>OX403622.1:15153239-20498239 GCA_948107755.1 Campoletis raptor
TACGAGTGTAGGTGGCACGACAGAGAGGACACTCAAACCTGCCGGGGAAGTGGACGTGGTAGTGGTTCCTGATGTGCGTCACGACCTTGCCGCACAGCTTGCACCTGTGAAGGTTGCAGCCGCCTGGCACCCGGTCAAAGGTCAGCCGCATGTGCCAGGCTTTTGAACCTGCAACATCAACACAAGACAAGTCACTAAACTGATCTGCTTCCCACGAGCCCCCGCCCCACCCCTAATTAAACAACGGTACCCTTCTCTCGGCATCGTCCACGGGCCCGGGGCTTATCTCTTCTTATTTATTCATTTATTTTTATTTTACTTTTTTTATATTTTTTTATTCTTCTAATCATACACTCACGCTCTCTTTCTCTCTCGCATTCTCTTCGTTCGTTCTTATCTTTCTGTCACGCTCTGCCTATATTTTCTGATCAAATTTTTCGTACGAGATTTTTTTTTCAAATATATTTATTTTCTTTCACCATTAGTCTCGATTTCCTGTTGCAAATTATTTTATTTTTTATATTGCTCGAACAACTTTCGAATGGAAAAATATTTCTTTTGCAACCAGCTATCAATGGGCTTTCCTCTTATGGGAATGTTTAAAATACCCGGTACATGTTAATGATCGTTACGATTCGATCGCGGATTCCTGTACACTGCAGTTAAATATCTATTTTTATATTATATGTTTATATATATATTTGTATGTGTGTGTTTTTTTGTACATAATGAATTTTAGACGGTTTTTATTTTTTTTATTTTTTAATATCCTCTCAAAATATACTGTGATACAGTGCAATACTTTATCATACAGAATCGTTGCCAAAGTGTGTTCATTTAATTATGAAATACCACAAGCTAACCAACCCATTCTATCGGAAATTAAGAAAAATAAAAATTAAAAAAGTTTTAGTGCCGATAGCCGTTCATGGCAGAAGTTAATCGCGTTCCCGAAATAACCCAACCAAATCATGGCTCATGAATTTTTGGGGGAGATAAAAAATGGTGCTTTATTATCGCAATAACACTCATTGATTTTCGCGAATAAAGCAAAAAGCGCCATTTAGCAGCGTTTTTTAGAGGCTTTGCAATTACTCGAGCAAATAATATTAGCGAACATTTTGAAAAATGGCATAAATGGTCATTGATCCAAATATTATTTTTCTTCTACTGAAATATGTACAGTTTTTTCATTTATTTTTCTTTACGATAGTGTAAATTTTTTAAACGGATTTTTAGAAAACTTGTACTTGTAACTTCATTCAAGTTTTTATTTTATTTAATATTCATGGTCTGTCATCGTCGACGTTTTTCAATATATCCGGTTGAAGTTCCTCGTACGTATTACGCGACGAGAGACACCCGCCTTCGTGTTTAACAGTGAAATTATAATTTTATGAACCGCGCCGTCTGTACATTTTTTATTAAATGAAATGTTAAAAAATTGACGTATCAATGTCTGCTTGACCTGAACCAGAAACGTTACTAAAACTACATGATTGTGCGAATTATGTTTACCGACGCTCAAGAATTGTCACATTTTCCGACCACCACAAGCACTGAATCGATTATTTAATAATTGATCTAAATCGGCAACATTGAAATTCGAATACTTCATTCATAATCCGTTGCAAAAATTTCCGATCCACGATTGACAGCTATATCCACACATTCATAAGCATGTACACATTTACATACCGTATCAAATCATCAACCTTTTCTGTTTTAATAACGTTATGGAAGCTTCCGTGATTTTTTAAACGAAACTTCGAAAGATCAGCATCTTTCAAGAAAATTTCCAAATACAAGACTGTACCATTTACAAAATAGTTTGAAAAGAAAATAACGTTTGATGCGGCATTTTTTCCCAGTCACCATTTTTACAAGTGTGGTTGGAAATTACTCGTAAAATAATATATTATTTACTTACTATAATATAGAATTTACAATTGAATTTTTGAGGTCAGAAGAGGAGAATTTAATTTGTCGATTCAATGTGTTTCAAATGAAATGAAATTTAATTATTTTTATTGTTTGAAAAATCAGTAATTTTTCAAAGGAAAATAATCAATATAGATTTTGATGTCTTTTCAAAAATTGAAATGTAAATTGAAAAATTGGGAAAAAAAACGTGCGATCTTCCATGACAGCTGTTATTAGCTTCTGTGTGACAAAGAATGGAATGGCCGTAGTGATGTGATGTGTGATACGCAGGCACGCACCCAAAAGAACATACACACAATTACAAACACGGATACGTGTTTATAATATATTTATATATATGAATATATTCACAGAGAAAATTCATCAACGATGAAATAGTATTTTTTGTTAGAGTAAGAATTTTCGGTTAAGTATTTGATTAGCAGCGGTAGTATTGTTTACGTTAGACCCATCACGGAAGTGTTTATTTATAAGTATATGGTAAGTGTCAGTTGCGTGTGATTATTTTTGACAGCGATAGAGAAAGAGGAAAAGAGAGTGAAACAAAGAGAGAGAGAGAAATCGAAAAATCAAGTTTCCTTTCCGGAGACGAGAGCAGGACAGGAATGATTTGAGGCGTGTAATAATAAATTTAATAAAAACGAAGATTTCTCGATTCACATTTATTGTTTCTGTACCGAGTGATTTCAACGTGTGGGCATAAGATATAAAATGGAAGAACGTGTCACAGCGACGAGCAATAGTAAAAGATCTAAAGTGTTGTCAGACCTTAGCGACACATGAAACTTTCTACGATTGTTTATTGGTGTCACTATCGCATTCTGTCATCCTATTCGAACCTTTAGACGCGGGATTACGGCACAAGTGCACGGGTAATTAATTAATTTGAAAAAAAAAAATGAAATAAAATCAAATGTGAAGTGGGAGAGATGGTTTCACGATTTGTGAACAAATATTTTTGAAAAACTGTATTTATTTTAATAAGCTCGTAATCTCGCGATATTCTTTGATTAATAAAAATTTTTTTTGTAAATCGATTTGAGGACAGGTGTGCGGGTCGATCGGAGGGATCACTCAAACCCTTCATGAAGGTTTATGCAAACGAGAAGAATATCAAACGAAGCAACGAATGCTCCACTTTCTGTATAACACTCTCTGTTGACACAACTACCTGTCTGTATGGTCTTATTTCTCAAATTTTACTTCATTGTTCAGTTCATAGTAGCATTTATTTTCACAAAAACGTCAAGTACAAAAATATTACAGTCAACGTATTCTCTTATTCCTTAATTAAGCTTCTAGACAGTAATGCGACTCGACGAAAACGTGGTATATAATTTACTGTGGCGTTTTATTTTCATTTCGTCATTGATCACACTTGATATCATTTCGACGGAGCGACGGTTTTTCTTGTTATTGTTGTTGAGATAAATATTTGTAAGTGTAACAGTTACGAAAAAACTTGTTTAATACTTAGAGAGGATTTAAGGAATTGAGATTGTAAGCCTATTCGTATGATTATAATTATTAAATGGCACGATGGAAGAGACGAGTAGATTTTTTTTCGAGAGTCTTCTGGTGAGGGCGAATGCGATCGTGAATGGTTACCGATTACACGGGAGACAAGATACTGTTTACAATGAAGATAGAGGAGAAAAAGGTAGGAGAAGGTTTAAAGGGTTTTCACGCGCCACGAGTTTCAGCTTAGAAGATGAGTTGGAGCTTTGTTGAGGGATGTCGAAGCGTGAGATTATCGTTCTTTCGAAACACCACGGCATTTATGAGTTAACTTATCTGGAAAGGTGACCATATCGGAATGCTTTTACGGTAAGTCTATCTGTATACGGGGTGTATCAGAACCGAAGGCGAGGAACAGCATCGAAATCGAAGACAAACATTGATTAGACGTTTTTTGATCCGATGATTATCTGATGAGTCATCATTTATCAAAGCTTAGAAAAATCAAGTTTTCGTTATTAAACTACTGTTCGGGGACACCCTGTAATTACACGAATAATCGATACCGAAGGCCTTGATGGATTTGGTAAAAGCCACCAAAGCTTCCGAGTATCTGTCACTCGAGTTTCATGAATCGATGTTGCACACATACGTCATCAAATCATAACTGTGAAGAACAAATAAGTTCGTGGAGTCAAAAGTTTAAGATAGAACATGTAAAGATTTGAAAATCCTGTCAATCTTCAAGGATGACAGTCCAAAGCGGATTGGTCATTTTCGTAATTTTCAAAAGCCTCTAACGTGTGGTGGACAAAGAATCCGAACTCGCGATAAATACGAGAGAACAAAACTCAATGTCCTTACTCAAGGGAAGAAAATCCTTGCTTCTAAGTCTGTAGGGTTAAGTGTAAAAAATGAGTCAGGGCCATGAACATGACAGTGAGGTTAAGATCTAGTGAAAAGAACGATTTGACGAGAATGTAAGGACGAGAAAGACGTTTTTTTGTGAAATCGCGTCTTCTCGTCTTGCATCACTCCGAAATACATCGTAGATTTTAGACCGGTTGAGTTTTTTTTTCTCATTTTCGAAGGGTTACATTTTAGTTATCGCGACAGACAAGAGAGAAAACGGTACTACAAATGTGTTTGCTCCCTTGGAGCTGTAGCTTGGCTCCCCTCATAGAAGTCTCAAGGAGAGCCTTAGAGGCTTCATCCCCGCTTGAGCGGCTAACGCGACCTTAAACATAGACGCTTTTACATGAGACTGGCGTTGAGTGTAAGCTTCTACAGATACATACACTCATGCGACCTTTTGTCTTTGAGCGATAGGATGTACCACTTGATGGTGTGTAAGAATGTTCATCCCCAATGAAGGATTCAATCGGGCGTGTAACATTCTTTCCTGTCCACGTACGCTCGTAAGCTTTGGAAGAAACTTTGTCCTGGGACTAAGTGTTGCAATGCGTGTGCAATGAATATTTGTAAGAATCTCAGGTTATTTGCTGCTGAACAAACTGTGTAGCTAAAACAAAGGTATAATAACAACAAATGTGTTCGTAACGGGAGTTGGGATGTTATATATAGAAAAGTTACTGCTCGTGTGTAAGTTTCAGTATAATATGCTTCAGGATACTGTACAGTAAATTGATGATTTTTAATTAACAGGTATCTTTTGTGTGAAATAAGACGAGGAAGAACTGAAACATTAACCACTAAAGCTTGTAACAATATGTACTCGTACAAACAAAGCGTGAGCTGTTACTCTACAGTCAAGTACGCGTTTGATCCTTAGTTCCACCAACGCAGTTCGTGGCGCCATCGTGTTTCTGATTGTCGAAGGCCCGTGAGAGATTTTGCTTCTCTCTCTCCCTGTTTCTATTCCGTTGGCAAAAGAGTTTAGACACAGCAAAGGTTGGGAAAGCTAAGGGACTCTGGGATCAGATCTGACTGGTTCTGATAGCTTTGTCTGGCCTTTGACTCGTATACCAAAACCGAAAGGGACGAAGGTTCTCCGAAAAGGGTAAAGGTGTGTATGATGGTGGGGTACGTGTTCATGAGGAGGCCGGGGGGATGAAGGGGGCAGAAGCGAAAGAGAGACAGAGAGAAAGTTCGACACTAAATCAGGGGTGGAAAATACGTGGATTTGAGTCTTTATAGCGTATGAATCGCCGGAGGAGGCTACGGATTTAGTGAGGGTAGATTTTACCGTAATAAAGACCAATATTTTCGCCAAAAATGTATATCAAACGTGTGTTTTCGACATAATTTTTAAATCCATAGCTACCACGATATTTGCCTATTAACTGACGAATTTTCAACTTCATGAAATTAAGCTACTTCTTTGATAATTACGAAAATTTACAATCAAACCACAGTAAATGGTTCAATAAAGTGTAAGTTTTGGGACGTGAAAGTTACTGAGACTGAAAAGTTTTATAAAAAATTTCAAATACAAGTTCTTTTCTGTGCTGCCTCGTCTTTAGCTCTTTTTGCTTGGTTTGCGAGCATCAATATATATTGCTTTCAGCCTACAGGGTGCACATACGGACAACTCAAATATTCGCATACATATAGGGTGTCCCGATTCTCTCAATGTAGTTCGTCAGTATGGTATAACATTCGGGATAAATTTCAAGTTGACAAGTTTCTAATGCCTTTTTCGAAGATTTTTTCCCGATAAAATTGAATCATTCAACTTAAAGAGTACTCGTGCTTTAATTGAAAACAGTGTAAAAAGAGCGCAAAGTGTAGAAATCTTGAGAGAAATCATACGACCAATTACATAGAGCTTGCATCTAACAAAAAAGTCATAAACGAAAACTTGTATATCTTTAGCAGTGTAGCCTTAAATGCGCATTGAAAATAAACCGCATCGTTCTCAGGACTGAATTAGTAAAGATACAAAGTTTTGCCAAAATTTGTGCTCCATTAATAATTATTCCATCATGTGTATGCAATGAATGTATCTGCATTCTTTAATTGAAGTAATTATTTTTTTCGAATTGAAATACACTGTGTAACTTGAGTTTTCATTGGTGCTAATTCATCGTGGGACACCCTGTACAAATACGTATTTGTATGCGTACATATTTGTAAATACACATACGTAGAAACATGTACATATTAATATGCAGACAAGGAATGTATATAAAAATATAGTGAGAAGTATGACGGTTGAGCAATGGGTCGTCGAGTATGCCGAGAACGACGATGGTGCTAGAGGTTGGAGGGTTTTTCCGGACGTGACCTACTTTAGGGCGAGTCTGTGAAGGCTCGATGTGTATGTATGTATTGTGCTTGTTCGTTCTCTCATCCCTGCTACTCCTCAACGACATCTCTCCTCAGAGAAGCCCTCCACTGTATCTACGCTCTCTCGTTTCCGTTACATTGCTGCATGCCACGGTTAACACACTATTTTGATGACACATTCAGCTCTCCCATCGAACAAAGAAAAGATTCTCCTGACTGCCAGATAAAGCATGAGAGAAGGGGAGGGAGGGGGGGAAGAAGAGAGAGAGAGAGACAAATAGAGACAAAACGTATGAGGGATACGAGTAGAACAAAAACTCATGTACGGCTTGTAAATCGAAAAAAAATGGCAGAATGTCAAACAAGAGGAAAAATATATACATTACGAGTATTGGAGTGTAATGGAATTTTTTTTTTTATCGAGTAGCAGTTCGATGCTCAAGGGATCATTCTATTGGGATTACAAAAATGAGACAGACTCGACGAATGATATCATTCGAAGATATTTTTGCTTAATTATTAGCTGAAATATGTCTTTTAACATATGTACATCTTTAAATTGTCGTATGACAAAAAAATAGAAAAAAACTGTCACGTTTTAGTTCCATTTTTGAAATTGAGCATAATATCAATACGTTCAGACGATTTCAAAGCGCGGTTGAATTTATTCGAGGTTGCCTGGTACTTTCTAGCTCGCAGCAAAGTGATTGAAATCCTATAGTCAAGAAAACACTGCTGTATTTGTTGTAGTCTGTTTGGTGTATGTCGAGGTTGTTGTCAGATTAACGCCGTTCGAAATAACGAATAATGAATGCGACAGGAGTTCACTAAACAACGCGATTAATACGAAATATAAGTTGTTCGTATCTCGAGAAATATAATGATAAAAAAATATATATATATAAAAAATAATAAAGATATCTAATTACGTTGGTTATTAATTGAAACTTGGTACAATATTTATGAAAGAAAGGCCCGGATGTTTGCTTCGTATGTGGGCTTTAAGATTGTCGCTACGGGTAAAAACATTGTTGCAATAGGGACAATGACAATTTTGAGAACGATGTGATCTAATGTGGTGCCATCGATTGCTGACCCATTTGCCACAGCGCAGGCAGCTGTAAAGCTGAGCGCGACGAAAACCGTCGTCTGGCACACGGACGAACATGTCGTACTGATGATGGGAGGAGGAAGAGGAGGACGACGACGGAGGGTCCAACGTGCTCCCTTCTCGTTCGTCGCGCTCATCACCGTCACCGCCATCATCGCCATCATCAACACCGACGCCACTGCCACGAACGCCGATAAACCCCCTTGCATCCCTTGGATGTTGGGGCACGGGCTGGGGAAGAAGGCACGAGGCGGGCATCCAGCAGGACAGCTGGAGCTCGGTCGGTGCAGCCTGACCTTCGGGGACAAACTCCTCCTCCTCTCTCTTCAGTGAGACACCAGTGGCCAACACTGTAACAGAGAGATAGAGAGAGACCGAAAGAGAGCGACAGAAAGGACTGGAGAAGAAGAGGGCGAGAATGAGAGACAGAGGGGTGCGCTGGAGCCTGCTGTTTTTGTTTGCCGGTACGGGACAAGAACGATACGTGTGTATATACGAGAAAAGGAAGGCTCGATTTTTCCCCCTCGTTTATCCCCTCACCCTCCCTGCCTCCCAGCCTCCCTCCTCTGCCCCTGCTGCCTCATGCAAACGCAAATTCTATCCACATCGCTGCAGCATACACAACATTCACTCTCATCGCCATCGATCACCGCGGGGATGCTTTCGTACAGTGGCCTGTTGTGCGCATGACGATTCCGCACTCAAGGTCCTACACGAAGGGCTTGTTTTTTAAATAGACATCACTGAGAAAATAAAAATGAGTGAGTGAAGAGATGGAGGATGAATGAAAGCAAAGAGGAATAAAAAGTAAATTCAATCGTATGAAGAAGGGACCGCCGCGCGTGGAGAGGGGGGGGGGGGGAGGTCGGTGAACGAGGCGTGTCGACCAAAAAAAGAGACTGAGACAACTATCTCTGATGAGCAGTTGGTTCAACGAAACGATTCTAATACGTTAAGTAATTGCGCGTTTCGAATTACAAAAAAGAAACGTCTCAGTAGACGCACGACTTTTCCGAGATGCATTTCACGGAGAGGGTTTTGTTGAATTTGTTGGCAATTGTTAGCTCGCCCGACATCCAATTTGGGCCAAATTGCTTCTATGAAAGGCGCTGGAAGATGTGTCATGTCGTAATGTGAAAAATAGTCTGAGGGGACGTTTTTTAAAAGTATTTTCTAATCGATAACCTGTCTACGTTTTCGTCAAAATTCAAGACCACCTGACTCTCGAAAATGGAGTTAACGGATATTCGATGTTACATTTGTAACTTTGGACGTGTCAACTTAATTCTACGAAGACAAATAATAATAAAATTAATAAATTAAACAAAATAAATGAAATTCAGTCGTTACATTCGGTCTCACACACATTGTGTATTTCACCAATGTCAAGTATACAAACGTTCGAGATCTTTTTTTTTTTTGATTTCGTTGAATACATCTCGCTAATATTAATAGTTGTATAATATTATGTAATAAATATATGCCTAACATAAGTAATTAAGTAGTCGATAGGTAGACAAGTTTAACACGATAATAACGTGTGCCGCGTATTTGGATTTCTGATTCGAGCCACACGCGTTGAGTTTTATATACTTCGGAGTATCAAGAACGGTGAGGGGGAAAAGGAACTTTTGGCAAGATACTTATTTAGATCGGTTGAGTGAGCAGCCCAAGATGCACCCGCAGCGATTGGCCCAAGTAATTCGACGATTTTCCCTCATGGCATGGATCGGAAAATCCTCGAAGTAGAAAGTGCATCTTGCGCGTTACTCGAGATTACAGTCTTCGGAGTATCGTGGATAGCAAGAGAAAGATCAAGTATGAGATGATGGGAAAGAGTCAAGAGACACAGACGGCGTTTGAGAATTATAGAGCTCGTTAAACGAACGATACTGGGAGCGTAAACCGTTTGAATTTAAGTAAACAAACTCTTTGTTAGATTTTGTAAGAACAAAAACTTCATGATCATCTTAACGAGGGAACTAAAGCTGTAATAACGACGTGTGAAGAAGTGAGTTCAGGTGACGATAACAAGATTGAATGTGTGAAGAAGAATAGGAGAGAGACGATCTGCGTGTCTCGTCTTATTCTTCTTCTCAAAACAATATTATAACATCTTTCAAGAAAATTAAAGAGCATTAACAGTTGAATTTGATATCAGATAAGAAGATTTTGGAGAGTTTACATAGTTGGTATGCAATGAACATTTTTCAATATACCATAAAGACTAAAATGAATTGTAATTTTTCATTATAAAATCGAGACTAAAGTGCAGTCAAAATAATATTTGAAAATTAAAAAATCGATGAATAATCGAATCAATTTATTGTTTTGTTCAATCGGTTTATAGTCTGCTACACATTTTTATTTTGACAGTCGGATTTTTGGAGGAAAATCAAAATAACCTCAAAAGATTTTTCGTTGCATATCGATCATTTTTTTCTTCATTTTTTCATTTACGACAACTTGAATGTGACAAATGTTTTTGATGATTGCGGTTTCAAAGTTTCATTCGAACACTATATAATTCTCTCCCGCCTCTCAAGTATCTCCCGTCGAGACTGACTCTGGCATGTGGCTTTCACAATAACGGGAACTTCGCAACACGACGGGTGGTATTGATTGTACTATCAGGCTGTTACGAAAAAGGCACGAGAACTCTATAAGGTACAAAATTTGCATCGAAAAATAGCTGTAAATTTTCAACAGCATCTTATAATCTCTTGATCACCTTGAAACACCAAGTTTTCGTATTTCTTGAATTATTTCGATTGATCGTTGTTCGCAACAGACGATTAATTACACGTGCATCGGTTCTGAGCACAACAAATATATTTGTGCAGCTCAATTTTTGAGGATTGGCAAACGTCTGTCATTTTTCGCATTTTTATTACAAAAAATGCATTTTTATTGTTTCATTTAACATTTTCTTTTGCTCATATTTCCCTCGTGCTGCTGTGTCACATTTATTATATTTTTGGAGAATGAACTTTCGTTTTCCCTGTCGGAAACGTCGTGACGGATCATCGCGCATGAGAAAGTTTACCCTCGAGACTTTTGTCGTTTACATAATGGAACTTAACGCAAATGATACATAAATAAATACTACAACTTAAACTAATATTAAATATTGATTATAAATAAAAATTATACACAAATACACAAATCGTGATTTAAAAAAGATTTCTAGATCGATTCCAACATCGAAACAGATTTACGACTAAAGCATACACAAATATGGACGACTTATAAAAATAAATAAACTTAAATAAATTCATATGGCGTTTGGTTTGATATACAAACGTAGATCGGTTTCGTAGCATAATTAATATAAATAATATTAATAATTATTATTGTAATAATACTAATAATGATGATAATAATAATTAGACTTATACGATACGACGTAAGAGAGGATTTGACGAAGTGGGATGAGGAATAAAAAACATTCGACACATTTTCACGCGTTCAATGCACAAAAGATAATAAAAAAAAGAAAAAGAATAAAAAGTAAAAAAGGTAAAATGGTCGCGCGACTGATTTGAACAGTCAGAATCATTTCTCCCTTTAAATTTTTTGCTCTATATCGTGTATTCTTCTTTGCTACGTGCTTTCTGTGAGTACCAGGCGACCAAGCGTGAAAGACCGCGTGGCGCTAGCAGGGTACCGAGACTGTTATTTAGACGGAGGTTCAAAAGAAGGTGTGAGTTTCGCGGTGGCCCTCGTAGAAAAGACGTCGCGGCATGAGAAAGTAGACAAACCCACAAACACGAACAAATAAATTTTCCATGAGAGGTAAACGAGAAAAATAAAGAAATACATAAAATAAATACTCCTCTTCGTCCCTCAAGAGTGAAATATTCAAACGTCTCAACTGAGTATCGTATTCCCATTGAGGTCCTTGTGTATTATTTGTATCTTAGGATGCTTGAGCTTAATGTGACATTTTAAACTGTCGAATCTCGTTCTTCGACACCGCACATCGGACATACGTAATTTCCCGGATAATGAGTACGATAATGATTTTTTTAATTGGAGACAACACGAGCGCATATTTTACATTTACTCGAGTGAGTGTTTGGCAACTTATCGAAATAATCGGGAAAAATGTACGCGGTCTGGGTCGTTTAACGGCATTAATTTATTGTTCGGCAGATCTAAATTTGACGAATCTGGAAAATAGAGAAAAACAAACCCGATTTGAAGGGTTTCAATAAGTTTTAAATCGTTTTGAGGCTCCGGGACGAATTAATTGATTTGAGTTATAAACGGTGATCGTAATGGTGAAGGGTATGTAAGGAAGATTCGTATTTTTTTTTCTTTCGTATCAAATAAATATTTAAATCGTAAGTGTAATTCATTAGCGATAATTGTTGAGCTAGGAGAATCCAAAATTTCGATTGAATTTCCATTTTCCGTACAAAAAAACAAACATAATTTTTAAAAATACTGGGATAAGTGTCATAAATACTATATTGATGAATTATCGTGAATAATTCACTGTCAATTCGCAATGAAAAGTTATGCAATGGTTATACTCCATTGAAACAGGTCTCTCGTAATAAAAGAGACCACAAAATAACACACACACACACACACACGCATAAACGGCACAAAAAGCCTCGACGTATCGAAAATTAATGAAAAATGAAAACCTGGACATTTCTTCCTGCTTCAGGTAACAAATAAAAAATGCGACCTTTGGACTAGTTTATTATGACTATTTCGAGTCCTTCGAGCTCGCTTTAATCCATTCCATTTTTACTCAGTCTTCCACGGTTTGTCCCTGTCACATTTGTGCCAGACCTGAGGATTTTCTATCGTCGAATGTTTTTTTCGTTTTTTTTGTTTTTTTTTTTTTTCGTTTCGAGTCTTTTACAGCTTGCTCAGCCTTAAATACTGGTACAGTTTAGAAAAAAAATAATAGTGGGAAAAAATAAAGATGGCGAACGATGCGGAAAATCATGGTTCCGTGTGGACGTTTTTTTTTCACAATAAAAACCATTTATGTATGTACATATAGTACGAGGCTATTATTGAAGTCGAGAGAATAGTAGCGTAAAATTCTCTATAACGATGCCTGGTTATGAGTGGCTTCTATAGTATCTCGCAAATCGGTTCGATGAAACTTTACAAAACGAGACACGCGATTCTTATTTTTCATCGAGAAATCAATATTGCTCGTTCCCTAGGCATAAATTGTATTCGGACAGCTAGAGAATAAATTTGTAATCGTGTGAAAATAATGATGGAACAGTGTTAATCGATAGTTAATAATAATTTTAAAAAATTTAATGATAAAAAATTTCATGTAAATTGCGCGTTTTTAAAGAGCGGAGAATTGCCGTTTTGCTCAGTCCTTTTTCGGTTTCTCGTTCTATTTGCATTATACCGAACATCGAGAAATGTTTGCGAGTATGTGTACTGGAGTTCGTAAAGGATTAGACGGGTTGGTAAGTTCTTTGGAAAAGTTGAAAACTTGCGAGATATTCGACATTGAAAAGTAAGCTCGAAGGGAATTGGGTAAGAGGGATGAAAACGGTTCGAATTCTCGTCGGAAATGGAGGAATTTGTGAAATTTTGAAATTCGTGAAACTAGCGACTAGCGAATAAGGGAAGGAGCAGCGGTAAACGTTCTGAAAATGAAACATTATGCAAAAGCGCGGAGTGGAGAGGAGGAGCGCGCAAGAAGCGTGAAATGCGCCCACGAGAGACGAGAAATTTCTACCATTCTGCATCGCCAGGGTTTTTCGACGAATATATAAAGCGACGTTTGCCACACAAGCTAAACGAGTGGTAGAGCTTTCTCGAGCGAAGATGCTTTTCCACCATCAAATTCAGTCAAAATTTTACAACCTTTTTCGAACATAAAATCCCGTTTTTCGCGGGTTTCCGGTCGAGATACTACCACCACCATTCATAGAAAAAGACCACGATAAAGATTTTCTTTTTCTTTCTTCTTTCGTACTTTTTTTTCGCATCAAAAGAATTTTTATTCAATAAATGCGCGGTCCAGGCGTCGTCTCAACGACCAACGCACCGTTATTTCCGATTTTCGCTCATCTTTTACATCATACCTGTCGCTCGAACCTGGATTACAGTGAATTCGAGCGATAAGAAGACACAGGACTCTTATCAAATCTTTACACGCGGGGTACAAACATAAATATATAATAAGTTATTAAAACCTAAGTCATTAAGAGTATTCTCGTTAAATCGTAAATACTTTTTTTTTTTGGCTTTGCCTGAGATTACATGAGTAAGGGAGATTTTGTTGGGTTGCAATCCTGGCAATTATTTTTTTTTTGACAAAACCGTACTTCTTTTTTATTAAAAAAATATAAAAAAAAGCGTCGGAAAAATATATAAAAAATTGAATTATTTTCTGTATTTGTGAAATCTATATCGTTCAACGTCATTCGAAATCACTGTTATGGCGTTAATTTCATTGAATTCCTTACACGGGGATCCTTTTAAAAAAATGTATAAACGTGACACTTGGATTTGGTCTCCGTGAAAATTAGTATATCAAGCACTCGCGCGATTTGCTTTTTCTTATAAATCTAGATGAGAATCATATATATATATGCATATATATATATATATATATATATATTACTCCGATAGACTGTGTTTCACAAAATTATGCGGTAACCATATGATTGTACGTCAAAGTCCTCGTTAGGATCTGATTGACAATAATGCCACCTAAAAATAACTTATATATACGTATATAAATATATATATGTATATATGTAAGTATTTATATATAAATATAGATGTTGTATTAAAAAAAATATTCTATCTCTTAAGGCTTAGAATAAATAAGACTGCGTGACCGATGTGTAGTGTCTCGCTACTTGGTACACGAGTAAGGAACGTTAGAAACAACGCCTTGTACAATATACAAAATTGTGTGTAATGTCGTTCTTCAGCTGTGTAAATAATAATTTATATTTTAAATCTACGTCCGTTGATGATTATTATTATTATTGTTTTTTTTTTTTTTTTTCAATCAATTTTTTTCGTATTTTCTTTCGTTCGTATTTTTTGCTCGTCTTTATAATTGATCCTCCAGTACCTGAGGACTTTGTACATGCTTCCGTAGTTATTCTTAATCCGCGGCTAGGTGAGATACTCGTCGGACTTAGCTAGGAAGTGTTTGGTCTCGCAGCGCGAAAACGACGACAGTATTGATCCTTCTGCACGCATTCCGTGTTTGAGCTTAATATGCCTTTTAAGATTGTCCGATCTCGTGAGCGATATCATACATATGTGACACTGATACTTGTCCGGGAAATGTGATTTCATGTGTTTTTTTATGTTGGCTACGCTCTTACCGCACAGCCTACAACTTTCCGTACCGAGCTGCTGGTCTAACTTATTGCTCAAGTCATACTTTTTGTCAATATCCATTTCGTTTCCTGTTGTTCCTGGAATACAAGGATTCCATTTGAATTTTTTTTTTCTTTTTTCCGTCACTCTTTCTCTCTCTCTCTCTCTCGCTCTTTCTTTCACTGAAATGTTGATTCTTGCTTTTCTATATTTGTGCACACAACACGATACTGTTTCTACTTTATCAATTTTTGCACTCTTTACATTCAGAAAGACAGAGAAACGTTTCAAAAATTATTTCCAACAGGAAGAGAAGATAACGAAACAAGAAAAATAAACGAAGATAAATAAATAATAAACAAAATTGTTGAAATAAAGAGAAAACAGGAAAAGAACCGACGTTTTATCTCGAGTTTCCAGTTTGCAGTACATTAGAGACAAAGATTACCAATTTTTTGGTATTATTATTTTCAAACGGCACACGTTTTCTTTACTTGTTTCATCGATCGCTCCTCTTAGCTACACAACTTTTTTTTTTACAGCTCTGCTGCATCACAACTCCGGTCTTGATATCTCTACTTAAAAAAATCTCAGCGTCTCGCCTCTTTAACGAGTCAAATCTTGTATAATGTGTACATTTCACTGTCTCTACTCATCGTAAGCTCTGCCCCAGAATATATTCATACTCCGAAACGAGCCTACTCTATAAAACGCCAGTACAAATACTCTTATCTTCTTTTTTTTGATACTCCATTTTTAAAAATCCTCTCTTAAGACAGCCTATCAGTTGGATGAGTGCAAGAGAGATATATCTATAAAGACCAAGTACACGTTTTTCTTGGGTACTCTCGATATTTCAAGAAAACGAAAAGTTACACAGTATTCTCTGACAAATAAATAATAAGGTGTAACTCTTAGTTTTCTTGAAATAGCAAATCTCTTCGAAAGAAATGACAACACGATTTTTTCTGATTCCACCACTGATAGATCACCTTAACATCTTTACTCCGAAATATATAAAATCTGTACTCTCTGCGTGTCTACTCTGATATTCAAGATCAGAGATGACGCATGAAGAAACATTGAAGTGTAGAGATCATGTGTATTTTAGACTAGAGACGTTGAAGAGCAGAATTCACGTGGAGTACGAGTGTACAAAGTGGAGTTGTTGCAATACCATATTACAGAGTAGTGATAATTTGGAGTATCGTTTTTTATGAGTAGATACATTGGAGATCATGAATTCCACAGGACTAGACAAGTTGATGAGAAGAGACATTGTGTATTTTAGAAAATGAATTTTAAGCACTGAGCTGTAAAAAGTCGAGTTGTTTTACTATCTTTATTCTCGTTCATGATGCTGCGATTATTTTCGCAAAAACTGACAAACACCCACGGATGCACTGAGTTATTTAACGCTCGATATAAATAACCAGACATTTCTCATTACATGCAAAAAAAACGCCTCAAGAGACTAATGATTGTTGTTTATCCGTCATACGCAACTTTCGTACGTGCAATGATCATTTTTTTGTCTACCACACATTTCTGTTTGAAGATATTTCTTTTAGAATTATTTATTTTTCTCATAAAATGCATACAATTTGGAAATGTTTGTTAATTATAAAAATTTTGCTAAATTGATGATGTTTAATTTTTTGTAAATTTTTTTGTACAAACAACGTGTACCTATTTCTAGCGCAATGAGGTCATCGCTGCCGAGGATTTTCATTCGTTCCTCTCCCTCTATTGGTACGCTGCGTGAAAATGCACACGCGATATATGTATATATACGTGCAAGTATATATTTCTCCGATAATTACCACACTTTTTATCCAATCTACATCTCGAAGAAATTTGCATAAGCACACACATACAATTTCTTTTCTTTACTTCACCTCAATATTTTCCATCTTCAAATTTTCCTTCGAGATTCAAATTTACTAAAAAAAAATCTTCAATCAACACAGCGCTAATTAAATTGGCAATACAAACTAAATAATAAAAAATAAAAAACTACGACGAATTAGAAAAGGAAAAATCGATGAAGAATGAAATAATAAAATGGAACATAATAAACGAAGCTGAGGCTTAAATGCAGAAGATGAAAAGAAAATTCTGTATTTAGTGGAATGTTCACGTGGGCTTCAGTTATTTCGTAAATAACTTACGAGCCCTGAGAACGAAGAAGAAGAAATTATGACGGTATAAAATCCAGGTTTTTAGGAAGCCTTTTTAGTTTCGTCAAACAAAAAAATTACACATAGACGAAAAATAAAATGAAAACATTAAAAAAGGAATAAACATCACTGCGTAATTTTATCTGCTTATGATTGGGCCATGTCAAGTTTCTTTTAATCCATATAACAACAGTTTCAAAACAAACAAACAAATCTAAACGGAATTCGATTTGTGCTTCGCGAAAAGCGAAAATACGTCGGGGTTTTAACGATAGAAATTCCACAAGGGTACTCTTGAAGCCCAATGACGAAAGAGGGGTCTTGAGGAGAGAGAATGTTAGGAATGAAAAAAAGACTCTACTTATTCGAGGATTGAGCGAAGCACAGCGGTTCAACGATGAGCTCGCTATTACGATTCCCCTTTCTCTCTTCCTCTCTCTCTCTCTCTCTCCCTTTCTCACAGAATGTATACATTTTTATGTATATATCCTGACACAATCACCGAAAATTATCCTTCAAATGGACCGATGGCGGTGGACGTGGCAAAGGAAAATAGTAGGATCGATGTAAGACAAAAAGGTAGAGACAAAACAGTTCAAAATCATGCACAGAGAAACCCGTCATTGCGCCGTTATATATATATATATATATATATGACTGTATATAACTTATATAAATATATATAAACCAATGGGCTTAGGGATAAATATATAAACATATTTATACATACAAGTCCGACCAATCCGGTGGTTTATATAATGTACAGGATTAAACAGAATCAAAGTATTTCGTGGTACCAATACCCTTAAAATTTTTAATAAACAAACTTCTTGAATATAAGCAAACAAATATATTTTCCTTATAAAGAAAAATTGGAAATGAACACTTGTATCAATAAATAAAAGTACTTTGTAAATTACGTTGAGAATTCGATTTCTGTTTTTCTTCAAAAAATCCGACAATCAATAAAACATGGAATTATTGAGTACGAAGAAACATCAATGATTCTGAATTTTCACCACTCTTTGAGAACGAAAACTTGAAAGAGTCAATTAAACCGTACGGCATCTCGACCCACGCACCAACCTCAGACACAACCGAGTATTGTCCATTTGCTTATACGCCAATTTCGGTAAATCCAGTTGTCGTAAAAATACAATTTTCATTTTTATTATCATTATTATTATTATTATTGTCAATACATTTATTGTTTTTTTGTTAAAAAAAAATATTTTCGTAATTGTCAGAATTATGATTAAGTTGTACGAAAAACTTGGTTGGCATTTTTGTAGTTGTTGTTGTTGTTGTTTTTTTTTTCTTTAATATTCACAAATGTGATATGGAAGAGAGTGAGCGAAAGGGCGAAACCATTATTTGTTATTACGACAATGACATAGCAAATGCACGATACCATCACCACAACACTAAGAGGGCCTATTTAGTAGTGAACGACTCGTTTTGTTATATACATTTTGATGTATACAATAGACGTGTTACCGGCGAAACCAAATTTTAGGCCAAATTAGTTTTTTCTATGTAATTTTTAGAATAAAGTAGTTGAGCCTAGAGAAATGGCGTGTGTTCTGAAATAGGGTTTTGCTGGTAACACGCAAATGTATATCTACACATACAAAAGCATACTAACATATATGAATATATGTGTGTATGCGTGTATGTGTGTGTATATAGGGGTCGAGGGTCAGATAGGTATTCTTCGTTCTTCTAGAATCTGTACACTTGGCTACGATCCGCAAAAAATTCGGAAATAGAGGGGATGCTCGTCTCGTACGACTAATTACGCCAGTTCGCGAAATCATTCCAAAACGTGCATGCATATATTCCTCAATTTCATGGCTCTGACATTTTTCCCAAGCGATTCAACGTCAGTTGGTTAATCATTCAATTTATTGCTCTTTCGGGCTTAAATAATTGATATTTTTTATGTCAATGGTTGTACCGAAAAAAAAACAAAACAAAACAAAACAAAACTTGTTTTGTCGAAAACTTGGGAAAAACTAAGTAAGTTAATTGCAGCTTTTGTACATATTATCCGCATGAATTTTCTAATTTTAAGCACCAGCGTTTCGACGTCAATTATCACTTAAAATGGAAAATATCGTCACTATTTTAATTGTACTTCATATTTAAAAATTTGAGCCATTGAATGGATCGGAAGGCGCGATAGGAAATATGTAAGATTGCCATGAAATTCTGATTGTAAATATTTGAAAAATCTTACCATCAAGTCCGTCGAGCATTTCGGGTGGATTGTGGTGCTCGGACGTTTCGATTCCTGGCACACCGTCACTCAATGCTCCCGCCGTAGGTCCTCCATCGTCTCCTAACAACCCGACCGGATGTCCCTGAACATAACGAACATCAAATTAATTGACCGGTATAAATACGTTTCAATGTCTGTACAGCGAAATTTTACAAAAGTCGTAAATTGACTTGCAATTTACGCGATTTTTTTTCCAAGCTCTGGTTGTTTGGGTTTTATTATTTGTTTGCTTATTTTTTTTATTCCATAATTTAATTTGCTCGAAAAATAATTTTTCATTTTATTGGTACCATCCGAACTATTTACAACTTTATCTTATAATCGTATCATCCATTCAGTACAGCACCGTAGAACCCTGATTTTTCACATGAATAACGTATTTCGTTAAACAATGTGCATATTTCCATATAAATACGGAAATTCGTGTTTTAACAATATTTATTACGTATATATATTTAAAGAAAACCGAATGGCGATTTTTTAAATATTATAATTAACTTTTAAATGTCAAAATCTTCCGTAATTTGTCGGATTTTTTGCTCATGTGTGTCGCTAAAAATGGCATCTACACTTTGTAAAGCTATAGCGCGTCGATGGTATCAATTTAATCATGAATTAACAACAATTTGTTTACAACAATTGGGCGTAGTTGGATTTTATTTCAGATACGCTTCTCTAATTTCGTCAGGGTATATAAATCGGCAATACGATTGTTAATGAGACATTGTTATATATTTAAAAATTTGAAAACAAAAATGACTTTCGTAAAAAAAAAAAAAAAAAACGAAAAAAACGTGTTAGGAACTGCGTTAAGAGGAAACATTTTCTGTAATGCGAGATATTCTCGCGCAATTTGTACATTTTCATAATTTAGGCCATTCCTGCATCATAAAAACACGTGGTATTTCCGTCGAACGAAAAAGACTACTTTTGGAATAACGTCACCGCCAAAAGCCGATATCACATAAATCGTTAACTTGTGGTGGTAAAAGTATAATTAAAAAAATATTGACCATCTTGACTGTTTGATTTTTTCATAAACGAATAGTTATTTACGCGTTAAAGAAAAATCTGGAAAGGCATAAGCGAATAAAAACACTGAAATTTGCTTCGACGTGTCAACATTGGAAAAAAATATATTTTCTTAAAAATTGAACTCCTAAACGAATGGTTTTTCGATCCATAAAAAGGAAAACGTGATGCTTCGTTATTTTTTTTTTTTTTTTTCGAATATTGACCACGACCTCTGGTCGATAATTTGAAAAATACTCATCAACAAAAGACACAGGTCATTTTTTTTTTTCTTAATCTTCAAATCATACTGGGTACAAAAAATTAACAAATACTAAACTATCACAACAATAACAAAAAAAAATCAGTATTTATGCCCCTTTACTTAATAATTGCAATTTCATCAAATTATTGCAATATTCTGAGAATATTTGCTACTCTTCAGCAGTAATGCCACTTTTTACGTGTTTTTTTAGATAAAAAATCATTTCGACTTTTTACATTTGGACTGTTCACAAAAACTTGTGTTTTTATAGGCGATTGATGAATCGGTACAAAAAATAGGGTCTATTTGATTTTTTGTTCTGTTGCACAAATTGTAGTGTTTACAAACCACGATTGTTTGGCAGTACGTAATTGAGCATGCAAATTAAATTTGCAGATTTATATTGTAAAGCTTTTGGAGCTTAGACGCAACTTAAGAAATTATCTAGTCCGACAAGTTTATCACGAAATATTTGAAACAAGGTGTAGAAATTTGGCAGTTGTATAATTGTGTGGATTTCTCGTTTGTCATTGCATAAATATTTTCTCTTATACCGGCTCGTAGTACACTTCGTAAATGCATGTGACTTTTCAAAATTTGACTTGACAGCTGGATACTACTTCAATAGGTAATAAATCCACAGTTTTTGGTCCGTGAAAACACAATTTTTACCAAAAATCCAGTATAAATCTTACAACATTATTGTTTCATAGAAAGCGAAAGAAAAAAAAATAGAAACAAATCCGAAGCTAACTTCGTTCTCAAACAAAATGTGTGATAATATACGTATCGTCTTTTCTCAAACTTTATTCGCCAAAACAAAATAATCATCGTATGTGTGGTTTTTCCTATCACGAAGATCCGAATGGTTTTTCGCATCATTATAAAATCACAATATAACGTTATATTTACAAAATATATATCGGGGGACATGGGGCAAAATGGGTCCCCGGGGCAAAGCGAGCAATTCAATTTTTTTTATTTTTGGGAGAGCCCAGTTTGCCTCGAAAATAATTTTTTTTGGATTGCCCTCTTTGCCCCTTGTTCCTCTCTCTGTCTATATATATATAAAAACTGAAAAAAGGAGAAACATGAATATAAAGATGTTAATAAAAAGTGTAAAAACTTGAAGAGGCAAAAGCATGCTTCATATAATGACAACAATAAACGTCTGACACTAACAGCCAACAACAATAATTACCTGAGTTCGGTATAGCCGTAATACTCGATAAATGTATATGTATATACATAAAATACAAAATGACAAAAGTTCAATAGACCGTGATAGTTGATATATTTTTCTACGTAGGAACTCTCGGTGTTGAAAAACAAAAACTAAAGTGCGATATACGGAGAATTTCGTGAGAAGTACGTGAGGAGTTATTCGTGCGAGTACAAAAAGCATAATCACAATAGACAAACGTAAGTTTGATACTCACGGACATCCGCACTCACACGTACACAGATACACACATACACGCGCAAGCACATTCCGAAAAGACGAGTTCGAGTCGATTATTGGGGGGTAAAGTATCGTCGGGTGTAGATGCATAAAACTGGGGCAGATAACTGGAACGTTATTTAGTAAGAAATAAAAAGATATAACGAAAAAAACTTTTCCAGCCTGATAAAGCTGCGCACTTATTTTTCAACGCAGTTTTTTAAACGCTTGCGTCTTCGGCTTAAACCGTTTAATTTGAATTGATCACGGGTGATATTAAAACCGGAAAATCGTTCCGAATGATTGTTCATCATTAAAGCGACAACCTATATCTGTATTTTGCACAAAATCCAAAAAAATGCAAAATTGGCGGTGAAAATTTTCGCCAGCGTGCAAATAGAAGGTTAAAACTTCGTTCTGAGTGTAACTCAAGTTTCATTCATTCAATAACAAAAGTCAAGTCGTCCTTGGTATCGCTTTCTTTGTTGACGCACAAGTTATGAGCTTTGCACTTGTCGTGATGATTAACAATTTCGAGCCTGAAATTACCGTTGCCGGCAGCAAAGGATGTACGAATTTCGGGTATTGTTTCACTCCATTTTCGACAATATTTACAATACATAAGATTGGAGTGCTCGTCGTACTGTAACCAGGGATAAGTTTCGAGCCAGGATAATTTGAATCTACCGACTTTTCTAACTTGTCCAACAGTACGGGAGGAGTTCGGTGGTGGCTGTGACAACGTCGAACGTATGACCGATGGCCCCTGTCGCAATAAGATTGAATTGATCGATGATTCATTAACGGACCTCTCGTTACCGTACGAAAAGTTTCTACCCGTATTATTTTTTCGACCCTCTAAATTTTCCGAGTATGATGAATCGTCAATATTTCGACCAATTCGCGAATCGTAACGTTGGTACGTAGTTTTCAGGGCTTTCTCGCTCGGATATTTGACTTGCTTACGAAGCACCTTGACGCGCTGATAATCCGGAAGGCTTGACGACATATCGATACATAGCGAACCTCCCGCCATGATGGCACTTTCACGGGAGATTTGTAACGGGGCCGGGGCTTGACGATCGTCCCGAGACATGCTCTTCACATCCATAGTTTCATCACTCTTCCCATCACTTTGAAATTCCCTCTCCACACTAGTCTGTCAACAGAGAAGGAAAGGATATGTGCTTAATTCAACACATTTCAAATTTTGTCTATTCTTCTTTCTTTTCTTTTCTTTTTCATTTAACTTTAAATCAGCCAAATTTTTTGTCATATATGAAGACTTTCTTCTTTTTTTTTTTTTTTTAATCTTTTTCTCTCGAAAATCCCTTCCTTCTGCGTTTCCATTCATTCGTTTTTACATTTATAGTGGGAGTCGGAATAAAACCGCTCGTTTTTTTTGGAATTTATATTTAAAAAAAAGCATCATACCTATTCCTCGTTCAATTATTCACACACGATTTATTTCGCCATTCAACTTCGAAATAATTTCATTTTTTTTTGTGGCTATAGAATTGAAAAATCACAGGAACGATTCACATGAAGAACGACAACCATACTTTTTGCAGTTTTATTCATTTCGCTCCATAAAATACATGGTCCATGCTCAAATGAATCGGAATTGCAAAAGCAAATTGTCGTGACTAGAAACGCTCTTTTAATTGCCCAATTATTGTTAGGGTTGATGCGCAATCTTCCAATCCAATTCGAAGTATGCACAACAGAAATGTCTGTTCTTAAAACACGGAAATACTATAATATATTTGTCACAGTAATAGGAAGGAAATGACAATTTATAGAACGAACTCATTGTATTTCCTTTCGATCAACAAAAATATTAATTAACCATCATTGCTTACAATTATGTCAACGTATTATCAACTTTTTTTCGACATAAAGTTATAAAGAACGACCGTTTGTTTGCTTGAGTTGTGTCAAAAAAAAAATTTGATTTAGTTTCATTTGAGAAAACTCATTACATTTTTTTACCCTACACATTTTTCATAAAATAGTTGACAACTTTTACTGCCAAAAAAAATAGCTTTTGCAAAAAATTCTGCATCTGTTTACTTCCGAAATATAATTTGTCTAAGTAATTTGTTGGATTTTCTGGCTCGTCCTTTTCAAACGTTTATCGTTAGTCAGTCGATTCAGCATTTTTCATTATCGATCTGCACGTTATTTTTTTTTCGCAAGTGCTATTTATCGCGCTTTTAATCCCGATGTGATATTTTGATAAACGCAAAAAAACACAACAAATTTTCATCATAAAATTGACATTTGAAAATTGTCAAAAGGTTGATACATTTTTCCAGTTTCATTGAACCTCAATTATCATCTAAAAACGTGGTGGAATGCTCTCTTCGATAAAAATTGGTTTGTTTATAGAATATGAATTTCGGAAAAGCCACCAATAACAGAACTGTCGATCAAAAGTTTTATTCAGTTATTTCACTCGATATCAGTGGTAATTGCCCGTACACGTGAAACCTTCGTTCAACATATAGTGAATAAAAAAACGAAACATCGTTTTTCCCACATGATGTTTTTTACTGGAGCATTTTGGAGTTACATTCTCGATGTTTAACCGCTTGAACTCCAAGCGTTTTTCATCACCATCGACACATTAACTCGAGTACAGCTTTTCAACAGTTTTCCACACAAAAAGTTTCGTTTGAACAAAAAAAAAAATTTTTTTAATAAAATCTATGATGCAATCACAGACGAAAGTGCATGATCTTCAAACACTTGAATTTCTATCCTTATATTTAAACTTTTCACACTCCGAGACATCGACATATTCATAACAACGTTGGAGTCTTAGTATCACTTCCAGAAATACAATTTTTATTCAAAATATGATTTTATAACGTTATTTGTCCGAGTTCAGTTGAAGAAATTTACACTTTTGATATAGTGACAAAAAAACGGATTTAATGAATGTACAGAAAAAATAGAGAATATGAAAAATAACTAAAGGAAATTGATATGAAACTCGAAATATAAATTTCTTAATGTAGCTGCTAACGTATCATACTCGATAAATATCTTTAAAGGGTTACAAGAATCGGTGCTCCATATAAATGATCGTTCAGTCGAATATTAAACGTAACGCGATTCTGATCAACGATTGTTTTAGAAGTTGGGGCGAGCGCATGAAACGAAAAAAAAAAGGTTCGAAAAGAAATAATCGTTGATGCGAAAAACAGAGTCGCACTTTAGTTTCTTTTTAATTTATGCGCATTCAGAAATGCCCCCCGTGCGAGAACCATCTTTCCACCATTTTGGCTTCCCTCATCCAGGAGGGTTCCGAATGCACATAAATTATGAGCAGGCCATGTG
Source organism: Campoletis raptor (assembly GCA_948107755.1). Classification (NCBI taxonomy): domain Eukaryota; kingdom Metazoa; phylum Arthropoda; class Insecta; order Hymenoptera; family Ichneumonidae; genus Campoletis; species Campoletis raptor. The sequence continues at coordinate 15,178,860 of OX403622.1, forward strand.
CAAGCTTCAATTCGCAGGTTTTTTGAGGAGGGTCGAATGTTCGACGATGAAAGTGCGAGGGGTGGAGGAAAAAATTGTGAGCCTATGCGTACACACGGTCGATCTCTTTCCAAGGGTGTCCAAACTCTGTACGTTTCAAGTTTTGTACAGCCTTGTCACGGATTTTCAAAGCAACGTACTATAAAATCAGGACCGTCGCATCGGGCGTATAAGAGTGTGGGAAACGCTTTTCTCATTCGTGCGCTAATTTTCCACTAAATCGACAACAATTAAAGGGATTCGATCTCAGAGAAAATATCTATCAATGTCCATAAATGAAAATCCACACATTTTCCAATACGACGAAAAAAAAAAAACCTTTAGAATTGAGACGGAAATTGCAATCTTTTTCTTTTTCAATTACATCAATCGTAGACGACTTGCAAGTTAAATGCAATAGTTTCATAAATATCTCCTCAGACTTCTGATGATCTTTACATGCACGTGTTTGGGGTATCGACAACGTCGCAACGTGGCGAGAAAAAAATTTCGATGTTTTTTTTCCAATTGACAGAAAATGTGTCATTTTTCTAGACCTCAGTGAATTTAATATTTTTTTTTTCGTTTCACGTCTGTTTAGTCCCTTTAATTTGTGAGCGTGGATTTTTAACTCCGTCCCAACGATTGCAAATTGACCATTCGAATAAATATTTCAAGTGTAATTGAGGGATTTGCTAATTGGACAGTACGAACGTGATCAAGAGTGATATAACTATGGAATGACCCGATATAAATGGCGTGAAATAATTATTTCTCAATGACAGACATGCGGATGAGCGCTAATTAGTTCGTAAATGTTAAAATATCGCAAAATTCGTACCGCCGATTCGAAACTTCTTCTGAGTACAAGGAAAATCTTTTTGTTTTTCGTTTAACAAAGCCTTGAATCCGTTGCGATGCTAATTTGACAGAAACAGCATCTCGATTGTTAATCAGGATGTGTTTTTTTTTCTTCTGACTTTCTGCAATTGTCCGAAACATTTGAAATTAGTTCCTTCGCTTGCGGATTACAGTTTCAGTCTCCAGCGTTGGCGTTACCGCACATTATTGCATAATCATATGCCCGCTTTGCAGAATTTCATTTCGTGCGGTGCTTGTCTGCGTATCTGTTATTTCTTTTCTCTCCAACGTTGCGAAGATCCCTCGCTGGAGAATTATTTTTGTTTTTTTTTTGTTTTTCGATCTCTTCTTTGCACGAAGTAGCGAATCGACTCGAGAGTTTTGAAATTTTTTATCGAAGATCAATATCATTGAATCGATCAGAAGGAATCAAGTGTTTCAGTCCATGAATAATGATAAGGAAAAGTACACGATCCACAGAAAAAATATCGTCGACAATTACACCACTTTTTACACTCGAAGGTTCCAATAAATATCTTCGAGTCATTATTTAGTGAGACTGCGGTGCATGTGAAGCATTTTTATAACAGAAGTACTTTTCAACATTTTCGCTGTCATAAGCGTTTCGTTTTTCACCTTATTCTCGATTTACATCGTAAGAAAATTACGATTTTTGTTTTTTTTTTGTTCGTCGTAAAACAATAAAAATCTTAAAACTTGCAAAACTAAAAGCGAGAAAAGCATTTACGGGCTCAAGTACGCCAAACCATTCGTTATTTCTCCAGGAAACTATTCACAAACTGACCGTTTTGTCAAACCATGCAACACGTAATCGTTACGATAATTCGCTATTACGAGCACGATAAATACAATCACATGTAAACACTACTATAAAATTAGAGCCAACCAAGAGATTTTGAAAAGCGCACTTTTCTTTTTTCATCAATTGTTGTTTGCCAGGTGGTGGCATTTAAGAAGAAAGTAACAAATTTCATCGCATGCAACTAAATATAAAGGTATATACATAAAATAATAATATTAAGGATTGAAACGTCAGAATGCGTTGGAAATTATATTGTTTTTTTTTTTTTTTTTTAATAAATGTCTTCTGCCTTCAAACTGTAGGCTTAAAAAAAACATATCATAGCTCGTTGTTGCAAAAACATGTTTGCGAGCAGAATTCTGAAAAAAATTCGTTGCATTCCAACGTCGCAAATGTCAACATCATTATGAATATATATGTGAAATTATATTTTTATACTTACAGGGAGAGAAATGTTGTCATGGAAGTCAGGCATATGGTGGTCGAGCTCTTGTTTGATCGGAGCCTGGGCTTGAGACGACGGAGACATTGGTCGACCCCCATCTTCTACATCGCCGCCTAGTGTATTGTTTAACTTTGGAATCACTGTAGGGCTGGATTTGTAACTACATTGTGACGATGCCTGGAAAAGTAGAAAATTATCGTTTATAAATCACAGCAAAATAATATGAGTCAATCTTCGAGGTCATTGATGTCAAAACTTCGACAAGACGATAACGAAGCATAAAAATAGTTACATTCGCTTATCAGGGGGTGTTGAAATTCCTCAATGTTTCGTCGAAGGGTTTAGATATATTTCAACACAAATATCATACGAGCCATGGCAAAGACATAAATTGAGTCGGAATATTTTTATGAAATTTTCGAATTTGATCAAATATTTTTTCATATAATTCATTTGCTGTAATAATAAAAAATAAAACGATGTCACGTGCTTTGTGACTTTCAGACTTAACAAAACATTTCGATCGTGTTAATATTTTCAATACCGAAAAATGTTGATTTGCATAATAAAATGAATTCTTCTTTTAAAAAATGTAAAACAAAGCAAAATTTTTGTTAAATATGAAAAGTAATCTCGTATTAAAAATTGGATTCAAATAGCCCTTGATTTTCTTCAGTTTCAAGTTATTCTTGGCGATGATTTTCTTTTTGACGTGTGGTTATACTTGATCAAATTTATTACATTTTCTACATCGATTCGAAGACAAATATTTTCGAATAAACAATTGAACACTTAGCTAATCAACAGATTCAATATTCAGGAGTCATAAAAGTTGTTGGTTGATAATTCAAAGCTCATCCTTCCTCAGTCTAAAGAAATTATGGAACTGAACCCGAAAAAAAAAACCGTTTAAGATAAAAAAACCAAAAGAACCAAAATAAAAAATCCTACGATATTTTACGTATTCTGCGTACATTCCTAATGTAACACATTCTCGTGTAATAATTTGTATATTGGCGAATTTTTTTTCTGCGTCCATATGAGGAACTCAAGACAATTATTTAATGATTGATTTTGAAAAATTACAAATATTCAAGGGATAACAGGACGTCATTGAAGAATTGTAATTTTAACTTAATGTCGTTTGGAAATGTATTTTAAAAAACATAACGCTTAGCAGCCGGAGTCTCCACGAGTTTGAAGATGACGAAAGTAAGTAGACGCGTTTGAACAGACGTCCATATGTGTTTATCGATAGATACGTATGTTCTGAAAATCACAAATTCGCTAGTCTATGTAACAAGAGTTCGTTGAGCTTATTCCAAAAGATGTTCGACATATAACGTATGTGTGCGTAAAAAATCTTTTTGGTGTAAAATATAATACGAGTCTATTGCAGAGCAGTCGAGGGTCTCGAAGAGATAAGTGAAAATTTCGCGAGGCGTTTAGTTTCGCACGTAGTCGCGAACGGTGTTAAAAACCGTGCGATTCACGTGACGGTTTTGCAGTTGGTGAGTAATAATAACCGAATGAAAGAATGTCGAAGTATTCAATTATTCAAGATAACGTATGAGGATACACAAGGGCCAGACTCGATGTACAGCTGGCCTGAAACGGAACGAAGAATGGAAAATAATATTAAAAAAAAAAATTTTAATGAATAAAAACGAAGGATGAATTGAAAAAAAGGTTTGAAGGCATAGCAACGCGCAACTTGAATTAACAACGCTGCAAATATAGTTTATTTGCAAAGCTGAGTAATCAGTCGTACATCAAGTCTAGACATGTATGAAAAAAAAAAAAAAAAAAAAAATACATCGATCATAATTACGAGGGAATTTATTCGGGTTTTTATTTTTATTTTTTTTCCACGACCCATCGAAATAGGTTGAACAACAACAGGCAAGATTGCAGAATCCGTGCTGTTAAATAATTAGTAAATTGCGATACAAGCATAGATAAGAAAAAAAGAATAAAAGGATAAAAATGAGGAAAATGTTTGTATCGACACGTTGTTGCAAAGTTAGTTTGTGTAATATAGCTTGTTTCACGCAGCAAAATGTTATCGAAGCTGCATACTAGTTTCTAACATCATTGTTCTACGGGCCCGAGTTTTCAAGGACAACGAGTACTGCAAATCTCCGTCGGAAGAATGAACGGAGAGAGAGAGAGAGAAGAGAGAGAACGAAGAGGGAGGAAGGGAGAGAGAGAGAGGAGAGAGAATAGATATATAGAAAAAGACGGAATGATGAAGAAAAAAAACCGCGTATTATCATAAACGTCGAGTGCTTTATGAGAATCAAAACGATTTAGCTTGTCCTCTCTAAATGGCTGGTGCGCGAAGAGTGCGAAAGAGAAAAAGAGAAAGAGAGAGAAAGAGAGAGAGAGAAAGATCGAGCGAGGGACGGTAAACGCTCAAAAAAAAGGTGACTCAATGGACGAGGAATCCTGATCTAAAACTAGGTCAGCCAAATGCGTACGCACTAGGACCTACGAGGAGAGAAAGTTTTTGAAAGTTTAAAGGACGTTCTGAACGAGGATTTTTAGCGAACGGCCCGTATCTTTTCTTGTACAAATACACAAAATATCGAGACAAGATAAAAAAAAATACATATATATATACATCGAAGCCCGTACAAATTCGTACTTTGAGTCTGTACATAGAAAAAAAATGACCTATACGTACACAAAGCGCATGAGTATTTTTATATTAATCGTTTGATAAGATGTCTCTCTACGTGTGTTTTCTGGCTACGTCCGAATATCTCTTTTCTGCCACACGTAATCCATCGATGGAATAGCATACCACGAGTTATTAATTCTCACTTGATGGATCAGTTAATTCCACGACAGATGTTAGCTAACAAGTAGACGTGGGCTGCTTAACGAGTCATATTAATAACGTATAAATGTTATTTCGAAAAATTCACCAATCGACATGAATTCTTTCTAAGTACGTTTCCATATCACATTTGTACTATTTCATGGTCATTGATTGCGAAAAGTTACTAAATACATATCTGCGTTAATTAAGACGATACGAAAAAATTCAACATTATTTTTTACTCTTGAAACAATGCATAAGATTTTCGTTAAGAAGTAAGAAACTTTCGACAAAATTTAGAATCTTCGAAAAATTCTAACAGCGGCTTAAGCCATTGTCCCATTTTTTTCTTTCTAATTTTAAACGAAAATCATAACACATTTGTTTCGTATAAAAAACGACCGAATTTTCGTTACAAATTTTTCAACATGAACCATTTTAACGGGAGACATATAAATTGAACATAAATAATAATATTTGATTTAAGGTTTCAAGTGCAATTCCGCTTAAGGCCTGATTGATAACTGTCATAATGTCGAATGTGTTTTCACACTTGTATTACGACGAAATTCTCGTGCGCGTTTATCTAATTTGTTTAAGGGTTTTCAAGGGTTTATAAATGTAAATAAAATTTAAAAAATTGCATTGAATGATATTTTAAAATACCGACATTGAAATCAATTTACACTCATTGGGAGTGGTTGAAAGACAATTAAGTATTCGATAATTGATGGAAAAAGATAAAAATTATATGACCATTTGCGGATGAAGTAACGAGACGGAACGATGATTCAAATAATGAGCTAACACGTTAATAGTTTTTCGTATTTTGATCATCGATTTTTCACTGTTCGTATTGAGCTTAATGCATAAGCGAATGACGGACTATTGAGAAGAAGAAATGTAATGTAAAATCATTTCGAAATGATAATCAAAAAGCAAAAATGATTATTCATTAAATGGGAATAGTCACCGCGGAGTCGTTTTCGGCGTTGTTGACGCACGCCACTTGTTATAATTTATTCTCACGATCATTGGTTTGCACTATACATATAAAATCGTCTTTAACAATTTTATTCCTTCAATTCCCGTTATCAAAAAAATCGACGACCAAAATGTACGAACTCGAAAAGAAAGTTAAAAAAAAAGTATTTTCTTTTTTACTGTTTCAAACCTCACACCCGTTAACTCGTATCAAATTAGATACACGCGGTTTTTTAGAATGTTCTATCGAAATTGACGATATCCCTTGGGCGCTTTTCATATATTGGCAAAACCGGACCTCCGGCAGATGTGAAGGAGAAAAGAAGAAGAGTGAAAAAAAAAAAAAAACAAAAAAATCTGCTCATGTATAAAACACTTCAGGGCCTTGACGACTATGTTTACTTTGTTCTATTTTTGCCGAGTCACACGGGAGGACGAGCCGGAAAGAAAGTAAAAGTATGCGTTTTCCGTCAATAAGAATCACAAAATGAGCAATGAAATTCCAGCTTTTTTTTCGGAACTTATTGTTCCCTACGATTAACGCAATATTTATTGAAATAATGAAGATGTAGCGAACTTAGCAGAAACATAGTCAATGTTCCAAAAATATCATTTCATAGTGCATAAATTATGGAGTATTTATGATACGAGTTTCGAGTGCGGAAAGGGCAAATTTATCACCATTTTATTCGAATCAGCGTCTTTTAGTATCCGTGACTTAAGGATTGAATTTTTTTCTAAAACTCCATAAACATAGTGGACTTGAAGAAAAATCGTCATCAAAAGTCTAACTTTCGGATCGTTCATTCGAGTAGGAACGAAGTTGACAACCTCAAACACCTATTTGTAAGCGTCGTTACTTCAACAAATGCACTCTACACATGCGATATTCGTCAATAATTTTATCGCTCCGAAAAAACTTATTGTTCGGTCATACAAATGTGTATTTTTATCTTATTTCACGCAATATATTCCTGTTTTTTTCAGTTATGTTCAGTGATATTTAAAATCAATAAATAGTTTGGTTTTTTTTTTCATTCAACTTTCGCACAGCATAAAATTTGAGAGGGTTGCGCTGGAAGCGCAGAGAATACGAAATTTCATCGAAGAGACATTTCAAACAGGATAGATCAGAGAATTAATGAATCATATGAATGGAGAAAAAAAAAAACATTGTTTATGCATTTTAGTTATGAACTATAAATACCTGAGAGTCGGAAAGGAAGCGTTCGCTCGGTGGTCCAGTTAGGGAAACATCGTAATTTCCAGAAACCTTTCGTTTCCTCTTTTCCGGATGTGATTGTAGATTGGGAGATTCTACGTGCCTTGTGCTACTTTGAGTTTCTGGTTCTGGGGAAGGGCTCTTATTTTCTGTTTTGTTGTTGACGCTGTTGTCGGTAAGACCTCTGATTTGCAGCGCTTCGGCTGTTTTAAGAAACATGGGCAAAAGATGCTGACTGACGTTAACTTCGCCCTTGTACATGAAGTGCAAAAGTGCCTTCATCTCCGTGTCGTTGACATCCTTGAGAAATATTATCGGATGAGGATGTATATTTTGTAGAAATATAGTTTCAAAGTACGGACTGCAGGCAGACAATATCGTTTGATGAGCTTTGAAAGTTTCGCCGACGCACGCCAATGTGACGTCGCAAAGGGCCTCTCTGGCGAGTAGCGAGCTTAGTACGTCCGTCAAATTGGCCGGATGATTATTCCAACGGAGGCAATACTGCTGATCCATCTTGTCTATCTCCAATCCCAGCCCTACAACCAAACTGGCTTGTCCTAAAGAGAGTCAAGATTGTAGTAGAAGGATATTAAAAACAAAACAAAAAAAATGAATACGAATTGATCAGCGCTGGGCTTGATATTTGATAAACACACGTATTTATTTTGCGAGTTAATAAAATATTGATTATTGAAATAGATAAAAAAAAGATCATTGCAGAGTGAAATTTCACGCTTGTTTTGATATAAGGAAAGTATTACACTGGCAAAGCCCTCTCTTTGGCCCCTGCATAACCTTCGAACTTACCAAAACTGAAAGCGCGACTGATGAACGAAAACAAAAAAAAAATATTCCACAAGCTGATCGTTGCAAATAATAATCGAATAATTTCACGAATAACAAACATACGACTCTACCAACGACACAACGTTCTCTACGCTTCTGCAAATGTGCCACATTGCAGTATAACTGTAAAACCCTTCAGGGTTCACGGGCCTCTACTATACGTGGCAAAAACATTATTTTCGCATAACCTCGTACAATAGTACGTGGAATAATACAGAGTGGGGAGGGGGGAGAAAGAACGAGGAAGGATACAAAACAGCGTGACGAGCTTGAACGTAATAGGTTTTATTTCAAACTAGGCGGCGTTAATGCGCTATTTGGATGAGGTTAGAATGTGAATTACGACGCAATTTATAAACAACACCCGCTTGCCTCTACACTCTCACGATTAAGAAAGGAGAAAACAAAAAAAAAAAAAAACGACACGGAGATAATGTTTTCGGCAATGTCTGTATTCGCGATACGATGCCTAGCCTGGGCGCCATTGTCGCTCATCTCGCGCTTACACACGACCACACCACCGTCGTGTGTATGGTATGGCCCGTCTGCGAATAGCTTGGGATTGTTTTGTTTCGTGACACTCTCACGACGCTCTAAACTACACAACTATTCATACTTTTACACCTATATTTACCTACCGAGGCACCCGACTCGATATTATGTACCCACTTTTTTCACACTATTTGTAACGTTTAATATTGTTTATGTCCCTCCTTACTTTACTCACCTTTTGCAAACTTTTTGCCATTACAACGCCACCCGACCCTTAAACGTCCACTGCCATACCAATCTGCCAATGCCTCACTACTACCACGGCCTTATATTTTTAAAATACTTTTTGACCTTCGCGTATCTGCCGTCAAAATGAAGGAGGCGCTAAGGGCGCCCAAATTCAAACGTTCTTATTCACTTTGCGACACCGCGTTCCCTCTTATTTAATATTTCAAACGCGTGCTTATGCTCTTTCCTTTGTCCTTTCTGCTTCTATCATTTTTCTGCAACACACTTGTTCTATTTTATTATTATTTTCTCTCGCTCCAATCTTTTACTGCCCTCGCACGCGATGTATACATTTCTAACCTATCTGCACCGTGTGTAGTAGTAGCAGCGACCACGTGGTCTCCGCGAAACGCACACTTGCATGTCCAATTTTTTTTTTTATCTCTCCTGAAGGTAGAAAATCGATGACGCCCACGAGGTCATGCTCCAGAGTTGTCGCTCGATTTTTCTTTTTTCTTCATGGAAATTGACTTTTTTCATATCCCCGTTTTCTCGCACGTCTCAACAATTTTCCCGACCTTGTTAAATTATGAAAAATCGGAAACGACATTTTCCGCAGTTTCTTTTCTTTTGCCCTTTAACGGATTCGTTATAACCCGTAAAATAACTTGTTTATTCTTAATTGATGGAAATGAAACATGAATATTACAGATTGGTTGTTAGCTTTCTTTTTCGTTTTAATTTTTTCTGTCTCACACTCACGAATGATGAAGACTTCGACGAAAAATCGTTCTGCAATTGCTTCAAATAATATTAAAACTTGATAATTTTTTAATGGTGTTAATTACTTTTTTCACAATCCCCAGATATTTTTTTATCATTTTCGAGAGTTCATTTATACGCTGCGGGGAAAATTGCAGGAATTTAAATGGTTCGCTTGCGGAATAAAAAATTCCCCAAGTCGTTATAATCGTTGAACAATATTTCCTGAGCAAAAGGTTTCGCATCATGTTGGCTCATTAGGATATTAAAAACGATCAAATATATATATACGGCAATCCGTTTCATTCCCCGCGGCGGTGTCAACGGCCATTTTTTACTGTCGTGAAGCTTTTCGTAAAATATAACTGTCTGGAAATGATATTTTTACCAATTAAACATTTTTATTTCAAGTCCTTCAACAGAGTTACAATTTTTCAAAAGTTGCAAATTTAAAGATATTCAAACGCCAATAACTCTATTTTGAATGAGTCTGAAGTAATAAAAAAAATACTATTTTTGGAGATGATTCACATTTCTACTTTTCGCTACAAAAAATCTCGAAAATTATATGGAACTATTTTCAACGTTAGTCTTTTCGTAGGCCCATTTTTCGTTCTGTTCATTAAATAACGTTGAATTTTTCATTAAACACGTCATTTTAATCATTGATATTATCAATGTTTTTATTCATGAGGTTCTTTGGTAATAGTGATCGTTTCTAAATTTTTCCTATTTTACAAAAATTTTGATGAATTTTATTGCCAATTTAACAATCTCAAATCGGATTCAACGGAATTTTAATCAACTATAATCAAAACAGACTAAAAAATGATAAAATCTATTACATCATCGTTTAAAATTATTTTGATAACAAACAAAAATGAGAGATTTATTTTAAAGATAAAGTATGCTAACTCGAAAAATAATAGAAGCAGAAACCCACTAATCGACTAGCGTACAAAATCATGGAAAAGGTCGAACCATATTGGACAATTGGTTGCTGGTAAAATAAAAAATAATAATTATGTATTGAAAAAAAAAAAAGTTCCACTTGAGACTCGAAAAAATGTTGACAATGAGAGTTTATAATTTTTTTGATATTTTTCTTGGAAGTACTGTTTAAAATGAATAACATTTGTCGATATTTCCATCAGTTGAAGAGCTCTAGACGTTTGAACATTTCGAAAGTAGGAAAAATCGATTTTGTATTGTTGGAAAAGTGTAAGGCCAGCATTTCACGAGCAGTGAGCATCAGTAGCACTGATTTTTGTATATTTATATGTAAATGACAGACATACGAAAATCATAGACTACTGCTGCTGCTGCTCTCTGACCACAAAGTATTACCCTAATTCCTAAAGAACCCGAGATAAACATCTAAAAATTGGTGTGGATATTCCTTTCACGGGATACGATTTGAGAAAAAGTTTCAGGTCATGTATTAAAAGTGGTCGGGACGACAGCCGGGCGAAATCACGTCGAATTCTTCCTAGATATATTTTACGTTATAAATTCCCGAAGATTTTCATGGAAATGCGAACGTGACGCGTTTGAAAAGTTGATTATATTCTTTGATTATTCTTTCTTCATTTGTAATTAATGAAAAATTCAATATTCCCTTATTTTATTCTGTTCTTACAGCGGTTCTGCTCCGACTCGAACTTACAAAAGCAAACGTCTCGCTCAATCGGTAAAAGAAATGCTTATTCATATTTTTTCTTCTGGACTTTTAGAAAACTGCTGAGGATAATTCGATCAAATTAATTGAAGCAACGAAAGTATGGTTTTCCTTAACACTTCAATATAAGACATTTTTTATCATTTGATTATTCAAAGTTTTGTTATGGTTAATAGGAAAAAAATCGTGAGAAAACGTGGAAGGTTACAAAAACTTGCTATAACTTATGAAAGCCGCCAGATGACGCCACATGACAGGGATAGAATATGACAAGAAGACGAACTAGATGTTCAATCGAATACTGACTGAACTTCTATTTCGGTACAATTTCACTGGAGAACAAAGACAGGAATATCTCCCGATTTGCCGCGTGTAGAGCTTTCAGAAGCATTTCTTTTCTCCAAATTGTCATCCTGTTTGAAGAAAAATATGTGTGCTCGCCACCCGCATTGACTTTCAGTCAAATCTTTCTACTATAAAATGCGAAACACATGGTGGAGAGGAGGGTTAGTGGCGCTCACGGCAAATATATGAAGATGAAACTAGAAAACATTTCACATGCCAAGTTTACGCTTAGCGAAACTCTGTTACGACTATCCTGATTTTATTCCTTTTCTTGGCACTACGAAAATGACTTTAGACTCGAGCTTATGTTTTTGGATAAAGGCTTTTTTAACGGTTGGCGAGGTGAAAGTATAAAACCTTATCTCGATAAGATACTAAGTGTTTTCTCTTCGTTTCGGTTATGACAATAAAAAACAAGCTGGGAGGGGATGAGAAATCACATTGGCGTAGACAGCGCTCTGCCTAGTTGTGGGCTTGATAAAAAGTCGATAATCGTCTTTGAACGCGCAACGCGCAACTTTGAATACCGCTGTTACAACAGCTGATTTATCTTATAACTTCTATTGTGAAAAATTACGAAATTGATCAAAATTTGTCGTCCGTTTTACACGCAGTAAATGTAGCAAGCAGCATCGTTTGCAAAGGAGCTTTATTACGATTTTCATTTTAATAACCTATCAGCCCGAACACTTATGAAAAGTAATCGTCCGGCACTTGTTTCTACGTGACAAGAGGTTAAGTGTCGAAAAAAAATCAAGCCAAAGCTTGTAACATCGAGTAGTGACAATCTTTGAGTTATGTTATAATGAAAAAAAGTCGTCAAAGTTCTTCGCAACATTTCACTATGATTATAATATCATTTATAAATTCCGTCCACGATGTTTATTGAGACTCGTTCATATATTTTTCTGAGCTATCGATAATTCTCATTTCGCTCGCTCCATCTCTCGAATAAATTCGACGAGAGCAATGTTGAATTTTCATCTCCGAAGGAAGTACGAAGATGAATCTTCGCAAAAAAATTTGTCGTGTTCTTTCAGTCGTAAAAAAATAAAAATGAACGCTTATTTACGAGACGTTCCGGCGTTCTTTCTTTACATACGACATTTAATGAGACCTTTCCGGAGTTTATTAATGTCGTAGTGTACACTTGATGCATCCGTGTATATCGTTTTCTGTCTGTACTCTCGAATTTTCCAGGTTTTTTCTTCCGTTTTTTATTTTATTTTATTTTTTTATAGTTTACCGGTCCATGTGATTAGTGCAGCATTTATTATAATCCTGTATATTTCTCCAGGCATTTCTTTCCAATTCAATATCCGGAGTCCAGCGAAGCGAGCTTTGATTCCCTCATTTAGTTTCCACTCTACCCCTCTTCACTTATTGGCCACTGAGTTATAACGTCGACCCTCCTTGTTTTATCGCTCCTTATATTTGCCTATTTTCTTACTCACGCGTTAATTGCGTCTGTATATAATATACATTTTACTTTTCATATAATCTTAATCTTAATGTTTCTACAGATATATATTAAAAACTCTGTCTGCACGTTTATAACTTGAAATCGATTGAACCGATTTTCATAAGGTTATTTTATTTCTACTATTCGAGGTCTCTTTCTTTCATCCGATTAATAGTATTAAGTAACTTAATATCACTCAATATTAAGGAGTAAGTTTTCATTTTATTTTCGTATTAAGGGCTTAGGGCCGGTCAGATTTATCAAAATAATCGATCTTTTTGTTGCATATACACGAAGTACAATATTTTTATTTAAAGATTTGTACGTCAGGGGAAACTCTATCACATGGCCCAGGAATAGAAGACTCAGTATAGGTAATTAAATAAAATGTATTTATACATATAAATTAAATGTAAAACTTTAAATGCATATTTCTCAGTATTTCTAACACCACTCTACGAATTTACACGAAATTTTCACAGCATATTCTGAGCATAAAAAACTGGAGCTTAATCTCAAAATGTATTTGTTTTTATCCTTCTTCATAACTACTTTTTTTACATCAACTTTTTTGCCTTTCCAACTACCCATGACCTGTTGAAATGAAAATCCTATACATTTTAGTAGAACGTAAAAACTGTCGCGAGCCCAGCAATTAATCATGTCGATGTGAATGTCCTAATGATAATTTAATATTACGAATCCGTAAGTTTGTTTTTTATGACATTATAACTGTCAACAAATCGATACCACATTTGACATACATCTCGCTTGTATGGTGGAGTGAGATATTGAGATTCGATATTGTCACAAATAGGAAGCAAACGAAGACTCGAGTAACTCCTAATAGAAATATAAACGCAAGTATTTAAGCTCGTGTAATCCTGATTCCATGTACACAGATTAAATTATGCTTATCTGTCACGAAGTATAGAGGTCGATAATGATTTGGGAAACTTGTGGAAAATCAATGTTGGCTGTATACCCGTTGCTATCGTTATTGCTGCTGCGTTACTATTGCTGCTCATCGATAACGCTCGAATGAATAATGTCAAATATATGCGCATCTTACGTTTGCCCGGATGGATCGATAATTGGCATATAAATTAAATTTCGACCAATCAACTTGGAAGCTTTAACCTTCCGCTCTCATTATTTTCCTATTCTCCTATCCCTTTTACCATACAAATTTAACGACAGCGTTGGGCAGACTGGATCAACAGATCTGTGCATATACTCGGCTTGGTAATACTGATAGTTCGCGTATCTATTTGCTGACAAAGTTTCCTGCCCCACAACCGCGAGGCTCAACCTATTCGGCAACGTTGTTGAGCCTCCAATGGCCATGATAATTTTATTTAACACTCTATTCAATCATCCCTATCAACATTGGACCCGAACCTAGATGTACAAGTTTTGTGTATGTGTGTTTCATACATACATATTCATCATACACACATGAGGAACTGTACCATGGAAATGGTGTTTTGTTTTAATTTTGTTATAACTTTACTCTCGAACGTTACACTTTCAACGCATAAACGCTGTTACGAATATGTATCTCAGGAAGTTTGATGCTTGCAGCTTTCACATTTCTAGCCATCGTGTTCGTTGACAACGACACCTAAAATCATCCAACGGCGATTCGGAATAATAGCGACCTTTTATTATACTTTATTCAATCTTCTCTTTTCCTGGAAGAATAATCTTATTGCGATGGAAAAATATTCATATTTTTTTGAAGAGATTTTTTATTTCTTTCAAATCGTCAACGAATAACCGGACCAAATGATCTCATGCTCTTTTTATCTACGGAAAGAAAAGTCCTGTAAAAATTACCATGGCGTGAGACATCTATAATTTCCATCCTTACAATTTTCAGTAAAAATATCGTCAATTTTATTTAAACTCTGAATGAAAAATGGTAATTTGCGTCTTTTGTTCTAAGGGGAGTTTAAAAACTGTTTTTTTTTTTCGGTGTATTATTCGAAAAGCTACCATTGCACATAATAAAACTTCCTGGAACACATAGTCGTATGGGTTAGTTGCTGCCGAGCGCGGACCCGAATAAGTCCCAAGACAACAAGGAGAAGAAGAAGAAGAATTCCTAGCTGTCGCGTTTTTGAATTTAATCATATTGCATTGTAACATTTCGGGCTCGTTGTTCTGATTGGAAATTATTGTCGTAAAAGCAGAAATAGTGGTAAATCCACATGCATCGCATGGTAAAATTTCACTGAAGCTACATGTAGCATTTCACTACGTGAAAATGTAATTTTTCTTGTGTTTACCTACTGATTTTGATAAAGTTCTTGCTTTTTGAGAAATGACGATGTGTGAACTTTTATTTACGATCTTTGTTCCTCCACTTTATTTCATATTTCGATTAAAATAAGCTTCCTTTGGGACGACTATTTTCCCTGACATTTCATTCGTGACCGTGATTATTACTGTACCTTGTGACAATTTTAGAAAAATAACTTGTAAGTCAATTGCGACGGTTACAAGAATATGACATGTCGAACCGATCTTAATACTTCGTGTCAATCGCGTGTAAATTTATAATTTGGAACGAACTGACTAATTGACACGTGCATACCGCTCATCCACTTCGATAAGTTACGAATCCATGAGTATTTCTGGCATGCCTAATCAATATTAAATCTGAACTTTGATCAAACCAAGTTGGTTTTAACTTTGGAAAGCATTGTTAGGACTTTCCAAGTCAGATCCAGGATGTGGAGAACATCCAGATCCCACATTTCTGCACAGATATGTCCTTATTCATTTCAGTCTTTGATTCACTACTCGTGTTTCATTACCTAATTAGTATGATAGCCAATTGGAGGCTGCGATAAGAGAAAGTGGGAGTGGCAACCAGAGAGATGTAGCGTTTCAACCAATACGAGGTTATCTAATAATGTAGGGGCGTGTCTCTCCCACTTTCCGCTATTCCTTCATGATACACCGTATTGGTTATCGCTCTAATTAATCAATACCCCATCAACCGTGTATGAGAGAGAAAAAAAGCTGTAAACTTTTTCGTCCAGAATTTTGCTATCTACTCACCCTGCGAACTTTTTACTGAGAAATGTCATTTTATTGAACAAACATAATTTATTTTGGACAACCGATACTCACATTGTCTGATTGATTATTAAGGTGGTGATCTGACGAAAAAAGGACAACGTGTAACTTTGATTTTCATTAAAATATCAAGTCGCTCTGGAATGAACTTGCAGTAAAATTTTTATTGATCGAACTACTGATAGATCACCTTGAAGGCACTTCGTATCTCATGAAAAAAATAACAATGTCCATAATTCGTCGATATAGTTTTCGAGTTTACGTTTGAACATTTTCAATCAAGTCTGTGGCTAATTAACTGCGTCCTTATAACATCTTATCATTAACCCTTTGGCTGGAAAATTTATTTCCCCCCGACTTTTTAAACGCTTGTTTCTTCCGTTCAAATCGCGCAGTTGAAATTTATCGCGAGTGATTTTTAAAACTCAAAGTGTTTCGTAATGATTTATCATCATTCAAGAGGCAACTTAAAATCATGTTTTACACAAAATCCAGAAAAATTCAAAGTTTCAAATAATTTTGATTCCGTAACATTGTTATTCTGGGTGATCAACAAAAAATACTATGCTTTTATATCACCGTTCTTGGTTTTGCAATTAATTAATATAATTAAAGTGCATGTTAGTATGATTATCAATTGTTCAATTCCTGTTATTCTCATTAAAATTGGAAGTACACTTTTTCCCCTCTATGTGAGTTTTGATAATTTTGGAAATATGATGCTATTGTGTACCTTCAGAACCAAATGTTTGTAAACACTTTGCATAAAGTGTTGACTCGTATATGACGACACTTGATACGTACAAGATTCTGCATGAAGCATCGTAAAATTGTACAACGGTGATACTCGAAAAGCGGAGCCTCGAGATGCTCGTGTCTAAATCGTAAACCATCCAAATGTACAAAATTTTTTAGCAGACGCTAAAATGTTCCCCTACAGAAAACTGGTGCAACCGCAATTCACGAATTCATTTAACGGTGCAACTCTTGGTAAGAATACTGCGAGCTTTTTTAGTGCCGCTCAAAAACTACCTTCATGCATACGTTCGCGTGTGAAATCGTGACGTCACGTACTGTGTATTACGAATGGCCATTTTTTATGGAAGCGTCGTGCTCTAGAAAAACATGGTCTTCCATCAAACTACAGTATCATGAAAAAACTGAGTTTGATGTGAGTGTATATAAAAAAACGTAAAATACGAGAGAAATTTGAAATTTTATATGGACCGATGTAGTGATAAAAAAAAAATTTATCAAACTTCTGAATTCGAGGTGGAAATTTTTCCAAAAGTTTTCTTAAAAGACATGTCGTTATAATTAACTGGCTTCCCATTTTCAGTGCCTTGATTACGAAAAACTATCCTTCGTGTTGAATTAAATAACGATTTTTGCATGAATATTTGATTACTCCGATTTTTACTTTTCTTTGAAATCATATAAGAATTTCAGATAAATTTTGACCTGGTATTGATTATGATAAGCATTCATGAATGGCATCTAATTTTAATTTTTTTTTACTACTATTAATGTATATTCGATCGATTCGAAAATTAGCTCTCCTCCGATTGACCTTGACCAAGCTTCTTGCGAGGTCGATTGCACACAGTGGCACGACTACTGTTGCAAAAGCACGGGAGATTCGCTGCAGCCGAAGCACTTTCCACGACGATCGATGACCTATTATTTTCTACTGCTGGCGTCGAATCGCCGTGTACGTGTGAATATTAGAAAATGTATAAATTTGTCTTTGTTAGGTCGTACACATCGGAGATCAAAATGCCAATGTAGCATTGATGGTACGATTTGTGGCCAATTTTCAATTTTACTCATCATTTCAAGCGTCACCGATTCACCAGCGCAATGATTAGGGAATTTGAACAATTGAGACATTGTATTATACGCGAGCTATTAAGCCACCAAGAGAGCAGCACGACAGACGGATGAATATTTTCAGATAAAGATTTTTCCGCACCGTTCGCACGATTAGGATGAAAAAGCTTTGGCCCATTTTTGCCTCTTTTTCGCATGAGCTTTTATCATCTCAATAGGTCGAACGATGTGGAAAAATGTCGCTTTTTAAAATCGAGAGCGGGTGGAGCGTATGATGCTACGATATATGCCCTTAAGGGGCTTGCTGATGTTTGCCAATGACAGATTTTTCGTTACGCTACAGCGAATTATTGACACATGTAGCCGCATCGATGGTAAAAAGCCGTGTCGCTTAAAGATCTCATGCTTTTTTCGTTTCATCCGTTGGCAAAAAGTTCCCGATCAACAATGTAATATATCTTTAAAATCAATAACGGAATGCTCAAACGTAGCAATAAATACTACATCTACCATGTTATATTTAAAAACAAGAGATTAGAAGACTTCGGAAAATTGGAAGACTTTGAAGATAAACAATGGGCTACATCTGATCTGTGCTGCAGATTTGAACGGCTGTCTACTCCGTTTACCGTGGGTCGTTTGACTCATGAAATGAACGCGATCAAAACATGGATTCGTCTGTAGTCAAAATGTTTAGAAAATGAAATTGCGAAAAAGTGTTGGAAGCTAAGTCAACGTGAATTCATCGGAAGAGTGTGTGTGTTTTTTTTTTTTTTCAATTCCTTGACGCCGTCTTGTCTGACTGCCTTGAAATGACTTAAGATTAATTACCTCGGTATAAACGTTCTACTAAACTGTCGTATTATTTTTTCATAAACCCTACCAGTGTTTGGGATGAAGCGAATATTGTGAAAAAAGGCCCAGGTTCGAGAAGCGCGGATATTCAAACTGGCGTTGATATGCAAGTACGTTTAGGAGTGAGATTGAATGCAGTGACTTACACCCGCGCATTTGCGTGACTATTTTAGTTTGAATAACAAAAACATATAGAACGAAACTCTTGTTTACTCCCGAAAAGTTTCTCTAGCTCTATTCCTCAGGCTGTTTTATCGGAGCATACATGGTATTCACGAACACAGACGTAATGCACTCTTGAATAAACTGGCGGTCCAAAGGCTGAGATAGTACAGTCAATCGGATCGAATAAAACAGGAAGTCAAAGTTCGGACGGCGCGAACGGCGTAGAAAGATATAACTCTCGGGATTCATCATCTGCTCCCTAAGCTAACTCTGGAAAATTTCATCGAGCTTAAATTATATTGTCTATACTGCAGTGTACTTACGTTCTAGAAAAATTGTAGAAACCGTTTGAATCAGATAAAATCCCAATTGAGGCATCGGAAGAAAAGCTAGCCATTGGAATGTTAATTTTCAGGTTGCAACGATGGTGTTGAAGTCTTTTTAATTTTCTTGCTCGTTACGTAGAAACATGAAATTTTATTGAATCTTCATGGTAGAGATTTTTTACTAGAAATGATTATTCATTGGTAGTTCAAGTCTCAATCCTGCTAATATTTATGATAAAGCGATTTTTACACCCATTCTGTCTCATTTCTAATGAATCTTTTAATTTTTGTCTCCGTGAAAACTGGACTTCGTGGGGCAGAGGAAACATCCTTCTGTCCCTTTTCGTATTTTCGCTTTTACTCATTCGTTCGTTAACCATGCTCACGGCTTTAGTTATTCCCTTCATTCTTATCCTTATTCTGGCAGTGTAGCTCAACTTGGCGTTATAAGCTTTCCACTTATGAGCTTGAGTTTGCGTGTCACGCTTTCGCGCTGCTTCTCGCTCGGTTCCACAGGTTCGTTTACGTCCAAGTCACTTTGAAGCGACACCAGTGAGCGAGCGCCACGATGTGAAAATTCGATAAATCCCGCAACAAGCACAGCCCGCTCGTGCGGGAGACGTCGTTTTTTTCGCTTCCCCTCCTCCTCGCTCTCTCCGCACTTTAACCCCTTCTCCCTTTTCCCGCTTGCCTTCTTTCACTATCTCTCTCAGCCGAGGGCTTCAGTACCGGAAAAGCTCAACTAAAATCCAAATTTTTATAATGCTGCCAGTGCCACAACAGTGGGATTTCCGGTTTTAGTCCAATAAAAATTTAACAGGAGTGTGAACGAGCTCTTTTTCCCGTCGACCGTGTTTTATCCTTTTTTTTTGCACCTCTTGCCCAAGCGTTCGTTTCGTTATTGTCGTCATAGCGAACGGTAAATGTCAACGTTTGTACTTCTGTGCTTTCAAAACATTGAGCATCGTGTTCTTTTTTCGATTTGAACTAATTTTGAGCTTTTCGGTAGTTCAAGTGGTTTCTACAATTCCAATAAAAAGCGAACTTGAGGATTTCATCCGTTATTGAGGCAGATTTGCGGGTCAAGCCCACTTTGCCCGCAATTGTAGCCGATAACTGCAAGTAAAAACGTTCTTCCGGTTGCTTTTCTTTTTCCCTTTGTCATCTCTAACTAATTGTTGATAAGATTTCGATCGATTTGTTGTTAATTTTATTTTTCAAGCCTGATACGGCTCCTGCCGTATCGATAATGATTCATACTCTACCAAAAGTCCCTTTCAAGTCTTTTCTACCCGCAGTCACAAATGATTCATTTTATTTTTTATAGCATCGTTCAAGCGTGCAATAAACTCCAACATTTTTTATAGAAGCTTTCAATGCCCGAGTTATCGTATCGCTTATTTGATTGTTGCTAATCGCTCTGGGCAGTGGAGTGCACGTTCGTTTGGTTTGGTACGTTCATCGATTGAAATAATCGAGGAAATGTCGGAGCATTTCAGCCCCAATATTTCGATTATTTTTCAATTAGTGAAAATCGCTGTTCATCTTCTTTTTTTTTTTTGTACATCGTTTCGTTAGGCTTTTGCATTCGTTAAAAGCTCTTCATATTCAAAATGTTTGTCTCTGGTATTTTCTATTCATAAAATACTTTTTGCTAAATCACGAAGGGTAAACGCCTTTGCAACGCGCCGACACATAACCCAACGATATTAACGTCTACTTCCCTCCACTTCTGTCTGACCATGCGCTTCCACAATTCAATACATGTATATACTTCTTGAAGCGCAACAGGACGACCGCGTGTGCTTTCAGCTTTCAGTCTTTAGTCTCCAAATCTGAATACGTTTTGTATATTTCCCAAAAGGTTTCCTACTCGACATTGAATTCCGGCACATATTTCAAGTTTCTTCAAATGCAAAGAATTATTCAACGAGGAAATATTTCATTTAAATATGTTTACGAATTTGTGAAGCTACGAAACTTGCATTCCTTACGATGAAAAAAAAATGCTAATCAACATTGAACGTGTGGCGTGGTAAAAACATAATTTAACACTTTAGTTTCAAGGATCGAAAGAATTTCATTGTAAAATTATGAAAACAGAATTTTTCCTTAAATTTTTTATAGTTTTGCTAATGAGGGAAATCTAACTATTGTTTTTGATTTTTTGTTCTAACGTAGACGTTCTATGCAAATATCGATATAATAATGATAATAATATCTACGTACGATACTCGTATGTAAAAATGTGAATGACATATTTCATCGGATTGCAATTAGTCTATAGTTGCAATGTTGAAGGCCACATTTTTCATTTTCAACATTTCTCTCTCGTTTGCTTTTCGCTACTTTTGCGGCTCGATTTTTTACTCATATTTCGAATCTCACATTCGTATATTTTTCACATATATAGCTCGTGTCTCGCATAGTACCAACCCTCCTCTTTCCGTTCGAGCAGTAAAACGTGTATTCTCGTTAAGTTCAACATAAACAAGAGACCTGCCAATTGCTCATTTTTTCTTCGTTTGGTTTTGATTTTGTCGCGACTTATTCATGCAAACAAATTTTTTTAAATTTTCATTGGATATGTGGCAATTTATACACTGTTCCTGTTAAATATCCACAGAATAACGATTTATTTCTATTCATTGGTATAAATAAAGCGCTGATTACCCCTTTCATCCTGGGTCGAACTGTATTCGATACGACCGTGAAGGCCGATCGAAATAGTGATGAAATCTTCGGAAGATGTTGTCTTCGTGGTAGTATATCGCGTGAAGGTACATGATAAAAAGATTCATCGCGATCACGTGATCGCGCGACGCCATGATTCAAATATCGAACCTTTGAAAACTATAAATTGAAGTTTACATACGTTCGCATGAATTTAAGACAAGCGAGTCGCGCGTGTCACTTTCAGCAAAATGTAATCCGGCTTATGCATCAGTAAATACCAATAAATTACGAGGAAAACGTCAATGTATACTCGTAACAAATGCTATCGAGAATAAAAGGTGATTGATAAGAGAAAATTTAGTCCGTTGATTGATCCTTTCGTTTTTAAAAACTTATTTCTACAATTTGGGCTAGCGTTTGTTACCTGGTCTATTAAAATTCGTGAACATGAAATCTTCTCGGGGGAAGGCCCCCGAAGGACCGGCGATGACGCGCGGCCCGATCAAACTCAATAAGGATGAAGTGTTGCCCCAGATGTGACGGCAATCTTCGGTTGTTGCGAGACTCGCTGCGAGTGATATCTTCGTCTTTGAGTTGTCGGCAGTGACAGCGACAATGTAATCTTCCGGTATGGAGACAGGTTTCTTGACGAGGATGTCCGGAACAACGATCCAAAACTTTCTTTTACTTTATCGCTTTAGTTTAAATATCTTTCTGAATGCTTTTTCTTAATATTTATTATCGCGACACCACTAGAAGCTTTAGATTTTATTGAACTATCGTGCACCAAAGTCCGCGATCGTAGATATCAGTAGATTGTATTTTAACAGTCATTGAAGTGCAACGATGGTCTGTTTACTTGTTTTCTTTGAATCTGTTTTTATTTTATTTTGTTTTATATCTATGGATTTATGTTTGAAGTTTACACATACACGCACACGGGAGAAGGTTTGAAGATTCGAAGAGAAAAAAAACACCGAGAATGCACGAAGATTGATTATTATTTAAATATGCTATTTGTTTTGAATTTTCACTTAAAGTCTACCTTTGAATGGTAATGAGACTTTGATAAGTGAACAGAACACGATCGCGCCCGTAAGATATAGATCACTATAACGTGAATTTACGTAACTTGTTCTTACAACAACTCGAGACAGTTCGAACCATCAGCATAGAAGGAGAATTGCTGTGCATTGATTATAATTGCTTTATATTATGAAGCATATGCACGTACGTACATAGATGTATGTTTATCCATATACATGCGGGTATATGTATGTATATTGAAGAAGAATGACACTTTTGATTATTAAAACCTTAAATATGAGATTTTGTTACTTTGTTACATTAAAAGTTTTCAACACCAAGATTTATCAACAAAAATGGTTGTTGTTGTTGTTTTTTTTTTTTTTTTAGCTACAAAGATATGACGGACTTGGATCCTGAGCGTAACATTGATAGCAGATTTGTTATTGAAAAGTTGGCGGAACTTGCTTCAAAGTGGACAACGCTTCGAAGCCGCAAGCAGAGATAATCGTTACGATCGACGCGCGAAAAGTTCGAAGGTAAAAGAGATGCGGTTAACGACACGCAAGACGCGACTCGGGGTGGCCTTCTTATAACAACGAGACTCGCTACGTTTATGCGGAAATACGTCAACGTTGCACGGGCACATCCCCCCTAATGAATGCACCAGGCATGTGCGAGGCATTTTATGTTCACCACCTCCACCACGGCTCTCGTCCCTCGCCGACGCAGTAGCGGCGTCGCCTCGACGATAGTCGACGGCGCCACCACCAACCCCCAATCCAACGTAAACTTGGCAAGAACGGCGGCGCGAGCAGCCCACCGGCGCATTCAACCTCCTTCCTACACCCACCGCGCGATGCAACGTCCTTCTTCCCTTACTTTCACGTTCACCTCAGCAAACTCCCTCTCTTTCTCTCTCGTTTGCTTTCTTCCTATCTCCCTCTGACTTTCATCGATGGATATCTCGTCTTCTCCCTTCCTCGTTATGTCCATGGGGCGCTTCCCCCGTTTGGACCCCCCCTCTCCTCACTTTTCTCTTTCTATGCAACAACGCTACATCGCTCGGTTGACAGGCAGCACCGGCGGCAATAGTGGCAACGGTCGCGGCAGCGTCTGGGTTGTTTTACAACGCGCGCCTTACGCCGCCCTTTTCTCGTCTGCGTACACACTGCTCGTGCTACTGCGATTTCCGCGCCGACACCTACTCCCGCGTGACGATTTGCGATGCTGCTCCTGTCAGACATCAGTGACAGCGCTCACAGCAACGATATGAATATTCACGATCATAGACACTTTTTGCAAGGAATCGACGTGGGATCCTCTTTGAAAAGCTAGTGGACATGTTTTCTGAATATTGTGCTATCCACGATCACTGTAGTTTGCAGGACCATCAATGCCCTTTTTTTAAAATTGATTTAAGTTATGATCCACGAGATTTCAGGCAGAATGGTCACTGATTTTTATATTTGTGGAATGCCAAAGACCACTTTTACATCCGATAAGGAACTCCCGGTACTTGGCTCCATAAATTCGAGGATCGTCAATGGTTCACTGAACTTCAGTTTTGGTTGCGTTAGCGAACTATTAGCGGTTTACTATAGATATAGTTAAGTCTCTGTACGCTTGACTTTATACTCAGCATCAACATTTAAAATTCGAGTAAGATTTCTCGTACTATATACTTATATGGCCCATTCCAACCGATTTATGAATATATAGCAATATCCGGTTATATTCTAAGGCTGTGGGTACATGCTTTCGAAATGAGCATTTCACATTTTCACCGTCGTCTGGAGATTACCCTTTTCCCAATGTACATGCAATGTCCTGCGTCCCTCTTCTTCAACTGAGTTTCCTTCCTAGTGCTTTTTCATCTCGCGTACATATACCTAATTATAACCACTTGAGCGACGTACAGGTTAGAGCAAGAAATTAATTATTTCAATCATTTCCAGATACTATTACATTTGATGAAAAAAAAGTGTATGAATTTATCTCCTTATAATGCTTCACAAATTATGTGCCTTTTTTTCTCAATAATATTCTCATATTCGTTAAATATTTTTCTAAAATGCTGTACGGTACGTTGCAAATTAAACGTCCCCTTTAAGTTCAACGAAGTTCGGTCTCCTTGCTCTATGGCCACGAATCATCTCTTTCGTAACCAAGGTGACGAAGCAGACGAATGAGACGGGTAGACGTAAATTCGATGGATGCAGACTATCACTCGAAGGTGCTAAAGTTAGCACTGACCGAGAATTCACCTTTTACTCCTCATTATTGCTCACCTGTACACATTTTTCTTATTGAAAACTATATTCATAAGCAAACACGGAGATCGTAAAAGTCTGTACCAGCAGAAAAAAATCATATAACGTTTGCTTCACTTGTCCCGACGTAACAAACCGTGGTGTCGAATTTTCATTTCGGTTGCTTCTTGCATTGACTAATTTAAGATTGAATTATTTTTATTGGCGAAAGAACGACCACGCTAAATACAAAATACATATTAACTGGATGGGATGGTCATATGAAAAATTCATCATTGATTCTACTTCGAAAGAAATGAGGAATTTGAAAAGTGAACAAATTTTTTTGTTCAAATTAGTTATTGTGTTCACAAAATGAGAACGTACTATCAGGTAATCTAGCATCCCTAACAAATCTCGGAGGAGGCTTAAAGATTTCATGATAATGGTGAACTGATTCATTTATTAATAAGTTTCTACAAGAAAAGTGTGTAAAGTTTTAGAGCGATTAAATAAAATAGTGGGGTCGTCAGATACTTTTTAAAATTATTTGGAGTTTTGAGCCAGTTGAGCGACACATGACAATATTTTTTGCATCCAATTATCTGACAGGATTAATTACGCTATAGTGAGAGATATATAAGTGCATTTGTAATAATTTTAGTGATCTATTTACCCCGAGGCCTGATGTATTAGTTGAATGATACAAAATTCAGCAATTTAGGTAAAAAAAAAGGGACATGTGTTAATTTTAGACTGGCAACTGCGAGGTTTCGTGCCATCAACCGTATCCAATTTATAGTTACTATTGTTTGTTTCTCCACAGTGAGTAGTTCGTTAACTATAAGAAAATGGTTCATTCAATAATCTAAATTTCCCTCTATCCGTCCGACAGTTTGTCTATCTGTCGAGAGGGAAAGCAGTCGAAGGGGCAGGGGGAGTCATTCAAATAGTGATAAATTATGCATTACTTTTACATTACACATTTCGTAACCCCGGTTTCATGTCAATGTCAGATGTTAAATTGATATCTTTATGCAGTTGAAAGAAGTTTCACTACGCATGAGATTTGAACGGATACAAAGAAGTGAAGGAAAAAAAAACGTAACTAAGCAAACATTTTCGTTGTTGAAATAAATTATATCGGACTGTTAGAACATAAACCGATTAGCAAATTTCGAATCTATAAAAAAATTCAGCTCGTTATCCTCATCAAGTTCAGAGAAAATAAATTATGTCACAGATAGACAGACGGCAGAGGTATTTTATTATGCGAAAAACTGCGAATATATTTTTTACAATACTAAATTGAACTTTTTCGCAGACTCTCCTGTGCGCGAAGTTAACGGAAAAATATAAAAGTTCTTTTTCGTACAGAGTCGTTAATGTGAAAGGAAATATAGTTAGCATGAAAAGAATTTCCCATCTGGCGAAACCACTTCGATCTCTGAACTAATCCAGGCCGAACTCATCCTCGCAACAAATCTTGTTCTTTTTTTCCGATGAAAAGAACACCGTTTTTACTTCGTAGGGCCTGATTCAAACCTCAACCTGCACAAAATCTTTACAATTTTTTTACAATGACTCTCAACACGGCCTCGACTTTACAATTCTAACAATTCTCTTTTCTTTTAAATGTGGGAAGCCTGTTCAGTTGCTGAAATGGACAAAGGGTTGAATTGAGATAGTGGTTTAGGCTCATGGAAGATATTCGATTTTTACAGTATTTTGTTCACTGAGAAAAACGTCTAGTTGAGTCAACTAAATGTTATATTCAGTTGGTGCAAATATTTATTTTGTTATATGAAATGTAACTTAAATACAAGACAACAAAATTGACTTGGTTCATTTAATACATATATCTGTTCGAAGTAACAAAATTAACGATTCATACAACTGGACGGTTTTCTAAAAGAAAGTGCTTTCGTCAATTCCACTGAACTATTTTCCCAGTGTAGATTAAGTAATAAACAAAACTGTACATGTAGGATCACGGAGTATGTAATTATTTCATCAAAGTGATGACTATATGATCACAAATGGGCCGCAGAATCGGCAAATATTCGCGTTAAAAATCGATGTCGTCCAATCGAACGAGGTCGCGTGATTTATTCGTGTTGGCAACTTTTCATTGAGCTTTATCATATAACTTTGTGGTTGTCAGAACTTTAAAAGTTTTATGCTTCACGATTACTTTAATGTTATTCTAAATTCTTTCATTCGCAAAGTAATTGCTTTTTATCAATATTTAAAGATGATAGCAGAACTGCCCTAAGATTGAGCACTTTCACGACGATATCAATTGAATGAGTGTCAGAAACGATTTGTGACATCGTCTTCATGGAAAACGCCTTAATTTTACCGAACATTTTAATCCTGCCTTGTTGGAACGAGGATGGAAAATATTTGAATCGATTGCTAAATTCTGCTCTGTTTTTGTGTCATAAACTGAGGACATGAGATTAGACCATAGAGTGCGTTTTATTATTCGACTTGTAACTATTGTAACTTTGCACTTTTGTTGTTATTCTTTCTTATTTACGATTGCATAAGGAAATAATTAAATGCGTACATGCACTAGATTTTTCAGTTGAATTTATGAATCCAGAAATGAGCGCGTTAATATGGAAGTGCCAGCAGTTGCATCCGCGTACACATTTCCTTAAGCCTCCCGCACACGATGCTGATTTTTAGTGCTAAATAGAATCATGGATGACGTACTTTCTCAAAGGCACACGCATGTCATTTAGTCCGAAAAAGCAGAACCGTGTGCAAGAAGCTTAATCGTTTATATCCTTACCCCAAGTAAATTAAAAGGTCTGAATAATTTTGCAATGCTATTTGCCAAAGTATACTCCCTCGTCGTGTGTTGCAGTGTGCACGTACTTACGAGCTGTTAACTTCCGTTTCACCGCCCGTCCGCCCTCTATTCCCACCCTTTCAGTGCCCTGACTTTCACTACTCCATATACTGTGAAAGCTAGAAAGCCTCCGACCACACTTTACTTAACTCCACCAGCCAAAGCCGACTGCAGTTGACGGGCACTAGATACTCCACTCTCTCGATTCCTCACCGATGTTGCACGTTTCGATCTCCCTCTCTCCCTCTCTCTCTCTTTATCTCTATCTCTCTATCTTTCTCTCTTGCTCTTTCTCATTGACTCTCTTCCCAGTTTTACCATGGCTAAAAACACAACACTGCTGCAAGGAAAATCTTTAGAAGCGCCTACGAAGTTTATTAAAGCGCTCGGGAATCAAGCTTCATTCTCTATATCACGAGTTAACTACTGAAGAGGAAAATTTCGAATCTGCGATTTTCCTGAATGTACTAGTAAGTCTCTAAGACTGTAAAAGTAAGTCATCCAGCGACTATCCCTGTCAGTCTTGAACCATTCGTACTAGACTGCACTACCACCATATCACCTCACTCATATTTATCTTCTATACACAGCTTTAGTATTGGCCCAAGGAGTAGTAGTGTTAGTGCGTCTACGTGGTAAGACGCTTCATGCCTCAAACCACCCTGTAACTCGGTCACTTAGCAAACCGTTCCATCGCTCGAGTACATTTTGAATAAGTCAGTTTCTTCTCTTGCTTCTCTCATACCTCTACTGCACGCTATTACGGCAGAAGAGTTATCCTCCCCCTTTCCACGCAGGATAACCCTTCACTGGAGCAAGCCCTAAAACACCCCCTCACAATTTTCTATGTGCCTTAAGCTTTTCTCTCTCTCGAGTTCCAAACTGACAGATTCAGTCGGAAAAGACGAAGCTGGAAAAGATTTAAAATGTAGTAACGTATGTTCTATTCTTGACGGCCCAGCTGCGAAGCAAGCCGCGCACCGGGACAAGTGCTGGCTGTAAAAAACTAACGGCTGTTGAATTTATAACCATTTTTTTTTTTTTTTCGTCATACACTTCATTTGAGTTAATGTACTGGTTAGAGTACCGGTGAATATTTCTCAAGAGTTTCTTCTTTTTAAAAGATTCGTTCAAAACTTCTGAAAAAAAAGAACATGGGGAATTTTCGATCTGATGTTGTGGAACGATTCAACATTATGTGAACCAGGTTTTTTCCCCGTTTAAATTCAACAATCAAAATATTTAAATCTCGGAGTAAGAAAGTTCTGTGAATATTTATAAATTTATATAAAACAATTGAGAAATCAATTGTTAATGAAGTAAACAAAACTTATTACTGCATTTCGAACAGTTTTTCATAAGAGCTTTTTGAAAATATTATTATGCAAAAGTCAATGATCATAACATTATGAAGATGATCGAATACCTTCAAATTTTTCGCGACTGCTGTTCAATTCTTTTATAAATAATACACCATTTGTGAGGCATCGAAAAATGAACATAAAACCACAAGATTGAACGTTTTTATTGAGTCTTTCGTTGCAATATGTATGCGCGTTATTCCCGATGTAACAGCACGCTGAAACGACATTTCAATACGGTGTGAAACACTACTTGATACAAATAAGTAAACTCCATGATTTTTGTTGTCCCCAGGTACGTCCTATTTTGCATTCTTTAAACACTTTTTTGGATTCGATGAGGAAAAATAAAATAAAATTCGATATAAATGGTTTGCAGCGGTGTTGTTGCCATGAAGTAATACGTTTCTTGTATAGCGACCCGTTTGATCTACTGTGTTCAGCATCGAGAATATAGGCACAATGGTGAAGCCAGTGATAACCGTATGAAGCGTCAAGGTGTACTTTCCGGTACGCGAGTACATACCGAGCATTCACCATAACAAGTGAAACCTAAATATTCGAAATGAACACCTTTCAACAAGGCGTTTTACGTGAATAATTCGAGAAAAAAAGGTCCAAAATCGGAAGTTGAAAATTCGTGCTTCGTGCTTTTTCATAGATGGAGATTAATTTTTGTTCCGAATCTCTAATCGCTGTATTGATGGATGCTGGTCGATGGCTGTTAAATTGTACTGCTTACCACTGCAACAAGAATGTTTCACTTCATTGCTAGTAGAATTTTCTATCTCCTCGACGCTTCGTAAACACGGTCGGAAGTTTGTCCATTTTGGTGTATGCCGAGCATGTTCCGGAATAAATTTCTGGACAAATCGATCTCGACGAGCTTTCAATCTTTTGTAGAAAACGGCTGCTTGATAGTATGAATTTTTATAAAAAAAAATGCAACCTGCAAACTATAAGGCATCATATAATTTTTAAATCTTATGAAACAACTTTATTGAACGAGCACTCAATCGATACGATAAACGAATTCTCTGTAGCATCAAATAATCTGACACATAGACAAAAAAAAGAAATAATTTTCAAATAATTGAACGCAAGTTGTAAATATTGAAGTTTTTCTAACAATCCGATGAGAATCAGAACGATGTTTTTTCAATCCATAATAATAATCCATAATAAAAATTAACTTCTCAAAAGAAACGTAACATTTGATGTTTAGCCTTTCAACAGCGACTGTCAAACGCGCTGGTAATGTTTTAAAAAATAAAAAGGTTTTGCTGTAAAATGGAGGTGATATTTCTGTCGTCTCGAACTTCACGATTGCTGTAGGATGGATAAAATCAGAGCTAGTGGAACGTAGAAATAAATTGGTCAATTGAAATCTCTTACAGGGATGGCCAATCGAGGGATTTCGTGCGACCGCTATTCGCTATTCGCTCAATGGTTATTTCGGGAGCCCAAAGTACAAAATAAATTTGTAATGATTTTTCTCTCGAGAGGAACGAGAAACTCTCATGTCCGATGACTTGAGGGTTAATTTTACTATAAATCAATTGTATTTAAGTGTCAACGCGTTTTACTGTAACTGAATTTTCATTTTGATAACTCTTCACTCAAATTGATCATCCGATTCGACAGCTCGAGCAGTTCGGACTTTGGGCACATAACTGATGACAGAACCTCACAAACAGATTGAAAATCGAATTCTGTACTCGAAAAGTTTCGAATAGGACGAATAATTCGATCCGCCAGTTTTGTATGTATGTTCATTGTCCCTCATAGAATTCCACAGCCTTCCGCTTCCGGCGTACGTCACTCTCACAAATTTACAATTATTCTATTATCTTTAAAATTATATCACTCGCTCGCTTTTTCTCACAATAATTTGATTCTCCAATGTACGTATCAAACGAATACCCTTCACCGTTTAGGATTTACGATTCAATGAGTAAAAAGATGGCCCAGCAACTAACCCCACCCTGTTACCTTATAACAACAACATTCACGTCAACATCATTATTTGCTCGTGATGCAAGGACTAGCAATGCTCCAGACTGCAATCAAGTGCCTTGAGAGGTTTTTTTGTTTTTGGAAGATAGATATGTGTTTGCG
The DNA here is from genome assembly GCA_948107755.1 of Campoletis raptor. Taxonomy (NCBI): domain Eukaryota; kingdom Metazoa; phylum Arthropoda; class Insecta; order Hymenoptera; family Ichneumonidae; genus Campoletis; species Campoletis raptor. Next base: position 15,210,409 of record OX403622.1, read on the forward strand.
AGTGCACGAAGATAGTTAGCGAGATAGAGGGATAGACATGAAGATACGAGGTAATAAAATTGAAGAGAAAAGGAAAAAGACTGAGTCGTTAATTTCCTTTCTCCGTCGTCATCTCTCCAAGACGAATACCGACGATAAAGTTGTTGCGTCTTTCTGGTCTGATCTTCTTTTTTAACTCATTCAAGTGGAGTACCTATAGATGGTATAGGGTTTGTAGCTCGTCCAAGACTAGCATCACTAAAGCGTCTGTCGCGACTTTCATTGCAAGGAGCAACTGCAGCTACTCCGCATGTCCCGTAACCTCTTACACGTTTCCGGACGATGGCTATCGTATTTGGAGACGATCCTTACGATTCTAAGAGTTGACATACTCAGTTCTTACACTTCTGTGTTGTTCATAGATATAAGAGAAATATCCTCTCCTCCATCTCTCTTTCTGTTTCTTCAAGCACTTGCACCCTCTGCCACCCTTTCGTTCTTACCGCTCCGATCGCCTCATAAGTCAAACCCCTCTTTGCTCATCTTTCTCTTCGTGCGCAACGTTCGATCTCGTCCGTTTTACGATCAAGTGTCTGGTTCGATCACAAAACCGTAAACCGTCTTCCCTTGTGCTCGGAAGAACGAAACCTTTACGGACTTTAGTCCCGTGCGGAAAATGCGACTTTGCGATTCGTTCACGACGGGCATTCACACCTACTTCGTTTATTTAATTCTTCACTATTGCCCGAGACTGGAATTGTCAATTGACTGAAGAAGGCCGAAAAAATATAAACCGTATGATAGATAAAATATTGATATGGTCTGGATTGAAATTCATATCATGAACTTTTATATGGAAGAAGTTGAATTAAATTTTTTTTGTAATTTCAACTACTTGACGGTTATATAAGATGGAGATGGTTCTTAATTGTTTAAAAAGTTATGTGTATCAGCTACATAGTTGTATTATTGATTAAAACAATAATGTTAATCTCTTCATTTTCTAGTGATCTCTCTCGTACGACCCCATCCTTCTCATTCATTAGCGCTGCAATATGATTGCGAAAACGAAGAACAGACCGTGAAAAGCGCGTCTTTTTAATCGTCTTCATCTATTGAAACTCAGGTTTATAACGTTGAACAATTAAAGGACGCTTTTAAGTCAGGCAGACTGTGGAAACAGCAGATGGGTCCAGTGCTCAGAACAGCAAAAACGAACTATCAAAACTGGGACGAATGCATTTGCGTATAAAAGAATAAGGAAGATCCAGAGACCAAGGACCTTTTTCATCAAAGAATATGATGCTGCTTCGAACGGAGAGTAAAAAAAAAAAAAGAAAAAAATGAGATGACGCAGCTTACCTAAACAGAAACTGGAACGAAGAACAATACCCTCCAAGAATATTATAATACTCCATCGAGAAAACAGTAAGGATCAACAAGGTTATTTCTTTGTACAGAACAAAAATACCATTTTACAAATTCCAGCGAAAGAAGCATTAAACAAAAAATATGGTATTTACAGACATGCCGGAGCGAGCATTTAAAAAATGTGCTCTAGACGAGGAAAAATCGCATCGCTGAATCGCGTAAGAAAATAAATGCAAACTCACTTCTCGCACTGGTAAAACATCGGGCAAAAAAAATATTCGCGAGAACCAGAATAAGGAAAAATCGTAACAAAATCTTTAGCGAATAAATTAACTATTGGTAAAGATAAAAAAAAATATTTCGGAATCTTCACGGCCTGTACTTTAATTGCAGGACGATAAACTGGTCCAGAACGGTTCTCCAAACCACGATTTGCCCGTCAATTATAGGAACAATCAGCCGCAGATGTCAGACGACCCAAGTGTACGTCAACCGCATCAAACTGTTTATCGATCATTAACCGAGATAGACAAGAAGAGGGAGAGAGACAGAGAGAAGAAAGCAAGAGAAAGGGAGAAAGATGTCAAGAGAGGGTGCCAGACGCTCTGAATGTTCGGCAGCACGTTAATAAACTTACGATGTGCTAAGATATAACGACACAGTATAAAATACAGGAATCCATACAATGGTGCTGAGTTTAAAGGAAACTTATTTCACAACGTTTATGCTAGTTCTTTGAAGAAAGACTTTCTCTTCTGTTCAGGAGAAAGACGACAGGAGTTGGAAGGCCAGTGTTGCAAAGAATTCGCGAAAGACTCGAGGCTTATTCGAGATCGATGATATCTACCCGAATAAAATGTCTTTATGGAATCCAGAGTCCTAATTCTATGTCATCAATAAATAGCAGTTGACACTTTGTTTTTTAAATGTGATTTCGAAGCGTTGAGGAAAATGAAATTCATCGGAGATGGGGTCTTAGAGGTCATTAAAACAATAGTCTATAATTTATAGACACCCTTTTTCTTCAAAGCTATTGCTGAAAGAAAAAGGCACTAGTCCTCAACGGAAGTGAGCAAACGCGATGGGTATGTGCACTCGCTTTCATATTAAGCAATCATAGGAGAATTTAATATCATCATCAGAGAGTAAAGCTGCAATATAGATTGTGGAATAGATCGGGGTCATTTCAAATATTGTGCACGCGCACAATTCTTTTACAGAATTACATGTCAGTGGTAAGTGCTTCCCTCTTCTGTTCAGTGCTATCACTCTTCAAATCATATTTTGATCTATTTCCAATCGTTTCGGCAATGTGTGCATAATGAGGACGCATTTTCCTGAATTTTGAAAATTCATTATCTACCAGGGAAAAATCTTAACAAAAAACATTATTAGTTCTTATGACTCAGAATTCGGTGTTGAACTTGAGTTCACATTTTGAGCCTTACGATGGAAGGCCCATGTACGAACAATGGCACGTCAGATAAGTTGACAAAAGCAGTTCTTATATAAATTTGGCTCATGAAGTTTTGTTTCAGAGTCGATGTGTTTTCTAGTTCAAGTTCGTGTTCAATCAGATATCTTGATTCTTTTATAAAATATTTTTTCCACTCCGTCAACATCACATTGTTTAGCACATTGTATTTTTCAAATTCCTACTATAAAGATGTTATTACTCATTGTTAATTTTTTTGCGAATTCCCTTAATTTGCAGGATCGTTCGTGCTGAATAAATTAAATTAACTTCGTTTTTACTAATACCACAAACTTCTTAGAGGAATTAAATCGAGAAATATAATTTTTGGCAAAATATCATTTCGTATTTCTCCACGACATTCACCCGATGGTTCCAGGAGTATTCTGTGGCTGTGGAAAGTGCAGGTAGCAATGTACTTAAAAGCGATGAACTAAGTTCTCATAAGACTATGCCGAGACGCATAACAATCGTAATGAGATCTTAAAGTTTTTAAAAATGTTCTATAATGCACAGAGGTTAATGACCACAAGCGAATCTGAAACTTCCCTCAAATGCTATGCTTCCTTGTTTCCGTAAAATTCTTGGAGATCGACCACTATTAGTGAAATTTCGTCCGAATAAAGGATTGTTCGGTAAAACGGCTTCGCAAGCTCAAGATCGAGAATAAAAATAAAAGATATCTGCCCGAAGCAATAGTCGCAATTAAGAGGGATCTTACGTATTCGTGATAAAAACTTTCTCTGCCGTGTCCAAAAACTTGAGATCTCACGAACCACGCACTGAAATATCGATTTGGCATTGCAAACTCAATTTACTCTGTAATTCAACATTTCGTTAATCCATCGATCATATAATCGCGGTACATAAGTTGAAATAATGTGCACAAAATGTAGTATTGAAATACTCAACAAAAGATTCGATTAATAATGTACTGGCACTGTTTATTTGCTTGATCATATATTTGCAACTATAATGAATCAAATTGTATCAAATATATTATGAAATATTTGTTTCTATTAACGAAACCTTTAGTCACTTGTTATTGATGAAACAGTTGGTTGGGGGACCAGGATCTACTAGTAATTAAATCATCTCCTTTGTCGGTCCGCCCAATTATTTGTTCACAAAAATAACCAATTATTTTGTGCCATTTCAGGTATACGAGCGTCACCGCGCGCTTGTCTTTAATAACCATTTTTAATAACAATATTACTCAAGGATCTACTGTTTCGAATAATTTCAAACATGAATTTTTTCAAACATGACCGCAAATACGATTCTGTTAAGAATCGGTATGCGGTGGTGACTTATTATGTGGATACTAATGGGTGCACCCTGTTGAGAGAAGAGGAGAAGCAAAAGCTAGTACGATAGGGTACGGAAGGGCTCCAATGCATCAATGTCCAAAGACGTAATGTAATTAAAAGCCCAAGTGGTTCGAATCGCTAGGAGTTTGGTCGGTTTCTCAGTGAACATTATATGGGAAATGGCAAGGTACAGGAGCTTTGCCATCCCCTTTGCCTGTGACAGTTCATCATTCCCTTCGCGCGGGCTCTTGAGTTTCTATCATGACCTTGCATCGTGTCAAAACTGCGGTTACAATAAGGTCATCGGTATATAACGTCTATGGTTGCCTACCTCAATCTAACCTACATTTCCCGGCAACCTAGCTTCACCCTGCTTTTTGTCCGCCTGCCGACGTTGAAACTTCAGCCGTTGCGAACAGGACAGAGAAAGCACTAGTATTATAACACCCGCTGGAAGTGGCAATAGGCTGAAAATAGCGTCGAGGGACCCGTGGGTTGGGGTGGAATTAGGAGGGTCACCCGTAGAGGACGCTCCGAGCGAAAGTTGTAGCGTGAAGACGAGTCGGAGAGTGGGTGTCGCTTGGGTGAGGCGGACTTCGCGCAGAGGAATAGCGCAGCTCTGGTGTACTTGGCGCCCTCGTTTAGATGCCACTGGGGAGGCAAGGGTGTATGGAAAAAAGAAAAAAAAACTAGTCCAGACGTACAGTGGTACTCGTCATACCTTGAGTTCCGGAATTATCCCTTTTCAACGACCTTACAGTCAGTTTTCTATAACAATCGTCATTTGAAGTGGAACTATCATGATGTCAAAATTTGTCTAGATAAACATTTTGTATTGTTACTTTGTTATGGAAAGTCCTAAGGCAATATCATATGACAAAGGCGCATCCTCGATACGGAAATTGAAATGTAGGAAAGAATCAGGACTTTAATGATGTCGTACAGGAAGATTTCTTGGGGCATTTGTACTCCGGCCACTATAGTGGCTCTTGATTTATTCGACTCACTGAGTATGAGTCATTGACGTTATTTGTCCGCGTTGTTTATTTCATTCTGCTGTATTCTCTTCTTACATGTTGTCCCTGAAGGTCCAATTTCACGGCGACTATTTTTTCAGCCCTCTTCTACGCTGCAACCTGAGAGGGCAGTCTGAGTTTGGCAGTACTATAGAAATTCGTGAGAATATCGACATTCCAGCCACCTCTTCAATTGCCATCCAGAAACATCCTCGAAGTAAGAAAAAGTGGAAAATAGCGTCGTGAAATTGCCCGTGGCTATTACCGCGTGAAGCAAAGAAAAAAGATGAAGAAAGGATGTGGTCGTGCTGCAGCCGAAGGAAAAACTACGTTCTGATGAGATGGCGACTATTTTACGAAATCCGAAAAATCATTTTCGAATCGTAGTGTTGAAATCTTTCTTATGTGGTTCAACAATTTGAAACTGAAAATCTAAACTATCGTCTATTATATTCTCTATTATTATGTAACAAAGTTCTCTTTTATAACATAATAATCGTAACCGTCGTAATAATTTCCTTATCACCAGACTCGTGGGCTTGGGTTGTCCGTCCGAGTTTGAACATGAAATTTGTTATCTTTTTGCAGTTCGAATCAATGAACTAATAACGGAGTTAATTTAATGCTCACGAATAAGTTTACATTTTCAATTTTTCCTTTGTAGACGATTCAAAGTAATCCTATAACTGAGTTCCCCGTGCTTTGAGCATTTACGGCGTCCTATCGTTTTGTAATTGTATGGTTTTATTCATCAACCCCTTCTCTGTCAGTCAAAGCCGAGGTTAGTTTAGCCAAATTACAGAATGCGAAGCCACTGAATTTGCAAAGAAAAAACAAACAGTGTTCGAAAAATCTTCAGAGTCACCAATGACAAGTTCAACATCCAAACTTAAATATTTAAAACAGCGACCTCAATTTTGTAAGATACAACATTGAATTATTGTGTAATTTTTTAACATAAAGCGTGCTAAGTTTCGTTATAAAAAAAATACCAATCAACATTGAAAATCCGACAGCCGCGTGCACTGAAGGTATGGAGCACTTTTTTGAAGATAAAAAATAGCATCGTCCGCGTCTTCCATTACTCCAATTAAAATGGAACTTTTTTTTTACCCGAAATAATCGATTCCGATTCCTTTGATAAAAAGAAACTGGAAACTCACAAATCAAAGAGTCATTATAAACTGAAGTGCTACGTTGTAAAAATGAATATACAACTAGATCCACGAATTAAAAAAATTATGCTGATTAGCAGACCCATGAATCCGACACATTTGTGGAAAACTTTTTTATATATCTTTTTGTCATATTGGCATTGTTATCTTTGCCTTGGCGTCTTATTACGTAATTTTCATGTTACATGTTTCAAATATCAATATACTTGGAGAGTATTTTGTGTTGTATATATTCTTAGGAATATAATGTTCACGAAAACTACAGTACCATTGAAAATTTTCTCCCAGTAAAGATTTTATCTAATAAGGAGTTTAGTATTAATGGGCAGATTATATCTATTTATCCAATTGTAAATATTTTTCTACTTTTGTGACTATTCCCATCCGCATCAGTTATCGTTTTTCAAAACATGGCTAAATATTGAAATCGATAATGAGTTATGCAAAAAAATCGATACCAGTGGCCCTTGAGCATTATTCATAGCTTACAGGGTTCAAAATAAAGATTTAGTTTAAAGTATAGCATATTTTACCTGCCTCAGGACAGTTATGTTTAAAAGATTATGTTTAAAGAACAACGAACGTTTTGACTATACTTCCCAATCTAAATTAATCAAAAACTTTTACAGCTTTTGTTATATTCCTAGAAAAAAGTTGTATCGTTACAAAAAAAAATAAGGAAATTGTTTGATGATATGGTAGAATATTTTCCATCGAACTGTACTTTGTTACGAATTTTTTCATTTTTCTATTAATTTGAAAAATTTTATAGAAAATTTGATTATCTATGGAAGACATGTAGGAAAATGCCTTGAATTTACGGAATAATCTAGAATTTTTCAGTAGATCTTCGTTGAAGGTTCTCAGAGAATCTAGACATTTTTTAAATATTCTGCTATGTTTGACCTCGAATATTATTCAATTTTCTACTAAATTTTGTCTTTTCCAACATGCATCTAAATGTGTACTCGAATGGTCAAGTTACGCGAATTTAAACTGTAGCTTTGTAGTACGCGCTACATTGCGAATTGCTTACAAGGGTGGAGCTCATGCGCCCACTAGGGAGGTGAAGGGGCTGCTTTGCAGCGTACACGTGTCTCGAGGAAGTGAGAGGTCTACTGTGTGCAAATGTGCCAGCCTCGAGCGAGATACAAGATATTCCGGAATGGAGATATGTGCTTTATAATGGTCGTTCCATGTCAGATAATCCGATTTTTGGGCAAGAGTTCATGAAATAAAGAATGTTATCGCAGTATCACTTAATAAGATATACAAGTACAATATTTAGTAAATTTACTGCACTAACTGAATTTTTTTCTAAATTGTATTTTAATAGATACGTGCAAATTTTTTTCCTTGAATTAAAAAAAAAAAAATGTTATAATACAAGTCTATAAAATTTTTCTCGATCCTACTTAACCATTGAAATGCCTCATTCAAGAAAATCAAAATATTATTGTTCCCAATAATTTAGCAATATTTCTTTCTAATTCAATAAAATGTGTTTCCAGATACGAAAACAAGACTAGAACAAAATGAATTCATTTGTTCAGTTGGGTGAATTAATGAAATCAGTGTTGGGTTGAGATTCTATGAGGTCTACACGAGAAACGCCATAGAAATGTATATATAATGGGCAAAGCACATCTACCTTTCCTGTGGCAGAGGGTGACCAAGGGTGGAAGCTACAAGTGGTGATAAACGAGGCCAAATTGTCGTTATTACCCGTTACACGGAGATAAATCGTCTCCGCAGCACTCCAGCTCTTCGCATTCCGGAAACCCCAGAATGAATTGAACTATTTTAATCTTGGGTAGTTGGCTGATCAGTGTATTCTGTACTTTATGAACTGATTTTCCGTCGAGAAATTTGGCGCTTGTCGTTATGCTTGCTTGATGGTGAATTTGATAAAACAACATGTGTTTCGAAATTTACACAATTTTATACGTTCGAGAACTCTGAAAGTCAAGTTCTTACGCAGCCTACACTTTGCCGATTCTAACGACTCCAACAGACAGTAAACAAGGACAAAGATCGAATTTCGAATCGCAAGATTGCAGTGAAAAAAGCGGAAGATTGCTACACGGTAGAAAATAAAAGTATAAGAGAGGGCACGTGTCTTGTGGACATCAATTTTCTTGAAGCCAAGCGTTTTTTCCCGAAGATACAGATTGTGCACAATTGAATGAGCACCAACAGTTTCTGATGCCTTCTGAGAACCTTTGTGTGGGGGTGCTGCATAAATCAGAGGGCGAGTGCAAAAGAAAGTGTTCTGGTAAGTACAGTATACTAAATTTTTGTTCATTATTCCAACTGTATTTCCGATGTATCCTAATAACTACGTCATAGCTTCGTGGATTGAATAAAATATTTGTAATATCGCAAGTTGCCTAGAAAATATTCGACAAGGGGCATGCGTCGTACGACAAACCCTCACAGCTGACATTCTAACAATCTAAGCGGTAATTGGGTTGTGGAAATGCATATAATCAAGACGTTGTAAGTGTACAAGATTTTCTAGTGTTGTTTATGTAGTGTTGAGGGAGATTCTGATAAAGAGGATTCGTGAATCCTCTTTATCACAATAATAATAATGATGGAAACGTTAATTATCTCATTGAAGGGTTGCAACAAACTCGGCACTTGGAGCAATTGGCATAACGATAACTGAAAATTTGAACACGACTATCAAACAGATGGAATAATTGCTATTTATCAAAAATACATTCTAATTTGATAAACAAATATCTTTCGAAAATCCTTGTCCTAAAGAAAGGCATAGGGATTTTTTTGCCCTTTTACAGCGATCTTTTTTATCACAATTTTTCTTGCAACAGCTAATTTCTCTTTACGCTACACTTTAGCTTTTGTCATTCCGTATAATAAGTTCTTTTTTTTTTAATTCTTATGTTGTTTATGAAATTATAATGTAGTTGTGAAAAATAAAAATGGTTTTATATATTTGATAGTCACGTCAAGATCTTAATTTATTTATAAGTATTTTTCCGAGCTCCAAGGTGGTGTAACGCCTTAGTGAATAATGATATATGATTGGTCAAATATAGAATAATAATAATTGATTTTAAATATCGGTAAGTAGACACTTTTGAATGACACACACGGACTGAAATTTAAATACCAAACATCAGCCTTATTTGAAACTTCATTTCATATTGAAATGCAATTATTAACCAGATTTTGATATTTATTACAGCGAGAATGCGAAATGAAGCCTTATTACTGTCACCTGGCAAGTCGTTCCATTTGTTTTTCAAAATAAATATCCGACTACTTTGCTATTTTTACTGATTATGTCAATATTGTCAATTCCTCGATCGGATGAAATTCGAGCACAGCATCGAATGAACCTCGTATTTATGAAGCGTTGGACAGTTTAGTAATTTAATCCACGTCTGCGGTAATTTTTTTCGAGAATGGACGGAAATAATCCGTCGAGGAATGAAAAAGAGAAAAACAGTGAGAGAAAGAGAGAGAGAGAGAGAGAGAGAGAGAGATTGATTGATTAGTATATTGAAAGGAGAGAGATCGAGAGAGAAACGGCAACGTCACTTATCCTTCGAGGCATTTATACTCACTTGACAAAACAGAGGAGCATGCTGAACATCAACTGGAACATCGAGTTATAGATTTTCGATATGAGAAAACCAGAGGTGGGGGAATTAGCAGGATAAAAGGATGGGGTTCTTTGTAGAACGAATGCTGTTCGAATTACGGGAAGCGAACACCGTAGACCCCGCGTTTGGTGAGTCTGCAAGACGGAAATTAAAAGTCATAAAAGACGAGACCCTTACGGTGCTAGACGAACAGGTTGTGCCGTAAAACCGGGATAAGAACCCGAAGCGTTTGCCTTTTCCGACCGACCGCGAAAGAGAAATGGCAAGAGAGCCAAGAAGAAAACCGATGGCAACGGGGACGGTGATGTGAGCGGTACGAAGAGGTCGAGAAAATACGTCGACGGTTTTATCGTTCGGCGGTGAAGTTCAGGAGCGTGTTCGCGCGAGTCGACGAGATTTTATGTCTTTTTGTGAGTGTGTCGGTGAATCAGCGCCCGAGTCTTATGTATAGACGTGTATCTGTATATACATTACACAAATGCAAAAAATTTTTTTTTCAGTAATTTGCTCCTACTCAAGCTTTTTTGGGTATTGATGTTGAAAAAGTGGTCTAAAAAAATTAGCTCAATTGCTTGATATTATGATATTGATTGATTATGATTGATGATTTGATATTGATTTATTTTCTTGAACGTTATTCAATAGGACGAGTTTTTTTAAATGAATTCTCCTTTCTCCTATTTATGTTTTGCTATCAATTTTACTGAAAGACAAATTCGCTTAAAAAATGAGCTCAAAAACTCAGCTTCATTACTCATTTTTCCATTACATTTTGTCTTGGTCTAGAAATTTATAAAATTTATAATTTCTCGAAACACATCACAAATAATATTAAGCAAGATTCTTCAATATTGTTTACTGAGGATTTTTTATTGAGAGAACGAATTTGTTTCATTAAGTGATATTAGAAATCTTCATTAAAAATATGTTTTACACTTCGTACAAAATGTGCCAGAATTTAGGCAAAATTTACAATAAAATATATTAACTTTTGCAACTCTTCCAAAAATCATCATGCCTCAAAGTAAATGTTATTTTAATTCTCAAATTCTGTACAAAGGAAACAATGAAACAGATCCGTTTTCTCCGTGTAGGATAGAACACTGATTTGGCAAGCGTAAGCTGATGTATCACACTTTTTTCTTCAGGACACTACTGTGTCAGCGCAAGACGCAATTCCTGTACATCAGTATCCAGCGAGACTAACAGGATAAGACAATGTTCAGCAGACGTGAAATACAACCATATGACACTTGGCAGTTTCAGAATTTCTATGCTTGGAGTCAGACGTCATTATAGGAGAACTGGATCGTTTCGGTAGTGGATTATAAAAATGGGTAAATTTGGATTTTTACTGGGCTTTTTCGGAGGTAAATTTCTAAAGAACGAATTAATCTGTTATCCATTATCTGTCTCTCTTGATATTCAGCCACGAGCTCTCATCGTATGTTGATCACGTGAATGTGTGGCACTAGTCGTGTATTTGTGCGTACGTCTCTCTTGTATATTGTGAGATGTTTGTATGTAGATAGGGATTCAATTCCGTAACAATTTGTATATATAATATCTAGACACGTGGCAGTGTCTTAACATTCCCTCTATCAGGCGTTGCTAGAACTCTGACGACTATGGAATCCTGCAACTCTTGCGTGTCTTTCCAAACACATTGCAAACTAGGAGTGTTGGTTGAATTTGAAACTTGTCAAATTCCATGGATTCAACACAAAGACATGTTTAGAATGTTCGATCAATGAAAACTCATGAACACTGTCATTGTTAATATTTCTAAAACTGCATTCAAAGTGAAGACGGAAACGATGAGTTTACATTTATTTGAAATGCAAATGTAACGATATATACTTTTTAATTAACGAAGTACGACGCAACGTTTAGCTTAAATGATTAAGAACCTGAAACCATACCACAAAAGATTGCTCGGTGAAGGAGTATTGATGGGAAAACGGAAAGCATGTGACAGAGTCCGTTAGGCTGAAGATGCTTGTTATCTAAGCCTCAATTCTCCGGAAAGGAAGCAGGTCATTGACCGTAGCCATGAGAACTACTACGAGGCAACTAGGCAAGGTCTGGGTTGCTCGGCGTAGACATTCAAGGCCGTGCCAGTCCAGAGTGTGGATTTATCACTGGTCCGATATTTTTGCTGCTGTTCTGGCATGCCAAGCAGTCGCCTTTCTCCTTCAGCCAGAAGCGATATTGACATGTCGCTTTATACTCTCTTTTTTCCACTCATTCGTTCAATCAGAAATAAATATCAACAACAAATCGTTTATATTTAAGATTCATCTGCAACAACTTTTTCTGGATTCTTATTTTGTTCATTAACTGACATTAAACATATCGCCGACTAACTGTGTCCAGATTCGTAGCTATTTCCGTCTTCATCACATACCGTTATTCTCGTCTATCCTTATTCTACGATCCACAGAACCAAGTGGCCTGTGTTTGATAACTGACCATCCAGTTAAACTTTGAACAATGTGTACTTGACTGGACTGTGAAGAATATTATTATAGTAGTAGTTGTTTACGTAGCAGTCTACGATTTACTCATATTCCAAAAATAACTGTATTTTGTTTATCAACCCGTTTAGTTTTATATACAATTTCAATTATATCACGGAAGCACAGTCATTTCTGAATTTCCTGTGATTCCAGTCGCCGAATTAACGATTAAAAAGAAATACCAGAATTAAAGTCATGAAATGTTAATTTTAGAGAATTTATTACCTTTTTCACATATATTCTGACTAATGCGGAATAATCCTCTGAAGATCTGTACCACGTTATCGATCGTTAGCAGATTCAGCGGAAAATTAACCAAAATGTTACACTCTATGCAGAAATTTATTTTTAACATTGAAGAATGTTGAAATAAAACCCTTTTAAAATTTAATAACGTTCTATGATTTCAATAGATTTATACGGAAAAATGGTTTTATCATATTTAATTTCGAGAGAAGAATTAAAACGATTTTTTAATTCGCCAGCAGCACGCCCGTCAACTTGGTTATATTTATTGGAAAATACTCGATTTCGTGAAATTTCTGCATAATTCGTAGTTTAAAATAATGAGGCTGAATTTTTGCGAGACTAGATTCAAGAGTTTTGCGTCAAATTTGAAAAATTTGATTGTCACTCGTTCCAGCTGTTGATAGATTCTTTGCTTATATGAAAACTTTGGTATGACATTGCGAAAACATCAGTGGAATGACAAAAACTTGTGCTTTGAGATGCCAGGGCTGGATTTAAACTCGTTACCGTGCTATACTCATTCAACGCTCGAAGTATGAGCGAAAGCTGCATCGCCCAAGTTAACTGATATCCTTTCCGTAAACACCTTGGAATACCAGGGCAACAAAGCCCTGTATCTATAGTTTATTACTCGGAGGATGGTGCTTTTCAGGGATCAACCGAACGTGTTATTCGAGATTTCAAATATCGTCAGACAGGTTCAGTATAGTGTAGAAAAAATCTTAGTCGTCCGAGCAAGAAAATCCATGTTTAAAGGGACCTTGAGTTCGATTCTGTTGGTGGAACGGAATTCAAACACGATTAACATCGACCTCGGTTGCATTGATTTAAAAAAATATATATATTTAAAGGCCGTCGTCAAAGACCAGATCAGAGCAAGTGAATTTACTGTTCCAAATTCGCTGGAACGAAATTCCATCGTTTTTCAGAAAATTTCATGTATCCTACACAATGACGTGTTCTACGAGGGCTTGGAAGAGATTATTTTTCTGTTGATTCGAACGAATACGAAAGATCGTAACGAAATTTGTTCCATGGGAAAACAAATGGAGGCTTTAGATGAACATTGTTGTATAAAATTTTAGTGATGAGTCTTGAATAACGATTCGTACACATAAACATAAAGTAAAAATACAAATCGCACGATCATTCATTTTTTCTACACTAGCGCAGAATATTGAAGGATCTCTAAACCTTTCCCAAGATTTTCCCTTTTTGCGAGGCTGTATTCCGGTAAAAAATGATCATGAAATTTCTCTCTAAATACAATTTTGAATCTTTTAGTTTTCGAATTCATATTCGAAAAATGCTTATGCTTCAAAAATAGCAGTTTCTTTCACTGCAAAGGATCTGTAAAGTGATTACATCTTGAGCTTTAAATACTTTTTTAGAAATTTGTGGTAGGACCATTCGGTTCGATTGCGTAACCTGCAAACAAAGCGAAAAATCTTATCTGTTCTCCACACTTTGGAAGTCGTTAAAAAGCGTTCGTTTCCGTTTTTTTACAATTTTAAGTTTTAAAAAATTACTGTTATCGATATATGGATAGAAATGAGTTTAAAAAATGCTTTTTGGATGAAAAATTACGACCATTCTTCACCGAAATAAAGATTGAATTTTGGGAACACCGAGTGGTTCTTCAATCTTTAACACCAGTGCTTGTTTAAATAAATATAATGATAAACACATGAATAGTGCTGTCACATTAACTGAATAGCAATTTATCAGTAAAACATAAACTTTCAGAGCCAATCACTGTACTCGAAAGCATCGAGTACGGAGTAGTAAACTATAGTCAGCTACCAACCCTGCTATAGCTAGGGCTCGAGGTCTCACGCCCACTTCTTTCTCGGCGCGTGCAACATCGATTTATCCATAAAAATTCCCCGCTCTCTCGACTCTATCATTTCGTTATTACTTCCTGCCCGGGCTCTGCTTCATTCTGGCTCCTGGATTTCGAATGCAATTCTCGAGATAGAGACCGGGAGATAGTGTGATTTGCTTGGAAAAGAAGATAGTACTATACATTCATATATATTTATACATGAAAACGGGTGACTTCTTCCTTGAGGCAAACTTAGTATCTCCATCACTCCCTCGTGAAGTCGCCACTCTTTTAGGATAGAGACCATCAGCAATATATAGAAGTCAAACAGATGAACTGTTCGCGCTCTTCTCTGGATCTATCGTTTCAACGTTATGGCAAATACACATTGAAATGTTTGCATATACGAAAAAAGATTCGAAAAGTAGCCAACTCCTTGTTGTCTCTCATGTTATATTTTTTTTTTCCTTACCTTAGTAGCAAAGAGAAAATTCAATAAAATTTGACATGAAGATGTTTAATGTCTTTAATATTTATCAACTCGTTCCTATGTTTCAAAATTTTTTATTGTTTGCGCAGAATAAAATAAACTTTGAAATTGTATGTTTAAATCTAGTTGGACAATGATTGCTTAGAACATCGTAAATAGTCGTAGAAAATATTCTAATTCTGTTATGTCTATCCGTTTACTGTGTCAAGGTCGTAACTCTAACAGTTTTCGACGCATGTATCGAAGTAAAATATTTATTATTATCGAAATATTTCAGATTTGTTATTTCATCGATACTCATTTAATAAACGACTCAATAACAACGGTTTTTCTAATTTCTAACAAGCAAAATTTGATATTTCTGTATTTATCCAGACCCAGTAGTATACGATTTACGAAACACTTGTTTTGGTCAATTTCCATTCGCGTTTGACCAACTTTCCAAAGGTTATTTTGATACTCTCGAGTATGAACATTTGCAGTTAATAATTTATTCATAGCACAATGCAGCACAGAATGCGATCGAAGTAATGAATATTTATGGAGAATGAAGTAACGATTCTTAGAATGACAGGACAAAGAATGGAAGTCCTAAGTTATTGAAAGTTCTGCTATTTGTTAAAGGGGGGAAAAAAAATAAAAAATAGAAATAAAATGGTCACAAAACGCCACGAGAAAGTTGGAGAAAAACAAACTTAGCGGATTGTCCGTAGTGAAACGATATCAAAGCAGTGACCAGTCGTCCTTACATCGATATGTCCAAAATGTTTGGTTTTGGCCCTCTTCCAAACCTTTTTCACCCGGCTATGTATTTTCTTTTCTCTTTTCTCTCTGCTGCATGTCCTTTTCCCTGAAAGTTCTTTTTCTCAAGATGCTTTTTACTTTACGCGGAAAAACGGAAACGTAAAATAAAATCTGATACGACTAATCTCGCACGAGGAGCGCAGTCTTGAAGAGTAAAAAAAGAGAGGTCGGTTGAATGGTAAAAGAAACTATAATAATGCTGGCTCGTCAGCTCTGGCATTGAAGTCGGGTAGACCACAAAGTGGAGACTGGTCGGTTTTGCTGAACGTTGCTGTAAGGGTTTCCGACACGCGCATTTTCCCCCTATCCCGTACCAGTTAAATTTTCTCTCGTTGTCCTGGGGATCGTGTGATTCAGTGGGGAGGAAAAAAAGCGAAAATGGTGCATTTATAGTGGGGAACGTTTGGCAGACGTGTTTCAGATTTTTCTCTACAGTCAATCCAACCATACAGAATATATATACAGAATATAGAATGTTTCTATTTTGCGTGCATGTTTTTTGTGCATTTTCAGTTTAGAACCGAAATCTCGCAAAGTTTTTTATGTACTCGTTCTCCTTGCGCTTGCCTCTTTCTTTTTCTCTTTCCTCTATCTTTCGCGCTTGTTGAGCCACATTTTTGGTTCGCTCTTTTATTTTCATTCCTCAATCCCACACCATACTCTCTCGTACATACCGTACCTGCCATTCTCCCCCGTTTGTCCGGTCAGTCGTTCGTTCGTTAGCTCGTGAATAAATAATCGATGCGAACACACGAAAGCCGATGAAAATTTCAACCGATGGCTTCACGCCCCACTGAATCTCTGTATCTACCTGTCGCCCCAATCCCTCCTCCCCCCTCCTCTTTATACCTCATCCCTTCATCGCTCTTCTCATATATACCCTCGTAGCATGCACTCCCTGGTTACTGTCGCAATAGCCCCCTCCTCCGCCACCCGCCATTCCCATATTTACAGTTATATCTCTCAACCCCATCACCATCCAACCGCTCCCACGCTCGTCGTGGCGGTGGTGTCCTTCGCCAAGGGAATAATTCATCGATCCCATTCAGAATCTGTTGCCGATGCCGATCCCGATCCCGATGCGTAAGTATTCTCCACACTCTCAGCACATCGCTCGCCCTACTAGAAATCCGTTAAACTAAAATTGTTCCCAATTTAACGTATCTGAATAGACGCTATAGCGACATTCTGGATGGATTGTCAATAATTCTGTTATCCAGTTTTGCATGTGACATTTGTGGATGAACAGTAGCGATCCCTTATTATGCGATCCAGGGTACGACTCACTAGCGTCTTAATTTTACAAATTTGTCGCTCTTGTTGGAGCCCAACAGGCAGACACACTTTCTTCCTTTCGTTTCTAAAGAGTGCGCACCACTGGCACCTCAAGTTTAGGATAAATGACAATAGTGACCAGCAGCACAAGCACAAGTCTTCATGGGAGTAGTATAAGGACATCAAAGGGATGAGAATGAAGGGAGAAGAGATTTAAAGGAACCGTGGGCCAGGTTATACAAATTAAACATTTTGGATCTGTTTGCAGGATCCGCCGAAACTAGAACACGTACTAAAATGTGAGCAAATATGGAGAAGAGCTAGGAACGAATGGGTGGAGGAAGAAGATGAATGAAAAGGGAATATAGAGGGAGAAGAGTTGAATAGGTGGATAAAAAACACACTTGAATTAGATTTGGTGCGAGCGATCGGTGAATATCTCAAGGCTTTCAGTAGACGATTTAAAAAAAATGAAAATAATAATAAATAAAAACTAAGTAGAAGAGAGTTATTGACCTAAACACCAACAGTTCCCCAATAATAGTAATCTATGTAAAACACAAAGCATTAAATGTGAAGTGTATTATACTTAAACGAAAAAATATGATGTGGATGGTATTTGTTTTGCATGGAAACTGAATGAAGCAATATAATAATTTATAGGAAGGATTTTAAGAATTTTTTAAGCCCGCAAAACTGACTTGCCACTAGACTGCAGCGAGTTCAATTTCTTGAGGAACGAAATCATCTCGAGAGATCGAAACCTAAATCCATGCATAACTTCACCCTTGAATTATAATTAACTTATTTATGTTTCATACTTTTGATGTTTTCGAACGTACAAATAGAAAGAAGAATAGTTAATCTACCTGCAGTTTCCTCTAAGAATGTACTTTTCACAAAATAGTAAAAATATTTCCGTAAAACTAAGTGAATAGCGAAATTTTTCATATATAGTTTATGGCATGATCAATTAATGATGTTACGTGTGTTCTTATGAAACTCAATAAAATAATAGGGGTGAATAAAAATTCCATGACAGAGAGAAAGATAGCTCCTAATTTCGAATTAAAAAAAAGTCTTAGCCTATTTCTGTCATTTTAACAGAGGCTGAATATTTTTTATTCCCATTGGTCAAACGGTGTCAAAAATTCTTGTTTTTTGAATACCGAAGGGGATGAAACTAGTGATTCATACCCTTAAGCTACGAGAATTAAGTACGTTTGGTTTTGAGACTACAAAGAAATTTAATAGCCTTTAAAATAAATAATTCAATATTTAAACATTATAATTGCGAATAAATAATCAATTTTGCTGAAGTTTTTGACAAAGAAGTTTAACAGTAAAAAAAAAGCTCAATGTGCATCGTCTCTGGGGTCTGAATGGCGAAGGTTCTTTGCTTTGAAGTGAATGCTATGTTTTGGATACGTATAAGACCGAATCCGCCGATGGGCTATCATCCACTGCAATCGTCGGAAGCGGAATGTTGGAAAACTACCAGAAGTAATCAAACGTTCGTCTGGCGCCAAAATCCACGTTGGTTACTAGCTTTACTTTTCCTCTATAGTTTCGGGTCAATTTACTATATTTCAAGAATTGTGGAACGCAATAAAAACGAAGATATAAAAAGAATACGATGTAATTCACGAAAAAAGACGTTGAGAATAAAGTTGACGTAAGAGCGTTGACGATAAATCGATAAATTTATTTCCGAAATCGATCATTTTTCGTGATTCTTTCAATAATGCTCGAAAGCACAATCCGAGTAAAAAATACTGGAGCTGCTTTGGAGAATGTTTGAGAAAAAAAATGTCAAAAAATGTATTCCTTGACAGTAATGAGAATATGCTTCAAGTTCAAAAAGCGACGTTATTTGAGCCATTATTTTTTCATAATCTAATACGAGCGGTAATGATACTTCGTTTCAATTGTTAATTAAAATGAGCCTGTGATAGAAATCATTAGTCCGCACCAGTAACATCACCGGAAGTTTTACTTCAGAAACATCTCACAGTATTTTCTTTGGTCAGTGGTTTTACGTACAATGATTATTTTACGTTTTACAGCTAAATGTGAGTAGAAATAGGGTAGAGCGGTAGTATTTACGAAGGTGGAGAATAAAGGACGAGTGGTGAATAGAATGAGAATACCGAACACTGACCTACATCCCTTGGAAAAGCTTGTGAGTCGTCACAGAATTAATAGACATTTCAAGCCTCACGGTCTGCGTTCATCAGGACTGTAACATTGATCTTTATTTTCCCTTCCCCATTCTTTTCAGCCTGCATCTAAATTGTTGTGTTAGTGGTGCAATGAACGATATAACAAACAAAAAATTTAGTTACTCATCGCAGGGTTTTCGTATCCAAAAGTTTTTGTGGAAGTTTTCTTTAAATTCACTGAATCGTTATTGTTTTCACAATGGTATTTTAAAGGGGACGAAAAATCGCTTTATCCACAGAACTACGTTTAACTAAACTGCACCATTTTTCTACGAATGAATCGTATAAAAACAGCTACTCTTTCATCGAGACGTTGGAATAAACAAAACAAAAATAACGAAATTCGTTTTTTGTTATGAATCAAAAAATTGCGTTACTTTTGTTTTTCTCGAAATATCAAGAATTTTCTCAAGTTTTTTTTACAGTTGCCGCGATGATGCGTTACCTACGAAAGCAAGAGGCATTTATTCTGAAAATTTTTTATATTTTTTTCCATGAACTGCAACATTTTTCGACTTCGCTCGAACTGGAGAATGGTAGAGAAATGAAATGCAACGAGGGGCCCGCCACCAAATAAATCAATACATGTATTAGGGAATGCGTAATGATAATGATTTATTCAATAAAAACCACCCCGGCGAAATTTCTGTTACCCACAACCACGCACCCTAAATTACAGCCACTGCTAAAATTTTTACGTAGTATGTCATATTTTTTACGTAATAATACACTGCGATATATGTAGAGTTCGTCAAAAATTTGTGGCATTCTTCCATCAGCCTGTGGACGTTGCTGAGTTGATACAACAATTTTATTTTTCCCCAAATTATCAAAACAAACCAACACCGTTTAACATGTCTACACAGAGGAACGTAAACAAGAAAAAATCACCGCTACAGAAGAGAAACGGGGGGAAGCTTGAGTTTTAAGTCATTTTCACTGTGCAAAATGTAAATTTTCGTGAAAATATTACGAAATTTTATGGACATGTACAAAATATTTCATTTCCTTTACATCAATATTCAATCGAGTTCACTAAAAACCTGATTGTGTTGGAAATGCGTATATTTCTCGGTGTTTTTATTTTTTTCGTCTACAAAAATAAATCTGTTTAGTTTTAACTTTACTACGCAAGAATATTATGGGATCGTTTATGTTAAGAAATTTTAAGATCGAGAGTTGTAGGGACAAAGAGGAAGGGCCTGGAGGAAAAAATCAATTCGATAAATACGAAGGGTCTTAAGTGTTTCGAGACGTAGAGTCGATTAGATTTCGTCAGTATAAGCCATAACCTGAAGTCGACACCATAAAGTAAACACATATTCTCTATGCCTAAAATATATACAATAAATATCATCTGTGAAAGATTATTAAGAGTATAATATTGTGAGTACGTTTTTTCTTTTATGGGCGATATATTGAGAAATAAAAAAATTCGTAATTCCTATGAATTGCTAAAAAATTATGTGGTTACGTAAAATGTTGATATAAAAAAAGAATAAAAGTGTCTTGAGATCGATTTACGCGATTACGGTATTCAACACTCAATTAATTCGAATAATTTTCGTCCTTTTCAGATCTTTACAAAAAATTCTGAAATCTTTGGGCGCCATGTTTGCTTTCTGTAATGTTCTATAAACTGCAGTTTTTTTCTAAAGTAAATCACGTATTTTCTTCGTTCTCGACACACTTTTATTGACGAATATCATATTTCGAAGTGCACTTGGAAAATATAACAGAAATGAATAGTAAAAATAACAACTGTTTTCTCGGTATAATTGAAAATAATTTATCGATGATACTCACGAAATAAAATCGTCATCCTTCACGTAATGAAATATATTGGAAACGGAATATCTTGACATGTTGTGTTCGTTGTCCCGCCTTCGGGACCCGAGACGAAGAGAAATAAAATGTCGAAAAATCATGAGAAAAGAACGGTTAATTGAATATTTTCCTTCATTTCCGAATACGTGCAGGCCGCGCGTAGCTTGGAATTCCACGTCAACAAACTGGGAGAAAAAAGTCTGAGCGAAATTTCAACAACGCCAGAGGTTAAACATTCCAAATGTGTGAAACTTTCGTCTTCGCGTTGCCGGAGGTTTATAGGAACCGAGTAATATTAATCGTTTATGAAACACGTGCATCTCAAAACTCAAAAACACTTCAAGTAAATAGAACGCGATAGCAAAATCGATGAGCGAAATCACTTCCTGTTCAACATAAGCTATGTAAACAAACAAAAGCGTCGCTGGCTGCCGCTCTTCCCGCTCGCCGCTCTCCATCTCCCTCCGCCCAAGAGAGTTCCGCCCCGCCCCTTTCCCTACGCCAACGAGGGCTCGACTGCTCGCCAGTTGACGCCACACAATTTGACCGAAAAGTCGCGACAACCAAAAATCAGCTGCAAATCAGAATTCCTACATTGAACGAGCCTTCGAAAAATCGTTTTAAGAGCCTAATCAGCACAAATTTTGTTTTATAATAATTTGATAGTCGATGTAAAAAAATCGTTTCCACCAATTCGCAAGCAAGAATAATATTTATTTAAAAACATTCAATACGAAGTGTAGAAGGGTAATTGAAGGTCATAATAAGTTTTGCATATCAAAATTTAAGTATCTAGTTGTCGAAAGAATCATTTGCGACTTAGCCATTGACATTTTTGTTATTACAAGCTACAGCTGATGAAAAGAAAAATCAACGTTCGGGCAAGCTCGAAATAATAGAGTGAAGAGAGAAATTACGATAATCAGTTCTTTAGTGTCGTGAAACAATCGAATCAAACCTGATTGTCATAATCAACAAGTGGTGACCACGTGTTTCCTCAGACGAGAGTGAATTTATCCGGAAGGGTATACTCATTACAAGTTACGAACCACATCTTGTTGTATTTCTCTTGTTAGTCATCTTATCATTGGTCGAGAGTATTCGCGGGACGATGCGGTTCATTGGCTTTCTGGTGTGCGACGCTCGACGCATACGTGACCGTATGGTGCTGCCTTCTTGTAGCGTCTTTTTGTTCTTCGAGGGTTTCCCCTTTATACGATTTATACACGTGTATGAATGTAACCTGGACTGTACTTCTACATGACCTTGCTTATTATTCTCGTTCAGACAAGAGCAAAATCGAACTAAAAATCAACACTAATATATATTTAAGAAGTCTTTTAATATTCAGATTTTATATCAATGAATCTTACGAAACAACTTTCAATAAGTACATGATTAAAACGCCATAAAAATTAATTTCCCGTCTAGCGGAAGTGAATCGACACATCCGTTTTTTTTTTCAATTTCGGGATTGGAAAAAATAATGAACTATTTTCAAGAAAAATGAGTATTTTGGACTCATTTAAAAAAAAAAATCTTATATGCTCATTGTTTCATTTTTATTTAATTAAAAATTTAACTATTTCGAACAAAATGTATAAATTCTTAGAATTCAGCTTCAACATTATTGTAGCATTGTGAATTGCGATTTCACTGCGTTCTGAGTGATATTTTTTTCTTGGAATTACTACAGTAGTTACTGATCAACACGTGATCATATACAGACTTCAGGGTTGAAACTGACGCGATGAGAACGGTTGCCTAGCAACGGGCGACACACCTCTGGCGTATAGCGAGTTCGAATAGGACGCGGAAACCGCTCAATAATCTTGCCAAGTTTTCGTTACCGTAATAAAACATCTCATATTAAATAATTCAGAGCCGAGTGTGTTGATAGGGATTGACAGGGTCAGATATCTGGACGTTAAGTAAATATTAATAATAAGAGCGTGCCGGCATTATTTAGCCGAGCGTGTAAGGCCGCGTTCTAGCCAATCATGACAAAGTTTCTCCGCTCGCCATTGGTCGAAGATCCGGCGAGATAACGAGAAGGCAGTGGATCCGCACACGTGAAAGCTTTGTTAGTTTAACGCTTTGTTCCTGTTCAACCGTGTTGGACGCATGTCGTTCGCGGCAAAAAGAATCACGCTGTTTTCTTTATAAATTAAATGTGCCATCTTTTTCAAAATTGCTAAAATGTTTAATCACCGTAATAATAAATCGGATCAACATATAAATGCTTCTTTTCCAACAACGAAGCTGAAGAATATTACGTGTGTTTATTGCAGTTCACAATTCGTCCTCAAAAGTAAGTTTGTTATCGAAACCTTTATTTTTATCGTTTTTAAATATATAATGAATAATAATAAAACTGTCGAACGTAGAAAATAACCTTTTTCTTTGATTTTCATTCGTGTTAATTTAATCGTAAAATAATACAAAAAAAAAGATAAACTTCCATTGAGTTTAGAATTAAATTTGATATCCTACTTATCGAAGGTCACGAGATTTGTTTTGATTTTAACGAAATTCCTGTTTCGTGTTTTTCTTCACGTTTTTTTTCCTGTTTCACCTCACGTCACTGCATCACGTATAAATGCTATAAAAAAAAATTATGTTATTATTGAAAAAATTAATTAATATGAATACAGAAAAATTCTTTGTAGACCTAAATGATTTGCGGAAGTCATCGGTACCCTTGCTTTTGCCTTGCGGTCATCCTTTCTGCAACCAATGCGTTAAAAAGCACGGAAGAGATCCTTGCCCGGTGTGCACTTCATTGCCAGAACCGGCAAGTGCTTCGGGAGATTCTCATCCTCCGGTAAACATTTACCTGGTCGGTTTAATAGCCCTTAGTCAGCCAAGTCCGGCTTACGGCGCTGAGCCGGACATATCATTTCCACAAAAGACTTCTTCGAAGACTAAGTTAGAATCCTCAAAAGAAGGCCATTGTTCCGGTTGTGGCTATCATGCGATTCTTCGATGTCTCGATTGCAAATTGTTGCTTTGCCAAAAGTGTTACCATGATGTAAGTTAATATCAAGATACTCTGTAGAATCTCGGCTTTCGTATGATTATAAAAATATATATATATATATCAAAATAAACCATATTCACAGCCTTGGGTCTGTCAGACCGATCTAACATTTTTTTAAAATCTGGTAGTTGAAGCTAATTTTGTTTTTATTCCCTCTTCAAAACCAATTATAATTTTTTCAATTAGCGCACATGAACTTTTTAGCAAAATTTCCGAATCAGAACATATTGAGCTGTTGAAAATGAATGATTTAATATATTTATAAATATAATACTGACGTTGCTTCGCAAGGAAATACTTTTATTACATTTTTATTCCAGTTTTTTATAAATTCAACCTTTAGAAATTTTATGCATCCTAACGCACTCAATGCTTCAACTATTTAGCATTAACGAGCTACAAAAATGAAGCAAAAATGAGATGGTCAAATTTTGTTTTAATTTTGTATCAATATTACTGCTGTGGAAAATCAGAAAAAATGCAATTAAAATGTTCATTATACAGATGCAATTTAAGTTTTTACACATAATCCAATTGTTTATTTTTGCATTATTAAATTTTTTTTAAATTCATTATATTTCTAATCTTCAAAATTATTTATGTGGATCCTCAATAGCAAGAAATAAGTATTTTAACCTTTTTTTGCAGCTTATCATTTTATTTTTATTCACTTGCAGGGTCATTCCAACTTTAAAATGGCTGAGAAGCATCGGACAATTCTGCTTCAGGGCTGCGACAATAAATCAATTTTTGAAGAGAAAATTTGTACAACGCATAACGTACTTATGGACTATTATTGCGAAACTTGTTCTTTTCCTAGCTGCGCCCACTGTATGCTGCAGTTTCATCCAAACCACAAAATCGTCCCGCAAGCAACTAAGGTACTTGTTGAATCTTCAAATAACTACAAGCTTTGGATTTCACATGAAAATTTGAACATTATTCGGATCTGCAATTTTTTAATCCCCCAACCCGTGACCTTCACATCGTGGTCGGAAACGAGCGCAATTTTTTAAAAGAAATATTCTTTTTTTTCCATTTTTTTCATTCTATAGAGATATCATACTTGAACGTTCACGAAATGTAACTTTTTCAATACGCGAGTATTAAAACTTTTTGTCACGAACGACAACATTTTTTGCTTAAGATTAACATTGGGATCGTTTTCAACCCCGTTGTATTATTTAAAAAAATTTAATTGCTAGTAAAAAAAAAACGAACGAATTTTTATTTGAGCTGGAAAGATAAATATTAGACTGTTAAATGAAAAATAAAAAAAATAAAAATGCCCTTAGCAATAGGACGAAAGCATAGCAATGACAATTTGGTATAAATTTTTCTCATTTCGAAGTTGGAATTATTGTTTTTAATTACAGAACGAGGAATACATGCTGCAGTTTGAAGAAGCACAGAACAAGTTGGGCGACACAATACAGCGGATCAATCAAGCAAAAAAGGTGAGTTTTTCGTATTTCCTATTTCACGATAAAAATAAGGGGTAGGAGTTTGTAAAAATATTGAGAATGAATATATTTTTATTGAAAAAATAGAGACGTAACAATAGATGAACTTAAAATATATAAGGTACGCACACAAGGCCCGGTATTTTGAAAAACCGGTCCTCAATTCTAGGAGATTATCTTGATTACCATTTTGTTTTTTCATGTTCCCGTATACTATGCATGTCTTTCGAAATTTATATAGAAATTAGAGATAAATTTAGAATATAATTCGAACGACACTGAACTTCCACCTTGATAGTTTCTTTCTTTTTCTTTACTCTTTCATCCATTCTGCAGATAAGAGACGACACGTTCGAACGTGAATAAAATAGCGCCTTGTTTGAAAATGTCGCTCGCCTGAACACAGTCTCATAAATAATTAAGCAAATATAAACATGACTAGAGGAAGAAAGAAGGAAAGAAATGCTTATGAATAACTGTTGATCCGTTTCTATGATCTGGCGCATTATTTCACGTTTTTTCATACGTTTTACAGCGATATTTTAATCTCTGACTTCTAACTATAGTTTAATAACGTATCATAGTATAATGGCAACAAAACCCGTACGTTTAATTGGACTAATAACCATTTCGAGAATCCTTTTACTTTTCATTTTCAAGGCCTTGCAATTTTTCTTTAACTTTATCCTTCTCCTGTTGCTTCTTTAATTTTTTCTCCTTCAATTTTGCCTCCATTTCCTTGAACTTGAGCTCCAAGTATCGGTCCACTTCAGGACCACTGAAATCCTCCGGAAACTTGGGCATTATCGGCAGAATGTACTTGTAAAGGCGTTCGTTCAATACGTACAGCTGTGTTGTTGATTCGCACTTTACATTGAACCACCAATCGCAAGTCAAGGCCACTTGACTGAATATCGTTCCATTAGGACACAAAAATGATGATTTTCCACCATTTAAATCGCAGTAGTGCCATACCTGGATCAATAAAAATCAAATATTAACATTTTGTTAATTGCAGATACAAAGATTGAGCTCAAATTATATTTTCTTATTTACAATCCAATCGATAAACCGTGGATTTAAAAATATTTGTTTTCAATGGTTATTTAATACAAAAAAAAACGTTTTGTGAATATAGACAAAATTTCAAATGTTCATGCGATTTTTAATTCTCAAGCAATCATCGTTTTAATGGAAAAATGAGAATAACTCTAAATTCACTATTCTTTAAGTGAATTTTTCAAAATTCTAGGACATTTATATTTTTACCTGACAATCGGTAGAGGGGTCTCCGAAGAATCCTTTGTATCTTTGTTCCTTGCAATTGAATTGTGTTTCCGGTATAGTAGCATAGGCTGGGTAATCGACATTGGGTTTACCTCTGGTCGCACCGTATTTAAGAGTAGTGGGTGGAACGAGAAGTTGATTCGTCGAACCACCGTACGGCAAGCGAAACTTGTTAATTGGCATTTCCGTTGTAATTGGCAAATTGTATTTCTCTCGTTCCTCTTCCTCCAATACATCAGGTTCGTCGTTAATTTCATACTTAAATTCATGTTGTTTTTCAAGTTTTATAGGTCTTTCTGTCGACGTGTACGACGAATCTATTTTTTCTTGATCAACATTTTGAACCAAAGGTGTAAAATATTCTTCAACATTTTCGTGTTTCTCATTATTAACGGTCTCGTAATTGGTATCGAGAGGAACATTGTGTCTGATGTTTGTCTCGTATGAAAATTCAGGCTTGTGTCGAAGATTCTGTTCTTTTGGAATAAAGAGAGGACTCGGAGTCGCTTGAAATATAGTTTCAGTAACCACTTTAGGCCTTGTATGAACTCCCTTAAAGCGATTATAACTTGGAAGATTTCTATGCAAAGAAGGACTCGCAACACGTAAACGTGGCGTTTCGTTCGGTTTGGCTTTATTCAAAATTCCAAGAATTTCGATGAGCGTTCTTATGCTACTATCGATATTATTGTTGTTGAGCATTTCCGGTAAACGATTGGTTAACTGGAGACTCTTCATAATATCGTTAAGACTGGCCGTAGGATTATTTCCTGTTGGATAAACAGAGAAAGATTCTTGGGAGGGTGGTGGTCGTCTTAAAGGGGATTGGGCGAGAATTCTCGTTGGTTTCGGATGATGCCTCGTCTGTGGCTGGACATTTATGTACCTCACGGGTTCCGTATTGTCTACGGTATAGCTGTAATCTGTTCCGCTAATCGGGACTTTGTCGTTGGATATTTTTGCTCCGTAATCCAAAGGATAATCATGATGAAATTCCGCGACTCTTGTATTCATCTTGTCAGACAAGTATTTGCCTTCGTAAAGTGGATCGTAGGGAGGAAGTCTGGAGGATTGTCTGTTGTTATGATAATATTGAGTATCTTGCTGCAATATAGCTGAGCTCGTTACTTCTTGATGAATGATTGGCCTCTGCTGGTGCTGCTGTGGTTTTCCTACGTATTCCCTATACTGATCCGTTAACCCAGAACCGCTGTATCGCATCGTGTCGTAGTTTAATTTCGCGTTGTATCTGACTGGAGCAAAGTAATCCTTGTCACCACCGGCATCCGTTGGATCGTATTGCACGGATGGCACGAAGTTATTTTCTTGTTTGTGTAATGTGCTTCTACCTCCGTTTAATGTACCCCGCCCATTTGATTTATTTATTGAATCGCTACCTCTTCCACCCACTGGTACAAGACGCTGCGGTTTTCTTATCAATGAACTTGTCGGCTGTAAATTTTCTCGCTCGTAACTTTGTTGCTGCTGTTGCTGAGTTCCACCCAAAACTTGTGAATTTACGTAATTATTGGCTACAAAGTAAGACATGTAGGGGATCAGACGTCTGTAGCGTTCTTTGAACTCGGCAAAATTCATTTTTTCCAATATCTCATCCACCTCCTCCTCATCCTTCCAACTTTCCCGGGTTACATTGCTACCCGATGATTCGCCAATACGAAATTGCGCGAGGAAAACTGTAACAGAGAATAAATCATTTTTTTTTGTTAAATTATTTACTATTTATTCAATTTTACTCGTTAAAATTTGCGGTCATAAGGGAACTCATAAATGAACTTTGTCATGGAATAAATTCTTCGCATATATCAAGCTTCGTAAAAATTCTTACAATTTACAATCCTATAGAAACAACAGAGAGTCCATTATTTAATCAGTTTGCAATCGGTACAGCGTGGCTAAAAATTATTTTGGTATCGCATCGGAGTGCATTCGTTGGTATAAAATATATATATATATATTTCGCCCTTCTCTCGATCTGCCAATCGGCATAAATAAAATTTGATCGTATAATTTTTTATGCAATATTCTGTTCTTCGCGTGGGTGTATATATCATATTCGGGTGAGTTGGTCACGTTCGAGCGATGTGACCACTGCGTGTATATTTCTCTGCTATATATCTTTCTCTCATTCTTTTTTGTTACCCAGCCGCATTTTCCACTTTTGCATTGTTTCTCTCGTCCGTTCGCTGACCAGTACGTACTTTTCACACTATCTTTCTTTCTCTTTCGACTATAGACAGATACACGTACCCATACAAACGTTACACACAGTCAAGCTCGCATACACTTTTTAGAGTCTGTAGAGTGGCTGTACCGTTTTTTGCTCGTGCGTTCGCGTTGCGACAGTTCGTCACTTTGTCACTTGAAAGAGAGAGAGAGAGAGAGAGAGAGAGAGAGAGAGAGGGAGAGAAAAAGCAAAAGAGGAAGAGCAGAACGAACCGAGGTCTGAACCAAGAGACCGAGCGGATATAAACCCCCGCCTCACTAGACAAGCCATGAATTTTTATAAACCTATTATTTAGTCCGATGTAACAAAGCTCAGTGGTGGGTATGGGGGGGCAGTGAGGGTGCATAGAGGAAAGAGTGACTGTGAGAAAAAGAGATGGATATATGGATGCAGCCTCTCGCAGCGTTCATGGGACATCAAAGGGATATCGCTCTCGCCGTGGTACTCATACACTAGCAATGGGCGTGCATTTGTACGTGCGGAGACAGAGGCAGAGGCGATGGTGGGCACTGGCACGGGCGCGAGAGTACGCAAAAGTCTATAGTAGACTCTACCTCAAATCGAGAAGGACAGTAGAATAGAAGTGTTAACGGACAGGAATACAGTGAGATACAGCGCAGGACGAGAGCAGATAGAGATGAAACGCGGAAGAAGAGGATGGAGATGGATGGATAGCGTTGAGCCAAGCCCGACCTGGAAATCCAATTCTATTCTGGTCGAAATGAGTCTAGAAACTCTGCGCGCTCGGTTTATTAATCCTGTCAGTGGCGAGGCGTGATTGAAAAATCCGCAAAGCGCGTCCTCAACTTTTGCTCCTCGTACTCATTTTCTTTCGACAACGACTTTTTTTTTTCTTTTTTTCTTTCTTTTCTTCCTCTTCCATTTCCTTCTTTAGCTTTTCTCTCTTCTCCGTTTTTTTCTGTCCTCCTTTGTCCTGTTCTTCCTCAATGAAGACCTTTTCACTGTTACTCGTTTTGCTTTTTCTTCTTTTTTTTTTCCCCCCCGTATCTTCAATACTAAGAAAACCTCACTTGCTTCGGGAATGCCTCAGCCAAATGGTATGGGGTGAAGAAATACAAGCGGACAAAAAAAAGATTACAGAGATACTTGTCTTGCCTCTTCATTCGACTCTTGTGCGATTATATAGCATCTGGCTCAATGGTGTTGTTGACGATGAGACGTTGTGTTCCTGTATTTCCGCATCCACATACACTTTCTTACTCTTCTCTTCTTACTCAACCCTGTCAACTCGCTATGGCTTTATCTTTTTCTTTATGCCCTCTCGTTCTTACTCTCTATCCTTTTAATGTTTTCCTCTTACTTACCATTTTCTCTCCGTTAGAGAGTCCAGAGCTGTTGCAGAAAAAATCGTCTTAGCCTCGCTCCACCTTCGTTCGTCGTCGGCCCAGCGTAAAAGAACTCTCAGTTATAACCAAAGAGTGAGGAAAATAATTTTCCAGAATTTTCCGGATGCTTTTGCACGCCTTCATTGTTCTTCTTTCTTCTCCTCTCTCTCTCTCTCTCTCTCTTCGTCTTCCGTCTTCTTTTACTGTTCTTTTTTTGCTTCTTTTATTGTTTTGTACTTTTTCGAACGATACGTCTTGGCTCGAATATTTTCCGACTCGTTTTACTTTTTAATGATTTATTCCACACTTTACAACTCTGAGCTCGCGATTTCCACCGCGACAGTTGTGGACTTTATTCTTTGCGAAAAGCCTTTATTTCTTTTCCGATTCTTTGCTGCTTTCTATTTATTTTCTCGATTTCAGATATTTTTCAATATTTTAATTTGTTTGTCTTAAAGCGAATGAACAATCGGGAATGTATAAATAATAATAAATCATAATATGATATACAAAGTTAGCCTGAGAATCGAATCTTGTTCATTGCACTAAATTCCATTCACTTTGTTTCATAAAAAATATTCGATCTAAACAATTGTTTGTTGCATTTTGTTTCCTTCGTTGAACCTGAACAAAAAAATTATCTGATTCACTATTTTTCGTTAAACTAAATGGAATTTTATTTGATTAACACATTTTTTTCTCAACGTAAGTCACGTGGCATGTCTACGTGCTTTATTATTTGAAGTTAAATGTACTTGGACGTCAGTGAGAAAAAAAGAAAAACTTGAATTTCTGATAGGAATTAAAATTTTTATTATAATAATTGATTTGGTTAATATCGATCAATGAATTTGTTTTACTTATTCAAAGAGATCTATCGGTGAATATACTAAAATCATAAATATGTTATATTCTCCGTTATACACAATTGTGTTGACGCATAATTGTAAGCTTGATTCGTTTAAAATTTTTTTATTTATTTTTTTTTTTTCAATTATCATTGCTCAGAAATAAAGTCATCATTTATATTCTTCTAGAAATGACGTTCGTTAAACTTTTAACTGATACGGTTAATGAATATTTTGGGTAAAACTCGCTGAGCCTAATTTGTACCACCTACTCGAAATCCGTGGTGTCTACGTAATTGTGGGCTCAAAAATGTATGATAGCAACGCATTATTTGAATGAATGAACACGTATATTCTCATTTAAATTTGAATCTCGGGTTCTCCAAAGCGGCCTGGAATAATGACAGGTGCTCTGTTAATGTCATTCATTTGTATGAAATTTTATTGTCATATTCCTAGTTCATTTATGGCATTCAGAAATAATATAGATTATAATTTATCATAATTTCATTGATTAACACGTTGATAAACGATTACTGGTCATTTTTATTTTCAATTATCTTTCTTTGTTTTCAAAAGCTCAATTGAATATTTGTTGGTCGTGCAATCAAACGTTTTTTTTGTATAACAATATTTTTTCCATGTTGATGCATTGAGAAATTAAAGAATTTGCGATAACGCGGATTTCGATGCAACAACAGACTTTTTAGTTACCAGGTGTCTAGTAAAAGAAGGAAAAAAAAAACAACGAAATTCATGAATTAATAAATTCATATATTTACCGTGCAAAAATATTTGTCGGCTCATTCGAAACTCTGGAGGAAAATTTACTGGCCGATAACGATTCTCAACGAATATAGCAGTGTTTTTTATGGTTGTGATACTTCGTTTGGAATTGTAAATCAGGGATTTTTTCTCTCTTCCATAAAGGAATATCCATTCTCCATTTGTTTATATTATGTTTTTTAATTCTCTAACACGCGTAAATCCAGCGGGAGTTTGAGTACAGAGAAGAGTTTGAAATGACAGGGAGAGAATAACGGTAAATTCATCCGCTGAAGTTTCATTCAGTAGTCCAAAATACGTCAAATGTTTGACACTCGGCCCTTTGTCTCTTCGTTATCCCTAATAAATTACTCGACTTGTCTCACTCGGTAGTTGTAGCGAGCGCAGCAACAGCACCAGCCAAAATTAGTACACGAGTTTTAACTTTTTTTGGGTATAGAAGCTCTTCGTTTCTCTTTCGTTTGCACAATTCGCGGTACTATATTACATACAGGTATGATTTTTCCTCGGATTCCTCTCGGTTGTCAATTGCGATATTTTATTTTTGTTTTTTTGTATTTTTTTTTGTATTTTTTTTTTTTTTTTTTTTCAAGCCCGAGTGAGAGATTTACCCGTGTTGAGAATCGAGCCCAATGGTAGCTCGACGAGCAACGCGTCATAAATACATGAAATATAGTACACCGACCAAACCGACGATGCTTTGTCGCTGTTGTTGCCTCTCGTATGGGTTTTCCAACCCACCCCGATACACCAATGACTCCTCTTTCTCTCTCTATCTCTCTAGCTCCGCTCATACGTTGCTTTACTCTTCTTCCTCTTTCGCACGTACTGCCCACTATTTCTCCCCCTTTCACCTGTTACCCCTCCACGTTCACAGAACAGCACATTACGCCAGGAGCGTCGGGCGTAACGCATTAACGCATGGTGTCTTGCACTGTATTCTATCAGGATCAGCCAGCCAGCATTAAGTGGATCGATACGTTTTAATTGTTTTCGCAGGAGCTTTCGACCAATGTGCGGTGTGTACATCACACGATAGAGCGAAGACTGATGCTGCAGAATAATATCTGTGTAATTATTATGCATTTCTGTGTTATAGGGGATATCGTACTTCTAAAAAGAAAAAAAAAAAACAATACCAAATGTGCAGTTCCCACATTACTACTTGGAAGCTTTGTATTCACGAATAACTGTCAAATTTTTCTATTTTGACTTTACTCATTCACAAAAAATCGTTGATTATATTCTTTGGAATAATATTATCAGATTCGAGTATCATTCAAACGTGTACAATGTTGGATGACACTCTAATACTGGAATAAGACGAAAAAAAAACTTTATTCTTATTTGCGATTTGTCAAATTATATGGCGAACATTCAACTTTTAGAATTTTCGAATCCTCATGAAGCTTGCACTGTTACTCGCAGCAGCTTTTATTTTTATTACAAAGATCTTTTTGTTGAATCGAGATCTTAGTCTCGGCTGTTTTCTTCGATAAAACTTCTGTTTTGTTTGTCATAATAGGCGCAAGTTTATCGAATCTTTTAATATAAAAAAAAAGATCAAGTAGCTTAATTACTCAACGTTTTTTAACGTTACTTTAAAGATATTCTTTAAAAATGGAGTATTTTTTTAATCAATTTTGAGCCCTATCAAAACTCGTCAAATAATTAACAACATATACGAATTCTTGTGTATATCAAAATTGGGGCAACCGCAGAAAATTTAGGAATGTTTCTGAACTTAATAATTTTATGAGTACTGCACCTGTAACACAAGTGCCTGTATTTTAGCTCCTTGTGTATATTCATGATTTTCTGAGCCACACGTACATGCATCGTACTTATTTTTAAATATGTCTGCAGAGTAATTGAATGACGTAATTGAAATGTTGACTGTATTGCGATTGCGAGCAACCCGTAATTATAATTCTTCCCGCTAGTTTGAAACTCTCGTAAAAAAAACCTTCGAAAAGGTAGAGTGTAGAATAATCGGTGGAAAACGCAAAACGAGGAAAAAAAAAGAGAAAAAAAAATAGATACCGGTGCTTTTGCTTTCAAGTACACTGTGCGTTTAATTATTTGAGTTATGAAAGTTTATAATTGACCTTCCTTCCTAGCCCGTAGCATCGTCGAAGCGAGTTCAACGAGCATGATTCGTGTGACCTGGGGCGTGACGGGTACCTGGCTTGGCATGGGGGATGAGCTTGAGGCGATGCAATTTTACGAACGAATCACGAATATCTGTAGCGCATTTTTTTTTTCTTCTTTTTATTTGTTGTTGCTTTTTGCATCAGAGATTTTTTGATGATTCGAAATAAATATGGAGTCATAAAGATTGTAGAAAGAATACTTCGAGACTGCGTATTTCTGCTTTCAATTACGAGTTGTGGCCAGCACACAGAACCCTGTGAAACTGTTGATTGAATATTGTTTTTGATGAAACTCTATCGGTTCGTTGTTACCCTCGCTATAAAAGAATCTTTGATCGTACATCAAGTTCAATTTCGTTTGACTATTGAAAGCAGGACAGTTTGACGGCTCGAACAACCCCACTCGTGCTTTCTCATTCACATTAACTTCCTCTCTTCGTGATGATATCATCGTTTCTTGTAATATTATCATTTTTTCTTAACTCGTCGCTTTTTCCATCCGCTCGAACGCCTCTGTCAACAATATATGCTCCCAAAGAGCGAACTTCTTTTTCTCCTTCCCATCCAAATACCGTACAGTTTTTCTCGTATGTGAAACAGTACGTTCAGGGAATTTTAATTGTTCTCGGTTTTTCCTTCCGACTCATTCTTTTCTTTTCTCATATTACTTGTACGAGGACAAGTGCCTCGGGTTGCACTACCGCAATTGTATAATGCTATGCGCTCCACACACGTGACTTGGTTACACCATTTTCAACTTTTTCGTGCCTTCTCAGAGTGCTCTAGAGTTGTTGGGCTATCTATCTGGTTTGAATGTCGAATTTTTCACCGGTCTATGAAATTACTCTTATTTTATATTGAGACGACGGGTTTATCGCAGTAACTCATAATCGAAAGATTCGAAGCCTCTTCAGTCTTGATGGCCCTATTTTATTGCAGATTTTCGAAATTTGTTCAACGACTATTCCAAAAATAAATATAAAATTTGATGCTTTGTCATGGAATGTGAAAATCGAAATGGCAATTTTTCTGCAAACTGAATATTATTCAAACAATTTTACACAATTTCTCGATCGGTAGCATTTTTTTCTAATGACGAAACAATTGATTTTGAATATCCAAATTTTCAGATCTGCTTGGTAAGCAATGACCATGAAAAATTCCCGAGTACTAAACTTCGAGTCAACTGCACGTAAGGAAAAATGTTTGATTCGTAGGACTAACTGTAGTTTCCCAAATGAACAATTTTGAAGAAAATTGATTAAAGCTACGTGGCCATGGGTGGAAAAAACTTACATAATTCGATAATCTATGAAAATAGTAGAATCTACCGTGCATTATGCAATGATAAGTCTCCACATGCGAAACTCTCACCAGTGCTATACTATAGTATCCACAGAAAACCATTAAATAAATATGCATTGGCACCTTTTTGTTCAATCGATAGATGGTGTTACGGCACGAAGCTTCGATTGCATTGTAACTGTTTAAATCAGTATCCTCCCACACATGTATAGTGTAAAGTGATGAAACTTGATCTTATTCACACAGCGAATAATTATTCATCACCATCAACATGTCAATAATTCGGGTCTGTCGCAATTCAATTGATTTAGCAGAGTAGGTGATGACACTTGCACTTTTTCAACTCAGACTTTTAGTTGTATCATTCTTTCTGCAATTTCGAACATGCTTTGTGTCTTCTAACTTTGCACGCGATCGTGGTCACGGTAGCTGAAGCATTTTATCGTTAGGCTCGATCTTTTTTCGTCGCGTGATCATCTACGGGACTACCTACGCAATAATAGGGGTTTTTTTTTGCATAACAAGAGAGCGATCGATTTCTTTCTTTGCCTGAATGCACTTCATATCGCATTGCAATGTAGATTATCTTTACGAAATCGATTTGATCTGTAATCGTCTTATGGATCGTCAGGTCATTTTTACGACGATGTTATCGCTCTAAATGCAGAGAAGCCATCGTACTGTGTAACTTTAGTTTTTGCATCATTTAATTCCAGGTTTGCAAATTAAATCAAAATTCTTCTTTTTTTCTATGACACGAGTACTGTTCCGCGGGTATTTTTACTGATAAATAGAAGTTTCAAGGACTCCCAGTCACAACTCTGTCCACCAGGATGTAAAACGTCGACGTTAGAAATAAAAAGAACGAAAGTTGTTGAATAACTTTTTCAAATAATTTTTTTTTTTTTCATTACCAAAAACTAGTTACCGTTGGGTCAAACGTTTAGGAAGTTATTGAAAGTTCATATTTTTAAAGCTTATGATTCAGCTTTTTTGAGTAAATAAAAATGTGAAATAGAGCTCGTTGCAAAAATGGAACCGATTGCTCCATTTTTTAAAATATCTTCAAAAGAACGAGATTTTTGCAATGAGTTTCACCAGGGATGCGAGTTGTAGTTGAGGCTGGGTTTTGTCATTCACGCATGATCAGTTCTGCACACACGCTTCGACGTTATTGTTCACTCTTTCTTTATTGTTGGTGCATTCATTGAAAAAGCGAGCCTAATAACTAGGGTTTGACGAGGCGAGAACTATGAATCGATTCCAGGTATACACTTTTTTTTCTATAATTTTGACTGTTCCGTGCATCAAACTAATTTTCTATCTTTTTCCCTTTTTTTTCGATTTATTTTGCAAACTTCATATCTGGCTCGGGATGTGCGTGCAACTGGAAACGCTCGTCATAATAGTATTTATTTCATCCTCAACCAATATTTTGTCAGGTATATTAAAACGTATTCAATGAGGGCGCGCTCTCCATCCATCTGTAATATATTTCTCTCGGGAGTGCAAATGAATATTTATTCATTTGCATTTATATACTGATAAATATACCAGCGCGCTGTACACTCACCCATACGATTGAACACAATACAAGAAACTGGCCAATATTACCGCGATTATCAATTGTTACGTATTTTTCTCTCTGCTATGTGAGATTCTCATTAAGGCAGCGCAATGAAAGAAGCAATAAACCAAAAAAATGCAATTTTTTGAAAACTCGCTTACGTTGAACAAACGAAAAAACAAAACCAACAATTCAATCGATTGACCAAATAATCGTATTTGATTCATTATTTAATGGATGTTTTTCATTTCCATTGATATGTTTCTGTAATAAATTGGGCAAAAAATAACGTTTTTTGGCATCAGTCTCAATCGAACGGTTTCGTCTCATTCAAATTTTTTTACTACGTAACTTGATTTATTAAAATATTTTGTTTATTCGCTGCGAGAATAAGTTTTTTGACGGGATTAGTTCGTTCATACATCAATCTTGAGATTCGACAAACACAGCGAATGAAGGAGCTTGAAATTTGCACGACGATGGCTTGTGAAACATCTAACAGGATTACAATTAAGTCTCAAAGAACGTTCAAAGCTTGCAGTTACCACCAACAATAATTTGCCGAATGAATGAGCGAAGGGAAGCAAATAGTGATATTCCAGAAAGAGATACTCAACTAAATAAGAAGAATTTTCTTCTTTCTGTTTATTCAAGAAAACCATATAAATTTTAGCTCGTGACCCCCATAATTCGATTCTTCGGTGTATGGTAGCTCGAAGCATCACGAGCTCCGGGTAAATTGGAAATTAGGAGCGTGGTGAGCCACAGTGAAATCAGGTAACAAGATTTATAGCGCGGTCTGTACTAGCGACCGTTCGAGCTGGCGTACGCGTGAAACCTTTCACCATTAAAGCAGAAATCACTTTACATGTGAGGAATGGTTTGACCAATTCCCTACTTTGCTGTTCGTTGCGCTGACCAACTCATCTGTGATACTGTTGTTTTGTTTTTCTTCCTTTCCTTTCTTTCTTTCGTAGTTTCTCTTATCTCGACGCTGGACAGAAATGTTATTTTTTTTAATTTTATTACAACCCACATTCCGAGAAAATGCAGTTCGAGTCATACACACGTTTCCTCTCAGTGAAATTCGATTGGTCAACTCTCGCGACAATATCTATGTATTTATTTATACATGTGTTTGTATATACGTATGTATCACCTGGTTATGATGCTCGCTTTGCAACGTGATCACGCTGCAACCGCTGGCACACTCTACTTACTCGTTACTTACACTTTCTATTTACCTTTCATACGTACAGTGTTCGTTTGTTTCTGTCGGAAGTGGCCCAACACATGGTTCATATATATCCGCGACGCTTGTACAGAGCGATTCACAAACCATGTTATCACCAGGATTTTCTTAAATTCGATATTTAAAAGTTTATGGTTATTTACCCGTAATTACATATTGAAAGTTTTTATTATTATTTTGCAAGTGCCAATAGTGGAAGAATTTTTATTGAATTCATCTTGTATAACACCTTCAGGTTGTAATAACTTTTATTGTCACTCATTGCGCAATATATATTTTACTTTCATACGAAAGTATGTAAAAACAGAGCCAATAACAATAATGAACGAAAACTTACGGGCTTCATGTTATTGCCAGTTCTGATGTAAGTCTAAATAACAATCGTTAACGTCATGCTGTACTAAGAGAGCTCTTCTTTTCTTTTCAATTGCCAAGATATTAAGAAACCGTTCTTACGTATTGACAAAGTTTTATAAGCCAATATTCCTTTCTCTGCTGGAATTTATAATTAAAGTCAGTTTAATTGCTTCCACATATTCATATATTTAAAACAGTATTGAATATTTTTGAAAATTAAAAATAGATTTATTCATTTTTTGGAGGCGTAGATTTTACGACAAACAACACCGCCACGTTGATGACAACTCGATGATCGGTATTTTTTCAAATAAATTTTTTACTAAAAAACTATTAGTCAATGAATTTTATGACTCGATATTTAATATGATCGTCATATCCCTTCATTTTTATAAATATGAGAAGTATATATCTCCGTATGAAAAATATTTTACGTTTGATACAAATGAAACTTTTATTATGAGTGATATAATTTTCATATAAATTGTGTAAGTAATCTGGTGATTTTATGTCGTCATCGTTATGCTTGGATATAAATTTCCGAAAGTTGAAATACCTTCCTTTCGTTGGAATTAACAATGAAGTTTAATTCTAATGGAAAAGTTTAATTTTAACGAAGCGAAACGTAACAGTCTGTGGAAAAGCCTGTAGTTGATTTGCACGTCGCGACAACGTTCAATGATTCATGACGCTCTTAAACGGTGTATTGCAGTTCCGGAATTGAGAATATAAAAGAGTCAAGGATTGAGAGATACGGGACGTTTCATTAGAATCATATAATTTTGAAAAGTCATTAAACGGTTCAGATAAATCGTCTAATGCATAATAGTTTAATATAATTCATGACTAGAGGCTTTTATCGATGGCAAATATATGACCGATTAAGGGTAATGACTAGTTCTGTCTGCAAAGCAGTCTACAATTTATCTCACAACTGGTTTTCTTGATATCATCGACAAGGACTCAATTATCGCACTAAAATCTCATTTGGGCAATGAAAAATTACGACGTTGACGTTTGCATGGTCGGAATGCTATAAAGCTGCTCAATTTTTCCATTAACAATATTCTTACTTATAAATGCAGTGTCTTGCTATATGATAACTGGACAATGTTGTTGAGAACTTGGTAAGAAATTCGAAATACATCGAAGAATTAATGAATGGCCGACAACAAAATGTAGCAATCTGTGGTGAGGTCAATACAACGCTTCTTATCAACTATGCACCAGCTCCATATCAATTGCTGATCAGGAGCCAGTGGTTCTGAGTTTCTGCAATTATTTTGCGGGATTTCATAGAAACAGGAAAGGTTAAATTTAACAAAAAAAAAAAAAAAAAAAAAAATTAATTAGTGGAATAGTGGACTCGTACAATAGAAAAAAGAAAAAAAGAATTAATTATAAATAATCAAAATATTGTTCATTGCCGACCAATGATCCGTTTGAAAACTCGAATTGATATTTTTATATAAAAAATCTAAAACTTGTTGGATAAAAAATTCATAAAAAAGCAACCTTTATATTTTTTTGCAGTGAAATGTCATCGAACGTAGTATCCAGTAATCGAAAATAGAGTAAGATGTTGAGCTTTATTCCGTTCACCCCTAAGCACTGAATGAAATGGTTAGTAAGCGCGAGTAATACGATTGGTAGGTTACGTTACGTAATATCAGAAAAGCCTCAAATTCGATAGTTTCCTCAAGTAAAAATCCGCATATAAAAAACTATATTGTCAAATCAATAAATGAATAATGGCCTGTTTGCACGCATACGAAACGTTTGGTATTAGCGTGTTATGCATAAATTGAAACTACCCCAACGAGTATAGAAAGAGGAAAGGAGAAGGGTTGAAAAAAGAACGAGTGTCGGTGGGGCGTGTGAGTGGCAATGCGTGACGTTTCGCGTGCGAGCATTTTAGTTGTCACGCTCGAGTGAGCTCAGGAAGGCGAAGTAAAGTCGATGGTGTACGGCCAGACTGAAATTACAA
Organism: Campoletis raptor; assembly: GCA_948107755.1. Taxonomy (NCBI): domain Eukaryota; kingdom Metazoa; phylum Arthropoda; class Insecta; order Hymenoptera; family Ichneumonidae; genus Campoletis; species Campoletis raptor. The sequence continues at coordinate 15,251,216 of OX403622.1, forward strand.
GCAGCGGCAGAGGAGCTCCAGCGTTTCTACACAACGTAGCATTTCCCCCTTCACATCTCCACCTCCTTCGTGCTGCAACTCTTGTCGGTACACACAACTTCGTGTCCTATTATTATACGGAAAGCTGGTTTCTCTGGGTTCTCAGTGGCAACGCAATGGCATATACGCCGTTCTTAGTAGACTATACGATTCCCTCTAGGTATGTACTTGGTTCTCATAGCGTAAATATCCTCATTGGCTAGGAGTATGTTCTGGCAATACGTATTTCCAGCTTCTGCCCAACAATGCTTAGAACAGGTCAAGTTTTCCCTAGCGAGGGAAACTGGCTGCAACACCACGGAGCATCACTGGTATTAACAACTGAAGGAAGACGCATTCACCCAACCAGTAGTCGTTGAATTATTCACATCCTTCTTCTGCATTGCACCTTTCGTATATATGTTGAATAGTGTACTTTTGATCAAATAGTATACACACAATCATACGTACAGTTTAACAATAATTCATATACAGCTACGAAAACCTATAGTTGTACGAGTTGAGTTAAATAATCTCTGGTTACCTCATGATTCATTTGATGAAAAAAATCATTCTATTTAATACACATCATTATCTCGCCATTTATATTTTTGTTTTAATCTTCAATCCGGGGTCGTCAATAAAATTATATCATTATCACAATATTATGAAGTATTGAACCCATAAGCTCGTTTTTTTTTTAACAAACCACCACACATTCATTCTGAAAGTATAAACTCGTCGATTGAATCAACAAAATATTCCTAAAACATCAATTGCTATTGAATTGAGATTTTTCTTTCTTAAGTTTGGGACAGTTTTACAGTCTATTTTTACGCCTATTAGTATTCTGACTTATGAAACTGGGCTCTGAAAGGCTAATATTTTTTTTATTATAGTATACTATTAGGAGGTACATGTGAAGACATTTATCTCTGAGATTTATAAAAGCAGACAAATATGATCTATCTAAAGGCCGCATCAACTTCTCAGTTTCACTACCATAAAGACGGCGAAGCCTTCGCTTCTACCATGTGACATCATGATCCCCTTGTACAATTTTAGTGGCATACGCAAGAGCCAGGCTTTCGATCTCTCCTCTCCGATGACCATTAAAAACACTCCCAACTTTATTTTACTTCATGTGTTAGTAACTGATATCCTTTAAATGTTTTATAACAGTCGAAATCTTTGACCTTAGTATCGCAAGTAAATCGATGCTTTTGTTTGGTTACGTTTAGTGAAATAGCAGAAAAAGATTCTCAATTGAATCCTTGAGTGTGCCCTCGTTATGAAAGCTTCACAAACGATTATTATTGTTCGAGTTGTCTTGAGGTCCAAAATTTCTCCGCTGAGGAATCTTCAGCTAATTAACTATCCGATTACACAAAGGTAATTGTTTTACGATTATTGAGGATTATATCAAAAACTATAGGCGTTGTTTCCTATAACGCCTCTCCCTCGTGGACTTGGATTACTCTTGATAACGCACTAATTGATATCCACCAAGTTTCCGTTATACCGGTTAGTTATTTTCCTCATGCGACCAGCGGACCCTGTGAACGTACTTTCTCGCCCTGTTCTTCTCTGAAGTTTATTTATGAATCGAAGAGTTATCTAAATTCGAGTTTCAAACTTTTTATTTAACTCTTTCAGCCAAAGTGGGAGTTACGTCGTCCGACGTATTTCTTTGCAGTTTTTTTTTTTTTTTTTTTGATTATTCTATATGATCCTCAGGATATTCGTGAATATATTTGAAAATCGAGCAGTAAATGTTTGTTGAGTACACAACCACCACGTTTAAATAAATGGTGAAATTTTGTGATTATTTCTTCAAATAATTCATTTTCTACAAAACTATTGGGAATTCGAAATAGCATTTTTTTTAACTCATTAAACCCGAATTGGATCAAACTCAGAATTGGACAGGATTTTTTTCAAAAATTTCACTTTTATTTTTGTTTAAAAAAATTTCAAACTATTTGTACGTAAAGAAATATTACGGTTCGAAAGGTTTAGTGATTATCATTTACTTACAAGATCTGTAACAATAGAGCAAATATTGAAAACGTAGACGTCTAATTAATGAGACATACTGCGATGGAAATGTGATAAACTCTCAACATCTTCTGTTCAATCGTTCCAAGCGAGTTAATGAGATCGAAGTTGCATGCATATTCTGCATTGTATAATTTGCCTCGGAAGAGTTAACTATCGATTAGGGTTGAACTTATATAATTACAGTTCAATATTAAGTTTTTTATTACAAATTATCCTCGAGATAAAACAGTTTTCAAGTTACATACTGACTGAGAATAAAACGAATGAAATATTCTTCAGAACTTAAGGACGTGGTATTACGATTTCTGGAGATTCATTGAGCAAATTAGCGTCGAAAAGTCTCGATAGTTTTGCGATGATAATGGACGACTTTAAATATAGGCTTCACTCACGCTGTGAGTGTTTCTATGCTTGTTTTGTATGAGGATAAATGAATGATTTATATTTAATTTCTGACGAGGTTCGAGTAAGGTTAAAGTAGAAATGTCAATTACATTTGGAGTATAATATAAGCAAGTATAACTACGCTACGAAGTTGGCGTTAACGACGTAATTGCGTATCCAATTAATAATTAACGAATTCGTAACTTCTGCTCGTTTTAAGGAAGTGAGATAGGTATAAAAGCAATCGGAGCAAAAGAGAGGAGGAAGAGCAGTCGGCGAGTATCACGGCATACTTTTCCCGTTCCTCCCGAAACGGTCCTAGACTATTCCCCGTTTTCTGCGCTCATTTCTATCCTCTCTCTCTCTCTCTCTCTCTCTTCTACAAGAATTCTATGTCAGGACGTGATGCTGCCTACCACTTTCTGTCGTGATTTTGCGACGTAATTAACGTTATGACGGATAAGCTTTGGCCACCCATTTCACCGGGTGCCCGTTACGCTAGTTAGTAACTGGATAGTTTTCACCCTCGAAGCTATACACTCCTCGTAGTTGTTGGCGTCGATGACAAGACACGAAATGACGAGAATAACACAAGCCAACAATCCTGGTTTAACAAATCGTTCTAAGCATTCCACATACATGTCGTTCAGTGTGTGATACCTGGGAGACGATCAGATTTCATAGGCCAAGGAGGCAAACATTCTTTAAACGTTTTATCTGTTTTCCCTTTTTTTTATCACTGTTCACCCTTTGAGCCATGGTGGGACATATGTGTTTTGTCACTTTTTTTTTAGTTTTTTGATTATTCAACTACTTTTACCGCAACAAATTTCACATTTTTCGTTTGTATATGGTTCATGAGACATCCATGAATGTACGAGAAACAAGTCCAGTCATTATTTATTCAAGGCATAAATTTCACGTGTAAAAAAAAATAAAATTCCATGTTTTTTGTTTTGTTTTTAAAAGAAAATGCATTTCCTACTAATCTACTATAAAAATGGAGATGGTATTATGGTACTTTTTTTAAAAGAAAAAGATACTATCGTCTTACGACCTGTTCATTCGATGGAATGTATGCCTCAAAGGGTTATCTCAAAGAGTAGTGCCATTGATAGTTTCCAGTCCTCGCGTTTCTATGCAAGAATGACTGATGCTCAAATTTGTGCATGATCGACCAAAGGATTTCGATATTTACAAAATGGTATCAGAAGCCTAGAATTAACATTAATATTGTTGCGTCATAGAATTCTGAGAATTAAATGGACTAAACGACTGATTGGGCACCTTGAATATACCTGAACTGTAACCAATAATTATCATGACTCATGATCGAAAGTCTATTCACTCGAATTTTAAAAATTCCGAAGCGTATGTTCTTGCCTTTTAATTCCGTCATCTAATTGCGCTGAGTATCAGATTTTGAACTTCATGTTTTCATTACAGAAAATATCCAAGTTCCTTGATTGTTTACGTCAATCGATTATACATTAATTATTGTAATTTCAAAGTTCTGTACGAGTCGTACGTATAATCAACGTTTGAATATTTGATTTTTGTTTACTTATTTACGTAGTACCTAAACAGGTAGTCATGCAACAAGATTTTTTCATTTAATCAGTGCTCACGAGCTCATTAGTTAATCCAAAATGAACAATGAATCCAGGAAATTTTGCCCCCCAACAGCTTTGTTTATCTTTGAAAAATAAAAATAAGAAGCAAAGCTCCAAATGTCGGTTGAGAATAATTTGTGTAAGCAGCGAAACGAGTTATGTAACCGGTGCCGTGGTTGCCTCAAGTACCATTGCACTGAAATGTTGAGAGTTTTTAGCGTTTACGTGACTGCTACTAGTGCAGTTGGCATACGTGGTCTAGTACTGGGAGCTTGATTCCATGGACCTTGTTGAAAAAAAAAAAAAATGAAAAAAAAAAAAATAAAGTAATTATTTTCCGGCCCCGGTGGATGAGTCCACGAACCGTGAAATTCTCTTTATTATGGCAGCTCTCACCTTAAACTTTCGCTGGTCCCTATGGTTCCCCACGTATTTTTAGTCTGTCGTCAGGGTGTAAAGTTTTGAGTGTTTAATTACGTGCTATGTTTTTTTTTTTCTTGTCTATCACTGTGCACAATAATAGATAAACGAAAGTCATATAAATCGACACCGTGACACCGAAGTTTTCATAGCATTTCACAATATTCTTTCTCTCTGTTTTGATAATTAATTGTATACATTTTTAGAGTCTCCATTAAAGAATTCATGTTTTTCCTCGTAGACCTGGAGCGACTGATGAATAAGTTTCGAGCATTTTCAAGTCGATATCAAATTAGTAATTTCTATCGACTTTCGAAACGTAACATTCGCCATCACTCGTTTTCTTCGTCCAAGAATAACGTATGGAGTATTCTTTTCCCTACTATTACTAATTCTTCTTTTTCTTCTTATTCTTCTTTCTTTTCTACTTCTACGACGTTCAGTCTAGTGAACAGTATTCTCGAATAAATTTGCCAGAAGCCCAACAAGAAGAACGAGAAAATATCTTGTCCAACTTGAATGCTGCGTCTCTGTTCGTTCGCTCAGCTTCCATCGAGGAGTTCGTATTCACACAGCGGAATCTTCATTCGCGCGCGAAAAACCTTCTTTTAGCTCTTCTATCGAGTACTCGCTCTGTCGTTTTGCTCCGATGTTTGCGTAGCAGAGTGTAAGAAGCACTGCAGAGCGCACACAGTTAGCTATACATATACTGAATTTAAACTATTCAGGCTCTCCTCCCGTTCCTCCTCGTCGTCCCTTGCTTCAGAGAAATTTCCAATTATCCCCAATGCCTGATTTTCAAGGAGTTTCTTAAATAGGTACCATCTGTCTCTCACGTCGTTCTTTCATATTTATGCAATGTCTTTTTTGGCTACGTAAATTTGTCTTCAGTTCGATTTTTTACTAGTTTCGACCGATAATTCTGATTCACTAAAGCATGCTTTCTGCTCAAGTCAGAGAAAGAACAACAAAATCCTAATTTTTCGAAGCAAAACACTTCAACTATCAAAACTTAAAGCCGGTCGAAGATGATGGCTAATTAATACGTCGCTGCGAGTGGATAAGGCCCAAGTCCTTTTTTCTTTGCTTTTACACTTTTTCACTCATTGTACTAATAATCTGGGATCATAGTGAAAAATGTGTATTTGTTTTGGCGATCAGTACTATTTTCTTTTAAAATCCTAGTGTCTCCGAGTCCTGGGCCTGTTTTGTTCCTGTTTCATTTACGTCTCTCATCTCCTCGTGATCTCAATCTTGATGTCAACCTCCGCTAGATTATTATCATAATGTACGCTTCACGAATTTACCGTATTGTTGCTACTTCTCGCGCATCTCTGATTCGTTCTCTATTTATAACCTGGTAGATAGTTTTCCTCATCTTGGCTTGTTTTCCCACTTCCGTGCTGTTGAATTTGCGTTTTCATCTCCCCAAATACCTCATGATTATATTTAGTCGTCGTCTTTAAATCAGCAAACAGGATTTTTTTCTCGCATTGTAAGATCCCGCTTACTCGCCTCGCTTCCCTTTTCTCACGATTCCTTTAAATTCATTACCCCTTCATCCTTATTTCCATTATTCTTTATCTTTTTTATTGCCTCCCGGATTCGTTTATACGTCATTTTATATTTATACCTTCTTGAGGATTTCTTCATTTTATTCTCGTCTGCGTCATTTTAAAGTGTTTTTCCCGTGTTTTGTTTCGCTCTTATATATCTTTGAGGATAACTTCCAGTTCTCCGATGCAAACCTTTTTGTACAAATTTATAATATTTTTTTTTCAACTCAAATCATGTGATAGTTTTTCCCAGTCGTTTGGAATTGAGAAGCAACAGGTTACACTTCGAGTTTTGAATAATTTTCAATATGTAAAATGTTCATTTACGAACTAACAGTGATAGGTGCGCCGGTCTATTTGTTTGGGTTTCTGATTTTCTGATGGTGTTAACAAATGAAAACTCAGTAAAAATAAATTTTCCCGTTTCCGTCTCTTGAAACAGGTATAGGAACAGTGAAGTGGCGAAAAAAATAAAGTTGTAGTGATGCGGGATGGGCTTGTGAAAAAAGTTACCCATAATTTAACATTGCATCTCGTTTCTATTTAGTGACGATAATTATTTAGTTTCAATTTTCGCCGTGCAACTGATCAATGATTAATCTCCAAAATATCAAGTAACATTCCGTTTCGATTTGATCCAAATTAACTCCATAAATTTTTTTATTTTCTCACGATTATATTTATATCTTACGCATATCAGGGAACTCTGGTCAAAGATAGGACGAGGTAGCGACAAAACACTATTATTATTCTTCTTTTACAATTATTCAAAGTACCAGTTCTTGCTGTGGAGCTTTTAGTTCGATGACGGTATGACATAGTTCGTGCTAGACGTTCGGAAACTAGTCCCTTGGCTCTTTGAAACGTGCCCTAATCTTCTCGTTGTATCACATAAGAACGGAATTATAAATACAGCGATGAAAAACTAAATGTCATCAAGTACCAGTTTTTTTTCTTGTTAAAACTACGTGGTATGTTCGTGGCGTGTGGTTGTGATGAGGGAACCCATCGGTTGCCTAGATTTGTGAAGAAGGAGCTCAAATAGAGTTTCGGTGGTATAGTAAAATGAAACTGGTGCTTCAACGGACTGACGGTATGCTCGTAACTCGTTATTTAAGGGAAGGAGAGAAAAAAAGAAGAGTGTTCCGAGACAAGGGTCCATCCCTGAGGGGATACGAAATTGGCCGAGGATGGGTGAGCCTGAGAGCCAGCCAGATAGACGAGGGCAGCATGCGGGAACGGTAAAGCCGCATGAAGTTCGAAGGGGTTCGAAACAGGTAATGCGCCAGCCGGGGATGCGCACTGGGCTCCGACGATCGTAAACTTTAATTGCCAGGTCGCAAATGCGAGATCGAGCTCCGTTTATATCGAAGCGTGCTGCTGGCGCTGCTACGAACAGCCGTAACATCCCTGGTTCTCAGTTACGACTTTGGTGTTATCGCTGAGAGCTTACATAGGTACAGTGCAGCTATGAGGACGCCAAAATGGGGTTGGTCTTGATGCACCAACACTACCAACGGCACCCTTTGTATTTTCACGCATTTCGACAGACTGTCGGTGGCCGGGGGTTTTCATTCCATCGAACCCGTCTCTTTTCACCTCCCTCGTCCCTTGCTCACCATTTCGTCATCACTGGCTGAATCCGGTGCGACGAGATGGATTGGATTAACGATCGAGAATCCAACGAATTATTGCTGACTATACTCGTCGAAGTGGTACGTGTCACATGAGTCAGGTAAACACGTGAAATATTTACGGTCTACGTGCGCTTTCCTTCGTTCCCTTTATCGCTTTCATTGTGATAACTGCAAAAGTATAATTTCAAAATAGCCTTTGCCGATGCATAAAAGCTATCAATTCGTTTGAATTCGTATTCTAATGCTATATTGTAAACTGTACGGATCTTACTGATTATGTAATTCAAGCATACAAGGCTCGTATCCATAATCTCGAGGCAAAAAATCCTGAGAATTAAGGAACGGGCCGTAATTTCTACGATCGTAACTTTTCAACTGCAGTTGACACCAGACAAGACAACGACTGTGAGACCACATTCGGATTTGAATAACAAATAATATAATTGATGACTTGCTTAATTGAGAAGTGCTATTTACTGGGCCGAGGTCGAAATAGAGAACGAATGAAGCTTTTTTATTTTTAAAACGTGTTTACGATTAGAATCTACTGATTTTTTCCACCATTACCATTGTCCGTCCTCACAGTTTCTATACTCTTCAATGTTCACGAGTTCTTCCCTCTCTTGTTCTGGGTGTTGGCGCCATTCAAATCTAAAATAGCCAAATGGAATATTCCTCCTTCAAATGTTTATTTTTATTTGCATTTCGACCGGGTGATTGTTGTTTACTGTTTATCATTACAGTTTCAATCTCTCTGTTTGCCCTTGGCGTTCATTTTTGAAAGCGAACGAAAACATGTATTAAAAAGCTTGCGTCTATACCTTGGATGTGCATTTGGTTCACTTATCGCCATTATTGACAACGAATGAAAATGGTTCTAGTCAATATTTGGCTGCTATGCTTGGAGGGATTGTGGATTCATAATGTCCAACTCATAATATTGATTTAATGCATTCATTAATATTATTCAAGCATGTTATCACCATATCACAGGACGCGGAACTCCTAGTCCGTGTGTATTCATGTTATTTGTCATATGTATAGGTATGCTATGTTATTAAACATGAGAGCGAATGGAAGAGATGAGTGAATTCGACTCAAACGTTGAGCAGACCAAATACGACGAAATATAACCGAGGGTCATAGATACCCATACAGAAAGGAGGATAAGTTTCGGTATGTCCTGTGAGATCGATCAGCGGTGGTGATTCCACTGGAAAAGCCCGAAGGATTTTGGGATAATTGCGTATTCTAACACCTGTTAATAGAAGAGGGAATGGAGTTGTCAGGCATACTGTCCCGGGCCAGGTAACCACCGTTGTTTGTTACTTGAGGGGTGCAACCGACGGCGGTTTCAGAAGTGTGGCGGTGAGATGGGGCGGGTACGCTCTGTAAACAGCTTCGGTAAATCAAGGGGTGGGTTTAGACGCAACGCGTGAATACACGAGGAATGGAAAAGCCTGTGAGTTCATGCGAATCGAAGGAGAGACTGCTACAACGGAGAACAACCAACAGTATAACCAAAAGAGAGACTTTGGTGAGAATAGAGCGAGTGACAGAAAGTGAGCTAGTGAGGGTTGTTGTACAAGAGGTGGTTCAGCAGCCGCGATAGGATAGTAGATAGATAGAGAGAGAGAGAGAGAGAGAGAGAGAGAGAGAGAGAGAGAGAGAGAGAGAGAGCGAGAGAGAAGGGTTTGGGTTCGTTGGTTGAGTACGTTGTAGCTACAGTTGCTGCTGCTTGGCCTGACTATGCCGTTGAGGAGTTCCAATCTGTTTCCAATGGACCCCCAACTGAGGACTGTGGTTACCGCTACAGTCTCTCGTCCCATGTTCTATGTAAAGTCGGTTCGTCTCTCCTTCTCATTCACATTTGGCTACTATATATTTATACTGTCATTCATCCCTGTGTCTTACTCTTTCTATATTTATAACTACCTATCAATCACCTCGAGTACATATAATCATTGTTTCACCGGATAGCGTAAGCCCATTTTGTGCGGGTGAACAGAGACCAAACGATATTAAACACATAGTATTCTATCAGCTTCTATGGTATGCGATCGAGGATGTCATTGTACACCCTCGATCAGTATGCTGGCTCTCGCTTCTGACACTCTCTCCTCCTTCTTGCCTCTAAATCTCATCCCCCTTCCTTCCAACCAGTGCATCTAACAGCAATACAGTACGACCGTCAATCGCCTGTCCGCTCCGGGTACATCAGATCCCAGGCCCATCAACATTGGTGCAACCTCATCCTCACCGTCTGTCCGTGAGATATTAAGCCAAACTCAACATTCGGTTTCCGTCCATTATCACCCTTTCGAATGAGTGTGTCGTTTACTCTCCTCTTCTCAGTTGCAAATTTTCCATCTATTGCTAGCGTATTATCATCGATGCTATAATATCCTCCCTCGTATCATTAACTCGACCTCAACTGAAAATGCTTCATTTTATCTGATTCTGATTTTTGTTAATAACATGGAAATGTAGTATTTTATTTGTAATACATCATGTTATCGTCACAATCCGCAACAAATCAGTCACGATCTTAAGCCATCATTGTTGGACTTCCGTTTTTTTATTTCTTTTTTTTTCAGTTCTTTCAGTTCAAAAAAAAAACTCCTGATTTCATACTTAACTATACCATGAACATTGAAATAACTATTTTTTCACAAACTCAATACACGCCAATGATATTACGGTTTTTTTTTTTTTTTTTCATTTTTCGTACCGTGGTGTTTGTTGGAACAAAAAAAGGAACAATCTATTTTGAATTTTCAAATTTTAGATTCAGATTCGTAATGGAGGTCTTCAAAAATCCTCTAGTACGAAAATTCAAGTCAATTGGACGTGCGACGAAATGAATGGCTCAAAGGGTCAAGTAAAAACGAAAATTTATTTGGTATACATTTGATACAATTAGATATTTACTTTATCTCTTATGCGTGATAAAAAACGTCGGAATAAAAATTTTCCACATAGTACTCGTAACGCTAAATGTGAAAGAATCTTGATTATGTGATTACCATCGGCTGTGCATTTATTCAGAAAGTTAGGTCACCTTTTAAGACAATTTGGATTATCTGTGATATGACCTGCAGAGGCTTATGTTATTAAGTGCCAGGCCTCTTGGTGTTCAGTTATTCTCACCCCCTTATCGTTCTCTTTGCTCACCCTCTTTCATGGCACAAGCCAACGGATACATTAGGGATACGGGGAGGAAAACACTTCCTCGAGCCCGAGGAAGTTTAAGGGAAAGACCAGGGAGGCTGACTGTTCCTGGACCTGTTGCTCTATCCAGTTCTCTTTTTGGTGGATTGTGCCCGCATAGGCATGCCAGTTCCAGGTGTGGGATAATGTTGCTGGAAGCTCTCCTCTCATCCTCCTCAAAATGCTCTTCACACTGAGACGTCACTAAGGATAGCGGAAATCTTAAATCATTTTCTGTGAAAAATATTTTAAGATAAGATTTGTAAACCATCTGACAAATTAGTTATTTTTTCCATTAATTCTCTCGATTTATTATGTTTTGCTCGCTATTCAAAAAAAGTGAGACTGGAACACGAGCAGGTCACTCGATTCGAATAATACGCTAGAGATAAACACTGTTAAGTATTTACATATAACATCGAACGTAGTTTCTAATATGACCCAACAAATAGAAGTTTTGTGGCCAGTACTATTAGTTGTGTATTGTGTTATCCACATTGTCACTAGATTCGTACTTTTCTGTACATAAATCGAAGGATTGATAAATAATGTAGAACAAATAGTTGACAGAGGAAACACCAGTTTCGGAGAGTGCGATTCTCACGAAACTGCCCTTTCGTCATTGTTGGATGAAGGTGATAGCTTTTACTTTACTGAGAGGACTCTACTTCAGAAAAAGAGATGGTTACAAACTCGTGTTTGACAGTCGCAAGTGTATGCCTCTATTATTTCAATAACTAACTGCTACGAAGAACGTGCGATACCTTTAGCAGTGCTTCGCGGTTGCGTTGTTAACAGGAAACACTGTTGTATCTACTAAACCTTCAAATGGAGCCTGAGCTCTCTCAGGTAAGCCAGTTGCAGCGAATTTTTATGACCGCTGCGTGAAATTTGCAACGGTACGATGTTATGAATTGGCGTCCGTTCATGCCTGCGCTCTTTTTCTATTTTCATTTCTCACTGCGGTTCACTCGTACCCACCGCTTCTATTCTTGACTATCTAAATCTACTGGCTGTACATCCGTCGGTTTCTCTATTCCATTTTTGATATGACTCTATTGGTAGCTATAGATATTTAGCCAATTGGATAACCGATGCACAGGTATATTACACAGACAACGAGAACGTTGCACGTCGTGCTTTTGCATGTTGGATCCCCAGGTCCCGACCCCGACAATGGCTTTATGACACGCGATATCCTTCATCCGAAATATTACGCTCTGCCATACACAGCCGACAAGGACTCTCGCACAGGGATATAGCAGTACATCGTTTCGACAAAACAGCCACCCACACTAACGGGCTTCTACCTTCTCGTATTCTTCTCCTTCGGTTCCGTTCCATGCCAGCCTTTCGGCTCTCGCTTTTTCTCGATATGAGTCTAGAACTCTAGAGCTTTTATTTATTCGTTTATTTACTCTCCCATACCTTGTTTCGCATATAATATCGAGAACAGTCCAACGAAATTTATTTACCCACCGCTAGCTCCGGCGTACGACCAACTCGTCCTTGTGCGCAAAACTAAAATGGAATCAAACGACGAAAAAACTGGTGAATACACGGACAAGAGCAAAGAGCGGCGGGTAAGCGAGGCGAATACACAACAGAGGATGGGGATAACAGTGATCCCTTGTTTTCTCGATCCTCTTCTCCTTCTTCTCGCCGAGAGAACTCAAAGAGAATTTCGGCCAGCCACGCCGCGCGAACCAGATGTTTTCTCTCCTTTCCGCTCATCTTGGTTACGTGATACACAGATCAAAGAGGCACATAGACGAACGAGAAAATACATTTTCGCTATAATCATAGCGCTTTGTTTTTTTCCCCCCTCTTACTTATTCGATTCGCAAGATGTTACAAAGAGGACAAGTTTTAGTAGCACCAGATTCTTTTCGTTTTATCAATAAATGAAGAGCCAGTTGTACGCGATTGATATTCATTTTTAATGTTACACGGGCCTAATCATGGTTTAACCCTTAGAGCCATTGGGGGACTACGGTGTCCTGCTTTCTTTTTTTTTTTTTGTAGTTTTTGAATTATTAGACTACTATGTCAGAAACAAATGCGAGGTTTTTTATTTCCGAATGGTTCCTGTGACATTTATGAATAAAAATAAAACATATGAACATATTTTATTTGTTAATTGCAGAAAAACCACACATGACGAGTCAAATTTTGTACATTTTCATTTAAAATAAAGTCATTTTCTACTAAACTAATGTGGATCTCGTAATGAAATTTTTTTCACAATCTCACTATACATACTCGAAAGAATTTTTCAGAATTTTTTCGAATTTTTTAGTACTGTGGTTTTTGCATGGAAAAATCAAGAAACAATGAATTTCGAATCTCTAAATTTGGCATTCAAATTGGTAATCATCGATACCAAAAACTTTCAAGTACTAAATTCCAAGGCAATTGCACGTAAGGGAAAATGTTTAGCTTAAAGATGTCTTATTTCTTCGCTGCAACAAATCACGACCGGTGCTCGTACGTACAAAAAAATAAACCGATGATAGCGAGAACCCTAAGAGGCGGATGTTACCCTCCATCTATTCATGCGATGGTGTACCAGCAACACACAACCTTTCTCGAGGGACTGTGCAACTCTCGTATTGTTTCTTTCGCTTCACCATTTTTTTTTTGCTGCTTGCTTATTTGTACTGTGAAACAAGAAACAACAGACGTGGGGGGGGGGGGGGGGGGTTAGTCGGTATGTTTTGTAAAATATAATAGTGAAACAAAGTCTTCTTTAGTCTGCTCCTCATTTCTCCAGTGTGGCGTAAATTTCAGTCAAGCTTATATCGCTCACTTTTCCTTTTTTGTTCGCAAGATACGAGCTATATTCTGTTAAGCTCAGATCACAAAAAACGAACTGAGCATAGAATTATGCAAACGTTACAGAAAATAAGCTAAACTCTCAAAAACGAAGAAAACTGTTAACAAAAAAAAAAAAACAAATTTGAATAAAAGTTATGCACGTCAAGTTTTAACTGCGAGAAAATCACAAGTTACTGTCATAAGGTTAACGCGTAGCTGAGTCATTTAACGAACGGCAAGGTGAAGGACCGCGTACTTGCCTACAAATATAAACTAACGAGAGTGGTGCGATTCCCGCGAGTAATGATGACTCGTGGTTCCTCATTTCCTCACTTTTATCGCTCCCACTTACCAAAGCGGTCGCATCTCTTTTGAAAAAATGTGACCTACACGTGCATTACGAACAAACTGTGATGAGGTGACGGGAAAAGATGAGTGGTCGCGCCTTTAGGAAATACGAAAGTAATTAAGTGAGCTCGTGAGATAGTACAGAGCACTAGCCGCGTTCATCGTCATGGTATTTATAAACATATAACATCGTTATATTTAACGTTGAAATGCAGTTCAAGTTTGGTCCATTCAAATGTCTTTCAGTTTAGTAGCTATTTCCATTCCTGGAACATTCGAACGTACCTTCGTTCAACAGATTTGATCCTCAATCATTAATCATATGATCCACGTCCTTTCCTATTAACAATTAAACAGATAAACTATTTTCAAATACAATTTTCATCATTCTATTGTTTGAATAGATCTAAATAAACTCTGTATCGTTCATAATTTAATTTAGATATTTTTATGTGTTACAGGTGAGTCTAAGATTATCCCAATTACTCAAATATCGGTTATGCAAGTGACAGGTGAGTCTCGAAGTCGATTATCATTATTATTCATTTATTTTAAGTGCTGTTCTCCCAAGTAAACTTCTTTAACTACCGCTTTAATGTGTTTTTTCCTCTTGTACTTAAACTTCGAACACGCGGTGTTCTCAACGTTCGTCAATACGACCAATTGTTCTATAAATAGTTGGCTAATCGAGTGCATTGTTGCGATAGCAAGCGTCGATTGAATCTTACCACGAGGCCTCTCTCGACCTCCTCTCCATGTCAGTACACTCCCCATGCCTCACCAAGCTAATCGGCTGCTGCTCGTATCTAATTAACGATCAGCGGTGCGCGTAATCCACTTTATGTATCACACGTGCGAATTTACCAAATGTGCGTTCCTGCATCGTCCGTCTGGACCGTTTATATCAAATGCATAAATACACCATAGAACGCTTCTATCCCGGGTTTCCCACCGTTACCCACAGAATCCTTTCATCTACTAGTAATTCTGTAGCTCTTCTGCTTCCTGCACTTTGTATTTGGTTCTCTACAGTATACCGAATGCTTCCTCGCGAATTGGTTGATTAACTCAAAGTTCTCGTTCTCCTCACTCTCTATCTCTTTTATTTATTTATTTATTTATTTATATTTTATCTCTCGGCGTTGTATTCCATTCCGTATATTAAATTGTGGCCAGTGTGTGAATAGCGCTTATGAACAAATTGAACATCAATTTGGACACTCATTCGTGTAATTATTTATCGATTTTCATGGATTGTACATACGATCTTGTTCATGCAGGAGTTTAATTGGTCTTCCATTTCATTAATTTTTATTCATCCGAATAATTTCACTAAAACAAAAGTAAAAATGATCTCTTTTAAATTCTCTCAAAAGTAAATGAAAGTATTCTTCTTTGTTAACGTTGAACTTATTTTGATCTATAAAAAATCGAGTCGAAGCTCAATAACTTACACAATATTTGTTGATTCCACACACGTCTGTCTTTCGTTATCAATTAATAGCAAGTGATTAAAAAGCTCATAAAATTGAAATGCTAATTTTTATTATACGTATTTGGAAAAGTCACAAATTCTAATGAATTTTTTTAATTTCTTTTTTTTTTTATCGTTACTTGGAGATGAGCGGCGCTTTACAAGATTTTTATGTTCCGCTTTGAAACCGATCTTTTCACTTTCTAAACGAAGTCTGATAAGTGTCAGTCGTAATTGTCATAACTTTTCTTGGATTTCTCTCGATTTGTCATTCAGAGAGAAGGCGGTATCTAATTAACGGCACGCGCTGATTTAAATTAACACTCAGGTGCTAAGCTATGTGAAAAATGGTGAGCTCGACAAGATAACATCTTTGATTTAAATTTTTTTTATATATTGAGTAATCTTGAATATTTTTTGTAATGAATAGTCATAATACGAAAAAACTTCTTTCCGAAATCCACATTTTTAATCGAGAAATATATTCAAACTTATAGTTGAAATTGCCAGTAGAATAATTAAGATTCAAATGAATTTTATAATATTTTTTTCACACCACCGCTCATACGAAAAAAAAAAAAAACGAAAAAAATACCAATCCGTTTTGTCCATTTGCAACAATTTCCATTTCCATTAACGATTTAAGTAAAACCGTTGGGATGGTTTTTAGCATTTAATTCCTGTTTCACAAGTCCACTCTTGCTGCTACGTTTCATAGTTGAAAATTGATGGGATGAACCATGATATATATTTTCAACAATAATTTGCGTCAGCCCTCCGGTAGAAATATTAAAAAAAAAAAACAACATATGAAAAAAACAACTAGAAAATATTTAAAAACACGTTGTGCGGGATCGTTAAAAAAAGTGCGTTCACAGGGAAGTAGAAAAAAAGAAAGATGAAAAAGAGAAAAAAAAATTTGTTGGACTCGGCTGGTAGAATACAACGCGGTGGTTTGAACAAGCGCGTTTTGCCAAAGGAAATTTCAACAAGGATATCGTATACAGTCTGTGAAACGAGGAGGGGTTTCGAAACGGTGAAACGTGTACACGTACAGGCTTCGGGGCTCGGTGCGCTTGTGATAATACAATTTACTCGTCCGATGCGGCGAAGGCACATAAATTTTTATGGTGATAAGGTGCGTTGTATATGCGCATACTGTTTGATATAGCAAGCGAGTGAGCGAGCGGCGAGCAAGAGGTAATAGGGGCACATAAAAAAGGAGGCAAATGTGCGGAGGGGTAGTAAGCGCCCCGTGGCATAGTATTGACGAACGGATGGACGGACGGACATTGCCGTATGCACTGAGAATAGCCGGTTGGTTTGGGGGTTAAAGGAACGCGAGGGGTGATGTGGATGATGAGAAAGAAAAGGATGGGTGTTGGTCATGAACGTGATGGTAACATAGGCAACTCGATACAAAAAAAAAAGACAAATATAAAAACATCAAAAAAAAAAAAAAAGAAAACGAGATCACAGTCCGTGGTTGTGTATTAGCCGGCGGCCCCTTTCTTCCTCTTTTTCCCCATTTATTTTCTATTTCGTCCTCCCCCATTCGCTCACTCTCTATCTCTCTTTTATCCTTATCCTCTCGTTTCTCCACCGACATTCGTCCATCGTGAATACGACAGAGCTTATACATGCAACTTGCCAGTCCATCCCTTCTAGTTTCAACCTCGTGCTATAGCTTGTTCGTTTGTTTTTAAAAGTACGAGCATATGGAACGTTGCTGTACAACAAACTTCTCCTCGCGCAGCCACTCCCCACCGTAATCTTGTTGGTGTTGACGCTACACATGAAAGACGGGTAGTAAACTTGTCGCATGTATTCCCAGAACTATCCTTGTGTCACACATGCACTCCTCGACCGCAGCAAAAACACGATTAGCAGCTGTTCCCTGGGTTTTGTCGCCACTTCGTTGTACACACGCCACGTCAGGCGTGAAAAAAATGATAAATAGAGGATTAAAAAAACATGTGTCTACATTTTTTTAAACGAATCTAACGCTTCGACGCTCAATTTACACAGCCTCAGGTACTTCTTCCGGCCAATTGTGTAATCAAAGCCATGCAGTGGTAGTTTGAAAACATCGCACCATTCCCTTCGAATCAAATTTACCGTTGCATGCCCCAGATTTACAAATGGAAAAAAAAAGCTTTTGGATCAGTATAAATATTTAAAAAACCAACCTTTCAAACTATTTGAACTACATGCAGAGCAATTTTATTCCAAGCACCATGAAAACTCTGTTGATATATATTAACTCAACGTTGAAGCATCTGAAATTTTCCTTCTTGGAGAATGGAATCTGACGCGTGCACGGAATTTTTATCGAATTAATGCTGTATAATCAATGGGTGACTATAAGCGTGCCGCGCTAATTAGGTCGGAAATTTTTCAATTAAGTAGGCGGCTAATTTCGACAAAGTACAAGGAAGTACAACGTCTAGCGATCGAAATTTCTTCTCGGATATATATATATATATTTTTTTTCACAACCTCCGACTTTTTCATTAACTTCATTTAGTTGATAAATTACTGTCATTTATTCATAATCCCGTAATTTTATTAGACAGTTGATCGAACTGTTATTTTGTTGAAATACCATGATAATTAACAACGATTGATTACATTTTTTCACTTCAATTTTTATGTCAATGAAGAATCGGAATATTCGATTGTTATAAGGTAGTACGATTGCACGGATTCCGCAGAGAAGTTATGCTCGTAATACACGAATAATAGATTGCGATTAAACGAGTTTCACTTGAGAATCTTTTGGATTTGTTTGTATGGGAATCGCTACTTATATCGAGAAATGTTCCTAAAATTTACAACGCTCATTTCCGGTAATTTTATTTATTTTTATTATCCGAATACTTTGTTTATCAGAACTTTTTTTGTACATTTATTTAAACAAAACCACCGAATGAAAATATTTGCAAAAATTCTTTCGAGTTTTTTAGAGTGTACTGAGTTTGTAAAAAAATCGACATCCCGATTTTTTTTTTTTTTCATAAATTAGTTGAAAGTTTCGCCTACTTCTTATTACGTGGTATTTGTGCCATTAAAAAAAATGACTGGGTGCTAATCTTTATGAACGTCAAAAAGATGTTGTAACCGTGATATAAAATCACTGTCGTCGATATTCATATCCACAAAAATACGAATTTTCCTATAAAGGCACAAGGCATTTGTCATCAATGATTCTATATGCCTTTGTTCTAGAAACTGTGTGAAAACGGGGAGACGAATTTTTTTTTTCAATAGCTCTATCAAGAGACATGGCAGCGTCTCGACGTCAAGTATATCCGTATACTATGAAAAAAAAATTTATAATAATGAAAAATCAAAATGTAATAACGAGGCGTGAAGAAAAAAAGAGAAAAAGGTGTGCACGCAAGGTCTGTGATCTAGTCAGGCTTCAGAACCCGAGGATGCGATGCAAGCAAAGAGACCGTCGTCGACGAAACGTGACGAGCTCTGGTCCCATCATTTTATGCAAATATAAAAGCCCCAGTCACGCTTGATTTCCCCGTAGTGTTCCCCATACTACCAAAAAAAAAAAAAAAAAAAAAAAACTACGAGCGAGGAAACCCTGTGACCATTTTCTACCAGTAATGCAAAGTTGACTGTTCTTGTATTGTCAGCCCCATAGAGTTATAGTGACTTCTTAAACAGGACAGACTTAAAAAAATTTGAATTCGACCAATACTCGAAGTCTCCATGGAATTTGAAAAATATTTTCAAAAGGAAAGGAAATTTTTTGAAAAGAATTAAATATAAAAATGGGTATTTGACAAGTGATTGGAACTTTGTCAAATCGCTATAATTATGTTTGTGCTTGTTAAAGAAGATAATAATTTATATTAATTATAGTCATAACAATGGTTGAAAAAAACTTTCGAGCGATTTTTGACCAGAGCTGCGATAATTGGCAATGATTACCATACCTTTTAAAACTAATTCCACGAGAAAACCAAGAAATTAAAGCATTAATCGTCGTCAAATGTCAAACTCTGCAAAGTATTGAAATTCCTGGATGTCTAAAGATTAATTGTGATTATGTCGATATTGGAATGTTCATAAACTCTACTTTTTCATTCACTCTCCAGCACTTTTTCAAGTGTCAATCATTTGTAGAAAATTTAATAAGATTATAAGCAACATTTGAAAAGGACGATATTCCATCCTTGACTCTTAATGCCTCGCTCTTTCAGATTTATTGGTTCTTGGCTTTACCTACTTAAAGTGCGCTTTTACGAACAAGATACTGTCGAATGTCAATGTATAGGTTATCATAACACCCAATACTCGATTAATACAAGACTACTTATAAACTGGACGTTTATAAACGTACAGTAGGAATTTAGTGCAGCTCCAAATATTATCGACATTTCACAATTGTTGGGAAAATGATTGTACAGCCAGGGGATTATTGTCGATGGTACAGCCGGATTATATGCTCTAGTGGTACTACGTGCTACTCAACAGGAGAGTTCGTGCTCAGTTGTGGAGCTTCCAGCTAGTCCTATAGTGTGGAACGTTGGGTTTGATGCTAGGTTATAATACAGTCGCGGAATAAGAGCACGTTGGCCATTCCATATAGTATTTCATGGAGAGCACAAATCTCGGTAGTTCTTCGGACACATTATTTAGCCCTACTTGACGTATCGCTCGATCGATACGGTTTAAATTCATAATCGCTCGTGCAAATATTTTCTCGAATATATACGATTTTATGTGAAAAAGAGGAACCTAGTGCGCCTGCGTCATACAAGAGTATGTCATTGAGTCCTCAGGCCTCGTACTTGGCCTCTAAAGCACCCAGGAATTTACAAGATTGGACTAAGTGTGTTTGCCTCTGGCCGAATACTCGCGACCAACTGGTACTCAGGGTGCCAGTGTACCACGAGGGTACGTAGCTCTTTCGAGCACCTCAGCTTAGTCGGTGTCGAGTGGCTGCGTATTTTTTCCCTCTTTTTAATTATTCTTTTCTCCCTTTTATTTCGTTCTTTTCTACACTGGCTGAATATTCCAAGATGGAAAAACTTCACTCACCGGAAGTAGCTAGTAGTAGAATGATCCTCGACATGACGAACATGCTTCTTCCCTGTCAATTCTTCTTAAACGTTTATCTCCCAATTCTCAAACTTTACCAACTGTTTACTACATAAATGGACACTGTTATTCGAACACAACTCGTGAAACTCGTGTTCACCCGCGAAAAAACCGAAAAGGAGCGAAACGATTGCTGCAGTGCTTCGAATAAATCGGGAGCGCACCAGTCACCACACTGAACGAGTGGCAATCACCTTTGCTTGTGCTATCCCATGGAACAACTTGTGAAACTTCGCCGGCCAGTATATTCCTTACCGTGAGAGATACCTCTCGCTTTAGTGTTGCGTCAAGGCACATGGAAGGGGAAGACGAAAGGACGTTTGCGGTTCCGACGGACCCACTTCCACTATACACAGTCTTTCCCTGCTCCACTCTATCATTCCTTCCGATGTTAATTTTTCGTTTTCACTCGAAACCTCATTTTTACTGCGAAACTCGTATAGTTTTAAAAAATATCTACATATAAACATGCTTTTGCACGACTAAACATTTTTCATGTCAATTCGGATGAGTCGAAATAGCTAAGCAAGGTGCTAAATCCCAATTGTTGAATCAATCATCTACTAAATAAGGAGATACTCATACCTAAAAGACAAATCTCAGACTACAGTGTCCTCGGAGACTGGGACCATGCCCCAAATCAATGTCCTCGAAGTCCCTATAACCTTTCTTTTTACCCTTTCACTTACCTGAATTCCGGTGTTAGTTTTTTGCTCGTATCTCTTGTTGTAGGGTCTAGAAGTAAAGAATGAGCAGATCCTATTACTATGTGGTACAGAATCATTGCATAATACAGTATATACATTTACTGGCTTAAAATAAAGCTTATCGTACGAACAATGCTCCGATGAAATGGGGGCCACTTTGACCAATCGTCATCCTAACAAGAAATTCCATAAGCAAACACACGAAGCCCCTTCATTTGTACAAATGCATTTGCGGTAGATAAATCAATGTTAACGACCAAATTCCAAACTGGAATCCACATTAGCTTCAGTTACACCGAAATTAACATTTCAAGTAGTTATACTGCACTTCAAACTAATTTTAAGTTCTGTAAATCGTATTTTTACAAATGCACTCATGATCATTTGTTAATTCGATGAACTGTATAATTTATTGATAAGTCATGTACAAAGGAGAAATAGACGAAAGCAAAAAAAGTCAACACATTCGATGTTTACTCGTATAGCATTGATTTTGTATCATCGGTTTTGAACCGAATTACTTTTTCGATTGTTGTTTTTCACTTTTCAAATTGTCTTTTTATATTCCACATACTTTTAATACTTGGTTTAATGTTGAAGAATTAAAAAAATCAACTAATTAGCATGGATTGGATCTGTAGGAAAAATGTAGACAAAACTGGAGATAAAAATATTTATCGCTCCATTCGAAGGACGCAAACTTCTGCATCACAGACTCGTTTCCCGTCATAGTTTCTGCTTGCATCGATCGATGATGCAGAGCTTGACATCATTTTCGGAAAGAGTAGGCCGCTTGCTACTGTCACAGACGTTCACTCTCGTCAGTAAACGCGACATAAGGCAAGCAAAACGTAAGCGAGGGAAACAAACGGAGCGTGTCAGCGTACAAGGTAGCTCTCTGCAGCGTACTATGTGGACTAATATGTCCTCATCTTGTTCTCATTCTTACGAACTCACTCTCTCTCACTATTTATCGCGATCTTCAACGCATTCTATCTCATCCGATACAATTAGCTCGAGGTCGTCGAGTTTATGGTATTTTCAATTCGTCTAGAATGCCAAGTTTATTGATACGTTTTTTTTTAAAAAAAGGGGAAAAAATGATTATGCATTTTTTTAATGAAATACAAATGCAGATCGAGCAGAATTATAATTTGAAATGAAGTTTGTATAGTTTGCTTATTTCAGGGGTTCGTCACTCATAATCGTTTACACGTTTTTCAATCCGCAAGATTAATTGAAAATACCTATGGTTAAGACATAATTCCTTTTATATTTATGGATGAAGGTTACGCCTTTCATTTCTTCAACCTGCTGTTTGTTTTATTGTGATTATCCCCCTTACTGTTTATATCTAATTATCATTTAAGCAATTATAGCAATTTCACTTATAAAACAAAGCGCAAGTGTGTTTTTATTAAAGTGATTATTCAATCAGCATTTCTTTCTCCTCGCCTTAAAAGAAGGATTTTGGTATATTAATTGCGTGATATAGAAACGTTTCTCTATCAGTAATGTT
Organism: Campoletis raptor; assembly: GCA_948107755.1. Classification (NCBI taxonomy): domain Eukaryota; kingdom Metazoa; phylum Arthropoda; class Insecta; order Hymenoptera; family Ichneumonidae; genus Campoletis; species Campoletis raptor. The sequence goes on from OX403622.1 coordinate 15,274,101, forward strand.
GCTACTTTTGCTTTTGCATTGCGCGAAGGTTCAGGATTCCTGTCGTATGTTCGGTGTACCGTGACGAAAAAAAAAAACAATGAAAAAAACCTTTCCTTTCATCACGAGGGTGGTTAAGAGGTGTTACGTAGCGTTCAGCGCATATCATCCCAACCACCTTCTACTCGGAAAAGTAGCGCGAGAATGAACCTCAGTGAAACGCGTTCTCTTCTATTCATACGAAATAATTCTTAGCTATGATCGTCGCCCCGTCTACAGGAAATCAACCTGGTGCAGGAGAGCTCTCCGATCCATTCGCCTGCCCACGTATATACTATTTTACTTCCGCGTAATTACAGTGTACATAAAGGTCTCCATATCATATGTTCGTGTAACGTAAGAAGTACATGTTCACGCCTCGATAAGTTACGCAAGTACAACACCCGCAACTATACACGTGATAACGCGGCGGGGGGCGGGGGGGGGGGGATCCTTTGTAAATTGTATTTAAAAGATACTCGTTTTATGGGTATTTTCTTGAAATTGTGTATTTGCTGATAGTATCGTTTTTGCATATTCCGAACATACCAAACATACAACGTGTTGAATACACTAGATGTTTTGTGAGCAATTTCGTAATAGTAGTAAATTGATGTCACACTGAAACTTACGACGATTGAAGAAATTCTGGAATAGACTTCTACGAACCGTGCCAGCGTTAATTTGATACATTTGGACTCTTAAACATGCGATTATCCTGAATAATTACAAACGATGTTATTCTTCTGGACATCTGTTTGAAATCGATCTGGTTCACTCTGATAATTAAATTTGCATGATAAAGTCATCTCAATCAATTCCATACTCCATCGACCTACGATCAATCTTCAAATTTTCATATGCAGATTCAATTTGCAGCTATAGACAAGTCGTTATTTGGTGAACTTTTTATACACATAAAATCTATAGTTTATCCTATACGATTATAAATTATATATGCTCGTTCTCGGTACTGGTGGATGTCTGGATATTATTATTTTTACAGCGCCGTGGAATTTCTTTACAACTAGTTTCGCTTACTGAGCAAATTAATTATCCTTATTACGCTGAGATCGAGACTACCGCGATATTTCGTGCACCTTTGTACTTACACGACTGCATGGAGACGGCTCATACATTTTTTCTGCATGCAGAGTTGAAATGTTTCTCTTGTCTTCGTGATTCCATATTTTCCATATAGATTCCATTGACTTATAATACGACAACGGTTTTGCTTGACACATAAGATTCATCGCTTAATGTGAACCCCAGCAATTTACTGATTAATAAATTATAAATTTTTTTTGCGACGTCTAAAAATCTATATTATGAGAATTCTTGGGTCAGTAGACCCTTGTAATTAACAGGATTTGCAGAGTAATGAAACATAATGATTTTTAGATACGCATCGTTGCAATGCGACAAAATTCTTTGTTTTCTTTCATAAACTCAAAATTTGTATATACTGTTTGGCTCTGCTAAATATATTTTTTTTCATCTAGAATCTACGATACGGTGCAAACTTAAACGTCATGTTATTATAGGGTTTGAAAGTTGATGCTTTCTGTTATTACTATTCTTTGAAACGCTGCCTAATAAAACGTCGTAATTTTAAAACTTAATTCCTTGAAGTGCTGTTCCAGTAGATTACAAGATTCCAAGTTTGGTCTGAGTAGCATTTTGATGGAAGTAATTAACTCATTTATTCATAAAATAATTTGATCGTATGTAGAGTGAAAACCTATATCGATTTTTGTGGGAATTTTTAGATCGAGATCTACGATAAGTTCTTCAATCAATGTCAAATTTATTAATACGGGAGTAGACCATAAAACTGAAGTTATGCGTATTAAATGAAAGTCCGGTTGAAAGATTCTACGTACCTTTTACTTTGGGAGAGCATGCGATACATTTATTCGATGCTCATATACTCGTCTCTTTTTTCCGTCTTATGAACTCTTCGAGCCTCCACTCTATCCGTGCACTCTTGCAGGCACACGTTCATGTATGTAAACATTCGCGCATCGATACGACACGCACACTCTGACATTAGATTTTGCGGTGTCGAGTATCGCGGTGTATTCAGCAAAAGTGAAAGGATCCGGTAGAGACTCTTTTACCAGATCGTACTCGTTGTCAGAACTATAGCAATTGCGCTCGATAATGCATAATGTGGTTAAAAAAAAGTCCCGTTTTAAGATCCCACTTCCCACACTTGATAGCCAGTAATCAGTGACGATCTGCCAAGGGTCAAGGTGTGACATTTTACTTATGAAATAAAAGTCTAAACCAACAATCGTCGAATGATCATTTATATTTTCTTGAACAATAAAAAACAAAAGAAAAGTTCAAGAAGATTTCGCTCATAGTCTCGTGATCAATATTCTTAAGGTATAGCGCGAGTTATAAATCTGTTTATTTGCTTGCAAGTCTTGTTCATAATTTCAGGTTTCCTGGCCAGTAGATTTATTGAAGTTTTTAGCACAAATTAAACGCCTTTTTAAGGATGTTGTGCATATCCGTTCCCAGGGAATATAATTTTTTATCAAAATTTGGATATTCCGTGATTGTTACTCAACGTATTGTTTAACGTGAAATGATTGATTGCGGAAAATTCGACAAATTCATTTGTCGGCTCGTGTAAAAATTGACTTCGTGAGGATTCGTGTTGAATCATGTGAACTTAACGTTATTGATACTTTTTTGTTGTTGTAGAATTATTGTTTGACAATCAAATAATGACATTCACAGTATCTTTGGAACAGATAAATTTTCATAAATTGTTAAGCATCAAAACAATAATTGAATACGATTTTTAGCTAGGATACTAGGCGGGTTGAACATCTTTACGAAACTTTTCCTTATTACTAACTTTTATAACGACCGAAAATTAATAAAATAAAATATATTGCGCTTCTCGAGTCACTGACAGGCTTACAAGAGGATCGAACTTTACCGATTGTTTACATACAAACTCTCTAATTCGGACGATAATTTATTTCGGTCAAAGTAATTTCCTTCTACTTTGTTCTCCTTTTTTTCTTTGGAAGGTATTCTGAAACGAGTCATCAACGCAGTCGCTAGAGTTGTTCGTTTAAAACGGGAGAGTCGCGCGACAAGACAAATCGACAAAACTGGAGCGAGTGAAAAGACGTAATTACGTGGCACGACGACGACATCGTCCGATCTGTGTCGTCGTCACCTTCTTTTCCCGTTGATTCCCTTCCCTTTTCCATCCCTTCAACTCACTTCTTCTCCGCCTGCTTTTTCCTCTCTCTCTCTCTCCTTTCTGTTCGTGGGCCCTCGACGTTCCGTAATTACAGACTGATTCGATTTCGCCGGACTTTTCTGCTCGTGTCGTGCGTACTCCCTTGAGAGATGCAAATGTTCTAGTAAAAAAACCTCGATATTTATAAGAAAAACTGCAAAAATATATAGACATTGGATCGAGTTGTCTTCAAGAATCTCTCCAGTTTATATAAAACATTCAACGGAGAAAAAACTTCAAGATCAGATGGTCGCGATGAAAGGGGAATGAAAATGATGTTTTTATTCTTTCACTTATTCACGCGATTATTGCCTTGGCAATGATTCGCAGACAAAATAGGATATTTATATATTTACATCGTGCGAACCGTGTTTGATTCAAGTCGTTTACCATTGTTTGTTCAGCTCCATTGACTCTTAATTCATCACTCGAGTCCCTGGGACTTATTACGATATGATTACTTCCACGGGCTGGCCTGTAAGTCGAGTGAAAGAAAACGACGAATAAACTGATTTCGTGACGCTGGCTCAAAGAAACTGCTATTGAGACTCATGGGTTTAAAATTTTTCCATTGTCCGGGTTGGATCTTAATATTTTCACAAGGATACTAATCTTTACATATCAAGATTATCACGGAAGCTACCAATCTCGAATTTAAGTATTTTCATGGTCTGATCTCTCATTTCGAATGAGAATTTAGAATGAAAGTTAGCTTACTTGCTCCTTTATTTTCTGACATTTACTTTGAGTTCATCTTGATCCCGCAAGTATAATGATATTAAATTTTCAGTCTATATTTACAATTACAGTATTTAGAAACGTTAATGTCAATATTGTCATAATAGTAATCACCACAGATTGAGTAAACCCTATGAATCAATTTCTCACTCTCTTTGTCTTTCTCAGCCAAACCGTTTCATATCCCTCGCTCTTTCAGTACTGTCTGCCTCACACCTCTGCTCCGGATTCCCTTGTTTACAGTGTCCCTTACTCCTTTCATTTTGCCCTAGGTCGCTTTTCTGCTTGCTTTTCCGTTGGCATTTCATTTCAATCTCATTCTCGTTAAAAAAAACCTCGAGGATATCATTTTTTACGGTCAAATAAATTTTTAAGAGCTGTCCTTCCTATGGGACTCTAATATCTGGTGAATTTTTAGGTTTTTCCCATTCCTTACGAGCTTTCCACAATGCGAAAATTCTAAATATGTTATTCTTGTGTTGAAAGAGAAAAAAAATGTAGAATACAAATATTAACAAAAAATTATATCATTATCAAAAATACTTTGTTCTAGATCCGTCTCCAAACTAATTAAAAAAACTTGAACTGCGTAAAATTAATTTTGTCATATTTATTCAATGCGAGAATTCACGTCAAAAGAATTTTCATAATACTTCGTTATATCTCACTAGTCGCACATGACTAAAAGTATAGCGAAAAATATTTCGCGACAAACAAAATTTAAAGCTTTGCTTGTCATGCTTACGAGAATGAATTATAAATATCTAATATTATATTCACGTTGGAGCTATAGTCTCGAACCTTCATTATGGTACAAAATGGGAAAGGTGCGACGCGTCGAGCTGAATCAATATATCGGTAACGAGCGAAAGCGAACTCTAAAATGAACAAAAGAGGAATAGTAGGAAGGAGAGAAAGAGAGACGAAAATAGAAACGGTAGAACTCTGAGGGGCGGGGGTGCGAGGCATGGTGTACCGTGCAATATTAATGTTGCGCAAAGTGCGTGCAACGAAAATTGTGGTGAGGTCACAGAACTGACAGGGAGGAATCTATCGATTAGTATATACCGTCCCCTACATCACCACGTCACATTCCATATCGACGTATCCCATTTAGATAAGCAAATGATTTTTATTTACGAACACATCATTGTTTCTGTATGGCCCTGCTTCAAATTGTTAGAATACCCGTATCGTAAATCTGGGCTTTTTAAGGGCTCACCCAATGCCCCAACACAGCCAGATTAGGTCCCAACAGAGGAATCTGAGGTTCGCGAGGATCATAAAAAATGATACACTTCTAAGACGGTGCATTCAGAAGGATCTAGTCGGGCCTCTTTCTGGCAGCTCCGATTAATGTAAATAAAAGTATTGAGAATTGGAATGATTTTTCAAATTTTCAATATTAATGATTTTATATAATTATTTAAACTCGAGTATAAAACATTTGTTCAATTTTCCTTATTTAATTGATTCTATAAGACGTTTTTTTTCTTTTTTATGTTTTTTGCTTTCGTATAAAGATTCTGATGAATCGGTTATAAGAAGATTTCAAAACGCAATGCGTGTTACTTTTTACATCGAAATATCATCTCTGGTTCAGGTTGGAACATTTTTCTGCGGATATAAATGTCAGGAGTAATTGAAATATAGTAAAAATGATTGTAAATTGAATTCTTGTTAAAAACTGAATATTTTAAAATAATTTTTGTAGGGCTCTGATAGGGCTGCGATGGTCGAGCCGTCGGAGCAGCAGAGAACATGAGGAACGCTCTAATAACAATTTCAGAAAAAAAAAGAAAGCTTTTAGCAGTCAGTTCGATACCTTAACAAAAATCCATTACCGCAAGCCAATTTTAGTTGATCCAAAGTCGATGTTGGAGAAATCACAATGGCCTTATGTAAAAGTTGATGTAGTTTGCACGTTGAAGTTTCTGTGAAAAGCTACCAAAGTTGCATAGTCGTGGTACTGACACCATTGGTTAGCAATATACCTTCGAATATTTTGACTCTCCATCAAATAAACCTAACCTGACTACTTTCAGAATTTCTTGCTTCCAACACTTCATTTGAAAATGAAAAAAGAACTATTTCCAAAAAATAATCTAAGCAAACGATTTAAAAAATTCAATTAATCATTAATTTTTTTATTTCCTTCAATTGTTCTTTTTTTTTTTTAAATGATTCCCAAATAAAAATCAAAGATGATTGCGATTAAACTACGTCATGAATTTGACATTATTTTTTCTGCATGTCAGTTATTATCCACGACGATCTCCTAGCCTCGTTATGATCGATAATCCTAAGAATCATGGTCATTTCTTAATCCTGCATAGTATTTGTGCGAACTTTTCGAAATTAAAGGAAAATAAAATTGTTGCCACCAGCATACTTAAGTGGCTTCTTTTACTAGATCCCCGTCCTTGTTGAAAGCCTAATGTTCTTAATACCTTAATATACATGCGTGCGTCTCGTCCTCGAACTGTACAGTAACCCCAGTGATACCGACAGAGTAATTGCAATTTCTGGCACCACTAAAGTATAATGGTTGAAATGTTGTGCACAGACACACACACACACACACACACACACACACACACACACACACACACACACACACACACACACACACACACACAAACGTATCTAAAAACAAACACGTATGGAGGTATTTACAAATGTAACCATGAGATCTATCCTCTGCGTACCCGAAGGAATGAGAGACGCGGTTATACGATGCCATGTGGTTGGTGCTGGTGTTAGCGATAGGATGGCGTGTGTAACGTGGTCGCGCTCATTCCCCGCCACCCTACTTTATTCCTCCGTCTGTTTCGCCCCCGGCGTAGCATAACCATGTCGGTGATGTCGTCAAACCTTCCCGCGAAATTTGCCGCTCGTAACGTCCGGGATGACGAGAACCTACAGAATCTATGGCTGACTGTATGTATATGTCAGTGCAGTTATAGTATACACATGTATACACAGCCAGAGCCCATCGGCCCCATAGTACGGATCTCAGTTTAGAAATTCCTAAGATATCTTGACTATCTTCTCTCCCTTCCCCTTATCCATAGCTTCCACAGTCCCGCAGACCCAACACACCCTGACGATCCTTCGTTGCTTCGATCTTCTCTCTTTCTCCCTCTCTTTCTCTCTCGTTCTCTCTCTCTCCCTCTATCCTGCCAACCACCCTCGCTCGATGAACGGATGAATACAGCAAGCGGCTGTGGTACCATCTCGAATTTACCCTTGTGGAAAAGCGAAAGATACTATACACGTATATGCTATATAGAGCGACGTAAAATTGTCGTCGCCCTCTCTTTACCCTTTCCCGGAGGTCCTGCACCAACCCCTCTCTCCTCGGCGATGCTTTCTCTTTCTCTTTCTCTCTCTCTCGGTCTTTCTCTTTTACGCTTTTTACCCTCCCTACCGAGCTGGTCCCGTAGTAACTACGAGCCCATCCTCTCCTTCCACCTTCAAACCCTCTTCTCTTCGTCACGCTGCTCATCCGCAGTAAAATAGACGACCGTTTGTTTGCGGCTCGCACGTGAGATAGATGCGCATTTGGAGAAACGGGAATTCAAGTTTCCGTTGTGCGAGAGTGAGACGCGGCACTCTACAGGAGAGGAAGGAGATTTTAGAACTAAAAGTGCACAAGAGGAGAAATTCTAGCGAAATGGAGGGAGTGGAAACGAACGTGGTTGCACGGAGAAACACTCTCGTAAAGCGAAAAGCCGGTATGGAACGTGAACGCATTTTCGTAGATCCAGTTACCGAGAGACAAATTTTGACTCGTTTCAGGTTCTCATTTTGCCAGCTTCACCTCTTTCGCTTTTCACGAATAGTACTTCTCATTCCTTCTGTCGGGAAGTTCGCCGGTTGACATATTTTGTGCGTAAATTATATTATCCTCCGCGCCTTTCAAACACTGCTTCACCGACGGTCCCGGCTCTTAGTATTTCCTAATTAATAATAAACGAACACGTAAAAGTGATTCCTGAAGGATAAATAGCCTCGGTGCTATATTTATAATCATACACTTATGTTTGTCCAATTCAAGTATTCTGCTTGTACTAATTCGTCAAATTCCTACGAATTTTCGCAGTACACGATTTGTTATTTCCATTTTATTGCGTTGTAATTTTTTTTCGCTATTGTAAGAAATGTGTTGAATATGCGGCAGAAGCAGCAATTCACTTTTTACCAATTGCTTGGAAAACAAATGCGTGGCAGAATCGTCGACTTGATGCAATTGTTTTTATCATGAAATGAATTTATTCAGTCGTATATACTGAATAATAGTCAGGGAGAAAAATCAAAAAAATCATCTCCCCTTACTCTCTACTTGCAGTTTTATTTGTACATGGAGAGAATATTCCTATAAAAATTACTATGGTACCATACTGGCAGGATTCTATGTCGTCACATTTATTAATATGTATTTACAAACAAGCATAGTCGATTTTCAAAAAGCGGAAACTACTTAATAATCAAGACTTAACGTAAAAAAAATGCCATTATACATAGTACAATGTTACATGTAAAGGCCCGACGAAAGTTTTCCATGTTTACCAAACATGTCGTTGTGCTACTATTGCTGTTTCCAATACAAGAGTCCAAACACAAAAACACACTCGAAACATTACAATGGATCTTATTTTCATATTTTTAATGGTGTTTAAGGCTTGCTACCAAAGCCAGCATAAATTTTGCGGTGTTTTTCACTAAAGATCCGTGTCCACAAAGATACAAAATTTCATACGTTTGTTAGAGCAAAATCGGCGAATTTCAATTTTTAATCCAGAGTCGAATAACGAATTATGTTTCTGCTAAAAAAATGATCAGAATTGAAAAAATAGAACCTCGATACTATTTACAATTTTTAGAGAAGTTTGATCTCGACGTACATAGGGTCTCGTTATTACCTCGAACCAGCCCTCTTCGTCTACTCGAGTTTGAATTTTATAGAACGCTCTCATTCCTTTGTTGGTTTTAAGCAAATCTATTGCATCGTTTCTCTAGGTTGACTATTACGTAAAAACCTGCATTATATACCACAAGCATCATACGTCTGATAATAAGTTCGATAGTTCTTTCCTGTGTACAGGAAATTGTATTTAGAAAAATGCTTTCATTTTTTACTCAGTTTGAAGTGAATCGTTAGCATCATTTTATTACGTCAACTACTACATAAGGATATACACCAGACCAAACGACATAGGTAGTTGAAATGTTGGTAGCAGGAGTCGTTGGAAAACGGATATTTAACGATGTACTTATATCTTGCGCAGTCCCCCAGTAATCACAAGCAATTCATCATATAATCTGCTTTGTCATTTAGTTGTTAATAATCGTATAAATTGCATCAGCAGGCTCTCCTGTTGGGTATGATATAGTTGAACAGAACGGGAGCAATAAATCGCATTCTCGTCATTCGTGAATTTGACGCAGCCCCTTACTGATCCAATCGGCCTAAGTAAAAATCCCGCAGAAATCTGCACGAAGAAGAACAGCGCACCGTCAGTGCCAAGCATTATATTCGACAAGGACCGACAAGTGGATGCTCCGAGGAGCAAAGAACTACCTTAGCAACTCCAGTTACCTCTCGAAAACGAGAACGCACGACATCGTCAATGAGAGCCACGTATATACACGCAACAACCACACGTCCTATAGAAATAAAGCCTGAGCCACCGCTAATAACCCGCTATTATTGTTCCCGTTTTCTCCGGGTGCGCACATTTACCAATTGCCAGCAAAGAGCGAGCAACCGAACCATGCAAGCCTGCCTTGAACCCCTGACTACCAAACCCAATCAGCGACGGGCTTATTGGCTTTTAATTGATTACAAATGACGGCTTGATTGGCTCTAGCACACCATCGGTACGTATGTTCATAGTGATGTACTCGCTCCCTGGCCTCTCATTCCTCGTGCATTTACTCGGTATACCGTTGCACTTTTACCATTGCCACCAACCACCCCTCAATATCTCCCACTCAATCTCTGCTCACCCCGTTGTTTTCCACTATTTTCTTCCGTTCTATTGGACTCACTTCTCGCTCACTCGCATCTAGGCCCGGACAAAAGCTTTGAAAAAAATCATCGTTTCGTAAACATTCATGAATTTTTTTTTCTCCCTGACGGAGCCAACCTCGTCATGCAACTTCATTATTCTCCAATTCTTTATAGAATTCAACTTTTCGCAGAACTGTGAGTTATTTCAGAATTAGCGTGCAACACCAGCTCTCTTTTCTAAAGAGTGCAAGGAGTCAATTTTATACGATGAATATGCGCTGATCAATCGTACGGTATGGTGTACAATTGCATGGTTTCGAATTGACAACCTAGAGACTACTGTCCCGTCAGATTGATATTGTTTACTTTCACTACGAGATTTTTTTCTCGTCGGAAATCGTTTTGTTTCTTCGTTATCAAAGAGTACTATTTATTTTCTACTATGTCCCTGGAACATCGTAATAACAATTTTTTCACAAACTTAATACACTCCAAGAACCTTACAGACTTTTTACAAACGCTTTCGAACAGTGGTTTTTTATTTTTTTTAATAAAAGAAAAGAAAAAAAAGGTACTAAATTTAAAGTTAATTGCAAGTAAGGACAAATGCATAGTGCAAAGGGTTGATGAGTAATTTTCTAAGTGGACGGCATTAACACGTACCAGGGTGTAAGAAAACATATTTCTTAACGTCCGAATGAACTATTGCATTATAGGTAATCGTGTGCAACGAATCATCTCACTTTTACATGAGTAAATTACCCGCGAGTTACTATGAGAAGCAGAACAGAAAGGTATTGTTGAGAAGAATGATAATGTGAAAGGAAAAGGCAGAAAGACCCACTCCACCAACGGATCAAAGGCATAGCTGAGCGTCTCACTAGCTTTCGGCTCTCCTTTGCTCCTTCCTTCACCCTTTACGTTGCAAAGCATCCCTCGTACCTTTCGACACCGCAACATCCCTCTAATCGTGTTATCGTAATCGAATCGATAGGAACTACCGACCGTCGTCGTAGACACGACAAACGGCCGTCGTTGGGACACTCAAGATCTCAGCGCGATACTGTTCCCACCGCCACTCCTCTCCTGTATGGCACTATTTGCATCATCTCTCATGTACCGCTCTACCTCACTCACCTTTACATCCTTCTCGAACGGGCAAAGATATAGAAAATCTCCAGGATGTTTGCCTTCAGAGCCAAGTTCGCATTATGATATTATGATATAAAAGAAATATTAGAAAAATAATATGAAAATATGATCTTTCAAAGATGCTCTTGAAGAATGCAGTAGATTCCGACACACTGGGTCTGAAAAACCAATGCCAAAAATTTCGCATCAACTATGATGTGACTCATATTTCCGAGGTAACAATCCAAGCATATTGAACTTAGTTATCACATACATTTTTTTTTTCCTATTCTTACGAATAAAATATATGTTTGGGAATTGCAACTCGAGGTCTGAGAAACCTTGTCATCAAAATAATTTACATGAGCGAAATAAAATGTCTACCATCTAAAGTTGGAAATGAGAATAAAAATGTCTGAGAATCCCAAGCGTTATTAAGTATTCAAAACTCATACCTCCGTAAATGTTATCAACGGAACCTCGAACGGAACCGTGCAAACAAGAAAAAATATCAAGTCCTCCCTGTATATACATATGAATATATATTTTTTTCAATCCAAGTTTCCGCGGTTGTGTCGTTCTTGATTTTATCCTTTCACCAGTTACCTCGAGGATTCTTTTCAGCCTATCCACGGGGTTCTTTTCAAGTTTCTGTTAAGTTTGACAACAATGCCCGATAAGTGTGCAAAGACCGTATATAGCTACTCGAGTGTTTCCTCGGGATGCTATAAGACTCGTGTTACTCGGTGTTAAAACAAATTATCGGGCACCTCGAAAGTCTTTGCGAATTTCGTTCAATAATCACCGACGCTTTTGACGACTCGTAGCGCAGAGGCAACTTTTACTTGTAGTAGGAACGATCAGTAAAAGCTTGCTAGAGAAGAACAAACTGTACATAATGAAACTATGTCAGCGGCGTATGAGTCTGAAAGGAAAAGAAATAAAAGGAGAGTGTCTGAATATCTACGGAGTGGATGGTGTTGGTTACACTGTGAAATTGGCCGGGCAGTTTCGATAGCAAATAAATCAGTTGCGCGCTTCTTCGAGCTTGATGCTCGTCGGTGTACTGTCTCCAAATAGTGCTCGGGTGTCCTTTCTTCTCAATACTGAATCAAGTTTCGTTCTCACGTATTTTCACACTCCGATTTCATGCCAACTGAACATCTCACGAACTTTCAAACATCTTTCTGTGCAATCCCGAATCGAAACCATACTCACATATGCATATACTTTATTCCATTCACTGAAGCCTGCTGTTTCTTCACGCAACATGTAAATATTTAACCATCTCCTTCATATCGTACATGATTCCATTTTATTTTACACGAAAGTCGTGTCTCTCTGTTCGCAGATCTAATAACACATCTTCAGTTTTAATTCGATAGCAAATGAAATCTTGTTAATTAATGCAGTGAAAGCAACTGTTTAATGATGAGTCTGGAACGCCGTTCAATGAAATTCGATGCAAACAGAGCTCCAGTTTATTCAAATCATTGATATTTTGCACTTTTTTTTCTATATAATTTTACGATCTTGAAATAATTAACACTCTGCTCAATCTGTATTAATGTATCAATTGATCTGTCCATTATACAATATACAGAAACATACATAAATCAAATATTTATAGAGTGTTTTGAATGAAGAACCTAGACTGGCAAAATAAAGTAAAAAATAGGTATATTTTGACCTATCTGACATTTTCAGGGTGGTCGGTTCAAGTCAATTATTTGCTCATCCTCCGTCTATCTCTGATGTTAGTTCAGCGGACCAGTTATAGCGAGGATCGACCAACCATTCTTGGCATAAAATGCACAATTACACGCGCATAAATATTCACGTCATACACAAACGTATACCTCTGTATGATATCCGCTTACGCTCGGACGTATTTGGCGCTTCGAGGCATCGTGCCGTTAACTCATATGGCGTTTAGACGAGGGTCCGACGAGCTATCCGAGGGGAGATGAACTGAAAATGACATAGGGTGGTTTCCATTGGCGAATGTATGGATATTCCGTGGTTACAGTCTATACATCTGGCTAACCAGTATGTTGGAAAAGGAACAAATCACTGCAGGATGCACTGACTGTAAATAGGGGTTGTAGTCAAGTTATATATAAAGAAAGCTGAGATAAACAAGTTTATTCAATCCTAATTTGAGAATGCACTTTCCTACACACCCAAGAGTGTGATAAATGAAAAACTCTAATGATTTATAGATTTTACTCAACGTATTGAATAAATCTTATCGTAACTTCAAATAAGCTCTTCTGTATCCACCAGCCCCGCAAAGGACGTATGTCCATAAGTAAATAATCACGACTTACGTCTTTCCGACTCCAAGAGAGAGAAAATTCGAATTTTCAAATAATAGATTAACGGGATTATGTGAAAGGATTTTCTTCGAAAAAGAATCAATGTAAAGATAAAAAAATATTAAAAAATTATAACTTAACGTGAGATTTTTCGCTCAACCCGTTAGTCCGTGAGAGCTATTCGAAAACCTTGTAACGTCGTAAAACCGTCATTATTGGAGTACAAAAGAGTGCGGCAGGGCTCGTGCTGGCTTTTTCGTTTAAATACTTGTTTTTGTTCTTTTTTTATTAATTTTGTTTCAATACTTGGCGCAGATTTCGCTACAGATTTTGCGATGGATTACCTGAATAGTTCGACAAGTCTATTGTACATACAATCAAACAACTTGGGTATTCATGTTTGCTTTTATAATGGGCCACATTTTGTAAAGTCATACTTGATGGTAATGCTCTATCAAAGTAATGTATAGGTATATATATGGCATTAAGGTACCCATCCACTCCTCACGGAGAGGTGAGCTAACCCTTGTTTCACCGCAACTCTTGCTATTTGGGTTCCTCCTCGTTTCACTTCTGCAGTAGACACATACACGTATAGCTGCTTTCGCTCAACATTGATGCTTCGTACAGAACTATTAAATTCGGTAACTCAATACTGCACTGCAGCTGGTAGAATATACTGTGTCGGTGGACATACCGAGGAACAGAGACGTTAGCTGTCTCGATAAGTTCCAGTATCGAATCCTGTTTCTCCTCGAGAATTATTCTGTAGTATTATTCCAAACTCGATCATAGTTTTGTTCTGATCCAAGCATTTCTTGGCCTCATACATTTTTGAGACAACTTGGTTCAAAACTATTGGATTTCAGGACTTCATCGATCTATCAGTGATCATCATTTCACTACTGTCAAATCATTTACTACGTCGTAATCATTGGCTTGAAGGTATTGTCAAAAAATGTAGTTAATTTTTTACGAAGATTTCAATAGTTGGTATCTGACTTCAGTCACAGTATGAAGTGTCCATAATTCTAGTAGAACTCTCTACCAGAGTACCATCGGTATTAAACATCGCCAAGTAAGAGGATACATATCCCTATTTAAGCACGTATATTTGAGCTTGCGGTACAATCTCTTCCGCACACACTAAACACAATCGATACAATATACTCTTCGCTGTACAATTTATCCCTTTGTGAAATATCCATTCGTCTACACAGACACACAGAAACGTTCCTGTAACCACTTCGGAGAGGGGATTTATGCCTACCAGGCTGAAAATTCAGGGGTTTGCAGCGATTACCTTCTCTGTTCCCTATGTTCGACATCAAAGTTTACCGATAATTTTCTGCTACGAAGAACTCATTGCTGATAATTAAGCTCCATGCAGCCTAGGTTGAAAATACAAAAAAAAAAAAAACAAACTAAGAATTTATTGTTTCGATAATTACTCATTTTTATTACTCTTTTTTTTCAACGCAAGATCTAAAACCGAAATGTGCAGATTCCAATATTTGTCAGTTATTTATTTACGCTACAATTAATCATCAACACTTTGAAATTCAATAAAAATTATTCTCAACATCTTGTTCATAGTTGAATATTCTGCATAGAAAACAACAAAAGTTCAACATCTGAGAATAACTGAAATGACACAAATTATTTTTGAATGAAATCGTCTTTTTTCTTTTATTATTATCTGATTCGATCATCTTACGTGATGATGTCATGACTTATAGTCTACATTGTTCTACTATAAATTTTCCATGCGTGTTATTCATATTGTGAGAGTTGATGGAGGAAATTACATCCGCGTTATTGCGAGTGACATAATAATGCATACGAATGTGCGTAACGAACTTTATTTTATGTATCTTCAAATCAAAATACTTACATACAACGATTCGCACGTAATAAAAATTTCCCGTTAAAAAATAACATTTTCGATGCACTCCCTTGAATTCCTCGAAGCGTTTCCATGAAATTATTGTAAAAATGTTAGGAGTTGTTATCGTGCGGCCCTTCAATGACTACACGTAAATATTTATCGCATTTTGCTACTACGAAATGTGATACTAACGGATGCCTGTGAATTCAAGCCTTAAATTATTCACGGCTTGTTCGCAACTCCGAGGCCAGCGACAGCAGACGTTCATGATGGTTAACCCCTGTCAGTTAACGAAGTAAGGGCCTCTGTATAGGCGAAAAGTTCGCGGTGCCGGTATGCTCAAAGCAGTGAATACATATAGGAAGATCTGAAAAGCTTATAATGCTGCTCACTCCACCTACAGAAGGCATAAAATCTCGGACATATATTGTGTTTTATATACTTGTGCAATATCATTTTCCTTCCCTCCTTTCTTTCTCCCTTGTGAATTATCCTTTCGCCTAGTCTCATGCGTACTTTTTCATATTTGGGACGCAGTTGAAATATGTCATCATAATACTCTGGGTTTTATGCTTCTTTTAACTCAGAAGATTCGTTATTTGATTTTTCTCATCTGCACAGCTGTTGGTCTGCTGTGTAGGATTTTTAAATATTTCTGCTATCGTAAAAAATTGGGTATGCATTGTTGATTCGTTCGTACTTTCAGATTCGAAGAGCAGAAAGTTTCCATGTATTGCCATTTACTGAGCCATCAATTTTGATTTTTTCTTACAATTTATTGGAAAACTTTTGTTTGTATCGAAATAACATCGAAAAATTATTCCAAAAAAATACAACGTGAATTTCAAGTTTTTGACTTTACCGCCTCCTCGTCAAAGGAATAAGAAAATGTAACCAACGTTGTGGTTTAAAATTTTTTTCTCGTATATCCAAAATATGCATAAGTGTCCAAAAATCAAGCTGTCAGATATAATCTGCTGTCCAGGAATACTTGAGAATCTCCTTTGCTTATTTTAAAAAATAACATTAATGCATTAATTTTAATGGTACCGTCTTTGGATTTTTGAGAACAAAAAATCTTTCTCGTCAATTTAGAAGGACTTCGGTTTGTCACTCAAGATAACTATAGAGATGCTTTTTTACTTGACCTCTGGTAGTTTCAAAATTGACCTTTCACACTCGGAATAGTAAAAGAAATGAATTTGAGAAAAAAAAATAAAAAAAATTCAGGTACACACGAACATGTAGAAAAGGTAGAAACGCAGAAAATGTACAAAGAAAAAAAGGCTGAAAATTGAGTCATCCAGACTGTTTTGTAGCAGAGTACTGCGCACACGACGGGAGTGCACGTACTATTGAAGTCAATCAACGACCAGATTACTTTGCCGTCGTTTTTCTGCATTCTGTTATTGTACCTTAGCTTCGGTAGGATTTTTTTTGTTTCTATTCTGGATATTTCTCGGTCCATCCGTATGCGTTTGCTCGTGCACGTCGATCGATGACCTTTATCAAAAGATTCGTACAGGGAAACAGAGAGTTTCGTTTCCGTCACTCTTATTTGTGTTTGTTGAGTGTATGTGTTTTTTTTTATTAGTGTTTTTGATCGATATTGCAGACTGCGTACCAGTTCTGTATTCATTTTGCTGCTATGTACGATGATTTTTTTTAACGTATTCGCTGATACCAATAGGTAGTTATTCTGACAAATCCCCTTATCCCGAAGATACGAAAAAATCTAAAAATATTAGAAAGGAACGATAATTTGACAGTAAATCTGAATCGTTTTTCGGAGTCCGTATCGAATCGAGTGATAACGAAAAGTGGAATTTTTTTAATTTTGTCATTTAAAAATCTAAAACGTAATATCAACACTGGTGACTCATTAATGAAGGCGATCAATTGCTTAAATTACAAAAAAAAAATACAAATTTGTTGCTGCTCAGCGTACTTTATTCTAGATCTCTTCGAACTTTTTGCAAACATATTGTTTCACGCTACATGAAACATACATTGTTACGTACCGGGGTGTCAAGGATTGAACCAGAGGAAAATAAAACAGTCTATTTTTATTTGCTCTAAATCTGGGATGAAAAGCTCTACGCGTCGTTCACACCAGTAACTAATCTTCTTAACTTAAAACCATCGTCTCCGCGCAGGTTTTATAAATCCAACGCTATACAACATTTTGTTTTCACAGATGTGCTTCGTGCTAAATTTTATATCTATGTTAAGGGTTTACTCCTTGTACATTGATAATATCTGGAAGTTACTGTGTGGCATAAGTATAAGCGTTATGGCACAGAGTAGACGCTCGTTGGAGCGTCTAAGAGTCTATGAGTGATAGCGTGAGGAATTCATAGGAAAACAAAGAATTACGAAAGTGATGATCGTTACAATGATTAGGGTAATTGCATCCATTAGCCGATAAACCCACATATTTAATTCTACTTCTTCTGAATTATTTTGGTTGAAAAAAAATAAAAATCGTAATAAGCCGTTGGATTCAATTTTCGATCTCCTGAAGAATTTGGAAATAATCTTTCTCTGTTTGCAGAGTTTTAGTGACTTCGCAGGTGTAACAGTAAAACGAAGTTTAAAAAAAACCTAGTGGATTTTATTTTTGACTTGCATAACGACAAAGCGAGTTCGAGCAATCGTTTCAGAACGTTTTTTTTGGATAGACCAGTGATGCATGGTTGGTAGATGTGCAATGTATCTGTTAGCATCGGAAAATCGCTGCGGACCCGCGATACCAAAGGGGCGGAAAAGGCTCGAGAAGGGGTAGTTTAGGCAGTCGAGAAAGGGTATAGCTTTACGTTCGGGGGATTTAGCGGGTAAAAAGGTTTGCAGTTACTGGTACAGTGTTCGAGAGTGAGTACAGACAAAATATATAACGTAGTAGGTGGTAAAAAGCGAGGGCGGGGGCTCGAAAACGACGAGATGGCTGACAGATTTTCGTTGGTCAGTGCGCACTCGCTCGCGCGCCATTCGGTAAAATTGAGCCGATAGGAACGTCAAGCGACACGTTTTAGCGAGGAAAAGCATATTAAAATCTGAATGGCAGACGGGTGAAATTGTGTTGACGGTAGAAACGTAATTCGTGAGCCGAGCGGGGACCCTCTCTTTCCATTCTCTCTCTTTTTCTCTCCGCCTCCTGAAAACCTTGCCTGCTCCCCAGAGCTTTTTTAACTTGACCCCTATGCCGAGGATGTGTCATCTCGGATTGCACTTTTCATAGGTCACTCTATCCAATTACTGTATTTATATTTCGATACAAACAAAATGGGCAAGTGCGATTTTTATGCCAGAGAACTTCTTTTTATGCCAGAGAACCATCAATAACAATTGTAATCAACGGAATTATTAATTCATTTCTAACAGTAAATATACGATTTCCCACTCCCCAAATCCACAATACTATAAAAATTATAAAATGTTATATTTATGAATTAAAGAAGAAAAAAAATTATACTTGACGTGCCTGTCTGCTAGATTTTATTTACATCATTAACGTTCTCTTAGAATTTCGGTGCTCCATGCTACTCCGACCTAAGCTTTAGCATAATTATTATAATTAGTTATTTCAAAACATCTTGAGAGAAAAAAATGGTGCTCATGAGAATCAAGTACATACTAGGGTACGGTTTGTACGCAAGTTTACCGTACATTGAAAATCCTAAAAATGGAACGTACATAACAGCGAGGAAGCAAGCCTTCGTTTTTAACGCCAAGGTGCATACACACGCACACTTGTTCTCGGCAAGGCAAACATTCACATTGAGCAGCACTTTCTCGGCCACCGGTATCTTGCAATCGGTTGCATACCTCGGTTGTACTTGTTAGCTGTAGAAATCCATGAGAAAGTGTCTTCTTTCCATTGTATATGTACCCACAGCATTCTATGACTGCTATATTACCACTTTACATCTGATCAACGCAATAGTATGTTAATGAGTTTGAGTGCGAGCAGTCGAGCTTGATAATTATGAAAATTGAAATTATCGATATGATCCAATCGATATTCATTGTAGGTTTAAGTATTATTCTAGCTTTTCATTCCAAAATACTCTGTCTCCCCGGAGTTTGCGAGTATACATTTTGGTTAGCAGATAAGATCGTATTTCTTGATTCATTCATTCTCAGCACTAATCGAAGAATTATGATCCGAATTTCGATGTTTCTTGCCATCGAGATTTGTTCGTACAGTTCGAAGGATGTTATACAATTTCGTCCACATCGACGTCTAGTATTTTCAATTGTTTTAGAATTTCCAAACTTCTGCCATCATTTCGCTAATCATTATGCAAAAAAATAATTACCATCGTGAAATTAATCTCTTCATTGTTTTTTTCTACTGTGACGTTTCCCAACACTCGTGGAAACTACCAGTTGCCTCGGCACTCCCATTCCAACATTCATAAACATTCGTCGTTGGTTTGTTTTTTCTTTTAACTTTTTTTCTTTTTTTTCATTTATTCGAAGCAACAATGGAATATATTCTTGACTATTATTATTTCATTGTGAGGAGAATTTTGATGGTCGGATACCAGGAAAAGTAAAAAGAAGTTATGATCCGTGTTTTACATTGTCGAAACATTGAAAGAGCATTAATAATCTCAGACCATTTTTTATCCACCAAGCGAATGAAAATAAAATGGATTCGTCTCTATACGAGCTATCGTGATATCTCTATTGGTGTCTCTGAATCATTGACATTGAGGAATATTCACCGGATTAACACTAATATAAACGAAAAATTATGATTTTCTTCAAAATAATGCGCAATGTTTGAAAAATATCTAAATTAGAAGAAAATATAGAGTTTGACACAGTACATTATTCGTCATTCTACTGGATTTTTATTTGAATAAGTTATTTTACTGTTTAAACAAATATGAATGCTGATATGCACTACAATGAATTGCTGATTCTTATTTTCTTTGTTTCGTGTATATGTTATGGAATCGAGGATTTTTCATTTTTTCATTAGGCCGTTCGCGATTACCGAAGTGTAATAATTTCATTAACGCTGCCAGAGAGGAAAACTTCTAAAAAGTTCTCAAAGAGCCAAGATAAGTTTTTCAACTATGTCTGAAAGTCTGTGTACAATACCACACTAATGAAAAGAAAAATTATAAAATAAAGCTATAAATAAACATTTCCAACGGGTTTGGATTCTTAATTTGACTGAATACGAAGAACGACATTCAAGACCGCACGTACTCGCTGGATTTTATCAAATTAGTCTCTCTACTCATTATATTGACTCATATCATGAAGAGGTCTTGATCATGAGGACAAATGAACATTATGGTCGCCATGCCGTATGTTAAAATATTCCAATACTTCATAACGTGATGAACAAGAATGGTGAGAGATAGTGAGTTCTGGTGGGATCGTTAATTTTATTCCCATTCGCTCGATCGAGTGGTTGGAAAATCTAGTGATCTGGTGAAGGATCGAAGCACATTGCAGGACTGCTACATGACCAGCCATAATTCTGGCTGATTAAATATGCATAGGATTTGCGATAAAGTGTGGTGGTGAAGCAAAGCATCACCAGGTGCACTACCGATGTTGGGTATGACGAGGGGGTTCCACGATTTCGTGACGTTATCCTAGTGAGTTGGGTGTATAGAGTGTCTACACTTGTTGGGATCGCATCGCATCTCGATTCTGGTTGTTTATCCGTTAAACGTACAATAAACAGTCATCACCGTTTGGGGCTCAGGGATACAACTCCATTGCGGGCACGTTTCCGGACTTCCATTCCTGTTCGACGCTCATCACACCGCTGCATCTCATAGTACGTAGAGAGGTAATAAATTTCCGGGCAGCTCCCGGGCATCTCGCGGCTCAACCTGCTATCCAAAGCTCACACAACGTTTTCCCTACCACGTGCACACCTCTCCGAGCATATACTCATCACATGTACCATAGTTAACTGTAGTCGCACGCCACCGGGATTTTAGCGTCGAATCAATCAATCCCTGTTTCGCATAGAATAACGAACCCTAGTTCCCGTTGCCATTTTTTTCTGTTTATTATGCTCTCATTGCAAATTAGAATAACATCGATGCAGATGCATATGAATGTATCATCAATTTGTAACTCTGTTTTTGAACGTGACTGCCTCCACTCAATGATACCAACAAGTTTTCATTCGTTCCACTCGATATTAACAATTGTGAGGCTATGAGATTCCGTCAACCAACAATTCCTCTAAATCTCACACGCACGAGCTCTTATTCGTGACCTTCCTGATTTTGCATTATAATGAATTTACACGTACTCCAATTCATGAAAATATTTCAACTTCTGTCGGATCTATTCTGCGTTTCAAGATTAAAGTGGCTAGGTGTTAATTATAATGAGAGCAAAGTTAATAATTTCGAGAATCGTCGAGTGGCCTCTCTTCTCGATTAAATTGCGTAAAAAGTTTTCCGAGGGCGGTGGGGAAGGTTTCATGTTACTTGGCTACTTGCTAGACACATATAGTTACACAGCAGAACTCTCGGTACGCTGTCTCAAAATTCCTTCTCTTCCACTTTCCAACCCAGCCACTCAGTTCAGCGAGAAACTTCTCTTGCCAAAACCTTCACACAGCTCGACGAATCTGAGATGATGGAAGCAGAGGGTAGACGAGGGACATTCCCTTGAGCTTTTCTTCTCGCCCGAGCTATTAACTAGGTGTTATCCTCCCTCGAGACTCACAGTGCGATTGTATATTTAACAGAGTAATTCTTCAATCGTTTTGAGTCTCCGTTGCCTTGAATAAATGCAATTTTTTGAGTGGATCGACCACTCTCAACCAATTCATTTGTCAGCCGCGTTGAATCTTATCTACTCGCTAAATTTCTTCTCGTACATTAATTACCACGTCCCTTATTCATTGAAAGTATTAAACTGTTTTAATATAATTACTTACTAACAAGAATTTATCCTTGGCTGTAAATATAAAAATAATAATGTACATCGTGTTACATTAATCCCATTAAGAGAAACCACTCTTTGTACGTGTAATTTCATTCACCTCGACATCCTAAAGGAACTTTCTGTACTCGATATAGTTTTACTACGATTAGATCTGCGACCTTGGTTCCCGAACTGTATATGCCCCATCACGAGATGTATAATAGCGCAAGGGATGTTTGCATCCTTAGGAAAAAGCATAGACCGATGATACCCTATAGAAACTAAGTGCAAGTTCGAAGTTTGAGATACACGAAAGCCAGATCCAAGTTTGACGAGCTTAGCTCATCGACGATTGGGTGGACAAATGGAATAGCAGTCCTAGCTCCAACGTATACCGTTTGTTAAGGATAGCAAATCCTTGCAACAGCTTCTATACCACCATTGAAAATCTCGCCCCCAAAGATTTCGAATCGTGATTCCTCGCAGGTATCTCCTTGTACGAAGTTTGTACTCTGCTACTTTGTTCTCACTTGCTTCATTCTTCTCCCAGTTAACTTCATCCTCCACTCGGTCCTAATTAACTGTATGTCATATACGAGGCTGCTGCGTCGGGCTAAGCTATGTGCAACATCAACGAGGAAGTGTAAAACAACATCGCACCACACATGTCGTGCCCGTCAACGAATGCACAAGCATTTACAACTACACCGAGCCGCATAGAACATGTGTGCATCGTCTTTCCGTTTCGTTCACCATGAAACCCATCTGTTTGTCTCATGCTACTCATTAATGCCGCCGATGGATGACTGCTTCGCCACCTCCGCGCTAACTTGGAAACAGTTCCATCTCTCTTTCTCTTTCGCATTTGCTCTCTCTCCTATCTTCTTCTCTTCTCAAGCCATGCAAGGAGGTTCCCGATATGCCTTGAGTCGACTAGACCTGCCACCACAGGAATGTCAAGCGACGAGACACATCAACACCCCTAGATCCCATCGTATAAACCGTTTTATAACCCGTTTTGCATTATTACACGAGAGATTATTACCCGAAAAGCTGTTGCGAGGAATCCTTTTCTTTCGTCTTTGTGTTAAGTTTCCGTGGACAATATATTTTAAATATTATTATGAAATCTCTAAACATGGTTACCAAGTCTCATATTTCTTCCAAAACTCCTCGTATGTTTTAGGATATTTCTTTTCATTTGTTCCTTTGTGACTTATCTTTTCCTGCGGAATAGAAAACAGATGAAACGAAAATGTGATGAATGGTGAATATTTCATATTTTTTGTTTTGACCTGAAAGACTGGGCTCTTGACTTCGTGCACGAATCTAAGTAGTAAAATGAAGTTGCGTCACATGTGCATCACAATGATTGAGGATGCTGCGTTCATATTGTCGGTGATGCTGACACTTACACACGCAAGGCATAAAGACGCGTGAGAAGCTTGTGCAACAAGCGTTTACCCGGAAAATCGTGTAGCTCGTTCCCACCAAAGGATTTACAGGTCCTTCCTTCCCCGCACGACAACGACGACGAGGACAAGGAGAATGAGGAAAGGTGTACGACGATGGCAACGACGACGACAACCCTCACGACGAAGAGAGTCTTTCGATCCTTGTAGCAATTGCAACTGCAAAGTTGTTGGCGGTGGTGAATACGTGCCAGTGAACACGACCCCTCGGCTTAACTATATCTACACTGTACCTCCCTCCTTCTCCTCAACACAATCTACTCGGTACAAAACTCGCGCAAGCACGCTGTCAAGTATACACACATGGTAAAGCTCACACAGGGTGTTTCTAACTGGCTCTTTTCTTCCCAACGTTGCTCGATTGCCTATAAACCCTGCTCTATGAAATATCTATTCGATACAAAGCAACGCCAAGCTAAATCTGTCGAATTGGACTGTACACAATACAGCGAAGAAAAGTTCCACGTTAATATATACATAGATACGTTGTGTTAACTTTTCGAAACATTTCTAAAAGCCAAACTGATAATTGGCAATATACTGTAATTGTCTTTAATAATGGAAAATATCTGCAATATAAAATCTATTGATATAGGCGATGAAAGATAACAACAAAATTTGGTTTCAATCATTAAACGTCGTGCATGTGAAAATATTATTTAAAGAAAATGAATCAGTCGATTTGCCTCCTTCGCAATCCAATCGATAATTTTTCTGCGTACAAATTATTTCTCTTGCCCCTTGTCCTGCATTATTTCTGAGTGACTTTTATATTTATGAATTATGAAGAATGTTGGCTATTGAAAATAACTCAGGAACATGGTTAAATCGGCTGCAACTTTTTTTATTTCACTTGGTCGACGTTGGTGAGAATTCTGAATTTTTCGAAAATTACAATTGTTTCTGTTGCACACATTGTAATAAAATAAAAAGCTTTAAGGAGAATATGCATAATTGTCGTTGTTTCATTACGATTTTACAACGAAATGTGTTGCTTTTTATCCTCCAGGTTTTTCATGATCGGTGAATATATGTCACGTAGGAAAAATTATGCAGGAGTACGAGCTTCACTCAAAGCAAATGATTTGTACGCAATATTCATGTTATTTAATGTTCCATATGTGTTATATAAATACACATGAAACATGTTGTCTGAAAAAATTTATAGTTATACGAACGTCGTACGAGTTGGAACATTTTCTACTACGAGAAAGACATAAAAACAGTCGTTCGAATTGGATGGTGATGAAAATCTTTTTGTCTCCGAGCTTCTTGATCGGCCTATATACGAGAATTTCAGTGTCGTCTTGCGCATACAGTAATATCCAACTTTCGTGAACTAGTATACAACTTACGTTATGTGCAAATACATATCAGAACGAATTCGTAGAAATGTACAAATGTTGATGTGATGGGATTCCGACAGACGTATAAAACACACTCTTGAAGCTTTGAGTTTAAAGATACATAAATATATATATTCGAAACGGAAAAGCCACATATCGTTTTGACTCGTCAAAATACTCTCTTTTCAGCTTTTGCATATCTGATTTACATACTTCAAATGTATTTTATATCTTATTTCATACATCGTAAAAATTCTTAATCAGTTAAAATACTTCCAACACATATGTATCAGCATCTTAACATATTTATATATATTTATTAGTTTTCGAAAGAGCGCATGGTCTAGTGGATCAGGGCTCAGATACTAAAGTCGGGGACTCCAGGTTCGAATCCCACGCCAAACACCAATGAAAATTGAAATTTTTTCAAGTATTTCTATTGCGATCCTGGGTGGTTTAGACCCCACTTTTATGCTTTTGGTGTACGGCTTTAGGCGCATCCCAAGGACGGTTTCCATCGTGCAGAGGGTGACCCCATAGCCGTGTACAGGCTGACTCATTGCATCACAGCTGAGGAGGTGTTATGCTAAGCGTCCCTAGTGGCCGTCTTTGAGCGTGCTCGCATAGCCACCGAAAAAAAATTAGTCCGATTAGCGACAGTATCGGCAAGGTTTTCCGCAGTTTCATTTCTATCTCAGCAAATGCGATACTTTTGGGGATTAAAAAGCTGGAGCCGCACTGCGGGGGAATAGTTGGGTACAGGAAGAAAGGGAACCGTTGTAAAAAGAGTGATGAAGATGAGCTCGAAAAATCCGAAAAAAGGGTAGAGGCAGGAACAATATATATGTTTATATATTTATTGGTTGGCGTATTTCTAACTGGTCAGTCGTGGAGTTGTGAGATATCAGTAAATCGTGTTTTTCTTTTTCGAAGTCCTGGAATTTTTCGACCAAGCTATGCATTCTCATATCTAGTGGACTTCAAAATACATTAATTTCGATCGAGAACAGCATGTAAAAAAATACGGAGTTACTCCAGTGTCAGTTTTTATATGTGCAGAAAGATGTCAAGCAAACGTTTTTTTGAAACTTCGAATAAAATTTTGACAAGAGAAGTATAAAAAGGCGAGAGCTGTCGTGCACATGAAAACTCGTATTTATCAGGCAGATCGTTGAACAGTTTAGTATAAATTCGCAGTTTTATCAGAAAGTTTTAAAACAATGTGAAGGCACAATTGATTAAGCATGACCCAATGAATGACTTCAACCTAAAACCAGAGGAAATGTTGCCTTCGTGCATATGTTTACAATCCTTTAGATACGAATAGATTGACTTTTTGCCGCTGTGGAGGTAGGTATAATTTGAATCTCAAAAGCTGACAGTGCACTGCACGTAACGGATGCTTAAATAATGAAACGTAGAATAGAAGTAATTACATAACGCAAAGAGAAAGAGTCAAAGTGGAAAAAAATAATAATAATAATAAATACAGAAAACAAAAGGAATGGGGAGCAGGCGGCCCATTACAGACGAACTCATCGGTGCAGAAGTTTGTGATAAAACAATCCTTTGCTGGATGGTACATGTTCAATGTAACGAAATAATACCCGGAAGCAGGGCAACTAGAACGAATCCTACCTGCTCCTGCTGTTTCTGGCACGATGTCATGTGCTTCCTCTCTGCCTCTTCCTATCTTTTTCACTTGCTCTTTTTCCTCTCTCTCTCTCTCTTTCTCTATATATATATATATATTTTTTTTTATTTCTCTCCTTTTGGTTGTTTCACTATTTCACTCTCTTGTATACCACCTACCGATAATACCGTCCTCTATACCATCTCGCTGAACTCGTGGCAGTTAACGTTGAACGGAGCCCACAACAGAGCAATAGCAGCAAAGCATCCTCTTTCCTCTCATTTATGGGACTGGCCGTACGGAACAACCCCCTGGCCGAATGGGTAGTGACGATGTATAGACAGAGAGAAAAAGAGAGTGAGAGAAGGGGAGGGTAGTGAAGGGGGGAGGTAGAGCGTGCCGATGTTTTTTGGCAATCCGCGCTCTCGAACCGTGGACTCGCTCGCTCGAAGCTACTGCTCCACTGGCTTAATCGTATTCAAACGCTCTGTGTGCGGTACCGTCGTGGTCCAAGCTAGTCTTGCTGGCTCTACTGGCTGTTAAACACGAAACACGTGTTTCTGCGATTTCGCCCTACACACACAACCCCCCTCGGCCTTTCCCATGTTGAAACTCACTGTGGTATTGCCCAAATCCACGCAACTCCGATCCTCATTCGTGTGTATACATGTGTTTATACGCAACGCAGTGGAAAGTGCATGTCGATTATACAAATACATATACGCATATCCATCATCATACATACATCTGTTTTCAGGTATTGGTATGCACAAAATGGACGAACTAAAGTAATACGTGGTATAGCTAACAACAGGTACACACCAAACGAATAGACGGGCGAACGCTCAGCGTTACCCGATATGTGTGGCCGCATTTACGGAAACGATCGGTTTTGCTTCTCTCTCTCTCTCTCCCTCTCTCTCTCTCTCTCTTGAATAGCTCTTCCAGCAGACCTCTCTCGACACGGTCTCCGGTAGCTCTCTATCCCGAACCTGTGATGCTCTGGATAGGCATTGATTCCCCAGTAGGTGCTTGCCAAAGGACCTTCTCTTTGCCAATGCTATTCTGCATATATAGGAATATCGACAAAGGGACTTCGATGTGCATGTCTGAGGGTATTTATGTGAGCGTGTGCGCGTTCTGTACGTGTATTGTGACAGAGGCCATAGTAAATTGATCGTGATGCGCCGCGGTTTGTAGGTATATTAACACCCGTTCTGTGGAACAGGGATCTATTAAATCGAGTGGAAATCGTAGCCGCGACTTGTCTACCAGTTCCTTTGTTATGCAGCATTCAACCACTGGATACCTTCTCACGAGACAATACTGCGATGTTAGAATAAACAAGCAATCATTACCTTCAATCAACTTGACTACACGTTAAACAATAAATAAATAGACACAACGTGTGCTGCGAGTTCCTGTTTTTTATTATTAGAGGATATTTCATTTTGTCATAATTATTGTTTAACCCTTTTCGACCATGGTGGGATTTACGTTGGCCCTTCTATTTTGATTTTTATAGTTCTTTCATTATTAAACTGTTTCAACAAAAATTACCAAGTTTGTTGTCATTTCACGGTCCCTGGGATTTTCATCATAAATAATAAAAAATATAAATAGATAGTCGTATGAATAAATAGTCGAATTCCGTACTTTTTTGTGAAAAAAATCTTTTTCTCCCGATCTACTGTGAACAACGGAATAGCCATTTTTTCATGAACTCAATAAACTTCAGTGAATTTTAGAGAGTTTTTTTTTCATTTCGGTCGCTTGTTTTTTTTTCTAATGGAGAAAACATTAATTTTCAACTCTTCGAAATATTTAAAAGACAATTTCACAAGATTCTTGCATTTTTCGGATTCTCTGGAATAGGTTTGCGAACGAGTTTCTTTTTTCTTTTCAACTGCGTAGGGAGTCGCACTCATAGAGCGACAAATATATGATACGACTTTAAGAAAATCGAGAATCATTGATCGAAGTAGGTCTTCGTTGAAACCAAAGTAAACTCAGCGAGGCGAGAGAACTGAAAAGCAGTCAACTCAAGAAATATCTTGAATCGTCTTGGATATCGGTCAATCGTTTTTTTTCTCGTTCCAACCTCGACATCCTTTCTCCATGCTGGTGTAACGTGACCTCTCAACTTCCTGCTCATTTGGGAATCGAAATAAATATTTTCTTCAAATTTTGTACTTCTGCAGATGTGGTGATTCAATCACGTTAGGTTTATTGTGTATCTAATAGCGTCATTTTGAGACGAAAATTCCATAAATTCCTAATTCAGAATCTTTTGTTTTTGTGCTATCAAACTTTCGTCGGTTATTCTCGTAACGGAATTAAGAAATTGATAAATATAGAATGACCTTTGGTTGGACTAGTACAAAAATTGCCGACTCTCAATTGCTTTTTATAACTATCTTTTTTTTAACAACCGAACCTTCAGAAATAAATTGTCATTTAAAGTGCGCCTTTGATAACATTCCTCAAAATAAAAAATGGTTCGACTACTAAACTGAAAAACATTGTTTTATTGCCTCAGATCAATATTTTTATTATACAGAAGAATTATTGGAACGACGCGAGATTCGCTTTGTGAAAGTCGTCGAGAAAGATCGAGCGCAAACAAGGCGAAAAAAAAGAGAGATACGATGGACCTGGAGAAAATGACCAAGTTTTACAACCAGTTTGTTTTGACAACGGTCAAAGGAGAAGATGATTGCTTCGAGAGTGTTCCTGCTCCACGAATAAAGAATTCCGGTTCCACGCACTCTGTTATATTGACATTTCACACGAGACCGAAATATATGTCAGACGAATAAGCTTCAACACTTTTCTCTGCTCTCGTATGACTTGCAGTGTTTTTGCTTGTATGGCGTATTTTAAAATCAAATCCATCATGGATGGCATCTTCTTTCAATTCATGTATAAATATCAAGTTCATTCTTTCGTCCATTACTTATTGCGGTCATTCATTTGAAGCGCAAGGAATTCGTATATTTTTATTGAAAACAAAGATTGGCAATTTATTTCAGTTAAAAAAAAACTGACGGTAGTAGCGATCGACCATAAAAAAGAAACAAAGATCAATATCAATACTTCTCAGTTCAAAAACTTCCTTCTTTCTTCATATTGTTTTTTCAAAACCATTATTTAAACTAGCAATCTGCTTTCAGGAACACGTGAGCAATCTTCTCGCAATAAGTAACAGTCTGGACTAATTATGCGCAGACAGTGTCCATTAATTTTTTTCTTGATATAACTGAGTTGTAGTGTAGTGAGTTATGATTAATTAGCTCTGTCTCGTGATTTGGCCGGTCCACATCCGAGAAAAGGATACTCGGGATCTGATGAGCTGATGTGATTTTTTGTGAGGCAGAGTAGTTCGAAGATTGGATGTTCAGAAAGTCTGGCACCGTTAAAGAACATTTTCGTATACACAATTTTTACTTTACACCTTTCATATTAATCTCCGAAGTTCTAAATACATGACTCTCTAAACTGGATGATATTATAAAAACAATGTGTATTGAAACTCGAGTTTATTTTCTTGATACAATTATCGAAATTAAGTAAAGAACTGTGTGAAAAGTAATTCATTAATTAAATTTGTTTAACTTGAACAGTAGAAATTTAACGCGTCCCTTTCTATTTTTAATTTAGCGTTAAATGTTCACTCACACAGGTTGCTAAAATGCAACTGTAACGAGTTACACAATATACTATAGAGCAGATTTCACAGTTGCGAACTCTTGTCTGCTTCCCACGGGATAAAACTTTGTAAAACTGTGCCGTGTCAGTTCTTCATAGTTCTCAAGTGTTTTATGTTCTATCCAATACTTTGAGTTAAGAAGAATTGATATACCCAAAAATTGAGTTCTTCATCTCGGTAATATTTTAGTATATACTGTCCAACGGAGTAAAATTAATATGTCTGGTAAATTGAGCGTTGATATAAAGATGTGAGCCGTTGGATTGATTGGTTTCTGTTCGTTCTATCGTACTCGCGTGCAATTTTTGTAAAAATGAAACTTGTTATACGAGAAAACAAGAAAGAGCAGAAAAATAGGATGGTCCGAGAATCAAAGTGGAGAAGCGTTGTGATCGTTGTTCGATCGAGAACATGCTACATGAGCATATACTCCCTCTGCCACCAGTCAACACATGCCATTTCGAATGTGTCCCTTCTAAAGTCTATTCTCCCGACGCCCGTGCTCCGGGGCATTCGTCATAAAAACTCGTTGAAAATTAACATGGAAATGACCAAGAATATTGAACTGAAATGGAAAAAACGCTGTTTGGGGGGGGGGGGGTGACCTGTTATATAATATAGGTACGTAGTTACCAGGAATCGAAAACCGTACACTGCGAAGGAGTGATGAATAAAAGTATGAATACAGCGAACAGGATAGCAACTTAAAAGTGAACAGATTTTTAACATCCGCAAATAACAATTGTTTACATTGTTATTATTAAGAATTTGTCTTCTTTACTGGACATTATTTATAGGAATCCAAAAAAAATGGTCAACACTAAACTTCTTTTATTGATTTATTGAGAAACACAACAAAAAAATGTTGCCGTGCTCGAAGTGGAGTTACAGACAAATATAGTGGAGATGTTAAAAGATTTAAAAATGGACGAAACAGTGATTCAATATCTGATTTTTATCCGTGTCAATAAATATACTTTTTTGAATATTGAGCCAAGAATATCGCAGATTATTTGTACCATGGCACGTTTTGTTTAGTGATATAATCGATCGTTTCGATGTGGAAATATTCGAACATTTTTATAAATAATAGAAATGACATTTTATTGATGTGATGCTAATCAAAAGCATCACATTAACGATTACCGAAATAATGTTTGAAAAAAAGTTATATGTGGTTTGACTGTAGATAGTAAAATTACGCATTGCTTTCGAAACTACTGCAAATAGAGAACCGCGGGGGGTGCTGTATATTATTTTTTAAATATTTTTATATCTCGTTGGTCGCAACCCCAGGGTAAACCGTTAGTGCATCGAATTATTTTCAAGCACGTAAACAAAGTCAAAAACTTGAAAGGGAATTCAGGTGCAGGGTCCAGGGAAACGCGCTCAACGGCAGGTGAGATAGGTGGACTGATGATTGGGAGTGGGTTGAAATAATTTCGCAGTTTTTCGTTGCCCCTGAGGCTCCTCGCTGTCCATCACTAAAAGATCCGTCGGACTATCTCCGCTCCCTCTAGCTCTCGAACGAAACGCTATGCCGCCTCCCCCTACGTAGAATAGCAGAGCGTGCGCTTGAAGTCCATTGATTGACCGTTGTCTGCTGCGAGACGTGCCCGTAAGCCAGGGGTTGCGAGCGGTAAACCGTTCAGAGTCTAGAGTAGCGATGGTTCATCAAGAAAGTTATTGCACCGAGTGTCCATGTCACTGCACCACATGCATTTGCTGTGTAAAATTGTACGATTGCGTGGCTTTCAATGATCTTTGAGACCACATTGCTCATGACCTTTCGATGATGACTGTAATAAATACCACACGTTAACGATCAGTTACAATTTTTCTTTCTTTACTGAAAAAAAAAATCGCTTAATCTCTATAACAATGTAATTGAATCCTGGCTTTGGACGGAACATGTTTCTAACAGCAGACACACGCGCGTACAATTGTATGCGTGTACAGTACCGAGGATATTCCGCTATTCTTATTTTTTTTGTGATGTATTTAGCAGAGTAAGTATACACGCTGGTCTCCTTAACGTATGATGAGTTATGCAAGAAATTAGAACACCATGTATCCTGCTCGATGAAATTCCCACAGTCAAAGGAAAATGATAGGAGGTATGAGAGAGGAAGGATGGGGAAGGGTAAAAGACCGACAATTCCTTCAAATCAAAGGGAATTATTTAGACGGAATGAAGAAGTAGGAAAATTTGATACAGATGTACAACGAAGAGGGGTATGTATGTGTGTGTCGGTGTGTATAGAAAGCAACAAACCGTTTTTGTATCTAACTCTCGCTCGCCGAACAGTTTGCATTCTCGCTGTGAAGCTTACTCTCATCTTTCCTCACCCGCTCAATTTCTCCCTCTTCGCATACTACGACCACATTCGAGTTCTATCTTCGTCTATGGATGTATATATTCATATACGTGAATGGGTAATAGCTCGTATATCTCGCAACGTTTCTATCCCGCTCGTTCGCTACGGAGAACCACAGTCGCTGTCTGTCGGTTGGAGTACCAACTAAGAAGATTACTTTCCAACTCCTATATAGCTCTGAAGCTATATAGAGTATAACTCGGCTCGACTCGTGGGTAGAAAACGAGGGAGAGAGACCAGGAAAGCAGGTACACCAAGCAGCACAAGTAGTAATGCCACTTTTCTCGTGTATTATAGTGACGCCACGGCAAGGCTACGTGAACCTATATGCTCGAAGACCGATAAAACAGGACCACAAGCCCTCCCCTTTCACCTTCTTCGAGAAGGGATACTCGCCCGGGCATGTGTGCGAACGAGTCCGTGAGTGAGTGAGCGAGTGAGTTACTCTATATACGGACTCAAAGTTTGAGTCGCTCGTAAACGCTGCTTTTGCTACCAGCACCGGCGGTTG
Organism: Campoletis raptor; assembly: GCA_948107755.1. Lineage (NCBI taxonomy): Eukaryota > Metazoa > Arthropoda > Insecta > Hymenoptera > Ichneumonidae > Campoletis > Campoletis raptor. Next base: position 15,307,442 of record OX403622.1, read on the forward strand.
CACTGTGTAGCGAGGAAGGTTGCACAGGGTAGGCGACGCACACCCAACCTCTTCCTATACTGTCTGTCTACCCACTTTCGTTCTGTGCTGGGCGCTTGGTGTCATAGCTGCCGTCTCCGTCCGTTATATCCAAAGGAGCTCACCCGGTTTTACGGCTCAATTCGCAGTACCCCCTTTAAGGACCGAGACTGTGAGGGTGTGAGCACTGTTCAAGCACGGGAGATGGAACGGTGCTCTTTACAGCAACGAGAAAAGGGATCTAACCCGCGTATGCACCGACTCCGTTATATCCGTCTATACACATATAAATGCAATATATATGTATATTCATGTTCAATATATAAGAATCTACACCGTGCGATATACTGGTCCGGTAATTAAACGCGTCGAGCGGGAATATGGGACCATCAGTTGGGCGCTCGCGCACCCCCTTCACCATCGGGTTAGACTTTAGCCTTTCCACCCAACATCATCCCCATCCTCTATTCTCGCCTACGAATCTCCCCTGCGATTGCTCTCCTCGTTTCATCTGTATATATCTCTTTCGGTTTGCGCCCGTGCGCGCGTGTGTGTATATACACATATACATCTACACACGTTAAACCGTGCTCGCGCTAAAACACACTGTATGCATATTGACTTTCAAGAAGGTCTGATATGTATCCTTGAAGCTTCCATCCTAAAAAAGACTCTCACTGTTTATTTTATAGCAGCACCAAGAAAGAGAATTGCTCTCATTTTTTCGTAATCGATAGTCACTAACGAAGTACTCTTCAAGTTATACGTACCTTTTTCGTCTGCAAAACCATCGCAGTTTTTTCCAACAAGTTCCTCTTCATTTATTCTCTACTTGAAATAACTAAAAGAGATGTTTGTTTCAAATGTTTTGGTTTTTGCATCAATGAACCTATTTAGTCACTACTTAGTCATTGACTATGATGCCTATTGCGTACTATTACAATGCGCATATTGTTCGAAATATGCTTAGTTGATGATCAGGAAAAAATCCAATTGCCTAAATCTTATCGAAACTCCTCTCCTATTTGACCTGAAACGTCGACGCGTGAAGAGACTCTCGAGGTTTGGAAGCTAGTTTTCCTCTGGATATTACTCTATTACTATGTACACTGTGTACCGTGTGGCAGTGTCTAGCCGAAGGAAGAATAGCTCGTGAGATTGGATTTTCGAAAGTGGCCCACGGGTGGTGCCAAAACCTTACCTTGGACTTCTGGCGAGGGCAACTTCTCCTCAAATCCACCTGATTATCTGCTTTCTTCGATGGATTTCTTGGGCAGCAATACACTCTTTCCTTTTCACCACATGCTCTTTCTTCGTTTTAGACACTTATCCGAATTCCACTTCAGCTAAGAACCCTCACCCTCCCAACGTTTTCTCAACTTTTTCCTCGTTTTCCACGTCTCATTCGCTGCTGTGTCACCCCAAAGACTGCGTCTCAGAGGTAGCTGCTATTGTGTACAACGAGAACGTAGCGCAGGTTCTCGCGTTCGGAACGAAGAATAAACAAGGAGAAAAATGACAAGACCCGGGGGTAGACGTGTTATTCAGCCCCTCGATTTACCGATACGTATCGCAAGAGACCCCTTCTTGTTTGTAGTGAAACTTCCCCCGATGTTTATAGCCATTTTGGATAAACGCCTTCCCCGCCTTTGTGCTTATCTCTGAAACGGATAAAAAAAAAAAACATAAAAAAAATCACGGATTTCTAGCGACGGCAACAAATGAGCCGAGGCTATTTGAAAATAAAAGAATGCAGGTGGACAGGATGGAAGCCACCTGAGTCGCGAACTTGTTTTCTCTCGTATAGCAATGCGAATTGTATATTTTTGCAAGAAAACATATATTTCTTTGTACTATTCCCCCATGAAATTTCATCATTGTTTACGTTTCTCTACGCGTACTTGTGTTTCTGACAAAGCTCGTCACAGAATATTGCTTTCGAAAACACAGATGGGCCCAGAGGTAAGAAACCAATGAGAATATACAACTTCTTTTTATATTTATCGCTATATGTTTTTATTTTTATTTTATTTTTTCATCTCAATTTAAACATGGAATTACGGGAGCGAATTTTTCTCAGTAAACAACTTGTATACTTGTGAAAGATGGCTGTGAAGAAGGGAAAGAAAAATCACGAGGCCACGTTAAGAACTTGATAAAAGTTAGACATCTCGTGGAATTATATTTCCGGGTGAGTTTCGAAACGATTAAATTAGTTTTGAATTATCCGCTCGACAAGAATATATCCAAATACTGTAGCGTCTTCTCTGGCATCTTTCTTAACTTTCAACCAATGCGCATATCTATTGTTAGTCCACTTTTTGTTGACAAATTTCTTAACTAGACTCTACCGAGGCTCTCAAACCACTCAATGTTGACGTGTGAGTCGAGTACCCTGGAGTCTTAGTCTTGATTTCAACAACAAAATAATATTTTATCGCAGTACAATCGCTCTCGAACGATTCTTCAAACGGAAATTAACAACAGATAACAATATATCATTAACAGCGTCGTTTCAACAGTGCTTGTCTCCTGGCCGATGTTTGGTTCGAGGAATAATGTGTAGTTTAATAGTAAAGCTTATCTTTGTTTACAATTTTTTAGCCCTGTTTAGTGTCAAAATCGATAGTTGATCAATAATTCCTGTTAAACATCTCCACATGCTGCTTTAATTTTTTTTGTGATCATAATACACCGCACTTTTTGTGTGGCTACTTTATTTCGTCTTGTAATATACTACAAACGGTATTGATTAGATGTGTTTTTATAGTTATCTCGGGTGTACTTATAGAATATTGGTGAAAACCCGTATTAGACACAAGTTTAACTGCAACCAAACTTATTGGTTTACGCTGTAACGTTACTCTATTGTATTATGAGCTTCCCAAAGATTGCTCCAATGGCAAGACCAAGTTCGGTATTCGGTAGCAGTAAAAACTACCGAACTGTGGATCTATAACACACGCCGGAAGTTCTTGAATAAAGACACCTTCAATCATGTCGAACTTCAGCGGGGGGGAATATCTTCAAATAAAATCCTTACTTCACACAATGAGTTTCTCAGACGAGCTTTCATCGAATACGTATAGCAAATCTATTAATTCTATTCCACTGCTCTTTCTTTCGTTACAAACGAAAGTAATTTGACGATAAAAGTATTTTTTATTGCTATACATTAAGACGAATGAATTTTTTTATTCATTTTCTTCTGACAAATATATTTTCCAAAAGTTCCTTGGTTATCAATCGATGAGGTCGTGTCGGGCTCTCTGTTGTAGGCTTTTGATAAAGTCGGCTGTTGATTGCATACAATTTTGGGCTCAGCTCGCATCTAACGTTGAACCACCAATCACATACGAAAACTGCTTGGCTAAACTGTGTTCCGTTGGGACAAAGAAACGTCGCTTGTCTTCCATCTATATCACAATAGTGCCATGCCTGACATCGAGTCTCAACGTCGGCAAAAAATCCAGGATACGGTTGATCGTCACAGTAGAAATTTGTGTATGGCACTTTACCTAGTACCGGATAATCGGTCCCTGGCCGACCTGAAAACCAAAATAACAAATTAATTATGGTTTATGTAGCTCAGAACACGTTGATGCATGTAAGAATTGGAATAATTTAAAAAAAAAAAACAGACTTAAATGAAATGTAATACATTGAAAAGACATGACTTTGTGCGATTTTTTACTCAATAATTTGAAGTAATGTCAATAGAAATTTGAAGAGGAAGGAAAAGCTAAGAATTGATTCTTCTCGAAACTCTTATCGATATTTTTTATCTTTTTCTCACCCTTACAAAAGAATCATCGACACGCGTCAAATACACCATAGAACGAGAAGTCTATCGCAGTCAAGCAATGAATAATAACGAGGCCCGACAGACGTGCCACGTTCATCACTAACGAGATACTTAAAATTTTACACAGACATCGCGTGAGTCTGCTTCCTCAACATATATGCTCTTTGTAAATTTTTCTTTTCGACGTGACAGAACGTTTTGATTTTATTCTTCTGTGGAATAGCTTGAAACTCTTGAGATGTTGACTCATGTAGGATTTTGCTTCTCAGACGTTTTCCCAAAAGGCAAAATTGTAATCTGTTGTTCCAACGGGTCACAATAGAACCGTGTCTAATACTTGGTCTTGACACGTCGAATTTTTATCTCCAGAATTGAATAGTCATTCTATCTGCCATTGACATTTCAAGACTATAACAACAATTACAAATTCTTAGGAAATGCTTCAAATTCAATTAGAATTATGCCTCTAAAACGATGAATGGAAAACGTATTAAAAATCAGTGGTAGCTGTTTTGAAAAGTTTGTATTTTTGTTGTTTTATGAATCGAGATTGTCACTTCCCAAAAGAGATACATGTGAAATTTAGTAAACTTGGAAACCGTTATAACTGACGAACCATTTAGTGAACTATCAAGTCTGACACGATTACAAAATCTTCTCCAAAAATTTTGCGACATTTTACAAAATCTGATAACACGCGTGCTATCCATTCAATTAATCCATATACATAGACGAACACATAGGAGAACCTGGGAATTTTCGTAGACGCGTCATGAACGTGTCAGGTTCTTAGAAAGGCATGCACGAGCATTAGAACGAAGAGTATAATAATAGATAAAGCATAAATGATATCGTTCTCAGGCTTACGCCAATATAAGCCCTTCTGCATATGTAACGTTGGTGTTCCCTGGTAATAGAGACAAGAATGTTGACTGAGAGAAAAGCCTAGGAGACGTGACGTTAAGACAGGAGAAAAGGTGAAATACAATATGATATTCAGACTACTACAAAATTCTTATCATGAAAAGAATTCAACGTAGGCACCTATCTTTTTTGAGTACTCAGAGAAAAAAATGGTTGGATCAATCAAACATCTCATTACGGAGAGCCAATAAAATTATGTATTCATCGTAGTATTATGAAGTATTGAAAAAAATACGCTCGTTTTGCAACTAACTACTCATTTATTCCGACTGAAATCTTCCAATAACATGGATTGCTATTGAATTGACGATTGTGACAAGTGACATTCTGTTGTTCCCTGTCTATTGCCTGAGCCTCTGGTTCACTTCTGAATGAATCATTTTTGTTATTCAGCTTTTTCCCCGACAATCCCTGGTTGAATTTCGAGACGCAGAGAATTTCGTAAATTTGATCATTTCGATTTATCCTCAATCTCGAATCGCGTTTCCTGGGAGGAATAACGTTTCAACTCGAGTTGCTAATAATTCTCCTCCGTCAGAGCAGCGTATAGCAACATTCCCCTGCATTGCTTCACATCGAGTGTATATACTAGGGTGGATGATAACAGTGGAAGAAGTGTCAAACCAGTGTTCGTCGTGCTTGGATGGGAGAACCAAAAACGACCACGTGAAATAGATAACTATGGCTGAGAGTTAAGGAACTCACAGAAAAGCGTATTCACGAAGCAACATCATTATCTCAGGCTCATAGCATTCACAGTGAATACCCGCGCCAAAAGCGAAGCCGGTTTCTCGTGCTTCGTTTAGCCTGGAAATACTTCCCGGTCGCAGGGTATAGAGCTGTTCCTCAACGTTGAGTCTGTTCTCCAATCCGCCAAAACACCTAACAGTATCCCATCCTACAATAGCATTCCTAGAAGAAATGTATGAGAAAGCACTGCACGAAAAGACAACTAGATATAGTTAGTACGGGCTTTCTCCGGGTCCACCATAATGTGAGTTAATTCTCTTGTTGCCATGCGTTTGAATAATATAATCATGATCGGTATAGAGTTTGATGACCATTGTTTTATGTTCACAACGCTTCTCGTTCCATTTACTAGTTGATAAATATCCATTTTATTATAACGTCGCGTAATGTTTGAACCAATTATCAACTTAACACTTTAATTATTCCTCCATTAAAGGGAAAGAAGGTAAACGAAGGTTTCAAAATAGAGTGGAGAAGAAAAGAGCGCCAAATGAGAAAATCCACTAGAAAAATCAAGATTCTCTGGCGAACAAATATGGTGACGGGAAAATCAGAGAGAATGAGAGATTCGCTTTGTTCTCCATTACATTCGTACACACATATACTGTAGTAAAAAAAGGTCCAGTAACGTTGGCTTTAACGCATACACCATCCTCCGAATATATGTACACGTGTATGTGTACTTTTCTTCGTATAACTAGAGAAAATCTATCTTTCTGTCTGGTAAATGAAGGATAAAATGCGTCGGTAGCCTAGACTCCGTCGCTTGCCTGTCCCAATTTTTTCCTCCTCTCTCATCCATGCTATTATAAGACCCTCTCGTTCTACCATTCAATCCCTCTATCCCTTTTCGTCTTTTCCCCGCCCCGACTTTTATGTTTCCATGCAGCCATCGTCATAAAGTCAGCCGGGCGAACCGAACGGGGTCGACGCCACTCGCTAACCCGCGTACGTCGTCGTCCATTTCCTCTTTCTTCCTTCCTCACGTAGTTCCACGTCGAAGTACCCCGAAACCTAAAAGCCCGGGCTACCTCCCCGTTTACTGTGTGCATAAAATTGGATGTAGCGAAGGAGACGAACGAACTAGAATGACTGACATAGGGAAAAAACAGTCTGACGCAGAGTTGACTCGAGGGTTCGACGATGATGGAATAAGGAAGGAAGTTGAAGAAAAAAAGCTTGGAAACGAGACTTTCTACAAGGAGTAGCGGCGTGTCATAGAAGAGAAAAGCATGGCGAGTATCGCCGATCCTTCAACGATAGGCTTGGAGACAAAGAAATCACAATGAACAACAATGAGAGGAAAATTAAGATGAGAATAGGTGTAGAAACTTTACATTGAAACGGATCATCCACGCAGCTTTATAAAAAATATAAAAAAAATAAAAAGAAATTCGACAGTACAATTGTAAATACAAACATAGAGCATATATAACGAAAGTTGAAAACTGTGCGAAAGGTAAATTAGTTGCAGGAACGAATACCGTGATTCTTTTCGTGTTCTCTTCTGACTCTACTTTCATGCCATACTATTTGCTCCAGGATGAAATGCGGGCATGAAGAAAAATTTTCTGGTGCTGTTGGGCATAAGGAGTATGAATATTCTGTACACTGGCAGAACCCATTCTCTCACGTTAGAAAATAGCGTTGAACGACGAGAGACCTGCGAAAAAAGCAAGCAATGCGGTGTAAACCACGGTTACCCCTCTATTCACAATAATACTTTATTTTCACGAAAACTCGAGAGCTCCGATTCCAAACCTAAGTCGACTTTATGTTCCTCACACTACATCGTGTTGCACCCTAAACGTGTACCACTTGTTTTTTGCCTCACTCTCTCTCTCTCTCTCTCTCTCTTAGCAAAAATAGGCTGATATGAGTATTGATTTTTGAGAGCATTAGAAAAGTCTACTTACTTATTCTTTTTTTTGTTAGATATTCCCATTGGAAAGTAATGATTTTCAATTACTTTTTTCAAAAGCGTTTAATTTTCTGTCCAGGCATTCAACCGATACTTGAGATTACAGTGTCATATATTTTGTCATTTATCAGGTATCGATCATCGGTTTGATGAGTTTAAAAGCTTTCGAGAAGAAACGATCGTTGCGAAGTTTTGGATTGTTGTATACCCCACCACTTTTATTCACACTTTTCTTCTCGATTGCGTGTTAAATTGTATGAAACGACTGCTTGCATCGAAATACATTTAAAACAACATCCTCTCATCAAGAACTGATTCAAACAAGAACTGAATGAATATCATTGTGGAAGTTTAATGGAAAAAGTTTATTTGGTGTCGTAAAACGCGGAGTAAAAGAAAAAACAGTTAATTCAAAGAACATTCAGAAGCGTTAGAAAAATCTAAATCAACTTTAAATGCAATTAGTAAAGACAAAAAAACCCATAATATTTCACATCTTTTCGTAGATAATTTACGTTATTTCTGATCACAATAGGGCTCCTAGAATCAGACACATTTCAACCTGATAGCTTCTGAGCTGTCAAAATGATATAGCGAAGTTTGCACGATTTCAACGCACAGATAAAAACTTGTAAATGACCTTTTTTTGTCTGTTTTTATTCAATAATTGGTGTCGTATTCAGTCACAGCTTTCAAACTGGCACAATCGAAACAGAATGATAAAGTGGCACGAAACGTCTACTTCCAATCTAATTAGCTGCTAACAATGAGATTTCAGAAAAACAAGAATTCCTTGAGGCGTGTTTTCATCGCTGGAATTTTGTTTCCAGTGCAACGTGATAACGAACCTCGGTACGACTCGTGCTGAATTTTATTTCCTTCATATTCCATTTTTCTTCAGCTTCTGTTGAGCCCACACGCTTGTACTACCTACATTCGTAATTTTTACGCAGACGCGTTATGCTCTCCTCATCAACGACGTCGTGTACGTCCGAGCGCCGTTCGTTTGTCAAAAAATGAAATAAAATGAGCGAGTGCCGTGCACAAGAATCGTGCAAAAAAAAATTCAATCGAAAATAATTTAACGAATTTACATACATAGTTGTATGTAGATGGAGCCCTCATCATCACACTCAACGTCATCATACACGCACGTTCTAGCAACTTGATGCACTCGTGATTTGATTCTGATCTGAATTTGGGCAACTCCTCCAACATATTCACGTCGCTCTCACGTCCCTAAATAATTGGTATTCATTTTTTCTCCACGTGGTTTAAGTTATCTCTCTTTTAGACTCACAAGTACAAGATATCGATGAATTCTAAAGTTTACTAAAGATACGCGTCTTCAAATTTTGCATTTATCTGTCAATATTACTTAAATACACTTGCGACTAATAAACCAGCAGTAAAACTCCATTGACACTATGAAAATCGAAAAAAAAAAAGTTATAACTTTTCATCAAACGACTTTCTGGCTTTATTGATTCGTTTTCCTACTTCAGTAGAGTCTGGAGAAACGTTTTCACGATAATAATTAAACCTCAATAGTCGCATTTGTTACACTTTTACATAGCGACCCAAGTCATTGATCTCACAGACCGCGTGTGTCCGAATGAGGTACATAAGTACAACAAAAAAAAAAAGAAGATGTCTAGCTAAGGTTAAAAATATCCATAAAACATATGAATTGAGAAACATACAAATGAAACGTTTGAAAAAAATGAATGCTTCTATTTACGTCATCCCGATGTCGATGTTTCATTCTCCAAAAATTTCACATTTTCAAATAATGAGTCCCCTTCGTAAAACTTCCTGGATTCAATCGAGCTCATTAAATCCTTTCGTCTTTTTTTCGTACGAATCATTTCTACTTGGTCCAACACTTTTGTCGGACGTAAGCCTTTTGTACAAATTTGAAAAGATATTGCTTTTGAGGGGCTAGTGAGAAAAAAAGAATGACTACGCATTGACGGAAATGAAAGAACGGGAGAAAAAATCCAGAAGAACTTTAGTAAGAAGCTGTTTGCAGTTACGAAGTCGGTTGAGGGTGAGTTTTACCGATAAAAATACAAAAGAATTATTACGGTGGATGGTGTGGTGGCAAGAAATTGTGAGAGATTGTGTGAAAAATAAAACGAAAACAAAATTTGAATTCCATTGATGTCTGTCCTATCATTTCTGATTGTTGGAACAATTTTAAACTGTTGAATTATTTCCTCCTTGGTTTTCAACATTTTTTAAGATGTCTGTGCCCAAATAACTATGCAATAATGCGATCTCCGTCACTTATTCTGGCGAATACTGTCAAACTTTATGAAAGTACATTTATAAAAAATAAATCCGTCAAATATTCGAACAAGTGGAATAAGGAGTTAGAGAAACCAAACGTCAGTTAAAATGCTTGACGTAAATAAATTTATACCACAGTATTTTTTCTTGAGAAACTTTTTAATAAATAAGTTTCCCAAATGCGACATCTGATTATCTCTAATCATATAGAGTCTTCATAATCTCGGTGTAAGGTTGATTTCCCATGTTAAAATGGCAAAGAGAGCGCGCAGCAAAACGGTATTCGTCGCGTTCCAGTCGATTCGCACAATGTAATAAAGTATACTGTTCCCCTACATAACTCGTGATTTCTTTACGCGTTGCTCCGTACCAGACTTCAAAATGGAGCCTTCGAGTACTTCAGTTTTCTTCAATATCCTCGCGAAGTTTGTGATGTCGTTTTATTTTTATTTTTTTCTCCGTTTTCAGCACAGAAGATTTTGCACTTAAACTTTTTTTCGTGATACACATGGTTGCCTTCGCATACACGAATCCTTTACGTTGTATTTTAAAAAAGTCTTTATACGTAGAATGTCCTAGGCTGAGATGCAAACATGCGACACATTGATATGAGATAAAAATATACAACGATATATTATAAAGCGCTATTTCCTAGATAGGGAAAAGAAGATGCTGCTGGGTTCTGTAACATTCGATGTACGTACTAGAGCAAGTTCTTTGACGTACATTTTTCAAGTGTATATATACATGTTCCCGTTTTCGTGACGCGAACGAACTCCACAAAGGTGCACATACTGCCAACACATACACACGTTTTTTTCATATATACGAAATACCTAAAAATGTGAATACAATAAAATATATTTCTGTAGGAAGAAAGAAATAAAAAGATCGACTATAAATGTCGGTAGTGAGACGGTGTCGACCTCCGTGTGTACGGATCTCGAATCCCTCGGGTTTTCTTCACAACTCATCTCTGGTGGCTCTCGTTTGACAATAGTGATACCGTTGACGGTATATACACTAGCTGGACTGTACAAACCAGAAGAGGTTCGGTAGATACAGGATAAAATGTATCATGGAATAAGAGAACGAGCAACAAATTCAAACGAACGAGATAGAGATAAAACCGTATGCAACACATCTGTATTTGAAGCTCGTCGAAAGGTTTAAACGTTTTCTCTTCGGTTTCGATGTATTTTTTATTTGGTCCTGTCATTGATCATGTTTACTTACCCGGTATCGATTTACCAAGATCGAGATATTCTCGTACCGATGGACTGAGAAATCCTGGTGGAACTACAGGACCCTCGTTCGTTGGGTTGTTCCTCTCGTCAACATCCTCGTCCTCGTAATAGTAATCATACTCTGACGCATCCAGTGGTTTAGCGCGCTTTGATACTTTGTTATGATGATTGTACTGCTGTTGATGATGATGCTGATAGCGGTTGGACTCATGATTATCACCACCATTAGTACTACTGTTGGTATTACTGCTTGATCCAGGATCAGCTTGTTCCATTCTCTCCGTACCATCTAAAACAAATGAATATATTATATTTGAGTCCTGAAACAATTTTAATGCATCTCGAATAATTAGAGATAAATATTTATCAGGCTTTCAGGTATTATCGAAAATTGCCTATACCAATTCGCCCAGAAATATCAATTTATTCCTGGTGCTTCAATTAAGTTATCGTTTTCTATCTGTTCGATTAGAGTTCGCGCTAATATTTTGGAGAATCAAGTTTAAACTGTGAACGATTATTTATGTCTTCTGTAGTGTTTAGAAAAATAGATGACTCCGTTATTCCGGTATTAATTTTTCGAAAGGCTACTTATTGGAAGATGGTCAGTAATTGTTTATTGTACGTAGTTCATTGGGGATGTTACGTTCTGTTGCTTTGTATTCAACATCTTTATCATATTGCCGTATAATAAGTTATCAAAAGGTGAACGAAAATGCTGACACAAGTTTTTATTAATTAGAAGGAATACATAATAAAAGATTGACTATCAATTGACATTCCGGTTCGACAATTCACTGCGTGTGAAGTCACGAGAATAAATGATTTCATGGAAACGGAAGAAGTAATGGGTCCGCTTGTACCCCTGTAGCTCACCCTCATCGATCCGTCGGAAACAAGGATAACGCCGCTGGGAAGAAAGAAAAGGAGAAAATATGAGAGAGAGAGAGAGAGAGAGAGAGAGCGGGGGAAGGGAGGAGGAGTGAAAGAGGGATGAGGGCACGGTGTAAAGTTAACAAAGCAAAGACTCAGCTCTGGAGATAGCGAGTGAGATTTCGTTCAGATGCCAGAACTCGCGAGAAACGTTTTCTACCGGAACTTCTATCAGAGGGCAAAAGCCACCATCAAGAGGAGTCGAAGCGAAGCAGCAAAAGGTGTTCCATTTCGTTCCGATGGCTTGCGCCAACGAATCGATTAATTATTTAACGAAGCTCGTATTTCCGGATAGCGCCATAGTATTTCCACCCTCGCACTGACTCGTGAAGAGCTCGTAGCTCTACAGTCGGCCAGAGAAAGAGTCGTACCGTTTCTCGATCTCACTCGATTCTCACTTCGTTTCGCCGTCTGTTTACCTTTGTCTGGAATTTCATCGCCTAGCTTGCCTCCTCGTACTCGCCGTCTCTCCTTTCTCGTCTCACCACCAACCCCCTTCCCCCTTAAGCATTCACTCCTAGCAGCAGCCTTTTCACCTTCGGAATAGCGACAAGCACGCATCCTCACATCGTGCCAGTTCTGCCTCCGCTGCTCCTGCTGCCGCTGCTGCTGCTGGAAACCCTCGATATTCTTCCTCTTATTCTCGTCTTCAAGTTTATACTTTGGTTTCCTTCCATTCGCTCTTTTATCATCCTACAACATCTCGCGCATTGCGAATTGCAACATTTTCCCTAGTTTATGCTACGCGATCTCTCTCTTTCCCTATTCCTCTCTCTCTCTCTCTCTCTCTCTCTCTCTCTCTCTCTCTCTCTCTCTCTCTCTCTCTCTCTCTTCATATGTCTTTCATCTTACTATGTGCGCGTATATATATATATGACTTGCCTTCCCCGCGCTCTTCCTCTCTCGATATCGCCGGTGATAAAAACAGCGCATTTACCATCGGATACGATAGTATGACCGAGAAGAGAACCAGAGCTCAATCGCGTGTACCTATTCCACAGGCGCCTCACTCGCCCCTTCCTCACCCGCAATATAACAGAATACGTACGTAATTAGTTCTCCTTTGATGAGAAAACTCGGAGCGACTGCCGCCACAGAGTACCTCTCTTCTCTTTTCAGTCGCTGTCAGCTAGCAGTTTTATTGTATACGAGCAGGGGAACGAGCCCAGTGCGGAGGAAGTTCAAGTCAGATATACTAGCATAAGCAAAGTATGTATATATACCGTGAGAAAAACTATAGGCCGATGAGATGAGATACTCATCCCATGTTTCGCTTACCCCCCCACTACAATTACCTCCAGCCTTTATCACTCGGGGCATCTCATCACCAGCTCCTAATATCGCATGTGAATACGGCCAGCAGCACAAAGGCTAACGCTAATGTGGACCCAGTGTCTACCCCATAATATGGGCAGCTGTAAAAAAATTCCTCCACGTACGCTAGCCCTGACTCAGTTATTCGTCACGTAATAGATTCTAGTTCTTCAAACTTCTTGTCCAATGATGGAATATTTTTGTAAGTTTGGAAATTTAATTTCGAGGAAACAGCAGTTACACCTTGAATATTCATTCTTCTAAAGATGTTTAGGTATAAAGATGCTGTGTGATAATAGATAAAAGCGGTCCTTGGTGACGGACGTACATTCACATGATTCGCGAGAGATGACAAACTCCTGCATTCAAAAAAATCTCGAATTTAAGCCTACGCTGATAAAAGAATTTTGTTGAACTTTTTGTTTGATTTTTGTTCGATCAAAGCAGGACATTTTTCATGAATAAATAGTTGGTGCAGCTGAATGTTACATTAGGCGTATTTCACAGAGTTTCATAATCGTCTCGAAATTCAAAGCGTTTTTTGTTTTTTTATCAATTTAGTCAAATTGTGTGAAAATTTGTGATATGAAATATGCTGCTGCACATATAAGCAACGACTTTTGGAAAGTTCCGTGTGTTTTGAGCCAGAATCGAAATATCGAATTGAGAACCCTCATCCGTATGTTGTGCACCAAAATGTGGGTATTGTCTGCCAAAGAAGAGTGAATGCATTAATAATTGCAATAAGAAGAAAGCTGCTTAGGCCGGCAGTCCGAAGAGTAAAAAATTCCCGAGTAAAAACTAAATAAAAAATATGAACCAATCGCGCTGACCACTATCATCTTGGGTTAATACGAGCTTATGCTTCCAGCTTTTTACTCCCCTTTACGGTAAACGACGAAAGGACTCAACGGCAATGACTTGTCGTTATGTCCGAAACTTCTACCGTTCAAGTTTGTACTGTCTTGAGTTCTGCGCTTCTCACACCGCATAAAGTTTTCTCATTTGGGAAGCAGCTTACCTTCGAATAATTAGCTTGATTATAATCAAACGATTATGCCATAAGAGTATCTAATCATAGGAGAATTCTTGAACCGCGTTCAGCATTTTTTTTGTTTTTTTTTTTTTTACTTTTCTTTCTGAAAATTTCTCCATAACGGCATGACTCGTAGACAACTTTATGGTTAACATTTTTGTATGAATTTTTGTTTGAATGAATAGGTGTGTTAGCGCGGGATGATCATTAGCTCAGTTTTATTAACTACTACTCTCCAGCTTAAATGACTTCTCAGTAAAAACTCAATATGGAGTAGTTACGTTTTTATCTATTGTAAAATATTTTTCGTCAGAAACAAGGCGTGCCTTGTATTCGATAAATGTAGCACGTAAATGACTCCTTTGATCGATTTATCTCATTTTCTCGTATGTTTGGTATTTATCCAAAGCAACAACTGTAAAATAAAAGTTTGAAATTGCAAATTTGATCATAATTCAAACGACATACGCGGATATAATCCGTCACGAAATATCACGTCGGGGCGATACAGTTTCGAGAACGATTGGGTTTCTCGTAGATTCAACGACGGATTGGATCATTCCTCCAGTGACACGTGGACGCCGTAGCAGTTCCTCGGTTGTTTCTCATACGTGAGGCGGGACAGGAATCGAGAACTTTGTCTATATACGGGAGGATCTGTCTATCCACTTTTCCTCTATATATAGTTCGCTACATTATCTTGCGAATCGTGCCTTTCGGGAGTACTCCCCTTGTTCTCAAGCGCAAATACTGATACTCTCTCCTGACATCAGGCTGCAAATTTCGTTCTATATCAACTCCTAAGAGGAATGCTATAAATGAGACATTGAATAGATAAATCGAAATTTCTGCTCATCTCTAAAAATATTATAAAGATTTCATCATAATTTTGATGTAAAAAAAACATCAACGAAAATGCTAGCGAAAAGTTGAAACAAATATATTTGAAACATCATACAATGTACTCGCTACACTCAGAAAAGAAAATTTTTCTTCGTACAAAATCCTGTTCAGCTGGACAAAAAATGGTGAATCAAACAACTTTTTTGTTGAATTTTCTTGACTTTTTTTCAACCAAAACGAAGGTTTTTGTCAATATTTTTAATCCTCAAGTTATTAATGAGTTTTTTGTCAACTTAACTTGCATGAAGTTGAATTTCCCGCGTATCATTCTATTGGGTATTGAAAATCGAACAGTTTCATGTGCTTGCAATTATCTTAATCTCTGCAAAACAACATTATGGCTGAAAAAAACATCGGCTCGATAACGACACCAGTTATGCGTTATGAAGTAAAAAGAATGGGGCATAAGTTCTGGCGCAATAAAAAGTTTCTGCTATAAAAGCTACTTATGAACTCTTCACAAACGACTTATTTGTTAACCCGTCTGCTGTGGTTCCCTCCAAATATGATGGGATAGTAACATTCATCAATGCAAATTGATTAAATATTATACCTCTGTGAATATTGGCATGCATTAATAAACATGCAGATATACGCGGGCGATACATATCTCGATGGAATATATTATGCGTGCATAGAAGAAAAGGTCAGACCCGAAATCGTCGTCAATAACGATAATGCGTCCGGGGCATGTAGCGGTCACGCACGAATGTAGATGTACCACCCCCATAGCATCCCTGTCGGCCGATGAGAGAGCCGGAGAGAAATTCAAAAATTATAGCGCTAAAGCGTAGGGAAATAGCACCCGTTTAAATCGTGGGAAATAACCGCTTTGTGTCTGCTGTTCGATCCAAGCAAAAAGCATTCGTTATATCCATGCATATTTATCCATAACATGTTTTTATCTCTTTTCTATCTTCCAGCTCTGACCTATATTTCATTTTTCACCATAATAATAACGATTCGTGATAATATCAATAGCAATTTTGTAAATTTATTATAAATATCAATGGTCTATGAACAGAAAACTCTTATTAGAGTAAATTTCCTACTTCCACAAATACGATACTCGCTAATTCAAATTCATCCGAGTGTAACGCTTATCGTACACGGGCTGTTTCAAATTCAAGGTATATAGAATATTCCCATTTGCGCTTATTGTATATCAAGAAAAAGAAAACGGAAGGCAGTAACGTCCTCGATCCTCTTTCTGTTTTATTTCTGATAAACTGTAATTTACAGGTGCGTCGACGTTAATGAAATGAAAAAAAACAACAACAATTTTCAGATTTTTACGTTAAGGCCCTCACACAATGCGTATGGGACACATAATTATTTAAAAACATGAACTTCATTGGCATTTAATATTCAAGTGACGAATGCTACATTCAACACACAACAGAAATATGTTTAGCCAAACTTTGTATTCTGCGGAATTTTGTATTAACGTTAACGCACCTCACTGCTGCTTTATGCACTCGGAATATTTTTTCGTCGTCATTGTTAATTTGACGTTTTATGCACAATGAGATTCTTAATTTTTTTCTATAATTATTGCTACTCCATTTCGAAATGTAAAAAATACATTAAATCCATCATTTTGTAAGGAAATTGGTTAATTCAGTTTTGCACTGTATATGTCATTTAAACTTTAGCAATTCTTGAATATTGACTACGAAATTTTGAAGATCATTTGTATACTTGTCATGTTCATTTTGTTCAGAAAACTGTTCACTCGAATACCATTGTGAAGGAAAACTATATATTGTTAATTAATAACCAGACACAAATTCGACAGTTGATTAGTTCGCTAGGTAGTTACACGATTATGTTTCAAACACATTTGTTGAGTGAGAATTGATTTTCATAAATAGTGCGATCTATATTTTCTGTTGAAATGAAAGATAATCACAATTAATAGACATGAAAACCATTCGATAACTATTTTTCGAAACAATGATTTGAGTTTTTTGAAAATTATTCACACATCAAACACTTATTGGATTAAAGGATTTTATTTACTTTATCAAATTTTCATATCACACCGTTATCTCCTTGAAGATTCAACATGTAGGCAAACAATCCCAAGAGGCATATGCACAAACAACCCTCCGTTGGCTCTGAGCAACAGGTAAACGACGCAGATTTAATCATTGGCGGAAGTCCGGGATGTCACCCTCGAAAACGTTCCCTCCCCATTCCATAAGACCCCATATGGCTCGAGTGGATTTATCGAAAGCGAAATGTTTGAGAGAGAATCCAGAAAAATAGCAGTGTCTATATAAATTGTAAAACAATGTAAATGGTTTCTGTTTATTTTTCATGAGGTTTTTTTAGCAAGCAATGTTTCCATACTTGAATATTTTTTACCCTAATTCAAACATATTCTCATATTATAACAGTAATGACTCTTCAAATTTTTCAAATGAACGCAACGCACAAAAATGATTTCTTTCCATGTTGATTTATATTTTAATTGGACTTTGATTTATTTTTTATTGATATGCGTTTATGGATCAAGAGACGTGGCAGGGGTTCGATATTCGTTACAGAAATTATGAACGCAACCGTTTAATTAAAAATGAAAATGTTCATAAAAGGATTTTGCGAAAATCTACTGAAGTTTGCGACAGTGGGGAAGAGAGCCGGTAGAATGTATGGATAAGTCAGAAATATGTAACACAGGGGCAACAGGTAAACGTTCCAAATCACCCTGGCGTGAATTTCTGGTTTCAACAGGTGAGAAACAAGATAAAGCCGAGGTAGAAAATATGTTATGGATCACACCAAGCTTACAGAGCTTTCTCAAATGGTAGATTCAGTGAATATGATTATCGTCTGCTACTACGATTTCAACAAGCAGAGAAAATCTCAAAACAAAGACATCACAAAAAAGGTCACCTGAAGCAGTACAACAGAGCTAAAATCTTGGAAAGGAAAATATTTTTCAAAGCTATTGATCGAAGTCGAGTGCTTACTCAAACTTTTCATTTTTTTCAATGTAAATTACACACGAAAACATTTATAGAGTAAATCACACGCGAAAATTCAGAGGGAACATTCACAGGGAACACATCAGTTTTGTGCATTTTTTAGTTGTCGATATAATTAAAAATGTTAATGTCATCCCAATTGTTAGCAAAATTTATTGATCAACTCAGGTCAATCTTAAGAACAGAATAAATAGATTTGAATTATCTCCATAATAATTTTAAATGATTTGATTTGCGCGCATATAGCAATTCCACGCCATGTAAGTGATTTGACAAGAGGAAAAAGCTAAAAGATGTTTTCTATATAATGTTCGAAAGATCACGTAAATAGCCCAAGTACAAAAAAGGACACATCGAGATAAATGGGTATGAGAGTTTGACAAGAGAGTGAATAACCTCTTAAGAAATCCTTCGTGTATTCCCCAATTGCACCTGAAGCTTGAGCTATATGACTTTTTTAGACCCGGTCTCTGACCCGTGTTCTCCAAATCCACTCGTGCTGAAAGTATCGAGAGAATGTCGAGAAGTGTATTTCGAGTGTAGCAATCTAGCACTCGCGAAGTAATCGCTGAAAAAAAAAAAAATTCGAAAAAAAGTCTATGCGCAGCAGGGTCTCAATATCAATTTTATTTATATCAAGGATGTATTTTTATTGTTGCCTCAGCCCTTTATTGGAACTGCTGACGGATGGGTTCAATCGAGTGCTCCAAGTATCGTTATTATTATTATTTTTATTTCCCTTTGCTTTCGTCTTAGCTCGGATCCACGAACTTCTTATGCTTCACTCGGCCCTCTGAGTCTAAACTCTTGAATGATGTAAAGCAATTTTTTCTTCACTCGAAGCAATGTGTCATATCGACTGAGATGCCGCGAGTGCGAGAGAAATAACTGCAAATTTCTGACGTGAAATTGTATCACACCGTTCGTCCGATCTGAATAAAAACGTTTGAGCCTATTTTTTCTTTTTTTCCATTTCCGGCTCTCTCTCTCTCGCTCTCTCTCTCTCTCTCTCTTATGAATCTTTAAATCCTGTATATACTCTCATACAATCATAGAAAGTTGACTCGTTAATGCAATACGAGGAATTTGCACGTTTGCCTGTATGTGAATCATTATCAGCCACACAAGATCGGTACATTTCTTAGTTTGTTGTTTTCGAATGTGCGTCGTATAAGAGCAGTCGTACGCGAGTGGTAAAGTAGAAGATAAAGGGAAAGAGAGATACAAATTGTAGCATGTACCATAGAAACTGTCTTCAACAAAATGTGGGAGACGAGGAGTGAAGAGGATAAAAATGAAAAGGAGGCTGACGACAACGTTTCAGCTGTGACAATGCGAATAGTACAATGGCACTCACAGTGTGCTGTGCGTATCAGCAACCACGTCAACAGCAACTGTATGCTGTAAAACAACCACCATGAATGTCGGTGTGCCTCTATTACTACGTTATCCATGATGGTCACCTGAGCTATGAGCATAAATATTTGTAAAAGAAAAAAACGTATATGTATATGTCATTGATATCTAAAAAATGTAGTTCACCGCACGTCTGCACACTTTAATCGGTGTTTTAGCATCACTGGCACATATGATAGTGTGTATGTGATTCTAAAGTAGCCTCAAGCTCGAAGACTCCCACGTGTACGTAGAAAAACTGAATATTTCCTTCTCTCTCTTCTGCAACAACATTTCACGATTCAAAATTCCGTGTCAAATAGAAAGTAAAGGCTGTTCGATTTTATTTTATTTTTTCACAAATCTCTTTAAAACACTGAGGTTTTTGTTTTTTAACTCAACTTTTGCATATATCACTGATAACGCATATCGCACTGATTGTTTTCTGATGTATTTTTTGAACTAGAGATATTTACAACAACAATAACGAATCTCCACGGTTGCGCTAACTTGCACCTTGAACTTGTATTGCACGATGAGATATTTTCTCACATATATAATGTTAAGCGTTTTACCTTATAAATACGAACTTTGAAATGATTTCTCCACTGCTATTGTGACCTTTGAACAATTTAACTGCATTTTCATATAAGTACGACGATAATTGAATGAATTTTTTCATTCCATTTGAAGTTTTCGAGTAATTATTGTTTTAATATAGAAGTGCAAAAAAAAAAATCCATAGTGCGACCGCTGACGGGTTAAGCGGAAGATTAGCTCTCCAAAGCAAATGAGAATTCCTTTGAATATGCGATAGAACGTCCGAAACTATATCCCTGATATAATTCGTTGCGACGAACCGAATTTTCGACAAAGTCCATTTTCAAACTACTCAAGTCAGCACGATTCGGTATCTCGGTAGATTTGTACCAGCGTATGTGTAAGACTAGGCGTGTGTATGTATTCGCATTTGTATTTTGTCTCGTTCTTCGTGTATTCTAACCCTCCACTAGCAAGCGTTCCATCCCATTTCTCGGTTTCTCACTTCGTCGTTATACCTTTGGGAACGTAGGAATCAAGGCATGTGCGCACGTAGAGGTTTCCTTCACTATAGGAAAACAGTAATCATAGTAACCACATGGACAAGCGTAATCCGCGTAGCAGTGCGAGCTTAAACATGTATAGAGAAACTACGTTTCAAGAGAGAGAAAGAGAGAGAGAGAGAGAGAGAGACTACGATGTGCGAATGAGAAAGACCAGAAACGCGCAACAGACAAGTAAGAGAGACAAATAAATGGAAACACCGGTGACAAAGAGCACCGATGAAGAGAACAAGGGGCGTTCGGGGATTCTGGAAAAGAAGAGAGTAAGACGAATCGAGTTGATATACTGTAATACAGCGTGCAATGCATACAAATGTTATTTCCATCTGAAGCCTCTGTTATATCCTCTTTCTCTTGTTTCCTTCTTCGTTCATCAAGATTTCTCTTTGTCTAGCATTCTCATCACCCCTGAATTGCTGCTTTCTTCCTCTAATCCCTCTTTGCTATTCTCCCTCTTAACCTCCTTCCTTCCTTCCTTCCTTCCTTCCTGCCTTCCTTCCTTCCTTTCTTCTTCTGTTCCTCTCTTATTCTCCTGTTTCCCCTTCTATTCTTCCCAGACACTTTCTATCATCATTCTCTCCCTGTATCCTGCTTCGCTCCAGTCATTCATCGTAACTTTCCGCTTTTGGTTACTATTTCGTAAGATGTGGCAAACTACAACTCCCTAACCTGCCAACAGCTTTTACTTATCGTTGGCGGCATCCGCCTTATGCTTCGTTTCGCCTCTTCTAAATCGAGATTGTCGCGCAACAAGGAGACCTAATATCATACTCCAAATTATACGAGATGTCACAACGGGAATACGGACCCTCCTCGGACCATCCCAGTTTCCTTTGCATTCAACGGTATCGTCGGCCTCTCCTGTTTCTAAAAGCGGAACATTGCGTTCCACTCAACTTTGAAAGCTTGTCTGCCACTTCAATCCGAAAGTAAATTTTATCAAATTTCTCGTGGGAGATTCTTGCTTTCACAATATAATAACGGATTGTCTATTGCGAGGGATGGAGACTGCATAAGAATTTGCAGTTACATCATTCAATCGAACCAAACGATATTTGCAGGAGGCTTTTATCGTTGAATTTTGAAGTTCACATCCTTCTAGCACAACAATGTAAACAAGCTCTTTTTTCCTACGATATGGTCAGAATTTATTTGTCGCATTAGGAACAAAAAAAGAGATTTTGTTTTGCACAACCTACAAATTGTAACCCAAGATCATCATCAGAAAAACTACGCCCACCTTGCCACCGAGCGAGAGGAATCCATAAAAAATAAATGTCATCAAATGTCCTATTGTATTTCTGTTGCTTTTGGCGGCATTTTGATCTCGAACCGTCCCTCCAAACTTTTCAAAAGTTCCGTACACCCGAGTAGCTTAAAAAATTGTCAGATTATCAATTCGAATCTACAAATCAAACAATTATAAAAGCATAAAATGATTATTGAATAATTGCACGAAGCTTATTGATATACAAGTTCAGTGAATATCGAGTTCGCTCAGCTGTAGTTCTAATTGATAATACCACGAGAGTACCTTAATTCGGCTTTTCAAACCATTAAGCTCGTTAGCATTCATCGTTCACGCTGACCACCAACTCTCCCGATCTACACCGGACTCTGCGCGTTCCGGGAAAATCGGTGCATTCACATGTAGAGTAATACTTCACCGTTTACCTCGACGTAGGTACAAAGATATTATACATGCAATACACATAGCGTCAAACAAATACTTGAGCTTCAAAAATATTTTCCAGGTGCTGATGCAGATGTTTATGTAGATATAGCTTATTCAACTATCCGTCAGCAATTACGACTTGTAGTTGAATCCTGCGCCACGCACTCGCTCCAACTTTTATACCTCGAAAATTCACTGTACAGCAAAAAAACTCTTCAAAGGCGCGCTCTGACTTTATTTTTTGAAATTTTTTAAAATTATTAACAGTAACAGATTTATTGATTACTAGCTGTTGACTATGGCTTCACTCGCGAGATAAAAAAATTCGATTTGATTTGATTTTCTCATCATTTATGTTACTTTATCGCACGAAGTAAACGCAAACCAGATTTTGCAATGATTCGTTATTGATCAGTTGCAGAGTTATAAGGTAACGAACAATAAAACAAACTCTCTTTATAATATCGGTTTATCCTTCTCCACCGGGGGAAAAGATACATGTAGTCAAAATTTCAACTGGTGATACTGAATCGAATAGAGAAAAGTGGAGCTTATTCTTCTTCACGTGAATACTCACTAACCTACTCAACTCTTTTGTGGATATAATATAAACCTAATCAGGCAGGAAAAACCTGAACAAATTAAAAATATGTTATTTATTTTACCGTTTACCCATGATTAAACGTTGTTTAATCAAAATTCCAATGAGCTCGAATACGCTTGAAAATGAAGATTCATCTGAAAATTCACATGTTTGAAAGAATTTATAACGATACCATTTACATCCACTCTTCAGCCTTCGATATCAGCCTTGATGATATTGGTCCATCACAATTCTGGCCACTGTTTGCTCCTACGCTGCTACACAAGCTACACTGCAGTGTACATTCGCCAAATATCTCTCTCGTACTAATTATTGAATTCCTCTAATCTCACATAAAGTGTTTACTAACCGTACAGCATTTAGCATAATGAATTGGATCAACTGTTCGAATGAGAGATAAATGTAATCGTTGCGATAAATGCCTGATTATAATCATATGGAGTTTGTTGCATGTATAGGTATCGAATATTTTTTGCTAATAACGAGCATATTTTGGCTCATGCAGAAATTAAACATCCAAAATATGCAGCAAAATCCAGCTGCAGTCGATGGAACATATATTTTCCAATAAAATAAGAATTATTTCCATGAATTTTTAAGATCCTTTCGTTGGGGATTAAATAATCGACTTGATCGAATCGAACTTTCAGTTCTCTGTTAAGTTGAAATATTACACAAATAGGAAGCGAAACGAATTATTGTAAAAAACATCGTTGACATCCTTGGTACAAGTTATATCCACTGGAACACCTTTAAATTACCTGTAAACAACCTTTTATAAAACGCCGTGACTGCTCGATCTCTCGTAAATTCAAGTGGAGTCATAAGTGACCGTTTGGAAGCATGATGACGTTGTTCTTCATGAGTTCTTCATGACTATGTAATGATGTCGGGATTCGAAAGTCATGAAAGTGCAACTTACTTGATAAAATATAGACGGGCCTCGACGATAGTGAATTTTTTATACAATTCCTTGGCCCATGGCTCTATAATGCCCAAATATTAATAGTGTTTTTCTTTGTGTCAACTTATCAACCGAAAACTGTGATAGAATTTAGCATATTTTCAATTTTCACAACAAAGTCAATAAAAGGGGGCGAAGCAAATGAAATTTTTTGCTACAACAATAATATTTCCGTAGTAAGCCAGCAATTTAAGTGGTTGGAGCAATCACATCTTTATCGAATAAACAGAATGTTAAATTCGCCTCCAGTGACTGCCAGATTGGTTGATACAAAAAAAAATTTGTTATTTCAAGAAATTTCGTTTGTTAGTGTAAGCTGACGTTCTTTAGGTTACCTATTTATATAATTTATCCGTTTATTTTATTTTTAACTTTTACGTCTAGAATAATGTCTCTGTCGGACGGACCCTTGCGTTTTCTCAATTATACAGCACTTCAAGTTATTTGGAATACCAATATATATGTTGTGTATGATTTGCTGTGATGGATTGTCGATATCGTGAAACGGGTGTAATACCACCATAGCTTTTATTCTGACCTGTCGGGACCTTTCATTATTTTTATTTTTTATTTCGTGCCTATTTTTCGACCACATGTGCAGCCTGACACAAACGAAGCTCGCACGCACTGCATCACTGCCACAATCACTCTGAAAGCACCGCGTTCAGTCTGGGCAGAATTGCACCTAACGACGCTTCGAGTGGATCATATTATATTTCAGTCGTTCATATAACTATATTCAAACCTCTTTATTAATTGGTAAACGGACTAAGCACATCAAATTAGTGACTATAAAGTTGATGAAAAAGAATAGAATGCATCCGATATAAAACAGAACAGAAATACATGATCATTCGAAACTGCTATGTTATTTATATAGTTTTAACAGTGCCTTTATTGTTCATACATAGTCGTGAACCCGTACATTTGGAGGACGGCTATTTTCGATCCGATTCAGCGCAAAGAAAAAGAAACTTTTGGCCTCATTATTATAGTTTAAAAGATTGAGGTTATTCTCCTTTGAATCGAAATAAACCGTTAACACAGATTGGAAATAGAAAAAAATAATAACAATTTGTTGTGAAATCATAATGAAAATCATAGAGATGCAGGGAAACAAAACTAGACTTTTCAGTTTTTACTGTTTGACTATAGATATTTTGTCGTGCTGCTGGAACCGGGTGTACGTACCCCGTCGATTTTTCTTTTTGAACAACATATATTTATATATTAAATAAAATCAATTCAGAAATAATAATTGACCGGTTCATATCTTGGAATTTGTTTCAAAATCAGAGTAATTTGATTATTCTGAATAATCGGAAACTAATAGGATTCATTCCAGTGCTAATTTTTATTAAAACCCCGCAACGGGGTAATTGGTTACTCCACGAGATTTTCAAATTTTCTTCTCACTTACGTTATTCATAATCGTTATTTTAGATACTGAGAGTTTTTTTAATTACCGAAAACAACTTGATTTCTGAAGAAAATAATCAGGTCGATTAGTCACACGATTGTAAGGTTTACATTTTTTTTTAATCCATTGAGGGATTTCAGGGTCAAATTCAATCGGTCAATATATTATCTATTAAAATGTACACTAGCCTGACATAGAGTATTCGAATATTAAGTGGTTATGAAGGGAATGAATAATGGCCATGTGAATGTAATTTGTGACTCCGTTCGCAAAGACTAGTTTTGAACGGTCAAAAAAATTTGAGATCGATTTAGAAAGGCATTCGAACGCATCTCGGGTTCCAATCGTCCATTCACTCGCCGTTACATCATGGATTTTGTCCATCCATGTTGGACTTTTTCAAGTCGGTTTCTGGGAAGCAATCGTTTTTACAATTTTTTTTATTTTTTACTTTTTTATTTTCGTTCTTAATCCTATCAAGTGACTCGAAGACCTGGTTCGCTCCGGATTGCCGGAAAAACTGAATTTCACCGTTACCACTTATTTTTATTTTTTCCTTCGACACACACGTTTTTCTCGAACCTTCATTCACATTTGCGTTTCACGTCACCATCGTCTCGGTAATTTCTTGAAGAGGAGATGATCAGGAGTAAAGATTGAAGCAACGAGCTATGTGCTCCGCATTGTGGTTTCGTGGGCCGATTTGCCGTTGTTCACAAGCACTAAGCTTGAGGTTAGTTACCACTGTAAAACGGCTTATGCACAGCCGACGTCTTGAATCTGCTTGGAGATCAAAGTAATTGGCAAATGAGATTGAGACGTCTACTCTGTATTTCTGGTGTCTGTTCTCTTGAATCGAGACTATTAGTGTATTGGCGTAACTAAACAAAGGTAATCTCATTATCTTAGACTTATAAAACATTGCATTTTGCGGCTTAAAAGCTGCAAAATGCTAGAGAATTGACAAGCTTCGATGTGAAAACTGTCATCAGAATATTTTTTTTGTATCGCGTCGATAACAATGTTTGAAAGCTTGGACATAACTTTTCGAGTTTCCTAATAATTATATAGTTTTTATATTTTGAGGGAATGTGGAGACTCTGGAGATAATAACTGAATAATAATTAAAAAAAAAAAATTTCAATCTTATAGACAAGTGCTTTGGAGAGAAAATCTCGAGAAATTGTGAAAAATGAAAGAATGTTTTTTGCTCTGAGATATTCTAAAGCAATTCGCTGCAACGTCGTTCACATTGTTTACGTTCACAAGTAGAATCAGTTTTATGACAAAACATTGGTCACCTAATGTGCATGAAAAAGCTAGAAACTGTGCAAATAAGTTTTCTTCGTAAAATTGAGAAAGCCTGGCTCTCCTCGAATTCTGTTATACTGCCAATCAGGGACGAAGAAGGTTGAAGAATACGACATACTTGGAAGAAGAGCCAGAACTCATTTATCCCTCGTGCAAGTGGATCCAGCCAGAATTCAAAGGATCGGGCGGATAAATTTTATTTGCGACAATATAGCCGCGAGGATTGCACAAGAATTGCACAACGGCAAGAGAAGGTTAAAAGCAAATGAGAAGGAAACATAGGAGAATAGGGTGGAAAGGGGAAAGAGGTGGAAAAAAGCTTGCGAGAAGAGAAGGGATAGAATTTGGCCTGCCTCTTCCCTCTTACTTTTCACTGATAGGGACAAGTTTCACTAGGCTTTAAAACCCAAGCTCCTGTCGCCGTGAACATTTGGATTTTAACGCCGGCACGAGCCAGAGCCCCGAGGGGTAGAGAGAAAGAACAACTCGATCCCTGAAAGTCTCGTTCACTCACGCTTTTACGCTGCACGGAGTTTTGAGTGGAACACCTCTTCTGTATTTTATCCTCCCCCTGGCCTCTCCACATTTTCCGTGTATATTGTCGGGTGGCGTTCCCCGGGATTACCCAGCGAGTTGGCCCGGGTCTCTTTCGTATATACTCACGGTGCACCCGCCTCTCCTTTTCCAACGTTCTACCGGACAGAGTACAGCGGAGCTCGTTCTCTCACGTACCCTCGTACCCAGGAGTCTACCGGGGTGGTGTTCCCTTCTTCAGGCTTCTTCTTCTCCTCCTCTCGCCCCTTCTCTGCCCCCGCGTCTCAGTCATCCGTTCTTCTCTTCATCTCACGTTTTCTCTGTTTTGCTATACTACATCCAAACTAAGGGTATAACCCGTTTCTCGCGATCTTCGCGCACTGAGCCCGGGCAAAATAGTAGTACCTCCACTATCTCCAGCTACGTAGCGAATACGCGTTCCCTCTGCCTCACAGTTTTACTCGTAAAACCTCAGTGCCTTTATGGTGCACCGTTGCAATTTCACTTAATACAATAAAACCCAACGTAAAACGAAGCAAGATATACCGCATTCTGGTATACTATATCTATATACATATGTATAAGCCAAGAGGGTTGGTGGCAAACGTTCCTTTCCCGAGGCTCATTCTCCTTCTGGCTCTCGCTCCGACGCTATGCCTTCCCGTTTTCGCTTCCGTGGTACCCGCCGTTTATTTACCTTTTTTTCTCTTCTTCAAACCTGATGAGCGAAGGAGAATGTGGCGGAGGCATCACCGTGAAAACTGTAGTAAACGCAAGGACTGAGATAAAAAGATAGATATATAGAAAAGAGGAGGGATGAAAAAGAGTTTTCTGTCGGCAGATTTCCTAGCCTGGCCAGTTTTCCATTCTTCCATCATATATACATATACATTATACACTCTATACCTATTCGCCGATGCAAAGTTTCGCCTTTACGGCCGCGGGCGCTCGACGATCTCGCACAAACCCAACCAACGTTACTCTCGCCTTACACCCCTCGTCCCGCTTCTGGACGAATATCGATGATACCATCACCACCAACCAACGATGAGAGGGAGATTGAGAGAAGGAGACGTGCAGAAAGAGGGAAATGAAAAAAAAAACACACACACACATAAAAAAAAGAGCCGTCCTCGTTTTTCTCTAACCATCCTCCATCCTCATCCCTCTATGTTTTTTCTCAAACGATGGTGATAAAATTCGACTCTCTGGCCGAAAGCCCCGGTTCATCTGCCCTCTTCTGCCTTCCTGCTCAAACTTTACGGCTCTATACGGATCATAGTTTTATAGTATCGTACGCTCGACCAAACGGAGATCGTTCAATTCCAGCCTCGTTCCTGATACTCGATCAGGGTTCCGAATTCTCCAACGAAAATCCCTTTGCTAACCAACAAAGTCATACTCGAATTTTTCGACGTTTCAATACCATATTCAATTATCATTTTCGATATTTTATTTAACTTTTTTATCCTCTCGTCGCAGTTCTCTAAACTTTCTCGTATTTAAGTGCAAAGATTTTTAAGCGATATCAATTTTATGTACGAAGTGCATATTACACTAATTGAATTTTGCGTCAATTTACGAACAAATGATATTAGCAACAAACTCGAACACATGTAAGAGTAACTATAGAGTAAGAAAGTAAAAAAACTATCGTTAAATTCCCCTAAGATAAATAGTGTATTATAAATTGATGTTCGCACTGTTAATACAGATGTTTGCTAAATTAACACCTTCAATAACATGTCATTTAGTTTTATCGTCATCACCCTCATTCAGATTTGATGGTAAATTTTTTATTTACTTTGACCAAAGGTAGTGAATATTTCGAAATAAAGTGACTTAGAGTCTAGAGAGCGGGAAGCAATAACTTACCGTCACTCGTAATATCAATCATCTCGGAGAAATCTGTCACGAGAAATCACTTGATATCAATTTACTATTACAGAAGTCAGGACTTCGAATCCCGTCATTATTGTTACCGTTGGTTACGCGGAATGAAATTGAATGCTCGTTCAACAATTCTTATTTCACAAAAAGTGTCTTCAAATAGACAATTTCAGGAGAGAATCCGTATACATAAAAAATATCGTGTGCTAAATTTTTGATATGGAAAAGCGTATCATTTCGAAGTAAGATTGATAAACTTGCGGTCACAAAAACGTCATTTGTTCACGAAGTAAAGAAAATTGAAGAGCTTTATCAGTCCCTTGAGTGTGAGAGTTTTTGTTTTACGTTTTTCTCGGTCATTTCTAATATTTCGGGAAAAGTAGAAGCTACATCGTATTCTTTGACGATAGTAGAACAACATGCAACCTTTATTTTTCTCGAAATATCAAGATGTTCTGGAAAAAAACGTGCAGCAGGAGTATTGGACGTACGACTGATAGATCGACTTATGACGTGCTGCTCTCGAACTACAAGTCGAATTTTCGACATGCACCTCAAAAATGATCTGTTTCGACAAAAAATCATTTTCTGTAATGATTATTAATACTTTAAAGTTAATTTGAACCGACATTATGTTTCTTCAATTTCAGCCATGACAAAAAATTTGTGATCTTATCCTTCAACCCTGTGAAATAGAATATATGCGATGTATATTAAACGATGTAACGGATTTGGATCAAACAAATTTGTTTGATCGAATTACGAAGTGTTTTAGCCTTTGATCAATGGTTCCGGTTCCGTTTTACCGTTCCATGAGTCACGTCTCTCATGGTCTCAATCAGAAATTGACCGTTCCCTTATTGCTAAAGCAAATTGAGTTCGAGTTTTTTTTCTGCGATGCGTTGATAAGAATAAAAATCGGACAAAGAAACGATTTAATGAGATACTGAACCGAGAATCATAAGATCTGATTTGGACCAATTGTAAATGGCAATTATTTTCAAGGTATAATTTCACTGAATTCAGAGGACGAAAGCAAGCGGATTGTAACCGATCGATTACTCACCATTTGTGTCCAATAATATATAACCTAAGGCAATACACGCCTAGGTGTGGTCACCATTCTATAGAAATTCTTATTTTGAATTGTAATATGGGCAAATGTGACCGATTAGGCTGGTTATACGAACGTCACGGTACAAATACACGAAGCAAAGTTAAAGGACTCCTTTGGAGTAACGACATTATTATTATTATTATTATCATCATTATTACGCACTCACGACTCTCAAGACTCCATTGTCTACTATGCTAATTCTTTTCATGGATCAAACATTATCTGACATCTGTAATCTTGTTATTTAATTCACAACTATTGAACTTACAGTGAAACATAAAATACATCGCACAAGGAGCATAATCAGCTTGTTGCAAAATTCTCTGCATAATGGTAATTGTGTTGTTGACGAAAATCATTGATTCATTGATAGTTATCAAATTAAATCTGTACTAATTGCAATAGATAAGCGAAGAAAAATAAGGAGAGAAAAGCGTTCGAAACCATCAAACTATACAGTGCTTGGGTAAAATAAGTTTACAAACAGAGGAACGTGCTGTAGGCGCGAGTCACGTGCAACCAACCGGAAATTCAATAATCGTTAGGACTGTCAGTTCAACATAAGGCTTGGGATATAATGTGTTGTCGCTGCACGTAAATAAAAAATATGTGCCGGTGTATATGTATATGAAAAATATGTTGTCATGTGCGTTAGAGGTAGCATTTTAACATTTGGATTCATCATTTCTCGAATGAATTGAAATATCAGAAAGGCAAAAACGAACACATCGTTACTGACTACGTTGAATAACGCATTTTACAAAGTAAATCTGTTTATACTAACGAACCTGATATATACCTAAAGTCTCGCAAAAAATGTGAGCTGTGAATTAGAGGGACGTTAAGTACGCAAAATTAATTAGAAATCATAAAGTTTAATACACACATTCAAGTAAATTTGTCCAAACACATTATGAAGACATTCAGAAAGTTACGATTTCTCGAGGATTAATTCATTCTACATAATATAATAAACTGAATTTATATTTGTATATATAGTGCCAGTGAACTGAAAACTCGAGGGGGAAGAAGGGGGCGGGGAATTCATAGCGAAGGAGGCCGATAAACTTTCGACGATGGATGATAGAAAACGTGAGACGTGGTGCAAAATCTTTCGATTCTCTTGGTGTAGAATTTGTGAGACTGATTCGGCATTGCAGCCTGTACATGCGCGAGGTTTGCCTCGATTCCTTCACGTTCGTCGGCCTTCTTCTTCAAAATATAACCCTGAACGACCGGCTCCTTTCCAGCACGTTTCGCATCTTGTAGAACGACGTTATAAGCAAAGACGACAACGACTGGTGGTAAACGCGTGCTATGAAAACGCGAAGCGAAGGATATATAAGAGTAGACAAGGAAGAGAATGGGGAAGGGAGAAGCGGTGGTTTGGTCTTGCTGGTGGTTGCCAATCGCTCCTGAGAGATGTTGGTAAACGCAATTAACTGTCGCGAGCGTGCGAATATGGGGAATCGAATTCTATCTTGTTTACGCGTGTGTGAAGGAAGGTTGTTCTATATCAGTCGACCCCTGCTTGTTTTCTCAACCTCTGTCCCATGAGTGAGGTGAGGCACACCTTCAGAGACTTTCATGCAGGGGTGGGACATCGGGCTTTCTCTTCAGAGTTGTAGTTCTCGCAAACTTTCGATTGGGCTCGGGCGTCATCACGAATTTGTCTTGACTACGAGGCAAAATTCGCATCTAAACTACGTAAGGAGTGTGCTACTGAGACGCGTAAGGTTCAAAGAACGTACATGAAGTTATCGCCACGAGTACGTACAAGGAGTTGCAATTTCGATATGGAACATACTATATAACCTCCTGCGAATTAGCCTCCCACAATAGTTTCGTGAAGGTTCACCATTTCGGAGCGTCTTAACTTTACAATATCATTTTTCGTTGATAAACTTCAAACTTTATAATCCAATGGCTCATCGAATCATCGTTTAACTCTATAAGTAAAAGCGCTTCTACAATATAATTCTATCACGTTAACGTAACTTCGACGTAACTTCCTGAATTCAGATTCAATCTTCTCTCAATAAAAACCACATGCATTCTATTGAGGATTTAATACACTTAGACAGAGTAGATATTTAACAGTATAAAAAATAATCAAATGGCCTTTCATCATTGTTAATTGAACTTACGAATGATCACATAACGAAACCCTTCTAACAACACAAGAAGCGACAGTCTGACGTACTTGTTATTGAACAAAACAATTGCCAGCTCTAAGAAAATCAGAATCAAACAAAGCCACGGTCCCAGACATTCTGACAAGAGAAGGAGAGGCTCTTGATGCTGAATGCTTACTAATTACAAGATTAATGGACGGATAAGGAATAATGGAGTAATCGCTCGTTATAAATGAACGTACTGACAAGGGTTATCGAGAAGTCAAACTAACATTCTTCACGCACGTGGAATTATTAATTTCTACCAATATAAATCATAAATAATAACGTGTGGCAAAAATAATACCATATTTTTGACGTATTGCGTATAGAAAAGACAATGCTTCAACACAATTCTTTATTCATAATAAACCTTTAGGCTATATGCTGTCGTGTAACGCCTACAAACGTGCGCGGAGCGAAGCCAAACGAATTCCCGCGCTCCCTTACGCTTTCTTACTGTCGTACTGTGCTATGCCCGGGGTATTTCTGTACTGTTGTCATAGGCACGGCCGCTGAAGAGGTGAGCAAGAGAGTACGATACCTAATTCATAACGCCATCCACGCCTCTGATTTCAACATTGGTTTCTGTATTGTCATAGTTGGGATCTAGCCTGTGCCACAATAACAGCGAATGCCGTGACGTTCACGACCTCTTTTCCACTCCAATCTTGAGACTTGAAACTACATGAATTCTATAGGATGATTTACCAGTCCTCAACACCTAACCACATTATACGCTTTTTTGATGTCGAGCTCTTCACGCACCCGCTTGTTCTCGTTCAATCACTTGTAACAACGATTTTCTTCAGAGTTTGTCCATCCCGTCTACATGAAGAATCTCTTCTCTGACTCTTTTCTTTTTAATTTATACGTCATCCGTGCATTGCTATAGAAACAGTTCGTATCGTAATTTCAACGAATTCACTGTACAGTTCCTGAAAAACTTGACTTGTCACTTCGAGTTCACTAGTGAAAAGCACTCTAGTACCAAGCCGCGTGAGAGTTTGAATTTTACGGAATACACTCTCGTGTATGCTCTTTACAGGCATACACGTTTATCTTTTCACCGACAGATTTGGTCGTACTCTTATGTAGCCACAACGAACGTGGGGCATGGGCGCTCGTGTGAAATGCTCACGAACATTTAACGAAGTTACAACGAACTCGGACAAGGAATTGTTGTTCAGCCGCGGACTCGCATGTAAACAATCATGGCTCCATTTCCGTTCTGGTAATGCTTCTCCTTATTTGATACTTTTGTGTCACTGACACGACTAAAGCTTGCGTAAAAAAAATTTCGTGCTCTTGCAGTTCAATTATCTGCTCTTGAGTATGTCTCAACGGTTTTCTCTTAGTTTCTGTCTTTTTTTCAATTGTTATTACATTCGAGTCTTGAACTCAATTGCAATAGAAAATTTATGGGTGAATTCAAGAGGGAGCTGCTTCAAGATTCAAGTATCTCTTATTGCGTTTTGAATTAAATCGCTGCACTGATTAATTTAGTTCGGAGTTATGAGATAATCAAGTCAAGAACAGAAAAAATAATCTTCGAATTCTATAAATGTTTGAAAAATATATCGACGTTTGAAGATGGGATTAAAAGAACTCCAAAAAGTATGGATCAAATAAGTATTTTGAGAAAGTTCCAAATATGTTTTCAGTGGTACCCCTAGGAATAAATCTCTATGATTTTGGAAAAAATGCATAAATGTCAATTGAAATTACTGAAAAAAGCTTCCGTAGATTGACAGAATCCTTCAGTAAGATACCCGTGTGATGATAAACCATCGCTTTGGAGAGCGGTACATTTTCTTTTTGCCCCGGTTCGACGATAAGCGTTACCGATGTAGGAAAAACACACGAACCGAGTATAATTTTATCCCATCACCATTGACAAATGTTGAACAATTTTTGGACGAAGAGTCCGTGAAAACGGAACGCTCGAACAAGCTGGACTACCTCTCCCCTGAAAAATACTCTGCTCTACGTCACAATTTGCGGACGAAAAGTGTCAGAGATAACTTGTTCGAGCGTATACGTATGTGCTCATATTTTTTTCTGCTTCGCTCATGGCTCAGTTCAAAAACTACATATATATGTATATATTTATATATATACATATATAAATACATTTTCAACGTACGGCACAGCCCTCTCCTCCCACCCATTTTCCCTCTACTCCGATTGGATCGCGTGCTCTATGCCACTCTACTTCATTCCACTACACTCTTTCGTCCTGGTTCACAGATTCGTGAAAAGCCCGAAAAGCCTGGAAGCGCGACGCGTGCGCGACGCGTTTCCGTTATTTCCCAATAACGAGATTTTATCGCGACGGTAAATTAATCGTGACGAAACTAGAGAAGGGATCTGATGGCAGAAGAGGGACGGGGGGGGGGGGGGGGGAGAGGAAGTGCCGGGGTCAGGTAGATATTGCTTCTGCTGCTGGCGAACGATGACCGATGAAAAAAGTTCTCGATTCCGAGCTTTCTAGATAAGCGGATGACGGAATTCCGTTGCATCAATGATGAAGGCGAAGAATGAAAGAAAGAAGAATAAAATAAAATGGGCAATAGAAAAGCGTTGACAAAAGTTTAAGTAGAGAAAGTCAATGTGTGATAATGTTTCTCAATGTCCGTGTATCAAAGTGATCTTTTTGGTCCCTCAAAATTCGTATTTTGGGAGGTGAGTTGAGTACGAAAAAGAAATACTGATTGTGCCAGGCTCGCGAGTCTCTGAGGTCGGTTACTTTATCTCCATCTCTATCTTTATCTCGTTGCGCGCTCAAGGACTTGATTCCTTGGAATTCTTCGATGTCTGAGCATCACGATCGAGATCTTTGGCCGTGCAAACGATGAATAATTATTGTTGAGGGTCCGCTCGACCTCGCTCTCGATCGACTGAATAATGTACTATGAACACGATTATATCGTAGAAAAGGAGTATAAAGATAATATGAAGGATGGAACGAATCATAGCATATGGAGAGAAGCTCTGTCTTTGGCACCGCAGAATCATTTAACCGATTGTTAAAGTTTAGCTTCAGTTAAAGCATCTGTCGATGAAGTACGGGCCGTAGGAGTGGAACAACACGATTGAGACAAAAATGTTCGTCATCCGTTCAATTTTCATTATTCACTCAGCAGACTTTTTTCTGGCCTCCCGCGCTCACTCCATTCCTCGATCGACACCGATGTGTTTTGTTTCTGGTTTCACGAGAGAATTCATAGTTCGCACGCTGTGAAAAGAGCGAACAGTCACGTTGCAAAGAGTACCTGGTGAATCGACAGGGTGAGCATCACCGCAAATAGGTTCCATGCAAACGCTGGCATAGAGAACTCTGTGTTGCTTCTTCCACGCGATACTACGTTTATAACGAGCTCCGGGTTCGTCCGCCACATGTTTGCAAGTGTTTGCAAATTCCCTCCTCCCCTCCCTATCTCTCCCTTTCTCTGTTTCTGTCGGTTATATAGCATATCCCCACGTACGCATGCAGAAATGCCTCGAGCTAAACGAATGCAGATATCGTTCGGGTTACGCCCGTTGCGCTTGGTGGATGGGTAAAGCTCCAACGCTGTATTGGACAACGTTAAATCCATGTATACGCTTTGCAAGCTCAGCTCATTCTCTCTCTCTCCCTCTCTCTATCTCTCTCTTTCTTTGTTCCCATGTGTATGTGTGTGTGCGTATGTGTGTGTCTTTCTCTTGCTCTTTCTATCTCTCTCGTCGCCCGCAGATTCAATTAGCCCGAACGCCGAAGGGTGCGATTTCTAAAACCATCACGGTGTGCGAGCTTTTCGATCAGAGATTCCACGATAATGAAGTATACGGTCAGTGATATGTACAAGACCTCCTACATCTCTGATTCAGGATAATCGTTTAACATTATTCCATCGTTGCACTCTGCCATAATGGTGACGACCTTTTACTTTTTTCTTACACCCTCATCGAATTAACGTAACACACTGGAAGGATATTCCCAAATTTGAATTGAAATAAAAATTTTTGTATCGTATAACACAAGTCCTAACGGACTGACCAGAAATTTTAGATGTGATATGAGTAGTGGTAAGACAGTAGTATGTTTTAAACTTAGACGAAAAAAATTCAAACAAAAAATGTCGTATTTTTCACCACGAACTCACGGTAAAATTCTACATCGATATTTCACGTACGACTACGGACATTGATTCTTAACACGCTTAACCCCCCTCCCCCGCCTCTGTTTCTGTTGTCCCTCATTATCTACTGTTTCATTTATTCCGACTAGATGTCGAGAAACTTTTAATTCAAAATTATGTGAATAACTATTCCATTTCTATATTGATCTCGTTTCCATTATTTTTTTCGTGTTAATCCCATATTATAATCATATGATAACGAGACCTTACAGATGATCTGTATTCTCTACGGTATATTTCCCTACTATTTATACCTTACGGCCTATTTTGAGAAGACTATCGCATATTAGCCTGTGAGCGGATATTTCACGTGGTAACCGATACAATTCGATTGATCTGTGATAAGCCGTTAATTACACGATGTTAAGACGAACGTGTCCAAACGGTCGACTGTACCAGATTATAGTGTACATAGTAGAGACATGCACTGCGTGGATCATGGTATCTCCATTGCAACGTAGCGATTTGCTAAACATCGCCATAGCTGACTACGTCAACGCTAGTCGGTGGTATTCAATTAACTCGAAGCAGGCGAAGGGATTCTGTGAGCAGTGAGAGGATCAAAGACCCGTAGAGCGCGATGATTCAGTACCGGTTGTGCTGGATTTCTACAACGTAAATTGCGTATATATAACATTGGCGATTTTCATATATCACCACATCTCAAATCACCGTTATATTCTATACCATATTTTGCATATATATATCATGACATTCAAGTGTGCGATTTTCAACGATATCTTCCCGACGCTTATCGTCGCGCGCTTTGCTACCTTCGATAGCACGTTTGAAGGGGCGGACAAACAGAGCATCACGAGAGAAAGGATTATATCCGGGTTCGAAGATAGAGATTTCTGTGAAAATCTACACCAGGGATGATCGCATCCGAGTGAAAGATCATCCCCTGTCTTTAACAACCGCCAGCAACAGCTCCTTCACTAACTATAAACGTCGCAGCGTCCTTCCACCTCTTCTTCTTCATCATCTTATATACCATCGCTATTACAAAACTGTTTCCAGTCGAATCGTGTATTCCGACGGATAACCAGATGGTTCATACAGCCGCAAAGGATAGGACGATATCGAGGCAGGGAAGCGCGAGGCAAATCCTCCTTT
Organism: Campoletis raptor; assembly: GCA_948107755.1. NCBI lineage: Eukaryota > Metazoa > Arthropoda > Insecta > Hymenoptera > Ichneumonidae > Campoletis > Campoletis raptor. The sequence goes on from OX403622.1 coordinate 15,345,062, forward strand.
GACTGCGTCTCAACCTTTGCCTCGGCATAATTAACACTACCCCCTGTGCTACCGGTACGCTATCGGATTCCCGATCACCCCCAAAGACGTTTCGTTTTGAGACGAGAGGCAGGTATGGGCTCGCGGCTAATTTACCGTGGATAAACGGAGATTATAAACGGCTCTGTTCCGTCTGATATCCTGTCGGCTGTCCACACCAGTCATACTCATAATCTTCGTTGATGCGACTCAATTGAATAAATTCTACTGAAAACATTTTTTTATTTTTATATATTCCGTTTTGAAGAAACATGTTTATGTTTGTTCCCCTTAAATTTCTTGCACATTAAAATATTACCTGGAACACTGCCCAATTTAACCGCAACTAAACATTTCAGCGTATTTGAGAAACTGAAAAAAATGGTTATTCATTGAATCCGATTACTGTGCATTTACCCGAAATCTCACCGTTACTCTATGTTATTCTTGTGTGGTAAAAAAGAGCTAAAAATAAAAAATCGAATTTCTTTAAGTAAAAATACGAGGTGGCTAAAAAAAACTGTGTAATAGTAGTCGGGATCGATAAGTGATGTATGAAATTTATGGACTATGTACATTGCGGGGGAAAGAAGAGATAAGTGGGGTAGTAAAAATCAGTGAAGTAAAAAATAACGTTCAAGAAAGATGAGGACAAAGGCTCAGGTGTGGGTGAGCCTCGACGGAGGCTCATAGGCTTACGCCTTACTGCCATTTCGTACACACAGAAGATAATAAGGGAACGGGTAAGACAGATATTGAACCGTACTTATAATGACCGGAGAAGCAAAAGAGAAAGAATCGAGAGGCATGGATTGGTATAGAAGCCTATACAGCAAGAAAAAGGAAGAAAACCTTGTAATCGGATAATCTGGGAGATATTGATTAAGAAGCTGCATTTATTGCTTTCGGAACTGCATAATCGATAGAAATTTATCAACCCAAATAAATTTAAAGTGGAGGATCGAAAAAAGAAAACCAACTCGCGTGTTAAACGTTCATAAGATATGAACTCACGAAAATACCTTTTAGGACAAAGCCAATCCTATCGATCGACCGAAGAAGAGGTCGACAGGAGCATTCAAATTTTAACCCAACTCTCATTTTTATTGAAATTCGTAGCAATACAAAAATGTTTTTACTTCATAATGAAATTTTAGCCCTAATTTAACTATTCAGAATTTAGTTAATATTACTATTTTTCTTTGCAATCTTCACAGTCATTCTCTAGATGATTTTATGAGATACCAGGTTTTATAACTTTCTCTAACGATAATTATAACGGTTGATTCCTCGCCCAGTTTGTCTCAGCGATTACGTCGTACCGGTAGTCAGGAAATCCTGCCGTATCGATGAAATGCTGGGTGTTTATTTTCTCAACCCCACGCTTGTGTCCGTCACCTTATTACCAAAAAGGTACAGCGTTTGCAGGAAACCAATACCAAAAAACTCGAAAACTTGGTAGGTCATGGAAATTCTACATGAATAGTACTTTTTTAGTGGTGGGTTGCAAATGCTCTGATACATCGGTACAACATTAAACAGTACATACAAAAGCCTTTCATCCGTCTATGATTCAGTAATAAAAAAATATACATTTTAGAATCAAGTAATTCATACCACAAACTATTAGTTGAAATCAATTTTTGTTTTCTCACGCTTTCGATTAAATAACTGTGGAACTTATGCATAGATATGACTGTGAGTAAATGCCATTTACTTTCGTGATATACTCACCGGCGATTGGCAAGAGTATCTTGGCGCTCACAACAACGAGCACCGATTGAAGAAACCTCGCCCTCATCTCGTCCGATCGCTAACAATGCACCAGTTTCAATATCTAAATATTTCGCACATTAATTTGACACAAAGTCATAAAAAACAAATATCCTCAAATATTCAGCAATCAATGGACGTTAACTAAAAGCCGAGAGTAAGGAGTTCAACCGACATTGTGATCTATGGACACTCTCGATAATCGGATATTTCGTTGATTATGGATCCCAAAGAGATATGACTCGTTAAATGACAAAAACGAGCCGTAAAATTGTTGATCGTGACAGAAAGAGTTAACGCGTGATACCGGCTCGTTACAACGAGAAAGACTGAGCATAGACACCGTCATACCGAACGTCCAACACCAACACAACGGAGGCCACTTCTTGCTATCGCCGCTGTGCCGTTTCGTTTTATCCCTGCCATTCCAATCAACTCGCTGCCGTGGCAGTCAAGACACTCCGAGGCTGGCTTTTGGCCTAACTACTTGTGCTGCAACAACACAAACGACTGGCGACGAGCAGCTCTCTACCTTACGTCGACTCACTTTTACTCTCTCTGTAGCTTGATCGCAATCATACTCTTCTCTCTCTCTCTCTCTCTCACCCGCTCTTTCTCTCTTTGATGCCACTCCGAAGGATGAGAGGCTGCTTCGCTGGCCCCGTTTACCTCGCTGCAAAATCCATGGCCTCTCACCAGGCGTATCGTGCCACAAAGAGTATCTCTTCAACTCGAATGAGACGAGACCAAAGAATGAGCCTCCCTTCCACTCTTATATGTACCTTTTGCATTTTTAACTACCAAACATTTTTTATAATTAACAAAAGGAATTCTCAATGAAATATTTTCGAGGTCGTAAATACCCCGTAGCTTTATATTTTTAAATCTGTTATGATACTCAAGGAAGCTATTAAAAATATTTTCAACACTCATAGCCTAGATCGTATTCACGCTTGTTTCAAACATTCACAAATCGATCTTTAGCGCTGATGGAGGGCGTAAAAATTAACTCATACATCTCCGTCCACTATTTACAGAATGATCCGTTTGATTCCAATATTTATGTATTTGACTTCGACCTCCTCGAAATAAGATGGCAGACATCGATTTTTTTCGTATACTGTACGTGTCATTTGAACATCATTCATGACGTAGCCGAAAAATCTTAAATTATTGTGTTTTTTTTTATCGTTTTTAAGTGTAAGCAAATAATAAATATTTATGTTAATTCATGATTTTTCTCTCATAAGTAGTGTATTGTTACAATCTACTTTTGTTCTTACAGTTACCAATTGTACAAAACAAATGTTTGTTTCTTATGTTTCAGAAAATTAAAAAATTGATGATATTTCCAGAAGAACTACAAAAAAATGAAACTGTCGAAAAAGCTATCAACAAACACTTCGTACATCTCCATGGAGTTTTGCAAAATATAGAAAAACGGTTGACTGACCAACTGTACGAACAACGTAACGTTTTGACGGAAAACCTGGATATCTTGCAACAGCGTCTCGATGCCCAGGAGAGTCAAATCCAGTCTGCGTTAACTGTGAGCATTCCAACAAAGTAAACCACTGGTTAAAAGAATGTGTACAAGAAATTAGCACCGAAATAAGAGTTCTATGTAAATTATGTGATTCTTTCCGATCGAGGTTCGAAAAGCTTCTGGCAAAAAAAAAAACATGCGAAATTCTATACTCGAATCGAAAAGGAAAGGATTGCATGAGACTATCACGGACGTTGGCTTTGTTCGAAAACTAAGAAAAACACTAAAATACTGGAATTTTAACGCCGAAAAATCAACTATAGTAGACTAATTTATTCTTCCACAGATGGCTATAACCGCAACCGATTTGATGGGTCAAATAAATCTAAAAGACATTGTTTCGAAAATGGAAAAACTCGGGAGAGACGCACACTGTTATCTCGTTCAAGATCCAATTCTAAACACCGACAACATTATGTGCGTAAAGTTTCATGAAATTTTAATGAATTCTAATTGATGTTTGTTAATTGTCACATTTTGCTTTGAACAAATGGAACAAATTTATCTTCAAAACAGCTTCCAACCCGATCCATCGATCATATCGGCCCTCGAGGAACATTGTCAACTGGAAATTCCGAGAATCTCAAGTTACGATTTACATCGTGAGAACACTCTGCCAGAAAATTACAAATTGGAACCGCTCGCGGAAAAATCAAAGTGTAAAAATACATTTCATTAATGATTTATTTTTTTCAAACCCATTAATAGGAATGGATAATGATTATTATTATTTTTTTCAAACCTTACAGTTCGTGTCGATAATTCAATATGCTCAGAATCGCCAACAATGAAGAATGCCTCTTCATGCCTATCGTTGTATTCTCAACGATCGGAGACTCAAGTCGAAAAGAACGGTAAGGCGGTAAAAATATTGGTATTATTTTTCGTCACTTTCGGAAGGACCAATAAAAAATTGAGTGCATTCATATCCTACTATATATTTTTTCGTTTCTTTCAGATGCTTTTATTCCAGTTAAAATCTGTCACGTGGAAAATCCTTCAAACTTCTACGTCTGTCGAGTATCAAACCTTGCAAAACTCGCAGAACTGAACGAGAGGCTCGATAATTATGCGAGTCAAAATGATGAAATACCCACTGAAATAATGCAGAGTAAGAACACTTTTTTAGAGATTAGAAGGCAATGCAAATTTGCAAATAATAAATACTATAAGTGAATGACAGCAAATATCGAAAATCTACACATTTTTCAACGCGGCAATTCAATCATCATTGACAATATGTGAAACAAAAATGGGTGGCGTAACTAACTTGAGGAATGTTTTTTTTTCTTATGAAAAAAAAAAATTGACTACTTAAGACTTTACCGAAAAATTGCATCCCAAATGTTCATAATTTGTCATGGAATTAATTATGTCGTCTTTGGACAAAAGAAATCAAAATGGAATTGGTTTCCATCTTGATGGTATGAATCAATCACCTCAACCACCTCGAAAAAAAAGAATTGCGCGCTTTTTGCCGTTTCCCCGCGTGGGCTGAAACTTTTTTCCTCCCGTCGGACGAACGGTGTGGAAAAATTTCACTCAACGATTTGCAGTCATGTTTCTCGTAGTCATAAGTGGCTCATACTATTTGAAGCACACCGTCAAAACGATAAATGACTTTTTTCAGATTCTGTATACGGCGTGAAAAATAAATCGACCCAAAAATGGTACCGCGGTCGAGTAACTGCCATTAATTCGAGCCCCGAAAAGACCGAAACGTTCGAAGTTCTCAATATCGATGAAGGAAGTGTCGAGCACGAAGTATCAAAAGAACACATGCGATATATTTTAGAGCCACTAACAACAACCGGGCCGATGGTGATGCACTGCTCGATGAATGATGTCGTCCCAAAAAATGGTGCATGGTCGGAGAAAGCCTGTCAAGAAATTTCCAAGTATCAGTGAGTTTAAACCCTTTTTTTTTGTGATACTCCCCTGTCAAGCATTTTTTTCAAGTGAATTACTCATGAAACATTTTTTCAATTGACTTTTTGGTTGTTCAGAGAATCGGGTGAAACCCTTTTGATGTTCACCGAATATTCAAGCGGCAACACGTATTACGTCGATCTCATACGAGATAATTCGAAGCAGATGATCTCCGGACCTTCCAAATCTTCCATTCATGATTACCTGATTTTCACAGGATTGGGTGTTTACAACTCCGCTTTCCAATTGCTCGTACGTTCTCATTTGTTTGATTTTATTATTTATTCGTCGTATTCAAAGGGTGATTTACACAACATGTCGCCATTGAAAAGATTCGTTTAGTTTAAACAAAGCCGACAAACTCAGTGATTGGAAAATCTTTGAAAACTTGTCAAATTAGCTTTTTTGTTGAGCCCTCATTTATTCGTGCCCATTACGGAAATTTACGTATGCAATATTAAAGGTGTGCCTTGATATTTTTTATTTATTTGACGACGACATTGGTAGTTTATTTGCATCATATATGTCTTGAGAGTTATTACTCTATTTTTTTATGCGGATAAATTCCAATCTGGAATTTACGCCTCCAGTCTATTCTAAATAATCGTGAGAGCACTGAGTATGAAATGAACACGAGAACTCTATTACTGTATAACCACGCCCCTTACATTTTTCTTATACTCGAAAATTTTTAATGGTGATTTTTTCCTGCTGCGAGGTATAGTGCTCAACAGGTATGAAAAAAATTAATTTAAAATAAAATAAGTTTGCTGGCTGTCAAGTTTTTTTCAAATCGTACATATTCTCCGAGGTGTAATAAAAAATCTAATATAAAAATAAAAGATATTCAGAACAATTTTCGAACTGGGTTTTTACTTTGTTCAAAAATTGTTTGAAACTCTCGAGTCGAATCGTTCGGTGTCTCATGAATTCGTAAAACACTTCCAGAGGAGCACCCCAAACGCAGTCCTAAAATTCTACGTTGAAGATCTGGAGGTTAACTATTACCATGACGTAATAGTCACCCACGTGGAATCACCGGATTGCATACATGTGCAGAAAGTAAGTAATTCTAAAAGGAGAGATATTTGCTCATTATTATGATACATTGAGTTGCGCCAAATCAGCGATCGCGTGGGTCGGGGAGAATTCTTTATTGGTAATTGTTATAATGGATTAATGTTATTTGCAGACAAAAGGTTGTTCCCATTATCTCCAAAATTTGATGGCCGAACTTAACGCGTTCTACAATGACAAAGCAAAATCAGACGATCGAATAATTTACGTTCCTGAAATCGGTAAACCTTCCATTTTTCAACACAAATCTCGAATTAGGTTTTCAGATATCTGGGGACAAATATTCCGAAAACTTTTGACCTTCTAATATATTCTATTGGTTGCAGGGTTAACGTGTGCCGCACTAAATACGGATGGCTTTTGGTATCGAGCTATAATTAGTAAAGAAACGACTATTCCACGAATGGTCACGGTTACCCTTGTCGATTTTGGTACGAGTATTACAGTCAACTTCGACAAAATCCGAACGTTGCACGAAAAGTTCATGGGATGTACAACTCAGGTGAGCACTTGAGTTTTCGATTGTCATGTTTACACTGTGATACATAAATAAAAATTGATAGTCTTTTTCCGAGTGAATCATTCTTATTCGGAATGAAGTCTTAAATGAAAATAAAAATACTCACGTCACGATCTATAATCCAAATATTACTGTCTTTGCAAGATAATCAATTTACTATTCCACAAAATTGTGTATAAATTTTGACTTTAACAACGATCAATTATCAGGCAATAAAAACATCGCTAGCAGACATCCAACCCGTTGACGGAGAATGGGACCAAGACTGTCTGACCCTCTTGACAGAACATTTCAAAGATCCATGTGTTCGTTTGTTTGCGTACGAAAAAACCGGCGATGCTTATACAGTGAGTTTGACAACTTCGATTGGCATTAATATGGCTGCATTGTTGATTGCAAAAGGATTAGCGATCTCTTCGGGACCAAGGTATAATTTTTTCAATGAACCGTAGATGTTTTTTTTTGTGCAATCTTTCACTTGTGCACGAATAGAATAAAAACTGAAGAAATACCGTTACAGAATCGAAACAGGGGGCAGTCTTCAATTGGAAAGAACTTTGCATGAAACCGAAATGACATTTCTTGTTTACGTACGAAATTTTCTTTTCTTTGTATGAAAATTCACATTTTGGATAGTAAAAATTGCACAAAATTCAAGGTTGTCCCCCGTCTCTGTTGTAACGGCAATTTTTCAGTTGTAAGATTTCCCGTGTGAGTAAATAAATTGAAGCAGAAATCTTTTTCTGATTACACTAATATAGTTCCAGTCAATTTTGCAATAGATGATTGTTTAAGATAATTCTATACATAATTCACTACTATCGAAAGACTATTACGGAAGACGAACAGTCGGAGATTCGCTTTTTCGAATACGTCTCCATTTTTTCATCCATTGAATACGTTAATTTCATATTTGAAATGTGAAATAAATAACTCGTTAAATTGACAACTTATATAACGTATTACTTACAGGTCGTCGGGAGTTGTAGAGGCACAAGTTGCTCCACCTAAGAAAAAAAATGCCAAATCAAAAGTGCGTAATGCCCGAACAGTAAAGATGAAGAAAAAGGAACAGGCTACAGTCGAGTGCATTGATGAATTGAATGAAAGCCGCAAAGAATCGAATGATCCGTTTAAGTTACGTGTCAAGATATTGAGAGTAGTATCACCTGATACGATTTACGTTGCTGATCCGGAGAACGACAAAACCTACAATAAATTAGTAGCAAAAATGCAAAAATTCTACGAACGTTACGAGCAACATTCGATCGATGGCGAATGGAAGATCGACGATCAGTGTGCTGTTTATTCAGCATGTGACAAAACGTTCTGCCGCGGAAAAATAATCGGATTCAACAATCCCAAAGAAGCTCAAGTTTTTTTGTACGATTTAACTTATACCGAAAATATTCCGGTTGCTGATTTGCAACCGTTAAAGCATCATTTTTGGAAGACACAGGCTTACGCTTTCAAAGTTAAATTGGCTGGCCTGTTTCCTTGCGGTGGTTCTTTCAAATGGCCAACGGCTTCATGCCAAACTCTTAAAGATTTGATAACCGAAAATCAAAATTGCAAATTCTACATTTCAAAAGTAGTAAGTTCGATCTTTTGAACTGTTTTTAGTAGGTAAGCCCATTTCTAGAACGTGTGCATTAAATGATATTCATTGTCCCTCCTTATTAGGGTACTGTTGAGAAAGAGGATCTCGAAGTTGAACTTTGGGTTGAGCAATTAAAGATCACAGGTCCTTTGGATCCTGGAAAAATAGAGTTGAACTCTATCAACAAATTGTTGGTCAGCAGTGGCATGGCCTTGCCGCTGAATCAGTAAGTGCATAAATATTATGAATAAATATATCGTTCTACGGAATTTTTTCTTACAAAACTTTATCGGGAAGAAAAGTTTATTGTATGATTGCGCATTTGACGAATATCAAATTTTAGGTACGAGAAGAAAACAAGAATTCTGGCAGCCGAATTGAAACGTCAAATTTCAAACGCGAACACACAAGAAAAATCAACGGACAAAAAGGAATGGGTGAATGGAACGTTCAGGAAAAGGGAACAGTGTGGCAATACCGATTCTCCACGAAAAAGCGATTCTGAAGATGAGTCCGGCTTGTCAGACGAAAATGATTCGAGCTACGCTGAAGAGAATGATATAACAAATATTCCTGTCGTCAAGTCGTCTTCGAAAGATTTCCAGCCTGACCAAGAAATCGAGCAAACAGCTACTGAATGGCTGCCAGCTGACCCCATTTTGGATGATCAATTCACAGCTATGATCACAAATGTAGACTATGATTGTCGCCTCTATCTTCATTCTATAAATCAAAGTACGTAAAATTTACGTACTTTCACTTCGTAACATTTACTTACACACATTAGTTCTCTACCCCAATGAACACCTCTCCACTCTCTTTCCTAATTTCAACTTAGGCTTATGTTGCAAGAAAAGTTCTTTTCCTTTTTTTTTCTTCAATTTTTCTGAATAATAAACTGAGAAGAATAGCTCATACTCGTTTTCAATATTTTCTAATAATTTCTACTATTTGTCCAAGGTCGCACCATATTGCATTATATTGAAAAAACTCTAGCCGAGAGATACAACAAGATGGAAGTGACGCCTCGCGATCTTGTGTGGGAAAAAGGTGACCTTTGCATCGCTCAGTATCACTCGGATAAAAAATGGTACAGAGGCCAAGTTCATGGAGTGTTGGAAAATGGGATGATTGAGGTAAATTTTATATTTCAAACAGATAATCTTTTATTTGTACATTCAAAAAAAAAAAACGATAAAACCCAGTAAAGGTTCGGAGTCTGTATTATTTTATGAAAAAATGAAGCACCATTTGGTGAATAATTTTTTATTTTGCAGGTCGAATTCATCGATTATGGAAACGTCGAAGAATGCGAAAACGGTACCCTCAGGAAAACTCTGTCACTTCTTGACATTCCGCGACAAGGCGCCCTATGTGTAATCTATGGATTAGTTCCGGTATGTATTTCATGATATAAAAGTAGCAGCTGGATTGTGCACAGCTAGGGTTTTGGAAACCAAGCATTACTGGTCCTGAGAGATGTAGAATTGAACCTTATTTACAAAAAACAATCCAAGAATATTTACTAATATTTTGTGATAAAGACTTAAAAAAAAATGGTGGTGAGAAAACGAATGGAGCACGTTTATAATTTACGATATTTCAGAATACGAATGATGGGAAATGGCCAACCATCGATTTGGACAAAATCCATGGTGTGATAGTCGACCATAAATGCGATATCTTTGTTCGTGAACGAAAACGGAATCACCTGGTGGTAAGTTTTTGTAATTATGAAATCAAAGGATCAAATATGATAATCTCTACTCTTTTCAGGTGTCGCTAATAATGTTGAACCCGAGTAGATGCGAACTAATTAAGTTCCTGAGCAACGACTTACAACTGAACATTCGAAGGGACTCGAACCATTTCAAATCCTCAAGTGACGAGAGTGACAACATAACGGACAGCGATCAAGACGTCGTGGTCGAGGGCTATATTAAAGGTGATGAGTACGAGTTATGTGAGACAAAGGAATACGATGACGACTTAATTAACGATTGCATCAAAGAGAATGAGCACCAGTCAGTCGAGGAAAAAGATCACGAAGATATCAAGGAAATAGTCAATGACAATGATGGTAGCAAAGAAAATAACGACAAGAACAATGTGGAAGAGACGCTCGATAATTGTGACAAGAATAACACCGAAAAGAGCAATGAAATGGAAGATCATAATAAAGAAGAATCCGAAGAAACCATTCATGACCAGATTTTTTGTTCTGCATCTCCGAAACCTTCCACATTACAAACAATCCACGACTCGGAGAGCACGATAGTCTGTAACGATCAAGATCTCGAAGTAGCTAAAAATGCTAGAACCATCACAAGTTCCAACCATGAAGACATTATACCTGGAACAATCAGTTACACTTACAACTCCGAAGTAATTGAATTGAATCTGCAAAAAACAATGGATGGTTTAAACGCATTCGATTCAATATCTCTTCCTGATACTATGATTGGGCTCGGAGAGGATGACCTTACGGTCTCAACTCCGCACGACAAGTCGTTTGAAGCGGATACTAATCGGATCGAACTCGTTGTAATTCCTGATGATGTAACTCTCGTGAAGGCAGAAATTGCTGTCGTCGGTGTCGATAAGTTTTTGCTACACGTTCTGGGCAGCAACAGTTCAAAGGTACATCAATTTTTACCCACGCAAGGAACGTCCATAATTTTATATTTTCAACGACAAAAATTTTACAACTGCATCGTTTATTGAAAATCTATCGAATCACGGTTTTGAATAGGCGGAATGTATACGTCTTTATGAATTTCAGACTAAATTTGCAGATATTATTTCTACACAATAATTTGTCATTGTTTGATTCGAATTTGATTTTTTAAAATTGTTAAACCTTAGTAACTAACATTTCTCTGAATTTATTATTAGGAAACACTTAAAATTTTGATATTTTTTTCTAGACATATTTTTACACACTTTTTCAATGTCCTTTGTTCAGATATTGACCCAACAGCGACAGCTTTACGAGAACATGATGGATGATATGCAAGCTCATGCCAATCACCAGCCTGTTTTAAAGCTGCTCAATCCAGGTAATACTTTGCAACCATAAAATTCAAAATTCTGTTAATTGTAGGGTTTACTATCAAATTATTAATTTAATATCATATATTTATATTTAAAAGGTGAACTATGCTGCGCGAAATATGCCGATGGTAAATGGTACAGATGTAAAGTGCTCTCAAGCGAATCAGAACCCTACGAGTTAGGATACACCATCAACGTTTATTTCATCGATTTTGGTAATCATTATCGCCTGAAATCAGAGGAGTAAGTATTTTATTCTCCTATTATAATTTCTCATCGTACGCGATACAAATTTTTCGTCATTTCGCTTCCAACATATCACTACTACCTTTGCAGAAAAAAAATTGGGGTAGATTTACAGTTTTGAAGTTTTGTCAATGGTTAAAAAAAAACGACAACACCAAAATACTTTAAAAAAAATTTATTCATCTTTCTATTTGATATTAAATGGTTTTTTTTTAAACTTCCGTCGTTTTGTGTCCGAACACAAGACGTCGTAGATTATACAGGTTGTACGTTTTTTTTCCACGTCTGCGTTATTCAATGCCAACTCAGACACATCTCCCTTTTTGTCTTGTGTAGAATTTGACATACATACCCTTAAAAAAATAAAAATTAAAAATATGAATACATCTAATATTTCTTGAATTTGCAGCGTGCGAGTTTTGAAAGAGGAATGGTGCGAAGCTCCTTGTATGTTGATATACTGCGGTTTATGGAATGTAATCGCGAATCCTACAATAGATCAAAACGAAACTTCTCTGGAAATATGTGAATTTTTCGAATCTCAGCAGTATACCAGAAGCAAAAAACTGCGAACTTTCTACATTCAAATCGCGGTACGTGGTAGTTCATCACAAAAAAATTCTTCAATATTTCTCCAGAATAATCAGTTTCGATAAATGTTTTATTTTCAGGATCGAGTGGACGACTTATATCAAATTGAGATGTACAATGATGCAAATTGTACCGTTCTAACTTATCAGCCAATTATTGATAAAGGTCTATACCTCAAAAAAACGGATTTAGAAGCTGGAATCAGTGCAATACAAGATTCGTTACAGTGTACTTAGTTAACGAGCAGCTGATAAAAACAGTCGCGTACATTGAATTGAAATTATTTCATAATTCACAAGTGCCATCTTTCTTTTTAGTTTATTCAGTATTTTTTCATGAGCGTAAGTACAAAGTGGACCGTCAGGGATAAACAGCGCTGAGCTGCCAACTAGAAGCTTATATATTTTTTTAATTTGAACTTACTTCACGAAAACGGTGTCTGCCATTAACGCTGGGTGCTCTTGGCAATTTGTTCCTTCAACACTAATATGCTCTGCCGTTGTTCCGGTGGTAGCATAGCTATTTGCTCATCAGATAACTGCAATACTTGCATTATCAGTGCGGCCTATAGAAAAAAAAAGTAATATTATGATTAACATAGATTAAGCTTTTTCTTTTATCAAAACAGTGACGACTATTTTTTATGTGACAAATTTGAATTTATTTTTGTGGCGATCTCCGCAATTTTTCCTCCGTATCAACGTTTTGTAAACGTTTGTCAAACCCAGCAAGCATCAATTTGTCAACATTTTGTAAACCCAACCAAAAGATTAGTTTAAACGCTTATTAAAATTGCTTAAAATAATCATATTTTTCATTCATCTCCCGTGTACCTTTTCCTGATCGGAAGCGCCGCTCGGAATGCTACCTGCCGGTGACATTCCTGCCATTAGTCTCGAAGTCGCCGTGCTGTTGGAGGCTGCTAGAACGCTCGCTGTTGTCGCGGCATTTCCAGTACTCGCAGCTACGGCCGGTACGGCCGGTGGAGCTACGGGTCGTGGTGCTGGTGTTGGTGGGACTGGAGTTGGGGCTGGAAATATATTACGTTTTCACGGATTGCAATTAATTTACTATCAATTTTTCTTTTAAGTCGTCCCCGAGGTATATCTTTTGAGAATATTCATATTTCTATTATTTATCAATCCAAATTTCTGTTGTGTTAAATGAAAAAAGTATCAATTGGAAAACATTTGATTAGGTGAAAATGTAGTGATAACGGATCGAAATTTTTCGAAAGAAATAAAAATTAGAAAAAAAAAAGGATTTCGTTGGGTGAGATGATTATTAGAACAATGAAATACAGACCAGTTACTTTGTTCATTCTTGGATCAACAGCAGTCCTCGATTCGCGGGGATCTCTCGGATCGCGAGCGAATCTATCAGCGCGAGGGTCCCGAACGAAGCTAAAAAATAGAGACAAAACGATTAGTGAAAATCGATTATTCGTAATAATCATAGTTATTAATTGTGAGACCTCTCAGATCCTTCCACAGGAAGAGTGCTGCAAAGAAGAGCATAAAATATTTTAATGAAATTGCGTTTCCAATTAACGGTATAGAAATTACTAAGAGATACTAACTTTTCAGGCAAATTGAAAGGACCAGCAGTTCCGACAACTGGTGGAACTGGAGGAGGTGCGCTGACTGGTGCAGGCTGTGTTGGAGGAGGACCTCGAAGATCTTGATCCATTCTCGCTAATCTGGGGTCCATTTGTCTGTCTAGTGTCCGGAGATCCACATCTTGACCTATTAAATGAATTCGGACAAATGTGAAAAAAAAATTCATAAAACTAACGAGTGGAAGTATAATTTACACCTAACATCTGAATTTAACAGTAACCTGAGAGCAAAGATGTACAAAACTGGTATACGATTTATTCATTCATTCAGCGGGTCACTGTCAATATTACGTTTTTTCCTTGAAGAACTCTAATAAGTAATGCTATGCTAAATTTTTTCAAAAATCTGATCAGTAAAGCCGATCACCAACAACAATAACTAGAGAAAATTTTATATTAATGGACATAGAAATTTAAATGAGATTTTCGAAAAATATTCCTTGTAGAATTTGCATCAGTTGATATTCGAACTGGTAACAGTTAATTACATCGAACAATCGAATATAAGTAAACGAGGATTTAGTTTTGCAAAAAGTTTGGTATATACTTTGTAAATTAGAGGATGTACCAGCAAATATAGGTGGAGGTGGAACATTAGTTGGGGTTGGTCTAGCCGCAGTCCAAGGCTCTTCGATTCGAGTCGGTAATCCATGAGCCATTGGCTTTTCAGATGGTACAAGAAGACCCGGTATTGGATTTGCTTTATGCAGCATGCTCACTGCAGTGTGCGGATCTACAATTCTCATGACAACCTGAGCCTGAAGCAATGCGTAAGCAAGCTGGGGATTTTGCAGCAACATTTGTCGGGCTTCATTTGGATTATTTTGCACGCAAAGTTTCATTTGTTTCATCAATTCAAACATTTGCTCCGGTGGCAACGAAGCTACTGCTTTGCTTATAGCTTCCGGTGCTTTATCGGCCTGCACAACTTCCCCATAGGGATTCTCTGTGTTTTGCCCTTGCAATAGACTCTGCATTTCCATTCGACTTTTCTCAGTACAAGCATTGTCAACACGAAGCGTTCTTCCACCAATTTCATACCCGTTGAGATTTCGCATAGCACTGAGGGCTGTTTCCTGATCTTTGTACTCACAGAATCCATAGCCTTTCGGTTTCCCAGTCTCTCGATCGAATACTAATCTGCGTCATCAATGAATAACATTTATTATTATATTTGAGGTAATTTGCTTTTCATTCAACTTTGATTAAGTTAAGGTAATCTATCAGACATACGAATTTCAATGAATTATTTAAAATGTATCTGTGTATAGCATTTTAGTATGTGAAACAAAACTATGAGCGGAACTAGTTACAGTTTCGAAAATTAAGAAATTCGTGAATTAGGAGAATATTTTGAATTGCAATCCTACAATGCAAATTTCCACCAATGTGGATCAGTTCTATGATTAATATTAACTTGGATCGTAGGGTATTTCGAAATTGTTCAACAACTCGTTACCTATAAAAATTCGAACTGTATAGTCTTTCAAGTGGACACTAAAATCAGCTATCGGGAACTATCCCCTTAAATTTCCAAATTTCGAGGACTGTTTACTGGTTAGATTATTCACTATTATCGAAATTGGAGGTTAGGATGCAATTTTTACACATAATAATTAAAATAGAGAGATGATCGTACTTGAACGATAAAACCGGGCCAACTTCACTGAATATGTCTTTCAAATTTTCCTCTGTAGCCTCATACGGAATGTTTCCAACTGTAAATAAAAAAGATCGAAATGTCAACAAGACTGATACTCCAGAGTTGCAAAATGTCGTGAAGGGACGATCACTCACCGAATACACTACGCATTGACTTGTCCATTAGGGACTGATCGGTAATAGTTGAGTTATTCATTGCGCTATTTATTTTTTTCTTTCGATTGTCTTTTTTCCTCTATTGTCTTTAGAATAGATATTTTTCAATTCAAAATTTTGTTTAACAACGAATCCGCGACCACCAACAGACGAGCACAAATTCGCCGGCGAACATGTGTAGAGTGTAACACCACGCTCCGCCCTGAATTTCCCCCACAACACTTCGCATTTTTCGTTTAGTCTGCCGGGTCTGCCGGGAAATCTGGTTAAAATAAGACGAAAGCGCCTCTGTTGGTAGGGTTAAGAATCTTTTGAAGTACGTGTTCAACGTCTTGCGCGCTATGCAACTCTACGAATTTTCCTTATCATGCGCTTGACTCCAGTTTTCGTGGAACGAACACCGATCGAAAGAATAATATCTGAAAAACTGCTGTACTCCTTGTTTTTTTTTTAGAACTGGAAATTAGACAAACAAATTTTTTTAGATTTGAATTCGAGAAAAATGAATATTGGGCTTTCCATAATTTTCAGTGTTTATTGCTGGATAACGGCAGAATGTATGATTCTAAGCGCCGTTAACAAAAGTGAAGATTCACAGCAGGAATACAGACCCGAAGGTCCTCTGGTTATGTGCAAATATTTGTAAGTTCAATCGATTATATCAATAATCTATCATTTTAGCTGAATATTTAGATCCGCAGAAATCAATAATTATAATACTGTCAAAAGTCGTTGAACAGTCTTGAACATTAATTTTACGTTTATATATGGAATGAAATTGGTATTTTTCCAATTGTTTTGTTTCTTCAATTTAGATAAACATAATGATACACTTCTGTCACACTTTCTATATAAACAGACTGTCGTCTTATTTTGCACTCTGACAATTCAATTGTAACCTTTTTTCAGACCTAAGGAGTTTATAGAATGCGAAGAACCCATTGATCATAAAGGAAACAAAACAGCCAAGGATGAGACTGGCTTTGGATGCGTTAAGGTGCTTTTTATAGTCATCAAAACTCCAAAATATAATTTATATTAACATGCAAGAACCTAGTTCTCATTGCGAATTTCAATTGTTAAAAAAAAATTACTTTTCTTCAGAATTTGTGCTTTTTCAATTTATTCTGTAAACTTAATTACCATATTTTCATGTTCACTGAAGTTTTCACTTTTCCAAAGAGCACACTATCCTCGAAAGGTTACAAAATGTCATCATTGTTAAAAATCATGTGCGAAGCAAAAAATCTACAGTAGAAAACTGATTTTTGAACGTTCGAATCGTTTTTTTATCGACTTTGAATTTGAAAAACCAATCAACTTATTGCATGAATCACTTTAGTTTACGAACCAAAAAAGAATGATCCATCCAGTTGTATATTGCTTTGCAAATTAATGTTGAAAACGAACTTGTGTGGTATATCTTTCAAGGACAGCAAATCGCCTCAAGAGTATTAGAACAAGTGAATAATTTCTCAATTCCTTCTTTTTAATTGTTAATATTTTTTGTTGATAAACAATTTATGTGTGTTGTGAATATCATGAAAGTTGTGTTATAAAGGGCACTGTTATTTAATTGAATATTCTGAAATTAGTAATCAAATCAAAATCAAAATGATTAATTATTTTGTAAATTGTCAATAAGTATTGATGAAGCAGTAATCAATTTTTTTTCCTAAATTAGTAATTTATTTCGAATATCGATAATTAAATTTTGAGAACTAGTAATCTTCAAACAAATGATTAATTAATTTCTTTTTAATGAATAATCAATGTTTTCTAGTTTGGAGGCTCCCGCTACGAAGATGTGGAAAAAACGGAAGTGTCTTGCACAGTTTTACCGGACATAGAATGTTTTGGACCCAGAACATTCTTTAAGGAGGGTGTTCCTTGTATAAGATACAGTGGACATTATTTCGCAACGACGTTGCTCTATAGCATTTTACTAGGTTTTTTAGGGATGGATCGTTTTTGTCTTGGACAGACAGGAACGGCAGTAGGAAAATTGTTATCATTGGGTGGCTTAGGAGTTTGGTGGATAGTTGATATGATATTACTGGTGACGAATTCTCTTCAGCCTGAAGACGGCAGCAATTGGAATCCTTATGTATAGAGATTGGGGATTGAAAAATCGAAGCCAAGCTGTATTAATAAAATAATCTTGTAAATATGTACAAAATTAGGGTCCCGTGGACGTCACAATCAGCTGATCTCGTAAAACGATTATTTTTTGTTATTTGAAGTAAAAAAGAGAAGAAAATTAAAAAGAAGTCGTTGGTTACGGAGTCAAGTGACGAAGCGAAAATCGTGTACAAATTTTAAGGAAAGCATTTTTCATTGATTTCCGTAATTCGCGAAGTGTGATTTCACGACATTCAACAATTCAATAAATTAATGATTAATTATTATTAATTAATCAATGATTATTCATTAAGTAAATGAAGGATATTGCGAGTTCTGGTCATGGGCCTATTAATAAAAGCTCGAACCGCGATCAATGGGTAAAAAAAAAATTGTATTAGTATTTTTTCATACTCCACTTATTATAGATTATAAAAACTGCGGATAGTAGATCTTTTACATCGAGAAATTTAGGTGATTGAGTGAGCATAAACAACGTTCAATTTTTTTTCAAATAAAACAGGATATTCCGTCGATCTCCAATCTCTGGAAAAATAATTTGATGACAATAAAACGGAATCCAGTTCCTGCACGATTAATTATAGATATTCAAAGCTGTGAAAAGTTGTATATTCTCAATTGATGTCCTGGACGGTGTTGAAATGCAACGAAGTTTGTATCATAATTCGTAATCATCTGGATGATAAAGTTCACTCAGCAATCGATAGATGTACGAAGGTGCGTTTCCACCCCTGAAAAAAGATATAAATAAAAATCAGTACAAATTTTTAACGAAATTTGACGAAGCCTTGTATCATCGATTCTTTTAGTAAAAGTTCAAATATACATCGCAAATTTCTGAACGTACGTATTAGATATGAATAACGTCACGAGTTCCGGTGGTACGTAATCGAAAACTGGATTGTACGCCTGAATTTTTTCCATGAGAGGCGCATTTACTGCGTCTATAACTCCCTGAGTCGGCGCAGCATGTCTATTAAATCCATCTTGCTCGTACGAGCATAAATAAAGAGGCGATAGTTTATAAAGTGGTAATAAAACCATAACAGGAACGGAGTAATGCTTAGCAGCTTGAGCAACTGTGTGCGATCCTGTAAGTGCTTTTAGTCCTCCATTAGCCATTACTGTATGAGTGCCAATAATAACTTTGTTTACACGCGACATCATTGCAAATATTGCAACGTCCGAAATAAGAGTCGTTTTTATTTTTGCCTTCGCCAAATTAACCGCCATTTCTTGACCCTAAAAAAAATCAAAGATATTTCAATACTTCACGACTATCGAAACTCCTTGAATATTATAACTTATTATTACTATTAATATTAATTCTTATGTATATTGTTACTATTCATAAACATATCAGAAATAATAATTAAAATATTTCAAAGTACACTCAAAAATGGTCCTCCTTCCGCCACTATCACTTCGAAAGCTCGAGTTTCAGCTGCTTCCTTAAAAAAATCCTCAACCAGCTTGGAGTATCCCAATGTCATTATAATCTCGTTTGAGTGAATATGTTCTGATGCTTGTTCCGTTATATTTCCAAAACTGCAACAAAAGTATAAGAATATAATACCGAAAATCTCTTCAACCGAATGCGAGGATATTTCTTTCTTCCTTTTAAATACTGTCTATAATATATGAAGATGTATAAAAAATAATGAATAGTAAAAAAATTAACAAATCGGAAGAAAATCGAGTTTTATCACAAAAATAGCTTTTTATGGTATTGAAATAACATGGAGGAGCCCTATTATTATTTGTTGTCATTCTTATAACTCAGAAGAATTATTGCTGATAAACTAATCGCAGCTGCAGATAAAATGTACATTGCAAAATATTGCATGATCCAAAAAATTGATTTGTTACCATGTTTCCAATTCGACTTCGAATTCGTTAACGTGTTCAATCAAAGCCGATTTCAAATCTGGTACTGAAATATTAAAGTCGATGTCTTCATCGCCACCCGAAGTTAAAATTTTGTGGAGAGATTCCTGTGGATCAGCTTCTTCCGGTTTGTTTTTCAATTCCAGTGTGTATTCTTCTCGAATAATTTGCAATATTCTGCGTACCATGTTGCCCACGCAAGCTTCCAAGGGAATTGCATCAATGACATATTTTCCATTGAGAGTTATCAATTCCATAAGTTTTCTGAATTATCGTCAATATAGAGAGTAGATTATATAAGAAAAATAAAATGATTCTTGGTCGATAGATTTGATGAGATTATCAAGAAGTGGAAATTTGAGAAAATATTTTTCACTTACTTGGCTGTGCTCCATTCGGAGTTCGTGATTATTTCTTTGAGCATCGATACAGTGGCAACGACAATGTGATGAGTTCCGCTGATTTTTCTGTTGTTTTTATTATATAAAAAATGTATAAATTAATCAAAATTGATGAATGAGGTGATAATTGTTTTTGGATTTGAGGTTAATTAAACTCACCCATAACGAAGATCGTTCACTAATTTAATAGCGCTTTTATGGACAGCCTCATGAGTTACTTCATCCATTTTTAGGCGCGTACAGAATTGAGTGAAATCAAAGAGAGCTTGTAGATTTTTTTTTCAATAAAAAATATATATTCTGTACGAGTCACACGGGTATCGTCACTTAATTGTATGTCGCGTGAATCCATCAATCGTCCATATTTTCTTCACACCATGTAGATGCAGTTGATTCCTATCATACCGATCATACAGAAGAATAAATACACATGTATATATGTTGAATGAAAAAGCAATACTATATATATATATATATATTTATAATAAAAGATTTCAGGAGAAAGCAGGAAAGCTACATAAATATTGTTACGGACGATTGTTTTCTTATCGAAGATAATTCAGTACACGACTCCCCCGAGACGTTTAAAAAAGTACGATCCAATGATACGAATGAATGAAAAAACTTGAATAAAAAATATCTAGAGAACGCAATCAGGAATGTGATGAAAACATGTCGGGATAATTTTTGACAGTAATTGCAAAGCAGATAGTTTTAAAAATCCCGCGCGTGGCTTATTGCGAAATGAACTAATATGGCCGACGGAAGTAGACGTCACCAGTGCCAACTGCCAACTAACTGAGCTGCACAAGGAGGTGACATTTCAACTAGGAGGGGGGAACAAGTATTTTCCTTCTTCCGTCTATTCTTTCTGACTTAGCACATCTGTTTTTTTTTGTTTCTAATATATACTTATATCGGGTATGTGAAAAACATCGAACGATCTTTGTCTACGAGACTACGAACTTAATACCGCGATATTGCCACGCGCGTTAACTTGACTTTGCGCTCGACCGTGATTACTTGAATCTTTTGGTGTGTTGGTGCGTCAGTGAGCATTGAAGCTGTTATTTTTGGAGCATTGAACATAACGAGAGAGCGCCAATTCCGTTTTTCGATTTATATATTTCGGACTGTACAGAAAAAAAATAAAAAAAATTCTAGCGCGTATTTCCCTGTCGTAGGTTTATTTTAGCGTTCATTGCCTCCGTGTCTTTTGTTTCGATCATTTCGTTCTTTTCTCGTTTCCCTCGGAACACCCGTCGCTCAGCTGCATGGCCCATTGATTCGATTTACAATTGCTCCCCACTTCGTTTCTTCAGTACAACTCCCCCGTATCAACTTATTTTCTTTCCGCGTGGATAAAAAAAACCAAAAGATTATTGAAAAATAACTCGTTGTCATCCGCACTTGACGATCTTCTCAGGCAACATATTTTTGCAGAGTCATCCGAGTATTGAGACAATTACGCGCTCGTCTGGACGTCACATCTTCCACAAGTGAAACATGTTCTTATTGGAATGGTTCTCCGGAGTCCTGGGCTACCTGGGTTGGTATTTCTTCCCCTGTATTTTTTTTCAAATGGTATCACTTATAGACAATTGAAAAAAGAAACCCTCTCAGAAAACTGTCATTTTCAAATCCAAAAATTAAAACATGCGTTTCTTGTTTCGAATCATTGAAGTGTAGTGATCGAATTTCATTTGAATGATTTTTTTTACACCATGACACGTCAACGATTTCTCAGGTTTTTCTTTCACCGTATGTCGTGCCAAATCCATTATTGTCGGTATGCCAAATTCGGGTAAACAATCATTAGTATACACAGCTGTAGTGTTGTATGGATCCTCTTTCGGTAACTCGCGTGAGTTTTCATTGTACCAGAAGCATGACCAGTTTGCCTTTTTTTTTTTGTTTGCAGGCTTGTGGAAGAAGGGTGGAAAACTATTATTTCTCGGCCTGGACAATGCTGGAAAAACCACACTTCTTCATATGTTGAAGGATGATCGATTGGCGCAACATGTCCCCACATTGCATCCAAGTAATTAACCGTCGTTAACTTTCCTATGTATTCGGATTCATTGACCTCATATATCTACAGTCTTGTTCGACACACTGTTTTGTTTCACTGGGTTGTTGGCCGAACAAGACTTGACACGCATTCTCATTTGTACAGAACAGTTACTGAGCTACTAAATAGACACTCATTTTATTCATTGAACTTGGAGCAGACTGAAATAATATGAGTCACACAAATTTTAATGGAAACAAATCAAACTCGTTTTGGTGGAACGTATACAATTTTTTGTTCACTTTTTTTCTTAATTTAGCATTTCTCATGTTTTTTTTCACAACTTTATTCTATCATCTTTGAAAGAAATATTTTTTAAAAAATGTTCTGCTTTTTATTGGCATCTAGTTTCATATTTTTAAAACTATTTTAATTTTAGAAATTATTTCAGTAACCGTGAAGATATACGTGCAAAAAAGTGCTGTGATATCTGAAAGTTCAAAGCATGGAAATCAATACTACTGTCGAGTTTGTTTTTTGTTTATATTCTTTGTTCAATACTTAATATATTTGACCTATGAACATGACGAATCATAATTAATCATTCTTGAGAATATTCATGAAAATGTTGGACCAGACCTTGACTCATTCGCGCAAACTGCCAACAATGACATGCTACTAAAGAAACTAAAAAAATAATTGTGCATCAAATTTGTTTATAGCATCGGAAGAGCTGTCCATTGGCAACATTAGATTCACGACGTTTGATCTCGGTGGTCATACACAAGGTAAGTAAAATTGGTTAGGAAAAGTGCGAAATTGGAGATTCATGTATTCAATAAATGATACTCGTTGAAAGTTTGTGTTATGTATTGTTCTCAGGGGTAATAAATATTTGTAAAACTTTGTTATCGTGTTGAGCATTTTAAGTGTATTTTTTCTAGTGTGTTCGTTTTTTAGTCTTTTTTTTTATCTCTTCGTATTGTAATGTTGCAAATTAGTAAAAAAAACGTAATCAAAATATTTATTACAAATCGTACTGTCGAATTTCAGTTGTTTTACTTGATGAAAAATTTTTTCAGTCACTCCCCATAATTTCTTGCCTGAATTAGGTATCATTTGTATTAAATGGTCTATATTTTTTTTCACATTGAACGCATCTAACAATCTGGATAAAAACATTCAATGTTCGTTCAATTTTTTATGGTATTTGGGAGAAATCAGAGTCCTAAAAATAGCACACAAAGTAGTGCTTTTTTACATCAATAATACTGCGTGATATATGGACTTTGAATATTGTTGATTGATGCTAGTAGTCAATTTTTTACAATTGACATTGAAAGACTTTCTCTAATTTTCTTAGTTTAGAAACGATGATTTCAATTTTGAAAACGTAAACAATTTATAGCGTTTGACGAAATATATAATGGAGGGAAGAAAAGAATTTGATTCATGTAGATGAAAGTAACTAAATTGTAAATATTGTATTGTTTCATAGCACGAAGAGTTTGGAAGGACTATTTTCCAGCTGTAGATGCTATAGTATTTTTGGTTGACGCTAGCGACAGAAGCCGATTAGCAGAATCAAAAGCCGAGCTAGACGCCCTGTTCTCGGACGAGCAGTTAAGTTCCTGTCCCGTACTCGTCTTAGGCAATAAAATTGATAAACCAGGTGCAGCGTCCGAGGATGAACTTAGACATTGCTTCAATCTTTATGGACAAACGACTGGAAAGGTATGTTTTTATATTCGAATAAAGTAATCAAAGAGACGAATGAGTAAATAATATTGTAACGTAATTATTATTTTCAGGGAAAGATTGCCCGTGCCGATATTCCTGGACGTCCCCTCGAATTGTTCATGTGCTCAGTTTTGAAGAGACAAGGTTACGGGGAAGGCTTCCGCTGGCTCGCTCAGTATATTGACTGAACCCTCGTAATTAACATTAAATAAAAAAAAGTTCAAGAACAACATCAACAACAACAACAAGAAAAACATTAACACACATACATACATCGATTTCTACGATCGACGATTTTCCTCTTAACATTTTGATCTGGTTCATCTTCTTCGTACCCGAGGATGTTGATATCGAATGGTTAAAAGTCGCAACTACAAAAGAGGTATCTCGAATCTGATGTCCATTAGGAATGATCGTTCTGATATTAACATCCGTATAGAATTCGTATCATCGACAGCAGTGATTTCGAACAAGGAGTTTTAAAAAGTTGGGTTCCCGACATCTCTGTTAATAATTTCATGTGCAACGTCGCTTCAAGACACAGCGACGACGTATACAGAGAGAGAATTTAAAAGAATTTTGATAAATAAAAATCACGGAATAAAAATGATTCATTAAAAACACGCAAGTTTTACCAACGCTCGTTTCTTCATTTCGGATGTTATTCTTGGCTAGACAAGGATAGGATTTTTTCCTTGTACATCACATAATGGTTCATAACTTCAGAAAAAAGTGCTCGACAAATATTGCATTTTTTTGTTTCCGTTTGGTTAATTATTCTGATACACGGTTCAAAAACCCGTCCTGTTAGGATTTAAATGTTTCATTTAAACGCAAATGCGCAACATGTTATTACGCAAACAAAAATTATTTTTAAGTACGAGATTTGAACAGAACATTGCTCGCGTTACATTTTTATTTTTGACGTCAATTTATGCGGTAGGATCCTTTTATGTGATATTTCCTTTCGAAGCAGGGTTTTTTAAAGCAGAATATTTGACAAATCTTCATTTTTGGTCAAGGCCGAATTATTTATTTTGAAGGCTATCGTCGCACAGCTTAATCTCGTGCTTCTTAATCAAGCCATAAAACGTAAAGATTATTGGTTGTTTTAAACATTCCCCTTGTACGTACATACCATAAAACCAACGATCCTTTTTCGGCCATGTAGATTATAAAAAAAGAAAACACGAAAAAAAACAAGAAATCAAGGTCAACGTTGTGTTACGATAAGAAGTTATTGAAATTATTTTTTTGATTCGTTTTACATAAATAAAAAAAATTCATTTTATTGCTAATAAACTGTATGTGACGTTATTCCATCTCACCGACGTATAATTGTTTCGTACGAAATCTATGAGAATTAAAATTGTAAATCTCCGCCGGGGGGAATTTGGGTGAAAAATTTATCAACGTGCTCGTCCGTTACTTCTTCAAGGGATTTTGGATTCCAAGCAGACTTCTGGTCCTTGTCGATCAAGAGAGCTCTCACACCTTCGTAAAAATCACCTTCGCGAGTGAGAGCCGAACACGATAATCTGTATTCCATTTTCAAACAATCTCCAAAGTTCAAATCGCTCCCTTTCTCGATTGCCAGTTTGGCAACTTTCATAGCTGTCGGTGACATCTTCGAGAGCAATCCAATTGTTTGTGCTGACCAATCTGTACGATCTTTCTTCAACCTGTAATTTCAATGATAATTAACAGATTGTTGAACAATCCTTTCGTGATTTTTCTTATGCAGAATAAAATTGAGTCACGTACGTAGCATGATCGCAAGATTGACCGATGGTTAAACAACACTCACATTTGACATGCAGATTAAATAAATAAATTAAAAGAATGGAACTATTAATGATTTTCGAATATGAATATGAGATTAAACGTTGCAAACAAAATCTCGCTATTAAAGCGCCTTTTCTCTCTTTTACCTGTTGATAATTTCTTCCACAGTCTTCGCTGCGAAACATTCATCGATCTGTCTCATGTGCGCGTCAAGGGAGAATTTTTTGTTCAAATCGCTCGACTGAAATTTATCGAGAATTTCAGCGACGTCCTGGGATCCAGGAGCTACGAGAGCTTCTGTTAAAGCGCTTATTTTTTCCGCGGGAACGTAATGCGTGGCGATTCCAGCATGGAGTACATCAGCTCCTGAAAATACATTCAATTGCACCTGTTTCGAGGTTTCAATGGGTACATTTTGTAATTAAAAATATAGCTTCTCTTAAGAATCATCAAATCATCGATCGTGATCAGCAATTGATTCATACGAAGATGAATGAAAAAGTTAAGTTTTTTCTCAACCAAATTATCCCAGAGAAGAATTTTTTTTTTTTAATTAACCATTGTTTAATCGATGGCTAAGTCAGCACACAAATTATTTTTCAAGGAGCGTTTTTCTCCATCTAATAATTATAGTTTTTACAACTTAATGATGATTATTAAAAAATCTAACCTTTCAATCTGTGTCCTGTGAGGCCTAAATAAAGACCAAGTTTTCCTTGTAGACGAGGTAAAAAATAAGTAGCACCAACATCCGGACACAATCCTATTGCAGTTTCTGGCATTGCGAATAATGTGTTTTCTGTTGCTACTCGGTATTTACCATGGACCGACAATCCAACACCTCCCCCCATAACTATTCCATGAATAATAGCTACAGTAGGCTTTTTATATGTTCCTAAAGTATAATCCAATCTACGAATCAAAATGAGAGGCAAAGATGACAGTACATGAAAATTGCCGGTACAATTGCTGTTAAACATAAACAGTTATGTTACATGACCGACGTTGTGCTAAATTTGTAGAACTGGGACTTGCAAAACCAAGAGAACAGTTATGAGCAAGTTTAATTTTTCTAAATATTCATGCGAAAATTGGATTCTATTTTTAGCTAGAAGTGCAAATGATATTTTTCACAGTTCGAACTTTGATTGAAGACTTCAACATTTTTCAGATATTTGCAATTTCTGTATCCAGCTATATAAATGTAAATTCAAGTATCTCTTGTCGATCAAATCAATGTCAAATTGTAGATACGAGATCATAGATGTTCTTCATATCCCTAAAATTAATTATAGATTTGTAGACCAACTAGATCAGAAATTTCATGAAATGATAAAAATACTGACATTACTAGTATTCATGAAAATTTCATGGAACAAATTACCAATAAATTGACATTGTATAAATTTGTTCATTTTCAATGGAGATGAAAAATGTATTGAAGTCCCAGGATATACCTGTATTCATTTTTGAAAAATTCTTGTCCATGAATTGCTCCTCCAGGTTCATTTAAAGCAAGTACAATCGACTTGACATCACCACCGGCACAGAATGCTTTATCGCCTGATCCTTTGAGGACTATGGCGCTCTTTGAATTTGCCCATTTATTCAATGTTGGTTGAATTTTTTGGACCATTGATAGATTCAGTGCGTTCAAAGCTTTAGGACGGTTCAAAACTATAAGCCCTTTTTCACCCACCTGTGAAGTTCAAGGACGGAAAAATCTAAACGACAATACACGGTTTCACAAGATTCCACTGTTTTGAATTATCTAAAAGTGAATTCATATTTACCTCTTCGAACAATACGTCATCTTGTTGTTCATTTGGGTTAAGAACTTGAGCTGACATTGAACGAATGGACAATTTTGGGAAAGTTTGTCCTCTGAGAAACCCTAAATTTTGAGTTATAATTTTTATCTGAGACAAAAGAAGAAAAAATAGTTTTCACTTGATAACAGGTTGTGCTATAAAACATAGTTTTTATTTCGTTACCATTTTGAGTTAATTCGAAGAATATACTGGTGTTGAAATACGGACGTAGAATTATTTTGACACGAAATCTATTATTTTTGAAATAATATACGTTTGGTTATAATGTTGATATCTTTCACGTGGCAAAATTTTCTCGAAACTCGGTCGAATTTCGAACTACGTGGAGGAACTAAAGCGTATCATTTACTACACATCTCAAATAGAAAAGCATGTGGTATCTCAACTTGTAATCATTAGCCAATCAGATGTTTGAGCGCACAGAAGTCATGTGAATTTACGGAGGGGTTAAATAGATGATTTGTTGGGTTGCGTAATTCACAGATTTAGAGGTGGGTGTTTGAAGGGTTCAAAGTTCATTGGGATTAGGTGTTGAAGAATATATTTACAAACATGTTATAACAATCAGAGTAACAATGTATCGATGGATTTTCTTCGAGATTTTTAGGTTATATATTGATATACAGGATAACAGAATCGCTCAGCGAGCAACAGCTGTGCGAATTTGTAATTGTAATAATATAGTGTCCACGCAATACCAATAAAACTTCTTGATAATTTCGTCATATAATACGTCGTGATAATACGTCGTAACAATTTTATCTACGTTATACATTAAAATATAGCGCTTTTACGGGACAATAAGTGTATTTGATGTTTAAAAAAAATAAGTGTTCATCCACGATGCCAAGTTCGTTGACACGAATTATTCGATGGACATATTTTTTTCACAGGAAGTCGTTTATATCGATCTTAATTTTGACTGGGGTACACAGCTAACTACTAAAATAAATATAATGCATATAACATAGCAATCAGTAAATAATTAGTCATTATAATAAAGGCAAATGTCATGTAGAGAAATACGATCATTATTCAAATTTGTGTTTCGGTGTTCTTTGAAATCGAATAGATGTCGCTTTACCGCAGTCAATATATTGCGCGCAATTTAAGTACTACTGCACCAATTCCCCTGAAACGAGAAAGCGCCCAATTTCTTAGTGCACAAGTAGTGCAAGTATTCATTTACGTATCGAACTTTTTGATTCATATCCGAGTTCAATTTCTTTGTTACTTCCTATTTTTATTTGCCATCATTGAAAATGATTCGATCATTTTTTTATCGCAATTATTGGAGTAAATTAATAAAGTAATGTACCAAGATCATAAAAAACATTAAAAAATCAACTACACGAGAAGTTAATTTATCAGCTCTTATAATAAACGAGAATAATTTTTTTGCTATCCACGTTTAAAAAATGCGGCTAGATATAGCATAGTAACTTTTATGTCGTGATTTGATGAAGTTAGCAACGTAACTTGTCCTAGTAATTGTCTGCCCTAATTTCAACCCTCTACTATACTCGTTGAAATTGTTCGACGGCGGTATGGGGAAGAAAAACGGAAAGTTTTACGATCTTGAAAAATCCAAGTTTAGTGGTGATTGTAGAACTGCGCAGGCAGCCTCGCGCATTGCGGTTCGAGCATATATATACAATATATACCTAATCGTTCCTCGAAGCACATATAAACAAGGCTTTGGGTGATGATTTCTCCCACCCCTTGAGTTCGAGCTATCTCAGTCGCTGTTCGGCATGCTTCGTATTTGTGTACGTCGTAGAATACATGTAAACCTCGTACGACTGCTTTGTGCTAGCTCTCAATTCCGTTGCAGTGTTAAAGTGTGCCCTGTCACAAAAATTGTAAATGCGATACAAAAAAAACGCGTATGAGGTTATGGTATTTAGATAGTTGGACGTTTTGTATTCCGTAACGATGTTATTAAATACGTAATGAAAAGGAAGATCTAACAGATTGAAATCGGTGTAGTCGCGAGTGAATGAGTAAAAAGTGTTGACAACGTGTGTGACAAGATTGCCGGTTTTTATTAGAGGGATTCGAGGGAGCTCTTGGAAAGCGAACGGTCGAAATGGTTTTCGAATCGATCGTTGCGGAGCTTCTCAACAAGGTTTTGGGGGAATATATCCAAAATCTTGATTGTACACAGCTCAAACTAAGCTTATGGGGAGGTGAGGGTTTCAAATATTATTCAATGCGATAATCATTCACACATGACAACTTCATCCTTTGATAGTGTATAAATGTTTCTGATACACATACTCGTCCTTGGTTCTTGTTGCGTTATAATAGTGTTTATGCCGCGGTATGCGTATGTTCTGCCGAACTATACACAGATAAGTTAGCATACGGTGAATGTTACGTTATTTCGTAACGTGACATCACGTTCTATATTTAGAAAAAAATAAAATATATATATATATATATATACATAATTTTTATATACCATATGTCATACATATATGACGAATAGATCAAATATAAAAATGCCTGCACGGAAGTTGTTGATCTTGAAATCTTCTGATCTGTGATTAAATAAATTTGCAGGTGTTGGCAAGCTCAATATGCATCAACAAGTGCTCAATAGACACACTTGTGCGGAAATATAAAATAGTATATTAGATTGATCTTCTAACAAATTCATACGAAAAGTAACCCAAGTAATAGTGGTGTTTGGGGTTGTTGAGTTATCATTATTTTGTTGCAACGTTACGTATCGCTCGACTTTTCGGATTGTGTAGGAACATTTTTTTTATTATACTCAATGCAATTTTTCAGTGAAATTGCTATTAAATCATAAAGTGTTACTTTAATTCATATGAATGAATTATATTTGTATTCATGGTTACAACTTTTTTCAATTTCTTTTCGTACATGAAACTTTCGAAGTGTCAGACGAAAGAATGTTACAGCCGTAAATATCGTTGTTCAAAGATTCTCCAAAATTCTGACGAAAACTTTTCTATTGGTGTTGATTATTTGACTATTTCCGGAATTTACTATCGAATGTTTTTAACAAGGAGCGTTTTGCTGCTACCATATTAATGGATCAAAAATGATTTTAATCTCACGCAATGGAATTTTATAACCGGTAATAGCTGACCCGTAACGCTCTATACTTCTTACACGTTTTTGTGCTCCTTTTACCGGCTACCGGCTTCAAGCACACACTGGAACCAACCCCCGATTTAACCCATTAAACAGCTGTATTGACGACCAAGGAATATAAATCCTGATTGGTCTCTTCGTGTTAAACGTCTTGGAGTTTCAATGCTCTTCTAGGAATGCATCACTTGTTTGTTTGTTCGCTGTTGACGATTTCTCGAACGATGATTAAGACGATACATTTTTCGAATTATCTTCGTTGATTATTTATTAACCAATATTATTTAAATTGTATTGTTAACGACTATAAAATAATTTTCATTATCCAAAAATTCCGAAAATGGGCTGAATCTTTTTTATTCCTATTCGACGAACGGTGTGAAAAAATTGTCTCTTCCTAATAGTTTTTCGGCATTGACATAAAATACTCTTCGTGTCATTAATTTAATGTCATGGGAGTGCCGTTTACTATACTTACTTACGTCTTATTTGAATGCACATAAGCACGTCACTAGATACGTAACATCGTATATAATTTTAGGATTCCTCACTCCCTACCTGGTAACGCCCAAAAATAAAGCTTTTAAAAGCTGCAACTAAATACGAAATACGTTCGAACTTCTTAAATGTTAAAAAATTACATTGTATAATTCTGCTGATATAATAATCAATCGAAAAGGTCCGAATTAAATTTAATCAAATTATAAAATTAAGTCATGCAGTCGATTCAATGAAAAAAATCGTTTTCAAACTATTCCATTGATCATTGTAATCTTTTTACATTTATCAAAAACGTTCCTATCCTTTCATTTTTCATTTTACATGGAAATTATTATCTTATTTTTAGAAAAATTGATACATTCACAGACAACAATTTTTGACATCAACTCCTTTGACTTTTTCCATATCTTGATCTTTGCTGTGATAATGTCAAATTTTAATTGATATAATATCTTTGATGTTTAATTTAGTTTTGAACATGTTTTTTAACTCGCTCGGTTATCACGAGATTTATAATTGATCAATTTCGAAAATTGATTCTTCGATTAAATATAAGTGAAAATTTGTTCAAAATTCAAGGAATGCTTGCTTTTATAGTCATGGACTTGAAAAATACTGAAAACTCTATAAATATCAATATTCGTAAGAAAGAAAATTATGCCGATTGGAAACGTTCCTATTTTTCTCATTCCAAAAAAATAGAACCAATAAGATTAGAATAGACACGAATTAAGTTCGCGAAAATTGCTCTAGAAGACTTTGTAAATTTGAATCATGCTATGACATATAGTTATGTTATCAGTAATCTAGGTTAATTCTCCAATTAACCCGAATTATCTGGGGCCAAGTATCAAATTATATTTCCCCATTTTTTCTACCGTCATTTAATAATAAGTCCTTGAACTTTTACACTGAATTTTTAACATTATAATACTGATAATGGAAGTAAATGGAATTTCACTCTGGACCTTGAAAACCGTTTTTTTTTGTTATTGGTTTTCAAAAAGCTTGTATCTTCTGAAATAATTCAATAAAATGGATCCAAAATTTTGCGCGAAATTGTTCTTCCTGTTTACATTGTTCATTTCTTTTTGCTAAATACGACACCATTTTCAGTCATTCCCAAAATTCATCAAGTAAAAAAATTATTTTATTGTAAAACGTTGCATATTTATGCATAATTCAATGCAATGCTTTTTTTTTTTTCAGGACAGATCTTTTTGGACGATCTTTTTTTGAGATTTAACAATTAAATTTTTGAAAGAAATTTGATTTATTTCAAAAATTAAAAAAAATATCAATGAAAAAATATTATTCGTTGCGCTCCAACGATGAAAACTTCGATACCATCTCACAAAGCACTTTTTTCTAATCTTATATGAAAGTTGTTTGCTATCAAGACACGAACATTGAAAAAAAATTAAGACACTGCAATACTTAGTGTTGGTTAGTTATGAAGTAGAAGTTGAAAACTGCAATGCCATATTTTTTAAAATAAAACTTTGTTGTCAAATTTTGTATATTTGAGAAAGATTTCGAAAGTAATGAAATACATGCATAGCAGCAGAAATTGAAAAAAAAGATGCAAAAACGTTTGATTGCCCTTGTAACGCTCAACAGATAAACTTAAATTTATAAAATAAAAAAACAAAATAAGCAGAAATGCAAAAATCGCAAGTTTACATGTTT
The DNA here is from genome assembly GCA_948107755.1 of Campoletis raptor. Taxonomy (NCBI): domain Eukaryota; kingdom Metazoa; phylum Arthropoda; class Insecta; order Hymenoptera; family Ichneumonidae; genus Campoletis; species Campoletis raptor. The sequence continues at coordinate 15,377,963 of OX403622.1, forward strand.
GTTTTTTCATTTTTTCAGGTGATGTAGTTCTGAGGGATTTATTGATAAGCGAGCATGCACTGGACGTGCTGGACTTACCAATAAAATTGGAATATGGCCGGCTCGGTACGTTCTCAACATGAATATTTACGGAAATTTATTTGTCAGTTAAAATTTGTCTTACAGAATTTACATGGACGGACGTATGGAAGAATTTACATAATACGCGTGTATTTTTTTAGGAAAATTAATTCTGAAGATTCCCTTCAAGGATATGTGGAATGGCCAAATCGACGCGATTGTTGAAGAGCTTTTCATTTTAGTGGTTCCAACTAACCAGGTTCAATATGACCCTGAAAAAGAATCGAAAGCAGAGCTTGAGGCAAAACGAGCAGAGATCGCAAGGGTGGAAAAAAATAAGCAATTGGCTGCAATGAAACGTAATTATATTCGTTAATTCTATGTCACTTTAAAGATTTTCCGTAACCGACTTTTTGCATCTTCAAAATAAATGTTTGTGTCAGTGACATTACGTGATTTAATTTCTTTATAGAATATCTATTAATAACAACATAATGTTTCAAAAATCATGTACAGTTTGGAGAAAAATTGCTCAATTTTTTGATTGCTTCGAAAAATCCTCCATTTTTTCATGATTCGAGTTGCCTCATGGAAACTACGATTCTCAATAATGATAAATACTATCCTTCTCTCAGCTCACGACGAGTTGGATGATTCTATGGTTGAAAAGTTAATTGCCAGAATGATTAAAAATATTCACGTGGAAATAAATCGAATTCACGTGAGATATGAGGATCATGTGACTTTCAAAGACCATCCGTTTTCCGTCGGATTTACGTTGAATCGATTTGCTCTTGAGAGTTGTACTGACGCTTGGACAACTACGGGCAATCTCAAGGACATGCACGCCATTCAACAGATTTTCAAGGTATATTAATATATGTATTTTCCGCTAATCAATTTTCATTAGCAGGAATATCCAGTCTTGACTGCACAACAATTTTCGTTGAAACTGTTTAGTCTACGATACATTTGATTTTTGCAGCTATGCACAATGGATGGTTTCGCCGTATATCTGAATACAGATTTAATGCAGTTCAGTAAACAACCAACTACAGACTATTTACGTTTGTTTGCCGATGGAATAGCTACTATGGATCATGTACCTGAGGCCTATCTGTACAGTGAGTTTCACCAAATTTCAACTGTCAAACCTTTTACTTTGTTCGACCATCATGGTTGGTGGTTCCATGTCTTCTTGAGGATTGAATCCATCGAGGAGTGTCAATCCACCGCCAGCAATCAGGATATTTAGACACTGATAATTTTACCATGGATATGGGGATTTCAAAAATAAAAATAAATAATAGATTATTTAAGATTTGGTATTACAAGTTTAAGTTTCGCATATGGCTCTGTCCTGCTGGTGTTGGTTTTATTTCAAATTTGAATGATTGAAATTACCACTGAAAGTAAAAATTGTATGAATTTTTGTGTTCAACAGTGTTGGGCCCGATAAATGTGAAAGCCAAACTGAAGTTAAACCCCAAGCCCGAAACGGACGGAAGTAATTACACAATTCCTAAAGTATGGTTGGATTTGGAAATGCAAAAATTGCGTATCGCGCTTGCAAAGCGTCAGTATCAAACATTATTGCAAATGGGCGAAGGATTGGATCAAGCTAAGAAAGCTGCACCTTACAGAAAGTATAGACCAAAATTGACATCTTACAGGGGTCATTACAAGGAATGGTGAGATGTCATTTGAATTTGCATAATTTTTTATAAACCCTGGATTCCGTTTTTATTTCTTTTAAACTGATTTTGTATTGAACGGTTATTAAAAAAATGTGTGTGACAGGTGGCGTTTTGCTTACACTTGTATTCTGGAAGAAACGATAAGAAGATGTAAGCGGAATTGGGACTGGAATCACATGAAATTCCATAGAGACACTTGTCGCGAGTATGCAAAAATATACCAAACGAAACTGACGACCAAAAAAGTAATACCGGAAACAGAAGAAAAATTGACCGAGTGTGAAAGAAAATTGGATGTTTTCAATTTGGTGAGAATCAGACAACAGATTGAGATGGAGGTTGAACGGTTGGCGGAGAAGGAAAAGAACTTGAAAGCGAAAAGAGGTTGGTTTGGATTTTTGTGGGGTTCGGCACCGGCAGATGATGCTGAAGATCTTAATTCGGCGGCAGCGATAATGCGTAAATTCGAAGAAGCTATGACGCCATCGGAAAAGGAGAAGCTTTATCGTGCTATTGATTATCAGGAGAATTCCGCGCCCGCTCATTACCCCGAAGCGTATGAAATGGTAGACACTAGATTCCATCTTCACGGTTTACAAATAATCGTTTCCGACAACGATAAAGAAACACCGGAAGTTCTAGATCTGCAATTGAACGGTGTTAAAGCTGGTTTCAAAATGAGACCAACCTCAAACGGTATTTTAGTTACCGCATCGATTACCGACATGAAACTATTTGGAGTCAAACAAGCCGATCATGTACCCTCGCTCTTCAATTCGATCGCGAACAATGCCAGCGATGTCCTACTGGCGGTGTCATACGAGAAAAATCCTTTGGACAAACGTTGTGGCGATCGTGTCATTGTCAGGTCAAAACCGGTCCACATCGTTTATGACGCAGAAACAATAATCGAACTTGTTAAATTATTGAAAGTTCAAAATAAATCGACTCTCATGCAAATTCAAGCTGCTGCGGCTGAACGACTCGAGGGTCTCAAAGAAATGTCCGCTCTGGGACTTGAATACGCAATTCAAAAACATTCTGTCCTCGACATTCAGGTCGATATGGAAGCTTCACAACTGTTATTACCGCACGGTGGATTGTATAACGGAACGGAATCGTTAATCGTTATTAATTTGGGTAGTTTGAGAATTACTTCATTAGAAAAACCGAAAAGCGACATGTCTTCGGCTACTGTTAAGCAATTGGTGAGCATGGGCAAAAGCGAAGAGGATATTCTTACGCATTTGAGACAATACAGCTACGATCAGTTTGCATTGAACATCGTAAATTTCCAAATATTGGTTGCATCGTCGAGCGAAGATTGGCGAAGTGCCATTTCCACTGTTGAACATGCAATGACGATACTGCAACCGACTACTCTGGAAATTCAGTTTCACAAATGCCTAGTAACGGATGATCCCTTGTTACCAAAAATGCGAATTATTGGAAATTTGCCATCCCTTGCTCTGAACATCGCTGATGCTCGTTTGCTGAAAACGCTTACTATCGTTCAAAGCATCCCTCTTCCCGAGGACGAAAATGCTCAACTGGAGCGTATCCCGCTTGCAAAGTCAGTATCGCAGTTGTCCTTGTTCAAAGAATTAACGACTGTACCAAACGAGAAAAAAAAGACTCCTCCACCGGCTGTTAAACAAACTACGGATCTCGAAGCGAAATTCGTCATGAAAGAATTTACGTTAACTTTGTCGAAGCAGGAAAACGAGGAAGTTACACCTTTTGTAAGAATAGAAGTTCTTCAGGTCGAAGCTGAGATGTTACAACGGACGCATGATCAGGAAATAATGTTAAGACTCGGAGGTGTTCAAGTAAAACAATATCACGAAAAGGGACAAGTTTTTCTCATCAATACGCCAATGACTTCTGGGAGCGAAGAATATTTGATCATCGTTCAATACGTAAACGTAAATAAACACTCGCCTGAATTTATAACACGACACGGATCTGTTGTGAAATTATTGAACCTCGAATTCACCAAATTGGATGTTCTTTTGCATCAAGAAGTCATTATAAATTCTCTCAAGTTTTTGTCGAGTATCCAAGACAAAATGAGCGCAGCGACCAAAGTTCCACCACAGGATGATAATGGCGATCGCACAGCAGTTACTCGATTGCCTCCATTGGCGACCATTCAGGAAGATACGTCTTCCTTCATCAAGGATCAACTTCAAAAACAAAAGTCAAAACCATCAACACCCCGACGCAGAAAAACTATCGTCGAATGTATCGACTTGAAAATCAAAGCTAAAATTGGATCAATCAGGATTCAAATGGCTAGCGATTTTCGTGATATTAGTGCCTTTTATATCGAAGGAATTACCGCTGGTTATATCATGAAGACATCTTATTCTCAAGCCAATGTCAGTTTAGCTTCTGTCAACATCAAGGATTTGAATCCTACTTCGGTTTACAAAAACGTAAGTGACTTAAGTCATTAATTATCTCGTTGTGTTTTTTGGGCTGCACGAAAATAAAGTTCTTCAAATTTTTTCACGGTGCTATTGAGATATGGAAAATCTAAGATCCTTTGTTATTTTTTATTCATTTTTTTCAGATCGTTTCGGTTGAAGGTTCGGAATCCTTGCAGATTCAGGCTGTTATGTATAATCTTGAGCCGACAGACATTGACAAAAATAATATGTCCATCAAAGTCGTCATGGGGTGTCATAGAGTGGTCTTCCTAAATGCTTTCGTTACCGGCGTCATGGTGCGAATTTAAACACTTCATAAGTAAGAACAGCCACCAATTATTTGATACTGACGATGGCTCGAAAATTTCAGAATTTTCTCAACAATTTCCAAGCTGCCCAACTTGCCATTAAAGAAGCTTCTGCAGCTGCTGCCGAAGCAGCTAAAACCAATATAAAAGATGTTCAAGAAAGAGCAGCTCGCATAGAATTGGCCGTAAAATTGAAGGTAAGTTGTGGCTTCAATGGGCCGTAGAATACGTTTAAAGAAATTTCTTGGCAAATAATAAATTGAGGAATATTTTCCGATTCGGAACAACCAAATATATGAAATTTTCCCGCTTCTTCTAGGCTCCAGTTATATACGTACCAATGAATTCAAAGAGCGAGCATTGCCTTATGTTGGACATGGGTAACCTCACAATTTGTAATAGTTTCAATAAATTAGAAGTAACCAACGAGGCTGGCGATTCTCCGGTCGTCGACGAGATGAAAATAGAACTACAAGATTTGAAATTGTCGAGGTAAATTTGATGATGGTTCATACTAATGCTTTCATTACTTCTTCTTGAAATATTTCGTTTTACCCAAAACTTATGTTCTTTATAGTCAACGAATTTCATGCAAATTTATTTATCAATTAGGACTGAAATTATTCATTAAAAAAAAAATTTTAATCCAGGAATATTAGAGCATTTTTCTTTTATACTCTGTTTCATTTTGGGAGACGATTTATTTTCCAGGTGCATACAATTTTTCATTTTTCATTTACAGGGTCCTTTTGGACAAAGAAAATTTCGGTTCAAAGAACGAAGTTTTGTTACTGCAACCAGTGAGCTTTACCTTGCTTATGAAACGAAATTTGTCGACTGCCTGGTTTAAGTCCATTCCTGATATTGAAATGTCGGGTAAACTCAAGAGAATTGAATTGTTGCTGAGTCAAGAGGATTATGCAACTATCCTCAGAGTTCTGGAAGAAAATTTGGGTGAAGTGATCGAAGAACCCAGTCAAACGCAAGCGGTTGTTCGAAATGCCAAAAAAACAGCTCCCGAAGATCCTCAAAAAACTACAAGTGAGTATCTTTTTCAAAACAAACTCATCATTATTTTACTACAACCCAATTTTTCATTGTTGTCTTCATAACGAAAAAGATGTTCCGCTTCGATGGTTAAAAACAAAATGCAAGAGCCAGAATCGTTTTTCTACAGAATTTTGAGGATACATTGACAGCACTATTATCGAACTACGTGCAAAATTCCAAAAAGATTCTCCATTCCCTATTCGCGATATTGGCGAACAGGAATTGTACAATTTTACACGAGTTCTAATGGGAAGCAGTAAAAAATTCAAATTTTACGAAATAACTCCGGAACTTTTCTACATACTTCGTTTTTTTTTTTTTTTTTTTCCAATTACACAGAAACAAAGGACGAATTTCATCCTGAAAAAATAAAAAAATTTGACCATTTAGTTTATTTCTCGAACTCTGAACCTCTTCAAATAACAACTAACGTAAGATAACGACCAACATTATTAGATTGATCCTTCATTTATATTCAATTTTTTCGAAACTAATCGGCGAGTGAACTTCTGAACGTGACTGTGGCGAAACTACTACGTTGACTTGCGCATTGTGAAAACGAATTATCATTTAATTTTGTAATTTAAACAATTACGAAAATGTATTTTTCCAGCTAAATATGAGGTGGAAGTTATGAAAGAGCCGGAAGATGGTGATGGTCAAAATCAAAAGCAAATACACACCGCGATTAAATTCGAATTCATAATGGGTAGCTTTGTCATTAATTTGTTCACTGGAGGATCCAAGCTGGTAATTAAAAAAAATCCACCAATCGATATTTCGATCACAACAGAATGTTGTTTGTGGTACGATAACTTCTGATATATTAATTCTAGCTGAGCACGAAAAGTTCTCCACTTCATTTGCCAGAGAATGGTTTGGCCAAGTTCGGTTTGACGCACTTCGCTGTGAAGGGCCGAATTTTCGCTGATGGATTATTAGCGACGTCCATACTATTGATGAATTGCACTTTGGATGACACTCGTCATAGTCGTCAAGGCTCACTCGTCAGAATTATGGAAAGAACAACCGCGATACCTACGATGGATGTTTCGAACAGGGAAGAAGACACAAAACCCATCAGAAGCATGCTGGACATGACAATTCGAAAAGGGGCCAACGACATGTTTGGTAAGATTAGAATAAATATTGTCACGTGAATGAAAAAAATTCTTTCATTAAATATTTATTTTACATCGTCAGAATGTTTCAATGTATAATTCATCATTAAAATCGTAATTAATATTACCTACGAATCAATTGATAATATTAATGATACATTTTGACTAAATTTCACATTGTGAAATAGTTCACAAAAAATATTATTCCAACTTTGTTGCAGTCGATCTCCGTGTCTTTTCATTCAGCATAATCGTATCTGTCGATTATTTATTGAAAATTAAGGAATTTTTTAACGTGTCTCCAACAAACACAACTCAAAATTCAACGCAGATTGCGCAAAAAGGGAACGTGGAATTGGGAGGCCGGAATAAAAAAGTTGTCCAACAAGCAACGAACGCATCAAGTATGCTTACTGTCAACTTGCACATAGAAAAGCCAGACATTATCCTGCTAGAAGACATGGATGACATCAACTCCAATTGCATCGTTTTGAATGTTAGTTACTATTTATATCATTAAATTAAAGAGATTGATCAATTCTCTCAAATGACTTCAACGACTAGGAAGTGATTACAAAGTGTTTGTCATATACCTTTTTTCGTACATAATTGACGCATCTAACGTTTGTTTTTAGACGGAGTTGTTATTGAAAGTTCGTATGATCGGCGAGCACCAAGTTATTACAGGTTCAGTTAAAGATTTGTCTATTTTGACCGGAATTTACAATCCGGTAAAACGCGCAGATTGGATTTATCAAGTGTTGAGGCCGTGCAGCATCAGCATAGCTGGTTCAACACCAGAGGGCAAAGGATTACACGTTGATGTGTGTTGTACAGACGTGCACATTTCGGTATCACCTGGTAAAACAATTATTCGATCGACGATCCGTAAAATGCTTGATGATTTTCTGCAGTTTAAAATTTTAACGCGATAATTTATTTTCAGGTGTTATTGAGATCTTGAACAGAGTATTACAAAAAATAACTACCAAAGATGCGGACGAAGACGAAATTGTTAAACCTGAACCAACCCATGAGGGTCTCTGGCTCGTTACTCCTTTCGAAGAGAGTGAATATTGGTTCTTGAAGACCGAAGTTGGTGTTGAAGCCTTGGAAGAATTTTCTTATGACAATTTCGAGGATGTTGCTCCTTACAAACCGGAATTGGCGATTGTTTCCGCTCCTGTTATACTTTTGACCCTCGAAGCTGGAGTTGGAAACAAAACACTGCCGATGCTTCTTTTCCACGTGGGCTTTCAAAGCAACGTCAACGATTGGAGCACCAAAACCGTATGAACATCATTTTTGTTTCTTATTTTTATTCTGAAGTTCACATATTACTCGAATTTTTTATAATGTGTAGCGATATTATATTTCTAATATCCACAACTTAGTCACTGGTGTTCAACAAATTCTATATGCGATTTTTCGAGCTTGAATCAATAATTTTCTGGAAATCAAGAGTTAAGAGGTTTTCATCGCGAACAACTCTCTAGAAGCATTTTTTAACTCATTTCCATGTATTGAATCATTGAGAAATTGGCTGGGAAATTTGGTAATTTAGAAATTTTGTACTAGACGTCCAATTTGATTGGAATTAATTTCAGATGTCAATGGAGTGTACAATGTCTTTGATTATGGCGTATTACAACAGTAGATTGGCTCTTTGGGAGCCTCTGATCGAGCCTGTAGAAACTATTCAAAATGGTGAGCGTATATCGAGCGCATGGGAGCTAAAAACGAAGGTAAAAAAGAAATAAAAATACAACAAGTAAAAAGATTTAAAAAAATATTACATCTGAATAATTATGATGAGGTTTCTTAAACATAAAAAAAAAAACATTTTTCTTTTATAGATACAATTCAACGATTTGGCACCGGAATCTCGTGGCGCTAGTGCGATAAGTCCAAGCTGCGAGAGCGAGCCAGAGGAACTGATAAATCAGTCTTCCAGGATGTCAATCGACGTCGTGTCTTCCGTAAGCTTAAAAAAATAAACGAAACGAAAAATAAATCTCGTTCGTGTCCGTCGACATTTCGATGAATCCACACTTGTTTTTTGTTTACTAGGATAATTTGGACATCACTGTGACGAAGACGTGTCTGGATGTTCTCCAACAACTGGGAAATGCGTTCTCTAGCGCTATGGAGTCAACGGACAAAACAACGTCTCAAAAGGCTGCACCTTACGTGCTGAAAAATGAGACTGGATTAGCGTTAGTACTTGATTTGGAGTCGAGTGATTTCAAAGTTAGTATTAGTAGTCTAAATTTTTGGATGGGTACTGTGAAAATTACGAAAAAACATGTAAAAACAAATTACCAAAGTGAAAAAAAAAATTGTATACAGGTAATCGGCGATCGATTGGAAATCCCGAGTGACTCTGCAGTCGAAGACTCTCGTCCATACTCTGAGGTGATGTTGGAGTCTGGCGCATCGGTCGAATTGGCGCCGAAAGTCGTCAGAGTTGACACGCAAATACTGGATCAATTGAAAGTTGTTTCGGTTAAAGACAAAGGGCAGAATAAATTTTTCGTCACGGTACGGTGTCGCTTCTAATGATTTTCTTTATATATTCTTTCCACTGGGCAGCAAATTTTTCAAAATAATTTTGTTTTTCAGTTCAAAGGAATAGCCAACAAATTAGAAATACCAGTGTTGCGTGCAGATAAGAGGTTCTTCTCGTTGAAATATAGAAAAGAAGGATCGGAAGAATGGGGTGTTATTTCGGATGTTATTGTCGAAAATGGCAGCACGATCGTCACTTTAAGGAGCGTTCTTCAGGTAACTTTGACCTGAGCGTTATTCATTTAGTTATCACATGTGTTAATAACTCATTATGGGGTATTTTTTTATTGATGGCGTTGTCATCACTGCAAAATTGACATAAAAATTTGTTACAGGTTCATAATCATTTCTCCGAACCTGTGTCAGTCTATTACATGACGAAACGTGGTAACGAAGTCGAATGTGTTGGCACTGTCGGCCCAGATGAACGTCTCAATCTTCCACTGGATGCAGTCTATACACCGACGAATATTTATTGGTTATTCTTCAGTATCAACGGGTAAATAAACAAAAAGAAAAATTTATTGAGTTTTCCTGAAATTATCTGCTAATTGACAAAGTGAATACCAAAAGAAAAGAAAAGGATCACCTTGTCATTACAGTCTTTTATATTTCATATTGGAAAAAGTATTTAAAACGAACGGATGTATAATTTTATAAAATTTGTGCCATTTAACTTTTCTTCGGACTCAAAAAATAAGTAAAAGATTTCTCTTTACTTTGTTTTGCAATTGCGTTGGTAATAAAATGACATACTGTTACGATTGGCAGATACATGGTATCAATCGAGCCATTTATCTGGAAGGATCTTCAAAAAACCGTATCAATGACGAAACTCCTGAAATGCGAATCCAGATCGAAACAAGAGAACAAGGAACCTTTTTACATCCAGGTAATATAATTGGATGAACCAGGTTATATTTTGCATAAGTAAAATATCGTTTAGGGTAATGATTTAGTCGTGATATTTTTCTGTATTTTGCACCGTTCTTGTCACTTAGCCGGTACATTGTGTTGTCACACAAATGAATATCTATTCTCGGACACCGGTTTTAGTGTTTCTTCATAAAACTTCGTGTTTTCTTTACTTTTAGATTATTTTCATGATGATCATGGTTGGTTGTATCTTCTATTATAACGAAAATATCGATTTATTGTTAAGTACCGTTGACTGGCGATCCAAATTATCTCGATTTATTAATAACATCAAGCCTGACTGCTTCAGTCCGTTTAATTCTACATCACCCAAATATCTGGAAGCACCTCTTCAGGTATCTTTACATGGCTCTCCTGTTAACGTGTTTCATGAGCTGTTACATTAGGATATTGTCTTATACGAATGATCATTTATCGTTAGAATACTTGGCTACAGTTATTTTTCAATTTTATCTGTATGAAAAAAATTCAATTTCGTTGTTTTATTGTCGTATTGTTTAGTGACGAAATGTCTTTTGAGTAACTAATTGGCGTTTGAATGGAATTTATTAATTGGACTTGCCCAGCGATGCAACGTGATGTAGAAAATATAGTGATATTTCATCCTCCACCTGGACTAGTGCATTCGTCGTCGTGGACTCGACCGAAAACTCTGAAAAAATAAGCTAATAATTCTACTTTACCATATTAGCATCTAAGCAATGTTTTACTTCTTCACAAAAGGAAATCCTATTTTGTCCAATTTTTCATTTCGAAGATCAAATCGTTAAAGTAGTATTTTGTTAAAAAATTCTTATCCTCAACATTTTGAAAAATTGGTCACCTGTTTTGAGTCTATGTTAGGGAGCCGACGTTTGCTGCAATACCGTTTTTCACAACAATAAAAAATTACTGTTGAATATATGTGCGTGCGTCTTTGATCGGTTCGGTATGAATTAGTCACTAAATTTGAATAACTGAACAATTATCTGGAATTTGGAGTCGAATTTGGAGTTAACAAAAAACAAAAAATTTCAAATATTTTTAGATAAGACGAAATACGTATTGCAATACTATTCAAATATCAATATGAATTATTCATTATGATACTTAGTGAAGCCAATCATAACATATAGGGAGATCAAAAACAAAGAAGACAAAAAAATTGCTAACAAAAGATTGAATGGTATTTTATTACAAAATTGGTAGCACAATATAGCCGATGGTAATACATTAATCATATAATTTTTTACACAAAATAGTCGATGGTAATACGTCATAATTTTTTACACAAAATAGTCGGTGCTAAAAAATAATCATGAATCTACAATGCGTTATTGGTAAAATCGTACTAGGCCGTTCCTTGTTAGCATAAACACAAACAGCTCATTATCATGCATGAGTAAGCTAGTCGTGTTTTTTGCTGATGAGACTTAGAAACTATAAAGTGCAACCCCAGATAGATTTTATTCGTTTAAACCCTGGTTATGGATTTGAAAATGCCTAAATAAGTTTGAAGTGTTGTTCCCTTGGATTTAAGGTAATATGTGATTTTTCAGGCTGTTGGCGAAATGGAACAAGTGTATTTTGAAAATACGAGCAGACATACCATGGCAAGCACCATTTATAATATACACTTGTATCCATCGGTATACTTGAAGAACTTTTTACCAATTGATATCGTAATTGTACTACCTGGACATACAGACGAAAAATTATTAAAAGCCAGTACAATTCTGCAACTCCCAACGATCGACCCTATTCAGTCGAGTATCGTTATCAAGGTAATTGTTGATCACAATCTTTGGCACCTATTTAATTCCTCCAGTTCGCAAAATACGTCAACACCAAATTTCTGTCGAATGTCATTTGAATCATAATCAAATCATAAGATATTTGGATGATAGATTCAATTAAGAAAAGAGCTTTTTGGTAGCGGTGCTACAAGCTTTTTTTTTTCGATGGCAAGAAAAAAGTGAAAATATTCCTGACAATATTTCAACATACCATTATTCATGTTTTATAATAAAAATGTTTATTTATTTTTATATTTAATCGATCTTTCTCCATCAACATTTTTCCCGATGAAATTTTACACCGTTCTTTAATTTTGTAATCTTTTTCAGCTACCCCAATATCTTGAAAAAGATTGGTCATGCAAAGGTGAAATATTAGCAAACCCAGCGGAATTTTCAGTTTGGTCCTTCGAATCGTTCGATAGTGCTCAAAAAGTTGTAATGGATCTTGGAATGCATACATCTTTTGAACATGGATCAATTATTATGGCGTTATATTGTCCATTCTGGATGCTGAATAAAACGGGTTTGATGCTTTCCTACCGAGTGAGTATGAGAATTACATTTTATTTTTCTATCAAATAGTAGTTTTGGATCGAAGCTCTATCTTTGTGATTCGAATACTATTTTTGACAACTTGTAGATTATGTACAATTAATTTGAGATTGAAGCCTATCATTGTTATTATGAGCTTGTTGATTGAAACATTATTGACACATCAAATGATATGACGAAATCACTTTCAGCGATTTTAACTATTAGCACATAGCAAGTCTACAGACATTCAATAGGCTATCGAAACTGAAACACATGGCGTCAAAAAGTTTTTTTCTGTTTTACAATCAATCACGAAATCTGAGTGAAAAGTTGAACAACTTTAAGAATTTCCCCTTTAAAATTTGCTAATTTTACTACAGTCAGTTGAACAAAGTAAATATCAATCGAAACATCTGAAATAAAATACTATACAGACTTTATATTCAAATATTAAAGAATTTTTTTTTGTCTAACAAATGTCAGTGCAATACAGAAATGGTAAAAAAAAAAACTATTGCCTGCTTTTAAGAAATCACATTACCGAAATATTGGCAAAAATATTTTTTCCTTGTTTTCAGAATAATGGTTTTTGCATGAATGGCTTTCAGCTAAAAGTTAGTCGGCATGTAAGGCAGCTCAATTATTCAAACCGAAGATCTTCATCGTTTCGTACAATCACATGATTCTGGCTTTTCAATACAAAGTTTAGAGTTTTTAGAATGAATTCAAATTTTTACACACATTGCTTGCATTTTGCTTTTAGGACTGCAAAGCTGTTTACTTCTAGGTTATCAGAACCTCATAATCATAAGATTAAAACATTACGTTTCCGGCTTTTAGGACTCCTTAGGGTATTGCGGCCAAATTGCCAAGGACAGAACATCTTCGCCAATATATCTTAGACAAAATATCTTAATCCAAAATATTCATCGACTAAGTGTCGTTTCAAATACTCGTAATCGTTTTCCATAGGCTAACGCGAACATTTTATTAGTCACATAATTGCAGTTAGTTTGGAAATAATGAATTTTTTGAATCTTTATGAGAAACAAGAACAGTTTTTTTTTCATGGAATCAATCAAATTCTATTTTTCGTCGATGATTTTGTGACGGATTTTTGTTTTGATCATAATTTGTGTACGCTGCTTGTATTTGAATGGTAACGTCAGTATTGTTCGTTTTTTCTTGTTAGTTTCGTTGTAGAAATATAATATTGCTCTAACAATTTGTTATTGGCTAGCTCATCATGTGCAGATATTCCATCTTGAATTCACAAGGATTTGAATTATTTTACAGAAATCAAGTAAAGGTGGAAAAGAGCACTCGAGCCCAGTCAAGGTAGAAACCTAATTATTGTATTCTCCTTGTACCGTAAACTGTGCTTCTTCTTAGATAGCCAGCTTTTTTTTATTTCTGTGGGATTGGCAGTACAAAAATACGTACTGTTAACCGATAACCATAAATTCAAAAAAGACGTATCGTTTTGAGGAGAATATTGCTGTATTTTCTAAAAGATCATTTGATTTACGAATTTATTGAAAAGATTTTTTTTTTACACTCCCGTAATACAATATATAAATGTACTGCTGGTATATTTCAGAGTCTTTTTTGTAAACCGCGTCGACGGCATGGAGAATTTCATAAGAAGAAAAGAAAATCGGTGAATGACTGTTTCATAATTATTACTCTCAAGCTATAAGTTTTTCATTAAAAAATTCATCCTCAAGTCCATTTGTAAACGTCCTGTTGGCTGGCGATATCACATAGTGTTTCATGTACGTGTTTAATATACCAAAAAAATTACATAGAGCTAACGATACCTTAAAGATTGTACTTTTCGTTGGTGACATTTAAAATAACTCAGAATCGTTTCTTTACAGTTTTTTTGATGCATGGATTTCAACATAATTGACATTAAATAATCGTCACTAACTCGCGTTGATCTCAGTCACGTGTACATTCGAAGATTGCATGAATTGTCTATTCACTTTTTTGTTGTTGTCAATTTTTTAAATGATAATTGGGCATAGCATCGTCGTTTTTGAAGATTTTTCTATATTTTAGTCAACCACTCATCTAGAAAAGTCAGTTTTTCCTTGCAATTTATCCATTAAACCAAAATTTGGCGAGTTTGAGGAGGATTTGGTCGTTTAAATTATTCCAGATCGATGCCTAAAAACTGATGAATAATGTGAGTTTCAGCTTTTACGAAATTGCAGGAAATTGTTGAGAAATGAGAATTTCTTTTTCCTTCTAAACTGCGTTATTGACTATGGGTTTGGAGTTGTATTTTGGTTTCTATGTCTCAAATGATAGGTACGAGGTTTTACTTCTTTTTTCTATACTTATTACATTGGCTAATAGAATGGAAAACAATGGTAAATGCTGTTTACCAAAAGTATATTTTAATGGAATCCATTGATTTTGATTTTATGAGAATTTTATGCATTGTTATAATAACAATTATGACTTCAACAGCTCTTCGAAGGTCCTCTAGACAAAATAACGAAAATGATTGTGATTTATATACCAAAATAAAAGAAAGGTTGCATTTGAAAGAAATCATCACTGGTGTGTAATTTTGGTTCGGGATCGGTTTTGTACGCAACCCATTTTGTCGACTCATTCGCTCTTTTCTCTGTACACTATTTTTAATATAAAGTGGAGTTGGAATAGTTAACAATGTTGAAGATTTTTGTAAAGCGATTATTATTATGTTGCGCTTTGTATTTACTGAAAAAAAAAACAAGTCTATGATTATTTCAATAAATTCCATTGAACTTACAGAGCTCGGAAGATCATCTCAATGTACTGTATCACCCGGAAACTTTCAAAGGACCTATTATGTTCTCGTTTCGGTCAAAAGCATTTTTCGGTAAGAAAAAAGCAATGGTCAGAGTAGAAGATGGCGAATGGTCAGATAAGTTTCCTATCGATGTTGCCGGTAGTAAAGGAGTCGTTGTTTGTAAATACAATGGCCTAACTTATCAGGTTTGTGCATTTATAAAAAAGTAAAAGCAATAATTGCTTATTGATTTCATTTCGTATTAGTCGAAAGTTTTACATAACGAAATCGTTTTCTTTTGAAATTTAGATTGGCGTGCATAATCAACTTACGTACAACTCGTTGACCAAACAAATCACTTTTACGCCTTACTTTATTCTAATAAACAATGCCGATTTTTTCATCGAGTGTCAAGAGGCACAGCGACCAGCAGATCCAGTTACTCGAGTGAGTATGCAATCGATGAATATAATTTTGAAAAAAATCGAGTTGGCACGAGTTTTGTGCGCGATTACTTCTCATTAGGTATGACTTATTGTCGATAAAAATCATACTTTCGAAATGAATAAGAAAAAAGTGACAATAATACATTAAATTATTCCAATGAATTAAAAATGAAAATTTGTAATGAGAAGTAAGATTTATTTTTTATGATCGTCAAAAAAATACATTTTTTTTTCTTCTTCCTTCTGTCACGTCATAATTTATAAGTTTTGCCATATCACTGGTTGTTAAATTTGGTCAAAAAATCAGATATTGAGTTTGCACATATCGCTGTTTATTTGCTGTTGTGTTTTAATCTTTCGATGATCGAATGTTTGTAGGTAAGTCCCGGTGAATGTGCCGCTCTCTGGCCTCACTCGGATGGAGAGAAAAAAATGTTGCGGGTCATGGTCGCCGGTCACCCTGAAAAAACTGCCCCATTTATTTACACGGATGTCCACACGACGCTATTGAAACTCGATAATAAGGTGAAAAAGATATTTTTATCTTACTTTTTAATCTTTCAAGTTTGTATTTATTGAACTGTTTTTTTATTCGTTTTTTTTTTACATTTTAGTATGGAGGTATCAACGTTGATATACAAATAAATGAAGGAGGAGTTTACATCTCGTTATCGTCGTACGGACATGGAAATTGTCCGGCCCTGATAATTAATCACACTCCTCACACAATTAATTTGTGGGAAAAAGGATCGATGAATGTGCGGTAAATCGATTTTATTTATAATAGTATTAATTTTCAGATCTAAAGATTCCAAAAATTTTGTTAATCAAAACGACATAAAGAAAATCAAATATTTTGTATATTTGTGGAATGGTCTCATTTTTATACGACGGCTCGAAACTTATTAATCATATTTTGTAAAACTTTTATCAATAATTTACATTTACGTTTTCCAGATCAATTCAGTCATTCAACCGCATGTTCTACACGTGGGAAAATCCTTCAGGAGCAAGAAAAGTGATCTGGGAAGATAACAATAAAAAAGAAATTGAAGACGATTTGCGGAAGGTAAAGAAAACAAAATACAAACAGTCATTACAAAAAAATCTGGACTCATAACATTTTTTTTCAAAAAGTAAGCTAAAGAACAATAAATTTATTAAATTTGTATGATTCCATAGTAGCGGAATAAGATCTACTTGGAAAATGATTTTTAAATAACCCAAAAGTTTGAATTTGAAGAAATGGAATAAACGGATATTTCCCTTCGTGACATGCATGATTGATACATATTTTTCATCAGGATAATCTCGGCACATTTACCACACCGGAAACTGAGGAAGAGATATTTTACGTTTCATTTCTCGATGGCATTCAGCGGGTGCTTTTATTCACGACAACATTGAAAGTAGCAGAAGAATGTCAATTAGCCGGTGATTTTGAAATAATCGATCAGGACATAACAATGAGTATTCATGGTGTTGGGATATCACTCGTTAATAACCTCGCCAGGGTAGAACTTTTGTACATGTGTATTGCAAGGTATATGATTATAAAATGTGTCATAACGATGAGAAAATCGAAAGTAAAATTAAATGAGCATAAAAAAATTATATTGATAATATAGTTCCGGTATTATCTGGGAGATGCGAAAGTCAAACGGGAGTCGTTGGCGACCTTTGAATACGAGGGAAGTTTGCCTAATTGAGGAAGCCCATCAAAAGTATGTGAAGGAGCTTCAAGTTGGTAGAGATCCTGTTTATCGTGTGATGTTGGAACCAAAACTAGAGGTCTGTAAATCCAAAAAAGCTCTAAAATCATTCAATTTAATTTTTTGTGTTCAAAATAATGAGGGTGAACCAATTTTTTTCATAATAATTTTCAACTCGTATGTTGATTCTTATTTTACTCCGTATTGTATACTCTTTTGAAAATAAAAAAAATAACTAAATTTCAGGTTGACTTCGCAGAATTGAAAATGTTAAGACCGCATCGCGGATACTTAAGACGAACTTTCCAAACGGGCCTATGGTTGCAGTATCGTACCTCTGCACATCAAGTACAATTACACGCTAAAATAAATCGTCTCCAAATTGATAATCAACTGTCCGAGTGCGTCTTTCCAGTAATATTAGCGCCAGTCCCACCACCGAAAAGCGTTGTACAAAGTTCGGGTAAGTAATTATCAAAAGTTTAATTTTTTTCATCCCCACAAACGATTAGTCAATTCTGGTTGTTAAGTTATTTTTTCAAACGAATTTCTTTCATTTTAGTGTTGAAACCATTTGCTGAGCTCAGTATGGTGAAACGTTTGCTCGAGCACAGTACCGTACAACAATTTAGGTATTTCAAAGTGTTGATACAAGAATTCCACATAAAAGTCGACATTGGTTTTATAAATGCGATCATGGGTTTCTTTGAAGCTGATGAAGCCAATGAAGCAGAAGAAGTAAATAAATATTGTTAAATACTAATCGATTTTGAACTAAGGAAATAAAATTTTATTAAATCATCGGAGATTAATACAATATTTATAATTACAGAGCAAACTATTCCAATTGGATATGAAGTTGGTAGATGAACCGCTTCTTTATCACGTCAACCTTATTACAACCGCGGAACAAAAGAATTTCTTTGATTTGTTGCACTTCTCGCCACTGAAGGTTATTAAAATAATTGATTCTCTTATTCGATGAAAATAGTAAGCGACACGGAAATGTTTTTATTCTCATTTCAGATACATATAAGTTTTTCGATGACTGGAAGCGGCGGTGGCCCATCCGCTGTTCCTCAAGTCCTTAATGTTTTGCTTCAAGGAATAGGCGTTACGTTGACTGACATCAACGACATCGTCTTCAAGTAAACTATTTTTGTATCATGCGATTTGGAGATTATCAAAAAATATCGTACAAACTAATTCACGATTTATTAATTGCTCTCTACAGACTCGCTTACTTTGAACGAGATTACATCTTTATGACGCACAAACAACTTATTTCTGAAGCGACCAATCACTATGTAGGACAAGCCATCAAACAACTCTATGTCCTTGTATTAGGCTTAGATGTCATCGGCGATCCGTACGGTCTTGTTGTTGGAACTATGAAAGGAATAGAAGATCTTTTTTACGAACCATTTCAAGGAGCGATTCAAGGCCCTGGAGAATTCGCCGAAGGTTTACTTTTAGGGGTGCGAAGTATGTTGGGACACACCGTCGGTGGAATGGCGGGTGCAGTTTCTAAAATCACTGGAGCGATGGGTATAATTCATTATGTTACCATGTTTGTTATCAATTATGTCGTTCACTTTTCTTCTACAAAGTTAGGTTTTCGAAAAAAAAAATCAAAGTTCCATGTTGTTTTTCTTTCATCAGACGATAAGATGTAACTCTCATTTTTCTGCAAATCTCAATCCTCTGATAACCAACTGATAATTTTGGACATTTGGGAAACGTACAAAACTTACTTAAGACTTAAAAATTCATCATCGATGTTGAAAAATCCTTATGCATTCAATTTCATGAATGGACGAGAATATTTCATTCCTCATTTTACTAAATTTTTTGTCTCTTTTAATGCTAATTACGCTGATTGTTGTAATTCAGTCCGTTGTATTTTGTTTTCAGGCAAGGGTCTTGCTGCTTTGACCTTCGACAAGGAATATCAGCGCAAGAGGCAAGAACAACTTAACAAACAACCTGCTAATCTTCACGAAGGTCTTGCTCGAAGTGGAAAGGGCTTAGTGATGGTATAAAATTAAATATTTGAATTTGAGGAGCAAGGACCGATGCCCAATTGTTATTTTACCTGTCGTGTTATTATTTCTTGTCAGGGTGTTTTTGACGGCGTCACAGGCGTAGTAATGAAGCCTATTTCGGGTGCTAGGGAGGATGGAGTAGAAGGTTTTTTCAAAGGTTTTGGAAAAGGTATGGTAGGACTTGTAACGCGACCAACAGCAGGGGTTATCGATTTTGCAAGTGGATCATTTGGAGCAGTTAAACGGTAATCAAAATTCTATTTTAAATTTTTTGCCAAACCAATCATTGATATTATCGATAACAAATAGTGTTATGATCAGGAATCTAGTAACGATTTTTTTTTATGTTGCAGCGCGACGGAACTGAGTGAAGAAGTCAAGCGAACGCGACCACCGAGATTTTTGCTTCCAGATAGTCTCGTCAGACCTTACGTGCGGGAAGAAGCTGAAGGAAACAAAATTTTATTCGTAAGCTTTCCATCTATACCTAAACACCATAATTCTGTTTTATATGTTTCAATTTCAAATCCCATTCACAATTATGCAGAAGAATCAAAATGAAAATACGCAGATACACAGTTAAAATATTCATGCTATTCACTTACATTTTTTTTTTCAGGAATTGGAAAAAGGAAAATACGCCAACACAGATATTTATTTCTATCACATATACGTGAACAAAGATGTGTTATTATTGACCGACAAGAGAATAGCGTATTTGGAGCGTAATGAATTATTCGGAGGCTGGAAAGTTGATTGGGCGTATCCATGGCAAGAAATCGGTGAATCTCCAAAGTTGGTTGACAGAGGAGTACAAATTTTCTTGAAGGCGGGACAGAAGAAAATGAAACTGGGAAATTTGTTCGGTGGACCAGACCACAGCAAGATAATATTAATTCAAGACTATAGCGCGAGACAGGTAAAATCAACAATTCTTCAATATCAACGTGTCGAAGTCTTTAGAAAAACAAAATTAATTTGTTACGATGTTTCTTACAGGTTTTATACAATAAAATACAAGAGCAAATAAATCAGCTTGAGTCGTAGAGGATCGAGAATGAAGTAACTAATCCTTGTTGCGATGCATATTAAAGCTGCGTCACTTCAACCAGATCCTCGTGTCTAAGCTTCCTCCGCATCCGAAAGCACAGATTTTCCAAGTCGTAAAACGACTTGTGGACGGATAAAAAAACTATTAATGCAAAAGACTGTTGCAGGAAAAACCACAAGTGGTCAGCCATATAAGCTTAGTAATTTTTCGTACGCTGAAATACCAAAACACCATGACGTACTTATAATGCGAAACCAGTACAACGATCCGTTGGAGTTACGATCTACAATACTTTCAACGCACAATATAACTACTGTTTTTTTTTCTTAGTCACGAAACAATCGATGTTGAAAACCCTCGAAATCTCTCATATAAATTAAACAATTTTCATTTGATTTTTTTTCTCGACTCTTCGCTGAGTATTCACATGTAAATAATGTATATGTATATTTTGTTTAACTTCCATCTTGTCACTCGTCGGAAACTCAATCAATTTTTGTTCGAATTCATCATATTTATCGATTTCTTTGGCATTTTTCGATGGTTCACCAGTTTTTCGAACGGAATAATGGATTGTACTTTCCGACGTAACTGAGTCGGTGTAACATCAGATTCTCCTTGTATTTCGAGCGATACGAGCCTTATGCTTCATTCGCGCGATACTAATATTGAGCCTATTAATACCTGTTACACGCACAGAATCCAATGTTATTGAATGACTGTATAGCCTGTTATTGCTTCAGGTGCCTTTTTATTGTTTATATACATCACTAAGTGATATATGGGAAAAAGTGTACTATTATTAGGCCGAGTGAAACAAGAAAAAAAATCTTATTCGAGGATTTAAGAATAAAACAAAAATACAATCAATTTTCATCGCGTACGTTAATGTTATGTTTGTTATTAATCTCCTCGAGCACCAGAGACTTCAAAACGGAGGTGAAAATTTTAAACATTCAATTTATAAACAGGGTCTTGAGGTTTTGACCGAATTGATGGTATGACAGCAAAAATGATAACTCGGGTGAACACGAATTGGTTTCCAGGTCTTTTCAATTTTATGTAATCTACATCTGCTGTAGGTTGCCTTTCTGACATTTCACAAACGTCACTTAGACCGCATTTTTGAATTGACGTAAAAAATCATTTCGCAAGTTAGTTTTTGAAACTTTTGGTGTATATTGAGAAGTTTTCATTTGTTTAATTAACTATGTCAAAGTTGCAGTTCGTAGAAATCATCGTGGAATTGAGAAATAAATACGGCATAATTTAACAAAAAATTTGCTCCGGATAATCAGTATCGATATGGGAGAACGCCGTTCGAATGGCGGGTTAGTACGAGTCAACCAAGGCTATTTTTCTAAGATTGCAAAAAAAACCCTCGAAAAAACCGACACATTTGACGTAAAATTTATTATTTTTTCACATTGATTAAGGCAACAAATTCCTCCACCTTCTTATCCACCACCTTCGTATCCGGCTCAAAGACCAGAAGAACTATCTCAATATCCACCAAATTCACCTCATAGGTACGAGGACCCGGATCAAAGAATCGGCCAAGCGCAGCAGGTGATACCAATGCTAATGGGTGGCCCACCGTATTTGCCACCCTTGACGAAAGGTCAAAAAATTAAAACGGTAACCATTTTTATTTTTAATACTTCTCCAGATATTAATTATAATAGACTTTCATTTGGATTAATGAATAATTTTGTATTCAGATACAAATATGTAACTTTATATATTTAGTTTTTAAACAATATGGTTTAACATAGTTTATTAATAATATATCCTGTATTTATCGATCTTGTATCGTTTACAAATCTGCGTACTATGAATAATTGATTTGATTCTAATTTGATTCATTTTGAAAATATTTGAGAATTTATTCATATATTCATTGAACCAGGGTCCATACACTGTGACGGTGACTGATAGCATGGTTCTTCAACGGGAACGTCAAAATCGAGAAATTTACAGAACTTGGATAGAAATGCAACAACGAGCTGCAGATGCACCCGAGGACGAATATCATTCTGAATTTAAAAATGCAAAAGTAAGAAGAACTTTTGTGAAAAAAGTGTTCTTCTTACTTTTCCTTCAATTCCTCTTTACAACTCTCTACATTTCATTCTTCATGTTCCACGAGCCAGCAAACAAATTTATAAAAGAACATTGGTACTTGTGGGTCTTTGCCTTGTAAGAAAATCTTTAAAAATCCACCAAATTCATGCGTAAAATACTTTCTTTGTACGATCACACTGAATCATTTTTGACGTAGAATTATGTTCATGACGTCGTACTGTACGATATCTTTATCGGAATGCGGAAGACAACAATCCGGATGGGGTGCAACTTGCCTTGTATTACTGGTGAGATTACAATTCGAATTTTCATCACTCCACATAAAAATTGTAATTTTCACTGTGGAAGTTTATTGACAGTTTAACGATTTTGGAGTATTAACGTTAATGCAGTAATGCCTTGAAAAAAGGTGAGGCAACCACTGTGATTGTGCTCGATTTAAAGATTGCACTAATCAGAGACACTAAGTCCGAATGCATTTTTCTTGATAAGACGATACAAAAATAGATTGTATTGTATTTTTTTAGACTCTAGCAGAATCACATTTATCAGCCTATGTGACTGTGCACTTCGAAGTAGAAATAATGCTTATAACAATGGGCCTGACCGCATCGGTGACATTTATACTGGTAATAGCAGCGTCTTGTTGCAAGGTGAGAACTACATTCGCTAAAAAACACTCTCTTCATTTATCAATTTTCCTTGACCATCAAAATATTCAATGCTCGAATTTGAAGTACAAGAATAGTTCATGTTCTATCATAGGAAATTTTTATCTTCAAAGTTCAATGATTTAGACACCATTTTTTATATAAATAATGTATTGAAAATACTTGGTGTTTTTTTTTTTTCAGTTTGATTGTACAAAGCATGCCGGATTACTCGGTATATTTGTACTTATATGCACGATATCAATTTTTGTGCTGATATTCACACTGATGTTTACTCGAGTCAAGCTTATCATAACGATAATAGGTATCCTGGGAGCGCTAGTGTTTTCATTGGTTTGTATGAAAAAAACATATTACTATGTCTTACTGCAATACAATAACATAAATAAGGGTGATATTGGAAAAGGTTGATACGTTTTTTTTTGTTTAAACATTCTCACAAGATATGGAAAGAATATTGAATTTTATCTCTTCTTTCTAATATGCTCATTAAAAAAACCATCTGTTAATTTCATTTTACAGTATCTCTACTTCGACATACAGACCATAATGGGTGGTAGGAAACTGGAACTTGGTCCACACGAAGTAATATTTGCTACAACTCAACTTTATGTGGATATTATGGGCCTGTATCGATATCTTCTCATGATTATGAGTGGGACCCAATCGAGCTCATAAACTTCGAATTCATTGAACATATACTTTTGTACATGAGTTTTATTTATACACTTTTTTTTTATACACATTTTGTATACTTCATGAATATAGGATTACAATGAATCGTTTATGATTTATTACAGTATACCTTTGTCAAGTATTTAACGTGCATTTAACCTGAAATTGTTTTGTGATTACTAACAATCATGCCAATGCATAATTTCTAGGTACGTATTCTTTTTTCATAATTAATTTTCGCAATATCCTTCGTTACCTCTTTTTATGTGCGTATCAACACTGTGATTGAAGAATGTGCTATCATCAATATTCCCTTTGAGAACTTTTTGAGGCAACTATTTTGTATTCGCTTTATCGAATTTTCAAGATCTGCTTTGTCGGACTATCAAATAGTAAGAGAACTTGTCGTACAACTTGAAAAACTTATATCTATTACTATCATTTGAATGAATGTGCAAAGTATTCAAATCTCTTGATTGATCGATACGAATAATCAGCTCAATTTCACATTGCTGCTGGTGCTTTGAACCAAGACAATATCGCGCTTTCTCCAATCTACGCGGGATAATACACTGTTGAATTTCGCGCTAAATATATCCACCACTCGTTTGGTTTGAAATATTCCAGTTTCAATATGTTTCGCGCATTCCACCATTCTGAACCGTGATGATGATTCACTTCGATATGTCTCCGTAGGCTCCGTAGCTTACAGCTGTTTTTTTATTCTATGGTTAAACGGCTGAATTGACGTTTCTACGACACTTGACAATTTACGCGAGTGACATTCAAACAATTTTTAATTTCGATTACGCGGAATCGGGAGTTTAAGGGTGCGACAATGAATCGATTATTCGGGCGTGCTAAACCCAAAGAACCGGGTCCAAGTATCACGGATTGTATAGCCGGGGTGAGCTTTTAACGTCGTAATAAATTTATAGGTTACATGTTGACCTTGCGTCATTTCTAATTCCAGAATTGTCTAATTGTGCGTTTCGTCATAATTCAATAAACAACATTTTTTCAAAATCCCACCGTATTAATGTTAATACGTTCGTGCTTACACTTTTCAATACTTATTTTTATAATGTCACATTTGTTAGGTTGATGGCAGAGCTGATTCGGCCGAAAAAAAAGTTGCGCGATTGGACGCGGAGCTCAAAAAGTACAAGGATCAAATGGTCAAAATGCGAGATGGTCCTGCCAAAAATGCTGTCAAAGCCAAAGCCATGCGTGTTCTTAAGCAGCGTAAAATGTACGAAGCACAAGTTGATAATTTGAGGCAACAAGCCTTCAACATGGAACAAGCTAATTACGCAACTCAAACGCTTAAAGATACTCATGCAACTGTTGCTGCTATGAAGGACGGTGTTAAGCAAATGCAGAAGGAGTTTAAAAACATAAACATCGACCACATAGAGGTATGTAATCATTTTTCTCTTTTCAAACAGTTTTTGTTTTCTAATTTGTCAGTAAATTTATTTGTTTGAATATTTGAAATTGGGTAAACAGCTTTTTCCTGCAGACAAATTTTGTTATTTCAATTGTTTAATTGGAATTATAAAAATCATACAAAAGTATATAAAGACTTTATTTTATATTAGATTAAGAGACCTAAAAATTCATTGAATATCAAAGTGTTACATTTTTCGAAGAATTAAGGAGGCGCTTATCTAAAAAAAAATAATAATAATTCTCTCAGGATATGCAAGATGACCTTGCTGATATGTTGGAACAAGCGGACGAAGTTCAGGAAGCGATGGGACGAAGTTACGGAATGCCTGAAATCGACGATGACGAACTTGCCGCCGAGTTGGATGCTCTCGGCGACGATCTTGCCTTGGATACCGATACGTCGTATTTGGACGATGCAATAAAAGCTCCTAGTGCTCCTGACAAAGAGCCTGGCGCCAGTTCAATCAGGAACAAGGTTAATAGATTACTTTTAAAATAGTGTCCGACCTTCGACTTTACCTCATTGCTTATTCCATGACTTTTTTTTCAGGATGGAGTGTTGGTGGATGAATTCGGATTACCCCAGATATCGGCTAGCTAAGTTCCACCAGTTTACAGGAAAGTTTACATAAAAAAAAGAATATTGCGAGCCAACGATTCTTGCGAGCTTGTCCAAAGACACTTGGCTCTTGGACCATCAGAGCTGCAATTTTTAAGTTCGAGCACTTTAGTAACCTTGAAAAAAAGACGAGAGAAGTATTCGATTTCTAATAACAAGTTTCCACTCGTGCCGCTTTGACTTGCGCAAAATAAAAACAAAACAAAAATTATAATGCTTGAACACAATTTCAATTTTGTTTAAAAGTCATATTATATAATATATAAAATATCTATATGTATATGTACAATTTTTATTACGATAGCTTTATGTTATGTGAGTAGAGAATAAATTAATAAAGTTATTGATGACACCAGATCAAATGACTCTCAGTCGAGACACGTGCGTTGACTTTTGCGTCAATAATTCGGCGTAACGCTCGCATACAGAAAATACTCGCGATCTAGCATTGTGGAAATCCGCTTCCTCGAATTCATCCACTTCTACATAATGGTGAACGTGAGCCTGTCGAAATGTTCATTGAATTTCATCCACTCATTCGTTTTGACAGTTTATAAATACACACAAAAAACATTATGATTGAATTTTTTACTAAAAACTTAAACACTTCAAATAAATTCGAACCGAGTTATCCTCGTAGTAATGGAGTTTATGAATTAAGTTAAAAAATGATTAAAATGGATCATAAAATTCTTCTTAACAGTGGAATGAACTTTTTAGATATTTGTCCGAAACGCCACAAAAATTTTTTTCCTCAAATGGAAATATACATTTGCGGGAAAATATTTGTTGTGTATATTTTTTTAATATTCCATAACCATCTCTTACTTTTCTTTGGTACAGTCGGTCGAATTGTGTTGTTAAATCCTTCAACATCGATGACATTGAAGAAGAATTGAGCAGGCATAAAAGAGAAGCTGAGTGTCCAGCAGGAGGTACAGAACACATGCCAACTTTGGTTGCTTCCTTGCTCCATGGCGTGAATTTCGCCTTGGTCTGAAATCTAAAAGATTACAATCGGTTTTGAAACTTTGAAATTTAATTGTGCAAACTGAATATACGATCAAGTGTATTTTAATTCAGTATCTCTCACGATGAAATATTAACCTTTCAATATTTCGTCTTATATCTGTTAATGCTGTACTCCCTCTTGCAATGTGGGCACATCCTATTATCACTGAATTTGGACTCAAAGGATCAATTTTGACTAATTGGTTTTTTCTAGACCAGGCATTGCTGAAAAGCTCGTCTTGTAATCTGAAATGAAACAAAAGGTAGTTAGTTTAGCTCTTGCTTATCGAATGAAAACTAGTATCGAATGATCAACTTTAATTTCATACTTCGATCCACGACTTGTTGATGCTGTTGATGCGGTGAGAGATATCGGACTAACACTGCTAAATATATAATGCAACTTCGGATAAGCCACTAAATTTGTTGCAATTTCGTTCATATCCGTGTTTAAGCTCCCAGGAAATCTTGAGCCACTAAAAATAACGATACAAAGGACTCGTGATATCGAGCCAAGATTCCATATGTTTGAATTAAACGATTCGTAATATTTATTAAATATTCAAGTTTTGAAATATCAATCAAAGGATTACAAATCTTCCGGATTTTATAACATGAAAGCTAAAAAAATTGAAGTATCACTTGATTTCACACTTTACATTTTTCACAATTTACAGTATAACAAATTTGCTAATTGAAAAGATTTATAAAATTTCTAGAAACATATTCAAACTGCAAAAGGCGCAACGAAAAAAAGGTTTATGCCCATATTCCGTTGAAAGACGGCCTCCAGAGAAAGACTTGAATTTTATAAAATTCAATTGATGCTTTAACGTTACACTCCATTGTCAATAAACGGAAACAGTTATAAATTTTTCAATTGTGTCCCAGGAAAATGTCGAAAACAACTTTTGAAAAGAATTTTTTTTTTTTTGCTCAAAACATTTGTAGCCAAAGTCTACGAATATATGAATGATCATGAATTTATTGGTCGATTAATTTGGACGAAAAGCAATTTTTAAATAATTATTTGTTAATTAAGTGTTTTCTTATCGTGTACCTCGTGAGATGAAGCAACATATTAACAATTACACTGTTCATATCTTGAAACGGTTGTCCAGAAGCATTGTATTTATACTGATCCTTATTATCCCGTTTTTGCAGTTCAGTATTGCATATGTCGAGAAGGGCGCTATTGTCAGCTGGAAAAACGCAAGTGGCGTGTTCCACAAGTTTTTCAGTTGCCAATAAAACGTTGTAAGGAGCAGTGACAACATCCTGATTGCTGGCAGGATAAACGCAAGAGACGAATCTGTCGACTTGAGGATAATTGTCACTAAGTAATTTAAGGGTCGAGGTTCCGAGACCTGAACCGGTTCCTCCTCCGAGTGAATGCAATATTAAAAAACCGTGAAGACTGTTGCATCTCTCTGCTGTTTTTCTGATTGCCTCTTCAATTTTATCCTGATAAGCCTGCCCGTGAGTATAATATCCAACTGCCCTAAAAACACACATTTGTATTTGTGAACATGACTTTTTTGAAAAATATTTTATAAAATGAATAAGTATTTGTACCAATTGTTACCAGAGCCCGGATAATTTGTAACTGTACACGTTTGATCGAACAATTTTCGAAGAGGACCTTGTTTGAATCGCGAGACAACGCTATCCTCCATGTCTATCAGAACTGCCTATAAGAAAACACGAAAATCTTTAATTTTTTATTGATATTAAATTAAAAGCGAATTTTTAATCATTTGAAATTTTTGATTTGTGCTAACTGCAAAAATTCAATAAGAATTTCATTACAAAAAAGTGAAAATAGAAAATGAACAATTGTCTTTACTGTGTCACTTTGTGAATTGCGATTAGTCGACAATCATAGCAAATTTACTTTAAAGGAATAAGTTATTTTTGTAAAGTATTCCAGACTTTCAGGTTGAATAATTATGAAGATTTTTTAAATTAAAAAAGAAGTTCTGAGACTCTTGAAGTTTGATAGATATTGACAACAAGTAACAGATTATAAAAACCATTTTGAAATATTAATTTCAGTTTAATAAAATGTTGCTTATTTATCGTTTGAATTGTTACCCTTGCTTTGACTTTAGCCGTAACCAAGTCTGATATCTGTTTGAACGAAAGTTGCCTTGCATTTCCTGGTACGTGAAAAAAACAATCGAAAGCATCCGAAAGGTCGTCCATGTGCTTTATGTGATCTCGTTGGGTCTTGAGAAAATTCAGTCCCGATGACGTTGCTTTTATTCCATGCTCGTGTAATGCAAGTGGCCAAAAAGCACCTCCGATTTGATTTCCACATTGTCCCACTGAAAATGCATTTTTTTCGTTCGAAAAAGTAATGAATGATCATTTATTATCCAAGGTCTTAAAAGGATTTTCCCTCTTGACAAAATTTTATTCTAAGCAGCAGTACGAAAAATAGCACACGCAACACGGATGGGAAAACGGCCTTCCCAACCTCGTTTTTATTACGTGCCTGGAAACTCTTTCAGGTAGGGAGAAATACAACAATGGAATGCCTGCCTTTCGGACAGTAGTGTATTCTTTGCATAACTTTTTCAAAATTTTTACCCGGATCGGAACGCGGTCTAGAAAATTTTTGAAGTGCGCATGCGTTGGCAATCGTTCTGTTCTCCCGCGGAAATCGGTCATACAGTGATCGCTACATCAATTATTATTTAAGTTGTTCGATTATGTTTATGATCGAAAATTTGCGGTACTATACAATAATCTCGTAAAATCCAAAGGAAAAATCGGAGGAAGTCCTAAAGTGAGAATGCACGAATAAGATACAACAACGTTCCTAAAAGGCACTGGTTTATTCCCACATCAGTATTTTTTTATTTTCAGCCCTGTAGTTTTGCAAAAATACTGGCAGGGAAATAATACAAATCAAAATTTGGACTAACCTTGAATCGTAATGAACTGACTCATAATCAGATAATTCTCGGTGGCAAGACTACAGAGAAAAAAAAGAATGTCCAAATAAAAAATGGACACAGCGTCGCCTCTGTGCTTTCGTCGCGTTTGTTGAACGCGTTGCTCGGTAGTTTCGCGCGCTTTTTTTTTAATTCACAGCTGTTGTTCAGACAGCTGTAACAAAAATCGTGTTTCACCACGCTCTGGAATTTACCGCACACATGATATTATCTATATATTGATTTCTCTATCATCATTCGATTTCGATGATCAGTGACTTGTGATCTCGAACCGCAATGATCGCAGTGGCATCAGTTCTCGTTCTCAGTACTGTTAGAGTCGTTGCTGATCAATGATTGTTATTTGACGAAAAAGAAGACTACATCAATTAAAATGAAGACTTTTCATCGTGGTGTGGGATCGTTATTATTGTGTATATTTTTTCATCATGCATTAGGCGATCCCGCTGCTTTAGAGGATTCGCGTAAGAATTTTTTTTCAACATAACCTCAGAACCGGCATTTGTCGTAGCAAAGCCGGTTCCACGCTTCTCACATTAGAAATGTCACGAAAGTACGCTTTTTCCGCATGTTACAGTACACTTCATGGAACCTGGAGAATCCGTGGATAATGTTAAACCCGGTTTGCGCATCTTTTGCCACAATGCTAAGTCCAAATATCTCATACACATTTGGAAAACGCTAATCGTAAGAAAACGATACACTTCTTTTTTTTCTGTACTTTATTATTTTATTTTAACTTTTCGGTAATAGTCGGTTGTGTAGGTCGGTAACCTTCGGTTATATAGAATTATCTCCTAAAAAAACAATGATTGCATTTTTTTGTTTAACAATAATGGCTTACTACCATTCGAGAACATTTTTTATTTTGAAAATCATACGCAATAAAGTAGTTGGATAATCAGAGTCCGAGATTGTAAATTTACACCAGTGTTGGTGCCTAAAATCCCCAAAAAAAAATCAACCTTCAAACGGATGACTTCTCGAAAACAATTTTCATTATTGAAAGATAACAATCATTCTGTTTCCCTTACACATGCAAAATCTGGAGTATTCGAAAAGATTGCATGAAATTACAAATTATATCCGCAGTCCACAAAGAAATTAATATTGAGCATGTGATACTCATGAACGCTTTGTCTATTCGCTGTGAACAAGTTTTCTTGTGATCTGCTGTAAGTTTGTATAAAAAAAAAAAAATTTCTGATCTGCTAGATGGATTTGCACACAACTTTAGATACTTATGACTTGTACGATGGAAAAACTCCCAACGAGGTAATGGAGAAGCACAACGTCAATCAACGGTCTTGGAAGTTCAATTGGCTTGGCACAAAAAAGAGCAAACAGCTCAGCATTGATCCTTTTCAAGACATCTGTATCGGGGTTTATACCCACCCATACAATCAGTATCAGTACAAAATGTCAATGACCCAACTGAGTTAGTATTAATCTTTGGTCCACATATTCTCTCAATTACACAAAACACTGTTGATTTAATGTTATTATTGATTAATTTGACAGGAATTGATCCTTGGAAAATCGCGATGATGGCTGTAGGAATAATATTGTTTTGGAGCGCTCGACGATTAAGTAAAAATGCATTGTTTTACTACATTTGCGGTGTCACTGCAGGTGTTACTACTTCCATTGTGATTCTTATTTGGTTCGCTAGTAAATTGATTCTTCCCAGAGTGAGTTTTTTTTTTTTTTGTATTATTACATTGACTTCAGGATTAATTTTATTTTGTAACTTTTACTTTGTTTCTACTAAAAGGGAAAAGTAATGTATGCCATGATTGCCACTGGATGGACAATGAGTTTTTGGCTTGCACAAGCACTCTGGGAAAATGCTCAAGTCATATTATTACAATACAGAGATTGGGTCCTCTGGTATATCCTTATAACGTCCTTCATAAGTTTCGTGATATGTTATCGATTTGGTCCAGTTACCAATCCGCGGACGAAGACCATTATCCACTGGTTTTTGCAGGTAATTCTAATTAGTTTGCTTTTGTATTTATTGTCCAAAATCAAACGCAATTTTTATTATGCATCTTATGTAAAAATCGGAAAAGATTAGGGTAGCGGAAAGATTTCAATGAGGATTCAAAATATGAAACTGAACGATGGAGCTAGAGTCATTTGAGCATAACGAATTTATAGTTTTTTTTTTTTTTTTTTTTCTAATGCCTACAATTACTTTGTAGTTACGTGCTTGGAAAATTACTAAAACGTTTTTAGATATCACAAAATTTTCACTAATTTTGACATTTGATCAATTATTAAAAAATAAAAGTTTTTTCTTTCCCCCCACCGCGTTCCTTTTGATAAGATTTTTCATTTTATTCCTGTAAACAGTTTCACCATCTTAATCGCCTTTTTTTTTCTTTTACCCGTAATTTAGGCGTTCGGATTGACGATGGTATATTACAGCAGTCACTTCTGGGAAGCGTCTTTTGCCTGTTGCGTAGTTCTTGTATTCTTTTACAACTTCCCCTTCGTTGTGATACGCAAGGGAAAACAATATTGGTAAGTAAATGTAAAGAAATGCAAAGTAAATTATTTCGGTTGAATGTACGTTCAACTGATCGAGTTTTTGTTTCTTGTAGACTGAAAATCTCTCGCTGTTGGAGGTTGGTCTGTAATGTGCTACTTTCGTCATTGTTGCAAATTGTTACTGATTGAAATGTTACATTGAAACAATTATTTTTGTAAAATCTCATATACCTTTTAAAAATGTTATTTAAATTGAAGACAAGCTAATAAAAGATAACGATAAATGAAATTTTTACTTATACATTGATTCTTATTTTTGACCTCTCCGTATTATTTCTATGGGCTAATGCAATTTGATGTGTGAGCAGGAAAAAAATCTTTCCGGAACGTCGACGATTATTGACTGAAAATGAATATCATAAAGAAGGAATAAGGGAAACGAAAAAAGCTTTGTCAAATCTACGAGAATTCTGCTCTAGTCCTGATTGCAAACAATGGAAAGTTGTCCTGAAATTGAAAGATCCTGTCAGGTATGTATATTACAGAAACTCAAGGCATTCTGGTTGAAAAGTGTAAAAAGCGAGAATTTAAACAATTTGTTTCACAATCAATATAAAGAATTGGTATTTCGAGATTTTTCGTAGTTCATTGCCGAACATTATGAATTAATTGAAAGTAGATTTGCTTCAGAAAAACAAAATTTTGACTTTCATACTTCATTCTTGAAGTTATTAATTTTTATAATTTGTCAAAATATTTTAGTCTCGATATTTTTGTATAAAAAGTCAAAAAACGTATTTGATTTTGAAATAGTAGTGACTACATTTTTGAAAATTATTGTATTTGATCCGTAGGTTTGCCAAATTTATAGAAGGCGAAGAGCATTTAATGGATAACGAGACCCACGAACACGAGGCTGAGCTCACGCGACTTATAGAACAATGCGAGTATAGCGACGATGACGATGATTATTTGGTGGAAGACTATTAGAGGCTTGTAGTAGTAATTCTGACTTTTTTTCTTTATTTATTTTGATGTTGGTTCTTTTTTCTTTTTTCATGAGTGAGCCATGCCTCAGACAAAAGTAGCCATTTTTATTTTGTCTTCAGCCAAGTGTGCCGTGTGTAGATGATTTAAATTCTGGTTCGCCAATTCAATGGAGCTTTAGAGGTTCATTAATTTATATTATATTATAATAATTAGTTCGGATGAGCATCGAAATAATCATTGCAACCAGCTCATACTCCACGAAAGTATTCCTGTTAAATTCTTTTATTTCTTTTCTTAAAAGTTACAAGAGTTTCAAAGCATAAACTCTATTTTTGTAACATTTTCTTCTTTCAATCACTGATTTTGTAAAAATAATCGCTCATTTTCACGACGAATATATATTCGAGGTGTTCACAAACGAAATAACATATTAAATTTGTTATATAATTATAAAAATATGAGATTAGTATCCACCGATAATTAATGATTCTTGTTTATAAATATATTAAGTATTTTATATTCGAGGTATATAAAGTAAGGCACCATCCTTTTGTTTGACGCGTTGTCAAATCTGCATAATTGGCAGTGTAAATACCAGCTTAATTACATTATAAATATAAAAGGTGTTCCATGTTTGTCTAAGAAATTCGAATTTCGCGGCTACGATTACACGCGAACGTATTTTTTTAATTTTTCTAACAAATCTTTCTAACAGAGTAATGATTTCGTTTGCATAATGCAAATGCAACTATGTATTTTTTAAAAAGCTTTTTCTAACATTTTCTCTCAAATTTGAACGACAAAAAGTTTTGTGTTCTTGGTTTTCTGTTGAAAACTTACGGACTTAATTGGTGAAAGAAATTTCCACTGTTTAGGAGCTAACGAAATTATAACGTGAGGAAATTATGATTCGTTGTCCTTTAATGATACAAATTTGAATGCAATGGACTAAAAAGTTTCACGCACTCGAAACCGTTTCTGTCCAGACTAGATTTACAACAATATAAATCTTAATAGTGCGTAATATAATGTCAATCCGGCGATTGATTACTCCAAAATGTTTGACATTATTTTGTTTTCTTTCATTTTCCGGGCAACTTTTTTGAAATGTTTGTCGAAATTTGAGGAAAATATTGGTCCGTACTCTTGTCAACTTATTCGTGGATCTGGAGGAATAGTTATTAAGTATGCAGGCAGCGGACGTGGTGGAAAATTCTTGGTCAAATAAAAATGTTATTTTTACGAGTGTCACGCGTAGCTATTATTTAGTCTAGATTTATATAAATATAACGAACGTGTTAAACTCAGCGAGCACGTGAAATCTTCTTGGTTTTGTCATTCTCAATGGGTGGTGGTGGGCCTTTTGCATTCTGATGGCGATTGTATACACTGGAAAACGCATCATTAATTATTTTTTAAATAATTCAATATTATTTCATACCTTTAAATATTATTTTTAATAATTAATTATTATTATGATATTGTATTTTCTGAATTCTGTCCAATCATTATTGTAGGTCGTTGCCCTTTAGACACTGCAAAATTGAAATCAAAATTGAGTCGGGGAAACTTACTATTTGTACGTCTCTGATCGAATGTAGTCCATAACATGAGAAATCCCAACTTGCAGTTGATCACCGATTGGGGTGACCCAAGGATTAAATTCCATTCTGAAAATGGCTTTGTTGCTCACGAGGTCCAGATTTCCTGAAGTATTGACATAAAATAGTGATGTTGAATCATTCGTCATAGGATATTTATTCAATTACCGGAATAGTATCAAAGTTTTTAAAAAATGCATACCAATTTCTGGTGGAAGAACAGTCAACCGGTTGCCTTGAATGTGAAGCTCTCGTAATCTACTGAGGTCTCCAATTTCTTTTGGTAATTCGATAAGATCATTTTCCCTCAGTACTAACTATGAAAATATTTCATTTAACAGATTTATTAATTGGTCAACGATTATACAGCTGAAAATACTTCATGCTAATAATTATTTTTAATAATCATGTGCCTAAAGCTAGCTCGTGAGTGCCTACAACGTTCTTTTTTTTTGTTTTGGCTTATCATATGCATTCAATAGTGAATATTTTTGAGGCCTTACGATTTGGAGATTTTTCAGATGTCCTATTTCCGGTGGAAGATATTCGAAATCGTTATCCGCCAGGTATAAAGCTCTCAGAGTTTCTAGTTCAATTGAGATACAATTAATAATTATATTGTTTCGTTTTAACAGGTGACGTTAGTTAGTATTATATACCCATCATGAAAAAGTTTCCAGGCAATTGTTTCTCGTTCAAATTATTGTAAGTTAAATCGAGGACTTCCAGCACAGGAAAAGCCCCAAATCCTCGGGGAAGAACATCTAGACGGTTCATTCTAAACGTATACATAAAAAAATGTTTAATTTGGAAAAATTTTCACCCTACGTCATAAGTAGTCAAATCTAGTTTGTTACGGTATACATATGGATTATGCAAAATTTACGTTCATATTTACAACAGTAATGATGAATGTTAAAATTAAATTCTTGTGGAACTATAAGTCTACGTACCCAACATTGAGAATTCTCAGTTTTGGCATCTGTGACAATGAGATTGGCAGTTCGGTAATGTGATTATTAAATAAATTTAGGATCTCCAAGTTGACTAGATTTGCAAGTCCCGGTGGAACAACTGTAAATTTTTTAATAATTCTTTCATTCCAAAGCATATATTCAATTTTTATTACATTTTTCATACAGGAAAGAACATCGAACTTTCATTACCTTGGATTTTGTTATGACTCAATGTCAATCTTGTGATGTTGAGCATATTAACTGAAAAAGAATATAGCGCGGTCTATTAATATCAAACTATAATATAGTTCTGATTTTTTGTAATTTATTGTCGACGGAAATTGCAGTTCAAATTTTCCTTGTTCGAACTTTCATAAGTTTACGGTAAATTAGTGATGGAGCAACTACAAAAAAAATTGAAATTCTATCATTCGGTTTAACACAGAAATGCTGAGGATTTGCAATCATGTTATGCAAGGAGAAAATACACTTATGTGTAGCTCATGATTACGCGAAAAAAATAAAGATTGAAGTTGTGACATTCCAAAAGCATAAATGTTTCAACGACTTAAAATAATTTGTAGTTCGAGAAACTAGAAAAGATCATTTCGATAATTATAATTTATGATTTCTGATACAGACAATTTTTCTCATGGCATTCAATAGGTTTAAAGGTCTACTTTGGAATCCAATCAAAACTCAAGATTACATGAATACACTTCGGTGAAGATACATTTCTAGTAACAAACAAGAACATCAAATTTTCGAATGGAAGATGAGAAATCGCGCGGTTTCAGTGACGTCCGAAGTTTATGCGGTTAAAAATGATAAGTTTGGAATTGACCAGTGGGTGTTTCTATTTTTTTTTTTTACAAAAAAAGCCTCAGGGAAATGAAGAATGACAATTGAACGTGTCAATAGCGATCATTTAACAGTAAAATTTAGATGAAGAGTAGTTGTGGAGTTGTAGCACGTGTGTGGAAAAGCTCATTTGTTATTGTTGAGCAATTGAAAAATAAATACACGCATGCGCAACCACGCCTACGGCGAATGGCCGACGCTGCTATACCAACGAAAAAAAACCAGTTCTCGACAACACGCCAAATTTGGTATGAGGCACACGTAGCCGGACAAATAGGGAGCACAAGAAACTCACGTAATCCAGGAACCTCCTCGAACGTTGATATATTCTTATCGGCAAGATCAAGCTCGGGATTTTGGATTTCCCGAGCTTCATCAAGGACCTTCTTAGCTTTTGACATCTTTCCGGCAGGAATACACGATACTGGGGCTTGGTTCATTGCGCGCGCACTCGATACAAAACACACGTCAGGACCTTTAAATATCGCGTGCGCTCCCTTCCCCAAGACACTAAGAACAACGGGCCTGGCTCATTGAGACCTGTAAGACTTCTGTCGAGCACTGTTTCTCCACAGTTGGCTCTTCCATTACCCAACGAGTGGGAATTAATCGCGACGCCCACGCACTAGTTGTTTAACGTCGCATCTGACAGATGGCGTTGATTGTTCGAAAATGTGACCGGACGTTCTCCTGATTCTTGGAGCTTCGAGGATTTTCATTTTCCAGTCGGCCATAGAAAATGGCTGAAGTGACGACGGTTGGACCTGGCAAACATAAAGTTCTATCCCATTCGGTCGTAAGTAGAAAATATACTAATAACAACTCAAAAAACTGTTTTCGTTGGATCATCTACAAAATATCTGCAGTTTGCCAATCGTAATCATTTCAATGTAAATAGCTCAAGTCGAGAGCTATTTTAACGCATTATTCCAGATTCTTAGGTCAATTAATTACAGAAACTGGAACCTGGGTTGGGGGCAGGGGGAGGTCAGCGTATGGTAGAAACATGAAAAAACCTAGAATTTTTTTAATTGAATTTCGTTAACACCGTTCGACCGATCAGAATAAATGAGGTTAGTCCACACAGGAGATAGAAAAACGGGGTTCAAACGTTTTTAATTTCAATCGAACGAACGGTGTTGAAAAATTTCATTTGGTTAATCTATATATCTCCCTCTATCTATATCCCAAGAGTGGGATTTTTTGTTCGTATAAAATTCTCACAAGGGTTTGTTGTGTTCGCAAACAATAAAAAATTGTAACGTTTTATAAAACGTTGTGAGTTTTTCACGTTATCAAAATAAAAGAAACAAAAAAGGGTGTAACAGGAAATAAGAGTTGTATTTTGGCTCGATTATGAAAAAAATTGAAAAAACCGCAAAAACCTAATATTAGAAACGAATAAAGATTAACGATGAGCAATAGAGATCGATTTCGGATATCATTAGCAACTGGTTTTGATAATGTTACCATTTTTTAAGATTTCAACACACGTGCTTCTGCATCTATAATTACACAAATATATATAATACACACGAAAACATATCACATAACCATATATTATATAAATATATATATAAATATATTTATATATTAATGTGTATGTGTTTTTGTAGGCTTCCAGTAATGGTTTTATACATAGAAATTCTTTTTGCGGTTGAAAATCGAGCCATACGCATTCCAAGACTCCTTTTGTGCAAGCAAAAGGGCTTATGATGTTAGGAGAGTATACGACAGGACGTTTTTCACGCGGTATATCGATCGCTCATGTGCTCATGCTTACAACATTGCGAATGCACCAAAGGATAACTATCGTCTGCTCGACGGTACTCCATTCAAGGTCATCGCGCTCTCTGCCGATGCATACTTCTGGAACAGTTCTCTCGCCACGATTGTATCGTTTGCAAGGAATCGTGATAAAGTAGTGCAGCTACAGCCCTTTCGTTGCCTTGGTTCAACCAGCTACGAATAGCTACTCCATTTTATCGAAAGTTATATCGTTTCAACAATATATATTTATATTTATTCACAACTGCAGCAAAAATAAAAACATTCCTTCCATTCAACGTAGTAAAACAATGTCATATGAAAAATGGCAAAAGCTTGGAATGTACTTTTGAAAAAATTTAAATATTTTTCCACATACGAAACAGACATTCAATCAAATTTCGAATATATTCGAGATAACGATATTGAGGACGTTTTAAATACAGAATTACTGACAAGAATTTTCATTCATCAATATTTCTTTATTTAATTCAATATATTTAATTTGACAAAAACTTTTTCCAGACGCCCAAAACATTTATCGCTTTTCATTGATAATAATTCATTGAAATCATTGTATTCCATAAATAGTTAGACTTTTTTTTTTGTCGTGTGAAACATAGATTTCTGGTTGCATGTTTAGTATTTTTTTTTTTTTTTTTTTTTTTTTGCCGAGGCAAATCCCAGAACGAGTATCTGATGAGACTAATATTTGAATCAGTGTAAAATGTTCCTCGTATGTGATGATACAATTTAATTGACACCATTCGTACGGCTTTTTGATAACGAAAAGAATGATATGCGACGCTTTCGGTGAGGCATTTGGTGAGGAAATTTTGATTTTTTTTGCGGTAACAACTTATCACTCCGTTGTGAGGATCTGAGTTGATAAAACGAGATTTAAACAAATTTCGTTGATTGCACCGACTTCGGAAGTTTTGATTAAGTGAAAATTTCAACAGGAAACGTGTACATTTATAAAATATTCAAATCTTATGCCACAATTAGTAATTTCGACGTCTTGCGATCGCTTTTATAAAATGTCACAGCAATCTACGTCCCCGTGTTATCGTTCGGATTCGCTAGCAAAATATAAAATTCATCCGTAACACCCGAGGGGCCGTTTACATTGAGGAGATTTTTAATATCAAATTTACACACGCTCTAGTTCTCTATATTTTCCAGTTTCGCAACTCTCGCTCGTTCACTTTCCATCGTAATTTGTTGAACGTTTATCTCTTCGCTTGACATCTGAAAATAAGTCAAGGAGTAACGTCTTTTTATCCCTTATTTTTACACTCTTTAATAAACAAATGTATAGCATCAAACTTGTTACTCATTGAAGATGAATTTCATTTATTAGAATTATTTGACGGAGCATCATTGAAAAATTCACGAGTTTTTGTAACGATTGAAATTTTTCAGAGCTCGAAAAGTCTTTTCACGCAAAAATTAAATCGAACGAGCAATTGATTCAGGAATTCAAATTATCTGAACATTTTTTATACGTAATGTAATATATTTGGAAAATTTGACACGTAACATTCGATTGCACCGAATAGCAAATTATTTTTCAAGCCTTATCCAGAGATCGATAACAAGATTGAAATTTCAGTTTAGAACATTAAAAAATGATAAAAATTCTGAAACTTGTTAAATTCGATTGAAATTTTGTGATTATTTCCAAAGCCTAATTAAGAGATCGGTAACAAGATTAAAATTTGAGCTGAGAGCATCGAAAAACGATGAAAGTTTCGACAAGCGAAAATGAAAGGGAATTGAACTTTGAAGAACAGTGTGTCTGAGGACATGAATAGCTTTCCCAATAGTAATACAAATTTTGGTGCCTGGAGCAGGTTCAATTTAACGTGAGACGTTCCTATTATCGTAAACCTGTCAGGTTGACTGAAAATAGGCGTAACTGTATTAAAGTTTCCCTGGCGGCATGCGACTAGAGACTAGGCAACTGCACATGAATACGAAGGCAATCGTATCCATATACGAGCTTCTGGGTGAACGTCGATGAAAAGTGCATGGGGAATAGTGTGGCGCCAAAGTGTACCCGAGGGCTTGGAAAGGTTAGTGACCTTGAGGTGTACATACGGTAAAGGACTGCACTGTGTTGTATACTGGATCGAGTACAACGATGCTGAGGTTGTACCGCGGTCACGGGAGCCTCGAGGCTTTTCCATCTCGTACATTTATCATTACTATCCAACAATCAGTGTCAAGCAACATTATCGGTCAATTTAGCGGAACGAGCGATGCGTGATCATGGTTCATGGTCGATTTAAACTTTCAGTAATTATGGCGATGAAATATTTATCAACAGCTTTTCCTTCAACGCTCCTTCCTTCTATCTTCACTCTTTGATTTCTATAAAGAATATAGTTTATCAGTAAAATAAAAAGAAAAGATTTCTCTATGAGAAATAGGTAGATGACGGCAAAGAAAAAGAAAAACGGCAACAAGTGTACAGAGTGTTCGTTTACGTAATATAAAAATTTTGATTCCTCTAGTTTGAATCGTAATAACGCTTGATCCTTTTTTCAATAGCGTAAAATCCGTGGAATAAGAATTTTGGGCAATTTTTCCTACGTTTGTAGCTGTTGATCATCCTCAAAATTTAAAAAATAAATGAACAGCCATAAAAAGCCTGATGTATTCAAAGATGAATTGAATAAACGCACGAAAATGACAAGAGTAAAAAGCTCAATGCGCTCATGGTTCGTTGTGGATTCTTGTGGTTTGTGAGTAAAGCTCGAACATGGCATATGTAACGTGTAATGCGCCAGGTAAGAGCGATTCTCGAATGGTCTGGTGTAAGTGCCCAGTTGTTGCGTCCATTGAATGCTATAAATAGTCATAGCACGACGTCGGGCCCGAGTTAATCCGCCTCCACATTTTATATATAGTATACTTATATATACATAAAATATAACGTGAATACCACGTGAGTCTGTACCTACGAGTATTATTCGTTTCCTTTTCTCTCCTGTAATTCTCTCGTAGCAGCAAAATACGAAACCTCAAACACGAAGGAGGCAAAATGGAATTTCATAAGTCGCGGATCGATTGTGTGGGTCAGTACAATTGCGAGAACTCTAGATTCGATTATACTCGGCTGATAACAAACGGTTTCTACGAAGTTATGTTATTGTAGTTATTTTAGAACGTGCGAAATGGATTTATGCGTTTAGCTCAAATTTTTGCGCGTTCTCATATCTTGCGAGACATTTTTTTCCGTCTACTCCATTTCTTAATTCATGGATCTCTATGAAGTTCGTTGTGTTAGGCATCTTCGACTTTTCCTCATATTTCTCGTTCTAAATTGTAAACTAATTTGATATTCGAACGGATTTTTCATCTCTCTTCCCGTTTTATTCGACTGAACGTGGGGAACGTTAATAAGGCGTTGAGATAACATTGCACGCTATAGCGGGATGCAATTTCAGAAGCAGAAGAGCTGAAACGGGTGGACAGGAGTAAAAATTCTTATTCTTGGTTCTGGATTCTGTCGTGGCTTGTCACACAACATGCGAGTGGGCCGTTATGATATAATATCGGTATAGTGGAGTAAATGATACAGGTCTGAACAGCTTCTGTATTCGGTGAGATGAGCCCGGGTTACAAAAACGAGAACATAAAGGGGGCGAGAAAGTTTTCTGCCAAGTAACGTATGAACGAGAAGGATCGCGAATCAACGGTACGGCCGCACGTCATGTCAAACTTCCTGGCAGGTGTTAGCCAAAAATAAACTGCACGTTTCATCGTTGTATTCAGCGAACAAGTGGGTGCTGCAAGAAATTTCTTTCCAGTTTCTTTTTTTTCTTTATCCGTTGACTTAATTTTATTCTTTTCCAATGTCTGTGTACATCATTTCGATGAGATAATATTCTCGCACATGGCACTTCGATTTCGGCCGTCCAGGAACTCTTTTCGTGATGGCTATGCAATTTGAGCTTTGTACGAAAGGTTTTTCTTGGATCTGGGACGGTTAAAAATAAAAAAAAAGTGGAGATAAGTATAATATAATTGTATTTATCTTCTTAAGATAAATTCTGCATCCGTATATCTCGCTTTTTTCTCGCCTTCTTTTTGTTTTCACAGAACGTCATTTCATACCAATGAAATCTGCATGGACGTACTTTTTACCAAATCGCTTATTAAAAATAAAGATACTTATCAACTCACGCGTTATGCTCATTCGGGAGGTACATTCCTCCCTTTTTATCCATGTTTCATCGTCAATCTGCCGGCTAATCAATTTCACGATTGTGCATTAATCCCTTCCAGCGATGTTTTTTTTTTTCTTCAATATCTTCTTTCAATGCAACATAATAAATTATTCATAAGCCTGAACGATTTCTTGAATAAACAAAATATTAACTTCCACGTTTTTTTACGAAGCCTCTAAAAGCTCAACTAAACTTCTTCTTTTGGCCTGATTGGGTTTTTTTCCCGCCTTTATCAACGAAAACATAGTGGTAAGCCATTAGGATTTTTAAATTAAGGGTTGCGGTCGTTTATTAAAGCAGGAGGAGCAGTTGGTCTAGTGGTTAAGGACTCGGTATCGCTTGCCTCTGTTCTGGGCTCGAGTCCTGACCACACACCAATAAAAACTTTGCAAATATTTTTCAAGTGTTTCTATTGTAATCCTGCATGATTTGGAATCCTCCTTCATACATAAATATCGACACTTTTCAAGGTTTTCTGCAGTTTACCTGCGCCCTTGGCAAATGCGGTAAAATCGGGAACAAGTCGGCTGCACCCGCACAGCAGGGAAAAAGTTGAAAAAGTGAGCAGGGAAGTCATGAAGGGAAAAATCCTGTGCAATGGAAGTAACCGGAATAAAATATGAGTTACGAGAAAAAAACCCCAATCTATTGTCTAATCAAATATTTCCAAACATCGAAATATTAATTATTGCATTTTCGGAGGGGATATTCCAAATTGAAATAACGAAATTAAATTGATGTAATGCTTGATTGTTTTTTAAGAAGAAAAAGGTGTTCAAATTGCATCATACTCCGAGTTATATTGAAGTCGCGATTATTCTGTCTAATTTGAGACCTATTAGTAGTTGTATAACACGTGAGAATGAATGGAACAGACATTGCTGCACATACTGAGTAAAATTATATGATTATTTTATATATGCATAATTAGTTATGTTTCGATACTTCCTCTTTGTAATTTCTCGCACGTATAACCTTTTTGCTTTTATGATAGCTTATGAATATGTTATTTATGTGGATGACCCGTGATTGCTCATAAAACGTTCGTGTGTTGGGCGATGCTGAGCGACAAAGTAGCAATTAAATGAGCCAAAATGATTAGAAGGCAACACGCACATGCACGCTGGTTAGTAAACGACTGAAAGCTAGTTTAGTCAAGTATTGCAGTCGCGCTCCATAAATTGCAATATTGTACAGTCACAAGGCTACCACTTCCAATAATTATCGTCAAATTATTAGCACTACATGGCGCCAGTTACCTCACCATTTTCTCTATTTACAAGAAAAAACAGAGATAAATGACGTTATTATAATAGCAATATATGCGGAGAATTACCTTAAGGTGGATAACGTGTGCAATTGTATCTACGGACACTCTCCGACGGACCACTTTCTCTGCTATCATTGTATCTTCTCTTTGGGGCTCGTTGAGTATTTTTTAACTTTTTTTTCCTTTAAAAATTAGAAAATTTGTTGTATTTATAGTTGGGGATTCTCATTAATAAAAATATGAATATATACGTATGCATAGATGAAGGGGTAATGGACGTATTTGTCCATTTATGTAAAAAAATAACACACCACGACGTTCGAGTAATCGACTATTTTTCTCTCACTCCTTGGGATCCTGTCCCAATCACGTAGTACGTATTGCCGTCGGTTATTACACGCTTCAAGGTATAGAATCGATACAATCTGTCGCCGTTTATCCCTATCAGCAATAGTTCAACGCATT
This sequence comes from Campoletis raptor, assembly GCA_948107755.1. Lineage (NCBI taxonomy): Eukaryota > Metazoa > Arthropoda > Insecta > Hymenoptera > Ichneumonidae > Campoletis > Campoletis raptor. The sequence continues at coordinate 15,422,603 of OX403622.1, forward strand.
CATCAAGTTCCCATATGAACGAGAAAAGTTAGTAGATTATATCGGATAGTTGGAAACGGGAAAGCCGCAAGAGAGGCCTCGACGTGGTCTCTTTTGTATTTTGCGATCGAGAGCTCGCGGAGAAACACGGTGCCAAATAGATTTATACCGCAGATATTTTTTTATAACGGTAGAAGGGTTCTACTATGATGGCATGGTGAGCTTTGAAGTAATTTTTTAGTTTTTAAAAAGCCGTGATTTATTGACTGTCGATTAAGAGGTTTTGATGTCGAAAGCTTATTCTTCTAATCAGAATTTGTGCAAATATGATGTGGTTTTAGTGGTCTTGGTCTAATCCCAGTGCCAATGGATCACCCAACGTGTGAATCACGAGTGAGTATGTATCGAACATCTAAGCTGAACAGTAGTGCAATAGTGTAGACGCGGGGCTCGCGCTTCAAGGTATATAATTAAATATCCGAGAGAACGATTACGAGCGTCGGGCATCAGGCAACAGCTGCCACAAGTAAATGTGGCCTCGAAGAAATAGCTAGCGTACACGCCGGATCAGCGGTGTGGCGCCAGAGTATCAATTAGCACCAAGCAGCCCGTGCGTGCACGCAGCAGCCTCCGTCAAGAGAGAATCCAGCTATGACGACAAAGCCACCGTAAACAGAGAGGGATGAGAAAAGTCTCCGGTCAACATTGGACTCCGGTCTTCCAATAATGCCTGAGCTCGATGTGTGATCATGAACTTCTTGGCTGATCCACCGAGCCAGACAGTGATGAGATTGAAAACCACCGAGCAAGAGGAACCATTATAATTAACGAGAGCCCGCCAGTGAATCACTCACTTTGCTCACTTAACGTGTCAAGTTGCATCCATCGGATGCACGTATAAATTGTATGTTCCTTATGCACATAACTTATCCATATAACTGTTGTCGCTGCTCAAATAGTGAAATCTCCAGAAATTTTCAATTTGTCAGACCATTTGTTTCTCTCAAACGCTGCTGAGTAACAAAAAAAAATCATGTAAGTCTCAATTTAAAAAATATCAATGACCGGAGCCTTTTGTATCGAGGTATCGAATCGGAGCCTTGATTCCGTATCGAAACCGTACTTCAGCAAAGTTGCTCGAATTTATCCATTCATTATTTCCTAATCAACGTTTCGATTAGCATGGTAATACCCCATTGAGTAACATTCAACTAGAAAAAGTACTGTGCATGATGACATGACGGGTAATTACACAACTCTTTATGCGTTTGTAATGGAATAACAAATATTTTTATGTTTTATCTTTCAATTCAGGTTTCCAACCGAGTGACATTCTGTGCTGACATTAATGCAACGACGTCTAGAGCTTTTTTTTTATTAGTTTTCCATTCGCTAGAATTGTCAAGCTCAATAAGTTTCAAGCCGAGTAGATTTCTTGATTCTATCGTGAGAAAAGGCATAGAAATTCTCCTCAAACGTCGAAAGTTATATCCAGTTAATGATGAAAATGAAATATTTTTAGGACTTCGTCCCTTCTACCCTTTCATTCATAGTCTTTTTTGATTTTACTTTATGTATCTTTTCAAATTTGAAAATGAATAGGCATAGTGAAATTTGTGCACTGAATCTGTACTTTGAAGGTGAAATCTTCGAATGACTATTTTCTCTTCCATTGTTCTAATCTTTAAATAAATGATAATTTTATTGTTATATAGGCAGAATGTAAGTGCGTGTATTAGGGACGTCTCAAACTCCTCCAATTCGTGACAGAAATTCTTTTTTTTATCATGTCTTTGAGCAGCGTGCACACGAAGCATGCGACAATGATATATTGGTGTACTGCGTTGCATGGACGTCCTATGCGCCTGATTACTTTGGCAATTAACAGCAATGCAGAGAAAGTATCGTTCGAAAGAATCACCGCAACAGCTCGCCTGTTCGAGAATACAGTGCACTCGCGGACTTTGTCTATGGCGTACAACTAACCCATGGGCATTAATGACCTCATTGATTTCATCAAACTGTTGTACTGTGCTCTATCCATGTAGGTTGATGCGAATAATTAAATTTATTTTCTCTTCAACAATGAGTTCGTTCCAAAGATGAACGTCATTACTTCCAAATAGCACCATTGCTTGCATTCGTTCGACTTCAAAGCCTTGATTACTAGACAAAAAGACAAATTCGAAAAAAGTATGACAAGTAACATCTATAATTGCATTTTTTTTTCTAGGAAATGGAAACAAACAAGGAAATCGACCATTCTGAATATTATTTGGAGAACAGATAATAATCAGAGTAAATAAAAATGAAATAATGAGTAAACAAAAATAAACAACAACAGACTCAGTATGGAGTTCATGGAATACCACAAATCGGACTTCCAAAATTATGATCACGAAGAGTGTATAGAAATTCGAAAGATTATTCATCTGCGTTACTATTCGAGAATTTGATTGGAAAAATAAACTTGGGCGTGAAAACACTTATTAAGTGAGTGATTTAATCGAGGACGACGGGGAAACTCTATGAAGTTGGACAGTCGTGTGCTATGATCTTGATAGAGAGTAGATGAGATATCAATGCTTAACACGTGGTCATACATGGACACGAGTTAAATGGGAGACCGAGAGAAATGCAAGTGAGGTCCAGAGGCGGATATCGGTAATTAGTAAAGATCTTCAGGTCTGCGGACTGCGGTTCAAGCAAGCTATTAGCATATCTTACGCTTGCCATTGGTGAACCAGAAACCGGTGCAAAGTCTGTATATTGAATGGCTACGGAGAGCCGGTATACCGAAGTTCAAAGGAGTTGCTGCACGAGCTGGTATACCAATAATAGGAGCACGTTCCGTGCTCGCGGTAATGTCACTCCAAGGTAATTACGGGTGGAACAAATACCGGTATCTTAGTTTGTTTTTACTGCTCTTTAAATCTACCATAAAATCTTCAAAGCCTCGCTATTCTAGCTGTTTACTTTCAATCATATGAAACTTTCGGTGGAAACGAATCATTCGACATTGTAGCATTATTACTCTTGATCCATTAATCCTAACTGTTTATATCTAAATATGGACGATATACACAAACCAAAAAAAGATGCAACGCACCAATGCCATCTGTGCGGATAGAGGATAAGCGCTGGATAATAGCAAAACCAGACAGTTTACGATAGAGATACTTGAACGTTATAGGCAAATATCAACGTTTTTAAAATAATGAACACTATAATTCATCATCTGTCTATTAAACAGTCATTCTTCCGTAGTTCAACATCGATTCGACACTTACACTCGTCTGATACATTTGTTTTAGCTATTTCGTCGCTCTTTTTTGTTAATCGTTTTTCTGGATAATCATCCTCAGTAACAGGAACACTCGAAAGGTTCTGTTGGCGAACTCTAATGTATAACAAATTGGTCACAATGAGTGAGCGATTTTTTGTTGTCATTGCCCATGAAATTACCATTTTTCTTGCGATTAATGTGTTTTTTTTTTATTCGAACAAGTATAGTTTCTAGTAACATGAAATATTCAAAACTATAAACGACATCTTAAAATTTTTAGGAACCTCCAGTTCCTCTGCAAATAACCAAAATCATTGTATTTAATCCACTTATCGGCAAGCCGATTTCAGTATCAGCGAGATATTTATTCAAAAGAGAAATTACGATTTCTAGGGTGATTCGAACCGACCCTTTCGCTTTCCATGTTTTTATTTTTATTTTTGTATGGAAAATGGAGATGACGACCACGGAACGAATCCAAAGTACCACATTCTGATAGTGCATATGCCGAAGCCTGATTTCTGCACGTAGTACATTATACTATTGAGTATAAGGTACAGCGCACTTTTATTGGTCTACATACCATCACGTACGTGAGAGAGCAGCATCGAGCATGCCGAATGAAATTATTGTTATTAGGCCGCGGTACATTGGTATGGTCTTTCTCACGTGTTTCGAAGAACATTGGATCGAACGTAGAGAGCACACGCACGTAAACACATATGTACACATTTTACACACCACGAAGATCACTTAAAGTAATCAAAATTTGGCTCTAAAAAATCCTCGACGTCTCCACGTTTGGGAAGGTAGATATATAAGAGTGCCCCGAAATTACTGTATGCTACGATCCTGGGATATTACTTGCAAGCTTGGAAAACGAACAATTCAAGATAATTTTATTTGCAAATAAAACAGGTTGAATAATTCCTTCAAGACTTTCGGTCGATGAGATGTGAAACAATTGAATGTTTTCTTGAAATCGTTAGTTTTTGTTCGTCATGGAATGACAAATTGAAACAAAACCATGGTTCGAGAGCAACGTTTAATTGTTTCATAAAAATCTCCGCCACTTGAAAGAGAAAATATTAATATTTTGAAGAACTCGTACGTGTTCAGGGATTTTGGCACAGCTTTTACTTCATATTACTTATTATTTTACTTCATAGAATTATATGAGCAGCCAACAAATTGTCCATTCCTTTAATTTACATACAAAAAGGATGGAAAGTTGGAAAAAATGGGTTTGTACTTTACAACAGCTCTGCAAACGGATCCTTCAGACAGGAGTTAATTTATCGTCAATAAATAATCAAAGTTATGTTTCCGTTCAATCCCTCAAAGGTAACCAAAGTCCTGAACAAGATTTAAGAACCCACGGGCCATGGATAAGGTTGTAAGACTCAGAAGTGGTTTTTGACGATTTAGTGTTTACGGGGTCTTCAATGTTTGGCCACTGTCAGGTGTCAATTTAATTATGGATCTAATTTACTTGTGGGCAGAATGGTTCGTCGTAAAAAATGTAAAAGTGTGATGGTGCTGGACCAGTAGAGGAACCGGAGAATACAAAAACTTCACGTCAGTGGCAACGGGTCATAGGATAATGACTGTTTGGGCAGAACTTCGCAAACTTGAGTGGATACCACGACGTAAAAAACTCCGACGTTAAATGAATTCCGTGTGTACAATAAGCATGTATTGGAAGGTCCAATAACTTGCTTGGTATTTGACCTTCGACCGCAATCGAGTTCGAAAATTGTGTAAGGGCCGGTTCGTTGGTGAATTGGAGCAAAATCGGTTCTTGCCAATTCTACTTCAGGTTCATTGGAGCGTGAACCAGAAGAGTGCCTCGAAAAAATGAATACTGTTGGGGCCGGATAATAACGAGAGAAATAATTACATCCCATCGTACTTATAAAAAATTGGGATGATAATTTCTTTGTATTGGATTTTTATTGAAGGCTTGGAAAATCTTGACTTTATCGATTTCTCGATAACTTCATAGTTGTTAACAGAAATTAGAGGGAAGTCGATTAGTTGCAGTACAAAATAATTTTGTTTAGTAAAATTGCAACTTTATTATGAAGGCGTCAAATGTTCCTGCACACGTTATGCAAAGGATTTGAAAGTATCCACATGCACCAGTGAAGCGCAATGTGACCTACACCATTAAAAAAAAAAAACTAATAAAACAAATACTCGTCTTCCAATATGCATGCGTGGCATGTGTAAAAGCGAACAGGCAGCCGGAAAGAAACAGCGAAAGTGGAAAGTGTACTTACCTCGTGGTTCCTTCGGTTACAACGAAAGATTAGCTGTTCCTGCTCCCTTCGTTATATACTGCATGGATATCAGGTTTTTAAGGTGATTGGCCGGCAGCCAATTATGGAAATCAAGGCTTCAATTACATACTGGAATTTGAGTTAATTTATTTAGTTTTAAGGTTGAGTCCAATGATTAGAGAGTCGTATCTTAATCAAGTTAATGATTATTGTTTCCAGGAATGATTTGTTTCCATAAATGACGTATGATTTTGCCATTTTCAATGTTACTTTAAAAAACAGAGTTCCGTGACGGTCTTTTGGATTTTATTAATTAATTTTTGACAATTTTACGCTGAAAAATATTTATATGTGCGGCACTTTTTCTAACCTCTCTGAATTGACCTCATTGAGACTGTGTAATACAACAACCCTCGAGATCGCATTGTCATTTACACGACTTCGAAAGGAGCAGCGTGCTCGGCTTATCCTGGCAATAAAAAAAATCGAGGGCGGTAATTTTACCGATCCGTAGTATACACCACACAGCATCATAGACCTCCGGTTAAGTGGTATGTTGAAGCGTGCAAAGCCTGGATGGAAGAAAAACGCGCTGATAAAATCACGTAATTAGCGATATGGCAAAGCGAGCTACCATTGCTCGCTCCACATATTCCTTGCATTTGTCGTCGTTGAATACTGACGCCTGGACGTTAAGTTCTTCTCAGGATTTTGCTTGGTGTCGTGTGCGTTGCAAAGGTGTTGGATATTATCCGTTCGAAATCTTTGAGACCAGGCGCTAAGCACTTCGCGATCTCTTTTGCCGATCGACCGAAAGATCCGGGGACGGCACAATCAATTTTCTATGTAGTAGATTCCCTGTTAGGATAGCAAACTTGCTTACGCTATGAACTACAGTGTTTTACCGGAACGCAACGAGTGATTTCGAGATCTTTGGGAGCATGATTCTCATACCGGTACCAAAGTATGTGTAAATCCCCTAACATGTTGCACATAACACTATCGATCGAGCGCTTCAGTGCTCGGTTAATTCGACGAGTTCTACCAACCCGTTAACGCCCCTCGCGTCTAGCTGTTGTTTTCTCAGCCAGGATTGCTGGCACTCATTGATGAGGAACTGTCCAGATTACTGCTATCAAATACGAGCGAAAGGAAACAGTACAGAAATTCGCGTAAATAGCGCGGATAATTCTATTGAAAGATTCGACTGGACTTTGAACGGGTATAAGGAGAGCTAAATGCATTATGAATTTTTCGAGATTTCTGTTAGAGCACTTCAGACAATGAAGACTCTATTAAAATTCATGACATTGTTTTTATGGACGACATTTTTTTTAGCTCGTAAAATATATTTTTTTAAATAAAAACTGGATGGAATTTGAATCAACATTTCTATTAATTGCTCAGAATTTCCATTAGTATTTGTACTCGAGCAATATTATGCAAGATGTCGAAAATTTTCATTTCCAAAAACATGGAAAGGAGAACAATGCCATGCACACACTTTGTAGTGAAATCCGAGAAAGCGAAGAGTGACAGATCATTAAAAATGTTATTACGACTAAACACAAGTATTTCATTGTGTCAACTTGAATAATCCTTTTCCTGTCACTAAACGATATGAGAGTTACGACGATGATGATTAATTTAGTGGAAAATTGAATAAATCTTAGACATTAATAAACAGAACGAAAGTGGAGGGTGAAGAAGTTCTTGAAGAAATAACGCGCTAGAGACTTTTGTAAATTTGATCCTGATGAATACTATATACAGGGCCGTAAGGCACCGAAACTATTAATCAGGATCTTGCTGCAGAGAAGACTTTGCTGAGACACGAAAAGATACTCGTATGATCATACGAGTATCCATCTGTATGATCCATCTGTGGATGTCGACTTCGAGTACTAGTAATCGCGCTCGTCGGACTTCGTTTACATGTGAAAGAGAAAGATGGACAGGGTAGTCGCGTGGTGTTGAAGAATTATCATGCCACAAGCATTATGCGAGGCTTAGTAGTAAACATTCTTCGTAGATATAAACCATCTGGACGACTGAAAATCAAAGTTCTTATTTCCAACTATATCTTAAATTTTTTATTCAGTGAGAAAGTCTGTCATCAAGAGAGGTTTATGAACATTCGAATAAAAGAAAGAATGTACGGGTTGATATTTATCTTCAAATAATTCGTTCCCTTCATTAAACACGAATTGTTTGGTTCGATTCCACGAAGTACTAAGATAAAAACTTTTGAACAATAAAAAAATTAAATTATACCCAAATCTATGCGATAAAATACCATACAATATCACGCATCAAGACACCGTGTGTCCTAAACCAGTCTCTGAGCGTCGTGTATCGTTCGTGAGCAAACGAACACACAGTCGTACCGGATAATCCAATTGCGGAACGTGATATTCTGGTAAGATATTAAATAATTTAGATTTTTTTTTTTTCATTCAGTTACAATAAATTTGAACGTACAACACGCAGTGTTAGTGGATAATTCAATTGCTCTAACATGATATTCCAGCGATATATTTAATAAGTTTTCAATTTTTTTTCATTCAGACTTAATAATTTCAAATTTACAACGTACGTGTTGTTAAATGCGTGCGATATGGTGAGAAAAAAATCGATTCGTGGTAATCTGGTACACTCGATAATCAAAAAAATGGTTATAGAGTCACAATAACAAGCAATATCTCCGTTCTACCTGTTATTGCAACTTCGGTGAAACTAAGTATATTCGTAGCGGGTTAAAAGCGAGAGCAGCGAAATTTAATATGCGACTGCTTACTACACAGTATCAAGAATTTTAATAATCTACCAGCAAATCTCTCACTTCGGATTACATGTACATACTCACTTACCTTTCTACCTACGCTCTTCGATAAACATATACCTTGATTTCTTTTATATAAATAAGCTGTGGTAGCCTCGGGTGTAACGGTGTAAAGAAATCAGAAGTGTCTTACTTCCGGGTTGATGGGTAACGGTGTTGTAAAAGTGACGATGTTAAATAGATAGTATGAGCTTTGACTATTGTTAATAATGAAAATGATTTAAAAAAAAATTGAAGCACACTTATTGAAAAAAAAAATTATATTTCCTCGATTTTGTATGATCAAAAGTTCCTGCCATGAAGAAGTGATATGAAAAAAAAAAAACAAATAAAACGGAGAAACGCATTTAGTAGAATGATGCCCGACAAGGTACTCGATCCTCAACGACTCGACGATTAATCGTTCAGCCAATAACCACCATCGCGAAAGCCACAGATGGAAAATAAATGCAATGCTTGCACATACACTTTGGAGTAAGTGCATCATCAGGCATATGTTATATACTATTTCTCGAAACGTTCCCAACGTACGAGGAGTCGTATCTTTATTTACATACGTTGTTCGCAGACGAGACCAAGAGAAGAGCTCAAGTATGAGAGACCCAATGACTCTGATCGGCTTTGTGAAGAGTAGAACTAGTCTGAGGCAGGAAATTCGTCATGGTCATCTGCGTTTGTGCTTTTGGTCTTCGAGCTGAACATACGTTAATTATATTAGATAAATATATAACTTGTGCACCTGCACTTTACAAAGTGTTAGTAATCCATCCACGATCATGTCCGAACTCCGCAAAGTTCTCTTATGCTTTGAAACTATGACAAGCAAGCCATTAATTTGGCTCTCAACTTCGCTCAATACAAATTCAATTCAATAAATGTTCCTATTTTCTAAACATATCTCTTCGCATTCATTGCTTGTACTTAAACTTTTCAACAGGGTTCTCTTGCTCGAAAATACATGAAATGATATTGAGGAAATGGAAAATTGTTCGACGATGTGAGTAATTGACTTTCTATTTTTTTATTGTTATAATTCAAGTCTTGGGAAAAATTTTCTGTATAAAAGTTTTGAGGCTCCATTGATGGAACGGAATTAATGGCAGGCTCCTGTTTTATAGGATCCTTAGATTTCGTTTTAATAAGTCAACCCAAACTGCTTTTGAACTACTGATTATCAGCTCACTCAGCTATTGATGTAGCAACGTCACCGAAGCTACGAAAATACTTTGAAAGCTTGAGGTGATTCATCGCATTATTTAAGGATGTTGCGTAGTTACATTAAAATGAAGGGATTGTAACGAAGCTTTTCAAGCAACGAAATTTTACAGAAAAAAAAACAATTCGAAAATTATGGAGCATTTAGGAGGATGATTTAGAAGTTATGGAGTTATTTGAAATATCTTGACATCTAGACTACTGGAATAAATAAATTTTGTATGAAACTAATGGAGAGAATCGAAAAAAAATTTGAGAATTGCTTTTGAAAGAATAGAACAAAGGACGTACAAAGTTTCAAAGGGATTAGGAGGTAGAATGATGGAAAAAAATATTGATCGAGCTTGAGAAAAGGTTAATTTCTTAGTAAAAAAAAACCATTGAGAATCCGAAAAGATTCTTTGAAGATACATATTTGATATAAAAATGTGTTGACATCTTTTTCATCGTGCGTTAAGTTTATAAAGATGGCCGTGCAAATATCGTTTTTGAGTACGGGCAAATGAATTGAAATATTTCGAGTGAATTCAAAAGTTTCTCTTGAAGCTCAGAATTAGAAGAAACAACTTTCGGGATTACTTTCGCTTACAGAGATTTAATCCTTTTTTTCTAGAGTTATATTCTCGAGCTTAACATCCATAACTAAATCATGATGGAATTGCTGATACAAAGGTTACTGGTCGAGAAAACACGGCATGGAATTAGAAAGATTCCATAATTATGTCGAGGTTAAAATTGCAATTGAATGAATTTTATGAGATTATGATACCTTAATATCTCTTGAGAAATCAGGTGCATGAATCGATCTGGGAATTTCCGCGTTCGATGTTTCAACCGATGATAGTTTCGATGTGGAAAATTAATTCTCAACTCCCCTTACAATCATCGTTAAGCACGTAAATCTAACAGGTTTATCGAAATGTACAATATGATAGCTCGTACGTAAATAGAAAATAAACCACGCAGAGAAATCTTGTTTAATACTATTGGTAAGAAACAATTTTATTATCTTTATTATAAAGAATCTTAATTAATCGATGATTATTCAATAAACATGAAATTCTATCTCAAAATTCGAAAATATTTTCCCATATTTATTAGTCCATACATTTGATAATTATAAAAAAAATTAGAACAAGCTCGCTGTTTCCTGACTCTCATACCAATTTGACAACAGGTTATTCGTAACGATCGATTATTTATTTCAAAATGTATTTCTAATATATAATATATCATTGATTGCTCATCAACTGTGTCTTAAGAAATTCAATTCCTCCCATAATATATGCTGACGATCCTTCCTTAAGTAATAAAGCGTATCGTGTTCGCGTGTTCTTGGAACACATGCTGAGGTGATGATTAATTAATAATTAATAAACTGTATTCTACTCACGGGGGTAATTGATTTTACCAAGTCATTCACTGTTATGAAAGATGTATGGAGTAAATATATGTTTATGTTTGCAGTGCATTCAAAACCAACAGAATTAACCGTGAGAATGAAAGACTTGTCCTGGTTCGAATTTTAGTTTTTTTTATGTTCAATGGCTTATCATTTATTTTGTTGTTTCTCTATTATTCAGTCTCCTGAGTATGATGGTCTCTTTTTCCATCATAGGATAGTAATAAAAAGATTGACAGAATCATTATTAAAATCATTAAATTTTCTTTCATAGGCAGAGATTGCCATGAAAGGAAGTTGCTAAGGGTTGTTTAATAGGACGAGAGCGGAGCGAGAGAAGGTCGTACGATTGTTAAACAACTCAGTAAACCTAAACTTCTATTCTATTTTTCCAGTGACCCTAACAGTATGTTATTTGTGAACGCACACGGAATACAAATTTTATAATAATAATTATGTAACGTCTGCATGTAAGAAATTTCTTAACGTAATGAGAGTTTTGCTGTGGGACGTCACCTTTTTTTACCTCTGCGATTTCCGGTTCCCTTTAAAGCTTTTAAAATGGCCACAATCCCGTCGCTTCTTGGAACATCGTATGTCTCTCTGTTCGATCCTGAATCTCATCGATACGAGCGATCAATGAACCGGCCGATCGCGTATTCAGTCTGTCGACTGGTCTTCTTCCGTTCCTCGCTTATAATTTATTTTCAATCAAGCAACACATGGTCCCCGTGCATCTTTCGACGATCTCTCTGTTGACGCCCACACGACCAACGCATCCACGAGATCCGCATGACGTTCGTAGCTGTAATCAGAATTTCTATTTATTCTCAAAGGAGTCAGTTAATCACCGTCCCATTCATCGATTCTTTCCAGTTCCAATATACGATACATGAGGTCTTCCATCTGAAATCAATCTTGTTTTCATGTTTATACAAAAAATTTGTAAAGTATACGCTTTTGGCTCTCATTTCGAATGGGTCTTTACTCGCTGCTTGTTTGCTAAGGCAACGTTTTCACAAAGTTTCAAATATTTTGATGGAGTTTCTAAGACTTTTTATTGATTTTAATGAAACTGCAACGAAGCCACATATGATTTAGTTCGCAGGGAAATTTTCGAACATCATGTGGAACCGTGTAATAATTTCAGATTATTTTTTATTATCCTGTACATTGGCACTTTGTTGGGTATAGTACGGAATGCTTCTACTTTCAGACTTCCAGTACTTAACAAGGTGTTTTCCATACAGTACACGTTCACCCTGAATAAATACGTAGGTGACGCTTCTTTTTGACTGACTTGAGAACGAAACAGCTCACACCACTTATTGTAAAAATACTCAGTTCAAAAATAAAAAAGAAATGGTGTTGAGTGTACATTCTCAACAGAAAATTATTCATCTGACCAAACCAAAACATTTGTACATTTGTATCAAATCAAAAATCTTTGTTCTTACAAATTCAATTTTACAACTTTCGAATGGTTCGTCATAAAAATGGTAAATAATCAACCCATTGTTATAAGAATAAACGAATTAAGTAATCTTCGATTTGCAACATGGAAATAAAATTCGGCATGTGAAAGTATTGTCATGGATTTTTCAATATTTTTTAATTTTTGACATTATTTTTTTTTTCCGATGTGTATATTTTTATATGTGTTCAGTCGCGTCATAGGGTTTTTCCAATATTCCGAGAAAAATCATGTCAATTTTTATGTGACAAATTGATGTTGCGGTACTAGCTTTGTCTCCAAGGATCCACAGCCGGATTGCAGTCTCGATCCAGACAACAGTGACGCCACAGAGGCGGCTCGGCATTCTCAGCTCGTGACCTCAGCCTCAGCTTTTAATTGTTACTCGTACGTAAGGTATACGGTTTTGAATACACTGCATGAACCAGTGTTCGAGGTAGAACCAAAACAACGACAGAAACAGCGAGGACGAACACCCACACAATCACACGTATACGTTTATAAATTTCTCCCTTGTTCTTCATCTTATCATACATTTTATAGCTTTTCCTTCGCCTTCGAAGAAGAGCACTCAATGGTGGAGTCTCTTGTAAAATCCTCTTTCTATCAATTTGAGATTTAAAAAGTCTTCATCAAGTCTATGCTTTTGCTAAAAATGAGGAACATTATTACGAAGAAATTAGCGTTTGAGACGCTTTCGCAAAATATTCACAACAATGTTCCATCTTCGTGTATAATTACCAGATACGAGGCGCGATAAATAATGATGGAAATTCCGAAACTTCTGTCCTTGTGACTCGTTGACATTTCGTAAAGAAAAAAAAACCAATTAAAGTACATTTTTTTATGTCTCATAATTCACTATCGCCAGCCAATTTTTTCCTTATTTCAGGGTTGAATATGAGGACGAACCTATTTTTTTGGAAATTATACTGGAGGAAAATCTTTTTTGCCTTTTGAGATTGTGGGATTTTTCAAAAATCCGTACGTGCTGTGTTGATTGATGCTGCTCATATATTACAGGTGTAAAAATACTGCTTGTAGGAATAACAATCGTTATGATACAAAGTAATCTCCTATACGGGAGATTGTACTACCACACGTATTATTTTGATCCCCGACGAAAATCGTTCGAACATTTCGTAAGACAGTGGAAGCCATTCATTCGATAAGCAGACATCTCCCATGAGCTTATTCGAGTATAGCCGAGAATCAGGTAAATATTTGATTTGCCTTCGTCTGGAAAGAGAAATTAATTCCTCATTGCAAACAACTGATGCCTTGTAGACATCGACGAGGAGAAATTCATATTGCACAGTAGAAGAGTTCAGATTTCTTATATACAAACGATTGGGCACCGTGAGAATTGAGAGGGCACTTGAGACGAACGAAAGTTCTTTGCAATTTTACGATAGCCCTCTTCTTTTTATTCTATTCGTTAATGCTTCGATGAATCATTACGGCGTTGCATTTTATTAGTGGAGCGTGATTTTCAAACATTTGGAAGAATCTTGTAACATTTATTAACTTCTCGTTAAATCATTGATGAAGCTAATAACGCATTCCATTTTCTGATTTGCCCGAATACGGAAGTCCACTAAAATTTGTCGTACTTTTAAATATCATGTCATAAAATTACAGTTTATTCCAGTGTTTCTAATTTGATATTGTTAAGAAATATTTTTGCTTGTACATTTTATCATGTGTGCAATAAAATCTCTGTAGATACACTTGAAAAAAAAATATCATTGATAAAAAGTACGATTTTCTTCACCGATTACCAAGTTTTTCAGTCTGTACAGCGGTTAAAACTGGTTTAAGAATTTTGTCCGCTTAAAAAAATTTGTCAAAGCAAGTAAACTTGACGATAAAAGGGTAAAGAAATTGAATTTGCAACGGAAGTTAGTGAATAATATATACGAAAAAACTTTTTCCAATTGTCCGAAATGTAATAAAAAAGCTTCAGAATATTACCAACTCTTTACAGTAGCATACATTTTTACGAGCATCTTTTACACATTACTGATACTTAGGATCGTAGGATCGCGGGACAGGGACATTTCTCGTATTACGTACATGAGGCGGCAAACGTTGTTCAGTAGCATCTTCTCGACCGCCAACTGTGCACAGCTATTTCTGTGCGTATAAGAGTATTTAGTAACATCTATTATACGTTTATATATATATATGTTTTTAACTGAAGCCTATAGGTATGCAAGTTTGCGATATCTCCAGTGGTAATGTCACAATTCACATATGCACTCAGCTCGAAGCTTTTTTTTACCCGGGGTCCTTAACTGCATCCGCCATTTCTCAGTCACCCGAGTCGTTCCTCAGATATGGCTTGGCATCGGAACACATGCAAGCTATTTTCATAAACATTATTCTTCACAATGACACTGACGACGAGCCAGACGTTGGATGACAGTTTCGTAGGACATATATTCCGAGATTCGTCTGTCCAGGGATGCATATGAAAGATAGTATAGTTGTGTAATTGCATTTTGTATCTATTTGACAGCGAATAATACGAGAGAGTAGTTGCAAGTTTTGATGTACAAGGGACGTGGACCAATTTTCATGTTATTTTAGTTCTTTTTTTCTTATATGCTCTCTTATCTCAATAATTATGTATATTTTTTATTTG
Organism: Campoletis raptor; assembly: GCA_948107755.1. Lineage (NCBI taxonomy): Eukaryota > Metazoa > Arthropoda > Insecta > Hymenoptera > Ichneumonidae > Campoletis > Campoletis raptor. The sequence continues at coordinate 15,437,730 of OX403622.1, forward strand.
GACTCCAGAAATCTTCTTATCATTATTTGGAAAAAATGTCAACAGTTATCGTGTTGGAGAAAAATGGTAATGTAGTCAACATTTCTATTGTAAATAAAAGCTCAACTCTGGCGGAAAGTACGTACAGGATATCAGGGAAAAAAGTTTGAAAACACGGATCATGCGTATATATTCACACTGGTCTGATTTTACCCCTAAGTCTTTGTTAATGCTCTACCCGTTTGTCCCTTATCCTTTCAGGACGAGTCCCACACATATTGAACGAGACGAGCTCGTATCTCTTGTCCTCCGAAAGCAATATATGTAAGCATTCGCTTGCAGGGTTTGATTGCGGCATAGTACTCTGCATGCTCTCGAGAATTTTCGAGAGCGGAAACCGGAATTCCTTTCTCGTTCAGCTTGCGTATATATGTACAGAGAAAGAAAGAAGGAAAAGGATAGGGAGAGAAAGGAGGAAAAGGGAGAGGGAGTTCCGAATGGTCCATGGGACATACACGTACAGAGTTGCAGATTCGATAAACCGTCGTCAAATTTATGACCTGGTACACGAGGTGGGCTTTTTGCTTCTCTGGTTAAGAATTATAAACGCCTCTGGGGCCATAGCTCTCACTCGCACTCTTTCGTAAACACTTTAGGGACACCTCAAACAGGACTCGCGGGAATAATCGAAAGCCGGCTCAGTCACCATGATGGTTACGCAATTTTCTTTCGATCTTGCGGAAATCGGTAATTCGAGCTGTGGAGCCTAATCCTTATGGATTTTCGGTGTACCAAGAGTCAGAAGAAATGAGAATAACAGCTGAGATATGCAGACAACATTTGCAAGACTGAGGAAGTGAGAATTCCAAGAAATACATTCAGACATATATTTCCATCAATATGTATATATGTATATTGCTTCTTTCGAGGATTCAAGCAGTCAAGCGCGTTTCGCGAACTCCTTATTTTTATTACATTCCGGAGCGAAAGCCTGGGTATATGCATACGCATCTTGTATGCAACTTTTAAAACTGCTCTCTGGTGGCGGTGAACGTTTCAACACTCGTCCACCAGACTTACACCCCGCCATTGTATACGTAAGGATTACCGTATAGGTGCGATACGTTATATGGTTAAGAATCGCAGACTTTCACACGCGGAGACGTGTAGCTCGTGTCCAAAATGAAGAAAGAATATTTTGTCCTTAAATGCATGAATTTTTCGTTCGTAATATATCGTTGATAGAATTTATAATGTCAAATTTACTTTTCGAACAAATGGATTTTTTTCAAAGAAACGTATAATTCACTCTTTTCTGGATACACTTTGAGCGGAGTTCAAATAACAGAAACGTAAGGCAAATATTTTGGGAAAGCTATTAAATTTTTTATTGGCCCCATATGACAGATTTTTTTAGCCTAAAAACATTTTTTTTATTGTATTATTTCCATCTCGCAGTTTTCTATATGTCATACGATGCCAAAATCAATGATCCAACTTTTCCACATCATTTTTTAATCTCTATGGGGTTTTTCTTATCGCTCATGGAACCTCTTTGTGGTTGGTTCATAAGGCCTTCGGAGGATTACTCAAATGTCCCTGATATCGGTGAGCCGACGACGAGGAGTCCTGGTCCGCCGCGGATTTGGAGAGTGTACGACAACAAACACTATCCTGAATCGTATATAGCAGCCACGAAACCTTCGCAATGTCTCGAGATTAACTCCCCTTTCCTTTGTTATGTTGGCTTGCTTGCTGGGCTCAGATGATACTCTTCCTCAGAGGGATGGTGAACGTGTCCGGTGACTGAGCGGTAAACGCGGGGAGATCCTTTCTCGCCCACAAAGATCAGGACCACCCGGGTCTCGTTTCGCACTCTTCTTCCATTCCTCCAGTCTCAAAAGATTCTCAAGGTCAATTAAACACTTTTGATAGTGATAGCAATGAAAGCCTCGTACGTTGTGGTATAAACTCGTCTGAGACTTCCTGAGATATATTTAAATATATTGTACGCCGATGAATATATATGTTGTATCCATAAATTTCTTTTTTCCTTCCCAATGAATTAACTAGCGTTCAGAAGATTTTTTATGAAGTGGAAGTGGTGCGAATTGTCCTTATTTGCATTCACGGAGCTCTGAGACGATCGATTCGCGAGCTCCGCTACCGGGTAATCGTGGATCATCCAATTTAAAGCTCTTTCGTTCTTCTCTCTCTAATTCTTTCGCCTTTTCTCCGCCTCTGAATCTTGATATTATCAACACGCAACGTGCGGAACATCGTATAGAGTGCACAACAAACTTACAGTGTTCGTGTGTCGTTCTCAAGTCACAAGGAATTTAATTAGGTAACGATACGTACCAAAGAAATGTGCTTTTAATCTCATTATCAACCATGTAATGAAACAGCTCCAGCAATATATCGAAGGAATCGCCTAGCAAAAAAATTGAAGCTAGTCTATATGACTTGAGTGAAAAAAATGTCTGCCCTTTTGATCAAATATCAAAAATAATTTTTACTTTTTTCAACTGCAATCGTACTGATCGTTATAAATGACATTTATGAAATTTTTTTTTTATTACCAACTCATTCAATTTTCTGCCGTCATCGGTATATTTATTCTGACGTTTGTCTATGGAGTCTCTAAACACGAACAACCATTCATAATTCTTCTCACGATATGATTTGGTATTATCGAAATCTCACAAGTCATAAGACGACTGTGGCAAGAGTGCCAAAAGAGAGTGTATCTTCGTAGTCTAACAATATCAACCGAAAGTTGCGGAAAGCATCGGTAAATCAGTAGCTGTCGCGGGTATTCTGAAGGGCGATTCCTCGAGACACATTGTTGGGAGTCTCTATGTGGAGAGTAAAATCGAGGGATATCTTCGAAACTGGTGAGAGATTCTTCGATTTTATATCATGAGGTTGAAACGTTCTCCGCGCGAGAAAAGTCTCCGCGCACACGATTCTCCCAGAATCATATATATATTTTTAATTCTCTTCTGACTTCTCCTCTTTCTATCACAAATCTTCCTTTTTTGTCGCGTCCTCTTCCACACGCGGTCCCGTTGTGAATCTGTGCGAGAGAACACGAGCCACGTGACACACTCGAACGATTCTCCTACGAAAGGATACACTATCGACTATACTGCATCGACTTTATGCTCTCAGTACGTATTTACTACGTACCTACAATACGTACTATACTGACGCGGAAGTTGAAGAGTCCCGTCGACCTCGAGACTCGGACCGAATCGACGAGAATCTCGAGGATACTCTGTACTACATGGAAAGGACAGAAAGTATAAAAGATAGCGAAATCGCAGTTTGATATTTACGATCGAAGATGATGGAGAGACATCTACGGTAAATGATAACGCGGAAATTCACTCGATTCGATCATGTGACACTATATACACTGTCTGAGCTCTTGGGTAAACCGTTCGTGATCGTGAGAATCAATAACTTTTAGGCATTGTTTTCTATTTTCTCATGTAAACCAACGCTTATGACACAGATACACTCGTGGATAGATATTCTTATACATTTTTGTACACAGCCTTAAGATCCTTTACACGCGGTTACCGCTGTTCAGTCCCCACGATTCCTTCATATTTATAATAGATTGATATTTATGATAAATATAGCTGAACATTGAACTTAAATCATTTACGCACTTAGTAATGTAATTCATGATCTTTCTTGATGATTATATACTCAGTAATATTGATGCATGGTTGTTAGTCATATAATAACGGCGATAAATAGCCGATAACTGACAAAAATGTAATAACCTTTTTTTCTTATTGTTGCATGCAGAAGTGTTCGTCATTGCTTTTTAATTATACCGCTTAAAGTAGAACAGAAGGTGGTAACAAATCAGCAATTGTCAGATTAAATTGTAAATGCTCAATTTTAATCGGAAAATTTGATCATACGACGGATCGATAATTGAATCATTACGTATTAACTAACTGTCGATAAACAATCCTTGAATTATATCTTTGAGTCTTTGGTTGTGTTTACCAGAAGAATAGCTCAGATTTTACGAAGATTCGAGGATACGTTATCGCGAGAGTTTCAAATATTTATGAGAAATCCTATAAACGTATATAAGATTTTGGTTCATTCGCAAAATATTGAGTAGCGTTAGTGAAACGGTGATGGTTGGACTATGAAGTGCTTTCTAATATTACCGTTCATGGGTGTAGAAACGAAATAAATGAGAGTATATGGTAAAAGGTACAGGTGGCTAAAACTCGGTAAGTCGCGAGTCTAGTGTGCGAGGGCGACAGGGAAAATATCCGGCTGGAACAATGCTCCTCACGACATAGTGCAGTCCTTACAATGGAGATCATAATCAACGTCCTGACGTTTAATGACTTATGAGCTGGCTATTCGCGTCTCGGTTCGTGCGCTTGCCCAGCACTGAACAATACAGCGGCGACAGAGATGCTTATGGCAATAAACTTACACAGCGTATTTCACTCTAACTGAGCTAACTTCTCACTATCTATTCTACACCCTTTTCTGCTCACTGATCCAACTTTTCCTTCGAGATCGCGCGACATCCGTGTCCGGAACGCTGAGAACCGTGCATGTAACGTCGATCTTCGATAAGCTTTTTCTTATTAACTAATTAAGCTGCTCATTATACAATAAAAGATAATCTTTTGTCGAGTGTCTGGTGCGGTTCCATAATTAACATTTTTTATCCGCGTTTGTCGTTGTTCTTTACACGAACAAAAATTTCATGAAAAGTTAAGCATCAGTCTCAAATGTTCAGTTTAAAATGAAGGTCACCGGCCGATTCCTCTTACCAAACGTCACGCACACGTAAATCTTTTACTCCTCTGGCCCATCTGCATTTCTCCGTTCTTTTCTGACTACGTGTGAGATGATGATTTCGATATAACGGACTCGCCTCTTCATAACTCGTGAGAGAAGGGCTCTGGACAGAAAAAAAGGGTTGCGAAAGAGCTCAAATATTTGATTGGATCGTTCGTTGCTCGGAAGCGCATCAAAGGAAGACCATATTCGTTCTTCAAGATCGGTCGGATCACCACGTAATGGAGAATATACGACGATCTCATCCGGTCACACATTTCAAGTGACGGGAACCGTGCAATTTAAACTGCATTTTCGCGTGAGCCGTTATAATTGAGGCTTGTGTGTATTCATCTGCTCATCTCTTCACTATGTCAGTAGGAATTACAACAACCTTATTTCAAACGTTATGTACATACATATATCGGTATGATGGGTGGACTCATACAGTACGTATGATATATATGAAGGTCAAGCCAGGCTCTGATTGATTTTCTTCAAACTTCATTTCGTATCTCTCTATAACTATGACAGATTTAAATTTGTCATGCCTATTTGAAGGTTGTTCTGTTAAACTAAAAGATATGGTGGCAAGAGTTGTATGCAGAATGCATTTGCATGTGATTGTTTAATTATTTTTCATCTCATACAATATTGAATTCTGTCCTGGGCTTGCTACTATAATAATTGTAAATACCGCAATCAACGAAATACCCAAAAAGAAATACAAAAATTTGTCATTAGCTCAAATTTGTTTCGATCGAAAATAAAAATCAATGCACTTGCGGAACGGACATTTTATCTTCGCATCCCAAATCGTTATTTATTACATTCCCATCAACACTATCTTTCGAAAATAGTTTCAGGAAGATTCTCTGTTAGTATAAAATTTCGCTTCCTGGGAGAATAAGTAATAGATTTGCAGGTGCGTGAGTACTCTCCAGGAAAGATATGAACATGAATTAATTGTAATTAATATCCTGTTCGGTTAGTAGTAAAGAATAAACCAGGAAATTTCGATGTCGCGATGAAACATACGCCGTGTTCGGGCAAATTCATTTCCCAAGCCCTTGCTCAATGTAGTCTTATACCCGCGAGAGAAGATCACGTTCACCGATCGCTTAATTATATTCACAAGCGACGCGAGTATTCTTACGCTATCGGATATTGTATGTTTTATCTTAAGTGTATAAACGTCAGTTAAGCGTAGATAAGTGCTTGTACGGTTTCGTAGATGATGTGTGAGAATGCTGGCATTGGTACAAAGTTGCTATTCCTTTTGATAAATTCTCATGCGTATCGAATCCTGTACAATCGTTATCGGTACGATCGATAAATCGGAGATAGACTCAGTGGTGAATTTGTCAAACAATCAATAAAGTTATTTTATGCCAAAGTATAGTTAGATATTTTTCACTCAATTCGTAAAAGACATCTTAATGTTGATAAATGGGTTCTAAGTTTGAATTGATTGATTTCAAACTTGGAAAATGATGACAATATTGTTGTTCGAAAATGCATACAGTGAAAAAATCATTTGATCCTTGACTATTATAGGAATTGTGCTTTGATTGATATAGGAATATCCGTGAAAAAACGAGGACTGGCTAGAAGAGGACGCTGAGGAACATTACTACTCACGATGGTCATATGTCGCCGGTAGCTGGTGCTTCGAACCCGTAGTCCTCTGCATAGAGGTATATAAGTACGATGCATTTATGTTCAGTGGACAACGATGAGCTGGCTATTTGCAGCGATAGTATCGCAATCGCATAACGCGTGGATAGCAACGTGTGGTAGTCGTAGCTATTTGTTGTGACTACCGAATGCATAATGAGCATAATGGAAAATTTATTTTGAGTAAATCTCTCGTACGATTTAAATGACATGCTAAATTTTTTATGTCATAGAACATTCCTTGAAGTATGGTGATTAAATTGGTATCTAATAACCCTTGACTAATTGATGCAAGATGAGCAATTTTTAAATAGTATTCAATTCGTGTTTTCCAACCTGACAAGCGGTAGAATAAAAAGCAGGAAGTTAGGTGATTCCGACAAGGAAATAAAAATACAAAAATATATATCATAACAGGTTTATTCGATTATAATTTTTCTCTACATGGTGAGTTTCGTAAATATTGAATATCATCGCGACAGACACTAAAGAAAGTGCTCAATTACCAGTGCTTTACGGCCTTATTTATATATGGAAGACGAAATATACAGGAAGAAAGTGTAAATATTCATAGATTGTTAATCCAATATCGGTATAGCCTGAGAAGAAAAGTGAATCTAATTCATGGATTATATATTACATGCAAACAAGAGTTTCGAGAGGGCAAGAAATAAAAGGTTTTAATCGAAACAGCGCTACTAATTTAATTGAAACGATCCTTTTTACCGGAGGGCCTCGTATGGAAAAGTCAAGCCATCGGTACAGAGCTGTTTCGCTGCTCACTCTCGTCTCATTCCGAATGTACAAGTCGAAACGATTAGACCCGAACACATTGAATTGAATTCTCATAACCTTGCCCACCTATATTAGTGTATGAGCTGTGTGCTACGAGAGCTGTGGGTTACGGATTAACTCGACGAAACAGACGTTTCCGGCCGCGCCTATTGGCGGGGTTCACACTGCCAAGGCATTTTATTCGCGCTTCGCAATCGAGCGGGCAAAATATTATAACAGCAGGGTATTACACTGTGAAAGTAATTCCTCAGTCTACTGACGATAACATGCAGACAGCTTGAATCTCACCAAGTGCTACTCACCCTCTTCGCTTTTCTGTGTGAGATCTGAAATGGATCTCACGAGTCTCTATTTTTATATGTCATCTTTCACACAAGGTAAACAATTATAGTTTCGTTACTATGAAAGCATTTAGTTTTAATTTTATGCAATAATCTTGCACGCCACAACGTGGCCGATTGATGACGATTCTTCTATGAGGGAACACCAACGACTATATAATGATTATCTTCGGTTGAGCAAAAGTACATAAATAGTCAACTTCATTTAAAAGGAACAATTTTGTCAAATAAGGTTTTTTTTTTTAAGTCAACGTCGTCAACGTCCTTGAACACTTTAAATGTCAAAATAGATGAAAAGGCCTTTTTTGGAATGTCAAACCAAAGGCGTAAAACGGAAATATCAGAAAAAGTTGGCGGTCTAATGGCATATTTCCGTGCCATTGCGTCATCATGAACGGTCGCTTATGATTAATTCGCATCGATATGAAAGTTTCAATTACAATTTAGCTGTCGGCTATTGATAACGTTTTTTTTCCAGCCCATTTTACATCTGCATTCTCGTTGGCACAAAAAAAAACGCCCATCGCACATGGAATATCAAATGAGATGAGGAACAATAAGAATAGAAGAAAATTGGTGACTCACGATTCCAATTTGTTTCACCTGACGCGCCGGTAACACGCTACGGTACCAACGGTATACACTTTGTGTTTATGTGTTTGAGAGTAGGTTTCGGTTTCGCTTGGGTTCCTTTTCTAATCCATTTCCCGTTTTCTCGCCAACTTGTTTTTGCTGACTTTAATCGAACTTACATTCAGCAAGAATGATGACAGGCGTTTCGAATTTCATTTGTTGATTTTTCTTTTGTTTGTTTTAATCTTCATATTTTACATTTCGTTTCGATTGTTATTGAAAACACGAACTACAAATGATACGTGCTATTCCAAGTGTTAAAAATATTCAACGCTCCTGGCAGAATAGTTATGTAATTTTGTATTTTGCCGAGGCTTTGAGTTTTCGTTCTTGAGCTCGATCGAGCATATCGATGAGGGGTACGCAAACGAATGGCAGTTGAAGTCAACGAGAAGAACGACAACGACGAACGTCCCATTGGCAACTTTGATCCCGCACTTTCACCATTGCCTCTGGCGTAAGTCCCGATGCCATATGCAATGCGTATCCAGAGAGACACTCAGGACCCCGAACGCAAAGGGAGACGCGATTTATCCCCATCTGAAATATTACCAATCCAACCGCAGGCGTACTTTATCCTTGCGTGTATGCAACTTCGATCTATCTACTCTGATGGCGAGCCTGGTGTGCTTCTTCGATGCACCCTATAGTTTGCATAATGCAAATTTCCCTCCTATAAGCTCTTTGGCATCTTCGCTCGATCTTGCTTCTCCTCTCGCCTCCTCTTCCCGTACATTTCATTTCACAACACATCCAGCTACTTGACTATTTAGACAGCGATCCAAAAATCTTCAATCAGTTAAAAATTCACTGCAACTTTTTTCTTCCAGACAAAAATCATTCGTACGTCAATCTATATTTAAAAAAATCACGAACAGATATTCTACAAAAGTTTGTAAATATAAAAGACCTTCTGTTCTTAAAACAAAATTCGCAACCAAGTTACCCACTTGTATTTCAATTTCACGCTCGCGTGACTCAGCTTTGGAATGTTATCGCATTTCCATCAACCCACAAGGGAATATCGCCTGCACTCTGTAATATTATCCATACGTGATCACATTCAATATATGGACTATGGGCTAAGTGCTACAATAGTACGTGCCAGAGCTTTGTAAACTCATAAGCAATCATCGCCGCTGGATAGAAACGCCGTACCGTGTGTGTCCAAAATTTGCCTAAATATAATCACTTCGCGATAATCTTTTGAAGTTGTTATTTTTCAGATCGAATTGTTTGCTTATTCAATTCAATGATGTGCTTTTCCATAAACTGCACCCCTTTCTGATAGAAGATCGAATTACTATTATTTTCTTAAAATATCATCGTTCTATTCTTGGCTTTGAGACTTTTTTCGTGATCATTCTCGGCGTCACACCACGATTTACAAACACGATTTTTAATCTATCTGTAAGTAAAATGTATGTTAATATGTACATAAGTTTAGAGTCAATGAGGAATCCTCAAGCGTGTTGGGTTTCTAAACAATCAGTTGATCATGCGTATACATTGCAATGTACATGGAAATTTATACAGATGGGCAAATATGTATGTGTGTATATTGTCCTAGACAGCGCCACTGTAAAGAACGTGAAAGATGCGTAGAGCCAATATTTGCAAACATAAAACTCGTTCTTGTCTTTTTTGGGGCTCCTTCACCTCGACACTTATCGGGATGACCCAACGTAGTGCTAGATTAGTAGGAGCATCGATGGCTCCAAAGCATTAGTTGCCGAGATCACTGGGCAAAAGACAATCGAGGTCGCATGCATCAGCCGTGCAAAGTACGGATAAGCACTTTTCGAACCGCGTAGCACTTTTCGGACGTCGCAGAAATATTGTGTTACTCGTCTACGTTTCTATCCGCTATTCACATATTTGTTCGCTTAAGTGAAATGCTGTGTTCATTGCAGATATAGTACACGCGGTCCATCTGTGCATAAATAACTTTTAAGTCACTGGAACATCTTCTCGGTGGCCGAGTGACTCTCGACCCTTTGTCTCTTTCGTATTAAAGAATATTTACTCTTCGACAATTATAATTGCCAGTGAACTCGTTTTAGATTGCTTTCATTCTAAAGAACGTCATAAATCTGGATGTAATGATGAAGTGGTTTCCAAAGTTGAACCAAATAAAAGCATTTATAACTGAAAACATCAGATGCGGAGGAGATATTTGCTACAAGAAGAATTTACTGCGTTGATTTTTATTCAGCCATACTCACTTTAATTAGTGATGATAATGTAATAATGTTCATGCATTTCTCATAAAATCGCAGTGTATTTTGGTACGAATGTTTGAACTTTTAATTTAAAATCGAATGCAAAGCTTCAACTGTGAGGATGTGATGGAAATTTGACGGGAAATGTGTACCAGATAATCTTATGCATCCGTGGAGAAATTTTCGTGTAGGTCTTGTATAAATAAACATTGCCTATCTATACATCATAAAACAACGAGTAGCCACCTACTCCAAGACTCGACCCGGAGCAAACGCATCAGAATGAGCGAGAGTGGTTCGCTTACTTGTTACAATAAGTAGATGTAGGTGAGTAGGTAAGCTGTTAAGTTATACCTGAGAGTTAAGATTCGCGAGCTGTGCGAGACCGAATCCTTACTCTCTGATAACTTCGTACATTACGGTAGATATACTTGCTACTAGGTAAATGGTACAGAGAGAAACACGTTGTTGTAAGTATGCATTAAGCGTTCTCGCCTCCTCACGTGTATTACATTCCCGCAGACGTTTACATGTTATTCGAACAACATGTAATGCACTTTCGTTCGAGTAAGTTCGTGATTTTACAAGCGATCGTCCCTTACGCGATTTCTTAGAAGCTTTGACAGAAATTCGATTCATTTGCAAATAGCTAAATCAAGTAAACAATTAAAAATATAACGCTATTTTGCAGAGTTAGTAATGAATTACTGTGGTGGTTGGAATAATTTTTACTTAAAAATATATCGCCCTTTAGACAATTTAATGGCCAAAAATGGCTCTGACAGACTCCTACTTTTCTGGTAACCATTATTTTCGATCTTACGAAAATATTGATAATAGAGATTTTTCGGAATAAGGGTTGTTGATTGCAAGGCACAACTAACAATTTTTTCGTATCCTCATTAGATTGTCACTGATAATATTAACAAGGATGAAAAAAATATACGTTTGCACTGGTAAATAATACAATACACATGTATATGTATTATGTAGATAAGATTTCGTATATAACCAACGACTGCACCCCGTTTTGCATCACAGTCTGTGGAACTGGAGATTAAATACACGAGCAAGTATACGTTCTAGATGTCATGAAAATCGTGATCAATTAATGGTTGCAATGTGTCGCGTCCCGCAGATTCACACACACTGCAAATATTTATTTATGCACACATACATTCGTGCATCCAATATCACGATGCTAAAGCTATGAAATTTTACTCGAGTGTGAGAATACCAAAGACTTGTATCAGAGCCATTGTGAGCTTTATCAAAATTTACATAGGGCAACCTTTTCGCCGAATACTTGTCTATGTTTCAAGGGGTCGTGGCCCAATGGCCTAGAGATCAAACTTAAGTCTCATTGACGCGTTATTCCCATGAAAACATTTTTTCAAAAACTCAGTACTTTAATATTATTTCTTCATTATATTTATTTTTAACTATATAAAACGGTTAATGAACTCTAAATGTGTCCACAATTCGAAATATGCAAGTCAACAGTACGTACAGTCGTTCTTGTGTCACTGATGCATTTTATATGATGAACGTGGCATAATTAATTATAGCCCCCCGCGCGCATACGACATAAAATGACTCGATGAGGGGACTGTAAAAAATCACTAGTGGCACAGTGTGAGAATATATATATCCTAAAGTTTACACGTCTCGTAACCTTTACCAAAAGCCATCAGGGTTCACAGTGCCATCTTGGGAATAAAGAGGAATATATACACGTTAATGTGTAAAGTCGTTAATCATTAGGAACAAATTAGTTATAACTTGACGAATTCGTAATGAGTGAGTATGATAGCAAATTACTGTTACCATTTTATGAAATTTTAATTATTCCTTAATATCGACATCTATTTGAAGAGTCCATTTTTAAAACCTACAGTTTGTTATAATTGCCCACGCGGTTAGATTGAGAATTCGAAATGCAACAAGTATTTTTCTACGTTGCAACGTCAACGGAAGTTTTTCAAATTTAGTTATTCATTGTCTTCGAGATTATCGGATGTTTTGGTAAAAAAAGAATGGTTCAAATCATTTGCAGAATTCTTAGTAGAGAAAAAAAATTCTGAAACTTCTGATCGGTTCTTAACGCGGTTCTATAATCTGTATATTTGGCTGAAAAGGTGTGGTTGTCCAGCAATTTTCACTCTATTCAAGAAATTCTTTTGTACCAAAGTTTATCGCCTAACCTGACACCATTTAATAATTTTAATCTCGTTTCGTACACGTCCGCATGTACCCAGATTATCACTACGCGATCGCCTAAAATTTATGATCCTCTACCGTTTGTAACAAACACAAAGACCGAAAAGCATGCAAATCTACAGAGTGGTGAATTTTAACAGAGTACGTGAAACGTGCTAAACGACAAGGTCCTTCGATGTGTTTCAAGTTCCAACACCCACTCGTGTCGTGAGCTTAAAGAGAGAAAACGGTTTTGTCGGGCCAACGCCTAATCCTCAAATTTATGAAGATTTTTTGTTTGTTTTTGCTTTAGTATCGTTCGTAAGAAAGACTCCAAAAAAGAAAACGATTCCTGACAAAAAATTGATTTTTTAATACCTTTGAATAAAGACGATAAAAACATAAATGTGGCCAGAGGGAACGATTTGTAGGAGGGAAGACCAGTTTAGAGTCCTTTTCATGGAGTCTCTTTTAACTATTATTACACGCTCATTAAGTCTCAGAAGAACCGTCAATTTTAAACGTAATTATCCGTTCTAAAAAGAGCGCCAGCTAGGGTAGTCACCCGTAATTTCTGAGTTTCATAAACGGACAACGGGTAATTAGTATTTCGCTCTTTGCACGGTCACGAGGGAGACCGAATCGGTACGAAGTCACGCGAGCAAAAGTTATATAAACAGCGGATATGAACTTTTAGTATTTTTTTAAGCTGCTACATTATTATGGCTTGCTAAACATGATTTATTTCGGTATTATTAGGTGCATGATGATTTAGTGAATATACGCGATGCAAACAAAAGAATTTTTAGTTTGTTCTTTGATCGATTTTGTACCAAATATCTCAGTAGTATTGAAATGAAAATTAAATATGTTCTGAACGCCGATCCCTCGATGTAGAAATAATTTCTCAGTAGCATATCGTATATTTCTGAAGAAGAAAACTCACTCATTGTTCTTAAAAGAGACTGTAAATAAAAGGGGTCCATTCATATGTATTAGAAGTTACGACATCGCGGGATCGTGACCTGAGACGATCGAAGCGGCTCCGCGAAAGAATCGTTTGGTTGATCGGTTGATCTATCGAAGAAACCGAATCACATGGAATCGAGAGATGCGATGGGTTCGACGACCGTAGCACGCAATTATTATGAAACAAACGTGCCGACGTTAATTCTCATCCTATTTAAATATGAATCTCTACTCTATAAACCACGAGCGACTCATTATTAAGTACAGTTATCACAAGGGAGAATAAAGCAGTTTAAAAGAATGATTGTGTGCGTCAGATGCGGTATTCGAATAAAAATGATTGAAACTTATTGCATGTATAACATCATCGTATTTTGCACGTTGAATTTTCTTACACGGTAATCACCGCTCGAAAGTTTCCGGTACATTGATCAATTAATTTTCTCCTTCCATATGTTGTTACAAATAAATAAATAATAGAATCGGTGGCTGTGACTTTCAAGATTATCAATATTCACAGAAAATTTCCTGCTCGTTGTAAATAAATCTCTATATGCAGCGCTCGATCGAGAATCGAGGAATCTAATTAATAGGAATTAATTACAAGATCGGCAACAGCTTAAGAAGTGACAGGATGGCGGCCACGCCAGCCACGTTCCGCGGACACCCGGACGGGATGTCTCTTTGATGATTTTTTATTCAGTTGTCCAAACGCGCCCCGGCTCAGATCCAGCAGGGACTGTGCACCTTATCCTTATATAAATAGTTATAATACTTACACAGTGAAAAGCTGGATGTAGTGGAGAACCTTCTCGTACGAACATTCCAAGGTTTTTGTTCGTTGTACGAAGCCCGATAGTATCTGATCACTGATCAACGCCAAGGAGGCAGAAAGAGAGAGAATATGAGCTAGAGTGAGAGGGAGCTAACGAAAGAAAAGGAGAGACAACTCTTCTTTCACTTTTGAGCTACATATATATCTGTATTTGCTGAAGGCATATAAATATACATGTGCTTGTGGGTCCTGCTGAATGCCTGTGCTGCATCGCTTATTTTAATTAGCCGACACGCTGAAGCTCAAACAGTAACTACTTATTCCTCCGATATGTCTTCCTCTTATGCCTGTAATTCTTGTCAGAACGGCAATCAAAAAATCTACCACTATTTTACACTTCGAGCATCTGAATAATTTTTGGCATAACATTAATACAAGAATTTATACAACCGTAATTAACGGCTTTCAATCAACGTTTTATTTCGAGTCGACAGCCTCAACTACAAACGTAATGATCCTTTGCAATGGGAAGAACTGAATCTTAATAGTTATATAAGTTAAAACGATGTAAAATCATAAATCGTAATATAACTTATGCAAAAAATCGAACGATTCTTCTACGACTAAATAGCTTACCGCGTCAAAAGTTCGTCATTCTTACCTAACATCAGACTTTTAATATCATCTTTCATTCAAGTTAGTCGATATGATGAATATAACCTCTATTTATCTGTTACATCGGTTACAACTAGCCAACATTATCGTACTTGGTTTTTATAAATGTTTATCCAAATCCAACGAAAGCCATGTCAATCGAATGGAATACAATCATATTCAATTTTTTCAACGATAACTTTACCTACTTATGAAAATAATACCATTTATGCTCCAGTTGAGGTTTCACATGGATGAAAAAACAGTTATGTTAGGTTGACAATTAGTGATTTAAAAGAAAAACAACATTTTGGCAAATCCATATATCCGGCTTCGTATTATGTAATGGAATAATCCGTTAATCGCGTTTTGATTTCACTAACGAAGATCATTGCAAGAAGATATCAAACAATAAGAAGAAAATGTAAAGAAATCGGGGCTTAAAAAGGAGGTGGCGGAGATGCTTCGTCGTCAGCGTTGGCGTCTGGCGACCGGAGTAGCGATATTTTCATGCAGGGGTGAGAGACTACGGCGCGTCTACGGTAATAGTAATACTACCACTACAGTACAGATATACGCTGGTCGCACGAGTCTCTCCCAGTGATGAGGCCGGTGCACCCAGACTTCGATGTCCGATAACGAAACACGCGACGAGCTGTAGCGATCTCATCTGCACTCTGGCGCTCCTGCGGGAGCCCTAAGATTCTTTTACTTTTCTCCCTCCACCTTATATTTTTCTTTGCCTCTCCCTTGTATCATCCTCCCAAGATCTTTTAGCAATCTTTATTTCTTCATAACAGAGGAGGTTCCGTCAACCTCTTGGTTATTCGCTCAACTCGACGAAGTCCTTTCAGCCACGGATATACCACAATTATTATATAATAAACAAAACTCAACGGAATCGAACTTTTTATTTGTATCTGATCTCCAAACAATATTTCCCTTTTGTTCGTTTAATAATGAAAGAGAAAGAAATCTGAAAATTTGAAAAAAAAATTGAAGTTTTTGCCAGTTTTCTGAGTTTAAAGGATAGAAAGCGAGACCAATTAATGTAAAAGGTTCTCAAAGTCAAAATATTCTTCAAACAGTTTTGTTTGATTTATATATTTGACGATATCAGATACCGTCTTTGATTTAAGCCGCTATTGTCAATGATTATATTTTGAGGTGGTATTAATGGAGTAAATATTTAAGTTGAAAAATGATATAATCTGCGAAAAAAGAATGGCAGGCTGTATAAAAATTAGTGTATTGTGTCGCTATTGAAAGATCACTTCACGAGATAACGCCAAGGTTTCGGAAATGAGACGACAGGGGAGGAAGCTGCGGAGATGAGATCGAAAAAAAGGGGACAGGCGTGACTGAGAAATGTTGCAATCTTAAGGCTCTCGTGAATGGTACACGCCTCTCGATGATCGACGCCACGGCGTCAATGCTTAACATGTATATATATGCCGTATATAGTATAGAGTAGAGGAAAGCCGCGTCGAGCCTTCGATTCGATACGATCGATTACGTGCCGCGCGAGCGGCGCGTGAACGCGCGAAGTGCATTACTCAGTGCCACCTATACATATATACAGTAAACCCGTATGAATAGGTCTGTATATAATAACCAATGGCGCCACTCGAGACCCCAAACCCACCCCTCGATTATCGTTAAATTTCTTCCAAAGGTGTATGATCATTACTAACGATATCGAATATCTTCTATGCATGTGTGATAATAATAGTAATATATGAGTTGTGTAATGAGAATCTCGATTGTCTTATCAGAATGCGGTATCTTTGGCGTCTATCGTTTCTATTTAGCCGCTGAAAATTTACATTCTTTCTCTTCTATGTTCAGCCACTTATTTCGATATGAATAGAAATTAACCGTGTACTACGGGTAATATGTGTGTTACACGTTTTTTGTAACTTAAAGTTGCAAAAAGATCGAATACGGAAAAAATAAAAAATAAAGAATTCGTAGGAAACAGATTTTTTATTTCCGTCATCTTCTCTCATTCTCAAAAGCGGACAAAAGTGTTTTCCTTTAGTATGGAATTTCTTCAATGCCGTGATATTTGTTCAACTTGTTCGTGACGTAAAAGGCAAATTTAGTGTATTCCGAATTTTAGAGGAAAATATACAAAAAGATATGTTAGACACAATTTAAGAATTATCGAATATTAATTTAATGGAAAGTTATACTTATTTGTGACAAAAGATTGCGTCACAATAAACCATTAAACTAATTCAAATTATGATGAAACTTTCTTCATAAGTATAATGTGCTTCGGCGTCTTTCGTTTATTACCATTTGAGGTTGAGGATAACACCAGAAGTTTCGATAAAAGTTTTAATCTCCGGTTGCACGTCACAAGTTTGCCAACTATTATTAATACGAATTTGAGCAGTTGACAAGCTGTCCAAATATAATTACCATGACTGATAGCGAAGCTGTCATTTACCATACTGTTTGTATTTGAATTAGGCAAACAATGACGTCAAGAGCGTATGAGCCAATTTTTTCCCTTTAATAATTGTTCTATTGATAAGAAAATTCGTAATTGATTCACGGTAAAAACTACGCTTCAAATCTGAACGTAAAAAATAATTTTATTATTAAATAATAAATAAATAAAAGTGAAAAATAAAAGAAAAGATTTTTTTTTAATAGTCACTTCTGAAAGGGCATTCTGGAATACTATTTGACCACTATTTTGAGACAAGGTTATTTCTACTTCATTGCTATTGGTACATCACACAAATAATCAACGCCCAATGACTGTTGCATCAACTGTTATATCATTTCACAATTAATTTAATCCATGAATTCATGTACTTCGTTATCAGTACTTTGAGTATAATTTTATAGAATGGGACCGCCGCTTTCCTTCCTAGTTTCAATTGATAATAAAAAAGGTTCTACAATGCGTCAAAAGACGAATTCGGTAAACTCGGTTCTGGCTGTTGTAGAAACTCATCCAAGTCATTCTCAAAGCCTTTCTGATCGAATCAATGGAACGCGTGAAGCAAATACTCCTAAGATTTTGCATGTCCACTAAAATATGAATATTTTATATTAACGATATGTGTAACCCAATATTTTGCTCATTAACATCGTAAGACCCGCAGAGGGGGTTCTGATCGTCTCTGATCAGGTGCTTAAATAATCGTGATAGGAAGACATTTTCCAAGACATTAGTGTCGATTAATACTCCGCTTGTAAACGTCGTGTGCTTAAACTCACAATTTATTTTAATCGTTAGTTCATATGAAAAAAATTCATTTAAATCATTTGTTCCGTTAATTGGCGGTTCCAATATTTTATATACAACAAACTTTATGGTTTTTTTAAAATATATCTAGTCATTTTTTTGTGTTACAATGGCACCGTTGTACTGGTTTGCAATTTTAACTTCAGTTACTCTTCATTCACAACTATGTACGGTAAGAAGCTGAACAACTTGTAAATCTTAGTTTTTGAATCAATAGTTATGATAGCATGTCATCGATCGTAGATATACTCAGAAGCCATGAGTGAAGATCTGTTCCGGAGGCAATATCTGATCCGTGGTAAGGAATTTTTAACATTGTAACATTATCACGTGCAACTATTCGGTGTAATTATTAAAGGCTTTGTGTTTAACTCAATCACGTTGTAAACTGATTACAAAATATCGTAGGTGGAATAGTTCATCCTTCTGTCACTGACGAATTACCTCTTGAATGGATCAAAGGTTTACTCCATTCAAGTGCAGGATTTTTGGCTGGTGAAAATACTCCTGTGTGGATTGCGCATCGTTTCAGTTCCCTTAGTCACGTCCATTACAAAAGACTAGAAAATGGTGTAAGTCCTCTGTGAAAATCATAGGAGAGATAAATATATAGTTGAATCTATAGTTGAATTATTGAATCATCGTTTATACAAATAGTCGAAAAAATCATTGCATTCGATATTATTATGCAGATAATAAAAAAAGCTGTGGATTACTGGAAATCGACGGAATTTGAAGGCCTTACGATCAGAAAATCAAGAAGCATTAATGAATCTTCAATATTTGTAAGTTTTCCACTCAACAAAAGTTTTCGTTGTGTATTTCTTTAGTAACAACGGTTTATAGTTTCAAGCCACAAGTTCCTGAGTAAAGTATATAGAAACAAATTTAGGTGAAAAAACTCGGGTATTCGGTAGCTAGAAACATTTCAACACAAACTGGAAATGACAATGAAAATGAGGACACGAACCATACTAAACGATGGCCATCATCTCAACCAGTTCTTTACCCTTCTGTTTTGATTATGATGGATTACACAGCGCCTTGGCCTCAACAAAAAGTGTTAGTATTATCGATTGGACGATTCGTATAACTTTTTTAGGCATTGAACAATTTATTCATCATCGATTTTCTTATTTCTGTGTCACAAATAAAAATTCCAGGGATCAGCAAAAATTGATTTACGAGAGAATTTTATATGCGTTGGCATTTTGGAATGCAATCGATCTCCAATTTCGTCATGTCCAAGACCCGAAAGTGCGTTTTCGCATAGCTGGAATTATTGTGGGCCGGGTAAATAATATTTTCAGTTTATATTCGATCATGACCTTTTCCTGGACAGTAAATAGGACTAAGATTGTAACAAAATCTTTTTTCTTGATTACGTATACAGAATAAAGAAGCTACACCATATCTACGTCAACACGAAGAATGGTCAGGTCTTAAAATGAAAGCGGCACTTCCGTCGATGCTCACTTATTGGCACGAAATCTCTACGTATAACGAAAATTTTCCACAAAATTCTTACCACATCATAGCGACTATGACAGAGTAAGAAGACCATTATTTTTTCATTTCGACAAATTTATGATTGCGTTTGTTGTTTCAAATTTTGACTATGAATTTTAGAGTGAAAATTAATTTATCATTTCTTCTTTTGAGTGAATATTATGATGTTAATTATAGTAATTTAATACATAGTGCAGAACTAAACGCTGGAATTACCTCAGATGCTTACGGTATGGCTTTTCACAATATATCAAAAATCTTTACACCCATATGAATTATTCGAATTTATGTTATTTTTTCTTTTTTTTCAGCGATAGCTTCGGTTGGACCTCCTTGTAGATTAAACGGCTATAGAATGGGAGGTCTCATACTGCCCGACGACCTGGCGTTCAGTGGTATTCAAGTGGCTGTTCATGAAGCAGCCCATGCGTTAGTACTGACGATCATCTTGAAATTCCAATGTTTCAAAATGACAAGATGTCGAAATACTCTAATTTATTGAGTCGTTTTTTATATTCATAAATTTTTATAAATGACTTTACTAACTGACAGCATTTCAAAATATTTTTAAGTTCAGGGCGGGTTCATCTAGAATGAGCTCAAGTCTCAGGGATCAAAGCTTTTTTATGATCTGTTTTTTAGAATGGGGGCGATCAGACACGATGGTGATTTCGATGAGTGCCCTATGGGAAAAGGCAATGTCCTTGCTCCCGGTGTCAGTAATATTGGTAGAGCATGGTCAAAGTGCACTTTGCGACAAATGTCGAGAGCTCTCAAATCGTAAGATCTATTTACAATATCGAATTCTTATTTAGTACATTCATATAAAAATGGAAAACTTATTAAGAATTACGCGAAAAAAAATTAATATAATCATCCAATCAACGCAACAATCATTTCTTTTCAAATTTACTCCATTTATTTTTCGGTGGGATTTGAAATTATTCAATTCCATTTCAAAGCAATTATTTATCAAGTATTTCAAAATCACAAATGAATTTTTCGTCTTGTGTATCTTGTTTTAGTGAAGGATCGTGCATGGAAAAACCGCAAGAATTTAATCCACCTGGCAAACCGATTGAGCCGATTCTTCCAGGTAAACTTATGCCAGCCTCCAAACAATGTAAGGGACGAGGATGGAACGATGGAAACGTCTGTTGGGTTAGTTCGACGCAAATATTTCAACTTATAACCGGCTAATCACATGATAATAACATCATATATTTGTTTCCATGATATTGCTTGACTTGAATTTCCAATCTAATCACCAAGACCCCAACAATTGTGAAATAATTATCTGTTAAGCTGTTATACGCAAAAATGATGTAACAGTAATTTATTTATGTGGAGGGGCAAAAAAAATCTTTTATAACGTGTACGTTCTTTCGTAGAGCACTTTGAAATATTTTAATTGATTAAAATTTGCCATCGGTTTGATGTGCGGTGGATTTCAGGCAAAAATAACTTGTGACCACTTGTATTGTTCAAATAACGACTGGTACAGCCCATGTCAACGTGGTGGAGTCCCTGCAGACGGAACCACTTGCGGTCCAGAAAAGGTTACACTTCATTTTACTATGTATTTAATCTTGAAGGTGCGACGAGAATGAAGAAAGAAATAAAATGCATTTCATTTGCAGGTTTGTCTGGATGGCGAATGTATTAGCAATACGAGGATATTTCTTGCTACAGGCCACTCGTGAGAACATACTCAGCACTTCCTCTGAGTGCACATTTCAATCGAAAAATGTAACAACAAATTGCTAGAAAAAATTCTTTACATTACGACAAATATCGAACATAAATGGCAAATGTTTGAAGAAGTGTAGTGTTGTCTAACTTTAGGAACTTAGTCATAATAACTAAATAGTCAATGAATAGTATATACTGAAAAACTCAAACATTTTGTGTTACCATATTAAAAATATATTTAAAAAGCTCTGCCCATGGCTTCGCCCATGACTATAGAAATATCGCTATTAATGCAAATAATTTAATGATATAATTTACTAAAAAAAATTCTGTTGACATTTCCGTAATAAACAATTTATCGGAGTGATGGTATACAGCGTACGTCTTATTTTGATTCATAAGCTCCATTCCTGTGAAATATTTATCAGAATCGGTTCCGTGCTTTCTGTTGGGCTAAAAACGCCCAAAACCCATTTTCGTAAGAGAGACTTGAAGGAATTTCAAAATTTATTACTTTTTTATATAAAAAATTGTATTTCCAAAATCTGAGTGTCTATCACTGATAATTACAGAATTTATTGATGAACATTTTTCATTTTTATTTCATTCTTTAATTTACATTGAATTTTGAAGGACAATTTTTTAGCTCTGATCTTCAGTACTGAGTTTCCATGAAATGTATGAGCATGCGATGGCTTCGTTATGATTTAATTTCTGTTAGTCGTATTATTCTATAATTCGAAATTTCCAAATATGACTCTCGTCATCTTTCCTTGAGATTGCGTATATATTTATTTATGGGCGAGGCAACAATGGAACAGAATTTTTGGATGTTGAAGTGCAACTCCGAGAGCTGAGGCCAGTGCTTACATCCACAAGATATTCCAGTAGATCACAACTCAAGCTTGCAGAATAAAAAATAAAAAAGTCTTGAAGTAAAATTGGGCAGTGGGCAGTGTTGCTTTTGCATGCCATACCATGAACTGTAGCTCAGTAGCTCATCCAGGCACAAAGAAAGTATAAGGACGAAAAAATGCAGTTTAACAGGGTGCTGCTCATCGTGCTTGGGCGTAAGACGATTTTTCTTTTCTCACTGACTTCTTCTCGCGGGACTCTGGACCACTCTTGAGAGGGTTCGACGTCGTAATGTCGTGTATGTTAAACCGTAGGAGCAAGATTTTCAATATAAATTCACGTACTAAATTCTGTATTTAATGATTGACACTTTATCCGGGATTTTTACGATGAAAATGAATTTCTGCTAGGAAAATGTTCTTGATATCAGATGTTGAAAATTTTTCATCAGATCTTCTAATGTGAACATTTTACATTGTTTTAGCTAACAATTTTTAAAATATATTCATTTTTAACCTTCCATGTAATTATTTTAGACTTCTTCTTCCGTTATTTCGTACTTATTTCATTTTTTTATGGATGCAATTTCGTTGTCATGAAAAGAAATGTTAAAGATTCTGTTTTTGATGTTCTTCACAGTTGGACGAAATTTTTTTAATGTTCCTCGTGTGCGTGGAAGAGAAATATTCGTCGAAAAAAATATAGATCAAGTATTTAACTTCAAAGATCCAAAAATATTCTTCTTGATGTCCGGGCCAACATCTTTTGTAATAGTACTTCTTTGCCTGATCAGGGCAATAAGGAAGTTTCATTCACTTTACGAAGAATTCCGATGAGTTTATAGATTTTCGTTCGTTACAGAAAATGCAGATGCGGTGTGTTTTCTGTCAGGTATATAGTTTACCCACAGCGCAATTCTTGGACAACGAACGTACGATAAGATCGGCTTACTTCCCGCAAAGAGAAATATACATGCGACGTGCTACTCTACACCAATATGCATAGAACATACAAAACATAGCAACTTCGTGTACATATATGTTTGTATATTAACATATAGGCGATTCTATACTTTCATTTATACCACTTATTAATTATATGGTAAATAAGAAAATTTGTGAAATCGTTTCAAGCAATGTCTTTGAAACCACTTCCAAATTTTGTAAATCCAAATAGCGTAAAATTTTTTACGTTTTACTGAATTTTTTCGGAAGAGTAAAATTTACGTCGATTGTTGGAAGAAGCTGAGCGCATTGGACTTTTTGCGTTTTTGTCAGCTTGAAATTGGGAGAGCAAGACATTACTCCGGTATTGATAAAAAATATAGGTATATACATGTATACTTTGTATATATATATATATGTATTTGTATATATATGTATGTACGTGTTTATGAAATTTATTTGTAATCGTTACAGACATAAAAAAAACCCTGAATCATGAGAATCACATGATTTTTTATCGATTCAAATTTTTGGAAAAATAATGGAAGAGCAGAAGATCCAGAGAAACGTCTGCTGTCAAAAGGGTCTGTCACTAATCGATTGGGTCTGGAAAGTCTCGTATTCATTTCATTCGATACGACCAGTGCGACATTAGAATGGAGCAAAACGCCGTTGGCCTGTCAATGCTGCTCGAATCTCTTCTTCTTCTTCCTTCTCCACTATCCTTCTACCTTTTCTCTTCTCTCTCCGTATTCGCATCTTCTTTTTTCTCTGCCCTCCAATCCTTGTTTTTTTATTACTACTTCTCGCAACTTTTTCGCGGCTCTATTTCAAGTACATTTGCTTACAAACACACCACACAAGTACGGAAATGTATATACCAGAGCCTCTTCGTAAATTGATCAAGAATTCTCACCTGAGTGGACTTTTTCTCTAACAGCATTTCTCCATTGATAGTCACTATAGAACTTATTGTATATATTTTCCAGCCCATTGAACTTTTTTTTAGGACCACGATTTTCAATAAATTCTTTTTTTAGAAACTATTCGGATTTATTACTTTCAGTTGACATTGAAGGTTTCTAAATTTGTAGTCACCCGAACTTCGAAGAATTTAAAATTTTTCCTATTTGCCATCGAACTTAGAATTATATTTTTCCCAGCGCAAAGTATAGAATAATATACATCGATCTCTATAATAGTCTAGGAACCTTTCCACATGACAGAATCGTCACTCACTTTTCCACAGACACTTTTTCATCTAAAGAAATATTTATTATTGCCTATAGTTTGACCAGCTAGAAAGAGAGAAATAATCATTAAGAAGAATTCCTGGTCGCACTGAAAAAATGACTGGTATGTAGGCAGAAAGTACAGTTTACGTTCGTGCACTTTTTTTACTATGGTGAAAATCCCGATGGATGTCGAAACGAAAAGAAAGGACAATAAAGGTGTAAAAGTTACTGTGGATTCTAGTGATAAATATTGTTAAACTGGTAAAACTTACCGTTCAGGTGAAGACAAAATAATAAGCGTGTGGGAATTTAATTTGTTGCTGTTTTGCGAACGAACATACACCATGTTCATTGTGAGAATGTATAGAGACCCCCTGTGGAGAATGACAGAATCTATGGAATTTAAAAGACAGGCATTGATTAATGCATTGGAATAGCATTCGAACTCGACATTTCAATCGCTCTGTGGAATTTGGCATATAAATCATACGAGCAAAGAAAATCGATTATTGGTTTTATTGAGAAATTTGCAGCTACAAAAATTCTCGTTGAACGTTATTTCTCAATATTGACATGGGCTTTTTCGTATGGGAATAATTCGTGGGTGGAAATATCGGCGAATTATGAAAATTGAAACAGTGCGAAATAACGAGAATTATTTTCGTGGGATTTTCACGCGTTGTTTGTCACGAATGAACGGAGGAACTTGACTAATGGCACGAACACCAGAAAATTCCCTATATAGCGTTTGCACGGTCACGCGTTGTATCGGACGTTCAAGCTTCAGGTAAATGTATTCTCGGAGGATTTTAATTAATTCCGTTACTTTGCTGGTTAAGAAGCAGGGGTTCTTCGTGTTCCAGACGCGCAAGACTAAGAGTCATGCTGCACCGTTAGATCATACCGAAAAGGTGTGGGTACACACGAGGATCCCGTGAAAACACGATGATGTAAAAGATGCCAGGAATTTTTTCACACGACCCGAGCGACGCATCTTGCGATAATTTTCCATTTCTCGTACGTCTAATGTACTTTTCAAGTGATATTTAATCTCTTTCCGCGTTATCAACCCCGTTCTAGTTCGTTGTGCCGACGAGCATTCCACGGTCAACTACTTTTTCCATTCGTACTTGATTTTTCTTTCGAGCTGTTTCAGTTTCTTCGATTTTATCTAGGACATCGTAGGTCAAGCTGCGGTATTAATTTATGCAGTCAATTTTCACTGCAAAACTATTTTCATCAATAAATTACGTATTTTGCTGCGCAGTTTCCCGACGGTGCCGAATTTTCACCGGAAACACTTCGAAGTTGATAAACGTATAAAAATAAGAAATTCGGTCGAAAACCATGTTGCTCGAGGCTCCGAGCCAAATCACATCGAAGATCGATCGTCGACTCCTTATTATAATTGCGAGCTGTGGCAATATGATCACATTGCTTCATTGAAGTGCTCTCGATAAATGGTACACCAACAAAAGATGAGCCCAGTGCATCATCGTGGACTATGAAAGCGTTTAAGATACGTGGCCAAAGTCAATAATTTATCAAAACAAACAAGTTCTATTTTTGGGTGATCGAGAGAAATTATAGAAACTCGGGCTATATTGAGATTAAATACTCGCCAGAGTCCTCGCGGTCGTCACGACCTTGCGGTATATGTACAACTATTTCCAGAACACTTGCCGTATTCTGGAAATCTTTTTCTACAGAAAGTTGTCATCGTTTCTACAGAATTTTTTTTATCTGACGTATTAGATTTACGTAATATTGGATATTGTATTTCAATCAAATTTAAAAATATAATCACCCTGTAGAATATAACTACAGTTTTACGACTTTTTTAATATATATTTTTTTAACATTTGAATTACGGCGAATAACGTGATTGTAAAACGATTTTCAATAAATCAACATGTGAGAGTTCAAGGATATTTGGTATTTTTTGAATGCTAACTGTAGTAAAGTAATGAGGAATTTCGTCCTTTTGCAATATGCCAGCAGATTGTTACCGCTCCTTGAAAACATTT
Organism: Campoletis raptor; assembly: GCA_948107755.1. NCBI lineage: Eukaryota > Metazoa > Arthropoda > Insecta > Hymenoptera > Ichneumonidae > Campoletis > Campoletis raptor. The sequence goes on from OX403622.1 coordinate 15,464,331, forward strand.
TCCATTATATAGAATAATCTGTTTTTAAGTAATTGCGAAAGGATATTATTCCCCTTCGTCATTAACGTCCCTGCAATATGCTGGCTATTATTTATAAAATGTAATGTCGCTGTTCGACACTTATATCGTAAGGATATTGCAATAGAATTCTACGGGGATAGCGGACAAAAGGTCGTTTGTCGTTGGCTGGGTTTTCACCTCGACTAATGAACGTATTTAATGGAGTTGCGCGGATCGATCGCTCACGATGAGACTTGTAAATGGGCGAGAGGGTATACAACTAAGAGACAGTGGTAAAGTAACGAAAAATGCTTTCGAGATGCAAGTCATCACGATTCATGCCTCTGTGTCTCTTTTGAACTACTAGCTAAACATACGATTGCACGTGTGCGAAGCATTCGATGATTTCTCTCAGACTTCGTTAGCCTCTTATCATTGAATAGTAATTAACTCGATAGAAATGCTTGTTTTCTCTTATCACCATCAAATGTTTATTCGACATTATTTTATCTGGTTGCAAAAAGTATAAAAACGTGAGAGAAAATAAGTGCAAAAAGTTTCGTTCGTTGAGTTATTAAAAATGGCAGAAAATACAAGTTTGCCATCTGCAGGTTGTCCGGAATTTATTCCGGTTGAAAAAAAGCACGTGATTTAATTCGAGATCCTTTCCCAAGAACCAGGTGCAAGTGCAACAGATAGATAACGAGAAAAACCGATGAATGAAACGAAAAAAGAGAATTGAAATCGCAAAAGATTGATTCAGTGACGGTTATAACGAAAAAGGGTAAATTAATTTGATTGACCGATGGATTAAAAATAATCAGTGATTCGAGGACTAAGAAAAAAGGCAAGATGTATATTAATACTAACTCTTCCATAAATAAATCGAATTACCAAGGCGTAATAATTACTGTAAATTCTGCATTAGTTACTGGTATAAAAACGAGTAATACTTGAAATAAAAACGCAATAATAATTACGCGGACATTTATCGTTTTGGTTTATGCGAATGAAGATATGTTGAAGAAACTTTGAAAGTATGACAGACCCCCTGGGACATAACGAACCCCATGGGGCATAAAAGTGTCGAGTATACTAAACGTATTTCGTGATGTAAAAGCAAAATACATGTCACTAAATATGGCCGAAGTCACACAGTAAAAACTTCTTCATTTGAGAATTCCTGTTTTATTCCGGTGTCATTTTTTAAGTGACAATGAAGCTCAACAAATTTTTGTTTTTAATTATCTCAAGATGTATTATTGCTGAGAGTTCATAGAATTATTACTATTTTTCGCTATGCATTAGGGTGATTAATATGCTTTCCAATGGATTTATTACTTCAGTTGTTCTATTTATTTATTTCTTTATTTATTTATTTTTGAGACATTCATGAGCGGGTGTTTCGGTGTTTATTGAACAAATTAACAATTGGCAGATAATATGAGAAGGAGTGATATTATTGATAAATTATGACTCAAAATAAGACCCACCGAGTACAACTGTTGGACATTCATTAAAAAACCCTTGGATTATTGGAAAACTCGTTCGCAATAAAGTATATACTCGTTAAACTGCGTTGTCTCTTGACTCTCGAATTCAATGATCGAATTTGTCCCAGGCGAGGCAAAAATCTTCTTCATATTCAGGGATGAAATCGTCATCCGCCATGATACACGTATACGACAAAGCGAGAAATTGAGGAGATCGCTTTACAACAAGACAAAGAAAAGTAGAACTTATGCCCAGACAGCATTCCTTTAGTTCTGTCTCTTCAACCTAAATTACAGAAGTGACGACCACTCGTACACATAAACGGCTTTGATAGTTTTGCGTTGCGGATGTCGCCAAATGACTTTTCGACCAAAATAAGTTTGGCCTTTGTGCCTGAGCTGCGGATGCGAATTATCTTCAGTTCGAACGATCCTCCTGTTAATAGTTCTGTGCTTTCTCATATACCCGACTCTTTATACTCGCAAAACGTTCTCTACGTGTATTCTAGTCGACAATTGTGTGCCTACGTTAATACAGAACGGCCATAATAGGTATTACGATTTTTTTTTTTGCGTATCACTAAGTTTATCTTTTTTACGATGAAGTATTCGCAGTTTGCAATGATGTTTATCAGGAAAGTAGTAGGAATTTCTGTGGGGTTTTGTTTTCATTGGTCACTGTGAAAATTTGGTAAAACATTACAGCACCAATCGCTTTAAAAAAAATAGAAAATTTATTACGCGAGTTTTATTTTCTCAACGTGTAAGCGATCTAACGCGTTGAGCCATGCGATCGAGTAGGCAAAAGTCTTTGTTGCTTATTCTTCGAGATTCCAGACGACGTCGAGGCGGATGACGACGATGACAAATTTATTATTGGCAGCGGTGGTGTTGTATGTGGTACCAGAATCGTCGAATACAGCACATCCGAAGTGAGAAACGCCGCCAGAGAAGCAGAACCCGAAGAGCCGCGTGGCTCGGAAGCAGTTACGAGTAGCACGTACTGAAAAGTTGAAATACGACCGGAGGGACACGTGCTCCAAGAAGAATCCTCAGAAAGAGAACGAAAGGCACTCTCGTCTTCTCGAGCGATCTCCTCCTGTTGCGAGTTATATTCTTCAAATTCTTTCTTCTTTTAGTTTGGTTAATTTTTTTATTTATTTTTACCATGTAGTCGTTGACGGGTTGCCATTACGGAGCCTTTTCAAGGTCTGTTTCGCTTTGTATACTATTTTTTTGCCTCTAGACAATGACATCGAGGGAAATTAGCCGCGCGTTTATTAGTCAGCGAGTCGTAAAGTCAGTCGTTCAAGCGGTGCGATAATTATTTCAATGATAAATCACACCAGCTACACGTTGCTTCCATCTATTTCTCTCAGCTGAGACTAAGAGGATGTTTGTCTCTTCATAGATAAAGAATCACATTTACTTTGATTCCAAAGGACTTTTGAGTTTTGCATGATGAAGTTGTCAAGGGGATTAGAAAAACAAAATGGGGATGAGAGTAGACACATAATAACATCTCAATGAAATAGTAAGCGGACAGGTTTTCAATCCTAGATCTGACGATGTTTTGTTCTTTAGAAAACTTAATTAGAGGCAAACTGATCGAATTGCCGAAGTAAATTTTCCATCCGTGGTAAAATCCATAAATACATGTATATTAGTTATTTATTAGCAAATATATGTTTTGTAGGTTAATGAACCAGGAGCACGAGATTACAATTGAAGTATGCCTGTTTTTTTTACCGTTGCCATCATTAACTTTGCTTTTGGCAGGCTCTCTTTCTCGTTTTCTCATTTTAAGATGAAATCTTCTGAGCGCATGCGCCGATGCGATGAGAAGAATTTTTTTTTTTCACATCCGAAGAACGTGTACTCTGAGGATATGTATCAGTGCATTTAACTTTTCTGTGGCTAGCTCACCTATCTCAGAATTGAGTCTCGTCGAGACTTTATTATAAATAGAACGATAAGAACGTTGAAGTGCTTTAATAGCTATGAGAGTTCAGGCATCACCGAAGAGACCGAAATGATGAGCATACCTAGATCACCTTTCCATTATAGAGAACGCCTATTTGTTCGTTTTATCATTGAGTGCTTTATACACCCGCTCCGAATGATCTATTAACTTTTTTTCACGATAACGTATAGTTTTTTTTCTTCATTTCCCGATGATCCATAGTTCCGCTATTCTCATTAATTCAAGTATTCATTTTAAAGTGTATTGACGTAGTATATGCGTAAACTCTTTCTTGATTCGCTTCGTACAGATAATTATGGAAAAGGTGCATGAAAGGTTCGATGTATAAAAAGGTTATCACATTATTAATGTGTCATATAGAGATGAATTTGAAAAATGCGAGAGAAATGATATTTTTCTCACAAATGAGATGAAGGATTCGAGTGACGAAAATATCTAATGGTTACTGATCAGTAAATAAAAATGAGGCAAAAGCATTGAGAAGAAAGGCTTAAATTAAGTCTGTAAATAAAAACGTAATAGTTTGGTTAATTGCATAAAAACTAATTGTTGGAAAGTTCTGAAAATCGTGGTGGGATATTTTCTAAATTCTTTTACAACGACGAGATTATCATGTACCTGTCGATGTGGCTTAGAACGGCCCATGTACAAAACAATTAGCAAAGTAAATTTGCAAATGAACATTTGCCACCTAGACCTTAGTTCGTACTTTCAATAGCAACGTGATTGTTATGAAAATTGCCAGGAACTTTCCTGATTTCAACTAGCAGAATAATAATTAAGATTTCAATTACAATCCCGCTGCTAAGAATATCATTACAAAAGATAGGAGTATTGGTTATACGTACATGCATACATAGGTGTTTATAAAAGAGAGTTTACTAACATTAGTGTAACTGTTTATATATTGTGTGATGGCAATTAAACTTTTCCACGTCACGATTAACCGCACGAGAGCTCCCGTCGTTGTGCAGCTTCCTCGACCCACCACCAACAACCACCTTAGCGATTCATTAGAAACGGTTTAGTCCAGTTTTCTAGATGTGAAATGAACTTGATACTATAGCGAGTACTTTGAATTATCTATTGCCCTTCTATCTCACCTTGCTGTACATCGAACAGTTAGTACCAGGCTTATCAATCCTCTTTAACTCACCTATACAATGGGAGTACCTGCGATGTATGTACTATTGACGGTATACACTATAAGTACACAGGGTAAGACAGGCTTGATACAGGTACTATCTACTTTCACTGCAATTCATTCGACGTGCACGTCTTAAGATCAGGGGGCGGTGGCAAATAAAGAAAAACGATGAAATCATTGAACGAGCTGTTTAATCGCTTGCCCCGTGTTACAGACAAAACAACCGATTCACGATCACCAACTCTTAACAAATCTCAAGTACTTTACAACAATTAACTTTTTATTTATTCGTATTTATTCTATTATTAAAATTTGTTTCAGCCTTTTTCACGACTATCATTGCGATCGATATCCCGGCTATTTCCGTTTCCGTCAAACTTTTATGATTTTACAAGTACAAAGGCCATTATTAATCTCTTCATTTAGTCAATGTCGACAAATCGTTATGTAAATTTTTAACAATAACTGTTGAGGCCTATGATTTTCTTTCGAAGAACCGTCCAAGTTCTTGGACAATTTGCTTTTGTTAGAAAATGTTCTGGCTCTAAAGAATCGGTCAATGGATCAAAAAAAAATCAAATTAGTATAGCAAAAATAAACGAATATATGTTAAGAAGTTCTACTACGTATTACTGTCACTGTAGATACTATCACGACTTTCACTGCAGTTCGTTCGAGGCACCAGTAAGATTAACGGACAACCAAATAAAGAGAAAAATATTATACGAGCTGTTCGGATGGTTGCCGGACACTGGGAGTACATGAAAGTGCAAAATTGTTTGTGAGCATACCGGATGGGAGTAAAAGAAGAACCCGCAAAACACTGTTTCGCTCACTATCTATTTATTTCTTCCTCTCATACACTGCCGCTCTTAAGCTGTATGCATGTGTATATTTATATCGTCTTTTGTCTCACTTCGATAACATTGTTATCACGAACCGTAACGAAGCGTCACGATCTACTTGGAACAAGATCTCTACTCTCTATCTAATAGGCGTCTACATTTGACTATTAGCGATAGTAGAATTTCATCCCTTTCCCTTTTATAAATTTGGAAAACTAGGCTCTTATTTATCATCTTCTGAATCGAAAAATGTCTCACATGTGTCCGACATTTTTAAATGCTGCGGAATCATAATATTAAGCATTTTATTACTAATGAAAAAGCTTGCTTCGAATGATTCTACAGCAAAAGATACTTAGAAAAAAATCTCATTAAAATGTTAACTCTATGAGAAGATTGTAACAAATAGTGAAGAAAATATAGTATGGGGCAAGTGATTTTAAACGCTCAAATAATATGAACAGACTATCGTCAACATTGCAATTTTATTAGGGAGTAAGAAAACACCTCTGGTGGGTTTATTAAATTTTTCTGTACAAAACGAATTGATATTTCGGCCTGAACATATGGGGGACACGTCCTAAGATACGATAATGGGTTCCAGTGCGTAGAAAACTGGAGAACCACACACATCGAAAATGTATATTCATCTTAATATATGTATGCACATAAATATATAAGGTTTCGAAGCTCCATTGCCTTGGTCTGTGCGCAAATAAACATCACTGAATCTGTCGTACGAAGTTGTTGGTTGAAGCCGTCTTAAGACCACACCAGAATCGCGCGCCTTGATTTTATGTTTCCTGGACACAAGGTCCGCGAATGGAGCTTACTCCTTGCTGGTTAGGGCGTTACCAAGGTTTAGTATGGATGGTCTATGGACTACTGTGCACGGAACCAACTACCAATATACCGTGTACCATAGTACCTGGTCGTTACTGGTATAACCGAGTAATAAATGACGCGAGTGCGAGCATGATGTACACACATACTAGCTAGAGGCTCTTTGTATATAATATATAAACACATATATATATACCAATGGCCCTGGCTGGGTGCACCAACTTTCCAGTCCGAAGACAATACATCTCTATTTTATTCTGTCTCATGTACTCGTGGCTGTATACGCTTTGGTTTAATGGATCGAGAGCTATACTTTGTGTGTAACCAGGCTAGTCTCTATTTTCATGTATTATTTTTATTTTTATTTTATGTCGATCTTTCTCATCGCTGTGTACGGTGTAACAATATAATCGTGATATCACGGGTGCTAGATATTCCACAATGACCATATAGTCACGTTGCACTTTGCAATTGTGTGGAGAGTGCACTCGGACGTTACGTTCGTTTCATTTTACCTTCATTTCACGCTGTATATATATATGATGAACCAATATTGATTTTTCTCTCTCATTTACCCTGATCGCATTTCTTCATCACGGCAGGAAACAATATGCGGAAACGTTTCGTGACTGTATGTTCGCGAGATTTATATTACCATTACAAGCAAGTAGCAACTAATAATAATAGGTCTACGATAACTTGCCAGTGTTCCAATGAGTTTTAGAGACAATAAGAAATTTCGATACCCTCAGGGTTAGTGTTGCATCGATAAGAACCACGTGGGATCTTCATCGAATATTGAAAGCGCGTCCGTACAGACGTCCGAGTTAAACTTTCCAATTGCCAAGAGCTGATGGCTGCTCGACTATTAAAATAGGGGCGGTAGGTCAGAATATTCATCTTTACTCGTCTATAAATTAGGTACATGTAGGTAATATATATCTATATATAAACATTCATATACATAGATATATTGAAATGTGACGAAGTGTATTAATATCCTCCTGAGATGATCTGTCGATACCAGAAATATTGTTCCCTGTCTATTGAACTTTTTCAACCAAGCTGAAAATCTTACAAGCAACGCCGCTAGTGAACACGATTTACGCTAATTTCACCACAGAACAATGGTCTCTTACATCGAGCAACAGGTTTGCTTGCCTCTCATAGACAAAGGCGAAAAGGTGACCGAAGCCAGTGCATGAAACACTTGGCGATCGTCGGACGTGCGAAAGTGCATGTGTTCGCAAACTCTCATTGGTGCATTCATTTACTCCCGACTATTGTACAATAATATATTTCGGTAATTGCATCTCAATGAATTAAAAAAAAAACGCTCATTTGAATTCTTCAAGTTTACTGAGTCAGTCGCTTCGAAATATTGATGTCCGACTTGCTTAGTGTGCTCGCTTCGCTGCGTGGACAGTTCATCGTTGACACGTGTAAATAAGAAAAGATGTCAGGATATAAAAAACCCGATGAATTATTGATGACAGCTGTCAGATAATGGGATAGCAAGATCATTTCAACATTAGTGGATAAGATTCACATCCGCGAAGTCTTGAATGAATAATAGTTAATCGACACCCTAGCGGCATTTTGGCGCTAACGGGTGGAGCGAAGAAACGAGCGAGAACAAACAATGCAAGCCAATTACCGCGTGCAATATGACGTCGTTCTTGTACTGAACATCAGGCAACTAGGCGCGATGGCCATGCTATAACGCACCCCTTCTGCATGTCTTTCTCTTTCTGCTTCGCTCAGCTTCGTTCCGCGTTTTCTTACAATGTTTCTCGTGCAGTTGAGATACATACCTTATAGATACACTCAAGCCTTGGGGCCTTCATCGTCGTGGAGGTATTATCCCGCATCCGGTATCTACCTTTATACCTTAATATCACGTATAAACGTTCACCACATCGGGTAACTTCACACGTATACAGGGTGAGGCTAAATATCTTTTGTCACCATAAAAATGGTCGAGTCTACAGGGCTCAGGTAAAAAAAAGTCCAAACTAAAGATGCGAGGTTCGAAAAACGCCTCTACACAGAACTTATGATAGAAATTTATCGATTTAGATTAAAAATACATGATCAAAACAGATTGTTAATATTTATGAAAACCGGTGTTTACGAAAGATACTTTATAGTATATAACTTGTTTCTCGAGCCATAGAAAATTCGATTAGAACGTTTTTTTTTCCAACACCATACATAATAGTTCAAAATATTTCAGATTACAAAAGATATTGTTTCACCCTGTATGTATACTATCGTATCACGACTTCAACTCTTGCACGCGTATGTTAGACTTGCTAACGCCTATTACCGCCACCACCGTCGCCACGGAAGACGTTATAGTGTCCCGTACTTGCACGGAAACGACTTGATCATTCCTCCGGGAGGATTATATTAGATTATACAAGAGCGAATTCAGGAAACGTGCTATACTCCCCAGGAAAACATAAACGAAGCTCATAAATTTTCTTGTCAAATTTATATGATACTCTTTTATCCTTTATTCCAGAAATTAGATCATTATCTAAACCAAATTTCCAATCAACAATGCAAAATCTTGGCGATTTAACTTACGAAGTATCGCCCATAGAGTAAGAATCATAAATATTTCCACTTTGTAAACACGGGAAAACAATTGAAGAAATGAATAATTTTGAACTATACATTTTGATAACAAAAATCGATTCAATTTGTCAGATTCAACAACGCTAAAATAATTTCGAGCTTAATCAATAAAGTTCGTAGTCAATTTAACAGTCACTGGACGGCTTACAGATTTATAGATTGGCTCACTAAGTTATTGGGCGAAATGTAAAATTGCTGCAAAAATTTTAGTATAATAATTTTTAAGCGAAATATTATAGATAAAGCTCCGGCTTCTTAGAACCACGTGCAGAAAAGTGAGAAAAGCTAAATTTGTCATTACCTTCGAAGAGGTGAGATAATCGGTGTAAAGCAGTCAATGCACGAAGGTATGACAATGAATATTTAAGATAATATTCGCAAGAATTCTTGGCAGAGTGTAACACGACTCCAACATAATAGTGTTCGCATCTTAGGGCTTTTTGTTAGAAGATTTTAGCAACGTCACAACGAGATATCTGACTTGAGCGCAGTACCAGGTACTCGTGAATGTATCTGCTGATACAAAAAGCTGAGTTTGTCGAGAAACCGAGCAAATTGTACGAGTCTGGCATTAAACCTTCGAGTTGCTCTCTAACCTCATACAAAGAAAACAAAAAGATGCAACACTACGAGAATAGATATCTAAACATTGTCACATTGCCGGATAGCAAAGAAGCCCAAGATGATACTCGCCAGATCTTAGACTTTGTCGAACACGGCTGAATACACTCGAAGTAACTTCGCTTAGGCTGTTCGGGCTCTATAGAAAACATCGCAAACATTGCCCTCGCAGCATTTCTTACTTTATTGCCAAGCAGATAATGGAACTGCATTAGAAAATGCAAAAATTCCAAATGTTTGTATCTAATCCATGTCCGGACATAGGTCTTCAGACAATTTTATTTGGCTTCAAATTCTTATTCAATATAATTATTGGTGATTCTTTATTGTTTTCGTTTTATTTTCACTTAGGCATTCTGTTCATTTCAAATTGCAATGAACTGAAAATCGAAACCCAATGTTTATTAAAATTAATATTTGAAACATTGTAATAGGATTAAACGATTCCTATCTTGATAAAAAATTGAACTGTCTTGAAAAATATAAATCTGCAATCATGCACGTTCCTAAATTCACATTTACATTCATGTTAATTTTGTCGCGGACGATCAATTTTTAGGGTGCAAATATTGGTTCTTTTTGTAACAATAAATATGATTATTTCTTGAACTAAATTGTTTGGAGATTTCAATAAATTTATCATAAGTTCAACATCTATAATCATAAGTGAAAACGAATTTCCATAAAAAATAAAAAATACACAACAACTGTTTCATTATTAGTTCATGTAAACAATGTAATTATTGTAATATATCTCTTGTAATGAACAACAATTGCAATGACTGATTCAATACAATGCTCTGTTTGTGGAAAAAATGGCCTTGAATGTATAAGGGGAAAGGGAAGTTGGATGCCGGTGCATCTTCTATGGTGCTGTGTCGGCAATGTTCGCTAATCCGTAAACGGCTCGTTCCTTGAGATAGCGCCAGCGTATATATACCTTCCCACTATTCCGGCTTAAAGAAAGCCACGCGAGTTATTTATCGCTGAATGTCTCTTTCAGGGCGATAGAACCCTATCGTGATATGGTGTATATACACTATACTTTCACGATTAGGTATACTTAGGTACAGAAGAACCGGAAAGAGGATACATCGAGAAGAATTGGTAATGCACTAGAGAATTGCATAATATAAACTGCGGAACGAACGAACCGAGTGGAAAAGGCAATTATTGCACTTTCGTACGTACATCTCTGAATTTTGACTCATTTCTGATATCACCGATTAGAAAATATATTTCAAGGAACGAAAAGAATTTTTATGCATAAATACACAAAACTTTCAATTTCATAAACTGAAGTAAAACAGAGTCTTCGATAAATTACGAGCAGATAATAAGAATTAAGCCCGAAAATTCTCGCATAGTACAAGCAACGCTTATATTTATTGTAAATGATACTTATATAAATGTATGAAAAATCTGGGACTTGAAAGAACAAAAACTCAAGAAATTGAATCTTTTTTCTTTGTTTTTCTCGTTCCAAATGCATCTGAGTCACACATGCAGTTCAGCTATGCGGTTCTTGCATTTATTTCTCAGTTTTCAGACAGCACGAATTCTCACCCAAAATATTAACATAAATTCGGAGAAAGTCTTGACTTGTTTAAAATTTCATCGTCGTTTGTTTTATTACTAATAATGGATATAAATATCATCGTACAAAAAGAGTAGCATTTGCTAAGCTGCAAGACTTGAAATACGGTCAACTTGGATTTAAAAAAATGGAACCTTACCGTACAATCTATCTATCTACATAATAATAAACTGTCAGTTTCTTTGAAATCACAAAAATTGTGACTGTTACATTCGCACTTGCAGACACCCACATTTATTCCCAGGCACTCATAAGCAGTCACACGCTCGTAGAAACCGTGCACAAATGATCGCGAGCACCCCACACAAATACTCAACGACGCCTACCCACTCAATATCGCGCCCGATGTTTCCTTCGTAGAAACGCATGTAGATTATAAGCCTAGTTAAGCAAAAAAGAAATCGGAAAACTCTATTTTCATCAGTTGCGGCGATCGTGAAAAATTGTCTATTGGCAATGATTCTAAGAATAAATACCGATCATGATCCATGATACGAATCATGAATCATCGTGAGAATTTATCGTTACCAGCATCAAACAAAAATACTTAGGAAAACACTTAACGTTAATAGTCGCTAAAAACTTGTAACGCATTTCAAACGACTCGAATGATATGCGGTTTAAAACCTTTTGATAGATGTTATCGGATGATCGATTTGCGTAAAAATATTTCAAATCGAGGGGCAGTATTGTTTTTATATATTATATAAATATAAATTGCGTGAAAATATTCCGAAAAGTCGTAATAGATGATTTCCACACGAATTAAAATCATGAATCTACTTGGCTCGCAACAACTTAACTATTCCAACTATTACAACTAAAACTTGTACGTCTATAAAGGGTAGAAAATAAATAAATTCTTCTTTACTATTAAAATACACAACCCTCAGATTTGTAGCAAGTCGTAGGGGCTTATTGATGGGACGTGAGAGACAACTCGAAGTTGCGTGATCTTGCTCAGCTAATGAAGCAAGTTCTAATTAAATCGACATGATTCCCCGTTCCTCTTCATTCACATTTTTTTTAGTCCTTCTCATAAGAGAGAGAGAGAGAGAAAGAAATTATTCTGTATATCGACTGACAAGCGAGAAGTCTTCGTGTCTCTTCATCGAGCATTATCCATTCACTGACAGATCCGAGTCTTTTTCCTGTCTCTGGTTCTCTCATCTTTTGCTCGTCACAAGTATATAAGAATAACGATGACTGCGGGGAGTACGAGGTACGGGACGCAGGACAAAAGTTCACGTCGACAAGTTGTCCAGTCTTCTGCACACTCTGTCTCCCATCTCGAGTGTGTTTCAGACGTTTGGTCGGTTCTTTGATCGGCGCCGCTTCAGCCTGGTGAACATATACGAAAGATTCTAGCCATACGACAGGAGAATCGAACGAAAGACGCAGCATGATAAAATGAGGAGAAATGAACGAAAAAAAACAACACAAACAAGGAACAAAGTATAGACGGATATGCCGAACATACTCTGTACGTGTGACATTTCAACTTGCCAAAGAGGTATAAGGCAAGAGTTCTTCATACTTCATGAAGTATAACACAGAGGAAGTTAAAGAAAGAAAAATGAAATGTAGGAGAATAAATAAATGGCTCTGGTAACATGACATTCATGTGGTGGACATTGCGAACTCTCTCGAGCAATAATACGAATAGCAAAGTCCTCTCGCTCAGATTATCGTACACCTGAATCTCTCGACGACGTAACTACATTTATAGGTATATATAAATATATACGTATGAATATATATCAATAGAACGTCCACGTGGTCCCGTCTCTCGTTTTCTACGCGAGCTCGTGTCCATCCGTCGCTCTCCCTGGACATTTACGATATTCTCTCTAGCGGGCGTATAACGCTACGAGCTGATTTATCGCGTTGCTGCTCTTGGATTCATGGGTGCATCGGTATAGTAAAGTGCGAGCACGTATACTATATAATAACAGCAACTTACAGTGTACATTATGTGTGCATATACTTTATCGCTTGCGAGGTACACATCGCAACAATATCGGTACTTGTCAGAGTAAAATGTGTAGAGAATTGACTGGATACATGATAGACGCTTCGATTATAGAACATTTGATAAATTATGAGTTCATCATATATTGTTAGTCGTAATACGTTCGTACTTAATGAGATGGGTCAGTGATTTTCGACACGGCCTTTACTGTAAGATTGAGAAATATTAAGAGTCCACATTTTTTCCCGATAAGAATATTTTTTATTTTTTGTCTGATCTTTTTCAAACCGATAATTTGTGTGATTTTGCTGACATTAGATTTTTAAATTTGCAGCTATCTCCCAACCCCAATGAACGCGCAACCGCTCCTCATCATCCTGCATTCTAACAATATGGGATACAGTCTCCTCAATCTAAATTTTATCGAAGAGAATAATTTTTAATTGACCCTTAACTGTTGAAGATTCAAAGCATTGTCAATATAAAATTAGGGACAATACCTAAAATATTTTAGTTTTTATCATTGTCGATGGACTTACCTAAAACAATTTCTTACCTATACCAACTCTGCAGATCACCGCAAAGTGTATGGAACCTTTCTAATTCAAATTACACTTCATTGAACCTTATCCAAGCTTATCCGCTTAATTAAACACCCTCAAGGGCGACTTCTTCAAAGTCCTTGATAAATCTCTGCAAACTCTCTGAGCGGATGATTGATTCGTGATATGGACTAGATCCAAACGTACTGCGATGATGTATATGTCCGGGAAGGATTAGTGCTGAACAACACAGGGTAAAATAAGTCTTTTTTTTCAAAATAAAGACTTACAATAGATTTTGAATGAAATGTTACATTTTTGGATCCTTGAATGTTTAGATCAAATGATTTCTAACAAAGTTTATACAATATTACTTTCTTTCATTAGAGTCCACCTACAAAAGATTCTATTAATCGAATAACCTTTTGAATAAAGTCTTTATTTTCCTACCAAACACGTGTCTAATTATAAATGAGAATAACATCATTGCAAAGATTTTGGGATTGACATAATTTTAATCAAGATTTAACTCGATGCACAAGAGAACAAAGTTCTGTTTTTTTTTTTTTTTTTGAACAAGTGTGTAGTCAATTGACTTACATTAAGGTGCGCCACATCAACTGCAGCTTCTTCCTGCCTTCACTTCTCATTTATAGACGACGTTTAAATTGTTTATAGCAACTGTGTAAATAAAAACTCTGTGAAATCCTTGATGAGGCCAAAAGAGGTAAGTGGTCCTTCAATCGTTTTATTCAATTCAGTAAAATTGACTGACAACGATGTTTTGGGGTTTTTCTGGGTGCCAGTTTCTCCATCTTACAAGTAAAAAGGTTGCAAGCTCTTTGATAGTTAAACGTGTGCTATGCTTGAATATAGAGTTATGCACATGTATTAAATTTCAACCTTCGGCCTCGAGGCCACAGACACGCTGAGTTCCTAGGGAGTGCGAACTCTCGCTTGCCCGAAGGTGGAGAGGTGCAAGGTGCAACGCGCCGACCTACAACCTTGGCGAAGTCACGATTCTCCGATGTGCACCACCACCTTTACGGATCTTAGCCTTAGCGGAACCTACTCATCCCCAGGATTACACACGATCTTCGAAGAACTTAGGCCAACATCTTGAAGTTTCTCGACACCAACGGACCGAATTAGCCCAATTTACCGAATTTTTTTACGGATTGAAGGCCTTCGGCTGATTTGACTGTAACAAAATCGAAACAACAAGTGAGTTAAATAATTGGTAATACTTTCCAATGAATTGTAATTCAAATATGCATTGAATATTGAATTCAATCCAATGCCTAAATCAAACAAGATTCTCAGCAGAACAAAGGCAGTGAAATCGTTATCAAAATGTACTTTTTATTATAGATGAGAGAACAAATTTAGTCTGATCAGATGTATAAGTGAATTAATCATTATTATTATAGATATTGTTTGAACAATCGTTACAAAAGATATTTTGAAAGGTAGAAAAATTCTAGGAAGCCTACCAACGTATAATTATTTTTTTTCCAAAATACAAATGTCAGTTCGTTGAAAATCGTTTCGAACGAGTATCTGCTTTGTCTGGTGAAGACGATGGTCCTGAATCGTTCAAATCGTTGAAGAACTATATACATGGTGGCGAAGAATATACGATGATCTTACTGCGACCTATCGACACCCGGGATCGACAGAAAGTCCCTCGGGGAATTCTGGTATAACCACGCGAAGGATCGCATATTAGTCATCCTCGGAGTAGCAGCAGGAAAAGAAGAAGAATAAGAAACTGGCGGATCGAATCGCAATAGCGAAGTTTCCCTGCGGGCCACCTCGGTCATTCACGAATGAAAAAGAAAAACTATGTACGTACAACACTATTACGGGCTTTCGCCTTTATTTGCAGCCAACTGATGGCGATTTGGCGGTGGGGAAGTCGAGAGTAATTAAGATTGCTAACTCGCACTTGTGGTCAGCTATAAATATATCTTACGAAACGTAGAGGTTTTCAGCGGACGTAGGAATTTTTTAAAATTCTTTTAACTCGAATTATTTATGACAACAAACATTTTTACAAAAAAATGCAAAAAAATGCCGATGTATGCGTTGGTATGTAACATTTTTTTAGAAATCCTAAAATCTCCTTGTGGATTTATCAAATGTCTTTTGTTCTTTCACTTGCTCTTATAAACAACGATTTAGAAACGTTCTGCGAATATATCGTTACAGCTTCTGGTAGCGATAAGTTTCCGCTGTCATAGAAGAGAATGAAAGGCTGGATAATGTGTTGCAATTTTAGTACTGATTCGCTTAATCCATCGACAAAAATCAGTCTCTCCTTCTTCATTTCGTAATGTACGTATCGAGTGTGTTCACACTCGTGAAATTCCACGTATCGGTAAGGAATCACAAATCAGATCGGTATATAAGCTTGCCCAGTGAACATGAAATCGAGACAAGGGGCTCGAGACCCTAACGTAGTCAAAGTGCGGTTCGAGATGTAGAACAAAACACAGGGCGCAAAAGCAGAGGGAAAGAAAACGAGGAGGTGGACGTGGAGGAGTGGGAAGGAGTTACAGAGAAAGACATTGTTACCAGGTCAGAGTCATGGGTTTGTGACGTTTCACGACAATAAATTAACGAGGGTTTATCGTCTAGCTTGGACCGTTTGTCTTGAGAGAACTTGGCCGCACACTCTTGCGAACCGCGAACGAGTTACAGAGACTTGAGCAGGGCGAGGTGCGAACTGAGAAATGCTAACGAATAGCGGGGAAGGGTTTCTCCTACGTGGCTGGTTCGCTGGCTGCAGAACACCGAGAGAGGTGTCGGTTTGGTAATACGATATCTGAACCTGCTGTCGTGGAATTCTATGAGGCTGCACACTTCTCCACGTGCAAACATGCAAAGCACTGCTTTTATTCCGGCAATTACTATTTCCAATGCTCATTTTTATCATTACCTTTTTTTTATATTCTTTATGTCTGCCAACAAAATATCATCTTCTTTTTGTCTCCTGGTTGAATTAAACTCGTGTTTTTACGAGCACTCGACTCGCTTTTTAGTCCATTTGTACTTCGCACAAGCACTATGTGATTCCTTCATCTGGCGTTATTCATTTATTGCGTTTCTTCGCAATTAAATACTTGAATAATTTGACAAGATCCTCATGGAAACTAAGTATTTCCAACTGTAAGAAAAATAATATTTTACACTTTCATGAAGGCCACCGAAGGTGTGAGTTCATTTGTTTAAACGTGCGAGGTTTCGTAGCGATATGTACATTTTTTTTTTCGTAATTATTTATTTTATGTCCGGTTTGCGTGCGTTTCGAAATACAGCGCTCGAGGCTTAACTATAATGTAAGGGTTGTTCAGGCCACTAAAAACTCGAACGTTCCACAGACAGCATATTGGGAGAAAACTGTTTCACAAAAACTACAACCACATCCACCCGATTTCATTTTTTCTATATAAAATTTTACTCTTCCATTGACAACGATATGTCTTTTTCAATAAAAAACAAGAGTTTTCGATGGATACATTTTTTTAGTTTATGTAAATATATTGAAATTGAGAGCAAAAAGCTTTTTCTGTGAAATTTATATGTGAACCTACATTTCAGGTAAAAGCTCTGTTAAGTTTTATAATACATAGCCAACTATTTTCGACACGCAACAGTAGTCAATTTTTTTTTTTTTTTCATGACGTTTAAACTTGAGTGCATCACTCCACGATTTTTCGTACCAATGATAAAAATTTGTTGAAAAACGATTCAAAGAATTCGTATAATAAACAATAAGGTTTTTGGAGCTTAATTCCATAGTATTAGACATTCGAATGTATTTTCCTCCGATTGAAGTATACTTTTTGGATGAATGAATCTCGTAAACTGGAATCAGGATAACTAGTTGGTATATAGTTAAGTAGATTGGTATAAAAACGTTCAAGGATAATATGCAACAAGGATTGCGGCATGACGTTGGTGAAAAAGGCACTGCGTGTAAATCGTTCTTTTCATGAAGCGTGAAAGATTCAACTTCCGTGCATAAGCAGTCTGTCTATATTAGCGTCGAATATTAGGTACGCGTAAATGGTAAGACAATTATCATATTTTAGTCCGCGAAATCGCTGCGTAAACGTCGCAGTTTGTCGAGACTTCCGATAATCCTAGTCTTAGTGAGTCGTACATTGACACGCTCAGCTTTAACTACCGAATAAGGAACTAACCACTCTCATGGTAAATTACGTTGTCTACATCCGGCATAGGAATAACGTAAGAAATTATGTTTCCACTGATGGGTGAACCTTTATATGATAATAAAAACAAAATTCAAATACGTTTTGTAAACTTTATTGAATGCTATTCATCATTTTTTTACGATTAGAGCGACATTGGCGAATATTCACGCAAATTCGTGGTATTTTTTCTATATATATATATATATATTTTTTTTTTATCATCCACGTTCCAAACGATTGTCAAGGTGTTTATTATTTGAAGAGATTTTTCCGAAATCTCTAGCGTCATTCACCCAAATGTTTACAAAGCCTGTCGTACTTTCTGAGCAAATTTTATTTTTAATCTACGTAGAGTTGAAGCGAATTTCTCTCGAAGTCTGAAGCGTCACGTGAATAGTAGCAATAACCAGAGAGCACATGCATCTGGCCCCAATTTAAAAAGAAACCTTGGCCCAAATAGAGATCTCTCTTGTTTATTCGGCATGTGTTAACGTCAACTCTCGTAGAATCCAAAATCATCGTCTTGTCGTTGTGCCCTATGCCATATCTCTGCTGAAAAACACGCGCGATATATCGTTCGCATCTTCCCAGCTCACCGGACGTCGATTAGTCATAACACCGCGGAATTCCAACCAGCATACCAAAACACTGAAAGAAAATCTTATCTACCCGATTCCTTGCTCGTATAAATACGCTAACATCGATCTCAATTTCAGTGAGCAACAGAGAAGGAGATTTTCAAAGAGAACAAAATGAGAAAGAAAAACAAATCTGCGAAAAAAAACTTTAGTTCAACGAAACAAATCAAATAATTAAACGCGATAACAATTTATAATGAATACATAAAAAATTTCATTAATTAATAGCAAATTCTGAGCAATTCTTATTTCAATTCTTATTTATCCACTCGACCTGTAATAAACATTTAAGTTCAAATAAAAACGGTATCTGGTTTCATTATTTTCCTTACGTACCTTTGAGCTCATATAAACATGGTATAAGTCGTTGTATTTTTATCATCCCTCATTTTTAAAGCTCTGAGATTTCATAAAGGGACTTTTCACCCCTCCACATTCTTGGCTCCGGCCTAATTCTTGTATCTGTTTTATAGATGCACTGCTGCACGCTTTATCAACTCCCCGAACATCTGGTCAATATCAGCAAACATTTTATGATGCTGTTTCGACTAAATACGTAATAATACATTTTTTTTTAAGATCTTGTCCTTGAAATAGTCCCCATATAAATGTCACAAGCTTAAATTGTTATGCAACTTGCGCGACATAAAATGTGTAAAAGAAAAAAGACAAAAATACGAGAACGTTGGCTGCACATTTTATTTCGAATGAATTTTATCATTGAATAAGAATTTAGGTTGGATTTTGTCTTCTCGTTTTAAAAAACTAGGTCAACAAGTCTCACTTCAGAACTTGTAACAAATAGTTTTATGTGATGGAGTATTACTGAACACATTGAAAAAAAATTTTAATAGATGAAAATATTCATCGATCGCAGTTAGTGTCTTTTTTTGTGACGTTAATGCCGAATGATTATTTAGAGAAAATTGATGACATTTGGTCAGATATCTTTATAACAAATTGTATAAACATTTTCTTTAAATTTTAAAGGTTAACGGTATAAAAAAAAGGAATTAATCACATTTAACATAGAATTTTATTCTTCAATTGAGGATAACAAGTGACTAGCACTTAAAAATTATAATTCATCTTCGTCACATCATCGTCGGAATTCGTACAAGTATCGAGAGCACAAAGCTTTCCTCCATATCTTCTCACGAGTTATCTAATTTTTTTAAATTCGCAAGCATTCGTACGCAAACATACCGAAACGTGCACACTATAACTTTTGGAATGTATAATTGTATAATCGACTGAATAATTCATAAAGGGGCTATGATTTCATTTCACACCCCCTGCCGTCACATTGAACATCGTCAATTACATCAGTCGCGACGAGAATATCGTCTATTTCTTCAACCACATTTCGCTTTGATTTACAAAATCATACTATTTTATTGTATTTACAGGCATATTTCATTCTAATACACTCAAACATACTGTAAGCCGCTCGACTGAAAAGAAAAAAGCGATATTTTTCGATAAAATATACTCTTTTCCATCGTAAGACTAAAATAAAGAACAAATCTCAGTATCCTAACGATAACGATTATTATTTCAATTCGTTCACTTATTTATTTTATTTATTTTCTCCAGAATCTTCGTTCCCGAAGGTTGCTCAAGTTTGATATTACAAAAATGTATAAGAATACGAAGATCACAAGAGTAATGTTTTTTTTTAAAGACTCCCATGTAATAATGTATGCAAGACTTTAAAAAAATATGTTAATCTTTTGATTTTCATTTTCTCTTTTTTATATCTGAAAAAGCTGAATTTCGGAGCATTCGAAACGACTCTCAAAACTAAAGTACTCACTTACAAACTGCTATTCAATCTCTCTTTAGGAACATTATTATTGACAAAGATACCGCGTGGTTTTTGTTGTTGTTGAGATCTCGACGTAACCCTCGGAGACTCTGCGCACTATATATTCAGGGTAGATGTACAAGCTTTAGTGATTCACGTTGTAAAAAAAAAGAAAGAAAAAAATGAAAAAAGAGCAATAGATACAATAGTTTTCTACGAATATTTAAAGCCAAAATTTTACATTTTTTGAGTACTTTTTTCGTGGAATAAAAAACGAAAAAACTTAATAATTATTTCACTAATGAATAGGAACGAAGGAATGATTCTGAACATAAAATTAATCAAACTTCATTAAAACTTCAAATTAATCAAATTAAGAGCAAATGCTAATAAATTATAATAAGTAAAGCCATGAGAATTATGGTAAAAAAATAATTAGAATCAGATAAAAAAGAGAAAAAAAAACATACTAATAAAAATTAAATAATAGCAAAGTCCACAGAAATTGGTACGTCTACCCATCATTCGAAAATCACTCACAATATCTCCGCTAAATTTTCCCAATTAAATTGGTTTCGGACACGCGCAAAAAAAAAACAATTATTCGTCTCTACAAATATTGAATTCATTATTATCGCTTTTCCAATAAGTGTAAGTTTCGTAAGTGCTTGTACTTTCAATAACGACTTTCTCCGCACAGAAAAAATATCATTTATTCTTGATGTATACTGAGTTGCATTTTCGTTGCAATTGCAATTATTTATAATAAAATATTATTAATTTATTTAACGTTTAGTTTATAATATAATCGTCAATCCAGAATCACGGTGACCACAAAACTCATTGTACATCCAAACAAATTGTTTTCAAACAATTATACAGAACAGCGAACGGCTTTAAACGTAGGAACTCTGGGGCCGCGTGGAACGAAAACAAAAAAAAAGAACACGAAAAATACACTTTTTAACGCGCAGGACGAGCCTTCGTTCCTGCTTTCGAATCAATAATAAAGTGCAGACCTTCATTTTCTGTAAAGGCAAATAAGTTACTCAAATCTCATAGCTTTTATTTATAGAATCAAAATGTATTCTATTTTTGAAAAACTGTTTTCTTCGAAAGAAGCTCCCGATAATTTATTTTCCATATGTCTTGAATAACATCCTAGAAAACCTGTTAAAAAAAGACGCAATTACTTTCTTAGAAAACGTGATGAATTAATCAAGAAAAAAAAAAATATAAAGGGGGCTTTTTATCACAGATATCAGATTGCATTTCGCGGGAATTCCTGTAAATTGTTGCACGCGGGAAGAATACACATTTATGAGGAGCGACGTGTAGAGGAAAAAGATGAAAAAAGGGAAGTTGGAGAACTCCGAGGGGCTGCTGCGCATATCGCATAAATTTGAATTCAGGTCCCGGTAAGTTCCGCGCCGCGGCTTTTTAGTAACAAATTTGTATCAAGAGAGTGCCTTAAAAACCACCTCAACTATTTTCACAGGATGAAGATAACCAAATTCTGAAAAGAACCGTCTTTTCATACTTTTTTCCACGATACTCTGGTGGCGTCGTATTAATGAACTAATCCACATAGTATTGAAGGTAAGGAATCAAGGACTTTTCTTTCCAGAAACTTACGATCTTCAACGATGTAAACGTAGAATGTAATTCAAGGATTAACTCTTCGTACACGAACACGCATTCTCTAATACAAAACACGCGCACCCCATGTTCCCCAAATACAATCTCACTATAGCTCGCTCTTATACACATTCATTCGAATCTCGAACGAAATAATTGTTCGAATATTGATGAAAAATTGCATCAGCGTTGGCCTTAGATGTATGCGTCCGAATATTTGTAATGATACATAAAATGGCAGCTCGTGACGTCTCATCGTTAGATGTTCTATTAAAATATATATCCCGTGCGCAACCTCCAGCCTCTTCATCGAATCACCGTTAATCTCAAAGTGGTCCATCACAGTAACTTAAATTCCGGGAATTAAGAGAAAGGTATTTTTTTCAAAAATAAAGGTTCACACTTCTTCTACTCCATCTTGAGATGTATAAATTTACTGGTTTATGTTCTTTCTCTTTTTTGTTATTTTCCCACGGGGCGAAAAGTTCTTTTTCCGAGCGTAACGAACAATGGTCTTGTTGTCATTCTCGTAACGAAATATGTTTTCGTTTTATTCCGTTTAGGAGTTTTCCGCCTTTGCCTAAAGTTTCCACGCTTTACAAACTCAAGCAGAACGTGTTGATTCGTTTTTTTATTTTTTAAATATTTTACCACCAAATATTTCATATTTTCTTCGACGATTGATGGAAACCGTACTCATCAGTACAACGGAGTCCTTTCTTCTACCTCTACGTCTGGATTTTCCGCATTTGCCTGACATTGTTTCCACGTTTGATAAACTCAAGCAGAATGTGTTGATTCATTTTTTTATTTATCCACCAAATATTTCATGATATTTTCTTCAACGATTGATGTAAACCGTACTGCTCAGTACAACGACGTCCTTTCTTCTACCAGGTTCGTCACGTCCTCCGAAGAGGGGGGCGCACAGGAGATGTCATATACTTAACGATGGCCTTTTTCTATCCTTAGTCGTGTTCTTGCCGAATATCGTGCCAAGGACACGTGAGACCGAATGTACACCTAGTTTCCGACGTATCGGTAATGCTCGTAAGAGCTGAACCGATCTCGCTTCTCTGAGTAACGCCTGAAAAGCGAGGGCTGCACCAGCCGGACTTTCCGCTGCGCTGACTTCGTAAAATTGGCATCCATGGGCCAGTGACAACTGTTGACCTTCGTCCACGCAAACTTCTCTGAAAATGAAAAAAAAAAAAAAAAACATTCAGATTATCAAATAATTCGATCATCGGACGAAAGAGTGGAAATTATTTTTAACGTTGCATCAAAATATGTTTTACCGACAGCGAAGGATATGCAGTGATCGTTGAGCCATAAACCGGCTCGCGGATCAATCACTAAGCAGGAGGCAAATTTATTGAATTTATAATGATGTTAACCAACTGGAATTCAGTAAAGATATATAACCATCGGTGTCAGCACGCTCAGCAGCTCAGTTTTCATGGGCATTTTTACCAACGCGATACATTAGGAATGGGCAGTTTTAAGAAATCGATTTTACCGGAATACGGAAGTCGATGAACTGGGGAAAGCTGCAGTTAAATTGATGGACCGAGCTCATAAAAACTCGAAACGGTTACTATCCAAAGAAACTTTAAACTAAATTCGATAATTCATCAACAATATTGTCGCAGTGATCGATTTTTATCAAAAGCCAGCAAATTAAATGATTGGAACAATCAAATCTTTAATAGATTGAACAGAACGTTTCAGTGACCATAGTATTAGTTGATCTAACAAGTTCAATTTCACAGTGGAAGAATAATAAATAAATAAATTTAACATTCACTGGATTTTTATTCAGACGAGACGTTGTTAGTCTAAAATAAATAATTAAAACAGTTACTTTTGTAGCGGATACAATAAGATTCTCTCTACACACTTACGATGATGGATGGATGATTGTTTTTCGTAGAGAATACGAAAAGATCAAATAATAAATGTTTTTCGAGCGATGGCTCTAGGCAATCGCTATTCTTATGAGAATCATATACGTCATTACTATTTTTGACAATGTAATGACAATAAATGAACGCGTATATTTTAAGAACAGTGGAATACAACTTCAAATCT
Source organism: Campoletis raptor (assembly GCA_948107755.1). Taxonomy (NCBI): domain Eukaryota; kingdom Metazoa; phylum Arthropoda; class Insecta; order Hymenoptera; family Ichneumonidae; genus Campoletis; species Campoletis raptor. Next base: position 15,488,412 of record OX403622.1, read on the forward strand.
CGCAGTTGAAATAAAATGCATCTAGATAGAAAATCACAAGCATTTGCTTGATGCTTTAATGTTAAATACCGTAAGAATCAAAACTCGTATATTAAAAGTGACCGATAGCGAGGCTGGACGAGCGAGGTGTGAGGAGAAGGAAAGGTTACATTAGGCAAGACAAAAAAAAAGGTAATGTGGTAGAGAAGGGAGACGGAGCAAGTCCGAGGCTAGCCCACCGAGGCTTCTCCCACTCCACTTTACGATATTTATGGACGCAATTAAATTGGCGAAACACGTGATATTCGCAAGTTGCAAAGGCGATCGACCCTAAACGCGTGGGAGGCCTCGTACCCCTTGCTCACGAGCAAGCTTGCCACTCGATGGAATACTACACTTCGTAAAATACTGTACGCCAACAGGAGGAACACACGCAGACACGCTAAGCTTAAATCTTTTTGCGAATCCCTATCGTCGAAACAGAACCGTCGAAGATGTTGCTTCTGCGGGTAAAAAACAAATGAAAGTAGATGGAAATGGAGCCTCAAGTTAATCTTTTATCTGAGTAAAAATTCCCGAATGTTTTCTATTTTTCTAGAGGTCCACTTGGAAGTGAGCTTGTAGTAAGACAACAAAAACACTATTGTTTGGATCCAAGAGAAAAAAGGGAAGTATCGTACGAAATGGAAACAAATGTACGTTTTTTTGACCGGTTTAAATTTCAATGATTTCGTAATTCGAATAAGTAAATAATCTACATCCATGCTGTATATATCCATATTGTGGTCAGATCTGATATTATTTGTATTGTGCAATCAGGTCCCAGAACCTGAAATAGAAATAGAATATCGACTATATAAAGATAGATATTTGCTGGATCCTTCTCATCATTATGGTCACATCCTTGCGTACCCTCCGGTTCTTCAGTTACATGGTATCCCGTTTCTAGTTCATTTAAAAATTGCAATGAAAATGTCTCTGTTAATTAATTTTATGTTATCGGGTAAGAGATAGTTACTGTGAATAACATGAGTATAACAGAGTTAAGTATCCTTCCAACGGGGCTCCAACATAATATCGGGTCTGTAAATACCAGAGACATCTCAGTCGCCTTCTAGGATATCGTAGGAGCTCGCAGTTCATTAAGGCGGGAGGGGTCATTCACACGTTAAGCAATGTTGTTATCGTGCTTGTATAATATAAAGTTTAGAGCAAAATATATAATTATTTTCCAAATTGCGTAGTGTTTCAAATCTTCGATAACTGACATTATATTAATTCGTCATTTTTGTTAAGCTGATAAGAATGTCTCACGTGAATGCAAGTACGTCGATGACTAAGAATCCTGATGGTTTTTCGACATAAGTTACACCATAATGATCAACATTGTTTATTATTGCCATCAGAAAACCAACAAATAATTTTTAATTACGAGGTAGCACTTGCGACAGTTACCTAAGCCAATGAACAGGAGTTAAACTTCGTAACAGAGCTCGTTATGCGGTAAATAAATGATGGAGTCTTCTTGTGCATAATTGCAATAGATTTAACAAAACGGCAATGCTACATTTAGCCAATTAATAAATCGATGGAGGATAGATTTGACATCAAGGGAATAGATAAATGGGAAGAATCTCAACTTAGCTCGGGACGGTCGTATATTTTATGACGTAATATAGATCCGACTGTACGTTCCGTAGTGTCTCTGTTGCACTTTACGTCGAGGATGTATACAGTACGAACATTCCATCGTTCATCTCTGTACAGCCGCTTCGAAGGAGAGAACGAATAGCGTTAGCCGCGGCGGCGATGCTCGCATGTTATTCCCCTTGTTGATATATGTATGCACATATTATTAATATATACTGGCTAACTATGCTCTATCATCGTATTGGTAACGTTCGGCAGCTTGCGGACGCTGCATGCTAGCCACCGGTAGTCCCTCTCGTCGCCTTAATGGAGTTCATAAAGATTAGAAGCTAGCCACACGGCGAAACCACTCTTGGACGCGTTTGTCCGCGTATTTATATGGTTGTGTGCGTTTCTATGTGCGTCTGTGATCGTTGTAGAACGAGTTATATCGCGGTGTTCCTCCTCTGTTCACCATCTCTATTCCTCGTTTGATCCACGGTGTAACGAGAACGGACTTTACGCACACCACACACTGCCGCACATGTTTGCTCCTCATTCCGAGTCTATACGCGTACATTAGCAAATGCATCCACCCATACGCGTGAAATAAAACACGTACGTGTACACATACACACGCGTCAACCTTCAGCGAAGCACACGCGTTATATATCCGGCGTAAATCGCACATTAATAAACTTATCGCTAGTCGGCGATCTTGAAATTTCAACGCGGTCAAACGGCGGGCGCCAATAACCCTCCCCCCTCTTCCTCTCTGACTATACGTGAACGAACGAGAACGAGTCACGAGCTGCAGCATCCCGCGCACGAAACTTAAAAGTTTTATCGACCGGAAACTGGTTGCGACAGCTAGCATACACTCTGAGAAAAATCCAGCCTCTTATATTTATTCAGTCGTTCTACCCACCACTCGTCGATCTCCTTCCGTTCTCTGTACGACTTCTTCTCTCCTTTATACGATTCAATTTGTGTTTTCTCTGTTTTAGCTCGTCGCTTATATATTTTTCCACCTTTCGCCGCAATCATTTTCGTAAGTTCTGTTCGATCTGCGATTCATCGTTATAAATGGCAAAATATCGTTTCTTTGACATGTACTTATGATATTATAGCTAATCGGAATAACGTATGAAAAAATCGATGAAAGACAGTTCCTCTTCGCTGTTATTTTATCCGCAAATCTTTTGTTGCCAGTACAGCCTTCGTTTCAATTTCCTTATTTTTCCTCATTTATTCATTAACGTAGTGATTTTTTTCAAAAGTAAGGTCGAACGTTAAACAAGCTCGTAATTCCAACTCTAATGGGAACGAAGTAGAGTTCCACGCGAAGGGTTACGACGTTAACATCTTGCTCTCGAGGTCTCGACAAGCAATGGAAGTGCAGCATCTTGCCTTTCTTCTTTATTTTTTTCATCTCTGCGTTCTTTATTTGTTACTTTCCTCCTTGTTCGTACTGTCTCCGGTCAAAAATTTCAAACAGTCTCGTTCAGCTCTTCGTCCTGAATTTTATATATACTTACTCCTTTTTTCTCTTTTCTTTAATACTATATTTTATTCCTGGCTCATGGACGAATGGCTCGCAACAGTCACATGGATAACACTCATGTGTCCACTACGAATGAACGAAACAGCAACGACAGCAGAGCTTTGCGGATATACTTTAGTAAGCTGTCAAGAGCTGTCTGACTCGGTGACTTTATGAAGCAGTTCTTGCTACCGTAAAAGTTAAGCAAAAAAATATATCTCTGGGCGTCACTGCTGCCCCACTGTCACGGCAAAGCTGTTAAACGTACGTTAGATATAAGTCTCATGGCATTTCTTTTTTGCATGTTTTTGTTACTGATCGAATGACAGGGTATGAAAATATAGATATTGGATATTTATCTGCTTAGACTAGTCAAACCTTCTCTATAATTCCGTTCAATTTCCAAACTTTATGAAAATCTTGATTTCTAAGAAGACAGTCGCTCAATGTTGATTATTCGGACGTTGCTATCACGATTCTTAATCATTCATTTGTACTACAGCAATTTAGATACAAATTACTGTCGTAGTCTGCCACCTTCCTATCTTCTTTGTGTGGAAACACTTGGCCGTTACAATAAAAGCATTTCGTTGAGAGCTCAAGTTATTCTAATGATTTCGTGAAAAGAGTAAGCGCTCTATACAATCTAATTATGATATAGATACTTCTTAATCATTTATCTAGCCAATGAGAAGTTTGGAATTCGAAGTTGATTAATCCAGTTAGTTCACTCAAGTGTAACTAGGGAAATCGAAGATTGGGTCGAGTCAGGTGATTATGGATGAATATACGATCTCGTAAAAGTCAAATTACTTTCATATATTTCCGTACATGGCCATTTTGTGTACCACAAGTTAATATTCAGAGATACTCGTCCAATGGTTATACAGCATTCCGAAGTATTGGACTGGATGTTACGACGGTCATTGGTGGGCAGGTGAACACCTGCTGCTACCTGACAATAAATACAACTACCGCGTTATACGGCTGCATAGATTGCGAGAGATTTTAAATGTGCTTGTTTTCCGTCAGTGCGAGTGTCAGAAGGAGGGGCTTTACGTATCATGATCGCGAAGTCAGCCAATCCGCGTATTTAGCGTGACAGGGTATCAAAGATAGAAAATAAAAGTGAAAAAAACATGAAAAGAGGTCGTGAAAGCGGGGACTCGTTGACGGAAATCGACTACGTCAGGGATTTATTCACCAGGGAATCCCGATTGCAAGTTAACCTTAAGTATGAGGGTACGAGAGCTTTCTTCAACAGCTGCCTGTCATCGCACCAATGTTTTCATTTCTCATATTTGCATGACGTTCTTCTGACACTCTCGATTTTTTTTTGGTATAATTTGAACTTTGTTTATTTTTTCACAACTCGTTAAGAGCAGTTCTGTTCTTCTAAGTTATTCGGTTTAATTCCGATCTTTTGTTTAAAAAAAACATAACAATTGATCATCGAATTGTGCTACAGCAAAATCAATCACGTTCAGTCAAAATAGAGTGCAGCGAATAAAATTTTCTACATTCGTAGCCATGAAAAGGAAAGCATTGAAAATGCTTGGAATTATTTACATTGATGTGCTTTTAATTTTCATAATCAAAATTTTTACAGAATATGCAGTGACCATTGAATTTCTTTTGCAGCCGAATTATGTCTTTCAACGCGTTTTTTTTCTTTAATCACTATCACGTTTAATAAGGAAGATATTGTTGAAATTATATCGGTTGTCGTGATTAAAGATCGACATTTTGTATAAATATATGACGACCATATAAGTATGAAAAGATATGATAAAAAAATGTCAGAAAAAAACGGTACGAAACCTCAGATCGTTGGGGATCGCGTGAACCCGGTTTCTAGGTGAACGTGGCGAGAAAAACGAGATCGATACGATGCCAACCACTGCCGGGTGTGTCACTTCGACACGAGAAGCAGCTCGCGAGGTAAATCGGTTATTTTGCGGTAAGGCGTCATGGCGCCATAGCCTCACTTGATCTTTTCACAAACTCGAGAATTCGATCCTCATAAACGCGGCAAGTCGCGTGCACGCGACGGTGAAGAAACGGCGTGTTCGAAACAACGACGTCGACGACGACGCCGCCGCCGCCGCCGCTTTTCGAAATCGTCCAGGAAACACGATGCAAAGATCCTATTACATTGAGCGTGCTGCTAGTACGTCTGGCGCAAGGTGGAAAGTGAACCTAAGTGTCCATTCGCCCGATTCAAGAAAAGGTAGGTCAAGCCATTTTCCCACGTAAGCAAAAACCCACTGGATCAAGTAGAAACGTGACAAATAGCTGATTTTACATTTTTACCACAATCACATATGTATATGTGTATGTTCTCTATTAATTTAGTAGGCTAGCTCCGGCAATCTTAGAGGTTATAATTTTTGATATTGCTGCGTGTTTATGGAAAATGGAACGTGCTAGTGATTAAAAAAAAGTATTGAAACAGAGGTTATCGGATCCCACCATAAATCTAACGCACTGCACGATTTTGAAGGTTAACAAATTCGTTTTTTTTTTTTTTTTTTAGAAAGGAAATACTCAAGACGTCGGCAACAAATCGAATTCCACAGAATATAAAATGTACAAGGCGTTTTAAGAGTTCATATTCACGTACATTTAAACGAATATCACGGCAAAAAGAATAAGTCATAAATAATTCTTGCTTTACGCAAATGTAATAAAGTGTCTGCAAAGTGAAAGTCAAATTTTAACTAAAATTCCATTTAATTTAGAATCCGACGCAATGCCAAAGTCAAATGGAAAGTAAATACGTTGTGAGAAGCGTGCTCGAGCTTATCCAACGTTACTTAGATCAAGCAAAATTGGGACAAAGTTAGTATAAAAATCCATCATAAAATCAATGTTATTTCGCTTCATTAACCGCCTTTAAATTGTACAAGCTAATAATAACTTTCACTTTGAATAACCTGATTCTCTGTAGTTTATACTAAATGTTAATTAACAGGCGTAAAAGTAATTTTCAGAATAGTAAATTGTGGAGAAAATATAAAGTAAACATTTTTCGTACACGCACGAGACGATCAAATGAATTTTCAAACATTAATTTGTGAATGAGGTTTTTATTTTTTAAAAAACAGCCGGGTTTATAGGCAGTTATTAACAGCTAATAAAACTTGCAACTATAATGGCGAAGATCAAGACGAAAAGGAAGTCAATGAAAATGTTATAATCATGATAGAAATAGTACAACGATTCCAGTTGATTAAAATCTGTGCCAAATTGTTCTTGTCGTCTCTACAAAAAGCATTGTGAATCATTCAACAATAATAAATCATAAACACGTCAAAATATTATTGTTCTATGTTAATGGGAACCAAATAGAGTCTTTGAGCATTAAATTACCGTGCATGGTCGAGATCCCTTTTGTTGCCGAGTAAAAGTGCAGTGAAATACGAAGGCAATCGAAGATCCGCTAGTTGCTTGAGCAGACCCCTTGCCTCCTGAAAGCTTCGTTTGCATGTGACACTGTATACTATTACGAAAGCCTCGCCCCATCGGATGTGAGAGTATAAGCAGCCATTTTCCTGAAACAAGCACAAAAAAACATAGATTCAATCGTTATTTCATATTAAGGAGAAATTCAGAATAATAAATAATAAAAAGCAGAACCAATATAGAATTAGATCGCCTCCTTCTCCGTTATTTTGCCTCGATCGATTAATCGATACAATATAATCGCTTAGTAAATACAGCACGTTTGATATATAATATTGTAGCATGCCCGAGTCATAATAATGTGGCAGTATATATATTTATGCGATTAATTGATTGGTATATCTATATCAATCTTCGTTGGCCTGATCCAAATAAGTTTAAACTCGCAGATAAAGCTGCGCACATGAATGGAAGTCGACCGATCGAGTTCCCTACTCTTGTTATGCTTATATTTTGTCAGCTTTTTTTTTATCCTCCCGCCATCGACATTACTTTGTTCACGTCTGAGGTATAGCATTACAGGGGACCGATAAGAAATAAAAGAGAGAAAAAATTTCGGCCGACTACATAGGTACCGTGGGCGTAAAAAAATCACGAGCTCCTCGCGCCAACAAGCACCGCTTGTGCCCTCCATCCGAGTCGATTAAGGTCGCCTCGCGTAAGGTTAAGGTTGCCCCGAATTCAACAGCCTGCAATTGCTTGCTGGGACCCCCTTTACAGCTATTTGTGATGTGTTTGCATGCATGTATGTATGTGCTGGTTCGCTTAAATGCAACGTTGCAAATAAACTGTAGAGGAAGGTGTTTTTCATCCGCGGCACCCAGGCGGTCAATCGTGACCAATCATTATTCACGTCAAGCCCTGTCGAATTAACATCGCGTGTAACATGGCGATAAATGAAACTGCCGAACAAAAACACGTAAGAATTTCCGTCGGTCAAGATGAGAGCAGTATATCAGCTCCTATTGGAAACTCCGCATTCGCTGCCACAATTTTCAATCACTTAAAATTGGTCATAGAGATTTTTTAATGACGATAAGTGATTCAAAATGTTCTTGACTCGAGCCTCCAATACTTCGATCGTCGCTTAAATCACCAGAAAATAACGAATTCACTACCGATTTATATCTGCTATAAACAGAAAAAAAATTTCCAACGTGTCGTAAGTAACTCGAAGTTTCACGTCACTTTCAAATTGGAACTAGAAACATAATTTCGTCAAAACCATGATTGATTATAAAACACTCCTTATGTGAAAATTTCTTATAGTTAGGCTAAGGAACCATCAGATTATTCATGGTTAATCATATATTTATATATTCTGAATGCTGCCAAAGAAAAAAGAAGAAGAATAAAATGGAGTCGCATACTTATTGCAGTGGTGAAGTATAACGCTGCATAAATTTTCACACCGAGTTATACATGTGTACTGTTTTATATAATAAATCTTAGTAATTGATACAATCATTCATATAAAACTTTTTGGCTAGATCGCTTATCAAAAGTAATGATATATTGATATGTAATCGTTTCGAGGAACGAGATGAACTTTTACGCAGGTTTGTTGAGAGGCTACGAAACGTAGACGATGTATTACGACAACGACAACGGCGACGACGACGATGATGATGATGACGATGATGATGATGATAGTACCTGTAAACGTGCTTCAACTACAGTGCGTCATCGTACATGCGTATACATATTGTACCTACTGATACAACGTTGCGGCTCACAAACTGTAATTGCTCATAAATATTTATTGATCGATCGGTATCGGGACAATTGGATTCGATACGCAGAGAAGCTATTCTACATCGTATATGAATACATACGCTACATGTGTTCGCTCTGTCCATACGCTTTACCGCTCGAGAAAACGTGGCTAAGATATGAACCGAGTGTGCTACAGTGGGTGGTTGATTTAATCGAACCAAGGAACCAAACCTAGAGATCTTGGTACAGTTACGACGATAACAAAATCATACAAAACAACAAATTAAATGCTTCCTAAATATTACGAGGAAGACTAAAATCCGTTAGGTATAATCGCAGCTTAAAAATTTTATTCGAAAATCTTAGATAAATGTAAGGAAGAAAATGAGAAAATGCATATTTACTCTGAATATTCCAACAGTTGTTTTTTTTTTCAACTCTGCTAATATAAACTTCAGCAGTTTGTGTTTTCCCAACTACAAAAGTCTGTAGGTGTTCGAACAGTGAAGTTTTTTGGTTGAAATGAAAACTTAATTTAATCAGCCGTCGTCTCTTTTAAATTGCTAATCTGAAATATTTGATTGTCGAGATTTAACAAGGCAGAGTATTTATTTATAACGTTTGCAATAAAGGTGTCAAAAACAAACAGCCCTGATGCTCAGGATCTGTGATCCACTTTTTAAGAAGAAATAAACTAATCGATAAAACCAGTTGTGTAATGAAGTCGCGGCTTGTTGAGTGTTGTGATCTCGTTGCATACAGCGACGAACATTTACGTTTGTGCATAACATATAAATTGTAAAAAGTCGAGAGTAGTTAAGAGATTTCTGCGTATACCAGATACACGAGAGAGGCACGAGTATGATACAAAAAAAGAGTTAAAAAGAGTCCCAGCTATCATTGGCTTGTGAAAGTACCCAAGGGGCGAAGACTTCTTAGAACTTACATTACCTACGTTAACCCCGAAATTAGCTTACCTTGTTATTTAAGAATTACGCGTTCTCAATTACGCAATGTAGCAGTACTACTGCTTCACCCGGAGCTCGTCGTTTACTTTGATCAATGCGTAACACATGTTCCGCTTTACCAACATTTATGGGCGAACCAATACAAGAATAAAAGATAATAATTACATCGATTCTGCATGCTTAAATAATAATCATTTAAACTTTGTATTAAAACGGACAATATGCACGTGTGCACAGGAGCGAAAAAAGTGTCACTATGACGTAAGTTCGCAGAAAAATGATACTGGACCATCTTTTTGGTGAGCGATATTTCACCAACTTATTAGTTGGAATTACTTCATTGAATTTATTATATATTTTTGTAGAGTCGAGTGTCAAGTCGACACGGAGCTACTTCCTACTGTGTCATCTGCCCTGTGTAACTCGCCTTCGTGTAAGTCTCCAACCGTAGCAGAGTCCCGTGTGCCAAACGCCCGACTGTGTCAATTGCCCGCAGCGTCAAATCGTCGAATTACGCGGGGCAGATGACACAGTAGGAAGTAGCTCCGTGTCGACTTGACACCCTGCCCATTACAGACTAAAAATCTTGGCCTCGAAAATAGTCATGAATCCAGAATGGTTATCATGAAGAAAATCTTTAAAAATTAGTACGCAACAAGTAATGCATGAAAAAAATCATATTTCAATGTTATCCGCATCTCGTCAGACAGTTTTTTTCAACATTTCTCAAACATATACGTAACAGACGAACGTAAGAATCCGGATTTACCGATCAAGTGGGGATAAAGTCGTAAAGATCGCGGTGACACTTCTTTTCTCCGATTTCTTTTCATGATACATTTTTTTTATTATTATCTCTTCTTTTTCGTGAGTCCTCTTGGGCGCCTAACCGTTAATCGGACAAGACTCGCTCGATAGGTCTCTCGTCTCGTTTTCTTTATTGCATCGCTATATCGTCTATATATATATATACACAAAGCGTCAGTATCAAAAATGGTGGTAACATTGTCCGGTCGAAGGAATCGATTCGTGTGGGCGCGAGGGAGCACACACAGCATCACCAAAGGCTCTTTACCACCCACGCGAATGCCCAGTCTACCAACCAACACTCTTTCTCTTTCTCTTTCTCTTTCCCTCTACCTCTCGATCTCGTAACCTCTCATTCTTTGCACGCGTTATACACTGAAGCAGAGATGATCTCTTTGTGACTCGGTACTTTCTTACGTCCTCTCTCGGAAGAGGAAGAAAAGTAAGAAGAAGCGGTTACGCTGGACTACCCGAGATAACGATCCCGTGATTTTACTCAATATTCCACGATATAATGGAGCTTGCCTGGATTTATCGATATCAATTGAACCGATAGAGAGTGAGAGGAAGAGAAAAGAGGGGAGAAGGGCAATTATTGTAACTATTATTACGTATTGGTATATCCTCGTGATGTTAACGATAACCTATACGCATGAACCGAAGCAAACAACATTTTTTTTCTGCCATTTTCTGCACTATCCGACCCGTATTATGGCTGCCCCTCCCTCTGCCTCCCCGGACTCTTCGTTTTATATTTATCTTTTATTTAATGTCTGTAATATCTAGTCAATTGAATAGGCACAAAAAGTTAATAACCACCGGAGATTATATCTATGTAATAACACTTTACTTACTCGATTGAACTAAATTCATCACAATTATTTCCGGCTGCTGTTTTTGGCCCAGAAAATAGATTTTTAATGTTATATACATATACCCTATCAAGATTCAACTGCGGAATATGGTCAGCGTTGTTATCGAAAGTAGAATTCCGTAAATAAAACGAAATTTGAGAATATGTTTCATTGTTGAAAGTCCGATTGATTAAAGCGACCTTCTCCTGATGATTTTTTTTCTCAGTTAATGAAACTCGATAAAAGTCCTAATTTCTATTGTTCCTTCAAATGAATAAAATGCACTACACGAAGATTTTTTTCAATATTTGACTATTTCTTTTGTAACAGTCACTCTATTATGATAAAACCAGTAAAAAATTTCCGGTAAAAAGGAAAAGGAACTGATATATTTGGCATGATCACGCGTAACAGCTGATAGGGTTGACGAACCCTCACTTTCCTATGACTCCCGGTCGTTGAGGATCTGATTCTTTAATTTTCATTCCTTTACCTAATCATTTATCACGATTGTGACACATTACAAAAAATCACACTGAAAAATGTGACTATTCAACACGAATGAAAATAGCTGAGGGCGTCTTTTTATTTATAAGCTCTCCCTTGACCACGAGAAACCGCTCGATTCGCCTTAAAAAACATTGTCCAATGAAAATCTACCGAATTTTGTTTCATATAAAAAATCATTTTTATGAAATATTTCAAGGATATTCCATTTCGCTTCATCTCCCTTCTATTTTTTATTTATTACAAAATCGTTCTCTGACGTTGAATGTCACAATATCTCGAATAAACACCCAACTGTCTCGGGTAAACGTAAAATAGAAAATACTACAGCTCCGAGATCTTCGAATCTCAGATTTGATGTCATACGTCAGTCGCATTATAATATCCGTATCTAAGGCACGTTTAAACTCTTTTTTTCAGGACGGGATCATCGTGACTCCCGAAGATGAGGAACCTTATGCAACCTCTCACTCACTCGCAGTTAGATGTTTGCGGTTGTGTATCTCTCACATGAGCAACAGAGGCCGTCGTAAGAAGCATGAGAAAGAGGGTGAGGAGAGCTGGTCGCAGTACGGGGCAGCTCGTAATAGTACGAGAGAAATAGCGGGGCTCGTTCGCTATCTTAACGTAACGAGGGCGTTCACGAGGTCTGACACCGCGGGAAGTCCGCGTTATTGCAGTAAAACGCTTCCTACCGAGTTCGCGTTCTTGCATTTATGTCTATCTACATATACGTGTATATATAAAGCAAAGTATATGGATATCATTTATATATGTGGTATGCCCGTATATAGGTTTGAACGGTTCATGGTGGAACAGAGAAGAAGAGTCGAGATGAACCCGAAGAACACAGACTTGATCGTAGATTCTTTGATCTCCAGGAGGCTTCATGCTGCACAATACTTTGATATATTTATATATATATGCACACAGTGTAGTATATAAAACATATAAATGTATGATGAACTTCGCTGATGAAATTCGCAGTTTCGTGGCACGGGAACGGTGCTTTAAGGGCGTTACCCACGTAACCTCACCTATAAATAGAATCGCAACTACTTGTGCTATGCGAGCGTCTATTATACTGCACTCCCGTGTGAGGTCGCTTTGACAAAATGTATTTACAGTTGAGCTCCCCATAAGTTGACTGTACAGGATTGATTGTCTACTCGGGTCAGGTACAGAAGATCGGTTTGGCTTTTGATCATTCGCGTTTCGAAGGCTCATAAATGTTTGTATAGCCCTACAATGTCATATGTTATCTCATCAATTACTTTAATCATCGCCAGATAACGTTTGGACTATTTCCCTATATAATTCGTTCAGGTTAAATATTATTTTTGTTTGCGATAAAATTCACACAAAAACTTATCAACGTTTTTTTTTTGCATAATGGTCAGAAGTTTTTAAATACATTAATAAATAACAGTCAAACCAATAAGTGAAATTTTTCTTGAATCAATGTTCATTCTACATCGAATTTATGGTAATTTGTAAAAAAATTCCTAATTTTTTATACAAGAGAATATAAATTAATTAATAAGAATTAGATGCCTCCCGAATTTATATCAATATTAAAAATTCGTAGTCTTAGAGTTTGAGAGTGCGGGCGATTCCTGAAGAAATATATATAAACTCGGGGGATACGTGAACTATAAATGGAAGCACGTATAATATATAGCGGAATATATAGCCGGGCATAGTATAGAGAGTCCGGGGGCGCGCGACGAAACGATCAGCGGGCGTCGCGTTCGACGACCGGTTAACTCGATCGTGGGACTTCCCTTGGCTTTATCTAGTCGTTTATCAGATATGCAAGGATATAAGCCTAAGTACTGAGCATAGATTCATGTAGGTATCTGGATCTCCAGACCGTCCAAAAAGGAGCAGAAAAACACTTTTTATTGTTAACATTATAGATCCATCAACGGAAGGGGGTTGAGAATAGAAGCAGAAATGTCAAAAAAAAATCATGCGATCAATCCAGGTTGAAATGTCGATAAAGATTCAAGTGTTGACAATAATCAATGTTCATCAAAATGTCTTGCAGCTTTGCAAATTATCAAATTATCAAATTATATGCAAATTCGTTTAGAGTCTTTATTAATGATACTAAGCTTTGTATGTTTAGTCTCCTAAGATTAATGTGAAAATGTAAATGCACATCTGACCAGCAGTTCGATCATTTGGCTGAACGAAAAAGCACAAAATCTATAAATCTTTTTAAGAGCTCACTGTTTTTATCGCTTTGCTCTAATTTAGGTGCTAAATGTGCCCTCGTTTAAGATTTCCGTTGATAAAAACTGGGACAAAATTGCCAACATGTTTCTTTTGATTGGAATTAATTACTGGAAAGTGTATATAGACTAGACCTTATAAATAAGGAGCCCTCGTGTACAGCGAAAGAGATCGATTCTTGCATATTTGAGAGATGAAAATTGTGACCAGATAAAAATAACCGGGATAAAAAATACATAGAGTTTTTTTTTAATTTCTTTCTCGCCTCTTCTTCTCTTTTTTCATTCACACATCCTCGAGTACACATGTACAGAGAGGTCGACAGCTCGCCTATATGTGTTCTGTGAGGTGCACATGAAATGCGTAACGATTTCTCCGCGTTCGGACATTAAATTTTATGCGTCACGACGACGAAGACGACGACGACGACGACGACGACGGCAAGAACGTCGCTGTATCCGGTCCTGACAAAAGCTTTGCAGCAGCCAGTTGAAGCAACAGCGAAGCAAGGAGTCGAGCGAAATATATACGCCAACATGCGAAACGCGTGGGCATCACACTCAAGAACATATTTGTGTGTGTATTTGTGTGTATACATTTGTGCGCGTGTAGTTATTCGTATGCTCGTACTCTCGGGGCCTTGCGACTCTTGTAATTATAAATTACACGATTTTTTTACCCAGCTCGTATCGTAATTTCCTGCGGTGTCGCTGTGTGTTCGCGTCCACTGTCAGCTACGGCGAAGAATCGTATAACGTAAAGTCGTATATTTATATCTCGAATTCTAGCAACCAAAAGGGCGTAACCCACGTTGTAACGAGTATGTTGATATCATATCGATACGCCCTTAATGTTTACTAAATCGAATAAATATGTTTATAATATTTATATATAGGTTAGGCTTGGAAGAAAGACAACAAGGAAGAGAAGGAAAACTTTAAGACTCAGGAGGCCTTAATTGCCGGATGGTCACGAGGTCAGGAGGTCTGTCCCGGTACTTTATTAAATTTTAACAGTCACCACGAATTTCCGTGCTCAAAAGTCATGTCTTTTTTTTACGGCCATCTCCAGTCTCCCACCTTCACAATTTTTATTGAATCCAAACACATAAGCGCTTTTATGAATCACGACAAATGATTAGCAATAATTTCCAGTGACGCAGACGAAAGTTTATGATACGTTCATGAGAAATACCCTTCATCCGTGTAACCATTTTCTTCAAAGTTTTTTGAATATTTCAATTTTTCCGAGTTCAACAGTTACAACGATATGTAGGCGTAAAAATTACTATTCATTTTTTCAATAATCGTTGCACAAATCCAGTCTTTACGATCTTTTTCTTAACCCCTTAACCCATCCGAAGCCACTTATTGTAACATATAGCAGCATTTTTTTAGTTTTTTTTTTCACTGAACTGCAATTTTAGAAAACTCCTCCGTACTATTCGTAACCTCTTTTGTAAAAAGAAAAGAAGTTTTTTCTGCTCACTAAATCTTGCCTGTCCTGATGCAATTTTGTTTTTATGTTTGCGTTTCTTAGCAACGATAATAAATTATATTCTGATTTTCATAGATATTTGCATCATCACCCGGTGTGCGAAAATAATGGGCAATCTCTCAAGGAATTCATCAACTTCTTGCAGCTAAAAATTGATGCCACGGAAAAGATAAAAAAAATTTTAAACGTTCTGCTAGTTTTTACATTATAAATAGTGGTTCCGTGTAAAATCGGCACCCGAAAAATTGCTAATCGCACGAGAAAGCACGAAGAATAGATTGAGAAAAATCGAAGTGATAGAGTGGTAACGATCTTAGAGTAAAGACGAGCGAAACACTTAACGTTTGGTACGAACCCCCATAAAAAAATGAAAGCACCATGAACTGGTATGCACACGAGACTGCTTGGCAGACATGAATGAAGAAGCCATAAGGATGAAGTAACAAGACGAATAATACATCAGAAAAAAGAAAAGAGACTAAAAAAAAGAAACAAGCTATCGTTCCTCCACTGAAAGAGCGAGATTCCTGTAGCGAGACTCGTAACTTTTCGACTTCGTATTCGTGTAGAGAAAAAGAAAGAGCCTCCCGGACCTGACGCGGGTCTGAGGGACGTTTAAGAATGAAGTCGTAATTGCTAATTAGAAGCCGGTTCACGTCAAAGTGTGCTCGAACGCCTTTCATGCACAATAATATACGGCACGAGGCATTTGGACGTGCCCACTTCGGACATCCTTCGCATCGAAAGATCATCAACTTTGGCTGTGCGCTGATGGTGTCGTTAAAGTTTTAACTCTTTTGGCAGTCGTGAAATCTTTTCTCTTCTCTCACTCTTTACTTTTTGTTTGCCTCGATATTTATCGTGACTGAGCAACTGAGTAACTGAAAAACGTTCGTTATCGATCGTACTCCGATACACTTTCTATCACAGCTCTTGGACATTGATTGTTGGATTCAAAAAAAAATATCAATTCACTGAGTCTTTCAACATTTTCTAAAATCATTTAACATGGCGAAACAATGACTAATGCTAAAAATTGTACATATTTTTAGCGTACTGGGACAGATCAGAGTGAACGATTAAATAAGCCATAAAATAATATTTCATCCAGCCTCTAGTGTAAAAAAGAATATTTTATACATTTTATTGTAAAATGCCCAAGAGATACAAAAAATGTTACTCTCGTCAAACTAACATTGTTCCGCGATATACTATAATGAAACAACATCGATCACTCGAGACTCTGAATAATAATCATTGTCACAGCGAAACGCCAGAGGGACGGATGAGAGACCGATATAATTATATTTAGAGTTTACAGATAGAGGAATAAAAAAAAATTTATCGCCCATCGACCTCGTGATCTCAAATAAAAATGTATAATATAAAAATAAATATAAATGAGAAAAGGGCGTTACTCTGTCGCTCGCGGAGCTCCAGCTGCTTCGAGGAGCATCGATCATTTATCGAATCTCCGTTCCTCAAGGCGGTATAAAGAACAATACGAGAATTGGGGAAGTGTGCCAAGAGGATGCCTGATGTTCTCTTTTGTTTTTTTTTGTGATATCCCTCTTTATGATACGTTGTGAATTCACTCTCCGTCTCTGTCTGTCATGAAGATTCATTTTACAAATGTCTGTACCATATCGAAACTGTTTTTTGCACACAGGTAAACGTTTTGCGTATACAAGTATATGGATACGTGAATGTACACGCTGTACACACATAGATATTCAAACTGGCATTATCCTCACATGGCCTCCGGTGGATGAAGCATTACGCTTGCAGAATCCCGTGTATCAATTTATTCCTACATCGCCTGCGAACGTGTATACATTATGTATATATATAGAAACATAAAAAAGATACACAAACGAATATATATATATAAATAAATGAATACATATCTTCCAACCTTTTCAAAAACGTCCCTATTCTTAAAAGATTTGTAACTTGAATAGAATTGAAAAACAAGCAACTAGGAGTGGTAGCCAATTTCATTTTTCTTCCAATTTTCTTCGTATTAATGTACGACGATTTTTTCGTAAACAACGTGAAGATCAGCAAATTTAATCAATACATTTTCTATGACTAACGATTGGGATATGAAGAAAAGAATTGATAAAAGCAGAAAATATATTAAGAATTTAAAAGCATTACAAATAGTAAATCCTGAGGAAAAAATGTCCGAAAGATTTTACAAAATAAACGATTCCAACTCACAGTTGAAAATCGACTGTTTATTGAAAGAATGTTGGTTTTTTTTTTTTTTTTTCAAGCAAACTTTTGAATGTTTAAAGTTAACTGCATTGGTTGTGAAACGTGCGGAAGAACTTGCGATGCCGGACAAGTTTGCCGTTAGCAAAATATATTTGAATGAATACGAGATCGAATTCCGGTGAGAACATCGCCCACAAGACAATGGAGTTACAAAGAATCCTTACTATTCATGCTTGTATAATGCTAGGCTGTCCTTTCAATAGCGGTAAAGGTTGTGCAATACACAACTCCGTTTTTCACGCGGCCCTAATGTTCGCACGTACGGATTACCAAGTAGGAACAACTGTCTATGTACGTTTAACTACTTACCGTTAAAATTTTACACTCACCACATACTAACGATCGAAGAAACCATGTATATGTGATGAAAAAAAAAGAACGAATATTTCGTCGCATAATTTAAAAACCTAAATATCACAATCGATGCAATTTTCAATTCAATCGAACAGCGAGTTTATGGAGCATGTAGCAAAATAATTTTCAATTTCTTACAAGTCTATCAAAGCGTACAGTCTTGTAAATGAAATGCTTTTTTTCTGTAACAAAATATACTACTGGCTCGAAAGTAATTGACAAAATGAATAAACTAATTGAATAAAATGAGTTTTATGACATTCAATGACTTGTGGAACGTTAGAAAAATTTAATTCCATGAAATTCCTTAATTCAACATCTCTTTTCTTTCTGTATTATTCTCGAGTAATCGACAATTTTCTCATTGATACACTCAACGAATGCTGATAAAAAAAAACTGGTAGGACAGGATGATTAAATTGATTAAATCGCCTCGGCTCGATAGAATCACAACTATATACATATGGCAAAATATATATAACATACTTTTATATGACACATAAATTGAAGACGAGATTTTGCACAGATCAATTAACTTGTTATACACACTCTAGTGTCCTTTTATCCACGCGGGTTGGGGATAATTGATGGACACACGGTCGTGCCGCGTTAAAGAAGAGGTTGATACGTGTGGTGCGAAACATTGGCTTCTCCGGTGCGATTCGTAAGTGCGTATAATTGGACGCGTGCCACGTGTCCAGTGTGCACGAGGCAGTCAATGAATGCAGGCCAGCAGAACTGCCAGAGCAGAGCGCGAGGAGACATGATCTCGCATCAGTGGCACTGATTGTCCATCCAAATACATAGAGATATACTTGTATTTGGATTTATCAAGTCCAAGTGACTATGTGAATATGTATAGAGAATGTATGTGCCACATAATGATAGAATGTGACTCGTTCTTAGACTCATTGGTGATTGACATCACGATTTCTCGGCGCGCGTTTGTCGCGAACAACCTATTCTCTATAGCCGATTTCCCCCCGACACAAAACACGTGACTTTCCAGCACGTTCACGTCAACGCGTGTCCACCTGCCGACCGACTATTGAACGAGACCGCAATGTCGTTCCTCTTCCGAGGTCGCCATTTCCGTCAACCGCTCAACTCTTCCGTTGAGACACTTTTGCTAACTCCATTTTTTATCCTATATACCGTGGTTACTATGGAACGAGAATTTATGCGATTTGTAGGCTACTGTTAAAGTCATTGATTCTTTTTAATTAAGTTGCTCAGCATTGTATAGTGGTACAATTCGGTTTTAGATAAATCGTCAGGAAGTTTGGGGAATTTCGAAACTTTGAAGCCTGCTTCGAGCTTTTCGTATGAATCAAATAATTCAGCTTCAACGTATCGAGCATGGACACCTGAATCTCTGTTAGAAAATGTATCAATTCTTCTACAAGTTCTTAAGGGTCTTCAAAGGTCCTTAAGGGTAATCACCAAGAAAATTCAAAGTGATAATTGATTTTTTTTGTTCGTAATCGAATTGGAAGATGTATTGATTCCCGAGTAAATCGATATTTTATAAATCCCGGAACTCGCTACCCAAGACGTGAACTTTAAAGGAAAAAGTTTGGCTTTCCAGCTGTTTACAGATTAGTGCAAAAGAGCTCACGAATTGCATGGAGGATCTAAGTAAAGGGATTCTCCGTATAAGCGTTACTAGGGAGTTGAGTATATGCACTGACTTATCCCTCGACCCCTGTCTATCTCTGACGAATTTTTTCTTCACCTGTCAGATATACTCACGTGCTTCGGAGGAATGGGATTTTCCCTTAGGAACTTGCCGGAATCACTTTAATTGACAGGGCTCGTGGTACTTAGTGCCGGTCAATGGAGGTTTCTCAACAGTACTCAAGATTATAGGAACATATGATCACTATACATATATACATGTAAATAAAGAATATATACTAAAACGATGTACTATTTACCAGATAGATCTCTGCGCTACGAGTTCTCGTCGGGATGTTCCCTACGATATGCCGCACACGTGCATACCAGAGTTTACGTGAAATAATGTAACATTCACGTATATAGTACACTCACTACGTTCATGTATATGCCTAAGTAGGTAAAGAGAATCTATTTATACGCGTAACGAGGCGAATCGAACAAATCGCGTCTGTGACTCTTCTTTGGTGATTCCAGCCGCCTGTCTTTTTCTCGGGCTGTGAAGCTCGTGCCATGTTCGTACCGGTGCATTAGAACGGTATTCGTCATTAACATGGTACGTTAAATGAATATACATTTGGGTTCGAATTTCTATTCTTGTCTTTCTTCCTTTTTTCCACTCTTATCACTAAATACAAAATTTGTTCCTTCTCTTTAGCAGAGCAGAGTGTAATTGTAACAAAAAATGAACACGTAGTAATTTTTGTTTGTTTATCATGAGAAAAAAAACGAAAAACAAACGTTTACATTAATTTAAATGTAAGAATTCTGTATTGACCAATGTAGCATGACTCTGAGATTAAAAAATTCAGTATTCAAAACGGACAGTAATTCAAAACCACTGTAGATCATAATACCGTCACATCTACTTATATATTTGTCTGTCGAGCATTTTCGAAATTTACCAATCGTCAATTTCCTAATGAGAAACAATTTAAAACATGTCTCTTGTATAAACTTATGTACGTACAAATCGTTGCAAGATCTACAGTGTGTATTTTCTAATAAAATATCGACATAGTGATATCGGTATCCCTTGGTCGATGCCCATAATCCAGCACACACGAGAACCGTGTGCGGCCCTTATTTATTGGATCTATGCGCGAACAGGCCTCGTTCGTGCTAACGGTTCATTCCTTACGCGTTCACTTCTCACTGCCTCTCTCGCTCTTTTTCTCTTTCTCATCCCTCTTTCCTTTCGTAGTTTAGCATGTTCGGCGCCCCAGCGTGAACTCACGTTTTATAGGTGGCAGCATACAAAATGTATGTGTTTATATATTGCACATATAAACCATCGAATTGGCAATTGTTTACATGACCAGCATCGAAATTCTGTAATTTGTATCTTTGCAACACGAGACCTAATTCAACGAATGCTTCTCTCAGATTTGATCGTTCTAGCCTCAACTGGAATATCGACATGGGGTTCAATGCAATTGTAACGTATATACTTTTTCAAATCATCAAAACTTATTAGAAGAACGAATAACAAGTAACAAATTCCACAAATCCAGTCAAGATGGCTGTCATTGAAAAATATAGCTACAATTTTGCTCAAATATATTTGTCAACTAAATTTTGGTTGCAAAAACCGTTCATTATGATTTTCATAAACTGTTTAAAGTCTATTCTCTTATTTGCGTAAGTTTTCCACAAAAAACACTGTAGAACAATCGAAATAATAGGAACAAAAACGTTATTTTGTGTTTAACCTAAAAATAAGATTCAGGTTCAATTTTTCTCATCTACCGTTATTTTTTTATGAATTCAACATACGTAGATTAAGAAAAAATCCAACATTTCTTCATTGAAAAACAAGTCACAATCAAATTTTTTAACGCAGATAGAAAATTTCTTTGGATCGATTAAAATGAATGAAGGTAAGCACAAAGAGAAGAGACAAGATAGCGGATAGACGAAGGACCAAGGAAAGACAAATTTGAATAAAAAAAAATAAAAAAATGAAACGACATGGGAAGAGAATGAAGCAGGAAGACGTGGGGTGCATCAGAAGAGCCAAAAGTCAAAGAGAATAAAAAGATGTTTATCGTCTCTCTTTTTTCTTGGGTCTCTTCCTGTTGCTTATTCGCTTTGGAACCGGGAGCTCCCTGTGGGTAATCGATGGCGCGAGTAAAACCAGTTTGCTAAAAACAACCCGCCAATCACGCACGTGGTTCGAACGCAAGAGGCTACCGAATACACGTTCGCGTGTGCTTTCCCCCAAAAATCAGCATCATCGTTGGTGATTCTCCTCTCCCCCCTTCTCTTCTTCCCCATCTTCTTTTTCTTCATCCTCGCGTTCAATCGTTTCTTTCACACTCTTTTTTTCGTTACGCACGGTTCGTCTCGGGCGCGATAAGTCGTGTAGACAGTGTACTCGCGTATATGGCTATATTTATCATTTACATGCAAAAAGATTCTGGATCGTGTACGTCAGCGTCGTTTTATACACTGTATTCCATGACAGACGGTTTTAAATCGGTAAATCGAATGTCAATCGTTGTACGATGTCGTGCCACTGTAGAATAATTCAGTTCCTTCGATCATGTCGATGATCGTCCTAAAGATTAAGACCTTAATTATAATTGACACGAGATACGTAAAGCACTTTGAAAGTTTTAAGACTCAGCTTCATATACTATAAAAATAATCACGTAATAATCATTTAATAATAAACGGTTTTGAAGTAAATTAAATAAAAAGATACAAAATCTTCAAACATCCACTTCAATAGGCTGAATATGTTCTTTGAATATTGGAATTCCATAATTGATTAAGTTAATTGTGTCGAAAAGAATGCGCGGAGCTAAAAATTATTAGAAAAAAATCGATTTTTGTCACCGATTCGTTGTAGCCTCATAAAAAACAAAAAAAATACCCTCAAATGCGCTTTAATTCGATAGCAAATTGCCAACGAATTTCGTATATATCGGGTTGCTTATTTTAAAAAATTTTAATTCCCCATCCCAGTCTGATGAGCGACGATTGCACGGTTGAATGGCTACTGGAATTGCACGGCGGCTTGTGCCTGATGAGCCGGAAAGATGGGCTCCCGTTCGCCCTCTCCGATTTTTGATTGCTTCTTTTTTTTCCAACGTGTCTCTCAGTTCTTTTTTTATACAATCATCTTCGTCTCTCTTCATACTTCGTTCCAATTATGAGAACCGAAGCGAATTGAAAAGTAAAACAAAAGCCTGAGGCTATTACGGTGTGTTGTTTTTCAATTCAATGGATTGCCGAAACAGCACATTGGATGCTGAACAGACAGCTATCTCATTAATCATGATAATTAGACGAGCTTGTATTATTATTCATTAGTATTCATATGTCGTAGATATTATACCACATGGATTATGGTTTTTAAGGAAATCTCAATATAACTTGTGATTGCGATCAGTCACTGACAGTTCTTAAGAAATTGCTAAATTAATATTTAACCCCTAAACAAGCAAGTATCTAATTCTTTAACTAAAAATTAGTTGGGAAACATGTGTTGATTTGCCAAAAAAATAATAGAGTTTTTAGCCCAATTTCCTATGACTTTTAATCACCTGGCGTGTGTTTGTATTTCATCAGCAAACCACCTGACCTCAACGCATTTGCAGTCTCATCCCCGAAGAATTACACATACGAAAACTCTCGCCACCATATCCCCTTCATTCCTCTTCAACATTATATCTTTCTTTTTGCATCTCATATAATATGGTATATGGTTATTCCCACGGAGCAATCCTCCAATTTGTGGTGCGCGTACGACACGATCCACTTTGCTACATCCGCGAACACACTGACCTCATCTCTCGCCTTCTTGTGCCTTTCCCAAATAATTACGAGAGGAAACTCAGAATTCAGCGCACGAAGAAAATTATTACATCTAAATAACAAGTGAAATGTGTATACCGAAGACCACACACCTTGAAGAAATGATCCCTGAAATAATCAACGTTTTGCTCTCCTCAGCGTGTCTACAATTATTGGATCACGTGAGATTAAAAGTACATATATCCAAAATTGCATCGCCGTCCAGCTTGATTATGTTCTAAACCATTTTTAATAGCAATCAACAGTTCATGAGAATATTAATTGCTGCGTCTATTTGTTACTGGTGGCTTTCCAAATCACGCCGTTCGATGCCTTGTCGACATTCGACCGGAAGTAGAAACGCAATGATCGCATTTAACAAATACCCATTCCATAAATTTCACGAACGTTGATGTTTGAGCATAAAAAGCTTCAACGAAGCTTAAGTGATGTAAGTAGAAAATTAACGAATTTATTTATCTCGTATATCTTTTCTATATATCATTCAAAACGGACAAATTTTACGAGTATAGTTTTCTCAGTAGCATATTTGGCTTGAAACTTCACAAAGCCGTTGAGTTAATGGAACTCTTGTTATTTCTATCATCCACGGTCTCAAAATGAATAGCCTAACGCCGAAACAACCTTACGCATACATAACTCTTCGATGTACACATATGAAGACATGTATATTCGATGACAATGGAGAGGCAGGTGCGAACGAGCTATTGTGCTTGAAATTACCTCTCAAGGTGAGAACAAAAGCTCATCTTGCGGCAAAACTGGTTCTACTCTTATTGTTATAAATGCAGGAGAATTCCATTTCGGGGGTCAAAAAAATAATAATAATGATGATTAAAAGTAAGTCCGAAACGAATTGATAGCCTTTGGAATCTCCACTCTATTTTCTTAAATATGTATGCAAGTGCAAAAAATTGAGTGACAATAAAAAGAGCGCTGAGGTGTATCGAGAGAAACTCTTACAGGTTGGATAACTACTTGTGGATGCTGATCGTGCGCGGGCTGCAGCAAGGAAGTTATAAGATCGAGAAGTTCGTCTGGATGAATCGTCTTTCGTCCATTCTTGTTGGATAGTCAAGTTCAGGATTGACAGGTTCGAACGGTAGTTTGATACCCGGTCATAATTTACATAGTCCAACGCCAGAATGAACAAAATCTTGGTCCCTATCTCCTAAGATTCATGCGAATGAGAAGGAGACGAGTGACCCCAACCCCCAACGTGAGTTTTTCACGGACAAGCTAACTTCCACTATTGGATAGAAACCGATGAAGAAGAGCTTTGTTATCAAACGTCGGCTGTTTCTTTGTAAATGAGACTGGTTCGAATCAACCCAAGTGAAATGACATATATAGATGTCGAAAGACGATATGTACTTTACAGGCCAGGCTGATATATGCAGTCTGCTCAGAATGACAGGCCGATTAACCTGATGAGGACACGGAGATACTAAAACCACTACCGAACGACTCCACGCCGATTTGGAGTGCCATTCCCGATGACTTTGATTCAGCAAGCAGCCTTTTTGGATACATTACTGAATCGCTAATATCTGTGACCTTATATTGAGCACATCAAAAGAGCTGCAAACATCAGCATGGTGACCGATAAAGTAAACAAGTAAATACCGAAATTTTAAGATTAAAAGACGCAGTTTGTTCCTTTTCATGGTATGTTTCGTCCTCAGTATCCTATATGCTTTGAATTTTCATCGTCAGTTAACAGTCATGAAAGTATGATAATTACTGTAATAAAAAACAAAATTTCACGACACAGTAGTGCTGTGGAAGGTGTGGTAGAATAATGCGCGAACATACGTCTGTATGCATCGACGGTAATAGTTGTTAAGTTATCAGGACAGTTTTGACAGCCGTTACTATTAGCAATAAATGCATTCAATCGAATGAATGTGCTGCTTAAATGCATTAGGGATGGAATCTATGGAGATTATACAGGAATTTTCACTCTCAAACATGATATTGCTGCGCTATAATTATACATGTAAGCAAAGCGGCGTGAAAAGACTATGTTCATGCGGTTTCTATCTGTCCTTAACATTTGCTCTTGAGATTCAAGATGCTTCATACCTCGAGATAAGAATTTTTGCTCAATTATCTTTCAAAATAGAATATATGATGCTAAAAATAGTGAATCTTAAACTCCGCGTATGAAGTTATACTATTGATTATATTAGTATACTTGGACATTACTTTGTTACCTAAGAAATTAAGTATTCAACAACGAACAAAAGTGAAAGATTAATTAGCAGTTCTCGATCATTCGAAATCATTTACGCAGTAAAAAAAAAAAAAAACAATATGTAAATGGGTAGAAATGAAATGCAAATATATATTCGCTATGAGGTTTCATATTGAAGCTTCTGCTTTGATTGGAGTCATAAATATACGAAGAGCCACACTAAATACCGTCAATATATTCAATTAAAGTACGGTTGCATGCTTTTCAACGAGTTCTTTGTGTTTATTCTCCTGATATATCTCATGGATGAGTACCAAAGAACGTGTCCTCACGTTAGAAGTTCATGGTCAGAGCGGATAACGAGGCAGCTTGGAGGGTGCACGTATCAGCTTCTGAGAAGACGAAACGAGCATGAGACGAATAAGAGTAAGAATAAGGATGGTAGAATAAAGACGGGTAAGAGTGTCGAGCGAAAGTCCTTCGAGACTGCTGAAGAAGGACCACATCTTGGTGGACATGGCAGAGAGCAAAGGCGCAAAAGCATCTGGCTGTGTCTGGTTCGTCATCGAGAGACCTGAGAGGTCGCACTTCTCTGTTGCTCGAAACAGAGATGAACGATACGCTTCTTCGTCCACGTCGTGGATCTTGGGATAGGAGAGAGTCACGAAGGAGTGGCAGGAGCAGCGAGGGAGAGAAAGGAAGAAGAAGAACGTGTGAGAACGGAAGAATGAAAAAAAAATTGACAACGCCTCCGCGCTGTACCGTTTATAGTATCCCTTACACCGTAACATTCATGTCCTATGCAAGTATGATCCGATCATATGTGCGGACACTGCATATGATCACAGACGGAAGGTGTGAGGTAAAAATCGTTGTGTTTACAACCAAGCAAGCAGTGGGAGGGAAAGTGGCAATAAAAAGGTGTTGATGGCTGATATACATGACAAGGGAAGTGTTAGAGTTGACTTCTTGGTAGGAAAGAAGATGTGGCTCGTATAGGACGCGTAACATCATCACAATCGTTTCGCATCTACGTGTTGCCGATGGACATCTTTGCGCAAAAGAGTAAACGAGCCAGAAAAGAAAACGATGGGCTGCCTGGACTAGGTAAACCGAAGGATAGATCGTGACGAGCGTGCAGTGCACATATACTCGCAAAAGTATGAGTTAGCAGGAATGGTTAAGAAACAGATGGAATTGAAGAATCCGTCGACATGTCGTTTTCTTAGTATAAATTTTGAAAGTTTAGAATAAATAAATAACATCTAGTTATTCGTTATGACACTTTAATACGAATCACGTATGAGTATAGTTTAAGAGCCTGAAGGCGGATCATGCAACGAATTTTTCATTTTGTTCACTCATGTACTCGAATAGTCTCACCGATGAGTTAATGTCCATCACGAACAAAACGCCCATGAGAATTCTTGTTTCACTTTGCAACGGTTTCACTCTCATTGAAAACACTCTTCGAGTACAACTATGGACGCGTGAAATACTTGGGTCAGAGTGTATTCTCGAGATGCTGCAGGGCGAACAGCTCGTTGAGGTACACACGACGAGACAAAGACGAGAAAACGAAAGGAGATGGTTTACTCTTATGACTGACGGGAAAAACTTGCACTGAGCTCAATTTATAACAAAACTATTAGAATTTTGCACTATAGCCTAGACTTTATAAATTCAATTAATATTCATTTTTCATGGAACAAAATTTAATCAAAGAAGGAATTTGTGGCAAAATGAATACTCAGATTTTATCAAAGATTCACAAACCAGTGAATTATTTGAAGCCCAAACGCATTTTCTTCAGGTTACAAACTTAAAGAAGTCAATTGATACGAAAGACAATTGCGAAAAACAAAAAAAAAATTAAAAATGGTAGCACCGCATCGCAAAGTAGAGAACTTAATGTCTTCAAAAATGCAATATTCGCAGAGACAATATGAAAACGCGTTTGCGCGCTTGAATCCCTAGGGAAGAAGGCGAAGAAAGGGAATATTCTGTGGAGCAAAAAAATTGTAGTACCCGAGAATCGCTGACGTAAGATTAAAAGCTTTCTTGGACAATAAACGTCGAGTCCTGATCGTTTACTATTCGCAGTTATTCGTGTATGAGTTCTTGGAAATATCGCAATGGTGTGATTTAAGGAAGAGGTTCTTCACGCTCCTCCTCATCAGGATACTTTTATATACACACTATAATAAGAGAATCGTATATAATATGCAACGGTCAAGGACTACGAGCAAATATACTGCTGGGATCGCATAGTCCGTCAGCTCATTATTTCGCTACGGTCGACGTATGACGGACGTGTGCCGAGGACCCTAAGGCTTCGGGCCATACGTCGAAGTATATACGTCACCCAAGGGTCCACGGAGTCTACTCTGGACCCGAGCGACTGTGAGGCCGTCACGCCACCATCTTATGACTATACACACTCACAAGTCTGTTGAGTGGATCAGTACACGCGGAATATATTTAGCGGGTGCTGCCAGTAACCGAGTCTATCTCCCGACAATCTCGCCCAGTCGTCTTCTTCCTTCTTGGCTCAAAAAGCCTACGGCTACGAAGGTGAGACGAAAGAAAAACGGAGAACTCGATCTCAGCTGTGCTCACATGTTCAACAGCGGGAATCAATCTTTATAAATTATCATTTGCAAACTCTATTGGCTAAACTTTGATGTTTTTCTTCACCAAATATAGTTATTTTGATCGAATATATCGATAAAGATTTCATGTTTGAAAAGTATTGAATCAATTGTTGATGGAAAACTTACCTCGCACCTGGATGTGTCCAATATCTCAACCTCGGTTGTAACATTGTCAATTGTAACGCTATGTCTGTAGAGAAAATCTGGAATCATAAAACAATGTGTTTGATTAATCATTCTTGTTTTTTTTTCAATTAATAACTGAACTAAGCAACATCAAAGATTTGCTCAAAAAAAAAAAATAATCAAAACAACTGATCGTAGTACATTCTAGCAATAGTGTAAGGAATGTTTTTTAAACGCGAATAACAATCATGAGTCAAGTAACACTTTAAGTCAGACGTTTTCCTCACGTGCAATTGACTTGGAATTTGGTACTTGGGAGTTTTTGGGATCATTGTTTACGAATCTGAACTCGAAATTCGAAAATTCATATTTAATTGAAATTTTTCAACGAAAACCACAACCACAAAATGTTGAAAAAATTCTGTAAAATTCTTTGAGCGAATGGATATAACATCAAAAAATATTTTTTTCATAAAGAAGCACGAAATTCGAGGATTTATTCACATGTGCTATGATGGAATTATACAGAGAATTAACAAATAACGGCTAATTATATTTTTTTAACATCGATGAATGTCCGAAGAACCATAAAGAACCAATAATTGAAAAACTGCAAAAAATAGGTGCATGGGGCACGGCGTGTAAGTCCCCCCCTCTGCTAACAGGGGTAAAAGCGTTTAATCAAAGAAATAACGATAACAAAGTATCAGAATGCTCCTGAATTGTTGAATTAAAAAAAAATACTGTGTTTTAGAAATGAGAACAAAAGAAATCTGTTGTAAAAACGTTGATATTTAAAAAAATTAAAATAATGACAACCAATGAAAATAATTCTTGTTGAATTTCAACAACGTGAATTTGAATACCAATAATTTGCATTTTTTATATCGAAAACTGTGAAAGTAACTTTTAAAAGTACTGGAAGGATCATTATCACATACTTCGAATTCATAAATGTGCTATATTTAACATTGTTAATTTTATGCAAAAAGACGAAAATTCCAGGACATATCAACACCATTAAAATACAAGATGTTAATTTGGTTATTGTTGAGCGTGAAAATATTGATTGTGATTTTAAACAAAACTATAATTTAATATGAACACACGTCAATTGAGATGGTGACAATTTTTTTCCAATATTGCGCATACTATAAAATATTACGAAAACAATGGTATTTCTCGTTCGGGTAGAGGTAACGCAGCTGGACATGTACCGCTTTTGTGGCCATCGCAGCGGGAAATAAAAGTTTAACGATGTCCTGCGCGGCAACATGACTTAATTTTAATTTTTTTATCTTTTCTGTTCATTATTTACATTCTTGACCGAATTTTTTTGGATCGTCATCTGACCTTAGTTCCGTTCCATCTCATGAGGTCGAATGCCCTAAAAAATGTCAGCCACCAACTATAATATTCACCTCAACTTACATGGTTTCGTGATGACTTCCGTGTACCTCCCCGGCCTTCTCGCCTTCTTTTTTTTGCACAAACTTTTTTTCCCTGTAAATCTCACCTCGAGACTCAGTGTCGATCGCACTTTTGTTCCTTTTATTACGGGCTTTATTTTTACTTTATTGTTTATTTCATTTGACCCACGTGGCCCCGAAATCCCACACAAAAAATTGTTCACCCGCTGCGAGCGGACCCCGTATTTTAACTCGTAAAAATTCGAAGTGGTATGTACTTCGAAGCAGGATACATTGGAAGGAGAAAATACATAGAATCTTGAGCAACGTATGAATTATAGTATCATGAGGTAAAAAGCCTTACCTACAAAACCTCAGCTCAAAATCATCTTCCAAGTCAAGGCTTTTACAATTACATGAATCAATATAGCAATTTGTGAAATAAAAATTATCAGAAAATAATTTGACACGTTATTTTGGTAAATGTCTGTACGTACGTGGTGAGAATACTGTATTAAATGCATATAAAAACGTCGATAAAATAAAGAAAATTATACCTTTCTTTGCCAACAAAAACAAGTTTTATAAATTTTTTTATTAAAATTTGCATTGTTGACATTCATCAAACGTCTAGAGAGTTTAAAAATTCGGTGTTTCAAAAATATTCTTATCCAACAGTGTTATCATTCCAAAATCATTTGTAAACATTCATATGAAATCAATAAAATATAGCAGCTACGAGTAAATCATAATGAAAATTTCAACACTATCCTCGTCTTGGGACGCTGATAAGAAGCAAAATTTCGTAATCTCGAATTCCCTTACAATTCGAAATGATCCGATCAGACAAAAAGATTTAATTTTACAAATTGACGAAATGAATGCAGTTTGTGCTGAGGAGTTTGAATACAAGTTCGACGTGCTCGGATTTACTGTATCAGGAACTGTCAGAATGATAGACAACAAAGAGCTCTTACCATATATTTTGCGAATAGAACGTGAAAGTAATATTAGGCGCAAACTTGTCGATATAATAAATTTGTACAATGACTGGGTCCATTTCTTCCACTTATGCATTGACTTATACGCCTCGATACTTCATTCTAATTCGTCTCGCTATCGTTTCGAGCAGCACAATGATAGTGTGAAAGTACGTTAAAAGTGTCGGGCACACATCGCGACAGGACAATAATAATTTCGATCGGTCTCGCTATAGTTGTAAAAGCGGATGGATGACGTAGTTATTTTCTCTGTGGTCCGAGTCTCGTATTATATTATTTTTTGTTATTTTTATTTTTTCACTTCTCCACCGCTCTGTCATTACCGGTATACCGATATGCGACTCGAAGCCCTCGTTGTGAACGATGCCAACATTCACGGACAAAATAAACTCCGTGACGAGACGCGAGAGGACAGAGACTTTCGCGTCTCGATTTTCTCACACTCACGTATGTGTACCCCTGTAAATTCATCAACGAACAAAACGCACTACTCTCCCTATGATTTAGTACCGATGTCCACTTCTCGAGCGCGTGAGAAACACGACAATAAATTTTCGACTGTATTGTAAACCAATGGGGGAAATAAAAAGGTGAATAATACTTGTGACTTTCTCAAAATTTTTAGTTTTAACGACCGCCGATTGAGCATACTCTTTTTTCTATTTGTTCTTTGAAACACAATGTCAAAAATGCATTTTATATAGAAAAGTATCAAGATTCAAGAAAACGATCAAGATCATATTGCTCTATGCATCTCTGTTAAAAGATGCTTTTCAGTCAACTTTTCAGATTTCTTTTTCTAAGGAACTTCTTTTATGAGGAAGTATCGGTCGTCAAACCCACATGTAATATATTTACATAAGTTTCATGTATATTTATATATATCACATGTGGGCTTAACGGTTCCTAGAGCTCGTACTATCGATCACAATATACGAACACTTTTCACTATATTTCCCCAACGCGTCATAAATTCTTTAACACTAAAACGAGAAACTGTTCTCTTAAAAAATGAATACTGTGAAAAATTTGTATCTAATCACATGAGCACGAAGCTACTTTTTTTTTTTTTTAGTAATCACACCAAAAAAGATAAGAGTTTCATATCGTCGAAACCGCATTTGCAATAACGCTGATTACAAGTGCCATCAAACATCTTACAGCATGCTTCACATTATGTAAACAACAAATCGTTTTTACTCTTGTACAAAAGCAAAATGTTGACAATTTTCGTAAAATACGTCCTCAGATGCCAAAGAGTAACGTATAATT
Organism: Campoletis raptor; assembly: GCA_948107755.1. NCBI lineage: Eukaryota > Metazoa > Arthropoda > Insecta > Hymenoptera > Ichneumonidae > Campoletis > Campoletis raptor. The sequence goes on from OX403622.1 coordinate 15,520,407, forward strand.
TTTATATTGTATAGAGATAAAAATGTACTTATGCTTTAAGCATTTAATGAGTAATCGAAAGTAATGAATTTGTAAATTTATTAAAATCTACCGATTCTCATATTCGCATTTCCCGTATATAGAAGGCAAGCGCGTAATTAAAACATAGAATTACAGCGTAATGAAAGTAGCTGGATATAATTCTTAATTAGTTACCGCTTTTAACGATTTCATTCCGATGTTTGTGAGAAAAAAAAAATCAAATCGTTTAATAGAAAAATTGAAACAAGTTTATGTGAAAAAAGTGGAGTTAACGAAAAAAAAAACTATAAAATTGTTGTTTTAATTGTGATTTAAATGAAGCTCCGAAACTTAATGAAGAAAATGTTAAACGGGGATGCTTAAATTGGGAATGTTTGATGTTACACATGTTGTAGCATTTGTGGTGGCGCGATGAATAGAAAATGCGATGAAACGCCTGGAGAAACACGCGATTGCGTTAATCTTCATAGTGCACGGAGTCGACATAAACTGCAAACAGCCGGCAATTCTTCCGAGTGCACCTTCGTCTCTCATAAGGGAGGCCAGAACATACGTTTTTTTTATCTATGTATATATATATTTTTTTCGTTGGTTCACCAGTATCTTTTAGATACTCTCGAAGATAGGTTTGCTCGGAGGGCAACTAAAACGCGTTTATGTCTTACGTTTAAGTGTTCGTGATCCCGCGTCCAAGACTTTGACTCTTCAATGTTTTCTTGTTTCACGTTTATTAATGCAATAACTCGTTCCCCGAGTGCGCGTTATATATCGCGTTATGCACGAAGAACTTGAAAGTCGTAATGTCGAAGCTTGACAGGAAAAGAGGGATAAACGAGAAGATAGAAATCTTCCGCAGATCCAATGATATACGTTTTATCGGAGGATCAGTGTAACTAGTACGAATATGAGTATAAATATAATACATTTTTAAGGGTGTGTGTATGTGTGTGTGTTTGGTACAGTGGCCAGCGAGGTATAAGGATAAGTAGCAATTCCGGAAGTGGAATAACGGGTGCACGCTAGTTTTCTCCTGTATAACGTTTTACGCCGATAAATAAAGCCATAAAAGACTTATCGATTCTCGCTTCTAATAATCGAAGACTCCTTATTGCAGCAGTCTTTCTCGACAGCAATGAAAACACAAGACGGTGGAATGAGAATATGATTTTCGCACGTTATTAGCACTCGGCCAACACACATATTACACGCACCTTGCGGTTGGCAAACTTTTTATGTGCCATACCACGTTAAATGTATAGAATACGTGTAGCGTTCAGATGTGAGATAGAGGTCGTGTGTTGCGGTGAAGGGCAAAAGAAGAAGTTGTCGGAGGTGAAAAAAATGGGTGGTGCACAGTAAATCAAAAGAAATTAGTAACCGACGTTTTTATTGAGCCAGAACGAAAATTTTTACGTCAATTGGAGCCCAAAAATAACATGTGTGCTAAAAAAAAAAAAAACAAAAAAAAAAGCTTTAACGAAGCCAAAGCAAAGTTTTATCTGCAAAATTTATTAGCCAGAACTTCAAACGATTGCCAGATATTCTTGAACAATTTTAAACGAAAAAAACATGAGCAATTACTGTACAGCGGACATAGGAAGTTGAAAGAATGATTATACTTGTTAAATATGGTTGTGAATGCGGATCACATGTCTATAAAATAATTTTCTGAATAACATTTGCAGTTTATTTTCTAGTATCGAAGGATAATTTAAAAAATATTCAAAGTATTGATTAAAAATAATAATCAAGACATGAATAAAAGTGTGTTTTTCTGTAAACTTTGATTGCAGTTTGAAAAAAAAAAAAACGTAGCTGCGGTGAGTGAGTAAACATACGAGGCTCCATAACTAGCAGAGTAAAAGAAAGGCAGAAGCAAATGGAGAATCGAATTAACGAGCTCGACAAGCTTCGGAGGACAGTGGAATTGGAATCGCATCGATCTTTGACCCATCCCTTACAAGGTCTTTTCTCAGCAATCCAAACTCACACACTGAAGGCGTGTGCGCGAATGTTTCTCGTTTTTTGTTTTTGTTTTCTTGCTGGAACGTAGAACATGTAATTTTATGTTATAATGAACGTATCCGGGTTGTATAAGCATGTGGAGATGAAAAGAAATTAATGAAAATATAGAGAAAGAAAAAGGAATGGCTAACGAAACACGTACAGAAATAGCTGTCGAAGCGTCCGCATAGAGTCGTCAACATCGAATGCCACGCGGTTGCTGTTAATGTTAACTTTATTGCTTCGGCACTCCGATTGCTTAGTGCTCTCTTCACTGGGTTACGGCACAAGGCAATATTGCTCACAAGCCCAGCAAACAGCAGAGTCTATAGATATTCTTTATAAGGATAGGGTTGCTTCCCGAGGCGATGAGGCCGAGGCTAATTTGCGCGCGGATATAAACAGTGGCTGAGAGTTACAAGCACGTATAGATAGGAATATATTGTTGAGTTATACCTTCTCTACCTTTGGAAGCTACAAAGACTTCGAACTATGCGAAAATCTCCAATCGTTATCAACCTCATGTCGTTTTTTTTTTAATCACGATTTACGAAGAACTTGAGAGTACTGAAAAATCCCAATCATTATATTCACGAAAAGACTCACAAAAGGATTGGAAAATTTGTAATTCTCGATTAAATTTTTTTTTTCAATTTAAAACATGATAATTCAACCATTGTCTACGATTCTAATATATAATGAGATCGCGTGAAATACCTCGTTAGATTGTCGTGAAAAAGTCAAATTGAAAGTTTCACTAATTATGAAGAAATGTTTATTTTGTACATGGCTGAATAAGTAAAACTATGATGAATAGTATAGCTTGAAATTCAAAATCAAAATCTTGCTTTTTATGACTGAGCATGTCCGTTGTTTCAACTCAGGAAAATGCATCGAATGCCCGAGGTCTCTTCTTTTCAGACCTTTCTTGCCCTCGTGATTGTTCGTATATAGAGTCATTAATAAAGTTTATTTCGTCTGTAAAAGAAACCGAATGATGGGTAGAAAATAAAGAGAAGAAGAGTCGCAAATAACTCGAGGGTGTACAGTGCCCTAACGATCATCCTTCTTTGTTTCGTACTTTTTTGCCCTCTTCGTCACCCGGGGCTCAGAAATTGCTTTTTCTATTGTTGATGCATTCGTTTTACTGCTTACCTTTCAAGCCCTCCAATCAGATCGTTTGTTAATTCAAACATGTTCTGTATCGTTAATCATGCATATTTTGTTGCCGAATTTATAGGAATATAGTTAAGCAATGATATAGAAATTTGCATTATTTAAATGCAACAATAAATATTTATATCAGTAAGTGCATATAAATGTGTAGCTGTGTACTAAAGACAAAGAAAAAAGTGTTATTTCGTTGCATTGCAAGGATGCGAACGTCAATGTATCATATTTTATAGCATTATCACAAATTTAAAGGTCGATGAATCCTTGAGACGTACTTTAGTTTGGTTGCAGCTAAAATGTACTAACAATAATAAGGGGTGAAGGAGTTAAGAGGATAAACGACAAATTGTCGTGGCTGCGGCAAGGGGTAACCTTACTGGCAAATAGTGATCCTTCTCGCTCTTTTATTTTTGCATACTTAACGATGCCTAAAAATAACGAGACTTGCTAAGTGGATAAGTCGTATCTCTCTTCAGGTCTGTGGCATTCTTCATTTTTTTGTTTTGCTTTCACAAGCTGTGCGTGCATCCTGCACGTCGCGCGAACTCGTTTTTCGGGAGTAACCGGACGCCTTTCTCGCTTCCTTCCTCCTCAAGCCTGCCGCGTTCATGAGTTTTACGTATGCGTATATAGCACTCACACACACATACACATTCACATATCAATACGAATACATGAAGAGCACATGCTGGTATGAATTAATGAAAGAGAATCACGCGAGACGCATCATTCACCATCGCGTTGCAATGGACGAGCGAGATATACTCGAGATACTCCGGATGGACTCCGGAGACTCGATACACTCTTGTGAATTTGCAGAAGATTATGAGCCCACTATCGTGAATTTACTTTACGCTCGAGCAAAGAAAATAAATCACTTGTGCGAAGGATCGACAGCCTTTAAATTTATAACGCTGGCTGAGTTAGAGTTATTTATTGCAGTACCGGAACGAGACTTCCTGAAATATATTTACGGATAAGACTTACCACCGAACATTCTAATGACCTCACGAAAATAACTGCACGCGAAAAATAATAATTTTGTATATAGACAATGAACCAGATCTGCGGTAAGCGGTGTGTAAATCAAATTTCATTAGTGTCCAACAAAATGTTTCGTTTTTTTAACCATCATGCATATTACGATCGATTTAGAATTCTTGGTTTTAACATTATAATATTATTTGCACTTCCATGACCTCAGATTTGGAGCATTTTTATTTTTGTTCTATTCTGGGTACTTTTGCGAAGCTTCAATCAATCTCTCTACAGGAACTCTTTAATAAGAAATCCTGGACACTGCGATTTCAAGCAAATTTCACAAGCTTTCTTTGTTAATCTTTCCATATCTTACTAAGTTTTATTATTACTGCGAGGCATTATTTCCCATCAAAGAAGAATTTCATGTGAGAACTCTATAAAAGTACAGCATGTGACTTTGACAATACACAAGAGTCTTCTATGTTCTCGTTGTTGTTTTTACAAAAATACAGCTTTCTAAACGATTGCGACCGAGAATTATTCTACTCAATCAGTTGTGTTGCTTTGGTATGAAGAAGAAATCTGCATTGTTAATCATGATCGAAGTAATGCGGGACTTGCTCGTTCGATTTTATTCGATTACACTTGGTTGTGGGTCGAGCGACTCCATGAACCACGCTATGTTTCATCGCCATGTTCTCCATTATATCGTTGTTAGTCCGTAGGCTTGAGATGAAAAGTACTGATTCCGCAGAGTTCTCTTTCCCTCTCCCTCTCTTTGTCTCTCTCTCTCTCTCTCTCACACACACTCTTTCTCTCGCAAGTCGTTTAGACAACGGTGCCAATACTTTGAGATACTACTAGCGAGTAATCCACTATACGATCCAGAGTCACACAGGGTTTGTTGGAGAGGCCTATTGCCTTGTTACAGAATGTTCCGTTGCGGATCAACGATCGTGTATGTTCGATTCTCGATAATCACTCTCACCGTATCTCGTGTATATACGTTAGAACAACACAATTTACGCAAACCTCTGTACATATGGACACAAACACACAAACGTATGTCGATGAAAATTCGTCACGTCTGTATTTTCCTTTGGGAATGTTTAGCGACCGACGACGATGTATTCACGTATATATATATATATATATATATATATATATGTCTCTTGTATAGTAAAGATAAAGACGAAAGAGCCACGAGCACCCTTGCGCCGCTTTCCCAATCGAATCGAGCGGATCTCTTTTACAAGACATCGATATTACCATCGTACATCGAGCATATCCATCACCATTACAATTTGTTCGGGTTTGTAATCAAAGATCGTTTTTCCTCGGTTGCCAACATCGTGGGAAATGATTTCTGTGCTGATGAAACGAGTTGACAGATCGATTAGATCAAGCGACCAAAAAACATCAATGGGTGGAAATGATTTCGCCTTCTATCAGTGCCCAGTGCTCGGCCCAGTGTCCTTTTGTTTTTGTTTTTCCACATTTTAGATCAATTCTCGTCATAAAAAGTAAGAAATGAAGTCCATAAAATGATTCTCCAATTATTTTGTACCGTAGAATCGATAGATTTCTGTCTATTCATTGAGTCTTTTGATAAAAACAGTAAAAATATCTCGTTTCTATGGAATCGAGAGTTCAGACGAAATTACCAACGCATTTGATTTTCAATAAACAGACGTTACGAATAATACCCGTAAAGGGCTAAGCTCCGCCAGAAACTTACTTGAATTAAAAAAAAAAACTTTTCTCAGATCGAACTTGACCGCAGATTGGTAGGAAAATCTGCGCGAACACCTGTTTTTACGTTAAAGAAGAAGATCGAGTGAACCCGAAGAGTTCTAGAATCTGGCAGAATGGATTTCGACGAGAGAGTCTAGTCTAGTGTATATATAAATATAAACATCTCGGGTGTATAGCAATTATTAGCGAGAGCTGTATCCGGGCATGAGTTATGGGAGAGAGATCTGCATTCTGGCGGCCTCCTCTTCCTCTTCTTCCTGAGGCTCCATTTCATATCGAGTCTTTAAATCTCCGCCCTAGCATGTGTCTATAGACATATATATTCAAGTGCACCAGTTCATATATTTATATGTGCGTGTGTATCTGTGTGTGTATCCTAACTCTATGTAACCCTGCGGTCATCTGCTCGCACTACCTGGTGTGTTAGAAAGCGATCAGGCACACGTTCCAACCCCATACATATATATACCCTTTTGATGAAAACGTTTCAAACTTCCGGTATATCCTCATTTCATCTATATAATGGATCGCGTGTCAATTGTGCTATAACAAATCTCTTACAATTAATCATGTGCGGAGTACAAATGATACATAGATTTAGAGCCGCGGAGAAGTAATCCTGGTTGATCTTTCCAGGAAACTCAAACGATTCTATTCTTGGCAGTCCGATCGAATCATTGACTCGTTTTATTTCTTATACGCGATTGCAGGAAGAGAAGGTGATCCATATGACGCCGTAAATGTGTTCAGGTTAGAAAATGTATCAGAAATCGTTCATTTCTGTTTTTATTTTATATTCGTGTTAATGTTTATTTCTGGGTCTGTTTGAATTTTATTTTCTTGTTCTTAATTCAGAGAAATATTGAGTGCAAAGGCGTGCTTCGCATCTACCACGTTTTCAGTATTTATATATTTATATGTCAGAGCAAATGTGAGTACGTATACGTGTGCAAACGACACGACGAAGGAATCAACGACGGCCAAGGCCTTAAGTAAACTGGAACTGCATGTACGCGATACGAACACTGCCAACTGGACTAGATAATTTATCGTATATGTATACATATGGCAACCTAAAACGCCGTTCTTCCGAGAATTTTAGTCCCCCCCCCCCTCACGCAAGCAGAATTATTCATCCATTTTTTCGCTCTCGTTTTAAACATTTAACACTTTTTTTTAAATTCTTCTTGCATTTTGTTCTCTCATCGCACGCTTCGATGTGCGTTACGCTTGATCGATTTCGGCCTTCCCTCCGGTTCTCCTATTCCACTTCTGGTCGTGCCAATCAACGTAATTAGATCGAATTAACGAAGCGACCACCTTTTAAACATAAACTTTTTTTACCTACTAAATCGAGCATCTGTCGTAATTGCTATTCGATTAGAATTTATAGCTGCAATGGATTTCATTTTCTTGCGATTTAATGATAATAATAAAAATTATGTTAGCCATAAATACGCAGGAATAACGCACGATTCTGCATATGAAAAACTTATTAGCCGTTCTGTTTTTTTTATTAACGGTTATTAACGGTTTGAACTGTTCTGAGTAATGAAAAAAATGTTCTAATCACGCATCAAATAATTAACACATTGTAATCGACGGTTAGCCCGACGTCAAAATCTTATTTTTTAGTCTTATCTGTTTCTTGTTTGTTGTCGGGATCCCAACGTTGTAAATTCTGATCACCATTTTACGAGTGGCATGTCGTTAAATACAAAAAGATAGATGGAAGTCAGATATAGAAATCGAAGAAGATGCTGAATCGCGGATACACGAACAGAAATGATGCACGAATACTATGCAGCAGCACTAGTTGCTGGTAATAAAGCAATCAAGCGCAATCTTGTCCTCCTCATGGCAAACATGCATTACGAGAAATACATATATCCAAGCTAGAAATACTGAATGTTTTAATGTCCATGTACATTAACCTTCATGCACAATTTATTAAAAGCCCACTATCAAAAGATAATAAGAACAAATATTGTATAAAAAATATAAACATTCGTGATAAAGTAGAAAAAACGTTGATTCGAAGTTGTTCTTAAAAAAAAAAAAAGTATAAAATTTAAAACATTTATAGAACCGCATCTTATCTATTATTCATTTCAAAATATTCCATTGTAGTAATATCTTCAAAGATTGGATAAAATGTTGAAAGTATTTGGATTTTATTCATCGAAAATTTGACGTTTTGTCTAAATTGTGACCGCTTTCGAGCAATTCGTACATCGACCCTTCGTTTTTTCCATATAACTCGTTCAACGATCAAACAAAATGAAACATTGACTTCGGCGACTAAAGGATTCGTGTGAATGTTCGAAAATTAATCGTATTGTTGCAGGTGAAAGATTTAGCTCATAACTTATCGTCGAGTCAACCGATATCGCGATTCATGCAACTTATGAGGATTGTAAAAAAAAAATGCCTCATGGAGTGGAAAATAAAAATCCGGCAGTTGTTTTTTGTACTGTTCGCTAATAATATTTGGTTTATTAATTAATTTGAACGATATTGATGTACATTTCCGTACATATGAATTTTCACGAGAAACTCATTTCGGACTACGATCCATATATTTTTCATTATGATTTTATAATGGGACTCAATTTATTTTAAAAAGCCACGCATCCATGGTAAATAATGGGTGAGTGATTTTTACAAGCTCGACGCACGTGTGAGTACGTATTGGATCGAAACTCGTGGTGTTTCAGAGAGTGCAAAAAACTAGACGGACAAGTTGGTCGAGTGCAAAAACAGCAAACTATATATTTTACCTGCTACCCTCGTGCTCTGGTGAAGAAACGACGAAGAAAGTCAGAGCAAAATAGCAGGATAACTGGCAGACGCAGAGATTCTTTCCCCTCGTTTTTCGTCCTTTTAAATCTCAACAGTCACGAGTGAGTGCGAGATAGAAGTCATAAACGTTAAGGAATTAACTTTTGCCGAATCTCAGAAGGCTATTTGAACGAAAGAGAGAGAGAGAGAAAAAAAAGGTAAAGACACAGAGAGAGGGAGTACGTAATAACGAATTTTTACGATGCAATTTCCCCCTGAATGGGAATGACGATGGGTGAGTTCGGTACTTGGCAAAGCCACCCATGAATTTTTAAATGCAAAAAAAGGGCACCGGGATCGAGGACCCCCTCTGAAGACGTGGAAATTGGGGTCTTGAATGTTACAGAAACAGAATTTAAACAGCCCGAATGCATGGGGTTGCAATTATATTGCATCCCCGAATGATTTATATTCTTTGCAATTAGTCGAAAGCCTGTGGTTAATACGATTTAATAGGGGTATAAGATTACAAATGGCCTAACAGCTTGCACTGATATCAAGTTTAACGCGTTATACGTAGACATTTTTAATTAGAAGAAATAAATTGGGCAGTAAATCCAAGCATTGTTTTAATGAAACGAAAAATAAAATGAGACCTTTATAAAAATTGTGCCTAATCTTATGATGTTGAAATTCGCATCGTTCAAATGCTATGTAATTTTTGTTTTTTTTTTTTTTTCGACGAACCTTGAATTCATGTGACAATGTTCGGTTTTCATAATTAGACGATCTTTTCATAGAACTTAAAAATTAAAGGGTACAAATAAAAATTATATCTGATTGATGTAAAAAAAAATTATTCGGTGTGTTCCAAAGATCAAAACTTCTACAACGCTTTTCAAACTTTTGCAGAATAATTACTCCATAAGAGAACTGATATCGAATAAGATTAGAGTACATGCAGCTTCGAAGATCCATACAAAAATGTATAATTTTTATTTATTTTTATTTTAGTATGAAAAATTCATTTCTTCGTATCTTAAAAATCATAAAATGCACACTATTTTTATTGATTTATTCTTATTTCGTGTTCTCTGTCACATAAATAAAGAATAAAAAATAAACTTTCAAATTGGCGATTTATATCCGAAGATATGAGTGAAAGAAAACTCTGGTTTGTGCAAACTCATAACTGCAGGAACCAGGTATCTTATTGTCTGATTTCCGAGTTAGCAGCAAGTTAACTAACCCCTACGAAAAATGTTTTGTGTTTTCTTCTATTTTTTTAAGTTTGATGAAAGCATCAGAATGTCAATAGCGATTGAAGATTTCCGTGGTTCGATAATTGTTTTTTGTTATGATTCGAAATATTGACGATCTAAAGCTTAAATGATTTAAATATTTACTCACCACTGGTTGAACTGTATTCTCCGATGTATCGCCTCGTGAGATATCGCACGACAACAGCTGCAACGGGAAAAAAAATGGAAAAAATTAAAAGAAATAATTGAATGTATGCGTTACGTTAATTAATCGTTACAGATCATTTTCCGTTTGATGCGAATTCGGAATAAATTTCGTGGAGCGGAAAGATTGATTTTCAGAGTGTTATATTTTAATGATCTCCCGCCCTCTTGCACGAAAAAAATTAATGGCGTTACACGCGATCCGCATGAGGCGAATGAAAAAAATATTAATAAAATGAATAATAATTTGAGAACCGACACCAAGCTACGAAAAAAAATCATGACCTCGATTTCCCGACAGTTTTTTTTTCTTTTTTTACTCATTTTTTAATCATCCTGTCAACGCGAGGACTGTTCGATGCCTTAAGAGGGCTCGCCCAGCAAAGCGCACATTCACTTTGAGGTAATCCGAGAATAATTAACGCGGTCACTCGTATTTCTTATTTAAAGAGTACTGTATCAATTGATAATCATCATTTCAACCTTGAAATAATAATTTCATCGGTTCAGCTTCATCAAATTAATCGGGAATAATGTAAAATGTTTCTTTTTTACTCTCTGTACAAAAATCAATAAAATCACGACTTTTAGACTGTCTCATTGGCTAAAATGATTAAAATTTGTCATCTCAATGGCGATACCAAAAACCGAGATTCCAAAACAACCCAGGAATTATTTGATCGTTCTAAACTCCGGTAAAAGTGTTGTCGAGTCATCGAACTATATAATTTTCTTTCGAACTTTTGTAGAAGACAGGATTAATGTTTCGCGAATCCCGCCTCTCTTGTCGGCAGGTTGCCAAATTGTTGGTTTGCCATCTTGATTTTCATCGAGCAAACCAAGCAAGACTTCCCGATAGCTTATAATTTTTTTTTGTGTTTTTTTAGAATCCAGGGTTCCTAAGGGCTTTGTGAGGAGCTTCAAAAAAACTCGAAGAATAGGCGTTATTCTAACAAGGGAATGTGTGCACGCTCCGTTGGTTAATATTTCGCGGAAACATGTAGACAGCAGAAGATCAGCCGCTTCTTTGACCACAACATCGCAAGCAAATGCTCCGAGGCCCTGCAAGATTTTGCTGTGGCTTGTATAAGGAGAGGCTTTGTGAGAGACGATAAAACCTGCAATTTTGCCTCTCGCCTGCTTCGACTTGCTCTCGTACATTTATGCTAGTTCCCTCAGGGGCGAATGAAAACGTAAGCAAAGCAAAACGAACATCGGTGCAAACTTGAAGAGCGTGAAACTATGAGAATTCTCTCATCGATCACTGGCTAATTATACACACCCGTTTATAACTACCTAACACCTAGAAAAGCCACTGACCAAACCAGTATTCACCCTGTTTGCAAAGTTCGTCTCTGCCATTTTGGAGAATCGCATCCAAACACATTATCTATTTGAAAAAAATTACTATCCAAAATAGAAACTTTAAATATATAAATTATGAAAGGGATTCAAATCCTTGATTGAGAGCTCTAAATAATGTGCGAACAAAAGCTTCCAACAATTCGTCCCAAATAAAAGACACACTGAGGACTTAACATGCAGTCAAAATCGTGATTTCCACAAATAGCATTCTGCCAAAAAAACCTTCTTCACTCGATTGTTCGCTTCAATTTGTTTTTTATTTCCCTCAAGAAATTTTCTACTTTTCCTAACAACAAAATATGTCTTTTCGTCAAAAATAAAAATTTCGTTTCAACGATACTTTTTTCCAGTGTTTTCCCTCGATCATCGATCGAAGTCACATTCTGAGTGAAAATCCTGCTTTACAAACCTAAAACAAGACTTCTGAAAAAAAGCTTACTCCAAATAGAATAAAGTTTCACTTTCGATATATTCGTGAAGATTTCACGGAATCATTATATTTGCCTCTCGCATCAAAAGGTTTCAAACACCTTCTCCAATTTTTCATTATCACATTTTTCATTTCCGAAAGATTTAGCTAGGTAGGCAGCTCGTTTTCCATTTCGTATACATATGCGGTCTTATAGCTGGATGGTGTTTATAATGTATTGGTGGTGCGCGTTGAAGATTGAACGTTCCATGGGGGGAACCGCGAGAGCCAGAAGAACCAGCGAATTTGCCTTCGGGGCATAATCTGCCGTCGCGAGAAAATGAAATCCAAGAAGCCACCGGGCTTCGTAGAATCTTGGTAGACTGAACGGGTAGACCTTCCGTAGATGAGTGACTCTGGTGCTGTACGTGGACTCGTACTTCATATACACACAGTTTATCAATAAACACATACATGTATGTGTAAATGTATTATACATATACATAAATATTATCTGTACAGTATTGCGGTACACGTCACTTTTACGTCCCCAGGCACGAAAACTTTGCGCTTTCAATTATCCGCTTCGTATACGTGCCCCACAATACCTTGACTTGTTGCGCCTGGCTAGGTATCTTATCCTCTATGGTGTAGTCTTACTCTCAGTTTGCAACTTATAAGTGACGTGTAGAGGGCACCACCTGCATGATAACATTGATATGTATGCATATTTATCCCTGTGTGTGTGTGTGTGTGTCTTTGAATATTTTGTATGAATGTATAACGTACATATACTAAAAAGAGATCGTTCGAAGGATGGAATAGTATGTGGTCTCTCTTGCGGCAATGCAAATCTCTCGGGGGGGCTCTCCGAGCATCAGCCACTGGGCAGACAGGAAAGGCTGTCTTTCTGTCTTTTTCTCTGTATATATACCATAACGCAGGATATCCTGCAGATTCCTGTTTGTGTATTTCGCACGCGATAGAAGTGAGACGGGCGCTAAATCACAAATCACCGAGCTAAACGAGAGTCGCGTGAGAGCTCTAGTGTGCAAGTTTAAGTGTAAGTACATGTGTGCGTATGTGTTTGCAGCTATTTCTGCATATATGCATGTAAGAAGTGTGGTAGATTGCTAGCTCATTGCTTTGAAAGCGACCCAGCATCGCAACTCTCCTTGAATCACTGAAAGACTCGGCTCATACACTTGCCTGTGTAATTAATGCGAGAGCAAGATGAACCATAAGTTATTCATAAAATATTATTTGACTGGCATTGCTGAACCAGCTCGGTTAGGTTATCATCAGTTTTGATGATTCGGTATGTGTTATTGATGCTTGCAAATTATTTATCATATTAATCATTCTTTCGTTCTTGGAAAACTGCTAAGACACGAGGCTTTTACAGATTTTCACTTCTTGACAGACCCTGCAAATTTTTCAATTCATCGAATGATCTCACATCGAGACTGCTACTTTCAGAATTTCATTGTCATGTCAAATCAAATTATAATGTTTCGGGCATGCGAAGCAAGAAATAAATAATATTATCAGTTGCCTTTTTCGAATGATCCTTTTTTCTAGATCATTCCCAAAAACTGAATCGAAAGCTTTTAATGAAAATACTAAAAAATAACGAAAATATGAAAAACTATTGAAAAATGATGAAGTGGAATGCCAGAGAATGATCGTGAATGCGATATAATCGTGAATACTTTCATCATAATGGGCATGTAAATTTCTAACGTAGAGGGCAACGTACATATTATCAACAGTCATTGTAGATTCGTATCGCAAGGAACCTCGTGAAAAAAAAGTGTCCTCGATGCAGTGCCTTCTATCGATTGTTGTCGCGTATATATATCGTCATGTCGGAATTTCAAGTCTCCACATTATGTTACGTGTGTGTCTCAGTGTATAAAAGTTTATAGTATATTCTAGTGCAATGCGCGCAAGGACTTCGTGAGCTTGAGGTTAGTCATAGTACAAGCTTCCAGTCAAGTAAAAGAGAGAACAAATTTATGAACCGTAGCAATAACTGAGTGTAGGACATCACGAGATATTCTTCTTTTATGCATACACACATATATATTTATCTGTATATATTTACACGAGGTCCATGTGAAACAAAACCAGATATAAAGTGCCTGTAAGGTGGGCCGCTTTGCACAGAGAAAGAAGAACGAGCAGAATGATCAACTTCCAAGCAAGGTCGATGTGTAGCTTGAAAAAAAAGAATGGACGCGACGTTATGTGATGTAGAGTATAAATGCCACGATTGTTGTAAAAATGGTACATTTCCGCCATTTATGAATCTTCACTCTTCAACAGCACTTCGCGAGCCACAGTGTCCAATAAAACGCATGAAAAGTTTATAACTTTCTCTCAAGTTTGAGCAAAAGTGAAAAATCTTGTATTATTTGCATATTAGAGTGATTTTGCCATCCAACTGCGCAGCCGGAGTGAACGAATCGTTATAAACATGATGAACGTTCAAATTACTTGATTTTTGTATTAATCTTTATGCCATTGAAGATTCGTTTTTAAATAATGTAACCGGATATTCGATAAAATTCAATGACATCGAGATAGCGGGGAATTTAAAATCGGAAAGTTCGTTGCAAGGACCAGTGCAACGGAAAGAAATGTCGGTGTTGGGAGAATGGAAGGGAGAGGTAACATCAGGGGAAACTCGTTTCATGCGATGGGATCTCAATAAGCTTCGAACTATATATATATATATATAGAGGCAAGAGAGCCAAGTGCACGAGGCGAGAAATTTATGAACTGGCACGCGCTTGATCCTCTCGAAACGCTCGATGATCGTTGGGCGAGGGGGAAGGAAAGGCAGCGAAGGGAGAGGGGGGCAACAAAACGCGACACGATACAGGTACCGCACGTATGCGACCTGACTCGAATCATTGAGAGTCGCACCAAGTGTGAGCTCCTGGCCTGCTATCTCTGTTAATGCGAGAGCTAACCTCGGAGCTAACGCTATTTCGCTCCTACACTCGATTAAAGATTGAATGAGAAAAAAATGATAAATGAAAAAAGGAAAAAATCGAAGTAGTCGGCAGAGAAACTAAGTTAGAATCGTGGCACGGAGTGAAATTCGTATCACGGCACATTATAAACGTTTTGCTCATTGAACACTCGGGAGTATAACTGACACGGAATTCTATAACCTTTCGATATTTTCTACGAGCCCGTTAATTTTAATTAGCAAGCATGCCGCCTCGATGCGATTTCGCGTAGATAAGTTTTGAGGTGTGAAAATTTGATAGGCCTTTGATTTCTCGACAACGAGAATGAAAACGAATCCAAGTACGAAGATTAGTTTGAATCAAGTGGAAATTTGCCCCCATAAATTTGTAATAATTCTGAAGTCCCAATTAAATGCTGTTGTAAGAATGTGAAAAGGGGGTCAAGTAAATTTACCCGATCTTAAAGTAAAGCTCGATGCAAGTAATTGAAAAATATTTAAATTACAGATTTCTAATTTAAATCGTACATTTACGGATGAAAACTTAAAAAAAAAAAAACATGATGAATCGATTCTTTCACGTTTATTCAATAGTATCATACACCGCTACCACCGGTTCGAAATCGTGTGAACAAAATTGGGAATTAGAAATATCCTAAAAGAAGATAATTTCTGGCCGTATAAAATGTAGGTTTTTTTTATTAGTCTGCACCGGTCTGCACCGAAAAAAAAAAACATGAGACTAGAAGTATCTGTAATAACAGACTAAATTCAATAAAATTAATTAATTCGTTTTGAATAAATTAGTGCAACTATAAATCACGATATATGTCGGTGATTAACGATCAAAGAATATTATAAAGACACAATTGAATAAATATAATGATATTATATAAACGAATATCGTCATGATTAATTGGAATTTATAAATTTAAAAATGCTGGTATTTCAAGAAGAAGCTCATTAGTGGAAAAAAATCAACTTTTCCATCGGTCCACGTTGAAAAAATAACATTTTTTTTGTTGTTTTTTTTTTTTACAATATTGAATAATATTACTTGCAGAAAAATGAATCCATTTGAAAAAGAGATCGTCTCTATAGAAATAAATGATTGTTAATACACTGTAGAAGGAATATTGTAAAATTACAGTCAGATAAAGTTGGAAGTAGTTAGAAACATGATAATGAAAATGATTATTCAAAAGTAATATTTTGCAGACTGCGGTACGATTTCGACTTATCAAAGTTGTATAGCTCTCGTCAAGAGTCTATTACTTTTAACGAGCGTTAAGTGAGAACATGTGAAATGATATCATTTTCAAGAATTCACGATGAATATGAATATTTACGAAGCTGCGAAGAATTTTGACAAGCGTGAATAATTTGAGCGTCGACACTCGACTAAGCGTTATCTCACGAGAGCAATTATTTATTCATTGGTCGTCGCTGAGTAACGCGAAAAAAATTGATGAAAAAAAAAGGCGACATACATCGGTGTCGATAAATTCAGAGAAACCGAGGTGCGTTATTATCGCTACGGTTATTACATTTGGCGAAACGAAAAAAATTTTCGTCTTCCGTCTGAAAGTACGAGAGATGTATGTGACGTGCATGAAAGATAGGAAAAAAAATACAACGCACGCGATTTAATTTTACACCGGATGCTGCGACGAGAGATGCTGTCAAAAAAATTACGCTATCTTTTCCGTGGTCCATCCCGTAAATTATGAAATTGTCTCACGCTCGAATAAACACCATGGATTAATTATTTCGATGGTAATAAAAAATACGCGGTAAAAGGAAAAAAAAAATGTAATGTACGGTTGATTTCAATGCGCAGGCATGACCACCCGAGAGTGTCGACAAAATTTATGAACCCAACCCACGAGTTACCGAACCCTCCTGTGCACCGTACAAATATTAATCCTGTGATTCATGAAAATACATTTTGTCCCCCCCCCCCTCCCTCCACATTAATCCAGTTTCGCTTCGGCCTTATTGTACTTCGATAATCTACATGTTCTCGGGATTCTTTGATAATAAATATAACATAAATATTGGCTTCGTCATTTTCGAAAGAGAATAAAACACAATTAATATTTTCAAAATAATGAGAATAAAAACTTTACTCGTTTCAACCGTTTCGATTACATAATGACAGTTCGAATTGACACAAGTTGCGAGAGAATTTGTGTTTTTTTTTTTTCTCTTACTGTCCTATTAAAAATTTACACACGACTTTAAAATTGAAATCATCGAAACACAACGAAATTTCGTTTATTTTAGCAGGATCCAGACTGTTTGAAGATTGAGAGCAATAAAAATTTATCATACATTTTTTTAAACCCACAGACGAGTATAAGTAAGAAAAACGTGACAATTTAGAACCCTCTAAAAAATTACATCAAAGAGAAAATATTTAACATCGTTTTATGAAACGAACAAATTTACTATCACGTTCAGCTCCTTCTTATGATCCGAATAACATTTTTTTCATTACAAAAACTTATTAAGATTTATTCAACATTCGAAATGTAAGATTTAGTACTTATTTGAAAGCTTATATTGTTCAAAAAATTCAAGAGAAATATTATTTTATGTTTCCAAATCAAACCACCCCTTGGCAAATTCAATTGAGCAGTGCAAGCATCATTTTCCATGTGCTACGTGCACTAATGCAAGCAAATTAATGCATCAAAGTTATGTCGTTTAATAATTTAATTCCCCGAAAGAGATACACGAGAATATAATGTGCTTTAGAAGCCATCTTCGTGAAATTCATGATGACGTTATTCCAGCTTTCGTTCACGAGTCTGTCGTGACATCATAATGATTTCATTGTAACAAAGTTATTATGGCAATTCAGTAAAAAAAAAAAAAAAAGACTTTGTGTGATTTATTTATTTTTTTCAGAATAATTTCGATTTCACAAAAATTCAGAAGAAATCTAGAAAAACAAATTACTGATAAAACCGAAATAATTGTATAATATGCTAAGATACAGACCAAGTCGAGCAGTTAAGAAAAAGAAAAAAAAATCATGCACACACTTTTTTATGCATCGTTTTTTTTTTTACGAAACTACGTAAGAAAAAAAATTAATACAAATTCTATTTGAAATATGGAGTAGCCGAAAAAAAACCGAACAATTCTCGTTGCAGTTGAACGATCGAAACTTCGGTAGCACAAAAGATAAGAATTCTATAAAACACTTCTCAGTATTTATTTTCTGCTCGTTATGTCTCGTATATACTTCGCCAGACGTGATTATTCTTTTCTCTCGAATCATTATCGTACATCGTGCAAGCTGAGATAGACGAGAAAGAGAGAAGAAAAGACCACCAACCCTGAATCTTTGTCCTTCGAAGTTCTCCCCCTTTTCATTGTCACATCGAGATCGCGATTCATGTACTGGATTCAAATTGACCGGATCGAAGATCTCAAAAAGTCATAGGTCACTCGAGCTTTGTATGATGCAATATTTTTATAATGTGAATTTCCCGGAAATACAGGCGCATCACTCAAAAGACGATTAAGAATTGACAATCTATACGTCACCATGACATGCTAAAAAAAAAAATTATTTTCTACCATGCGACAAGTCAATTAAAAAACAAAATATTGTCTCCACATAAATTTTCCATATCGTGTGGGGTTTTGTTTTAATAAAGACTAAAAAAAAAAGGATATAGTTGATCACAACTAAATAAATTGAATTAGTTCTTTTCAGTAAATTGTTCAGTTATCTTACAAAAATCGTTATATAACTTACACGGAAAAAATCATACAAAAGGCTATTTTAAAACACCTGAAGAAATCATATATGTGTTTCGCTTTAAAACTGTTGATCCAACTGTTAATAAAAAGACTATCACAGTCAGATTTGAAAAAAAAAAAAAAAAGAAAAAAGTGTACAAAGACTTTATAATATTCATTACGAAAACATTAAACCACGTAGATATGAAAAAAGTATTTTGAAACTGAACTGTGACATATTTCGAGTCGGAAAACGTTAGAATCTTCTCAATCTTTGTATAAAACTTAACTTTGACAATTATGATGTTAAAAAATGATTCCAGAAAAACTTAGATAATGATTAAGAAAAATTTCTAGCCGCATAATCTCACATGGAAAACATTTTTTTCTCTGAGAGAATCAAGTACCAAGACCGTACGCTGTTTTTCGTATGCACATTTGTACCGGCAAAAAGAGCGCGTGGGGAGGGAGAGAACCGGACGGTCAAGACGTCACGTCGTGAGATTGCTGTAGAACGCGACCGCGTATTTCTCTCTCTTTTATCTCATATATGTGGATGAGTTTACGTATATACACACACCTGCGGCACAAGCATTTCTCCTCATCGAGAAATTTCAATCCTCCGTATATGTACGTTTGAATTAACTTTTGCCACGTGTGTTAAGGAATATGGTTCTTAGCGTAAATTTATATATTTATTTTATTTTCTATTAAATTGCTTGCGATCTAACGGTATAAGAGGATCCTTACAGAATTCTCGTAGCTCTATATATTGTTGGGAAATCTCGTTAGGCGTTTTTTTCTTTTGTATCCGTTGTTAATTTTCATTGATTGCTATCGATTCATTTAGGTATGAAAATAGGGTATTAAAAAAACGGACAAGAAAGAAGAGTACAAGAAGCTCAGCGTGTTATTATCTCGTGAACGGAGCTATTTTAATCTGGCTACCCAGTGGCCCATATTAGAGAAAACGCTTTAACATGCTCTCGCCCACGTTCTACTCCGCGATTCTCAATAGAACTTCGCTAATACTATTGTAAAGTCTTCTATAGTAATCTTAATACACTAATTAGAGGTATAATTAAGCACAACGTCTTTCTCTTGCCGATCACGCTCGTTTGCATAATGTTTTTTTTATCTTTCTTTCTCTTTCCTTTTTCTCAATGCGACTGTTGGCTCGCGACCACACTCGATATATAGGATTAGCCTCGTTTCGCCGAGATATATCTCGACTTGTGCCTGTTTGGCTCTGATATCGCGCGTGCTAAGCTCAGTGTCTGTTAACTTCAGATAAAAAAAAAAAATTTTTAACGTAAACAAAACAAAGCAAACAATAAACAAATAGAAAAAAATGCAAAAAAAAAACATAAAGGAAAACTCGATGCTCCACAATCGCGAGGAAACGTCGGAACGAAACTCATTCGTACGTACTTGTCCTCGTTATCAGTCGACTTATTTTATTATTTTCTCGAGGAATACACATTCGTTGATTAACACCAAAGCTTTTTGACACTTTCATTCAATCTCTCTGCTCTCTCCTACTTTTTATTGAAATGTGATTAATATTTATCAATCGCTGAGTATACGAATTGTAGCATTTTTTTACATCGCGATTCGATAACAATTTGATAAATTTATTTTTCTCGTTTATTTGATAAGTTTATTTTCTCGTTCGAACTCTAGTTATTTCACTAAATGTCCGAGAAGATTTTGAAATCAACGAAAAAAAAAAAAATATATATATATATATATTTTATAATAGTAAACTCGATACAAATTAAATTAATTTTAAAATAATTAGACAAATTTGAACGCTTAGATAAATACTGTGTGTGAATTTAAAAATATATAAAATCTTTGATTTTTTTCAAGTCATATTTTTTTCTCGACCAACGATAAACCCCTAAAATAAAACGGAATACTGAATCACGCTCGAAATAGAATTCGTGAATATATTTGACATTTTATTGCAAGCTTTCCGTTATACAGGTCATTGAACTCATTTTTTTCACCAATGAAAAATTAGGATGCGACCGAATGAATATAAAAGCGGAATTGCTAAAACTAACTTCACAGATTTCGAAAGATTTAATGCACGTTTACGGTGGGATTTGATGTTCGGTTCTTAATTCTTTTTTTTTCAGAGACTTTCTTTCGTAATAGATAAACAAACAAACAAATTTAAACTACGAAACTTATGTCACTGGAAATAAATTGACGCGGTTTTGAAAACTCTAAATAACACATTTTTTTTATGAAACCGGTTTGAAATATTAACTGACTGCGATCATAAACTAAACATTTTGTTTATAATCTCAATAATAATTTAAGAGAGAAAGATAAATTTTCAAAAAGGGAGATGGACCTATCTTCATGTTTTTCAATGGCTCGTACGATGAATGACATTGAAGTTTGTACCGTTGGAAGGCAACGAAAAGATTTATTTATTTCATATTTTTCAACATTTGAATCGTATCCAATTTTTTCGCAGATTTAGTTTTCCAGTCTCAAAAAAAGATCGTCCAGTTATGGAAGCCAAAAAACCCTGGATATAAATTTTCGACCGTTCTAAATAAAGAAGGAAAATGTATTCTAAAAAAAGAATTTTTTATTTTCTCTTTATAAGCATTTCTACTCGAAATGATCAGTTATTAAAATTTATTGAATTACAAAAACGCCAAAAAAAGAACGAAAATTGAGAAAGTTTGGAAAGAATGAATGAAATTTCATTGCTTTCGAACACAATTCAAGCCTCATTATTGTATATTGCACTGTTCCTAAATGAGTGTAAAACTGAAACTGAAAAAAGTTATTCTCGCAAATGACAAATTTTGATAAAATACGTGGACTGTTTTTGACAAGTGCAGTTACGCACACCGTGGTACTAAATGTTTTCCCAACTGGGAAAACATAGATATACTTACGCAGAGAAAAGCCTTGAACCCCGTACCGAGTCCGACCGAAGATCTCATTGGAAGGGATATGTTAACGAAAAAAGAGAGAGAGAAAGAGGAAAAGATATAGAGAGAAAGGGAGAGAAAGAGAAAGAGAAAGAAATCTTTGGGCAATGAGCGTGAATCCATACTGTCGCGTATGTCTACACGTTGTTGACCATATTTCTGACAAGAGAATGTGTAGTTAAAATTTCCATGAAACTTTTAACTGCGTTGAATTATACGATCATTTTGACGAGGCGAATAAGTAAATATATAATACAGTTGACATCAGCAACAAGACGATTACCCAGTGTTGGCTTTAACGATCGACGATTTATCGTCCTCGTCATTCCGTCTTTATTTTTAATTCGAGCTTAAATGTTCCTTTCTTAGCCCTAACTCAAGAAATAAAGATCGTACCAGTAACTAACCCCTCAAAAACTTTACTTTATACTCCACAAGCAAAGTTTTGTCACACTATGAGAATTGAAAAATTCAACAAGCTCATTTGCGTCCTATTTAATGCCATCATTTACAAAAACAATTATTTCCACAGAGTCAAAGAGACGAAAAATAACTCAAGGCGTCATCAGTTTTATTTAATTAGCTTATGTCGTCGGTTTTTTAATGAATATTTCAATAACAATTTTTATGTACTCATTCAAAAGAAAAATAAGTAAAGAAGAGAGAGCATTCATCAGATGTTGTTGTGTGGGAATAACAAACGAATTTTGTGCCAAACCAAATACGGATTTTCGTGTTTTTCTCAAAAATTGAAAAAAATGAACGAACGATGAAAAGAACGTTATCGATTTTTTCTTGACAAGATCGTCTATTTTTTGTTTCTTTCCAGTTGGTCCAAGAATAAATTTTACTCGGCAAAGTTGCGCGTTACCAATGTTGTATTTATAGGACACAAACGATGAACGAAACACCGGGTTATGGAGTTTGGACAACAATTCGAAAGATGATTATACGAGGGGGTTAGAGCCACTGCCTTTGTCCCAAATGAATTCATACAGACTCCGGGCCTCGAGGCATGTTATCCGAGAATATCGTCTTGATCAAGCACGTGGATCCGGCACGTGGAAAGTGCAGCTCCCCTGCTCCGATCTCCAATTGGTCTTGAAGGAAAGAGGGAGAAAGAGAGAAGTCCTCAATAGGCTTTAACACAGATTAATGGCAGTGGGCGATAATCGCGTATGGCAGGAGAAATGCGCGTGCACAGTCCAACAATACGAACTGGAGCACATTCTTTATTGGATTTTGTGAGCTCTCGAGGAGCAAAATGAAAGGGTAGTAAATTTATTTGCCATATTTCTATTTATAACTTTGTCCGACAACATCGATTACAGTGACTGCGATTTTTTTTTTGGCGCCAACGCAATCGTTTTTCACGAATGCTGTTGAGCGTGAAATTTCCCAACAAAGGTTGGTGTGTTCCTGATTTTCGATATAAAAATAAAGAAATTTCTTACGAAAATATGAATAATTTGTTATTAAAAACAAACAAAAGTGCGAATTATGTGATTAATTGTTGGCACAATCCTACCAACTGCTTGATATTGCGCGATTTATCGAACGATGCTAAGCATTGAGAGATGAAAGGAAAAGGACGATTAACACAAGCTGCGCAGTAGGGCAAGGGGCGGAGAGATTGGGAATTACATCTCTCGGGATCTCCGGATCGTCGGGGTTAATCAACCTGGAGAAAATAAGTTGCACGCGCGCCCGTCGATCGCTTTCGTTCTGTCCGATCGTGTTTTTTTCTCCCATTTTTCTATTTTCTACTAATTAAGGCACGTAGAAAGGGCTGTTGCGTAATATTGTGACTAGAATGCATATCGATGCCTGCATAATGCGATATTGTCGATAATTTCTTGGTTACGATATCTGGGTGAAGATATGCGATTAATGAAAACGTATAAAATTCATGAAGAATGAATTAAGGTTCAAAATTAAAGGTTGCCTGAATTTAATAATAAAGATTGAAAGGTTTAAAATAACCATAAGAACCAATTAAAATTGTAAGAAATTAAAAAACGTTCTCCAATCATCATAACTTGATTTTTGTATGTTCAACGTTAAAAATTTGTTGTAAAATTTCTTAAAAAAATGTTCTATTTCAATAAATTCATTATAATTCGAAAGAATTATTTGTAAATTGAAATAAAATAAAACGAAGCAAAAGGTAAGGTGCAAGATTCGAGATTTTTCAAGCGTCATTAGGTTGGTAAAAGTGTGAGGAGCCAACGAGCACGAAAATAAGTAACTATAAGTGCAATGAACGTTGGTATCAAATGTCCACATCCGTTTGTTACGCGCGTCTCGTTCTTACACCTGCCTGAAGCAAGAAAAAGGTAAGAAACTACTCTGTGTGTGTACCTGTTGGATAAAAAGAGTGCGCACACGTGGAACAAGCAAAAGAGGTAAAACTTGAGAGGAGGAAAGAGGGTAGTGAATTTCGTGTCTGATCGAAGCGACGCCTCCGGCTTGGGCTGAGGGACTCGAGCGTTCCGGGACCCTGCTGCCACCGAGAGCCGCCATTGATATCCGATAACGTCCCACCGAAGGTCCTTATAATAGCGAGGATACAAGATTCGAGACAGTGGGATGGAGAGCAGCGAAAGATGCGAAAAAGGAAAAGAGCCAAACGACTTTTACGGATTCTTCGTGCTCGACCTGCTGCACTTTTACACAGTGAAAAAACATTGCTTCCAACACTTTAACTTCACATATATATAGATATATAAATACTTTAATATATAGGAATACCTTATAGTCGGCTATGATATCGATTTAAAGGCCGTTAAAGGAAGCCCCGTGAGAATGAATTACGCGAATGTACGCTACCGACCATTCGTACTTACAAGAAACGAAACATACCGAAACTCTTTTATTTATTCTCATTTATTTTATTTCTCTTGCGTATTTCGAGCGAAATAACGAGGTGCTTGTACTCCCGATGCACTCGCGAGATACTCGAATGAAAAAACCGAAGAAAATCGGGTGAAAAGAAGCGGTAAAGGTACGTAACAGGTTTTTGTAAAGAATCTTCAACAAAGTTCTACACTTCCACGAAAGAATGCGAGAAAACACAAAACAATCGTCAAGCTAATTGTACAGCGAAGGAAACAAAATTATTGATATATTCTACTGCGATTCGTGAAGAAACAAACACGCAATTTGTTCCTCTCGACAATTACGAAACGGTGGTGGGATATTTTCGTTAATTTTTCAAACACGTTCGATCAAATTTTTTTGTCGAAAGCTTTGCTTTCTTTTTTTTTTTATATGGCAACGATTTTTTTGCATTCGCCACTTGTTAGAACAGCAAAATTCGAGTCTCGTCTCATGTTAAAAAAAAGATTTCATGTGAAGTTACTGTCCGTTCGTCGAAATATTCCGAATGAAAAATTGTGACAGTTTTTTTTTTCTTTTCACAACTCTGCAAATACTTGTTTTTGATAGTATTGCAATTAACGTCGTTGGAATGAAAGAGAAATGATTATTTTTCGATATTTTACGTTTTCATTATAAAAACTGTTCAATTATTTTTTCATTCGGTAATTTGGAACGTGGAAAAAAGTTTTAATTTTATAAAAATGCTGAAAATAAGAAATTGGACTAATTATCGTGGCATAAAATTTAAAAAATGTAAGCAATTTCTTTGCATTTCGATGCAAAGTTTCACTAATTCGTATTTTTCCGTTTCCGCAAGATTTGATTTTGCGCAACTGGCCTTAATCCGGCGACAAACATTCGAAAGAAAAAAAAAAAAAACAACATTGAAAATGGCAATAAAAATGAAGAAAAAAATAATAATAAATGATTAACAAACAAAGCATAAATAGAGGAATGCTTACCAGACTTGCCGACTCTGGGGCCCCCGAGGACGACCACCCTGATCCTGTTAACGTTTGTCATCATCCAAAAACCCGCGGGGTGATAAGATGTGAGGATGAAGAAACTCAATGTTTTCTCGTTTGTCAGGTATCGTTCGAATCACCGCACATTATCGTTAAAAAAAAAACCCAAGGGAAAACAGCAGAAAAACAAACAAACAGTAAATATGAAGAAAACAATGATTCGTTCACAAACATCCGCAGCACTGTCACAAAAATCACAATTGTATTAATAACTGTGGTATAATTTCACTCGCGCCGCACTTGTATTAAGAGCACGTTGAAATCCTCGTGAATAATTCCTAAAATCGTTCCGATTAAAAGCGTCTACCCGATGCGATAAAAATAGCACGTTAAATTGGTGAGGAGAGAAATTGAGTCGTACGAAAAATAAGGAAGAGAATAAAAATAAAACAAGACAAACACACACTCTGGGCCGCGATGTGTACCGTACGACGTTTGCGCACGCACTGTTGGCGAAACAAGCCCGCCAGTAACTTTCATTCGATCCTATTGGCTCGTCTTTTACCGATTCACTGTTCAGTCACCGCGGAGCGACACACCTGGGTGTTCCGCGACTTCTTTGCGTGTGTTTGTGGGCGCGATTTACGAGTACGTAAGAGATCTGACGATGAAAACGACTACGACAACACGGCCAATCAACTCGATGGCATTTTATGTTTGAGTGCAAAAGCCTCGTCGCCGCTTTGTAATTATTTCGAAGCCCCCTTTTGTACAGAGAAATAGAAGAAAAGAGTCTGTTGAATTATCCACAACAATGACAGCGTGATATAGTCAATTATGCACGTTAAATACCAGTTACAAATCCGCCGTTCGAAATGTAGTAGGTAACGTACCGTTCCACCATGTGTCATTCACTTTTTCTATTCCTCATTCTTGTTGTTTTTTATTTCGCTATTTAAATTACAACTTCCTCAATGCAAGCGAATCTTCTACGTCACGAAGTTCGTAGAGTTCATCGGTTTGTTATGACTTTGAGGCTGTACTTTATTCTTTCTTTTGTCCTTCCTTCCCGTGGCTTAAAAGCTCCCGCAACAATTATTCATGCATCTGGAGATTCCTCGTAAACTTGATGCTGAGAGGATCAACTTGTTTATGCAAAAAAAAAAATGGAAACACAACGAGTATTTGCGGCTTTTCAATCTCGTTCTCTTTCGCGCTTTCAATCTCGAGATAAACTGGAATTGTTGTTTCAAGGTATCTCGATGAAATTTGCAAAATTGCGATGTAAAATATAAGAGAAATAGGAGAAAGAAAGAAAGAGGCAAAGATGGAAGAGAATAGGAGAAACAAGACACAATGAATCCACAATGAATCCGCAATGAGTCTTGCGGTGACGCGGTAGACCGACAAAACGATCAGGATTCTGTGGATATTTTCAAGCTATGAAGGATTTTATGCTCAGCGGGGTTGAAAGAAAGAACGTTGAGAAAATGAGAACGAGGAACAAGAAGAGGAACGAAAGGATCGTCAATGACAAGAAATCAGTGTTATCCGAGGATATTTGCTTTGCGTCTCCTTGTGAAGAGAGTGAGAGCGTTACGAGGCTGTCAAAAGAGTCGAAGTCCCAGAGTTTTCGATGTGGTTGATGCCGTGAATTTTTCGGAACGAAAAATCCTACCAAAGACGTTAAATTCGTACGGAAATAACGTGATTCGTAGCTGCGAGTACGATCGTGACACGTTACGAAATTATGTGAAAATAATGATAGCCTATGAAAATATTTCACACCATGTGGAAAAACGCACGAACAAAGTTGTCACGCTGTTTAAAAATGTCAAACACGATGTCTCATCACAAAAAAAATGTTGACACCACAAAAAAAGCAAAGAGACAAAACTATCGGACAATCGCACAGGTTAACACGAGGCTCAAGAAACGATGACGAATCCGGTTGTCATCGTTTTGATTCTACAGAAAATCAATTGGAAAAAAAAAAAACCACGAACTTTTTTTGCCCTCCGTTTATGTCCCGTACGCGTGTCAGAATGTTTTTGTTTTGAGTTTCGTAGTCGAAATCTTGCAATGATCGAGTAAGCGGCCTCGTGCTGTCCAAGTGTTCCGTGTCGTGGCGCCACTGCCTTGGGCTTTTTTGCCACTTGGCGGGAATACGTGTAGTAACGGTAGCGGTGTAAGCGGCGTTAGTAATCTTTGTATATATTACATATATGTGTGTATATATTTATATGTATATCGACACATAAGTTTATGTATATGCAGTGCATAAGAGCCAAGGCTCCACAAAATTCTCCTCGACGTTCTTCCACAGTCTTCGCACGACTGTAGTCGACAGGCCGTTGCTTCACTTTCTCTGAGTACGACGGACCTTCTCGTACCGAACACGAGGCTTCCCCTGTCGCTGATGGTGTTGGTGGCGCTGATTCTGCCGTCGCTGCTGATGTCTCGACATCACGTCCCCGACCGTTGTATGTACGTGATGCTTTTTCCTCCTTCTCCTCCTTCTTCTCTTCCTCCTCTTCCTTCTCCTGGCTTCACAGATTTCACGAACCTCTGTATATTACTACTTTCGTACTGCGGATCGTTTCGTTCACGATGAAAAACAAAAGAAAAAATTTCCTTAAATCACCACCGAGAGATGCTAAATCCACAATGACGCGACCACCGGAACAGCCCGATGTTTTGAAACTGCAAGAAAAATCAGTGAAATTTTATCGTTAGAGCTTCACGTCGAATGGAATTTATTTTTACATCCTTGCGATCCAACCAATGGACTCTTACTTTCTGTTATTTTTTGGGCTTATAAACGAGGGCCGAAAAGAATTTGAGCGATTTTATTTTTTTTTTTCTTTTTTGGAAAATTTGCTCAATATTTATGAAGGACATTAGAAAAAATAAATAAAAATTTTAATGCCCTTCAAAAATGCCACTTTCAGATAGTGATCAAAGAATGTGGATGAGAAAAAAGAGTCTACAAAAATCGAAAATTATTCCCGGATCATGTTTTATTCACCGCATTCAACTTTAAAAACGAATCGGTTTTAAATTCAGAAAATCGCTCAATGAAAACAAAATAAAAATTTCATCGACTATTATGATTTGAAAGTATATTTTCAAATGATGCAAATTACATGTAAGTCTAATTATTTAAAATTTATTCATTCTTTTCCATACGTTTATAAACTTTCAACAGGTTGGTGTATAAAAATTTTCTGGCATGAATTAAAATCAATTAAATTTCTTTTGTTTAATTGAGTTAATTATCAATAAAGAAAACTAATAATGAAAAATCGTACACCAGATTTTGTAAATACAGGCACACTTGTTAATGTTTGGTCAACCATCGTTCAGTCAAATATTTTTCAGGCTAGCGTTTTTAAATCATGATAACCATGTGATTTTTTTTTTATCTCTTTTAACGAACTAGAAAGGACTTAATTAAGCGGATTGCTAAATTCGACAGACGTTGCGTAGTTATAAACTGTTCTTTATGTTTTTCAAAGGATGATAAAAAAATAAGTAGACTTATTGTATGGCGTACGTATATTCTATTTACATGTATTTTAAACGAATTGGCTATGCACGTCGAGTATTAAAATTCACTCTATAACGGCTACTTCTATGGTAGGCTTGTTTGAAGATTTCGTTATTGCTATACCGATGCATACTTATAATGGATTAGCCAACGTTATTGAGCTCCGCAATTTCTCAAGACTCCCATTTACTCTGAAAACGTAAAAGTTCTGCCGATATATTTCACCATGTGTAAGCAGCCTACTTGAAAACTTCGAATGCTCAGATTTTTGCAATTTTTGTTTTCCTTTTAAGATTGCAATTGCCAGCGTTGAATTACGTTTGAAATTATCTTTATCTTTTTTAATTGAAATGTTCGACTGAATTTATTTCCTCCAAATGATTTCATTTATTATTTCAATCAACTTATTTCTTTCAACTCCTGAATAAATTTCGCAGATACAATTTTCTTATTCGATCTCTTACGTCTCATTTTGGCTCAATTTGATTGATTTTTTTTTCTCCAACACGTTTTAATATTTTTATTTTTCATTCGTTTTATTTTCTCGAACTTTAGACGCATAATTTTTTTCATTATCGAGTTTATTTATTTTCTACTTCTCAACACCCAATTTATGAATTTCAAATTTTTACCGTACTCGTTTCTTTCGAATTTGCACTTAATTTTATTTCGTCAGGATTTTACTTGTTCATTAAATTCTTTTTCCTTGCCATGTACACAAAGTTCCGTATGGAAATATGAAGAAAATATTTGCTTAACTATAACACTATACAATTATTGCGTTCAATATTCACACTCCACGATGCTAACGTCGTTTTATTTTTTTCATCGAACGTTTTTTTTTAGCACAGTCGTATACACGCTTATCAGTTAAATCGTGGACTTTCTCGTTCTCGATATGATAAATAACTCTTACCGATATCGAAGACTAATTGGCGGATCGTAACAAAATAAACGTTAAACGATCGTTTTGCGAAATTAATGTAGGTAGATAAAGGCAAATACGTGAATGACGAGTACGACGACGATGTTGCTGTAATCCCCCACCGGTAGCAAAGCCGTTGTCGTCTCGGTATGCGCAACGCAACGCAAGTTTGTTATACGATCCCGGAAAAATAATTATCGTACCGTTGGTGGAATTTTATTGGTTGACATATAAGCTAAACATACGAATATGTAAGCTACGGAATAGACATATCGTTGTAAAAGTCTCGAGTCTTCAATCAATAAATATTTATGACAATATCTAGTGGTGTTTACTGAGTGTGTCGTTTTAAATTTTCATTAAAATTCCAAGATCTTTGTAACTAAAACAGATTATAATCTTGTGACAAGAAGAAAAAAAATTCCCGTTGTAAAGATGAGTGCAAGTGTCGAGAGGAACGCAAAACATCGACAAAGACGAATGTTCGTCACCGAATAGAGCATTTTTCACAATAATCCAGCGCGAGTTATGACACAAGGCTTTTTCTTTGGATTAGAAATTTTCGTGACAAATTCTCGCGTCTAAACGTAATCAAGATCCCACGTTTATACAGTTTTTTTTATTATCTTTCTTTTCCTAAAAAAAAAAATTCACGATTAACACAAAACTGAAGATCCCATCGATTCGTCATAAAAAAAATATTTAAAAAATCGTCTCAAAGTACAAGAGCCTTTTGCCCTGTAGCATGATTACCAAACTTCTGGATTTTATTTCATAGAAGATTTATAGACTGGACCGATGTGGAACTCGTTTGAAAAAAAAAAAAAAAAGAAAATCATTTCCAAATCGTGCCAAGAGTGATAATCGAAGGATTTCCAAAGACTCGTCATCGGCTTCGAATTCTTTCTCTTATTGCGAGGAGTAGCACGTTTTCTCGTTATCGGAGCGATGTCACGTCCGATGTTTTGATGAAAGGGAATACGGATGAGAAGGGAAACATCGGAGGCGACGACGAGACGGCCAGCGCACGGAGCACAAAACGTAGATACGAGTGAAAGCAAAACCTGAGGCTAAAAACAACGCGAGACACACATACAGAAACGGAGACACAGCATCAGTGACGAGATGGTGTCGCGGAATGAAGGGAGCGTACGGAACCACGAGAGAGAACGTTAAAAATATGAGAGAAAAAAATACGAGCTTCTCATAACTCGCAATGAACAAACTGTGTGCGAAAGAAAGACGAAGCTTTTAGAGTATCGTGTGTCACATGAGAGCATTTCTGATAAGGTGAATTGCTGTAGTTATTGCCCGGTGGGAAAATCTATAGATATACAATTCAATCAAATCGTGTATTTTTATTACATGGCCTCAAGACTTAACTTCTTTTTTTTTTAACACAAAAGAGCCCCTCGATCCAAATTACGTGGATTTCTTGATTTTTATAGAATGTAAATCGCAATAATTCCTAAGTAGGCGCAGTAGATACTCGAAATCCTTATGTAATTTGGTCATGTCAGTGCGTTCGATACCCGTTTTTGAAATATAAATACAACGAACCCAAACGAAGAACGGGCAAAACACAGGAAACAAAAAAAAATCAAATATTTACAACATCAAAACTCTGTTCTACATCCGTTTTTCAAGGGGATTGTAATATTAAAATTTGCACAACCGTTTACAACGGCCGTCAATTGTAAGTCCAATCTACTATTTAAACAAACTTTTATTTTCATTGATCAAACTCAATCACTTTTTATCGATGAATATTGATTATTCAAACCAAAAAAAACACACTACAAAACAAAACTTTTCTATCTGCAAAAATGAATTTTCTACTAAACTACAAATTTCGAGTTAAAATAGGTAATCAGCGACCCGGAAAACCTCCGAGTAGAAAATTTCAAGTGAACTCGAGCCAAAAAAAAATGTAGAGCTCAGAGGGTTGAATGAAAAGATGAAATCGTATAGTGATGAAGAACATGTTCTACAATTGCATCGACAATTTCATCAGTGTTAAATATTTTATTTATGGGACTCGAGTAGGAAATATTGAGGACATAACTATTGAAAATCAGGGTGGAAAAAAATTGAGGTTACATGAAATGAATCTTCATTCGATATTAATAATATTGATTGAAACAAAATATCGACATAGGGGTCGACTGAAAAGATAATTCTACGAAAGACTGGACTGATCGCAATTCAATTAATTCAAGGGTTTCAATTCGTACCAACATCAGTTTTGTCTGCAGGAACTTGTCATTGTCGCGATTAACGAAATCAACTTTTTTTTAATGAAGCAAACCTCGATTTAGGATACGCAGTTATTGGGACGAAAAAAATCGAAAAACAAAATTGATAACAAAAAATCGTTTTTCTATTATAACGAAGACTGGACCTGCCTCAAATTTTTTTAAGGAAGACCGGACGAGTCATTGATGGTCACGCGAACCACAAGCTCGTCTTGAAACTTTGCCAAAATCACGGTTGATAGAATCAAATTACGAAAAAAAAAAAAAAAAAAGTTTAATTGGTGCGATTTTATAAAAATTCACATTTTTTTCTTTGGCATCAAAATGTTTTCACACCGTATCATCGAGATGACTGACTCAAATGATTATCTTATCAACTCAGTGATTTCCATCCTGACTAATTTCAACGGAATATTGAAAAAATGTGAGAAATATTATTCATCATTGTCCTGCAGTACATAACGCTTTGGTTATCGACAAACCAAAAACTCTCACTATCGTTTTTATTACCGTTGTTTTCCTTCTTTTTCTTCTACAATAATTAATAATTACTACAATAAACAAAACGTGGCTACAGTTCCAAAATTCGAAGGTGTCTCAGGCATTAAAACTGAAATGCTCATGTTTGAATTACATTTCCGATTGTGCAGCGATAAGATAAACGGTAATGAACAGTTTTTTTAATTCGTTAGAATTCTCTCGTTGGAAATAAAAAAATGTTGAAAGAAAAAAAAAGGCAACGCTTGCTTCCGAAACCAATGATATTTTACAGTAAATTAATAAATTAATCGAGATTGTTAACAATTTTCATAAACTCGACCCCTATACATTCCACGAAAAAAAAACATCGTCAGAATTTTATGAAACATCGCATTTCTTCCGACCAATTCAATGTCGAACAAGTGAAACGAAAAATTACTCGGGAAGCGAAGCGTAATGTTTATTCCGAAAACGAAAGTTTGTATACAAACTTGGAAAGTCCAAAATAATCCGGCGATAAATGTACGCGTGTCAACGATCGCTGTCCTTCAGTTTCACCAGAATTGACAAAATGAAAAAAAAAAACGAAATAACCACATAATAATCATAATCGTAATAAAAATCTTGAAACTTACGTTTTTTGCACTTTCGATCGATAGGGAAAAACCGTTAAACGAATACGCGTATCCTTCTCCCTTTGTCTCGTTCTCTCACTGTCGTTTATAGTTTTTTTGACCACGTTAGAAGAACAACACCGAGAATTCACGAACACATAGAAGTTCGTGCCGTGGGTTGTGGACTTCTGTTTCGCAAATTTTTACCACCGGAATTCGTGTGGCTAACGAAAATATCTGTACTTTGTAAACGCAAAGAAAATACTTATACCGCGTCCACTGTTTTTTTTTTTTCGCAAATAAAATCGCTTACGATGAGAACACGTGCGTGTCTGTGCGAATATGTGAGAACGGATATTTCAGTTACATCGAGCGCCCACAGCAAATTTCTAAATTCGTTCGCGACAGTCACTGTTAGTTTCCGTGTATCTCTATAAATCGTGTCGTTTAAAGTTGACCGGAAGTTTTGGCATACGCGATGAGAAACAACAATGAAACGCCAAAAAAATCCCACGCGACTCGTAAAAGTTTTTGGGCTTGAGTCAACAAAAAACTGAATGCGACGTAAATTTTCAAGTATTTTTCACACGCACAGTAATTTCCACGTTTGTTGTTCGTCGTCACTACTTAACCATCAATGTTTGCGACTGTTTCCATGAAAAATTTATGTGCGAATGTTTTATCCGAAAACATGAATTTGATTCTCTCTCGTTTGACGTTTTGTTGTTACACGATGTTTCGTCTCACAAGTTTCTTTCTAACGAGATTTTCAATGACTTTTTTTCTCCATTGGGTTTTTATTTAACATTAAATTCTTATGATTTAAGATTTTGTAGTTAGTGAGGTTTTAAAAAGTTGCTCATCTGTGTGCAGTGGTGCGTGTTTGTCAGAAGGGCATGAGAATTAATGTACAGAAAAGCAAGCACTCTCGTTTACGGGTTTACGAAAGTATAACCACTCGCGCCGAGCGCTCGCCGGCGAATGCTCGCATTCGTCCCGGTGCACCGTCTAATATGCACTACCGGCTACGGCGCACGTTTTACTTGCACCAAGAACAACCGCTCTGCGGCTCCGGCTAATGCGGCAACGGCGACGGCGGCGGCTATAGCAAAATTAACAGCGCCGCGCGCGCGCGCTACGCTACAAGGTGACTGGTGTGTTAACGCTAGTAAGGCGCCCGCTCGCGACTCCACGCGTGAATTGCGCCTCCAATCATCCCTTCTCACTCGAGTATTCGCGGTACATTGCGAGTAGCAGTCTCAGTAGCAAATATATGGAGAGGAAGGGCAGCCAATTCGGTATACAGAAAAAAAACAACTAAACCAAATATGTTGCGTATTAAGGTCGTATTGTTGTTGAGACTATCGCATTCATAGTTTATTTTCTAGATAGAATAAGTTTGAAACTTTACGAATTTTTTGTATTTTTTTCTTTCACTTGCAAACACGTGTTTACCGTTTGTGTAATTATGCAGTTTGATTACTTTTCCGAAAATCGTTAAAATTCTTTTTTCCTCGAATGTTGGTCACTGCTAACGATATTCCGTCGAGGGAGGCTGGCAAGTTTTATTATTTCATAATACACTGCCTTTCAGAAAGCACGTCGTTGTTTGTAATCTAACTATGTGTGTGCATGGGTGCACCCTTCTGCCCCGACCTCCCCTAACATAAACATCGAAATATTCGAAAATGCCTTATTTAATCAATTATTTCTGAAAACTTCAAAACCCCATAACTTATGGAATTTTCTACCTTTGTGTTATTTTGTATCCCAAACGAGTTGCACTTTCTCCGTGCTCTTATGTATAGTATAGGACAATATTTACGAATAATCTATTTAAAAATCAGATGAAAACATTTTTTATAAGATGACTTGAAATCTGCAATTTCGATACCAATCTATTACGAGAATAAAGTTTTATTTGATTTTAATCATAAATTTCTAACGTTTTGTCCTTTCTAAGTACTCCACATTTTGTGTAATTACACATATTCAGACTGTTTATTGTCAACTTTAGAAGATGTGTCCAAAAATTCCGCTAACTTTGATTTGAAATATTTTAAAAGATTCATAGCGTCCCAAAACTTTGCAAAGAATTGGGCATTTTCTTGTGTATTAAACTTCCATAAAATATACCAAAGACGGATTGAAAATAAAAGATGAGGTAAAGCAAGACATTATTTTTAATTATCATAAATATTTGAATCGTAGAAAGAAAAATGGTTGTAATAAAAGAAAACTATCCGTTTATTTCTTCCCTACATTGTCCCCGATTATTACGTTAGAAAATTGAAGATAACCTTGAAATCACGGAGGCGCCATTACGTTGAAAAAAAGAAAATATTGGCGCCACTTGATTGTCGATTTCGAACACGGTACAACTATTGATAGAAATATTTTCTTGTAACTTTATTGTATGTCTGAGAATAATTGAGGTGTTAAAAGTTATTGCGTCACGCTGTATATTTATTTTATTCTTTTACTCAGTACAGCTCTCGTAGTTTTCGTGCCACTGTATAATTTGCGCTCGCAGGTAAACGCAACAGTAAAGTGTGGTTGCCGATGAAATGAGATGAAAGAAATCTCGTATTCGAACGACTTGGAATTTCTCCGAATGACTGTATTTAAAAAAAAAAAACGTTTCGTATTCCGAACTAAAAATATCAAATAATTTTAACATTTCTAGACCAATTCTCAGTTTTCAACAAACTATTTGACAACTTACAACAAAGTCACATATGCAACATTGATTTACACGCAAATAACGTGGTAAATATCTGATTTATTCGAACTCGTTAAACTACGCAGTTTTTTTTTTCACTCGGCCTATATATCCTACTGTATTTATTATCAACTTTATTCATTTATCTTGAAACAATAAATGACAAATAGAAATCGTTTATACTTTGATAAGAAAATAAGTCTGAGTACGATATTAGTTGGACGATGATGTGAATTTAATCATTTGCTACTATAATTCCAGTGTTTTCGTCGAAAATATATATTCGCTATCTCGTGCGACTTCAGATTGCAGCCATGCTTTGTTGTGCGTTGCACATTGCAGGGATCAAGCTGATAAAACCTATCTCATCGTGATACAGTGTCGTCACTACGAATACAAACGAATGGTGTTCAGATACGAAAGAGCTTAGTTCACAAAGTTGCCATCAACTTTAACGCCTTTGTGTTTTTTAACAC
This sequence comes from Campoletis raptor, assembly GCA_948107755.1. Classification (NCBI taxonomy): domain Eukaryota; kingdom Metazoa; phylum Arthropoda; class Insecta; order Hymenoptera; family Ichneumonidae; genus Campoletis; species Campoletis raptor. The sequence goes on from OX403622.1 coordinate 15,556,925, forward strand.
GTTGAAAAAATGGCATGTGACTTAGTCAGCTCGTTAATGATATGTGGAACGAAATTATAAGATTCGAAAGATTCATTTAAATTCATTTTTATTATTTATGACAATGTTTTTTCGATTTTGAGAAAGTTACGGGAACCAAATTTTTGCTGAAATTATCGAAATATTTGATCAATGACCCACAATGCGAGAGAGATAACTGCAAAGTAGATACACATTTTTCTCAGACATCCTTGATATTTCGAGGAAAAAAAGTTACACATTGTTCTCTGACGAAAAGAGAATAACGTGTCGTTTTTATTATCCTCGAAATATCAAGACTCTCTGAGAAACACATACAGTAGGATTTTTACCGACCGAACGACTGACAGATCACTTTATCTGAAATTTCAACCGAAAGGGACGATTCTTGAAGATATTTTTTATCCGTTGCGGATAAAATAGAATTCTGCGCTTGTCTCATTGAAAGCGTTGTTTAGTCGAATTCATCGGCATCGACGAACGATAAAAGGAAAATAAACTGAAACGTATTTTTGAAAATGAGGTACACGACTGAATGTCCAACACGCGATTTATAAATGAATAAAAAATGAGATAATTAATATGGTGAGGAGGGTAGGGCAGAATCGGTGAAGGTGACGAAATAGTCATCATAAAATATAAAATCTCTGGTTACCCCGTGGATCAGCCTGTAGGGAACTCGATGGTTCTGCTATCTCCCGTTCGTATGATCAAAGTTCTTAGCTCATTTGACAGTATCGATCGCCAGTCCGGTAACAATTTGAAATTTGACAAAATCCTATCCACAAATTAATATACTTCGTAATTCTAACGATACTTGACAACTTTAAAAACTTGACAAGAAAAATTGAAGCTTAATTTACAGCCTAGGAACAAAATGTAAATCGATTTAAAATTCATCGGGGTTCATAATTCTTTCGTGTTTGCTTCCCACATAAAATAATATACATATATAAATCGCAGTCAATACGTGACCATGGTAACCCCAGTAATCAAAAGCTTAGCCTAGCAGCATTTTATCAGTACCAATTAACAATCTTAAGTGGAGTTTATAGAAAAAAACGTTATAAGATCGTCAAAATGGGTAACGAGGATACAGATCACGTTCAGAAGTCCGTGGACAAAAAAACGTTGCTCGAAAAATACGATATATCGATTGACCACTTGTCTTACGAGTACATAACTCAGTGCGAAAACGCCAAAGAGCTGGAACGTATAATTACAATTCTTCGGTAACTAATCTTCGCCTATATGTTTCCATTTCATTTGAGAACATTGTAATGTATTTTTTTCTCAAAAACGATTACAAATGAATTATTTAAATGAAATAGAAAATGTCGTGAACTGTTTGTTCAATGTTAATGTATCATTAGCATTATTTAAGTATATATTTTTACATTTAAAAGAACTAACTTAATTCAATCTAAATTCTATTGCAAGAATAACTCCAGCACTAAGAAAGTAAAAATCCAACTGCACTGGACTGTGTCAGTTTTGATCGAAATATTGTGATGAAACTGTGGTCGATATTTATCGAAATCTTTCCAATACTTAATAACGCATTTAGTTGTCAACTCACTTTATGTTATGGTTGCTGTTTGGTTCTGAGTCAACATTTGCAACACTTTTGAACGATTACTTTTTCGTTCTCTATAAATTATCGGAAATGATTGAAGCCTGAAAGCAACCTCATAATGTACTTTCGCAAAAGACGTTTCATATTTGTTTGATGTTTGAACAAAATGATTTTTTGCAATTGCCTCATAAGATCTTGAGTCTAAAAAATGATATCGGTGGCTTCGGATTAAAAACACACGAGATTAAACCGGTGAAGAAAAGAATAAGAGGCAAGAAAAAATCAATAGTTTGGAGACTTTACAACGATTTTTCATTTTTCTCAGTTCTGGTGAAGAAGGATTTTATCCTGATTTGACTACTCATGCTGAGAATCGTTTAACCGCCATTAAGCCTCAGAGTACTGTTCTAAGAGTAGCCGAGCCAGTCCTTAAAAAAGATATGCTTGAGCCCAAAAATCGTGTAATGTTAGAAAATGACATAAACGAATGGATGAGTGAAATTAAAATGCGTGAGAAAGATTTACAGGACGGACGTGCTTTGTGCATGAACGAACCGATTCCGCAGCCTGCGATTCGAAAAATAACGTTCGATCAACCGGAAGTAAGATTTGTTGTTCATTCTTCGAACATTTTCTATTTAGTGCAATAAGAATTTTAATAAATGTTTTCCAGTTCAAAAAATATACCAAAGTATCGTTTTTTCTTGTTCTAGAAAAATAAACAGTCGTTGAAAAACGAAAAAAAAAATAAACCTATAGCATCCTGTGATTATGCAGGATGGGATAAATACGACGCTGAGACAGAGTTGAATCGAATCGATTTACAACAAGATATTAAACAAGCCGAAGCAAAAAGAGCACAGAAAGCCCTTTGCAATATAAAAGAAAAAATGAAAAAAGAATCTAGAACCGAAATTGTTAACAGACGTGAGTTCGAACAAATTATATACAGCGTGACACTCCCAATTTGTAAAATTGAGAATGAAAATTACAATTCGAATGCTTCTTGATTGATTCGACCTTCGAATTATTATTTCATTTGTTGCTCAACCAGTCAATGATCGATTTGTTTTGATGACTTTGTGTTCAAATTTATATTTGAAAAATTTCATTTAGTTACACTGACTGCGACTGAATTGAGCATAATGGCGGAAAAAGATCGCGAAAAGGGAAACGAGGCATTTAAGGCAAGCGATTACGAAGAGGCACTGCATTTTTACAAATCCAGCATCGACATAGATCCAACGATAAATGCATACAATAATCGTGCGATAACTTACATTAAATTGGAACGTTACCATGAAGCTGTTGAAGATTGTAATACAGTAATAAGCATGGATTACACGAATATAAAAGGACTCCTCCGTCGAGGATTGGCCCTCGAACATTTGGAAAAAAAAGCTCAAGTACGTGTCGTTGTATTTTTTATCTGCTATTATTTGATTTTTTATTTTTCCTGCGTATTGGCGATCTGCACTGAACGTGCGACCCTAGCGAATTTTTCGTAAACTACCGTTCGAGGAATAGACGATATTACGTTATTTTTTATAGATTCACGTACACATTTTTCTATTTTTTATTTATTCAGGCATTAGCTGATTACGAGGCGGTATTAAAATTGGAACCGTCAAACAAGATCGCTATAGCAGCTGTCAACAAGCTCAGACCACCGTGCAGTTCGAAAAAAATTAGGTATATAATTTTTTCATTTTTATATTAAGTTAGGTACAGAAATAATATTTTTTATTATTCAAAATTTACGGCGAATTCTGTATTTTTTATTTACATTTTATTTAATGAAATGACTTTGGGGATTGAAAGAAATTGTTGTTATTTAAGAATGAAAATAGAGGACGAGGCTCCAACGCATGAAAAATCGATTAATAAAGCAACCGAATCGCAAAGTAAAGTAGAAAACACTTCGACCGTTAAAGCAAAAAATGAAAGCGAAAAAAAAAAGAAAATTCTGAACGAAACTGAAGCTTCTGGTTCGTCGCAAAATGGTGCGAAAAAATCAACAGACCTGAGAACAAATTTCGAAAATTTCACGGCTAATAGTACGCATGGAAAATTATTTTCAACTCAAAATTCGAAAATGCGAACTCAAGTTTGTTTTTGTAACAACGCGCCAAGCTCGTCACAGTGTTCCACGCCTCAGCCTCACCTCAAAGACATTTATTGTCCCAAAGCGTCTGGAAAACAAAACTCTGGAAGATTTCCGAAAACACAAAGCATCTTTACCGATACTAAAGTCTCTTATGGAAAACCTTCAAGCGTTATTATCGAAGAAATACCGAATGAACCGTGCGAGCGATCGGCAAACAAAGAGAATCAGAGAGAGGAAAAAACCGATAATGACAAAAATAAGATAAAACCATCAAAACGTCAGAACAATAGTTTTACGAATTTAGGGGGCGGCGATCATAACATGTTCACTAAAAAATCTGGCGTTGCCATGCGAGAATGTTCTCAGGGAAACTACAATACCAAAGCCCACACAAAGATTGGGAAAAATGTTGAAAAAAGTTTTTCAGAAACGCTCGATAAATTCGACAGCTTTGCAAATTCTCAAACTCGTTTCACGAAAACTTCGAGTGTCATAATCGAAGAGATATCGAACGATGAATTTGTTAAAACTCATAATAATACGAAGATAGACAATGAGCCAAGCATATTGAAAAAAAATGACACTATTCCAAAAAATGTTGAGGCATCCGAAAAAGGAGGGAAAAGTAAAAAAATTGATGTTCCCAAAAAAGAGCTTTTACCGAAAACGTATGAAAAAAATTCAGTCGAAGGCAACAATAATTCTAGTAAATTGTCACAAAGTCCGACGATACAACCAAGATCTGTTAGTACAGACACTAAAATATCTTTCAAAAAATCTTCGAGTTTCAACATCGAAGAAATTCGATCCACAACAGCGAAAAAAGTAAAATCCAGTTCTAGTGAAACTAGTGTGAAGCAAAAAAAATCTGAAAAAACTGTAACTTTTGGAACGGACCACGAAGAAAAAATTGATAAAAAATCTGAACTTGGTGAAAAAACGATTTTCGAAAAAAATGACAGTACAAAGGTTCAAGAAATGGAAAAAATTGAATTCGAAAACATCGAATCACCGTACGAGTTTCTTCGACACTGGTATTCTATCAGGAACGATCGTCTATTGATTCGACACGCAGATCTGCTGAAAGCTCTGCCTCCAGAAAATATTGAAGCAGGTAATTGATAAAACGTTTTTTTCATCAAGCAAACGCACACGAAGGTCGAACATGCATATTTTGTCATGAAAAATATCATCTTTGTTCCATTTAAAAACTTCTACTGTAGTTATAGGCAACAAGTTGGATGGTGACATGCTCAGTTTGATTCTCACCTGTCTTGAACAACATTTCTGCTCTTCTGAAAATTCGACACTACTAAATCGCATCCTCCAACATTTGGGACAAGTCAAACGCTTTTCGATCATTAAAATGTTCATGGATAAAAAGGACATTCAAGGTAAAGTATCCTGTTGACAATTTTTCTTCACATTTTGATATATTTGATTATACTTCAAAAATAGCATTTCTCCAGTCGGTTGTAACGTCATTTTTTAGGTCTGCCACATACACAATATAAAAAATAACATTCATCTCCTTCAGGCATCAAATTTTGACTATATTTGTGCCATAATATTTATACCCTGATTTTTTTTTCCATTCGTTGTTACAGCTCTTCAAAATATATTTTCGTTTCTGGAAAGCCAGGAATTGACGGATCTAACTCGAAATTTGCGAAAAATGTACGATGTACCGATGTAAAAGTCCTAACCACTCTTTTTTTGTGGGTTTACAAACAAATACCGTCATTGTGTTAACAGCAAATGTGCATAATTGCAGACATTATTTCAGATCGTGACGAAATAATTATGAATTTATGCATGTATATTTGCATTTATGTAAGAACTATTTCATATTTACGTGTTAATATATATCATAATAAATAATCAAAAAACAAATTTTTTATTCAGTTGTAAGTATAGAATGAATACCTCTTTTCTTATTTCAAAAAAATTGAAAAATAACTGTTTGAATTAGATCAGAAGTTCAGGGTTCTTTTTGCCGAATGTTCCGTCCTGAGCTGGCCACACTACTACAGCAGCAGCTCGTTCGAGAGCTCCAGCCAAACTGCCGAACTCAAATCTCAAATGCAAACATTGCAAACTGCTTCATCTTGAGGGCTCCCCACTCTTCAAGCTTCACGCGCTCTCGCGTCGCGCGCACTTTCCGAGAATCCCGAGCCAACGATTCGCCCCTCTGTTAACCGCACTGTACACCCTCGACTGTATGGTCGGTATGGTCATTCGGCAGCTTGATTGTAACAATTCTTGAAGTCCATTCCTATCCTCAGTCTTATAAGAAATCAATAAGAATTCGAAATTTGTTGACGTAAAATTTATATTTATAAATATTTACGTTTTAACTCATTATATTGCGCTATGTTCAGTTTGGTCTCGTAGCTGGGGAAACATGCGATGACGGCGCCACTTGTGACAAATTTTAGAACTTTCCAGCTTTCGTAATTTTCGATCTCACTCCGATTTATTATTTATTTATATTGTCTCATAAAGAAAAAGAAAATCCCTTTCACTGAAGTCCCTATTCACCTTTTGTTATACAATTGCACGCAATTAAGGTAATTTTAAGAGCAACATGTGACAACTTCGAATGTCAAAACGATGGAGAGGACGTTATCGAACACACTCATGGAGTATGGAGTTCCGTCCCGCTAGGTTTTACGAACCCATCCAAAAGTCGTTCGATGTTTTTAGCGCTTTTTTCGATTGAATCAAAACAAAAACTAAACAAATACCAGATTTTTACCTGCTCGTTTATTAGCAACCATTGACAATTTTCAGTTGAGAAAGGTTATGTTGTGATATGTATACATTCTCGAAGTCGTATACGTTGAAGGTTTTTGTAATTTCCGCAAATTATAACGAACATGGATTGATGTAAACTGAATTAAAATGAAAGACCTACAAAACGTGATAAAATAAATTTATATTTCTTTGAAAATACGTAATACTTCTGTTTAGTTCTCATTTTTTCTACTATCGGGAGCAGATCTTGAGATTGATCGTTTTTGAGGGTTATGTTTTAGAATAGAACGAATTTTGTATGTTTTTTTAAATATATGAATGAATCATTCGTAAGTATCGATATTCAAGATTGATCTGATGCGATGACACGAGAAACGTAATATCAAAATTTTGACGCTGCCCCAACTTGTTCGTAAATTTAATCGAAAAGGCTCATTTTCATGAAGCGTTTTCGCGAATTCGATAATTCGTGATTTTGTGACAAGCGATCCAAGCGAATATACGTGATTGGCTGAAGAATACGCCACAAGAATCGAATTACACGAAGTCCATGTATGAATAAAAACTTTTCTCAAATATTTAAAACGATATGGAAGAAGAATATCGCATAAATGATAGCACATCTTTCATTTTGTTAAATCTTTAATTAAATTTCTAGTTTAGGCATAAAAATAAACATGAGCATTGAGAACAGAAACTCTTAACTGCCTGCTAGCGACATCTAGTATCAATTGTTCCAATTTAACCTTTCCCCGTCTCTCCTAATTCAAATCGATCTTTATTCCTCCTTCTCCTTTCGTTGATAACGTCGTTAGCAATACAAGCTTACAATTGTAATTGAATTATTCAACTGGATTAAACGAATGTTCTGTGAATTAGATTGAAATTTGACCCTCGGTAGGCTTCTAAATAACGAAATAAGAGAAAAATAATCGGGTCTTTTCGCATCGGTTGTACTTCTTTGGGTTCGTACAGTGCTGCCATTACCGAGAGTTTCCGCAGTGTCAGTTCCACAAATCTTAGAACATAGTTTTCACAACCGCACATATAATTTCGCACATCTCTCCGGGGGCTCTTCGCATCGTGAAATACAATTCCGCGGTCTTTTTTTTCTTTATTATTATTATACGCTAGTGGCGAAGACGGTCCCCAGCAGGCAGATCCCGACAGTTTTGTACATTTTTTTCGTGCGTGCGGGTCAAGATATCGAATCGAAAAAAATATTTCATTCTTTTCCAACCCCTCGAAGAATCGGAACGGTCATTCTCCCCTGCTCGTTCTCTCCCTCAGTCCCGAGTGTTGCTTGTTCCAAAGACGAAGGAACATACCAAAGAAATAAAAACACTCCAAAAGAACAAATAAAAATAATTCGTTCCGTGAACCCGGATGGGAAAGAACGTGGCTGTTTGTGTAGGTCGAGAAACATGCAGAAATTAATATATTTATTCCGTATATGAAATATCCGGTGGCTCTGAAATCGTTGAAAAAAATCAAGAGCGACATTTCGTGTGACACACGAACGGACGTGCGTGTACTTGCTAGACAAAGAGTGAGACAGAGACATGGAGACATCAAGAATGTAAAAGAAATAGATAAAGAGAAAAAGTCAACGTTTTGGTCAAAAGAGAGAGAAAGCAAGAGATGGCGCTAGAAGCCAAAGCGAGATAACGCAATTGAGAATCCGGCAAAGAAGAGAGAGGGAGCGAGAGAAAGGAAGAAAGAAACTGCAAGAAAGTGGAGATCCGCGAATCTACGAGAGATACAACACGAGTTGTAAACGATAAATAATAATAAAATTATTTTTCTTTGTGCCTTCAATCCTAATTTGTCGTTCTTGTTGTGCTTTTTATTTTCTCTTCATCAAAGTTTAATTCGAAATACAGGAGGGGCTTTTCTATAGCGTACGGTGGCGCGGGAACGTGCCGCTACTGGAACTATTGCCGTTTGTCGCCACCGCGGTTCGTGGCAAGACCGTAAAGGCAAACCCAAGTCCCTCTTCTCAACACACGCACACGACATATAATATTATAAACGCCAATTTTTTTCGTACAAGCGTGTCTTATTTTTGTTTCTAAAGTGTTGGACGTAAACATGTTTATTAGATCGAATTTGTGTTTATAATAGATAAAAGTTTCGCGATGCATCGTCGATGAAAATTAATCAGTTTTCACGTTTTCTTTTTTTTTGTATATTTTTAACCGTACAGCGATGGAAATAAAAAAAATATATAGAGTGGAATCGCGAGTTTTTTTTCGGAGTTAACGCCCCATATGTGATGTTGAGGTGTGTGCGAGTGAATGAGTAATCATGTACTGTCAGGACAAGGGCTCGGCAGCCTCGAAGAGCAAAGAGGGTGAGTCTCGACCAATAAAACGATTTTTTTTCGTTGTGCTTTAATTTGATTTTTTTTCCTCGGGATTTTTGTGATTTTTACTCATCGTGTTGAAAAGTGTGTGAGTGTGTGCTGTGTTCGCTCATATCTTCCTTTCACTATGCTTCGTCCTTACCCAGCTCCTTTTTCCCCACCGTTCTCCCTGTCGATTTTTTCTTATAGTTTTATTTTATATTTTATTTTATGATTTCGTTCTTCAGGCGTCTTTTATCTCGATCTACCTTACCCCCTACTCTCTTGTGCGTTTCTCGGTGCTTTCAAGAACGCTGTCTCGGCAGTTTGTCTCGTGTGTTTGAGACGCGAGAGTCGTTCTTGACTCACAATGTACACTTTTGTTACGAGTAAGTTTTCTTTCAAGTTCGAAAGGGTAAAAATGAAGGAGAAGAAGAAGAAAATATTTTCACAGCGTTTAGAGCTCGATCGATGGTGTGTTTTGAGGGGAAAGAGAAAAAGCTCCTCTCAGACTTTTGCTTCGACGAATTTCACTTATCGGATTTCTCTAACCCCCCTCGTTCTCAACTTGAGATAAGATCGAGAATGAGAGGGAGGATATGGACTGTGTCAAGTGTGTACTCTCTTGCAGGGAAATATATACGTATACGTATATGCATGCATCAATACAGAAGTGTATGGGTCGCTTCACGATGCTTAGCTAAATTTCGAGATCAATTTTCACAATGCATACTTGAAAAAAACATTACTTTCTATGCATTGCTCTCGATATTCTAAAAATGCCAATATTTCAAAACGGTGTTTTACAAAAAGTGCACGATCATTGAATAAGTACATATATCCTTACCATTTTATCTGATCGAATGAAAATTCTTTCGATGCATTTTCAATTTCCAGTCTTTTTCAATACGAGTCCACAAAAAGATTCACCATTGTGTTTTAGCGAAACCAAATAAAAGCAAATTTGTTTCTCTAGCCATGAGATCGGTTCAACTTAATAATAATTTTACTATTCATATCGTTATGAATTAATTAATAATTAAATGATCGTTAACAGTTTTTTTTCTACTAAAAAACGTTATGCTATTGAAATACAAAATTGCATTTAACTCATAATACTTCAAAGTTATACGTGGTCGATAGAAAAACTAAACTCACTGTTTTCAGCCGCTCATAATTTTTATCTCTTAGTTTTGAACTCGTATATCTTAACTTCCACGTGGACAGGAATCGCTCTTTTTAATCTTAAGGGATAATACTACTAGGACGAGTCGAACTCACTCGATTTATTGAAGATTTTATAATACGTGGAGGTTTTTAAAAACATACAATGATTGGGTATGCCAAATCGATGTAAACGTTCGATTTAAAATATTCATAATTTATCAAATGATTAACAATACTTTATTATTATTAACAATTTCTTTCATTACAATAATATCGTTTTGGTTATGGTAATTTGCGTTCTATTATGCACATGCACATACTATATTATGATATCTATGCTATTATTTGTTTATTTACTTGGTATTTGGTGTTTATTTGTATCAGTAATTGCGCGACTGCAAATTATTTTTGTTTGCATCAATACGAGTGCCAGCTAAAGAAACAAATCATTCAAACAACCTAGAGACATCCATATATCGGATAGACATCAACAAATGTTGAACATAATTGTCAACAGTGTCCGAATGCATTTAACAATTTGATAGTTAGACCCCGCGATGACAGCTGATTAACCTTTTGAGTCATACAACATTCCTTACGTGAAAATGACTTGAAATTTTCTACTCGGGGGTTTTTGGGTTTGCTGATTATGTATTTGAATTCGAATTTTCGAAACTCCAAATGAACTGCTTCTTTTTTATTTTAAACGACAACTACTGTACGCAAATTTTGAAAAAATTCTGTGAAATGCTTTGAACTGTGTTTAGCTTGTAAAAAATTTGCCATTACGATTTTCATAGTCGTTCAGTGGAACATTAATTTTTTGTTTATGAAACTAAATAAAATTCGATTATTTATTTATTCGTGGTGTTTGTGCAATTGACAAATATTGATTTTTTTTTGCATTTAGGAATATCGTAGGAACAATTTATAGAATTTGAAAAGTGAGCCGCAATTTTTTTTTTTTTTTTTTTGGAATGGTAACTAGTTCAATAATCAAAAAATTGCAAAAAAAAAAGAACAGGTCGCATGACGTAAGCGCGATCATATTTTTATAGAAAAGTGAACGATAAACTTTTCTTTATGTGTCCGGCATTTCAAAATATCACAACAATTACATTTTTATTATTTTCATTTAATTATTATTTAATTCTGTCACTTATTTCAAGTTTGATAATCATTCTTAAGATTGACCTTTGAAATCAGTTGTTCTTCCGCATTGAAAAATCTGCATATATTGTTAGTGCATAACTTACAATAATTTCGCAATTTTATGTTCAAACGCATGAAAAAAAAAAAAAAAAAAAAAACCCGTAAGAAGTAGAAATCGGAAGAAATAAACGCTTCGCTTCATCGCGGGGTCATTCAGCGGAGTATTAAGTTTCGTAGCATCGAATCGATGATCTGTTGCCACGTAATCATCTCCAGCCGCTTAGAAAATACTATTTCGAGAAAAAAAAGCAATTTATTAATTTTGACTTGGACATGCAGGCTACTAAGTAGTTTCAAATTTTTACATAGTATTTAAAATCCATCCAGTTTTAAAGTGGAATGTATAAAAAAATAATGCAGGGAAAAATTTTTCGACAACGAAAAAATGTTCGATAGAAAGTAAGTTTAACAAAAATTGTCATAAATATGAACACGGAGGCAATATTTATAATGAAAAAGAGACAGATTCAAACCAAATTCCTTAGATGTCAAAACATAGATGTCAGTTCTTAAGAATTTGAGATCGAGCAACCCATATATAAATATGAATACATATATTTGGTGTATATTATTTTCCTGAACCGAGCGAGTGAGATACCGATAGATCGCGTTTAGGAAGGGGGGGAGGATGGGAACGAGTATACAGGTCGGAAGAGGGATGGCAGGCAATGTGTTTTTGTGCTTTAAAAAGAGTGGACGAGAGTTTCGTTTCGAGTTCATTCAAAGTTTTTTTTTCCAGATACATTTTATCCTCCGACTTTGTAAATTCTTTCAATCCGGTCGTCCTTCGAACGCTCGTTTCCGTGACAAGAATCCTCAGTACGTTTTATTTCATTTTTTCAACACTTTATTCCATTTAGTTTTTGTGCGTGTTGTTTTGTTTTATAGTTTTTGTGTCTTTCTTTGTGTGTGATTTTATTGAAATTTCATCGTCGCTTTTTATCAATGCCAAACCCAATTTTTCTCCTCGTACGTACATTTTTTTTTCTTTCAATCCCCTTTGTGTCCACGATCTTTACGTGCAGCCGAGACGCAGAGGGGCACAAAGTGCTCTCGACTTCCAGTCGATTTACTTTCAAGTTTACGTACGAGAGAGCAGCTAAAAAAAATCTCTTTCCCTTTTATTTCATTAGTTCGTAATATTCGTAAAGGGTATTCAGGAAATGAAAGTGTTTTGTCAAAAAGAATAACAAAATGTGTTTACAAGATGGAGTCTAAACGAAAAATAACCATTGCGTAGAAATAACAAAAAAAAAGCATATTACAACTTTTCAGCTTTCAAACTTTTTCCCCGTTTCGTTCTATACTCGTTTCTTCTCTAAACTCCATCGAAACCATATAAAGTGGTACAAATTTTTTACACTATTTCGTATTCCCCCTGCGTTTGAGAGAAGAATCGATAAAAGTGTCTGCAATTGATAGCAAAACAGTTCCGATCGTAGGTAGACCTGAAACCCAGTGAAAAAAAAGAACAAATATTTCTTTCAATTTTTTAGAAGCAGCGTAACATAAAAATTGCACATGGCCATAAATTTACTCCCAGTTTGCTCGACACACCGGTTCCCAGGACGCGCAAGCAGCCTGGAAACCGTCCCACATTTGACTCTATACAGCCCATTCTGAGTTAAAACTCATGTGGCTTACCAGTCTCACGAATATTCCTTCCTTTATTAAGCTAAAAACGAGCAAAAAAAATATCAATTTACAGAAGAATCTTCAGGTTCTTTTCCCGTGTTATTACTTTCACTTAAATTCATTTATTTCATGAAGCTTATCCATTAATTTATGATTTTGAAGTTTGCATCGTTGGAACACATCGAAATTTTTTTTCTTCTTCAGGAAAATACAAAATTTATGAGCAATGTTCCGCTACGATAATTAAACGATAGTTTATCGCGAGCTGAAAACTAAATTCTTAAGAAAAATTCAGATAATTGGAAAATTTCAATAAGTGTGAATTAAAAAAAAAAAATACATTTCATTGCGATCCAACGATGCAAATTTCAATATCATATTAATTTAGCACTAATTAATAGTAGTTTGCATCGTTGCATCTTGGAAACGCCAAGAAGAATATTCAATGCCATGTTTTTTCACTTTTGGAAGTGATTTTTCTGGCTGATTTGATTTTTGGCTGTCAAAAAAAATTCTTCAATTTTCATAGCCTAATTTTGGAAATTCGAGAAAAAGAAAGCAAACTCCGACGTTTTTAACGATCGATTGCAAAACTTCGAAAAAAAAAATCTTTAAACATTTTTTTTTACTTTTTCGCCAAATATGTCAATTTTTCAAATATAATTTTCTGTACTCGAAAAAGTTTCAAATATTTTTATCAGGTCGTTCATTATTGTATGAAATTTCAGAAAATAAATTTTTAACAACAATGTTTGTGCCTCCTTAACGATAGGGCAATTACCTTAAAGCTCGAATGTTAAACATGTTTTTCTCAACCTGCAAGAAGTAAATAAAAATATTCGACTTTGTAAAAAAAAATATTGATTTTACGTGGAATTGCCTATATACACATTCGAGTGAAATAATGTACACATAGCAGTGTACTCGAATTTAGCCAAGCGGTAAAACTCTTCGAGCGAATTTTTCACTTTACTTCCCATCAGTGTATATGTCCGTAGGTCGTAAAGCATAAATTGTTAAATAAACAACCAAATTAATCGGTCATGCTTACACATCATTCAATTGTTGACGGCAGTAAAAAAAAAATGTTGAACCAAACAAAACAAAAACACAAATGACTGTCTTGATTTATCTTAATCGTTGTCTGCAACCTCAATTAATTCTTCGCGTCAACGTCTCTTGTCAAAATATCAAGCTATAGGCACAAAGATATTTACCAACACAGGCGCACGTACGCACCAATGCTCGTTACATTATATATATTTTTAAGCAAACAAAAGTCCGTGTGGTTCTCTTGTATTTATCTTTTTAATCGTACTGTGAGAAAACACAAAAGCACAGGAAGTCGAGAAGTACAAATGGCGTGCTCTCATATAACTAAAAGTGTAACAACGACGACGACAAATTCCAAGAGTAATCGTAATGACGTTAATTGCCACAAGAATAGGCTCGGTGTCAAGTGCGAGGACAAGAAATGTTCAAGTTTTCTCGTTGCGAAAACTTGTTCGAGGCTGTATGTGACGTACGTATGTCTCAAGGGTTCGTCAACCTCGAAGAATCAATTTTCTTCAACTTTGTGTAATTGCATCAAAGATGTGCTTGCATTCGTTCTTCGAATGTAGCATCTCAGGGACATTTTGGAAGTGTCTCGAGTCTGCATTTCTTGAATGACCAAAAAAAAAAGGTTTTATAACGTCAGGAAATGAGACCTGTCCTCTGTCTCTCTCTCTCTCTTTCTTTCTCTCTTTCTCTGTCTCTCTCGCTGTCTTCCTGTACCTTGAGGAATATTACATTGTCAACGAAACACTTGTGAGACTGCGCCACAGTGCCACACTTTGGTCACTTATATACACTCTCAAGAAGCCTAGCAAGCTACTCCAAACTATTTCCCACTGCCAAGGTCTGAGCTGACGATGCATTAAAATAGAGAGCATTTTTCCACGCCAATTAGGCTTCGAGGGGTAAGGAACTTGGAAAACCCTTCTGATCGTTAGTGATTTTCGATAATATGATTAATTTATCATTTCAACATATAAATATTGCTGAGAAGTATGAAATTTTCACCAATTTGATTTCTTACGCAGAATATAGTTCTTTATTGAACTTTTAATCTATGAAAATTGTGGTTAAAATTTTTATGGAAACGTTTTTCAAATTAAAGTTAGATTCTCCTCATCGAATCAATTTTTTATGTTAATATCATTGTTGGAATGATAAGGTCGTTTTTTTCCAGTAATAACGATTGAATAAATATATTACGAAAAAAAATTAGATGTCATTTTATAAAGTAAATTGATTAAAAAAGAAAGAGGTAATCAATTCTTGTTGTCCGTTAAAACGGTGACGCACGAGGCTCTTATTTTCGAACGACGTATTGGAATGTCAACGTCTTCCGGTTCGCAATTCGCCGATCGTCCTTTCGAACGTATTTTTATCTATTTTCGTATTAATATATTTATACATTTTTATCGAATGTACAAGAAAGGGAGAGAGAGCAAGGGAGAGAAAGAGAGAGGCTTTCTGACGTCACCACGGCCATTCGAGGGACACGATGCACGAGAATGCAGTCTGTAACGCTTGAGAACACATAGAAATATGTATACATGTATATAAAAAGTGCCTTGGAATTAATATAATAAGATTGAGGAACACTGGTGCGTTGGTTAGTACCAAAGAATGACATCATCACTTGTCTATCAGTGACGTTAGAAATTCCTTAAATTCTTCTTCTGATCCACTTGTGTCACGTTGCTAAATTGACAAAGAAATAAATGAGCGACCCAGCGACCAGAGAATGAAAGGGAAAAAAATGAGCAATTGAACTATGTCCATTGACACTCCTTCGTTCAAACGAGACTCAACAATTCCTCGAACACCTATGACTCAAACACAGTCATCTGTTTTATTCTCCTCGATCATGCAATTCAATTTTTATTTATTTACTATCGTAGCTTTTTATTTTTTTTTATTCGTGTATATTTCAATTGATCAAATGATTTCAGGAACCGTAACTATGAGGGACAAGAAAGGAGGCGCACTCAGCCGAGTACAAAAACTCAAAAAGAGACTCAGCCACAGTTTTGGTAGACTTTGTAAGTTTTTTAATCTGTTCAATTTTTTTATTACGATTTTTTGTATTGCCAAATACAATTTTCTATGAATTTCATGAAACGCGGAATTAATCGGTTCATTGCGATCAAACATTTAGCCAGTAAATAAATAAACACGAAAATTCTCAAAATAATCGATTTAACAAGCAAACAAAAACCATTTCCGGCTTTTTGTCCACCATATTATTTGTTACCTTGTTAAGTATCTATATTCATGAGAATTCAGAAACAGTTAATTCATTCAAGAGCTCTTCCATGCAACTGCAATATATCTTATCATTTATTCGAATCTTCATTGTTATATTTGCACTACGATTGTAAAAGGTTGTTCCGCGTGATGTATATATAAATGTTCGTATTTACGATGTGATGTTAGCACACCAAATATTGTGCCTATGTATTTGTATTTACTTGCGAATAATTGCCGTGTCATGGAAACTTTGAGAGAACGGAAAGAAATTCGAAAGAAGAGAGAGGTCGGTTTTTTCCGTAGGGTGTCATTTTAATTGAAAATCATAAAATAATCATTTCGTATAACATATTCCCAAATGTCTTAAGAATTAAAGTAAATTATTAAAATAGTTACTTTCAAGAGATATCGAAGAAAGAGCATTTTTGTACACTGTCAAAATAATAATAATAGTAACAATGATAGTAAAAATATCATTTTGTACCTTGGGACGCTTTGCTCGACGAATACAAATAAAATGCTGATGGAAAATCGACGTGAACAGTATTTAATCAATTATCAAATACTTACAAACCATACGAGTTGAGCTATGAATTCGCTGGTACTGCTGAGATTTATTGAAAAGGTGTAAAGTGTTAATGCATTATACATAAAATGTGAATTAGTCATTAAAAAGTTTTTTTATTAAAATAATTTCGATTCAGTCGTTCGCTTATCATATTACAAACTCATTTATATTCCATTTTCTCCAGCGATATCGAAAGAAGAGGCTGACGAAGTTACGAACCGAGGACCTTTGCCGTACAACGGCTATTCCGAGGAGTTCCTAGACCGTTTGGAACCAAACGGCAATATACCTACGGATAAAGATCGTCGATACGGTAAGAAATGTTTTTTCTCCACCTTTATTCCTACGTTTTTATCATTTTTTTTCTTTTTTTTCCATGTTTTTGTTTTCTTTGTACACTTTTTACTATATTTCTTTTTTCGATCTGTACGTTCGTGATATTTTATCAGTAGTTTCTTATCAGTAGTCCAGGAGTGTAGACGTTCGGATTAAAAAGTAAAAAACAGTTTTTAGAACACAGCTCACGATCTTATCCGTCGTTGAGACTCGTTGAATGATTCACGTTCCGCTTCCTTACGTGTCAATGGCATTTGTCTCTTGGTTATCTACCGTCTCTTCGTGTCGATATTCCTGGCTACCAAATTTTTCTTTTTTTTCCTCGTTTGTCTCCTTTCGAGACAATGAATAAAGCGTCCTCCTGAATTTGTGTCGGGTGGAAATATCGTCAAAATAATAAATGAACCATTTATTTTTATGTTTTCAACTATAATTACTTTTGATTGCAGAATGGACGGGTGTCGGTGATCACGATAGAGTCCATCGGCAGCTCTCCGTATCGAGCGACTCAAAACTCCTCGATGAAGACATAAGGGAAGAGGCTCGAGTTATTTTACGGCCTCGACGTCCTCCACGACCAAAATCCGAGGTCTTTCTCGGCCCCGATCCACCACCTCGAAGAACAAAGAGATTTTCTGCGTTTGGGGTAAATCCGAAGACCTTATTAGTCAAATTTCTTTAATTCCCAAATGAAACCGAATCCGAATTATAAGAAAAAACCATTATTATCAAAGAAAAGATTCAACTGTTATTTTGGTCTATCGTAAAACCTTTTTTTAATTCTAAAACCCCAAGAACTTTGTTTAAATTCTGTGAAAATAAACATATGTTACAATGGCCTTCTTTTTCTTTTGTTCTATCGCTACAGGGCGACTCGCCATTCGGCAAATCCGAGGCTTACATAAAGCTGGAACAACTAGGAGAGGGCTCTTACGCCACAGTGTTCAAGGGTTTCAGTCATTTGACCAATCAAGTTGTGGCTTTGAAGGAAATCAGACTTCAAGAGGAGGAGGGAGCACCGTTTACTGCCATACGCGAAGCTAGCCTTCTCAAAGAACTTAAACACAACAACATCGTGACACTTCACGACATCATTCACACGCGTGAAACTCTCACATTTGTGTTTGAGTATGTTCACACCGATCTTTCCCAGTATATGGAAAAGTATGGTAGCGGCGGTGGTCTCGATCCACGAAACGTCAAGCTCTTCCTCTTTCAGCTTTTACGAGGTCTCGCATATTGTCACCGAAGGTACTTGACGAAATTAACAATTTATCCATAAAGAATCAAACTTTCGTATAAATACCGAAGAATCTAAAATTACCGCGTCTTTAAATTTGCATACAATCACATTAGTTTCATTCATCTGATGAGAATTTAAAAACAATGGGAGATGAATTTCCGTTGCTTTCCCGTTGTTGTATTCCACTGGAAAAAAAAATTTCGCTGAATAAAGAAAATTAGACGTTATTTGTAGGTCGACCTTTGCGAATTAAAATTTCTAATTTTAAAGAATTTTTTTAATTTTCCATAATTATTGAAATTTTCAAATTCGAATCTTTATACTGAATCCACTGAAAATCTACGTGTGTATATTCTGTAGCATATTATAGCATAACATAGTAAACAAATGTTTTTTTATCACTACAAATTCAAGAGAACCAGGAAGCCAGAACAGTTTCCTTCCAACTTTAATCAACTTTTTTTCTCATGAAATTGTATCTAAAATATCACATCCTGAAGATCTGTATTTTGCATGATTTATATTCTTAAGAATTAATGAAAATATTGAAATCGAATGAATTTAATGATTGGTTATGAAATATTGATGATATTGACGTAATTTATTTTAGGAGAGTACTTCACCGTGACGTCAAGCCGCAGAATCTTTTAATAAGCGAAATTGGTGAATTAAAGTTGGCTGATTTTGGCTTAGCAAGAGCAAAATCAGTGCCTTCGCATACGTATTCACACGAGGTTGTGACCCTCTGGTACAGGCCACCGGATGTTCTCCTTGGCTCGACGGAATATTCGGGTTCGTTGGATATGTGGGGTGTAGGTTGTATATTCGTCGAAATGTTAACCGGCGTAGCGACGTTTCCCGGCGTACGTTGTACGTACGATCAACTGGACAAAATATTCAAAATACTCGGAACTCCAACCGAGGAAACTTGGTCGGGTGTTACTCATTTACCGGGATACAGTCCTCACAGACTAGCGTTTTATCCCTTACGAAAACTCGGTCTTTCGTTTCCGAGGCTTTACGACGTTGCCGAGGGTGATAGCATGGCTTCCTCGTTGCTACAGCTCAATCCGGATGAACGGATAAGCGCCGATGCGGCACTTCGACATCCGTATTTCGCCTCGTTACCAAGAAAATTATACGAACTGCCTGATGGTGAGTAATCGTTGCAAACAGTTATTGAGGGGTTGATGAGCGACTATAATTTTTAGAAAATACATTCAAAAACTGTCCATTCAATTTTTATTGCCAAATATGATAAAAACTGCTAAATATTCTTTAAAATGAAAATCTAATTATTGCGTTACATAAAATATCACAGAAATTGACCTTCGTAAGCGTTCTGAGTCAGATTTTCCCTTTAAAAAATATAATAATGTAGTGGAAATTTCGTGAAGCATAAATATACATAAACGTTTCGAATTTTACGCTTTCCGAATGGCCATGGAAAAAGAATAATTCTAATTCTATTTGCTGGCTCATCATTATCGATTTTGACGTTGAGTTCAACGAACAAGCGCCTGTATGACTAATAACTTTCATGAAAAAGCATTGAATCGCTTCTCTGTTGTATATTCAGTTGCTACATGTACGTATATGTTATATTTATAGTTCCTTGATGATTGGTGTTTACAGAAGTGTCGATATTCAGCGTCGAAGGTTGTCATCTGTTCACGGAATCACGGCAGACCTACGCGGACTCTCGTCACTCGGGTCTCAAGACATGAGGCCGGGTTTAAGCGAGAAAAACTTTATTAAAAAAAGAGAAGAAAAAAAAAAGTTAGAAAATAATGATGACGAAGGAAGAGAACTCGAAGATGGAGCCTGGGCGCGGAAGCCCTCGCGCTTGCTCACACGTCGCTGGTGAAGGAATTAAAAAAAGTGTGAAAGTGTCGTTGGTATCGAGGAACTCGAGGACGACAAGGCATCGAAATAAAAATAAACGATCCGGATTTGCGAATACGAAACGCATGTATCCTGGGCCGCCCACATTTAAACAAACAAGCAAAAAACAAAACGCGTGCGAAATCGTTGAAAAAAAAAAGAATTAACATTACTCTAGCGCAATATATACGTATACACCGAAACACACGGGGGAGAGACGTGAACACACAGTAATGGGAAAGAAAAAAACAAGCATTGCCCGTCGCGGAAAACGCTAGCGCGCTCTCTCACACACACTCTCTCCTCTCTCTCTCTCTCTTTCTTTCTGTCAGGGCTTCGACATACTCTCGTATCAACGCTGATCCACTTTTAGATTCCAACGTACATATGCGAACACATATGTATAGACAAACATGCATATATATATTTATGAATATACATAAAATTTTCATTTCTTTCAACACGCTTTGATTTTCTGTCTCTTGGGTTTTGTGCTGGTTGCTATTCGTTTGTGCTAAAACGAAGTATAAAAGTCTGGTTATTTTTCTTCTGCATAAATAAAAAAACTTTCGTTAATTCACAAAAACTTATACACACACACGTACACATAGAGCAGCGATGAAACGAACTCGCAAACGTCGAAGAATGGATGAAACGAGAGGAGAACCAAGAAAATAAACTCACACACACATTTTCGAGTGATCATGCACGCTGGATTTTTTAGGAAGGAAAATAATGAAAAATTACATTTAAAAAACAAAAAGAAAGCACGTACAACCCATCCTTGCACTTCGTCCAAATATTAGCTTTAGACTGATTTCAATCAAAAACGTGAGAGAAAAAATTGAAAGATGAAATTATAGTAATGGGGAAAAAAAATTCAGGTACAAGACGCGCCAAGCGTAATTAATAACGCTTACCGTCGTTCTGAAAATAATACGGACCACTTCTCGACAACAGCCAATTTGGAATAGGACTACGAGGTTCTTCCGTAGCGAGAAACTAAATTAGAAAACGTAAACGTTTACGTAAATTGAATGAAATTAAATCGGAAAAATTAAGGAGTTGAAAAATTGTAGCCCAAAGCATGGAAGATCTGTAGCGTCTCGCTGAGAAATTCAGGATTATTAATTCTTCAAGTTTTCTCCTAATGTCCTCAGTCGTTTTTTACAGAATTTAAACACAATGCAGCCCTTGTCATATCTCTTTTAACTAGAGCGTCACGCACGAATTTGAAATACAACAAACAAAACCTTATTCGAATTACATTAGTTGATAGGTGATAATGGTGATTATAGCGAATAATTATAGTAAAATAAATGAGTTTTCGTCGCGTGACGCTTTGATTAATACACGAAAGATATTGACGGTGCTTTTTTTGTCGTTTCATTAAATACCGAATGCGAAAGAGGACATTGATTTACATATGGAGCTATTTGCGCCAACTCGGTCGTATCAAATTCTCACAATTTGTTTTTTCAATTCTTTAGCAGTAAAAAAATACTAACAAGGCCGGTGAAAGTTTTCACCCCTTTTTTTCGTTAGAAAAACAATCGGACAACAATTCTCAAGCATGGGACTTGAAAGCATAACGAACGATACATCTTTCTATAAATAATATAGATATGAAGTCGTCGAGTGAGTTTCTTAAGGAATTATTTAAAAAGACCTCAACGAACGTAGGAGGCATAATGGCTCAAATAAAGTAAGAACAAAACAAACTTCGGACCACAGTGCATCGATAAAATACTGTTGACGAACCATTGTGCAATTAATTTTATTTTACTTTTTTTTTCCATGAGGCTGAAAAATGCTAATATGTTTCAGATTTTTAGTCTTTTTTTTCGAATTTCACAATCCCATTTCGTTACGCTTTGTTTTCTTTACATGTGGTCCATAACCATGAGAGAACTTTGACTTAAATATTCACATAATATGTACATTTTACCAGGTCGAAAATATTAGTGAAAAAAGTTTTTCAAAATAAATCAACCGATAAGTTATCGTCGAATGCTCCATGTGTATAACGAAGAGAAAACGAAGAGAGGATAGAAAACAGTGAAAGAAATATAAAAAAAAGTAATGAAAATTAAATTGATAATCGTTGGAAAAATAACTGACGGAGTTAGCATAGTTTTTAAGGGATTCGTTAACCATTTAGAGAACTCTAGGCGTCTAGCGTGATCGCCCAAACGATAATAGTATCAATGGTAAATAAGTAGATAAAACGAGAAAAAAAGGAGCATTGTAACCGATGAAACTACTAATTGTAGAACAATTTTTTCTGACACATTCTTTGCCGGAAATGTAATCCAGCGTTCGATAAACAATTGAAAATTTAAAATTAATACATTAAATGACTAAACAAATAATAGTAGTTTCAAGACTAAAAAGAAAAACGAAAAACACAAATAATTACAAAAACTTAATGAAAGAAAGCGGAACATCGACATAGTTTCAGAAGGATAGTAATGCCCGATCGGATGGCAAAAGGGTAGAATAGAGTCGGAGGATTTGCTCCAAATTGAAAGAAATAAATCGAAAGCGAAAGAATTTAAACATTAAAAAAAAGAAAAAAAATCGTAATATCAATTTGACGAGACTGCGCGTATGATAATTAATTAGTCGTCCTTTTATTCAAATTAGAAGTGGCGACATATACGTAGAAAGAAAAAAAAACGCAATTAAAGCGAGTGAGCGTTACAGGTCTTCCACAACAAGAGCGAAAACGAGAGTAAAAAAAGTAGAGGCGTCAAAAAATCGACTATTACGATTTGACGTAATTAATTAACAATTCCCTCCCCCTTTTGTCCCCCTCGACTCCCCCAAGTAGGTTATATTTATACCGATTTTTCAGCACACTTAATAAAGAAATTTAAACGAAAAAAAAAAAATTAAATGAATTTAAATGTATCAAAGAAACGACGAAAGTGCGAAGCAATGTTTTACAAGGGTTGAGAACAAGTTTTTGTGAGGGATGGACAATTTTTTTTATTACGCAACGTTCAGTCCTTTAAAAAAACAAATTGTCGATCGATTGGTCGACGATGTATATGCAAAATCGATCTTAAAATAACGAAGAAGAAGACTAATGTATGCGAACTATATTTGTTTCCTTAGTTGAAGAGGAAATTTGACGAGTGGACGATAGGATTATGTATATAGAACACCATGATTCATATTATGAATGGGGCTGATACTGCTGAGCCGAGAGTAATAAATGTGACTTTGTAATAAATTTAAAAAAAAAGAAAAAAAATGAAATAAGAAAACGAAAAAAGAAGAACGCTAACAGTGAGAAAAAATGTGTTTGATGTTGTGAGGAACCAACGGTAACGAGCAAAGAGAAGCAAAATATCTACTAGAATTTTTAATTTTTTTTTTCCAACGAGCTCATACATGTTATTTAATTATTGTTTTTTTTTTTCCATTTTTTAATAGACTTTAAACATACGTATGCATAGAATTTACTGCCGAGACTGTAACTCGTATTATTTTTACATACTGACATTATCTTCATTAGCTCGACCTCTTGCAGCCCATTGTCCTCTGTGACATAATAAGCATAAACATTGCCGACTATAATTGAATATTTGGGCTGCAGGACGTCAGTGTTTCGTTTTCCCTTATCCCGCCCTAATATCTCCTTTTTTCATTGTTCATGTTCATTTTAGCGTCAACCTTATTCTCTCTTTCCTCCTGTTTTTTTTTTTTTTTTTATACTGCGCCTTCAATTCCAATGTAATTAGTAATTAGGCATTATATATTTTGTTTGTACGTTTTTATCTATGGTCTTGTAACATCCGAGCCACGCGTATATGTTGTGTACGACGAAGAAACGATAAAGAATTCGGAGTTTCGAAGTACTTACTCCTTTTTGGAAATTTTATTTAATGTTTTTTTTTTTTACCTCGCTTCGGTCGCTCTCTCGCTGTTATCCTCCATTTTTCCTACGTCTATTTTGTTTCTAAGCAGCGCAACGAAGCAGAATTACAAGAGAATTTCAAGTCAACATTTTGAAAATCACCAGCTACGTCAGCACCGGCAGCATTGTGCGATCGTCTTATTTTTATAAAAGTATTACAGCCAATCGTTTTTTTGTAACTGTCTAAAAATATTGCATATACTTTGTCCAAAAATAATACAGTCGATTTTTCACCGTTTTGTTGCAAATAAATTTTGTGCACCATCGAAGAAGAGAAAATACGTTGCAATAATGCAGTCTAAAGAATGCTTTTTTCATGGCTTCTCAGACGTTTATCGGTTTGGTAGATAATCAATGATTGTGACCTTGAAATGAGCTATTTTTATTTATTTCAAAAATCGATCTATGAATCCTTTTTTTATTCTAATATTTCACTTCGAATTTTCGTAATCAAATTGCCATGGCAAATTGAAATTATCGAAACTCGGACCGTACGGATTTCAATTTCACATATTTTTGAATTTAATATTCGAATTATTCCCGCTTCAATATTTGAGCTTCCGGTATACGAATATATATATCACCAAAAACCGTGGGAACGAGATATAAAAATGAGTGAGAGCGCGGGAGGTGGTAATTTGAAAACGTTGCCAACTTCTCGTTGCAGTTTAGCCAGACGGAAAATATATTGCGTGACACCACGGTGGTGTTATTATCATCAAACGCACAGATGTCGAAATTTTCAATATAAATTGAGTAATTTTCAGGGCAACACAACATAACACGTAATGTCCAAACGCTTGAGAAAGTTAATCTAGTATAAAAATCATTCGTTATTATCTCGGAGCATCGCTTCTTATCATGACACTTGAGCTTTATCAATTATCGAAGTGAAAATAAACGTGATGGCAGCTTCATCGCAGGAGGTTAGGGAACCGTTATCAAACATCACAAGAGATAACGGTAATTACGAGTTGATTTCATCTGTTTTTTTCTTCTTTTTAACAATCAGTTGTTATAATCTTCAGTGTTATTATTATTGACGAGAGATGGAAAATAAATCGAGCAATCGAATACCTAACCTAATACATTTATTTTTCCGTCATGGTAATGGTATTAAGGGAATAAAAAAGAATCGAATTAGGAATGAAGAGTTGAAGAAAATTGTGTCGAAAGAAAGAATGATTTATTTTCAGGCGATGGAGAATCTGTCAAATCTGTCTCTTACGAAGAAATCGCAGCTAAGCTTCTTGGTGAAAAATTTTTACTCACCGCTCTGGAGCTTCACGCTGAGCTCACAGAAGCTGGAAAAGAACTTCCTGTTCTTCGGGATTTTTTTGGCAATACTGTCAATTTTGAGTCTCAGAACATGAAACCAGAGCCTTACACAGCTATGCGTAAGAAGTTTGTTTTCATTCCCAAACATTTATAACTTATTCTCTGTTAGGGATGAATTTATGAACCAATGATAGGAGTATGCCTGTGTCAAAATAGTAAACAATTTAGTAGGCTTTCAGCAAAATTCATAAAATCTATTAATTTTGTTACAACAAGAAAAGAATACGGCGACTGAAATAAGTTGAATTTTGTATGCAACCAAAATCAAATTTCTGTGATTCTAAAATAAGTAAATCTTTAAATTTTGTTATCTACAATCTGTGAATTTGAGTGAATCATTTAAAATAATGTCTTTGAACAATTTTCTCATTAAACAAGGTTTCGCATTAATGAAAAAAAATTAAACTTACTCTGACACAACATAAAACTGAAGCATCAAGAAATCTAAATACAACAACGTAACTGGATGTTAAACCCTCAGACCTCATAAACCGAATGAAAAAATATTATAGTCTACATAGAATTTAAATAAAATTGTTGATTAATATTTCTTAATCTCAGCCAGATCTTCTAGTCAAGCAACTCTCGATTCTCTTGACATGACAAGATATTCCGAAGATGGCGGAGGTATGGACGAAAGGGTGGCTGTACTGGAATTTGAGTTGCGCAAGGCCAGAGAAAACATATCTGCGTTGAGGGCGAATCTCACAGTCGTAACTGGTGCTTACCTCCTTTATTTCCTTTAAAATGATAAATGATCACATTGAGATGATATAGAGCATTGCATTTTTGGAGCGCATAAAGTTTTTGTTTCTCCTAAATTGGTTGGTTTGGTTTTTCAGTTCTATGAGAACTTTGAATGATTATTACACCAAATGCAAATAAAACTGGGTTTTGATTATAAAGAAAAGTTTCGATGGTCTTCCAATAGTGCAATTTTCAATAATGCAACGATCAGGTTTTTAGTATCATCTTTCATATTGTATTTATGATTTTCTGAACAAAGACAACATTTTCTACAGAATCTGAAAGTGGGGTTCCAGACAAAAATTCGGATCGAGGATCATCGGGAGAACCACCGATCAAACCGCACGAGCAAAGAGCTTTGAATTTTCTCGTTTACGAGTATCTTCTGGCTCGTTCGTACAAATTAACGTCCATAACATTCAGCGACGAGAACGAGGATCAGGATTTCGAGGACTGGGAAGACGTGGGATTGAATATACCAAAACCACCAGATTTGCTTCAGGTTTATCGGGAATTTTCGCGAAGCAACGGTTACGATAAACCTCCGTCCGCAAATATAGCGGTTCAAACAGATTTTGAGGATTCCCTGAGCGAAGAAAGCAAAACAGAGATCAATCGTTTGGTAAGATAACCTAATTCAGTTTTTATAATTTTGTCGAACGGATGTAACTTTCACTGTAACGTATAAATAATAACAAGTAAAATAGCAAGTCCGTGTAATATAAATTGTGTATTTTTGTAAATAGTCTACAGAAAAAATGATAAATCGACAAATTGGAAAGCCACAAAGATAAAATTTCCATTTAAATGGCATGTGTGTGATTTATTTTCAGAATGAGGAAATCGACAGGTTGAGAGCACAGACAACATGCTTGGAAAACGAGAAATCCGAACTCCAGCAACTTCTAACCGCAGCTACAAGCTCTCCATCGCTTCCGGCAGGCGAAATAAATACCGAAGATCCAATACAAACACCAAATTCAAATTCCACGACCCCAGATAAATTTGAGCTTTTGGATACATTGTCTCGAGAAAATTTCCAAGTAACTCAAGAGATTGAAGAGGATGACAGCGCGTCTGCGGTCGTTAGCCTCGTTGATACGGATCCTGGTGACAAAGATTGGACGCGAATTCAATTGCCCAGGATTGACGTTGATGAAACCTCAACGACGCTGCCAAATTCACCATCACGACATTTGCCAGCTGGTTTTAAACGCGAAGTTTTATTAAGATCGAGCATATCTTGTCCGACAACTGTAACGATTGAGGATTCTATAAAAAACGGTGTGACGAGGGAGACTCTGCCGATGATACTAGCACGCTCGTTACCAAAGATCGTGCCAAATGTAATTCTCAATAAACGTGAAGAACTCGTGCCTCTTATCCTCAGCACTATACGACTTCAGACCGAACCCAGTGAACGTGAAAAATTGCTACAGTTGTTATTCAATCTTAAAAAGAGACCGAATGATGTGGAACGATCGATGATCCTCGCAGGTGTGTAAATATTGCTTGGAAAAAAATTTAATTAAATTTATTCATTCGAATCATAATAACAGTCAAAATACGAAGAAAAAAATGGCTTGGCACTGTACAATTCCTTTAAAATCCATTAAACATTTTCTTTGGGATCGATTCAAGAAACGCTATTGAATACAACAACGTATTATGATTCTAAACCTGATGAGAGTAAATTCTTAAAATTCCCTAATTTTTTTTCTAGGCTTAATTGCTATGGCGAAACTCGGAGAGAATTCCATGGATTCGGAAGAAATTCTCGGTGTATGTTGGGAACACAGTCAACATAAACATCCGGAAAGAAGATTGCTTGCTGTGGAATGTTGTTTAGCACTTGCACCTTACACTTCGAGCGGTGTTCGAAACTCACTAATGTTACCAATGCTGCAACAAATGTTGCTCGATGATAAGGAGTACAACGTCAGAGCAACGGTAGTACGGAGCCTCGGACTGATCGTAGCTCTGATGGATGATCCGGACAAATATTTTCAAGTACGTTGGAGTCTATATTTTTAAACAAAACTTCGATTAAGAGAAGACCTGCAAAAATAAATTGTTTATTATAGAAATGCCAAGAAAAAATTAATTGCACCAGTTATTTAAAAAAGCAGATAAATAAATATACAATAAATACATCCACAATGCATCAACAACGATATTCCTAACCACGAGTGCAGCCGTGGGCACATCTAGTATTCATTATAAATTTCAGGACAGTATCACTGCACATTTTCATGGTATTTTTGAAGTAGTGAACCTCCATTTATTTATTCTCTGCATATTGTTAGTATTTATATTCGTCGATAAGTGAATAATTCCAGATTCTCGTGTCCTTTTTTTCGTTTTTGAATTTCTGTTGATTTTTC
Source organism: Campoletis raptor (assembly GCA_948107755.1). NCBI lineage: Eukaryota > Metazoa > Arthropoda > Insecta > Hymenoptera > Ichneumonidae > Campoletis > Campoletis raptor. The sequence continues at coordinate 15,585,466 of OX403622.1, forward strand.
ATTCGCACCATTTAAAAAACGGTTTTTATTTTATTTTTTTCAGTGCGAGGAACTTACTCTAACAGCACTGGATGATGGATCTTCCGAAGTAGTCGAAGCTGCTTCTTCAATACTTGTACCGATTCTGGCTCAATGGGCGTTGTCACTAAAACGATTACAGTCTCATCTTTTGCCACGAATTACTTCGAAATTAAAAAATCTCCTTAAACCATCGAGTCATCATTCGCCAAGCAAAGATCACAAAGAAAACGATAGAATAATCGCTCTTGTCGAAGTCCTTCAGCTGCTATTGCCTCATTGTGTTGTCACCATAATCACCAACTCAACGGTTCAATCTTCTGTACTTGAAGGCTCAGTTTCGGAATTGTGTAAGTATAATAAACGTGAAAGAGCATCACTCTAAATACGTGACGAATTAAAAATATTTTTCAACAATTTGGTCCGCGTTTAAAGACATCTCTTACTTGTACAAACAACATTCTGCCGTGTTTTTCAGCCGAAGATTTTATGAGTATCTGCAAACCAGGAATTGGCAATCCAGAAATTTTCTGTGACGATCCAGCAACTACTGCGATACTTTTGAACACGTTTTTCGAAAATTCCTGGGAAAATGAAACGTGGCCTGAACTTGAATGGTTATCAAATAAATTGTAAGTCTCGTTACAAGAAAAAAAAAGGTTTCAAAAAATCGACTTCCTGACGAATATATAATCGTATGAAATTTTTAGGATTCCTGATTTATTAGACATCATCAGATCCGTTGACGTTAATCAAGAGTTGATTCTGAATTCTCTTTTATCTTACGTGGAGTCACTGTGTGTAGCTTTTGGCCAGTACATTTCTCGTTCGAAGGTGAATATATCAGAAAATAATATTGCAGCATCAAATTTTAAACACTTTGTTGTTTCGCTCTTCAAACATTTCTATCAATATCTACTTCTATGAACTTTACTCGCATTTTTTGTTTCATTCAACATTATAATTGTTCCTTCCAGATTCAGAAAAACTTCGAGGCGGAAATAAACGTACTGGCGAAACAATTGGTTAATCTAACTTCAGAACAACCGAGTAGCGGCCTTGCTCTCATTCCAGCTTATTTGACAATACTGTCGACTCTCAATCTCACGGAACTCTCGAAAATTCTTAAACAGTTTGTTATTGCTCTATCGATGAGCACTGGCAATGTAACTTGCTTACGAATAGCAGTGTCCAGACTATGCAAAGAAAATTCAGTGGCTGAACACATTCTTGGAGCTCTGTGGGATGGTTCGTTGATTCTCAAATTTTTGATACACATTCTTTTTATATGCGTGGAACAAAACAGTTATGGGGTTTTAAATACTCATTAAAAAAACCTTAAAGATAATTATCAACGCTGTTGCAATTGCAAACGTATATGAACTTGATTATGGGTAATTTAAAAAAAAATCATAATTAATCAATTTTCTTGCAATGAAATATGTAGCAGATCTGAACAATGAAATTACAGCTTCGGTACCATATCCAAACAGCACTAAGGTGAAGACACATTTGAAATCAATTTGTTTTAATGATCGAACCAGACCATGTTTATTGAACTAAAATGAATTACCGGTAATCTAAAATCTGTGTAACCTTTTTTTTTAATTTATAATTAGGTGTAGTCCATCAAAGGTCAAGCGTGAGATGCACAACTGCTGAACTCTTCAGTTGCGCAATTTCTGGAGTTAGTGACAAATTAGCAGCATCGAGAATCGCTCCAGCTATTGTTACGCTCGCTAGTGATCCGGATATGTAAGAGTATAATACGATTTTTAACCAACATATTCTAATAACGTTATAAGTTTTCAAGACAAGGAGAGAAACATTCCAATTAACAAGAACTTTTATCCAATTTTTTAACATCCGATTGTTTTTATTGAAAAGTATCTAATGTTATCAATGTTACAGTATTGTGCGAGCCGCCGCTATCCCGGCACTCGGACGTTTGGTAACTGAGTGTGGGGCTCGAGAAGCACGGGACAAAGGACGACTAACTCTAGAAACAATAGCTCGAGAACCTCAGGGAGTTCCATCAGTCCTTGCTGTTCCACTTGTTTCTACTTTGGCAGCGATAGCACCCAATTGTCCGCAGCATTATATTGAAGATGGTACGACATTGATAACATTATAGTCCCTTCTCAAATCACGAAAGGCTTTTTCGATGTAGCTTTTTGCAAGCACGAAAATACTTTTGCAACTTTGATTATTCGTGAATTGTCGTACAGTCATATATCTTGATTTTGTTGCAATTTGTTTCGTCAAGGAAAAGGTGAATTTTTTGTTTTCTCGAAATACCAAGCATTTTGCAACAGATAGAGCGCCTTAATTTGAAAATTCATGGAAAAAGGTTTACATTCGTTCTTGGTCTTATGAAAAGTTATTTCGGAAAATTGAGGTGCAAAAATATATTTTTTTTAAATCCATTGTTAATGATGAAAAAATTCATACAACTACCGTTATCTTTTTCGAAACTTTCAGTGATAGTTACTCAATTAACGGGAATAACAGCGTCGGCATTGCAGCAAACACGAAAAATCGACCTTGCAAATGCTCTGGTCGAAGCGTACTCGATATTAGTTTACTGTCCTCTCAGTAATCAGTGCGTAAGCGGAGTTCTCGTACCGGGTCTCAAACATCTTGATAATCTCGTTAATCAAATTCTGCCCCAACAAAAGGAAACTGTACGTTCGTTGTTAAAAGAAGCGGAATTGCGTCAGGACGCACCGAGACCGATGGAAAGATCGTCGTCAAGTAATTCCGGCTTGTCGCTATCGATGGCTACATCAAACGTTGGTCAAGGAGTTGAAGACATGAGACAAAGAATGTCCAAGATTTTTATCCAAAAAACAAGCACTCCCAGCATGCCGAGCATGTCGAGTATTTTTCGTAAAAAGTAAACTTTTGTTTCGTCACGCTGAGCAAGAAAAAAAGAAGGGAGATAAATAAGAGTTACCACGCACAACCGACGAATAAGTTTCCTGATTACATGTTTGCTTTAAAAGTTTATTTTTATCGTTGGCTCGAGAATTTCAGGATTTTTATTCTTTCTATATTAGTTATTAAATCGAGATTTTTCCCGTCCCTACGTTTTTTTTTCTCGTATTAAATTTTGCTACATATTTTTTTATGACGAAAATAACCGATGCGTATATTCGTATTAGCTGTTAATACATGATTAAAATGGGATTTCCATTGATCAGTATTTGTTTCAACGATTTTAACTACTCGATCGTCTAGTTACAAAATCTAATGAAACCGCTTGACTTCCATCCAATGATCACTGATGCCACTTTCATTTCGGAATCCTGCTGTATAGATCTGATAGAAAAAAAGTTTCGTTTGCCCTATTTTTCCTTCATCTATGGTAGTTAGAACTTTTTCACTTTTACGATTTTCCTTTTTTTTAAAAAAGTAAGAATTACTACTTTTTTTCCAGTTACTGTTTCGTTATAAATCCACTTTTCAATATGACGTTAAAGATTTTCACAGATTATGTTTTTGATTTACCGTAAAAACTTTTTGAACATAGTGAATTTTTAGACACTGAGAATTTTATGGCATTGGTCATTTCGATAGTTTTAGCAACTTACAATTTGCAAAAAGAAACCCAATTCGTTATTGTCTTTTTTTAGATGTAAACATAACGAATTAGCCATTGACAATAATCATTAGATTTTACGCAGAGTAATCTACAGCTGAGAAAAAAAATGAAAAATTCCCATAAACAAAACACATACAATGGAATGTCACTAATGTCAAAAATTCATACTGAAAAGGAAAATGACTTATGACTTTCAATTTTGTTCACTAATTGATATCATTTTTTTTCGTCAACTCATGTGTGTTATTCTATTGGCAAACTTTTGAAAACGTTGTTATCGGCATACTGAGAAATTCTGACAAATATCGGACATATAATAATCATAAAAATAAAATTGTAATGAAAATGTGAAAACAAAAGCAATGATCAATTTTCATGTTTGAAATCATTTTTTTTTCTTAACAATATGTCGCTATAGTCTGTCTTTGCACTACGACGAAGAAACGAATAACTGGATACTTTTTGCGAAATGTTATTGAAGTTAGATATATTATTGCAATGTAAAATTTTATTCGATTTTTTTCCAGAATTTTTTTTTTTACTTTTTGAAATTTCAGTATGCATTGTTATATCACAATATTGTTTTCATGATTGTGATACAAATTCAAATGATATATTTAAGATGGAATTAACCTGTAAGGTATTCGATCAAAATTGCCCCTTAATGAGTGTCTTAGCATTTGTAAGCTATGAAAATTGGGTTGTGAAAGTGTATTATATTATAGCAGAGTGGCAAGATGCGGATCTCAATCATTTAAGAATATTTCAATTCGCAATGTGATTTTAATCCTCAAATGTAAAAAATTGTGAGAGTACGATTTTTATGAATCGTTCGAACGACGCAAAGGCGTTTGTACTTATTATGGGTGCGAGAGTAAAGGTGTAAAGTCCCGTCCGGCTGTCCAATAATAATATAGTAATCATTTGTAGAATCATTCGTTGATTTATTTTTATTTTTTTCAATACTTGCCACTTTGGTGAAAATATATTTTTCAAATACGAATTTATATTAAGGAAAAAATGTCATTGAGAATAAGCGAAAGTGAAATTTTGTCTTTACTTAGATTTTGTAAAAATTGCACAATATTTGTACTGAATATTGAAATATCATTCGTTCAAAATTTCATAACCATTTTGATCTGTATGATATTATTAGTAATTGGACACTCAAAACGTGAAATTCAAAAATAATTACGAGGCAAAAATCAATGTTTTCTCTCGACTTTTCGAATTCTTAATTTTTTTCCCGAATTTCCCGGATAATTAGAGGGGATAATTGAAATATTCATTACTTTAGCCAAGATTCATATCAATACAAAAAGTTGATTTGGGAATAATGAATATTGAAGTAAAACTAAAAGACAAATTACATTGTAGCTCTTCTCAAGAACTCTAGTGGATGCATCTTGTAAGAATATTTTATTTTACCTATTATATACAGTTACATAAATATATATATATATATATATATACTCTGCGTGTAGGTGAAAATACACGCAGGCATATACTATGGATCATTAATATTGTATCGGTATTTAGAATGATCCAGAATTGAGTACCAACATGTATATTGATCGAATATCCAAAAAGTCTTTTTTTCGTCGCTACGAAATATTGGAGAGCAAATGTCTATCTCTTCTGGACCATTTCTGATACGCGGGGTACAAAAAAATGTTTTCTCACATGCAACAATGAAGATTTTTTTCTTTTTCGTTTTCTTTTATCTCAACATACGATCATCAAGCATGTTTTCCATAATTTTGTTTATTCTATTACTTTTTTTAAAATCCTCCTTCTACGCAATATAATTGAATATTAAATATTATATATCGAATATAATGCAATGTTACCGAGCGATGAATAAATTTTATAGTATATTTATTCTAAACAAAATTTGCAAGTCTAATTCGTTCCTTTTTATCTACAGTGGTCATAGGCATAGTTAATTGAGATTTAATGTGTCGGTGTACCTCTTAACCCTTATGTTACTGCCCAGATAGTAACCCAAGAGCTAACGAGCTAACCACATTCTTAACAATATTTCATTCAATTATCCATATTCCGCAATAGAAGGAGAGGGGAAGAGGAATTTAACAAAATCACTCGCACGTATTTATTTTTCTCAAAATGATCATTCAGCTGGGCCAGTTACAAAAAAGAGGTAATCACCCTGAGCAATCTAGATTATTCTATATTCTTATTTATTTCGCTTATTCTCTCAAGATCTTTGAACTTTAATATATTTAAATACGTTTTATTTTCTTCTTGTCTCGCAGCTCTCGTTAAACTCAGCTAATATTTACAAACGATTGCTCTATCGTCGTAAAATGACGAAAGGGAATCGAGGAGGAAGAACGTACCGCGTGTGCTGAAAAAAAACTGCCCCTAACGAATACGACGTCACGTTCAACGTGACAATTTTACAATTTTTTTCATTTTTTCAATTAAATTTTGATTGCCGATTCTGATTCGAAGCTCGGGCAGTACTACAACGCGTATACTCTTTCATTATTTTTTCATTTTTCTTTTCTCTTTCTCTCTCTATTGTTTTTTTTGTATAAATATTTGAACTACAATGTTAACTTTTTTTTGCAGCTCGTCTTGTTTGTTCACCAGTTGGAAGTTCTACTTGAGAACGGTTATCATATATTAATCCGTGATGTGACTACTCAGAGAACGAAGATGAAATGGAAATTTCTTCTCCTTTTCAAACCGGACTGGAGCATATCTCAGTGAGAAGTGGCTTGTCCGAGTCTCGGCTTTTTTTACTGGGCGTCAATGGAACTTGCGACGAGCTGAACAGGCACTCTCATATGGTCTTTTTTCTTTTCGCTGTCGCGATCTCATCACTGAACAGATGCCCGAATTCTGGCCTCGAACGTAAAACTGCGTAAATGTCCTCTGCAAAAAAAAAAAAGCATCATAACTCTTCGATGACTATGAAAAATAATCCGTTTACGAGTTGCCAAATGAGAACTACATTTTTCGCAATAGTTTATGGGATGTTTGATGCACTCGGTGTTTAACAGCGACACAAAATACTTCAACAATGAAACTCTCGAGGATCGAACTAAGTCGTGAAGCATTAATGTTAGTCAAAAATATACGAAATATTCTTCGTAATGATATGACGAAAATGTACTATCATGAAAATTTATATTTATCACTCAACTGTCTTGCATATACACTATTATTAGATTTTATTAGGCTTTTTTTTTTTTTTTAGGACTTCAAGGGTTGACTGCAGCTTTCGAAAACAAACGCTAGAGTATTTTTCTTCTTTACGACTAATAGTAAATTGGCAAATGAGCCGTACCAAGGTTGATGGAATCTCCACCTCCAGCCACTTGGTTTGCCTCAAGGAAAATCCGATCGGATTCTTCACTGTCGAGTTGCAACGAGAGCCTTAATACTTTTCTCAATCTGCTTGCGTTCAAGCATTTTGTACCGTTGGAGTCGCATATCTACAAAAACACGAATAATTAAAAATTAAAAAGTAAAGTATAAAACGAAATTTGCTGCTACACACGAAAAATTCCAAACCCCGCAACAAGCTAAACCTATATCCAATAATCGATGTCTGGAAAATATGTCTTTTTATTACTTGCCTCAAATGCAAGAGCTATGAGATCCATCTCCGTCTCAGCTTTGGCGATTGCTTGAACTGTAAAAATATATTCTTCGAGATCGACTTTCCCACGATTTTGCTAAAAGAACGGAAAATCAGGAACAATTTTATTTATGTTGAAATTTCTCTTTAATTCTTTGTTCTTAAAAAAAAAACTTACTCTGTCCTGAATTCTGAAGAGTTGATAAGTCGATGGATCTTTGAAATCGAGCCTGAGGATCCTTGCAAATTCGTGGAGATCAACTGGTTCAGAGATCTTGAAATTCTTTTTCTGTACAAGTTCTTCTTCAGTTTTTGCGTTCTGAAGACTGAAAAATCATAATGTTGAAAGTAAAATTTTTGCTTTTGAAGGTTGAGCAAAGGTCTATGTACTTACCCCAGTCTGTGACGAAGCTTATGAGTCTCGATAATACTGGAAGCGTGTGGCAAATGTAAGGTGTGAGCTTTACTGATTATTCGACAGTCGTCGTAAGTATAATCCGAGACTGGAATTTGAAGTGCCCTGAAAAAAATATTTTTATTGATAAGACCCAACGAAAACACCATTTTGTTTGGATGTTAAAGTCATGGACGAATAGAAAAAATGCTAATATTTTATATCCTTCATTATAGGAATATCCTTTATAGGAGAATTTATATAGTCTTTGAGTTACATTGTTCACGAAAGTTTACAAAACTCAAGAGATATGGAACTAATAATTCCATGAAACAATTTTTTTTATTTTTATTGAAATGTGATAATTTCGATAAAAAAGAACAGTACCAGACTAAATATTAAAAGTCAAAATGAAAACATAAAACTTTCTAATCTTCTTGACTCACTCGGCCATCACGCGTCGTACATTATTGGCGTACAGCTTTGGGTCCATTTTTTCCGCTTCGCTGGGTCTATAAACTGGCAGAAATTCGATTTCGCAGCTACTGTTCAATTGAGTTAGTGTCAACCAGAGTAATTTCAGCCTGTAACGATAATATTCCCATGCATTAATATTTCTTATGATGGATTCTTCCATTTTCAAACGAATTAACGTAGTATGACTTCTTAGAATTGAAAAATGAAGCTTCAAATGATCGAAATAAGAAATCATTGGATTCCGTGTAATCGTGTATTGTGAAAACATGTGTTGCAATAGAATTTGAGATCGTAAAAAATATATATATTTCTTTAGGATACATAATCAAACGTTTTCTTACGCTCCAGGACCTTCCCATGTCCAAGTGACAGTATCAAGTTTATTTGGATAACGTATGCAGACTGGTTGTACAGGAACGCCGGGATAGAATGCTCCGCACTTGAACGTAATCAGACAGGAACGATTCGTGCACGTACCTTCCGGAAATATCATTACCTGATAATGAAGGTGAACGAATTAACAATATCTAATAAATATGTATAGAGAAAATCGTATTGACACACAAAAATAAATCGATTTAGTGCGCACCTGTGGCCAATCCTCTTTCGAAGTGGCACGTTCGATTATTTCTTTGATCGTATTTTGTCGTGAGTTTGGATCGTCTCTCCATACGTACACAGGCTGAGTGTAGTTTATGAGCTCTGCATCGGAGTAGTAAAAACAACAACAAAAAAACAATTATTTTCATTGCAGACAGAATTAGAAGAGATCATATAAAATACATGTCTTTTCATCGGTCACGTTTAATTCATCGTCTAAATTAAAAACTATTTTTATTGTCGCAATGACACTGAGCTTGTATGGGATCATTTTGATATCTTCAAAATATAGATTGAATCAGTATTCGGGGGAAAATAAACATTAATGATCTCCTTTAATATTTTTGGTTTTACATTAATATAGAAATTTGCAAATTTCTTGCAAACTTCGCAGCAATAGCTTAGATATTTGACTATGCAAATATCTAAGATATGCAAAAGCAAATATCTAGGATAAGCAAATGCAAATATCGAATAGCTTAGATATTTGACTTGGAAATGCTTTTTGCTTTTGCAAAAAAGTGTTTTATTTTTATGCTAAATTTGACTCCTTAAAATTATCGTGATTTGACAGCATTGGTTTGTTAACCAAGGAGCCAGATGACTCATCGAAATATCTTCCGAATAAACATTTATAAAATATATAATTAAAAATCTCTCTATAAGGAAAATGAATAATGAACAGAATTATCATATTTTTTAAATCTAGTTTTAAAAAAGTCGAATATTCCAGTAGAAATAATAATCTCCATACGGTGAATGGGAGTGGTAACAGGAACTTTCTTCCAAAAAAAAATTAAAACTCCTGTTGTTTGAAACTTGGTCGATCCTCACGTGAAGAGCAGAGTGAGTACTGTGGCGAAATATTTCTCCGTTTGCCAATTTGCGATGGGAGCTAAATAAATAATAATTCGTGTAACGTACTTCCAATAAATGGATTATGTCCTGACTCTGTTCTAACGATGATCGAGGGAAATCCTGTTACGTAGACGATTCCACCGTCGATGAAAGTTGAGTGAGGGGCTAAAACGAGTATCGGTGCTTCGGTTCTCGCTGCTTGTTTTCCACGGACCACAATTTTCATTCCACCCGCTTGATACGTCAGTTGTCCGAGAAAGCACAACCATGGCACTATCTTGCTGTAGATATTTCGAATGATAATGAAAAAACTCTATTCAAGGAACCTCTTTATTTTGTTATCCAGAAACAAAATAATAATCTACAACATTTTTTAAATTTCAACTATGCAGTTGATCAATTTTTGATTTGGCAATTAATTTGGCAATCAGTTTAACATTTTTTCTTACGCCGATACATTTTTATTCTTGTTCCTTTTTCAAAAATGGTAAATTCTCGTTTAATATTTTTGAAAATCACCGAAGCTCTAAAGAATAAAAATTGCCTTCAAAATACTCCAAATTTCATTGATATTTATTTTCATTTATTTGTCTTCGCAAAAATAATATTGTTCAACTCGGAGTATTCCACTATTTCGAAAAAAATTCATTTATTTTATGTATTTTATTCATATTCAACACATTTCGTAATTTTTCGAAAAACTTCTGCATGTTTTATCAGAGCATATGGGACAAAGTTTGAATTATACTAATGAAGAAGGAATTTCAAGAATTAATAAGTAAGAAAAAATGTTTAAACTTTTTTCCACCAGACAAATGACCGAACGATAAATTGAAAAAAAAATGTTGAAGCTTTATCAATTTTTTTTTTCAAGAAACAAAATAGATAGCTCCTTAAAAAAAGAGAAAAACAATGAGAATGCTAGTGACTGTGCAACACGCAATAAGGAAATAAGAACCCGCAACCATTTTTGTTTTTCCAGCGATAGATGTTTAAGCGTGTCTGTGTTTTTTCAGCTGTATTGCATTCCGCGATGTGCTTTTCTGTTAGTAATGCTTAAAATAATAAAAACGACAACAATTATACCAAATCCCATCCACCATATAATTTACAGCGTGCCCACGCTGTTTTTTATAACAAAGAGAATGATGTACGATAAAGTTGTATGTAACGTGAACATTTGATTATGAAAACTCTCAAATACGAAAATAATAATTATGAAAAGCGTATAAACGAAAAATAGATTTTTAATTCTCCTGGGATAACCGATTACCCCTTTGTTGGGTGTTTGGGTTTATTAATATTCCCTGTAAATAATTTGATAAACTCGAATATTGCACACAAGATATTTCTCGTGAAAGCTCATTTCGGAATCCGGACCATTTTTCGTTGGTACAAATTTTCGAAATGTTTTTATGTGAAAGTAATGAAGAGAAAGGCTTTGTAGATGGTTGAAATTATGGATCTCTCCATTTGTTCGGTTTTATAGCCACTTGAATTTTCGTAATAACATAAGAACTTGATAATTATACTATAAAAATAATCAATAATATTTTCGGTCGATTTATAACTTAGAGTTACAATAATAAAATTTTACAAAATATCGAAAATTCGTCTCAACAACGAGTTTCCATTTTTCCAGATAAAAACTTATAATTTGAATTCACTTTTCGAAATTCTGGAAAGAGCAACGATTTTTTATTTGTTTAATTTGCCCTCACAAATATATTCTGACCTCTCTCTTCGAAATTTTCTGTTATGGGAACATTTACCTACGCGAATGAATAAGAATTCGTAAATCATTATCAATCTGCTACCATAGATTTATCGCTTTTTAAAAACTATTTACTCGTGCGATCGGTTCGAAAATCAAAATTAATTGAAAAAATCTAATGTTCGAGTATATAAGAGTGCGGCAGCGCTCGAAACAGCTTTTTTCTAAACTCTTGGCCTCGAGCCACTGCAGCAGCTCTTGATATATGCATATTCTAAATAATTAAAGGGAAACTAAAGAGAAAATGAGGACGATGAGTGACGAGAACGTACTTCCGAAGAATGGAATTCGTCCAACCTCAGCCTTGGCGACGATGCTAGGACCGCCGAGGTAGACGACCGGTAGAGCGTCGAAGAAGCTCGAGTGTGGTGCCAATGCAAGTACCGGTGCATCCTTATTTGTAGCTTGTTCACCCTTGATCTTCATATTGTGAAATCCGCCGCAGATAAACATCGCTCTCATCGCCCAGCACACCAAAACTCTCAGATCCCTGTTTTACATTTTTTTTCCACATAAGCAACCCTTTTATTTACCACAGGTATTTCCAAAGCCTTCGCTTCAATAAGGAACAATTATTATATTTTAAGAATATGCTTTTCCGAACAGTCGTATCTAAAAGGTAGTAAATGGCAACAAAAGGTTTTAATTCTTTTTCTTCTTATTTTTGATAAACTTTCCAATGATACAAAATGAGGTTTATAAATTTTTACTATTTCTTTGACGAATTTTTGCAGTTTTGGTAAAAAAAAACTTTGAATAAATGATAAATTTCAAACTGTTTGAATTTTTTTGCTGAAATTTTATATACAAATAAATGTTTGTAGATCCTTTAAGAATGAGGACGAATTTTAAGGGGAAAAATGATACACAACTTTTCTAAATTGTTTACCAATTTGGCGACCATGATATCTCAATAACTGGTGGGGCGAATGAGTTGAAATTTGGTACGCATCGTCATTATACTGTTTTTTAACAATGGTGACAGAACTGAGGCAAAATAAATGTTGTTCTTTTTTTTTATTACGCGCAGTCTTGCTAGATTATACGAATATATAAAATAAAACTTAACAAATTTTGTTTTTCTGTTTCCAAACAAACTCAAAACACGTGTAAAAAGCTTTTAAAGTTTATAACTTTTTCTATCCATACAACCACCTTCATAAAAAGTATTATCGTCAATGATAAGGCCTTAATAATATTTTTCAATATTGATATTACAGGTGTTTCAATGAATTTGACAATCTGTGCGTGTATATTCATAGAAGGTGAATAAAATGTATATTTCCGTTAACTTATCATAAGTCGTAACATTTTGTTCGTATTCACTGCATTTTAGATACGTTCGTATAGCTTTGAAATTTGAATGTTGCCAGTTCGTTGAATAATAAGCGAAGCATGCATCGATAAGCAGGAGCATAAAAGCGCATGCACGCTTTGAAATTGATTACTACACACCAATGTGCAGAAATTTTGATAATGGACCAACTCAATAATAATTTAAGCCTCAACAGGAGTGCGTTACTAGAAATGAGTGATTTTTGCATCGTTATACGTTCTCACAATCGATAAAACTGGCTATAGCGATGCTATTTTTCTAAATAATGCAGAAATAAAAGAATAAACGGTACGGTAAAAAGAATTGGTACTCAGGTGTAAATGTTCAAGGCCCTGAAAGTTCACGACCACGAAAAAAATAAGACTCTACTCGGTCGTAGCCTTCATCAATTATTACTCTAGGATGATTCACTAAATGGATACCTATGTGTAAAAATGGGTCAATTTTACGAAAAGTCTTTCGACCGTTTAAAAATACAATACATCTGCAGAATTTTTCAGCCCCTGTATTTGAAGAAATTCCCTTGAATTTTCGTCTTATGACATGTTTCAAAGGAGAAGATTTTAGTTAAGAAACTAGATGTTAACTAGTCTACTTTTTTTTTGCAAATATCGGTAGCTTATAAATTTGCTTCTGCGCTGCTATTGTCAAAAATGGAAGTGAAAAATTGTTCATTCGAGGAAGGAAAAGGAATGAGGGTGCTCAAAATAATAATCAGACAAAGATATTTGTATTGTTTTTTGAACGAGGGGTCCGAAAAGAGTTATAAAATTTTATTCCGACGTAAAATCATTAATCATTCTCTCATGATCATACGGGAATATTATTTTCTGAATGTTTTCATGTGATTTGAAAAATATTATTTCCGCTAACTATTTAAAACTTTTAATATCGCTGAAGATCGGGACTACAATCGAAAGTGAGTATGATTGATATGCAAGAATTGTATCGCAAATGGGTGACGATGTGTGCACAAAAGACTTGCCTACAGACTACAAATAAGAATGACGTCTTTTTTGTACGTGGTTATTGTAATGACTTTTTTTCCACTTAGGCTTGCAAGGTTAATCAAACAAAATTAGCACACTGCATACCTCAATACCTAACATAATCGCCGAAAAATAATGGTGCTGAACTCTTTTATGTTGCATGACTGACACAATTAGCGAGCCAGTAGCAGCAAAGTTGGGTGATTCATAACAACTTTTATACAACCGACTGTTGATACTTCAAATTTGATAAATTGAAAAATCTCATTCAAGCATGAACTTTGTTCGATAGAAGCCTGAAATACTTTTTGTTCTATTTCCTACACCAACTAATTACCTAAATGGTCGAATAAAAATGTTCAGCTGTACATTCGAAGCATAATCTGAATTTTTAAGATTTAGAGAAAAAATACGAGTAATAATAATAGTAATAATAATAATAATGTGAAACTATTATTGATGAACAGAATAAAAAAATTTACAATGAATACTCATCCAATAAAATGTACAATGAAAATAAAATTAAAAAAAAAAAAGAAAAATAAATTTAGTGGCAAGCAATGATTGAGCTCGGGAATGTTAAAACTCGTTACTTTCTCTTCTCATCTGTCTTTATCGCACGTTCAATATTTCACGTAAAGCTTGATCGACGTGTAAGATCATTGAGAAAACGATTTAATTTGTAGACCAATAGAAGAAATCTATGACAGGAAGTAAAATCTTGACTCTAGCAGAGAAATACTCGTTGTTCTTGGACTAGAAATATTGTGTGAGGATGTTTTGAATTGAGGTTTTAGATTTGACACTTTTTTCAAAATATTCTAGAGAGTCAATAAGCCATAGATTCATCGTGTTGAGTGTGATATGTACTTTACTTTCTCTTTTTCGTTCCGCAGTATCTTGAACGAGCTCTTTCTCTCGACATTGCAGAAAAGCCATGAAAACCCATTAGTAGTAGTGGATGGCCGCCTCGGGTCAAACGTGTGTCGAACAATTTTTTTTCTGTTCCCACAGTCAAAGAGCAATGAGTTTGACGAACTCGAAAATAATTTAAAAAAAGTCTTTAACTCTGCGATGTATGAACTCAAAACACCGCAAACTTCAATTAACACGGTTCTTATTATTACATCAGCATATTCAAAAACACATCGTCCTACGTGTACCGAGGAATTAACTAACGGAAACATAAAAACGTGGACCTATTTTACTTCCGCGATCTGCTCGTAACTCTTTTTCATTCTTCGCCATAAATTTCAACGTTAATGTAATTATTACCCAGCGAGATGAAAATAGAATGAAAAAATTAATGGAAATCGTCCAGCCTCAGGTAATATTGAGATATATATTTTCATAAACATTGTACAGTGAAGCCACATAAACATGAAAAAATAAATGTCTTCTTGCAACTGTTTTAAATTGCCATTTTAATAATAAAACCGTTCTCGTATTATATACAACGATAATTATTTAACGGTATTTTATTCCTATATTTCTTATCGAGTTGCAATGTCTAAAGGCAAAAATTATATCAAAAAAGTTCGTTATATTCAACGACTATTTACAATTCAGTAGAAAAACCATTTTCACCCTTATTTTTCGAGACTGAAGAATTTCCAAACGGAGAAAAAGAACTGATAGAAAGAGACAGAGATATTGCCATGAAAGTGATGACATTGATGTGAATGCAAACATTTATAGCGTGCCTAGCATGCATTTTTACATTATTTCATTTTCAAATTAAACTTACCGCCTCCAACCAGTCAGAGGTGCACGACGAAGATCTTCCTCGGAAAGTCCATGTAGTCCGACACATGCCAGCAACCATGCCATTATCACGAGTGCTGTGATAGCCGCCAATCTGAATGGCAAAAGTGCTACAGTCAAGAATGCAGTCTGTAAGCATAAAAATAAAGGTTTTTTTGATATTGTGTTCTTAAGACAGATGTGAATGATTACACTGGGTCACATTGGCCCAAACTAATTCCTCGGCCTTAATTATCCCTGCTCCATAAATATTTGTAAGGACTGCCAAAAATGAAAGATTTATTTAAATAATAAGCCAAGTCCACTTGTGCAAATAAATAATCCCCATTGAAAACATTAAAAATGATGATTTTTCAATTATTAATGATTTCAAGAATTCTTTCGAACGATTCAATTCTAAATTTTTTTACTTTCTACGATACACACATATAAAAGAATATTTAAAGTGTGTTAATAATTTTTTTCAATAAAGATCGACCGAATTACCGCCGATGACAAACGGATTAAGAACATTTCGAGTCAACCCCAACGTTTCAATGCAGTAGCCAAATTTAAGAATATTTCATTATTTCCTTGAATTTGTACAACAACAAAAATGCTTAGAAGCGATAAATATTATGGATTTTCATGCACTTCAATTGATCGTTACGATTTCTGTACAACTTTCCAGGATGATTAAACAATATTCCTTGATTTTGATTAAACATTGTCTCTTGGGGTTTTCATGACGGATGAATATTTCTATGACAGTTCTTAAAGAATAAATAATTGGAATCGGCCAATCTGTTCCTGCAAAAGACGTCATAAATTTATCTGACTCATTGAATACTAATTGAGAAACGGTGACCCTTTTCTCAACAAAAGTCAACGGCATTAAAGCTTCTATTCACGAGAAAAATTCATAACTGGCCGCATTTAAATTCTAACGGATTTGTCGCCAAAAGTGTGTGTTATTCAGTGACGTTCCATAGTCACTCATTTCTCACGACGTTCTTACTGGCATGCTTTCTAATGTCGATTCGGTCAAGGTGATCAAACCGGAATGATGACCCACAAAAATCATTAGAATCCTTTGAATTTTTAACGCCGAAACATCACCAAAAATATTTCACGGTATATGATGAACCTCGAGAGAGAAGGAAGATGAGTATGCGGAGAACTGGATGGGAAGCATGTACCGTTCTCTCGTTCCGTTATATTCTCTTTCACCTGTAAGAAGCATCGATCCAAACTTACAACAAAACTATGGTGGTCTGCGGAGACAAGGCATTTCTTTTTTTGCTCTTAAATTTCGATCAATTAATTTGACACATCAAAGTTGATACTTTTATTAGCAAAGAATAAGCAACAAAAACAGTCTCGAATATGAAAATTACTTTATCAGAAACATTGATTCATTACATGGACTTTGCAGTTTTTCGAGACTCGATGGTACAATATCACGAAACCGATACAACGATTAATGGTATAAGTTTTGCATCAATCAATATACAATAAAATGATAGCATTTTAAGAGCAGGAAGAATATAAAGCATCCTGAAAAGAAAGTAGTTGTTTTAATTTTCTCGCCGAGCTATTTAACAGTAGAATTTTTACAACTTCATAAAAACTTGTACAACATAAAAATAATCATTATACTTCTGGTTGAAGAAAAAAACTAGAAAAAAAACCCATTCATGTTTATTTTTTATCATTTTAAATTGAACCAATTAACTTGAAGTTATAAAATTAATACTAATTTCTTTGAATGTACGTCCAAATTGTACTAAAATTTTTTTTCATCACAGCTTGAATAATTGTAAAACTAGAAATATTTTTCGTTGCTGGGGTCATTGCTCTGGGGCCACAAGATCGAGGCTACGATTGAGATTTTAGTCTCCGGCTACTAATTATTGTGTATGGTATGTAAGAATCCGTAAAAATTTCATTGAAAAAATTGCACTAGGGTTCAGATTTGTCTTTGCTCATAGGCTGGAAAATGAAGCGTTGTTCGGTTGTTGTGTGCTTTCTCGGTTACTGTATTATGTTTGTACATGGCATGGAGAAAAAGGAAGCTCGATGAATTCATTCGTGAAAGTCGAAAGAGCTCGGCATTCTTCTTCTCTTTCTCGAGATCATTGATCGTAGACGTTCGGAATATCAGCTCACACGCGAGATTTTTTTATTCAATTTTTTTTTTTTTTCAATACCTTGAACCAATGACGTTTCATGAACATCTGGAATATATTATGAACCAGTCTTTGAGCTTTCCCCTTCGAGGAGATAGTAATACGAGTTAGAAAAAATCTAAGTGGGTTATGCGTGTATTCCTACTATGTATGCACGTGTAATTAATAGTGATAATTGAATAACATCCTTCAACAATTCAGTCATAATAATTGTTGGAGCTAAATTAGCGAATTGTGTTTACAATTTAAGTTTCGAAGTATTTATCCACAATATAAATATTTGTTGGAATTATTTTCGTGAATTAATTATTTGGAACGTACAATAATTATTATGTGCCTAGTGAATCACTGCAACAATAAGAAACAGAAAACTAACCAGATATTAGATTCACCTTAAAACGTAATTAATCATAAAAACAACAAATTAACGGCACTTTTAGTTGCATGATAGTTGCTACGGAAGAATAAAAACGAAAAAGTAACCGTATGCATGGCAACGCATGACATTTCGATAAAACTTCTGTTGTGTTATCATTGTTTTTCGGTCCTCATGTGAACTTCGTAGTCGATTAGATGATTGCTCTTTTGGTTCTCTGTAAATTACAGGAGACAATTGAAACCAGAAAGTAACCATATTTGTTGGTTTTTCAATGGAAGCTTTTTAATTGCTTTTTAGTACAAAACAACTGTCGTGTTGAGGTTTTATTACAGTCGTTTTGGAGTTTTTTATGGTCAGAAAAACCGGGAAATAAGTATTAAAAACTGAAAATCAACTTGTGACGGATTTTGTAACAAAAAAGTAGAGATAAGGATAGTTTAACAGATTCAATAGCGTAATAGTTGATTATGTTGAAACTTTGATTCGTCTTGAATTGTTATGTCATTCATCCTTATGAAGGCTTTATTTCAAAGATTTATATCAGAATTCGAGATAAGCACAAATATTTCCAAATCTATTTGATATTTAAAATAAACGCACGAGTAAACGAACGTATGTTATAGAAACTCGTAAATGCAATATCACATTAGAATCATGCAACCGAATTATCGAGGATATGAAAGTGTAAAATAAAATAATTCATTTAATCGATTCAATGAAAAATGAATCGCTCAGAAAGTTTCAAATTGATCACTCCTTTCAGACAAGAAATCTTTCAAATTAAATATTATAGATTTTCTAATTTTTAAGTTTATATATTTATAGTATAAAAAATTATATTTATGAAACACAGCTTTTGAAACGATGTGAGAATTTAAAAAAAAAAAAGTGTAACTGTTATTTTCAAGTGTTTGTACACTCGAGCAATTGGTGAGCATGTGCGGCTTTAGTGGTCCCTCGTAGACGGGCCCCATCGTCGGGATGCATAGTGGCTCTCTATCCGTGTACTAGCTAGCTCGTTACATCACAACTGCGTAGGTGTTTTTTTAAGCGCCTGTGATCGCGCTGCATGAGCGTGCCCGAATTGCCACCCGAAGGGATAAGTCAGGTGACCGGATGTATTCGGAATGTTTCCAGCAGTTTCCCTTAGCCCGTAAAAGCGGAGGAACGGGGGCAGAAGAACAAAGATAGAATGCCGTGATATCCTCAAGCAGGCATACAGAGAAAAATGGACATAATAGTATTTTTATTTTTTAAATCTGTTTATTAAATAAAATTCTAGACAACATGTAACTTTTAACAGTATTCCGCGTGCATACAATCCGAAGGTTTCTCAGTGTGCAATATACTAAGGCCTGAAGTTAGTTGGATTTTCTCATCCAAGAATAATGAATGATATATTTATTTATCGGATTCTAAGAAATTATACTCTAAATTTCGATATTGTTATAGGTGAATATCGTATTTAAGTAATTTATACTGATGTTAAGATCATTATGTAATTAAATTCAGTTAAGAAAACTTAATTTGTCAGCATGCCAATGATAAAACTTATGGCACTACGTGTAGTAAATGTATTTGATTCAAGCTTCTTTAATATTCCAATGAAACAATAATTCTATCATAATTTTAATTAACATGAAACATTACGAGACGAAGTGAACTGTCCTTTAAAATAGGTGTGAATGTCTGTTGGCAAACACGCTTGTAACTAAATTGGGTCAAGTGGTGATACTCGGATCGAGGAAGAACATGCAAAAAGTAGAAAGCCAAACAACTTCCAGTTTGTGTATATATGCACACACAAAGCTCATAGAGCTCAAGAAAAAAATGTTGATGCAAATAAAGATGGAAAGGACCCTTTTCTTCCTCGTTATTTTTACACGAATAGAGAGAGTTGAGAAAACAAAGGACAGAGAACCTCGCATCATTATTTGGAACGAAACTAAAATTAAGAAAAAAGAAACGTGGATCAGCAGGTTTTAGATCGTTCGAAAAAACTGGCACATTATGACGAAATTAAAAAGCCATGAAACTGCTTACATAGGCTTCGAACAGTAAAAATCCTCGAAGTTTTTTTTCTCTTTTTTTTCCCGCTTTCGTAGAATCTTCAATAAATATATTCGCAACGTGAGAAACGTGCGTGTCTGTTGCTAATTTTGATGGTTGCTTTTACTGTTAGTTCTACTTGCTGTCTACACGTTTCCATTTCATTTTAAATAATGTCGGTTGTCAGTTGTTTCTGTTGTTTATAAAAGAAATAAAAAAACATTTTTCCCTCTGAAACGAAGTTTCGAAAATTTGACTGCAGAGAAACTTATCGCCAAATACAAATCTTGGACGCACACCATTTTCGTAAAATTGAACTAAACAAAAAAATGAATACCTTGCTTCGGAATGAAAAAAAGTTAAGAGAAAGATTCGATAATGTAAAAAATAATATTGAGGATCAAGTTGCAATTATCCCGTCTCGAGAAATTTCGCATCCCTATCTTTAGTCCCTTCTTTTTAATTTTTCGATATTCATCCCAAATATATTTATGAAAAAATTCACAAGACAAAACTCTTGGCTCAAGGAACACCCGCGGTCGTTCGTCACGCGCTAGTTTTTACATAGAAAGCTTTCTCATCGGTTCAACGTAACTGTAAAACACGTAGAGTTGGAGTTCTCAATGATAGTTAATAGTTGCAGTTGTAGCAGCTTGCCAATCTCCAATGTAGCCGTCTGAGGCTCAACGCTATGGAGAAAAAGATTGAGAAAATCTCGTTTATCGAGAACTTCATGGTCGAGGACGAAAGTTTGTTCCGGCCGTTGATCCGCATATCAAAGAAACGCAGCAAAAGTCGTGAGC
This sequence comes from Campoletis raptor, assembly GCA_948107755.1. Lineage (NCBI taxonomy): Eukaryota > Metazoa > Arthropoda > Insecta > Hymenoptera > Ichneumonidae > Campoletis > Campoletis raptor. The sequence continues at coordinate 15,606,289 of OX403622.1, forward strand.
ATTAAAAGATATAAAAGTAATAATAATATCGCAAAAATTCGAATTTTTCAAATTTTGAATATATACACGAAGGAATAACATTACCGTAACTGGAATACGCCAGGGTATGAATAACATTTTTTAACAACACTTTTAATTTCTTCTCAAATGACATAATTTCAATCAAATTCAATAATAAATAAACCACGAAAGTTTCAAGTTATACTGATTACAAAACTACACAATATTGTGTCAACACGAACTCGCTCATTTTGGAAAAAATCATAAAATAGAAATATCGAATTTACTCAAGAGGAAAATGTAATAAATGGATGTAAGAAAATACATTTGCTTGCAAAAGAAAAAACATGGTTAATTTACTGTTCCTTGAATGGAATATCTAAAAATTAACGAGCGAGAAAGTTCTGCACTCAAATTTTCAAAGACCTTTTCTAAAGAGCACGACTGTACGTATGATTTTCAAGTGTACGTAGTGCAATGAAGATTGGAACAGTGAATTCCCAACTGGTATATCAGGCAACACTGATCGTTCGCCATTGCCATTAGGTCACAAGGTGTACTTTCTATCCGAATGGAAAAATAAAAGAAAGAACACGCTATCGATAAGTGGTGTATTTCTGGTCATATTAAAACGTGTAGTAATGTGTTCTCCATGCGTGAAAATAATTCTCTTGCGCAACCGGAGATTCCGAGGTAAACTTATTTGCTATTTGACTTTAACCGACGAGACTGACAGGCTTCCCAAATCGATTTTTGATTTTAACATTAGTTTCGTAACCTATTTTTTCATGTTTTTTTAAATGTAGTTTTCTGTAGTTGTACTTTTATAACGTTAAAAAAAAAATAACTGGTTCGAAAAAATCTGATTGCAGCAAACCTGACTGAAGACTTCATCAAATTAATTTTTTTACTTACACCATACACATTGATGTAAATGAAAAGTAAATGAATCAAACTTGTCAACATTTCACAGGAACAGATTCTATTGAATTTGTCAATATAATTCCTTTTCATATTTGTCGATTGGATTTTTGAAAAATCTTGATTGTAACAATGGGTACAGCTAATTTATTATCACATGTTTCAAAATTAATTGAATACGATTTTCAAGAAAATATACTAATTAATGAAACGGATTGATCAACAATTCATGAGAAAATCGTGCCAAATATTTCGACTGTATATACTTTTAAAATTTGATTGTGTTTAAAATCATTAAAATAATGATTTTACGTAATTTCATTATGTGCTTTCTCACCGCATACGTACAAAATTCTCAACATGCAATGTATTCTATTCCCGTTATGCAATCAACTTTGCGTATCCAGCGAAGTGAGTACAGTAGTCGACGTTGACCTTCGGGATGATATGAGCCAGGTTCGTTCATCTCTTATTCTAAGAGTTGAATAAGCGCACATTCTTCTTGTCACTCTTTCTCCTTCTCTCAGTTTTATGATCGGTCATTTTCCGTGCTTGATATTTTGATGTAAATTCCATAACGGTGTTACGGTACCTTACTCCGTTATATATTTTCCAATGTGACGAAAAATGCTTGTTTATTTTTTTCAATAAATATGGACCACTCTAATTATTAAATGCGAAGCATCTCTAAAACATTGAGAAATTTCGTACAGCCCATCAATCTCTGTCATCCGAATATCCCGAATATCAATATTTTAAAAGTTTCAATCCTTTTACAAAAGTTAGTACGAGGAATCATTAACCGATGATTGACGAAACGAAAACCGGAAGTATACAAAATACAAAATCCATTGGCAATCTCAACGGATATTACGTAAACGATTTTACCGTTCACGCGTTGAGGGTTTTGCCATTTCAATTTGACCTAGATTTGCCAACGATACAAACGAACAATAATTAGTCACATTATGGGCTCGTTAGTACTCATGGGAAGATGGTTATCGATTTATAATTGCATTACGATCATAATAAGAATAACGATAATAAGTACAATGATGAACACAACGAATCATAACAATAATAATAAAAAATCTTGAAAAAAAAAACGTTCAAGCTCCAAAACAGTTAATTACTTTGTGCATCGAGTTGGTTCGAAGTCTGCAAATTTCTGTGGATACATTTATTTTCAAGTATTACGTGCCTCGGCTTCAAAGGGTTTTTTGCAGCGTTCTTGTTACAACCCAGATTTTTGTCCTACATTTCGATAGTCTGAACAGTACCAGGAAATGCTCCACTATACCGACAAAGATGTTCAATGTTCATAATGATCTTGCCGCGTTTCAACTGAACTCGCTCCTAATTTTTCATTGACAACGAAAAACGAGATCCCAACAATAAAAGCCATCGATCGCTATTTTAAAGTTTCCGTTATTAGCGTGAGGAATACACAATGATTCACTTCGTTTCGCTTGATGTCGAGATCTCACGTCCAGCGTCACGGATGTCGTAGATCAAAATAATTGCACGGCTTCTTTACGGTTTTACATTTAATTTAGACGTAAATCTTTGATCGATGACTCAAAATATAAGAAAACAATGGTGCAGCGAATGGGTCATTTTGACCCGGAGCGGATCTACTCCATCCTCCTGTCACCGGCAGCCCTTTAGTCAAAAGTGTGCTCAGCTTTTTTGTTAAATAAAAAAAAAGTTAATGCTGATAAAAAAGCGAATTTAAATAGAAAATAATTTGAACAGCTTTTTAATTGCTGTGGACACTCCTTCAAAGACGATGAATTGACAAGGAATAGAACTTCGATTCAAAAATAAAATAGACACTGCTCTTGTTAAGTAAAGACAGGTCGTGGTAAAGGGAGTTTCTTTTAAATTGAATGGGGACAATCGATTTTTGGTGACGCGAGTGGACATTAAAGACACTATGGAATATTGATCTGAGTATAATCTGAGTATAATCATATCTGAAGCTTAAAGACCAAAATTTATTCGCTAAAGATAGCGAAATGGCAACGTGTACTCAACGCGTGCTGGCGTTCATTATTCTATTTTTTTTTCACGCTAGTGATAACAGCTACCACCAGTCAGACAAGTAAAAAAAAACTGACTGAGTATACATTCTGCTTGACTTTTATAATTTACTGCGTTATCGTGCAGCTATTATTACAACTGCCGTGTAAATAAGGATCCATTGCAAATGATAGTAGAAACCAGTGTAATTCTGTAGGTAATTCTCGATTGTTTCCTCTTGTCCTGATGGTTCACATGATATTGAAGTTTGCATTGTTGGAACGCAACAAAATGAATTATTTATTTTTATTCACAGTTATAGAAATTTTCTAATTATCTGAAGTTTTCTTATGAATTTAGTTTTCAGCTCATGATAAACTATCGTTTAATTATCGCAGCCGAAGATTGCTCATAAATTTTGCATTTTCCTGAAGAAAAAAAAATAATTTTAATGCAATCCAACGATGCAAACTTCAAAATCATATGGTTCACACCGATGAAAGTTTTTATTCAAATTAAATATTTAAATTATTTTTAATCGACATGCCCTAGTTAATCAGTGCAACCATACGGAACTGAACTACGCTTTCGAGGTCACTTTGAAACACAATTGATCACAAAAAGAATCTCAAACGAATGGCACAATAAGCTGTATGACGGTTGCTACGAAAGAATAAAGACGAGAAAGCAACCGTGTAGCAATTCATGATTTTTCGAAACAACTTTTGTTGTGCTTTTTTTTTCTTTCATAAGTTGATGTAGGTGAGAAAGCTCAACCATAATGGGAAGCAATAATAAAATTCAGTTTTTCAATCGCGTTTTATAGTTGCTTTTGTTCCAAAGCATTTTCGTTTTCATTGTCAGAAAATTCAGAAAATGAGTATTAAAAAAAAATCAAAAACTAATTTCCGAAAGATTTGTAACAAAAAAATAAGCATTGCTTACTAGAGATTTTAATGACCAATTATTTTATTTTATATCTCTGATGTTCGGTAGTGAAAGAATTTAAAATAATTGAGAAAAATGCAGTACATAATCTGCAGAATGACTTTTTTTCTCAATCGTCAATTTCGAGCAAGGCTCTAATTTCCTTTATAAATTTCTGTACTTGCAACGATGAGATGAAAACTAATAAAACTTTAGAAAATTAAAATTAATTGATTAAAATTAAAAAATTAATATACAAAGAATTGAAATAATACTCAAATTATAATTTAATCAAATTCCAAACTCAAACTGTTTATTCTTGATTCATTGGTCAAGGTCATGACTTATCAGAAAAGTACGTGTAAAATCAGAGGGAATTACAAGAACAATTATGACTGAGTGACTATTCAGTGGATTCGATTGAAATCTTTATAAGTTCATAAGAAAGACTGAAATAAGAACTTCACAAATTTCGATTCATTTCGTACTATTTAAAAAGACGAGTTTCTACAGCCTCGATAGATTTTCTGTAGGATTATTTCGGGAGCATTAAAACTCGAATATATTCGTAAACAAGAGTTCCGGAGGACACGTGGTTTCAGACTATATAGAGAAAAGAACGAAGCGCGATAGTCTGAGTGCGAAACACGGAGGTCACTACAGCAGAACTAATCCACGAACTTTTCATTCTCGAATCGATTTTTATATGCTATAGACATATTGCATATAAGTCTGAACCGTTCACTTTATTCTCATTCGGTTATCCGCATTGACGCTTGGATAATTTTAAGCGAATTTAAATCGCGATTACAGGGTGCAAATCATCTTGTTTACGTAAATATACAAAAAACACAGGGAGATGAGAAAAGCAAAAGAGAGAATGGTATTATCCTCGACGCAATATCTAACAATATTGATAAATAATGATAATAATAAAATTTGTAACTATCAGTTTTAAAATATAATAAATTTATTCTTTTCTGTTCAGTTTCACCTCATAAAAATAATCTATCATTTGCAGAATACTCTTGACGACCAAATCTAAATAGCTTTAATCATATGCTCTCGTTACGACGCAAAAAAATATTATTTACCTCATATACATTCATCCAACTCAATCGGCGTTACATTTATTCAAATATAATGAGTTTTGTATTCCGGTAATTGGATTGACAGATATGAGAGTTTATTCCAGAGTTTTGATGGATTCTTTTGTCAATACGTTGTGAATGGAGATATTTTGAGTAGGGTCATCGATTCGTCGCAATACTCTAAAGACAGTCTTATCCTAATGGAAGAGCAGCACAATTTATTTGAATTTGTCAATAACGCGATAGCAATATTTTTAAACAGTAATAATTTAATAGGGTAAAAATAACAATTTGCGATAAATTGCTCATTTTTGATTAGTGAAAATTGGATTTTTAATCATGACTATCATTTTATTTGTAATAACGCAGGAACTTCCATTTAGTTATGAACACGAAGATTTAAATTAGTGTACATAATTGGCGTTTACAACCGTGATAAAATACATTGTGTTACATCGCATAACAATGTGGCACAATGAAGATACAAGCAGATAAAAGATTCATATATAATAAAGTATTTTTTAACTGAGGCGTTTCTCACGCGAGTACCTTTCTAGCACGTGCTAGTGAGATCGATTGAGGAATTTTGCCGGCTTAGATACCGAGAGTGCGCACTCGGTTTCATATCCAATGAAATAATGCAATAATAGTGATAGATCACTTCTTACAATTCGCATTCGTAGGTTTTAGATTTCCAAATATGTGGTTATTTTTATTCGAGGATTTCCGAAGTTCAATAACAAGAAATTTGAACGCAGAGATAATGATACGAAATTTTATCACCGAACATTCAATACGAAACTGTTTCAACATCAAATTTTGAAGTAAAAAACCAAATGTCAAAATTCCTTTATTCGGAATGGCGGGATAACACAAAACTTGTCAGTAAAATTTTATAAAAAGCTATTTATCATTTAATGGACGAAATTTAATAACCAATCAATGTTCTCTTTCGGTCAATGAAATAACATTTCAACGATCGCATTGTAAACAGAGCGGAAAAGTGAAAAAAGTAAAACAAAACACAAACATTGCGCTTAAAAAACAAAATTCTCTATCGAACTTCGAATTTAGTTGAAATTATTTTTTAATTTGGGTTTAACTAAATTCAACCAAAAATACAGTTGTAGTTGCCGTTTTTCGTCGAGCTACATGGGCTGAACAAATTTTTTTTTTTCAGTATTCTCAATAAATATTCAATAAAAAACACATTTTACGGTTACTCAACGATGAAAATTCTTCGATCATTAGCATCAATACTAAGAAATCTGATCGTTGCTGTATTTAACTGCGATGTCGCTGTGGTAATCGAACATTTGTAAATTGTAGGTAAAAATAAGTTTAATCTAATTCTGCACCATCAGTATTCTACAACTAATAATTGATCTGCTGCGTCGTTAGGTTCTACAAAACTGTGGCCCATAAATGTATGGAAATAAATGAGTAAAGCACAACGAGTCGAAACGTCTGCGCATCCCGCATTCGTCACCTATCCTCGAAATGATCAGACCACCAGTATACTTATGGTTTCAGTATAACACGCGTTTGTCGTACACTTTTCGTTACGAAGAGTGACGAATGTCTACTGGAAAATTTATTATCAACATTTTTCCTATGTATCTTCGTTTCCTCCGTTCGGTAAAAAAGCCACCGTTGATAAATTCTTTTACTTGCACTACCCCATAATATTTCATTACCGTTGGATGAAAACGAAGCAGTATAAAAACGTAGAAAACAGTTACTTGTGTTCGTAAATATTTGTGTGTTTTTTTTACTGACCTTCAATTTATCATAAGTCGTGTTGAATTCGATCCGATGAACGAAAGGATTTAATATGTCTGAATCTATCGAGGCAGTGTCAACCTCATCCTTACTCTCCTGCAGCTTTCCGTTCATCATGATATCTTCCATTTGCCGGTATTCACCGGACAACCGGATTTTACAGTCAATATTTATATATACTTTTGTTTTTACTTTTATTTTTTTGTGCTTTTTCCTTCCACAAGTAGAATTTTGAGCCAAAAAGCTTGGCAAATCAATAGCGAAGGCACACACACATACACAAACACACAGACGAACACATACGCTGACACCCTCTTATCATCCCTTTCTCACGAATTTGCACTCTTCTGCACTCTTGGTGATGTTTTTTTTTTTCGTCACAATGCTCTGCTCTCTGATTTTGACGTTGTTTTCCCCTTTTTCTTCTCCGCGCCTGGGGTTGCGAAGAATAATAACAACAACCTTCACGAAGGCGTCTTCGTCTAGATTGCAAGGTGTTGTGAAAAAAAATAGTGTGACGCAGAAGCTTTTAATACTCGAGAAAACATTCGAAGTCTTCCCGGTATCGAGTTAACTTTTAATAAAAATAATAATTTCCAGCTTTCTTTTCTCAATTGGTTTTTAATGTTTATTTTTCTTCAACTTGAATTAAAGATGTTTTTATTTACACGTTCCCGACCATCAATCAAAAAACATGTCAACGCCGGACGAGCTTATAAACCCCCGGCCGGGGTCAATGTGTTTTGTTTAATTATTTTTTAATATTTTTATTTTTTTACAGCTTTCAACGAAAGTCCATCTTATATAAGATTTTCGGATGAATAGCTTTCCACGAATTCCACACGTTGTTGAAGTATTACAGATACGATAGTAGAAAAAATTCAAAAATGAACAAGCTTTCGTTTGTTATTAGAACAAGTTTATAATCGCGAACTGTCAGTGTCCACGCTTAATAATACGGACGAAGCAGTTCCGTACATCGACGTACAACCTCACGTCGACTTCTCTTCGAGCTGGAAGCGAAGTAACGAGACCGCCTCGCCGCGCGGAACGAGTCGCATCCCCACCAGCGCACTTTTCCTCGGATTGGGAGGGGAAAGGGCCAACCATCTCACATCCGCAGTCGAGAGATTGCAACAACTTCGAAACCCTTCCAACTCGAGTTTACCGGTTCAGCAGCGCATAACTTCTTAAATTTTCTTTCTTTTATCGATTTTTTTTTTTTCATCCTTACATATAATATTTTATGTCAGAATGAAAATAATGTCTACGTCTAATCCCTTGCCATGAAAAAACGTTTCAGAATACTGACAAATTCCATTTCATTGTTGACAATTGCAGGCAGTATCGTAAACAATTATTATCGTTCAATCGTCGATTATTAATTATGATTCATAATAATAAAATAAACTGTCGATTGAAATTGAAGTTCAGATAATCCTTTTACGGCATAATAAATTGTAAATAATAATAAATGTCCCTCAGGCAACATCAAGATTGTTGATTTTTCTATGAATTTTACAGATCTAGACAACAGACAAAAGTAACATCTACATGTTTGGTTATTTGGCTTTGTTTAAGTTCGTTTGGGGTTGCGTTTGATGAATACAAAACCATGCGTGTATTTACGTTTCTTTGTGTTCGAGGATTAGGTTGAAAAAAAACGCAAACAAAACCATGTATTTGTTTGCGTTTGTTGCCGAGAGCTTCGAGCTTTGGTTATTTTTCAAAACTACACAGTGCTGTCTTATCTACGCCCGTATGTGTTTCGGGGTTTGTTTTAAAAAAAATTACCGTGAGTTTTTTTCGTTCGTTGGCAATTCAACATTGTTGTTGTCATTTTGTCATGCGTTTTTTGGACGCTGTTTCATTGTTACACGTCACGAGTTTTTTTTTTACCACTGTGGTGCGCCACTATATCGCATTTGTACGAGGGCCAAGCGGAACAGTGGAAATCTCGTCTGATATAGAAACAGCTATAATTCGACTGAGTTTCAGTTGGTTTGCATCATCAAAAAATTGCAACAACTGGTTCCTCCCTCAGCGCTTGATACGCAAGCCGGTGTATGACGAAGCGGTCATCCGACCAAGTATTGACCTTGACCAAGACTGCTTTACTTTATTTTATTTCAAAATAAGTTTATTTTCAGACATAATTACATAAAATGTTGACAAAATTCGGATAAAAACAAATTTAAAAAAATCGGATCATATTGTTGTGTAAACACGTGCCCTTTGGCCTTTTTCTGAATATATTGTAAGGTATACTCTCACGATACTATAAGTACAAATAATATTTTCTTCTATGAAGAGTAGAAACGTCATCGCCAAAAATATTAATTCAGCTTTTCCTAAATCCAGTTGTGATATAAAGTAAAGATATATAAAGAGTGGAGTTTTTGTACTGTTTGAACAAACGGTAACAATAATTTCATATTGAAGTTGGTTTCATTGATGAGAAAACGACCACGTAGGATGATAACAAAAAAGGTTTATTACAGAATGCAGTTTTCGTTAAAGCGGTCGGATTGTTAGGTTCCTATTTTTGCTGTCAACGCAGTTTAAAAATATAATTTTGGGAAAAACAATTTCCAAGTTTTATTTTGCGGTATTTTATTCATATAAATGCAAACTTGCAGTGTCTGGATTATGAAAAAAATTCTACTGCATACATTTTTCATTTCGGCCATTGTGATAACCTTCACGTGCACGCGACAATTTTTCAAGCCTGTCAAAACACCTAATTGTATTCAAAGAAGAATACGAAATACACAGCAATCAAAGTTAAACCATTTTTTTTTGTTGATATGAAAATTATTGTGAACGTGTGTAAATAAAGACGACAGAATAAATACATGTAATGAAAATTCATTATTAACCTTCAAATATTCTATTCACACTGTTTTATCATTGTTTGTTATCATGGCTGAACTATCGCGAAAAATTATATTATCGCTACTAGCCGTGCCATTGGTAAATTTGCAAGCTATACATGCAAGATAAGAATTGCTGTTTTCCGTCACACGATGACATCTTTATAAATGTGCGGCTTATTTTCATGCAACTATTATCTGTACTCCCAGTTGATTGTTACTTTCGTATTTTTAACAAAAACTAAAACGTGTAAAAAAGGTAGGAGAACTTTTTTTAGTCAAGAAAAGACACTCGAGAAAATTATGTGACGGATTATCTGTCTGACAGTTCGACTATCTAGATTTTAGATATTTGTACACATTCCGAGTATCCCGAGTATCCTTCCCCCCCCCCCCCTAACCTGCATGATCAGCTGGTAGAGCAACGTAACCTCAAAAAGACTCTCGCACGATGGAGGTTCGATTGAAGGCAGCATTAAAAAATTACTACGTCCAATTAGAAACGACTAATGAGAAGTTGAAAGAAATTTTAGAAGATCTGGAAAATCCGCTACAGGCCTTGATAAATTTATCGAAGCAACATCAACATGTTACAAGGTTAGTTTGCTGTGCTCTGTCCTTCCTCAAACACGTGAAACATTGAAACATCTTTGCTTTCGGAAAAAAATCTGCATTACCGACGTGAATATGTGTCCAATGAGAACTTCATTATTTCGACGCTAAGTGTCTCTGCTTTGTTGCAGCCGAGATGTCGATAACGCAGAGCTCTGCGATTTTAATGATGTACGAAACAGACTTATTTTCAAAATAAGAAAAGATATTGAATTGGAAGTTACAGCGATTAATGGCAAAGTTGGACAATTAAGAAATTACGTGGAGGTAATAATAATTTAAAAAATGAAACAAAATTGTCAAATTATATAAAGGTTTTAAAGGAAAATGTTTCAATGCAAAATTATTCAATTAGGATCTGCAACGAAAACTCAATCGCTTGGAAGACGTTCGAAGCGAGGCATTACTCAATGAGCCAAACTTCAAAGAACTCATCACTGGAACTCCTTTCGTACCAAGATTAAATTTGCTTATGCAATGGTCCATGGAATCTTATACTTCAGTCAGCGAATATTGTGAACGTTTATTCACAGGTTTCAAAAATGTGGATTATTTTGATCCAGAAGAGGTAGAAAAATGGGCAAAATCTGTAAATCGTCGGGAAACTAAAGATCGTAGTCGTACCAAAGGTAATTAACGATGATTTCGAATTTTGAATTTGTTTTATTCTTTATATTGTTAGATTTATTGATTTCAGAAATATTGGGCTGGACGCAATTTCTGATTGAAGGATCTGGCTAATAATTATTACAATTGTACACTGTTTTTATAATAAATGACATTTTATAATAAAAATGAAAACTATTGTAACAATTTTTCTGAAATACCCGTTAAAAGTTTGAGGAACCTCTAATTTCCTAACAATTCTTCGAATTCCTCAATAATATTTCAACATCATATTCTTAAAACTTTATACAGTCAAACAATGCAAAAAAAATCGATTTTCACAAAATTCTACTCAGGTGTGAGCCTTTCAATGATTATGAAAAACGCGAACGAAAAGCAAATTGAAAATTTTCCTTCCAAAACGAATTACTCCATTGTCCCAACTAAGATGTAGTTCGAACGAATAAATTTTGTTGCTTGGCCCACGACTAAATCCGGATTCGATTACTTTTCTGTCCATTTTTCTCGGATTAAATCGTTTCTATAAATATCAACTGATGAAATATTATTTCACAATAATCATTCTTAGAGTTTGATCCTACAAAAACGGTATTTAATTAGAATCTTTTGTAATTTTATTCAACATGGATAGTAGTATGTAGTGCATGAATTTTTGTAAAAAAAGCACAACTCTAAGATATTGCCAGTCAGAATTGAAAAAAAAAAAATTGGATTAGTTGCTGCACTTCGTGTCTATCCGCAGCACTTTTCGTATGTGAGAAAAGCCTCGACGATCTGTACCAGCTGGAGCGAGAAATTTAACGTCAGGACACTATTAACGTAGGGTGGAATGAAAAAACAAATTCGATCCAAGGACGACTCACTAATTAACATGTCAGTGGTCGTGCCATGAGACCTTTTCTCTCACATCTACAAAAAAGATCATTTTTTAATAATTACTTCGAATTAAATTATGTTTACTTCAAAGGGTTGAATCAAATAACTCAAACTATACATGTGACTCATCTCTCATCGTCTGAAAATTCGTACGAGATGCAATAAAATTAAATAATCGATTTGCGTATACGAAATAGAATATATCAAAACTAAATTTACAAAAAAAAATAGATATATATTTAAATATAGTGTCCCGGAGATGTTTTCTTGTCTAAATATTTATATTTTTAATACGTGTTAAAATCGATCACAGTATTGCTAAAAATGAGTTCGTGAGCAACCCCTATTATTCAAACGTTATTCAAACGTGAAAGAAAATAAAATAAAGTGTCAATCAGCTAAGTGATCGATATCTGGTTACGAATTTCCAGCCGAACGAAATTAAAACATCCATCTGAAAATTTCAAGGAATGGGAAAGCCTTTTCTGGTTGATTACGAGTGGGAGCCCTAAACTTGAATTTTTAAAAAGAAAATCTCGTTTTCTCGCAGTGATTTTCTTTTTTTTTTCTTTGAATAAATTTCGATAAAAAACATTTTTCTCTGTTGACTACATCTGAAAACATACAAACAATGAAACTGGAAGCGAAACCTTATGAAGAAACTCTCACGTTCAATTTTCTAAGAGCTCAAACTGCAAAAACTCCTAGTACTTCTTATTGCGAGAATATACTTTGAAAAAAGTCAATACTCAGTAGAAGAATGTAAAAAAACAAGTAAAACAATGAAATACCAAGCAAAATCGGCTCCCTCTGAAATAATCAATAAGCAATTGAAACTTTTCAGTCTTGTAAGGACGACATAACAATACGCCTCTTCCGTTGGAATATATGTTTATTTTTGCTTGTTTATATATCAATACTCAAGTTAAATTGTCATTAAAAGTTCATCAAAACAACAGAAGCGAATATAAAATTTTTCTCGAGTATTCGTTTGTATTGGTATCTGCTTCGTCTGTCAACATACATTATATAACGATATTATAATTTCGTACTTTTTTCTGCCCCACACGCTCGAGAATGTCGATGATAGCATCGTCGTTGCGTGAACGACAACAGGGTTTTCTATTCATTCTATCTTTCTCTAACCCCAACAAACCGCCAAAAGATATGAGGCTCGTCCGATCATTGACCAATTTCGAGTTTCGACCTCGACTCTTGTCTCGCGTTTTCGGGGTGCGCGGGAGATGGGAAGAAGGAAAAAAAGGACGAAAATTCAAGCGGGTCGGGGCGCCGGCGCTTGCTATTGATTCCGCGGCGCCACAATCGCGCATCCAAAATCGCGACGACTACCTCACATTATCCAACCCTCTACGCACCTCCCCCTTCCCCAAAGAATGGGTGCGAGAGGCAGCGACTAAATCGTACGTACGATAGAAAAAAGTAACAACTCGTGGTAGAGGGTGCCACAGTAGCTTACAGCTCCTCGTACCCCAAGGAGACAAGTCCCTCGCGCGCTTCTTCGCTTTGCCCCCGCAGGTCAGTCCCGTGTACTATTTCTACGTCGTTTCAATTATTTTGACAATCAATTATCAATCATATGATTTATTTATTCCCTTTTTCTTTCCTTCCAAGTATGACAATTATTACCTAGTTCGATAAGGTTTGCTTGTTTGACTAAACATCTTCGTGATTATTTATGTTTCGGGAATAATACACATTTTTTATAACACTAAGGACTCGTAGATTTATTTACAAATTTTTTGATACCGGTGTAACAATTATTTTTCCTCCACCCAATACCAATCACGAATTTGTGCATTCGATTGTGTTAAAAAATTTGCACTTTTATATGAAAAATAATTGTGGTTTATTTACATGTAAAACTTTATACTTGTCACTTTGATAAGTTCGTATCTGAAAAATTAATTAGGCAGGTCGAACAAAAAGATTTACAATGATTGTTTTTTCCAATTGAAAGTTAGGTTTACGGACACACTCGGGTGATTTATTTCCCAAACGTATATCCGCTGTAACGGTTGGAGTTTTAATGACTTTTCTGTCAGATCTGTCGTTGATTCGTGACCTAATGACGTCAGCGGGAAATTCGACTCGCTGCTTCCCTTCACCGTTTATAATTATACATATTTCCCTTGACAATAAAGTGCAAACAAATATCGGTGACGGAAATGTAATTATTCGAATAAAGCTTTTATATATATATTTTTTTTTCACCTATCGACATTTTACTGTTGACTGACTACACTGAAAAGATGTCTATTATAAAATTATCGTGATATCAATAGGAACGCAGCGACAAAGTGAAATATTTGTCGAAATTATTCATAAACGGATTTCGAATTTATACAAAAATCAAATGAAATTTCTCATTTAGAATCATCACTTTTCCTAAAAAAAAAAATTTTAGTGCAAATTCGAGGGTGAAATTGAAAAATAACAAATTCAATTGTGAACACTTCTTATTTTTCTTATGTCGATTAGTTTGTTGTTTTGGAGAGTAATTTTAAACCTTCGACAGCTCACGTATTTGTGCCTCGGTTCATCTAAAGCCTGATTTTCACACGTCAAAATGTTTCCAAAATATTGATCCTTATTCATTGGGTTTTACAAAAAATTCAGAGAACGTCAAATTCGCTTTATAGATTCGCGTCAGCGTGCAGGCGAAACGTCAAAGTCTGTCAATCAATTTTTATATTTTTTTCTCATTCAATAAACGTAGTAAAAAAAATGACGAACTTCAATTCACTGTTAACAATAAAAATAATTCATGATTTTTTTTTCCTGCTGTATATCGTATAAAATACTTTCCATAATATTAATTTGATATTCGAATTTCAATTCGTGTGAATAATGCAGTTACATAAATATTCACTTGTGCCGTAATACTTGTAATCGTTTCCTTGATTCCCGATCGATTATTTAGAATCGCACATGGAATAACTAAACATCGTTAAGTTATTTTCAAAACTTTGTTATAAAAAAATTCCAGTCATAAGTGATCGTTCTTAGATAAGAAATAGATGTAAACATTTCAATAAACTTTAAAAAAAAGATGAAACGTCATGAAACGTCTTAAATCTCAACAGTAACAACCCTTCAGTAGAATCTAATGAGGGTCGGGATCAGATTGACCCGCAATGACCACTAAGATACAGAGTATAAATCGTACGGAAAGTTTAAACGTCACTGTCTTCTTTTATCTTCAAACAATGAACCAATTTTAATAGGAGAATTATTGAAGGATGTTGAGTTGGAAATCAGAAACGATGATGATAAAATTCTAAAGATTTGCCTGTTTTGTATGAAATATTCAAAAGGTCGTGTAAAGATTTCGCAGCGATTAACATCAGGCTCGTTATTGAAAATTAAAAACGAAGTTTATTGATGAACATTTTTTTTCATTTTTTTAACAAGTTTTTTTTTAACAGAAAGTTAATTTCTCAATAACGAGCTTCTTAATCGTCGTAAAATGTGTACACGATTTCTTGAATATTTCATATGAAAACATACGAAATTTTGAGAATTCTATCATCATTTCATTATTAACAAGTTTCATCATTACCGATTTTGAGCTTGACATATCCTTAAGTTGACCTCAAGTTGAGTACTTGACGAGACAGAGACCGGGTTAAAAGTTTCAACAAAGAAGACATCTCTCAAAAGAGTAATTCTAAAAACCATCGAAAAGAGAGCAAATCGTCGTGCTATTCGAATACACTTACAGGATCAAATGTATATAACGATTGAGCTCGTCTGCTCGCCTCAATGTCTGTATGAACGTATAATGTCTAGCGATTGCACAAAATGCATACGGCCCGAAGGTACAATTCCAAACAGATATTGCATTCACGATGAATCACCGTCCTTTTATCTTTTTTTCCACTCCCCCGTTTTCGATGAAAAAACTATCTTGTGACAATGCGTACACTACAGATGCAGATACGTATATCGAACTTTAAACGTCCCATTTAAGCCATCCATACGACACATTCTTTCTGCCTCTACTTTTTTACTACGCTACTTTAATTTCAGTCATTCCGCTTTGACGTAGTCACGCAAAACCTAAAACCCAATCGACCAAAGGGGTATTTTCTGCTGAATGAATACTCAATTATATTTTTACGTTCTCAAACAAATTTTCTTGCAAATTCATTGCTTGCAGCTATTATTGAATACAATTGTGAATGGAATTTCCCGAAAGAAGTTATTGTTTTTTGAGATTTCATATTCGATGAGACTTCTTGAAATTTTTAATTGAAATTGAAAGCATCAAATAACGAATGAAGTTTAATTCGCAATGAAAGTACAACTAATTCGTATGAAAACTACAAGCTTTGAGAATCGTGAGAATAATGAAAAGCCACCGTTTTCGTACGTAACATACAAATAACGGTCCGCATTTTCTAGTGAGATGGCAAAAAAGTACTGAAGTATGTGTGGGATGAAAAGAGAAGATGAAACCTTATGGATTTTACGAAAAAGAACGGAGGAAACTGCGAAGGCGTGTCGAGATTATTGCTTCTATTCGTGGTCCATCCTTTTTCCGTAGCTCGTCACTACTAAAAGTCTACCGTATAATAGCGAGCCGGTATTTTGTGTAGCAAGTAGTAAAGGGCCGCGTTATATCAGACTCTGTGGCTCAAGTATATCCCGACGAGTAGAGGCGGGATTTCAGTCTTCCACGTTGAATTCATTTAGCTCGACCCGACAGACCATGTTCGCATCAAAGAACCAAAGTTGCCTGAGCTCGTCGTATTTTTAATTTTTGCCGACTAAATTTCAAACCAAAATTCTGTCAGCTCAAATTCGCACATACAACAAAGGCTGCAATTTTTCGGTCACTGGGAATGAATTTGTTCGTTAAAGCAGTTTTTTTTTACATTTTAAAATTCACGATAAATCATCCACGTTGCTTGTAGATTTATTTATTTCTTGGCAGTGATTTTTTTTCACGAATGGTATTTGTCTGATAAAATGAATGAATCTTTTCCCCTTCAATTCTCGCGACCCCTTCTTATCTGGTACATAACTTTTTTTTCTCTCTTTCGGAGATTTTATTGTAGAGAAAAATTTTGTCAGCAGGATGGAGTCTAAAGACGAAGGTGGTCCGCAATTTTGATCCCCTCTGGCGACGGTAAGAGAGAGAGAGAGAGAGAGTGAGTCGCGCGGATAGTTCTTTCCATGATAAAGATAGAAATCCCATGATTCATGTAAAACCATGTGCTAAGGATAAAGTGTGAGAAAGTAAGAAGAAAGAAGAAAAGTTGAGTACAAAAATCGAAATGGCGAACACAGCTCATCTGGTGAGACGTCAGAGCTCCAGAGATTTAAAGCCACAGAAAAGTGTCGATCGACTTGAAATGAAAGAAATGCGAGGTAGACTCGTAGTCGAAAGTCGCAAAAATACATCTTCTGTCAATTATGGGGCAACTAACGCGGGCTTTGAAGACTCCAGTCCTAATACAAAGGTACAAAATATCAATAAAAACCTTTAACACATTAAATTATCAATAAATTGAATTCAAGAAAAACAAATGCAAAATATTTATTATAAATTGTTAAATATGTTGTACACCCTCAACATAAACAATGGCGATTTGCTCAAATAAATGTAAAAATATGCTATTGATTGTAACTCACGTGGCGTCTTAAAATCAGTAAAAATTAGGTAGAAAATTTATAACTTTTCTAATGTTAAAATAAACCAGTGAATTTTACAGAAACTAACGAAATATATAGGAGATATATTTCTTTTAATAAAGATCACATATTTCGCTCATTCATAACAATTCCTCGTATAGCATTCAAAACTAGAAAACATTTGTTCATTGAATTTCCCACGCCTATTAATTGATTATATCGATATACCAATCATCTTATTATTCGAAATAAATGGCTAAATAAAAGTTTGATGTTATTTCACGCGATTCAGAGTAAACCGGTGAGCGGGGGTGCAAGTGGAGGCGAGGGCAGTAAACTTGGTAGTAACGAGGGTAAAGGAATTTTCCGACCAGAGGCCGGCGAGGATGAGCGCGAGAATTGGGACAGTAAACTCACGTTTTTACTTGCGACAGTTGGCTATGCAGTTGGTCTCGGTAATGTTTGGAGATTTCCTTATCTCGCACAAAAGAACGGAGGTGGTAAGTGAAAAGTCTAATATTCGCGCTGTTTCTTCGAGTTACAAATACGAAAAAGCTCATTAAAACAACTTAACTAATTAAAAATAAACTTTTCTTATTCCTTTATACTTTTTTTTTCTTCTTTCATCCTCGTACTTATTCAGGAGCCTTTTTAATACCCTATTTCGTGATGCTCGCGATCGAGGGAATACCGATATTTTATTTGGAACTTGCTATCGGTCAGAGATTACGAAAAGGTGCGATCGGCGTTTGGAATCAAGTTTCACCTTATTTAGGCGGTATTGGAATAAGCAGTGCGGTCGTATCGTTCAACGTAGCCCTGTACTATAACACCATTATCGCCTGGTGTCTATTTTACTTTGTTCAGGCGAGTTAATCATTCATTTATTACATTTCCTCTATTTATTCGCCATCGATGAAAACAGTAATGACCGATGTTTCAAAATTAATTATTGATTCTAAATGGAAACAAACTATTCATCAATGTCTCCACTACTCATTGGCAACCATCAATACATTTATTTATCAATAATTGTTGCTTAAAAATGTTGAGTTCGAAATCGGCAATAATGAAACTTGTTAATTTTTTATTCATTTTTTTTCCACGACCTCTTAAATGCTTCATACAAAGGCGTACCAAATTTTTGGAATTCTACGATCATTAACGTTTTTGGTATGTTTTTATATGAAATATTCAAGAAATTGTATTAAATTTTTACAGCCATTGAGAAGCTCGTGAGTGAAAAATTGACATATTGTTAAAAACATTCTGTTAAACAAATAAAATAGATAATCATCAAAAAACTCCGTTTTCTTTCATTCCATAAGAAATTTTTAGAACTCTGTCATCATTTTCGTTCTCGAACTCAAAATTCTTAAGCACCGATTACTCACTGACTAATAAAACTATTTCTTATTATTATTATTATTCAATTTTATAGAGCTTTCAGTCGCAGTTACCTTGGGCAGAATGTCCCAATAAGTATTTCCAAAATGGCTCGTATGCTCCAGAACCCGAGTGTGTGGTAGGTATATTTTTTCTTTCTCGAACCCAACATTTTTTTCACATTTGTAATTGTTCGAAATATGAGTCAAATATGCACTTTAAAAATACTGCATTAATACACCGGGTCAATTTGACCCGGAGCGTACTGTATCCGCCTGTCATCAGCAGCCCTTCCAAAAAAAAAAAAAAATCGAGAGTACACTGTACACATTCCTCAGTGTGTGTGCATCAAAATAATTCGAAATATGTAAAATTTGATTGTGTTAAAAAAATTATGGAAAACTTTGACTTTTGAAAAAGTGAGCAATGTATTATAAAAATCACAATTCTTGATGTTTTTGAGATCAATAACCGGACATGCACTCATACAAAATGTCATTTTCTCAGATAAAAATAGTGCTTTGACGAAATTCCCAAAAAAAAGTAACTATTTAAACAAGTGAATTTGTAAATTTAATTTGAAATACAAAAATCGTTAATTTTGGTGAAAAAACTCTGGCAGTACTTCTGAATATTTATGGGTTATAGTTCATTAACATCAACAAAAATTGCCTGAGTTAGAACAAAAAGAAAACAAGTATTTTCATGCAAAGAATAATCGAATAATGTCATTGGCATTCATCATTTCATTTCATCTCATTGATTGTTGATTCAGCTGTAAAAATTTCATACATCCATACATTCTCTACTTTCTTAAAAAAAAAATAAGGATCAAATGATGAGAATCGATTTCATATCTGCAGGAAAGCAGTCCAACACAATATTTCTGGTATCGCACGACTTTAATGATCTCAAAAGACATCAATACACCGGAAGTATTCAACTGGAAAATTGCTCTTGCACTCGTGATAGCCTGGATTCTCGTTTACATGTGTATGATAAAGGGAATAGCATCTTCCGGAAAAGTAAGACGTTTAATAACGATGGAATAATAATAAAAAAAAGCAGCTCTTGATTTTGAACATTGCTTTCAGGTTGTTTACGTCACAGCAACGTTTCCATATTTAGTTTTGATTATTTTCTTTTTTCGGGGCGTAACTCTGCCGGGAATGTCAGATGGTTTACGTCATTTGTTCACTCCCAAGGTAATTAAAGGAATCATTTTGCACGTTAATTATTCGTACCATCTTATTAAAAAGTATAAATTAACAAAATTGTTTGATTTTTTTTCTTTTTTAGTGGCATACGTTAACGGATCCTGTGGTTTGGCTCGAAGCAGGCACACAAATATTCTTTTCTCTAGGCCTAGCATTTGGTGGACTAATTGCTTTTTCATCTTACAATCCTGTCAATAATAATTGTTACAGAGACGCTATCATGGTTAGCTTAACAAACTGTTTCACATCGATGTTTGCTGGAATCGTTGTGTTCTCAATAATTGGTAAATGCAAAAATAAACACTCTCCTAAAAGACTGTGAATGTTTGAAAATGAAATTTTTTTTTTCCTCCAAATATTTTATCAGATTAAAAAAAAAAATTTTTTTGCAGGTTTTAAAGCAACTATGGTTTATGAAAAATGTCTTGAGGACAGGAATGCAACATTGCTTGCAATATTCGGTCACGAGGACAAAATCCCACTCGAACTACCACCGGCTGGAGCACTTTTGAATTTTACCAACGCCAACGAGAGCTTGGATAATTTAATTATGCCAGAAATGCCCGAGTGCGATCTTGAGAAAGAACTTGACAACGTGAGTGAATCAGATCAATTTAATTAACTATGCTAATTTATTCGTTTTTATATTCCAGAATGAAACCTGCATTTTTTGTCATGAGCATTTCATTGAATTTTGAAATAAAATTTTATCATATCGATATAACAATATTGTCATTTTATTTTATTTTCATAACAAATTTTTCTTCGATCATAGTCAGCCTCTGGAACTGGACTCGCTTTTATTATCTTCACGGAAGCCATTAATCAATTTCCTGGCGCACAATTCTGGTCGGTTTTATTCTTTCTCATGTTATTCACCCTCGGAATCGATTCACAATTTGGTACTCTAGAAGGTGTCGTCACAAGCATAGTCGACATGAAACTATTCCCAAATTTACGAAAAGAAATTCTCACAGGTGAGCAAAAATTAATGCATTTGAAAAAAAAATTAATCTAATCTAATCAATCCAATCATTTTAGTTGGTAAGTAAATCTTTTTCATAAGAACGAACGGATCGTTAAACTTTTTTTTGCTACCAACACCGTTGAAAAATGTAATTTCGGAAGAAACGATTTTCCAGCTTGATTCCCAGTTCACTTATAATAAAGAATGCAAAATTGCTGTCTCTGGAGCATAACAAAACTCGCTCGCATGCATTTTTCGTTCGTGTTATTTTTTGTTTAACCTGCCGAAACCCCTTAATATGAACTATTTACATTTTGGTATTCAGTATTAAAAAATTCTGATTGAAATGTTTTAACTTTACAGGAGCCATTTGTCTCGTTTGTTGTGCGATCTCGATGACTTTTGCCCACGGAGCTGGCAGTTACGTTTTCGTTCTGTTCGACAACTTTAGTGGAAACTTTCCTCTGTTAATAATCGCTTTTTTCGAATGTATTGGAGTTTCATATGTTTACGGATTAAAACGGTACTTAAAACAATGAATCCTAGAAATTACTCGACCGTAAAGAAAAAGTTTCTTTTCTTTCCTATGTACTGAAAAAAAATCACACAAAAATACAGCATTTTTATTCATCGAATGAAAAAAATATATATAATCGAGGATTTATTTTTAACTTCAGATTCGCAGATGACATCGAATTGATGACAGGAAATCGTCCAGGTTTATATTGGCTCATTTGCTGGAAATATCTCAGTCCATTGGCAATGCTCAGTATACTCGTTGCATCGTTCTTCGAGATTGTTCTCGAAGGAAGCGGATATCCGGCTTGGGTAGCAAGCAAAGGAGTTACTGAGAGACACGAGTGGCCTGTCTGGGCTATTGTTCTCATAGCCCTACTAATTCTTGCCTCGGTCCTTTGGATACCGGCTGTCGCTATATTTAGGTCAGTATTCATAACTGCTAACAAAAGTATTCATACACTAATAAGCCAATTTTGTAGAAAAAGATCAATTACTTTCTTAAATACGATCGACCAAATATGTTTCGAATAATAATAAAAATTTAGTAATTTTAACAGTAAAGCGAATTTTTTTCATTGTTTTTTTTTTTTTTACTGACAAAAATTCGGACGTCACGACAATTTTTGGTATTGTTACGAGTTAATCGTTTGGCTAGGAGTTACGAAATTGCGCTTTAAAGAGAGATTAATTGAAAGGTTCGGGGAAGCTAAACAGGAAATAATATTCGACACTTACATAAAAAATATAAACTCCAAAATCTGTCTATTCTTTTAAAATACACAAATTAGAAGGAAGTAAAAATGCAAGAAAAAATAACCACGAAGTTGTCACCGATAATGATGATTTCTTTTCCCAGATATTATGGAATCCCAGTGATCGACGACAACGAGAAAGCCTGGTTTCCAGCAACGGATCTCAAAGAGTTTCACGGTATAGTGCCTCACGAAGTAACAACTGCAGAAACGTTACTATTTTGCATAAGAAGCGATGGTACCGAAGGTTTTTGTTGTCCTACGGGTGGTCCGAGTGACGACGAGGACGATCTCACCTAGAAGCACGTTGGTCAATCTGGTTTATTGACACCAGACTAAGAGAAGACCGAGATTTTTCAACGATTCTTCTAATACTATGAAAGTTTTTTCACTTCAATGGTAAATTATGCGTTTTATCAAATATTTATTCACAAAAACTTGAATTTTTCGTTAATTCACATGATCAAATATTCTTTCACTAATATTTATATGGCGTCAATCTATTTTTGTTAGGGTTTTTTTTTTATTCAAATAATTGATTTTATTTGAAAGCATTTTTTCTCGATTCTACTAACTCACGTGCGAAACAAAAAAAAATAAACAATAAAAAAAAAAAAACAGGCTGTAGGTTCTCTCCAGTGTCAATTATTCGGTGAAAAAATTAGCAACTCCTGCCTTTGTAAGCCTGTCATTGGAAAAAAAAAAACAAGTCAAAATTTCAACGCCGTGAGACTCGTAAAACTTTCAAAGATTGAAGAATCGTTTGAATATACATTAAAATTGCGAATGAAACGTAAATGTTATACACGAAAAAAATAATATATATATATATATATATATACATTCATTGATAATATCGTATAAGCAAGTTCAGCCGATATCGATTTTAAAGGAGAAAAAAAAATTGGCATATCAAAGTATATGGAAGATTCTTACTCTAGCGTTGGATAAATCAGATGTAGACGAAAGTTTGTGGCTTAGGAACTTTGCGATTTGCTATATCTATAAAGAGTTGTGAGTGAGAAGTGAAAAAAAGTGATGGGAGAAATAAAAATAACGCAATTATTAGGGTAGAAGCCGTCCATGAGGGCATAAAAAAAGTCGTAACTCTCTGGGTACACATTGTTGTCGTTCGATCTAACAAAAGAATTTCAACAAACTACCTAATCAAGAAGTTATATTTGATTTTATTGATAATTATTTTTTTTTAGATTTACAAACGCTGCGTGCATAAAATATCATTAAAAGCGAAATCTAAAAAACAAAAAAAAGACAAAAGAGAAAGAGAAAAAAGATGAAGAACAAATCAAGTAAATATTCTATTTGATTTTATTTTTAAAAACGTCACAATAGAATCCTAGTGCGTTTTATTTTTTCAATTAATATTCTTTTAGTTAGCTCACATACATGTATAAGACAATAACGTCGTGTGAGGCATATATACAAGAGAAGAATGGAAAAAAAATGACAATAATACATTTTATCTTTGACAATAACGAGGTATTTGTGAGAAACTGATTTATCGATATAAAGCTGGACAATAAAATCGTAAAAGAAAAATTGCACTGCACTACTTGCACATTCACAGAGAGGCCTCTATGAAATGGAGTGGAAAAAATCAAAATAAAATGAGATCAACGACGACAAAGGATTAAGTCGAACGAAATAACAGTATGTGAATTCTTCTATATTTTGTATGATATAATCCGTGCAAAAAAAAAAAAAAATCTGTCGATATTGTTTTATCTGTTTCCAACACCGCAGTGATCAGAAATGACAATAGAAATCGAACATACTAACCATTATGCCTGTTACGTATTGAGAATAGAGCAAAAGGGATTGGAATAGATGAAAAAAAAAGCAAAAACGAAATTGAAAGAAAAAAAAATTCGAGATTGTTGCTCATCCTCATAGAAATCAAACGAAAGAACAACGGTGCTAATGCAAATATGAAAAATACATATATTTAATTTCCAGGACAGAAAAAGAATGAAAAAAAGATCGAATAATAAATAAAATAATAAAAGACTCTTGTTAATGAAACCTTAGGTAACGTTTATGACAATAAATATTATACAAATATTCTGTTTTGCTTATGGCAGTTCGTAGTGATGATTCGCTGAGGGCTGTTTAGCTAATAAAGCGACGAGGTAACTTGTATATAGATGTAAGTTTTATGCGCACAGAGTATACTAATACACGAATTAATAAGTGTTTTGCCTCGATTCAGCAGTTGAATTGAATGATTATAAAATGTAATATTGATAAATTGGCCTTTAACGTGCGTCTTGTGAGTTGTTAACTTATGAGAAGTAAAAAAGAAAAGATAAGAAAACACAAAAAAAAACAATACATATGAAAATCTTGATATAAAAAAAAGAAACTAGTAATTCTCACAACTTACAAAAATGCAACTTCTCGATGGAATATTTTTTTTACAATATATTTTAATATTTATTGCTCTTCACAATAAGTAAAGAATTGAAATCTATTAGCAAAAACCGATAATCAATCTACATGTCGATTTATTTAAAGAAAAAGAAAGAAAACAAACATTCTCACGTCATATCAAAGACAACCAAAAGTGCAAAACAGAAATTTTACAAAATATATCATCGTTATTGCATATCAGGTGTGCAACCCTCATTTACGACCGGTTTGTTCTAATCGCCATTCTGTTTCATATCGTTATTCGTATCTTGACTGCGTCCATCCACTCTAATTGTTAAGACAATAAATAGATACGATAGTCTTATTCTACCAACGGGATGTTTGCGATCGGAGGATAAATTGTTGACAAATAAAAATTTTGGAAATGCCCAAAAGAATAGGTTTGAGAAAATAAAAATATAGCAGTTATTGGGCTATTGAAAGGAAAATCATCAATGAAGCACATTATTATACACATCATCGTTGTACATCGTACAGTATAAATAATTATACATATACTATATACATATATATATATATAAATGAAATGTACTATAAATATTGAAAACAAGTATATACAATTATACCACGTTAAGTGGAAAAAACTGTACATATATATTGTTGTCAGTTGAATGTTGAAATAAATACAGTGCGTAAAAATCTTTCATTTATGAAGCAAGTAAGAAGGAGTCAATTACTTTGGAGTTACGTATCCCCGACGCCAGTCGTTATCAAGATATTTTCTTTCAAAAGAAGTGTCAATGTTTTGAAAAATTTAGATGAGTAAACATTCATTTCAGATCATTTTTACTACAAATTCTACACGATACTCAGTGGGGTCGACATTCAGCGGAAAAAACATCGGTGGTCAGTGAGATAAGTCGTCCAGCATTCAGGTGTGAATGACTGAAAATTCTAGACACCTCTAAGACGCTCCATCAGTTGTATGAGTGCGAATGAAATTGCTTTGAAGCAAATTTCTGTTTTTTCAAAGATACTTAATATCTTTTGAGTAGAAGTTACGTCTTATTTTTCAATAGAAGGAGAACAAGGTGACACTTTTATTTTTCATAAAACTCAACTGTATCGGTGATAAATATGCAGCATAATTTTTACCGACCGAACTGCCGCGAGGACCAGAGAGAGATAGCTATTTCAAGGGATTATGCTTGGGCAGAAGGCCAAAGAAGTTTTTTTGAATTATCTTTTGACAAGTTGAAAAAAATGAATGAGAGAACCATTTAAATTCTCGAATTTCTGCCTCTAATTATTGTTAAAAAGAAAAACAACAAATGCACGTTCTACTCGATCAAGACTTTATGGACTTTATGGACTTTTGTTATGAAACAAAAGTAAAAATAGGCTGCACTCTTTTATTCTTTTCTCAGGCACGATGTGTGCTTATAATTATTGAAAGAATGAGTATTTCGGAAATTCTATTTTGAAAAAATTGACCCTCTGGCCAGGGTCAAAATGACCCTAAGGTAGTAACATAGTTTAAGGAATAACTCTGCTCTTGGTAAACGGAGATAATTACGTACGTTTGACAACGGAGATTCGAAATTGGGCGACCCCATAAACTTCTATCATACTCTTGCGACGAATCTTTGATCGGGAAAAATATCAATGACGAGGGGGTGAAAAAAATGTAAACGAAAAGACCAGTGTATATCGAAATTTTTATGTATTCTATCGTACAATTTGCAGCCACAAAGGAATTCCTTCAGACGTACAAAAAACAGAAAGGAGACAACAAAATATAAATTAATTGATTTATAACAATTCTTCCATTTCTTGCATAAATTGCATATAAGCATCATCCTTTGTTTTGTGTTGACTAGCTCGAATGGGCTGTGTTTCATGAATTCTTTCAACGATTCTAGGAGCGTTGGTTGGTTTTCGTTTGTCGTCTCGTTTAACTCTGAGTGAAGTTGGCAAAAATCTTGTTACGTCAGCAGCAAGATTTCTAATTTGTGGTTTAGCCTCGATCGTTGTGGTGCTTTTGCCATCTTTGTCTTTGCGATTGATCAATTGAGGGGCTGCCGAAAGTACGTTTGGTGTTTTCGGTTGCGAGTTCGAAGACTGTGATTGCATTTGCGAACCTGCCATGTTTGGTAATACACCGAGATTAGACATTTGCATTTGAGGGGGTGGCATTCGTGGCATCGAGGGTGGCCCAGGACGTAACATCCGTGGCATACCAGGCGGAGGTCCGGGAGGAAGTCGTAGTCCTATACGGGGCGGCGGTGGTGGAGGCATTCTCAGATGCATGGGAGGAGGTGGAGGTCTATAAAGTAACGGAGGTGGTGGCATTCCCATCGATGGCATTGAATGTTGGTGTTGATGTTGATGATGTTGTTGATGTTGGTGTTGTTGTTGCTGCTGCTGCTGCTGCTGTTGTTGTTGATGATGCAAATGCGAGGAATGTTGCGCGTGTCCTGAAGATCGTTCCGAAGATCCAGGAGGTTCTATATTTTCACTGTCCGATTTCTTTGAACCGGCCTTTCCCCCTTTTCCATCTTCAGCGTCAAGTAGTGATAACCTGGCGCTCAAATCCTGCGCTCTCTCGGTCTCACGCTTTTTATGAACGACCTCCATTTCTCTCATAAATTGGTCAATATCCTGGCCAGCCATTGCCAACATTTTTTGCTGCAACGTCGTTGGCTTTACTTTTACGAGTTCACGCTCTTTCTCCTTTTCCTTCTCTGCTTTTTCCTTGCTTTCGTTCTCTTGCTTATTGCTGTCTTCCTTATCGTCCGCGAATCGTATCGTTCGAGACTTGTTATTCGAATCTTTTGACTAAAAATATTCAAAAAATATGATCATACAACACATGATATCAATAATTGTAATTCATTTACGAAATTCTTTTGAACTCATTGCAAATGTCTCGAGAGTTTGAAAATAATTGATTATATTGAAAATTAATGATTCTTACTTTTTCCTGAAGTTCTTCATCCTCGCTCAGATCAGGCGGCGGATAAGGTGGAACTCCTGGTGGCTCTTTATTCGGTGCCAATGTTGGAATACTCGCAGGACCGGTATAAGCGCTCGTCTTCTTTAATATACTCGGAGGTATCGGTATGTTCATTAAGGGATGATGTTGTGCTATGTAGTGAGGATGAGGTGGAAACAAATGAGCCGGAGGTTGGGGCATGTCGGGCAGGGGAATCTGAGACGTCAAAGATCCTGAAAAATAAATTAGCAATTTATAATGGAAAATGATCGTGAAAAAATAACTTCAATCTTCACTTATGGCAAATAATGCAATTATGGCAAAGAAACTATAAACCTTGAATATATAAATATCATTAATATTCGAACTAAAAAAAATTAAGACAGTTTTGCTTCTCTTCCAAAAAATAAATGAACAAATGCAGAGTAACCATTATACATGACCGAAAATTAAATATTTTACGTCTGTGAACTTTTCGAGATGGAAAACAATTTTGAGACAGTTAATTTAATGAAAATTCATTTGATGATTTCATATTGCATCGAGAAAATTTAAATCGTTGAATTATCGAGAACTTCGCACATTATGGCAATAGCAAGACGAAAATTCGTGAATATTGGAAGCTATAATTACCGGGAAATATCCTTGTTATGTCGGTCCCTGCAGAAGGTAATGGGATTTCGTCTACTTGAACTTGCTGAGCGTGTCTCACAGCTTCGAAATATGATACCAGATCTATTCTTCTCCGCTCATACTGAATCAACTGTTCCTTGAGTTCCGTCCATTTTTCTTGATCGTCCTTGGCCTGTAATAACACTAGTTAGTGGGCTGATTTATTGAAATAAAAATATTTCCTAATTGTAAGCGCAGAAGTCCATGATCTTACCAATTTATATTAGGGTTTTATATTATTGATTGATTGATACTTTTGATATACTTACATACATTTTTAAGACGCGATCAAGCGTCTCTTTCAGCTTCTTTCTCTTGTCCTTGAGGACCTTTTCGTTGAGAGGTGGAGGTTGCATGACATTGTACTCTGTTGGGAAAAATCGTTATGGTCGAAATTAGACTTTGAAATATTGCAATTGTTTCAATTCTTATTAAGAATTCAACGAAAAACATTCATTGCCTTTAATTGATGCCTCCGTTTTAAAAGATATTCACTTGAAAATGAATTTCTGGACTGAGACATTATTTTCAAATCTATTTTTCAAGCATATTGCTCAAGTCATAATTGTCAAAATACTTCAGATGCTAATATATTGAATGCTGTATTTCTCAAGACATATAAATTTGGTAACAAAAAACCTTTTTTCAATTGCCGCAGTAGTTTCCCGAACACATTTTTTTCTAGATTTCTCCTGGCTTTTTCCCCTCAATATATCATTGATAACATGCTTTCTTGTAAATCGTTAATAACCCGTTGTGGAGTAAAAAATATTCATGAAAAAGTACCTTCACAGTCCAAGTGATTGTGACAGTGGACAACAAAGATTTAAAAAATTACAGTGGTGCCTTTGATAAGAAATTGTATCCGATAATCAAAATGGAAAAAACAATTATAAATAGAATTCTTCGTAAATTAAATCTTACCCATTTGATCGATTTTCTCCATTTCTTCAATAATTTGCGACGGATCTTTTCCCTTGAGAACTGCAGCACGCACAAGTTGTCGCTGTTTTTTATTTTTCTTCAATTCTTTTTTTCGTGCCTCTTTGCCTATTAAGGAAATATACATCTGTCATATCATTGCAAAGATAATTCAAAATGTGAAATTGAAGAAGAAAACTGGCGTATCTTCAAATTTTTTGGTTATGTTAAGGACAACTTACGTGCTTGATCCGTAGGATTCATGTACTTCCCACTTTTCGTAGTATTTATTGAACGTCTACCCATTTTTGATGTTTATGTATAGGACCACTCGCGTTAGAGAAAAAATGAATAAAAAAGGTTTTAATTTATGGTTTCATTCAATCCGTTTTATTTTTCATGTATCGTCTAACACGTCTAACACATTACACAGTTTTTCCTGTACTGCCTTGTGCCTTTGCCGCCATTACTATTCCGGATGGCGTCTCTCCTGAGTTTGAAGTTTTAATCACCAGGGAGCGTGCGAAAGCGGTGAAAGCGCGTGCGTATTAGGTTAGGGAGACTAGAGAGAAGGAGTGGACACAGCCATAGGAAAATGTGTGGTGAGGGCGTCCTCAAAATCCCGTCTTGAAACAGTTCTTATTTCTGCCACCAGGAGTAAAGATCCGACACATAAAGTAATAGAATTCATCCACTGATGCGTCTGTGTGTGTGTGTTTAATAGGATCTTCATACAGACAGCACCACCGCTTTGGGACGGAATTTCGTGTACTTCTCTAAAGTACGCTATTTCCACTCCTTGTCCTCTATAGTCTCCCTGGCGCTTATGCTCGTAAAACCGCAAAAACGCAAAGAAGCCGTAGCCGCATAGTGCGACTGACCGCAAATAAGAAAACGTCAATACCCGATAGAAAATCAGAAAATTTTGTTGAGACACGCATAAAAAAGCGTAAAAATTTGATTATTTATTAATTTTCCGGACAGAATTTGTTGATCATAAAAATTTAATCGAGTATTCACGTTTTCTTAGTTGCAGAAGTCGCCGCGATAACGTAACCTTAAATGTTATCATGAAGGAACACACAACATAAATATCTTTCTGAAACAAATAAGTGCCTAATTTTCTTTTTTTTTTCATTCGCGATATAAATATTGTTGAGACTACAGAAGAAATTTGATAACCATTCTTCGCAATAATGGCTACACCCACTAATGGCAATGGGAATTTGGTGGACGAGTTCGAGGAGGCATTTCAGGTAATTGTTACAAAATTGCTTATGCATAATATAAAACAACTGAAATGGATCATTGCAAAAATTATAGTAAATTATATATTATTATAGTTTATTTTATTTTTATAGTAAATTAACGAAGGTTTATCATAGTTGCCACATACATTTTCGAAATTTTTTCTTTTTATACAATAAATGTATTATGCGGCCTTCATATGGAATTGCCTAATTATTTTCACCAAAAATTAGTCTCTTTACTCCTGCATTTGCAACAATCAATCAGATGGTTAAAAAAAAAAATGACATTGAAATAAATCCTCGAATGTTTCTTATATCATACCCAGTTTAAAGATGATTGATGTTTGCCAACGTTACCAACTTTCAACAATGAATAATAACATGCGAAGTGAAATCAAATTTTTATAATTGAATAATTATGATTGTGTACAAAACAATAAGAAAAAATTTCAGCTAAAATCTTTGAGTGAATTGACTAAATTGTATCATACCAAAACTTTGAAAATGTAACTTGAAAATTCTTCAATGTATTTCCTATACAATGGTATACACAATGGTATTTTTGATTGTCCAAACTTTTCAATTGTCTTCCAACTTTAAACACAGAATGCTTGATCCGTGCCAAAATGAAATTTTGTCAACTGCCTCGTACCCCTTTAAAAAGTTCATGCTCCAAGAAGGTTTCTAATTGTTGTTTTTTTTTTTTTATTTATCACTTCTACACGAATATAGCAATGCCTGAATATCCTTACAAAAGAAGAAGGTCTCGGTAACAATAGTATAGGAGGAAGTTTGTCAATAGACAAAGACGAAGCAAGAGGAGAAATTGAACAAGTCACCCTCAGATTTATAGACCTTGCCAGACAAATGGAAGCATTTTTTCTTCAAAAGAGATTCTTACTGTCTGCATTGAAACCAGAACTAGTTGTTAAGGAGGATATATATGATCTTAAACTAGAACTCACACGCAAGGATGATCTAATTAAACGGCACTATGATAAAATAGCAGTTTGGCAAAATCTATTAGCCGATCTACAGGGATGGGCACAATCGCCTGCACAGGGACCAGCTCCAAACGGTAACTCAAACTTTTGACAATACACTATTTTTCAATTATTCCCAAGTTTTCACCATTCTATTGAGATTTACTTTTTTATTTTTTGGTCCTACAATTATAAATTTTTTTGTTTGTATTGATTAGTTCCTTAACTGTAATAGATAAACGTTCAAAATTATAAGTAAAACTTTAATTCAAACACTTTATTACACGATAAATTTTGAGGTTTTTTAATGAACTTTAGTGGAAGGTGATTTGCTTACACAAATTTACCATAATACCATGAAACTGTTCTGTTACATCAATTAAATTATAATTGTGTTCAGTTTTGTTAATTTATCATCAAAATATGGTTTATCTTCTCTCTTCATCAGAATTTCGTAACAGAAAGAACGAAACTTAACTTTTGGGGGGTTCAATTGACTATCGAACACTTTTTTTAATTCAAGGCTTGGCAAACGGTAACCAGGGTAATCAGGGTCAACCAGGACCAAACGGGGCAGGAGGTTCGGGACTCCAACAGCCTCAGACTCAACAACAGCAACAACAACAGTTGCTCCAACACCAGCAACAGCTGCAACAACAGCAGCAACAATTGCAGCAACTGCAGCAACATCAATTGCAACAACAACAACTCCACCAACAACAGGTATTTCAGTAAAAGAACAACAAAAAAACGTTTAAAAGAATATAAAAAAGTTCTCACTCCGAGGACACAAGATTTACGCTGTTGAGGTTTGGGACAGAATCGTGATACACGAATATACAGCTATCTATATATATATATATATACAATTTGTATGAGGTCGGGGTTCGAGGAAACACTGAGCCAAAACAATTCCTGCAGCTGCCCTGAAAAGAAAATTTTGACTCGGTCCCCGATTTCCATCTGTTAAAACAAAAAAATGTTAATTTATTTACTCACGTTGAAAAAAAGCTCTCTGTAAAAATTTCGTTTCATGAGCCGACTTTTTTTAAAATGATTTTCAATCAGTGTTTTTATCTAACTGTTTACGTCTCTTTACAATGTTCATTTTTAGAGATTCTGAAAAAAAAAAAATAGTCACCGGATACTCGTAGCTCGAAATATCTTTGCAAATGTGTGAGAGTGCGAAATATCAATGCGTGCATGTAGAAGATAATATGCATCTTGAAAAAAAATTCATATTGTGGTAAAGCAAATAATCTGTGATCGAAGTATTCGTCGAAATCCGTGAAATGACTTCACGGTTCCTATAATGTTGGAAGTCTCTTAATATCTGTAAAGTCTTATTATTAATACTTATCATTACAAAATGTTCAATCTTACGATCTGATAAATTATTTTTCGAACATGGTCGTAGTTATTGCGTCGAATTAGTGCCTTGCAAAAAATTTACTATCTGCTAAATCTGTGAAAAATAATTAAACTGAAATTTGGAAACTCGATACCTTAATGAAGAAAAAAAAAAATTGGAAAGAAATCCATAGAAATTGAAGTTTTCAAGCTCATTTTGTTTTGTTTCTATGAGCTGTGACGTAGTTAGAATTTTTGGTTTATTTTGTGCTGTTTGAAGAAAAGGAAAACGAAAAGGTGCCAAAATTTGTAGAATAGTGTACAAATGTTCTAGCCAAAAACAAAAATTTAAGTGAAAGCTTTATGATCTGATAATAAATAGTCATAAAATAATAAATCTACCCGGGCGTACATCGAAATTTGTCAGGATATTAAGAAATACTGCGAAACTCACCCCGTCGCCTAAACGTGATTTCATCGTCTTCTTTATTTCTCCAATTCTTACAATCATTATTACCTTGTGGTATGTGGGTCTTTCGGTCTAAGCTTTTTATTCTATTCTACCGAATTTTATGTTTCTCAACTTTTCTTCTCTATGATTGTCTCTTTTTTTTTTTCATTTGTTAACATTTGAACATTCGTCTTTGGTGCTTCGTGGAATTATCAGGTTTTACTCTTTATACTAAAATCTTTCGCAAAGATGGGCTCTTCTCGATTGATTTTCTTTCTTTCGTTCAATGCCTACACTAACAGAACACTTTGACTCTAAATAAACTTTTGTTTTCTTAAAAAAAAGACTATTTTTTAAAATAGAAGTAAACGACAATGGTTTTGATTTGTCAAATTATTTTGTGAGCGCTTGAAGAAAATCGAAATTCTTTGAATCTGTTTGAAATAATTACTTCAACGATGTTGTGTCATGAAAATATTTTCATTCGACTTGGCCCATCTTTGTTTCTGAGCCGGTATTACTTTTTGTATTGAAAAGGTTATCATTTTTAAGCTCTGCAGTATTTTATTCTCGTTTATCTCACCATTCGTCGTTCTTTTCATATTTCTCACTCGTATTCATAGGTCTTTCGATCTCGCATACAGGATGATGTAGAAATAAATATATTTTTGATTTTCCGTGCATGGCGAGGACGTTAGAACAATTTGGGACGAGGACTACGATTTGTCATCTGAATTTTGTGTAAAAAGAATTTTTTCAATAGTCCATGAAAATGATATTTCACATGCAAAACACTCCTCGTCTCAATTGTAAACGTGTATTCGAGTAGACATACAAAAAATCGTTTTCACAATTTTTTTTTCACATTAAGTTTTTTATTTACTTGCGAGTAGATTGTCTGTAGAATAAAGGTCTTTAATCATGGTGAATCATTGTGCTTTCTTTCATCCACCTTTTCCGAGCATTCCCTTCCAATATTTCCACGATGTGGTTGCGTTTCGCTTTCCCAATTTTTTTTATCATCATTTAATGTCTCGAGACTAAGTGAGATATTCCAAGATATTTGACACATTATTCAAATCTCCGTCACGAAAATCGAATATGATGAACTATCGTTTTCGGATCGATGCCGACATCTGATAATAAAAATTTCTCATCCATTCTTCCGTATATCGAGAAAACAATTACAGAAATCATTATTTTTTGAAAAATATACTTTGAAATAAGCTAAAACAGAATTATTCTGAGTTGAAATTGTTTCGTATAAATGGAATCGGCTGGTCACATTGACAGTAAATTTGAAATGAACGAAAAAATTCGTACGCTACGTTTATTGTTCTCTCGGAAGCGTACGCCTCCTATTGCGTTTTGTCAAAGAAAATAAAAATTAATCCACAATTCAATCATGAAAAGTAACAGCAGAAAAAATAGCGAAAAAGTTCTAGCAGGCTCTCATTTCAAAATAAACAATAGATTTTGATATGAAACTTCTTGTAAAAACTTTGATTTGGTAAATTTTGATTAGCACGAAACAAACCAAATACCTCCGACAAGGATTTAAAATTCATAACAGGTAATACGTTTGTAAATTAAAAGAAAAAAAATTGAACGCAATGATAAATACTTGGAAAACGGGATGCACTGGAACTTGGCCCGTCATTTTTTTGGCTACTTTTCCGTTATCAGCTGAAAGAGGCTAAATAAAAAAAAAGTTAACTGAAATTTACTTTCAATTATCTGTTTAAAAAAATATAGAAATATTTCTTAGATATTTTTACGGAATGTTTATGAAACCACGTTAAACGTTCATGCTTTACGTGGTTGTCGTCTCTTCGAAGAAAAGATATTTTCCTACGAGGAAAACAGAACAAATGAAAAAAAATTGTATCTCAGATTTGTTGTACGACTTGACCTTGCAGGTACAAGGGGCTGGTGGCGCACCACAACAGTCGAATCTTCAAGGTGTGGGTGTCGGACAGCAAGCAATGTTCATGGGCCAGAGCGGTGGTGTCGGAGTAACCGGTGGCGGTAGAGGAGCAGCAGGATTTCCAGTCGGAGCTGTTGGAAGTGGATCGTTGCAAGGTCCATTGGCATTTTTGGAAAAGACAACGAGCAATATAGGGATGCCAGAGAGGCGAAGTTGACGCGCAAGGGGGAGGGGGCGGGGACGCGGTCGTGGTAGAGGTCGAGGTAGAGGTCGTGGTAACGGTGGTGGATTGCCACCACCATCGCCTATTCTCGATCCATCCGATCCTTCATCTTATGCCGCTGCTGCAGCTGCAGCTGCGGCCGCAGCGGCCGTCGTCTCTCCCCTTCCCTCTCAACAACAGCAGCCACCTCCGCCGTGCACATAAGATGCACTTTTTTCCGGGCTGCTGAATTATTCTTTTTTTTTCTTCTTTCTACTCCTTTTTTCTTATTTCTTTGACAAACTCATTTCTTCTTTTGCTGCTAAAAAATTCCCGATTCAAACGCTCATTTTTTATCGTCGACTCGGTAAAAAATCGTCAGTAAAATTATCCATGCATGTAAAAAAACTTAAAACCAAATAGCATTGTGAGAGGCCACCAGTACGAGCGCTCTTCACGTTTCCAAGTTTTCCCCTAAATGTTGAGGATCAAAGAAATGAACTTGCCCCTCTGTATTTTAAGAAAACATATACAACTAGAAGAGGTGAAGAAAAAGCATTGAATTAAAATATTTTTTTCGGATGATACTGGCGCAAGGCGATGAAGATATGTCGTAGTCAAAAACATATATTTTGGGAAATGTAACCAATTAGTTTAATTCATAAAAAGTTGTATTCGACTTTGTTGAAAGGT
This sequence comes from Campoletis raptor, assembly GCA_948107755.1. Lineage (NCBI taxonomy): Eukaryota > Metazoa > Arthropoda > Insecta > Hymenoptera > Ichneumonidae > Campoletis > Campoletis raptor. The sequence goes on from OX403622.1 coordinate 15,642,354, forward strand.
TATTTTTTTTAAAGTGGTAACAGAAGGATATCGACAATCAGTTGACTGATTTGCTTGAAAATGTTTATGTTGGTCTACGCGCAACTCTTCATCGTCCATCATAAGATTTTGGACTCGGTTTCTAATCAGCAGAATACGAAAAAAAAATTCTTCAGAAATCACTTTTTTCAAAAGTTTGCGGACACACGACGTATGTTATTACGTCGTTTAATATTTTACTCTATTTTTTTTTTAACTGTTGATTTTTAAGATGAAGACACATTAATTTTTAAAACAAAAATCGCTAGCGTTCGTTTTCTAAAAAATTCTTTTTATTATTCATATCGAAGCCTTCTAGAGGTGTATCTGTTTCCTTAAAAGACAGTGGCGATTCTTAATATTTGCTGCAACTGTATTTTTGCTCCAATAAGTTTTTTTTTCTTCCAGTTTCTTCATTCAGATTTTTGTCTTTCCTTTCACCTCCTTTTTATGTTTTCCTGATATAACAAAAAAGAAGCAATAGAAAATTTGTCGACAAAACTGAGCGGAGGAATCTTTATTGTTCTTCGACTCATTATATCGGAGAATATTCAGGGTACAACAGACGCAAACAGCTACGACACATCGCCATTTAAATGTAGGAGGGAAGGCATGAATGTTAAGTATTTATTTCTTCTGTTATTTTATTTCTCTTTTTGTAGCTGAATTTTTTTTTTTTTGCCCGAACAATCGACGATTCATCTTCTGGAGAGTCAATATGTTTAGCAGTTATTCTCGTCCAAGTCGAACTGGGATCGACCGAGAGTACAAAAAACCCGCTGCATCGTGTACATAAGTGTTTATGGAAGGGTCAAAGCCTTTTTTCGACGCTTCGATGACATTTTCTGTTTCTGGAAAATAATTTAATTTTCCAAACATTTGTAATTATTTTTGTAGGCTAATATTCGTGCAAGCGAATAGTATAAAGAGCATTAATTTTAAGTCGTATTAAGAAAAGGATGGATAGTAATAATAATGACGATTCGGACTGGTCGAATTTTCGACATCGTCGGGAATTATTATAAAAAAAAACAAAATAAGACAAGTGTAAACATTTATTAAATTTGGGTAAAACAGATTATTATTGTTGTTATTATTACATCGATCGACGAGCGTATCGTTGTTCCCTTGTTACACAGATAAGCTATATAAATATGACTCGCTCTTTTCTCTCTTGTCCTGTACAACGCCGATATTGCGTGTTTTTTTTTTTATTTTTTATTTTTTGCTCAGTTTCGATTTCATTCATCTTGTTTATATATCAACATTTTTCATAATCATATAAAGCATCGTAGAAACTTTTACTCGCGCGTATTGACTACCTCTAAATAGAAGCCATCCAAAAGTATAAAAGGCCCTGCGAAGTCACGTGATTAGTAATGTTGATAGAAAAAAATCATCAGTAAGAATCATAGCTGTACAAGGAGGAGAAATATCATAGATACGACAGTTTTATTTCTGTTTTCTGGGCACTATTGTTATAAAGACTTGTCAAAGAAAAATTGTGAGAGATTAAAAAGAATGGAATAAGAAGACAGTAGGCAACGTAAATATACACGTGGTGGGCAATATAGGAAAAATCATTTCTTCCTAATACACGGAATCGCTCAATCTATATTGATGGTACAAACTCACACGCACGCACACAACCGACGGCGTTGTCCACTTATAAATGTCCAATTTTCGGAATCATTGTGAAAATCTAGCTCTGTTGTGATTGCAACATTTGAATGAGGGTACGAGTTGGTCGTCCAGTCATTCCAGGAGCGAGATAATTTGAACCAGCGTCATCGTTGCTTGGTCCCATCACACCTGCGATATCCAAATGAAGCCAAGGTGCTTCGGTACCAGCAAATTCCTTCAAAAAACCAGCTGCGGTACACGAACCGCCACCTTTGCGTCGGCTAATATTGTTCAAATCAGCAGCTTTTACAGTTTCTGCAAATATTCAAAAATTTACTCGGTGTTAATGAAATTATGAAGAAAAAATAACTAACAAGTATATTTGTCTCCTTGTAGTCCGCACATCCATTATGTCGTCGATTTTTTTTTCTTTACAAATTTCATCAAGTGAACTGAGGGATCATGATGTGATATGTAAGCTATGAAAAGCTCCCGAAAAACTGCAGAGTTAATGAACAGGATTCTTCAATTGGTCATTATCATTGCCAAATCCTTTCTCTGGAAAATATCTTGTTACTTTTCTGCCACACACCATTTTTCAACCTGGGAACCTTAAGACGAGGATCTTTAATTGTTTTACGCAAAACCCAAAAAAATGCGAAAATCGCGGCGCAATCATGCTAAAGTATGCATATTGACATCAATCATGAATTTGATCAATTAAGAGATGTGATGGATCCCAGAATGGAATCCTAGAGTTAACTCATATTTCACAATGATTTTTTAGACTTTTAAGGAGAAAAATATGGTGAAATATGCAAAGTATCTTACTCGTCATCTTATCATTATAATATTGCCACAATGGGAATCTCCAGACACGATCACCGGTAGTGACTCCAGCGCTGTGGACAACTTTCCACATGTCGTTGCTATTGGTAAATACACCGGTGGCTGCACCACCAAGTGCAATGCTCATGGCACCAGTCAGAGTAGCAATGTCAAGAATAAAGCGTGGTTTAAATTCTTGAGCGTAACAAAGTGCGTCAGCGAGAATGAGACGACCCTCAGCATCGGTATTATCAACGATTATTGTTTTTCCATTCATCGCTACGACGAGATCGCCCGGTTTGGTCGCTGTTCCTGATGGCAAATTCTCCGTCAACGGTATCAGACCAACAATTCTCACTTTGAGCTTCAATTCGGCAGCTGCTCTTATCGATGAAACGACGCATGCAGCACCTCCCATATCACCACGCATTTCATCCATAGCAGCCGCTGGTTTTATGCTTATACCACCAGCGTCGAAAGTTACGCCTTTACCAACGAACGCAATCGGCACTGCTCCACTATTACCTGTACCGTTGTAGTGAATCTCCAAGAATTTTGGTGGCTCTGCACTTCCTCGTGAAACACTCAAAAACGAACCCATTTTTTTCTCCTCGGCCCATGATTTGTCGTGAACTTTAACGTCGACTCCCAAACCCGACAATACCGAAGAAACTTCGTTGCAAAATGCAGTTGGCGTCATTATATTCGCTGGTGTATCAGTCAATTTACGAGCCCAATTTTGAGCATCGGCCTTTATTTTACCAATTTGCCAAGCTTCCCTGAAAAAAATTTAACACAGAAACTCAATATCAGTCGATGAATCAACGAGCCAGTACAGTCTCACTGATAATAATTTTTATTTATTTTTGTAACAAAATTTCGTTTGGAATGAATTTTTACTCCATTTACATTATTTTTATTTTAATGATTATCTCGGGATTTTTCGTGACAAATATGAAAAACAACTTTGTGTAACAAAAATCGTTCACAATTTGCAATTTGCTATAAAATAATTTATCCAAGAACGAGTCTATTAGCCGGAAAATATATTTTCGAATTAACAAAACTTGTAAATCTACTAACAGTAAAATTATATTAAAACATGAATTCGATTTTTACTTCACTGGCAATCAAAGTGATTAATTTAAATAATTTGATTACTCACGCTCCTTCCTGGCCGTACAACGAAACGGTCGGCAATTTCTTTTGCTTGTCCTTGTTCTTAAACTCTTGGAACAACCACGAACCAAGATACGATCCTTCGGCAGCGGCTTCAGCATCACCCAATGGTTCGACTTTGATGTCCTTGATGTCGACGGAATCCAAAGCGCGGCAACCGGCTTTAGTAATTAATTAAACATTCATATTATTTATAATCCACAGAAAAAAAATTATCGCTTCAAATAAAAAGTTAATCTCTTCAAAAGTAAAAAAGTTCATGACATAACATTCGAGCCAAGGAAAACAAAGTTAAGGAAATACAAATTGTGAATGTCGTTTTTTTGAAAACAATAATTACCTGCTGCAGCCTCACGAATATTTTCTTTTCCTTCGTGAATTTCTTCGAGCTCGTTGAACCCAGTATTTGGCTTGCCCAATCCAACAACTGCAACTCCCACATGCTCGTCATCTCCGAGTCCCCAAAACACACGAGTTTCAGCTACCTTCAATTTTGGACCAGCCCTGTGACACCGATTTCAACAGTGTATTCGACCATGAAAGAAGGATTAAAATAATGAACAAGGCATACGTAAATAAATATTAAAAAATGTATTTTTAATTAAATCGATTTATTTGTATTTTTTTTTAAATATAGACACCAATTCCGTAAATTTATCAATTACAACATTTCTCTAGGCTCTTTTGGACATCAAATAGATTGAACCGATTGCGATTGTGTGTGTTTTTTTTAAATACTCTCTAAAAATATACTGTTCTTAAGATGTAATCTTAGAATTTTATTTCGCCCACTTCTACATTTTTTGAATTCTCATGTGATTCGCCGAACTCATTTAATTTCATTTTAAACTCAATTTTACAATGACCAATTCGTTGAGAAATAATTTACTATCGTTACAGACTGGTTGCAGACCGACGAAAGAGTGAAAAAAATTCGGCCAACATTTGCCAAGTACTGCATATTGTTATGATTTTCCCTTTTTTCTTTTCTTAAACGATTGCCTTGACCGCAAGGGTTAATTAACAATTTCATTCTTCGCTCTCATAAAAAATATTATGTGCACTCGAGGCAACAAACACAACGCGTACGAATCTACAATTGTAATTTTTTTATTTTTGTCTCTTCACTAGGAGACACCAAAGCAACGTTTTATCAACATTGTGTTTGTTTTTGTTCAATTTTATATCTCGGGTGTTTTACCATTTTTTAAGATAAGAATTATGGACCTATAAATGACGAGATGAAAATGTATCTCAGAAAAAAAACGCGTGATGATGACTTCGTTGAATCGCTTGGACTATGAAGGAACTTTGCGTGGCTCAATATACTCCTTTCTCAGCATTGTTTCACAAGAGTTTGGAAAAACTTATTGAAAGCTTTCATTTAACAAAAAAAAATCAAGGAGGAAGGTTTCATCGGCGCAATAAGCCACGAATAAGCTCTCGTCCATCTTGTCTAGCTCTACATTGGCACAAATTTGTAATTCTAACTTAAAATTATATTTTACTCATATTAAATGTAGCATAAATGAATAAATTTGTTTTCATTTCTTCGCCACTATTTTACATCTCCATTCTCTTCCAATGTGTACATTCGATCGTCATATTTTTCATCTTAAGATTATTGACGTTGTTGAGAATGTTCGCTTACTTTTCGAAATCATCCGAGTGAATTTCGTGACAATATATCTCACAACCATTCTTCGAGATTAATCAATTGTGCCGAGAAAGGCTCTGCCAGAATAAATTTCTCGGTATTTATTATTTTTTCAATGATTTTTCAACCGTTGAACGTTGTGCATAGTCAAAACTTTGAACAAGTGCTCTTATCAGGTTGAAAAATAAAAATAAAAAATTATTATTTACACTAGGTTAAAAATTTTGCGATCATGAGAAATATAACTCTTTCATTTGTGTCACTATTTCTCTAGTACCGTTTGAAACTGAGAACAATATTCGTAAAAATGTAACCTAGTCTAATGAAAAAGAAAAAACAATCAAGGTACACTTTTTTCTCATTGCCAAACGATCTAAACGAACAAACTTATTTTACGAAGAGAACAACATTTTTTAATTTTAATAACAAAATGAAAGTTTTTTCAAAACAAATCGAAGAATTTTCAATCAAAATAGTAGACAATATTTATCTGAATTTATCGAATATTCTTCCTATAGTGAAATGAGCTCGCGTTAAATAAAAACTGCTCGAAAAAATCTAAATATTATTTATCACTACGCGTTCTCGAAACCGTGTGGGTATCACTTTTTATAAATTCCGCATAGAAGACGTCCATCGAACTATTGAGCTACTAATAATAATGACTTTAAGGAAGCTGCGATATTATTTTAATTGAAAAAGTTGGTTGAGAACTTTTGGCTACGTTTTATCGATTGTCCAATTCCATATGATTTCGATGTTTCAATGCAAGTGACATATTTTTCAGCTTTTTGTTAGGACAACATTCAAATATTTAAAACCGTGCGTAATTAAAGATTTGAAGACTTCACATCTGCTAGCGGAGGTAATTAACGTTTACATTTTCCTGTAGTAACATAGACTATTAATACGATTTAAAAAAAAATAATACTTTTCAAAAAACCAGGGCTTTGATTAGAGGGCCATACTTTGTCCGGGTATTTAATATTCCAAGTGCTCTTATACTCTTATGCTCTCAATTTTTTTATTTGTACATTTGAAATTTGGCAAAATTCATTAAGGACTGAGTCGATCAACCGGGAACGAATTAGCTGGGAAAAAATGACTAAAACCTTATTAATGCATGATTTTCAAGATTTTTGCATCCTACTGTTCCTTGACAAAGTTGTTTTTTGCTAATATATCTATATATATATACATCTTAACAATGGGAAGATGAAAATAAAATAGAAACAAATCCGTATCGCAGTTTGTTCAAACAAGTTCAAGGATCTTAATGATACCCTGAGAATTAGCAGCGACTACGACATTGGACATTTGTCGCCAGCAAACAGCGGAGACAAATTCATTGAGATCTTCCTCTCGCCTCTCCTGTAATTCGAGAACGCTTCTAACAGCGTCAAATTTATAAGTGAATAATTGTTTGGTAAGTCCTTTGTAATAAACATAAAGTGCATTATTTTCGGAGCCGCAGGCGACGTAGTCGCCGTCAGTGGCGAGACCAACGAAATTTTTGTCGTTGACATGACCGACGAAAGATCGTAAACAGTGTGGATTGTTGATGTTCCACATTTTCAGCTGCGAATCGGTGCTGGCTGAGACTATTTCTTCCTTGTTGATAAATTTAACATAAGACACAGCTTTACGATGTCCTTTGAAGATGCACAGTGCTTCTTTCATGTTCCTTAGATCGTAATAATGCACGCAATGATCAGCTGAACCAAAAGCCAAATGACAAGAGCTGCGAGGATTAAATTTGACGCAACAAACGTTCGCTTTAGCTTCGAGAGAAGCGACCGAATGATCAATATTCAATGACCACAATTTGACTCTAGCATCGTCGGAACCCGAAGCGATAAGTCGTGTATCAACGTCATTGAAATCGACCGACCAACATCTCTTCTCATGTTCCTGAAAGGCTTTCGTACGTTGACCCGTTGTAGCGTCCCATACAGTAACAGTTCCTTCGTAATCGGACGAAGCGAGCATACCTTTGTGATAAGAATTCCACGACACGCAAGATATTTTCGAGCTTGATATCATTTCCACACATGGATAATGAATATCGACGGTATCTCGTATAACGGCGCCATAATCAAAAACTTTAATGCGTTTCGTGACACCGGCAATAGCAAAAAATTCATTGTCTTTGTCGAATTCGATGCTCGACACAATAGTCGAATTGTTGAAAATATCCGAAGAATAATTAAGCGTAGCCATAGGCCTGAGTGAATTGTATCGTGAAAATTTGACAAGATTTTCCCGAAAGAAATCCAATCCAGTGTTACCACCGTGTATGGTGTCCATCTGGGTTTGTGATTTTTGATTGCCAAAGAGGAGATCCTTGGCACGGGAGTCAAAGTAACACTGGACGAAATCGTCGAAGTGAGCGTGCATTCTTTTTCTTCGTACCGCAAGGGTCGAGACAATCGAATACTTGGATTGTTTCTGCGAAGTATTGGCGAAGGCTTCTTTCGATTGATTAGCAGTACTCGCGTTACTGGTAGCACGGTCAACCTCAGGTCCGTCCTTTACCATATTCGAATCGATAATGTCAATAAGATCAATCATTTCTCGTCTTATTGCTGACATTTGTGATGTTTCGTTCTCGTTTGTTCCACGAAGATCCTCGATTCTCGGACATTTGCTCTGTACATCGAGTAGAATTTTCTCAACTTCTTCCATATCGCGTTTTATCAATGATACTTCACGTTGTAATTGATTTCTTTGCTCCTCCTTTTGCATCAAAAGATGTTTGAGGAACTCGTGCAATAGTTTGTTCTGAGCTGCACAAGTTTCAGCTTCGAGAAGCAATTTTCTTTGCGTTAATACTTCGAGCATAACATTTACATCAGGCAAAGTCAAATAAGCACTCTCGGCTGTTAACAAATTTCTCAGACCATCGGATTGAGGCAAAGTATGATGATCGGTGCTTTGCCCACCGACCATTGTCGTACCATCACCAACGTGTTGATTTGACAATTCAGCTAAACCTTTTATACGTGTTTTGTATTTAGAAACGAGCTCATTCAGCAAAAAGTTCGGAAATATGTCTTGTTGGCCTAGAGTAAAACTACACTTTGGACAACGGCCATTCGTCTGAAGAGATTTCTCTATACAACGATAACAAAATGTATGTCCGCAACGTGTTATGTGCGCCTCGTAGATCAGCTCAAAACATATGGGACATAAATAATCGTTGTTCTTATCTTCGAGAGTTCCGCTTATTCCATGTAAAACGTTTGCCGATGGTAGATGCCGTTTTCCTGTTGGAGTTCCACCACTACTCCCTGGCCCGCTGCTCGGGCCACCCCCACCACCCACTCCCGTCATCTTTCAAGCCAACGCTTCTTTTCTCGATCTGCTTTTCTTCTCTCGGCTTGTAAACTGTTTTATTAACGTGCGTGTGTTTGCTTCAACACGTTTTTTTTCTTCTTATCAATCACTTCAGGCGTCTTATCAGAGCTCGAAAATAACGAACCTCCCTCTTCCCGTTACGCCTCTCGATCTAAATCGCTGGTTGCAAACTTTTTATTTCTTTTCCGAAACTCTTTTTCGTGGCACTGCGAACGCGCGTAGATCGATGTTAAACTTTCGTTGCAATCTTCGATTTGAATTAGCGAATACAATTCTTCCTATACGAGGCAGTACTCGGGTAACGAGCATGAGCGAGGGTCTTTTGGGAATATAGAGAGAAGAGAATAGGACCTATGTCTTTCCCTATCACGATCTGTATAGGCCGAGATTCTGTTAGCCTCTCCTGAAACAATCAAAGTAATGCTAATGAGCTCTCTCGAGAAGGAGACTTTTGGTGCGAGATTTTCTCGCTACAAGATGAGAAAGAATTTTTGTTTCTTTTTTTTTAAATATTTTTAAGACGTAAGAATTGAAGAAAATTGCGTACAATAGATGACGTACGAGGAAAAGAAGAAAAAATACCATTTATACATATATTCTGTATAAATTATCTGTTTATGTGTTTGAATCAAGCTCAGACAGCATTATAAAAATTGTTTCAGGCTGGAAATAAAAAAGTATGCTCTCGCTTCGTTTTGTTAATCAATTATCAACATGCTTAGGTTTCAAATTTCGCTTTGATCTGCAATTTTGCCTCTTTTCCCCTTAACCCACTCACGTTTTTTATTCTCATTTAAAACTTATGCATTAATCTATCAAAGATTTTCGAAGATTAGTTTTCACCCGATTCCAATCTGTTTTTTCTACTCTTATCTACTCATTTCGAACTTTGAACGAGCAATCACTTTTTCAATGTCAATAGAACATTACGATTAAGATACCGATAAATCCGTTTGTACAGGACGAATTAATTTTGCAGGACTTTGAACGTACAATAAGTTTTTTTATTTTTTATTACCAGTTGCAGCGATAGTTAAATTTTTTCGAGTGGCTGATCATCTGTATAATTTTCTATTATTATCATAAGTAAATTGAAGTTGGAGCATAAAAAAATCAAAAAATAATTTTTTTTCATTGAAAAAACTCTTTACTTCAGGTCTCCTGCATAATAACCATTGAATGCTTTTTTTTTTTCAACCGCTGTTTGTTCGTTTACACAAGTGTCACAAAAAGTATTGACGAAAATGCTGTTCCGAGACAATTGACGTCATCGTGTTTAACACAAAAGCGTATCAAGGATGGAAAGCATAACATTCAATTTACAAGAAACGTATCAAAACGATAACAAGGCTAATTATTAACCCGATAACACTAAACAGAGAGATCGAAAATGAAAGAATGACATTTAAAAGCTGCTGTTTTTCCACTACCTTGGCATGTATCTGCATTGTTGAGAATTAAATGGAAGTAAAGTTAACTTTTTGGACAATGTGCTAATTAAATATTTGAAATCATCATTAAAACACTTGTACTTCAATTGAAATTGGTAATTATTCAGTTATTTTTGTCTCAATTGTGTTTTAAATATGAAGATTCATTTACAAGATTGACTAAACCTTATTATAAGTTGTTTATCATAAGTCGTGTTACGTGACTCGCAGATTAAGATTTTGTCAAGCTTAAAATTTATTATAATTCATTCGAACAGTAAAGGAGATTGCAACGCCAGAAAGATATTTTACATTGCCTATCGCTCTCTTGCAAATGATTTTTCATTTGGCCGACAATTTATTTTTCGTAATGTCAAAAAAAATTCATGGACAGATGTTTTCTGGGCGAAGTATATAAAATTGGTGTACATTATTTACGTATACAGAAGAAAAACACATAATCAGAACAGGATGAAAGATTTTTAAACATTATAAATTCTTTCCAAGAGAGAACAATGATTTGATAAATAAAGTATCTAAGAAATTTGGTATGAATGACAGCAATCGTCTTGATATTACTTACAAAGTAATGTTTGTCAGTAGTTTTCCACCAACAAAGTCGTTGTATTTGGTAGCTGCGGGCGTAAGGGCAACACTGTCTTTACCCTCTGTCTCATAAACTCCGAGAACCAATCCTTTCTGTAAATACAAAAAATGATGTAAACAACTAATACAACCAGTTTGTCAATTTCATTAGAGTTTTGTAATAAAACAGCTGTCCGATGTCTTAGAGTTAGTCCAATATGAGTCAACTTTGCAGGAAAATTTCAATTAACAAAGAACTTTTTTTGAAAAAATCGTTGAATTGAAGTTAAAAAATTTTTAACATATTTAAAACTCAATTGTGGAGCACAAATACATGGAGGAATGAAAAAAAAATGTAAATGTTGGGCATCCAATAAGAGAATTTTATTTTTTCGAACATCGTTTTGGTGTTGTAAACAATCATTCCAGATTATGATTTTCTGAGATTGTGATATTCCGAGAATTCCATTTAATTATTTAAGAACAAAATGATAGAGAATTATTTAAAAAACGAATGAAACGAACATATTTCAAGGTAATCAGTGGATCCGCAAATTTGCGATAAAATTATCAGCGCAAAAGATGAGAACAATTTGCTGAAACACTTCCGATTTAAAAAGGTTAGGTTAATAGAGTTCCTGAAGGGACAGAAAAAAAAACAAAATTCGAATTGAACCAAATTTCCGAAGATTAACGTATGAACACTGTAATTAACACATATTTTTATATAAACCGCAACAATATTGGAGAATGTCTCCCCTCTCGCTTGTCCCTCTGACGACACTCAATCGCGCAAATTCCGAAAAGCCAAGTTTCACAAATTCCACGTCGATATATATATGGAAAGTAAATTCTACAAAAAAAAAGCCTTCAACCAATTTTTTTTTTGATACTACTTAATGTCGGTCGGCTATATATTTGTCAAGTTTATTATTCTACGAGCATAAATTCACCTTCATGTTCAGGCAGTTGCTGTAGTAACGTAACTGAGAATGTCCAAACCGTACACTCCCGATTCTAATAAGAAACAATGCCATCATTCGCTCCCACAAGAGCTTTCGTGAATGTTGATATATATAGCATGAATCGGCGGCTGGAAAGGAACGGTACGACGTATTCGGATTCGTCACGATGCAGAGTCATCGGTCATCGCTTGGAGCGCCCTTATTCGATGTTAAAAATAAAAACTTAACGTCGAATCGCGGAACTTTTAAAGTTGGCGGGAAGTTTTGAAATTTCAAATTTCGTTTATATTAGTTTTTTTCCAAAAATTTCTTTTCACAAAACGCCGAACTGCAAAGCAAATATTGAATTCCGTCGTTAAAACATTTTTTTATACAATTTTTTATATATTCCTCTTAGGTTCTCGTAAAAATGAATACAATTACGCAACGGAAAAATGTTGCATCCAGTTGATTGGCCAAATAAATTTTATTCTCTATTTTGTTAGTCAATTCAAATATGTGATTTTGATGAAAAAACAAAATTGGAAGAAGTTTTGGTGAATGTCACTTTAATTAGCAAATTTTGTTCTGTGCTGGGCTAATACTTAAGATTAGTGTCTACACTGCTTCAGTCTAGATGCAAACTGGAAGGGAGTTAAGAAAGAAAACACGAATTTGATTTGATTTTTCATTTCATTAGTACATTTTTCACAAACTTTCAATAAAGTTATTTATCAAAAATTGTATAAATATAGTCAATATATAAATCTGGATTAGATAAAATATAATTTATACTTAAAGCTTATAATTAGTAATACTATATATCGATGAGGAAGCTTTGCAGCAGGAAGAACTAACGATACTGTCAAAAGCTCACAAGTGAAGCAACTGACCGAACAGTTATTTCAGTTGAACAAATTGACAACGAAAAATAAAAATTCAATTTTTAATCGCAATAAGGCGATGATTTTGTTTCTTCGTATTCTTTGATGCTACGAAGAATTATAGGTGGAAAAACTAGGACAAAAGCACCGATGAGATAAGTCGTTGAACTTCCAATGCTCCAAAATGCTGCAAAGAATTGGAAAAATATCAACCATTTATTCGGATAAATGAAACGCTAAAAAAAAGGCATAAGAAGTAGGTTCGTGTTTTCTACTCACCTATCGACGCTACGATAGGACCACAGGCACGAGCTAAGGCTCCAAGTGACCGAAAAATTCCCGTTATTGTTCCTTTTTGATTCTCAGGGCCGACCCTTGTTACCAGAGTCATCATGCAAGTCACTGCCAGTGCTGTAGCTGAAAAACGATTTTAAATCCAATAAAATTCTGTCTTTTACGAATTAGACCTACACTGAATTTTTTCATTTCATTCTTATGAATTCGAAACTATCGCAAATAATTCGTTTACTCGATAATTTTAAATTAATAGTGTTCCAATAAAAACGTGACAAAATGCATTAAGTGGAAGATATTAAATTTTTGAAGTTGAAATGATAACCAGGTTGAAAAGTTATACAAGAAGTAAGGACTTCAAAAAATGTTACAAGAAATTAATTTTTTCAATTCTTTCAGCATCAGCTCTTCAAAGCTGCATTTATCAACCCTGCTCCTTTGTATTAAAAAAATATATAACGCAAATATGGCTGTGGGAGAATTATCTCATGTATGAATTATGTATTATGTATTATGTATGCATTATGTATTATGAATGTGGTATGTATTATCATGCAACTGGCTCGCCGGATTGCACTTTCGTGTGTACAAAAGACGGTAACATTTCAAATCGTCTTTAAATTGAACTTTCGTAATGAACACGTAATAGATCGGATAGAATAAATATTGCAAGAAAGATTTAAACAAAAACACACATAAATAGTATTCAACTTAAAAAATATAGTCATGGTTGAGTTGATCTATTACAAAATTTATATTGAATAAACATAAAATTGAATTAAATAAAAAATATTCAAAGAAACAGGCTAATATATATATATATTTTTTTTCGTTAAAATGGAAATATTAATTTCTTTAACATTGTATAGTTCAAATATTTGCAGAATGGCATGTCGTTTTGTCAAATATGTTCAAGAATCTTGAAATTCAATTTTTGTTGCATATGGTCCAAAAGAAAATACATGAAAAATGTTCGATTTTTTTTGTACTTACATACAGAGAAGATGAAAACACCAAGGTATAAAGAAGTTAAACTAGAAGCGATTCCAATGAAAACGAACGCTGGTATTACAAGCCACAGGCCCTAGAAGAACGAAAGTCACTTGTCAGTAGCAAAAAGAAAATAATTTCTCGAAAATTTCAAAATTGTGAATAAACAAATGTTGATACTAACCAATTCGGCAAAAAATTTAGTCTTTTCAGCCGGTATTCGTCGCACGAAATGGCCTTGCAAAGTCGCCATAGTCAAACCCATACCGAGGAACATCCAACCTTGTTGCATGCTAGTAAATCCAAATGTATGATGAGTCAAAAATGTTAAAGTGAATTCGAGTCCACTGTAAATGAAGAGATAGAGAAAATACGAGCGTCCAAGGGTCCTGAGAGTCTGCAATTCTAAAAATCAAAAAAATTCCCAATTATTTGATCTCAATGTTTTCGTAAAAACCTAAATATAATATAATATCATTCAATGTTGTAAATATTAAATGAATATTATTGAATAAAAGATGAAAAAAAACTATTTAATTCATATATAAATGCTATATAGTGCTTTGGCACAGTATTACTTTTTTGAGTCTAAAAGTATCGTGAAAATCCATAAGAATGAAATTATATTGACTGAATACCGAGTTTTTAACAATCTTCTGATTTCGTGACCTCTGACATAAAATTTTCTAATAACTTACCAAAAAAGTTAAAATTTGAAAAATCGAAATTAAATTGTCTGCAAAATATAATTTTTTTTTTTTGGTAAACTGTTTTCAATTTAAAACAAAATGAAAACGAAGTATTTTTTTATATACGATAAAAAAAATTGTTTCGTGTGTACAGTTTCGTACGAAATCATATTTTAGTGTAAAAATGTAAATAGAAATACGTTGCAATTTTTCACCTCGATTAGCAAGACCTGTGACTCCGTTGAATTGGAATAAGTCGATAGGATTGATATAAGTAATTGCTCCTGAAAAGCCACGTCTCAAAGATTTCGCTCTTCTTTCCGGGGGCAAAGTTTCTTCGAGACAAAAAGCAACGTAAGCAAGATCGCTTAGGGCAAGGAGAAAGGCGAATATAGCTGGATAAATGTACCAGTTTTCGGCACGTGAGCCGCTCCCCGAAAAACGTGAGAATATAACTCCGATCATTGGTCCTATGACGAATCCTATGGAAAATGCGATTCCGACGAGGGCCTTGTGAAAAACAAATTCACATCGTATTAAATGCTGATCTGAACTGCATATTAATTTTAATAAATACGTATTTTTAATTATTTATATATTTTTTTAATTATTATTATTATTATTATTATTATTATCATTATTTAAGCATTACTAATGACAGCGGATTATTCTTTATACCATTGATTTTCCTCGGGTTTTTTCAGATGTAACATCGCTAATGACAGCCATAGATAAGCTGATATTACCCTTGCTGATACCACCGACGAATCGAGCCAAAACGAATATCGCAAAATTATGCGAAAGTGCCCAGAGCAGATATGATAAAGCTATGCCCAAAAGACACAATACCATCAATGGTTTCCTTCCATACACGTCGGACAAAGCTCCAACTATGGGCATGCCCACAAATTGAAGAAAACTGTACATTGATCCCAGAAAACCTGCAAGTAGGAACAAATTGTTATAAGTCATCAAACAATACTGAATTACTCTTTTTTTCTAATGAATTTATTGATTAGCTGCAGAGAGGTACAATCAAAATGTATCGAAATTTGTAACAGTAATTATTGTAACGTCTATAGAAAAACATATTAAGTGCAAGTTGTTTATAAAATTGATTGACAAATAATCAAAATTGTCGGATAAATTGCAATAATGATTCAATTATTATGAACACTTTATCACTTGGATCAAGTGAGAATTTAAAAAGATTTGTTACTAAAATAATATACAAAAAGAATAGCTTTGACAGTGTAATAAAAAGTTCTACAATTCATTTTCAATTGTGGAATGTAATCATGTTTTGCATATTGTCCCTAGTTTTTGTACAGTTGGTTTTCTGGAGCTTTGGAACGATTGTTTTAAGAATACTTGAGCCCTTAAATACTGCATTCCATATTGATGAACACTTGAAAATGATACACAAATTATTTGAGACTTTAATATTGATCGTTTTGAAATTAGCACATTTTATTTGACCTCTTCGTTCCTACAAGAAATTATGTATACTTCGAGAATAAATAAATAAAACGGATAGATAAAGATTGTAAATAATAAGAATCAAGTGTCTTGTGAATGCTTACCACCAAAAAGTACAGAGCTGAATCTCTCAGGTGCATCGATATAAACTTGTATAAATTGGATTTTATCCAAAATCCACTTGTACAGACCTCCATCATGATCGAATTCTTTGTAATGTTCCAAAAGTGCAGGCAACAATGGCAAAATCATTGTAAATGCCAGTAGATCCAATATTAACGAATAAAATATAACAAATACCATTTTCGAATTTTTCTTTTTTCCATTTTCTTCTACTACTTCCACTTTACTTTTCTCTCTTGAAATGGTGGTTAATCTTTGTTTCATATTCATCATTAAAAAATTACAGCAATCCAAACAAACCGCACACAATATAATTACGAGAATAATAGAACTGCGAAAATAATTTTTTATCGACAAGATTTATTGGTAAAAACACATTTTGTAAATATTTTTTATTTTTGATTTTTTTTTTTCGAGTAAATTTTTTATTTTTTTCAACCAATTTTGCTGAAGGAGTAACCTTCGTTTTATATAATGTTCTTTAATTTACTGATATGCTTAAAGATAACGCGACAGAAACCGGTTTTGTTGTTTAAACTCTAGTCGAAAATATACTCGTAGTGTGCACATGACGTTTCAAAACAATGCAACGTAAACAACTACTAAACACCGTATTTGCACCTATCACGAAAGTTCGTAGATATTAAACAACGTCGAATGGGAAATGACGGATTTCAAAACTTTGACATTGTCCATTATTTTAATGCCTATTTTACAAAAGTCGTAAAATATCATCGAAAATTGAGTACTCGTTGCCGGTGAGATAAGTGCCGATTGTCATTGTAGCGATAAAGTCACGTGAAACAGGACTCTTTTTTTTTTTTATACTCGCGTTAGAAAATGTTTTGTCATTTCGTTTTAAATAAGGCCACTTTCTCGACCAAGCATACGACGAAGACTGTCTCATCGTCGTTATTCTAGACGAACGTTATTTCTCTGCTTCCTACAACTCGCTTCCATCGGGAATCTCAGAAGTGAAAGGCGTCAACCTACATACGTTTTTTTTTTACATTTACTCTTCTATATACCGCCCCGTTAGCACATTGCGAAGATCGTCATTCGCGTGGCGCATGCGCTGTTGGACACGAAGCAAAAAAATGTAATAAACTGTATATACGAGCTGGCGAGAGATCAGCTCGATCAGCTGATCCTTCGAGACTGCACGAATTTTACTGCTCTTTGGTATCGATAATGTAAATGCCGCTTTCATCGACAGAATACCCATAGGCGTAATTGGTAAACAAATTTTTTGCGTTTATAAAAACAACCAACATTTTGGGCATATGATAAAATCGATGTTCTAATAAAAGTACAGAAAATGTTTTTCTAGACTCAGATTGGTTTTAAATATTCCTCAAATCATGAAACAAAAAAAGACCAATATCTTTCAGCGTCAAGTGCCGACACCTGGTGTTTTGATACGTCAATTGGAAACACAACAGCTTATTAATCGCTGTAGGTATAAAAACATGACAAAATCTAGAAAAAACTGCAATTTGGTGAAACGAATTTACGCGAAATGAAAAAATTCACCCCCAAGTGAATGCGAAAACTGTCGATATATATATTTATTTGAACGCAATAAGGCAAAAAAATCACGGCAATTAACAGGCGCAAATGTGGTTACACTTTTGAACGACCATTTTTTTTAGTTTTTAACTCTCAACTATTAAGTTGTCTGTAATATAAGTATAAAGTAGCAGGCTTCAGTCCGGCCTTCATCCTTTTTATGGTGGAATTGGTCATTGAGATGGTGTTTTTTTTCACTTCTCACCTCAATGACCAATCCCATCTAAGAATAAAGAGCGGGCTAAAATCGTGACTTTTCTCATCAACGAATCTTTTCGGCCGCAACAATAGCAAAATTATTAAGTTGTCACGTTCACTGTGGATAGTTCATCTGAAGCAAATAAATCTTGAGAATCATATAAGTAAATTTCTTGCAAAACGACACAATATTTTGCAGCCGTACTACTAGCTGCCATGTTTTTTGTTATGAAAAGGAAGGCGTTCTGCACCAGAGGCCACCTGCCCAAGACCCTACAAGCGCTCGTAAGTTTTTTTTCTCTCGACCTTTTCCCCCTTCACGGCATTGCATGTAAAAATCTTTACAAATCAATTGAACCTTTAATCAACGACCTTTTACAAGTTCATTATATGACGTTTGTTGTCGCGAAATCTAAGAGTCCCTGATAACTGAATTTCACAATATTTTAATACTTCATTTACGAACGGTTGTCAATTTGAAGGATTTTCAATGGGAAAACTGAGTCCTTTCACCTTTCATTAACCGCCGTAAAATTATCCTTATGAACAAACAATTGCGTAAGTTTTCAACGAAAACCAAAAACACGTTTACCGAAAGATCGTCAATAGATTATCGACATACTTTGTTTTTTGAATTATTATAGCTTCTCAACTAAGAAAACGAACAACGACAAATGTAACCTCGTGCCCACAGAGCCTGACACGCGCGGTGTGTACGACAAGCGTTTTTTTTGTAAGTAAAATTAAACTATTCAATTATTTGTGAATAAATGCATACCTAATTAGAAAATGCTTTTTTAATGAGAGAAAATTGGCTTGTCAGACCTATAATCCCTATAATTTATCCCTGAATGATTGATCATGCCGACCGCGAAAATGTTTTTTTTTTCTCGCAATGTAAACAACATGGAATATTGTATTGCATTAGCTGTGAAAAAAAAAATCTGAAATCAATTTTTTTCTCACACTCGACGGATTGATTGATATCTTCAAAACATTGTTGTATATGTTTCAATACACCTCTAAAGAATTCGCGAAATAACCAAATTAAATTCTGCATTCCTCAATTTATGATAGAATTTCTATTTTCATTGTAATGTAATCATTTTCATAGTGGTAGACTTTTACAAACAATTATTTTTGAGATCACACAACGACAAAATGATGTTGATGGCATTGGCTGCCAGGTGTCGCGCCCAATCTTTTCCCTCACAAAGCATTGTACCCTGAAGTAAACATCACAGGCATCAGCAGTTTGCAACTTCGTCGAAGTCATAATTCAAAAAACATCCTAAAATAATATGTACACTGCACAACGTACTAGCGAACAAAGAGGCGTGCCCGAAATCGTTTTTCGAACTGAATCTCGCGACTTGCGGTCTAAATTTTACTATTAATTCATCGATCGATCAATATACTCGATTTGTCAGTTTTTGCATCAAATATTTTCGAGGCGCTTACGTGTACAGGTCACGGATTCAAGCTCGCCTCAATGTTTATGCCGCTGTATCATCATTTTTATTTGTCAGTGAAGCGAAAAATCGCTCGAGAACCCAGTAAGGCGCACCCTCGAGCATTACGTGTGTTTGTCGAACATCCGGCAACCGGTGTGTGCCTGTTTGTGTGTGCGTGCTGTAAGCAGGAGGCCACGAGGCGTCCGTCACAGGCACCGAGGAAACGCAGAACTGGTATAACGCACGTTTTAAATGTGCACTACTGCTTAGACATATATATATGCATGATAATACGTTGAATAAATCAAACAAATGTACTGGACGGGTAAATTATATGTGTAATATTTTATAAAAATATTCTATAAAGAAGGCTGGCATTATATCATAATGACGAAAGTTACCATTATATTGAGCCTTCGGGATATCGCTGAGATTTGGAATCATATTATTTTTTTTTGCTTACATTGTAACATTAGGCTCAAAAATATGGAAGAAATGCCATTATGGAAAAATAAATGCGGTATATCGTGTTGTTAAAGGTTATTCAGCCGGGCATGTTTTTGAGGCAGCGAACGGCTGTAGACAAATTTTTCAAAAATATCAAGTTGTCCAATGTCCAATGCATGCACTTCGTTAATATGTACGCGAAAAGAAACAGATAAATTGTAACTCTATAAGATCCAACGTAACTCATAAAAATGCAAAAATCTTGTATTCAAAATAATTGCACACCTAACAAGATTTATTTCGTTAAATTTCTTTCCACAATTACAACAGTGGTAAATCGAAAAACTTGGTCGATTTTTTGGGGCCTTATAATAATACAAGGGCGTTCGAAAACGCTCGTGAAAGAGAGCAGGTGGCGAAGATAGAGGGGCCAATGCCAGAGAAGAGTATAAGCAGAGGAGAGCAACAGGATCGTGGTTTAAAATTTGAAGGAAGGAAGCGTAGAACACGCGCGCTTGCCATCTGGGACCCCGCGCTTCGATGGCCTGTGTGCAATAAGGGCCACCACTGGCACATCACGTAGAACGACGACGAGAACGATGATGATGACGACTGAGTATTTTATCGTTGCACCGAACCTATATTTTCGCGTCCAAATGTCATAGCTATAGTCGTCATCCTCAAAGTCATTCCTACGTCCACATAAGCGTGTCGACAACAGTCTGTTTGTTTTTTTTTTTTTTTCAAGCACAGGTGATCAGCACCCAAAACACGCAAGGGCGGATTTAAATATTTATTCATTTTCTTCTTGAGGCTAGCACTGGAATGCACATTATTGTCAAATGTATGTCAACAATCTCTTTTATCACATTATTATTATGAAATAGAACCACTAAAACGTCTGTTTTCAATCAGGGTAGTTTACAGTTTTTTTTAATACTACAAACGTCAACATTCGAGCTGTTTTTTGTTAAGGTAGTATTCGTAAAACTACTTTTTTCAGTAAATGAATCATTTTTATGCTGCACATTCATCGCAATGGTGTCTAATTAATAGTAAATATTTAAAAAAACATTGCTTACATTTCGAATACTGTAAATGAGTTGACACTGTTTGTACACGACTGCTATAAAAATCAATCAGTGTCAAGTTGAACTCCTTCTGGTTTAATATCACTTTAGCTGTTACAATTTTTTCTTCAGAAACTATTTCGTCACCTTTTGCCATATTTAGAATTAATTTTGAAAAAAATCTTTTGTATTTGATTTACGAGATACAGCTGCAGAAAATATTAAATTGTCAGCAAAATATAAAAGGAACCTTAAGTTGGGGAGGTTACGATCTTATACCTCTATCTGTAACAATTGAAAATCGACAGTACAATGGCGCATGACGTTTGATATATATCTCCGACCTTGGAGGTTTGAATGATATTGCAGCAGGAGAACTAACATCTTAATCCTTTGTCAATATCATTCATATACCAATTTGTATCTCTCGATCGAAAAAATTAGATAAATTCTTAATTAGTTTTTCAGGTCTTCGCAACTCTAACAAATATCACAAAAATCTTTCTCGCAACAAAATACTCGTGTGCTAAATAAAAACAATCATTCGAACGACCAAAACGGCTTCGAAAACTATGAGATAGATACTCTTCGATCAAATTAAGTCAAGTCGCACAAAAATCGATTGAATCAATCCTTCAACGAAACTTTCATGGCATAGCAAGTGATTATTTCATGATTCCGAAGTACAAGGATCTACACAAAAAAGTCTTCTTTCCAGAGACCCGTCTGTACTAATATTTATTTAAAACGATCAGACCCTACAAAAAAGTAGATTCTTGGGTGAGAAATTTGGAAGAAAGTTCGGCAATATATTACTCGTGCTTCCAACGACACACTAGTCACATTTTTCCTGCATCGAAGCTCCACAAGCTGTAGAGTCTTATTTCTAGTCACTGAATCCTTTAAGTGCAATTTTGAAAAAAAAGATATTGACTTTAGGCACATCGTCTTTATAACTGTAATTTTCAAGTATTTTTTTTCTCTAAATGAACCATAAACTCTATAAAATCATTCCATAGTCAATGTAATATATTTCCAAAATGAAACCCCCTCATACCTCTTCCAAACCAAAGCTATTCATACAAGAGGATGAGAATGAAAAAAATCTTGTCAGAAAAGTGTAGAAAAACGGAAAAAATGTGCAAAAATTCGTACGTTTGGGAGAAACTTGGGACTCGGGTAAAAGGGAGCGAAGAGAGATTTGCTGCACATAGTATGCCGAGCCAAGAAAGAAAATCCGGGAACAATGGGACAAAGACGGGTAAATTTTCGACGCTACCCGTCCACATGACCGGCTGCATTACTTTCCTACTTACACACGCACACACATAAACACACTATACTTTCTTTCTTGATATCCGAAGTGCGTAGCCTTCTTCTTGTATTATGCCGAACCGTATACCCCAACGAAAACGGTGTCTCTCACAGATGTAGGACAAATAATAATGGTTAGAAGTGGTGTTAGTATATTGCAGGGTTTACGGGTACCTAGTTCTTGTGCATAGGAATTCAATATACATAAATCTATAAACAAGTATATAAAATATGCATTTTCATATTACAAGGTCGGTTTTTGGGAGCGACGAAGCTTGCCCTAAAGCCACCAACCAAGATGTATCCAGTTGGATATCAAGGTGAACAACGATCCGAGGATTTTCGAGATCCTAAGGGCAAAACCTCCTCGTTTTCTAACCCAGCGATCTATAAGGGTACGATTTTAAGTGGGAAAAATATGCACGAGTAACAGGAGGGAGACAATGAGGAAGAAAAAGAAGAAGAAGCCAGGTTCCAATGTTCGAACAAGGGAAAGGAAAAGAGGGACGAACGGATGGTCTCATTGAAGCGGACGGACGAAAACGAGCCGTAGAGAACGTCACGTCGAGGGTTGTCTTCTCTTTTCTCTCTCCCTCCGTCCCTCCTATTCTACAAAGGGATATTTTCTTCAATGCCTTACCATTGCACACTCACAACTACCAGCTTTTACTATTTGAAAGACAAGGACACACGGAAAACTACTACTACAGGATCGTCATTCGAAAGAACGATCCTGAGATGTCGTGAAGTACTAGGTGTTTCTTGTGTTATATATATACAAGTATATAACGACTTGTACGCGTGTATATATGCGGTACCTCACGATCGTAAGCACAAGTATAAGCGCGTGCCCCGCGCAACCGACAGCAGATGCGCTCTTAACGCAGCTGTCCTCCTACAAGTGGTTCTCAATCATTTACACTTTTTCTCTAACATTTTGACTCTACCTTTGCCTCGTGTCTTTTCTCACGTGTTTTTCAAACTTTCTATCAAAATATTCTATTAATTATTCTATCACAATTTTATTTATGGTCATTGTCTTGAAATTTTTGTTTAAAGACGTTCAAAGATTGTCCAAGTTTCCCCAACTTCTTTATTCCCACCCTTTTTTTATTAGGGCCATTTATTTTCAAGGTTATTATCCATCAACCGTTCTCTCATATGTATTCGAAGTTCGATGTTTATTTTTATTTAGACTGCACATAGATTCGTATACTTGCCTCATTTTTTTCATTTATTATCCTTCATTTTTCTGCACCAATACAGTTTGTCACTTTTATTTTATATTATTCATAATATTTTTTATTATAAAGGGTTTGTAAACAATTATAGTGCCGATTTCTACCAACTTTGGTGTTCTTCATCAACGCTTTTTTTGTAAAAAAAAATTACAATACTTCACTAATTTGTTTGTGTGGCGTTTGTGATCTTATAAAACTTTAACTTACGTTATACTTTTGTCTTAAGACAGAAAAAACGCTTATGGGGATTGTCTTTGACTCACTTATTGTAAACAGTAACATTCAAAAATCTTCGATAATCAGAGTTTTTTTTTAAAGAAACCTCCCCAGGAATCTCGAATGCGAGAAATTTTATTCATGTACCGAAAATTTATCATAATTAAAAGAATTATTTTCAAAAAATGCGACTGCCGTGGTGCGATTTAAGATACGCTGTGATACAAATTTTATGTTTACTACGTTTTATTCGTACATTCCATTTGGCATAAAACTATTATAAAAATTAAGCACTTATTTGACTATCATATTCTATTAGTTTCGATTGAGCATGAATTTAAAAACGCTGAGATTGTTTCTTCATTAATGTTAAAAATAAAATATTTTTTAAAACTTAGTTTTATTTTTCACAAGAATGAGAAATATGATTGATTCTTGTGAAAAATACAGTGTCGTATTTCAAAAAATCGAAGTTAATTTAAGGAGTTAAAAGATTTATTGTAATTTAGTAATAATTCTTCTATCATTTATCGAAATCCAAGTACTAGACTCGACTGGATTTTCAAAAATTCTAAAAATCGTATTGCAAAATAATTTGAATATGTATTTGTTATTTTACACAAAATTTGCTGTCTTCATATACACTGGGTCTTCGGCAGCGATCAGCTTGTGAACGTTAAGTTCGTCGTAAAACTGACAATAGATTTCAATCTTTTTCTTCAGCTTGGAGGGTAGTGGACTCTCAAGATCACGTCTATGTAAGTAAAATTATTGTACGCGTCGATTTTGAGCAAATGGGAATTTGTCGCTGTAAAATATGGAGTTTTATGGTTTATTTGGGTCTCAGACCCAGCAGTCAACTCCTGTGACTTTGATTCGGGTCAACAAAATTAAATTAGATATAAGAAACCGAACAAAATCGTCGCAGGTTGATCCTGGCACGACTTGAAGATAAAAAATAACATTATATTGGAAAAAAAAAAATGCGCTTAAATCTCGATAAATCATAATGTGACAAATGAATTGCCGATGGAAAATTTTAGACACGTGTCTTTGGGTGCGATGGTGAACGTCGTTTATGCAGCGAAAGGGAGTGGAATACGAACAAATGCCGTTTCTCACCGTTAAACGGCATCCTTTTTGTCCCTGGGGAAAATGCTCGACAAGGGAGAACAAGAGGAGAAAAGTTGCGTGGTCTTTGTTTACAAAACAAAAGCAATAAGGCATTAAGCAGATAAAAAAATGTTACGAAAGAAAAAGCTCTAATCAAATATCAGTCTCAGACATACTTCAAAGGGTTTTGCTCGGTTGTCGAGCGAAGACGAATCTCATAGCGTTTCGTATATAGTTTTCAACGAAAATAAAACGGAAATAATAATGTAGCGCAGTATTTCTTTGTGCGTTTGCATTGCTTGCCCGTTGGAATTCTCGTCCTTCAAAAAAACGCGTTACACGTGTGGCTCGTTTCCCTACCACATAGACACCCGAAAAGAAGGTTCAGAAAAAGAAAAAAAATCATTTTGATAGCACACACGTAAAGTATTTATAACCATTGTGTTACAAGTATAAGTAGGGTGGGTATAATCGTTGGAAAACGCAACGGTCGCACGACTTTTTTTTCCCTCTTCTTCCTCTTCTAGTTCTCTCTTTTATATTATACCTGATGATAGAGAGAGAAGGTAAACTCAAAAGTAGAAAGAAACGAGATCTCGGCACCTCGCGATCTTAAATCTCACAACGTTTGTCCCCGTACGTACGTACAATGGCGAATGAAAAAAAAAAAAAAAAAAAACACGTGCACCTATACATGTTTATACGTATGGGCTGTTCCACGCCAATTCGACGCGCCTTTTGCTCCCAATCCTTCTCCCTTTGTTCAGCGATTGTTACATTGTTTACCTACTTTAGAGCGTCTATCTATTTTTGTTGATCCATCGATTTTTAGAAACCTTAACGTTAAAATACTTTTTTTCAATTCGACTTAATTAAACCCAATCAAAAATGATACAAATTGTTTTTTAAACAAAACAAATAAATGAATATTGTTCTCGACTTACCTATTTACACAATTCGATGTCCAGAACCCGACTTTTTTTTTACGGGATGAGCGGTTTTGATTATCTTTGGTCCTGTTTAAATAGGAATGTCGACGAGTGATTTACGTAAACACCGTCATTTATAAACTCGTAAAAGATGGCTTTTGAAAAATGACAACAAGTGTATGCTGCGTATCCGATCACAAAAACTTTTGATAATCGAAGCGTTCGATTTTTATTACATCTTCTTGTTTACAAACTAAAAAAACGTCCCAATGGACTCGACGCAAGTCGAGTAACCTCGAAAATATCAATTCGTTACAAATACACAATAATAATAATAAGTATCAATATGTAGCAAGTATTTGTTGATTCGTAAACATTGAGTTGACGAATAATTTATGAAATGATGTTAGATAGAGGACAAGTAGCGTAGAAGTTGTTATATACAAAGAGTATAAAGTCGTGGTGCGGCAACAGGGTGATGATATTAGAAAAGGATGAAAAACTCCAGGACAGCTGATACAATTTTTTGGCGGGCTACGGACGCGTCACCATCGCGACTGGCGTGTACACTCGACAAAGAAGGAATCTTGGGCTTGAACCCCTGAAAAAGTGAAAGAAGAAAGAAAAAGAGATCGACAATACTTGAAGAGACAAAAAAGTGAAGGAAGAAAGGCGTTAGTAGGAGAAAGAGAGTGAGAAAGATGCTAAAGGGCGGTCTACGTAGCACGTTTTTGTTTGCTGTTAAATAAGAATAAGATTCTCTCTATTTTTCGCCCCGTAGCTCCCCCCTCTCTTCCGCCCTTCTCTCTTTTTCTATCTCCGCGGTTGGTTCAGGATGGAAAAACGGCGGTCCCCATACAGCCACGTGTGTATATGTACACATAGGAGGACACATTTATAAGTGTAGAAAGGAACATAAGAGAGGCCTCCACTCTCGCGTGGCTAAAGTTTGGCCGAGGGGTCCCAAAAAGGAATAAAGAGGCGGGACACCTGGTCGAGGACCGCAGTTTGCAACGAGAACGCGCCTCGAGATCATCCATCGTTCAAATCCTTCTGTGAGCAGAGAAAAATAAGAACTTCTTTCCTGTTTCGTCAACACAAGAAGCAACTGACGAAAAAATCTCATCAAGATAGAAAGACAAATTTTTATATCGACTTTATAAAAACTTCATCTGGATACACCAATTTTATTCCTGAGAACTTGTCAACGATGAAGCGTGTAAAATCACAAATTACTTCGCAAGTTCGTCCAAAGTGTCGTCGTACAAACAATTAACAAACTTCGAAAATATTTATCTTTTGATCAATCTACACGGAATTTAGAAAATATGCAAGGAGTGAAGATTTGTATTATCAGTATTTTGAAAAGTGTTGTGTTTTAAGTGATTCGACGGTATTTTTTCCCAAGATTATTCATCTTTCGGGTTAATTTCGATTTCCGATGGAATTGGTGATTAGTAATGATTACAAAATTAATTGAATGCCATACACGTCGTCTGAAAGGACGACTTTAGATCGTATGTTTTTTCGTATTGTTTTTGTTTTGAAAGCTTGAAGATTTTGCACTGTCAAACAAATAAGAATTTTCAGACACATTGTTTCGCGAAATAATGTATCTGAAACTTTCCACAGTTGTCTCTCAATGGAAATTGAGTTCCTAAAACCATAGATTCCATTGCTATTAGTTGTGATGTCTTGATTTGAGCTCGTCTGTCAATAATACAATTTAAAATAGAGCGCCTCTTCGATTTGGAGATTGATTCAAGGCCACATCGGAGGGTAGGGCACTTATTGTTCGTGGTTTTCTCGTTGCATGCGAATCTTTTATTTTGTTTGTCACGCTTATATACTTTAAATACTTTATTCGAACACAGGAAGTTACGTTCTAAATGAATTATCGAAACTTTTTGCATTACGAAGAAGCAAAACAAATGAGAAAAAAAAGTTGATTTTTCAATCATCATCAATAATTGCATTGAAGATAGGTCGAGATATGTGACAATGTTTCGTGTACATAATCGTCCAATATTGCACTTGTCCCGGCCTATCGAAATGCAGCGATAACGACACATTTATCCACGGCACATTGATGACACGACTAAACCAACAAAAAATCCAAATTCTTGGCTCTCAAATAACGGATGGAATGCCGGATGGAGATCTTTCATTTGTCGAGGGTTCGGCAGGCGGGGATGTGGGCATCATTTGTGTTTTTTTGTATCAAATTGCACTCGTCCCGGCCTGCTGAACTTTTTTCTCGAAATTTCATCACGTCCATGGACTGCATTCATCAATTCCTCACAAATGGTAACAATGTATAAACATTTTTTCATTTCAAACTAAGTTAAATATTTAGACTCTATTAGAAAATTGTTCGTTGGTTAAATATCACTGTAAATGTAAAAAACGTGAAAAAAATTGCATTCAATAATACTGTTGAGTTGGAACATGAAATTTTCAGCATTCCATTTAGAAAAAACACAATGTATCGAATGTTTTTCAATATCCCACGTTAAAAAAAAAAAAAAAAAAATTGCAGTTCCGAAGAACGGACGTAAACAAAGGAATTTCGTTTCTTTGATTTCAACTGAGTACTAGAGGCATTTTGAGCCCAAACGTAAAAACACGCACGCATGCAAACATCTATTGATGCTTGCACTACATCTCATGTTACTGAGACGAAAGAACGTTTTTATTAAAAAAAAAAAAAAAACTATCCTTGAGTACGAGAGAGAAAAAAGAGAAGAAAAGTGTCTTTGTTCGCAACCGTTACAGGGGGAAGTTGTTTGCAGGCTGTCCGGGATCGCTGAGCAGCGCTTGTGTGAATATTTTTCTGATCGATGGGAAAAAGATTTTTTAAATACGATGCACTATCGTTGGATATGTCTGAAAATGTGTACATAACTGATTATGCGTTTTATTTGATTATATGTATTTGAAAATGGTTAGTGTGATGAAACAGTCGAAAGATATTTGTCCTTGAAATCGTGTCATCGCCTGCCCCTCTGAAAGCTGGTCACGTGTTTGGACGATCGATATTTCGCCCTAACGGATAACAACTGCGCGTTCTAGTGGTTTGTTGCGCAGTAAATTCTACTGCGTAGTTAGGGGTGCGTTAGAAAAAAATGCATTCAACCGTAACTCTCCCACGGATTCATTCGACTTACATCGGCGAAACTGGTGGGTCGAAGGGAAAAAGAACAAAGAACGAATCGAATGTGACTACAATGTGACACAGACATTCACGAAAATGTATCGATATCACACTTTCAATGTTTTATTATAATGATTATTATGTGAATAAAGAGCGTGATAAATTTGATAAATCGTTATTCATTGACTTTTATATCACACAGGAATCGTCCGTCATATTCGTTAAGAATATTCATATTTCTGGTTGTCACAAAATTTTTAAATTAACAATGAAATTCGTAATAATCTTTATTTCTAGGTTATCAAGCATTAAAAAACGGCCATTTTAGCCGAAATATTAGATTTATAAATATCAAATTAACTTGGGACAATATGCATTCGTTGCTTTGAATAATACTTATGAAGTAAAATTATAACAATAAGCAGGTATAATAATAAAGCTTGAATAAAATCAACGCATTTTAAATATCGGATCAAATGCACTTCATCGGAGAGTAAGAGTGGGTGAAGGTAATATTTTTATTTGAACGAATGAGGAAACAAAAAAGCATGGGCCCTACAGAGAGTAAATCCTGTTTCCCATTCATGCGGAAGACGTGTGCAAGCTGCTAAGTAAAATGATGTAGGTTGTATATATATATATAAATGTGCATAAAAGAGCTAGTGCAGGTATACGAAAATATATATGTATAGAAGAGGTCAGTGGATGGTACCATATGAATGTGTCGGTGGTCTACATCAAGCATCCCCTTCGTGCAATCCCACGGTTTGGGATGAAACACACCTGGCTCTCTTTACTCATACATACACACTGTAAGGGAATAACCCGAGGGTTTCTATCCACCTTCTCCCTTCTCCCTTGGTTAACCTTTCTTTGACAACCTTCTCTTCGTTCGAAAACTCGAATGGACTGGTTTTGGCTTCCTTATAAACTTTATTCAATTCTTTTATAACACGGCCAAAAGGGTTCACTTCGCGTACCGTTCACCATTCATATGCTAAACAATAAATTCCCTTGTAGGCATACATACACAATACGTATGTACGTAATCCGTGTATGCATGCATACGCGAGAACGAACTCAATCTCACATTCCACCAGCTGCTCTACCAAACCTCGCGATATATGGTGTTAAAAAAAAAATCGATGGGATTTTAGTTCGGCGTGACTAACAAATCTCCCTTTAAAAAATCCAGTTCTGTGCGCTGTAATTATCATATCGGCAGGTAGCTCATGCGAAACTTTCAAGGGTGCGACTTTTTTCATGTTGCTTGGGTCACCAACGAGATTTCGTCGTGAAAAAGGCAGTTGAGTTGTGAAAACAGATTCAAGACGAATTTTCTTATCCCCAAAAGTTGAGCAATGGGAAGGGCTTTTATAGAATCATAATAAAAACTTCAGTTACTTCGGTCGCGACATGCTTGAATGTATCAAATTTCAATAAAGACACGTCATCGCAAACTTTATTCGATTAGGACCGTGTTTAAAAAATTTTTTTATTTACAGTCCAATGTTATTTGCTGTTTTCGATCTTACCACATATTGTTGATATTTTTTTCGATAGTTTTTTGTTTTTCACACAAGCCAGTAGTTATTTGTAGACACGATTTGTTTGCGTCCATTGGTCCGTTCATTATTGTAACAATGAAAATAGACCTACCTGCCCACAAACACATGTGGTTTTGAATACTGGAGAAACGCAAAATAATCGTTGCAACGCGAATTAGTTTGGAACAAACGATTTGATCTGATTTAGTCGTTCTCGAACGCAACGGTACATTTTTTTTCAAAAGCATAAGGACTTGAGATATTGAGCCACGGTTCTGAATCTATTAAGCGATTCAGAAACACGATCGAGAATTTTGCGGTTTTACATTGTAAACATATACTTAAGTCAAATGAATTAAATTGGTAAAAATGACATACTGCTTTGTTTCAAAATCCTTTGTTCCCTCTCATGGATTTTCAAAGGGCGCGTGTTGAGAACTAATCGAACGTGTCAATAGAAATTTTTTGTCTTATTTATTTTTTTTTCTCCAAGTTGTTATACTCGATCTGCTTTTATTATATTTCACCAAAGCGTTTGTCTGTAGAATTTTTCGATTTTAACAAGCATTTTACGTATCACACCGAGATTTTCTCTATCAGACTGAAGTTTTACGTGCATTTCTCATGGACAGCAATTAAATATTTCATATCCCTTGTGTTTATTTCGTGCTTTTTCTACGTTCCTTTGAAAGATCTCAATTCTGAAGGAACTTGTATTTGTGGAAAGAAAACTGGGTTTTTCCCTTTCCGTTTTGACGATGGAGGGGCAGGAAAAATAAAACGTCGGTAAGTGTTAGGAGAAGTACATAATTAGTGTTTGAAACTGTAAACTGACCAGTAGACATTTTCCCATTAAGATTTTAACTATTATTAAATCAGATCATAACAAAAGAAATTCTGATTTTCACACATTAACCCGCGGTAGGTAACTTTTCAACGAGACTATTTTGCGACTCAAATATCTTAATATACAGAATATGAATAAAAAATGTATAAGAGAAGAAAAAAAGTTCATCCATAGTACTTTAGAATTGAATTGTTCGATTCTTCTTTATTTTTATGTGATTAGGGCCTGCATGATATATTTATTTATACTAGACTACGCCAATGCATCAAGTAGCTCATCCTGTTCAAGCCGGCATAGATGGCGAAACCATACGGGTTCATCATCTCGTGTGTTGCTCGAGTTGCCCGGTTGCTCTTCGAATATTTGATACCTTTTATATATGGAGCGGGTCTAACTTTTATTTGAGTTTTCTCGAGTTTTCTTATTCGTGTTAATTCATAGAATCCTTGAAAAGACAGTAAACAAACATCCGAAATGAATTCATTACGAGGACGAATAAATAACAGGTTTGTGATTTATAAAAACACGTGTCAGTTTTATCATAATATTGTGCATAAACTTTTTTGATGCAAATATGAAATGTTTGGTTAGTTTCCCTTTTCGACTGTATCGTCTGCTAAAATAGGATATTTCTTATTTTTGTTGTTGCTCAAAAGTATCTTAAAAAAGCTTTTTTCTAAAGTAAAGTTGATGAACACATCGAGACTTTTTTTGACAGGAGAAAAATCATTTCACAACGGAAATAAGTCAAAAATTGATTGAAGAATTGACAAATAAGAATGGAGACTTTTAGTCACATTTAAATAATGATAACTATATAAAGAATCACTTTCATTCTTCTATACGTGTTTGCCGAATTTTTTCTTTTGAAAAAAGAACATTGAATTTACAAGCATGTAATGAATAATTTTACTTTTGTTATATCTTATAAAATGATTATGAGTAGGAAGTAAATGATCATATTTTTTAGGCAAGTTACTCAACAACTTATCCAGAGATTGCAGTCGTTGCAACTTCGCAGCACTTCCACATCGAGTACCAATGTTTCAAGCACATCAAATTACGAGCCAGAAATTGTTGTCCCGTTCAGAATTGAACGCGGACCTACTGATATACTCAATGTGAGACTCAAAAATCATTTTCAACTGTTTGTTCCTTCGAGTTATGTAGCTTCTATGTTTAACTCCTTGTAAAAATCATGTCTAATGTATTTACATTAGAAATTTACATTTTCAATCAAATTACATTACATTTGTAATTAAATATGAATTCTAAAAGATTACGCGAAAAAACGAAATAACTTTGCTTGAGACTAAAGCTGCCATTCATATATTTAGCATAATTAGTAAAAAAAGTTTTTTCCTATTGAATCAAATGAATTGAATGAGACAGCTTTACTAATTCAAGCTTCTATTGTTATTTTTTCATTCCACAGGCGTTAGAGAAAACCATAAAACGAGATCCTACAGCACCTCATTACAAGTTTATGGACGATCCTTACTTGAGTCCTATGTCAAACCGAGGTAAGCGAGCATTTGCTCTATCTAAAGAAGCTGGACGGAAAGCAGCAATGTGGATTCATGCAGAACATGCAGAATTGTTTACCGAAAAGCTGGCAGAGCCGGAGGTCAAGGTAATTGGTTGGAGCAATGAATTGTAATATAAAAAAATTAGTCTATCGATCCATTACTTAAACAAAATAATCGATCGTAGGTCAGCTTGTTTCTTTTTGTGTTTTCATGTCTCTTTTAGAGTACGGAAGTAGTAAAGGAGTTGAATAATAATAATAATTTTGATAAATACATGCCATTGAATTTCAAGGATGATGAAGACATCTACTTTTGTCTTAGATTTCTTGATGCTTATTTATATCTCATCGATTGCCCATGTTTTTGATAACATTTAGAAATGTGGTCTCGACGATTACATGGAAGTATTAATATTCAGAATAAATTTAGAAATACGAAAATAATTGATTTCTTACCTCATTTAATTCGTATGAAATTTCGTACAAAAGTTTTACCGTTATTTTAAAAATGTATATTTTTCCCAGGCATTTTTACCTAAAGCTAGGTACGAGACCAAGGAAGATGTGTCAGAAGAACTTTTATTGAAAGCCATAAAAGAGGCATCGATTCCTGATGCTCTGACTATCTTCAACCTATTGGAGACTGAAGTCTCTATCGAGACTAAACAGGCGTTGTTGGAATTGCTTTGTTTTTATAACTGCGAAGAACAATTGGCTGATGATCTTCCCGAAGAAAGATGGTATCGCAAGGCCGCGACTCGTCAGAGACAGATTTGGAAGTAAGAACATTATTTCGGAAGAGAAACTCGTTTTTCACAAATTAAATTTGACGTACTTTTGTTTTTCCGGATTGACACGAGAATGGAGTCATAAATATGTGGAAATGTGATTTTCAGGGGCTGTCCAGAAATAGACCAACTGTTTGAATTCTTGAAAGAGCAGGACAAACCCATCGCCGCTGCCGCCTACAATGCTATGGTTTCTGGGACAGCTAAATACTTAAAAGTATGTTGTGTCCAAGTATAAATATTTATTTAAATATTTCCCAGATATCCGTCTTAGGGACCTTTATTACCGCCGTTGATAATATCGCAGGAAATAGTATTAATTTAATTAAATACTAAGTAAAAAAAATCAA
Organism: Campoletis raptor; assembly: GCA_948107755.1. Classification (NCBI taxonomy): domain Eukaryota; kingdom Metazoa; phylum Arthropoda; class Insecta; order Hymenoptera; family Ichneumonidae; genus Campoletis; species Campoletis raptor. Next base: position 15,676,199 of record OX403622.1, read on the forward strand.
GGAATGAGTTGTTAAGGAGACTCGAGCACCAAGAAGTGTTGAAAAAAAAAAGAATGGAAATAATCGTTTTTTTAATGATCCATCAAATCTTAACCAATACCTTTTATCGTAGCGTCTTGTAAAATGTTGATTCCCGGCCGCACTTTTTTATTAAAACATTAAAACGTTTCTCAAGGTAAAATTCACTGTTAATACAAGGAAACTAAGAGTCATGAAATAATCGTAAAACTTAAGGTGATTTAATTGTTTATAGATCGAGCACAAATAAATTCGCGTAAATCAGTGATATTTTTTTTTGAGATCATTTTGGTACGAGTTAAAAGATGGAGTTCCGACAAAAACGTACTACAAAATCAGTTATAATGCTCCAAAGAGAGGATTGTCTTATGCTGACTGAGTGCATTGTACGACTTCTCCAATTTTCTCTTAGATTTTTCGCGACACATACTTCACACGTTATATTTTTTTAACTTGTAAAATTCGAACAACCGTATTGCTATCGAGCTTAGAAAAAAGTACTGAAATTAAATTTTTCTTTTACAGGTTGATAGAGCCTGGGCTCTGTTTGAGGAGTGCGAAAAAAACAATATCCCACTGACTCTGGAAACTTACAATCATCTAATTCAATTGGTGACTGTTTTAAAGGATGGTATCGCAGAGCGAAGAGCATTGTTGATGGATTTTTTAACAAAGATCAGAGATGCTGGTTTCTCGCCGAACGTCGGAACCCTTAATTCCGCTTTGAGAGTAGCAGCAGCAATAAACGTTCCTGTAGCAGCCAAGGAACTTGCGAGGTCGCTCTTCACCGAGTTTAAAAAAATTGGAGTACAGCCTTCTTTAGCCTCTTACTATTTTGCTCTCGTCATATTCTGCAGAGACAGTAAGGACACCAATTATTTTCTACCTCGTTTTTCTCGCTTTCTTGATGTTTGTTTGAACTCAGAGAGATTTCTATGCACATTATAATCAATCTTTCAACTTTCAAGATGGTCCACAGTGCACTGTACTTCGGGACATTATAGGTGAACTGGAAGGCAAAAAACTAGTCATTCAAGATCCCAATGACACGTATTTTTTCGTAACTGCGATGGATGTGGCGAGAAATCATCTTGAAGATTACGCACTAGCTGAAAAAATACATAAACTTTTACTTACTGATAATAATTATCATTTCATTGGTGAAGGTTTTAAGGTTGGTCCACAGATAATCATGAGAAAGTGATCAAACAAATTTAAAAAATCTTTAAAAAATAACTACATCAATATCTTAAAATTTTTAGCGCAATGTTAACCCCGGAACTCATGTTTTGTTTTTTTACTTTCGTATCGTAGTGTTCTTTATAATAACTAATGAAGTCATGAGTTCTAGGGTTGATAAATGATTTACAAAACTTATGAAGTTGAATGAGAAGAAGTGATAATATTCGATTCCGTTGTTAGTTATAGTTGAGACTTTTTGAAATCAGATAAAAACAATTGGTATGTTGAGCCAAGTTGAGAAAAAATCGAAAATAAAATTCTCGCCAATTTTTTCTGTTCTTTTTGGAAAAATGGTCAACTTTTCACAGACTATTTTAGTTGTGGTTTCCAAAAATCTGGTATTAAACAATGAAAAGTTGGATCTAACATTGTTAATTTGTTTTTTTTTTTTATCTGAATCATAGGAAAGTATCTACTATCGCCATTACATGGTTCTCTCCTTGAAGAGCTTACCCTTCGATGAATTCATGAAACTGTATGATATGATGGTACCCCAAATTTATATTCCGGAGCCGAGTGTTATGAAGGAAATTCTCGATGCTATAGAAATGGTAGATCCTATAGTGTCTTGCGAGGTCTTGCCACGTGTGTGGTCCCACATGATTATGTTCGAGCATCTCGATCGTGAGCAATTGGTATTAAAAGCGCTTGATATGATGAGAACAACCTGCTCAGCTCCTGTGGAGTCGCCTGTAAATGCACAATACGCTAACGCTGCATGGAGTTATTGGACTTACTTTAAGGTACATTTTATGTAATTTAAAGAAATTCGTAATAATTGTTGAAATTTCTTCCACAATGGATTGTCCTCGTCTCTACAAACCAAGACGATTCTTTTGTAACGCAATTATTTCCAAATAGCGTTTTACAATTTCATTATAGCGTTTACAATCATAAAAATATCAGATAATGACATTTTTTTTCTTTTTTCAGGATCAAAGTGAATACCGTAAATTCAAAATAAATTTGAACGGTAAAGTATTGGGGGACATTGCCATACTTTTAATAAGAGGAGATCAATTCGATCGTTTCCTTGAAGTCCTTGATTTCATGGTACACCAGCAAAATTCTATCATCGGCACAATAGACCTCGAACAGTTGACTGATATCTTCGAGGCTTGTTTCGACCGAGGTCACGCAGCAGCATGTCTCGTAAGTATTTGCTGCCTAAAACTTGGACGAGCAAACTTGCTTGACTATTTTCACGGTTTTTCATTTGCGGAAACAAACGCACGTAAAACAAATGAAAGAATACCTAAATTTGATTGAACATTCATCTCGTTCATTCTCTTTATGTGTACACTGAATATTTTGTAAACTCATTACAATTTCACCCAAAGTTTGTCGATAATCACTTGTGATATTTTTTTAAATTAACTGTTCGTTAAGCAAAAGATAGAGTTTACAAAGCATTTTTTTTGCCCTGTAACGTGTTTCAGATACACGAGGCACACTCGTCATAGTAATGTCATAAAATCATGAGTTTTTTTCTGAATCTACGTTCAAGTTTGCGTCACATCACTAGGGACATAGAGCATAAATGTGAAAATTGGATTGCCTTTAACTTTTGAAAGAATTACTAAATATATTTAAAAAAATGGCGAAACACTTTGTATATATTTTCAGATATTTATATCGATGTTTTTTCAAAGTTTTTCAATATTCAGCGTATCCTTGGATACTAATAAACGATGAATACGTTCGGAATTTTTACGTAATACTTTAGTCTTTTCGTAAAACTTTGAATATATATCCAAAATATGATAATGATATTGTGATAAGCAAGTATTTTTATGGCAAAGATATTAAAAATCACAACGATAATGGATTTTAACAAGTTCCAAGAGACTCTTGTTGCGAGCAGTCATGATTTTGCGTCAAAGACAAATAATGTGTCAAGTACGAATAACTTTATGTTTTTAGAGAAAAAAAAAATTGACGCGCTCTTTACCAATAAATTTGAACTGAATTGAAGGTAACAGTCAAATAACTGATAGATTTTTAACAGCATGTGTGTCATTCGTCTCGGAAAAGTATTGAATGACTGTTGAATTCAATTTTCTTTCTACGAGCGTTGCCAATGTTGAAAACACTTTGGCGAAACATTAACGTAGAGGAGTGCGCTGGAAAAAAAAAATTAGTAAAAAACAAACAATTCAATTTACAGGACATTTTGAAGTACAGCGCAGAAGCAGGATTCGAGGAGTCAGTTTCAATGGGCAAAAAAATCCAGGCGAATATGCCTCTGAGCACTGAGCAGCAGATCTTCGTGGCTAATATGATTGGTGGTGAAGTACCCAAAACAGAAACTACAACCAAAGAACAATAAATGGTTGTTTTGAAGCTCAAACCAGATGAAAAATAAATTGCTTCGATACTTTTTTTAAACTATTATTATTATTATTATCACACCTGTACATACATAAAAAGCATTAAAGTGATGATACAAAAATAAATTGAAAAAAATGTACTCGTATTATCGGAAGAATGATACTTTGGTAGGAAAGTAAATTATAAATTATTCATGATAGGCAATGTATTAATGTCCTTGTCCCTTGAATTGGCACTCAAACGATTGATCAATTAAGTCGAAACTTGAGCAGGGAGGAGGCGGGTTAACTATATATACGGTGCGAGAAGATAAATAGAGAAAGAGTGAGAGAGAGATAGAAAGAGACCCCCTCTCGTTATTCAAATACTCATTTCCTGCATCACACGATCTCTCCAACGTCATCGGCTCATCGGCTGGAATCAGGACATTTAGAGCCCGTGGTTGGTCGCTCACTGGGGAGAGATCTCTGGGCTCTTTTGATCGGAAAAGCTTCTCTCGTTTCGTAGCGATTTGTCTGTCAGTGCATTAACCAATCGATCAAAATTTCTCGTGGATATTGATGATAACGAATCGGTGAACCTTGCAGTGAACTAAATTTTCAACAACTAATTTTTTGTTGTACAATAAAATATTTAAAAAAACGTATTTTAATAACGGGCATGGATCAATCATTGACGGAAACGAGTTCACCCCGTTTAACTCTGGAAATAGTCCAAGATATTATTGCAAAGGACGAACACGATGTGGCCATTGAGAGTATCGAGGAAGAGCCTGGCTCCGAAAGAGGTGATAATTATACTTCTATGCTCTATCGTATACGTGCGAAAGGTATAAAAACTTCGACTTTCGGTCAAAATCGAGCCTGGGAACGTACGATTATTTATAAAGTTTTGCCACTTTCACAAGAACATCGTGATACCTACAAGAGCGAAATACTCTTTCGCAATGAAGTCGCTTTTTATACTCACGTTTGGCCAACACTCAATCAACTTCAACGTAATGTGAAAAAAGTTTTTTCCGGTGTAGCCAACATTTATCTCGCTAGATCCGATCTTATTGCGATGGAGGACCTTAAAGAGAAAGGATACGTTATGGCTGACCGACAAAAAGGCTTACAGGTTCATCATCTTAAACTTGTCCTCGAAGCCCTTGCAGGTTTTCATGCCCTCAGCTTGACCCTGAGAAGTACAAGGTATTATTTTTGTTTATTTTGTATTGACATTTTTTTTTATTCATGCACAACTTAACTTCCGCTTCCTTTTGCACCTCGAGAAAAATGTCTGTTGACTTGTGCCAGTAAAGTTTTTCTTTTTAAACAGAAATATGGAATTAGCGATTTTGAAACGACAGTTCAGTTGAAATGGTCTCAGCGACAATATGGAATTTTTGAAATATTACAGAGTTCAAGGATATTCTAGTATTTAATTAAAGTGGCAATAACGACAGACATATGTTATATTTCATTTTAATTAAATAGAGTCTAATTTTGTAAGAAATTTCATAAGCAAAATTTCAAAATGTTGCAATTGTTATTTGGAAAAGATGTAGTGATATTCTAATTCAACAAAAATGATCGTGCTGGTCGCAATTTGAATATGGTTCACAATAATGTTGAAAAAAGCCAATCATATTGTTTCATTCATCAAAAAAACAATTATATTTAGAAATATCTTTAATTAAAATGTATAATTATTTATTTTTATCAATCCAAATGAATTCGTGTTAATCTTGAATAATTTCAAAGCACAATGACATTGTTTTTTCTAAAGTGTTGAATATTTACAAACTTTTCGGGATGTTCGTACATTTTGAGTGTTATTCTTTACTATGGAAAATCTTTAGGCCAGATTTATTCGATCATCTGTCAAATGAGAAAAATGAGGAGAGCGTACGCGAGGCATTATTTCGTATCGAGAATGAAGGGTGGTATCGACAGTACTATCGCGATGCAGCGAAGAACGCCATATCCATGGTATCTGAAACATTACCCAGCTCGTATGAACACAAACGTGACGAGATAATGAAAAAATTGCGAGATTTTTTTCACGAGGATGTATTTTTTCCTACGATGTGCGAATTGGCATCGACAAGAAGCGAACTGACGGTATTCTGTCATGGTGATTGTTGGACAAATAACATACTTTTTGCGGAAAAAAATACTTCGAACATTGAAGTAAGTGTAAAAACAAAATACCCAATTAGTTTTGATAAAATCTATTGTTTTTGTATTCCTTAAACTTTCAAATTGTGTCACAATTTCAAAAATTATGATCTAAGATCTTCTCTCATGTTTCGTAAGTTAAGTATTCTACTTTTATTTTTTCTTTGTTAGGCCGTTTGTCTCGTTGATTTCCAACTAACCCGTGTTGGTTCGTTAGCCCTTGACTTGTCAAATCTTTTATATTGTTGTACAAGTGGTGAAATAAGACAGGCCCACATGACCGAATTATTGGGTCACTATCATGGTCATCTCATGGACGCATTACAAACTCTAACACCTAATCAACAGCCTTCCACGGATCCAGGACACATGTGGCAATTGTGAGTCTATTGAGAAAATATAATAAAATTATAAGTACTGAACCGAGAGTGCATTTTTTATTAAATCGTCTAATTCAACGGCTATTAACATTGGTTTTTGTTAGAGTTGCATGATTTCTATATACAAACAAAATTTAAGTTATAAAATTACCAAAACGCTGTGCTAAGAAAATTTAAACTATTTTCAGTTTTAAATAAAATGTTGACTCTTTAATGGAAGTTTCAATCGAGCGATAAAGACGAAGTTTTTTCACACGATGCTAAAGCGTGGGAAAAGTTAAAGCATTCGGCACATCGTGTTGATTTTTTTTCAATATCTCTCTTACGATTATACATTAAATAATTTTGCCTGACAATAAAAAAGGTGTTTTTCGTCTAAATGTGAACTCACGTTTTCCAGATTGAACGAGGAGATGAGAAGATGTGGTCGTTTCGGAGTTGGTTTAGCTATCGATACGTTGCCTATAACTACGTGTGCAAGTAACGAGGCTCCAGATCTTTACGAGGATGTTTTGATCGACGGTCTTGGAGAGAAAACGCGAAATCCACGAGCCCCACCTCCTGGAGGTGCGGCATGTGCCCGACTGATGACCGACCTTGTTCTTGAGCTTATACAAAACGGTGCTCTGTAGTTTTGGCACGTTTCCACCCTCTCTCTCTCTCTCTCTCCTTCTCTTACATCTTTAGTTCCAAAATGAAATATTTCCTACTTACATAAAATATATGAATGATGTGAGTTAGTGATTAGACAACTGAATAACTCAGCAATTACTCTCAATCTCCATGTACGTAATACTAGTGTATTTTACACAAAAAAAACGAGTTCGATTACATCAATTAAGAGTTAAAAAAAAAAATGCCGTAGCAAAGTCCATCCATTCTTTAGCCCGTAAAATTTTTGTATCTCTCTTTTTGTAACATATTTTTGTTTGTTTTCCCGCTTTTCAATATCGCCTTCTTCGTTGCACAATACACTAATGAAAAACAGAGTGAAGAAAAAAGACCCGTCCACGGTTCAAGCAGTAGTAATCGTTCGATGAAAACACCATGCGCGATGCAATATATACGCCGATATAATTACAAATAATTATCGTGAAAACATAGAAAAAACACATTACAATCTTAATCGACTAATTAAGAATAATTTGTAACAATTATTCATTCACAATGATCATTATTCTTTTCGTTCGGACGAACAGATATCGTCCCGAGAAAAACAAAAAAATTTCTATCTTTCTCATTTGAACGATGGCTCTGTGTATGTTGAAGCTCTCGAAGCAGTCAATCGTCGAAAGATGAAAAGTGGGCCAACTCTTCGTAGCTTTTGTGCAATTAGCACATGTTTTGTCGAATCTTTCTTTTATTCAACGCGAGTGTGATTTCTTCTCACTTGTATTCTGTGTATTGTAATTTGTGCTCTTTCTTCAGTTGTCAATGTTATTAGAATAATCGTCAGGAGCAACAATAGTCAGTATTAGTTTCAAATGGAAAATATTGACGACTTATTTGGCGGTTTCAGAGCAGAGTTACGATTGTTGAGGTGGTGTGTGAGCGGTTGGTTGTTGAAGGGTTTGAGCTTGTGGCTGCGTTATTGTTTGGGTTGTTGGCGTTACGGTTGGCGTGGTTACAGGTTGTTGAAGTGGTTGCGGTGCCGGTGACACAGCTGGCTGTGGTTGTGGAGGTTGTTGTGTCGGTGGTGGTTGTTGTTGTGGTTGTGGTGGTGGTTGTGGTTGAGGTTGTTGCGGTGATGCTGGTGGAGCTTGTTGAGGAGACGTTGATGTTGTTGTTGTGACTGTCGGAGTGACAGGTGGTGCCACCGTAGTTTGAGGTGGCGTGGTTGGTTGAGTCGAAGGTGGTTGAGATTGGGCCTGCGGACTTGGCGGTTGTTGCACCGGTGGCTGTTGGTGTTGTGGTTGTTGTTGTGCTGGCGGTGGTGGTGGCTGTTGAGGCGGTTGTTGTTGTTGTTGCTGCGACGAAGCTTGCCACGTTTGAGCTTGTTGACTCTGTTGTTGTTGATGTTGTTGTTCCTGTGCAAGTCTCTGATGAGCTTGCTGCCTCGCACGAAATTCCGCAGCTTTCAATTGCTCAAGATGGAATTGTTGTCGTTCCGTAATCAATTGTTGTCGTTGATATTCGAGTCCTTCTCTCTCGCGTTCCATTGTTGTCTCCAATTCCTCGAAATGTCGCAGTTTTATCTCCAATTTTTTCATTTGTGTCTCAACGAGCAACGCCACCAGGGATTTTATCTTACGTTCCTCAACCGCCGCCAAATGTTTCGCCTTCACTGCTGCTGCGGCTAGAGCTGCTGCAGCCGCCGACTGTAATTGCGCATCTCGAACAACCTGTTGAAAAAAGAAAAAATGAAATTTTGAGAAGCTACTTGACGTTTAATCTCAGATTACTACAATTTTTTTGAGCTATCCCCGTCACCAACATCGAACTTTGGAACTGAGAGTACCTTAAGTACTCATAACTTTCAGAATTTGTCATTTGCGGGATGTATATTTTTTACAACAATAGAACAATCTTTGGCAAGGCTCGATTCGGGAAACGATTCGTTCAGTTAGTCTAAGTGTCCGAATGTTGATGGTCTCAGGAAAAATGTTTTCTTTTTTCATGTAAAGAAATATACGGAAAAAACTGTGTTGAAGAATATGTAAGAAGCATGAAATCTCACCTTATCCTTCTTTTCTCTAGCTTCGGCCTCCTCGGGACTTTCCAGTTTCGATTTGACATCGCTTTCCACTTCTTCAGGGACGTCAACCTCCATTTTATCCGGTTGATCTCTCTCAACTGCAGCAGTTTCCGCGAGTTCTTCTTTTTTAGGTAGAAGAGAGGAGGGTGTACCCTCAGGACTATCCTTTGGCTTCTCAGGCTGATCTTCTTTTTTAGGCGGTTCAGGAGCCGTTGCGGAATGAGGTGAAGTTGCGGCACTTGGTGTTGCACTTGGTGCTGATGTTGAGGATGCAGAACCGTCTTCGGGTGGTTCGGGAGGTCCGGTTCCTGCGATACCCGATTGTGCGAGGCCTGCCGCAGGATCGAAATTCCCTAAAAAAAAAAATGTTTAGCAAAACGAGCGTAATCGAAAAACAAAATCAGTGCAAATAAGGGAAGTGAACTTTAAAATACCATCTGCGTTGGCGCTCGCTTGAACGTTTTTCAAATGTTGATCGAGCAAAGCAGCCGGAACTTGATCTTTTATAGCAGCGAATTCTTCCATAGCTGCTTTCGCAGCACTTGCTGCGACTCTTGGATCTACAACCGAGGCCAAAAAAGCAACGGTACTCATAACCGGATTGCCGGCTTTGGAGAAAGGGACCGGCTGATAAGCGAGTGGACCCAAGCCTTCGGGACCACCTTCTTCCAGATATGGATCTTCGATCGGTAATCGAAGGAAATGTAATATACACTCGTCCTGAGTTCTCGAACCAACGTGCTCGCAAACCTTGTTCCAATCGTCCTTGTGAAGCTCCAATCCTTCGAGCAACAAAAGCGTCTCCTGCTCCGTCCAATCTCGGGTAGCGCCAGCTGCTTGTTTGTTCTTGAGTACCGCAGGCTTTCGAGCGTATTGATCGATTTTCAAACCGAAATTTGCCATTGCACCCGTCGCAGGCCTTTCCTCCGGACCGCCCGGTGCACCCGGTACCACGGGCTGTCTCTCCAAATCCAAAAGTGTCTTCGCCGCTGATGGTTGTGGAGTTTTCGGTGGATTTGGATTCACCGGTGCCAAACCCGAAGGCGTGTCTGACAGCACGTGGAAATGAGAAGTTGGCGGTGGACCCATTGGAGTCGGTCGAGATTCCGCATCCACTTGGTAATTTACGAGACCCCATTGCTCCAGAAACGCGTGAACTCGCATTATCGCGCAAACGTCACCGGCTAAATTACGTCTGCGAATGAAAATAAAAATTAGTTAGGAATTTGTGTGAACAATCGATCACCGAGATCGGTATTCATGAACGTGAAATATTGATAATTTTAATGAATAGATTAGTAATTCATGAAGAAGTTCATAAAAGTGCAATATTGATTGGTTTGGAAAAAATTGAAATCAACTCCACACCGAAAAATAACATTCTATACTTTTACTCATCGTAATTGTTTTTTCAGTCCATTGAAGAAATCTCTGACAAAGAAATTTCGATTGTATACATTTTTCGTTGAACTCTTTTTTCAAACTATTGAATGAACATTTTTGAGACTCGCGACAGCGTTCTGAGACAAGATTATTAACAACCGCGACGTCCCGGGATTCGACCTATTTTCGAAAATCGTTTTTTTTAAATAGCTACCCATGAGGCATCGCCCACGGTATGAAATATCATTGCTAATGCAACTGTGATATCAAATATCGTATTTTGCAATTTTAAACACAATTTTTGGATTTTACGTCTGAAATACTTGAAGTTTTTTTCCATTCAAAACTGGAACCCTGACTACAACTCATTCAGCGTTCTATTTTCGTAAAAAAATGTAATACGAACCTGCACGCCGTTGAGGTAATGTATTCGGTGGGATTGAGACGATAAGTATCAATCATAAAGTTTCTATAAGCGAGATAAATTTCCGGTGTTTTAGATTTGTTCTTTCCATTGAAAAATTCAGAAAGTGCGCGTTTCTCGATCGTGTGAATCGAATTATAATCGAACCAAGCAGAATAACTCGGCACGACAATATGATGAGTCTGTTCCGTTACATTGTCCTCAGGTTCGTCACTTTTGTTTGCACCCTCAGCACGTTCTTTGCTCGTGTCTCGTTCTTCACGATCTTGAGTTCCTTGTGAACCGCCTTTTTCACCTGGAACAGTAAAATAATTCAATAATATTATAAATTAATGATTTTGTTTTTAAATCAACCTTTGGCTTTGCCATAAGTCAGAATAGTGTTCGACGAACTCTCAATAAGAATAAATTATTTTTTCGAAATCGTTCCGTATGGGAGTAAAAAATGGTCAACATGTCAATTTTACCGAATTAAAAAAAAGAAATGATTTACTGCTTTACAGCGAGCTTGTTTCGAACATATTTTTTCACCTTCTACTGGTTCATCGAGATCAGCCATATTTCCAGATTTTAGTGGCTGTAGTTCGCTGTCCTGTTTTTTGTTACCGCTGATCGGAGGATTGCCAGGACCACTAGCTGCACCGGTCTGATTGGCGACTGGTGGATTTGTTGGATTTGCAACAACTTCGACTATCCGAGGCTCTGCAGGGGGATCTTCCATCCCCTGAGTCAAATCTTCCTCTTCCTCGCCACCACCACGCGTCTTTTTCGGAGTCACGACCGCTGTGGCAGCTGTTACTGACGAGGATGAAGACGAAGAAGATGGTGTTGCTGTACCTTGAATTCCAGAAGGGCCTCGTCCGCTAAAGAAGTTAATATATTTTCAGTAAAAAATTTTGCTTTTTATTTCGAAAATCGATCGTGCCACAAGACCCAAAATAATGTACAATATTCCATTTTTTTATGGCACTAGTTTTTTGACGATTCTACATTCGTATTGTGTACGAGTTATTTTTATTGTGACATGTGTTTAGGTTTTTTTGTAATTTTCCAATTAAGTACATAGAAACAGGATTTCTCCCCGCTTACCTCTTGCGTTTGCCAATTTTCGGTGGAGGCGTCGGCGACCGTTTTCTTTTCTGTTTCTTGGCGGAAGCTGGAGGATGACTCGCTGGCTGTGCCATCAGATCTTCTACCGACAGTCTGTACTTGTGAACTTTCTTTTGTCCGGCATCGTCGACTTCGTAATCTTCTTCGTTCATCCATTCGTTGTATTGATCTAAATCCAACGCCCATGTCGCGCATACTTTGTAGGGAGTCCTGCAATTTCAATCGAAAAGCGATATTCACACATTATTGAACTCCAATTATGGTTCAAAGTATAAGTATTCTAATTGAGTGATGGTGACATTTCCTCGTAACAATAAGTTCGCGTTATTTGTATTTTGACTACAATTGCAATAATATATTTCAATCTTTAATAAACTATAATAAACGAATAACGTTTTGAAGTTTGTATGATTGTGTACAAAATTCTTTTTTTCTTAAACGGCGTAAATTTAATTTTGCTACTGTGAACGGCTAAAAAAATGTAACGGTCCGTGCGCGAAACAAAACCTAAATCTGCGAGAATATTTGAACAATTAAAAAAATTGACAACAAAATAAATAGAAAAGATATTTTTCACTGCATTCCAAAGATAAAAAAAACTTCAAATTGATGCAGATTGTAAATATTGTTCGTGTTGGATGATGTTTTTGGTTTGTCATGGACAGTACACCATGAAATCATAGTTTTAACTTTACTTCACGTTACTTCATACATCGTTTTGATCTGTGTAAATACTTTTTTATTTCATTTAATTTACCTTGGAGTCGGGTTTGCTGTACTGCCTTCTGGATATTCAATAGGAAGGTCGAGCGTCGCCCAGGAGTCATAACTGTCAGGGAAATAGTACCAATGTAACAATACCGAACGTTCACGACGCATACAAGGCCTCGCGTATTCCTCTTCTATTGGATCAACCGGCGGATATATTATGTGAGTTGCCTCAGTTTCGTTTTCTGCAACGGTTGCTTGATGTCGTCTAACCACGTCCTTGATTTTTACAGCCGTAGCTTTGTCTACTTCCGGTCTCACGAAAATGCACGGTTGCGTTATACAACGATTCTGTATTAATGCTCGTTCCGCAGCGACGAGCATCTCGACCACTCGGTCCAAACGTGATCCCGACTGCAATTAAATGGACAAACGTACATTTCAAAGATCCCGTTTATCCACTAAAAATGGATTGTTGCTTAAAATTTTCTAATCACTCGTTGATGAAACATTCGTCTGAATAATATTTAAACATTAAAATATTTATTTATAATGAAGTTGTTACAAAAATTTTGACATCTCTTTACCAAACGAGTAAGTTTAATGGAAAAATCTACAAAATTTGAATTGAAAATTGAATTGAAATCTACAAAATTGAATCAATACAGTCAATACAGTCATTTAGACTTCTGAGGTGCTTTGAGGTTGATTTTAATTTTATCAAAGAAGTCAGTTTCAGCTTGAAAAAATATATGTCCATAAATGATAAAACTCGAGTCAGTGTTAAATGGTCGGTCTGATGTTTACAATGAAAATGAAATATATACTTGACATTTTATAAAAATTTCACACTACCTTGCCCACCGGAAAATCGAACCTTCTCCATCCTTGTTCTTGTTTGAATTTGTAAGCTGTTGCAAGTATGTGACACAAACCACCGCCAGGTTTCAAGTCTAGGAAGCATTTCATCTGAAATTTTTGTTTTCAAAGGTAAGATTGAAAAGCGTTGAGGGGGTAATATTGTGAAATACTTTTTAGGAAAGATTTAGTTTGATGCTCACAGGAATTCTAGTCATTGGTGGCTTGGAAACATTTTTACCAAGATTGTCCTCTTGGAACTGAATAAGCTGTATGACCAGAGCTGACAAACTTTTGTTCGTTGGAGGATCTGTTTGTATATACTGTAGAGAATAAAAAACAATTAAAATTGGTATTCAACATTTTATGTCTGAATTTGTATTTTCTTTTTGTGCCTGGGACTGTCTTTTTCTCCAAAACATCAACAAAAAGTTACCACATTATTTATTACTATTGTCATTTATTTCATTGCACAAAGAAATTATGTAAGTCTGAAAAAAGTGTGGCATTTCTATGATAACATACGAGATTTCAAAGACTTAATCTTTTCTGATTTGAAAATTGGAATTTGATATTAAACTTGACAGTATGAGGGAAAAATAACTCGGCGCATCAAAAGGTAGATTATAAAATTTGTTGGTAAAGAAAAATTCTAACTGCATTGAAGATCTTTGAAAAAAATGGGGGTAATAGGAGTAAATGAAATGGAGGTTGCATAAAATTTATAGCTCATGCATGAATATTCTTATAATTTGTTATAAAATATGTGCCGGATTGCTCAGAAATTCCTTATTTTTACTGTGGTAGAATCCAAAATTTATGTGCAGTATTCGGCCAATTACGTTAGACAGTTGGAGAAACTTATTTTGAAACTTCAAAGTTTCATCTGTGAGAAATATTGGGACTGTTTCAGTAAATAAACAAAAACTGACTGAAAAAAATGTTTTTGTTGTTGCTTTCCCATGATATAAACTTTCATGCCAATTTTGAAAGCTTGCATTCAAACTTTACAGTCTATGACTGAAATGGTATTTAAAAAATTTTGATTCAAAGCGTAAGGGTATCCGTACATGAATCAATAGAAAATATGAATTAATGGTAACTTTAAGTAAAACGAAAATTTGGTAATTTTTCATGATTTTTCAGCAAATAGTTTTTGTTGCATATATGAAATGTCTACATCACGGAATAATGACTGTTTTCCAAATGAACTTTATGCAAATTTTTCCATGTTTTAACTCTATTTTACAAAAAAACTAGAACGTTAAATTATAAGTGGCAGTAAAGCTGAAGGAGATGCTATTAAGAGTGATATTTTGAACCTAACTTTTTAGAGTATTAATTTATTGTATACTTTTTCACAATCTTTAAAAATGGAGCTATTCATATGGTGAAGATTCGACTAAATTCGACTAAAAATTTGATGTACAGGAAAACTGTCGCGTATTGCTATATATATACAAATGATTCCTGTCGCGGTTACAGAAAACGTCAGAGAATCGTTATAAGTTCATATATTGGAAAACAGTATTAAACGCTTGCGAAAGCGAGTAGATACTTGCAGAAAAAGTGAAAATAACGATATAATTTTAATGTAATGCAACATAAAGCGTTTTTGTGTGGTCGAGCTTGGGCTCTGTAAACGGTGCCTTGGACGCCGGGGGGGATCCGCGGGCTTTGGTAAAAACTTACTTTTTTGCAATTTTTTAGAAGCCACTGTTTCACTCCGTCCAACTGTGTTAGAACCTCAGTGGACTCGAAGAATTTTGTGTTCGGTCCACCGTCTTTTTTCGGTCCGAGGGAAAACATTTTTTCACACAAATTGTTTCAATTAATTATAAAATCGACGATATACCACGCAAACAACGCCGCTCCGTTCTCGCAAACATGACAGGTGTCGTGAAGTTGAACGAGCTTGGGACAAGCGTACCAATCGTTGCATGTCCTCTCCTTAAAATACTACCCCGAATCCGCAGTGCTGACTCCCCCATTGCCCAATTCAAATATAAAAACTTGAGTCCATTTTCATATATCATTCTTTTCTAGATATGATCTGTACTAAATAACGTGAACAAATCTTCCGATTTTTTTTAAGATAGTAGTAGCCAAGTTTCTACATAATTTTCACCCAACATCGTGGCAGCGGCGGCTAGTTATACGAACACAATTGTTAAGTTTTAATTGTATTTTGGGGAAAAATGAATGTTCCTAGAACATAAATAATTTGTAACCTGAGTGGCTGTGTGGAATTCAAGCATGGAAAATTATTTATAAATACATGACAATTTATTCGGTACTTGCAACTAAGCTATAATTTTTTTAGCTGTCATAGTCAGTTACTAAATGTGAAAATTATTATTCCGTGAACGCAGTACGAAAAAGCAAGGTTATGTGGTGTCATTTAGTGTTCTGGGATCACGGATTTCACATGTTTTCTTTCACTCATTTTATCGAACTTTGTTGAGTTCAGTGTCCAGTTACAAAATTCAACAGCAAGAGGAGAAGGCGAAGATTTTCCGTCATGACCAACAATTATGAGGTATGTTTTATTAATTTAAGTGTTATGAAAAATATATGCATTGCCAATTGGGCATGTTAATTTATTTTCAAATTCATAGTGATTCTGAAAATTTTTAATATCTTATTGATGGAAAAAAAACTTTGCAATAGGCTTATTTGTTTTGTATTTTTTACAATTCGAAGCCAAAACGAAGAGTTTGATGAAATTATTGATTAATAACAATGGATTATTTTTCAAGTACCTATAAATATATAAATAATTGTTTATTCAAGCATACAGATGAATCCACGGAAACTCAGATAGTAATAACTCCAAAGGACATTGACAAAGTAGACATAAATGATGCCTTTGAAAGATTGTTATTTGCTGAAGAAATTGCTGAAGAAGTTGGTTACAAGGAAGGTTACGAAGCCGGTACAAAGCAAATAATTAAAGGATATCATTTAGGTTATCACAGATCGTCTCTTCTGGCAGCTCGCATGGGCTATTACTATGGAATACTTCAATATTGTTTAAACAACAATGCTTTTAGTGAAAAAGTGAAACGTCAGGCAACCAAATTACAAAAAGATCTTGAAAGTTTTCCTTGTAGCAACGACGATTCGATTGATATTCTGACAAAAGTAGAGGATATAAAGTTCAAGTACAAGCAGCTGTGTTCTTTGGCTAAAATTGATTCAACTTATCCGGAAGACGATAAGCTCGACTATTGATGAATTTGGGAATGAGAATGAAACATTGATTTTCAAAATGATCGAGTGGAAGACTCATTTTGGACAAATTCTAAGCTTCATCAAGGAACATCAGAGTCTTGTAGATTGTCACCTTGTTGACTTTATCACAAAAAACTTGTGGCAAGAATGTTTGCCTATTTCTCTGAGATTCGAGCTGGAAAGCACAAAATTTAATGAGGGAGAAAAAAGTAGAAAATACAATTTAAGAGACTTGCGAGAAGTCAGCTTGGAATTGGACCGCTTTCTCAAAACAGCTGAATCGTTGTCTTTGAAACACAGTGATTTTGTCACAAGCTTAAATGAAGTTTGCCCAGTCTTGCCAGAAGCAGAATGTACCAATGAAATTGGTAAGAAAGAAAAAATGAATTTCATGAGCAACAAAAAACAGCATGAAACAGAAGCTCTGGCGAGGCTTGTTGCACATTTGGCAAAAGAGAATGCAATAAATTTAGTTATTGATGCTGGAGCTGGAAAGGGATATTTATCGACGAATATTTCACAAAAGTATGGGATCCCAGTATTGGCTATTGACTCTTCGGAGATCAATGTCAAAGGAGCTATTACTCGTCAGGAAATGATTCGGAAAAAAAAACACGAAAATAACAGTCTGGTACGTATTAAGAGGTCAACTAAATCTGGGAAACTATAAAATATTTGGAAAGTTTTTTTTTTTTTCCATTCTCCATAAGCCATAAAAAGGAACATGATAAATATGGCATTAAACCATGAAAAACAATAGCTGTCGATGTTATTAACTTTATGTATGAGAAATTATTCAGATATAACTGTGTTTTCACCTTGGTAGATTGTTTAGTGCTCTTTTCATTGACATTTCGTTCTAGGTTCGCTACTCCATCCAATACATCGATGAAAAAACAGATTACAATGAAATCATTCGACTGCAATTTGGTGATGGGGAAATAAGCAATAATTACATTCTCTCCGGACTACACACGTGTGGTCAACTCGCACATTCCATGATAAAAGCGTTTTTATGCACTGCTTGTCTCAAGTGTATTTGCGTTGTACCATGTTGCTATCATTTGACGAAAGAATTTTTCACTGGCGATTGTAATTTGACGAAAAATGCTCGAATGATAGCCCAACAGTCCGTGGAGAGAAGCGAATCAAAAAAAAGTGACGATGCTCACTCTCCTTCATTATTCTATCGAGCTCTACTGCAAATCGTTCTTCAATTACTCAGTAGGTTTATTGAAATGCGTACAATTATTTATTCATTAGAAAATAAGAGAAATAAACAGTTCGAAAAATTATTTTTCCAATTTTTACATTCAAATAATTGAGTTAAGCTTTGAGTTCATTGTTCTAAATAGGTTGATAAATAAATAACTTTTTTCAAAGTATTTCGATTTTTGTTGAGATGAGTGAAAGTCTTTGTAAAACTATATCTTTCACTTATATTTCCACAAACTATCAAGATATTCCTCGTGCGAAAATTGGTCGAGGAGCTCCAACGACGGATTTTCCATCTTACGCTCAATGGGCTTTGGAAAAAATTGGAGTGGAACGAGGAAAAGTAAGGACGTCAGATATTCAATATAAAAAAAATTATAAACAAGTTTCTGGTATGATTTTGGGTCTTTTTCCCTTAGATACCATCGGTTGAGGCTTTGACCGAGCTGTACGAGAGTCATTGCAGCTTACATTGGAAATTCAATGTATTTCAGTCATTGAGGATTCACCTTGGTTCGGTCGTTGAAGCTGCTATAATCTTAGATCGAGTTATATTTATGCAGGCCAGTGGAAATTGTTCTGAAGTTGCATTGATACGACTGTTTGATCCTTTAATTTCTCCTCGTTGTTATGCCATCGTGGCACTGAAGTGATATGAAAAGAACATAGTTACAAAAACGTGTGCACGTGAACGAGATTCGTGGAAAATAATGTTCATTATTTCAGTTCAAATTTCTGATTCATGTGTCTAACTATCTTTGATACTAATAAGTGAAAATGAATCGATTATTGATTAAATTAGATTTTGATTTATGAAACATTTTATAAATACAGTTTTTTAAGAAATACCAAACGTTGTACACATACGTTGGCAATGTTAAATAAGTCCATAATTCAACGGAAAGAAATTGTACTTCTGCTGAAAAACTATTGAATGTGAAAGTTAATGATTAGTTTTGTAAACACTGCTTATTAGAATACCTTTATAATTATAAAAAATGTTGCTTTTTCTAATTATAAAAAAATCTGCGACTGACAACGAATCAAGAGTTCGGCGATGCGTATTTTGCTAAAGTGACACTTTGTATTTTGGAAGACCGCGGTGATTTCTTTTCTTTCAGTGAATTGTTTCGGATCATTAACGGAAGAATATTCTAGGTCGCGTAAGCCATGATCATGAAATTTTAATATGTTCGGTATTTGACAAAAAAATGTTTTCAAGTACCATTCCGCTTTTTTTCTTTAAAAGACGAAAAAAGATTTTTCTTTTAGGAATTATGTTGTTGCTATAGCATAATATCGATTTCCACCCCCTTTTTTTTACATAACCTTGAAGGGTTTAATTAATTTACTTGTTCGTAATTTTGTTGACACATTTTTTGCATTTTTCGTTCGAGTACTTTTTTCTCGCATTTTTTTGTCTTTTTTTTTTTTAAATATAAATCTAAACGTTGCGTGATTGTAAAATATTTGATTTCTCGAAAATATATTAGACTTTAATATGGACAAGCTTCCAATTTGATTTGATGATCGAAAAGAAGATTTAAATATGTACAAATGAAAGTTTGTAAACAAATCTCTCAGTGAAATTCGAAATATTTTCGAAAACAAAGAAACGACTTCGAAATATTCCGTTGAAAAGGGTTAAAAAATCAAAATGCTCTTGTTGTTTGAAAATCTCGTTGCTTATCAGTAAAGCCTAGTACAATCATTACTTTTGTTTATCACGTACTGATCCGAGCTTTTAGATATTTTCAGATTTCAAGCAATGCAATGCATCTTAATGATAAAATAATTTCGAAAAACATATTGAAAAATGAATTATTACGTTTGTCAATGATTTGCTTATATATAGAATTTCAAAGCGATAAAAAAAATCTTGACGATTGCTCTGTTCTTTACGTGGTTCTATATATTAGGCAGTTGAGATAATCATAGAATAATAGTGAAGCGAATTATGGAAAAATATGCCGTATCATGAATGATGATCACTCTTTCTCTTTTATCTCGGCTGCTTCTTTACTAAAATCTTATCGGCTTTTGTAAGATACGAGACTCGCGGGAGACTTGTGTATTAGTCAGTCGATAGTGCGATATGGAGGCTGTTTAGCCCAATACGGGGCAAACATTGACTGCAGGGAAAAGTGTGTGAGAAAGAGCTCGAATAAAAACTGAATGTTGAACGGGCTCGTCTGACAGTTTTCCTCAGACCATATATCGAGCTACTTTTCCAATTTGTTCAGTCGTTTCCGTCCGTTTCTCCAGAGTTCAGATTTTATATATATATTTTTCTCTTTTTCAAATATCCGTAAGTCTATAAATAGTAACACTCGACGTATAGAACATATATAAATACTTTTTTTTTGATGGAAAGAGTGCATAAGAAATGGCAAGATAATGAGCGAGTTGCAAAACTTGTTTCCCAACAACAAAAAAAACAATCTGAGTTTCACTCATGCCAAACGAGAGTTCAAGGCTACTTTCGCGCTGAAGTATATTCATATGTTTGTCAGAATAATTGTTCCAATTCGGTCCTTTGAGATTGTTGTTCACGTCCGATACATAAAAAATAAAGAAAAACATAAATAACGAACAGTAAGAGGTTTATAAAATCGGTTTAATTCAAGTACTTCATAATAATCTATAATTATGCATATTTTTTAAAAATATTTTGTATTTAAAATTGAATTTAATTAATTAACAGTTTATTTTCAATAGTCTGCAAACATGGAGCCTCTGGCAGGAGTTGCGTTAAAATCTTTGAGAAACGGCGTTCGATCATCTCGTCGTTCGATCAACCGAACATGCGAACTTTTCAGTCGACGAGAACTCAGCTCTCAAGAGGTTTTCGCTCGTGAAGAAAAATATGGTGCTCACAATTATCATCCACTTCCAGTCGCTTTAAATCGTGCCGAAGGTGTCTTTATGTGGGATGTTGAAGGAAAAAGATATTATGATTTTCTAAGTGCATATTCGGCGGTTAATCAGGGTCACTGTCATCCAAGAATCTACAAAGTTATGGTAGAACAAGCCAAGATTCTTACTCTTACTTCGAGGGCTTTCTACTCGGATGTACTCGGCGAATTTGAGGAATATGTCACCAAACTTTTTGGGTAAGTCATAATATGTCACGGTTTTTGATTGACAAGTACAATCAATTTAAACGGCACAATATTTCTTCTAAGAGAAAAGATCATACTTTTTGATTTTGTCTTAAGATTTTCTACCTTTTTTGAAGACAACTACTAATTTTGATAAAAATTTTATTGTGCCTTCGTACTTTTGACTTTCTGGAAAAAGTGGGAATTCGTAAAAAATAATTATGAAGGATGATTTTTCTTTGTTTAAAAACGATTGAGTCTTATTAAAATTGATTGTAGTCATGAATGAAAAAACTTGTTATTATTATTTAATGAATTTCAAGAAAAGAATGCACATTACTTATTCCTCATAACTATTCAATTGTTGTAATCTTTTAGTATAAAGACATAAAATAATTCAAAAAATGTTCTAAGACAGTCGTTTTTCCACGAATCTACATTGAAAAATCCTTGTAAATTGAAAAATTTATCTTCATATATTAGTATTTAGCATAGTAGTCTAATGACAATTCTCAATTGAAATTTAAACTTTCACGACAACGTGTTGCACGAAATAATAAAAATAATAACGAAACTAATTGTTTATAGATATGACAAATGGCTGCCAATGAATACCGGTGTGGAAGGTGGAGAGACAGCTTGTAAATTGGCACGAAAATGGGGCTACCTTCGAAAAGGCATACCAGACAACAAAGCTAAAATAGTATTTGCTGAAGGTAATTTTTGGGGAAGAACAATGAGTGCAGTTTCATCGAGTACCGATCCAAGCAGTTACGCAGGTTTTGGTCCTTTCATGCCAGGCTTCGAAGTTATTCCGTACAACGACCTCGAAGCTTTGAAAAAGTCATTAGCTGATCCAAATGTTTGTGCTTTCATGGTTGAACCGATACAAGGCGAAGCCGGTGTAGTTGTGCCTACGGTGAGGATTTTACATCTGTAGTAACGTTATCTTTTTTTTAAATCGATCAACAGTAGACAACTCAACAGTAGACAAAATTCATTAGATTGATTGCTAACAAACAAAAAATCTGACTTGAATGAAGAAGCACAATTTTGCTTTCTTTGATATAATGTTTATCGAGAAAGGTCGAGAAATAGTCAACAAGAGATCGTGATAAAATGAATAATCAATTAAAACGTTGGATTAAAAAGTTCGTAATTGACACTTGTTTCTAATTAATTGCGATTGATCGGCATGTCAATGAAAACAAATTCGACAAAAATTTGGTTTCTGAACTTATTAAAAGCTTACGATATGGAAGTAGTCGATAAATGTTGTTTTTGCAATGGAAAATCGATATCAAAATGAATTATCAAATGAAAATTTCATTTTTTTCAGGATGGTTATCTGAAAGGCGTGAGGGATTTGTGTACGAAGAACAACGTACTATGGATAGCCGACGAGGTACAAACCGGTCTAGCAAGAACAGGAAAACGTTTAGCAGTTGATTACGAAAATGTTAAGCCAGATATTCTGATACTTGGCAAAGCATTGTCCGGTGGTTTTTATCCAGTATCTGGAATTTTATCGAACGATCAAATAATGCTAAGTATAAAGCCAGGCGAGCATGGTTCCACTTATGGTGGAAATCCTCTCGGTTGTCGGATCGCTTTGGAGGCTTTGCGGGTACTTGAGGAAGAAAAACTGGCCGATAATGCCAATAAAATGGGACAATTACTGCGTGATCAATTGAGCAAATTGCCAAAAGACGTCGTGACTTTGGTACGTGGCAAAGGACTTTTGAACGCTGTTGTAATCAACAAAAAATTCGACGCAATGAAAATTTGTCTCGAGTTAAGGGACAAAGGATTATTAGCTAAACCAACGCACGGACATATTATAAGACTAGCTCCACCCCTGGTCATCAACGAATCACAAATTTTCGAATGCGCTGAAATTATTTCTAACGTTATTCTAAATCATGCAAAATGAGTTTCCTAGTTTTGTTTTCCATATCTTCGGTGTTTCACCCGCGGCTACTGTCATTGGGCCATTTCCATCCAGGCTAACAAACCATCATTTCTGGCTCAATTGAAAAACACTTTTTTATCTTTATATCGACGACCATGGAGCAAATTACGATTCGTTCTGTTAATAATAAAAGAAAAGTTGTAAGCACATGGAATGCTTGGGTCATAAATATCGATGCTAATGATGGACGGATTTCAATGAAAAAATTAATAAACTTTTTTGTTTTGTA
This sequence comes from Campoletis raptor, assembly GCA_948107755.1. Classification (NCBI taxonomy): domain Eukaryota; kingdom Metazoa; phylum Arthropoda; class Insecta; order Hymenoptera; family Ichneumonidae; genus Campoletis; species Campoletis raptor. The sequence goes on from OX403622.1 coordinate 15,699,261, forward strand.
ACTCAATTATAAATAGAGTTAAGGTTACGTAACTCTATCGATATGAATATAACGTCCGATTGAATATACAATGTCTGATCTTTGATAACCATTCCGATAGCAGTTTCGTTTTTATTTGCTATGGTATTGAGCCTGAACTTTGATCGGGGAGATGTGTCTTTATTTTTTGTCTAGGTAAATGTTTTATTCTTACATACGAAAATCCAAGTCGAGCTTTTGGCTGTAAGATATGTAGGCTTATCGGAGAACTGATTTTTTTTAATCTCGAGAGTTGGGGGATCAATGTACGGGAGGAGAGTAACTGTCACGATCGGGACGATTTCTTTTTGTGAAACATTATCGAAGGACCGGATAAATTGTATAAAATAACTGAAATGTTAATGATGATTTTTAAGTGATGATGAGGGAAAAAAGGAGTATCAATCATTGAATAAAAGAAAGACCGAAGCAGTTTAATAATGTTATAAAAACTAATGATTTCGTTTTCAACGACGAATATTGATTAAAGAATTAAAAAAAAAATAGTAATCGTTTTTCAACATTCTATAAACGACAGTTTCTTCCTAAGGGAATAACGTTTTTGGACTCGAGCGACTAAGATTTTAAACAATAGTTTAACGACTGCATTGGAGTTTGCGATCAGAAAAAAAAAACGAATGTAATAATTGAATTCGTGATGAGGGCTCAAAATAATGATATACAGTTTCAAGAACAATCAATACGAGAAGATTAAAAAAATGTTGATTGAGAAACAGAGCAAAATGTAGATCGTATCAACAATCGATGATAAAAGGCACGAAAGGATATAATGCTGATCATATCTTAGAATTTTCTCTCGGTCGGTTAAGCGACGGAGATAAGTTAGTCGTTATTTTGTTGTTTACTTGATTATTGTTTGTCTTGAGGCGCCTGTCGCTGTTTCCGAAGACGTGAAACTCGTCGTTTATTCATTATCAGATGAATATATCCATAAGCGTTCATGCCCTTATCGTAGCATTTCGTATCAGCGAAGGGGGACCCGACTTGTATACACAAACAATTTCTGTAAATAATGTGATTGTCGTTTCTCCCACCTTGTCACATTTTTCTTTATAAATTAATGTTAAGTGCAGAAATAACGTCAGATACTGAATTAAACTCGAATAGAAACGTTTTGAATTAATATTTCATTTTATCCAACAGTATTATTGCTTTTTTATTTTATCGATATCTCCGTATACGTTTTCGTATTAAATCAGCAATAATGCAAACTATGAAACGAACGATTTTAACTGTTTCGAGAGATAGTAATCTCAAAAGATTTCTAAGCTCCCAAGAAATTATAAAAAGAGACGAAACTTTCGGTGGTTTTCATTTCAAACCATTACCCGTTGTACTCGAAAGAGGTGAGGGTGTTTATTTATGGGATGTCGATGGAAAACGGTATCTCGACTTTCTTGCTGGTTTCTCCACCGTTAATCAAGGACATTGCCATCCTCGTCTCGTCGCAGCCATGAGAGATCAAGCAGGAAAACTTTGCCATACTTCGAGAGCTTTTTATTGTGACCTTCATGGCGAGTTGGCTGAATATCTCACCAAATTATTTGGATATGATCGATTCATACCGATGAATACGGGTAAGATAAGAAATTAGTATTATTTTTATACATCAAATATGTGAAGACTTCTTCTAATTATTTTAACTAAAAATTTTATTCCATCCCTAAAAATTTTCAAATTTCATTATCACGTTGATTGTAGAATCAGATTTTTTTTTCATAATTTAAAAACAAACTAGTAAACGAAGAAAAAGTCACCTTCGAGGATTTATTTACTTTGAATAAATATATTCATTATGTTGCAGGAGTTGAGGGTGGCGACACAGCTTTAAAATTGGCAAGACGATGGGGCTACAGGGTTAAAAAGATTCAAAGCAATCAAGCAACAATTATTTTTGCGGCGAGTAATTTTTGGGGTCGTTCGATCGCTGCGATATCTGCATCAACCGAACCATTGACATACACCGATTTTGGCCCTTTCGTACCGAATTTCGAAAAAATTCCATACAACGATCTTGAGGCCCTTGAGAAAAAATTCAAGGAAAATCCAAATATTTGCGCTTTCATGGTAGAACCGATACAAGGAGAAGCTGGTGTATTCGTTCCAAAGGTAAGATTTCTTTTTTTTTTTACTCTTTAATCGATTATATTATAGAGTTTGACGATGATTGGGAATACCGTTGTTTTCAGGATGGATATTTGAAGGGAGTTCGAGATTTATGTACGAAATACAATGTTTTGTGGGTGTCGGATGAAGTCCAAACAGGACTTGGACGAACAGGAACAAGACTGGCGACTGATTACGACAAACTCAAACCCGATATTGTTATCCTTGGTAAAGCTCTTTCTGGTGGAATGTATCCAGTGTCCGGTGTGTTGGCTAACGACCAGGTATGCATGCATATACATTATTTTCAACTAACATACAAAGGAGGCAAATTTATTCACAGATGCAGTAATTCGATAATTTGTCGAAAAATGCATTGCATTCGATGTTACACTTTTCACGATATTTTATCAAATTAGCAGTGTACATTTTACCATGCAAAATTTTTTAAATGAGTCAATGCATATTTTTTAACATAATCTGTCTATAAATATATCATTTATCAATATTGACATTGTACATAGACCTCCATTTTGTTCGAGAATAAAGTGAAGTTTTTGTATTTGCGGAGAAATAAAAATAATAAAGTTTTTAAAATGATATTAGTTACTGGATTCTTTTGGAGAAAGAATTATTAGTAACTCTGTGTTTAGTTGAGACATTTAAGTAAAATTGATGTATCAATACCATTTTTACGAAATAGACAATTGTTCGCAGATAATAAAATGTTTGGAGACGGGAACCCACGGAAGTACGTTTGGTGGTAGTCCGATGGCCTGTAGAGTGGCACTGGAAGCGGTCAAAATAATTGAGGAGGAAAAATTGGCGGAAAATTCGCAGAGACTCGGTAAAATCGTTAAGGAAGAATTGGAAAAAGTGCCAAAGAACATAGCAACGGAATTTCGAGGTCGTGGTTTGCTCGCTGGTCTTGTTATTAACAAAGGTATGGAAAACAATCAAAAAACAGTCTTCATTGAGTGTTCATACTTGATTTTTGGAAAATTGTATTTTCAACACTGTATTCCATCAAATAGAATTCGACGAGGGTTGGAACGTGTGTCTGAAATTGCGAGATGCTGGTTTATTGACCAGGCCAGCCCACGGACAAATTCTTCGAATATCACCACCCCTCACCATCAACGAGGAACAACTGAGAGAAGGACTCAACATTATAAAGAACGTTTTACGCAACGACTAGAAATTATTGAGCGAGTGAATCGATATTTTATTTTCATGTCTTCGAGACGAATTGATGACACTTTTCATTCTTTTTTTTACTTTTGAAACTTATTGATTGAGAATAAGACAAACCTAAAACGAAGATGCTTTCGTATGTTTACGTTAACTATAATTTTGTTGCATTTTCTTCAACGGAACGATTTTTAAGTCCGATTTAACCATCAAGGACAAATACTGAAACTGTCATGCTTAAAAATATTTTTTTTAATCAAAATAAATATTAAAAAATTAAAAAAGGTTATTACAATTATTTAAGTACCTGCTTGGATAGTTTTGTGTGATCTCCTTAGAGCATCTTCAATAGTGGTGCTCGTGATAGTCTCAATACTTTTGTTAGTCGTGTAAGAAAATAACATAGTTTTTTCTTCTAATGATCCAGAGATAAGCGAGTTTCATCTCGAAATTTATTTTCATTAAAATTTTGTTCAGTTTAGATTTGGGCCTCGTTGTGTCTTTTTAAGTGTCTTTTGAGGCTAAAAGCTTGCGAGAATAATTGATTGCACTGTTCGCATTTGTGTGACTTGATGCTTGTGTGTGTACTCGCGTGTCTTCTGAGATGAGCAGCAAGTTTGTACCGTTTTCCACACAAACGACACTGATGTGGTCTCGATGAATTGTGCGATAACTCGTGAGTCTTGAGGTGGCCCGATTGAGAAAAAGTTTTATTACATATTCGACATTTGAAGGGTTTGACTCTCGTGTGAATTCTCAGATGTTCGACGTAATTGCCTCTGGCTGTAAAATTTTTGCCACAATAGTTGCACTTCAAAAATTTACCGATAACCCCGTGAGTCCTAAGATGAACTTTTAAATTGTACTTCTGTCCGAATGCCTTGTGACAAATTTCACAACGAACGAGGCCTTTGCCCGTGTGAAGTCTTAGATGAATTTTCAAATTTTTTAACAATCTAAATTGTTTGCTGCACACCGTGCATTCGTATTCTTTGGTGACATTACAACTTTTCGTTTTTTCATGAATTTTCGAGTGTTCCGTTAAATACGATGGATAGGGAAACGATTTGTCGCATATGTTGCATCGATGCACATTTGTTTGAGTGTGCAAACGATTATGAGCGTTCAATTTGCTTCTCGAAGTGTAAGCTTTGTCGCAGATGAGGCAGGCAAATGGTTTTTCGCCAGTGTGGCTGAGCGAGTGGGAAACGAGTTTTGATCTCTGTGCAAATGTTTTCTCGCAAACTTGGCACCTGTGTGTCTTCTTAGAAGTGATCGGAATATCAGTGATGAGAGGATTTTTAAAAATTTCGTTCACACTCTCATGGATCTCGACGTCTTCGAAATTTGGATATCTTGGTATGTGATCGTTGCAAGATTCGCTTGATAAATCGCTCGATATTTGATCCTGCGAATTTACGTCACTTCTCGTTTCTTTGTTGCTTACAATATTGCTGGGCTCGAGTACCATGTGCGACGAATAATTAATCGCCTCGATTCTTGTCTCGTCTCCACGTGGATATGACAAATTTTCTATTACGTTGTGCACCGAATTATGATGATCAATCCTCGGTGGAAAATCACGATTTTCGAGATTATGGATCTTTGAATTTTCACCTACTACTAAATTTTCCTCGTCGCAAGAATTCTCAGCATTGTCGTGACAGTGGGTTGGCACGTGATGATTTATCAATTGCGTTCTGTTTGTAAACGTGTGATTGCAGAGGGAACAGTGAAGAGCGCAGGAAGCACGATCGTTTTTCGCCGTTGCAACTGTCTCTGAGATATTTGAATCCACAAAAGAATTAGACAATACTCTCGAGGCTTTGTCGATCCCACTTTCAGCGGTTGTCATATAACTCAAAGAGTTCTGAGACTCCACTATATTCATGTGTTGTACCGGTCTAGTTTCCTGAACAAATGGTAAATGTCCTCTTGCGTGAATGCCAAGTTCGTGATAGTTTGAAAATAGTGCTTCGCATTCTGCACATTTCAAGGACTTCGAGGAATTTTCAATAATCGTAAAGTCATGTTTGTGATGGGAATAGAGCTTTGAGATCGATATCGTTGCATCTGCAGCAGCTCTAGAGACCTTCATACAAGAGAGAACAGATTTATTTTATCAGGATTGGTGCTAACGAAATAATTTACTGAATACAAATGTTTTTATCCTAAAAAAATTGTTATTTTACATCAACTTATTGAAAATAATGAAAGTTGGATTTTTTCATTATTTTATTTTTTTCTCAATTATTGAATACCAAACTGATGGTTTCTTGGATTTTAATGATGCAGATTCCAATACTGAGCAAAGTGATCTCCGCAAGTTTTTTTGGAAGAGCAGAAAGTTTGTGGGATTTGTTTCACGAAAATGATGAATAGATTATTGAAAGATCAAGTCTTCATGCAAGTAAATACCGAATTTCTTTTTATTTGCTAAAAATTTTTTTTTATGGCTTATGAAAGTTACCTTGGAGGCAGCTTGTCTCAGTGCTAAATCTGCAGCTCGACATTGTTCTCTGTATAATAAAGCAGACTCAGCTCTTGTGACACATCGATCACATAATTTTTCTGGTAAACCATCACCTTGCCACACCTGTCGAAAGCATTCATTATACATTTTTTTTTCATATATGTAGTCGATAAAAACCAAAAATAATTCATTGAATGTGATTAACCTGTACCTCGAGACATGAAAGAGTTCGTAGTTTTGCAGCGAGAGACGAACCTGCCGGGCCCGAAAAAAGACAAACCATTTTTTCACCGTCCTCCCGCAAGCAGGTACGACACAGTTTTGTTATATTCTCGCTGTCAATTTCTTTAGTAACAATAAACATTGTTTTTATTGTCAGACAACTCAAGACGTCAAATCCAAGTTCGAAACGTTCGAAATTTTGACATTTTCCGCGATTTTTTTTATTTACGTTTTTCTGATCGCCACCATAATCCACTAGAGGTATTTCTAGTTTTATTTTATTTTTCAATGATTTCTCAGGTTTCGCTCAGTTCTTATTTTTGTGTTTTGACAATTGGCGATACTGATGATTTCAAAAAGACTATTATAACGACCTCCACCAGAGGGCAATAACACTCACGCCTCTTTTTCGACGCGCACACCGCGAATGAATGTTGTTCCCGCCAATTTTCGATGTGAATAACCCATGTGAATAACATTAAATATTAGATATTACTCACGTGGTTTCCAATAATAAAAATAAAAAAACACTCATATGTTTTGGTGACATTGTCAATCGTCCCAGGGTTTAAAACATTTGAACGTTTTGTGACAACCGCTTGCGCGATACAAAAGGCTGATAGATAAAAAAAACAGTCTGCTTTGATTCTGTAAACAATGGTACGGACCAAAGCTGGAAGCGTTTCGAACAAAGGTAAGGAAACTATTTTTTCATCTTTCATGGAATTCCATAAAGTAATATTCTATTCCACTATTACCAAAGCTTTTCAACAATATACCAATCAATCGACTCCAATTGAATTATTAATTTATCAAAAGAAATATATCCAGAAATATCATTTATCTGAAATGCTTCAACTTTGAGTGTCACTTTTCAAAGCAATACGTCCCAGGAGCTGTCGAAATATTACGAAAAAAATTACCCTTTGTGTTTACAGCTACCTTTTTGTACAATAAATATGTATAATGATACTTTATTTTTGTTCATGTACAGCCATTGGTGCAAAAGCACCTCAGAAAGTGACCATAACTGCTATATTGTCCGGCAATGCGCCAAAGAGTAAACATACGGGTGGAAATCCTTATCATCCACGAGAAACTCCAGGATGGCAAAAACCAATCACATTTTTTATGAAACAGGATGGCCAGAGTTCCAAGGATGAATCCATAGAAATAGAAGACCTTCCTGGCCTTCCAGGCATTAGAGGAGATGTTATATCGCCAAAAGTATTTTACATTTTTTTGTCATTCTTTTCATACTTTAATTCTCTTATTGTTATCCCATTGTTTTCCCCTACATGAAATTCCTAATCCGTGTGAGATTTCCTGAGACTAGCGAATGTAGAATCTTGCGTCAATGTAAAACAACAAAATTCTGATTTTTTGTTAGTAAAATCTAAGGCTACCATCCAGTACTTTGTTATGAAAATAGTACAAGTGCCCACAGAATTTTGATCAATTTCAAAATTGTGCGAAAAAATAAAACTCCTCAAATATTCTGATTTTTTCTTGCTCTAGAGTGGCTCAACCCCTGGAATAAATAGTTCTCTGAAAATAAATGGCCACGTTTTTCACAAACAATTACAAAATTGTGGATCTAACAAAAGAAAGAAAATGTTTTTGAGAATATAGCAAAGCCTCATACTGAGCATATTTTGAAAACTGTAGGTCATCATCAATTAAAACATTGAATACCTGGAACAATATTGATATTATATCTTGCAGGCATCAGGCTCAAAGAGAAAACCAAAGGAAAGAAAACCCAAGGAGCAAAGCGAAGGGGATGTTGAGAAAAAGGTTAAAAGTAAGAAACTCTCAAAAAAACGTGAAGCTGAGGAGAATGTAGAAGAAAAACCGAAGAGCAATAAAAAGAAAGATCGAAGCGACGTGGATGTTGATAAGAAAAGTAAAAAGAAGAAAAAAGAGGAAGCAAACCACAGCGAGATGGAGGTCGACGATGAATCTAAGGATGAGGACGAGGCTGTAGGTGGAAAGGAAAATGCAAAAAATTATGAGTCAAGCGAAAGCGACGTTGATATGGAAGACGAGGGTGCTGGGAATAACGGAAGTCGGAACAATGCGAAGAAAAACGTCCATACTAACTCAAAGAATGAGGAAAAAAGCGACATGCTAAATCGTGAAGAAAACAAAATTAAGATGCAGAACAAAGATACAACCGCACCAAATTGCATTATTGGAAAAAACCAAGAAACAGATGAGGAGACTGAAAAAAAAATACAAAAAATTGAAGGAAATAATGATGATGATAGTTTAACGAATGAGGATGAGCCCAAGTCTACAGAAAATATTGATGAAGATGAAGCTTCGGAACCTGTCTAAACTAGATGAAATGAAAGAAATAATTTATTCCAACTGAATGAATTAGAAAGTGTCTTAATTTTATGCTTATTATCATTTTTACCGTACTTGAAGATTCAGTATTATCGAAACATAATTATTCCCACAAATATTCTCATTCAGTTGGTCGAACTGCCTTAAATTAATGACTTTTGTTTCGTGGTACCCACAATTTATATTTTTATTTTAAATACTCATGTATACGTTCAGTTGTCGTGTTCATAGTCGTAAATATTTCGTATTAAAATATAAAGTCAAAGTATATGGTCTCTGTGATGTTACGTCAAAGTACAATCTTTATGTCGATCTAGTTGTAATAACATTTTTGTAAGAAAAGCATCGAAAGTAATAATAAAAACAAGACAAATGAATGAACGAATTTGGCGGAAACGTTGATTTGTTTTTTTGGCGGAGCAAATAACGTCAGTTTCATTTAAGGTTTATTAGTTCGGTTTAAAAAAATGTCAGAAGAAAACGAAGATGAAAATGAAGATGAAAACGAAGATGAAAACGAAGACGAAAACGAAAATGAAGACGAGGCAGAATCTGAAATATCTTGGAGCACCGAGTTTATGGGATCGGAGATATTTCCGTCTCCCATTGATTTAAATATCGGAAGAATGATTCAAAAAGAATTAACACCACTTATTTGGTGTTATTACGAAAAATTACCCGTTAAACTCAAAATCACGAACACTGGGAAAACGGGTTATGTAATGTTAAAGGAATCCAAATTAATGATATGTTTAAATGATCGTAACTTAAATATATTTGATTTATAACGATTGTAAAAATTTTCGAAAAATCCAGCCCTTATGTGGGTTCAAAATTGGAATACGAAGTTTTCTTTACAACACGATTAATAATCAAAACGTACGAATTTTTGCTCTTTCTTTTAGTTGTTTTAAGTGCTCAATGGCATGAAGAGGGCCCATTCTTCACAGGTGGACCATTTTCGTCGAAACAAATATTTTCTCAACTTCATTTACATTGGGGTCCGAATGACATGGAAGGAAGTGAGCATTCAGTCGATGGAGCAAGGTCTGAAATTTGGAAATAGATTGAATTATATGAAGCATGAATCCAGTTGTAATAAACACGAATCTTTTTATCGTTCGTCATATTATCAAAGTATCTTTTTAAAAGTCATTGCTACAATAACATTTTTTTTTCCATAATGGTTGTAAACGTGAGAATTGTTGTCACGAAAACTAAATTATGATCACATACGACCTGACGTGTTGAGCAAAACAATTTTTCTATTGGAACGACATAAATTTGAAAAAAATCAAGTAAAAAATGATTTTAATAAATAAATAAATTCCCCTTTTATTAGCTTTCCCATGGAACTTCACGCGGTTCATTTTAAGAGCGACTACACCGGTCACGAAGCTGCTTTACGCAGACTTGATGGAATTTCCATTCTCGTTTACTTTTTCAAAGTACAAATTCGTCCATATCGAAATATCGCATTCTTTATTTTTTGCTGAGACAAGAATTCATTATTGGCAAATATGATATTTCAATTTTCAATTATTTTTATTTAATTTAGCATCGACTGTACCATAACGATACAATCGTAATAATAATTGATAAAATTTTGTTCAGCAAAATAAATTCGTCTCTCAGTGAATCCATACAAATGAATATTTTCGCCGAGGTGATCTATCGGTCGTTTGATCGTTAAAAATGCTTCAGCACGCTTATTTTGAAGCAGTTTGATTTTTCAAGAAAAATAAAAGAAATACGTTGTTCTTTTTTCGTCAAAGAATAATGGGTAATTTTGATTTGTCTCAAAATATCAAGGATGTCTCAGAACAACGTGTATCTGTTTTTTTTTCGATATCCCCTCGCACTCACGCAACTGATAGATCACCGTAACGACTGAAACTAATCCAGGATCACTTTTAAAGTTGCAGTCCATGGCAAATCCGAGAATCAACGGAATAATAAAGAATTTAGAATCGATAAAGCAAGCAGAAACCTCCTCCAGAATTGTTCCATGGCCATTGAGTAATTTACTCCGAACTTTCTACGATGATTATTTCCTTTACAGAGGCTCTATATCAGCAACTAATTATCGGCATAATGTGACGTGGTTAATAAGCCGGGAGTCTATTGGCATATCCATGGAACAGGTACCAAAATTATATTAATTCTGAATTACTAACATTAGGTGATTCTGATCCAGATAAAGAATATCATTTCAATACATTTCAAATTTCAATTTAATGCTAACACATATAATGCGTTGAAAAATATAAGTACGTTTCAAGAGATAGAGCTGGAAATGTGCCTGGGTCATAAAGACCCATGATTGTAACAACGAGAGCTAAAATAAGGAACCAGAGGTTAATGCTTTGAGCCATGCATTTTTCCATGCGTGTAATTAATTTTAAATTCGATACTCTGAGATTTTTCGAGTTGTTGATAACGTATTTGAACTGGGAATTTGGAAATTCCAAGTTCTAAAATACTTTTGAGTTTGTTTTTCTTCTTTTTCTCTTGAAATTGTTTTTTTTTCTTCAAAATTTTTTCAAAATTCTGATTCTTTAAGATTGAGTTATAAATAATCTTTATTTTGTTAGGTTGCAGAATTTCGTTCATTGAAGAGTGTAAATTCAAAACCTGTTGGGAGTAAAAATAAAAATCGAGATTTGGAAAAAGCAGGAAATGAAATTGTGTATCATGTTAATCCATCGGGTTCGATGTATGGAAGTTTATTGCCGATTTCCCGTGGTCTGTTGCCACCGCGAGTTAATCATTGTAATGAGTATCTTGTGAAAATGAATGAAAACAATGAACCAGTTGGTTGACGTGGCAATAATCTCTTCATTTTTGTTTCAATGACAAAACATTACATAAAAATTGAGGCCTTGTATAAATAAATAAATATATTGATGATGGGGCGAGAATGATAGTGTGCATTCTTTTATTTTCTTCTTCGTCGACGTCTTTTAATGCGTTCGCTTGCAAGATCGCAATTGGGATAAAGCGATGAACAATCAGCACCACCGAGACCGAGCACCGATGCTTTTATAGACTCAAGCATCGTTGGCCAAGTTCGTTTATTCAAAACTCTGCCTGATACCCAACTCATTCCCAAACTGTAAATAAAATATATAACTTCAGGTAGTAGTTTTGCCACAGCGTTTTTCTATAAAATTTTTATCAATTCAGATAACATAATTAGGACATAATTATTATGTCATGACGTGCCAATTTTCGAGATATTTCCTATGAGAGATTCTTTCCAAACTTTTCCACCGATTTTTTTCATCGAAATCTTGATTATGGACACGATGAAATTAAAAAATATTGAATTACGATTTTGACTGTATAGTTTCAGAGATACTGCGACTGAAAGTATATGTTCAAAAATCAAAGATTTATCGCATAGAGTCAACTTTTCAAGACCACTGATCAAATATGGAGACAGAGTTACCATTGAGAAATAAAAAGAATAAAACGATGTTTGAAGAAAGTAAAAGAATGATGGTGGCAATCAAGAAGATTGACAATTATTGTGTAATTTGTTGGATTTCATGATACCCTCATTAACGAAAGTGTCATCATCTTGTGTCTACTGACTCACAAAGTACATTGCATATTTTAGGCAATTTAATGGACTCATTATTTTTATAGATTGATTGACAATAATTCACCGAAAGACGACAATAGTTCAAAGTTATTTGCCGTAATGTTTTGATTTTTTTTTTGTTTCAGTTAATAGACAGAATGATGAATTCTTCTATAAATTCAAAGAATGAATAAAAACGACGAACCTCCAAACTGGTAGCCATATTTTTCGTGGTCCACTAGAGACTCTCGAGTGACGATTGTCATTGCAAAGTGACCATCGGAGACATTGTCCAGAGTCTCTTTCGGCAACCATAGCAGCTTCGATCGATCTCAACACTCTGTAAGATAATTCGTTTAAATCCTCGTTAGCGTAATTCATATATCCAGAGAATTGAGTATCTCTTTTGAATCTCGTTCCATCAGCATCAGCAACGATTGGTGCTGCTGTTGTTGTATTCATGTTTTGCTAAATTGAGCAATAATAATAATTGTTATTAGAATGACAGTACAATTTCCGCTTATTCTTTTTATAACTTTTTTGAATTACGAAATAAACGCTTATACGTGTTTTTGTTATCTTATTAATGAGTAGTGATAATTTTAAGATCATTACCGTAATATTCATGAGTAATTGAATAATGAATAAACCAAATGCGAGAAAAGCGAGTGCAGTAAGTGCAATCTCAAAAAAATCCTTGATTGTCAACTCGTGACTTTTTTCTTTGCCATGATAGGATGGTCTGTGCCAATATTCATCTTCATAATGATGACTCGGTTGCTCGTAATAATGCTCTTCGTGAATTATTGGCACTATGTCTCCTTGGTGATGGTGATGATTACTTGGAGGGTAATGATCGTGTCCGCTGTACTGATAAGTGTGCCCGGTTGATGAAGGCAGCAAGTGATCTTCCAACGAAAAAATATCATCAACTGATTATTGGACAAAGTAGTAGAGGGTCGAAGTAAGGACACGAGAATTACATTTTTTTTTGTTATCGTTTTTTGTAATAATTTTCTTCATTATTGGAAGTTCACATTAAATTTTTACTGAATTATGTAACGTTATCATACATCATTCTTATTTCTATAAAAAAAAAAGAAAATCGTGTATGATAAAACATTTCTTTATACATAACATTTCTTCATCGAACAAAACAAAGGGAAAATCGAGTATCTAAAAAAAAGCAGGTGGCGATGGGTTCAAGAGGACATAAGAAATCACTACACGAAAAAAACATTTTGTTACAAAATATGTTACTTCATTTATCTAAATTGAAAATAATAGAATTTTATTTTTCAATTGAATATGGAATGAGAATAAAAAGTAAAGATGGAAAAATGAAAAACTTATTTTTCCTATATTTAAAATAATGTTAAAAAAAATTGTTCATACCATCAGGACTATCGAAATACGTTTTGTCCGGTGATACGGGTGCTGGCATCGCGTAACCCGTAACTTCACCATCAAATTCTTCGATATCGTGAGCTTGCACGACCGAGACACCCCGCAGTGGATGTCGGGGTCCCATTTTTTTTCTTAGTTTTTTGGACGGTGCATAATGACGATAAATGTCATCGAGGGTCGTTGTTCTACGGAAAATATCGTCACGATCCAAAAAAAAACATTTTTTTTTTTCAGTTTTCGAATAATATCCCAATGAATGAAGGAAACTTTTTTTCTTTATCACTTTAAAATGATTTACCGTTGCAGCCAATCTTTATACTTCGTGCTGCCCTCATCGGCAAGTAATTTATGCTGAACCGTCACATTGTCGTCCGTACCAGAGTTTGCAATATCGTTGTAATCGTCAGTATCGGAATCTTGAGGATTCGAATCGCCAAAAAAATCAGGCAATGAATTCGATTGCGAGTCATGTACGTTGGGACCTCTTTTTACACGACTCGTTCTCATTTCACGAAATATTTCCTCAGCCATGAAACCGTGACAGAGATACTCGTTCATTCTTTTTCTATTTTTATAACATTTTTTGTTTCGTTATTTTTTCTCTTGATTAAGTTAAGGGAACTTTGAAGCCGAGCTAGGCTCTGTTTACAAATTAGTAAGGGATGAAATCATACATTGGTACATAGAGAGCAAATCATATAAAAAAAATGAATGTTTTTACTGAAAATTTTCAAAATTATAATATGGAACTGGGTCACGGTACGTAATTATCATAATTTTTATGTACATTTTTCGCATTGTACAAATTTAAATGAACAACTTCAAACATGTATTTTTGTCGACAACTTTGACCCTAGAATCCAACAATCAATTAATTCGACAATAAGCCTTACAATGATGTAATTAATGATCCGAATCATTTCTGCAGCATCAAATGTTCGTCGTATGCGATAACCGAGTTTACTTAATTCCATTTTCTTGGTTTTTCAATAACGAAGAGAATGGTGTATGATAAAGTCGAATCTGGTGAACATTTGTTTGTGAAAAATGTATAAAATCGAGAAGAAGTTACGAAATAAAAATGTAAAAACGAAGGAAATTTGAAATTCTCGTGAGATTTTAGGGTTGAGATCAACGAAAAAACACTTGAATATAAATGAGTTTTTGAGTAAAACCATAAACACATTTATATCTTTTGTGTTAATAAAATTTTTAATTTTCCAATAAGTTCAGTAAACGCAATTCTTTACTATTCAACCCGGGGAGTTTATTCGACTCATGTGAAAACAATGATAAGACTTTGAAATCATTAAAAGAAAAAAAAATTGATAATAAATACCTGTGAAATTCCATTTCGCCCAGTGCACTGTCCATACTTCCATCAACGGTGAGATTATCAAATTTGTTAATATTATCCTTTGTCTTTTTTTTTTGATCCATGAGTAAAATTGATCCAGGCATTAAATCGATCGACATTATGTCTTCTTGGCTAATGCAAAAATCGTTACCATCGTAGTAACAATCCATCTGTGCACGAGTAAACCTAATCCCCAATAGGGCAAGTATTAACAAAATTCCGAACATTTTAACGATTGAAATGAGTAAATAATTAAAATATTATTTCGCCTTTCAGTGAAGAAGGTACATTCGGAGAAATAAAAACCAGAGTGACTGTCCACTAATATGGCCAACGTAGGATATTAAGAATGTGGATTCTAGAGTCGTTGGTCGTTGCATGGACGACACGGAGCTGAACATGATAATTGCATTAACTGTAACCATGCTCGAGAATCACGAGGTGTTTATGGGCGACACTTTTGTCTTTCTGTATAAGTAAATCAGTTTTTTTTTTCAACCAATAAATGGATTCTAGATTTTTATTTACGAGGAGAGGTCAAGGCTTTTTTTTGCATTTCCGATTGTTTCAAATTTATTCGTAATGCATGTAATTTTTTATTCATTTACTAAACGTATTTATCCTCCAAATAAATTTAAAAAGTGTTTACGCCCGGATTCCTCTAACTAAATAAATTAATATTGACATTAAAAAATAAAATGAATTTGTATCCCCTTTCTATGAGTTTTTTTTTTAAATCATTTTCTCTAACTTTCTGAGCCATGGTGGGACTTACAGTGCCTTACCTATTTTTTTCATTTTTTTTTTTGAGTATTCGATCACTATTACAGAAATTAGAGTACGTTCGAACAAGTTGTTTGAAAATCCGAAACTCAAGTTATACCATCATTTTCGTGTTTTTCCTGAATTTTGTGTAAAACGCAAATTTACGTGTCTCCGTCAACGATAAAATGTAAGTGTTTGAAAATCGATGGTGAAAAGAGTTTTGTAGACGAAGAGTAAACAGTAGCGTGATTGAAAAATCACAGATCATCAGCAAACTAAATTCTGTAATGAATTGTCGTTACTATATTAATAATAATAATAATAATAATAATAATAATAATAATAATAATAATAATATGAAAATTACCAGTAATGTACCAGAGACTGAGAGTGAGACATAAAAGATCGGATTTAGAATAAGGCTGTGAGTGCGTTCCTCTATAGATGTCCTGAAAATGTTTATCATCCCCTATCATCGGGTGACAGAGTATACTTGGTGAAGTTTTAATCGAATTAGGTTTGTTGTATGCGTATGAGAATTGGGGGTCGAAACGTGAGAGGTATGATTAAATACGTTTATTAAAAACCACTTACGGCACTCTTATGAATGTTTTACCGTATCGAGGTTGCGTGTTTGAGGGTTTGAGCAGGAATATAGTGAGCATTGAAAACGGGGGTGGTAATGGGGCCTTTGTTCCCCTGGGAATTCGCTCACCTGTCTAATATCTACGGAGAGTGGTTACTGTCCTTTATGTATGTATATATAGCCGATGCTATTTTATATTTATATACATACACGTATACATTGTATACACATATTTGCACGTGTATATAGTTTTGGGGATGAACGACGATCCAAAGCTGAAGCGTGACAACAATCCTCCTGCCTGGCACGTTTGGTTCAGTTGAGAGAGGGGAGATTCCATACCTTTTTTCTCTGATGTGCGGGTGCATGGCTTTTCTCACTACCGGTCTCGATGTTGGCACGCTTTCTATGCCACTACGAAGTTTTCTTAGGCTTTTCGTACAACGAAATCCATCTTGCTTTATTTAATGGGGGATGATTGCAGATCATTTTTAATAAAAACTTTCCTCAATTTAATTTTTTTTTTCAAAGTGTACTTAAGGTAACAAAATGTCATTTGAGATGATGGGGCATTGAAATATTCATAATACTTGAGACAACAATGGAGAGTACTGAACTGTAGGAAGGTTTTTGTTTTGCAATGTATATTTATTCTTCTTTCGGGAGAATTGGAATATAACGAGAATTTGATTAAGTTCTTAATTGGGTATAACTTTTAATGTCTGTGCTCGATCTTGTTGGTTATATTTATAATAATTAGTTGGTTCGAATGTTTATTGCACTTCTGTTTCGTTATAAAGTATAAAAACAGATTTGTGCACGAAATCTATTGAATTTTATTAATTTAATGAATTTTATTAATTTAATCACATACAACACTTTATATTTGGACAATTTTATGTAGATAATATACTATTTACTTTGGTATTAAATGCATAATAGAGAAAAAAGATTTATGGATGAGTCGTAATGTGCGTTTTTCGTGAGCTTTATGGACCATCGACCAATTTTCTCACCTCAGACGTGAGGAGGCCTATCTCGACACGAATGGCGCTTTCTAAACGATCAAAGCTTTGATATATATACATATAGTTTTATAGATTGCCATAGCGGACGTTTAAGGGATGAAGTATGAGAGGAAGAGTAGAGTGATGCTATAAAAGGAATGGAACATCGGTTACATAGAACACGCTTAACGCTTTCTATACAATATATAAATATATGTCTACTGTCAAACATATATATGTACAAAACAGGGCGTTTACAAGAAGGAAAAGCATGCGCGCTTGACGACCAATGAGACTTTTTGAAGTGTTTTTATCCACTACCCTGATTTTATTACATTCTTCATATTTATAAGCGTTGTTAGTGGAAAATATGCAAATGTTCAAGTCCAAAAAAAAAAAATTTTTCAATTATGACCGCGAAATATCACGAAATTTGACATTTTATTTTAAAAAATTAAAGAACATTTTAGCAAATTAGCGTTTTGGTTTTATTTAAAAAATTACAATGAAAATGATAGTTTAAATTTAGCCGAAGGATAATTTTTCATATTCTACAAATAGTAGATTTTTATCAGCAACAAATAAAAGTTTATGACCATTTCTCCATCTTTTTATTACGCCAAGAAAACTACTTCAATCAATACGTGCATCCATTTTTAAAAATTGTATTAACCTTGTGATATCATTAAAAAATAAATTTTTTCAAATCAATAGATGAAAACGCATAAAATTTGTCATTTGATACAAAAATGGAATAGAACGAAAAACATAAAATATTTTCAGATGAATAATGCGTTTTTCAAAATGATCAATATTAAGTATACATGTTAAAAATATTGAATAAATTCTAAGAGAAGGGGGCGGTTTTGAGAGCAATCGAGACCCCTTCCCTCATCTTAGAGGACAAAAAAAAGAGTAAAACGCCCACGATGTGTGGTCAAAGAGCATCGAGAGGCGGTAGGTGTGAGATTCTCGAGAGAGATGCGCCTTATCTGATTTAATAGTGGTGGGGATAACGTGAATCCTAGGGGGGAGTTTTTCTCTTATAGGATGGACCACGGACACGTGCCCCACCTGTCATACACAATCGGGGCTTTTCAACCAGCTATTTTCATCTCTTGACCGGTAGAAAGAGATTAGTCAAAGATTAGCTGTGCTCGTGTTTATCGGATACGCTGTACACATTTTATTAAAAGATACAAGTTTTTTACTCGATGAAAAAGTCATTTAAATTAGTTTGAATTTAGTTGGTATTTGGTTTTTTAATACAATGACAATTAATAGTTTGAAAAAACTTCGCACAGTGCACTAGGAACAGTTATCCCATCGCTTTTACCAGTGAAATGAAAAAAATAGATTTATTTGATTAACCGATTCTATGGCAAGGGAACAACGAGTGATCTGAACTTTGAATGTGACTCCACTTAGCATAGAGATCGTTCATTTTTGTTATCGTTGAAAAAACATTATTAAATTTAGTTTAAAAGCATTTCAAATGACTTTAACGAGGATGGATTTGACGAACGATATCGTACGTGAAAAACACATCGAAAGATCCAGAAAAGTTTATAAAAAAAACATACCGCAAGACAATAGTGTTGAGTGGTTGGAATCATCTCGGCATGAAGAAAAAACCGGATATGGATCTGATTCCACAGTGAGCGATAGTAACGAGGCAACGAGAATTCCTCCAAGTGTAGAAAAAACGAGAACTAATAATTCTACTATTTTACCAATTCCTTTCTCGATCGAAAACATTCTGGCACGCAATGAGAAAAGTGGCGATTACGTCGAAAACATTTCGAGGGATGAAACCAATCGCTGCTCCAATTTATTGGTTCGGCCGACGGCAATTGCTCCATCGCCAAGTCACAATCGTCCAGCAACCGGCGGTACGATTCTTCCTTACAATCCACACTGTAAGTTTTATTAAAATTATTTCAATTAACATTGCTTCCATTATCAATATTTTCATTTTATTCTTGACATTTAGCTCAAAAGCAATGTTTTATAATGAAACAACTTAATAAACAAGTATTTAGATAAATAAAAAGAAAATACGGCGAAGTCCTTGAATTTCACAAATTGGAACAAAGCTATATGAAAAAAAAACAAAACAATTCCTGACGTGAAGAACATCTATCTAGAAGTCAAAACAATTCTAAAATTATTATCGTTTTATTCATTCACATGTAGATTTATCAATTATGATAAATTATTCATTAATCGAACAAATGAAAGTGTGGATATATTCAAAAATTTGAAAAAATAAAGCCCTTTGATTTACGTATAAAATGCAATAAATCTTCCCATGGATTCAAAACGCATTTTTGAGTTGAATCATTCCTGAGTGGGTATCTATATACGTGAATAATAATTAATCTGGAACCGATCAATTGGTGCCCAATTAATAAAGCTTTAACGTACAATGAAGTCTTCTAAATTTTCCGTCACAAATTAATGTATTTTTCCAATTGAAAAAATCGTTGGCAGTATTTCATGTAAAAATACGTTGATGACTACAGAAGCAAGCTAACCCTTGCAATGGGTTCATATTTTATTATACATTTTAATTGAATTATTACTGGACTTATTCGTATATGTATTTACATATTGAGGTTAATTATTCGTTCGTTATTGTCATTCTTTGAAGTTGGAATTCACGAGGATCCTTTTTATGGAACGAGTCCTCACAATCCTGGTATTTACCCTGGCGAAGCTGATGGAATGGTACCGGGTTCAAGTATTTCTCCCGATTCAGGGGGTTACTCAGCCGCAGCTGTTTCTCTAGCCTCAGCTTCGTTGCTTTATGGTGCCGCTTGTTGGTTTCCCCAAACGAAATCTAACCAATTATTTGGCTTGCACGGTTGGTACAAATAAATAATTACATTTATTCGGATTGAAAGTGATTTACGATAAATACTCACAAAACCGTTTTTCATGTGGCTTTTTCAATGTTATAATTATATAAAAGCTCTCTCCTACTAAATTGAGAGATTTTTAAGTCCCACAATTACGACCAGATACAGAGGGGTAGATTTTTGAACTTTTAGAAATCTCATAACCATCGCTCATGCTACCAAAATATATGTTCAAGTTCGATTTCGATCTGCTTTTTGAACGGTACTCGTTCCAAAGGGTATAGTGCAGACATTATTTTTTTATTCCTCCATTCAACATTTCGGTGTCTCGAAAATGATGAACGGTAACTCATTGATGGACTGTAGGAAGACACAACGCAATTAAAACGGGTCAATTATTATAAGTTAATGATTGTCCGACGATTCCACCCGATCATTTGATTCGATGTCGTAATATTTGATAAAAATAATAATAAAATCTTATAGTACAGCATTGTATTGTATTGATGGAATTTCGTTTAATAAAATATCAGAGAAACGATGTTTCATTGAAATATATAAAAGGTTAATGTTAATAGTTTTTCCGTTTTGAAAGGTTGGTCAAGTAGGTCTTTCTGAGACTATACGGTTAATATGATATATACAGTATCTACGATGCAATAAATCACATGAAAGAGGGAAACGGGAAAATGTTGTAGTTTCGCATCTTGGCGCGAGATCATTAATAAATAATAAAGGTGGCGCACACATATCGCACCAGGTGGCGAAATAGGTTGTTCATTTAGAGGGACACAATGGAGCTTGAGGGTAGGTGGAAGAAACTCGTGTTAAGAGTGCGGCTACCGTTATATACGTGAGGCGAGAAAACGCGAATATTGGATATTACGGAGACGTACTTAACGATTGTGTGGCACGCGAATCCAGCATCAACCTTTCTCCGTTCCCCCATTGGCAACCAGCCAATTTTTTCACATTACTACTTTATGTATGTATATGTTATTCAATAAAACGTGAGGAAAGATGATTTGAGAACGATTGTACATCTGAATTGAATCTCGATCGATCTTCCAAAGGTCGAAAAATCGTTTATTGAAATTTCCATTTTTTTTCACCGTCTCCAGCTACGGTTTTGTGTACAAATGCATTTCTTACGGAACGTATAAGATTTTGGATGAAAGATGTTCTTAACATTTATGAAAATATAAGACAAGAGATTTGAGGAACCATCAATTGATGAATGCAAAATTCCAGAACGTGGTTTGTTCAACGACATTTTTATCCGCGATTTCTCGGACCAACGCTTATTGAATTCCTTGTTAAGGAATCCTCTACAAATACATCTCATCGAACCAAATTTCTGTTATTCGAAAATGAAAGATCTTAGAAAAGGAAAGTCTATTGAAAATAAGAGAAATTATAATTTAAAAAGAAAATCTAAAAAATTACGGATTATTCTATTGAAAATGTCGATGGATATGAAACCGTGAAATCTTGCATTTATCAGGTGATCGGGTGGCAAATCTATCGTTATATATTAATAAGACGCAGGCTGTAATACGAATCCATCGTGAATTTAATTGATTCTTTGCAATTAATTTGAAAATTTAGCACTCATTTGACGCGTGTGAATTTTTTTTTCTGAAATCGATAGAGATTCACAAGAGAAATGAGTGATTCAACTTGCAAGCTTAGGCGTTACAATGTCCTTCCCGCGTTTATTCGTGGTGTATAAGGAGGACCTTGGTTAAACGTTGTTGAAACCGGGGATAGAGATTCGCGAGAGCGGCCATTGCAGTTTTCGCTCCCTCGGACGAAAAATCCGCCATGCTGTTAGAGGGCCATTTATCAGCGTCGTACCTCTAACCATCTTTCGGAGAGGTGCTAAATGTCTCGGCACACTCGTAAATCTTTTTCATCTTTCCTCCTTCTCAATATTTTTTTCTTTCTTTTTGATCTCACAAAATACATATATGTAGACATATTTCTCCTTTTTTCGAGGAACTCAATATACTAAGATCCCGAGAATCCTGAAAATGGCGTGTAAAACATATTTCTACCAAGTGTCATTCAATAAAACAACAATTATTCGTAATTTCCATTTTTTTTTCAACATTCGATCACAAAGATAGAGTTTTTTTGGAAGTCATTACAGAATTGGATCCTTATTCAAAATTATTTCTTTTCGAAGCCGTGAATTTTGAGTTTAATCATTTTTCCGGGTATGAAGTTTCGAGAGGTAGACGCCCGAAAGAGCCTCATAAAAATCTCTAAGGTCTTAGTTAAACATGCGACATCCCTCATATTTGCTCATACCGTAAGCGCTATTCGGCTAATTGTGTGAGCAACCAATGGTTATATTCGAGGGACCAAGGTGTAAGCATGAGAGCAAGTGAGCGAGAGAGGAAGAGGGTGGAAAAAAGATCAGTCTTTTCATGGAAAATCTATTAAAACGTTAACATTATATATAAATATTCCAGTTGTACACACAATCGCTATTTCCTTTCGAGACCTGTCCTATGTTTTGTTTCTCTTTTTTATTATTTTGTCGCGTATGAGTACACAGTTATTAATTATATATGGTCTTCGCATATGATAGACGTAGTCAGACAGTTAAAAAAACACGTCAAATTTGTGAGTCTTCGTTATAATCATCATCTAAACATCGGGCACAATTTGTTCGGATATGTTTGTGTATATATATTTACGCTACGGTGTTTAATTCGGGATTTTTTATTTTTATTTTTCAAGATTCTTATACACGTTGCAAGTAAATTTTCGGGACTTCTAAATATGCCTCAAAAACTATACACTCACTGGCAATTCCGTTGACATCTCCTTTGACATTTGCAAGAGCTGGTATCTCCTTGCCCATTCATGTGTTAACTCGATATAGCAAAGCCGATTAGCCACTGATTCGTTCAAAACCGTGAGAAATTTTTATTCTATTGTATCAATATAAAGGAATATCAGTAGATAGTAAAACACCTGATGAACGTTTAATAAAAAAACCATTCAAACTAAACGTCATAGTATCTTTTATTGGATTTTGATTAAAAGGAAAATTCTATTTTCCATTGAGTTTACGTAGAAACGTAGAAAAAACATATTTTCAAAGAAAATTGCGTTTTATAAATTAAAAACCATCTAGTTGCTGATTAATTCATCAGTTTTATATCAAAGCGATGGGAATTGAAATAAAAATGGAAAAAATCATCTAAAAAAAAACTGAGGGGTGTGTCAAAAATGAAAAAAATACACTTCCATTGATAATTTTCTATTTTACTCCGATCCTTTTGGATTCATATATCTACTTATGTATACCTGCGAAGAATATACATAGGGAATGAGTTGAGTTTGAAACCTTCCAAGCTCATCAGTTTGCCATAAACTGTTTGCTCATCTTATTGTCGGCTTGTCACCTCGGGAACAGCCGATGATCGACCACACGTATAAATACATAAAACTTCTCGTAAAATATATACCACGTCCGTTGCTTTTCTCGATAACATTGTGAACAAAGTGCACTATTGCATATATAAACATTTCTCAAAGTAGGTAGGCATGTCACACAACATATACGTCTTCAAATACGTAATTATTGGAATTTTAAGTTTTTATTAACACAGTGAAGTGATAATTTTTGAGAGTATTCTTCCTGTAAAGAAAAAAAAAGCTTTAGTTCTATATTTACAGGTTTTTTAGTTTCGTACGATGAATATCATGGTACGTTTGTAAAGCCTGCATGTTTACACGTTGATCATTTTGGTGATAGTATAGTTGTAACGATTGCCATTACCGTTGTCAAACTCCAGTTAACTTTCAAACAAACTATTTTTTAATTTGTCCCTACAATTAAGCACAATGATAATCAATTGTCAAGCAGTTTCATTTTACCGGTCATAGACAAACTAGTAAAGGAAATTGATCTCGCGCTAACGGAAAATTTACTGAGCCATAGGTATAAAAATTTTAGATCAAGAGACGGAGTAGTGTCCCGATGCCAAGCATATTATAGAAAGGAAAGGCCAACGCGAGCCCATTGAGTTTTATGATGTATTCATCAACCACTCGAACTTACGATTCGATCGACTCCTACCGAATGGCAATTGAACTCTCTTGCACGTGGGCACGAACCTAATACATTATTTGTTACATGGTGTGTTAGCATCAAAGGTCGCAACTCAGTATGCAACAATACACTGAAATAAAAGGTTTGTGATAAGAAGTTTATGATTCCGGCGATTCCCCAAACTAAGCAGCATCAGGTGAGATCAGTACCTGAACCAGTGACTACTCAATCGTTTTAGGACTCAGGTTCTTACTTTTTATGGTCGAAGCCATGCAACTTCAAGTCAGTAGTAATACAGCCACCAGGATCGGCCAGGTTTTGCACAGTTTGCCCTCGTGCAAATGCGGGCCAGTAGTGCGTTCGGGAAAAGTGCAGACTGTAGGCAACACCTTTGGGGATGGAGGAAGGAATATGAAAGAAATATTCATTATTTTGCCACATTTTTACATGAAAGAATGCTTCAAAATGAAAAAAAAAATGATTCGGTATCTCGTTTTGTAAAGAAGCATCGAAATGCAAATATTTGCAAAATGTCAAATGTCAGCAAAAATCCTTCATGTCCTAATTTTGGTAGTTATTATACGTTAAAGAAAAACAATAAATGTTTGTTCGAATTTCAGCTCCGAAACCGAGTGGTAGGAGATCTCGAAAGCCAGGAATCGATAGGAAGCCACGTCAGGCATACAGCGCAAAACAATTGGAAAGGTTGGAGGCTGAATTCAAAATCGACAAGTACTTAAGCGTGAGCAAACGTATGGATCTTTCAAAGAATTTGAATTTGACGGAAGTGCAGATAAAAACGTGGTTTCAAAATCGTCGAACGAAATGGAAGAAACAATTGACATCGAGACTAAAAATGGCCCAACGACAGGGTCTTTTTGGAGCTCCGACTTATTTGAATGAGAATCAATATCCGGGTTTGTTGCCAGCTTATTACGCGGCAGCAGCGGCTGCAGCAGCTGCAGTTTCGTCTTCACCTCCAAGTAGTGTACCGCTTGTTCCTAGCGAAGTCCACACAATCGGTAATGGAGGAAACCAAGAGAATTCATACGGTAATTTGTTCCCTGGTGCGACCAATTCTTCCATAGCCTCGGAAGATTCTTCTTCGTCGGTAAACGGGCAATCGTCGATAGGAAATTCTCTGCCATCGGTCGGCAACCGTCACAGGCAAATATCTTTATCCAGTGTCAAATATACCAACGAGTATGAATGAAACTCTTGACCGTAGCTGCACGTGCTCAAGCGATTTTCCTAATCATTATTCCGAGTGACTTGTCGATTAAACTTGTTGCATTAATTGATGGAGCATTTTGAACGGAGTAATGTAGTTGGAAAACTTGTCGAATAGTTGAAAGCCTTGAAAATAGACAAGTTTCTACATAGCATCGACACTATTCGAATCTCGCAACATTGATGCATCGTGCAACTATTTTCATTTCAATAGCAACCAGATAAAAACAAGTTAAACTTTTATCACGTGCTGAAAAAAATCTTTGCATTATTTTTGATTGCAAAGATTCGACACATATGTTCATGGACGTAAAAATCTGCCTGGATAATGATGCACCGAATAATTTCAACCAATTTAATCATAGAATTTAAATGATTAAATTATAATTCGAAGAGAAACCGTTTTTGGAATTCGGGATGTTGGTTGATCATAAAAAAGTGCTAATGCGACACAGTCACAAGTTATATGTACAATGTATTATATATAATAAATGATATTAATAATACTATATACAAGGGGTCAGCTTTATGGTATTTGTAACTTCGGACTTAAGCATTTGTGTATTCCGACGATATTAAGTGTCCTCGATTAATTTGTGATAAGATTTTGAAACGATGATAACCATGGTATGATGATACTGTAATCAGTCTGTAAGATTCTAATAATATAGTTGGATTAGTTTCTTTTTCTGTACTGATTTATTCGTTTTAATCAACTTTTGGGATTCTTTGATTTTCCAGGTATCAACAAACTCAGGATGGTAGATACTGCAAAAAAGAAAAATTGACATATATTATTAGAATTCAGTAAATTTATCAAATTTCCAATAAATATCTGGGCAGTCAGGTATTGGATGAAAAATCGGTTGAAGGCTCTTCTCTTCGAAATTAGACGATCCAATCATAGCTTGTAACCATTTCTTTGGAGTTTTGTACTTTTGTATAAGTGAATTTCTCGAGTCGTTCGTATTTAGAAAAAAAAAGATAATTGATTATTTTACTTACGAATTAATTGGCCAGCTATTATGGCAATTAGAGGTACACAGTAATTGTCGATCAGATAACCGAACAAAGAGTTACCAACGAGTGCACCAATCCTGGCAAAAAGACCACAGAGTGATGCTGCCAGGGCCCTGATGAATAAGAAAGATATTAATGAAAGCTCTGTTATTTGCTTTGAAATTTCTATCTATGGAACAGTTCAAAAGAGCAACACAGAATTCTTATTTGACTGATATTATGGTATTGAATTTCACCGTTCAATTTTTATCCTTCTCTTTACTTCCCATTGTTTTTTATTGCATTTTTTTTCTTCAATCGTAATTTCAGAACTATTGAAGATAAGATTGCGGTAAGTTAAAAAAAAAACTGAGTACCATGCTTGACGCAATTTTTTACATATTCTTAAAGCTAGTAGTCTCGTCAAAGTATTCTTTTACAGATTTTTTAATCAATTTAGAATACACATTCACCGCAAAGTTACGAATGTATGAACGTGCAAAACTTCAAAAGGATTCGCGATCCCGTATTCGAGATATTGTCCATCAAAAACTGCACAGTAGAAGATGGTTTAATTTTGAAAAAACGTACCTTAAATTCGTCGGGAAGAGGTCAACGACAAGGCAGAAAATGATGCTCATGCATACGGAAGAAAAAGCCTCGAAAATACATGAGAGCACAAGGTTCTCGATCGAGGATGTGACGAAGAAGAAACCAACAGTTACGACCGAAGCTATGCTGGCTGAAATTACTGTGACAAAAATGTATGAATTAACTTTCAGATAAAGACTGATTGTTTTATCTGAATGGAAAGACGTCTCGGAGTCGCAAAAGTAGATTTTCGTTATCAGTCTTTTTCATGAGTATTTCAAGTTCTCAATTCATACGAGGAAAAAATCGTGTAGTTGGAATAGTCATTTATACTTACTCATGTAAAATTTGTATCCTAGTTTGTTAACGAGCAAGGGTAGAATTATGCTAACTGGCAGGCATGCCAGTCCAAGAATAAGGGTATGTAAGTAAACATTATTCTGAATGGTGCTGGAACAAACGAGCATCGTATCGTTGGAATTTTCGGTAATCTGTAAAAAATCGATTTTTTCTTTGGGCAATGACGAAAAAAAGCGAAACACAAAACTGGCGCGAATAAAACAAGGTTATTCGATGCTCACCATTTGATTGTAAGAGGATATTTTGCAAACACTCGATGTTTCGCCAGGCTGGGAGCTTTCGAACTCGGCGAATCTTTGGAAAAGCTCAGGGAACCACAACATCAAAGCGTAATATGACGAACCAAAACAATACATTAAACTACACACGATAAATGTGGGATAAAGATGCGGTGGTTTCCAAAGATTTATCGTTTGCGTTACTATCGATCGCAACATGTTCCAAAATAAATTCGGTTTTCTCGCTGATCCGCTTTGAGACGTTTTGACGCTTGTACTGTTCCTGGGGTCTAAATCGTGACTCATTTTTCTCATTCCCGCTAGAGTCAATCTCATTCGCAAATTATCGTATCCATTTTTACGCAATTTGTCCTAAAAGCGTGATACCAGAAAGCTCAGCTTTATCCAAAATTCTATTTTCTCTTTAATTTGCAGTGCAATTTCTCAATAGCAGTTTTGAATTTAGGATATAAGATTTTTTTTGTAACATAGTATAATCGGAAATCCACATTTCATTTTTCGGAAAAGTTTCATTCAATTTTGTCATGAGTCACTGCAAAAAATGTGTTATGTTTTTATTCATAGATTTAAACGTTCGAACGCCAAGAGCACTCCGTAGAGAATGATCATTTGTCACGATAATTAATGAATTAATCCCAATAATGTAAGAAATTCAGTTGAAAAATAGTATTTTGTAGTTGAAATACTTCCCTAAATCGATCATTGTGCATAATTCAGGAATTGTCACAGCATTATCAAAGTTAACTTACAAGATAATCGTCGAAGGTACATCCTGTATTTTCAGTGTACATCGTCTCCAGTGCTCGTGCCAATTTTTCGTCCTGATTGCTTTCAGCAAGAAACTTAGGTGTGTCCGGGAAATTAATTAACCAAACGCCTATAATAACCGATGGTATGGCACAAATAATGATGAACAGGTTCCAAGAACGAAATAGAAAACCTTCCACTATGTAAGCAAATTCGAAAGGTATGACGGTCCAAGCAATAACTGAAAAATCATCGAAAATGCAAATAATCAACAACTATTTTCGAAAAAGAGTTACATTTATTTTCACGTCCGTCAAAACATGACTTTTGGAAAGTGCAGGTAAAAATCATTAATTATATGAAAATATCATCTTACGTGGCAAAATTATAATTCCAATCGTCCAAGCCATTTCCATCCAGCATAAAATTTTTTCGCGAAATTTGCTGCTCTGAAATTCGCCAACGTACGTAAAAACGATTGTGCCCTGGCCATTCATTCTGCAAATGTAAAAGTGCCCCCCTTTCAATTGTTGTTCCTTTTTGTTAGAAAATCGAAAAAGGTTACGGTGAGTACTCACGCCCATCCACTGAAGAATTTCAGCAACAAAAACAGCCAGTACGTCGTAACAAGCGATGAAATGAACTCGATAATTGCATAAGAGAAAAGCGCGTACAAGAGAGCCGATTTTCTGCCTCGCAGATCGGCGAAGCACCCCCAAAAGTACGCTCCAAAAACCATACCTTTCGTATGTTAAATAAATCGAACATTTAATAAAGGAAATAGTATAGTTCAATAATAATAATAAAACTGAAAGAATAAGTGACACAACATAAGTTCCAATCTGACGCAGAACGTTAAATACTCACCAAGTATGGGCGTAGCACTAATGCGTCCTTTATCCAACGTGCTCAAATCGAGATCGCAAGCTGCTGACGGAAGTATAAATCCAACGCTACCGATGCACAATCCCGTGTTCATATAAATCAAACCACCCAAAACGGCGAGTTTTATTGTAAATTTTCCAAATCCTGAGTTAAAGCGTAAAAAAAAATTGCACGACTGATATCAACATATGAATAATTATAATAATAACTATAAAGTGGTTTAAGGATGGAGAATCGAAAAAATACCAGTTTCATCGACTGCATATTGAACGTCTGATTCGTTTGGTCTCGAATCAATTTCGTCGGTACATGCTGTTGAAAAAATTCAAGAAAAGTTATTCAACAATTAAAAATTCAGACGAGTACATCCGATGCTTTTGTTTTGTTTTTCAAAAATATTAAAAAATATTGAACAACGTACCCATTGATAATTTCAACTTCTGATTAGGTTTCAGTAGAATTGTAGAATAATAATATAAATTTAGAATAACTTTAATTTTTCAAATGCAATGCGATACACCAAGAAATGAATACGATCAGTATCCGATTACGACTAATCATCTCGATGCCTTGTACTGGAATGCTATATATGTATAAGTTTTTCGGGAATTTCGACCCATTTCCTTATCTTCCATTCTCTTATTCTAGCATCAGATTTTTTCCCCACAATCTGCTAATTTTCCCCACCATTAATACCATTCCAAACGAAATTGTTGTCATTTAGTCAACAAACGAACTGCAAATAATCGTAAAGAATTCTTACCCCTATTTTGTATTCTTTTTCAGGGTCAAGTGTCACGAATCATTTTTAATAGTTTCTTAGAAATATGTACCGTGATGTTAATGAATAAATAAGCAATTTCACGATTTTTTGCATAATAAAAAAAAAAAAAAAGTACAGATCTACGTACGAAATTATTTCTGCCAAATGAGATTGGGAAAACAAAAGAAAGGAACCTGATTTAGTGGTTAAACAATTGAGGACGTCCTGAATAACATTTGCGAACAAGTTGACAAACTATTAGCTTCTACTTATCTTTATTTTTATTCGGCAATACAATTGAAGAAGAATTATATTTGAAATATTTTAAGTTTAAACACTTTTACATTAAATTAGTTCACGTAATTGTTTTCGTTAAAAAAATATCATACTCGGACATCGTGATCAGCGCACGACTGTAGTAGTTTTAAGGATTTACAAAACGTGATTTCTGCTACTTCTGTCGTGAAATTACAGCGATTAGGTGTATGTCTTTAGATATTTGCATGTCAAGAGGCGTGGTGATGACTTAATCACCAGGAAATAAGAGGCTGGTAGTGGCAAAACACTGTAAATAATTTTCATGCTGAGCTTAATTTCAATAAAACAAAAACCTCACTAAAATAGACTGTGCTGGAGATACTTTACGCAATGAATTTGAATTAACTATATAATACAAATTATCAGAAGTTAGCGAACTCATCGCAGTAAGGCTCGTCGATTTACATCTATGCTCTCGTTTTTTTGTATTATTAATTTTGCAAAATTTTTTTCATCTCCATCAATGGTAAATGTCGTCAATGATCTTTCCAGTAGAACCAAGAGGGTTGTGAAAATTCCACAATAAAAATATTTAGAAAATGATCAGTGTTCTTATTTTAAATCTTACATTTGAAAGAAAGCTTTAGAAAAAATTTGGAGATGAAAGTATAGACCAAAATAAAATTTTCATTCTGTATGAAAAAAATACATTATAGAGAATTCTGAAAAGAAGCTAACACGCTTTTCTCACGTTATTGGGAATCGTTATTATAAAGAGGGTGATGAAAAAAATGAAATATTTCATTGTCCACAATCTTGAAGATAAACATAACGTATTTGTCGAGCTTGTACGGGAGCCACCATAGAGGAGAATGTATACACAGCTGCGAAAATTATAGCTGATAATGAAGAGTATTTTTTAAAGTTAGGGCTCATGTGTAAAGCCATGTGCACGATGCTGTCACGCGTACAGAGTGGCAAATTACATGGGTACTGTCACGCAAATAGTTTGACGAAAATACGAGAAAAAGAAAGAGTCGTAGAGTAATTATGGACTTGAGTCGTTAAAACATTATTACTTACAGAAAGGAACAAAGTTATTGAAGAGTAATTAGAATAACTTTCGTTTTACGATTATTTTTATTCCATAGCAAAAAATCGCTCCGGTACATTTGATGAATTGCAAATTTTTTTATCAGTTTATTTTCCATAGAGTTATTGGATGAAATCATTTTTTTTAATAAAAGGGATACTCCGTTGATTTTTAGATAAATTTTTTTCGTTAAGTCAATGCAATTATTTTCAATCGTTTTTTTATTACTATCGAATCAATCTACTGTAATCATTCATCATTTATGATCTACCTGATTATTCATTTATCAGGTCATTACAATTTTGATGTTGTGAATCGGTGGCATGTGAATTTTTGTGGTTAAATTATTTTTTATATTACTTTTGGTCGCCTGGTAGTCGTATACATACGAGTCAATATACGTTCAAATTTGCGTACAACTCTTATTTATAGTATAAAGTTGTTATTACAGGAATTAAGGTATTTATGATCAGTAAATCTTGCAGAATAACACTAAGTTCCAAGTTCTAAATAGACTGCCAAGCCCACAAAATTTGTAAACATGATTATCTTTTAGTTTTCTTTTCGTGTATGATGGCAGTTTTCAATGACAGATTTAA
Organism: Campoletis raptor; assembly: GCA_948107755.1. NCBI lineage: Eukaryota > Metazoa > Arthropoda > Insecta > Hymenoptera > Ichneumonidae > Campoletis > Campoletis raptor. Next base: position 15,731,046 of record OX403622.1, read on the forward strand.
CCATATCTTGTTTACTTTCCTTACCGTTTTTTAAAAACAGTTTTTATACACTTGAAACTCAATTTAATTTTCGTTAAATACTATTCCAGATCAGTCGAATTTGAAAATCAATGTTTAATTATTTTTTCCAATCAAAGTAATGAAAAAGAACAAACTCAATGTTTATCAATGTGTCCGAAATCGAGCGAATTTTTGTTGAGTGTCGAAGTGGCATATTTTCAATGTGCTAAATGAAAAAATGAATCAATTAAATTTTTTAGGCAGTCCGCTTTGGTTCGGTCTCCTTGATACGTTCTTGTTGATCATCCAATCGGACCATTCAAGTTTTAAAAGTTTTGATAAACGTTTTTTTTGAAAAAACTGTGCAAGCCTTTTCAGAAATGTCTTTGGTTCGTACACATTCAGTAGTATTAGAATTTGTGAAAAAATAACACTTTGAACCTTTCGATTTGATTTCATACACAAATAGCTAAAACATAATGCCTGTTAACTTGGGCAGCATAATTTTAAGCATTACCATTTTTTTTACTAAATAATTGAAAAACGTACTTTTTGTTGAGTATTTTTATTTGCTTTTTGTTACATTCTTTGTTTCCATCGCGATGAGCTAAGCCAACGTAATCATCTGCCACACAATTTCGATTTGCCGGGTATAAAAAAGCTTAAGATTGCCGCCGCTAGGAAACAAGAAAAAACCGAAGAGAACGTAGTGTTTTAGTGTCTGGATATAAAAATGATTATTTATCGAGAATTACAGTAATAAGTGCATTTTATTGTCTTACCAATTAGCTGAACTGCTATTATGGTGATCAGTGAAACGCAGTAGTCATCTATCAGATATCCAAAGAGTGTGTTTCCTACAAGAGCCCCCACTCTGGCAAAGAATAAGCCGAGAGCAGCAGCCATCGCTCTATCGAAATAAAATATAAACTTTGTTAATAAATTCAAGCGAAATCATTAATAAAAGTTTCTTATTAGTGAAAATATCTATTTTCTATAGATTCAAAAACAAAGTAGAAAAAGAACATACCGAAGATCTGTGGGGAAGAGATCCACGATTATACAGAGCATTGTACTCATGCAAACAGAAGAAAAAGCTTCAAAAATGCACGAAAGTACGAGATTGCCAGTTGAAGAACTAACGAAGAAAAAACCCACAGTTACGATAGAGGCAATTATTGTTGAAATCGCTGCAACCAAACACATAAGTACAGATTAGTCAACTTTTTTTCCAACCTGAATATTTTATAATACATAATCAATGACATTTTGCTGACTTATTTTTTATTTAGATGTTTGATTGAATGATGTTCTTCTTCATTTTTGTTACAGGGTACGTTTAACCTCATTCCCTCTGCAATTGTTACTTCCTTGGCCTGACGAGGATTCTTCCTTTTATTGCCACCCCACCCACTACTTTCAATTCCTCAAAATACTCCATTAATAAAATGTTTTAAGTATTTTTGACATTGTAAAGCAAGTTTCTCAGACTTTGGATATTCCGACAGTAATACAGAGTCTGGCACTGATCATAAATCCTGGAGACTGTAATTTTGCATTCCAAGATATAATTATGTCAAAATTGTTTTTTCCGGAATTACATTTTTAACTACGTTGATAGCCCAACAATAAACACAACGATCGAATCGTTTTAATGAAAGCAGAATTTTATGGAAAATGCCTCTCGTTATTAATAGAACCAATTTAATTTTATTCACAGTTTACCAACATTTTGCATTCAAGAATTGAGTGAAATTCGTGAGTCCTTTTTTATATGCTCACCATTTAATTTTCTTCCAAATTTTTTAAATTTTCGACCTTACAGCAATAGCTGTTCGTTCGTTGTTTTCATATTTTTATGGTTTTTTAATGTCAAATGTCAGATGTACGCCTATTTGATATCAACCGCACGATGACATTTCTGTAAAGTCGTTTCTTTTAACTTCGTATATTTCGCCTTTATATACGACCAGAGTGACTGAATTTTTTTTGTTGCATTGTCCCATAATTACGGTTTGCAACTCACGATAAATCAAAACATTATCAATGATGTTGTTACTGGGAAAAAAATTTGTGAATATAAATGTGTTTTGGGTTGTTGCCCTGGCGAAATCCCTTAAAAAGACAAATAGGTTTTAACGTACTCAGGTAAAAATGATATCCCAGCTTGTGGACGCAGAGAGGTAAAATGATGCTTACTGGTAAGCAGGACAAGCCAAGAATCAGAGTCTGTAGATAAACGTAACTTTGAACTTTACTTGGACAATGAGTGCTGGAGTCGTTGGTCTCAGAAGCGATCTGAAATAATTTATAATTTCAACATCCAAGAGATAATAATAGTAATTTCCATCGAATTGAAAATTTTGAATGAAAAGAAACTTGACTGACTGTCCAATTGCTGGATGATATTGTACAAACGGTTGCAGTCTCATCAGGCAAATTTTTTTCAAATTCGGCGAATCTCTGAAAAACTTCGGGGAACCACAACATAAGCGCGTAATAAGATGACCCGATGCAATACATGATTCCACAGGCGGTAAACGTGCTACGAAAATGTTTTCGTGTCCAAAGTTTAATTGACTGCGTGATGATTGTTCTTAACATGTGTAGAAACAATTGTACGTTTGATTTCGTAGAAGTTGTATTGACGTTGTTCGTATCGTTATCGGGTCTAATAATCTTTCCGATTGTCGTGTTTTTGGCCAATGTAAGTCTCGCTCGAAAACGATCGAGGCCATTTTTGCATAAATTCTCCTGCGAATTAAAAAAAAAAACTTGAGTTTATAGAGACTATAATTCGCCCCCCATTGGGTCATTTTGACTGTGGCCTTGTAGAATAATCATTATCATTTTTTAAAACTCACAAGGTACTCGTCAAAGTTACCACCTGTATTTTCAGCGTACATTATTTCAAGTGCACGAGCTAATTTTTTGTCCTGTTTAGTTTCAGCTAGATATTTCGGTGTCTCAGGAAATGTCAACATCCAAAAGCCAATAAAAAGCGAGGGTAGTGCACAAACAATTATGAAGAGATTCCAAGAGCGAAATGAAAATTTATCTGTCACGTAGGAAAACTCGAGAGGTATCACTGCCCAGCCGATAACTGAAACATTTTTAATCGACAGTTTAATGAAACGTCAAATTCATTTTAGAGAGCGTCTTTTTAAAAAACGTAAACAATAGTCTAGATATTAAAAATAAATCTTACGAGGCAAAACAATAAGTCCAATTGTCCAAGCCATTTCCATCCAGCACAAAATTTTTTCACGGTGCAAATTATTTTGAAATTCACCGAGAAAAATGAATCCGATAGCGGTTTGTCCATTGATGCTTAAAAATCATAAATGCAAAATTAGTTATCTTGTTGCAAGTAAATGCTCATCGTGAACACTGATCGAACTATTCAGCCTCTCTCTCTCTCTCTCTCTCTCTCTATCTGTATCTTTATGTTTATTCCATGTACACTCTTTCGGATTTTTACATTAGATAATTATTGTTACTGTTTTTAATTACCGTGCAATAGTTATGTTGCAGTACTTTCGTATGTGTATTTTTTTCATTTGCCTTGTGGAAATTTCCTAGGCATAATTATATTCAATCTTTCTCTCTCTCTCTCTCTCTCTCTCTCTCTCTCTCTCTCTCTCTCTCTCTCTCTCTCTCTCTCTCTTTCTCTCTCTCTCTCTCTCGCGCGGTTAATATGTATAATGAAAATGGTGATGGTGCCTTTGAATACTATTTGTCATGATAATTACACCCAACCACTGAGGAACTTCAACAGAAGAAACAGCCAATACGTCGTCACGAGTGATGAAGTTATCTCGATGATCGCATAGAGGAAAAGAGAGTATAAGAGAGCCGATCTTCTACCTTGTATGTCAGCTAAACATCCCCAAAAGTATGAACCAGCGACCATTCCTATGAATAAAAAAAAAATCAATCGATTACAAAACTTTCAATGGAAAAGAAACGAGACTGAAATGCTAATGAAAAATCATTTGAATATAATTAATAAGTCGTGATAGCCACATAATTGGATTACTAAATCATATTGTGAGGTTAATTGAGAAAATAAATAATCAGTTATGTAATTGTACATTTTTATACAGCAGTCTCGATAAATTACTCAATTACTTATTTTGTAAGGTATAATTAATCATATGTGAAATTCCTTTATGTGTGTGATTTGATACGTTTTTCTATAAAAATTGATTATATCCTGTAACAATGTTAGGAAATAATGTATTAAATGATTCCATCGATTAATTGAGGAAACTTGTTTTTCCCTCCTTCAATAATACCCGCATAACAACACATTGGTTTACACCAGGTAAACCAATAATCGAAATAGGTATAAAACACACACATTCCAAGTCTGATTACGAAATTATGAAACTTTATAAAGATCGAAGAATACGTACCTAATATCGGAGTCGCGCTGATCTGTCCTTTGTCAAGGGTAGTTAGTTGGAGATCACATGCCGCTGACGGAAGTATGAAACCCACGCTACCGATGCTCAAACCCGTATTCATATAAATTAATCCACCAAGGATCGCGACTTTTATGTTGAATTTACCAAATCCTAAATCCAATCAAAAATATTTTCACTATGATTTTGAATATGTTCATGATTTTATGAGAACTGATAAATTAAATGAATGAAAAATTAAAAAATGAATTGAAGTTAGAATTATACAAGTGTAGAAACATAATTTATGGATGATAATAATTGGTCAATTTACCGGCTTGAGTGACGGCATTCTCGATATCCAACTCTTCCGTGTCAAATTCCGGTGTCGTTTTCTGTGGTGTAGCAACTATTGGAACCAAACGACCGTTAAATGATGTAATTGAAGTAAAAAATACCGAAATTGATGGTTAAAACATATTTTCAATTTTTTATTATGATCTCCAGCCAACTTACCCATTTTCTTGAGCTTTCTGTTATTTATAGAAATATTTACACATATATGTGATGATGCTTGCGCCGAAACTTATTATCGACAATTGAAGAAAATTTCACGAACTATCGCCTTCCTAATGCGACCTATTCAATGCTTGCGTTGAAACTTATTAGCGACAATTGAAGAAAATTTCACAAACTATCGCGTTCCTATGTGCGTAACAACTCGACAACGAGAAGTTGACTGGCAAACCGTACTATCGTAAGTAAAATCATGAGGAAGAGCTGATGAAATTTTTTTTTTTTAACTTGATACCACGATGTTGATCTCCCTCCTACGATCGTTAATTTGCGTGGATGCTATATATATTTATCGCGATCGAATCCTAGACGTGTTCGATGCCCGCGAGAAAATCATGCCCCACCCGTAACTTGATCGATCAACAAGCATTACTAGGTTTTCCGGTTACAGCTTCTAATTGATTCATCATGATAGTGAGTGATTTCCATACCAGTGTATTCAAATTTGTCCTTATCGAGTTAATGCGCTGTTTGGAATAACCCTGAGCTTGAACCCCATCACATTGGATAAAATCGAATTTCCAATTAATCGATGAACTCCCCATACTTTTATGCACTGTGTGAGAGCCTAAAACTGTTTTTTTGTCGCTTCACCTCAATGTTTCATTGCATGAAGATTTTGATTACGAATCGTAGCTTAGTGACTTATTTAAGAATTGTTTGTATCTCATAGAGTCTGCTGTATTTTCCAAAGTGCCTTAGATTCCCCTGAAGGGACGCATCGATTTTTTTATCGAGTCAAAACGACACAATTATAACAGGAATATAGATAATTAACTTCAGAGAACACACTGTGATTATTATACTGTTATTATGATTTTTATTGCTTCCAAAAAGTGGTCATTGAAATGATCAATTTTTCGGTGCTCTTTAGCTTATCATTATTTCTCACAAATACGTCAACCGTTAAGCACATACGTAGAGTAGAATTATGTACCCACCATACAATTTAGCGTAAACAATAAAATGTAACATCTGTTCTCTATGACCCCATAGACACGTTGGAGTATGCTGTTTACTCAAGTGTTTAGAATTTTGTCGATTCGAAATATTTTTTACGTATGGCAAGAACAGATAATACAGGAAATAATGAAAAACACAAGAATGAGTTTAAAAAAAAAGGGCAAACACCTGTTTTTGATTGCTTTAGTCATTCTCATTTTGCTAAGACTGGAATCATACTACTCTAGGGTCATTTTATGGTTCCAATGTAATTTGAACGTGACAATACGTGCCTTTCCTTCACGCTACTCCAGTGAGACCAGGTACGAATTGAGAGTATAATTGTAAAATTATGGAATAGACACATGGAATGAAGAAAAAATGGTTAAACATTGTAATTCTGGAAGGCAAGTCAGAATCATTGTTTTGAAACTGGTTTCAGACCGGTTTTAATTTCTGCATGAATTTTCGAAATCTCAGATAGAGGAAAAAATTTCGAAGAGTTAGCTAACTTAATCAATACTTTTTAGTGTGATTTTTTCATTTATTGCTTCATACCATTATGCTGCCAATTGAATAGATTGACATTTTGCTCATTATTGCACCCTGGAACTTAATTGCACGATAAAAAAAAATTTCGCATGTGTACTAAAGTAAGTATTTCATTTGGTAAACAGGAAATTAACAATGATTTTGCTACGGTCTTGGAGATTTTCAAACGTTCTTTTTTCTTGGAAACCATTTTGATCAAGAGAAGATTCTATTTTTGTGTCATTAATTATTATTTCAATAGAAGTAGTATAGGAAAAAAAAAATTCTAGCGTAACTGCTGACGGATTAAGACTAATGTCTTGTTTAGAATTCGTGATTTGTAAAGACCGATCCGTCAAGTAAATTTGTTTAGATCACGCTTCAATATAGTTCAGGTTTACACAAAATATATCGAGGAGTTGCAAAGGATAAGCAGGAAGCGAAGTATAAATGTTTCAAAATTTCAAGAACGTTTTATCAACTCGTTTGTTCAAATAAAATTTCACAAAAATTTAAGGATTAATTTTAGAAAAATGTTCGTTTTCATGTTGTGTAATATTAACATAATGAAGAGCGAAATTGTAATGTTCTTTCATGTCGTTCTCGATGTGAGGAAATATTGTGAGTTCTCGAATCTTACCACCGACGCTTATATATTATTATTATTATTTAACTATTTTTAAAATAGATGATTTTACAAGTAAGCACGATGTATGTTCGTCAGATTACATTGGAAAAATTATTAGGTCCGCAGAATCGATCAGTGAACCCAACGAACGTCAATCGAGTGCAAAAGGTCTAAAGAAAGCAAAATGATGTCTCTGACTTTTCAATTGATCCAAACAAAAGCACGAGAGAGCTCCATGTGCTTCGGGATCGTAGCACATACGAGGGACAAAAGAAAAATTTATTATTCGGAATAGAAACTCTAATATTCTGGATGAAAAATTTAACGAAAATGTAGCTTAAAAAAATATAATGGAAAACGTTAAACTGCTGGGACCATTGTCTCATTAATTGATTGATATTCTGACAACCAACTTCGATTTGCTGGAAAAATCGTACATTAAAATGAAAAAATAAAATAAACAAATTGATTACAGTGTGTAGAATAAAACTGCTGCCGTTGTCGTATTCAGTTGACTTGACTATATTGAACTCTGGTGCGCACGATATTGATGATTAATGACGGGTTTTTATTGCAACTTGTGGCAGAATTATATATACATATATATATACAATATATAGATATATTGATCATAATACGGAAAAATCGACGCGACCTTCATTTGCCTTGAGGCCTGAGGATACATGTGAAGATAGCTCGATGAATGATGGTTCTATGTGCAAAAAATGCTCATCGCAACCTCCGTGGTTTACGTTTTGCCTTTGTGTACACGAACGTTTCATTAATATATCTATTAAGCACGAGTTATGTACTCGTTATACAGGGTGTTCCAGGTTCCATAGTAAATGCAGTAATCTTAAGTTGTGTACTTAAACGCTAAAGCAAATAGTTGAATCATGTAATTTGATCAGACCATCTCCTAATGAGTTGTCGATTATGAAAATTAACGAAGTTGCTTTGTTCTATGTTTGCACCATGTCAAAACGGTTGAATATAGGGTAAAAATGTAGACAACCAAACTTAAAGAGCATTAAATTTACGACAAAAAAGTTTAACATGAAATTTTTCTAGCTGCAGTAGTTTAGTCCTGAGAGCTACTACAAAAAAAAACACGGTTGGGCTTTCGCTTTTTTTGACTCGCTTTCACGCCTGAACTATCAGATATAGAGAAAGTACGCAAATTTTATGTTGTATAAGATTAGTGCTCTGTCCGTTCACACACACGGTTCGATGAGTGACCGAGAGAGAAGATTGAAGTTCATGAAGATGAACTTCAATAGACCAAGATGAACTTCAATAGGTCTATTGAAGTTCATCTTCATGAACTTCAATAGCCAATAACTTATTAGTATAAATGAAATGTCAGTAAACATTCGAACTTGAAATTCGATCTTGACCGTCTGCAGTGGGGAATCCTATACATAACCATTATACAAATTTTCTTATTCGTGGAAGAAGAAGCCACGACAAGCAAGTTCATGTGAATGTCTCATTAATGATAATCAATTCGATCAGATGATGCCATCATGTTCGATGAAACTAACAACTTTGATAATGCAGTCGTTTACTCAACTTACTTGAGCTGATGCAGAGGTGTTGACAGTCTGAGGACATGGTATCTTTTACGTGTGTACAAAAATGTAATTTCGTCGGATCAAAACAAAGTTTCACAAGGAAAATTACTTTACTACGACAAAAACCTACTAAAAAATGTCGGTACTTGTTTTTAAACATAGTTGTAGCACACGAGTTGTAAACATTCGTGCTTGATTGATAAAAAATAAAATCATTCCAACATAAGCAAGAATGGATGAATGATAATGACGAAATTTCTAATCGAAGGAAAACATGTGCACCCTAAACTGCACCTGCTGAAGAGTTTTCTCACCACCCAAAGTTCCAAAAGAAATTCTGTGATTGTCAAGATTATGATTTCCACTATTTCCACAGAAAGTTATACGATTCAAAATTACACTGAAAAGCACTTGTGCGCGTCCGAGCGCACACATACAGACGTTTTTTCACGTACGTATGGAACGAATTCACTACAAAGCTACCCAAAAACTTGGTGTGCATCTTTTTCAAAAAAAATTCGGCGAAGAAACTCTTTATCGATCTGTGCCCGTAGTAAATTCGTTTACCGCCTCGTTTTATCTCTCACTTCATTCCTTTTCCGTCCATTTATCCATTCAATTGTCTGCCCATTCATACGTTTGCTCGTCCAATGCATCCATTCATGCAACACATCCATCCACCCAATAGTTCATTCATCCGTCTGTTCATTTTCCCCAATATTTCTATCCCAATATTAACATCTTGACTGTCGGTATAGAAAACTGTAGAAGCTTTTTGTAAATCCCACAGATGACGGCACGCCTTCGTGATATTCTTAACAGATGATTTTGGCAAGATGGGATAAGTATTCCCAAGGCCTCCCTATTTTTTATATTTTCTCTTCAATAAAAAAATAAAAATAAAAAATAAAAAATAACAGAGGATTCTCTAAAAGGTGAGATATATGTTGAGGTGTGCAGTCATCTGTGGGATTTACAGAAAGTATTTACAGTTTTCTGTACCGACGGTAAGGATCAATCCTCATCAATGATAGAGATGGTCCTTGGTAAAGATGTTTTCCTGGTAGAGATTGACCATGGTACACATTTGGTTGGTAGAGTTGTCTCTAGTAGAGATTGTTTGGTAGAGATAACCCCTGAGAGTTGACAAATGTTAGAATTTTTCTCCTGGTTGCTGTAGGCTTGGTCCGGTAGAAATGTGCCTGATAGAGACCATTTTTAATCAAGTTGTAGCGGTCCCACCTTAATGGCGATGACATGTATATTTGATATAAATAATGATAGTAATGAAATTTGACAACACATTAATTATTGGTACTGACATATTCTCTGTGGCATTGAAATTTGTTCATGGCACATACATTTGTCGAAAACGAGTAGGACTTACAATTCGCCGTGGAAACAATTATAGAGACGATGAATTCATATTGCTGTGGAAATTCTAGATTTTTCAATTATTACGAATACAATACAATTATAAAATATAAAATATCAATGGCGCGATATTAACTTCTTCAAAAAAATTTGTACATGTTTTCCAAGGATCAATAAATATGTGTACAAAGTTTCGTTAAAATAGTTTGGACAGATTCGAATTTATACATCCTGACAATGGTTTCCACAAATTTAGAAGTGTAAACAAAACTATAGTCTTAATTATTCTGTGCAAACCTTTAAAAACTTTGTAAAGGAGGTAAAAAAGGACGTGAAAGTGTTTGTTGAAGGGAAAATTGTAAAAGAATTTCCTTCGAGATCTGTCATTTCAGATGTTTCATACAATTTGGCAGATGGTACTAGAAGTGAGAAAACAAGATCTATTTAACTCCTGAGAATTGTATTAATTCGTACCCTTAAATTCTCTGCTGTTCCGAATGCTGCTCCCATTGCTTTTCTTTTTCTTTCGGTTCTTATTTCTTATTATATTCTTCATTCGTCTCTCCGACGCCCGCAATTAACGCGGGGCTTCATTCTCGTTAAGTGTCTTGACCTGTGAACGAATGATGAAGAAATAAACTTTTCTATGGTGCAATATATATTTGTATAAATATAAACGGAGTTGAACTAAGTTTTACTGGATGGAATGAGTCTGAGAGAAAGACACAGAAATGAAAAATCGGATGAGTCTCGGTGAATGAGAGAAATAGAGGCGAACTCAGTTTTATATAACGAAAAATTCAAAGCAAAAGTGTCTCGTCAAGTATTTTAGACTCACTCCGTACTCTAACAGGAAACGGAAGCAGCGAATTAAAAATGTATAAAATCCCAATGAGTTTTTCCAACACCCTTTTGCTGGCGCTACAGTACTGAACAACCTCTTGACGAATTCGTTAACACGCACGTTACGAAATCCTTCGTTGAGTGCCGGAAATTGACAATTAAAAGTTGAAAACTCGATCGATAATAAAACGACGAAATTTAAGAAATACAATTTTCTTCGCTTCAGGTGTCTGGGATAATGTTAATGAAGAAACACAACACACTTCATACATGATTTACTACGTTGTTTTTTTTTTCTCATCAAATTTTTATTTAATGCATTTTTTATTGCTTATAGTCTAGAAAATATGATCTTTGATATGTGGACTCAATTTATAAAATAATTCACATACAAATATACCTGTTGTTATTATTATTGTTATTATTTATTACTTGTCATCCTCATCATCATCATTTTTATTCAACCACGTGTATGTTTTTTTTTTTTGAGTTTTATAGCAGCGATCGTTCGAATAGTTACGTATCTTTATTTTTTTCTCGCTAATCCCCAGGCTTTCATCATTTTTTAGCTACTTTGGAACATCGTTGGAAATGACGTGCACATTTTAAGAATTCATTTACTACAAAAGGATTCTGCTCTTCACTATCAAAATTCTTTAATTAAAAGAGACATTTTTTTCTGGTCCATGTTGGGATTACTGCTTTATCAATCATTGAGACATACATTTAATTATGGAAATGACGGAAACCAATAAATTCCAAAATTTCTTCTCTTCATGCACACGATTAATACTCTTTTTTATTTTCAATTTTCTCTCACATTTTGGAGAGTACGTGTTAATGGTGCACTTTTTTTTTATTTATTTATTTCTTTCGTTTGTGTTCAATTTGAAATTTAGACGAAAATAAAATTCGGTTGGGGTTGACATAACGACGTGTCGCAATCGGGTCCGGTCTTCTTGGTACGCAGCCACTTGCCATGACAGTGAGGGGACGAGAGCATGCTCCATCTCGTTATCATGGCCTCGGTGCCTCCGTCACCCTCGCATCGCCAATCCAAAACCCGTCGTAACGCTTGCGTCTGACAGCGGACACAAACTCGAGTTCCTGAACAAATTCAACGATGGAAAACAAATAAAATCATTCATTTCATTTGGTACGAGTTGGAAATAGATTTAATGTAAATGTTTACGTGTATTTTCACATTTTTGTCAATACGGGGAACATGTCGTTGAAAAAATTCATTGGATGAGCTGTGATTATGGTTTTTATAAAGTAGTTTGTTGCTCTTTGCTGTACAGTTTAACGCAAAAATAAAACAAATTTTATTTCTTCAAGTTTAAATAAAACAAAAAAAAAACCAGTCTTGTTGAGACCAAATTTTTCGAAATGCATTTCTCGAAAAATTGCACATATTTAAATATTTTTTAAGTCGTAAATGAAAAAATATGATGTTACAACGAAAAATCGCTTGGCAATAATTAAATAATTGTGTAAAGAATCTCTATGCGAAATTTTATTCAAATACGTCGTCGAGTTCTTGAAATAGTCCCGATAGAGTTTTTGAAAACATCGGTTGAAGTGAACCGAACTTTACTCTTGTAACTGCAATGTTTCCAATTCCCGGCCATTTTTAGAAATGACATATGGATGGCAACGGTATCGAATAAGAATAAGAATGTTTTTGACAAATGAATTTTTTTGACCTCTCTATAAGAGGTGTATGAAAGGCCTTAATGAGAATTCCATTGATATTTGAGATATAATATACCTGCAAAAGCAAGTAAATATGACATAATTTTTTGAAACCTCAATAGAAGAATTTGCATTGAAGTTAAGTAAAATGGCATTTTTATCTGAATTCTTCTATATGCTGTGGTTATATCGTAAATTTTCGATAGAACGATCCATCCGTAACTCTAATCGAACGGAGTTCAGTGCTGTTTCCGCTAATTCCAATTCGGTACGTCACTCCCTCCTTCATCCCATTTTTCTATCTATATCCCGACGAGTTACCGCTACGATGCAAATTACAGTCATTTCCGATTAATTTGATACCGGAGTGAGCGATGTAAGCTCAAGTTTGGTTGGAACGTGAATTTATATTGCGGATTAATGCATATTTCGAGGCAAAGGAGTTATCTCTTCGCGATCGACGTAAACTACTCACGTCTATCAAACGGGAGGTACAATCATTAGAAAAGATGGCTTAATTATTGGAAATCGATTTGGATACTAAAACAGAGAGCAAATTTTACGTTTTTGAATACATCAACATTAAATTCATACTGAATGTTGTTATCAACATTAAAATTCATTTACTTCCATTATTCTGCATATTTTTGTTTAACCCTTCGCTGACGCACTGGCTTATTTCGACCCGGATGCCATTTCGGAATTAACTGTCTCTACGCTACACATTTTCTCGAGGACATTACGAAAATAACTTTTTTTCCATTACAAAAATGATAAGGTAAGTTCACGTTTTCAATTAGATACCTTTTCCAGAAATCACGACTTGCCATCATTTTTTTTTTTTTTTAATAGCATTCCCTGATTATTAATCTCAAGAATATGAAAAATTGAAGAGATCATGAATTTTTTAATTAAAAAGTAAACCTTCTCAAAATTCGAAGTATTCAAAATTTTTTTACACAATTAAATTTGATATTTCCTGAGTTTTTGTAATGTATATTTATGAGGTTTTTTTCAATAAAAATGGATCGGAGGGCTGCTGATGGCAGGTGGATGACGCTCCGGGTCAAATTGACCCCATGTGTCAATACAGCGGCAAAATTGAAATGTGTCAACAAAGCGTCAACATGAGCTCATTTTTGAAAAACTTTGTTTTTACTTTTTTGTATCGAACCCGGTATGTTAAGCGATAATAATAAAACATTATTCTGTACCTTCTGTCAATTCTGAGAGGCTGGGCTCTTTGTAGCAAGGTTTTGAAGCTTTTGTCACTGTGAAAGTCACGCAGTATCTGAAACAAAATGAGGAAATTCATTATATTGGTGTTTTGCATTGAATTAATTAATTTTGTTGTAATCATACTGCCCGCTATATATTTTTGTAGCGAGTGAGAAATTATTGGGAAACGAGTAAATGTAAAAGATAAAAAAGAGTCATTATAAAAAAGCAAAAAAGTTCATCCGATGTGAGTGGATGTTCGCTCGGATGGAGGAATGCTTGACGTCACATTTTAGGGCTCTTTTCATCGGGTTCTCTCGATTTGAGGATACGTCTCCACGATGCTCTTGGCAAAAGGTAATCGCACCTTCCGCATTGAAAGGAAGCAAGAAATCTAAGAAGTTGTCTTGCAAATTTATTTCAAGGCCTCTCATCGAACTTTGCACAAGATTTCCTAAGAGCATCAATTCCTCAAGTTTTGCGTGTTGGGTATGAATATATATCTGTGGGCATGTCAAGGATTCTCTCAACGAAAAGATATCCGCTGTTTACTTCTTTAATGTAATTTTAGAACGACAAATAAAAAAAGACCAAATATTTTTTCTTTATATATATATATGTAATTTGACGTGAACAGTGCAATCATACTTTTGAAGACAAAAAGTTCCATGACTCCGTAGAAAAGTAGTATGGCCTGTTCTTGAATGAGTCGTAAATAAAATAATAGGTGGAAAAGTATAAAATGTAATTTTAATTAACATTCAGTAAGATTAAATATTCGAAATAAGGTCGTTGTTTATCAAGAATAAGATATAATTTTTCTAGCTTTTATTCGTACAGCCAATAAGTGACAAACATTTTAAGGACCTGATTGAAATAAATAATTTAAAAAAAAACACACACACAGTTGTTTTCGATTTTTTTCTATGGAAACGATGATTTTAGATTAAACAATTGATTAAGTGTCATTTTTTCACAATAAAATGTGTTAAAATAACAGAGTGGTAACCATTCTGGTGAAATCCTCCGAAAAAAAATCGGTCTTCAGATTTCCTTTGTTTAAAATGAACTAATTAATAAGATTTATGTAATATATCAATAAACATAATCTTTGAATAAAGGATTTTTCAAAATATCAACCATCAAAAAAAAAAAACAATACAGACGTCTGAAGTAAAAACTGCGATAAACGGTAGTGAATATGAATTGAAAAAAATAAAATAAAAAATATCTTTTATGTGGTTGCCTAATTTTTGATCAATTTACCACGATTTTTATACTGGCATGTTATTTTTCTTCCATAGTCCTAATCATAGACGAACATAATTCAGCATAAAAACATTATAATCCGTAAAGATACGGCAGAAACTCCGATATTTCCATAATAAAAATAAAATAAATACCTGTATAAACGAACTATAGAAATTTTATGAAAAGTATGAATTGCAGTAAACTTATAGGATTCTCTTGAAATCTCTGCATGTCGTAAAGCGGCTTTATTTCTTTTCTCTCGATTCGAGAGAGCATTTGACGTTGTAACTCGATGTTATTATATACGTTTACAATGAGAAAAAATGTACAATCCATTCGAGACGACTAATGATTGAAACGGTGGCTTTCCAACTTTTATCATGGAACCCTCGAGGATTGTACAGCAGAAATTGTAAAACGTGTTGGATTTCCGTATTAGATGTGAGTGTTCTGTCCTCTTTACTGGTCACTGGCTCGAGAAGCATCGTCGTTAATTGTACGGCCGTACGTGTGACATCGTTTTCATTGTATGAAGATTACAGGGGCAGAGAGTGTGAAAAGCCTTGCAAAGCTGGTAAAGGAAAGTTTTTACTGGCTGCACCTTTGGACCCGTTTCTTCAAGAGTTTTATGTACAAGACGCACCTGATATATACATCAACCGGTAGGAAAATGAACACAAAAAAAATTACAAGCAAGGGTTCAGATTAAAAAAAAAAAAAATTTTAATTAATTTAAACCAAATTATTTTTCAGAGAGACAGTTTTAATGGAGTGGTAATCTTCCAAGTTTCATATCTTTTCGAAATATTTACGCCACCTATCATTTGCCTGGAACTATGGAAGCTGCAGCCTCCATTGTGTGTTTACCGACATTTCGTGAAAAGCATTGAAATACGGGACACCAGTTTGTACCTAGTGCATAGTCTTTTGAATATTTTTCTCTATGGCGAAGCTGAGTGATATTACAGGGTTGAATATAACGGTTCATGTTTCTTTATATGGTTGTCTACTCCGAGTAGGTCATATATACGTATTGGGATGATGAAGCTTGTAGCATATGACGCGTTCAACTTCCAACCACACACATGTACACATATTTACATGTGTAACCACATAGACCTCAAGCTGAGCACAATCTCACCAGCAAATCCTGGTTTGCAGTTGCGATGCAGCAGTAACCTTCGATTTCCGATGAACACATATACGAACTTGCATACTATTACGTTTAAATACACAAATGCAAGTACGTATAGGTGCAGAAGGATTGAATGTATTTGTATAAAGCGACGAAGAACTATCCATCTGGAATAGGTTCCATTCTACATATGAGGCGTTTCAAAATACGTCCTTTCGCTGGGGAGTGTAGATAGACTGGAGCATTCCGAAGACAAACGCCTGGAGTCATTATTTTCTGCTATTCCCCATTGTTAAGATAGCAATTCGCAAATAGCAAATTTGCAATTTGTTTAAAGAAGATCGAGCGGTTCCTGGAGGTCAAGAGAGAGAGAGAGAGAGAGGGTCGAGTTTAAGGTGATCTATCAGTTGTTTTTGAACAATTAGGAAAAGATTTTTACCGATAAAACGGCTGATAGATGAGCTCGAAATGAAAAAAATACCTTCAGCTATCGTGATTTGTGGCGAATATTCATTTCATTGTGATTGTTTCTGATGTGTCCTCAACTCTCAATCAAGAAAAAAACTCAACGATTCGCCAGACGTAGAAAAGTACTTGCACGCGACCGCGTGTCAAAGATGTCAAAATATTGTTCCCGTTTTTACCGGAAATTCAAACATTAGCGTAATGTATAATGCTCTCTGCACACGGTGAAGTTCCAATTTGCGATTTTTTTTACAGTTTCTATTATGTCTGATGTCCCAACTCTCGTCTTTCTATTACCTGATTTGGATACATAAGTAGGAAGACTGATGCAATTATTGAATTTCCGGTCGATTTTTTCCCAAAGATGACATTCTTCTACAACTAAAAATCCTTGACGTCTTGACTTCATTACCAAAATTTGTGATACATGTGCAAAAGTTTTCGTCAACTCAACGTAAATTTTTAAACCACATAATTTAAATCGTCCTGACGCTTGATCCTTTTTAAACTGTGAATCTTTCGCATTATTTTTTACATGATATCTGTGTGGATAAATGCTCATATTTGCATATGAATAAAAGAGATGAAGCGAAATTGAAATAGTGGCCATCAGTTTGCTATAGTAGTGCAAGATAATACTGCGTCTGATCGATCGTTGAGTCTCACTACTTCGGGCTCGTAAGTACGATTAGAGATTTAATCTGCCGCATTGTTATCTGCTAGTAAATTCTCGATAGTGAAACTTGTCGACTGATAACGTCAATTGCTAAGAGCTCTGGGCTCTGTAGTTGAATTAGTTAGTCATTTGATTAATCCACTCAAAACTACTAAAGTAAAATGGAGTATCTTGTGTAGGAAATTTTATGCAAAGCAAAGAAACGGCTACAACGTGAACGCAACGACCCGATAAGTTCTTCAGTAATTTAGAGCGAATTTTTCATCTTTCTGACCATATTCTAAGATCCATCGACAGGAATGAGAGTCAATTTGTCAAAACATATTAATATTATAGACAAGTTCAATTATCGACATTGATCGACCTTTAAAAATGAACCGAGATACCATGCATTGATTACATTTTATTTTGTTTCGTGTCAAAGAGGCCGAATACTGAGGAATCAGATAAACGTCGGTCCTCAATGATGTTCGGGAGATCGAGCACTTAGCGAGATTGAATAAAATCAGAAGAGAGATGAGAAAGTCCTGCTGATGCTTTTTAAGATCCATGACGTCAGTAGTCTAGATTTATTACTTTAGACTGTTTCTTGATTTGCTTTCTTGCAAAAAATCGTTCTACCCTCGTGGTTATTTCAGGAGTGGTGGCAAATCGCATTTATATGTTTGATGTACAACTTGAATAAAAAATAATAATGATAATAAATGTAGAAAACCAATAAATTGGTCTTCACATTGTTTTATGAAGAAAATAAAGTGTACTAGTTATATTTTCGTTTCATATAATTGTGTATCTTTAAATCTTAATTCACTAACGAAAAACAGAAATAACCGAGAAAATTGACTACAACCGAGTATTGCCGTAGATCATCATAATGTATAAGAAGCGCAAATAAAAGTACTCGAGAAGGTACGACCAGAGAATGACTAGTTGATGTAGAATGGTGAAGAGAGTATAGAGAAAGTTTGCTGTATGAGTTTATACAGTGCAGGAGGTTGGTGCGTGGCCCTTATATATTTTTATGAACACGGAATAAGGACTCCTGATGCCGTAAGTAATCGTCTACGGAGCTTGGCAACGAAATTCTTTACCTTGCAAGCATATACATTAATATAAAGGGTGTGCCAAAAACTTCATCACATACTTACAAGGTGGGAAGATCGTAAAATTTTGAAAAGTAGAGCTTCTTTTCTTTTTTCCTCCTTAATCTATCCTTTTCCAGGGTATTTTTTTCAGGAAATTAAAAAGAATGTTAGAAACAAAATTTGGTCTCCACGGTAACCAACAGTTGTAAATTTTGGCCTGGTTCGATGAATTGGAAATGTTTTAAAATATTTTTCGGTTGCCTGAAAAGTCGACGACTACATTGTCAAGGACTACTATATGGAGAAAATGTAAATACAGTGAAACGCAAATGAAAATAAACATGAAGAGTAGAGTTACATCGGTAAGAATGTGGCTCGACGGAGGTCAAAGAAAGCACAATCTTTTCAAAATCACGTTTACAAAAAATCATCTGTCAGTCACATGTCTCTAAAATTTATTGTAAATGACTCTGTTAAACATTCAGTGACTGCTTGTTTTATCGTTGCTCCGGAATCTTAAAAATTTTTTTAATCCATATGAAATTTCATATTAAACATCTAGAATTATTTTCTATCTGAATTTCTAAATGGAAATGTGAGTGGCAAGTAATCTCCATAACGTGTCGTATGAGTTAAACAATTTGCAAGTTACACTTCTTTGCTCAAAGTTTGATAACGTGACTCGATATTCCTCCAGTAAAACGGATTGTATTTTTACTTAATCGTGTAAAAAGATCTGTTATTAAGAAAATATTCGAGTTCGTGATAGCTGGATAAATGAGAGTGAGAAGAACAAGCTCTCTTGTGCCACTCTCCCTGTCTCTCACTTCAACGACTCACTGGATCAAGTTTATTCGTAATTATTAATTATCCAAGTAACGATACATCAAAAAGAAAAATACTCAAAGATTTTTTATTTTTGAATTTCGTGTTTTTAATATGCTGTCAATATCTGGCACGACTTCTAGGACTTCTTGTTTATATATAGATAAATAATCAAGCAGAGAAGAGACTTTTGGGTAGGGACGAACGGGATGTTAGTGTGTGAGAGGTCTTTGAGTAGGCTCTTTTAGCTGAGGGTGTATATGACGTTGCACAGCTTCGCGATCTGTATTCTCAACAATTCAGCATATACACACACACATATATATATATACGCATCGTACGTGCGAACATGTTGAGCAAGGAATGGAGGATTCCAATAGCCTGAACTCATACGCTACGTATACAGCAAAAGTGGATTTTCTCCTGTCGTACGTTACGTAGAATATGTAGTTTTCAAGAAGCACAAATACCGAGTTGGAAGTCGAAATGTGGCTTTACAGTGTATGCACATACGTATGCGATAAGAGGACGATAAAGTGACTAAGTATACTTTGACAGGTGAAAAGCTTCGTCTGTAAACTTGATGCAGAGTCTACATCATTCGGCAACGTTATTCACACGAGTCTCAATTTGAAATTCACGCATATTTAGATACAATCGATTACATGATAAACAAGATGTTCATCAACAGGCGATGGATTTATATTTGTGTTTCCACTGCTAGAAAAAAGTATTCGTTAATCTGATATTTGATCGTTTGCTTCTTGCCTGGGGGTGTTCATTTTTGTTTAGTTTGAGGACGATCAACCATACGACTATTCCAATTGGGAACTTGACATTGTTTCATTATGTGAACAAACACCTTATTCTGAATCTATTTATAAAATTTTAACAACATTGACCGTTTCCTTTTGTTTTTTGTATTAAAATTAAGGAGTCGAGGTATTTTGGTTTCTGGAAGCACGTGGCGTCTTAGGGAAAAATCGACCGAAAGTTCAACGATCACAGTCTTACTACTTATGTACATAACCAAGATCTTTGAAAAACTGGAATCTCTAGAAAACTGAAAACAAAATGGAATTTCATCGTGCAGACCACACATTACGTAACGCAAAAGTTTAAATGATCGGTGTACTAACGGGAATGGTATCGATATTTTAAGCAACAGCTAACCTAACTCTTTTAAAACTCCGAAGTCTTTAAATTTCTTATTGTTGAGTTAAAAAAATTTCAAACTAATCGTATGTAACAATTGTGGCACAGTAGAAACAATTACCATGAAAAGTTTGAATATTCGAGACAAATCAGGAGAGCTGAGAGGATTTTTAAGGCGACAGTGGAAAAACAAATGGTTACGTACTGTACCAAGTGTCATATTGAAGAAAAACACAAAAGTCTCGAAAATATTCATGAAAAATTGAGTGAATGATATTTTATGTAGTTTCATTTAAATAGAAGTGAACCAAGTGACCTAAAATTGAGAAAATCAAGTTTTGCTCCGGCTCATTAAGTATATCTATGCGTAATAAAGATATATATGTGCATTTCAAAATGCAAAGATGCATAGATCCTCTCGTCGTCCCCATCTTCCTATACCCAGGGGCCCTCCTCCATTATTCACCAGAAGCCGTCCATTCACCCGGAATTCCCGAGACGAGAGGAGGAAGAGAGGATGAGAGATTCTCTTGCCAGTTGACATTTGCACATGCACACATATCACCACTACATATATATTTATACACAAAACGTATACATATATATGGTATGAATATATGCTATGAAGTGTATGTATATATCAATAGTAGTTATTTATCGTATATACATGTATAAACATGCAGTACAAGGCTCGTTAGGCTTTATTACGAACGCATGAATAACACGACGGTTGTCTCTATAACGAGCCACAGTCACATATCTCATTTCTCCACAAATTTTTACTCTTTTATTTTTTCTCTCTTTTAAACCATTCACTTTTTCTGTTGCAGAAGGTTTTTTTTCAATCCCACACTGCATCTCATATTTTATGCTCTTTCAGGTTAGTCGGTCTTAAAATTTAAAATTCTTGGTCAAAATCTGTGCTCTCACAACGCGATATGGGAAGTTTCGAAAATTAAAATTTTTTTTTGTTTCTAAAAATTTTGTGCAGTATTTTTATTAGATATTTTTATAAATACTATATTTTTGCATGTGCTTTCATGATTTTTTTTTAAATTTTATTTTATTACTCACTCTTTGGATGGATCGTTCGCTGAGGTGTCACGATAGCGCAAGCGAAGATTCGTTCTTATGTCATTGCTGTCATTCATATGTCTCATGCCACCCAATTCTGCGGGAAGTAGCAGTGCGACTTCTGCAAAATGTCAGAAATAATTGAGATGTTATTTCAGTTTTATTTTAATTTTTAATTTTATTAGGCAGTGCTGTGACGTTTCATAAAATATTCATCGCAGTTCCGGAAATAAAATGCTTTCATAATTTTCATATATGAAAACGAGTCTGGAAGACACATGAACAAAATTTATTTCATAGGATTATTTTTATTCTCTAGTATTTTTCACACTAACCTCGAAAGAGATCACATTTTATATTCGGTATATATGATTTTTATATTTGAATACCATCTATTCTTCATTTTATCATTTTTTTCTCTCCAAGTTATCAAAACGTTGAGGAATGTTAAACTACATAACCATTATGGTATTGAAAAACATGGCGTTTTATATTTTACTTTTTCTTTCAAATTTATTTGCATCCCCTTATTTATTACTGAAGAGACTTGCCTTAGAAAATATGACAAATATTGAATAACAAATGTTACCTCCATAAGAATGTCATAAATCTGAAGAATTTACATGAAAATTCTTGAGAATTTAATGCAACGATGAAATACTGGGCTAAATACTTGATAAATTCCAACTAAAAAATATCCAATATTATTAAAATTTGAAAACTCGAGGGATAGGAATCTTATCGACAGTATAAAGAGTACGAAATAATGACAAGGGATAAAAAGAATGCGCCTCATGGGAAACAACAGAGCAGAAAAGTATTAAGTTATCGTAAGAATTTTCCACCACATAGGACGATGATCAAAGATCTTCACCGCACGTCATGTCCATGTCAGTCTATAGGTTTATACAACTGTACCAAATCCTTTGAAATCAAATTCACCAATTAAGAGCGATCTCCAAGCATGTAACACGAGAGTCCTGCTTCGAGAGGTGTAGATTACTGCAGGATCTTCTACCAAAGAACAATTAATCCTTGAGGGTGATACTCTCAACACCAAAAAAGACTTAACACACAGTGATCGGGAATAGGTAATTTATTTTCATTTTTAATAGATTATTATGTTAAAAACATTCTTGGCTCATACAGACAAAAATTCATCTTGATCTTAGTCGTTTATTGTTCGTGTTTATACGCATTGATAAGTGCACCCCACGAGGATATTATAAAAAAATATGAAGGGAAAACAATATTGAATTTAGGGTTATTCTTACTGTGCAAAACGTCAATTTGCAAAACGAAAAATAAATTTCGCATACTTACACAAAAATTCACATGTTGCACAATAAAAATCTCTTTTAATTCAACTTTTTCCACTGTTTCTATTGCTGCAATGCTAATTCTTCAATTTGAATTTTCTCAATGCCCATAAAACATCCTATATTTGTTCGCATTTATTTTCAGGATCGATCACTTCTTTTCTCACTTCTCTATCAAAAGGATAATTTCAAATTTCAAACTTTTCTATACGATTAAAAAGTTAGCAGATGTCGAAAATTGTGGTTGTATTTTTCAAGACAAAATATTATTCAATGTTATATTTATGTTAAATCGAAAAATTGGAATTGAACGTTCAGATAAAAGTCTGGTTGTCGTCAAACGGAGTACGTATCATGACGCTTTGAATATATTTTTGAATTACCAAATCTCTAGCCTAGCTCGTGTTAGAAACTTAATTTATATGATAAAATAAAACGTCACCATAAAAAGTCTCAAAGTCATTTTTGAGACTTTTTATGGTCATAAAAGTCATTCGGAGACATTTTTCAAATTGATTTCCATTTTGCAAACGTGCGGAAATTCCAGCTACTAGAGTAAGTTTTGTCAAATCTTTGACCCAATTATTAATTTTGGATTCGATCAATTTATAAAAACTTTTTACGAAGATGTTCTTACAAAAATCGTTGAAATTGTTTTTTTTTTTTTTTTTCGAGAATTAACATTTTCACTCTGACCTATTTCAAATTTCTTACATCCACTGCCACAAGTTTTTAGCGATTAGACATTCTTTCATATTTTCAATGGAGTTTACTTATTGAAGAATTAGTATGAAAAGAACTTTCATTGGAGAAGACTCTTTCAGTTCGTCTCGACTTTGCGATTTTACTGAATCGACGTATTCCGTAAGTCTGAATTATACTCTTAATTGATGACGAAAGTGTATGTTGAATTCTCGTGCAATTAAGCCCCTCACTCTAATTGTGGCAATTAATTAAATTCCGTTTGAATGGGATGCGTTTATGGGTCTGCAAATTTGATGGCGAACGTATATTCCACGGTCGGGGTTTACAACTCAACAAGGCAAAGTTCGTGCTCTTTATGTGATAATGATTTTAGCAATTTGCCTGTGTTAAATGTTTCGCTTTTATCCCCGTCCCTGTAAGCGCGTCTTCGTATTATATCTTGACAATTTAAAACAATGAATAACAATTATGCATGCACTTTTCGAAGGATCCTATATCGAGGATATGAAAAACAACGTGTGTTCGTTTCATTAATTTATTCACTTGCCTTTTAATGCCAATTGGGGATTTCGTTTGTGACATTTGGTGCCTTGACAACCTCGATATTGGGTCAATTGAGGACAATGTTTACCACCATTTTCGGCAGCTCTCTCGACCATCCGTGACCTTGATTGTGCACCAGGACCGCATTCACTATTGCAAGTTGACCACGGCCCCCAACCCGAGACGACGCAGTCCAATACTAAAAAAATTCAATAACAACAACGCATTACAAATTATATTTATTAATTACCCGACCCCTTCATACTATTATGAGCTGTGTGAAATGAGGTGGCTATAAAAACTTGTAAGTTCGATGTTGTTTCAACAATAAAAACACTCTTCATTATTCTCTTATTGAGGATGAATAAATTTGAAATCAATTTTAAAGAATAAATTTGAACCTGTCGAATACTTGATACGCGAACAAAGTTAAAAACGAAATACTTGAAAAGTTTTGAGCCTCGATTGAGCGATGATTACATTGTTTCCATTATTTTCAGCTTAAAGATTAAATATGCAGTATTTAGCTTTCGGAGATACTCGAAGATATTATCGTTGCAAAGGCGGGCGGAAAGTGAGAGTTGACGAGAAATAGAAAATAAGAGAGAGACGACGAACAGGTTCATCGAGTAAGCGAGTAATCGCGTGCTGCGCGCGAAAACTCATCTTCTCAACTGATTTTACTTTATCGCTTGGAGGTCTTGGCGTAAAAGATGAAAAGCGAATAAGAAAACAAAAATTGAGAATAAACAAGAAAGCGCACGGAAAAGATTCCTGAATCGAGCCGAAGCATAAAAACACGAAATATGATATAATAGTGTTGGAAGAGAATAGAATATCATTTTCAAAAAGAAACATTGTACGAGCGTAAAAAGCAAAGCAAAATATGGACGAAGTTTCTTAATTGCAGGGAAACATATATATGACAAAGTTTGCCTAAAACGAATCAAGAATGTTGACCGTTTAGTTTTAAAGACACATCGATATAAAGTATAAGCGTATCAGTGTATTTGATATGGAACAAGTGGTTATCCCTCATACTTTAAACTTCATATTAGACATTTTTCCTGTAAATTTATGTTTTTTTATCTCATAGGAATGTCGAAACATAAATTTATAGGTTAACTAACATTGTTCAATTATTCTGCAAGTTATAACCAAGTTTTCAAAAAATAACTGACAAGTTAACGTTTGAATGTGTCAAAAGCGATGGTAGTATGTTAAAAAATACTTCATATTGGATATTTTCCTCAAAAGTTTATGTTTTTATATTCTCGTATGATAGTAACTAACATTATTACATTATTTAGCACGTTATATCCAAATGATCAAAAATTAACTCAGGAGCTTTCAAACGTCAATGTGAAGAGACAAAGTAATTACAGAACTGCGATTCCTAATCACATTATACGAATAAATCTGATTAATCACGTGGAAATATTTGAGAAATAAGTTAAAACTGAATAAATATGTTCGCGATATTTTGTCGACCCTCGAAATCCTTAGGCTGCACACTGGAGTGAATTTTTACCGCCAATTTCACGTTTTTCTGGGTTTTGTGTAAAATTTTAGGTATTTTCTTTGATGATAAAATATCATTCGGCAACATTTTGAAGTTTCGAAATTACCGTGGTGATAAGATACAATTGGATGATCCAAGCCTGAGAAAGAAGAGTTTAAAAAGCTGACCGCAAAAATATAGGTAGACGTCGAAGGGATGATTTTGACATTTTACCAAGACGATTGTCAATATTTTTAGAATCATAATACCGATGCTACATTTTTTTTTCTCGATTGATATCTCGAAAGTTTTTGGATCGAGTCCATGAACGTAGCTTTTTTGAGGAGAATTAAAAGAAAAGGCAAACTTATCGTTTGCTTGTACAAATTAATGGATTAATAATACCGAAATGTCACGAAAAACAAACTTGAATAATCAGCGCGGAGGGCATAAAACACCTCCGAAACGGAAACGCCCCACAGGTAAATTGAAATCCAGTCAATTTGATTAAATCAACGAGCCAGTATTTGTCGAGTGTCAAATTCACACGATTCGGACAATAACCGCATTCTGTCGCTCAGTGAAGTCGGTTTAATTCGATTAGTTAATTTCAGCGTTCGTTACGCGTGAAATTATAAAGGGCCCAGTTCATCATGTTTTCCGTTACGCTCTCGTTTAACGAGGAATAATTTAAATCACCTTTTCTTCCTATTTGGTGAAAAAAATCAAATGAATAAATAGCAGTATGCATTAAATCTGTCAGGACAAATAACATTTTTTTACATGTAAATCGCTGGCAGTACGTCGTCGAATGAATTACGTATTAATCAACTTTTTTTTAACTTTACATTGGTCACAAAAAAGTGATCAACACCATAACCGTAAACTAAATTTGAGTTTACTTCACTTTTTGACGTTCAAATGGAAAAAATATCAACCAAACGATCACAAAGTTAACATATTTTGGACAAAATGGCAAAAAATAAATTAATAAATTTCTGAGTATTATTTTTTATATAAAAATACGTTCTTATGGAATATATTTTTATTTTGTAGACATTCGAAAGTTTCAAATATTGCGTCGTAATATAATTGTTGAGTTGAAATTCTTCAAAATTTGATAAATCACATTTTTCACATCCGAGAAGGCAAAAGGATGCTGTTGATAGCAATTTCGTGGGTAAAGAATACAGACAAGAAAAAAGTGTCATTCGTGGGACCAACGCGAGTACAATGAACAAGAGGGGCTCGGAGTGTTTTTTTTTTTTTTTTTTTTTTTTTTTTTTCATCGGTTAACTTATTTCTTTGGATGTAGGACGCATTCACACTCTTTCGTCGAGGGCCCAAGCAGTATTGTCGACGGTGCTCGAGGACGTTATCGAGAAAACCCTCGAGGACGCAAGAAAAATGGCCGAGACAGCGGGTAAGGATCGAGTTTCTCTTGAAGAGGTCGAGGAAGCTTTGAAAAAGCTTTGTGAACGTTTTCATCCACGAGCTGCCAGGATTGCCAACGAAATCATAGAAAAAGGTCAACGCAGATCAGGCCGAAAATAAACATGTTTTCTCTCCCATTCACCTCGTCGCACTACCTTAAATGTGACTTCAATCCTGCCATTTTAGACATCGTGAATTTTTCTTATCGATAATTCCCATACAAATGTGATAAGTAATGTAATTTAATGTCAATTTTGATAAATGAGTTTATAAATATATGTTCAAAATTCCGGAAAAAAACCCAAACGTTTTCCGAACACGGAATAATAACCAACAATACGGTCTTAACAGAAGCAAAACTTATGCCTACGATTCTTTCATGACATGGCAAATGTCACGAAAGAATCAACATCGTTGAATTCTATGAGTTTTTGGATCATAACATATAATGTTTTTATAGGAATGCTGAATATTCAACTTAATAATAATTTTATTATTAATTCGTATAGATACGTTTAGAGATGTTCAAAATCACATTCTAATTTTTAAATAGCATCGCTCAATTCCTCATTTTAAACGTTTTACAGTTCAAGGATTTAAAAGCACGTTCAGAATGTATTAAGTGTCGTAATAAATGAGCCATTTAACGTCGAAACTATATGAAAATCATTACATTAAAGTTACATCCTACGCAACAAAAGCAAAGCACGAAGTGTAAGTTTTTTTTTGTCAAAGGTAGTCTGCGGTTTTGATGAAATAAAAAAACAGCTCAACTCCATTAACAATTAAAATACTTATAGTCCAGATGACATGAAAAGTGGTGAAATTTAGGTTCTTCATGAAGAATAAAAGACTTGTGTCAAAAATATTGTCTGCGAATTGAACAGAATACTTCACGTTATAATTTTTAAAGTTTCTCATACTGTCATCGCAAAGTTTTGTAGTAAAAGCGAAATGTAATAAAGAAATGAAGCTACTGGAGTTTTAACGTCATATATATGAGCATTTATAGACAGTGTTCTCAAAATCGCACTCCAGATACACATAAAAGGTTATTAGAAGAGAAAAATAAGTTTTTTCTCATTGGTCATTTCAACCCATCAATATTGCGTTAAAATTATTACGCTACAGCCACTAGGAATTTTGAATAAAACATTCATGGATAAATCATTACTTTTTTAATCCATAGTGAAAATAATGTTTATCAACCAGTGAAATTAAAGGGTTAATTGTTCATGAAGATGCAAATGCATTAACAAAAGTAATGAATTATTCGCAATCCGGATATCGACTGCGGTCAGCGTGTAGAAAAAGTGCAGAAATGATGTTGAACCTTACATCGTTGGAATGAAACTAAAAATGTATTAATGTTCATAATATAAACTAATTTTCGAATTCGTCACAATTACTTCAGTTGATTTTCTTCTTGAATAGGAAAAATAGTTGTCCAACTATCGTAAACAAACACTGCATTTAAAAAATGCGAAGTTCAACATCTTTGAGCAGAGTGAGGTAAGCCCTGAATTTTTTATTACCAATCAATTAGTATATCTTACCGGTGATTTATCAGAGAAAGAGAATTGAGGGTGACGACTTTAGTAAGCAGAACATCGTCCTATAATCATCTATCAGCGGTTGGACGTGACTCTGGACACACTCTATACATTAATGTATTTATGTATATGTGTGTAAATAAAAATGTCAAGGAACAAAATCTTGTGGATATTTCAACGTTGCTGTACGGCTTTTTGTCTGTGCAAACTTTCCACCTCCCGTTTTCTATGTCTTGGGCACGGAAATGTAAAGAATTCTTTGGCCTCGAGCGCTAGTCTCGTTAATTTTTCATTTTTTTCCCGTTCCTATCTTGTCACAGTTTCTAACACCACGGAGGTAGCACTCTCGTTGTCCATGAGAGAGTATAGAGAGGATTCAACTTCCGTAAGTAGATTGACGGTGACGTGTCGGTACAAGGAAGAACAAAAAGGTTGAGAAAAGGAGGTCTCTGTCTCTGAAATAAACCACAGGTCTGCTCGCTATTTTTTCTTTTTTCCTCTGACGGCAACGAGCTGTTGCGTGGAAGTTGATCTTTCTACAATAGTTGACTTGAAGTAAAAGCAGAATTTTTGACACATATGTAAATAATACTTTTATTTTTCATCAGTCCAGAGAAAATCTAACAGGAATAGAAGTTTTCGAAAGTATTTTTGAGTATCTTTATTAACTCTCCGTTGACACAATCATGTGTCACGTCAAAATTACATCGAACATAAATAACCCACGACAAAATAACATCAAGACATATTAACAACACGACGGAATAATATTGAAATTTTTTGATCGATTTAATTGATTGTATGATATGTATTATTCCTATCCCAGAAATATTCCTGAGGACTGGTAGCGTTTTTTTACCAGCAGTAACGATATTTCATTTTGAAAATGAGGCAAGTTGACATGTTTAAATAAATACCTTTTGTGCAAATCTCTTCACGTGTCAACGAAGAGTTAGATTTAATTTTTACATTGTTGACACGACTCAACCGTTGCTTTACTGTCAATTGCATTTCCAGGTTTGACTCTCGTTCAACCCTAACTGCGTCTCACAGATCTTTTTTCGGTCCACCATGTCTCGGTACTTTGCAGTCAATGCGTTACCTTTTCCTCGCTAACTTTGATAAATAACTCAGAAGACATTTTTACGCGTTTTTTTCTTTATTGCAGGTGTACCATTTACAAGCATTAGTTCAAAAATGGCTAGATTCGAGTCTCTCTGTTCTCATACATTATAAATAATACGAAGCGCGTATATACGGTCGTCGAAACCGTAGCGACTTGAGGTACGTTGAGAAAATGCTCTACAGAGTTAAAATGGTACGGTAGACGGAATCCTTCTTCCGTCACACTATCCTGTTACCCAAACTGACTCCGAAGAAAACCGAAAAAAAATCCATCATGTCTGAGAAAAAACTGGAGAAAAATGCTGAACAATAAAACGTCGGACACTAAAAAGTGTATACACACATAGCGAAGTAACATTTTCGAGAGTTCTTTCAAAGAACATCCTTTATTAATTATTATCCCCTTCTCTGTGCAATTATACATAAATTCTAGAGTAAGACTGATGTGTCGGAATGTAATCTGTTCAGAGAAAAATCCCCAGCCTTTTTTTAACCCTCTACAAATTCAAATGAGCTAGGCGTTCGGAGCGATTTATCCAGTGAAAAATATGTAGTCAGTCAATCTTCGTTAAAACTGTAACCAACCTGGAGATCAAATTAGAACGATATGGAAGTTTTTTTTTGAAATTGTTTTAAAAAAACTATCAGGTTTTTATCCTGAGTTAAAAAAAAAACTATTCGTCAGGTTTTTCGATAAATTCATAAATGAATATCGTTATTTGTCATGTACTGTGTGCGCCTTTGGCGATTTCTGAAGTTAAGCAGCCTCGGGCGAGGGCAATATATATTTGGTTGGTTGACCGCTGAGCCATGCATCGATTTGCGTATCAATTGCTGAACGTGAGACAGTTTTTTTTTTGGCGGTGCCATGAAACTGTAACTCAGTAAAAATCCAGCCATCCATATCGGCCGAGTTTTGAACAGTTTCTCTTGGCCGTCATGCAAATACCATACAGTCGTTATGCATCAGAAAATAGCTTCTGTGGGCACCACTCTGGGGGGTCAGAGAAGAACAGGAACAGGAATAGTAAAGTGGGAAAAAGTGGGGTTCAAAGTGATGGGATGGCCTGGTAGAATGAAAAAGAAAAAAAACCAAATATCGAAGTATGATAGACACGTGGCTTATTAGGCATTTCTTTTTCGCTGTACTTTTCAATGCTTGTTAAATTCACAGTGACGGGGCTGACGTTGAGTTTAAAATAAAACAGGAGAATCTCGACGATATTTTATTCATGGAATACATTCTCTACGAAAATACGGTTTTTCCTATCTCTTTGATGATGAAGAAAAACGAACTGCCGAACCCAGAGGATCGTTGTCTATTTTCAGGAGAGCTGATGTGAATAAGTTTTGAAATAGGTGCAATTTTGTGATTGAAACAAAGCAGATATAAGAAAGATGAAAAGGATTTAAATATACCTGCGTCAATCGACTAAGTTTTGTAGTGCTGTCCGATTAAAACTTGTTCAAAGCAAATCCTTCACTGTATGAGCCCGATACTTGTTGTACATATCAGACTTGCGATTTCGATGTAATATAAAATACTGAATGAAAGAGTAAGAGTAGAGAGAGGGATCGAAAGACACGAGCACACACAATGGAACAGATTTCACCACCGCCCACACAAGTAAATTACACTGCAAAGTAAAGACAGGATGATTCATCGCAGGAACAGTTCAACTTGGGAGAAACCTCGCCTTTGTTTGGAACAAACTGACAGCGAGGATTTTGAATTTTAGATATATCGAAGACTAACAAACAAAAGGTCGTAATTCACTCGATTTTACACATAATGTAACGCAATCGTAGATCTTTTTTCTCCCTGTCAGTTGATATGTATATATGCGCATAATATCTGCATAAAATATATGTATATGCGAGTTATATTCTTATATTTGAAGCTAGAGAGAACCGGACCTCCATTAAAACCGGACATTATACACGTATAGCGATAGAGTCACATAAAAATCGTCAACCGTACGGTTGGGCTTAAAAAAGAGGAATACGATGGGACCAAGCACGTGCAATTTATTCTGTCTCGTAAACTCCCTCAACAAATAATTTATTCTCCTATTTTAACCACAAAACTCCTAACAAGCGCGCACAGCACTGTAATCGAATCGAAGTAAAGCGTACGTTGAAAAATAACGAAGAGCTTCTAATTTTCAGGATATTTGGTTCTGGTAAACAATTCGTTTTACAAACTATATGAATTCTTTGAAATATTTATGCATTCATATATTTGTGTTTATAAATAATTATGAGAAAATCATTTTTCAATACGAGGAAGTCAAATTTGAAAAATTTCGGTGCAATCACAGCTGTTTGACCAGGACCAGCAATTTTTGTGATTATTACACATTAAAATGTAAATATTCATGAAAATATAATGAAATTTGCTGTATTTTAAACGAGATTTGGTTTTTTTAAATATTCATTTGAAGGTAAATGCACACAAACGTTAACATCATGTAAAAGAATTATGCTATCAAACACTGATTCAGAAGTCCGAAAAAAGTGTTGAGTTCGTTATTTATAACAATGACATAATAATCTGTATTTCTCAGAATTTCCATGGGTACTTCGTAGTTTCGAACGACTGAAATTTCAATGATAAAATAGTTGATTCAACGATCGTAACTATAAAAAGATGATGCATAACTTTTATTTTTCCCGATATGTGCGATTTTTTATGTGTAATCTTTTCAGTGATACAAAAATAAAAGGAAAAATGTAAACAGAATTAGACAGAGTACGTTGAAATTGGTGCAGAAGATCTTTGAAAAAGCTGTCTTAGGTATTTCTTCGCGTAGACAAGCAAGAAAAAAATGAGGATCGAATAAAACGAAAGGGTCTCGAAAACTCGGAAATAACAAACCGTACATTTCTTCTTCGCGTATGCAGTTTTATATTCTCGGCGGAGCGACCAGAAGCGCAAACGCTTATCGTCTCTTTACTATGTTCTGTATACCGATGCACACATATGACTGCAGTGTAAGGGAAGGCCTAGCGTGGAAATCCCCAACGGAACAAAGCCGACGACAAAATTCTCTTTTCCGCTCTCTCTTTCTCTCTCTCCCTCGCTTTCTCTCTGTCTCTCTCTCTCTAACCAACCCCATCTTCCGTTTGAGAAAAGTTTTATCGTCCATGAACACCAGGGTCGACATCAGCACAAAGAAATACCGGAAATAGTCATCCTCCACATGTATAGATTACACATACAGGTTTCATAAAGTGTAATAGGAAAAATTGTTTAACAAATACGTTCTTTTTTTCCACATCAAAAAAATTAACGTTCAGTTCATTATACGTTATGTTCATTATTATATAGAGAATGAGGACGAGCTCTCACGAACGGTAAGAGCTTAACGACGAAAAAATGAATGGAGATGAGCTTGTCTATTACTTTTCAATGATCCGTTTGATTAAACTTGTGTCTAAAATTTTTTTTATTTAGCAGAATATTCTGTAGCTTGTGGTAAATTTATTTAGGATCATCCCTAAGTTCCCTTTCGGCAACTGTTAAATTTTCCGTATTAACTTAAAAAAAAAAACACAAAAAAAGAGAATTAACATATCGGAAACTTTTGGAGAATGTCCGAAATATTCCAAATCGAATTAGAAATAATCTCGGATAAGTGGCTTATTAAAGTTTCATCATGGTTGAACATCTTAGACTCAAGCAAGAATTGAAATGTTCTCGGTATGCTGAGGAAGAAGATTGAATCGGAGAAATCCCAGAATGCCTAGCTGAGATGTTTTATTTTTAGTCTCTTCCCGAAAAAAAATTTCGGGACACGTGTTGGCATTAAAAATGTATACGAATTTGCGTACATATTAAGTTAGTTAACATATGGTGTAAGAATTTGGTTAGAATTTTAGTTTAGTTTAGTTCAGTGTTGAAAATTGTTGACTAAAAAAAAATGTATGCAACTGTTAAAAGATATACGTTCACAAAACCTATTTCTACACAATTCCGTCTACCCCTGCCCCCTCAATGTCACCCTTGAAGATTGGAGTACAAGTTATATTAGAAAATGCTGAAGAGATCACATTCCTTTTTTGATAAAATCGTTTATAAGATATTCAATAATTAGTAAAAGCGAATTTGAAGCCATGTAAAGAGGAAGCATGGCCTATTGTTCTAACCGCCTGAATGGGCTCGAACGTAAACGCTCTACGCTTTCAAAACTCCCAATATTATTCATCGGCGAACCAGATTATCTTTCTCTAATTATTAATTATCTCATCAACGGTCTAACGAACAAAAAAAATGAATAAAAACTTTCAAGCACAGAATCTGGTGGTTTAATAATCGTCGCATAAATCGTACGAGACTCTCAGGACAACTTTTGTACACATAAATCGTAGACACGTATTTATGCAGAAATATATACAAGGAAATCGAGAGGGCAAAGTGCTAAGCCAAGGAAGTGAATCGAGCATAGGATTCTCGAGGCAGCTTTTTAAATATGCTAACAGTGGCATTAACCGGAGACTCGGATGAGATTACCAAGTATAATAGAGCAGACACACCGCACTCGCACCTTTAAATATGTACCTTTATCAATGGATTCTTCATTTTCCCGCAGAAATTCTGAACCACTTTGATATTTTGACCTATACGTAGGTCTATAATCTATATTAGTATAGCGGGTAGTTCAATAATTTTCCAGTAAATAAAATATTGTCCCTATTTTCGAACTACAAAAAAGTAGTGGTCTTGCCAAAGCCTTATTCTATTGCAGCATTTTGAACAATGTTGTACGTACGTTCAGAGCAATATTATGAAACTATGTGCAAAATTTCAAAAGTTTTCACCACATCGTATTTAAGATATATTGGCAATCGAATATTGTGTTGTTTCACACGGGTTTTTACGTAGAGCAGTAAAAAAATGAACATTTTACAGAACGAATATTTTGGACAGATTTGTTTCATTCTTTTCTCAATTACAGAGAAACTCAAGAGGAAGTTTGTTTAAAAACATCCAGAATTTTAACATTTAACTTTCGGAGATACAGTGATCGAAAGTTGTCCCTGAAAATTTATATGTTTTTACATTGCTGTAAAATGTAAGAACAAACGTAATTAAATTATTTGGCAAGTTATAAAATTAAAGTTTTTAAAAAATCAACCAAAAATTGAATTTTGAATGTATCGGCGGCGAGACTACTATATTAATGTGCGAATAATTATTTTCTATTAATGAAAAAACTTTAAAGAGGACTATGTGTGTCTAGAAAAATGGTGGCGATAATTTTGAATGGCCAGAGTTATTTAACCACTCAGTACGTCGTGTTCTATATAAATTTCGGTACGTTTACATATAGCACCCGTTCATCCATTGATAATTTCATGCACATGGATACACAACATCGGTAGATATAATTTAGAGAGGTAATTAAGAGAATTAACGAGAAATCGATAGCCACGAGTAAATTGCAGCTGCAAAAATTTGCGAAGTAACCCGAACTATGGTAATTAGCACATACCCTGCAGTGTCATTGTTACAACATATATGTGTTGAAATAAATTGCTTGGTTAATTGTTTAATTAATTAACATATACACATTTTTAAAGGATGAAATGATCATTGACAGATCCATTTATTCTCATTTAATTTCAATCAATCAATTTTCTATGACAGTCAATTCATGTGAGTGATGAATATTAGTCAAATTGTAATAAACGATATCTATTTTCATGAATTCATGATATCAATTTCATGAATTGTAACTAAAGGCTCATAATTGAAATAGCAAGAGTAGAATTATGATGTTCTTCGCATTTCCATTATCTCCTCGTCGAATGCACAATGAGGAGACTCCGTCTAATAGAACAGTCTCACACTTTTGTTTTATCTCTTTCTACCTTTCATACTGGAAGAATGAACGACGAGAATAATAATTAAATTTTTACTATGGTACTTCACAGGTTCATAATAACAGTCTAGGATTTTTTCTTCGATGGATTTTCTCCATGCGAAGAAACCCTCACGAACGCCTCATCACTAAGATAACAATGAATTTCAAACGCATTTTCTAGTATAGAATCCTCTTTCTAGCGAACTTCGAAAACCGGGTACATCGATTACGAGGATGAAGGAAAGTAAGAAAGAGCGAAAGAAAGTGAGAGAGGAAACCGCGAACTTTAACTTGTAAAACTTTTGTACTTGCCCCTCAATTCATCATCGTAATTTATAATGAATTCGTTACCGAGAAGATGGTTTGACGCAAGACTCTATAATCGAGGCGAAGAGGAAGTGAACTAATGGATTTTTTTTCCCCGCAAAACTTTCAATGATACAACAGGTTGTGGAGGTTTGTAAATGTATGCAGTTCAGATAATATTGAAAGGTACGATGAAACGGAGGATATCAAAGAATATCATTACAATGATTTACTACTTTTTTTTTTTGTGATACTAAATTAGTTCCATTTTTCCTTATGGGTATTTAACGAGATAACGGCCCTGGATAACGGGCCGAAAATGTAAAGTTATATTGCATTTTTTTAACGTAGTCGTCTCGCCACATTCACATCCAACCGTTAACTTTTCGATTATCTTTTGAAAACTTACAAATAACTTGCGGAATATAATCTAATAATTTTATATCTTCTGGGTATATAAGAACATATAAACTTTTGGGGAAAATGTTTAAAATGAAGTGTAGAGTTTGAGAAATAACGATGTTTCTCCATGTTTCACACACGAAACTTATATCACTGTATCTTTAAAACTAAACGGTGAAAATTCGTAATTTTTATAGACAAACATCGTTATATGTTTCTGTATAATTGAGAAAAAATCTGTTAAAAAACTTCGGAGTTATTCCGTGAAATGTGAATTTTCCTACTGCTCCCCATAAAATGATGTGTAAAAAAATACGTTCGAAAATTTATAAATTTCGATATGTAAGAAAATGTCGAGCACATAAGAAAGTACCGAGAATTTAACTCAATATTCCTGTACAAAAAATTGTTGAAAAGTCACTACAATTGAACAGAATGATGGAGAGAGGCATTTCTTGCAAAACGTTTATTTTATTGAGATGGTCGATAAATTTTTTCATCTCTGTCACTCTGGAAATCGGTACGAACAAATATCGACTTTTTCTCCTGTTAAACGTCTCTAAATTGTACGATCATTGACAATTAGATTCTTGTATTCCCAATAGTTACACGAAGTTATAAAAATCATTTGAACCTTGCTTTGATGTTACAATTAGAGCATTTTCATCTAATTGTTTGACCATGGTAATTAATTTGTTGGTTGAACGGTTGAAAGGCTACATTTTCTCCTCTATCAAATGATTTGATAAATAGATTATAGCGAATAAAGCGAAAAACGTGTCGAACCAAACTGGACTATTTTGTTAAAATAAAACGTACAAGCATTGTACTTGGTATTTATTACACGAGAAAAAGAGCAAAAAAAAAATATATTGAGTCGATAACCGTTAACGCGACACCATCATAAAGACAAAGAGTGTAGCGTGGGAAAACGGAGTCTCGTTAATTAAAGTGTAGAACGACTAGAATGAGACACGAAGACAATAACGATGCGATGGTGAAGACGAAAAGCAGAAACGATCCTCGTGGAAGTCGTGGATGACTTAATGATCTTTCGTTTTAATAGACGCCGTGTCCGGTGATAAACGGAATGAGCTGAGCAGACAACACGGTTGCGATACTCTAATTACACTCTATTCGTTATAAAGTCAATTTTCGGAAACGTTTATATGTAAATGTATGAGTTTAAAATTTTCAGTGTGCAATCTATCAAATAAATTGTTCATTTAATTAATCCTTTATTTATCAATTAGTAAAATATTCATTAAGACCGATTTGTCACTTTCTACAGTCTATCAAATTTTCATATTTGTAAGCCTACTGTGAAAAGATAATTTGAGAAAAAGTTTTAGATGCATTTTATAATCATTGAAAAATCGAACAGAAATTTTAATGAATTTTACAAAATTCTTCAATTTTTAAGAGTTTTCAAATTTTTTGATCTTTTTCAAATTAAAAACCTTGTCTAAATGTTTTTTTTTCGCGTTAGGTCTGAACTACACATACGTAAAAGTAATCATAACGATTTGTTTTGGTTTAGTCTTATTTCGGTTGATTTAAGGTGATTAAATTGCATATACCGAATAAATTATATTACAGCATTAGAGATTTCGTGAAAATACTCACGGGAAAAGCACACCATTATAAATTTCAAAAAAACATACGAGCACTCGAATAACGAATGTGAAATTTGTCATCCCGGATGGGTGAAGAGGATAAGGTGGTTTTTAATTAAGTGAATCACTGATGACGAAGAGACTTTCGTAAGCTCTCTCATCGTGTTGTAAAATGTGTATGTATCTCAAGAGAATTCCGGTCCATTATCAAATTGCGATCCCTGCTTCTCTCATATTTGTAAAGCCTACGGCTTCCTCATTTTCATAAAACAAGTAATACTCGAATGTAACATTGAGAAATGAAAAATTAATATTTAATTAATATTTAAAAATAATATTAACAAATTAATAAAGTACGATCCATACTCAAAGAAACTTATGAGAACGTATGACAAAATTTGTCATAGAATAAAATTTCTATAAATTCGTTTTTTCAAATAACGTAATAACAATATACAGCTTTTTCAGGCTTCAAAAGATATTAATACGTCTACATATAATGAGAAATCTCTATGAAGTTTTGTTCCATTGGATCGTACAAATTTTCTTCATAATCCCAGCGTGTCCCAAAAAACGTGTCAAAATCTCGTCTGGGTCGTCGAGGTAATAAAAATCTTTACTCATTACTTTGATTTATTTTGTTAAATAGTAATTCAAATGACTGAAATTAACGTATGAGTTAGGCTCCTTCCAAATTTATAATCGACTGACGATCCTAAACGTTGATGTTGATAGTAAATCGACCCTTGTAAGTGCCTGAGATATGCGTGTACATATATAAGTGACAATCAAACGTCAGTTTATATTATAATAGTTTGGAACACATGGGACCGAGATCGCTATTAGCGTTATCGAATTAACACAACCCTCCCTACATACATGAGCATCTGGCTAGAACGTCTACGACAATATATGTGACCGCATGTTTATACAAGTTGTATATTAGTTTACATCGTCGTATTGTCGACGCGAAACGCTAACACCTGTGGAGAGGGGAAGAAAAAGAGACACAGAGAGACTATGAGACTAACTCTGTACATTGTATTATCGAATTACCCCAAAACTTTGAGATATAACGTTGCTTAACAGTGGATTTCCTCACTCGTCTCTGTCCAGAACACGCGAATGGAAAACTTTGTATATCAAATGGACTTCTGTATGAAAAATGCAATAAAATGCACGATTGTTCAAAGTTCAAAGTTGCCATTCTATTTATTGTAGTTTGTCAAATGTTCGTTTAAAAAGAGTCTCGAGGAAATCTTTTCGGTAAAGACAGTTTATTTTTTTGTTAAGCAACCATCGATGTCTGGATGGTGAGTGAGATATTAAAGAAGTGTTAAATTTTTCGTTCAAAAAATTCTTGTGAAGAAAAAAGCAGAATCTCGGAAAGCATTACTAACGTTCATCAAAGAAATTAATATGAAAAAAAAACGTTTGAAAATTGATGTATCATTAAAATAATAAAAAGCTAAGTACAAAAAGACGCAAATGTAGCTTTAATAAAAAATTAAAATGCTTATAAAATAATTTTCTTGATAAATTTTCCGTCGTACTGCCCCCATTAATAATAAGATACTCGCGATTTTGTTCCATAATTAAATTTTATGGTTAAAAGCCGTCCGCTTAGTGTGGTAAAAGTACTAAAGTACAAAAGACTTAAAAAAATAACTTGCTATTCTCACGGAGTGTCCTATGCAAAATAGAGGAAACAGACATTTCAATCCGGACGAATTATGCACTCAAGGATATGTATAGAACCGAACAATTTGGCGAAGGAAGCGGAGTGAGGGGGAAGAACATTAAGAGAATTCTCGTGTTTCATTGGGTCCCACGAATGGTTGACCGATATTTCACGCTCGGAGTCTCGCAACGAAGTATTCCAGGCATGCAGTAGCAAATAGTTGCTTTATACGCGTATATGTAGATATATCGTCTTCTTACAAACAACAGGGCGTAACCAACCAGCCCGAGCAAGTAAAGTCATTTCAATTAAGCCCTTTTATTCCCATTGGTCTTAACGTATGTGAGCAGGGTTATAGGAGCAATTTACCCTCCAAATATGCACTGCTGGTTCAGTTGTATCCACGAATTACGTCAAGTTCCATCGCACGTTCTGAATACATGTATGGATCGTAGACACTCTGTATATTCTCTCGAGACAACTATCCTCATACCAGACTCCATAATTTCTGAAAACGTATATGTATATACATATATATAATATGGTGAGCCAAGACATCTCTACTCTCGTTCATATATTATGCATTTTACTTCGTCTCTAATTTCAAGAGGATTAATTAAAGCAGTATGTTTATCAACGACTAACAGATACAGCTAATCATTATAGATCTATTCCTTCATCCAATTAAACATGAACGTTCCGTATACAATTGAATGAACATTTAATTTAAATGTAAGGGAAAACTGAAGATCAGTGGATAAGAGCAGTCCGGGGTTTCATATTCGTGACCAGCAGCGATAAGAATGAAAAAAAATAAAATTAAAATTCACGTGTTTTTACAGCAATTTTGGTAATTTGGAACACATTAAAAACACCTAACGAGATGCATTAGCAGAGTCAGTATACATCTTTCGTGACCAACTGTTGTCCCTTCTCATCGTGTGAATGTTGCTTCTCTAACCATGTGGCCCATATGGCATCACAGCGGACGAGGTTACTAAGCTTAATCATGCATCGCCACCCGAAAACTTTGTGAGCATTGTTACTGGATAAGCAAGATTTTCAGGAGTTTTTGTACTGAAAATTTTCCACTTAAACCAATTATTTAAAAAAATGGACTAGCTGTACTTTCTGGCCCATTGTGTCACATGCTGGCGAGGTAGCTAAGCTCAATCTTGTTAGAGTTTGCTTGCATTTACATACGGAGGCTTAGTAATTAGTTAATTAAACTCAAAATGGACAAAATACGGAAGAAGCAATCAAATTGAGAGTTGGAATGCTGTTCGACGGTATAAACCAATATGAAAATGTTTATACTCGTTCACATAAATCGTTTTCGATTTACGAAAATATATTTCGGTGAGATCGAAAGTAATTCTTACGTCTAACGTATAACTACATTTTTTTTAAATCAGATACTAACTTATAGATACTACGTCGCGTGCAAAATAAACAATTGCTGCAGATATTCTGTATTTTGAAACTGTTGAATATATATTTTTTTCAACACAATATGGGCGATCTTTGTTAATGGTTAGAGATTCCCGTGACAATCCGATAACGGAGTGATAATTCGGCACGCTGATCGGATTGTCCGCGCTTGGTTGGCGACGATAAATAGGGATTACGGTTGGACCTGATCGACTCGTTACTCTTGATGCAATCTCATGGGAATTTGTACGCTCACATAATTTACCGATTGGATGAACGGAATCCATGTTCATTATATAAACCCTCGAATTCAGAGAATATCGACAAAACTTGTTTTCTCAATATTAGCATAATATAATTCTTCGCGTAATCGTCACCTTGTAATTGAATTGATTAATTCTTTTAGAATAAACAAGAATAAATCTCACTTGACGTATATATATTTAAAAAAAAATGTATGTAGAGATCACCCTCCAACAACCTTATCGAATTAATTCTGTAAAGGAATGGAAGTAAAAGAAATAAGAGCAAGATAAAGAACAAAAGAAAAGAAGAAGGGCGTTGGAAAAAAACGATGGTTTTTTTTCCGACTAATTAAATTTGAGACTGTGCGGTTTCCAGAAAGAATCAAGAACTTTTTATACCGAATCTCTTGTCTCTCACAATCTCTCGCCTTCTTTTCTCTCCGTGTCTCAATCCAATCGCCCCGAGCACTCATCAGTAATTATCGCGTCAAATTTCCTTTATCAACAATGAAAACGTAGTTTCTACGTTGCAACCGTTATGGAGATATTACGTAAAGAAATCAACGTCGGGGTTTATATTCGTTTCTCGAATTTTTTTCACATCATAGCTCGGAACAAAGTAAGTAAGATTGATTTAAAATCGACTTCATTTCTCTGGACATTATTTTTATACGTTTGAATGTCTCGATTTACTGTAAATCTAATTTTCATTAACTCTTCATTGGCCCATTTAAATTTAGCCACTACAATGACACACTGCATCAATTTGACCCGGATCATACTTCGTGCCCTTGTCATTAACAACCTTTCGGTCGATTTTTACTGGAATAAATCAGGAGTACACTTTAAACATGTCTTTATATGTGTATTAAAAAAATCCGGAAAGTTCTGGCATTGATGGTTTTTAAAAATTATTGAAAATTTTGTTATTTGGAACAATGAAAATTTTACTAACCAAAAATTTTTTTTTTTAATTTCTAAGATTTTTCAGATCAATGATCGGAGAAGAAGCGATATTAGTTCTCGAAAATACTTCTGAAGAAGGAATAATTGATGCTGAAAAATTAGTAAGGGTGAAAATGACCCAGTCTGTCAACGACGAATAGTTGAACGTACGATTATTTTGTTTTTCTGGTAAGTAAAGTTTTATTTCCCCAAGTGAATGCGCTATATAAAATGCTCAAAGTTCCAATTGATCTATAATAAGTGAAAAAGTAAAAGGATGAAAAAAAAAATCTCGAAAGGAGAACGAACGTATAAGAGTCAAGAAGAAGGTACTTGTGAAAGTGGCAATCGCCTTCGCAATCGATTCTCCTGGACGGTACGCTCGATTGATTTCTCAAACCCTATCTTTATAAAGCTTTTCATCCCTTGAGACGAAGAAAGAGGGAAAGTGAGAGAAAATTCAAACGAAAGACAGTCGAGAGTTTTCAGTCTCTACGGTTAACGGGGTATTGCGTGAAATAGTCATGTTTCGATGGAACGAGGAAACGAGTGAATATCACGATAAATTTATCTCGATTCGTAATAATATTGAAATACTTGCAATCAATTTCAAACCCAAATATGTGTGAATGTATACTTCATACTCTATTTTTTTAGATGTTTAATTCATTTTTTTTGGAAGAGAATAAAAATAATGTTATATGGTTCAGCATTCCCCACAAGGCTGTAGAACAATATCAAAACTTAAACCAAATCTTAAATTTATAGCAATAATTTACTGTCAGTGTTAAAAAAAAAAAAATGCTAGTCAACTTTTAATATATGAAGTATGACTGTGAATATGGTCATCACCCCAAAGAAGCAGCCCGAGGCAAGGTCGATACTTGGTTGGGTCAGATATTTTTTACATTTTTACAAAGTATAACAACGAATATTATTAGATTGTTTCTCAGACTATGCCTAAATTTGAAAATATCATCCAGAGAGTCAACTTTCGAACTTGACTGTAGCGAGAGTACTACCTTGGCGTATTTATAAGGTACATAAACTAGTCAAAGGTATGTCATTATATATTCTCGATGGATAAATCGTGAACTAATTTTCGTTCGATGGTAAATGGTATAATAATGAAGAACAAACGTTTCGGAATTCAGGTGCAATGTTACGAGATGTAATTGAAATCTCGGGGAACAATAAGAGTAGGTGTAGTCGAGAGATTGAATGGGAAAAGTGCTTTACTGGCTCACAGGGACGTGGGAAACGAGTTTCAGGAATGAGAGGGAAGTAATTAATGAAAGTATCGGATAAGATTCGAGCAGCCACGATAAGATTGTCGAACAATTGGAAAAGTCAGTGGAAAATTCACGAGGGTGTAGGTAAAGGAGAAAAATCGAAGTTGAAAACGGGCTTGGTTCCTATGCTACAGATTTTGTATAAAGATTTCATTGGGTTGAAGTTTACCGTAAAGGCTGCAGTTATATTCAAGAAAATAACACAGTGAATAAAATCGACTTTATTCATGTTTATTCAAGAAAACTAGTGTAATAATCAAAGAAGTCTGAACATTTTTATTGACCTAAATATAGTTCCTGTTTTCAGTAATGATACTTGACACGAATAGCTGCAGTTAATTTTCAACAGTATAAATAATTAATTTCGAAACCCCGTTTAAATCATATAATTATATGTATTTTTCAGTGTTTTCAAAGTAATTTTAAATTATTCCATCTAATGAGTAAGATCGTGAATGAAACGTTTTCATTTGCACTCGACGAGATTCTGGAAGTGGTATATATGCACGAAGAAATTACGCATTCACAATTAGCACGTTGATGAAGGAATAAATTCAAGCCTAAAGAAGAGATTCACAAACTACTGAAGCAAATTGGTCAATGAAATTAATTGTCCATTGAATTCTAAATTTAATTACGGAATTAATGAAGTGTTATTCAGCCCTGATGGAATGAACAGACATGAAGATACGTCACATTTTTAAGAATTGAAGGCTGTTCCGATTCTGTTGAGATTTTAAAAAATTTAAGGATGAACTAGATTTTCAAGAGAATTGTGGATAAGAACAAAATATCATC
The DNA here is from genome assembly GCA_948107755.1 of Campoletis raptor. Classification (NCBI taxonomy): domain Eukaryota; kingdom Metazoa; phylum Arthropoda; class Insecta; order Hymenoptera; family Ichneumonidae; genus Campoletis; species Campoletis raptor. The sequence goes on from OX403622.1 coordinate 15,775,262, forward strand.
TACCGACGAAGAACTATATTTCGTAAGAATCACTGAGCGGAATTCTGTTTTTCTGAGTTCCGTATGGTGCGAAACATCACAAACTCAGTAAAAATATAACAACAACCTGTATCGATCGGGTTGTCCATAGTTTTCCTTGGCCCTTGTGCAAATGCGATAGAGTAGTGCATTAGGAAAAAGTGGCTGGGGGTATTACTCGTTGGGAATCTCTCAGGAACAGCAAAATGGAACAGGAGTAATGAAGCGGTGTTCGAGTAATAGTATGGGCTCGTAAAAATCTACAAGGATATACGCAAGGAAAATGAAATCATTTTCTCTGTCAAAGCTATATAAATTCAAATAAGATGGCCCCCGAAATGAGGCATATTTAAAGGGAGGGATAACGCAATATTTTACTAATTCTTTTAATTGTAATATTATCCTTGAATAAAAACAATAACCCACGATAAAAATATAGAATAATACGAAGTGTGGGTGTTATGTGCTGTATTGAATTACCATTTTTTATGGACCATTCGAGGCAGGAATCCTTGATGAGGGCTTGAAAATATTCGAGATAAGAAGACCCTGCCTCGGTACGCACCCACCCACACATGAGTACACATGAACAAGACGTTGCGGGATATTATTAAAGCGAGGATCAAGCCAAGGAGGTTAACCAGTATACGAACTATATAAAGACAGACGAAAGGATATGGAAGAAAAAAGTACGTGCGTCCTTTCCATATACCGTGTTCCAGGATAAAAAAAATAAAATAAAAAAAAAGCAGGCTGTCCGATTCGAGACCAGTCGCAAGGGTAAATGGACAAGAATGTGAAATCAAGACGACGAAAGGATTCGTCGGGGTGAGAAAAATATGAGATGATGTAGATTTTTGTTGATGGTTGGAAAGAGAGATCGAGTTTCTTGTCAGTAATTCCATGCCAAATGGATCATTTGCAGTCAGACTCTTATTTTGAATTTTCAAAACATTAATTGCAGTTTCTCGTTTTATTTTACTTAAGTTCGAATGAAAAAGTGATCAATTTAAAAAAGTATATGGATCAATATCCTGGATTATAATTTTAAAAACAACTTAATACTATAATGAACTTTTTGTGGGGAAATTATATATTGACGAAGTTTGAATTTCGTGTGAGAAATAAAATCATTGCCATTATGGAAAATGGTACAATCCGCAAAGCGTGCAACGTTTTACAAAGATTTTCTCTCGAGAGCCCATCGAGTTTGGTTTTGCGTCGGCGGCTTGAATGGCTATTTGAAATGGTTAATATGGGATTGAATTCTCCTTACAAGTGGATCGGTGGTTTGATAACGAAAAGGCGTAACTTTCACTGGATTGTGGATCTGAATGATGCGGCTATGATTTTTGTCTCTTTCTAGTTGTCTTTATACATATGTATATACAAATTTAAGGTAGGATTAACGTTTCGGGGAGATCCGATGTGGTCTCCTCATGATGGTGGTTAAGGTGGAACGATTAGCATAACCGGCCGTGCTGGGTCGCGGGGTTTTCGTACATTAACAGTATATATACGTACAAAAAGGTCTGTTTCACCTTCTGATATTCCAAACGGTTACGATGTCCCCGATATTTTATACCTGCTAATAAGATAAGGATGAATCGACTGCATAACACATGGACCGTGAATAGACGAACGGACCTTAATTCAAAGAAGAAGAAAAAAGAAGACTAACCGTTTCGTTGGAATGAAGATTCAGCTAGATGGAAGTAAATTTACAATAAAAGTCTCCTCTGCTATATATTTCCATTGATGAAAAACTTACATTTTATTCATTCGTTTGATTAAAATGTGAATTCTCATTTTTGTAAAGTAATTTTAAGCCGGTAATTAAATGTTCGCGACAAATTCTTTTTGAAATTGTTAAGATAGCAATGGTTGGAGATGTCGATTTGACGTAGTCATCAAGGGATTGCCATGAAGTCTACTCTTCAAGTTTTTACTCGAAAACGTCGCTGGAAAGATGTCCATTAATTATATGTAGCTAATTAATTGTAAGTTCAGTAATTTATCAAGAATTCGTCCTCTTTATAAGGACAGTCGGCTAATGGCCATTTTATAACGTTTTTTGCTAGAATAGAATTCTTCTTCTACTGAGTTACCGTTGGTATCGTCTTCAAAAGTAATCGTTTATCTTTCTCGTTATTTTTAACGTGCCTGGTCTCCAATTACAACCTCATTGAAGTCATCCACCCAATTACAACCATTAAGAAGGCTTTTCTCGATTCATTTTCAACAGCTATGTAGCCTTATGATCAATAAAAGTAGCTCCACTTCCGCTAAAGATATCGTAAGAGCATCCGGGCAAGCAAAACGCATGCTAATTTTACGAGAAGCTTTAAAAATATACCACGATGGCTATATCAAGAATTGTGTCTGCTAAGGAGATTAGAAAGAAAGCTCCTTCGAGATGCGTTATAAGCGAGAGAACCAAATTAATACCGAAAGCCACACGCTGGATTGAAAGATTAGTCCCACACCTCTTTTAACTCGAACCGAAAATCTATCTATTTCGCTTTTTCTGATGGATTACATCCGATAAAAAATCCTCCCAAAATTAGCTGTAAACGAGTCAACAAAGCAAAATGAAGGAATTTTTTTCGTGGAGATTCGTACTTTTTGACGCATAAGCAGGAACAGATAGAATTTTACATAAGCGTTTAAAATTCACTTTTTTTTAGCAAGACGTGCAATTTTCCCCAACTATTTCCACCAATAGAATATGAACGACTTTCTAAAAATATTCTCAAACGATTTATTGCAATATGTTGACGACGAAAGAAACTCCGGGCGAAAGGAAATGATAAATTCACTGAATTATAATAGCACCAGATTCCAGTCTTTTTTAAACTCCAACCGGAAGTCTGTCTTTCCAGTCTATCTTTCTTGCGTCCAAAATCGAAGTAGAGAAAGGATATTTTCGATTCGAATGAGCATATCTATTTATGGATATCCTAAAAGGACCCCTTCGGGGTTACAATTAAAAAATGTTCACCACAGGTACTTTGAACGACGTTGCGGTTGAAGTTGGGGCAAAATGAGGCTCGTTGGACAGGAGAGATCGAGAGGGACCGAGAGAAAAAAGTACAAGAAGAATGAGAGAGTCGTATGGGACCAAAAAAAAAATGAAAAAAAAAAAACCGAAAAAACAAGGTGATCCCAAGAAGAAGGAATTTGCATTCCAGAGGACTATCGCTCGGAAGAAGGCCCTCGCCGCCTCTAGTCTCCCGAGGCCACGGGACGCCTACAGTCATGGACACGCTTTCATTTAATCGTATGCTCTGAAAAAAACGACAGAGACTAAAAGAAAAAAATGAATGCGGGGGAGGAAAAGGGAACGTTAAAAAAACTGAGAAAAACGTATAATCGGAAAGGTAAATAGCAAGGGCATCCGCACCCGGCGTATATCTATGTATATATCAGGTCATTAGCTTAATGTGACCATGAAAAGTTTCACCCGAAACTTTTTCATGTGCCTACTTACGTTTCTACACCCAATGAGCGTTCCCTCGCCACCCTCGTAATGTTAAAATGTTTCTTGACAAAAAAAAAAAAAAAAAACTGAGATTACAAGACCTTCAACGAGCCCTATTCTTTGTTACTAGGGTTTGACATAATCGCGAATCAGAGGCCTGCTGTGCCTCGTTAACGTTTTTTTATTCTGTAACAATGAATGTCGAAAATGGCAGCATCAAAATCTACAGTAGTATTAATATCGGAATCATAAAATTATGGTGTAAGAATTTTAAAAAACTACGATGATTTTGGAAATGAGGAATTTAGATCATCATAAAAACAGGATTGTGCTTTTCAACCGGTCCACTTGCTGCCCAAAATATTTAATGTACTAAAATACCGTAAGATTCTAACATTAAGGTGATCAAGCAGTTGCGTGAGTTCGAAAAAATTGTTAAAAAGTAGAAACACTTTGTGATTGGACGTTCTTGATATTTCTGAAAAAATAAAAGATACACATTGTTCTCTGACGATAAGAGAAAAACGTGTAACTCATGTTTTTCCTGAAATATCAAAAATCTCAGCGAACAACGGTCGTCTGTTTCAAAGAAATGTAAAAGAAGTCTACATGCTGCATTTCTAGAGAATTTCTGAGGAACAAAATAAGCAGTGATGGATTAAAACTGCTTGAGAAATTGACGGACTATTCTTCTAAAAATGTCGTTGAAAATATGCTATGATAAAATTTTACATTGATCAATTTATCGTATAATATTTTTGAGGATCAATAAAACATATGCTGCGGATAGATAGGAATCCACTTTTAGTCATACATTTTTCCTTATGGACAGTGGACTTGAAGTGGACTTGAATTACAAAGATGAACTCGAATTTTGAAAATTCAAAATACTCTGAAATACTCTTTTTCAATCACAAATCACCGAACGAATTTTTTTTTTTTGTTTTTAAATTTGCAAAATCCCGTGGAGTATAGTAAGTTCGTGAAAAAATTGCCATTTCGATTTTCATAATAGTTTAATATAAAAATAATTTTTTAATGAAAAAGTTCGAAATTCCTCTCCTTATTTGTATATGGTATTTGTGCTAATGTCAAATAATGATTGTTTGTCTTTTTTCTACGTTTATGAGTATCCCAGCGACCGTGTAGAACTAAAATCTCGATATTCGGGGTTGAAATAGTACTTTAATAATTTGAAAAACTGCAAAAAAAAAGTTAGTGGGACAATGTAAGTCTTAAATGGTTAAATTTTGATAAAACTACTGCGAGAATAGATTACACAATTAATCTATTGTATAAAATTCAGTATAAATATCGAGATAATTGTGCGTGACTTATTGTTCATATTTATAATGAAGAGTCGTTAGATTTTAAGTGAAAAAAATTCTTAAACGACATAAATCCTTTGTTCTTCAGTTGATCCCAAAGCTAGAAAAACTCAAAGAGAAAAAAATCACTGTCCCCATGATTCTTAACACGTCGATACGTGAGAGAACAAAAAAGATTAAAAAAAAAACTTTATCTTTCCTATTTCTGCACTCACGTCCTCGACCAGTCTGTCCTGATTTCTTTCTGGCTATATCTCCGCTTCTGCATTTTTATGTCTCTTCCTAGTGCCTTTGAGGTCAATTCCGAGTTCGAGAAACTCGAGTTCTTTTGCTTAACGCAGATTTTCGCTCATCGCCTCGTTTAGCGAAGAAATCCGTGAGCCGAACCGAACCGAAAAGCGAAGGAACAAGAAAAGGGAGAGAAAAAAAGAGCAGTAAAAGAAATACGAAACGACCCTAAAGAATATCGTCGTTTCGATGTGTTCAGTCGTCCATACCCTTTGCTCGCTTTTCCTTCCACTCGAGATTTCTTGTTTTTCCTTCATTTTTTTTCCTCTTTTTATGTATGTGCATACCTCGATTCCTTTTTACTCTTAACCACTAGCTCGTATCTTTCTATCATTTCGGTTCCGTTCCTTTTGTACCCGTGGACCCGCGGTTTTTTGTTTGTATACCCGATCTAAACAAACGTTTCCTCCATGTCTGACGTACTTTCTGGTGAGACCCATTGTTTCGACATACAGCAATTTCTTTACTCCCAACCCTACGAGAGTTCCGTCTGGCTGGTTGTCTGGCAAAATATATATGTAACATTCAAATCTCTATATACCCAAGTCTTTAAAAGAATAAAGTTTCTCTGCCTGTGTGTTTGCATGTTTGACTACTTATAAATCGAGTAGTGCTCAGAGTGGAAATTAATTCTTCGTAAAGATCATACTTTGCTGCATTATTCATTTTTGTAATAGCGAAACAAATGCAGAGCAGAATGCATGGAAAAAGAACTACCTCAAAAAAAAAAAAAAAAAAAAAAAAAAAAGTGCCAGCATTCAAACACATTTGACTTTTGCACAAACTTAAATAAAATCTACGAGAAAAATACTATTTAGTCATGTTTTTATCTTTGCCTCAGTCTGTCAAGTCTCGCTTAGCAATAATGTTGACGAAGCCTCGAGCACAATGACTATACACGGCAACTTGAACGGTCGGCATCACAAGCATGCACAGTTCGAGCATTGATGGAAGCAACATTCTCAATATGTCCATAGGCAGGTCTCCAGGCAGTATAGTTTTAGTGAAGCGTTTTTCCACATAATTGTTTCAAATTTTCGAGTGGCATTCAGAATATTCTTATGAAACTAGAGGCAAAATTTGAAAAGCATTAACCATTTCGTAGTCAAGATAATGACAATCAAACACTGTTTCATACCCGCGCTCTCCTAGGAAACCGTAGAAAACTTCACATTTAATAGAATAACTCTGAAATTTTGCTTCAATTTTTTTCACTTTTTTCTCAATTACAGAGGAATGGTGAGGTTTGTCTTAAAAAAAATAAGAATTCCGACCACTTAGTTTCGGAGGTACCGCGATATAAAGTATCTGTGTATCGGATCTCGGAAAAGTGGTTATTTCTTAAACTGTAAACTTCATTTAGACATTTTTTCCCAAAGTTTATGTTCTTATACATTTCCTATTAGATATAAAAATTAAAATTATTCCGCAGATTATATCAAAATTTTCAAAAAATTATCGGAGAGTTAACTTTCGAACGTGACCGTGGCGAGACTACAACATAATTTATAAATTGATCATTTCCAAAAAATATCATAATTAAAACACTATCAAGAAAAATTTATTGATTCATTAGACAACAAATAAAACCTTAGGAAGTTGAAGTTGATGCAGAAAATTAGGTTTCTTCTGCACCCTGTTATTTACTCATTTGATGTCGAATAATTTGAACAGCTTGGATGTCAATACAGTCTTACACTCATATATGATTACTTTTCGAGCCGTGGTTGGACTCACATTGTCACATATGAATAAATAGTCGAATTCCGTAAATTCTTAAAGATTGAATTAATTTTCTACTGCACGAATATGAACCTCGGAAGAGCAAAAGGTCAACACTTTCCAAAAAATGTTACACTATTTTTTTTTTATTTCTCGTCCAGTGGTTTTTGTTTTAAAGAATACATAAACAGTGAACTTTAAATTTTTCAAAGTTTCCACTTCAGATTCGTAACAAGAGACCCTAGAAACTCCGGATTATCAAATTTCAAGTCCACTCGATAATTATTAAGTTATCGAATTGAACTGACAGATTTTCCTACGAGTTTTTTTTTCATAAATGGAAGTAATAAAAGTGTAAATGGAGTTAATTGAAAAGATTGATTTGTTTTTCACAATTGTCGTAATTGGAACAACTTTCTCATCAATTGGAATATTGTATTCTTTCTTCGTGACCAGAAAATTGTATAAAAATGTAACCAGATAGAATTCACACGGATATATAACCTTCAGACAATTCATACAAATTCTGTCAACATGAATTCCAATGAAACATTGATCAAAAGCGAATGACATAGCCTCGAACAGCACACTTCGTCACCAAGAGAGGAACTTGCTATGATTTTGTACACGTTGTACTGTGAAGGAGTTTACACACACAAGAGCTGCTGTTGATTTAGACCACAAGTTTGAGTTTCGCTGTGCATACATGTTGCTTTGTGTGCATTTTCGGGTCAAGCAATGGTTACAAAGTAAATGAAAGAAGACACGTGTACGGATTTATAATATGTATATAAATACATATGAAACAAAAATATATATTTATATATATAAATATATATATGTAATCTTTTCGACATTGGAGCAAAACGAATTTACTGCAATGACGGTACTTTCGAGTCGTTTCCTGACCCACGACGACGTAATAGATTTTCTCTCTATATCCTCTTGGCTAAATTTTTTTTCCATCACTCGCAAACGAAACAGCCTTCCCTTCATCTTAGATGAAATCACTCCGCCGTATATTTTTAACCTATATTTTTTTCTTCAATCTCGTTTTTATGTTATTCAATTTGTCAAGCTAAAAAATGCTTTTGCAAACATGAAAAGTTGTTAAAAATGTCGTCGTTAGAAAAAACACGCAGTTAACACGATGGAAAATTTATAATTCCTGCCTGGATTCAGACAGTTATCAAATTCAATTTTGTGTATTAATTAATCGGCAGTTTTTCAAGATTTAGAATGATTATTACTTGAAAATTTAATACAATTTCGAGAAACTAGGAATGCAGATGGAAAAGAATGAAGTATTGAAAAAATAAAACTCCATGAGAGGATGGAAAGTAGATTTCACTGGTTTTTTTTTTTTACATTTCTTTGTGCACAATGAAATCAACTAAAATATAAAACATTCATGAATATTTGAAAGCAAAATGAGTATACATATAAATTAAAAAAAATACTATTTGTGATAACAGTCTTGTTGAGGTGTAAATGTTTGGCAAGTATGGAATTTATTGGAATTTGGAAACATATAAAACTATAATTGTTTAAAGATTTAGCTGCATGAAAATAAAAATTGCTATTAATTCGATCAGTAATAGCTTGATACAATCATATCCACCAATAAATTATGTGACAAATATCAACTGTAATGTAATAAATATTCACACAAATTACTTTAGGTTAAGGCTCCTGCAGCAAGCAATTTTTCATATTTTTTTAGATTTTAAATCAACAATTTAAATTAACACAAGTGGGCTGCAAAAGCTTGGAAGGATTTCGTCATGGCATATAATCAAAGCCTTTTCGCTGCAACTTTACAGGAACTTTTTTTATTCTCTATCAGTGCATTTGATGAATAATTTATTTTCGATAGTATATGAATGATCGGATATCGTTTAACTTTCAAAACTCGTCACTTCTGCTACAATCAAAATATATGCGCATATATATCTGTACTTTAGATGCGTGGTTTTCATGCAACCATTATGATGCTAATTTTGATGAGTATCTGGGCTACCGGTCTCGTGCGGTCAACGACACAATCATTGATGTTTGAATCCTTGACTAACGTTGATTCTAATTAACTACAATTCTTTAGACATTTTTTCCCGGAAACGATATGTAAATGAACAATTGAAATTATTTTTTCCATTCATTGTGTTCGATTATCGATGAACAAAGTGAGGGAAAAGAAATACGAAATAGGATATCGAATATAAAAATACATTCGAGGTTTTAATTTTCCACGTGCTTTTTCCTCAAAAGTTATCACAAATTTTTATTCTAGTAGGAGCTTTAACATTGAAGTATCCAGACAAATAAGCCTCGAAATGAAATCAACAAACTCATGATAAAATTCAAAAATAGTTTCGAAATTAGTTTAATATTGCACGTGCCATTTAACGATTTAACTTTATACTCACGATTCATATGACATTTTAGTTTAAGGTAGATGTAATGATATAATTTTTTTTTCTAAATCCCAAATGAAATACCTGATCGACAGAGGAAATCGAAAAAAAGTGGTGTGATGAACCACCTTAATATTCTATGCAACTACATCGATTCTGGACGGAACATTGAAGCTTTGTACACGGAGAAAATATAATATCAAAAATTGTTATGACATCATTGCTCCACGGTACCATGTCGTCTCTCTGAGGGTTTTTAGCAAAAACATAGCGATTTATCGTCTGGAATCGAACCAAAAACTTTAATGTTTTCGTCAATTTCAATAGAATATGAATGAAAAATTACGATGTTTTTGGTAGAAAGCCACTGAGGGACGACATGGTACCACGGAGCAATGATGCCATAGCAATTTTTGACATTATATTCTCTCCGTGTACAAACATTAATCTTTCTGTGGGAATAAGTTGCTTTTTCATTTAAAATAACATGTTCTGGTTTGTTTCGTTTACTTCGAACTGAGCTTTTATTTGATTTTCCACGTGGCACCGTGTATTGATCAAAATCTCAGTTATTTATATATTTTTTTAAGTTCAAGACTCGAAATTATTGTTCACATCAATCTATAAATTCCTGCAACTACGATACTATAATTATAAACTATTATTTGCAATAACTGCACTAAGAAATAAAAACGTCGATTCATAGCAATCTATGTTATTGGAAGATTTCCGTGATTCAACCGCAGTGTTTTATAGTCAGATTAAATGTGCGGTTTGATAAAAAAAAAAAGTATTTTGAGTAATGTAACTAATGAGTAATGAGTAATGTTGAGTAAGTAATGTGAATAGTTTACTTTAAAATTCCCAGGACTTCGGTAACTATGAAAAAACAAATATTAAGTTTTTATTTTTCACATGATCGATGTTGCAAATTGAAAAGATATAAAAACACGTTTTTTTTTTTAAGAAAAAAACAATACATGCCTCACAAGTTATTAAATAATCTGTATCGCAATAATATTATATCTGCTATGGACACAATATTTTCCTATAATTGGAGTATATTCGACGATCGTTTTTTTTTTTAATGATAATAAACCCTGTTTCCTACATGAGCTATTTTCTTTCACAAATTCGTATATTTAATAATATCTTGTGTTAAAAAAATGAAGAGAATTTGGAAGAAATCACGTGAAAAAACTCACCACCACAGGCTTCCTTAAAATCGCTGCAACAATCGCCGAGTTTGAGACACGCGTGATCGCAATAGCAAGGTTTGTCATTGAGACCTTCGACGATTGAGTTTAACAAAGCTTTTTGCACGACACACGCGGAATCTTTGCCCGAACAGCAGAGTTTGGATTCGGCGCAACTACCGGCGTGTGAACTTTCGAATAAATAACAAAACACGAAAGCCATGAAAGCAATTGAATTGATCTTCCTTTCCATTGTGTTTCGTATTAATATTTTATTCTTCAAAAGGAAATAAACTGTTTTGATTGTTTGATAAAATGAGTAATTTCAGCAAGAAAAAAAAATAGCAAAAATTTCACTGACAATTGCGATCGTGTACTTGATTTAAAAATTGGAGTCAGTTGATAGAATTTATCCACATATTTTCGAAAATTCGAAGAAATATCTCGGTATTGGCTGGTTAATTTTTTCCTTTCTTTTTCCTTTGAGTTAATAATCGAAGCGTTGTGTGGAATTAACGTGAATTAAAAAGTTTGCGACAAAGCTCGCACGCAGTCTCGAAGGGCCTCGAGGCTCCAAGGCCTACGCGATACAACTGCGACGTGTCGACGGACGCTGCGCTGTTTTAAGAGTCAAAGCTTTGCCATTGAGAGGATACGAGAGGGAACGAGAGAGAGGGAAAGTGGGAAAAGGGGGGACAGAAAGCCGCCCCCACCACTTTACGTTGCACCCTGCAACACCACCATCCACCGCAGAGCACCATGGACCTTCGTCAGACTCCTCTTTTACCCTCCCCTTTCGTCCTCTGGATCTTCGTATACTCTCCTTAATCTTTGTTCTACTCTCTCTCTCTTCCTCTCTCTCTCTCTCTTCCTCTCTCTCTCTCTCGCTCTCTCAGTCTGTCTCTTTTTTCTCCCTCTCGATCTCTCCCTTTTTCGCTCTTTCGGCAATGTGTCCACCTCCATTACAAACCACTTTTCACAAAAGTAATCCTATCCTGCATTTCAAGCAGGGATGATATCAGAAAACCCCAAGTGTCACCAATCTTTCCTCTCGGAAAATAGTGATTTAAGAATTTTTTTATTTTCATTTCAGACTTTTTCAGTACTATATTCGTTGTTTATAATTAATTGTGACTCTGAAATGTTTGAGTCTTTGAAAATTAGCGAAAACCCTTTTTTTGTTCAATTAGTTTTTTTGAAAATATTTTTAATTCGGGTAAAATTGGACCAATTATGGTAATCACACTGCATATTAATTTTCAGCTCTACTGAGGACGAAAAAATGCTTTTTGTTTTGTTCAAATGATGCGAACTTATATGCGAACAAATATTTCATTATTCTCTTGGCAATTGATCGCCCAACTGTCAAAATTAGCGGGTGTTGTTCATCCTTTTATTAATTTCTACGAGTCATTGTGAAATTTACGTCAAAAGCGTTTAAAAAAAATCATTGAAAAATGAAAGAAAACGAATGACCGATACTCTTCTGTTATATTTTGCAATAAAAAAATATCGTTCATTTCAATTGTTTGTTTGGCAATACCGCGGAATTTTTGGCGCAGAGCCTGGAAGAAGGATTCTTCAAAAATCTACACATTTTCTATTCTGGGCAAATTTTCAAATTTTTTTGTATTTATTGATTGACAATATTGAAAGACAATCAAAAATGATTTCATTGTCTTTCACCTGGTATGTGGATCCTGGCGCATAATAAAAATGATTATTTATGAGATTCGATTTAAATGTTGATGAATTAATTCGTCAACGTATGCATAGTTGTGGACAAAATATCACGATGCAAAATCGACTTCTCATCAGTATGACAAGCCGAGGTGTTCCTCATCAGTCTAATTGACTAACATTTATTAGCCATCGTGTATGAAATCTTTTAGATATATATATATATTGCCATATGTCGATAGGAATTCGATTGGATGTAAATTTGAATGTATGTAACTATACAGGGCACACACACAGTTGCACAGTTGGTGTGACGTGCGGCAAACGGATAGATACTGGGATGCTGAGTATTTCAACTCCAAAGCTTTACCCGCCACTCTGGCAAATTCACCCCGCTCGTGTGCTCTTGTCTCGATCGTACAACTTCTCTTCGTACGAGTTGTGGTCTACCAGAGTCGACAAGTTTCATCCGTGAGAACCGCGCGTTCTGCTCGTCAAGATACGAGAGCATGCGCCGATTACAAGAGCATGTACGAGAGCATGCAAGTCCGTGGGTGGATGGGTGGTTGGGTGATTCTTTGTGCATATGTGAATTTGATTGATTGTGAGGAAAGGGTTTCGTTTTTTTAAATTGTTTGCTAAATTTATTCCATTCCTCTAAATGAATTTTTCATTTAGAACAACAGATTTTTACGATGATTACGACTTCAAAGATAGTGAGAACGGTAAATAAATGGATCAATAAATTTTCAGCGGTTGCATACAATTTTGTTCTATTAAACACATAATATTTCAATATTTTATTTACTCATTAATCGAAGCTTTTTTCTAATCAACCAAAATTACGACTTTCTAAAGTTCATACTTGTAAATTTTAAGAAAAAAAAAGGCTTGTTTATTGCTCATGAAAGAAAAGTATTAATTTTCTTTTAATCTCCCATTAAGCACTAGTTTTTCATCATAATAATATGCTGTCAAAGTTTTATTTAAATATGGAAAGTGGTTTTTAAAATATAGTGGTCTTTGAAAATTCCATTGTGAGAAAAATGCATTAAAAGCTTCACATTTAGTTCATTCCCACAAATACCATCATCCTTAATTACTTTTACAGAAACATCTATTTTTGGGCCAAATAATAGACCTTCTGCTGGTGTGGATGTGTCTAAATCGAAATATTATTGTTTTTGAAAATGGAAAGCAAAATTGTTTCATCGTTTTCTTCAAATATCTGGCTACCACTAACGACTTAATGGTATTTTATACGTATTTGATTATTTAAATAAAGTAACATCCATGAAATAAATGCAAAAAAAAATTATCCACTTTCTTAATTCCGTCAAAGCTAACCCCTTAATTTTCAATCATATCCATTAATTTTATCTTTTTATCGGTAAGCCAAACAATTATTTTGCACCGATAAATTTGAATTATGAATATTCAATTTTCTTGCGCATTATCGGCTAATCAAGAAACAAATATCCTGCAAAATTCATTTAAACCAAGTGTGACACTATAATATTCCAACATTTAAAAATAAAGTAATTCGGCTGTGAAAACGAATTCTCACGAGTTCGTATAATTCGATCACACCGTACCTATGAATTGTGGTAACTGCAGATGCATTTTTGCATCAATGGCTGAACGAAATGAGTATGATTTTTTTTTTTTTTTCAAATTACCAGCACGTTGCACTTAACGCGTAAATACTGTCCGATTGGGGATTAAAGCTTGGTCGTCCATTAAATTAATTCCTGGCTTACGCGAATATAGGCTTTGCGCTTGGAAACGGAATATAATATCATTCCACGTGAGAGTCATCTAGTGCGAGCTCAAAAAATAGAGACAATGACAGAGAATGAGGGTTGAGAGGAGTGAAAGAGAGGAAAAAGCAAAAAAAATCGGAGGAGACCAAGAGTCCATTACGTTAAATTGAGAATGAGGGAAAATTTTCCCATTTGGAATTCCCCAGCTCATTGTCATTTGCATAATACGGGTCAATAGGATATCTCGCGTATATAAAGGAAAAAAAAAAACAAATCGATCGAACGAAAATGTCAAAGTAAAAAAAAATGCAAATTTCGATCTTTACGCGATAAATTTTGAATCGAACGAGAGCCGAATGTCGGAGTCACAAAAATCTGTCATAAAATGCTAATCTCGAAAGCGATATCGCACTCAGTTGTTTTTTTTACATAAACTCCATTGACTATTAAAAATCGTAGTTTTCACTTACACATCTGCCATTTAGTTTGTCATTGATACTTTGGAAACTCTTTTGTTCAAAGATTGCGTTCGTTTTAGATCGAACGGCGAAGGCATTTTTTTTTTTCAAGAATCCATCAACAAATATAACTCTATCATTTCAACGTATTTTGCTTTTTTTTTTGGTCTTAACCCCAGACATAACGTAGGTCCAATTAGTTTCACATCTAAATTGAAATTTTTCTTCTATGTACGCGAACTAATTAATAAACTCTCAAAGTTGATGATGCATTCAAGATTTTCTTTAGCCTAAATATCCAAGAATTTCGTCTCATTTTGAACTGTTACGAGTGCACCAGTACCAATAAGGTTTCTATTCAGTATTTTTTCAAATAAATATCATTAAAGTTTGAAGTGAAATGTTTGAATATTTAATATACTTCGTTATTAGTCGTTGCAGGCTTAATGTTAGGGCATTTTGTTCTTTGATAACCAACATATATGTATCCCGATAAAGACGAGTCCATATATTATAAACAAAAGCATGGTTAAAGCATTTCTGGACTTGCATAGTCAGCATAATATGTCGTGCTTGAATAGGTCGCGAAGTTACTTTGCGAGAAAATGATATTAGTTAGGAAAGCAAGAGGGTGAAACATACAAGCAGTTTCTCTTCTGGAACTGGATATCCTTCAGAACTTCCACAAGCTGGATCACCCACCTAGGTTAGCTATATACTTTTGTGTGTCGTTTTTCCCTTTTGTTTTGTTTTTCATTTATATCGTTCTTTTTTTCTCCCGCTCTTTCTGTCTCTAATAAACTGTGAGAAACAAATCAATTTACTCGCTCTCTCCTAGTCAGAATTACTGCAGCAAAACATTCTAATTAACGAGGAAATAATCATATTTGCTCTACAGGCTTTGGCTTTTGATTTTATATTCTCGTAAATTCTTGATCTTTCGTTTATTTTTTTCTTCTTTGTACTACAATTCAATGCACATGACACGCAGGTAACTTTCGTTGCCTTTTTTCATATATCAAACGAAACGATATCATTGCTATTTCCTCTTCATATTTTAGCTGGACTCTTGATTAATTTTTTCCTTCTATTAAACGTCCCTGACGAATGATTTGTACAACGGAGGAACATTGAATTTCAATGTTTCGATCATATAAAACAATTTTCGCGATTTATTTTCGATTTTAAGCTCAAAATACTCAGAAAGGCAATTTCGAATGTACATTTTCCATAAGAACCAGAGAATTTAAGTATTTGGAGCAAAAAATGATGATTAAATTATAAATATTGAAAGGTTATAAATATTGAAAACTCGAACGTAATTTACTTGACATTCTGATTTAAAAATCGTTATATATTTTCTGGCTATTCGAGTCCATATTAAATATACAAACTCATGCAACAGTTATGAAGCTCGAATTAGCAACACGGTACTCGAACCGTGGGATCTCGCTAAAACTCAATTCATAAAGTTTTCCTGCTACATTATTTACGAACGAACAAATTTTCACTCTACGGAAGTAAAAGTCCATTGTAAACGACATTTTGATTAAACACAAACTCGCGACGACTTCCGGTTCTAACACCCTTGTAACATACCAACTAAAACACGAATTCATATATAAATATGCATTCATGAGGTACAACGTATGTACCAAACTGACGTCTGCATGCACACAGTCGTCAAACAAACGTGTAATAAAAAAAAAAAAATCTTTTTTGCTCCAATATCACACATTAGACGATTATGGCGATTTGTTATTTTAGACGGGAGCAATGGACTGTGCTATACACGTTTGGATTATGGCTAATTGCAATCATTGTTACAAAGAAACACGCAAATGAGCATAAACTGGTGCAGTATGGTATAATATTTGAACCGTACTGACGCTATGTTCTAACTGCAAGTGACTGATATAATTATATGAATAAAATTCATAACATAATTTATTTTTATTTGAAAAAAAAAAAAAAAAAAAAAAATTGTAGTGTTTACCTTTCTTTTCAAAAAATGTGAGAATTTGTTTACAAGAAAAAGTTAGTAGTGGTTTACGAATTCGATTCTTTTTCAAATCCAGGTAAATTTACGAAGTTTTGAACCACAAGAAATCCAAATATGATTTTACTCAAATAATCAGCTCGCTTTGGACTTGCATTCGGAGATTTTGTTATTCGTCTCGTTTATAGAGAAAAACGAAAATCAATATGAATGAAGTTCCGAAAGCTGATAACGTATATATGGAATATTTTTAACTACAATAATATGTCATTGCGATGTTATAATACTGAAATATTTTCGCAAGGGAATATTTTCGATCGGGATATTTAAGGTTAATTATTATTGTCGGGATAACTGGCCACAAGTGTTTGCGAGCGACACCTATGTACGTATTAATATTTCATTTTTTTTTCTTTAATAAAATTGTAATAAAATGCTGCTAGAAGTATTGTCAAGCGTGCGGAGACGGGAAATTGCAAACGGTAAAACTTGAGGAAGCAAAATGTTATTTAGACTTCCGAGACTCGATTAAGAAGTTCTAAAGAGTCTTCTTCTTTCACTTCAACTAACATTTGTCGCTTGTTTACCCCAATTTTCGTGACCGCCTGAAACGAGGGTCATAACACGTCAGAAACTCTAAAGAAATTGTTCAAGTTTGCTGTATTTCATTCAATTTTTATAGAAATGTAGTCTGCACTGTTTATTGAGTTTATTAGTCCTCGAAAAACGAATTTTTTCAAGGGCTGTAAAGAGTTGGAAATCAAGGTAAATATACAATTTTCCCTAAACTTATTTACTTTGAAAACTGTATTGAAATCAACGACCGAGCGTAGAGATTGAGTTCGGAAAAAGGCGGGACGCGACCTCCAACTTAACCTAAAAACGTACTTATTTTTTCTGCAAAGACCGATTATTGTGGTGCAACTCATGAAAACTCATACTCACCGAAAAATTTTGAATCAATTTCTTGTTCGATGAATCCGCGTAAATGCCTCAGGTAAACAAAACCAGCCCATAATTTCGAAGTATGTTCGAGCTTCGCAAGATGTCTGCCGGAAGTCATTCATCGTCGTGCACTCGTGACTCGTCGTGGTTATTCGTCATGATTCGGGAGATTCGGCGTGCCATCATATGATATGACATGAAAACAGTTTCCGTCGAGTGCGCATGTCGTTTGCGCACATGGAACAAGGTCGTACAGTGTCATTGAAGGGTTATCGGTGATTTTTGTGCCAGTTACACGTACGACCGAGTAACCGAACGGACGACATCGATACACGTTTTTATTTGACTCCGAAAAAAAAAGAACAAACTAAGAAACAATCATGCTGCCACGATTTGTGAAACCGACAATTGTCGCTGCTCAACAGGGCGCCAAACAATTGTCAACGAGTGCTCAGGTAAGAATTCGTAAAGAAAATCATACCATTTTCTCATTCGAATTGAATCAAACTTTTTTATGGACTCCCATTTCTTTAATTTCACTCCAAAGTCTCGTGCCAATTCCATTTTTAATAAAAAAACCTTTCCTTCAAACGACTTTCCGCTTTCCCTTCTCCAGCTTCCCAGGCTATCAAATCATGTGCTACGTGTGAACAACGATCCCAAATCCGAGGAGATGTAGACTTCGTACGTATTATGCAACTATTCAGTCAATCGGAAGATTACATCTTTCTGCAGGAAAGAAAAAATTCCACGAGTTATCGCTTGTCGTATCATTACTCGAGTATGTTTTAATTCAACCTAATTACGATTTCATTAAATATTACTCTTTCTTTCGTCATTATTTTCTTAGCTACCAAATTACATTAAGTTTTCCGTGTTTTTTTTTTCACAAAACTAATACGGATTTTTTAAAATTTATCACTCAAATAAAAAGAAATTGGACATTTATATGAATAACGAAAAAACATTGAACATTTAAGTCAACTCTTTCATATGAACCTTTTTTTTTAACCACATAGTGAAAAAAAATATTAAAATGACAATTTTTTTTTAATAGCGAAATGCCAAGGTCGCAGTCATGGGTGCAAGCGGCGGCATCGGCCAGCCGCTTTCTATGCTCCTTAAAAATTCTCCCTTAGTCACCGAATTGTCTTTGTATGACATTGTCAATACTCCTGGCGTCGCTGCTGACTTGTCGCACATTGACACACCAGCCAAGGTCAAGGCCTTCAATGGACCCGATCAGCTTAAACAGTCTCTGCAGGGCGCCCAGGTAAGAATGTTCATTGAAATTACAATACCTCAATCGATCGTTACGCATTGATACAAGTATAAATATTCTTCTAATCAGTATTTTTTTCTATATTTAGAATGAGTACTGTTTATGATATTATTAGCCTAGTATTTTCCAACGATAAACGATTATTCAACTATTGTAGAATATTATTGATGGTTGAGTATCAAGGATGTTCATATTTATGGCAATCATTTTATTCCATGAAAATTTAAGCGAAACTGTAAAAAATGTGAAAAAATACCGTTATGTTCGAGCATCACAAAGATTGATATATAATAATAAAGTTATTCCAAAGGTATTAATTAACTATTTCGAACAAATTTTTTAACGAATAATCAAACAGTTTTTCTTTTCGTCACGTGAAATGATCTTGTTGATTTTTTAAGCTACTTTTGAATTTTCTGCCAATATTTTGTTCCTATTTAAAATTCCTTTTTTTCGAATTCCTATAGAAGCGATGTTTCAGAAATTCATTTTAATTCATTCATTTAAGAATGTTCATTTAAATTTTTCAGAAAGTTCTAATAAAAAATGCAAATTCTAAAAAAATAATGAATAAAGAATTGTCCAATTATACGTCAAACAAAATTATGTTCAAACAGAATGTTGATATTTTTCAAGATTTGTTACAATCTTAAATCAATGTTTCAAAGGTTTCAAATATGACTGAATTTTCGGAATTCTGATCCAATAAACTTTTTGCAGTGCATTATTCACTCTTTAACTCCTTTGACTCTTCGCCCTTGTGGCTGATGATACTCGAGATTTATTCAAGATTGAATGACCTTTTGTTGTACTCAGTTTTATAGGATTTAAACTTTTGAATAAATTCAGTTCATCCAAGATTTAAAACCTGTACACGGTTTGTAATAATTGTAGGAAACAATTATTTGAAACTTCCGAAAAAAGACAAACTGAAAAGTCTATCCCCACAAAAGGAAACAACCAAAAAACAACTTACAAAATACTTGCGAATTATTTTATTGAGAGAAAAGATAAATTTAACTATACAAAAATTTCCGGGTACTTGATTTGTCTCAAGCCAAATGTGATTGTTAACCAAATAAAAATGCATGTTATATTGAATTGGAATTAATAATCTAAGTATTTTCATACTCATTCAGGTCGTCATCATCCCTGCTGGAGTGCCTCGCAAGCCTGGTATGACCCGAGACGATTTATTCAATACGAACGCATCGATAGTACGTGACCTTGCCACTGCAATCGCCGAAGTAGCTCCAAAAGCTTTCATTGCCATTATTTCAAATCCCGTAAACAGTACCGTCCCCATTGCCAGCGAAGTAATGCAAAAAGCTGGAGTTTACGATCCGAACAGAATATTCGGTGTTACGACCCTCGATATTGTCAGATCGAATGCGTTCATCGCCGAGGCTAAGGTTAGTCATTTTTCCAATGAAATAAAATAAGACACTTTATGGAAATAACACCTTGAAATTCCATAATTCTCATCGCTTAACTAATTTTTCTCTTTGTAATCAATTTTTCATATCAAATTAATTGAAGGAACGTTTCATCAAGTAGATTATTTTTGAACCACGGAAAAGTATAATTTCTTCTACTTTTTCATTGAATCATTTCCGACGACAAAGAAAGTAATAAAGATCCTACGTATTTGTTCAACTCGAAATGCATAAACATACATCAGTCAACCACCTTTTAAACTCATTAACGTTTCCTACTCTTATTCGATCGTTGATAGCGCAGTTTACTCGAGCGCTACTTGAGTTTTTTATTTACTGTAATTGATTCTTCTACTATTGAAAATATTGATTTTGGGTTTGAATCAAACGACAAACTTTCGATCGGCATATTACGGTCGAAATACTCGAATCCAAGTTATAGAAAAAGGACTCTCATTTTTTAAACTGAAAACCATTATTTATATTCTCAAAGAAGTGTGTCAGGAAAAACTCGGAAATTTGTAGAACATTTGAAAAGCTAATTTGCGATTTACTAAACAAAAATTATTTACGATAAATGAAAGAGAAATTTTTTAATATTTTTCAGAGTCTCGACCCCCAAAAAGTTTCTGTTCCCGTAATCGGTGGTCACAGTGGAATCACGATAATTCCATTGATCTCTCAAGCCAAACCTGCTGTAACGTTCCCGGATGACAAGTTGAAGGCACTTACGGAGAGAATTCAAGAAGCCGGAACAGAGGTCGTCAAAGCGAAAGCCGGAACCGGTTCTGCTACCCTTTCGATGGCATATGCCGGTGCTCGTTTTGGTTTTTCGCTCATCAGAGCACTGAATGGCGAACAAAACGTCGTCGAGTGTTCATACGTCAGATCAAACATCACCGATGCCAAATACTTCTCTACACCAGTTCTTCTCGGCGTAAGATATTTTTTCTCATACGTTAAGTTATCGAAAACGGTTGAGCAACAAAATTCTAAAACGATGTTTGATGCGATTGAAATAAGATTTAACGAAATATGCTTTTTTTTATAGAAAAACGGAGTCGAGAAAAATCTCGGTCTTGGCAAACTTAGCGCCTTTGAGGAGAAATTGCTCCAAGCAGCAATTCCCGAGCTGAAGAAAAACATCCAGAAGGGTGAAGACTTTGTTAATAAGAAGTGAACAACCAAAGTGAACAGTCAATGATTTTTAGATCGTAACTGAAGTATTTTCACGAATATTCGTAAAAGAAGAATTCGTAAAACATCGGACCATCCTAATTCAACTAAATCCTCACCACTCTTCGAGCGATTGTACTCCGCAGCATTTAACTTTAAATAGTGCCCCGAAAAATCGTGTAATTATACTGTAAAATAAACTTCACGTCGTTCGAAAAAAAAAACTTTTTTTCTGACACCTAACTTCCTCAGATGTCATGAATTATTTAATGAACTGCGCTTGAAAGTTGATCAAAAACGTTGCAAAGATGTTTTTAAAGAAAAAATGCAAGAAAATAATGTATTTTTCTATTTCTTGTTTCGGCGAATGCTCAAGTCAATATCCATCATTAAGCCTAATGAATTAATTTTTTTTTAAAATAAAACTCTGGGAGGTCATGCAGTGTTTCGTGGTGGGGCAGTGGAGAACCACTTTTTTTTTAAATCAATTTTAAATGTTTGCCTCCGAGTTAGCCCCTCAAATCAAACAAACTGATTTAATTTTTTTACAAATATCTTGAGGAGCCATTCTGTAGCTTGCCGCCACAGCGTGGTGCAATTAAAACGTTCAGTGGTGTACCGTCTTTCGACTAGTGCAGTCACTGCTATAAATAATTTTCAAGGCGAATCTTAATTTTCACTTTCTAACGTTAACATTATCCGGAAAACGGTTCAAATGATATATTCTTCACCGACAAAGGATTTTGCGTCGATTAGACCCCCTAGTAAAGCCTTGCTAGCACGAAAATTAAATTTTTTGGTGCTAACTTTAAGGCGTGCATTTTTTCTTAACCATCCCCAATAGAAAAATATGGCAAGTGTGGTACTTAATACCATGAAATTTGCTTAGAGTTTTATCTGGTAGTTTTACAAGGGTGCCATAGAAAAAGTTATTCAAAAATTATACGCACCTTGTTCAACAGCGTGAGTCGTGGATGTTTTCTGTACTAATGATAATGGAAATTTCGGGATAGTGACTTCGTGCTTCGTGTCGAGTCAGCCTACGCAACCTGCTGCGATCACCAAGTTCGTGTCTCGGAACTGGAACGTAATTTTGGAAATAGTATTAAATCATATTGTTTCGTATTATATTCAATCATGGAACAAGAAAGTACATCGTACAATCCATTTTCGTACGTGGGAATAAGTGAGTTTGTTAAAACAAACAGCCATAGTTTCAATTCCTCGTGATTTTAATGAACTTGTCATCGATATAAAGTTATGGTTCACTTTTAGGGTTATGTTACTTCTGACGTTTCATACTTTGATCCAGTCCACGATTTGAATAAAGTCTCGTATTGAATTATTTCAAATTTAGCTCTTCGCTTTTGCTCTGTGCGTTTCGTCCTGACACTCTAAATAAAGTAGCTTCGTGTTATCAAAAATACTGACAATATGTTTTTCGTTCAGTTTGGGCAGGAATCGCCTCAGTGGGATGGTATTTATTCGCTGCTGGGGTTGCACTATTCTTTGCAGCTCCTTATCTTGAAGAAAAATACACATCATGGAAACAGAAGAAAGATGAAGCTGATTATGCAGCAAAGTATCACAAAAGTATGAATTTTATGTGGAAATCTATTTTTTGATGCAATAAAATTATTATTTCTTGAGTAGTTTGGTGTGCTCAAGGATGTATTTTCCAAACACAAATTGAATTTTCTTCAAAATTACCATTTTTTTTCGAATAACAAAATTTTAGTCAAATTTTAAAAAGTTGAAAAAAAATTGACAACAAAACTTTGTTCGTTAAATAAAAATATTTTTGTAACTTATTTTCACAGATCCTGACCTTTTACAAGAAAGGCTCAGAGGCCAGGAAGCGGCGAGGCAAAAAATGCAGGAAAAGTATGAAGCAGCTGCAAAAATAGCTCTGGAATTAGAGGAAAAGGTATAAATGGATGAGCAACTATTTCCTTAACATGGTATAAAAAAAATGTTTTAAATCGGCAAAACTAGAACCAGTATTTGCCAAATGCTTTTCTGAAGCTGGACATTTCATTTTTTTTACAAATCGCAAAAATGAAAAGTTTTCGAATAATGTTGATCAATAAAAAATTGCTCTGATTTTTGAATCGCTACTTGGAAGGAGAAAATAATAATAATAATGTTGTAATAATCATTCATGATAATTTAATAAGATTCTAGTTATTACACTGCAATAATCGTTTTTCAATGCAAGTGTCAATCTTTAAATTTCCATGCATGATAATAGGTGTCAATAAATCTTGGGCACTTACAATCATTATTTCAAACGTCAATCTTACGTGATCAAAAACTACATTGATATTCTCTTTAAAATAAAACGTTACTTTTTACCGATAATAAGGTTCAATTGTACATCATTCTCTTCGTTTTTCCGTAACAAAGAAAATGGTATACCAGTTTCGACAATCATTGGATGACAAAACCTTTACAAAACAAAAAAAAATCAATTTTTCTTTCGTTCTTAATATCGGGGTCGTTTTCAACCCCATTGTAGGGATCTATGGTTCAAATGAAACAATTAGCAATTGTAGTATATTGTTCCAGCGTAAGGAAGAAAAGAAACAAGAAATAGCCAAGCTGCTGGAAAATCAAGATGGTGGTCGCAGGCTTGGGACTGGAACTGAAAATGCATCGACATCGAATAGTTCAACTTCGTCGCAATCCCGAAATGGTAATTGTAAATTTTTGCCTACTAATTTATCATTCCTCTGAGTCAAATTTATTTATCACGTGTGAAATTCACTCTTTTAAATGTGAATTTTTGTCATAAAGCATAACTTGGACAATTGCATAAATTTCAGAATACAATCCATTGATGGGAGATTCCAGTCGAGGATATCGACCTCCGAAGCGAAGTTGTTGCGGCAAAGGTGGCTGTGGTTAAGAAACGTTAAGCGCTTCAACAACTTGATTAAAAATAATGCATTATTCGAGCATACTTCAATTTTTTATTAAATATTGTAACCGAAAAATCAGCAGGTACGATAAAAAGGAAAATTAATCAGAATCATGGAGAGGGAATAATTCGATGATTTCACTCAGCGATACAATAGTAGCTGAGTCATGAATCTCTAATAAATAATGAAAAATAAGTACTTTATAAAGTAAAACCGTAACTGATCCAGATAGACTATTTTCTAATTAATAGACGACAATTTTGCTCCAAGCTCGTTAAATCATAATCAAGAGATATTGATGAGATTTATTAACAAATATTGCAAGAAAAAAAATAGAATAGATGAATAATGAAACTTGAATGGAAAAAAATGATTAATGTAACGAAACGAAAAACATATGAATAGATACGACTGATTCAGATAAATAATGTTTTTTTTATTATTAAATCATTATCACTTTGCCTCGAACGCTCGATTCAGTTTCATTGCTATTTACAACATATTACATTTGCAATGGTTTTTATTTAGTGGGATTCAATAACCATATTTATCATTGAGACTCGTTTTGCCATCACCACTTTGATTTTGTGGTGGCAACCACATCGAATAATCCTCATCGAAAGTCTCGACTCCATATACTTTTTGCGTTTCTTTTACAACCTTACCCGCCCTCTGTTGCATACGCTTCATGTTTTTCATCTTTTTTTTTGCTAATTCAGCACCACTCTTGTCATCGGTATGTGTTACCGAAACTTCTTCATTACTGGCCTTGCTCTCGCCTTGCTCCGAAATCCCGGTGCTCGATAATTCAACAACTTTGGTTTGCCCTTCGGCCAAACGCTCTGCCGATTTGGCTATTGCAGGCACTTCGATGTTCAATTGTTTTGGCGCAGATTCAACTTGCTCCAGTTCTCTCGTGGGAAGACTTTTTTTTGTACTGGATGCGAATCTTTTATTCGGTATTTTTGAACTATCGATAGGTTTTTTGTCCATAGGTTTTGATAACTGCAAATAATTATTTATATTTTTTTAATGACATACATGTGATAATGTTTACGGGGGTTTGAGAGTCTTTCATAAAAGCCTTTAGATTTTTTCACATCTCATGCCAAAAACTAAAGTTTAGCGATAGCGGAAGTATCGCTCTATATTAAAAAGTAACTCTTCGTTTATCGATTTTGTACAAACTGTGTGAACCGTCGTTTTCAAATTTCGAGAACACTTTCAGGTTATAGCAAACAATCTATTGTATAGATTCGAATTAAATGGTTACATTTAGTGACTTGTACTGAAACTTCTCAAGATCTTGAGCAATGCAATAATTGCATTCCGTTATCAATTCCCAACGAAAATAATTAATTATTGAATAACTCACATCGTTAGAAAAATGTGGCGAAGTCAACGACGGCAAATTTGCCGGCCTTGTCATGTTAACCAACTTCATCAAGCTTTCTTCCTCTTTCCGCAAACTTTGCAGCTCGAGTTTCATCTTCTTTATGCCCGCTTTGTCATAAACGTTTGAATTGAGACTCGACATGAACGCGTCTAGGGCATCCTCGTTCGATGTTTCGATATCTTCCTTCAGTTTTTGTGACTTTTTCATTTGGCTCTCTATGTCGGCTATTTTTTTAACAATCAAACTATGTTTCTCCATCTGGAAATCAAACAACGTATTTCACTCGCCATTCAAAATGGTATTCGACTTTTTGCCAAAATATCGTACTCACCAGCGATGCATAAGTCTCGACTTTTTCTTCTAATTTTCCAGCTTGTCGCATTCGCTGCTCACGCTTTTTCTCGACTGTCCCCGTTCTGTCCAAAAAGTTATCCTCGTCGGAATCGTAAAAATCTTCTTCTTCCCAATTTCGAGTTTTACGTTTTCTTGCTTCTGTAAAGTTCGAATTTTTTGTTCAATAACCTCTAATTCAGTATTTGTTCGATGAAACATTAGGGCGTCACGGATTATTGTGGATTTATTGACATGAAATATTGATTTCATTTTTTACAACGAGTTGAGAAAAATCTAATATACGATTTTTTTCGTTAGTGGAATTAAAATTAGGCAGTAAAAAGTGGAGAATTCTACCGTGAGTGGCTTGTCTGAGAACGCCATGCCTGTCCAAAATTCTGCAAGCTTCGAGAGCGCATTGGATAACAGATTCCTTTTTCTTTCCTTTGACTAAAGCTTCAGCTCTTACTGTGCGACCACCAACTCCATCGATCGGAAGTCTACGTTTTGAAAATAAAGATAAATTTATAAGATAACAATTCTGTTAAATGGTAAACTAGCAGATTGTAGATTTCTTACTCCACCCAGCATAAAAATTGTCCTATTCCTTTTTCCTCGGTTTCATACTGTAATTCGTGACCCTCCCGCTCGAACCATCCTCTCAAAGTTTTTTTAGGGTCATCCAAAAATAATTCTTCATTGTTGGTCGATGCATAAGGGTTTTCAGTCAAGTCTGTTTCTTCGTCCGCATCTTCGCCCATTCCCCAATCAATTCCTTCTTTCTCCTCTCTCTCCAGTCTCAATCTCTCTTCTTCTTCGACTCGTTCTTGCTCTTCCCTCGCCATTTTTTCTCTCTCCAACAACAATAAACGACGTTGTTCCTGAAAATATCGATGAAGTCAAGAATTTCATTTAAGGATATGGATCAGTCAACTATCCCCCCCCGAATTTTGGGAAGTTTTGTTTTTTCACACCGTTTATCCCATTGCAAATAACAACAGTTCTAGCCCATGCAGTAAAAGGATCAAAATGAACTAAAACTCTTTCAGGCTTCATTTTATAATTTTGTTGATGAATAGCAACATCTTACGAGTATGCAATTCAAATTTCACTTCAAAGTGTTTACAATTTACTAAGTTATATAGTTTTCTGTAAAAAGTTCTTTTTTGGTGGTTTTGAAAAAAAATTATTCTTCTCGAGCAACATCATTTTTTATTGTCGATACACGATCCATTTTCTTTTGAAGAAGAATAACCGGTTTTTGTTTTGAGCGATTCTAATACAGCACAACTTATTTCGTACCTTAGGAGATTTTCCTTAGGAGATATGAAAACCTACTGATTCCTTTTGACGATTTAACAATCGATTGGAACGTTAAAACGATGCTGCTCAGGAAAAAATTGACATGGTCAATTTGTAGAGAATCTTTTGAGAAATAAAATAAGCAGCGGTACATTCAAATAGCATAAAAAATGCCGATTATTCTGTGATCTAATTTGCATCTATCAGTCGGTAGTTTCACAAATCGACAAATCTATCCTTATTCATATTTTTATAAGTTGACAAGAACTACTGTAAAACGAATTCACTTTCAATTTATTTAATTACTGTTAACACTTAATTCACTAGTGTTTAGCAGCATTTTACCCCAGAAAAGTATGGCTTTGAGGCTACAAGAATCCTTTTTTTTTTCTTTTTCTTTAATTAACTGCTACAATACCTTTAACTCGGTGACAGAGTATTCGGACTCATCCTCTACATCTTCTGAGGGAGTTTGAATAATAAATTTTCTTTGACTGCAGCCGAATCTTATCATATGGCCGCCTTGTAATCTGGCGTATGTGTTGGGTCTTATTTTGCATCCGTTCCAAAAAGTACCGTGGGTGCTACCCAAGTCATAGATATAAAATCCTTTTGGATGTTTTTCGTCCTCCGTGTGACGGTACTGGAATATAGCGTGATAACGAGAAATCGTTGGATGAGCCAGTGATATATCGCACGTAGGGAGCCTGCCGACTACATGAAAATTTTTTTTGCTCAAGTCAATTACTTCCAGAATCACACCAGACTTCAATACTTCGATTTTGTATTCATCTTCCGGTGGCCCGCTCCATGAGGGTTCTTTGTACTGTAGCGGTATTTGTTGCTTGTCGCAAACTAGACTTTTTTCCTTCACAGAATTTTTGTCTTCACTGACATTTTTATCACCAGTCGACACGTCGGAAGGTTCTTTAGAAGTCGTACAACTCACTGGCTTTGGCGGGCCTTGCTTTCCTCTTCGAGGTCCAATCAGCAGATGCGGTTTTTTGAATGAGATTTTATCAACATTCCCACCAGAATTGTCAAACTTTTTCGCACTGTCACTATCGTCATTTTCCACATGATTTTTTGTAAATAAAGGTGCATTTTCAGTCGGCAAGTCCGTCTGGATAATATCCACGTTTTTTACTTCAGGACAACTCGATTCGTTCTCTAACTTGAGCTCGGTTTTGAGGTTATGTACTTGTTTCGAATCGTCATTTTCAACTGCACACCCCGATGCTTCGTTGCTGTCGATTTCCATTATTTTCACAGCGAAGAACAACGCTGACATAGAAAGTGGAGCAACAAATTTTGGGCCCAGCCTAAGTCTGGTGAACGACAATTATTGGTTAAGTCGATAACAAATTTTTTTAAATTCGATTGCACCCTTACATTTATTACTATTCTAAATGACGACCTTTCGGGTTTCGATTGAGATACAACGAAAACTAATCATAACAAAAGCACTTTCTCGTAGCACGACACAAAACGTTCTGCAAACCTTGGTTGTTTGTTTATTCATCAGCTTCAATGAACGGATTCCGTTCCGTGTGCTTGCTTGGAACGGTTGCTCCATGGTGGGGGAACGTTCGCCGCGCCGGCGCAATGCCAGTGTTGAGGCGGAGAAGTGCAACTGGTGGGGCAGGCGCGCAGGACAGTTAGACTGAGCGGCAGCGGGGAGAGCCGGCTAGCGTGATACGCCTATCTCTGCGCCCGCCTATCGGAGTATTCTGAGACTGAGTATTCACGTTCACGAATTCACCACAGTCGGGCGCCGGCCAGTAACGAGAAAGTCACATGTGGCATGTGCATCGGTCGGTTAATTCAACGCTGCGCTTCATCGTTATCGTTGATATTCATAAATTTGACATCCCCCTTGAATTAGCCCCCTCAATCAAATAAATTCATTTTTTTTAAACATAAATCTCTTGGTGGTCGTACAGTGGTTCGTGGTGACGCAATTAGATCGTCCAGTGGTAAACCACTTTTAAAAAAATGAATTTAAAAATTCAGTCCTCAAGTTAAGGGATTTATCAATTGCAGGAGTGGACGGTTGATAACTGAAAAGTAGGTCCACCTTCTTCTAGGACGTTGATATTTATTTTGAGAAAAGAGCAAGTGTCACGTTGTTTTTTTTGTAGTGACAGAATAATGTGTAACTTTTCTTTTCCTCAAAATATCAAGCGTGTTCGAGAACAATGTGTATTACCTACTTTTTTTTTTGCCGACCGCGAGATCCGTCAGTCTCAAAAGACAAAAGTGTAGACAAAAGACAAAGTTGGACAAAATGCAAATACAGTAGCGACTTAATTATGCTACCCATAACCACCAAGTGACCACCTATGTATATAAACTCTAAAAAAGATGAAAAATTTAAGTTGCACGGTAGAGTTGATGGTAATTCGTGGAGTAGAGAGTCGGCCAATGTAAAGGTGGAAAGGCAGAGCTGAAGCCAGGGCCGGGGTAGGGATGATATCACCGGCGAATATTGCAAACATAACCGAACACAACATAACCGCGTGTGTTTTATAATGCGGGTGATGTACGACCGTGTGTTTTAAAATAAAACGTATAAAAAACGTTTGTTCTGATGATTTCAACTTCCATAAAACAAAACGAGTCGACAATTGAAAATATTGGGAATAAATAATGCCACGTTAGTAAAGCTGTCCTTACACAGTACTGAAGAAGTTTGATTTAAAAAAAAAAGAGTGATTCCAATGCAAATTAAAAGTTTTTGAGAAACGTGTTTCGTTATTGTTATTTTTTTCACGAACATCATTCATGAAAAATACTTTGAAGTTTTGTAATAATCTAAGTTTCATGGTGTGCTTTTTTTTCGTTGTAAACGAAAGGTGAGCTGCCTTTTCATGAAAAATCCAGAACATTCTTCAAAAAAGAATTAAAAATTTTTGTGGACAAACTTATTGAATGGACAAGTATCCTAAAATAGTAGGGTTATTCAGAGTAAGGAAAAATTCAACTAAGCGCTCACACGTTATACACAACCAAAATTAATAATAAATACAACGTGACCTGACTTTGAAAAGCATCTTCAATTTGCTTTTAATCTGAAACAAACAAAATGTTATCCTTGCAAAAAATCTTAAGTAGAACAAAGAAATATTCACCAGGATGTATTTACAACAAAAAAATCATGGGTTATATGTGTGAAACATTGGATAGAGCTGTAGATCGAAATTACAGTGAATTTGTACCAGAAAGTTTATTAGTCGACGAGGAAGATAAACAAAAGTACCATGTGGATGAAAAGGTCAGAGAATTATCAAAGAAAATTATTCATAACGATTATTTGGTACAAAAAACTCTGCTATACAATCGCAATAAAAATGAAATGATCTTGAAACGATTGAAAAACAAAACTAAAGCTATAAGGCAGGAAGAGCATATGAATACTAAACCTGAAAGCTTGGCATTAAAATATTTACGAGATTTTAAAGAGAATCCAACAGAAAGTAAAGAAGGGGAGAAATTAATTGAAGAGAAAGAATTTTCAGAAAAGGATGAAACCGTAGACAATGACAAGCCGGTGTCAATGCCGATACATATGCCATATGCAGCTACAGATAGCTACGAAAAAGTGGAGAATATCCAGAAAGAAGAATACCAGCAAATTTCTGATTTAAATGAAGAATATATAAATCTTTATGAAAATCACTTGGAGGCTGAAAAGGCTAAAGATTCGAGCAAGATCTCAACAATTGTGGAAAAAAAAAAATCCCATAATGAATATTCAAATTTCAAACCCCCTGAAAATACTGCAAATATTCCACCTGATTGGATGACCAATTACGAACAGTACAATGAGTTTGGAGAAGGCAGTTCGGAAAAGCAATTATATGGCACTCCCAATAAACATGTCCCTGTGAGTTCAATTCCTTGCGGTGGCTGCGGCGCTCTCTTGCATTGTCAGGATAATGCTTTGCCTGGCTACCTTCCTTCCGAATTGTTTGTTAACCAGGAAAACAGCATCCTTCGCAACAGTCTCTGTCAGCGTTGTCACTTCATGAAATATTATAAAACTACCTTAGATGTGACTGTATCACCCGAGGATTACGCTGATCTTCTTGTTCATATAAAATATCAAAAAGCCGCTGTTATACTTATGGTTGATCTCACTGACTTCCCATGTAGTATTTGGCCGGGCATAAAAGATATTATTGAAAAAAAAACGCCCATTTTTCTCGTTGGAAATAAAGTTGATTTGCTGCCAAATGATGGACCAAGGTTTCTTGAGAATGTTGAAAATTCTTTGGTACAGGCTGTCATTGGAATGGGCGTCAAGAAAACAAATATCAAATGTGTTAGTCTCATTTCAGCTAAAACTGGATATGGAGTTGAAAGTCTCATAAATCGACTGCACAAACTTTGGGAATATAGGGGTGAGGATTCTTTTCCAATAAACTATTTTTTTCTGGCAAATTCATAGTTTCTTATTCTGCACACTGAATTTAGAAACAATTGACCAACGTCTGAAGCACAGTTAAAAAAACATTTTTTCCAAAAATTGTATTAGCAACAATTTTTATATTTGACTATTACGAGATTTAATGTGGAACAATATTTTTATTGCAGGTGACGTCTATTTGGTTGGATGCACAAACGTCGGTAAATCTTCCTTGTTTAATGCTCTGCTCAGATCAGATTATTGCAAAGTACAAGCGAGTGATCTTATACGAAGAGCAACGATATCTCCTTGGCCAGGAACAACTCTGAATCTGTTGAAATTTCCCATTTTAAATCCTGTGCGTAAGCGTCTTTGGAAGAGAACCCAAAGACTGATAGCAGAGCGTGAAGGAGTGGAAGATGTATCGCAATATCGAATAGACAAATTTAAAGAAACTAATAAAATTAAATTCGCAGCTCTACAAGGTGAACGACGAATCATTATATACTAGCAGTTATTGAACTTAAACTCTCTGAATGTATTTCATTGATATTAACATTGAAAACGCTCTTAAAATAATCATTATTCATTTTTATTTATTTGTTATTTCATAAAAAATAAAATTCCGGAGTAAAAATTGTAGTTATGCGTTATCTTGTAAATGAATAAATATCTTTTTTATTCTATCTGGAATGAATAATATACTGAAATGTTACTCCTTGCAGGATACATTGGAAATACTTTTTCTTCAAGATTAGAAGCTAATGACGATGGTTACATTGCCCAGATGACACCGGGAACCTTGGAGGAGACAGGACGATTAGGATTAGACGAGAACGACAAATTGTACAAACAAAGTCGATGGTGTTACGATACACCTGGTGCTATACTTCCGGACCAAGTTTTGCATCTTCTCACGACACCAGAATTAATAAACACACTTCCACAAGGCATAATTTCCCCACGATCTTATATTTTGTACGAGAAGCAATCTTTGTTTATCGCTGGCCTCGGAAGATTGGATTTGCTTGGCGGTGACGATTTAATAATGTAAATTCAAATGAACGCGAATATTATTTTTGGACTCTCTTTTTTTCACACTGGAATAATGTATAATCGGTTTTATTTTCACTACAGATGCACAGTTTTTGCGGCTCATGCATTACCAGTTACCATTTGCGAAACTAACGATGCCGACGCACTTTATAAAGCTTTACTTGAAACTGAAGTTCTAGTTGTACCGACTAACGATCCTGAACGACTGAAACTCTTCCCACCTTTGGAATCAAAAAGTTTTCAAATCACGGGTAACGGAAATCGACAATCATCTGGTGATGTTGTACTTTCTAGTGCAGGTAAATGAAGAATTTTTATATTTCCCCATTTCATTAGGGCATTTTGTATTTCTAAGCTCACAATTTTCATACCTCCGGCTGCCTATCGGCCACATTTATTTTCACCGTGGCATTTGTTTCTCTGGCTTACATCATTCAATTTTCATTTATCACAATTGAGGATCAAACCTCAAATGTATCCGAATGATTGCCTTATGACCATTTCGTAAATATTATTCTAACTCCTTTCATAAAAACATGCGTAAGGATCGTATTGAAATTTCCACACAAATACAAAAAAAAAAAAAAGAAGTCGTTTCTTTTTTCAATAGCCTCATGCTTACAAAAAAAAACTGCATATTCATTCAATATGAAAAAACCACGGTAAATTGGCACTTTGGAAAAATTCAGGTCAATTCAAAAGCTGAAAAAAGTAATGAGTCAAACAGTTATTTTTCGCCGTGGTCTAACGATACAAACTTCTATACCATTCAATTTCATGAATATGTTTCTATAACACGAAACATTTTGAATTCATCCTCAAAATCGTGGTCATGAAGGAAAACTGATAAACGTTCGATTACTCCATTTTCTTTTATTGGTTTACCTCATTCCACTTTGTGTAGTGGCATTTTTTAGTTTTTATTCATAAATATTCGTTCGAAGGTTGGGTCGCTGTAACAGTGAATAGAACAGAAACCGTTGACGTTCAAGCTTGGACACCACAAGGTAGAGGAATTCATTTACGTACACCCGCTATGCTTAGCAGATCGGTAAACCTTAAAGGATACAGAATTCCTAAAACGCAAGTATTCACGCGAGGGAAACGTGTTTATACTAAACATTAAAAGGTAAAGAAAGGCCCGAATTTTTTGTCCTGTACAAATATTCTTTCTATCATTATATTTCAAAAATCCATCAAATTCGGCAACCGTACAAGAGAATTCAATTTGTTGAAAATTTAGCTATTAGATTATTTTATCTAATTAATAATTATTGATCATTAAACATGTTGGAATATATATATTCATAAACATATATATTTTTTATTCAATTACGAACAGTTTACTTCTCGAGCACGAATTTTTGCTTGCTTGTACATTCGTTTGTAAAATTTTTCCAAATTTTTATAGAATCCTTGTCTCTCTTGATCCTTTTCACAGTCGAAATAGTCCACGACCCGGGTACTGAGAATAACGAATAAATAAAAAATATAGTTACCAACATTGCAGATGATTGGAAAAATGTATATATTTTGTAATAAATAAAAAGACAAAATTTTTTGTGAATTGAAAATCCATAACGACAAAAGTACTCACTCTCCACTCACGTAATTCAATTTGGCACCTTGTCCTTGAAATTCTTTCGACTTTGGTCGTAAACTGCAAATTTATTAAGCACATTTCGAACTTTATTCACGCTAATCATAATAATTATTAATTAATAATAATAATTAATTAATTATAATAATAATTATTAATTCATTCCTTTATTCAGTAGACTATCATTTTTAAGAATATCGTTCATAAATTATATTACTTTTGTAATCAGAAGAGATATTTAAAAATTCAACAACATTCGTTATTTTATTTTTCTAAACTCACACCGAAGACGATGAAGAGTTGTGCACTGGATTATCGTGAAGGGCACTACTCGGTCTCATTCCTCCTTCATTTTCACGTTCTCGTTCGACGCAAGAACGTCTTGAACATTTTGCAGAACCATACAATTTGTGCAAATTTTCGAAATTATTCTCACCGACGTTATTCATCGGTTTAACTCGTCCTTCGTGATCGTGGTGCGAGAAATAACACTTGTATTTTGAACATACTGAACAGTTATCGAACATGTGTGAATTTTTACGAAATGATGAAATTTCTCGATTTGCGGAATTGCAAATGCCTTTCGATTTGTGAGAATGGCGATCGATATACAATGGAGAAAAATTGTTCGACGCACTCGATGGTGATGAACTTGCTCCTTCTGGGTTGACGTACATTTGTCGCAATCTAAAAATATTTGATTCATAAATTGTCAAAATTTTACTTATAGATGCATTTTCAGTAATTTTTTCTTCTGTTCTACTAGACGTAAATTAGTAATTAAAACTGTAATAATAGTTATCTTGGATGTTGAAAATTTGACAAAAAAACTTTAACGATGATACAAACAAAAAATTGGTCACAACTTTTTAATATTATGCCACAAATCGTTACTATTTTCACATTGTTCATTCATTACGGATTTTATTCCATTTATAAGCATTGGAAATTCCCAGATGAAAGCATTTTATATTAATCGAACTGAGAAACGACAATAAATATATATTCATGAATAATTTACGACGATTCCACAAAGTGAACTTACGGTCGGTTTCCATGTATGGTGCCCTGAGTATGACAAACTTTACGCTGTCTTATTATACCCTGAGACGGTCTTTTCCTATGCACACAAGTTGCGTTCTAGAAACGCATATTTTTCAAGTTTTTTTTTTTTTTATATCTCGTAATATTTTCGAAAACAATTACTCAATTATTTCACATTAGATACCTTTGAATTAATTGTTTTTGGATTTATTATTTGAGCTCTGGAAAATGTCTTCTCGAATATTCCTATCACCTCTTCGATGGTCGTACGGGTCGAGACTTCAATCTTTGGTGCAAGAATTCCCTATTCAAATGAACCCACATAAAAAATGTTACTTATTCGTCGATTTGATAAGAAATTTTTATTTCATGCGTAACAGTTCTTTCAAATACTACATTTTGCAAATAAGTTCATATTCGAACAGCAGCTTTCAAAAGTTTCAAGAAATAGATGAGTAAAAATTTCTTTTTTCTTCTATCTCAATTTTGATGATTTTCAGAGATTTTTTTTGTCAACCTAATTCTTTATATAAGCATCGAGAAGTCGAATTCGTATTTTTATTTTATTTAATTTTGCATTATGTTTCAGTGGAAATTTTGTTTGTCTTTACCGGAAAATACTTTGTTGGTTCCATAAGCAAGTCAACCTCGCTACCAGCGAGTAGTCCTTTGGAGCACGACGGTGGATAAAGTAAATCTGCCAGATTAGTCTCGAAAGTTGCGAGTATAACTGAATTTCCTTTTGAGGATGATGACCATTGAACAAGTTCTGTATACAGATATTCATCTTCCAAGCTATTTTGCAATTCAGCGAGAGTACTGACACCGGTGAATAATTTTTTAAATCTAAATTTATCGTGATACAACAAAGGAAACGCTGGGTTTAATTGACGCGATTCGATCTTTGAATCGAGCGTGTTTATACGTAGAGCAACTTTTCCATTAGGGCACAACCAAACACCTGGGCAAGTGACCTTAAAAAACCAAATAAAACGAAAAGAATGAATTTTCAATCCTTTTTTTAATGAGTGAAAACCGTGTTTATTTTTGTATTATTTTCGGGTACCCACGGCTTGCAGATCCAGTTCAATTTTTACACAAAATCCACGGCCTCCCATTATTTGTCCGTCACAACTTTACTCTCCTCGTAAAAGAATCACCGTTCTGACCATACTTCGACGAAGTTTGTCATTCTATACCAATCCAACTGCACAGATGCCATAACCATGCGGTACGTCAAAAAAACAAAACAAATTAAAAACCCGTAAATTTTAATCTTGTTTTGCAATTGTCAAGTCACGAAAGTTCGGATATTTTCAGTCATTCCCATGACACCACCACTGGGACACACATGTGTTGCTTGGTAACATCTGCCACAACAAACTTTCACGTGTGGTGAATGTCGGGAAACATAGAATTTCAAACTTCCTAATTATGGTCCTATTCACCGAGTTTGTGTAATCGTTTGATTGTTGCGGCGACATCTCTGATCAGCTGCACTCACTAGTGTCAGTCTTTTGTTTTTGGCACAAACCATGGCTTTGGCACAATTTGGTTTGGCACAAATGCCACCCTCTACCATTACGAACGTTATACGATAGCTTAACCATGAATTCGTAATTGTCAAAAATGTTATCAATGAGTTGAGCAGTAAAACTTCTTTTCTTGCTACAAACTTTAAGACTATCGTGAAAATAAATTCAGAATCGGTAAAACATTTATTTGCGATCGAGCAACGGTACAAAACGAGTGAATATTTGTTTTCGTACTACGAGTACAAAAAAGTTACTGCTTTAGAGGAACATCTGAAAGTTTCTCTTTAGCTTTTTTCTTTTCAATTTGCCTCCTTTTGATCTCTTCTTCAATGAAATCGGAATGTTTCAAGGGAAAATAAAGTCTCGGATCAGTCGATCGTGGAATAAGAGGTTTTGTGAACCATCCATATCTGTTTTTTGTAAATGTTTTTATTTAAAAAAATTCAATTCGAAGAAACTTGAAAAGTTTTCTTACGAGGAAAAGTTTGAAAAGTGACAAATAAAGTATTCTCACTCCTTATTTACTGTCGGTGGTCTAGGGGGAATCGTACTAGGCTTATAATTTATTTCCTCTTTTATTTTCTCAACCAATTCCACATATTCCTCAGGAATGTGTTCTGGTATCGTTATGGCCTCGTGCCTCGCGTAAAATTTTCCGGTAATCGGTGCTTCTTGAAAAGATGGCACAAACTCTTCGACAAGCTCGACATTTTGATTGTCCTTTTCGTATCTTTCCGAAAAGGATTTAAATTTTGTAGGATCCATTTGAAGGAATTTGATAAAATATAGAATATGCAAAAATCGAGTGTGAAATTTGCTGCAACGTTGGGTTAACCTGCAGGGAAACAGCTGACGACGTTGCAATGTTTTAAATCGTACTTTGGGTATCGATAATAATAATAATGAAACCATCATCATCAAAATTCTCTAGAACTTTTCAGTTTATTCTTAAAATCTTTGTATACGAATAAAAAAAAAAACACATACACAACATTACGTAAAATAATTAATAGAACTATGAGATTTTTTTCTTATTTCATTTTTCATTGATTTCAATAAAAATGTGTGTATTACGCAACTATTAAGGCAAGAATATCGTTACAAGGAACTATTAAAAAGCTCTGTAGGTATATATATATTTTTTGTAATCAAAAGTTTAGAACTGGTGCATCTTAAATATTTATCCATCTGCATAATAATTAACCATGTAACTTGTCGCATATTGGTATATTTGATTGATCGTTATTGTGCACAACTTATTGACTAGAAACTGCTCGCAGTAGTTATTTCGATGCATTCGCACCGAGCAACGCGATAAATAGTTTTTTTTTATATAGCCATTTATAAAATTCCAATCTAACTATCAATCGAATGAAAAATCATTAAAAATAATCACCAATAAATTTTTGAAATAAATCAAGCATGCTTTCCTGTATTTGAAGAATGAAAATTCGATAGTGATTCAGTTTTCATGAAAAGAAGCCATCTGTTTTCGTTGGAAGAGAGGTTGTCAATATTTGAACGAAAAAAATAATTATTTTTAACAATTTTTCAATCGAATGACGTTGTCCAAGAGCACCTGTTGCTGCCATTGATTCTACTTATTATAAAGGTTCGTAAAAGTCATACAATATATTATAAAAAATCTGCCTTCTATGGAAAAAGAAAAAACTTCGTATTTCATCATTTTTCATAAGACTTATGTGTATTATAAAGCTTTATAGAATTTACGTGGCTACCGAATGAACCATTTATATTTCTATAAAAATTGGAGCCGCGATAATCGTTTTAACTGAACATTTGTTATTCAATTTTGCTTACGAGGCAGTCGTAAGAAATGAAAATATGCTCCCTCAATTAAACTGCACAAAAAATCGTCCAAGATTTTTTACCAAATAATAATAATAATATTAATAATGACTAGTAATAATAAAAACACTCGCTACTCTGTAGGAAACACACCTTCACTTAGGGCTAATAATTAAAATAAATAAATGAATTCGATAGTACTCTTATAACCGAGATAAAAAAAGAAGAGAAAAATAATAATTGGCCACTCAAAACGTAAAGGTGACAATAAGATACTTGAAAAAAAAAATGATAATGATAAGCACTTGGCGTAAAAGTTTAAGTAAAACGTGGCGGAGATCCGTGTCATCTATTTTTTTGTGTGGCAACTTGAATATGATGATGACTCTTTGAGATTATTATTTATTTTTTATTTCTGGCACTTCATAAATTTTTGAGATTCAGTGATCAAAATCTGGGCTGGTTTTTATTATTTATAATTCAAATACTCGTATTAAAAAAAGGCCTTGGTATTTTTTGGATATCAGATTTGTGGAAGATTCCTATTTATAGTTATTATTGCCATTTCTCTATCGTCATCACTGTAAAATTATCATGATTTCTCACATTAGAAATCTTGAAGCCTAGGAAGATTCATATAATTGAAAAAAGGCGATGTATTAATTTGAAGTTGATTAGCCGATCATGCGATTTTTGTCACTTTTGGAAATGGTTCTTAATCAAAAATATTGATTAGCTTCTAGACTAATATTATTAATAATATTAAGTGTTACATTTTTGTTTTCATTTATTTATTCGGCTTTTGATGCATTCGCGTCTGGTTCCATACTTGAGGTTGGTAGGTCTTGGGGTTCATTATTTTTATCAATGTTGCTCCTGTGGAATCAAATAAACAACAATTATCACGCTGGTTAATTCATTATGAACTTTGTTGAGTTGCGTTTCAATAAATTTTAGTTACAATCAAATAAACTTGAAGCAAATGAAATTTAATGACAAAAAAATCAACTTCACCATTTCATTCAGCTTTGTACGACTGTGAAATAGAATAGAGCCCTAACTATCCGATGATAATAAAAACAAATATTTGTGAATACGTCAAAAAATTGCCTCCAATTTTCCAAATTTATACAATTTATAAAAATAATGAAACACTCCCATATTAGGTGAATTGAGAAATTGTACAAAGAAAAAATTCAAAAAGTGATGGATCTTCAAAACTCTGCAGTGTCTCAACTTTCTTAAGGGGTTACGAATGTCTAGAATTTCTTAGAAGTCGATTTTTTCAATTAAATAATCACACATTATTCTTCGTTAACTATCAAAAGCACAGAGAACGAATTTCATTTGAAAAATATCCACTCGGTGACAATGATATAAAGATAAACGTAATTCTGTGTCACAAGATTGGCCCCGTGCGTAATATCGACAAAAACTCGTAATTTTCTCGGAACTAAACGTTTGACTACAACTAGCCCGAAATCTCGAAAAGATTATAATATTTTCGATGACTACTGTTTGAAATGTTTTATAAATAAGACCTTTAAGTGAAAGTGACAGATGGTAATTTTTTTGCAATTAGAAATTAAACCCCTTTCTATTTCAGATGACTGAGGAGAAACTGTACGAAAACATAGACTAAGATGATTACGTGTGAAAGAAAAATGTATCGTATTGTTTTTTATCCACAGAACTCGTCATGAAGAGTGTAAGTTTAAATAATAACCAGCATCTAAATTGAGCTCAATAAAGTCAGTAATATGTCATTTCTATTCTACATTTTCTACTCTGCAGTTTGCTAACCGAAAAGTTTATTTAAGCTAACCTTGAAACACAATTTCGGTGACTTGGACCGCTTAGTCCTGCAACTCATTGTAAACTGATCGTTGCATGGTTTTTTTCTTTTTTATATATGGTAGAAATTCTTCAATCCAAACTCACTTCCATATCTAAAGTTTTTCCTAGAAAACGTTTTTGAGTAGTTTACTATGTTTCAATGCTAAAGCTACTGGAATTTGGACGTAATTTCAATAAAAAAAATGAATTGTCGTCCAAATTTGATTCTGATAAAATAATTCGAAAAAAAGTGCCACTAAATTCAACTGGAAATCATTTGGATTACAGTAAAGTTATATTAAAATAATTACCTCGTTGATTTATCGAGTCGTCCATCGCTACCATCCGTGAGATCGAGGACGTCAATCTTATCGGTATAATTTTTCCACTTTTCAGTTGGAGTTTGATGAAGATCTAAATTTCCGTTGTGATAACCGTTCTCGTGTCTCGCGTGATAATCACTGGGCACAGGAGTTTTTCGCGAAGTTAAATAATCCGAGCGAGAAGGAGTTAATAATTCTTCGTAGTAGTCAGCAGTTTTGGTTTCAGGACACGAA
The DNA here is from genome assembly GCA_948107755.1 of Campoletis raptor. NCBI lineage: Eukaryota > Metazoa > Arthropoda > Insecta > Hymenoptera > Ichneumonidae > Campoletis > Campoletis raptor. The sequence continues at coordinate 15,816,245 of OX403622.1, forward strand.
CTTACCGAGCCATATTTTCTCGGTGACAATAAGCTACGTGCGGTATACGAGTCGAGATTAGAGTCATTATGAAAAGTAGGTGACATTGGACTTTTATAAGATCCTAAATCATCATCAAGACCATAATCGGTACTCTGATATTTTCGATGGGAATTCAACGACTCAGGACTCGGAGTGATGCGATATCGTCTCAATGGATCATAACAAGAGCCCAAGCTACTGTATTGATTATTGGGTGATTTTGAATCACCGGACGAACTTGCAGCATGGGCAACCGAGTCGCTATAATGTCTATCTCTTTCAACCGATGATTTTCTATAACTTGGCAGTGTTTCCTCATTGTAAAGACTGTAACTACGTTCAGGATTTCTCCTCGAAGATCCTCCATAAATATGTGGCTTTCTGTATTCCTGTTTATCTCGCGAACTGTTGAAACTATATTTTCGTGGAAGGGTCGAAGGACTTGGTAATGTGACACCAGGCGGAGCCGCGTTTAATGAACTTTTTCGTTTTCTCTCGTTAAATCGCGAGTAAAAAGATTTTCTACGTATTCTGTCGATTATTGACTCGGGATGTTCGCCACGTGTCATTGGCGAGTATGTTGGTGATGTCGGTGAATTCAAATCGTGACGATGATGATTCAAATCTGCTGAACATATGGACCACGAGTCAAAAGACTCTGCATCGTCCACTGGTGAGAACATGTCTTCTGTATGATCGTTTGTAATTTCACGAGGTGAAGACGATGCATCTGCATTTTTTGATTCCAATGGCAGAGTCGTTGGTCTTGCTAATGAATTTGATTGTTTGGCAATTTCGTGTGTTTCGTCGAGTTTTATTTCATCGGGTTCTTGAAGCAGTTTTTCTGACTTTTTTTCTAGACTTATTATTTCGCTCTGCAAATTCTCTACGTCTTTAGCTCGCAGTGGCTTATCGATTATGATTTTGCTTCCTGTTAGGTTCGCATGATGACTCATCTTTGATAAATTTTCCATCAATTTCGCTTCATCTTCGACGGTTTTTGATGATTCGTTAACTATACCTTTCGTCACGGTTGGACTGAATTTTGAATTTGTTGACTCTGCCTTTGGCGAATCTTTTTTCATTACTGTTCCTATTTTGAACGAGTGCTGAGGAATTTTTGATAAGTCAAGCTTTAGATTTACTTTGTTTGATTTTGCAGTGCCTAGTCCAGGAAGCGAATTGTTCGAATCCACGTCGGTAATTGCTAAGTTGTTTTGCAGGGAACCGTTGGGTTTTACCTCCGGCTCTTTTGAGTTCAGAACTTCTGAGGATAGATCAGAGATTTCTGGTGAGCATTGGAAATCATTTTTTGATAAGTTACATGGCGTTGCTTGGCAGGACTCGACCGAAGGTTCATCAGCGACCGATATTTTTGGCTCTGGATTTTGCGGGTCTGAAATTTGATTTTTGGACGTACTACTGCTCGGTATTTCTGGAATTATTTCTTTGATTTTACTCGGATTTTCTGAGCTGGTTTCTTTGATTTTTTTAACTACACTCTCGGGACTTATTTCTTTAACTTTTTTCACCACAATTTCAGGACTTTTTTCCTTGATCTTTTTCGATATTTTTTCAGGACTCACATCTTTTTTGGTAACAGACGTGAGTTTTTTTATTAAAGTTTTTTTCGCAGGTTCTTTCTCTTCGGATTTGCTGTCCGAGCTGTCTGAACTTTTGCCTGTTTTCTTAACGACACGAACAATTTTCTTCTTCTTTGTCCCATCGGCGGTATCCTTGTCCGCAGTTTCTTTGGATTTCACAACTTTCTTCACTTTCTTATCGGCCTCTTCCACTTTATCTCGGCTCTCGAGTTTCGATACCGAGCCATTTTTCACGAGATTGGTCAACGATTTGACGTTCTTTTTTGCTTTTACGATGAGCTTCTTATCCTCGGACTCGTTGCTTTTTGCTTCGATTTGTTTGTTGTCGGTTACTTTTTCTGTCGACATTTTTCTTGTTGATAATCTTCCAATACTGTTTTTGTTGTCACTCTTTTCGGGGGAACCATTATTTCGTAACAAATCATCTTTTGAGCTCGTAGATTTTTCTGGTTTATCTTGTTTTCCTTCTATCGTTTTTTCTGGACTTACTTTTTTCGTTCCTTTCAATTGTTTTTCCACTGATTTTCTCGAAGAACTTCTCTCCGGTAAACTTTTCTCTTTAGACGGTGATTTTTTTGATTCTATTATTTTATCCGGTGATTTTTTGCTTTCAACTGCTTTCTTCGTTTTGGTCTCAACCTTAGCGAACTTTGTTGGTATCTTGCTACCGTTGCTTGTTGAGGGAGTTTGATCGATGGACAGTACACCATCGGATCTCGATCCTTTGTAAGGATTCTTTTTGAATTTACTTAATATCGTGCTCTGTGGCCGTTGACCATTCGAGCTGCTTTTTCCAGAGTCATTCTTAAACAGTCCAAGCACCGAAGAAACTCGACTTTTCGATGTGCTCGCATTGGGTTCTGCAAGAGTCAAATCTTCGACGCTCGTAGGTAGTTTCGACGGTTTTAAACTGTCCTCCGTTGTGTCGACAGGCGGTGCAGAATGTTCACGTATCATACGTTCTTTTGTTGGACCATTACCGTTTACCAATTTTGCGCTGTCGTCGCTCGACCGAAATTTATCGAGTTTTTTCTCCAGAGATTGAAAAAAACTATTTTTCGATGCTGGCCGCTCGATCTTGGCCTCACTTATTGCCAAACTCGTATTTTCTTTTTCCAATTTATTGTCGTTGGATGAAACAACGTCCGCTTTGTCACGCGTCATAGCGTTAGCCTCGTTTTTCAATTCTTTCTCTGGTTTTTCTTCGTTGTCAGTTTGTTTATTTTTCTCTCCTTCCTCCTCACCCGGAGTCGTTTTGATCTCAGTCTTTTTTCTTGTGAAGCGTGATTTTCTGCGCTCGTTTTCAGCGGCTTTTTGCGCTTCTTTTTCTTTTACATACTGACTCTCTTCTCTCGGTGTATCGAAAAAATCGGGCCTTAAGAATCTTGAGATTCTACGTGGTTCTTTGGATTTCGCTGATTTATCTGTTGTTTCTTGTTCGTTCTTACTATTAGTTCCGTTGCTACTTCCAGCTCTGAAAAATTTACTGAGTATCGATCTCTCCGGAGTCGCAGAGTGATTTGTATCTTTCCCACAGGATACGGTGTTTCTCCGTTCGCTCGAGGACGAAGCTTCTCTGGTCAACGAGCCCGAACGAAGTCTTAGGCTTGGTATACAGCTTCGTCTTTTCGTAAAATTGTTACCAACGTCAACCATGGAGCTTAACAATTCTTTGTCACATTTGTCAGTATCTTTGTAGCTCGATGATAAATTACGATCGTATTTTCCAGCTCCGAGATTTCGGGCTTTCGATTCTTTTATCAGATTTTCCGCGGCTAAAAGTCTGCTCTCGAAATCCCGTGATGAATCCTGTTTGTAAGTCGACAACGTTGAGTCACCGAGAGTCGAGGATGATTCGGTGGGTGAAGTTTCGCAGGATCTTGCTGACAAGCTTGATCCGTTGTCTCCTATCAAATTGGTGTGTGAATTATTCCTCGAATTCACATCGTATCGCGTCTCCTTGAAATCATCGGGACTTTGATTTTTCGGTGTATGATAAAATTCATCGTGTGGCTCTTCCTGGATTTTTTCTGTTCGATAATTGTGAAAACTGCCCAAACCTGACTTTGATGAGTCTCTGTATTTTCTGCCAAGTGTCATCACCTGCCGTGGCAACGTGGCTGTCAATAACAACGAACTTTCGTCGTCGTCGTCGTCGTCAAAAAGACTTACACTTCGTCTGGGCGAACGTTGCTCGAATCTGTCGACCCGATCACTGTTTTCCAAAAGACTGTTCGTACGTCTTACTCCACGATCACAAGAACGACTACGATATTCCGTCTGATCGGAAATCGTCGAGCTGTAAGGACGATTTTCTCTCTCATTGGTTTTCTCATCCGTAGACGATCTGTACAATTTCTCACGTGGTATCGATGGCGACCTTGGTAATGACTGTCTCGTTTGTTCGATAAATTGTCGGCTGAGTCTCCTCGCCAGACTCGGTGTAAAATTATGCTCCAAGCTATCCTTCGTACTTTTTCTTAATATCTCCGTCGCATTATCCTCCGTCTCCGTCTCTTCTCGTGTTTTTCTATCTGCAAAATAATGGAGAAAAAAAAGTCTTTTGCAGATCGCGGCCACGAATAAACGTTTAGCCTCTGCGTGTCGTCGCCTGTGCATGTGTGCGTTTGTGTGTAAATTATATTGTTTTTTTTCTTTTCTTTGAAAATTTAACAAACTTCATTTTTCAGTATTGACACTCGTTTATTATTCTACATACACAAAATGTTATTTCAGTTTCTTTTTTTTTCATTTTTTTCTTCGTATCATTTATTAATCTCATTATCCGTTCTTGTGATTATCAATTTGGATTAGACCGGTTGTTAAAATTCTCTCAAACGTTGTAACGGCTTGTACAGTGATGATGATTTTTTTTTCTTTTCGTTATCATTGGCAATGAATAATTCGAAATTTTCGAGAGTCTATTTTCAAGGTAAAATAATGTCAAAACAATCGAATATTTGAGCCGAGCACGTGAAAAGGAAAACAAAAACAAATAGTAAATTTTTAAAATTTGTATAAATGTTAAGTTTCACGTTTGTCATACGATATTGCAGATTGAATCTTCATTCGAATAATTGGTGATTAGAGAGGTACACTCATTTAACAATTACGTTACAAATATTATTTCTTTGTTTTTTTTTTGTTTATTTTCAATTTAATCGTTTGATATATATTTATAGTAGCTGCAGCATGCTTCAATAAAAACAAGACTAGTGTTTTTGGTTTTAATAAAAATAACAATAATAATAATGAAAATAATAAAGAAAAATCAATCCACTAAAACTTGTATTGTGTATAGTAAGATATTAAATGAGTAAACCCTTTATTAATCATGGCTTCGTCACGAAGACGATGTATAATATTTTTGTATATTTATAATACGTACGTATATATATATATATATGTATAGCAATTATTAAATAATAAGATACAGTGGTAGCATAAACAACAACAAAAAAAAAAAGCATTCCGAAGACAGTGAATAAAAACAAGAAAAAACAAAACGGTTATTTAAACTCTTCAAAAACACAACAAATCTCAGCCATTTAATGGTCAACGTGGGTTAGTGTCATTTCACTTTCTTTATAAAACTTCAAAATCGTTTGTTTTTCTCTCTCTCTCTCTTTTCCCATTCGTTCTCTCACCCTTTTTTTTTCTTTATCTCGCTCATTCTTCCGTTCTTGAAATCTCACTAACGTCGTCATATACAAAAATTGTCATATAACAGAGTTACGTTTTTTTAAATTTTATGACACATCGCAACGATTAGCTTATATAGAAAACAGCATTTTTGAGCAGGCTCAGTATGATTTATTCTCTAAACTGATTAATGTTTTTTTCTTTTTTGTTCGTTTCGATCGATTTTGACTTCTGATCACTTAACATTACACAGCTATAAAGTAATCGTATTATAAAATATAAATATACCGATGTAAATATTCGTATTATATGTATTAATGATTATTCATATTTTACACTAATGAATATTTGTGTATGTATGCGTGTGTGGGTTTGTGTTTACTTATAAATTGATATCACTTCGATTCGATGGTCGTATCTCTGTTTTTAAGAATGAAAAGAAAAAACTATCTCTTTCATGTCCGAAAACTACACACTTGCTTTTCTAAATCACGTTAAAATCAGTACAATTGTCATGTATGCAAAAAAAAAAAAAAAACATTAAAATTTAATCTTATTATTGTAATGAATAAATCATACTTTCAGCTACCACGTTGCTCAAATTGGAAAAGAAAATCGTCAACGTCAAATTACTACTAATATTTATAACTCACACTTTATTTATGTATTTTTTTTTTTTATAGTAGCGGTGTTAGCGTGTTTCTCTCTTGTTTCTCGAACTTTCATCAAATTGGCCATTTTTTAAGTTTATTCATTTCTTTCCACGTGGATAATACATAGTACAACGTGTCTTTTTTTTTTGCTATTAATTTTTTTAGCACACTTCTTGCTCGTACACTCGTCGATTTGCGAAATTTCATGACAACAAACGACGAAGATAAAAATATTGTTTACTAAGTATACACATATGAGCAATCGTTTTTTTTTCTCTCTCTCTTTCGAGTTACTCATGAAAAAATGGTGAACTTTATGCACGTGTGATGATTTATATGACATTATCGCCTCTCGTATAAAAAAATGACTATGATGCGAACAGTGTTTATTTTACTTTTTTCTGTGCACTAAATTAGGTATAGTATTGTACCTAACTTGGTTTTTTTTTCTCTACTGGGGATTACCGTCGGCCCGCCTACGGAGAGTCACTCGCACGGTCGCTGCAACAACCGTCATAAAAAAGACCGTAAATGAAAAACGTCAGCCACATTTTGGCCGCTGACGACTTTTTTTCGGGAATAATATTTTCGGTAGTCTTACGATTTTTTTCTTCTTTATTTTGAGTTTTTTTTTTCTCATTGATTCTTGTTAGTCCATACATTTTGCCTGGGAAAATCTCAACGGAAATACAGAGCCTTCTTTTTTCATTTGTTCAAAATCTTTATTTTAGTCCGTTACGTTACTAAGCCAAAGAAACTCGGGAAAAATATAACATTTCCCTCAGATTTACGAATTTCTGAATCGACGAAAGAAAAAAAATGTTCGGAAATTTATTGCTGAATCGCGTGGAATCAACTTTTTTTTACATTTTTTCGAGCCGTTACAAATATTTTTTACAAATGAATTGACTTTTTGATAACAATTTACAAGATTATTATGAAAAATTGTTCGTATGAAATGAAACGTAAAAATATCTAAACATTTTTTTCTGTTTACTGAGGCTGGGAATAAAATCGAGACGGGGAATTTAAAAAAACTTCGATTAATGAGCCGAAGATTTTTCGAGCTCCGATAAAATGTAATTTATCGAAAGTATTTACACTAATGAAGGCCCTGCTTCAGTTCAATTGTTACGAGGCAATCGGAATTAGACCAAAAGTAGCAATTTTATTTATTATATTTGACGAGGAGGTGAAGCGTACTATGAATTGAAAAAAAAAAAAAAAAAAAATTGATTTACCGAAAATATTGTCCGTCGAATAACAGTCAGCGAATAACAATTCAATTAATTTTATATATTCACTGATTGAAGAGTCGACGATAGACTTGAGAATATCTCGTTTAATCTTTCAAGGTGGTTTTTCGTTCGTATTTGACATATTTATACGTATATATACACACAATTAATTTTTATATTTATATATTCGTATATATATACATACAGATACAAGTGGACATGAGTGATTTGCTGCATTTTTGTATATGGACGTGTTCGGTTCATGCTCGAAAAAAAAGAAAAAAATGTATTAAGAAAAATCGTTTTCTGGTTCAATCATTAGGTGATGAAATAGGAAAATCGCTACTTGCTCTGTTAAAGGATAATAAATGAATATAAAAAATAATAATAAAAAAAAAAAAATAGTTCAACGACATTGCAGCGTGTAAGTCTATGTCTAACAAGGTTCTAAGTCAGGCAAGGTAAGCTTGCATTGTGTGTAAAAAAACATCGTATTACTTCGTAATTACTAGCCTTTCTAGGGAAGTATTCTCTTTGTATCATAACAGGGGATGCTTTAATATCACTATTCATACTATTTTACTTATAAATATGATTATTTTTTCATGTCTAACTGGTATTCAACAAGCTCTTAATTTTTTGTTTCCTTCGTTTACGAAATAAAAATAATGCAACGTGCATCCATGCATTGAAAAAAAAAAAAGAAAAGTCACTGTTCTACGTGAGGGTTGTCAATTTATTCGATCAATCAATGATAGGATAAAAAATAGACAAAAATAAAAAATAAATAAATAATCAACGTGTGGCGGTGAAAAAGATGTTACGAAAATATTCATTGATCTTTTCAACCCACCTGTGCCAGACAGTGAACCATAAAATACGAGGTTAAACTAGTGATGCGTTAGTACATTGAAAGAAGACGAAGAAGAAACAAAGAATTGGCAAAACATCGGTCAGGCAATAAATTCAAATGAAGGGAAAAATTATTCGTACTCATAGAGGAAACTGAATTAACGAAAAAAAAAAGAAGAAAATGATCGAGGAGAAATAACTAAAAAATAAATAGAAGTAAAGAACTTTTGGAATGAGGTAAACCACTAAAAGTAACAGATAATATGTGCTTTGTCTATCAACGACTCGACAACAGCTATAGGTACTAGGAAATGCATACCGAATTTCAATTCGGCACTTTATCATCCGAAATGATGATAAAACACCGTGAGATATCTCACGACAAGGCAGAAGCTTGCTCGATCTATGCTCTCCCTCTCCCTCTCTCTATCTCATAGTTTTGTCATTTTTAATTATATGTTGAAAAAAATATATTTCATTTAAAAAAGAAAAAACAAATACTAGCACGGTAGTAGTTTACATGTATTATAATTAAATAAGTTTGCCAAAGCTTTGAACTACCAGATAATGAACACAATGCGAATTAAGAATCATTGAAAATTATTTGATAAAATTCAAAATGAAATGGTGCTTGATTTACATTTAATTCACGAAAATTATGACAAATTATATACACTGTTTATGTCATGATTTAAATATGTATAAAAATTCCAGATTTTTTATAGCAAATTTCTATTTTTCATATTTATTTGTATTTGTAATTATTTTCTCAATTTTTACTGCAATTGTATCATCAAAAACCATCAAAAACGATTGTTCTTAATTCCAATTATGACCATTTCTGCAAACTACTACGGGCCTAATAGATAATCTAAGCTTCTGCGAATGCGTGTCTCAACACAATAACAACATCAAGTCCGTGGTATATTTTGTCACACTTTACAGTGGATCCTTGATTATTTTTTGGCTTATATACATAAATGTAATTCTCGGTCTCGTATTTACAAGTAAAAGAGCTTTGCAATCCAAAGGTTAAAAGAAAAAAGGTTTTTCAAGCTAAAGAAAAAATAATGTTGAAGCAGTTGGACAATCGCTCGTTTGGGATTTTTAGTACAATTTTTTTTATGACCAACGGAAAGTCCTCTTTTCAAAGATTCTTTACGTATAAACTGCCATCGAAAATTGAGATTCCGCTAGAAGACTGAGAAAAAATCTGATAAAAAAGCACATTCATGGTTCATTGAGAATGTTTATCGATTTTTGAGAAAGCAAATAATACTTAGAAGATCCTCAACGACAGCGAGAATTAACGAGAAATGCATTTCTTTTCCTGCCAACTTCTTTTTTCGTTTCTACAAATGTTCGGTTCCACGGTAAATTGTACTGAATTCACGTCGCACGCTCTTACCTCGCGGCAATGTATTGCTGCTTCCCATTTCGAAAATGCTCTCGCGCGATGGTGTACTCCTTGTACCAGGGCTACTGGGTGTTCCAGAATTCGATGGAACAGCCGAATCTCGTTTTCCAAAACGATCTGTATCGCGGCTCATCGAGCGCCTAAACGGAGATTCTGACATTCGCCTGGATGGATAAAAAAAAAGAATATTACGAAAAAAATCAAAAGGAATATCGAAGGTTTTGAAATTATTTCGAAAGCAATTTTGTGATTTTTTTTAAGTGAAACGAAAATTTCGCCCTATGAATTTTCGCATTAACTAAAAATATATATATATAAACTATACGTATTTTTCTACGAGCACGTGCGATTGCGTGGTGGATTATTCTACGAATGGATTATTCTATTGTGTTGGACGTGGATCTTCGAACATTCTTTTTTCTATGTTTTATTCAAGGTGCTCGAAGTAGTTTTGGTATATCGTGAATTAATGCAAGGTTTGTAGAAAATATGAGCAAATTTGAAAACATATTTCAATTATAAAATTGAAAATAAAAATAAAAATAAAAAGTGAAGTGTGGAATATTATTTTGAGCAATGAACCTTCAGTAGTGATGTCGTGAATTATATTCATCGAAGTCTGTTCAGTAATGAAAGAAGGAAAATAAGGCGTGTGGAAAGTGTTCAAGTCTGGAAATTCGGTGAAAATAAAGCACCAAAAGTAAAGAGTAAGAGTAAAAAGCTGTTGAAATAGAAAAAAATCCGAGGCTCATGTACAATGAGAAAGAAAATTTAAGTCACCAGATCCCCTGGTTTATCAAAATGTAAAAAAAAAATAAGTTTTTTTATGTATGATTAAACTCACGTTGTGATCGTCTGTGTTTCAAAGTAGCTCTCGTAGCTTGCACAAACAAGCGAACGACTTTAGAAACGTTGCAATAAGAGTCCGAAAATGTTACTTTTCGTAAAACTCAGATGAAAGTCACGTTTGAAAATTAAAGATAAATGTTTTTTTTTCTGTTTCGTTTATTCGATCACATTTAATTACCTGGATAGCGGTTCGTGCAGTCCCCAAAATCCTTGGGACGAGTTCGAACCGAGTCTACCGAGCAATCTACTGCTAGGAAAGCTGCTACCCCTATTATCGTCAACGTTCAATCTCTGGGTAAGACTTCTCACTCGCGACAGCAATGTCGAGAATAAATTCTCGGCTGTCAGGAGCTCGAAACCGTCGTCATCGTCATCCTCACCCGACGACAGACTGTCGGCATGCTCGGGCGGTTGTCTCGTCGGTCTTGAACTTCGCAATCTATGCATATGCCTCTGAAGCAGATCGTCGCTATCCCTAAGAATTTTACATTTCCACATCAATAAATGAAACGCTAAACAAGTGCGGTGAACAATAACAAAAAATTTAATTCAATTTTTTTAATGTACTGGACACAGCCTGTTCAATGCATTGAAACAAATGCATGTATATGGAGAAAAATCTTCCAATTGTTCTGAGTATTGAAATTACAATGCTTTTTTTTTCATTATTTACAGTCCTTAATACAATTGCAAGCATTCGATCAAAATATGTTTCGAATAATCGATATTTTTTTTTGATTTTATCCATTTTAGCCATAATTGGATTACCTGAATTTTTACAAATAATTAACAACGAAACATCCAAATATTGGTTTTATTTGTGTTCCAGAAATCTTGTAACTTTTGTTTATTGTTGAAACGAGTAATTGGAATTTTCGATCGTACGGTCCAGTACATTTTTTAAATAAATTTTGAAAAAATATGATATTGTGACAAAAATAGAGACATTCAAATAGAAAAGTAAAAAGTGACATAATTAAAATTGTTTCTTCAAATTGTATGCTAATTATTCGAAATAATTTTAATTACATTTCTTTTGTATGAAGTATTTCGAGTAAAATGTACCTGTGCAGTGTTGAAAACGGTGACTCATCCTCACTTGCATCAGAAAGCAATGAGCTCATGCGTCTTGGCCGACCGAATCTCGATCTCGGTGGATTTATACTGGTTGGAGTACTCGTTTTGCTTTCCGGTTCAACACTACCGGACCTCGGGGTGACATAACCGCCGCCTTCAACAGCTATCGGTATAATATACTCTCGAGGACTTTTTCGAATGGGTTCGGGACCGATCGTTGAGCCTAAAGCGCTGTCAGTGTCCGAATCAGCCGTAGATTGGCGCGACAAAGAACTCGATCTTTGAGACATTGAACGTTGTGGCATTGGTGGTTTTGGTGGTGGAGTTGATGTTTGTCGTTGTTGTTGATGATCCGCTTCGACCTTCAAATGACCAAAAATCCAAAATGTTCAAAAAGTCATTCATTAATAAGAGTCAGTTTACAAATTATATCGGAAGATTCATCATCATTTAATGAAAATGATTAAATGATGAAAGTAATCTCTGAAGTGTCTTCGTTTTTAAGACTAATTCGTAAATTTATCCTAAAGATGTTTCTAAAATGTTGATCACTCGCTGTATGTTATTAATTAGTTTTCGGGATTTTACCTGAATCGGTATAATTCTTTCTTTAGGTGCCATTTTTGCTCCACTTTCGGGTTCGAGGCTGGAACTTCGATTGGCTTGTGGGACAACTGCTGCTACTGGGAAAGCCACTTCAGATCTTTGAGTTCGTAGTTTTTGCGGATGAAAAGCGTCGATCTTTGCTTCTACTTCACTCTTGAATGCAGCACTTTCTGGTGACTTTATTCCTGAAAGAGTAATCTCAGCTTTGCTCGTCTTGCGTTGTCTCGGTAAAGTTGCACTTTTCAACGTTATCTCCATTTTACTTGACACTGTTGGTTCGTCCGTGTACGAACTATCGAAACTCTGAGATTCGGGAGAATTGGGTACCTGAAAAAGAAAGATTTTAATTTGTTCAATTATTAAATAGAAATTTGACTGAGATTTACTTCTCTCGGGTTTCGCAATTTGCAACAACAACGAAAATAGAGAACGAATAATTGTTCATAATTACCGAGATCTCGTAAGGCACTGGTTTCGTTTCAAATGGGAATTTGGTATCGATGGGTGTGGATACAGACACGGTAGCTGATCTCACGTCATTAGGTCCGACCTGTATTTTCAATCCTAACTTTTTAGATTCCGGACTCATTGGTGTTATTGGTGGAGACCCATTGAGTTTCTTCTGAACCGGTGGTTTTCCAAGTGCTCCGGTAATAATATCAACAGCTCGTTTTTTCTCCTCTTCACGCTTAAGACTCTCGTCTTTAGTTTCTTGACTCGTTTTCATCACAGTATTTGGTTTGTCCTCGATCTTCTCGTTCTTGGTCTCGTTTGGCACATCGATTATGACTTTGGAGGCGCTTTGTTTGACCGTTTGCGGAGGAACGATCGAGGATAGACTAGCTTTTCTTTCGAAAGCACGTTTAGCTCCGCCGACGTTGACACCGGGTATAAAAATCTTTTTTGGTTTTTCATTTTCCACCCCAGCAGCCAATTGATTGAATTTTTCAGCAGTTTCGAAGATTTTTGATCGTCTTCTCTCGGTCGGTTTGGCAGGTGGAACTGCAGCTTCGGTGGATGCATCGGAATCGAGACTCAGTGCTTTCTGCTTCAATTTTTTCACATCTTTAACATTCGGACTTTGGGCTGAATCATTTTCTTGAGAAATAGGAACTTTTTCGTTTTCCCTCTTTTCCAGCTCTTGAATTTCTTCCTTGTTTGGCACTTGTGAAGGAGCGTTTATGATTTTTTCCTCTATTTCAATTTCTTCTTTCTTCGATGTTACTTCATTCTCACTTCGAACTTTGTTCGATCCTTCTTCAGAAGCTTTTCGTCTCACCGGCTCCGGAGACTTGTCCTTTACTCCAGCGAGTTTGTTACTTATTGGTTTTACGTCATTGACGTTTTCGTTCACATCTTGAACATTTTCACACGTTATTGTTGCTGATGTGTCTGGTATCGCTACCGGAGTTTTGCTTCTCTCTTTGCTCGGTGATTTCGATAGTGATTCCTTTATCAATTCGAGACAGGCACTCGCTGTCTCGTCATTGCGAAGATCAAGCAGTGGCTTCGTCGAAACATTGTCGATCACACTCGGATCGACTTCCATTGCTTCCTCGGTTATTGGATGAGCGATCGGAGCTGAGTGATGTCTGTAAATTCGGAAAAAATATCAATGAGAAATGAACTAAATTTTTCGCCTCGGAACAAACTTCTTCTTCACTCGGATCCACACTTTTTTTCCACTAAATTTAAAAGTGAATCGAAACCGTTTTCTTGTGCCAATAAAAGTCAAAGGTCAGCTAATATTTGATAGAATTTTTACGAAGTATCGTTAACACTCTTTACTTTGTTGTAAATAACGGATTCTTTGAATTTGTTTACTTCTCGAAATCTTTTCGGTCTGTTACTTTTTGGAATTTAGAAAAAGTTTAAAATTTCTTAACTCGCACGGTTCCTATCTTCGCTAACACCGGATATAATAATTTAAATAAAAATTAACAGTAACCTGTTCGAAGTGAATCTATGAGGTCTCGTCTCGTCGTTTTTGTCCTTTTTATTTCTCAATCGTTCTTTCCTCTTAGCACCAGCTTCAAGGCCAGCAGTTTCGTCCATAGACGGGGTATTCTCTAATTTTCTCTTGGAATCACTCGTTGCTGAGCCACTACGTGGCTCTTCTTCAACCATTTCGCGTACTCTTCTGTCCGAATTGTTGCGATCGAGTTCCATCAAACTTCCAACTGAATGGCACCTCGTAGGCACCAAAGTCTCGGAAGACATATTGGTTACGACTTCTCCGGTTGGACGTTGATCGCCAACCACTAATTTGTCAGCGCTTGCGGACTGTGGCACTAATGACAATAATAAATCGAGACGCACCGGAGTTTGCGCTGCTAAATCTTCGGCTATGTCCAGACAATTTTGTTCGTAACCCTCGTTGACCCACCAGTGAGAACAAATCTTCTCTATGTCGGATCTTCTCGCCGGACATTTTGTCAACATGTCCTTTATCAGTGGTGATGCCGCTAAAAATTTTTAATATTATTCCAACCATGAGGTAATTTTTGTTGCAAAATCCAAAGTTTTCTTTTTCTTTTTGCAATCGTTCATGTATCCAAGAAAACCCTCTTTAAATTTTATTTCTAAATTTCAAATTATTCGACAGTTCCAAAAATTCAGAAACATTTATTTATCGAAAATGATGCTTTAAACGTTGAACGTATTTTTCCTTGAAGCAGATCAAATCCAAGATTTTCGATATCCAAATAATTTTCAATCATTTTAACATTGAATAATAAAGGTCCTCATTAGTTTAGTTACCCATTTTTTTTTTTAATTGAGAAAAAGAGTCATTTGTTTTTGATACAATTGGTGAGAGTGAGGATTCAAATTTACAGATATTTTTTGTAATTATTTTCTTCTACAATTTTGACCAGCATAGCATACAATTCAGGCTGATAAATAAATCAGGAAAGAAATGAATCATAAATATTTATACAGCGATTTGAAAAAAAATGGTAAATTTACTTACGCGACGGATTTTTTGGCTCAAAGTAATCCGATTGAGAGATTTGTCTGGTGAGTCTCTTGAAATTCGAGCCATCGAATGGCATTGCACCATAAACAAGAGTGTATAGCAAAACTCCCAAGCTCCAGCAATCAACTTCAGGACCATGATAAGGTGTGCCCTTAACAATCTCAGGGCTTGCATAGAGCGGACTGCCACAAAATGTATTGAGTAACCGTTGCTCGTCAAAAACATTAGATAAACCGAAATCAGCAATTTTTGCGTTTCCAATCTGATCCAGTAATATATTTTCGAGTTTTAAATCACGATGACAAATTTTGTGCTTGTGACAGTAAAAAACAGCTATTGATATCTGTCGAAATATCCTCCGAGCTTCTTGCTCCGAAAGCACCTTTCTCTCGCTCAAATAATCGTACAGTTCACCACCAGCTGCGTATTCCATTACGAGGACCATTTTTTCTTTGTTCTCGAAAACTGCGAAAAAACAATTTTACAACAAAATTTAAATAATTGTTATTATTTGTAAACTATGAAGTCAGATTTCCGTTGCTTTTTATTTTGTTTTATGATTTTTTCGACAGGAGAATTAATCCTTAAATGAGTTTCGGCTTCTTCTATGTTTGATAAACACACCAAAATCCCTGAGATTTAGAAAAATCATTTTTTTATATTTAACGTGTATTAGTATTTTATATTGAAAGCGGCGTTTACAGCATCAAAAAAAAAAAAAAACTCAATGAAAATTCTCTCCAGTTTGTGTGAAAAGATATTTAGATCAGTATCTTAATAATTATAATGTGAAGTGTAGGTTTTCTTACATTTTCTCTGAATTTAAAAATCGACATGGACCAAATATTATTAATTACTATCGTTGCAAAAATTCCAACAGTTTCTGTTGTCTTGGCCTCCGGATTTGGGTTCAATATTGATAAGCAAAAAATGTTGAATCAGTCAACGGTGGTAGGACTTACCTTCATAAATGTGAATAATATTTGGATGTTGTACACTCGACATAATTTGTATCTCTCTTCGTATCCTTATGAGATCGGCCTCAGTTTCGATTTTGCATTTTTTAATAGTTTTTATGGCAACTTCCTGTCCGGTCTCTTTGTTTATGCCTAATTGAACTTTTCCATACGTGCCTTGTCCCAGTTTCTTTATGATGTCGAATCTATCGTGAAGAGCGTGACGAAAAATAATTAATAATCGCAATTAAAAAATAGATCGACCGATTTTAAGGGTTAAAATAAAAATGAGCGTGAACACGAGGATGATCGAAAGAGGATGCTGCATTTCAGTTCCTTTAAAAAAATCTGGCCTGCCAGCCAACAATAGAGAGTTTTGACGAACGATCTTGGCAACGTATTTGGTACAAATGTCATCCCAAAGAAATTGCACAACCGAGACACAGATCGAACGATATTTGTGTCTAGATCGATAAAGAAGCAAACACTTTTTTTATTGTGACGATTTCTTTGTCGATCCACCCAAAAAAAAAATCTATTTATATTTACTAGAATTGTTCACTCGATATTGTTGTTGAATTGACAAATATTGTATTTGCTGCAAGTAAAAAGCTTTAATTGAATGAAATAATATTATTCAAGTATCTATTCATCGAGTACTCTCGTTGAAGCCTCTCGCTTCGACTACTACGTGGAGTAAAGCGTCGAGACCTTTCTCATATGCAACTAGAGCTCTCGATGTTGATAAAATGCGGAAACCAGTGTACGTTCATGATTCTGACTGTCTAATGACCGCAAGTCTACGAACGAAGAGTTGGTGGTGAATTTTTATACATGCACACGATTGCAAACCTATGGATATGTCATTAAATGAAGATATTATTGAAAATGGTAAACGTTATAAATAATAATTCAAGCATTATTTTCATTAGATTTTATGCTCGTCAAATTCGTAAAAAATTTTCTTATTAACAACCAATAAGTTTCATCGTATTATAAAAATATTTAGAGATGGAAGAAAATAATGCTCTAAAGCTAAATAAAGAGCTTTATAACTCCATAAGACAAGGAAAAAATAGATTAGATTCAACTATAGATTTTAGTCGAATCAACTAGACGTTTTTTCTGGGTGTAAATATCTGTTTCTTCTGTATTCTTAAAGGTCGACATGGTAAGAAATCTTTGAATACCTTTGTTTGAGTTTTCTTTTGTGATTGTGAAGACGCACACCTCCTGTGCTCTCCATACCTCCCATAATGTTATGTATACTCGCTTCGCCGACAACCATTTTGATAGTTTATCTAAAATAAGAAAAAATATAATTTGTTGATTAAAAACAAAATTCTGATGCTCTTGAGGATCTTTTCGAAAATATAATATATTCATTACATCTGAAATAATTATAGAATAGATTCTATTCGGAATAAATAAAATTTTGTGCCAAATAACATCATTTCAGCTGCAATCTTAATGCTTGGGATGAATTTTTCTTACTACTGAATCAACATATGTTTCACGTATTCGAGGGAATTTCATATATAATACGAGTCAATAACTGAAATATTAAATTGACTAAAATGAACAATTATTTATCCTATCGAAGTATTGATTCGGATTTGTGAGGAAATTAAAATTGTTTAATTTAAAAAAATGAGGTACTGTAACCAGTGTCAAGGAAAAAATGTCTCGTCGAAGCATTAATCGTTGTACATTAGCAGATTGGAATTCGAGCATGATTTTTTTCTGTCTGGCTCGTA
This sequence comes from Campoletis raptor, assembly GCA_948107755.1. Lineage (NCBI taxonomy): Eukaryota > Metazoa > Arthropoda > Insecta > Hymenoptera > Ichneumonidae > Campoletis > Campoletis raptor. The sequence goes on from OX403622.1 coordinate 15,833,894, forward strand.
TTTTTTGTTTCGGGGGCGAGAGTATGACGTCCGGGGCTAAGCCAGGACACGACCACGTCCGATCACGAATCGGACGTGAAGATGAAGAGACGAGAGAGAATGGCACATGCGTTCATCTTGAAAGACTAAGAAAGAGCTAAAAGAAAATGAGAAAGAGAAAGAGATAGACAGAGGGAGAAGATTGAGGAAGAGAGATAGAGAAATATGCTTCGAGGTTTATTTTCGGCATCGTGTGTCGCCCTGTCTCTCGGGGTTTTACTACTCACCAGGGTCCCGAAACGCTCTCTCGTGAACGCCAGGGCGCCTCGACTAATGCAAATACTATTATTATATATAACACCAAAATATAGCTATGTTAGAATTGTACTTTGCGATCTTATTGTAACGAGACTCAAGCTTCTCGTCACAAATTCTCACATTTATATACTGAGCTATAGTGACAATTCCGTGAGACAAGCTCCGAGAAGTACAAATTTACGATCCGTCCTCGTACAATTTGTGCTTAAACTCTACATAGCCTCAAGGAGACCTAGATTGCAGCTTCCTCTTCGTATTCTTTTGTCTTCGAGTTCTTCTCTAAGACACATGGCTTCATCGATTAAATTATTGTTCGATTGAGGACGTGCCTCTTCCAATTCAAATCGCACATGAATTTACTCGTGCAGAAATATTTTACTAAACTCATCACAACCATTTCCCTTACTACTAAGTACTTCTTTTTTACAATATAATTTTGTTAAGTATCTTTGATTATCATCTCGATAAAGATTGATGTGAATTTTTTCATTTACATAGATGGAAATTCAATCCACAATATCCGTATTTTTTAAGCGATGTCAATGCACCAACGTTCATTTTGTTCCTCAAGAGATTCTCTTGGAAATGACAGTATCAATTTATTTCGAAGCATCCTCAAATTAATGTTCCAGTTGAATTATTCTTATAACAGCCTCGATGAAAATATGACATTGCGGAATTTTGCATTCTCATAGCTATTGTGAAAATTTAGTACTTATCTGTAAACTTACAAAAACGGATTGATATTTTTTCAAAAAGGTTCATCATTCGACAAAAGATTCATACTTTTCAGAAGAATCAATTGAACCTCTTTCGAATCTTTTTTATTGTTTCATAAACAAAAAAAAAAAGAATTGTATTTAAAAAAGATTTCGTATAAATTTTATCGGACTTACATAATCGTTTTACATAAAAAGGGGATTCTTGAGCTCTCCTAAAATTTCTGAAAGTTAACTACGGTTTTTTTAAAATGACATTTACATACGATGGACAATAAATGCAGTAGTTCGGATATCTGGTATATCTTGAGTATTCTAGTGGCTGTAATTCGTGGAAAATGGCAGTTCAACATGGCTGAATGTGTATACACACGAACAACACGCCATTTCGTCGCGACGGACGTATGCTCGTCGTCTTGATATACGACTGATAATAATAACGGAAATAGTGGCGCCAGTTTCCTCAAGGCAAATGGCCAACCTTGAAATCGCAGAGGAGAGAAATTTTAAAAGCCGGACTAAGCAACGTATTGTCTTCTCTTTTTTCTTTTCCGCGAGTAAACTCGACTTGCCACTATTCTGAGCTTCATGTTCACGATCATCGAATACTTTTCGAAGATTCTGATTACAGCTTTTGTTCGCCAACATTTCTTGAGTAATCTAGAATAGATTTTCAACCGAAAATTTAATTGCATGTAAGCCATTAAAGGTGAAAATGTCAAAAAGTATCGAAATGGCCAAAAAATTGGAACAAATCCACCCTATAAAACATGTTCAACACATTTATTTTCGTTAATAATATCGATCACATTATTTGACGGCTAAGTAATTATTTACTTACCTCGACAACAACCTAACCGGAATTAATAACGAGATCCCAAGACCTCCAAACTCGGTACTGAAGCAGAGACGATAGAGAGCTCAGTCGTACCCTCACCTATTCACTTTCAAATATCCTCATCGCATCACATCACCCCTATCACCCCAAATAATCGCGCAACCGAAGACATAAATTGACATAAATTAATATAATTAAAAAAACAATTTCAAACATAGTGGAAAGACAAGCAAGCGTTAATCACTGAGGATCTCAGCACACATGTTCGATCAAAAAAAAGCCAAAGGCAAGCTGTAAATAAATGTAAACAAAAGAACACTTAATAAAATTACCTATACTACTACTACTACTACTATTACTAATTATTTACTTGGACTATTTTTCCCCCCGTTGAATAATCATTATTCGCATAACTAATTGAATTAATTGACGTCGCATGCAGTTTTTTTTGTTCTGGTTCATCGTTCAGCTGAATCTAAGCATTTTAACTCGTCAGCCTTTTTTTAGAGTCAACTCGAGCTTATTCAGCATCCTGTAACGCATTAATAGCTTTTCACGAGTTATCGTATGGCTTTCGAGTCGAGATTTTCTCTCCCGTGATGCACCGTAGGCAAAACTTTCTGACGTTAAAGATTAACTACGATACTCGTGGTGAATTATTCTGGGTCCCGAGGATCAACGATGTAAACATTTCGAGCAAGGGTTACAAATTATTTTAGGTTTACTTTTCAACTTATAAATTAGTTTCAAAAGTGTAATTATTTCGCGAGACGACATGTTTAAACTGTAACGAATGAAATAGACATTTGAGACTCGGTAGATTGAAAGAATCTTTGGAAAAAAAAAAATCAGACATAAAAAAACGCAATTGGCTGATTGCACTGAAATTTTATTTAAATGATATCAAAGTTTGCACCATTTAAACGCTATGGAAATATATTTTCTTTAATATCATTATTTTGATTTTAAAAATCGTCCAATTATTTTCTGTGAATTTAATTTTACGTCACAAATGAAGATTGTCGAAATATCATAGCATTGCAGAAAAATCTTGGGCTCTATTGAATAAAGAATTTCGTTCTTTTTTTTTTACATTCAATTAATCAGCAGATTTTTTTCGGATCTGTCCGAATAAACTAAAATATTTATTTGTAACAATTATTAGTGGTCCGTTGCTGCCGGCATCTAAAAGACAACAAGACAATCACCGGTCGCCTTAAAAAACGATTTCCAAGAGGTTTTTTTGTGTGTTTTTGGTGAAAAAAATCATTCCAACCAACCTCGCTTTAGAGTGTCGTAGCAAAATGTAAAAGCTCTCATACCGAGACACCCTTTACACTTCTTCAATGGACGATATCTTTGAAAGCTTGAAAAAAAAAAAAGAAAAAAGAAATCACGAGCTGTGAGCAGAGTCGTTAACGAATATCGTCGTTTGTGGACACAGCGCAATGCTGTCTGCATATTTCAAAGTCCATTGCATTCAGGCTTATGGTGACTTTAGCCTGTTTACGTGCGTGTACTTTATTTTCTCGTTTACTCTTCGTCTACTCCCTCAATGTTTTTTGGGGTCTCCTCTGTTTCGCTCGTCGCCATAGCTTTACATGTGTATGTAATCGAGCCACTTCACCGCGAATTTCTTATCGTTTATTTCAATATTTTACAGCGAGACTAGTTCTCGCTAAAATTTGCAAATTCATCGTTTGAATTATTATTATATTTCTACATCTCCACGAAATTTAATTTGACTTTATTTTTTGTTCCTATATTGATAAAAAAAAATGATTTGTAAGCCAATTTTGCAACTTTTCAACCAAAAAGTCTTAAATTTAACAAATCAATGAAACTCTTCGTTAACGCACTGGGTCTATTTGACCCGGAGCATATTTCATCAGCAGCCTCTCGGTTGGTTTTTATTGCAAAAAAACTCAAGAGGACACTTCACACATTCCTTTAAATGTGCAGTGTATTTCTTTGATTTTTGGATAATTTATCATTTTTCTAAAAAGTTTATAATTTAATAATAACAATTTGTAACGTAATCAAGATTAATGACCGGAGATTTACCCACGATAAATGCTATTTTCAAACAAATATAAATAAATAATACGATGACGAAATTTACGAAGGGTATTTAATTAAACAGACAAACTTGGTTTATTTTCGAAATGAAATTAATTCAGTGCAGTAACACTGACAGCCTTCGATAATATTTTGAGCGCCGAATTAACTCCGAAAAATGATTCCGGGTCAAAGTGACCCAGTGTGTCAACAAAGTGTTGCCTAAGGTAATTTTTTAACATGATTCATCACTTGCGCAGTTGTAAGGATTCCCTTCACTGCGTAACTTTGTCCCTTTGCATCGTCAGTGAATTTTATACCCATACTTATATAGTTTCATTCATATCGATTTCGTTCTGTTGTCTGGCGTATCGTCAAGAAGCGAATAAAAGTGCATCGAGCTCTTAAAAGGCTTTTTTTAAACCCCTTTCTCACATTCGCATATCATGACGATTCGACCAAGCACGTTTGGATTACGAGGATTTATTCTGTGCTACGAGCTCAGTGACCCGAATTTCTGGAGTTTGAAAAACTTCACGCTTAATTATTATTATGATTAATTTTGATCCCAAACACGAATTTTTCGAGAAACTGTTATCATCACGTTGTTATGGGCTAATAACATTTTTTTATAAGAACAAAGTGAGAAGCTTGAGTTCATTTTTTGCTCTTGCATTCGCTCTGGATCCTTCGTCATTGACACAATTCAATTGAGCCAATGCTTTGACACGTTGGGTCAATTTGACCTGGAGTATACTTCATCCGTGTGTCGCAGCCGAGGTTTTTATGCTTTTCAAATCAAGAGTATACTTTAAAGATTCTTTAATACGTCCTCATCATAAAAGTTCGAAAAAGATCGAATTAGATTTTGTTTTAAAAAATTATACGTAATAATTTGACTTCTGGAGACGTGAAAATTTTATTAGAAAAATCGTAGTTTTTTTCATTTTTTCACATTTTTCAAGATTAATAATCAGGAATGTACTCGTGGATAGTGAGAGTTAAAAGAAAAAGTGCATGACAAAAGGTTTCCAAAAAAATGATTTATTTGAACGAGTGAACTTTGTCCATGACGAATCTAAAAATCGTTAATTCTGTGGTAAAGAAATTTTCGCAATCTTCGGAAGTATTTCCGATATTGACTTAGAAAAATCAGGCTCGGTCGCAATGAACCACTGTGACAACGAAGGGTTAATTGAATTAAAAAAAAAAAACGAAAAATTCAATACAGCTCATTGAACTTGCGAGATATTTATGAAAATAAAGACGATGATGTCTCGCGATACATGAAATGAGTACTCTATCGATGGGGCGTATAATAAGCCAGATGATTCAACGACCACGAAAACGTTGCTTCTTCGAGGCGATCGCCCTCTTACACTTCCTTCATCTCACTCTCTTCGGCCATCCATTCAAGATTTTCTATGCATCCCCGAAAGATTACAATACGCGTTCGACACGCCTGCCAAAATTCACACTTTCACAGGTCTTCTTTGTGTACAGATCAATCAGAGCAAATAACGAAGCATCAAAAATATTTTATCACTATCGAGATTTACATCACTGATTGATAACGAATAATACTTTTTTTTAATCGATATTTCAAATAAATCCAATTCTATGACGCAGATTCAGTTTTCAAGCCCAAGAAGAAATAAATTGTCTAATTATTGAAGGCAAATCACACTGAATTTTAATTTTTGACTCTCCTCAAGAAAAGAAATTAAAAAATTCGTCGCATTCGAACGAGGCAAACTTTAAGCAGAATAAAACGAATTAAAAAAGTCATACGGAGAGAATAAAAATTGAAAAATTACTGTTACAGCAAGAGGAACAACGGGACCGTGAATTTTTGTCATTTTTACTATGAGCAATATATTAATTTTTATAAAAATGTAATAAAATCTCGTGTACGAAATGTAACAATTTTTTTTAATAGCATGAAAATTCACATTTTCATAGTAATAATCGTATAAACTCGAAGGTGTTCCCGATTTCTGTGAAAACCTTATTAAAAAAATTAGTTAAAGTAAAAAAAATTTCCCCACAATTTTTCATATTCAAAAGAACTTAAAAAACCTTGCTAAATATTAAAAAAATAAAACACATTAAATAAAAAATGTATAGAAATGTTTGTGAACGTGAAAGGGTTGGTTTTTTTAATGACGTGGAAAAAAAAAGTTTTTTTTCCTTTTACTGAGATAAAATATACGGGAATTACAAATCTCCCTGAAGAAATGCCGGATGTCGTAAAGGCCAGGGTACTTTAGCAGGAACTGGTCCGTATTTATTGTCGATAAAAGTTGAACTTAGTTTTTTTTTAATTATTTTTGTTTCCTTGTTGGGCGCATTAGTTTGCCTCGAAGCGATGCTCTCCTCAGGGATGTGTAAGCGGTAGACGAGGATGCATCGCACGTGTTGCACTATCCTATACATACATATGCAGATACATATATTTATATGTATAGTTTATACGCAAAGGCGAAGACGACGAAAAAGCCCGAGCGCAGCACCGCCGTTCTCGATACTTGATCGGTTCATTCGGTATTTTTAGCGAGAGTAAAGGAACGGAAAGAAACTCAACGTGATGCCGTTGCGGATATAATGGGTTTGGTCGTGGTAAAGAAACTCCGAATGAATAATTGTTGATTTTTTAAAATTGAATTCACAAAGTTGCCACGTATGGACAATGAAAAAAAAATCTTTCAAGTATAAAAATAAATTAATAAGAAAAATAATAATAAGCAAAGAAAATCGAAGGTAAATTGAGGGAAAAGAAAAATAATAAATTTTTTTTTAATATACTGAAATAAAAACAATGTACCGATTGAAAAAACTTTTTGCTCATTTGAAGATATATTGTTGACGACGAAAGTGAAAAGTGAGAAAAAAAAATGTTTATTCGATGAATGATTGTTATTCATATAAAACTATTTTTGAAAAAAAATGCTTTTCGCGGGCTAACTACGCTTCTGAGTGTACCATTCAACCGAAAAATAGAACAAAATTATTTTCTTAAAGTTGACAAATAATCACAGTCTTTGACTAGGCCGAATTTTTAAATGCATTCTTCACTAAATTGCAGAGTTTTTAAATTTAAATCGAGCATTTTGTCAAATTTTCATTTCTCTTTTTCTACTTGTAAAAACGTGTCGATAAAGACTAAATAATTGTGTGAAGATTTTCTGTACCAATTTTTATCCAAGTAATTTTTAGAACAGAATGGTTACTATTTTTTAAAACATAATTTTGATAAAAAAATAATAATAATACAAAGAATAACAAGCATTAAAAATCGAGAAAAAAAAGCACAGCGCGTAACGAAGGAACCACGAATACGTAAGGCATATCAAAAGTAGAAACATAGAGATGAATAAAAACGTTGCTTGAAAAAAAAAGAAATAATAATAAGTAGATGAGACAGTAATAAAAAAAACCCGAAGCAATTTAAAAATAACCAATATTCCGTTGTTTTGTGTAACAAAACGGTTCGCATTGTGATTGATATTATTTGCTATCGTTTCTCTTTGGAATTGCTCGCAATAAAACTGGCGAGGATATATTTTATGAAAGAGCTTCCCAATGAAAAATTGTCGACGCGAGCAAGGTGATATTTGTAATTTCTACATTTCCGAAACTCCCTCTAGTCGTGTTCTACTTATTGTTATTATTATTTGTTGTCATTATTGTTATTATTGGCAGTTATCGAGATTGACCACCCACGGTATATATATCTACTTGAACACGTCTGCACGGCTGATCTGACGTAGGACTTTACTACTCACACGCTCACAGCTGTTACGACTTATTACGTAGAACATTAATAGTGCCAACTCTCACGCGATTTTCATAATTTTTTAATAGAATGAAAAAGCCTTTACGCACATGATGTTTCATCGCTCACAAAAATTTTCTTTTTATCTTTATCTATTTAAAAATCTAATAATCCTTCTCTCCTTTTTTTTTAGCCAAGAGGAAAACTTCGTGCCAAGAATTTATATGTCCCGGAAGTTAATAAAGAAAATTGTCGAGCAGTTGTGAAAAAAATTCACGTCGAAAGATCAAGGTGAATTTCTCAAATTACGTGCAGAAATCCTATCGTACTGTGCAAATATTTTATTTCAACACAGCGAAGATTGGCAATATATAAATTGAATAGTCAGCATAAATTTAACCTTCTGGTATTTGTAAGATATTTTTTTAAATTTTATTATTTTTTATGGATATTAAAAAGTTCAGAGAAATGTTGATGAAATAAAAAAAATAAAAAAATACGTATTTACTACATACTGGATTCAGTCATATTGGGATCAAATTAACTGAGAAAAAAAATCATGATATTGAAGTTTGCATCGTTGATTAATAACGAAATTCCTGGTTTGTAGTGTTACGATTACGATAAGAAGCAATGAAAAAAAAAAAAAAAAAAAAAAAAAAAAAACAATTACTTTTTGCTGCATTTCAACGATGCAGACGTCAATACCATTGGAAATTGTCAGAAAATAATTTTATTTGTCCCCTCACTTATTATTATATTTTCAGCAGAATTGTTTCTTTTTATAGCTAATCATTCTTTGTTTGTTTTTTTTTTCATCTCCTCGAAAAAGCTGGGTGTTATCACCAATAAATTTCGAATCTAGTACATAATTTGAACGAGTTCAATATATCACGTTAAAGAGTATGGGTTTATAATTGAGGTGGTCTATTCTCATTGTCGAGAAAACGGAGGTTATAATAGATCTTACACTAAATTGTACTTTCCCCAATGTGTTTACCCAAATATTTAACACCGGATACTGGGATCGATTCTACGAAAGGCGAACGCTCCAAGAAGCGAGCCGTCTCATCGTTTGGAGCGAGCAAGAGCCCAGCAAAAAGTTTCGTGCTCGTCTCGTAGGCGTTACATCTTCCGAGCTCTCGTTGTATCGCGATCGTCAGCACGTTTGTGCGAGAAACTCTCTTTTTTTTCTCTTCACTCTCAAGAAGGTCCCTTCACTCTCTTCGCAACCATTCCTAGTTATATACTGTGGCTAACGACGACATGACGTCATCCATAACGGATGCATATGAATTTCATGAGTCATTCGATATAAAATAATAAAAATGCAAGTGAAAATGCATTGGACGGAGAGTTGCTTCACATATCCAGTTTTCAGTCATTTTTAAAACAGTTTTTCATTCATTCATTTTATTTAATTGCATCTTAGTAATGACTATGCAACTAAAATAAAATAACTGTTTTGGTCGACTTGAGAATTTTTAATAATTCACAAAATATTCGATAATTATATGAAAAGAAAAGATATCTCTTTTTTGTCTTTTTAATTTGTTTTGTTGACTCTTTGAACTATGTTGCAATACTTTTTCCTCGTTCACAATGTTATCACTTTTTTTAATCCTCATGAGTATTCAATGTCACACAGCTATAAAATTTCTGTTTATTTAATCTTGTTAATTTATTTCGCTTTCAACTATAATATGTCGCATATATGTAATTTCATTGTCATCTCATTTTTTAGAAGTGAGTTGTCTTTCTCTCATCATTTCCGTTTTCTTCAAAATGGTATTTTTGTAAAACTATTTTTATCATTGTTTTCATTCAAAATATTCTTTCTAATAGATCATAAAATTTTTAGAGTGCGGAATAATGATATTAAAGTTAACGTTGTTGGAATGCAATAAAATTCATTCTTCTGTCTTTGGCAAAGCTCAAAATTCATGTGTAGTGCAGCCACAATAATTGGACAATCTTTAGTTTGGAACCTAAAAACAAAATCTGCAAGAAAAGTTAGAGTACATAATTCAAATATTTGAAGACTAAGGAGTGAAAAATTATTTTTGCTACGTTCCAATAAAAAAATAAGTTCCAGTGTTTTTATGGACCAAAGGTATTTTAAAAACTGAATGCTTTACATCATAGTACAAAAATTTTTGACATGAAACGCATCGATTAACGCAGTAACTCAAATTGAACCTTGCGCCTGCAATTATTTGTAATGAGCGTGAGAAAGCAAAGTTTCTTGCAGACTTATAGAGCAACGAGACGAATAAATAGAGAATCAAAGTATGAGAACAAGAATAAGAATGGTACTACTGTCAATTGAGCTAAATAAAAGATGTCAGTGTGAGTTCTAGAGAATGGTCCGAAGACAAAAAGCGATGTTGCTATACGAAAGAGCAACGAATTGGTATGTAGGTTTCAAAGTATAAAAATAGCAATCACTCGGATGTTTAAATACATTAAACCAAGTTCTTTTGGCTAATAGCACGACGATTTTATTATTTAACTTGTCATTTATATTTTTTCAAAATTTCCAAAAACGTTGATTCGGTGGGTTATTCACGTTCGTGGTGAATAATTATTAATACGCGTGGGCGAGAAACACACACACAAACATGAAGGCATGGAGATGTGTAAAGTAAATTACTTTCTTCGAGCTCAGCTCGCATTTAATATTGGGCAACTCGGGCGTTTGACCGCCTACTCGACAGAGGATTGCTTCTCAAAAACGTCCATACACTTTTTGTTTATTACCAATAATACGAGAGAATTTGAAACAAGAATTTTGATGATTTAATACAAAGAATTGGATGGTTTATTCGTTGAAGAACGAACGATAAGTCGGTAAAGCGAAGAAACCAGAGAAATTTTACGCTATCTTCAAGAGCCTTTCTATAAATAGAACGAAGAAAATTATATATATCTTACCGTGAACTCTGGAGCAAAATTATCCTCTCTTTTTCGCTCTGCAGCAGACGACCGTACACCGTTTTTGTTAAAGTAATAATAATAATATTCTCGTATACGTATTATAATTTTGATTTTATTCAACGATGTAACGAACAGCACTATTTACACCGGAAACTAATTTTTTTATTTTTATATTGTTCTTGTTTGACACTTGAGTTTTTCACTAGATTACTTGTACAACTGTCAAATTTGAACCAATTTATTGGACATTTCTTACTTGCTTTCGCGGCTTTCGTCTCATTTTTTGAAACATTTTTCGAGCACCGATACGGCACACGGCTCGTACTTTGCCGCCATCTTTATTTACTAATTTTGGAACAGAGAACTCCGTTGGGGAACACGAGGAACGGGGCCAACGAAATATGGCATGAAATCGTGCGCGCGCGGGTTTTTTAGCGCCACATTATGGATGCGGGAAATTATTCAAACGTTTGAATAATTACTGTATACTGAGGGAGAGCATGGTTCATAAGATCGAAGAACAATCCATGTGATTCTCATTGATTTTGGAGTGGATTATTAATAAACAAATAATCGTAAACTTTTTAGGCTCTTGCAAGGCATTGCGGATCTTATCATCAGTGCATATTACTATTGGTTGGAGCGTATGAAAAATTCTGTTTTTTTTATCGTTTAAATCAAACAACCCCTTTTCACATATAAGACTAGAATATAGAAAAAATGCATTGCAACAAATTTTTGTCCGTAGCTATTATTCTAACTGTACGATTGAGCCCAAATAAAAACAAATTTTTTTCTAAAAGTTAACGAAAAACCCAATCTTTGGGTGCTCAAATTTTTAAAATGCATTTTCGTCAAAATGCTAGCGTTTCGAATCGTGAATTCAGGGTTTTACAAACTATTCTTCTCGTTTTTTACTTGGAAAAAAAATGATCATCTAAAAAAATGGCTCGACGGATTAAATAATTGAGAAAATTAATTATAGAGTTGAGTTTTTTCGATTGCGATACGTTATCGGTTTTTGGTAAAATATTCGGAAATGGTATACAAAGAAAAATAGAATTAAAGAGAAATTGATGTCAATTCATCTATTGTTTATTTTCCTTAGTGAGTACATGCGAGCTGCAAAAGCTCACAATTGGATGATCACATTTGTCTACTTGACTCATGACTCATTCTTTCTTGATACTCGTCGTGGATTAGAAATTGGGGTTCGTTCGTGTGATGAAGTGAATAATATCCCCCAAGGTGACGGGCCATTCGTGGGTAGAATCCTACATGTTTTTTTTATTCTTCATCGCACAGCCTCTTCTGAGATAAATAAATGTAAATTCATTGACAAACCAAAGAAGGGAGGAAAGGAAACAATTGAAAGATGCAACTTTTCGTCCTCCACACGGTCAACGACTCCAAAAACTCGCGAACGAAAATTCTAACGACTCGTGTTATTAATTGTTCCTTAAAATAACGTATGGCCTGTCAGATATTTTGTTATGAGTGAGATTTCACAAATCTCTGTTTGACTTGATTTCATAATAATCGTAAGTGCGTAAAAAACCACCGGGGCTCTTTTTCGTTCGCACAATTTTTACAATTAATGGCGTACGACAGAATTTTTGGTTGTTTTCTTTACAAATCGTCTTCCTTTTTTGTTGATTCTATTAAACTCATTTTTCTTTGTTGAGAGCTTGTATGAATTCTTCAAGTTTTTCCTGTATTTGTCGAACTCTTTTCAACTCTTCAGCCAACGTAACACGCCGACCGGTTAGTAATTTCTCTTTGATTTCACTGTCCTGACTATAATCCTCCAGCACTTCCTTTATTTCTTTGTCGAGTCGACGTGCCTCGCGATTCATGATTTGCTGGCGAAGCGCCTTTGACGTGACTTTCAACATTTGTTGTATACGCCAAAATAGTACGAGGTCGTTACACTCTGTTTCGTTTTCGTGACCGTTATGATACATGAAAAATGCTTTTCTGCAGTCGTAAGCTCTTGACAAACTTTGCTGAAGGAAAAATCTCCGATAAACCGGATGCCAAGTTTCTCGTATGAATTCGTTATCGACTTCGAGACCATTGCGTTGAAGATTTTTTCTCACAGCCGTTAATTCGTCCTGTGTCAATGTTGGAGTGTGCTTTTTGTCGGAATAAAGAATTTTATCCAGTTCATTCTTAACAGAGGTTCGCTGCTGTTGTTCCGTCGTTTGACTGTGCCAATACAACCAACGCTCTTTCCTCGAAGGTCCCAACATCTCTCGTAATATTTGTTCGGTACTTTGAAGTTTATCTTTCACCGAAGTTTCGAGAAATCTAACAGCCTCGTCCCAATCGCGTTTGTCATTGACATTTCGATCTTCGAGGGTATTTAATTGAATAACTCGCAACATTTGCGAAGCTTTTTCCTCCCAAGAGTGTCTTTTCATCGCTTCAGTGACAACGGAATTTTTCAAATTGTCGAATATATCGTCGTGGTCGGGACTCTGCTTAGCTCGATTCATCAAATTTTCAAATTCCTTTTTCAAACACTCCCAACCACTTTCAACGCTTTTAGCGGGCAATTGTTGCTCCGCCCATTGTTTCAATTTAATGTCAACCGTGGTATTGAACGTGCTTGGATTACCAGTTTGTGCCGCAGGTAAATAAATATTTTCAAAAACGTGCATACTCACTTTTTCCCATATTCTCGCCATCAAAACCTCCTCCCAATGACGCGGTGACAATTGCGACAAATTAACTATTTCGTCGAGTATTTCAACCCGCGATTTTTCAAAAAGCTCATCCCTGTCGAGTTCTCGTAATCGAGGGAAATTATTTTTCCACTCGGTCTCCAAATTGAATCTCGTTGCTTTGAACGCGTCTGCCTGTTGTTCCACGGTTTCACGTACCATTTTCCAAAAACATTCCGCTACCGCGAGACTCAAATTTCGCGTTGTTACCTGACCCGACATTACCAGACCGTCCTTAAATAATTTTGAATTTCTAAAAAATTTCTCCTCGTAATCCTTTATCGTATCTATACTGTCGTCTGCTCTGCCGCGTCCTGTTACTACAGCGAAATATCCCAAAGCCTTCATCGGAAATAACTTTCCTGATAAAATTTTTCGTACGCGATCAGGATTCGTTAGATTTTCCTCCGCCATGTCGACTTTTGTGAGAACAAAAATTGTACGCTTTCCTGTAGGATCCATCTGTGCTACCAAATCCGTTACGTTACTTCGCTCCGCATCTACCGAACCGTCTTGGATACAAAGAATTATCGCGTTTGGATTACTCATGTACTGTTGAGTCATATGTTTTATAGCATCTCTAGTATCTTCCGCCATATCGACCGTCACTGTGCTTATTATTCCAGGCAAATCGACGAGCACCATACGCTGTAATCCTGGCCCTTTAACCGTCATCGATATAACATCTTGACTGACGGTTTTACCATTTTTCACACTGTTTTTCATTCGTAATTCAACCTCTCGTCGGAGCTCAGCCAATTCCGATTCTTTCGTCAAATCGAATTCTCTCGAGCTGTCCTTGAATTGAGCGATGTGATAAGGACCTTCGCTTAGTGTTACTTTTACTGGCGCTCTTGTCATCATTTCGCCACCTCCTCTGCAGACAATAATATTGTTACAATAATTCGATAAAAGTGCGCAGGAGAATTCGAGGGTGGAAAAATATGCAAATTAAAATAAAATAAAATGAAACGTTTGAAATAAATATGAAAATAAAACAAACCAGCAACAGCCGAAATTTTTTTAAACTTTACCATGAACTTTGAATCATAGAAAAATAAAGATCACGATCTTTCATCAACTGTGGCGTATCGAAAGATTTTTCCAAGTATTTATTATCTAGTTAGAATGCAAATCTTTCGAAATTATTGAAATATTGAATTTTTGTGAATGTTAATCATTACCTGGGAAATATTCTCGCTTGTGCTATCATTTCTAATACCGATGTCTTTCCAGAGCTCTGATCGCCGACTACGACCACACGAGGCAAATGATCCGCCGTTGAATATGCACTGTCGTAGTCACTTAATTCGTCCAACACATCGCTGTACATGTCGATCAAGGATTTCTAGAAAGAACAAAGGATTATCAAATCATTGTGTCACCTGTTGTGATAGTTCTACATTTCGTCATCAAAATAAGTTTACAGAAAGGTAATTACTGACAAAAGCGGTTTTTATTTTTAGAATTTTGTCAACAGAGCAAGTTAGGTCGTATTGACCTTTGCGTTCACTTTAATCGGTCAGTATGTCCCTTTGAAGAACGCGTATAATTAAACAATCAATCACTTATGATAAGAAAAGGTGCTCAAAAGATAATGCTCGGGTTTTCGACTGTTATTTCGGTTCTGAATTTCAGTTCCAATTGAAACATCGTATAGAAAAAATAATACAAGTTCGCGTTACCTTGATTCTGCGGTTGTTTATTTTTTGGTTTCCTCTCAGTAACATCTGTTTCCTCAATTCTTTGTTTTCGCGTTCCAAACGTTCAAGTTCACGTTGGTACTTTAATTGTATTTGCATAACTTCATCCTGCATCGCATCTAATCGCTGCTGTGACGTTTCTGTGATGAAAAATGAATGTTTATAACATAAATGATACAATTTTCGGCTAAACAAAAAATTGTAATTGCAATGATATTTTAAACTCACGTGATTTTTTACGTTCGTTTTCGGGGTTTTCGGTGAAGAGGGGACGAGCAAAAGCCACAGAATTTTTGGACAATTCACTCTTCGCACCTGTGTAAATAAAAAGTTTTTCATTATTGCAAATTCACTCATAAAAAATTGGAAAAATCTAACGAAAAAAAACTCATGTACTCAATAATGAAACATTTTCATGAATGACTTCTCGGTAATAATAAAAATGGTACATTGCTAATGCGCGTATGAATTCATGCAGTAATAAATATTTGTGATGCATCCGTCGTCGAGAAAACTTTTCGAGGTTGCATGAAGAGTCCAGCGAATTTATTTGAAAATAATAAAGAAAAAAATAATATATAAATAAGTAAATAAATAAAAGGTCTGTCCCATTCAGTATTGAAGACTTTTAGAAAATTGCAGTAACACTGAGGAGGATAATGGAATTGCCACAGTCGTTCTAAGAAAACAAATCATTCGAATCACGTCTTCATAATCTTGCAATATCAACGTGCAAAGCAAAAAAAATGTGTTTAATGCTGAATGGACAGACTTGTAGCTCGAATTAAAATGATTTTGTTTGTTTTTTTCGTCAATTACACACCTGAATAAACTTGGTTTGCTATGGCTGTGAGCGCTTCGAATATACCTGAACAGAACAGACCAAATCAAATCATTATGGGAGAATAATGTGTGTTCGTAAGAACGAAAGAAAATTCATTATGATTTAAAAAATAAAATGTGATGGTATGAGTAATATATATAAAAGCATAAGAAAGGATGCTCATTCATGCAAATGTTCGCGTATTGGTAGCGTAGATTTGTAAAATTCAAGAAAATTTGATTCTTGAGAGAGGGTTCGGTACAAGGGAATCATGGAACCGTGCTGCGTTGGAACCCGTGCGAATTTGTTTATTTTCTAGAAATATAGGAATATTTGAAGCTTCAAAGGATCTGGAAAAAGCTCTTCGGGTTCATCGGTACGATTTTCTTCACATCATGACTCACTCTCGGACGAATTGTTGTTCTCATCTTCGATTCTCCGACTCTCCGCAGCCTTGATCGCATTGTCTAAACGTTGCTGAAACCATGCCCTGTATTGTTGATATTTCGCTTCGCCCAGCTCCTTGATACGTGGATCTAATCAGCGGTTTCATTGGAATTAAAAAGAAAAAAAAAGAAATTTTCTATATAAAAATCGATTCAATGACGATCGTATGCTTTTTAATCAAATTTATTTGTTGAGGATATCCAAATGAGGAATGAAAAGTATGAGTTCAAATCAACCCTTTGAGCCATACATTTTTCCTTTCGTGCAATTGACTTGTAAATTGAAGCTTTTTGAGATCGCGGATTACAAATCGAACCATGAAATTCCGGAATGAAAAATCTGATTTACTTTAACAAGTACAACCAACGAAAAAATTCGATAAGATTCTGTTAAGTGCATAGAGTTTGTGAAAAAATTGCCATTTCGATGTTCATGAGTACTTTACTAGAAAATTATTTTTTTTTATAAAAAGGACGAAATTCGACTGTTTATGTATGTAATATTTGTACAATTAACAAATAATGACTGTTCATATTTTTATTACATGTGTGAATGCCCCCGGGGTCATGTACAATTTTAAAAAATCCGGAGTTTGTTGTTCATTTCGTAGTTTAATAATTTAGAAAACTGTGAAAGTAGATGGGCCAAGCTAAGTCCAAACATGACTCAAAAAGCTCATTTTATTACATTTTTAGTAATTTATAAGAGAAATTCAATAAATAATATTTATTTTTACTCCATTTGTAGAAATATAGAAAATAAAAAGTTATAATTAAATGTAATAATTGAAATAATCTCGAAAAAATATGTTGCATGATAATGATTAAAGAAACTTTTTGAATTTTTTAATGTCCCGTTGCAAGACGTTTTTTTCAGTCTTTTTGTTGTTGCGATTTCCTTACCTATATCAACTTTTTCAACTTTGTCCACAATAATATTCTTGAACATAGACATTGAAGTTCTGAAGGTTTGCCATTGTTCCTCGGTAGGCATGAAGTCTCCCATCCAACCCAGATCCGGCAAACCATCCTTCCATTCTTCATATTTCTGATAAACATCAAAGTGTGTTATTATTTCAATAGTGTTCAAGTGTCTTCTGTGAAACAAGGACATTTCTGCAAGATACCATTTCTCATAAGAGGATACAGATCATCGAAAAAATATTTGGTTTTAAAAACCTTGAATTTTTTCAGTAGATGACTTTTTTTTGCCATCCTGCTCAAAATTGTAATAATTTTTCTATTTATCATTAAATTCCACTATCATAGATTTATATATAGAATTTATACATAGAATAGATGGAGGTTGAAATTTTACACAAAAAGTGGTCATTTTTGAATTAAAATTAGTTGATTTCTATCAAAAAATGAGAAACTCAAGAAGCAGAAAAACCAATTCTTGGACGATCGATAATTGTGGTAAAGAACGTTTACGAATTTTTTTTCGTGAACATTGTGAATAACAACACAAAACATTTATGTTGGCTGTTTACAAAGGTGTTGTTTTTTAAGTTTTTGGTACATTATGCAAACAAGGAGGTACTATGGTTTCCGTCACTAGTTCAATGGAAGCTTATGGAAAATTAAGTTCATATTGATATTTGGGTTAAATTTGTAGACATAAAAAAAACGTACCTTTTGAGCTGTTACACCACCTCCGACAGCTCCACCGAGCACAATGTACCGCAGTTTTAATGCACCCCTTAAAACTCGAGCAACTATCATGCCATAACTCCGATAAGGATTAATCAGAAGTCTAGACTGAGGGGAGGCCAATATAGGCCTACAATATCTGCCGAGTCTACCTGACATCAAATTTCGAGTATTGATGACAGTAACCGGATGACGGGATGCCTTGGATAACAGTAGAACACTGTGGCTGTTCAGAGTTTCATAAAAAATTGGGAAACGTTAAGAAATATTAATATTAAACCAAGTTTGGAAGGGGAATCGAATTTTTAAATTGAAAACCTGCAGAAATATATAGCTCATTCGGAATTTCATGACTTGTCTAACCTATATACCGAGCGGTGCCGACATTTTTTGAAATTACTCGACGAGTGATGAATAAAACTAAGATTTGAATAAATAAATGACACCGGTACTGAGAATTTTAACCAAAATTATTTCGTTCTTCGTTAAATATATATTTGAATAGAACTACACGACAATCGCCACTTACCCAAATTTCCCACATAAAATTTGCTCCATTTTTTCGTAACGTGCCTCAGCTATGAAATATTGTTATTAAAATCCGCACGAGCCACGCAATAATCCATAAGATCTATCAAATTAAATAAACGTTGTAAAATATATTTCTAAAACCTCTTGATTAGCCGAAAGAATTTTTTTGGATATTTAATCCATCGTTCATATCGCGTAATAGTTACTTTCTTCGATCATGTATATTATTATATTGAAATGTAAGACACTACGTCGACATTATCAGCCCAGCTGGCTCAGCCGGCTTTACCGACTGAGTCGAAGCTTGGCAAATCAGCCACATCCAACTGCATGGCGCTTTTACCAAATCAAAATCTAGTTTTTTTCTTTTATGCACAGGACAATAAGCTCAATACCCGTAAGTACCGACGTGGGCGTTGAATAGCGTCGAGCGGTCGAGTCTGTCGCTCAGGGAGACTAGAGAGAAGGAGTGGGACACAGTGTACTTCAGAAAAGTACACGAAATTCCGTCCCAAAGCGGTGGCGCTGTATGCATAAAGATCCTATTAGACACGCACACACAGACGCATCAGTGATGAATTCTATTACTTTATGCGTCGAATCTTTACACCTGGTGGCAGAAATAAGAACTGTTTCAAGACGGGATTTTGAGGAAGCCTTCACCACACATTTTCCTATGGCTGTGTCCACTCCTCTCTAGTCTCCCTAGTCCCTGCTGTCGGTGCTCTTTCTCTTTCTGACACACGTTCCAGTTTGTGTATTTATAAGAAGCAGAATATACTTTCGAGGTTAAAAGCAGTCAGAGAAATTTAAAAAAGTTCACGTTTTAAAAACATTCCAGTCAACATTGTTATTGATAAGGTGTCTACTAGTCAAAGTGCAGAATTCTTGTGGTCTTTGTGACACCGGGGGGCTCGTGCATCGATTTGGGCATTTTGCCAGTGCGTAGCAACTTTCACTACCATCGGCAAACCCGCACGGTTCTCCCGCACGCAGGTTACGATCTCGGTAAAATTAAATTTTTCGAATAATCATGATCTATTAACATTACGATGAATTAACAAAGCGTGTATTATAATGATCCATATTCAAACGGTTATTTAGCCTTTTCCGATTTCTCTCCACATTCATATGTAAACCTCGAGTGAACATTGTGGATTATGTAATTTTTTTTTTAAATTTCACCTCCATCAATTTAGGACAGTATTATTGGTCCATTACAATAAATATTATTGGAATAAACAATGAAAAATTTATCTCCGTTTTTTTTCGAAGGCCGTTGATCGTCCAAATTATTTTCAGAATTAACGAATAATAAATGAAATTTAATCCTTATTTTCTTGCAAAATCAATATTGTAATATTGAATTAAAAATATTGTTAATAAGCTTCATTATGTCATTCCGACTCCACATTCTCCACATAGTTCGTTGGGTTGTATTATAAAATTATGTATCTTTTTTGTTAATCATTAATCAATCGAAATTTGCAATAAACATATTTTAACGTTTTTAAAGTTTTTTTATTTTTTCTATTTTTCATTGTACTTTGTATCATTGTGTTTTGAATTATAATAATTATTTAAAAAATTAATAACTTTCTTTTTTTCACACCTCCCGGACCCGTGCTCTCCTAATCCCAAAAAAAACACGGTCATTGCATCTTTGAGATTAAATAAGTGGGTCTATTGCACAATACGACCATCTCATTTAAATACCTGACCTTTGTTACTCCGTTATAGATCAACGATCGTTCTAAAAACATTTCGTGTTGATATTCGGAAGCAACTTTCGGTTAAAAATATTCCTTTTTCTCTTACTCTATCTCGTTATTGAACAATCAAGAAAAGTTTGTCATTCTTTGGAGACATGTGTGGACGTGATCGATGGCACGATATCGTGTGAGTGCACGTTCAAGCGTAAAGCGTGTGTTTATTTCGTTTGCAGACGAGCCCATGTGGGCACTGTATAAGTCTACCGCGAAGCCCTACGAATTGATTTTTTATTTAATTCGCGTAGTTACTTTTGAAATAGGGGAAGGAAGGGAATCTGTTCTAAAAAATAGAGAGTCGTCTTATTTATATGCCTCAAAACGAGCTTATTCGAGTGATTTTTTTTTGTTCACCGTGCATCGATAATATTGGCGAAATATCATATTCATCGGTATTCCAACAAAGATTTGTTTTGAACTTTCGTGTTCAGCGTTGATTTCGATGACCGGCAAAGAATTTAGTTGAACTTTTATTTCACCGAAATTTGAACACAAAAACCGTATTCGTAAAATTTCATGAAATACCATGAACCTTCGAGTGTTTCGGCCGACCTTCAACCACATTTTTTTCCTCTTTTAGAAACAACATTCACTATGACATTGTGTACCTACAAATTCCAGATCGATATTCTTTACATCAATAAATCTATTTTCGTTTCTTCATTTGCTCATTTCAGAGGCTATCAAAATAGGGTTAGAAAATCTGAATTTTCTCGGCCCAACAAGTGAAAATTCGATGTCTCTCAAAATCCCTTCGAGTTTGGCAAAAAAATACTTTGAGCGGGGTTAAGCTGTTCCAAAGAAGTTCCAAACGTCCAAACTTCAATTTCTGTTTTTCGTCTCTTTGCCACCAACATGGTTAAGTATTATGAAAACTTCACTGTCTTTCAATTCAACTGGAATCAAGTTGCTCAAGGATTTTGGCAAAGATATCCCAATCCGCACAGGTAAACAAACTAATATTTAACATTGAAAAAAAAGAACTTTACTACAATAATATTACAGTTTCGAAACTGACAACAATTATACTTCTCGTTCAATGAATTTTCAAAAAAATATCGTGTTCATATGAACAATATGGGAAACGACAATTTAGTCTTATATGAAAGGCGTGAAAGTTTTTTTTTTTAAATCACTTTTGTATCGTACATTTTCATGATGTTACGTCAATTGAAATCCATAGCGCAGCAGGTTCTTTGTATTTGCTTCTAAAAATATGTTGCTTATTTGAAAACTTTTGGCATTTTAGTATTGGAATAATTGGGCTATGAAATTTTTTAATTTTTAGCTGAGAAATTTATAGCAAGTCTTGCTTTAATAACTCAGCGAATCATTTTGAGATTTTGATGAAAAAATTCATCAGCATATTGGGAAAGTAGAAGCTTTTTGGATCACGTGTTGAGAGATTAATTGACAGATATAGTCAAGATGTTGTTAATATTTGTATTATTTATCTTATTCCTTTGGTTTTACAAATTCAAGAATTACTGATTTACATTTTTTGACAGTACACATGTTCTTTCTGAGGACACAATATCCCGAGAGGTGAAAGATGGCAAATTGTACTCGAAAAGACTGCTTTTGAAGACTAATAGAGTACCAAAATGGGGCGAAAGATTTATCAGCAAAAACGTTGTTAAGATCGTTGAGGAGACTGTGGTTGATCCCAAGGCTAAAACGTTGACGTCATATACTAGAAATCTTGGCTACACCAAAGTAATGGTAAGTAAAAAAAAAGTTGGTCAACGAACTTCTCCTGCCTCATAAAATCAGAGGCAAATCGATCTAAATTTTGTTTTCACTACAAAATTTGAAAATATTGGATCTAATAAACTTCACATGGCTACAAAAATAATTTTTTTATTGTATAACTAAAGCGCGCGAACTCAAGTAACGAGACTTTCAAAGTACATTAATCAATGAATTTCCCCGAACAGAGCGTAATCGAGAAAGTGGTGTACCGAGTATCCGAGGAAAACTCCGAGTGGACGGTGGCCCATAGATCGGCGTGGATCGATAGTTCGGTGTTTGGTTTTAGCCGAGCTATACAGGCCTTCGGTTTGGATAGGTTTAAGAAGAATTGTGCAAAGATGACGGGTGGCTTTAATTACGTATTAGCTCATATGTTTCCCTCAACGGCAGCTTACATGAATCCGTCATTGTCACAAATGGGTTATTTCGACCAAGTAAGTTAAAAATTGAAAAGAAAAGAGGATGAAAAAAATCGATTTCTATCCAAGACACAAGGGTCTTGAAAAAGGTGTGAATGATGATAGAAATTTATTTCAAATTGACAGAACTCGTCATTAGGCGGAAAACTCCAAGTACCTTGAGAAAAATTTCATTAAAGCTACAATTTCGACCTAAATCACGAAGAATTATAAAACAAAACAATACTTTTTTCATATTCAACATCAGGACGAACTGTCGATGGTTAAATTGAGTCACGCAGCGGAGGATTTGCAACATTCGTTGCACGACAAGGCTGAGAAGATGAAAGACGCAGCCAAGAAAGCGACGGACTTGGCGAAGAAGAAGGCTGGACCGATGTACGCGGCGTGCCAACCGAATCAATCGTAAATCTTATTATGACGCCGTTTCAAACTCGCAAACTTATGGGAGTTGCGCAATTGAACTAAGTTCACTGAAATTCAGAGGTAAAAGGAAAAAAAAAGTACACTAAATTGACCATTGTGGTGGTACGAAATATAAATTAAAAAAAAAAGTAAAAAGGCGAGTTGTTTGATTGTCACTTGAGCGTAGAGGGGCATCGTGTGCGGATGGGAAAGAATCGAGACATATTGTGAAAATAAGCGAAATTTTTGTCGGGGTTCTCCATCCGATTTTCATGTCGATATCCGTATATATATGTATATGTATAAAATTATATATTTATATGTAGAATACATACATATATACGTGGGTTCAACAACATCACATATTTTGCGATCTGTCTTGAAACGGTATTGCCTCTACAAATAGCATTCCTTTGAACTGCGACACATTGTTTCCACAAATGAAAAACAGTTCGAAAATTTCGACCATTTTCACATTAAGTGGAATTTATTTGCTTCACATTTTTCCACAACTCATGCCAAGAAGACTAAATAGAGTCGTTTAAATTCGGAGACATTACTGTATTTTCTTTAAGAAAGTTGCTTTCATCAGGAAAATCAATTAAGACTCTAATTGTATATTATTCAAGATGTATGACTTTAATAAAGTCGATTACACACACAAACACGTAAACATAGAACTTTCTGTGGCTCATCATTGAAGAAAATAGCAGGAGAGTTCTCGACGAGCGTCGTTTATGTCCATGTTGTATTTAAATCTGGTTCCACAACTCGAGTTTAAGTTAATCCAGGTTTAATGAAGAACGCGGATATTAATCGACGACCAGTCGACGTTAAATAATCTCGAGTCGTGGGACTAGCTCTGATTAGTGATAGAGATGATGACAAATTTATGAATTGTATAAATATTTAGATAATAAATGACTGCAAATAAATCAATGGTTCATTGTTTTTTTTTTTTTTCTTAATGGATTGAATAAGCCTGTGACCTTTGGTCGTACAACATTTTAAACAAAATTGTTATTTTTCTTCCTTAATCGTTGTTGACGTGCAAATTATTTCATTGTTTTATTCCCTCAGCGTCATTTTGGCGATAATCATTTGGTTTTTATCGTGTTTCTGGAATACTTTCAAATTTATGCGAATGAAAATATTTATATAGCAATGAGAAAAAAAAAAATTTAGAAAAAGCTATAAAAAGCAGCACTACCATGACCCTATATAGCCGAGACATTATACATTTTTTTTTTAGTTGATTTTCCAGATTTATCCTGTTCTACGCCTGATGTTAATATATTATATTTCATTCGATTCAAATCTATTAAATGAATGAATTACTACAACGAATTTATTGTATGTATAATTTAACTTTCAGTAAGCTTATTAAATAAAATATTATATTCGAGTGCATCCGCTCACCGTCGAAACAGATTTTATTACGTAAATCTAGATTTTTCAGTACATTGAAAAATTAGAGAGCTCGAAGTAATCTTGTGTGGTATGCGTTTAGTTTGTTTATGTTCTACGTGCTCCCGTGAGTCCCGTGTCCTTGCTACGGTTGAACGTGCTGCATAGTGGGGGAACGTTCGTTGTGCCGGCGCGTGGCGAGGGGCGAGGCGGGGAAACGCAACTGGCGGGGCGGGCGCGGGGCAGTAGGGTGAGCGGGAGAGCGTGTCGCGTGATCATAAGACTAGTATCAATTGGGCGCCGGCCGGCAATACACGGAGAGTGTGGTCTGAGCGTCGGTCGGTGAATAAAACGCTACGCTTCATTGTTCCCCGATACAGATAAATTTGACTCAATGAAATATCTTGTAGTACGTTAGAATTCTTCTTAATCCTCAATGAATAAAAATAACTATACAACCCTAGGATCTTTTCTATGATTCAATTTTTTTTAAATCTAATGCAAAAAAAACAATGCTAATAAACAATTAATAATGTTATTTAATAAAATTGAATGAAAGGAATTACATTTTTATTTTCATAAATAATACACAAAAATAATTAGTAATAGTGATTACATTTTTTTCCAAGTTGTCAAATTCTTAATTTTATTTTCGATATTTCATTTTCAATTTAAAATTACTTTTGTGATTAAACACGAACGTTAGGTGGCAAATTTTTCGAAATCAAAGTTCATAGTGCGCGGATTGTGATGAATGCAAGTGTTAGTTGGGCAAAGGAGTGTAAATAAATGACTAATGCGTGAGATTAATTAAATCATTTGTGCGGGATTGACATTGACCAGTATTGAACAATCATTATCATGGAATATAACTTCATTGAATATGGAAGGAAACAAGTGAAATATGATGGAGTGAGGATCTCGTGCAATGGATCTCAACTATGCAATACTCCATGGGCCACTCGCGACGACTGGATGACGAATCCGTAAGAGGTGGAACAACACATCAAACGGTGAGTGAATTAATTATTTCAATGGCATGAAATAGCTAGCATTAAAATCGAAAAAAAAATCGAAGTATTCTTTAAGGTACTTTCGATATTAATTTTGTCTCTCATACTGGCAAGGTTTACCAAGTTATTCAATTTTCTAATGAAAGCTACTTCGTCATGGAATATTTTTTCTGCAATCGGCCGCCAGATGATGTTTAAAAAAAATTCATATAATGAAGTTGTAAAGAATTTCTTTAGGAACCAAATAAGGGTTCGTGCGTCAGAACTCCTTGTAAAATATGAATTATTCTCTGGAGAATGTCGATCAAAATATAAATTCGTGGAATTCCGTATTCATCAAATGATGGTTAAGCAAATCAATTGTTATGAGTTGTTCTCTTCGTTGGAAATACATTCTACAAAACGAATTCAGCGTCATTAATTAAATTATGTGTTGTACGTTGCATGCGACTATTGTGAAGATTTAAAGCCATATATGACTAGTGTATTCTCTGCTAATCACGTTTGAAATTCGCCGTAAAGGTAGCTCCCGAAATTTCAATTTTGTCGCCCGGACAATATTAACGTTGACCCTCAAGAGATTCGTAATATAAAACTCGATTTACTTGCTTGGAAGCTAAGTCGGAGGCTGCATTTTATAGATTTTATAATTCGTTTTTTGAAAAAATGTTATACTGTAGAGGCACCGAAGTAACACCACGGCGGTACAACGTATTAACCAAGCCAAATGACAAATCGAACCCTGCGCCGTTGGTATTGTAGAGGCACCGTACTCTATAGTTAGTACTTCGTGCGAGAACGAGATGTAAACAAAAGATTAGGGTTATATCGCTGTGATAGTAGCTAGTGTTGATCGAAAAATATCAACAATGTTGATTTCCGCAAAATTCGTGCCCACGAATTTTGAGATTCTCGATTTTTATGGCGAGAAAACGTGTTTTGCATGGTCGAAAGACGAGCTTGTGATATTTCCGTATGTCAAGACATTGGCAACTTCACCCCTTCCGACACATTCCGCACCGCGTGAAATCAAAAGTCTCAGATGTTTCAGCGGTAGAGTCTTTGTGCTTTGCAAACCTTTCGGGATTTACAAAATTTTGAGAACTTTCAAGTTCTCCCCCTTGAGTTCTGTCGGATTTTCCAATGGACCGCAATATTACGAAGTTTTCGTACCTGAAAAGAAATGGCTTGTTTCGTTAAATAAATCGACCAAGACGAACAGAAAGTTGTTTCAACTTCAATCGCTACCGAATGGTAATTACGATATTCAAGACCTTATCCTCAACGCTAAAAATTCGGAATTGAGTCTCCGACGAGCCATCCACTTGATAGAGAATTGTAACGAGGACATTAGCATCGTCGCCAACAACAAAAGAGTCTTCAAAGTAACTGACAGCGAAGTAGTCATCATTCATCACACGGAACATGAAATTATTCAGATTGTACCGATTCTCAGAAGTGGAGCAATCGCTGGTTTTGTTCTTGTAATGAGCGACGCAGCTGTCTTAGTTTACGTCAACAGAGGAAAAATAGTCTTTGATAAGGTTCCCATTTGTACCATAAAAAAATTTGCACTGTTGTAACGTACTGGAATTTCTCTGTGCAATCTAAATTCTTTTGCATATAGCACTAAATTTGTGTCTTGCATTTACATCAGCCATCCTGACTGTGCTCAAGATGTTGCAATTTGATAAATTGATGATGATTTTCAGCTAATGTAGAAATAAATTTTGATACGTTAAAACAATGTAAACTCTAATACTTTTTTCGTTTATGTTGCAAGAGGCAAGATATATAGTTTTATCCTCTGTAGTAAAAGAAAGCTGTTTGTGACAGGACAGCAATTATTGCACACAAATTTTGACTTGTGAAGGGATTTGAATCTCAATTGAAACTGTTTCTTTGAGATCTAGTGCAAGTTGTTGGTAGTTTTGGGTTGAGGAAGAGAGATGGAAGTTTTCTTGGTTTTTTTGAAGATCAAGAACTAAATTTTGCACAAATCTTACCTCGATGCAACAAATAGAATGTTTATTTAGCCAAGCTGTTTATTTGGATACTTATACGTTTTAAAAGGTATATCTGGCGGGCAAAATTCAGGATTTATGTGCTGGCATGAACAACACCCAAGAGAACACCATATGGCTGGTGCACATAGACGAAACCAGGATTCACTATTGGATCAAGTCCATAAGCGAGAATACGTTTCGCAAAATAAAAATGGAATACAAGCGATACGTAGCAATTCGAAATTACGATTGTCAGTCGCTGTTATGCCTTTCGGACACAAGTCAGCTTTTAGAAGTGGGTATAGACTCGTTGGTATTAGGAGAAGCTGATCAAGAAGAATTTGTCGGTCTTAAGCCAGAGATGCTCAAAGGTACAGAACAAATAGTGGATGCGATATGTGCGAGGGCAAAAGAGTTGCAAAACTGGAACGAAATGTTGCTCCAGGAACAAGAGAAACTGAAAAAGATAAACATTTATTCGCACAATCAAAAAATTGTCTGTTTACCAAATCTTTCTGTGGAACGAATCGCCGGACAAAAATTTGTCAGAATAAAATTTGACACTGCGTTGCCTTTAAATTGTCACATAATCGTTGGCCTTGTCACTGATAACCGACTTATCCATTGCATCAAAGTTATCGAAGATTCGGAAACTAGAATCGATTTGAAGCTTAATAGTGAAAAAATCAATGAGACTACAACGATCCAAGTTGACCTTGTCACTCTTGCTGAAGAATCGAAAGCTTGGTGCATGATTAGAAATTATACAAAAACTCCTGCGACTTCCAATCAGGCACAAATTTCAAACAATAAAATTAAATTTATAAACGCCAAACTTGCAGCACTACGCAAGATGACTAATGAAGATGGCATGACAATGAAAAAACTTTCCGCCTTCAAAAAAACAATACGCAGAGAGCTTGACTCCTTATGAATTTCCATATCATTTTATTTCTATTTCTCTCACGCAGTCATAGAAAGTGAGTCCTTTCCAAAATGATTTCCTGTTTTTTTTTTTTTTTTTCATTTTTGGTTTGTATTTGAAATACATGAAAGATTTTATTGTCAATTGTATTTGAAAGGTTTACTTTTTCTACAGAACAAAGAATATTTCAACCTTAGAACCTCAGAACTTAAGTAATTGTAGGGTTTTGTTACTTTTCACTTACAACACGACATAAAAGACAGAGCATCGACCAAAATTAACACAAAACCAGAATTGATTGCTTTTTTATTCATTAATGGTTCAATCCCTGGTATTGCACAGTTTGCAGATTCTGTAGTTTTCTTAATCTTTGAGTACCCTAATCTTTGAAAGAAACTTTAAAAAATGTTTTTTATACCGTC
Source organism: Campoletis raptor (assembly GCA_948107755.1). Taxonomy (NCBI): domain Eukaryota; kingdom Metazoa; phylum Arthropoda; class Insecta; order Hymenoptera; family Ichneumonidae; genus Campoletis; species Campoletis raptor. Next base: position 15,862,518 of record OX403622.1, read on the forward strand.
CAAAATTATAATTTTTTTATTTTTTATTATTAAAAAAGAACGATTTTCGTCATGTATTTCGGAGAAACATTCGGAAGACAACGAGATTTACGATTTACGGGAGTAGACATGACAATGATGTGCTCTCTCGTTCAAGATCAATAAAAAGCTGCAAATCCAAAATTAGATTCATTGTGATTTCCGTAGCTATTACAAGTGACGCATCGTTCGGTTCTGTTCCGACTTGCAAATGAACGGTTCTGATCCAGTGGATTAAATAATCGTTGGAAACAATCAACCAAAAGGAACGTTTATTAAAAAAATGTCGTACAATATAATCTTTACGAGACTGCGGGTCAAACGAACTTTAATATTTAATTTCGTTGCATTCTTTTGAAATAATTTTCTTGCAATGAAAATTTTTATTCCGTACAAATTATAAAGAAAAACTGGCTTTAACGTTGACCACGGCAAAATAGGGTCAAATATGAAGGTTGCTAACTTGTTGATAATTATGAAACGTTGACAGTGCCAAATATCGAAAAAAAATTTCGTAGTCGAATCTTTAATAGATGCTCAAGAGGTTCACAGTGTTTGTCATATTTTTTATGTTGATTGACTGTCGGTGGGAATGATACACAATTTACCCAAAAATATTTCTAGAAAATACATTTATTCCTGTATAATTTATTACCGAATTTACAAAATTGTACATTTTGGGAGGGAGAGAAGAGTGGGTTTTATATTTATAGAGTATACACACGCTATATATTTATACATCATGACCATCTGTAATCGATTTCGATCCGATCGTTTTCACGAAAAAAATTTACATACGTCGATTATCGTTTATATACGGCAATATAGAAATTTATCAGGTAAATATATATCGTTTATACTTTATGTACATATAAATAATCTACTTTCTCTATAAATACTGTAGAAGTTCAAAATAAACACAACTTTATTTTTCATAAATCGTAAAAATATAAAAATATATATTTCATTTATTCAAAGTTTTTTCCTACAATATATGTTGTAGATTGAAATCATACTGTCCATACATTTTTTTTGTGGCTGAACGGATGAAGGCATTTAGGACCTTTTTCATAGTAAAGTACATTGTATTCGTTCAGCACGAAGGACACATTTTTTTAGCCAAACATTTCATTAAAGGTTTAGGGATTGGATAGAAATCTGAAAAAATTCAGCCGCTTTTGGAACTTTACAAATATTGGTTTTTAGTAATAATAATGATTATTATTAGAAAATGTTCCTAACATAATGTTGAAACGAATTGTTCGTCAAGAAATAAAAGTTGAAGAAAAAATGATAAAAAATCACTGATTTGATACACTTTTTAGTTGAAATGATTCATCGTCATTTGTATAAAATTTATAAAGAAAATGATAATTAACTACTCCAAAAAATCAACAAATCTATTTCATTCAACAAAACAAAAAAATTATTTGATTATTTAGGGAATTGTATTGAACAATCTGTTCAAAAAATTTTGAATATTTTTTTTATCGCATATCAATATTTCTATGGTTTTAAAAATGACTGAATTCTCTCAGCTTTTTCATTAATTGTGCTGCGATTAAAAATTTGTATGATAAAATCATTGGCATAATCATATGTATAGTTCATCCTTAAATGTGGAAAAAAGTGTAGTTCCTTTTCATAAAGTGAATTTAATTCGGAAATTACGTGATTATGGCCCCCAGCCACTCCATGTTCATTGGTTTTCCGCTTTATGGTTATGTTCTTTGTATTGTTTACGTTTTTTTTTTTCATTATTTAGCGAGAACTACTGATAGATTTTAATGTCACTTCTGGTGAAAGAAAACAAACTAAAAAACCAATTTGAACGTTAAATCTCACGTTTGGGCATTTTTCTTGAATAGTTACATTGAAAAATCAAGAAATTGGTTTTTTTTTGTCGCGTCAGAATTCCATTGATAGAATTTACAAGTCTTACAGGCCTAATTAGAGATTATTAGTGGAGAAGATTATTGTGACTTTTTCTGAAAGTCCTTTCTCCAATACGCTTGCATCGTTTCATACAATCATGCATTTAAGTTTACAAATAAATTAAGAAAAACCATTTACAATCGTAAGGTAAAAAAAAAAAAAAAAATTAAATGTCACTGGAATAATTGTTCTCACGATCACTGGGCTTGTCCCCGTTCAATAGTTCAATCACAAATCACATAGTTAATTTATGAATTGTTCAGGCCTGAAATCGAATCGTTCGAGCTTGAAACACTTTTTCGCGAAAAAGTCCTGAATCGCGCTTACAATTCTCAGTGAATTAATTTGATGGTTAAAAAATTTTTTCGAATCACACGACCGTTTCACAATGGGTTTCATCGATGTCTCACAGTTTTTCCGATGCTGGTACTTCGATTATACTACCGATGCTGCAACTCGAGCTTTTTTTACTGGGTCTTGGTGCATTTTTAACGTTACCGCCACTTCTCGAAGTAGCCAATCTGTCTTGCAGAGCCTCAAGCGATCTCGCGCCTTTTCTCGTACAAGTGGCGCCCCCTGGTACACCACCACCGCTAGCTCGTTCGCCACTTCCAGTAGCGCCGTTCGTTATATTACGTCCCCAAAGCTTGGCGAAACACGCGCGAAAGTTTTCAGAAAAAACACCGTAAAGTAAAGGATTTATAACCGTGTTTAATTGCGCAGTGATGAGTGCCCAAATAAAGTGATGTGATTTTAAGAAAAAATCGGTATCTTCGTTCGGTCTACGACCGTCTATATAAATCAGCAACATTACTGTTGTTATTGGTAACCACATGACGAGAACAGCAACTACGTTTAACAGCAATATTCTCACGACTCTCAAATGTTTGTGCAGTCTAACTTCCTCGTGTTGAGACAAACTTCCCGCTCGACCTTGACGACCCGTCACCGAAGCCGATGATAATTTTCGTCCGGCCCAAGGTACTAAAGTACCGACCACCGAAAGCTCTGAATCCCTTCGTCCACCCGATCCGGACTCTTGTGCCTAGCAAAAACATTTTCAATAATGTACTTAATCCCAAGGTGAATTGTTCGATAAATTTTCTTCTAGTTTTCGGGCTTTCAAGAATTTTTTCATTCATTGCAATCACGAAGACGGCCAATTTTTCAAATGTTTCAAATTATTTCATTAAAAATAACTGTAACTACCGATGAATCACGACTACAGATTGAAACTGCTACAAATATTTTGCTAACATTTGATGTTCATCAAAAATGGTATCGCGTGTTATATTCGGGAAGGGGGGGGGGCACCTTGGAACGTAAAAAAGTAAACAAACAAGTGGCAACATGGAGTCGTACAGATATTTAGTGGTGGTGAGTGACGATCCAAAACTATTTTTCTTTTTGTTGCGTTATTTCGGAACAGCCTGATATTTTTATTATTACATTTTCGATCTGTTATTTAAACATTATAATTTATCGAAATATTCTTAACGCCAAACCGTAATCTCGAATTCTCATCTACAAAAATATAATTCAAATGAAACGAGAAATAACGTATTTTTTTTTCATTAATTTCAATTCAAACATATATTTATGATACTTTGATGACCGATTTTTTTCAAGAATCTATCGTTCTATCAACGAATGACAATCCAAAACAAAAGATATAGGAAACCCCCTTGAATATTTATGTCCAGTTAATGAAAGGCAAGTCAAATATGTATCTTTATAATAAGTCGTGGTAATATAACCTGCATATAATTAAAACTATTCACAAAAACGTTGTAGAGACATTAAAAAAGAAAAAGATTATTATTTCAACAACTTCAACAAAATCAGTTCAATTAACTTTCTTAATAGATCAAATATGGACATAATAGTTGAATGCATATGTAAATTCAAAATGTAAATTTGTAAAATAACATAAAATATGGATATAGAAGAAAAAAACTGAAAATAATTTTCACAGAGTGGTTAAATACTTTTGAGTTTACGGAAAAAATGATTAAGCACTAGGCAGTACGTTAAAAACATACTTTTTGAGAAATGTTCGCAATTTTTTTTTCTTTTCTTTTTTTTTTTTTTTTTTTCATTTCGTAATTAGTAAGAAAATAGTTCGGAAACCGTCCGACGGGTGTTCTCAATATTTTTTATGACCAATTCATCTTCGATTATCGTAATATCGTTCGAAATCGTTTTTCTTTTGGTTAAAAGTTTACAACTTTCTAAACAAAAAATCGTTTCAATCTCTTGAATGAAAGATATTATTGTTCAATTTGAAATGGCGCGTTGTTTTTTAATGATTCAAAGGGCGTGTAACTTTTTTTCAACGGACCAAAGTGTACGTTTTTGGTGACGAAAAATCTTTATACAAATATTTCAAAAATTTCCTGTTATTTTGCCCCTTTTTTTTTATGAATATTCAAATATTCAAGGTTCAGATTTGCCCCTTACGAGAAACTATCTTTCAATATTACCAGAATTAAAAATAAAAAGGGTTCACTTACTTGAGTAACACAAGAAACTGCCCATCGACTTCTTGTGTCAAGAATTCGCTGAAAAATTCTTTGATAATGGTAAACGAGGAGAACCATCGGTAATAGACAGGCGACTATAATTATCGGTATTGTAAAGCAAAGAGATATGTTGATGACATCATTCCTTGGAAAAACCAATGTACAAATCGTCACGTCCCCCATAACTTCCTGTAAGGAACAAAAAAAATATTTCAAATGCTTTTTTTTTGTCTAATTCAGCCTTTGATTATATAATACTCATTCACTCAAATTTCCATTGTGAATAATTTCACAATTTTCATCTACTTTCAATGTTTTTTTTTCTCTCTCCCTCTCCCTCTCTCTCTCTTTTTTTTACCTTTGGCCTGAACCAAAAAGCAGCTGGTAAAAAAATCAAGGAGCCAATAATCCAAGTGAGTAAACTCGCTGCAAGTACACGTGAGCCCGTTAACGCGCTTCTGTAAGGGGCAACGGCAAGACATCGATGCCTGTCCATTGATATCAGTGTCAATGTCCATAGTAGCACGAAACCGCATACAAACTAGAACAGAAGATAAGAAAAAAAAAATCAATAATAATAACGCATCATAATTAGAAATCATTCATGTCAGTGGATCATATAAATATTCAACGCTTTGTCATATAATATTACCGACTAAAGCTCACTAAATTGTGAACACAATGAGTATTTCATCGTAAAATCAAGTTTAAATTAAAAAAAAAATAGATATATATTTTTAATAATTTTTTTAAAGAAAATTCTAAACAATAAATTTCACAGTGATAATGAATTAATGACATTTTATTTTTAATCATTTGTTACGATTCTTATTTTTAACATTGCATTTGTCTGATAAGATTAAAAGCTCTTGAGGAAAGACTCATCGGGTTTTTTATTATTTTTTTTTTTTCACGAAATTTTTCATGCTTCCCTTGTCCGCAAAGGAGAGTCAAAGCAGCGTGTACTCGTGGGAGGCTTTTTCCTCCGACTGCAGAAATACGCTCAACATTCATGCTCTCGTGTTTTGACCGACATCAAAAAGTAACTGTAAAGATGGGATGAAGCTCACAGACATATTATTTGGTTGTTATGAACGTATAGACCATGCGATATATGTACTTGAAAATGCATAAGGATAGGTGGGCTGAAAGAGAGACAGATAAATAAGAAATATTTCATACGTCATTGTGAGAGCCAAAAATAATAGAGTTTATGGAAATTCTTGGTTACGAAAATACGGTACAACATATTTCTTGAATACGATATTTAGCCAATCGTTCAATGCTTATTTATTGTGATGCATCGAAGTTGTTTTATGACATTTGATTTTGTTTAGGAAATACTGATGCTGCTTCATGAGAATGCAAACATTACGTTTATACAACATTCAATCCTTTTACTGATTCATTGAACAATCCTCTCTGATCTTGTATTTATGGTCGTATGCTTTTGACTCGCTATATGTGTAACAAGACTCGTTGAAGCATCGAGTTAATTGATTCGTGCGTAGTTCAAAGTCAAAGGCTCCAGGGACGGAAAGAACGAAAAGTTCAGGCGGACTCAATATCTCTTTGATCTTGTAATTCACCACTCGATTTGTGTATACACCCTATACCAGGGCACATATATTCTTGATACAATGATGTATAGCAAGACATATTTCTAATCGAAATGTTTTACACTGTATTATTTGAGTAATCTACAATATTATAGGCGTATGACATATACATATGTCTTACTATAAGATTGATGAAAGAAAAACATGGTAAGGGAATCAGATTATAAGAGTTTTTAGTTTACATACTACTGTCATTTATAATTGCATTATTTGTTAATTTTTACTTTAGTCAGTGCTATAGGGAAATGAAAATTGACTGGCGTTGTATGAGAGATTCGAATAGAATAATGAGTTGTTTAGGATTTCAATAAGATAGAGAGAAAGTTAAAATAATTGCAAACCTCTTACTCCCTTTTTTTAGATAAATTTTTTTCATCATTTTGCATTGAAAATAACATGATTTGTATGGGGTTATTCGAGTGATCATATAGATATTGATATCTTGGATTAATTCAAGTTTTTTTTTTTTTTTCTGGAAATTTATAAATGTGTTATGAAGACACGTAAGTCTATATTGGCCTATATAACTGAAATTTACCCAAAAAGTTTTATATCTACCATGTATTTTGGGATCGAAAAGAGAGGGAAAATTTTATTGGCTTACCAACACTTAATTTGGGTCAATTTAATCTGGCAAAAGACTTGTCTATTCTGGCGAACAATATCCGAGAACAAAAATATTTTAGCCACAATTGTATTTATATTCTTGGATTATCGATAAAATGAATGGACGTTTAAATGGACTCCGCAACTACTTATTTCTGTCCCATTTGATACGTCTGTTAAGTTAGCATCTCAAATATAAAGTGGCATCCAGCATAGTTTTACAGTTTTTCATTAATTTTAACAATAGTTTCGTTGATTAAACTTTTAAAATCCTAGGTATATTGATACTCGAAAAAAGATTCATGCTTTTTAGGAAAATCAGAAAATCAACATTAAAAAAAAAAAAACAAACAACATTTTGTTGAATTAATTGGTTTTGTAGTTTGATAATTCCATTTTATCGGTCCATTTATTTATTAAGTGAAGATTTATGTTTATAACAGACTTGGAAATTTAATGCCAAATAAAAAATAATATGGATGAAGAAAGCGGTAACGAAGTATATTAATGTATAAATCTACTGTATAATATTTGTTCTGTTATCGATAACATTCTGTCGATTATGATCGACATCATAATTTCCAATTATGTTACATGAATCGTGAATATTACTTCGAGTTATTCGACCTTACTAATTACTAGACATTGTTATGTGATAACGAGCTTTATTATGACGAGAATCTCGTTAGTATAATTGAACCTATTGAACAAAATATTGGTGAATGTTTAGAAAAAAAACTTCGTGTATTATTACTCATATTTATTTGTCAATAATGAATTGAATGAAAAATACTCGGTCTGACAGAATTTTCGATACGTTGAGGAAACTGAATCATAAAGAATTTTTTTTTTTTTTTTTTTCAGGTGAGTACACTTTGCTGTGGTCCAAAGCTTGCTCGTATATTGTGTCGTTTTTTCCTGGTGCCGTAATTCAGCTTTTTTACTGAGTTTGAATAAACGTCAAATGGGATGTATTCGTGGAGAGGCAACGTGGTTGCCAGGATTCAAAGGGAAAGCTCAGGAAATAGCGATATCACGTCTTTAAGGTACGTCAACGAAAAGATAGAAAATTGGTTCCATCGGGCTGTAAAAGTTATGCAAAGAGGGTTGATGCGGCTCGTCATCTTATTTTTTCTTTTTTCTTTTCATAAATCGAACCGTTAGCAAGGATTTTCATAAAATATGATAAATTGATAAGAATAACAAAAAATGTTATGCACTCACAGATTTGCCCTTGAGAAAAGTTGCTTATTCGTTCATACAATTTTTGCCTCACACAAAAATCTAAATACATCGGAAAAAACTTTCAACGTCACGTGATTAAACGTTCAAATAACTACATGAATGATTTATCGGTTTGCCATGAATATTTCATACTCTGAACACAACATACTGTTGGATTTTGTGATTTTTATTAGTTTTTTTATTGAACCAAATACAAGATACAATACTGTGATGTTTAGTAAGAGAAAAAAAAATTCTACAAAAACATCGTGGATATTATATTTAACTAAAAAAACTCATCGTGTTTTGAAAGACATGAAAAATATATAAAAAACATTTTTATATTCCCTCTTCTACTCTCATTGTGCAAAAAATAGTCTATGAATCGTGATCCAACTGTCGAGTACAATAAACTTTGAACGAACTCCCGAAATACATACCCATCGTGAAGATAAATGAAAAAAAAAAATCATGTATCAAATTTGGGTCAAGAACGATTTTTCCAAAAAATCTTTAATCCCCATATTTGAAAAAAAAGATCAATATTTTGAAACCATTTCTTTGGTTTTTTGTTGTTTTTATGAAATAAATACATATTTTCGTATTATATATACCAAGTTATCTTCATTCAAGATTTTTCTTGTCACTTCGTGCCCAAGGGCTGCTTAACGTCTATAGAAATACATGAATACAAGGCACCGATCGACAAGAGTGTTGTGAGTGTGAGCCCACGGATTTTATTTTAATACCACGGTTTTCTGATATCCGGGAAGTATAGGGGGATAAAAATATATATTTTCAGTCGAGTGGGCTAACCGAGTAAGAGGGAGAGCAAAAAAATCGAATACACAAAGAATGAGTGAGACGCCGAGAGAATGAATTTACGAACTATAGTTGTAGCCGTTTTCTCCGGGGATTGCGAGACTAGGTTGTGAAGATGCGCTCAATCGATTTGCGAATTCGAATAAGGACACTTATGAAAATTGTTACACTTACACTTACATGCACGTGATTTAAAATTCTATGCAAATTCGATCAAAAGTTTTACCAAAATATGTTCATAGAAATATTTTCTTTCATAGAAATATTATTTCGGTTTTGTTAATAGTTTACTACTTCTTAAAACTTCTTTGAATTTCTTTGCTATATTTTTTCGAATATTACCTCCCACGGCCATGTCACAGATACTTATTACTTTACAAGTACTCGACCTGATTTCAAACTTTCGTCAAACAAATGTTAATCTTTCATTTTACTAGGCATTCAATTTTAGTAAAGAAATAATTGTAATATGTTACCTGCGAATATGGTAGCAATCTGCATACTGTCTCTCCGAGACACCAAGATTGTGTCAGTCTAGTGTAAGCCACCGCAGGTACACCCAGGGCAAAGAGTAAATCTGCAGCAGCCAAATTAACTAAGCATAGATTCGTGGGCGTTCTCATTTCCTTGTAGCGTAAAACACAAGCTGCAATACCAAGATTCGTTCCAACAGCAACAACGAACGTCACAGCTAGGACAACAACCTGAAATTTTATAAAATCATTGATTACGCCGATCTATATATTAATAATACTTTATTCGTACGGTTTAATAATTTCATTAGAAAATCCGAATTCTTTAAGCAAATATTACAAATGCAAAAGTTTGTATGTTTGTTTGTTACTTTATAATATGATATCAATCAATGAAACATTTGAAAAATCAAATTGAAGCTCATTTTTTTCACTTAATATGGGAACAAAATAATGGGTAATAGCAGGTATTGCGTTCATATTGAAATTGAAATATAATCGAATTTCAGTATGGACTTGAAAATTTTGGAATGTCGTTGAAGCCTCGATATAAATAATACAGGGTCAAAAGTTTTATTATATTACACGTGAATCTCACTATATGTTTCGTTAAATTTAAAATCAATTGTTTGGAAGAGTTTGAAGGACCGCCCAGGGTTCTCTAGTCGCAGAAATGTCAAACTGCTCTTTTTATTTCTTTTTTTTTTTACCCTTTCCACTTGCACTCGACCCTAATACCCTTCCTGTGTGACACTTTGTTATGTATAGAACTAGAATGCGGAGGTTTGGTTCATCGATGATATATATTTATACGCTATATATATAAATTGTCGTGATAATTATATCTAGAAAAACGAACAGCAGATATTATAATCAGACTTTGATCTTTATCGAGCTTAATTAAAAATATGGTGATCTCGTCTGTGTCAGGTAAATTGATCACGTACGTAACGTTTTCAAGCGTCAAGTTTTAAATAGAATCGATATTATTAAATTGAAATAAGTCAATATTTAAGTTCACTAATCAATTATTGAAATAGATTTTTTTAAATTCATTTTTTAGTAGAAATAAATATTTTCAATAAGAATAGAGATTTAGCTTTTTTTTTTCATCACATTTTGTAAATTTGTGATTAACGAAGTCCAGGATCTTTCATGTGTGAATCATCATCTCCGACATAATTTATATTTTTCTGGAGTAATAGTGAAGTTAAAGAATCATGAAATGACCTTAATCCTTCAAGTACCAAGAGCCATATACATTGAAAATTCTATCGAGCTAAAAAGGTCATGTCTGTTTGGATTTGAAAAAAATGGTGTCTTTTTTTATCTTGTTTTTTTTCTAAATTTTATTTTTCATGACAAAAATGTTTTTATGTTTTTCACAATCGATTACGTATTTTATTTATTTATTTTTAAAAGTATTCATTTCACATTTTTAAAAGTGAGGTGCATCGAGAGATGTCGGCGTGCGTTTTGATGATACGAAAATGAGTTTCAAAGGATACAAAAAACTATAATCGAATGTCTTCGCAGGCTTTCACGATTCAGGTAAAGATTGAAACTTCACGAGTTCTCCGTATAAATTCTGTGCTCGGTAAAATTATTTTTCCTCGAAGAACACAAACTCGGAAATTACCTGGGGTTATAAGATATCGAAATTAGTTGAAGCTCCTATGAATGCTTCATATTATCTTATCGCCGCTGTCCACCATCGTACAAAAACCGTTTCTATCTTTGAGGAACTTTGCAACGTTAGAGGTTAATTAAATTTCTTAAGACTCGAGATAAGAATATTTAAAAGCAAAACAGTATAACTTCATTTAAAAATGCAGAAATAACTCGGCAGTTGTTTGCAGTAATAACTGTTTTTATATAATTGGAAATGAACTCAGTATTGTTAACATAAATTTTTCAAGACTACTGGCTCGGTGAAACGACACTGTATGTCAAAACCTATAAACATTGTTGGCATTGTGGAAATGCTTTTTAAAAGGAGCGAAATCAATGCGTTTTTTTTTTCAAACGCGAAACCAACTTCTTTCTTTAGGCTTTCGAGACTATCGGGGGTGCTTTTTTCGGTTTTGACAGCGAACTATATTTAGCGATAGGTTGCGAAGCTCGATTCAATCAGTTCCAGCTTGGAAAACCGATCAGAACATATCGATGGACTGTAGGAGCTTTGAGATCTTTATCTAACAAACATATCCCGAAAGAGATGAACTCAACTGGTTGTGAGGGATTATTGAAAATGATGTCTTGCAAAATGTGGCCGAAATTGAATGATTAGGTTCTCACGATATCGTCGCAAAAGCTTTTTCGTCTTAGGAGCTCAGATAGCAAAAAAAAAAACAGAGCGTCATCAGGAAGAAGTCTTTTAAGATATCTTTCTAATTTAACTTCCACATTTTTGTGCTGTCTAGGAAAGTTCGGCCTATAATTTTGTACAGAAAATAGAGAAAGAGATATTTTACATGACAAAATTTCAATAAAATGTCGCTCATAACCGAACCCACTTTTCTGGAACATCGATTTTCGAACAACTTTGTGGACAGTGCGGTTTATACTTTTTCGTAGAATCAACTGCTCATCGATCACTTCACGTCCGATGTAAACGCAACCTGGCTCTTTGAAAAGCTAATAAAATTTGCTTCTAAATTACGTCTTTGCTGTTTCAAAATCCATCAATTTGCGCTTGAGATCGACGATAAAGAATGAAGTCTGCGTGTTTTGAATGAGCATGACTCTTTACCGATTTACCTCTGCTGGACCTCTGCTGCTTTACCTCTGCTGGACCGATCAAATCTCATATACAAATCAGCAACATTCGAATTTCTAGATGCAACTTTTTCACAAGTTTTATACTCGTTTCCATTGGAAGAAAAATAATAATATTATTCGAAGATTTGTCATATATGGAGCTATTGAAATGTTATTTTTCAGCTAATCGGCAAACTTATCGAAAATCATTCATTCAGAGCTATAGCTTTTGTTGTTGCTTTTATGACAAGAAAAACGAAGCAGCTGAATGCTCATTACAAAAAGAGACAATTCTTACCCCTACAACTATTTCTAGGGTACACCATTGTCGAAAAATTGATCACGACGAGTTCCGTAACTTGGTTTTGTTATGTGGCGTTCTTAACTCCATCGGAAAATAAACGAATATAATGTTCACCCCATTAGTTGTTACGGTTATTCGTTAGATAAGATGTTATACACAACAGTCGTTTTGAAGTTTTGTCTCGATATCATAACGCAAATAAGACTTGAAAGGTTCTCACAGTACGAAAGCTCGCAATTCGTTATATATTCAACTTCTTCATTGATTTTTATTTAACCAGTTTTTACACGTCATTTACATTTTCCATTCATTGACAACGTACACAGCATCCCTGGCGACCTTGTGGTTCATGAAAAAAATATAACAGATACTCTCCCAGGCCCGTATGTCTCTCAACTTCTCAAACAGGTACTCCAAAGTGCTACTATCGACAGTTCTCTATAAATAGCTATCGGTGAGTTATAAATAGAATTCACGGTTGTCCTCGTTGTTCTCCTCCTCGATATTACGCTTCGTCTTTCGTTTCAATAAACTCGAGGGATTGTCCTCGACGACGCGGTTAAACTGAATAACGAGAGTCAAAGTTTCTACTCTTTTTTTTTCTCTACTTTCTGTTTGTATCGTGAGTCTCACTATTTATCAACGTTTATCATGTTAAATACCATTCGACAGGTTGTCCAATAGAATTTAAACATTTTGTGGAAGTCGCGAGTTTCTTTTTTACTCTTTTTACAACTATAAAACTTTTTCGCTCACTCCAGATTCCCCACAATTCCTATTATTGCAAATATATACAATATTCACTTGAATAATTATCAGTTTGAGAACAGTTTGAAAATTAAACAAGTTTCAGCTCCAACGTTAACATTTTGAACAATAAAAAGTTGTCGTTATCAATCGTTATTCATTTCCGAGTTTTTTTTTAAAATTATTTATAGTTATTATAAAATAATTAAGTCTTTTCATAAAGTCGCGCTCAATAAAACTTACAATCCCGTTTATATCGTTGCTGGTGCTTTCGTCCTACTTTTATACTTTCCATTATTGTCGACTTCTTTTTTTCTTCTTGTCAACCTATGAACCCGTTAAGTGTACAATGCGGAATCGAATATGACTAGTCAAAGCTTGTCGTTTCTTTGTTCCCATTATTACTTACGTGTAAGTACTCGAGATTCATCTCGTCGCGTATGTATGTGTATACGAACTTCCGTTTCGTTTCATATGGCTCTTTCCGGTAGGTCGCTGTTGTCAGATGTAGAGTCTACCAGTCACATTTCTATAGCCCGTAAAAGCGAGTAGAAAGAAATAGAGAGATAGTAACAGATAAAGTGAAAAGAAGAAAAAACTAAAAAGAGAAGAGTCTGGTATCTCGATCAGTTCGTTGAGTCAAGTCACGTTCGTAAGCTAAATTTCGTTCAATGCTGTACAACTTTTTCTCGCATTTGTGCTTGTTAATTTTGGCTTCACAGCTTCTCTCATTTTTGTTTATCGAAGAATGTCTTTTTCTCGGACAGGATAATACGTTATTTGTAGTTTGATAAAAGAATTTATTCAATTTCATCAAAGCTCATGATAATTGTTACGAAATCTTCTGAAATATATGTATTTGTAATAAAACTAAAATTATATTTCAATCGAATAGTGCTGCATTTGGAGTTATTAATCGAGTTCATTAAACGGGAGCAAATAAATCGTTTCGGCTGAACGAAAATTTATTGGTCGTTATGGATCTTTGTATTTGTTTTGCTTGCGTGCGATATCGCAATTATTAAAGTTTGGAGGAAAATTTCTCTCTTGTTCGACCACTAATCACTCATAACCATTCTCTGGATAAGACATTCATGATCTTTTTATACAATACGAATATAGTTTTCGAATTTTTTACCAACAGACAGAGCGAGAACAGATGAGCGAAGATTGTTTTGACCTCGAGAACAAAATTTTGTCAAGTGTTGATCTACGATGAAAGCTATTTTGGGGCATTCCATATAAGTTTACACAATACCGAATTTCTCTGCTAAGTTTTGCCGAAAGAGCTGAGTCAACGTTAATCCAGTTCTCTCTTGAATACCCGCAAATTCTCTGTGTACGAAAAAAAAACGCGAAAGAACGGAAAGCGCCACCATCACGAATCATGTCGATCTATTTTCACAAAAGGGTTTCATTTGGAGGATCCTAAGATCCACTTCGGTTGAATGTTCGTCGAGTTTTCTGCGTGGGCGTGTTATCTTTTCTTTTCTCTTTTTTTTTCATCCCTCTCAAGATAAATTGCGTACGTCTCGTCAATGGGACAGAGCTCAGAAGCTTGTGCTTCTTACGGATTACAGAAGTTACGCGTCGTTCGATTCATTAACATGTCAAAGGTGAACGAAGTGCTTACTAAAAGATCGTGTAGAAAAAAAGAACTTCATGAAGTTGAAAAAAATTAAATGTTGAGTACTATTCTTAAAAATATTGGATTTAAGTGAATTTACTTTAGAAAGTAGAACATTGTGAACTGTATACATCGTGCAATTTCATTTAATTTCAATTTTGATGACAAAAACTTCACGTTTTTGTTAATTCCAAACCCACGTTTTGAGTAGAAAAGTGTTGTTTAGTCATACAAAAAACCATTGACAAAGGCTGTTTCGAGCATCTAATCTACTTGGATTTATAGGTGAATCTGATAAAAAAAGAAAGGGTGACCTCGAGGCTAGAGATGTTCTTAAGGTTCACCGTTCTTAAGAAGTTCCATGAAACTCGTTAATATAATGTAAAGGGAGCAAAGGGAGAGCGAGAGAAAGTATGGAGAAGAAAGCTTTTGGTGAAAACTCGTTAGGCGTCAGACAATTCGCGTTTGACGTTGCTCGGAAGTAGATGAACAGAAAAAGCTACAGTAGTCAAGAAAATAGTAAAGGGCGTGAGAAGGAAGTTCGTCTTAATTTTTCTGCACTTAAGACTTGACTAGAATATGTTGAAAAAAAAAACGGTATGGCGTATACTTTCCACAACCATCTACTTCCTGTTGCATTAATTCTTTGACGGCGTGCAAAGCTGCGAGAAACCTATTTCTTGTATGTCTGGTCGAGAAAATCAATTAATCAGGGCAACTTGTCATCTACAGTCCAGTATTATAAGCGGAGCAGTGAATAAGCAAAAATTAAAGCCGGAAATTAGTTGGCAATGGAAATAAAACGGGAAAGAAGAAATAATAATAGGAGAGAAAAAAAACTATTCATCGATACTGCAGTTGATTGATTCGAGTTCGAAAACTTCAATGACAGACAGCCAACGAGATAAGGTTTTGTTATTCTTTTACATTCCCTAACGAATATCTGCAATCTTGATCTTCTGTTGAAGGACTTTCCAAGTTTATAGAAGACCCGTTTGGGTCCGGATAGGATTTCACTAGAGCCCATATATATATATATCCAACGACCTTATGAATCTCTCTCGCTGTCTTTCTTTTCATCACTATTTTCCAATTCGACGGGATTTGTGGCGGTTCGAAGGAACATCTGCACCAACAGATGAACCAAGAAGTGCAGGAAACATATCGATTCGCAAATCCTACGCGACATTCGACGAAAAGAATTTTAAAAGTGCAAAGCAGACAAGAAGTAGATTGAAAAAGATAATAAAATAACAAAAAAACCAAAAACATTTAATGGGCCAGATAAAACACATTACTTTTGCAAGTTTACGTTTGTAGGTCATCGTCAATGTCGTTACAATGAAAAAGGCTTGGATGAAATGTAGGCTAAGTTTTTTTCCGTCTTTTCTCTTTTACACGAGAAGAGAATATTCGCGGATAATGTTTTCTCCATCGTCATCTTGTCATTTAAGGTTCTGAAAAAAATTTGATAAACGAGATATTTGTTGAGTTAGAATATTTACTTTGTACCGTGTGTACGTTATACATATATATTCCAGAGGAATGAGCATATGCTCGCACAATTTTTCTGTCACTCCTGCCGCTCATCAACCGAACATTCACATTACGAATGAATGGAGAGGTTGAATTTGGACGAATATTTGACACAACAGGAGAAAAATTCAGATCACTGTCACATTCGATCCTCTCGTGTTAACTTTCAAACTTAAAGACAGTTCAATCCGCAATAGTATGTCATGAACCAGACAATCATAGCACGAAATAAATGGGGACGTGGAATTTGGAACAGTCGATTGCTAATAAACTTTTCATCAAGAAGACTAAGACGAAAGGGACTTTTTCCAAACATGATAATTAATATGACAATAAAGGTATAATTAACAAAGGTCCAGCAAAGTCGTTGAACAAAATCTCGTGATATTGGAACCACTAAGGACATTCGTTGAAAGTTGAAAATTAGTCAGGAAATAATTATGAGCATTCAGAGCATCGAGTGGTAACGAGAGAAAAGAATTCTTAAAACAAAAGTTGCACGGCTCGAAGGCAGTCATTAAGTGGCTGGTATAATGCTTTTCTAGGCACCAGATTTTTACTGCTTATACAACCTGTTTCTCCGTGTGATCGGTTCCAAATAAAAATTATGAAAACTTTATAATTGTGTATATAAGAGTGTGACAGCAGTGTTGCTTTTCTTTTAATCCTTCCAATTAAGCCATTGCTGCACCTCTTCGATACCATATTAGGAAAACATATAAATTTTTTATTACCGAGGTTTTATAATTTGGACTGAGGCTTTGAATGCCCAAACTGATCAAAGTTTTAAAGCGGATTTGAAAGTGAAAAGAATAAGCTTCGCTTGAATTCTGATTTGCAAAAAATGACGAATTACAGCCGTTTTTGTAACATTGAAGTATTGAAGGATTGCTGTACTGTGTGTGGGTTCAAATGAATTTTCTTCAATTACATTTATGAAAAAAAAAAAAAAAAATCATTACGGATTTCTTGGAAAATTGGATTTACTTATAACCGGAAAGGCATTATTGTCATCACTGAATGGCCACCTTAAGAGTATGCAACTTTTATCTCTTGCTTTTTCCAAGAAAACATTGTAGATTCTGATATATTCTCGTTTTTATATTTGCTGCCTCATTCTTTATCAATTCATATCAATTTATGTCAAATTACCATCCCATATTGAAGGCTATGCATTTTCTGTGGTACTCACTTCCTCTCCAGGAACGTTTTTTCAATTTTTTTTTCTTCATTTTTGAGGGAAACAATAATTGTTAGGAATCATGGAGATTTCATAATAAATCAAGCGCATAAATATAACGATCTATTCACCTCTTAACGGAAAGTCAATTTACAATTTTAATAAAAGAGTGCTCATGCATGTAGAGACAGGAAAGAATTTTTTCTTTTGACATTCCTATTTTCTGATATCTATTATTGGCAGCCGTCCGTTCGATCGGCTCATCATTTTTTCATACTTCTATGCATTCGTAATTTCATTCGTATTTCAACCTCGATGTTTGACCCGGAATTGCTATATAACTATTGGTGAGAGTGTGACTGACTTTATTTACTGTGGAACGAATATAGTTTCTGCGGAAATCGACGAGTGTCCCGTGACAGTCGAATTTCGAATACCGTTGAATCTACAGCCGAATTTTGCTAAAATCAATAAATATCGCGCTCTATTTTTTCTGACAGAGGGAGAAAAAAAAATGCTATTTTAAGCAAAATTGTGCAATCCAACATTGTCGGAAGAGATACAAACATTGCTACAGAAATTAGGATTTTAAAAAAATCTTTTTTGATCCAAACTCGTGTTTTTGGAGTTGTAACCGTCTGTGCGTCCAAGTTAAGGTCAATCATCGGTGATAAACACGACGAATTAAAACAGCTTGCAGTACAAGAGCCATGATTGCCTCGATCCTTCTGTGGTTTAAACATCTACACATATAATCACGAATCGAAAAGTACGGGGCTCCTGTATTTGAGTTGATATTGTGTTTGCCGTTGTTCTACATTAATCGGGCAGTTGAATCGAGTCTCATTAAGGGCTTAGAACAAGGACAAAGCATGTGTGACTGCGCGTTCGATTGTCAGCGAATCGCACAATTAGAGACGAAATGTCTAGACTCCTGGTCAGAGGTCCAGCGGAGACTATTTGTTATATGTATATATTTGTGTGCAAACAAGAAGGAGTAGTAATTTCAAAGACTCCAATATCTGATAGGCATGCATGATCCATTGCAGACATACGTGAATTTCAGGCAAAGATTAATTATGTTCCTGTCATTTGTTGTCTAATGTTGAGCATTGCTCGTAAAAGTTGTTTTCTTGAATTTGAATTCGTGGCTAATATTATAGTTGATGTGAATATAGCTGTTGCTGTTGTTTCATAATTTTTCAAAATACTAATTGGCTTCATTCGTTGTTTCAAAATATTTTGCGTTACGTTGCAACTGAGATTCGGACTAATGAATTCGTTCGTTTTGTTCTCTACTTTTGTAGCTTATGACAGGGCTGAACTTGAGAGTAGGTAATGTAGGACACGAATGGAATAATTGAGGCTGTGAAATGAGGACGAGATGAGAAAATAGCTCAAAAGGTAGACTAAAATTCAATTCCTTTTCTACAACTAAACTACGAAGGTTTATGCACAGTGATGAGTTTACCGACGAAGTCATTGATGCTATAGTATAGGTTGAGAATTAGTGAAGTAATTTAGATATTTCAAGTTCCATCATTTGCAGGAACGCATATTCGATATCCTCTTGACACGTTATAATTTGGAAACATTTCTAGGAATATTGTATTTTCTGGCGGACATTTGGATAGATAAATAAAAATGAAATTCTATGTTGATATATATATATATTTATGTGTGTTGATACGTGGCAATAACGGGGGAGTTTGAATGGACGCTTGTGAGCTCTCAAAACCTTACGATACACACATTTTGACATTGGAATGCAGTGAAATGAACTGTCCGTCATTCAAAAATTTTGTTCTCTGTATACTCTTTCCGTGCAATATTTTGCCCTCTTTCTCTCGCCCCTCCATTTTCTACATTATTACATTTTTTGTTCCCTCTTTCAATAGTCGTGGTTGAACATAATAAGGGTAAAAAAATGAGTTGATAAAAAACAAAGTAGCATCGTAAAGTATGGTTGAAGTAAAGCGATAAAAAAAGACGCTTACCTCAACTCCGCTAGCTCCTTTTCGATCACCAAACTGGCTGTAGTAAGTGAAGTAATAACGAGGTCCCCAGTCTTCGTCCTCGCCAAGAAGATACGACGAATTCATTTTGACGGAATTACTCTTGATGACTTCCCCTTCTCTCTCACACTCTCTCTGCTGCTCTTTTGCTTTATCTCTATGTGTAGGCCGTTATCGATCCTTTTTCTATCTCACCCCCTTTCTCTGTCTTTCGTTCTTTCGAGCAATATCTATTTCTCGTCCTTCGGATCTCGGAATCTTGGGATCGTCTTCTCGTTGCTATCTGCGTTCCTTCATCAGGTCAGGTCATCTTGAAATTATCATGATGCACCAGATTTACTACATTCACAGCAGGTATATTTGCCAACGTTGACAAATACGATGAAGATTTGTTTTGTACGTAAAATATTCTCGTTCTATGCCGCAGTCTCCCTCGGTCACTTTATCTTTGTATTTTAACCTCTCGTATAATCGGCAACTTTATTCAAACTCGTTATAAAGTAACCCGAGAAGTTATTACCGACGAATTAATGTGACTATGTAAACAGAGGCCGGAGGCAAAAAAACACGATGATAAAATAAAAAATAAATTGGACGAGGGACTTGTGCGTTGGTTTCTATCGTGAGGGACAAGTTTTCCTATGTAACTACCCCGCGAGTGTGCAATCGAAAGGGAGAGCGAGAAAGCGCAAGGCTCGAAGATTTCTTGTTGCTAGCGATGATATAACGATTTCAATTGTGTCTTCGCGGTAAAGTTTTCCTATAGCTGGTTATCCTCGTTAAAGTTTCATCCCCGTTGAGAGCTAAGAGCAAACGATTCAACGATGATCAACAACGTTCCTGCCTCCCAAGATCGATGTTAGCAATGTTACAGACACTTACAAACTGTCGACGATAGACCTCGGCTTGGAGAACTCAATTTCGTTGTACGTACGCTTGACGTCTTGAGAATATAATGGATGAGTTCCCTAAAACAAATGCGAAACAAATACGATTACAAATTATAAGACATAGACATTTTATATCATATTAAAAAGAAAAAACAAGAACACAAACAACGAAATTGAAATAAAGGAGAGTTAAAAATAAGTCTCATTTGATTGAGGCTTACGCGAGCTTGCAAGCAAAAAAACTGACGGAAATACAGAAAGTAGGTAATTACTTAGGGAACTTCTTGTTTGCATGAAAAATGTAAAAAAGTATTCTTTCTAAAATTCTCTCAGCATGCAAAAAGAGTTCGACACAGAAAATTCGATGAATATCGTGAATGGTGTTTGATTAATTATGTTATTGCCGATTGCAATGAAATTTGACATGTTTGTGAATAGAAAATAACATATAATGTGTCTGAACTCATCAAATGCCAATCATATCTCGCTGCTTTTTCGTATTACACCCACGTAGGAGAACATTTTTTGTTTGCTTTGCTTTCGTTGACATTACTGATTACACATGGGTTCACGACCCGAGGGTCTCTTTTTTTTTGCTCATGTATATGTACTGGTTCAGGGTTGAATACCCTACATGTATGAATACATACATCTTTATATATAATTTATAAATAAATTCGAGTTACTAATGAGTGCAATGTTACTTTGATCTTGTTTATTTCTTCTCTCTCGTAACATTCTTCAATTAAATACCCTTATATATTCTCCATATATTTGTAATTATATTTATTTTCATTTCTCCATTGACTATACCAAAATCTTGATCTATTTTTCATAGACATTTGAAATTTTTATCATCCATACTGGCAGGACTATGGTTTTCATTCATTCTTCATATATCGTTGTGAGCTAATCTAACTCTATAACAAATTCGATAAACCAAATAGATTTCCAGCCAAGAGCATAAGTGAACCCTTCAAGTTTTATGAACATAAATGTCAAGACACACGACGTTTTTATACCAATGAACTGTATTGGAAATAAACCAATTGTTTGATTTAGTTTCAAAGCTGCACAAGGTAGACAGACATTTCGTATGCTAGTACAAAAGAGAAAAAAAAAAACTATAGCAACAAACTAAAAATTGTGGATAATGCTTATAATGTATTCCATTTTAGCCCAGTTGGTCTATACACTTGGTAAACTTGGTATACACTTGGCCCACGCTTATCAGCATGACTCCACATGAATAGAATCTGATAGTAGATACGCTTACAGTACAAAACGTTATTATCCATATCAGAACAATAGTCGAGTCTTCATTATCTCTCTTAATCGAGAAGGGATTGGTCATGTGCGTGAAAATGCTACATTGCATCATGTATACATTATTTGTCATCTGTAACCATATTGAAATTTTTAAAATTCTATTACTATTGTTATCACAATCAATTTATATTGAAGAGAACATTACCCTCTGAAATCTAATTCGGGAAACAGTTCTTTTATATACAAACTTCCACTCCTGAAAAACAGTCTCACTGTGTCAGCATCATATTCTATACGTATTTTGTAGTATATTCTCGTTGATCTAATTCTTTTCCACAAATAAGCTCTACCTCACGCTTTCTCTCTCTTCGCTTTTTCATTTCTTGGTTCTCTAGTGGTTTATACCGATTATATATGTTCATAAGTAGATAATAGGCTCCACTTATTTGCGGAAGTTTCTCTGTCGAGTTTTGGAATACCGCAGGAAAAATTCAGGAAACACTGCTTTAGCCTGGATTTTGGGGATGAGTAACTTTGTTCGTGAAATATTAATGATCCTGATTATACGCACTTTTTGTTGTTCATAATTTATCATTGCATATTTTATGTTTCGTTTAGATCATGGACTGTTAAACAGTGGTTCATTTTGGAAAACAAAAGTAGTAAAGTATATACAGAATTTTGTAATTTATTCTCAAGGCCAGAAACCAGTTGATAAACTGAATTCGCTGTTTTTATTTTTATTTTTTTTGAGAGAAAAAGTTTTTCGAGTAACCTCATGAAAATTTCAGAAGTTTTTTTTTTGCCTGAAAAACACGAATTTTCCTCAAAATATTACTCGCCATATATTTTCCATTTATTGTGGTTTTAGCTCAGAAAAAACACTTCGAACGCTAAAAAAAACGATATAACGAAATCAGGCTGTTATTTGAGCCAAGTTTTCGAAAGTTGAAATTGATCATAAACTTGTCTTAAGTCCAATTATTAATGACGAACGATTAACGATTAACGAAAGGCCGATGGAAGGATGCGTTTCAATGGAAAAGCCTAATTATCTTTTTTTCGAACTTCCAGTGAACCAATATATAGTGGTTTCCGTGATAAATTCATCAAACAAATGGGCCTCCCATGTTTCCTCCTGCAATTACCCAATTAGTTTACTGTTGATAG
The DNA here is from genome assembly GCA_948107755.1 of Campoletis raptor. Classification (NCBI taxonomy): domain Eukaryota; kingdom Metazoa; phylum Arthropoda; class Insecta; order Hymenoptera; family Ichneumonidae; genus Campoletis; species Campoletis raptor. Next base: position 15,885,235 of record OX403622.1, read on the forward strand.
GATCCATAGAATTTTTCATTAATTTTATGTGAAGCAGCTACATAAGAAAGAAATTGGACGTTTTATCAGTTTATAACGAGGCACACTTTTGTATCCCAGTGCACAAGTTTCATGAACGAAAAATTTTACATTCGCCATATTTGTACTTAAAATTATTTTCGATTTTGACTACAATTTATAAATTTTACTAAACGACTTTTTATCTTCCTACATTATCACTTAATCATAATCCGGCCAATAATGAATATAAAAATAAAACACACAACATGTAGAATGGTATATTTGTAATCTGTCGAGAAATTATCTCTACAAATAAGTCATTACCGTTGCTCGTTATATTACAGGATATTAATGGTCGCAATTTTATGACGAATGGAGAAATTAATTAATGAATACCGATATAAAAAAAGCCTCGTATTCAATATGGAATCGCAATATTTTCGCACTTCTAGTTTCGTGATACGATGAAGAGACAAATCGTAGTTCGTTACTTTCCAGTGGCTTGTTCTCACTTGCCTCGTTACTCGGATTACTTCGCGTAATGGCTCAATTCTTCTCTAACCCACTCTGAAACCATATGTGTACCGGCATGTAACTTATGTGCGTGTATGCGTATGTATGGGTACAACATACAATTTTCTTCTATGGCACGCTCATGAACGTTTAGATTCTTAGATCCCTACATCTCGATTCGGATGATTACACACGAATTGTGGGTGGTTAACGTTAGTCACGTCGTTTGAGTTTTACGAGCTCTTCTCACTCACACAACTAGCCACCCATACACCATATACTTACATTTAGACAGATTTGCGAAGGAATAAAATTTAGTATACTGGTTGATTCAGAATGGCAGCTAAATTATATGTTCTGTGATTTGAGACGATATCCTCTGAGCTAAATTACTCAGTCATTTCTCTTTTCATTGCCCCCCCCCCCCCCATATTTTGCACGTTGCATTTAAAGTACAATTCACCATGAAAGTGTCAAAGTACTCAAAACCTCCGCCTTGTGCATATCAAATGTACATAATAAATATCTTGAACGATATATTTGAAAGTTAATTTTTACTAGAGTGGAATTTTTCAATGCACGAATGTTGCACTGTCCGGGAATTAATTCATTTGTGAGCCTTTAGTTTTGGCGGTAAAAATGTTCTAAACTTCGTGAATACTTTTTTTTTTTTAACTGACGAAATAAATTCATCTTTTTTTTTTGCTATACTGGTCTAAATAAATAAATGATTATTTTATATAAGAGTACGTGTAAAATAACTGAATACTGAAATTATTACTATTGAACAAGCATTTCGATTCAAATTTTAATCACCACATCAATATGACTATAGGTAAACCATTTACAAGTTTTCATCGAGTCCTTGATATTTTGAATACGAGCTCGAAATATATGCATAAAACTCCAACAATTGCAACATGTTAACCTACTTGCCAATGTGAGCCAGTTTCTAGGGCAGAAAATCAGTGCAGATATATCGGAATTCAATGTGCCATCTTATGATCCTGAAATTTTGTATCTACGCAAGTATCGTTACCATTTCAAATAATAATATGTTAGCCAGGATCAATTTAAACGACAAAACATATTGCATTAAATATATTTAAGTTATATATGAGTTTGAATTACACTTTTCGATCAAAATATATATTTTTTTATTACTAAAATCTTAATTTCATGGCATATGGTCTGCAAATTTTGTGACGTTGCAGGAAATTTTTGTCTGTTCCGTTGTAGTCGGTTTTGTTTTTTTTTTAATGTTTTTGATTTCATTGGAATATTCGAGCGGCTTGAGTAGCACTTTGATCGTACGATATTTAATTAGTGGGGGTATATATCCAAGATCCTTTGTTGTCCACTCAAGCTCCGCTTCGGCATATACATATTGTCTGTATATAAAGACACATCTCGGTAAATACGAGGGATCAACGTACAGGAGTGTAACAATACGTCTTCTGGTACACACGGGGTTCAATAGCGAGTCACGAGAATGATAATTACTATTGCCATCAGACACACAGTAATATGGGAGGAGGGAAAAGCGCTCTCTTAATCCAACTTCTCGAAGTTGAGGGAGCCACGATCTCAATAGTAGAGTTGTTGTCATGCAAGCACATTCCACAGGGTGTAGAGTCAATAAAAAGGTTAAACAGAGAGAGCAAGAGAGCAAGACTGTTTCATGGTTTTAAAAATTTTTTTAGAGTGATTAATTTCAAGAATACATTCTACGGGTGATGTTCAACGTTATTTTATATATAAATATCATATTAGTTGATAAAAAACAATTGTTTTGTGTGGATATGAATAAAATGTCGAATATTGGATACTTTTGAGTTAAGAGTAGAATCAGAAAAGAGCTGGAGGAACGTTATCATTGTAATAACTTAAATTTCTTTGATGTAAAACTCTGGTAGTGCTTGAATTTTGATAATTATACAATAATTACTTGTGGCTATGACTTTGATAGAATTTGAGGATCATTTAATATTGTTTTCGATCATTGAAAAATATAAGTGATTTATGTGATTCGAAAATCTTGTTGAAAAAAAAAAAAATTAGAGTGCATCACCTCTCTCGGTTTTTTCTTATATCTTATCACGTAAAGTAACAACAGACACGCAAGCAGTCATGCTTGAGGGTTGCTGTTCATGACGCGAGGCATGGGCGAAAAATCTCAAGGGGATCAGTAGCGTACGACACACCTAAAGTTGGGAATGTGCAGTTAGGCCAATGCTCTCTCGTTTTCTCGTACACATAGTATATAAAGCTGTCGCCCCAGCCCCGATCTTTTCACCCTTCGAAAAAGCTCTTTCAATGTTTAACGAGACTTTAGACCTGTGAGCGTGCTGCTCGCCGAGTTGAAGAGGTGATCACTCAGCCAAGAAACTCATGTTGCCGCTAGTGTTACGTATTTATGTCCTACACTTTCGAAAAGACAAAGAAATATTATTTAAAATCGGAAAATAATTTTGATCTAGTATATGCAATAAAACTCCGCGCAGTGAAGAATTTTTGCCTCGATCCACAACGTTGCCTCAAAGAAGCTTTATAACATTGTGACGATATTTGTTGGGAAGGAATATAGGAATTGTCTCCGTTTGCAGAGAAGTTTTCAAGGCGACAGTTTAAAAAGAAAAAGTGTTGTTCGATTATTCAGAATATTTTAAGCAAACTGTTTGGAAAAAAAATAATAATAATAAAATGTTAAAACGTTGCATTTTTAAGATTGTAGAAAACCCTGAAAATATAATAATAATGAATGATATTTATGAGATTTCTCGTAATTTTCAACTCGTAGAGATATCGTCATTTAACATAATATTGAGCATACAATTTCAGAGCTCAATTGTTTTACAGTTTAACTATAATGCCAAAGGAATACTTCACGTTTATATACCTATGTGAGCGTATCACATTCTCCTCGTATTTTCGTCGTTCTCTTGTTCCGTGCTTACCATCCGCTCATCTCTAATGTTCGCGTAACATAAGAAAAGAGAGCAAGCTCCTATTGTCACATTGTGTACAACCAATTCACGAACAGAGATCGGGTTCTGTTACGCGCATTTAAAGCTCTTTACTTTTTTTTCTAAATAATACAAAATTCTCAATTCGACCGTACCACACTCCTTTCTTTTTCTGCACCTTTAAACCATTTTGCAAATGAGAATTTATTCCCCCAATTTATTTTCCATTTTGAATATATATTTTGGCCTGATGTTTTTCGAGTTTACACTCGCTATTAAACGAATACGATCGAATCCGATCGATGAAACAAGTATTTAAAGAACAGGCCATAAAATAATCAATGACGTCACGAATCAATGATAATTGAAGCAGCATTATTAATTAATATGATTTCATAATTGAGTCTTTCTCAGAACGTTTAAGAAATAATAGAAATAAAGTTTTCATTTTTTTCTAACTTGTTATTTAATTAATCCTCCTCCACCGGTACGTTCTCGTTCGGTATGAATGGAGGGTTAACAAAAATTTCATGAAACTTTTTGAAAGTTCATTACGATGGAACTAATTAATGAATGACCGAACAATTTGAAGATGGGCGATACAGAATCCCCCGGCGTTAATATTCTAAATGGATGAAACTCTCCATTTTTTTTTACTCACTACCCACGCATTTATAATTGGACGGGAGTATATTTATCCCAAATACAAATTTTCCATTGAATATATTATATTGAATTCGTAACAGGCAAACGATGATGAATTACGAGCGAATTTTTGGCTCTGACTCCCTTTTTTCAGTTGGTAAAGTTTTATGGGATCCAATTATCGTTTTTAGAAAATTTATAACAATTCTTGGTAGTTCGAAGTATGTATTTTCAAGAAAATGATAATTACTTGTTAATCAAACTCGAGCCTCCACTGCTGAAAATCTGAAAGCTTCATTATTGAATTATTACGATATGACGCTTCCAAAACTTAATAAATAAAGGTCGGAGATCACAGTTTATAATTATCTATTTTGTAGACGAGAAATCTTTTTTTGCAGGTAAAAACAACTTTTCTATAAAATGAAAATGAAAATATCGGTCTAACTTGAGCGATTTATGAAACCGATATCAAAATTGCTCTCAGGCTTTTCTATCAATGCTCATTTGTGTAGACTATACAAATCACGTAGAAAACTAAATAACGCGGAAAGGTTGGACGTGCGATTGACTGCGAACACGGTATTCTGACAGTCTATTTATTCGTGAAGATTTTTACGATCTTCATAAAATTCCAGGTCACCGCAAATCAGTGTCTGCTAACTATCCCGGAAATTGTACATACGAAATCTATGTTTTATGTGATCCGTCAACACTGACGGGCAATACGAAGTTTCTTCACTGATTCACTGTTTTCGGTTTGCCAAATAGTTATTCATGCAATACTCGGAATATCACAAGAACTTTATATATATGAATCTATATATTCATGGGATATACCTGGAAATATGCACACAGTTCAGAGCTTCAGCACTAAACTGCTTATCAAGTTTCACAGTGATATACGATAATTAGAATTCAATTTTTCTTTACTCCACCATTCAGGCAAAATCGAAGAGCACTCACCGAATTTGAATTGGCTCTGAAATTATTCGAATCTGAAAAAAAAACCGCGAAGTTTTAACTTTGTCAATAGTTGATATTTTCTCGTTTCTCGCGCAATAATTTGTATTTTGGAACAAAGATGCATGAGTTTATACAAAAATAGACAACGTACGCTGCACTTGAATATCAGTTTATGATTGTTTTCATAATTTTTTGGTTGATGGAAGTATCGGAAAGAAAGATATGGAAAGAAAAAAAGATTAATCACCGAGTGTGAAACGATTAGACGCAGAAAAAAATAACAGTTTAAGAAAAAATCAGTTTTTGCTTCGACTATTTAATCGTAAGGAAAAATCCTTCTTGTAATCAAGTCAACGATATGCCCTCGTGGCTCTTGTGAAAATATGACACACACACCACTGAGAGATTTACGTGGACATGTATAAAATTAGTAACGTGAGGCTACTCAGATATGTCAGGAGTAACATTAAAAATGATTGATATTTTTTCACATATCATTATAAAACTTAGTCAAGTGCTGTACGCATTGTATGTGTATCAGCAATGTTGAAAGATCTAAGTAAGTCACATTTAAGTCCATCTCTTAGGCAGGATTCCATCTTCGTGTAATTCTGCTTTTATACGGATTACTTCTAGGCAATCCATCAATCAATTTGCGAAATAAGAGTCTCAATTACAAAGACCATACAATCTCCGAAATACCTGTTTTTATCGTTCACTCAATGGACAGTTACTTACGCCTTCTCTTTCGTGGAAAGCCCTCTGACGAGTACGAACCGAAAGTGGTTTCTTCGAACTATCAAAATCATTTTTGCAAATACTCAAACTACGTGTCTATAACGTAAAGAGGCCACAGAACTCTATGAATGTTATTAAGTTCCATGAATTCCTACAGAACAATATGCTCGAGAAACCAAAAAATGATAAAAGACATTATTTTCGATTGTAGATGTTTGGAAACATCTTTGGCACAGTGACCCACAAAATTATTATTTCTTCGGAGATTTTTCAGATTTGGAAAAAAATTGTTTTATTCAAACATCAGAGCCGTCGTCTCTCCGATGATTAACCTCCGGACAGATGGAATGTATTTTTCTCTAATTCCGGAAGGGAAACAGGTCCATATATTCATTTTTAAATTTAAATCCATGAAAAATAAAATTGTCAGAATAATTTTTGCGATGTCTAAATGAACCGTAAAACTTTGTGCGTACATCCAATAATCTAAATAAACTGAATGATCATTGTTGAGAAATCATTAATACGAAAGATGGATGGGAAAAACATTGGAGACAATAGAAAGAAAAAAACGTATGAGCTAGATGAGAAAGATATCAACAAAAGTTGGGATAGTGTTGTTCTATACAGTTTCTCGTTTGGCAAAGTTTATCGACTGTGATATCGTAAACCCGTCATATGTTTCGCGTGTGTCGGCCATATTTTTGCGTTTGTATGGAGATTGACCCAGTCCACTAGACACAGAATATTATAATCATGTTGCGAAGGAAGTTTGAATCATCATCAAGCAGTAAAAAGCTTTCGCGTGATTAAAGCACCATCACTCGACATTTTACTTCGACTCTCATAAGCAAAAATTGTATTGGCGAAAATTCAATAATTTCAAATCGATATTAAAGATTAAAATTAAAAAATTATTTCATACCATTTGATTAAGGCACAGAGTGAAATGTTGATTGATCAAACACGAAAAATATTTTAATAAAGCTTCTAATTGAAGAAACAGACAGACGAACATCTTTTATTTCGTTAGAACAATTTTTCCATTTCCATGAAGTAGAAAGTAAAGTAAAAATAGATTTTTTTTTACAGCTGCAGCAGACGTCAAGAAAAAAGCAGATTCAGATTTATCACATAAATATTTTCCTTCTCAACGTCTTCGAAGAGCATCATGGTTATCGCAGTGAGTAACTCTTTACAATTTATTGCATTTTACTATCAGTCGATTGCATTTTGAAGTTTTTTTTTCTTTCTCGTATTCTTGTCACTTGGAGAATAAGATAAATATAAAGGGCCTGTGATATAGTTGGTGTTCTTTAAATTTCTGTAGCATAAGAGGCAGGCGGTGCATCGTGCATCCGCGATAACATTGTCGCTTCGTCGTCGCGACGACCTTGTTGAGCATTTATCCTCGTTTCGAAAGTTCAACTAATCAGCAAACTGCAATGAGTTGCGCACGTTCAGGAATAATTACTTATTTACAGTCAAATTTTCTTTTTCTTCTTCTTCTTCTTATTGTCGAACAAAGTTATGAAACATGTCAAGTCTATAACAGATGCGAGATAGAAATTTATGCACTTTAAGATCTTTTATGTACCTGTTTCGTAATAGAAAGATTTATTGAAATGTCAAGTGAACTTGGCGAGTTGTTGTAGAGTAGTTCGAGGAAACAATTTCTTTTTTGTATATCTAAAATATTAAGAAACTCGAATTAATTCATATTAGATTTTGAATGATTAATTGTCTCGTTAAAAAAAAGCCAAATCCAAGAATACAAACTTTTTTTTCGTTCATCGAAAAGTTGGAGAAACTTCAATCGATTTCGTTCTCGACTAGATCTTTTATGATTCATGAAATCGTTGAAAAATAAACGAAGATTAAAAGCTGCATTATTAATTAAACGAAAATGATTTTTACTCTCAAACTCGTTTTAAAGGAAAATTATTCATTTATAGCTGTACTTAGGAATTCCAAAATGTGACATATTCCAAAAAACGTTTACCGACAATATTGTTTCCTTGGTTATAAGAATGGAATAAATGCTCCACATCTGGTCACGATGCGTAGGTCTCAAACAGTTTTTCTCGCACACCCGTCCGGCAATTAATCACTTGACGGACGAGCTGTTGGAGACGTTCTCTATCGTTATCGTTTTCGTGGCTCTCGTCGTCTACATCATCGTCTTAAACGATTATCGTTTCTTTTTTTTTTTTTTTTTTTTCCATCTCCGAATGACCGTTAACAACAGCATGCTCATCGTGTATTGATCGTTAATATTTATTTGAGAAGAAAAAGGAAAAAAATGTTCCAATTACGAGAACGATCTTCGATAAATATTTCATATTAATTGATTGAAATGATTTGCGACAATGATATTTCCGTGAGTGTTCTCATCGATCAGTATTTGTTGCTGCATAATTAATAATGATTAACAAACAGTTTATAGCTTTCAGAGCTCGTTTATAATGTACTCCGCATAACTTTTATCCCCAAAATGTTTTCAGAACCTACGTTGAAAATATATACGTTCGATTTACAATAATAATAATTGAAATGAAATCAGTGATTTGGAATTTGTTTCTGTTGTATTTGCATCAGGCTAAAATAATGAATGTCAAATGGTTTTGTGTTCTGTAAACAGGTGATCATATTTTCTGCCTTTGAAAGAGACATGTTAACCTTGAAAAAAAATATTCCAGGAAAAACTCTATTGCAATTTGAATAAAGTTGATTTTTTTTAATTATCATAAATTTGGATTAAACTGTTTGAGTATCTTCAAGTAGTAATACTGCTGTTATTGATTAGGTCAAATTGAAAAATGATCAGAATCGATCGTGAAACTGATCCTCTCAAACTTTGATTCTCTCAAATGCTACAAAGATCAAATATTCACTTCCAGTTGTATTCGTAGAAAAGAGTCTTAAAATAACAATCCTATACGTTAGATGATTGAAAATTGAAAAATTTAAAAAAAAAATATTGGAATAAATATTTCAGAAAAACAAATGTGGATGGCAAAGTGTCTCAATCAACTTTCCAAACGATCGAAAGCGATGACAGTTGCTACGATGACAGCCGATTTAGCATTTGACAAATGATGAACGACGAGTTAATCTCTTTTTAAATACGTTATATATTTCCATGTTTATAAAAAAAAAACTATACATTGAAATTCGTTGTCTGGATTTCTTGCAGACAATGTCAGACCAATTTAATTTTGACTTCTTTAAATTAATTGCTATGATATTCTGGCAAATGGGTCACTCAAAGTTATATGAGCTCCTCCAAATTTATAACTTGGGAAATAAATATGAGAAGATGAAAAAAAAAAAAAAGTTGACGTATTCCTGCACAACAAATTGAATTTCCAATTTTTATATTCACGAGACATTTCTAGTTATGGATGTCCAAGTTATTCTTTCTACGAAATCAGATAATTCCGCAGGATGATTTTTTATCTGATATAACATGAGTTTGTCCTATGAAAAAATGAGAGTAAGCAAAACTGTGAGAATATTGGCGAGGCAAAAGAGGTTGGAAAAGTGATACGATGTCTCGTGATTCGTAAGAGGGTAATACTGATTTTCTCGCAAGGCGCTTTGGAGACCTACGCACTGCCGATGCAAGCTTGTTGTCTCTTGTGAAGAAAAGCACTTCGACGTTATCAAAATCTCTATTATTCCCTCGTGGTAAGGTTAAGGGTTTGTTTCATCGCTCACCGGAGACGACAGGCATGGCAGAATGTTCGAAAAAAAAAAGGAACATTATATTAACACACCGATTTTAACACAGAAATTTATTCATCGTCTACTTTTTATACATCGATATGTAATCTCGAGACGCAAGAAGAAATTTATTATGAAGCCTCAATTTAAAAAAGTGATTATTCATCTTTCATACCTCAGCGTAAGCTACTTGTCTCGGGTACTGTGGCCATTATTCTTTATTTATATATAACCTTGACATTCAACCTCGTGATCCTCTCTATTGTGTAGGTAACTAGCTACCACTAGAGTCCTCATAACGCACGAGGGTACGAGGGTACGAGGAAACTGTCAGAAACTCTGCACTGACAAAACTGTTGACATATCCAACAATATCTTTTAATAGTGTTACAGAAACCAATTACCTCGACTAACTCAGTAAGAATTTAGAAATTACTGCCATTTTTCACTTGTATTTCATGTCAGTTTTTTTATGGAAATAAAGGTTGTTAACGATTTAGTTATTCATTGCAGCCAATAAAAGTAATTAAAATAGTATTTTATAAAAAGAACGAAGCAATCAGATGATTGGCTGTTATGGAGACGGATTGAATTTTCTAACTTTGTGTAACCCGCAATTACAAATTACTTCTTTAATGATGAACAATCATTTGTAATTCATTTGGGGTTTAAAAATCTTTCGTAGTAGTTTAAAATTGCGCAGTTTAAGCCGGAGAGGTAAGCCTTTGAAAACTTGCGTTGAAAATAAAAGTGTACAGCCAAAGGGTTAGGTATAAAGTAACCGGCGATAAGGCACTGTATTTCGATAGTTTCATATATATGTTAATTTGTCAATTCTGCATTAAAATATATTATGATACATCAAAGGGACGAAAGGAAGAGAAACACTTGGAACACTCAATGTATTGTTTGCATGCAATTTACATTGAGAAATTCACGAGTCTTTGCTTTTCCGTCGTAATAATTGTTCATGCGAATGAACATAACAAGAGCCTCAAATTCATGTATTTAGACAGCTCTGTATCTACTTGAAGATTATAAAACATAGGAATTTTCCACGTCAAATGTCGTTTGAACATTTTCATTGAATTGAAACTTTTCATTTACACTCGGATAAAACAACTCTGTCCATTTGATGATGAACCGTATGATTAATATCCGGTGAAAATAATGAAGTTTTCATGCTCTGGATAACCGACGAATGCGGTTCAAATTGTTATTCACCCATAGACATGAAACTCGGCGAAATAGCGTTATGTATGCAAAAATCTAATTAACTTTTTCCCTAAAGATCGTTGATAAATTTGACAATAAAATAAATTATTAAATTGAAACAAACATGCCTGATCAACAAAAATCTTGTGCTGACAAATTCTCTACAATGACGGGATTCAAATCTCATAGTAGCGTTCGTAAATTCTCATTTAGTGAAATCTTTTTTCGTGGATTAAAAAAAAAAAAAAAAAAAAAAAAAAAAAAAACTTGATGTGCATTAGCGCAAACTTTTTGATAGATTATCCAATTACTTTGTTGAAATGCGCGAGAGTGCACTGTAAAGTTCTCTGCCTATTTTATTTTCTGCAGCAGTTCGGCTGACGTAGTTTATTTTCAGGACGTAAAGATTTATAGATCTCAGAGTAAAAAAGGTTTGTTACAGCGAATAATTGAATGGTATATGTATACAACAGAGGATTGAAAGGGTTTGTCCTTATGTGTGCATTATATTAGTGCACGTAAGTGTTAATTAAGAAGATATCACAAACTTTACGTTACTTTTATCTAAAAATTGTACAAATTCGTGTGCAATTTTTATAATTCGAGATCAATTAATAAACAAGCAATTGTCGACAATAAATAAAACGGTTTATTGGACTAAGATCCTGGTTTCTTATGTATATGTATGAAGCACCTGTTGAATTGAGTCGTGCGGAAACCATGTAGAGCCACTTAAATAAATGAAAAAAGGTATCAGGAGGAAATACACGGTCATGAATAACGAATATTGGTACTTTGGCTAATATCGGCCATCAGTTGAGGTCAAGGATATTTCATTAGATGGAGTAAGCACCCTGTCATCTAATCTTTATCGTATAAGATATATATATATACAGTACATATGGATAGAGAAGATAATCAAGCTTACCTACGATACGGAACCTCCGGCACGTATAGATAATTGTTATAGACGTGAAGTCGAGCTTCGTAATTGGATTTTCGACTTTGCTATAAATATATTGTTTTGTGTTATCCAACAAGACGGACTGACTTGGTGGAATAGGCTAGGCGGAGGAATACACCTACACAGACCCACGGTGAATAGATAAAGTTTTTGCGACAGATCGAAATAGTTGAGCATTCAATATTTTTCCAAAAGTTTCGTACACTAGCTGTCGTCTTTTTCTTCACGTTTAACATACCATCACAATCAACAGTTCATTTTGTTTGGTTGTTTTTTTTTATCTTTCAAATTCATCGCAAATTTGAAAATTCGAATTTTTCGTCTATCGTTTTCTTTTACATTGAAAGTGGATTTATTTCACTAGTTAGTTTAAATTCGGTAGTTTTTTTCTGTCGTCGAACATCATGTTTCGCTAACTGGAGATAAGTTATCCATCATTCTTTCCTCGTAATCCATCGTTCACAATTTTAATGAAGTTCTTTTTTCTTTATATAGTTCTTTATTGTTGTTTATTTATCGAGTTGGAAAAGTCCTGGTATTCTCTTCACTCGATGAATATCTTTATTCGAAATTTAACTCTCACAATGTGTCGCTTAGGCGTCGAGAATAGATTTCTTTTTTATTATTATTGGATTCTACAAATAATTTCGGTCGATTCCCGACGACAATTTTCTCGAGATTTCATCGCACTTGGGACGATATCTTTTCTTACGGTCCATTTGAACCTGTTCATAAGTGCGCTTGGCTCAAACGTTAAATCACTTTTGCTTTATTTCTTATGATCAAGTATTATCACTGTTTATACACTCCGTTTTGTCCACGAGGTTCATAATTACTTCGACTATATTTTTATTAATTATTCCTTTGAAGTAGCAATAGCTGGATTCCGTTTTTACTTCGATTCACTCGATGTTTTCACAGTTTTAATGAATTCATGAAATGAAAAAAAAAAAAAAAGAAAACAAACTATTTTTTCAACTGTTACTAATTAGTTTTATTCTTGTTATAACTTGAATACTTTTGAAGGGTGCAACGAGCAGAACTCTTCTTTTAATCGTTGCACAGTGTGATTTTTTGGTGAAAATTTCGTTGTTTTATTACATCGATTCTTCGCGCCGGTTAAATAAAGAATGATCGACGGTTTTGTCTCAACCAGCGTGTAACGGTCGTTCGTAAGGACCGAGGGGAGAAATATACGCGTGGAACATGCGCCAGGAACAGCTGCGAGCTCGGGACACGCTCGTCTGGTTCGAACGCTTACACTCGACTGATGCATTCTAGCGTCCATCAACCAAAGGACCAGCCGCCAGAGATAAAGTCGCGCGTCTACCCCCAACTAGGCTTCCCTCAGTTTCTTATACACGTAGATTATGAACAAATTTCAATAACCATAATAATGCCATGAAAAAAATTATTTTTCAAAACAATTAATTTCTTTTGTCCTGCGGGAAATAAAATAATCGTTTAGATCGAAGGATTGAAACAGAATAGTGGGGAAGAATAGTTATTCATTGTTTTCCAACGTGCCCTCAAGGGTCCTTTAATTTTTTCCTCATTCTTATTCTCTTTCCTTTATTTTTCCTTTTCTATTAATTTCTTCATATTTCTGCAACTGACTATGAAAATTAAATATCTTTTTTTTTCCTGTTGAAAGGAGATTCAAACTTAGAGTTTCTCAATGTATCAGTTGAATGCATGTTTACCTTCAACTACCGTATTCGAAATGTTTTTTCAATTGAATTGTCTTTTTTCAAAAATAAATAAACGTATTACGAATAAATGAAATAATTCGTTTTACGAATTTAACAAACGTCTGTGGAGTCTTTGGAAAGAAATGCTGTTGAAGGGAATGAAATCGTGATGCTCGAAAAAGTATAACCCACACGACAGGCAGGATTAATGAAACCATAACGTTTCAGTGAGTACTACGGAAAGCGAAAATGAGGATGGCGTACTACAGAGATACGCACGTAGATAAATGAGCTAGGGCATATATAATTTTTTCGCGTCAAGAAAACAGTGATGCCATAGTTTTAGCATTTGATATAAATGTGGGTATTATACATATGGATGAATTTATTTGTGTATATATGAATGAAATGAATATATTTCCAGGACAGTCAACATGTGACTGACATGTCACTCGCTTTAAAATCTCGTTTTGTAATGAAATATGATCGTAAAAGTTGCCCAAAGAAAATTCCACGAATATCTCATCCAAACTTATGAAACTGTAGCGCAGCAAGCTCCAAATCTTCATTCATATTCGTGTTAAATTTGATGGTCATAAATGCATGTCGCATTTATCTGTTTGTTAAAAAAAAAAAATTGCGAGCTTGTGATTTTAGTTCTATTTGGAATCTGAAATTCGAATTAACTTTCGACGCAGTAGCATTTGAAATTACGATGTTGGAATGGTTCATGTGAAACAAAAAATAAAGATCGGGGAATCGAGTAATAATAATACTTCCATCAAATCACATGGACTATCATCATTTTTCATTTTTTTTTTCAGTTTTATAAGTAATTGGCTACGTTGCTGGGTACCATGAAGCTTAAGCTCAGATGCTTTTTAAGCTCATAAAGTTGTTTGTTGCCACGTACAGATTTCAGGCACGTAATGTGACTGCCGGAAGTTGTTGAACTTGCGGTACAACGAACTCGAGACGAATTGTGTGAAAGGAATAGATTCATTTTTGAAGGAAGGGAAAAACGTTATCGGTTTACGTTCGAGTCAAAAGCAAGCCTTGAAATCTCACCCTTTGCAGAAACCATTCGTTACACGTGAGCTCAGGTCACCCTACGGGCAGAAAAACATTCTAGGAAAAAGCTTCACGATCATTTTTTTCCGGTTTTTTGCTCCATATGCAGACAAATACGTGAATGGAATTCGAATCTGTCAGTGAGGTATAGGCGACACCCTGAAATCTATGATTTATGCATTTTGCTTTGGGTTCGCATTTTTTTTATTGTATCGTCTCTTTCATTTGTGTATATTTTTCGGTGTTTTTTCATCAATATTCGGAAGAAAGCGTGTTCGTGATACATTCAAAGTCGATCAAAGTTTCGAAATGAACTGATAAAAAACAAATTTAATCGGAATCGAAAGTTTCTATTCTTATGTGGAAACATTTATTTCATCTTGTAGATAATTTGTGAATTAGTTAACAGAAGTTGCAATTATAATATTACTTGAAAGTTCATATCGATTTTATTTTTCCACGTCATTGATAGGACAGCAGTGTTTTAATGTTTTCACAATAAAACAATAGAAAAAAAAAATTGGACCAAATTATATCATGAGTATGCATTGAAATTGCGAAGCTCTCACTGATGTTCTGAAGACTATGTTGCCACCAAAGGCAGCTCAATAATTAAATGAGAAGCCATCTAATAAGTTTCGTTGCTATAATTGCAACTGAAGTGCAATTGATCATAATCGTTATTGCAATTGTCCAATGTGACGAAGATTGCATTCCATAAAATTATTTTATTGCCTCTTATTGCCCAACACCGTAAACATTTTTCATTAATAAAAATCGCGTTTGAAAATCGTTGAAAAGAAAAAAATTTAATCCACTTTACAACTTATGTATATTGAGAATTTTATTTTGTAAATACATTTTTTTGTTTATCGTTAATTTTTTCTCATAACGATACGTAGGATGTTTGTCTTCTGTATATAAGTCTCGATACGACGTATCGAAACAAATGCAAATTTGACTTAGAGTATTTTTTATATATGTTTTCTGCGAAAAACGTAGTAAGTAGCGCACCGACAAATGTTCCTTTTCTTTTAAGTTCGCAAGGTTCACGTTTAGCTCTTTGTTTTTTGGATCTTTTTTGTTTTTCAAGCACGCCTCACTGAATTTTTCGTTGTCTCAAGAGAATTTAACAAATCTTCGACGACTGTAATTCGAGCTTAATTATTCGGAGATGGTATACATGCACAAGGAAATATAAAAGTATCGCAAATATTTCTAAAAAAAATAACAATAGCGAAGGAAAACCAACATCATCGTAGTTTTACACTGCGGTAAATAATTACATAATTATAAGAACAATATACGTATAATACAATGTTTTACCAGTGCGTTTTGTCCGGAAATGTGAAAAAAAAACTAATAATTTCGATAGATAAGAGCTCGAGCACCGGTGCTTCGGATTTTCATTTTTATTCATTGCCATTTCTGGATCGAGCATAATTCGTTTTTTTTCTGCTATATAACAAACGGAGTCCGTAAAAATTTGTTTACAATGGAAAACAAAAACATCGAAACCTTAACCAACATCGACAATGACAGATGATATCGTGATACGATTTTTTTTTCGTTCTCCTTCTTCAAAAATATTTGACTTGTTTTATGACGTATCATATAATCTCAGGTTGTATTAATTTTATTTTCACGTAGACGGCAATTATAAAATTACGATAAAAATTTTACGATATTTCATCGAGAAATCAATGATTCATTCAAAATTACAAAACAATAACGATTTTCAACGTGTACCAAAGAATATGGCAGTAAACATTATAACGCCTTAATTATTGATGAACGAAATTGATGGCAATTGATAGTCAATTTTGGAGGCTATTTAAATGAACGATAAGAAAATAAAAAAAATCACATTCAATACAACTTTACATGTCACTTTTTATGACAGAGGGTTTTGGATGTGAGCTTCGGTTTTAGGTCGAAACATTTCGCAATTTTCGAAGTAGTATTGATTTTTCAGGCCCTTGACTTCGCGTTCAAAAACAACAAAGACCATCACTTTCGTACGAATTTTCCTTCAATCGTGTACATTTTTATCCACCGATCAAATTCGATTGTATAAAGAGGAAGAAAAAAATCTCACTATCGAAACAATCAATGATCCTCGAAGTGAAAAAAAAAAACATGTATTTCATTATTTCTTTTTCTCATTCTACGACTAAATTTTATTTCGCGAAACTTGCGTATAAAAAAATAAAGTATCAACGTTTAAGGCATTAAGTAAAAGGCATCCGACACTATATCATCTAAATTCGTACACAAACCCGAGGGTCCTATAAAAATTCACACTCTACTTTAACAAATAAATGATGGAGAAAAAGAAGGAGAAAAACAAAACGAATGGTACATATCAGAAGACAATGTTTAGCCTCTTTTATACATTTTTAAATATAAAAATTGAGAATGGTTCGCGGATAGATTTCCAGTAAATACATGGAATTTGGTAATCTGTTTTGTCGCATTGCCAAACATCCAAATTAGGATTGAATTAATTTTCCAACCGTGGTTACATGAGCGAAATATTCTGAAAACTATTTTCACCTATTACACAAAATTCACGTTTAACTTCTTTCTCGATAAATCCAATCATCCCTTTTCTTCGTTTATTTTTCTTCAAATATAACACGCGACATTACGAATTTGCTACATAAATTCTTGTATTACAAACTAATTTGTTTGTTGTCTCTTGTCCACAAATTACCCAAAAAGGCGTACCCGTAACTTTAAACTTTTTAAACTGTAATCCATAAAGAATTCATTATTTACTTTTTTTTTATTCAATAATCTCGAAGGTACAATGCGAATTAATCGATAGGTCCTGCCGTTATAATAGTGTAAAAAAATGTCTATCAATGATTCATTAACCGTAGATGGTGGGAGAAATTTTTTATGACATTATTGTTTAAAGTTTCATTGTTTTCTTTACGTGATCACAATTCAGGGGCAAGTTTTATTTTTAAAATATGAAAAAAAAAAGAAAAAAAACAATAGAAATATAATATTCTCGAGGGAGACGCAATGTTGAATATGTGTGTATGTTGTCGTGTGACGTTAAGGACGAATTGGAATGATATATACAGATGACAAATGGTTTTTGTCTGAAAGGAGCGAACTTTGCACGGGTTAACAGTTCTTTGTTCCTCCAGTTCGTTGATAATCATGGAGAAACATGTGATATTCATTACGAATAATTATTTAGTAGAAGTAAATATCTGTTCTGTTTTCAATCACGAAATAACAATTGCGACAATGTCTCATTAAGTTTGGAGATTGCTTTTTACGACTAATACTTCGTAATAGTCTCGTGAAACAATATTTTCTTTGTAGTTTATAGTGTTTAGACGATAATTATTTGTTTTCGGTTTGAACATTAGTATAATCGTTATCTTTTTTTTCCTTAGTATGTCGAGACCGCGATCAAACGGTATTTATTAATTCTCTGTAACTGGCAATTCGAAATACTATTTGGCTCTTTTATCCTCTTATTTTCAATTATTTGAGTGGAAAATTGTCATTAAAATTTTTTTTTTTATATTATGTTGGAAGTGCCCTAACGGTCCGTCGTCGGGCCACGATAATTTGGCATTCATTCCCTGAGCGAAATTAACAACTTCAATGTTTTGTAAGATCGGGTACAGCCTTCGGGACTCGATATATATATATATATATATATATATATTTTTTTTTTATTTTTTTTATAGTCACGTCCAGAACAAGTGGAACAGGATCATTTTTTTCAATAGCTCCTAAAATTTGACCGATCAATCAATTTGCATTTAACAAGGTTCATCAGGTGATAAACTTGGCTACAATTAGTTTTTTACGTTCTTTCGAATCGGCCAATTATTTGGAGCAGCGTATGTTCAAAATGCAGTCGAAAAAGATGATTCTGTTCGATTCGTTTCCGACCTTCACTGTAAATGGAGCATTCTATACCAAATCGGCAACAATTTCAAAGTTGCGTCGTTCATTTGTTGATATTTTTCACTTTTCGCAAGCTCATGAAAAGCAACTTGCCTATTTTTTTTCTACACTTTCATCTCGGCTCGTCAAATACGAACTTTTTCAAAGGTTGCTGATTTACTTCTACAAATATCTTTAATTCCTTGATAAATTGAACGAATCGAATGGATGAGGAGGCTAAAGGCTTTTTATTTTTTGAAAAGAATTTTTGTTAATATGTACGTCAAACATTATTTCAAATTTCATAACTGACAGTAATAGGTGCGTGGGCTTCGCCCACCTATCAAGTTAAGCAACCTCTGGAGAGAATAATAGTAGATTGAGTGACCACTTGGCCATAGACTGGCATGTACAGCGATCACTGAGTTGGCGTCAGCTTTTACAAGTTTCTGATAGTGATAATCAATTGAAATTGACGAAAAAATATAGAACCTCGTATCGGTTACGTATTCCCATGTTTTCCCTGGCCTTTTTGAAAATTCTATACAGTAATGCATTCAAAAAATAATGGCTGCGAGCAACACTAATAGGGAGTTTCTCCGGAGCAGTAATAAAAAAACTAAAAATTCAACTTTCTCGTGCATTCGTTTTCATCGATTTTTCCGAGGGTTATAAATAATTCATTTAAACAAAATGTACAGTACAGTTATAAATAAATGCAGCAACTATTCGTGGAAAATAAGAAAAAAACAGTTTCCTTTAAAATAATTAAGAAAAATAAAACCGAAAGAAATGACTAACGTGCAAAGATAAACTTTTGCTGATATCATTTTAAAAAACGAATGAAGTCATCTCTCAACTAATTTTCACATATTCTTGAACGAAAGTACATTTCAAGATTAAAATTGCGAACCTTTCGTTCCTTGAATTCATTTTTTTTTCTTTTCACGACATCATAAATATTGAACGATAAAAATATGCAAAATTTTTTATAAGCTCGTGTTTGGTAAACGTATTGAGATGAAAATTGCAGAAAAATCGAGTGAGTTGCTTTTGATGAACTCGAAAAATGAATATAATATTTGAAAAATGAACGATCCAAAATGAAAACTGTCGCCATTATGGCATGGAATGCCCCATAAATATTTATGTACACTTACAAGTGTTCGGTATATTATATATTATATATATGTATATATATCATAAACACTTTGTCTATCTGTGGATACGATTTTTGTTTGTTTGTTCTGTCATGTGACTGATTAACTTTATTAAGTACCTAGTGCTAACGCTTCAGTTTGTGTCACGCTGGCACGTGTTGAGCGTTGGTATAACGATCTTTCGGTGACGACGCTCCCATATCTGATGCCGTTTTTGCTATTTTGCACTTACGGCCATTCTCCAAGCGTTATGAACGTTCTTGTTTCGGCAACAGATTCGTCGTTTCCTCGATTTCCTGATGATTGTTTGGCCCCAATAATCTTGAGGCGTCAGTCTGTCTGCTGGCAATTTCGCTATCGACACTGCTATTTGTATTGTCTCCCGGTGGACTTGGAAATTTCTCAGCCTTTTGAGGTAAAAAAAAAAAAAAATGAATAAAAATTAGGTTTCCAAATTTTTTAAAGGCTTGAAGGCCTCCCTCGCAGCTTTTGAAAAATGGAACTTAAGCGTTACTATTTATTTCGGGATAATGAATTGCTCCGTAAAAAATTTTGTTCGGAAGACCTTTTATACAATTTTTTGTAAAGTATAAAACATTTTTTGATTTTATTTTTTTCAATTTAACTTTCATGTGTAAAATTTCGGCGTCCTGGCCGTATTGCCGCTTCGTTTCTGCCATACGCGTTATCCTAGAGTCAAATTCAAAAACACTTCATCAGCTACTTATTAAAAACTATCAAGTACGTTAAGATATTTAGAGGAACTGGCTCTTTTATAACAATGGCAATTTTAAAAAAAATATTATACTCGTCACCTCAAATTTACATGAAAAAAATTTGGATTACTAAAAGACTTTTAAATGTTACTACCGGATATTTCAACGTTCATTACTGGCCAGAGTACCGGTGTGTGCCACATTAAATTCTGTTACTATGGGTTCAAGCTGCTGGATCGTTTTGACAGAGGAAGATTTTTTTTTTTTGCTTATCTTCTCGTATATATTTTTTAAAATCTCTTACGGTAGCTGATAGCTGCGTCAAACTAGTCAAATGAGTATTAATTTTTCACAATAATAAAATAAATTAACGGTGGATTCTTATTATCGCATGTCTTATTACCCTCGAAAAATATTAGCGATACATTTGTAAAACGATAAATTAATGCAAAATTCCACGATTTAATATTTTTATATACATTTTTCAAAGGATAATCCGCCTTTTCAATGCGATTTTAATGCACTGCCGCTTATTTTGTTCATCGAGAGATTGTCTACAAATTCATTGTGGCGATTTTTTTAAATCTGAGCCTGTTATTTTCACAGTAACTGCAATTTGTTTGTGAAATATCTATTTGGTTGATTAAACAATCCGTTGCAGCATCGAAACGATTAATCTTCGAAAAAAATCGACGTACTGAATTTGTAGAGAATCGTTAATATACACATGACATCGTGAAATTTTACATTGATTAATCGACAAATTTATCGTTATTAATTTTTTTGGAGTTTAATTTGTATCAACGAATCCATCGTTCATTTATTCAACTATTGTATTGAATTTTGAAATTAATTTTTTTTTACCGTTAAAATTGAACCTCCATTTGCATAATTAAGAAGAAATCATTTGAAATAGTATTGGAATTGAAAATTGTGACAGTTATGTCGTAAATTTATTTCAAAAATAAGTTTTTTCAAGGAAAACACATTTGAAGCTTTTGACAGCTGTTTTTTTTTCCGAGCTGAGAGAAACACTTTACTGAAACAACCCCTTCAGCATTGGACTGTGTTCAATTTCTATTAATATGAAGTAACGTTTGATGCAAAAGTTTTGATTTTTCAAATTTTCAGGAGTCTCCTAAAGCCTTTAATTGAGTGTATCAAAGAATTGAAGATAAATGAATTATTTTCTTTACGCACGTTTACCGGTGACGTTTTTAATTTTCCATTGTGACCAGTACGGGTTGATATGAACTTTGCGTTCGTCACTGGACTCGCGCTCACTGGTACAGGTGAAGTTGGTGCTGTGGCACTTTTTCTCGGCGAATGTTGTGCTTCCGAGGTATCCTTATCCTTATAATCTTTTCGTAATAATGTTGGAGATTCGAGGACACTGCGATCATCCTCATCCAAAGAATGAAGTAACTGAAGAAAAACAGAAATTGAAAAGTTACATCTTTTTATTGAATCCGATAAAAAAATACACGTAGCAAAAATAATATCTTCGTCAACGAGTCACGGATTTTTCTGTTTTTATATGTAATGATCAACGAGATAAGAATAATCGTTTTACAAACTTGTTTTTTAAAATCGTGTAAGAAATAATGATTGAAAGGTAGATGTTTTTTTTTTACATACTTTTTCCACTTCATCGTCAAATTGATCTTGACTAGAATCTTTCTGGCTCTTGTCCAAAAGCGTGGCACGCTTGGCTGCGAGATATAACGATCTTTTGACTTTAACGTAGAAAACTTCTGTGATAGCTCGTACCGTGTAATCCGGGACGAATGTGTGACGTAATATTGCATCCAAGTTTACCGATTGGATACTTCCCAAAGTTTGAGGATTCGCGTTCGTTGGAGACTCCGCTGTAAAGATTCGAAAACTTTATAAACCGTGTAACAGAACAAATTTTCGTGCTCATTTCATTTTTTAATATTTTACAAACTTTTTTTGCATAAATCTCCACAATTTAGTTCGTTTTTCTCATTTCAACCATTTAATTTTTTCGTACAATCAAAGCTTTAACTATTTTTTTTTTTTTTTCATTTTCGTTAATAAGGTCTCGTAATTCAAATTGAATTCAAGTGAATTATCAAAGATTATTGTGAATTTAAGGTAGTAATCTCACCACATTCGCGTTCAAAAATTTACTCATCGGTTAATTTTGAAAAAATCGAATGTAACTTGCGGAATAATACGACAATGTTAGTTCTTATAGCACGTAGGAATGTAAAAATATATAAAGTTTTGGAAAAAATATCCAATGTGATGTTCAGAGCTTGAAAAATAACCATCTTGCCCACGTTTATAACACAGACGAGTTGATACTTTATATTTCTGTATGTCCGAAACTAGACGTACAAAATTCTTGATTTTTTTTTTCGATAAACTTAGTCACATGTTCCTCTGTAATCGAGAAAAACAACTGTGGATAAAATTTTCGGAGTATTCTGTGAAATGTGAATTTTCCTACTGCTCCCCATAAGAATGCGTCTAAAACTGCGCAATCTTTGATTGTCGATATCTTGAATATCTGATGATGGTGAATACTTTTGGACTTTTGCAATTAGTTTCTTAATAGTGCACGGAATTGGTACTCAAAATTTAAGAAATGCTGTAGAATAATGCTTTGGCAAGAGTACTTTCTTAATGTCTGAAGGAAAAAATATGATGGTATTGATGGAGAAAATAAATATGTAAATCTTACCAATAACTACATTAGCACTTAGTGCCTGTTGCCCAAAATACGTGAATGGACCACTTTCGAACATGAGATTTTCTTTGCCAACAGTTACTTCGACCCTTCCTTCAAGTATGAGTACGAAATAATCAACTGGTTTGCCTTGTTGGTATATCACAGCAGCTGGATCGTTTCGTGCCTTTTCTCGATTCTTTACTTTGATATGATATATTATGTCTTGTTTCAATAATCGCCGTAGTATAGTCTCCGATATCGTGTCCGGTTTGAAAGGATCAACTGTTCGCAATAAATGGATTATTTTTTAAGTATAAGCCTAATTTAGAAAGGTTTTTCTGTAATAATTAATCTATTAACGAAACAGGCTCCCTGTGCTTACTCGTCGACAAATATTGGAACATTGCCAGTGTTAATTGCGGTGATATGTGGATACGTTGATTTTCCTTCTTTTCCGCAAATACAGTGAAATCTTGTACTGGCCTTGGACGTGCCAGTCTCTTGCGTTTGCTTCTATTGTCGGCTGTTTATAATAAAAATTAGAAGAAAAAAAAACAAATTATTTTCTGAATTATCCATCAGTTATGATGTATTAGGAATTGCACTATTTTTATATCAATTTTTCGAACATTCAATATTTCATTGATTTTATTTTGTTTTATATGTATTGAACATTTGTTGATTTTTTCATATTTTAACAGTATTAAGTTTTTCCAATGTTGAATATATCTTGAAAATCGAAGGAAAAATAACTTACTGAATACATCTGTCTCGTCCATGATTTCTGCTTGAATCAATTCTTCGATAACATCTTCAAGGGTAACCAATCCAATAACTTCGTAAAATGGATCACCCTCGCCCTCGTTATTGACTCGCTGTACAAAAGCCATGTGTCCCTTGTGGCCTGTTGAACGGAAAAAGATTACGATGAAAGATACTTTAATGAATAAATTTCGTAAAATCTGCGGATTTTATGCTTGGACTAGTACGCGAAATAATATTTACAGACGATTGTCGTGATAAAATTTTGATGGTAAACAATGCGGCTTTGGTGTCTTGATCATATCCAAAGCTTATCTTTGGTAATTCGAACAACTGTCAAAATCTAGCAATTGCAATATTTCAATTTCGTCACAACAAATGTTTTCTAAGACAAGTGAATGATTCTTTGTGAAGTAATACATTCAAATTGGCTGTATATTAACTCGAAGTATAGTTTTTTGGTGTTCAATAGCTAGCGATTAAAACTTGATAATTCGATCAGTGCTTTACGTCTATCCTTTCATGATTTTTTGATTAAGCGATCGATTTTTTTTTACCAATCCCTCGAAACGATTGTTTCTCTAATCGTTTGATAATAGTATTTACGAATAATAACCTTTTATATATATATTTTCTTTTACATTTACGAATGTTCCAGTGACTATGAAAAATCAAAAAATCAACTATTTGTTGTTGAAATAACAGTTCAATAATCAAAAAATTGGATAAAGAGAAAGAGGTGGGCAACGAAAATCTTTCCGTGGCTCAAATTGCTCTTGTTGTTTCGATGATTATCTTTATTGTCATCCAGCATAAAAATGTCTCACCTTCTTTAAACTGTTTGAACATTATGTCCAAAGTGACATCTTCGAAAACAAAGTTGCATGGATTTTGATAAAACTGACAGAGCGTTCTAAGTGGTGTATTGTCGTCAGGATCAACGAAAGCGAGATCCTTGATGTAAAGCATCGTTATGATATTCGTACGAGCACCCTCATATACAGGTATCCGTGAAAATCCTGCAAAGTAGAGCACGACCTGTTCTTGAGTTATGTCGTTTGGCCTTAATCGTTTCATCCATCGATAAGATTTTCTCGTCATTGAGGATGATCTTGGTCGATGATAATACGAATTATAAGAAATATAAAAGAAACTATAACTCGTGCCAAATCGATAAAACGAATTGTTATCTTATCAATAGCCCATCCGTGCGTAATAAGAAATCATTTTTATTCTAATTAATAATAACGATTGAAACAATTTTATTCTCCATTATCGATATATATTTATATTCATATATGGTAGAAATAATAGAAAAAAAGTCAATTTATTAATATTTTTTGTTTGTTCTTACGTACCCGATTTCATGATTTCGGAGACAGTTTCGAAATCCAAAATTGCATCGTAATCCAACATGTAGACGTCCTCTATGCGTGTCATTACATCGGCAACGGTTTTCTTACGCAATTCAAGTGCACCAGAAATAATGTTAACTTCATCTTTCTCCAAATCGTTGTATCCCGTAGTTACCTATCACAATATTACAGATAAATACCTTTCAAATCAAATTATCACAATAATCTTTGTTTCTTATATGAAAATCGTGCGTTTCCAAACGATATCTCGAATTCTTTCTCAAGTACTACACCCTTATCCGTGTGAATCTTTTTTTCTGGTCAATCTACGATTCGATCATATTTTAAGCGATTGATAACATAGCCAAAAATTGAGTCTGAAAACAATTGATGATTCGAAAGAAGTGCCATGTTGTAAAATCTTTCACGAAAGATTATAGTTTGTTTGGATAGAAAAAATACTGAAATAAAATCGACCCCATTACTATTTGGAATGATTTTCAAAGTTTGAAATATTTCTTTTTTTTTCTCATCAGTGTTTTTATCATTAAATATGTTTTTTTTTTAAATTTATTCATTGAAAGACTGCACATGCTAACGTAACGAAACAGAAACGTTTACGGTTCGCTTGGCTCGTGTCACAGACGCGCGATATATAAAAACAGGGCTTGCAAGAGTCGAATTACCAAGAGGGGTTATCTTAAACCGATATCTCAGCAAGGTATTGCACGTCTGGTATGACATTATAATGGTCATTTAACGAGCAATTTGAGAGTCACTGCCCTGTTTTATGATAAGAACACGTCGAATTGAGACACTCGTAATAATACCCCTCTTCGCGTACACGCGAATACATCCATGAAGCTTATGATCATTCAATTGATATATAAGTCAAATAAATCACCGAACCACTCTCGATTTATTAAACGAGATTTTCTGTGTCAATTTTCATTGGGGAAATGTGGTAAAGCCGATCAAAATGCTTCATTATCCTCAGCATATCATCGTCTGCTTGGAGAGAAGTATACTTTCTCTCGACTTAATAATTTTATATCTCGTTCGGTCACGTATTTACTTTCTAACTCTAGATCCATGTGACTTTACACTTACGATGTTTACAATGTCAGAGCCACCGTAACCGAACGTTTTATTAATTTATTATTATTATTTTTTTCAAACTAAATTTGTTCATCTGTTATTTTATTAGCGTAATTTGTTTATATTTATATTTACGTATATTCTCTTACCCTCACAAGTTCCTTCAGACGTTCACGATTATAAACATTTCCAATTTCTTCGCCCAACAATAAATTTAAGAGTTTGCTTATAGGATAACTCAAAGGAAAAGTCAACACCATCGTACATTTAGTTACAAAAATTGTTTTTGCTCCGACACAAAGTCCGTGCCTACTGCAAAACGCCTGAAAATAAATAAATTTATAATTACACGTATATTTTTAATTGCAATGATGATCAACAAGATCGCGATTAATTCAGAGTTCCTTTTTATGCTACTTACTTGCGGCGAGATTTCACCGAATATTACAATTGCGAGGGTAGAACAAATGACGGCAACCAAACCGGAAGTGAGGTCGTCAAGGAGGATCGTAAAAAGTGAATTGACGAGAACGTTTGAGAACAGAATTGAACATAGCAAATAATTGCCACGGTTTCGCACTGGCTGTATGATTCTGGCATATTTCTTTTCCTGCGATAGAAAAACAAACAATTTCGAAATTTAACGAAACTTGGTTCTTTGTAATTATCGTTAATGAAGAAAAAAAAAGTTATCAACATTCATTTTTCATAACTTTAATAACATTTTTCTATTTTTATTGCATTCAGTTTTCATTTTAATGTTTTCTCAATATTAGTTTTAACACAATAATTTGTTTTCAATCACTCACAATAATTGATTCTTAAACATATCACCTTAGTAGAACAACAATGTTAACAATTAACTAACCTGTTCGGTTCCTGTGTTGCACAATATTTTTAATTCCGTTCGGTCCATTGCCATTAACCCTAAATTGAGTCCAGAAAACAATGCGGAGAAACCAAGGCAAGTTAAAATAATGACAATACTCAACCATAATGGTAGATTCTTCTTGTAAGTACGAATCTGAAAACGGGATAATAATAAATTAATTCTGTCAATAGTTTGAATTGCAACAATTTTGTGTTGAAAAACTTTTTCCTATTCTTATTATTACTTGTTTGAATACTCACAATGCTATAACTTTCGATTCCTTGATGTTTGAATAGTTCGTCTTGACTTTTTGGATGATTGTTATCATAAATTCCCTGCTTAACGCAAATGAAAAATGGCGAGCCAAGTGGTAAATTGACATCAATCAGAGCCGTATATTTTTCCACGGATCTAACCTGTTTTCATATTTAATTGACTTTCAACATTTTTCCACGTAAATATTAGACGCGATCGTGTTTGAATAAGGTGAATTGCGATCGTTTCAAATAAATCGTATATTGTTTATCAAAGACTTACGGGAAATTCCTTCGTCTTAATTTTGTCGCAAATCGAACCTCTCTCTTGTGGTATATCCGTGAATGTGATTACAGTATCTTTAGTGATACCGGTGCCAAATAAACGCAATGTTGCCGACGAATCTGTCAGAATTTCTGGTATTCCATCCTCTGTATACAGAGGTTCTTTATCTGCGGTCTCGACTCTTATTCCTTCGATTCGTACTAATTCGTACGGCTCTGGAGCCGGTGCATCACCCATTAACGCCTCAATTCCATTATCGCGTTCCGAACGTACAGGCGTTCTGTAAACACATGACAAATATTTTCGTATCGTATGTCTCGTACCGACATAACAGAATATTTATTATCTACAAATAAATATTAGACAGTGAGAAAGTAAGTCAACCAAATCCTGCATGTAGGCATATAGCACTTATTTCACTTTGACTTTCGCAGCTTCTTAAACATCATCCAAATTTCCGAATAAATTTCTTCATACGAAGAATTTAACGTTAAATTATTACTGCAAACTTTTCAACTACCTGTAGCTGTCAATTAGGTTTTTATTCAAATTTGATTTCTAGAATAACTTTTCATCCTACTAGACCAGGGGAACAATACGGAACTAAGAAGCAACCTTGTCGTTGAGAGTCAGGTGCTGCGAAAGAATAAAGACGAAAAAGCAACTGTAGGGTAACGTATGGTATTTCGATCGAACTCATCCGTTGTGTTAAGGTTGCCTTTTCATTCTCTAGTAGTTACGGAAGCTGTAGTTGAAACCTGTAAGCTTAGTTTTTCAATATATGTTTTATGGTTTCGTTTTGTTTCAAAACAACTATTGTGCCAGTCGGTTAGTGTTTTTAGAAGGTCGGAAAACCAGCAATAACTACAAGAAACAGAAATCCAATTTGCTAGGGATTCTCAACTAAAAACAACGATTGCCTTCGTTCACTGGGTCAATAACTTTTTTCAACGTGCAACAATATCTTTGAAAAATTTATCTTCTTATATCGTTATATAGATAAAATATTAATGGAGAATATTCGAAAATGACAAATGTATTCATCAATAATTCATATGTAAGTGAATTTGTTTACATAAATAGAAGTAAATACAGAATGAAAAGTTGGATAATCTGCAAGGCTAAAGTAGTACTTCTCGCTTAGGTAGTTACGTTACAAACAAGAAGCACGTTTCGAGCATGTGCTTTGTGCAAACTAAATCTTAAAATCCTCCGGATCGTACATGTATAGGACAAGAAATCCAGTCAGGTGGGTGCCAGTAGGTCAAGGTCACGGTCCAACTCTACATCCCTCCTACTGACGCCACGAAAATTTTCCCGAGGGACCGTGGAGATACGTTGAAACTGTGTCTATTGATTGGACAGCCGCCACACAAACAAGATTCTTTTTCAAGAGAAAAGAACGTAAGAGATCTTGGAATAAAATTTACACGGTAAAAAGGAATAGAAAACGAGGAAAAAAGTAATTCGTTGAAAGGTCAATGAGTGGCCAATGGGTGTGTACTTTACAGTGGGATTAATTTATCGATTACACAGCCTGCCCTTTTTTTCGAGCTAAAATTCCGCAGTGGGAAGCGTGAGTAAGCTGAATCGAGACGAACGAAAATAAATATTTTCATAATTGAAATTCGAAACATTGTAATAATAATAATAATAATAATAATAATGAGAAAATTAGTGAGCGCGAAAAGAGATGAAGTTATTTCTTATTTGTTTAAATACTTAAAAATAATTGAGCTTAACTATATTAATTTGTAATTGTTTTCATTACATTACGTTTACATTTAGCGAATTAATTTTTCTACGTGTTAATATCACTTCTATTTGGGGTCATTGAATTTAATTGACAATTCAACAACAAGTTGATAATATAAAGGCTTGGTATATATCTTTATATACAGTGCATATATATGTATGTGAGCGCGTTAACGCCGCTTGATAAACGGGAGTGAAATTGCTGATTGGGTAGACAGTGAGTCACCACAGACAACATGAAAAAACACGCCAGTAGGAGAAAGATTGATAATGAGAGTATCATTGCAAAAAGAGTTTGACCGGAAATTGATGCTGAATTATTGCGTGCCCTATTTTATTTCATTCTTTATAATTGGGCGCCAAAAAATTTGTGCCGTTAATATGTTTCCTTTATGACGGTTTTGTATCTTTTGTCAAGCGAATTAGCTCGCTCTCGGCATATGAAGAAAACTTTTGATCTTTAGTGTGATTGAAGCTCGTGCGTGGTTGCCTGAAAATAGTTCAATATAATAAGAATGAAGCATGGACCACTTGACCACCAAGACCTCTCGTAAATTAAAACGAGCCGGTTACAAACCAATTAACCAATTGTTACAATTCACCGGTCAACTTTAATTCAATTTATATTTACGAGGTCGTGTGTCACCGTTAAATTAAACGCAGGATCTTGAGACATGCGTTGATTTTCATTTCCCTCATATCTAATGATATCATAATCGTTGTAACAATGAGACGAAAATTTTGAAATGACAGGAGGAAACCACGTCCTTTGCCGTTGAGAAACGTATAATTTGTGGCAATTTTCTTCCACTGGACCATTTCGTTATGGAAATGTGTTAACGAACGCGTATTCGGAAGTGGCGAAATATGTAGGCCGCATCATCTATTTTTACTCTACCAACGTGGACCATTTCGGTGTAATGGAACTTCTGCCGGATATCTCTAACATCGAGATATATACAATCGAAGAGTTTAAATTTCGTGGCTCAAGATAAACAAGTTGAGTAACTCACGCTCTCTCGCCGTATTCAATGAAACTTTATTTTCAATTTTTTTTTTTTTTTTTTTTCAATTGAAATATTGAATAAAAACAAATAAAAGCATCCAAATAGAAGCTGTTTTCATCACCAATAGTGCGAATTCATGCCATGACGAATCAATCCAATCGTTTCCTGATCATTACACTAATTCAAGGTTCACGATATAGAGAATGTGCCAGACAAAAGACTTGTGATAGGATCCGAAGTAACAAAGATTTTCGAAATCTTGAATAATGAAAATACAGGTGCTCAACTCTTTCTATCATTACTATCAGCTGTTTGCCAAGGGATGTAAACAAAATATAATTCCCGCCACAATTTCAATAGCTAGGATTGAGGAAATCACTTCCTCGATTCATGAAAGAAAACATGACGTAAAATATCGAGAGAATATTAAGAAAAAGATTTGGCTGACCAACATAACACTATTTTCGTCTCAAGAGTGTGACTATTTTTATCTCCTGATGCTTATTGAACGAACATGAACGTATTTCAGTTAGGAAATTGTCATAATGGGGTCATAGTCCTTACAACAGCATTGTACATAATAATTGTGATCAACACATGAATGTGCTTCTAAAATTTGTGTAAAGCAATATGCAGATTTATAAAAAAGATAGCAGATACCAGATTAATGAATTTAAAAAAAGCTGTATTGACAAACTTACACACCACCATTTGCCACATTGTGTAACAATAATATAACTGAAATACATTATTTATGAAAAGTTTCGTGCACGTGAAGGAGCATTCAACCCGGCTATTTATCTTATCTCTGATTATTCTGGCCAACGTATTTATTTTTTGCAGCAATTTAATACATTGTTAAAAATCGAAGATAGAAGACGGATATGAGGAAGAAGAAAGAGAAAAAAAAATTCCGATGTCTCAACAAAACCTTCCAAAAGTTATGAAATAGTTGGGGAATTCATTGGTCAGAACGAACGTAAACCACAGCAGTGGTGGAAGTTTAAGTATCTAATTAATTCGTTCGTCGGACTAGTGTCTCTCTGACATTCATCAAACGTTGCTAACGCGTTTCAAACTGTTATTATTATTATTTTTTTTTATTTTTATAGCCAAGACTTACTGCTTCTACAGCGTTAATCTTTCTATTTTCAGTTTATTTTTTCACCTTCACCATTGCTGATTCCATTTATAAATTTTCAAAAAATTTAACGGAAAGAAAAAAAAAAAACAGCACTCACTTGTTATTGGTCAGTCTTACGGCGAAGTTTCCTCCGAGATTGTACGGCAAATAGCCGTGCGGGGTAACGGTACTCAGACAAAAATAGACGTCGGTAACCTCAAAACAACAGTGATCGGGTAATTTGTAAATCACGAGATTGCCCGTACGCGAGGTCGACAACTTGCGCAGACGACCATACTTATCGTCACATTCTTGCTCGTTCGGTGACCAGCTTAGAGTTAGGTCATCTTCGTAGTTACTGTAAGGTTCCTTGAATCCGACCTCAACCAAGAGACCGGAAGCCGTTTTTAACCCCGTATCCACATTGTACAACGTCGTATTTTTAAACTCGACATTAGGATCAATGAGACGAACTGAATTTACAATATTTGATAAAACCACACCGTTGTATTTCAACGAAACGCCATTCGCTAGGTGAAAAATTCCGAAAACAAGTAGAAAAGTAGCCGGCGCGAGCGAGTAACCAACATGTTGCGCCATCATGCGACAAATGCGGTATGACAACTCTCGTTTCTGTGTTCTGTCTCTCCACGATGCTGTATTTATAACCTTGAAGCACGTGACTGCGCATGAGCACTTTCGGAGCACACACGTCTCTTACGAACTCCGGCTACTTCTCGCCCAAACTGTACTCTCTTTCCCAGATATGAGATACTCCACGCGCCTGCGTTATGAGCGGGGCATTTCTATTCCCTGCCATTATCAGGCCTTCAGGTTCGATATTTCAATTCAATCATAAATGCTTCAATGTCCAAAATTACTTCGCAATGACCAGGCATTGGCTATGTTATGTGTTTCTACGATCTATAGTTCTACAAAACTTATTTGTACTGGTTACGTTTTTTTTTTCTAAAAAACTAAATTTTCCCATTCACATTATTAAGTGGATTTTTGCGATTGCGTCAAATCTTTCATAATGATACCTCGGTGAAAGTCCGCTTTACAATTGTTTGGCTGGACGAAGCTAGGTCGACTTGGCGCCATATGGTGTTACGCAGTAGAAACAAAAATGCTGTCGATAAATTGGAGTTGCTAGTAATTTGTGAATTCACATGGATTTTGTTTTATCTTTCATTGATAAAGTAGTTCTGGATCATCGTTTCTTCGTTGACTACCAACGATAGTGTACCTTCAACGTTGTGACATGATAACCAAATACTTAAAACAAGTTCTGACGAGTAATGTATGATCGGTACATTCGTTTGCCTAATGGAGTGCCTAATTTTCGATCCTCACCGTGTAGTCGCTATGTTTAATTATAGAGCGTGGAAAAATGTTGTTTGATCGACGAAATGTTTCATTATTGGATGTCAACGGAACATATGATCATCACAATAGTACAAACCGTTTAATTAAATAAATACACCAGTTTAAATGCTATTCAATCAACCATTTGTTTCTCAGTATCATCGTTGACGTAATAAAATTGGTATATAGGATCAGGATTAATTGTTTCGACAATAAGGATCTCACTAATCAATTCCCATTAATCGCATCTTTATTATACATTATAATCTCACTAAAAAAACACAATCGGAAAATGATTTTAAACTTTGTACAATATCAATGTAATTTCTGGCATAAGGATGAGCGTGCATGCGGGAAGGAATCACTAGGAATAGCCGGTGATTGCTTTGTATCTTGGGAAACCAAGATGGACCACTGATTGGCACGAGGATGACCGGTAGTTTAACAAGCGAACAAATTACCAGGCATAGTTGATGTGGTCATTGGCGTTGCTGTAGGTGAAGTGAGCGACTTCGGTGGCTGGGGAGTAGGCGATTTTGACAAGGGGTTGATGAGCAGCCGGGGCAGGATGGGCATAAGCTGCTGGGGCCGCATAGGCAACCGGAGCGTGTTGAGCAACCTGATAGGTCGCGGGTGCTGCATACGTAGCTTTGGCAAGATAACCGGCAGAAGGTGCGGCGTAGACTTGTTGGGCAGTTGGGTAAGCTGCAGGGGCAGCATAGCTCTGGTAGGTGGTGTATTGTTGTTGAGGGTAGTACGCCTGGGTATGTGCAACTGGAGCAGCTGCGTAGCTGTAGGATGGAGATGCAGATGCGTAGTTCACGGTTGCTTGTGGTACTGCGTAGGCCAATTTAGCATGATGATTTTCGTAGATCGGTGCAGCACCGGTGGCATAAACATGACCAGAAAGGGCAGGCTGTGCTGAGTAGTAGACCGAGGGGTTGCTCACACGAACGTCGGTTTTGCTGCTGCTCGAGTATGGCGTTTCGATTGTCTTTGATTGGGTGGAAACCTGGGCCAAATTTCCTTGACTCCTGTAGGTGTTGTCGGAACCGGATGTCACTGTTAATCCAGCGTTCGCTGAGGCGAATACTGCGCAGGCAACGAAGAGAACGAACTGGAGGAATACAAAATGAATTAATGATAATCATCAAAGTTTAGAAGGAAGGATCTTGTAGTTAACCGTGAATGCGTAGGTTCTTCGATTGAATGCCCACTTAAACTATTGATCTAAATCGATCGAAATGCTTTAACTGTCTCGAATCCTTATGTACCTTGAATGCCATGATTACTGGTGCTGGATTGCGATTTGGGAATCGAAGAAGTGCAGAAGACCTGTTGATCTTGACTGATGCCTGCTTCTCTGCTTGTGCTCCTTTTATACAAGTAATATCCCATGTGACTTTCTTCGACAACTCCTTCCAGCACACCAACCAAGTCTTGCCCCTCCATCGCCGAAATCCTATCCGGGTGGACCCGGCGTTGACTCTCTTTTTTCGGTTCTCTCTCGACCGCATTGTATTGTGTTCTCTAAAATCCACCGATCACTATCGAACCTCACGTTATTTCTCCCTAGGTCTCAGTGGCTGTCCTTGACACCATCTCTGGCATCGTCCAGCATACACCCAAGGGACAATCGCGGAAAGGTACTACACCTTACAATTGGTCAAGATTATTGTCGACTCGTTGTTTTGAACTGTACAACTATCTCTTATATGAATTAGTTTTGTCAATTAACTTTTGTTAGAAAGTGGAAACAATAATCAATAAAAGTAAAATAGTTACTTTACCCAATTCAAGTGAAGGACAAATTTTTACAATATTTTTATGCAAAATTCAATACAATGATTCAATGAATGGACGGTACATTCGTTAATAGGCATATACCTAGAAAAATATTAGCAACGGTAGATTCGCGGAGCTATCAATTGATAAAATTTCACCATTTCTTTTTTCACGCTTCGTGTTTATAATTATGCAGCGGTTTGTTCAATCAGCAAAAAACAGATTTCATGAAGCTGACTGCTGTCATTTCAAAATTAACAAATGAAAAAAGTCGACCCCATGGATCTGTTGAGAATTTCTCGAGGAATAAAGTATGGGGTGGTACATCGAAAGTGCTTAAAACATACGGATTAAACTACTAAGAATCTTGATGACAATACGACGTCGTAGATTTTTGCTTGCTGGTTCCGCACACCTATCCATATTAATGTTTGTCTACATTATCATGAGACATACTGTAACAGGGATCTACCGTTAATTTATTTAATTACTGAATAACATTTTGCATACAACTCTTGTGAAAAATTAATACTCATTCGACTAGTGCGGAGCAAGTATTTTACCTCAATTAAGAGGGACATTGTTGACATGAACGTTGAAACAGAATTTCTAATTTAGGCACATGAGACTAATGCGTCTAAACTATTCAATGTCAAAACGTTGTAATTCATCATTTTCATCCAGTAAAACTCTTACTTTAGTAATAATGCCAGAATCAAAAACATTTGATCAGAAATGTGACTACCGCCGAAAAATATTTAATATTACTTGGCAAATGTAAATGTAGTAAATGGCAAAATCACCCTGGCAACTAAACCGCTATTATACAAATATTACGCCCTCAATTTTTTTTCTTCTTCAACTGAAGGCATGTTGGGTTAATGTTGTTGAAAAGTAATATTATAAATTCTTTTGTTGCAAAAATTTTTTTCAAAATATTCATCGGATATGTACACTGTCCGGTGATATATTCCGCACCCAAGAACCAGAGCATCGAAAATGCTACGTGACGGTGAAATTGGTTCGTCAAGCACGGTTAAAAAAAAAAAAATTATGGTACAGGGAGTTCCCCTTACGGAATTTCGGAATGCCTTCTTTGAACGTACAGATACAAACCGCCTTCTCCAGAGAGCAACGACGGGTATAATAGTGAAGGTGCTTTCGGGGTCCGCGCGTGTTGCGTAATACAAAAGAGTCGAAAACGTTGGTACAAACGCTAATTCGCGGTCGTCGTAAAGTTCGACCAAAATTATTGGGTAAATACGTTTTAAATATTTTTCTTCCAAAATATCAATATTCACAAGATGTACGTGGCATATGAACAATATTTTTTAAACTAACCGTGACGACACCGACCTTGGAAAAACGTGAAGAATCATGCAAAAAAGTGGTCTTCAAAATTTTGTAAAAAAAGGGTTAACGAGCACCATATTTTTACGAATAATCGAGCAATGCACTCCCTAGAGAACATTGTTAACTAACAAATGTTTATCGTTTCATTGTTGATACATTATAAAAGTCAAGATTATTTGGCAACATAATCGACATATATATGTACATTTTTTTGTAATTGTTACTTTCATGACTGAAATTGGAACGCTTGCATGTCCGACTGAGACGGCCACGCCTATGGGCTCAGAGAAAGAAAGCCTCCGGCTATAATTTAAGAGGGGACAATAAATTCTGTTCTTTGATATTTTTACGGATTATAAACACGTCTTGTAGGACCCGTAAAAATTCGATTGACAGCATACAAAATTAAACATGTTAATTGGTGAAAATAAAAGAACTACTATCATTAACCAATTGGGATGCACACGTCACCTTATTTTATTTTTCATCTATACAAATCTAATCAATCAGCCTAATACACGAAAAAAAATATATTTTTTTAATCATGAAAATACAAACATTTCGAAAAATAATTCCGGTCGATGAATTAGTGTTTCGTTAGATTCAAGAATTTGGAAAATTGTTGGTCTTTTGAATGATTTATACGAAATGGATGAACGATTTGTGATGAAGATAATTCAAAAAATCAATCGATCGCTTTCGAATTACGCGGAACTATTTCTTTTCACCAGTTTTTATTTTTATCTTTTATTACCTCATATTTTCAATTCTTTTAATTATAAATAAGAAATGATTTTCATTGGATTTAGAAAAATTTTTGTTTGAAAATGTATTCTCATCATCTCGCATACAGTTTACCATAATTTTTACTTTAAACTTTCGAGGATGCATCCAACTTTTTTTTTGCTACATTTATCTTGTCTTTACCACGCGTAATTTTGAGCGGCAGGATTGGGATAACCCATATGTGAGAGGATGGGATTGTATCCAATTTTTTGAATACTGTGGCCTAAGCCGACAGGATAACGAGCGTGTCCGTATGACAACGCGGGTGAATTGCTTATCGAGTATCGCGAATGAGCGTAGTTCGGTCCTTCGGTAACAGCGTAATGAGAATGTGCGTAGTTTCCGACAGTAGCGTGGTTGTAAGAGACTGAAGGTGCGACAGGAACGGCTACGGGATGATTGTAGGGTATTGCTGCATTTTGACCCACGGCAACATTGACGGCGGTTGATGGATTAACGAAATGACTCGATGATCCATGAACATGATCAGAACCATAATAACCCGTTGGATTAGTTACTGCGTAACTTGAAGATTTGTGAACGGCACCGGGATAACTCGCTTCGATTATTTTTGCGTGCGAAGACAATCCACCGTAATTTCCATAACCATGGTTGTATACATTTCCATCATGAGGATTAACTGGTATTACCGGAGCTGCAGCTATCGGAGCGGCATTAACTACGTGGCCATAATTACCATAGTAAGGCTGAGGTCCGTGATTGTAGTATGCATCGGTACAAGCCAAAATGGCCGCAATGATAGAGAGCTGAAACGAACAAGTACAATTGAATAAAAACTAAAAGTATATGTTTTGCTTTTCCGATTAATAACTTCTATTAATAGTGAAGAAACTTGCAAAAGCATATAGCTATAAATTTATTACACACTTTGTTGCAAAAGTTTCGTTACAATAATAAGTCATCATAAAAATCATTTCTTTTTCTTCATCTATTTGCACAGATGAGTCATTTCGTATATCATGCCAATATGGTTATAGATTGAAATTGCGTCAAAATTTACGCAAATGTGATATCAGATTGACTAACATTGGGCGAGGTGTTCATGAGGGGATCAATCGACAAACGCCCAGAGGCTGTTTCGCCTTATACCTCTTGGGCGCGGATCCGTGTTTGCGCTCTCTCCAATGATCCAGATTTATATTATATAAATGTATAATATACATATGGTGTCTTACACACACACATTTTTGCATTAACGAGCCCCAAAAACTGGTCCATCGAGATCAAAGTAGACGAATTGGGGGTTTAGAAATCTTTGGATTAATTCAACCTTATGATTTTTGACTTTCTACTATTTATTACTTTCTCTATCTCTCTTCTCACTCTTTTTTTCTATCGTTCAAGTTGAGGACATTCTGGCCCTCAACTGTAACATCTTTATCTCCTGTAAATCATTCTAAATCGTTCTCTTACGACTGTCTTTTGCCCTGTGAAAGAAAAAAGTTGATGACGCCAATAGGAAATTTCATTACTATGTCTATTCCGCTAAAAGATCTATGCTCAAATTTCTTTATTCGTTATCGACGCGTGCCCATTTTTTCAATTTTCACGAGCCCATCCTGTCACCTTAACTTCTTTCCACTAAATTTCATGTTCCTGCGGGATCACCCACATTTCAGTTGTTCAACAGGATCAGAAAGTAGAAAAAACTACCCCTACGCACGACCAAGCGGTTACCCATCAAAGTATCGGTTTCGCTCAAAGCTGTTATCCTTGAACGATCGCGAACCCCATACACCGACTC
Organism: Campoletis raptor; assembly: GCA_948107755.1. Lineage (NCBI taxonomy): Eukaryota > Metazoa > Arthropoda > Insecta > Hymenoptera > Ichneumonidae > Campoletis > Campoletis raptor. The sequence goes on from OX403622.1 coordinate 15,923,790, forward strand.
TATCTTTAATGTTTTCGCCCAATGGATATTCCGAGGCATAATGATGATCATCGCTCTGTTAATATCGGTTCAATTAGAAAGCAACAAATGTAGGGAATAACATAATTGTCAAATCTTGAAATGTCATTCGGAAAAATGCTATTCTTCTACTTCAATCGAAAACCAATATTTCCCTTTACAAGAAATAAGTAATCAGCCAAAGCTTTCAGAAGAAATTCTTTTTAAAAGTGAGTAAAATCTGTTTAGAAAAATGTTTGCCGTACCTTCAACATTCTGTGAGGATGGATTATGATATCGTGATTCAAAGTTGTCACAGTTTCCTTCAAGATCGATCAGGGGTTGATTGCAGTTGGTACAGATTTGCTGTGTTTCGGAGCGTGACCACGTGTATTTATACCCAAGAAAATGGATAAAGACTGTGCAATATATATCGTTAGACGAGCCAAATAGTGGCTAGAGATGGAAACAGAGGTGGTGCATTCTCCATTGCACTCTTGGGCATGCAAGCGATCGTTCATCTCGATCAAAGGGGGCGTGGTGTGTTCTATGCAACGTTTGTTATAGATATATAAATAATATATAATATTATTCACATGTATTCATCCAACCACGTGTATTTATCGAGCCAATGTCCTCGTAGTTGTCACTACCGATTGAGCCTTAAGGTTTTTGTACGAATATGCATCATAGATAAATATCTACACGCAATGGCATTGCACGTCGACAATTCATGTCCCGATATGTTATTTCCAAGAAAATTCTCCCTGCACTCTTGTGCGTTGAATTTTAATCAGTTCAACAGACGTAACAATACGACGAAGATTGCTGTTTGTTATACTACTTTTACACTGTGTCAAGGACAACTGAAACAAAATCATAAAAGAGACACTTTACTTTTAAGAGGCTGCCCTATTGCAATGAGCAGATGATTTAGTGGGACTCGTTCATTCTCCTGAAGTCGTAACTTTGATTCTTATGCACTTCTATGAAGAAAAAACCCTGTCTATCAACTCGGTGGTTTGTAGGGTTATATTCAAATATAAGTCACTTCTCCTTTCATTAAAAGTGTCTTTTATTTAGTCCAGCTATAAAAACCTTGGAGCCAATTATATCGTTCTCTTTTGCATTTAGAAGTTTCTGTACACAAAATCGTTTCCTCGATTTCACTAATTCACCTTTCTTTGAATTGTTTTCCACCGAATTCCAAAATGATTTATTAGAAAAAATGATCGTACTCGTAATTGCTGGAGGAATATCCTACAGATACGTTGAAATTGATAGTTAGGAGGATATGCAATAAATTTGACACATTGATACTACGGATCGTGAATCGGGCGTATGCTTTGATATACATAGACATAGATTGACCATGTATGGATACTGTACTACTCACGTGTATTCCATGGGGATATTTTGCTATATAACGTGACAACGATGACCAAGAACCTACAAGAGCATATAATAAGTTTCTCGATGCCTGAGGGCTCGTGCTCGAGTGTGTCGTAACGATAAACTTTACCGGCGGGCATGACCCGGCTTCACGATTTTTTTAAAAAGAACCCACTGTATGTATACACGCAACTTACATATGGCATTTATATAAATATATATCTACCCAAGCGTATGCGCTTTCGAGAAACTCCAGGATACAAATCTTGATGCAAAAAATTGGCGTAAATACGTGTGAAATTTATTCAATGTTCGCGATTGTATATTTTTTTCAATAATAGCACTCTCGCCCTATCTTTTCCCATATTTTGCCCTTTAACATCATTATTCATCGTTAGATCAATAATCGTAAATCAAACACGAAAAAACATGGTCAAGATTTCGATTCACTGATGATTTACTCGGGTGATCCAAATAATTGTGAATGTAAAATTAAAATTCAACTAGTAGGAGTGAAAGGAGGATGACGAGTGTCATCAGATATGTTAAATAGAGTGTGAATGTTTTTTTTTTTCTTATCAATTCTCCACGATCGATAGACTAGGATGTGATAAATTTCCATTTGGGAATTAGTTCAAGTGTCGGTAGTACAAATCCATGTGTGTAGTCTTTTATAGTATTTTACATGGTGGCGTATTGAAAATTCAATATCAAATATGATTTCAAATCTCATAGAAGTTATATTAAATTCCAAGAAGAAAGATTTCGTTGATAAAAAACCAAAAATTTCCTTATACAAAAAACGTTTTTGCGCTGTCACGAAGTGATTTGTCAATTTTGAAACAAGATACCGGTCGAATCAACAAACCTTTGGTGTAGCTAAGCAATTCAATATCAATGCAATAATATATGGTTTGGATATAAATTCATTTGATTATTCATGCCCCTGTTATCGTTTAGTCAATTTTTCAATTGAGATTTAGAAAAGTAATTTGTTAGGATAACATTATTTTGCGACAGTCATAACGGATTAATTTTATCATCAATTTTCCACTCGACAAAAAAAAATTGTTCAGTCAATTATTTTTCATCCAACTAAATATGACTTCAGTTGGATTTTGATAACGCTACAATACTCGTTATTGGTCTTACCTTACTCGTTACTATCTTGATTCATGTTTTTTGAAAGAACTTCAAATTTCTTAATATGGGATGAATTCCTTGCAGGTTAGATATGTGATTTTCCAGCTAGTAAACCGTCTATTCATTCATCAATGATCGTTAGCATTCTTCCTGAAATTCTGAGATCTCTCACACCTCACACCCACTCATGTCTGTCGGTGAAAGTGTTTCTATTTTTTTTCTTCTTCTTTTTCGATTCATACGCGATATACCGCAATTTTTATGTACGTGAAAGAGCATCAAGAGCGACACGCCCAACCTCCAGGGCAAAATGTTATTCGGACTTAAAAAATCAGTCAGTACGATCCAGTAAAAATTAATCGATCGCTTGCGTGTCTCGTGTATCTGTCATTCTTCGTGCTGTTTTTTACCTCGTAAAATATTTATTTCACACATTTCATCCTAGTTATTCATAAGGATTATCGAATGTAGATGATTTCAAATTGTTGAGAAAAATTGGAAAATTTGTTTTCGATTAAAAACATTTATTGAGTCATCAAATAAATATTAGCTCGGTTTTTACTTAATGATGAATACACAGAATAACAAACCCGATTCCCTATTATTTCGATGAAAATTTCATCAACTTTTCTGCATTCTAATTTTCTTTTTTTTTTCATCCTCAAAATTTATCTCACTCGCATATACTACTTGAACTCTTTGGCATAATCGATTGCTTTGTTCCTTGGTTCATACAAATCGAGATCGTATATATGAGCGTTCGATGAAGTTTTTGAAGGATCAATTAAAAATTTCCTAATTTACAAAATTTTCTAAATTACAAAAGTTGAACGTGATATTAATTGTCGTTTTCATAGAAAATACCAGTTTTTGGAAAATTTGATTGACATTTATTCAGTTTTTACTTTTGATTATTCTATATATCTTATCTAATAGATATTATCATTTAAATATATTCCATTCAGCCACGAGAAGTTGTAACTATTTGCACCCAGTTTGTATATACAAGCTAAACCGAGGAGAAAAATTGTTAGATCCATCAAATATCTTATCACGGGGTGCGGATAAAATCATCACAACGTTATTCGACAATTGCGCTAGTTTTTGAACAAAACACACATTCGTTCTGACCGCAAATTTTACGCTTGAGTCAACGAAATCTCCCAATAACATCCATTGTTATTGAATCAACGATTTTTTTTCCCAGCGTATTATTATATCATGATAAAATTGTGTCGTGTATCGTATGAACGTAGATATTCGCACAAGAATATTCTTCAGAATTCTAGAAAGTGTTCACTATATGTAGAAACGATTGAAAGACTGGGTTTGAGCGTTCATTTTGTCCCTCATATTTATATATACGCGCAACATAGAAAAATAATCTAAAATGCGATTATTACAAAGTATTGGTGTTTAATCGGAACGAAGTAATGGTATCTTGATTGTTCAGCTGCGTAATGGCGGGCCTATCGCAAATGGTTGTTGGATTCGTCACTTGAAGGCTGTCATTCCTTTCGGCGTTATGCCTTCTTTGTCCTCTGCCGAATGTACAATTTATTATATTGGTGAGATAAATCGTTCCAGACGTTAAAACTGTTTGTGAATTGTTCGACGAATTTTCAGCACCTTCGTTTCGCGTTTGTTCGTTCACCATTTTAATATCTTTGTGCCATGTGGCCATCGGCGCTGGAACAACTTGTGAAGTTTGTGAATTCGTCGGCTCATCGCAGTTAATGCTTGAATTTTCAGGATCAGTTGACGATGTACCAACGCTATTTGAAATTGTAAGTAATGGTGGGCTCGTCATTTGAGAAGTGTCGCTTGGATCAGTTTGCATTGCCTCAGTATATGGTGGGGGTTTTGAATTAGTAGGAGACGGTGGTGGTTCTGAATCGGAGGAACGTGGCATCGGCGGTGGAGGCGGTGGCGATGGTGATTCAGCTCCAATCACTACAGCATAAGGTGGTGGCAAATCCGTTATCCAATAAGCTTGATAAGCCGGAGGATCGTTTGCCTGTAAAAAAAAAAAACCCTCATTTTTTAGATAATCACCTTCGTTTATGTTTGTTGCAATAAAAGTCTCACGTGCTCAGATAACGCCTGGCCGGAGAACGCCTTATGAAGATAATTTTTTTTTTTATTTTCCCTAAGATCGTATAAATATATACTTTTGAAGGATCTTGAGAATTACTTTTTCAAGTCTTTTCATAAAACGATCGTACTTGGTCAACACTCCGTTAAAATTTTGTTATAACCATTATCGTTAATTAAACACTTCAAATTGAAAATAATTATCATCAATTTTGATACTAAAATAAACGATTGCTTCATTCTTGACAATAGTGTAATGAATAATAGGTTAAAATTAAAAACCTCTGAGCACTCGTCTACTGAACCGGAAACAGATTGTATGTTCCTGTCTCTTCTATTTCGTTCGAAAATTCTGGTCTCCTCGTTCGCCATCGCCCTTTCGTGGGCTCTTCGAGCATTACAGGCCGCATAACCGCAGGCAAATAAAAATAGTAACGTCAAAATCGTCAGAGCTATCCACATGTATTTCCAGCGTAGTAATACGGATGCAACCATGGCTGCCCCGACCCATGCGACCATAAGGGTCGCGAGCGAACGACCCGAACAATCGACATCCTATTTATCATAAGAAAAATGAGTAAACATAACAAAATATCATAGCAAGTACATTTATTCCATTCAATCATCTCCCGTCACCTTTATTGCACAGGTTTTTATTTGTTAATTAGTTACAAACAATGAAGAAATGTGAGAAGGTAGATTATTAGTTATGACATTTTTTAGAATTTTAGGAGAAGGACAAAATCGTGCTAATCCAGAATTTTTTACATTGCAGTTTAGAAATCATTTCATTTCGCCCACTAAAATATTAGTCAATACCTTTAAGCTTCAATTGTTGAAAAAACCATGGAAAGTAACTGATCGTTAAATTTTCGAGGATAAAATCTAAGTTAATTCCCCTGCCTTATTCTAACTTTCAAAAAACATGTCAGATTGGTAGTTTTGAGCCTATATTGTTGTTTAGAATCCTGTTTTTGGAGAACATTTTCAGGATAGGATAAATTTGAATCTGTTCGAGTATTATGAACACATTTAACTGATGTTTTGAAAACACGTTTAAAAAAAACTTTAGAAATATTATAACATTTCTTTTACTATAAAATAGCCAGTAAAAAAAGATTGAAGAACTTCTTCTGATCAATCAGTAAATGAGCACATCTTCTGCAGTTGAAATACATTCCATAATTTAACATTTTACGCATTCAAATTAATATTCGTAGGTTGATCGGAATCCCTCACTCATAGTCACATAACTGTACACACAAGCAGATCATTGTTTTATAAAACGTTCTTCTATTCCTGACTGTACTTCCTGTATAGGGATCTCGAGATTCTATTTCGTAACTATTGAATCCTCTAGGCAAAAAATCAAAAGTTTTAGGTACGAAAACCAATGGTATACTATCATTCGTGTACGTATTTCAATTAAGCTCACTTCACAAAACAATTTTTTTTGTCTTGTAAACACTTGTCGGTTGTCTCATATCCTTGATAAAAATGTCTACTTTAATGATTCGTTTCAATAAACTTGGCTGTTCTGACAAACGACGAAACTAACACGTACTCTGTACTCGAAAGGGCTGATACAAGCGTCCATAGCGTGCTCCCTATATCGTAAATCATCCACATCAGCGAAGCCCGGCATAACTTTCAACGTTTCTGAAAAAAAGACACGGGAATGATCGAAATATTTTAATATTGAATTGTTTTCAACATCTCATTTCCTTCGCAACATGTAATCTGTGATAAAATATCACATCTTGATAAAAGAGAATAAGAAAAATTTGGAAAAAAAAAAACATTCAATTTATAGGGAAGAGCCGAGTGTACTGTATAACATCGTGCATAAAACTATAATTCAACTATAAATTCAAGCAAATTGAATTGAAATAAATACTTTGAGATTCTTAAAGCTGAATATCTAAAAAAAAAAAAAAAAACTATCCCGTTTGTCATGCAGTGTCCGTCAGCGTTGTCAGGGTAAAAAAAAAAGTGTCAGGGGTTGACAAGCTGAAACGATTATAGATTTGGAATGGCCCGAAATAAAATTTGAAAAACACGCATGGGTAATTGAAAAAAATGTTGAAATCCACATAATTCTCGACAGGATTCGATCGAACGGACTATCGCCTTTATAAATAGGGGAATTGGATGATTTTTAAGCGAGTGAGCATAATGAAACAGTTGAAGCAAAGGTGCGCAATATTAGACGCTGCTGTTTTCGTGGAATGTGGAATTACCGGGAACAAGTTTGCGTCAAATTCAGAAAAACGTGATCTTTGACGTGAAGCAAGACATAGTATCTGATATACATCATGTCATAATAAAAAATAGACATCATGTGATCATATTTATTCCTAGAAACATGAAACGTTAAGGTATTATCGTAACAACTAATACACGTAAATGTGTAGGAAATAATCATTGGATTAGAACAGAAACGAAAAAATCAAACGTATACGGAAATGTATAACGAATACAGCACATCTAAGAAGTTACATAGAAGGGTTAGTAGACAATGAGGAGTTGTTCCGAGTTGAACGTGTTAATTTGTGCTTAAAAAAATTATAGGGTATTATAGAGTATTCCGGAACCAAATAAATGGAAAATTCTTTTCAGTTAAAAAAACCAAATAGGTCATTAAGCTGTTGAAACTGTTAATTATAATGTTCATTACTGAGTAAATTTTTCTTCAGAATACCCCATAAAACATAAACAGAAAAGTATTCATTTTGTCAAATTCGTTGCGCAATGTAAACCTACTGATTCGTTATTACGATGATCTGAGCCCGTTACGATATACAGGTCAGGTGGCGCCCTCAGCATTCTGTCCTCAGAAGCTCCGAGATACGCGTGACGTACAGAAAATGCCAATGGCATTTATATTTAAAAATTTGGTCCTTTTGCTGACTGGACAATAACCAGTAAAGCGTGCCTTCAAAATCAATAATTTAAATAAAAACTAAACTCGTAACTCAATTAACGCCTGGATGATAATTTGATTCGTGGAGGAGGGAAACAGCAGGGAGCGAAAGTTTCGAAACGGAATTTTTTTGTTCCTTTTGTTACTGATTATTATTAATTATACCGGGGAATTTGTCTACAAACTCGAAGTAATAGTACATTAACGTCTCTATTAAATCTCACTATAAAAAAGCATTTTCAGCACCTGGTCCAAACGCACAATTTTTTTTGTACAAATAATAATATAAATGCGGAAATTCATTAGCAGCTAGAGAGCTTCATATTTGTCAACAGAAAGGAAGAAAACGATATCCGCTATCGATAAACGAAGATCAAGATGAAATATAACTGTTATCGTAAATGTACGACGGAAACTCATAAAAATGGTAACTCCTCGATTATCTTATCGATTCCTATCAGTTAACGACAGAAGAACGAGAAAAAATTGTCACAACTGATATCAAACGTTGTGGCAAACCGATTAGTTAATACGTTTTTTTTTTTCAAACAATCTATTCATAAAGTAAACGGTTATTTTCATCATTCACATTTTTTTTCATTTAAAATTTCTCAGAATAGCAAATTATGGTTTTATCGCGAAGTCTTACAACAGGTATTTTGAAAAAATAAGTAACGTCGTAGTCAATTCCTCATAGATAACGTGCAAATTTGCAAAAAATCGTGTCCGGAACCAGGACAAACATACAATGAACCTCGACCATTGCATTTATAAAAATATATCGGCTTGTCTTCACATTTACAAACTAAGTGTCTCGGAATTCTAAAGCTTTTGGAAGTATTTAAAAAATAAATAATATGCCAAATCTGGTTGCTGTGCACCGTGTTCACTCGTTCACAATGAGGAAGTGATCAAACAAAAACGCGTAAATTGTTTTCCTCCAGTAATTACGTACGGCATTGTATGAGCTCAACACATAATGAAATTTAAATCCATCTTATCATGAACTTGAAAATATTCGTTAAACTTTTTTTTAATTTTATAAGAATTAAATTCGATTGCGGCTCTGTTTAAATATTGCAGTGACGTAAACAGACATGTCAGTTGATCTGTCAAAAATTCGAACTTATTATCAGATGGATTAAAATAAATAATCACTTGGGAGACGTATCAGACACGATATAAACAATATTTGCATATATAATCTTCACGTTTTTTCATTTATCTTATCGTTTCGTTTGGTTTATTCAAGGTCAAGAGATAATCAATAACAAATAAAAGAAGGGTGTTGAAAAATGGAATTCAATGAAATTAATTTAGTTAATCAGGAAGGATAAGTAATGATTAATAGATTAATTTGAAATGAATTCGAGATCAGATCGTAGTACCCTATGATATAGTCGAAGATTGCGGTTTCTTTCCATGTGGGTTGTCTTGCCAGTGTTACCTCTCCTTTTTTCTTCCTAGTGGGGAAACACCCTTCCGATCGAATATCTTCCACAGACAGATGTCTCCTGGAGAACGTCGTATAAGATCCAAAAAATTAACTTCACCATGCGGCAATGCTACATGAACAGATGTAGCACAGATTTTGATGGCCAAAAAACGTCATTTTCCCAAGTGGTACACTTCAATTATGTTTTTATTCCGTCAGGTTGTTTGTTAACTCTTACTCTCCACGCTTGGCGACGAAACGTTTAGAACTTTTTTTCTTAGATTTTCGCAAAAGAAAAATATATTCAACGGACATTTATACACGGTGGTTAACGAATGTTGATAATCGCAGTTCAGTTTAACTTTTTTTTTTGAAAATGTCTTCAGTGGCACTGTGTGACCCTCCGCGATTCGATCACCTGGTTCTTCAGCGTATTACGACTAAAAGGCGTTGCACCTAACGGGCTCGAGCGTAACGTGATAAAACTGATAAGCCTCATTCTCCCACCATTTCACGTCTGAAAATTGCAATACTTATCACCTCGTTGATGAGAAATGTGTCGCTTTGTCTATTTACTCTTCTTTCTTTCCCTGATGGTTTATGCACATGTTAAAAAATGCGCTTTCACAATGACCCTGCATTCAAATCCTGCTACCCTTGAAAGTTCTAACAGAAAGATCAGTACTTTTTTGGAAAAGATTAAAAAAATGATATCTTATCATCGGGCTATCCATAATTTTCAGTGTTTGCTTGTGAACTATTTCTAGCACCGATTCTAAATGTCATGAAATTTGGAATCTAGCAGAAAAAAAAGTTCTTACGTAAGAAGCCCCGTTTTGAAATGTTTTACAATGCTTGTCGAGTGTATGATTTTTAGATCATAAAAATTTCATTGAATTTTTAATATTGAATCTCATTGAGATATTTTTTAAATTCCAGATTGAATTTTTTCACTTTTAGCTGGGAAGTTGCTGACTCTTCGTATATTTCAGACTTGTATAATAAATAAATTAAAAGTCGATCATTGATTTTAATTCACAGATCGATGCACTACAAATAATTATGTTGAAACTTATCCTTCTTATTATAATGTTTCTACAAATCTTATGAGACCTGCTTTTTGCTCAAAAAATTATCCGATCCTGTGTTTCATGCGTTGTTACATTGTTCAGTTTTTCGTTGCAAGATAACATGGTTCCCGGTGAGTAAGTTTGAATTGTCTGATAGTAAAAGTCGGTCATATTTGGAGATCACCTGCAACTTTTTATTCTAGACTTTACGTGGATTCAACCCGACATGGTAAAAAAAAAAACTAGAGAATCATAAACGATCATTTAGATGTTGACTTTACTAATAGTAAGAAAAAAGCAGTGCCTGCAGTTTCGCTTTTATCGAAACTCAATCGAAACGTATATAAATATAAAATGAGTTTGACAGATTTCGCGCAGGAATGGGATTCTTTACGTGCATACATTTTCGTTATTATTGTGTGTGCAATAAGGATAGGATAGCGATTTCGAAAATTGTCGCTATGAGTTACGGAATCCTGCTACAGAGCGTTTGAAAATTTGCAAATGCTTACCAACGGTCGGTAAAAAAATCAGAGAATCATCGAAGTGATAAAAAATTATCAATTAAGATTTTTAAAATATTTTCGCTACTTCAAAAAATCATTTGTAATTTGGTTCTACTGAGGTTTCAAACAAATTGCGGTTTCAAATTCCGAGACGTGCATATTGGGGGTTGGAAGAATGGAAATGAAAAATTATGCACACTTTAAACACCAAACCTTTGTTTTGTTTTCAAATGTTTTAAATCGTTTTATTCACGAAGTATTGTAGCTTTCTACGTACATTACAACTTAGGGCGTATTTCCACGAGTCTAGTGCTTAATTGCTCATAATTTTAAGAGCCTGATAAATAACGTGACTCTCTAGATTCGTAAAACTGGAAGCAGTCTACGAAAATTCGTTGAAACTTGAAGGGGATTGTGAGTTCACGAAATTTACAGGTAATTGGCTCGAGCACGTCGAGAATTTTATGACTTTTCATCTATATTTACATACGCACTCCACAGGCCCATTAGCTAAAACGATTTTCTACGATTCGTACATCGATATTGTTAATACTTTACGGTTAATAGTTGAATTAATATTTAAAGATCGATTTAATTTATAGCTTAACAATGAGTTTTATTATTCATAATAATTTTCGTTGCTTTAAATGTCGATCACTGTCCAAACAGAGCGAGTCAAGGATAATATCTCATCGATGTCTCTCGACACTATCGTTTGGACGACGATCAAGATCGTTTTCCTTATTGTTTTTCATCTCTTTTTTCCACGAAACTTTCCCACTTTGCTCTGAAAACTTGGTGGCATGGAAATTTGACGTCTGTATCACAACAAATCGTCTCGAATCTCATCATACCGCGTCCCAATTAATAAATAAAATTCATCAGTACCATAACCAAATTTCACGCGGAATGATTTTTTTTTTTTTTCGTAATTCGACAGAATTTCTAAATACTTGTTGATTTTTTGACAATAAACACAATTTCATGCAAGTATCAAATTAGACATTACGACCTGAGATACTTTTTTTTAAGGCGCAAAATTGATTAAATTTTAACACACTTTTGTCGTTCATCGAGATCGCTCATTTCTACTTCGTCCCGATCGCTTTACTCAAATTAATCTCATTTATATTGGCAATTTATCGGGATATTTCGATCGAACGAATTCGAAATAGTTTAACAATCGGAACATTCGTTATCCTCATAATATTTGTTGGTTTATCATAATAATCGATGAACATAATTAAATACACTTAAGGCAATAATCTCGGGTTGAAACGTCCCATGTGCAAAATCAGTCCTGTGGGATTGTGTCGTACAAAATAGAGGAATGGCCTGTCCAATTTTAATCTCTGTTTTTCTGTCGAATCGTTCTGTCGTGCCGAGTAATTTTGTCTGTGCAGCGCGTATGGTAATGTCAATGCTCTAGAACCGTCGGCCTCACTGATTGAAGAGTCCAATTCTGATTCGTCAAATTCTTTCTCGGAAGTACTATACTCGCGAGCATTTCTAAGTGGGCTACCAGGATAAACTTCCACGTGATGCCTTCCACTAATTATATTTTCATCACCGCAGGTGCTGAACAGATTCATCTGAAAAAATACGAGAGACATTTAGTTTGAGGGGTTTTGTTTCTTATGATAGCATTACAATGCAGACTGATTGTATCTTGTACCGATCGGACTAAACTGAAGTAACTCGAAGAAAGAAAAAATAACTCGCAACCAATCAGTGAATAATATGTAGATGAATAAACGAAAATGTAGTTGACACATACCTGAAGTACATCAGCAAGATGTAAATCCGTAGCCACACCATTAATGCCTTTCAAATCGGCGTGCTTCGAGAATAATTCTTCCAAGCCCATCCTCTTGAGTGCGGCGGTAGCATTGATCACTGAACGATGACTAAATTTCGGTACTTGAAGTTCCAGCCCGGGTCGTGGTATCAAAACTTTCAACAGTTTGTTCCACGAACTGTCGTGAGTTGCTCCTCTGACAAGCCTTTGCTCGAGACGGTCCAGCGTATCACCTGGCGCAGTTAAACCCTGCTGTCCTGGTATAACAAAAATAGTTGAGACCAATTTATCGGTTCCACCGAGTGCTATAGCGGTTGCATCGAGACCGGGTTCGTAACCGGCTAAGACACCCGCTCGCCATACCGTGGCCGGTACTGGAACAAGTTTTCTTTGTCTGACTGCCGGTGATACTGCGAAGTAAAGTTCGCCATCTCTACCTTCGGAACTGGCTGCACTTGAGTTGCAATCAGTCTGGAAGACATTAGCGGATAGAGCTGCTAGTGGCGATCTCAGTGGGACCGTGTTGGTTCTTACAAAATCCTTGATTCTGCCACCTGTTTGTTTTCTAATCATCAGATTAGTTCGTCTTCTTACAAGATCGCTTATTGTTGCGAAATTAACCTCAGCAACAATCCCGTCGTAAAACTGTTGAGCCTGCTCCTTGTAGAATGGCATGAGCTTGCGAACCTTAGATCTATCGGCGAAAAGTTCTCTAACAAAAGCTGCGTTTGCAATACCTTGATTCCTGGCAAGCCCAACGGCATCAGTGACATTTTGGAAAACAAGATGTGGATTGAACGAAGCAACGTCGTCCAGCTTGAGAATATCGTTCATTTGATCGGAGGTTGGACCTCGAGCACCCAAAAATACCATTGCAAGCATACTCGTCATTCCGAAGGGTGAAACAGCGAGCGACCTCGCCGTACTCAAGCCTTTGTTCGTTGCAGTCCAAAATGTAAAGGCCAATTCGTTACATAAATTCACAAAATAAGAGACATCGGTCTCAAGATTTTGTACGGTACTGTCAAGACCACTGGCGCTTTGCGGATGATCGAGGGATACCGGTGGTCTTTCAGTTGAAGAAACCTTCTCCAACCCTTGCGCGACCGTCGCCATTGGTACTTCCGTCGTGATTGGTCGTTTAAGATAAGCTGCTTCGGTTTTTGTCTGAATTGGATGAACTTTTTGTGGTATTAGGGTCCATTGGTCATCCAATGGCTTTGGCAGAGTATCATCTTTCTTAATATTCATAATTGGCTTGTGAGCAGGCTTTTCAGGCTTGGGAATGGAAGTTTGAGTTGATAATTTGCTTGGTGTTTGATTGTCGTGTGATCCTAGAGGCTGCTCTTGCGATTCAATTAAGTCATTAATATGAGCTAAGTTTGGTTTCACGTTCGAAGGCACGTTCATCGTAATTTCAATATTTGTGGGTAATTGCGAAGTTGATTCGCCTTTTTTAAGTACCGGAATTTTTTCGTTTGTGTTGGATGGTAGTGTGCTTGTTTCAGAAAATGGACGACTGTTCGTTGAATTTACTACCACGTGGTGCTCTACAGCGGATAATGCTTCATTGTCACTCGTCTTTTTTATCGGTTTCCTCGTCTCTTCTATCTTTTCAGGGACTTTGTCGCTATTGATTTTTTCACTTTGATCATCACCTAGACGAATGCGTGTTTCCGTTTCTACTCCGTTGGATCCATGTTGAATCGACGTATCTAATCCATCGTTCTCGTTACTGGTCAAACCACTGAGTGGAACTAGAACGGGGACTGAAATTTTATCACCTATTTTTTCGTAAAAATCATGGCTTGTCGGTTCAGCTTTAGGGGTTGTTGGTCCGTCAACTGGCTGGTCATTTGATGATTTTGTTACGCCATCAACCTTTTGATTTGGAACATCTGGAACTGGGCGTTTCGTTACTAAAACTGCGGTATTGTTAACTTGAATCCTGATTTCTTCCGTTGGTGGTGGTGTTAAAATCGTACTGGGCAGCTTTGAAGTTTTTTGTGATGAAACGACCTCCGTAAAAGGCTTTACTTTTTCACTTTCTTTTACTTTGTTTTCCAGTTTCAATTTGTTTTCACTCGCGGCCGTTGTTGTATTTTTTAGCACACTTACGACGGAATTTTTAGTCCCAGAGGTCAAGGTCGATTCGTTTTTGTTTTCGGACAATTGAAATGGATAGTTTGTCGCCACGACTGTTTGTGAATTCTCGGTTGTTTTTACGTTAGATGTATTCTCTTTATTTAATGGGCTTATTGGGGCTGCAGTTGTTTCGACCGACGACAAACTCGTTGACAGAATCGTAGAAGGTGTTTTCTCGGTAATTACTTCCGTTGCAACGTCATGGACTTCAGACTTTGTGGAGTTATTCAATTCATTTACTGCCATTAAATGTTCAACTTTCGTTTCTGTTAATACAGACTGTTCGGTAGTTGCATCTGATTTATCTGACGCAGCAGACGATATTCCATTTAATTCTGTAACTGAGATCACTTTTTCATCAGATCCTGACAGCTGAGAAATCAACGGTTCGGTGATTTGGATACGATTTTCAGGAGTTTTTTCGATCACTGGTGTCTTTAATGTAACGATGGAATCTTGAGTAACTTCTTCTGCTAATTTCGTCGAGGTAATTGGATTTTCAGGTGTTGCAGTAGTGCTCGCCAGCGTGTTTGTTACTTCAGTTTCAATGCTTTGAGTAGACGCGACTTTAGTAACGGGAGCAATTTCAGGATCCTCTTTGGCGATTTGGAGAGCAAGATCAACAGTCGCGTTCGCCCCTAGTGAGGAACTATCAACAACGCTTGCTTCTTCTTGAATAGTTGTTTTCTTCACTGATGGTGCCTCGGTCGCGTCATTTTTCATTGTTGAAGTTTCCATTTCTATCTTCTCAGTCACAGCGATTACTTTTTCCAGGTTTTGACCCATGGGCTCCGTTGAATGTTTTGATTGCATTTCACTTGTTTTGGCGTTCGTAGCTGTTTTATCCTCAGTCTTATTGACTGCAGGAGCATCGCTAAGAATTAAAACTTCTGGGAGAGGTTTAACAGGATCAACCGAACTTGAATTAGCAACGGGAATATGTTCGTGTATTGTTGTTGGAGAGTTCGTTGTTGATGGAAAACCGGCAATTAGGCCGCTAGCTAAAGTGTTCGGAGGAACACTTCCTGTTTCTGGCAAGCTCAACGGTTCAACTGATGTCGGTTGCGCATTAACGTTTGATGACTCTATCATACTATTGACCACGGTGACTGGATCGGTTAATTTGATTCGAACTAAGGGAGATTCTCCGCCATTATCCATGCTCTGATTCAGTTTGGATTCGTTAACTTTATGGAACTTTGTTGGTACGGCTTCCATGATGTCAAGATGGACGATCGGTAGTTCAGTGTCATTTTTAACCAGTTGGATCTTCAGTGGTTTTTCCGCTTTTAGAATTTGCGACATTACTGTTTCATGTACAGCCGCTGAATTATTCTTTGGAACGTTGGTCTCTTTTTCTGGATATCCTGGTGATTGAGTGGATTCACCAGTCTCAGCATTGTTGGTCTCGATCAGGGAAGTTGCCTCGGTAGAATTTTGTTCATTCAGGGTACTTTCGGTAGTGACAACTTTACTCAGAGGTTCAACCTTAATGGACTCTTCAGAAACAGCTTGCCCTTTCGTTTTATCAGCTGCAATATTGCCCGAGACATTTACTTTATCAGCTTCGGGCTTCGATTTTTCTTCCGTCGTGACTTCCACTTTCTCAGAGACGTCGTCGCTGATCCTGTTTACAGGCTTCTCTATCGTTCCGTTGTTTGCCGGTACAATAACACTCGCCATTGTGGTAGAAATATCGAGACTCGGACTTTTGGTTTCAATCGGATTAGCGTTGGGAATTTCCGTACTATTCGTCTTTCGCAATGGCTGGGTAAGTTTCGTCATATCCAAACTTGTCGTAGATATGGGTTCTTTAGAAACTTCCGCTATGTTTCCGGGAAGGACCGCAGGCGTTTCAGACTCTGCTTGTATCGGTAACTGTAATTTAATCTCAGAATCTTCAGGAACTTTGGGGACGGCCTGGGTTTCTACAGCTGGGATGCTATCGATGTCACTAGGCTCTTCAGCATTTACGCTGGCTACATTTTTTTTCTCCGTTGTGTCAAGTCCAGCATTTTGCCCAAGCGGCAAAACGGAGGGTCTTGCATCAGAGATCTGGGATATCATACTTGACAGAGAATCAGCCAATTCCGTAGGGAGAGGTTCCATAGGTTTAGTAGAATTGGGTTCTGCGAGAGTCTCAATTTTGATCGGTGTAGCCGCAGTTGTTTGAATTTCTGGTATTTTGGTAGTTTTTAGAGGACGAGCTGGATTGCCATCTGCTTCAGGGAGCTTGAATTCACCTTGCGGTATCTTTTGAATGTCGAATTGATTTGCTCCAACAGAGCTGGATAAGATCCCTGTTGGATCGTTCAAAGTCTCAATTATGTGCTCAATCGAGGACGCTTCAGAGGGTGAAGTTCCGTGAATCGGTGTCTCACGATCCGGAACGATTTGCGGCATCTTTTGATATACAGGCTCTTCATTGATACTGGGTTTGTGAGTTACAATTGTTTTTTCGGTCATCTCTTGAATTGCAGGCATTTTAGTAGGTTCTGATATTTTAATCAGACTGTTTGTCCCAGAGGTCTCGTCGACACTTACTGAATTTTTTAATGGAACGTTCTGGTCAGCATCTTCGACAATAGGTGGTGAGCTCGACGAGTCGCTACTAATCAAATCAGTGACAATTGAGCTGACTGCCTGCGGTAGATTACCAAAGAAGGAAATCCCCTGTGACAATAAACTGTTCTCGGTCGATATTTTCATGGGTTCTTCGGTGGCTGTCGCTGATTTGGGTGTTGACAGTTCCAATACATTTTCGGTGGTAGAAATATAAGTTGATTTTTTAGTAACTTCATCAGGGTTTTTCACGTCAGTTAACATTTGTATGCCATCCGGTTGTTGGTTAATGGGGATAATTGGTTTGCGAAGAGGAATTTCATCATGACCTGAAATCTTCATGGAAGTCGAATGCGTTTCGGAAACTACGGTCATCGTAGTCGGTGACTCAGAACCCGGTAATTTGGAGATGGATTCCGAAGTTATTATAGGAGATTCCGGTTTCGATGGTTTTTTCACATGGGAAACGACCAATGGTTCGACATTTCCAGAAGGATAATTAATCTCGATCATTTCCGGTATTTTTTCATCAATGGGTGTTGCATGCTCTATGACGGACTCCGCAATTACGCTCGGCTTATCGAAAACTTTTTCAGGTCCTGCTGAGGCGTCATTTTTCATCGGTGTACCCTTGTTATCAGAGCCAGCAGGTCCAGGTTTTTCTTCTGTATGTGTATGATTCTTTGCATTTAGCTTGTCCGCTGATATAGTATTCAGCATTTGGAAAACTGGCATCGTTTCTTCTTCGGATTGATGAGATGGCAACTTTTGATCCACCGTTATAACTGGCACCTGAATCATCGGTTTTTCAGTATGAATCACCGTTTCTGAGTTTTCCGTTGGCTTCTTCATATTGTCGTAATTCTCCGTTGTCGATGGATTAGGTTTTGTTGTAGGCGTTTTTGTCGTGACTACATGAATTCCGGTTGAATCTGATATCTTAATGGGTGTTGCGTCAGATGTAGTTTCAGCTTCGTTGATAACGTCGGGCATTGGGGAACCATGGTCGCTCACAGGTGCTGTTTCAGACTCCCCGCCAAGAATTGCTGGCAGAATACTACTCCATTCGGTGTTAGCGTGTCCTGGTATAGTCGGTACGGAAGTCATTACGGTTGCTGGTTTGTTTAATTCACTCTTAAGGACGTTCTGCACATTCTGCACTACGTCGGCAACCTGAACAAAAGTAACATAGAATTTTCATCAGCTTCGGCTTAAATTTTACTATTTTGTGTTTTAATTCATGACCGAAATTAATATGATTTTCATCAAAATTTTATCGAAATTCATTTACCTTCATTCCACCGGTCGGGATCTCACCCATTTTTTGAGGCTCGTGAATCTCCATCGGCAGATGGCCACCCCCAGCTGCTATAAGACTCTGTATCTCTTTTTCTGTCATTTGCTTCGTCACCACATCGCCTTCTTTGTTTAGGGTGAAAAATTGAAACTTGTCTGGTCTCATAAGATCAGCTGGTGAAGCTGGCATATCCCTAGCTGGGATTACTCTCTTGCGCTCAGCCGTACTCGTTTTCGTATTGCCATCTTGAGTCTCGGGAGGTCCCGTAACGATTGAAACTGATGTAACCACACTGAAAATGAAAAATTGATACTTGAAAAAACTTGATTTGATAAGAACAATAATCACACCATCAATTCAGGAGTCAGTTGACATATAATATAATAAAAAACCGATGAAATGTAACGATATTCAAAGAAATAGAAACGAGAACTTTCTAAAAATTTCATTATTGATCGCTGATTGGATCAGATCCATGGATTATTATTTTATCATGAATACGACCATTTTACAAGAATTTTCAGTTTAGGTAGTTAATTAGTACGTTATATTGAGTGGCTTTTCAGGCGTATGCTATTCCGACAATATGCAGAGGACGATGCTAATAGGAGACATGAAAAGTGCAAAAAAAAATTGCAACAAGTGAGGCTAATAAAAAGTGAACCTCGCATAGAAAATATACGTAACAGTTTCCTAATTAGTCTTCTAATTAAGGCTACAATCATTTCATTATGCAGAAACGCAAGAATCTTGTAGCTTTAATTAGGTAACAGTGCGAGTATCTCTCCCTCGCGTTATTTTATTTTTATTTTTATTCTCGCTATTTTTAAACGTATGGCCACCCCTTCTTCTTTCCGGCCGCAGCAAGGCGGAGATTTCGTTATTTATTTATTCGCACGGTGTGTTGTTTTTTCTTCTTTTTTCACACCTACATGAGAGGGCTCTGGCGAAGGTTATCAAGCAATGGTGTTCGCTCGAAGACCACCTATAGTAATTGAACACTTCCTCTTACTACGGACTGCACGCGATGCAATGCCGGCCCTCGAGCGCTAATTGGAAATTCATACACCACCCCACCCTTCCCCTTGCCCCCGGCCCACACGATCCGTTCGTGAAATCGAGAGCCTATAAATTGTTGAGAGTGCTCGGTAATAGAAACCAATCCCTACAGGCACGATCGATGCAATTTTTTTTCACTTCTACTCTCCAATTTTTCTATCGTCTCAATTCATGGGATTACGAGTAAAACTAATCATTGACACTGACCTGGAACCAAGGAGCTGCGTGGAGGTGTCGAGTTCTTCATCCGGAACCGGAAGTGTCAAGGCTGCTTTCCAGCTCGCTGCGAATACAAGTGCAACCAGTGGCAACCACCAACGTTGTCTTCTCATTTTTGAAGAATTTAATTTTTCTGAAAGAAAAAAGAAAGATACATCTTCATAAATGCATGTTGTTTCTGTGTCCGTAATGATTATTCCAAATGATGTTAAATGCGGTGAGAAGATAGCCACGGAAAAGGTCATTTTCAAATTAACCTGGTCGTTTCAATAAGGTTTTTTTTCACCATGGGCTTCTAACAAAAAAATAAGGCCACCTGCCCTTAACTAAATTCTACGCTACATATGGTACACGTGCACGACTGATTTCCGAACAGCTATGAATGTCGAACTTTCATCAATGAGTCTCTTTCCCACTCTCTTGAAACGAATTTGGTAACCCATTCACGTAACTGACACGTTTCGAATACAATTCGAGTCGTTTGTCTCATTCTAAAGACATCGCGACAGTGTGCTCCAAATTTGTGGACGTCAGTCTGGGCTTTCGTAGTGACTAAAAGTAGTATATATTCAGGTCGATTTGAAACAAAAATTTTCATCATTACCTTGTTTACTTAATAGTTTTTAGTTAACGAAAAAAGTAATGTTTGGTTGTTTTCTCGTAAGTTTTCTCATGGGTAAATAGAGAAGAATTTGCTACCGCTGAACGAGGTCAGTATGAATTCGAAAAGGTCGATGATTCATTAATTTTTACAGCATGTGCAGTTGAATGTGAACGTTATAGCGTGAAGTCGTAAGACACAAATCGCTTTTCACGTGTCAGGCAAAAGTCTACTGACCCAGTGAGGAGGGCGATTGACCGATCGAGACGGACGTGATCTCACGCTGTGTTATACCTGCTAGGCTATTCTCGAAGTTTAGTGTCGACGACCCTTATCCGATATGTTATTCGAAACGGTCGAACTACTCTCATTATGTATACGAGTTCTCCCAAAAATGAGACCGGTTCAGCAGGTTTGCTCGATTGCATCGGATTCCTCATACACCGCCATTTTTTACTTAATTCCAAAACTTCGACTGCTTTTCGATTTGCAAAAAAAAAAAAAAAAGTAACTTTTTACGTGTATGAATAACGCAAATCGATATTTCAACTTTTTTATAAACTTAACTTTTTTGAATTCTTGAAATATTTATTATGTCCCGTTTGTTGTGTCTCAATGCAGAAATTATTGATATACCGATGATGTACAGTTTTTCGAAATTTACATTTTTCATAATTAACTTCGTGATATTCCAGCAATCTTTGCTTCACCTTGAAAAGCCATCAGTGTCAGGATATCGTTGAAAATCCATAAGTCTCGCGAACGATCGGCTATATCAAACGTGGAGTTACAGTTAACTCTCACAGTAAATGAGATTTTAACCGAATACTTCTACCGTTAACTTATCATCTGGCTCTTTCGCGCTTCAATGTTGTATATGACTAAACATCTTGTTCCCTTCACCTCTTGTTCATCGGTCTTTGCACACCTCCAATTTTCATTTTCATTATGTTCTGTACAAAAGTCGCATTTTTTATTAAAAGTGACAAAAAATATCTTCTCATCTTCCAACAGTAGATCTTTCTGTATTTCCTTCTTTCGTATCTGATCCTATCGTTTCATCCATTATTTCCATTAGCTACGTTTTTTTTCGATTTCCTGTCTTAACGCTAAACTCAACGAAGAGTGAGAGAGAAAGATATACATATATGCGTGGCATCAAGTACAGAAATCTGCGACGTCTTCTCGTAACCTGGGATTATCCTAATAACACACGCTCAGAAGCCTCGTATTTCGCAGCACAATATCTGGTCTGAAGATTGTCTTCAGGACAAAGACCTTTTACAGAGAATATTTTAAGACTCTGTCGTTCTGAATCCAGAGCGAGTGTCTGGAGCGACTGAATATTCGGTTTTTTTTGCATAGAATCTCGCCTTGGCGGAGGTCTCGCAATTAAATAAAATAGCGAATCCCTGATTACCAACATTCACCGTTTATTCTTGATGAAGAATACTTTATTAGAAGCCTCATTTTTCACACTGTCAAGCAACGTCTTAACGAATACAAAAAAAAAAATCTCAGCTACGATTATTCTTAATATGAAATTTCATTTGAAAATTATAATCAAATAATTTTAGATTAAATTAATTTCAGTAAAATATAAGGTCAAGGAAAACTATGATGTATAAATATTCTCATCTAGTTCCGGTAGATTTCTTACATGTTGAGTATTTCATCCAACTAACTCAAATATTGAACCTATAATATTTACATCATGATGCATATGTATGTGAATTGGTTACAAAATAAATTGTCAAACGAATCATAACATCAATGTAATTCACGAAGATCGAAAACTTTCACTGTTTTGATTCAACAATGGTTTTGAGAGACAATCAAACGAAAAATAACAGAACATTCCCGAGTTACGAGTGTTGAAGTGTGAAGACCGGAATCTCGAATAAATTTAGCATAGCATGATTACTATAATATCTTGTAGGGTGTCGAAGATTACGATGTTTTGAGGCTGGGAAGCGATAAATATGCTTGTATTTGCAATAGGTTGCATCCGTTTTTATAGAGGTTGAAGTATCATTACACAGCACGAGACACGGCTTCAGTAATTATTATGGAGCTTGATTGGACGTTTAGAGAGTGAAAAAAGAGGGCGAAAGATATTGCGACATGGCATGTTACAAGCTCCATCCATGTACATCTGCTAAAATCACCGCTACTCTCTTCCTTATAAAAGAAAATTAAATGTCATGTATATGCAAAACACCTTAGGGAAATGAAATATGCTATTGAAAATAAGGAGAAGAGCGTCGCCCCCTGACATCTTTCCCTTGATACATGCGGCCTGCAATATAATCACGCGTAATCTTCGATCCAGACCTGTCACGTATCCCAATAAGATTTTTTTTTACTCTATCTAATCACTGAAGTGGCAAACTCACGGCATTGAATTACATCATTTTTATTTGTTTCTCAAACTTTGATAAAATCTCGGAGAAAATTCTGAAGTTATTCGTCTTTTTGAAAAGGAGGAGAATTAAAAAAAAAAAAATCAAACTTTGTGAGCTTTTTCATTTCTATTCCATAATGAAATCTATAAATTCCTTCACGCTATTCATACGTTTTAATATTTCGAATTGCAATGATCACGTGGTCATAAATAGTGAAATAAAGTCGTGGTGTACGAACTTTTATGCCGGATATTTCAAACTAAACTTGAAACACGGAAGCACGAACGTACAGGTGGATAAATAAAGAACTGTCAAGCACCTCCGAGCGTCCTTACAGCAGTTAGCGCTGAACGGTCCGTACCCTAAAATATATATATGTATACACATCTACATATATATAGGAATCAACACAGAATGACGGCTCATGGTTAGCAAACACTCTTTCGTCCGTTAACAGGACAGACGAGAGTTCAACTCTTTCGAAGCGCGTTTACAGAAAAAAAAAAAGAAAAGATTACAGGATAATAGTTCTACTACGTTGTATCCACTCGTACTAGAGAGGGACGGACGCTTCGTTGTTTTACCAATATTTGCCGAGTTCGTGAGTCGAATATACCAGTCTTCATATTTTCCGGTTTATCCTCCATTTGCGGTTAAAGAATAACCGAGATAACTTCTTAAATATATGTTCTGTGTGCAATTCACACCTTCGAATTCTCGAGAAATATCTTTGTATTTGAATATCGATAAGTACTGCTAGATTTCGTGTGAACAGTTATGGACTCGCTGATCTTGCGTCGCGTTTGTTCTCGTTTTTTGTCTGACACACTTGTCCCAATTTTTTCGTATTTACAGTTTGTTTCTAATTATTCGTCATACTGGTTATTCGGGTAGTGAACAATAATAAATAGGCCAACAATATCGCTGGGAGAATTGTCGGGAACGTATAGTACTTTTGAGAGATGTTACAGAACTTGTTATTTATTTTTTATTTTTTTAATAATTATGCATTAAGTATGCATGGAAGTATGTGGTAATGATAATCAATTTGGAAAATGAACTCTCGATACCAGTGCATTGAGAGCTGTGAAATCATCCTGGCATGACGATTATCCGCCTCCAGGCGTTCGGTAACTCTTACATTATTATGCTTATGTAAATATCCCATAGAATGCATGCCCATATGAGCTGTACCATCAAATATTATTTAATAAGAAACGTGAAAGGGCTCAAATCTCATAAAAAAGTTTTCATTGAACATTATTTGTTATTTACTGAGAAACGGATCGTTATGTCATTTACGACGAAATTATATTTATTCCGAAAAGAATTTATCATTATCTAAAGATGCAACGGAGTCTTGACACAATGGCGTAATTGAAATCAATGAATCCGGTACCTGACGCGCTAATATTTCATTAATATAATTAAATTTAGATTAATTTTCGTTAAGTAATTAATTAATGGACGCTATTGTCAGCTATTATTATTTTAAGCTTGTAATTATTAGATAGAATCGCATTTCAATCGATTGACAACTTGATTAACGATCCGTATTGAAGTACATTTATTCATTTGAGAGTTGAATTAATAAAATAAGATTGATCAGTCATGCACAGAATGAATTACGTTGAAATATATCTTATTCTTCTATGAGAAGCTTAATTGAAAAGTTGCAACGTCGGCACCGTTTTGTATCGTAAAAAGATCTTGCGTTGAGACTGTGGAAGAATTCGGAAGCTGCCACGACTGGACATTGGCTCACTCGCTGGACCGTTTTCAATACCGTTATACGGGATTCATTGAGAGACCCACACGGGAGTTACGAACGAACCGGTGAGCCGCAACAAGAACGATCGAACTACACGTATATAAATATATACTTGCACAATATACATATAAAAAGTTCATAAAGTTTGCGGTTGCAACCGTTCAACTCCAAGCACATATCCAATCGGCAGTTTTCGATCTAATCGATTTTTTATACGATGTGGTGATGTTTTATTACTACGGACTTTTGCTCTTCGATTCTCAATGTGCAATTCATCGCTCGTTTATGCCGAATAGAAACGAAAAACCATGTGCGCCTTTTCAATCGAAAATCTCAACAACTACATTTTGTGTAGATTTTTCGTTAAGTGTTATCGAAAATATTAATTTACCTTTATTGAAAAAATATTATAGCAAATAGAATTTTTTCCTATTCACGTTTTGAAACCACTTGGTCATTGCATCTTAGTAAGGGAAGGGTTCTTAGTATTTTAGAATACAGAATTAATATTGAATGCAATTATGATTTGTGGTTTGAGTGAATTTTACTAGATTTTTCTAAACAGCACATCGTGTCCAGTGTACGTAGTATTAACATAAGAATGTGAAAAAAGAGTCCAGGCATGCTCTCGATGAATAAGAAAAGAAAAAAAGCGATAAGAATTTCAGTGAAACTATTTTCAAAGAGAAATAACAAGTACAATGTAAAAGTGTAACGAGTCACGTATGGCATATACACTGGCTTCTATCGTAGGTAAAATTGGGCCAACAGTGGGTCACGTATATCGTGTTCCCTTTAGACACTTTAGACTGAAAAATCGAGCGTGACCCCCCTTTTTACACTCCTACACAAGCACACAAAACACGAACTACATTTTCGGGCTGTACAACACGGGGACTGCGGAAATTCTGGGCTAGTGAGTCAGACTTCCTTGTCGCGATGCGGTTCGTTGACGTATGAATAATGAGTGAATTGAACGGATTTACCCTTCGAACAAGGGTTCGACAAAAAAGAAATTCTTCCATGTCTCCAGGTACTAAGTTGCTCGAGTGTCAAATAACGTATTAATTGAAACTTGAAATATTATTTTCAATTACAAGTTAATCAACTCGTTGCAATTACCAGGAATTTCTCAAGTTTTCAATTCATTGTCGAATTCAGATAATAAAAATGAATGAAAAATGTATTTTTTTAGAAATTTCAATAGAAGATCATCCTTCAATTATAACAATCCGATCAGTAAAAATTGAATTAAATATCCTCTGTATGTAACAGTGAGTTACGAAATTTGTAAAATCTTTCAGAGATTATGTTAAAAAAACGTGTGCAACTGATTTTTCTTGCTCAAAAAAGTCGAGGGTTTAAAAATTCATTTATCAAATACTAATTTTTATTAACTTTAAAATAATAACTTTGAAATAAAACACACAAAAAATGTTGTAGGATAAAATAATAATCACAATAAATGTTCAAGACTCACTCAGGATCGAAGATCGTAAAAGAATTTTTTCGGCCGTTCTATAAGTTCAATATTCCTTGTTTAAGAATCACCAGGAGATGCACGAGCGCGAATGATGTTTCTAGTCGTAAAATACTGATAAATTAATTAAAAAAAAAAAAAAAAAAAAACCGTCGGTCGATTACTATTTTTTGTTCATAATCTCTCACGAAAACGACCGAATATCAACTAAATCATTTTTTTCGTTAAAACTACTACAGAATATAAAAACTAGTCGTTAAAAAACGATTTTCTAATAAAAAATAAAAAAAATGACGTTAAAAATTCGTCCGCAATGAATGTTTAACCGCGATCGGTATCGACACGGTAGTCGCGTGCGCCGCGTGTGCGTCTGGGGATCTCACTCACTGGGTACTCCTCTATAGAGGAAGATCCCTCTCTCCTTGTGGTTCTGTGCGATCGGGACGATCTTGCGGCTGACCTTGCCACTGCTGGAAGGGTAGTGACCCTGGTTGCAGACCTGCACGCTCCACGTAGTTGTATCTATTTATGTATACATATATATGAGGCATTCCAGACCAACTGGATCTATGTCTCAACCTAACCCTCCGAAGATTTTATTTCTGATTTCTTATGACATTGATCTTAGTCCGAAAGACCAGTGTTTTTTTTTTAATTATAATTATTTATTTCTTCACCAACACAGACTTATAACCAATAATTACATCTCAAAATGATATTTTGAGCCAGAATAAACGTTCAACTACATAGTAATCACCGAAATAATAACGACTTCGATATTTTTATAGCTATACATTTAACGCTTTTTCTAAATTGTCTTTAAATAGATGTTTTTCAATGTCAATTCTTCAAGGCGATATCCAACATTATTTGATTATATGAAACCTTAAGAAAGTTATGTATCTCACAAAGTATATTTTATAGATGGTTTATATATGATTATAAAAAAAGAAAATTTTGACGAACAGAACGAACAGAACTCTACAGAAGAAATAGAAAATGAAACGATACGAAAGATGATAAACATACCCGGATTCAAAATGAAATGTCCCATGTATAAGTGTCGTTTCTTTTTCGATGCCTTCACTTCTTCGCCCTCGGTTTTATCCCTCGTTCAAGTCTCTTTTCTTTCGATCTTTCGCCTCGTTCTCTTATTCTCTCGGTACAGCCTCACGTTGCAGTACCATTTGCCTGGTTATATTCACCGGCTGGTAAAGTATATATTATTATATATACATCTACACTCTCACATACAAATACAAATATACGTATATGTAGCTCGAGGCAACTTCTCGCCTTCAGCTTCTTCTCTCCGCTTTTACTCTTCTCTCTTTTCACTCACTTACATGCATATATATATATATATATAAAGATATATATATATATATATTACGCTACAGTATAATACCTTCTGATATTTTTTTTGTGTTATATACTGCGTGAGTTTCTCGTTCAACGCCGGGCGAGCCCACCGTTCCCGTGCTCCGGATAAGAGTGCACTGAGCACCAAGTCGACAGGTACAAAAGCTCTTTCGCAGCTGAGAGACACCACAAATACGTATAAACGTTTATACACATATACTAAACGTACGAGTGACGTTCCAGTGTATGACCGAATGGGGCCGGACCAAATGTACATATATTTTATACGTATATATTCTATGTGCAGGGAAAGAGTTAAAAACGCGAGAACCGATGTGTATACTGCACTGCTGAGTGAAAGAATGACTGATGAGAGTCGAACGAGAACGAAAAGTACTCTAGAAAAAAATGCCACGATGATACAGTGAGATAGGGAAAGAGAGGGGAGACTATGTATTAAACCTTTCGTTGACTATAAAAAAAAGGGTTGAAAACACTCTTGACAGAAGAAAGAAAAACTCTCGTTCGATTCAAATGGTAGAGATGTTATGGAAATTCTTATGATGCATGCTTACTGCTTTTTATATGTTAAGTTTTGCTTTATTCTCTCGTGTGAATGTTTAATTCGAATTTCATTAAAGTGACTACACATTTTCGATGTAGAGCAAAAATTAATAAATTGAAAAAAAAAAAGGCATGACCGTTGAATGTCTGTCACGTAAGAAAAACGTAATTATTGGTGTTAAGCGAGTTTGCTTATAATGAATTAGCGAAATTTCGAAAAAAAATTATGCAATATATAAAAATATGATTAGTAAGCTTACAATTAATTTAATCGATCCTCTTTCATAAAACGACAAAAGAACGAGTCACCGATGAAAGTATTTCTTACGATTGTGACTTGGTTTTATAGAGAGCACATAGTATTATATCAGACACCTGCCGTTAGGTGAATGTCGAGATGAATGTACAGGTCGTCAAGTGAAACGACGTGGCGCTATTCGTATCTTATTCTCGTCCAGTATGCATATAATCATCTTGCCCACCTTTCCTCATCTTCTTCGTCTTTTCTTTACCTCTATTTTCTCGCCTCTCACAAACTATGCGCATACTAACGTTGGATAGGTATAAATATTCCTCCGTATCATATAGATATAGAGAATTTCAATGCTCTCAAACATAAGGGCATTAACTATATGGAAATTAATATTGACCAGGACCTTTTGTTTTCTAACAATCACCCATATATCTATATCCCTTGTGGTAGCTCATCCCTACCGTCGATAAAACCGGTCGTGCTTCTCGTTTCGTACTCATTAAACAGTCAACGCCGTTCTCGTCGAGGTCTCCTTCGTTCATCTGTTACGAGAACTCTTCGAGATGCAACTTTGCTTTCCTGTGATTCATTTTCCAAATTTTTCTTATCGATTAATCCAAAGCAAAATATCGTCTAATCATCGTTTCAATCATCTTTCTAATTAAACGCGATCAATTACTAATAATACTTTCAATACTAAATTAAAATGGAGATTAAATATGTTATCAATGTTTTTTCAGGATTTTTTTTTTTCAAATAAATATAGAGCGTTCATGAATTAAAAATTATGAATTTTAAACAATTTATAAAGCTTTAAAATTCAGTGATAGATTCTTAAATAATAAGCAACGATGGAACAAAAAAAATTCAGATTGGCGCTAATTTTTAGACGAATTTCTTTGTAATTCAAAACGACTCAGTTTGAATATTTTATATTAATCACATTATGTTCATGCTCTAAGTTGAAATTTAATCGATCACAGGAAATGCTCCGTCGCAAACCCAAAAACCCGTGAACAACGCAAACGACGCTTCGATGATTATATCTATTCAGAAAAAAATGTATGTCCGTATGGAATATATTCTGTTTGAATTGAAGACAATGATTTTTGAGTAATTCATAGTCATGACTTTCCAATCGAACATGTCAATTTTCCGGTTATTTTCTTTTTCGAATTCTTTATTGCATAATAAATTTAAGAGCATGAACATATTCAAGAGACCATAATGTTCAATCAGCGACTATAATAACGCGATCTCGAAGTCAGTGACCACAGTTGAGTCTTGTTTTTCGTTGTGAAATACTTCGAGCGATTGCTCAACACTGCGGCCGTTGAGTCTCAGTAACCGTGAACTTGTCACATTCGACGGCCGCGATTTCTCTTCTTTTGGCTTTGAACTTGGCTCGATTACATTGATGCATTGCGTGCTTCTAAAAGCCACGGGGCTTTTAGTGTGAAACCAATGATTAGCAATCCCACTGAAGTTAAATGAGTGAATATTTGTCTCCGGATATTTAATGATTATCATTCCAAAAATATTGATGGATGCAAAAAAATTGCATATAATATTCGGAACTCACTAGAGAACTATATTTAATTATGAAATTGGATCGGAATCACATTATTAAAATATGATCATAAAATCATAATATGTGATCCCAATCATGTTTTCTTTACATAATTCATATCTTCACTTTATTCTAAGTTATTATAAATTCGATAAATTATAAAATAGACTTTCTATAGTTCCCTTTTTGGCTGTACACTCATTTTCACCGTGGTTTTTCAAAAGCTTGATTCTTTGGCTATAAATTTGTCCAATTTCAATTTATCACAGTTGAACTTTGAACGGCAGGATATTTGAAAATAATTTTCCATCATTGAAGAAGAAACTTACAATTATGGTTTACCCAAAATCCTCAAAAATGGAAAATTGGAAGTGGGGATTCGCACCATTGGGCAGCCGAAGGGTTACCAGCTCAAAAATTATTAATTATTATACATTTTTAAAAATTATTTATTAGATTCTTATTAAAGTCTTCGTCGAAAGTTTAAACCTGTCACTCGATATTCGAAAAACCATGGTGGAGAATCTGCTGAGAAATTCTCAGGTGCACGAGAGATTCTCGGATGGCAGCGAAAACAGTTGTCACGCTCGGTTGAACCGGCATGACATTCCAGATTACGTAGCGTCTTCCTGGCGTAGCATTGCCACGAGTTGGTGCCAGCCATCCATATACTATAATAAATCATAGCAAACTAAGTAATCACCTTAGGACAAATGATGATCGTTACATTCTATTTTCGTCTAAAAAATCTAAAGTCAATTCGAGCCACGAATTCAACGACATATATTTCAATGGAAAAACTTTAAGTCATATTAACCATTCGTATTGCAATTTT
The DNA here is from genome assembly GCA_948107755.1 of Campoletis raptor. NCBI lineage: Eukaryota > Metazoa > Arthropoda > Insecta > Hymenoptera > Ichneumonidae > Campoletis > Campoletis raptor. Next base: position 15,954,271 of record OX403622.1, read on the forward strand.
TACCATTAAATCGGCACATTCAACCCAAAGTTATTTTCCATGGCACGTTGAACTAAATTTTACATTTTTAAGTTCAAGCGTTATCATTTTAACAACAAACGACTACAGTCATTTTCGATGTAATTATTCGTGTCGTAAGAAAGTAACGCATAAAATTTATGTATGATGGAAGAGAATTTGTAATTTTATTTTGTGCGGACAGAAATATTGGTACGTATGCTGGCTACTCTTCGTTTCTTCGGTAATTTGCCTAATTAAGAGGTATGCAAAAGTGCCGGAATTTGGTTCGCAGCAATGCAGCTCGAGATTCTCATTAAACATGTATACATACATGTAAAGAATATCGAGGTTGTCGATCCTTTTGCCAGCAAAACTGCAGTTTCATTCCACTCGTATTCGCATTCTTATCAGAATATTCCGTTAGAAGTTGGTACTCGTAGGATCGAGAATAAGCGTATTCACATAATTCCGTGACTATATACATATCTCGTGAACACTATGCTCGTTGAAAAGCCCGATATCAGTAGTATTTATAATGTTCCTTCAAATCATATGGATATATCTTCAGATTTGAACGTGAGATAACCTGGTTAATATGAGGAAGGAGAGTTGAAAATCGTGCGATTAATTTACAAAAGAGAGGCGCTTATTCGCGCGAGAATGAGATGATAAACTCATTCCATGCTTGTTGATGCCTGACGAGACTCGCATATGAAAACCTTAAGTGTTTAGATCCATATTTAAAAAATTTCTAAGCTACTGATGTGACTCATGACCTTAGTTGGCCGCTGGCCAAAGATTTACATCTAAAATTGATGGCAAATAAATTGTGTGTCAAACATTAGATTGAACGTCACTAATAATTAAGATAAAGTTAATTAAAAAATCAACAAATAACTTTGAAAGAAAAAGAATCATGTTAGTAACGAATAGTTATTTTTTGTTCCAAAAATAATTAATTCGTTTATCGTTTATCTAATGAATTCATTAATTATTACGGTAATCGATTGTTCAATGATCGCTTGCTCACAGAGAAGATCAATCAAACTGATTACGATATAATCATCTCAGTATGAAGTCAAATATACCGAGTGCTTCCCTTCTATTCATAAGTCTTAATTATAAATTGTATGGCTTGCTAAACGTGTTTCTGTAATTGACCTTGTTGATCTCAGGTGTCTAATCTCCGATTTCCCGATCTTTCACATACGTGCCACCTGGGAAAACTATTTGAACGTGCTGATAAAATCGTACAGTTATGAAACTCAAGTAATACGAGCTTCTCACTTGAGAATTTAATAAACTATAATCATTTCATAAATATTGACGGATTTTTTAATTTTATTTCCATAACCATTCCAACTGGGAGTGGACGAAGAAATTTCGATAGTCGTATTTCATGGTACGATCGTATTCGATCGTAATACGCACGTACATCTCTGAGTAATCCTGAAGAAATTGAACCTGCAAGAGAAATGGGTTCGATGTTAGGTATATTTTACATACGGAATGTAAAATAGAATCTTTTTCCGTTACTTGTAATCGGAGAAAAATGTTTATACCTGAAAGCGATGCATCAGAGGCGCAGAAAAATGTAATAAAAAATGTTGAAAGCTTTCACAGCATCGAATAAATTATGAATGATAAAATTCGTCATTCGCAGCTGGTGCGTTACCACCGTAAGTGTATACGTAGACGAACATATACGGGGGAATATGTATAAAATGATCAAACTGTACTAAAACGATAAAATATAGATAAGCCTCAGATCGATTAATCGAAATTCTATGAACGAGTGTGCAATACAAAAACATTAAAACTACATATATATTTTTTCTTTCAATTCACATTTCTCTGTGAGATGCTATTTCTCTCACGTATCGTATTTCATTTCGTCCGTTTCTCATCTGCATAATCTTGGGTCAGCTTTGCACTTGCATTTAAAAGGATCATTTTGTTATTTTTGTACCGTTGATCACATAACTTGAAACTTCGTCGATATTGAAAATCAGAACTATCAAATGTATTTTCAACGACAAGATACTAAAGCAATGATATCAGTTAAATTTTTTTTTTTTTCAATCACATTAATGTTTTCGTAAAATTGGCAATATCGAAAGACATATGTAGCTAGAATAACTTGAAAGATCCTTATCAATCCGGTGGTTATCGTTGTTTCATGAAATCTCGGATAAAAATGGGACAAACGAAACAAAGGAACAAAAAACCTGTTTTTTTATTTTTAACCAGTTTTTCGCAGAAAAGTGGATAATGATGGATATTCGCGTAGTACTTAGTAGGACCGAGGTTTCTCAGGGCGATGCAAAGTTCTTAACGGCCTCTTTGGTAGATAGGGAAACCTGAACACATATCTTAAGGCATTAACATTAGCGGATTCGATGCAGAGGGTGAGAAAAAAGAAGCATTTTTGCGTGTTCGAAAAAAACTGTTTTTTTCGCTTTTTTTCTTTCGCCGTTTTCTGGCCTCTGAAAGCTAAGAAGAGCTCAGAGATGAGAAAAGAACTCGTCGGACTCGTTTCTCGAGCTCTGCGTGGCGTTTTCAAACTCACATATACATATATATTTTTTTATATGCAACACAAACCTCCCTGACCTACCCGACGATTATTACTTTATAAATAGCGTCTTAAGATTTCATATACACGTGTACACATCGAATCATACAAGTGTGATAACTTAAGCAGAAACAACGTTTGATCGAAAATCTGCAAATTTTGTGTGCACCTTTTTGACAAAATGTTCATTCACTGTCCCGTATGTGCCGCAATGATATATAGAATTACGAATGTTATTAACGCAGGCTTGAATATATTTTCTCAGCCTTATATTTTCCGAAGCATTGAACATTATTTCGTAAATGTCAATTTTTTTCGTGAATGTAAGGCTCAAAGGTCTTTTCATGATTGCATTTTCTTGTGCCACTCTCGTCATACGGCTGTTGTAGTAAAATTCTATTCAGTGTAGAATTTATGTTTATTTCGTATATTATGTCAAATTTAAAGATTGAGTGTGACTTTTCCATAATAGGACAAAAGTTTATTATTTTTCTAAATGGTATCCAGTTAATGTGTACCCATCGTTAGTTTGTAGATAACATAGTTATACAATAAAATGGTTCTTACATAAAAATAGTAAATTAGTTTGTTGACGGCGGTGTTTATGTTGCAAATGAATGCAAAAGTCACTGCTCCTTAATGTGCAGATACAGTCATTATTGAATTCATCGTAACGAAAAGGCATATAATACTTGCAAATTGTATACTGCATTCTGTGGGTTACGTTCTTTTCTTTTTTTTTTGTCATAGGTTATGCGTGTGGTACTTTCGCGAAGCGCAGCGATCTCGTATTCGAAGTTCGTGTACACATGGCGTAAAGGCGTCAACTGAGGGCTCATGTTGCACACGTCGCATGCAAACCGTAAGTTACCTTTCGTGCACGATTTCCTTCTCATCTAAACGTGTGCATGATTTCCCTCACCTTTACATATACGTGTATGCACAGATACGTTGGTGCCAATTTGGACCATCATTTTAATTTTGATATCCTTCTAATGCTCGATGAAATAATGATGAGTAAAAAAGTATAAATAGGCCCATAATATCAAAAGTTTAAAGTTAATTACTTTTTCATAATTTCGTTCATATCAAGACAAGTCTTCACAATTGAAACAGCATATATCGAATTAGCCACAGATCTGTTCTGTCCACTGTCCAAGTCTTCATACTTATATATCATTCAAATGTTTAAAGTTTTGACATTTTCAATTTTCAATACACGAAATCTCACTCACATTCATTATAAACAGGTTTTTCAATCTCTTAGATTACAGATGATCCATTCTTTGATTGGATCTGAGATTAATGTTTTGGTGAAAAGATCGATTATTTAGTTAAACACTGACCATTTAATATTTTGCGATAATAACAAAAAATTTCAATGAAATTTTGCTCTCATTGTATTTTTCACGATACGAAAGCGTAACTCCATTGGACACTATTCAATATTAAATCGCAACCGAGATTGAGCAACTATTAACATATTATTCGTACTTATAGATTTTATTTAAATTACTCATATCGAAATTTAGCAACTTTGAATGTGCAGTGTGTGTACACTACGACTGAGGGATTACGACACTGAAATTAGTCTGTCTAAACATAAACTTAACTTACAAAAGGGTTCAAATTAATACCAACGTCTTTACATACACACATATTATGTATGTTTACCTTGCTTAGGGAGTGCACTTTGCGTGCGAGGCTTCGCTTCACAGTTGTAGATGATAATAGTGCAATACAAACATGTGTATGCAATGGTAAAAGAGTATGCAATGTAAACATTATTGTCTCGATCCTCGGGGCTCTATAACGCTCTCTTATGAGAATTCACATGTAGAGGGAATGGTTAAACAGATATTTATTAACCACGTAATAATTTTGAGTTTAATAAGTATTCACTAGTCCAAAATAAACCCCGTATAAAAGTGTATAAATGTTTTGTATAAAAATTCCAATGAACTCATTGACTTTATCTCACCTTATTTTTGACTAACCGTGATTCCTGATCGCTGAGCACATCTAAAATCGCTTAAATTATTGAAGGCATTTATTTAAATTTATTTGAATGAATGACTCAATTGAAAAAGACTTGTCAATCGAGTGTGATAATAATTACAGTGGTTACAGAATAATTCTAAGTTCATTTTACATCAATATTTAAGTTTTTAGTCTCCACAGTACCGGAAATGATAATTGAGATGAAATGAAACAAAGAAATTCACATAAATACGAAACGTGAATGTAAATCTCGAATTGATCACAAGGGCCCAACTACAGTTATAGTGAATTCTTTTTACCGTTTGCTATCAGGCGTGTCCAAGAACAATAACCAATTATAACTGTATGAAATTTAATCGCTCTAGGTTATTCGTAATCTCATGGCACGGTAGAAGTTTAACTCTAATTTTTCCGTGTACTTCGTAGGATCTCGTGTATATTAGCCGTATAAACGAACGATTCCCGCTGGAAATCACAGGTTCCGTTACATGCATTTTCGTGCATCAATTAGCTGAGATTCGCGGTGCATTCGAGTAAACACAAGAGCTACAGTGAGAATAAAAATCATAAAAGTAAATAGAAGAATGAAAACTATGCACATGTGTATTGTTTTCATTCATATTGTTGATATATATGTACTAGTGTACTTCACATGCATAGCTTTTTTATGGGGTCATGTATATACACGAAACCCTGAAGCATTAAATTTTCTCGTTCACATCTGTTTATTATCAGATAATTTTCATTTTATTCTGTATCTTCCCTAGTTTAAATCGTGGATAAAAAGATCTCATAAAAACAGTTTGGTTGAAGAAAAATGTGTTATTTAAACTGCCTGAATTACGACAAAGGATATTCTATTGCTAAAGTACCATATCCATCCTATTGTTGTGAATCTTACAAAAATACATTTTTCAAATCTCTCATACTCTGACGAAAAATTGAGAATACCTTAAACTGGCGAATGAAAAATGTTTCAACACTTTTACTATGTAACTCCTGACATCATCAAGGTAATTAATTCACAATCATCACTTAAACGGCAAGGTTAAAACCTCTTTTCGCTCGACCTAAAGATTACCCTGGAATCAAATCGTCCTCTACAACTCTAAACTACTAACTATAGTCATTCAAGAAATAAAAAAAATTGTCGTCCTGGGAAACACTCTTTGCCACGAAGCGTGTATCTATATTTAATTACTTGGTCTTTGAGAACTAGGCTTGGCGCCCATTCTGCTTCCCTAGCAGGTAAAACTTTATGTACATATCTTGGCGGCACATATAAGACGGGCACAGGTCCGCGTTTCGTGGGAACAGAGTCCAGACATAACGGTGTAGCTCTAGTCGACGGGTCGCGTTACAAATGTGCCTCACAGTCTGGGCGCTGTGTAGCTTCTCGAGACACGAACTCCACGAAAAGAGGGGACCTATATACTATACACAACTAATGTATATTTATATATAAATATATATATACGCGTATGAGCTGATCCCGAGGTGAAGACCGTACAGTTGGTGATCGACCATCCAGGGTACCAGGCAACCAGGCCATCGTGTTCAAGAGATGGAAGAAGAGGCTGCATACGCGTCCACCTCTCGCATTCACATAGCCCTTCAACGAGGACGTTAGTTCGCGTCCTCGATCTCTCACTATTTCTTATTATTCATATTCATATAAAACATTACATACAAAAACATACGAACCAAATATATTTATCGTGAAAAGTAAGTTCCTCATCCTGAGAAGACTGATCTGGCAGATTGAACAAAATAAATCAGAATCTGAATGTCTTCCGTGCCATTGAAAAATAATTGAACTCACTCGACTATTTGGTAAATTAGGATTTACTGTGGGACAATTGGAGAATTTTTGAGTTCAAGAACTCGGTTGGGTGGACAAGTTTTTTTTTTCTTCTGTGGATAAAAAAAAATGGTTCATTGTTGAAACGTCTTGATAAATCATAAGTTTCGAAATAAAAAGCTTTTGAAATATTTGTATGTATTGGAATGCTGATACGAGAATATTGAAAAAAATCCTGGCCCAAGTCCCAGTGGGTGAGGCGTAGGTCAAGTTGACGTGATATAATGTTTATGTATATACAGATATGTTGACGTACGCTTAATATCAACGAATCAGGAGTGCAATATATACAGAAAGGATTCACTCTCAAAGCTAATAATGAATTTCGATCATTCAGTTACCAGTGATCCAATTCTGAAGAAATTTAATATCAGTCATTTTTTATCGATATTAAGTAGTATTGAGTTTTGTGTATGTATGTGTTTAAGATATGTGCTCAAAGGACATGATGATTGATCAATTATGAGATGGGTTATCACTCCAAATTAATCACTGCATAATATGTGTATTAATATTATACTAAAAGAAGTAGAAACTATATTTCATTCAAGCCTGCATCTAATTACCGATATTGCATCGAGTCTGAGATATAAATGTTTGCACTACTTCTTCAGCTCATCTTGTTTCTTTAAATATATTATATTTTTCTCGTATACAATTTCGTATCGTTACAGTAACCTGAGAAAGTACACAGAGATAATATCCGTTGTCATAATGATGTATAAGTTCATTCCCGATAACGAGCACAAAACCTCTTGGCTCACATAATGATCGCATATGAATAAACCCGAGCTCCCAGGTCGCTTAGTCCGAAGTCACGGGGACGAAGATAGTTCAAATATATATTAGATAGTACATGCATAAAATGCAAGAAATAAAACAATAGATATATTTTATTATTATATTTAATTCATTTATAAATTTGTAGATTTATACTTGACAAATGTTTCCCACAAATGTCATTGACTAGTCGAGCTTCGATGCTATGCAATAAAGCCTAAATATCTGGTTGCATTATCAGTTAAAAAAATAAATTAAAACAAATCCAGGCTAGTAATAGTCATAATCTGGGTAGGGCACGAGCCGCCAGTCATTATTACCAAGTGTGTCCGCAAATGAGCAAAAGTGCATTCTTCAGTTTCTGTTGTACCGCAAATAAAGCGAATGTGCGCAAGAGATAACCAAAAATAGTACAAAAAAAAAAGAAGGAGATTCTCTCATATCATAAATCCGACGACCCATACGGAACTTCAGAACTTGCTTAGTATGCGGTCAAAGTCGAGCAACTCGAGCTTGGCCCATTTTAAAGTGAGATTTCGTGAGACTCCGAAAGACGCCACTAGCATAGTAACCAAGATCGTCTAGACACGACACAAGACTGCAACCATAAGGAATCGTATTCCACCTCTCGATACTGCCATGAATTCACGATATCACGAATTGTCACGTGCAATACCTGCAAAAACGACGTTTGATTTCTCACCTCGATCTGACAAGCGAGCTTGATCCCATGAAACACCGCGATCGTTCAATATACGGGACATATTTTTGAGATTTTTCACCATCAATATCACACATCGGACTTATATAAATAACTTAAGAAATAAAAAATGTAAAATTTAGAATTAAAAATAATAGAATTTTCGGAAATAGGTCACATCTTTTGCAGTTGCTCCTGAATTTTATCTCCTGTCTCGTTATTATTGCATAGTTTATATTCGAAAACGACCAATAAGTAATGGCAAAGTATTCACCATCGTAAAATCGTGTCATATGTTCGCGATGAATTTAGTGATCAATCTAGAATCGTGATCAATTTAGAACTACACGAGTAGTTCTTATTTTTACTAAAAACTTCTTAGTACTTTAAGAAGTACTTTAAGAGCACTTACGTTAGTGAATGTTCTTATAGAGAAAACGCAACTGATATGGGATGAAAATTTGCAGGTGATTTCGTATCTCAAATTAGGTTCGTTTCTTCTACAGTTAATCGCTGTACCGAGGAGATATTCATTTTTTAATACCACAAAAATGAGACGGGAATGAGACTTGTCACTGATTTAACCAATCAACTTTTTTTCTATGCAACAAAAAACGTTATGCGTATTCTTCCAGTCCGTTTTAATAACAATTGAACAGACTCGTTGAATTGTTTCAAATATACATTTGAAAGGCTTTCTCTCTCTCTCTCTCTTTTTCTCCCATAGCAATACATACGCAACAACGTTCAGTCGATCGACGATTGCTTTTACGATGTTTGTGCAACAAACGAACCACTGTGTTTTCTTGATCGTCACAAACCGCGTGCTCAACACTTGCCCACATATACCCACCCACACACACACACACATCTTCTAAACTTATGTGTTACCTCGAACACGATTATTAACAAAGCAGAAAAAGCTTTTTTCCATCACTACGTTTTGTTTGATCGTGCACTGCTTCGTAAATGTGCATATTTAGCACTTACAGAGTTCTAAAATCGCTCATTAAATTCACTCTCTTTTACCAAGAAATCGTTGGCCGTGTGATTTTCGTCCGTTCCGGAGAGGTTCGATATTGAAAGGGTGAAATGTATATAGTAACAAGTCTCTTATGGCCAAAAATAAGTGACATCCTCGTGACCTCAAAGAGTCGCGAGTTCACGAAGCTCTCTCCTGTGTATATCGTTATATTGATATACGGAATTTCAGGTCAAATCGAAAAATCGAAGAGTTTGAAAGAACAAATTAAATTCAATGTATTTTCAATTTTCAAGTCAATTATATAACTCGATTTTCTACTTTTTGATATTTCTGTCAATTTTTCCATTGCAAGAGATCATTTCACAAGGAGAATAAATTCGCAATATAATCCAGTCCTTTTAGTTGAGCACTGAATGGATATAAAAAAATCTCACGTTGATGGTATACTCACAATACGTTGTTTATAGTCAAAAAATGTTAAAACTATTTTTTCTTTTTCTTTCAATTCTGTAGTACTCTGAACATTTCTTCAATCCATATTGAACATTTAACAAAAGTATTGGATTTGGCACATTTTTGTATATGTGTAATCTTTTTCGTTATTGCCAACTCTCTTTCTCTTCCTCTCATTCCGCTCCCTATGCTCTTGCTTTGACTCTCTCTCTCTTTCTCTTTCTCTCTACCTCTGCAATTCGGCTCTGTATCGATTTCTTTTAATCGAACAATTCGCAGGCCAATTCAAAAGAGAAGATAAACTTGTAAGAATCGTATGAAAAATAAGACATCATTATGTGCACAAACGAAAGTTTAATAATGATGATCTATTTCAACATGTAATGAAAATAGACACGGTGAGAGAAAGATATAATGAAAAAGTATGTTGATTTCTCATGAATTGTCCATTATTTCTGAATTAAAATACATCAAGTAATCTGTGAATAATTGATTGAGTGAAATAATCAATTCCAATGGATATAAAGTCACACTTTTTTAACCAATCAACAAGTAACACTATGATTAATAAATTATATAATTGTCCCGTATTCTATCGTACAAAATAAACAAATCCTACCTTTCACAGAGTCGTTGCCTCTCGATGATGAAACAAGAGAAAAAAATCACAACACTCTTTACACCGTTTTAAAATTTTCCTTGGTTCTCGTTTGTTCGACTGTCAATAGAATTGGACTGTTTTTTCAACTTATCGCGCTCATCTTTTCGCTCGAGTCCACGATTTTTTATCGGTTTTGTATGGGTTTTCTTTTCATTTAAAGACCAAAAAAAAACTGTCGCCGGAGTCTCAAAACCGGCAATGAAGATGCTACTACAGCGAGTGGTAGTAGTACCTCGCAGTTCAGACCTCGCGTTCGCACTGAGCGCCTCACGGCCAACGGATGTCTTTTATAACCCCTACCCCTACGACCTTAATATCGTTGAAATACGCTCACCTCTTCTTCTACGTTCATCCCCGCGGACCTCAGGATTTTACACCTGACACACGCTCCGAAGATGCTGCAGGTCTATTCAATTGAGGGCATCGAAATGATCATCTTTTAATCCTGGAAGCCGGTTCATTTACTTTTTGCCATGTCAATCCTTCCTCTCTTTCACTTAATTGAATTTTCATTACGGTTCATCGTAGGTCGCGAAAAAGGGATTAAAGGGTGGTATATTTTTTCATACATTTCTAGGAGCAATTATTAAATGCACATGAAAATTAAAATTCATCGATCTAAACGTTAATTTCAGAAAATATTACTTTTTCAACGTTTCTATTCTATTGAGGGAGGGCCCACTTGAGTGAGACAAAAAACTGATTTTTTTAAAGTCTGTACTGATGGACGTGGGCTCAAATTTCAAATATTATCAGAGGTTCGACGAGTTTTCTATCGACATATAATTGCGTGATCATCATTTCAACCATTAATTCGATCGCCTTCAAATTAGAAGGTCGTTGGAAATACAATTTTACTTTGTCGGTTGATAATTATTAATCATTAATAATAGAAATAAAAAATAATAAAAAATCATTTACATTCATTAGTGATTTTTTAATAATAATCGTTTGATTTTTCGTTTTCTATGAAATTTTCATAATTGAAAAATTTATTTTAGCTCATGAACAGTTATTAGAGTCAGTAGATATTTGTAATCAAAGCTGAATTATTTTTACAATTTTTCAGCCTCTTACCGTTCTAAAGGCTTGCCAATGACAGTATATCGTTAACTTATGAAAAAAAAATGTTCATCTGCTTTGAAATAATTATAACTTATGTAGCCTGCGAGTTTATCAGCAACTTTGTTGCGGTAGCTCTACACTTACGCTGTAGCAGTGAATCAAATGAATATTTTAATGTGAGAATATTGTCGCATGTAGTTCCAATGTGCCCAACTGTCTGATCAAAATTTCAGATAAACTTATGCTCCATTTCCTTTTAAATTAATTGCTGAATATAACCTAACAGTATCCGTTCTAAAGCAGGACTTCTCTTCAAACTAATACACTTTCGCGATTTCAAAATAATCAAATGACTTCACAACAAATTTCCTGTTTTGAGGATCAGTTCTTAAGATGCTTGAATCTGTCATCTTCACGTCTAGAATTCTTGAGATATCAATTTGATGTAGGATTACGTGATAAACTGAGGTGGAGAAATATTATAAACCTCTTTCAAACGTTTCAATCTTTGCAGGAATCTCAGAAACAAGCGTGAACACCCATTTTTGTATTGATCAGCGAGGCCCATCGTGATAATCACTCCATTTATTTGACATTAAATCCCTCGACGTGAAGGATTTATTTGTTGATTTTACTGCTATTCTCGTATTTGTATCGTATTTAAAAATTATATTTACATTTCCGTAACAAAAACGTTGAGGAGCAGATTTTTTTTTGTTATCCGCAGTAAATAACAGAAAAAAATGTAAGCAAATACGGATCGAAATAGCATTCTCGACTGTAACGTTTCAACTCGCAAGCTTAAGCGGCTTATCGTGCGCTAAGCATTTAATAATGCACGATAAAGTAGAATACGAAATGACACCTACACGCACACATACGAACACTCATACACACACACGCACACACACACACACACACACACACAATGGAGAAGAGGGAGTTGTCCACAGACCCTTTGAAATCGTCGCTAGACATATACATACCTACTCTCTCGTTTCTATAATTTTCTCATTTCACGTTGTTCGTTCACGCGTGTTACATCTACTTTGACAGTTTAACGGAAAACCGGCGGATAAATAAACAGCGATGCTTGAATCATCGTCGGGAGTGTTGGAAACTAGGACTGATAATTCAGCAGTCGAACTACACCAAACCGATGAATATTTCCAGTCAAATAACGAGGTCAAGAATTCGGTCAGCACGGGACATTATGGAGATCAGTCGAAAATTCCACGAGACGAAAAATTAGAGACGTCAGAAAAGACAAGTGTCAGTCGACTTATAATTCGTCAATTATTTATTTTCTTTAGTATACTTCAGTAGAGCCATTTAATAGTGTTAATTAATCTCGATAATGAATATATATGAGACATTTTAACTTTGGATGCGTGCGGTGTTTAATGATTTTATATACAATTAATCAGTGGATACGTATTTTTGCCTTTTTTTGATTTAATCGGTTTTTCAAGTTTTTATAACAATAGCACAAAAACGAAGAGTTTTATAACAAAAATAACAGTTTGCAACTTTAAGCAGGGTTTCACGTTTTTTCAGAAAAGTTTGCTCAAATTCTTTGAAAAAAAAAAGAGTTATTTGAAGAGCAAAGCATCCACTGAAAAAAATCATATTTCACAAATCAAAAAAGTCAAAAAAGTCAGGAAAAATCAAGAAAGCTTTTCAAATTTGTCTTACAAGAACACATAAAGTTTTCAGCAAAATCAAACAATGAACCGTGGGGTACCCCACAGTAAAAGAATATGTTGATTTTTATCAGATTAAAAGGATAAAAATTCAGGAACCCAATGGCCCTTTTCGGAACCCTTTTCGGCCACAAAAAAAAGAGAAATATAAGAGTAGTTGTGAAGTTTTTACAGTGGGACAGACAGAAAAAAATTTCACAGTCTCATTTCTGGTTGGCTTACATTTCCAAGTATCAACCATGGATTAATTTTTATTCTAATTCAAATTTTGATAGTAGTAATGATACTTAATTTCAATATCCATCATTTTATGGCCCTTTGAAGTAACAGAACTTTTTTTTTTTTCGGGTGCGTGTCCCACTTTGCCATGGTGTCCCACTTTGCCGCCCCTCCTCCATACAAAAATTTACATGAGCTACATATAATACTCTAAAAAGATATTTTTAAGTGGAAAACATTTTTCCACAAATGAAAGAAAGACTCTGGCTATAGCATTTTTGTTATGGAAATTTATCGTATACGAGGCATAAATGAATAGCCACAGTTGTAAGATAAGAAATTCCAGTTATTTTTAAATATTATGCACTTTTGTATGTTATTATACTTCAGATGCATAAAAAACAGTGATCAAAAAAATTGAAGTCATTGGAACAATGAAAAGAGCGTTTTTAGAGGTTTCCAACGTACATTTCGAGAAATATTCACAATATGTTTTATTTAAATAAAATGCTACTTGGATCAGTGCCCAATTTTTTAAGTAAACTTTTTAAATAGTAACGCAAAATTTATTATAATCGATTATTCTTTATAATCAATAATAACAACAATAATAATAAATATAACTGCATAGATATCACGAGAAGTAGATTTGGGTTCGATGAAGATGGAACCCGAACAAGGCATTGGCGAATTAGCCTCGGACGCGTGGTTAGGACGAAACACGAGCCGTTTCGTTGGTGCTCTAGCGGAGTCACAGAAGGTGCATTTCGTAACCGGAAGCTCCTATGAGGGAACTTGGGATGCTCTCGGAATGGCCGGGGTTGGAAGATACGTATTGCCTAATGGTCAGTATTAACCATTCCTGCGCTTGTATATTATCGGGAACTTAGCGAATTTTTTTTGCGAAACCAGATCAGTAGCAAGTAGTCGGATTTTACTTTTTTTGTGATTATCTTAACAGCATGGCAATCCAATTCGGAGTCAAATTAATTTTTCGAACGAAACGCGTCTTTCGATTTGGTTCGAGAATCAATAATCATAGATGGGAAGAAGTGGGTAATGTGCCAAAGCACTGAACGCGATCTATCATTCGGTCACGCTACCCGTGACTGCCATAAAGATAACTGAAAAGTGGATTCACAGTTTGCTCAGAGATGATTGACATTTCGAACAAAAGTGAAGGTACACGTCGTATTCTCTGACGAAAGGAGACCAACTTGTGACTTATCTTTTTCTTGAAATATCAAGTCTCACCGAAAAACAACGTGTAGCTCAATTTCTACCGACTAACCGACTGATAGATCACCTTAAACTCTTACGTTACCAGCCATATTGAAAAATTTATTCTCTATCTTGTTAATAATGATCGTTGTTATATGGTACAGAAATTTAATAACCAAATATGCCTAAAATGTTCTCTAGTATGCCTCGAATGTTTTCTCCATCTTTTAATACGTGCTCGTAATTTCAATTGCTATAAATCTCCAAAAGTAAATGATTGAAGCTCTGTCTTTTTTTTCTTCAAACACAAAATCATCTATTTAAAAGTGTTCGTGAATAGTTTACGATTTCCACTTGCTCCTCGAGGGAAATGCCCATGAACCTGTAGCATTTTTATGGCAAGATACTATACTATAGATTTCTGAGTATGTCAAAACACTATCTATGTCCAAACAATAATACAATATCAAACGTGACAAGAACTTTATCACGTATGGTGTACAATGAGTCCCGACAAATTCGTTAATTAAATGAATGAATGGAACACATTTTGGTACTGTGCATATATTTATATACATGTATCATGTGCACATAAATGTACTCAATAAATGCTTCAATAATTAATTAACCGGCTGACAAGGACGACGCACTGTGCATGTGTCCCAACGCGAGCAGATTTTATATTCGCACGTTGCGGATCCTCATCACGGACTTATGCATGCAATGATGACAACGGTTTCACGACTAATACACCCCCACGTATTCGAAATGCTTCTCGTGTTCTTTTACAGGCTCGCAAGTTTTGTACACGTACGTTGAACGCGCTAATTGACCACCGCCAACACCGAGAACGCACACATTGCTTTCTCAGTCTGGTATTGGTCTGTTTTTATTATATATACACACGTGCATGCGTTGAATACTTTGGTACAAAGAGACGTAATCTACTTCATGCAATCAGAAAAAAATATGTAGTTTTTGTCTTCACGCTGGTAAAAAGTGGATTTATTTAAAAATTCGTCGTTATTCCAACATTCAACGAATTGAAAAGATATATTCATATATGAATATAATTCACTCCACGGAGATGTAATGCCGAACGGCGCGGTATTCCTGGATGCTCAGACGCAATGAGATTTGAAAAAAAAAAAAAAAATGTCAACAACCGCTTCATTGCCTAATATTTCACGTTTTAAAAAATAATCTAAATATGCATGAGTATCAAAAAATTAAACTGTTCGGCATATTATTCACCGTCAGGGGTTATCGACAATTTTTCAATCAAGTGGCTTCCGCCATTTTATAAAATAATTTAATATTTAACACCAAAGATGGAGCCTCCCATTTCAAATACGTTTTTCATTATCCAATTTACGAAAAAATCGATCAAACTTTTCGGATTTCGTAAAGCATATTTTGGAGTTAATAAATGTTATCTACACGATTACTCTATACATTTTCATTTTTTATTCTGTTAAAATATCGCACATACAAAATATGCACGAAAATAATGAGTTCATTTAAAATTTTGGATTGTATTTGTGTTAAATTTTTTCATGACACAATGTAAAATGTAATCGGGAAATACACGTTGTCCTATAGATAAGTGTTTAATAATATGCGTGTACCTATACGAAAACACGTGTACCGCAAAAAAGCATTTAAAGAATGAACTTTCGTCTCCCTACTAAAAGTCCCATATTACGTGATGTGTGTTCAACTCGCTTATGGTGCACGATAGCTGTTTTAGATGCGTCACCTGTGTCGTATTTACCGCTATCCACGCGCTCAAACCAATCACTTATTCGCACTGTTTTCTTTTTTTCTCCTTTCTTTCATTCTTTTTCTTTGCCACGCGCGGCTTTGCGGAGAATTATGTCGCGAGCTTGCGTGCGATCTTTCGGGTCAAAAAAAGCAAACCGCAAAAGAGGTAAAAGAGGTAAGATTATGTGCAAGAAAAGAGACAGAGAGGGAAAGAGAAAAAGACGAGAGGATCTGATTCCCGAATGGTCTCACTGCCGCGATCTCTGGTGCAAGCGGAATTTACAAGCCGGGGATTCCGCGACGCGAGCGGAACGACCTCGTGGGCAATTTCGCACGTTCTTTCTTACCGTTACAGTTGTATGATCTTTTCTCTCTATTTCTTTCTTTTACTTATGCTTGGGCTGAACCCACATGAGAGACTGTACGTTGCCCAGATTTCGACGGAGCCCACACATGCGCAAAACGCAATAGTTTAAAACGACTCAAAACACGTGGCTATATGCTCAATATATATCCTGAAGCTATTTGAGAATTTAACGGGTTTTTATTCATCTTTTTCGAGACCTCTTTTATTTAGTCAAGAGATATGACATCTTGCCAAACAAGTATACGAATTTTTTTCCGCGTCGTATCGAGCAATGTGTGACCTATTTGTAGTGAACCATTTTTTTCCTCCCACGTAATCAAGGCGAGGAAAATAATGTTTATTTAGTTTCATGAGTGCTTTTGATATGGTGAGTCGAATTTTTACTTCGTAAAAAAACATATCGCATAAAAAATGGTCAAGAATTATTGTCAACCAGAAAATCAGAAACGAAAATTATTTCAAAACATTCATAAATCATTTTTCAATGATTGCAATGATCTTTCATAATATATTTTTATTCTTCATGATTCTTCTAGTATGAAACTTCAAAATGTCATTCATACTTCAGGATGTGGAATAAAAAATAAAAAAATTCCCACCTACCATTCGATTTCAATTCACCCACGTTCGCCATCCATTGATCGTTTCGATCTTCCGCCCTCTTGATGTCAACGTGTCGAGTATCCGGGAATCATAAACTACCGTCGAATCTTGCCCCGTTCATCGATCTCTGCACCGAAAAATCCTTGCAACGGAATTGAATATCGTCTTTCCTCCCACGAAATGCAGCAAACGAAAGAAAATCATTATCACAAAAAGTACTTAACCGACTATATAGAGAGTCGTCTCGATTCGCACTTTCAAGTTGTATTTTATTGTCTTCCGCAATTAAGCCTAACATATAAATTTTATTATTTATTTATTAACCTGTTGAAATATTCATTTGGATGTTGCATCTCATGAGGATTGAGAATTTTATTAAATGATCAATTTTATCAACGGGACAAATGCGTAGTGAAAAATTGTATACAATTATTTTACGTAGATAACCAAATGACAAGAATAAGCAGTGCTTTCGTATTTGACCCAATTGAACGAAGAACAAAAATCATACATCCATGCAAACTTGCCAAGTTACGAAGGTGCATCTCGGTCATCGTAAAGAAGAAAAAATTAAGGATGCGAGTTGCGATTAGTGTCGATATGTGATGGTAAACCCGGCGTTTAGACGCCTCGTTGCTCCGATTCCAGTCACTGTCGACTTGAATATAGATGGTTGAATCACCGTGTCGATGCAGTTCATTTGAATTAAGGCCATTTTTAAAAAACAGTAGACTGTATATATTCTATTTCAATGGAAAAAAAACCATCAAAATTACAAGTAATCGGGAAACTGATTGCTGAAAATGATTCTATTCTAAATGTTATTATTAATTGAGCGAACAAAAATCGAATACTTTGGGCCTTTGCATACACCAAAAGAAGACAGAAAATTCTTTTTTTTTCATTTTTTGAGATAAAATTTTTCTCACTTATTTACAACAATGTCTTCTTGAATGAACAAAAAATTGTTCCTATCTTACGCACCTCTATATCATGTAAGCCTTCCATTTATCTAAGCCCTTAAAGAATTGAGGAACGTTTGTGTTATAGGCGCAATTTATGAGGGTGAAATTCGAGATGGAATGTTTCACGGTCAGGGTTCTTTCTATTGGTCCGAAAATCAGCGTCTCGATGTTGTTCATTTTCGAGGCGAGCTTAAAGACTACAGGTACCAATTTCAAGATGGTCTCAACTATGAGGATACAGATTGGAAGTATTGTAAATTTCCTGATCGAAGGTAATTATACAGAATACGTCACACATGGGTAATTCTATTTTTTAAGTCCATGACGTAAGCAAATGGCAGCTAAAATGAAAGATATTTACAAAAAAGTGCTCGTTCGCACGGACACTTTTTTTTGCGTAAATTTAGATCGGTTTTCCAAAGTTTTTTCTTTGAATAATCTGTGAATACTTTTTTGACATGCCACTTGACTACTTTGTTATTTATTTTATTTACATTTTACTGACCCTTCCCATCTTTAGTGACCCCTCCCATTTCGACGTGAAAATCCCTATATAAATACACGCTCCTTTCGAATTTTCACACGAACCGATATTTCACGCGGTGCAAAAGACTTCCGCCTACAAAGCCAGACAAACGCGAGTATCTAATTGATCGCGGCAAGTGAGCAGGGATCGAAAGTCTCACGAGAGGATGCTTTCGCTTGCAGTTATTACATTATGCATGTACAACGAGTATACGTCCTGTAACGTTAATGTCCCTGTCCTTGGGATCCTGAATATATTATCGTGGATGAGAAAACAAAAAAATTATCCTCGCATGAAATTTCCGTGCGATTCACGTGAAAGTGAAAACGATTCTCTCGATCCCATCGCTGTTACGCGACACATACTTTAATTCATCATTTATTCAACGTAAATGCAATGAACATTAATCAACAGCTGCTTCTAAAAAAACAAAATTTGAGCATTGTGAGCCCTGCCCTCCCTATATTCAGTTGACAGTGTCAAGCAATAATTCATCTCTCTTCCACCGTTTTTCTATTTTTTCATATTTATTCGCATTCGAGTTGTTTTTCATGAAATTATTTGAACAACGTAACTACACGTTCCAAATATAAATTTTTACCTTTCTATGCTTCAAACACGTTTTTATTTCTCACAAAAATGATGCATTAGAACAAGGGTCAGACAACAACAAAAAACGGGATATTCTTTGTACTAAAAATACTAAATTCACCGTACTTTGATACAAATTGCCCGAAATGGCTTAAAATCGAAACCAGAAATAACTTAATTTTTTGGTATTTTCAAAAACTCCAGAGTGTAACAATTTTGGATTTTTAAGATTAGAAGTAACATCCATTTTCTATATTATCACACGAAATCGATAGGATTAATTATGGAAATCTACTATTCTTGAGAGATTTGGCTTCTAACTTAATTGACCACTTTTATCTATATTTTGTGATCTCTACTCCGTCGTACAGTATAGTTTAGAAAGAATAGGCTGTTAATGGGGACAAATTTTTTACGATGGTTCAGTGCATCGTTACATTTGAACAATATAGTGTTGCAATCAAGGATACCCCAGGAACCACAATTAAAAGAAGAGGTGACTTTCTCACCTCAAAAACCTCGAGAGTGCATAATAACGAAATCTTTATAAACTGTACGAACGAGAAACTTAGATCACATGAGTCCATGAGCACACCTACGTAAAACGACGAAATGTGTCGGTTTTTAATAGGTCATACAATAGAAAACAAGAGCTCAAAGAAGTTTTCACCAGCTCGATGTTATTCAACTACCGACATTCCCCAACCGTGGATTGTGGGATAATAATAATTCATAAGAATTTAACAACTTTTTTTACCAAAAAAATCAAATCAGATAAATTCGCAAATAAAAATTATTATCGAATGTTTTATACAATTTATATCCCGATATCAAGAGACGCGGTAGCGGCGCGACGCCAAGTTAGAAACAAAAAACTTGAAAAAAAAACCGTTTTTTTTTTACATTTCTGAGTTGGAAATATAATGAAATCTTTCAAAATTACGTGTGCATGCGTTCTGAAGATTCTACGAGAGCATAAAAAATGGTTTGAAACCTGGTGGACGAACGCTTAAAACTGCCCGACGAACAGCCAAAGTTCTCCCGGCTGGTTGCTACGATGCAGGGGATGGTGTTTTTGATCCAACAACTCAGCAAATTACATCTTACGATGACTCCGAAAAGGTAAAGATTTCTTTAACAACTGAAAAGTTTGATTAATTGTTATAATGGAAATATAACACTCGGCGTCGAGCCATTATCGCGTCTCTAGTCACTCGTATGATTCTGAATATTGTTCCATCAAATAAAATCAGATTGAACAAAAATTTGTAAAGATTGATAATAAAAATTCCGGTCACTTTTCTTAATTGTTCACTTTGGCTGATGGTTCAAGGTATTGAGATTTCCTTCGTCAGAAGAATATGCATGGATTCTGAAAAAATGTCGAAAAAGTTGGTCAGAACCGACGGGATATCATCCCGAATTGAACGAAAATTGGTCCGAAAAACCTCCCAAATTGCCTTATAATCTACCCATGTCTCAAGACTCGCCCGATCACTGGTGGAAAAGGTGCGCTAAATACACTGAAAAACTGATATGTTGTTTGTGAGCTCGAAGTTTGGTTCCCATGGTTGAATTATTCTATTAAATACGTTTAACTCATCAATATCATTGAAATGTCATGAAATGCTTGGTTAATTTCATAGACAGATTATTAGGTAGATCAACAAAGAAGATAGTTCAAATACTATTATATCTAGTTTTTCCAACAAAATATTTAATCAACACTATTGAGACAAAATATTTCATGGACTGAAACGACTGTATCGTAATGAGCCAGAAAAATACCAAAAAGTCACCTGTCAGGAGCATTTACCAAATCATCATTTGTTAAAAATATCATCAGTACGTTATATTGAAATCGATGAATAAGAAAATGACTTTAGTTGATACAGCCAAATCGGTTTATCAGTGTATCTCTCCATTTTTTTTCGTATTCGTGATGTACTTGATAACGGTTATAATATGTTGGTTATTCAAGACTAACGACTTTCACAAGAGATCCGAACTCTCTGGGAGGAGGAAGCTATGGAACATATGGACCCGGTCTTAGTCGTCACGAAACTCTTTCTATGTAAGAATATAAATCATTTTATTTTCTCACAATATTAAGATAATTAAGTTATAAATTTTATTACAAATCAAATTTTTTAGACCCAGAGTATGCATGTGCTGTGAAACCGTACTTATTGGTGAACCGTGCCGCTGCATTCACTCGTTCCCAAGCTCGCACGAAGGCGAAGATGATAAATTACAAAGAATACCGAGCGATCAAATGTACGAAAACGAGTACGAAAATTGTGAATCCAGTCCCGTATTTTTAGAGACCGATGCAGATTTTACTAGCTCAGAAACACACGTGGATTCGCTTCCAAAAATTCTTGCGGAGTTTTCTGAAGACATAGCCCCAGATAAATCGTCGAACAGACCTCGAAGCTACAACACATTGAGAAAATCGATACGATCGTTAGAGAATGCAAAGCAGTACCAGGACAATGATGAGGGCCGAAAAATGGAACACTTTGGAGGAAGTAAAACAGACACTGAGTTAAGCAATTTTTCAAACGATGGAAAAATAGAAATATCGGGAAGAAAACAGAACAAACAAAATATTCAGAAGTCTCAAAACGTAATAGAAAGAGAAATATTACAAAATGACAATAGAAAAAGTTTTACTCGTAAGGATGATAATCCAGAGACAATCTTGTCAGCAATAATCTCCAATCAAAATCTTGAAAAAAGTGACCAACGTAATGACGAACCACCAAAAAATTTGGGAAAAAGTTCTATAGAAAAATCCTCGAGCGACCAGAAGCTTGGTGAGAATAAAAAATACTTTTTTATTCAGTTCACTACAAATTCACAAATTTCGTAATTATGGTAGAATTATGAAACTTTCGCAAAATAACTTTTGATTAATTAAGTGAATTATTTGTTTACAAATGATATAGAATATTGTAGATTCAACAATTGCTAGAGATATTTTTGGTTACGTCTAACTTCATTGAAAATTTTCATACACTGAATCTATTGCGTGTCTGTTACATTACGGTTTATGGATTACGTATTCGATTGTAGATCACTCGACTGACTTAATATCGAGAGAGAAAGTCTCGAGAGAGACTGTACCGGAAGCGAGTGAAGATCATAAGCTTGAGATGAAACTTTTACCAGAACATGTGTCGCAGCAATATAAAAATCAAATGGAAATAGAAACAATGGAGGAAAAAACTCAGCGTGATTTTCCGCAAAATCGAGAAACCGAAAATTCTAGTAAAATTATAAGACAGTCGTTAAATGAGCACAGTGATAAATCTGGCGGTACAATTATTTCTGAACCCTCAGCAATTCGTGAAGAATTAAGAGGAAATTTTGAATCGAAAAATCAAGAATCAAATAATGAAGTTAAAACATTACTCGATGACAACGCAGAAAACAAATCACAGTACGACGAACAATCATCGGCAGAAGCAAAACCAAAAGTTCTTGCTACAAATACGTTGGAAAATATGCAATCTGACGAGAATTCTCGGCCTGATTTTATTCAAAATAGTCAATCGATCCTTGAAACCAAAGAAAAAATCAAAATCCACGAGTCTTTGAGCTCGAAAATAAATACGGATGGAAATTTAATTTCAAGGACATTTGACGAAAAACTGCCGCTAATTACTACAGAAATATTTACAGATCAGAAAACTTTGGATTCTATTGCCGAACAAGATTCCAACCATTCATTCAATAATATATCAACCGTCGAATTAGAGAATAATACATCAAACCACGATAAAGAATCGTCAATAGAATCAAAGAATGAATTTGATTCAAACGACGTTAAAAAACTAAAATCCATTAAAAAATCTCAAGTAGAACTTATCGACGCTGATAAATCATTGTCCGATTCTGAAAAAAAATTAAAAACCTACATTTCTACGAGTTCAAGGACGAAGGAAATACCAGAAATTTCAGAAATAATTCCTGGACAAAAAAGTGCTGTTACTTTGAATTTGAAAACCATGGAAAAATCAAGTTCAACCGGTTTTTCTTCGAGATGGGAAGAAACGAAAGGTTCCATTTCTCTCGATAGAGAAAAATCAACAAGCCTCAATAAACTGCATCCATCTCTCGCGTCTCTGAAAACAACGAGACAAAAGCTATCGAAAGAAAACACGCTCGTTGAAATTTATAACAAACATTCGAACAAAGAGAAACCAACGTATAAGCCAATGGTATATTTCCGCATTATTTTTTCGCGATACAAATTTAAAGTTTGTGATCTGAACTTTTTATTTCATAGAATTCCAATGTATGGCGTTTGTCCAGTGCGAATCAAAACTATGGACCTGAAACTAAGGCGCGTGAGATTTTATCATTTTCGTACATTTTTGAGCCAAGATTAAAATAAATTTTACGTATTTATTTTCGGTGGTTACGTTCATTTAAATAATGAAGAAATATAAATGTTATAATTTTCAATTGGAGATTTATTGATAGAAGTTAATTAAATAGATATAAAGACAATATTCAAAGAAAATTATTTCGTTTTAACACCAGATCAAGAATCTTCTCTTTCATCCTGCTTTAACTTCACCAAGATTGGAAAACGTGGTTTACGTGAGGAAACCCTGTGACCACAGGGCCTGCACAACATCGATACGGGATGTGAGGGCCAGTGCATCACGCACTGGAAAGGAATATCCCTCCAACATTTCATCCAAGACGTTGAGTACTCAAAGCAATGAGAACGTAAAGAAATGATTTTCTAATATTCATGCATATATTTTGAATGAATATATACAACAAAATAAAAATTCAGCTCTGTCATTTTTATAAACCACAAAACAATAAATAAAAGTTTTATTTTTACCCTAAAAAACATAAAAATCTGTTCAGCAAAAAAGCTATTTTTTTACAATTAGAATATTTGGTATAAAGATTTGAACAATGATATAAAATCATGTGCAAGAAATTAGTACAACATGAAGCTATAAATTTTCCGATTATTGTATGAAAAAGTAAGAAAATGATATGCAAAGTCAAAAAATATGTCAGAGACGTTAAGTGCTCCTAGCAATTTATAGAAACACGAAAAATGATTTTCTAATGCATGTATGTTTAATAGAAATGTAAAACTAAAGAATGCATAGTATCTATAGAGAGTTCGTTACACAAAAACTAAACTCAGCTCTTTCACCTTCATAAAACCCAAAAAATAAATAAAAATATAAAAAAATAACTGATATAAAAATATTAGTGGGCTTACAGAAATATAAATGTGAGTTCGGCAAGAAGACTTTTTGATTTTGGGACATTTGCTCTAAAGATATCAAATAAGAGGAACACAAAGATTGTTTCTGATTTTTTAATTATTATACGAAAAGACTGGAAGAGTGAGAAATGATGTAGAAAGTAATAAAAGTCGCGTGAATAGAAAAACAATTGATCGAAAAAAAAAAACCGCGAAAGATCGTCGTCTAGTCTTCCTTGAAATTGACTGAATCCTCGTCCTCGTTTGTCATTATCAACAACCTTCGTTTATTTTCGCAGTCATTCACATACGAATCATCGCAGGGAATCGTAACGCACGATTTTTCAATTTCGTTCATATCGAAACTGTGTCAATCTTATTAAACGAATATGGTGAGTTGCTATTTAAATTATTTATCCTCGAAGAATGAGACGTTGGTATACTTCGATGCTCTAAAATCCGCTGTGAAAAAATATATGCATTTGTACACCGTTCGGGTTTCCATAACTTTTTTCGTAGCGCGAATGTCTTTCGGTGCACGTCGGTCAGGGTGGTGTGCAAATTGGCAATGCTTGCTGGGAATTGTACTGTCTGGAACATGGGATACAGCCTGATGGTCAAATGCCTTCTGACAAAACTGTCGGTGGTGGTGACGACAGTTTTAACACATTTTTCAGCGAAACTGGAGCAGGCAAACACGTTCCCCGAGCAGTTTTTATGGATTTGGAACCGACTGTTGTTGGTAAGAAATCATTTCAAAAAGTAGCAAAATAGATTATTGGATTTTTGTCTTGACATTTGAATTTTCTATTAATGATTTTTTCTTAAAATGTCGTCTTAAATGCCAGAATTTGCACATCACATCTCTACCAACATAATCTTTATGCCCTTCACATTTTTTACGAACGAAAATATTGTTTGAACCAATAGAATTTTTTGTTGATACGAAAATTGCATGTTTTTCACTTCGTTTCGGGTCTTTCAGACCCTAGAGTGTTTTCCTAGGGCTGAACTTTTGTGAATGAAATTACTTAAAACAAAAAAAAACAATAATAATAAATCGACAAAGTGAATGAATGAGGTTTCTACCAAAATAGTAAAATATAATAGATATTATTTTTGAGTTAATGATCAAAATCGTAGGCAAAAAAAAATTAATTAAAAGAATTTAAAAAATCCGTTCTCATTATTTTCAGACGAGGTTCGAACTGGCACTTATCGTCAGCTCTTTCATCCTGAGCAATTGATAACTGGTAAGGAGGATGCTGCAAATAATTACGCTCGTGGTCATTACACTGTTGGAAAAGAAATAGCCGATCTGGTACTGGATCGTTTGCGGAAATTGGCCGATCAATGTTCCGGCCTTCAGGGTTTTTTGATATTCCATGCGTTTGGTGGGGGTACCGGTTCAGGATTTACTTCATTATTGATGGAGCGTCTCTCGGTGGATTATGGAAAGAAATCGAAACTCGAATTTGCGATTTATCCATCGCCACAAATTTGCACTGCGATTGTTGAACCTTTTAATTCTTTATTGACGACTCACACAACACTCGAACATTCGGACGCTGCTTTCATGGTGGATAACGAAGCAATATATGACATCTGTCGTCGTAATCTCGATATCGAAAGGCCAACCTATACCAATCTCAACAGACTCATAGGACAAATTGTTTCTTCGATAACTGCTTCGTTAAGATTTGATGGTGCTCTCAATGTCGATCTCACTGAATTCCAAACGAATCTCGTACCGTATCCACGAATTCATTTTCCACTTGCTACTTATGCTCCCGTTATATCGGCCGAGAAAGCCTATCACGAACAATTAACCGTTGCCGAATTGACCAATTCGTGTTTCGAACCAGCTAATCAAATGGTCAAGTGCGATCCACGCCATGGAAAATACATGGCATGTTGCATGCTTTACAGAGGTGACGTCGTACCCAAAGATGTTAATGCATCAATCGCTACAATCAAAACTAAACGAACGATACAATTCGTCGATTGGTGTCCCACTGGATTTAAGGTACGTTCACTTTCTTTTCATCTATTTTTTTGTCCTCAACTTTCATTATTTTTAATCAATATTCGGTGTTTATAAATTCTCGTGAGAAAAAACGCAAGGCTCAAAGACTTGAATAATCGTTTATGTCATTAATTGTTGAAAACTCTAAATTTGTACCACTCCGGATCGTAAAGTTGTCAAAATATTCAAATTTTTAATCGAACGCTAAGACAGGACGCGCAACTTTTACTTTTTGTTGATATTTTATCATATCTATTCAATATTTATTTATTTCTAAATTCTCTGTTTATCAGAAAACTCCAATATTATACTCATTCGCTCAAAGTAATCGATTATGTCATCAATTTTAAAAAATAGTTAATTAATACCACTTTGAATTGTAAAGTTTAAAAAATATGTTTATGCTTATTGAAACGCTGATAAAGTACGTACAATTTTTATTACTGTGCCTCAAATTTAATTTGCATGTTTATAATCGGTTAGAACTTAAAGATATTACCCGGAAGCATATGCTCTTTTCTACTTGCGGTGCTTCGAGACGCTCCGACGAACCCGAAGCGTCTCGAATGCGTTTATTTCGTTCAATCTATAAGTTTTCCCAGAGAATATCTATCCCAGCTTGAATCTCGAGAGGACTCACTCGGTCACGCTTGAAAAAGTGTTGAATGGTAGAATCGTGGCTTTTGTGAAACCTCGTTAACCGCATACATACTGTTATCTAATTTATTTGTTTCGTACAAATTTATGCTACAAAATAAATTCGTCTCTCGTAATCCATTTATGAATACCAACTCATTTTTTTCAAACTTATATATCAAGAATTCAAGATTCTGGGTAATTCAGTCCGAATTTAATCGCACTTCGTTATATATACGATGCTACCAAAAAAAGAAAGAAACTTTTTTACTCTTTCCTCTGCACTGTTCCAAAATTTGAATCAATTCCGAATTCAATTTATGTTCGACAAGACGAGGAAATGAAATTTATGTTCAACATTAATACAAAAATCAGCTGCTCTCACAATTTTTTCAGTGCAATTTTCTTTCTTCCTGATTCTTTACATTTTTTTTTTTTAATCACGGGATATCACGAAAAGACTAGAGCGTCAGAATTCTATTGCCAAGATCTTTCGAGTTCGTTATAAAAAATGACAATGTATCAACATGACGTTGCAGACTTATCGTTATCGAGACTCAATTTTTGTAATTGGCTAATCTCGACCGTGACCAACAGAATCGTATGTCTGTTATTCGAAAAAAAGTTATCTTTATTCCCTTAAATATCCTTAATTATTGTTGAATTTTGTTTTAACAACTGTTCGAATGGTTTTTATTTAATTTTCGTTTGTTTTAGGTTGGAATAAATTATCAACCCCCTACGGTAGTGCCGGGTGGAGATTTGGCAAAAGTACAACGTGCCATTTGCATGTTGGCGAATACAACAGCTATAGCCGAAGCTTGGGCAAGATTGAATCACAAATTTGATGTGATGTATTCAAAACGTGCTTTTGTTCATTGGTACGTTGGTGAGGGAATGGAAGAAGGAGAATTTTCAGAAGCTCGCGAAGACTTGGCGGCTCTGGAAAAAGATTACGAAGAAGTGGGTCTGGACTCGGTTGAGGGTGAAGGCGAGGCCGGCGAAGAGTATTGATTTATTATCATTTTCCAAGTCATTTCTTCTTCCTCTTATTTTTCTTCGTATTGCCCTCTTTTTTTCTATCTCTGTTTCCATCTGGATATCGTGGGATTCGAACGAGCGGATAATTGGCAAGTTCACGATTTAATTAACAATCGGACTTTTCAAGTGCATTTAAATCCAGAGAAAAAAATGCTCTACTGAATTTTTCGAATAAATGGCTTATTTCAAAGATGGTTGGAAAAAAGAACGTGAAAACAAATGAGACCAAACGTTCCGAAAAGTTCCTCCTTGTTTATATTTATGATTTTTGACTGATTACCGAGCCTGGAATCCCTCGTTTTTGCGCCAAACGAGTTTGGCACGCACGTTTTGGTCGAGCGGCCAAAAAATCGTTTCACAATTGAAAAAAATAATTGACTCGAATTTTCAAACGGATTTAAGCGTTTTGGTCTTTCGAAAACAAAATAAAAAAACATTTAAAAGATAGATCGCTTTGAAATTTCGTAGGAAAATAATATAATGAATTTATGTTCTCTATTGTTCAACTTGAATAAAAATCTTTATTTAGAAGACACGATTGTCGAAGACACTTGCACGATCCTTAGGATCACTTCTTCTTTCATTTATTTATATATTTTTCGTGTTTTTTTTTTATCTTTTATATATATTCTAAGAAAAAAGTAAAGAAAAACAAAGATTCCAATGCATTAATAATCGTTGCACGAGTTGTTAATGAAACAAAAACTAATACATAGTATGTGGCAAAAATTATTACTGATCGGAACATCATCGAACTTGTATAATATTGAAGGGAAAAATACAACAGAAGTTTTAACGTTCAAAGGATTCTTCTTGAAAAATGTTAAAAACTCACGATACAAATATTTCCTACAAAAAATGAAAAACATACGATATTAAATTTATTTATATTAATTAAATCTCAACCTTACAAAAAATGGGTAAAGCGATAATAACTGTGAAATCTGTGGTGTGACTGACGCTCTTAATTACTCAAATTCTATGATATTCCTTGTGTTTATAGTTATTGCCTCACTCTATGTATATTTGAATACATATTTTCTATACAAATTTTGTTATAAGTTTAGCGACTATGATTTGTTTTTAATCGGCGTCTTGAGGTTTGAAATATTTTTTAGAGTATCATTTAACTTCAAGTTTTTTCGATTCGCGGACGACAGTAGGGGCATCAGATTTCTGATCGATAGCAAATATAATGGCAAATTTTTTTGGTATGCACTCGTCTGTTTTACAAACAACTAGATCGAGAATGATTTTTAACTTTTTGACTCCTTCACCTTTTGGAATTTTAACGTTAATTGGTGTGG
This sequence comes from Campoletis raptor, assembly GCA_948107755.1. NCBI lineage: Eukaryota > Metazoa > Arthropoda > Insecta > Hymenoptera > Ichneumonidae > Campoletis > Campoletis raptor. Next base: position 15,983,566 of record OX403622.1, read on the forward strand.
CAAAATTGCCAGACGTTTTTTCGGCCGTCCATTCATCGGAAGGCAATGTTAGCGACCACTTTTGTGGTGCTTCTGGTGTAAATTTGAGGTCTTCTTCAAAAATAGCGTCGAACGAAATTGTCAATTCGCCACCATCTTTGTTCACTGAATTCTCAAAGTTGAACGTTTTGTCCGCTGGACGCCCAGTATCTTTAGGCAATTTAATCGATATCTGGAAATTCGAAACATTTCGAAAAATACGATTTTCTTTTTATCTATTATTTTTATTTTTATTTCATGAAGAATAAAATATTTTCTTACGGTTCTGATAGCATGATCATTCTTTTTATCGATCGCTTTAACACAATGGTTGTTCGTGTCAGCAATAAATAAAATGTCTCCATTCGAGGAAGTTGCTAAGCCGCTGGGTTCGTCGAACTAAAATTTTTGCATTGCCGATTAAATTACCAATATGTTGGTTTGTCTATCTGTCAGTATTACGTTAATATTTCATTGAAATTCATTACGTGAATATATCTCGAAATTTATAGTTCATTATTTAAAAACAAATTCATTCTTTCATTGTGTATCAATTATTATCTCGTGCGATTGTCCGAATTTTATGTTAACAGAATGTTTCAATTAATAGTCACAAAAATGCATAAAGTAATTATAAATTAATCAAAGCAATTCTTTCTATTCTGGAGTTATAGTAAGTTCAATTTTAGATGTAATTTTTCGTCTGAATACGCTGAAATTTGAGGAAAAGAATTTGAAAAAACTATGAAGAATGTCCGATTAAGGTTTGTCCGCCTTTTCTCATCAAACCATTTCCATTTTCTAAAATTTACTAAAAACTTACAACATGATCTTTTGTAGGTTTTCCAGCACCGTAAATCGTCGTGCAGTTTCCTTCGGGAGTCACTTTTTTAATTTTATGATTATAAGTGTCAGCCACGTACAAAACTTTTTCATTTTTGTCCCAGGTTAGTCCCAGAGGATGCTGTAGTTTCGCGTCGTATTGGACGCCGTCAATGTCTCCGTAATTGTGTAGATTCTAAAAAAAAAATCAATCAAAAAACATTAACTCATTTGAATTGTTTTAACAGATTGAAAGTTTTGAGATTTTTCAATAATCGGTGAAGGTGCAGCACCACAAAAAATCGAAAACAATTACCGCTGGATTTCTATCAGCTCCAGCAACCGCGCTAACTTTTCCATCCTCCATGTGAACTCTCCTGACCGTACTGCTCTCACTGTCGGCGAAAAATACTGCTCTCATTTCTTGGGCGACCGTAAGACCCGAGGGTTGAGCGAGACTCGCGGCGTGTGGGTAAGCGTTATTACGATTTTCCTCTCTCCCATTTCCTACAATTGCCACGCAAGTTCCAGCCTTGTAATATCTTGAAAAAAAAAAAAAAAAATAAAACCAATTGAACCATTGAATTTGAAATTGGTAAAAAATGTAGTCATCATTATTGCAAATGAACGTTGGCTCACATACTTTTTCTTCCACCAAACTGTGTCTTCCAAAAACAAAGCCCAAATTTGATGACTACCGGCAATAGCGATCAGGAGAACCGGTATTTCATGATCATCTTGATTGTGGTAATAAACTGCAACGTCCCAGGGTGATGACAATGCTTGTTCTTTGCCAATTTTACCACCCGTGTAATCCTGTGCTTGGGAACCTGTTCCCGCAACTGTACTTACGACTTTTTTTTCCAGATCAATCTAAACATTTTTAATATCCCTTATTTTCGTAACTTCAAGTCTCATTTCGTTCAATTTCAGAGCGTACGTACATCTAAAGGTGTAAAAATAAACTTCTTGGAATCGTCCATATTTCGTGAGTATAAAAACAAATTTTGATCTAAATGTAAAAGGTGATTAAACCTTTGAAAGAGTTATTCTCAAAATTGTGAATTTGCAAACGGTAACCAAGATATTTCGAAAACTTCACGACACAATTGCATGCAATTTGGTACAGAGATTTGTTTACAAAAGTGTATAGTGTTTTGATATTTTTAGCTATCACAGTTCTCTCTTTACAAAACAGAAAAAAAGATTTTTCATCATGGTGATCATTATTCTTAATCGACATCAGTACCTTAGATGGCCCAAACTTATGGTCCCCCAGAATTATGAATTATTATTCATAGTTTTAATTTTACCTTGCGGATAGCGTGATTCTCATTATCCGCGACATAAATCATGTCGTCAAGGACGCAGACGCCCTGTGGACCATTGAACCTCGCATCCTTAAAGCTTCCATCCTTGAAATCAGGTGCATAGCCTCCAATTACATGGTCAACCGTACCATCGGGCTTCATGACGAGAATTCTATTATTTCCTGTGTCAGATACGATAACTCGTTCAACATTCTGCGATTCGAAAGTCTGTACTTTGCCAGGAAAAAGAAGAACGTCTTTGGATAACGGTAGCAAATGTTGTGCAGGTTTCATTGGAATTTCGTGATCAGATATTTCTTTTAGTGAGTTGAAATATGCAAGTGCAACTCCTACGTATGTCAACATTTCGTCTCGGTGGCCTTCACCAACTAGCACAAATAGAGGTTGACCCTTAGGACCTGAAAAATTTTTAAAAATTTGTGAGTGGAATTTTAGTCAATTTTTACCGGAAAATTTCAGCCATCTATGAAACTCAACGAACATTTATGTTCGGTAACAATTATAATACTTAAAAGTCATTGACATTTTTTGAACAAAATATTTTCCAAGTAATAATTAGCCAATTTTTTAGTTCGTTACGAATTTTTCGGAATACTGTCAAACATTGTTAATTTTTCTGTTTTTTTGAAGACTTCTTGAAGTTTTAAAACCATCATAAGGAATCGAAAATTCCGCACATATTCTTGTAAAAACGTTCAACGTCATCTTTACGAAATTTTCGAGGCATTGAACGAATATTTTTTCAAAAACAGCCTCTAACAGGAATCAAAAAAAATTGAAAAAAAAAAAAATTCACAAGTATCATAGTATTCTCGATAATCAGCAAACTCAATCCATACGCCGTCAAAAAAATCACCTGATTATGATTGATGTTTTTTAAGAAACATTGAAGCTAAGGACTGATATTTTTATGATATCAAATCGTTGAAAACTCTCTTATTGTTGTGCATATCGATTTATAAAACGATTAGAATTTTTTCGATTATTCGGACGTACCCAAAATAACGAGACTAGGCCAACAAACAATTCCAATATCTCTCCACATTGAGAGCTTAGCATCGTTTACCACTGGATGATTAATGTTGTATCTTTGGACAGCTGATAAGATTTTCTTGGAGTTTCTCTCGTTTGAGAATTTTGCACTGTGTACTCCGACCTGTATCGATTAAAAATTGATGATTTCTTTTATTGCTGCATTTTATTTGATTAGCTCCAACTTTATCCTTTTGATAGGCTTTTGTCGCAGATTAAAAATGATGGTGGATAATAGATTATACTAACCACCACGAGACCATCCTCAGGGGAATATTTTCTTTCCAATGCATCCAAATCCGGTAATATGTGCATACAATTTATGCAGCAGTACGTAAAGAAATCAAGTATAACTATTTTTCCAGCAAGATCCTCCATTAATGACAATCCTTTTGATACGTTGAACCATTCTAAACCTGATAAATTAATAATCAGCCTAGATTAGCCTCCTTTAATTAAAAAAAAAATGTAGTCGAAAAAGCTACCACATAATTTTTCCCAAGTGTCAAATTGATAGACATTGGTTGACATGAAAACAACAAAATATTATGCCAAGCATTTTGATCATTTATTGTAATATCTCTTCATTTGTAGCGAGTTCAAGTAAATATTTTCAGACCCCGGAGAAGTGGATTTAAAAATAACTTAGGGAGTTCTAATTTTGTTCAGCACATTCAGTACATGTTGAATTTCTCATCATTCACGTCTTGGAGCATGGACGACTGCATTTACATAGATATAACTAATAAAAATATACTTTCCTTCATCCGATGTGATACTAAAGTTTGTATTGCTATAACGCAATGAAAAATAACTTTTTCATCGATCAGCTGGTCACTTTTGTATAATAGTTTGAATATTCTTTGTAGAATCAGTTTTTGGGCCTTATCGAAAGATAATTGAATTTTCGTAGTTTAACTTCGCACTTAGTCGAAGCCTTGTCAAATAAAAAATGTAATCCCATTGCATTGCAATAAAGCAAACTTTGATATCTCGAATATCAGAAAGAGAACAATCTTGAACGCCAATTTTTATATACAGCAACGGCATTTTCACAAGAACATCAATGTTAATTTGGTTGATGAGAAATACAGTTAATTTGCGAAATTAGTGAAAAACTTAAGTAAGCCCAAAGATGATGGATTGTGTCAATAATTCTATGACCTAGGAATGATAAGTTCTTGTATTGGAACTGTGATAACAGTCACAAAAGTACAGGGACCAAACATTAGGTAATAAACGTAATTTATTTGATAAACCAACAAAATACTGAATGAACATGGGTAAGAACAATAATATCTGTAATCAGTTTTCGTCAATTGGCAAGTCGAATTTCTTGTGAAGATTTGCTATCGTGACTCCTTGCATATTGGCCATGGCACCCAGAACTTTCTGCGTGGCATCTTTTATTTCGTTGTATTCGTGTAAACGAGCCATTGTTTCATTCATGGAAGGTCTGGCTTCCAATTCAGCCTCCATTTTTTCAATTTCAGCATCTAATTGCTTTTCAATATCGCAAAGTTCTTGATATTCTGCTTTTTCATCGACATTAAATTTCATGTTTGTAGGTTCCTGGCTGTCCGGTTTATCCGGTGTTTCAAACACTGTTTTGTCCGCTTTTTGCTCGGTCTCATTGTCATCAGTTTCAGAAACCAAAGACATTTTTGTCAATTAACGACCAGTCTTGTACCTATGATTTGGAAAATATATAAAAAAAAGTTGCTATGTAGCGCTGCAACTAGTTCACTTTAGTAGTAGAATTTCGCCCTTCAATTTTTCAATTCGAACGATTGTTCAATCTCATACATTTGGAAAAATCTGTTATATTTTTACGAAAAGCTAAGTGGTTTGTGAAAATTACGAATATTCTTTTTACGATGGAATCAGAGATAATTGTTAAAAAAAGGATGATTTACGAAAGGCGAACCTTGAATGCTTATTGAGAATAAAGAGGTTAAATACTAATGCGTAACGAAGTAGAATAAAAACAATGATAAATTAACAGTTATTTCATTGGTACGTACTAAATTAATTCAGGAAAAAAACGAAATACAAATGGAATATAATTTACCTCTGAATCGAACTCACAAACATATATATTAAGGGTATGGATGTAATGAGGAATTAGTCATACGAAAATGACGTTATACGTATACAACATGGTGCTTGAATAAAATAAAAGAATGTAAACTCATGGTAACCTTTTTGAAAATCGCTCACTCGTAAATCAGCACGCGCACGTTCTTTGATGTGATTCAAAACTATTTTCTCTCGCTCTCTATGATCGTTGATAGAGAGAAGATTGCGTCGCAATTGAATGCACTCCTGTGTTAAATCCTCCACAGTTTCTTGAACACTCATTTTCTTATTTACCTGACCGCACATACTACTACCACAAATGCTTACTAAAGAATATGGAACACGTCGCAAGTGCTTTATTCGGAAAACAACGGAGAGTAAAGTCATGATTTTGAAATATACGTGATCGAACAAATATGGGGAAAGTTACTAGAATCGTGGTTTTAAAAATATGTACATCAAACAGTACGTGATTCTACCACTATCGTTACTTGTCGCTGCTATCGCATTTTCACTTGGCTCCCTTACAAAACTACCACAAACATCTACTCCTACGGTGGTGATTCGAAATATATATATTTTTTAATTATTCGTGAGGCTTACGCTATGGCTTTGTAGTAGAGTGAACGCTTTCAAGTTTATACACATATTGATATGGCTATGAAAAAAACTATTTAAACAAAACCCATAAAAAATATTCTACCAAAATAAGTTTAAAGATTCTTAAAGAAATTGCAATACAGAGGTTGACATTAAAGTAATATTTTCATTATGACAATTTCTATCTTATGGGAGCATCAATTAAACATGTAAATAACCTTACAAGTTGATATTACAAGTGTATTCTTCTTCTACGCCTATTTATGTAATATAATTCATTTGATTCACATTTATTAAGCGAGTGAATTTGCATTATTTACTCTTCAATGAATTTATTACATGTGAAATTGTATGTATAATTTAACTGATGAGACTTACTGAATACAATTTTACTATCGGGTATTTTTGACGAATGATGAAACGAAAAATATTATCTTATGAATTTATTTTTCGCGAAATTGAAATAAATTAAAGAGTTCGAAGTAAACTTGTGTTGTATGGTATGCGTTTAGTTTTTTTACGTTCTACGCGCTCCCGTGATTCCCGTGTGCTTCATAGTGCCGGCGCGTCGCGAGGGGCGAAGCGGTGAAGCGCAACTGGTGGGGTGAGCGCGGGGCAGTAGTGTGAGCGGGAGAGCGTAATAGTATCAATCGGGCGCCGGTCGGCGATACACGGAGAGTGCGGTCTGAGCGTCGGTCGGTGAATTCAACGCTTCATCGTTCGTCGATACGGATAAATTTAACTGAACGGAATATCTTATAGTTCACGTAGAATTCTTCTTAATCCTCAACGAATAAAAATAACTATACATCCCTAGGATCTTTTCTATGATTCAATTTTTTTTTTAAATCTAATAAAAGCGAAACAATGCTAATAAATAATGAATCATTTTATTGAATAAAATTGAATGAAAAGAATTAAATTTTTATTTTCATAAATAATACACAAAAATAATTAGTAATAGTGATTACATTTTTTTCCAAGTTGTCAAATTCTTCATTTTATTTACGAAGAAATACGATTCAAAAAATAATCGCGTTGACAAACAATCGAATGAATTATTGATTCGTCCGTACATCGTGAGAACTGTTCGAATTTGTTCACGCAAAAAGGACGATTAGGCCGATAGTTTGTGACAGACAGTATAGTGACACTTCTAACACAACTTGAGATTCGCGCGAATGCTCGCGCGCCCCGTGCGCACTGTAGTAAGCCTGGGTTCGCCCGTCGCAGCCGAAAGTAAGCAATGCAACGTCCAGGCACAACCTGACCACCTCTGTCGTCGTCGAGGTTGTTGTCCCACCGCGCAACGCGACACAAGTACGCTTGCATCAATGTTTAGCAATATACGGTTCTTGAAACTTGCTTATGCTTAACATCGAAAAAGGCGAGCACGCACGCACGCGTGGCACTTAACGTGAGCATGCTCGGGTCTCCACGAAGATGTGTTAGAGCTGTCGTCACACTGTCTGTCACTTAGTATCGGTCTACATTCATCCAATTTTGCATGAAACCAATTCTTTTCACCATTACAAGATCCTCAGCTCAAACAAAATAATATTAGTTTAAAATTGTTTTTTAATTCTATCTCAAATTTTTTTTAACCGCGCAAAAGTTTGTTTGTCACCGCAGGCTTTTTTCTATATATGAACCGGGTCTCTTGATAGAAGTAACCAATAATTTTGAAACACTTGCGATAATAATTAAAACCGTAGCAAAACATTTTTTTGGATATTTCATTTTTGATTCAAAATTACTTTTGTGATTAAACACGAACGTTAGGTGGGAAATTTTTCGAAATCGAAGTTCATAGTGCGCGGATTGTGATAAATGCAAGTGTTAATTAGGCAAAGGAGTGTGAATAAATGACTAATGCGTGACATTAATTAAATCATTTGTGCGGGATTCACATTGATAAATATTGAACAATCATTATCATGGAATACAATTTCATTGAATATGGAAGGAAACAATTGAAATATGATGGAGTGAGGGTTTCGTGAAATCGGTCTCAACTCTGCAATCTCGAGAGGTTTTGCCACACGTGACAATTGGATGACGAGTCTCTGAGAGCTGGAACAAGACATCGAATGGTGAGTAAATCAATCATTTCAATAGCATGAAATAGCCAGTATCAAAATTGGAAGAAAAAAAAATTGAAGTAAGCATTAAGGTATTTTCGATGTTAATTTTATCCAACAACCATTTTAATGAGTTACTGTAAGTAATATTTTACCGATATACACTCTGTAATGCAACAATTATTATGGACTTTTCTATTATAGTCGATTGCGCTCCGTTCCTTGTTAGCTCTTTCGAAAATCCAAAATGAAACAAACAATTAGCACCGAAAATTAAAGATTTTACATCTCTTTCGAGCAGTCGTTATCTAAATCCGAAAATTCACACAGTGTCAAAGTTCAGATCGAGAATCAGAATGAGAAAGCAGGATGAGTTTGTATCGTTCATTAACTTCATACAGAAAATTATTATCCAGCAAATCCAATAAGCCAACACCGATTAGATAGCAAAAGTATAAGTTGGATAAATCTAAAACTCTGTTTTTGCTAAACTTTAAACTCTGCAAGAGTCACGTTATGAGTGCATAGATAGCATATTTTTGCATTTTCCTAAAATATCTTCGAAGAGTCGACACAATCGATTTGTGTCAGTACATACAAGAATATTTCTGAATACGAGAAAACCTTATTTTGAGGCCATCACTATTTAAACTGGAACTGCGAAATTTGTTTTCGTAAATATTCTCTTTTACCATATTGAAACAGGCTCGAATGAGTATTCACTCCAAGAATTCGAAACAATAATGAAGTTCTTCGCTATGCCCTTACAGTTTCATCGAAGTATTATATTAGAATAATCAAAATTGTAGTGTATTTTCGAGATCACACAAATTTGAATGGCATACGAATGGAATTTATATGAAAGTTGCATAGTCATGATTCTCGGGCGTTGATCGATTGATAAAAGTTAGAAAAGGCGATTTGCGTATAGTCAAAAAATGAGAATTCAAAGGGTGAAAAGTTCATTTTACTGGAGGCACAAAGCGCCAAAAGAGATTTTTTTGCTTGCAATGTACACGATATGGAAATCGAACTGCAGTTTTCCCGAGCGGATAGACGAGAATAGTTTATATTCTGGAACGAATTCGTTCATTCTCTTTCCCTCTTTTCCTCTTTATCTGTCTTTCTCCCATGTTATCTACATGGCATCGACTTTTTTTAATCCATCTTTTAGTGCAACTTCCTTTACAATTGATCGTTGGATCCTGTGAGATCCGTTGACCCAGGGCGGTGCAGTAGCTCAGAGCGTCGAAGAAGCTTGGCGCCAGTCTGACTATCCGACTTTTCGTTTCCCTTTGGCGCAACGTGAATGCGTTTTGGGTCGCTTCCCACAACCATGCAGACTTGATATATTGTATATACTTAACGGTTCAGACGTCTTTCTCTCTCTCTCTCTCTCGGTCCTGGTGCTCTATATCTGCTCGTTACTTTTGTAGAACCGCCAGAGATAAAGTGAGAAAGAAAGAGAGGAAACTCGTATGCCCCGCAATCTTTTGTCATGCAAGTCTCGAGCCAAACGCAAGCTCTCAAACTGTACCAACGAATTTTGTTAGTCATTACTTATTCCACGAATATTATTCATTTTTAATGCTGAACGTACTAGTTTCGACGAAGCGTTTTTATATCGAACTTTTCTTTAAATATTAAGGAGTATTATTAAGTTACGTTTAAAATTTGAAAAAGATTCACGCTCCCGTGTTCGAAATATTGGCAATCAATGATTACACCGGTTCACACGCGTTCTTATGGGGAGCAGTAAAAAATTCACATTTTACGAAATAACTCCGAAAGTTTTCTATGGATTCTCTCTCCTCAGTTACATAGAAGCATATGGTGAAGTTTATCTGGAAAAGGCAAGATTTAGACCGTTTAGTTTCGGAGATACAGCGATATAAATGCATTGCGCATTAGATATGAGTAAGGTTGCTCGAATTATTCACACATCGACAATTTTTCCCAAAAGTTTATATGTTTTTACATTCCTATTAGACAAATTTTCTACAAATAGATTATTTATAAGTTGTATCCAAGATTTCAAAAATTGACCCTTTCACAACTCATATTTTTGTATCTTGATTGCGTCATTGTATTATGACGCAATATGCGCCATACGGAGCGAATGGGGTTACTCGGGAATTAACTTTCGAACGTGACTCCGGCAAGATGATTACGTAAATTTAATGTGACAATAAGTCTCCATATTTTCACATATTCTTGAGTCTCAGAAAAACATTGGAAATTCAAGGATGCAAGAAAATAATGACAAATATTTTGCGTTAAAATTCAAGATGAACTGTCGTTTGACAATAAAGCGTAGGGCGCGTAAAGTGGCTGTACGGGAATTTTTATTGAGTAGATGAATGAAAAATGCAAATGCACATGGAATTTTGTATAGAAAAATACGGGAAATAAATCCGCAAATTTTTTTTTCAAAACTTATCACTTTTTTCCTTTTTTGCGTTATTGAAAAATGTGCATTTATGATGACTGAACTTTGATCGATAAAAAAATAAAACTGTACTGCTTTTACTCTGTCGCTTTTTGATCCGCGAAAAAATTCAGCAAGGGAAAAGCAACGAAAGCTTCGCAGAATTCCTTTCCCTGCTTTTGTCCCTCGGTTCTCTTTTCTGTATGGACTTCTTTTTGCATTATTTTCGTGCTGTTCGGCATTTTCGCGCATTCACGGAGAAGCGCATTCCCGCTAGCTTATTCGAACACCTTTGTCATTTTTATTCAATTTCCAACGGTGAATGCATTTTTTTACTTGCATTTTCTCTACCCCTAACTCCAATCTACTCTCCGGCAGGCTTTACTTCACTGGGTTCTACGTTTCTACACACATCTACGTCTCTTCCTCTGTCCCTGTGTACTCTCTTTCTATTTCTCTCTCTCTCTCTCTCCCTCTCTCCCTTTCTCTCTCTCTCTCTCCCTCTCTCTCTCTCTCTCTCCCTCTCTCTCCCTGTCTGTTCTATTCACGAGCACCACGACGCACTTAGTCCGTAAGTGCTTCGTCGACGCTATCGATAAAGCGAGAGCCGAGTTGCCGATCATCCTTGCAACGAGAGCAGGGACCGATGAATAGATGGAAGTGTTATTTTTTGAAAAAATTTCTATCATGACAATACCGTATATATTAATTACACTAATTACTAAATTACACTAGTCAACTCTGCTTGTATCAAACTTATTTCATTTCGGTGTTTTTTTTTTTAGGCGAATCTTAATTATCATTTTTCAACGTTAATATTACTCGGAAAAAGATTTACTTAATATATTATCCACCGACAAACGATTTTGCGTCGATTGGACCCCGGGTAAACCTTGTTAGCATAAAAATTCAATTTTTTGGTGCTAACTTTATGGCAAATTTTAAGGGTGAAATCTTTTACAATTTTTCAGGGAGTTTCATAGTTATAAAAAACAAAAAAATTGTAGAAAAACGCCTTAGTGAGACTGCAAGCTCAAATTCAACATTTATGTTTTACATTAATCAAAAGTTGAGTGTTAAATTTCACTTTCTACTCAGCGAAAATGAGTTGTCACTTTGCCAAAGTTATTTCATTGTCTCCGGATAATTTTATTGTCTTGTTCCCCAGTATTTTGAACTGACTTGTGTTTTATGTTCGTTAGCTCGAAGGGTATAATAATCCACCAAATTTGGTGGATCCCAAAATCCCATAAACTTTATTTGTTAGCATTACATTTTTATTTCCGTTTCTTTACACTGAAGAGTCCACATGTTCAAAAACAACCTCTTACTTGTGCACCATCCCTCTAAATGAACTATAGTACTCCCTCAAGGAAATCTGTCTTCCCAATGGAGCAAGAGAAATAAGAAGACGAAAAAGTATCGTAGGATAAGATTTACCACTTACACGCCTGGTCAAAAACCATCAGGAAATAGCGCACACATTTCTAGAACGAGAATCTTTTCATTTTTCTCTTTTGTCCCTTTTTATCACTGGTTTTCAGGCTCAGCGCCAAGCACAACACGACACTGGGTGAAGGGTGAAGGCAGAAAAACGGGGAAACGATTTCATGGAGGTTTCTATGACTTGGTCGCGGAAAAGTAGTGATGAGGGAATACCATTGGAAAAATCAAAGGCTCATATATGTTCGCGTTATTGCGATTACAATATCTCTTTCTCTCTCTTATTTGTCTCTCGCTTTGTCTTTTTGTGTTACACTAACTTTTATTGCAGCACTAAAATAGAGTTGCGCTTGTGGGAGGCCAAATTAAGAGAGAGAGAGAGGGAGAGATTTATCGTCTTGAATGTTAGCAAATAATTTGTTGAAATATACTCACTATACGCCAAGCTGTCGTAGCCACCACGTTGCAGATTTCGTTATAAAATTTGTAGGATGTTGGCCAAACGTTGTTTTGGTGTTGAAGCATCGAGTTATAAAACTTTCGTCATTTTCATGGATATTTCACTGGGAATTATTGCTTTACTTTTTCTTACCACAACCCTGTGACATAAGTCATCAGATTCCATCGAAATTCAACGTCTTGGAGAAACACTTTCATTGAGATAGGTCTCAGTCCAAATAATGGATCATTTGTTATCATAATGAAAGACCATTCAATGTTTATTATGGCTTTTGATCTCATTGATTTACTTTTATATATATATGAAACTCTTTAGCCTCAATTTTCCAATACAAAAATTCAGCTGAAATGTATTTTTAATATCGTAACCTTGAACCAAATACTATTTTTATTCGGAAACAAAGAAAACACACATCAGTATTTACGAATTAACAATAATAAAAACCTTTCTTTACATTTGTTATAAGAGACAAGATATCGAATAATCTAATTCACGAGAGAACATTAAAACTCTTGGAATGGACGGGTGAGGAAGTAGCATCTTTGCTCGAATGAACAGAATTAGGGAATACAAAATTGTATATATTGCAATCTCACCCGCGTCAACGTTAATCCACCAATCAATTATGACTCGGCCACGTTTGTGTCCCTTGCCAAAAAGACAGTGAATATTGCGCTTTCGTTTATAATAAATTATAGCCGACGCCTTCCCGAATTAGTCGTCAGTATAGTGTTCGTGGATACACACGAAAGAAATCCGGGGCTGTGAGTTAAAATTACTAAGTCACTGAGGGACGCCCCGATGACGCAAAATCAAACAGGAGATTACAAAATCAAAATACTTCGATCCAATATTTGTTTCAAACATTTTTAATTTCATAAATCATTTCCGTAAGACTTGACCTTTCAATGAGGGCTTCATGGAATAGTTGAATGCGTTTGTTTTCATTGCAGTTTTATTTCTTAAATAAATCCCAGAAGTTTACATCGCTGACTTTCTACTTCTCTATAAATCTGTAAAGCAAATATATATGTTTGGCTGTTTTTTCCTCGAAAATGGAACCCATGATTCATACTAAGTTTAAGGCTGTAAAACATGTCGATAAAGTATTTTCCACGAAAATGCAAAAACAAAATACAAATTTTAAGGCTTTCTATCAAGAATGTATCACTTGAAAGTAGTATCCATTCTCATTCAAACATAAAAGACAGATTCGGATTAAATTTAGTCCAAAGGACTATTAACTAGACAATTATTAAGTTTTTGTCAGGCAATTTATTTTATCAATTTTTTCATCACCTCAGATACATAACAATCGGAGTTCTGACATTGCAATTCTCATTTGACGTCGTATGTCATTCGCATCGCGATGTGCAACTCTCACATATACTCGAGGCCGTCAATCTCTACGTCTACCTCATAAATGTTGAAGTTTATATTACACGGAGAAAATAAATTCGTTGAGCCAACAAAATGTGCCGAACAAAATGAAACTTTTTAATTCATACCAATATAATTGTCATAGTGAACGACATTTATTTTAGCCTGTACATAAAGTGGTTGGAACAATCAAATCTTTGTCGGATGAACAGAATGTTTTGTTCGCCGTCTATGGACGCAGGATTAGTTGAGTCAATGAAAATTCCGTTGATCCATCCAATTTTTTTTCTCAGTATTATAAACGCATATTTTCTAGAAAGTCACTCGGTCATCGCAAAATGACATCAAAAATTAGAAATAACACTGAATATTTCAAATGAACGAGAACATGTAAAGGGAACGGTGTACCTTTGTTTAATTTTAGTTTCATCAAAACTCGCTTTATCAAGTTATAATAAGTCACGAAACCGTAGACTATATGACAACGTTTATATAACTGTACACATGGTAAAGGGAGTGGGAAACAGCGTATAAAGGGTTGCCAAACAGTAAAGTATAATAGAACGATCAGTCACTGAATCCCGGAGTTCCTGAAACTTTCGACAATCTGGAAACATACATATAAATTATAATTTTTGCCATACATTTTAATTACATTTGGCAAAGTATGTTCGATGTGAAAAGAATGCAATTCAACAAATTTCCTTAACTTAAATTAAATTAGTGTTTGCGGAGGGTCGCACTTTTTTCAAAGTTGACAACCGCAAAGTCAAAAAGTGTTTGATTGTTGACACGGAATCTTCGGAATTTTTTTTATGTAAACTTTTTTTGTGCATGAATTTTTAAACTGAATGTGCGCCCCACATTTAAGTTCGGTAACTTGACTTGACATACATTCTTTCAATCAAATGGAAGAAATACTTCAACAACAAAACTAAAACTGACATAAAACGGGTATTTAAGAGAATTTTTTTAAACGTCAATCAAACCTTTTTTTTCGTTCTATCCCATGTGAGTTATAACCATGGAACCATGCGCTAAAAAATTAGCTCCATGTACTAGGAGAGATATATGAGAGGTCAAAAGAGACCCCTCCAAAAATATAAACGCCGTCACGGCTGTTAGCAAATTGGCGATAAATGTCACCCGAGATAAAAAAAATTAAAGCGATTTATGAACCACACATAACGAACTATCGATGTACGATCTGAAATTAAGAATTTTATAAAAATGACAAATTCAATGGCACTCACATGAAAAAGCACTTAAAAATTTTGCGCAATTATTATCGTGTAGAAAGGGGTGGCAAAAAGTAGATAATTTAAAGTTGGTATCTGCAATCATTGAAACATTAAAAATTCGTTTGCATTTATTTGTCTTTTTTGTAACTGTGGATATCTTCAGGACCATATATCAGCTTTATGTCCTGATGAAACTCCTTAGAAAAAAAACTCACGTTCGTTAGGGCTTTTAGCTACGGTTCGAGCAAACCTGCTGAAAGAATAATTGAGGGGCATGAAATAAGTAGGAGATTCGGTATCCAAGTGAAGTGGATTGCGCACAGGTTGCGCAGGTGAGCCGGAAAAAGTAATGGGGATGATAAAGAAGAAAAAAAAGATTGGTCATGGAAAGACGTAGCTGCTCGTAGTTTAGGAGAACTCTTGGGGGATACGAGAGTAGAAACAGGAAAGCTGGCATCAGACATGATTGTTGTACACGAATTTATCTATTGCGTGTGTGTGTGCGTGTGTGTGCGTGTGTGTTTGTGAACGAGCGAGGGAGTCCGTCGAGTGCGCGCGGATACGCGAGAACGCGTGCTACGCTGTCCGGCCTTTGGTCTGAGACGCGACAGTAGAACGACTCAGTGCTGCGCGGGCCTTCGTTGCGCGCGGATGTGATTTTGTTTTTTTCGTGCAATCGCGCTTGTACGAGCGTCAGTAAATTAAATAAAATCGAAACGTTTAAAAGAACGAAACAAAACGATAAACCCAAGAGACCAACAAAAATCTAAATATATATACATCTAAAAAAAAAAAATAATTAAAAGTATAAATATTAATTGATCAATAAAATATTTACTCGTAAAGATAAATAAACACATGTACCAAATTTGTACATACACATATACAATCAAATGAAGTTGGATTCTTCCCGATGTAATTCGTACGTCGTCGAGACCCATGGACAGGGACACACACCAACGAATTTATTAATTCTATTTTGGTAACCTCGGACAGTTTCTGTCTCTCGATTTCGGATCCGAGAGAGTTCAGGTGGAGAAAAAGACGAGGAAAGCGTTCTCCGCGTCTCTAGAGCTCGTGTGCATCAGCAGCTCCGTTTAATCACGAGACTCGAGTATTTCTCTTCTCTCTTTTCTTTAGCATGTTTTTTCACAAGTACACCGGGCAACGATGAAATCTTCTTTTATAAAACCGCGTGGAGTTTTTCTCGATAATTGAGTTGTTTTTGCTCAACCTTCGTAATAACATTTTGAAGCGGTGAATCGGGTAGAATAAATAAATTCAATCGTAAATCAATCTTCGCTATTCGTCTTTGTTGGCTTGTTCATCGAGCTCTCCTCCAATGTGGAGAATTTATCTCGTTCGACCAACTCGAAGAGGATTGCGAAACGGATGGGGTTTCTTTGTAAGTTTTTTTTTTTCTAAAACTTTGTATTCATTTTGCTTTTTTTTTTTTCATCGAACATCATTAGAACGATTTACTTTGTTTATAGATGGTAAGTTTTTATATCGTTAAAATAATTAACCTAATGGAGACGCCTATCGCTTTCCACGAATGTAATTATCTATAAATACACAATAAACGTGTTCGGAAAGTTGTGTAGCCAAGGCACGAGGATTACTTTAATAATAACAATAACTTAATGGGCTCGAATGTAGAGCACGAAGGAAGAGCCACACACAATGCTTTTTACACTGTAATATTCTCAGCCTCGAGCATGTTTTAACCGATAGGAGGAACTGGGGGTGAGAAACCGAGGGTGCGTTCGTTTAGTTAAGGAACTTTCTCACTATAACCACCAGAAAAGTTGCCGATATTCATGATTTTTTTCTCATTCAATGAAAAACCCGATAACCAATTCAATTTTCTTTCATTGATTCAAATGAATTATAACGTATGTGGAGAATTTTTTCCGTTCTTTACTTTTATACTTTGATGCTTTTGCTTCTCTAAAAATGGTGCGAAATAAAAAATCCAAAAATATTATTATACGAGATTAAAAACTCTAGAAGTAATGGGAGATTTTTATGTTTGTGATGAAAATTAACAAAACGGGGGCTCTTTCAAAATTTTATTTCAAATTGCGCCTTTTTTTTAATAGCTCTTCCTTGAAAAAAAGAACAAAATTGTTGAATTAAAAAAAAAGCTTCTCTAAGCAATGATCTGAAAAATAACGTGGTAACACTTGAGATGGATTAAAAACTGTTCGTTGAAAATGGTCTTCAGTTTTGAAAAGCGATATTTTAAGAAAAACGCGTTCAATGTTTGAAATGTCTCCGCAGTCGGTCAGATACTTTTTTATAAGACAAGCGAAGCAAAGAATTCAAATTTTACGAACAAGAATTATAAGGTTGTTAATAAGATTCTAGATTTTGTAAATTTTACATTGAGAAGGTCCCTTAAGTCATCCGGAAAACTGTAGTTGCATTCATATATTATGAATCGTTAGGTAGCCCGAGGAAGGAAAGAGAGAGAACAAGAGAGAAATGGAAAAAGTAATGTAAATACGAGCTTCAGAGGTGTGCATGTGAGCTCCGTTGGTTGAGAAGAATTTATATCTATATTTTTACTACATAATTCGCTGTATATGAACTCTCGTGCGGAGAGCCGCACGAGTGGTCGTTGAGATCTCTCGGTCAAGTTTTTTCTTTCTTTTCTTCTTTTCAGAAAAAGCTTTGTAATAATGAATTTGAACTTTGTCCGTGTACCAAACTACGTAAAAACGTTGGTAAAATGAATAATTGCTTTTTGAACAACATTACACACGACTTTAATGAGAGAAATTAATTCTGGCTTCTCGCAGCATTTTCATGGGATTATGTCTTATTGGAAACCAATAAAACGTTGTGTTTTCGATTTCTTTAAATAAAAAATTGCAAAATTAAACAAAAAAATGTTTTTATGGTGACGATGATTTTTTGAATTTCGCGATGAGAAAATTGAAAAGATTTTATTTTTCAACGAAGAATTTTTCGAAATGTCGATTACCAAAAAAAAATGGCGGATTTCTCATGAAAAAACTGCGGTTTTCAATAAAAATGACACTAATTAAATACCGAAATACTTTATATTTTTGCATCTCAAATAAGCCAGATCTGTAAAATTGTTGTCAGCGTTGTTTTTTTCCGAATCCTAGCCGGAATAGTTATAAATCTATTATTTCAAGTCATTTTGTTTTGAAAAAATGATCGAGTCCTCGTCGAAAGATATTTTATAAAATACGTAATCATTTGATAAATATAAAACCACCCACATCCATGAAAAAGGCTCCTAAAGATATGGTGTATTTTTTAATTGTTTTATGATTACAACATTTTGCTTATGATTCAAAAGTTTCAAAAAAAGGAGATATTTATCGAGTTGCTCCATGATTTCCTGATCTTCTAAACCACTGTGTTCTGTTTGCTTTTTCGTTAAATCTCTGATCTACTAAAGTCTCCAGTGGCTTTCGAAAGCATGTTTTCCCCCAGACCCAGCACTGTTCGAATCAAATTACTTCGAGTGCACTACATCGTACATTTATGTGTAGGTGTTCTCACGATCACATGATTAGGGCGAAATATATACTCGATGGTACTTGTTTTTCGTCTCCCACTCGTCTGAGAACTCAGAGCAAAAATAAATAAACTTGCAAGCATTGAGTTAACTGAATAGGATATAAAATAGAAGTTTTCGAAGTTGCTTCGTGGTGTCGGATATATACACCGTTATTTGTTTGTTGAGTGATGGCAAACTTTTGTCAGAGTTTATCGAATCTTAACCCGTCACAAATTATATTCATAACTTGTTATTTATACATTTTATTTATAGTTGTTTATATTTGTTTAATGAAAATAAACGAGCATATGGAAAAAAATGAGGTTTAGATATCACGTCTGTCAAACAATCAGGAGGTTTGCCAAAAAATCTGTTTGGGTGTCATCGCTTTGTGGAACAAAGTCTGGTTTCAGGGTGACCAATTTAAAGCGTCGTGAATATCAATACAGCAAAGTTAACGACGATGTTGTATCCTTATCGTAAAGTGCACACGTAAAGATTTCGATCCTACTAAATTTCGATTCAAGTCGGAAGTTTTCATGTTTTTTATTTTTCATTTTTATTTTAAACGTTGATACTGTGATCATGGACATTACAAATCGATCGTAAAAATAGTGATTTTTAGACAACCTTTGAATGTAAAAACACATGTGTATGTTTTTTTAAATGAAAATGTCAACAGGCAATGAAAATTTTAAGAACGTTCCACTATTTTCCTTTCAACTCGCATACTTACTTTTTTTTATCGTGTCTCGCACGCTTCCTCGTGGTTTAACTCGCCAGTCATTCGTTTCACAGGGAGAACTCATAGAGCAGAGAGCTTGAAACCAACATATATTTATAGCTCAAGTATATAATTAAATCCACGCACGGCGAATATTTAATGTTGCCAAGTCGAAGTGGCTGGCGCGATGACTCGAAATTCGCGGGAGGTGTGAGCCACGGTGATCGTGCCTCGGTACGATCTTCAAAGTATATTTTTATTGCTGGCGTCTTGGCAACTGCTTTTTTCTCTTTATTTTTTTTTCTTCAATGATTTTTCACGTTTTTTTTTTTTCATTTTCTTTGCCTTGACAAGGTCAATTTATTTCTCACGTTGACGTCGAAAGGAACAGCAACAACTTATACTACATTTTGTATTAGCCCAAGAGAGCCAACTGCACTGAGACCTACTATCGAATTCCATTCGGCTCCGAAACGATCCACTTCACGATTCCTATAAGACTATCTCGTGGTGCACCCCTGGGGACCACCGCAATTGAATATATCCACATTTATGTTTAGTGTATAGCACAGTGTTTCCATAACCCATGAATTCTTTTATGTTATTTTTTACCCCTGAGTAACAAAATAGTAATCTTTTTTATTCGAAATGATCCGAAATATGACCCTTCGTTTACACACTGAGTCATTTTGACCCGGACCAATTTTTTGGCGTTCCTTGCTTCTGCCTTAAAAATGTTTCCAACGACTACCGGCGCTCACTCGTCACAATTGACGATATTATCACATCGATAATAAGTTATTTTCACTAGTTCAAATAAATACGTTTTTTCTTATCTTTAGAAGGTCGAGTTTTCAATCTTTTTTTTTTTAAGCAATTTAATTCGATTTTTTTCGAATTTTTATGATGCATCTATATTCACGAATGATTGAAGTATACTTGTGATTTTTTTCAATTAAAACCGATCGCACGGATGCTGATGACAAGAGAATGGGTCAAATTGACCCAATACGTCAATGCATTGATGCTAGTTTTCAAAGTTCGATCTTTTTTAACATTTACCGTTATGGGAGGTGGAAATTCGACAGTATGTTTCGGAAAAGAGGTTTTGGAATCGAAACCATTTCAAGATTTCCGTTTTTTGTTTCTACATCGCAATGGCTAACGAATCGACGTTAATGGCTCGACGTTAGGTACTTGCACAATTCTCAAACAACAGGTGACAAATATAAATAGATATTTTGATTAATACTACGATAAAGCAGTCGTGTGATCGCATCTGTATGAGAAATTGATTTCAGTCTCGTTCTGCTTCTAAAGTGCGTGCGTAACCCGTTCAAAGTTTGCCTTGAGGCAATCTTTGCCAAAGTGCCTTATAAACAGAAGATCTCTGTTGTTATTGTACGCAAAAGCCGGCATCTAAGCAAATAACATTGACGATTCGCCCATTCTTCGATTTCATTGTTAAACAATTCCAACATGAATTATTCACGATATTCTAAGAGAGCCCATTTTTTAAGTTGGTCAATTGTTAGTATCTTTTTTCATATATGTTCAACTAATTATCTAAGCAAGGGGCAAATGACATTTTATCGAGTATGCATCCAACTATTGCAATACCAATTTTTATTGGAAAATATTGAAACCTGTAAAATTATAATGTGAAGATAGAATAAAATTCTTCTGCCATGTTTCATGGAAATTTTGGTGAAACGTTAACTGGAAATGAAAATATCGAATTTTATCGAAATCTATTAAAATTAGAAATTATTCTTACAAAATAACGATGTTTAACTTTTTAGACCTTTTTATTCTCAATCAAGAAGTCTGAAATTATGGTAATTTTCAAAGTTCCAAAATTCAAAGCCATCGTATGGACATACCCATTGCAATTCCGAATCTTTCTAAAAAAAAGTCAAATCTTAATCGTTCCATTAGTCTTCGAGATCTCACTTAAAGAGGTTTGAAAAAAGTCGTGTCGAAAAAATACCCTTTATAGATTTCGGCATATTTTTCTTGATATAATATAAAGTTTTTAATTAAACATTAATACTGACCTTTGACTTAGAAATTCTTCCATAAATATTTAAAAAAATAGCCATGCTTTGCAAAGAGGTAAAATTAAAATATTAACATTTATCAGCCGTCATAGCCCCTTAAAGCCCTCATCAAAGAGACGGTTGCATTGATGGGAATGCAATAGCCTCTGGATATTATAAATATAAAAGGATTTCAGACTGCCATAAGTCGTATCTGAAAAAAGATTATTTTATAATTGAAAAAGTACCTCGCAATTCTTTCAATAGCCGCAAGCATAATTGGACAAGAGGGTTCGGAAACATTTGATATCAATGAATTTTTTCAATCTCATGAGAATATAAACCTTCCAGGATTTCTCGTTTTAATATGTTTCGGAAAACTCTACAACGAGCCCGGAAAAAGAAATGTTGTATGTCGAGCGCTCCTATTAAGAATTTAAACAATCATTCCGTTTTTCATGTCGGCGAAAAGAACGGTAGTTTTTACCAAATGGAACAGTTTTTTTGCTCGACTCTAGCGTAACCAGAATTTATACTTTTTACAAGCTTTGAATAAAAATAGAGATATCATGTGCGTGACAGTGGCTCGTGTTGTGTAGAAGAAAATGTATTCGTTCCTGTCGTGTATACGCACGCTTTTTTTTATAAAAATTGCACGAGCTTCAAAGCAGGAAATGTAGAGTATATTACGCGGCGTTTTTTATAGACCAAATTTATCACTTGATACCAAATTATATAAAGGTTCAGATTGAACGATCAAAAAATTCCGTGTCAAGAACTTTAAAAAACACCCCAATTTTGATAATGTTTATTCTCTTCACGAATAAGCACGTGTTACATCAAGTCTTATAAAATTTAATTTTTTTTTTATAAACTCGTTGAAGGATGTTGAGTTCGATATTGGGAATGATGTGACTTCAAACTTTCGAGATTCTTTTATCATTTCCGATTACGAACTTAACATCCTTAAAAAAGTATTTTCGTTTAGGATTCTGTTTTTGGACAACATTTTTAGGATAAAATAAATAGAAAATTCGTCGAGTTTTTGTCTGAAATTTTGTACGTATATTTATTGATCCTTTAAAAGCACACGATTGGAAAAACACTTTCTTCGGGTATCGAATTTGGCGAATGATATTTTACACAGCAATTTCCTGATTGTTTCAAAAGTCGCATACAAATTGGGCATTTTATATCGGAAAAGGGAAATTTTTAACAATATTGAAAAATAAAGGAGGGGATAGAAACTTTCGATTGAAAAATCGTGTGCCTGTAACACGGCTCAACTCGACTGATGTACGCGTCTATCGTAGCGTTTATTCTCAGATCATCAGGGTACTCCTTTGCTTTCTTCCTCTCTCTCTCTCTCTCTCTTCCACTAGTCTAGCTCTTTATTTCGTTTTGCTACGAGAGCTGTTCTCACCAACAATCACCACGAATTCTTTGGCAAGATGTCAAGAAGTTTTTATGTCATCCAGACCATTGTCGTTCGATTTTCTTTCTTTTTCTTCGTTTATCTCGTTTATATCCTATTTTTTCCTTTTCCTACTACCACTTCTTATTCTTATTCTTCTCGCATCTTCCTTCGTAGCTCCATTCTGTTTCCCGCTTGGTTGAAGCCTCGTAGTCGCGGGATTCTGCGAAAAATGAAGAAAGATATAAATAATAATAATAATAATACAACGAAATATAAAACAGCCTCCATGTACACGATGAGATCCTCTGCGCCGTACAGCTCGAGACGCATTACTTTACAATGCGAGCGATACGAGATAAGGGCGTCATGCCGGAAGGAAATTGATATCGCAAGACAGGTATAAAACGATTTCAACGTATATTACACTGTACGCCACATATTTTCAAAAAAGTAGGTAACATCAACGTTGCAAACTTTTTCGATGGGTTGCTTTTATCACAAATGTTCTTACTTAATCATAACTTTTCTCCACAATTTCAACGCCTTTTAAAACATTAGTCGTATCGCTCGATTGAAGGAAAATTACTTTGATCGAAATGACAAATTTGCTAAAGCAGTTTATCGGTTTTCAGATTCGTCTAGTTTTATTGGAATTTTATAAATTAAAATGCATAAGTTTTCGAACTTAACAAGGATTTTCTTTAACAATAAAAAAAAACCTTTTCTACTCAATTTTTATTACAAAAAAATTTGCGTCGAACATCCGTGTAATCATCTGACACAAGTGGTACGAGCTATTCGTGGAATTCCAAGCAAAAGATTTGTGGTTGGAAAACTCCAGGTAAAAGATTTTCGTCGACTTTGAAAGCAACATTTTCTACTCGATACTTAAAGATTTTTGACAACATGGCCAGGGGAAAATAGGATTCTCGGAGATTTATTTAAAAAAAAAAAAAAATTTTACAATTCGATAAAATCAACCATGTGTGATCGACGATTTCGACAGCAATAAATTTCGAAGGTCTTTTGAACTTTTGAAAATTTCTTTATAGTCAAAAATAGATAATGTGCCATGTGAATGTAAATTGTGTGATAAGAGAAGTGAATTGATATGTGTTTTCCACTCGAGTGAGCTTTTCATCAATGAAAGCATCCTCTCTAATTTCATTATAATTTGCCACTCGATGTATCATAAGTAGGGAGCCACGAAGCGTAGGGGACATGTTGGGTGTTCCAAGTGAAATTAGGCCTGGCGAAATGTGATTATAAACCGTTATAAAGGATTGTCGTGATCTCCTCGTTGCTAAGCTCCAGCAAATCAGGGAAATGAGAATATTCCTCAGCAAAGAGATGAGAGCAATTCTCTTCTTTCTCTCTCTCTCTCTCTCTCTCTCTCTCTCTCTCTCTCTCTCTCTCTCTCTCTCTCTCTCTCCCTCATGCCATGTTTCTCTTTTTATCTCGTCCCAACGGGGTTAAGATTATTCCTTGCTAATCTCCTCCTTTTCACTCGATTCATTTCCGCTCACCACTTAAGTATGAAGAGTCGCGACAGTCGAGAAATAAAATTGGACGGTTCACTTAAAGAAATGATTATTCATATTCCGAAAAAAGTTTGTCCAGACCGATATATAAAATTGGTTTTTGATGAATGTGACGACGATTATTCAGTTGCCTGGACACGTTATGATCGGAACGTCGTTTCATGGCTTTATTATACTTTTGAAAGAGAAATATCCGAGGGTATAAAAGCGTCAAAAGTTTGTGGCTATAGGAAAATTGCAGTCAGCATGCGAGTCTTCGTCATCGTCGAGTTCGCGTACGGTACAGTGGAAGCAACAAAATTTTAATGGGACGTCAGTCAGTTCACCCGTAGCCAATTGGGGTCGAGCATTTTCGTGGAGTGCAACGAAAGAGCGATGTACACGGGGCACGAGAGGACCGCTCTCTTCCCGTCTCGTCATTTTACTCCCGCTATACATTTATGCTCTCAATTCGTACAGTGTCACTATATCCCGGTCTCTTTTTCTCTCTAGCTTTCTCCTACAACGATAACCAAGTGTAGCTTCTCAAAATATCTTCCTATTGGCCACCATATGTATTCTATAAGCATCTAGAGATCGCTGATCAACTTTCGAAAATGGACAGATTGCGACAGAAACCGATTACATGGCAAAAATGCCATGAATCGTTTCAGTTTGATGTTTGCATTCGTTTAAGTTTGTTTACGAATCAACTTATTCTAAAGAAAATGTTATAGCACATACTAATCAACGTCATATCGTCGTCTAGACTGTTGTTTCCAGAGGCGATTCTCTAGACCGTATTGACTAGAAACGTTGGGCGATTTTATTTTTCGAAACTCCGTGACGTATACTTAGTGTTTTTCTGGAAAGACATACAAATTTTCGAAAAATACCGATAAATTTTATCTCAAATGTTTGTATGATTTAGTAAAACTGTACGCGGAAAAAAACTTCTGATTGGCAACCAGCGTTGTAAGTAATTGAACCAGAATCAAACAGAGAAATTATTTGTTTAGAACATGGCGGTATGCTGAACTTTGATTATCAATTTTTTGCATGTTTTTTTACCTCTGTGAGTCCGAAACAAAACATAACGATTATTTCGAATGGATTTTGGTACCATTGCTGGCAAACGGTGTAACGAATATGTGTACCAAATTTGAACTCAATCGGGCAACTGATTATATCGTGGTCACCAATTGGAAAAGTCCATTTTCCAGAGAACCATATTCAAACGTTTGATCATTATTTTATTCGGCTCAAAAAAATTTGTATATCTTTTTAAAGAATCGAGAATTATGTGGATACAATTTTAGAAAAAAAATCTTTAAAATTTATTCCATCTCAAAAATATTCTGCAGGAGGAGAATTTTGAACAACAATACGGCCTTTATTTAGGTTTTTATGCATATACGAACTTTCATCACGCAAAAAGTCAAAGTTCAATCGATTATGAAGCCAAAATAATGAAAATAACTCCATTTTGTTGACCATCGATCAATCTGTCCAATCGATCACTTAACGACAAAAAGGCCGTGAATAAAATTTGCATGCAAAAATAATAATGTGCAAAAAACAAATGGGTTTCTGGAACTAATGGATCGATACCAGCATCCAAACCGTATTGATTCTTCAATTAAAAGACATGACTCATACGTAATTTTGAATGATAAATGATATTTAAGTTTCTCCTTTTTTTATCTTTTGATGTGTATTTTTTGTATACACGTTGCCTATATTTATAGAGTATATGAATGGAGAAAAGGGGAGAATAACTGAATTATCGGACGAACGTTCGTATAGCCATCAAACCCCTTAACTGCTGATGCCTGCGTACAGCCTTTCACTCTTCCTCTACTGATGAATTGCATTATCGTTCAATCAATGCCAATTGTGGTAGCATTAATTGAGATGCGTTTAATGAAGACGAATTCTGTGGATCGATCAGTCATCTATCGTATTATTTTCAATATGTTTATTAAAAACAAAACAAAAACGACCATTTTTTTTCTGCACAAAATTAATTACACTCATTTTGTCTTCTGATGATCTTGCCAATTCTAATTAAGTTTGTTAAGTACTTACATAGTGTCACTCTTTATACATCATTTGAAAAAAGTCCAGGAAGCAATAACATACTAACGCAAAGCCAAGAACATGAAATAATGCGATTCGAGGACAACGTTTTTTTTATAATCTCGTTATCAAGGTGAAACAATACAAAAATGGTGAATCGTACTATATGTTCTTTGTGTTTCTAACGCTTTTTCCTCTTTCTCTGACGCGATTCTCTCAACTCGTAGAAAACGATTCCATTGTTATTCCTATTGGGTTCCAGACATCCCGATAATAAGCTCTTCACCATGATACCGAGAGAGGATGGTTGTCTGGAATGAGAAAATAATCCCAAACTTTCCCAGTTACTTCGGATCTTATTATAAGGGAAGAGAGGACGAAAGCGTCAAGCTCGTTACTCCTAACACCTATGTACGACGTTTCCATTCAAACGTTATATCTATAAATTTAGGCGTCAAAACCAGTAGACCGTTTCTTTTTGTGATTCTACTTTCTTTACCAGACACAGAGCATATAAATATCTATCAGGAAAGAATCAAAAGTTGGCAAAGTTAAGTCCAAAGACGTTAAAGAAAACTGAGAATTCATTACGATCGTAACAGAAACTTAATCTATTTTTATGAAATCGTGTCTATTTAAGTTCATGAAGGTGTTGAACTTTACTCATTTGATGAACAGATGTTAACAGTTCTCGATGAATCTAGCCTCGCAACTTGGATTGTCGACAGACATGTATGGCTGTGCTCATTTCTTCGTTACTTAATTTTGAAGAGACTCTGACCCAATCTCAAAACTTGATAAGACTCCAAAACTTTGCCGGTATATTTACAAACGTCTATACGAGAATAAAGTGTTTTTATTGATTTTTTATCGTGCTCCAAAGTTTGAGAATAATACATCAATCTTATGGAGAAAAGCGTTTTATTTCAACGACTAATATTTATGGACAGAAGAAGCAACCGTTTAAAAAACGTTCCAAAATAAAACGTCAAATATGAAAGTAATGGGGAAAATATACAACATAATAAATCTGTACAACTAAGATTTATCGTTTTTTGTGAAAAAGAAAAAAAAAACATTTGTCCTTCCTTATGTCATCGAGTAAATTCACGAGATTTTTCAACTTGTATCATACATTTTCACGAAGTAATAAATATTCTATTCACAATATAGTTGAACTCGAAAATTTCGCATGAATTCATTCCAAGTGGCAAACGTCTATGAAGATTTGGCAATGAAATATGCTCACGCAAGAAGACAGAGAATTGAGACAGTTTTGAGATTACTCTTGAAATTTATGTCTTGAGATACGGAAGACGTTAAACAATGCTAAAAGGAGTCTGACATTTTGAAATATTGTAAAATATTTTACACTTATAAAATTTTTGTTAAAAGTTAAGGGAAGCGAAAATTTTATTGGATGGAAAGTCATTTTTTTCACAACCTTCATTTTTTGTCTGGAAAAAAAAACATAGATTTATTTGGCATTTGAAGTAGTAGTCCGGGGAAAATGTTTGAATTTTATTTTTACAACCGCACAATTCGATTAAGGGGCTAGGCCACCATAGAGCAATAAAAAATTGATAACATTCTATAAGGGTTCTTTTATATTGTTTTTTCAGTTCAGCTCACAAATTATATGAGCTACGGTTGAGCGCGTTCGAAAAAGTCATTACCGATAGAAGCTGTGCAATCACCATTGTATTTATTGATAAGTCCGGACAAATTACTTACTGATAAAAAAATTCATTGCATGCCCCAAATATCTACTGGGAAAAAATTATTCAGGTTTAATAAAAATTGTATTCGCGGTTTTTCTATTGCCAAAAAAAAAGGATCGTTAACTAAAACCACAAATAATGCTACAAAGAAAATAGAATAAAATCTGGCATCTGTAACAGACTTCATTTTCATGGTTTAACATTATTTGAACTGTGCCCAAACCTACGACCTCTTGTCTTGTTACTCATACATGCAAAACTTCCAATTGAGGAATGTCCCACCTGTGCGAAATTTATCAGAGACTTGGAAACTTGTGCCAAGAGAGGAATTTAATTGAGTGAGATGACGCGATTCCGTAACCTTGTGTGCAGGTTTTATGGTTAACAGTTTGCCTAAACTACGAAGTATGTCCACGAAGTATGAAGCGAAATGTTTTGTGAATAAATTCGTTTGACTCCTCGATTGTTTTTTTTTTCTTTTTCAATTTTCTTATCGCGATAATACAGTTGCAGGTGTTCTTGAAATGTCAAGGCCCTCGAACAGGGATTAAAATATAAATTTATAATTTCATTCCACATATAAAATGTCCATAAGCTTTTAGTTTGATACGAAAGTCGATTATAATTGGAATGTAATAAAATTACCAAATTTGAAATATTTCTATTGATTATTGAAAAATTCTACATTTAAAATAATTAGAGAAAAGATGATTTTGAGGAATTTTTTAAAATGTGAAATAAATATTTAATCTTTTTGAACTCTTGCACATATTTTCTTATACATTTGAACAATAAAATAAAAAATATTCATCAAAATGTAATGAAGCCACAAGCCACAGGAGGGTTAACTTGGCGTGACTCGTTGCAATAAAACTAAACTATTTGTTCCATCGACTTAACCCAAGGGTTATTCTTTAGAGGGTTGCCAACTATCCTAAACGAACCAAGAAAATGATAAAGAACTCTATTTTAAGCAATATTCATTGCAAGAAAAGCGATACAGTTTCGACTATAAATCGTCATTTCCCCGTTCTCACCTTTAAATTTTGACTATTTTACACTTTTTCTCAAATTTTCTTTAGTTTTTTGATAAAACCTTTTTTTTCATTCCATGCTAGAATTGTAAGTTCTGCGGCTCTCGACACTTTGAAGCTTCTATGGCGAGATGCTTTGTTCATGTATCTTTAAATCCATCATTCCTTTATTATATTTCGATGATATTAGGTGTCTGCATTGTTGAAATGTGTAATAAAAAATGTGCAGAAGTTCAAAGGTTGGAGGTTATTTTCACGGGGATGAAAATTCATGGAATCACTTTTTTTAAGTCTAGATGAGTGCCTTAAATATTGTGACTCAATCGACGGTAAATAAACTTACCTCAATTGTATCGTGTAAATAAATTGTCTTATAAAATTGATCGACGATAAAGTTTTGCTATAATAATTGATTGGAGAAGCATAAATTTAGGTCTCGTTATTCTAGAATGTCTGAGATGCAAAAGAAGGTGAGAGGATAAACTAAAAGAGACGCCTCGAGATCGTTCCAGTCGTAAAACAGGAACGTCCTACAACGAGCTTACGAACGTTCGTAAAACACGCGGTTTTCAAATATTTACTCGTTGAAGGGAACATGTATAGTGCACTGTACGTGCATTCAATATGCAGAAAACATGGTTGGATATAGACCGTCAGTTACAGAAAAGAGAGAAAAAAGAGAGCTTCGAGGATGCCTCGCCGTCGAACGTGCCACATGCTCGTTCTTCCCCTCTGCTCGTCTTTCTCGATCTTGATCCGTACACTTGGACGGAGAACAATCGAGAGAAAAAAAATAGGGAGAGCTAGAATGAGACGAAGAAGATGAAGGGAGAGGGAGAATAGAGAATAAGAAAAGAAAGAGTAACAAGAGCGACAGTTTGGCACTGTCTCGTGAAATCCGTCAGCGCATCCAAAATATACCTGGGAAGCTTTTCTTAGACGTTGGTTCATGACAAACATTTCTCTACGAGCGAAAAGCCCCTCTACATATGTTTAGAGTAAAGTGTTGTTCTGCTTGAGAGCCAGGACACAATGAGCTATCTATCATCACGATAGGAAGAAAGAGACAGAGATAGAGAGAAGAGGAAGGAGTAAGAGTTGATTACCCTTCTGACGTCTATTCATTTCGTCGTTAATCTTTTATTTGTATATTAAACTCGGAGTCTTGATTCGCGACCAAAAGAGAAGGATACAAAAATAAAGTGAAGTTCAGATAAGAGAAAAAACGCTTGCTTTTCAATATTGAAGTCGAGGAAAAAATTTGAGGGCGTGTGAAAACGTGACGAGAAATTTGAGGATGAAATATTAAGTATGTATTGGAGAGCTTGAGACGCAATCACTTTGCGGAGCAACGTTGAGGAACAGATAATAAGGAATGTTATTAGTTTGGGGTGGAAAAGGGTAGCTCACTATAGTGGAAAGGTTCTCTGCGGGCCTAATGGAAGTTGACTTTATGAAGAGAAGACCGGGGCAGAAGGGCAGGAATACATAAAAAATTTAGTTAACAATCGTTTGTTTTATTATTTATATTGTTGGATACAAAAAAAAAAGATATCGATTATTTCGACTCCATTGTGTTATTGAAGATCAATTCAAAGAAGATGTGTATAAAATTTCAACTCGATCGGTCAACCAATTATTGTGATTTCGTGGTTACTAATTTTTAAATCACATTTTAGAAACAATTTCGCTGCAGTTGTTTATCATTTCATATTTTCCTCGAAATGAATTTCGAGTGTTCATGGAGGACTAATAAGTGTGTGTACAAAATGTCAGAAAAAAAGCGAACTGTTCAAAATTGACAATCTTCAATAGAGTGGCTCTGCTCTCGACAAAAAAAAACGTTCGTCACAAGTCCAATTTTTTCTTGACGATGAGTTTTGATGCTTAAGCAAAGATTACATTTTTTGAATCTCTTCCTGTGTACATAAGGACTGACATGATGAGCCATTTACTCTTTCGCATGCGAATCAATTGGGAACGGTTCCTTACTACCTCTTGCAGAAAAATCGGGTATTTACTTTGTAAGAAACTGCCTCGTTTGGATCAACAAATGAACTGGGTTTTTCGTCAGGGATGAATTAGAGTGTGAGAGTACAGAAAAAATTAAAGCGAGAGGAATTGCAAGAGAAAGAGACAGAGAGAGAGAGAGAGAGAGGAAGAGAGTGACCTGAGAATTTCTGTACTCCGCTCAATGAGATTTCCGCTGAGGATATCGGAATTATTGGAAATCACTGGGGTTAGCCATTCCCAGTGCGGCCACAGGTGAAACTATCTCACTCCTCCTTTCTCGCATCTCTCCTCGTCAGGGCTCTTCGGAACTCCATTTAATTGGCTGCTGCAATCATAAATACTCTGTCTTTCTCTTGTCGGATTAAGCTCGGCATCTGTACCCACTTCCAACCACGAGATTCAGATTATAGTTTAAGTTCTATATATCAAATCTACGTACCGAGGGACCTACAGTACATAACCGTCCACAAGCAAACAGAATTATCCACGTTTTATACGGTTCCAAAATCCTCGGAACCAGTGAAACGTTTCCATCTTGGCAATTATCCGCGCTGTCAATATTGCAATTTAAAAAATGATAAAACTGAATCAGCGAAACAAACGATAAAATTCATTATTTTAAGTATTATGCAAATATTTTATTTCCAATAATCTTTTATTCATTACCATGTGGGCTTTTATTACACGAGGGCCAAGGGGAAATGCTAAGAACTCGGCCAGTATAAGTGATTATATTTTTATACTGAATTTGAGTTCATTAATATCGACAGCAACTCAGAAAAATTGAGCGATTTGTGACACTAGCCAGCGCATAGATGAGCGGTCACCTAACGAAGTATTGGCCTCGGTCGACCCGACATAATTTGGTAGATTGCCGAAACCACACACTAACCATGCATGAGGGTTGGTTTATTTCAAAAAATACGTGGCATGTTTTTTTTATCACATATTTTTATGACTACAATAAAATACAGATTATTATGACAGCCAAGTTATATGTATGTTAATTCTTTAATTGGAAATTTCAGTCCCAAAATAATTAAAACGTACTTGTAGTACATGCATTTCGTGGTTACAGAGACTAACAATGAATACACGTCGTTGGAAAAATGTGAATTCCCACTTTTTATCCATTCATTGGAGACTATACCATAGAGAAATGATTTTGATTGGGTCTCTGAAAGACATTTTTTTTTAGAAGGTAAAATTTGTTTCGTTACATAAATATACATGGGCGGAGGACCACCTGGCAAATATATTGACTTTCGATTTTGATAAATGGATAGGGAGAGACTGCCAATGGCTTAAACTCCTAGGTCATGAAATATTTACCAGAGTATCAGAGAGCTCAGTCTATTCAACCACTAATTGCAATTATAGGAAGTGAGGAAACATGCCAGTTGTTCTTTTCGGGTCGTGCATATATACGAGAGAAACATTAAACACTAGGGTCTTGAATTCCAAACCTTGAATCAATCGAGTTCAAGATTTTGTGAATCCTTGATGATGATTATAAGAGACTTTGCTCGATGGAGTAACTTAAGTACTTGAAATTCAATGGCTCGGAATTTGCATCATTGAAAAGCAGTGAAGCTTGTTTTTCCTTGAATATCTACCCATAATTAATAATATCTTTTAGAATAAAATTCATGAATTCCTTGTAAGGAATTGAAAATAATTTTGACTATTCTCGATCCTTAAAACCACAAAAACCTTGGACAAACCTAAAAATAGAAAATGGACGATTTAGATTAAGAAATTCGTTTTATTCAGAGTTAAAAAAAAACTGCAAAATTTCATAACAAAAGAGCAATCGTCCTTTTACGAGAATACAAAGCTGCAAAGCGTGATATTGGGTTTCCATTGTGCATGTAAATGAGCATAATAATATGTGCCAACGATGCATCCCCGTTTGCCAAACCAAATGGTTCGTATCACTTGTTTGTGCAAGTGACAACAACACGCTCTCTGACGATTGAGCTAATTTTTCATAGCAGAGGCTTCTCATGCGATGTGA
Organism: Campoletis raptor; assembly: GCA_948107755.1. Lineage (NCBI taxonomy): Eukaryota > Metazoa > Arthropoda > Insecta > Hymenoptera > Ichneumonidae > Campoletis > Campoletis raptor. The sequence goes on from OX403622.1 coordinate 16,016,583, forward strand.
TGATCGTAGTGGATCGCAGCGCGTAATTGAACCAATTGAAGCATCGAGTATTTTTTTTCTGTTTGAGTGAATGCACCGGGACCGTGCTCCCCTATAATTTTTTTGTTTCCTGTTCAATTTAAAATCGTTTGAAAGGAAAAACCACCAACATAAAGTCTGGTAAATATTACAAAGACACGAGTGCAAAACAAACATACTTCATTGTTCACAGCTAATTAATTTTTTAATTGGCAAACGTAATTGATGGTTCCCGTGAACAAAGGATTGTTAATCAATAACGTCCAATTATTTTCGATCTCTTCATTCTTTGAATTTGTATTGTTGAATTTATAATGTATAAATTTGAATTTAAATCTTCTCTAATAGATATGTAATTGGAAAAATGTTTTTGGTGGCTTTTTACTCAAAAAACACAACACAAATTTTTAATTATTTATTTCCACAGTTTATTTACGACATTTTATTCATTTATGAAATATATTTTATGTTTCAGGTGATGGAGATGCGTTAAGAAAAAAGTAAAGATTTCCACGACCGAATCGATCTCGTGAGATTTGATCGAAAAACAAAACAAGGACAATGGTTTGTGAAAAATAAAATATCGAAAGGTGGGAGTTGAAAAATATTTAGAGCTCTTGGAGCTCGTGGGTCGCAAAAGGTCGTGCGTAAAGCGCACAAAAAATAGGAAGTAACTGGCAAAAATGTTTTTCAAGGGCATGGTATGGGCATCACGTAGTTATAACGTAGGTCGCGTGAATCGTGACGTTAAAACGATCGACGATGTTGATGAGACGGCGAGAAACGTACTCTCGGACGTTTGTAATGACAGCGATGTTGGCTCGCACGGGAATTTCGGGAATATCGTCGACGAACGAACGACCCTCGAAGATTTCGTACTCCGGGTATGTACGTCATCTATCCGCTGGAGGAACTCCTTAGAATCTATGAGAGTCCATTGCGTCGAAGTATCCCGTTGAATAATCGCGGGAATACTCGATCAAGTACCGAGACAGAGCGAGACGTGGCGGAGGAGCAAAAGGTAGAGGAAAAATATCGCAAGCCGGAAGTTGATAAACGCGATGATAGCGTAGTAGGCAAAGGGAGAAAAACGAGCACCAAAACGAGCGAAAATCGCGATAAAAAAACCAAAGGAAAAAAAAAATCTGTGAATCGTAAAAACTTTTGGATTTTCGGAAGAATAAGTCGTGGCAAAGGCCGCGATAAATCCACGAATAATTCATCGACGAACAATAATAATCGTAATAATAATAACAGTACTAATTGTAATAAAAAAAATCGTGATGGATTGAATGGTAAAAAAAGCAGTTGCTTAAACGACAATACAAAATCTTCGTCTCGGAGGACGAGAACAAAAAATTGCACGATTATGCAAAACAATCGTAATCCGGCCGAGGAGGCCAGCACCACCAGCATCAACAGTCCCCTCAGGGATCTCACTCAGGCTAACCTCAACGAGCCACTCAAACAACACAATGGCAACGCCCTTAAGCTCGTACAAACCGGTAAGTCCAACATTCACATATATACACTGAATCATTTTGTAATTATTATACGAACAGGTACTGAGAAGAAAAAAAAAAGAATAAATTGGTCGAGCTTTGTCAAGTAGGTCACGAAGCTCGGGTCGTTAAAAGATTTCCTCAGAATATATACTTTTTAAGTCTGTTTCTACTTCTACGCTACGTTTACTTTTTTATATAATATGTCATTTGATGTTTTTGGAAAAGAAAAATACGTCTATTTTTCCGTCAAAATTACATTGGGTTGCAGTGGTACTAATTTTTTATTGAGAGACTACGATAAGGCAAAAATTACTGTATAAATTTCACTCTACATCAGCTGGAAAGTAACTTTAAAGTAAACAGTTATGAAGTAAACGAGTAAGCTCGTTCATTCACCGACCTAACAGGAGATTACTAATCACAAAGAAATACGTAACTACTCATTGCTTAGAATTTATTTCCTTGATCAAAAGAACACCTGCGGGCATGCACTATCTAATTTAATTTATCATACTACCCACTGAGTTAACGATGTTGCCCCTTGGAGCGATTACATCACTTCTCCTATAGGCTTCCGAACGAGCCTTCATATCGTTCGGGTTTAGCTTCATACTTATCCGTTTAATATCTATGATTCGAAAACACGTAACTTATATTATTTCAAAGTTCACTAAGTAAAGGAGTTTGCGATCTCTATTGGAGAATCGTTGGAGAAAGCTGCTTTTAGTTTGTTGTTACAAACCCACTAATAGCAATGTTTAAAAACAATTTGCTGATTCGAAAACTAAGAAATTCAATGTGCCATCATAGGAGTTAATCCGAACCCTCATTTAATTCATCAAATGAGAGTAAATTTTTACTCCAGAGTTGAACGTAGAAATACCAAGTTTTCGAGTTGAAACCATTCGGTCTGGTGACCACTGATCCTGGAACGTAACATCACGAAAAAAGTTATTCTCCACTTATATTTTAGCAGGATAAAAACTCTTCATGTTTTTTCTACAATGCATATCGATAATGCAGAACCTTAAGTTTTCATACATAAAGAGATTGAGAGAGTAAAGAGATATACGAAGAGTTCTTAGCTTTGGGCATCGATATCGTGACGCGTAAGCTGCGGAAACATGGTAATCCCACGAACACATGACGCTTCGGGAAACGAGCTTAACTACTCGCTGCGAGCGTTGCCCAACGCTATTCCACATATAACCCATGTACATGGGGGTTATACGTGCACTTTCATTCTCTCTCTCTCTTTCTCTCACACACACACACCAACACGCATGCACACTGCCTTGGTAAGTGTGCGTTGATATATATGGACGAGAATGACTACCCCGTGGGCTTACCCTCAGCACCCAAACAACCACTTTCCTCTATCTCATGTGTACACGAGTGATTGTCATAGATTTTACGAGCTAGTCCGGAAGTCGAGGTGCCTCGCGGGGCTCCACCTATAATCAGATACATAGGAAAACACATATGTACAACAGCTTCGAAACTTATTGCTTTGTGTGATCGTTAATGTACAAATTTGGTGGGTAAATGATAAATCACGAATTTTCTGACCATACTTGCTGAATTTCCAGACAACGAGATTTATATATTTGTTGTATTTTCGGGTTCTGGACATTTATCACTTAAATTTATTTCTGCTATTTAAATCGACGTATTTATATGTAGGTTTTGCTATATTAGTTTAACCTTTGACTACAATTACAAACTGTTATACATTTTTGGTCGATTTTAGTGAATCATGGTGACGAAGAAACTTTCAGTATTCTTTCGCATAGAGAGATTTTCTTAAATCCCAGCAAAAAAAATGTTATGCTAGGTAAGCCTCCTAAATTGTTGCATAAATCCAGAGCCATTCGGTTGGGACATTAAACAATCTTTCGTGATACACTTTAATGGAGCAGTTAAGGTCATACCATGCTTAACAGCGCTAAGCCAACATTACGGGAAATTTCGATGGGTTTAGGCTATAATCAAGGGAAATTGATAGCTATTGTGGAAAATTGGACCTGTTGCATTATACGAGCAATAAATTGTTGTGGGAGGAAACATCCGTTGTTAAAACATCACCCCACTCGCGTGTTATGCTAATGAATTATAGGCTTTGATAAGACCTGCAATTCACTTCCTTTTATTAAAATGTTCAAAATCCTGCCATTTGACTAGAAGGAAATCCACCAAAATATACAACATTTGTGTTAAGCGGTTATATTTTGATGAAACAAAAATTGCAATGACATGTATTATTTTTTGTATTCTAACTGGACTCGTTAAACGTTTTTTACAACGCTAATCCGCAATATTTATCAATCAACAAAACTTTCACTAACTTTTCAAATTTGGTGAAAATTCGATGGAAACGCGAAATTAACGAGGATTCGAATTAGAATTGACGAGCTTTAATGACATAAGTTTTCAATGAAAATTCATGTAGTGGTGAATTAATGAAAATACAATCTTCCATATTTTTTTGAGGGATAAAAAATCCATGAATACAACATTCTGTTCGCCGATTTTGCCTTTATGAGCACAATTGTGAAAGAACAGCAATTTCGCGAGAGCTTTCTCGAAAAACTCGAACGTTGCTTCGAGTGGAATGTACACGAACTTGGCTGCCACGTCTCCCTTTTATATTCTCCTCTACTTTTGCTCCAGTATTCGTTTCTCAAATGTTCCAAGAGATCGCATGTATATATATATATATATGTGAAAAGGTTGAAGTGTTTCAGAGGAGCTCGATATGGTACTCCTGGTCAAAAATTTATGTAGATACATTCGTAGCAGCAGTCACACGAGTTTGGGCATGTGGCAAATCGACCCGACGAATATGGCACAATAGTCCGAATAGCCCGGAACGAGGGTGTGATTTGAATACGCGAGATTCACAGTAGAGAATGAAAAAAATCAACGAAACCATGTAAATCTGAGAATAATCGAATCCCGAGACAATACGTTTTACTTCTTTGATATTTCGCATGGACGTAAACGTGAGGCATAGAAAAAAAATTTAACAAATGGGCAAACTCGACGTGAGGTACAGAAAAAAAATTCGTAAGATAGTAGTATTTCCACAGTCTGCAGGTTCTACTGTTAAACTTCCGGTCAACTTCTAGAAACTTGGACACAACTTACGGAATAATCTAATGATGTCAGTTTTTATGGCTCATAAGGATGTAGAAACATAAACTTTCGGAAAAAATGTCTTATACGAAATTTAGAATCCTTTATATCGCTGTCTGTCCGAAACTGAACAGTTAAAATTTTCGATTTTTTTAGACAACATCGTTGTATGTTCCTCTGTAATTCAAGAAAAAAAGGGAAAAAACTTGTACAACAGTTTCGGAGTCATTCTGTCAAATGTGAATTTTCCTACTGCTTCCCATAAGAACTCGGAATAAACGGTGCAATCTTTGATTACCGAGATCTCGAATACGGGAGGGTGAATCCTTTCGAAATTTTGCACATAGTTTCATTACAGTGTCCTGAATTCGTCCATAAAATTGAAAGAAATTCTGTTTAAAACCCTTTGTTGGGACTACTACCTTAATGGATTCATTAATGCATTCTATGACAAATTGAGCGATTACGGAACAAAGTATGAAAACACTCTACCGTAACTATTGAACGATCATTTTTCTATTCCACATGATCATTAATTATTTCACTTCCTGAAGTAGAGTAATGAGACTGTTCAATATATATAACGTATGACGACTATAATAGAATCTGAAGGCATTACGGCGAGGATGATTCGAGGACCCAGTCCAGAAAACGGTAAAGGGAGAGAGAGAGAGATAGACAGAGAGACAGAGACCAGGAACCCGGAAGTCGAAGAACGATGCCGGAGGTATGTCAGAGAGTAACGGAAGTGCTCGACGAGCCAAGGAAAGATTAATCGGGCAATGCGGTAACCGTTAGCTTAAGTATTAAAGGGGCTGCGTGCACTCGTAGCCTTCGACGTACATTGCGATAAATACATGCATACGTACGACATACCAAAAGTTTCGCACAAATCAGAACTTGTTCTTTCTACAATCTTCCGGAAATCATTATGTTTGAGCAAAAATGGTACGTGCTAGGAAAAAATCGTCAATCTTCTATGTTTAGTAAATAATTGAAAGTTGATAAACTTTCATCGATATTTATAGTTTCGATTCAGGAACGAAATCTGAAAAACTTTTGATTTTGAAGTCCTCTTACTTGAAGGCTAAATACATCTGGAGACCTTTAAAACTTCAAGAACTTCGTGTTTCGAAAACTTTTTTATTTTTTTAGGCATCGTATTTAATATATCGTTTAAAAAAATTTGTTAGAAATCGAAAACTCATAAATCACATTTTACAAAGAATTTTTTTTTCAATTGCAACCACACCTTGTCCATTCTTTTTTTTTTTTTTTTTTTTTTTTTTTGAAGTTTTTCACTTTCGTAAACTCCAATGTGTCCATTCAAATAAACAAAAAGTTGTTCCAATCTATAATCTTTTATTCCTCATTAATAAAATTGTTGGTATTGACCCAAGTTTCGGCAACTTAAGATGAACTTTGGTGTAAATCCTTTCACTGTGTTTACTTGAATCCTTGTCGAATTATAAACAACTATCTTTGGGCAGCCATGTTTATATTTGTATGCTTCTTTTATGGTGTATTTGTTCTGAAATTTCCGCCTCAAAGACTCTCCGCTATCCTCTACCTCCTCATCTCTGTAAAAGAAGCTGACCGCGTCACTCTTCTTTCGGGCAAATACACAGACACACACTCGAAGAACCGAAAAAGGAACGAAATATCTATCTACTCCCAAATTTCTCTACTGACCGTCAAATTCACTATCAAACTCGTCCATATCCTAGATAAACATCCTCAACAACATATATTGATCAGTCCACGTATACCGAACAGTCGAAATTGCCAGGATCCGGTTCGTCGACCCTCAAAGGTTTTTCCAATTTTTCTACTCGTTCTTTTTCGAGACCCATCTTTTCCATCAGATATTTTATTTTCAGTCAGCCTCGGTTGATTTCGGTTTAATGGAAAATGTTCGACTACTCAGGTAAAGCATTGAGGAGCTTGAAATTTAGGCTCAAAGTAACTCTGATCGACATGCAGATTACAAAACAGAAATCGACAAAATGTATCGATACATGGATCAAATACATATATGCAGGTTTTGATATTTAAAAATATGAGTATGGACACATAAATCATCGTGCTTTTACACGATGGATTAATGAGGTATCGATTTGTATTTAGATTCTCCAACCGTCGTGCTAAATTTGCTTCCTTGTTATCACGCCGAGTTCTGGAAGTTCAGATTACAGTATTATACGAGTTTCACAAATTTGTTTAGGTTTATGCCAAAAGCTGAACGAACGAAAACAACCTAATTCAACTTGACAGTAATCCAGAAACTTTTGGAACATTTATCCCTTGTCACATGTTGTCGTGTGTCTGAATGGACCAAGGGTTTCGTGCCAAAATACATTATTTAAAGTATTCCTTTCACGAACTCGAATATTTAAAAAATAAAACAGATCGTTTCTCATGGTGAAGTAAAAACACATTTCATTGCACTGGAAAAATATTGCGTCAGTATAGTAAAGTTTCAGCGAAGAAATATAACTTTGAAAAGATTTCGAAGCAACAAAAATACAGGGAGTCGCGACGAATGTCCAACAAAAAAAACTACGATAAAACTTTGAAAATGTGATTTTCGATTTGTTTTTTCTTTTTTTTGTATCCAGTTCAATTCCCTTGCACCAATTTTTTCCAATTTTCAAAGGGTTTACAAAATTAATGGAAAATCTCGATTTAGTTCGAAGGATTTTTGAAATGCCGTTTGAACGTGAGTCACTTAACAAACGGTGATAGAAAAATAATAAAAATGGTCGTCGATAGTTCGGGCCGGTGGTTTCGTATTATTTTTTTGTCTAAGGGAAGAAGCACCTTTTTTACTTTTGGCACGAAAGGACACACGTGGAAAGACGCGTTCAAAGGTCCTTTACCTTTCACCCCACCTCTGTGAACCGTAAAACTTCGTGTTCACTTCCATCACAACAACTCTCTTCTTCGGTGTGCTCTTTCGCTTCTTTTGCCTCGACTTTCACTGAAATATTAACAGTTTGCCCCAAGTTTTCGTCCCTCCTGAACCCACTTTATCTACTGTCTGAATACAACATTTGCCCCTCGAAAAATTTCAACCAGCCTAAAGCCTCTTCACCGGCTGATGCCTACTTTAACATGCACAATTTTCCAATTCTCTTCCTCCTCCATTTTCGTTTTCCCTCTTTGAACCTTTTGTACGACTCGGTTTCCCATCCTTACCATGATCCCTGACGATCCATGCTTTTTCCAAGTTTCATGGTGTGAGATCGTCGAAAGCCCACGCTGCATGTGGCATTCTCCAGGGAACAGAAGACCCAAAGAGAGGGAAGATCTTCTTGTTTACACACCTGATGCCCTTAGCACCAACAACCAAGGGTGAACAGCACCCTTTGGCACACTGGTTGCATGCCTATAAGAACGGAATATATATATTTACGTTTACATTCATATTGCATTATCCTTCACTGTGAATTTGATTTGCAACGATATCTAAGGTATTTGACCACATCAAATTTCAATACGGAAATTCTCTGAGCCATTGATAATATTATATAAACACACAGACACAGGATGTACATATACAGATGTACACACATGTGTTTGTATATGTAATCACAAGAGGGCACAGGTTATATTTAATAAAGGAAGGAGGCTGGTTGCCACGGCAACTGCGAGGTGAACAGGCAAGGTATTGATTCGCCCCACCTGAATTCAGGTCAACCCCTGACTAACACCTTTTCCATATTATACTAACATTTCCGTTGCTCTCTTTCTCATTCTCTTTTCCTCACTCTCTCTCTTTCTCTCTCTCTCTCTCCCTCTCTCTCTCTCTGTCTTGCTCGTTTATGGAAATACTCACGCATCGACCACTCAAAGTATAGAACCCTCCTCGTAGATTCTGTAAATATGTGCGTTTATAACTGGTGTACATACAAACACACACATGTGTTCAGTACATAGACACACAACCTGTGTTCAGTACGGACACGCAAACCCCGGAGGTAATGACCACAAAAACTCCCTGCACATCATCATCATTGTAGGCCAAGTTGTAGACTTCGGGAGAATTGGTGATAGAAAATATGCTTTGGAGACCAAATGAATAATGACGGGAACGGCCACACATCATTAGTACATGGATTATGGTAAAGTGGCCCATTGTCCTAGAGTTTATATTTGTGGAACCTCAATGATCTAGATAGCTTGAGTAAACAGTGCGATCCATCTTATGTACACGAGGCAGCTGAATACCGCACGCATTGTGTGAGTAGCACTTTCGTCTCGATACCAAAAAGGGAACTTAATGCTTATGACTCACAAATTTATTTCTTCGTACATCAATCGCCCTTCGGGACAAAAATCACAGAAATACTTTGTGAGCTTTGAGATACGCTCTTATTGGGTTTCTTTTTGTGGATACATTGTACAACACTTGTGAACAAACGACGAGGAGGGCTGACACCCCGTGGAACAAGCTTTTAACTCACCAGAATGGAAAACATAAAATATTCGCTAGCTTTCACCCTTAAGGGGTCCCGAAAACTCAGTGTTTCTTTTATTTCCGGTTCTTTTACTTCTTTTTTTTTTCTTGCGAAGCAAACCGTCATTTATATGCCATGCTCATTTCTTCTTTTTTTTGTACGATCATTAAGGCAGTAATGGAGAGCTTTAGAAAAAAAAAATACCTTCTTCGTAACGATCTCCAGCCGGGTTTTCACTCCATTTATGTCTTCAACCCACAAACAGCTTTTCCTTCATACTTTATGCCAATGTTATTTATTATTTTTCGAGGTCTTGAGAAAAATTGTGCAAATGTATTCATTTTCAAAGCGAGTGAGACTCCTCTTCAAAACTTGCTCGGGAAAGGGAATCCCTGGTTAACTCAACGGCTTCTTAACTTTTCAAAGAAAAATACTAAGGGTTTACAGAGACGTTGCGTTGCAAAGCTTTCCTTATTTGAAAAATTGAAAAGTCATAACTAATAGGGAGTCGGAAGAAATAACATGTTTACTCTCAACGATATTCTAGACATATACTGCAATCGTTCGACTTCTATTATAATAACGTAGAAAATTGATAAACTAAGCTTCTAACGAATAAACAGATGACTGGGTATCTGGGCAAATTGTTTTTCCATAGTGGGACGATAATTTATTATCCAATCTGAAGTTGAGTGAATTTTTTAAAAATCTTCTTCCTATTTTACTATTCTCATCAATACTTCGCACGTGTGATATTAAATCATTCTATGAAAATCGGGTCACGAGTTCCCAGTTTTTTGAATAACTTTTTGAATTGGGTTAAAAAAAATATCAAGAGACAGTTTTTACGCTTCAAATTTCATCCTCATCCGTTAAAATCTCAACTTGTGGAATAATGGTTTTTTTCTGGTGAATATACTTCGAAAGTTGATATTTGAAAGCAATGTATATTTGCAAGAACTATATTATCTCGGTATCACAAGTGCCCTTCTTCATTCTAAAGGGTCCCAAGTGCTCGACGAATTTTCGCGTGAAATAGCATGTGTGATCCCTTTCTGTCCCTCACTTGGTGATATACTTTCATGTCCCTGTGTGACGTTGACCTGAATGTCAGAGCTCTCGTGTGCGTGTACGCACGCGCTCAATTGATCGAGTGGATGACTTTTCCACACGATAGTCTTCCTCCGCCCAAACTTTTGAATAAATTATGTATATGTTATGTGTTTGTGCGATAGACGCGTAACATGAATTTCCGGCGACCGAATGGGCGGAACTCATGATATTTCTACGCGCGTTAAATCCCATCGATTACGAAGCTTTATTTTTCACTACGCAGAATTAACTCGTAGCCATGAAGTTGTTTACTCGCACAAGTGTAGAGTAATAATGTCATCAGTTTTATTAGAAGATAGAGGAATATGGAAAATTGAAGGCGGTATTGTTGTTTCGAATTATTATTCCGGAGAATATACTAAGAAGGAAATAAAATTGAAACTGTTCGACTTTTTTCTGAAATTTTATACATTTATTTATGGATTCTTTACGAACACGACAATATTTTTTCGAAAAATAGTAACAATAATAACCCACTACAGGGAGATTTTTTTTACATATGCTTTTTCCATTGGTGACCACGTTGATATCTCAATAACCAGTTAGCCAAACTGTTTTCCCGCAGATGGGGGCAAAATAAGGCCCAAACAATCGTTATGTTTAGTTTTAGACTCGTGGAAAGGTGACATTTTGTGGAAAAATAAGTTTTCTGCCTGACTCTGGTACTTTTGCTAACAACACCGATACAGATTAAGAATATATTTGGTTTTTGTTTAACAAAATCATACAAAACTATGACATAAAATCTGGTTTTTTTTTCTTCAATTCGTCTGTGTTTTTCAATAAACAATAACCACGTGTTCCAAATTTTCAAATAAAAAATAGGAAAGTTTCGAAGTTATTCTAGCCAGAAAATCGAATTGCATTATGAATAAAAAACGGCCTCAATAACAGTTGTTGATAAAAAGAAATCTGTGATTAAATGTGACATTGCGGAGATTTGTGATTTTCGAGCATTTTGTCTACCTCGGAATGATTACAATTTGCGTCTTTTTTTTATGAATAACTCTTATGGTGGTCGCGACTCGTTTTTCCCGTTAGAAATTTGCCTCGCCGTAGGAAGATTGTCTTTTCCATTACTTCATCTTTTGGGCAGAACATCAGAATGTAAGTTTGTTACACAGCATAGTCGAGGGACAAACTTTTTTTAAATCTTGTTACGAAAGAGCTCTTTGAATGTGACGTGCAACGCATCAGACGACATAATCACTATTGTCGCTAGGAAAGTTTATCGTAAGGAAAAAGTTGGTAAAAATTAAATTCATTACGTTCAGTTATCTTGACGAGAATTCCAGCTACAAAAACAACACACAAAATCTTACCCTTTTCGTTAACTTAACGCGGCCATTTACGAAGCTTTCAAGAATAAACACGGAGTAGTTGAAGGTTAATTGCAGGGGAGATCGAGATCTTGATAAGACCCTTTAAACGGCCTGGTTGATCGAAAGCTCGAGCTCGGAATTGCAAACGAGGGAAGATGGAGCCAAAATGGTAAATGGGACTGAAAAAGACTCTCTTTATTCCAATTTCGATTTCTCCCTATACTCTCACTTCCCCATTTTGCTTCGATTCAATATATTATTTCCTTATCGATAAACGCATTTGGGAAAGTTTCCATCTGAAAGGACTTTCAATGACGTGATTAAATAATCGTCATATCGAAAGTCGTTGTAGTGACGCAGCAAGTTTCGTGGTCCGATGAAAGTTCGATTGGGAAATAAAAAGCGGAAGAACTTGGCCACAATTCTCTAGTCATCGAGCATATAAGCGTGACCGAGTTTTTTTTATATAAAATATGCAATATCAATTCATTGAATCGTAAATTATATGTGCTTGTTTTTTTTTGTTCCCGAAGGGAATCCTTGTTGCTTGCTCCCTCACTTTAAACGTCAACTACGACTACTTTTTTTTTTTACTCCTTCTGGTCATAACGCACGTCATATCACTTTTCATACAATGTAGATGTCGGCGGCTTAGTTGTGCCATTCTCGCCTGTGCTTTTCCCATGCAAGTCATGCCTCTGGGAAACTTCGACCTGTCTTATGGCCTGCACGTGCTAGTCCGAACTTGGGTGGAACGTTGATACGATCTTTGTGGCCCATACATATAGATGTTATCAAGATATTACATGGGACCAAAAAAAACCCATGCATGAATAAATCGAAGTTTTGTATTGAATAGAAAATATATATGTTTAAAATTTTCGGACAACTTCGCAATGCCAACGTTTTTTTTTTTCTAAATAATTTAATTTCTAAATAATTGAAATGATGTGAATAGTTTCATGTTCTGAATTATATGCTAAGTCGAAAGACATCCGTTCGTTGATGGCAAAAAAATTGATTGAGCTATAAAATTCTAGCATATAAATATCTGCAACGTAATCTCTTTTCCGTTGAATTTTTCGCCATTTCCTCATCACTTACCGTCGACCATACCGTCGACGATTGACCTGCATGCGAGGCAACTTTTCAAATATGATCAACTCACAGCGGGTTATTGAAAATTGATAAGAAATAAAATTGGAAATCTTAAAAATTTCAAATTGGAATGCTCACGAGAGTGGACAACAACAAAAAATAAACTTTTTTTCGACGCCCCGGTGGACTTTATGGGGACGAAAGAGAAGCCCTTAAATTTTGATCGCATATTTGTACGTGACGTGAGCGAAACTCCGGGATGTATTTGATGCTAGACAACAATGAGAAAGAATGCGTGTGCGTGGCTCATAAATTGTCGGGGATTGAATTTTCGTTCGAAGTATGGGTATCAGCGACTTTCGTACGAAGGTCTCGAAGCCTCCTGGTTTTATTTCTTCCACTCATCCGTCTGTTTTTTTCTTTCTTCCTTTTTTTTGTATATACATGGTGACACGCATTTTTTCTTCTCGAGAGGGGCAAGCGATTCGCTCGGGGCTTCTACGAAGCACCAGTTATGAATACCAGATTAACTAATTGGATTTAAACTGAGAAAAGAAAAAGAAAAAAAAGACGGACAGAGAGCGAGAGAAAGAACAAAGCTCGTGTATTAAATATATTGTCTGCCGATAATTTGTCTTTTGCCATCGTTTTTACTCAGACAATAAAGACAACTTTTCATCGCTCCTTATTTTCATGTTGGAACGTTTAACATATGTATTCAAGTTTCCCTTTATTGAGTCCCTATAGTAACTTGAATTTTTCAATAATCCTTCAATCAACTTTTGCAGAGTACGAACCTCTACAATCGCGATGGATAAACCTTCTTATATATCTTCCTCTGGATTGCTTTTATCTTTGAATCTTTTTTATACATCACGTCGATCCAACTAAAGTATTATGTTTCTGTCGACTATAATAAAATCACTACTGTTTCCATTCTTATACTTCTACGTGACTGCTCTGCTCGATTCTCATATTACCTTTCTATTTTTATTATATCAAATGTACATTTTATATGTGTTTGTCATCATTTTCAAACTCGCAAGAAATAAAGAATAATATAAGCGTCAATATTCCGTTCTGCAATCTTTCGTAAACAGTTTATTCAATCAACAAAATATCCAGACAATTTTATCACAAACTTATTTAAAAAAAATATTTTTAAAACTATTCATTTATATTTCTTCACATTACTATTGATATGTTTATTGATTTATTTTCATTGTTTCTGTACATACAGATAAAACATAAGCATAATTGTCTCGCCGAAGACGCGTTCGAAGTTGACTCTCCATTTAAATATTGAGGGCTTGCATATAACTTCCCAAATAATCTTATATCGTTAGTTATCCAGAATATATTACCGGAATAGGAGAACATCTAAATTTCCATGTTCATATGATTAATCGTGCAAAAATTATAAATAATTTAGTACGGAATATGTTGTGATAAAATATTTCCTTGCTACCCCATCTACATTCATGTGTTCTTTTCTGTAATATAATTATACATAATTGTCTTTTCTCTTATTACCTGTTTTTGTTTCTTATTCTACTTTGCGGAACGTGAAAAATGTCAACATTGACATTTCCTTGAGCCCAAGTTGTATTATACATATTTCACAGTGGCTTATATATTCCTTTGTGGAAGAGAGTATAGAGGAGTACCAACTACGAGGCTACATCAGAGACTCGTTGCATTAAGTATACGGGGTCGTGAGGTAATGTATTCCGTGACGTTCTCTACGTTTCTTCCTTATACATACATACAAATACATGTATATAGACTTTCCTTGGTCGTTCGAGTGATCAAGTAACGAAAGGAGAGAAATGAGATGCGGAATACAAAACGATTTGGACGTAGTAGACTATTGCACAGGCTACAGAAGACACGTGCCTCTGTCACGATGTGATTGATGCCGCACACGTTATACATACATATTTATAAAACTGGGGATTATATAAAGTTTCACCGGAAAATTGGATATCCGAAAAATTGCGTTTTCAGTAATATGAGACACTCCATCGTGTTGTGGGATCATAAATTCTCTGTGAACCGATCAAAGCTCTTTTTTGACTCTTGTTAAAAAAACTGCTGAATCGAAAAGTACAAAAATCCGACTAAAATTCGTTCTGATCACATGTCAGTTGCCGTTATCAGAAAGATCTTTGAAAGACTTCTTTCTGATGTCTCGTTGACAAAATTCGTCAGAATGATTTCCGAAAGACTTTTTTCTCATGACTTTCTTTTCGTTTTGCTGTCTGGAGAAGATAGCAAATTAAGTACAGCTGATCAGGATCAGAAGTATGTTAAGAGTTTTATTCTTGATCGGATCCTGATCAGACGAGACGGATCAGGTCCTTGATTGAATTCGACCAGGTTCTAATCTAGCACTGATGCTCGATGTGAAATTCTGTTTTGGTATTCTCGTTGCATCCCATCGATGTAAACGTTAATGTAATTTGTTGTGTAATGCACTACAAGAACAACAATACTCTACTTTATCCAGATAATTCGAGCAGTACCATATGTTGAAATGCTTAAGTGGATTTCTTGCAATTATTAGAATTCAAATGCCCTTAATGTATGTTCATTAGAGCCACTGTTGATTGTCCACTATCGAAAAAGCCACTTCTATCAAGGTTTCGATTAACCAAGCTCTTCTTCCACTCAATGATTATGAAAATTACATTTATCGAGTGCGCAATAATGATCGACACATCCTTTTGACAATGAATAATAACAATGATTGATATAATTAAATAGAGGAAAGGCAGCTTATTGAGAATTACAATTTGCAAATTATTCTGTATCCTAAATTAGCTGCCTTTCCTCTATGCTCGTTGAAAGTAAATGCTCGTTAACGCTCAAATACTGATTATAATAAAGATAATTATATTCTCGTTATTCCATAGGAAATGTCAGGTCTGCACCATTAAAATTTCTCCACCGAGGCTGGTAGACTCTCAAACACGTTCGTAAAATCAACGATCTCAATTTGTATGTCCATTAAAGTACAATTATAAAGAAGGAAATTTCTGTTAAAGATTATCGATACAAAGACACTTGTATTTTAATATATAGATATTTATAAATAAAAAAGACCGTGGGAAATGAGAGAAAGAGAAATAAAAACAGATCGAGTTTTGCATAGTAGGTTGAAAGAGGGTTTTATGTGAGAGCTCGTGGAGGGTTATCCGAGAAACAGGTCGAGACTTTTCATTCCTCGAGACGTTCTATAAAGTTCAAGATGACATTCGTGGACGATGGGGGCTTTGCACCTTTGCATGAACCCTCTAAAGACTCCGAACACCAGAGACCGATGGAAAAATCTTTTCTTTAAAAATGCCAACTTTCGCGAATGCAAACACACTCACACACAGATACACACATCAAAACTCACCACGTGGAGTCATTTGAAAAAAGACTTATAAGTGGATGCAGCAAATGAAAAAAATATCTATGTGTTTAGAGTGAAGCCAAATGGCAAGCAGAAGGGTTGGAAATCTTCAAAGGGTCTTAATCAAGATTGTTGCACTCGCGCATATGCACATGTGTGCACATGCATATAAGTTTTGTATGTACTCTTTCGTACTTTTTTTTCTGAAGTGCTCTTTATCTTTGACGTATTGAAGAAATTTAATTACGCACAACTTGTTAACACATTCGGCTGAGCGACCACATGAGATAAATTAACCGAATGACGAATGCATGAAAAAAAATTTCAACCCCCCTAAAAACCTTTTTATCTAATTGAAAAATTGACTCGTAATGAACTCTGCTTAACCGGAAAAAAGTAGTTCAAGTAGACGATATTATGGGAAAAAAAAATAATGTCTCGAATCAATATTTGTGACCCATTTTATCATTTATGGAGATAGAAGGACTTGTTATTAACCATTCGTTAAAACGTTTCAATTTAGCCACTACATTGATACACTATGTCAATTCGACGCGTACTTCACCTGCATGTCTGTCATCAGGAGCGCTTTTTATGGAAAAAAATCAGAAGTACACTTTGAACGGTCTTGGATACATGTGTATCATCAAATTGATGAAAATATCAATTTCGATTATTCATAAAAATTATAGAAAATTTTGAGTTTTCGAAGGGTGAAAATTTTACTTAAAAAATTATTTTAAAAAATCCTGCTCTTACGGGATTTGCGAATAAGGTATTTTATTTGAAGACGTTTTTTGGACGATTCTTACGATTTTTTGAATTTATTCTAAATGATGAAGTTTCTAAAACAATCTTAATTTTGATATCCTTTTAGTTAGCACTACGATTGGTTTTTGGCATAAAACATCGAAAATGCCGGTTTTCTAAAATCCCGTATGTATGAACCTTCGGAAATTTTTTCTCAATTCTTACGACATGAAACACGTATTAAATGTTGAGCGTTTTTTCGAAAACTCCAAAATTTGAACAATCGCGAAAGCAAAGAAAAGACGGTACCGTTACCATTTTCATTATTGTTGTTAAGTTATTTAGATAAGCGTATGAAATGAAAGAGTACAACATTGGCACAAGAACGGAACTCTCGCGAAAATATCAAGGGTAGACCTCGGCAATGCGTCATATCGTTTGGACGAATGAGCTAAAATAATTCGAAGGAATGAACGAGAAGCTCACGATTATTATTCACGTGAATAAGCATTTTGATGGAGATGAGCGTCGAAATCGCAAGAGCACCAGCCTCGAGGGCGACAGTGAACTGTTTAGGTGGAGTGAATTGCAGCTGTTGCACCACGCGAGTCGATGATCATCCGAAACTCGTGTGTGAAAGCTCAAAAATCTCTCTTTCTCTCTCTATTTTCTCCTCTTATGCGACCACGAAATCATTTGGCAGAGATTCAAAGAAAACAATTGCGACTTAGAGCTAGATATAAAGATGTCCCAACTGGTGGGAGAGCGCTTCTCGTTGACACAAGAAGGAGGGTGAGAAAGTTGAAGAAAAAACAAAAGAAACTAAAAATTTGACATTATTGCTTTATGAAAAGTGAGGAGATTTTAGGAGGCAAGGATTGGAACGTGCATCATGTTTTATCTGCAGCGTTGATGAATTTATACAATTCTTATAAAAAAGCTTTTAAACCGATTTATGCTCATTAAAGGGGATAATACCTTTAGAGCAGATAATGAATTTTCATAGCTTTTTTTTTCAACGAAAATTTTGAGATTTGTGATATGCGTTATGAAGAGTTTCATCTGTTTCAAGGTATTTTTATTTTTACTACATTTTGCAAAACGTCAAAGTGACGAGGCTGTTTGCCCACAACGTTGTGGCGTGAGTTCAAATATGTCATAACTTCGTGCCCTCGTTGTCGTGCTTTGAAATAATTTGCCGCTAAACTTTTTATTCAATTGTTGACATTCACCCGTTGTCAATGAACCTAAAAAAGTGAAAAACAAAACTCAATATTCCATATTAATTACAGAGGCTTCATAACAACGAGTTTGGATTTTTCACGAAATTCTAGAATCATTTTGCAACTAAAGAATACTTTATTCAAATATGTTTTACAGACTTTAAGATTCATTTAGAATGGCATATTATTTCAAAAAATATTTTCGTAGTTATCGATTATACCAATTTTTGAAATACAATTATGACAAAAAAACACGTTTGCTCGGTGCTGCGCGCTGTGACGCCAAGAACACATAGGTCACGTTTACTAATTGGAAAAAAAAATTGAAGATTTCAAAGATAATATGACGGTGGATGTCAGGAAAGTGAATATCGGTCAAAGTAGGAACGGATGACACGTCCAAGTAGATATAGTAAGTAAATAGTCGGACGAGGAAATTCTCTTCCCTCTCTTAACTACTTTGTATTCAAAGTTCGTAGTGCAACATTCAGTACAAAGGAATAAGTCGAGAATGTACTTCTGCGTATAGTAGTAATAGTAAGCTTTCACAAACCACTTCAAAGTCGTGGGTAGTACTCCATTATCGCATCGAGTCAAGAGCCTCAAATTGTCTTCCTCTCAAATTGGATTTACTGATGATGATAATAACAATAATTGAATGTAATGGAAGGAGCATCTGGAGAGAACTCATCAATAATTAAAGCTGCCTTGGCTACGTATTTTAAGCTTCGTCGATATGAGCAACAAACTTTATTGAAAGTTTATCTGTTGTTTAGTCTAACTCGCGTGTAAGTTTCTAATAGTTGAATATCTTGAAAACGATCAGACTAATCTCGTGATTGGAGTAAGGCGAAGATTCTCGGGAGCTCAATCTTCTTTCAGAGAACTTGGTCGCTTCTGTCGAGACTGTAATACTTGCTAATTCATGAATAGTGATTCTCAGAGGTGGCACTACATCGACGGTTAGCACGTAAATTGGCGAATGGTGAATTGGTACGACGTAAAAGCTCCATTTCGCACGAAACCCACAACCTCGAGCAGCTACAGTATATAAATGATGAAGCAGGATATAAGGATGTCTCATCTAACGAAGCAATTTCTAATCGTTAAGCTGATCAACTCAAGCAAGGATGAGAGAGAGAAAGAGAGTAGGAAGTAGAAGAGAGCGAAAAACATCGTGATATGCAGCAAACTGATCGATGCATAAAATGAGAAAAGCTTTCGCGGTAGGGGAGTCATTGAAATCGATTCCCATTAACTCTAAACCTGGGAGCTCAGTAAACTATGACATTCAACAGATATATCCACATCACATATATTTGTGAGAACAAATAATACTTGCAACGTACGAAACCTCATCTTCATTTCTAAGTGAATTAATATCCATTCCAAACAACAATTATTTTTAACCTTTTGTTGACACACTGGGTCGTATGGACCCGAAAAAAATGTTCAGCATTTATTGTCACCTACCTTATACCAGAAATATATTCAAGTACTGTCAGCGCTTTTTCGCCAGCATCAACGATTGTTTTCATTTTGAAAAAAAAAAACAATTAAGTTCTTTCTCTCTTGTCCTGGGAGTCACTGATCACGAACCTAAACTCCACAGTCAAGTCTTTCAGCAAAATGAGAATCTGTAGCAGTTGAGATATTTCTCTGTCTTTCTCGAGCTTTTGAACTGATAGAGCGTCTTAAGGAGACAGAACACTTTGTCTGTCGACAGTAAATATTGACCATGTTAGAAAAAATGTCAAATTTTCGAAAAACCTGGCATTTAAATAAAGGCTTGAAGTTTTTACCTGGGAACTATACCCACGTGGAAGTCAAAGGTCATAAAAACATTGGAAAAATTGACTACACTGTAAACCATTTGCTCAATGCTTGGCATTCGTCTTTACACTCAGTTTTACTATGTTGTAAAATCACAATGAAAACGTCGTCGTGTGGGAAATGCACATGGTTGAACGAATAAAGCAACAGACGATAAAAAAGTAAACATGAGGGAATAAACGTTTAGTCTCCTGTTCAGAGGAGCTTCGTGGTTACATTAAATTGCTTTGACGGAATAATCGAAAATTCGATACATATGTATATGTTTATAAGTCGCTTAAGCGTCTCTGTGTCACGAAACATGATGACGTTTTATGATTGAAATCCACCCTCGACGTACATTATCTTTAAGTGGGTGGATAGCAGTTTTGTAAGCATGATTGGCGTCAAATGTCCTAAGACGACAAACCCTGGAATTACTATAGCCATGTTAAAGTTTTCCGCCAGCTGTATTGTTCTTGCCATAGTCACAGTCTTTCATCCCGTCGTTTCACTCTCTACTTTAACGATCATCTTTTATATCATACATAAAGAATAAATCCCTGATCGATGAAAAAGGGAAAAATCGTGACACGAAAACGAGCAAGGAACAACAAACGTTCAGACAATAATACGCATTTTACAGCAAACGTATTCCCATGAATTAATATTTACGTGATTCATGATAATATGGAAGAATTTCAAAGTCACAGAAAAGGCTGGATAATAGTCTCCCACTAAGCTTGATGATTTAGCTGCTAAGTTATCTACGGCGTAGGAAATTGGAACGTGGTCTGCATCGTAAATTATTTTAAATTGTCATCAAGTAATCGACACAAATTTCTAAGACAATGTTCGGTATTTTTTAAAGAAAAATATCTGGATCATCTGAGTTAGTCTACCTACCCCTAAGCTTCAATACCCCTTTGATATAACCCCCTGAATTTCTCCTTTCTATTATGAAGTTTTGTCCTCGATTCAAACAGAACATAACCCGACGTTTTCGGATTTTTATCGATGAATGCCAATCGTTACTGTGATGGCGGAAAATATCGAAGAAATGGACGATATCGAAAAGCAACCGACTTTACTTCAAATATCACCTTTCGGACGGAATCTTTATCGGGAACAAGCTAACACGATTTTGAGCGACAAGCTCCGGCAAAACTTGTCTCCGGCGGTTAACGATTTTGTGGAGATACCCACATTGCGACAACGTTTCTTTTTTTCACTGCCACCCCTGACGTTCGATATACTTTATATATATTAGACGTGTCATATAAAAGTGGATCAGAGACGGCGTACACAAAAAACTTTGATGTCACTTCTTATCTAGCCCGTCTTTTCTGCCCGACAAAATATCAAGAAAAATGCGGAAGCGAGGACTGTCCTTGCCTACCCTAAAGGTCACCCAACCCCTATATACCGTTTTGTTTCTCTCAATTTATCTTCGAGCAAGATAAAAAATAGCAACATCAATCCTCGTCACTGACACTCGAAACATCCAGCTGCATTGAATCAACAACGAATATTTGTACATTATGAATAAGCAACTTTTTAATATCGTCCATAAACTTCTGACATTTATAAGCGTCGAGTCAGGAGCCAGTGTCCAAACTTTTGACGTCACATTTCCTTCAATTAATTGGAACATTACCCTCTGTTTTCAACCCCTGTAAACTTTTCTTCATTACATTATTACTAAGAGTGAAAGTTCGTGTTTTATTATTGTTTATGAGAAAAATTTAGATACTAAAAACTTCGAAAAAGTTGCACAAAAAAAATTCAAAACGTATTACCATAAATGACATTTTCTAGCTGAGAGTCTTGCCACAGTCACGTTCAAAAGTCAACTCTCTACTTAATTTTTTTAAACTTGCATATAATTTACAGAATAATCTAATATTCTTAGTTTTTATATCTTACAGGAATGGAAAAACATGGTAACTTCCAGAAGAAATATCTAATATGAAGCCTAAAGTTTGCGAAAGAACTACCTTTCCTATATTCAATACCCTGAGCTAGAGTCTTTATATCGAATTTGTTTACAAAATTTTGAAAACTGCTTCCTTAACGGGAATAATTTGAAAAATTCACATTTTCAACAAAATTAATACGGTCGTTGATAATTTAGAATGTATACATTTTTGTTACTTCACAATGTTATTCGAATATCCTGTAGCTATTCGGGAAAAAAACAATGGCAATAATTCTCTTCGGATTTGGTCGAGAAAACTGATATATGTCGATGTTGTTATTATTATTATTAGTAACTGGGGTGAAACAAAAGAAGGCAATAGGAAGCGGGCAGGTACTGAAATCGATTTCCTTTCCCTCCGGATGACATAGACACATTTGTTAACCATTATTTTTCTGTCAAGCTTTACTGCCGCCGATCACTCAATTAACATGATGTCTATTTTATTGAATCTACAACATTTACAGATGATCGAATTTTTCAATTTTTTGTATCGTATCGAACGTGAGAAAAAATATTGTGGTACAAAACGAAACAGAAATTATTACAGTAATTTTTATATTCCTCATCGTACAATGATAACTACTTTCTTGTCGTTTTCAAAATAATCTAGAAAAAATGTTGAAGATCAACGAACAGCTGAAAGTCTTCTGGCTGGATTAAAAACGACGTTGTTTAAAAAATAATATATATTTACAAACGCAACCAATGCCCTCATTGAACTGTTTTTCGTTTGTTTATTATGGTAAAAATTATTTTAATCACGTGTCTGTTAATTGCATGATTTCGACACCGAAATTGTTTATAAATCTCTTGAAATTGAAAATGATTATCCATTTAATTGATTTGAGAAAAATAACTATTATGCAAATTGACGACACTGTTTGAAAAAGATATTAAAACCGATTGAAAATTTTTATTCTTCTGTTCAGTACGTTTGGATAATATTTCATATTGTATTATTTTTATTTTATTTCGCTAAAAATACAGTATCGGAGTTCGCTCAAGAGCTCAGTGGTGCGATGGAAAGTCATGGATCAAACGTGCGACGTTTGGTTGACGAGTTTCGCAGCAAGTCTGGTGAGACGAGAGGGGATGCGGGAGGAATGCGTCGCGTTTGGGAAAATCTTTTACGACAAGTTGAGGCGGACGCTGCTGCTCATCTCGATCTAGCGGCTGTTCTACAACAACAACTGTCCAGGCCCATTCTCGAGGCGAGCTTCCATCGTAAAATTCAATCACGCAAGGTCAGTAAAAAAAAAAAAACGTCGTACATTTTCATTTATAGCTCGATAGAAAAAGGCATCAAAGAAGATTTCCAGTAGAGTAGCAAAGAATGTTTTGTGAGTGACTGAAAGAAATGATTGACGATTTTTTTCGCATTTTCAACTACATATCTTAGCGCATCTGATTATAGTCTATTTTATTCGAAAATCATTCAAACATATCGTGGCAAATGAAAACTCAAAATTACTTCATTCAGCTATACGTTTTTTCTTGTATGCAATTGAACTCGGAAATTGAACATAAAGAACTAATTCTTTTTTCATATTTTTTTCAACAAAAACCACCCTGCGGAAAATTTCGAAATAACTCTGTTGAATTTTTTGGAATGTATTGAGTTTATGAAAAAAATAGTCATTTCGATGTTCAGAGTAGTTGAGTAAAAAATTTATTTCTTTATGAAAAGGTAGCATTTATGCAGTTAAAAAGTAATTACTATAATAAACATAAAAACATCGCACTGGTTATCAGATCTCATTTGCTGAGGAAAAAAATCATTAAAGTCGTCATTTTTTTGCCCGTCACACTAAGAAGGTCCTTCGAGCTTTGCAAGAATATGTGGAGTTACAAAAATCAACACATTCGTTCAACCCTCAAATTCAATGTTGACGATAAAGGATCAAAGTAGAGATCGGTTATTCAACTTCTTATCAAATTTTTGGGAGCAGAATTGCAAAAAAAATAAATATGTGTGCAAAATGTAGCGAAAGAGAATAAAATAGGTCGTGCGTAAAATTGTCGCATTCAGCTTGACTAATAGCGCATTCACATTGGTACTCGTGTGAATGTATCATAAGGCGTTCCGCTCATGTGGCAACTTTACGCACGACGTAATTCATTTTTTAACGCACTTGTATAGCATAATTTACTGTTCAAACTTGGCTCCTCATGTCAAAGTATATAACGCGACGACTATATGGACGGTGAATTGAAGCGTAAAAATTGATATATATTCTCTGTATAAAAATAATCGAAAAAATGGAATAAATTTTATCGAAATCCGCAGTAACGACGAATCCAATTTTCAGATATTTGCCCATCGAGAGGCGTACGAACAAGTTGTAAGCAAAACCGAAGAAAAATTACAGCGTGCTCGGGTAGATTACAAACGAGCTTACGGGGCTTTATTGACCAACGATCCGGCGATCGGCGATCCAGAAAGTCTGAGACGAGCTTATCTCGAAGCCCACAACGCCTATGTTCTGCAGTTAAGAGCAACGAACGCGATAGTAGAGCGTTATCAGCATCAATGTTTGCCCTCTTTACTGGGCGAAATGGCCGAGGTTTACGAGGAGGTTTGTACACTTACGTGCAATTGCGTTGCCGGTATATCCGAAGCGACGGGTGAGCGTTCGGGTGAACAAGCAAAGAGATACCTCTCGGTTGCGAAAGAAGCTCAGGCTGTAACAGCGGCAAATGATCTCCAGATTTTGGCAAGAAATCTGTCGAGCATCGCACCGGCCAAAAAACCACCGAGACGATTGTTCGTTGCACCGTCACCACCTGAACAAATTTCTGGCGATAGACTTAATCAAATTCCCTCTTTAAGAGACGAGCTTGTTACATTGAATGCTGGTAATCAAACTATGCTTGAGGATCTTCGAAGAGAAGCCGAAAGTTTGAATCAAGAAATTCGACGATTGCAGGACTCTCTCGATGCACTTGTACGAATGCAACGCAAGTATGACTCTTTTTATTATCAGTATTATTGCATTTATTTTATATCGAAAGAAATTTACGTAGTAATCTCGTTATAGTTACGTTCAAAAGTTGATACTTTGGTAATTTATTGAAAATTTGTATCTAACTCGCGATGTAACCTAAAAATGTTAAATTTATATCTTATAAGAATGCAAAAACGTTTTAAATTTCGGTAAAATTGTCTATTTTGGAACTGAATGGTAAAAGCTTTTGATTTTTTTCAGACAAACATTGTTATATGTTCTTCTCTAATTGAAAAAAAATGCGAAAAAATTCTGTGGATAAGTTTCGGAGTTATTTTGTATGTGGATTTTTTAACTGTTGTCCATAAGAACGCGTGTAAAACGGTGAATCCTTTTGAACCTTTGCACATCGTTTTGAAATAGTGCCTTAAATGTGTTCTTGAGATTATTAAAAATTCTGAAGAAAAACGCTTTGGCGAAATCGAGAATACTGTAAGAATTAAAAATTTTGTTCACTATATTCATTAGTATTTCTCCAACAAGGGGAAACTTTATAAAGTTCTGGATAATTAAGTATGAGATTAAATGTGTGATCGAACTAATCTTCTTAGTGTTGGAAAGCTCCAAATTTTCATTAAATTTTGAACGTGGGAGAGTTAAATGGATAATACGATTGTTATTTGCAGAAGCGCCGAGGGCAGCTTATTTACAAAAGTGGCGGAGCTCCAAGAGGACATATCGATGAAACGTTTCGACCTCGGTGTCGCCCAACTACATTTAGCAGCTGTTCAAGCTCAGGTATGTTATATATATTACAGACATAAATATATAAAATGAAAAAAAAAAAAAGTCAATTTACATGTGCAAATTTAGTCGAGAGAAATCCTCTTTGAAAAGTAGAAACTTACTCGAGTCTTTACCTTTATTTACGATTCACCTTAACTGTTGTAACATAACTATAGAGGTTCAAACGTATACACGTTTCCAACGAGGTCGATTGGAGAAAGTTTACAACTTGCGAATAACGCTCCACGTGCAGAAGAGAAAAGCTCTCTCTATCGTTTACCCAACTCTCATGCATACAGTGGCAAAGTATAATCCACTGGCTCGACCCTACCTTTTTTTCTTCTTCTTGATTTTTCCATTCCATGTTTCTACTCGATTGGTTCCTGCTTTTTTTTTTTCTCTTACATTTCGCATATGGAATGGGAAGAAAAAATTCGAAACCATACACGTACATTTGGATAGCTTTCCCGACCACACGCTTCAAGCGATCATGGTCCACACAGCATTTTGTCTCAATTCCTTCGGTCTCCGATCCATATTCTCTCTGTCAGTGTACGTGAAACTTTTTCAGCCTTAATTTCCTCTCGTCTCGGCCTCTGGTCTTTCCCCAGCTATTTCCACTTCCTCTCTTTACGGTACCGAACGATTCACAAGCTCACTATTCCCGCGGGGATCAAAGAACGATTCTCTCAAATGCACTTACGTGTGAGAAAATTGCCACTCAGTCTTGACGCCCACTTTTGTGGGGCTCGAATGTTTTTCTACCGATACATGCATTGGCTTCGAGAAATAGCTGTATGGATATAAAATAAAGAATGGAGCTTTAACTGTAGAGAATCGAAGAATGGGCAACAAATTTAAAAGAAAAAGACATTTCGTCAAAAACTGTCTATGGACACGTTTGACCGGAATTTTTCAAAATTTGTAAGACTTTTGGGATCGTACTATTGGTTGGAATTGTGTTTTCGGAATAATTTTTTTAGGAGAGAATACTACATTTGGAACTGATCGAATTTGATTTTTCTGAAACAAGTATTAAAATGAATTAAAAACCAACGCGAGCCCTATCGCACTCTCATATACTCCAATATGACAATTTTATGACAGGCTCTGACACAACAGTTTAGAACAGTTAGAAAGTTACTCCGTCCAGAAAATCACCTTGGAAAATTGCATTCTAACAACTTCATTAATTAATTTCTCTTCATTAAACCACATTTTGTGATTTTGTTCCTCCTGCTATTTTGATTTCATTCTCTTCGTGCTTCTAATACATCAGGAATGTTTCTTTATTCGTGTTCGCTCGTTTAAAAACGACATTCTTTTGTTTAATAACAAAGTTTCACTACTCCTCGGTTACGCTAAACTTTTCTAACTTTGTGTTTAGACTTCTGACTACTATTCGCTACGAGTAATCTTTCTTTCTGCTTCTTCCTGTCCTCTTACGGTTTTTCTTCGTATCCCTGTCAATTCTATCTCATCTCCAAACTCCCACCAACCACTGTACAAATCGTATTGCAGTTTACCCCGTTCTTAGGAAGACATTCCCTAATCAAAGAAAGGAACAGTGAGGAAAAGAATGAGTGAAAAAGTTTCTGCCGAGGGCACAGACGTCAACCGAGAAAAACCACGACTGTCTTCTTTTCATCCTCGTTCGAACAAACGTCTACCGAGAGCTCAAGGAAAAGTTGTCAGGAAAGAAAGAGAAACCGCTGTAAAAGTTTACCACCAAACCTTTTTCTTTCTATCTCGCTTTTTTGCTCTTTCACACGCGAATCGTTTTTCTTTGACGTACAAACTTTCACACTCCTTTGCACTGCTTCATTTTCAAACTTACGCCTCCAAGTTTCCTCGTTTCGTATCACTGTACAGCGTCGAAAGTTTCATAAAAATTTTACATCTTGTCGCAATCGTATCGACCATTATTCCCAGCACTCTCAACTATTTCTTCAACATTTCACGTGCTTTTATCCTCTGAGGGAGGTGTGAATGAACGTGCAAAAAACTTCCAATGAAATATACGAACTTGTTATTGCATTTCATTTTTTTACAATCAAAATTCATTTTCTTTTTTCTTTTTTTTGAGAGAACATTCAAATAAATATCGAAAAAATGAACGCAATCTTTTTTCTATTATTGCATCCATGCTCGGACGTATATAAACGATATTTGGACGCTCAAACCATTTTTTCGAGCCCTGGTTAAAATATTAGAATTATAAATTCAAGATGAATCGAGAAATCTAGCAATTGAAGATACAAATTAACTCGATTATAATAGCCAATCAAATACCTTACTGTATTTTTTTGCCGGCAAAAAAAGTTCTGCTTAAAACTTGACCCAAAAATGGCTCTCCTCCATGACAAATCGTCTCTTGCCGAGAATATCTTGACGAGTGATCAAATGAAAAATCGATTTGTCGCTTTCGAGTTGACATCCATACGAGCTATCTCGAACGAAGAAAGATTTC
The DNA here is from genome assembly GCA_948107755.1 of Campoletis raptor. Classification (NCBI taxonomy): domain Eukaryota; kingdom Metazoa; phylum Arthropoda; class Insecta; order Hymenoptera; family Ichneumonidae; genus Campoletis; species Campoletis raptor. The sequence goes on from OX403622.1 coordinate 16,044,601, forward strand.
CTAGTCTAATTACAAAAACATTATGAAATGTCCTCAATTTTGCTTTTTTTAAATTACCAATCATTTCGGTTTGTTGGAATTTGATTGGATTCGTTTAGATCTGAAGCTCGTGTGAAAAGGGCAATAAAAGAAATACAAGGGGAACAATACATATAAAAGATTAAAGAGGGCCGGAATCATCAGCCATGTGAAAGCTTGCGTTCAATGTTGGTGGTCTCTATATATTACGACGAATGGGAGGTTCCAGGGCAGGGAAAGCATCGCCCTGAGGTTCACCCTCTTTCTTACTAGGTCCAACGTCATAAGGGATTGCTTTAAGTGTACAATATATCGTGTGGTTCGTGAGCAAGGCTTGTAGTATACGTGATATTCGTTGAATTCGTATTGTGTGTACCACTAACCGGCAGTTCCTTCTCTGTTTTTCGCTCCCTTAACGGTAAATAGTCGCGTGCGTATTCAGAAGCACGAGTCAAACCTCCTTTCACGCATTACTCATTTTTTTTCTTTACTCAGCATACCTCTGTCAGTTATACCAATATTTACTACTATCGGGAACAATCTTTCAAACAGCAATTGTGGTTCGTTGAAGAGGAATCACTGAAAGAAAAAATACCTCTACATCCCTGCGAAATTAGTATTTTACTTTCCGTCAATCAATCTTCTGTTATCATTTTTTCCATGCCATCGTAAAGATGTAGGTAGTAGTCTTGCCAAAGCGTTTTGAACAGAATTTATTTCAACATTTTGAGCACACGTTCGTCGCACTCTTATGAAATTACCTGCTAAAAATGAAAAGAATTCATCATCTCGTTTTCGAAATATTCGTAATGAAAGATTGCACAGTTTTACACGCGCTCTGATTACAGGCAGAAGAAAAAAATTTCATTTCAAATTCCAATTCAGATAAACAATAAATCTATTCTACAAATTTTTGTCTTCTTTTGTATATACAGAACATGTGACGAAGTTTGTCTTGAACGAAACAGGCATTTTGACCGCTTGGTTTTCGAGATACAGCAATAGGTGGTTGTTTCTGAAACTCTGTACGTCATGATAGACATTATTGCCAACAATTTATATATATTTTCATTTCTCGAAGATATTGCAAGTAACATTCTTTGATTATTCCACAAGTTATACCCAAGTTTCCAAAAATTTACTCGAGAGCTAACTTTTGAACGTGAAGACCGCGAGACTACCACCTCAATCAAGTTTTGTGCCCACCCTGAGAAAATGCGTATTTTGAAATTTTGTGTCAATTTCATTATTTTTCTTGATTTGCAACTTTGATGTAAAAAACTGGAATTCCAGAGCGTTTACTAATTTTATTGAAGTAGTTGATTCGGCATTACGTCCTCATGTGCAAATAATTTGATTCTCTTCGTTCGAATTTTGTGGAAAACATTATTGATGAAACATTTCACAAAAAGGTAGGGAGGGAAAAAAATAGCCAGACAACAAAGATTGTTGGCTAGAAGAGGGGGTGTAAAGAAAGGGGATAAAAATTGGGGGATCTGAGTTATTCGAGAGAACGAATTGACAACTCCCTCTCTTTCTCCGTTTCCTCTAAAAGCTCTCAATCCTTCGAAAGTACAATGGTTACGATGACGGTTGTTTGGCTCTCCTCCTTTGCTTCTTGGCATATTTTTTGTCCCCTGCTCGTGCGTTTGTTCGAACGCGATGGAGCACACGAGAAATCGGACGAATGGGAAATTTTTCTTTTTCGTCCGTGAAGAATCGAGGGTAAAATAGATTAAGCGATGTCACTGCGCAGACACAAGATGAGTGAAAGATCATGGATCAGTGTTAGGCGATAGTTGGCTCCCCATTGACTCAACAGAAAATGCGGTTGAAGGCAGACAAAGTATTTAAAAAAGTATGAGTTGCACAAATATTGCAGGATGTTTCTGGCAGTGCAAGCTCCATCCCATGAAAAAATGCCAATGAATTGTTGTTTTGCTTGTAATTGTAAACTTTTTTAAAAATTCATTCCAATTCATTGGCATCGAATAAAATTTATTCGACCAGAACAAAATTAATTGGATAGACTCGGATGAATTGAAACTTTATAGCCAATTAAACTTTGTTATAACCCACCGTATAACCAAATAGGGTTTTAATTTTGAAAAAACAAAACAGTGCTAAAATTCCACTACCCATTGAATTGAAAACTTCGTAAAATCTCGTCCTCTCTCATTATTTAACCGTAAAATTCGAGAAAAGCAATCACTCCATGAACCAATACGATTTCGTAAATTAATTACGTTCTGTTAGTATTCAATGAAGTGATTGGAATTTCTTTCAAACCACTGCCACGATTGGATGAGCACAGATGATCCAGATAACTCAAGAGATTTAGACTTTCCCTCCGGTCCACAAAAGAAAGTAGGAGACCGACGGACACTAAGAGAAAAAAATCGATATTAGTCCGAACTGGAAGGGAAATATGAGAGACAGAAGAAAAATAAGTCTGGACCAGTAGATTGAGTCCTTGTGCGATCAGACAGAGAATGACTCGATGTCATTGTCACAGGAAAAAATCAAGATTTCTTTTTCACGACTATAATGAACTCTTCAATCAATATCATCAGAGCGTGATTTCATAGCGCCGTTATTAAATTTGGTACATAATTTCTTTTAACGCAAAAAATTCAAAAATTGACGAGGTACGCCGATTTTACGAAAATGTATTTTTTTTTTTTGCGATATCTCGCAAAGTTTTTGACCGATCGACTTCAAATTTTGAGGGCTCATTCTACACATTGAGGACTGCTAAATGACTAGAGGATATTCCCATTCCCTAGGAAAACTCGACGATTTATCAAGCAAAAACCAGAATTTTATAAAAAGAAAAAAGTAATTTTCAGTAAAACCCTCGCCATTTTGATGGAAATCGAGATTTCGAAAAATTCTTTGCCCAATCTAATATAAATATCTTTTCCAATAGCGTGTTCACTGCGACAAAAAAACGTTTTCCGAAAATTGTTGTATCTCCCGAGTTTCTAAAAATATCGTGACACAAAAAATTGTATGTTAAAAGTTCAGTTATTGTACTATAGAATCACACTTCATTGAAGATTAAAAAATACATCTTCGTTATGAAAAAAAAAATCTTGAATTTCACTTGGGACAACGGGATATTACCCTTCAATAAAACCTTTTGTTTTTTAAAATAATCCGAAATTTAAGTGGAAGTGAGATGATTATAGAGCTGGCACAATTCCGAAAAGAAATAGGACAATAATCTCAAAACTCGAAGTGTTAAGTTCCGCGCAAAACAAAAGACGAGGCATTAAAAGAAGCTGACAAGTCCAGCAGTTATACGGTGAAGTATCCTCGTCGAAAATTTAGTGAGGAAAAAAACTTGGAAAAAGAGGATAGTACGTTGATGGCTCGAGTATAAAGTTGAGAGTTAAATAAAACAAAAGATTGACTAACGAAAAGTCGTAACTTGCTGTTAGCATTCCATCGTATTATAGGCTTAAAAACATCGTGCAATAAACGGTCTCGATGAAGAAAAAAAGAAGAAGGCGAATTAAAAAAGTGGTAGAGAACATTTCAACCGAGACTCAACGCGCTCAACGAGGGAGCGAAGAATCAGGCCTCGATTAAAATTAGCCTTACGTATAGCGCGAATACCCTCACGCGCCTATTTTGTTAAACGTTGATGTCTCGTGTCGCGAACATAAAAAAAAACTCGTGCCTAGCATTGTTCTTGCGAATGGCTAAAGAATACTTATGATGCTTTTCACAAAACAAACCATTGGTCGTACAACCTGTTTTTTTTCTCCAGAATCCTACTGAAAAGAAACGAATAATTCTTTCATGTAATTTTTTGCCTCTGGTGAAGCAGATAATTTTCTAATTGCACAATCCCATGTGACACGTTAGTTGATTGAGCACTAACCGTTGAGCTAGAATAATAATAATTGTATAAGCGAATACATATAGTTTTTTTTATTACTTATTTGTCCCAATTATATGTCATGAGATACATAATATCACACTCGAGCTAAGTTTTAAAGAAATTTATAACTTTACGGAACAGTTCAACTTCATATTTCGAGAAAACGAAGAATGTTCGTGTAGCGAATCAAGTTGATGGGCTTGAACAGTGGAAACTTTAGAGTGTACGTGCGCAATCAAGAGCATAGTAATATCACTGCTATTTGTAAAGCATGAGAGTTGACGGAAACGTGAATTTCACACTAATAAGTCCATTCTCGAAGACTTCTCGAGCCTGAGACCTTGCACAATTTGTAGCGCTCACCTTATCACCTCTCTCTTGATAGCAAACGTTGTATGGATGGTATATACTTATGCGCATAGATATGTACATCTGATGTGAGTGCAGAGATCATATTAAACCAGAAAATGGACGAGAAAGAACAGAATGTTCAGAGCCTAAATGATATATACACATTTAGTGTAGTGGATGATTACGATTCGTACATCGAGGAAGATAACATGAGTAATAAGAATGTAAACAATTTAGAATTTGAATCGTTCACTTTTTATCAGCAATGAATTTTTTTTTTATTCAACCCCCACTTAGATTGTAAGATAATTTCAATTGAAAATTGCTTTTTTCAAACGCGATGCTCATTCCTAATATGTCGACGAGAAGGGCGGACTTTGCTCACATTTTTAATCGTTAACGCTCCATAGATCTTGGGATTTGGAAACAAGAACACTTGTCTATATGCAGTACTATTATAGGATTGATTTGAGAAAACAAATGACTCGTTTTATCCACTTAGTTTCCGAGATAACTACTCACGAAAAATAGTTATTTTTATTCGATACGGACTGGAGGCATAATCAGTACAACGATAAAGGCCGAAAACTCGAGATCTTGCCTGACTCTTAGTACTGCTAGGGAGAATAGGAATCAGTTCATTTTCACAGAGAATTACATTGATTCGTTTGATTCATTCGTTCTATCCATTTTGGTAGCAGTCTCGCCGAAGCGTTTTTTTGCGAATCTCTTTTGTTAATTTCGAAAACACATTGAGGACACTATTGTGAAGGTACATGCAACATTCCAAAAGGATTCACCGTTCCGTATTCGAGATACTGGCAATCGAAGATTGTACAGTTTAATGCACACGTCCTTGTAGGGAACAGTGCAAAAAATCATATATTACGGAATAACTTCGAAAGTTTCCAATGGATTTTTATCTTTTTTTTTCCAATTAAAGAGGGACATATGACGAAGTTTGTCTCACAAAATCGATCATTTTAACCGTTAAATTTCGGAAATACAGCAATATAAAGTATAAGTAAGGTCCATGTATAAATTATGGAGAATGTGGTTATTTCTCAAACTCTAAACTTCGTGCTAGACACGAAAATTTAGGTGCGTTCCATCGATGCAAATTTTAGTATCATCCACAAAGCGCCTCAATGTTTATACTGGGGCTACAAAGTGTCCGCACACTCTTTAGATGTTCTCTCATCGTTACAACGAGTTGGCTGTCACTATAATCAATTAAAATATCTCATCAATGATGCATCTGAAAAACAATCCCTATGGGATTTTTTCTTTACAAAATTCTGCGATCTAAAATTGTTCTTGACAGTTTATTGACCACGAGGTTTGAGACTCCTATAGTGTACGACTATAAAATGCACTCCTCAATCCTCTCTGTCAATTTCGGCTGCGTGCACTAACAACGCTTTTATCTGTGTCGACATGTCAAAGCAAGAACGATGTTGACCCCTGTAGTAAAAGGTGAGTGGCGAGAGGATCGATTAATCGGATTTTAACCCGAGACAACACGACAGCCAACGAGCTATCTATCGCAAATATAGAACTAAAAGTCAAAGGGAGTGATTGAACGACTATTTCAAACGTTAAAAATCACGAGATAAATATTTAAATTCTTTTAACACTAAATACCTGTTGATATTAAAATCAAAATATGTAAGAATGTGATGATGCTGTTTTCAAGTATCTCGCAGCACATACACGTTGACCTTAATATGTGCCATAATGTTACACGATAACAGCTATTACTGTCACTACTCCACTGTCGCGTGCAAAACTATGCAGGCGCGAATTTATCCAACGAGACATAATCTTGCTCTTCGAAACATAAGGCTTGTGATAGACTTTGCTTCATTCAATCTAACTATGAAAATAATAATAATAATGATAATAATAGACGATAATTTTATTACCCTCAGAATTTCCAGTATGTTAGTTTTTTCGTTATATTTGTTTTATAAAACTCCAAATTTTTGTAATCTACAGACTAGTTGAAAAAAACTCTCGAACAAATAAAAATTGTAATCGTTCGATTTTTTTCGTTTTGAAACGTTGTAGACACAAATATTGATGCTTTTAGAACGTGAACAATTTTTTTCGAATAAAATTACCAACGATAATTCACTTTAAAGAGGTTTTTAAGCAAGAAACGATAAACACACGTACAAAATAAATAAAACAACTCGAATAGTTTCAAACCACGACATACCGGACTTAATCTGAAGTGACAGTTTTCTATTTCTTTATGTCATTGCCTCAAGTAGTACTTTTAGAAAAATACAATCCGAGAATCAACAAATATCCACTTGTATTCCATTGAATGATATTTGCTTGAAAAAAAAATCACGAGAAAATGTCAACAGTATAGAAAAACATGAAAGCATTGAATCCTAACAGTCGGATTCTAAATATCTGAAATATAGAGCTGTATATTTGTGATTGGGAGGCTCAAGAAGAGGAATAAGAAGAACATGCAAAGAGGATTTCTAAGTGGGAGTAAAGTTGGGGTGAGGATAAAAGGGTTAACGAGTAAAGGAGGCATGAATCTTGAGGAATAGATTTGTTAATTCATTTTTGAAGTAGCGAGAAGAACGTTGGAACGAATATAAACAGCAAATAAATACGGACGCGCAATCGCACGACATGCGCCTTCACAACTGGGTCATACCAAGCCGCCCAACGACGGCGAGTACAGAGGGAGCGAGAGAGAAAGAGAGAGCATTGCAGACAGGGAGAAACAGAGAAAGAAAGAGAGACAAGTAAGAGAGAGAGAGAGAGAGGAAACGAGAGTCAGCCTGGTGCAAAATCTATCCCGGTCATAGTTGCCTGCCTAGGTCAGGAGAAGAGATCCGTCGATATCCTCTCTCTCTTCGAAAAAGCCGCATCATGGGTTGGACAACGCTACGTTCACGAATCGTTAGTAAAACGACAATTACGATGTTTTAATTCTCGAAATTTCATCTCAACGATAAAACACAAGTTCCTATTTTTTTTACAACAGTGATTTCGTCGATAAGTGATTCATTAATTTCTCGTGATTAAACATCGAAAGAACGTCCTCGGGTGCATCCACCCGGCGAGTAGAATCGCTTTAACCTTTTTGTGGCAAGAGTCCTTTCAGCTCGACATGGACGAGTCGATCCTCGCGACAACTAAACCCACAATATTACGTCCGAGATTTCATAAATTATTCCAACCAAGTTCGCGATTAAAAACACGCAATCATTCGTTCAAGCAAAATGAGGAAAATTTTTCGTTAAGAAAAAAAAAAGGAAAAACATCGGAAGTGAAGGGCTTCGGTGAATCGTTTTTTGGCCTTTTGAGTGAGCAACGAACTCGTGACGGCTGTCTTGTCATGGGGACGAGGGGATTTAAAGACCAGTGGAAATTGCCATGATGAAACTAACAGGACGTTACCCCGAGCGTCATCGACCTCGTTTCGAAGTTTTTTTTGCATTTTGCCATCTTGAAATTTGGTTCACCAACCAACTTCTATTGTGTTGAAGTTTTTTTTCGAGGTTTTCTACTCTTTCGGGGGTTAACATGGTGCAAGGGGCGAGGCGGCAGAGAAAAGCGATGCTTACGAGTATAACACACGCGGTACATGAACCATCAGCGGTAGGAAAAAGCTCGCGCATGCGTTTCTCCATTTTACCTCGTGCGCTCACTGTATACGTTGTCACAGGCTACGGCAGTTTCATTAAGATATTCTCGTCGCTTAACGACCAGAGACGACAGTATCAATGCTGCGTGCGTGGGTTGCGGTTCTTTCAGAACCGGTTCGTTGTTTTGCATATTCGTGGAAAGCTCTCACGATACACGATTGCCTGCGCAATCTTGAGTGATCAAGTCGAAAACGTGCAAATTCTTTTTTTTTAACCAACTTTCAGTATTATTATTTCATTATCATTTTCTTTTCTCGAGATTGAGAAGCTTCTCATTTCCGGTCCCGTTTCGCACGACAGCAATACACGCCTCTCTCGAGTATTTATTATTAGATTTTTGTCGTTCGTATACGCGTGTGTGTGTCTCACAGCTGCCACACGAGGAAAACAGCTCGAATTACGTTTAAGCGGACTGAGAACTTCACAACTTTACTCGATCATTGCACTGTATTTATAATCTCGTTCTTTTTCGTCCGAATGAAAACCCTTTTCTTCCATTCAATAAATTTCACTTTAATTCCAATGAAAAACTGGTTGAGGTTGCGTTTTTTTTTTTTTTAATTTCCATCCAATTTAAAAGTTTCGAGTTCCAGTGTCGTTATCAACATCTCTAACATCCTCGAGCACCAAATTTCAAGTCAATCGTAAGAAGAAATGCACGCATCAAATGGTCAATTAAATGAAAATGAAACTGAAAGTAAAATTGCATGTTTTCTTCATCTTGAAGATTTTCAATAGTAGACAAAAAATAACATATCACAAAGCTTTTGTTTCAAGAAAAATTCCAATTCCAAGCACTCTACATTTTCTACGATTCTTCATCCATCACATTAACAATCTCCTTTCAAAGATAAATTATACATGCAAAGAACAAATCAGATTTACATGTTACTGACAAGAAATTTCCTCAGGTTCTTGAAATAGTTGTCGCGCTTAATCGTTTTTCTACAAAATTCTCCGAAATGTTGAGGAATGTTTAAAATGAATGTTCAATCTTTAAATGTTAAGGGGATTCTGAGAGAACACACGATAACTTTTGTCCAAAAAAAAAAAAAGAATTTTGACCGTGCAGCTTCAAAGATACAGCAGTATGAAATATAAGCTCTGTCTATGAGATTCGAGAAGGGTCAATCGTTATTTCTCAACCTCTTAAACTTCTTATTAGACATTTTTCCGAAAAGTCTAAATGTTTTTACATTCTTAAATAATATAAAAACTAATATTATTCGATTATTCCGCAAGTCTTCTCTAAGTATTTTTAAATAACCCGAGAGTTAACTTTTGAACGTGACTGTTGCGAGACTACACTACGTTGAAAAAACACAATGTTCAAAAATCGCTTAAATGACAGTGATCGTGGTGCAAAATTATCCCATTGTGGCCAACAGAGATGGATTCGCGGTCGGTGTGTTTCTTTGGATGTCTCTCAGGCCCCCAGTTTCTGACGGAGTCGGTACTTGGTTGGGGACCGCTAAACGATACACCAATACATACATGCATCAATCATTGAGCAGAAATCAAATTTTGCAAATTTCTGATGCCGTTAACTATTTTAAAAAACTCAGTATAAATCTAGCCAATCGTTTCAAAGTAGATGTTTTGCATTCCATGTTCGATAGTAACATGGAAGATTAGTGAAATGACGAGGAAGTGACGTTACTATTATGATGGAATCGTAAAAATCCGAAAAGGGTGAACGCGAAAGAATTTGAATGAAAATTGAGCAAAACTGTAGCTCATGAAACATTTCAGTTATAAACACATGCATTTTAACAATTGACCAACGAACACAAGAAGACTTTCAATTAAAAAAAATAAAGCATCGAAATGTCACGATTCGTTTAGAAAAAGTGCATCAGATATTTCGAAAAACAAATAAAAAGAATGTGCAACATTTTGGATGACGCCAATGTGAAGCAACGAAAAAAAAGAAGTTATTTATACATATGATCCATGAAGGATATTGATTGAGTTTCCTCTATATATTCGGCGGTCAAATAGACCTAAATTGGTTGGACCAACTATATCGAAAATTCTCTTTTGTTCTATGTTTAAACATACGTGAGCTACACGTATCGAACGGTTCCAAACTGTAATGGGCTATCACTGGATAAACCCGTTGTCCGTTGACTCAACCAATATTGTACACACGGTATTGATATTTAGTCCACGAAGATGTACATAAAACGTTCAATGCACGACATAGTAAAATTGCCTGGTTCCTATATATGTGGATAACTCGCTGACCGATTATTACTCGACCGGTATAGTTCTAGATTAATAATTCGATCGGTAACATACATGTATGTTTGACCAAATCAGTCAACCCACAATATAGTTCGCGATACTCATCGAAATTCGACTAATTGAAAACTCACATTCGATCCTGTTGCTAGATATTGAAATTTACATCTACAAGATCGACCGAAATTTCTGCTTCTCGATTCCAATATTATCTACGTTTCGGAAATGTATCGAAAATCTTTTTGCAATTTTGGGCTACGGGTCTGCAACGGAATCCGAAGAAATTTTGAAAAAAATCTTTCCATCTTACAGCTGCGAACATCTTTTTTGCAATGCTGGGAAAAGTTTTCCGGACTCACTACAACTTATTGCTTTTTTCGAAGCCACGTTATTTTTTTTTTTTTTTGATCTTATCATCGTGTCTCTTGGGCCACATTTCATGACACTGCTTTTATTATTTAACTTCTTTTGTTGCAACAATTACTAGACTTTTTGTTTATATATTATTCGTGTGACATCCATGAATATGCAATAATCATATACATTCATTATCTGTCAATTCCATCGATCTAATGTTTCGACCCGGAATAAATTCGTGACATCATTGATCCCTACCCTGAATGATTCCCGAGGACTTCCAACACTTTTTCACCAGAATTAACGATTTTCTTCATTTCGAAAGTAATCGAATTTCACCTTTCCGAATAATACCTTCTATGGAAATCTCATAATATCATTATTTTTTTTTCATACCAATTTTATACAAAAGTAATAATGATGAATAACTTTCTGGAGCACTTTAACTTGATGTTTTCCGACTTTTTATGATGTTTCTATATTAATGAATCTTTGATGTATACTACTATTTGTTTTCAATAATAACCGACTCAAGGGCTGCCACTGACAGGCGGATGAATGACTCTCTAACTTGAATTGACCCAGTGTGTCATTACAGCGGCCAAATTAAAGTGTGTCAACGAAGGTTTCACGTCTTTGGCATAATGCTTCTTGTACATAATACAAGATCTACATTAGTAATAACACGATGTGTCGTAATCGATGATAATACACGTAAATATAAATCCATCAGATACACGAGTTCAGATTTATAACCTTCATTGGATCTAAATTTACTCGTCTATGAAGAATAAGTAGTATTGTTAACGGAGAGTGTAAATTACAACTGGAGAAGGTTAAGTCCCTCACGAAATGTAGTCTTGATTGCGGCTAAATTTAGGAGTGTAGGAGAACTTAACAAAAGGGTTGTATTTGAAGGGTTGGGGTTGGGAGAGAAACGTCAGGGTGTGAACCTCTCGAGCCACAATGGCCTGCCTATTGTACATGCACGTATGGTTATAACTGAGTTTGTTTGTGTCTGTTGTATGTGGCTTACCAAGACCACGATGTATTGTACCTGCTCGATTTCATGGACTTGCCAACGTAATATCCAATTACCCGACGAACAACTCCCGACCAGCCCAGTCGCATTAGTATACACTGTTGGGCTTCGTTTTTCCGAGTCCTCACTCTCCATTTTTTCCTTTACTCCATTCTCGCTCAGTCAGTCTTTTTATATTATTGCAACTGAGCAAACGTTCGCTCTGCTCCGCGGCCGGTCGAAAAAAAAAGTAACTCTGCTTATCGTTCGCGACGAAAATATTTACGAGACTGAAATTATGATGGATTCCCAGGTGACTCAGGTGACAAAGTTTTCATAGATTTTATACGTTCGAAAAATTATTGAAACAAAGCAATTCAAACATACAAGACTAATGATGATTCTCAGCAGAGTGAGAAGGTTTCGTTCCCTGGATTTGGATCGACATCCACGACAATCAGTATGTCTAATCGGTGCTGTGACATTCATTCTTTTTCGAAAAGAAAATCATAGTGATTTTTTACTTTTCAAATTACGTTTTATATTATGTTTATATAAAACGTGTTTGGAAGAGTTGGAGTGAGTAAGTTAGAGGAAAAAAGCCAAAAAGATTTACATTCAATTTCCGGAGCCAAAATATACAAAGTTTTGAGGAATATTGAACAGATAAGGCTTTCATTGTAGTACTTAAACGATGCAAAATTCAACAACGCAAGAATTCAATTGAAGTTCAATATCATGTAAAAAGTAGGTTAAGTTATAACAATGTGCACGCGTGATAAGGGAAAAGAGCTTCGATGAATGGGTAGTGATAACGAGCACGCAGTATGTATATATTTACGTGGGTGTGTACAGAAAACTTGATCCCCGTTCAATTTTTGGTTTCTCCCTCACAACGCTGTGTATTTTAATACCGCGAGAATTCTTTGACGTCATGGTTCGAGATATCGTGATAAAATATACAGGATCGATTCTCAGCATTCGCTATGAATGGTATTTAAAGGATTCCGTTGCTACGGATAACGATAACGTTTGTATCAATACGATACAATATTCTAGATAGCAGCGAAGCTTCAGCGATTCACTTCATGATTCTTCAGCCCCAAAATTTCCTACTAATAATACTCAAACCAAAAATAATCCTGAATATCCCATTTATTATACTTTATTTTCACCCCGAAAATAATATCATGTACAAATAGTCTACAATTACACAAAAAATATGACTTTCTTCTTTCTATCTAACGCACAATCCCAAGCAATCAACAATCGTAGACGAAATTATGATTTTATTTTGCTTTCAATTCCCAAACCCAAACAACTGAAATACGTAATGAAATTACATACCTTGAAATTTTTCTTAAACCTTTAAACACGTCCATAAAGTTATCTCTCAATTTTTCCCTAATACACCCAACTGAAACAACTAATAAAAGCAAACAGATACGTGGCGTTACTTGTTTTTGAACCCTCAAACATTCTTTAATTTTCCTGAAACACAACCAAGCTCTGAACTTCAAACCCAAACAGCTGACAAAAATAAACAAACGCACGGCTTTATTTTTTTAACCGCCAAACACATCACCGAACTTTTTGAAATTTTCCCCAAACGTAACCAACTCTCCAACCAAAGCAACCTACAAACGCGAACAAATACCTGGCTTTATATTTTTGTTTTAACCCCTAAACCCCAGAGACACAACAAAAATTCATAATATCGATCGCACACGTACTAAAAACATACACCACGCAACAACACATCTCCAAACTTATTTTCATTAACGTGTGTATTCTTATATTTCGTACAGAGTCAGGCAATAACTCTTTCCAGCAGAGAAATTGTTGCCTATTCTTTGAGATACAAAACCTTGTCCATAGAAAAGTTTTACGTGATGGAAATGACTATAATGTGTGACTATTTATTGTTTTCTTAGTGGACGTAGGTTAGTGGATTATGGGAGGGTTAATAGTATGGTCAGCGGATATTTCTGCTGGATAGAGTTATTGCCCAACTTGATATTGCATTCAGGATATTTTGGCTGAATGCCATTTATTATGTAATGTGTAACATAATTAAATGGATGTGTAGAGGGATAAATGGTGAAGAGGTGTTCTACTTTTTTGAGAGGTTTCTTTCATTTGACTGTGCCTATTTAAATCTTGTTAAAATATGATGCTTGCTTGAATACATTTAACAGAAAGAGCTCTTCGGAGCTGGAGAAGCAGGACAACCCGATCCTGTGAGCAATCGCAAAATGTCGAACGGTTCAACGGGAAGCAACACCAAGCACAAATGGCTCAAAGCATTCAAAAGCCTGAAAACCAGTTCCCCCACCACTCCACCCCCCGCCGACAAGTGAGTTCTATTTTTACCAATAGATCGCACGACTATTTCTACTTCCTATGGAAGCTCTCGTTTTTTATATCCAAAAATCTTTGGTTCACGCTCATTCAGCCGGTCTTTAAATTTCGGATCGTTCGAATGCAAGCAATTCTTATATTTTCTTGTTGGATTTTCATTTTTTTCTTATTTGCAATATCGGTGGTTTTTTCTGATCTTTCATAACAGAGACACAGAACAAAAGTTTATTCCTATTCGTAATTTTGAACTAGACTAAATTTAGGCTGTACTAAAAAAAAAATTAACGTTCGATGCATTCTAACGATGCGACACGTATTGGATCATTTTTAAATAGTGTTCAGCATAGACTTCCTAAACTATTATTGAGGTTTTTGAGGACAGAAAATAGTCAGTGAATGCTAGATAATAATTGTATAGTAAAAACTAACATTGATTGTTCGTTTGTTTCTTCTTTTTTTTAAATTAATGCTCAATTAACGTAGAGGGAAGCAGGCAATGTATCATGCTGTTTCTACTGTCGTCGCAATGTCCAGGTAAGATATACGATCCCATTTTTTTTTTTTTTTTTTTTTTTTTTTTTAATGACTTTTGTACTTTGACGTGTAGGTAATTTTTCATCTATATCGTTTTTCTTGGTTTTTACTAAATTGTTTAAATTTCATGATTCTTTGTTTTATTAAATAGTGATTTTCTTATTTTTTACATCGCCAACATTTTATGTGCTGATTATTCACGTGAGTTTCTTTTAAAAAAGCTCACAGAACCATTCGACCAATTTACGTTGTTTAAATCTGCATACAAATTTATTGCTACGATGAATAAACAAAGAGAACAAACATCCCCTTTCACTTTATGGAAATTATTGAAAAAATAACGGAGCGATTTACTGTTTTCGAAAATTGCATTCCCAAAATTGTACAATCTTGTCCGACATTCTTAAAGAAATTGATATTCATGGTATTTAGTTGAAGCACAAGAAAAATTTTACACTCCGTTTTTGAATTGAGCAGTTTTCAAATAGTCACCTTATTTTATCAACAAGTATCCCAAATCGACTTCCCATATGCAGAGTAAAAATCTCCAGAAGCTAACACATTTGTGCATTGAAACTTTGATGCAACTTTAGATATTCAACGGTTTTGACGTTTTTTTTCTTTCGTTTCTTGATCGTTTTTGTTTTTATACATTCCTCTTGGCCCTTTAGAAAAAGTCTGGAATCAGAAGGTGGTCACCAATGGCGCGAATACACGTACCGGAAGATAACACCGTGCGATGCCTGCGGTCAAGTATTACGTGGCCATAGTCGTCAGGGTTTTAGATGTCGGGGTTGTAAAGCTAATGCTCATGCGGATTGCATTAATACTGTTCAGCCAACCATGTGTCCGAGTTTAGCACCGAAGAAGGGAGGGGGAATACCACTTTTGCGCAGACAAAAAACCACCGCTGTACCTGCGGATGATACACCGACTGGCGAACACAGTGAGTACAAAAAAAATCTCTATGTACCAATATGTACAATTGATTTAGTTTATTTATGTAAAACAATATTTCTGATAAACGATATTCGTGATAGCGACGTAGTGCATATTGTGAAAAATGGATCTGACGTGATTAAAGTTATTACAAAATATTTTTTCATATTACATATTGTAAATTTGATCAACGATAATGAAAAATAAACTGCGCACATTTTTGTAGTTTTTATCTATAAAAAACATTTGCAAATTTCGAAAAAGTTAGAAGAAACGTGGACGTTTAGTTATTTTTTTCATTTAAAAGGCAATTTTTAGCCTTCAACACTTTTTGTGACTGAACACAAATGTCGAGCACATGAGAGAAACGAAATCCTATTGACAGATCCATTTTTCTTGGTATTCTGTGTAAAAGTAAATTGGCGATGCACAAATCATCCCTCGTTTTCCCATGTTTATTGACAAAGGGGAGAAACATGATTGAGCTGATGAAGCGTAAAAGAATAATAAAAATTAAAACGTACATAATTTGAATATTAAAGGATAAATTTAAATCAGCTTCGATTGCGAGGACGAATGTAACGCGATGAATGATAATCTTAAAAATTGTCGACTTTGAAACGAAACATTTAAGGTAAAGGGACTAGATTGCTGATAAGAGAACAAAAAAAAACAACTTGGTGATGTGTGAGGAAGATTCGATGGGATCACAGCTTCTCTATAAAACATGTGATTAAAAATAAAAGAAACATTAATCATCGAGTACATATCAGTGAATATGTAATCGCTTTTACTGACATTATTGTGTATGTTTCTCCTCTCTGCAATTAACGAATTTAACATATAATTTTATTAATAAATGCGCAAGTGGAGGCTGACTAGTTAAAAAAAATAAAAACCACCTGAATTAAGTTATTTCTTTTTTTCATGCTGAAATTTCGCAAGAAGGAATAATTTGTGTGCTGATTTATTTTTATCGCTCTTTACCATTTCGTATAAAGCTGCTTTGCCAATTTTGCCAATTATACTAATGATCATCATTATAATAAAATATCGATCGTAACTACACACCGGAACTACCCATGGGAAGCATTCTTCGTGATTACAACCCCCCACCCTTCCACATATATATATTTATGCCGCTAACCCTTATCTGAGCGAAAAAAAATTCAATGCCGTAGAGCTATCTAAACTCTGAGATCCCTGGATTAATGAACGTCAAAATAATCTCCCTTCTCATTTTATCATTCGAGCTACCCTTGAGGCACGAAAAGACGATGATGGACGAAGAAAAAAAAATCTCTGCTCCATCACTCTCGTTTGTTTTCCAAGAGGGATTTATATACAGTATTATCAGGCGAGAGGTCGATTGATAGACATTCCCTTACAGGATTAAGGCTAAAACCCAAACCGGCCGTTTTGTCATAGTGACGTGAACGCGTCTCCTCTCCATACACCCAAAAATCTTTCAATTATTAAACTAATTGAACTCTGTTCTTTCATACAGTGAAAATTATTTCGAAAATATGATGAAGAAAAATTCTCATTGTGTGGAACAATTACTAAGTGTCAATAGTCAACTTTCAATTGGAAATGCCCAATTATCGATTGTTTTACATGAACAGAAATACTTTGAAACAGAGACCTTTTGGAATAAATAGGTTTTGAAATAAGGCTATTGAACATTAAATTATTTAGAAATAGAAGAATAATGCTTGAAGATATTGTCCTGCCAATATAACTCATAGATAAAGTTCTCAAGATTTTGATTTTGCCATAAATTTAAAGTGTCCCTTGAAAAAGCGCTGTTAAACGTTAAGTCTCTGGCTGTCTCGCGCTTAAGCAGGTTTAACATCCTCTTAAATTTTATTAAGGTACTTCGTACAGTAGTGTGTAGTTACGTTAAATAGATTTATGAATTTTTAGCGTCGTTTAGCTCCCTCTCCATCTCTCTCTCTCTCTTTATCACTTTCTTTCTTTATCTTTCTTTCTCTCGCTCTCTCACTTTCTCTCTCTCTCTCTCTTCCTCTCTCTCTCTCTCCGTCGTTCGTCTTGTGGTTATTTCTGTCGAATGATTATGGTCGTCTGCTCGTGAATCCGACAGACGTGGATGCAACATACCAGGTGCTGAAGCAAGCCGGTGAAATACGTGGAAATTCAACAAATTCACCACCCACACCACCGGTAGTGGCCGACCAACCGACCACCGTTGGTCAACAAACGAGGACCTCTTCCCACCCCTGTTCCTCGTCCACCTCTGGTAAGACAAACCGATCCTCCGCTAAACTACCTATTTCTACTACGTGCTCGTCTTTTATTATTCTTCGTTATTCTTTCCGTTTTTATTTTATTTTTTTCTTAGGGCCGCATTTTTTTTTAGAATTCCATTTTTGGAGAACATTTTCAGGATAAAAAAGTTTTGAAACTGTTGGAGTGTTTTTTTTTTCTAAAATTTTGCACCTAATTTTTCGATCCCCCAAGCACATTTACACATTTTTTTGATAAAAATATAATAATAAACACCTACAGAGAAGTTTTTTTTCCTATATATGCTTTTTTAATCAGCAACCACGAGACCCCAATAACCAGTTGACAAATTGAGTTAAAACTTGGTACAAATCTTCATTATACTATTTTTCATCAAAAACACTCGAAAAGTTCTAAACATGTTCATCCAGAAATTCATCCCTGAGAATGGCGATCTAGATAACAACACGGCCTTAAGTTTTTTATCTTAATTGTATTGTACACTTTTTTAACGTCACGGAGAAAACTTTTTCAGTCATCACGAGATTCACTGAATAGTTTTCGTACTTTTAATCACGCTTATGAATTACTCACTTGTACAGGCAGCTTTATTTATTCAATTTTAACCAGATTTCCATCCTTCCATATGTTACGGTCTCTCTTAAGAAAAAAGATATCATTTAATGACGAACGACACAAGTGTTTCTGCCAAAAAATTTATTAAATGAAAAGTCCAGAACTTCGTGGTTAGACAAATATCTGAAAAAATTCAACCATCATCAGATCTTTACAAACGTTGACTTTCAAAAAAAATCATTCTAAAAGTCATGAAGAAACGAAATATTCTTCGACGAATAACCGAGGACGTTTTTTTGCGTACCACAATGTTTTCAAATGTACGGATTTTTGTAAATCTACAAAAAAATGTGTAAAAAATCACGAATTTGACACATGTTTGGCAAAAAGTTTTAAGTACTCTAGAAAATCAACAAATTTATTTCAAACTACGAAAATAAATCTACTAGTTATTCGTTAAATAATCGTTTTCGTTAATGATTTGTTTATAATTTTTTCATTGCATATCAAAACCTGTAACGCCTTGATAATGACTGCATTCTCTTACAATCTTTGTGGGCTACTAAATCTGGAAATCTTACGAAATAAAATGATTGCCACGGATAGTTGATCCTAAAAAATTTTTGTTGGTAATTCGTGTGACGAAAAAAAAATTTACGTTAGTTCAACCATCTGTAAATGGCTTTTCATTGCTCTGTAAATATTCTATCAAAGCCCAAATTTCTGGTATACGAATAAAAATAAAATTGGATAAAACAAGCAGATTTAAGAATTTCAGATAGATAACAAAAAATTTCATACAATATTAGTGACGAAAGGCTATTAAATTTTTCTCCGTGTTCATTTAATAATAGTTAAATTTTTTTTTTTTCGTACGTTGATAACCCTTCGGGGACATGACTCGTTCGCGATTACTTCACGAAATACTCAACACTCCATTAATCCCCATTAATTGTAACAACAAATCATTAGAAAAAACATTAACCCTAAAAAATGGCAATGTCTCACGAACAAACGAAAACATCGTCGAATTCTTTTAATATCCATTTACTTAATCCTCATCCTTTTCCGGAAATCTTCGTTATTATTTTTATCATACGACTCGCATGTCGTTCTCACTGCAAGACTATTTTTCCCTCTTTCCCAACAATCTAAATGAGAATCCAAGGATAATCCTCAGAGCAAACTCTCTGTTTAGGGATTATCATGTAAAAGCTTTATTCGTAGGTCGTCGTTCTTCGTCCCATACAAAGAAAATTGGAAGAAAAAATATATATACAATGAGGTACAAAACAAATAGAACACAATAACATTTTTTGACTTTTCCAAAAATTTGAATGATCAGCTATTTTGACTACAACAAGTCAAATTCCAAAGCTGAGCAAATTTACTACAAATTACTAGTTAAACTTCTTTTTTTTCAATCGGCTGAATTAATGGAGTAGCGAATTTCGGAAACATTTGAAAAATATTATTTTCTTCGTCTTGTTTCGTACGCCACTGTGCATGGAAAAAAAAAAACAGAACCATTATTACGTGACTGAACTGTCGCAAAGCGAATTATCTATCCGTACAGCAGCTTTCTCGTTTTTTCACTCTAAACGGATTCTGGAGAGAAAAGCAAAGAGAGTCTTCTGCGATACTTGCTTATTTAACCGTTCAATTTTTATCATGAATAGAAAAAAAAACAAATCCTCGAAATCATGATGCAAATGCGTGCTCATTGAAACGATTTTCCAGGATCATTATATTTAAGGTATTTTTTTCCGGGAGAACCGTTTTTTTTTAAGTGCAAAGCAGGGTCAGTTTCAATCGTTTGTAAATTAGAATGATCTGTTAATCGTAAAAAATTATAAGTTTGTGCGAGAAATACTTTAGAGAAGCAAAAATATGAACGGAAAATTCATTATTTCTTACTAAAAAATATAGGAAGCAAAAAGATTCAAAACAATGAATAATTTAGTGATTTTCATTTTTTTTTCTCACGTACCTCGAGAATTTTATATTTAACTATCTTACATCGAGTATGGATGAGTTTCTTGTCTTGTAATTTATGAATACAAAATAAAACTGAACATAACATTTAGAAACAGGAATAGAAGTTGTTTTAAGTAATTAAGAATCCGAGATATGCGGTGACGCGAATTGGCAAGCCTCGTTAAAATCGAGCAACGAACCAACGTCGATTGCGGTGCTCTCAAGCGGAAGATGGAAGTACAAAAAGTTAGATGATCCACACGAACCACTATCCTCCAAAATTATCACGGTTAACCGAACTTTTCCAAAGCTTTTGAGAACCATGGAGAAAGAAAAATCGTTATCGATTGTTTCTTAAATATCGTACCCGAGGCTTTTCAGGAGCTTGGAATATTTACAATCTTTCATCCAATATGTTCGTTGGCCTTTGCTTAAATGGCTTCAATCATTCTCAACAATATTGTCTACCACTAAATTTTCTAATTCACATACTTTTATCGAGTGGCAACATTGAGGAAATACAAAACAAAAAAACGACACTTTTTGTGTTTTTAAAGTTTTTAAATTGTTTTATCACCCACATCTACTTCACGGTAAAAGCTTTTTGGGAGATATCTCTAACAAGGACTTCATATTTAATGAAGATTTTTATGTATTTTTCACTATTAAAATTTAACTATCAAGTTTATGAGAATTTTTACGCGCAATAAAATTTTGACGAATTTTTCCATTTTAATGGGAGATTCAATAACGATTTTATGGGTTTTTAAAATAATTAAAAATGGATATTAAAATCGTGAATTATTGTTCAACTCTGTCAGCCATAATGAGGCTTGCGTTGCGTCCTCTTTTTTCTTTGCAGTTCTTTTATTATTAAACTTCGTTTTTAACAACAAATATTGCGTGTTTTAATCCTTCATTGGTCCACGGGACATTTATAAATGTAAAAGAAAATGAATTTGCATTATTTGTTTTTTTGCAAAGATACTACCTATAAAACGAATAATCGAATTTCGTACTCTTTTTTCACAAGCTTAAAATACTCTGAAGAATTTAACAGAATTTTTCGAAAGTTTAATTCATCGTGGTGATTATTTTTTTTTAATACATATGAACTTTCGATCTTTTAGAATTTAAATTACATAACGAATTACGAAAATTCTCATAGAATGAAAATTTGATAGAAAAAAAAACTTGAATTTCCTATTGATTCCACTCGAACATCAGCCAAATGTGTGAATTAAATTCATAATTTAATACTTCACGAAAATCACCTTCAAGGCCGAGAAAAAAACGGCGTCGAACTAACGGAGTGAAAATGTAGAATAAAATTATTACTTTTTTTTGTTTTATTATTGTTATTCTTTTTAAGAAATCAATGCTTTTGCTTTTTGCTTTGATTTTATCGATGATTCCTTATCTCTTACGCAATCTCGTCGAGATTGAGTATGGGACGAAGTAAAAAGATATAGAAAATAAAAAGAAAAAGAAAAAAAAAATTGGTGACAAATGAAATTTGGTCAGGACGGGGCAGTGGTGGATCTGCTTCGGGCACAAGACCCTTCGGACAACCTCTGATGTTAAAAATGAGGGTGGAAAAACCCCCGAAGCCCCCGACACCGACGATTGTCACAGTCGCGAGAAGCTCAATATTGTGTTCGGTGTCGAGATCAACTTCGTTGCATCGTGATCGTAACGGCAATAAAAGACGATGATGAATCATCAAATTAAATTTAAAAATATCGGGAAACACAAAAGAAATAGGAAAAAAATTATCATGCCGGAAAAATCGTTACAGGTTGTTCCTTAAAATCGATAATAGAATAAAGAAGCAGATTATTTGTTTTGACCTTGTTATCACGAAATAAATGACGAACTTTTTTATGCAATACACATTTCGAGGAAAAACATATTTAGTCACGAAACGGAATTAAGAATCATTTAATCGGAAAATTGTCGATTCTATCGCTTGACTGGCATCGTGTGACTGTGGAAAATTTGATTACTACGTGTCGCATAAACATCGATTTTTCAAAAAAGAGAATTATTTTTTTTTCATCGTTCGGTCATGATTACTTATTCCGAGCGATAGGAACACGTAAATTATTCAGGAAAATCGATCGTACCTGCTCGTCAAAATTCTTGAGTGACATTCAGATGGTAATACATCAAATAAAGCCAAAAATCATCGCTAACGAGACTCGTTTGTGAAGGAAAAGATTTAAAATTCCAATGATTATGATTCTTCCGTGCAAAATTTAAGGTCCGCGTTATTCTCGCGGGTTGTCAATGCAATTATTCAGTCAATCGTTCGTCCCACAAACTCAGCAATCATCTAGTATTTAAATCCGTATATGAACCTGTGACATTGAAGTTGTGGAGCACAAGAAAGGGAAAAAGCGAAAAGGAAAAAAAAGGAAAAAAAAAAGAATAATCCAAAGCTTCAACGAGCACAAACGACTGAGATGACACGTGTAAGCCGAGCTTGCATTTTATAGATCTTTGGACTATACAGACTCGAACTAATTGACGATTTATAGGCGTGATTGTTGAAGCCAAACGAAACGCAGAGAGCTTCAGACATTTTAGCAAATCGATATCTCTGGCCATAGATCAAATAATGATAACTCCAAACAAAATTCATATTGTTCTGTTTTGTTAAATTCCAACCAGACATAACCTTTTAAACAAATTAAATTACAATTTTTTCATTCAAGATGAAAATTTGATCACTGCTCCAGTAAATTAGCAAGTCGGACAAGTCACATTGAATATCTACCGAAGAATCTTTGTTTTCAAGTTATCACTATTCAGTCAACGATCTCGGTATCATGCAAAACAAATTCTGAATGAAATGAGAAATATAGTTTTCGAACTCGCAGCTCAAAAACATAAAATTTAATCTTCTCAATTTTGATCAATTGCCGAAAGACTTGGGAATAACGAAGGAAGAGTAACAAACGTCAGATTGCTTTCTAAGAGTTATCGGAGCAAAACAATATGTACGAATACTAAGGAAATTAAAAAATATATATAACAAGAGTTGAATTATGGGTAGTTTTCGAGTATCGTGCTCGGTTGCATTAGGTAATGAAAAAAAGAAATTGGCAAAAAAAGAGCCGACTGAATGAAAACAACGATAAAAAAGTGCTGCGATGCATTTCGATGAATCAGGTGGTGGATCGACCTCCGGACCACGTCCTTCGGGTCAACCATTGGTACTGATGGCCCGAGACTCCTCATCGGCCTCGCTGCAAAGACCGCCCCTCCGTCGGGAGCCAAGCACGAAAAAAGTTCGATAACGTAACAATGACGACGAAACGAAAAAAAAATCGACTTAACGTATAAACCTCGTGGAGAGAGACTGTACATGTTTTCAGACGAGCAAAATTTAAAAAAAAAAAATTTACTCCTATTACCACGAAACTCTTCTCGCTTTGAGGTCGAAGAGTTTCTCGTGATAACGATCGCTCCAATTAATCGGGATACTAATTAACGACGTGACACCGAAACGAAGCTCGCTCGTCTTGTTTCCTCGTGTCACGAGCCACTAGCTTTTGTATACACGTGGACATATATATTTATAGAAATAATATATAAATGCTTATTTATTTATACATAAAAAATTCGGTGGGAGAATCGATTTATCTAACCAAGAAATCTTCGAACTTTATAAATTGGGTCATATTTTTCCCTTGTTATTCAGTTTTTCAAAAACCTTCAAACTTTCAAATACTTTTGTATGAGCATCTCAACCAATTGAAAATAGTAAAAAATGAACATGTTCGATAAATTTTTCGGTCTCAGGCATTTGATTCATAATAGCTGTTATAGTCATGGACGCATAAAAACATCGAGTAAGTTCGAAGAGTAGAGAAAAAATGCTGGTCGGTTATACAGTTGTGTACGAAACGAATGAAACAAAATTGATCTTTTTGATTGTTTCGAAAATTTGACCGATTTCGAAAAAAAACATAAAAGTAGTTTGTTAGAATAAGAGTTGTTGTATCAAAAATAGCTATATATAGCTACAAACTTCTATTAATTATTTGTCAATTTTTTAATAATCCTAAGGTTAATATCTTTATTACAAAATATCTCTATTTTCGAACAACTATTCCGGTAAGTAAACCGAATTCTTTGATAACCTGATTCTCAAATATCTTTATGCCAGAAATATATCTATTGTGACAGATCAATATGTTGAAATACTATCTATACTGATATTTAAGATTAAAGTTGTTGTACTGCCTATCACTCGTTTCGTACGTCACGGTATACATGGAATTCCGAAAACGTAAATAAACTATATACGTCCATTTATGTATATTCATGTATACGGATGTTTCATTGGGTTATTTATGGCTATGTATAGAAAAATAATGATTGAGAAAGACATATATATGTGCACATAAAAGTGTATGTGAAAGCTTAATAGCATAGATATTTATCTTCTCAAAGAGAGCGAGCTAAGAGTGATTTTTTTCCTATCGCAATTCTCACCCTCTCGACCCTGTCCCTGATCTTCGCGTGCGAAACTCGTAGCCCCATCTACTCGAAATGGCAGAGAAGAGGCGAAAATTAATTAACCTCAAGCTTCTTCCCTCGTTCTCTCTGTCTCTTTCCCTCTCGTCGACATTTGACGATGACGTATTGAGTTTATTTTTCCCCCTTCTAATACCACGCTGCTGTTAACTTTCCCTTAATCTTGATCCATTTTCCAATGTCTTCAAACTTTTGACCACCAAATCCTAACCGTAGCTTTAAATTTCTCGATTATCAGACTAAAATTTATCATTTTCCTTTCTTCACCCTCTTTCTTTGCCTCGACTATATTTTCAGTGTTGAATATGAATCGATGTGATATCAAACACTGCCCTCCCTATCAACAAAATTACTGGGAAGAAAAGTAAAGGTAAATTCCCTTTGAATAATAGCACTTGGAACAAAAAACAATAACGTTTCATGAAAATATCGTTTTAAATACAAACCCTCGATGACACTGAACTGTAAATAATGTAAATAAAATTATATTTTATCCACTCTGGTATCGGGATGTTTCTTCCATTCCACGCTTGTTTTTTTTTTTTTTTTTTTCAACCTCGAATATTCTTACACGAGTCGTGTCCCAGGATAAACGAACAAATCATTATTCCCCGGTTTTTTTTATTAATTGTATTTACTATGAATTTTACATTTTTTTCTCGTTTTTTTTGTTTATTTGTTTGTTTATCATGACATTTGCTTCTTCTGATAAATGTATATTAAATGTCCGTATATTATATCGTGGATTTTTACAATCGTAAAAAAAATGTGTGTAAACTGTACTTATGGCACGTTCAATGTACGAGCGACTTACAAAAGTCCTGTTTTTTGTGACTACACTTCTCTCTTTCTATATTTCTCATTGTAAATATGTATCAAGTCTTTTACTGTCTCTGTACAGCGCTTAAAAAAGCGTCTCTCTTTGGGTGTATGTGTCAAGTTTTCGTACACAGGCGAGTGTTCGACGCTGATGTCGAGCGTGCCAAGAACGTGAAACGAAAAAACAAAAACAGATTTTTCATTTCCTCCGATCTGGGGGCTAAATGAAAAAACAGTCAAAAAATAGTAGAAAAAAACGATCGCACTAAATCACGAACTTAAGAAAAGCCAAATTCTTGTCAATTTCTATTTACGGACAGTAATCATTTGGAAAGTGATTAATAAAGAAAATCATATTTCCGTAAAACTGAAGCATATGAGGGATAAATTATTTGTAATAAATAAAAAAGGGAATTTCGAAACAAAACAAAAAAAAACGAGGGAATCGTTGAATATTCGTGAAGTTAGAGCGATCGGCATTTCGCACGTTAGTCGACATCGAGCATCGAGCACCAATCGGTAGCAGGGCTGACTCATAATAGATATCATGAAACACGAAGCGCCGCATAGTCCTCAACGTAGACGCGAGAGACTCAATCTCAGAATGAAGAGCCTTAGCCTCGACTCACCCGAGGGATCCGCTCATGTACGTCATCGGCCGAGGGATTATTACGCTCCAGGTCAAAAGGATTCGACACCACCTCGACATTCGGACAGTGGCAGCATAAACAGGCTATGTGAGTTTTTTTTTTTAATTTATAATTAAAAGAGGATACTTAGTTTTTACACAAAAACTGAAATAAAATCCAAATAATTATTATTGAAGTGGTTTTCTCAAATATTATCTCAAAAAATTATGAAGTATAAAATTAATTACCGAGATTTTGAAATTTTTGATTAGAAATATACATTCAAATAAATGATTTTGAAAAACAATTTTTAAAAAATATTAAATACATTTTCCTTTCCATTGTTTTTACCAATGCCAAGCGAGAAAAATGTGTCGGCCTATCTATAATTTTGACTACTTAACGCAAGAACTATTGAATAACTTAAAGTTATAGTTCAATCGAAAATAGAGCGGAATTTTATAGTTTAATAATTACACACTAAGTTTAATTATAAACTTATTTTTGTTCATATTTGTGATAGCTGAAAGAATATTTCACCAGTCGGCTTCAAAGAACAACTTACAACAAAGTGTTTTTTTCTACTTACATTATTTTTCATCAAAATTTTGTTACACATTTGATCTGTGAATTCTTGAAGGGAGCTCGAAAAAATTGGATCCTGTTGCACATTGTCTGAATCCATGAAAAAATAAGAAAAACTGTGAATAAAAAAAAATTGCGTTCGATTTCAACATCACATTCATATCCACTCCTCCATATGGTCAAGTCTCTCTCGTCTGTCTATTTTCCACATTTGGTCGCATCGATTTTCCAATTTTGTCCGAATGAACTTGTCACACGATATATTTTGTTTTTTTTTAATCAGTGAAGTGGAGGAGGGTCAAAAATGTCGGGATCGAATCGTAAAAAACCTCGAGGATATATGGAGACACACAAAAAAAATTGAAAAAAAAAAAAAAACCATTTTTTCGAATCGCTATATTTGCCAGAAAACGTAATAAAAGTTTGCAACTTTCGATGTAAATATTTAGGTCATGATATCGGTCACTAAAAAAGTTTCCTTGCATTGGGAAAAAAAAATGCCACCAGACAGCTCGTTTTTTGCCGCTTCGGTATTTTCAATTCATTGTTGAAGTTCATCAACAAATATTGTTAATTTGTGAGATTTTTTTGAACTGTCATACCAAAAATACATTGCAACTCAAGAAAATATGAATTTTCTTTTAAAATATAAATAACAGTTTGTAATATCGTTTTGAATTGATTGAATCTTGACACATTCCAATTATTTAATGTCACGTGCTTCCGATTGACGGAAGATCGTCTCGATCAAAATTCAATTACATATTAAATCCCCTTGAAAAATGGTAGTTCTCCGAACAACGTAAAAGAAGGCTGAAGAGTGCCGTAAAATTTATCGACCATTTGTCAGCTCCCTGCAGCCCCGGTCAAGGACATCCGGTTCACAAGCACGTAAGGAGTGCCATTAGGATGTCGAGCATGGAACTTCCGGACGAGAACGAGAAGTCCTATTCTTCGGCAAGTACGTCCCCTTGTCCATCGCCTCATACCAACAATCAGAATCATCTAAACCCATCAGGAGGAAAGAGACTTTTACCGGCTAATAATCTCTACGTCGTTCTTTACAACTTTGATGCTCGTCATCGCGACGAGTTGGATCTCAAGTAAATATTTCAATCAAATAATACTTCGGTTATTTTTTCACGCGAAAATTAGGATCGTACTCATTGATTAGAATATTATCATTCAGTTTTGAGAGTTTGGGTTCCTACTCAAAGTTTATTTGACCTCAGCGAAAACCGATCACGTAGGGACGAAAATTAAGCCGAACTTTCTTTTCAATCCTATTTACCGTGAAACTAATTATTTTGTTATATTGAGTCCCGTACCATTTGCTTAGGACGAGGTTGTACAATTATTTTGAAAAAAAAAAAAAAAATGTCTGAAAAAGTATCCAATCAACTAAAAGAAACCTCAAAGTGTTAAAGAAATTATTTTTTTTGCGCTTTTTTGAGTATTCAACGAATATTTCATCAACAAGTAACGGATATTTATATAAATGTACAAAAAATATCATTTTCTACTAAACCAGCATGAGCATCGTGATGACAATTTTTTCAAAAACTTAATGCACTCCTAAGAGTATTACAGAATTTTGTCGAAATTTTACTCATCGTGGTTTTTGTTTAAAAAAAATAAAGAAACAATTAATTGTGAATTTTCAAAATTTGATCCGATCCCGAAATCAGGGACTCCAAAAACCTCCAAGTATTAAATTTTCAGACAACTACACGTAAGAGAACATTTTTAAGTCAAAGGATTAAATAAATGGGTCTTTTTTATTCTCAATAAATCGTTCTCCCTGCAAATGAAATTGGTATTTTTGAATATTACAGAGCTGGCTACAAAATTACGGTGATTGAAAGATCCGAGAAAGATTGGTGGAAAGGAAAGTGTCTCGGTGGCAGAGCCGGCTATTTTCCGAGTGCCTATGTAATGCGAGTCGAGTCCGGCCAAAAAACGTTACAAGTCACGAGAAATCTTCAGCTAGCCGATCAGACAACTCTGCTACGCGATCAGGTGGGTGAAAAATTAAAAATAAATTGAAAAATATGGTGACATGGAAAAAATGATATTCATAAGGGGGAAAAATTGTTTATGATAATTAGAAAATAATATGGTATTGCCAAATATTGTGTCCAACCTAAAGCTAGAAAAATGTGAAAAAATTGGAACTTGATATATCGACGAACTAGAAGCTTTAATGCTGCAAACAATCAAAGTTTACATGTCATGAAATTGCATTGCAGATCGTAATCCAAGTGGGTGACGACGTGGACGGTGTAGCAATGGTTCGTTGCGCAGCGGACACAAGATCATCGGAGCACGTAGGTAAAGAGGGTGACGTGCGTTTCAGAGAGACGCTTTGTCCTTTGAAGTATCTACAGGAAGTGTGACAGAAGCCCAACCGAGGTGTCAACAATAATTTAGATTCATCGAATCGTCAGGAATTTGCAAAGAGCGGATCAACGACGACAACGATAACGAGTAATTCGTCGAGAGGGCCGAGTTACCGAGGCAAAAGGCACAATCGAGTATCAGAAAAGTATTACGATTGTCTTCAATGTGCGGAGCAATGTCGTCACACGAATTTCAGCAACCAAAGTGCAGTGAATCCGATTAAAAAATCCAACAACCGTAACCCTAACAATTCCGGTACAAACAACAATAACAACAATAACAAAAACAGATCTCAATTCAATTCAACAAGAAACGGGAACGAAGAGATCTTAACCGAAAGCGAGTCTCGAGAGCTAGTTTTGTCAACAAAACCAACAAGTTCCAGTGTGACGATAAAAAATCTCGTCCAAATGAATAAAAATCCAAGAAAAAGTACAAGTGTCAGTGGATGTTTCGGAGTGGATGAATTTTGCAAAAGAAAAAAAGTTCATTCGGTAGGAAAAGGCGATAATACGAAAAAACTGATATCGAAAGGAATCCCCAGTCCGGCACAACTGACTCCGGCCAAGAAGAGATCATCCTTGGCACGTCCGGTCAAAGTTCACGATTCTTTCGTACAAGCGAAAAGACCAATGGCCATAATCGAGTGTCAAAGCGAACGGAGCAACGTACGTGTCGTTCAACGACAATCCAACAGCCAAGACTCTGGAACCACCGGATGTGATGACGCTCTTGAAGAACGTACCGATGAAGATAACTCGTGGCCTATTAGATTACGTCTTGAAGAAATGCTCGAACTCACCCTTTCACGCGGCAAAAGATCACGACGGATTCGCACGAGCAAACGTAAAAAAATGATACTTACGAGCAAATATGGCCATTTCAAGGACACCGAGAGGCTGCTCAAGGTACTTAGCGTTAACAATGTGGACCAAGATAATAGGTACAACGTCAAACGGTGTTCCGTCATGTAGTATATATTTATTACATTCTTAATATATACTCGTTGCTATAAAGACGTTATTTGTATACACGGACCATTGTTTATCAGCGCAGCCACTTTTTTATTCGATTTTTTCTTTTTTATTATTATGAACGTTACTTCTTTTGACACGTGCGTATACCTTTATGGAGTTTTACGTCCCACCCGATTTGTTTGAGACCGTATGATTGCAAGACCACTGTTTCCGGAGACCATTTTCAAGATGGATAAAATTCCAAACTCCTAAGCATTTTTATCTCAAATTTTGTACACATATTCATTGGTCCTTTAAAGAAAATATTACAAACAACCCGATTGGGGATTTTTCTAAAATGTGTGCTTTCAAATGGTGACCACGATACTGGTGGAAACTGCCACGGCGATTGCCACGTAAGCCGGTGCATGGCCTAGCGGTCTTCCAACCGAGCAACGACCTCGTCCGAGGCCGCTTTACTTTGGTGATTCCTGAAGCACCCACCGACTACGCACTCACCCTCATGGGAAAAATACGTTTGAGCACTAATCGCAACAACACTGATGATACTAATCACTACCCAATTCCACACACCAGTCGATTCATATAGTTAGTACTTGTAATGATTTTTTTAAATCGTTTCACTGGCCTTATCAACAGTGATTTTTTTAGTCAATCCATACAAATCTATAATTACTGTTGAACATGGTTTCCTATTATGATATTATGAATAAATCCGATTAATCAAATAATTAAAGAATAGTGAACTTATCGAGTCAACATTTCAATCATTAGAATTTTTTTCCTTTTTTTCTAATCGTTTAGACGAAGAGTTTTTATAAGTGATGACAAAAGGTATCACTAACCATTAATTAAAAAAAAAAAAACACTTAGTAGTGATACTCATGCACTGATCCGTATCAATCAGTTTTCATTAATATTTAGAATTACCAATAATAAATACTAATTATCGTTAATGAAAACACATGTGGGACTCGTGAATATGTGATTAGTATCGATCAACTTCTATAATAGAGTTTACTCATTAGTATCATTCGATAAGGGCATCGCTGTCGTTTCATTTTTATTATTTGTTTTATTGAATAATATACTTTTCTCAAATAATTATTCAATGTTATTTGCGAATGAAATGAAACACAAATATATATTTAAAAAAAAACTAACAATCGAAAGTTGTGATATTACAGAAAAATGTTTATTTACATATTTTTGAAAATATCTTAATTTTTAGGACGGAACAAGTGGCTCGTTCGATAAATAAATGTCCCTTATATAAATATGCGAGAAAATATGATATACGTGTGTGTTTCACGATAGTATTACAATGACAAATGTTATACGTGTGTTTTGTCGAATTTCTCATAATGAAACTCGTGAATTTGTGCCCAATTTCTATCAATGCATAAAAAGTTGTTTATTGGATAGATTTTTTTTTCGAAAAAACTCTAAATAAAATGGTAATGATTTTTAAAAATCACTTTACATTAATTAATTTGATTAATTAGCAACTTTTGAATTTTGTCTTTCAATGGCTGTATAACTGGGTCAGAAATTTAAATCGATAAAAACAACGTCATGAAGTCATATTTATTTATGTTTTGAGTATTTTCGAAAAAAAATGTCAAAGAATTTTATAAAAAAATGAAAAAACGTGATGCATTTGAAAGGCATGAATTATGAGGAGTTCGACTGTACCCTAAGCCCCGAGATTCGTTATGCAAGTGAATTTAAGCAGTGCGGACGTCGAAACACAAAAAATCAATATTTTTTTGATTTTCATTTCGTCACATGTATCGACCGTCGTGTGCTGCCTTCGATTTATCGATATATTTTTTTTTATCACGCTATTGCAAAGTAACAGACACTTTTTGATAGCACTTATATAAATACCTTAAGAACAAATAAGAGGCTCTATTTGCCTTTTGAAAGTTACTGATTCGACATGACTTGAAAAACGCTAAAAATAATGTTTTTTCTATTTCCGTTGTCATCCGACCTCTCTTTCTCACTCGAGCCCTCGTTTCGAATATTGAAATTGACTGACAAGTTTTCACACGGCCTTCCCACTAACAACTGCCGTATCCATTTCTCCATTTTTTTTATTTTTTTTTTTTTATTTGTGGCGTAAAATCATCTTACGTCCAACGATAATTCTTCAAACGTACAATTATTTGTCCGACAAAGATAAAGACAAAATAAACTCAAAATACAGAGGGAAGTCAATATTAATTCAACTGAAGTTTAATTCAAAACCATCCTTAAGGTAGTTTTTCCAAGCTCGGGTGACAAAAACTACTCTAATGTCATTGCAATGCTCTAACGTTGAAAATATTCAGCCCACAATTATTTGAAAACACTCGCAAATTAAGCAGCCTAAAGAAAGAAAAAAACCGTCCTCTTGATATCGCCGATTTAAATGATTCTTGAAATCTACACCAAAAGCTCGAACATAAAGTACAGTTACGAAAATTCGGTTATATACTTGTTGGAGTTTAATGCAGTTCAATTAAATACGAGAATAGAGGGGTGAGGGAATACCGAGATGAATATTATATAAAATATCCCTAATTTATTTATGGGTGGACGATTCCATGTCAGCTCACCATGCGCAATTTTATTAATCATTTTAATTCGTAACAGTTGTTTGAAAAAAAAATTTCATTTTCTTCGATATATAAATCGAATTAATTATATTATAAAATACATGGTTTCTGCTTCAGAATTTTTCTCGTGTCAAGGCAAGTTATTATACATTGGAAAACAATTGAGTTAGTCGTCTCGCCAAATGGTTTCTGGTCACACATTTTTTAATTTTTCTATTTTAAGTACAAAAAGAAAAAAAATAACAAAATGAGGTCGTTAAAAATTCTAAATACAAGGTCACTTATTGGGTGTGAAAAATAAATTGCAAATATTTTTCGAAATGTATGTTTCTTACAAAAAAAATTTTTTATCCAATTGCTTCAACTGTTTGGTATACATTTCGCTGTTATTTCAAGAAATTCAAACAAATATGGAAATTTCCTAATTCTTGGTTATTACACTTTCCCGGATGGCGTTGACATGGAAAGCCCATAAAAAATATATCTAAAACCGAACGACACTGCGAGATTATTGTAAAGAGCCAAACGAGCCAACCACACCAAATTAACTAAAATATGATATAAATAAATATATATTATACGACATAACGAAGAAAGCAGTCGTGATTTCTAAAAAAAAAAAAAAACAAAAAACAAAAAAAACTAAACAAGTTTTAAGTTCTTACAACAATACAGAAAAAATCGATAAACCTCGCACTAGACAGGGTCGATCCAAAGAATGATTTTTGCTTCAATAGAACAAATAAAACCAACCAAAAAGTAAAAAAAACGGCAAAAAAATAATATGCATTATATCCATAAATATTGAATCTCCGGAAACTACCTCTCGCCACAGACATGAAAAAACAAAGAAAACAAAAATATATAATTTGAAGAATAAAAGTAATTAGATGAAACCCCAAACAAGAATCATTGACGAAATTCTAGTCGAATAGTTGAAGTAGCGATGCTGTTGTAATAAATAAAAATTATGAGAGATTTAAAAAAAAAAAATTATATGTACGCATAGTAAATGAAAATGAAAATAAAATAAAAAAATAACTAAAATAAATATTTAGGTAACTAGGAATAGATCTCACTGAAAAATATTGATAAAAGTAGACTATGCCTTACTGGCAGGCCAGTGATATCTGGGTGTCACGATTGAAGAACTTTAGATTAATTGAAAATATTTAGATCATCATATAAAACGCTCTGTACCGTTATAGAATTTTTATTTATTTTATCTTTGAAACTAGTAGTATTAAAAAAAAAACCTTTCCTTCCAAGTAAGAGGATACGTTCATGAAACTATATAACTGCATGTTTTCTGCCTGAAGGATCAAAAATACCCTCGTAGTGTTAACGAACCTTCAAAAGTGACACAACCAAATGAGCATCGTTTATCGTTGACCATAACTGAGAAAAAAGGGGAAAAGGAAAAATGATCTTATATCGAAAAAACCGAGTTGTTTGCATTACGACTAGATAATTACTACAATTATTATTAAACATTATATTTAATATGATAAACATTATATAAAATATGTTATACGAGTGCCCTTCCCTTTGAAAGTGTATCGAATTACTAACTGTACCATAGAAATAAGCTATTCCAAGTACCACGCCCAGTATTTTTTAAGTATACAAACAGAAAAGCAAAAAAACATAAGGAACAATATGAAAAAAAAATAGTAAATACCAGCGTAAAATGATTGGGAGAAAAATTGAAGAGTAAAAAAAAAATAATGGAACATCTGCGCCTATAAATATGATAAAAAAAACACAGCAAGAGAAAAAGGTTGCTGTATAGAAATGAAGAGTATTTATGAACGGAAGGTTTTTAGACATAAAAGGAGCTTTGTAATCCGAAGCTCAACCGCCGATATCCGAGCCCCTCTACCCTCACACAAATAACTTTGAGAGGCAAGTGTTTGGAGATGAGAGAACAAAAAAAAAACAAATTGAAAAATAACATTTAACAAAATTGGCTCGTGACCTTTGCAAACACGGTATTGGCCAACCCCCTTCGAGTGTGCCATACATTCTATCTCCTAGCGTTTGATATTGCCGAATCTAGTCTGTTATTTACAGAATACAAATCTTTGGTACACACCCGAGTAAAATACGTGTTTATTCGAATCATAGATCGCACGAAAAATGAAGAATAAATATTATACGATGTACATATATATTATGTTTAAAACTTATGTGTTCGAGTGTATTCATTTCTTACGTTTATTTAATTAAGGGAAACTTGGGACAAAAGAAAAGCTAACGAGACAAAAAACGACCTTCGATCAAGGATGACAGAGCACTATTCGAAAAAACGGTCAAAAATTGAAGCAAAATGACGAAATTTAATTTTGAAAAATATCCGGCGTCTCTTCTGCTTGAGTTTGACTACACCTAATTTATTATGTACAGGTAAGTGTCAAATAATCATAAATATTGAAAAAATATCTTCATCTTTTTGAGAATGAAGAATTTCAAATAGACGTATCTAATAAGATGCAAAACACTGTTTCTCGTTCAGGTAGCACAAAATATAACAGATTTGCAAAATATGATACAGAAATGAAGCTCAGCTGTTATCGGTATGTTATTTGGGCGGATTTGTTACGAATCTCCCTTCTGTAAATGATGGAGCGTTACATAAAATCAGTATGAATACCTTCAATATCATTACCAACCAGCTGGAGCTGTTGATTGGTAAAAAATTTCATTTCTCGAATATAGATGCTTCCTAAAATGTTTTATAGAAATCAAGGGTACAAAAACTTGAATTATGTTTGAGCTTCCTCATTTAGGATGTACTTCGAGAAAGGATTATATTTAGTAAAGTGACGTAAACATCATTGAAATCAAAACCTAAGACAACACTTCACATTATTACTATGCTGCAGGATAATAATTGCGAAATAACTGTTTGAAGTAAATACTGCAACGTTTTACTTTTGTCACGTAGGAAAGACACTACGTTACGTGTATGTTCGAACAACGAATTTTCATTAGAACAGGTGCAAATTAGTTTTGAGCTCAACTATGTTTATAAGAAAACTGAAATGATCCAAATTAATAACACAGAATCACGAAAAGTTGATTACTTTTCTGAATGTCGTAAACTTCGTGATTTCGATAAATGGCATTTTTTTTTTTGCAAATATGGTGCGTGCTTTATGTAGCTTTTCTTTTTTTTGTTTCTACATATCCGATGGGCGGGAAATATCTGCTCTCTATGTGATGAAAACCATTTTTTTCCGAACGAGTGAATTTGGAAAGAAATCTTGCAAGAAATTTTGAAACGCTTGGAAAATTGAGCTTGGAAAAAATTCGCTCAATAGCGAAAGAACGGCTCTCGAGTTCGCACTCGCTTGCTGAAGACAATTAAAAAAACTTTTTGCAAGCAATTCAAAGCGTGTGCGAACGTACGATCGCAGCTATAAAATCTCTTATCGCAATACACAGAGTTTTTCGAGTACTTTGCAATTAACTCCTTGCAGTGAAAGCTTGCAAGGCTGGTTCACGCCAAGACTGCTCAGAGAGTCACTCATGTTACGTACGACGAATCAAAGAGAGCCAGACTCGATGCGCCTATAACGGAAGGGTGACGAAGAGGGAAAAAAACGTTTTCCAACTTCTCTGTAACACAATTTAATATAGAAATCGTAATATACTATACGTCATATATATACATCACATATTGACGAACAAACAAGGAAATAAAAGTTGGGATTCACCCCTGAAAATGACAGGAAACTTTTGCATTGTTGAAAAACAGCAAAAAATTGTTAATTTTTTCATTGTCATCTAATTTTTTCACGTCAATTAAAGTTGTATTGCACATTTGACCTTCAAATTCATAAGAGAAAGACCAAATGAAAAAAATTTCGTACCCAGCAACAAAAAATGGATTATTGAAAAAAGTACTTCCTTAAAACATTTTTGCTTTTTTCATTTTCTTTTTTCACTTGTTAAATGGACGAAACGTATTATAGTTTCAATTTGGCTGCACGAACAATAGGGAATTTGTCGCCTGTGCATGTGCCGCGGAAATCATCAGAAGAGAGATCGAATATCGCGACACCGCCGAGACCTTTCGCCTTTGCGTAGGACGCTTTGTTTCCAGCTGTGTCCGGATCCTCGAAACCGATCCATATGCCATCAGCACCTGTCTCTGAGTTGTACGATTGATATGCGTAACTTCCGTATTTTTTCGACGGATCATTTACTCTTCGGACACGACCTACTGCGCTCTCAGTCAAACGAGCGCACACTTCACCGTACGACAAAAATCCTGGCATCTGCGTGTGAGGACCCTCCATTCCCGGACCGTCGGCTACTATCGGTGGCACTCCTGAAATTTGACTCTCCGAGGTCAACTTCCATGTACGCGCAAAAGCTGGAATTCCAATGACGATCTTTCCACCCGGAGTTCCATGCTCCAGCCAATATCTGATACACAGAAAAAAATGGAATTATCTCTTGTCTGTCACACTGGGTCTTGTCTGTCACTCGTTTTTATTGAAGAAATCACGTGTACACTTGAAACCTTCCTTAATATATTTACATCGTAAAAATTGGGAAAACATTAGATTAAATGGTGATAAAAAATTATTGGAAATTTTTACTTTTAGAAAACTGAACATTTCGTTTAAAAGATCAATATTTTTTTCATTTTTAAATATTTGCTCAATTAATAATCGGACATGTAGTCATAAAGAAAAAAGCGATTTCTCGAAAAAAAGAAAAAAAAGGTATAGATATGACGAGATTTACAAAAATGCTGTTTATTTGAATAGGTCAACTTGGCTTTTTTTCGAATACGTTTAAAATAGTAAAAATTTAAAAACCAGAGGTTTTCCAGTTTTTTACTGCGAATTATATTCTTTAACATTGTGTAGAAAAATCGAAAAAAAATGAAAAACGTATTTAAAGAATAAACGGGACAGAATAATATAATATTTGTTTTTTACCTGACGGGAAAGTCGACATTTTCCTGAGCAGTACGTCCATAGCTCTCATAAATTGGAGCAGGATAATCAGCCTCCTTGGGATTGCGTGTTGGAGTTTTCTGATCAAAAGTCATCAGGTGAACAGCTTCGATATTCGGTGCCAAAAGTCTCGGATCATAGTACACTAATATTAATAATAAATTTATTAAACCGAAAAATCATAAACGAAGACAAGATTTTTCAAAAAAATCAAAATACATTCTAGATCGAAAATTTTAAACAAGAATGTATGAATTTTTTTACACAAATATATTTTGTTAACGTTCCATGATTTTCGAATTTTTCAAACGTGTGTCGGAATAATTGGGCAAACAAATAATATTTATCACTTTTATACCAACAAAAATTATTTTCTAATTTTGAGGCAACAATTGCTACAGGATTTGACCAACTCTAGGTTTCTACTTGGGGTCAATTTGACCCAAACGAAAATCGATCGTGTAGGAGCGAAAATTGATTTACACTTTTTTTTAAATATTCAACCACAGTAAAACTAATCATTTTGTAATTTTAAATTTTGTACTATCTGCTTAGTGGGAAGTTGTACGATTATTAAAAAAAAAAAAAAAATCCCAAAAAATTGTCACTTCATCAAGAGTTACGAGCCCACAAAGTAGCCTGGGCAAGTTAATAACCTTATGCTAATAGAACCGACGAAATAAATAGTAAAAATATAAAAATTTGTTCACTCACCACTGGC
Source organism: Campoletis raptor (assembly GCA_948107755.1). Taxonomy (NCBI): domain Eukaryota; kingdom Metazoa; phylum Arthropoda; class Insecta; order Hymenoptera; family Ichneumonidae; genus Campoletis; species Campoletis raptor. The sequence goes on from OX403622.1 coordinate 16,083,044, forward strand.
GTTAACATGAGGTAAAACGGTCAAAGTAAGTGCCTTGTTTTTGGATCTAAGCTGAGTCTTGAGTTCGCGAACAAGAGCGGTAAAACCGTCGCGATGTTCAGTCTCTTTCTCGTCCTTGAATTTTCCGTAACCGAAAGTTTTTTTAATACCGTGCCAAATCGAGCCGAAGGTGCCTCTGTGTTTCTTGACCTTGACCTCGGGAAATTGCCAAGCAAGATCGATACCGTCGAAGTCGTAATCGTGCAAAAGACTACCAACGGAAGTAATGAATCGGGTTCGTGCCTCAGAACTCTCAGTCTGTAATTTCAAAATTATTTTTAAAAATTAATCAAGTCGTCGATACAAAACATTGGCAAACAGATGTAACGGACGCGTAAATGTTAACATATTCATTCTTCGAGAACACAATGGGTCATCTTGACCCGGATGAATATTTTCAAGGACTGCCAGCCATTTCTTATCGGAATTACTGATTTTTTAAATTCCGAAAGTAAGCGAAGTTCACTTGTTCGAATAGATATCTGTTTTAGAAATCATATCGGAGCATTTTTTTTTTTTTTGAAAAATAACATTTTTCATCACCAAATCCTCGACTATGAATATCAAAAGTATCTTTTTTTTTATTACGACTTTTTAGTAAAATGCTCACTTTTTCAAAAGTTAAAGATTCCAATACTGTTTCCAAACAATTTATTTTTATACACTTCAAATTTTTTTGACGCACTCATATTAAGGAAAGTTTGCAGTGTACTCCTGATTTTTTTCAATGAAAACCAACCAAAGGGCTGCTGATCGCAGACGGATAAAATACGCTTCGGGTCAAATTGACCCAGTTCGTCAATGCAGGGGTCAAGTGTATATGTTTCAATGAAGGGTTAAAATTGACATCGTTCCAAAACGAATTTTCTCGTTTTTGTTATTATGTTTATCGTGAAATTGTTCTACATTTTTCATTGAACATAATCATAAGAGGAGTCACAAGATGTTAAAAAAAAGGAATTAAAAATCAGAAGCTGCAAAAAAGTTCGACCAATTTTCGATGCTGAAATCTTGTAGTAAAGAAATTTAGGATTCCTGATTGAGAAAAAAAATGCAAACTTGAATATCAGAAAGGCCGACGCTAACTGTTCAAAAATAAACGTGACTCACCACTGTGAGATACTTGTGAGTCTCCTCATAAGGATCAGCATTTCCACCGATACTGAGATAAACTTTGAGATCGGGGAAGGATCTCTTGAGCTGTGGAACGAGTCGATAAAACGCGTAACCTGCTCCGGTGTCTAAATTCGGATGAAGGGGCACTGCTTCATGATTTTCAGCATTTAATCCAGCATAACCGTACACCAGGTGAGTGCAGTAAGATAGAGCAGGTCTAAGATCGTCGACTTGAAATTTACTGGGTCCTGAAATTAACAAAATAAATATGTACTTCAAATAAATTTGCAATCGACTGAAGTTATTTGGATGCTACTGAATGAATTTTACAAATTCAATAAAAAATAAACAAACAGCTTATATCCAAATAAGAATTGAACCGAAATGTTAAAAAGTTCGATATTTATCCCTGAAACGTTTTTAATTTTATTTTATTAATCGTATTAAGAAGAAGCCAGTTTCAAAAATATTTAAAAATGGTGCATATTTCAGAAACTATTTTTTGTTTCATAGAATAGAATTTCCGTCATTAAGTCTTTTGACCAAGGTCAAAAGTCAAAATTAAAAAAAAAAGTTTGTCCAACTCAATTTGACATTTTCGGAATTTCCATGATGCTGATATGCTCAGCAATGCTCAGCAATGTTTCAAGTTTACTGGTGATTTTTTTCAATAGTTATTTCGTAATCGCCAAATTTAAGTGTGTCAACTGAGAGTAAAATATCCACCAAATACGACTTTATCGTTCACCATCGTCTTGGTTATGCGTGAACGACGAAAATTGTATACAATTACACCATATTATCGTATGGGCGGAACATTTAATGTTAAAGAGAAGGTTCGAGTCGATTTCGACCCCGTTGTAGAGTTTACGGGAGAGTAAATTTCAGAGCCTTTTCGAAGAGTTTATAGAAATTGTAGAAAACTGTCAAGATATAGAACTAAATGTGAATTCAACGTGCAGAAAACTACTAAGATAAATATATTTTATAAAATTGCCTATAATAATATCAAGGACTGATACATAAGTATGTATTTATCCAGAAAAAAACCAAAGGCTTGTAACACGAAATAAACAAATATTAATATCGAACAATATATAAAAACTTTGAATTTAACAAAAAGAAAATATTTTACAAATAATGTAAACAGTTATACCAATGAAATGACTTAGAAAAAAATATCAAGAAAAAAGTTAAAAAGCATTCAATAGTACCTTGTCGTTCGAAGGACGTGGAGTTCCAGAAACAAACAACTTTGTTGTGCTCGTGAATGTCAACCGCAACGGTCGAACCGACGCACAATGCCACCAGGCCCAAATATATAATAGATTTCATCTTTATGCCCTAGAGAACAATAAACTCGCATTATTGAAGTATTATCTTTAAAAAATTCAACTTAATTTTCTCAATATAATTTACTTTTATTTTGTAGTGAAAAAAAAACATGTAGATTGCTATTTTTTCGTTGGGACGCGATATTGAATATGTTTAGAAACAAAAATCGAACTCAATTTATTTTTATTGACACGATTTCCAGAACATGAATAAAATCTATCGAAAAACAAATATTTCAGAAACACTAAATCTCATGAGACTCATTAGAGCAAATAAAATCAACAAATATATGGAGCCACGACATTTTAACGTTTTTTTCCCTCAAAATATTATTATTTACATTATTGGTGCAAATCATTATAGAATAAAAACGACGAATTATTTGTGAAATAATTATTCCAGTCGTTGTTCGTTTGCAGTTTGATAATCATAATTCGTGTATTCTTTTGACAAAAAAAATGGAATAGTGCGAAGTTAGGGTTCAATATTTCACGGTTCGAAGAGAAGAAACAAAACGTACCTTTTCTCTCGATACGAGCGGACAATCTGTGAGCATGCAGCTCTAAAGAGACTTTGATACCTCGGCCTCCAGACCGTGTGGATGGAGGGAGGCCGATTTACGAGTTACGTCATCGAGCCGTACGAATGTTATAAAATCTTTCTCCTGTGCTCGTTATACTCTTTGGTGTATCGCATCTTGCTTGTAACACTTCTGTTCGTAAATCGTATACTCGAAACTTCCACGAGTGTGAAGATAGAAAGAAAGAAAAAAGGGGGACATAATAGGCCACGAAACGTCTTTGACAAATCGTCGCGGACGATTCACACACTTTCAGTGATAGCAACGGTCAAAGAGGTCAGAAGACCTCTTGACTCGTGTATCGTATTCGTAGAAGCAAGACATTCGGAGAAGATATGCTAACAAGAATGCTCTCAAACAATATCAAAAATATTAAACATAGAAGTAGAAAAAAACAGAATTAACGAATACATCGCAAGTCGTCGCTCATTCTTCATACATCTAAAGAAGTAAAAAAGTTCGATTTTTCAAAATATGTTTATTCGTAGTTTCACCATTTATATATGATTTATAAAGAAAAAATCCATGAATCGATAACATGTGGCAGTTATAAGAAAAAAAACTCCATCTTCACGTGACGGGTGCTTGAGCATAAAAACGTTTTATTTCCGAAATTGTGTTCCATCTCGAAAACTGAACTCCTGATTTGGATAAAATTTCGTACACGGAATCCTTACACAATTATCTAGTCTGTGTCAAGCATATTTTTATTCACACATCGTAGTTTTTTTGTCACACATGAAAGAAAACAAAATCTGATTTTACGATTTAAACGTCAACTATTTTGTGAAAAATGCATTTTTTTAAATTCAGCCTTGACAAAGACTGATTTGTTTGGTTAACTTTGAAGGAAAAAATGATGTTATTTTCAGGTTAAAGCTTACAGTTGAATGGTCGTTACCGTAATTAGAATTTTGCGAAAACTGTTGTTCAAAAATTACAGCCATGGCTTATCGAATTTTTTTTTCATTATGGAATTTTACTTGTTCATCGACCACAATATTTGCGTTTAGATGTAAAAAAGTTGTTTCAATAGATACTTTTTGCCTGACCCGAAAAAAATTCTTTTCATCCAAAGCAAATCTTGTTCGTAGAATATTAACAATAATAATAAGTAGCAAGAATGATGGACCAATCAAGAATAAACATTTCTAACATCAAAACAAATCGACGGTCTCACACGTGATTTTTTTCTCGGAATTCGGTTTCAAGGAAGCAGCAGGCGTGTTGACAATGCAATTTCTTCGACCTCCTCGTACAATCCGTCAAAAGTAAACACGCGGTCAACTCACCGTGTGAAATACAAATACTGATTTGGAAGATTCGAAGGTCACAATTATCCGGATTATCTGAACGTTTTTCTTTTCTCTTTTAAGCTCGTAGTTATTGTGCTCATAAGATTATTTAATCTATTTGACCTTGAGAGATAGATTTAGAGACGTATATGCTGTTACTAGCCTAGCAACTTGAAAATCATATTCAAATCACTTGCTCGTGAATATGTGGTGGTTTGGAAAAAAACACGTCGCCACAACGAGGCAATTGGGAACGGAAAAGACCGTGGGAGGATAATGCCGGCCTTTTAAAACGAGACTGTCGGTACTATCCTCTCAATTATTCACGTGTGTATGTTTTTAATACGATCTTTATGGTCTAATGGGGATTCGTACGTTTTTCCAGATGAATTTTGAGGTAGTCGTCTTGCCAAAGCGTTTTCCTACAGAACGATTTTAAATTACGAACACAATTTCAGAAAGATTCACTGTCCCGTAGTCGAGATACTGGTAATCAAAGATCGTTCGTTTGAAAAAATCAATAATTTTGACCGTTTAGTTCCGAAGATAGCGACATTAAGTATTAGCTTTACGTATTAGATATTTTTTCTTACTCTTCAATGAGCTCATGCCTCAAAGTTATCCACAGGCAGTTTGGGGAAACACTTCACTAAATCAACTCTATAAGCACAATATTCACATTCACATATTTGCCTGAAACCTTTTCTGCCATATTTTTATAGACATCGTATTTTTCAAAACCTCAAGGTCTGTCCTAAGGCTTTAAAAATAAAGATGATATACAAGGTAAATTTATCACCGAAATACTTTATTTTTGTGACAATCCAGTGGCCGAATTTGAACTAAAGTTCAAAACAACTGCACCAATAATAGAAAAGAGAATAAAAGAGAAGATTAAAAATTAAGGGACGTTCTCAGTGTAAAATTATCAAAATGTAAACCGTCCATTTTCATCACGGAATTGCATTTGGCTCACTGCAGATTTCTCTTCTAAAATACGATTAGATTTTCAACAACCATTTTTAAGTAGGCAAAAATGTTATGAAAAAAAATGAAGGTGAAATATTCGAAAAATATCCTATATGTACTAAAAAATCATGAATGTCCAGTCCCGTAAGAAAAAAAGATCGCCAAACAACAGCTTTTATCCACAGGCCCACAGTGTGATGACAAGAAGTCCAGAAAGATCGTCAACATCAATAATAACAGTTGGCTGAGGCGTGTACAAGTGCCATAGATAACCCCGCATAGAGGGCAGGTCATTTGCCGATGCCCCTGACGGCCGTATGCACAACTATACGTACGCGTTTTCATGATAAATGGAAATGGAAAAATATGATAGAATTCGCGATGATTGTGGGAAGAAAGTAAAATGAGGGATACAACGAGGACAAACGTGAGTTTAATGCAATTTTATGAGAAAAAGTCTTCGAGACAGTGATGTTGAACGGTGCGGTACAAAGTTATGCTCGTATTTATTCATCTCACGTTCGATCGGTCAGCTTTACCTGGCTATTGACACCATTTTTAACGAGAATCTTGTCGGTATGATCTTGAAGTTATGTTGAAGCGAGTTTCATGTGTTTGTGTAAAGGAACATAAGTAGAGACTCGGTTCACCATGTCACAACTCTTCGAAAACTTCCATCAATGGAGAAATGAAGAAATTTGACGATTCATGTCATTTTCGTCGATGAAATCGACGCTAATTGAGCGAGGGCGGGATTCTTGTATTTAGTCGAAATTGCAGTCATGGATATAATCTACAGGCTGTCCCAGGTCGAGTGGGGAACACTTCGGTTTCAGACTAATTTTGAAATAGAAATGTCTGGCATTGTTTTTCAGGCAGACATTCTTGAGATGAGTTTCGATATGTTATCGTGGATCTATAGGACCAATTTCGTAGAACATAAAATTTCCTACAAAAAAGCTTCTGACGGCACTTTCCGTTTTCAGTAGTTTAGTCTTGTTAGCAGATTGAAAAATACTTGGTTACGAAGGCGAACGGTTTTGAAATATGTTTTCGATCTGTTCTGAAGACAAAAACTACTAAAAATAACAAAGTGCCTTCACGAGGTTTTTTTGTAGAAAATTTAATGCACTACAAGATTAGTTTTATATTATTTTTCTCTATCTCTAGCCATTTCGTCAGTATACAAGATGAAAGGTCACGTTTTTCTAGAGTTCGATAATTATTAAGTCATCTGATGACAGTTTGATCGAAAATACCTTAAAAGAAACGTTTTGACTCGAATAGTTTGGTTGAAAATTTAGGCTCACAGGATTGACCACTGCACCTGGAATCACCTCTATCGTCCATTATTAGTTTTTATGCTTTTATTTTTTCTCCGGGATTCATGGTCTTTATTCTCTTGCTCAGTTCTTTCTTTCATGTTCATGCGTTTCTTTCAAGGTCAACGGCCGTATATAATGCCATTAGTATGTGTTCGATAAGTGGCTTGAGCCATTTTTTTAAAGACGTAAAAAAGAATTGCAAAAAAACTGAAATGGAATCGACAATATCAACATTGATTCACAATTTGTTTTTTAACGAACATCTGTAAAACAAATATTGTAATTTTCAGTTAATTTTTTATAGAAAGATTAAACATAACCTTTCAGAAAACCAAGACTGTCAACGAAACTTCATTGTAGAACTTTTTCATTGAAAATACACGCTTGAGCAACGAGAAATGGAAATAATTTTGATATTTGTTGACAGTGCAGCTGAAAACTGTTTCATTTATTATTTCTATCATTAAAAATCATAAAATGTATAAGAAAATAGCTCAATTTTTTTGGATCCTTGCTAATCTCAAGTTACTGTAAATTTTAAAGAGAAAAATAATTTTTCGTTTGAATATATAGTATGAGATATATATTTACTTGAAAGGTTTTCAAGAAGGAAAACAAAACCCTGTCAGTCTGTTTGCTAACAAATGAGAGTTTGCGTAAAAACTGCAAAGTTGTACATTATTTCTTGAAAGATGTAGGAAGTACGAGCATGTCAACGGTGTACGGGCAAAATAGAATTATACCTTCCCCAGCGATTGTATATAAATTATTTCTCAGAATGAGACACACCGTGCTCTGTCTTCTCGTTACAAAATTGCACAACTGTGAGTCACGAGTCAAGGAGATGCAAAGCTCGTTTAAAGTCATACACCATCTGATACCATTTGCACTACTTGTCAATGCGTATTAGATATTATGCAGCGTGTTTATACAGTGACGTACAAAACAAGACGAAGACATTATGTTTTTCGACTACCCTGGAAACGTTACGAAAATGTAAGAGCTCAGAAAAAAGTTATTTGTAGCAAATTTCCATAGTTTTTGAACAAGACTTGTTGCGTTCGAAATAGATGATTGGTCAACTTTTCGAAGTAGTCAAAAAAAATAGTGTTCTACATGTTTTGTACGTTGCTGTATAAGAGTATGTTTTCGTTTTCTCGTCTTAGAATAATCCACTCAGGGTTTCTATAACTCGTTTAACAACTCAACGATTTGTATAGACTATGAAAATATATTGACGAGCATATTCGTTGCAGGATTTCGTTTGAATGGTCGTGATCAATTCAATGAGCTGTAAAACCGACGTTTTTCGATTCAATAAATAATAATCAATGCTCCGCTTACATAAATTTATAAGATAACGAGTTTTAATGATAAACTTGTTCATGTTTATTAATTCATTTCGTTGTTATTGTCATTATCATGTATTGTTATTATTAATATCGAATATGTGTATGTATAGGGAAAAAAAGTGAAATACGGAATAACTCGAGTTATCGATAAAATTCGTCATCATTTTTTCCCCTTTAATATAACGACTGACCCAGATAAGCTTAACCAGAATTAATATCGCTTTTAAAAAAACTCTCAGTCTAAAATTCTGATAGTTCGAGATGAAAAATGGGACGAATGATTAAACTCGCATAACTTTTAATTTTTTATTACGAAAGTGGGATTGTTATTTACATTTTTTCATTGCTGCTTTTTTTCGTACTGTTTTTTACTTGATTATTTTGTTCGTTTGTTTTTTTGTGTAAGTAAATCTAAGCTCCATAACAAATATTAGTCTATTTTCGTAGTAAATTCCTTAAGTCTGTAGTTTTTTGATCTACAACGCTGCGCATTCGTGAGTGTAGAGCCGAGAAATAAATAATCTTGTAAGTACCTTTTTGTTTTTTTTTCTCGATTAGAACCTTCGAAAAACGTTCATCGGTCAAGTGAATTTTTTTTCTTTTTGTGACGAACGAAATTCAAGATTTTTCGTTCCTTTTTCTTGGGAAACTTTTCATCTGCATCAATTTGGATAATGGAAATAAGTTGATAGTTTTCTCACGTCTTTCCAGAGAACGCGAGAGTTTATTTCTTGAAAAACTCACTCGACGGGAAATCTCCAAAAATTCATGATTGCAATTAATTAATTTTTATCTGTGCGTGAATTGTGTTTTTTTTTTTCTTCTCTTTCAGGGAAGGGTGTGAAACGCTCAAATGTTATTTTCAAGTACAAATTACACGTGCGTCGGGCACTCGTTTCAATTCAACAAAGAACAAAATGGAAAAATGAAAAATTTTCGAACCGATTTGAAATCACGTATCTTTTTAATTTTCTTTATCTTTTTGTTTATTAATTGTCACTTTGCGTCTAGAAAAATATCGTCTATCTGTATTTGTCAATATGTAAACAATTGGCCGTTTTCAACCGGTTTGCTTTCTTTTATTCTCTTTTTTTCTTCTTTTCATTGCCCAATCGAAACGAACCTTCCCGACAACCGAACTCGACCATCAGTTGTCGTTATTAACTCAACACGTCCATGTTAACGATGTCTGCAATTGTGTTTTTCTTTTTTTTTTCCTGTTGTTGATCGTCGTTGATCCAGGAAATAACAGATATTTGGATTCATTCTTGTTTCTTCATTTCATTATTGTTCATGTAGTCAGCAACGTCCTCCTCTGTGAATAATATATATTTATTTTATAGATTTTGCAATTGACAAGGAAATAGACATTTTGCCTCTGAATAATTTCCAATCCGATCTGATAATTCGAAGAATTGTTTAAGTTTCGTTTGAAATTGTCATCTTACATAAAGCTTTCATTGATATTTTATTGTGTTAATTAATAAATGTGAAAAGCTTGAACAACTAAGTTTTATTTTCATAAAAAGTCTCATAAGTTCCATTATTATTTTATTTTCGCCGTTCCGTCGTTTTCTTTAAAGCATATTTTACGGCATTATAATAGACTTAAATAATTGAAAAGAATCTGGTTTCTTTTTTCTGTAAAAGGAAAAAAAATAGATAATGATTCTAACCTTCTCCCTCATCCTCGCTTTCCTCCGGATTTTTTTGCTGTGGTCCCTTGTTGTAATAATTGTCGTAATCAGCGCCATCAGCTCCAGCTCGTACTTGTGCATCTTCGAAACTGAGATAAGAAGGATAAAAAACTTTAAAAATTGAAACGACGAGACTCATTTAGCGTTTTTGGGTGCAAAATATTGTCGAAGGGTTTTGAAATGAACGTTTAAATAAAGAGAGATTTTCAAATGGGAGTTGAATTTGTCTCACTCTTGCATTTTGCCTTCGTTGCCAAGATCATCGCCAATTTCTTGTATTCCTTTGGCTCTAAACCAATCGGCGTCATCGGGCCCATTAAGAATTTGTTCGCCCATATGTCGTCGACCAGAAACTTGTGGAACAGCGTTGTTAGCCGGCTGAATTTTTCCTCGATCTTTACTTTCCTCATTGGCATTATCTTTTATCGCTGCGTTCTTTTCTTCCTCGATTTTCTTAGTTTCCTCAGCTTTTACATTGGGCTCGACGTTCGAGTCGATTATATTGAGAATTGGCAACACACCGAATGGCAGTTTAACCTTCGTCGCTGGTTTCGCTGGTACAACGGGATTCACTGATTTGTTGGCAATCGTCGAAGCAGAATTTACTCCCGATTTTGTCGAACTCTCGACCTTTACTTCTTCGACAAACTTTCCCGGACTCGTCGCTACGTTCTGTGCTATGTGCTGGAAAAAAAAGAAAAACAAAAAAATTGTCATCATATTTTTGTCTTTTTCATTTTAATATTTAACGAATAAATAGCAGGGAGTTTTAAACCGCATAGCAGACTCTGCAATTCTACAGGTTAACCGAGTAAATACATTTTTTTTGAACATTTATTCAATTCGCAAAATTGACTTTCTTCAATATTTCAGTGTCTTTTTCGATTTTTTTTCTTTAGCTGAATACATACCGGCAAACTCGTTTCAACGATTCCCTTATTTTCACATCTTCGTAAGCATTGAGCAGAATTCAAAGAGTAATCAAGCAGCTATCACACACAGACGGACAATAAGGAATATTTTACACAAAACCATACGTTGATTTGTCAGAGCTAACATTTTTTTTCCATTCAAAATTTGCAATAATTCTTGTAGCTTCTGAAATTCCAATAACATTGAAACAAATTTATATTGAAATAAAATTTGTGGACAAAACAGACTGATGGAAATATTGCTTTCAAGAAGTTCACAAGAAATAACGGATGAGTGTTTTCTCTGCCTTGTGAAAATAAAGCATATAAGTCAATCTGTGAAATTTTTTGAAATGTACTAAATTTTTAAAGGAAAATTCGAATTTTACATAAAAGTGTCCGTTCTTGAGAAAAAAAAATCACTTTATATTTTGAATTTAAGTTCTTGATTTTGTTTCGAAGTATTCTTTGACAAATATCGTTGCTCTTTGTGTAAAATATCCTGCATATAAATGCTACGCACAACCGGAGAGGAGAGAAATGAAAAAATCTGAAATCCATGCAACGAGGAAAAGAAGGTAATTACCAATTGCCAGAGCAAAGAGTGTCAAAAATCTAAGAAGTGCTAAAATCTAAGAAGTCTCTATGACGCAGAGTCGAAGGTTTCGTCGTTGATTCTTGGCGAAAAAATCACTCGCAGAAAGCTCAAAAAAAAAGCTGATAACACACAAGTAGCATCGACGTGTTCGCAAATGAAAAACAAAAGTGTCGCTAATTGCAATTCAATATTGCGAATAAAAGAGGGTGCAAGTAAAGAAAAATAAACGCAAGCTCATTAAAATAATAACAATTGGTTTCTCGTTTTATTAAGGCTTTGAGTAACACAGAAGAGATACAGGCACGTTTGAGTCAAGATTGTTTTCACGTAAAACACACATTGCTTTTTTTTTTCCGTTTCACTTTATCGCTTCAGGAAACGTTTGAACGCCACATCGATCAACTTTTACAATATTGCACACACAAAAAACCCTCCCGTTCTTTATTCGCACTAAAAATACACTCAAAACCCATCGTCTTGAACAACAATTCATTTTATTTCCGTCTCCTGGAAAAAGTTGCCAAAAAATTCCAGAAATTAAATTAAAAAGTGTCACAAAATTGCACGGTTTATTAAAAATTCCTAAACCAATTTAGAGATAGCGTCAAAAATTGTATGCATAACAATAATATTATCAATAATAATTTGATTATTTAACAAGATTTTATCTTGATGACCATCGACAAATTTTTTGTTTGAGTAACATCATGATTTTTATGGAGGAGCGTTGTAAAAATTCAAAATTAACTGAAAATAGCTGCTATTTTCAACGTATCTTTGTTACACGTTGTTATTTTCGTTTTTCATTTTATCACGAAATCTGCGAGAATGTGGTATTCAATTTTGATTTAGTGATGGAAATAGTTATTGAAAAAAATTAGGAAGCTCGATTAATCAGAATTAAGAGCTTACATACACCTGGAGAGATAAAAAAAAATGAATTTTTCTAATTGAAGTTTATTCAGTAGTCACGTTTTATGAATCATTTCATTTCTGCTCGACAAATGCTTAATCATCAAAATGCTTGTCTTCCAAAATGGTGTGAAAGGATTTTTCATTTTTTGAACACCCACCGTATTTTTTTTTTTATAAGTGAAAGAAGAAAAAATTTGACAATTTCTCGACTCTTTGAGATTCAAACGTCAACCATTTTGTGAAAAATGATTCAAAAAAAAAATTCAGCCTCGGCAAAGACTGGTTTTTTAGTGAGTTTCGAGAAAAAAGAAAACTCTTTTTTTCTTGTCGGTTAATTGAAGTGTACAGTCGAAATAGTGCTTACAGCAAATAGCATTATCCAAAAATAAACTGTTTGACAAAAACCACAACCACAGGTAGTTAATCGAATTCTTTTTTCTCCATGAATTTTTTTTTCTCTTTAGAAAAACGATATGTCTTTTAAAATAAACGAAAATTCTCCTCAATAGATACATTCTCTCAGTGTAAAAAAAAATCATATCGAGCCCATTTCGGCATCTCTAGGTGTATAGAAACCCTTAATCAATTGTGAATATTACAATGACTGCTAATATTTCTATTGATGCATTGAAGATTTTAGTTTTGAACATTTATCAGTAGAAAACGTATATCTATTGGAGATTCGCAATATAAAAAAAACTGAAATGATCGATTACAACATATTTTGAATTCTTAAGGCTCTTTTTGAAATACTTCATTTTTGATAATATCTTTGGAATATAAATGTGATTCTTTCGAAACCTTTTACAACTACAATCCAATTGAGACATGCAAACTACGCGAGGAACTATGAAGTATCAACACAAGTCTCCGTGAACCGACAGGAACAAAAATTGAAGATTCCGACCTCCATTTTTCGTCGTTAGAGTTTACTCAAAAGTTTTAAAGCAACGTTATGACGTTAGTTAATGAGTTTTCTTTTCTATTCCGGCAATGACAACAAAACACTTTTGAAAAATACCAGCGGCATTATTACTAAGGTCAAAAATTGGTATTTGGTCAAGCGAACTTGGAAACTTCTTGTTAATAAAAAAAGAAAAAGAAAGTATTTTTTATTAATTTTTCGAATAAATCATTGATTCATTATTCGATTGATACTCTTCTTATTTTCAGAAATCAGATTCATGAGTGTGAAGAAGTCAAGGAATGTTTTCAACTTAAATTTTTTACACCAAACTTCAGAGGATTTTTCGTTGTTGTAATTTCTCATTTTACGAGATTTTTTTTTTCTTCATCATGTGTAAAAGAATTCTCTATATTGTAAGTAATAGGCAAATGATTGAACCTCTAATTCCACTGAACACCGGGTTTTTCACAAAATGATATATTTTTTTTAGATATTTAGTCAGTGGATTTAAAAAAAAAAGAAAGATCCACGAATAAATTCCGATTAAATTTCGTATCTTAAGAGGAGAAAAAAGTTTACAAAAGTGAAAAAATAGAGATTTCGTTCCATACCAGGGATGTGAACCTGAACATCATTATTTGCATCGCTAAGTGCTTTGGGATGTAGGAACATATTTAAAGATTTAGAGATTTTGATTCAAAATGCCAGCGACTTTATCCTGAATATCTCCAATCTCGTCGAATTCGGATGGTCGAACTTTATCTTCGTTTTGTCGTTTTTCAGGACGTATTTGAGAATTTTCGACGCCTTCTGATTTGTGTATTTTGGGTTCCCAAGCGTTTGGATCTTTGGAAGAGGATTTTTTGTCGTAATTTAAACTGGGCGACGAAGAAGGGACGGCGTTGTTGTTCGATTGAGCTGGAGCATCGCCAACATTTTCAACTTTCGCGTCTTTCTGATTTTTTTCTTGACCTTGAGGATCATTGTCCTTATTATTGTCCTTGAAAGCGTACGGCATTGGAATCACATTTTTTGAGGCGTCTTCTTGAGCAGCTTCAAATTCTTCCGGACCAGCAGGTGCAACGTTTCCGTTGGCCCTGACAATAAATTTCCCACCGTCTGTCGATGACTTTTCCTTCATCGGTGTTTCATCGTTTTTGTTATCCTCGACGAAATCACTTATAGGCTGATGGTTTCGTGGCGCCTGTATCGGATGTGCTACCGCGTGAACGTCGTTGCTCGGACGACTTACCTGTTGCTGGGATGATGGACGTGCGCCCTGTTGCTCGTCGACGGACACTCCTTGGACAGCTTCGTTCACTGCATTTGGCTCTGCCAATTGATGATCCGATCGATGCGATATCATACTTGGTCCTGAAGACGAAGACTTGCAAGAATTCTAGAAAAAGGATAAACGTATATTAGGGATACGTCAAAATTCTGATTCTGCTGATATTATTTATCGATTCCATTGAAATTTTGCCTTGATTGCCTCTGATTGACTTTTGATGTTTGACTGGGCTTGGGTGCCCGAATCTTATTTAATGAAAATTGGACGTTATTCCGGGAAATTGTGAACTTTTCTACTGCGCCCCATAAAAAAACGTAAAAAAGTGACATCTTTGATTGCCAATATCTCAAATACGGGATGATGAAACCATTCAAAATTTTGCACGTAATTTTATTATAACACCCTAAATGTGTCCTCGAAGAAAAAAAAAATCTGTAGAAAAATGCTTTAGCAAGACTATGACCTCAACTTTGATTATAAAGAAAGGACTTTTGTGAAACGTGTACCTCTTTAAGTTCTCGTTCGAGTTGCATCACTTCTTTGCGTAAATGGTCGATCGTGCTATTGTCATTAGCAGTGCTCTTGACCAGAGCTTCATATTTGTCCTCTAATCTAGTTTTTTCGGTATCAATTTCGAGATACTTTGTTTTCAAATGTTCCAACGATTTTTCCTTGTCCTCACGAGCCTCTCGTATCTGAGTCCTCAATTCTCTGAGAGTGACTTCCAGCCCCTTGCGATCTTCCAAAGCCTGTTTTCGTTGCTTCTCACAATCTTCCTTTAAATCCTGATTCTCAGATAGTAGAAGTTTGTGAGTTTGCTGAAGCGAATTGAACCTTCGCAGTGCTTCGACGCTGTCTTTGTCTCGCAATGATTTTTCACGTGTTGCACGCTGTTGTAATTCTTGTTTTACCGCAGCGTTCGAACTCTTCTCCTCGGCGAGTGATTTTTCCAAACGCACTTTATACTCGAAAATAACTGAGGAAAGTTGAAGAAACAGAAATTCAATAATCAGGCAAATTCCAAGTGTTTGAAAAAAAAAAAAAAAAAAATTTGTTTACATATTTTATTTACATTTTCTCAGCGGGTTCGAAATATATGAGAAAAACTTGAAAAATCTACTCACTTTGAAGCTGCGCTGCTAGTGCCTCCTGCTGATGGAAACACTGTAAATGTAGCTCACGCAACCTAGACATCTCCAACGTGGCTGCTCGGTACAGAAATACGAGAAGCAGGACAACGACTCCACCAGCTCCGTAAACGGCTAGGCGGCCTCCTCGGCCTCTGCCGAGTCGCGAGCCGCTCATCTCTGTAACAAATACATTATTATTCATTATTTCGCTCAACAATGAAATTCGAGGTATTGGTAATTAATAAACATAACCAGGGATAAATAATATCGAAAATAAATCGTTCGAATGCAATAAAAAATCATTTTTTTCTATATTAGTTCTTTCGAAATTTCAATACGATAGGAAAGATTCATCACAAGACTTCACAAAATACATTTCAATTTACTTTAATTATGAAAGATACTTTTACTGATTAATTTAATTATTATACTCATTAAATGATAAATTTCGTCACAGTAACGGTTGAAACTTAACTCTTCAGTTAATCCATCAAAACTTTGACATAACTTGCAGAATAATTTAATACTTAATAATGTTTAGAGTTTGAGAAATAAAAACTGTACCCATAACAAAAATATACAGAGCTTATACTTTATATCGCTGTGTCGCGTGTATGGCTAAACGAAACACCAAAAAATAAATGTATGACTTCGAAATTCAATAGAAAAACATTTCTTCTTCTGTTTTCTTTGACTTTGAATTGGTGATAATAAACAATGTCAATTATATTTTAATCGAACTTTTAATGGATTCAAGACCTAACATTGCTAAAAAAATTATGCCGCCTAATTTTAGATAATTTTTCAATTTTATAATGTTTTAATTCGAATTCTCTCCGTGTATTTGTAAACTTAAAAATTATTAAGAATAAAATTAAGGCGTTATTCAAGTGATTTTTTTAACGATTGAAAAGCTCGATACGTCAGACTGGAAACGGTATCCTCTTCCTTCAATGAACCTGTTAGTTACGGGAGCTATTCATTGCTTTTTCGAATTAAAAAAAAAAATGTATAACCAGTTTTCGACGTCCTCGGGGTCAATGTATCGAAGAAGCAAAATATAAAAGACTTTGCTGAAACAAGCAGCAGGATAATAGACCAATTGAAAGGAGCGATAAGGGGTCGTTAACAAAAAAAAAAAAAAATAATATGACGATGCGATGAGACGGTCTACACAAGAGCCATTGTTATGTACTTGCGCGTCCGAGTCTGGCGAACGAAAGGGCAATATCTGCAATTCTGTCTTTAAAGAATCGATACTAAAAGTATAAAAACACGTAACGTTTTATCGTGCAATACGATTTAAAAAAAATGCATTTTACGAGTAAAAAAATCTATGAAATAATAAATTCTCATCGAAATCTACACTAGGAGAGTTCCATTACATTGAATCGTTGGGAAAAAACGAAAATTCTTCATTCCATATTTTTATTTCGGTTTTGAAAAAATTATCGAACGCGTTTACAGTTTTCGATTGATAGTGAGATTATGAGAATGAATTAGAAAAACAGTTCGAATGGAATTCATACACGCGGAATAAAGAAACTGCCTGGCAAAAAAAAATCATTTGACAATTATTGAAAATAGAAAAGAAGACACTCTCTGTGTCCATTTATTTACATACGCGTGTCTTATATGTATTCACTTTATATCACGTATCTAAAGGTCATACGTGTTCAGAGATGAAAGACGAATGGAATGTTATTCAAGCGTAGCCCGTCGCTTCGTTTTCTGAGAAGCGTCATACCGAATACTTTTTTTTAAATAATCGTTAAAGTCATCGTTATTTATGAAAATAAATGATAAAACCTATGTTTTATAATTGGAACGTGTGACATTACGCATTTTTTTTCTTCATAATGTATTGTACACATATTTGCTAATTGTTTAAGAAAATTGTGTCGTTACATCAAAAAATAGAAGGATTTTAATGAAATTTTGGAAGGAACGAATTGTTATCGGAAAAAAATTGCTTGCCGAATTGTGGGACTTTTACAATTTGTATGTGCCTTCAAACAACAATAAATACGTGCACAGGATTCAAAATAAAAAATTCAAACTTATTCGCAAGACTAAAAAAATATGTATGAATTCGTAACTGTCCGGTTTCAATGCGAACGTCTATCAGCTATTGACGTTGGAAGTTTCCATTGTTGGAAGGCAACGAATTTTTTTTTCGAATTCACAACATTTTTTTTTCAAATAGACATGGCATCAAAAATAGCGAAGTTTTTTTTTTACTTTTCCGTTATGAATTTGCGCATGAAATTTTTTATTTAAAAATTGTAAATGCGAATACAATTTTTTTTACTGCCTTTCGGACGAAGCGAACGTGAATATTTTGTTGAAAGAATTCTGCGTTAAACACACGATTGGTGTCAATACAATAATCAGGCTCCCTCCTAATGAGGAATTACTAAATGTATACGTTTAGTAATCAGGCTCCCTCCTAATGAGGGATTACTAAATGTATACGTTTAGTAATTAGGCGCCCTCCTATTGCTTAATAATCAATACAATTGTTATTGTATTGTATTGATTATTGTATTAACAATGATATAATTACTAAAAGTCGAGGACACTATTTTTTTATCGGACATACAGTCTTTGTCTATCTCAGTAGCTTAGGCGTGGAAGCTCATCAAAAAAAAATCTTGAAAACGTTCGCCCTACGTTCGCGTGACCCTCTTATTTTTTTTCGATCCTCTCTTATAACAAAACAACGGAAGATTTCGCAACCTTGGTCGCCCTTTCGGTAAAGCGGAGTTTATGAATAATTATCCGTAAAACCATGATAATAATAATTATTAAATAATATAATAATTTGTCTTGTTATTTGATAATATTTTTCCTAATTTATATTCAGTCGTACATTTCTTATGTGTATTGATGGTCAAGAGTATTTTCGATCAGAGTGTCTGGTGAATCGCGGGCATGGCGAGGCAATATATAGTGTTGAGAGTTCACTGACATCACATCGAAGCGGGCAACAGTCCGCAATGATCTTCTACAGCGCGAGGATTGCGTGTTTCTGACCTGAACTGCTGTATACTCGACATCATTATGAAGCAATAAAAACGGACGAGGACATTTCTATCGGATCGTCAATTTTCAAGTATATTGCATTTTTCAGCTTGCGAAGGCTTCAATGTAACAAAAAACGAACATTGCCGTGAGTGTATGGGATCTGACAAGATGTACACGTGGATTGTAACACGCTCCTGTTGTTCGTGATGAAAATATAATGAAAAAAAGGATTTTGAAATTTCTGGCACGTTAGAACTAGGAAATTGTCACGTTTGAATATTTCACACCACCTGAATTTGTCAAAGAATCGTTTGATTGTGTTTTTCGATTGATTGAGAAATTGAAAGATAACTTTTGCATTGATTAAATGTCAATCGTTGAAATCGTATCATTTCGGCATCGTAATTATTGGAAGGAAAAAATATCGTCCAGTAATTAAAATAACTAAATACTACATTCGTTTACGACGGGAATTACAGTAATGGATGCGTGAAATTATATGCATAATTCGTTCGAACGAAAGGATATAGAAAACAAACTGAAAAATCAATTAAAACTTAGACGTACGAACTAAGTGATTGCATATTATGTTCCACAAAGTTTTGATGAGAACGACTTTGGCACAACACTATTCTGTGGAACAGCTGTTGTCAAAACCCGGGTTTCTATGCTCCTCGCGTCGTAGCAATTATTATTACGAAGCGTGCATCAACAGAGTAAGACCATAATAATAACAAAAGATAATGACGGTGTATTACAACGTTGGCATTGTTTTTATTATTCCTAAATGAAATAATCATACCGATGAAACTTGCAAGAAAGAATATTCGTGAAATTATCGTAAGAATGTACGAATGAGTTCTCTGTTGAAGCAGACTTTCCATGAGCGGCGGCGAGAAATGTTAGAAAAGTGAATTAAAAAACTTGTTTTGACAAGTTTTCACTAGTTTGTACGATGAAATGTTGAGCAAAGAACGAATTAATGAAAAAAAAAACCACAAAGAACATTAAGCGTTTTGAAAATCATTTTATCTCGATATAAATGTCGATTTAATTATATTTCGTACCTTGAGAACACAGCTGCGTCTCCGTTTCTATCTCAACTCTTCTTCATTATCATACCAAACTCCTCACCACGCACTACAGTCTCTTACGCGATATCGGTTGTACGGGGGAAAAGAAATAAATAAGAAATAAAAAAACGAATCCCGGTTATGTCGCCGCACTGACTTCTTCGAATGGCGTACACTCCTATTCGAAGTTTACCATGAAAATGTCGTCACTGGAAGAGAGAAGTCGAGACGCCGATCGAGCCTCTTCGTTCTTACACGTCGACGCACTAATCACCGGACAAAAAAAAACATCGACTGTTTAGTTTTATCAAATCGTTACGTCGTTTTATTGAAAAATTGGGCCACTTTCCAACTTTGGTAAAAATGTTTTCTGACTTCTATTCGCGCGTCCAACCTCGAATTTCTATTCTCGAAGCACACCACGCACCACTGTGTACAGTACTTTGTAAAAACACCGTATACATTGAGACAATTAAGTTCAATGTTAGAATAAAATTTTTTGACTAAACTTTTAATTTTTTAACAAGGAGCACTTTGCAGTACTGGAAAAGGATCATTTTCGTTTGAACAATTATTACTTCATTAATAATGTCAATAACAAACCAAAATACCGCTTGGCCTGTCAAGCAGAGCAGGTGAAAAAAAGTTGAGGCGCAGAAAGCGCCTCCTGTCGGGGAATTAGAGAAAGCCACCGGGGGACAAGTTCAGAGTCGAAACACGATCGATAATATCATCCAGGGATTCTCTCTAGTCTCCCTATTATCATCATTCCCTCACCAGATTTTATCTCCCACCATATTTTAGATTACCAGATATTTATCTCACCAATCTTTTAGACGACAGCGGTATTTTTACAATTATAAATGTCATCTTATAACATCACTTCCAGACGACTTATTGACTGCCGATAAAAGTTAACCATTACTTGCAAATTCATGAGCAATTATGTTGTCTTTATTACCTTTTCGACGCCAATAAGTTATCTGCCAAGAGCACATTTATGATTCAATTAGTACAAAAAAAGGCATCCAAATCCTATGTTTCATTATGTTTTGGCTCTCATTCTGAATCCGGGTAACTAAGCCCCCTATCCACAGTCGGTTCTTAAATATAAATCCCTGCTTAAATCCATGTTTTCATTGACTCATTGAGTGTTTTCATTTACACGTCGAGTCTTAATTAAGCACGGACTTATATTAATTGCGATCTGACTGTGAATACGTGCCCTTATACCTGGGAATTAGGGAGCGACACGTAGCAGCGGGAAAAACTCGGTGCCAAGGCGGCCGGCGTTTCATAGGCATTCACAATAACTGACTAGTGCTGCTCCTAGTCCTGCTCACTGCCCGCCAAGAACAAGAAGCAAGTGAAGCAAGCAGATTTTGAGATTTCAGTTCAGTAATCAGTTGCAAGACCAGTGTTGAGCGCATCGGACGTAGCAGGAGAAGAACGTAATTCTTTCCCTTGTGCAATGATTTACCGATTTATGCTTCATTTAAATCGGCGTGTTATTAAAATAAAGTGAAGTCGTTAAAAGATGCGTCAAAAATGATGTTTCTTTTTTTCGCGCTATAAATAATGCTGTGATTGCTGATGTGTTGATCAAAACATTCATACATAACCTCACTCCTTCTTGAATCGACTGTTGTCCCTCGTATTTTCCTGATATTATTACAATTTTATACGCAAAGTTTATTCAAATTTGATAAACAATGGGGGATTCCGACGACGACAATGATAAGGATTTCGACGGTGGTATGAACATGACCGGCTTTCTGTTTGGTAATATCGACGAAAATGGTCAACTGGAGAATGACATCCTCGATGATGATGCCAAACAACATTTGGCGTCACTCAGCATCAGTAGACTAGGATTAAGCACTCTTCTTCATGAAATGATCGCTGAAAGCGAAGAGAAAACAGAAGAAAATACCGGAAATCACGATCGAGAAACCAACGGAGAAACTCTCAATGACGCAAGCAATGATGATGTTGATTATCAGGATAAATCTCCTACAGCTCTGGATTTTTCCGATATCAAAGAGCTAGCAGAGGATCTCAATGAAGACTCTGGTAAGTTAAATTTCTGTTTTGAAAAAACTTGTTCTTAAGTCAGAAAATAAACTTAAAAGTCGATACAAGTTTTTCTCCAACACGCTTGATATTTCAAAAAAAAAAAAAATTTCAACAGATTTTCTAAAAAACAAAAGAACAACGTGTAAGTTTTATCACTTTTTGGTTATTAATTTATTAATGTGAGTATCAAGCCTGAAACCAAACAGCCAATTTTTTTGGATGTTAACCACAATCTTTTCTTCAGCGTAAGTAAGAATAAAGTTTGATTTATACCATTCTTCTGGTTTTTTGATAATAAAGAAAATGATGTACCATCAAGTCATATTTAGTAACAATTTTATGATGAGAACTCTAAAAAATTAGAAGGGGTTGTAAAAAAATGTAAAAATGAAACAGTTGTACTTCACTGTTGTACAACTTCGTGAAGAGATTATACTTTTGAAAATTGGTACAAGAAATATTTTTGAAAGCAATCAGCCAACTAACTAATACAATTTTCCAACACAGAAATGTTTTTTTTTTTTTCACTGAGTTTTTGTTAGAAAATCAAAAATGTTTATCCAGCAACGACTTGTTAATGGTTTTGTAAAAACCTACAACGATCCATCAAATATTCAATTCATTTTTGAAAACATATACCTGGTACAGTTTCACGATTGTTGTAAAAGTTTTTCGAAAGTTTTCTACCATGACTTTGCATGAGTTTGACATCTATAAGTGTTTTCTCGAATAAATTGTCTTTTTTCAGCTAAAGATGATGTTGGAAAAAAGAGTGAAAAAGAAAGTGCCGGATACGAAGCAGACGACGAAGAAATCGTGAATAAATCGGATACGCAACTGATGCCACCTCCGCCTATTCCCGAAGACAAAGAGCCGATTACACCCGAAGAAGCGGAGGCAGCTCGTCAGAGAAAATTGGAAACGCCTCTGGCGTCCATGCTTCCATCCAAATATGCAAACATCAACGTAACTGAATTATTCCCGGATTTTCGGGCGAACAAAGTTCTCAGATTTTCGCGTTTATTTGGCCCTGGAAAACCCAGTAGCTTACCGGAAATTTGGAGGGGTGTTAAACGACGTCGGAAAAAGAAACGTCATCATGAAGCCAGAGACTCTGACTCAGGGTCTGATCACGACGATCGAAAACCGAGATTCAAGGTAAAGCTCAAACCATTGGAACTAGGAGGCACTGAAGATCTCACTAAAGATACTCGTCATGAATTGTTTTATAATGAGACACAGTTGCTCTTGTCAAAGCCTTTTTCCATGGAGTTTTTCAATATTGGTAGAACGCATCAAAGGCAGAATCAGATTTTTAACATGACCGTAGCTCGACTGCGATTCAATTATTCACTTTTTAAGGCGAAAATTTGTATTTATATTTGTTATTAAATAAATGGTTTTTCAAGTTAGGGAACTCGTCAAAAGTAAACGTGTATCCTACAGTTTATAGATGATTCATAAAATTCACTGGATTATTTATAATTTTTGAGACTTTATCATTATTTTCTGATTCAGAATTTATCCTTAAATTTGATTTTGTTTGGATGAGTAGAATGCTTTCATAAATTATAAGAAAAAAAATTAAACCACGTCAGAATTTTTGAACGATAGTGTATAATGATAGCGAACGTTGGAGTTCGCTCGTTTTTTTTTTTTCTACTTTAATGAATAAAATGTATCTTCGAAACTGAATCCGTAAAAATTTTCTTTGCGTTTCGTAGGGTTGGGCTTTGCAGTATGGACCGGATCCAACACCGGAACAGTGCGTTTCAGACGATGAGGCTAAACTGCTCATGCCCATGGAGGATAAAGAACAAGCTGGTAAAAGTGGCGAAACCGGTGAGAACGGTGATATGGGACCAAAAGTAGCCGATTGGCGATTCGGTCCTGCACAAATATGGTATGACATGCTTGAAGTACCGGAAACTGGAGATGGATTCAATTATGGTTTCAAATTAACCGAAAAGGTTAGACAACTTATTTTATTCAAGAAATTTAGCTGACGCATTTCCAACGCTTTCAATTCTGCAGGCTTTTTTCAGTGTGACACGTAATTCAGTTCAACTTGGGTCCGTGTGACTCAAAGTACTGTGCATATCTCAAAATATCATTAATCCAATAAAAACTTCTTCGTTCCTTTGATTCTAAAGTTGGAGTAAAAAAAATTTCGATCTAAAAAAATTCCTGAACCCAGTGTAATCTTTAATCGTTAATTTAATGTTTTTAGCAACCTGAAGATAAGGAAACGAAGCCTCCGGGTTCCGAAGACTTTGCAGACGACGCTTTTCTCATGGTCTCCCAATTACATTGGGAGGATGACGTCGTATGGAACGGTGATGAAATAAAGCACAAAGTAAGTCTTTTCACGTCCCTACGATCTTGGAAACACTTTTTATTTCATTCAACTACTCGAAGGGACTTCTTCAGTGTAACGGTCATGAAAATGTTTTTCAATCAATGAAATTAGTTATTCGGTCCAATATTTTTGCGATCATTTAAATTAATATATGTTGTACATGAAGAATTTAAGAAAAGTGAACTGAATTTTTTAATAATGTTGAATATATAATATTGAATAATAACATTGAATTTTGAAGTCAAACGAAAAACTTCCGTATCGCTCTAAGAAATATCTTAAAGAATGATGCGGACGAATTTGGAAATGATACATTGATAACTGTTCGTTGAAAATAATACACCGTCTCGATTTTTTAAATTTTACACTAAGAAGGTCCCTAAAAATTTGTTAAATAATAGGAAAAGTGCACGTAGTAAAATTTTTCTGTTTTTATTTTTTTCCAAGGTGATGCAAAAATTAAATAGCAAAAATAATGCCGCTGGTTGGGTTCCATCAAGTGGCAACAGAACAGCTCAAGCCTTCAGTCAACCAGGAAAAGGCGCACCAGTACCAGTCGCACCAAACGTCCGATTAGCCACGTCGCAAATCTCAACGCCTCTACACATGCAGTCACAAAAAAATAAACTGTAATTTCCCCCTCAGTATTATCAACTGATTCAATATTCTTGACACATTTAGGGAAAATGATTTTGAAGTTGATTTTTTTGAAAAGCAATGATATTTCTATATTTTTTAATGGTTTTATAGTTAATAGTTTAGTAGTTTTAGAGTTTCCTTTAAAGAAAATTAAATGAAAAATAGCGAACTCAACATTGCAAATGCGAAAATCATTAAAAAATGATGAAAAATAAAAAATAAACAGAGATTTTATATTTTCCTTAAGGGCTGGAAGAGGAAATCAGCAACAACAACGGGAAGATAATTACGACGACACATGGTACTCGATATTTCCGGTTGAGAACGAAGAACTCGTGTACGGTCTTTGGGAGGAAGAAGTTATTTGGGACGCGGAAAATATGAAAAAAATTCCGAAACCGAAGATTCTTACACTCGATCCGAACGACGAAAATATCGTGCTCGGCATTCCAGATGACATTGATCCTGCTCTTTTACATAAAGAAAACGGACCACAACCTAAAGTGAAAATTCCTCATCCTCACGTTAAAAAGAGCAAATTACTTCTTGGCAAAGCCGGAGTTATCAACGTTCTCGAAGAAGACACTCCACCTCCACCACCTAAATCACCCGACAGAGATCCGTTCAATATTTCGAACGATACGTAAGTTTATAAAAATTGTATTTTCGTCAGAAACACTTTATTTTTATGGTAATAACTTTGCTGAAGTAATTATCTACAGAATTTTTTGTTTGCTTTTGCAAACGTGTAAAAATAAAAAAGATTTTATCCACGGAGAAACTCAGAAACTTTGCTACAAATTGACATATGGGAAAAGTCATTATTTCTCAAACTGTAAACTTTATACTAGGCATTTTTCCCGGAAGTTTATGTGCTTTTACACTTAAAAGATACAAAACCTAATAATGTTAGATTTTTCTTCAAGATTATATTCAAGTTTTCGAAAATTAACCGGATAAAACGATATCTTCATTTTAATCAAGAGAAACGCCATTTTTACAAAAATGCAAAAAATTAATAATGTTTCTACAAAAACGAAAACTATTTTTATTTATTTCAATGAATTCAAATTTCCGCAGATATTACATGCCACGCTCTTCCGAGACGACACTGCGTCTAAAAGTCGGCGGAGGAAACCTTATTCAGCACAGTACACCGGTCGTTGAACTGCGCGCTCCATTCGTTCAGACTCACATGGGACCAATGAGACTGAGAAATTTCCACAGGCCGCCGTTGAGACGTTTCGCTCACGGACCTCTTGCTCATCCAACTCCTCATTGTGTATTGCCGCTTTTGAAACAAATAAAAAAGAAGGCCAAGGTAATGAACAAAGTGTTGACGTTTTTTTTGAACACTTCAATGTCATTATATTATCGCTTTGTTGTGTTCCTTGAATTCGGACAGTTTTTATATTCTTTTATCAGCAACATTTCGTTTTTTGCTGTAAATTTGATTAATTTTTTTGCACCGAATTTTTCGTTTTCATGAAACAGTTTTTGTTTCATTGGGAAAATCATTTTGTCGATGAAAGTGGAAAATCGAACTTAAAAAGAAAGTCCAATGACAAGGACACTTACTCAAAGTTATTAATTCCTAGAATATTTTTAGAAATGAAACATTCAAATTAAATGACACAAAAAAAGACTTTTGAAAAACCCATTATTTTACATGGATCTAAGCCCTGCAAAGAATTTTTTTCAAATTTCATCCCAATCAAGACTTATCTCCGTCACATTTCCCAAATTTGAATACCATCCTTTTTATTTATTTAGCAACGAGAACAAGAAAGAATAGCATCCGGTGGTGGTGACGTCTTTTTCATGCGAGCTGCCGAAGATTTAACCGGACGTGACGGGGAGCTGGTTCTGGTTGAATTTTCGGAGGAGCATCCACCGTTGATGAATCAAGTGGGCATGTGTTCGAAAGTAAAAAATTATTACAAGAGAAAAGCGGGCAAAGATCAAGGACCCCAGAAATACAAATACGGTGAAACAGCGTACGCTCATACGAGCCCGTTTCTCGGGATCCTTACACCAGGACAAAGTATTCAAGCTATTGAAAACAATATGTACAGAGCTCCTATATATGAGCACAAAGTACCGGAAACGGATTTCCTCGTAATAAGAACAAGGTAACGATCGCGTCTTGGTTTTTATATCTCGAAAAACTTTGTTCACGATTAATAAATACTTTATTTTGGTTTTAGGCAACAATACTTTATCCGTGAAGTGGATGCTCTCTTCGTCGCTGGACAGGAATGTCCACTTTACGAAGTTCCTGGTCCGAACTCTAAAAGAGCCAACAACTTTGTTCGAGATTTTCTCCAAGTTTTTATCTATCGTTTGTTTTGGAAATCTCGTGATTTACCTCGGAGAATCAAAATGGATGATATAAAAAAAGCATTTCCGTCACACAGTGAAAGCAGCATTCGGAAGCGGTTGAAACTCTGTGCCGATTTCAAACGAACAGGTACGTTTCGGATCATTTTTTGTTTTTGAACATTCTATCTGAAATATATTCATCGATTTAATAACATTTTCATAAATTTCGATAAGCGGAAAATTCTATAATTTCTATATTTATGTACATAGTTTTGAAACCGTTTTAATCTGCAAATACGTAACGAACAATTTAACGAATGTAGTCGATATTTTGTTGTAAATTTTTGGAATAAATGCAATGTTTACATTTTTTTCAACACATTTTTGAAAAAAATGCTTTGCTTAAATTTTGGATGAGGATTGCGTTATTGAAAGTTTCTTACTCTTTGACAGGAATGGATTCGAATTGGTGGGTCATAAAGCCGGACTTTAGATTGCCAAGTGAAGAAGAAATACGAGCAATGGTATCGCCTGAACAATGTTGCGCATACTTCAGCATGGTGGCAGCCGAGCAACGTCTAAAGGATGCAGGCTACGGTGAAAAATTCTTATTTACGCCTCAAGACGACGACGATGAAGAGATGCAATTGAAGATGGACGACGAGGTGAGAATTGTTTTTTCATTTATAGACGAACTTTCTTTGTTCATTAATGAGAACATGATAAAAATCTTATTCAAATATTTTGACACATCAACAACCGAAACAATCAAGCAAACTTTTATTTCCTACAAAATTATAATGATGAAATTGAATTTTTTTCAATGATTTTTCCATTTTTCTTCTATCACAAGTTTTAATTGTGTATCTGATTCGTAGATGGCTTTATTACGAACTTTGCTTTATGAAATATACTGCTAAGCATAAAAAAGTATTTTGTTTCTAAAAGTAAAAAAAATTATACATTAAACGATTTCGATTGCTTGAAAAAAGGTAGCAAATAGTAAAATTCCAAAAAAGTGCGATTATTTCCCTTTATAATGATAATAATAAACATAAATTGTAGGTGAAAGTAGCGCCGTGGAACACGACACGAGCTTACATACAAGCGATGAAGGGAAAGTGTCTTTTGCAATTAGCGGGACCAGCGGATCCGACAGGATGCGGTGAGGGTTTTTCGTACGTGCGTGTACCGAATAAGCCAACGATAAGTAAAGAAGAGCAGGAGGCCCAACCTAAGAGAACGGTGACAGGAACCGACGCGGATCTGCGAAGATTATCGTTGAACAACGCGAAAGCATTATTGCGTAAATTTGGAGTACCTGAGGAAGAAATAAAGAAATTATCACGTTGGGAAGTGATAGACGTAGTGAGAACGCTTTCGACAGAAAAAGCGAAGGCCGGCGAGGAGGGAATGACGAAATTTTCTCGCGGTAATAGGTTCTCGATTGCAGAGCATCAAGAAAGATACAAAGAAGAATGCCAGCGAATCTTTGACTTGCAGAACCGTGTGTTATCATCTCACGAAGTTTTGAGTACCGACGAGGGCGAGAGCTCGGAAGAGGACAGCTCCGATATCGAGGAAATGGGAAAGAACATCGAGAACATGCTGTCGAATAAAAAAACAAGTACCCAGTTATCTCTCGAACGAGAGGAACAGCAACGACACGAGTTAAGAAAAATGTTAATGGGTGAAGCTCAAGAACAAGACAAAAAGGTTAAAGATAAAAAGAAAGAGGACGACGAAGACAGCCCGATAAACAATTTCGGATCCCAGCAGGGCAGGGTTCTAAAGATTTATCGTACATATCGTGATTCCGAAGGCAAAGAATACACGAGAGTCGAACTCGTTCGCAAACCCGCTGTTATCGATACGTACATTAAAATACGTAACTCGAAAGACGAAACGTTCATCAAACAATTTGCGACTCTAGATGAGGCACAGAAAGAGGAAATGAAAAGAGAAAAACGACGCATCCAGGAACAACTTCGAAGAATAAAACGCAACCAGGAACGTGAAAAAACTCAGGGTGGATCATCCGGTGGGAACTTAAATTCAACCGCCAGTGTTTTCGATCGTAGTAACACCAATACACCGACTGCTACCTCCTCCACCAGTATCCTTCCATTCGGTAATTTCCAATCTTCTTCCTTAACTTCTAAACATCCTAAAAATGAAATATCCCCATCCAAACGTAAAAAACCTAAACTCAAGCCAGATCTTAAATTGAAATGCGGTGCCTGCGGAAACGTCGGTCACATGAGAACCAACAAAGCTTGTCCTTTGTATCAAACTGGTATGACATCCGCTCCGGCAAGTGTTGCCGTTAATGAGGAACAGGAGGAGGAAGTCGAGAAAGAAAATTTCACTACCGATGATCAGGATCTTGTTAACGTCGATGGTACCAAAGTCAAACTATCGTCTAAACTCATTAAGGTACTATTTATATTTTATTTATTTCGGAATTTAACAATATTCAAATTGTCTTAAGTTTAATTAATTGTATTATATAAAACTTTTTTTTTTCAAAAAGCTTATCGATAGTGAACGTGTTACGCAACATGCTGAAGAAATAAAGAGACGAACCTTGCTGCTTAAAGTACCAAAAGAAACTGCCAGTTCGAAAAAACGAAAACGAGCCACGGGTGATGATCATTGCGACTATCTCAAGAGACAACAAAGGCCAGCAAATCGACGAAGAACTGATCCCGTTGTCGTTATGTCGACTATGCTTGAAAGTATATTAAACGAAATGCGGGATTTACCGGATGTTCAACCGTTTTTATTCCCTGTCAATGCTAAGGTAAGCCTCAACTTCAATTTACTTTAAAACGAATAATAAAAAAACATTCTTTTTTAGCGAAAAAGTGTTTGTTTACGTTTTCACGGTTTTTCTAAAAAGTGAGTTTAATAGAACTTTGACAAATTATTTTTCAGGCTGTACCGGATTATCACAGAATTGTTCAACGGCCAATAGATCTTCAAACGATACGAGAAAATTTACGTCAAAAAAAGTATCAGAGTAGAGAAGAGTTCTTGGCGGATGTGAATCAAATCGTGGAAAATTCGACTCTATACAACGGCGCTAAAAGCTCATTAACAGTGGCTGCAAAACGGATGCTTGAAACTTGTGTCGAAAGGCTCGGCGAACGAGAAGAACGTTTAATGAGACTGGAAAAAGCGATAAATCCCTTGCTCGACGATAATGATCAAGTGGCGCTCACTTTTATCCTCGATAACGTAGTTAACACGAAATTGAAGTCTCTCGCTGAAGCTTGGCCATTCTTAAAACCAGTCAGCAAAAAATTGGTCAAAGATTATTATAATGTGATCAAGAGACCAATGGATCTTGAAACAATATCGAAAAAAATAGCCGCTCATAAATATCACAGTCGACACGAATTAATGAGAGATGTCGAACAAATTCTCGAAAACTGCACCTTGTACAATGGCAAGGAATCACCGTTTACGAACAAAGCTGAACAACTTGTAAAAATTTGTCGAGATTCCCTAGACGAGGTAATTAACATTTATATTTCCTGCCTTAAAACAATCACTTGATTACGATCTGCAAGAGTAAAAGTGATAATTGAAAATCAGATTCGAGTGTTTCTCGAAGACTATTGACATTTCGGGAAAACCAACAGTTACACTTCAATTCTTCATGAATCAACAACTTTTGATTTTACAAATTTGTACTCAAGGATTGTTACCATTGTCATTAAATTTTCATTTATTGCTTAACCGTTTTTCGGCTACTGAACCTGTAATTCAATTTCAGTACGACGAACACATGACGCAACTCGAAAATAACATAGCATTGGTACAACAACGAGCGATGGAACAAGCGGATATGGACACTTCTTGGATGGGACCCGAAGAAGAAAATTACACGATAACCGAGCCAGAATTCCGAGAGGTAAACATCACGTTTGATTTATAGAAACATCCAAAAAGTAAAAAAAAAAAAACAATTGGAATTATGTTAAATTTTGTTTCTTTTTTCAGAGTCAAACAAGTTCACCTGATAATCCGTTCGGAAAGAGTGGTATCGATGACTTCGATTTCGTCGACGTTGAGGGTGACCCGGAAGGTGACATGAGCGGTCGTGCTGCTAATTCCAAGAAGAAAGATGTCCTCGAAGAAGGTAAACAACATTTTCGATGCTTTTATTTTTCGTTTGTTTAAATTCAAAATCTAAAACCACATTCTGCATTTGTAGATCTTCAATTTTCGAGCGAAGATGAATTCGATGAAGTTCCTTTCGGTGGCGATGAACACAACGAATTGGACACCTTGGATTTGGGTGAAATACGTGATTCTGGAGAAGTTCCTGCTGATGATGACAGTCAGCAAGCCGCAGAAGCTATGGTACAACTTGGAAACGTTGGTTTTTACGTTGGCGAGCAACAACTGCTTCAACAAGGTAATAAAAAAAATAGTTTGCGGATAAAAAATTACTTCATAAAATTGTTCTGATCTAGCTCTTAATAATCTGAAACATTATTTAAAATCACAATAAAATCGTCATCTACCCGACGAGTTGAAAACATGAAATTTCATCAAAATTACAAATATTGTGAATTTGATAAATCAAAAAAGTCGTTTGATTTTGCCAATAGCATAATCGATAGGACAAAAGCGTATTTCGATATTTGCCATGAATATCAATAGCAAAATAATTGTTAAGACGTGAAATCATGTTTTGTTTGTTTAGGTAAAAACTCGTTCTTATGCTTGTTCTCAGTGATTGCCTTTTTTATTTTCCCACTCTAAAAAAAAGGCTTTATTACAAAATGATTTTATTTTTTCATAGACGAAAGTATGGACGTGGATCCAAACTACGATCCTTCGGACTTGCTGCTTGCGGATTTAGCGAACAGGGACGAAAAGGATATGAACAAGATTCAGGACGATTTGGCAGTATCGGAGAGCGACGAAGAAAACGAAACGATTCGTAATGCGGAACAAACGAATCAGGAATCGCAGCAAACCGCACAACCTGAGGAAGACGTTGGTGGCGATCTATGGTTCTGAGTTTTATCAGTTCTCATTGTACAGTATATTTATCAATATTTTTATACGAAAATAATGATATAGGGAATCGGTCGAAAACTCAAAGGGGTTTATCATCGAAGATTCTTTGTTGCAAATAGAAATAATGTAAATAGTAGTAAATCGTTGAATTAACTGAATCATTGCACCTTACCCAGTCGAGTTGTGATTTTTCACCAGTGTCAAAATTGAAAAAACAAAAAAATATAGTGGTGGAGATGTGATATAAATCGATATTTCACTGTTCTTATTAAACGATTCGAAAGAACTTAACAATCTTTACAACAATATTATGTAACACTTGCATATGCAAAGGAATCATGTGTTCACAAACATTTCGATTCTGGTACTACATTCGGCAAAATCAAATATAACAATCGCGTTTAAAAATCGACTATTGTTCTTTTTTATTTAAACTTTGAACTGAACGAAAAATATTCGTTGTCTTCAGGTTTTTTAGTTTCCGAAATTAGTTTCATTTCAATTTTCAACAGACTAAGTGCTCAAGAGCTAACAAAAATCCGAGAAACAATCCAAATTCCAGCATCGTTTCTTTCTAAGCCACGATTTGTTACACAATTTACTTGTAGTGGCATTTTTCAGCCACCGATTGTTTTTTTTTTTTTTTTTTTTTTTTTTTAAATTAAAAATATTATTCAAAATAAACGACACATCGTACTAACTTTGCATATTGTTAGCCAGGCAGAGACATCCCGATTGGCTGCCGTTCTCGAGATCGTAGTTTTTATCTGAAACAAATATGATTGAAATTTTATTTTCTTAAGATCCATCATTTTTTTTTTAATCTACTTGATGTAAAAAAAATTGAAAATTCAGAGAATTATACACTTTGAAAATAGAATATACGATTGTAACCATTTTTTTTATTTACCATGAACAAAATACTTTTTTTGCCTTCTGTATTGAACAATTATATTTGGGTAAAAAAGAGCGATGTTGTACACTCGGGTGCCAAATTATGTAAAGATTGGTTGGATAATGCTTGAGAATGCCTGCCGATTTGAGAAATTTTATTTTGGATTTCGGTTTTTAGGAAAATGCGTTCAAAGTTTTGTCACGAAGAAATTCAATAATAGTTACAGGACTACCAATATAGTCATTATTATTATTATTTCCATTGTGGAAGGAAAAGTAACGATTGAAGCATTACTTTATGATTTTTAATTTCTCAACCCCATTAAAACCTCAGCTACGCGTTCTGAGCTTCGAATATCATCTACTTTCGGCAAAAATTGTCCGAAAAATAATATCGAACGTGCGTGAGGTTCGAAAAGGCACTCCGAAAACATTATAATTACAAAATGAATTACAGTCACATTGAAATCAAGACAAAAAGCATTTCACGTTGAAAAAACTTAAATATCATGAATTCTGTCTTAAAGTATCGTCAGTGATTCTGCGGTGTTCTTGCCGTAGTCTAAAGCACTTCCACAGCCCATATCGAGCTTCCCAATCGACAAAAAACAGTTCGGGTTTGTCCCAAAGTACGTGATGAATGGCGAATCGGTATCTTGACTTGATGGGTGGATTGAGATGCGGTGCCCATTGAGCTCTCTGCATCATGACCTTATTGACATAAGCATAAAATACTTTAGCTTCATGTATCCAGCAAAGAAGGCTCATAACAGCGATAACAGTGGCATGAATGTGGCAAGAAATATTGCGTGACATATTGCTTTGTTCCAGAGTCAAATCTTGTAAATTCATGACAAGGCAAACGAGAGCAGCTGCAGTGAAGCCGCAAGGTACTTCAATAGCGATGAGGCAAATGGTGCAGTAGACGGATTCGAGATTCAGACGAATTGCGGAATGTGTCATAATTCCATGGACGATACTATCGTGTAAAATTTCACGATTAGCTTCCAGGAAATATTTGTCTTGCTTGTCGTAACGATTGACTCGCAAGTCGAAGCTCATATTTTCGAAAAATACTTTTGGCGTGTCAAATTGTTTTCTATTGTCGTGACGATCTAGAAGATGATGCATCACACGATTCCCCAGTAAACTTACGAGACGATTGGTCGACGCTATCATTCGCATGAGAATCGGGAAAATGTTGCTCGTCAAGGTGTCTTTGTAAAGATGAGTGTCGTGCATGTATGCAGCGTACTCGAGGGTGCTTCCAAAATCCAGTATCGTCATGTCCGAAATATTGTCATCGATCGACCAAACGCACATGTGATAAACAACCACAAGAAGGTGCTCGTTCGTGAGGTTTTTTATCGTATGACGTAGGCAAACTTCGAGACCTCTTTTCAACGGGGCATAAGGCGGCACGTCGTCGGGTTTATTACCGCTTAAACTCCCGTAGTAAAGCTTCAAGATTCTCTCGATAGTCGAAACTGTCTCTTGGTCCTTTGACCACGAATATACGTCCAGGATCTCGTAAAGTATTCGAACTATGGCTCGAGCATCAAAAAAACCAGTCATTTCATTTTCCACTCGATCTAAAAGCGCTTCTACGAACCGACCACCTCCGACTCCTTGTTCCAATAAACCACGAGCTAATTTCCAGCACAAATGCTCCCAATGCCAAAGTCTCTCTTTGTGCAAAACTTCCACAAGAGAATTTACGATTTCTTCGGTTTTCTCCGGAATGAACGATCTCAATATTTCGTTGTAACAAACTAACGCGATTTTGTAATCTCTACGACGTTTCCAATCGCAAAAACCAATCTCTGCTCTGTGCAACTTCTCCTCGTAATAAGACAGCAGCTTGATCGAGCACGATATTAGATCACGCGTTCCTACGAATTGCAACTCATCGCGTTTACTGTCGCGTAATATACTTAGCAAACTACGTAAAGCTTTGTTGTTACGGGCACGAAGCTTTGACTCTTTTGACACATTTTTAAAACACATTATCTTCAATTCCCGAATACGAGATTTTATCTCTTCGTTTGTTAATGATCTTGTTTTTATACGTGGAATACACAAGAATTTTGACATTTCTGTGACGACATTTTTTAAATAAATTATTCTTCCTTCTTAACCCTTTCTGTAGATATATTTGTTTTTTTTGTCTTTCGAAAGTTTGTATATCTTTAGGTGTCCTTCAGGTGGAAAAACAACTTTTAAGCACGATTGCAGCGTTCCTCATCATCGTAGGGGTAATTTTTTACAAAAGTTATTGCTTCGACTCTCTAGTTTTTGAAACTAGTTATTTTTCGGAATATTTCATTATTTGATGGAGATATCAAGATAATGTGAGTCATTGATGAAAAAAGACAAAGAGCGGAATGAAAATTCCGTATGAAATGAAAGGAACTCTAGAAAATCACACAATTCGTTGTGTACGAGAACAAAGAATTGTCTGATTATTTACTTGACAACTTTTTTCTTTAATATAATATGTGAATTTTTTTTTTTGATCGGTTGTTACGAACCCGTGAAGCGGTCAAAGTTGTTTTTACAAAATGAAGAAAGAAAAAAAAGGAGTTACTTCGTATAATTTTTAATGAAATATCTGACTTTTTTGAATTTGACTATATACGTGACAAAACGTCAACACGAACCGTGAAAAACTTTTCTAATCAAATTTCCCGCTGAAATGATAGCCTCTGTTCGAGGCTGCGACTGCGTGCGTGCTGCGTGCGAAGTTAGAACGCGGCGCGCGCATGCTCATCGTAAGCGAGACGACGCCATCTTTACCAGCGAAATGTTTGTGCGCGAGCAATAATAAACATCTTTACCAGCGAAATGTTTGTGCGCGAGCAATAATAAATAGTATTTTTAAAAAGAATAATTGCGTTAGAAAGTACTCTCTCGCATAATCTCGTTGTGCAAGCAAAAGTTAACATACAATATAACGTATAGTAAAATTTCGTAGTTTACTCGTTCCACCTTTGTTTCTGGAAGGAAACGTTAGATAGATCAGCTGCTGTCACGCATCAAAATTAGCACGCAAACACGGTTCCTTCTCTTTCGGACGTTTTTTTTCTTCCGTGTTTACAATTTTTCGCATATCTCTTGGTGCAAACTGCAGCCATCAGATGGATGAGGGGTTCGTGCGCAGTTTCGATGGGCATCAGCGACGACGCGATTAAACGCTGTCGTGGAATTGTTTATTTATTTTTTCCGTTTCCGTAAAAACTTCCATCATTTCGTTTCATCCGTTTGCGATCTTTTGGCAAGAAAGTTGAAGACATAAGGGCGTAATAAAGAAGAAAACAACCACATCGGCCTCTAAACGCAATCTTGGTTCAGTGCCTGGTGTACGCGTCTTGTTATTAATAGATTTCATACACACATATAAGTCGCGCGTGTTAATAATGGCAGAAGAACCGAATTTCATGACGCACGATGATTTTGCTGGTAAAAAGCCAACGGTTAACCTCCGTTTCCCAGTTATATGGACGAATGCTGGACCCGAGGACGATTCCGTTCGAAAGAATGGTATGTCATTCATTTCGACGCCGAACGTACGCGATTGGGAATCTTTCAAACGCGATCTGGTGAGTCCAACTTTTCCGGTTTCTTTTACTTTTATTCTTTTTCCTCTCAATTATGCAATTCATCCTTCTGATTCGTCTCTACTCGATATCATTGACTATAAACAACAATGAACTTGATACAAAATTCATCCCCTGCTTGACCCTGAAATGAGCACAGAGTATATGTATATGCAATCTGCAGTTCGTGACATTTCAAGCATCGCTACATATAGATATACTCTGCCGAATAAAGTTTTCTTCAACACAGAATAAAGTCACGTATGTTCGAAATTCCGACGTGGGCAACACTATGAGTGATTTTAGACTTTCGTTAAATATACACAAAAATACAATTGAGTTGTTAAATTAACATCGATATCTTTGTAACGATTGACGGATAAATTTTTTTCTCGTTTTCTATCGCTCTCTGTCTCTTTCGACCTCGGAAATTTTGTTTTCAAAATAATAAAGTGACTAGAAAAAAAAAATTCTACAATTAAAAATGCCAAAGACTCATAACACCATTTCGCAGCATTTTTATGAAACAAAAGTTGAATACCGATTATTCTCAGCTACTGTGTGACTCCTCATTGAAAAATGAACAAATCATTAAATATGACGTGTACTTCAAATTTTACTCGTGTTTCTTGACGTTTTCGTATTCTTGGTTCAAATGATCGTTATGACGTTGTGTGCGCATGACATTGTTGCAGTTATTTTCCATTTAAATCCTTTGTTGCTAATTTCACACGATCATATGTTTTCTATGTGTACTTAATCATCTACGTCCATTTATCCGAAAAAATACTATCGATGCTTTCCCTTCATGTCGTAAAAATCAATAATCATCAGATACCCAAACAAAATTCTTACTATTTTTTTTCTAATACAGTGATAATGAATATAACGACGAAATGATTATTACTATAATTTTTCTTTGTATCTGAACATCGTATTATGCTAATGACAAGGAAAATGAATGGTACAAAAAAGTGCAAATTTGTCGGTAGAGATTCACAGTAGTTTACAGCTCATGTAACTCTTCAGATTAACCAGAAATTATGAACATTTATATGTGTTTTTATATCGAGAGATGTTTTGTTCAAAAATAAGAAAATAATCATACCGGAAAGCGAATATTATTATTTGTACCGACTCATTTGTGAAAATAATGCTAAAGTCACTTTTATATATCCAATAATTGCAACAATAGTGTAAAAAAAAACTGTTCTTGGTGTGGTTGGGGCAACACTATCAAAAGACGCGGTAGCTCCTCGTTTTATTATAACGCGAAATAATGTTATTCGAAAACGTGTGTCGATGTGTAGTGCGCGCGGAATTGAATAGTACGCAAGATTCACGGGTTGCACATCGAGCATCCTTTTCTGTCGGTAACAGAAAGATTCGTCCTCGGAAAATTCGTCCCCGCGTTGGCCGAATTCGCCTAAAGATAGATAATGAGTCTGGGAGTCAAATCTGCTAACTTTTATTGTCATTTAATTGTATTAATTATTAATAAATATATAATTCATTGACATACATTTAGGGAATGGGGTTTTCGAGGTCCATTTCATGTACAAAGCGGGATTTTTCTGAGGCACAAATTTTCCAGGGGATGAATCTTCCTGGATTGAAATCAACGTCAAAAATCAGGATTAATACATAAATAGGAAAAAATATAATAATAAAAACAAAAGAAAGTCGTTGTATTCCAATGCAACACTTCAATAGCATAAAAAATGAATAAGAAATATATTTATCGTTGTGTTCGAACGATGCAAACTTCAATTACATAAATAAATGTATATGTTATTTATATTTATCGTAGCAACTAGAATAACAATAATGATAAATACACGTACGTGTGTGTATGCGAGAAAAATAGCCAGTCGAGTTGCTATGGATGAATCACTGATATTTTTGGCGCTCTTTTGACTCTGCTCTAACATTCTTTGAATGAAAGATATTTTTGGAGCAAATACTAAGAAAATTTGGATTTTTCAGTTCGCACCATTCGAACATTCTATCGACCATGTGGTGACTTACATCGATAGTGACACCGACCAAATCCCCATTGAGTCTCAGTGTGAATTTGACGAAGCCTTGAAGATCGCAACTGCTCGAGCAACCCAAAAAACACAACCGAATTACCTGTATTTAGTCGTCGACCGAGGCTTCGAATCCAAAACGAACAATAAGAAGAAAAATATTTACACCCAAAATTCAACTCCGTTGGTTATGCCTCCTATTGATTTGAACGATGGTGGACACGAGGGACCACGAATTCATCGACCCAACGAGATTAATTACAATGTTAAGGAGCCTGAACTCTCGGACGATGGTGTACCGAAGTGGTTCACAAGTTACATACAAAAGGTAAGAATTCCTCTTGTCAATCACGACAACATTTTCCTTTTTATTAAATACTACGCAAATTATGTTGTTTTATTTGATTTTTCGTTTTGTTTTCAAATCTCACGATGTAGAACATTGTAGAATTGCTTATTCATCAGCTTTTATCTTCTTATATCATGTTGCAATAAATTTTGATGCCGATTTGATGCGCCAACATAATTCAAAGTTTTTTAGACATAAAATATCATGAAAATTATTAAATTTTCGTTGGATTCCAATAATGCAAACTTTAAAAATCTAAAACAATTGACAAATTTCTTATTAAAATGCTTTATTTTTATACAGGTAAACATTTGGAGAAATAGCAAAATATGAAAATAAAAATCCATTGGGGTGTTGTCTCGTTAAAGCGGTCAAATCGTTAGTCTTTGGTAGACCAAATAAAACACAGGTCTCGAGTGTTTTAATTGGATTATCAGACAGAATCAAATTGCCCAAGTTACCGAGATTTTTTGAAATACCTTTCTTGATTTTCACAATTCTCTTATTCGATAAATTCGAAAATTGAAGATCATGAAAATGAACAATAAATACATTTTTTCCAAGGGATAAATACTAAAGAATTGTTGATTCGGAGGGCTATTGTCAATATTTTTTTATTTTATTATCATTAAGATATGGTTCGAATATCCGCGTCAAGTGGAAACTTTAATTCTCCCTATCGTCAAAGAGCTTAGAAGATGGTTCTCCGGCCCCCAGTAAGCCGTAAAAAGAATCAAGCGTAATTTCTTTAATGCCATTGTATGAAAGATCGAGATGTGTCAGACCATAGAGCCCATCGAACACTCCTTTGTCCAGGGTAGATAATTTGTTATTCGAGAGATCCAAATTCCAAAGAGTTGCAAAAGTCCGAAACGCACCTATTTCTATCTTTTCAATGTTATTTCTTGCAAAAATAAGCTTTTTCGCAGAGTTGAATCCACGCAGAGATTCCTTTGTGATGACGGCTATGTTGTTGCCAGCAAAATCAATTGTGTCAAGCTCATGAAACCGAGAAAAAGTGTCAGGCACTAACTCATTGATACAATTGTCACTCAGCGTCAACGATGCCAAAGTTGGTGGCAGAGTCTTAACAAATCTCGTGTTGTTGAGCCGATTTTTACTCAAATCCACAGATATCAGCTTCGTTTCTTCCAAGGCACCGTCTGCGATCTCGCTGATGAAATTATTTGACAGGTTCAACAATTTCATATCTTTATTGATAATTATTCCTTTCTTTAGGTGTACAATTTTGTTGTTGGACAAATCAATGGTTTTAATATGTGCTGGCAAGCCATTAAGCAAATTCGTCGTTATGTCTATGATATTGTTATTTTTCAAATTGATGATTTCAACATTCTTATTAAGAGAATACCAACCGACTGCAAATTTAGATATTTCCAAATTTTCTAAGTTCAGAGTGTGCCATGGAAGAGCATGAAGACAGCTCACAGGTCTGCAATGAAGTTCGCTTGTAATTGTATCAGGTTTGACCTTTTCAAGTATTTCATCATGAATACATGCTATTTCGCCAGAATACCAAACTGGTCCATCTGATAAATAACATTTTGGTACGTCGATCACCAGTACATCGTCATCGTCAACGAACAACACAATATGCAGTTGCAAGAAATCACGTGTAAACCTTGCTGCTATGTTTGTTGATTTCCTAAGCCCATAGCGAGTCAATTCTTCCAAGGGATTGTTTGAAATATTCAGGAACTTGAGATTACTCAATTCAGAAAACGTGCGATATTGAAAAGATGATATCGCATTGTCTGCTAGAGAAAGATTTTCCAAT
Organism: Campoletis raptor; assembly: GCA_948107755.1. Lineage (NCBI taxonomy): Eukaryota > Metazoa > Arthropoda > Insecta > Hymenoptera > Ichneumonidae > Campoletis > Campoletis raptor. Next base: position 16,123,704 of record OX403622.1, read on the forward strand.
TCTTGAAGATACATAAAAGTAGCTCGTGGCACCACGGATATAGAGTTGTTTGCAAGATTGATACTCTTGACATGAGTCAGATTTGCAAACACGTTGATATCGATGAATCGAATACCCAAACTCGAGAGATCCAAAGCATCAAGTGGTTCGCCAATTACTGAAATGCTTTTGAGCACTCCGCTCTTAATTTTGGCAGCATAAATGTTTGGATTCAATTCACAGGTAGCAGCAAGCACCATCGGGACCAGCAAGTAGCAAAAAATCAACATCTCGTATTTGATTTCCAACAATCTTGATAGAAACAAATAGTAAAAACAAAAAAAAAAAACGATAATAGCCAATACACATCGAGTTTAAAACCAAGTCATAGATCTTACATTTTTCTTAAACTCTTTTCTTCCCGCATAAACCCTAAACGAGCCTATTCCATCACTTTTTAATCCACCCAAGTATTAACTTTGCTCAAGGATGTTTGACTTCGTAATCGAAAAGTTCTGGTCCACCCAGAAAAACAGCAAAAATTGGCTGAAACGTTTTTTATTCCGATACTACAAACGATGTCGAAAAATTTCAATTTCGAAATTCGCTGCTAAAACTCCACACTTAGGTCGATCTGTTCTATTAGGATTTTCAAGGCCTCAAGGAGAACAAAATGTTCAAAAAATGCACATCACCCCAGTCGATACTTTAAATTTATAGAATTCAAGAATAATATTTCTGAAATAATTCGTACAGATTTATTTTTTATTGCGCCTTTATCGCGACCCTTAAAAATTCTCAAGACATAAATAAAACATTCAATAGGATTCTTAAAAAAAATGGAGATGTCTTCCGGATTATATTAAATGTATTTAACGTTGTTCGTCAAAGATACAAAAAGTATTCAGTTGCAATTAATTTCGAATATCTCGACTCCTAATGACCCAACGAGATTTTTTATTTTTGCAAATAAAAGTTAAAATGGAAAGTATTAAATAATATTAATAAGATATAAAAAATTAACGTTACAGCTAAAAAGTGAGTTTATTTGCAATCCTTCTGACAGCTAATACAAACTTTTTAATCCATACATCAATTATATTTTCCAAAATGCTTCATTTTAGGACATTCATTCAACTAGTATAACGAAGCAAAAAGAAAGCTTCTTACATTATATTACTTCATATAGATATTTAGAAATGATATATTTCAGAAAATATCGAGACAAAAAGAGATTTCAGCGGATAGTCAAGAATAGTCGAGATAATTTTACCAAATTTCAAAAAATATTTAAATTTTTCTACATTTTTTTCAAACACGAATGAACTTTACGGAACATTAGAACTATTCATGAATTTTTGATTGCCTTACATTGCAAAGTACGCAAAAGTCTGACCCAATTTTGGACATGGAATTTCCATAAATCAGGTTAAATCGCTAGTATCAATAATTTACAGTTCTTAACAATTTCGTATGCAAAAAATACCTAAAATAAGTTTAAAATAAACAATAACAAAATTATTGTCATGTTGAGAATCTTTTATGCTCACATTAATTTTGTTTGGTTAATGGGAATGAATACTTCATTTATGATCAGCTTACCAAATCGACAAGAAAGAACAGGGACGTCGCTGGGATACTGTGAAATTGTCAACGAGTTTGCATTGAAGGACCTATGATCACAGACTGACAAAATGAATCGAGAACTCGACAATAAATAGCTCTTAAGATGACCATTTTAAAGGGTGGGAGCAACTGCATAAACAAAATTTGGGGAAATTCGTTGATTCTCGAGGTAGTGTCTCTATCTCTTGAATATGCACGTGTTTTATGAACACGATAAAAATATTTTTCGGATTGAAGAAAAAAAATTTCAAAATAAAAACAAATTGCCAGAAGCAGACAAGTGGGCAAAAACTCTGAGTCTGATACGAGAAACTTTGATGGGAACAAATCGTGAGCGTACGAGAACAGTGTCAAGTGTTCTGACGTGATTTTTGTGAATAATGTTTGATAAGATAACGGCTGTGACGTAAAAATACGATTTGATGGACCATGCAAAAATAATTGAGCCTAAAACAAAACTCATCGTTTCATCAAACGAAAACGTCACAATTTTTTTTTATTGATATGGCGCAAAATCTTTATCTCAATGATAAACGTGGTTGAGTTTATCTTTCAAAACGGTTCAGTCCCCTTCTCCGTGCAATCCTGAAAAAATCTGAATAATAATTTGCATAAAATTGACGGTCACAATTTTGGCAATTGTTGATGAATTCAACTGTTTTTTCAATTGCATCTCAAGCACTTTTATATGAAATATAAAATTCCGTAGTGACCTTTTGACATAAGCGAAATCATGCATAGAACTCCCTTATTCTTTATCTTTTATTTAGACTTCGAGTTGTCTCGTTTGAAATCTTTCTTTTCTTTTTTCCAAGGTAAAACTTCACCCATTCGATTTGTTGTTTTCCTGTTAACTTCCAAACGATTTTCCAGGCCGAAAATGCTCGAGTGACAAATATTATTAAACCCTTCGACGACATTGACCCTATTCCACGTCAGATTTTTTCCGTGCCCTGCCAAAGTGGCGTTGAAATAATATTGTGATCATTCCAAAAAATATGCATTAACAAAAAGTACATTACTTTATTGTAATTGTTCATTTATTACAGTGGTCCCTTTCTTTTGGACGTGATTTATTATCAAGGGGGATAAAGTTTTCGATATATCGTGAGACATTTTTTTTTTTTGACATTCAAGGCATTGAAATGTGCTTTTTTTTAATCCGATTAGCATAAAAACACATCACAAATCATCGAACACACCCACTGTTACTCGACAAATCCAAAAATCGTAGATAATCAACACCAGCAAATACATCGACATTTGTCGGACTTAATAAATTATTTTGCAAGGATAAAGATGAAAGAATCGTTGAGTCGAAGGTTTCGTTCTAAATTTTTCTTATTTCAGTATTAGTTAGATAGAATCCGTGTCTATACATTTTATAAAAACTTTGAGTATCCACAAATCCAAACAACTGAAAAGACACTTTTTCGGTCCCCAGTAAGCCGTGGAAAGAATTATGCGAAATTTGTTTAATGTTGTTGGATGGAAGATCGAGTTTTGATGAAATGTAGAAAACCAGTTCGTTGTCCAGGCTAGATAATTCGTTGTTCGAGGGATCCAAGTTCCAAAGAGTTGTAAAATTCTGAAAGGCATCTACTTCTATCTTTTCAATATTATTTCTTGCAAAAATAAGCTTTTTCGCAGAGTTGAATCCGCGCAGAGATTCCTTTGTGATGACGGCTATGTTGTTGCCAGCAAAATCAATTGTGTCAAGTTCATGAAACCGAGAAAAAGTGTTAGGCACCAACTCATTGAGACAATTGTCACGCAGCGTCAACGATGCCATAGTCGGCGACAGAGTCTTAACAAATCTCGTGTTGTTTAGCGGATTCTTACTCAAATCCACAGATATCAGATTCGTTTCTTCCAAGGCATCGTCTGCGATCTCGCTGATGAAATTGTTTGACAGGTTCAACGATTTCATATCTTCCTTGATAATTATTCCTTTCTTTAGGTGTACAATTTTGTTGTTGGACAAATCAATGGTTTTAATATGAGCTGGCAAGCCATTAAGCAAACCGGTCGTTATACCCATGATATTGTTATTTTTCGAATTGATAGAAACCAAAGAGAAAGTAGAAAAATATTATGGATAATGGAGATAATTTTACAGAATTACAACAAATATTGTAGATAATTTAACATCACATTTCGTACACTCAAGAAATTTTCTACATTTTATTTTCAAATAAATATTAGTAAATTATAAAAGTTCTTGATTGATTCAGATTCAAAAGTACGTAACAGACTGAAAAACTTTTGTAAATATAACTATTCGTTGAAGAGCATACAATTCACCAAAATCAACAATGGCGAAAATCGACGACGCAAAAATGATATAAAAACCTTAGATTGTACACATTTTGAAGCACGCGCGAGCACAGACTGCCAATATTACCGGGAAAATGAACGATAAATAGCTTCCTAAGAAGACCATCCCGAATGGTGGGAGTGACGGTATAAGCAAGCATTGAAGAAATTTGTTCATTTACACGATAGTGTCTTTATCTCTTAAACATGTATACGTGGCTCACACATCCAAAATATTTCTTGAATTAAAAAAAAAAAAAAAAAAAAATGCCAGAGCAGACAAGTGGGGAAAACCCGACTTGATACGAGAATATTCTTTCGATCAGTAGTAATTCCCGAAGGAGGCAAGTGGGGTAAAACCACATTGTCAGATACGAGAAGTTTGAGTGATAATAGGTGGTAGACATGAAAGAGCAGTGTCAAGTTTTTTTTATCGCGTTTACTGTCTGATTGAGTAGACTTCGCGTATTTACATGACAATTGCTTGATAAGATGACGGAGGGACCATAAAAGTAGTGAACTTATAAAAAGATCATTATGCTGATAAATGGAAACGTAATCATGACTGTACGATCGAATTTCTTTCAATTTATTCATTTAAACGGTCCGCAAACTTCAATTTCTCTAATAAACATCGTTGAGTTAACATTTTGAGGAAGTAATGCTTTTGGTCCATAAAATTATATTAAGACCTTTATCAATATTTCGCTGACAAAAATAAGGAATGGGAAGGGGGTTTGAGAGAGTTTTAATGTTTCGTCACGAATTGGACGTATTTTTTTTAAAACAAAAACACAAGATCTTAATCACTTTTTTATAAAAAAAGATTCCGTAATGAGCCTTTGATCCAATTGACAGTTGATTCCCCGTTCGAGAATAATGCTTCATTAAAATACTAAATGAATTTACTGTAAATGGTCAGGAATTTGCGATAAGCATTTAAATCAACACAAATGACTTTTTTTAAAATTTTATTTATTTAGATATCATAAAACACATTTCTCTGTAAAAGTTCGATCCATATCTCATTCAATAGACCTCTGGATGTTCTGTTTTTGTTTAAACTGAATGATGAAAATTTTTCTGTATTTGGGATAATCCTAAGAGTTTTACGACACGAAGTACCCAATCTTGAGGTTCTAAGGTTAGAAATGATGGTACAATTATCAATATGCCACGAAATATTTTTTGTCATCAAACGCTCACATATATGTGATAAACATGAGAATAATCATTATTATAAGATTCGTAATCGTTGCCACTGTTTAATCCGTAGCAAATGGCATTACAAGTCATCAAAAACTCCCCCCTGTAAAAGTTCAAGTTGAATGTTCTTCAATTGAACAATGGAATATTTATATTTGGTTAAACCAAACAGAGCACCATTTTCCAGTCTCTTAAATGGATTATTACTGAGATCCAAGTTGGTCACTTTGCCAAGATGTTTTGCAAAACCTTTTTCGATTTTCGTGATTCCATTGTTCGACAAATCCAAAACATTCAAATTATCAAGATCAGCAAATTCGTCACCAATTATATGGTGTAATTGGTTGTTTGCTAGACGCAGAGACTTGAGAGTCGTCAAGTCGAAGGTTCCGTTCTCAATTTTCCTTATTTTATTGTTATTGAGTTCAAGTGTGTCTGTTGGCACTCTGGCAAAAGTACCAGCTTCCAATATTTCAATTTGGTTGAAAGACAAAGACAGTGTATGCAACGTATTCGTTAAGCCATAGAAAAAGTCAGGGTTTATTTTTTTAAAGTTGTTCGATGAGAGATCGATGGAGATGGGAGATCCAACCTGGAGACCATAGAACACGCCCTTTTTCAACGTTGATAAATTGTTTTCTGCGAGATTCAAGTATTGAAGAGATGTCAAATTCCGAAAAGCATCTATTTCAATGTTTTTTATTTTATTTCTCGCGAGATTGAGACTTTTGACAGGATCAAGTCCACACAGAGATTCGGTTTTGATGACACTTATGTTGTTGCCAGCTAAATCGATGCTGTCAAGTTCATGAAACCGGGAAAAAATGTGAGGCAATAATTCGTTGATACAGTTACCACTAAGGTTCAAAGATTGTAGAGTTTCTGGCAGAGTCGTAACGAATCTTGTGTCATTAAGACGATTTTTATGTAAATTCATTGATAAGAGCTTCGGTTTCGCCAAAGCTCCGTCTTCGATCTCGCTGATAGAATTATTCGTAAAATCCAGAAACTTAAGATTTTCGTTCAGAATTATTCCACTTTTCAAGCTCACAATTTTGTTGTTGGACAAATTAATATTTATTATATACGCTGGTAAATCATTAAGAAACTCGGCTGTTATGTCTGCAATGTTGTTGTTGGCAAAATTGATGCCTTTGTGCCTCCTATTAAGACGATACCAACCAGCAGCGAATTTCGATATCCCTAAATTTTCTAGGTGTAGATACCTCGTCAAGTTTTCGTGTACGTAATGCGATCCTGTATCAAAGTGCACTACTTTACAGTGAGGGTCATCTGTCATTGAATCTTCATAAGTTTCGAGCTTTTCAACAATTCCATCACGAATACATATTACCGCCCGATCATCGGCCCAAAATGTCCATGGACCATGATATGGAACATACGTTGATGGGTCGCGATCGTAACTGTTATAATCTTCAAAGACGAGAGTGTGCAGCATCGACAATTGATTGTTAATCATTACTGCTGATATATTTGCCCCTGTTCCGAGCCCATACAAATGTCCTGCAGACAACTCACTTATTCCATTGCCTGAGATATTCAAAAACTTGAGGTTCCTCAATGCCGAAAACTCGCCACGATCGATACGGCGTATATCATTGTCTGCTAGAGAAAGATACTCTAAGTTTTCCAGACGCGTCGTAAACGGTTGATAAACTGGAAAGGCGATCCCGGTTCGATCAAGATTTAAACTCTTGATATGAGTTAGATTATCAAACACATATGGCTCGATGCGTCCAAAGCGTACACCCGAGAGATCCAAGGTATCAGTTGGTTCGCCAATAATCTCAATGCCCACAAGCGCTGGGCCCTGAATCTTAAGGACGCAACAGTCTAGAGTCACTTCATCGGGAGCCGCGAAGATCATCGGGATAAAAAAAAACCCAAAAATCAACATCCTGTTGATTTCCGCAAGTCTGTATAGAAATCACGGTAAATTAAGAATAATAATTACAAATAACATTTTATTTAAAAACTTGATTATTAAGAGGGTCGTGTTCATGATTTTATTAGCATTTTCTTTTTCTTTGAGTCTATTTATAATGCCAAAAGATTTACATGTTACATTATTCATTTGTATTTCAGTAATTTTTTAAAATTTTTCCATGCAGTTATATTTAGTATAATTTGCTTGAGTTAACACATAGGCTTACCAAAATCGAGGATAAAAAAGAAAAATGATATCGTAGAATTGTTGCACAACTGGCATTCGAGCACACTCGAGTACAGACTGACAAAATAAATCGCTAAAGAGACCATAAATAGCTCATGAGAGGATCATCTTGGATGGTGGGAGCGACTGCAAACCAAGTTTTGGGTGAACTTGTTTATTTTTCGGATAGTGTCTCTATCTTTCCAATACACACATGGCTTGCGTACATTTCTAAAATATTGGGTCAATCGCAAATATTTTCCAGGCCAGGCAAGTAGACAAAACCACGTGGTCAGACACGCGAAGCTTGAGTGAAAATGTATGGTAGACATGAATAAAGAACAGGTCCAAGGTTTCTATCGTGTTTAAGGTCTGATCGAATGAACTCTACGGATTTACGTGATCACTGCTTAGTGATAAGATAGTGAAGGTACCACGAGAGCACCCTAAAAAGCATAAAAAGGAAAAAGAACTTAAAAAAATGAATTGTTTCAATGAACGAAGACGTATAATTATAGCATCGAATTTATTTTTTTGAGATTTGTTATGTTATTTAATGAGTTTTCAAGCACTTTTTTGTGATAAGAGATTCCGCAATGACCCATTGACCCAATCGACATCATGCATGGAAACAGCAAATTTCAAATCGTTTATGTAGATAATCAACTTTGATTATTTTGGAATATTTTTTTAATCCGAGGTAAAAATTTGCTAACTGTTGTTTTATTTGTGGTAATATTTGATCACGACGTAATTATTAACATAAGTATGATACAATTATTGATATGCAAGTAAAATATTTTTATTAACATTACATATCAGATGTGTGTAACAATCATAAAACAACGATAATTAATACAGTGGCAATACATGGCCTTTTAAAAACTGAATACGAGTAAATCGCATTACAAAGATTCGAAAACACCTCTATGCAAGAGTTCAAGATGGGCCCCGTCTACTAGAATTGACAAATCATTTGTATTTAATAACCCAACTAAAGACCCATTCTCGAATTTCTCGATTGGATTATTAGAAAGAATCAAGTCTCTAACGCGATTGATATGTTTTGCAAAACCATTCTGGATTTTAATAATTCCATTGTTCGCCAAATTCAATACTCGAATACTCTCCAGACCAGCGAATTCATCACCATTTATCAGGGCCAACAAATTATTTTGTAGATTCAGAAACTTAAGAGTTGTCCTAGCACCTGTGGTTCCGTGCTCAATCTTCCACCTTTTATTGTCCATAGGTTCGTGTGTCAACACTTTATCAAAAGTACCACTAGTTTCCGATATTTCGATCTCGTTAGGTGACGAAAACCGTCTACGAGTATTCAATAAAGGATGAAAACTGTGATCGACGATTTGTTTGATGTTGTTCGATGAGAGATTAAGCCAAATTATAACAGGAAGATCATCAAGCATTCCTTTATCGAAAGTAGTTAATTTGTTATTAGCGAGATCCAACCTCTTAAGATGTGTAGAATATCGAAAAGCACCTATTTCGATATTTTCGATATTATTTCTTGCTAAAATGAAATTTCTTGCCTCCCACCATGAGCAGGTATTTCGTAAGCCAGTTCAGGAGGGACCGCGAGGACCATCGGAACTAGCAACAAGCCGAAAATCAACATTTTGTTGTTAATCTTCAAGAATCTGTAGAAAAAAAGAGTAAAATTAAAAAGATGACAGTGAATTTGAAAAGTTGAAAAAAAAATTGACTTTTTTCCAAACAACTGATTTTAGAAGGAGTGTAAAAAATTAGAAATCAGTTCCAACTTTGATTATACAGTTTTATTCTTTTCTATCTGCTTAACATTCTCTCTTCTTCTGAAACAGTTGACTCAGTTTTTGATCACGTCAGTCATTTGAGATTCTGATACCAACGAGAAATAATTTTAATAAAATCATGACAAAAGATTATTCTGCATGTTGAAATCTGTAATGTACTTCGTTTGAAATCAACTTACCAATACTCCCGATTAAAGGGAGCAGTAATAGTGTTCAAATATTGGATGGTCCGCGTCAGAACACACGCGAGCAAAGACTGCCAAAAATGATCACAAAATTGACATTAAATAGATCATGAGCAGAACACTCGGATGGGAGGAGTGACTGCGTAAACAAGTCTTGGGGAAACTTGTTTATCCTTTAAATAGTGTCTTTATCTCGCTAACAGGCACGTGGTGTGCGTACATTTCCAAAATCTTTGGTCGATCGAAAATGTTGACCGGAGCAGGCAAGTAGCCACCACCACGTGTTCGAGCACAAGTAGCTTGAGTGGAAACGAACGTCAGACATAAAAAAGTAGTGTCAAGGTTTCTATCGCGTTCAAGGTCTGATCGAGTGAACTTCTAGGAATTCACGTGACCACTACTTGATAAGATAACGAAGGTACCGAAAGGGTACCCTTCATTCACTAAAAAGAGAAAGACCTTGGAAAAAAATTTCGTTTTGCTGAACGAAGACGTCATAACTAAAGGGTCAAGAGTCAAGAGTTATGGTGTTTGTTGATCGATTAAACTTTTTTTTTCTCGAATACTATTCATTTCGAATTTTTGAATATCTGTATTATCAGAGATTTGAAAAATATGGCCACCAAATATTTTTATTTACATCGTTTGGACACATGTAGAATTTTTTTGAATGTTTTTTAACTACAAAGCATCGACACTAATAATCCAAAGTTCGGGTTCTAGGTTAATTAATCGTACAGTACAATAATCTTTATGCAGTGGAATTTTTTATTGACATTTAAAACATAATGTAATGAGCATAAAAGTAATCATAATTAAAAAAACGGTGGAGAAACACGGCTTTTTCCTAATCGGCCACGTGAGAATTAAATTTCATCACAAATTATCGAAAACATCTCCATGTAGTGCTGATTCCAAGAACGAGTCAGCTTGCTGACCCTGTCGCACTCGAATATTACTCGAATATGGCCTTTTTCTGACGTCAATATTTTCTTCAAATCGCTCCCACGCAGCGTGTTAGTCACGATTTTACGGGATAGGAACGATTTATTATTATTTGTTTACATACTATTTTCGACCATAGTCATCTTCGTAAAAGTAATACATTTAAAGTAATTGAATGTTGTATTTCATACATTCCAGGTACTTTTTCTAGATTATTTTCATACGTAAAAGAATTCTTGAAGCTATAAGAAAATTATATAAGTTTCTGATCGGAAATGAATTTCTGATTGGTTAAAAGTAGGCATGAGAAGTCTGACTCAATTTTGGAAACAGAACAGCCGTACAGCAGGTTGAATCATCAGTATCGTATATTCATCAGTATCAGTAATATTGAAAATTCGCATACCAAAAAAACCAAAAATCAGTTCAAAAGAATAAAAAACAAGTATTATAATATTGAAGAACCCTGCAGCGAGGATTAATTTTGTTTCGTCGAGTTGTATCAATTGCTCGTTTGCTTACGATATTTCGATTATATTGCTTATATTTCATAATGTTCGGTGAAGAAGATTGACGACGTCTGGACAACGTAAAAATTGCAGATCATTGGAGAAAGAAATGTAGTTATAAAATTTCTTTAAATTATACAATTTTTATTCTTTTATAATGCTTAATTGTAATCGTTAATGTATTATAATGATTTATTCAATTTGGATACAATTATTAATAAGTATGACACAATTATCCATGTGCAAGTAAAATATTTTTATTGACATAACATATTTGATGTGTGTGACAATCATAAAATAATCATAATTGTAACAGTAGATACACATAGTCTTAAAGGAGTGGATACGAGTAAATAGTATTACAAATCATCGAAAACACCCCCCTGCAAAAGTTCAAGCTGGACGTTGTTTAATATAATTGTCCCATCAAACTTAGTTCTGAAACCGAACAAAGCCCCGTTCTCGAGTCTCTTGATCGGATTGTCAGAGAGAATCAACTTTTTTACATTAAGGAGATGTTTTGCAAAACCTTTCTTGATATTCATGATTCCATTGTTCGACAGATCCAAAATACCTAATGAATCAAAACCAGTAAATTCATCACCATTTAAATGGTTCAACGAATTATTTTGTAGATACAGTTCGTCGAGGAACGTCCCCGGGCACATGGTTCCCTGTTTAGTATCACGCGTTTTCTTTTCTACTTCTAATGCAATGTAGTATGAAGACCAATACCGTCCATCAGTATTCAAGTCCAAGCCATTAAAACAGTTACCCACGATTTGTTTAATATTGTTCGATGAGAGATCGAGGTGATGTAACGTAGGAATATCACTGATCATTTCTTTATTGAAAGTAGTTAATTTGTTATTAGAGAGATCCAATTTGCTAAGATTTTTCAAATTTCGGAAAGCACCTATTTCGATATTTTCGATTTTATTTCTTGCCAGAAAGAGCCACTTCAATGAGTTGAACCCACTTAGAGATTGCCTTCTAATGACAGTTATGTTGTTGCCAGAGAAATTCATACTGACCATTCCATGAAGCCGGGTAAAATTCGCAAGCAATAATTCATTAATACAATTATCACTCAGATCTAAAAATTCCAGAGTTGGTTGCACAGTGGTAAGAAATCTCATGTTATTCAGTCGATTTTTACTTAAATCTAGAACTGACAGCGTCACCGCGTCCAAGGCTCCGTCTTCGATCTCCCTGATATAATTATTCGACAAAATTAACCCATCTACGTATTTGTTCATAACTGTCCTTTTTTTTATGAGTTCAATTTTGTTATTCGACAAACTAACGATATTAACATTGTGTGACAAATCATTAAGAATCTCTGCTGTTAGGTCTGTGATGTTGTTATCGCTAATATCCAGCTGTATTAAGTACGAGGTAGTATTGAAATCACCCCAACCAGATGCAAATCTAGATATCCCAACATTTTTTAGGTTTATATTTACCAAATTGCTAGTAAGAAATTCACTTTGCACTGCTTTGCAATCAGGTTGTTTAGTAATATTATGAAGATAAACATGTTTAACCTTTTTGACAATTCCATCGTGAATACATAGTATGTACTCCCCATCGTAAGAAGGACTTATAGGATTTGCACCACAAACATATATCTCATAATCCGTTTTTGTACGGTTCTCAAACACCGCCGTGCTCATCTGAGACAGTCCATGAGGCAGCTTTGCTGATATGTTCGTTGATTTTCCAAGCCCGTATAAACTTCCATAAGGTAATGTTTCTATAGGATTGTTCGAAATATTGAGGAATTTTAGATTACTTAATTCCGAGAACAGGCCAAATATCAAACTGGACATCGCATTGTCTGCTAGAGAGAGCTCTTCCAATTCTCGAAGATTTGAAAAAGTGGATGGGTCCAGAGAGAAGATTGAGTTGTTTGCGAGATTGATACTCTTGACGTGAGTCAGATTTTGAAATACGTTGACATCGATGAATTCAATACCCAAACCCGAAAGGTCCAGCTTTTCCGGGGGCTCACCAGTTACTTCAGTGCTTTTGAGAACTCCGTTTTCAATTTTAGGAACATAAATGTTTTGCGTCAATTCAGCGGGGGCTGCGAGGACTATCGGGAGCAGCAAAAAGCCAAAAATCAACATTTTGTGGTTGATTTTCAAGAATCTGTAGAAAAAAACAGTAAACGAGAGAAAAAATCAATTTATATTGATTGTATTTCGTTGAGTTATATGATTCACTTCGTTTAGAAAAAGCTTACCAGAATCGCCGACGAAAGAGAGCAGTAATATTGTTGAAAACTTAGATGGTCCACGTTAGAGCACACGCGTGCAAAGACTGACAAAATGAATCGAGAAATACTTTATATACAGATCATGAGAAGACCATCTCAGATGGTGGAAGTTGCTGCGTAAGTAAGTCTTGGGGAAAGCCCGTTTATTTTTTTGATAGTGTCCCTATCTCCCAAACAGTTACGTGGTTTGTAAATATTCCCAAAATATTGTGTGAATCGAAAATATTCATTAGGGTAGGCAAATAAATAAAAATATATAGTCAGACACGAGAATCTTGGGTGGGAATACATGGTGGAGATGGAAGAGCAGTGCTAGGCTTTCTGTCGCGTTTAGGGTCAAGAGATTGAATGAAATCCACGAATTTATGTGATAACCACTACTTGATAAGATGCCATGCAGCGGTATCATTCTCTAAGTCTAGTTGTTATTGCTCGAAATTCAAAACAACAAAACTTATTAAAAAATCTATACAAACAATTCAATAAAATAAATTTTATTAAAATCTTATATATTTATTCACCAGACTATGACTAAATGATCCTCTGGCATCATGGAAATTCCACATTTATTTTTTTACGTGTGGAGTTTACCATTTTTGACTCTTCCCTCCTTCGGAGTCGAAAATTTATTAATCAGTGATGTTCTGTCCTTGTTACATATCGTTAAATGATCTTTACGGTATAAAATTTTTATTTTATGTCATTTGACGTTATCGAGCACAGCTCAAGAAAAGTTCACAAGGGAAACAAACGTCACTGAGAATAGAGTCCCACAGAACCCAATGAGTTCAAATACCCTGCTCTCTCCCCAATGAGTCGACAGGGTGTTCAATTGCACTGTGGGCTTCTGCCCCACATAACCTGCTACCATCGTAGTTCGTTGTGACAACTCTTACCCGAAGTAAACTCGGTGCAGAGATTAATTCAGAGGTCGACGTGATCATCTATTTTGAGAAATTTTCACTATTTCAAAAATAAACTGACATTCATCCAAAACGTTCATTAAACACTTGGAAAACAAACTCTTAAAGTAATTTATCAGTTGTCCGTTCGTTAAAAATGCTACTGGACGGTTTTTTGTTTGTTTTGTAAACGCTCAATATTTGACAATAAATAAATGTTACAGTTTGTTCTTATTTCAGCCGAGAAGGATGCTCTTATTTGATTAATTTTCATATAGTTATTTTTCACGCAACTGACAGCTGACAACATAGAACATTTTGTCCTGAGAATAAAACTTAATTATATTTTTGTTCGAACAAAGGAACAAAAAATAAAAGTCAAACTTTAATTTTTTCATAACAGATGAAAGAAGAAATCGTAACTGAAGTTTCAGCTCGAGTGACAAAAGCGGTGATGGAATCATTGCAGAAGAAGCATGAGAGCCGCAATGATTCAGGAGTTTCCGATTCTCCCGAATCCGATTCAGGGGACATTGGATCTGACAAGGCAAAAGAAAACATCCGTGAGGTGGATTTGTTGGACGACATAAAAACCGGTGATTCGTCATTGCGCTTGACTCAACACCGTTGTCAACACTCGCGCCGTCGTCATCGCAATCGGAATTCAGAGAAACAACATAAAAAGCTAAACAAGAGTAACAACGTGTCACAAGCACCGAACAATTCGGAGACGTCTTCGCCGCGTTGTTACAAATCTTCGTCGGCAAATCGTCGTCGTAATGAAAAATTAACACAGATGCGCGACGAAGAGGTACTCCTTGGTGCACAATCGACTTCCGGCAATTCCGAGCAACAAAACGCGTCCCCAAAACCTTCACGTGATTTAGAAAATCACAGCGAAGGTTTCGACACTCCGTATCGAAGAATGATCGCATCGGGAATAAAACAAATGTCGTTCACGCTCGTGGATTCAACGGACTTGCCAGAAGTTCCGATCCTCAAATTACGTCTGGCAAATTCTTCTTGCAACGAGGAAACGAAGCAAAATTTAAACGAAGAAAAACCTCGAATGGGTTGCTCGGTCACAGGAAACGATATGTTCGAACGATCAAACGACAGAGTTACCGATTATTGTACAGTTTCGGACAGCGATAATATTAGTATTATTTCGGACATTAGTCACGATTCTGACATGCAAAGATTAAGCAATAGTTTCGAGATGATAATCGGACATTCGATGAATATTCGTGACGAAAGTGATGACGAAAGAGAGCTGGTGATAACGATGGATCACGAGGAGAATGACGACGAGAAAAAACCGAACGACGAAGACCCTGACGTTCGTCGAGAATCTTCGAGCTTCGAACTCTTATCCGAGCCACCTTCGCCTCCGCTCTCAATTCATATGGACGAAGATCACTTTTCACCGGGTAACTACGATACGAAAAAGTATAACATGAACGACCCAATGACCTCGGAGAAACGAGATATTCAGGATAAGATGGAATCCAGCACTCTCGTTATCGATGCACAGGGACAAATCCATGAAAATACTAGCATCGAAATTCATGATGAAGAATCTGCTAATTTGATATTTCCAAAACGTACAAACGGCTCTTACTCTTTCGTCGCTGACACTTCACCAGGCTTGACGAAAGAGAGCGTCATCGAACCAGCTCGATCGGATCTGATGATCGATGACAAGTCTATCGTTACCGACGATTCCCCCAGCGAGAAAGAATCTGAAACTTTGAAACAAAATTTTGAAGAAAGCAATATTAATTTCACGAATTTTGAGGACAATTCGAACTTTGATTTCCATGAATCAACCCAGAGTTTCCATTCGCACACCGCAAATCCGTCGGAAAACGACCGCCAGGAGTTTGGAGTACACGTGAATGAACCGGACGTAAACGTTTCGACTACAACTTCTCACATATTTGTCGATCACAACGCGAAAAAAGGACTTGGCGATACGAGACAATCTTCGCCGAAGAAACAAGAATTCCGCCAAGCAAGAAGTAACTCCAGAAGAAATGCAAATTCTTCTCAAAACGAAGGATTTGATAACGGGTCAACAAATCGAGGCCGAAGAGTACCCGACTTTAACTTTGCTGCTGGTAATCCACCATTGATGCACATTTTACCGGAGCCTCTGCTCTTTGGCGCTGGCTACGTTGCAGCCAGTGCTTTCATCACTGCTCGTTACGTATGCGACAAAATATTCACATCTCAAACGGTAATTTTCATGGATATGAGAAAACAAAAGTTTAAACATTCGTTGAAGAAATTTGTTCGGGTATTAACCGTCGATCGGATTCGACGTTGGATTCATTTTTATTATCTCGATCGTTTCAAGCAATTTTAAAGGAAATAAATGTAGAAGCGAGCATACTGTGAATTTTATTATTTTTCATTTTTATTCTTTTGTAACTCAAATTTTTATTATTGTCACATTCATCCATTCAATTTATTTGATTAATCACTTATTTATTCATTCGTGTAAATAAAATTTATATATTTCTTTTCATACAATTGTTGTGTATGTTTCAGAGGAAGCCTGCTGACAAATCAAAGTTTGGACGACGATAAGTTTTTCATGCCTGCTAATAAAAACACCGTCTTCTTATTCTTCTTACTCTTCTCTCGGCTATCATTTATATTCGCACTTAAAACTACAAAAACAAAAGCAATTGCCCGCCGGCGAAATAATTTTAGGAAATAATTCTGACCGATAAATCGTCGATTAAAGAACGAGAAAAAATGAAGAATCTTTGAAGTAACTACTGTAGTTCACTGGCCAATTAAGTACCACATTTTCACCATGATTCCATGTCAAATTTGACACAAATTAAACGTAGTAAAAATTCATTTGGATCACAGCTCATTTTATTGACGTAGAAAAATACTAATAACAATAGATTGCAAAACCGTCAACCGATTAATGCAAATTTTCTAATGTTACGTTTTCAATCAGATTTATCGAAGAATAATCTGTATTTTTCAATCAATTTTCATGCACCGCGTTTCATTTAGTCTCTTCAAGAGGACTCTACCATGTCACCACGTAAATTTCTTCTAAACTTTATCGTTTCACTGCTGCTCATGAAATGTTTAATTAGTACGTGATAAATTCGTTGAAAATCTCTTGAGGAACAAAACATGACGTGCAGCATGAAAACCGATTAAAAAACATGGATTTATCTTTTAAAAAACTTGATGAAAATTTGTAATTATAAAATTTGCATTCATCAGTTGATGGTTTCACAATTTTTAATTGTTGACATTTTTCTACTTTAATAACATGCATCCTGTGATACAAATTTCTCTTCACTACTTTTAATTGGTGCATGAAAATTGTCACAAAGTTATTGTGGATATTTAGCACTCATTTGACTACCATGCAGTAGTTACCTCAACAATATTTAATCTCACTCTCGAATTTTTCGATTAATTTGAGCGATTACGAGTACGAGATGATGCTAGTGCATCGCATTGTTAGTGCGATAAAAAGCACATAGGCATAACAACGCTTCGTAGAACGAACGTGAATTTCATGCTAAATTATGGAGTAGTCAATCGTTGAAATTCTCGAGAATTTAGATCGAAAGAAATAAAGGGAAAAAACTGAAGGAATATTCGAAAAACTGTATTCGAGTCACTAGTGATTGAATAATCGATGCAATTTTGTGTACTAGAGGCAAATACTTGATAGTATACTATTCTGACGACATAACACAAATGAATTTAAACCGAGATACATGTAATAAGAAAATTCGTAGAAAAGAGATACAATAAAATAATTAAAAAAAAGCACACGCTTCGCTCCTTTCAACATTCCTCGTGTTCGTTGTTTATCACAATATATTTAAACGAAACTATAGTTTAGTTTATAAAAACTAGGATTTGGGCACAATTTGATTTTTTGCATCCAGTTATTTTGGTCCATGTGTAGAGATTTAAAAGTAATATTTTCCATAGTTGCAACTGAGATTAGAAACACGTCCTACATCAAATCGTTTCGAGTATATTTATTATGGGGAGAGCCTGACTTTTGGGTTCAGAAAGACCTTTTTTGTTTCAATTAAAATTGAAAATCTGCCAAATGACACAAAAGGTTTTTGGGAAGTATGAAAAATTACAAAGAAAAGTATTTAATAATTACTATTTGTCTTTAACGGAAACCTCAAAGACCATTTTTTCAAAACCTTGTTTTTTGAACTTGGGGTCATGATAGAAAATACTTGATTAATTGATTTGACAAAAAAAAATTTCCAGATTATTATAATGTCTTCTAAATAAAGTAAAATAATTTAGACGAACATGATTTTGTAAAAATGTTCTTACAAACAATTTTTTAAACAGATATTTTTTAAATTTATATTCAATGCTTTACAGAAAAATGTAAAAATGTATTTATTTTTATGCTTTCCAAAGATCAAATCAAAGTTTAACAATTATTCATGAAAAATGGGACTCTTCTGACTTCTGAAACTAGACTCTTCCCTTATAATACGATTTCTGTTATCTTCAGCTCGTTTTTTTCGTTTCTTCGTAGTTGGGCATTCTTTTCTTGCCTGGAAACGTGATACATTATAATCGCCTGGAATGATAGGATTTTTCTGAATGTACGAGTATTTTTTCAAGTCTTTTATGATTTCCATTATTTAGTTCGCAGAATCGAAGTTTTTCCATTGATGGAAAAAAAAAAAAATTCACGTTATTCGAATTTCTACAAAACAAAATTGATTAGTCTTGACTTCAACATCGTATCATTTTAGTGGCAACGCTGATAATCATTCGTGAAAAATTAAAATTGGATGATTGTACAGCCGAAGAGTTAATCGTTCGTACTTTCATATAAGAAATATTTGAAGGTTAATGGATTTTCCAGAGATTATTCTCTTCAAAAACAGTCGAAAAATAAAATGATTGGAAATACTTTTGTGACAGAAAAATCGCTTTTTTTTTTAAGCGTAACAAATAATTCCCGCATTGATTAAAAGTCCTCGATAAAACTCGTAAATTACGTGCTCACGATACCAATTCATATCGTTCTTCCAGAAAAATAATTTTCAGATTTTTCTATTTTTGTCTGGACGATTTCACTTCCGGTCACTGGTTTGTATTCACTTTACTATCTCGAATAACCGTGATGGCGATTTTATAAAAAAGTAAAACAACGTTTGTAACGTTTTTGCTACGATCTCGAACCCCTTTTTTCGATCATCGGATTTTAATCGTTGGTACAACGATTGCAATACCTTTCGAAGAATGTTTAAATGATCAATGTGATATCTCGTCGAAACGGAACTAAAGTTTTTCTGTAGCGAGTATTTCGAACGTATGATTTAAGTGCCCACCACATCCGTCTTCGAGTGGAAGATCTGGTTCAACGGAATCCGTTTCAGGGACTTCCGCGTATTTGTATAATCGTGCCATCACTGCGAATATCACCATGTCGACGATCATGAGAACAGCAAAGAGGAAAAATTCACTCGACTGAAAATTAAACAAAAAGAATTAAGCAGATCAAACTAAAATCAATGGAATTCGAGGTCCAATCGCCTCTATCGAGGAACACTTTTTTTTGCTTTTTAACCACAGTGAAACTTATTGTTCTCGGATATCGAGCATGTGCTTTTTGCTTAGTCTAAAAAAATATGCATTCTGCCAAGAGACATGAGTCCGTAAAGTGGCCTCAGTCAATTTCGTTGAACAATTTCTTCTAAGGGGTTGAAAAAAAGTTAAAAGTCGATCCGTGCTTATGAACATGTTCACAGTGGACAAGATAAAAAAATTGATGTAGTTCGATATTTCTGGATCCAGAGGCTGCATTGTACATTTTTGTAAGGATTTGCCATTATATTTTACGACTTTCACAATTCAGATGTCATGAAACAGAAAATTAAGAGAAATGAGCGATTGGAGACGCAGATTTACCTGTTCGTTAAAGAATTTCACTTCAGCGATAATAACGACGATTAAATTCCCAAATGCCACAGTCAATAGCCAGCCAGCTTGTAACAGAGATTTCATGGTTGGAGGAGCCTGTGTAAATGCAAACTCGAGGCCAGTTACAGAGAACATAACTTCGCCCATAGTGATGATAATGTATTGAGGAATCAACCAAAGTATGTGCATCGAATTTGGCTCCGTAACTTCGATCGAACGAACATCCACGTATTCTTTCGTAATGCGGATCATAATTGTATAAACACCGCCTTGTTTAAAGTCCATGGATTTTACAACTTTGCCATCCACTTCGATGTCGTACGTGGTCGGAGTGAGTTCATCTAACTTTGTTGCAAATATCGTCTCATTGATGTAATATTCTTTTTCCAATGATTTTTCCTTCAGCTTAAGATGTATCGGATTGCCATTATAATTTCCGTTGTAGACAATACTCCGAACAATTGGAACGGCGTCGCCACTTTTGTTAACGAAGTCACGATAACCGTATGACAAAGGCCCATTATCCAGTAAAGCGTACGAAATCGATTGATCCTCAACTACCGTTAGATTTCCTTTTGCGATGAAAATATATATTTTCATTAAGACAGCCAGAGATTGATACGCTTTCATAATTTTCGAATCTTTTTTCGGTATTTAAAGAACAAACGCGGTAAAAACTATATTTTATTTTGAAAATATGAGGAAAAATCAATAAAAGTTCATTGCATTTCAACGATGCACACTTTGATTACCATTAAAATTTTGTGGTTGCATTGAAAAACTGTAACAATTACCTGATCGAAGTCCATTCTCTCCGTCAGTACAATCTTGAAACCGAACTTCGTAATTGACTTCATCTGTTCCTGTTACTTTAATGTCTTTGTTCACCCACATTCCGAAAGGAGAAATGGTGACATTTTCATTATGAATTTGACCAACGACGTAACAATTTTGAGGATTGAAAACTCTCAATTGGCCGATACCTTCGGACGGAAGTACTGGATAAGTTTTCTAGAAAATAAACAGTTATTAATCACGATCGTTAATTTTCTTTACGATTAGTGGATTTTTTGTGCTTCAAAGAAGATTAAATCGGCTTATTGGATATTCACCTCTAATTGCAATTCGAGTACACCTGAGACGATGAAAGCAATTGCCGCCATAAATCCTCCAACAGTAAGTTTTTTCAACGGCGTATCAATCATTTTGATTTTTGCCATTACGGGATAAATACAGGTCTCGAAAATCGGTATGAAAATAACGATGAACAAGGGATTAACGACTTGCATCTGATCGGCTTTGAGAATAAAACTACCGATTTGTCCGTCCATTCTCGTTGCTTGGAAAGTCCATCGTGAGGCTTGCTGGTCAAACAGAGCCCAGAATATTGGCAATGGAATAAAAAGTGTTAGCACTCGAAGAGCAGCTTTGATGTCATCGATTATCTGCCTGTCATATTTGTCGTCAGCGTGATCCAGCCAATGTTCCCTCTTCTCTTTCTTTGAAGTTTTGTTATAAATCGCCCGCTGTCAATATCGTATTGAGCGTTTATATTTTACACTTTTTTCAAGTCTTTATTGTGTTTATTTTTATTACTTTTTAGTTGTATGCAAAGTTTAATCGTTGAAAAACAAATTGAAACAAATTGAAAATTTTCAAATTTCTAGTTCAGATTCGCACGAAAAAATGTATAGCTCAAAGAATTGATGGAATATTTACTCACCGACATGCATTTTGTAACGTTCAAAACGACGTTTCCTTGAGGATCCTTAATTCGGTACAGCGGCTTTCCCAGCACAAAGACGACTTTGATAATAAATAAAATTGTATTTTAGTTATTTTTCAATATATTTTGTATGATTTTTGAACGAATGAAAAATAATTAATTACCGATCGACGCAACCATGAGTACCGCAGGCACGAAAAACGCTAAAGAGTAACATTCTCTATCTCCAAAACATTTGACTCCGTAGCGCAGTTCCGGTGTTAGAAACGACGATACCAATGATCCCGAATTTATAGCGAAGTAAAAAACGGAAAAGAACGTTATCAGATGACGTTCTTGCTGCGGAAGAACAAACTGGTCACCACCAAATGCAGCAACGCATGGCTTTATTCCACCTGAACCTATTGCAATTAGAAGCAATCCGAGCAAAGAAAATTCCCTGTCGTGATTGAGAGAATAAAAATGAAAATTTAACAAAAATTTACAATTTAAAAAAAACTATAATAGAAGAAAAAAATTAGTTCTGTAATGAAAAGAACAAAAGAAATAACAATTTCAAACTAGTAAAAATGGAGACAATGAAATAACATTTACCGATTAAAATAAAATCGCACAATATACCCAGCGATGGGTTAAGATTTCAAGAAGAATACGCGAACATTTCTAATTAAACGAAACAATTTGATGAGTAGCAAATGAAAAATCCTCAATGAATCAAATTATTTGCAGACCTCAAGAAGCAGGATTTTATTACGACAGTAATAGATATTTAAAAGAAATATAAAAAAAAAAAAAAAAAACAGAAAGACGAAAGTATTCCCCTGTTTCGTCACAAGGTTTTATAAGACATACAATCAAGTATTCTTTGTGCACTTTCACTCGATCTCGCAATCAGAGGTATGCAAATTGAGTGTTGAGAGCATTTTTATTGCATTTGTGCGTAATGATAGTCATAACAACGCATGTAACCTGATTATTGAAAAATTTCCAATATAATAAAGCTTTCCTCGATTTTTGAAATTCATCCTTTGTTGTTATTGTTAATCAAATATTATAAATTAAAAACAGCGGAAAATCGGGGAACACTGTGTTACGTAGAAATAGATCGAGAGAGTTGTAATCGTGCTGAAATGGAATTCGATTTAGTGAGAATAATTTAACGACTTGAGTTTTTGCAATTTTTTAAAAATTCTTACCTCACTGGTATTCCGAAGGTCGGTGCAGCAGTTGCTGACAAAAGTAATTGCCCGACAGCATAAATGATGCTGAGATAAAAAATGGTGCGAAATTTTCCAAGCAACGAATCAGCGAGCATCGCACCAAAAAGTGGAAAGAAATAAACGAACATCGAAAATACGTGATAAATAACTGTTGCTGTGTCGTCATCGTAGCTGAGCTTATCTCGAAGATACAGAGCCAAAATCGCTATAGAAAAATCAAATTAATGGTAACATGTTTCAATTTGCCATGAAAAAAGACATACTCTTTAAAAATTGAGAATTCTGCTAATACTCACTTCGCATTCCATAGTAGGAAAATCTTTCGCAAAATTCATTAGTCACGATGAAGAATACGGACTTTGGATACTTGAGTTTCTATTAATAATATAAAAGTTTAAAATTATACACTTTTTCAGTATTTAAAACACTTATTTTGTAAATATTTTTTTAAATTCTATCAACGAAAGTTCAAAGCACAAAATTTATCCAGTTGAATCAAAAACTGAAGAAAAAATGGTTATTAATCGAATATTCAACAATTTCTAACTTGTAAGATATATTGATATTCAAATATTTTTCAAATTTTATATACAGTCATGTATTTTTTATTTATTTTTTCCAAATGCGACAATTTTTGTGTGCAGCGGAATGTTGCGGACGAAATCAAATGAAGATTCAATGCAACCGTTGCAATATTAATTTTTTACATATTTTATTAATGACTTGTCAGTAATTAGAAATTGTACAAAATCATAAATCCAGCTGAAAAGATCCATGGCAATATGAGGATAGTTATTATTATCGATGTATTTGCATAAGTATTTTAAACATCTGTCAATATTTAGGTCATTCTTGTGCGTTCCACCTTGGCAAAAAAATACATATTTATATGTTTCGAGTCAATGGCCTGTGAAGACCATACAAGTTGTCATTGAGACGAACAGAGAGTGCAAAAGACACAGCAAAGAAGAGAGATTGAAGTTTCGTTCTGGTATGGGAAACGTGACACACCTGAGCTGACGATAATGAAACGATCTCTCCTCTTGGATGGTAAACAAGAAACTAAAGAATTGACCTCGAATTCAAACTGGTCGTAGGAAAATTCTCAGGAAGTCATCTATTACAGGGAGTTTTTTTTATCTTAATTCATGATCGCATGGAGTAAAATGTAAGGAATCAGCAGCTTATAGCATTAGTCAGAAAATGGCAATGAGTCTGTTGGAGAAAATAAAAATTGAGCCTTGCGGTAACACCTAATTTCGATTTTTCTTCAAGCATCGTTTCTTTTCTCGGTCAAACTTGCAGTAATAATTCAATGAAAAAAATTCGATGAAAATTGAAAGGCGTCGAAATTATAATTATTCTCCGATCACATGAAAAAACACGTGTGAAAGTTATCAGTTATTTTCTGGAATTAGCCATTGATTCGTTCCTTTCGATTTCGAAGATTTTTGTACATTACTGTTGTGAAGTGTCCTAAATTTTTATCACAATTTTATCATAGTCAATACGACATGAATATGAAATCTACTTTGAATTAATTTAAATATTGTATAAAACTTTGCATAAAAATATTGTGAAAATTCAAAACCCATTCGATTATATAACATATCAATATTTAATTGTCGAACTTAAATTATTATTTTTATTCCATTATTATTTATCGAAGTTTTCGCTTCGAGTAATTATTTTCGACAATTTATCGTTAATTAATCAGTTGTTTATTATTTTAGTTTATTAATTATTTTAATTATTCTTATTCTTGAGTAATCAAATGCGACGTCAAAAGGTCTTATCGATTAGTGATTTCTCCACTTCACGCCTGAGTGACAACTATGTCTGTGCATACGAATTTTTCTTCAGGGTACAGGTATGTAAATTAAAATTTGATGAATATGCCTTGCAACTCTTTCCTACCGTTGTGGACGTTCGAGCATTTGTAACAAGTGCAGCACAATTGAACGTCATACTTTTATCGTAACGCAATTATCATTCTTGCAGCATTAACCGTGTTAAGTCTTGAAAAGAAAAAAAACTACGGAACTTGACGAAATGGAGAAGTGTGAAAAGAATGCGAAAAAATAATTGGGGATTTGTGATAAGAAAACTGCGATGTATTTATTTTATTCGTGCAATTGTAATCTGTAAGTAATCACACGATTTATCACGTATCTTAAATGTTTATTTGTTTTTCCGTATTTTGGCATGTTTGTTCGTCCATGCGTCCATTCGTTAAATCTTTGTAAACACAAAATATGAAATGCAATGGAATTAATGTTCGCCAATATACGATAAGAGGATGTGTAAAGTGGTGAGATTCAAAGGGTACTTCGATAAAAATGATTAAAATAAAAAGTCATAACGAGAATGCCAAGAGAGGAGAGCTTCAACAATAACAATATGGTAATTAAACAATAAGCATTGAATTTTATCTTCATAACCTCTGCAGTCTTTTAAAATCGATATTAAAGCGTCTGTAAGATATATAAATAAATCTTACAACAGTACAGTCCTGTAAAAGCGTTTTCAACAGGATTTTTTGTCAGTTCTAAAACCATATTCAAGGAACTATTATTAAACTACATGCTAAGTTTTAAAAGAATTAACCATTCCGTATTCGAGATATTGGCTATCAAAAATGGCATAATAGTTTTACACGCGTTCTTTTGGCAAGTAGGAGAAAAATTCACATTTCATCACATAGCTCCACGACGTTTCTACAGATTTTTCTTTTTTCCCCAATAATAAAAAAACACCTCACGACGTTGGTCAAAGAAAGAAAAAGAATTTTGATGGTTTACTTTCGGAGATATAGCGATATAAAGAATGAAGTGTGGGAAAGGTGGTTATTTCTCAAACCTTGAATTTCAACTTAGACATTTTTCCGAAAGATTTTTGGTTTTGTCCCTAAAAGATATAAAAACTAACATTATTAGACTATTCCACAATTTACTTTCAATCCCTTTAAAAATTTACCGGTTAACTTTTGAACTGAACTGTTGCAATCTTTTTATTGAGACTGTTTACGTTTCTGGGAATTTTCGTTAAAAAAAATCGAAGTTGCAGAAAAATAATTAATCAGATCACTTTTCAGTATCACTATCTTATTTTTTTGCTGTCTGTATTTCATCAAACTATTGGGACGATAATGGTACGCTATATGCAGCTACAATAATACATTGTGTCATTGACCTAGTGAGCCAATGCCAACAGATTCAGTTGCATTGTTTTTTCACAGACATGCAAGAAAATAATAAACGTGAGGGAAACCCCAAGGTGTATAAAAAAAAGTGACGTTGCCAAACACTGTAAAAGCGTTAGATTTTAAATACTTAAAAATGTAATATTTATAAGCACGTTGAAACTCAAATACGACGAAATTCATCAACATCGACAAAAGTAACAATTTATTTATACTTAAACGAGACTAATCTTTAAAATACCTGTTTTTCGGGGATCATTTTGTTGGTCATTTTGCCAGTAGTGATATTCTCCAATCGATTACTATCAAAAAGTAAGATTCACGAATAAAATGTTACTAAAATAACCAGTTATTGTAAAAGATTTAATCCACTCTTGAAAACTCGTGGAACAGAAAAAAAGACACTCACGTTTCGATTACATCACTTTTAATGATCACACGTAAATTCTCTACACTTGCAATTCGACAGCCGTTCAAACCTCTCACTTTGATGAATCTCTATTGAATTTTTATTATTATTTTTTTTTTTCAATGTTTTTTTGTTGTTGTTGGAATTGATTGACAAATTCGATTATTGAGGCTCAATTAGTCGTTTGTATCAATTCGTCGATGAATCAGGTGGAAGCACGTTTTCGATCAACGATGCACGTTTGTATTTATTTGCCAAATACATACGTCTATTTTCAACGTTCGTATGTATGTATTTTGTAATCGTCTTGGTCCCAAAGTTAAAAATAATTCTGGTCTGTACTAAATAGAAGAAGGGAGAGCTGAAAACGGCAACGACACATGCTCTCTCTCTCTCTCTCTCTCTTGAATTTTACTTTGTCACCACTCGTGCGTTCTCTTTATCGGTGCTCAATGCGTGCTCCCACTGCCACTGTCAGTATAACACTGTCTACTCGTTGAGCTCGCGGATCGGACACTTCGTACTATAATACTCATTCTCTTGGTGAGGGAGAAGCAATCATTTAGGGCTACGACTCTCAGAGAAACGTGCAAGAACGTAAACTCAGTTCTTGCCAAAGATCCGTGCCACTCAGGCTTACCTTCTACGAGATACGGTTCACAACACAATTGTTACGTCATTTCACAAATTCTCGATTCTCGTATGAATGACTGTTTTTAAATGGATTCGAATACAAGCAAAATATTTTTTCATGGTTGAAATTTTCTATCTCGTTCATATATTCACGAGGTACCGCAAACAGAATAATATCCAATTTTTTTTTCTCAACAGAAAAAATATATCCATTGAAATAACTTTTCGTTTTTTTTTAAAGACATGTTAGTGTCAGATAATGAAAGTGCAGAATTTATTGAAGAAGAAAAATTAGATTAAAACTTTATGGTGACAATGGTTCTGACTGTACGTTTTAACCCAAAAGTGAAAAATATTTTTTTGCAAATCAAACTCTAATGTCGAATCAAATGTTATTTTCTTATTTTTATTTGCACTGCAGTAAGATTAATTTCGTGAAACCATGTTTCCCAAAAACATTCACCAGGGATTTGTGCAGTTAAATCGATTTGAAAAGGAACATGACTTCGTTTAAAAAAAATTCTTATTTCGTTACCCTCTCATTTTTTAAAATATTTCTGTGTAATGGATTTATTATTGCCAACTTATTCTTCCGCATGGAACAAGTACATGCTTCTACAAGCTTTATTCATTTCCTACGCCTATTTCCTTAAAAGTTATTTCTTTTTTTTTCTTTAATATTCGTATTAATATGAGGAAAGACTTTACAAAATTGGAAGACTGCATTTCCATGGTTCCATTGAAAAGAACGTACTTACTAAATTTGGAATATGATAAGAGCACAGCGATCTTATCTTTTTTTGTGAAACTCATCTCATGCTTCAAGGCCATGACGATTTTTTATTTTTGGAAGTGTTTCAATACCGATCACGACGTTAAAAAAAAGAGAAGGAGGAACGGGTCAAAATTAATGGAAGCACATCATCGATGTATTTTTATGACACTTGACATCTTTACAACATCGTAGGCAGTTTTTTCTGATGAAAAAAAATTCGATGTACTTCATAACGGGATCGAATTTTCATAGTCCATAATTATAGGCTATACGTAATATTCCCTCGATCTTGTTCTCGTCCGGCTTCGGTCGTAACCAGGGATGCCCAAAACAAGGATTAACAAACTGGATATTATTGACCGTTTCAAACGAGTGTTATTTCATACATTATAAAAAGAATATGAATTTACTTAGAGCAGTATTGTAGTACAGAGTTTTTTTATCAGAGGAAATTTTCGGGATACACAACAAGTTTGAAATAGATTAATTTTTTAATTTATTTTGTAATCATATTTATTGATTTAAAAAAAAAAACGTACGAATTTAATCGAAGGAATGGAAAAAAAGAAACAATTCCAAAGAGGTTTTCCAAAAAAAACAAATGCTTAATAAATTGTCGACCAGGATATCCTAATAACTAGTTGGCTGATCGAGTTGAAATTTAGTACACATCTTCATTACAGAGTTTTACTAAATCGTGCAAAACCATGTAATGGAACTGTTCAAGTTTTTTTTTTCAAAAAATTGCTACGAGATTCTAAGTGAACAACAACCACGTATGCTCAATAAAAAATAAAATCTAAAACTTTTGAACTTATTTCCATCTGGAAAATTACCTTTGAAAACGGGATTCCAGACAAACACTATTTATAAAAGTATATTTACAACGTGAGAATTGACCAACTTTTTTCTCATAAAAGTTTTGAACACGACTGAACCATTCATCTTTTATTGCTGAATGTTTAGTGTCATAAGTTTTTTTTTCAAGACACACAATCGCCGACAAGCTAACTCGAGAATTATTTAATTGCTTGCTTGACACGTGACGTAAACTTGCTCACTGTCTTCGATAAACTCGTCGTTCATTATTGAACAATTAAAAGCAGGACATTTTTTTTTACTTCTATTGTGTAGTTCATATTCCTAAATATTGCGTCGCATTTTTGCCGTTTACTCCGAACATTTAGGATCATAGACTGTGTACTCTGTTACTAACAAGAAATTTCTACATTGTACTGAAATTCATATGTGAATTCCATTTTACAAATATTTCTAAATAGTCCAAATCAAATGTCCATCAGTTGTCAGAACTAGCAATGATATATGTTGGAGAAAATTATATAAGCACGAATCACCGACAGCGATAGATGCGTCCTCGGTGCACTGCTCCGCCGATCACAAAGTTAAGCAGCCTCGAGTGAGGTCAGTACTTGGTTGGGAGTACGCTTAGCCATGCATCGACTCGCGTAATCAGCAGAATATAAGAAATAAGTTTGTTTCTATTTTAGACTTTTTTAGCAATCGAATTTTGTCTCATTTTTTTCCTGTGTATGCACTGTCGGAATTTTATGAGCCCATCCTGTCACTTTATCCTCACATTTGCCCCACGTCACGAGCTTTCTGATCCTGTGAAAACCCCCAAAGTCTACAGCCATGTATTTCTAATGCACTGCCGTATCGCAATTCCAGAAACTCAGAAAAATTGCCTCCTGCTCAGCAGCGATTCCTGCGCAAGAAAATTGAGGGTTAAGCGGCCACCCAACCTAGCATTGACTTCACTGGATAATGCTCAACTTTGGTGATCACTGAAGCCACGAACCCTTCGTGGTTGGTCGGGCAATGAAAAATGATTTGTTCCCAATATCGATGTTTCGACGAAACTCATTTTCAAGGAAATTAATTTATTTATTTTGTTTTATATGTAGCATTTTTTTCAAATTTATGATACTGATGTACACATAATAGTCATATATCAAAACGTAAATACAAGAAATTTCATGCATAAATCAAATGAATAAAAAATGGATCGAAACCAACATCGATATCATATCAAGATTTAAATATAATAAACATTTACTATGAAAACGTGACTTATGACGTAAGAAATGCATAAACGCGTATGGGGTTTACTTTAAAAGCATAAAGCGTGTTTAATATACATGATACAATAAATAATCGACGTTTTAGGTAGCAATAATGTAAACTGAAGTTGTTTTTTGTCATAAATCAAGCGTTTGTCAGTTCGTACATAAAAATAGGTGAAAACATGTTAAAAGTACTGTCAGGCAGCGTATATATATGGCATTCCTATCACTGTTGATCACATCGTATCGTTCGTTTAGTTGACATCGTCAGTCCTTTATTCCGTACGAGAAGAGACAATTCATTAAATAAAGTAAGTGAAACTTTTTTTTCAATCAATGAAAAGACAATTCGTGTCTTTACCACTAATGTCAAAATGGTTACCGCTTTGAAATCAATTTTTTTTCTAATAGTCACAATAAATTATTATCGATTTCTGCAAAACGTTAAGAAATTATGGATAAAGGGTGACACTATCGGATAGTGATGTTTTTGAAAAATAACATTTTTAGACTTCTCTCGGTGTACGAAAGCCATTAATTGTTTGTAGAGAATACGAATTATTCATTAATCAAACTTTTTTTTTCTACACAGAAATGAAACTCAACGTATGGTTAATCGCAATTGTATTATTCATCGCAGTTGCCGTTGATGGTCGTAAGCATTTTAATCAAAAAAAAATGTCGAGAGTCCGGGCGTCTACTTGTGAACCAAAAAATCTAGAAACAGCCCACCCGTACGTGAAGAGCCTTTGTGATTCGTTTGTAGAACTGGGAGTAAGGCCTTCGAACGGATTTTATCATCTATATATGAGCAAGTATTATATACATACTAAATAATTACAATTCAAATGAGTAATGAACCACCTGATTTCTGTCATCTTCGTGAGAGTTGAAAAGTTTCAAAAATATAAGAATTCATATTGTTTGATTGTTGCATCACAACCTCTCAAAAAGGCAATTCACAACAGCACTAGATAGGAAGGAATACTTGATAGGGAGGAAAAATCTAAATAACAAAATAACGAAACCGAAAATCCTTGTTGTTTAACAAATCTTGTCATTTTTAGATGGAGTCACTTTCTTGGTTCCTGGAATCGTATTTTAAATGATTCACAGCAATACATCAATGATTCACCGATGTAATAAATAAATGATGATTTTATCTTGTCTATGCATCTTTTTTTTATGCTTTTTATCAATTTCCTATACATCACGATACATCATGATGGAGAATCATATGAACCGTGGAGTTGTCGTTCATAATTTTCGTCGCATTATCGTAAAAGCCACACGAATTGAGGAAAAATAATTGTCGAACTGCATGGAATAAAAGTCATTATCTGGAGGTATAATCGTAGACAAAAGTGCCTCAAATTCTTATGTTTTATTGCACCTGAAAATAGTTTTTTCATGTGATTATAATACGTGTAAACTTTTGGAAATGTAGAACCCTTACAGCTCTCGAAAGTAATCTGTCTCGAAATTTTTTAATTACCCTCACTAAAGATGTGCAAATAATCTGTCAAAATTTTATTAACCTGGTATCATTTTTAATATATATCTCAACCATCCTGGATCTTTTTTTTTCTTGAAAGATTTTACCCAATTTTTTTTTTTCATCCGGACACGTGAAATTTGTATTCAAATCTATTTTGATAAACTCAATGATTTCATTGGAATTGTGTTTATTACGAAGTTTTTCGATCCATGTATTTTTGATGTTTCAGCTGCGTCGGGAGCAACCTTAGTCCCGCATTCGATAAATCAAAATTTTTCACACACTAAACACTCCGTTATTCACAAAATTGCAATTCTAATCGTAAATACTGTTCGTTGGTTACGCAATGAATGAACGTCAATATAGACCTTAATTGTACACGTAAAAACGTCATAATCTTTATCGAGTGATACAGAGTGAATTAACCACTTATCATTGTTCAAACTTTCCGGCATTAGCTTTTTCTTAAAGCTCGTTTTCTGCTATTTACAACTAGGAATCTTTTCAGTTTTAATACCAAGATAATGAAAACAAGCAACGCATAAATGTTTACAACAAAATATTTAAGCACAATTTTTCCCTTTTTTCTCTTCGTAGAAGATCATATCGAATTTCATATCGAATTGATCACTTGATCTGTTGAGAAATTAAGGAAATGCTTAATCAGTGTATCTTTAAGGAAATGTGACGATTTTTCGTCATTTTCTGCATATTAAAATTTTGTCCCATCGTCGATTATCAACGATACTATCTTCGAAATGCTGTCGAATTTTTGGAGTGACATATGAACAATGGATTTTTTTATTTGATAATTTTTAGTAATTTATCGAACGGAAGCGAGAATTTTTGATAAGTTTTGAACAAAATGAGACGACATTTTTTTCATGTCGCTAAGTGCAACTGATGCTTATTTGGTAATTTATCAACACGTTGCAATGTATATTCATCGACGAATGGACATCTCCAAAACGTATTTGTTCCCTGTTGAACCTGACGAAACGACTCTGTTTTTACAAATGAGGCAAATTCTCACAATAACAAACTTTTAAAACGACAAATAAGAGTTAATACTTTTTTATATTTCATTAATATTTAACATACGAACGTTTATAATGATTCAATTTCCTATCACATTTATTCGAGTAATTTGAATTTGTGAATTATTGCTGATAGGTTATCAAAAGTTTTATTTTGGATCGTTGTTTTGCTGACGCTTCCTTGTAAAAGGCAAGTTGTTGTGCTCAAAAATTGAAATCTTTCTGCTAAAAATAACTTTTCAAAATAACCACAAACGAAATGTTGTTATCATTCCTGAACTTTTGAGTTTTCAGAGCTTAAACTTGACACAGAGGAATAAAAAGTAATTTCCCTTTATCTTCGTAATTATTTTTGTTGTACCGAATCGTGCCGCAATCGCATGAAACTCTTCCAAATCTACGTTGACTAAAATAATCTTTTAGTGTTTTAGTAATGAATAAGAAAAAAATCGCATGAATGAATAGAAATGTAGTAGCAACTGAAAATATTTGCGTTGATTTCGCGTCTCCTCTTTCTCGTAACAATCTTTTTATGAGGAAGAACAATTCAGTTGATTATAAATGGTTTGAGTGTATGATCAAGTGAATGAGGAAGCAAAGTGCAACTTTGAAATTCGCACGATTCCTTTTAACTTGACCTTGATCAAAATGAAGCTACTAAATTATCCAGACTTGTATATGCGAGATGTACGTAAGCGAGCAATTGAAGTTCGTTTAACAAATGTCGCATCCTTGGTGAAAAATTGCAAATTCCTTTTGATATATACCGAAAAGCATATTCTCTCCGCTATTGATTATTTCTCTGTATTAAGTAACGTTCTGTAGAACTTACGTTATCTCATCTAAATTTTTACAGTTTTTTAAATTATTCAACTACTATTGGAACAACCAAGACCAGGTTTTTTGGTTCTACATGGTCGGTGGCACATTTATAAATGTAAAAAAATATGAGCAGTTTGAACAATAATTATTTGTTAATTGGATAAATTCTCCATATTAATAAATCGTCGAATTTCGTACTTTATTTATGAAAGAATTAATAAATTTTCTACTAAGCTACTATGACCGAAGGTGTGGCAATTTTTTCATAAGCTTAATAGACTTCGCAGAATTTTATGGAATTTTTTCAAAATATTTCTCACTTAAGTTTTTGCTAGGAAAAATTTATTTTGAATTTTCTACCTACAAGTTGAGATTTGTAATCGGTGACTCACGAATTCTCCGGCGTAAAAAATTTCAAACAAACGTATTTAAAAAAATTTAAGCAAACGTATTTTACCACGTATAAGCGAAAAATTATAACACGAAGAAAATTATAACAAGCTCGTGTTGAATTTATGTTGGGGTTATATTGAAAAATAATATCATCTCAGAACGAGAATTTCACTCGAGGAGACATTCGGTGAAGGTTTATGTGTGTAGAATGTAATAAGACGTTATGTCGTGAATTGAAAGACCGATTACGAGAGAGAGAGAGAGAGAGCGAAAGACTGAACTGCTGTTGACGTCCTTGAAACACATATTTTATGGTCAGTTTTATGAAGGGGTCAATGGATTCGCAATACACAATCTCGCTTTTATCAACTGTAATATAAACGACTCGTCAACGATTCACGATAACTTATTTAACTAATTATTATTCACTGCAAAATTGTTTACCTTTTCAGATGCATCGACTTCATTGCCATCATCAAGCTCTGTAACAATAACATTAATTCACGTTTACTACTCGTGATATACGATATTGTATATTTTATTACTTCACACAAGATAAAGTATTGGGCAAATCGAATCGTGTATTTTTGCAAGGCAACTTTTGATCAGCAAATTGTGTTATTTTTTATCGGATTATAGAACCGGAAATTGGTGATTTCGGTCATATCAGATTTTCCAATGGATGTTATGATTCCAAAAAAATGCATTGTTCTTTTAAAAGTTTGGGAATCGTCACATTTAGCTGTGGAAATCTTTCATTATTTATCTCGAAGTACAACAAGAAATCTGTAAGACAATATTTTCTGTAAACTCTACAAGTTATTAAGATTTTACACTGGACCGAAATTTTTTTATGGTCAATTTCGCGAAAAATTATTGTTTAATCAACTATTGAATTTTATAATGAAATCGATTTTAAAAAATTTCACAATTGTGCAAACATCAGTCTGACGTTTTAAAGATTGAAGCTCTGAGACTTTCACAATTAAAAAAACATCATTTTACTTTGCTCTTATTGTTAGTAATGATAAACTTGTTTTGGAAAAAATATAAATAAAACAATAATATTATGGAAACAAAAACAACAAACGTGGACTGCTTTCTAAAACTTCTATCACTCAGAAAATAAAGAAATCGTGCGTTATCAAGAAACTGATGCGAGAAAACGAATGAATTCGTAATCATCGCTTGATAAGAGATGAACGGGATTTCCAGACATATAGCGAGGACTGGCCGGAAAGAATTCCTATCTGAAGTTTCGTTCTGAAGATTATAACCAAAGTCCCATCGATTACGATGTTAAAAATAATTTCAAAAAAGAACCAAAAAAATATGAAAATAGCTTCAACTTTCAGTATTGTTTATTTATTTACTGGATCGATTGTCTGAATGATGATTGTTCAACCTGCTATTTTTCGTTCAATCAAATGTATTTGTTTGACGAACTATTTTTTTCCCAGTCAATAAATAATTAATTGACTTCTTGGTTAATGTTTCAAGAAACTTTGTCTCGCGTTCTTATAATTGAAATAAAACATAGAACAAATGGTAAGAATGTCAGTGATCAACGGACACAACTGTTTGACACAACGTGTATTTTTTTTGAACACATGCTTACTCGAGTGGTTTAGCGAATCCATCAAGAAACTTTGTCTTTCAGATCCACAATTTTGAATAGTCATTGTAATTTTGTTCAGTATGATCACAATTTTGTATTTATTTATTTTACAGTGATAGGAATTAATTAAAGAATAACTGCAAGTGAAAGTTCAACACGAAATCGATATGTCATTACAATTATACAACTTAAACTTTAGAGAAAGAAAATTAATTGTTGTCTCCTTGTCTTGACGTGGAAATGGAAAATGTATCCAAGAATTTATGTGCACAATAGTTCACCTGATGCACAGGTGTGATAAAAAAAAGTGTGTCGTAAATCTTTACCTGGTCTTTCAATCGTAGATCTTCTCCCGAACATATTTCACGGTGACTTAATTAAGAGTAAAATAAAATGACTTCACGAAGCAATCAGTAGAGTTATAAAATGTAGGAGTATCTTTGAAAGACGTGCTCCAAAACGCACAAGTCAGCAACTAATGCGAACAATTCACAAGCACAAAGACTTCGTGACGACTAACATCGAATCTTATCACAAAATACTCCTTTTTTTAACACCAATTTGTGATGATTATCGTTGGCCAAAAGATTGTTCGTAATACACAGTTTATCAATCGATATATGAGTGTCTGGAATTTTAGATTTTATCGCACAATATCAATTTATGTGTAAATCGATAAAATCGCATCCATATGGTAGCATCAAGAGTATATTCTCCGAAATCACCGTAAAATTTTATCGTCACCTCCGGCTATTGTTGTTCCCGGTTTATCCGATGTATTTTCATGGACCTCTTCTCATTTCGAAATTATTGACATTCAGCGACCGGCCCAAATCTCAACTCTTTGATTTTATCGAACTTTGATAATAACCGAATCTATAGAATACTAGAATAATATGTATTTCACTATCGATGAAATCCGTTAATTGTAGACGTTCAACTAAATGATTTACAGACATTAATTGAAGTTCTTATCATTTCAACAGTATATTTGATTAAACAAAAAGTTGCTACATTTTTGTTGCACATGTTGCATTCAATCATTTGTCATTTTCTGCGGTTTACGTTCGGGTAAAACAATTGTGAAATGAATGAAGATTCGATCGACGTACGTTAATCGAAAATATTCTGCTTCAATCTGCTCTCGCAGAGAGAATAAGTCCCAAATTCCTGTTGATTGGTTCGTCACTTTCAATTATTACGATACTTTGTACTATGACCTCTTTTTAAGGAATAACAGAGAACCATCGGAGTGATGGACTCCCTTAAGTTTTCTTTAGTTAGACGATGGAACTGTTTCAATCCAAAGTTTGCTAAATTGAGAGCCTTGTATAAAAACAGGAATTTTGCATACACTTTACAACCGAATTCCTCGAAGTCTAGCTCAAAATCTACGATCAAAACAAAGCATGTAAATTTGTAGCTCTATTTTCTAAAACTGATGGACATTTAGTTTAAATCATGGTCAAGGTCTACTCCACAAATTTGTTTCATCGAAATAATCGGTAGGAGGACCTTCAGCAGTTAAATCGAAAATGAATCGAAAATCATCGATCAAATATTTTTTTGCCATTATATTTTACGATAAAATTTTTTTGGCTAATTATAAAAGGGTTGAGTTTTGCATCTCGATCAAAAGTTAAAAAAATTAGAATCGCAAGTTTTCTTCAAAATACGAAACAGAAACAAAGTTAGAAGATTTTTCATTGGAAAAAATGATTATTAATAAATGTTCGAATTCAAATAATCATAAATTCTCATAAAGAATCTCGTAAGTGAGGGGGAACGTGAGTAATCTCAACATATTGAAAATAAAAGCCGATTACGAGATCGGATATACGGTAATGTTGAAGTCCTTGAAATATATATTGTGTAGAGGATTTTATAAAGGGGTCAATCGATTTGTAATACCGGGGGCTCGCGTTCGTGAAGTGCAAGATAAATTAGGCATTGCATCAATCGATATTCGGACAACTTTTCGCAGAAGCCCAATTCGATCCTCATGAAGCAAATTTAATTCGAAGATTTCTTTTAAGGCCTTACATACAAGCTCGTTTAAGAATTTTTAGGAAAAAAAAACTATAAACAAGTTTCAAAGTGATCGCGACAAACTTGAAATTTTGCATAGCTCCTCATAAGAAACTCATATCATGCGGTATCTTTGATAAAAAATATTAAAGAGCTTAATTTTTTTTTCAACTACCTTTGTAGGAAGATCAATTACTTCAAGTGCTTACTTCAATTAATATTTTTAAATGAAACTTTCCACGTTTATTCACAACAATATGTCTTTTGGAATAAATGAAAAATTGTTTTAATGAAAAGATTTTTTTAACCTGAAATAAATTGAATTCATTTTTCAAACCCTTTCTCACCATTCTGATGATTAATTTCTTAAAAATGTATTATTCAGTCATAAGAAATAATACAATTTAACTACTTCCATGTAAAATCATTGTACATGAAGACAATAAAATAAATTCGTCGTAATATTAATTCTGTTAATTAATTTAAGAAAACTTAACGAATCAATGGAAATTCTTCTTCTTCTCCTTGTGCTTTTTTAATTTCAACTTCATTTGCTGCTGGTATAAGACTTGAGTCTGCTTCGAGAACGACGAAATCATAACGACCTACCATCAACGCGAATATCAGCATATTCGCAAGAATTAATCCAGCGAATAAAAAAAATTCGTAAGCCTGTAAAAAAAAGCTTCATCAGGTCGATTTTGATTAATAAACAGGCGCAACTCGGGGCGACCAGAGCAAAGCAGGTTACGTCAGTAAATATATTATTTTCATTTATTTTTATGAAAACTTTTTAATTGTTTTTAGTCGTAGATCACAAATCTACTATGTTTTGATTTGGTTTTATTAAATTAACTGGAGAGTTATCTTCCAACGTGACTGTAGCAAGACTACAACTTCAAGTACCAAATTTGATGGAACAGGTAAATTTAAAGCCAAAAGCAAAGTATGATTCTTTGCAAAGTCAATGCAGCATACACGACGACGAATTTTGATGTCTGCTCAAAAATTTGTTTTTTTTTTCGGTTTCGAAAATAATTTAAAATTAACACTTCACATTGCTCCGGGTACTTTTCTTAAATATGAAGGTTGATTCCCTTATTTGAAGGTAATATGCACGACGAATTTCAGTGTTGAATTTACTTTTCAATTTCTTTTTCTGCGAATTCTTTATATTTTTCTTATATTTTTAATTATTTTTTACTTGGTATTAGAAATGATGCATATTTGTTTTTAATAATTTCCGTATTTATTATTATTACTTGGCTTTTGAAGAGTCGAGCTTGGGTTATGATGATGACCATCAAATTTCCAAGTGCCACACTCACATACCACGCTGCAATGGTCACAGTTTTCATGCTGTTTGGTGCCTTAATTTTTTTTTAACGCCATTATAATTATCGTTAAATTATAATTGCTAATAATTAAAAAAAATGAATTTTAGATTATTTTTAGACTCACTTGTGTAAATGAAAACTCAAGCCCCGAAATAGCGAACATAACTTCAGCAATTGAAATCAGCAAGTATTGAGGAATTAACCAAAGCATGTGTATTTTATTGGGCGGTGTCATCGTGTAGAGTCTGTGAAACTGTTAAAATACTGTAAATCAACTTAAAATACTGTAAATCTCTATACATTATTAGGAAGTTTCTAATAATTCAGTTTTTCATGAATGTGTATTTGTAATAATTATTTAAAAAAATGCTTGAATGATAAAATAGTTATAATACCATGATTTTGCCTCTGTGTTCTCTCAAGACCAGTAAATAAACTGCTCCTAACTCAAGAGTTACCAATGCTTTATGATCCATGTGAGAATCATCGCTGTTTCGAATCACATAATGGAATCTAAAATACAACAATTTAAAAGGTGCTAATAAACGTTGTGTAAAATCATTTAAATCAAATTAATGTGGTTCACAAATTCCGGATTGTTTTCTTTCACACATAATTAACGTTAGTTTAAGTTTAAATAAATTTACAATCCTGGCTCAAGTTCCATGTTCGTTGACTCGGACAAATGGTTATTGTCGGGAACAAAATATTTGTCTTCAAGCCCATTCCGACTTTCCAAAGTAACGGTGACGTTGTTAAGACCTTTTGTATCTCGAAGAAATATGACTCTACGTGAGGGAATAATAACATAAATTTTACATCTTCAATTTGTTACATCTTCAAATTGCATCTTCAATTTAATAGAAAAAAATTTATTTGATTCTATTAAAATTTTAATTCATTGCAATAATGAATTTCATTTATTGTTTTTTTTTTAATTTTGTCGTTTTTATTTATTTTTATTTTCAGTTAGAAAATAATTACTGCGTACAGATTGTTTCTTTATGGAGCCCGTCCAAAAATTTATAAAATAATTGGAAATGATTATTGATTTTAAATTCAACGCTTCAGAAATTGTAATGTTCCCCACGTGTAGTTATTTTTCATAGTAGTGGCGACAAATGTACAGTTTTCAAATCATCTTTACTGAAAATATTTTCATAAATAAAATTTCTGTTTTCGGGAACTTTTAATTTCAATTTTCAAAAACAAGCATTGCTTTCGAGTATTAATGAAAAAAAAAAGAATTCAAATTCCAGATGAAAAAATTCAATTAGATTTCCATTACAAAAATTCTTCGGAATGTGAATTTTTTTTATCCTTCAAGTGCCGAGATAAAGGCCGTGAAATGAAAGCTGCAAAGCGTGAGTGCAAGGTCATATTTACAAAAGTTCAGCGTGAATAAAGATTGAATTCGAAATAAATGAGAATTTATGACTAGCAACTTATATTTGTATAATAATTGGTGACCGTGAAAAAAAATATACCGTAATTTTGGACGACCACTTAAACTCTTTGCATAATCGTCAGACTCCGTGACAAATAGATGCAGAGATTTCCCAATGACAGAAACGATTATGGTCTCAACTTGATATTCCATCGGTTGAACTTTAGTGATCAGGGTCGGTTCGTTGAGCTCGACGTCCCAGCATTGAGACGGAGCTACAAGATAAATATCATAGGCTGTTCTATTGTTGTGCGATGATACGTTAAATACTTGCTTCTCCCCAGCGTTCAATGTTAACTCGGGGTCAAAAGTTGCCAATATTCCAATGTCGCATCCCAATGTATTGATAAAATTTATACTCGATTGTCCACGATCCGGTAAAACCGGATACGTTTCCTGGAAATAATTTCAACGAATCCGTTCTAATAGCTACAGTATTTTTTTTTTTTTACATCCATATAGGAACACAAAACTATAAGATCAAAAGTCTTGATTTATTTGGACAAACTGCGTCACATGTTCCTCTGTCATTGAGAAAAAAAGGGACAAAAATCTGTTGAAAAGTTTCGGAGTTATTTCGTGATATATAATTTTTTCTACTGCTCCTCACAAAAACGAGCGTGAAACTGTGGACTCTTTGTTTGCTAACATTTCGAATACAGAATTCTAAATCCTTCTAAAATTTTACACGTAGTTTTCTAATTGTGCCCTCAATGTTTACTCGGTAAAATCTGTAGAAAAGTGCTATAGCGGCGACACTACTACCTTAAGTATCAAAAACTTTGTAGTTGAACTTCGTTGCTTTTATTCTACATATTAATTGCTCGTTATTTTTTGAGTAAAATTCGAATTCTGTGTACCTCTAATTTAAGTTCGAGAAATCCACTGACGATGAAAGCTAGTCCAGCGAAAATACCACCAATTATCATTCGTTGCAGTGGTGAATAAAATGTCCCAGAAAACCATCGATAAATACTTTTGTCAAAAATCGGTATGAGAATCAATACAATCGCTGGATTAATAACCTGCGGTGAAAAAGTTCGTAAAAATGCTATTCGAATTAGAACAAACATTGGGCGACTATGAATAATGTTTTATGTTGATTGAAATACGTCAAGTGAATTTTTTCCAAATGACCAAAAAGTCCACAATTTTGACCTTCAAGCGGGGCAATGCCTTTACGAAAAATGAATGGAAATCAGTTTCCACAATTTTTTTTTTATCACGAAGGCACGTTTTAGATTTAAAAAATTATTGGTATTTAATTCGATAGAGTTTTTTCTACGTCAACGTATTTTTATTTTTACATATATTCCACATATATTCCTTTGTAGGAATATTCTTGACACACTTAATTTTTTTGAATTTTATGAAAACGACTTGACGGAAAAATCATGTTTTTGACGGATATTGCCCGTGAAGATATTTTTATTTGGATACTCGATTTCTGTATGAAATGATAATTTACCTGCATTTGGTCCGGTAGTATTTGCGTACCTAAAAATTCTCCATTCATCCTAGAAGCTTGAAAAGTCCATCGAGATCCCTGTTTGTTATGAATAATCAGTCGATTGAAGATCAAATTTCATTTATTTGAAGTTAAAAATTTATTTAAAAATAACTTTTATTCTCAAGCCTTTTACTGAACATTTAACGACTCTATTTCATGGTAATTTTCGTACCTGTTGATCAAAGAGACTCCAAAACAGTGGGAGAGGAATATAAAGAAAAAAAACAGCAAGAACGATTTTTATTTCACCGATTAATTTCGATGAAAAACGATCTGAAGCATAATCCAACCAGTGTTGGTATCGAATTTTCGGACAGGTTCGAGAATCGAATCGTCGTTTCAACGCATACTATTAATGACAAAATTTCGAGAGTTAGAATTTTCAAAAACCTCATATTTCCTGACGACATTTGTTTACCTCAAACTCACAAAAATACAGCTTATAAAATTCAATGTTATATTTTCCTTGGGATATTTCAGTCGGTAAAGTGGTTTTCCAAGTAAAAAAAGGACTGAAAAATGAATAAATTGTTTATAATTATTTACGTAAAAAAAGATTATAAATGATTTTTAAAAAAATTAATGGAATTTCATAACCAGTAAAATATCT
This sequence comes from Campoletis raptor, assembly GCA_948107755.1. Lineage (NCBI taxonomy): Eukaryota > Metazoa > Arthropoda > Insecta > Hymenoptera > Ichneumonidae > Campoletis > Campoletis raptor. The sequence goes on from OX403622.1 coordinate 16,165,923, forward strand.
TCCAATTTCTTTCCTTTTATCAGTCATTTTTGAGACTTCTAAATTCTGTACCTTACATTGTAAAGTAGGAAAAAAAAACTGAAAAGAATGATCCTCAATGCTTCGGCATACCGAGAAATCCGTAAAGACAAGAAAAGTAGGTCAAGCCATCGTGTGACACTTACGTAGAGCGGTTACCATAAGTGCTGCCGGAAATCCGAATCCTAGAGCGTAACAAGTGTCGTCGCCAAAGCAGGTAAAAGCTGTTCGTAGAATTGGAGTAAGTATCATGCCCATAAAACCACCAAAATTAATGGTGAAATAAAAAATTGAAAAAAACTCCTGCAAACGTTTTTGCTGTTGTGGCAAATGAAATTGATCTCCACCGAAAGCAGCTACACATGGTTTTATACCACCTGTGCCCCATGCTATTAGAATCAGTCCAACATACGTCATCCCTCTGTATATAACAATATTTTATTCAGATATCATTAGTAATTATTCTCACGAGTCAACTATTTTTCGAACTGCTACGAAAAAAGCAAATATGAATGCAATATGAAATTCATTGTCAAGCTTTAATAAGGCCGTATTAATGTTTAGAATTTTGTTTTCAAATTTCAAACTGTTTTGAAATCTGTTTTGAAAACATTGAAATTTTTTGGAGGAAAAGAATACCAAAGAAATATTTTACAAAATATGTTTTTTAAATTGGTGACCACGACGCCTGAATAAACAGCAGGCCTATTGAATTGAAACTGAGTACTCATTTTCGTTAGACTGTGTTTTAGCAACAGTATCAAAATTAAGTCGAAATAATCATCAAATTTTGTTTTATGACCCGTAGAAAGGAAAAAAAGTATACAAAAAATTGATAATCAAAATTCAGCATGCCGCCATTGTGTGGAAAAATAATTCTTCTGTTTGATGCATATGTTTGGATTTTATGCTGGATCAAACGTCCAGAACTGGTGGCCAATCAGAAGTTTTTTAGCACACACACAGTCTTATTAAATCATACAAAATATGGAGATAAAATCTTTTTAAATATTGAACTTACATGGGCCACAGAGCGATTGGTGGAGTTGCAGCAAAGCACATGAGTATATTTCCAATAGCATAAATTATTGAAAAATACAGTATCGTTCTGAAAAAAATGGAATGTTTCAATTACTTTTTATTCTATTTTGCTTTCTCCCCTTTTTCAATATAATTTTTTTGTTTCGTACCTAAACCGACCTAGATAACTATCGGCTAGTATTGCCCCTGCAACTGGTACGAAATAGCATAGCATTATAAACACGTGATATATCACCGTAGCACCATTCTCGTGAAGGAGCAACACGTTTCGTAGATATAACGATAATATCGCTGCAATAAATATAAAAATATAAAATGCAAATATTTTCCTAGGAAAAACGAGTAATAAATATTGATATTTCGAAAGCATTTCTTGTCATGCAAGTGCTTACTTTTCAAATACTTTCAACATTTACTAAACACTTTGAAATTTTTTTCCACTAACTTTTATTATTCAATTTCCAGTTGAGTATACAAAGTTATTTTTTTAATTATTTAGTTTAGTTTTTAGTTTTCTTTAGTTCTTTAGCTTTTTTTTAAAGGGAATTCGTTAATTTAGACAAAATCTCGACTTTACGAATCAAACACTTGCCATTTTGAACGAAATTAGTGAAGAAAAATTCAGCTTCGAGAACAACTGGTTTTTTGTTAATTGAGAAAAAAAATGAAGGCTGAAGCCTACAGTCGCAGTCGTGATTACCGCAAATAACATATTGCAAAAAGCTGCATTACAAAAACAGTTTAAATAATTATGTTTCCTTTATGACGTTCTTCATTTTCGATAACAACAATAAAGTTTTTCAAATACGCGAAAAGTTGTTTCATTCGATTCGTTGTTTCGGTATTTAAAACAATTATTGAAATTGGTTGTATTTTTTTTATCATTCGTGTTCATGTAAGCCCTCAATTGAGTGTATAATTTTCATGGATTCGATTTTGACGTTTTGAAGAATTGTTATTGAATTATCATTTATATTTTATTATAAAAAAGAAATATCTATTTTATTATAAAACTGTGACGATGCTAAATGCTTACTTCTTAATCCACAAAAAGAAAACCTTTCGCAGAACTCTGTTGCAATTATGAGAAATATTGATCTCGGATAGCTGGTCGTATCCTGTTGGGATTAAAAATAAAGCGATCGTCAACAAAGAAGTAAATGTTCCAAAAAAAGTTCTACACTCTTCCGTAATTTCAAAATAAAACCGCGTGCTGTACGGTTTTACAGTGAGCGCCATCTCTTTCGGTCGGTCAAGTAGAATGCGAGTTTGATTCGTAATTTTTTAGTCACTCATCGCCCCGTAAAGTGTTGAACGTAGTAAATTTTGGCTTCATTTGTAATAATTTACAAAATAAAATCCATATTCGTAGAACCACAAAGGCAGAGAGCAAAGAAACTCAAAATGCGATGCTAAAAAATGTTTTGTAATAAAAAAGCGTTGATAAAGAATTCAAATGTCAATTAATCATGAATGCGATAGATTTGCGTGTAACGCGCACCCAATTTATGAATTGTGTCGCGCAGAGGAATAAGTTGGTTGGAGGTGCAAAGGGATGTATGATTGATTCACCTAAAGTGGGCGGTCTGTCACGAAAGCCTGTGGTCGTAGTTTTTTTCTTTTTTCCCGAAGAATCGAGTTTCGTAACAGTTTATAGTATCGCCTCAAGTAATAATGATAATAATACAATAATGATAATAATAACTTGGTTCGAGGACATACGGGTTGCAAGGAAGTAGCAAGCAGGTGTTTCTCGTTACCGGGTCTTTCGTACATCATCGAGAGAAAGAGGGAGAGAGGGAGAGCGACGAAAACGATATAGCCAAAAAAAAAATTCGAATCTCAAGCTCCTGTTCGTCCGGTATCCATTTATCTTGGGTTTCTCACACGCTTCTTGTATCTTTCGAGTGACCACAGCTAGTCGCGTCCTCTTGCGAACGAAACGTGCGCACTTATCATCTTGACGATCCACGAACGTTTTTTTTACTTTTATATGTTTTTTGTTCGTGTTCCTGTATTCCCACTTATGTATCACCGATAGCGCAGTTATATTTCTTATTTCCGAGGAATAATAATGTATAACTTGTACGAGAGACGCTACGAATTCGTTTACTGGCGAAAAAAACGTTACGAGATCTCGTGCGAATTACGCTTGAAATGAAAGGTTAAAGTCAAGAGGTACTTTTCCAGTCAGTTCGGTCGTTTTGACAAAAAAAAAAAAAAGAAAAAACCTCACTGATATCTCCGTTCACGAGAAATTTGAGAGCGCACGCTATATCATCGGACTGTCAACGGAGTTTCTAATGATTCTACGTTTTTGGTTAGAAAACCAACTTCATCGAGAATTGTCCGTGTCTTTTTTATGCTCAAGTGGAGTCCGCGACAGAATATATTTTTTTGTATCGCTATTCGATCAATTTTTGTCGGACTCGTGGAAGTGTCTTGTTTCCAAGCGATTTCTTAGTGTTGCAACAAAACATCGAGCATTTTTAAAGTTTGTTTAGTTTGCGTGTTAGAATCGCTTTCTTTTTGGATTTTTGTCCAAAACGCACACTGCAACAAAGCCAGCTATGGGCTTCGACGTCAATAGGTTTCAGGGAGAAGTCGACGAGGAACTCGTCTGTCCCATTTGCTCTGGAGTTTTAGAAGATCCTGTCCAGGTAAAAATCTATTTATTCAACAACTTATTCATTTCCTAATGTAATTCTCAATCATTATTCAAAGTAAAAAACTTGCAGTGTACCTTTGTTTCTACTTTTCTGAAGTTTTTTATTGAAGTCTGAAATACTACGTTTCAACAGGAATCTATGAAAATTAGAATATGCTTTGCTGTCAATTCAGATTCCCTCAAAATTCAATTGAATATTGTATTGTTGGACTGCAACAAAAACCATTGTTTAAATTCACGTACGTTGTTAATTTTTTTGATTCACATGGTTTTCACATAGATTAACATTCAAATCCAAAAGGAAGATTCTTTTGTTGTAGTCTCACATTGAAAATGAATTTTGGGTTCTCCTGGGGGAAAAAAAAAAATTATGATTCAAGGAAAAAACGTTTCAAACAAAAAAAATATTGTGATGGGGGGCCTGAGTATATTTTTAAGGCCCAGACATTTTGCATGGAATTGTAGTGACCTTTTCTGATTAACAGAAATGATGTCAGTAAAAATAAGTGATCTGATGGATGGCATGTCTTAAAAAGAAAAAATTAAAAGTGAGACACAATGAAAATGATATTTCTTTTGTTTCCTTTCTTCGTTTTGGAAAAATAGAAAATCTTGAAATAACATTAAAATTGTTATCGTCGAAATGCTGATGAAAATCTGTGTTTAACACAAACTCTTAATGCTTTATTCATCAGAATGTTCCTTCGTAGCAGCATTTTCTGTTAGAAATTTCATTGATTTAGAAAAAAAGTTGTTATTGTATTGCAGGGTGTCAACTTGAATTTTTTTGAAAACAATCTGTAAGAAAATATGATAAAGTCAATATCAAAGTCTATATTTTCTACACTTAAAAAACGTAGAGAAACAAAAAATTTGTTAAAAAAATGAAAAAACAAACTAGATTTACCATGCAAAAATGTAAACTTGAAATATTGTAGAGAATGCAATATTTTCTCTAAAATATAGTAGAATGTGATGCAGTTTTTGAGGACTGGTAGGTGAGCGATGTGTTACAGGCCCCAGCGTGTGAGCACGCCTTTTGCCGAGTATGCATAAATGAGTGGATAAACCGCCAACCTACCTGCCCACTGGATCGCACGCCGATAACATCAGCTCAGCTCAGACCAGTGCCAAGAATATTGAGGAATCTATTGGCGAGATTGTGCATCAACTGCGACAATGTTGTGTACGGATGTCAAAGCGTAGTAAAGCTTGACAGTCTAACTTCTCATTTGGAGGAATGCGAATTCAATCCAAAAAGGCCAATGCCTTGCGAACAAGGCTGCAGTCTCATAATTCCCAAGGACGAGCTCAAAGACCACAACTGTGTCAGAGAATTGAGAAATCTCATACAATCGCAACATCAAAAATTGAGCGATATGAGACGAGATCTTGGAGAACAGCAGTTCCAGATCAATGAACAAAGAAGAGAGATCAATTTGTTAAAAGAATTCATGAGGGCCATGAGTATATCCAATCCTGCAATGAGGGCCATTACCGATCAGATGGAAAGAGACGAAGTCGTCAGATGGTCAGCTACTTTGCCTAGAGCTCGAGTGACTAGATGGGGAGGAATGATCTCAACTCCGGATGACCTTTTACAGGTATTGTTGAAAATCTTAAATCTTCTTATTTTCACTCTCATGTTCACTGAATCCAAATCGTAATAAAACCTGATGAACGTCTACTGGAATCATGAGCAAATCGTTCTGTTTAATTGCCTAATTTTCAAGATAGAATTTTTATTAAAGTCTTTACATTCTTTACAATTACTTTGGCAACAGTCGAAAACGATGGAGTCATCTGGACTCCGATATTTTAATGGAGTTTCATAATTTTCAATCATTTTCCAGACATTGATAAAAAGGACACTGTCCGAGCACAACTGTCCACTACACGTGATCGACGAGTTAATGGAAAATTGTCACGAACGGAAATGGCCACCAGGATTGAGTTCGTTGGAGAAACGACAAAACTTGCGAAGACAGTACGAGAATTACATATGCAAACGTGTACCGGGTAAACAGGCTGTCTTAGTGTTATACTGCGATAACTCTCACATGCCCGAAGACATGATGGTTGAGCCAGGTTTAGTTATGATATTCGCTCATGGAATCGAGTAAAAACTAAAAAATTAAAAAAACACATTAGAATGAAAGAGGTCGAAAAGAAAATCAATAGAAACAAAACATCAAGAAAAAGAGGTAAAACCCAATAATTCGCAGCGTAATTTTTTATAAGACTTTGTCGATACAGCTGCTCTACAGTAAGAGTCATTATTTTAAGCATTCGCAGCTGTGAATTGTCATTGTAAATGCAATATTGAAAATATAATATGCGCACGAAGTTTGCGGTGTAGTTAAACGTGCAATGAAAACGATATTAGAATCGCGCACATCGGCCCGTGCATTAGCAAAGGGAACATATTTGTTTTCGTTTTTTTTTCTACTTTTCTTTTGTTCATTCTTTTGTTTATTCAAAATATTAAGAATTAAGTATCAAGAGCGATGTTTTGAGGTACGAAAGACAGAATCCTGGGCTATAAAAAGATACTCTGATAATAAAATTGATCTAAAAATTCATGAGTATTCGTGCAATGAATATGCCACTCTATGATTCGCTATGAAAAAAAAACAAAATGCTTAACAGAGATAATGTGATTGCATCATGCTTTAAGAATAATAATAACTAATGAAAATCAACCGTTTGATACGTTGTCGCTCAAAATAAATGAATTTTTGCTGTCGAGGAAAGTCCAACCAGCGATTTGAATGAACGTTCGCACGAACGTCCTACACACACTGACATAAACGAACAAATATTTTTTTAATAGAACACACACACAAAAGTAAGAGTATGAGAAGAAAAGAAAAAAAAATAATGTTGAATCCAAATTTGTTTCGATGATGATGAGATATATGCGTATGATTTATTGTTAGCGAAAAGACTGTGATACCCCGCATTAAGATTTAAAAAAAAAAAACTGAAAAGCGAAAATGAAAGAAAAAAAAGGTTTCCACGATATATTAATTACATACAAATAATAACATACTACTTTACTCCAAGTATTTTGCACTTCAGGGCTCGTGTCTGGTCAGAATCCAAAAACAACTTTTCTCGCAATTTATTTTACTTTTTTTCGTGAGAGTGAGAGCTTCCGATATATAACTATTGATTACGAATGATTTTTGTAATAAAATCCTTTGCCATGATAGGATTCTAGCCATTCTGGTGGGATCCTCAAAAAAAAAAAAAAAAAATCTCTTTCAATGAGCACACTTTTTCATATTTGGCAATTAGAAAAATTAATTAGAAACTCTGTTATTTCAACAGATGTTGGTTTAAAAAAATGATCGGATACTCGTTGCAGTATAGTTTACCGAACACTCCATCTTTTGTTAAATATAAAGCCTTCATTTTCATGAAAAAAAAAAAAGTTGACAAACACGTTTTTTTCAAATTCCAACCAGACATGAGTCCTTAATACAATCTCTGGGAAGCGTATAAAATGCTCGAAATATAACGTTTTTATTTACATTTCGTGCGTCGACTTATATACTTTTACTATAAATATTTGCTACGATGGCCGTAACTACTTTATAACTGTTATATCGATTAATTTCTTTTTTTGTTATCTTTAGATGTAACCGCCTTGAGCTGTGTGCTTTATTCGTCGTTGATATATGATTTTTCAAACTCTCCGATATCTTAACACTATTTTGTTCTTATTTCTTTTACGCCAGTGAACTCTATTCGCCCTGATTTAAGTTTTGTTATTTAAATTCAGTGAAAATACTTACGTGGATGCTAATGCGAAATGCTTGAATGTGACGAGGAAACTTTTTTTTATATGTATAATAAAAACAATGGATGTCAACATTTTTATGATGTACGAAATTTTTTATTCCCTGATACTTCAATTAAATAGAAAAAACTGTTAGGCATTTTCGATTCGATGTTCCAAGACTGTTGGATTTTTTTCTACCAGTTTTTCTTTTTCGACTTTAACACTAGCTTCAAACTTCAAGTTAATTTTGGGCTCCGTAAAAGGTAACAAAAAGAAATTTTAATACGTTTAAATGTCGTCGCTAGTATCCCCTGAATTTTGTGAAATTCGATTAGAAAACTCACTTCCGCGGGATTTTGAAAAGTTTTGTAGAATTTCTACAACAATAAACTACGAAACTCTGGAAAATTCTTAATCAGTCATTTATTGTTTCCCAAAGACTTCTTTTGTTGAAAAGTCTTGACATAAAAAAAAAATATATATATTGAACAAAATTGGATAATTCCACAATGAGGTAAATTTGTTAATTTTGAATATTGTCATTTATATTTTTGTTAAATTGTCGGACAAACCCCCGTCGAAACTTTTCCGTACGCTCTCTCGGGATCTAAACTTATAGTTTGTCGGTTTATCACAATATTTCTGATACAACCGACGTATTGGGCGTGGGAAGTGCTACCACGTAATTTTTTTGCGAGCAAGGGATGTCCGCCGATGAAAATTGGATGTTTGGTGAGAACACCCCCTGAATTTTTGGCACCGATACCAGCTGGTGCCGCGTCGTGATCGACCGACAATAAGACCGCATTTCTCTGTTTAATGGCTGAAAAAAAAAAATCACAAGGTTATTCAAAATTATAATTCTTAACGTGCCGATTCCAATTTCATATAAAAACGAGAATCAACTATTTAGAGAAAAAATAAAAACTTATTCAGTAATTTTTAACTCATTTACAGAGACAGATTTTCGATTAAAATAATCACAAAGTTTATCAATAAATCCATCAATGAAATTATGATTTTTCGACACTTTGTTCAAAAAAGTGTTAAGCGTCAAATTTCAAAAGTTACCAAGTGGTTAAATGTACAGTTCCAGAAGTAGAGTTTTTGAAAGTTTGAAAAAACGGGTAATTTCGGAAAAAAGATTTTGGCAAAAAGATTTTGGTAAAAAGATGATTTACCTCTGATGTTGTGCCAATTGCCATCGCAGAGAGAATGCTGTGAGGTTGGCTCGAAGGAAGTCTCAATGGGTCCCCTGACAGTTTTGACGAGGAACTTGATGGTTCCATTGACCATTTCAAGGAGTAGAAAGTCGCGTTTTCCATGAATGGATAGAAGATGTCCAGAGGTGGATCTCGGTTTAATGTCCATTTGTATATCGACATTGCGACCGACGCTGAATCGATCAACAGCTTTGAACAAGTTGGCTCCATCGCCAGGATAGAAGAACAAACCAGGTTCGACGTGTTTGGAGCAGGGTATAACGCCGAACTTGTCTTCGGGTTCACCAACGGGTTGTCCGTTCATCATGAAGTTGCCAAGGCAACCGGTGAAGGATTTGTTGAGGCCAATATTGGCGATAACATTGTTAGAAAGTTCAGCCAAAACGCCACCAACATAGAAGGGTGGATTGACGTTGATAGTTTTGGTTTGTCCTTGCGAGTACCCAGTGATCATTGGTTCTTCATCGATCAACAGTTCGCCATAATTGTCTTTTCTTTTGAAAACGACAGTATGCCATTGATTGTCATTGATTTTATTTTCACCGGTCAAAATGGCTGGTCCACTGCCACAATCGAATTTATAATTGATTCGACCATCTTGAACGTAAACAGCGATTAAATCTTGTTTGTTAAGGTCCCCGCTATAGAAAATGATACCGTCGTCAGCGAGGGTCTTGAAGTCGATCTGGAAATCGTAATCGTGCTTGTAACGTCCGCGCAGGGTTCGATACTCGAGTCTGCTGTATCGGACTGTGCCGAATCTCCAGGCATTTTCGGTATCGTCATCAAATGCTGGGGTGTAGGGTAAATTACATTGATCGACGGTTTGTGGTGGCGTTACAACAGGCGCCTCTGTGGTCGTTGGTTCCGGAATTTTTTCTGTTACAGCTGGAGGAAGAGTGGTTGGTGATTCTCTGGGTCGTCCTTCGAGTGGAATATTGACACCGGTTATAGTGTTTCCTTCATTCTCATCGAAATCAACTTCGACGATGTTTCGTTGGGTGGATGACGAAACGGTGGATTCGTAGTCATCGGTGATGGGGGGCGGTGGCCAGTTGGCTGGAACCGGTTCGACCAACGGTGGGGAAGGCGATTGTTCTCCACCGTTGCATTTGCCCAGGAATGCATTTGGTTTTTCCTTCGTACTGGCGTAATTAATAATCGCACCGTTCAAGGTCGTATCGCCGATGCACCCGACGAAAGGCATTGTTGATTTCGAAACGTCTGCTCCAGCTCCAAACGTGTTGGGCAAACCTCCGATGTACAAAATACCATCGACAACGTTCGACAAGGACGAGCCAATGTCAGCGTTGTAATTTTCCGTGTCGTCGATATCGAGCTGAAGCGTTTGATCGACGTGAGTCGCGGTGACGACGTGCCATTCGTCGTCGTTGAATACGCGTCCCGAACTTAATTGCGTTCGCAATTCTTCACCCTGGCTTTTGAAAACAAGACGACCGTCGACCAACGACAAGAACGTGTTTATCGTTTGATCGGGATTTGTGGCGTAAAATATTAAACCGTTGGTCGCCTTTGTTTTAAACTTCAAATTAATCTGCAACGTGTTGTCGGCTGTGATGTTGTTCCACTTGACGTAACCTGGCTTGTCAACGTCGAAGGACACGAGACTCGCAAACTTGACTGGACAACCTGGCATCACACCAAGTGCGTGAACGTTTCGACTGAGGTCTATCGACGTGTCGAGGATCACAAGGTCGTCGATACAACCGTCGAAACCTAAACTTGTTACGACATCTGGAAGATTGTCGTTAGGAACGTGTCCACCGACGTAGAATGCATCGGATACCCGATGAGCCTCGATCTGACCATTTCCTCCAGCCTTCGAAACAAGCACACCATCGATTTCCAAAACTCCAACAGTTTTCAATCTTCTCGCTTCCAAGGTATGCCACTCGCCGTTGTTGTATTTTTCTTCTGACCTCAGCACGACGTCATCATCTCCAAGATTAAATTGATAAATCACTCGGCCGCTGTTCATCTCAATCGACAAATATTGGTTCTTATGTTTCATCAAATAGATCAAACCGTTTTCAGCGAATGTCTTGAATCTCAACGTTATTCGGAATTTGAGTGTGTCCCATTGGATCTTGGCTGCTTTCATGCTTATCACAGCAAAGCCATTTCTGTCGAAACGGAAACCAGTCGGTGCTGCGAAATCGAACAATGTGTCACGTTCATTGGCAGGAACGTTGTTCTCAGCGTGGATGAAATTCCAGAAGGAAACAGGGATGTCACCCACCACGAGCTCCTCCATCGCACCCTCAAACGATGAGGCTGTCACCGCGTCTTGAATCTGGAAGGACGAGGGATAACCACCGACGAACAGCTTCGACAGATCTTTGTCGAGATTAAATATCGCGTAGCTACCGGAAATAACTTGCTCCTTAACGTACAGCTGATCTTTTCCATCACCACGATCTTCCCTTACGATAAACTTAACGTTTTTGCCAGTACGATCGACTATTATTTGACGCCAGACATCATCCGACACAAATTTGTTGTTTATTACTTTTTCTGGACCTGATCCGAGGTCCATTATCAACACCGGATATCCACTCTCGATCATCAACGCCATGTAGTCGCGTGTCTTCGATCTCGGTATTTTCGAATTGTTCTCGTTACCCAAATAAAGAAGGAAACCATTTGTCTTGTTGGTACGGAAATAAAGTGACAATTTAGTAGATGTTGCTAACAGTGGAAGACTCTCTGGGTTCTTAAGTTCCAGAGTTGTGTTTCGGTAGAACGTAACACCAATTTTAACTCTGCCAGCTAATTCTCGAGCATTAGCAACTTTGGTTTTCAACATTTCAAGCTTTTTCGACAAATCGTTGCCTCTTGACTCTATGCCTTTTTGTTTGTCATCTAATTGCCTTAATAGGTTCTCGATGTTTGGCACAATTTTATTCACCGAGTCCAACTGTTTTCTGCCTTGCGATAAATCTCTTATCGCGTCAGATGTGTCCTTTGACAATTGTTTCGTGACTCTTAGGTCTTCTGGTATTCTTTCAACAATTCCATTCATTTTGTCCAAGTCTTCGTTGATGGAATATTTCAAATCAGCAGCTTCCTTCGTGAATTTATCGATCGATGAGGTTTCAGGGGGCAAAAGCGAACTTATCCTGTGATCAATGTTCTCCAGAGCATCTTCGTTCTTTTTGTTTAGTTTACCGATCTCGGAAACGTCGTATTGACCGTCACGAAGATCTTGTTTCAATTTTCCGTTCGTTTTCGATAATGCATTGACAGCTTCTTGGAAAAGATTGGTCGATTTAATGTGAGCGTCGTGTGTTCTTTTTCCAACGCCTTGAGACATGGTTGTCGCGTTATTAGCAGCTTGCAGAGCTTCCATAGCGTCTCCCCGAGCTTCTCGAATAGTCTCGTCAATGTCACGGTACGCGGAGACGGCCCGAACAGCACTCGTGTTACGAGTGTCCGTAAGAACGTTGTCAAGGTCGAGGGAGAGACTGTACAAGTTTCTCGCGTGATCTTGAGCCTGTTCGACGATTAAATCGATGTCGATAAGCTGCTGGTCGTTGCGTTCGATCGTTCCTCGAAGTTTTTCAGCCGCAGTATCGATTTCGTTGCGTCTTAAATCGTCGATTCTTAACGCAGCTTCGTGGAGGTACAGCGTTGCGTTACTGTTCAGTTCCGCTCCAGCAGCAATGTCCTCGTGAGCTTCGCCGGTGAAATTCTTAACAAGATCGAAGTTACCGATTTCCATAGCTCTTTTTGTTTCGCTTATGAGATCGTTCGCCATCGCAGCTAACTTGTCAGCTTTGTCAGCAAGTATCAAGAGATCCTCGACTTTAGCCGTAAAATTCTTCACTTTTCCAGCCAAATTTTCCGTCGTCGAGCTTAAGTTACTCACTGGAAAACTGTATTCTATCATTTCGGAGACGAGAATGTTTGCTTGGCCGGCTTTGTCGTTAGCTGCATCCCGGAAATTCGTAAACGACACGTCCTTTATCTGCTTCAATATTTCCTCAGCTTCCTTAAGAGCGATGTCGAGTTTGGCACCTGTTCCACTCTCCATATTGAAAGCCAGTGACTGAACCTCCGCGATAATTTTACCAACGAGTTGGATCTCCTTAACGACATCAGACTCCAAAGCATTCATATCTCCAAGTGTATTTTCAGCCCCATTTTTCCAAGTAATGCTGCCTTCCGCCATGTATTCGATGTGCCGCCGTTGGTTAGTGACGTCCTGTTCCAGTCTCGCAATTTCTTGTTGCAACGGAACAAAATCGATTCTGGTTGAATCGAGGGATCGTACTTCGGGCTCTAACTTGTTGATCGTGTCATTGATGAATTTGAGGCGTTGATTGGTGAAATGGCTCTCGGCCACGCTTTCGAAATCCTGAGCCACGGGAGTCAGCAAGTTAGCAAGTTCGTCGGTCACGTCCAACAGGTCATGGATACAGGAATCGCACTCGTAACAACCGTCGCCTTCTTTCAAAACGTAACGGTACGGACAATGGTCACATTTTTCACCAATCACACCTGGCAAACACGAACATTGACCGGTTGTCGTGTTGCAGGACGCACCGATCGAATAACCGGTGTTACAACCGCACGAAATACAACCTTCGGGTCCGTAATTCCAGTAGCCGGCGATACACCGATCACATTTACGTCCAGTCACTCCTGGCTTACATCTGCATTGTCCGGTCGTCTCGTCACACTGAGAACTGTCCGAAGCTAAACCACAGTCACAGGATTCGCAACCATTGCAAGTAGAAAAGCCGTAATGATTGACTTCGCAACTATCACATTTTTCGCCGATAACGTTTTTCTTACATTGACAAATACCGTTGTAACTGTCACATTTTTCCATTCCGCATTGATCGCACAAACAACTTTGACAATCTTTACGTTCGACCGCGTCACCGAAAAAGCCTGGAGCACACAAGTTACAAGCTTCTCCGTACGTGTTGTTCAAACAGCGAAGACATTGGCCTGTTATCGAATCGCAAGCGTCAATCTCATTCGTATCGATGTTACCCGAACACTCACAGGATTGACAATACGCTCCTTCCACTTCCGGCCTGCCGTAATAACCTGCCGCACATGACTCGCAACGCGCACCGTAATATCCTTCCTTACAGTTGCAACTTATCTTGTCTCCATCCTCATTCACCTCACAACTATTTGCAAAGTTGTTTGACGCTATTGGCAATGGACACGCGCAGATCAAACAGTCTGATGGTGTTCCACCTGTCGCATTACCGTAGTAGCCTTGCTCACAATATTCACAGTGATCACCGGTTGTTCCGTTCTTACAATCCTGCAATCAGAAACCGGACAAATATTAATTCCAAGAGTTTTTTTTATGTTTGAATTTTGAGCCACACATTTGACCTTGCATTTTACTTGAAATTTGGTACCCAGCAAAGTTCATGGGCTCGATGATTACGAATGTGAACTCCAATTTTAAATATTATTTCGCATATTTTATTTTAGACGGGCAAATAATATCTGCGCTGAAAAAAAAATAATAATAATCGTATGGTCTTACATGGCAGACTCCAGTCTTGACGTCACAAGTTTCGGCGTGTCCGTTGCATTGACATTTCACGCAGTAGCCTCCGGATGGGCCAGAATCAACTCGATAATATCCAGGCGCGCATTCTTCGCAAGACAAGCCCTGATAGTTGGGTGGACATTGACACTGTTCGACGCTACTGGCGAGGGCGCTGTTATAGGCATAAGCATCGGTAGCCTCGTCAAGAGTGACATCAGAAATCATGGCTTGTATGCTGGGTTTCCAATAAGTAGCTCTGATGTAAATGCCTTGAAGATCTTCGAGTACAGTGAGGAGTTGTTCGCGGGTAACCGGTAAATTGGCGGGCGTGAGAAGATTGCTTTCGACGAGTTTGAAGGAAGCTTGGAAGCGTGTGAAGGAAGGTGGTTGTTCTTCGCAATAATATAATAAAAAGCTACCAGCGCCATAAAGAATGACATCAGCACCCGGAACAGCTTCGCCGAAGGGTCCAGTGCTGTAGTGAATGGTGTAGTTCAAAGATCCACCATAGGATGTCAATTTTTTGCCAAGATAATTGCCAGGTGCTGAGAAATATACGATATTAGAAAACGTCTCACTTCCGGTGAGGCCAACGACGGTTGTCGTGTCGTTGACGTCCTGGGGTTCAACCGACAAAACGGTAACGTTGCCAGGAGTTTTTTCATCGACAACGACAACGTCCCAATCGATCATATTGGTCGTAAAGGTTTTGTAGAGATTCGCTGAAGAACACCGAGTCGTTTTACCGAAACAGAAACACTTGGAACAACCCTCAGCATTGTCCGATTGGATGTTGAACGTCCCCTCTTTGCAAACGTCACAAGCTAAGCCTTGAACGTTCTGTTTGCAATAACACTCGGCCGTGTATTGATCGCAAATGTCTTCGGTTGTTCCGCGGATGTCACAGTCGCATTTCTCGCAATGAGGAAACTGCGAATATCCAGCTTGACACTTATCGCATTTGCGACCAACAACATTTTTCTTACACGTGCAATTACCAGCGAGAAGATCGCACTGCAAATCGCCGTTGAGTACACCGAGTGGAGAACAGTCACACTCTTCGCAACCGATTATCGGATGGAAACCATATGTGCCGGTTTCACACTGATCACAAAGCTCGCCTACGACCCTATCTGGACACATACATTCGCCACTTTCAGGTTCGCAGATTGCGGTGCTAGGACAGTTGCAAGGTTTACAATTCGGATATCCGTAGAAGCCGGTTTTACAACTCTCGCATCTGCGACCAATGATGTTGTCTTTGCAAGGACATTGTCCACCGAATTTAGCACATTCGAAGCTCTTGGTACCCTCGCGTATGCAATGACAAGGCAAAGCACCGTTGTTGTAATGTGTCGTGAGAGAAAACACGGAATCTTTACAGAAACCTTCGTCCGTTATGTTCGAATGAAAATGATTGTTTCCGCAGCGTTTGATGAAGTCTTTTGTCTGATCGAATTGTATTTTTTTAAGTACTTTTTCGTTGTATTGATCAGCGGGTATGATAAGAATATAATCGAGCCAAACGCTCGTGGCGGGACTGGCTTTGAAGCTTAACACGACGTTTTCTATGAGCTGGAACCTCTCGTTGCCATCAGCTTGGGTAATGGTTCCGCGACAACCACTGTTGCTTGGACAATGACTCAGAGGCAACTTGGCTTCGTAAAATTTACCATTTTGGACTAAAACATCAAGCTCGAAGCCCGGGTGATCAGGTTGATAGTAAAGAACGACAAAGACGTATTCACCGGGTTGTGGAACTTTGGTTCTTATGTCAACGACCGCGTCTTCATTTTCTAAATGCACGAGCTTTGTAGAGTTGTCATAAATGCCAGCTGGGCGACTTCCGGTCTCAAGTACCTCGTTGTCCGTCTCGAACTCGACTTTTTTAGCATCAGCAGCACCGGGGAACATGCCCTGCACGCATTTGCCATTTTTCCGGACACAAACCGATTTCGGTTGAATATAATCAAGGGACCAGTTGTCGTAAGGTATGGCGACTATCGAGTCGATTGCCACGTTGGAATCTGGCTCGCCAGTCAAGACGAGACTCACATAATTCGATGGGAAATTAAATACCGCGATCTTGCCGTAACGATCAGTAACCACTTGTCGGCAAATGCTCGTATATTTGCAAGGATACAAGGTAACTCTGCCTTTGCTGGATGTGTTAGCTTCGATGAGCAGAGTCGAAGTTTTGTCCTCGTTAGTTGCTGTCAAATAAGTTATGACAAGCACGTGCAGTCCTGGTTTTGCAATTCTCAATTCAAAGTGTATTTCTTCCTGGGCAGCATTGATCAAAGGAATTTCATCGACTCCAACTTCGACGAGAACAGGACGATCGGTAAAATATTCGTTGAGAGGAGTTCTGACGCCATTTTCATTGATGAATCCACCGGTACCGCGTACGGAATCGAAGGGCTCGAGACTCGGGTATCCGAAGTGACGGCAGAGACCTTTGTAGCCAATTTGACAGGGGACGTTAACGTCTTGAGTGAGAAGAGTTGCTTCGTAATATTCTGAAGGGAGTAGAACGAAGTAATCGAGGAAAAGGCTCTTATCGGTTGCAATACTAATCGACCAGTAACCAGGATTCATAACAAACGGCGATGGTAAATTTCCATGGATACCAGCAACCGTCACGAACGAAGGTTCGACGCTCGGCTTGAATTGGACTTTGAATTCCTGCTCAGTTTCGGAAGGATTGTCGGGCAAAATGACGATCTTGCCGATCACAGGCTCGCTGTTACGGTTCACGAATCTTAGTACCATCCGATAAACGGAAGACTGTTGTATGTAAACTTTCTGGATTATTTCGTCCAGCAGTAAATCGAATACAGCATAGCCCTTCCAGCTATAATCCGGGAAATGCTCTTCGTCGTATCCGTAACGAACAGCACTGTTCGAAGGTGTTCGGCCATCTTCAACTTCATAGCGGAATTGATGAAGTGTCGGGAAGTAATGAGCTTGAAGGGGTTGCTTGCAATCGGCTCCGCTGACCCTGGGTTGGCAGACGCACTGGCCGGTTTCTTTGTCACAAATGTTGCTGACCGAGCCACCAATGTCACAGCCACAATCCTCGCATCCAAAAAGATTAGATTCTCGAAGATTGTACGTGCCATCAACGCACTGAGAACAATCTCGACTGATCACACCTGGCTTGCAAATACATTGTCCAGTCTTAGGTTCGCATTCTCCGATGCTACCGATGACACCTGGGACATGACAGCGACAGCTTTCACAGCCGTCAGGATTAGAAGGCAAAAGGTTCCAATAGAGTGGTTTGCACTCGTTGCAAATGCGACCTTCCACCCGATCCTTGCACTGGCACAGCTCACCAGCTGGCAAAGAGCCACATCCCGTAAAGGATTTTACCACCCCAGCTGGATCGCAGTTGCATCCTTCGCAACGTGGGAAATTGTAAAATCCTTCCGTACATTGATCGCAACGTGGACCATCGAAGTTCTCGTGGCATTGACATTCTCCTTCGGAATCACAGGATACTCCGATCGAACCGTGACTGTCACAGTTGCAAGCGATACACTCTGGGTATTTGTAATATCCTGGACTACATTGGTCGCATGTACGGCCAGCAAAATTATCCAAACATGAACATTTGCCTGATGAATCACAACTGATCGAGGATGAACCGATTGAGCTGCAGTCGCAAGGACGACAGTTCGGGTAGCCGTAATAACCGTTGACACATTGATCACATCTCGCTCCTCCGTAACCTTCTTTGCACAAACAGCTTCCAGTTTCTTTGTTACACACCTCGTACTCGGTTCCTCGTGCATCACAGTTGCAAAAAGTACATGTTGGGTAATCGTAGTAACCGTGTTCGCAAGTGTCGCAAGATCTTCCTCCGAAATTGTTCTTACAGGTACAATTTCCGCTGACCACGTCACAAACGTCATCCCTCGAACCAATCTCGGTACAGGCGCATGGCAAACAGTCCGGAAAATTGTAATATCCTTCGGCACATAACTTACAATAGTGACCCGCGTAATTCGATTTACAGGGACATGACCCTTGCTTCGCCTCGCAGTGATAACCGTCCGTACCCTCCAAAAAACATTCGCAGGGACGACAATTCGGGTAACCGAAAAAACCGTAGTTACATGTGTCACAATTCGGAGGCGTAAACTCCGTACGACACTCGCATCTACCTGTCAAATCTGCACAGTTCCCAGTAGAATTTGAATAGTTACAGTTGCAGGCTGAAATTATAAAATGCATACAGTTGGATTAGAAAGGAAGTTTTTTTCGTGAATGAAAAATTAATGATGTACCATATGACACGAAAAGTTTTAGCAGCATTGAATATTCATTTTTAGCAAAATGTCGTTATTTAAAAATGTTTAGAAAATTTGCTTAAAAAACTAATTGAAAAAAGCATAAAACAACTTATACTTACGTTGACAAACGTCCGTGGCATTGAGTGGCTTGTCACGAGGTCTGTAGAAACGAGGCTTACAACGATTGCAATTTATTCCTTCGGTATTGTGTGTACAGTTCTGGCAAATACCACCTCCCTCATAATTTCCATGAATATCGAGAGACAAATGGTCCTCATCGATTTTTGGATCATATATGCACTCGTTCGAATGACCGAAACAATTACAAGCTGTGTTATAAAATAAATCAATTGAATTTTATTGCTAAACTGCGATAAAAAAATGTTCTCGAATTGATTTTCAAATAAAAATGGATACTAACGTTCGCAAGTGAATTTCTTAAATGACGTGGACTGTTGCCACTTTTTCTGTTGGAATCCTGGACGACAAGAAGCACATTGAGGTCCGTAAGTGTTGTGTTGACATCGGCATACGAGTTTTTTTGGCTGATTTGGGTCGAGGATGTCACAGGTATCGGCGTGGCCATTGCACATACAACGACCACCGATACTGATGTCTTTTATCGAGTAAAAGTACTGAAAAAATAATAATCCTAATCAACATCGGTTGATCGGAATTTCAAGCCAGGCAGTTTTTCTGACTTTCTAATCGTTAACAACTAATTGTTAACAAATTCAAAATTCAGTTCAAATATACCCGAGTCTACCGACACAGGTTTACGACAATTTCCCTGGGCCTTCGTCCAAATGTGAGATCGAAGTCCTTCAGAAATGAGCGGGAGATCTTTCGGAAATGTAAAAGTAACTGATATGAGGCTCAGGAAAATCCCATAAGAATATGAACAGAAACATTGAAATAGAAACGACAAATTACAAATCCCTGTGGGATTCAATACAATCCTCTAAAATTTCCATCGAATAACCCGAAAAATGCCTCGTAAGTTTATTGAATTTCAGCTCATAATTTTATCATTACAGAAGTGACAGCTTTTGTTCAAGTAGATGGAAAAAAATCGAATAGAAAATTATAAGCCAGTGGATGTCAAACTTTTGTTATAAACCAAAAATTAGAACTAGATTTTTGTGATGACTGGGAATCAAGATGGAATATTGTAGGTTGAAAAAAGGACTTTCGTAACTTTTTAAAATTTCTAACGATTTACATTGCAACAGAAACAAGTTGATTTTCGGTCCTTTCATATTTACATTCGACCATCAAAATTGATTCTTGTAATTAGAAATTTCTATGAGTCGAAAAAAATCGAATCAATCGAGTCTGCTATTTAAAAAATTGTTCCGTTAAACATAATTTTTTTCGCAATTCAACCAGCCAAGATATTTTAAGAAACACGTGCACCAATGGACCGACGAAATGAAGAAACCCTCGAATTTATTCGACTCTTATGAAAGCACAAGCGAAGAGGTCATAAAGTTTATCGTCCTTCTGGGAGCATAAAAGGGCGATAAACTCTGTCGCCTTTTTCTGCTTAAAAGAGGAAGATAAGTCTCGACGATGAATGGATAATAATCGTAAAATGGGTCAATATTTAATTGGTCGTTTTAACGATTCACTGAACTCGTCCATCCGGCAAAATCCGCGATGTTGAATTCAATTCTTGTCTTTTCCGTTTAAATTTTTCAATTCTATAAAAAAGCACCAGATTTTTCCAAAAAAATAGTTAAGTGAAAAAAAATAGAAAAAAAAATCATTTTTTGTTTTTCACTTTATCTCTTTTTACTTTCATTTTTAAAAGTGAAATCGATTTTCAACAACATTCAAGCATTTGAATCTTGGAAAAAAATAGTTTTTTCTAAATGGGAAAAAATAAATAAAGTTAAAATGATCGGAGAAGGAAATCCATCCCGTTGCATTGGAAATATTATTATTTAATCAAATAATGATTTACGTACACGTCTGGTAACGGTTGGATCCTGTCTTGCGACTGACATCAAATGTCCGAGAAGATTTTTTGTTCTCAAAAATCGAAAACGCACGTTAGTAGCTCTGGTCCATTCTTGCAAAAGCGTTGAATTGAAATAGTGTTTAGCGGATGGGCGATTATTGAGAATGGAAATTGGAATTTCGCCTCCTTCGAGGGGCACAATTTTCGAATATTCCGTTGTGCAGATTACACTGTCGTCTCGTGTTATTGGCGCGTGACTGTCAATTCCAAAATAAGTCAAACAATCGCTCGAAGAATCCGAAAAGTATTGCCAGGGGGACCAAGTTTTTCCATGATCTTTCGATTTTTCGAGAATCCACAAACCTGGACGCGGCGAATTTCCCATACGAATGTAAACATATGCGACGTGGAATTCCTATAAATAAAAAAAATACACAGTTCGGGAAAAAAAGTAGTAACAAAAAAAATTCAGATAGTTTTCAGTTTTTGTTTTTATAAATCTGACATCTTTAAAAAATTCGAAGTTTGGTACAACGAATATAAATGTAGTGGGAGTCTCAGTGATCTAAAAAATTCTCTCGAAAAAGGGTCTGAGCGCCAGATGTGCTCAAAATACAAGACTTTCGTCTTCTTCCAGCTCCCACAAAACTTCGCGTGAGGTTCTCTGGCCTTTCTCATCTCCATTGAAATCTCTAAACACATGCGGCCCCGTAGCTTCGTCGAGCATATGAAAAGAAGGGAATAAACGTGACCCCGACAGTTTAGGGCTTCCACGAAAATACTCAATCTTTTGTTAATGCGGGTGGACGTTCCGCTACCGAAAATACAGTATAAAACGTACATGCACTGAAGGTTTTGAAAAAATGTTCAAAAACGTTTTTTGTAAGATAAATTATTTATTTATTTTTCATATATTTTCAAAATATGAAATATTTAATTTAGTGTGGAAAAAATAATTAAACAACTAGACTGAAATTAATTGAAAAGAAATTTGGAGAAAACTGATTGTTCAATTCCTATTATCATTTCCGTTTTATAAAGAAAAATTGGTCATTAATTTTATAATCAACATTACAGCAGAGCATTGAAACACGAGGTTGTTTACAACGTGATTTTTGTTATCGAGCATCGAAGACCAGGAAACTATTTACGAGGAAAAAAAATGGTAACGATCGAAACATAAACTCACATGAAAGTCATGTATGTGAGCACATCTCTAGCTTGATACTAAAAGAACTCTATCAAAGAAGATAATTCATTTCCCTTTTGCGCCAGGAAATCACCCACGACGTGATAAAGAGAATCCCATATTTTGTGCTTCTGAAGGAAGACAGATACGCATATGTTGTAAAAGTTCAACATTTGAAGAGAAATAACATAATCGCAATATGTTTTTGTAAATAAATTTAAAAGAAATGCTAACGATTTGATTAATATTATTATCAAAAAACGAACGTTAGGAGGTTGAAAAAAGAAATTCGTTTTTTCCCTTAATTTCAAAATATTACCTTCCTTACAATAAATTAACATTGTTTTGTGTTGTAGTTGATTAATGTGATTTATTTAATATTCAAAAAACAAATAAATAACTCACCTGTTCCAAATTAATAGTGAGATTGACTTCGTTGTATTTCATAGAACGTGATAAGGGTGGCGATTGCCACCATGTTTCCATTCCATCAACTGCATGTTCTGGGGGATGATTTTTCTCTGGATTTGATGGGTCGCAATAATCGCAAACCTATTAAATAAAATAAAAATCAATTCATAGTCATTATAACGAACTTTACAGTTCATTCGCCTCTTCTGACTGGAACGCTATCATTTAACAAGTCCATGGTAAGTCTTTTACGAACTACTTTGTAGACTTCCTACATCTCAGTCCCCCAGTTTGTGTCGTGAAAATAACATATTTATTAGGGTACATTCTCGTCACGTATCCGGTCCGATAGAAGTTTTTTCAAAAGATGAAAAAAAGTTCACGTGAAGATTGTGTTATCGGGGGTCAAGCGTATCTTTATCTTTTTTTTCTGGTCCAATATTCGAGTCACTACGAGTTTTCTATAAACGCTATCACGTATTTCTCTTACTGTTACAAAATCATGAGCTCACATTATATTTGAGGAGTCATGATTTATTGGAATCTGAAAAAATGTGTGTTTTCGCTTTTTTTTCGTTTAAACAATGGTTTTGAATTAACAGTGAATTACGTATTTTATAAAGTATATTTAAGAAGAATATTCCAAGATTTTTTCGTAATGAACTTCGAATTTGAATGAAAATTACACTCATTTTTCGTCATTAAAATAAAATAAATGCAATAAATGATGAATCCTCCTTTCAAAAACTGCTTCTATTATATGTTAACCTAAATCTTTTCGATTTTTCATTTTAATAGATAAGTCAAACCCAAAAGCAAACACCAGAATAGCTATAACTCTGTTATTTCAACAGATTTTTGTTCGCAAAAATGATCAAATACTCATAAAAGGATGATTTATAAAATATTTAATTTTTAAATGTAAAAGCATCGTTCTCATGAAAACAAATAAAAATAAATGGGTAAAGTTACGTATTTTTTGGCAGCCTAGCTAAACGTGTTTTTTTCTATCAAATTGAATCGTAACTTGATTGCGGTTCAATTTTTTTGGTTCCCAAACCCCCTCTTTCCCTTTCCCTCTAAAAATCGACCTACCATCACTGTCCGAACCATGCCCTTTGATCTACCGACAAGTGGTGCCCATACAAATTTTCTTCATGGTCCTAATTCTCCTTTTACTTGACCAAAACATTGTTGGCCAAAAGATGCAAATTCATTGAATCCTTGTTGCTTTTTCGCAAATAAAATGTCGTTTGATGATCGTGAACAGTGAAATTCCTCAAAAATTCCCAGACTCCAAAATTATTCTAATCTCGATTGTACACCCTCGTGCTAAGCAGGGATTCCCAACCAAAGTTTTGAGCAAAATATTCGCGAGTGTAACGTAAGCTCAAAAAAAAAAGTAAATTCATAAAAAATGTAAAGGATCGAGAGAGGATATTCATAAAATTAATTGAACGTTAATTAATTCTTGTTTTTAATGAAATTTCCAATTTTATATACTTTAAGACGTTTGTATAATGCTTTCTAAAAATAGTAAATTTATTACACTAACCAGAGACCTCATAGTGATTTGAAATTCAATTTTTTTCAGTACCTTTTTTTTTCTTCCTTTGCTCAAATGTGTCACATTTAATATTCGATCTATTTATTATTCTTTATCTATCAAATGAACCGCAATTTTCGAATCTCCTGGAAGTATGTACTTTGAAAAAAAAAAAACCTATGTTTCATTTGTTCTTTTATTATATAGTTTTCTCAGTCTCAAAATTTCGGTTCTAGAAAGACGAGGAATTCATTAAAAATATATGAAAATATAAAACTATTCACTCACTTGTCCTTGGATGAGATTAATATCCTCGTTTTGATCGGAATTAGCACCGACCAATTTACAATATAATTCGGGTCCAGTAGTGTTATAACCGCAAGTTGCGGACGCGATAATTTGTTTGCCTTCGGCCAAATTAAAATAGGGTGGAGTAAGATTTTCACTGTGAGATTGTTGGAGCAGCAGGGGCAAAATTGCTAGCAGCCCCCAGGAACGCATGATGGACCACGTTTGCCGGTTATTCCCGACCTCTTTTTTCACGATCACTTTTTTTTTCACTTTTTAACAAATCTATAAATAAATTTCAATTTCTTTCATACCTGGAGCTACATGAAAAAGAAAAAGAATAAAAACTACTGCTTTTTAAAATGTATTTTTCTGTCGTCACGTGTATCGATTATAGATCGCTTCTTAAGGCGGACGAAGCCTCCGCGGCTTCTGGATCCACACTGAGCCTCGAATACTAACGAGAGATCATTGAATGCCCGGAAAGGCCGAACGCGAGGGCTCGGATGCTGGTCGGGGGAGTCGGGGTTGTCCGAAAGAAGCCAAAGATACAGAATTCTTCAGTGTTTAGAATTATGTGTATGAGGCTTTCCACGTTTAATTTCCATACAAAAACCTTGACTCCTCGTAATTCATTACGATTTTTTTTCACTCTTATATTGTCTTGTGCAAAAAAAAAAATTGAATCCGTTTTAAAATTTTTTTTATATTGGTCATTATTTTTCGATTGTTACGAACAATTGAATTTTTCCAGATCATTTGCAATCTCTCAGGAGAAATCCCAAACAAACCCAAGCAATAAATATAAGTAATTGATTGAAATAATATGGAATTCATTCCATTTTCAGTCAGTTCAGAATTTTTTTTTCAAATTATTGGTAAGAAAATTAAAGATTTTCAACAAACGACATTTTTACATTGTGTTCCAACTTTTTCTATAAGTTTTAAAAATTTGGTAACATTACGATTACGGATCCAGAGATAAAAAATTTTCCTGTGAAATGCTACGTTACATACGAATACGTCTCTTGGTGCGTGCATGAGCCATTCTATGTAAAGTTGTCCTGACACATCCTGATTTTGATAAGCATTCGAGACTAAATTACGAGAGACATAAACTCAACATCAAGAACTTTTTTATAAGAAATTCGGTGTTCAACAAGATTGATCCTGAGTATTTTTGCTGTATCTCTAACGGTTTTGATATTGGTTTACAAAAATGACGATCACTCGAATTCTGCTTAAATGAAAGAATTATAAAGTTTTTATTACTACGATTTTGTTATATATTCTACGTAAAATATCAATTGCAGAATAATTAAATTTTTTTGAAGTTTATTTTAATTACCCTTTTCTGGGGTTAACAATTTGGAGTTAACTGTAGGCTGCGAGTGAGAATGTGTAACGTTTTCTAAGAAAATGTTTTTTCTCTTATCTCTAGACATAGATACATATTTCTGGAAGTCGTACAATATGAATTTATAAGCATTAATGTCACCAGCATCGCCAACGAGTGATGGGCATGCAGTATGCACGATGACTAGAGGCATTGTTCAAAAAATATATAAAAACGTATATTTAAAGTATTTTTAATATAAAGCATCGATTGATCGCACGAAAGACTTCTATATTTAAAAAAAGTATTAATCTACAAAAAAACTCTACATTTAGATTTGTGACTGTTTTATAATAAAAATTTCACAACCTTTTCGTATTGAGTAATTGATTTATTGGAAATTTAGCAGAATTCAATTGAATTACAATTCTCCCGC
This sequence comes from Campoletis raptor, assembly GCA_948107755.1. NCBI lineage: Eukaryota > Metazoa > Arthropoda > Insecta > Hymenoptera > Ichneumonidae > Campoletis > Campoletis raptor. The sequence goes on from OX403622.1 coordinate 16,191,669, forward strand.
TACGAGGTGAAAAAGTAAAACACTACCATAGGCGCACTCTACCAGCGATGGATCGCTACCACAATAAGTCTCTACCAAGTTACTTTTACAACCATCCTACCCTACCGACGAAAACTTTACTAGGCAAATCTTTTCAGAGTAATTCCTTATCGCAACTCTCCCAAGCGCAACCCAGATACCCAGGAAACCATCAGGTGTACTATCAAGTACAAGATCCTATCACGGTACTACTACAGTGAAGCGATAAAATTTATTTATCCATTCATGAATCTTACGGTCGTTATTATTATTACAACTTTTATTACTCAAGGAGTAATCGATAAGGGATTTTAAACTTATTTTTTAATTGATTATAATCAAAATACGTGCAGAAGCGAATATATAAGTTTTTTTTCTGTTAATGTTATGTCAATTCGTAGTATTGACAAAATAAATTATTTATTGATGATCATAGTACTCAGCAAAAACTAAATAATACTACCAAGAGAAGACCTTATAGAATTATAACGAAAAAAAAAAAACATTATGTAGTTGTTGACAGCGATGTGATCGTCGTAAAGGGGCTTCTATCGTGTTTTTTAACGCTTTCAAATTTATGCAAACAAAAGTATTGATATGGCAATGAAATAAAGTTTCAGGATTCCTAACAATTGCAATTAAGAGTTGACACTAAAGTATCATTTTCATGATTATAATTCCTGTCGTATAGGAGCACCAATAAAACATGCATAAAAGACGAGATTTAGACAATCCGGAATCACCACTTTAATTGTATGTATAATTTAACCCTCATTAAACTTACTAAATACGATTTTAGTATCGGGTATATTTACCGAATTATGTAACGAAAATTATTATTTGATGAATTTATTTTCCGGTATATTGGAATAAACTGAAGAGTTCGACGTAAACATGTGTAGTATGCCTTTGGTTTTGTTTGTTTACGTTCTACGCGCTCCCGTGAGTCCCGCGTGCTCGCTGCGGTTGAGCGTGGTGCATAGTGGGGGAACGTTGGCCGTGCCGGCGCGCCGCGAGGGGAGAAGCGGGGAAGCGCAACTGGTGGGGCGGGCGCGGGACGGTGGGGTGAGCGAGAGAGCGTGATAATGCTATCAGTACAAATCGGGCGCTTGCCGACGACGCACGGAGTGCGGTTTGAGCGTCGGTCGGTCAATTTAACGCTACGCTTTATCGTTCCTCGATGCGGATAAATTTGACAAAACGAAATATCCTATAGTACAAGTAGAATTCTTCTTAATCCTCAACGAATAAGAATACCTATACAACCCTAGGATCTTTTCTATGATTTAATTTATTTTCGATCTAATAAAAACGAAACATTCTTAATAAATAATGAATAATTTTATTGAATAAAATGGAAGAAGAGGAATTACATTTTTATTTTCATGAATAATACACAAAAATGATTTATAACAGTGATTACATTTTTTCCGAGTGGTCAAATTCTAAATTTTATTCACAAAGAAATACGATTAAAAAAATAATTGCGTTGACAAACAATCGAATGAATAATAGATTCGTCGGTACATCGTAAATACTGTTTCAATTTCGCGAACGAATGGATAGGCCGATAGTTATGTGACAGTCTAGTGACCCTTCTAATACAACTTCGAGATTCGCGCGAATGCTCGCGCGCCCCGTGCGTACTGTAGTAAGCCTGGGTTCGCCCGTCGCAGCCGAAAGTAAGCAATGCAACGTCCAGGCACAACCTGACCTCCTCTGTCGTCGTCGAGGTTGTTGTCCCACCGCGCAACGCGACACAAGTACGCTTGCATCAATGTTTAGCAATATACGGTTCTTGAAACTTGCTTATGCTTAACATTGAAAAAGGCGAGCACGCACGCACGCGTGGCACTATCGTGAGCATGCTCGGGTCTCCACGAAGATGTGTTAGAGCTGTCGTTACACTGTCTGTCACTTAGCATTCGTCTACATTCGTTCAATGTATGAAATCATTTTTTCTCGCCATAACAAAATTTTCAGTTTAGACAAAATAGTATGAATATTGAATTGTTTTTTAGTTTCAAATTTTTTTAACCGGGAAAAAGTTTGTTTGTCAACGTAGTCATTTCTCTACATCATAAACCGCGTCTCTTGGTAGATAGAACGAGTAATGTTGAAATTCAAGTGTTAATTAGCCGATTGAGCCACAAACAAATGTGTGAAATGAATTTAATTATTTGTGTGGGAATGACATTGATGAACATTGAACGATCGTTATTATGGAATGCATCATCATCAAATAGAAGAAAACAAGTGAAAGATGTGAAAACAAGTGAAGAAGTGAAACAAGTGAAGAAACAAGTGAAAGTGAAAGAAGAAGTGAAAGATAGTGAGGGTCTCGCGCGATGGATCTCAACTGTCAATACTCGAAGGGCTTTGCCGCACGTGACAACTGGATGACGAGATGAATCCCTGAGAGGAAGAAGAAGACATCGAATGGTGAGTGAATCAATCATTTAATTAGCATGAAGTAGCCAGCGTGTAAATTGAAAAAAAAGTCGAAGTAAACTCTGAGGTACTTTTGATATTCATTTTATCCAAAAACGTACCATTTACCATGTCAAACAATTACTGGCAAACGAAAACGACTAGTGTTGGAAAAAATGGGAAACGTCGTTGTTCAAGGACCAAGTAGGTTATTGTTCCTCCTCCCACTGCATGAACAATTTTCAAACATATTGATGGCGAATAATAATTTCGCACCTATGATTACTTTCTTACGCTCTAACCCCTGAACACGATTTTCCGGCGAATCCACCCTAATCAAAACTAATTCTACCCTTATAGCGAGATTCTTCAGTACACTCAACCAGAAATGTCCAAAACTCGATACAAATGTATCGCGCTACTTAATTTCCTTTTTTTAACGTTAATATCACTCGGAAAAAGATTTAATTGATAGATTCTTCACCGACAAACGATTTCGCGTCGATTAGACCCCTAGTAAACCTTACGAGCATAAAAATTGAATTTTTTGGTGCTTCATGGCCAATTTTAAGAGATGATTAGCAGTCACCACTGATTAGCAGTGATTAGCAGTCAATTGAGTGTAAAATCTTCACAAGAGTTGTATGCAACGTTCAACACATAATTCAATCAAGCAGAATAACCTTCAATGATTCTGCTTGCATAAAAATTTTAATTTTCAGTGCTTTCTTTCAGGCGAATCTTAATTTCCACCTTTCAATGTTGACATTACTCGGAAAAATATTAAATTAACATATTTTCCACTATTTCAGGTCCTATCCTTTCGTGTCTAATAATTAATGAATAGAGTCCATTTTTTGAAAAAAATTACATACAATCAAGTCCATTTGATTGTAACAATTAAGTCAACGGTTCAATCCCCGAAAACTTATTCGACCCTCCTTGCAACTTCTGTTGAAAATACGCCCCTGAACTGTCTACAGTTTTATCGGTTTAGGTGCAGATGACGCTACCAATCAACTGTTATCCGTTAAGTTATATGTTCTCGGAAGATTATCAATTCTTTCATTTGTTGTAGTTTCTTGAACATTTCAAATATTTAAAAAAAATCCATTTATTTTACCGATGAATCAATCATGCTAATCGTTGAACGGGCAAGAATTTGAACAGTTATATTTAAATAATTATATCCATAAGATAAAGTATTGAAATCGATAAAATACAATTATTTTATTTTTATTTTTTAATTTTCAGACAAAGACACAGTAAAGTCTTTGAAAACCTCATTAATCGAAAATGTTTATTTTATAAGAAGTTGAATTATTTTATTTACAGTCGTCGACAATTATTGGCTGATGGAATACAATTTTTGTATACTGAAGAATTATAAAATGATTGATTACATATTGAGATTTTAATTTGCCAATACAGAAATCGCTCAATATCATCTGTTAAAGTTGGATGTTTTTTTTTTAATTTTCTTCCACAATTTGGGTCTATTTTATTATTGCTGAATAATTTTGTGTGCGTTTTTTCCCCGAAAATTGATTTTGGTAATCGTATCCCGGGCAACGCGGTAACGTTTGTTCTTTCGCGTGAAAAATGATCCCAACCCCAGGACTATTGTAGAGCACAATTCCAGAAAACGTAAGTAATATAAAACAGGGGTTTTGGTTTAAATTTGATAATAATTTACCTCGATCTTCGGCACTTTTGCTCCGACCTGAACATGAGCACTGCACTTAACAATTGTAAATTTTAAAAACTTATTCAATACGTCAAAAAACAAAACAATTTCAATAATATTCAAGTATTGAATGTCGTGAATTCATGTCGCCTCATGCGACGAGAAACAGATCTGTTTTGATTTTGAAAAATTGTCACGTTGTTACAAAGTGTTTTTCTTAACAACGGTTCGTGCGTCGACGAATTGATACTTATTCTAATAATTGATTGATCCATTGGAAATTCTTGAAGATTTAAATTATATCGATTATGTGAAGAATTGAATGTATCCTCGTAATTTTAATGTCAAAAAGAGAAACCTGACAATATAATTTACCATCGGAATGCCAAATGTCTTTTCTGATTAGAAGGGTTTAAACACGAACGATATTAGTCTGACAATCTTTGCATTTTATTATCTCTATATGTAGAATAATTATTGCTGTGCTGTACAATTTAAATCCTAAAAGCAAAAGCACACTAGCGGAAAAAATAAAGGATTACACGGTTAGTGCACGCGATTGCGATAACCATTACCGTAAAATGTGCAAGAGTATGCGTTTAAACTAGAAAGATGGAAGTGAAAAGCAAGAGATCTGAATAAATGAAAGAGGTTTCTCCTTGAATATCATTTTTTCAAATTAGGTCACAATTTTACAAATTTGAAACCGAAAAAAATTGTTTTTCCCAGTATTTAGCAAATATCACCTAACCTCACCGCAAATTTTTTAACTTTAAATAATGTGTCGATGAGGTTGGTCCGATCATAAAACAGCTGTCAGCCCGCGCGGGACGATGGCAAAAATGGGCTGATGGAGACTTTTGCAGCCTCTCTCTCGCACTCATAGTGGCGAGATACCGACTGCTCCATAACCTTAATATCTGTGCATCGTTATAATTAAAAATATATAAAATGCGATTAAAAAAAAAAAAAAAGAATTAGAACCATTAGAAAAAAATCTTTTTAGAGAAAAATCATTTTACTAAAAAATCATAATGTTCAAAATTCTCAACCTTTTTGCGATTCATAAACGGGGATTTTCTCACGAAAAGTGCTATTTTTCGAAAAATGAAAAAACATTATATGACGAGATTTCCAAAGCAAGTTATTTACTTGATCCAGCAAATTTAGCTCATTTTCGAAACAAAGAAAGAAAGTTAATTCTTGTGAAAAAGCGCTGGCAGTCTTCGAAAATCTTTCTGAGGAAGGGATTAACGTCGAAAAATTAGTCTGGGTCAATATGACCCGGTGTAATCTACAGAGGGTTATAAATCAGGAACCTGAAATTGTGGATTACACATGATTCAGAAGAATACAAAATTGGCGGTGCACATTCGCACCAGTATGGAGTTGAAACGTCAGTTCTGGGCTCACGAACACCAAGTCACATTTAACTCATATATGAAATTACAAATCTTATGTGAATGCTATAAACAAATGTTGATCATCAAGTCAATTAATTTTTAATTCGAAATATGACGGTTGCATGGATCGAAACTTCTTAGAATGGATCTAAAATTGAGTCCAGAATCACGACTCCAATATGGAAGTCGAAAATGAATAATATGCTCACGATCTTATGTAGTAAAACGTGTGAATAGTTCAAGGAGACTGGAGCAGTGAAACTGGAATCACAAGTTGTAAAATACGTAACGTAATTTATGTGAAAGCAACTCAACCCTTTCAAATTCACGAGATCGTGAATCAACACCCTCGGACAACTAAGGTTTATATATATTTAGTTTAATCTTAGGGAAGGAAATCCGTAGACAGGAAGAGACCGTCGACTAAATTGTCAAGGACTTATAGTTCATCGCAATCCCCGGTGTCGCGTGCATGTTCATGAATCCTTAAAACGTTAATTACATTTAGTTTAGGGTTGTTGGCAAATCGATCCAACCCAATTGCACTTATTTTCTTCAACTTTTGCTCCTTTCCCGGAGTAATGTATTTTACTGTAACTTTTGAATATCGAAAACTCCGGAGTCCTCATTGTTTGAACTTACGATTAAAACTTTTAGTTCATTGAAACGATTCTTCTCCTTTCTTAATTGTGACCACTCGAAAAAGTATTTTTTTGTTCCAGTGTCAGCGGTTTGTCACGAAACATTATACAACCGTTTTGAAATGGTATTTGCACGTGAAATAGTTTTTTAAAAACTCAATTTTAGCGAAAAAACGCAACTGATGTTCAAAATATCAAATTGAATGAGAATTAGAAAAGATTTTTGCGTTGGTTAAAGTATCTATTAATAGAAAAAAAATACTTTTTAACTCTTCGTTGACACACTTGGTCCTTATTATTGGCCTTATTAAGATCCATCAGAATTAATGATTTTTGTCGTATAAAAAATCAGCGAAGTTCACTCGCTCAAATTAATAACTTAAAAAGAAACTTTTAACTCACTCACTTAAAAATCTAATCATAACACTATTTTTCTCAAAAAACGATATTTCCCATGTGTTAATCTTTTGTTATTAATCTCAAAAATGTTGAATATATGAAAAATTATGATTTTTTTTAAATCACTTCTCCACTACCACTCCAGAAGTTAGAATTTTTATGTATAAAAAAAACCTTTCATTTTACATTTTTTAAATGTTTATTGTGTACAGATTGAGGAATGAACAACACTTCGAGCCAAATTGACCTAGTCTGTCAATTAATTAGGCAAATTTAAATGTGTCACCGAAGAGTTAATTATGGCAAAAAAAACGAGTGAATTTACATCAACACAATTAATTAATGTTCAACAATTCTAATAGAACCTCGATGGGATGACTGGGTAGCAAAATACAACATTTAGGAAACAATTAAAACATCTTGAAATAAATATAAATATATATATATATATACTTATTTTACAGCGTGTTTTTTCTTTTCTCATAATGTTTTAGGAGTCAGGAAATTTACATATGTTCCCTTAAGTATAAATAACGTTCGGTAACGTGGTTTTTTAAATTCCGTTTTCTCTTCATAACAGACACAAGGTTGTAAATGTGAAAGAATCATTAACAAGTATACTAAGAAAGGTCCAATTTGTATCTCATTATTTATGATCAGCAACAACCCTATTTCATACGAAACGCTGCAGTAATTTCAAAAACTCGTCACGCACGATCATTCTTCATAAAGTTTCGTACTATTTTCTTGTAGCAAAGTATAGATTATTATATCGTTGACACCATTTTTGGGATATGAGCAATTCGTAACGAAAATCAAAAACCGTCGTAACTTTGATGTTCCATTATAGTTTATTTTACAGCAATTATAAAATGAATCAATTTTTTCATTTCGAATTCGTACTGAGTTTATCTTCGAAGAAATGGAACAAGTTGTTAAAATATGAAAACATGAATTTCTCAGTTCGAAATTCAATGTCGATGAGTCGGGAAACAAGTTTACGACGTATTTTAGAAAGGCTATAATTTAATTATTTGATTTGTATTTGGTTCTTGTCGTTTCTCAATTAATCAGACCTTTGATAATCGAACGGAGAATAATTGTAAACTTTATTCGAAATATGAAAAACATGATTAAACATTTCGTTTTAGACTTTTTGGTAGAATGCCATTGAGAGATAACAATTTATGACTTGAATTGCTTTAAAAAAATATTATATTCAAAATACATAAATAAAAATTAGTGACAAATAAATTTATGGCAACCTCTGTCTACGGAATAATTTACCGGTACGTCAAATCATTTAATTCACCTCAATCGATTTTTTCAAGCTAAAAAATCAATCGATACGTATTAGCCCAGAGTAAATGTAATATAAATTTTCATTTATCATACTCTTTAAGACAGGTTTCGATTTCCGTTGTATATCGTTTGATAGATGAGCGACAAGGTACTTTTCATTCAACTATAATTATCGTGAGCTTCTGTGTGTGCTTGGTGACTCGATTCGGAAGAAATTGTATGCTGTCTATAGTATTTACTCGTGTACAAAAGGGCGCTCGCGTGCCCTGCGATTTCTGCCTCGATGTCATCGCGGTTTAACCGAACTATATAAGACCCTGAGTAAACGCTAAAATCAGTTTCAGTATTACCACGACGAGAGCTTACGTGCAAGCGAGCTCTTTCTAGTACGATAACAAAATACGTTTTTGTTTGTTTTTTTTTAAGGAAAAACGAAAATATTCAAAAAAAATTCCTTTAAACAGTAAAAGTGATGAAATCACTGACGAAAACGTGATTTTTTAAAATTTATAAACCGTCGTCGAAAATTCCTAAGTCATTTATTTCATATTGATAAAGACACGAACTCATAAAAAAAATGCTGCGAAAAAGAGGGGTACGAAAGTTAGAAGTGATGATTCATTTCGAATTAATGGAGAAAATAAGTTAAATCAAAATGAAGGAAAGCGTGATGATCTTTGCAAATTTAATTACTCAGGGTGGCTCAAACAAGGGTCGGAAAATGGCAAAGAAAAATACTCCAGCCGCTCTCCAGACGGAAGTGTCAACGGACGAAGAGTGGGCGAAGATATTGGAAAGAAAAGGATTAATTGGTAAAATGATATTTTACTGCGCTTTGTGAATTAAATAATCGAAAGGAACGACCGATTTCGAGATTTTTTTTATGTGAAATTTCAGTCGCTGATATTTATTCGGATTGGAGCGGACCTTGCAGTGGTATGATTAGCATCCTTAAGAAAATCAAGATGGAAATTGGCGGTGATTTGTTGAGTTATGTGACGGTATGACGATTAAAGTTTATATCGCATACTATTATTTATTTATATTATTGTCTCCTTTTTATGAATGATTTATCGCGGAGTATATAAAAAGTTATTATGAAACAATAATTTTTCAATTTTAGGCCAAATGTGACAACATTGGTGCATTGGAAAGATTTCGCGGGAAAAGTGAACCTACCTGGATGTTTATTCATGTAAAGAATCATGGGTGACATTTTTTATTATTTTTTATAAGTTAGATATGCTTCCAATACTTTGGTGATTCTATCATTCCATATTTATATTCTTGCATATATTTTTATACTATACATTTCTATACACATCAATTATATTTCTAGGTTTCGATTTATCTACAACGTAGTTGATAACTGGACGTTCCGATAAATCGACATCTTTGATGATTTTTCGCGAGTAATATTGTCGAAATCACAATAAATTAATACTTTCCTTCAGCTATGAACATCTTTTGATCGAAATTAACTGTTTTTTTTCTTAATACATTTATTCTGTTTTAATAGAATGGAAAAATGGTAAACTTAATGTTTGGTGCTTATTGTCCAGAACTTCAAAAAATGCTCACTGACGAATTGAGAAGAGTACAGAACGACGAGGAGCACGAGTGAGAGTTTTAATTCGAATCTTCCTTTTTTATTTATTCATTTGTTTATTATCTCTTGTATTATTTGTTCATGTGATTGAACCTATAGGATTAATTGAATAGAATTAATTGAAACTGCACACATTTTCAGTGGTATGCACGGAATATAGATTTTCTATGCATAAATAAGTAAGAAAAAAACACTATTCTGAGATTGATTTTTAATATTTCTGTTTAACTCGATATCTATGAGACAATACTTTCTAGATTTTGTATTCCCGTCGGCCAGAGAAGCCCCGAAGAAGAAAATCGTATGAAAAAACTTGAGGAAGAGAGAACTGCGAAAGAAGCTGCAAAGAAGGCTGAAAAAGGTGCAGAGCAGTGCAATTCTGTTATTTCCTTTCTTTTTGTACTCTAAAAGAAAGTTCCCTTTTAATATCTCTATTCTGAAAGCTTTTTTTTACTTTAATATCTTTGCTCTCGACTCCAGACCTCTACAATCAATGCGTTTGCCCTCAAACTGTACTCTGGGTCAAATAATTACTCCAACAGTGTCTTTGGCATAAAATGTTGTGTATTCCTTTCTCATCGTTTTCTCATATCAAAGAGAATGTGGTATCATAAAGTCCCGTTCGGTGCAGATTTAGTAATGAATACTTACGTAAACGAAAAGAAAATTTCAAACGAATATAAAACTTTTTGAATATTGTGCAGAGGCTGAAATAAGAGCTAAGTATGAAGCAGAAATGTTACACTACACAACCTCACTGGAGGATGAGACATTTCTCGTTCTTTATCCTTGGGTTTTTAAGGACTCTGAGGGACACAAACGTGATAAAATGTCGAGTCCTCCTTACGCCGATCTAATAGAGAATATTTTACCCGGCAATTATACAATTTCTCAAGAACTTCGAAGACGGTTGGATGAGGAAACACTATCGAAAATGTTTGTCGAGGTGATCCGAAGAGAAATTTTCTTTTCATTCAATTATACTAAAAAATACAAATTTCTCGTCAACATATTTTTTTTCTTTTTCAGTCTGATTGGGAAATAAACGATAATGCGAAAAATTTGCTTATCGATGGACGATGCATGTTCATGAGACTACGAGTTAGCGAAAAGAAACCGGAAATGGACGTTGAAAAATATCTTCTCAGTTTGTTGTTCAGTGAACCAAAACTTCCGGCTGTCGACGAGCAACTTCCAGAAGGATGGTTCGTTTTTAACAAAATTGATCAAATTTTAATTGTCTTTCGAAAATTCATTTCATTTTTTTATCAATTTTCAACAATAATATTCTGTGCCAACAAAAATTTAATAGATTCCAGCGAATTTTTCATTCTTATTCGACTGTACATTAGAAACACGTACGAACGAAAAAAGCCGGACTTTTCAACGTATAAGAGTCATCTGAAAAAAGTTCATAAATGCTACACACATAAAAAATTATTGTAATTGAACTAGAATGACGTTTTTTGTTGCTAAATTTTGAATGAATTTTCACGTTGTAATATTGATTCTTTTACGATAATATTCATTAATTTTCTATTGTTCTATTTTTTGTTGTTTCGTTTGTATTTCAATTGTACGTCTTGGATGATAATTGTAAAGGAGTAAAAATATGTACTTTTTGCGTACTTTTCACAAAATTAGTCTATTCGGTATTTTTTTTTTCTTTTTGGGTGCAACGTTGAAATGTACATGATTATTCTTGAACGATCTCTCGCTGATAACAATAGTATACTCTCAAGATTAATTGCATCCTCGTGTCGCTAACGAGTTCGTGTCAAGTTCCGTGGTCCTCCGCAACTGAATTTGTAATCTTTTTTCTTATGCCTTGTTCAGACTTTTTTTTTCTACCAGTTTCGCGGAACGACATCGACCCGCTTTTCTACCGAATGACAAAGAGGCCACGGAATATCCACTGGTGTGGGCTCCACCGAATCCACGCAGCAAGGCATGGATCTTTCGTATCATTTTCCGGAAGCACATCGAATCGACGTTTCCGGTAAATGAGTATACACGAAATGTGTTTTTCCATCGAAATTAAGGAAATTCAGGACTGCACGATAAGGTGGACTTTTGTAACGTTTGTAATTTTCAAATTTTTGTTCGAAATATTTCACTAACTAGCCTTGAAAACTTCTAAATACAAAATTATTTTTTTTTTAAACTAAAATAGTTCAGTTTTCTGACATTTCTTGATTCGATGGTTTCCAGAGATAAGGAACGAACCGTCATTTAATTGGGTATTCGTGAATTACATTTCGATTTACTTTCTAGTACGAAGACAAAACAGTAAAAGCTCCTATAATTGTATTCAAATATGACAGTACTCGACGAAATGAGTTAAAAATGGTACTGGAGATTCACGAGTCAGAAGTTGTGAATTTTGGTATTTTCGAAAGGGACAAACCACCTGAGGCGAAACTCATAGCAATCAGTATTGAAGAATTCGATGAAAAAATTGAAGGAAAAACAGGGTAAGGTCTGACACCACAAAATATGAATTTATACAAACATTATTATCAGATTTTGTTATATATATTGATAACAAATCTCTGTGAAGCAATAATGAATTTATTTTTAACGTGAAATTTGAATTATTACGATTAGTGGAATTGTTTTGAGTTTCCATCTCCATTAAATTGGCATCCGGAAGAATTAATTTATTCGAATAATGACGAAAAAGCAATGAACTCTTGTCTAGGAATAAGAATTTAAAAAGTACGAGCACATAAAGTCTGCTTAAAATAGAAAATGTTAATTGAAAACATTTAGATACGAGGCTTTTGTCTGCGTCGTGAAAAAAATTGGTTCGGAAGCTTTTTTGACTTTTGCCGGTATTGGACCTTATCACGTTAGTGAAAATCCTGAGACAGCGATCGAGGAGGCTAGATTATATTTTCCAGACGTCAGTTGTGCGGATGACGGTGCATCGGACGATGACGAAAAACCAGAAGATTTGGAAGAAAATGGCGATGGCGAAGTCGCTAACAATACGACGGAACAGGTAATCATTTAAAACTTTTAAATGAATCAAATTAATTTGGGTCAATTGAGTTCGCACCTATTATAATAATGGATCTTAAAAAAAAAAAAAAATTGACCCTCAACAACCGCGTCGTTAAAAATACCCATAGAATAGAATTATTTTTACAGCTCCTTCAAGAATTGATTAATTTTCCTAATACTTTCGTCATGAAAAAGTGTTTTTTTTTCTTATTTTACTGCTCTACTATGAAAATCCCGATAGCAAATATTCCAAAAACTTAATCGATTCGAAAAAGTTGTACAGAATTACAAAAAAAAAGTTTTGGTTCCTTGGTGGTTGTTAAATTTTTGAATTTTAAGTTACAATTTATAATTAGCGTGCCCAAAAAATCTATATGTGCAAATTTTTGAGCAATTCGTACGTGAGAAAAAATGTCTGCCTCGAAGAGTCCAGAAATTTACCTTTTGTTTATACCTTGTTATGGATTACTTTCGAATTTGCAACTGTTAGAAACGCGAGGAATGAGCTGGGACCCTATGAAGCTATCATGTTATTATCGAAAAGTGAGCTCGAAGGGATGAACGAATATTCAAATTCTTAATCGGTCAATTATTAATATGACGAAATTTTGTAGTCAATTAGCAGTTTTTTTTTACGTTTTTTGTGTTTGTTTAAATTAATCGGACAATCTTGATCCGTTGAATCTATTTGAAATTATAAACCATTATGATTATTTTCATGCTGCTATCATAGGAAGGAAAATAGAATATCGATTGTTATAGAAATTGGTAAATAAATTTAAAAAAACAACTCGTTAAATCTTGTATTCCACCGTTCATTGGCCCAATACTCTCGTATATATTTAAGCGCGAACACATAGACAATTAATCGACGATAAAATCGTACGAGGATAATACAAAAAAGTATTTATCGGGTTAATGAACAATGAAGTAGATTTTTAATGTTGACGGTCGATGGAAATGTCTACTTCTTGTAACCGCAGCTGCGCCTGCGACCTCTCGCCCTCTCGTATTTACGTCCCTTTGATTGAACCAATGGTTTAGTGTGAGAATGAGGAACACCCGGAGCTGGACCGAAATGTTTAACAGCCTCGCGTGCCTTACGACGTCCTTGCATCAAAACGGTCTTTGTACCCGTAGGAGCTCGGAGAGCGAGTTGATCGAAAGTTATTATTTCTCCACCTGCCTTCAGGATGCGGCCTCGAGCCTTCTCGGTAACTCGCAGAGCACAGACCTATTACATAATTATTTTCCATAATGAAACTCCCTATTTTCTATGAACTCCCTAAATTTTTTTTAACGAAATGAAGTCCTTTTCTTTCATTGATATGATAACAGGATGCACGTTATTTTTGTTATACAAAGTTGTGAATGATATTGGTAATAATTCTAATACCGAACAGCTCATTGTTGTTCATTCAAACAGAAATTAAATACTCTCGAGCGAAGTAAATTTTTAATTTGTAAACGTAATATTAATAAAACTCAAGGGCTCTGCATAGATCAGTGCAGTAATTGAAGTATGCCAAACAATTATTAAATTGTATTGGAAGTTACAAAACAGCTGATCATTGTTTGGGATTTTTTCTTGTAAATTATTCTCTAAAATACGGAACAATACAGTATTCTGTTTATAATTAGTGACTAGAGCGTTTGAATTGATAAAAACAATTGGAAAGTTAATAAAAGTTCAAGTATGATATAAATTCAACTAAAAATAATGTAGTCTCTTTTCGTAAGACATTTGCAGAAATATCAATAGACTCAAATTCTAGAAATGAAGTCAAATATCATAAATAATTCCAATCGAATTTAACAGAAGCATTTGATATTCAGTCTGTTCAATGGGATAAAATTCATTGAATTTTCATTCTAAATACGATTATGTTTCATTGAAGAAACATATAAATGTATCAGCTCATATAATTGCCATGAAGTCAATTTCTTCAAAACAGAATAGGAAAGCTGATGCTCGATCAATGTAGCGAACATTCAAATTGAATCAATCTCGGAAAGAAATTGACACAGAGTGCAGTTCGCAAAAATAATTTTTCAAAGAATTTAACAAAAAAATGATAACGATGCTTACAATCTGCATCAACCAAAAAAATACCAAAAATAAAAGCCCCAAGAGATATATAATGAACTCAGCAAAACTAATGATTTTCAAAATCAAAAATTCACATAGGGTTAAATTTTAAATGATGGTTGTTTCAAAATATTTGGACTCACCGTCATCTTGGGAACCTCGAAGATCCTGGCATCATCAGTTATGGTGCCAACGACCACTGCGATGCAATTTTCACGATTCGGTTTTTTCATAAACCTGGTCACACGAGCAAGAGAAATCGGTGGACGATTGATTTTGCTCATGAAAAGCCGTCTGAGGATGATTCTATTGAATTTGGCATTGGTGCGCCTGGCCAAGAAGCGGTAGAGCTGCAATTCATAAAATTGAACAGATTAACCAATAACGAAAATTCTGAACACAGTCTATTTATATAAGAATTTTTTCTGACTTTTAGTATTTTTGGTTATGCCAGGAAACCAACAAAGTTTGTCTCAGAAATAACAGTTTGTTGTTCAATAAAAATTTGTCAATTTCACAAAAATCAAATATTTTATAATTTATCGCAACACGTAAAAGATATTATGTGGCTCAATCTCTCTCTGGAATTTTTGGTTAGTTGGTTCTTAGCCATGGCACACTTGGAACTGTTTTGGCATTTTTATTTTCAAGTGACTTTTCACAATGGAGTACGACAGACTTGGAGTTATTTTTTAAACAGAAAAATCGTGAATGTCTTATAAAATCTTTTGAACGATAATTTTGATGGTTTCGCAAAAATAATGCTGTTTCATTTACTCAAACTTGACCCTTAAAATGCATGTGTCCCGATAATGAACTTGTACATTTTTTTTCTAAGATTTTATAATTTTATACAATAATGTATCAACCGTAATAATTGACAGGCGAAAGCAATCCGCGAGTCAGAATAGGAGGGTTGACTTTAATGTAGCGAACATTCAAATTGAACCAGTTTATGGTTTAAAAAAATCTGGCACAGAGTGCAGTTCGCAAAATATACGAAATAACAAAATAGGAATAAAAAAATCATAAAGATGTGATATAGTGAGGTTAGGAACGTGCATTAGGGATTACATTTTTCGATTCAAACAGTGTCGCCTTCTGATCGCGTGTTCCAACACAAATATGACATAACCTACAAACTTGGGAGCGCGAGAAACACGACAGAATTTAAAGCCGAAAATGTTAAATTGCTTCAATTTGATAAGAAACATTTCTTGATATAGTTGAAAATTTTTTAATTATTGAATGTTTTGGGAATGTTACCTTAACAAGAAGACGCAGGTATACATCTTGCGACTTCGGCTCCGTTCGCCGAACTTTACGGTCGTGTTTATGGTTGATGTCGATACCCTGCGGATAAATATTATTTTCATTAAATAATCCATTATTGTTTGTCACTGATGAACTATCGAATTATGTCGTTTATAGCGAATTTAATGCCGATTGAAGCGGATATTATTCACGTATTTAATACACGCGTACTTTCTTACCATTTTGACAAATCGGAAGAGACACCACTTCGGCCGAGCGTGGAAAGGCCACGAAAGAAACGGAAGTCTCAGTGATGGCAGCACTTGCGACTGCGCAGCTCGACCGAGTGATTCGATCAGTTTCAATTTCCTTCGGTTTTACAATTTTTTTACATTCTGTTATTCAATTATTCCAGCAGTGCTTTATTATAAATGAATTTTACATAGATTTATGGAATTGAGATTTTTTTCAAAATTTATAAAACGTTTGAAAATATCATCACACTTATTAATCTTTTCAATTCAAATGCAGGAAGTCAATGCTTTTGATTTCAAAAGTGGCGAAAATTTTTTTCTTTTATTCGGCGATTTAAGTGCATAATTTACATGCATATGCTTAATTCATCTGATAGGATTTTAATACCAAATTTCAATGTTGAATAATGTTTTTATATTTATAGGAATTTAATAATCATTTTATCAGTGCATTGACTCTAGAAGTTTTGTTGTGGGGAAAAGTCCCGCAAGATGGCAGCACGCGTCTACGATGGTAATTCCATGATCCACTCTACACTTAACCTACGTAGGTACTGGGTATACGTACGGACAGATTGCTCCCAACTCTTACTTTTTGTATTTCTATTATTACAAAAAAAAAAATTCTACCTGATTGCCATTGTGAAGTGATAAATCTTCATACTTGCATTGCTTGTCTATTTATCCAATACATAGTCGATGAGTTTATGTTCGTTATTGCATTCTTCTGTTATTTTTTCTTTTTTTATTGAAAAACAATTGTTTTACAAGTGCATGCATTTTTGCGGTAAAACGAGTAACAAATATCATTTCGAACATTATATTTTAATAACAATTCTGACTATAAATATTTTGCAGTTTGTCTCTATAGTCAACTCTCCCACCTGTCACGTTTTTGTCTCTACCGTTCCCGTATGTCAGCTCTGTTTTTTTCGATGAGACAACTTCTTCATTCCGTCCTCGACGCTTTGAGCTATAACTTTCTCGTTTTTGTTTCGTATTCCCTATTCCTATTGTAGTGTGAGAGTGGGGATGGTAGACAAGTTGACAGAACGAAACGGATTTGATGCCTCTGAAATGACAAATGGGAGAGTCGACTGTAGTTGAAATCAATGATCGATCGAAGGTCTTTTAACGGCGCGACGACGTGATACATTAATTGGTAATTTATTCCAATTGATACGGACTACATTCTTGTCTCGACGAATGACTTATTGGAGCGTTCGCAGATTGGTCATTCAAATCGATAAATTCAATTTTTCGAACACCCGAACATTTTATTCAACATATATTAATGGTTTGAAATTGTAATATTTAATCGTGGCAAGACAATGAGATAAAAAAATCTATCGTAGGAAAACGTTCGGTCGCCGTTTCGAAACGGTGCCAAAATAAGTGAAAATTAATGTTTTATTTGGAATTCAATGATAAATGGCTTTAAAATACATAATTTGTCGCTAAATATAAATGCAGTCTTGGGATTCTGTTCCGTATATATTTTCGATCATAATAAAAGTGGTATTATCGATGCGATCGTAGCAGGAAAAATCCCAACTCAGTTAGTTTGTGTGCAAAGGCACTAAAAAAAAGAGAGAAAGAAAAAAAGCAGATTAACTGATCGACGGATAACACAAGTCAAACACGATTTTTGTGCCTGTAAGTAGTGCCCTGTTTTGTTGTGTCTCAATGCATTGGAGATGAAAAGAATCGTCCTCGCTTTTTTTTCAAGATATTTTTCAATTCAATGGAAAAAACAATAGAAAAATTTAGAACTAATAGTTACAATAATGAGGTACATACAAAGTGTTTTAGCGCATCATATTTGAAAGTTCTCGCCATTCAGCATTTTTTTTCGTTAAATTTTTCGTTTGCAACGAGATTGGAGTGATATCAAAATAATTATTTACTATTACGGCAACCCGATGAAAAATAAAAAATCTGAATTCGAACTTAAAAAAACCTATTGATATGAAAAATGAAGGAAAAAATTATTTGAATGTTTTTTGCTGTCAGCGGCAAAAATTCTCCATGACAAATATTTAAAAATTATGAAATCGAGATATTTTTCTTGATTTTACATAAAATACAGTTTTTAAATGAATCCGGAGATATCAGGAGATATATTCCCTGAAAATAAAATATAAAACTGATGTGCTGTTGAGCAGTCGGTCCGATGACGGTTATGACGTCACCGCGTAGTTAGTTATTTGCACGCAAGATGGCACAGCACGTATCGTTCGAGGTTGAAGTAAAGTAGCTGGAGAATTGGCGGTGGGAAACGAGTTGGAGAGGTGCGATAGAGATCGGAGGCTACAGGCTACAAACGTGTCAGTCACTCGAGGCATCTCGAGGTACTTGGTCGTTTGTCATATTATTCCCGAGGTCGTGTTAGTTCTGTGATGCATCAATATACTTATCACTATCGAATATCGTCGTTCGACATCTCGTTACGCGATACAAAAATATATAAACTCTTTGCAACTCGTTAGTTTTATAATATTACATTCCGTCAAACATGTCGGTGATGAATGTTAAATTTTGCTGCAATTTATATCCGATTTATGTGTGTTCAACGAATATTAAACATGTACGAAGTGATTGGAAGTGAGTGCCAATTCTGAGCACCGGTTGCTGCAATTTTTCGTTGGGATAAAAATCAGGAGGCGCGTTCTGTACACGCGAACTGGATCGAACGTTGGCCGGGTGCATTTTTCCAGTATCTTGCTGCAAATTCACCCCTCGAACCCCCCATTCTCCCACTATCTCTTTTCGTAACAAAACAAAAAGGAGAGTTCAACATCAATCAAAATCTATGAAAGACGCGAATCTTATCAGTGTTTCCACAATGAATTATAATTATTATCCCAGTGATATTGAGATTTGCAGTCAATCATCAATAAATTCTTCGAAATTTCTTCAAAAATTGGTCGAAACGTGTACTTTAAAGAAAGAACGTTATTTTTGGATGAAATAACCAGAGAAAACCTTTCATTGAAAGTACTCTCAGACGGATTTATGGGATGTGATAAATTCGCAGCGTTCAATCGTAATCTTCCACTCCTCAATGACAAACAGAGTGTACACGTGATTTTGTAACATATCGCGAGACCAATTACGATTAAATATTCGAAAAATAAATAAACACCTACTATTGGCAGCGTCCGAGTGTAGATAAAAAATACATTTAACCACGCACGTCCAATGATTAGTTATTTCGCAATTTCAACACGAATAGTATTTATCTTCGTAAACAATATTATAGTTGTACAAACGAAGAGTTCCTGCTTTACGCGTACGAGGATATCCAATCAAATTTACCGTCGATTTCAAGGAAGAATACACGACGAGAAAACAAACAAACACACGAGAGAACTTGTCGATCTGAGATAAGATCGTGCAATAAAAATTTTATTTCTCATTTTTGTGCCTGTTCGTTTTTTTTTTTATTCCGTACTCTTTTTGAAGAGCAAATTTACGGAAAAAATCATCGAGCTGTTCGCTACAAAGGGCATCATTATCGGGACCCCGAAAAATTGACTTAATTAGATCGTAAAAATTAAACAAAAATCATAACAATGGAAGAGTCTCAAGTACACGGCTCGAACACGGTGCTAGAAGAAACGTTCTACATTACGTCAAAAAAGAACACTCTGTATCGCGTCAAGTTGTCAGAGAAAGGTCTTAGCCTCCAAAAAGAGAGCAATGGGGCTACGAAAACCGAGACTATTGGTCTTAACGACATAATAGGATGCAGGTGCTTGCGTTCGAAGCGACGAAACGCGGGAAGCTGCGCTTGCCGTCCCAGTGTCTCTAAGAGCCAGCTGAGACTCGTTGAATCGACCGAAACTTTCGGCGCATGGGATGAACACGATACATCCGCATATCTATACATCTATGCTTATGTGCTTAAAAAAGCAAGGGTCAAGGGAGCCCGGAGACGCGAAAGAACTACGATTACTTTACGTTTCCGTAGTTTCGACAAATATGAAGATAATCTTCGTGAAGCCAGTCGATGGAGACTCGCTATAAAGTGTCTCGTTACGCGAGTTGCAGTGCCAAGAAATCTTCTCAGTCCCAGTCATAGCAATCTCGAATCTTTGCTCAGTGGTAAGAATTGTACTTTTCTATTTTTCATACTTTTTTCATACAGAATTTGCATGTATTTACATTAATAATTATGTGCAAAATATTTTGTCTTTTTGCATGTTCCGAGATAACAGTCTAACCTTTTGCGTTCATACGTAAAACGTCACTTTTTAGTATATCATAAAATTTACATCGTTCAAATCGAATGGAAATTTATTGAATTTTCATCATTTCGTAGTTTTTTTTTTTATTTGAAATTATCTCTCATTCCTAACATTCGATTAATTCATAGCAAAGAGCCGCAATAAAGTTTTATCAGTATTTTTTCAAACTTTTGAAAATATTTTTCGTCATGTTGATTCGAAAGACCGTCACGATTCGAAAGATTCAATCAGGTGGTAGAAATAATGTCGATTTACACGAACCTCCGGAATTTCAGGGCATCTTTATTTTTATTTATTTTCAAGTTTCGTATTTACCTCGTAAATTAAATACAAGAGTTCGAAATAAGTTTTGAACTCTTTACGTGAAAGCTCTTTCATTAGGATTAAAAACTCTTGATAACGAGTGCACCCTTTGAACTATATGGTACTGCGACTCACACACCTCTTTTCTCTTTGTCATTTTTTTGATTATTAAACTTCTATTTAAACAACAACGTCTAGTATTTTTTGGTTTTGAACGATTTCTGCGATATTGATAAATGAAAAAAGGTGGACACTTATTATTTCTAAATAGTAAAAATGGCACATACAAATCAATAGTCGAATTTTGTACTTTCTCATGAACAATTTGTTTTTTACTAAATGATCATGATCTTCGAAATAGTAATTTTTCAAAAACTCGATACCCTCCAACAAGTTTCATAAAATTTTTACAAATTTGTTTTCAACGATGTCATTTGTTTCGAAGCATAATGAAACAATTAATTTTGCATTTCGACATTTTGAGTTCAGATTCGTCATCAGCGATCCCACGAAAATCATCGAGTACCAAATTTCAAGTCAATAATTCACCTTAGGAATAATATATGGCTCGATATATCTTTGATTTTTCGAGAAATATAAAAAAGTTACACATTGTCCACTGACGGAAAAAAACAACGTGTAAATTGCATTTTTCTCGAAATACTAAATCTTTACGAATAAAATGTGCAACAGAATTTTTACCGACCTAACGACTTAATTAATATTTTGAAGTATAACTCATCAGCTTGATTATGCTTTTGAAAAATTCTCTGATGAATAGACTGATCATTGCATATCATACACGAGCCCCTTGAATCCATAATTTTGCTAATGATGTATCTTTCTTAGAACCAAAACTCACCTCAACATCGAACGTTTAGATATTATTATTATTTTCGTTTAGAAAAAGTTTTAATCGTGACCAATGATCTTGCCTCATAATTTCTAAAACACGTTTAAAACTCCTCTGTCCAGTTTTAAGAGAAAAAAAAGTGGTTAATTATACGGGTTAAACTTTGCAAAAGTAGGTTTTAGTAGTGAGTCGAATCGGCTTCGGATAAATGTAGAAAACAAATGTTATTTTCATCGAAAATTAAAAAAAAACGATGTGTCTGAAGCTTGTATCGTTTAACTACAACGAAAATATTTTTCCACTTCAGAGCCCAAAGTTTATTGGCTGCGCTGCGATAAATTGTCAAAATTTCTACAGAACCTACAAACTAAAGAGAAAAAAATATATAATGAACGACATAAATATTTGTCAGTTCGTTCCAATGATGCAAACTTCAATGCCATAAAAAAATGTTATTGTGGTATTTTCAAAATAATCGAACAATCAAAGTGAAGTATATTCTTTCATTTATTCGTTTAGAAAATAGTCGAAATTTTTGTAAATAAATTATTTAAGATTTCCGGGACCAACTAAGGCAAACAAACTCTTTTTAGAATGAAGGTTTTTGGTCGTGATACTTATTTTTGGTTATTTAGCCAGCAATATTCATTTATTTGAATTTATTGCTCAATTTATTTATAAAAAACTGTACGAATTACATGGTTTGTGACGAACCAACAGACAGATGGTCATGATGAAATTATAAGGGTTTCCAGTATCAACACGAAACCTTAAAACACGGAGACGACCTGAAAATCGTCGAAGACTTTTTTTTATTTGGACGACTTATTACAACTCATATT
Source organism: Campoletis raptor (assembly GCA_948107755.1). Classification (NCBI taxonomy): domain Eukaryota; kingdom Metazoa; phylum Arthropoda; class Insecta; order Hymenoptera; family Ichneumonidae; genus Campoletis; species Campoletis raptor. Next base: position 16,214,009 of record OX403622.1, read on the forward strand.
TCTCACTGAGCAATATTTATTTTTCAAATTTTATACATACAAAGATATTTAAAGTATTGAAGTTTACATCATGGGTGTTTCCAAGGAAATTACTCAAGGAGGCATGAAAAAAAGTTTCATCAATTTCTCTAGTCTGCAGCTGTGGTATTAAAGTTTCTAGCTCGGATGAGAGCAACAAAATCACTTTTTCTTCCCGTCCAATTTACTCGGTGTACAAATACTCGGTATTTTTTTCCCTTATAATTCATGTGAGTTTTTTTTAAAAAAGACACCGAAAAAGTAATTTTAATTTTTCGTGGCTTAATTCAAAATTAAATTTGAGCAAACGTAGAATTAAAGGAAAGGTTCGAAAAAATATGGATTCTATCATTATCTAAAACCTGCTTACGAATTTAACGTTGCGTTGTATAATCTACTACAATCTACGGCATTTAAGTTCACATCGTAGGAATGCATCGAATCTGTTTTTGTTATTAATCATCTTTATATGTTTTCGATTGATCGAGTTTTTTTCTCAGATTTAGTTTTTCAGTCGCTAAAACTATCGTCTAATTATTATAACTGTACTAAATTTTCTTTGCGTTTAACGATAATCTGTATGAAGTTGAAATTCGTATGGTTTGAACACAACGAAATATTTGGATTTTTATCTCAAATACGGAATGTTGAAACCTTTTGAAATTCGCAGCAAATTATCGAACACCAATGTTCTTAAATGTGCTCTAAAATAAATAAATAATGACCGGAAAAGACTTCGGCGAGACAACTACTTCAAGATGATGAATAGTAATTGCTCTCACTTCGTGTATAACGATGGAAATTTGGAAGAGAGGAATAAAGCTATGATGTGCGGGTGTTTGGCTCAGATATAAATAAAAGAGAAACATGCACGTGTGTGTGTTAAGGCTTTTGCTCATCCACGGATGACGAACTCTTAACGAGCACGTCCTACCTGATAGGAATAGAGATAGAAGGTGGGTTATGCAACGACATAATAACGCCTGTTATACACTGATGTATATATTCAGCGGGTTTCCCTATCTCCTTTCATGACACGGGAAACTCACGAAGACCAAAGTCCTAAACCATTACTCGTATCTAGCCACAACCTCGTCCACATCGTTTCTCATTACTTTAGCCTCTCAAATTTGTTTCATCCTCGCCATTGTTATTCACCGACGACTTTTTTCTCATTTATATATACAAGTTCAAATATCATTTGCATATCAGATATTGAATTATTTAAAAAAATCAAGTATCTTTGTTTTCATTATGAAATTTCCTGATTCTATAAATACGTAATGATAATGAAGAATTCCTTGTTGCCATATAATTAAACTTATGATTATCTTTCTTTCGTTTAATTTCGCACAGTAGCAACGGAGGTACGAATAAATGGAAATAAAATTCCTCTAGGAATGACTATGGTGCCACAATCTGACATTTATTTACTTTTACGAACACACATAGCAGGTTTTTGAAATTCAAAAACTTCATGACAGTCAACCACATTTGGATGTATTAGTACTGCTGATTTTACGGAGGATCCAACGTTACTATAAACCCAATTGAGGGCCTTGACATTTTTATATTATGGTGAAAAAAAACTCTGTTCACTTGCTTCCAAAATTTTAACTATATTGACCGTTTCGTTTACGAATAATAGAATTGAGAAGTCGATGGTTTTCAGTTGTTGAAGCGCGTCGCCTTGTAGTGAAAGATGACGGGTATTCATTGATGTAGAATTTTTATGGCGTTTTTATAGACCTTGAATCTGCAAGAATAGAAAATTTTTATGCTTTTCGATTTTTCATTTTGAAAATCATATTTTTATAGCGAATTTTCATCCTCCTCTCAATGAATTATTACTGCGCCAATGATAATATCTAAAATTAAAAAATATCGTAATTTTTGTCAAATAGAAGATCCAAACAAATGAATGAATAAAAGAATTTTCTTTGCGTTTCGATGCGAAATCCTGTATCATGGTAATCTGAGATCGAAGTGCAAATACAAGAGTATTTGCACTTCGATCTGAAAATACAGGTGTTATCCCTGCCTCTGTAAGTTCGCAGATTTGATACCGAAAAATAAACACAGAAGTCGATCAATTCAGTTACGAAGGTTTACTCAATGGCTAATGAATTGAGTATCGAGAACCCTTCACTCAAAGCAGCACTCCACCTTTATTTTCTCATAATTTCATTTTAGTAATTCAAAGACCAAGAAATGTCATTGAAATCTTGAGAGCATATTGCTTCATACAATTTGCACTGATCGATCTGAAAATTGTGGTCTCCGTAGTGTTTCTTGAGCCACTTCAAGAATTTTGAACATAGTGTTCATATCCGATTCGTACGTCAAGCATAATTTAACCGCCTTGTCATTCATATGATGCAAAATCCAATAATTGATTCCTTTATAACACGACGAACTATTCCACAATAGCGCAGGGTTTGAATACTGGAAATAATTAATAATATTGTGCGACAGATCTGAGGCTCATACATAAAATAAGGGATTTTTTTTTTTTTTTTAATTCACTTAAAACCACCACTGCGTATGAAAACTACATTTCGATGATTTTGGAATTGGCGTTATTGGAAAACAACAAAATTTCTTTTGATCAATATTGCCTCATTTTCTGAGTCCGCCTTACGACTAATTATCCGTAATTTTTCAAAGTTGTTATCGATTTCAATGACATCGATAATCTAACAATGGTGACTTTCAATTTGTGAAATCGTTGAAGATAAATGTTATAGTTGCACTTCGACGATATATATTTTTTTAATTCCATAGAGAATATAATTACCAGCAGACGACAGACAGAGCTGTCAAATGTATTTGTCCCGAGACTCTACCGAGTCTCTTGATAACGACAATATAATACAACGTAAATGGAAATCTTAGTGAAGTGCTCAACTTTAAATGTGTGTAGAAATTATTGTGGGGATTGTAAGTTAAAAGAGAGAAAAAACTATAACTCAACGTGTTAACGTCATCGATACGTTTGTTTTGACACCGGTATGAAAAAAGCTGCGAGAAAAGTCCAGTGAGGTTTTTCGTTTCGGTCATTTAATGGTTCTCTGAAAATTTCTGAAGGACCAAAGTTTAAATTTTCATTAGATTTTACTGTCCTGTTTTCTCTATTATTCAATTTAACGATAAATATTTTCACCATCACCTTTCGAAAGTATATTCACGGGGTACGCACAGCGGAGGGCAACGGATTATTGATTACACCACATGGTTGCACGAAAACTCGAGGAGCTTCTCGACAGGCGCCTCGTTACCGTTGCATTTGCTCTTACTCGGATAGAACACTCCGAGGCCTCGTTCTCCCCACCCGCATAGCAGTCCCCTTCATGTAGAAAAGGGAACACGCAAAGGGTTCCTCTGCAGCCCCTCTATTTCGCTACTCTCGGCCACCCAGTAATTCCTAGAGCCGTTTCTACCGTCAGCAATAAATTAACGAACACATCATCAAGTGTTTCCCTTTATACAGGGTGACCGCTGCATTTAGTTACTATCACAATGGATTTTATTTACTCATAAAACACATCAGCTTTCTTTTCGCTTTATAAGATTTTTTAAAAGTTTGAACCGTTACTAACGATTGGTCAATGAATTAGAACTAAAACGTTTTTAACAAAATCTATCGATAGTTGAGTGCAAATAATTGTAACGAAGACTATTTTGGTTATTAATTGATTTTGTAATACTTGAAACCATTCAAGTTCTTATGAAACACCCATTTCTTGTCATCCAGAAATATTTTGCCTGTTTTCGTAGTTTGATACTATTTCAAAAAGTGTGTGTTTGAATTTACATGTGCAGTGCGCATTTACGTGAAAATTCGTTGCATTGCAAATGCTTACACATTACGTGTCTCTGTATAGATATAATTGTACATTATGAGATAGGACAATATCTTCAAAATATAGAAACTTGACGAAACTATCACTGGTGTCATGTAAGCGAGAATCAAATTTTTCAATGTATGACACGTGTCTGGACTTCTTCATCATCGTTTCCGTTTGTGTTTCGCGGTTATAGTTCACCTAAGATTATCCAATAGGAGTTTGTTATATTTAATTCATTTATTTATTTAAAATTCTTCATTTTTTCCGCGTATACTTTCGCGGGTTACTACGAATCCATCCCATCGTTGTAATCGTTTTCATTTTCACTCCACCACTTTCCATATCGTTGTGGTATTGAAAAAATTGATGACAAACATAGCGTTGTGAAATCTTTAAAAAATATTTTGGGTTGTGGCATGAACAAAAAAAGAAATTATTCGGGACACATTTAAAACTCCTGCAAAACAGCTGGTGACTCTTTATCTTTCACAGACCTCACCTTTATCATTTTAACTATACCTAAAAAAAACTTTGTTTTGGAAATACATCGAATGAACTTAGAAATAAAGGCAGAAAACATATTTGAAGGTATTGCCTTAATTTTTCCTATTAAATAAATGGAATAGTTCACTATATATAAGCTCTTTCACTAATATTTGTAACTGAGATTATTGATGGACTAATCATTGATTAATAACAATAATTTTGGACGTGAAAAAGAAGCGCGTTTTTTTTTTCTTTTATTTTAATGGAAACAATGATCATTTTTCTTCTTGCGATTTTGCAGTTATAAGATTTTACTTTTCGAGCAATCGTATTCTCTAAATTTATGAAAAAGATTATAAACGTAAAAATGACACAGTTTTGAAACATTTTGGGCTTCGTAGCTCAGGGGTTCTAGCATTGCAAATAACTGAAAATTGTGAATCGTCACGACACCAGTATTTCATGAGGGTTTTGTTGTCACGTAAAAAAAAGTTATCGAATAAAAGGATGAACGATTCTAGTGTAAAACTTGCTGACTAACAAGGAATCCATCCGTTCAGTATACAAATAAACTAACTTTTGTATCGTAATAGCGAAATATTGGCGAAAGTTTTTTCAATGTGCAATTTACAAGAAATTTTAGTCTGTAAAGTTTCGGAATGATTGTTATCGATTTCACACCCTCTATGACTCATGAAAAACCAATGCAAAAAACATTTTATGATAAAAGTTTCGAAACTTTGACGATATGTACTGTTTGTTTTTGTTACGTAGGAGCAATCTAATAAACTTCCAATTTAGTGGAAATTTGAAAGAATGAAAGTCTGATCACACTCCTACACTCAAACAGGTTTTTATGTCAGGTCGTTTCTCCTTGCAAATATTTCGAACGTAATCTCAGCTTGTCAATTATAAGACTTCTTTCGAATCACGACAAAGGCAAGGGAGAAAAAACAGCTGTTTTACGGATAAAAAATTGATGAACGTTTTTCAACGTACGTATTTATTATTTACCCACGCTCCAAATAACTGCGAGTGTCTATACTTCATTGAAACGATTATTAGAAACCAATCTATCACGTTTTTCTCTAACATACACCATATTTCGAGACAAAATAAAAGCTACACGTTGTTCTCTTACGAAAGAAAAATAACCTGTACCTTTTATTTTTCTTGAAATATCAAGCCTCTCCGAATAACAAGCGCAGTAGAATTTTCACAGACCGAACGACTGATCGATCACCTTAAGGAGATGTGAGTGATTCGCCCACGTAATCTTACCATTAAAATTTATCCGGAACCATACCCTCATGAGTCATTGAAAAAGTATCAAAAGAACTGAAATAAATACCCCCATAAAGTTAGCATCTCAGATACTCGCCACAAAACGAAGCAATATATCGAAAAAATTTCTACCTCGAGACGTGGCAAAAATCAATAAGGCGTTTCAGATTTTACGAGTCTGCGAAGTTGTCAGATTTCGAAACAACTACCTGTGTTTGTTCACTGTTTTGAACACAATGTCTAACATATTATGCAATTTTCAATTCAAATGGAACAGAATGACAATGACCTTCGTACCCAAAAAGCATCGCTTTTACATTTACATACTATTATTTACATACGTGTGAAAAAAATCGAAGAAATACGATACATATTACGTCTACGTCTTCTTGTTATATTTTTATTTTTAAAAACTTTCTATTGCAAAGTGAAAAAAGATTTAAATGCCATATAAGGAGTGCCATCGAAGAACATCGTCTACATATTGCAACCAAACACTGAATATGAATTTTCAACTCCGTTGAAAAAAAAAAAAAGCATTTCGTTGTATTCTAGCGATACCAACTTGAACATCATTTGAATATGACAATTTTTCACGTTCCTTTCGCTTTTGTCATGCTGAAAAGACTTTTTAATGCTACCACTTTGGATCACTGAGTAATTTCAAATACTCTGATAGTGAGTTGCAATAAAAAAGCAGTGCCTTAAAATGAGGTTAAGCAATGCAGATTTTACTGTACAAGAATTCGATGTTAACATCTTTGTTACCTCCCCGAACTTTAAAATTCATACTGTTGTATAATAAACTACGTTCTCGGACCCTCTTGGCATCTATTTAGTTGAAGTTGAGGGCGGCATACAGAGCAATGACGGATGGTCATAAATCTTTGACCAAGTTTCTCGTTGAACTGAATCCGGGAGGATTATCCTCGACCTGGCAAGCTCTATGCTCAATTTCAGATACGTATACATTCAAGGTCGTATCTCCGAGGTGATCCTCGGATATTCACCTTTGATATTTTCATTTACAAAAAAAAAAGGTCGATATACCACGATCGAGCCAAGATTCAAATATTGTTTACTTCTTGGGAACGATGACAAAGATTGCTATAAATTCACGAATTCAGATATACCCAAACGCGAAAATCGAAAATAGCTACGTAGAAATCATATTTCGTGTCGTCCACGGACTTTTTTTATATTTTTTAAATTGGCAAATGTATTGATACAACGAATAAATAAATTTATTGGCTATTAAAGCCACTCAAGTTGCCGATCTCACTCGACTCAGTAATTATCGAATATCACGATACATTTAATCACGATTTCATTCATTTCGAATTATTTATTTATTTTTTTCCAAACTGAGAAATATTTTTAAAATGAAATCATAATGAAATGAAAAAATTATTCAATGATATCTGAGGTCAATATGCGGAGTGCGACTGAAACATATCATCATTCAAATACCACCAATTAAGCTGTGATCGAATATATCATTACTTTTCTTTGAACTTATATAATGTTCCACGTCTTTTTGCGTTTTCATTGTATGACGAGATTCTTTTTCCTACTGCTACTTCTAATGGAAAAAGCAAACACATTCATTACAACTTAATATCGAAGGAAATTAGCTACAGATATTCTTCAACGAAAGAATGTCTGATTGAATCAACGAAATGTTTCATGGTCGTGATGCTATAATAATACAATTAAATAATTGACATTACATCAATAAGAACGAGGTACAACTTGAATTTTTAGTGATTTTTACTGTGAACGATACAATTTTTCAAAACTTTATTGTTTTCCATAAAAATTGACATTTTGCACTGTAAAAAGGACCCAAAAATCAAGATTGCCTTTGGATTTCATTGCCATGGTTATTTTTCATTTCGAATTTTCTCATTTGATGATTCAAAGTGCTACTTGACCCGACTTTTGAATTATTACGACCGAGAACGCGAAAGTTGACACATCGAAATATCGTCTAATTATATCGATGCTACTAATCCGAATATTTTTTTCTCTTCATGTGACTGTCATAGTTTATCAACTTGATCAATTTTTGCGAAAAACGTTACATAAAATAACATACGATTCGATTATATAACTGTATGATCATGTGCCCTCAGTCCATTTCTGCGATTGTTTTGATTGTTGATTACTCATTAAATTATCTGGTATTATTATTGGCACCATTTAAAACGTAGATATTGCAAATTTGTGTGGAGTGAAAGAATGTCATTGAAACCTAAAACGATTTTGAAAATATTTTTCAAAGTTTTTTTTTTTGTTACACTGTAAACTGTGAGATAAAATATGGACTTTAAAAAACCATGAAAACCCTCGATATCAAACTGCTTCGAAAGTAATGAATTTAAATATGTAAATTCAAAATCTGTTTTGTCTTCTCATACGTCAAGACTTTACCAAAATTGGTCAAGCTGTATTCATTTTTTTATTCGCAGAAAAACTTCTGTGTAATGTGTCCTGCGGCTGGGACACGTATTAAAGGTGAAAACGTCACAATATTCGAATAAGCAAATAATTCTAGTTAAGAATGAATTAATTATTCTAAAGAAAAAATATTGAAAATCGCCTTCTGTTTGAAATAAATTCGTGTTCTATTTAACAAGGAAAAGAGTTTTGTGCGTCACGACTCAGAGTCAACTGAGGTAAATAAGGAAAAAATCGCGGATCCTGAATTATTCGAAAATAGCATTGTGAGAATAACTTAAAGCCCGCAGTATAAGGAAAAACCACAATCTTTACGTCGAAGCGAGGACTTGATTCATTGGAACGTTCGTACACGATTTAGTTTATAGAAGTATCGACAAAATAATTCTAAGATATGGAATGAACAAACATATGAAATTAGTTCAAGTGAGCTTACGAACTTATATGACAACTAATTAATCGAATTATATATTCATTTATGATCATATTTAAACATATTTAAGATTTGAAGAGTTGAGCGAAAAAAGGCGAAGTGATCAATAGGCTGAATTAGTTTTTTGCCCTACATCGTGCATTTTGTCATGATGTCTTACGCACAAGGATAAAGACTTTGTACGATGCCATAAAAATGTGAACTTTGCTGCAGCTCAGACGAGTGGCTTGTTTCGTTCACACAACACGTGTTGTTACCGTGCATTTATAGAAGTGCAAAAACATTAAACGTGAATAAACAGCGTTGAAGGACGGCGATTGTATCAACTTGGACAGAGTCAAGTAGGCGCAGACTTTTTCATTGCATTCGAGTCTCATTTATTCCTTCTGTTATACTACATGAACATAATAGGAAGGTACAAGGTCCTAGCATTTAGCTCCAACATTCCGGCAACTTAGAATATTTTCTCCGTTCTTCACTTTGTCTATTTCGTAGCTGACGAATTTCTTGAATGAATTCCCTTTTACATTCAAATGTGTTAAAATTTCTTTTTTTTTCTGCCATTGGATGGTCGAGTGTCAATGAATCATGAATTAATGATTGGATTGATAGTGTAAATGAATTGGATCAAATTTATTGAAATACAGAAGCGAAATGGTTTTGTCATTTTGTTCAATTGGATCCTAATTTTCACATCCTCTTCGTTGCACTTTCATCAAGTACCTTGAAAATTATAAAATCGACAAAATATGCAAAAACTGAAGAACCAGTGAAGATAAAATTCTAATCACCTTAGAAAAAAAAAAAGAATTTGCATGACTTCATATTTACATCCGTGCGCTGACGCACGGAACAAAGTAACACGTGAGACACAATTAAGATGAAAAAAAAAGAACAGCAAAATTATAGCTGCCTTATGCTACAGCGTCTACTCTTATCTATGAAAAACTTATTTTTCAAAAGGCTCTCCAACTACCAAACGTATTAAATCATTTGAAAAAAAGTACATTTTTAATGATCAGCCATCGAAATGCAGAACAATACGAACCATTCCACGCCATTTTTTTTCATAAATAGTATATCATGCTATAAATATTCGGACCGATTTTCAAATTTGTATCGCACGTATTTCAGGTGTTACAATTTGTCTAAAAATCCGGATTTAGAAAGTTGGGAAACATTCTAACACCAATATCTTTGAACTAATCGACGTATGGACAAATGTCTACATATTTCCTGTTTTTTAATTTTGGTCGATGCTTTCATAGAAAAATTAAGAGAAAAAAATCGTTGTTGTTAACGTTTTTTCTGCATCTAAAGTGATAACTACTTTTTTCTGAACATGTTTGTGTTTTTTTCTTTTTTCAAAAAATTATCTAGAATAGTGGAATGCATTATACAAATTATAGCGCAAGTCCCATTGTGGGCACATCTTTCCTTCTATTTTCCTACGAATAGCCTAAATTAGTTATGATCGAATTTATGTTTAAAAATATTTTAAATCGCAGACCAGACGTCGTCACGAGGAACTATGACTTGCAGGGTAGGAATTGCAATATATACCTGTTTGCACTAATGCATTTTAACAGGTGTCTCTTGGCACTGGAACACGACGACTCCATCGTGCTAAATTAATTTCTTACGATCTTTTTCCCATTCTCATTTTCACGGTTTGGCTCGTACTCGAGTGCGGTGAATGTGTCATGGATGCACATACACTAAGTGGTTACCTCTGTGTCCGCGTACACGTAACTCTAGGAGTGAATGGAAAAAAAATGGAGTAAATAAGGGAAAGGTAGAGAAGAAACTGTAAGTCTTTATAAGCAAGCTGGTAAACCGATGTAATCGCCAAGCAAATGAAGAGAGTGCATAAAACGTAACCAGCTTTCTTTTACGTTGCTCCGGTATTATGTGACGTACATCGTACTCTCAGTGTAGTAACATGTGTACTCCAGGTGCATATGATATATACAATCTTTGTAGATAGCATTACATTGCTTTATAAACATGTGCCCAAAAAATTATTATTTGCAAATTGAATAGCAATCAAGCTCTTTCACCCATTGGTTTTTTGACTTTTTTACATTTCGTGACTCTTTATCGTGTCAACAGGAACATGTTAAAAATAATTAAAAAATATTGTTACCACAGAGTAAATAACAAACAAAAATGACTCATTCAAGAACTATGGGTTGGAATTTTCTGACGATAGTGCGTGTACTCAACCAATTTTTATTGACTCTGTGTCAAGATATTGAAGTTTGCAGCGTTGGAACTTGACAACAAAAACTTTGTTAATTTTTTTTTCCAATTTTTGTAATCATACCAATTTTTCGAATAGATTTTGTTCGCAAATCTTCAAAAAATATTGTTTAACTATCATGGATAAACGATGCATTAAAATTTTCGGTTCTGTTATAATTAAATAAAAATAAATTGCGTTCTATATTCCAACGATGTGAACTTCAGTATCATTCCATATCTAGATATAGTTTAGCAGTCTTTGTCATACAAGGAATGTTTTTGTTCGGTCTGTACGACTTATGGAACCCAAACTTCTATGCACACTTACTTGGAGTTGAAAGTAAACAAAGTCGACTGACTTTTTTTGACTTTGTTAAATATGCATGTTTAAAAATGTGATATTTCACTGTATATAGTCAGTCATTAATACCTCTAAAGACCATACGAAATATGACTGAAATTCTATTCTTCAACAACAACGACTCACTCGTTCTTCAAGTCATTCTTCAAAGACTGTACTCAACATGTACGTTGAAAATAGTATCCAACAATTCCTTGTAGACTTCCACACTATGTACGACTTGCAAATTATTCGGGGAAACTTTTGCTCGGGCCAACAATTGCACGCTGTATATACGACGTTAATTCCCAGTTTGCTATGCTAATAAAGGTATTACAGACGTATTCATTGGGAGTAAAAGTCTACGTCAACGAGGCAATTGTTTCGTGTATTGGTCGGTATTAATGTAAATTTTATTTTATTATTTTATCGTGTCAGGTGTAATTAATTTAAATGCTACTTCGCAATTTAACACTTATAGAAAAAGTTTTTTTTTTTCGTTAAGTATTATACATTTTTCCACGTTTTTCAACATTTTCAATTTGAGTATTAATATCAGGATTCTAAAAATGATTCACAATGTATCGTAGTAGAAACCTGAAGTTTACTTCTTTCTTTTTGTTTCACTTGTGAAAGTTTTTTTGATAAAGTTGAATAATTCATTTGTTTATGAACCAAATTTTGTAAGAGAACAAAACAATTAAAAAACGAAATGCAATTGTACGACATTGAAGTTTTCGTCGTTGGAATGTAAATAAATGAAACAATATCAATTGAAATTTAAATAAATACGATGAATAACTTATATCGTACGATCAAGTGGAACATAACTTGAAATTGCGAAACTCCATGGATATTAGTATCGATCAATACTTTTATTTCTCCTCGAAGTTTTTCAGATCTCGTAACTCTGTTCTCGTGTAAAGTGCGCTAAACGGAAGTCATAAGTGGTAATTATTAACGGTAGAGCGAATAAGCCATCCGTGTTTGGTTTCTACGTAAATAAGAAAACGTCTAACGTGCACTCTGCTCACAAAAGTTGTGTCATCGAGTGTTATAGCTGAAGCAGATCTCTTATCAGAAATACACTGCGCAGTTTCGACATCCGATTCAGATAGAGTATGGAAATAGATTCGATCGAAAAAATGACTTTTGTTACGGTTTTGAGAAGAAAGATCAGAATATATGAATATATAATATATCAAGAATATATTTCAAAAGTTTCACTTTGTCATAACCATTTATTTCAAGTTGATGCGCCTCTTAAAGGTGATCTATCAGTTGAATGAGTGCAAGAAAGATAACTACAAAGTAGGTACACACTTTTTTCTGACATCCTTGATAGTTTGAACAAAATAGAAGTTACACATTGGTCTCTGACGGAAAGAGAAGAACGAACGACTGACAGATCACCTTGATCCCTCATCCATAATTTTTTGAATAAATAAAATATCGGCTTGTATTTTTGCTTCGCCATTTCTAACTTGTGGTATCTTCATATTTGTTTCCATATCACATTTCCTGTTTGATAATAATAAATAGTTTCGTTGCAATTTCAAAGTCTCAACCGATAGATCAACTGGTCAAGAAAAAGATCGAAAACAGTTACACAAATATCTAGAAACTTCAAAATATTTCGCAACGGGTTTCTGATACGTGAAAATTCATATTTGTGACTAAAATGCACCAAGTATGCAAAATTTCTTATATAATTTTCCACCGAATGATTATAGTCTTCGTGTCGTCTCATACGTTTGGGCAAAGAAACGTGTTAGTGGTGACATTAGCAGGATTATTATCGGTCGAGATCATCTGATCCGTATTGTTTATTTTCTTTATGCGAGAGCGCTGGTAATTTAATCTTCTCATGTGGCTCTGTGTCACGTGAAGGAAAGTGTAAGAAATATGAAATAACTATAGTTTTATGGCTATTTACTTATAATAGACCAACGAAAAGGAAAGAGAAATCTCACGTTTATCGTCTAACGTTTGGACTAGTAATCGACGACTTATCTTATTCATCTGATATTCAACATCCACCAATAACAGGATTAAGGATATTCCTCCGTATCTCCAAATGAATCAATGAATCAGAGAAGACTTTTTACGTTTTATTAAAGACAACGTTGTAATATGAAAGGAAACTGCAATAGCTTGAGCTGCAAAAACGAAGAAAACATGCGCAAGTTCAAGGTTCACGATTATTTCGTTGTCATTATTATTGTGGATAACTCTATAATCAATCGAAACGTCATCAAATTTTCATCCCCACCATCACGTATCGTTTTGTTGAGAGAAAAAATAAATTTGGCGAGCGTCTGGAATATTGGTGCACATGTACTTGTTCCAAGAGCCTCGAGTCTCTTGATGACACTCTTCTCATTTATTATTCATTTGAATATGATATATTCAGTATATTATTAATTCTTATCAAAGTTTTTGGAGAGAAATAATTTAATCGTATCTTTCCAGACTCTTTTTAATTATGTACAAAAATCGAATCATCAGGTCGTTTATAATTTAGTCATCGATAATCCTTCGTTGAAACACTTATATAAAATTTAATTGTTCTTTAAAATTATTGAAAACTTTTCAAAAAGGAAGTATTTTATTAAAAACATCATAATTTTTTCAATTGTATCATAGTTTTGATGTCGATAATCGCTGATTCACTCATTGAAAAATACTTTAATAAATAGCAATGAAAATACAATAAGTATAGCACATTAAAAAAGTTTAATACGCTATACTTATTGTTAGTATTCTTATCGAGATTTTAAACAGAAGCCATTTTATCGAGACTTTCGAAGTAGCAAAGGTGACATGAAACAAAATAGAAAAATGGATTAAATGACAAGTGGTCCTAGGGTCTTTGTCTGTTTGGGTTCTTCTACACGATCCATCCATCAATATAGCTCTCTTAATACACATGATACACAGTGGCCTACAAATGTATGTGCATATGTACGCGTGTTCGTGTCTGTGTATGTGTTAAAGTGACCGACCGGGGAACGCTTGGTCCAATGAACGTCTAATCTAGATCCATTAGAAACAATATGTGTTACGTGAACAACTATACTAAGGCTGCCGGTTGCCTGACAGTATAAAAGTTATCTTGCTGGAACTCTAGAAAATCTATAAATTCTTAACTATAGTATTTACATTTCATGAATATAACCAAAATGCATTCCATTAAATAAACTCAAATCATGAGCGTTATACTATACATGAAAATTGAGATAAATTTGTGCGTTCTTGGCACTCAACGAAACTTATTTGTGTTTTTTAACTACATACATTTTTCTATGAGCTTTTCCTTGAACTCCAGCTACGAATTCGTATCACAAGATAAACATACCGAAGTCTAAATTTCTAAAATATAATGACGACTATGTAATGACTCAACAACTAAATACAGTTTTTCATTGTTTTTTTTTCTTTTTTTTTTTTTCAAATTAGATAATTGTGAAAAGTGGATCGAAAAAATTTGAAGAATTTTTGCATGCTTTACATTTTAACGATGCAGAATTTTCTTTTACGATTTGACCTGAAAAAAAGTGTCAAGTGAGAGATTGATCTAAATACATTTTTCATCGCCTCAGTCGGGTTTATTTCATTATAGTTTTATCGTACATTCAACCCTCAACGGGAACGAGCTTTTTTCATCGCCAAATGAAACAGTGGAGTTAAACGAAAATTGGGCTAACTTGTACGTTGTATGGGATTGCGACAGACTATACCGAAACTTTTTTTTCAATTACTCCATCTAAATAATGTATCAGACAATTTGTTCGCTTACAAGATTCGAGGGCATTATGTTTCGAGACGATTCGACTGATTGCAAATAAATTCGCGTTGGCGCAAGGAAAATCGTGGCAAAAAAAAGCTAAAGATTTCAATTGTTCGGGAAAATTAATTGTTTTAATGAAAATATAAACACTTTTTTACTATTAATTTTAATTATTCTAAAGTAGCGACGATTGCAAATAGCTTTTTTTAAGAGGAATTTTAATATTCCTCGGTTTTTCCTTTTGAATGACTTTATACATAATGTAGCCGGAAAATAAATAATGGGTTTGGTGAGTACAAAGAAAAACGCATAAGTCACGAGTGCCTCGTCGATGATCAGCGGATACAATGTTTCGTAATTGAAAGCGCATAATTTCACGCTACGTGCAGTTTGAACTCTCTGATTCAGTAAAATCTCCAGAACTGATGTTTTGCTATTGTCGTATATAAAAGAGAAAAAAAATCTTCTGACTTTTCTTTTAAAAAAATAATGATTTTGTTTTCAGCATGTCCTGGCGAACGAAGAAAACTTTTGGTACTTTTAAATCCGAAGAGTGGACCAGGCAGAGGACGCGAAACGTTCCAACGAAGAGTCCATCCGATTCTTTCGGAAGCTGAAAAACCTTACGAAATTCACATTACAAAACATTCGAACTATGCACGAGAGTTTGTTCGTACTCGAGACATTTATCAATGGAGTGGTTTAGTCATGGTTGGTGGAGATGGTATCGTTTTTGAAGTCATCAATGGACTACTTGAGAGACCGGACTGGGAAAGAGCCCTCCATGAGGTTCCTCTGGGCGTAATTCCATGCGGATCTGGAAATGGACTTGCCAAATCCATTGCCCATGCGAAACAGTGAGTCTATACGATTTTCTTTAACAGCAAACGTAGATAAGCAAAATTCATTTATTTTTCCTTAACCAGAACGGCTATATAATTCTGTTATTTCAAAATATTAAAATACGTAACTATTTGTTGAATATAAGACCATCGTTTGTAGGAAACAGAAAAAAAAAGTTAATCAATTTTTTTTCACACCAACCAGACATATGATCTCTTAATTAAAAACTTATGTTATTGTGTTGGTTCCCTTGATTTCTTTCGGTTGGCCGGCGCGACATTTCCCTAGATTCATTATTATTCTACTCTCTTGAACCTTTGCATACCTAAAAAATTCAGGAAAAAATATACGAAACCTGTACGTGACATATGTTCCTTTGAGCCAAATAAATAGCTCCAGGAAGGTCTGTAATTGAACGTTGAAAAGCGCTAATTGGATCGTTCGTATACATCGTATGTTTGTTATTTAAAAAAAGAGCGTAACACGGTTGTAAAATATAATAACCAGAACGTAATACACGTATGATTTAAATTTGAAAAAATATCATATAAAGATCATTGATGAATAACGGAAACTTTGTTATATACATAAATTATTTTTGTTGCATTGAATTTTGAACGAAATATTATATGTGAAAAGCATGATACGTACCAGACGACTACGTTATAAACTGCAATCTATATATGTCGCATTTATCATTTATTTACTTATCGTATACAAATAATAAATAAATTGCATATCACTGAGGGAAAAAAATTGTTGGATCAATCAAAGATCTCATTCGTGCGTAGTGACAATAAAATAATCCATTCATAAAAACATTTCAAAGTATAAAAATAATACGCTACTTTTTTTTTTTACTAAACCGTACATTTATTTCGACCGAAAACACTGTGGTTCAATCAACGAAATCTTCCAATAACATCAATTGCTATTGAATATACGATGTTTTTTTTTTTTTTTTTTCAGGGTTTCTATTTATATGCATTTTCTATTCAAATTTATTCTGAATTTATGCATTAAATGCTCTGCATATACAAAACATATAATTCTCATCTGTAGAATATATATATGTCGCTTAATTATTTACGCATGAACGAGCGCTAAATTCGCGTATGTATATCCACCGCATGTACCGAGGTTACAAATGATACATTTTCCTGTTTGCATATATCTCACGCATGTAAATCTCAGGGTGATCGTAACATAGCTATAGTATTAAATTATGCCAATTTATTTTTTTACTGCTTTATCAATATTGTTGTCGTTTTTTTCACGACCAGCTGTTTGAAAGATTAGTTATTGTACTTATTTTTTTTCACTAATTTTTCTCTTTGTTTACGTGGCTGCATGGTTTTTTGTTGACACTAAACCGACTCGTATTTATCACAATTGCACAATTTTTCTGCACAATGTTGCCCTCTTTCGTCTTTACATTTTTTTTCATACCTTTGAAATGATTCATGTAATTTAATGTGATCATTATGGTCTTTTCGAGTCTTAATCTCAGATTTTATATTTTTTAGTTTTTCTAAGAGTTCGATTATTATCTTTCTAATGAGTCATAATTTTGAATCGTTGCACAGGGAACCGTTCGATCAAAATCCTATGCTAATCAGCAGCCTCTCCGTGGTGCGATGCAAAAAAACTCCGATGGACCTGGTCCGAGTTGAAACACGAAACCAAATACTCTTTTCGTTCCTTTCGGTTGGTTGGGGATTACTCGCTGATATAGACATTGAAAGCGAAAGACTTCGAGCTCTTGGTGGTCAACGATTCGCGGTTTGGGGAGTCGCCAGGCTCATAGGATTGCGAACTTACAAGGGTACGGTCTCTTATCTTCCCTTCGAAAAATTACCACCATCCTCCGAGAACAATCAGACCAATGTCATTTACAAGGATAACATGAAAAAGGACGAGGTTATCATCCCTCATGCTAAAAGCTTTGGCGACCAATTGGATAGGTAAGTTTTGACGATTTATTATTTTTAACAGTTCCTGATATTCCTTGTTTAAAGATGAATGCAGTTAAGTCAAATTTTGACTTTACCAATACAACGTCATTTTTCACGTCCAAAGCCCAAGATTTAAGAACAAGTGCATTTTAAAATCCAGTGTCTTGGAGTCCAAAACTTATCGTTAGTTCTCATCAATCGAAACAATCGTTAAGGCTGAATGGTATAAACGATACTCCATAACTCAGCAATTTGGTGCACAATTTTTTTTTTTTCACTCGAAAGGAGATTTTAATAAAATTCTTATGAATATACATACGCGAAAAGTTTGAAATTAAAATTTAACGTCAATACCATATGAAAAAAAATGAACACTGATTTAAAGCATAAAAAAACTAATTTTTTATCAGTCGAATAGTCAATTAGTCTTTTTTTTAACTCCCAATTGCCTTTTTTTCGTATCTCGTAACTTAGAATACAAAATAATTTTTATATAGATCAGAAATAATGTTTAAGTCGAATTATATATATTTCAATACGTAACGTAGATGGCAAGAAATTTAGAACGTATGAACAAACGTTTGTTACGAATGGAAAACGCAGTTTATCTAAAATGTAGTTATTTCGAGTTTATAAGAAGTATTTGAACTAAGTTTGAAACGTATTTGAAAAAGCCTCATTTACATAAAATTCAATTACAGTTGTTGATACGTAAATTTTATTAAAAACTCCAAACATCGAAATAGAAAAAGATATTTCGCAAAAAATAGAAGGTAATTGTGAGAACCGAAGTTATTTTGAGAGTCTAATCAGGTCACGTTTGATGTCCTTGAATTTTTACAAAGGTTCTGCAGCGTTCGAGAATCTAAAAGTTATCAGGACGCACTGGAAACGGCGAGCCAAGATACAGACAACGCTCTGTATAATTCCGACAGCAATGAAATAATAACGGAGAGTCTGGCATTGGAAACTGAAACCCAGAGTCGTAGTAGACTGGACAGTTTTTATTCGGCAACATCCAGGAAATCGACTTATTTTAGTACGGGCTCGGTTTCGAGTTATCACAGCGTAGATGATAATGAAGGTTCTGGTCAAGGTTAATATTGATTTTTTTTTTACGTCGCCAAATATATTTTTATTCCAATTTATAATCAATTAATTTATCGATATGAATTTATAACAAAATTCGTTCGCAAAAATGTAATTAATAAAAAAAAATTATTCAACTTTCGTCTCTTTGCATTTTTAGGTGGTGATAACGGAAGCAATAATCGTATCATGTACGGCCCATCCTCTTCGTTGCCTGCTCTTACCACTGAACTTCCTAATGGATGGACTCAGGTGCAAGGTACGTTTTTTATCACTGTATAATTTATTGCTTTCGATTACTTATACAAAAAAAACAGCAAAATTTAAAATATAAAAACTAAAGGAAAAGCAGCTCATTTTGTATGACAACTTTTTGGTTACTTTGCATCCTAAATAAGCTGTCTTCCCTTCAATATTTCGTCTTTTTCGTTTTTGGCACCTTGGACAGAAAAATCAACGAATTCGACGAGTTATATTATTTTCGTGGATCAAATCTCCCAATTCAAATGTTAAACCCAAATGTTCAATACAAACATGTTGCAATGTAGTAGAAAAAAGTGATAGTTTATGAGAATTGTAAATACCAGTTCTTATATTTCACGAGACAGAATTTGCAGCAGTTTTCATCGAGCAAAAGTTCGTACAATCCGTATTATAAATTCCTCGAAAAAATATAATGAAATTTTGTATTTTATTTCCATAAAACAAATTTTTTATTCAAGAAATTTTGTTTTACATTTCTTCTTTTATTTTATAAGAATTTTTCTTGAAGGCATTCTTATGAAATGTCTTTTTTTTTCAATTACGAACATTCTTTGAACAAGATTTTTTTATTTGTCCAACAAAATATTCTCTTAATGCGAGTGAGTCGTAATTTCCGCTCGATTTTTTTCTTTTATAAATTAAGAACCTTTTCTGAACAGGTGAATTCGTGATGGTACATGCAGCTTATCAGTCACATCTTGGTCAAGACTGTTTATTTGCACCACGGGCAAAACTCGCCGACGGGGTAATATGGCTGTTGATAGTTCGAGCTGGTATGACGAGACCGAATCTACTGCAATTTTTACTTGGACTCAGCACTGGCACACATCTGGCTTGTACCGGTGTCGAGATGATCCCGGTCAAGGCTTTCAGGATAGAACCAGCTGAAAGCACTGGAGGTCATATGATGGTCGATGGTGAAGAAGTTGACTATGGACCTTTGCAAGCAGAAGTTTTTTCCTCACTTGCCAACGTAATGAGTCCTTGACGGGATTCATCACCTACGAGAGTACAATAAATCCATGGAGCTTAAGAACGTTTCTACATCATCACTTTTTCCGGAAATTGGCGTGGAAGCAATGGTAAGATTGACAATGGTGAGAATCAAAAATCAATAAGTTATTAAAAGCGTCATTCGAACTGTTCGTCTATAAAAATTCGTTTATCGAGAACGGCGCAAAATTAGGCATTTTCAAGTTTTCCATTTCTCAAATCATCGAATATTTGATGGAAATATATTGAAATTCTTGTGCCATATAGCAGATTTGATAAAAAATTGTCAGTCAGGATGAACGATGAATCGTTTTCAGCCGGATATTTGATTGGTAATGATTTTCAGAAATTCTCAACTGGACGAAAATCCGAATAAGTACAGCCGTCTTTCAGATTTCACCAGCATTGTTTATCAATAATAATATTTCTAATATTTATTACCATATTGTTTAAACAAAATGGTCTTCGATTGATAATCGGGCATTTTTTTCACAGCGCGAATTCGGAATTTTGTCAATATTCTTGTAAAAAGATTCAAAAGATCATGTGTTCGAAGTTTTAATTGCATTGAACGAATCATTTCTCAAATACCGCTTCTAGAATAAAAGTCGGAAAGAGACATCTTGAAACATCAGAAAAAATATCGAAATTTTTATTAGAAAATTTGTGAAAAATAAACCAATTAGTTTAGTTTGATGAAAAATAAATTGTCGAAATACTCGTTGATCAGTATTTTTTCAAACGATTCGTTCAACATTGTTAAATTATTTGATTTTTGCGTAATAATTATCGTAACGTCTCAAAGAGGGCAATAGTTTTTTTCGATTTTCCGAGAGCTGATAAGTACTGAAACTTTTGAGGAATACAATCACTGGCTAAAATATATAATTCGTCCTACAACAACTATTTAGTGTCCGTTTGGGAAATTCTGTTTCGTTCAACTTGCAATTCACGAGGGCATAGAATCTTCAAATTTTTAGCTCGGTTAGCTCGTACGAGATGCGAGAATGAAGATTAAATTACTAGCCATTTAATAGGTTACTGAAAATTAACAAAAGATCGTAACATTCAAAAGACCTTGAATGCAACAACAACTTCCCTACATCGATGATTGGTAAATGGAAACGACAATAGGCGATAGCAGTTTATACACAGTTCCTTAATTTCCATGAATTCCTATCGGAAAACTTCACATCCTCGACCACATCGTGAACAATAATGAAAAGTACGATAAGAATGATAAAAATGGTGGTTTTGCGTTCTGTGTACGGTTAAGAGTCGGATAACTTTTTGTCTTTTGTAGAAGAGACTGTTGGCCGATGTATTTTTTTGAAATATTGAACAACAACATTGCGAGAAACAGGATTCCTGAATGAGATTCCAGGCATCCAAAGTTCCTGGAATGTAATCGAGTTTAGTTGATGAAATTCAGTGAAAAAATAGTAATACTGGTAGCAATTAAAAAAGAATATTATTAGGTATGAAGTGGGAATGGGTAACTCGTGAGTACTGTTAATAGTTCGGATATTAAACAGCTCGTGAAATATCTCATCGTTAGTTGTTAATTGATCTGTGAATTCACTTGTACAAAAAGAAAGGCGGAACGATTCTGGAACCGACTAATAAAAAGAAGAACACTCGTGTCGGCGAGTCAGTAACGAATCGAATTGGCTAACGAAAGCAAACTCGGGATAAGATCAAATTAAAGAATTTTTACGCCTTAGAACGTGGTTCAAACGGGTTAGAAAAAAAAAACAAAGAAAAGAAAAATGCTCAAAAAATGTAGCGTATCCAAAAGCTGGCTCATTTCCCTGTTCGAACACCACATCAACTGTATAATTTGAATATTCCACGTAGATTGTAAGTAAGCAGAGTTGTAGTTTAGTTCAAATTAAGAATATTCTCGAGGTCGTCGTTAAATTTTTCCTCTAAATTCTCTCTAATAATATAATTTTCTTTGAGAAAAAAAGAGCTTCACGATCTTTGTCAATATTATTGTAAATATTGTAAGAATAATGAAAATTACAAAGTAACCAATCTAGTTACAAAATTCATAGGCTGTTAAACGGAATAAATGAGCAGCTCCGTTTCTAATCATCACTGAATCGCTACTGTAAATATTGTAATAATTTTCAATTATATAGAAAACATCCTTGCAAATAAAATAATTCGAGCCTATTTGCTCGTTTTTTGGTCTTTGTTAAACTTTTTTTGCTCTGATCATATGCTGAAATAATCTTCACTGCATCTGTAAATATTTCTTTGCCTCGTATTAAGTATCAAATTCCGTTGTTATAATGCTGTCGTGCGAGAAAAAAAGAATTAATAGCTTGAATGAAGTGACAATAGCGCGCTTTAAAATATCGTGTTCAGAGCTTTTGAGAGTATTTTTATTATTATTATATTGTAGCGTATTGAACTATGAACTCTGTACGAGAATTGTTGACTACTTTCTAGTACTTTTACCGTAAGACAGAATTTTCGGTATATTATTACAAATCTTAGTAATAATCGAGAATTTTTTTTTCATTGTTATAATGCAATGATGGAATGTGTGCAAGCGTACGTTTCATTTATCATTTGCTGCTGTTCTATGTGAGATATCGTTGAATATTAATCTCGTATGTTATTCGTTTTTGGAAAAAATATATATTCCCTAAGTGATAACAGATAAAATGTATTATAAAAATTACGTTACATTGTATTCCGAATACCATTAACAATTAATTAGGTCGACAATCAAAGGTAAGTCCAATTTTCTTTTTTTTTCCTGGGAAAAAGCTTTAAAAGTCATTGACTGCTTTAAATATCGAGTTTTATTAATATTATCACTATTCATTATTATTGAATATAGGAACAGGCTCAAGGCAATTAGGAATAATGTTCGATTCAACTTGGAGCTTAATATTTTATTTCTAAAATATCCAGCATTACAGAGATTTATTACATCCAATAGTTATATTGTAGTTAATCTTTATTTCGTGTTTTTAATATATTTAACTAGTGTATTTAACGTGTATTTAAATTTGTACATAGATATATATTCATACATGCATATGACGGTCGCAAATTATACCAACGCGGATGCTGTTCAGTACAATCACTGAAGTCATATGATATCTGATGTTTTTTTTCTTTTTACGTTCCACCTTGTTCTAAACTCGACTTGTTAGCTCTTATTTATTTAATATAGGGGGACAATGAGCATTGTACGAATTTCACTCTCTCGCATCACTATGAAATGCTGGTTGTTCTTTTTCCTTTATATTTTGGTCTTTCCAATTTCGATGTAACAAGATTTTCGTAGTCAACGTATTCCTCGACGAATCATTCCAGACAAATATGTTGTGTTCGAGCGATACGTACGTAAGAATATACAGTCTCAAGTTTTTCATCAGACCATAGTTAATCGAGACACAGAATTGGAACGTCACTTATAGTTTTCATGTATAAATAAAAATACTTATTTTAAGAAATGTGCCATTTATACGTTTTTCAGTTTTTCATACTCTCGTTTGTTTTTCGAGAAAGATTAATCGTTTAAAAGGCTTAGCGGAACGGACGTTCGAATTTATGAATATGATTGAAATACAAGTTTTCAGTAATAAAAAAACAAATATGACCAAGAAAAAGAAAAGGAATAATATGATAAAATGAAAAAAAAAAAAAAACATGTTTTTCAAGCTTCTAAAAAAATTTTAGCTTTTAAAAAATGGTTCGTTGATTTTGGAATCAAGTTTTAAGCTGACCTTTGTAATTCATCAGTCCCGTTTGAAAATGAGAGTCGCGAGCATACGTTACTTAAAGCTTCAACCTGTTGGTCGAACCGTCGAGTGTTGTTCATCCAGCATATGTTGTTGGTTGTATCGTCTACTTCAGGTTCGAAACCGTTGGCATCGCCGTTTGGAAATCGGGGAATGATCCCAGCCGATATTCTCGGATTGATAGGTCGATTTACAGCTGCATTCACAATAGCGATCGTTGTTTCATCGCCAGAGTTAATGGCGGCCTGCAACACTGAGGTACCTGAGTGGTCAGAAGCTTTCGCATCTCCACCGTGCTTTAGCAGCGAATTCACAACATTCTTGTATGCACTGAAAGAAAACATAACATTGAATTAATTGTCTCATCAAAGTAAAATATAATTTTTGTTGCAATTTAGAAGACATATTCCGTGCCACTACCACGTTATAACTTGTCGAATAACTAGAGTATTTTTTATTAATGATTCAGCAATTTTACATGCATTCCTTACAGGGAGCACCATGCAAATAATTTCACGTTTCTCACGACATCTTTGAAACTTTCCTTCAAATTTTTGTTCAGACCATTCTCAATTATCTCAATGAAGTTTCTCAAAATGAAAACGAAAATTTTGAGTTTCGGAGATACTGTGATAAACTGTAAAGGACAAAATAACCAACATCATTGGGATATTGCGCAAGGTTTTCAAGCTTTTTTATATTGACTGAAAATATTCTCCTTTAAGATTCTTGGCGGCACTAATTACGTTCGACAATGAGCGAAAGTTTTCAGTGATAACACACATTGACTGATTTCTACTACAGAACTGTGACCCTTATTATTACAGTCCGACCTCCAAATAAGAAACACGGCAATAAGAAACTTTCCCCAGTTCCTCGCTCGAGCGCTTCCCCCACTCCGATTCGAACTCCAAAAGAGTGAGTCAGCAAAGGTAGTGAGCGCGGAGCGCGCGCCAGGTGGGGGTAAGCGATCTATGAGAAAAACTCTTCCCCCTGGGGGCTTTTGGTCTCTTATTGGCAGGTCGGTATTACAATTATTATTATCATTTGTAATCATAACACAAACTATGCCACAGGAGCGAGTTTTATATATTATAGTATCTGTTGTTTAATTTACTTGGCAGCTGCAAGATGGAGAGGTGTGCGTCCCTGGTTATCTGTGCAATTTGGTGATACACCAATTGCCAATAGACGTTCCACTGCTTCAACATTGTTGAGACTTGTTGCAGTGAACATTCGAAGTTCATAGCTAGCGTGTATAGCTGCCGCGTCTGTAACAGTGCTCCTAGATCTGAGAGCCTTCCGTCTTGCTCGTGTGAGATGTAGTGATGAGATGATATCGCATCGCTCCTTTAAAGTCAGAGATGCGTATCTTCTCCTTGCTACAGGGAGCTTTGAGGGCATCTGAAATGAGAAAATGGATGAATAATATGCAAGAAAAAATGCTATTCTCTGAATCAGTCACTTTTCTTCCATATCCCCATTCATGTCACTTGTGGAAACATCATTTAATTCCATTTATCAAACCTCCAATTAATTAATCTAATCTTGCGAAAAATCTAAAGAACTTTATGGAACTTGAATAAATAACAATTCAGTTTAATTATTCATCAGAAGATGAACTACAAATTAGAAACCAACAGCGATAAGTACACGCTCGGTGTATGGCTCCGGCGATCAAAAAGTTAAGCAACCTCGAGTGAGGTCAGTACTTGGTTGGGTGACCGCTTAGCCATGCATCAACTCGTGTATCAATCACTGAGCGGGAGGCAGTTTTTCTGAGTATCTGATGGTAATGACTAACTAGAAATCAGTTAAAATATAGCTGCCTGTATTGGCCAGGATTTCCCACAGATTCCCTTGGCCCTTGTGCAAATGCCAGTAATGCATTAGGAAACAGTAGCAACATTCTGGGGGGGCACTCACAGAAACAGTGAAGTGGGAGAAAAAGTAGACTTGAAGTGATGGAATCGGGTCGTAAAAACTTGCAAGGGTATACACAGGAATAATTACAAAAAAAAAAAAAAAAAAAAAAAAAAAAAACTACAAATCAGACATAACAAATTGCAGAATCAAAAGCGAGAAAGACAATAGAAAGGCTTTATCAACATCCCTCCTTTGATCGCTGCAGAAAAAACCAATTTTTTGATACTCAATCTCAAGATACACATATATTTTGGATAATCATGTTCAAAGAAATAGAAATTGAGTTATAATTACTCGAATGATGCTTCCGGACATAATGGCCTTCCGTATTTCTTCTGAACACATTTCTGTATTCGCATGCGACGTGTCTATCACGTCCTTAGACAACGAAGAAGCTGGCTGATCTATTTCTTCGATTGTACAAGACGCTTTGCTGTATCCTTTGTACGTTGGGTAATTTTTTTGGGTGATCCGAGTCACGGGCATTATTCCATGACGAAACATTTTTACCAAATGTTCATAGGGAATTGGTAATGTTGAACTTGATAAATCGTTGTCGTTCTGCATTGCAGTATTACTGCCGTCCGAATCGTTGCTTATTTCCACTCCGGAATCAACTGATACTTTTGTGATGTTCATTCTTATTTTTCCTCTCTCAACTTTTATCGTTTCGAGCCAACTTTGAAGGTAATGTTCGTTCAAATTATATTGAAAACTTATTTATGAACAAGTTTTTAACAGCGTCCGAGGTTATTGCGCAGCGAGTAATCAGGTGAAGCGTTTACTAATGGCGGCGTCCCTTCGGGCTTCTTCTTCTTCTTCTTCTTGTCTTTTTCGTTTCGATGGGGCTGGGTGGGAGCAAAACCACCTGGCCTCTGGCTTCCTGCAGCGCCTGACCGCCTCGGCCAATGTACGCATCTCTCTTTCTCTTGTCGTTCTTCATACTTTCTTTATTTCTTTTTGATTGGCTCGGATCGTCCCTCGTCAGTTTAGTATCTCGACTATACGACCATGTGATTGGCTAGCGGAGAGCTGTCTCGTCTTTTGTGCGTCGTTGAATGAGCGCACTGCAACAGGAAATTGCTTGTAGCGCGCTGCGGCGGCTGCTGCCACTAAATAGGTGGGGGATAGCCATAAAGGAGAAGGGTCTTATATTTAAGAACCGACTGTAAATATAGGCTTTACTCCCGCATAAGACTGAAATGACGCCAAGGCAACCTCATTTTCGAGTGTTTGAACCGTAGAATTCACGCATAACACAAAATCCAATTATTGAAATAGGCGCAAAAGCGAATTCAAATTCAAAACAAATTGTTTGGACGCCTTCTACGCAAAAACCACAGAATCAATTTTGATGAATCGTTTACAGGAATAAAAAGCTCATGAATCGAAATACGAGCAGGCTGTTATACCATTGCGATCAATTGTTTATTACCAGAAATGCCAATAAAAACAATGTTCTGAATGTTGACGCGAAGTTGTTGGTAACATAAACTTTTCTGTTACCGGCTGCAAATAAAAATGTTATATGATATATTTTTTTGTCATCAACTACCGATAATGAATAAAAAGGTATAGAAATACTACATCTAAAAAAAGGGGCCGAATCACACTTTCTTTTCATCATTTGAAATGTCAACAAGTGAGCCAAGTGGGAGCCGAGTAATGGGACACTAAAGTTGTAAATAAAATACGTGTATATCGCTAGTTAACAAGAATTTGGTGAATTTGCAATGACGACAGTGTGTATAAATGTAGATGAAAATTCTAAGATCAAATTCGAAACAGTTTTGCCACAAGACAAAGCTGAAATAGTCAATGATGTTGTGATAAAATATGACCTCGACAAATGTGTGGAATGGATCAAAGCACGTGGTCTCGAAAGGGTTAGTTTGACATATTTAATTGAAATTTTTGTTGGCTCGATTAATTCCTCGCATAATACACCAAAAAATACTCATGTGTTTTTTCAAACTTATGAGGAAGTAATCGTTTCTTTATTGTGCGGTGGTGATTGAGGTTAGCCGAGACGCCATTCTTGTTTACTGGTTGATCACGTACGCTTCTAAATGAACGATGTTGCATTCAATATTGTACAAATATTTGAAAGTCCATCATTATTTCGTGTATATTATTCACCTGAATTTAAAAAAAATGTATGAACCATCAATAAGTTTATGACAGCACCAGTTTTATTTATTGGAGGTCGTAGCAAAAGCCTCCTATTACGGATAAAATAATACATTCAAAACGGCGTTGAATATTGCATCGTTGCATTCTTACTTTCTGTTTGCTTTCCATTTAGTGGATTTCGAAATGTGTTTGCAGAATTAAACCACTAAAATTGAACTTTTATTTGTGCCATTCGAACAATAAATAAATTATAATATTTAAAAGAACTACAAAAATTAAGAAAATTATGAACCACCAGAAAAAGGTCATTTTATTCTAACAACGCAAACTTCAATAGTATCATTAAAAACATTTTATAGAGACAACACGTCACTTATGAATTTATAACAGGAAAAAAAATTAAAATAAGTTAGTGAGAATTTGAGTGCTAAACAAAATTCTAAAATTTTAGTATTCAATGGGGCATTTTATGGAGTAAGCTTTTGAATAATACTTTAATCGCATTCTACACGTTTCAAAGATATAGCCATCAAGTTTCTGTCCTTATTTTTTAATCAGTTCATTTTAAAGAAATTGGTCAATATTGCTTGTTTGTGTTGATGTAGGATTCGTTAGCAATAAACACACGTCATGTCGTCAGATCTACCAAAATAGGCATCTGTCAAAATGTGAATGAGTTACTTAGTTGAATGATTGAAAATATCTTATTTATGTAAGACTAGCTCGGCAGGTGTCTTTACCTTCGGCAAGAAATATCTTTTTTCATATTACACATATTTGGATTCTTTGTAAGGATACAATGTTGTTCTCTGTCACAATGTCTATTTTTACGCCAAGTTTCCTAGTATTGGTAGCTTTGCTAAGATGTAATGGAGTCACAATTACATAGACAAAATTCAAAATTTCAATTATCTGAAAATATTGTAATTCTCTTGGTACCTTCTTGGACCCCTCGAAGGGACTTCTCAGTTTATACTCTACATTAGCTACAATGATGCAAAAAAGTTCCTTCAAAACAACAGTGAAAGACACATATTAGCAGCCAAAAAAAGTCAAAATACAAAAAAAAATATTGTTGGCACCAAATATGGTCTCTACATATTATTGATAGAATGAAAATTTTATTTCTTTAAGAAAGAAAGCAGTCAAGAGACACACTTTTTTTTGTGGTGATCCGCATACTTATAAAAATGAAACACTTAATTAATTCTATTTGTTTTAGGTATGTCTCCAATTTCCAGACAACCTACTCTCGGATTCCGCCCAAGTTGCTCTGTACCTCGAGCAATGTCTTGCAAAAAAAGTGTACATTCTTGGTGACACCACATGCGGTAGTTGCTGCGTCGATGAAATTGCGGCAAATCACATAAGCGCCGATGGGATAGTACATTTCGGACATGCGTGTCTAAACCCAACATCTCGTCTTGAAGTTTTCCACGTATTAGATAAACGAAACATTGACGTTGAATTATTAGTACAAACAGTTTCGGAATTCTTCGTGGATACGACGAAAAAAATTCTTTTATTTTACGATGTGGCGTACGCTCATGTTATCGGTAAGCCTGTCCTTCAATCTTCAAATTTTCAAATTATCTTACGTCATCAATACATAAAGGGCTATTTGAAAGTAAGGTTATTGTCAATTTTTGTTATTGAGATATTTCGATGTTCTACCAATATTCTGAGAAAATGACCAATGTCATTTTTATAACTAACTCTCGGCAGAATCAACGCTTATTACTTTCATTATTGATGATGCTTTATGGCTTACTCAGATTTTCTACAAAAAAAAGGCTGAAAGTTTTTATAAATAATCTTGACGTGAAAAATGTATAAATAATACTAATTTTATTAATTTGAATTTTATTCTGATTCAAAAAATTTTAGAGCACGTTCAGGAGTTGTTGAAATCCAAATATTCAACGTTAACAGTGACAACCTTGAGTTGTCAGTCCAACATTGATTTCACAATGGCTAAAAGCACCCCAGAAATGTTGATATCGGGTAGAACGTGGACACTTGAAAATGGTTACAAAATTGAAGACTACGAAGCTTTGTACATTGGTAAAAATGACAAAACACTTGCCTCTTTGGCACTTAGCATACCTGCAAAGTTTTGGTACCACACACTTGGCGACGTAATCACACAATTCGAAATCATTACAAATCCCTGGCTCAAACGACGAAGATATCTCGTTGAAAAACTCAAAGACGCTCGTACAGTTGGGATAGTCGTTGCAACTCTCGGTATTAAAAATTATCTCGAATCTTTGAATTCAATAAAACGAGTTCTTAAAGAAAAAAACAAAAAATCGTATATATTCAGCGTGGGGAAACCCAATCCGGCGAAACTCGCTAATTTTCCTGAGGTAAACTATGTATTCATTGAAGTATTGATTTGTTTCTGAATTTTCCTATAAATATATTTGTTTTGTAGGCGGTTTTCGAATAATCTATAAACTTTCTTCATCCTCTGCAATACGATCTCTTTTTGTAGAAATGGGTACTTCCCGAGCCTACAATTTAATTATCTATTTTTACTTCTAACGATCTCTAACGATAATGAGTACTTGAAATAATTAAGAAATTCTTCTTCTAGGTGGACGTTTTCGTGGTAATCGCATGTCCGGAAAATGAGATTTTCGATTCAAAAGAATTTTACAAACCCTTATTAACGCCGTTCGAAGTGGAGCTGGCATTTAACGATTCCCGCAGTTTGTCGACGCACTATTGTCTCGATTTCAGGCAAATATTACCGGGTGGTGCGAATTACGTCCAATTTCGAGCTTCGACCGAAGCCGATGTATCATTAATAACAGGTGAATTACGAAGTTCGGAAAAAGAAGTTTTTTCTGCGGATTCAATGAATGCGTTGGTCCAAAAAGGATCTGGTACAATGATGATAGGAAAAGCGGGTGCAAGTTATCTCAATGAAAGAACTTGGAAGGGGGTCGAACAAAGACTGGGCGAGGATGAGATTAAACCAGCAGAGAAGGGACGAAGTGGCCTACCAATAAGTTATGCTAACGAATCAATTTATAGATAATTATGGGCAGGGAATAAATAAAACACAAAACTCAGAATACGACATAGGATTAAAAGAATTTATTCTATTATTAATTTAATTACGTTATTGCGATGTTGTATAAAATGAAATTTAAGCACATAGTCATTTTCTTTCATATATACATAACGAAAATATTCACAAGGTTCTCATGAAGATAACAAATTTACAATTAGGCGGTGGAATGGTCAGTTTGAGTTTGTTTTGTAATCTTATCCTGACAAAACACCTTTTATCCTCAGTTCAGCTTTAGCTTCTTCTATTTGCTGTAAAAAAAAAAAAAAAAAATTTTTATTTAAATGATGTATGATTGTGATATTATTTCAGCAAAATTAAATTACACAATTTTTTTTGTTATTTCCAATAAGAACAAAAACGTCAAAGGCAATCCTAGTCTTCGTGCAAACTAAAAATCAGTTTTTACTTTTTTTTTAAGCTTTGTAACAATACATTTGGAGCTGAAACTTAACAATATATTAGTATTTTTTCTACTCATTTTTTTATTAATACTGAAAAAAACTACAAAGTGATTCAGTGATAATTCAGTTCAACATTATTTTTGAAGTTCTCCTACCACGTAAAAAGAAACGGAATAAACTTACTTAATAAGATATAAAATTGCATACTAAAATATGATGTCAATATAATTTGCGTAAACATCAAGTAGAAATTTTGAAATATTTTTTAACGATTCTCCAGCCTGATCACTTAGACAATAAAACGTTCCAATGCTTTGGAACTTAGGAACTTTTATAGTAAACATAAAGGTATGGATTTGCCACCCAACCTTTCTCAAATTTTCAAAGGTGAACGTTTAGAACGCAGTACGAGTAATTGAGGAGAAAAAAGTTGTAGCTGACACAGGGAAATGATAAAACTGAGTTAGAACCTTTTTTATTCCAAATGGACAAACAGCAGGGAGAATTATTGCATTAGTAATCTGTATGAATTTTTTGCACTCACGGTGGCTTTGTCAAAACGATACTTGGCCTTTTGGAAAATTTAACGGATGGAGAAACTGGCACTTCTCACCAAATTTTAAAATCTTATCAGAAAAATATTGTAACAACGCTATTCCTTACCCTCTGCAGTTCTTTGGCCGCATCTTCACAATCGTTGAACGTAAAAACTCTATAAAGAACAACAGCAGCAGCATACAGACCAAAGAGGAACAACAAAATCACCGGAAGCAGTAGTATTAAAAATCTCCATCCTTCAGTGAGATCCGAGCTGGTTAAAACAGCAGTCCAAACACCAAAAAAGGTGCCACCGAATATTAACCATTCCATTAGTTTCGTCATCTTCGCATAAACAATAATGCATTATTTTATGCAGTCGTTGATTTAATAGGGACATTTATTCAAAACAGATATTCAAACACTTTTTCAAAACGTACCTTGTATTTGTTAACGTGTCAGTAACGATTGTTACAATTATCGAATTATTTTCTATCAGTTTTCTAACCTGGAAATTAAACCCGGCTAAAAAGCTGTGATGCGGAGCAGCCCGCGATACGATTGGCCAATAAACAGTTTCCGTTTTGGATAGTCATTGCATGCATGTAAACTTGACTTGAGCTGAATTGACAGACGAGAACCAGACAGTTGGGTCGGTAAAACGGTAAATCATTCGTATAAAAGATAATTCTTCGTTTTATTCTGAAATGCATTTGAGAATTGTGCGGGATTAAGGAAAATACTAGTGAAGGGTAACCATTTTCGTTTGAGGTTCAGCAGATTTGTTGTAATTTGTTTATTTTTTCTTATTATTATTGGAATATACACTCAGAAACGATAAGAAAAACTGGCTCTGTTATCATCGGAGCACATGTAGGAGATAAAAATTTGAAAACGCCAAAAATTTCAATAGTGAAGCCGTAATTTATCGAAAAAATTTATTTGCACTATACTTGTTTACACGATTATGAAGATTATAAGTAATCTGGAAGAGTATTTCTAGGGGGTTCTTTAATATAAGTAATATTCCCGGATAGATATTTTTCATTGATTCAGGAAACTTTTAGACGGCTTCAAAAAAATAATAATAATTACGCGTGTACTGCGCGCCTGCACTGTTGTCATTTACAGTTTGCACCAATGGGCTGGAATGAGAACTCACGTGTGCATAATATACGTTTGCCGTTCATAGCAGTTCTTTTTTTTTGTGTTGCGTTGCGTGTTAGTTTTTCGATCACTAGCGAATCGCCGGCATTTATAGATTATGGGCTTGCTTTTTCCTCGTGCCTCTTATAGAAAAAATTCGTACAATGAAAATAAGAAAAACAAATTTTACATAGATATTCAACTGATATTTTTGGCAATGATGATTGAAACCTTCGTGCGGTAAAAACCATTGAAAAGTAGGTTATGTATCATCCCGTTATCATAACCTTGTTTGTCAAGACAACAGTAGCAATGTAAATGAATTTTTTATGCTTTTGGGATGAGTTCCAACTATGATTCTATGAACGTTTTTCTGGCACCTTTGTCATTTCGTGGTTTAAAAAAAATTGCGATTGGCTATGGCGCAGTATTATTGAATACCTGTCTCTAAAAAGATTTTGTTTTATTTATAACTGAACTTTTATATAATTGACATTTATGATTGCAATATTTCATGAATTCGATTGCATAGATTTCGAATCTTAATTTTGTTCTGAGTCTACTTTGAAAAGGAATATGTTAGGACAATTTCAAGAAAGGGGCTTAACATGAAAATGCTGTGTTGTAACATTTTTAATAATTATAAATTCGATTTACATTGCAGATATACTTCAAGAATATAAACGAAACTTTTGAAATTATTTCATTCATCATGGAGGAACAAACTTGCCCTCGTTGCAAGACAACCAAATACAGAAATCCATCATTAAAGTTAATGGTGAATGTATGCGGTCACAGTTTATGTGAAAGTTGCGTAGATCTTCTCTTCTTAAAAGGTTTGACAGCTCTTTTTTTTACATTGGAATAAATTATCGATAATCCGATCATTATAGGAATCCTTGTCCGTGTTATTCCATTAGTATTTTGTGCAATGATTTTTTAAAAGATTTTGTATCAACTTTTTTGTATAAAATGTTGAAAAAATGTGATAATTTTGTCAATTTTCTAACTTTCTCTTATTTCAGATATATAGTTGTTGATTTTTCAATTTTTTTTTTTTTCCAATTTTTCTTTTCATAAGACTCGGTTCATCTCTGTCTTTGCACAATGTAGAGATCGATATTTATCAAGAAATTTTATATTTCCTTGAAATTGAATATTTTTAAAAGAAGAGGACCAAATAAGCTTCATTTAGAAAAAATAAATGGCAAATACTTTATTGTGGACTTATATTCCTAAAGTTTAAAATATTCAATTTTTTTAACATAGAAAAATTATGAAAAAAAAGTCTATTTGGATTTAAGGTTCCGGCGCCTGTCCACAATGTCAGATACCTTTGCGTCGAACGAATTTTCGAGTGCAGATGTTCGAAGATTCGATGGTAGAGAAAGAGGTCGATATACGTAAACGAATACTTCGTGATTTCAACAAAAAGGAAGAAGATTTCGAGAGTTTGAGAGCTTACAACGATTACCTTGAGGACATTGAATCGATAGTTTACAATCTAGCAAACAACATTGACGTAATAGAGACAAACAAGAAAATCGAGCAGTACAAGCGTGACAACAAAGATTTGATATTAAAGAACAAAACGCGTTTAGGTAGAAAAGAGCACGAGATCGAAGAGCTTCTAGAGTTGGAAAAACAGCGCGAAGAGGAAAGGAGGGTTGAGCTAGTAAGAGAAGAGATAGAATCGAAGAGAAAGAAAATTCGTGATAAGGAAGCTTTGATCGACGAGCTCATGTTTTCCGAGGGCAATGCGAAAAACATTGTTGACACTTTTGCATCCTCGATTCAGGCTTCGAAAGAAAAAGCTAGAATTCCAGCTACACCAAAAGCTACACAATTCAGTACCGGAATCAAATTTGGAAAAGGGTCACAGAATTATATGCCTGTTCCTAAAATCGATGAAGGACCGACCTACACCTACGTTCCAATTGAACAAGAAATCGAAGGACCTTTGCCACCGAGCTGGAATGAGATACAATCGCGTGGTTATATAGCTCACGTACGTGCAGAGACAGTACGAGAACGAGCTAGTGGTTTCAAAGCTAGCATCGCTTGTCTTCGAGCTTTAAAAGACGCGATGGCTGGTTTATACCACAATCCAGCTCAACGACAACAGGGGGACCCATGTGCATAATATGACCTTGCAAATGGCACTGAATTCTACCCGTTTAAGTTGTGTCCATGGCAGAGTCGCACTGAAGTTGTTTTGTGAATTTGTGGACCATTTTAAATTCACACTGTTCAAACACCACGACAATACTTATTATGTTAAGTCTCTATTTCCTTCTTTTTTTTTCAAATTTTCGACATTTTCTATCGCTAATTTCTTTGTGGGTTCCTTGAAGGGACCAACAATATGAAGCGGTCGATTTTTGTAGTCGCAATTTGCCCTCAAAATGTTGTTAATGTTAAAAAATCTATTTATTTGCCAATTTGCCCGAAGCGTTTGAGTTCTTTTCGGAATTAATGTGCGGGCTGCATTCATACTGCGACTGAGTCTGTAGGAATTCAGAAAATACTGAAAATTAAGAAATGGAAGAGAAGATATTTTTTCTTCCATTCCAATGATTTTAACTCTTTCTTTATCTATTGCGCTTTTTTTTGTTTAATTTTTGAATGCCGCCGTACATTCATCTACGAAAAGTTGCAACGAGAAATTTCTTATCTGCTCCTAGGGAAAAAAAATGTACAAAACATTAATTATAGCTTTAAGATTTAAGAGTAAAATACTCACAGACCTGTGTAAATAATTGTATTATTTGTTTCAGTTATACCTCTGGCAATGGTGTTTCTTTGTTTCTTTTCTATGAAGACTATTTACCATCCTGAACAGGGTCCTCTTCAGAATTCATACAAACTGTTATGCATGGTCTCTTTGTCAGGATATTCTTCCCTTATTGTCATCCTTACACTTTCATACGTCACAATATCGATTTAGCGGAGAATAAAATACGCCTCCGATATGCGGCGACGAAAAATCGTCGGTGGTTAAATCTCTACAGTAAACATGCCAAACCAAAGCTTCTGCGCCATGAAAATTGAAAGCACGGGAATTGACATAGATCCCTAATCGTGGCGTTATCTTTTTTTTGCAAAATTCATCGACCAAAAACGAAAAGAAATCAGAATTTAATCAATGAGTTTCATGGCCGAAATAATGTGGGTTGGCCAAAGAACTTTGGAGGTAATTGATTATCTTATTTTCGGTGTACTTTCTTTTCTAATAGATTGCTTTTTCCAAAAACATTTGCTGTTTCTCGGTTTTACTTCCGAAGCCAGAAGTAAATTCCTTATGATTGTAGCACGTGACGCGTATCCAGAGATTTAAAAAATTGAGAGTTCAATTCGATTCCAGTGCTTGTGAATGTCTGTAGCAAATAGAATCAAGTTGTCAAATTTTTCAAATCATTGGCCAATTATTGAAACCAAACACTGCATATACATTTTCGGCCGGCCGAAAAAATAGGAAAAAAATTAAAAATTCGTTGCATTCGAAGGATGCAAACTTCAATATGATTATTCTAGGCAGGGCTCTGCTCGGGATCAAAACTTTCGTGATTTATACACATTAGGCCTCGTAGAATTTCATTGACTGAGGGATAACCGTAACAACTAATCGTTTTATAAAATTGGCTACAAAATAGAAGACACTGTGTAAATAATATTAGCAATAAAAATGACGATGTTTCGTATTGTTTGTACGAATATTTGTATCGTGTAGTTTTACTTTTTCAATTTTTTTTATTCTGTGAAACTGATTATTTGTTATGACAGGGAATTTAGTTTCATTAATTGAGATTGGGTTTTATCTAGCGGTGTTGTCAATTATTGTCGGAATATTGGTTGGTATCGATCAGCTTAAAATCTAATGACACTGAGAGGTCAAAAATCATCTTTTGGAGTCACAAATGCATTGAAATAAAATCTCATGCTTCATATGTTTTTGGTAGGATTTTATTTCTTTATTCTCGTAATTTTGTAAAACCTCTTGTCTTCTCAAGAAATAAATAGAACTCAGTGCATTTATCACGTGTGAGAAAAACTAGAAAAACCAAAATTCGGATTACAAGAATTAGAAAGGACCCTTGCAAAGTCGTCTTTTTTTTTTTACATTATTTTGATAATTGATTATTTTCTATGTCGTGCTTTAGGACAATTGATTTTTATACTTCATCATTCATTTTCCGCTCGTTGGCAAAAACTAGAATCTTTGTTTTTATTAATATAAGAAATGATGAGAAAATGAACTTTTCGTTACCATTTCGTTAGAACATTTTTTTAGGTCGATCGATTGATCTACAGATTATGATGTTTTAGATATGGGTGCATGGATCAATGCTGAAGTGACAAGGGCAAAGCAAACATAGCACACCCTAAATAATCGTTTAGTTTGGATACACATATATATATAAATATATACGTATATTTTTTTTCTCCACGAAAAAGATAAAAATTACGACAGTTCTTCAAGCTCGCAAGCAGTCACGTTTTTTTTCTTATTTTGACCGTATTATTTGTTCGGCAAACAAAGGGTCTCCGACTCTTCTTGACAAAGATCGTTGAGCCGATGACTTTTTGCCGTATTACCGCCTGCCCCATCCCAATCGTTGTACTCGATCCTTTGTCACCGGAAGTATGTCTTGCGCGGTGAGACTCATCCACGCTTTCCCTGCAAACTTACATCGGTTTACCAAATACATACGGTGCATTTTAGATTCCAAGGGTACCTCGAATTTCTCTTTGTTTTTTTTTTTTTTTTGAGTACTTTAAATTCTTCGGTGTTAAAAAATCTGCTGTGATATAACCTTCAAAAACAGAAATATTCTTCACTGATCTGTGATTGAAACTTCGAAATATTCAAACATTGATCGGTCGTAATCTTCGTCTGTCTTCACTGAACTCATTATGAAGATTCTTATCCTCTTATTACACTGACATTCATTTAAAAAAAAATTATTTCCGTGCTCATCGTAGTTTTTAGTAGAAAATGAATGTTTTATCAAAAAAGTATGAAATTTTATAATATATTTATACGTGGTATGCAATTAACAAATAATGACTGCTGATTTTTTAATTACATTCATGAATGTCCAGGAAGCGTGTGTGGAACCAAAAACTCGGTATTTGTTGTTGAAATAATAGTTTAATAATAATGACGTAAATGATAAATAATATTTTCGGGACTATCAAAGGTTTCATTTCTGCTTTAATTATAACGACAGTTTCCTGATGAATTGCCATAACTTTAGATTTCATTGGATCATGAAAAAAGGAAACGATCGCTAATGAAAAAAAAAAAAAAAAAAAAATACATATTTCAACTCACGTTAAATCATATAAATAAAATTTGCACTATCCACTGGATGTTGTTGCATTCGTTATAACACAATGGGGTAAAAATGATGATTTAAAAAAAAATTCTATTAGAAATTCTACGGGTAGTGTATTATTGGATGGACAGCCTTGGGCGGTTCGAAACACTCATGGCGTTGGGTTAACGTTGGCTGGACCCTTGTTCGTTTCGAGCACATATAGAAAGCTTGTTGTATATCCGTATGCGGTGTATATACTACACGGGGTCCTGATCCTGTGGTTCGCGGTGCAGCTTCCCCGTGCGTGGTTCTCTCATCGGGTTCTCCGGCAGTGTTGGCGCGAGCAACGAGAAGGACCAGCATGCCCGATTAGCCACGCAGAATGAGCTATAGGGCATGTAACAATGGACTTCGTCGATGATTTACCAAGTAGCCCTTGTTGCTGGGTTCCGTGCTATTCCAACAGCCAGAGACGAAGAACGAGAAACGGGAAAAGAGAAATTGAGTGGCCCGTATAACATTCGTATTATTATGCCTATACTTTCAGGATATCCAACTAATATACTGTATGCATGCATATATATGTGTATATTACGTGGTTATATGTGAGCGATACTTCCGAAAGCGAAATGCTTTTATGTAGTACCTTAAATTCCCAGATTTTCGAGCGACTCCATAGCGTCCGTTCACATACATTGTAAATAAAGGAATTCGTATTTTTTTTTTACATCTTCAAACACTCACGTTTCCCTATCGTGTGGTATTTTAAGTCTTTTTTTTTCTTGCGTATTTGAATGTTTGTTCTTTTCTTATAACACAAAAATTTTCAATGTAATGTAGACCGATTCTTTGTCTATATCTATTTGTTTTTTCTTTAATTGTGGATTTTTTTACTGGTATATGAGAACGGGTTGCATAGTGACTCATGAACTTGATTTCACTGACTGTCGGTTGGCTCATCTGCAGGAGAAATTGGATCGTGGGGTGAAATATTTACTCAAACTACTTCGTATTAGTCCTGATGCGAATTTTGATAGTTTATCGATAAAGCGAAAAAAGTGAGTTTCATTTGAAAAACTTCGAAAG
Source organism: Campoletis raptor (assembly GCA_948107755.1). Taxonomy (NCBI): domain Eukaryota; kingdom Metazoa; phylum Arthropoda; class Insecta; order Hymenoptera; family Ichneumonidae; genus Campoletis; species Campoletis raptor. The sequence goes on from OX403622.1 coordinate 16,253,452, forward strand.
AGACGCACACATTACGAGAAGACTTGGTGGACGGAGTGATTTTTAAAAACAAATTCGAATTTTCATTTAAAAATGTTGGTCAATTATAGTTTTTGAAAATGTGATTGAAATCTAAGATCCGAACTGTTGCAAATCGATTTCTAGTAATTTTAATGCATTGAGAACATTTTTTTATTTTTTTTCATTAAGAGAAGTAAACTCTACAGGCCTGTTTATAAACTTAGGTTTGGAGGCGAGTTGTATCAACGAAAAGATTTCTATAAACTTCGGCTACCCAAATAGCAACAAAGCCTGGGTGAGCAAAACTACAGGAGAGAAAAGGAAAGATCCAGCTCATGTTTAGGGCGTATGGGACGCTGGGATACTCTATGTAGACAAATATGTATGCGTTATACATATATATGTGCATATGCTCGGACGTAACACAAGGCTCGTCTCTCTTCCTGAAGTGGCTGATCAAGTTTCCTCCTGCTGCTCTCATCCTACGTCTCTCTACAGTAGAGAATAAACAGCACGTCAAAACGAGAGACCCACGTGATGCTCATTATATTACCAAGGGAAGTTCCCCTTAAAAGGGGTGAGATCTTTCTGCAACTCTATTCGGAATATGTAATAAACGTACGCACGTATGTTCAATAGATTTGTATATGAATGAGTAAAATCTTATGATTTATTCTTCATTTTTTCGTACATATATGTAACGATTCTTCGTTACAAATCATTTTTACGGTGCTTTTAAGTTTTTGTGAAATATTTATTGTTTGTATTGTTATTGGTGTGTGAAGAAATATTTAATTGGGAAATATGAATGAAAAATGAATGCAAACGATTGAAACACCAGACTGATTTGATCGATAAATTCAATTTTTTTTTCGAAATTTTCGATTTAACGAACTCGTGCTATCGTGGATATTGTTTAACTTTTCATTTCATTGTTATCATTAAAACGCCGTTAACATTCGCCATCAAAACACATAAAAATCGTGAATCAAATCAAGTTACACTTTTCACAAGTTTATCACATTTCAGTTTTATTTTCACATCAGTAAAAATGCATCTGATTTTTGTCATTACCTGCACATTTTTGCGGATTTATATTGAATGTTATATTTTAAAGATTTTGTGTAAAGCACAATTTTGAATTGTTTCTTTAATGATGAACAATCAGTTGGAATCTATTGTAGGCTCAAAGATTTATCGTGATAAATTCAAATTGGACGATCCAAGATGGAGAAACATACGTTTAAAAAGCCACGGAGCAGCATTTTGAGTACATTTTTTTTTGATTTCGAGTACATTTTGTTCACTTAGTTACTTATCGATTAATTATAGAAAAAGGGTTGAAACGAAGAAGAAACAATTTGCAACCAGATCCAAGTGAAATGGTTCGAAAATAGAGTTAAAGCAAAACAAATGATTATTACTCAATCGTGAAGTAAATCGATACTCGTAAGAACAAAAATGAGTATCTGAAAGACCGAAAACGGAGAGGAGAAAAGCAAAATGGTGAAGAAGGTGAGACCATACATTGAACATAGAAGTCCACAGATGTATGACGAGAGCTCGTTTGTATTCTTGACATTAATCACCCTCGGTTCGGCATGGATATTGCTCACCGGGTGCCCCCAGAACCGTAAAGTGTTATATATCGAATAGCGTTGGTATATGTCGCTCACTAATGCGTGCGTATCCAGTGAAAGTATAAACGAGTTCAGCCGACTGACCTCCTCGAGTGCTACAGGTACAGAGCTCGTGATTTTGCCGCTTCGGTACAGCAATGCGTATCAAACAAGAGTAAATCGATTGAGAATGCGATACCTGGTGGCAAAATACTCAAAAAGGCTAAAAGAATCGATCAGAGTTGCGATCTTCGTGATATTTGAATCATGGATATACTTGAAAGTTGGTATAATCATGTAAATATAATTTCTTGAAATCACGTCAATGATTGCTGAGCATAAATTGATTGAAAAATGTCCATGTCCAAATAGTTTATAAGCTATGGAATTTTTCATCTATGGGACGATTAATGAAATCGTACAATTTAAATTCCAGCACGTTAATTCCTTAGCTTAATGTTATCCGGAAACCCGTTTTTCAATCGTTAAAATAACACATCTACCCTTAAAATCGTTGAAAATATTGATTCCGATGGTTAATTGCTGTTTTGGAAAGCAATCGGTTCTGCTGTCTAATTTATTCAAAATTATCTTTTCCCGATCTTCAGAGCCAAATATGGGGTTGCAGGATCTGGAATCTCTTGTTATCCCGGATGAAATCTTGATCTGTCAATTTAAAGAACGAAACAAGCGTGCGGTTGATACTGTTGCACTTTTTTTCGTTTTTTCAGGCAGTCTATGTTAATCAGGGTGATCGCGTGTGTATTTAAAGCTTAAGGTTGAAGCGATGACGGAAGGAAGACAAAAAAGAATGTGCGTGTGGACCAAAAGTCAGAGAAGCTGTGTAAAAGGTACCATCGAGAGTGAAGAAGTTAACTATCAGCAGGTCTGTATGATTACGTTGTGGTAGTGGGAGCAAAGTAGGTAGATGAGGATAATAGTTGAAGTATATAAGCGAGACCAACCTCCCCTTTCGAGCCAATCCCGTTCACCGGCTTCCTCGAATAAGCTCCGCCTTTACTGCTACCCGATTCTCTTCTACTCCGGTCCGTTCATACGTTCTACGTTGCCCTTTTCCTCGTGACAACCGGACTTCGTACACAGTACGTACGCGAACGTCGAATGGATCGCATCGTCGTCGCCGTCGTCGTCGTCGTCGTCGTCGTCGCGATCGTCGTCGTCGTGGTCGGCGTTTTTTCCTCATCTCGTCTCGAGCTCTTTTCCAAACTTCATCACTCAATCACCAACGACTTTGTGCTTTTGAATTTAGAAATAAACCGGGGAATAATGTCTGGATAAACGCACGTGATTCAACGGAGCATCGAACACAAAGTGTTTTGTTATCGAGTTTATTGTGCAGCGAAATAGTCTTTTAGTTGTATACGCGATTTGTCGCAACGAGGATAAATTTATAAAAGCAAAAAAGATTTTTTTTTCAGAACTCAGAACATTGGAAGTGCGATAATAAAGTCTGAAGATCAAAGAATCTGAGTATATTGGAAAGCCGGCAAAGATAGGTGGAATCTACGGGATACAAGATTTTAAGAACTTGATGGCGCGTTAAAATTCAAAAAAGTCTTATAAAGTTACGGAGGTTCGTAATTTGCAAAGAACTTTTTGCGTCAATGAACTTCGGGCGATCGTGAATATAAGTGAATTTATAAATTCATCAACACGCGTACCGAAGATCCCTCGATTAAGAGATCGATAAGTTTTCGTAATAAAATCGTGGACGTGAAGGCATCAGAGTGTAAAAAAAAAACTTTGAGTTCACAAGGCTAAAAGGTGCTGGAAAAAATTCTGAAAAGTTCTTGAAGTTCGAGCGAGTGAAGAAACGTGTGAACCCATGAAAGATCGCTTCTTGGGTGAAAAGAAAGTTGTACTGAGTAGAAAGAATTGCGTTGTGGAAATAAGTCGAGTCTGAGCTTGAAGGAGCTCGCAAATATCACGACGAATATGTAAAATGCATGTATAAACACACCGCGCGAGTGAGGACTGTGACGGTTTCTCCGTACGCACATAGTCCATTCGATCCATTCAGTACACCAGCAAGCATTTTGTTGAAGCGAGAAGAACAGTGGGTTAGCGGAGATACAGACGATCGAGCATTGACAGGATATATTGGCTCGTTGCACAGTCTTTTTTACCACATTTAATGAGTGGGCTTTGAATGAATTGAAAAGCGAAACTAATACAGTGGAATAGAGTTAACAGTGATTGATTAAACACGTTGAAAAGGAAATCTTTATTGGCCTAAGAATTCCGTTGATCGGTAGATAACGAAAGAAACCGGAGGAAGCTGTATTCAGAGGATCGAGAAAACGAGAGCGAATAATTATTCGCAGGTGCTTCGAGATATAAACGAATCCATTTAAAAAGACTCAAATAAAGATATACATTTGGACGTATACGTACAGAGTACGTTTACAGAAAGCACTAGGGACGAAGAGGACGCGTTGAAAACGGAGCTGATAAGACTTCCTCGCTCAGAACAAGTTTGGCGTTTAGTGAGCCCGCGCGAATAACGACTAGTTACAAAAGTCTTGGGGTGGTCGGAAACAATCTGCTGTGGAAGTGTTCTCTTACGTACATGTGATCCGGAGATCATTTTAAGGGATCTCTTCAAAGAAATTGCATTTCTTAAGATCTCAGACTCCCTTGATCATCCGCGAACCCCAAGAACACAATATGCCAAGTTAAGGAACTCTAAAGGGTTGTTCTTATCTCGCTGACATCTTATTCCTAGTGATCCTTGTTGTCGTGTGCTATCTTAAGTTTTAATACATATATATATTGAGTATTTAATACAGAGATACACCGTTTAGTGTATTTTAAAAGTTTCCAACGTTGGATCTGAAGCTCTGATATCGATAAGATGCATCTGTCTATTCGAAAAACTCTTCTGGTCAGCTTCTTAGTGATGGCGGTTGCGAGTAAACACGGCGTACTGGCAAATTGGTGGTAAGTAACATTCAAATAAATTCACTATTAGCTTTTTGTAATTTTTCTCTGAAATAACTATAAAAACGCACTTTTGTTTCATTTGTTCGATTCCTATTTAGAGTCGAATAAATTATTCATCGTTCAAAGAATAAATCCTAATTCTGTCGGTACCGATGGTTCGATCAATTCTTCATACTCCGTATGGTATACGCATGTGCGCATAATCCGTACTCACTAAGTTTTTGTTGTTGTTATTTATTTCGTCCGAGCAATGAAAGTATACATTCCGGAATTAATTTTACTTATTTAGATAGATTTCTTGTCAATGGAAACGATGATAACTTGAAAACGACACTGAAGGAGCATGAATTTCTAAATTTTTGACAGTTGAGGTGATAATTTACTTTAGTTACAAATGCCGAATGTTCGAATCTGCAATGAGATTTGTTTTTTACTTTCTACTTCGCAGTAACGTTTCAATTGCGAATGATTATTCAAAGTTTTAGATTGCAATAATTCTTGACACAAATGTTGGTAACGTATGACGTACTCCATTCACGTTAACATTATTCAGACAATTTAAATCCAAGTTTTCCATTCCGGCAACTTATTCTCCGGAGCATTCTTTATACCCAGTGAGTCGTCCCCACGGTCGAGCATTCGTCTTGCTTACATTTCTCTGGTACAGAGGAACAATGTGAAATCGTAACAATTGAAGAGGAAGACATTTTTTGGAGTGGATGAAAACGAAGAAAGAATCGGAGAGCGAAAAGTTCGTGCTAGCTTTAGTTCCTCTCTCAAGATTAGTGTAGCGCATCTGAAGAAATAAGGTAGCAAGAGATCTTCACCAGAGCTCTATCGCGATATCTTTTTCTCTCTTCTTTTTTTTTCGCCGTAACGTCCCACCAGACGGGTGTGCTCTCCGGAAGATCTCTCTTTTGCAGTATCTTTATCGCACCAATCGAGCCGCGCCTCTTTAGAAGGGAGAATGAAAATAAGAAGAGATACTTCTGAATGTAGGCGTTCGGCTTTGTTTAGTTCAGTATACGAGAGCCCAAGAGACTAGGGACTTTTCGATTAATACGAAACAGCGTTCTGCCGATGAATACTAACTTTGCTTACGGTGTACTTGTTCCGAATAAGAATCAAGAAAATGAATTGAAACGAACGAAAAACTTTCCTGGACCAATATATTTTTCATTAAATGAATCGCTAACTTTACGAACGAAGCATATTACTAAAAAGCACCAAATGTGCTGCCGATAAAATCATGAAAAGATAATCAACGTTTCGAGAAGGATGATCGCACCTCGATATATTTTGATATCATGAGCGATCGTGAAAATAATCTTACTTTACACTGCCCATCATTAGTTTGGAAGAAGCCATAGATCAGATTGAAAACTCACGTGGATCGGGAGTTCTCAAACGACTAGCAGTTATTCGGAAGATAGAGGAAAAGAAGGGAGCGAAGATGAGAAGAAAAGGAAGAGGATGGTAAAGAAAAGAGAAAAATAGAATACGAAAAAGCGCCTTCGTTATACGGCTACAGTGGAGTGACTCTTTCTCTCTTGGTCCTTGTGGTCCTTATCTACCTCTTTCCCTTCTTTTCTCCTTTCGACCTTGGCGAACAGGAGGGAGACAGAAGGAATGGCACATCGCATCCTCTTCTTTTCTAGTGCGCATGCGTGTGTGAGTTAATATCTATAGGTATACATATTATATTTATATACAGATGGTTATATATGAACATAAGCATACTCCAAATTCCTGAACGCCATCGGGTACGCATCGGACGAATCCTGGGACAAGGATAGATGTTACAAAGAATGAGGATGAGAGAATCAAAGAAAGAATCAAGATACAAGTACGCGTACACGAATGCTATCCAGGTGCGCCGGTCACGCTACTTAACTAGAGTAGATGCCTACTCCCGTGTCGACTCCCAATCTCCTCTTGCCCTCTTAACTTCTCGCACTCACTTCTGCAGCCTCGATAATCTTTCGTGCTCCTTCTCGCCCGTGCGCGCGGTTCGTTCGTTCGCAATGATGCCGAGTAGCCGCGGTCAAGCGATCGTTTGAGAAGATTTTATTTCTGACAAACTGGTTTCCCGCGGTCGATTAATTGCCCCCACTATTCGCTCTCGAACACATCGCGCATAGCTCTCCCTCTTTTTCTCTCCATCTTCTTCCCTTCTATTATAAATATACAAGTATCTTTGTTCCCCTTGCTCCATCTAACCCGCAATTATACGTGAAGAATTCTTGCTCCATCAGGGTGTCGGCTAATTCGCCTTGTAACAAAAGTAAACGTGTTACTCGATATTCTCGCGGAAATCGAATATACACATGTAACATGGACACTGCTCAGAGGTTGTATTCAAATCACTGAAAATTCGTTCTCTATTATGCATCAGAAATTTTAAAATCATTTTGCCGCCTGACATATTTTCTCATCGAATTTCACTTTGGAGTTGAAAGATCGGAAAGAATCACTGAAATTATTTCAATAAACGATGTAAACGTTTCGTAGAAAAGGGAATAAATTAACTTTGGATCGTCAAACACGAAATATTACTAAGATGACGAGCTCACTATAAGTTTCAGCATTAATACTTGAAAGACTGATAATTACGCCAAAGTTATGCTCTTTAAATCCTTCATACCTTGTTTAAGTGTCGTTCATGATGCTTTTTCATTGAGTCTCTTTTAGGTATCGTTTTTATGGGTATCTTGAATCCCGAAATAAAACTAGGAGCGATGAGCCAATTTCGAAAGAAAAAAAATGGTCGTTCACCCTCCTTTTTTGAGGATGCTTAGCCTATTACAATTTATATGAGAATCGCGAAGAGGAGGTACGTAAAGGGTGGGTGAATAGTCGAAGATAAAACTCGGTCATATAAGCCTGCGTGCGTATGTATAATAGTGTGATACAATAATGCATCGCAGAAAGTATGAAGAAGGAACCCTTCGGAAAGGCTGTCCTTAAAAAACGTAGCGCCCTCGTATCGGGCAAGAAATGAGAATGAATATGATCGCAGGGAAAGAGGCATGAGCAACCGAACGAGGCTCGGCTCGGCTCAGTTAAACGTTAATGCAATTTTTAATCGCTATCGTAAAGTCAGCTCGCTGTGTTCAACTATAATACTATAACCGTTCTCTCTCTCTCTCTCCCTCTGGTGTTTGGTTTGGTTAAGATCGCGAGCGTAAACGTATAACCACACAAATACACTACAACAAAGACACAAAACACACATACATGTGGATTTAAAACGTTGGTCGCTTCGCGCTTAATAAAGGTGCCTTTATTAAACGGCAGAGCTAAAGACACGTCGCCCTCATCTCGTTTGTATAACGACACTGAGAAAGAAAGCCCTCCCCCATTTCGCCCTCTGCCACGGGCACACTCTAACGACAACGATATTTTTTGCAGCCTCTTGCGCCTCATTTTTTATGACGCAAACCGACGGTGTGGTCGCAGTTTTTTTAAATGCCAAAGCCGTGTCGAACCATGTTACTCTCTTATTGTCGCATTGCTCGGTGGAATACTTGAAAGATTTAAAGTTTCATTTCGATTACGTGTCCGAGCAAAAAAATCAACGATTTGTATCCTAATTTCCCATTCATTTCTTTAACGTCTCTTCGAAAAATCGTCGGGGTCATCCTTTATGTTTCCTTTTGAATTTGCTGAATGAATTTTTTCCCGCTTTGAATGTTTGGCAAATTGATGACGCAATAAAATATTTAAGTGTACACGAACGTGCCGAATTTGTTTGAAGTTTTATCATCTTTTCATCCAAATTTTATCGAGCAGTCGTCATTTTATTAAATGCTAACTTATAAAAATAAGAAAAAAGAACTACTTTTTCAAACACGACAAAACTACCGGTGAATGAATCAATGGCATAAAAGAAAAGATTTAACTCATGCATTTGAAATCACTTTAAGATTCGATATGAATTAAAAATAAAATCTTTTTAACGAGATCGTAATTGGTTGGTAGACGAATTCAGAACATTTCATCAGCCCTTTCTTCCCATCTAACAAATCGATTACAATAGGAACTACAGTTATACGAATCGTACATTAAGACGTTGGACGTGTCGCACGTACGGAATCTCTTTCTTCTTACTCGGAGTAAAAGCTTTCGTGAGTTTTTATTGAAGTCTTAATGGAGACATTAAAGTATATATAGTTCTTTGAGGCCGCATGTTTTATAACTATTTCAAATAAACTGTCGGTGCTGGAGGGTCAAACGAAAATGTGCAGAATAGGAGCCGGAAGTGCGACGTTATTTTTTGGGACAATTTCGATTCGAAAATTATTCCGCAACACTTCTATTTTCCTTTTTAACATCAGATTAATTCGCGTTTGTCTGTGCTTCTCATTTTCTTATGAACGGCTATACCAAAGTTTTTGTATTTGTTGTATTTCATTGAATCCGAAGCAGACAATCGATTCCAGATAAAACTTGTCTTGTTCCCGAAGAGCGATGTTGTAAGACTAGAAATTAACTTACAGGATCTTTGTAATTTGTCATCGGTTATGGAGACATTTGTGCAGCGTTCAACGTCCTATTCACGTACAGAGAAATCTGCAGAATTGTACGTGAGACGAATGTAAAACGATGTCCGACCCTCCTGTTACGCGTCTCCTTAGTATACTCGTGGACAATTTTGCCTTCTATGGTATGTCGCAGTCTCCGAGACTTCCCTCGATGTCTTTACTGGGTCATAAATGTGGAATCGTTATCGTTGAAGAGACGTTGACCGTATCGAGGACTTTCAGCGACGTCATCGAATGCAACGAACGTTTCATACTATTTTCGTTTCATTTTAAAACTTATTTCACGTCCAGTTCCCTTCATCTTTCTACTAACACCCGAGGCTTGTAGCCCTCCATCATTTCAGAGACCTCGTACCGCTAGAAAGGTTTTTAATGCGTCATAAACCTTCCATCAGCCATGAATCGAAGCAAACGGAGCCACGAGCTCTCTTCTATCACGACTATACAGACAGAGGACAATTGTATAGTCATAGTACCGTATGTACAAGACGTATAATATGGAGTAGTATGACACACGTATGCAAGTATGAGAAAGCGAGTTTAATAATGGTGGAGATGAAGGAGAGAGCGGCGCAAAGTGATTCCGGTACTTTTAGCTTTGTCGCACCAGAGAGTCTTGGTCCTCCTCACAAACAAAGTCCAAGCAGTCTAAGATATAGAACACCTCTTTTTTGCTCTTCTTTCCTTTTCATTTATTTCTCTTTCTTTCTTTCTATCTTTCTCCTCCGCTCTTCTACTCTCTTTTTGTTTCTGTATCTTTATGCTGGCGGAACGAGGAGCAGGCCTTCCGAGATTTTCACAAATACTTGAAAAACTTGGATTGAGTGTAAAAGGGAGAGTGCGAACCATCTACTTTATATCAGTGCCCCGATTATGAGCTTGTATCATACATGGATCGAAAGTCGTGAAGCAGACCCAACAATCCATTGAATGAATGAAGCAAAACTGTTTTTACTGAATATACTGTTTATGTTATTGAAAAATCATTATCTCTTCGCCGTGATTATTTGACACGGGCCATTGGTAGGGGAAGAGAGGATTAAGAGAAATAGGTTTTGATCAACTTCGCAACACTGTTTATTCATTTTTCACATCTTTTAACAATGAATCTCTTACACATTAAACTTAGTCGATGCTATTGGATGAAAATTGCCGAAGCTGTGATGAAATATCAACAATAAATCGTCATATGATATAATTTTTAAGAGCGATTTATTTTGACGGTATTTCTGGCAGGTTTCCATCCTGTTCGGAGTCGAAAAAAATATTCTCAATATTTCAAAATAGTTCTTACTATTTTGGATTGTTAAAGATTAAAGTATGATCCTCCGAATGTTGCTATTATGGCAAAAATTCACGAACAATTCGAAGATAGTATATAAGTTGAGACTCTCCGTACAGCCTCCAGCGAAATGGCTCATCAAGTTCTGCCAAACTCTTAGACGTATTGTTCACATACAAATTACAAAATTATTAAGTTCGTAGAATAAAATCGTATTATAGATTCCCGTCAATCCAGTTATTATCGCAGCAGAATTTCGCAGGTCTCCCGAAATTCTGAGAATGACTGACTACGATGAATAGCGTAATACAGATGGGAGACGAGCAGCTTTTGTCTTTAGCGAAACCTTACAAACGGCCCTCCTTAGTTTCAAAGCCATTCTTGTCTTCTTTAGAAATTAAGTTGATTGATTTTGCGAATGGTATGCTCGATACCGTGACAATATGAAAGTTATTCGGAAAATAGCTATTAAGACGCACACAATAGTTATATTACAAAACCTTAAGAAGAAAAGTCCTCGACCGTTTTATTTTCTGATTTGCCGTTAATCAACTATGAAGTAACTGCAAGTAGCCAATTCAGTGTTCTGCTAGAGAAAAATGAGGGGCATGGGGAGGGGGGGCGTCGAGAGACAAATGCTGAGATTGCATGGTCTTAATCTACTGAGCAAAGCTGATGGGAAACGTTTCCTTCACTCTACGCGTTCGAGCAGGCGCCTCCGATTGGCCAGCTGTAACTATTGAATATTTTATGAGCCATGCATCAACGTAAAAAGTGGAAGAATGACTTGTGCCTTTAGAAATTCGTAAGCTTTCTACTCTGTAAAATTTGAATGCAACTTTGGCGGCATCCTGTACAATCAGTCGAATCAATGTTAATCATAAAATATATCAGCCAGTCTTTCTCGATGTTGATCATAACTTTTTGAAATACTCACGGCGAATATTGAAGAAACTGAAAGGACAGCGTTAGGCCTTTTTTTGTTTATAAACTTGTATGTGTTTTGCACATTGTTCGGATGTTCACAAAAAGTTACTCGAAAAAAAGGTGAATGTATGAATGAAGGTTGACTCCGATCAGAAGCAATTGAACGATTGAAGGGGAATGTGTGTTTCAACTTACACACTTATACCATCTTTCTTCCCTGGAATTGATATCGAAATTCTGATGGGAATGACGAGAGTCATATTTTCCCTGAGGATTAGGCACGAATGACGTGAGATTAGCAGAATCGTCAAAGGTGAACGACGGTATTAACAAACAGATCCCATATGCCGCCCCCACCCGAAGGGTGAGTTTATGTTAAAAAGGGTCCGCGTGTAGTTTGCGCGGTGACGCATGTACGTATGTCTCATCCGGCACTTTGGTTATATCACGAACAAGAACTTGGTCGCCCTTTAGGACATCCATAGGATCTTTATAGCGGTATTTCTCGTTCACCGCTCACCAATAATATATTGCTGTGGGTCTTTTCTTCTTTCTCTCTTGGTCCCGCTATTTTCCATCGTCCTCTGTGAATGCTCCCCCTTTCCTTCCTTCCTCGATATACGAGTCACATCCTATAATACAAGGCCTATAAAAAGTGGCCAAAAGGGCGAGTGCACGAGCGTTTGTCTCGATACATGTGCGGTCACGCCGTCTTGTACCGTCGTAAAAAAAAAGAGCGAGGGAGAAAGAATAAGCGAAAACGAAGGAAATCAAGAAGGGTCCGGACAGACTTTACCCCTCGTATCATTTCGCGTATCCTCCACGTTCATCGTTCTCCCCGTGTAATTCTTTCTTATTTTCACGCTTTTCGCGTTACGGATTTCCTGGCAGCACCTGCGTACGGGACACACAACTGTCCGATTAACAAAACAGTAGATTGCAGTGCGAAATCGCTATTTTCCTGTAGCATGTGACATTCACAGGGTGGTTTTTTTCCCAACATTTGAAGTACTTTTTCAATCGCATGCTCATTCATCATATATTTTCATCAACTATTTACTATCAACTGATTAATTTCGGCCCTAAATGATTGCGCGAAGTGAAGGGTCTTCACATCTTAGTCGACCTGCGCCACAGCGCCTACCGTATTAGGTGTAATCGGGATAGTAAAAGCATCAGGACAGGATTAGCCAATCGGATGAATCAAAACACAAATCAATTGTAGTGCAGCCGGTCACGTTATAACCAGTTGAATGGTCCTCTTGTAAACTAGCGCAGTGATGAGGGAAGAGCGAACTATCATGCTGGTTTGAAAAAACATTCGAATAAGTGTCTATGCAGTGATGCACTCTCTTGCAAATACCGAATGGGATATTCTTCGATCTCTTCCATGCTTCACTTTTTATTTCACGTTGTTCTGATGGTATGGATGAAGGGACGTGAAGTAAATAAAAGTAAAAGAAGGAGACAGAAAAAGGGATGAGGTTCCCAAAAATTGCCATCGGCGAACCGCAGAATCTTCTACTTCCTTTCCTTATTTCTCTCTTTTCTCTTTCTATGTCTTTTTTTGTCTCTTACCTCTGTCTCCTTTTCACTCCTCTCCGCTATCTTTTTCCTGGTCTTTCTCTGTCTCTCTCTCTTTCTTCCCCGTCTCATGGATTCGTGATGTCTTCGCGGTTTTCGCTCGAAAAATCACCGACAAAGGGCGACCGGCATACTTTGGGTAAGTCTGCAGGACTCCACACAGCGTTGTGGGCCTGATGTTACTCTTAGACTCAAGATATATTGTCATAACTACAACGAAGACAGCGACGTGGTCTTCGAACGAGATGGGAGGTTAAAAATCCAAGGAATAGCGAACCAAATGCGTCCACGAAGCACACTCGCTGTTTCAACGGTGATCTAGACGAAACGATGTAAAGAATGGAATCACGTCTTCTCGAATCGTTCCTTATTTTTTTCGTCTTAATTTTCACATAAAATTTAACCGTCGAATACTTCGATCGATTCGTATTCATTTGCAATTAACATGATTGATTGATTGAGTTAAATAATCCGACAATGTGGCTTGAAAAAATATTCTCAGCATGGATCTTCGTTGCTTTCATTCAATTAACGTAGACCTTTTTTTTCTATTCGGGATACGCCCCTTCATAGTTCTTCCGTTTACTATGTGGTCAATATATGGCTTTCAATCGTTTCTTTACTCATGTATGAGCATATACTTATACATTTATATAGGTAAAAAAACGAATGGAATGGGACAAAGTTTACGGTTGAAAAAATAATAACCCCGATTCTTTGGGCTTTCGTATATGGAGAGCTCGAAAAGAAATAGAGAAGACCAGAGAAAAGTGCTGAAGAACGTTTGGAGTGTGTATACGCCGCTAGGAAAGGTCAACAACGTCTGTGTTTTTGTATTTTAAATCCTCATTTTAAGATGAAAATCCCCAAAAACCGTGCCAGCGTGGCAGGTATACGATACGAAACGAACCTGAGCATGTTACGAGTACAGGATTTTCCTCCTTTGTCCTCATCCTGGTCAACATGATTTCCATGAATGTTTCATGTATGTGTCATGCACGATATTCAGAAAACCCCGGAGGAGAAAAGATCTTTGTAAACGAAATCAAAAGGATTCAACGTTATTGAATACGAAAACCGAAACTTGAAAAAAAAAGATACCGATTTTTGCAGATCAACCATTTACCAAAAAAAACGAATTTTCTTCCTAACGTCGTCTGTATTGAATTTTTCCTTCAAGCGTAACGGAAGGGAAAGAATGAGTAAACTAATATACTCAACTTCCTTTTGCTTTAGCCTACAATCTGTTATAGTGGAAATTGTAAATAAACTCCAATGGAGCAGGAAAAGAGAAGTTTAACTAACTGTATAACTCATTCCGTCTATTCGGACCTGTATATGTTTCCGGTACTAAGTTCTTGATTTGCCTACACTGGACATATTTTGTTCAAAGAGGTAAAAAAGCGAAACATATGGACATCAACCGTGGAAGGCTTGAGATCTAAATCCACAGTCTATCATTTTATAATTTACAAAAAAGGGGATTACGAGACATCGGAATCGACATTTATTCGTTGTTCCAAATCTTGTGGTCAAGTTGAGGGTAGTAAGTAAATCGGCGAAGTCTATGGTAGAAATTTTTTTTTTCTTAACATGGATAAAGGAATCGAAACGAAGTTTTGTGAAAAAACTGCCAGGAATGTTTTGACTCAAATTTTGGTGGACTTTCTTTGTAACTCATTCCGTCTATCCTGACCTGTTAATACTTTGATTCTAAGACGGTCATGTTTTTTTATAGGGTTTTCGGAATACATAGCAACAACCTCGGTTGTGCACGTATGAGAACATCTGGTCGCACTAAGCACGTCGGATTAGGATTACAAACGTAAACAAATAAAATAAAACTCAGAACGTCTTAGGTATTTGTGTTTATTCATTTTTAATATTTTAAGTCATAAACGCCATTGCAGAACTTCTTAACCGAAGAAAAATAATGTTTGACATAAATGAAAATGATTTTGACAGTTACGACGTCTCAAACCATGAAAGTTTCGAGTTTCAAAACAAATATATAAAAATCTGGCTATAATTGCAGATTTTTTTACATAATCTTTTCTTTATAACTTGCGACCAAATTTTTATATCGAAGTAAATAGTTTTCTTTTATGATTCTTTTCGTTCGGGTTGGTTATACTTAACATGTACCAATTGTTCAATTGTATTCACGGCCAATCGCTGATGCACATTATTAAAGCTTCTATGTAAAAGCTCTTAACCACGGAACCGCAATTTATTGAGGTGGTCATTTGAAGGTTGTCGAAGACAAAAACCTTTCAAGAGATTTTGTACACCATGTATATCGACGAACGGGCTGGTTTGGTGTAACAATATTGTATATCTATATTATTATATATACAATGTGATAAAAGCGGAGAGAAAGAACAGGCGAGTAATCCGATACTTGAACGTTAGACGGACGGATGATACCTCGTAATAGAGCCACGAGGCTGCTTTCTTCTTCACATTGTTGAGTTATTTGTTTTCTCCACAGTTAGAGTTTTCAATGATTTTTCAAGCATCAAAATGAGTGTCCAAGGAACAGGCAGAATGAAGAGTGTAAAAGGCGTCTGGCAAACATATGACCTACGAGTTTGATTACTGTTTGCAATCAAATTCAGGTCATCTCTATAAAGTTCGTACGGATTAGATGATTTGCAATGTTACCTTTCTTTGCTGAAAGTTCTGTAACTTGAGTTGATATATTTTCTGTAAAATTTCACATATTTTTAGTGCATTTTGCAAAGAGATGTATTGTTCATAAAACTTTTGAATTCGTGAAAGAAATACCTTTAGTTTCGAAACATAGTTTCTAAAGTTCGCGCTCTTTAGTAGATGTAATCTGAAAGATAATTGACAAAAGTGGCGATGAAATAAAAAATTATATTGAAGATTGTATTTTTAAAACTAAATCTCAAGAGAAGCCAATGTGGATATTTCGACACATTTTTATAGGTCGAAGATCCAGCTCATGTTGTTTGATTTTTTTCGCAATTAGCTAATTACGAGTTTGGGCGAGAAGTTCGATCGGTGCATCACATATTTTATCAATCTCTGCTGGATACTTGCGCGCTCACTGGCACGTATAATTTGCGGGGTGTTGTATATAGCTCTTGGGGTTAAGAGGCGCCACGATAAATCTTGATTCCCAACGATCTATAAGAGCAAGTGAGTCCAACTCATGGCCATTCCATTTGAATTTTTATTCGACCAGAGCAAAACAAAACGTCCGGGGAATTCATCCCCGACTCTCTTGGACATTTATACGCCGTATGTGTTATACACATGCAAGAGGAGACATGATCGTCGGATAAAAATGATAAAAGAAGGATAGAAAAGAGCTGGTAGTTAGACTGGATACATAATGTTGCAGCACAGTCAACCAGCCAAGCAGCTCTATATCTCTAAAACGCACACTTGTTGAACGCGTGGTTTATCTTTGGCCATAGATCACTTAGGGTGTGTGTAGGCAAAAGCCACCCTCTTTGTCTCTCTCCTCTCCCGCTTTTGGCATTTCCCTTCTCTGTGTGCCTACGTCCGAAACATAACCTTCCACATTCGTTCAACAAAAAGCTGTTACTCTTGTTCCCTTCAATCCTCGAATTAGGCTTAAAATCCTAGTCAAAATGCCTGTCAGCATTCGATAAGCAAACTCACAATTGCAGTCATTGTGGTTATAGAATTTTCATTATTTTTTTTTACTGCTTTTGATTCCCTCCTTGTTTGATTCTTTAAAAATATATATAAGTAATGGTATACACACGTTTTAACAATTAAAATAAGAAATTCAGTAGCGTCGAGAAAAATACTTATTAATTATTTTCTATTATCAATTAATAATAGAAAGGATTTTCTTTTGACCTGCGGAAAGAGACTGGGAGGTACTGATCTGCTCAAATCTTCCTGTCAAACAGTATGTATTTTTATTTCAGGAGACTCAGGACTTGTCTGGAGATTTTATGGAATTGGGAATGCCAAGGATTTCTAAGATTTTCCTGTATTTCTACAACGGTCCATAAACAGGATGATTCACAACTAGTTACGAACCCGTGAGTGGCGTGTTCGGGACGCGACTTTAAACAAAACTGCCAAAGCGTTTTTTTTCGGAGCAATAGTTTTTAAATGTCAAGCAATAGAATTTGGTACTACTACTGTTACTATTAGTAATACTACTAGTAGTAATAATACTAGTGTTATTACTAATTATTACTAATTAATAATATTAATATAGTAGTACTAGTATTATAGTAGTAATATTATTACTAATAGTAGTAATATTATTATTATAGTAGTAATATTATTACTACTACTACTACTACTACTAGTATAATTACTAGTATTTAAAAATCACTCATTACTAGTGACCAACTACCAACTACCAACTACGAACTACCAACTGCCAATTACCAAGAACCAATTACCAACTACCAACTGCCAACTGCCATTTACCAACTGCCCACTACCAACTACCAACTGCCAACTACTAATTACTAAATTTCTAAATTACTAAATTTCTAAGTTACTAAATTTCTAAGTTCCTAAATTTCTAAGTTACTAAATTACTAAATTACTAAATTTCTAAGTTACTAAATTTCTAAATTTCTAAGTTACTAAATTTCTAAATTTCTAAGTTACTAAATTTCTAAGTTACTAAATTTCTAAATTTCTAAATTTCTAAATTACTAAATTTCTAAGTTACTAAATTACTAAATTTCTAAATTTCTAAGTTACTAAATTTCTAAGTTACTAAATTTCTAAGTTACTAAATTACTAAATTTCTAAATTTCTAAATTTCTAAGTTACTAATTTACTAAATTTCTAAATTTCTAAGTTACTAAATTACTAAATTTCTAAATTTCTAAGTTACTAAATTTCTAAGTTACTAAATTACTAAATTTCTAAATTTCTAAGTTACTAAATTACTAAATTTCTAAATTTCTAAATTTCTAAATTACTAAATTTCTCAGTTCCTAAATTTCTAAATTTCTAAGTTTCTAAATTTCTAAATTTTTAAATTTCTAAGTTTCTAAATTTCTAAATTTCTAAATTTCTAAATTTTTAAGTTTCTAAATTTCTAAATTTCTAAGTTTCTAAATTTCTAAATTTCTAAATTTCTAAATTTCTAAGTTTCTAAGTTTCTAAATTTCTAAATTTCTAAGTTTCTAAATTTCTAAATTTCTAAATTTCTAAGTTTCTAAATTTCTAAATTCCTAAATTTCTAAATTCCTAAATTTCTAAATTTCTAAATTTCTAAATTACTAAATTTTCAAGTTACTAAATTTCTAAATTACTAAATTTTCAAGTTACTAAATTACTAATTACTAATTAGTAATTGGTAATTGGTATTTTGTTGGTTTATTAGTAATTTAGTAACTTAGAAATTTAGGAATTTAGAAATTTAGAAATTTAGAAACTTAAAAATTTAGAAACTTAGAAATTTAGAAATTTAGAAATTTAGAAATTTAGAAACTTAGAAATTTAGAAATTTAGAAATTTAGTAATTTAGTAACTTAGAAATTTAGGAATTTAGAAATTTAGAAATTTAGAAACTTAGAAATTTAGAAACTTAGAAATTTAGGAACTTAGAAATTTAGAAACTTAGAAATTTAGAAATTTAGAAATTTAGAAATTTAGAAACTTAGAAATTTAGAAATTTAGAAACTTAGAAACTTAGAAATTTAGAAATTTAGAAATTTAGAAATTTAGAAACTTAGAAATTTAGAAACTTAAAAATTTAGAAATTTAGAAATTTAGAAATTTAGAAACTTAGAAATTTAAAAATTTAGAAATTTAGAAACTTAGAAATTTAGAAATTTAGGAACTGAGAAATTTAGTAATTTAGAAATTTAGAAATTTAGAAATTTAGAAATTTAGTAATTTAGTAACTTAGAAATTTAGAAATTTAGTAATTTAGTAACTTAGAAATTTAGTAACTTAGAAATTTAGAAATTTAGTAATTTAGTAACTTAGAAATTTAGTAACTTAGAAATTTAGAAATTTAGTAATTTAGTAACTTAGAAATTTAGTAACTTAGAAATTTAGAAATTTAGAAATTTAGTAACTTAGAAATTTAGTAACTTAGAAATTTAGAAATTTAGTAACTTAGAAATTTGGTAATTTAGTAATTTAGTAACTTAGAAATTTAGGAACTTAGAAATTTAGTAATTTAGAAATTTAGTAACTTAGAAATTTAGTAATTTAGAAATTTAGAAATTTAGTAATTAGTAGTTGGCAGTTGGTAGTTGGTAGTGGGTAGTGGGCAGTGGGCAGTTGGTAGTTGGTAATTGGTTCTTGGTAATTGGCAGTTGGTAGTTCGTAGTTCGTAGTTGGTAGTTGGTCATTAGTAATGAGTGATTTTTAAATACTAGTAATTATACTAGTAGTAGTAGTAGTAGTAGTAGTAGTAGTAATAATATTACTACTATAATAATAATATTACTACTGTTAGTAATAATATTACTACTATAATACTAATACTACTATATTAATATTATTAATTAGTAATAATTAGTAATAACACTAGTATTATTACTACTAGTAGTATTACTAATAGTAACAGTAGTAGTACCAAATTCTATTGCTTGACATTTAAAAACTATTGCTCCGAAAAAAAACGCTTTGGCAGTTTTGTTTAAAGTCGCGTCCCGAACACGCCACTCACGGGTTCGTAACTAGTTGTGAATCATCCTGTATATGGACCGTTGTAGAAAATTTTTGATGAAAACATTAATACTATACTTAATTAAAACATTAACACTATGATAAGAAAGAAAATGTCATTTTTACGAAGAAATCTTATGAAATATTATATCCCAAGTTTTACAGTACATCGGATCGTCTGATATTAAAAAATGTACAGTACTGAGTGGAAGGATAGGAAAATATGTTACTGCAGAAAAAAAAATGTACTCATTGTGTGGCATTATCTGTGAAGAATGCGTGAACCGATCGAGTCGAAAGGAGCATTCGAGTGTTCAGACTTTAACGTGAAAGTTCATATTGAAACGTACGTATAAAATTTAAAATACACGCTTGTGTTTATCGGCAAGCTATGAGCAAAATAATGTTTCGTGCCACATAAACTTTGCAGTTATTTCTCTGCGGTTTAACGTTTCTGAAGATATACCATTAAAGTTGATGATAATGTATTGCTATATGATCGATGGGATTTCGTTTAGTCGTAATAATGATGCTTATTTTCAATAAGAAAATATTGTAGTTGGAGAAAATCAAATTTACATAGACATACCTTGGGTGAATCTCATTCCATGTACTTTTGGTATTTGATAAAAAGATGAACGCTTTTCAGTTGAAATATTATTTTTTATTAAGTTATTATATTATTATGAAAATTATTTTCATTTTGAAAAAGAAGTTGGTGAAGGTTCATTTGAAAAAATGAAAAGTCCTTTCATTTTTATTTCGTTAACTTGTAGTTCAGTCAACAGATTTTCTTTTTTCTTCTACTGTTCCTTCTTAATGCCTTTTCCTAATGCATGACGGCCGAGGGAAACTGAAATTCTTGACCGATAAATGCGGTCACATTTTAACTGTGTTTACAAGTACTACTGGCCTTGACCGAAGCTGCTTAATTTTATTGTGGTCCCCAAAGACATATACCGAGCTTTCGTCAGAGAATAAAAATTCTCACTTATTTTTACTTATAATAATTACTGCAATATTTTTGGAAATAGTGGTGATTTGAGAAATTTTTTGAATTATACATTTCAAAACTTTTTTCAACTGCAATCAACATATTATTCAAAAATATTTAATATGAATGAAGCTTCTAAAAATAAAAACAATTGTGATACTTTAGTTTTTGAAATGACTAGGAAACTAGATTACGACTGAAGCAAATTGTGGAAGTGGTTGCATCAGTTTCGTTTATCTCGTTCTCTGCAACCCTTGAAACTCGCTTATCCTCGAGTCTCTCGTGGAATACGAGTTTCAAAAGATTCGAAGTGAACGATATCAACATCAAAATTCGCATAATAAATAACTTGATGCTGTCGAATTTGCCAGGTCTCGGTTAGAATTTCAACGTTCACAGAAGTTTTCTTGAAGATTTTGACAACTTAAGCAAAAGCATTGTACGAAATTCTCCATCGGATATCCTGGACTTCTCGATTTTTCGCAGACTCGTCTAACCGACTTTTCCTCTCGGATTTCATTGTTCGTATCTAGTTGGGTTTAGATAATCCGACTCTTCCTTACTCAGTTCCTACAGTTGCGAGATTCAAAATCGACGAATCCAATCACTTTGACGCTGCACATGCATTTTTATCTCCGAGATTTTGTGATGAGACAAGGGAATGCTGTGGAAAATAAGAAATGAAAGAGAAAAGCAGAAAAAACGGAAAGAACACGAGGAAAAGATTCGATGAGCAAGGAGACATGGGGAACTTATTTTGTTTTTTACGCGATAGCAACTTACTTCGTATGTGTAACGACGAGTTGAATAATACAAAATGGAAGAAGTCGCAGAAAGTAAAAGGGAATGCTTCTGGTGTCAGATATGCCGCCTTCTGGCTCATCGGTCCCTCTTTGTTTTCTGTCCATGTTATATTTATAGAAATCTGTTTCATT
Organism: Campoletis raptor; assembly: GCA_948107755.1. Taxonomy (NCBI): domain Eukaryota; kingdom Metazoa; phylum Arthropoda; class Insecta; order Hymenoptera; family Ichneumonidae; genus Campoletis; species Campoletis raptor. The sequence goes on from OX403622.1 coordinate 16,274,958, forward strand.
CAGTGCTTAAAGTTGAACTCTTGTTGTCAAACTGGTAGAACAATAAAAAATACCAGTATACCCTGAACATTCATACCATGTGATGCAACTTATGAATTATTTACACAAAACTACATTGCCTTGACATAGAAAATTCCGAAAATTTTTTTACCACCGACCAGAGGAATTCAAGGGTTTATCATTCTGTTAGCTCCAAACAATAATCCTAACAAACAGACTAAATAAATACTCCATCGTATTTTCGCTTACACTGTATGACAACTTATGGGATTTGTAAAATAAAACAATTGAGAATGATTTCAATGTTCTTGCAGTTTCCGAATTCCTAAATAACTATATTATATTTTACAACATTTTCAAATAATATTGAACATTCTATTAGCATTCTGATTTGAAACGCAATTTGTAAATTTAATTTCACACCACTTAATAAAGCTTTTGTCAACAATGTCCAGACATAATGAAGGTAAACATCAAGAAGAAAAGTATTTTATGTGAGACGAGTCAGGTACAAATGAGTCAAAGGGTTGAAAAATGTAACGATGCACAGTGGGTAGCTAAGATTTGTCAACCCTGTTCACGACGCGCATAAATTAGTCGCGGTTTAAATCTCTCTTCATCTGTCTCTTTCTCTCTTTCTCTCTTTCTCTCTTTCGTTTTTTCTCTTTTTCTACTCTCGTCCCGTGTTTGCATCTCTCTTGTAGTTCCTAATCCATCATAAATAACTTGGTACAGATGCGTGTGTACCATACGATAGTATTACCTATTCTGGCGAGTATGGTAGCGTGGTTTATTATATGGGGGCGTGTGTGGTGTTACACCATATAGACTTCTATGGACACATGTATATATGCGTTGTGGAGGTTGTACGGTCCCCTAAATTATTTCGAAACGATTGTAACTCGTCCCCTAAATGTAACTCTCGGGTGAGAGAGAGCAGTCGCGGTGGCTTTAGCTTCAGCCCTCCCAGAACATCGACCATATAACTAGCCTATACTATTAAACTACATAACCTAAACATATATATATAAACGTAAACGTAAAAGCGTTCCCTAACCGTCGTAATATAACAACTGGGTACATATAAATCGAAGTTTGCCTTTGTTATACACCAAGAGTTTCTAACTGAACAGATATAACGCGTGACCGCCATATTCAACCATTTGCAGCCCCGAAAAACGGCATTCACGCGCCTCAAGAAATTTCACGATCAACAATTTCCAATCTACGTTGGCTTTCGTCTGTTATTTTACCCTCGGTCATTGGTCGGAGCGTACTTTCGCATTTATGCTTTTTCGTCTATATTGCAAGAGACAACGTTAACAAAGGGCTCTTTTTCTTTACTCCGGATAACAACGTTTTAGTGTTTAATGTTTTATTTTAATACTGCGTTGAATCACTTAGAGATCGATAAACAGATGATTTAATAGCCATAGAACTTCGGCTCAAACGCTTTCTAATCTTCGTTATAAAAAATCGTTAAAATTTAACGACGGTACTCGAGTTGTTGAAATTATTTATATTATGTTTGATTGGTGACACCATTTGGAAATCTTAATCCTTCGTCAGGAATTTTCAAAACTTTGGGCCTGTTAAAGGGACAATGGTCGATGTTTTGACACTACGATTTACATTTCAATAAGACGAAAATCGAAAGTTTCCTTCATTTTTCACTCATTTTCGAATACAACATTTTCTGTGAAATTTCTGGACACACCATTGTGCATTATAATGTATTTATATCTCGGGTAGTGAGCAGCAGAAACAAAATGACGATTAATCTCAGAGCTTTAATGACTATTGACCGTTAAACATGACGAATTATGCAGTAAAAAATAGAAATGAACGGTGTGAAAATTCATAACATCTGTAACATCGTCTAATTATCGATACAGTTCTGAGGAAAAAATGCAGAAAAAAGCATTTGAAACTTTGATTGCGCTACATATTTTTGGATTATGTAAAATATTCCCCTTTTGCCTTCACTCGCACCTAACACACTAGGGTAATGTTTTTTTTTTTTACTTTTTTTTTCTTTATGTACTCGTTTCTCCCATCGCTCAACGCGCTCGGGGGGTCGTGAACTCGGTATGTACGCAGTACGCTTTCTCGTCTCCTCGTGTACGAATCCCCAACGGACCTTTAATATTAACGAACAAGTTAGTGGATGCCCCGTGGATACGCGAGCGGAACGAGAAACGAGAAGGGGGAAGGCAATGGTTTCAGCGCCCACATGCTCGCGCCTCGAATAGGAATATATTGCCATATCGTCGACTGCCACCTACTACACCACCGCTCTGTCTACCGGTCGAATAGCCTCTACATTCTCCATCTGGAGCTTTCTCGTACAAAGCTCGTTTCGAAGACCCGTTTCAACTTTGGCTACCTCTTAAGTGCGCTTATTAGATATATAGGAAAACGCAGAAACTTCTGACAAGCCTATAGTTATGCAAAAATCTGTTTTCAATTATTTTAAGATTTTTTTTTCAATCGAAAAATATTTATTAATTTTTTAGTATATCTTTTCTATTTCTTGGCAGGTGGCGATAATTTCTACATGGACCAAACACACTTCAACGAAAAATCCTATTTGTTTTAATTTTTATGTAGAATACAAATTCATGGTCAACATAATTTAAATTCTAACTTACACTGTGCAGGGTTATTAGATCGAAAAATTCATAATTAAGAAAATTATCAATATACGAACAAAATATATTTATGATGAGGTGATATTCCCAGCGGGTTACATTTCCTACGTCCAGACTAATAAAACCTTATGAACGATACTGGACAAAGTAATTAAATTTTTTATAACCCCGTTGAAAATTAAACGGTACAGAAAGTTAAATAAATATTTTTGTTACTCATTTCGATTGACGATGATTTGTTTTTCGAAGATTCACAGCGCATAGAATAAAAAAACCCATATCTTCCTGGGGACTGTGATACAAGGTGCAAATCAAAAATAAAATCTCCAATCAATTTGTTAATCCTGATAGAAGACAGAAGTAAATAAAGGAGAAAATAATAAATGGTATTCCGCCCTAACAATGTTATCTACGAATTACAACGAAACTCTCTAGGATTATAGTAAAAATGGCGTGGATCTGGAACTCAATGGGAAACGTCAAAGACATTTGTAGTCCGCTTTGTATAGAAGCAGAAAGTGTATTACTCGCTTGCCGGTGATTTTCCAGTACACTTGCTTCTCGGAGAGAAAGAATATGGTACAATAAGAAGGAAGAAATATGTGGTCGGTAAGAGGCTTGTGTTGGTTGTATCGATAGGATACTTTACAAACCATTACTGTGGCTGAAGAAAACATTATTCTCGAAAGTTAACTGAAACGAAGTGGAGTACTCAGGTACAGAGATTCAAGACTCGGAGGCACGAACAAAGGAAGAGGAAGTTGAGTGTCCACGATTTGATGTTGCACACAAGTTTGATGGTCGATGCTTCCGAGTTGGCCTGTCTCGAGCTTCTACGGGCTATTACACACTGCAGTCGAAACGCTTTCTTTTGGGGAGATTGAAGGAAAGAAAATGATAGGCAACTGAGAGAGTCGCAACCGTATGCCGGCTGGCGTTTTGCACCCGTCTTTGGAAACGTGCGAGGAGACTAGGGGGAAAATGAATTCGTTTCAGCCCTTCGGGATGTGGCAAGAGAAAGAAGGAGAAAGAGAAAGACTGTTTTTTCTCTATTCTGGAACGAATCGTTGGAATTTTTCAAGCTGATCTGGAAGTGAAGTCTTGTGTATGTACGTTGTTGTTGCTCGCTGATACAAGCTTCGATGTAGAATGGTGTTCGTGTCCGACCTCGTGTTTGAAAACAAGCACAATCTCATCTCTTTCTGTAATTTTCGATGCAGTCTGTTTCGAATTCAATTATTTCTTATACTTTTCGCCTACATATAGACTTGCGACCAAATCCCATCTTTTGTTTCTTCTTCTAGCTGCACTTCATCGTCTGAAATGACTTTGGAGAATTTAATCGGTTAACTTACTATTGGAAAAAATAACTTACTATTTGGATGAAAAGAAATTGATAGCCTTCTTCGAATCGTGGCCATTCTCTATATCGACACTTGACACGCTGACACGTACATGAATCATCTTTATAAATTCTCATCATTCACGATGTTCGGGGCAAGGAAAAAAAAACCCTTCAACATTACCACGAAACGTTGAGTACAGTGTGTTATACGTTGGATTTTAGATCGAGAACCGGAAAACCGATTCCGAAACATATATTCGTATGAGCACTCACGAATACGCTCAATTAATTAATTGGGTTAGTTGGACGAGAGTTCTTGATGTTCGTTGGCCACATGCGTTTTCCAATAATGAGTTGTTCTAGCGCAGTGGAGCTTTACTAGAAATTCTAAAAATAGAATAACTGCTTCTCCATATACCGCGTGCAAAACACATTGCTCCCAGAAGAGGTTCTCATAGATTAGCAGGAAATTTCGATGGTATAATTTTTCCCCGTGCCAGTTCTCAAACTCCGGCAATTGAAGAAAATATAGCAAAACTCGCTAACAAGCTATCGAGCTTGAGTTTCTTAGTTTTTTTTTTGTTTTTAAACCCCCAAGTACTATTTCACGATGGTAAAGAACACTCGAAGAGCTTCGAGCCAGGAAGCACGTGAACATTGCGTTGTACATGTTTCCACAGTGGGGCTAAAACACACTCGATGTGTATTGCTGGTGAACGAATGGAACGAGAAAGAACAAGCGTACTGGTAGCACCGAACCTCAACCCAAGCAGATAGGGTACATATCGCGTTGAGTGCACTTGAGGGCTCCACCCTCTCAGCACTGCGCGCACCACACTCGCGGTATTATACACTTGAAAATTGCTCGACCCCCTCCCCTTTTCCACAGTTCTACCCTCGACTCCGTCCATCTTTCTGGAAGCCATGTCAATCGGCATCGTGCATCCCAATTAAATCTTGATGCGAACTTCATGTCTTGCGATGTCTTATCGTTATTATTAGCATTGATAATAATAATAATAATAAGACAGTTGCAAAAAGTGAATAACGTTCTATTGGTATCGATTCAATTTATATTTTCAATTTATATTATTCCAAGATATTGTGAACGGAAAAACAATTAGTTGCAATCAGTCAAATTGAGAATGGTTTGAAAGATTACAGGTCAAAAGATTTATATGGTTTTTTGAAATCGTGTCGAAGAACATTCACGTAAAATGAAAATTACGATATGTAAATCCGGGTAATGATGGTTTTTGCTTCACGTGGGCATACAATGGCAAATGCATACATGCAGAATATTGTTTCGTAAAGTCGGGTATACGAACTACGTCGATGAAGAGATGCCAGAGGGCAAAGAGTCCCACTTTTGTGCACGAACGACTCTGCGGTGATCTACTCTACGCTGCCGCGTTCCACTTGCACGAAATCCCATTTTACTTCCAAGAGACTTCATCCAGCACTCTTCCGCTGACTCGTTCGCACGGGTATACCATGTTGTTGGCAACTTTTTTTTATTTTTTTGTCCCCAAGCACACTAGAACCCCGGAACGAAGGGCCAACAAGTTCGTAAAAAATCTGTCCATATCTACAGGTATCCAACCCACTAGAGAGTTGTTATTGCGTTGAGGTTTTCCAAGCAACTTGATATTGTAAGTATTCCCTTGGATGAGTTTCGAGAGAGGATGATCCTCGACGAAGCGTCGATCGGCAATGCTCTGACTAATTTATTCAGTTGTTGGTACTCGAGAGAACACCAGGGAGATTCGATGGTGCTTATGTCATGTCCTCTCAAGCCGTGGCAATCTTGTTGCCAGGAAGAGAAGGACGAGAGGTCATTAACGTTCCTGAGGATGTTATACTTCGTTGTACATATACTTTCTCTTGTACAATACCATCATAGAATACTGAACTATATTACCATCTTTTTAACCAAACCTTATATTTAAAGTTAGGACTAATTCGTGTTCATTTTCAGTTTTCATTTTATTTCAGTAAATGATGGTATTCTATTGTTATCGGCACCGTTTAGTGGAATCTTTGCGCAGGCACAGCACAACATTGTACACTAGGGATTTTTTATTGTTCGTTTTTTAATCGACGATTTTACTTTACTTAAACTTCTGTGAGAGTAGTGAAAGTTGTTCCGTGACTGCTGAAGAGTTAATGCAGTGGACTATGTAGAGTTTTCTGATGTTGAGAGAGCGGTGACCTTTCCACCTATTCTCGGAAAGGGATGTTGATCAAGATACGTAGATTACTGAGATACTTGTGCGTAACTGTGACCAGAAGTAAAAAAACATCTACAGAGCATGTGTATGTGTATAAATAACGGGAAACATTGCTATGGGAAATATCTACTTCTGCCATCTTTGTGTTGACAAATATTGCTCTATGCAATGCACTGTCCTCGTATGTTTTGCGAAGAGCAGTAACAGAGTGCAAGAGGAATAGTATAGAATGAGAAAAGGGAAACAGGAAAACGTGGTTCACCGCGAACACACATGGGGGTTGAAACGCTTCCGAATGAGGGCTCGGATGACATCTTCGGGGTAGAAGGAAGGCGTGCGTGCATATAGACGAGGCTGGTAACAAGCGAGCCAAACAAACAGACAAACATGTCATCCAGTGCGAGAAAAAAAAAACTCGCACCGTACATAGAGCGAGAGAACTTTAAAAAACAGCGAGGATTGTCTCGTGAATTTTGTAGAAGTCATATTCATTTCCGAGATTGGTTCTTACCTACGCTGCGGTTTTGCACTTTCGAATTCCTTTACTTTTAGAATGCTCGATGTTTTTTTTTTTTTTTGCATCATTTTACAGACTTATTTTCGGTCATATTTTGTATACTACCGGAACGGCACAATTCTTAGATTCGGAAGAAGAAATTCTAAAATTAATCCAGGAGAAGATGATTTTGAAAATCATTCATTGGACGATCTAATATAAACTAACAATTTTTGTTACAGATTTGATTTGATTAACCAATGGGTAGGTTGATCAATGCATTACAACACGGTCGGTAAATTTATTGATGAAAAATGCTGTTCTTGGCTAAAAGTCCATTTTATTTGAAGAGTGCAATCTTTCAGATATTATATTATGTATTTAAAAAAAAAACCACATGAAATTAATAACCAAATTAATCGACACCTTTGCTACAAATCCTTGAAAATATCTACCACATGCTAAGGCCGAAGTTCAAAACACAAGTAAGGGAGACGTGGCACGAATAATCTGTAAGTGTAAACTTAAGATTTTTACTTTAAGTACGTAAAAAGTTTATACATTGCGACGTTTATTAGTTCAAACGGCCCTAGAATTATGGCATCTAGTAATGGGCAAACACGAAGACCAATGCAAATGTGTGAAAAATGATGGAGGCATCAGTGCATAACGGATAGAGTTATCTTTTCAAGTTAGTCCGTGAAACTATTTCGAAAGTGGATTGAGGGAACGAGAAACAGGTAAATTCGTCCGCTCGTTTGATTGACAAAATGTTAATTGAGGACCTTATAACCGAGTTCAATGCAAGTTTTGGATTTGGACCGAAAAAGGATAGAAATTCGATAAAAAAAACTCATTCAGGTTTTAGCATTTAAACTGACATTTGAACGGAATCGTACAGAACTAATATCCGAGAAACTGGAAAAGTTGGGATGAAAAAATGAAATGGATCTATGAGTGTGCTTATAGAATGTAAAAGATGCTTTTTCATATTCGAATAAATGGCAAATTTACCCACTAATTATTAGAAAATGCTGATACACGAAATACAGGACGAGCAAAATTGCGGTTCGGTATAGAGAGCATACAACAGCGGAAAACAGCAAATTGCCGCCGGCGCTGCTCTCGATTCGCATTGGCTCGTCGAAGCTCCGCCCTTGGCTAACTAACCCTCTTTGCTAATTACCGGCGTGTATGTATGTACTAGCGAGTACATTGTGGTTGCCTGCACTCTCACCATGCATATACCTACGTTGAGAAGAGAGAAGGGAGGGAAAGGGAGGGAGACGAAAGTGTACACAGAAGCCAGAGTCACAAGTACATCGAGCAACATCAGCAGCAACAGCAGCAGCCGGGGGTTGCGTTTGCGGTGTGTACGAGGAGTACCAACGAGAACGAATGAACAAGGCGAACCCGAGGTACAGCACACGCGGGGGCCGCCTGCGCGCGCTATATCCCATTGTATTATTTCGCTCTGCCATCATATGTACGGGGACGCGAAATACCACATGGCTTGTTTGCCACCGGCCATATTATTACGTGTATGTATAGCCAACCCTCTCCTCGTCTTCGTCATATATACCCGAGGGAGATAACCACGCTGGAATGCACCCGAACGCCCGCTCACCGCACACTCACCTCTTTTTCTCTCTCTACTTTTTCACCATTACTATATACCTCCCTCTCTTCCAGCATCCCTAGCCAACTAATTATAACGATTTCAATTAACGTTATCGTACAGTCTCCCGGCTCTTCAATTATTAAGCGCTTTTAATGAACCACCTTGGTCTCTTTCTCTGTATCTCTTTTCGTCCTTTAAACTTTTTTTTCTTTTTCTCTGAGATAATATCGTTTCGCTAATTGTCTAATCGAGTCGTTATTATTTTCAATCGTTTAACGCAGTAGGACCGTTGAAAAATCGGGGTTCGATATATTATCAGAGCCAAATATGTTATCTTACGTTAAATTTATGGTGTCTACATAATTATTTTTTATTCGTTGTACACATACACCTAGCTTGCAACAGATCTTGGTTAATTATTAGGTTCACCCATCGACTGTTTTCTCAAGTTTGCCGATTTTATCTTCAATTTATACTGTTATAAAACAAAACTGACCATTTTTCTCTTTTATCACTTAATTCGACGAAGTTTGCCTTAATCTTGAGGAGTCAGCGTTTTTGGGCCAGATTATAAGGGAAACCGATGGCAAATTTCACTAGGGTGGATTGGCTCAATTTATATTTTAACTGTTTGAAATTCAAAGTACATTTTAACTCGTTTTTCACTGATTTCCTATACGCAGGCAATGGCGAGACGATGATCGCCTTGATTGAATAAACAAGAGCAGCCATTTGTTTATCCAATCAAAGCGATCATCGTCTCGTCGTCGGTAAAAATTCTGCTGCACACTATTCTCCCATATACACAGTTGCAGTTGCGAAACAAAAGTTGTACGTTATCTTCGTTTTTCATTGGAGAATAAGTTGTTAGTTTTGTTTTTCTCGGAATGTCAATCATCTCCGAGAAAAACATGTTCCAACTGCGTGATTCGATTCTTTTTTCCCGAAGATCTGTTGCTTTGAAGTAAATTTAGAAACGCGAAACCCACTGTATATCTTTTGCACTCATAGCGGCTTGATCGGTATATCACACGACAAAAAATACAAACATTGGGATACAAAAATCAACGAAAACTAATAGCAAAAATTCTCCAACAATATAAAAACCCGAAAGAATTAATAATTTCATAATATTTCGACTATTTCACCGATGCTTTGCGGAAAATTCTAGACGTTTTTTGAAATTTTCACCCATCAGCTGTTGTTCAAATCATCGAAGTACTCCGCCAAATTCCTTCTTACTTAATTTTAAAATTGTACACTATCAAAATGTATCAAAAAAATTGCTTGCACTAGACATCAAATAAAAATAAATAATTCATTGCGACGGTTGCGTCCCGATATTTAAATAATTTTGTTGTAACACATATGCTGTAAAGTAAATATCAATTTATCGAACTCTCATCATTAATTTATAATTCTCATCAACACACGCACAACGAAATACAGTAATAAACTCACCGTCATAAAGACTCATATACGCACAATATTCACGCGTCCATTCACTTCGTGTAAATGTGATTTTTAAGCTCTCGAAATATCAGTTATCCCGGAGGAAGAAAAAAAAAAGAATTGGAAAAATATCATTCACCGTCACAAATCTTGGTCTACAAGGAAGCGTGTGTAGCGAAGAATTAAATATCCTTGTTCATTTTGAAATAAAAAAAAAGAAGAAAAAAATTGAGAGCAAAGGAAGGCGAACTGCGAGGCCGGTGCTTGCAACGCGTAAACGTATGGATAGCCGAGTACTCGCATCTTTTTTTCTTTTTTGTCCGAGATGTAGCCTGTTTTACGCATGTGTTTATATGTGTGGGTCCAGCGGCATACCGGCTGAGAGATAAAGGAAATATCGTCCCGCCGGCTACATGCTCTCATTCCCCAGAGGGCAAATAAGCAAAAGAGAAGACAAAGATGAAGAAAAAGAAAGTCAGAAAGAAAAAGAGGAAGCGACTATGCGAGCACGGCGTAGTAGTGTCGCAGATTACGCTGAGTGGATTCCTCGGAATTGCATCGCCTCGCTGCTTTCGATGAGGGCATGCACTGCTATTGCACCGTCATATATAAGAGAAAAGTTCTAGTACAACAAAGACTCTTCCACCCTCTCTGATCTTTCGGTGGCACATCAACCCATTTAGAAAAGACTAAGGTCGTGGATTACTTCGATCAAGGAGTTTTTCGTATAAGAAAATCGTCAAATGTATCGCAACACTCAATTAATAAAACTTCTAAATGATGACAAAACGAAAGCATCGAGTTCTTTCTCTAGCCCAAGTGTTTTTTCAAAATACTTTTTTGAAAATCTAATTTAGGAATTTTATAAGCTTCTAATAACAGTTTTGAATGTTATTCGAATAGGAGAAGAATTCGGGTGTTCCAATCTAACGGATATCTTCCCTTGGACGCCTATGAGAAGTCTCTATATATCCATGCAGGGAAGCCTCGACTTTCATGAATTATAATTAGCATCGAAAAACATTCCATACACAAATCACATGCTTAAAATGCAAACTGCGTACAGATTTATGAAATTGATTAAAAGATGTCCAATTAATCTGATGCAATCAACGATTAAAAGTGATTCATTTCAGACTTCATACGTTCAGTATATTTTATTCTGAAAGGTAGATGCGAAAAAAAGGGTCTTTCAATTAAAATCAACGTTAAAAAAAAATAAAAAAATCAATGATAAATGATTATGATAATGGTGAAGAAATGATCTAAGAAATTTGCAAATGGCTTCATACTTTTGTTGAGTCTCACAAAATGAGTATGTAAAAATGATGCGATGAAAATATTTTCACCAGAATCTTCCACAACGGCAAGACGTGGATGGATTGCAATGTAAGTAATTCCTATATCTTCTTCCATCGTTCGGGAAAAAAATGTTGCATTCGTGCGCACCTACACATCGTACCAGGAAGTTATATCCTGAGAAAGAAACGTAGGCATAGTAAGATAGTGTACTAAGTAAGAGCTCAGTGGGAATTCAATCCTCACCTCGAGTTTCCCCTGAAGTCGTGTCATCTTTTATTCTCGTTCTTCCGATTGCCGCTTCGCATTACTTTTCGATGAGTTTATACCTTCCGAAAGTCTCCTCGACTTGGCGGTTGTGTGTCGATCGTGAGAGCACTCGCTTTGCTGACCGCATCGACGTGATTGTTTTGAACGCACATTCGATGTAAAATATGAAAATAAAATGAAATAAAGAAAAATTATCGAGACAGCCATGCTTTGTGGGCTCCTTTCGGCGAAAAACGAAAAAGCAATCGAAACCTCATTCATCGTAAGATTATTAACGTGACACAGCGTATGAGCAATTTGCAGGATTGCCAAACATATTGTCCGAAAGAAGAAAAAAAAATAGTTTATTGTCATCGAACATATATCACCGTTCATGCGATTATTGACATGATATCAATATTTCAATACATTAAACTTCGAAGATTCGAAAAAACAAAGATTTTCTTTTTTAATAAAAAGCTAAATCATTAACTCTGATAGAAATTAAAAACACACGGATTTTATTACGACAACGAGATTTCTCGAATTAAACAGAAGCTAACTTTTGTGTATCAGAATGTGATAAAAGATGGATTCTGTAGAATGAGGTTCTGACCTTGAAATGAATTCATTGCGATTATCATCAATTCAAATTGAATGAAAATGGATTATAACGTAAGTCACAGAAGTATATGTAACTTGACTTAAAGTTCAGTGATCGTTTCGGTGTGAGGTTGAAAGAGCAGCTGGTAAAGCTCATACAGCTTAAATCCTCGTTATTTTTGGCTGACATATCCCGTCGTCGCCATATAGTTTGTGGGCAAAAGACAAGTTTGCTGTTGCGCGCGAGCCGCATCAGTCGCTTCATTTTGACTCGCACGCGTGCTTAGGTATCCTCGAAATTTCATAAACATGGAATCAATTTTTGTAACTATGTGACATGCCTACATTTCGACCACTCGAACATGGATAAAGAGAGGACGTTGGAAGAACGTAAACGTGCAGTGATGCTGTGGGTGTTGGCATGCATGAGTTCATTATCTTAAGAGTGTAAATGGAATTTATTTATAAATCTTGGGGTTCAAACTCCACCTTGCAAACCGTTGGCAATATTTGTTGCAATTTTTTCCACTCCACTTTGGCTTGTGTCGAGGTCGCGCTGTGTAGTTAATGATGTCTAACTTTTCGGCACTCCTTCATTGCCTTCAGCCATTTGCTGCACCCTCTGTAAAGCAGAACGTGACTGACTTATACCTGCACTCTAAGTTTTGACCTGTCTTTTAATTTTAGTTTTTTTGTCACCAGTTGTTCTCAGTGGGGTTCCAATGGTTCTTGAAATCGTAAGCTTCACGATCTTTCTTTCCAATTATCTCTTCGATATAGTTCGTTTTAACCCTATCAAAAAACGATGGGGTCCAGCCAATTGAATCTTCTTGAATATATCTTTTCCACGTTTTCATCGAGTATCGACAATGAAAATATAAAAATGCGTCAGGGTTGAACGAGAATAAAATTATTTTTGATAGATTTCAATAGATCGGTCATTAATTAACGTAGTTTTTCATTGAAATTTTTAAAATCCATCCAGCGTTAATGACCCTAAAAATAATAGAGGTTACACCGATCTTCGTAGGTTTAAAATAAATTATAACAAGGTATGTATACATAAGCACAGGCTTTCATACTCCTCGCACATTGAACGCCATGATTTTTCGATGGTGACCCACTTGGTATCCAATTTGGGATACCAACGACGTAAATTTCATTAACCTCGCTCACACAAAGATGTAAATTATTTCGGGTCTGTTGACAAGAAGAATTGTGGGATGACGAGTAGGGGGTGGGACTGTATGACGATACATTTGGTGTTACCGTCTCTGTTGGCACCGTTAAACTAGCCTTTACTGTTTCCTACTCAGGCCTTTGACTCGCCGCCTCAGACATTTTATTTCTTTTATTCTTCTCGTTCGTTGACAACGTTGACGCGATGACTACCACTATGCTCACAATCCACCAGTTCAATGAAAGGTTTTCGCCATAAAATCTAGACGCTTTCTCACTTCGACTTTGTGTCTGAAATATTTCAATATGCAGAAAAAACTGAAAAATTTGTACACAATAGCTATTATCGAAGACTAACTTTATGTTCACTCTTACCTTCATTTATCTTCATATTCATAATAAGCGTGGGAACGTTAGTGGTCCTCGCTTGATTATAAAAAATCACTGCTTATGATTTCAATGTCGGAAAAATTTGCACGAGCGTATAATAGACTTCGTAAAAATTTTTGTTAGCTATCAAGGACGATCACGGAATAGACTGTCATTCATATTTTCATATAAATTTAAGAAATGCATTCAACACTTTCAAAAGCGAGTAATGGATAAAGAATTTCCGATGTTAAATAGCAACACACCAATGACTTGAACGTTATAGGAGGAGGCTTTTTCTCGCAGCTCAATGTTGGAGTCTGCGTTTTTCTCTTGAATGTTTACACTTGTGAGTGCGGTGTATATGTTTTCTTCACGAAACCAAACCGTGGAACAACTCTGCGTGCGACACACAACGAAAGAAGCGAACCCCAGTCAGACTGTCCTCTTCGTAACAGAATCTCGAGGAAATCATCGTTTACCTTTTGATGTTTCGCCGCAAGCGAACGAACACGAAGAATAAGAAGAAGAAGAAGAAAAAGAAAAAGTGGGAGATGACGAATCAGTTAATATAGTAGCGGGTTGGTGGATTCTGGGTGGTTTGTACTGTATGAGAACCGGATGTACTCGTGGACCAGATCAAAGAATTATCGTTTCATCTGCTACCTCCGTGACACGTTTTCTACATATTTTACTATCTGTCGTACTTCGTGTTACAACGAAGCAAGCTAAATGAGACTCAATTCATTACAGCATATACGATGGCAAAGTGACACACAGTTATACTTAATAACTTTCCGATGACAAAGGGGCGTTTCTTAAATGATAGAATTCGAATGGCGTTGATGGGTTGATCCAGTCTTTGATTTCAGATATTATTTCCCTAAAGAAGCTGAGTTAGAACTTTAGAAAGATATGATTTTCGTAATTTCTTTTCTCGGTACTAAAAAGAATTTTTTTTTCAACCTGTTGTGATATTTTATTTCGTAACTCAACCGATAAGTCAAATACGATTAGATCGTATCCAACTGTCCAATTGCCCTGAACAGCAACTCTAATAACTATACGAGTTAAAATCGTGTCATAAGTCAAAGTCAAGTCGAAGGTCATACCATAACAAAGCAAGTAAATTCAAATTGATTGACATAATTATCCAATTATCACCTCAGTGTTGCTTTCGGTTGGAACTCTGATGACAATATGTTTCTACATGTTATTCACTCATACTGCAGTACTACTTCACTATGAAAACTCTGAATATAATTAAACTTTTATCTCATACCCCATGTACCCCTTGGACGTTAAGATAAAAAGTGACGGGGGGTAAATTAATGAAACTCGCTGATTCAAAGTAAAAATAAAGTTTCTTCGAAATATGTGTATATCCGAGTGAGGAACTAAGAAATGTGACAAAAAAAACAGAACGAAACTTGGTAACATCAATTAAATGACAAAAATGTTATAGAAGTTAAATGTAAAGTTAGAGATCGAAGAAAGTGAGTTGAGAAAATAGCGAGTGGTAAGATTACAGTGGGATGCGGTTGTACTGGGTCTTGTCTTCTTTCGACAAGGCGACATATATATAATATGAACAATTTTCTGGTAAATTGAGCAGTTTCATCTGCGGATGGAATTTCCGCCAGAGCGTCTAGGCTCCTTACCCCCGTCCTTCGAATTCTAACATACTCTTGAAGCAACCTCGCTACATTTATATATATATGCTATACAATCGTTGGGAGAATGCCGAAAGGCATGCCGGCAAGAACGCGATGCGAATAAAACTTTTCCAATAAGAAAAAAACCTAATCAGACTTTCCCCAAGATATCACCAGCCGGAGCTCAATGGCCCGTATACATGCGTGTGTATTCATGAGGCTAAAAAGGAACAGTCAAGAAAGTAAGCGAACGAAAAAATATCCTAACAGTGCGAAGGTACATTTGGATGTATTTGGTTTCTTATAGTTATGGGTTCTCCTTCATTATGTGTAGTTATCGATCTGGCTTTGGTTTTTACTAACCAAACTTTATCGTATGATTCGCTTGAGATCGCCAATCACTGGTCACCTTCCAATATATGCTTCACTGTCACTTGTTCCACTGGAGCAAATCCATTTGTTGATCTTTTGGCCGGTTACCCGTCGGGAAGCCGCATGTACCAGCACAAAATAGTACACAAAGCTCAATAAGCCCTGTCTCAATCTTTGCAATCTTCCCGATCTCAGCCCTGCATTGTTGTTTCTTTGCTCTTCCTGTTCCTCTGCTTACTAGACAAGATTTTTGCAATTTCGTACCAACACGCTCTTGCTTGGGATCAAAATTTAGCGCACAATGATACCCAGTTTTTGTTGAAAGGATTTCTTCCATGTATTGAATTTTTTTGGTAAAAGAAATTACGCTTTTTAGTTTGAATCTCAAATCAAACTATCGGAACATCAAGGATCTTATCAGTGACATTTTGTTTGTGTATTGAAGACAAAATTTCCTGTCTATGCTGATGCACCGAATTGTCACTAAAAAATTGAAGTCTCGTCAGCGACATATTGAAGTTCTCACTGATATGAGCGCATTCCACAGTCGATGAATCAATTTTCACGTTGGTATCAAGAGACTCGGGACAAGTACATTTGACAGCTCTGTCGTCTGCTGGCCCGAGGCTCGCCCGGGTATATTATCTCTGAATAAAATGATTCGCCGTGGTGGGGTTGGAATTAAATTTAACACAAATCTCAACTATTTGGACACAGTAAACTAAAATTTGTCATGAAATGATTATTCTTCGAATTCAATTCTCAACCGTAGATGAAATATGGTAATGTTATTAATATTCTTAAATTGTTCACCTGAGTCAGCAATTAAATAAACTGAATTGTGTGTTAAAATGAAATCGTAATCCCCCGAAACCTCGAAGCATAAATTTGTATAGAATAATTTCAGATCACTTTGCGTGATCCTGTTAGCAGCCTTTCTTCTGCTTTTTGAGATTTTATAACCATTTGTTATTGACGATTCAGTCATTTAACGCCTATCCAAATGAACGGATTTATAGCTTCAACGTGAGACGTTTTATAACCAACTTACGTTGTGAAAAGCTTTCACAATAAGTAGTAAACAAACTGCAAGTGATTATTTTTTTTAAACCAAAAAAATAAAGTGGCACATATTTTCTCGAACATGTATAGGAGTATGGTTCGAACTGAACGTTGATTTGAAAATATGTATGCGCTGAAACGTAGCACCGGAATGAAAGGACATTCTAGAAACCTCACATATGCATTTTATTTATTTTTTGCAAGCCAGTGGAGTACAATCTGCGGCTCTGTACTACACGGTTGAGTATTCTGGTGTAACTGAATGCTACCTAGAGAAGATACACGTCGAGCGATTTATTGGGCCCCGTTTGTATTTTATTTTTGACAACTCTTACGTTCCATTTCGCTTAGAAAGTCTGTAAGGTTATCCCTTGACTCGAAAGAGCTGTCTTCCGTCTCCGCACAACGCGGGGTCATTAATTTTCAGCACGTGTCTTTGACGCTTTGATCGCGCCACGACTATGCTAATTGCCGTTCACCGCCCACACCAAGATATGATAGTTTTCTCTCTTTGCCTGTTACTCTTTCTCTTTTCCTCTCTGTCGCTCTTTCTTTTCGCCGTTTTCTTGATGTCTTTGTAGCTGAGCTGAGCGCACACGACCGTACGACTGGGCTTTGATATTGCCGTTATGGCAAGTGTGACTTGTGTCACAGTTCTTACACTCAGCTCTGCATAACGCGATGGCAATCTTAACAACTTTTTTTCCTCATCTGACATCACTGATTTTCTTTTTTTTTACAGCACTTTAAAGAACAGAGAGTGCTAAAGATTTATTTTCAAGGCAAGGCAAAATAGCTAAAGCACGGTGTTTACTGCGATAAGCGAATTCTGGAAATCCAAGTATCGTCAGGGACTTTTACAGTTCTGGAAACTTCTATAAAGAGTCAGGATTTTTATACTTTACCTCAGTTCCGTTTAATCGTTATACTATTTTTTTTTCTTTATTAACAATTAGAGGTACTTATTTCAATGATAACTGCGTGAGTAAATTTAGTTATCAAGATAATAAACGTTTTTTCTGATAACCTCAATACTGAGAGGCTCGATGTCGTTTATTTCGAACTTCTTTTTGCTTTGACTTGAGATTCGTACTTCTCGTTGCATGTTTCGATGCATCGTTTGTGAAAATGCCTTAAATATGTCCCAATGAACGAAAATTTTTCATGTTGAGAGAAAAAAAGTGATTAAAACTCAATTATTGGCTACACGTGTTTGTCTCAAAACAATTCTATTTTGAATTAGCGTACTTAAACATAATCGTAAATAAATTTGCCAAATAATCCAGACGTATTAACTTTTATGGTGAACAAAAAAAAAGGTAACTTTTGCATTTTTCTCGCAAGATTTTCTCTGTCCGAATCGTTCTACACCTGTGAAGCCTCAAAAAACGTTATTGTTGAAAATCGAATAGTATGTTCGGTCTGAAACAAGCGAGTAATCAATTTTCCTGTGTGCTAACTAAACTGTGATCACTCATTTGACTGTATCGAGATGAAAACTCGCGACCGGTGGGCCAGACCCCTCACTCTTTTTCTCTCCCGACAATTTAATGGACAAATTAATAGTAAACAGAAACGTGGGAATTGTGGGTGAACGAGTCTGCAGGCGTTATTCGGTGACCCCTCGTGTTTGGAATTGGATATTGTTCAAATAGCCCAACGGTCATTTAGGTGCAACGAGTAGCAGTTATTGGCATTATAAAAACATCAAATTTTCTGTACTAGTGTATTGAAAACCCGTGCAATAGTCAACACTCTCGGGCACCTCTCGTGTTTACAGGGTAGACGACTATACAAAATCTTTTGATTATACCCTGTGGATGACATGTGCTGATTAATATACATTTCGATCACGAAAATGTTTTCTACGAGTCAGACATAAATGTGAAATGAGCGGATGATATGAACGATTTATTTGTGCTGTTAGAAATAATTCCGTAGAATCTTGCGAAGATTTTGTTATGTTTCGTGGCTTATAGTGCTTATTGAGTTTTTAAATAGGAGATTTTAAACTAAACACAAATGGGATCAGATTAACATTTTTTTTCTACGCACTGAGCAGGAGACTCGATGTTCATTAACGAAGCATTTGGAAACAGCATTCCTGGTTCTGGATGATCCAACTCAACACCTAAGTCGAAGACTTGTCCCCAAATTATTACGAGGCTCTTTGAACGTGCTATTTTGCAAGTTTGACGATGCTTCTTGTCTTATACGTTTATTTCTGGACCTACTGGATTATAAGTCTACCAAAAAACGCCCGTAAGCGGCAGTTATGTGCCATTAAGGAAGGGTGCCGGTTTGATTAGGTCACGATAATAATTGGAAAGGACCACGTCGGCAGTGGCCCAAGCTTGCCACTTAGTGGAGCTCGCAGCTCGCGCAGAACAAAATACGTAATTACCTCAAATTGGCTTCCACGAGGCGTGTGCACTCCCGTCAATAGAGCTACTTTTTTTACGGCACTCCCCGCATTCTGAAGTCCCCAAAGTTTTTTTTTTGGATCTTACTGTTCTCTTTTGCTCTTTTCTCGCCTCTCCACAATCACGTCACCCTTTCTTTCTCTTTCTCTCCCTTTATATACTCAACGCTTCGATTATTTCCTGGAATCACACAACTTCCGTGACCTGCTGTCGTTCATTACCCGTGAATCGGCTTCCGGCCGTTGAGATCATATGAAATCCTCATTCCCGCCAACAGAGTGCATATGCGTCGCTCTTATGCAAGTAGAACCATTGTTTATTTGATTCCAGGGCCCTCAGAGTAACAAAGGAGTTTTCACTTTCCAATCTCGAATGAAATCAGTCAGGCGTTTATGAAGAAGGGAATACGTATTTCTCCATCCTACCAAAATATTCGAATCATCAGTATTTTGGAATAATTCGAACTGGACTACTTGCATTAGTCGATTTTCTTTGCCCTGAATCAAGCAAATGCTTCATATCAAGAAAAAAATATGTCAAGAAAAATGACATAGTGACATGACAAAAAAATAGTTTCAAAGGCTTCTTGACCAAAGATCCCTTGCTACAATCTTCTTAACGTTATGCTCCATTAATTTTCCTAGCTTCATGCTGAATGAAAATTTATTCGATGCCCACAAGCGCCTCGATACTCCTTCAGGTACACGAATAACTTAGCTTCCTACGGCCACTTTTGCCACGGGACTGTTTTGCAATTGGAAAGAATATTGCTCCGGTGAACGCGTGTGGGCAACAGGACGCCTTTGCTGACGCATCATTCGGAAGATTTACTCGGGTTCATTGAAAAAAAAACCTGCTTAATGTAAGGACACCCATTCACCATGTGCACTTTATACAACTTGTGATACGAAACGCTTGCAAGTGTATATTATACAACTGATATACCAACGTCGCGTATTATAAGCTGGACGCAAATCCTTGGAGGCTTTAAAACAAAATTCGTGAATCCTGCTGGCATAGTCTCAGCTCACTGGACGTTCGAAGCACACACGTGCGTTCATATTGTATATAAACCCTTGGAAACGATGCCTCATCGATTTGATGTTTCGTGGGTGATACCCTGCCTGATGTGGATGATGATGATACGAGTCCCGAGGCCATTAGCAGCGCCATAGACTGGAAGCCTACTAAAACAACAAGGGGTGCGGTTTTGCTTACGGGCTATAAGTTTCGATTGATAAATAATCCAACCGGTGAGCTTGTGGTCAGTTTAAAAAAACTTCCAAACGTATTTAACTCATTCAAAGATTTAAATACACAATTTCATATTCGTCAGAGAACACTCACAAAGTTTTGTTTAGAATCAAGTCGTCTGTACGCGACAGATCGCATGACTCATCCAAGTTGCGTGCACATATAAACAGAAAGAAACGATTAATCCACACATGCATATTACGGGCTAATGAAACTTGACAAACCGTCTTATAACAGCTCTCCGCAAGCGTATGTACTTTGATATCAACACGAAGACGTACAATAGATCTTTCAGACAAAATAATTCAATCAACCACATCACTCAATATTTCCTCCTTCTCCTGGAGAATAGTAAAAATAAATGTAAATTGATTTATCATCGACAACTAATAGATCAATGGCGAATCGTTTCTCCGATTTACGATCTGACGTACGACGGTAATCTCCTCAACATGTTCCTTTTTTTCTTTCAAGGAATCGCATTCGTCTGTTTATATCTTATAGACACACTTAATTGGAAATGCGCCAGGACAAGAAGTGTACCATCCGTTCCTGATGAAAGAACGCAGTCAAAGGTTGTCAATGTATACATATAATATTTATATATATACAAGCTCATGCACAACCGACGCACATGTATAAATAAGAAGTAAGAATACAGTAGATTGTACCAGAATGAGAATGGCTGTGTATAGGCTCTGGTACTCTACTTGATATCCCTGGGGCATATACTTTCCCCGTCGTCGGCATGTAATGAAACTACCATTTGGTTGCACACCAATACGATGCACTTTTGTGCCTTCTACATACGTTCTTATATTCCCGCTCACGCAAAATCCGTGCACCAGACTATCGATGCACTTCATTTGTCCGCAGTACACGCGTTTCCTCGTTCACGACGATGGATTCAGTCAGAAGGGTTCATATGCATAGTCAGCGAGAATGCAAACAATCACAATTCTTTATGACAAAAAAAAACAACCACTATTCGCTGCATCGACTAATTACTGGGGTTGGGGGCTATCACATCAAAAAGATCGTAATAAAAAAGAAGCTTTCGAATCGATTCCGTTTACTCTTTGGTTGCTTGGCGTTGATAGACTTTCGATTAAGATAACAATATATCTTTGACTATTCGAGCGGAGACGGTGCAGATTGACTCCGGTTCATTTTTTCTTTTCACCCGATATTATTACGAAATCTAATTACTTCGTTTATCCAAGGTCTAATGTTGTAACTATTAAAAATATTTTATTTTCATTTAAGGTATTTTACCCGGGTAATAAAAGTTGCTCGTGTAAAGATTTTCACAATGAGAAATACAAAAATTGGATGCACGTGGATTCTCAGTGGTTCAGAGACTGCAAATATACATCCCTTAATACAGTAATCTAAAAATCTAACTTAAAGAGCGTCTTTTTTTTACATTTCGTTTTCCAACCAAATCGACAGCAAGAAAAGAAATCTAACGGCTTCTCGTTATCGTCTAACGTGGCCCTTCATTGTTAATCCAACCGATTTGATTTTATTGACTTTTTGTACACGAAGATTGCGTCAATTTTTCAAAGTCCTTTTTCATATTATCGCGATTTTATTATTTTTTGATATTTCTAAGTTCCTGATTATACAACGGTAGCTATTTATGTGTTGTTTTTAAATTTCTTTGGTTTTCGTTAAATTTCAAATGACGGCATTATTTTAGAAGTGTCTCTTTTGACTTTGTCTATCCATCTTTATTCAACACGAAAGTGTCTAACATTTCTATTATATTGTTCCGCAGTTAAAACTTACGTCTCACGAAACCTAAAATCAATATATGATATTATTTATTTTTATAAATAATTATCAAAAACACCGAAATGTTTTTCGACCTTGTACCCTAGTAAGATCCCTCAACCCTCACCAATATTTCAATATTCTAAATCATAGAATTTGTGAAAAAAAAATCGGAATATCCAACAAACCGATCACCCAACCGTTTTGATTGGTTTCGCTCCAATTCTACACCGTCCACTTTTTAATGACGCGGTTTCAAAGGTACAGCTCGTTATCCAACAAATAGTACGACCAGAAGTCACGTGCACGTGCTGCTTACATACAAAAGCTCAAATGCACATTGTTAACACGCTTAAAACGATCGAATTTTTAAAAAACAAAACAGTATGCAAATGAAATATTAGTATAAATACTACACTTTTTTTCGTTGTAGCAACAAAAATTTGAATAACGCTTAAGAATCACGAGATGGAACGTTGATTCGGATATTAGAAATGAAATAAATAGTTGGTGCGTAGATGGACACACGTTTCATTAGAGGCAATGTTTATTTAGATGTTCTTCAACGTATTGAGCTGAGCGAATTTATGCTCTTCTTCTTTATATCCAATATCTCTTTTGCACATTGCCTATGTACACTAATATATACACACCGGTTTTCGCGACGATGGCCTCGGGAATGACGATCCTAATGAAAGAAGCTTGTGGTGTATACATATATGAAGTTATATAGTGTATAGATGTAACAGTCTTGAGGGTAATTTGATCTGTCCGGTGACAGCTATGCCAGTGATCGAGCAGAGCGAGCGTGTGCGCTCTCATCTTCCTCTTTTCCTTCATCGTGTTCTCTTCATCCTCTTGTCCGTTGATACTCGCCGTGTGTTGATGTGCGAAGCCACATCAACCCAGGGCAGCTGACTCTCCACAAGTGTCCACTAAAAGCTGAAACATACCCGTGCGCAACTTGTGTTCAAGACGGCTGAATACATTGTAGTAGAAATGAAGTTACAAATAGACAGTTTTGTTTGCCTTTTCATGAGAATACGAGAGACACGCGATCCCTCTAGGCTAAGAGATATAACTCATTTTTACCTAACCCGAGGCTCTCGAAATCACGTTGTGGTTGAACGTGTGTGCACCTTGTTCAACGTGGTTTCATTCAATAGATCAGATTACACAAGGCTTGATCGATATGTTTGCATTTTGTTTGAATATTTTACTTTCAATAGAGTTACCTTAAAGTCTTCTCTCGGGTGAATTACATTGATGGAAATTTGAATACTTCAATGAACATTTGTTTTGTGGTATTATTGTGGTAATGATTTTGGTTGTTGTGGTTACGAAACCCATCAAAATGCACCGAAATAAGGGCCTCTGATTTCAAGTTGACGACATAATAATTCATTCTGATTAAGAACAAACACTGCGATTCAAACACTCGAACCTTTTAAAAACATCATTTGCTATCGAATTGATAATTTTTTTCCTAGTGTACGTTTACTGGTCAATTAACTTTCCTCTGAAGAGAAATTTCGAGCTAAGCTTTGAAAACGTATCAATACATTATGTCCATGAAATACCATACTCGATACAATGAACACTGTGACGTACAGAGCAGCATCATATTGCGTAAAGTGTGATTAGGATGTTTGTATCGTGGGGTTGTAAGTATCAACAGACTAAAGGGGTTTGTTCTGGTACTTAGTACTTCCCATGAATCCCTGTTATTATCGTACATAAGCAGTGTATACATAAACTCATATATGTACATAAATGTACACATGTATTATTAAACATAAGGTAAAATATATATATGGATAGAGAGATAGATATACATATGGTATATTTTGTACCACATTGAACACACCGCATTGTGAGGTTTCGGGAGATTTATTCCATTATACTCGGGATTGCGCATGCCGACTGAATGCTCCGCGAATGTAAATGGTAAATGGGCCATATCACTGTCTCATGAACAAAGCTTAAACTGACGTGGTTATGACGGGAACGCGATATCCACCCTTCAAAAAATAATAATAATCGTCATCGTTATACCGCATGTTTTAATGACGCGATAATAGCCGCCGCTGCCCGGCTTTAACGGCAAAAGGCTTTAGCTGAAGCGGCAAATATTTCATCTTCGCTTCTCTCGTTTTTTATTTGCTGTCGCCTTCTTTTTTCGTTCGAATGCATCATCGAATCTGAATATGGATTTGTTGGATTTCTTTTTTCCATCCACTTGGTAAAC
The DNA here is from genome assembly GCA_948107755.1 of Campoletis raptor. NCBI lineage: Eukaryota > Metazoa > Arthropoda > Insecta > Hymenoptera > Ichneumonidae > Campoletis > Campoletis raptor. The sequence continues at coordinate 16,299,243 of OX403622.1, forward strand.
GCGGCTTTGTTCAACTGTCTCTGCTCGTGGATGTCTCTACCTCCGGTATATTACCCTTGGGATTATATCTCATGAGCTCTCGCGCTCGTCTCATTCGTCCTCTTTCTCCCTCGGACTCATTCACATTTACGATATCACTGTTTTACTAGTGCCGCTTTCACTACTCTCTTTCACACACGATTTCTGCTTCACTGCTTTACTTAACCGCAAGCTCTCCGGCCTCACTTCACTCGCTGTCACAGATCGATTCGTTTACTCATAATTAGAAGCTCTAATTAGTCGCTTCTTGTCGATCCTTTCTCTCTTACATAATCTCATGTATATGTAGATACTAATCAAAAAAGCATGCGCCGCAATTCGTCATTAGATGAGGATAAAGTCAGGGGACATTTAAGATATCTCTATGGCATATTAATGTATTCATTTGATATTCCCTTAAAAAATAAGGCTGTTATAGAAAGATTTCTGTTCCATTCCATCAATACTTTTTAGCTGTAAGTTCAACATTTTCTTGAATTTTATCCTTTTATTTTTGCCGTAAAATTTTTATGTAAAGATTATTTGTATGATTTTTTAATTTACTTTTGAAAACTAGGCCTCGCGAATCGTTGGTATTTCTATTTTTAAATCAATGTTGTATTTTACTTTTATTCTTTTTCAGTTATTTTCAATTGTCTGTGCGATCCAACAAGAGAATAGCCCCGTATTCACTCCTTGTTACTGCATTATTCTATTGCATTTGTACACCAGCCCAGGGATAGTGTGCCAATGAAGTTGGTTACTTTTTTACTGGGTTACAAGTTGGCTTGATAGTATCGAAAACTCGAAAAAGTTTGTCCAACCCAAGTTAGACATCGATATTCTAGGCGCTGTAAGGCTGAGCTTACTCATCGCAGTCAATTTCTTTGTACTGATACTTAGCGCATTTCAAATGCAATATGGATTACGAGCCGGTATTCCCAAGCATTTTACAGTATGATATCAAAGTATTGAGCGTATACCGAAAGGGCACCACACAATGGGAATTCAATATGTGCATATTTTATTTGGTTCTGGTGACCTTTTATGCTTAATTTGAGTCGAATACTGAAAATCAAAAGACATGATTTTCGCATGAGCACTCTGAAGTAGCCAAAAAGAAGATTTGAAGACTTACGAATGCTTCGTCTTTGAACAACTAATACAAAGAAACTGTATAACGTTAAGTACAATATTCATTGAAATTCTTGCTGCCTAAGTAATATTTGACTTTCTGTATACATGTAAAAGGTATTTAAAGACAGGCGGATCGCTTGTGTTTGAATATGGATTTTGAGCTATTGATTTTAATATCGCGTGACCAGAGTTACAACAAAACGGTGGAAAATCGTCCCACGCTGTTTGTCGAAAGGTTCAGCTTTATCGTCAATACAGACAACGCTATAGAACGATACAAATGATCTCTTGCTATTGAGTTCCAGCAGCAGCAGAATATTACAAATATATGCATAAAATATATGTGAAACACTCTGACGATGTAGCGACAGATTGACTGGAATATTGAGAGCCATGTTGGAGTCTTGATGTCAAGTAATAAAAAGAAATCTTGAAGATTAACAATCGACGCGTTCTCATAAACAGCAAAACAAATTATATTAAACGTCGCTTCCTATCGAATCATAATAAATAGGAATTAATTGAATTGTCGTACAGAAAAATATGAAAGATAAAATATGCACGAAAAATATCACATATTTACTTGTCCTGTAAATATATTGACTTAACGAAAAAAGTTTCGTGATCAGTTTGTATTGAGCGTGATGTGCTGAATAAATCGTGCATCATTTTTTTATATTTTCCTTAAGAAATACATTTCGTATGTATATTGCCTATACATGCGCACTTCAAATGCTAATGCACTTATAACGATGAATGAGATATTCACTTTCGATATGCAACTTGCAAGCCAATCGGAATTTTTTAAAAATGTTTAAATACACTTATGCTACATGAAAATATAATCGTCTACTATGCATATTGCGCACATTTAACTATAGAACCGCACTATCAATTTTTCTGGACGTAATCCCTACAGTGAGGTAAATAATTACTGCAATCTTTCCTCCAGAGTAAAAAGTTCCTCGAATGCCTTAACAGAGTTTAATTAACACCATTTTCTTAGTTTTTTGTTAACGAAGAGAATGATATACGATTCAGTTTAATTTCGTGAACATTTGATTAAAGAAAACTCTGAAGACGAAAAGGTAGAAAATTATGTAAAAATGGAGAAATTTAAAAAATGTCTTTTTGGTGACCAATTACCGTACCGCAAGATTATAGAATCAAATAAAAACTAATTCAGGAATATGGTTGACATTCGTATATTCCGGATATTAAAATACTTCATTCATGATATTTTGCAACCTCGACAAAATCTCTATTCAGCAGAGATTACACTTATTACGTTATTGGTAGATCGTTGCTTAGTGATATATGTAAAAGTGGAAAATATTCAGAATGCACATTTATAAAATTGGACTTCTTGAGCGTGTGTATAAAACGAGAGATATCATTTTCCGCTTGGGTATCCGGTGCATAATATCTTCATGTGTGTTCTACGATTGGTTGACAAAGAGAAGAGAAAAAGAAAAGAGAAGTAAAGAAAGCGTGAAGAAAAACAGGGCGCGGATGGAAACTCCGACAGAGACTTCGAAGTGCCCCACGCAAAGGGAGGGCATATTGGGCTGATATACACAAGATAACATTGGGGTGAACGGATCTCGTCAGAATTGTAGTTAAACGCCACTTGGAACGTCGTAAAATCGTATCCAAACAAACTTGAAATAGCTTTTGAATGAGAAAAAGAAAGAGATAGCGATAGGCCAAAAGATATACGCGTAGAATCGTATATGATGAACCCTCTCGAAGCTGATGTGCTCCGTAGATCATTTCGTCACTGAGAGCAGTATGCACATAGTTCCTTTTTCCTGCTCTTGTCATGCACAAATAAATATAACACGTAAACTCGAAAAATCTCTTGGTTTCTACATGTTTCCCTTTATTTCTTCTGATCACGCCGACGACTCCAGAGCTCCCCCATCTATCATACAATAAGTACAGCGCTGCGCTGGTTTTTGTTTTCAGAGAACCAAGATTTTTATAACAATTTTGTGGCAAATATCAAGAATGATGTCATCCTAGTGTTTAAAGTAAAATTACATGTTTTGGTTACTAAATTTTCAAGTAGTTTGAGACTAGCCGATTAGAATACATCATCAATGTTAACTGACATTTTTTGACTCGTTCAACATGATTTCAATTGAAATTCGAATAGAAAATGTAAATTTTGGACGGTTTGTCATGTTTCGTAGAAACGGGTTGTCATGGATGAAAAGATCGGAAATGCTGACAAACCACCAGGTGATTAGGTATGATTTTAGTTTAAATCACGGTATCGAATCAGCACTTTGTGCCTTCAAAAAATTACTCACACACATAAAGTTTTCCTCATCGTGTTAAAAAGGCTCTTATTACTGAGACACTCGAAAAGCGACCATATAAATACGCGATCTTTATGGGTGTGACTCATCACTGATAGTCTCTCGTCATCATCAAAACATCCGTACTTTGAAGTCTGGGAAAAATGAAAATCGAGTTCGGAATTTGGGTGCTGCATGAAAATTAATATGATATTCGTTTAGTGTTGGCTCGTTCACGCACCGATAAGTGTATCCAAGATGCAGTAGATCTATGGGGTTTATGGCACCTCTTTTTTTCTCATTTCCCTTAATACACGTATGGATGAGGTTATATCTCACACTGATTTTTGGTTGAAGTTATGCCGCCCGGTTTCGCCTTCGGTTCATCCGGAATCCCAAATCTCACCCCAACTTTCGTGTATCGTCCCGCAACACGAGAAAAACTACCGACCTGTAATCTTCCAGCAACCGCGCGCCTTACCGAGCTCTAATTATAGGTGCGTCGCACCGGGGACTCCCACCATTCGGAATTTAACTCCCTTGCCTCGAATCTTCATCCTTGTTGGTGTTAAATACACCGTCGGAGATTTTCTACCACCTTATACCATCCCGATCGAACCTTTCATTTAAGGTTTCTCATAAAGTCAACTGTGCTTATATAACAATTGGTTCCGGAAAACAATTGCTACTGAAATGGTGTCAAGATTTTTCGAATTTCGAGACACGCACCAAAATAATGAATTCTTTAGCCCATCGATCTCAGTACTCGGTGTATTGATGTAAAAATGTCAATTTTTGTGAAAAAAGAAGAAACCAAATAAATGCCGTTGCAACTGTCCCGAGCGAACATTTGCAGTCATATTTTAATCTGTTATTCGCTAGTGTATGACGTACAGCAGATTATGGAACTTTTACTCCGAGATCAAATTTATATCGTATATAATGATATTTCTCTGTCAAAAATTCTCTAATAACTCTGATTATATTTCTACACTATCTATATTTGCCCATTGCGCTGTTTGACCACTAAGTTATATATATTTTTGGTTTGTGTATTTATCGCAAGAGAGTTCCGTCAAAAAATACTGAGCTCATCAGAGTGCAGTGAGAATCCAAATATACGTGACAAGAATAAAATTGAAATTGAAGTTTCGGTAAAATGTCTGGTTCATATGGTTCGAGCCTCATTCGAAAATTGTCTCTGACACGGAGTTCCTCTCCATGCATTGATACATCGAGAGAGAGAGAGAGAGAGACAGAGAGAGAGAGAGAGAGAGAGAGAGAGAGAGAGAGAGAGAGAGGATCCAACTTCAAGATTCTAATAAAGATTCAACGACAATTAAGGTGTTGCTGTAATTATGAAGATTATATTAATTTGATTGCGTCAAATAAATAAATGGACAAAAGTTGTAGTAATGATCACCATACCGTCGTGACTACTGGAGTACGATATTCATAAGGCTTTTTTTTGATTGCTTGTTCGCAGGTACTTGGGTATCGAAACGAGACTGAGCGGTACGGCTCATGGTGAAACCGCGGGAGGCCTCGAGACGGGTCAGTCGCCGCCGATTGGTGCCGGGGTCATAGGTCCGGCGAGTGCCGAAAGGAACTGCAAAAGCCCCCACTTGACGACGAAACAGCAGGGAATATGTTCACGCTCGCCTCCGGTCTTGCAGGTGAGTTCTCGGACACTCGCGTTGCTTCTTCTATCTTCATCCTTGTCTTCATCTTCTTCGTCTTTACTTCTTATAAAAATGTGATCGTAATAAAGATGCATTCACAATGGAGAGTCCACTAATGGTTCAAATTATCATCACCGTGATTGTTAATACCAAAGGTGCGTTTTTTAAATGCTGTTTCTATGCATATACGTCCAAAATAAACAGATGAAAATTGGCAGGGTGCACGAAGGAAATTTCACACGAAAAATTACCATGCATGTTGACATAGCAGCGTCGGATCATATGCTAAATGCAAAAAATTTGACTTTGTTTTTTTTTTTTTTCTAGTTAGAAGTTATGAAATGTTTCTACGTTTTGCTGCAGCATAGAAATTTATCGTGTCAAATTTTCTCCTTGTAGAGACTGCGTTACCAGACCTCTATATATGTGGTATGTGGTTTTCAATGAGTAATGGAGCTGATGGAATTATCGTATCATATAAAATAGTGTAAACATGAATGCCATCGACTTGAAAAATTGGAATATTCTATTAAATGCTGTAGAAATGATGCTCCAACTATTTGATTTTTGTTCATTTTATTGAACCCAAACGAAAAAGAGTTGAATCCGCAATTTTTTGTCTAATTCAAGGGGATTTTGTTCCATAAACGAATTGATTTTTAATAGTGTTTGAAAAAAAAAAAAATTGCTACGATATCTGTGTTCAGAGCACCCTGTGCAACGTATTTACATCAATAATTTGCTTCGGAACTCATAAAGTTGTTGTCAATTATCCAGAATGTTAACAATTGGCAATAGAATATTGTAATCTTTAGAAGGCTGGGTATAGTATTTTAGAGCGCTATAATTTGACTTGATTGGTGTGGCAGAACTTGTAGATGAACATTTTCATGCCTTTGTACGGTCGAAGCTTTTGCGGCAACATTGGAAGGAACAACGATAATTTAAAGTCGAAAAAGCCCTCAACTGAGACGATTGTGAACATAACTTAAGTAGAGTCAGACTCAGAACGATATATTGTGAGAAAGAAAAGAAAGTAGCTCGATCACGCAAAACGTGTTGGTGCTTCGTAGCGGGGCGGGGAAACGAGTTGGCGCTTCTTATTGCAACGGTGATTATTCATCGACCCCCCGACGAGTGAGTGTGGCCTTCTTCTCAATTTTTTCATATATTTTTTTTTCGTTGGCTATGATAGAGGGGTAAGCTGGATTGCCCATAGCAGTTAGAACAGAGATGGATAAAAGAGATGAGGAAGAGAAAGAGAGGATGAAAAGAATCTTAATCTCCTGCATTTAACGCCCAATAGATTTATCGCCAATTCAAATCACGCGGCAGCATCGAATCAAGAGAAGCAAAAGAGATAAATGGAATTTAGTTCGCTTGGAGTGAATCCCAGACACCTGCTGCTCCAGGATAACATAACTCGATATTTTGTCTTGCATCAAAACCCATAAACAATTCACTAATTTACATGCGCTTTATGATTTTATTTTTGGTAACTATCCGAGTAAAAACTGTAAAGATTTATCTTTGTGGATTTTGGTCATGTGAATGAAGTTTCTCATTGGAACCAGTGGAATTTTCTTATATCTGTTGCTTTTTCGTTTTTTTTTTTTTTTTTTTTTTTTTTAATTCTTAAGCCTAGACCGAACGAAACACTGCCTCTAAATGGGTTAATGCATTAACGTTGTGAGACTTCAGATGACTATCAAATTAGTCGGATACCAAATCTTACGAACCGCGAGTCCCGCGCTGACATTTCTTTCTCCTTGTCTTTGCCTTCTCGCGGGATGTATAAAAATTCATAGCTGCTTACAACAGACCGCGCTCCATTCATTTCTCAGATGGATTTCTCAATGTCCGGACTGACCGAGAAAAAAAAAACCTACATGAATATTCATAACTCAAATATTAGATCCCTTATAAGACATTTTGGTATACGGGAATGGCCACCTAACAGCCATATTTGTCGCAGCAGTAGCAGCGATGCTGGAGAAAAAAAAGAGGGATTCAATCGCAGGAACACTCGACGGATATCGAGTCAGCTCAAGCGTGGAATCGATTATTCTAATAGGTATTTAATTCCGAACGAGCGAACATGCACTAGCGGGTTAGGTTCTGAAAAAAAAGGAAAGAAAAATATGAAGAAAGTATGAGAAGCTGCGTCCGGTTTCTTTTATACCTCGTGAAGAGTTATATGCAACTCTCCACGAATCGTTGCATGTCTTGTATGTTTTCTGATGCTCATCCTTACGCAATTTGTTTGAAAAGTATCGAGCGCTTTCGACGAGCCATGAAATTCGCTGTTAATGTTGGATTAACAGTGAGGGAGAGATGCGATCCGAGAACCCTACGGCTATCGTGTACACATAATCTCACTTCGCAGCCAGAACTATAAATACAACATGTACGGTAAAAGCGCTACATTTATACGGGTAATATAACTCGTCGTCAATTTTCGAAGCGTCTTATCCACAAGGAAACCTTATTTCGACATATTTTCTTGTCATCGTCGTAAAACTTTACTCATGCGTTTTATAATGTACATTTTTCTCCTGCGTGTCTTTTACAGGCTATCAGTGCCGGCGCGAGGGTCGCGATCGAAGAATGCCAGCATCAGTTCCGATCAGCTCGATGGAACTGTTCGGTGAGCCCTGAGAATCCCGACAATATATTCGGTGGCGTAATGCTAGTCAGTGAGTATACAAATCCACCTGCTACCTTTCTTATCATTATCGATATATTTTCTTTAAACTTCTTGCGACAAGTGATAGCACAGAACAGGTTTATCAATCTTTTATTTTTTGATACTTTTATCCAGCGCATTTTGTCATAAAAAGGCAGTCGTATCAATTGACAAAATATTAGGGACGTAAAACCCAAACTATATACAAATCAGAAAACATTTCATGAATGTTAATTTTTATTGTGACAACTGAAGTCAGATCAAAAATATCTCGTACTTTGAGCTGCAAGATATTTCGAATACTAATTATCCAAAATTTTGTTTCATCTTTTGAGCCGTTTGTAATTTTGTTACTTATGATAACAAAGATTTTTCCGCAAAGCTTTAAATCTGGTTATGATTCTATTTATAAGATTTTTCGTTATAAAATAGTATTTACTTTTGATACATTTCCGAGGACAATTGAAGGTATAATTTTGTTTACTGAATTATTTGAAACTTTCGTACTACTTTCGTTCAAATAAATGAAAGGTGAGGTGGTTGATATTCGAAGGATCATAAATACACGAGGATTCATTGTTTTTGTTTTGTTTTAACTTCGTTTACAGATAGTCGGGAAGCTGCATTCGTTTATGCGATATCAGCTGCCGGGGTTGCTTACAGCGTAACGAGGGCATGCTCGAGAGGTGAACTCACCGATTGTTCGTGCGATAACCGAGTCAGGGCGCGACACCCCAATCACTGGGAATGGGGTGGTTGCAGCGAGGTAAATCGATCTGATCTTCTCATTTTTTTCGTCCATTTTTTCCTATCTTCTGTATCCCTAGCACCCTTAACTCATTTTGTAGTGTATCGTCCAAACTGGAGTGTCAAATTTTCGGGGTTTCACTGTGCTGATTCCTACTTTTTGCCTTTCATACTTACTCGAGCACGTACCACTAATCTCGCTTAACAAGAGCATTCCTTTTTTGAGATCGTAACTAGCTACTAGCTTTTTTTTTTGCATCTGTCAGTATTGAATTAAAAAAGATGGCTTCAAAAATTCACAAGAGAATTCGGTCAATGGCTCCGAAGCATTCCATCGTAATATTGCAGTTAAAAGAAATTCAACGCGTTCCTAATATTTTTAAACTGTATGTTTAAAAGCATTTTATTCATGGAAATGTTGTTAACAACCTGGAAAAAAAATGTCCTCCCGGTCCATCTATAGTTGTCACATCGTATGATTTAAATTTTCTTCTCCTACAAAACATAGATCGGTGAAACGTTAACGTAAACGAATGTATTTTGTGCCTGAACAGGTGACCCCTTGTAGACATTGCAAGCTTACAAGGGGATTAAAGGGGGCTAAGCTTGTTAAGTTGCAACAACCTTCCCCCTCGCCCTCCAGTTTCCTCTCTCTTACTCGCACGATTCAGGCTCTCCTCGACGACATTGCCTTGTTCCACCCTGTTAGCCTATACCCGAGACACTTATACGACCTGTTCTTCTTCCCTCTTTCGCCTATATGCGTACAAATACCGTTGTGCAAACACACGAACCAACGACGACGACGTCGACAACAGCGACGATGAAAACGACGACCAACTACGACGAAAACGGACGACACGTCGTTCTCGTTACTGCAAAGCTTTACCTTTAATCCTAAAACTACAACGATTCCCTGTAGATATCCACCAACATTTATTTGATCTATGAAACGAAAAGACATATATAGACCAGTAGAAAAATTCCCATTTCACTCTGTTGAAACTTTTGAATAAATCTTTTTCCTCAATTACGGGAGACAATATAATTTTGCATTATATTCATCAAGTTTTATCCAAGTTTCCAAAAATTGACCGGAGAAAAATTAACTTGTGAACGTGACTATGACGAGACTGTGATTTTTGATTTTTCCGGCACGCCTGTCATTATTGATTGGTAAATTGGATACAGCCCGAAAAGAGTTTATCATTTCCTTAAATGATGTTTCGCAACAATCACTATCTCGCATATACGCCAATTTGAATCGGCCCAGAAATTTCATATTTTCCTGAAGTTCCCCTGCATTTTTCATTTATTTCAGTTTTTTTTTTCACTGAAAACTGCATCCTTATAAATGACATGACTATTACACGTCAACAATTTAAAACATCGAAAAACGTTAAACAAATAACCGTTTCTAAACGCAGGACATACATTTTGGCGAGAAACTATCACGCGAATGGTCTGATGGAGGTGAAGAACCCATCAAGGAAGAAGGACCGCTAGCGGCGAGAGCATTGGCGGGCCAATTGATGAGGAAACATGATAGCGAGGCCGGAAGACGAGCGGTTCGTTCGCGAATGCAAAGAGTTTGTAAATGTCACGGTAAGTTTAGGAATAACTGAGTCGTCATATTTTCAAATACTCAGTATTTCCATTGTACATCAAAACTTGACGTTTTTCTACAACGGTATTTTCCTTTCGTACCAACTCGTCTTCGCAGGGATGTCAGGTTCATGCAGCCTGCGAGTCTGTTGGCGAAGATTGCCAGCGTTCAGAGGAGCCGGTGGAGCTCTTGCTGCTCTCCACGAGGGAGCAGCACTCGTTCGTCTCGCACAAAGGGGTGGCCGGAGACCGGCAAGACTGCGACCCGCGAGACCGGATCTCAAACGACCGAATAAGACAGATTTGGTTTATCTTGAAGAAAGTCCCGATTATTGTGAACGAAATCTCACGTAAGTTTAATCCTAATTGTGAATAATATATTTTCGTCAAATTTCCAACATTTTTTTCAGAATTCATTTTCTATATTACCCCCGTTTCTACTAATTTCTTATCATTCTATTGCTAGTAATTCAAAAGACTTAAATAACCGCTGGTTTATAGCCACTTTCAGGACTTAACTACTAAAAACAGAAAGGTCTCGATTGGAACTGTTTTGTAGAGAATTTAACACTCTGCAAAATTCGTTTGATTCAATTTATCTCTACATTCGACTGTTGAGACGGTACGCTCGGTGGAAGTGCGCGTATAATTTTGTCAACTTTAGTCATTAACGAATCCAAAGATATGCGCAAAAAAAAAAAAGAGTTTCAAGCTTCTTAACTGAAAATGCAGTGGGAAACTTATGTTTATAAGACTGACCATTGAACCTTGGACTTCCTGTATATAATATTTCATTAAATAAATTGTATTTTATTTGTTCAACAGACTTGGAATTCCGGGTACTCGAGGACGAATATGCAATCGAACGTCCCTTGGTCTTGATGGCTGCAGACTCTTATGCTGTGGTCGTGGATATCAGACGCGGGTCCGTGACGTAACGGAGAAGTGCAAGTGTCGATTCGTGTGGTGTTGTAGAGTCGAGTGTGAGCTTTGTCGACACACTCGCGAGGAGCACGTATGCAATTAAGTGGGAGGAGGAGGGGAAGGGGCAGTCCCCAGGAATGGATGAGTCTTTTCAACCCACACTCCATGACCTCGTTCAAGTCGAAGGATGTTTCTGGATGCTGTATACGCGGGTCTCTAGGATCATCACTTAAAACGTCACGAAAACGAGCGATGAACATAGCGAATAAACAACAACAGCATTATATCTGTTAAGAACTCGTATTCTTTTGGCACACGTTGTTGCAACGAGAGGCTAAGGAAATCTTTAATAACTCTCTGTGTACGGAGATTCTAGACATATTTATAAATTACACATACAAGTGAAAGAATATCGATATGAGATCGACGAAAAATTTGCGTCAAATCCCTTTCAATTCTCTTTCAATTATCAACATCAAATGAAAACCATTCGCCAAGATGTGCTCAATTGCTCTTTGGAATCGCGTCATCTTTCTTGTACGCTTAATATTTTCTGAGATAATTTTATCATTACCAAATGCAGGGGAGAGGGGGGAGTCGTCAATGACAGCGAAACTGTATTAATCCATTTTAAAATCATTCAACTTTTCAACAATATTGAATACCATTGTTATTTTACTCAAAGTGTTCGTTTTTGTATGGAATTTCTATAAAATTACAAAATTTATATCTTCCGTGTGATTTTGTAACGGAACGAAAGACAGGGCGAGCACCAAAAACTTAGTTTCCATATTTTTCATTAAAAGATAAAAAAAAAGATGAATTTGAGTTTGAAGTTGAGATGATGAAGTTTGAGATGAATTTAATTTGGAAATTTCGAAGCCCTCGATACGTGTGGCACATCGTTTTCAAACGTTTTGACAAGCATACGAAAGCCCTTGGATTTTCAAAGAGGCAGTTCCATTGGTAGAGTGAAAAAAAGAGTGGAGAAAAATTTAGAACGTTTGCCACATTCGGTTAATTCATTTTTTCTCGTACCTATTTGTATTTCGTATCATTTTCAAGCGAGATATAGTATAGCGAGCAGAGTAAACAATGGTATTTACTGAAATTTTGATAAAAAGCGATACTTCCTGTCAAAATGGAGCCTCATTTGTCAAGTTTTGTCTATCGTTTCAAAAATCAATTTCTATAAATGGGTCTCACCCAATTAACACTTGAAATCATCGAATTTTCACGCGGCAGTGATCAGAATAAACTTAAAACGTGAATTTACCTTTCGACTACATGGGAATGTTTTTTTTTTTTTTTTTTTTTTTTTTTTTTTTTTTTTTTTTCAAAATTGAATACATTTATCTTGCATTTTTCAAATGGTTTTTTTACTTATTGTAAAAACTACTTAACAGATTTTAAACGAACCGATGAGTACAGCAATTTTCATGTAACGAAATTATTTTCAATTAACTATGCAAATAGGATAACCATAAAAACGAAGACGAGCAACATATCCCTGTTATCGTTTTAGCAGAAACTTGGTTTTTGATCAAAACCAATATATTGCAGCGTGACAAAATTAACATTTCCCTAATTGTCAAAAATTACTGACATGACAAAGAAGCTGCTAAACGTTGATTTCCCGCCATCTTTCTCTCTATCTCTCTCTCACTTATTGCTTTTTTACGCAGGTTACACATAGCATGGAAGAGAGAAAACTTTTTTAGAAAGAAGTAGCGTCCACCGGGATTCGTTTTTTTTTTTTACTAACGTTAAAATCGATCTGCCAATGATAATGTACATAAAATCCCCTTCTTCCTTTTTCTTACTCTTCACGAATCCGATAATTTAAGATAATAAATAATAAATGTGTAAATATTTATAGAAAAAGGACTGACGTAATGATATTTCTCAAGTAGACTTTTTTGTTTCTTAGTTTTTCAATATTTAAATAGTACTTCTTGTACGAGCAATCGGGAAATACCTGATATATCGTATCATTGGAATAAATGAGGCAACGATAAAAACATTTCACCCGTTGTAATTACGCCTATTGTCTTTTATTTGTTTTTTTGTTTGTCCATTTAACTGAATTGACTTTGAGAGTTTTTACTGAACAGAAAAATGTAAAACGAGGATAGTTTCTCGGACTGCATTTTCCCAGGCGTACGAATGCTATATGAATGTGTCAAATATGCCAATATATATTTAAGAATCTAGAGTTAGATAACTATCATACTGTCAAATTTTCGAGCATAAACCTCCTATAAATTCATCAGTACTTATCGTGCAATTGAGCGATCAATTTTATTGTTCGTTCTGCAAAAATTATCCTAAACTTAATCTTCTACTGTAATAAACCAAAACGCATGAAGGCACTAGTAGCATTTCTCGCAGAATTGTCACAATTCCAAGGCTTGAGGAAAACATTTGTTGCGAATTATTCGAGTGGATGTCAAACTTGAACATTTGAAAGATTTTTCTAAATACACACATCGCTTCGAATAATTTAAAACTTGACTACCGTACGACATCATTATTTTGTGGAGTTTTTTTTTCATAAAAATCTTCAAATGTAGAAGTTTAAATTTTAGTGTAAAATCGATGCAATGAACAATGAGAAAAACGGCTATGTCGCAATGATTATTATCGATTTTTTGGCTTTCTCTGACATTAAAAGAAAGAAAAATGAGGTCAGACACTTTTGAATGGAACAGAAATCAAGCTTTTGTATAGGTTTTTACATTATGTGTGATGGTTTTCTCAGTCTTTACTGAAGTCCTTTACCGAAACTTTTGGTTTCTTACACCTCGGTCTTTTCCTAAACAACCGTTAAAAACCTTTTCGTGATTTTTTAAATAGAAAAATCGTCATCTATCCACAAATCAGGTGTTCGTCGCGCAACAACATAAATTTGGTTTATACTCTTCAAATTTTCAAAGATTGTCAACGAAAGCTGCAAACTTTCTCTCGTGCATAAAGTCTAAGAGCGTTTGCTTCTCAAATCTTAAAAATCTATGTAACTGCAACATCTTTGGATGATTAAAACGATAAAAATGTGGTTCTAGGGATGCTGTAAACATAAAAGATATGGTGAAATAAAGGCTGCCACCTGCTACCAGAAACGGCGATGATAGAAAACCATGAGAAATTTGTTCGCGTTATCCACAAAGTCAATACATAAAAAAAAAAAGCTAAACAGTTTATGGCAACTTGGTGTAATCACAAAGTTAATACTATGGAAAGTTTACTTGTAATCCTCTCGAAACGGTTTCGATTTACTCGAAAAATTCTATAAACTCAGTAACAGATCAACTGCAAAATATAAAAAAACGAAACAATTACAGAAAAGTGAATACAATCGTAGTGAATCGAAGCAGCGATTGCTTTTGAGTTACCGATTCATTTTTTATTCGTTTTTTATAGTCGATTCCGCATTTTTCTAACCATAAAGAAACTTAAAAAATGAATGCAATAAAACCTCAACACAACAGTTGCATTGGAACGAAAAGCAACCATGCAACGTCCATTGTAAGACTAAGTTATTTCGTTGCTTTTATTTCTTCCAATTATTTCTCGAAACTTATAAACAGAACCAAAAAGAAACCTTGTAGAAGTTTCGCAAAGATTACCTTAGAATCAAAAAGCAACTATAACACATCCGGAGTAGTATTAAAATATCCTGCGTTGCCATAAAGTTACTTTTCGGTTTGATTCATAGGATTGATAACGTTTTAAAGTAACTATTAAAAGTGTGATTGCTTTTTGGTACTACCTGGTTGCTCCGATTCACTAGGAAATACACGAAAGTGATAAAAACAATAATTATGATCTGTCTACCATTCCAAACATTGCAGTTTGAATGAAATTGAGAATAAATAGGGAACCAACCGATAATCTATGAATCATTAGGAGCTGTCTCATAAATGATCTCGTCTCGAAATGGAGTAGACTTTTCGATTAGCTCTGTGTGTTCGTGCACGAAGAAAATAAGGCGAATGTTTATGCCGTAAGGATTTAGCTATAAATATATTATAGCCAGTAAATGTAACGTTAATCATATAAACATATTATACAACGTGCGAGGCGAGTACTCGTTTCAATGACGATATACAAAGTGCAGTATTGACAAAATGTAATTTATTTTCCTCACGATAAATAAAAGAAAACGAATGGATATGTAAATATAAACACACAAACACACATATATTCAATCTGTATATGTGTGTATGTGTGTATATATATTTATTTGCATATATAAAAACTTATAAATATATAGAAATACATTATATATATAAATATATTATATATTACATATTACTATTAACGTTCTTAGCTTTTTCTAATGTTACTGGAAAAAAAAATGCAAAAAAAAAAAAAAAAACAAATTATTCGTACATTACCAATAAAACTTTGGAAAGGCCCTAGGCCATTGTATCCTAGTATAAAATA
Source organism: Campoletis raptor (assembly GCA_948107755.1). Taxonomy (NCBI): domain Eukaryota; kingdom Metazoa; phylum Arthropoda; class Insecta; order Hymenoptera; family Ichneumonidae; genus Campoletis; species Campoletis raptor. The sequence continues at coordinate 16,314,791 of OX403622.1, forward strand.
TTTGTATATGTATGCAATCCTCTTGTACTCTATACGTGTATTTATAAATACGCATCGATGAGAGAAAAAACAAACACAACGTCTCTTACCTTTTTTTACCCTCAATTTCCTTGCATTGATTATTGATACACTAAATTATTATTGGTCAAATCTTTTCTCTTTGCGGCTGTGCTTTTGATTGCTTTTTGATTTGAACCACATGAATATGGCGGCCAAGGTTAGAATACCACCGATTATTATGCCGATAATGAAACTTGACAAAAGCTGAGAATCCCCGACCAACGTTCTAACTTCATTGGCTCTCAAAACTGGTGCTTTTATTCCTCTCTGAGCATTCCTGGCTACGTAGCCGAGCCAATACACGAGACTGTCCGAAGGTGGTAATGGGCGATCACGAATTATGGATGAAAAACTTCTTGCCACTTCTCGATAACCTGTTGTTTTGTGCACGAGATCTATTGCTTCGAGAATAGAGTTAATACTATCATCACTGTTCGTCGAAGTCGCAAAGCCTAATTCAATCGCTTGCTTCTCATTCGAACGCTCGTAGAAATCTCGTGGGAAACATATTACTGGAGTTCCGTGAAACACTGCTTCAAGAAGTTCAACTTCTTGGCAATGACTCAAGAAAACTCTTGCTCTCGCATATCCTGCATAATGAAATAAATATACGAATTCAGATTTTCTTTCGTAAAAAAATTATTAAATGCTGTTTTATCCGTAAAATTTTAACCTCGCATCGAAAAACACAAAAATTGCAGCAGTGATTACCTATTAGATCTTGTCGATCCACTTCATGATGAACAAATAGATTTTCGGGTTTCTTTTCCTCCGCAAACTTTACATCACGATTTTTCCAAGCTATTGCCAAACCCTGTCTACCTTGAGGCAATTTTTGGGCTAATTCTTCAATCATCGGAGCGAAATTTTCGTCTAGAGTCACAACTACAGTTCCCAGGCGGAATTCAACTAATTCCTTTTGCAATACCGAAGGCAAAGGATGGGCACCTCTGCAGTGATGACATCCAATCTGTAAATTATTGAGCAACCAATTTTTCAACCTTACTTGGGTCGAAAAAATAAATAATTGATGCACAAAAACAGTTTTGCTCAATATTTCGATCAATTAAAAGTCTTCATGATCATACAAATGTCAATGCAACGTTATTTCAATTTTTCAAATTTGTATTATCTCGTTGAGTCCCTACCAAATTTTTCTTTGCAAATTTTCTAGTAATCAACTACTTTTTCAACAACGAATCTGAGATTTTAGACTTCTACTTGGCCTCTAGAACATATTTAAATGGAAAAAAATATCAACAGTCATTAATTGTAAATTGCACAAATACCACAGATAAATAATTAGTTGAGTTTCGTGCATTTTCATGAAAAAATGCAAGTTCTACTATAATAAACTGTTACGACAATCGGACTGTACATTTTTCACCAACTGAAATTCACAAAATATAGTTCACTTCAATGTATACTAACATGAACAGGTTGTTGACCCAACAATGCGAAATCCGAGCGTAAAATGGGATCACTGGAGCTCAGAATGAGTTCGACCTTGGAATAAAGTTTATCGAAATCGATTTCTATCTCAGATAAATGTTCCTTTGCTAATTTCAAAGCAGGAGCCACATAAGCTCTGTTTGTACTAGCGATGACCGAACTGGAATCGGCGTTGGCCCAAAATCCTGACCAAAGACCACCAGTATGAATCGGTAAAGCAATTAAAGTTCGCTGCACCGTGTACAAATCTTCTTCAGGGCCATAGGTCACAATAACCGGAATAGAATTGATAAACCGGACCCATGGCAATAAACAAGCATCGTGTCTTCAAGCAAAAACAAAATTTATGTAAAATCGAATAATTGACTATGAAAAATGCATGATTTATTATGCATCGACCGAGTATTTTCAAATGAAAAAATTAGTTTTTAAAAAATGAGTCAAAATACAAAAACGTAAGTGATCTAGTGATGAGCAAATGATGTTTACGCGAATTATCGATCAATTCACTTGGTATTATGTGAGGTCATTTGAAAGGTCAAATTATCACGATTACTCTGTTGTTTTGAAATATGCAATTAATCTTTTTTTTTTTTTAAGATACAAGGAACGTTGAATTGTTGCTTTTATTATTTCAAAATTTGGACAGACAAAAACAGTAACAACGAGTAGTTTTTTTTTGTAAAATGTTTAAAATATCAATACTTTACAAATTTCGAATATTTTTAATGATTGTTCGCGTGGTTTTATTACTAAATTTTGAAAACGTAATGAATTTTTTGTTTCAAGACAAACTTTTGTGAGAAGCTCGAAAGAACTTTTTTGTACTTCATTCTTTGATTTTATTCTATTTTTCGGTCGCTAATTTCTGACAATAAGCAATGCTGTTGAGAACGAATTTGACGTTTGTTGACATTATAGTGCAGTGGAGTGAATTTTGAAAATTTATACATACAAAAGATAAAATTACATGAAATTCATATATTTAATGGATGAAAATATATTGAATAAATAGTAATTATGATTCCAAAATCCTTTTGCATTGTTATGCCATACCTGAATGCCGGGAAAATAACAAAAGTCGGTTGAATGTCTCGTACTCTTTTCAAAATGTTTTGATCTGTCAATAAAGCTTCACAAGCGTTGAGTGCTACTTTATCAGCCGAGGGATCATCATTAGTGTTTAATTTCAAAACTTCGACGCCCTGAAGATTTTCGTACAAATGATGTTTTAAACCGGCGTTAACGATGAGTGTGGACTCGATAGATTGTCCGAAAAGTGTGTGGGCGAGCAAAGATTGTTCGTAAGATTTTTCGAAACCGATTATGAGTGCGGATTGCGGTGATTTAATAGAAGTCGAACCACTCACGAGGTAAAAAAACAAATAACTGATAAAAATGTGACAAAACAACATCGTGAAATCTGATTTCCCGCCTTTTGAGAGTCAATAAAATATTACTATTATTATTAATAGTTGATTAATTTTTCAAGTTTCTCGAATATTCTGACGCACTCGGCTCCACGTTCTTGGCCAACCAGCCGAATGAAATATACAATGGAGTGCGGCGAGGCTAAAATATACGCGGAGCACCGCGTATGAATATCAGTGTGGGCAACGAACAGTTGTGGGATGCTGCATAGCTTCTCGACCGGCTGTTTTGACTCATTTTCTTCCGCCGCGTTGTGTACTTTCGTTTTTTGCTCCGGATTAGTCTCTCTGATATGCTGAATTTTTTCTAGCATATAGGATTTGAAAACAGTGAAAAAAGTGAACTAATTTTAGAATCTCTGTTTTTGAAGATACTTTTTTTGTTGAAATTGAGATCCGGTGGTAAGGAAACTTCAAGCTCATCTACAGTTACTGATTTATCGGCAAACCCTTTTTTTTTTTTTTTCAAGAATGTATTCCCCCAGGACTTATCCATTGGCAGACAATACGACCGCGTCACATTTGTAATAATAATCCTTTTGTATTAAACTTATCAGAATCAAATACAAATTAATTCAAATAGTTGTTTGATGAGCGAATAATAGCTTATTGGATTTTAAAGGTTTGAACAAAAAAGTATGAGTGTTTTGTTTGTAGTAAAGATTTCTCAGTTACGATCAGTTGGTTAAAGCGAACACTGCCAAAGTCAGTCCTAGGGTACACTTACAACCCTCCCAAAAACATTTCTCTACCGAAACAATAAATTTAACCTAAAAACTGTATCATTACAGCTATACCACAAAAAAGCACTACCGATGAATAGCCCTACCAAATAAAACAACGTACGATACAACTTAACCAAACAAAAATTAAATATAGGTCTACACAACGCCATAAATACCACAATTCTCCCAATACGTATCGTACGTTGTTTTATATTTTAATTTGGTAGAGATGTTCGAAGGTAGTGCTCATATAATATGGTATAGTTGTGATGGTACAGTTTTTTCGGGGTAGAGTTGTTATTTTGGTAGAGATGTTTCTAGTGAGGGTGAAAGTGTACCTTTGTCAGGAAATTAATTTGTCAGTCGCTCAGTCGGTGTTGTTTCTGTGATCTCAAATTGGGAGTCGGTACGAGCTGTACGATTACGAGAGCAACAAAAGCTTCTGGCACGTACAGCACGTAGCCCCACTCTGAGGTGCGCGCGCAATGACTCAGAGGATTCCGTGTCATTCTCATAAACATATAACACACAGCCAAACGTCCGACGAACGCGAAGAAAGTTTTGTTTACGACATTCATTCGCTGCGTATAAAAACAAACGCAGGTTCCTCCAAGTGCGATATATGCAACATTTAACAATAACTGAAAAATATTAATCGTTAATTATTTGACGATTGTATACATAAGAATCTTTTATTCAGATTTCGTCTGTGTCTGTGAACTGTGAACCTAAACACGCAAATTGCTTCTTTTTACGTTTTTTTTTCTTTGTGTACACGATACGTAAAAAAATTGTCTCTTTTTCACGATTCAGCATCGTTGAATGAGTGCTCGCGAGTTTTCCGATCGCATTAAGCCACGGATTCGTCAGAACAACTTTCGGATCTGGACGCAGCTGAGGCGGACTCGTGAGTATTTCGTCACAGTCGAATCCTCTATAACACGTTATATGTTTCGACAAAACGCTTAAAACGAATACTTTTCTGGAAGGAACATGAGTTTCGCCGAGAAACCAGACGGCACCTCTAAGGACGAGTGGGTGGCTAAACTTGAAGAAGGATCGCATATTCAACGCGTCTCTATGAACAATTTGATCATGAATTATTTGGTAACCGGTAAGCCATTGTTCACTAAATTCTACAAGAATTTCGTAATTTTGAGATGCAGAAAAACGATCCAAGTTGTCGAAACTTTTATTTCTCCAACTATGTAAGTAAAGTTTTCATGCCTGGATTGTAATTTGAGAATATTGATTGTTCGCAGAGGGTTTCAAAGAAGCTGCCGAGAAGTTTCAGCAAGAATCAGGTGTGGGTCCGACCGTCGAGCTTAATTCACTGGACGATAGAATTCGTATTCGGGAGGCTATACAAAACGGACGCATTCAAGAAGCCACGGATTTGGTCAATCAGCTGCATCCTGAATTACTGGATAACGACAGATATTTGTACTTTCATTTGCAACAATTGCATCTAATTGAGCTCATCAGAACCGGCAGAATCGAGGAGGCTTTACAATTTGCTCAGGATCAGCTGAGCGAAGCTGGAGAATCTGATGATAATATACTCAGCGAGCTCGAGAGGACTTTGGCTCTTTTAGCTTTTGAAGAGCCTCACAAGAGCCCGTTTAGTGATTTATTGCATCCAACTCACAGGCAAAAAGTAAATAACATTGTTTTTCTTTTAGTGTCCTACCCAATTGTTTTTAAACTAAAAATCATTTTTTGTGATCAAAATGGAAAATGATCAATCCTCCATAGAAGATATGCAAAAACTTGTATTTGGAAGAAGAATGAGATACTTGAATGAATTTCTAAAAACGTTGTGATTTTTTAAATGTTTTACAGATTGCGAGTGAATTGAATGCTGCTATACTCAAGATGGAGCATCAAGAATCGACAAGTCCGAGATTGAATAATCTTCTAAAGATGATACTGTGGGCTCAAGACGAGCTCGATAAAAAGAAAGTCAAATACCCCAAAATGACCGACCTCGGTAGCGCGACCATCGAAAGTCCCAAATAAAATTCAAAAAACACGAGAAAACAGCAAAATAAGAAAAGAAAAACAAATCAACCTGTAGTATGTACATCAAGTCTCAAAGTGAATGATGCTGTCGTTTTTTTTTCTTTTTATTTATTTGATGCTCCTTCGAAGACTGCGTCTAAGATCATTACTACCGTAAAAAGCGTAATCTGTCTGGCACACGAGAAAAAAAATCGCCAAATGTATCAGAACTAAGAATTTATTACATGTTACGTTTTCGTGATCCCAATGACTTTTTTCCTCCCCTTTTTCTATTATACTCAGAGGAATATGTATAAATATTATTAAAATAATTTAAGGTAATCATGTTGAAATATTAATTTTTTCCCTGACTCCTTCATTAAATCCTTCATAAATTCCATACATTCAAGATCATCGAAGTTTTTAATAATATTCAAATTAGCATCGTTGAAATTGAACGAAACTTCTACAACCATTTTACTTATAGATTTCCCCAGTGAAACGATTTGATAGATTTTTCTTTCATTTGGCACTGGTCTGTGCTTTATTTAAAAATTTGTCCCAACTAGGAATGATCAATTTTTATAACTTGAATTTGTACTAAAAATTAAACTATTGAATTTGATTAAACTATTCAAACTAATTATTATTGAAAAAAAAAAACAAAATTTGTTGCATTTCAACGGTGCTAACTCCCACATGACAATTTCGAAATAATTTTTCAAGGACATTTCTTCAAAGTTTTTCTTGTCTTATCGCCGTCGTTTGAATAACTCGTGTTACATATATACCACTGTAGAAACATTTTACAGTATGACAGACAATCACTATTTCTTGATGTTTCACTGTGAAAGGTATGTTAACCAAAAAAATTAAAAATGACGAAAATGTCTGTGCCGAAGAGAAGCACTCGGGAAAAACATTTCTTATTGAGTCCTATACCCAGCAAACAAAATGGTCGTACAGTACCCGTACGATGTAAGCATTTCGTACAGTGTATACTGTACGAAATGGTACGATGATGGTACGCGGTATTACGCCAAAGTCCCACGGCTGTCTATATAGTTATAACACTCGATCATAGCAATACGGTGTGTTCTCGCAGTACCAATATGTATGTAGGACTTTACAGTATAACGTAAATAAATGTACGGCTACCCTGATTATGTTGATACACCGTATTCATACAATTCTATTATAGTACGTCTCTCGTATGGGTAACGCGCTTGATCTTTAGCTTGGCTAATATGTTGTACTGCCATGGTAATACTACGGTACCTCTACAGTATCGACGGCGTCGCAGGGTATCTGATATTCTGACCAATCCCGAGTTAGCCCTCTCAAGTCAAATAAATTGATTTTTTAAACATTTTCCGGAGAATGAACAATATTTTTCAAGCGATTTTAACGCACGAACCTTGATTTCTTTCTTAAAGAAATTCTCTACAAATTCACTGCGTCGATTCTTTTTAATTAAACTTCATCTTTCGACTGATTACAGAAAAAAATTTCTATGAACAACTAGCTTTCATAAAAAAAATCGACAAACTTGGTAAGGCTTGCTGTTATGAGAGATAAAATTAACATAAAAAATACCTTAAAGTTTACTTCAAGTTTTTTTGAAACTCTTATGCCGGCCATTTTATGATATTAAAATATGTAATTGATTTACTCACCGTTCGATGTCTTGTTACACCACTCACGGACTCGTCATCCAGTCGTCACCTGTCGCAAAGCCTCTGGAGTTGTGCATCGTCGAGATCCATTGCACGAAAACCTCACTGCTTTATGTTTCACTTATTTCCTTCCACCCATTGAAGTTTCAATCCACTATAACAATCGTTCAATATTCATCAATGTCAATCCCGCACAAATTGTTTGATTAATCTCACGTATTAGTCATTTATCCACGCTCCTTTGGCGAAATCACACTCGAATCCATCACAATCAGCGCACTATAAACCTTACTTTCGAAAATGTTCACAGCTAACATTTGTGTTTAATCACAATAGTATTTTTGAATCTAGAACAAGATGCTTTACAGCTTGCACAAGCAAATTCAGTTATTAATGGAGTAAATAAAATTTATAATTTTACAACTTGAAAAAAAAAAAAAACTATTACGGATTATTGTTGTGTATTATGTAAGAAAGTAAAAATTTAATCCATTTTTTATTTGTTTATATAAAATAATTAATTATTTTTTTATGTTATTTTATTTTCAAAGAAAGGCCTAGGGTTGTATAGTTATTTTTATTCGTTGAGGATTAAGAAGAATTCTACTCCGTAAATTCTACGTTTGGTAAAATTTATCAGCATCGACGAACAATGAACCGTGGCGTTTTATTCACCGACCGACGCTCAGACCGCACTCTCCGTGTATCGCCGGCCGGCGCCCGATAGGTACTAGTATTATCACGCTCTCCCGCTCACCCTACTGTCCCGAGCCCGCCCCACCAGTTGCGCTTCCCCGCTTCTCCTCTCGCGGCGCGACGGCACGGCGAACGTTGCCCCACCATGCAGCAAGCGCACGGGACTCACGGGAGCGCGTAGAACGTAAACAAACAAAAGCAAAGGCCATAGCACACGAGTTCGAAATCTTCAATGTATTTAAATATACCGAAAATGAATTCATTAAATAATATTTTTCTTTTCATCATTCGGTAAAAATATTCGCTAGTAAAATTGTATTATTATGTCTAAACTCCGAACTGACATGATCTTGACAGAAAAGAAACCGCATTTGCACGTATTTTAATTATAACTAATTAAAAAATAAGTTTGAAATCCCTCATCGGTTACTATTTGGATAATCAAAGTGGTAAGAATAATAACAACCGTGAGATTCACGAATAAAATAAATATACATAAATAAATAAATAATTTGAATAATAATTTCAAATAACCACCGTAGTACAGCGTACGCTGGTATTTCGTCGCATCACGGTAGCAGTACCGTGTTAGTATCTTGTACTTAACAGTACGCCTGATGGTTATCTGGGTATTTGGGTAGTTTTTTGATTTCATTTTTATGAAAGTGATCTGCAATGTTAGTTGCCCAACTTCTTAAAAAACGGTGTTATATTACGAAGAAAAAATCGTTCGAACGTCTGCTATCCTTATTAACAATATTTATTTGTAGACATTACGGATTACAGAATATACGAAAACAATAAGAAATAGGCAAGTAACTTTGATAAAATGATTAATAATGGAGAATTTCAATAAATCTTTGCGGTATCAAAAAATGTTTCAGAATTCGAATAGGGTGAGACGCCTATATCTCATTCTATTCCGTTGGGGGATCGATTGTCTCATGTTTACAGATAAAAAATGTTACAATGTTCGAAAAAAAAAAATCAATTTATCATCATAAATCCATTAAATAGGGTCTTCACAGTCTCACCACCCAAAAACGTATTCCATAGCTTTGGACACTAATCCAGTGGATCTCTGAGGAACACTTTCAGCAGAGCGAACCGCTTGAGGGCTGAGATGTTGATTGTAGCCAGTAGCCAATGGTCGAGCATTTTGAATTTTGATAGGTGACCTTACATTGTGGCCGGTTTTTAAGGGATTGGTAGGATCATTGGATTTCCCTGGTGAAGCGAATATTCTCATACTTCCATTAAATTTCCCACGATTTTCTTTGTCTGGTGTAAGAATAACACCTTCGTCCATGCAAGGTGTCACGCCGATCATAATTGGACCGGATACGACGTTACCGTTGCAAGCTAACGCTCTTTGGGCTTCTTGCTCAGTGGCACATTTCAAATGAATCCAATTACTTTGAGGATGTGGGGCAGGATGTTTATCAACTATGCGAACTCTGTTCGATATATGTGAGAGTACGGTATTAATAGCATTTGGGGGAAAACCGAAAACTGTAACCCATTGAAGGAGACCATGAGAAGGAGTTTCGTTGCTCGTTAGATTCGCTACATTTTCAAGGAATATTGAATTATTTGCATTGTTCGACAATAACCTCGTCGATTGATTGTTCACAACACTACGATTATTTGGAGACCCGTAACTCAACGGACTTTGAGTTATGTCTAGGGCGTCGAACAACCCGCGAGTTGGTGGACCTCCCGTATGACTATCTGTATTCATTTGACCACCGCTTGGACTCGTCGCATTTGCGAACATCGCTTTTTGACGATTGTGACGATAATCTGGGGTTCCAAAATTTGATAATGGAGACTGCATATTTCCACTGTTGCTACCTGTGTTTGGATATCTCGGTGATTCCGGTATCATTCCTAATCTTGCTGGCTGCAATTACAAACAAATAACATTCACTATCAACTTATAATCCCATTATTATATTATCATAAAGCTGTGTCCATAACAATAACAACATGAAATGTTATTATTCATATTTTGATCAATTATAGATCAACTAAACTATAGTGCAACTTTTACTTTCAAATCGTTCATATTATGCTATTGAGAAGCACGAGGCTCTTCCAATTCTTACTTTTTCTTATGTATATTCCCAATATGTAATTATCTATTTAGTACACAACTCTGTTTAATCTATATTCATAACTATTAATAGATTCGGATTTATTCCGTTATTATTACTGTTTCTAGTCTGTTTATTGATTTTTTTCTAAATCTTTTTAATGATCAGTATCGAGCCACTGCTATGTTTCTCAATATGAAAAAGAAAATTACAACAGAATTTTATTGTTCTGCCTTGAGTTAATAACTGAATAGAACTTCTTTAATTCTAACATGTCTTCTGACGAAAGAACAACTTTATTTTATGCTGTAATGTACTTGAAAACAGTGTTCGATTTGGAATAAACTTAAACATGAACCATACTCGCTCTGCATCAATTAATATTTATTTTCACTATACTTTTCAGTATTCAAGAAATTATGGTTACTGGTTTAAATGGCTGATTATTTGTTTCGAGATTTCCAATTCTTCATTATGCATCAAGAGACAACAATCTATGAAATACTCCATTTATACGTAGTTCTATTTTATATACTCCAAATATGATAATCCTTTTCATTGCTTTGTTACTTGTTTTTTTTTTTCTGAAATCCCATTAGGTTATTCAATGAAATTATAAATAAAAAGTATTAATACACAAATATAATAGAAAATGACATTTTTGTGAATTTTAATGAATAGCAAAAGTGATTTGCATATTGTTTTTAAAGCATCAAAGAAAAAACGTTATTATAAAAAAAAATCTGGAGTAATAAAATATTTGAAAAAATAAAATAAAATAATAACCAATAAAGGCTTACTGTAGAGGATTCACCAAGAAGAAAACCAGGCAGATACGCAGAATTGCTTCCTGGTGTGCCTGGAGTCTGGACCGGACTGCCGACAGGTGATCCCAAAGCCATGGGTTCCATTTCACAACCTTTAATTTGAAACGTGTGAAAAAAAACATTGTATAAGTTAGCGGACAATGTCTTACAAGGGTTAAAGTAGAAATTCGTCGAAAAGATGTTGAGGTTATGTATTCACAAGTTCATGCATTATCGTTCGGAATTTGCTAGGTTAATAGCCATTACTGATACAGAAAATGAATGTTCATTTTTTGACAGTAAACTTACACTTTATCTTTTATTTATTTTTGTATTTGTCCCAACAATTTGTAGCACCGTATTCCTTTCTTGACAGTTTTTACACCGTTTGCGTGTTTGCGCGTTATTCAGCGCCGTTTTGAATTCACGAGGCTAGTTCACTAGTTTCGAAAATAAATGGCGCCACCGTAGTGGCGGGAAAAAGTAAGAATTCGATTCAGTTTTTTGTCGCTTAACGATTGTAAGGATTGAAAATGTATTGAATCCCGTACATTAATTACATCCGATAAAAAATTTCGACTTTAATCCGCGAAGATGAAGCTTTTTATAAAAATTATCCTTCAAAGTTCTTGTACGGTTATCACCGTACGATTCTTTATTCTTTACTTTTCTTAAGCATTTTGGATGAATGAAAAACTGTGAATACTCTTTCTTTACACGTAAAATTAGTTTTCTAACATTTCATTGATCGAACACTTTGTACATTCGATTTAAGAACGACTTACCTATTCCACAGCATTTTTCATTCTGTCATTTGAATATATATTTTTCTTTTTTGGATATTAAATCATTCGTATGAGATCTAATTTTAAATTATTTTAATATCGATGAAAAGTATTTACATATTTACAGTCACATTAAACGTACACGTACGACGATATATAATCTTGTAAATAATTCGATAATTATAAATTGCTTGGTATTCATCATTAATATAATATTATAATTTCTTTGCACAACGTTTCGAACGAGTATTGATGTAATACAACGATAATATACTCATAATAAATCAATAATATACAGTTACGGTATCTATATCTAATGACGGAATCGATTGGATGAGCACCTGAGGAAATCAAATTAAGGCTCCTATCGAAAAAATAGACACATTTTTTTTGCTTGCGTTATTGTGAGTTTAAGAATTCATTCAATGAATGACTCACTGCAACGGCGAGTATTTCTTAAAGGATGAATCGCACAAACATTCGCCAGAATAATTTTATTCCAAAAACAATGACAGTACTTAATGGTACAAAAAATAATTAAAAAATGATTAATCAATTGGTAGATAGAAAAAAAAAATTGAATGTTCAATGCCTTCAAAATTTCATATATAAGTTTTTTTTTTTCTTTCAAAAACCTGTTTTAATCGCATGAATTTTTATGAGTTTTTTTTTAAATCATTTTTTATTAAATATAATGAAAAAGAAACCCTGTAATAAAAATTATGTGTATTTACCTTTTAGAATAATTATTAGTGAAAAAATATGTAGAGTTTCACAGATGACTTCAGAGTTTCGTTCAACTGCGACGATCCAAAAATCTGATCCCATAAAATATTTGGCTGAAAAACGCAAGGGATTCATCCTCAAATTAAAACTTATGAAGAGACGCACACACATTGACAATTTTTTTGTTGTTTCTTTTTCACTCGTTGTTTATAAGTTAATAATATATATTATGTACAAAAGTTTCGTTGAAAAAGAAAACTAAATGTTCTCCAGGTATTTCTTAACGTACGACGAAAGCATTCGATGTCAATCAGAAGTTATATTATTTGTCCTAAACGAAAGCTTCATACCAACAGCAAAAAAACAAATTTATTTCTGATATGTGTTACGTAATTGAGTCTACTCTCACTGATTTTTCATCTCCTTAAAAAACGCAGTAGTCATTTCGCTGCTTATTTTCGAAGGGCCTAAAATCTTTCGAGCTGCCAGGAAATAAAATAAACGATCCACGTCGTTTATACCTATGTGCGTCTCCCAAATATATATCTCGGACGAGCAACAAATATTTTCTTTTTCTGAGATAACACTTGGTTACGAATATTTTTTTGCAGAGGCCCGCCACCATTATTTTCGTTGTACGACACGACGATATACAAATATTTCTCTATATCACTTATTGGTATTATGCGTTAGGATATCCATGGTTTTTTTCGTAAGAGCCCCCTCCACCTGAGTAGAATTTTGTAAAAAATCGATTATTCGCATTTTCTCGAAAAATTACAGGAATTACGAAATTTTTAGTGAAAAAATCATACAAATGTTTTAAAAATGATAAGTATACTCGAAAATTCAGGTGAAAAATGAATCTCGAATTTCGAACAGCCACCATTGTGCGATTCTTTTTCTGGTTCGTAGCTAATTTTGTTATGTATTTGTGATTAAGAATTTGATGCCTAGTTTATTTCAGATCATCTGCCGATACAAAATGATGAATATCGCAAAGAAAAGTTCTAGAAACAGAGCATGCTCTCTGTGTAACCAACTAACGATTATTATGAGTGTTAAATTGTCGTAAAAAAAAAAAAAATTTATACATACGAGATTACATGATATTTTTAAAAGAATAAAAAAAAAATTGAATAGAGCAATTATTTTCCGAGAAAAAAGCTTTTCAAATATAATCTCTCTTTTGCCCATCTATTCAGGTGTAAGCCCGTAAATCTCAAATATATTTGAACAAAAAATAAAACAAAAAACACAAAAGCGGTTGCGTTCTCTCATCGAAATAGCACATTCTGTATAGTACGTCCATATAGTATTAATCACGTTTTGTTTTCGAGTACAATAATACATATTTCTCTGCTTTTTTTCTTCACTCTTTCTCATTCGTTCGTTTTTTAAATATTTATTATCATTCGGACACGCGCTCATTAAGATATTGACAAACCTTTTTTCACAATCGCGTTAGAAAGCAAACGTGAAAAAAAGTTCTTTTATTATTATCGTTGAACAAGAATGAAGACAGTTGATGCGATGAGAATCGTCCATTCGATGATAAGCCTTTGGCAATCTGAATGATTGAAAATACAAACAAAGAGATTATTTTAATTATGGATTATTGAGTAAAAGGTCCTCGGGAATATTTGCCGAGCGAGTTTTCTCCTATTTGGATAAGATTAATGCGAAATTAAGAGAAGAGAATAGAAGAGGCGTTTATCCGTAGAAATTGGATATCACATGCGGATAATTACTTGATATATATGAAGATTAATTAACAGAAGTGAGCTTTAGTGGACGAGGCGAAAAAAACGTGCGGGTGTCGAGACTGATCTCTTCTTTCTTTCTCTTTTGCTCTGTCCAGAAAGAGAGAGAGAGAGAGAGAGAGAGAGAGAGAGAGATCTGGTGGGTCTTAAATTACCGTTAGTTAGGTCGTTTCGAGTGTGACTCTGAGCTCTAGTTTCTCTGCTCTCCATGACCGGTGCCTTGATCACTCGGTCGTCATTCTTGATACTCTCCTCTTTCCCGTGCTGATACATCGACGCTATTGTCGCCAGACATTTGAGGTTCATGTCGCCACCCTTGCTAAAGTGTTCACCACTTACGCGAAACTCCAAACCAAGAACAGCAGTCTCCAGTCCTCTATCATCCACCGCAGTTATATGTGGTCCTCGCAAATTTTTACTGTCGGCCTAGCGGACGAATTAACTCGGACGTACAATTTTTTTATGTTCACCAATATTATTATCATATTAAAAAAGACGGGAATATTTCCAGGAATCAAACGCATCGAAAAATTAACAAGAACCAGTTGAAACAAAATTAATACTACGTTAAATCAAAAAATAAAATTATATTAACAATTTTGATGCAAATTTATGAAATGCACTTCACCCAATGACCACGCTCCCAACGTTTATTAATTGAATACAACAGTGGACGGAGAAATGTAAAACAAAAAAATGAAGGGATAGATGGAAACCATTATTTTGAAGAATTATCCATTTCGTGAACAACACGTGTTTCGATATCCAAACGAATTTATCAGGGCATACGAATTTTCTAAGTAGAATTACCTACACATTAGTCTAGGCAGAGAAATATACAGATAAAGAAAACTTTTATCATGGAAGCTTTTGACTATTGACGAAAATTGTTTTTATATTGAAACAAAAAGTATAGAAATTCAAGAAGTCGGATGTATAAAATAGTGGTCTAAAGCGACGTTGGTTTGAATCAATATTTCCATGTCAAATTATTCACAAAATTAGCTATTTCGGTGTTTAAAAAAAAAACAATTTGTACCGTCACACGAAAAATTGATCGATCGTATCACGTATCGATACACGGAGAAAATATAATATCAAAAATGCTATGGCATCATTGCTCCGTGGTACCATGTCGTCCCTCTGTTGCTTTCTGCCAAAAACATCGTAATTTTTCATTCATATTATATTGAAATTGACGAAAACATTGAAGTTTTTGGTTCGATTTCGGATGATAAATTGGTACCACAGAGCAATGATGCCATAGCATTTTTAATATTATATTCTCTCCGTGTACTTAATTAATATCGTAATAACCTTTCTGCATCCGAATATATTTTCAATCATTCGGAAACTATGGTTTTCAAAATAATGACAATATTTCCATCATATAGAGTGTACTGATTGGAAATAAAATACTGTGCAATAATAGCTCTATTGAAGAATAATTAGTCAGTTGAAAGTAAAATAAATAACGCAACAACGAAAACCGGACTACTATCGAAAGAAGTTGGTGATGGAAAACAAAAAAACAAACTTTGTCACATTATCTTTAACTCTTACGACGATAAATTTATCACCGCGAACCCTAGACCCTTACAAGAAGGTCGATAAGAACCCCAATTTTTTTTTAGAGAAAACTCTTTCATTGCATTGTCTCGATTTTTTTTCCTAATTTCATGGAGCTTTCATAATGTAATGTTCACCAAATATGATACCATCGTATATCATTCTTTTCAGTTTTTCATAACGATAAGAACAGGGTATGATAAAGTTTTTTTTATCGCATACGAGAATTGTTTTATGTTGACGAGAAGATTGAAGTTGTGTTCGAGTCTCTTGTTGAGCCAGAAAGTCTTCAAAATCGTTGTCAATTTCTCAATTTCCGAAATTTGTTGTTTGTTTTTGTTCATATAATTTTTACAACTCCATAAAAATTGTCTTTAATATTTAGTGTTTGATATTGTTTTTTGCTATGAGGATCTGCTTCAAAAAAAGAAGATCACTTCACCATTGTGTGTTTCGCTTCAATATTTTTTCATGATTAATTATCACCTGTTCTAGTGTCGGCGGCGTGTAAAAAATGGGTTAGTGTCAGTTATCTTTATTTTCGCGAAACAATTACGAGCCGAATAGATTATGAGAAAAAAAAACGTTTGCAAGATAATTCATAATCATCAATCATTCTGAAAGATTTCTGTTGTGTGCACAGAAATCCATTGAAAAATTACGACCTTTCTTGACGTTTTTAACGCTCTCAGAAAGCCCATTACGACGTTTATAAATAAAAGGAGAGAAAAAATGAAAAAGGAGTTAAAGATTCAAGTGGTTAGAGCACGCTTGTGTAACCGATTGTTATGTCGGGGTACCACTTACCGGTTCACCGTTAATAAACCACGTTAACAGAGCTGCTGGCTTGGAGGGTGCAGACGTGCAGTTCATTTGTACAAGATCACCCTCTTGGTACTTGGCTAGGCCGCCAGTTATGCGAGGACCCTTTTCCGGAAGTACTGCACGCATGTACACGCGAGGGAATACACAAGTGGGTAACATTTAATTATACTGATGCGAGTAACAAAACGAGTACTTATCTTTGAAGACATTTGAAAACAAAATCATTCCTTTATGTAAAAGCTTCAAAAATTCGGAATAAATTCATCATTTTAAAAGGATTGGAAGAACTTCATTGAAATTTATCGATATTTTTACATTTAACAAAACCTTTTCCTGCTTTCTAATTGAGAGATGTTGATTAGCTCTTCAGTTACCTAACTACTGGTTTAAATATCCACCAGCGTTTATGTCTTATACTGGACTTTGTGTATGACAACATTTAAGATGTACTCGTTAATGATGAACAATTATTTGGAAACATTTCAAGATCGCATAATCAGCCGCGATAAATCAAAATTAGACGGTGTGAAAAAAGGTGTGCAGCCAAAAGGTTAATTCACAGAATTCAGCTTAAAAATACGACTATTCTTTTCATTTATTTGTAGTTATTTTGTATTTTTATTAGTGAGAAACGAGAGGTAAACAAATTTGCAAATTGACGTTCCTAAAGATTTTATGCTTAAGTGATTTTTTGTTTGAATTGTGTTACGGTTTTCAAAATATGTCTATTAACAAGATTTAAAACAACTTATTTTTCGTCATTTTAGAGATCGACACTCATTAGTGTTGAATAGATAAATAAATAAAGAACGTTCGTTATGAAGCGTACAATTATTTAATTATTGGTAGTTTTTGTTTTTGAATATAATTGATTGTTGACTCACCAACGACGCTCATGTCAGCATGATCCGATACTGTTTGAAAAGCTGGTGCTTCGGCAGAAACTTCGCATCTGTATCTGCCTGTGCTCGATAATTCCACAGAATTCAGAGCGATTGATCTTTCGGTCGAATGATTTATCTGTTCAAAATGTGGAAATTGAAACTTTTTAAATTTGTTGTTTTAATGAATAATAGGAGCGTTAATAATGGACACAATAATAAAATTACGATAATATCGAAACGACACATGGGCAAAATTAATATTAGCAACAGAGTTATTATAATCCCATAATTGTTAACTGTAGGCTTCCTGTTTGGAATACGGATTGAATTGAAAGGAAAAAATTGAATATTTACAATTCAACAAATAAAAAACAATAATTTTCAGGATTTTTATGTACAGTGGAAGAGAAAAAAAGTTCTTAACGATGAAAATTGGGAGAGTGTCGTTGCATTAAGGTATTAAAGTGTGCGGATTTCCAGAATGGGATTTAACTTCTATATACAGAGAGTGGGACGTTGTAGGGTTAATGCAAAAGTATAGTGAAGCTAATTTGAAATTGAAAATTGCATTGCTCACGTCGACAGAAACTCCGGGTACCGGAAAAACTTGAACAGCTGGTGAATCCTTGGGAACAAAACGATAAAACTCGTGACCATCCTTGTACCATTTGACAGAATACAGTAATTCTTGATCGAGATTGAAATTGCACTCCATTTTGACCGTTTGATTGATAGCAACGTGTTGGGGTATCTGAAGAGCAGTCATACGAAGACCTCGCGTGCCTTCTACGAACATTGAGCAATATGACTATGTACATCAAGAATAAAGTATACCTACATAATTATACATAATAATATATGGGGATCTGCATTGTGCAATTATATTGCCTATTGGTTCACTCCATTGCTGTATCCTCTTGTCGATAATCCTGCCTTTATACACAACCGACAAAGCATCTCGGTACTGAGCCAATACAAAGTCTCTCAGTTGGCCACAACAATCAATCTCCAACCACAATCCATCGATTAACTATATTGTCTACCAGTCTAGCTCATTATAATTTGAATATTGATTGTCTCAATAGACTAACTAACGAGCAAAACTTATTCGATCATACTAAATTTGTTATTAGATAGAAAATTATAGAGTGTAATTATATTTCAAAAAATAAAAAAGAATATTTTCAAATCTGTACAAACAGGCAAAATAGGATAATCAATCGCTGCTCTATCACAGTATAACCTTCCAACAAATCCCCCAAATCCAGTATAATAAACTCTTCTCCGAATTAAATAAAGTTTGACAAATTTCCCTTGTGGCTTAATATATAGGTTACATATGCGATCGATTTATTTCCAACTCATCTATCGCGTGGGGTATTTTTTTTGCTTCCTATAACGAAAACCAAGAGTCATCGAGGCTTCATCAATCTTCCCGATAATTCTCACACTGTATTCTATATATCAACCACCGGAGACTGTTACTCTCTTCATATATAGATTTATATATTCGATTGAATATTGCGAACATGAAAAAAAAAATCTAATAAAATGCCGTAAATTAGGCAACGATTTCAACTGTATTTTACTTCTCTCATAAGATTTCTTTTCCTTCATAAGCCCTCGAGCTTTAAATTTTAGCAGCTCCGTTAAAAAAAGCTTTGTTATTCAAATGCTGAACCTCGAGATAGCCATGTGTAATTTCCGTTTTAGTAGGAGAGTTTTTTTTTTTTACTGAATGCTATCGGACTCTTTCGGAGCTACCGGAGTATTCAATAAAAATAGTAACATCTACGACCTAGCTCCATCCATAAAATAATTAAGCAAATCAAATTAAATCAAAAAATTTCAGATTTTATATATTTATTATTAATAATGTAAGTAAGAAAACATTAACGTGGGTCTCATCGATTAACGTAAATGAGAAAACGTATGTGGTGTGATTTTGAGCGATATATACTTTTTAATGCCCAGTTTCATTTAATGGAAGTTGTTCTTTTTATTCTGTTCAGCGTAAATGCAAAAAAAACCCACTACCAAACTGTTTCCATTAAAACGTTAAGAGAAACGTGTCATTTAAAAAATGGTCATTAAAAAAAGTGAGTGCTCAGGCCTAATTGCGCGAAAAGTTAAACTGGATAGCTCAAGTGATCTTCAAGTGCCAACGAATTCAATTTCTAAAGCGCATCGAAAAATCAAATTCACAGGAGCACTTTTAAGAATATTTAAAACACGATTTTTTTATTTTTTTTTCGTTTTCAATATATTTCAAGTGCTCCAGTGTAAAATTCGCAATGTTATGCATAAAAACAAGATCTGCATGAGTAAGCGAAAGATGAAACAAAATATGCAGAGGGGAATGGGCGAATTTAAGGATGGTCGCACGAACCTGGATAAGACAGTAGCTGCAGCGTAAGTACGATAGGAATTATGGAGGTGGTGGAAGGAAACGATGGAAGGGCTTCGAGGAGTTTTGCCCGGTTGAACCGAACGAGTAACATTTTTCGCGCGGTGAAAAGCTTTTAGCTTTCCTCCGGCACTGAAACTCGTGACACCCTCCAAGATCCTCTTTTGCGTCCACGACGATAAATTGACTCGTTTGAGTACGAAGAGTCAGTCATTTAAATCAATTGTTTGCGATTCTTTGATCATCCTCCTTGTTTCGAATTTGTGTCTTTATGAATTCAAGATAGAAGATAAAGAAGTACGATTTTTGTCCTTTTCCTGAGGATTGCCAGGGTGTGCTGGTTTGGCAGCGTTGTTCAAACGAGGGAGCGAGTGAGCTCTCACGGCGAATCCATAATTTGGTTGGTACGCTTCGGCACTCGAGAACAATCCTCCTTATTCTCGAGTGGGATCGTTTGAAGGGCGAATAAAAAGTATCCAAACTCAAGCGAATGAAATAAAAAGTTCAAAAAAACTTCACTGCCGCTTTTTTACTACCCTCATGGTGAAAGTTTCGGTTTGTCCTTTACCCTCGTTATTATTCAAATAGCACAACCAGGCACACGAGTCGCGTGTTCGTTCCTTGAGAATATACTCAGACTGGTTTCGCGATCGAGAATTAGTTATATATAAAATTAAAATAAATGGTTCCAGCGATCACGAACTTGATGAAACTTTTGATAAAGTTTTTCTTTTATTTGCGCAATCACGGCAAGGAACTGTTCCGTACTCTGCGATTGGTGAATGATGATGACTGTTTGTTCGCGTGTTCGTCCCGTTGATACCTTGCATCCGGAAGTAATGGAGACTGAATTCGCGATGTTGCGAAAATATCCTACACGCTGTCTTTTTTTTTCGAAATATCCACCTTTGATTTCTTCACTTTTTTTTTCCTGTTTCATATATTTAAAAGACCGCGGGCACACAACTATCGGCACGAACACTATTACGATCACAACTACCACTACCACCGCCACCACCACCACCACCACCACCACCTTCGTCACCAACAACAACAACCATCATCGGCTCCCACGCACACACATATAAACACAAAAACACGGGCGCCTGTTCCGAACCTCGATCTCTCACTATCGTTATATCGTTCTTTTTCGTCTTATATAATTAAAAATCTATATTACCCCGTATATCGTAGACAGAGAGTCAAACACAAGGGGTTTATACCTTTCACGGAAACCCGTTGGTACTGCGGCACGATTGTCCCACCCCCGCGATAACGGAGGCAGCGGCGACAGCGGCTGTGTTGCTAGAAATGGTCGAGAGGTGAAGGTGCTTGAATGCGAGAAAAAGGGAGAGAGAGAGAGTGAGAGAGACAAATAATAGATAAGTTATACAAGAGAGAAAGAGAAAGAAGGAGGCAAAGGAGAGGCAGATACAGTCGAAGCTGCGCGCTCAGGTGTTTGCAGCGGGGGTGGTCATGAGAGAGCGAGCGATAGAGAGAGAAAGAGAAACGGGAATTGGTGAGAGGGAGTCAAAGTGATGAGGCCTGAGAGAAGGGCAAGTGAGATCGAGACATAAAGTCATTCTCGTTTCGTGGACAGTGAAGTGGCGCGTAAGGGGAATTTGCAGTGGCAAAAGGGGATGCTGTATATACATTTATCCCCTGATGTGGCTCACGGGGTTGGTGTTGCGCGTGCTCATACACGATTCCGCCAGGCCGTCGGGCTCACTCGGGGGCGTCTGCGCCCCTGGCTCAGTCGATGATCGCACTTAAACACACATACAACCATTCCAAATACACTTGCACACATTCAATGTATATTCACACGTAGTGCCACACGCGGAGCGGAACGACGTTACGAAAATTCCGCGTTCCTCCACTCAAGTGCGCCGACGTCGTAATTGCCATTCGCCGGTATACCAGAGTCGTTGAATATACATCTATATTGAACGAGTAAAAGCCAAACAATAACTCAAAGACAGGACCACTCTGAGGAGAGAAAATGTCGCTAGAGCCCGGAAATACAATTGTACGAATGGGAAAAGTATTCTTGCTTACTTTTTTGTTGGTTTCCAAGTTTTTTCTCAACTTTGAAAAATCTTTCTTCCATTATGGTCAAATAAATAGTTTCTTAGCATCAAATGTTGTAGAAGGTATATTTGTAGTCCATTATATGACTTTGTACAAATAGTAGATCAATAACGGTACAACAACATTTGCCAAATCAAAGGAATTTTTTTCTACCTCATTAAGTAGTGCGCTATATGGTTTAATAGAAATTTCGTAGAACAAGCACGCGAAAGCACTTGGTAGAACGACAAAAATTCCAATAAAGTGTTATTCTTGTTCCTTGGAATTCGAATTAAGCGTAGGATTGCACAAATCTTGCGCAATTTCCGGAACCTACTACAAAAAATTTCTGGGAGCATGAAAAATCTCATTAACTCGCTTGTTTGAAATTTCGTGATAAAAGCAAACATTTGCACAATTACAATCGTTAATTTAATTGTCGATATTCTATGGAGAGACCTAGAGATTTTGTTTTGAAAAAAATAAAGAAAAGAATAACCAGCAGAAGTGGAAACTGCATACACACATTTTTTAATCTCCTTACTTCGTGAAAAAGAAAAACGACTAATAAATGCTATTCGAATGATTCAAAATAGTCCTCTCATATATCGTTATGTCACCAGCCAGCATGACCGAACGTAAAGTTTGTGCTTGAAGTATCCTTGATTCAATCTTTGCTTCGACGTGTTTGAGGTTTCAAAATTTTACAGTCTCTACTACGAACACGGGTAAAGAGGCTTTGCCAACAATTTGAATCGACGTAGTTCTTGAGAGATGTCTATCGCGGATGCAATTTGCTTTCAACCGAACAAAAAGCCTCCAGGTTTCTCGCCTAATGCCAGTTTACATCGAGTATTTGCAGGATTGTATATCACTTCAAAGGAAACACATGAAATGTGACACTGGCCGTAAACCAATAAGCAGTTCAATAAAGCTCTGACTTTCTACACATCATAGCAAAAGACATTCTGAGAATAGTAGTTGCGTCAGATATTTATCGATTATAAATAAACTAAAATGATTCATTCGATAATTTTAGTTTAGATACAAAACAGGAATCAAATGAAAAATATTGCACTTCTTGCGAGCCATTGATGTATTTATTGTTCTATTATTTTCGTGAGTTGCAGTTTAATCATTTAGTTACTTAACTTTTTGGGCGTGTTTGTTGTTCAAGGCGAGAGTCTGCGGTGGTGTAAAGTATCGCGGTAACTTTGCACAAACACAAAGGGCAATATGCAATAATACACTCGAGTTTGGAGTGCGGGACGTAGAATAATGGAAGAATGGTAAGAGCTTGGAAGTGAGAAGCTCGAGCATTTCTCTTAATTTGCAAGCGGGCATTATAATACTATTATACTTATTACATTGGTATATATTCGAAGAAAGTAGCTCTGAACGTCAGTGCAACACTGGGATCTTTATGATGCACTCGAGAGGACACTCTGATTAAAGAACGTTAATAAATGGAAGGCAAGAGGGTGAATAAGAAAGAAAAAGAGTGAGTGAGGGACAATTAGAGACAGAGAAGGATTGTAAGAAATGTTGAGAATGAGAAAGAAAGATGTGCGCGTGAAAGTCCAGAAAATGGAGGTGGGTGGGATCAAAGGGCCCCGAATCTCTTAAACAATAGAGTTTGCGGGAGTTCTGGAAAGTCTTGAACGTTACTGCGCGTAGGGCCAAGTACAAGAGACCGAAACGTTTTCTTTTTATTTCTCAACGTTGTCGTCAAGGTTTTATACACTGATATACATTTAGACACACCCACACACACACATATATATCTTATATACTAAAAATATATAGATCATGCTCTTTTCTTTCCCTCTTATCTTTCCAGCTCGTGCACCCTCTTTATCTTGACCAATTTTACGCTTTCTTTTTCACTCACCAGTCTCCCGCCCTTCTAACAATCCAAGGAACGTGGAAACGACGACTACTCTACGAAAAAAACATGCCTACATCGTGATGGAATACGTAGAAAAATAGCTTGAAAAGAAGAGAAAAAGGGTGAGAGATAAAGACAGAGGGAAATTGTACCTTGAGAAAAAGTCTCGTGGTGATCGCAAAATGTCACCCTCCTCACCCGCATTCTTTATTTTTCTCTCTTTCGTTGGCCTTTCATTGTCAGACGAAAAATCATACTTTTCAACCCTTTACACCACTCCCTTCTCTTCTCAGAATAGGTGAACGTGTATACGAAGGTACACAGTATGATAGGATGCACAATGAGAATGACTGCACCGCATTTCTGTGCCCTCGAGCTTTCACGACTCTGCTGTAAATGGAAAAATATATGTCTGTACATACTAACTTATATACCAACGTATATACATATATATATGTAATAATAATAAAAGAATAAATGTATATATGTATTTGTATCTGCCTCTTTCACGGCATTTACTCATTTCACGGAACTTCGTGCGCGCAATGAGAGAGGCCACAGGGTAGCAAAACAATCAACAGCTCCGACGAAGGAGTAATTTAAGAAAATTGCAAAAGGCAAATTTAATTCATCAACTTAATAATACTTGATGGAATTTTAACGATTGAAATAAAAATATCAACAGGAGAGAAATTGGTGCTACGGAGTCATTATTTTAGTGATGAAAAAAAGTTCGTTAATGAATTTTCTGAAAGTCGTTATTCATCAAGGAACCATTGTTTCATTCGAAAATCACGGAATAAAAAAAAGATAAAAATCATACTCCGCATATTCCTACTGGTGCAAAAGGACCTAGTGTAAAGTGGCTGTCGAGACTGAGTGGAATAAAGAAAGTGGGAGAAAGAGAAGAAGAACGATAGAGACAGAAGGCTTGCTTGAGATTTATTGGTGCGGGTCGAGGTCACGACGTTTGTCGTCGTCCACGTCGTCCTTTCTCTTGCGCGCTCCCGTCGTTTTTCACCCCCTCGTTCCCTCGCAAGGAAGCGGGAAAGAGGGCGGCAAGACGTCTCTATATATAGTCTTTTTCTACCACATTCCTCTTCGTTTTTCCTCCGAAAAACCTCAAGGCACGCATAAGTGAATGACCGGGTTCACCGTCACCCCACCTCCGGAATATCAATATAAATGGCTGAATAACTCAGAGAACCGCACAAAAAGTCATTTTTCTCTCAGCGTGCTTATAATAATTCTCCTCCTCAGCATTGATTATTAAACGAAACTTTGGGTGACCCAAAACTTGCACACTTTGCTCAATGACAACCTTAATCAATTATATGTAATATATCTTGTATTTACCCAGCCTTAAAGAAAAGTACAACGGGGTAACTTCAAAAATTTCGATGATCTACAAAACTTACAGGAACTGATAAATTTGTAGTTGGAGTATTTCATCCTAGCAAGCGTTAAAGCTCACCCAAACGTTTTGGTATCATTATTTCTACGAGAGAGTTACGTATGCACTTAAAGAATTCGATCGATACTCTAACAGTGTAACATAAATGAAAGATTGGAAAAAAATATCGTGATCAGTAAAAAATAGTAACTGATAATAATTAACACTTTCTCAACTGAAAACCATTTAATATGCTTTTAGATGCCAAGCTTCCTCGACTGTTAATCGATTTTCTATACCCAAGCTCTAATTAGTTGATCGAGTATGCGTGTGTCGCAAAGGAGAAGCTCTAATAGAGACCGTCAAAATGGCATTAATGTATTTTTCTCCTGAAATTCTGAGAGTACAATTGGATCCAAGTTAAAATTGTATAGGAAAATATTATCAACAATATTAACGCGTTGCAACATAAATCGGATGAGTTGACTTGAACTCTCAATTTATCCCGGCTCATAATATCTATATTAATTACGTTTTCGGTTTTCTTCAAAATCGTCTAACAACAATGAAACTAAGTTTCACACGTAATTGCAGTAAATCTACTCAGTTCTTAACTCTTCGTATTCGTATAGATATATGTATATATATATATTTCTTTGCAATCTCTCGTGCTTCTCCTAGAATCTCAAAAATCTTCTCGAGACGTTAGTTAAGTGGTCGACCCGAGTCAAAGTAAGTTTGGAAACTCTCTTCTTCTCTCCCTCTCTTCGGATGCGGGCGGTAGTCCTCGTGGCTTTGCTTTGGACCACTTACCTGTACTATTCTCCTATATATACCAACGTTGCAAGGAGAAAGAGAGTAAGTGAGATCCAACATATCGGTCCTGTACCAGAGCAAAGTGTTTCCCCTCGGTAAAGTTCCTAACGCGTTCGCTAGCACACAAAGTCTTGTACATTTCGAGAGCTCCGTATATATATATGGATGTGCAATCACAATATCCGTTGAATGTATATCTCTATGGATGTAACTTTATGTGCTAGCTGTGGACTGCTGCATAAGGATGTAACATGACTGTATATATAAATACATATATCGTCATTCCCTGGTCTCTCTCTGTCTCTCCCTGTCTTTTTTACTCTCACTCCCACTCTATGTCGACGTCATGAGAATAAGTCTCAACCGGTCTTTGTAGATCGACCCGCATTAGAGCTCTCCAGCCGAAACTCAGTTTCGAATCAAACCATTGTTTAGCAACTGTTCTCGAGCTGCCATTCAAGCAGCAGTACGGAATGACTGTGGACCAAATCATTTGCGAGTGCTATTTCATAAATGAATACATACACACGTAACCTATGTGTCGAAGTGATTAGAAGTGTTACTGTACTTTTCATCCCCTAATCATTGCCGTGTTAATCTTTTCGTGTAATCCGTCCATCGCAACATTAAACAGAAAATTTAATATCCAAGAATTTATTTCATTTATCTGTGAAATTCGACATGCTCTTCGCATGTTTTCATTTATAATGAAAAACTAAACACAATGGTGAATTTGAAAGTGACGGAGGAGGAGACGAAACTAAAATGGAAACATAAATTACAAATTTTTGCCTACCGACGAGTTGAAACGAAAGACGATATAATGAAAAGCAACGAAGTCAAGAGAGATCAAGTCACGCTGACATTCTGCAGTCGAAAATCCAGGGAATGAACCGAGATAGAGAGACGCGGGAGAAAAAGGGTATGGAAATATGTTGGAGGGGGTGCTAGAAAAGAAAAGAAATGTATATGAGCAAAATGTACAGGCACAGTCCGACTAATGGCTCTTGAAAAGTAATTGGGATACCAGTTGCACGTGTCGAGATGAATTTCATTCCCCCAAAGGCACATGTATATATATACATGGGACATTCCAGACCAAACATTTCGGTTCTGAAAGTTTCGTTTGTGGATTTCACTTCAGTATTTGTTATTTTGTTACGATTGTGGTGAGCCCAAAATATTTTGAAGATTCATAAACCAGCTACCTTTTCATTTTTCTACGTTTCTCGAACAAACGAAACCATTAAATGTATATCGTTACATATTAAAACAACAACTTAGTTAGCCACTCGACCTTGCTTCGAATATTCGATACTGCATTTTTTAACGATCTAAGTAAAAATGCATTGATTGGATTACTAAATTTTTGATTCACATGCCACAGTAGTTCTGGATGTATTTTTTGTTTGTTATTAATTTGGAAGAAAATCGAAAAGATAACTAGGGAAATGGGCTTGACTTTATCATGTTTAGGTCGAACCGTTGATCGTAATGCTGTGGAGCATGACATTTAGACATCTGTCAACTCGGCCTGGAGTGACCCATATCGCTATATTCCCATTCTTCAACGTGTCTCAATGCTTTGAACACGGACCCACCATTTCATACATTTCTCTTTAGTAAACACTTATACACACACAGGTATCGATACGTCTTCCACGATGGAACATATATACACAATTAAGAACACACAAGTCAATCACGCACACAAATATATATTAGGAATTGGACAGGGTTTATGTGGGTCTCTGCGTATATATTGTGTGCTGGGGGCAACAAAACGATTGAGAGGGAGAGAGTAATAGATGAAAGGAAAGCAGAACGTGGATATTGGGGATTCAACGCATTACCCAGTGATCCGATGTGAAGGCGCATAGGAAGCAATTGTAGGCGAAGTACCGAGAGGAAACCTACTCGGTAATACACCAATCTCCCGGGTTATATATGCAGCCTTGAATTTACAGGTCGATGCAAAATGAAAAATACACTTGTTTGTTTCTAGCAATGGTTTAAGTAATCCGATTAAATTGTATGATTCGTATAAAATCCTTTTGTGACCGTGAAATATATATTAGTGAATTCTGTTTGTAATTTTCATTATTTTATACTTTAGGATACTTATATCGTGTACAAGTACATATTGGCCTTTACGAATTCGCTTACTTCCATTGTCTTACAAATAATTTTTTCTGGAAACAGATGATTGTTGGTTTTTTTCACAGTAATGACCAGTGAAACTCTTCTACTCTTTTGCTCAACGATGTCACAGATTTTTACATCCATGCTCTTTGTCAACCGATGATGTTTTTTGCTGTCTTGTATGCTCAAATTTATATAGCAAACGATACCACAAATATTTCGATTACGCACAATTCGTATATTTAATAAAATAATATAAATAAATCGAAACCCTCGCTAATGGCAGGAAAAAGAGCGGTCACAAGTGCGCACACAGATTACTTGTATCATTACCTAGGGAAACAGTTCTGTAATAATAATGAGTTTTCAAAAATTGTCACAAAGTTCCTAAAGCATTATAGTTTCCTCAAATCGTAACAAAGCCATAGTTATTTTTTACATTTTTCTAGAGTTTCGATAGCAACTAAACATTGAGAGGCATGGACGGACGGACAAACTGGTCCTCATCGGTCAGATTTATAGGTTGCTTAGAGTTACCTCTCAGGGTCATGGAATCTAAGAAATCAAAATTTTTACTTGTTCCAACTATAAATAAAGAACGTAAATACCGCCATATAAAAACAAAATATTTACCAAAATTAATAACATATTAATATAGAAAAACAAAACTATAAGAATTGCTGCAACTAAGACAGAAAAAGCGGAAAGGAATGGTTGTAAAAAACATTGTTTTTGAATGATCCTGTGATGTGCATGTCAACGAAAAGCTGGCATTGCTGACAAACGCCAGTGGCTTTGGCATACGATCGTCTTCTGTGAGAATACCTTGTATGTGTCTCAAGTGGCGTTACGCGCTTGAATGCAGTTAGAGGAATAGTAAGAGAGAGAGAGAGAGAGAGAGAGAGAGAGAGAGAGAGAGAGAGAGAGAGAAATATAGACAGAATGGAAATAGAGTTAGACATATGTTGTGCGTATAGACGTGACAAGGTATCAAGTCAGCTGTTCGTAGGTAAGTTCGATCATGCAATAAGCAAAGATGTGTAATGCGGAATCAAAGCCATATTCTCATATATCTGTATAAATGCACGCGTATCCTAGTTTGTCCTGATGTGGCAGTGGATTTGTCTCCTTATTATACTTCGACTCAATGAACATAGATAGTAATTCAACAGAATGGTATGGGTATTGAAAGGGAAGTGTGTGCAGCTAATTTGTCCATATTTCACGTAAATCCGAATGCAGAATTTCTCGTTATATCACAAACATATTTGTCTCTATCCTAAGTCGATATAGCACATAAATTATGTGTTTATTTATGTACATGTATATATATAAATAAATGAAGAACGATGCAACACCTAGATGACGAATCCATAATATTCGTACAGAGTGTGTATTATTTTGCATACGCCTGTGCGCATCTAATATGAGTCTCGGCAGTGCGATAACTCTCCATATCTTTGAAAGGATATAACCGACCAATACAGAATATGCAGTAGATTGCCACTATCGTGATATATAAGGTAAGATGTTTCGTTTTCCTTCGCACACACACATTCTACATACATTAACATTTATATGTATACTCGTACAAAAGCAAAGTGCATAACGATTACTTATAGACGCACAGAGATCCACGGTATTGCGAGATCATTGTATATATGTATATGAATATACATAAGTGACGTAAATACTCATATGAATGGTCCAATACTTTCATAAGCTCTTCGTATATGCATGGATAAGAACACGAAATTTTTTTATGTGCTGCATCTATAGGATACGTGTAAATCATTTATAGGACAGTTCAGCAGTCGTGCTATATGTACATTTATGAAAGTCCGACATTATGTACGCACAGGGATATACAATTATCCATACATCAATATATATATAAATATAATCTTTATATAGATATATGTTCGTGTGGGAGGGTGGTCTCGTGGGATGCGAGAGAAGTCAAGCACGAAAGATGAGCGCATGCGCCTATTTATTAGCGCGAACGAAAATCGATATCCGCCAAGAGGTAAGCGCACGAGAGGATCGCATTTCTTCCTTTCTCTCTTTCTCTTTCTATCTTTTTTTGGTATCACTTCTCCGTTGTAGATGTAATTCATTGTCGCCATCATCGTCGTCCTCCTTTACATCGCGTCCTCTTCTCATTCTCTCGCATTACTATGTACACGCTCTTCTTCATATCATCATGCATTTTTGTCGTCTATCGTTTCTTCGTTCTCCATCTTTTCGCCTAGACTGCTTGCCTACTTCTCACTTTTTTTCACACAAATATACATTAGTATTTGAATGAATTTTTTCACCATAAACTCTCATTTGATATTTTCTTTCCTCGTCACAAGCAGCTCCTCCGCAAGCGCGAGGCCTGAATTACGCGGACTCGGAGATACAGCCCGCGAGTGTAAGAGATAGGAAAGCTTTCGAGAATTCACATTGGGAAGTAGACACTTTCAACCGTGCCCTTACTTTTCCTGCACTTTTATTAGTCTATATCTATATATACTTAAATGTACTTGTATGTGTGGGTTCATGCTTGTAATGTAGGCGCAATATTCGCTGACGAATAAGTGTGCAAGCTAACGTATATGTGTTTACATTCATATGAATGTATATATATAGGCGTCTTTCGACGCATTCGCCGAACCATGTAATTCCCACGTACAGAAGAACTCAAACCCCAGCATTCGCATGCTCGCTCATGTTCTCTCGCTTTTATATACCGTCTTTCTCGTATCTACTATATATGTATGTATATGACGTGGTGCAAGCTCTTTAAAGCTCGACCTGTACCAACTAGACGCGCTCCGAACTCGTTCGATGCACCCTTGCCCTCGTGAACACTGTTTGCCGGTTTATATTCACTTCACTCACTCCTCCCGGGTCTCGCATATTCCCTCACTCGCGCGTCTATCGAACTATAAGCATGTATATCTATATCCTTTATTTGCCTAAGGGTGAACCCGCCCTACGACTCAGCGGGGTGCACAGGTCGATTCTCGCGATTTCTTCCAACAATATCTGGAATTACGATAAATGTAAATGTAACTAACTCGGTACCTAGATCAGACGAATTTTCATTTAAAAAAATAGAATCAATTGATACGATGCTTTTGAGTTCTTTAGAAAAATGATCAGACTCTACTTAATACTCTAGACTCTACTTAATATAATAAATATTAAGAACATTTTTCAACGTTGAACTGTTTTTTCGGCAAGTATCTCGACGAATTCGCAAATTAAATGTACCAAAAAATTGCAATGATTTAAAAAATTGCGAAATTGGAAAAATAAGAAAATGTCAAAAAGCTAGATAAGCTGGTTTGATATGGACAACAGAAGGATCTGAATATTCACTACGAAAAGAAATTTCAGAAAAGACTATCAAGCGAAATAGGACCAGGGACTTTGTATTAACTCATAACCCCTTAACGATTCAACCCCATTCAAGCGAAAATTGAGAACTGAACTCCAGACAAAAAATACACTTTTTCCGAATGTTTATGTTCCTAATTCTAATGTCGCCTAAAAAATTCGAACACCTACGTCATTGCATTGCCTTTAGAGGATGTTAAATAAGTGATGCAATGCAAAATTGAATGGTTGGTATTGACGTGATCGCGAGTGTGATCGTATCGTGAGACACGCGTGAATATAAGCATAAGATTAGTTCGGTTTGATATGATTGGGTCATTTGCTGCTTTTAGAATCTAAAGTGAGATACAGAGCGCTGAAAGTTGAGTGGAAGGAGATACCGTTGAGAGCCGGGAATGGATAATCCGTCGATTAATTCCATTCCTATAAGTCGCAATATATCCTGGACATGGAGTCGATTCCGTAACGCTCGCTCTTGGTGCATGCTTCGCTACGATCTGGCTATTAGGGTTGTGCATATATAGGATTATAGTTGAACTACTACATTGCTTGCCAAAACGGGCGATCGAATCAAGTACATGGAATACGTGCAATGTGCATATGTATATAAATCCATAACGAGAGGACACTATATCGAAGCAAACTGCCTCGCGAGACTAGACGGAAAACGATTTACGTACAAGAATATACACATATATTTATTAACGTATATAGATATCTACATATAAATATATATATATTCTTAGACATATATAGCAATATACACGTCTGTAAAAGTGATAGGGCGTAACTTACGTTACCCCGTGGGCTTATCAGTGTGTGTTATAACCTTTCGTTCCGAAGAAATTGAGATACTCATCGGCTGTTAAATCCTTCCGCAAATATCGCGCTAATTATTGAACGCAGCTCCGTTCCTCTCTGATGGATAGCATTGAAAATGAGGAGAAACGAGACAGATTCATAAGTATTGGTAAATGGCATCAAAGGAAGGGAGAGAGAGAGAGAGAGAGAGGGAGAGAAAAAGCCACAGAAAGAGGGATAGCAGCAGAGACTAATCATACAACTCGGCGTTGGTGGCGAGTCGGAAGCTCATCCGTCATAAAGTTATATGGGAATTCTGTGTTACCATCGGTGTTCCCATCTCCTGTCTCATTCTCGCAATACTGAAAGAGATAGAACGAGAGCAAACTTGCCTCGGGAATAGCATCGTCGTTGCTAGTTATTATAGTACACCTGCCATTCTTACGTCTATATAAATAGAGCAAAGAGCTTTTTAGACAGCCGTATATTTATTAATACGTGCACTGGAGCAGAGCCGAGCCGAGACTGAACTACATCCACGAGACGCACAAAGCAGTTAAGATGAACCACTCAGATATTGTACCTTCTTCTATATTAGTGGTTATATAATTTAATAAATAAATTAAGCCAAACAAAAGACTAAAGCTTTTCAGTAAGTTGAAGTTTAAGATGAGAAGGCAAGTGGAAAGCATCGAATCTGGGTAAAGATTCGTCGCTTCGACTATCGAATAAAATGGCAATTGTAAGAATGTACATAGTACTCAATTGAGGGAACAATGCGGTGATCAATCTTGAAGTTTTTCATCTTATGAAATAAAATGTCACAAAATCATCAGCTGTTGTAGGTGAATTTTCGTGCAAAGTCGTACGTAACTTACTGATGACTAATCAGTTCACCAGTTGTAGATATTTTGTTTTTTAATTTTTATTTTCTATACTGATACGAATGTAACGTGGCAAATTTAACGGATAAATCATCTGATTCTCGAACTGGTATAGCTTATGTATATCAAACAAATAATTGGAAAAGCTCTCAGCGATAACGCATGAGGATATTTATCGTTCGAAAATCGGCTTTCCCTTTTGTGTACGCTCGATGGCGCACATCGTTCGCCATAGAGGCAATACATTTATGTGTAAAGGATGCAGTGTAAAATCGAGCTGATTATGTCGAGATTTCCGAGTACCTTCCACTCGATGTAGTCTAGTATCGTGTAAGCTAAAAATCGGAAATCAAATATGAAAGCTATTTCGAGTGGATGCAGTAAATGAGTATGCCGTGTCTACAAATGATGAAGAGCATTGCTATTTCGGTTATCAACACCATTAATGGTTTAATAAAAAAATTCAAAAATTCTAGTTTTCTAATTGAACTTGTAATATACTTTTGGATTGGTTTCAGAAGAGCACTCTTTTCTATAAGTATGAAATTGTAACACATTCGTATTTTCCTCAAATTTCTGCACATGTGCGCATGTATATTTAAAATCTCTATAAACAATTATATATCTACGCTCTATTAAGCTGGACCGCCTTGCACGAAAAGTTCCAGACTCTGTGAGCTAGACCTGTCGTCGTCGTTTGCACGAGACTTCTAAACGCCAAAAGGTGAAAGAGAAAGAAAGAGAGAGAGAAGAGGGAGAGAAGGTGGAAGGAGGAAGAGAAGAGCATAAGAGAGTTGAACTCGACAGTTGGAGGGACATAGTGCTATATAGCGTATATAGTGACTAGCGGAACGCGAGAGCGGTGAGAATGGACGCCTGCCTGCTCCAGATCTAGGTCTTTGTTCTCTTACTCGCGCTCATTTCTCTCGTCGGTAAGCTTCCTTTTTCCATTCCCACCCTTACGTCTCGAATTTTCATTCCTTCTCACTCTCCTTGCAAACCCTTTGCCATGATTCTCCACTATTCTCTGACAAGATCCCGCGGACCCTCTCTGTCTCGTGTTATAAAGATGAGTGTGTGTGCGTTCGCAAACGTGTGTGCGTGTGTTTGTGACCGCGATGTCGCCGCCTCATCCGCGCGAGCGCCACCAAACGGGAGCGTCGTTGTACTACGCAAGATCCATCTATCCATAGTCTATACGTTTATATATCTATCTTTATAGTGATTTTTCTTCAGTCCAACCACCATCGGAATTTAAAGTCTTTGACCGATTTTCTTCCCCTTTCACCTACACATCTTTATCTTTTTTTTCTATACTCTCTTCCTATCTTCCCCGTTTTCTACTCATTTCTTTTTCTTTTTCATTGCCACGCGGGTAACCACGTTTTTACTCTTTAAAGCTCATTCTTTTCGACTCCGTGCACGAGAAAGCCCCACCCGCGAACGACAAGACGCTCGTTCTTTATCCCAATTCTGAATGTGTATAGATATAGTTATATTCACAGTTCTCACGGAGAAGATTTAAGGATATAATCTTCGGGATTATATTTTTCGCCTCTGTCTTTGTCACTATCTTTCACTCCATCTACCTGTTCTCTTCTTTATCTTCCCTCCTCTCTTTCTCTCTCTCTCTCTCGCTCTCTATCTTTTCGTAAAGTATAATAAATTATAGCAACGCAAGAAAAAGAGATTATCATCTACACTTCTTTATTGTTTTTTTTTGTTCTCTCAATTGTATTGTGTACCACGGCAAAAGGATGGCGAGGAAATGTATAGAACACGAAAGGGTGAAAAAAGTTGCGAATGAATAGCGTGCGCGCGCTGGAGACTTTATCAAAAAGATGTTGGTCTCCTTTGAGCAACTAAGAAGATTGAAGTCGCAGCGATATCGAGGCTGTTCTACTTTTACAGCCAAAAACATCAATTGAAGAGTCGCCTCCAAGGAACACTGTTGAAGGAGTACGATGCAAGTGCAAATTCTTCCTTTTTGTTCTATTGGTTGTATGCTCAAACGTTACGATACTGTTGCAAATTAAATTGATGAAGCAGGCCATCAAAAAGGGTCATCGACAACAATCGATCCATCAACAATAAAACAACGCAATAGACCCGAAGGAAAATTAGCTCAATAGGTAATTGCAGAAAGAGAAAGCAACAAAAAAAAGTAGAGACGAGTTATGCAGGTCGTTCTGTGATCGTCACTAATAGAGACTTTGGTTATAACGTTTAACCTTATTAAACTTCAATTTGGTTTGATAGATCTTATGAACAGTCTTTTTGTTCCTAAGAAAAAACGATCCAGCCCGCGGAAATGCTGGCCGAACAAAGTTTTCGGAGCTTAAGCTTATCAAGATATTACGAAAAATAAGTCCCTTCTGGAATCGTTTGATTACTGTGGCTTTAATGTTCTTTGCCAACATGAAACTTCGTTTTTGGATACCTACTCGCGAGGATAATTATCGCACAGAGAAATGAGAATTATCGACGAATTAGGAGCATAAGCCATAGAATCAATTACTATCGCTGATGCTGGTGAGTAGGTTGAGCCTCGGAGGTGATTCTCCCCAATGCAGAAACAAAGCTTTGAAAATGCATCCCGTGTTGCAACTGCATGCGATTGTTTCACGAAGGTGTGCGGAGGCTTGAAGCTTTGTCAGTTTAATGCCGACAGACCGAAGCCCCGAGATCTCCAATGATTACGTTGTTATCACATTGACCTTTGAATCACATGGTCGTATAATAATTCGATGTGATCTGTCCTAAGGCCACGAGCGCTAATGGATTGCAGCTTCAGGGCGTTTTATCAGGTCTGCCAAAATGTACTACCCAATTTCACAAAATGAACTGTGTTGAGAATGTAATCCTTTTTCCGTGATGGAATCTATCAGCTGTCTGAGAATCGACAAAAAGCAGTAGTGCGTTAATTAAGTAGAACTTACATTTATATTTCATATTTTAAAAAAAGCTACTCAAAACGTCTACAACTTTGCCCTTTTTCTCTAACGTAGATCAATATATGGAATCAATAACCCTGTGGAATATAACCCTGTTTTGACACCTGAAATTTGTGACCTTATGGCAAAATCAATAACGAGTCACAAGTGTTTATATTCCAGAAATGACTGAACAATCAGCCATACAAAAAATCAATTCAATTTTTGTTATGTACACTGCTTCAAAGGTGAACGTTTGGATTACAGAAAGTGCAACATATTTGGCATATTTGGAGGTCATCTAGAATTTGTATTTAAGAGACCTTCGGTTTCCAAGGTACCTTCCATATTCCAAATGAGTTGCACTTTCTTATTGTAGCCAATACTCAAATAGTGACAAATTTAAAACTCGGTGAAAGTTTTGGTAAAATGGTTCGAATCCTAGTGATCATTGAATTACTTTCAAGTTATTCATCAGCACTCTTCAAGTTGAGGAGTTAACGCTATTCACCAATTAATACTTTATTTAATAATTACTATTCTTCAACCTAAATCCTTGACAGGTACCGAGCAACGTTGTTTGCTTGCGTTACTTGGGTGGATGGTGGCTGAGTCACATTTCCTAATAGACGTATTGATTAGGAAACGACTTTTTTCAAGGCTCATGGTTGTTCATGCGCAACATACTTCTGCGAAAAAACAATCATACTTATCACTACCGGTTTTCCACAGTAATTGTCTTCAGTTATACCGGTTGTTAATTGCAGTCACCAGAAATACACATCGAGTTCATTTATAGAGAGTTGAAATAGTAACAGTCACGTCAAACGAGTTATACAAATCGGCCCTATAAGGCAGAAAGCAGGTGAATGATATCTTGTGACTGAAAATGTCAGATGCAAAATTATATTTAATTTTCAGGCACTCAAGTTTGAAACTGCAACAGCAATTTGACTTCAAATTTAATCGCAAACTAAATATATTTTAATTTAGTTAAATATTATTCCTTCATTAAAGATAAGCCAATGCACGCATTGGAAAAAGTTAAAAAAAAACTATATAACGTATTAAATTATTCTTGGATTATATTGGGATATCTCGATAATCGATTAGCAAACACGTTCAACGGTTATTACGATCCATCACTTTATACACCCTGTTCGTATCAGGCTTGATTATTCCGGCCGGCGACCCGAACCACCTTAATTTACATTTCATCCATTTCTTGCTGCTCAATCCCTCGACAAACTA
Source organism: Campoletis raptor (assembly GCA_948107755.1). Lineage (NCBI taxonomy): Eukaryota > Metazoa > Arthropoda > Insecta > Hymenoptera > Ichneumonidae > Campoletis > Campoletis raptor. Next base: position 16,352,257 of record OX403622.1, read on the forward strand.
TATATAAGCTAGTAACTAACGGAAAGTCGTGATTTTCACGATCGAACGTACTCGATACCATTGAATGTGCCCCTTTGTTTCCTACCTCTTGATGTATAGATTAAATTTAATAATATTCAACGTTTGGATTGTAGATACACTGTGCAAACGTAATATTTCGGGAACTCCACTCTACATGGAATGATTTTTCAAAGAGTAAATTTAATCGTCGACTTAAAGTTCCTTAATTGTTAAATGGTCCTTTCGATAACAAAAGATGTAAACAAATTTAGAGCAGATCTTTTTCACAATTACTCTCTCCACGTGTCTTCGCATTCAGTTCGAAATTTTTGAACTCCTCCGATATTCCTAGGATTAAAATTATACCTAAACCCTTTTTCCATTTTTTTTTTCTAATTTTTGGTCGTTGCTAAAAAATAGATTAAGTTCAATGATTTTTATTATGCTGAAAAAATGTATCTATCAAAAAACTTGTCGTGTATTTGAAAAGTCAGTTCTCGTGAAACAGTTTTTTGCAAAATGCTATTCACGATAACCACGATTCCGATTCTACACTTTGACCCAAAAATAAAACAAATTTTTTGCTTCGCATTGACTAAAAAAACCAATCTTCCTTGAGACCTAATTTCTTTTTATGGATTTCCCACAAAATGGCAGACGTTTGAATCGTAAACTCGAGCTAAACAAAGACTACATAATTGAATGAAGATTCATTGTGCCAAATTTCATTCAAATCAGTTTCTTTGGTTTTCGTAATAGAATGATTAATATTTTCAAAAACACTGTTTGTGGATCTGTCAAGTTGAGCTAAAATTTTGTTTTTATTGTCAGAACATGTTAATCGATTCCTGAATATCTTTCATGACTACCGAACTACCGAATGAACATTTTTTTTGAAAATCGATTTTTTTCAACTACCAAGTGTACTTAAGTTCTTAAGTATTGTATCTCAAAATATAGCGAGCCTGAAGAATAACATTGCTGTCATGGGGTTGTTAGTGAAAAAAATGCATTGAAACGTCTGTCCGTGCCTTGAGTGTTGTTTGGTTGTTGTCACGAGCGTGACTGAGAAATTCCGACACACCCTCCTTTGGATTCCGCGTCCAGGGGTACGCGTCAAACGTCCCCCATGATTTTAGTCTCATATCAGCACATCCAGCAGTCATATTCCCTGAACATTTCAATAGCTACATGTTATTTATGAATTGATCGAAAAATATGATATTACGTCACTCAAATTGTTGAATACTCCGATAATACGACGGGGTTCGGCAGTAAGGGAAGTAACTCGAAGCGAGAATGATCAAAAATAAACACAAAGAAAAAAGTTTAAAGGAGAATAAATATGCAAGTTAACCAGCTGGAAATCATCATCTTGGATTCTGTCCATTTTTGTAGTTGTACATTACTCAAATATGTAATGAAATTAAAAAAGAAAGAGTAAAGTGGGTGTCGAAATATGATTATCAATATTTTGACTAATTAAGTGTTTTGCCGTTGTTACGCACAATTGAGAATCATACTGTAGTACTCTTTTTGAAAAAACCGTTTTCACGAAATGTTGACATTTCTAAGAAACACAAAATAAAAAAATATGTATCAACACTTTTTTATTCGTTCTCAAACAGTTTTGATACTTTTTTTTGTCTTGTCTTTTACTGGTTTAATGCGTAACTCGTAAATATGAACAGGGCCAAATATTGTTTCACTCAATGTAGGTCACCCCATAAAGATATGTATAGATATAACGTCGATTGAATGCTCGACAACTTCTGAAACTTCTTTCGCTTTGTAGTTTTGCACTGTCTCGGTCGGTACATCGCGATTGTTGTTCTCTTGTGGCTTGCTTCGTTGGTCTTCGTTCACCCTCTACGAGGGCACGAGAAATCTCTCCCGAGAGTAAATACGTGTCGTATTAACCCCCGGCAACATCGAGACGCAATATTGCTATACTGGAGCGAGAAACAAGAGATGGAGATTCAGGTCACGCGTAATCGGTGTGCGCACCGACGAATCTCTCGGATTCCGGGCGTCTCTTAGACACGATCGTCAATATGTGTTATGTCATATCACATAGATGTAAGTTAAATTCTATTAGACGAAATTCTACATTGATGTTTGTGAGGTAGCATCGTCAAAGAGAGCGAGATTGAAAAGCCTTAACAAAATATGCCTATTAAATTCGAGTATCATCACAAATGCATAACTTCGAAAGTATTGATGAAAATGTACATTTAACAAGAATTATAACTATTATTATTGAAATAATTAAACAATTTGATCCAAAAATGTGAAAAGTTGATTTTTCAATATGCTTGAAATACATAAAATAAACGCAGCACGTGTGTAAATTCAGTATTGGCATCAGTTTTAAACACTGGAAGATGTAAAAAAATTTGAAAAATTGGTGAAATTTTGAATGACAAAAACTATTAATATTGTGTATGAATGTTTTATAAAAATACTATACTTCAAACGATTTAAAACGCGTTCTGGAAAATAGATGATACTTTTACGAACACAAAGTGTGTAAAATATGCCCTTGTATTATAGGAAAAGCAGACAAGATTTTATTTCGTAAATATTATTTTCATTTACTTTTATGTAGTGGAAGAAAATTTACGTGGATATGTAAAATATGGCGAGACAGGCGTGAAAATTGCGAGTGTCTGGATATTGTGATATCCTTCTCATCAATCTTTCCACTTGCATAATTTAGCACATATATTGCGTTTTTCCGCCTCATATCGTAGTCATCAGATTGATTAAAAGTGCCACATTAAAAGAGTATGCTGGAATGGAATTTGAGTGCTGGCTAAAACATTTATATATGTTGAGAGCAGATTCAGAGAAGCATGAAATTTTTTCTTATCAAGTAAATTGCGGATGAAGCCAAAAATAGACATAACGTAGAAATTTTTTCCTTAATCGTATTTTCAATTAAGAAGTTGCACGAAAAAAATGTATTCATAATTTACTCACTTACTTACAATTCTCCCATGTGTCATTTTTTAATGTAAATGACACATCTACTTGATCTAAAATATTTTTTCAACCCTCTTTACGATCCCCCTGTTGAACAATAGTTTCTTACTGCTAAAAAAAACCTAGTGTGTTCTCGTAATCAGTCCGGAGATAAAGAGTTGTCATTTAGAAAATTGTTATTCATATCGTGCCACTCAATTGGGAAAATTGTTGCTAACCGTTTCTTTTTTCATCTTTTGGTCAACCTCTTTTCGTAATCATTATTAAAAAATGAATGAATTTTCTAGCTTTCTAAAATAAACATCTTCGATTAATTGCCAGCGATGACATAAAAATTTTCTTCATTGTCTCGCCGTGAAAAACAGGTTGGCAAATTACTTTTGAAGTATAACATGGATTTTTTGCAGGAAATAATATTTCTACGATAATCTTTTATTCACCGTATGCTTTTTTGGAGGCTAGAATGTGTGGAGTCAAAAATGATAAAAATAGAGTACAAAATCCGTTGATTCTCACCATGGCGAGAAGAGCAGATTATCCGCTCGAGATCTGTCGTCGTACTCTCGATCACGTTTTTCGATCGATTTATATACCGTTACGATATAAGAGAGGGTGTGCAGAGACTTGGCTTGCATCTTGGATATATCTCGGTTCCGAACATAGAGGAGGAGACCTATTCCTGAGAGTTCATTGGAAAATTGAGTTTCGTTATAGGTACTCCGTCGTAGCCGTCGTAGTCGTCGTCGTCGTCGTCGTCGTCGTTGGTTTCCGAGGTTCGAGATGAACGTGGTTGGCTTGATATACTATATAGACAGAATAAGGCGTATACAAGGAGGGTGACAGTTTTCGCGTTCGCGAAAATTCGTTCTACCTAGAAGGACATGTATAGATATAAATAAATATATCTATACACATATAGATATATTTTGCTGAAGGTGTAGTTCTTCTCGCTGACTCTCTTCGTACAGCTCAGCTTCTGTTACTATCGAGAGTGTTTTATAGATATATGTTGCATGTAGCATACAGGTAATCGTATATATATTTCGCAGCTTGCTGCCATCACTTGCATGCAGAAGCGTCTTCGGTTCCCCGGGGAAAAGCCCTCTATATGTCTCTCATTCTGCCTCTTTCTCGGTCCATCCTTCTTTCTCTAGATACCCGGGTCGTTTCCACAATTTGGTATCGACACTATTGTACTGCACTTTTGTTCGCCTCCTCTTCTTCCTTTTTCTCTCTCTCTCACTCTCGTTCTATCATGTCGCTGCAAGTGGTTAAATTTTTGCTTGATACAAGTACACGGTTACCCCTATTTTCTTGATATACGTGTACCACACTGGAGGGAAAAGAGGGGGACGACAACAGACCGCGAGGGGCCGAACATTAAAGATCGATTCTCGCCGTACCGCGGACGCGAATTAACCAACGAGCGAGCAAAAGAGAGAGAGAGAGAGAGAAAGACGTGAATGAACAAAGCATTCAGAGATAGAGATAGGGAGTGAATACAGAGAGAGCGAGAGAGGGGGCGGGGGGGGGGGGGGGGTAAAGTACCGTCGAAACTAACAGAGCACACTGGCTCGATCGATCGAGCCGGTCTATATATTGGTGGTGCACCCCACGTGCGTTGCACACCCGATATTCGATACCCCGACAGACACGTCTCACTTTTCTCCGGTTTATTCCCGCAAATTCTACGCTATTCCCCCCCCCCCCTAGCTCTTTCTCTCTCTTGACCATCTTCTCTGCCCTCCCATTTCTATATTTTCTCGCTTCTCTCGAGTTCCGTCTGCAGCGACTGAAAATAGCCTCCTTTAACCCGTGAAAAAATAGGAAACACCAAAAATATATATCATCCTAAAAAATCCAACGAACCATAGTCATTTCTGTCTCACCTATTTCATCCGTAACCGAGGGTACATTCTGGTAAATCAAGAATCAACAGGTAAAACGAGTCGCTGAACATTGATTGACGATATATTTGCTTTATGAATAATTATACTTTCGTTTTACAGCTTTCAAAAGCATATTGAATTACTTCAAAAGGGAGAATTGTTGCGTGAACGTATTTCAAATGAAATGTACAATGAAATGTCGACGTAGTGCTCTCTTCAAATTAAGCTATACATCCCAATTCCACGAGTCTTCTGTTACAACGGTTCAAATTCCAAAGGACACTTTTAAACGAATGTTCTCTGTTCTATACATACTCCTCCGACCAAAAACGATGCAGTTTCACTTGTAATTATTGCAACCGTTTTTTATGGCATACTCTTTTTTCAATGGACTTTTTGTCAAACTGTGGTTTCTAGTTTTTGCTTTCTCGCAAAGCAAATTTTTTAGCGCGGTTAAAAAAACACTATGTATTCCATTTCAACTTATTCCAAATATACCGCATGTCGGAAAATGACATTTAAAAGAAACCTCTGAACGTACGTATGTGAATGCACGTTCAACTACTGGCCCTCGACAAATACAATGGCTGTAACTCGAGGACGGCTTTAACTACGGCAATGCAATTTTCCAACGCTGTAGTGAAACAGGTATGTTTCCCCTTTATTCCCTGTATGACCCCTTTATTCACTGTAATGTTTGAAGCAATTCATTGAGCGGCGGCTCAGATTTTATAACACTTTGAATTATCGTGAAACATCTGTAACGATTATAACTGCGGCAAATAGAGAGATAACGACTTCCATTTTTTTCTTAAACACGGAGGATGATTTCTTATTAGAAGTATATGTGGATTTTCAATGTCATTTTATCGTATGGTATATTATTCAACTGGCACTTTTCTTTATTTACAATTCATTCCTTCCTTACTACTCGGTACGGTTACGATTGACTTATTTCCGCTCAGTCGGATTTACCAAGGGCGAAGGGTAACTACACAAAACCTTGGTAATACAACCGATAACTCTTGGTCTTTGTAAGCCGATTGATGACACTGCGAGTACACTTGAACACGACCACCAGATGCGCTTACATAGGCAACTCCTCAACTATGATGCAATAAGCCAGCGGTGCTCGACTGACCTATCCGTACAATGAGAACGGTCCTGGGAAGGTTCTAACTATAAGATGTTTTGAGCACGGATTTATTAAAAGTGGGTCCAACCACCGAAGCTACAGTAGAAACGGGTGATTTTGTTAAAATTTTTTTTTTCCTTGCTTTTATGGTGAGAAACGGACACTTGTAATTAACGTCAACTTCGAAGGAAACATAGAAAAATATTTTATTAATCAAAATAATTTACAATATTACGGAATGAAAAATTTCTTCCAATGAAATCCTCATAATGAAACATCGAATCTTTAAACCCTCTTCGCATCATCGTACTTTCATCCAAAATTGAAAAGGCTTCGTCAAATACATCGAATATAATAATTAGTTCATTCAAAAAACCGTTTTACGAATCATTAATTATATCAAACTGGGAAAATATATCTTTCGTATCATCTGAATAATTTTTTTCGTCGTAGATTTAGTTGGATGCACACAATGTATATTTAATTTGAAAAATAAATAATTGATTCAACTGAATAATACATTCAACGTATTCTATTAAAACATTTATTAATTTATACTCAACTAAACTCGTTTCTCAGTGCGGAAAAAGGGGAAATATTGAATTCTTGTGTTCTTTATGATCCCTCTAGAAGCGCAACTCAACGAAAAAGTAATAAAGGTAACGTGAGAGTTAAAAATAAATAAATAAAATCATTTCAGGTTGACTTTTATTGAGAATGAACTTTTCCGTCTCGCGCTCTTCCTTTTTATGCGTACAACATATTGATATGAATAATCTGTGTGACGATTAACGACTGTTGAAGAATTCAATGCACCGTGCACAGTGAAATCGCACAGACGCATCGTTAAAAAAGTTTGAATCTCCACTTGGTCGTTTGTAACGATTTCCTATAGCTACTAAAGTGTAGTTGTGCACTTTTTTACAGACGTACAAGGGGCTTCGAAGCGTCGAATTGAGAATCCTAACGATAGTACACTTCCCCTACCGTATAAAGCAATCGCAACATATAAAAATATATGTCCCATATATATTTGTATATACATTCGAAAATAAACGATACGCGAATAAATGGTAAGTACATTATTGTAAAAATAACAAAACGGTAGTGACATCAATGTGGCAATGATGATTCAACAAGTACGTTTTGAAGCCGATAATATTTTTGACGATACACATAAAAACAAATCGAAAAGCACAATGCTCATACTCACTTCGGTTAGTATTGGCAATGTCAATGTGGTTTATTAGCTGATTTTATGTCAAGCTAAAGAGGTTTATTAGGCCGGAAGTATTTTCATCCGTGGCATCATTGATTTGTTTGTTAATCGTTCTTTTCAATTTGATGTGTGACTTCGTAATAAAGTTTACAAAAACCGTTTGAACAGTTATCGGTAGTCTGAATAAAAAAAAAAAAATATATAAAAAAAAAACAATGGGAACACTGAAGGAAAATAAATAGATTGTTTCTAGGATGTAGTTTTGTATCATAAATATTCACGATTATGTGCCGACATAGTTTCTAAAAAAATATCTAACCCTCATCACCCCCCAAGTGACAGCTTCCGCAATTCACCCATTACACTAGACGATTTGACAGTAAAATATCCGGTGACTCTGGCAACCGAGAATCTATTGACGTCTATCGCAAAGCTACGATACGTCATAAAAAATTGTGAAAATAATGGATGATTATTCCAGTGTAATTATTGATCGTACTTCATCCGAAATTCGAAAAAAAAACGTTCACACGATATCGTCAAAATCTATCAAAGAAAATGAGAAAAATGGTAACGTTGACGTATTTTTGTCAGGGAGTTCACAGCAATTAAAAAAAGAATTATAATACGATCCAAATTATGAGTGTGTATTGCTTCCTAATCCGACAATAAAATATTAATTATTATAATTCTGTTAAATATTCTGAAAAAACTTCAACGAAATATTTGTTCTGTCTACATTAGAAATATGGAAGTGGCAATCTGCATTTCATTTTCACTTCAACTTAAATATGAGACTGCTTCTGAAAATAATGAAGAAGACTTGGCTCTCCCACTGACTGGCACAATATACCTCGAAACCGAGATCTATGTGCCAAAGTCGACGCATTGTTTGAAAAATTGCTCCTTCAATATCGCGTAAGACACTGACCTGCTTTTTTTTTTTTAAATTACAGTGCTGAAAATTCATTTCTTTAAAAATTTATATTTATATTTAGTTTCCACCAAATATAAAAAAGGGAGGATTAATTTAGTGTTACCCAAAATGTCGAAACTTGTGATTTCTTCGATAATAAGTATAAGTGAAACATAAAATATGTAGTAACGTGCTCCATAAAGCCTGCAGATCGTTAATTAAAACATTAATGTGACATTAAAAATACATACACTATGCACGAGTCTCTTCATTATTCTTTTAGTGCACTTCACATGGAGCAAAAATATCGATGATCTACCACAAAAGGGATTAAGATAATATTCTATATTGTACAGCAGCGCGGACCTGCCACTCAGCTGCTACCATTCCCATTTACAAACCTAATAATTCATATTACGTTTATAGAGATAGGCCCACCAATCTTTTCTGAGAACGAGAATAATCTCATATTAATAACTAATTAATCTAATACAATGGTCTATATTCTGTTAAATTATCGAAGCATCCAAAATGAAAATTGAAATAAGAGACAATAATTTTGCTTCATTTTCTGTTATATAATTTGTATACGCTAAGTTTTTAACTGGCAATAAATTCAACATATGAGAGGAATGCAAAAAGCACCGGATAATAAGAAGATTTAGGAATACGTGATTAAAAGAAACATTTGCGACAAAATTTCGAGGTAAAAGGGTTAAAAGTATTTTTTTTTCCACAAACTTTTGCGAATGGAGCGCCGTTTCATCGCGGCTCCAACGCCGTTGAAAAGTAGAACGAAAGGGTGGGGTGAAAAAAGAGAGTCCAAATGAGAGCGTGGGAGAGAATGGTGGAAAATGGAAGAGCGAGAGAAGAAAGAGAAAGGAGAAAAAGTATGCAGTCTCGAGAGTCCTCGGAGTCTAATTTTTCTCGGTGAAAGCGGCGACAGAGCCAGGGGGAGGAGGGTGCATGAGGGGATAAAAAAAGGACCAAGTCCTTACGCCCTAAAACGCAGTCGACTGAGGAAGAAACGTTCGAAGAGAGAAAGGCAGAGAGCGAAAAAGAATGCGATGTAAAAAAAAAGGAGGGAAAATGGAAACTGAGCGCTGGTTTTTTGAGGTCAAGTACCACAGAGCATGGTCCAGCTATACGCGATGTCGACGAAACGAACCAACGAAGGAACGGAAAAACCTCCAACAACCTGCTTCTCTCTTGGGAGAACCAACGAGGAAAAGAGAAAGGGAGGATTTTTCTCGGACGATCAAGATTTCTCTCGTCTTTTCCGACGTGGTTTTTCTTCGATCGAACAAATACATCCGATGTGATACGAGGGAAAGACACACTTTTCAATCCATGAACATGAAATATCCATTACGAATTCTCCAGTACGTATTTATACCTAAAAGTCTATTGAAAATTTTCAGTGTTTCAAACATTAATTTTTAATAAAGTTATAAATTGACATGTATCAAAGGTTCACCAGAAGACAGGTACCACGTAAAAAAAAAAGAAACAATTAGACCGTATAGTCATGACATAATTACAACACGAAGTGAAATTTTTTCAAGTGAAACTTATTTTGCCACCGTAGGCCAGGAAACGAAAAAGTGAGAGACCCTGAAGAAGTTGGGGACCTATTGACAATACGGATGCAGCAACCACGTCAGGCTTCACTATATATTTGATTCCGGTATCGTCATGCAGTGTGGAAAGAAAGAAGAGCAATGTCCGAATGTTTATTGAAGCTTAAACTCGCGGTTAGCAAAGGACTGGATTAGAATAATTAACACTGAGAAAAAAATTTTGTTCAAAAGATTTTTGGAGATTTTTTCACAATCCCCAATTTAAACAAATTGTATGTCACACTGTTTAACTATTTATGATCGAAGTGTTTGGATCTAAAATAAAAATCTAATATCTGGTTTGAATGAAAGCCAATAGTTCTTCGAATTTATTTGATTACAACGAAAATAAAAAATTCATTTGACGTCTAGACATCAGTTAAATTTTTTTTCACTATATTCTAAGATTCCATCGACCCGATTTCATTTATTTCTATTAGAGTCATAAAAATTACAAGATAAACAATTCAGTGATCTGCGGAATAATCCAGACGATGATTATTGCAGTAGGGCATGATACACAATTACAATCGAAGGACGTATCACGACCGAATGAAATTCAGGCGCTTGAATAACAATATACTACGTCAAAATCAGTTCTAAAGAATACATTCAAGTGTTACATTAATTACATGTCTGATGACCATAATATTAATGGAGAAATTCTGGTATGTGCAGAAATTTAATTAATTTTTCAATGAAAATTTTATGAATAGAATAAATATTTGAAAAACAAACATCAATCAATTTCATTTTGTGAATTCAAGTAAAAATTGAGTACGCAGTTCTAAATATTTTGACAGAAAATCAAATTGTTTTTATTTTTCAATATATTTTTTATATTTATTGGTTTCTTATTTATGAAGGTGATAAATGAGTGACAGATGTGCTTTTTGGAATCAGTTACACCTCAGCCACAGGTCGAATTTTTCAACGAAATTCCCCGATTTCATTGTAAAATCGGGAACAACTGCTGGCGCAGCTTTTACTCGATAGTAGAAGAATTTATAAATTAAATCGACCAGATGTTAGCCATTCATACTCCTCTTTTTTGTTTCAGATTACAAAGTAATGAATCGCCACAAATACTATACACACTTTCATTTGCAACTTTCTAGACTGAGAAAATAAATGTGTTGGTTAAAAAATATTTTTTTGTTGAATTAACCAATCAGGAGATCACAGACGGTGAAGAACTTTGTGAATTTTTTTTTTTTTCGTCAGTTCGGTAAACTTTCTTTTCAGAAAACAAAGATTTGATTGTTCTAACAACTGTTCTTCTGACTGAAATAAATATCGATCCCTCGGGCAATATTATTGTTGACGAAACAAATATCATTTTGTTCTTCATATTTTGTTGAATGAACGAGTTTCTTTTTTCAGTGAACGTTCAACTTGAATGAATTTTTGTAACAATGATATTAATAGTTCTCTGTTAATTCAATCACAACATTAGGTTTTTCCTGATTGGTGCAAGCACTAACAAAAGTGTCACCCTCCACGCGTGTGGCGACCACGCGCAACTTTTTTTTATCGTACCTCACAAATTCTTATTTCGATTTTTTCGGATATGGCAATATTCACGATAGAAATTGGGCAGACACCGTCGTCAGCATCAGCGTCTGACGAAAGAGCCAATGAAACTTTTCCCGATGTCACCTACATAACTTGTCATCCAGCCCGAGCCAAAGTAGATCTGAAGCGACGAATGGGGATGAATGAGAAGTGACGAAGAAGAGAGGGTTGCAGAGATGCGAGAGACGATGCATTCCACTGAGTGGAAAAGATGCCACCGAGAAGAAACGTTCTGGCACGACAAAAAGCTTGTACGAATACGAACCGAAAGCTTCTCTCACCCCGATGTCGCATCCTTTCTCTTCCTTTTTTTTATCTGTTCCTTTTTTCCTCATTTCCTATCTTTCTCTCACTGCGTTTTCAGTGTACTGCCATCCTGTTTGCGCGACACTCGCTTCCGCAACAACACTCCACCTAATGCTGTAGAGTTATAGCAAAAATGTAGCACATAATATACACATATACATGTATATATTGTGTCGGATCACATACCACCAACAGTAGCAGCGGCGGCATTATAAAAACCCGGTGCCGCACAAAGGATTCTTACTTCCGTTGTGTCACCAGTTTTTTTTTCCTACATCCCCGTGTGTGGCTTCGTAAATGTCTGCGGGTATGTGTTGAGGTTAACTGAAAAGACAGAAGAAAGGAGAAGGAGGAGGGAGGGAGAAGAGGTTCCGGCAGAGACAGAGAAAAATTAAGTATATCAATACAGGGTGTCCCACCATCGATGATCATTTTTTTAAATTTAACTTCATGGCCGGATTATAATATCGCTTTTTGATTATTATCTAATCACCTGATAAGTTGTTCAATATTCAAATTAACGCAGCTGGGTACGTCAAAATGAGGAAAACAAAAAACCTTCATAGGATGAATCTTTTGGAGCATTACATTGGCTAGAAAAAAGTCATCGACTAAGATTTGATTCTTTTTGTTTTAGTTTTGAAGTTCAACAGCCTCTTCAAAACACATACGATTGTTCTTATGCAGTTTTGTTTTATCTTTAACCGTTTTGAGCCGATATGTGATAAGAATCAACTGCTTCGTCAACTTTCTAACAGTAGTCAAAACTCACAAGGCGTAGCTAGATTGAATCAACTAAAGATATTGGAATTCTTGACTTGGTTTTCGGGTCTGAACTTATGTCGACAAGGATGAACATCGCTGGAGGCGCACCCTGTACGTGTGTGAGTGCGTTCGTCGTCAAATTCAGTGCAATTGTACTGATATCTTCAACGATCAAACAACAGTTGGGGAAAAATACAGTACGTTATAACATTTCTATTTTTTCCGATACCACGGATCCTTCTTTTGTCAGTTTTCCTCCAGCAACCATTTTTTTCTATCTGAATAGAAACGCGACTCTTTCTCGAGTGACAATTTTACCGTAAAGTTATAGTCAGAGCACGCATGGATGTGCTTTCATATGTAATACATATTGAAGCACCGGACCAAGTGATAAAATATGATGTAATAAAATGTCATCGTCGCGCGGTAAACTCGGACTGAAATTTGTAAGACTTTTTTTAAAGCCAGTTGTATGAATTGAAATATTCTTCAATTGTAGTTTATTCGGAAGTAATAAAAATCCTTGAATTTAAGGAATATTTGTCCGCGAGGGAAAATGAAATTCATAAACTACCTCACTCAATTATCTCAAGATCCTGGTAAGTCCGATGGACTAGGACCAGTGTTTTCAAGTTTATTACACGCTTGTAACATTTATATGCTAACGGTAGCAAATTATCCTCTAGTATATGGGAAACAGTTTTAATGCCTTTTGTTAATCTCTCTACCAGTTACTTCTAGATCCGACTAATTTGTACATCTGGCCTTGTACCACCTGCGGTTTTCTTAAATCATCCAACGGTTTAAACATATTGAACGGGTTTCACATCGCGTGATTCACTGGGAACGATTTACAAGATATATTCATCAATCTCTGAAATCAATGGAACATATGAAACGTGGATGTCTTAATGAAACAAAAACCGCAGGAATTATCATTCTTGAATTGTACTTGGGGCCCAGAATACCCTCCGCTTAAATTTCAAGCTTGATTTCGACGCATGGCTTTTTAGAAACTGCTGATCACTCCTAATATATTCATGTATTTTTGTCAACAACCCAACTGCCCTTGCCTTATGCAGGCAATACAGGACGGACTAGTTTTTTCATGTTTCCATATTAATTCATTTGAGATTGGCTAAAGTTCAGAGACGCAGGGGTACTCTACGACTCATGTAGCCTCAATGTATCTACAGGAAAATGTACACTGTAAGAATTGGAATAGTGAGAGTAAATAAACTTACGATAGTGTCTCACTTAACTATTTGGTGTATTTGAAGTGTGGAAAAAAGTGTGGAAAACGTGTGAAACGTGATTGTGCAGAGAACAAGTAACTTTAGCAAAATTTGAACAAAAATTGCGATTGTTCGGCTTTGGGTCGACCTGAGCGTTGCATTTTATAATAAAATTTCTTCATTATATAATAATATTAATATTATTATTTAAAGGACGACTAAAATCATGATACATTAGGCAGTGTCCGATTTTGGGTTCAATTTCATTTTAATGCTTGGAGGTACACTTCTTTCCTTGTGTCGAATTGTCAGTCGCGAATTACTAGCCTGAACTACAATTCGAATATAAGCGAAAGTTTTCAGACAGAACTGTTGTGAATTTGGTTTTAATACAAAAAATATTGTATCTTTAATTTAATGATAACAAGCAGAATCAAAACTAGAATTTCTGTATAATCATTCAGAATAAACTCTAAATAATTATTCGGAGTAATAAACCATGTGTATACCATGATTTAATATTTTGTAGCAGGAAATTCAGGACAAAGAATATTCCGGCATGGCTCGAAGGGTTAAGGAAGGTGCGTAATTATTAGTCCAAAATTATAGTTCAATATTTCGAAGCACAAATGAAAAGAATTGTTCGTTGGGGACAACGATATTTGACTTCGTGTATTGTACTGTCTTCATTAACAGTGGAAGGTTCATTTATATTGACTTAAAACTAAAATGATCTTTTTTGTGTAGCCAAAATTTCTTGAATCAATCGATTTCCGTAATGAATACTGTAATGAAAAAAAAACACACAGACACACACATATTTAGGATACAGTTCAGAAATAAATAGATAGAGAGTTAATTGGAGCGCCTCCGTGACCGTATGGCGTCACACGAGACAGTCAACGATGATGATGTGGCTCACGCGCACGCCTTGTTTCCCGGTAAACGAATCGTGCTTATTTAGTTTCGTTCGTATAGCAGTTCTTACAGCAGTATAGAAATTAGGCAGCAGCAGCTGCTTTTTTGGCTGCTGCTGGTTGAGCAAATGGGTCGACGGCGTGACCAGTACAAAAACATATATTAACACGACCATGTGAACAAAAGGGCTTAACGCATAATGCTCGAGACGTCAAGTGGTGTTGTCGAGGCCCTTTTGTTTAGTAGCACGTGATGTATGTGTGTACATGTTTACTGGTCAGTACGAGGGTCAGGGACACCGTTATCGAAAAAAATTTCGAGGGTTCCCTCAAAGAGCAGACTCACCGAGGGTCATAGCCCAGTGAATATCGTCGACTTTTGCAAACGAAATAGATCTGTCATCCACTGAGATCATGACTTATTAAAGAATGCGAATGAATCTTCTGACCGAGCTAACTTTACGTTATTCCTTGTGTGCGATGGATTTTAATATTCACTATTTTAAGTGTGACATCGTTAAAAACAGATTTAAAAATGATGAAATGGAGTTTAAAAGTAGAGTCGTATATGGCCTTTGAATCGTTAATTCAAAGTTCATGGACTCAGTGAAAAGTTGAATTGAAGATAATGTTTATATTATTCTCCTCTACAATTGAAGTATTTTTAGAAATTTTGAATTTCGTAGAAGTATTAAATCACATAAGAGATAAAAAAAAAAAATGTTTTTTTTTTCAACTTAGTTTTAATCTTGATGTCATTTCAGAACGCAAGAATATTATAAGCTATGATGCTTATAATTCATGGGACTGTACGTGGTTGTGTGCGCCTGTCCGAGAGCAAATAAAATTGAGAAAAAGTGAAAAAGATAGAGATCTGATAGACAAAAATTGGTAGGATGATAAATGTTCTTGAAAAGAACGTACAGAACGAGGATTTCTCTGCTCGTATAAGTAACGATGAGGAAAATGCGGGCACGTTTTATCCATCAGCCGCCTTTAGCTGCGAAACGAAGGAAAAAAAAAACTAGATCCGGTGAATATACATTTAATTTGACTAATCCTTATCCTCGTTCCGCTATTTCACTGTCTTCGTCCTTGTGATCCGGACAAGAGATTGCAGATGATGTATGTAAGTGTGTTCTTCGAGCATCCAAATGAGACTGCACCGCAGCATACCAATGTTGCATTTTATCCGTAAAGCTTCTTAAAAAAAAGCAATTGATGCAAACAAATTGATTATGGGAAATGAAATAATTTGATTTCTCCATTCTCTTGAACAATGAAATTCCGTAACTCTTTATATTTTTGTTTAAACTCAAACAAATTTTTATCCACCAATTAAATAAATGAATGAAGCAACAATCAAAATTGAATTGATGAAATAATCAATTGATCGATTGTAACGACCCTCGACCCTCATGTTTGAATTCAATTTTCATTGAATAACAATTTCATTAAACGATATTTAAATTATAAAAAAATATGGTCAAACAATTGCTCCATTTGTCGAATTGTAAGCGAACAATAAGTTAACTTAATCAGTGGCTTTTAATCACATCGAAAATCGATGGAAATTCAATCAGACAAAAATTGAATCAAATGAGAATAAAAGGCATTGGAGTATGATTGAAATGCGCGAATAAAATCTCCATAGGACAAACTTTTATCTGTACTTAGCAGTAGGACGTGCCCCTTAACTTTTTAAAAGTGCGCCTCAAATAATTTTCCAATAAGAAATTATTATAATAAAATCGAACTAAATGTCGGAAGCGCGACTGTAGAAGAAGGAATCATTGGACCTCAAAGATTGGACGATTCGCTGCGAATTATTAGAAAAACGACATTTACATTATTTTTCCTTTTCATCCTGAGAATCATTTTTTTCATACGTCTCAATGGGAATTACGAGATTGACGTTACGTCGGAATTTGCGTCAAATTTGCGGAAGACGTCTGGTTAGCTCTCAGCTCTCAACCCTCGAGACTTCTATATACGAAATATACAGTCATACAAAATATTCACGTATGTATATATATGCCATATAATATATGGTGGTGAGGTCCGGGCACAATCTGTGTGTAGTGGTCGTAAGCGCAGGCGCTCTCTGATCCCCGAGAGTTTCCCCATCGCACGAAAATTCCCCGGTTAGCTCCGGCTAGCCTTCTCTGCAGGGACTACACCACCAAAACGCTTTTGTGAGTGTATGCACATATACGTCGGGCGCCCGCACTTCGTTGCGTGTAAATATAAATGTATGTGTTTATGTATTCATACATATACATTTATATATATGGGTATATGTTTATATATCCGTGTACACCCCTCTATACAAACCCTTGGTTGGTGCGGGTGTACGGCGATAGCGCGGAAGGAGTGGCGCCATTTGCTGGTTCTCCGGGTGGCATCGGGACACCCAGTGGCAAGGCAGAGCCGGACGAGAGCCCGCGCGAGCAAAAGCAGAGTTGAAACGAGCTGAGAAGGCTAGTAGTTAACCAGCGCCGGTGCGCGCTCCTCCGCATATACACGAGAGCACCGAAAGTCATACGAACGAAATAATAATAAAAAATAAAAATAAACAAGAAAGACTTCAATCGGCTCATTTGAATGTCTCTTTCATCAAAGAGCTCACGGGGCAAATACGAATTCAGGCTTGTTCCTAATGTATAAACATATATAACGAGGAAAAAAGAAAATAATAAGTAAATCTATTATCAGAATCGATAATCGAAGTCGAAACTCTGTCAACAGCGGACACTAAACGTCATGAATTTGTTAGCGGCCGGTGTTTGTGCTGTTTAAACGAAATAACAATGACTAAATAAACCTTGAACATAATGATGAGAAAAAGTAATAATTTATGAGAATTGGATTGTCTGAGAATAGGCCCGGAGCATAAATTGAGCAACGGGATTGGTGAAGAGATAAAAACATTTTACCCTTATCGCCCTCATTCTCTTATACATAATTGTCCTAACACGGAGATTCTTTTTTCAAAAGCAATGAACGACTCACGAGTGATATTCATTTAGAGAAAGAAGAGAGGGATAAAAATATAGTTGCAGTGAAGTAACAAAGAACAGACGAGCGTCGCGTATTTACTGTTTTTTTTCTCGTTTTGCTAATTGTTTGTTTTGCTTCTCTTATTTTTGGAGGAAAAACTACCGCTAATTAAAAAGTTGATAAGCGCTCTGCGAACACGTATATACGATAACCGAGGGGTTTTTTTTGTGTTTTTTTTGTGTTTTTTTTTTTTTTTTTGATCGACGACGAAAAGAGCGAGCGTGCTTTCGTGAGATGGCTTTCTAATAGCGAAGAGATTATCAGTGGTGCTCTCGGGGCCGGATAATTTGGTGATAAACGGAGCCATCGCGCCAAGGGAGTTGATATACGGGAATTGCAAGAGTAAAAGAGCATAAGAGATAGTGTTTCAGGGAAGGAAAGAGGGAGCGAGAGGAGGGAGTGAAACGAGTGGGTTGGTCGTGGCAGTGTGGCGGTTGCAGCACGCCAGAATAGTGCATTCACACACAGTGCAACCGTGCACCCAGAGGGTGTGGAAGGCAGGAAGTGGAAAGGTGGGACTGCGGAACTATCGACGAACTTTTGGTGAATTTGCTCGCTCATTCTCTCATATCCTGGGAAGTGTGAGAAACGGAGATAAAAAGAGATCGAAAAAGCAGAAATAAAAGTGATAAATAAAATTAAGAGAACGAAAAGTGTGTACAGTTGTAACTTTTGAGTGTCGTGTTTTGTCCACTTTTACATATTTCCATTATTAACGTTTTAAAAGCAACTCTTTTATAACTGACTTTTCTTGTGCGCATATTCACATTCGAAGTACGTGTTCAGAGTGATATTTACATTATCTTTCGTCGCTTTTGTCAAGCCACGTGCATTTTATCGCCAGGATCACCTTAAAACAATCAGCATGGATTGGCTTCGGATCTCGAGCTACATAGGCTTACTCATTTCTCTAACTATTGCCGGTAAGAAAATTATTTATCTAGTAGTAAACCCCTCGTATGGTCACCTATCAAGTGATTCGAAAATATTAATGCTATCGTCATAACATTATTGTTACATAGAAATGACTAATCATTATTAATACAAAGCTTTTTATCCATTACTTTCTTAAGGCTGATTAATTGAATTATATTGTAAGAAGAACAGTGTCGTCGGATTCACGACAATATCGTAGATCAATATTATTAGGTGGATAAGAATCCAAACTGAAATTTGACTTTGGCTCATCAATAAATTTTAACTGAAAAATGCTGAGTTTTTTATTCACGAAGCATCAAGATGTAAACATAAGTTTACTGGGATTTTGACGACGACCAATGGCAGTGGTGAATTACATTATTTTTATTATTAGCATTACAATTGACACAGCCTGCTGAATGGCTTACAACAGGTGTAGCAATCCTGTAAACTATAGAGTTAATTTTTCATTGAGGAAAATGGGAAAGAATAACAATCGGTTCAGAATTAGAAGCTCGAGTCGTTCCGTTTATTTCGTTTATGACTGTCCATGTTTAGAAACGTTATAAATTATTAGAATTTCGATATAAGCCGTTTTTACGAAATTTTGGGAAGAAATTATATACATAATAATTCGTATGTGCTGGAACAGCTCATGACCGGATCGGTGAACAACAGGAGCATTGTTGGAAAAACTATCGTGAATAGAAACAGAAATAATAGGACAATAGAATCGGAATGTAATTGATTGTCGAGACTAAATTTTTTGTAAATAATGGCGAATATTATTTTTAAATGGTATTAAATTGAATGATTATTGAGACCGATAAATCAGCACTGTTTGCCAACACCATGGCCAAATGGTTTCCCATTAAAACAGAGTTTTTTTTATATAAAAGTAATCCGACTGTTTAAACGGAAAATTTATTGTTCATAAACAAATTTTGTTATGAATATTTCAACGTCAAAATATCATCCACGATGATAAAATCAAGTATTGATAAAATCATTCAACATGTTGTGTACAAGTTGCAGCAAAATTGATTATTAAAATTTTTCAAACGAGCTTATTTTCGGTCAAGGATTTTTTATAATGCTTCACTTTTTTTTCTCATTATGATGGAATACACATGGTTAATGGAGTAGGTATTTACAAGAATTCAGTGACGTGCGTGACTTTCTGTTCCAGCCCATCCAACCGTTAATGGGTGAAAAAAAAGCAGACTTAAAATATAACACTAACAATCCACCTCTGAGTGTGCTTATCAAGATTTCTATTGTAACACAAATATTCTCTGCGCTAAGTGCACATGTTATAGAGGTACATACATTTTTTACAATTCTCGTTGAACTATAGAGACGAATGATGATTTGTAAGACTCGAGAATGATATTCACATTTTTGCTACACAAAAAGCTCTTCAGTATGGAAAAAAAGAAAAATCTATCACGAGCTAATGTCAGATTTGTCGACGAGGACTCGTGATGGAGGTTAGGTCTGCTCGACATAGCCTGTTTTTTACGTGGTAGTTATGGAGGTTCGTAAAAAAACACCAAGATGGGTAAGAAATATGAGCATATAAATCTATCGGACGTTTTGATATAATAAGTTCGTCGAGAGGTTGCAGGTGAATACACGAGGGAGGCTTTATTCGTAGACACGTATAACTCCTCGTACGGATATTCCTTACGAGGTATTCTTGTTGCTCGAATATCGAGAAGAACGACGATGCACAGGTACAAAAAATAAAGCGAGATGACCGAATGTGGAGGGTGACTGTATATAGAAATATAGACAAAGCATCAGGGAGTCCAATGAGCCAGTGTTCGCTAGGGCAAGAAAAAAAATTACGAGAAAACTTTACGACGTGGCGTATACACATAAGCATATTATACACACGTGTATACGTGGGACGGAAAAAATCGCTTTATCGATTGGCATTTTTCTGCTAGTACTTTGCTCTGGCCACAAGCAACTGTGCACCACAGAAGCCTCTATATTTCATGTTGAATCATATATAAATATACAAGTATATACGTATAAATGTATAATACAGCGGAAAAGAGCTGAGATTTTTGCGTCATAAACGTTGAATGGGTCGGAGATCCGATAACGCTTGCTAACGGTAGAGAGCAGCGATCAAATTTTTTTTTTACGCTGTCATAGACACCTTTACGCATGAAACATAAAAGAACACCGGCCGAGAATTAATCACGTCAGGGAGAACAGGCTACGTGATGGAAAAATGAGCTTATGGCATCAGAGACGAGGGTGGATATGCCACGAGTATATTTACTCATCTTGTATTCGATTAAATCAAATAGTTCTCCTATAACGTGATAACGATTTTGCGGAAGTCTACACCTCACGAATCTCATATTTTCTTGCCGGAAAATCGATCCTCGTGACAAAGGATGAAATTTCACTTGAAAGAGAAAAACGACACGAAGTATATCGGCATATGCATAAGTTGATAAAAGTCAAGCTTTTTAAATTTGTTATAAAGTACAAGAGTATTTGCGTGCTACGTTGCGGTATGAACGTGGGATAACATGTACGAAGTAATTGACGAAGAGAATCAACCCCTTTTGCAATGCTGCGACATCATTGCGCGCTTTAAAACGTGCGTGAGTGGTTGCGTGAAGAAAGAAAGAAAAAAGACAACTCGTATACCTCTTCAAACACGAGAGATGAGAAAGATTGCTCACACGCTCACGATGAGGTACTCGAATGAAAAATTAGTGTATAGTCAAACGCGTGTACCAGTCGCACAAACTCTGCTGCTACAGAGGATTAATTCGCGTGAAAAATTAACCGGTAGAGAATATGGAGGATGAGTCAAACGGACGGAAAGACTCCATCAAACGGTGAAAAAAAGAAACCCAAACAAAAAGAACCTCGGGAATAAAAACGTGTTCCTGTTATTACTGTCAGTCATGTGGAACAATCACATTTTCTATATAGGAAAAGATAACGATATAAAAATACTCCAAGTCCAATTATACAATCGCGAGGACAAATGCGAAAGATACGAAAAAATGACCCAGTGTGACGCAAATAAATGAAACCATTTGTGCGAACCGGGTCGCTGATTTGATAAAAAATAGTACACCATTTTTCGACTTTGTGCGACAATTTTATGGCTCAACATAATCCTCATATTGGAAAATCTCGGTTACGAATGCTAATCGATTGCCCTTGTAAACTCGAAAGCATGTAGATTAAAGTTTACATCGTTGGAATACAATATATTTCGATCACGAATAAAAATAATAAATCAATTTCAATGAAATTTTGATCTACAAAAGATTGTACCTTCTAATAGCTTCCATGCAGAATTTCAGCGCATTTGCTATCGTGAACCATCAATTTTAGTAACAACAATAGCCTCATAGAGCTAGAAATTGACAAACTATGATTTTTCAAGCTCAAAATTAACTGAATCTTTGTAATTCCTATCAGCAAAAAAATACTGGATAATACTAAACAAACAAGGAGTGTTGCAAATTTGAAAATCATAAAGTTATTCTTGACGATTTTATAAACGATCGCAAACTCTGTTAGGAATCGTTGTATTTTTAAATAATATAAAATTCCATCTATCATGACTCACTGAGTGAAGATGTCCACGTTCTGAGAATAAAAATAAAAATCGTTGAACGGTACTGTGTAACAATCAAGATAAAACGAACGTTTAAAAATCGCATTGATTATAAGCATTTATTTTCGTGTGCATAAAAAGCATCAATTTTATGCAACAGATAAAACGGAATGGCCTTTTTCAATTTAATGATAGCTGCGGGCCGTGGGGCGTACATAGTTATGTTGAAAGTGTAATTTATAGTAATCATGTGCAGAGATCAATGAAAAGTAATGAGAAGTATAAACGTTGGAATCCTGCGGGGTGTAACTTGCCCTCTATATAATGTTTTCTCTTAAACTGACCTTTTTAGTCACTTTCCCACCGGCCAATCAGTGAACCTATAAAAACTACAAGAGCACCATATCCAGATATGATCTTTGGACGAACTCTTTTAGGGGAAGAACCCCATACTGATAGCTCTGTCAAAGCTAGAAAGCGGAGATAAGAAGAGACAGAGTAAAAACGGAAAGGATATAAAAATAAGGGCTAACTCTCAACGAGTTTGTACATTATTATACTAATTTGCTAGACGCGAGGGTCGATGAAAGATTCAACGTTGATGTATTACAATGTTAGAAGATCAAGTTAGTGAGTGATAGAGATATAAATGAACAAAGAGGAAAAGAGAAAAGGTAAAGTAAGAAAGACACAAGCATTAAGCTCTGTCGGAAGGAGAGATAGAGACAAAGAGATTGGCGAACTTGCGGTAAGTATATATACACCATAACCATGTATACATCTATATATAAACGCCCTTAGCGCACGCTAAACCGGCTCCGACAGTAGGTTTGCCATATAGCTTGGGGTAAGCACCCCAACAAATTTACCCGGGACGTCATGCGGTCACGTAGCCTAGCGAGAGAGCAGCGCCTAAAGAGAAGTATAGAGAGAGAGAGAGAGAGAGAGAGGGAGAGAGAAAGCTCGCGAGCTTGGTGTTCCGCGGTAAACGTAAACGGAACAGGCAAACGTCGTAAACCAACGACTCGAAAGAGCAAACACAGGTTGAGTATACCTTGGCCAGGGGGATGGTATTATGGTATGGTGCATATATAGCTTCTAATACGAACCATACACCAGCGGACGTTTTAGTATCGTCCACCTATATAATGTACATACCGCTATGCACGTGCATTCATACCTCGTAGTTTGGCATATTTGGTACATACGCGCGAATCTGTATTACCGCCTACACATCAAGACCTCAATCGTCGAAATAACGCACCCCAAATTGCGGATTGATCATCCTCTCCCTTTCTCGTATTCACTATGATTTCAAACTACATTCACTGCCCTAGATGATGTACACGCTTCCGATCGGGTCAGCATTTCAGTGAAATTTCATATCAAGAATTACTATATTTCCGTCATATACCTTATATGCTAACTCTATACTAACGTAATGGGTGATTAAATTATTGGAGCTGCATAAAGTAACAAATAGATCTTTTCGAAATGGAGCTGCTGTGTAAAGTTTATGAAAACTTGTTTCCCGAATTTCGATTTTATCACATGCATTGCAGAATGAAACCTATCATCAAAAGCCGAAAAAGCAACGCAATTCTCAAATTAACGTCACCAGTACCGTGACTATTAACGAATTAATGAAAAATTTTCCTTATCTTAATATCCTAGTAAGGAAATTTGACAATTGATTAAAAACGACATTTGCAACGAAACAATAGATAACAAAAGAGGTAGTTAATAGACTTCCTGATGATCAAGGTGATGCATTCAAGAGTGATAGTTAGAGAACATTCATCAAATTATGTGTCAAGACGTGTCCGAAAGAAAATGCACTCTTGGCAAAGGAAACTGACATCTCGAGAAAGTAGATAAATGTCTCATGCCAACAAAACAAAAAGGGACATTTTACAATTATTTTTACCTAAAAAAAGTATGAAATATTATTACCATAATGGCTCCATTATTTCGACCCTCCTCTAACAACTTCCAAATCCCGATTGAAGTATCCAAGCCACGGTCTATGAGAACTCATCGGTCTAGATAGAAAAGCATAGAAAACAATGACAGTTAGACAGCGTTAAAAAATACGGGATAAAGTTTCATTGTTATACGAGGAACAGGGAAAACGTCATGAATTTTTTACAATCCTTTCATATAGTCCAGACTTGATATTCAATCTGGATATTTGTATCATCATAAATTTCTTTTTGAGTACTGTTGCGTGTTATAAATCTGGTAGTATTTTTGTGTAAATTATGAAAAATTGTATTGTAAAAACCCTGGAGAATCTTTTAGAAACGGAACGCTGAAAAATTTTACAGTATGACAATATAAACGTAATTATGAGAATAGACTGGAGCAATTAAAGGCTCATATTGCGAAGGGGATGTTTGGTGAAGGTATATCTGCGACTATAATGCGTGCGTCGTATGCTATATATATATATATATATGAATTATATAAAACAAAGGTATAACTGTACAATTGTCATACAACTAATTGCACGAGAATAAGCTGAAATCCAGATGTAATCGTCAGAATATAATACAATGTAATGGAGGAAAGTGTGTCTCTCTGGTACACTGTAAACCCCTGCCACTGTCCCATCCCTTTCGAATTTAGCTACGAGGAAAATGTGGGTCAGGCGTATGGCGCGACACTGCGATTAGAAAGAGATAGCAAAATGGCGAAAGAGTGAGCAAGTGAGTATATGTGTGTGTACCCCACCGTCCGGAGTTTTTTTCTCACTCTTTTCTGCCCACGTATACTCTCTGTCTTTCTCTGTTGGTCTTTTTTCGCTCTTTCTCTTCCATACTGGAGCCCAGCACCGTTCCAGTATCATCTTTCTTTCTTTCTCTCTCTATCTCTCGTTTTCTATCGTCTCCTCTCACTTTCGCTCCATCTCGCTGATAAAGCCGCTCCGGGCTATAACGTGTCGTATATACTGAAAAAATAAAACCATCTCCCGGGGGCGCACACGGGAGACTCTTCGTCGACGACGTCGACATATACGAACGAAAACTCCGGTTTGAGTGCATCTTATACAAGTATAGAGAGTATACGCGACCAGCGCGATGGGTTAACGTCAGGATGGTCCAGGGAGTTCCTCCGTATGTGTATATAAATGTAGCAGCTTCCACCGTCATCCCCGTTTTTCTCTTTTTTTTTCTTTCTCTCTCTCTCTCTCTCTGTCTCTATCCCGAGGGTACTCGTCCCGCACGTAAAAGTGTACTTCCGCATATTACGCCGTTATAATACGCGGCAAGAAAAATTCTACGATCCACCAGCAACAGCACCCCTTTCACTGAATAAAGCGAAATATAAAGTGTATACGTTGAATACTCTAGTTCACTGCTACATGTACACTTACAAATAAATTTAATAATTTATCTCTATATATATACTTAAAGTTCCTGATGACGGGCTGTATAAACCATACACCGAATTTACGTTCAAGAATATACCCCACGTGTGTAAGTACACACATAAATATATGTGTACATTGTACGCATATACAAATGTAATATTATATATACACGTTATATTAATATAATCCCGACTGGTTTTTCTGTCTCGTACTCTCCAGCTCACATTTTATATTTTCGTCTTATTCAAGCTCTCGCAGGCAGGTCAAATATTTAACGAAGAAAATAAAGTTATCCCGCTGTACGAGTCTATGTACCGTATAACGTAGCTATTAACCCTCCTGCCATAATCTTTCTCTCTTGCCCGATCTCCCGACCAGCTCAAACGTACTACTCGCACGCTTTGCTCCGTATACTTCGCTCCATCGCGACGAAATATGCACTAGACACTAAATCCCTTAGGCAGCATGTGTATATGTATTGGAGAGAACAAGGGAAAAAAAAGTTAACAAATGTAAAACGATCTCGTACTCCACGAACGGGTTTTAAATGGACTTCATCAATTCCTCTTCGTTAGACTACTTTTAATTAGATCGAAGAATTAATTAAAAGTTACTTAAGAGTATATGCAAATATTTATGCAATTTTTAAAAATGAATAAATAAAACTTACTGAATTTAGAGGGGGGAACATACGGTGAATTTTATTTGTAAGAAAACTCATCATCGTTTCACGCTCAAAAAGCTTCGTCCAAAGTAAAAGGCACAGTTTTGAAAATTGTATGATCACAGTTGGGCAGAAATTTTTAATTGCCATAAATTACGTGAAAGCAAAATGCACCGTGAGGATTGGAACATTTGCTTGAGGTAACGACTGTACTGCATGCAAGACAAATGTTTTGCTAAATTTTCACAATTGTTTTATGGCAAGTTTAAAGCACTGATTAAACGTTGTTAAGGTGAATTTGTGTTTTTAACTTAAAACAATATTAACAACGATAAATTTAATAAACTATTAACTAATTTATGGAAATTTTCTCAATTTTTCATCATTATTTTACATCAATCGCGTTGCACCATATCTCATTTTGTTCTTCAAGAGATTGATAAACAATTTATTTCATTTAGTTTCATTTTATCCTGCTTTATTCGCATGTAGAAAAAAATTTGCATTTATCAGTTATTAGTGCTGCATGATGCGCTGCAAATTCAGCCTCACTACGTGTAACTAGTGCATCAAGCTGTGATCATGAAATTATTTTGAAAATTTTGCACTCGCTTGACTGCTGTTAATTAATAATTGAATTTCGAATTCGTGATGCGCTATCTCACGATAATTCCATCGTCTTCAAAACTGATCCATGTAACGAAGATCACTCGAAATTTTCCTCTGAATCAATTGGATTACTTTAATTGAATCTTTTCAAGAAAACTCTAATCTCAAGTTTACTGGGGCGTTACAATTTGGTTTCGAAATCGTATGCTAAAGATTTTCAATGAACTGAAGATTCGTGAAAGATTCTAAATGAACGTAATATCGTTGAAAGACTAATTTTAGGCTACTTGACGATGTTCTCGATGATCCTATTCGGGTTTGTTCGTTCTTACGGTCATTTCTAACTCGCCAACTTCGTCATAAATTCGTTACTCGGTACGTTCGCGGCCTCGCAATGTTCTCGATAACCCGGATCCGAGAATTTTGAGATCCTTGAGACCCGACATTAATCGACAGTTTAAAAAATGGGGCCTGCGTTTCTCGCGCATAAAATTCACAAAAAGCAGCCTCCCACTTCGTCTTGATATGTATATATAAATATATACGTATTGTATACACTCGTAAATTGACTCGTTTTTTCAATTAACGACTGTTGACCGATAAAATGCTGGACGAGCAGCCGGCACGCGTCCGTTTACTGCCTCTCATGTCCATCCCTCGCTCAGTTCTCTCCCTCTCTCTCTATCTGCAAGCATTTTTCCCCTCTACTCCTACGTATGCTCTCTCGTGACGAGAACCATCTGGCACTCTGGCTTGTCGTATAATACAGATATATGTACCGGCGCACCCGGCTCTCGCTTCGCATGACTGTATTCTCTCGAAAACATACTAACAAAGAGAGATAGAGAGAGGGAGAGAGAGTATGGGAGATAAAGATATAGAGAGAAGAAGAAGGAAAATGGAAAACTCGCGGTAGTTGCGAGAGAGTCGAGGAGCGGAAAAAAAATATGCGCGAGGGTGGTGCGAGCAGGGTGCATAAACAGTGAAATTTTGAGGTGGTGTAGCAACGGAATCTCCTATGACTTCTGTGTCGGAAATTTCATATGAAACTCGACGTTATGTTCATAGTAATTACACCACACGAGAATTTAGTAGATATGCGTGTATTCGTAATGATACGTATACGTTTCACCATCTATTAATTATAATTCACATCTCGTGAACACAAAATGTAAATCCAAGTAAATTAAATCTTGACGATGCGAATGTTTCGAGATGTAATACATATATTAAAGAGCCTAAAATAAAAAAGCTTTTTTATGGTGCTGATCTTGTTCTGATTTTTGTGTAAATATTTTTTCATACTTAATGAAAAAAATGTCTTTTTGTCCTTGTAATTATTAATCTAGTTAATGGAAACAGGTTCGTTTGGGTAAAAACAGTTTTTTGTCTACTACGATATAAAATATGAAAAATGACAGCTTTTGGAACTTTATTTTTAATTTATTTTTATTTATTTTTAAATATTTCATAATATTTCAGAGGAAACGCGTTTAAATAAATTATACAAGGGATCGATATATGAGACTTTGTTTCCATTTTTTTTTATATCGAAGGTCTGTTTTCAAAGCGGTTCCTCAATAAATCGAATAAATTTATAAACGAGAGTATTATTATTTCACTTGTGAATAGCTGGGGTCGAAACGTCAAAGACTGCGTAAGAAAAACAGCGTCTTCCGACATATGCGCTCTCGAGAGTGTCACGGAAGTCATCTGAGATGGCTCTCATGTGACTCGTTTTCTAAAGGCTATGTATAAGTATATATATATATATATACCACAAATACGTGTATAGCTTTCGTGTTTATTGAGTAAACGAGAGCAGTCAAGGAGAACGATAAAACCCGGGAGAGAGGGTGAGGGGGTGAAAAAAGGGTAGTAGAACAGCAGAGCGACGATGTCGTTCTTCAGTGGTGAGTTTCCTGAAGAAAAACTCCCCCTTCCCCCCTTTTTCTCTCTCTATCTCTCTGTATTTCTGCAATGTAATGTGTGTGCCCTGAAGGGATCACGACGTTTCTCGCTTCACGTAAGCTAGATTGAGCTCTTTTCCTTCGCTTCGCTCCCCTTTACCTTTTCCACCCTTTCACTAAAGCCTTCTCTCTCCACTATCTACCAGCAGTTTCGTACCGGTCCAGCCCATCCTCCCACTTCCTTTCCTTGATCTTCGTTTTGTCTCGCTTGGTCTCTTCTTCTCTCTATCTCTATCTCTCTCTCTCTCTCTCTCACGCTCCCTCTTTTGCTTTTCCTTTCCGAAACCTCTTCTA
Organism: Campoletis raptor; assembly: GCA_948107755.1. NCBI lineage: Eukaryota > Metazoa > Arthropoda > Insecta > Hymenoptera > Ichneumonidae > Campoletis > Campoletis raptor. The sequence continues at coordinate 16,381,307 of OX403622.1, forward strand.
GCGCTTTCGGTCTCCTTCCAACACTCGTTTTTCCGGCCCTCCTTCTCCACCAACCCTTTTGCCTCTTAGTGTCGTAAACCAAGCGTCAACCGTCAAGTACGCGAGCTTATTCCAAGCCCCGTCTTTGTCCATTACGTTCCACAAGCTCCTTCGCTCATTCACAAAGTCATGCTCCTCTGTTTGGACAGTAAACTTGACTCTCACTATTTCTTATTTATGTACATTTTTCTCTTTCTCGAGCTTCTAACTCTGTTGTTTTTTTTTTTTTTTTCACCATCAACCCTATCCGTCATTTTCCGTCAAATACCGAATATTGAATTGCCATTCGACGCGTTTTTCATGCTGGGGATGAGCATTTTTTTTATTTGATACTCACCTCACATCACTGCACCTTTCACGTATTAATATATATCAAAAGATACATAAATTCATAAATACATTATATGTTTGAGTATTTGAAAAAGTTAAGCCTTTTATGTACGAATTTTCATGTGCAACAAATTTTTTTATAATACCTGGATATGGGTTTTTAGAAAAACACATTCGAATACGGTTTTGAATTTCGAAAAACTTTAACGAAAAAATACATTATCAATGTATCATGTATCATCAGCACCAAAATATTACGTGGATCGTGTTAATATATAATCGTGAGATACGAAAAGATCTCGTTGTATGAAAAGTTGCAACAGTTCTCTTAGTAGTAACTATAATTAAACAATCAATTGAAAAAAAAGCTCGTAAAATTGTTCATCGGTGTTTTATAATATTATGAAATATTGATACATTATAAACTTCGCTTGAATCCTCCTTGATCCGATTATGATATTTTCAGAATTGCAATTCTCGCAATAATAAATACATGGTTATTAATCAAATCAGAACCCGAAGCTTAATGAAATTTTTGATACTAATACAATTTTCCTACCACTTTCCAATAATCCCCATGACTGCATACAAAAAATTATCCAAATTAAAGCCTTCTGTTTCCAGGTTGTCGCTACTGTAACGATATTTTTTATTATCGGGTCGTTTCGTTTTCTCATTTTCATTGACTAATACCAGGCTCACAGTTGATGGGAAACCATCAAAGAGACCTTTCTCCTCGAGTCACAGTTACGAGATCGAGTTTTCCCACTGGCTTATATGTATACGTGCGCTTTTCCGCACGTTCCCGCTTCACTTTTTTAGGGAGTCACTTTTTATGAAGCAAATATCAGAGCCTACGGAGCTGGGAAACATCGATGAAGTTATGAGGTGGACAAAAACGTTCCCTCTTTCCCTCTGATATATGGCTGTGTAAGTCTATGCAAGTATTTTCTTTCCTGAGAAATATGACGAGATCCCTTCGACTTTTGTCCTTTCCCGTCACGCCCTCAAATTTTTTTACGATGTATGGTCTATAGTGCGATTCAGAATAAAATCAAGTTTTCTTCCGGATTTCGTTCCGTCATGGTTTCTCACGTAAATTCATTATTTTGCAAGACAGTTCGTTATTCACGGAAACTTAATAAAGTAAACGTCAAATTATTTTACTTTTTCGGGGTAGAGGTGACTACAATGGAGTTTTTAAAAGTGTGCCATTCGCTTTGAATCATTCTGTAGGGCCTGGAATTACCTCTACGGCAATAAGATATACGGAATAACAATCGCTGACCCTTATCGTAGTCATTTATTATTGTGTTGGCAGAAAAGAATGATGGAACCATTTGGATAAAGAAGCTGAAACGGTGCATAAATACATAAATGAGTGTGTATACAAATAAATAAATAAATAATGCATTTGAAAAATCCTCTTCAAATACAAATTAAAGTTAGCTCGAAGCTTTCATATTTTGTACAACTACTTCGTTGTATGGTGCAGTCTATTTTAAAAAAAGTTTCTTCTCTGTGTAAATAAAAGAAGGAAACAAAATGTTGAGGGTTTGTTTACTTCCTTTTTCTCAGTTCTCCACGTTCATGTATTAAAATTTTTCGTTTTTGTGCAAAATAAATCATTATAAAGAAATGTTGTAGAGGTCGTACAAATGTCGGCTCAACATGATCTCACGATACAAAAAAATCGTGTATCGCGTGATAGCAACATAAACAAATAAATGATAATTCCTTCAAATTATCGCGTTATGTGAATTAATGAAAAAACAATTGTAAAAATAATAATGACCTGTTTTTAAAGTTACCGACAACTGCAGTAAATTTAGCAACGTTCACATACGTTTATAGGCACGAGGAATTATTACAGTGCGCGTACACGAGGGTTTCATGTAAAACGATGAAAATCTCTCTTTGTCTCCATCCCCACGCCCCTCCCCCTTCTCTCTCTCTGCCTCTCTCTTTCTCTCTGACGTTCTCGCACTTTCGAAATAAGCTCGCGTGTCGCCTCCGATTTACGTTGCCGCTTTGGGTTCGTCACAGAAGAGACATGAAAATGGAGAGAGAAAAGCTCGCGAGATTTCCAGCTAGTTAAACAGGCGGAAATGATTTTTTTCCTCACATCTACGATCGAAATTTTTTTTGATTCCCATCCAATAAAACCGGCTGGGAAATGTTGAAGACGAGAAAGAATAAAAGGGAAAAATCGAGACACAAAAATATATGAATAGAGACCATTTTCCCAACAAACCTTATGGTTCGGAGTTTACTATCAGCAGAGACTATACTTTCCCATTCACTGTACTCAATTTCGGTTTTTTTAACGTACGGTTTTTTTTTATTTCGGGCCCTTTCTCCAACCTCTCCGAATCCGATTTATGGTTAAAGGTCTATGTCTGTGAAAGAGCCTTGGGGAAGGATGCGAATTACGACCAGTAGGGAAAATTCAAACCTCTACAAACCTTCCGGGTTCACTTTTACCTTTCCTATATATCAAACTTATATGTGTGTGTATGTGTGTATAAATGTGTATCTATATGTGTGTATACACAATTCGCAATAATTCCTCTCACGCTTTGCAAACTGGGGTAGTGGAGAAATCGAGCGTCGCGATGCTTCAACCCCTGCTGCTCTATTACGAACGAATTTTTTCCCCCTTTTTCACCGAGATAAATTTGAGACAATGTGCTACGTGGGCAAACCGCTCTCACGTCTCAACCTCAAGTTCTGGCAGAGTAGTATCGAGAAGACAAAAAAAAGAGGAAAAGATGGTGAAACGCACCTCCACGCATTTTCATCTATAGACGTTTTCCCCTTCGTACTTTCAATAGATTTCACCAAACTTTTAGCTTCAAGGGCCGAAACGTATATCAAAGACAAGCACTTTTATATACGTTTTTTGCCCATCCATCTTTGCCCCAAACTGATGTATAACCACAGGGCAGAAAGCAATGAAAATGAAAACAAGAAAATCTTTACGCCTAATAGAGATGCACGTGGAAAAAAAAACGACGCGAAATAAGCCGAGAAAAAAAAGGTAAAATTTATCCTCTGGAATGTAATAAATATTTTGTACAATGTGTAAATAGAGAGTGGTCGATACTGGCGAACCGATACACTCGAGACAATATATCGATGAGAAGCAATACCGATTGATTATATACAGATTCAATTTCACGCGTCGGGCCATATTGTCATATTCCAATATTATGTAGTGTGGCAGAACGAAAACGGCTGGCAATGTATTTGCAGTTATCAGAAAATCGTGTGTGTCAATGAATTGGATATAACGTTACGGCACGAAACGCTGTTGCGTTGGCGAAATAACAGATCTTGTGCTACGTTATAAATGCGGTAAATGGTCGGAAAATTGTACCACATTTTAAATGGATGGATAATGTATAAAATCGTTTTTCAATCAATTGAAATTTACGTGTATCGGATAACAAATCAATTGGTATTGTTAATTGATCGACATTAATTATTTATTACCCAATGAGTTCGACACTATGTATTAATAAATACACCTTATTCACCTTTGGATTATATTTTTCTGGTTTCGTACAGACTATAGTGAAGTTTGCAACACTCGTATAGATCGAAAATTCTTTTCACTATTTTACAATTTAAAACCATTTTCAATAGCTTGCATTTTTTCATTGGTATTTCAGAGTTTATCGTACGAGACCCGAAAAAAAGTTTTATTAATTCACGTAGCAATATTGCAGCAAATTCCGAGACACTATTGAAACAATGAAGAAAGAATTTCATTGCGTTTCAACGATATAAACTTCAGCACAATTTTACTTATTCGGACGTATAAAGGAACATATTATGTGGGTCGAGCGTGATGGCAGTTGGAAGACAGGTCGAAAAATAAGCTCCATGCCCAAACGTTTTTCAATCCCTTGACAAATCGTTGCTCATCAAGTTTTCAAATCTCTCGATATATATGCCATATTTTTACTCGTCCTTCAATCGCCATCATTCGTCTAGAGATTCCTTCAGATTTTTTCACTTTCCATGCAAGCAACTTTTTGTTCTCATAGAAAAAATTGCTTCATCGATTCTATTGAAAAAAAAAAAAAAAAAATGGAAGAAAAGAAAAATCTTTCGATGCCCACTCCCCCACACGATAAAAAGCAATATTATTTTAATTAATCGGATAAATCGGTAATTTTTTGCCGATATTGAACGATGGCTATTTGATAGGAATATGTTTTTAAATCGTCGTTGACGTTTTTGGTACGCTGTGAGGCAATGGAGGTAGAGCTTTAGCAGAAAATCGACGAGGTCGAATCTCATCGTTGTGCACTACCCCCGTAGCGGCTGTCAATACAACTCGCACGTCTCTCGCACAGCCCGCAGCATCATCAGGGGACTTGCTGCTGCTGTTCTCGCTGTGGGAGGGCGCCGGGGCACAAATTACTTCCGCAATTATCCCGTAGAGCCGCAGTTGTCTACGCGTCGTCGCTTCTCGTCAAAGTCCTCTTATCCAATATATATTCGAAATATATATAGCATACGAAACACATTTGTACGAAACTTCTCTCCGTATTTTACGTATATAATCGATTTTATGAATCAGAGCGATGACGAGAGCTAAGACGAGGACGATGACGACGAAGCTCAATGGTTTTTACTGGTTGCTGGTGATGATTCATCGTATGGCACACACATAGAAAGGGGGACATTCGGAATCGAATCCCCTTATCGTAAAAGGGCTACTCGATGTATATGTACAAATACAGCTCTCACCATAATCATCTCATCTGTCATGGATATTTTTTTATCTTTACTTTTTCTATTCCAATCTCTGTATCGCTCTCTTCTTCACCCAAGCTTCGATCTAGCAAAGTGAAACGATGTTTACGGAGCTCTTTTTTAGTAAAATCGTATAGGGAGAAAAATGCGTAATTACATATGTGCATAAATATAGTTGTATAGGAAAATAAATGTATTTATCAAAAATCGTAAATTTTTCTGTTTGTAATGTTTCTCTAGGAAGCTGAGTTATTTGTGCAATGAAATGATTTATTATAATATAAAAAACCTAAACCTGATGAATAGCAATACGAAACATTGATTTATACAATGAAAGTTATGTTCGATACAATAAAGAAATATAACGTAACGTTTTATCATCGCACCGATCATTACTTATTGATTAATTAATCATTGATTTATTTATTATATACAAGTGAAATGATACCAGAAAGGCTCTCATGGTATGAGGAAGTAAGGTGCGAGAAAGAAGTAAAAAAAAAATGAGATAATTGTATGCATTCAAAATTCTCGTTCGTTGAGCCCGTGAGCCTTTTACAGGAGAATTGTCGTGTATTATCCAGAATCGCAGACGATAAGTAAACGAAGCGTAACGCGAGCGTTGCACGAGCAAGCAGAGAGGCAAACTTATCGTCCAGTTAGATACAAACTTCCGGCTTCGAGAAGTAGAAGGGTGTTCCACTCGGCGTGCGACCGAAAGTGCATCGCGCCCCGAGTGTTCTATAGACGCACACAGATATAAGTATTTGTGTACAAGGATATAAATATACATATATATATATATAAGCGTATATATTATACAGGCATAACACAACGACTCTGCGTTTTGGAGCAGTGCACGGACGTCGGGAAAATATTTGTCGACGCTGCGAGAGAGGTATACTGTTGAGGGTTGCTGGCTTCTGCTACTTCGCCGGTAGAAACCTTCTCCCACACTTTCTTCCTCTACCTCGCTCTCTCCTTTGCACCAGGAAAGATCGATCTTGCCACGGCAGAAAAGCTCTCGAGACGCGCCTCTTCCTTCTCCTTCATATACTCCTCTTTCTCCTCATATCACTTCTCACTCTCAAAGCCTCACTCACCAACTAAATATATACAACTATGTATACGGATATAGTACTGTGTACACACGAACATCCCTTATACACATAGTACGCTTTAACCACTTTGCCCAAAAGCATCGAATTACCGGAGACGACGTTGAAGAATATACACAGATACTCTACTATCTAACTATTATACATATACGTATATTTTACTGTATGTATATACATGTATATTCATACGTCTGCCTATGACAGACGTAAACGGCTAATTTCCGCTTCTTCGAAACTCATTTATCCCTTCGATTCTTATATACACACTAAATTTATGCCTCTCGTCTCTTATACATTTTTTCAAAAATATTATTCCAACAGTCAAAGGAATAAGATTTTATTTCCATACATTTGTCAGCTCCGTATAGCGAAAACATAGTTGTCCCAATTTTTCTACTGTCGATGGAAGCGTGAAAGATTTTTTTTCCATCCCGGGGTTTTGTTTTTTTATTACAGTGAGAAATTTTCGAAATTATTGAAGGACGAGTTCTTTTACATATATCTTTTTATAGTATCTTGCGAAGGGTGCCTTAGGATTATTCCGTTTTCGGGCAATTTTTTTCTTTATCGATGCGTCATAGTGATCTTGAATTTTTTCGGTCTTCATTTTGAAGAATGTAATATACTTTTAGATTGACGATTTGAACGATTGATTTTTGTCTTACTTTGAAGAACGAGAACGTTCAAATGGTTTGTTAATATAAGGTAGTTTTTTTTTCTTTTAAATTTCCATTCAACCAAGCACAGCCGAGAAGTAAATACAACGTTTGTAATTAACTTTTCGATTGCAAGTCAAATGTGATCCACGTAACGTAACTCCTATCGTGGCTCACTGGTACTTTAGGCTACGAATTCACTCTAAAGTGATCGATCTGCATATTATGCTTGAAACAATCGAGGGATGTTTGAAGCAAAAAAATTTCATCAATCTGTCTGAGAGTTTTCGGAACGTATTATGTAAACGCTGTGTTTGGCCATTTTTCTATTATTTTTATTAAACTTGACAGGGGTTTAAGAAGAATGCGAAGGATTTATGGTGAAATTATACGACTCGTTTTACGTATCTTCTCTCTGATAAATTCAACCTTCTGGATATTATGTATCGATAGGCTTTATAAGAGTAAAAGGTCGAGACCGTTTCCAGGGTGTGAGGCATTCTCTATTATATTATACGAGGGGTTACTACGTGTGACGCTTTACTCTCAAGTATGGGAAAAAAAGACAAGAAAAAATCGAAAGAACGAGAGAGACCAGGAACGAGGAGATAGACGAGAGATTTGAAAAAGGGAATGGTAGTGTCGAGAGACCAAGAGCAAAGAGTGGGGGTGATTTTATTCTTCTTTACTTCTCTCCCCCTCGCTCTTTTTCTCTCTCTCTCTCTCTCTTTCTCGTTCCCTGAAGCCAACAGTCGGGTTGAGACAACGAAGCCTCTCGATACGCGGTTGGCTATATTGCAACACATAACCATCGCATACAAGACGTGAAAAAAAGTGGAGGACGAGAAAGAAGTTGAAAAAAAAAGTACGGTGAAGCGAGAGAAGGAGAGAGAAGGAGAAGAGACGAGAGCTGATGTCAGCGTGATTTAAGAGTGGCTCAAGAGGTGTGCGTACGTGTCTTTTTCGTACTACCTGATAAATATCTCCACTCTCGTTTCCTTCCTCTTTTTCTTCTCTTTTCGTTTTTCATACCAGAGTCATGAAGAGCAAGCCACAGGGGTCGAAAGATCCGCGTGGTTCTTGCCGAAGCATCTGAAGAAGAATGGTAAGACTGGAGTAGGATAAGTGGAGAAAAACAACAAAAAAATGTAATCCTCAAGAAAGTATTGAAAAAAATTTGCAATTCAACGTGAAAATTGGAGTGTAAGAGCTGCCAGAAAGTCAAGAATACTTCTTTTGGACGAGAGATACACACATATACACATTCAAAATTGCAACAAAAGAAATGATACTCAACCTTGCCAAAAAAACTTCTCATTTTTTTACGCGCTCTTTCGATTTAACGCTTTGGAAGCTCTCTTGCTCTCGCTGATTTTACTGCATCTTTATATTTTTATCCGTTTTTTACTATCTCTATGTGCCAATGCATGAAAACATGTGTTACCGATCATGTTTTGACTTTACACATCCATTTGATTTGTATCTTTTGACGCTTGATTTGAAAAAAATGTTTTTTATATATATATATATATTTTTTTTTTGCAAATAAGTTTCCCGTCAGTTACACAAGAGCATAATAAACTAATCCAATCTATTTTCTCTCCCTCTATACTCGTGATGTCACACTCGTCTTTCGTTCATCTATCACGGTGTGATTTTTGTTCACGCATAAAAATTTCACTCCTCTATTCATCATCACACATATATATCGCAGAATGAAATTTGTACAGTCGCCCGAAACCCATTGCAAAACTTGTAAATTCAACTCGGCCGTAAATTGGGCGAATGCAAATAGCTGCTGGTGAAAGAGCTTTTTTGAAAAACATTCAACAGAGAGATGGTACGAGCGATACTCGCGTATAGAACGATGAAAAATCAAATTTAGCGTAATATACATATGTATATGCACAAAAGGGACGAAAGAAAAAAATCAACGACGGGCGCATCATTCTCGTGGATGCTGCCATTTTCATGTTGAATACCTAGCCACTCTACGATTGGAATTACCGATAAAATTTTGCGGATGTCTCGTATCCGGTTGTTTTACAGACTCGTTGGTTATAGTACTCGCGTTTTGTGGATACGCTTGTCAATCCTTTCTATGTACCCTCTATAGAACATCACAAACCATGCAAATACATACGTATGTGTATTTGCAAGCTGATATCTACAGGGCGATACGCAAAAGGCGATTCTGTTTTGTTTTTTCTTTGCGAGAACCCGTGAAAATCCTCCCTGAAGGTTTTTCTGCCAAACAATCGAAATTTAGTGGTTTTTTTCCATGTACAATTGCCCATGTTGACCTCTGGTTGTGGATAAGCTCAGCGTGTTGGCTCTATTTTTGGTGACGATATAATCACGACTATTGTGAAATCTTTTCGTTCCTGTCGAAAACTTCAAACTTCACGTTAGCTATTTTTTTTCCGATTCACAATGTCACTTGACAATCGTCCCTACAGCCTCGAAATGACGATTGAAAAACTTTGCACCCTGTATTTCTATGTTACCGGAGTTTACGCCATAGAACCGAGCGAGCATTCTATATTTATTTTTTTTTTTTAGTTTTCACTATTCAGGTTTTTAAAATGCATAACTTTTTTGAATATTCTATCTGTAAATTTGTACCGAAGAGTCGAAAACAAATTTCGCTTTATAATAAAAGTGTGAATCTGGACAAAAATATTAATTATACGCAGAGGGGGAAGATCCGGTGATCGGTACGAATTTGAATGATTTTTCACTAACAACAAAGAACTACTTTTGTCGCTATTTATACAGTTGTTAATGCTAAAAATTTTAATTTTGCAAGAATTTTGTAGCAAAAACTACGTGGCCAAGTAGTTTTACTCGAGCAAAGTTCCGAAGCAAAATGTGTCTGAATCATCCTGTACATAGAGTGTACGTTTATATGCGGGTACGAGTTTTCGTGTACGTTTCGAGCAGGATGGACTGTGGTATCTATACATTATCTGCATATGTATATATTTATATATTATACATGTATATATAACAAAGATGAATACAATATGTTCCCTGCAATGTCACTGGATGATATTTTACCGGAGACCAGTGAGACTCGCTTGACTGGCAAACAGTATCGGGGAATTTCCGGATTTTTTTTTGCCTTTAGCATTTAACTCTCTATCTCGTTCTCTCACTTGATCTATATTCTATACTTCGTCGTTATCCCCTGCTTCTTTTATATACTCTTTATACGAGTATTTGTCGGTGAGTGTGGGCGTTTGTCTGTTTTTTTTGCCCGTTTGACGTGTCTCTCCGGGTGCGGTGACACTGCGGTCCCTGTAACCGTGTATAAAATCCCTCATCGTTTTCTCTCCTTTCTAACTGTTCTGTTTTCTCTATCGGACGAGCGCGCTTTGGCTCGGTGGTGCGATAATTAAAGGTGCAGAGGAAGCCCTGCGTGAATCCCCTGGCTGACGGTTTTACGTGTTATATCAGAACATTTCGGCTTTAAATCGAACCGAGTTCGATATACGACGAGTGTAACATCGGAGTTTTACATATAACCACAAATAGCAAAATCTCTCACAAAGAAAGTTTATAAACTCGACTTTATGTATTTCGCAATTGCGCGATTAACACGACCGATTGTGTGTACCAGCAGAACAAAGAGAGTTTTTTCTACAAACTTAAATCATGGTACGACGTAGAACTGATGAAGGCGAGATTTGAGATATTGTTCTCCGGGAGAGCTTTTGTTCGTTTGAAAATGGACTTTCGGTTGACCATATAGAGAAAGAAGGAGAAAGCACACACCGCGATGTTTACAACGTACGATCGTGATAATCAAAAGTCGTTTGAGACCTGGAAATAAACTGGTGGTCATTGAGACTGACGTGCAACTAGGAGATTAAAGTAGGCAAACAATACGAATATATGTACGTCTGAAATACTCCCGGTTTCGCTCGATTTCGGTAAACAATTGAGAGCGATAGGGAGAAAAAGGTAAAGAGGAAGATAGCAAGAGCATGAAATTCCCGAACATGAATAAATGAAGTAACGAATGGTAGTTCACTGGGAAAACGAGTCGAGTGAGTGAACGAGGTAGATAGAGCCTTTGTCGTTTCGCAAATGAAGTTCCGGCAGGCGGGCTACCCTACTTCATCTATCGCTCTGTCACCCACCGAGCAGAGACGAATTTTCCGCGTTTTAGAGTTCCATACATCTACGTTTGTACGGCCAACGCTTTGCTTGATTCCCCGTATGCCCATGTAGCAATGTGCTACTGTCGTTTCTGGATTACTATCTCTAGCCACGCCTCGAGTTCCTCTCTAGCCTGGATATGGTGCAACATCTATCCTCGGTAGTTTCTCTCTTACCCTCTCTCTCTCTCTCTTTGCTCCCATTTTCAATATATACACTTGCTGCTACACCCTACTCTAGTCAGCAAGAGCGAACGAATTCGTCTCTGCTCCAGTAATTTTACGTGAGTTTGTTTTTCTCCCTCGTTCTCTCTCATGTTTCTTCTATTACAGTCCACCGTAACTAGCATACGTAGAATCAGTACGAAGTCACGATACACCAAATGTGTGTGTCAACGTACACACAGACGATCCTTATACCCACCTAAAGTCTTCATCGCTGTCCATCCTTGATGGCGCAACGCTTCTTTTACCCTCAAGGAGTTTCGAAATGGATGGAGAAACCAAATGGATGTGACGGTTCGAGCAAGGAACAGGAACAAAAAAAGAGGAAATGAAGTAAGGAAGCTAGGGAAAGAAAGAAAAAAGTAGAATGTTCCACAGAGTCGTCCTGGAAAGACGTTATTAGTAGGTACCTACAGGATCCTTCTCCTATATCCTCAAGCTTCGTCCAGAGATAGCGATGAGAGTAACGGCCCACGAACGTCCTCACGTCGTATCACTAGACGCATTCTTTTATTTTTCTTCTTCTAATTCTCTTCCTCACCTTCTCTCTTTTTTTCTTTTTTCATTCTTTCTGCTCTTTCATTTTTTTCCTCTGACTCGCTTTGACGCTTGTCTCTTGGTTTGTATATAGAACGACTAAATTTATACTCCTACTTATATTCACGAGCGAATTAAAACGTCCCCTCTTATTCTCTCATTCACTGTCTCTGTCTCTCTTTCTCTCGCTCTTTGCCCTCCTTTGGAGGTCTTAGCAAAATGATCTCTGGAATTTTCTTATACTCGATACCACTCACGAGACGTCCTTTGTCTTCCTTTCTCTTCTTGGTTCTTCACAACCCCCTATAAAACTCGCTAAAGTTTTTGGCTGTTTCGATCTTCTATAACCATAAAGGTACATATCAGAGTATTCGTCGTATGCATTGAACAATCGATAGACTAGAAAGATAAAGGATATTAAAGTATGAGCTTTTATCCCGATTGGGAGAATGTTATTAGACAAAATTTCCCGCAATTGATTCAGAGGAAAAGAACAATCTATTTTCGACTAATAAATCGACTTGTTAGATTCACCTTGGAATGTACGACTCAATATGGAATGGAAAATGCAAAGGAACTGTTTCTTATGCCGAATCGTTGGCACTTTAACGCGTTCAATGAATAGCATTTTAAGAGAAACAAATGCAGTTTTATTTGTCTTTGTTTTAGATTGTTGACGATTTTTTTCGCTCCCACTACGTCAACTTGAAAACATGGCTGTTATTTGGATTTCTTTCCTCTATCGTCGGGTCTTGAATTTAGTAGAATACAGGAACTAACGGCATTTGTACCTTCACGTTTCATTGCGAAGTGGTAGGCAGCCCTAGACATTTTTAGTAAATCGCCCTTTTCCTTCGCCACTAGATTTTCGTTTCAAAGGTCTCAAAGAGTCATGAATCAAGTACAACGACATGAAACGGAACGTGTAGTGGGTCGTTAATGCCTTGTGTACCAGAAGTGTGGACATTTTTTGCAATTTATCAAAAACGATTTTTCCACCATGTAGAAAAATTTAAAGTAAACCCCAAACAGACATGTTTTGAGGGTTGTAAGGAGTACCGAAATAATTGTTGGATTCGTCTCCTTTAAATTACCGTTCATTAAAACTGATTATGTACATTGTTGGCGAAATGAAACAAAAAACAATTCAAGACCAAGTCATGATCGTACTTTTGTGCAGAAAATATTATCAGGTGATGTACATTTAAAAAATCAACCGTAAACAAGACACGATTAAGTCTCTATATATTGATAAAATTAAAGGATGAAATTTTGTTATGAAAAATTACTTGATTGAATTATTGTCATGAAAAGGACTGTGAAAATTTCTGTTTTAGACCATTTTAGATGATTACACAGTCGAATGTAAGGACTAACAAAATTAATGGAAGTTTCTTAATATTTGCCACGAATTTATTAAATATAAGACTGTCGGTCCATTCTGTCCAATTTGTATGACATTTGAAGTCTACTTCAACAACATCCATTTCGAGCTGCAAAATATATCAGCTGAATTTTGCTCTCAGTAAATTGTCTCTGGCACTGGGTCGTTTGGAATTATCCTAATGAAAATTGGACCAAAGTTTGTCATGAAAGCGATATGTTTATGCTGTCTCAGAGATCCTAAATGTGTTGTTTCGTTTAGCTTTTCTCTCTCAGCCTTAGTCTATTTGTCTCTACTTTACATTCTCCGTATGATCATATCTCTCTCCCTCTTTCAACGTATACACGGAAACCCTATAGGACAGGAAACCCCAAATGACTTTCGTATCGGTGCGCGATAGTCCATATTATATCCGCCTGATGTGTGGCATCGGATACACATGTATGTATATTACATATAGGGAAATGGACGTAGAACACATTGCCCGTGTATATGTGCAAGCTGATGGCAACCCTCTCGTTCCGTGTCGATAGCCTGAGGCGGTGCGAGCGTGCCAACAGCAGACGGAGAACCAGTAGTAAACTCGTAGAAGGGTATGTATATAAAGGGTTTGAAGCTGTATCGTGATAATATACGAGTACTCGTGGGAGGTTGCGCAACCCTTCTCGATTTCGCTCACAGCACGAGTACGGAATTGAGGCTACAGAATCGATGCCTTTAGAGCTTATGATGGCAAACCGTCGAGATCACATTGAGAGGAAGATGAGAAAGAGAGAGAGAGAGAGTCGAGAGAGAGAGAGTCGAGAGAGAGAGAGTCGAGAATTGTGAAAGGGTGTGATGAGACTCATCGACGCAGCGGGAAGGAATAGAGAACCACCCCCGACTGGCACGTCTGCATTTAAAGGCTTTGCTACTCAGTCCCTCGGGCACGCTCTCCAAATATCCTATTCCCTATCTGATGATAGATAAATGATAACAGATGAGAACCCTTAAACGACGGTCATCCACGTATCCCGAGAAATCTAACTGTTGAATCAAAATTAGGAGCTCTTCTTGTCTAGACTTCGAATACTCTATGCTACCGATGGTGAACGAATTACATCACGATCTCGTGAAGAGTTTTACATTCAGCATGAAGAAAATATCGAGGAATTGCACGTATCACTGAGATATATTTTTGTTAAATCGAGATTAGAAACTCTTCGGTAAATATAAACATCGAATATTGTGGAAGTTTCGAATAATTCAACTGTTATGATCCGATCTCGTAAGTAGTTTCAGATTTGACATTTAAGAAATCGAGTTTTATGAACATTGACTCGTCGCCGTATCCAATATTCACAAAAATTCATTTCTCATATCTGGATGAATCGAATTTATTTCAATATTTCAACGTAATGAGATGCAAACATATGATTCATCGCAATCAAGGCGATCTACCAATTGTTTAACCTACCAATTGAGTTTTCAGAAGAGAAAAAGTAAATTACACCTTATTTTTTGCATGGAAAGACCGATCCGACCGCGCACACTAAATTGATTTTGAAATTCAACAATTCCAACTATATTACCTGATTGCGTTACATAAGTTGAATTAATGCGAACAATATGTACCGTTTAAGTATTCAGCGAATAATTTGGTTGAACATAACATCGTTAAAGGTTCATTACCATATATTCGTTTCTATTTATGAAATCAGTGTCTAAATACTTTATGAAATCGAACATTTTGTGTCATATTAATTATATTCAGCTGAACGAATTTAATAAAATAATTCGAGCGTGGGTACGAAAGTTTCAGAAAAATCAGTTTGTCAGTTTGATGAATGGAGAACAACGCATAACTTTTATTTTAATTGGAGATGCAATTGTATCAGAGAAGAATGTGCAGCAGGATATTACCGACTAAATGACTGATAGACTCCACCTTAACAAGGCAAAGTATACAACAGAAATATTTTTCAAATAATTAAAAAAAATGTATATATACGATGAAACGAATCTGTATATAATCAGTGACTTCCAGAGATCTAATTAATCCTTCGTTAGCATATTAATTGCCGTTATGAAAGTACTATTTTTCGAAAGGATCCTACAAGAATATAAAAGCAGGTACACAGCGTTGAATTTATTTCAGTGTAACGGAGCTAATCATCGTGCACGAGTCAATGTCTCTTCATGTACGTTTGTACGCTTATCCCATAATACAATTACGATATGTACCGAGGCATTGTTCAGCATTGAATCAAGACTATGAGAATGGCATGTAAAGGGGTGAAAACGAATAAAAAACAGCGAAGGAGAGAAATAGAGGGAGAAAAAGAAGAGAGAGTAGGAATACGACACCCGTTTGCCCTCTGCTCGCACGCACTGAGAACCAAGTCGAACCAGTGTCAACCCTCTCTTCAAGGGGGTGAATTGGTCAAAGGTGAGGATGAAGCGCGAATTAACATCGAAAGCTATACCCACGAACAAGAATACCACCAACACGCACAACTACTCATCGTGTTTCATGCGAAATAACGGATGGAATACACAAACACGCATTCTGCAGATTTCTGGCTTCCCTTCAAAGCCTTATTGCCCTGACGAGTGCTATGCCTCTCGTTTTTCCTATTCTCAATCTCTTTCTCTTTCTCTCTCTTTTCGTACTTCTTTCACAATTCATTCCCTTTTACTATACTCGTCTGGGTCTATGTCCTCAGTTATATGTTCCTATCGTAACTCGTCGGGGTGTTCGCTTTCCCCTGACGTAAACCAACACCAACGTATTACACGTACATAGACATCACACATGTAGAGTATCGAGGAATGACAGGAAAGGAAGAACATCTAAGGAGTCCGGAGTTGAACAGCAATCTAATATATTTCATTGGGTGTGTATATAGTCATTCACATTCAAAACGCAGTCGAAGCTATTTTCTCGCAAAAGTTTATTCTATGAGGGAAAAAGATTCAAATCATGTTTGCAAGTGCGATTGACGTAATGAGAGCAGCAGAAGATACGACGAAGTATTGGGATTCGCGAGTTTAATATTCTTGGTTTTTGACATGCGTACTCGTACGAAAATATCGCTATCACGTGAGCTTTTATTCAGTAGGGTTTTTCGTGACAATTGGAACATGTGGAAATGCATGAGGTTGACAAATGTACCGTCGAAGTACAACAAATTTGATATTTTCCCGATAGATGCGACCGCATTTTATTTTTTGAAACTTAGCAACGAAAATCTAATATAGTTTCGTTGGGATTATCGTTATTAATTCACATATTAGAAACGAATGTTCGTTACATTTCAAAAATGTAGACTTTAATTCCATCAAAATGTCTTAATCAAATAGATTTGGAAAGATGTACGTTACGGTCATGTCAACCAGTGAAAATTCAATTTCTCAATCTTATCCTCAGTCTGCAAAGTCATTGACATGTTCGTTTGTTTTATCATCACTCTTTTTATAAACAGGAAATAATATTAGCTGCTTGATGATAATATTGCTATGATTAAGTTATTTTATGGCTAGAAGTGAATTAAAAAAAAAATTAGACATCAAGAATGTATAGAGTTAGTTCCAACCGAACCAAGAGTCTCCCTCGTTGGGACGCGACACTGAGAAGAGCCGCGACACCTGACCTCGCCGTGTTGTCTCACTCTACATTGATATATACATACCCTCGTGAACTTGCAGCCCAAGCTCGACACCCACCACCACGAGCTCACATTTACCGGTGACTGGACACGACGGGGGTGGCTTCCGGCCTTCTGTAACAGAGAGCGTCACCAAGACCCTAGGGGTCTTGTCACGACGTCTCTAATACGACGTCTCTCTTTCCCTTTGCCGTTTCTCTTGGGCACTTTCGCCATTTCCCATCCATTCTCTTTCTGTGTTTCTGTAGGACTTCGACAAAAATCTAATTGCATGGTCCGACGATTCGTGATCTCTGGCTAAAAGGGTGGAGAAATAAAGTTCTCCTGTCTTTTCGTTACTTCTGTCTGTCCCGAGTCTACGCTCCGAAGACAACTAAGAGCGAATAAAAAGTGTGATGAAAATAAAATAAAAAAATTTGAACAAAAAAAAAACAGAACAGTAAACTCGGATTGTATTGTCTCCTTTGAGGAACATGAAATGGAGTGTTGAAGTAAGCACAAGAGAGAAAGAAAGAATGAGAATAAAAGCTATATATATATGTATATATATTAAACCGAGCAGGGAGTCTCTTAATTGAGAAAATTGCAAGCTCGCTTGAACTCGTGTAAAGAACCAAGCCGAGCTCTCGACTCGTTTTGTGTCCTGGACAGTCTTTTAGCTACTATATCATCGTTGTCGTCGACGACTTCGTTTCAAAAACGGCCAAGAAGTGAACAAGGCAAAAGGAAACGGAGAGAGAGAGAGAGAGAGAGAAAAATGAGAAGAAAAAAAAGAGAAAAGACGAGAGCATAATTGCACGATTTAAGATCGTGTCGAGAGGGGGTAAAAACGATACTTGAAGCTACGTACAACGTGGTCTAGTTAATCGTGTGCACATGGTCATACGAAACTATTTAGTTGAAATCCAAGTTAATATACATGAGCTGATTCGCACACAGTAAACGTTTTAGAAATAGCGGTACATATTAAATGTGTACAACATGAACGAATGTGAGCTTGGGACTAAATTGAAAGTGATGAAGAAAATAAAAATGGCGAATCACTTGACTAATAAAGGGCGCGCGAAAAAAGAAATTAACACACGATCATCACAATTGGAGTGACGTATTTCTGTCTTTTTTTTTACTTTACACCACTTCATACGACATATGATTCATGGAAACAGAACTCGTGAATGATAACTCATGCATATTGAACACCGCGGGTGGTGGCCAAAAGGAACTCGGGGGCTCGGTGCCAAAGATCGAAAGACATTGCGAGTACACCATACTTTCGAATTGTATTCAGTGTGTGAGTCATTGCGAGAGAGTTTAACTCAGAGAGAGAAAGAGAGTCAATTTTGAACGTACACGAGGGGGTTGAAAAGGCACTCTCTCTTTCCCTCTCACCTCTGCCCACTCATACCCCACAAATCGTCCCATGCGATGAATAAGAGGCCGCTCAAGCAACCAAGAAGAACCCGTCTATAATGTGTACGTGAGTTGGCCACGATACTTAGTGAAAACCAGCGTGTCTTTCATCCACCATAATACTGCGCTAACCACTCCATATTGTTGTCTACTTACACTATATACAACGTATACACACTATTGTGTACACATAAATGTGTACCCTATACACACTCACACATCTCACGTCCCAACGTATGAGCTCTGTACACTCAAACTACCCTCGGGTTGCACGTCTTGCACAGCGGTACTTCAATTTTGAACAGTTCGCATAAGGTAATCCACGCAAACACGATCTACTTCTTAACTCCTCTCGAGTATTTGATACAGCATTTTTAACACATTATTTCTTTGAAGATAACAAACTTATTATTTTTCTTTCTATTATTTAACTCTCAGCAGTCGTGATAGTAATCGCAAAAAGATTTAAACTTTTTCTATACGATTTATTGGTCCAAAACATAAACCAAAAATAAATTTTTCGAAGTATTGGAGTTTGCATCGATCAAATATGCAACGAATATGCTCTCAATGTTCTTCTTTGTTCGATTGCACAATTCATTCGCTTTGCATCTCAAGTCTTTGGCACCAAACGTACCGGAAAAATGAATCATCGAATACGAAATACAATATTGAAGAATTTAAAAATTGATGTAAATGGTTAGAAGAGACTTTTTAACTTGAAGAATAACATTTTTCTGTTTGTATGAATTTTTCATCCATTTTGATCATTTTACAATATGGTCAATCAATGGCTCAATAGTGGATGACTACGTAATATATCATTGTACCGAGAATATCTGAGTAACATCAAAGTTTAAAGTCAAATATATCTTAAGTAGTTAAGAGAACGAAAGGTCTTCAGGTCGTGTATGTATTTAAGTATGTGGCATTTTCGTGTATACTAAAGCTCGAGTTGACGTAGAATGTCTCATATATTTTCGACTGCTTTTACGTGCATGTGCACAAATGTATTTATGTATATATATTTATATACATAAATACGCGCAGCACAGTATATCGCGTGTTTCCTGACGAAATTCCAAGTCAAACGTAGACGCCTTGTGCGAGCCTACCCACAACCTATACCGGGGTTTGTAGGCACACATGCGGCTACACTAATTAGAACGAGCGCCGGCACTTTCATACATAACTATTGGGAGCGTGCACGAAATACATTGATGAATAGGTAAGAGCTGTGTATTGTTGTATACGTGCATCCTATCAGCGCTGCCTGATTCGAGGAACATTTAAACATCTTTTAGGTTGAAAACGTACCAAGCCAAAACGCTGCACGCCTTGAAGTCACGGAGTCTGCGGGGGTGGAGCGCACTGCGAATAATCAACCCCTAAGCTTTTCGACCCATCAACTTCCTACAATTCTCCTCACTCTGAATCATCTTTCTCTTTTCTCTTCGGCGCCAAGCCTTTTTCAACCGTGATAAAAAATATTTAAAACGCGTTGAACATATACGAATTTCGATATATTCGCGTGACGGTTATACAAACAATTTACAAGTAGCTGACAAACGTTATGACCATTGTGAAACGAACGATTGTTCCGATGACAAAGCGTCAGTCACGATATCCAGTGGAGGCGGAGTGGCACCGTTTGATCAGACAATTTGACGTGAAATTCGCGCAATCGTGGAAAGCATGAGCAAAAGCAAATGTGATATATGATGAATTTGAAATGCGTATAATATACAGATATATATTTATTGTGTAGGGGTATTTCTGGTTGAAATTATATGCCATGACAGTACATACGATGGCAATCTAATTACGCTCAGTTCCCATTTCACTCGCGACGTACCGAATCTAAAGTTTAGCACGTACGTGCGAGAAGACCGAACGAGTAACGATAGCAGTATTTTTCATTGAATTATAGAATCAACGTGCCAGATACGCGATAAAGGATAAATTTCCATTAGGTGGAATTTAAATAGTTCGTACTCTCGCTCGAAATTTTAAGCGATTATATCGTGAAGTCATTCCGACCGACACTGCAACGAGAATACGAACAAAGTTCGTAACAATACTTCGTTCACTGTTACTCATGAGAGAAATTATAGATAACAAAAGAGAATGAATGAGATATTATGTGCCTAACCACCCATAAGTTGGGACACGCTTACAATGAAATGCAAACTCACTCACCCTGCGTGAAATAATACGAAAGTTCGATCTATCGGCGAATGACGAAACCTCTAGAAGCCTTGATGTATATACTTTGCAGAGGGCAAGTTTATATTACACTCGAAAAGTTTTCGCGTCGCATCCATTGGATAAGTTTACTATTCAAGCCACCTGCTTGTTTGGTAGTACATTATTAATTACATTCACCTCCAATTGTATCAGAAAATTACGTTAATGCCTTACGGTCCCTCCAAAACTTTGAAACATATTCAAGATTTACTTTAATCAGTAGTTCATAGCGATTGAAGTATGACACGAAAAATTTGGGCTTCAGATTTATAGTTTCTATTAAATTCGTGGAAATAAAAATGCTACTAAATTACGTATGGTTTTTTAGTGACTGAGTAGGATTTTTGAAAAATCTTGCTACACATTTATCTTCAACACAGTTGAATTTTCAACAAAAAAAAAAATATACACCTTGTTCTTCTTTGATTGAACAAGAACGTGTAACTATATCCAACGTCCCCCTGGAAAATGGGACGAAAATCGCACGCAGCTGCAAAAACGGATTCATCGCTCAAATAATCTGGGAGCAGTTCACTAGTTTTTACGTATTAAAATATGAACTGTTTCAATTTTTTCCCCCGAGGTAATGATAAAACTGAAAAGTAAATTGACAGCTCCGTGTCTTGCAATGATTCTTCAATGGGGACAACAGTCTACCGCAATTTTTTATATGAACAATAAATTAAATGTTTTTTTTGCATTCTATTTTATATTTATATATTGAAAAGTCCCCCAAACAGATCTCTTATGAGGGAATTCGTGTACCCGCAATAAATAGTCAAAGTAATGTTTCGTCTCGGGCCCTTAGGGGTGTCCTAAGGGCTTAAGGGTATAAAATTTCATTCACACTACCTCATTATGCCATTATATATAACTGCTCTTTCTCGAATTGAGCTCACAAATAGGTCGATCGAATGGCTAGATTAATTCTAAAAATGGTTCCCTCGTGTATAAGTCAACCAATGGATTTATTTAGGAATCAAGTAAACTTCGAAATTTGTCAGTATTGGCTTCTATGCACAAAAAAGGTCACCGTATTTTCGATACGGTTATAGTTCTAAATCAATATTCTTAATACCTTGAAAAAGGTTCATTTTGAACCTTCAACTATTTGATGGAAGTATCGCTCATACTTATCGCTTCAAAGTGAAGCTTTTATTCATCTATTTATGCCCGTATAACTTCAGGACGTGCAGCTCAAAGGGTAATTGAATTCATATCAAAATTTGGTACAAAGTTATAAGCCTTTATGCAGAGAAAATGTTATACTAGAAATTATATATGCTCGTGTAGTAAACGTTGGAGTATAACAGCATAACTAGAAAAGTTGATGTAAACAACGTGAAAAAACGATGTAATTTAGTTAAATTTGGCAATAAACGAAGTAATTATATTTTCACAATTTTGTTGTAAACACAGGAAATTTTTTTACCTCCAAGAGTTGCTTTCACGCTACCGAAAAACATAATAGTTCTATCTTCATAAATCTGAGAAAACACATCTTTTCTAGCCATCTGCACTCTTAACTCATTTTATCTCAACACCCACTGATTTGATTTCAATTAAATTTTCGCAGAATGTCAGACTGTAGTAATATGCAATCAAAATAAGGCTCGATAGCATTTCGAAACATTATTCATTGCATACAAAAACAAAGCAAAAGTTGTATAAATAGACAAATTGGAAAAAAACGGATATTTAACTGCGAAACTTTGCGGGAACTCGAAAAATGTGTTAACTAACTGCAAACGTCGAAAGAATTTGAATACGCGAAGGATAAGCTGTGGCTGAGGTCCCTATGGCCGCAAACAAAAATATAACAGCCACTTGTTTTTTTGCGTCAAAACGTTTAAAAAAATTATTGGTTCTTGTTTTTTTTTTTCTTTCTGATAGCCTATCAGAAATCTGATTAAAATTTCCGGGTCTGCGACCCATTTTTCGGAGTAATAGAAGTTTTACGATAAAATTGCAAAATACCTTTTTCACTCTTCGAAATGACGACAGCCAGCTTTTCACATGACATTCTCTGCAATGTAGCGACATGTCGGTTTCACGCTCGCTAATGCAAAAGATAGTGAAGAATTTCAAAGCTTTGTAAGGTTTTGTATCTTGAAGCAAAACCTTCATAGTAACCACTAGTCCATCCATTCGTTTGTGTATGACAGTTCAGTTTCTCTGGACTGCATGAACGATGGTATGAAATTAACAATTTGACAAACTTATAAAACTTACTGACAGTCATATATTCGACTAGAAAAATCGATCTGTTAAAAAAGAAAAAAGTTTAGCGACCGCAAGGCTCACTAAAGCGGCCAGTTCCATAAATAAATTTCGATCAGATTAAAACTATGAGATTTAAGCTATGAGATTAGATTTGAGCTATGTTTCCAGCTATTTTCATATTTTGATTAATTCAAAGGCGTCTAATATGGTTGACGGTACGGGACACTCGAGGTGCAAGTTTAACTCGCACTTGTTCTACTTTTCCATTGTAATTAACGCTTTTTAATTTCAGTTTAACGAGTTATATGAAAATTAAAACACGATGAAAAAGGAACTATTTAGTTAAAATCACACAGGAGTATTTTCATTTGAAATTTTTTTTTCGACTAATTTCTCAATTATCGCACTTATAAATATTACTGCTCGGAAGTATTTTTTCAAGAAGGCACAAAACACTTTCTCTAATCCGATCTTATAGAATCCTTATTACGATTATTGTCTAATTGGTACCAACAAATAGCATACACATGATAAACTCTTTTATAACGTGTGCTCATTATCATTTACCTAACAGTCTTTTGAGCTAATATCATGAATGAAATATCTAATGAAACTGCATAATTTTGTGCGATAAATGTGCGAGAGGGGAGCATAATTTAGCTATGGAGTAGGATCGTGCATACAGAATGGAGGGTATCCTAAATTGGCTCTAATAAAAATGATAAGAAAAAAAAGGGGTTAGAGAAATGGAGACCAAAAAGGGTGAGCTTTGTATAAAAACTTGAGTGTTAGTCAATGTGAAAGTTTGCGATGTTTTTTTTTCTTGCTCCATCAGAGGGTAACTCCTAGAGATCGTAACGAGATATTATTTCATCGGGTTTTGTGTGACTCATTGAAAAAAAGGAAACGTAGAAGAGAGGGTTTTGCAAGTCGGAGTATTACGGTGAAGCAATGTAGTGGTAAATGGCGTGATGATGTTGAACCGATCGTGCTAGTGGGTGATGGTGACGAGAGGCAAACCGGAACGAATTAAAATTCGTCGTGTCGGGTAGCGCGGAGAAGCCGCACACAACCCTCGATGGCACAAATGAATCGCGTGACCCCGAAATGTTACCGAAATTCGAGACGTTCACTATCCGCCCCGCTAATTAAGGGCGAGTTTTTCAATCCATTCTTTTTTCTCTTCTACTATCGTTCAACGTGACGAGTGTATATACGCAAAATTAACGTAAGTCTGATTAGCGTAACACTCAACCATGATAAAATCGTGTTCAAGGAAATTTATAAAGTTTTCGAGACCAATAATACTTGCAAATGTGTTTGTTCAAGCTTCGAAACGAACCACGAACTTTTGTAGGAGAAGAAAAGATTCTTTGGGCAAATGCGTTGCTAATAGAAAAGAAATAGAAATATTATATTATTCGTGTTCCATGACTATTATGAGAAATTAAATAACCGTTGATACAAGTAATTTGATTATTGGTTTATACAAACCCGATGGTTTGTTTGGCCCATTTCAACTTTACTGCTGAACTCACATTTCGCTAAAATAACTCGCAGAGACAGTTTTTCAAGTATTGATATGCCATCGAGTGGATTGTACCATTAAAACCTCATTCCAGTATATTTTAAGACGCGAGGCTACTAAGATACGAACTCGTTTGCGCTAACGAGAATCGATCGAAATCCCTTCTTACTTTTACTCCACTCGAAACTCAAGAGTACGCTGTACTATTTCTACATCGCTTACCTTCGTTACACATGAGACATAATGAACCAGTGGTTCGGAAAGGATGGATTACTTTTTATCATCTAACTATAAACCAATCAAATGTGAACTCGTATTTTATCATTAAACGCAAACGCATGGATTATCGAAACGTACAATAATGGATCCAAGCAAACGCGTAATAAATTTGTTGTTAATATGAGAAAATGCAAATCACTGAAAATTCTTACTCTTAAATCGAAATATTTCGAACCTGCATGCGAAAAATACCTCGAGAAAACTGTGTTCAAAAAATAAGCGTAAATGTCTCGAAACGACACAGGCATATTTTCATTGTGAAGGACAGGAAACACAATTTTTTGCGTACTATAAAAACATTTTTCAGACTGACAAATCAGCTTTGATTTTCTCTCAAATATTTTGCATTATAGATTAAAAATCGCATGACACAAATAAAATTGACTTTGTTTCATAATTGAATGCTTTAGGGGAAATATATTACGATATCAAACGTAAAAAAATAAATAAACTTCTCAATTAGTAATAAATATAATGTTTTCATTTGTTTTAACGTTTCCTTGTATATCGTATAATCATTTTGTTATACCATACAGGCGAACCTCATACTCAATGGATTTTCCTGTGTACTTAAAATGAACAAATTAGATAGATTAGAAGGGCAGAAATAATGGAAAGTATACAGAACATTATTTCCTAACGAGATAATGTCAAATGGACGAGGACAATCTCTTTGGGTTCATGTATAAAAGTAATATAATATTTTTATTTTTATGGTATTTCCAGGGATTGATGCCTTGAGGATGTTGGAGCTTCTAGTACCCCAGCACGTGGTACGAGGCCAGATGGTAAGACTCGAGTGCACTTTCGACTTGGACAGCGAGACACTGTATTCAGTCAAGTGGTACAAAGACGGGAATGAGTTTTATCGCTATGTACCTAAAGACAAGCCGCCTGTACTAGTCTTTCCTCTTCCTGGCGTAACCGTTGACGTAAGTGATTGAATATTCATTCGTTTTTCCTCAATTACGTTAATTCTATATATTTTTGTGGTAAACTCATGAAATAACGACGATTTGGCGGTTTCAAGGATCCTTAACTGTCATAATTGTAATAGCAATTAGCTTTTTGGACTGGTGTTTGTTTATTAAAGTATAACATATGCAATATTCATCCTCTTTTTTCTGCGCATTTAGAATTGTAGACTTAAAAGAAAAAAAAACAACGATATGTTTGCGTTTCTAGAGTGATTACAGTCCTGATTTTTTTTCGATATGCCAAAACATATAATTTAGAAAAAAATCAAGTTTGATAAGCAACGATGAGTTTCACAATTGCATGCATAAAACTACGAACATTGCATGGTTTTTGAAATTGTTAGATTATTACGAAGATAATTGTTTCGTCAACCTCCCGGCGAAAGCTTTTCTTCTCGCCGTGTTTTATTCAGGCTTCAACCAAAACTCTTTATGGTATTCCAGTCACTATTGTTCATTCTATTAGTAATCTATAATCGTATTCTTTTGCGAACTATGGAAATCATAATTTATTAATTTCATTAAATCTTCAGTGGCTGAATATTGACTTTTTCGTTCCATAACTTGGCGTCAAGACCCTGCCATGTCTCTATAAATACTAAATAAAATTAGGGTAATACAGAGTGTGACGAACTTGGAAATACACACATAAATATTGAAAGGGACCATTTTTTCTTCATAATATTTTCAATATTCTTTATGACATAGTCCCAAGAATTTTTTCCTGATAAAATGTTTCGAACCTTCTTACCATTCGAACAAAACCAAAGAAAATAACGAGCCTACAATTCTCATGTTTCAGATTCATAATTCGACCGAAAGATCGGTTGTACTGAATTCAGTGAATCTTATGAGTTCGGGACGATACAGATGTGAAGTTTCCGCCGAAGCACCTTCTTTTCAGACTGTTTCCGATCATTCGGACATGCTTGTAATCGGTAAGACTATTTTTTTTTTTACCGTGTAACATTATAATTCTAAAATTTATAGTTTTTTATTTATGTTTGCGATTTTTTTAAATAGAATAAAATTCTATATATTGCTCCTGGACTACAATGTCGATTGCATTCATTACGTCACAGTTATTCAATGCTATAAATACTGATGTATAAAAAATTGATAATATTGAACTGTTGATGACTTTTTAAAATGAAATTATTGTAATTTTTTAAATATTTTTCCCTGATGGTGAACTCATATTTATTTTTCTACTAACGAAGTGGGTTTTAAACTTTTTTTTGCAATGTCAATTTAAAGCTCTGCCAGAAGCCGGACCAATGATAACCGGAAGAGCAGGAAGACCGCGTTATCAGGTGTCTGACATCGTCAGGTTCAACTGCACTTCGGTGAGATCGAAGCCAGCTGCGATGCTCAGCTGGTTCATCAACGGTGACCCGGTAAGTTTTGATCAGAGTTTAAAATTAAAAAATCCAAAAATATTCAACATTTTCGAAATAATGTGCCCAACAAAGTCTTTTGAGTAAATAATTTTTCTTAAAAAACTGCAAGCCAGCAAAATAGCAAATTCGATTATTCACAGATAAACATAAGATTCTGTTTTATTGGGAGGTAAATCATTTTTTCTTGTTTCTTTATTTTTGACCCTCGACAGAATTGAAAAATACGTCCAGATCACGCTTGCCAGTAGAGTTGAAGGTTGGCCAGTATATAACAAGAGCGTAAAAACGATAATCAAAAAAAGAAAAAAAAGAAAAAGAAAATCGAGTCTTCCCCCACAATTCTTGAGGATATCGCGAACTGTGCATTAGGGTTTTGAAGATAAAAATCACTAACTGAAACCATGTAATAAATTATCGAAAAAGAAAAAGAAGAAAAAGAAGAGGTGGAAAAAAGTATCGTAGCCACGTGTAGTAAAATAGAGAAGAGAAGAAAGTTTGAAATCCTTTGTACGCAGGTCGACCCACAATCGTTAAGAGGACCTCACATTATCGACGTTGATCGCGAGGGTCTGGAGACCGCTGTGCTCGGTCTTGAATTTCGCCTGCAGAGAAAACACTTCAAACCGGGCGACATGAAGATTAAGTGTTTGGCTACGATAGCAACCGTTTATTGGAAGACGAATGAGCTGAGTATAGAGGGTGAGAGGCCTTACAAGGCACCCGTTATGGAAAGCAGAGAGACCAGGGCCCAGGGCCACACGCACGCCGAACACATTTTAGGTAAATCGATTTGCACAAATGAGCTATCCGCGTGTCTTTCTTCCATACGAATACTTCACGACCTGCCATTTGACTAAATATATTTCCGGTTAACTTCTCTTTTACAACCTTCTTTAATTTTCCACAAGCGATTTTAAAAAGACCAAAAGAAAAATAGATTTTGTACAAGGAAACTGAAAAAAAAAAGTTTGACATCTTTGAACTATGTTCTCGAAATTTTCATCGTTACAACATCGTGCGAATTCTTTTATCCATTTCGCGATTTTTTAATTCAATTACGAAACACGAAGTTTGCACGGGAAGAAAAAGTTCTCAGCAAATCGTAAGCGAAGAAACTTCGCAACGTTCCAACGATGCAAACTTCAACTTCATAGTCAACTTTGTAACGTTTGACAACAATGAGATTTACTCTCTTTTCAATAACCTCGTTTTATTTTTACTCTACAATCTGCTACGCTAACACAATAATTTTCAGAAATTGACAGACCAATATATTAATCAACTGAATTTAGTTGAAAGTGTATTTTTAAAGTTAAAACGATATAAATAATAAGTTCTGTGTACGAGGTAAGGGAATGATTATTATTTTTTTAACTCTAAACTTTATATTAGACATTTTTCCTGAAATTTTATATGTTTTTACATTCCTATGGGACATAGGATCAAAAATTATTACGATATTGCCCAAGTAATATCCAAGTTTTCAAAAATTAACGGGAGAGTTTAATTTCGAACGAGAATGTGGCGAGACTACCACGTTAGCGAGTGATACTTCAATACAAATTCACCGTAAAATAATTTAATTTCAGTATTGAGCTTTGCAAACAATTATTATGAAAAGTAAACACTTGTTTGACTAGAGAGAAGCAGCTATTTATCGTTAAACTAACGAAGAAAAGCATTTTTTTCTTGTAACCACATTTCAGTGAATGACCGTATAAATTAAACTATGATTCAAAGTAAAATTAACATTTTTATCCGTTCCGTATAAAATAGGCAAAAGTTTTTTGATGTCCTTCGCTATAAATTCACAAGTTAATTGAACGTACAAAAAGATATGAAAGCCGAAAAAGCGGTAGATGAAAAAATGTATGAAGAAATTTTGTGGGAGCGACGTAAACTTTGATAACAGTAAAAAGTGAGAAAATTGAGGGTTACAGTAGGAAAGCACTCCCTATAATCCAGAGGTAATAAAAGGGTGGATGAAATAACGTAATATATGTGATTTCATTACAGCTGGATCGAGTCGAAGAGCTACGGGGTGTGTTCTATTACTCGTGGTAACAGGACTGTTGATTCTACGGTAGAAGAGGTATTTTCGTGATACTGCAAGAACTATTGCAAGTAAATTGTTGACCGAAAACGAAGAAGAGGAAGAAGAAGACGATGATGAAGAAAATGAAGACGAAGAAGAAGAAGGAGATGAGAATTACGACGACGAGATGTTGCTAATCGAGCCAAGGTCATCGAATAATCTCTCATCGTTCCAATGAGTCATCAATTCGAGATATATATATATATGAATGTATATGGATAACATACATATATATACATATATACGTATGTAACGTAAAACTTCTATAAATTATCGTTGTTTCTATTTTTTATAATCGCACTTAGCGTATCATACCGAGAGAATATTGAAACTATGAAGCGTAAGCCACGCATCTATAGATTTATCGATACCTTCTAATATCCAAAGAAAAAACCAAAACGAATATAAATGACAAATGTCTCAAGACGATAAATATTCTATCGTAACGATCGAAAAAACCCCCAAATATTCGATCGCTAGTCACAAGAGAAAACAAAAACAATTCACTACTATCGTCGTTATCGTGTCTTCGCGCAATTTCAATTACATTTTCAACACCAATATTAAAAGATACGTTTGACCATAGACTCGAATCGTTTTACCGAAAAATTCTCTTTGTCAAACGTACTGATGATTTTGGGTGAACAATTTCCCGTATCACGTCGAAATTTAATTTCACTTCTTAGGATGTTCTAATGGGACAATATCTTTTTTAAATCATTGTCATTATTTGTTGAAATTTGTTTGATTCACTTAAGACTGAATTACACGTGTTTCCCAGCCAAGGCGAGAATTGAATTTTGGAGAGAAAAATTATAAAAATTATCAGTCATATTTCAAACTTCACATACTCATAAGTTGGATGATCTTTTTAAATACGGATCAATTTTTATTAAGAATGTTCTGTTTTTTCGAAATCTTAATGTTAGGTATTTTGATTAAAAAATCACGAATTTTCAACATATTTTTGTAAAATGATTTGTAAAAGTTCAACACCATATTTAGAAAGTTTTTAAAACACTCGAGTACCGTTTTTGAAATGAACGAAAAATGGGCAAGTTCAAAAAAGAGAAAAAATTCTTGAAATATTCTACAGTATCGCAGAAAATAAACAAATTAATTTCATTCACCAAAGACAAAATTCTGATTGGTTATTAAAAATCATTTCTTTGAGTCTGTTCAAAAAATTTAATGATTCTTCCAATTGAAGAAAAAAAAGTTTAGTATTTATACTGGAATGTAAAATTATTGGCAGGAATATACGTGTAACTCATCCTTCAATAATTTGCAGCAAAAAATGAAATCTCAAAAGATCAGCAGCAAAATAAATTTTGGTCGATGGTCAAATGTACATGATTGTGACAAAGAATGTCAATACTAAAAAGAAAAATACATAAGTGTAAAACGGTGAAGATGTTCGACGAAGCGTGAGGAAAAAAAATGTTCTCGTTAACGCTTAAGATCCCTATAATATCGAGATTCCTCTCTTCCCCAATCTCGATTGCAAGATGTTTTCATTTCCAGCTTTTACTGATCTAGTCCATAAAGATACTTACTCGTACGTTACACTAATCGTAAAGCGAATGCAAAAGTTTTTAAAAGATAAGTTATAAAAATATATATTCTGTACACCGCGATTGGAGGATTTAAAGAGTAAAAGTAAGAAGAAATAATAACAGAAAGGCAAAATTAAATAACTGTACGAAGGCGTATAAGAGTTGTTTATGTATAACTGTATTCATCAATTTTCTAGTGTTAAATTTGAAATGCTACAAGAGAAAAGAAAAAGAAATAAACATTCCCAATTGTTATCCGGTCGGGAGTAACGTAATTGAGCGAGGAAATCAGACAAATTCTCGTTGGTAAATGGAGAGAAAAAATAAGGAAACGACAAAAAAATACCCTTAGCCTTTCACTGAATGTCACGTGTAAGAAAACTTTGTAAATATGTATATATAAAAATGAATGATAAGACTTTTTTCTTTCATGATCTAATACGAATATCAATAATAAAGAATGTTACATGTCGATAAGTGGAAAAACGAGTGAGGAAAATGTTGATTAGATGAAGACTATATTTCTTGAACAGGTTAAAGAATGGTCAGAGGTCAACGGTATTGGTGAGACAACGATCGGAGAAGAAGGTGTGTTTGGCGCGTTGGGATTTGCCAGAAGACGGCGGTGTGCGAGCGAAGAATTTCGATATTTTAGGAGCTGCTGGAGTTTCCGACTCCTCGTCCACGTCTTCCCATTCGACTTCGAGTGCTTTCGATTCCAGTATTTTTTCAGCAGTTGACCAACTGAATCTTACGATCTGTGGGAATCCAAAGACTTGATCGACGCTCTCACTGAGCCATTTTTTTGTCAACGGATCGTTGGGATATCCACTACCGTATTCCGAGTTGTTGCCTCCTTCACGAAATTGCCAAGCCCGCAACGCATGATCTCTCGATACTTTAGCGCATATACTAGCTGCGCTTACGATCGGATAAGTGGAATCAGCCTTTTTGGCCACTACTATTTTTTCAATGTCTGGAAATATGTCTTGCAATTTTGCCTGATATTTCTCTGGCTTGCCCACTGTATCCACGTAAATTTCTTTCACGTTAACTCCTGCCTCGATCGCTAATTTTATCAGATTTATCGCTGAATTCATTGACACTTCGTTCAATGATATTTTACTACGACTGTACATACTGTTCGCTATTACGTTTGGTGATATCGCCTCTACCGACCAACCCATCTCCTCGTACTTGTCACATATCTTGTCGAATATTGCATCTCTTTGATCTTCCGTCAATGTCTTGGAATCTGCGCAACCTAAATCAACCAGTGTTTTCTTCTTGCTCAATGGCGAGTAAGCTATGCCATATACCATCGGACCTAATACTGGCCCACGACCTGCTTCGTCTACCCCCAATTGACATGGCTCGTCTCTACACATTTGTGGCACCTAACAAATGGCAAATTTGTTCAAATTAGTTTCTTTTCTGGCCATTTTTTTTTTTTTAATACTGTAATAACATTCCTCTTTCATCAAATTCGGGGATTTTAATTCTCCAAAAAGTGAGATTTCAAGAGTTATTTTAGTTGTGACAACATCTTTCAAAAAGAATCAGTTGAAAAGCTGTGCAGCAGGAGTTCTTTGGAAACCGATGGAAGTTGGGACACGCGAAAGGGCAAAAGTAATGAAACGTATGTAAAATATGGAGCAAAAAAATGGAAAATAGATTTCTAATAAAAAAACTCTAACACAGTTTGCCATCCACTATCGCAAGAGCGATACAAATTTTTTTCAATAAGTATTCAAAAAATGTATTCTTTGTCAATTTCCAGAGGCAATCATATGATTTTATCACATCTTCGCCTTCTTTCATTTCTCATTGTATTAATATAATCCCATATTACTGATAAACCAACGTAATTAATAGAAAAAAAGAAAGGTTTCTTATGTAGGTATGGAAAAAGTAAAATTTTTCAAAACTCTAAATAATGGAGAATCCTCAAATTCTGTTGAAATTCACGAAGTGTGAAGAATACTAAAATTTTATAATTCCTTATCATCATGCCTCGTTCTTTCGAATGACTACTTAAGACTGTTCTACAGTTATGTTGAGGAGTTAAGTCTCTGGTCAATAAATGAAAACTCGGATATAATTGGAAGAATATCCCCAAAATACAAGCTGATGTATTTTGTAGAAATATCGAAATAATAAAGTAAATAAATATCATGTTGAATATGTAAAGTTTAGAGTTTCGACAATAAGAACACTGGCTTCAACTCTTGTTGAAGTTCTGTGAGTGCTGTGTGAGATACACTAAACTTTAAAGTACTTCGATAAAAGAGTATGACTGAGCAATCTTTGATTAGAAATATCTCAAATTCAAAGCTGTCGACCATTGTATAATTTGGCACATAATCACATCTCGGATGTGTGCTCTCAATCAAAAAAAGATCATAGAAAAGTTCATGGCAAGACCTGAAAGTGATGCATCAAAAGAAAAAACTTCTCGAGTACCCAAACTTCGTGTTTTAACAACACAACTAACGAACTTCGGAATTAGTTTGGACAATGAATAAGAATCAGGTAATCAGTTTGAATAAGTCATAAATTTCGGCAAAATACCTTGGTGCAGTGGAGTTTGTTGATGCTATGATCACTTTTTTGGAAATAGGGCGTCAAATCCTGTCTACACGTTATTCGATCTTCGTCGTTGTATTCATCATTCTTGTCGTCATTGGCAACAACTTTGTTCATGTTTTCACAACTACTGGGTTCCTCAGGCTCGCTCATTGTAAATTGATATAAAACTTTAAAGATTCCGATGAAAGTTTATGGATAAATGCACCGGACAAGTTAACCCTTCTGGAGGGATGTGTTTGTTCGGAATAACCGCCAAAACCTTCACAACACAACATGTAACACGGCATTGAAAATGTAAACAGGCCTAGAGACCGTGCACACACGACGCGAGCGCAGTGAGCGTCCCTCCAGCGGCCATCAATCGAAGCACTGTTAATTTGATCATGCCATTCCAGGAAAATAATTGTCTGTATACATTTGACATTCAAGAATAATATGAAACGAAATCACAAAATGTTCCAATTTTATTATTATCGTTTTGAAAATTCTCGCATGATCAATTTGTCGCACACATCGTCGGTAAGACAACGTATTTACTCTTTTTACCACACTGACTTTCTGAGAAAATTGATACACTAGCGACCTCTGGCGTGGATCAATGAAACCGGAAGTGTTAAAGCAATGGGTGAATTTCCACGCTCGCACGATTTCCGGCTGGAATACGTTGCTATTCGCCGAAGTAATTTAAAACGTTACCCGCCTATCGGCTATCGTTATTCGTCATTGCTCATGCCCGTTGGATTGTGAACTGTAACAATGACACGACGAACCATTTGATGTGGTGTATACGTGGATCGCGAGAGATTCGGGGCGCATTTAATAATCGTGGGGTAAAAGAGGTGGTCTGCTAAGGTGCGCGAGGTGAAAAAATAATAATACGTATAAGGAGAGCAAAAAAAGAGGAACGGCTGGAGAGATAAGTGTTTTCGGGGGGTGAAGGAGACGGGTGGTTACAAAACAGACGGTGCGTGAGAAGGCACGAAGAGAAACGGGGAAAAACGTAAAAAAAATATTTATAAAAACGCTGAAACACAAATATAAAACGAAATAAAAACATGAGTGACACGAAGCCCCAACACGGTACCCAGGAAATGAAGGGCTGGCTGTTCAAGTGGACGAATTATCTGAAAGGTTACCAACGAAGATGGTTCGTTCTGTCAAATGGCCTCCTGTCATACTACAGGTATTTTGTTTATTGTCATGTATCAATAGGAACAAAAAGAAATCGAAATCTCCTAAACATATTACGAAAGTCAGCTGTGAACGTGGGCGAGTATTTCGCAATTCCCGGAAGTACTCGAGTCGAGATTTTGACTCGTCTTTACAAAAATGAAGAAAAAAACTTCGAACATGCTATTCAATATCCTCTTCAATCTTTCGATAGCCCGTT
The DNA here is from genome assembly GCA_948107755.1 of Campoletis raptor. Classification (NCBI taxonomy): domain Eukaryota; kingdom Metazoa; phylum Arthropoda; class Insecta; order Hymenoptera; family Ichneumonidae; genus Campoletis; species Campoletis raptor. Next base: position 16,415,867 of record OX403622.1, read on the forward strand.
TTTCTATAATTATTTATTATTACCTGCTGTCACACAAGAACACAAACACGCCCAATGCATGAAAAAAAGTTTTCCTTCAGGGGATCACCTAAAAGACACGCATTAAACTTACTGTCGCGTGTTGACCTCTTTATTTACACTCTTCCCCTTCCGTCTGGACTCTTAAAACTGATTTATCAAGCTACTTCTTCCAACAACCTTCGCACTGCTCCAACAAAAATTTTATATTTATTTCTCAAATTTCAATTAATCATTCTTTACACAAAGGCAACAGATTGTTGATTTTCCTTATTCATTGTTATTGCTATTATTACTATTGAGCCTTCGAATAGTCTCTGTCATCTGCGTTTATCGCAAATTATTTATCTCGTTCCTTCACTATCCTCTTGCAATACGCTATGCATGTACAGGCTTTGTACGTAAGCTGAAGATTGAATACTTCGTTGTATTCAATCCCATTGTTCTTTTTTGTTATACTTTTTTTCTCCAACTCTTAATATATAATTTTTTGCTGTAACAAATTTATGATTTTGAGGTGTTTTTCAATATTAGTTCACTGCTTACATTGTGACATTAAAATTAATGCTCTTTGTTTATACTTACCAATGCTGTAGTTCTTTTGGTTTCACATCTTTTATTCATGAATTTATAGCTTGGGTCTGATAAGAAAGGTGAACGAAAATTTCAACCCATTTTTGTAGAACAAGTTCCAAAAAAAATCATACTTATACCATGTAGAAAGGTTTTCATTGTATTTTAACGCTGTTCAGTTAAAGTTCATCTCCAGTATATGTTCACAGTTGAAAGCCTAGCAGAGATTCTACCGCAAAGTGTTATTTTATTCATGAGGAACTCAATGAATAATTTCAACTTAATACATTTGAATGTCAGGTCAAAATATTATGAAAACTCTTTGCAGATATAATGGAGAAAGTTTTTTTCTTTTCTTTAACGTGGATTTCTGGTAACCACAAGGTTAAATTTGCAACAGATTTTTGGGCATAAAAATGAATTTTGAATTAAACATCGAGAAATTTTGTCATTTCGTCTATTCAAACTTCCAAATAGTGAAGACATGAACTTAACTTTTCTGAACTTTCTTCGTATCGACTAAACTGTTATTTGGACTGTTTTTTAAATTCTCTTTTCGTCTACAAACATTTTTGTGTGGATTACTAGGACAGAGGCAGCTGAAAGAGTTTTTTCTTCTAACCGGCGGATGCTGCCTCTCTAATTGCTGCATTGACAATTAAAATTACAACATAATTGATTTGGTCTTTTTATGGACAAAGTCGTTGATTATATTTAAAAAATACAAAATGACAGTTTATACAAAAAAAGTATATATTTAATTTTCAATTGCTGTAGTAAAATGCCAAATTAAATAAATCCCAGTAAGTAAGCCATTAGTAAACTTTTCAAGTATATAATGAAAGTATCAAATTACCAGCACATTCCGTATATTTTGCACGAAATTAAATAATTTGCTAAGTCATCAGGAATTCTTCTGTGACCCCAATGAGTATACACAGCGAAATAAAATATTTTCTAAATCAGTAACTATAAGCTTGTTAATTAACAACAATAAAAAAAGTCTCTAAAATATCTATAGTGATACAAAGACGTTATAACGATAGAAAAACAAAGATTTGTCATCTCTCAGGGTCTCTCTTAAATTATTTTTCGTTCCTATTAAGAATATAATGATTAGGAAAGAAATATTTTGCTCAGTAAAGTCATTCAATATATTCCTACAAATTGGTGAATATTTATTTAACATTTTGTGTATTTTTATTAATTCCTATTATAAAAATTATTATCATTGTAGTTGAACGAGTTTATTTTCATAATGGCACAAAAATAACTCGCATGTTTGTGAAAGCAACTCGCGCTATCACATGAGGCAGAGATCGTGTTGTCACTAGACCGAAGACTTGTTAGCGCCATTTAATGTTTTTTTTTTCTCTCACTCTGTCTTCTGGCCTTGCAGACCTTGGCACTCGATGCAAAGTACATCTATATCAAACATACTTATATATATTTTTTGCATTTCTGCTATGTATATAAATATAATAAACATTTGTACCATTCGTAACGAAACATATGGAACATAAATATATTTTTAGCCGAATGTATCGTCAATCACTTAACACGTTACGTTTCCGCTTACCATTATTATTCAGACGTAGTCGTTCGTAATTCGTATAGAGACTGATAAATCAATCATTGTTTTTGTGAATCATTATTCACGACAATAAAATTTGGTAACTCCTCGATTGAGAGAGAGAGAGAGAAAAGAGGTAAATGTTGAATTTCCGAATATGTTGTTCCTCGTGTCTTGTAGATTTATTATTTGCTTGACAGATTTAATCTTCAGTTACGTACTTGTCTTGTGCGTCGCAATGTCCAATTCTTAATTCGACGTATCAATTGAAATTAAAGAATTGAAAAAAAAAAGTAATCGCTCAATTGGAACATACGTAGAATTTTGTAACGTCATGTATACACATGGAAGGAATGGAAAACAGTTGAATTTTTTCTTTTTAACTATTGGAGCTATGGAATGAGGGTTTTTTGCGTGGCAAAAACACACGTTATGATAAATAGTCATAATTTCTGATTTACTGAATATTTTTTATCGTCTGTTTTTACTCGATTATCAATCTCTACCGTAGCAATATGTTTCTATGATTTTTCCTTATCTTTTTTTTCGTGGAAAATCAGAAAAATTATAATCGAAGAATTGATATTTTTGTTTAGAAGATCGCGATTTAGTGGAAAATGAAAATTTTCGAGATCGTTTAAAAGCAGATCAATGGCCCATTTCTGTTTCGTTGTCACTTGGTTTTTGGGATAAATAGACGAACATTAGTACTTTAGATTGACAAAAAAAAGTATTTTCATCGAGATTTTCATCAAATGTATGCTTTTAACCACGAAAAACCTTCATCCGGTTACTCTATTAATTAAAAGAAAAAGCTTTTTTACTTACTGAATTCTCAAACCTTCCAGGTGTTGGTGTTTCCTCAATTTACTGAATAAGAGAAAATAAGAAAATACATTTGAACAAGAAAAAGCTTTGATTATCCCAACTTCAAGGCCTTCAATCCAAATCCAATCTAGACCAAGCCTCGATCGATCAATACGAAGCTAAAGCCATGAACGGAATTACGAAAAAAAAAAACAAAAAAAAACAAAAATGAAAACAAAACGATTGACAAAAAACCCTTTTTTTCTTTAACAATGTGCACCAAGTGAACGTGGGCCTATTTGTTTTGTGGACTGTTTAGGGCTGAACCAACGGGGGGGCCTAAGATTTCGGCGCGACGCAAGCGGAGGGCTGGCAGAGCCTCCGAGTAAGTAAAAAATAAAAAAAAAAAATAAAAAAAACGAAACGTCAACACCAAAAACCAATCGAACCAAAAAAAAGATGCGAAGTGAGAAAAAGAAAAAACTCTAAAAACTTTGACCACTGAAACTCCTCCTCCGAGTACCAAATGTCTTCAAAAAATCGTTTTAAATTCATGAATCCTCGAGGAATTCTCATTTCTCAAAAGATCGCAATCTCTTTTTATTCAGATATAATAATTCATTCTTCACGCGATAATATCGTTTCTTCACATTCCCTGAATCCTTGTTTCGTTATTTATTCATTTATTTTCAACTTTTTCGCCTTTCGATCTGTGACTGTGCTTCATACGTTTTTACGCCAATTTTAATTGTTCGCAAAATCATTTCTTCCTCGTGTACGATCCTTGTTTCCAAACACTTGTATCAATTCTGCTTCAATGCATTGCAGCAAAGACAAAATTATTTGAATGATTTACACAAATGGAAATTTTTTAATAAATTTTTTTGTTGAATCAGCATACACTTGACGTTCAAAATTAGACAAAAATAATACACTGTAAAAAAATTTTCCGCTGGTAATCAAGCCGTTGTTTTTTGGTCATTTCATTGGAAGTACAATTTTTGAATTTGCTTGAAAACGCTGAAAATATTAACATTAAATCACGAATCTAGCATACGTTGTTATTAAATGAATCAAGGTCATATTTACGAAATTTATGAAAAATTCAAATGTTCTCAAACACTTCCTCCGGAAATATTGAAGAAGAGGAGTTTCAAGGTAAAGATAAAACTTTGAATTCATTTTATACGAAGAAAATAATGTTATATTTTTATTTATTAAAGAATCATTTAATTTCAACAAGTTTTCAATAATGTTTAAACAAATTTTATTATTACATCACATTTTTCATAACGGTTCGAAAACTTCTGTACAATAAAATGAATTACATGAAAAAAGTGTCATTTCTCATTGACATAACAGCAAAGAATTCCATTGTTTTTTAAATCTGTCTACACTTTGAATGAAGATAATTACTCGCGAGAATTGAGAAGAAAACTTATTAATATATTTTCGGAATAAAAACGTTCGATCAATGTGCTCGTTATATATTTCAAGATTAGTATTAATTCTGGCTGCTGAAAGACACCAAAAAATATTCCTCACTGTCGCAACGTTTTTTTTTCTCCACTGGCAGTATTCCGTCCATAAAAAACACATCATTTTCTGTTCCAATTTTATTGTTGGTTGTATATGTTGAAAAAATGTTTTTGTCTCGTCGATTTTACGAATCCTTCGAGCATATGTGTGGCAGGCACATGTTTCACAGAGTTTTTTTTTATTAGAGTCACGTTGTTGCATAATGCTATATGTGTGTACACATATGCACCGCGTATATAAAAAAAAACTATATGTATCGATAGAATCGAGCCTCGAGTCATTTCCAACTGTTGAGCCAAGTTTTCGTTCTTTTGCTTCTGACGATCAAATCTGCTATGTAACACCATTTTTCCCTCGATTTTCTTTATCTTTTTTTTCATTCCTCATCATTGCAAGACCACACATTACACTTGAGTCCTCGGCAAATTCATACTTTTAATGTCGCACGGTGTCGTTAAATGTTTTTGCAATAAGTCACAATACTCGTTCCAGATCTAGACTGTTCGAAAATTTGCTATTACTTCGTTCATTAACGAACGAAATTAAAGGGGATTTCTCAATGACTAGTTAAAGATAAACGAAAAAAAAAATCAAAAATACTCCACAAAAAGATCGCATGTACAAAAACGTTCAGCACAAAAGCTTTCACATTCCTTCACGACGAAAAAATCTAAAATGAAAATGAAAAAAACTAATCCAAACCATGCGCTTACGGAACAACGGGCTTTGAAAATGCACATTTGATATAAAATCTACTCTCAATTCGTCCAATTGAATATTCAATCAATAAATACCATACTCCGAATGAGATACAATTGATTATCCCAAGAGGATGCATGGTATCGATATATGCACTATTTTTTATTATTATCATTATTATTATTTATAATATTATTTTAAGGCTGTACGAGAAACGTCAAGTTATTCATAAATCATGCTTCATTTAAAATTAATTTATTTGTTTGTTTGGAGGATGCAGAGAATTCGTAAAAACAGACATTATCATGAATGGGTTTACTCACGAATTTAACCGTCATGCATCATTTTCCTCAAGATCCCCCCATTGATTATTTGTCAGTCATGGAAAAGAATTAAAAATACATATTTGTCGTGTTACAATTGTTTGATTCTCTATCATTCATTAATTAGTATTTCGAGGTGGGCAATGGAGGTTTGAAATAGAGTTTATTTCTGTACATCCAGTATTTTTTCACTACGATACTCCGCAATCCCACCTCCATTATATTCTGGATACGAGAAGCATAGAGAAACTCGTGTGTTCACGTAATTTGTTTAGAAGCCCAGCCGAAATGGCACACACCTGCCGTGGAACAATATCGTTACACGGGGCCTTAATACACACCGTCGATGCTTGTACCTTCGTCGTCAGCAATGGTGGCACTCAAACCTTTCACATCAAAGCAGCTACAGAAGTCGAACGACAACAGTGGGTCACTGCATTGGAGCTTGCCAAAGCCAAGGCCATACAGGCCATGGAATCAGGTTCGTCATATTCCTTGGACTATCAAACTAAGTTTTTTTTCTCCTCCTTCATTATTTCTCTTATCTTAGCTTTGAAAGAATGGAAAAAATTGAATAAAAACGCCTGCTTTCAAAAATTTCTCGTGGCAAAGATTCGTTCAGGACTAAGAGACTTTAAAAAACAAGAAAAATTGTACACTTAGAACACAAATTTTTAAATCTCTTCATATCTTTTTAAATGGTTTTCATAATTTTTTTATCATAATATTAAAATTTTGATGTTTCTGCAACTCTGACTTTGTTATTTTTTTTTTTATTTTAATTTTCACTCGAATAAAAATACAATCCTGACTGCATCAAACTAGATTCGTGTGGTTGAAATAAAATAAAAAATTGTAAAATCAATGAAAGGCAAATGAGTTGGCTCTAGAAACGGAACACTTAAGCACATTTTTCAACACAATTTGTCGTTTATCAATATCTCAAGAAAGTCTCAAGAGGAGCAAGAAAATTAAAAAATTATTGCAATAAATTCACATTGATTCGTTCGAAGATACGATCTGTAGAAAAAGTTAATACTTTGTATACTGGTCCCTTAAGGCGAGAAATAAAATGTTAGAAGCTCAAGAATGAAGCGTTTTTTGGGAATTTTTTGCACATAATGAAAATATTCATTATTTTTGAAACTTTGACTAAATTTCATTGTACTAATTGACTTATTCAAATAATTTTTTATTCAAACAAATATTTAAAAATGGCAAAGTTAGGCGGCGCTGCTGTAAACATAAATGTGTTGACGTCTAAGATTTCTTATTGCTCAGAAAAATGCTCTATGGTGAATTTTTTCCAGAAGAAGAGGAGGAAGAGTATCAAGACAACGAGAATCAGAAGGGTGAACAGGCCTCTATAATCAAAGATTTGACGGGACGCCTTGAGGATTTGCAGACGTGTAATGACCTCATAGCAAAAAGAGCAACGAGTCTTCAACGTGCTCTCATTGATTTGGAATCACTCGAGCCTGGAGTGCCTGAATTTTCGGCAAAGATCAAAGCAGTTCACGAACGTGCGATAGCCTTTCGAATTGCTGCTACTGCAATGATAGGTGTAAGTTTTTATCAACCGACTTCCAAAAGTGCCAAAACAATGTTTCCTAAACCAAAATAAATTTGAGTGGATAAAAAAAACCTGTATGGAGAACAAAATTCTAAAGGACGACTGTTTGTTGCTCTTAATATTCATTCAGACGGTTGGTTGTCCGTGAAAAAAAAAATTAATAACAGTTGAAAAAAAAAGAAAGGAAATAATTGCACAGAGCGAGGCAGAATTTGCTGTAAATAACTTTATATAAACGTTGTATATTTTTTTTTACAGACTAGTTCAGACTATCTTCAACTGGCTCAACAGCAGGAACCCAAATGGAAAAAGCTACTTCAGCACGAGCGCGATCAAAAAGTACGAATAGAGAAAATGGTTGAGCAACTTGCACGTCAACATTCTCACCTCGAGGAAGCAGCCCAGCATGCTCTACCATCGTCTATACCGGCAGGTGGACACAGACCGTCTCGTAATGTTGCACTTTGTTACTTAATACTTACTAACCGTATTAATTATTTAGTAACTAACTTAATAACAATTATGTTGCTTATTATTTGATAATTTATTAATTGAGATAAAGAGTTTCATTTCATTAATACTCCAACTTTATAAGCTTGTAGATTTGTACAATTAATCGTCTTAGTTGCTCTTGAACTCTTGAGAGATACACGGTGCCAAATTGGAACATTCAGAATTAGCAGGATCAACAATAAAAAATGAAATATTTTAAAACATAATTAGTGCTTTTTACACTAGAGAATCCAGGCCATAATTTGTGAACGAAATTTTTATGCACTACTTACGTTCAATATGAATGGCACAAAGATTTTTTAAATTTACTCGGCACTTATCGAAGGTCGAAAAAGCAAGTGTATCTGTCAAGGGATAACATTGTTCTTCATAGCTATTTTTTAGGAAGTGGGAAAGTGGAAAATGGGATAGTTGTAGCCTATAATAACTATTGTACATAATTCGATTTGCTTGTCTTAATATTTCACTAATTCTCGAATGTTGAGAACGTTGTAAAAATTTACTGTAATCTTTGTGTATGTTTCTCTAATACCACTAGTTTCTGTGAGAATTTTTTGGGCACTAATTTCAAACATATAAGGCAAAGTTATTAGTTTTCAAGATAAGAATTTAAATGATGAAATAATGAAATAATGAAAATCCTCGTGAAGAGGATTTGAAGAGACTTTTTGAGTCCTTAAGGTATTTTTATTGGAATTGAAAGATATTTTTCTTTTGCCTTTCAAACATTGACATTCCATAAAATTTTGTCTTGGGACTACGGCGCTCGTGTTTTGTTGTTTGAGTGAGTCCTGTAACGGCCGAATTGTAGTTCAAATCCTTCGTTAGTTTACATAAGATTGTATTTTTTCTCAGGCTCAGCTTCTTAAAAAAGCCAAAACCTTAATATCGAAAAGAATTCTATTAGAATAGCTTATCGGTGAAATATAACACTCATCAAAAAAGATTTAAGGTTTATCGCAACAAAATCGCAAAACTCAGAAAAAATCGTCAAGTCGATGGCCAAACGATTGATTTTTTATCAGAGTATTGCGTTGAATTGGGTTTTAACACAAACTTAGCAGCAGGCTTCCGGTACTATAAATGACACATGTGTCTGAGCCAAAAATTGCATTCGATCACAACTCCTAAACTTTGCAATTGAATAAAGTTTGAAAAAATGTAGCGATCTTCGAATCGTTACAAACAATTTTCATCAGTGACAATAATTATAGAAAGTTATCAACATATTGTTGAAACAAAATATTCTTCGACACTTAGACAATTTTTTTTACATTATTACATTGACCAAACATTTCTAAGACGTCCCTTTGTTTTGAATTTTTTCAAAAAAATGCATTATAAAATCATGATATTTGCACATGATCAGATAAGGTCGGAATCACTTTAAAAGTTTTCTGTGAAATCATTAAATTCATGTCACACGACTAATACAAATCATCTCGTAATAATTAAAAATTTTGGAAAATCACATGTTAATGTTTTTTAAATAATTCTATCAGTGTTTAGAACTTGTGAAAAATATGTCAATTTGTTGACTGAAATTTTGTATAGAATAATTTGTATTAGCCTTCAGATAAGTGAAACGTATCTTGAAAGTCACCAAATGACAATAAATCTTACAACTGTCTCGCGAATCTGAATTTTACCGCGTTAGTTGAAATGTTCAATAGAAAGAGCGCAAGATGGCGCTAACGTTAAACGCCCGTGCTCGCGTGCACTGAGAGAATTGTTATTATTCGATATAGCACATCGAAGATTCGCATCGATGATTCAATCTCGTCCCGTAACATTATAAAACTTGCCTGACACAGTAGATAGACGAAATAACGTGTGTTTGCCATTTGAGAATGTTGCGATATATATAATCGAACGATATAGAGAGAGAGGGAGGGAAAGAGAGAAAGATAAATCCCCCACTTTGACACTTTTCCGAGTGACACTGACGTGGATGGCCTTGCCAGCTTGGTGCCTATTTTTTTTAATTGTTTTTTCGTTCCCCCTTTAGTCGTTATTTCCTGAATTTCTTCGTTTTGTTGTCGCCGTGGAACCGCACGGGGGCTGGAGAGGGTCTCTCGAACGACCGTTGGTAAATTATACGAGTGAATTAAAAAAAAAAAACAAATATTATTCGAATTCGAACCCAAAAGACCGCGAGAGGGACAGGGGAACAAAAAGAGCGATATATGTAAGATAAACGAACGATACAATAGCTAGCCAGATGAAGTAACGTTGCGTTTGGCAGGCGCTTTTAGAGTTTGCTTCGAGACCCTCAACGCTTCGGACAAAGTTTAATGAATCTTCTGTATTAATAACCTCGAGGTCCACCAGGTGAACGTTTATTTTATTTATAATATACTATCAGTGAATATCTCAATAGCTAAAAAATATACATCTGAAATTTCGAGTATTTCGGAAACTTTGCGCATATTTTAACAAAATCGACGCGTGTTGTTTTAAATTCACGTCTCACGAAAACTTGTCTTTGGTTTTATGAGACTTAAAAGTGTTTTCCAAATTTTTTCACACTGTTTCACTCCGTTCACTATGAATATATCCTGTTCATACAATTTTTTTCCACCAATAGAAATTTATTATATCTGATATTTCGTCTTTTTATATTTTACACAATTTTTTTCATCGAACAAGTGTTCAAAAGTGTATTTTCTTTAGTGCAACTTATGTTAAGGATTCTGGACTCTCATATTTTTTTGTCGATCGACCATTTACTTAGTCGAAATGTTTATTCCTACCAAAGTTTCCATCGGCATACTTGATTTTGTTGTTTCATTGTAACTTTTATCTTTTTAACATTCTTTTTCCCTAATTTTGGACCTATTGCAACTTAGACGTTCCGGCAAACACATCGCCGTCAGAAGACGAAGAGGACGGTGTGGAATTCTATGATGCCCAAGAGTCGGATACATTCACGTTGACTATACCCAGTGGAGCGACGGGCAACTTACTGTCACACGAGAGGAGCAGAAACGATTCGCAGGGTAGCGACGATGGGTCTAGCTCCGAAGGAGACCCTCAAATGCCATTGTCAGGAAACGATACTTCTAGAGGTGAATCTTACCTCATCGTGACCGATTCCACTGCTGCAACTGAGCTAGCTCAAAGCGCTTCCATCACAGAACTGGACGACGTGAGCATTGAATTATTTTTTTAAATATTTTTCACACCCTTCTGTTGTCAATATCTCGTTATATTTCAATTAATTGATAACAAAAATCATGTCACTATTGCACATTCTTTATGAACATTTGAAAGATATTCCTATGCCATCTGTATAAATCTTTTCTTCTTGATTTTCTTTTTTTTTAAACCCAATGTCACTACAATCTTTTCCTAGTTTCCATGAATTCATGTCATCACTTCACCCCTCTTACTCTTGAACTTATTTTACTAGCTTTCAAACCTTAACTTTTAGAAGCTGGATTTTGTTTTTTTTCTCGACATAGAAATCTCAGTCACTGCTCATACTCGTTATTTCCGAATTGTCTTTAAATTAGTAATTGTAGTCTTTTCTTCATCTACATTTTTGAATTACTGGTTCATCTTTAAAGTTGGACGTAGGATGAAAAGTTTGATTTTTCTAAAGGCATTCCCGTAATGAGCATTTTATCGGGTTTTTTGTAGCCTCAATCTCATTCTGATGCATACGCTTTTTTCGCTAAAATGCATTTTTCGCTATGCATACGCTATGAAAAATTCATCGAATTCATCAAACCCAACTTTGCACTACAGATTTATATACAGAAATAAATATAGAGAAGAGATTCGTTTAAATTTTTACAGAATTTATTATTATAGATATAAATTGATACTAACCTGAAGATTTCCGATATCTCAGTTTCTTTTCTTTCTCATTATATTTCATATTGTTCACTTGCATAATGAAATTGGCAATAGAAGTATGAGTATATATAAAATATTCACATATTTTACTTTGGATCAACTTCTCAGTGCAGCGAATTAAAGTTTTTGTTGTTTTAATTGGATTGTATCATATTACTGTACATGTAAAACAATGCCACGGATCTTCGTTTGTTATCACAGACGGCCTGGCAATCGAACAATGGAGGAGGTAGCTCCGGGGTAACAACGATCTCGAAGCGAAAGAGGAGAACGCGAGTACCCGAGAAACCAAACTATCCTCTTAACCTATGGAGCATAATGAAAAATTGTATCGGCAAAGAATTGTCCAAGATTCCCATGCCGGTGAATTTCTCCGAACCTCTCAGTATGCTTCAACGACTCGCAGAGGATTACGAGTATGCAGAGATACTCGACAGGTAAGAATCGACCGAGATTACGTTACGAAAAAAAAGAAAATCCAAGAAGTGAAATTTCCACTCTTACAATTAATTGAAGTTTTCATTAAAAAATCAAAAAAACATCTGTATTTTGTTCACAAACCTCGACTACAAAAATTGCTGTAAGTTTTTTGGACCTTTGTAAAAATTCTCGACCCAAACAAGCCGAAAAAATGGTGTCAATTTTCAAAAAAATGTATTTATCTAAACTCGATCTTTTAAATTTTAACTTTTCTTTTGCTGTTAAAAGTAAAGAAAAGTGTTTCGTTTAACTATTTGATTTTTTTTTTTTCAACACGTATCATATTATATTTGATTGAATTCAACGTCAATAAAACGTTTTTAAAAGTTTTATATATCTACTTTGAAAATTCGTTTTGATTTTTTTTTGTCAACGCACTAAAGTTAAGTTATGATGGGAAACGAAATTGTAAGACATTTTGCCACGCTATCTTCTTCAGTACCCTATAAAACATGATAAAAAGAGATAACATTAAAAATACAATTAAAAATGTTTCACGTATTTGGAGCATGTCACTATCAATTCTTCAAAGCCATATACCATGACGACACAAAATACTTGAAATAGCAAATTTTGGAAACTCGAAAATTTATCTAAATTTGCTGATTTTTCGCAATCACAAATACACAAGGTAAGAGTTGTCGGAAGAAAGATTCCTACGGCAATTTTTAAAACAATGATTTGAAAAAACAACTGTTGTTACCGATTCATAAAGAAAACGCATGCTCTCGTCGATCTATGAAGTTTGCAATAAACATGGATCACAAGAATTCGTTAAACTTGTGACGAAATTTTACATAATACGTTTGTACACTGAAATTATGAAATAACATTTATTTTCACTTTGGAAACTGGTTGGGACTGTGTCATATGTGTTTTTATTTTCGTATATAATAACGTAATATTTTTGTACCGCAAATGAGTTCAATATACGAAGAGAATATGAAAATTTTAGCACGAATAAAAAAACAAAAAAAAATCTATGCATATTCTACGCCTGGATAATTTGAGTAGGCAGCACAATCTTCATTTTAATTTCCACTTATAATCTCCTTCTATATTACGCCGTCGCCATATGTCCATATATAATGAAACGGAATAACTCGTGAGTTTTCTTACATGAAAATACATAGGAAAAATGTAAAGAAAAAATAAAACTCGCAAGCGTGATTTTATGCCGCCCACGTTTGTCAATTACCAATTTTTTTCTCCCGCGAAAAATAATGGATCTTAATCGTTAATTTACTTCTTTTTTGTTTGCGTAATAAAGGGCAGCCGAGTGCACGGACAATTACGAGCAAATGGCCTACGTCGCTGCGTTCACGGTTTCAAGTTACTCGACGACGTCCTCGAGAACGGGCAAACCCTTTAATCCCCTACTGGGTGAAACTTACGAGTGCGACAGAATCGAGGACCTTGGATGGCGCTGTATCGCCGAACAAGTTTCACATCATCCACCCATGGTTGCACAATTTTGCGAAGGACGCAAATGGCGATGCTGGCAAGAATTTACTATGGCTTCCAAATTTCGTGGAAAATATCTGCAGGTAACCAACGAAAAAATACTTCCTAAATGCAATTACTGATTTAATTAGCGCAAAATTAAATTTCTACACCACTTTACCTGAACCTTGATTAGTGATCAATTTTCAACAAAATTTAATTACGCCTTCGTCTGCGACAAATTTTAGTTACTACACAATTTCGCACATAAAGTATTTAATAATTTTTACTGTACGCATATTGATTTATCGCAAAACTATGTCGGTCTTCAATTTTCTTCAATCCCAGAAAAATTTCATGGATTTTTTGTTTGAGCATGAAATCGACATGATGATAGATGACATAAAAAATCGTGCATCTAAAATCCTGCTAAAGATTGAATTAAAGAGTCCACCTTTGTTTCGTTGACTATTGACATGAACCCTGACGTGGAAATAAATAAAGTAAAAATAAAAAAGGTACCATTAGTGCCATACAACCGAAATATTGTGGAAAATAATTTCAAAGAAAACTTTCGCTCGAGCTCGAATATTTATTATCCTCTCTCAAGCTTATTAATCCCAGGGCTGCGTATTAAATATTATTTCCATTTTTCCATTTTGGTAATGCCATTTTTTCTAAAAATGTAGTTTAATATTTTATGGTTTAGTCTTTCGATCGACGTCCGTAGGCCTAACTTAAAATCAATAATTGAGGCATCAATAAAATACATAATTTTGCATATTTGATAATTGGAATTTAACGAAACTCCTTTCTTTCTGTCGAAGTCATTTCGAAATTTATCCTATCAATCAATATTATTTTAAAAAAGTAAAGAAAATTATTATAAAAATGCATTTAGGAGTAAAGTTGTTGAACTGATATAAAAAATCGATAGGTAATACCATTGGGAACGGCACATCTGGAATTCAACAATTCGAAGAACCATTACACGTGGCGCAAAGTGACTACTACGGTGCACAATATAATCGTGGGAAAACTATGGGTAGATCAGAGCGGTGACATGGACATAATAAATCACAAGGAGGGCATAAAGTGTCATCTAAAGTATATACCGTACTCGTATTTCTCGAGGGACAGTCAGCGTAAGGTCAAAGGTGTCGTGATGAATTCAAGCAAAGAGGTCAAGTGGGTTGTACAGGGTACGTGGGACGCCAAGATCGAAATCGCTCCGGTAATCAACACTTCCGGTACTCCCGACAATCCTGTATATAAAACGGGACCTTACACACTTGCGTGGAAACGTCGTCTGCCACCGTAAGTGTGAAAAACAATAAATTGTAATAGTTAAAAAATATAATGATGACGATGATGATAAAATAATAATGTCAACAGTACATCGAGTTCTACAATTTTTTTTTCAAAGCATAAATGTGTTGAACAATCCCAAAAAACTTTGAATAGAATTTTTGTTGAACTCGAATAAAAACAAATACTTAAACGACTAAGTAGAAATTATACAAAACGAAATGAAATGAAGTTAATTACTCTTCCTTACGTAGGTAGTCAAACTTTTCATTATTTTATTTTATTCTATTTTTTTATTGTAAAAAAAAAATACCTTTTGAATAAGAAATTCAATTTTTTAGCCTTAGGCTACAGATTCTCGCATAACTATGTTGCTGGCGAATTCGATCGTAATTTACTGTATACAAGAAATAAAAAAAAGTATATAATTGTCGTTCGCATGATGAAATTTTTTGATGTAATAAGTTTGAAAATCGATGTTGCAAAGCTTTCAATCACTTGCGTTACAATATTACTCAATTTTTCACGTTCGCGCACTATATTTCTGACGAAACGAATAAATTTCATTCCGTAACAGAGAGGATTGCGAAAAGTATTACTATTTCACGGAATTGGCATGCCAGTTGAATGAGCCGGAGGAGGGTGTCGCGCCAACGGATTCCCGTCTCAGGCCCGATCAAAGATTGATGGAAAATGGTCTTTGGGACGAGGCCAACGCGGAAAAGCTGCGCCTCGAAGAGAAACAACGTGCTGTGAGACGAGCAAGAGAGAGCGAGGCGGAAAAGGCAACGGATCAAGGTGACACAGAATTATTTACTAATCACGCTCTTTTACGAGCTTTCACGTATCGTGCTCGTGAGCACATGTTAATAGAAACATCTGTATATATTCATTTCTGCTCTACTAAAATATTCAAATCGCAAAATAACTTCGATTTTTTAGCTGATCACGTTTGTTGATTGTGTGTTTGGCAAATATTAAGAACCAATTTATTCAATTTACTAAAAGATTGTCCATTCCATAAAAATTATCAAAACAATTTTTCAAGAATTCTGGAATATCAAATAAATTCGGAAATTTAGACTGCGTAAAAAAAGCTTTAATACTATTTTTTAGATCCACAAACAAAATGTTCTCTATCGACTGTGATAATATTTCCAGCAATTCGAATTGCCCAATTAATTCAATACTTTCGTACTGAATTGCAAATTTTTCATGTTCGATTAAAGTTTTAATGAAATGCGTTATATTTATTATCAAGTTTCCTCTGAAATAATAATCTCATTCATTTATACCTAGCAGTTCAACTAGATAAAAATGTGGAACATTATTTTAATAATCAAATTGGCATATATCTGTTTAATGAATACGTTTACACTAAAAATTCCAGGTTTACCTTACGAGGCCTACGAGCCATTATGGTTCGCGAAGCAACAGGATCCTCATACGGACAGTTTATACCACGTATACAACGGGGAATATTGGGATTGCAAGAACAAGGGCGACTGGTCAAGATGCCCGAACATATTTTAGCATGTCGAGGAGAAGTTGTTAATAAAAGTCCTTCGAGGTAAAAGTTCGATAATAATAAACTTGAGTCGTGCAAAAGTTCCAAGCCGAGAAACGTTGTCAGAGAAAGGACAGAGAGAGAATGAGTGCGCGTGTGAGAGTGCGTGTTGATGCGCGGGAGTATGAGGTCCAGGGTAACGGCTTAAATCCAAATCTCTTTGAGGGATGTTCCGACGAGGACGAGGGATTTTTCGTTTTTTTTCTGGTCTTAGGGAAATCAAGAAAACATTTCCACTAGTTCGAACGAGTGTTGGGAGTTCGTTCGTGAAATCCCTTCTCTGGCCTGTCGTGTAAATTTCGTTAATCCATGCCCCAAAAGCGTAGTTGCATAGTGTCAAATACGCATCATTTGATTTTTGTAAAAAAATTAATAAAACAAAATAAAAAAGCAATCGAAGAAGAAACAACTAACCAAAATATATAAAAATTTAGCTATTGCTTCGATAACATTACTCTCCCGGAATACATTTTTCGTCTTTTTCGAACCGACGCCAAAAAGGACTTGTACAGAAATAGGAAGGAAAACAAGATGAGAGCTCTGCTCGTGCCGTTGATGAGACAGAATGACCATCACAAGTTAACCAATGTGAACAACAGAAAAACGGCGAGCGAGCTTCCATTGAAACAAAAAAATGAGAATGGAAGAAAGAAGAAAATAATTTATGGGAGGCTTAAAGCTTTGTATACTATATTGAAAAAAAAATCATATTTTTATTTCTTCTCGCCTGCAAATTCATACCCGTTGACATTTCTTACCAATATATACGTGCGATGTATGTGATCTTTAAATCGACGTATGTAAATAATACAATAACGACACTACTAGAAACAACCGATTGTAAATCCAACCCTTATTACTTTATTATTTATAGCCCACTGTTTCGTTCAACGAGAAAGTATCGTATTCGTTTCAAGTTTGAAAAACATATTATTTGTTTAACGAGAGCTTTTTTCGTGTGTTTACGAGAAAAATTTTACAAGTTAAGTCGTCCCAGGCTGTACTATAATTTTAATAGTCGATAACCAAGGAAGATTATATATGTATGTATGTATATATATTTATATATTAATATACATGCATATACATATATTTACTTGTAAACATTATGAATACAAATTGATTATTACAAAGAAAAAAGTACGATAATTTACATATAAAAAAAAATACTATATATATAAATAGTGAAGACGAAAAAAAAATCAAAGATGTAGAGCAGATCCGCTATGTCTCGAACATTTTTCTGTTTTTACACTTTACAATTTTTGTACAATGAATACTTAACAGAATATCCTTTAGAAGAAATGTGGATTGCGTCAGGGCAACTTTTTTCTATTTCTATGATCGTTCTCAATAATTGGAAATTTTAAGTTTTACAACGACTAACACGTTTCAAGGAAGTTGTCTCGCTACAGTCATGTTACGAAGTTTATTCTCTAGTCAATGTAAAAAATTGTCAATGTAATTTCCGAATTGAAAAAATACAAGCAGTTTAGTCTTTTGTAGAAATGTAAAAATTCACTAAGTTATTAAAGAGGATGCCTAATACAAAGGTTCGAGTTTCATAAATAGTAACGTTCCTTATATCTCCAAATACTCTCTTTTACTTTCTGTTGCAAATTTTTTGAAACTAGGCGGTGAAAATCCTAGTTTTTCTTTTTACCAAACTTCGTCATATGTGAAAATAGGAATTTTGTAAAACACAATCTTTTGGAAAATGCCAAAGTTAAGGGAGAGTCGGGAAGTCTCGGACGACGAGTAATGGCGGACAGCTTGATTTCTGGACGGTTGCGCGTATTCAATAAAAAAAAAAATATATATATGAAGAGCGTCGTTGCTTAACATGTCATGTTTTTATTCAATAATTTGAATGTGCATAAGTGTCAAACGAATTAAGCTGTCCGGCATTATCCATCGTCCGGGACTACCTGACTGAATATCCCATATCGCAAGAAATACGAAACTTTCAAGTGCTCCTCGAAAAAATGGATACGAATCTGCGGAATCTTTGATAGGAAATATCGCAAATCCGAATCGGTGAATCCTTCTAAAATTTCATCAGTAATACCACAGTACTGTCCCGAATGTATCTTCGGATTAAGAAAAATAAAACTGACGGAAAAAAGCTTAGGCGAGACAACTGCCTCAAATGTGGACATTGATTCAGCAGACCGTGACAGTGTTTAAAACTTTTTCGTATCTTTATATTATCAAGATCGCAGGGCCCGTATGCGTTTGAAGGAGACTTTTGCGAAAATTAGGAGATGGTCACGTGATATTGAATATTCTAAAACATCGCTAGTCAGCATTATTCAATAATGTTGCTAATTTGTTGACACTGTGGTCTCATCATAATTGTTAAAAAGGATATTTTTTCGGTCGGTATTAATCACTCAATAGTTTCTCATAACGAATAATCGATTGAAAATATATATATTTTAAAATCAGTTTAATGACAATTTTCTGTTTCGTGGCTGCGGTAAATGATTGACTTTCGAAATTCCATTTCGAGAATTCATTTACGATACATCAAAATCTTCTTTCAACTTCTCTGTTCCTTCGACGCAGAAAACGTCGAACACTTCGTAATACATGCAATATGACTGTACGAGACATAGCAAATCTTCTCTGACCACGAAGAGTTGGGTGAGTTTGAATGATTATTAGAGCTTGTAGATTAGCTATTTGTTTATAAGTTGTTATGCAATGGAAATCCCTTATTTCTGTAAAAGCAAAGAAACCGCGATGAGAGAAAGAGAGAGAGCGAGAGAGAGAGAGAGAGAGAATAAAAAAAATAATGAAAAATAATGCCACTATTTTATAGTCATTTTTTCATTCAACACGTGAGCGATCGTTATTGTCGTAAGTGCCTAAGATTCCTCGTTTTCTACCAGAGATCGACACATTCGAATATCGTATGTCATTGTTTTGTTAGTATAATTATTATCATTTTATTTCTCCAAACGTTTTCCTCATGTTTCATATTATTTAAGAGAAAAAGAAAGAACATCGTACATTTTTCTATGCAATTAGAGAGCAACGATGTTTCGCGATTTTTTGTATTAGTCAAGATAATCGTTGTTTCTGAATATCCTGACACACGAGCAACTAATATTCTCGACTTAATCATGAATGACGCAAAGAATCGTTCGATCGTTTGTACGAATCAGAATCTGTGTCATGGATTAATTTTCCAGTCGAATTCGCGAGTTTAAAATAACGAACGAAAAATCTATGATTTTTCACTCATATTTGACGCAATTACAGCCACCAGCTAATTTTAGAGCGCTGTGATTGAGAGATGCACAAGATTTTGGACGAACATGTAAACAAACAAAATGGAGAGCTAACCAGTTTGTCGAACAAGTTTCACTGTATAGTAGTTTTGACGGAATAAAGAACGAAAATAAAACGTGTTTTAAAAGTAATTATACATTATTTCCATCTACAGCTTTAATCTCATATATAAAACTAACGAAAAGTTTGAAAATGATGTATTGAGGTTAACGCATCAACTAATAATGAATATTTCTGTTTGTTTTGTTTCACTGTGTAACGAAAATTACGAAATTAAATTTTGTGCATTGTGGTTATATTTATTTATTCACAAATACCATCAGATAAGATTTTTTTCTATTCGTATTCTCAAAACACATTAATTTCTTGGTATTTCGTTTTGCAAGTATTCGATGAATGTGAAGTTTCTTTTGGAATTGTTGAAAATACGTTGAAGATGAGTATAGAAAATGATTTATGTCGAATTAAGTCGCGTAACACAGTCTTCCCAGAGCGTTTTTTTTTCAATAACTTTTTTACAAATTCAATGGATACATTCGGCATACTTTCAACTAGCAATTTCTAAAAAGTAATCTGGTCTGGAGGAAGTCTATTAACCGTTCGAAAGGCATCAGACGGTTACTAATAGATGCCTTTAGGACGAAATTAGTAACTTGTCATAGCTTTCGGAAATTACGACCACCGACGGAGACTTGCCTTCGGAAAGGATTCGAAGTTGCGGATTTCTAATATTTCTTATCAAAGATCGGGCAGTTTTGCATGAATTTCTCATGGAAAGCAATTCAAAGTTTGAAAAAAAAAACATTGTAAATTTTTTGTAGAGAACTTAACTTATTTTGAATTGTTGGCGCCGAAAAATATCCGGAAGTTGATCGATTAATAATATGGCAGCGACACGGTCCGGAACTACTTTAATGGCGCGAAATTCAAATCTAGTAACTTTCTTCCGCAAATGCGTTGCCTGCACCCTAGGGACATTTCGTTTACAGAATCTTCACATAACAACGGAAAACTTGAAAAAACAAAGGTTGATATAACTGTTAATGACAGTGTGTGGTGGTGGAATAACGATCGGGAAGTTTTGAGAGATTGAGAGTTGGTTTCAATTTTAGTCGCGTTGTTGATACGTATTCGTTTTTTTTACCCGCGTCACGATAAACAAGAGAATTTTCAAACTACCGCGTTAAGAGCCATCTACCGATTTGAGGTATTTCAGTGATGATCTTTTCCATGCGTTTTCTGCGCATGAGAGCGAATCAGTGTATCGCTAGAGTTTCATTGGTCGGAGAAAGCGTTTCGATCCACACGCAACTCCTTGGAGTTATATATCTGTAGATAATAACGCATGGGAGTGTGTATTCATATATTTATCATATATACATAACATATTCCAGACCAGCAAGTGAGAGAGACAGAGGCTTATTCGTTTCGTCCCTTACCGGCGTCAGTGTTCTCCAGGCGTTCCGTAGTGTTATATTAACCTCCAAGTGTAATTTTCAATTCGATTGAGATTTAATCAAGCGAATATATGGTCTTAAAAACGCAAAAATAAATACCAATCTAATCCGTTTTCATTGAACGACGGAGAAACTCGGGAACGAAAACCCGAATAACCGATTAACCGGAAAAATCTGAAAGAAGCTCTCCCGGAATTCATAGCATAATATTTTGAGCATTGCTTAAATTTTTGGCTGCCATTTTTTGGTGTTTTCATTTTATGTCTTCCGTGCGGACCCTTTTTTTAAATAATTCCAGTGTTGTATCTATCTCTCTTGCTCTTTCGTCCCTTGGTGGCGTTTAGTCCGTGTGACGTCACGCGCGTAGTAATACACCCGCCGCAAAGGAGAGTGGAGCGCTGTTAGAGATCCACTAGACCCTGGGGTTTTCGGTGTTTGTGTCTCTTTCTGTTGGACGATTCTGCGCCGCAAGCCGGGGGAACTGCTTTCGATTGTTGGCGGGCGCCGCCATCTTGGTCAGTGAGCTCGCGAGCGGCCGTACGAGAAGCCGTCCGTTAAAATCGTCAGAAGCCCGTGGCACACACACACATACACGTTACAACAAAAAATATATATACATATATATTTGAAGGATAAAAAATTATTTTTTTGTCCCCGTCTCTCTCTTTCTCTCTCCCCCTCCGTGTCTGTCTTGTTCGGTTAGTGTGCATCTCCTATAATCAGGAAAGAAAGAAATAAAAAAAAGATTTTTTTCGACGTCCCCCTTCCCCCGTTTCATCGCCGTGTTACCGCCTCACGAAATACAACGGCGCAAACGGAAAAGCGAGAGAGAAGCCGAGGGGAATAATAAACGATTAAAACTCTCTAACGATTCAATCGTTGGTGTTTCATTTGGAATCCGCAAGCATCCAGGATGTCGGAACGGGAGGACAATGTCTACAAGGCGAAGCTGGCCGAGCAGGCTGAACGCTATGACGGTAAGCGCATATTTCTATCCACTTTTTTTTCCGGGAGTTTTGTAGACGGGGGGAAAGGCAGGGTGCTGCAGGGGTAACGCGCGATATCGCCTCAAATCCATGAATTTACAGCGGCTTCTACAACTGAGAGAAAAAAAGAGAAATTCAACCAGGATCGTAAAGAAACTAACCCACGGTTTTTCAAACTCAAATATCTAACTGGCATATTACTCAAATTCTTTCGTCGTGAATCGCATTTATCGTTTTTGTCTTTTTTTCGTTCGTCCTCGGGAACTTCGCCGCTGGACAACGTAGATACGTATAAGAGAGGGGGGAGAGACTCGAATTACGTGGGTCTTTCGGTACCGTCACAAATACATATAACGTTTCGTCAATGCTCGAATCATCTTCCACAATTTTTAATATGTTTTACAACACTTTATACACTCTGTCAATTCAACAAGAGTGCGTTTCGCAGAGAGAAACGTCAAAAGTGACTTGTGAGAAAAGCGCGCCGCGTTAAATTCAATGAAGCCGGTTTTACCCTCTCTCTCTCTTTCTCTTTCTCAATCGTCGTTGACGCACCCAACGTCGGATATATATATTTCGTACCCCTATATATTCTGGGAGGGGGGGGGGGGATCAACGGATACTTATTCAGTTCCTGCCTCGTGTCATTTCTGGAGGGATTTCTTCTTGAAAAATTAACCTCGCGCGTCTTTCCAATTTTTTTTTTTTTTTTTTAGAGAAACCTTGGATATTCATTAATAGTCTGAATGATTTTTTTTTTTCTCTTGCTTTATATATTGGCACACGGTGAGAACGCGTGGAAGGTTCTCGTAGCCTTCGATCTCTGTCTTTCTCTCCAGTCATACTTTTCTCTTCCCGTGAGCCACGGGAAGAAACCATCTCTTCTCGAAAAAGAGAAAAAATGGAGGGAGGGGGCAGTTTTGCACGGGAGCAACGTTGCTAGGCGTGCTTCGCGTGTAACGCGAGGTTCCCCTTCCCGTTCTCATTTTCTCTTTCTCTCTCTCTCGCTTCTCTCCCTCCTTCAACTCCCCCTCTTCTCCTGGTCGTTCCTGCACACGGCTTTATAATAGATAACCCGCTCGACGACTCGGTTCCTTTACACTCGGGTGACGCATAGAACCCACCAACACCCACACGAACTCCTCTCCTCCTCCTCGGAAAGAGACACACATAAAGGGATAGAGAAAGAAAATCTCCTTTACTACGTACGTAGTAACGTGTGCCCGACTCCTCGCCCTCGGCCTTGAAGACAGACAAACCCAAGACATGTACAACGGAATTTGACCAGAAAAAGAACAAAAAAAACATATCTCTGGTTTTTTCATTCGCAAAACCTCTACCCCTTTTTCCAAATTCATTTAATAGTTTTTCCCTTTTTCCCTTTTTTTTATCGATAGTCCGATTTTTCCAATGCTTCCACGCCGATTCGTTTACCATCAAGTCGTATTCAGTTTAAATAATTTTACAACATTTTCAAATGAATCGTTATTGAATAGGTAACACATAAATGAGATGATCCTTCCCAACGGTTGGACATTTATGCCGACAAAAAAAGCAAAATACAAGATTTTAAAGACACGGTCGCAAAGATTTCCTGAATTTATTCCCTGAATTTTAATTGATATTCGTAACACCTTGTAGATGGAAAAAAGGTTGATTATCAAGGGTTCAGAAATCGAAGGTTCTACGAAAACTGTAATAAAATCACGGTAAAACATTTGTCGCTTTTTAAGTATTTTTGGGCCTCAACTATAATTAAATAAATAAGCCTCAACTATAATTAAAAGCTATGGAGAATATGACAATAATTATCGTGTGCCGTTCTTCTTAAATAGATTATTACTCATATCTTTTTGGCACTGTTAATACGGATTGAGAAAATAAAAAATAGTGTTTAGAATAATTTCTTTGTCGTCGCGTGATCCTCCCACTTTTGCTTGCTCTGGCAGTTGTTTTATTGATCACGTTGAAAAAAGAAATAATAATAATTCTCAGCGGCATTTGACACGTTTGTTGTGGGAATTTTTTCAACAGTTGACTATAATTATTGAATTTCAATACTGAGATGAGAGAGGTCCTTCACCGCGTCTACTCTCGTTGAACATCGTGCAAAAGATTTACTGCGTCATCTCCAGCATGTCATCGAGATTTCGTATTTACGAATACAGAAAAGAAAACAGACAAACCGATTCATTCTATCCCAACTAAAAAAAAAAAATCAAGAAGATCAAACAGGGCGAGAATCTCAGTAGTATTTTAAATTTACGAGGGAAAATGAAAGTTCCACTATTATTTTTATGCACTCGAAAGTTCAAGTACCGGAAACGAGTTCTCGTTGAGCGACACTTTATTTGAAAGTAATTCTAAAAATAGTTCTTTGTAATTGACGAATCTGCGATTTAAATCGAAAAATACAAAAAAATATTTCTGTTTTATTAGTGTCAAACACTGTCGGTAGTTGATTAAATAGTGGACAAGAACATTGAAACGAAAATACGACGTAATATGATTGGGATACTCGGCGATGTCGAAAAAGAAAAAAAAACTTCTTCACACACGTATTTATTTGATCTCAGTGTGAAAAATAGGCGCGAAGGGGATAGGGGTTGAAATTTGAGGGTTCGCGAAAGCTTGAGAGAGACAGAGTGTATGCCGGCCGAGGGTGCCGCTTTGCAAGAAGGCGGGAGGGAGGAGTGAGAGAAGGGAGGTCATAGCTGAAGGAAAGTATTGATCTGTACCCGCCATCCTCTGTTTCTGTATAAACCACGGACCCTATACTGCCTTCATACTAATTCACAGCCTCATTACGTAAAATTTATTTTACACATTAATCTCCCCTTCCACTCAATCGTATCCCATTAATTTCCTTATTCATTATAAATGTGATCGGATATTAGGAATTGAACAGAATTGAGAAAAAAAAATTATTCCGCACCCGTGGGATTCTTCATCTCGTGAAGAACCATCACAAAGCTCGAAACAACGTATTTATGAGGGTAATTCAATGTTTCATCGAGCTCTGCAAAGCGTATATTATTACTGTGAAATTCCACGTGATTCAATCCGAACACACGCATTTCCAATGGCACGTTTTTTCTAGTAAGAGAGTGTGCTCACAAACGCTTGAGATTAAAATAGAAATTGAAAAATTTCATTGCAGAGGAAATTTTTAAAGAATATTTGTATGGATGTGAGCAAAAAAACCGAAGTATAACTAAATTGGTGGAAAATAATCGTTAATTTCCACATGACTTGGTTTCAATAGACCTCGGGCTACATTTTGTCATTGACAATGGGCGAAGATTAAAAAAAAAAATTTGTTGAAACGAAAAAAGAGCGAGGCTATTTTTTAGATTTTCGTTTTGAGAGGAAAATAACCAATTTATAAAAACTAATCGTTGACCACATGATTCATCCTCAACATACTTATCTCCAATGGCACATTTTGTCACAAGAGAAAATATTTACGATGTTTGGAGTCAGAATAGATTCGATTGAAATTTTTTACATTTTCACATTGTTTTCGGGGAAACAAATATGTAATGGATGATAATTAGTATTTTCTAATCTCCTCGGTGTCACTTTTCGAATCAGAAATTTGGTGATGAAACGAAATAATCTCAATGAAAAATTTGAATATAGATCGAATGGAAATTGAACATTTTGTCGAATTTTTCTTCTTTTCAGAAATTTTATATTTTTATGAAAAGAAAAACACTTGTGAAAAATAACTGTTGATATTTCAGAGATGGTTGAGGCGATGAAAAAAGTCGCCTCCCTCGGTATCGAGCTCACAGTCGAAGAGAGAAATTTACTCTCGGTGGCGTACAAGAATGTAATTGGAGCGAGAAGGGCTTCCTGGAGAATAATATCCAGTATCGAACAGAAGGAAGAAAACAAGGGTGCCGAAGATAAACTCGAAATGATTCGTCAGTACAGATCTCAGGTTGAAAAAGAACTCAGAGATATTTGCGCCGATATTCTGGGTGTACTTGACAAACACTTGATTCCTTATGCATCCACCGGAGAGTCCAAAGTCTTCTATTACAAAATGTAAGATTTATATAGAAAAATAATCAAGTTGAACTTTGCATCGTTGAAATACGTCATGTCTCCTTAACAATTTATGGGCTAAAGAAATCATATACAGATTCAGGCAACAAAAACACATTACACGATTCGAGAAAATTTGATAAATCACTAATTACAGTAAAAAAAAAAGAAGATAAAATTTCATTTCAACGACATTCATCATGTTAACCATTTTCATTAATATTAATGAATGATCTACTTTCACTATACGGTATACGTGTTAAATACGATTTGAGATAAGAAATATTTTATGGTCGAAGTAAATGCTTTGTTTCACATCTTTCGAACTGATTTTCAAATATTTTGAAATTTGAGATATGTCTGTATTACGGTTTCCAAGTTAACTTCGAGGGGAAGATAGAATATTTCAATTTAATACTTCTAGTACTCAATTACTCAAATGAATCGTAGATTGTTAAGATAAGTCAGTTTCGTAATAAAGGTCCTAACAAAATAATAAATCAAATATAAATGATTTTCGTATCATAATCTCAATGAAAAAATGGAATTGAAAGTCTCATGCAGTTGAAGTTTGCATCGTGGGAATGCAACAAAGGTGTTTTGTCTTTTCTTTCGGAACTGTAAAAAGCGGAGTAATTTGACAAATAGAAAGAATTTTTTAAATTGTCGTCCAATGATGACACCCTTATTACTCTTTATCATATTTTTTTAACACTTCTGTTGATTTGATCAAATAGTTGATGATTTTGGATAATTTTAGGAAAGGCGATTATCACCGTTACTTGGCTGAATTCGCAATCGGCACCTACAGGAAGGAAGCTGCTGAAAAATCGCTCATAGCTTATAAAGAAGCAAGTGACATAGCGATGATAGAACTACCACCAACTCATCCAATTCGTTTAGGATTAGCCCTCAACTTCTCTGTCTTTTATTACGAGATATTGAACAGTCCTGATCGGGCATGTCGCTTAGCGAAAGCGGCGTTCGACGATGCGATCGCCGAGCTCGATACGTTGTCCGAGGAGAGCTACAAAGATTCCACGCTCATAATGCAGCTCCTCAGGGACAACCTCACCTTATGGACCTCGGATATGCAGGGCGATGGTATATAACTTTGCCATTATTTCCAACTACGAAAAAAAAAAGAAAAAAATCGAAATAACCTGCTAAAATTCGACGAATTTCCCATTTTTCCCCTACATCCCGACATTATGTGCTTTTGAATCTAGACAACGAAATCGAAAACCCAGTCCCGCAAGCCTCCAATCCCGTGCGAATTCCCACGGACGTACTTCAACCTTAGCCTATGTCCTCGTCGTTACCCATCGCTCGCAATGGTACAAAAATCCATGTTCGCATTGTTCAGGAGCAACGGGTATTCTTTTCCAGCAGCGTAAAATGTTTTTTTTTTTATATTTTCAAACTTTAGAAACTGGTCGACTTTGACCAATCTTCACGGATTTAAAAAAGTGGCAAAAGATTAAAAAATCGACAATTGCTCAATCGAAACACAAGAAATTGAATTTTCGTTGCATCCGAACGAAACGCTATCAATTTTTTATCTCACATTTTCATCTAAAAAAAAAAAACATAATCTCAATTTATCTTTAGAATTAATAATAGGACAATTTTTTTTCGAAATGTTTTGAAGATAAAATCTTTAGGTCGTCGATAAAGGTTCGACGGGAAATTTGGTACTTTGAATAAAAAAGAAACGAAAAAAAGTATGCTCAGTTGTTGAAAACTCGAACGACTTATAAACGTTGATGATTGAATGATTGATTTGTATTTTCGTCATAACCTTAATTTTTTCCGTTCCCAGGTGAAGGTGAACAGAAGGAGTTGACGCAGGATGTGGAAGATCAGGACGTATCGTAACTCTAGTTGCAGTGAGTGTTATTTGCGCATACAAATGAGACACGAGAAGAAGAAAAAAAAGAAAATAAAAACAAAACAACAACAAGAAAACAAACTCTTAATAATTTTTAAGCAAAACAAAAAAAGAAACACACGCGATTTAGCAGGTGGGAGGCTGGGGTGGGATACGAGAAGAAGATGAACATGGAGCGGAGAAGGGGCTGCGATAAAAGTCTGAAGGAGTGGAAAAGGGGAGGGGAAATGGATCTTTAGAGATCGCATAATCCGAAATACGCATGTACGGTTATTCCAAGCGAAAAAAAAACGAATCAACAAAATAAAATGTCTAATTAATAATAATAATAATAATTAAAAAAAAAAAAAAACAAACAAGAATACAACCAATCGATCGAAAAATCTCTAAAATACCATGTCGATAAGATGTAAACGGTGTGCACGCACAGAAGTTTTTGATGGCAATGGAATCGACGCAATCGGCGGAATTCAAGTGATTTGTTTGGGGATTGAGAGTTTTAGCAGAATCGTGACCACGAATCAACTTGTTTTCCCTTGAGCACCTTACTATGAGGTTAATAAAAACCAGAAAAAAAATGAAAAAAAAAAAAAAAAGAAACTAACGTCTCGTTCAAATCCTTTTTGCATTCATGCCGAATGTTTAAATTCCTCAATGAACAGAGCCCTGCGTTCGTCATTCAAGTGAAAAACAACAAAAACAAACAAAGCCCCCCTTAAACTCTCACTTCGTAATTGCCGAGATATTTTAAAATCCTGTGTCCGCGTGGACGATAGCCGATGAGAATAACACGTGATTAACAACAAGAAAAAAGAAAGAAACCCTTTGTCACTCTGTCAACCTTTTTATCGCCTTTTTCCACCTGTTTGTAAAACGAGCTTTATTCAGTAATCGATGTTAAGATCTATCGATGCTCCAGCAAGCTTCGTCGAGCTTTGATGTGGAATTTCTTTGAAAGAAAAATTCTCTTCGAGTGCAGTGCTGCAAATGTTGTAGTTATTGAGTTCATTTTCTTCCCCCCCCCCCCCCCCTCCTTTCGTTGATTCTTCTCTATCGTGACCACGTACAATCTTACGAGCCCCTCCTTCCCTTTTGTTTGCATATATTTCATTCGTGGAATAGGAAGAGAGAGAAAGAGAGCGAGTTGATAATGATGATGAATTCGTAAATAACGGAACGCTATCGTCCAACGTTGATACACCGAAAGGCACAAAGTTAAGAAAGAAATAAAGAAACAAAAAAGTAATTTAATAATGGAGAAGAAAAACAAAATAACCGAAAGAACGAAAGTAGTTTATAAGAATATCTCGAACCCATTGCAATAAATAATGAGAAAAATTTCGTCGGTATTTGTTAGCTTAGCACCTGTAATCAAAGATATAGAGCTTGCTACGGGGCAATCTCTCCGTAAACGTTTTAACCACCCGAAACGAGAGGGAAAGGCTATTTAATTTATAAATCACGAGTAGTTGTTTTTTCGGACACGACTTGGGCTGATCGCGGCAAAACTTTGAAGTTGAAGAAAAAACAATATAAACGAATAATAAAAATGAAGAAACAAACGTATTCACACAAATTTCTCACCGATTATGTAAAACTCGAATAATTATGAAAGCAAATTGATGTTTATGTGCAGACGGAAAACAAAAATCATAAAAGTACAGAACAATAGACACATGATCGATGCGTACCGTTTCTCTGGTCCCGTTTTATTACTTTCGACGAGAAAACTCTCCTTCTTCACGAACGAACGGATTGTCACGGAGGTCCGGGGAATTAAAAAGATATTAAAAACAAAATAAAATCGAATTACTATTCAGGTCATAATACGATCGTGCAGAACAAATAAAATCGTTTGCTCAGCGCTAAAGAGAAGCCATTCTAGCCGCTCCCGCATTCATACCATATAACAAAGCAAAAAGCGGACAATGAAAACAAAAAAACAAATGATTATGAAATAAACCTAGCGAGCTAGGTAGCTTGTAATTGTGAATGTACGTTTGCATACGTCCACTTATGTGAACTGTATCCGGTAGATGTGGTATGAAGAAAATGACAGAATAAATGGCTCTCTGTACCCTGGTTTTTTTTAACTCATTCTCTCTTCTTCTATTCTCGTTTTTCAAGTTTAATCTCTTTCTTTTCTTCTTTTCCTCTCTTGTAGTACTTTTTTTGGCTTCGATGCTCGTCTTATATTGTTTTATTACCGTTGGACTGCAACGAAGTTTCTGAATCTCCGTAGGAATTTTATTTTCAGATTTATGTTACGGTAAATAGCAAGAAGTTTTGTTTCACAATTTTTTTTACTGACAAAGAATATTCGATATTAGAGAATTCAAAGTTAGGGCGAAACTGTTCGTTGTATTTCAACGACAAAAACTTCGATTCAATCCGTTACTTTGCGAAGCTATTTTCAAAGGAAATATCATTTTTTGTTTACCCTCCTTATTAGTTTCATGGGATACCGAATAGTCAAGCGATTGCCACAGGTTCATACATAAAACAGCCGTGATTTTCTGATTTTTTAACATTTCTCTCGCGCGCTCTCTCTCTCTCTCTCTCCTCTCTATCTCTACCTCTCTTATCAATATTGTCAATTTATGCAATCGGTGATTGAAAATTTACGCGTTTCAGCTCAAAAAAGATATCGAAAGAGATAGAATCGAGCTGATACGTATTTTTAGTTGCGGATTTTGTTTTCATTTTTGGTAAATCTCGTTATGCGCGAAAATAAGGGAATGACTGAGTTTTAAGACGTAGAGTATTAAGATCGATTGTAAAAGACGATGAAAAATCGGAAGGGATGGAATATCTACATTTGAAAAAGAAAATACTTATACGACAACAGAAGTATACCGGCGTGTGCGACGTGCCCCTGGCATTTAAGTATTATATCACTAATATTGATAATCATGTTATAAATATATTACAAAGAATAACATTTAAAGTAATATTGATAATACCGTAAGTAAGAATTACGAGGTAATTAAATATTGTAAGGAGTTGAGTAGAAATTAAAGAAAAAAAGACATAACTAAGGTTTAACTTTTGCAATAGAGAGAAAGCGGAAAAATAACGAAAGGCTGACAATGAAGGTTGAACAAAATGTGAAATCCCACGACTCCCCCCCCCCCCCCCCATTTCCCTGCGGAAGAACCAAATTTTCAAGAGGAAGATTCTATGAGAAAGAAAAAAATGGTAACATCTCAACGTGAGTTGCATTTTTCAAAGAATCTGATTCTTGACGTGCAAAAACAATTGATGAGAGTAGTTCGTGCTCTTGATGGAAATGAGCACGAGTGCGGAGGGAACTTTAAAAAAATAAACAAAAACTTTAGCTAATTTTGACCGAATCTCACGTTCGCTTTGTATTAGAATTTTTAAAAATGAAGACAAAATCCACAAAAAAATAAGGAACGCCATTTTTTTCTGTAAATTTAAAGAAACGTGCAAAAATACTCGAAGAAAAATAAACTGATTACAACTCTGTACGTCCTGTTTGGCGTGTCAGTGTTATTTTATTGTCGATATATGTATACATTTTCAGGGATTCTTTTGTGTATTATTTAAATATATCAATAATCATGATTCGTCATATCACAGCTCAGAAGAAAATAGTAGTGAAACTTTAATTCATGACTCGCCTACTGACTAAAGCTAAAACAATGAAACTCGCAGAAATAATTCTTGTTAATATACAATTCTAGGTGGTTTTTTTTTTTCTAAAAATTTTGTTCGTCTTACAGACTTGTGGAAGCTGACGCCTCGAGGCATTACGTTGATCATTGGTTTAAAAAAATTTTATGTACATTTATATTTTGACGTCTCTCACAAGTTACTTTTTTTTTGGAGCGATCGCTCGGCATCGATCCCACCAACGATTATATTTTTTTTCCGTAGGACAACGAAATCACTCGATTACAGAACGCGACATTTTGTGTTTTGGTCCCTCATATTTTCTTGGACTTCCGCGCGTCATGTCGTTATCACTTTTTGTAGGACTCGATAATCTTCTTTTTGATGCTCTCCGTGGATTACTTTCTACTTGTCGCAGAATTTGACTCAAAGGACTCACTGCACCTGCCATTATTGGCGAAAGGCTCATACTCGATACTGGACGATTCTTCAAGGAATGCGCTCGTCTCGGTGACCTTGAACTGTAATCATTCGATTTTCTCCTTGCAGACTTCAATTTCACGCTAAGCAGCTCATCCAACGAGACTACTGGTCCCCGTGGTGTAATCGTCGATGGTTTTTTGTTTTCCTAAATAAAATATTAAAATTTTATCATTTGACAAAGTGGTTTGGATACAGAATCGGAGATCCTAATTATGAGAATGGTTGAAAGAAATCATTGTTTATAAATGAATATTGAAAAACAATATAGTTGACCAGATTTCGTTTTCGCATGTTCAATAACCAAAATGTTATCATCGGCGCCGTACCTTATTACTTTGAGGTGCTTTTTTCAGCGTTACTTTAAGAAGATCCTCAACCGTGATGCATGGTCTACTATTAACTAAGGGTGTAGAGCATTTTCTTGTAGGAGTACGAATCACTCTATTCCTCCTGTTGTTTGGCGTCGTTGGAGTAATTGATGTTGAAGAAGGTAACGGCGGTGGTGGAGGAGGAGGAGGATTAGGAGGGGGCGGTGGTGGCGGTGGCGGAGGTGGAGGTGGAGGTGGCGGCGGTGCAAACATGAATGCAGATTTAGTAGCGATTGTGGGTGGTAATTCGTCACGTATTATTGCCAAACTTGTTAATTTCTTCGTTAATACACCGCTGTTGTCTGCAAGCTTGTTGCTCAGACCTCTCAATTCTCTTATTTCGGTCCTCAGAGATTCCAAAGTAGTTTCGTTACTCAATCGAACCTTATTAATGAAATTTAAGCATTCAATTTTATAGTTGTATAGGGGAAAGTTCGTCATTTTATCGAAAATCCTGTACGACACAAGGGATTTCATTTTTATTTTTTCCTGTTTCATGTGTTACCCGTTTGAATTGATTTTTTTGTTATTTTTTTGAAGGTTGTTTCTTCACAAGGTTATAACGTCACCCCCAATCACAATTAAAAATATTAATACACTGTAGAAGTTTCTTGAAAAGTACACGTTTTGATGACGGAAAATATACAGTCACTGGCTCAACCGTCGAGAAAAAAAAACTTTTCAAGTGACTTATTTTACTGCCGCATGTGCCTCCTTCATAATGGTCTCCAACGGCAATATTATGATTTGTAAATTAAAATTTCAGTAATGTTCAAATTAACAAACCTGAACAAGTTCGTTCGACAGGTGATTGACTTTTTCAACAAGCGTTGACAGTATTCGCTCGTTTTCTGTACGTATCATCGCCAATAATTCTTCGTCAGTATGCGATGGCGGGCTTGAATCCGATGATGATAAACACGAAATAAGAATGGACCGAATCGCTTCGTAGCTCTGTTGAAAGATTTTCAACCATGAGTGAAAAATATTCATTTGATTCCGATTTGTGGTAAAAAAGAACAGAATATCATATTTTAATGATAATCAATATTATGTGAATGACTAATTCTATCACCAAAACTTTCTCTGGGTTCAAAATATATGTTGACAGTAAACCAATATGGAAAACAACAAAAGGTTTAGAGACAAGTTTATATCTCTCGTTTATTCCCCATTCTGTAACTCGAAATAATGTTTTGCAGAATAGTTCTTGAACGTTTTTCTTATGTTCGAAACGATTTGGAATAAAAAATAGTTACCTTGTGGAGAATAATCCTTATATTTTTCGTAATCCACTGATAAAAAGCCGTTATCTTTGCGAATGAAATTTTTACATCTCCACTTGATTTTAGGGCATTTCTCGTTTTTCCATTTTCATTCATTGACTCCGAGAACATCTCGATGTAAGTTTCTGTCTGTAAAAAAGAAAAAATCCCGGAACTGGAACGTGAAAAGGTTTTTTGACACTTGAAAAGTCAAAAAACGAAAGTTATAAAACGTCTTACAAAAAATATTTTTATTTTGCTGTACTAACTTTTATGATTTTACAGCCCGAATTCACTCCACTTGTCGGTTCAACAGATCCAAGATTTTCCGTTGTTTCGTCCCAAATACTTTTCACACCCCTGGTCGAGTGTTCGTTATTTCGATAAATTTTCGAAGTAGCATGAGGTTTATGAATTTTAACAGGTTGAGGTAATAATCGAGGTTTTTTGAAACTTTCGAATTTTCGAGCAGGCCGATATCTTCTGATTGGAGGAGATTTCACGGAAACCAACTCAACGGATTTGGTCCCTCGTAGATTAACATTTTTTTTCATATTTTTCCCTTCAGATTGCGTTATTCTTGTTTGTGTATGAATTTCTGGAAATTCCTGTTTTTGAGCAAACGGCAAAATGTATCCGGACCAATGGAAATGGTCAATCTGCGGATGTTCTATTCCTGCTTTCACATCAACATTAGACATAGAGTTTCTATTATTATTTTTAGGTTCTTTTGGTAGAATTTCCAGAACATCGAAGTGATCACAAGTTTTAGATTTTGTAGGTGAAAGAGCATCTTGTGCTAGTTCCGTGGAACAATTCAACAGCGGTTCTGGCAGTTTGCTCTCAGTTTCCATAACAGAAAAGGATTCAAAACAATTCAAAGTTTCTCTGGCAAAGTCCTTCGTCTTTTCCGGAGTTGCACCCAAGACCGTATCAATGGGAATCGTTTTATCCAGCACATCCTCAGAATCCTTTGCAGTACCAACTTTCTTCTCATGGCATTCAAACGTTTGTCCTTGCTCTTCTGTTATCGAAATTGTACGATCTGAATCATTGTCGTCTGATACAGGTTCAGGAAGATCCAAATTCAGTCTTATCTTCGTCATCCTTGATACTATTTTTGGGCTTAGTTCTTTGCAACACGGTAGCTCTCCCGCTTGCCACTCAAAAAGAACGGACTCAGGAGAATGATAACTAGGATTTGAATCTTCCAAGTCTCTTGGCTCAGCGGTATCTTCAACTTTGTCAACCAAACTTTGCTTCGATGGCATTGCTGATTCATTGGTTTCCTTCGGAGCTAGAATTCGGTTTCTTTCTTGTAACTCTGTGATTGACTTGCCAAAAACTTTTGCAGGAACACTGGTATGGAACTCATAGGTTTCTGTGATTAACGCCAAATTTTTTTGGCTTTGAGAGTTGTGTAGCTGTGCCATGATTTCTTATGTCACCTTGTAATGACTCTTTGGAAAATTTTACTTACATTAGCGATAAGACAGAAAAAACTCGAGTGGAAAAGAAATTGAATTATATAACTGGAATGAAATTCTTCGAAAGAATGAATATCTTATGATTTTTTAATAAAACATTTTTTTTTTCTAATCATCGAAGATTGAAAAAGATTCTGAAGGAAAAATTTTTCAAAATTTTTCTTACCTAGTGGCATTTTTTCAGGTCATAACGAAGGAGAATTTTTTATCAAAATTTTATAGAAAAATTTCGTGCGTCGCTTTTACGTCACAAACAATGGGTCAGAATCCATTCACCTACACATTTTTATTTGATACGAATTTTCTCCCAAAAAAGTCGGCCGATAGAGTTTGCGAATGTTCGAATAAAAACGGTGAGGATATTTGTACGAGTTTGTTCAATGAGTATCATACTCAATCTTCCGGCAGTCAGAGGACGAAATGCCTTGTTTTTGTAAACACGCATAGAATTGTCGGATTGCCATCACGACAATACTTATGTTTGGGATTAAAACGATGTAAACACCGAAGTGTGAGGTAAACAAAAGGTTTTCTCGCGTTCCAAACCGAGGGAAAGCGTATGAAATATTTTAGTCACAAATATTTTGGTTAGTGGCGAGATCGACAGGTTCACTTTCTCAGCATACAAAAAACTCGAATTTTCTTGTCATAATTGAAAATGTTCAAAAAAACAACAGTAAAGCAACAGAAAATAGAAAACGTGAAAATAAACAATATTGATATCAAAATTACCACCGTGACAATGGAGTACCGTTACCAACAGACGCTTTTGTAGAATGATAGGGAAAAAAAAAACATTATTATTTGGTTGTCGACAGCGATGTAATTATAGTAAAGGGGCTTTTATATTGTGTTTTTCAACGCTTTTAAATTTTTACGAATATTGATATGGCAAACATTGATATGGTAACTTTTTCCGATTCAAAAAGAAAACTACGCATATGGTGGAGAGCAGCTCGAGCAACGGTTGGCCAATTCGACACTTCGTAGTCTCGCAGTACTGTTCCGTTGGTTCTTGCCGTTCTTGCCGACTCTGCGCAGTTTCTCACCGTTAGATGGCACGGCCATGTTCTGGTGGCGGCGGCAGCGGCAGACACAATACATGAGAGTCACCCATTGGCCGGTACGGTAAAGGCAGAGGCAGGAGGGATCGCTTCCAACTAACAGACGCCCCTCCAAACGGACAAAAGAAAGAAAGAAGAAAGACAATACATGTGAGTAGCTAAACTCAAATTAATTACTAATTAACGGTCCATACTAACTTGTAAAACATTAGATGTATTATTTTGGACATTACAACACAACTTGCATGATTCGTGTACAACACATTTGAAACAATTCTTCATAAATCGATAAGATTCGGCTAAGTTATAAAATATTTGCGATTGACAAACAACAGATTGTAAATCATGGGCAGCATAATGTTAGTTCCGGTCGACAGCGGCAACATGCGACAAACAATGACTCAAGTAGTGACCCACGTTAGTTGTACTTTTTTCCCGCTACATATCAAGGTTCAGTCGACTTTTCCGAAGATTTTTTTCTCTCTTTTTCTCAGGAAATTATAAATTCAACGGTTATAAAGCGGTACAGTAATTAAAAATGAAATATTAAACACTTCGAAAAAATCGTGCTTCTCACAACTATGCAGTGTATTTTTTCAAAGAGGACAAAAAAAAACGTTATAAAAAAGTGTGTCCACCTTATAATTGTCACCTTGTACATACATGACTGAAAATGTTAATTGTCGCGAGATGTAAACCGTTACTCAGATGCTTTAAGTGTATAACAGCGTTGGCAGATGTATGAAATTATTACGTCATCGTCTCGATCTCGCTGTGGTGTATACTATCTTCTTTGTTTTCTTTTCTTATTTTCGTACATAATTTTTGTCATTGACCGTCTCTGTCTCCTATTCGTTTATGAAACGATATACAGGATGTTTCAAAACTAAAAAAACGTGTCTAAGTGTTCAGATTTGTGCCGAATATGTTACATTTTTTTTCATTGTAGCTGTTTGTTATATACCACAATCGTGGTAGTAGTACATTGTGTACCAAGGAGACAAACTGCGACTTTTGCCGCGCGCGGCGTTAGTAGTTGCGCCCGCGCTGTGCCTTCGAGGTACGCGCGCTACTTCGTATAACAAAACCACGGTTTCCGAGTGTTTTCGATTGTTTCTCCACGTCTACAAAACATAAAGTCGGTTTTTTTAGCGACTGTTGAGGTGGATCAGTGGATGGGGGTAAGAGAAGCAGCACTTTGCTTAACGGCAAGGATTCGATAGTGAACTTTCAACTCTTGGTAGTTAGAAGTGCTGCTTTTCGTGTTCCCCACTACCGATCTATTTCGACAGTTGCAAAAACACCGCTACGTACCGTAGAAACGCTCGAAAAAGCGACGAAAACGTGGTTACGTTATAAACATAATTTATTTGTTCGAAAACGACCCGGGAGTGATAGAAAAGTGCGGTTAGGTTTGCCAAACGTATCAGCTTTTTCGCGGGACTATCCCAAGTCTGTCGGTCCGGTTCGCGTTTTTACCGAAAATTGATACTTTTCCGGGAAGTAGTGGTCGATCTACAAAGTGAAGTTTTATTTTACGTTTTTTTACAATATCCATTATATCTGAGTGACCAAATTCCGTTTTTCTTAGTGAGATTAATCCGTCGTTAAACGGTGATCATTGAACTTCCCGGCCGCCATTCTTCATAAAACGGAATGCTGTAACAACTCATAACTCTCGATTTCTCATCAACTTTGGTACGCAAAGACGAAAGGTCAGTATTGTTAAAATGTTGGGAATGGGTGCATACAGTGTTCGTTTCAAAACGTTGAAAAATCAGATTTAAAAGTTCACGTCAATACACCCGAGGCTGTTTTTCGTGTTTTCGTCCAGGCAAAATGAAATATCATAGAAAAAAAAAATTCGTCGACGAATATTTTTGTTTGACGAACTATACACGTATTGATATGTGTTATTATTAATTGAGTGCATTTTTTGGGTCGCTCTGTATATCGCTACATGATACAATTACTTTTTGGTCCTGCAATTCCCTTGCCCCTTGATAAAGGATGAATGAACGTCTTTTCTTTTCGCATGTGCAAAGCCATTACAAACAAAAGCAATAAACGATCTCGCCTCGAGACTAATGTGAATTATGAGTCACTTGTGGCAACGATCTTTTGCGTCCCTTTCGATTTGTTACAATTTGCATAAGTTCAAAGAGCTATTCGGGGTGAAACGATTACGAGAATCATGAGTGAATCTAAAGCATCTTCTAACTCTCATTCAACACGACGACGTAACCAATGAAATTGTCGTGCTTAATTAATAACTCTTATACTCCTCTCTTGTTTCACTAAACGACTCCATGTTATCAAACTATAAAAAAAGCATCTCCGCTAACTTCAACACAGGCGTGAGATTTGTTATTATGATGATGGACGTTTTTTTTGTTCTTTGTTTACTCTTTCGAAGCCAAGTTTCGCGATGACACATCACCCAGTTCGAGTTTCTCGAATCCACCCTCTTCTAAACGACGTTAACGATATTTTTGAGCGAGGTGCGGATTTTTTAAATTTATTTATTTACTTTCAATTCTGACTTTGCTCAAACGTATATTTTTAAAGAAAAAATATAGAAACGGAAACAGCGGAGAGAATGAGACCAGTCGCTTTTTATGAGCTGTAATGAAAGATGACCTAAGTTTATGCTTAGGCTGCATCGTTCCGTGCTTTGCTTCCCGGAAAACTTTTAGAGACTATTTTTCTGCGATGTTCGAGAAATATTCAGACTTGTTCTAATTTTATACTAAACCCTTGGCGTTTTTGTTTAATTCAAGGGTTTCAAAGTGGAACAAATAACATGTTGATACACAGCAAGAAATAAGAAATAAAAATACAACCAAAATATTTATTGAAAGCCTTTCATTCAATCAACAAAATATTATTGGGCAAAAACTAGATTTTTGTTATTTCAACAGTATATTCCGACTGTAAGCAAAAATATAATTTTGACATGAGACAAGTTTTATCATTATCGAATAATATTTTATTGATTGTGTTTAAAAAAATTATGAATTTTTTTCAATAAAATTTTGTAGTAATGTTTCCAAGTAGCACAAATTTTTTCGAAGATGATTTTCGATTATATCAATCGGTTTGTAATAAGTCAATTGAAAAATTCAGACTATGATATGATGTTTTCTCAATGGAATATAATTCCAAATATAAAATTGTCGATAAGTCATATTGGGTCAGATTTGCTATCAAAATCCCTGTAACAGAGACCCAATTTTCGATTCGGTTGGTGTACACGTTGACCTGAGTAACCCGAAAGATTTGAGAAACATTGCGATACATTGATAAATAACTGTGTGACAGTGGTTCACAGTTATTTCAAACTAATTGAATAAAATGGGAAAAAAAACCTATTTTATTTCGTTCCACTTTGAACAAAAAGTAAAGAACGTAATTCGTATTATTTCATTTCTATTTTATTTGCTCAACGGATAATATAGTATCGTAGTTTAATCTGTCCATTGAGTTTCGTGAAAAATGTTTCCAGTTGTTTGTGAAGCTGATACGAAAGAGTTGAGAAAAATCGCACTCTGTTTCACTTCCTCAGTTTAATACAACGAAATACGAATAAATTCGCTATTGTTCATAGTTTGCTAATGCTATGTGGATCCAATGAAACGTGCTTATTTTTTTACTTTTTTTATATTCACATGGAGAAGTTTCTTTAGTCATCCGAACAGCTGAAATCTCGTAATCATGATCTATTTGTGGAATTCGCACATCGCTCGTTTCCGCCTAGAGAACATTGTATATATACGTGTCTATTATCTCTGGTTTCCGTGTGTATATTTCACGATCTAACGCACTTTTTACAGCATGAATTGATAACAGTGCAGTGCTCTGTTGTATTCTGCAATGAAATTACACTTCCACTCCCTATCGTATATTCGTTTTTCACACTTTTACTCTCTAACTCGATAATCTATCGTCATACGTTTACGTCTGTCGATGGACACTATCGCAATAACTGTTTTCTCTACAATTATTCAGATGTGTAGTATTTTCATATAAGGAATATGAAGTTAAATATTTGAACGGGACAAATATACAGGTCCAAATGATAAGTCCAAGTTCGTAATTTTTTTTAATGAAAATATCATTCTCCACTTTATTTATGTGACCATCAGAATAGCAATTTTTTCACAAACTTAATACACTTTAAAAAATGTTATTACAGAATTTTTTCAATATTTTTCGTACGGGGATTTTTGTTTTGAATAAATGAAGAAACAATGAATTTTTTATTTCTGAATTTTGATTGATGATACGTAATCAGCTGACTGATTTTCGAAATAATCGTAATGAATCGTGTTTCTCAGGGTTTTAAATGAAATGAACGAATTGCGGACTTTATCATTGAGACCAGGATCATGAGTCAGTTGATTCGGCCTAGAATGTTCCGTATACAAAATATCGGTAATCGCACGAATTTGAACGTATTACGTGACCCGCTAAGCGTGAAACAGGCCAACCAATCGAATAAACCCGTGCGTGTAGGTTTATTCTCGCCTCGATGATGGCATCGCTGTTACACACATTCCCATCAGTAACTCAAACGCGTTTTGTTCTTAGGGATCTCTTCTTTTATTTCTTTTATTTATTTTTTAAATGATTTAATGCTTTATCATTGGAAACAAAAAGTTATTTTTGTTTTAAACGATCCGTGAATTACTATACTCTATTTTCGTATATATTTATGTAGAAAACTGTCACACAAAAACGCGATCAATTGAAAACAATTATTGTGGTTTCTCATAAATTATATTTATGGACTTAAAAATACATAATGATATTTTTGATTACACGCACTGTTCCGAAAATTCATTTGTTCAGTTCTAGGGCCGTCCTTGAATACTTGTTATTGTTTACAATGACTAAAAATATTTTTTTACGAACCTATATTTTCATCCAGAAGCTAATTATGACGATTGCCATTGATTTTTTCTGCACTGCGTAATAAAAAGCATATCGATATACAACGTTATGCAATTTTCTAGCTTCGACTTTACTTACTCTTACGTGGAACTTTTGCTAAGATTTTCATAGACTCTCAAAAATGATGCTATATTTAAATAATGTTTGTCCACGAAATATATATCATTAAGCGATACGTGAATTTCCGTTTTCGACAAATTTAAACGGTCACATGCACTGTTCCGGTCACACGCACTGTTCCGAAAATTCATTTGTTCAGTTCTAGGGCCGTCCTTGAATACTTGTTATTGTTTACAATGACTAAAAATATTTTTTTACAAACCTATATTTTCATCCAGAAGCTAATTATGACGATTGCCATTGATTTTTTCTGCACTGCGTAATAAAAAGCATATCGATATACAACGTTATGCAATTTTCTAGCTTCGACTTTACCTACTCTTACGTGGAACTTTTGCTAAGAGTTTCAAAGACTCTCAAAAATGATGCTATATTTAAATAATGTTTGTCCACGAAATATATATCATTAAGCGATTCGTGAATTTCCGTTTTCGACAAATTTAAACGGTCACATGCGCGTGCGTACAATATGAAAACACCGACGCCACGCATCCGC
This sequence comes from Campoletis raptor, assembly GCA_948107755.1. Lineage (NCBI taxonomy): Eukaryota > Metazoa > Arthropoda > Insecta > Hymenoptera > Ichneumonidae > Campoletis > Campoletis raptor. The sequence continues at coordinate 16,457,700 of OX403622.1, forward strand.
GGTTGAATTCCATTTCCTCGAAAAGTAAATCGTGCATCGTCGAAAGATGACGGAATTAGCGAAAAATAAATCGATGCGCTATTAACGTCGTAACAATTAAGGGAACGCTGACGACGAGGTTCGAAAAAGCGTTAAGGACCAAATAATTTTGAAACTACTCGACGTTTTTTTCATCCATTTTGTACACTTAATGCATTCTCTTCTAAGAACACAGAAATCATTCCGTGGAAATGAAAAAATGATAAACGATTTCATAGAGATTTTTTCTAAAATATGCTTTTTCAATTGGCAGCTACGGTATCTCGATAACCAGATGGCCATTTGGTTTAAAATTTTGTACACATCTTCCCTACATTGTATTTGTGGTGTCAGAATTCAATCAAAATGATTGTTATGTTTTGTTTTATGGACCGGAGAAAAGAAAAAATATATATACTAAACATTCGATAATTCAAATTCAGCATGTCGCGATTTTGTGAAAAAATTATTCTTTTGTGTACTTCTGGTACAATTACTCACAACACTGATAGAGTATGAGAATATATTCGGTTTTTCGGTTCAGGACACGCGTGGTGCAAGATTTATGAAAAAAAAATCGCAAAGTTCTAAACTTATTCTGTGCATAAAATCATTTTTGGAATCGGTATTCTAGATAACAATACGACTTGAAGGGCGAAGTGATTAGTGCGATTTACAGTAAAAACTTGTTAAGGGTGATCACCAGCTTTGGTTTCCGACAATCGTAGGCCTTGCAACGGAAAGGTTTTGTTATGTTCACAGATTTTTTTCAAGTCTTCGATAAATTAAATTTACGATAATGCGAATTTTGCTCAAATTAAATGGCTCTCGTCAGTTCTCGATTTGCATCGTTAACTCAATTTCTCGGTATTTCTTAAACTGAATTTATGAAGAATGAGCAGATATACTTATTGATGTTAGTGACGATTTTCGTAAATGCTCGAGAGGTGAGAAAATTTCTGGGTATCGAAAAGAGAACCGAGATAAACGAACATGAGGAACGAAACGGGCTTCGTTTCCGTGTCACAAACATGTGGATCTCGTTTGAATGGGAACGAAAGTTCTCGACTTGCATCTCCTGTTAGTTTTTCGTTAGTGTATGAATCACCCGCAGTAAAAGTATCAAAAAGAAATGAAGATGGAGATGAAGTGAGAGAGAAAGCATATCGGCCAATAAAAGACTTATAAACGAATTCCTACCAATGTAACGTTTAAACCTCTTTCGTATACGCCCTTTTCACTCTCAACAGTCAATTTATTTAGAGACTCAAGAACAGGACACGATGAGAGGAAAAAAGCGTGACGTACGAGATTCTGTTCAAAGCAAAGGAGAGTAAAAGCCCACGAGAAATGATGCATGGATAAAAAAGTGACTTCTACATGTAAATTCAAAGCGTTATTCGCATCTGGCATTTCTCGTGTAATTATGACTGCAATTGCGATTAAAATTTGATCCTCTGAAACTTGCTGCTTTTCGTTCGACGCATATTTTTTTCTCTCGGTTATGAACTTAGCAACTTTTCGCGAATTAGTGCGAGCTAAGTTTTTTAAATTTATTTATTGATTTATTAATATTTTTATTCTCAGGTTACTCAATTCAACGTATTCGATAAAATCATAATATATGACTTTTGCATATTTTGCAATTTTTTTGTATTCTTTGCACGTATCTCAAAAATCAGATTTTTGAATTTTTTCTTACAAGAGTTTTTTTTTATGTTTTTCGAGATAGGGAAAACAATAGATTAATTGTAAAGAATAGATTAATTGAAACGAAGATCGAAGATCATCTACGCCAAGAAAAAACATTCAAGTTGATTCAACCGCGATCTAGTTAGTTTGAATTTTTTTTATTCCTCGGGAACCTAAAATTGTGTTTTACAGAAAAATAAAAAAATGTACATTTGGCTATGCAGATTCGCACATTGCTGAATATTGATTCAGCCGAGGAGATTACGAAATATTACCAGATGTTTTTTCTTGAGAGTAATTTTATCGCAATTATTGTCGTTGAAAATCGCAAGGCAAAATTTTTAATCACGCATTTTGTGGGCAATTTTTTTCATTACAATGTGTTTATTTCATTAGAATGCACGATATTATTTTGGAATACTTTGAACGATTGCAAGTTCTTCTTGATATCCATTTGATTTCGAGCATCTGACCATTTTGCAGATTTAATTACATTCTCGAATTCATGCAAATAAATCGTTTCGTAATTGGGTAATCAAGATCCTACCATACACATTGTACAGCGCACTTGACGGTCATTCTATCACGATTGACAACAATTATACAGAGAAACCCTATCAAGATTGACGATCAAGTTCTCGATCTATTCATTGATCGAGGCACCAATGCGAATAGAATCCATTTTCGCTTGACGGCCACCCTTCAATTTCATATACGCATCGTTCCCACGGTCAGGCTTAGAAGTGTTTTAATCGACTATGACGGCTAACAATTTTGTTTTTGATGCTGCGACGAAAATTAACTTCAACAATGTTTTAATAACAATGATTAAAAAAGCGTAGAAATTCTTTTGATTAATTTGTTTATATGAGTTTTAAGTATCAATTGAACGGAGAATTTAAACTACTTTACAAATCGGGACGCGATGGGTCGATAATCTAAACTGAGAAAATATCGAAACTTTCAATACCGAGAAAAAAGAACTGCTCCAATTGGATAAACCAATCGATTGGAATTCAGCAGATTTTGATACCGTTTTTTTTTCTTTTTTCTTCAGTTACAAAATAGAAATATGAAATTTTTATTACGATGTTCGTCATATTTGCAAGTTGCGAGTATTATTATATGGAAAAAAATGACCTGTAAAAATAAATGGTTAGGATTATTTAAAAGTGGCTAAAATAGAAAAAAAATATTAAATAGTAAATTAGTGCTGTTACGGTGTGTTTTCGGTAAAAAATCATGGATTAAGTGTATTTTTTATAGTTTAAATCAGCATTTTTAATTGATCTTAATTTGTAGAATTCATTAAATTCATTATTTTGTAATATAATATTCTGTAGGACTCATTAATAATTTTCAACCGTATATATTTCGTATTAATTAAAGTAATTTTTCAGATATCGGAGATTAGTTCTTATAGATCATTTATTAACGATTATCCTTAACAAAAATTTGGTTAGAAATCAGACAATTTTAATTTTTTTCATTTTTCTATATAACCCTTATACAATGAATGAACTGAGTGAGTACGTGTATGTATATCTGTGCACTTTATGATCCCGAAATCGTTATATCGTCATGGCCTCGGTCTTATCTGCGTTACAACTGAGAATTAAGTGATAGGATATCTGCCACTTTTAATTACTCATCTTAGTGGGTTTTTATATATTTGATTAAATTTTTTTTTCTTCGATGTCCCTTTTTTCTGTTGAACTCTTTCTCTCTTCTTTTCGATTCCTTCGACTATTCTATTTGACGAGACGAAACGAGATTCCGTCGAAGTTGATGATGGGTCGAGAGTTGAGCAGAGGCTCCTGAGGAGAACCGCGCGCGGCGTCGGTGGCTGCGCCGCGACTGCTCCGCGCGTCTCTCGACCCCTTGCGTCTGGCCGCGGAGGCGCGCGGAGTAGTAACACGATCACAACGACGCGACGTTTGTTGCGAGAGGACGATGAAAGAGTGAGAGAGCAAGGAAAACGTGGGTAAATGGTACACGCGTGAGAAAGAAGGATATGAAGAGAAAAATAGAGGGAGAGATTGAAAAAGGGCGATGCAAGATTGGAGGAGAGAGAGAGCAAGAAGGAAGGAGAGATAGAGAACCGCGAGAGCCGGATTCGCGAAGGTCTGTGGTAGGGAGAACGAGCCAAAAGCGCTTCGCGGAGTTCTCAGCAGAGATCTCGTGAACTGTAGGCTCAGTAGAAAACGACAGACATAGAGAAATCGAGGAAGAACGATGGAGAAAGCAACAGTTATGTAGAGAAAGAGCGAGAATTATACGAAGTTATAACTATCGGAACAAAAGCCGCGAACCAAAGTACTCCTCTACTAGCAAGACGAAGACAAACTGTACAACGTGCTTCGTTGTGTTGGACAGAGAAACAGATAGCAAAAGAGAGAGGGAGGGAGACGGATATAGTTTCGTACCGAGTAACAGCGAGTCAAACGAGCAGAGGAGCGGGAGGGGCAAAGTGTGAGAGAGATGGAAAATGCGCGCATGAGTCTTCATGGTAGGGGAAATCACCGGGGCTTTTGAAAAAGTTTTATCTTGCCGGCGCGGACCGTCTCGCAGACGCTACCGAACGCCGGTACGGTGTGTACGGTGTCACTGGACTTTATATATTATACGAACATTTCTCACAATACCGATCGTTGTCGTCGTCATCTTCTTCGTCGTCGCCGAGACACTAGACGACGGGGATTCTGCACAATCGTGTTTTTCTCCCCCATTTTTACGCCCTGGATGAATTTTCATATCGTCCAATCGGTAGTGAATCGTTATTTGAAATTCGTACTTTATGTCATTCGGGTGACATCGCCGCGGTTACATCTCGAGTCTACATTTCTTTCTCAACATTTATCTTCATTATTATGATAATTAATATTTAACCAATGCTATTTAGAGATTGCTGTAATTAATTAATTAAAGCTGCTTATTAATTCGAGGCGATATTAAACATCGGGAGTTTCCTCCCATTCGAGTGACATGACCCATCGCACCCGGTGCTGCTGACCTCATACGCGAGATCGTGGATCTCGTTTAACTCCGCTCACAACGCGTTAGCACTTCAATCTCCAAAAAGTGTCGCACGGTTACATTAAGTTGACATATAAATCTTGAGGAAGGAATAAATTTTAATTATACGAAGAGTAGGAATCGAGTCGGTACGGACTACGAAAGATCGCGGCACGCGAAAGCTCAGGAGACGATATGGGCGGTAGTAAAAATGTGTTTATTAAGAGTGCGGTGATCCTGATCGTCCTGGGTGTCCTCGCTGTTAACGGACATGAGGTGAGTCACTCTTGGGGAAAAAAAAAACAAAAAAACATCAAATTATAAATTTGCTGAGTATTGACTATCGACTCGATCAACGCGGAAATGCGATAATGTGGGAAGATCGGAGTGTCGAGGTTTCCAAGGCCGCTTAATTCGAATATATCATATTTCATTGAAACATTATGCCTGTAAGCCTGTGTTTTTGCCCACGAAGAAAACACACGTTTGCTCAAAAATATATTATACGCCTTTCACTAAGTTTCTGCTATTTATAGAGAAGCGTTCAGCTTTGCTTCAGGTATTTTAACATTTTTATTTCTTATCTTTACAACTGAATTATTATTTCAATTATTCAGACATATATTTAGGTATGATACTTATCTACGTGCAAACAAATCCGCGTGATTCGATCGATTCAGAATTTCGTTGATAGTTATAGCTTGAAAAAAAGCTCATTGTTTTAATTCTGTGAACTACACGTGGGGATTACTTGACGTAACCACTCGGAAATCAACAACGTGCCGCAGCACAGTCTCTAAATCAACGAATTTTATAACGCGATTAAAAAGGGAGTCTTGTATAATGTAATTTTCGTTTAAATTTTTTAATAATTCTATCGTATATTTTTAATCGGCATACAGAACGGTATTCTCATTGAAAAATAATTATTTTGCGGTACGATATTAATGTGCAAATTGTTTTGAAAGAAAACTGGATACTGGCTCGGTAATGATGAATAAAATTTTGCGAGTTGACGTAGTGCTGACTACGAAACAAACAAATTTTGTTTCAATAATAATGAATTAATGTTTTGGTGGGATAAAAAAAAACAAAAATTTCGTCTATATAATTTGTTATTTTGAAACGAAATCAACGTAGTCGTCGAATTGAGAGATAAGTTTGTTCACACATCGTAATATGTGAATATATCGTATATAGCGTCGCGAGTACTCAACACTTTTTCAGTCGATGAATATCGGTATTTGATGTATGTTTGTATTTTTCGGTATCTTCATGCCGTTGGTGCCTACACTTTCTCAATTTTGTTGAAATTTTTTGAAAATATTATAGAAAACGTTAGTTCATAGGCGTTGAGTGTTGATTCAGTTAGTATTACTATGTATGTCATATTTCTGTGTTACAACCGTGTCCCTGCATATTCATAGCCTGCTGAATAATGAGATTCTAGCTCCTTAAGCATTTTCTCTTTTTTCATATGCGTTTTTGTTTTTATGCGTTTTTGTGTGATCTTCATGTTCCTTGGTTAGGCCCGGTGACCTTTTGCAGATGAAGCATATATAGTGGTCCTTCTTTTTTTTTTTTTTTTTTTTGATTATGTGTCATGATCACTATACCATTCGAACGTTTGACCTTACGCATCATCTTCGCTCTGTGATTACGACAGGTTCTCTTGAATTTACATAAAGATTCTTGCGCGAAGTTCAACATGAAAAATCTTATCCTTTAGCTCTTATTTATTTCTCTTCTTTTCTGTATACATATATATAGAGTTATTATCGTGGTTGCTCTCTGCCCCGAAGCATACATTTCGGACACACATGTTACGCTCGAGATTCACTTAAAAATCAGCGAAACTAAGTAGAACTATATATGATTTGACCAAACTGACTGTTATCAATTAATCAATATACTTTCAGTTGAGAACACAACATTTTTTGTCTTTCAACCTCTAAGCTTCTCTCACCAGCGACTGTCGAACTTCCCATGAAAAATATTTTTATAAATTCATGCATTGTTTCATGTCACCCATTTTACGATATCTTATAACATATTTGGCAAACATGCCGAGGCACATACGTACAGCTGCACATGTTGAATTTAGATTTGAACCTTTACATTAATTTGTATCATTTTTGTCATGATTTTTCGAAAGTTATTTACTGGTGTCTATTCGTTGAGGAAAATAAAATAAAACATTTACAGGCTTCAAGCTCCCATGCCTCCGACAGGAAAAACGTAAAAATTTAAGATGAAACCATATTTCTGAATATAACCTGTAAAGAAAACTAGAGATTCACTAGGCTCAGCAATGCGAATGTGGATTAAGAGCCATTCGCTAAAGGTTGATGGAATCGATCAACGATATTGAAAGACAGGGAGACAGGGAGAGAGAGAGAGAGAGAGGGAAAGCATCAAAGAAAACTTCGTATTTACAAGGTTTTTTTAAATATTTATTTCTATTAATTAATGAAAAACATGTGATTAGCCAATTGCTAAAATCATATCATCGCGTCTGAATCGAAGCTCGAGCGAGTGATTGAATTTTTTTCAACTCTTCATTGGCAACTTCCGATAATATTTAAAATTTTCACATGTCTTTCGTACACGCTATGGGTATATATATGTGAACATATATACATATGAGGTCGATAGTGACTGTAGATCATCGCGATATCGACTTATCTTTAACGCAGCCAGGATGGCCCAGTTTCATCGGTTTTCTTTGCAGGCAAGTGATAAATACATGAGACGCCTAGACGTGCCAACACTTCTGTCATTTTTTGCTGGCTCGTTGTGACTCCGTAAAATGTTAATTCAGTGTGAAATAAAGACATACATTTTTTTTTTGTTAATTGTTAATTTTCGTAGGCGAAATAATTATACACGTTAAACGGATACTGAATACAAATTTAATCATGAGTCAGACGGCTGTTGCGTCACATTGGAAAACGACATATCATAATTCGAATTTGCAACAATTTCTTATCGAAATCAATGGAGAGTTGTATTTACTATATCTTTGAACGCGTTAACGAAGATGCGATAGATGCGTAACTTGAACCAAACACACCAAGTGCGATATCCCAGCGTGATACCATATTGCATGTAAATTTATATGTAACTGTGCGGTGCGTGAGAGCAATTTTATAAATTAAACGAGTTTCATGTGTTTTTATGTTGTTTATCCCAAACTACTGACGTTTTTATGTTTATCGAGAAAATTAACGTCGAAAGATTCGTTTTAAATTTGATTGGAAATTGTTTTATTACTTAACATCTTTCTTTTTATTAATATTGACCCCTCGAGCTTGCAGGGACTTACGTTGCCGCACTTATTTTATCTCTATATAAACTACAGAGTACTATGTCCAAAATTTCAAAACGATTCACCATCCCGTATTCGAGTTAATGGCAATCAAATGCTACCCATTTGTTACAGAGGATCATTTTACGATGTCTGTTTCGAAACGTCAAAAAATTTGACCGTTTAGTTTCTGAGATCCATCGATATAAAATATACGTTCTGTGTCACTCAATTATGGGAAAGGTCGTTGTTTCTTCAATTCTAAACACCATGATAGACATGGTAGAGATGTAAAGGTCGTTGTTTCTTCAACTCTAAACACCATGTTAGACATGGTAGAGATGTAATGATGTTGGACATGTTAAAGATATAAAGATCGGAATGGGAATTTTTTCACAAGCTCGATACAGTCCAAAGAAGTTTATAGAATTATTTCAAAATTTTCCGTAACTTTGTTTTTGTTTAAAAAAATAAAAATCAAACACATAATTTTGAATTCGCAAATATGGAGTTCAGGTTCGTAATCAGTGACAGGAAAACCTCCAAGTACTAAATTTCAAATCGATTGAAACTCAGCAAAAGTGTATGGTTCAAAGGGTTAGCCGCCACATGAAAAAGATCGTCTCATGCAATATTCGTTTGAGAATAAAATACAAAAGAGACGACAGATACAGAGAGTTGTTGACCGGTCAATTCGATCTAGAATACATTATACCTAGGCATTTATATGTATCTATATGTATAATTCATGCTACAGTACCACTCGATTGTCATCAGGGATCGAATATCCCAGTGCCGTACTCGAGGAGTTAACGGCTCTATTTGTAGTGGAACCCAGTTAATGTTCTCTCTCTCTCTCCCGTTTTCTCTCGATTGCTGTCTCTCATTTTGTGTCCCCGCATGCTTCATCAAAGTGCAGTTTCTACTGGCTGTATCCTCTTATACACACAATATATTGTACGCAACCTATAAAAACCATTGATAATGACGTAGAAGAGAAGATATATCAATCAAGTTTAGCGCGAGGGATCCGTGTGATTTCTTGATTGGTCTTTAAGGCGATTGTATACACAACATCCACATTTCAACAAATATCTACCTTTTAATAAGTCTCGATAGCTTTCAACGCCTGTCTAACACTTTTTTTTTTATCACTTTAATGAAATTATGAAATTATGTAATATAAGTACAGAATTTCATATTTATGTTTATTATGATGTTTCCAAATAGTTTTTGGTTGATACCGTATCTAAACATTTTTTTTTCTATTATTGTTCATTTTTAATTATGCGATAATAACGACGTAAATTGTTGTTCGAAACACAGTATACCCATAGCCGAGAGTGATCGAAAGGAGGTAAAGTTTTGAAACTGAAATTTGATACGCGAGTATGAAGCTTTGTAATGAACGCATTTCTATGACCTAGACGTTTATATTCAACCCGAGGCCGATCCTGGTTTCGGTTAATTACGAATAATTTCACAAATTAAAAAAAAAAAAAAACAATCACGTACGGTGGTTTTTATTTTAAAAAAAGTGAATTTCGACACTAAAACATCAATTATTTCGAAGTTCCGAATCATGAGCTCAGTTCCGTAATCAACGATCACAAAAACCTCCGAGTACCAAACTTCAAGTAATTTGCTTGAAAGGAAAAATTATAAGGCTGTATATAGTATGGTTATTTATACAATTTTGTATGAACAGTCTTATAATTACATTTATGTCATCAATTTAGGTTATCGTTCTAAGTATCGTACAAATACCCACGACGATTTTACTTAGTATTTTCTATCTATTTTCTTCAACGTTACTTCGATCAAGGGATTATGCTCTGGCGCTTATAACATGATACTCTGATTCGTTGAAGCTATTTTTAGCGTGGGAGAGCTTAAATTAGTGTTATATAATTGTAATTTCGTCGATTGGGATCGGGATGCTGGGCAGAAATTCGTCTTCGGTATATCTTTTCAACAGGGTGAAATTTTAAATTTCGCGAGGGCATTGATCGAACGGAGGACTATAATTGATATTAACGTCTCAGCATTTTCGCGTGAACTAATATCCATGAGAATACGATTAAAAACGATGTACGCTACAAAAATGAAGAATTCAACGCTTTTCTTATTATCGTTATCGTTCGATTAGTTTTCTCTCTACTGCTATATGTATGGATCACAAATTATTGATTTTCCACAGTACAGATCAACTGAGAAACGATTAAATTACTTTTATCGCATTATGAATATTTACAAATTTGAAGAACAGTCGTTTGTATTGTCGAACTTTTGTTTATCCGTTTATTTGAGGATTTTTCTTTTATAATAATAATAATAATAATAATTTTATAATAATTTTATGTTTAATTATCTATTAAATAAATTTTGTAATCTAAGACTCGTGGTCAATAGTTCAGCAGGGCTTTTTTTGTGTCTGTTCGAATTCAAATAAACTTAGAACTTTATGGCGGAATTAATTATAAATTAATAAAAGGACATCTGATTATAAAATGATGATTACATGGGCAGAGGAGAGACCACGATTACGAGGTTAGAAAACAATCAGCTTAAAAAAATAATTCAATGACTGAAAAAAGGACATAAGATTGAAGAAACAATATTATACATGCTGATAGAAAGAAGGGAAGAGAGCAGGGCAATGATTGACCTAGCCGGATATTGGAACGACTGAAAATTCATACCCGGGCGATTCATTCTCAGAAATCATCAATTCGTTACGGCTTGATAACTATGCCTCCCGGTATTTTTCCCTTCTGGATATATTTTTATCCTTCACTTTCTTCCTTTCTCTTTTTTGGCTTTTGACTGTACCTCAATGTCGTTTACTTGCCAAATTACATCTGAAGATACAGTTCGTTAATGTTTTGCGTGCACAAATGCAAGAATTCTATTTCCTTGACATAATATATGATATTATGTTGACATAATATATGATAAATTAATTAAATTTTCGTGATGGGGAGAATGAATGGGGAATATGAGTTGTTTGTCTTCTACTTTACTCAAAATAGGTGCTTAATGAAATATTAATAATGACGAAATTCTCAAATTTTTAATCAATTTATGAAAAAGGCTTTTACTTTTTTTCTCTTTGTTTTCGAATTACCTTCTAAGTGGTCGTATTGGTTTTTTTTTTCAACTACATCTTTTGATTACTGGTAAATTTTCAAAGTTTGACATGGTGTGAAAAGTTTGAATTTTTTCTCGGCATTTCCGTAATGAACAATTTATCGAAGTGTTAAACAGCCTGCATCCTATTTTCATTCATGAGCTTCATGCCTGTGAAAGATTTATAGTTTTGTCTTGAAAAGCGGCCCAATACGTTTTTGCATGCAAGTTTAAATTCTGTCAAATTAGTGTAAATTCCTACCAACGTGGAATAATGTTTCTTCTGTATGATATTTCATTTCTTTTATGGGTCACTTATGTTAGAATTTTATCATACAAGTGTTTCAAATTTATGATCCTATGGGATTTTATCTTTCATGCAATATCCACCTTCACAAGTATACGAGTATGGGAGAAAACCTGATCTTCCTGTGGCAAGTTTGCAAAGTACAATTGAAAAAAGAAAAAAAAACATTGAGCTGGTAATATCATGGTGGATTAACGTCTTAAGGGCCATAGTTGAATCAATAAAGTACACAAGCACTTATTTGAATATATTCGCCAGACTTAAATAATCTAAAGAATCGAGTGAAATAAAATATAAATTGACGACAGTATTGAGACACGAATGAAGATTATTTATGCAAATATACAAAAAGTGGGAGTGGTAAGAAAATTTATGTATCACAAAGTATCGTTTACATACAACAATTTCCTTTTGTCCTTCCAAACAAATATTCTCGTATAAGACAGTGGTTTTCGAGAAAAAACAAGATCTCTGTCATTCGATCCTTTTTTTCCACTGAGAGTATGCTTCATATGTCGCCTACGAATAATCGGCCTGTGAACTCGTTGATTTTGTGACATTTCGTAGTCGGCAGAATGCTGTATAGTTATTAAGGAAACCACCGTGAGCGAGGTGATTGCTAATCAATTTAACTATATTTCCAATAACGGTTTCCAGCATCAACCGTGAATTACCAAATTTTCGTAAATTAACTAATTTCGGAGAAGATTAGTAATTTAACATTATTCTGAAATAGCCGTTCTTTATCCTTAAATTATACGTCTCGTCCGTTCAACCACAGTAACAAAGTCTGGGAATAATAATTCTACCACGCCTTCAAATATCTAGACCCAGCATTAAATTTCAATCAGCTAATCGAACCGTTAAATGTCGCTCAATTTTTTCGAGACCGCGACGAATCTTAGCGAGGACTAGGGGAAATTTTCATTGTTGATTCATAAGGAATACAAGAATAAATGTTCTTTCTTCTTTACAGAATATTATGGATCAAATCATCCTTTTAGACGGTATACTCTCTTGTGTCTTGGTTTTTTTTAAAATATATTTTTAAATATAATATATATATATATTTCTATATTTATTGAACAGGCAGAAATCGTCGGATTTTTGAAGCTATAGAACTCGTATAAATGTAGGTGAACCGGAGGAATAGGTTCGAGGATTCAGGAAGAATTTGATCCTATGAAAAATATGGTAATATCGTTTTGGAAGGGGCTGCTTCTTATACAAAGACGCGCTCTATTTTTCTGTCGTCTTCGCTCGATAAATTTGTTTATTAATATATCACGCAGCATTCAATACGTTCAGAGGAACTTGATATTGTTTTTTAAATATTGAAAACAAATAGTCATGAATCCACAGTATATATTTATTACTAATGGCAGATTCATTGTGAATAAACTCGCGATAACCCACCGATGCGAATCCTCTCAACGCAAAGGGTATTAGATTTCTGTCTATGCTCATCATTCCATTCAGAGCGAAAACAAAGTTTTATAGATTCCTTTAAAAAATTGCATTAACAAGAAGCAAAAGTTCCATCGTTTTTGAAAGGTTTCCAAACGTCATTGCCCCATTTTGCCTTCGTCCATCTCGCGAGGTTCGTTGATCCGTTTTCAAATGTGCTTATTTTACATTCGTACCTTATTCTGGATGATTTGAATAACTTTCTTGATTCTCTTGTCCATTGAAAACTTTCTCATATTTAGTTTATATCCGAGAAATTCATTCAAAGGAATTTACTAAACGATATTGTCTTGTTTTCGAATCCACAGGTATATTTTATTTTTATTCGTACAGCACATGTATGTCGGCCCACATTGACCTACTCTTCGATGAGAAAAAGAGATTAAGAATCGTTAAGAAAAGCGTATTAGAATCAGGAGCATAGAAAAGACCAAAGATTTATAGTGACCCTGAGAGTTTTTATCTTTTCTCATACGCATGGCTCGTGTCGTGTGATGGAAGATCATTTCTCGCGACAAAGGTGTCGCGTTTCATCCTTCAGCATGCACCCTGTTCTTTAACCGGAAACAGTCGATCAAAATACGACGAAGGAAGGGTCCAGTTTATGCAGGGAAAATGTAAGGATTGGGGATCGACTTAAGCTATAGAACTCGGAGCACACCCACGTGTGTATCGCAATATATATGCACTTCCTCTCCCCTCTTTTTGTATTTTATAGGCTATGTGGTATAAAGAGGGACAGGAGAAACGATATCGCGCCTTCACCGAGAACAGAATAAGCACAGAATAATAAAGGAGCAGAAGTCTGCCTCTTTTTCTTACTCGTTCGTTTATGTATCATGCACTCTGTGATTTTTTTTTTCGGTTCTGTTGTCACGATAAATTATCACGAGATAGTTGTAGCATGTAAATTTGTACGATGTCGAGTTTAACGGATTTCTCTTATAGCTTATTTTCTCATTGCATCCTGCCACTTCTGTGCAAATTTTTTCTCTCCTGATCTCATTGAATGTATTCATCGTTACGAGTTTTGTTACACAATGAAAAATGCATCGCTTGCATTATCCGTCGACGATTATTCTATACTTTAGACACTATAGTTGTTCGTGCATACCATACAAAATGGTGATTTACTCTCGAGACACTTATTATTCGCGATCGGATCTCATAATTTGATGCTTAGTCAAATGAGAATATTATAGGATTATTGCGGACTTTGCAAATACGTTTGTTTTGTTTTGTTCTTTTTTTTTACTCCGTGATGTTTCTGACAGTTATGCCTAGTAGGCTTTTCTTTTTGTAAACATTTTATTCCTTATTACTGTATAGTGATATTGTGGGAATATTGGACGCCTCCAGAACCACGTAAGAGGTGCTCTTTTGCTAGAGAGTACCGCCACAGTCGTCTCGACGTCGACCAGGCGACCGCGATTCACTTTTTTTCTTTTTGGCAATGACGCAATCCTTGTCGGGAATCGCAGGCATGCAAGTGAGGGAAAGAGAAAAAAAGGTAATGGCTGGCACGGAGGGAAGACCTTGCCTCTTTGCTAGTGATAGAGAGAACCAGAGAGAGGAGACAGAGAGGAAGAGAGAGAGAGAGAGGGAGAGAGTTTCCAGTATACGCGTGTGCGTCGAGGCCTTCTGGCAGATTTCTTCCACCGATGCGTTGACTGAGATGCATCTCGCGCAGTCATATAAAGAGAACATGTACAGACTAATTAAATGAAAAAAGAGACAGTGTAGAACAAAAAAATTATACTTCAAACGGTATCTGAGAACGAATTCCTGTGAGATTGACAGACACTGCAGCATTTGCCAAATTATAAATAAATAGTTATGGAGGAGCTTCGGTATATTTATCAATTAAAAAATTAATAAAATCTTGTTTACAAAAGGTTGCAAAAATTTCGTGCAATGAGGTGTAAGGGCAATACTATAGAAACAGTCAGACTATTTTACACCTATATTTGGGCCAGGAGGTTGAACCTTTCACAAAGTCGATAAATTGGTCAGTTGATCATCATTGATGATCGTTAAATTTAATTAATATCTATGTGAGCCAAAAAATTATACATCGGATGAAATCACATTTGCGTGAAAAATTGTGCTCGCGAGAGAAACCATCGTACCGTTAGCTCAATGTTTTCTTTTTAATCTTCTTACAACGATATTTTAATCGATAAATGGACTCGTTGCGTAATCCTTAGCTTTATCCAGCTTGTAGGTTTATAACGTCCGTAAATGTATCCCCATCAACGGATCAATTTGAACTGCGGGTATTAAGAGATTATAAGTTTTATCGATCAGCACAAAAAAAAAATGTATTATCGTATCTAAGTAATGAATTTTGATCAGCGCTTTTCCGTAACTATTTTCGAAGATATAGAAATTTGTTTCTCTTCAGGCCGAAGATTTCAATTATTCTATTCGCAGAAAGTTCGACGCCTGGACAGGTAGAGTTCCTTCGACGTTGCGCTCTGTGTTACTCGTAATATTCGACTCCAAAAGCTTTGGTCCTGCGTCCTGACTCTACACACATATACCGTCACCGCCCAATTCATAGACCTGACCTAGCCACACATTAAATTACTATGGATAATAATTAATATTTATTTTACAAAATTTTACCTCGGCACTCGGTTATAATAAATTATACTTAACAGATAAATTGTAATGCAGTGGCATACACATTTCTTATCGAAACAGGATTATTATCAGCCGTATTTTGATGGTGAAGTAAGCCCTTCTTGTTGTATCGAGCATATATCTCGCGCAAGAAATGATGAAAAACACTTAAATTTGAATATTTCAATAAAATACTATTGAAGATACGATCTTTCACAGATCATTCAATTTCCTGATTTTCTGCTGATTCGTTTCGTTATTGAACGAGCGGCAAGCATAAAGCATCGAATGACCGGTAAAATCGAGCCTCTTTAAAATTGAGAGAAATTTATCGCAAGAGAAGGAAAGAGTCTTTTGATTCTCATGGAGATGTTGGTAGAGAACAGCCCTCTCTCGCAAATGCTGTTCGTTTTCTGTTCTGTCTGAGGTCTCGCGTGATCGAGCGTGGGCGACCGAGTCAAACAGGTTTGAGGATCTCGGTGGGGCGCGCGTTTGTCGCGCCCTGGTCTGGTTAAAAGCCACGACGAATGAAATAAGCGACTCGAAGATCGTAAAAGAAAGAACGAGAGAGAAAGAGAGAGAGATAAAAAGAGAAAGATAGAGAAGAAAAACGAAAGTGGCAGGCGTTCGCAATAGGATACATAAATACGTGGACACACAAGTAACGAGAATAAAAGTTATATACATTGCTTTATATATAGTGTACGCGTGACCGTTGTGTAGCTTCTGAAGATCTTTCTCCCTCAAACCGCTGCATAGCTAGCTCGTTGCCCAGAGGAGATCTCGATTCGAAGTAACCAACCGCACGAGCTCTCCTTCAAAACATCGAGCAATCACCGCAATTGCGTACGAGAAAATCTTAGCCTCGTGCTTTGCTAATTACATATCCCGGTTTTGCAGACATGCAACTTTATTCCTTGGAGCTTTATTACTCTACGCAAACACGCATTTCTGTATAAACGTTCACGTGTGTAGACATAATTATTAAATGATAAAGCGTTTAAACATATAGCCCGTGAATAACTGAATGTTGGTTAATAGTTGAGATTACAGTCTGCTTTCTTGAGCCGATTGATTCGATACAGCCGATCCAGCGGCCTCGATTCAATCAATGGCTATTAGAAATAACGTTTCCAGCTGCCCAGCAAGACTATAAAGTATTATTTATACCAGAGATCCATGGCGAGGGTGCGAGAGTCAAACAATCCATAGTTTTTCATGCATCTCACTTTTCTTATTATGCATTCTTATCGTCAGTGCGAAATCGGTGCTTAGAACAGACGATGATCGTTCCTCGTGTACACCAATCATTGAGAATTTCTTCGTCAATTTCTTTTTTTAATATAAAGCTCACGAATCAGAATAAAGATTTACTCTGTATAAGGTTCCGATATAAACTGTTTATTACGAAAATGTGAACAAAACAATTGAATTTTTGTATTCCATGTTCAACTTTCAAACTTAAACCAGTGAATAATGCATGCAGATGAATAAAAAATACGAATCACTAATAAGGTACAATTTGAGAAAAAAGAGAATGAGTGGTGGCTGAGGTTTTAATTTTGAATCCAAATGAAATTACAGGTATAATTGTGCATCGATTGAAAAAATTTTTAATTTCTTCATCATAAATTACTAATCATGTTAAATTAGTTTATAGTTGTTATTAATATCACAGTTGCATTAACAATGAATTTCGAGCCACAGACCAAATCGTGGGCACCACTGGTATATATAAACTTGTTGTGTCTACGAATTATGTTGTTATATAGTAATACCAGACGTCTATCACCAGGTCCATTATATTGGAAGCTTGGAATTGAGAGGGCGTATCCAGTGTTGTTGTTAAATTGAGATTTCCATTTCTTCCCAACGTTTCTCATCGATATATATCTATGCAAGAAAAATTCTCTTTATGATTCTGTTCGTCTCGACTTAACCGCTGTGGTTGGAATCATTGATCTCTTCCAACAGTCTCCACCATCCTCCAGTACATATATTTTACAATCATGACTCAGAGATCGGCTTAATCGCATGTATTGTGCATTTGTCTCGGTCCCTCAACAATATCGTTTCGATCTACATCCTAAAAGTAATGACACTTTTAAGGATGGTCAATCCGCAAAGACGAATATTAAGGTCGTGCAGTAGATTAAAGTTTGACACTATTTTTACGTTTAAAAACAAGATATGATCCGTCATTCGGGGTTATGCAGATATGACCTAAAACTTTGAACTTTATATTTTACGTACGAAATTTGGAAATTATGTATTTCGAGTTATCTTCTTGTTTCGGATAACGGCCTGTTGAACATGAGGTTTTTTATCGTTATAATTATAATTATATGGCGTCGTATTGAAATATTAATCGCTATTGAGTTTCTAAGCTTATCACAATATAAATTGTTCATAAGAGTTATTATTATTTATAAGAGTCTGTTGAAAAGAATAGTTTTAAATTATGACTTAATGATCCTTAGAAATTTGTGTGTATAAAATTTTATTTTTTATTTTTTATTAAAATTCACATTTCTGGAGGAGTTTTTAATTATTTTTTGAAACAATTAAATTTGAAGGTTCTCGATTTTCAATCCAATTGACCCAGTGTGTCAACGTAGTGGTTTAATGTAAACGTACGTCAACGACGAGTTCAACGCGAATTTTAAACATACAAAATATTTGTCCCCGAGCTATATTTGGAGCGAACTATTAAAGCTCATAGAGAAAGAATTACTATTTTTCTTTTTATTTCATGGGCTAGCTAGCTACCTGGCTTTGTATTATAGATCGTCGCAGATACAATATTTATGACAAAGGAAGGCGCATAAAAAATGACGATCCATGTATATTATATTCGTATTTTTAAGATCCTGTTGAATGACAGAGGATTGAAGCGTGTGACTATTCGAAAAATCAAATCGTTCCATAGGTTGAAAAATCGATAGATGCCGCTCTTGGTGCGTTATATTATCTATAGCTGTGCAAGTACGTATTCTAGGGTTACGGTATCTAGTATTCGAAGCGGAAAATCCGCCAAACACTGGACGAATCACGGATTCATGAGCAGTGAATAATGCACGACGAAAGATCCTGACTCGAAATTTGTGTCGGCTCTTCTTCTTCTTCTCTCTCTTTCTCTCTCTCCCTCCCTTTGACAGTTTACCTCTGTTGGCTACTTTTGCTACCAGAACACGAGAACCATGACGTTCTTACCTGGGCCTTCTATTTATATATATGATAATGCCACAGCCGAATACAGTGTACATGAAGATAACAGTATGTGCGAACGACGTGTGTGGACTTCAGTAAGAGATCCACCATAATGCGAATAAAATTCATCCTCTGTATTGTATATCAAGGTATGTGTAACATATTTAGTATACCAGATCTGCACCACGATCAGTGAGTACACTCCCAATTCTCTCAGTCAATCTTCATTAAGTCTGTAATTATTTATGAGTCACAATTGTTCAGTGAAGGGACGCTTTGATTGTCGTGCAAACTAGAAATCAACTTTCAACCCAAACTAGTAGATGATTTTCAACAACTCGGTATAAAATAGACACGAGAAAAGACGTCGAAATTAAGCTGATGACATTTAGAAGAAAAACCAATAAAAACTGTGAAGACATTGTGGACCTTTAACGACATGCAAATATATAATCAATTTTCTATTCTTACCTAAATTTCGTCGATCTCTCATCTTTTATCTTTAGTCCAAATCGTTCAATATCTTGTCACCGGAATAGAGAGGATTCAAGTTTGACGACATTTTTGAAAGAGTTATTGTCTTCTGTCCTATACGAATACAGGTGTATAGGACAGAATCTTTGAAACGGCTGCTTAAAAAAATGCGTAAAAAAAATACACCAAAAAACTTTGATGGCTAAAAGTGCCCGGTGCCCACTTATATTTCCCGTTGCATCTTTTGATAAGCATGTGGTGGCCATCAAATTTCGAATCGATGTATTCTAGTTCCATAGTCAAGGGCATGGCCACTTTGAAACACTGCAACATACAATTTACTTGTGTACGTATAAATTGATGTGTGTATGTGATGTGATTTTCTATGCTATACCATAGCAATGCAACGAGACAACCAAGAGCGCTCTTTATACCCATTTACCACTTGGTCCCTCACTTGAGACGTGCGACGTCTTCGCTCTCCTCGGCCACACTCGGATCCTAATCACTTGCTATTCACACTTTCCTATCCGCTTTAGAATTTTCCTAACAGTTTACTCTAAATTTTTAATATTCGAAGTATTTCTTTGCAACGAATATGAAAGTAACGTCATTTGACGTTTTTTTTTTTTTTTTTACCTATAAGTACGAATGATTTTCACTTCTTCCTGGATATGGCAGTACACTCGCGACGTCGCCATAATTACAGTAAAAAATCACAACGTTATAAAGTGTTAGACAAATATTTGTAAGTTTTTAAAATCAAACCGCTCATCAATTGTAACGGAAAAAAATTGCGCTTGAATTAACGAAATCTTCCAATAACATCAATTGCTATTGAATTGAGAATATTTTCGTTCTCACTGTACGTTCCACGAAAGTATGTATAAATATATGAAGGCCCAAGCACATTTATAAGAAAACGTCCCATCGATAAATTACATCCTATCGGCAACCATAAATCCTTTTGGTCGAGCTTACATGGGTATGTCTTTGTGGTCCACTGGAGCATGCAAACTTTCATCGTCTCTGCTTCGTCCAGCAGCTCGAAAAAATCAGTCCAACGGAAATCACGATATTCGTTGATATTGACGTAATTTTTTTTTTTTCTTCATTTTTCCAAATATGCCGATTCGTCCGTTTGCTCGATCTCATGAATCGAGATTACGAATGATATTAAACAAAGGTTATGAATTTTATAATTGATGGACATGATTTGGAGTAGCGTTCGTTGAATCCTATGAATCTGATTTTTTTAAAATAATTCTTATGGCATAAATGTGTTTCGAAGGACACAAAGTAGTCATCCTTCATGTTTTGATACAAAGAAAGTTACACATTGTTCTCTGACGAAGAGAGACAACGTGGAGATTGTATTTTATTTTGAAATTTCAAGCCTCTCTAAACTACGGTGCAACAGGATTTTTATCCATCGAACGACTGATGGGTCGCCTCAAATAACCCTTTGAGCTACACATTTTCCGTACACCTACTCAACTTGAAATTTGATACGCAGAGACATTTCGGGTCGCTGATTACAGATATGAACTCAAAATTGAGAGGATTTTGAAATTAAAAAAAAGGGTATAAAAAATTTTGAAAAAATTCCGTCAAATTCTTTGGAGCGTATTGAGTTCAAGAAAAAATTTCCATGCCGATGTTCATAGAAGAATTCTCATTTTTTCTACCTTATTGTTTATAATTTTTTTTCTTGCATTCATGAATGTTCCAGGGACTTATAGAATCAAAAAAAAAATCTGATATTTGTTGTTCAAATAATAGTTGAACAATGACAAAACAGCTGCAAATAAATATGAAAGAATTCTTAAGTCTCACTATGGCTTAAAGGGTTTAAAAATTAATTTCACTAGTTTTGCTGTGTATTTGGAATGATGTTCTTCAACCTTTCTATATAAATATTTATATATATATATATATATATATGTAATCAGTTTACAATCGTTTCATTGAAAATCCGTGAGCCGTCTCCTCGCACTGTGAAGAATACCAATCGTTATATTGAGAGTCGGGACAAAGATAGACCCAGAGTTTTGCACAAATAGCCCGTGACATCATTGCCCCTTTGTAAAGCATCGAGGGGGACGAAGAAAGAGAGATAGAAAAATAACGTGAGTGCGTGTCGTGTTGCAGGGCATTTATCTCTGACTTTCCAGATACTTAATATGTAATTATCAACAAAATTCGTCTTATTCATGATATCAGTTCATCACCATCGATTAGATGTGCATGTCAATCATCCACGTCGAAAGTATGACGAATATAAACCAAAAAAACTTTGCCGATTTATGGTTACCATTTAAATGAAGTATTTCATTAAGGTTTTCATAAAGTATCCGTGCCGACCGTTATTCTCAAAGAATAAACATATCTTTGTTTATAAAACTATGACATTTTATGAAAAAAATGTCAGTTTTGTATGTAAAAATCAAATCGGTTCATTGGCCCTGCCACTTTTAGTGTTTGCAATTTCAGTATCAATAAGGATAGCAGTAAAAACTTAATTCTAGAAATAATGAAATATTGCTTATTGATAGCCGGTAGTAATGACATCAATTGTTTCGATTAAAAATTGAAATTTCTTTAAACTGTACTCGTAAAATGATGATAAATACCTATATGTATTGTGTTCCACTTTTTTCCAGTATTTAGGTTTTCATTTGTAAACTATTTATACAAACGCGGTACCGAAAGGTTATGCGAGTTCCTAAAAGGGTTTTTTCAAATTTTACCTCGATAAATGACAAGAATCAAACCTCCGGAAAAGAGGAAAAAGACGAAGACGATAGTACAATGCAAAATTATCTAGTAAGTAGTATAATACGGGAATGGCAAATAAAAGATAATAAAAAACACTTTTGTAAAACGAAAAGTGAATAAAGAAACATTGTAACGTTGGAAAGGTTATGCGAGCCTAATTCTTTGAATTTACTTTGAATAATCAATTATGAACGATCTAAGTACTTTTAACTGTGTCAGATCTGTATTATTATAAATAGAACCATTTTGAGGACTATTTCCGATCACGCGAGCCCTGTGCTTCCAATCTTGTTAAAATATACACCAACCAAAAAGTAGGGGTTATTTTTGCATAAAAAAAAGAAACAAAGTTATTGGAAATGTCTTTAGAAAAACTCCAGTTGTTAAAATGAACATACAACCAAGTTTCAAGATAAGTGTATACCATTTGAAAAACACATTGTGAATCTTCCTTTCGGTTTAATTGAATTAAGAGCTTTGTTTACGAAGTGATTCATGATCAAGGAATGTATCGTTCCATTCACTTGAACAGTCTTGTGTATTGCTTAATCTTTTGACGTGATCTTGATGATTAAATCGGTTTATAATGAATGATACATTAAAAAACGGCACAGTGTTGAGATCGGAGGCGTATAATTGGCTCAAATGGACCATAAGGCTGGATACGGCGTAATCATGTCCAAATTTACCAGAAAAAAAAAACGTTAAAAAAATGAACAATGGCCAGGCCGTGTTCCAATTTAGAATAGAAAAAAATTTTTAGCAATTTTCGTAACTTTGTTATGAAATTGCTTTATTGATAATTAGTAAATTTTGATGAGTTTGTACATTTTTTAAATTGATATTACAGTCGTACTGACAGTAATGTTTATAGTCACGAAAAACGCCGTGGGGACAGTTAGTATTTTACAAATTATCTTTGAGAATGTGCCGAACAGGGATCAATGATAAGCACAGTCGAGAGTAGAATTAACTTTTGTTCCTGTGCACTGTAATCTAATTAGGGTCAAAGCTATGTTGGATATGTGTTCAGTGTTTCGCTCAAGTAGTAAATTCCGTTACTATTCCGCCGTTATAAGTTCCATCGTATAATAGCAGACAGATTATTTTGGGCAATCAACATTCCAATGTATCAAGATATCGGATATAATCATTGAGTCTTTGACTCGTGCTATACTTATCTTCTCTTATATATAGTTTTTCAAATTGGAAGAGTGCAAAGAGGAGCGGGAGATTGATCTCGTAGGCCCGTTTATCGATCGATGGTACTTTAAGAGGAAACATCAATTGACATTGAACGAGAGTCTTTTATAAACGAATCGTTCAAAGATGATCATTATTTGTTAAATCATATTGGTATAGAAAAGAATGACTATCAACGAAATTCGCTCGCTTCTAACGGTAGCGTTTGCAAAGCTTTTTTCTTTGTCTAAACTTTGCGCACTTAGTAAATAATGTTGATCCTTTCTCGCAAGTTCTTCTTCTTCACTCACCGCGCGTTAGCACACTCTTCACTCTCGAGACTATTCTTTTCCTGCATTCGTTTTTCGTTTTTCTCGCCTTTGTATCCGCTCCTTGGCCGTGTTCCTACACAAGTTTTGCTAACGCTTCTCGCTTACAAATTTTTACCTTCGTTGTTCAACAGCCGCTCTGAGATTTAAACGTGTGAGAAACAACGAATGAAAGAGGGCGGAGGGGGAGTAGAGTGTTACATGGTAACCCGAAGAATTAAGAATGCGCTGGCTCGGTTTCCGCACTACCAAGAGAAAAAAGAGGGAGAGCTTCGTTGTGACGATGACGATAAGTTATCTTGGTTCGTGAATCAGTGGATCTCAACTCGCCTTATTTTCCAAAAGAGATTATTTAATATTGCTCCGTTTTAATCGCACCCAACCTGCCTCCACGTATGTATTGGCATGTATGTACACGTTTCTGCCAAAGTCAATATTTCAATGAATTGGAGCATGTAGTGCATCGATGTAACTGGGCGATATTAAAAGCTTTGGTATTTTGTCAATTAGTCGTGATTCAAGTGGGTTCATTCACCCAGGCTTCACGTCTGCGTATAAAACGAAATCAACTCATAACTGTTATATTTTTTGTGTCAAGGGAAAGGCCATATTATTTTTGACTCTTCGCTTAGTTTTTAAGGGGTCAAATATGGATGGAATTGAAACGAAACTGTGTCTTTTCACATCATTTATTTCTTCCATTAAAATAATCTTTTTATATCTAACAATTGATTGCGTATTTTTCATAAAGTATATTTGAACGATTATTCCATGATTTGTTCGTAATAAAGTCCGTTGGAATAACAAAACCATATCTATTCGTATGGGGCCTTTGAAAATAAAAATGCATTTCCGATTACCAAAATAGTAGAAAAACATGGCAGACGTCTGAAGCAAAACTCCGGTTTTAAATAAAAACCGCTTATTTTTAATCAATAAATCAATATCGTAAGCAAAAAATATTTCAAACTCCCTTCAGCGACTACTTCTCTGTTGATGAATGTTTTTTATTCTTCGATAACCCCGAAAAATTGTGTTCACCGCGCAAATGCATTGTTTTTTGGAGGGCCCCGTCGAAGTTATTATAAATCTGGTACTCCAACAGATTTTCTTTGGGAAAAATAGTCGAATAAATATAAAATCATCGATTTCATGGAAAAAAAAATTGAGGAGTCGTTCTTATCTGCATTTTTACTAGCCATGATCCCTTAATCGTATCCATTGCATGCGCGTGTATCAATTTGCAATTTTAAGGATCCACGTAATCAATAACAATTGATCAATAATCAATAACAATTGGGCATGATGATAAATTTGTCTTTAACCCGAATAGATTATATGCGTATTTTATTCTAGTCTTTTGTTTAAACTCGCGAGAGTAAAATGTCAACGGACATCCAAAATTGGAGGCTAAACGTTATGTATTCGCGTGTTACGTGCATAATCATTCCTAAGATAGAGAGAGACGTGTTCCAAAAACTTTAGCAAGAATAAGGTTTTACTCTTCCTGCTCTCAGCTATTTATACGTATACCCACATTTCCGTAGCAGTAAACGCGGCGAGAGTCAAAGTTAATTGCTGCGCAGTGAGGTCAAGAGAACGAGAGTCTTGAGGGAAATTTTCGGAATTCCAAGTCGTTGGATATTTGTCAAATGAATTTGCAGAATGGCCATTAATTTTATATTTGCTCACGGATAATTTTGGAAGAATTTTACAGGTACAGTAAGTGAGTTTTCGGAGATCGAAGAACGCTTTTAAAATTTTTCGGTGTCTTTTAAAATATGGAGATTCATAAAGTTTCGATCTTTCGTCCAAAAATATATTAAACGATAAAGCTGTTTCGAAAAGTCAAACAGACTGTAAAAAAAGCTGTTTGAGTTTTAAACAAAGTTTTGAACTTTGTCGGTCACTGTTTGAAGACGAGGTTGAATTAACAACATATCTGAGATATATTGCACGTATATATTTATAGCGAATCATGAGTGCACACAGGTACGACATAACGTTGGCTCGAAGTTTCGCGAATGTCGTAGGCCCATTTTTCGTTTCCCTGGAATCTTGAGATAATGCAAGCGATTTATAATATTAATATATGAATGTAAGGTGTACGTAAGATAGCGATGGTGTAGTTCGTACACAGGAATGGCGCCAGCGTAACGTGTTACTGACTGGAGAAAAAAAAATTGTGGTTTTTCTCACTTGTACTTGAAGGAGACAAAGAAATATATTAATTAAACATGTGAAATAGAAGAAAATTGAATTTTTCAATAATGCCTTATGTTGGAATTTGTAGATGAACAAGTTTTCATATTATTAAAGATTCCAAGGTGAGTTGTCGGAAAATAATGCATAATTCATCACAACTTGAAAATCTTAATAAAGTCAATGCGATCGGACATTCAAAATTCTATGCATCTGCATATCTTCGAATATGTATTCCATAAAAAATTAAAAAACACTTTAGATATCAACTCAAGCAATAATCATACATTAATATTAAATAAACGAAAAATCCACGAATCATTGTATCGTTTGAGTTTCTTAAGTCGACGAGTGCGAAGAGATTTGCCAGGTCTATTTTCGATGGCGAACAGCGCTCGAGAATGAGGTGATTGAGTGTGACTCAGATTCGTGTATTTCCTGGCTAGAGTGAGATTCTATGCTTCAAATAAAGAAACATGGACATTTATGTATGTATGTGTTTGAATTTTTGGTTCCTGTTTTTATCATAAAAACCACAGATTAGTGTTTGAAAAATCTAATAGCATTCAATTTTTATTGTCAATAATTTCATGAATTATTCAGTACGTAGCTCTCGTGACTTCAAAATGACAAATGTGATGATGATTATTATCGACTTATCCTCAAAGAAAGGGCAATAAAGAGAAATAGAGAAACACACATGCAGAGGAAAATGCGAAAAGAGAGAGACGCAATTTTATGCCTGTATGAGAAAGATTTGAATTATTCTGCAAGGTATAGATTGGCAGGAGGCGTTTACAAAATGCATATAAGATCCTACTGTACCTTTCGCGCTGCTACTTAAATGCAAAAGGTGTTATTTCCTGATATTAAAATGCCACAAGTAGCCACTTCAAGAATAACGTTTTGCCAGTCTGTCATATTGTTATATACAATGTATGTGTGCATATATACTTAACGTAATCATATATATATGCACATTGCATAGTTAGAAGACAGTTGCATTGGCGTAGATGTGCGAACGATCCGTTTTACATCCTGAAACACACAGGTGAATTATACGAATCGTAACGACTGTTTTAGGAATGTAGTGACACGCGGTAGGGAAACATAGCTCATTTTTATCACATTTATATATGTGCTTGTTCTCTTCTTTACACACATTATATAAATATATATATCAAAGAAACTAGGAGAGAGAGGAGAGATGCACCGTCAGCTTGGCGACCCCGGTATGGAAGGTATAACTCTTGTGGCGCGTGATTGCGAGATATTCACAACAGAGCGCACGAGCTTATCAATAGAT
The DNA here is from genome assembly GCA_948107755.1 of Campoletis raptor. NCBI lineage: Eukaryota > Metazoa > Arthropoda > Insecta > Hymenoptera > Ichneumonidae > Campoletis > Campoletis raptor. Next base: position 16,484,741 of record OX403622.1, read on the forward strand.
AGTAGTCAAGGTAGGTTTTATAGTTGGTGAAATATTCACCAATTCAGCTAAACTCATGAAAACTTTGTGACTTAGCAAATGAGTCTCTGGTCTATCGCGTATTTTTCACTTACGATCGTAAATGTGATCGTTAAATAGTTGGATGCAAGTGTCGTAAGGGAAATTCATGTAAGTTTTTTTTCTTTTTATTGTCACCAAAATCCATTTTTCAATCGGAACAGAGCGTGATTTTATTGTACAAATTGTTGAACTTGATAAATACATTTTTTTTGTCGTGATATATTCCAAAATTCGCCTGGGACAGCAAGATTTTTGCGGACCTCTCCGCTCTTTCATAAGGCGCTGGAAAAATGCGAATTCAGTTGAAAAAAACAAAATTCCTTCGGGAGGAGTGATTAACCGATTTGAAGAATAGATGATATCTCAGTCGACCAAAAGTTCCATATCTTTTATTTTACATTCTGTATAAGATCTAGAATTGAATCGAGATAATGAAATAGTTGAAATGTTTCGTATCATTTTCGAACTCGAAGACATAATATCTATTTTAAGAAATTCCGTCGAGATTCAAAGTGGCAAAGGATAAAAGAGTTGAACGCAAGAAATATGTGCAATCAATTTATTTGATTATCGCGTAAAATGAGGCATCGCTCCAGTTACGATGGATTCTCTAATTAGTTTTTATTACATATGTATATATTCATTTATCGGTTTCCGTTTCTACAATGATGAGAGTCTTATCACTCTGATTACAATACGACGTGCCGTGATTCACTGCATCGACTCTCACCAATCAACATAACTGTTTATCCGTCATAAATATATGTTTCTCATGAAAAGAACGAAAAAAAAGCGAAAGAGAGAAAGAGAATGATGTTTTTGCGAATTCTCGTTTGGTTTTTTGCGCAACGAGAGAGTATGAGCAAGAAGTTTTTTTTCTCCTCGCTCTCATCATATTATAAACGCGATAGCCCTGCGCCAAATTAATTAGGTCGCGCATCGAATGCGAAGGAGAAATAATCTGATAAGAGAATTTACAGCAAAAAAGAAGATGAAAAAACATGCTCGGCCCTCTGTGAATATACACGTTTCTTCCTACGCGTGCATACCATATCAAGTTTCACGAGTCAGGGTGACGTGATTTATGGTATCGGGATTTTTCAAATTATTATAACCTTTTACGCTATACCTAGAAACTTTCTCCAGGCGTGAAAATCTCTGTTCTTTTTTTCCTTTTTCCAGAAACGTAAGATTCTTAAGTCAACGATAAAGCTCGCCAAGTGCCGCCTCAGTCGTTTTCGATTATACACGCGCACTTTTTTTTTTAGTCCGATATTTTTAGAAGCTCCGAGTTGGGTTTGAGTTTTTTTTTTTCATTAACGAAGTGACCAAGAGATTCCCCAAGCTTCGAGACGCCAACCGAGACAGCTGGGGATCCGCGTATTTACTGTAGAGAAAGTGACGCGAGGGACAGTTTATTCAACGAGTCTGATCCTCGGGCACTCTGAGTCGTAACGCAAAAATCTTTCTACCATTTATGGTAAAGGCGAATCGTCCCTGCGAGAAAACCAAGACCAGACTCTGACGAGGTCATCCACGTCATTGCTCTTTTCAATAATAATTCAAGAATAATAACAATAATATTAAGTTAACACGCAACTTAATACCTCAATTATAAGGGAACTAAAAAAAAAACGTCTAAAAAATGAAGTATTTGACCATTCAGTTCCGGAGATCCAGCGACATAAAGTAAAGGTGGTTGTTCCTCTAACTTGAAACCTCATAGCAGACATTTTTCCTCAAAGTTTACATGTTCTTATATTTTCATAAGACAATAATGACTAACATTATCGCATTATTTCGCAAGTTCTATTCAAGTTTTCAGAAATTAACCAGAAACGAGTGAGCTTTTGAACGTGACTGTGGCAAGACTGCCACCTTAACCGAACGTCACATTCAATATGTATCTACAAGTGCGATTACAAGAGTTTGAGACCCTGGAGACTTATTTGAGGGCTCGAGAGGGGAATTTGAAAAAAAAAAGAGGAAACGTAAGTGCATACTGTGCATATGCGTCTCGCTTCTGTCGACGTCTGTTGAAACGAATGAGAACGAACAACTCGAAGCTCGTTTATAAAACACTGTCTCATCTCCTGGTTATATTGCCCGACGACACGAGTTTCTGCCGCAGAAAGTAGTTTTATGGATAGCAGTATGGATCATAGTCGAGAGAGATCAAACGTAAAACGAACTTACGAAGAACGTACGAGTACAAAAAGCCTTAACTCACTTCCCGATCGTTCATGCATGCTTTTCACTGGACGTGGGAGTCACTTTTGGAAGATTCTCAAGTGCTCCTGAGGGGCTTTTTGAGAAGAAGAGAAATAGATTGACAGAGAAGGAGTGAGAAATCTATTTGAGTATTCGACACATCATCTGCTTAAAGTGATGAAACCGTATTCCAAATCGTTTTGATTATACAAAGACATGGGATTTAGCGATGAGCGAATGAGCAAAATAAGCTTCATTTACTCTAAAAATCATAGTTTTTACTTCAGACGTTTGATTTTTTTTTGTAATTGATACTTTTCAAAATATTTCGTCTAAAGATTGTGTTTGTTGATATATATCACATGAATCTTCTTGATTTTTTCATTCCGCAGACGCCAAATATATAAAATCGTTGTCACCACAAAAGTTTGAATTTTTTTTTTTTTTACCTCAGCGATCTCTAGTAGATTGTGTATAACTCTGTTATTTCAACATATTTTATTACAAAAAAGTTATGTAAACTTTCTACAATATACTCCATAAACTACGTCATCATTGTCGAATATAAAACCATCGTTTCTATGGCAAAATAAATTCAGCTATTTGTAGGACGTTTGAAAGTTTTCGATGCGTAAGAAACTGATTTAACGATATTTTGAAATGAATATTAATAAATATTCTATTTTTGTATGAATGTTCGACTCCGTTGAAGTAAAATTTGGGTGCAGTATAAGTAACAAAAAAATGTGAATGTTTCGAAACTTTCTGATGATAGTGTACATACTGCGGTACACGAATGTTTAATTCGGGAACCGGCTTTCCGGTGGACTTGAAGCACATGCAAGATGAGTAAGAATGCATTTGGTGTGTGCGTACAAATATATGCCCAGAGTTTGCCGCACGAAAATCTTTACAAAGTTAAACGGGCGCACGCGATAACAGCAGTGATTCCGCACGGAGAACCGCAATAACAGTAAACCCACGCACGACCTGAGTATTATCACAAATGGCAAATCCATTCAACAAAACTCCCGCAAGTCCTTGAGGCTAATATTTCATTTAAGCACTTCTACCACACAAATTTATCGATATATACGTATATATACGTTTGGAATAAATCAATAAATTATACCTTAAAAGACTTTTGTAACACATGTGTCGCTCTGAGAGTCAAGAATTCAACCAAATCTTTCTATCAATTTTTCCTGGGTACTATAAATCGTGTAATTTCGACCGGAGCTCTGAATCAGTCGAATGGTAAATCTAATACGAAGATAGCGTTCATTATTGATGCTGAATTACGGATTCTAAAGTCTTCTCTATTTTTTAAAGCATACGACGAAGGTATATATAAAGGAATGTCGAGTTTTCAAATTAAAACGAAGCACACTTCAGTTTGAGATAACTTTGAAATTACATCGTCGAAAGTATTAATAAATATTGAATGAACATCATAGTGATTCGATGAGATACGATGGTAAACACGAATGTTAAGCTTGTTAAATAATTTAAAAACAATGCATGAAATACGAATGTTATCGGCAAAAGTTAGTTTCCTATTCATTTGTTTTTATATGAATTGAAATTATTAATGAAGTTACCTGAAACATTGCCTCCATCCGTGTTCTCGGAATTCATTCTCTGCTTTTTGCTCGTTACATATCTAATGTTCTCGGAATTCAATTTCCGAGACGAACATAGCGATATACAATCCGCGTAATGCACATTTTCTTTCTTTTTCTATATTTATATCTCTTATTTTTTATAATAATCTTGCGTCTCGTCAATTTCTTCAACGCGGTCGAGTTTGTCAAGTGATTAGGACCCTCTCGTGCTTTGGCTCTGATCTTACGTGTAAAAGGATTCCGCGCCGTCACGCTGCATTTCACACGTCACACACGTACATATTTCTCATAACTTAGCAGCACTCGGATATATTTGCATTTGCAAATACCTCGAAAACTTTATGATTTGTGAATTAATGATCGAGAGGAAGAAGAAAGCAAGCATACGTGAATTAAGTGTTCCATAATTGTTTACGAAAAACAAAAATCGACTAAATGGATTATTTCATTGTATTTTTATTTATTTTAATTTTGATTGTGAATTGAATATTGTAACTGCATTGTGACATGCACTTTTTGAAAAACTTATCTTCTGAATGACATTTTCATTCGAAAAGCAAAACCAATAATAAATTGCTATCTGCAAATCAACTTGACACAGTGTTTGCCGATATATTCTCGGAAATTAGTCAAAGGCTAATATAGACAAAAAGTCGAACGGAGAAAAGTATCTGATTAATGAAGGAGATTCTCCAGCAGCGAATCATTGACATGCATTTCTGTTATCGCTTGCAAAATATACGTGAGATGAATATACATTTCTTATATCTATATAAAAATAAATAACTAGAATAATGTATATATATGTATACATAATAAACCATCACGCGTTCTTTAACGTATGATGTCACTCGGTCTCGATGACGTAATTTGAAAAACAAATGTTACGCGTTCTTCTTCGTGCATCGCACTCGGTCTTTCTTATTTTTTCGTATTATACTTTTTGTCATCTCGTTTACACGCAAAAACAGCGAGCTAATGAGCCCGTAGTTATAATCATAACTATATCATGTCTTTTTATACATTTATGTATATATATAACATCTTTTAGTTAATTCCGTGAGAATTATTCACGAACGCAAGTCTTATAAAATGGTGGAAAAAGAGAGGAAGAGATAGAGGGACCAGGAAAAAGGTCGATGGCGGGTTAAATGATCAGACGGACGACCTCTCGATTTTATTTGTCGACTAACGATTCAATTTTAATCCTTTGTTCGGGGATCTTGCGACAACTCACACAATGCAATGAATTATTGTGCGATTATCTTTTATTTGTTCTCACGTTAGTGTTAAACACTTCAATATATTTTAATTTTTATCAGTTTTTCACAATTAGTTGGTCGACGCTTCAAGTACTGATGAGAGTAAAAAACTCATGCAATGGAGGTTTGTGCTTGATTCTCGTTTGTTAAATTCTCTGTTTTTTTTTTTTAATGTCCAATGATGATTTGGTCGGGTCGATATTATCAGAAATGCTTGCGGTACCGAATAACAGTACCACCCATGGGATTGAGTTGCATGGATATGGGTGCAAGTTGAATAGGAACTAATATACGCCAACATCACTGATACTATCAGAATACTTCACCCTTTGGTTGTTGAAGGTTTGTCCGCATATCCAAAAATAATTATACGTTAATTGGAAACCCGAGATCTCCGATTTTCGATTCCTCACTCCCGCACATCCTTTCGATGGAGCTTCACGCTCTGCTATATTTTGATTCTGACCAGGTTACCGTGTTCGTATAGAAATTTGGTATTTATTTCAAAAATACCTTTCTTTCTTTATCTTCAAAGGTTTATAATCCGGAAAGGGAAGGACAGCATTGAGAAATCTTATTGAAAAAATCTTGAAAGTCTGACTCTATCGAGAAAATTGTAATGAACATTGAATCCGGGCTGCAAATTCTATTTAATACGGTAATCCCGAACGAGTCTTCCTATCGATCGTTCTGGATCTCGAATGTTCGATTTAGCCCAAGAATTCTGTATGTCAGTTCTTAGTTGCTAATTTTATATAATTTCGTATCTCGTAATTCAACACTTAGAACTAGGGTCGTTCCACTCTTTAGACCAATTTCCACGTATTTTTCGTTTCAAGACCCAATCGACATAGTGTCGGGACCCTAAATAAAACGGCTTGCTAATGAAGCAATCTTACAGCATTTCCGGATATGCAATTGACAAATTAAAGGAGATAACGTCGGAAGTTTCTTTTGTATACCATCAAAAAAATTCCCTTATGTTTGATTAGACTTTCAAACAGATCAGAATTTAACACTACGATCTTCACCAGTGATGCATTACTTTGTGCCCTCTGAATATTCGAGAAGAGAGATAGAAAGAGAAAAGAACGGTCAGGCCGTGGAAAGGAGACACATAGCGATTCGAGAGCTCTCTCAAGATCCTCTCAGCTTCGTATATGCAGACGTTCAATTAGCGCCAATTGTCGGATGGCCCGGGCGGAAGCGTTGAAACACGAGTGCTTAAACCGTTCTCGAGAAGCGCACAATCATTAGGGGGAACACGTGCACCAAGTATACCATTACAGTGCGTTCAACAAGTATATATTAACAGGGAAATGTAATATGGGGGATGAAGTTTGTTGATCTTAATCAGATGGTAGTCTATTTTAATAACAGGTGTCAAAATTCGATCATTAGAGCAGATTGATCGTAAGAGGTATTTTCGACGAATATACAATTCGTTTGCTTAAAAATTTCATGCGAATTGCTAATGAACCATTTGGTTGCGAATTCAATTGCATAAAAAAAAAAACATCGTAACTTCGTTGGTAATATTAGAGTGAATCTAATTTTCAACGCGATCGTCTCGCCAGTCACGTTGAAAACTTGATTTTTTGGTTAATTTTTGAAAACTTGGATTTAACTTGCGGAATAAAATATTCTGGATATTTTCGGGATAAAGTTGACATGCAACGGATGAAATTTACTCAGAAATGAAGGAAAAATTGTTCATGTCATATAATAAGGGGCAACCCGCACGAACGTGTGAATAAGAGGAAAGTGTCAAGCACCAGATTAATCTGAGTACGAAACAGAATAAAGAGACCGGGAGAATTATAGAGCTAGAGAAAAACAAAAGAAAGAAAGGAATGAAAAAATGAAGAATAAATAAAAATAAAAAATGGAACACGAGAGTTCGAGATTTGTGCACACGAAAGTATATATAAAGTCGGGCGGAGGACGACTCGTCATTTTCTGAGAGAACATCACGAGGGTGTGGGAAAATCTGAGTGTTAGGATCGCGAGATTTAGCAGTGAGGTCTTACAGAGTTTGCTACTTGTAAGATAAAGGAGGAGCATGAAAGGAGGAGAGATGGTAAAGCCACGAGAGAGCGAGATGAGGATTTGTCGCTTGGATCTTAGACAATGGACTATTAGGGCAGTTCCTTGGTAAGCCGCTCTGCTGCTCGCCCAATCTCTCATGCTATCTTTTTCTTTTGTACATAACTTTCGTTGCTTTCTCTCTGCTTCGCTCTTTCTCCTCGGTTTGTATTCTTCACGCTATTTTTTTCCGGGAGACGGAGGAAGGAAATGAGAAAAAGAGTAAACTGGAGGAGAGAAAAAGACATGGGGAGAGAAACAGAGAGAGACAGAGAGAGAGTGAGACAGGAGGGCGAGAATTGAGAGGGTTGCCAGCCAAGGCAGCTCAAGGGTACTCACCGTTTCTCATACACCTTACGTGAATGTACTCAGAGTTTTATGACTATAGTACTGGACCCTCGCCCTTTTGCCAGTTGTGCCCATTTACCCGATTCCCACAGACTCAAGATGAGCTTTGTATTACTCTTCCAACACCCTTTCACCTTCATTTTCAGGTGTTTTGTCATATTTTTCTTCATCTTTCGACGACTTAAAGTATGAATCGTCACATGAAGTTTTTTAATTATTGATTCCTTCAAATCGATAGCATTCTATACTCACAATTACTGTACCAAGCATAGAAAATTAATTGCAATCATTTTGAATTTATCAAATTATCTTGTTTTCAACTCGCAGCATTATTTATTATTATAATTATAATCGTTACATCGATTCTAAGGTTTCTGAATAACTCTCGGGATTTTGTATTCGCGTAAAACTTTATGATGAAACTAACGAGGTCGCAAATACCGTGGAAAGAGGCTTAGATCTTTCAGGCATTCCGTGCATCAGATGTACACAATTTATAGATATAGCATTTTCACCCCTGTCTCATTGCAACATGTTGGTTCTGCTCGTATTACATTTCTAAAAAGACACAAAAGTTCTCGCTCGTTCAAGCAACGATATTTTTATTCAATGCTCACCTGCGTATAATAGAGCTAGGAAGCCAGACGGAGAGGTGGTTCAGAGGGGAATAGAAAAAGCTTTCGTAGATGAAGCAAGGATTTAAAACATCGAAATCGACGACTTTCGTTTCTATACATTTAACGTATACGCTTTCGTGCTGGATTTTTTTTGTATAATTCTGTCACCGGGTTGTCACGGTTGAATATGAATGTTAAATATGTCAGGAAGAAGAGAATTAAGCTCGAACGAATATCATGTGCAGCGACATTCAAAGCTCGTACCAGTTGCCACAGGAGAAAGAGAGAGAGAGAGAGAGAGAGAGAGAGCAGGATAAAAAATACTCCCAGACACCTTTTTCTGGTAATCTTTATTTATCAGGTTTTCTCATCGTATTTTCTTTCTCATTCGGTCTTTTGCACTCGCACATATATATGCACATACTTGGGTGTATTTCAGTTTGTTCAGGCTTGAAAAGTTGAATTTCTCTTGGATTTTCATTTGGATACTCGGTTTGGCTTCGACTGTACGAGGTTCAATATTTTGCACTTTTTTTCGTCAGATCCTCGCATTTTTAATAACTTTTTCATGAAAGTCCTGTATTGCTTGGAAAGTATCACCATCAATTGATTGTATCGTCACTTCATATTCTATAAATAGATGTGTATTTATGTATAAAAAAGTAATTTGTCGTACGATCGTACGAGGTCAAAATTAACAAGTCAATATACGATGTCCGAAGGCGAATGATGTTTATATGAGTTGTCACTGGGCGGTACGAAACGGTATATACACGAGAGAAAGAGAGAGAGAGAGAGCAATTAGTATTCGAGGATGCGTGGTTGGCTATGAGAACAACGATTTGCTGGGTTACGAAACTTCATATTATTTTACTGACCATAAGGATCGTAGTGCCTTTAACACGTAGAAAAAGTGCGGGTGATCCGCCTGTCGTGGCGTGTACACGCGGAACATACATATCTTCAGCTGTGATAGAGTTGCACAATCTTTGCGCGCTTAGAATTTATTTTCGACGCTTCCCCTTCGGTTTTTCGTTCCAGAGATAAAAGATGACGTCAATAGATGAGGAGAGCAGAGACAAAAAATGACTACTGTAACGTAAAATTTCGTAGTCTTATATCAATGACTTCAATTGAAATGGTGAATAAATTTTAATAATAATGATAATCGATTTGGTTCCCTCTATTTTATTCTTAACTCGGACAAGTAAGATTTATTAATTTTTTGATACAAGCTTCTCTCTGTTCAGTTCACGAATATTTTGATTTTCTCATTGGCCATTTTTTTTAATGACTTTTATTTTATCTCACCACTAAATCCTGAAGATTCATCTCTGTTGCGGAGAGTCCCGGGCCAATAAAGCTTCATGAACGAGGAACAAAAAAAATATGCTGCAGTTCGACCCCATCCTATTTGACAGTTCGATGGTTAGTATCGTTCCGATGTGTCAGCTCTTATGATTCGAAGCTCTTTTAACACGAGGAATATTTAATGTTGCGGTAGAAAGCTGGATTTATGTCTATCTCGCGTTTTAACGGGAATAAAGACGTCTTTTCACGAAGCCCTATACTGGCATTTTGCTTCTCTTAATATGCCTTCGCCTCAGCTGCTCTATGAGGTCATTGGGAATCAAATTTTTTGGAGGCATTGGACCGTTCTGACATACCCAGTTGTTTCAAATTGCTCGTGTTCTATTTCTTTTTTTAATTGGTCAGACTCAAGGGGACTTGAACACCTAGATAGTGTAAATATGAGCAGTTGAAACTGACATTTTTTGGCACAACTATTGAAGCTATTAATTTAAATATAGATTTCCCTGGTTCATAATTTACATTTTGAGAAAGGTTATCGGTTTTATTCATACAAAAAAAAGTCGTATTTTGGTTTTTACCAACAAAAAAAAAATGAGAGCAAATCGCTCGAATGGTTTTTAAAATTCATACGGTACCCATTTTTCAAGACAATCGTCTCTTGACGAAACCAGAACAGGACGGTATTGAACGTTTTTTTGCATAGGAAAATCGGAACATTTCTTAAATTTCTTGAAATTTCAACCGATTAAAACGTTCATCAATTTCCGACAAAATATATAGTTTTTCAATGAATTAGGATTCTATGAAACAAGTGGATAAAGTTCCATAGGTTTTACACGTTTCCATAGAAGTGCAACCTCCAACTCTCTCCTCGCTTCCTCTCAGGAGGTTGCTTTTTCTCACAAGGTTGATGAAATTTTCAAAACGGTTCCACTTTGGGAAATAAGCAACCCCCTAAGTGTTCTTTCATTCGCATTTCCGTTCGCTGCTGTACAAGATATCCTGAAAACTATAAAGTTCCACAAGCACTCCAACGAAATTCTCATATATTTTTCGTTCGCGCGTAACCCAGCACGCACTTTTTGTCGGAATACCCGCACAGCTGATCATTTCAAGTTCCACATCCTCTTGCTGCTGGTATTTTGAGGCTATACTATCCGCATGCACCTTTTCCATTGCGTACATGGACTACAAAAGATATTGATTTGAAAAAAAAAAAAAAAAAAAAAAAGCGATATTATTAAACAGCTAAAAAAACAGAATGATCTCAAGGCTATGAAACTGTGTGCAAAATTTCAGAAGCTTCATACGCATTTTTATGGGAATAAGTAAAAAAATTCACAAATCCCAAAACTGTTCTACATTTTTTTCCCATTTACGGAGGAATGTATGACAAATTTTGCCTGAAAGAATCAAGAATTCTGACCGTTTAATTTCGAAGTTACACCGATATGAAGAATATAAGAAGTTTACAAGAGTTAACGAGACAGTTATCTTTTGAACATAACTATATGGTGAGAAGAGTATGTTAAAGGACCAATTGTGAAGGATGATTAATGTGCAAGCAGTGGTCGATTTTTCAGGTCGAATCTACGAAAGAAGTGGTCGTAGCTGTAAACTAGTGAAAGTGTATTTGCTTTAATGATTTTATACGAAAATTTTGTTGAGTTGGTGAAAAAAAATCAGATGATTATCTCCCGAAGAAGATTGTTTTGAAAAGAGGGAGCTAATCCTGTTTATGAAAAGGGATACTATAAATCCGGAATCTCGTCGGATTAAATACTGACATTTCGAAACGTCGAAGATCTTAGGATGCCAATAAGTGATGGACAGGCCTCAGGGTTAAGGCAACGTCAAGAGTAGCTGATAAAGTGATGGAGAGAAGAAATATGTATATCTATATAGTTATATGTCTATGAGGAAAAAGAAAAAGAAAAAGTAAAGTATAGGGATGACGAGGGAAGATGCAAGTTCAGTTGTGTTTGTATGCGTGTGAGCTAAGCGCTCTCTGTTATGAGAGCGACGTGTTACAGGAGAAGGCTCTATAACCATGGCAGAGCACGCTATATATACTCGTGGTTATTCTCTCGTGCTGTGGGTCTCGAAAAATCCACTTTCGAACGTGTTTGGAGAAGGCCAAAAATACGTGATGCAGTCAAGTTTCTTTTGATAGTTCTCGGCCAAAGTATCAGCCTCTCCCCGCGTTTCCTGTTTCCATTTTTTGCGTTGTTATATGTAACACAAACGCTGACCCTTACACTTTTGTGCCTGCTTTTGCATATTCCACTTTGAGCTCATTCCCGATATTTCTCGGCGTTGACCATGGCCCGAGCGGAAGAGTTCGTACCTGATGATTGTTAGGCCATGGATTTTTCAGTCTAAATATTCAGTCCTCGCCGCTGTGAATTTTATCGGGTCTTGTCCTTCGCGTGGAAACGCAAAACTCGCTGTGCGTGCTTTTCGACAATAATTAGAGAACGTGTAAGAAATTCTAAGCTATGCCAGACGGTATTATGAGGTTATGATAACTTTTCGGCGAACTCTAGAAACTTTTACAGTCAAGTGAAGAAATGCAACGTGTATATTATTTCTGTTCATTTTAATCGAATGCCATTTCAACGGTTCAAATCGAAATTTTTGGTTGTCCGATAAAGTTTGCGTTCAAGAAAAAATTGATTATTTTTTTTTGCCACCTAATTAATTACATCAGTAATCGCTATACCAGTCTTTCCAACTGTCAATTGCGTCATCAATTTTTTCTTCACTCACAGCTAAGCATCTCGGTAAATCAATTTGTAGCTCATTTTTTTCTCATCCGGGTCCGTTTTCATGGTTTGCTTTGCCTTTGGGATATACTAATAAATGAAGATGTAAAAATAGAAGAAGTAAAAAAAAAACGGCGCGCGTGCTCAATATTTTCAACATTTGTGTGTGACGCATCTTGGATTTACCAATACGAGAATAACAGGCAATAATTACAGAAGTGAAAAACGCTTAACATCTTCCATATATACCCACGGATTCGTGGCTTATATAATGCATAAAATAAATTGTATACGCATATCGGTCTTAAAGCGAAGCGTCATACTGACACTATAGCGACACGTTCAAATTTCGAAAGCGCCATTTTGGCACACCGTTCGTCCAACTGTAATTAAAAAGTCATGCAAAACAAAATTCATAAAAATTAGCAGAAATTTTTTTTTCATTCCGATTGGATAAATGATGCGAAAAAAATGTACTTTCGGAATAGCAGAGAGATGGTAAAATTTTGTGATCATCTCATACCGAGATAAAACTTGGAAACGCGATTACCGTTATTTCCTTCACACTTATGACGACAGCTCTACTCGAATGATAATTTGATATTATTTTGTGTGCATTTGAGGGTGTGTGTAAAAAGTTAAGCGATAGAAGAACAAAGTTGGAAAAAAAATAGAGTGGGAGAGGGGAGTTAGATCGAGTAATGAGAAGAAACGAGGTGATGAAAAGTGGTGAGTGCAAAGAGGATCGGAAAAACTATAGAGGAGCTGTACGTGAGTAGAGTAAGATATACAAGTACGTATATACATGCAACTCCATGTAACACTGTAAAAAGTATAGAGAACCAGTTCAGTGTGTGATTTCGTAGATGAAACCGGCAGAAACAGATGGAGACAGCAGGATCGAAGGAGGTCTGAGTTCTTTCGTTTAACGGAAATTTCTTTCAAGGAGCAAAAATTCTGCTCGTGGAAACGCCATGTATCTCTATCATATCTCGATCGATCGTATAATCCGTGCGATCCAACTTCTGTAGTCGAATCCGTATAGTTCACATGTTTGTTTTTCCACGTGAGTGTATACGCTCTCGAATTCCACAAGACTTCCGGGCAATTGCTCATGTCAAATTGTAAGAAACGAGATCAATTGGCAGGTATATATGCGTCCAACAGCGAGGTTCTTCATAACATTTACCATTGCCGTTCCATTCGTGAGATAGTTAGCACAATTTTTTCATCAAATATCGCAATATAGTATCGAATCGAGTTTGAATTCGCCACTTCCGCAGTACGGCCGATGGGCTGATGTTTGCGGAAGCATTTTGTTTGATCACCACTCAGATGATCAATAAAATTCTTGTTGCAAGCCTCCGGGAGTATGATCACCAACTTTTTCGACCGAGAAAAACTCATTACCAGTGTTACTTTCGACCCACATCTGGAACGTGTGTTTATTTATCTGTTTCTGTATTTACTCATTGCTTTCTATTTCTTCCGTGTGGACCTCGCTACCACTATTTGTTTGATCTCTTGAACGTAGAATCTTATGAAAAAAAAAACTCGATGCACGAAATTCGTTTCGTTGTCAGCAAGTTGAACATCTTTTACTTTGAATCGATGGTGCGGAACGATGCATGTTTACTTGGCGTGCGGTCAAGAATCGGGGGAAAATTTCGAGGGTTAATGGAGAGTGACTCGTCCCGTGTCCATGCCACCCAAGAGTCTACTTCCTCTTCTTCATCCTCCTTCTTTTGCTTTATTGTTGTCGTTTCTCGTATGATTCTTTTTTGTCCACTTATTATCACCCAGCCTTTTTTTACTTTCATCTTTCTAACCACACATACACGTATTACTTATACGTATATATGTATCAAGAGCTGTGGCAGTGGTTCGTAGGTAAGTATATACATGAATATTAACAAAATGTACTTCATCTTTCTTTCTTTACCTCCTTCTCAGCTTCACTCATTTCGTGAGCGTTCCTCAAACTTGTTCCTCACTCATGGTGAGAAAGGCTGTTAAAATGCAAAGGCGCGGGTAAACGAGGTCTTCTTCGGGAGATTTGGCCTCGGTACTAGTTAGTATTCCATGCCGGTGCTCACAGAGCCTTCTCGCACTCCTTGGCCACCCCTCAATCTCTCCCTCTCTCTCTTTCTCTCTCTCTCCGTTGCTCTCTTGTTCTCAACGTATCGTTCGCCACATGGCTCAGGCGCTTGTAACATGTTCTTCGCATTAATATAGCACGGCTTAAGACAAAGGACGATCGCCGTTTGGTCCATTCTCCACCTTCCAGTTACCGTTTTTCTTTCTTCCCTCTTGCACACGATCTTCGCCCGTCTCTCTTCTACGCTTCTTCCGAGGTCTTCCTCCGATCTCGGACCCTCTTACTGTCCTGTTTTCACCTTATACTTTCTTCGAGAAAAGCCTCCCGCTCACGTCCGACGGGCCAGCGTATATTTTCGTTAAGTTGACGCCCCTCGAAAGGCCCCTTAAATTGGGGATTTCTCGCTTGCCATTCTCAAGCGATCTTTCTCTCTTTCCTCCCTTTTCAACGTACAATTTTCCATCATCTATATAAACGTCTGTGAGTACCTAAAACTTACGTTATATCGCTTTATGTCCATCAGCCGCTTTCCGATGAAATATAAGTTGCCCGTTATGGTTCTATACGATCTAAACAGGCTTCTACCTTCAACTGTTGCTGTTTTGCAAAACGGCAAAATAAAAAACAGTTCCTAAAACTGAAGGCTTGCTAAATTGTTTTCTTCTTTTTCTTAACAAGTCTCATTTTCGCTCCCAACGGCACATTCAAATATTTTTTTATACTCCCTTCTACGGATGTTCGTTTGCTTCAAAATTCCATTAGATTTTCGATGTTCGATCAGGGAGAAATTTTGACGGCGTTTCAGAAAGCGCGTACACAAAAAATTCATTGCGAAACGCAAGCCACGATAAAGTAGGGAGAAATTACGCGAGTGGGATGGATACAGCGACACGAGTTGTATACTTGAAACGGTGAGGGTTCTTGGTGTCGTGTAACGGAGTTTGGTATGTGCACTCGTGGTATTACTTGTGTATATGCAACATGATGCAGCACGGTGTCCTGAGCGAAATTACCGAAGCGATTTTTCGGCACAGCGGGACGCGATCTGCATGATTCTCTCTCTCTCTCTCTCTCTCTCTTTCTCTCCCACGAAGGATGAGTCATCGTGAGACCCGGTGTAACGACCTCCATTCGCCTGTATTCTTGTGGTCACGACGAACGACAGTCCGGACTTCTACATGTTTTTAAAAATTTTTTATTTTATTTTACCAGTGAACCAGCAGAGTTTCTGAGTAACACTTTTATTTTCTTTTCTCGTTACTCCTGAAACTCCTTCAACAAAATAAAACTGTTAAATTCCTCGAATTATACGCAAATTGAACGACTAATACCAAGCTGTCTCTGCACGATTTTGAGAAGGTTATTTATTCGCATATTTCATCAATCGTTCGATTCACACGAACGATTCACAACAATGATGAAATTGAATTTGCCACTTCCATGCCACATTAACCAGTCGGTCGCGACGAGGCAAAAGGACAAAAAGCAGAGAGTTTGACTAATAAGAAAAAAATGTGTTTGTATGTGCATGTATATAATCGAGAGAGTATTGTATTTCAATCGTTACGCGGGCTTGATCGCTTCTGTTATCTCTTTCGCTTTTTCGTTTTTTTTTTTTTTTCATCTTTCTTCTTCTACTTATTTACGTCTATCCGAACACTCTACCGTATAGGCTTTCCATCATGAATTTCACGGCAGTTCGTACAGCAGACGCTACCGACAGTTTTCTGTCATTAAAATTTCGAAGGTATCGGGTTTCTAGTTTCCCAAGTCGATTCATTCAGGCAGAGAATGAAAGAGAGAGAGAGAGAGAGGGAGAATGGATAGAAGAGAGAGAGAGAGAGAGAGAGTTACAATATTGACCAGCCACTTAACCTCGGGATATTGACATTCCCATGCATGGCGTCCTTTCTCATACTCTTTTATTTCTTTCCACTATCCAGCAGCCACATGCACGTCTGTGTGACGATCGTTAATCCTGCTGGAACAAATACCCACTCCACTCTACGATGTGCATTAAATTTTGTTTCCCATTCATTTTTTCTCACCTGCAAGAGTTGCTCTCGCCCTGGCTCGTTATAATTCGATGATAACGAACGCGTACCTCGCTGGGCAACGCGTGTACGTGTAAGAAGGAGAGAAAATAGAGAAAGAAGTAGCGATGAATAGAAAGAATTTTTCTTATCTCACGTGCGTACTATACAAACTTCGGTGGCCTATATATTTCTTAAGAGTGTGCTTCCAAATTCAAGTATTTCAGCTGCACCTTGAGGATCCCATAATACTTTATATCTTTACTTTTTATTGTACATACATGTTGACACAGATTTTATGTAATAGTGTATGATATAAAGACCGATTCTGAGTCAGGTTTATCGATTTAATGATAAGAGTGAATTCCCTGCCGGATTGAATCGCCGCAGATAAAAAGTTATACACAATCTCGTTGTTTGGAAAAAAATTGATTATCAGTACTTATAGATTTTTTAGGACAGTTTTTTCTATGATCCATTTTTCGCCACATGTTTGCTTGATTTTATTGAAAGGGAATATCCCTCGAAGAAATTTACAATCGGCTCAGCATTGATCTCGAAAGAGCCATGCTTGGTCAATGCTAAGCCGTAACGTAAATGTTTTCACGGAATCTTTCGAAGGATTTGAAAAGTATACTTTTCAATCCGATTAATTTTGAATTTATTCTACTTGCAGAATTTTTTTCAACCCTACTCTTTTTTTTAACGTCAAATCAAACATATATGTTTGATTTGACGTTAAAAAGAAGAGTAAGTAGAATAAACTCAAAATTAATCGAATACACCCACATGTATTTTTTCCATACAGAATCGTATTCAGTATTATTGGCTTGTTTAGTTCTTTAAAACTTCGTCTCAACATCATTCAGAGGGAATATTCAATAAATTCCGATAAATTATACGCGTTGCGTTATTAATAACTCATCATCCAGTCATGAATGCAAAAGAGATGCTGTCTCTTTTGTCCTCGACTTTAATGCTTTTGCATCACATACTTTCGAATGTGTCTGACCCAATAACGATTTTTTCACTGATGTGTGTCTGTTGCCACATTTTTCTACTATAAACCAAGGACGAAGAGAGTCTCGACTCTTAGTGTGGGTTTGTTGGTATGTGTGACGTCATGTTCCCGCACCGCACTTATACATCGCGAACACGTATTTGCCATGCATCTCGAGGATTTCGGACTGTTTGAGAGAAGCGAAGGAAGAATGAGAGGGAAAAGATGTGAAGCTTGAAAAGGTGCTAGGAAGAAGGGGGGAGGAGGGGTTGTGCCTGTTTTGTCGAAGTATGGGCACGTAGTTGCCACGGAAGGATCATGGAGTGGACTTAGCGTTGAAATCCCGCGTAAAACTTGTCCGGAATAACAAAGTTTCCGGTACAGGCTACCAGTAGCTGCTTCTCTTCTACTTCTTCTTTTTGCTCGTTCAATGTCTTACTTGTCCAAAACACTCGTCCACCTCCGTCTCTCTCTCTCTCTCTCTTCCCTGCTTATGTTCTTTTCCCTCATCTACCACAACTTCTCCATGTCTTACTTCGGTCTTTACAAGCCATAAAAATCGACGCGAGATTAGCGGAACAAGAGCATAGCCGCGCGTGAAAGACAGTTTAAAGAAAATAAGAAAGAAACAAGAAATTTTTTTACACAATGCACAAAGCTTTGCTGGCTTTGTGTTTAAGCCAACTTTCAGGCGTTGAACAAAAAAAAATTGTAACGGTATTGAGTCGTAACTATGTGTTACACCGATGAAACTGTAAATATTTGGGTATTGCACACGTTTTTGTCCCTTTATCGAGTTCAACAAACTCACGTTGCAGTTTATATTTTGTCTCGCTGTAACTCCTTTACTATAACACGTTATGTTCATATTTATGAAGTACATAACTCGTTAATGTGTCACAAAAAAAGAGTTCAAAGTTACATAAGATAAACTCCAAAGGTATCGTAGTATGAAATGTTCGTGTGTATAGTAACGAACAATTATGAGCGCATTATAGAAGTAGAAAAGGGTATTTATGGAGTTAACCAACTGTCATTCGTTGAGTCGACATATTTTCATTGATCGCAAGGACGCTGTGTTGTTGAATAAAAATAGAGATTTTCACTTGGTGTATCTTATAGGAATGTGAAGACATTAATTTTTAGAAAAAATGTCTAATATGAAGTTTAGAGGTTGAGAAATAATTATCCTTACATTCCTGTATCTAATTCACAAAGTTCATGCTTTATGGTACTGTATTCTGTATTCCTAAAACTGGACACAATCAAAATTCTTGATTTGTTTAACGTTTTTTTCATACTTAGAAATAAAAGGAAAAAAATTTGGCAAATATGTTCAAAATATTTGCACATTGAAATCTAAACAAACCACTCGCTTTTCCTAATGTCTCTAGCTGGTTTGATCTTTTGGGAATTTCGATCCCGGTAAATCTTCCTTAAGAACAGTTTTAATATTCAGTCCAAAATTAAGTGATTTTTGCACTTATTACTGCGATGTTACCATCTGTACGAAATGTACTTTTTATTGGCTTTCCTTCCTATATCCGGTCTCGTTCGAATATCCATCCATACCTTGTGCTCAATTCGTCGAATCCTTCGATTTCAACTCGACTTTTCTTCCAAAGGTGCTTGACGAATATTCGGTTGAAAGAAAGATTGACGATACACTCGGCCTATTATCGGCCATCTATCGATCTGAATATGACATGTACTCATATGTATACACATATGTATATAAAGAGAAGGACTAAGAAAGAATCAAAGAACCTTGACGCGAGAGTATCCCATCAATACATCTTGGCCCATAAAAAGGATATTCACACACACAACCAATAAATGTGAGTGCACCGTGCAAACGTATCCATGAGAGCATTTTTCTCATTCCAGAGAGTAGCCTATTAAGAATGTATTATCGCTGCACGTTTCACTGTTTGAGTTCTCATACTTCTTCGTGTCTTTTATCTTCCTAAGGATAATTTTTTTGGTTATGTCGGTCTCCATTAAGCTACTCGTGTCCTCATACCCGTTTGATTCATCCGATAGAACTCACTCGTGCATGAATATATAGTGGACAGTAACTACGTATGCAACGCGATATACGTTGAGCTTACGCTAGGTTACCCCATCGGCGAAATACGAGACTATCTCAAGGCGAGGATGGAGTTGCTCAGACAGCAATTATATGATACACAACATATATACAATGGATATGCAACGAATCATATTCCAAAGCGTTTTATAATCTTCGTAACATTGCGAGTGAGCATTAACGAAGGAAACACGTAAGAGAAGGAGAACATTCGACTTGTTTTGCCTCATTCAGTTATTATTCATATACAGGAATGTCCTTTTCACATGCTCCAAGCGACGGAATACGAGCACAAAATGGCGTCACAAAAAGTGTAGAATGACGCGGTCAACGGCAACTTCCATATCTGGTTTTTTTTTTTACTTTCCTTCCTCGTTCCATCTCACGATCACGTTTCCCATCCGCTTCTCTACCTAAAGTTCTGCACGCGATTCTTTCCACCGCGCTCTCTCTCTCGATGTCTTCGAGAAACATCTTTACGTCGATGACCCTCTAGGCCAAAAGGTATAACGACCAAAAGCTCAATGTCGTAGCTATATACATTTTCCGATGCGAAGAAAAGCGTATCGAGGGATCACGACAGGCAGGCCAGTTTGCAGGCCCGTCGTTCGGGACAACTTAGGAATCACGACATCTTGAGCCCACCGTATAAAAATGGCTCTCTTCGATCCTGAATTTATATCGTGTGTTTAGATGGGAATTGGTTCTTTATGAGTGGCACGTGAGAATACTCCTTACGACAGCCACCAGCAACGCAACATTGCGGTCCATATACTATTCTACATTGTACACTCGCGCATTGCTTTAGAAAAATGGAAGAAAGCTTCGGGCCTTCGAATCTTCTTCATTTCCAACTTCCTTTTCGTCTTAACGTATAAGCAGTCTCGCTAACGCGTTTTTCAATAATATTTTCTTGATTGGAACGATACATTTAGGTCGCTGTTATGAAAATACCTGCAGAATTTCAAAAGGATTCTTGTGGAGACCAGTAAAAAAATCACATTTTACGGAATAACTGCAAAACTTCATTTAATTTCAGTTGATTTCACTGATTTACGAAAATTCAGTTATTTCTAATACTATATGTAACTTTTAGTTTTAATGGTTCGTAGGAAATATTTTTTCTGAAGTACTCAAACAACAGATGCTCAATGTTATATTAAAACCGAAGAAATTTTAACAAATTAACGAAAATCATTATAATTAAAATAAAGAAAAAAATTATATCGATATTTTTGCAGAACGATGATTTGGTGTTCGACCAGGATGGGAAAAATCCAGCAATGGAGATACCCTTTATCCAAAGGCAAAAAGACCCGTCATTGCTTCAAAGGATCAAGCGAGGACTGTGGGATTGGTTAGCCACGCCAACCACGACCACTGAACAACCCGAAGGTAATTAATAATGATCGTTAGAAAATATCGTCAACATTTACGTTCGATAGACCCGAATAGAGAAAATAAGATATTTTTCTTATTAAATGCCTACAGCGGACAACAAAACAACCGAGGCACCGATTAAGAAACAAGCGTTGTCCACGCCAAATCGAACTAAAACCAATGCAGAGGTTTTTGACTGGTTTGATGATGATTCAAAAGATAGAAAGGCTCGTGCGAGTGGTGAAGAAAATACGATAGAACATGACAACACTTCACCCAAAAATGATGTAAAAATAACACTCGTATTTCTTATGCTCATCAAAAGTTTGTCAACTCCGATGGAACTTATTTATAACAATCTCCAATTAAATTGAATTTTATAGAATGATAACGACATCGGTGAATTTGCGGCTGGTCATACGGATGACGAGGATCTTGCCGGGTCCGGTGAAGTTGAGGGAAGTGCCATTGACGGTGATGGGTGGGTTACGGAGTCTCCTAGAACTGGTGGACAAGCACGTAAGTGTTCTTTTTATCAGAATTAGCATACGATGGATCAATTTTCTTGCTATTTCGTTCGAAACATCCAATTAGCACGAAGGTTCTGTCTATTTTCAAATTAGTTGATGTAAACTTATATACTACGGTCCTGAAAAGCGAAGAGGGACCAAAGAAGATTGCAAAACGTAATTTCAGATAATAATACACAGCTTAGAAACTATCTTTTCAACTTGGTTAGAAATCTATTGGAATAAACCCATAAGTAGCACGGGCTAAAAAAAAATGACGTCGCTATTCTCATTTCTGTAAGTCCTGACACTGAGAACATCGGAATAGTGTCTCCTTTATTTTTCATGCACATCACATTCTCAAAAGATGGAAATAGATGACCCTTTTTTTTGGCTTTTATTAATTTTCGATATCGGCAAAGGGATGTAACTTTTTGAAAATGCTTTACGAATATTTTCAGCATCACAAAGCCATTAAGAGTTTAAGGAACTCTCTCAGCGTAACAGGCGCAAAAATGGTCGATATTCGTGATTTTTTACTCTTAATAAATGATAACTCATAACCAGTCTTTTTTTTTCGATTATTCAAATGAATGAATAAGTGATAGGAATGAAGCATGAAGAAAAAAAAAGCTACTGACGATGGATTCTTCTACTATTCTAGAAATTGACGGAAATTGAAAATGTTAAAAGATTATTAATTTGTACGAACTGCTGTAAGGGACTATGAAGTATTTTTTATTTTAGTGAAAACTAGATTATAACCTTAATCATGCCCAAATCACAAAACTATAGGGAGTTTTTCTCCTAGAGTGAGTGCTAGTTAAATCATCGTGTAAAATGCTCATCACATCGAATTTCGTTTCAGGTTTTTACAGAATAACGATAACTGTTTTGGAGCCTTTCATGGAAGAATACCTCGACCGAAACAGCGAGGAACACAAACAGTTGGCTGGTAGTCTGGTCAAGGGAATCGAAGAATTATATCGTCAAAAAATACCTGATTATGAACATTTTGCAAATGTCGTTAAAATCGCGTAAGTTTAAGTTAAACAGTAAATTATTTATTTGTAATAATAATTCTACCAAATCGGTTCTGTTTATTTATCATTTCAACTGCCAACGGAATACAGTCAATTTTTTAGAAAACAAAATGAATTTAGTTCGTTTTTTAATTGGGTCACAAGCAAGAAACCTATTTGAATCTTGAATGATATGTTCCAGGCAAATTTTGTCCTTTTTTCATAAAAATCTCTCCATCATATAAATTTATATGTATTTTTATATTTTATATATTATATCGACATCATGAATATGTTTATAAATTTTTCAGACGCCTCGACGACGCTTTCACATCTGAGGTGACCCTCGACATTGGTTCGACATTTGGAGACGAAGCCGAAGTACGAAATATCCTCGAGAGGCAATTGCAATTCCACAGATTGGGCGATGTACCGATCGACGCGAAGGGCTTCACGTTCCGCAATTTCCAAGGTAATCTAGTGACCCTTCATATCCTTGAACCCACTGGACCATTTGACCTTCCACACATGCTATTGAGCAGCATTTTACTTCAGCGACTACTTTCCAACTTTCAATGTCTATATTTTAGAAGGGATAAATAATAAAAATGAACAAGAGAATGAATTCATTTGTGAAAATGAGTGAATGTAATTGTCGTAGCCTGCTCGTCTGCATGTACGATGTCCATTATTATTTATTTTTCAAAAATGTCATCGCATCAAATCGACTTAATATCTTTTGTTGTGTTTTTTTTGTTCTTTATTTTCATATTTTTGGCGCATTTTTTTACGTTGGAATGAATAAATTTAATGCGATAAACGCAAAGGCCCCGGAATCGAGACCGAATGCGATGAGCATACAGAGCTCAGATGTCGAGACGGTTCTTGTGCCCCGTTGAACTCACGCTGCGACAATGTGTATGATTGTACCGATGGTTCTGATGAATTCGACTGTCCGCAGTCCACCCTGGTGGGTGAAAATCGTAAGTACATTTCAACAACAAAACTAACTAAACTAAATACAATTTCGTATCATTTTTAATTTGCTTTCATTTTTTTTAATTTTTTATATACTTTTCAATCTTTAATTATCATTTGATTCGATTGATGGTTTTATGAAAAAATTGATTATCGGTATTGGAAATTCAAAGTTTAATTAAAAAGAGTAGTGATTCGTTATCAGTTCTGTTGAATAAATTTTTATATTCACGAGAGCTGCTCAACATGACACATTGATTGAGTTCATGTGCATATTTGAAAACAGCTACTTTTCATGACGTTTCCAAATAAATGGGTTATTATACATTTGGCAGGATTGAATTTTCATTTGTATCGATTGATCGTTTTTTCGAAAGACCGACGCAATTTTTTAAATACACATTTTGCAAAATGTACAATTTTTTTATCGACATTTCAAATTCAAAGTCTAATTGGGAGGGGGGTCTCTTCATTATCAGTTCTGTTGAATAAATTCATATATTCGCGGAAGCTTCTTAAAAGGATACATTTATTGATTTCATCTGAATATTCGAAACCAGATCCAGTTTTAAGGCGTTTCCTAATTAGTGGGCCACCGTACGATATCAGTAATCGATTTTTCATCATTGGGTACTCGAACATAAACACACGAGAAAAAAAAACTTACATCTGCACGTTGTATTTATAGCTTGATGAACAAAAAACTCCACGAAGCTGCACGTTGATTATTTGTCTAGCGATAGCAATTTTACTCTTTTGTACATATATTTTTTAAACTTTCCGTCATTCCGAAACGTTTCTTATTTATAATTGTTCTCCCACTCATATCTGACTGCTTTTCGTTAATCCTTCGAGCCATAATTGAAGTTTTCATGTCCCACCTGTGTTTTTGCAATTTTTTTATCATTAAAGTACTAGTTCAACAACATAAACCAAGTATTAGGGTTCCACATGGTTTCTGGGACGTTTATAAATGTAAAAATAAATAAATAAATAAATAAAGGGTCGTTATTCGTTAATTGCAGAGATGCTATGTATAAATAAATAGTTTAATCTCGTATTTTTTCATGAAAATATTCATTTTCTATCAAACTATCAAGAACATCAGATTGAAATTTTTTTCACAAATTGAATATGATCAAAAGAATTGTAGAGAATTTTTTCAAAGTTTTTTTTTTTTTTTTTTTTTTTTTTTTTTTTTTTTAAATAATAAAATGATTCTTTCAAAATTACGAAAAAAATACGAAATTTTAAGTAAATTACACGAAAATTGCATGGCTCGAAGGTTTAAATTGACAAGAAAAAGAAACATGATAGAACATTTTCCAACGGAGGATATAAAGAAATGTGTATGAAGCGTTTCAATGGTAATACAATTGACCCTCACACACGCTACTACCAACGTTAGATCCCGAAGAAAGTGAAGAAATAACAGCGAAACCTTTGGATCCATCAACCATTGGAAATAACTCTGGACGCACTGAATGTCGGGGTGACGATTATGCCGTGGCTTGTACCGACGGTAGTCGTCACATTTGCTCGTTGCAAAAGTGTGACGGTGTAGAGGATTGTGACGATGGAGCTGACGAGGAAGGATGTTCTTCGTCAGGTAGGATTTCTTCACCTGAGATTTTACCCCACCGTATTTTTATATCTCTGGTTATTTCTATATCTAATTTTTTATTGGATCGTACTTTTGCGATCGAAAATAATCGGAAGCTTTTCTATTTTCAATCATTTTTCTTATGCACGATTAGATAGTTCTCTTTTTGCTTCTTTCGTTGTATGAACGTTCCTCTTGGCTTTTTTCACAAGTTTTTTTTGTTTATTGTACAATAGACAACTTTAGATGCTCGATGTACATAGAATGAGTAAAAATAAAAATTTTGTGACACAAGTAGCATGGAACGAGAAGAGGGCAGAAGTGTAAAAATCTGTACATAAAAAATACAATTTTCTGAGACGTCTGCGATTTTAGGTGAATTTTTGCTGTCACTTTTGCTTATCGACAAATTATAATAACAACCGTAACAGCTATTTTGATTCTACAGTTTCGAATGAATTTGTGTGAACCACCTAACGAGCGTTTCCTTATCGACCATGTAAGTCCATTTGAATCACGACTTCAATTATTAAATATACGATTAGAAATATATTTGGTAATTGAAGTTCGGATTGTTGTCAAGTCGATGCAAATTTCTTTGGTACGAGTATTCGAACCAAATACGAAAATGATTGTGTCACCATTATGTTATGACCACTGATTACTTCGGATGTTCAATTATTCGTTTGCTTTAATATTTTATCATTTCTTCTCTCACAGGTTGTGCAAACGGTGAATTTGTGTGCGACGTCACTCGCTGCATTCTGGACTCTCAACGTTGTGACTTCAACGTCGACTGTGAGGACGGAAGTGACGAACAAAGTTGCACCTATCCGAGTAAGTCTTTTATAATCAATATTATTCTGATGAAATTGAAATAATACTGTACTCAAATGAAACTATTCAGTTATTGCATTATTCAAGGATCTTGAATAATGTTTTACTTCTCTGAAGTAATTTTCCTATTACTTTTGTTACAAATTGTAATTTTGACAAGTTTTATCGTCAGAGATTGTTAGTCTTGAGCTTTCTTATTCTATCTCACGTCGATAAGAAACGTTTCTCCTTGTCCTCCATCGTTAACGGAGGAAAACATTTGGTAACAGTGAACAGGAAAAATGAACGTCAGTCGATAAGGTCGAACTTGTTCTTGACGAGATTTAATCAATCTTTATTCGATATTCGGTAAAACAGAATTTTCATGCAACTTTATACCGACTGTGATGGTACAAATATTTTTTTGATTTTATCAAATTTGCTATTTTCCAATTGTACTGGAACAATTAATTTCTAATTGTTTTTTCCTCCATCGATATATATTACGATTTTAACGAAAATAATGTCGCATTCCAATCGTTATACTTCGATAGTTTTACCAGCGTTGGGTACTCTTCCGATGTGTCAAACAGTCAGGTCAATACTTGGCTGGGTGACCGCTTAGCCATGCACCGACTCGCGTTGGGGATTGATTTTGAAATATTTTGATAGTTTAGCAAATATCGTTGCTATGTTTTTTTGCTATTATTGAATATTCATTTATTCAGGCCTGTTTTTTACTTGGAATAATGTAGCTCTGAATATCTATTTTGTTAATTTGTAATTATTAAGGAATTACTTAACTAACTGTTTTCTACAATGTTGATGAATAGAAGTTTGAAATTTTCGAACTTGTCATTTATTTTATTCTCTGAAACTACTATTTGAACATTTTTTATCATCGTCACTGCACTCTGCAAAGTATTTTAAAGAACGAAAAGTTTTTTATAAAGTTAGAGAGATCGGGTAAAATCTATAGAGATTCAGGATAGCAAGATAATTCCATGGCCTTCAGGAATTCACGAATTTTCAAGTCCCACAAGCATGCAGGTGGGACAAAAATTCTCGTTCTTTCGTTCGCTTGAAAATAGGGTCACAAAGTAGAACGAAGCTGTGTAGTTGTAGAAGAAAAGTATGGAAGCGTCGTGAGTGCGCGAGACGAGAGCAACTGTGGAACAATGCAAGCGAGACGAAGCGATGAATATTCATCGCTCGAGAGCTTTTTTCTCTCCTTGTTTTCAGCTCTCCATGTCGTCGTTGTCGTCGTCGATGTTCGACACTCTTCCATCCGCTTCGCCGCGTGTTTCTGTCTATCCTCGACTCATCCGATCTTGCTATTGAGCTGCAACCTCGAGGATCACTCGTAGTCAACAACCCGGAAGCCTCGAAGTCAGCCAATGTGCATGCCATCAATCCTTCTTTACATTTTTCCTTCGTCTCGATCATTGCTTGTCCTTTCATTCATTTTCGCTACACACTTTTTTTTTGTTATTGCCCAACTGTTCCGGCAGCTAAATTTTGAGTTTTTAAAATATCGTAATGTCTTCTAAACTCCAACGTCAAGACTATTTTCCGAAAGAAAATTCCATTCATACCAGGCACCAGTTATTTATAAGATGACATCAGATTTTTTACATGAACGAGAAAATCCTTCGCAGCCTCAAGCTTCTTCTTCATTGTTCATTCTCGTAACGATGATTCACTTGCATTTCATTCATGCTAATGATCATCCAGTTAACCAGTACCATAAGCAACTGTATATAAGATTTTATACTGATTCAATATTTGAGTATTCAAATTTTACGGAATAAGTATAAATGACTTTGGTTTGAAAAAATTAATATTTCATTTTTCGTCGAACCACACAGAATAATTTACTTCAGTTTCTGCTTATTATACGATTTATGAATATTCATAGTTTTTTTTTCTGTTTTTTTTTTTTCTCAATTGAATAGTCACCCTATGGAAAAATATATATATATTCTTCTTCCTTCTGGGCGGCGTCATATTAGTCGAGATTTGAGTGTTCTTTCCTTTAAAACTACATTGAAAATGTATATTTCAATATCAAAATGCGTTATATTCAGTGTGAGATGTCAAGCCCTGGTAGTGAATAACAATAACTGCATCGTTTATCTCCGCTGTCCTCTTTTTTCTAGTTTGTTACTCGTACTTCGTTATATCCGGCATTTCACATAATGCCTTTAGACGAGGACAATTATGAGTAGTTGGATTGTAGGCACGGGGATGCAGAAGGAGTGACGGTGGAGGAAGAGAAAAAGACAGACAGATGGAAGGAGAGAGAAAGCATAGAGTATTAAAGGAGGTTGGTAGCCTACCGCACGCTAGGCACTACCACGACAAACGTCAAAACCACTGTCTTCGAACATTATTCAGATAAGCCAGTTGGGTGGCCATAATATACCGAATTAAAGGGGGGTGGGGGGAGAAGGGGACACCTACAGTTAACATACCAGTAAGTTTTACATGGTCGTTACATACATGACGGTATTTTTTTTAAGAACAATAATGTGCATAAACTTGTAGAAAACATTCACCGTCAATGTCACCAGAGAGGCTTATTTTACCCGATGAATAAAACGTGAACAAATGTTAAAATAATTAAACGAAAATGATTAGAAGCTCGTGCTAAATGTCTCGATATTCAAAAATGTGTCTGGGAAGTATTCTTCCACAGAAAATTGAATCGAAGAATCTGTGATTCCGTCATTTTATTGACGCTTGACCATCTGTTTATCTTAGTTCTTCGACCCATTGTGGAAATTTTTTTATTTCAAATGGTCTCTGGGACATTAATAAATGTAAAAACAAAAAGACGGTCATTATTCATTAATTGCACAAAGATCAATCATTACCGAATGATTGAATACTGAATTATTATGAGCATTGGAATGGCCATTTTCGCACAAAATAAATACACTCCAAAGAAATACGTACGTAACTTTCCGGACGGTGTTTTTTACTTAAAAGATGCAACAAAAAATTTCGAGTTTCCAAATTTCCAAAAAAATGCATGGTTCAACGCCTTCTGCTGTCAAAGGGATACGAGCTAAGCCAGAGCATACCACGAGAGTCGATGCTAATTTTCCCTAATTGTACACCTTTGTTTCTCTAGAAGAGACCTACCGATTATGATGCAATTTACTGGCTGCCATAAAAACAAATCGTCAAAAAACATTGCAGCAATTATTGCGGCCTATTTGAGCGGAAAAACCGATGGACATATTTTCTTTTCTCCTTTTCGCTAAACCCTCTGATTCACTCTACCGCATATTTGTTTTTTTCGTTTGGAATGAAAAGGTTACAGATTTTACAATGTTGGCAGCACTGGGATCTTCGGGTACTCGAAATCAATATATATTTAACTGTTTTAATTTTTTAAAGACTCGTACCCGGCACAACTTGTGGCGTGTTTGAAAACTTAACTTGGATTCCGAGGAGTCGTTCAATCGCGTGCTTTGTCGCAGCCTCGTTTTCAAGACTATGGCCTCGTCCCTTGTTCTTTGACTTCTTCTTGCGGTTTTAGCTCATTCCTTTCTACCAAGATAGCCCAGTCGAGACTTTGTCCTAAGCCATGCAATTCAAGCTCCAGCAAGTTGTCAATATGTTCTCTGTAACAAACGGTACGCTTCGTAGATTTGAGTTTATGGATTTTCCTTACTCGTAGGACGTCTATTAATATCCGGTCTTGAGTGAACAACTTTCGAACGATAGCAGCCTCCCCAGCTAGTCTATTCTATCATACTAATGGTCCTAGAGGATAAATGAAGCGACACAATTTTTGGCCAGCCTTCCTCGTATTTCCTTCGATCGTGTGTGGTTCTTATGAGACTTAACTATTTCTTCTTGCGTATTTTTAGTTTTCTATTAAAAAACAACTAATATTTTAATGTCTTGAATTCTCAGATAACGGATATCGAATATTCATTTTTGTTAATGATTTTTTTTTCTTTTTTAAAGTTTTCAATGAAATGGACAGCGTATATATTCTCGGTAGACATTTGAATCGGGGGTGTTTCTCAGTTTTCGAATATTGAGGCCTGGCGGAAGTTCGTTCTACTTGATATTTTTATTTCCAACAATTTAAGGCGATGGAGTAGTTCCTTTCTTGCAATATGAGTGCGAGAGAAATAGCTGCAATTTTTGAAATTAAATATTTCCAACACGGTTTCACCAATAAAAAAAGCCCCTGTCAGCGGATTTTTGCCATCGTCTTGCGTACGCTGACAGAACTTTTTTTTGATTAGTCAAACGACATCGAAGAATTTTAATTTCGATAATTCGACGTGACTGATCCATCATCTTAAGTAAGCCAATCATTTTCAAATCTATTTGACAATAAGTTGTACCAAAATTCAAATAGAAAAATCAGTTTACATACTTGCGAGCAGAGGTTATTGCATTATGAAAATTGATTGATTCAAGGATTTCCAATTCGGTGAAAACGTTGAATATGGAAGTCTAGGTTAACTCGATTTTGTACATTGTTAGTTAATCAAGGTGATTTCTAAATGTAATATCCATACTTTAACCCACAGTGCGCAAAGAATCGCTTAAATGCACTGAAACATATTATGCATTTTGGCTTTTTGTCTAAAAATAAAAGCATGCATTTTCATATGTCAATGACCAATATTAACACGCGATATAAAAATACTGTTTATTAGATGAAGATTAGGTGATGGGTACGATCCGTGTATTCTCAATGGTTAATGTTTAAGTGTCAGTTTATCCACTCGATGTATATCAGATTTGAAATTATCTGCACAGTTATGACATTAAAATATGATTAGAAACGAGATTCATTCCAAAACAAATTCGAACGGTTTTTTTTTATTCCCTGTACAAAGTTGGAAAAAAAAAAACAAACTTAAAATTGAAAGTGTATTGTCAAAATGATTGACGCAGTGCGACTCTTTGTGATTTCAAGAAATCCCGCAAAGTCGTTGGTTTAATGAAATTTACGAGGAGTGGAAAGAGAGCTCCAGTGAATTTCATTAACAAGGTGTTGTTGTCGTTTGTCTGTCGTTACGAGTAGAGTCCCCCGATTGTTGGATTTAAACGTAAATGCGTTGTTGGGCTTTTTAGAATTCATTTTCGGTCTCATTTTGCTTCTTCTTGATATCCTACCTCCCCTGACTCCCTTTCTCCTCGTTCGAATGAACGACCTTAAATTAAACGTTATCGCGAGGAAGCGAGTCGCGAATAAGTGTGAGGCAGTCAACGCTTGTTGTTACAGCAGCGGGTGGGCGACCAGGTAGGTTGCAGATTGGTAGGCGTTACCGTGGACGCGTTTTCGCGTTTGCCACTGCTTTGGGAAACCAACAACAGGGACAACACATTTTCCTATCTCTCTCTCTCTCTCTCTGTTTCTTTCTCTCTCTACTTCTCCCTCTTTTTATCTCCATTTCTACCTCTCCCTTTCTTTTTATCCCTCTCGCTACATTTCTTCATTGTACGGTTGTGTGCGTACCAGTGAAAATTTCGTGTATCAGGAGTTCAACTCCAGTATTTCGACCCTGGAGGATATGCATCACACGTTGCATAGAAAAGGGCATATTTTACCACATTTTATTACTTTATTAACGTAACTTACGTCCTTCCCATTGGCAGTGTTCGATACATATTTATTTATCACTGCATATCCGCGAGAGCTACATTGCACTATTGGACCCTCGATTTGTTTAAGATGTTAGCATTGTTTAGAATATCTTTTCCAGGAGTGATTTTCTAGATAGAATAAGTTCAAAATTTTTCAAGACTGTTTTTTCGAAATTTTGTACACGCCTTTATCGTTTACATAAAAATACATATGAATTTTTGGAAAAAATCAAATAAATTTTGTCTCTCAGTGACAAAATCAAACTCGGTCAAACTGTGCTCGGAAAAAATCTTATGATCGGTGACTTGTGTACCAGAATCATTTCGAATATTGATTTTTTGTATATTTGTCGCTTCCAGGAATTATACAACAAAAATGTAAAATTTATTTCAACTCAACTGGCTGAAACCATTTGTGAGATACAATAAAGATGTGTTCCGAATTCAAAATCAATTGAGGCAACTGGTCATTAAGATATCGTGGTAGCACATTTCAAAACCGTATTTACAATATCCTCCTACCGTTTTTTGTGCTATCGAATTTATTTAACTCAACCCAATTAGAAATAGAAAAATAGTCACACACCCGTGTAATTTTGCGATATATTGGTTAGCATTTATTGCTCGTCCCAGTACATTTAAAATTCTTTTTTTTTTCTCGCAATTTATGCTTCGAAAGGCCGTGAAGAATTCTCTTATGCGACTAATGCAATCCTGGTTTTCAACACTTGTACATATTTCTTTATACAATAGATGCTTGTAATTTCATATGGATGCGAACATATATAGTACAAAGAGTATACATGCATTTGTTACATATATATGAATTGTTGAAGCAATTCTGTTGGCCCACCCGCAGAGCTTTTTTCGAGCTTTGATTTATGACAACCCACGAGGCAGAACTATCGTCCTTGTCCGGAGATGAAGTGTACTACAGAGCAATAGTACCAGATGAGAGATAGTATTTACACTGATATTACATTCGCTACTGGACTATTGGATCACGAGTTGGACTAGTGCCTGATAAACATATAACTATTGGATAAAATTTTGTGTATATTGTAAAGCTCAAATTACAAGAATTTCATTTTTTTCCCTAATGCTCGAACTGATCTTCTAATTAAAGACTTTCTAATTAGTCGTACTCTCATACATTTGAGTATAATTTTATCATTTTCACTAATTTTACCCTTATACAGAAATAGCTCGTTGAAGAATGTGACAAGGTATATTTATTAAGACGGACCACGTAGATAACCTTTCGATAATGACAGAGAAAAGATCCGTGGCTAATGTCCCGGAATTATAATTCCTGTAAATTTAGTCTCGGTTCGAAAGATTCACTTCCTTTGGGTATTATCTTCGCTTGCTTCCAGATATGCTCAAATTAGTTACGACAATACGTTTTGGCATTGTGACACAATTTTACTATCAACATAGCTTGCATATCATCTAAAATATCATTTTATCAAAATATTTGACGGTTTGGCAATGACATGACATTTACTGTACGTTCATGATATTTCTAAATCTGGCGTCCTAGAAGTAACAATATAAGTTAAGTCATTGCTGTACAGTATTTATTTCAACATAATCCCGCAATGAGATATTTTCTCTCAAGTACAGTTTCAATTATTCGATTCTACAAATAGGCCATTAAAAACGATTTCGGAACAACAATAGTGACGTTCGAAAATTCTTATTCCTCAAAAGCCATAAGAACAACGATGATTGAAAGTAAGAAAAATGTTTATGTTGGAAACTAATTCTCTTAAAGCACTTTTCAACTTTTCTATAATACAACAAATGGATTGAAAAGTATTTCAGATGCTTAAGTGATTTGAGAGATTGAAGTAATTATAGTTTTGATAGCAGTGTGAAAAAAAGACTCTTAGCACGATCGCTGACAGATTTCATTTCATGTTAATTCGAGAAAGTTTGAAATCACTGTAGTGATAGGTTAAAAATTCATTTAATCATTCAGATTCCGGTTAAAACCAAATTTGCTGACCCTATATATTTGAAATTTAACGCTCGTTGCAAATGTCACCTTAATATTAAATATGCTTCACGCTGAACAATCGACAGATTTGCAATTCATTATTTATAAGCGTGACAATCAATTTTAATTAACAATACACATATCATATCAAAAATACACATGGTTTTTTACCAATTCATTATTAAATACTTTAAGACGTCCTAACAAATAAATTATCAGTGCTATTCAAGAATGATCAGGAGATATAATCGTAGACAAATATGTCCAGAATTTTTTATTTCACTGATACGGTATTTAATGTATCTTCAGTGAAAAAATAATGCATAAGCCAACTTTACCGTTTTGAGTGCTTTTAATAATCGAAGTGCTTTTTTGAATTCATCAATCGTATCGTAACGTAAAGTTTTCGAAAAATAATTCAGTTGCAAAGTCGAATTTTAAAAACACTTCTATCAAACTTTATTTATTTACTCTTTAATAATTGAGATATATACGGGCCCAATATTCTATGATGAATTGATTCCCATATTCATGGACCTGATAACGCTTTTCTCATTCGACTACGTGTAAACTTGTTGAAAAATCGAATTGTTATAATTCTTGAAGGGTTCAGTTTAACTTTTTGATTTTTTTTTTTCACCAGCCTCGGAATACTTGTAAAAATAATCTGAAAACGTAATCTGAAATTAAGGATATTGAACACTGCAAGGAGAAACTATGTGAGATTGATCAAATTGAAGCTTCTGTAAGAATCACGACTTCAGTTATTTTTGGTGTCATGGATAAGGCAACACTCGACAAACAGTGCAAGTTTCGTATCCGGATTAGTTCAAATATTGTTTTCTGTCACTTCTCTCCTGCATCTTAAATATTATGCTGTATTCATTCACTCGCAGTGAAGTTTATTTTTGAAATCAATGGATATATGTCTTTCCGAAGAAAACGATTATTATTTCTGATCAATAACGCTCACTGCTTCTTCTTGTCTTCATTTTTTTTGGGGGACAATGACGATCAATATATTTACACGAAAATTGTAAAGTGCTAAATTATCAGAGTATGTGCCTTCGTCGAACAAATGCAGAGCAGCACTGCTGCTTTCGGTCAATACTTTTACGCAAAGATCAGAGCACGAACTCAAACCTCGTAGCACCTTGAGAAAGACAAGACGACGAGTTGAAAAAGTCCATTAGTATGAAAATGCGTTATACAAGATGCTTTTGAATAAACATGTCGTTTTTCCTTCGTAGTGAGTGTAAACTATACACTTATATAGACATATAAAAATGCAACTGTGCTTTTCGTCGTTGTGAACTTTTCGTTGACGTGACGATGGTTCGCCGCGTCGTGATCATGTTGTGCATTATTTTCTTGCCGAAGTGTCTGACCTCCTTGAAATTTCGAGAGACCTACATAATGACGAAATCTACCCCGGTGTATGTATTCGTCAGTGCAGAAATATTGCAAAGGCATAGAACGTACATTTGTATTTTTTTTTGTTCGATAACAAAACTCATTTTAAATCAACTTTTATTATTTCATAAAAGCTCGTTGAGCACACTGCTTTGTTCTGATGATTATTTTCATACGTAGTTACACTTGTCCCATTTGACGTTATTTTACAAAGTTATTTCAATTTTTAACCGCTTTCAGAACTAAATCATAACGTTTTCTAAATATTTGGCACTTTTTTTACACTGCTTCATCCTGATTTTGTAACGTTTGACGTGAAACGTGTGGGGCGCTACGGTGACTTTCTTTAATCACAAGTGTCGGTCAAACCGTTGGCATTAATTCGTTCTTTATTAGAGACTGGGCTGACGCGAACCTCCGCATAAAATAGCAATTGACGAACTCTCGTTACCCGACACATTGTTTTTTGTACTTACATGGAGACGACAACTTTGTCAATTATTTTGTGCTGAATTAAATTTCATCACATTCTGCAGTTGAGAGTGCTTGTAACTTCAATTTAAAAATACAAAATTCAGAGGACAGAAAATTTAGTACAGATAATCAAAATACAAGATTTATTTGTTTTAAAGGAAAATTAAATGCTAATTTTGCGTTTTCAACCTCTATTCGTAGAGAAGAAAAAACAATAATAATAACTTCTTGTACTCTTTTAAAATATGCACAGGGTCGTTTTTGTTATTTGCTTGAACTGTTATCCATGAAGGAGTGACCGGAGGAGCCTTACAAATATTTATCAAGTGAATTTCTTGCTCGTTGCCTTAGACCTTAATTTAAGGCGATCTATTAGTACGGAAGAGATAACTAAAAAACAGAAAAACATTTTTCTCGGACATTTTAGATATTTTGAGAAAACTAAGAGTCACACTTTTTTTAAAGAAGAACGGAGAACACTTTTATTTTTCTCAAAATATAAAAACTCTCCGAATAATACGTGCAGCAAGATTTTCACTGATTTTTCACTTTACTTTCACTAATTGAGCTCGCATCTTTAACCCGTTGACCCATATATTTTAACTTATGTGTATTTGACTTGAAATTCCGTGATCGGGGCTTTTTGGGTACCATCGATTACGAATCTGAACTAAAAAATACAAAATTAATTGTTTCTCTATTTTTTTAAACAAGAAATACCATGTAAAGAATTTGGAAAAAATTCTCAAAAATTCTATGGAGTATTTTGAGTTTATGAAAAAGTTGTCATTCCGATATTCATAGTAGTTCAGTAGGTGAATTTTTATAAAAAAAACTACGAAATTCGATTATTTATTCATATGAAATGTTTAAGCAATTAACAATTAATGACTGTTCAGTTTTTTTAGATTTATTAATGTCCCCAGGACTATGTAGGACCAACAAACTTGATATTTGTTGGAATAGTAGTTGAATGATGAAAAAAAAAAGCGAAAAAATGCGTAAAACAATAGTGTCACGTGAAACAACGCGATACGTGCGAGCCTTTCAATATTTTTAGATCGACAACGACACGGAAAAGCATGAGCGTTGAAGCGCGTAAAACTCAGTGGTTACGGCTGTCGTTAAAAGTATTTTTTCCCCTCACTTTTCTTAACATTAAATAGGTAGTGTGTACCCGTGGGGTTACGAGTAGTGGCTTTGTCGAGAGAGTTCTACGCTGCGCGTAGGTCGAGGTATGAAGCAGCAATAGTAGCCCTTGCTCTCGTGCTCTGCGTCTAATGGCCATTGGCACCACGTGAAAAAAACCGCGATATACCTGTGAGACCTGAGATGCGTTTGGCTAACTCGCCAGTCGTCGACTCGAGGCCGCGCTCATTGACCGCGCAATATTCTCCATATTTTTCGTAGAAAGTAATTACATTCTTAATTTTTTCGATTGACGTGTGATCATAATAGAATAAAAAACAACAATTTTTTTTTTATAAACAGCTGGTTGAAAGTCTGATACGAAGGCTAAAGATTCGATTTCACTTTCATTTTAATTATGTTTCTAATAATTTATTTAAGCATATGGAACGCTCTTCATATTATTAATCAACCCTTTGAGCTATACATTTCTCCTAATGTGCAATTAACTCGAAACTTGGTACTCGGGGGTTTGGTGGTGGCTCGTTGAATACGAATTTGAACTGCAAGTAGAATAAAAATTCAAAATCAACTGTTTCTCAATTTTTCCAACCAGAAACCATCGTACGGCAATTTTGAATTCATTCCGTACAATTCCTCGGAGTGTATTAAGTTCGTGCATGGAAACATTGTTATTCGGGACATCCGTAGTATTTCAATGGTAAATGAATCTTTTCGTGAAAACCTACAAAATCTGACAATTTTATGATATTTCGATTTCCGCAATTAACAAATAGCGACTACCGATAATTTTTTCCCATTTTTTCAATGTCCCAACAACCATTAAACAATGCAAAAATTCATTCTTTGTATTAAAATAACAATTTCAAATGAACAAACTAAAAAAAGTCGATGCGACAAAGTAAGTCACAGTATCGATCAAAAATGGGTCAAAAGAAACGTTCGTTCGTCAAATTACTATTAAATGGAAAATATATTTTTAATCATGCACATATTCCATCGATGCATTATTATTTATTTCTGTTTATCCAAAGTTACAACAATAACAACAATAATAATAATAACATTGAACAACGTTATAGAATCCTTTGTCGTTATGAGCCCTTGCAATTGATTTACTTCTCCCACTTTTTGTCCTCGGACTATAATTTTTTTTTTACGCCTGTAGAAATTTTTTTTTTTTTTACACAAGATTTCGTATCGGTACTATAATACTGCTAGTAACATTTGTGATATATAGAGACATTTGGGAGAGAGGGTACTGGATGAGAAGCGCACGCGTTGTCACTATACACGCTGCTCGCCCCTAGTGTGTATAGATTCAGATCGGTCACACTATTTTTACGTTACGTGCAACATCCACAAGGAAAAGTCGTTCGAGATCAGTGCTGAGAGCTACGAATACGAATCTTTCACGACACGAACGAGATCGACGATACGTACAGTGGGCAGCTTCCGCGTCGCTGACAAATCACCGCTTTCACGACGATCTCCTCTCCCCTGCCTGTGTTTTTTCTTTTTTTCGTCGAACGAAAACAAATTCGTTCGCGCCTTTCTGTCTATCCATCTCTCTTTTCTCCATCTCCCTCGTTCTGCTTCTTCCTTCTTTCTCTGGCATTTTGATGACTCTATATAACTCTCGGCTTTTATCTACATCCGACTGTGTATATTTAAAAATCTCGGAAAATCATCGGAAACTCGAGACAACCAGCCATCGAGATATCTCCTCTTGCTTTTTCTCATAACGTGGTCCTATTCGTTTGGCAATTTCAACCGCACATCCACTTCGAAAATAATATAACTAGGACTGAGGTTTTGAACTCTGTATCGAAAAATCGTTATGAACCATACTAATAGATCGACTTTCGATACTAGTAGTATAACAAAATACAATCCAATTATTGACATTTCCTTAGAAGCACGAATTTCCGTCAAGGAAGCTTATTCCTGAATAATGAAGATTTTTTATATAGTCAATTTCTTGCTAATTGTGCCAAAATTCGATGTTCAATTGAGACTGTATTGTTGTTTTAATGTAATTTTCAGATGTGACTATATACTTTCTGGATAAAATCAGTTTCAAACTTTCCGACTTTTCTGTTATTGAAATATAAAATTTTTGAGAAAAAAAAATACACGATTTTATCCCATAGTTATGTATGATTTAGTAAAACTGTGCTCGGAAAAAAACTCGTCATTAGTGACTGGAGTTTCGGAGATTCAATGGCTCTGAAAAAAAAAACTAACCATATCCTCAATCCGTGTCAGTGATGTGACCTATCGCACCAGAATGAGAAAGAAAAAATTTTCATTCACAAAATAGTGGCATACTGAACGTTAATTATCGATTTTTCTTCAACTTGTTTCCCTTCTCTTGATCATAAAACGAAAAATAAGAACTATTTCGAGTTCATTCTGGTAACATTGATTGACTAGTTATTGACGTATCGTAGTTGCCATTTAAAAAGGAAAATTTCATAAAAAACCTCTCGCAAGTTGTTAATGATTTTTAATTTTGCTCAAAAAAAATTTGTACGTGTTCTTAAAAGATGATTGAACATGGATACAAATTTTCAGAGAAAAAAATACTCGCACCATTTCAAATTGATTTAATCCTGAAAATGTTATTCGGAAATAGAAATGAAAAAAAAAACTATTTGGCCTTAACGAAGATCACGTAGTAGATGCATAATCGATGATCATCTCGATAGTTGAAAATAGGACTTTTCGCTTTACATTGTCGATAAAACATGTGGGCTTTTTATAGTAGAGGATGAAATGAGAAGAAGAAGGAGTAGTAGATGAAGAAGTGAAAAATATTGCGAGAGGGGAAGAGCCGAAGACATCCAAAGTAGCTTAGTTCCTCCCACGCTTGCACTTTGGCAGTAGAGGGTGGGGAGGATTGTGTGCTTGCTGGTTGCTCGTTTGGTGCTGTTACTGGTGCTAGTCAGAATAGCAAGGCACGACGGTGTTCTCTCGTATCGTTCGCGCGCGTTGTTCGTTCGCCACGCGACCACTGCCGGTTTGTCAGTCCGCCAGGTTCGGCCGTGGCGATAACTCCTCACTCCTCGGGTTACCGCAACAAGACGTATAATCTAGACGAAAGCTTCTAGGCAACGAAACAGTCCATTTAATTCCGTTAACGATAGTACGTTTACATATTTGGATTGATCTTTAGCGGTTTATTCGATTTTCCTTCTATTCTTTCGTAATGTTTTTGCGGGATCGGATTAATATGAGTCCAGAAGAGAATTTTATTCGACAACTATTTAAAAATTGGAATTTATCAATGGAATTATAAAATAACGGAAAACAAAAATATTCAAACGAACTTATTGCTTCGAAAGAAATTGTTTCATGTATTTTTACGAGTGTTCTTTCGTAATTTTAAATCGCTGGATATCTCGAGCATGCGTAATACCCTCGCGTCTGACCATAGCGAGCTTGAACTCCTTTGAATTATTTTTTTCTACCTGCTATCCCTTATTCGGTCTCTCACTCTCGTGCTGGAACAAAGTTCACGTAGTTTTGGCTGTTAAAAATAATAATAGCGTCGAATGAGAACAATAAATGCAAAAACGCTATGAGGAATAATTAATTTCCGGTGTAGCACTATTTATTTTGTGATAGAAACGATGGAACGCCGGAATAATGAGTCGTTGTTCTTTTAATTGAACCGGGTGTGAATTTTGTCAACGTTGACTCTGACACCTTTGTCTTGCACATTTATAAAATAAATACCGAGTTTTTGAAGGGTTTGCGTTGACATGGAAGGTAGAAAAATAATTAAAAGTAATCGGATTCAAAAAGAAGCTGGCAGTTGATGTTGCGATTGTAGTAGCGAGAACAAAACTGTCATTGTTCTGTTGAGAAGTAATTTTCCTGCGCCTCATGTTTTCTCTCGTGCCTACATTCATACTTATTCGTACACACGTATGTCACTCGTAAAAAGAATTTCTGCCGCAAATAGCTGTTGTTTCGTTTATTTCCGCGGCTACCAATTCTTTTAATCTCAGGGCTTGAGCTTTAAACAAAAAACAGCACGTTGACCTGTGCAGAAATGTTGTATATCGGAGGAAGCATGGACCACGAGGCAAAGAAAGAATCGCGTGTGAGAGAGATTCGTGTTCGCAAGGGTGTTAAAGTTACGCGGAGCGAAAAACTAACGAGACTCTTTTGCACAACCATGCAAATATTACGAAAGAAAGCACGTACACTAAAGCTTTACGAAGGTTTTGTTTAAATATTACGAAAAAAATAAAATAAACGTAGATCGAAATTCTCTTCTGTCTCATAGTATTTGAGACTGTTTCACGTTTTTTGTTTATCTAAAACACAACAAAATGAAAGGGATAAATTTTTATTTATTTATCTTCACTAAAAGCGATTCATTAAAAAAGTATCTTTCTTTTGTTAAATCGTAGTGGATTACGATTAAAGGGAATTAAAATTCTCCACAGAAAATTGTTTAACCTCGTCAAATTATTTCGAAATCGTTTCGATTGGCACGAGATAAGTGTTTCGAAAAATAAACTTGTGTTGTAAATCGAAACGTTACATTTTCATGCGCTCCAAGGATCGAAGTACCTCAATTTATTTCGATACATTAACAATCGAAGAATTGTGTCCAAGCAGAGCATAGAACTTGGAAAAGAGAGGGAAAGAGAACGAGAAGTTCGGGCGAAGCAACTGGTGGCCGCGACGGCAAACTTTATCTTACAAATGAAAGCTCCATAAAGAAATTCATGATCTCGTTTTATCGATTGACTCATTACGTACTCAAACGTGCGAAATAAATAAATTGCTGAGCTTACGTTATCGAACCGGCTTTCGAAGCTCTCACCACCGGAATTCACCATGGGAATTCTTAGGATGCGTGAGTGCGTTATTATCAGCGTCATATTTCTACTTCTGCTTACGGATTCGACAACATCACAAAGACGAAGACGTCCGTCGGGGCCACGTAGGCGAGGTAAAGCAATATATAGACATATCTTCTGCACGTATATATAATGCATTAGACGCATCCTAATTCATGTTAATTAGGGTAAGACGAGGAGAGATAGCCATACAAGAGAGATGGCCAACTTCTATTGAGTTGACAACATCAAGTCTTTGATCATGTTTATTGCTCTCTAATTTACTTTAAATCTCGCTTTGAATCTATTTATCTATTATTATTATCTATTTATTATAAAGATCGTATTATTGTTCGTGTGTTTTTAACACACACAATGAATACGTGTACGAAATAATAATAAAACATAGAAAAAAAAACTCGAAAAGTTTGAAACTTTTTCGATCTAGAAAATAAACTCTGGAAACGAAATTCAGAGATCATTAAACAATTTTGACAAAAGATTTACATCAACAATCAAAAAATTCTTTTTCTTCACTCAAACAGACAAATTTCTCATACATCATATCGAGTTCCGCTTTGAATATTTTTTGGAACAATGTAAAAAATAAAAAGAAACGCAAAGTGTATTTTGTCTCACTTTCAAAGTATGTAGTCGTTGATATTATTTCACAAGTCTTATTACCTTCAACGCTATCACGAACGTTGAATTTTTATTTCATCACAGTAAACGAAGG
Organism: Campoletis raptor; assembly: GCA_948107755.1. Classification (NCBI taxonomy): domain Eukaryota; kingdom Metazoa; phylum Arthropoda; class Insecta; order Hymenoptera; family Ichneumonidae; genus Campoletis; species Campoletis raptor. The sequence continues at coordinate 16,526,811 of OX403622.1, forward strand.
TCATGTTGTGCCTGAGCCCTTTTACATATAATTCGAAATTCTCCATATTGAAATGATGAGCATTCACAGACTGATTCTAAAATAAGTCTACGTGATGAGACGGAATTCTTTCTCTCTCTCTCTCTATATATATATATATATATATATTTATTGGTATTACGGTGGACACAGAGCGACGATATAATGACTCGTGTAGTTTTTTGCTTCTTTTATTTAAGTTCATAATGCACCGCGATAACGTCGCATAATTATTAGATCGAAAGAACATCCCGTCACGCCATCGTTTTCCGAGCGTTTATTCTCTGCCACGCTATTCGTTCCTGGCTCTGTCATTCCGTTTGTCTTTATGTCTGTAGTTCATTTCTCGTTGAACCAATACCATAACTTGTATTAAGATTAGAGAAAACTTTCTTTTTTTTTAAGTTAGAAGTTCTTACTGCGACAGTGATTCGCAAATAATATAAAATAAAACCAAATATTTGCACACATTCGTATCGATACTAAGAAATTTATAAAAAACCATAAGGATTACCGTGAAATTAAATCAATTCTAAATATTTATATACCCCTCAGTATAAGTTGATATTTATAGTGCAATTCACTCATTATTCGATGAAAAATTTACCACCGGTCACTTGTAATTTCATTGATTCATTCATTGATTCATATTGATTCACTGAGGAATTTCTTACTTTATAAATAAATAAATTACGACATGGAAAAAGTCGTAACTCTTCTAAGAATGACAGAACTTTTATTCAAACCTATTGTCACTCAACGAATTTGAAATTTATGTTGACGTTAAAAAATATTGCTGCTCTCAATTCTTATCATTTCAAACTTTAGTGAAAAAAAAATATATTGAACCCTTTTTTCCCCTCTGGCAGTATGTTTAACGGAGTTTCTTTAATATCCTCGAACAAAGAAAAAATATTGCTGGCGTTTTATTCAATGCTGGCAGTTTTTCTTAAGCACGAAAAAGTGTCATTCTTTTGTTTCTTTTTTTTTTCTCTGATGCTTTTTACCACTGGCCTTACCATCTCATGCTCAAGTGTTTCACGCTCGGTCCGTCATTTTCGAAATAAAACAATTGCCACGGGGTGTGTGCGCCACGAGAGCAAACACCATAAATGTGTCGTATTTTATGTCCTGAGCGTGGATATGTGTTTGTATGTATAAATATATATGTATAGAGACGTGCTCCTCTTACTGACCGACCTGTCGCTCTGTTGCGGCTGCTATAAAATGCATGCAATAAAGGTACCGCCGCTCTCGCACGTTCCCGTGCCTACTTTTCTTTTCCTCGCATACGCTTAGATGAGAATTCTCCTAATGCAAAGGCCGCGCAAAAACTAAAGCGTAACTTTTCTACCATATCACGTCCTCTGATAATCGTCTCGAATATATGTAATCCAAGAATTACTGGTATAAGGAACTGCAGCTAGCATCTTAAGTCATCGTCTTTCCATTGTAAATTGATCTTCATATTTTTATGATTTACTTCTTGATAGAAAAAAAAAAAAAAATTGTTCATTGACGAATTAATTTTGTTTCATTCAAAGATCAAATCGTACAGTCAGAATCTGGATTATCGCAAATAGCAATTTGCAAAAAAGTGTTTTATGTTTATTTTATAAAATTTCCTACTTTCATTGACAACAAAATGATTTTCAAATAACGCGAAAAAGTATTTTCAGGGTTATGGAACTGTTTTACTCAAAAAGAATCTTGTGAAATATCGTCGCCTTCGATTCTAACGAAAAATTTACGAAAGAATTCAAGTATTTCAGTGTCCACATTGCTTCATTCTCTTAACCATGTTGGTTCCTTTGGGATTGCATGGATTTATTGTTCTCGCTTAAAACAAAGAAAAGTCGAGAATTAAAAAAACAAAAAATCACAAAGATATCGATGCAGAACGAACAACTGTGCGAAAACGTGACTTCTTCTCTGTTTTTTTTTTGCAACAATGTGCATTGTTGATGAAGAAATGGCTAGATATTCATGCAGATGCGTAACAAAAGATTAGTTCATGATTACAAGAGTTTGACAAATGGCTGACCTAGTTTGTGGCGATAGCTGCACAGCTGTGATATGATGAATAATGTAACTTTGCATTAAATTTATTTATTTCAATTACTAAATAACGTAGTAGTATTTTCATTGCGGTAGACCAACATAGCACGTGGTAATTAAATAAATATTTTCGTATGAACTCGCATTGACGTTGAAGTGGATTGTGTTAGCACTGCATCGTATTATTTGTCAGGAATTTCATCACTGTTAGTGTAAATTTGATAGCGTTAATGTGAGGATGCAAGTTTAGCTGTAAAACAATCGAAACTTTCGTTTCACAGAGAATAAACGATCATAGAGCAGATTGATTACATGCCGAATGTGCTAAAGTTGATAAAATTTTATCCTGCAATCCATGTGTCCCGTGTGTGACAAGCTCATGAATGTTAATCAATCGTTTATGAATTGCACGTGATGCAGTGTCACTTGTTGAGAAAAAACGGGTGAAAATTCAGTGTGTCGCTCTATTTCGTTTGTGCATTGAAAATGAGACGACATGGAGCAACACGTGAAATCAGAAACCCAAAGCAGTGGCAATAGAGGCGGCGGTAAACGACCGAGAGAAACCCCGTCGTTGCCCTTTTTTCTTTGCCGCACTATTTTTTCATTCGACGTTACTCGCGCACTCACATAGCTTCGCAATCGAGCAACGCATACTGCGTGAGAAGCTCTCGTTTCAAACTACTGCAGCCTTTTGCTTTTTCCTTTTCTCTATTTCTCGTTTTTCTACTTTATATATAAATATACATGCATACGTACACATGTGGATAAAAAAAATCAAGTACCCAGGTTAACGTCGTTGGCTCGACCCCTGATTTTTTCTTCTCTCTTTTCCGATACGTGAATTCTCATATTCCCTGCTTGCGTGTATATATATATATAGCTTGCGTGTATAGCTTTATTTGGAGTGTGTGAATTTACAGAAAATATTTGAAAGCTGCATACAGGGACACTGTGACTTTTCTATGTATTCAACAATTTTTTTATACCTCTTTTTTCAAGCAAACAGAAAATGTTGTTGAAATAGAGTTTATGTTGACCTCGAAGTAATTGCAAGTGGCAGTGTCCTATGAAGATGACTTAAGTTCTGTTGTTCAAATCATCAGAGATTTAAAAAAATAATGAAACACAACGAGTCTTAACTGACAACTTATTTATTAACTTTTGACAATTACATCATAAAAAACGATGAAATGTACATGAAACGATTAAAGAATAGAATTTATAAAAAGGAAAGTAATTTTGAGTAATCAGCCGTATGAATCAGGATACGTTCGCATGTGGTCAATTATGGACAAAAAAATCACTGAAAACCTTTCTTCGTAATTGACCAAAATTAGGCCCTGTGGTCGAGGCGTTGTGAAAAATATTTTTGTCTGCAGTTGTTCAAACGGTTAATAAATAGAAACTTCAAGTATCGACTCATTAAAGTTGGAAGATGTCAATAAGAAATGCCCAACAATTGAAAACAATTTTTACGTTAACCTCACGCATGAAAATTTGCAAGAAGATTACCACTCTTTGGTCCTAAGATCTGGATATTTATCCACTCTGTAGTTAAACCGTACAATTGCGTATAATATGAATAACGTGTTAACACTTAGAAGTACGAAGTAGTGTGAACGTATTAGTACCGTCCGAGTTCGTGGTTTACATGATAATATTATCGAAACATAATCCAAATTCTCATAATATTTTAAAAAAGATTTCGATGTTGCAATAATATTGTAAAACTTTGAACGATGATGGTGAGGTATAGACGCATTTGCATAAGCTTCCTTTACAAATTGTATGCGCTGATAAAATTTTCACATCAAATCGTTACGCCAATCATACACATCCCTCAGGACCCTCTATCGTATGGCTTTTTTCTTTAAAGTGATTTATTGAAAGAAAAAAAAAGTAAAGAGCATCAATCGACTGAGTTTCATTGAAAGATTGTTTAATACTTTTGTTAAGATTTGATTGTTACACTCATTTTTTGTGAGTTGAATATTTAATATCGAGAGATTTAATGACTCTTAGGAAATCGATTTGCCCTGTAGTTCTGTAAAATATTGTAAGAAATGGGGATGTTTCTTTAGGTAATTGTCGTTTATTAAATACAGTCTGTCAGTGGAATATCTTTAACGCTCTCTTTCGATCTGGCTATACCGTAAGAATTATATATATACTCTTTTATATATTGAAGATTATTCTGCTAGCAATTGTGCCAAGAGATAGAATTAAATCGTGTAGCGGGTACGAACGGTATATACACACACGTGGTACTCCACTAACTGCATGTTCGAGCCACGCGTAGATTCATGCATATTGCAGAGGACGGCTTCACGATTCTCGCATAATCGATTTTATCGTCGCGAGGCCCGTCAGTGTGCGAGAAAGTAGGCAAAAAATGAAAATAAAAGGGAAAAATGTAAAATTTAATGAAAATCAAAGTACATGTTGGACTTTTCCTCCTCCACCTTTTATTCTTTGTCTTTTTCATTTTTTTTCTATGCCCCCGAGCAACGAGACATTTTGTTGAGGTTTATTGACCATCAGTACTGAAGTACTCTTTATATTTTCACCCATTAATACGAAATGAACTAACATCATTGGGATAAATAATTTTTCAGGATATCGGAAAAAAAAAAATACAAATCAGACTAATCGAGATGTCAGATTATATTTTTTCCGACTGATTCTTAAACAAAAAAAAATTTCGAAATGATTGTTTATCACTTATTAAAATTTCTTGGCCAAGTCCATTCCCAAAATGGAATATCAAATCTGTATTTTTTGACATTTGTAAAAAATGATATTGTGCGGTATTTTTTCACCTGTCGACCACGACTTGTCGAAATGAATTTGAGCTGTCATCGATACTGTGACGGACCAGCCGTCATTGTGATATTTGAAGACAGAAGGAATAACTTTAGAGTCTCAATTTGACGTGACCTCTGACTCATGATGCGCCCTACTCACAATGTCATTGCGAAGTAATCTGAATCATGGAAAAGCAACGACAAAAGTATAATTTCATGCGATATTTATGGACTCATTAACTTTATATTGACGATGAATTCGCACTATCGATAGTGGCGCTGAAAAAATAACACAGTTGAAGTGTATGTTACACCAGCTATTGATGTTTGAGAGCGACGGTAGCTCGTTGAAAATTTTTTTCACCATTACTTGTTGCAATATTATTTATTCCACTAGTAACTATTTTATCCTTACTGATTGTAGTGAATTATGAAAAAAAAAACAGCAGTTTTGCACATGGACAGTATAGTTTTTGAGAAAATATCCAGGATCGCATGCTTGGCGCAGATCGTTATGGAGAAAATCGAATCTGATTTCTCATGTAACGGTTATGAAGTGGTCGTTTCTTCTTAATTAATTGAAAAAAGTCCTGTTTGTTGGATTTTACTAAATGATAAGATTTCTCTGCTGTTATAATAATTGATTTGAAGAGTGAAATAATTGTAGATAACTGTCTATCAATCCAGGTGATTGTTCAACGTTTGTACTTCAATTGCGATCGTGTCCATTATTTCGTAATACCATCAATCCCTTTTTGACTTTGGGATTCGTTAAGTAACACAGACATTTGTGGATCAAAGTTTGCGAATTGTTAATGAGCTTGTACACGTATAGAACAGCTTTGAAAGCGTGATAATACCGAGAGCTCAGAGTAAAGCCTGGTGTGGGCGTGAGCCATATTCGATAAAATTCAACACAATTTTCCTCTATCGCTAGTAAAAACTGGACCGATATACGAGAGTGGGATGGAAAGCGGGAGAGAATTTCATATGCCCTGGTGTTGTTGCTATGTTGTATTTCAAGTACAACAAAACGGGCTCCACAAACTGCCTCCAAACTATAGATGCAATGATCGAAGGAGAGAAATAAAGAGAAGGAAAGAGAGAGGGAGAAGGGAACACGATCTTTCTTATGTCGAAAAGGTTCACAAGGGCCGGGAGCGCAATACATCGAGTCAAGCATATAATGCACCGATCAAACGAGCCCGCCGAAGGCGGGCGAAGTTCGATCGGTATTATACGAAGACGTCTCGTTCGAAGATGATTACTTCCCACCCAAAAAATCAATACCCATAATATAACCCGGTAATTATCTTAAACAAAGTGTTATTTTTTTTTCTTGGTTTTGTTTTATTATTAACGAACAAGTTAGGTCTCTAAAGTATGAGAAATATGAAGTTGGTACGGGAAACAAAGGAGTGTTGATAACAGGGGGAAACAAAAAATTTTAAAAACTGAAAGTCTGTAAAAGTTGTGTATTTTGGGCATAGCTGACGCTACTACTGGTAATCATCGAGAACGAGACGTCGTAGTATAATAGGTAATAGGTACATACCTCGTTTACTTCTATTCTCAGAGAGGCAAGAAAGCCGTTCTTAGTTATTCTCTCATACTGTTATATGCCTTTATGCCTCGTTTTACTCGTACCCTGGCTCTTTCTTTCCTTTCCACCCAATTTCAAATCTGTTTTCACGTGTATATTTGTATGTTCCATTCGCAAACGAACTTAAATGCTTTTCTTAGTCTCGTTAACCGACTTGGACTCAACTCGGATTAAGAGTTCCTATTAATCCGTTCGGCTCCGTTTCTCTCTCCTCTTTGCCTCCATTTCTCGCTTTCTCCATCATCTAGCTATTTAGTCTCAAATGGCCTTGATCGGTTGGTCTATTAAAAGTTTCTTATACATTTTCCATAACTTGAGTATAGAAAGTTAAACCCACGAAATCATGTTACGTATATCAAGAGTTTATAGTTGTACAACAAATTGATATCAATCTATACACTGATTTTCTGCACTCACTTCGATGGAATGCTTGCATTAAGTTTTCATTTCAGTCTTGATTTCGAGACACTGTTCTGACAGAACGTACCTTCAAGTCGAGTTTTTTTCATTGTTTGATAAGAGGTTTGGGAACGATCATATCAAATATTCAATGTGTCAAATCGAAGAGGATATTTCGCTTCATGAAAAAGTAAAGTCGTTTTTTTTTTCATCAGGGAAGTAGAGTTTATAAAAATATCGTTTCAGGAAGGGGCGAAGGAAAGTTATTGGAGCAATTGATAGATCACTACAGAAGTATTGAACCGAAACCAAGTATTCCCAATCCTTACGAATAAATAGAGTACATCGGTCGGAAGTTACGATTAAACAGCAAAAAGAGAAAGAGGAAAGAGTTCTGAAAAATGGGAATAAGAAGGAGTGCCTCTTTTTTCCTATATATCTTCAGTATAAGTCGGAAGTGCTACGTCTTACTCGGGGCATACTTCCGTGAAAGAGTATCATGAGGATTCTTTCTTCCATTCCTGATTTTTTTTTCTTCCTTTACCCAGACATATTTGTGCGGATGTGTATACATTTAAACTTGGGTTGGTGTTCTTGCCATTCGTTGAGACACCGATGGTTTGAAATCGTGAAAAAATCGGCATGTGCTCGGTTGGAGTCAAGGTGTAAAAACCACCTAACTCTCCTTGTGCAGCAACCGGACCACGATAGCGAGAGTAGTAAACAGTGGCTCGACACGCGAAATCGATAAATCGGAGTACGTCTTTAGCTCTACCACCGACGAGAATCCGGTGCGGCTGAACTTGAATTTATGGCATTAATTATCGGATACTCGTTCACTTCGCACACCTTCGATCACGACGCGTGACCACTGTGGTACAAAAAGGGATTTGCTGTGCCAAAAATAATACAAAAAATTTCAAGTGACGCTCACAGCTGATATAAACAAACGAAAATGTTTGGTTACACATATTTTTCCTCTCTGTCTCTTTTAAAGGTTTTTTCTTTTTGCTTGCTAGTACATTGACATTAATTCAGCTCATTGTTTTATCGGTTCGACTTATTACTCTTTCCCTCTCGTGTTTACTCAGAGATTTTTCTTTTATTATGCTATTCGATTGCTCTTTTCGTTGTTCAAGCTTTCGTATGCCCCAAAGGCTTTTACCTTCACTTTTCAGCCACTATATGGCGACAAAGTAAAGACGGAGAGAAATATCATTGCCGTATTGAAAGGAAACGTCACAGACTACTCGTTCTCCACGTACGAGATTGAGGGTTGAATCCTTTCCGCAAAACCCACGTCACCCCTTCTCATTGCTCTGTGGATGGTTATATTAGATTTGCGATCGGCGCGTCGTACCAAACTTTTCTTATTCTTTTTCGCGCACGAGCAAACACACTGTTTATTTTCCGGAAGAGGCGCAACTTGTTTAGCTACCGTGGTGGTCTCTTCCTTCTCCAGTATATTTTTTCCTTAGAAAAAGTATCTACGTATTTTTCTATCTATCGTCTTGTCAAAAATATTTGCAATATTCTTTTAACTTCCGGAAAGGACTCTCCCTGCAAGGTTTAGGATTTTCTTCTCTCGGCTCTTATTTCCCATCGAATTCAATTCCGAGACTGACACATTATTTTTCGATCTGTAGAAATGAATTTATCATATTTCCACTTTAATTGAACAAATTTTTGTGTTAGATCCAGAACAACGAAACAATTTTGTCACCAAAGAATTCACAAAAATCAAGAGGAATGATTAATTAGTAGATTTTGATACGTTTATGACTAAGCAACGAAATGAAGAATGATTCTACAAAAGAATTCAGGAGGCAATATAAAAAATCCTTTCTCTAAAGTAACTCAACTTTATTCCGTTCAGAAGGAACTATTGTTCAATATGTCTTAATTTGCGAAGAGAAGGAATGCATAAAACTATAATGCTCAGAACTATTCAGTTTTTTCTAGTTAGTAGAGAATGTCGAGAGAATTGTGAATGACGATATGTCCCGTTGCTGATTGTTTGTATATGTCAGATTCACAGTATAGGTCAAGATAGAGCGGACGAGAGAAATAAAAAGAGAGACAGAGAGAGAGAGAGAGAGAGAAGGAGAGAGCAAAATGCGAGTACAGGGCGGTGCTCGATAAGTGATTTTAAATTGGTACGAAGCGGCTTTCCGAGTGCCGTTAGCTAAGAGAGGGTTTTAACCCCTTCTCCTTGTGCTCCTTTCTTCCATATTCTCATTCTTCATCCTCTTATTCTTTTGTTTCTTCTTCCTATCGCGAGTTTGCTACTCTTTCTTATAGCAAATGTGCAATCTCTGTCTCTCTCTTTCTCTCTCTCTCCCTCTCTCTCCCCTCTTTCTTGTTCTTTGCTCGTCGTCGACGATATTAGAATGAGCGAAGCCCCCGAGTTTATCGCCGCGTAGAACACGCGGGTATAAAGCTCCGCTTTTGATGCCGTACAATCATTTAAATTACGTTATTTACGAGCAATGCCACGCGAGGAGCGCCAACAGCAAGGGGGCACCAACCGTTCTCTAGCCAAGTTAAGAAATTCCTATTTGCCTGTAACGGATATTTAGCCATCCAACCCTTTTCCCGTTCACCTAACAATACATTCATGAATTCGTGCCGATTTATTAAATATATTGTAATGTGTTATTTCGGACATGTGCTCGGTGACGTGACTCGTTGAGAATTCTTCAATCGCTCTTCTTACACTAGTAAGAAGGGCTCTTTGCTTTTATTTCTTCCTTTTTTTTTCAATTATCGTCACCATGCATTTCACTCAACTCTGTCGTTGTCATGAAAGAATTTCAGGGACACGTTGCATTAATTATGTATATGTTACACCTGTAACGTTAGCGCAACGACCTCGAATAAATATCCGCACCTCGATAAATCTACGATTGCAATTCGATCGAAAATCTTCGATTGGAATCTCCGGGGAATTCTACTGCTGTTTTGCACACCCACAATCGTTAGAGATCGATAGAATTCAAGTATGTACGTATACATATGAACGAGATGGTTGGGGAGAGTCGAAGAGGGTTCGATGACTCTGGAATCGTTTCTTGTAGGCAAAAGTCTTGCGATTCACTGGGTCTTTTCATAGATACAAATATCTCTCCTCCTTCTTTTTCTCTCTTTCGTTTTCTTACCCATTTTCTATATGCTCCTTTTCTTCCAGGTGTAATTGACCTGACGATAAATTCTCCGGGCGAATTTCCAAGTCTCTGAGTTCGGTTTATATTACAACATCGAGAAAATATTCCACGAACTATTTGTGCGTCGCAAGAATTTTTATGTTCTCACTGTATCTCGTTTAAATCAACGGGCTAGTTTTGCTCAGAAATCCCGTTTACGTGTACACGATATTAGATGTATTGAAATAAATTTTCGCATCTATTCAGTACTCACAGTATTGGCACGCGACAACCAGGATTTACATCTGTTACCAACCTACTGCGATCAACGAGTTCTAATACTTTGTGATGTGCAATTGATACGAAATCTCCTTTCTATACTTGTGTTTCTTTATTTTAATATAATAATTGTTGTCATCATGCTTTTGACTCCAGGTGCGACTTATTGTATGCTCATAAATTATGTTTTTTCTTAATGCTACCTGTCAGTTTTAACCTTGGAAATTCTCAACTGTAAGAGAGCGTAACTGGTAGTCAGGTATGACACACGCGTATGTAAAGGACATTTCAGAACTAATTGACCGATCCCTGAATCATGATCTTTGACATTTCGTTCATTGTATCTTTGTCCTGTGAAAATTCTGTAAGCTTTTTCATTTTATCATTCGTTACCGATCACAATATTATTCTCATTGTAAAATTAATTGATTGCAATGTTGGTTAGATTCATTGGTTTCGGAACAACTCATGATTGAATCTGTATGTTCGTATACCTGCTTATTATACGTATACTTATAAATACGTGGGTGCAAACGCGCTTGAAAGATTCAGCTGAGATGTTTTTCCGATGATGCAATCGCATCTGATTGCTTTCTAGACTACGAGAACGTAGCTCACACGATTATACTTAGTAGTAAAGCGTCGAGTTGGTGCAGTGCAAGTGTATACGTAGAAAAAGCGATCGACAGGATGACATCGATCAGCGGCTTAGAGCAACCACGTGCGCGCCACAATCCTTTATTTATCTTACTTGTCTTTCCAACCGCAGCTCCAACGTGTTAGAAGCACATCACTTGCATTACTCACACCTACCGATAGGGCAGGCATAGAATTATTAACCTGATTATCTTTTGAGCTCGGGTATCATCGAAATTATTGAATACGAATACGGTCTATAGAGATACGAAAATAGAGACGAAATCAGATTTTACGAGAATTACAGAGAACGCTACGTCATATAACCTATTTATTATTTACGAAAAATATCACGTATTCGAAGATTTGTGGATACAAGTGTATATATCGAAATAGTTGATCTATTTCTGGCACTTTTCCCCTACTGCACCTTTTTCATCCACTCTGTCGTCTGGGATTTACAACTATAGATATTCGGATTTGTTTCGTTCTAATTTATGTTGTACCAATTCGGGATTAAGGCGAGACATCTTTGTTCTAAATTAGTTTTTTTATGCTCTTTCGTTTCCTTGCTATAGTTTTTTTTTTCTTACTCAAACCATTTCGAGATGATGTTTATGCTTGAGAAACTTTATAATATTGGTGCACGGAGACTTATATATCATTGCGATTATATTTTCCAGAGTTTATATATTTTTTAATATTTTGATATATATATCTACCAAGTTTTAAATATAATCATGTCGTAAGGCTGAATCAGAGGTACAAACGTTTGCTGCATCATGAAGAAAAAAATAGGAATACCAGTCACCAGCTCTATAATCGTGGGCGATTTAGGCCTTGAATCTATAAACTGGTGAACGATCGTAATGTCATGTGTCCTCACGCATCCAATCTTGATAGTCATCGATCGTCATATCGTGACAATTATCATCGATACGAACGAATGAAACATCATAGTTTTTTCTTGCAACACTTCCTATTGGTACGTTTAACACGATCTTCCTCTCTGTGGGGTAAACTGAATATTCTATTATTCGTGACTTTCGTCTGTTGTTCAAGGCTCTTGTATTGCAATGTGAGTTCATTGAATATTTATTCCACACGATCCAATATTTTCTTCTAACTCAAGAACTTTTTCCCTCCAACTTTGCCATTATTGTAATAAAAATAATGAGTTTTATGCCGATAAATTTTTTTGCAATTCATAGAAATTCTATCTCAAATCAAATTTATTTTTAATTCATTAATTTAAACTTATTTATATACTTAACGTGTCCGCATTGAATAACATTGTTGAAAACCCACATTGTAAGTTGTGTTTAATTTTTTTCTACAATCCTGCAGTACGTTACAGTATATATAGGCGTTCTAGAAACTTCTTATCTAATTACTTGGCGTGAAAAAAACGTTACAGAACTCTTGCGATGTAAATGAAACCATGCACGCGGTTTGCTTTGAAGAATCGAGCAAAACCGAACGTGTTTAAGTGCCACAGTTCTCTGAGTGGCATTAGGGCCTCATGCGAACGTTATCGAAAATTCTCATCGATGTTTTGTATCGTAATAATCATAATTATTATTTATATCTCGAGATCGCGTTCAGAGTACGGGGTAACCGATGCTGTAAGTTTTTTCTTCTCGCTCACAACTTTTATTCTTCGTATTTCTTCTTCTTCTTCTTCTCCTTCTCTTTTTCGTTTTCTCTCGATATTTCACAGTAAGCATGGGAGGTCCACGGAAGTATGTCAGCATCAGAAGCTGCTCGCCGCTACAGAGAGAATCTGATAACGTAAATCGTTGTAAAACATGATTCCTCGACAGAAGTACTACAATCATTGGCATGGGAATAATTGAGCATACAAATGTTGAGCCACGTCAAAAGCTGAAATCCTTAAATATATTAACCATCGGAGTGGCTGATTACGAATTTAGTCGTGAAGTTTGGATATTTAAAGTCAATAAAAAGTACCGTACGAAATTTTTTTTGGTTGGAGTGAGTTTGCGAACAAAATATCATTCAGATTTTCACAATAGTTCAGTAAAAAATGATTTTTTTTTCATGAAAACGTACGAGAACCGACTTTTTAATTGTAGGTTACATTTCTGCAATTGACAAATACTGGTCTTTCATATTTATTTTTTTACATCCATCCATGTCCCAGGGACCATGTAAAATGAAGAAAACTCGGAATTTGCAGTTGAAATAGTTGGGTAATCAAAAAAATGTTAGAAATAGATTTGACAACATATATCCCATCGTAATTAAAGACTCGGAACCACCGATACGAATTTTGCTCAGCAGAGATATATATAAAAGTGAAAATTACATTGAATTCATAAAATTGTATCAAGTTTCGTTCAATATTTGAGATCGAGATTCTGCTGGGTTTTGGATTAATTATTTTTACTTTTTGCAGTCCGCATTGATTTTAAAGCTAAAAATACATTTGATTTGGTAACGAAGTGAGTAGGCAAGCGAACTGGTATTCAATAAAATAGTTATTGATGTGAGCAGGTATTCGATAGTTTCGAACGAACAAAACGTCATAGTTCATCGTATAATTAGTCGGATAAAGTAAATTTTGATTGACTTTACTGAATTTTTTGCTCCACGTGCATTTTAAAACTTCTTCCCAAATGTGATTGATAGTCACTTCTGTCAATCGCATTTACTGGAATGTCTATCGCATCAAGTGGATTTCGAAAATTGATTGACATACCGGATGAAATGGTAATAATATAAACCGTAAGTGGTGAATTTTTATTTCTTCTTCTCTCGAATACTGTGCGGTGTGCAAAGAATTACGGAAAGATCATTATCACTGCCATAAAGGCTAGTCAGTCGCAAGTACTTTGTGTGGATGTGATATGTTTTTTTGCATGACGCGAAAAGGAGAGAGAGAGAGACAGCCGGAAATGGTTAGTATTACGCTAAAAATAGTGACGATTATTAATATGAACGTCATTCCCTCCTCATTTCCCTTTTTTTCTGGTGTTAAAGTGTGATCCTATGTATACGCTAAACGCCCTGGTGACGGAAGTATTGGCCGGAGAATGATTTAACGGTCGGCCACATGGGTTTATTTTTACGTTTCTGGTCGACAATGCGCCGAGAACTCATGCGATTCAATCTCGTAAATTCCAAAATTCCGTTGTATCGTTAACTTTTAGTAACGAGGATGTTAAATTTGCCGCAAACTTATCCGGCTGAGTTACAGAGACATCACAATTTTCAAATGCAACGACGTTTTTACGCCTTCTGTGGTTTCAGGCTCGTCTACGATTATCGCATGTTTATATGCTTCAAATGATAATAAACATGGCAAAGCATAACATTATGGGAGATTACGTAATAGAATATTCTTTGCGTCCAAGAGTAACGCCGCTTTACGAGCGAAATACTTTATACCAATAGGAATATGCTAAATCCCTTTTATCAATAAACACCCTCGTTGCTTCGAATCTTGGGCTCGTTTCCTCGAGAGAAAGTCGTGCAGAAAGATCAGTGGAACTTTTTTAATATCTCAGCATCCTCTTAATCCTTTGCACTGATATAAACCGTACGTTCTTTTATATAAAAAAAAAAAAAACAAAACGAATATTACGAGTGTGCATGTAAAACATCAAAAAATTGTAATCGCTTATTACATTTGGATGATTTCAATCTCCGGAGCATAAGAACGGCTTCCGGGGCTGACTCAGACGTGAGTTTAAGATCTTCTTGTAATGTTAAACGATTTTTCAGACTGACGAGAGACATCTGTGCATCATTGTATAAAACTACACCGATTTGTATTTAATATTCATGCTGATTCTATTGAATTATGATAATTGTTCTGACAATTCCTTTGATAATAATAATTCATTGCATTTAAAACGTTTGATTAATCGTTGTCTCGTAGAATATGTCGATGACACGTGCTTAGCGTCTCTTCAATTATTTATCGATGTTCTTCCAAACTAGATTGCTTCAACGATTGATCATCTTGTAATCACATGCAAAAGTCGCTGAAGTTTCATTCAAGTTGACCACTCACCACTCCAACGGATGTGGCTTGCATGAAAAATAAAATAAAGAATTGCTAAAGTCTGAGCCACGTTGGGTAGTTATGGGCTGTAATTATAAGTATATTCTGGCATCATTCAACATAATTTACCGCAGTGATGCACCAGCCTCATTCGAGGGAAAGAAAGATATCGTTATGGAACTCACTCGTGATGAACTCATCAAAGCGCGTGCTGTTTAACTCCCGTGACATAACTCACGACACATGTGAGCTTCGAAAGATAGACTCGGATGTCCCATATGAAGATTTTACACGCACGAGAGAACGCGTGATGACAATGCATAAAAAAAATATAAAAAATTTAATCATGCGCTCTTTAGCGAACATTTATTCTCGCCTAGATGGGGTTACAATTTACTTACATTTAGCCTTAGCCCGGACAATTATTCTCGTATGAACAATTTATCAAACGATTGCAAAGTTCTTAGTAAATCGAGAACAACTACGTAACAGACCACGACACACTCCCCTTTAGAACGAACAATACGATTGTTGACGAAGGTCAATTTGATGCGACGTTGTTTAATTTGCATAGAAAATTTTCGACACTCTTCGAGATCAGAAGGCAACTAGTTTCTAACGAGTGTCAAATCGTAGTTTCGATCTCATTCTCATAATATTTTCTCGAATATTATCAATAATCATTCTTTTTTTGTAACGCGTTACGCAGAATTCATTGCACACTTCAATGGACCGTTGTCGTCCACATGTCATTTTCCTGACTGGGATTTTTACCCTGATATTGCCAAAAAGTTATTCTACTGGCATTTTTCTATTTCTTCGTTCGTGTCATGAACTTTCATTCATTTTATTATTCTACTACAAATGTTTATGTATATAACCAGTGATCAACCGCTCTCTCCGCTGCCCCAAGAGTCTCGTAAATAATGCAACAGTCATAATAACGATCACTCGATAAATAAACGGCGTTCGTTGACTTTTCGAGCTTCATGTATCAATGCATATCTCCTCGCAGCTTCCCTCATTTATTTGTCGATTGACATACAACTTTTTTCCTGTGTACGTGGTACTGATATGTCGGATCATTCAGCTATACGCATTATACCGTAACGCATGGCTATTTATGTGTATACAGTAATGTATATCGGCGAGCCTAAAATTCCTCTCTGATAGGTTGGATTCGAGGGTCATTGTCTCTGAATGACGAAACGCGAGGACTTCGTCATGTTCAATCATACGCCAAGAGAGCAACAAAGATATAGATTAAACGACAGAGATAGTAATTATGTAGTGTCAGATATTCTCGGTTACTTGACGCCTCATATACACATACGTCTTATGTTTTGTCTTGAACGAAATAACGTTTTGAAGATTAACGTCAATACGTTCTATGTCCTTTTGTAGCCATTGGAATTTCATTGTTTAGCTTTCGAAGATCAGTAAAAGTTTTTTATCTCTACTATATTTCCATTAAAAAACACGGCTATCGAACGTTTACGAAAATCCTCAATTTTTCAATAAATTTATTCGTGAGTCAAATTTATATTCTCTATTGTTCCTATTTTTCGAGTTTCAAATGAAAACGCGACGCTTTCTGCTGGTTTGACAAAAAAAATCGTATTTTGTTTTACATAGTTTAACTCTATCCATCGAACTGGAATCTCTGCATCGTAATGTTCCACATTTAACCAAATGCAGAGATTTTTTTTGTTTGTTATTTATTTTTATTTACATTGAAAGCAAAACAGTGGTAGCTGACAAGATTGACGTGCATGGTCAAAGCTTTTATCATTTAATTTCTCTTCTATCAAACTGTCGATGTAAACGGCTTGCAAACTCTGTCTTTTTCCTTCTCTCGTGATTCTTGCAGTACTTGCAAATTTTATGAGAGCTTTTCTTC
The DNA here is from genome assembly GCA_948107755.1 of Campoletis raptor. Taxonomy (NCBI): domain Eukaryota; kingdom Metazoa; phylum Arthropoda; class Insecta; order Hymenoptera; family Ichneumonidae; genus Campoletis; species Campoletis raptor. The sequence goes on from OX403622.1 coordinate 16,543,684, forward strand.
GATAAGTAGTGAAATACGTTTTGGTCTGAGGGAACATGAGGGTGGATGGTAAAGCGAACATGCAATATGTCACCGCGTTCGTAGAGCAGCCCCTTGTTGGCAAGACATTTTTTTCCCTCCCACCTTTAGTTTTTCGCCATCTCTCTTTCTCTCTCCTTTTTCTTTCGTTCTTTCTCACTGCGAAGCTCAATATCTGTTTTAAAACCGATTTTTTAGCGACCTCTGGAATTTGTTTATTGATATTTTCAATGTTTCCGATAAATCAGTTATTGATAAATTTGTATATTTTTTTTTCATTAGTTTGTTCAACTTTTCACGTACATACCGAAAGAAAATAAGGGAGTGAACACCAGAGAATTTTCCTTTCAATATAAATATTCAATCAAAAAAGATGAATCTCCATTGATAAAATTAATCGTCGTGTAGTTTGAACTGGCTTTTCAAACCAATCTTTTAAATACCACTTCAATGTGTACAAAGAGCAACGATTTGAAGAGATTGGTATTTCGTGGAAGTAAATTACAGAGAAGACGTTGACAATGGTGCAACCAGAGAGGGATAAAAATGATTGAAAAAATGTGTATATACACACCGTCACTTTCTAGTTTCCTTATCCGATACTGTGTTCACCGACATACGTCTAGCACAGAAAATGGCGTAATCAAAATGTTTTAACATGGAAAATAATCCGCATTGTGTCCTTTTTACTTCTCGTAACCAATGTATATAAGTTTGTACTTATATATATGCCATCAATGGACCATGTCGAGACGAGCTCCCACCCATGCATTACGATCTCCGTGTCCGTAACTCTTGACCGCAGGCGCTGTGACCGCACTGCTTTTTAGCTATACATATACGTATATATGCATATAAACATATTTATATCCATGATGTATCACATACACAGACGTACGTATATCCATACTTCATGTATCCCGCGAAATCTTGCACGACGATAAGCATATTTTGTATTTACGTGAATGAGCATTCGATGGCTTGATTGCCGCGTCAAATCGAGTGAATAAATCTTTCGTTTCTCGTCTCATGTACTCCATTAATATACATATACAGCGTGTACATAATATTTATATATTCTAACGACTTCTTTCAAGTTGGATAAACATTGTGTAGAAATTTTGTACGACTTTTGAGAGGTAACTATACATTTTTTTTTGTAGTATTTATTTTATGTGTCATTTCTAAGTACTAAGGAGCGATTTTAAAGCTCGTTAAATTGGAGCAACAATTTTTGTTTGTATTCAAAGTAACGAAAGATATCCTCAGTATTTCATAGACTAGATTTATAACTCGTGTCGAATATCAATCATTCTATTGCAACTCTTTAGATTAGTATTCTTATACAGAGTACATTACAATGTTTTTTTTTTTTAATACTTTAAGGCTTTAAATTCAACGAATGGTACCAAAATTGGATTCAATTTTGATCATTTTTTATTGTAGTACTGAAAAAATGTATCTGTTGAACACATGTTTCTCGTTTGTTTGGAAAGACACATTGTTGTCGATGAAAGTGTAAAATTTCATTAAGGAAGTAGTCTCTTCACACGATGCAAGGAATAAAAAACGTTTGAGGAATGGATTTTTTTTTTTACTTTTCTAGGAGTATGTTAGGCTTTAAGTAACTCGATCTGTTACATTTGATATTTCAACATTGAATTATTTAAACTGAGTCGTCATTATTTCAAAAATCGTTGTTGGGCCACTGCTTCGTGGTTAAATACTCGCTGGTGACTGGCACTAAAGAAAAGAAAAGGTTTGTTACCAAAATCTCGTTCCCGCCGTCGTTTTTAAGGAAATTTATTCGCACGCCCACAATTTGTCGGGAGAATATACAAGAACGTCGAGACAATTTTTTTGCGACGCAGTAAGAATAGTGAAAGATGCCGATGAACCAGTACAAAAAATAAGTAAAAATAGACGACAGTGTATTAGAGAATTTGTGCTCACAAGCAAAGTGTACATCTCCATGAATATTTTTTCCTCTACAATGAGAACATTTATGTTTATATACACGTATACAGTTCGCGTACAATACTTTTTCCATCGTTTGCCTCGAAAAGTCCATTAGAACGAGGTACGGACGATTTAGCAGCAAAAGAAGCAAAGAAGCAACGGTTTCGCATCTCGTTGCTTACGAAAATATGACACATTTAAATATAAATATATACATATCTGCCTATATACTCCGATAGCTCATCAAGCAGCACTTGGCTTTTAGGTCCACAGAAATTTGATGCTCGTTTTGCTTGTCATGCTGATATCTGCACGTTTACGTTGCTCGCGGTTCGTGGTCGAGGGACAAGGGGCAGACGAATGTAAAATTCACGTTAAATTTTGCTTATACTAGCGAACCATTTTTTAAACAAATATGTCAACAAATGTACACCGAATTTACGACCTCTTTTGGAGTCTAGAGGGTAGTAAATTAATCCAAACGAATAATTCATTCATCATAAACCTTCAGCACTTGCAGAAATTATATGTATGTTGTACTGTCAATTCTGACTCGAGTAAATCACAACAACAAAAACATTCCTGTAACATTTCATTGTGGTAATGTCTTCAGACTCAACGATCGATTGGCGAGTATCATGACGACCTAACTACATTGATTAAACTCATAGTCTCATCTCTTAAACGAAATGTAATTTTATATATACATTACAGGTAAATACTCGTGAGATTGTCTTTCATAATCGTTCATTAATTAGACTGGTTCTGAAAAAATATATACAAAAACATTTGTATGAATTTTTTTGCTGGAAGTTTAGTATTTTATATACATTTCTGCTCGAACATTTAACAGATTAGTTTCAAATAAGTGAAGCTTTTATTCGCCAATGTAAATGAAACAATGTAACTAATTTTTTGTTGCCCTGAAGACATAATTGAGCTCAAAAGAAAAAAAAAACCAGAAAGTCGCAAGAATGAAGTGAACCGGAGTAAAGAAAATTCGTGAGAGGAAACGAAGCGACATGTAAGTTTAAAGCTCCGAACGTAGAGACCCCCCGATAATCCAATGCATGCCCATTAACGCTCGTGAACTAATCTAATAAAAAAGAAAGAAGAGGAAGGCATACAAGCTACACACCTCAGTACCTCGGTACCTCGGTACCTCGTAGACCGAGAGGTTTTACCTTTCCTTCTTTCTATTCACCCTGAAAAAAATAGACGTAGGTGCGACCGGATGACCGAGGGCAAAATCAGAAGTACCGCACCTTTTGTAGTTCGCTTTTTGTTCGCATTACTCGCTAAAATTTCTTCTATACTCCGTTATGCCTGCGACGATTCACTCATAGCAATCCCGGAAGAACGAACGCGATACGCGTACTTTTACTCTTTCGTATAATGTTGCATTGTTAACTCACGACAAACTAACAAACGCACACATTATCACTCGAATACCAACCAGGCAAGCCTCGTTAATTTTTAACGTGTATCAATTTCGAAGGACTTGCATCCTGATAAAAAGATTATATATTAATTGCATTTAGTTTCGTATACAATTTCCATCTCCAATTATTCGAAATTTCAAAAAATCAAGTAAAAAAATGTTCAAACGCCAAATGATTCCCAAATTCTATTTATTGCGCGTTATTTTTTTCGAACTGTATTGGCACCCGATTTTATTTTTATCTAAGCTTTTATGTGATAAAATGATAGTAGAATATCTGCGGTAAACGTGCAGGTCGATTCAACGTGAAAAGACCCACACATTGTTCAACGCTGCCGAAGCTCTATTATCACAAAAAAGCCTGCAGGCAATCGCGGGGTTTCTCTGTTGCTCATAGAACATTCGATACGTACGGTGTGTATATTTAGTTTGTACCTCAACCCGTAGCTCGATTACGAGTACATGCAACTGATTTCAACCATAACTGTTGCATTGTAGAATCGAGGTACAAGCCAAAGCTTCTATTATTGAGAGACTTATACATGGAAGGGGGTCCTTTTATATGATATACTTTTTTTTTTATTATCACGCACTCATGCTTACACATACTTTTTTCCAGGAACAGAAAATATCACGCTGTAGGTTTAGTATAGAGTGTCTTATTCATGTGATGCATGGTTTTAGTCTGATACACGTTCAATGGTAAAAAAATGGAAACAGCAGACATTTTTTTGGTAATTTTGTTATTTTTACTGTGTCAAAGTTTTACCATTTTTATAAATTCCACCTGTGTTCGACGGATTAAATATTGAAATCAATTTATTGGACAGTGACTTGATAAACTCTTATTTTCTCAGGTTCGTGAAACTCCATTCGAAAGCGAAGAATTTAAAGTTTTCAAGCAATGTCATTCACGTCTTCATACTTGTGTTCATAAATATTATTCGCATATGTTTATTCACCGATTAACGCGACTGCATACATGAGGTCATACACAGCTTGTACTTTTTGATCTCTCTCCCTGATTATACACACGCTTTTAACTCGGTGATTCTCTGGTAACGCGAGATCCCCGATGCTGCTTTGCCAAGGGGCATTCTTCGTGCTCCATGGCATGAAATTTTTTTGAAACTTTATGTATACACGCTGATTCATAGTAAGAAGCTATAATAACATAATCCTTCAATTCCGCATCATACCCTTTTGTAAATCATTGACTGATCCTGTTATCGTAGTTTTGCAATCTTTGCAATTCAACTGATTTAGATTTTTTTTTTGTTTTTTTTTTCTTCACCCAGATCGTCTACATGTTTCGTTCTTAAACAAGTTTACATAAAAATACTGGGTTTACCATTTTAGATTTAATAAATTTGCCCACTTGACATAACCGCATTGCAAATATTCTTATTGCCTTTGGCTGTAATGAAGAATTTTTTCTGAATCACCTTGTATCACGGACGTTCGGTACTTGATTCACAGGCAAATGGGATGCCCTCGGTGTCAAGCACATTTAGTGTCATTGAAAAAGAGTTTCTTGTGTCAAAGCGTTTTGCTTTATGTCACAATACACTACCGTCTCTTATCTTTCGCCCTCCCTGCTGCGCCCTCTTTTCCCAGCCACGAATTTGGACGTTGGGTGGGAGGTTTTGATTTCGAGCATTTTGCGGCTGCTTGACCTTCGTTGGTATCCTATTTTGACCATTATTGAAACGTACTCCATGTGCAAGTTTCAAATTTGCATGCGATTCACGCCTGCAGAAGAAAACCAAAATATACCGTTATTCCGGTTATTCGCTAAAAAGAAAATTGATCCAGCGTAAAAGTTTCAAAAGTTGAATTATTCGACAATTCATTCATTAGATATCAAGATTTTTTGTGATATTCTTACTCCACGGAGTCGTATTTCGGTTCTATGGAATTTTTCTTTTCTACAATAAACAATAACAAAAATAATACTTTGATTTTCCATCGTCTACTATATCAGCAATTCTATATAATGCCCATAAAACTAGCTCAGGCAAAAATTGACAGATCTGTTTTCATCGTTTTTCAACACCGCCCTTCATCATTCATATCATTCTGTTTCACGTGTTCAATGCATCAGAGTTCATTTAATTTTAAGTACATGCACCAGAGAAAATACTCATATCTTTGTGCTCCAATATCGTATAAGAGAGGCTAGTCTTTTTCATTCAAACCGATCATGTAACAGCAGCAAGAATCATGTTTCATTTTCAATACGGTGTGTTCAATGTATCTCGTTAAATTATCAAGTACTTTTAATTGATACGTACCAAATTTCTATGGACCAAATGTATTATCAGTGAAGCTTGTAAATTGATTGTCCATAAGGATAGAATTACGAATATCTCGAACTGCATTTTCAATACAGGAAATCGGTATTACGTTTTTTTTTTATATGTCATTGATATTTTCTGTTCAATCTGATTTTAAGTATCGGGGTATAAAATGACTGAAATTTTATGTGCAATGTTCGCTTAGCGGGTAATAAAAAACGAAGTATATTGAAACGACAGATTTGTAAAGGAAATTTTAATCGTGCTTTCTTGTAACGAAATTAAGTGATATTTCGTATACTTTTACCCAAAAGCGACCCTGTAGTCAAGGTTTCTTGTACCGTCAACCATCAAATTATAAAAGTTGTAGCGGCCAAGTGTATTGAAATATGAAGGTAAGAGAGTTCGGAAAGTTGGCGTTTAACCCAGCGTACTTTCCACTCAATCGTTAACCCTTTGCTTCAGCAGCTCTTGACTGGAAGCATATATATTTTTACATAAAATACAAGACGCGTGGTGATGAAAAATGCATTCAGGAGTAAATTCTTAAAAAACTTTGAAGAATCCCGTCAATTGCATGCTCTGAGAAATAAAAATTCGTTGACCAAAACAAATTTTGTTTCGTTTAAGCGAAATTTTAATTAAATTCGATTCATGAATGCTGGAACATGTCATTGGACGAAAGCGACAAATCGGTGGCACAATCAAACAGAGGAATGTTAATTCAACAAAACATCGTTGGACTAAATTATTTTAATCATTTATCCAACGATAACGTACAGTCAATTTAATAATTCTTATTTAAACAAATATTTCGTTAAACCAATTAAAAAGTATGCTTAAGAAAAAAAATGGCACCAGTAGATCGAACCTAATTATTTTGCAACAATGATTTAGTTGATTCATCTGCAAGAAAATTCTGCTGGATTTGTTGGACAAACTTCAACATTTTACATTAAATTAAAAAAAATATTCGAACCCACTATTTTTCATCCAACAAAATGAATTTAGCTACATTAAGAAAGTATTTCTTTGAGTGTTGTAATTACTTATAACAAACTGGAATTTCATTTGCTGCAATAGACATAATCTCAGTAATATTTTAGTATGATTTTCGTAGATTCTTTAGCATCAAAGGAACGCGAACTTCTGGTCTTAATGAAAAGTTGCAATTAGATGTTACATGTGCAGGCAAATTCGTTATTTGCTTGAATAAAAAATAACCTGAAAACCGTCAGACTTGATGATTGGAAGGGTGGTTTTGATGCGACTGGCATTTGTCTGGACTCTTTGCTCTTTTTTTCTTCGTCTGGCAATCCAGCTCTCCCTCTTTCTCTCTCGCTCTCTCTCGAACTACGTAATTCTTTATTTTTCGAGTGCCGTCTCAAGACTACAGACAAAGAAAGTGGTTCTTCAAAATACAATAATCTGTATGGCGCCTCCCGGACGTGAACTTGGTATTTTTATTAAAATACCCAGTGCTAGAAGTTCAGCAGTCATGTATAATGGAATTAGGCATGTACGTATACTACTAAGTAATATACGGAATGTTTGGCTCTTAAACAAAATCTGGAGTGAACGCGAGGGAGAGAAAAAGAGAGAAAGAGAGAGAGAGAGACAGAGACAGAGACAGAGTGAGATGTGAGAGAAAGCTTACATGACCCATATTTTTCTCTTTCTCTAACTCTTTTCCTCTTTAGTTTATTCATCATTATCGCAACGTGCTGCCCACTTGTGTGGCCTTCGTACGAATACGGACTTCTGTTACGCGTGATATCACAAAAAAAAAAAATTAGGCCAACCATGCACCCAAGAGCTCGCAATATCTTGAAATGTAATCACGTGACTGTACTGGCTGATTAATTTTTATATTTATGAAACATGTTTTTTTTTTTCTATAATTTTTTCAAACGAGCAACTTTGTTCATATTATCCTTATTATTTGTTTGCAGTTTGTACTCAGAGCGAATTCAAATGCCGAAATGGTCAGTGTCTCGAAGCCAGTTTACGGTGCAATGGAATCAATGACTGTCGTGACGGCTCCGATGAAATCAACTGTCGTGAGTACACATTTATCTCATTCTACGATTAATATTCATCAATTACTTTTTTTTCTTCTCTTTTATTTCATTCAAGAATATTACACGAAGAAACTTTTTCTTCTTCCTACTTACATCTACGCTTTGACAGTATGTTATTATTGGATTTTGCGTTGTTTTTGTATTTACTGTTCGTATTATTGTGGCTATTCTGTATAATATGTAACATAATGTTTTCTATACGTATTTGTCCTACGTAGCGTTACATTGTGTGCCTCAATCTTTATAACAAGACACAGGTACTTGAAAGTGAAGAGGCTGCTTCCGAAGCTGTATCACTGTGTGTAATATCGAAACTGTCTTTTAACGAAAAAAAATTTATTGTCAAGGTATTCCATTTGTTGCACGATTAAGTCGAAAAACAACCGATTTTACTCGAAAAATATCAATAAAATTTATCAAACTTTTAGCAGAGTAATGTAACTGTGAAAATCGTCTTATTCATATGGCACTCGTTGAAAGTGACCTGCTGCCCGTATTTCTATAAAGTGACCGTATTTCTATGTAAAAATTGACATACAAAATAATTATAGCTGTTAGAATTTTTTTTTTAACTACATTTTTCATTTTTCATTTCGACCATTTTTTCGAATTGATCTAATTAAGTCAAAATAACAGATTTTTGTTTACTGTGAAAACCAATAATTGATTGTGAGGTTTTTGCTTCAAGTTCCAGTGCCATTTATGAACGATCGATGATTTAAAAAAATGTGAAATATTCCATTTTCATACATTTATATACGATCTTATCAGAATTCACATTTTTCTGATTAAATGACAGTTTCGAGGAGACTACTATTATATGTATGTTTATCGTATCAGCTTACAGTTACAATTACATGTTTCCAGCAATTATCCACAGCAATCTTGTATCCCCGGTCTATACTAGGGTCATTTGAAAAATTAGCATCAAATGATCGTTAAACCGTTTGATTCACTGCACCGTGAATTCTCTAGTTTATTAATTTAGACACTACCTCCGTTGAAAGATCTTTCAACTTGGTTTCTGAACTTTACATTATTGCCACACTGAATTCCAGACGTTTAAACTGTGAATGATTTATCGATCGTTCTTGAAACCTTTAATTATAATATTTATATCAATTTAAATTATAAAATACCTTGCTCTCTGCACGATACGATGAAAATCAAAATAAGATCTTTGTCGGTATATCTACTTTTCGTTTATATAATACAAAAAAAAACATTATCAACGAAACACATTAACTTTCCAGTTTTCCAAATAACTCATCAATAGTTTACTTTGTAAAAAAATAGGTATAATTACGTATAAATTGAAAAGATGTTGAAAAAATACCTATAGCGTGACGTAATGAAAGTAATGAGTTGAGTTTTCAATATGAGACAATTGACTATTACACGTGTGAATGAACAGCAACGTGTGCATAATCTTGTGAATTCATGACTCGTTACTTTGTCATGTGTAAGGATAATTATCGAGCATTAATTATATCGTCTCGTGTACTATAGCATAAGAGGATCACAAAGTAGTGATCGAATATCGGTGACACACGGAGTACAACTAACTCCATATAGCTTTTATGGAAATATATAATAAGGACGAAACGTCTAGCGTACTCACAAACGTAGACGGGTTTGAACATCACGCACATGAAAGCTTTAATACACGCTATGTCAACATGGGCTGCAAACAGTCGATACTCATTATTGTAGAAAATGCATAAGGCATTTCATTTCAATTTGACTTTTGGGTCGAACGTTAACCTTTTGTGCTAAATTTTGGCGATCTTTTTTTTAACAGTTTTTCACAATTCATTTTACCACAAAAAATACTAGATTTTTTGCTCGCACTAATGAACATAAAATTTAAAAAACACGAACATTTGTTATTCACTAATTGCATAAATATTCAACATTAAGAAATAGTTAAAATTCGTAATTATTCATGAAAAAATGCATTTTCTACTAATCTACTATAAAAATCGTGCTGACAATTTTTTCACAATACACTCCAATACTCCAAAGAATTGTTCAGAGATTTTTTGAAACTTTGCGGTCTGTGATTTTCGTAAAAAAAAAAAAAAATCAAATAAAAACTTTTCAATCATTTCTGTATTAGATGAACGAAAACATCGTTTGAAAACTTTCTCTTACTTTGAAATTTTCAGACGTAGCCGACAGTACTTTTAAAACATGGCATTAGTTCTTGTGTCGAGGGAAATCAATGAATCATTTAGATGATTAACTTTCAATTGAATAGAATTGCCGAAAAGACAATATATATAAGTTACAGGAACGAACAGTAGTAATATATTCTTTCGATGCTGACAGGTTTACTGACTATTTTTTCGAATAATTCGAATTTATTGCTATTGCGTAGCGTCACCTCAGTATAATTATGTTTTTTAATCAGGAGTTATCGGTAACTGCTTCTTTCACCTCGTTTTAATTATTGAACTTGCATGCTCGACTAAATGATACATATTAACATTCAAGAATGTCGAATCAGTTTTTTTTTGTTTTCTTTATCGTTTCGTTAACTGTCCTGTACATATTCGTCTCTATTAGAGAGCAACATTGGTCGTCTTATCTATAACAATCTGAACCCTTAATCCCTCTATTATTTATTTTCCCCGGGGCACATTATTGAAGTCACGTATATTATTACGTATATTAGTATGGGAATGCTCGGTCCAAGAACTAATCGTAAACCGGTCTTAACGAGGAGACTCAATAATTATAATAGCTATGACAAAAATAATAGCGTGTTTTGGATCTCGTGAATGGAGCCATGGATCGTCAGGTTGTATGTGTACTCCTGTGCCAGGGTACAGTAACTGGATGTTTATATTTTACTTCGATGCAAGATCATTCCTTTGCATATCCATGCAATTTGTGTCTTAATTATTTATTCGTCATTCAAACTCTTTTTTCTAAGCAAAAATATTTTCGTTATTAAAATATTGTATGGTTTAATCTTCGAAATTTCGCGAGAATAACTATTTATTTTCGAAACATTAACTCCAAAGCTTATCTTTCGATCCTTTTGACGAGCATAGCAACTTCAGCAGAGATATTATTCCGGGGGGAAGGGAGAACGAAATGAAAATAAAAAGAAGGAAATTTTGTAAATTAAAAATAGGAGCTATGAAATTTTTTGACGAACGCTCGTGTGTGCACATTCGCGTGTGGTCTCCTACCTTCGAATGAAATTAACTCGCGTTTATTAGTCGCTCTAATAACCGTTCCGGCATTTTAATCCGACGTTAATCTCCAGGGGTGCACCGACCTACACACGCCAATAGTGTGTATGCACGTGTGTGTCTTGACGTTAGTATGTAACTGTGACTCTCTTGCAGTCTGCGAAATGGTGACGAGGATATTTTGCATTTTCACGCGCGCCATGGTGATATAATCCAATTCCATTGGCCGCCCTCGTCCTTCGACCATCGCTCGTTCATACTCATGTAATAATTATTTATAGAGAAGAGTATGTCGTTGGTTTTCGACGTGTAAGAGTATATGTTGGCACAAAAAATAATAATCATATAAGAATACGTTGAATAATGTGACATAATTAATGGTGTAATTAAGATAAAAGATCAATTATCATTGGAGCTTAATTAAAAAATCATTGGTAATGAATTCTTAGGCTCAACAGTAATGTTCTTTTCGCGAAAACCGTTTGAAATAATGATTCATTTTTCTAAATAAACAGCCTGTTCATCGGAATTGAAATCTCACTTAGTTCCTCAACAATAATGTTCACGCTCTATGTTCTATGTTCATGAGAATTTTTTTTGTTGACTTCCATATAACCATTCAATATCCAACGAAGTTGAAAATAACTCCAATTGTTATCATAAAAAATATGTATTTTTCGAATTTTTCAAAAACTTTATCACGCTTTATAGCGTTTTCATAATTAAATATTCTTCTAATGGGACTTTATCGTATACCATTCTCTACTTTATCGAAAAACGAAGAGACGCGTGAATAATTGACTCTTATTATCGCGATGGAGACATTTTATGTTATTTATGAGAATATTCGGGTCGATTTTGACCCTTCGTCCTGCTTACGCCCGCAAAGGTAGATCGTAAGTGTCCAGGGTTAATAGAGTCGGCGAATTTCAGAAAACTAAAAACTACATTTTTATTCGAAATTAATTTGCAAAGTCATGAATGAAGGTAAAGCAGTGATTTTTTTGTCTAGATCGTTTTTTGTTAACTTTTATTACAAACACAAAAAAATTGCATATAAATAACTCTATTACCATCAATATTAATGTACGAGTCGTGGATCTGAATGTGTACGTCCTTTCGCGTACGTCATTCGTTTAAAGCCAACAATCAAAAATGTGTTATAATCTGAAAATAGTCTCTACAGCATGGTTGAGCCGAATTTAAATAGAAAGAAAAAAGTAATGAGAAAGAATATGATTCCATCTTGCAATTTTAACTTAACTGATCGTTACTGTAACTATTGACCTATCAATCACAGAAAAATCAATTTCCCATGTACAATATCCCTTCAATATCCCCATATTTTTCCAATCTACGTTTACCATTTTTTTATTTGACGTTCAATCATCCGTTTCTATTATGTTCGTTGTTTTGTTGAGAAAAAACTTTTGTGTTTGTCTATTTTTGTATATGTATGTTTTTTCATCCAGCTGTTGGTTCGATTCGTGGGTGTAAAATATGTGTAATTCCTTGTCTGAAATATCTCGATGTGTGTGATTCCTTTTTCCCTTGTGCCTTCTCGCAAACGTGGTTTCCACGTCGTGAAACATTTACTAGTCGCTCGTGGCGAAATCGTAGATGGTTGGAAATAAAATACGATTTGCACCTGTTGCTCGTGAACCCTTGCGATTGAGGGTGCTCGAAAGTGGTCCAGAGGTCGCGAGTTTTCAAAGCTTTTATAGTCGTTATCATAACCTACTACTACTTTTTTTTTGCGTATATATTATTGATACTCCATTTTTTTTTACTAATGACACAGATTTGTGTATTTTATTTTAATTTCACAATTTTTTAAATATTTATCATCTTTGAGGGTTTCAATGTCAATGCAATTAAATTCTATCCAAACTGTCTCGTTGTCTCACTGCTTTTAAATATTCAAATTGAAACATTTTCGCGCTCTTTCTATTTGTTCTTTTTTGGTGTATTTCTTGTCTGTTTTATGTTCGTTACGATCTCTGTGTGTTTTCACTATTTCTCAAACTCTCTCAGCTTCGTGATTTGTACGCGCTGTTTCGAGGTTCACTTATATATTATTGAAAAATCTACACAGAACAGCGTTCTAGTGCTTATTTTTATGGTTTCCGAAAGAATCATTGTAATAAAATCGTTTGCACCAATTTTCTTGCGGATGTATGCAACGTCCAAGTCCGAGAAAATCGGATCTTGCAAGTTGCTTCAGTGGTCGTTCATCGCAGTTTAAACACAAATAACAATCCATACATTCACTTCGTTCTACTTATTGTTAGCGTATTTCTTCGCAAAAAAAAGAAGGTACCAATTTTTCGAATATTCAAATATTCATGAATATCTTCTTGATAAATGTGGCTTCGACTCGCTTAAAATGTGCAGCGATGCTTGGTGGAATATGTCGCTCGCTTCTTGATCATTCAAGAATATTCATCTTTCGTGAGCTCATGAATCTCTCTCACAAGACTCTCATTCTAAAGCAATTTCTTCGTACTCGAATCTTCGATATCCAGCCCAAATGAATGAAAAACACGAAATACTCATGAACGCGTCAAATGATGATTCTTACAGCATGCAAAGACGACCAGTTCGAGTGCGCTCCACTCTATTGCATTTCAATGGACTGGCGATGTGACGGTATCAATCACTGTTCCAACGGTCGAGACGAAAAGGACTGCAACCAAATAAATCGTACGAAACAAGCAACATTTGACAAACAACAGTATACTATACCGTCAATTATTCGTAACCTATATACATGTATATATATAGACATACATTATTTTTGGGACCTTCACAGTGTAATGGGCATAAAATTGGCCGGTTTTATTGTTTTTTTTTCTCAGTCAATGAGATCTAATAACCAGTTGGATTTTTGTATTGTTCATTCAACTGAATATTGCAGTACATGAAGGATGTGTGACATCTTTGGCCCCTTCAAAATGGTGTCCGAAAAAAAATATTCCTATACTCCTCTAAAAATTGTGCATTTTTTCAACAGTTCTGCTTTCAAAAACGTATGAAATTAAAAATTGGAAACGGAAGCTCTCCAAGGAAAGTTCTAAAAAATGATGTGTGACAAAATTTAAAAAGCTCATAAAGGTCTGTCGTTTTTGAAAGCAATGTTTCGAAAAAACTGCGCTCCGCGGCCAGTTGTATTATTTTTTATAGAAAAGGCTGTCACGAGCCAACAAATTCAAAATTCGTGACTAAAATTAAACAGGATGTTTATTAGAGTCTAGATTTTTTAAATTATACACTGAGAAGATCCCTTAACTAGTATATAAAAACATATAAACCCTTACACAACCGTATACACACTGGTGTATATATTGACGCTTAAGTACTTGAGAAAACTATAACGACGTACCATTCCGACGCCAACGAGTATTACTGGTCGGTTTAGTATGATTAGAACGTGCGTTTGCGACGTCTGACCACCGAGTATTTTAGAGGCGTCTCGTTCCATCTTTCTCCCTCTCTCTCTCTCTCCCTCTCGCCGTATTTCATTTCTGTTTCTATTTCTTTTCGTCTTTCGTCGTAGCGGAAGTCTTTTCTCGTTTGTGCTAAACGACATGCCACATCGTGGACGGAGACGGGTCTTAACCGATACAAACGTTTAAATGGTTTGCATCGTATAATTTCTCATGTAGCAATGAGGTGAAAAGTCAGCCATAGGGCTATTGATGACGCACGTATTCATTTAGACTTATGTACTTGTTTACATGGATTGTAAATTAACATGAAATATTTGTTTTCTTTGGAAATGGTAAACTAATATTTATTGACTGTGGTAATTTAGGAATAACAATAAAAATTGCGAATTGAGTAGACAGAAGATTATTCAAGCCGAAGGGCAATGGATTTGCAGGATTGGAATTTGCTTCGTAGGTACAGTGTGACGTCAAAACAATGGTTTAGGTGTGGGTCAAAAAAGTGTTTTTCGATCCGAATCGTCTTTTTCAAGTGAAAAAAATTATTCATTTTTCATAATTTTTGTACACATTTTTGTGACACGCGTCAACAATACATGAAGAAAATGTTTATGAATATGTAACGAAGGAATGCTTTACCGAAGTAAATCATAAAAGATTAATTAAAAACAAAATTAAAGAAATTAAAAACAAGATATTTAGGTTGGACACTTTCATTGTTGATAAACTGAGAAAAATTTTGAAAACAGTTTTAAATAATACAAATATACTATTTGGAACGTAAGAATGGGGATTTACAGAGACGGGCCCGGCTTACCGCGGCGCGAGAACAGGCGTAAGGGAGGGGATGAGCGATGCAAGCGGGACTTCTCGGAACGTCGAGGTAAACACGGAATTACCGCGTTACCGCGGGAGGGGGTTTGTTGATAAGCACAGTGATAACTGAACGCTCAGTGAAAGCGGACGCTCGACGTTCGACGCGCAATTCGGTATTCTATTCTATACTACACTCGATAAAATAAGAAATCTTTCATTTTCAAACTATTCAGTCTATTGGATTTTTCTACGCATTTATTTATTCTATACCACAATTTTGTGCCAAGACTTTGTCACTTTGGTCCAATAAATATTGTTTAAAATAATATTTTGAACATATTTTTAGTTCAGTCAGGATAGTTGTCAATACTTTATTTAAAGAACATAACCTTCGGCTGAAATCGATTGCCGAATATTTTTTTTGCAACGAGCCTCGCCAAATTGAAGTTTCTGCGGCGAGTTGGTTAGTTCATATTCTTTTAAATACATCGTACATTCCTCCATTATAGTCCGATGAATTTTATTATTATTATGTATTGTTTAAATACGCGCAAATATTGAGAAAGATCCCTTTACGAAAAAATCCTCAAAAATTACTTTTTTTTACTTGCCAAACCAGATTACTGCTTTGATAAAAGTCTGGAAATAAAACCCAATATTTGCAACATTTTTTTGGTTGATACGTTCCTATTCTTATGAATTTAATTTCTTTTTGGTTCACGATCTAATTAATAATATAATTTGTTCATTAAACTTAATTGCAAAATACCGAGAATACCGAAACAAACTTAAAAACAAAGGTTTGGCTGATACTAAATTAATTATAGTTGTTTACGATGAAAAAAAAAAAAAAAAAAAAAACATTTAAATCGGAAGGTGCATCAAATTTGACATATTTATCTTGAAATCGTGATAGAGATTTTAAAAAATTGAGAGAATCGCAGATTCGCTGTTAAATTATGCTGCCTCTGACATTTTCACGCGCATTGGTCTCACACGACTGGTTTGTAATCTCGTGTACGACCTGTCGTAAGAAACCGGATAAACGGACCAGCACGCCCTCGGAAAATTGTGATCGAGTTGAAAAATCCGCGATTTTATGTGCCGCATAAAATTTGCGTCTTCTTTTAACATGTGTCTATCTCCAGTGTGGAATTTTTTCTTGAATTTAAGTGAAACATCATTATTGTTTAATCGGTTGTTTATTACTGCTATCTCATCGTTATTTTAATAATTATATCATAGTTACATGCACCAATTTAGTAGAATTATTCATTTTATTGTTGCTTATTTTCATTTCGTTTTTTCTTTTTTTTTTATTTCGACAATATGCACACAGCACGCTGTAGGCAAGATGAATTCGAATGCGACAATGGCAACTGCATCAACAATCGTCTCAGATGCGATGGCCGAAGTGACTGTTCCGATCGTTCAGACGAACGCAATTGCACTGGTATTTAATTTTTTACATATCATTTTTTCACCTTATTCCTTTGCTGTTTTTTCTTCTTATTTTTCAAAATATCCACACCTCTGAAACGTTTGTTTTTTCAATGGTATGAAATATCATATCAAGATTTTTACCGAACCAGGATTCCCGTGGCAGAAGATTAATGTTCAAGCATTGTTAATTTTATTGCTTGTGCATTGAAGAACGAGTTTAGTTGTGAGAACGAGTAAAGTAACAATCTCACCAGAGCGATTATATACAGAATTATATTAAATTTTAATGATACATTCAGGGCACTATATGATAGAACCACGTGCAAATCTTCAAAAGGACTCACCATCTCGTATATTTTTGGTCCTGAATTTTGTTGGATTATCATACCAGCTGCGTTGATTGAAATGAAATGAATAATCGCCGGATTAACCGAATATCACATTCGAACTCTATTTCATGAAATCATTTAGTTAATGCAACTAAACTCGTTTCTCATTGTGTCCGTTCAATTATTGGCCCGTGATGATTCGAGTTGGATGTTAACGAATGTATAAACAATTTTTTTTCAGTTACCACCTGCACGAGTGACGAGTTCCGATGCCAGGATGGCACGTGTCTTGGAATTGAGAAGCGTTGCAATGGTCATCACGATTGCAGAAACGGTGAAGACGAGATACAATGCGGTAAGTACACAATTTTTCTACACTTATATACAAGTTTGTATTTCTTATGAAGGTTTTTAGCATTGCTCGGTCATGGAGACGATTATTTTCAACGTGTCCTCTTTGATTCGATATTAAACACGTTGATTTTCATTTCGATCTCGACGGTCGAGAATGATAAAACGTGGTTGCCCCAAAAATGTATAAGCAAACGATCAATCTATCTCGTTACACCAAATTTACATGCTCGACGAGTTTTTTCGTTAAACTTGAATTATTCACACTGACCCGAACATCGTAGAGGCAAGATACGGAGACACTCGTACGAAAAGTAGAGAAGGTAGTGCAAAACGATGATATTTGCGAAGCGATCAATATATAACCTGAATTTTCGAGTGTACCACGTATGTGTTATCGAAAACCGGGGAATTCGTCGTTTCCATAAATTTCATTAGAGCACAAATAATCCATACATAATTGCATTAAAAAAAAGCGATATTAATATTGACATTAACGAGCAAATACTAATTCTAACAATCAGTCTAATTGTTCATCACCTGTATCATTTGTTAGAGGTCATAATTGAAAACAAAAATAATATAAAAACGTCAGAAAGTAATTGGTTTTCAGATTTTAGTATTATTTTAGGACAGTATTACTAAGAAGGTATTATTAGTATTTAAATATATCAAAAATTGTACTATCATCTTAATAGTCGTGGTGGCTGGTGTATACCATCGTTAATATTTTTATTGTTGACACGAATATTATCGTCGAAAGTAAAAGTAACCATTATTATAAAAAAAGTAAAGCGCATGAGTGGTGGTATGTGGAGCAGGTTGCGGAAAGTCAGAGGTTATCTGCGGGGACGGACAATGCATACCTCACATGTTACAATGCAATGGTGTGAACGATTGCAGCGATGGTTCCGATGAACAAGATTGTGGTAACTATGAATACAAAACATTTCTCTGTCCCTACATTCTCTTTATCTCTATCACATTTTCACTGCTAATATTTGTATCAACAACAAACCAAAAATATTATTACCATCCAAAATCCACTATTACAAGACCCCATCCTTGCCCTTTTACACGCACAAATTGCTTTGGTCTTCACAACCAATACATCAGTTAGGCACACTTGATATCAGTTTAGATGTTATTGAAGGAAAAACGACAAAAATTCTGAACGCAATCATGAATGCACAAATTACTAAATCAACGTTAACTCTTCGTAGTCACGCTTTGGTAGGATTTTGTGGGAGTCAGAAAGGCCATACGAATATGATTTGACGACGACTTTTAGATCAGTTTAGTGAACAAATTATCTTTCTGATGGAAAGGTGGAAGTTTTGATTGCCCTTTGATGGAGTTTTGTGTTCTCGAAGAACACGTACAAGTTTCTTGGGAAAAAAGAGAAATATGATGAAGAAATTCATAGAGATTTTTTCTAAAATATGCTAAATTGGCGATCACGAAATCTTAATGTCCAGTTGGCTTGCTGAGGTAAAATTTGGGTGCACATCTCCATTAGACTGTTTTTTAGCAGTGGTACCAGAAACGAGTCGAAATAATTGTTATGTTTCATTTTATGACCAGTAGATGCTGAAAAAGTATATGAAAAATGGATATCGAATATTCAGCATTCTCCTATTTTGAGAAAGAAAAAATGGTTTTTATGTCTAATTCTAGTAAGGTTACTTATATCACTCAGATTGGCTTTATTTTTCTGGATGCACAAAACTACTCGAACTGCAGTCGTCAATGACAAGTATTTTTCCCGACAGGTTTACTCAATCATACAAATGTAGGAGAAGACCTTTTTTTATTGCGTTTCAAACAAACAATTAAAAAAAAAAAAAACTCGAAAATTTCAACCGTGCGAGTGGATAACTGAAGGTTATTGAGTTTTCGAACTCGTGTATCCAGAATATCACGTCTGAAAATAGCTTTTTCGACTCATTTGAACTGATTTAAAATTTTATCAAGCCATATTTGAAGGTGATGCTCCTCAGTCATAGTGGGGTAATAACCTTCATCAATTTGAAAAGCTTCTTACTCGGCTAATTAAAAAAAAAACGGAAAGGTCAGGGAGGGTTGAAGGCCAAAGTCGGTTTGAAATAGAGGGAGCTCAGCATAAAAGGTATCTGGCTCCAAAATCGATCGGCAAGTCACATCGGCCCAGTCGGGCTACGAAGAGTTGATAGTTAATTAGTGCACTTTACTTGAAGCTTTGAAACTATTATCATTAACACTGCGTCCGCCAGCTATTATGAATATTGGAAGACACGGAAATTGATGAAAACTCAATTAGTTCCTAGAGGAGAAAAGGCATTTTTATTAAGATGTAATATTTATTAATAACATCAATAAATAAAAACACATGTGACAAGCCGTTTCTTCATCTTTTCATATTTTTTCTTGTTACTCGTTCTGCTCTACAAAGGAAAAAAAAAACATACGGAGATGAATATCATCGTGATGAAACCGAATAAAAAAGAAGAATATGCGAGGTAATCAGAGCGAGAAGAAGTCTTAGTTAGTGAAGAAGCTCGTTTACTTCAAGTAGGAGCTTTATTCTCGAGTCAAAGTATACCGACCATAAGGACTTCATCCTGTCTGGAGGTTTTGTCTCGCGGAAAATGTCGTGGAGAGACTAGTAAAACTTGAATAGTACAGATTCTGCACCTTGCAGAAGCCTCCGTTTTTCAAATTTCTCTTTTCACATACGTACACAATGTACCATGATCTTAAATCCTAGTTGCTTGATCACTTCTCTTTTTTTCGGGCTTCTTTCGCTCGATTAACTTCCGTATTCGACGACTTTTCTTACCAGGTTTTATTTCACTTTCATCGTCTCTCCTACTTATTTTTTATTTTGTAGACAACAGAAGAGGAGAGAAGAAAATTTTTAAAATGTACTCATAGTTGAAACGTGCAAAGCAATTATTATGACGCGTTTTTTTTCCGAGACTTCGTATTCCTGTTTTTTCCAATCAGTATTTTCCTATTATGTTCCTTCATGTTTAAGTTTTTTTTTTTTTCCTTTTTTATACTCTACTTTAATACTTTGAAGACTTAATCGTACACTGAAACATCGTCATTGTCATCAATTTACAATTAATCGTCGTAGAAAATGTCATTCGGCAAGATTATTTTAACGCCAAGACCGCCGATCCGCGAATTGGAAAAACTATGAACGAAGGACCGAGAAGGGCTGAAAGATATCGGGATCTTGGACGACATACGCGAGTGAAGGAAAATGCTGTTAAAATTTCATCGATGTCAACTGAACTTGAAATTCCGTCAGCTGGCGATATTGGCGATCCCAGAATCGCAGCTTTTCCCGAATTCGGCTCAATGTTGCAGAAACTTTTGCATATAAACGAAATTAACTCCAGTGATGCGTCGAACAAAGATTGGGAGTACATTGAAATTAAACATTCTGGTGACAAGCAAAAACTTACCAAAAGCAAAACTGTAGCGAGAGACGCGGGATATGATAATGACCTATTCAAGGAAATTCAAACCATTGGACCGGATTATCACGATGCTTATGACGAAGAAGATACTACGTTGAGTGACTATCAAAATCCGGAATCGACTGAACAACTGATAGCATACAAAAACGATTTAGTAAACAGCGCAACTCCGTCATCGACGGTTCCGTCAAAATTCTTGACCACTAAGCAAGCCACGGAAATTTATGGCATCCCTAATCATTCTGAATCAATAGATACGACATTAAAACCAGAGAAATTTCAAAAAGATTCAAAAATTAAGGGTCGTATAAAATCTGATAAAGATCATGATAACAGAAATGCATCGCTTCCTCTTTCAAACACCGAATCAACCACCAGCGTATCAAACAGTAATACTGATCCATCCGATCAATTGACGAAGGTTCCAGCTTCATTGAAAAACGATGTCCTACAAAATGCGATTGTTTCCTCTGTGAACAAATCAAAAAAATTGAATTTATCGACCTCTTCTGAAAAATCTGTAACCTGGGAAAGTCAGCGAAATCGCACATTGGCACCAGAACTTTCTGGGAAAATACAGAATCATACACAGTCTTTGAATTCGAGTAAATCCAAAATAGATGTTTATGAAATTGGTCAAACGGGTGTCACTTCCGACGATCAATCGAATGCAAAAGGTGAAATGAATCTGTCAAATTACTTCAAGAAATGGAAGGTCACAGGTCGAACATCCGAATCAACTGCGCTGCCGCCAGAAACCCATAATCGAAGTGCCAGTTTGAAAATAAATTCCACAACATCAACGAATCAATCAAAGGATGAGGAAAAATTGAATCGCCTAAGCAAAGACCTACGAATGCCGCACCCTGTGGACATGGTCGAACAAATTTTACATTCTAAAAAATTTTTGGATCGATACAACTCTACCACTGTCGATGCTACAACGAGTCCGTTCATAAAGACTACTCAAATGAATACAACGGTAAAAAAATTCCGAAAATATTATTCTTACATGGACAAATATCACGTTACAAAGTCTAAAAAATTAGAGACTTTGGATACTAACGACGGAACAACTGTAACGACTACATTTTTGCCAGCTGAGCGCGTGGAAGTCACGAACAATGGGACAAGTCGGCGGGAAAAGCAGAAAGAATCATTGAAGGTGAAAGGCGCAGAAGCGCGAAACCATAATGCGAATCGCGGAAAAATTCGTATTTCTAAAGATGGCAGAAGAAGTAAAAGTCACAAAAAGAAACCTGATCCTTACAAAGATGTGAAAGTCGAATCAGAATTATTCGAATTGAACCGCGTGATTCTTCCGAAGCGATTGAACTTGAACGTCACGGATAAAATGAAAGATGAGAAAATAAAAACTGCACCGATTATAACTTCCCAAGACAATCATGACACGGACGATTGTAGTCGTAGCTGTTTAAAATGTTGGTTGAAATGGAACGGCACATTGACCAAACAAACAACCCAGAAAACCGTGAAATTGAAGGAACCAATTTTTGACGAGAAATCTAACGAAAACATTGATTCAGGCTTAGCTGAATCTAGTGACAATCAAACGATTTCTAGTTCGAATGTTGATCCAAATGCCGCGAATTCCAACGAAGTTGAATGGATTACTACGACAACTAAAAAATCTCGTGGACGTAAGAAATCAGGGAAGACGACAAGATTGAGCTCTCCAACTACGACAGAGGCAATGGAAGCAGAAGGACCAGAAACAACCGTGAGTGATAGATCAACGAAAGTAACTGTAAAACCACATAGAAGGCGAAAAAATCCAAGACGGAAGAGGGTCAAGAACGGTAAAGGAAAAAGAAGAAAGAATATAACGGAAAAAAACGCTACAACTGCAAAAATTGAACTTCAATCGACGATAGGTCCCACTGAACGATCTCTATATTCGTCAATTCTTAATATCATCAATCAGACTGATAATACTTCTATGAATGATACGCAATCAACTGAAATGTACAGTTCTACAAAAACCTTAACAACGGTTACGTCAGAAAATCAGGAAACACTGAATCCGACAGACAGCACGACGAAACTGCATGCTTTAACGCCAACAGCGGAACTACCAAATACTGAAACAACTTGTGGTTTTTGGGATGTATTTTGTCACTTTCAGAAATCACTTCAAGACCCCCCTTTGACTGAAACCATAGTCATAGAGACCACTGGCGCTCTAAAAACCACAAGTGAACTGCCACAATCAGTGAAAATATCTTCGACCCAAACACCTACAGTTTGCGATGATTTTTTCGGTTGTTGGGATGATGAATCTTCAGAAACGAAGAGCATTACTGTGTCTACGATTACGGACGAACCAGAAACGAGTGTTCCACTTATTATGACGACATCCAGAGATTGTGACTCATTCGATTGTTGGTTGAAAAAATTATTCGACTCAAGAAAATCTTCATATTCGATAAATACCGATCCGACAACTGCCAGAAGTTTCATGGCACCCTCAACTGAACGATCGCAATCAAGCTTTTCTGTCAAAGCTGCCGGAGATCGGGAACTAGATTCCAACGAATCTTCCGCCTGGGAAACATTCAAAGACTTTCCAAGCCATGTGAACAATACAGCGAAAACCCAAAATTCTTCAGCTTCCTTGGATGCGAATGTTACCATGAAAATGGATGTTTCGGAAGAAATCATTCCGATTGACGGTCCACACACTGAATCGCAAACTACTGCGAATAGGATTGCGACAACGACGACTAAAGATACTTGGTTGCATTTGGATTCGTGGCTTATTGATCTCAATAGCGCCGAGAGGTTGGAAGTCACAGTCGACGAAGCTTCCACAAAGCGATACGATTCGGCGGCTCGTGGTTTTACCATAATAGCACCAACCTCGAAAAAACTGATAACAGCTCCATGCCGTGACGATCAATATGGTTGCGATGATAACAGGTGTATAGATAAAGTTAAAGTGTGCAATGGGATTTATAACTGTTACGACGGTACGGACGAAAATAATTGTCACGGTGTCCAAACGGTATTGGCATGGCGTCGTCAGCACATGAATCCAGACCGTTGCAAAAGTGATCAGCATCCTTGCGATGAAACTAAGTGTCTTGAGATTGAAAACATTTGTGATGGAATACTTCATTGTGACGACGGTTCAGACGAGACGGATTGCTCCGATTACATCAATAGGAAGAACGAAGTTCTTGAAGATTACAGAAATAAATACAGACTCAGACAAACGATAACAACAAGAACAACTATTCGTCCGTATACGAGAGCTCGAAGGCCAACTCGAAGACGTCCCTGTTGGGAAGAAATCGAGTACGAGTGCAACAATGGCGAATGCATTGCGAAGGATCTACGGTGCGATGGATTTGTCGATTGCGTTGATGGTGATGACGAGGAGCCTACCTTATGCCGAAACAAACCAGGCATGAAATATTGAACAATATATGTGTACTCTGGGATACCACGATCGTGTTCTGGGTGTCGTAAAACCGAGGGATGAATGCTCGAGCTGTACAAAAACTGCAGGGCTCCTTTCTCGTGCTAGTCGACAAGTTGGGATCTAAAATTTTTAGATCTACCACGAGACGCTTCTATTATGGGATTTTAACGCGTCATCACGTCTTATGTGTGTCGAAGATACAAGAAAATTTCTATTGTAAATAGAATCTAAATGTTTTTTATACATATGTATTATAGGGAACTTGAAAATTTAATCATCTGCATTCTTTCATTGGTTCATCAATCTTTTGCCTTCAATATCGATTTTTATATCCTGATCATGAATACACACGCATACACACACGATGTATATATACGACATATAAAAATAGAAATGGACACATGTACAATATGTAAATAGTAACGATATGACATACGCCTCGTAACGGCTTTATTTGACAAGCTTTACATGTTAGAACGCTTTCGGAGTAAACTTGTAAAGTAACGTGTCGTTAAAGGGGCTTAAGGCGCTTTTAATGTCATATTTATAATAATTCCTATCTATCCTCATACCATATTCTATAAATCTTCCTGCTTTAAATGTATAATCTGTGTTCATAGCTTGTACAGAATATTGATTTGTCGTCTCGACCAGGACAATCGTCGTTGTGGAGAAAAAAAATGAAATAATCTCTTTCGACGGGCGTATAAAAGGAATGAAGACGCCAGTCGTTTCAAATGATGATCAAAATTATTTAGCAAGTGGTTCCAAAAAACAATATTGATAAAAGCTGAATAATCGTATGTTTGTCGTGGCTAATTATAAGTCCAAATGAAATGTTGAATTCCGTATCGGTAAAAAGTATTCAAAGACGATTGTCTGGGTGTCGAGACGTGTTATGGGCGTATCCGAGGGTCTGTTTTACCAGTGGCCCGTCGTAGGTTTCGCCCCGTGCCCTTCAATGGACTTCACCTGCGAGGATGGCTCTTGCATACCAAAGAGCTCGGTCTGCGACGGAATTGACGATTGCCCAATGGCAGGGGACGAGCTTCATTGCGGTACAAAAGAAAATCCTTTTCCTTACAACGTGAATAAAGTGACATTTGCCAAGTATCACACGTTTGATATTTTCATTATTCAAAATTGTTTTCATTTCTTACAGATGTTGATAAATTAATGAAAAGATCAAACGTGTGTGAATTTGTCGAGTTTCGAATTTTCACAAATCCCTTGCTTCTGCTCATGTTCCAATAACAACTTACATGACAATTGATATGGATTTGGATTCGGTGTTAATTGATTCTTCGACATGATTCGTTTCTCTAATTCACCCAGTAGATCGTAGAATCTTTAAAATCCGGACCTTCGATTGGGTTTTTTAAATGAATTTCCGCGCTTACCACATATCCAAAGCTTTGAATATATAAATAATTCAAACCCAACGATCACATGACTCATCTTCATTAATACCGGATCCAATGGCCAACGCTAATTAGTTGTAAAATAATAATAATAATTAATGACGTGGAAATTCGTAACAAATACATTACCGCGTAGATCCTGAACGATATCCTTTTCCACTGATTTTTATTATCCATCTCCAACCTCCGTGTCCTTGTTTATTCTTTTACCTGTAAATATATAAACAATAATGTCTACATCGTAAAACTCTGTTGGCTGTAAATAATCGCGAATAACCGTAAAATACCGTAGCTGGAACTTAGATTTAATCCCGGATAGTTGTATCTTTGTGTAAACTATTGTAAAATCTTTCTAAATGTTGTTTCTTACTGGATTTCGAGTAATGCGTAATAAATTTGATGGTACATAATTGCGAGCGATGAATCACGTGTGAATACTCGAAATAATAATGGCTTGTCGTTCATTCTCGACGAACGTTGGTCTTACGTCTTAAAGATGATAAATTATGTAGTTCTTGCGGAGTAGTTAATTGTTGTAACTTTATGCCTCGGAAAAATAACAAGAACCGATTTAATTGACCGTGAATTCATTAGCACACCGGTATACACTCCCTCGTCCAATCAGTAGATAGTATATGTTTCGTACAACCAGAAACTATAAAACCCACACGGTTTTAAAGGACTCTTCATCATTACGTTCTTAGTTTGGCCAAGATAATTAATCGATTATATAATTTTCCATGTCATAAAATTGCTCGTCATCGTCTTTGTTATTCTACTCCAGAAAAATACTTATTTTTCGCGTCCTTGAATACCCGCGTGGTTATTGCTCGCAGAAATGAAATGATCTTCTGACATACATTTACCGATGTTTACATTATAGTTTTGTCCGAAAGTTAATTCAACAGAAATACGTACATACATATGGATATTATTATTTTTCGACGCCTGTAAATTGTGCATATACTTCTGAGGTGACATTGTACATTGCAGTTCACAAAGTTTTGAATAACTCGTTTTATTCCTGACCCACGATACCATATTTATCCCTATTGTTATCGTCCACATTTTTATCGATGACTATATAGTTTAATCTGGTTTTCGTTCTTTTCGAAATAATAGTCGATCATATTTTCTACATTATATTCAATTTTTCTTTCATATTTTTGCCTATACCTGCAATTCTGCTTACGAAGCTTCGTGAGTTGCTTCTTTCATTTGTTCTTTTGTTCGCCATTTACATCTGTGTTGTCGCTCTATAACAGCCCGGGAATGTACACCTACCCAGTTCAAATGCAGCTCAGGGGGCAAGTGCATCGAAGGCCACTACAGGTGTGACGGTCGTCCGGATTGTCCAGACAGAAGTGACGAGGATTGTCCTGGTTCCTCCACTGAAAACGTTACACACATCGTCACTCATAACAGTACGCTCAATCTCTCATCTGTGGTATACAAAAACCTTAAAAAAATTCCATATAGATGAAATCGCTGTTACGATACTCTGAGAGCAATAAATATCAGTGAAATTATAAAAAAAATTGAAAATTTATATTTCTGTTTTATTCCATAAGAATTTCATGAAGAAATTTTTTTCCGTAGTTGCTCAAATATCATCGTTTAATATTCATTGGATCATGTCTTCCGCTCTTCACCTTGATTTGCATATGCAGTAAAAAAAAAAAAAAAAAACTTATTAATACGAAAATTGAAATAAATAAAAGTATAAATGAATATATATAAACGAGAAATAATCTTAAAATTCTCGAGGAGATCACTCATTGAATTAAAATCCAAATCACCAATTAAACTCTCAAAGTATCGTTGGGTGATAAAAAAAAACGTATCACTTAACTCTGAACAACTTTAACATTTTTTTCCACTTTCATGATTATCACCTATTTCTCTATCCATCTGTCCTCTGTTTGCTTTGTGTGCTTTAATTATTCGACATTGAAAAAGAAAAAAAAAACGAAAAAAAAATGTGGCAACTATGTGGTATATGTGTGCGAGTAGACACGGAAATAACGAGGCATCGGATCACCGAGAGACCATGGACCGGGCAAAGAGAGTGTGATTTGCGAACCGAGTTTCGTTGCAACGATGGCTCGTGCATTCAGCTTCGTCGAAAGTGTGACAATGTTTTCGATTGTCTTGATAACAGTGACGAGAAAGATTGCGGTAAGAGCTTAAAACAAACGAAAAAACGCCTTAGATATTGAGCAAACGTAAATATTTAATTGATTTTTCGATCAAGACGATAAATCGTGTAAAAAAAGTTTATAGATGAGCTTGCAATATTCTTGAAAATACTTGCTAAGTTAATATGTAAATACATAAATATTGGAGCTTTATTCGTGAGCTTTATTCGTAATATGTGTCTGGGTAAAAGGGCTCTGCGCAATTGACGAGTGGAAATGTACCAGCGGCGAATGTATTCCGGAGAACCAAAGATGCGACGCAGCGGTCCATTGTCCGGATGGATCGGATGAGATCGGATGCGGTAACAATGCTATAAAAATGAAAAGAAAATTTTAATGAAAAACAAAAAAAAAAAAACACGAATGTTACGTTACGTAAATGTGGCTTGCCTCGCCCTGCCTGCTCGACCACACTCTGTCACAAGAACAAACACTTTTCAATATTATCACATTCTTTTTCGACTGATCACTCCTTCCTCTTGATCACATAAAAAATTTTAAGTATCTGCAACTTCACAGACTCACAGAATCACAAAAAATTTAATTTTGTCTCTCAATCTCTATTTTGATCTCTTTCTCTTTAGCTCGTTACCTTTGCCAGGGAATGCTCGTTTCCAGGATGTTTCATTTTATAATTCTATATATATATATATATATTTTTTTTTTTAAGGAAAATGAACATTTTTTATCATAGTTGGATTCGACAAATGCATATTGGATCTGTACTTTTAAGTGATGAATGACGAATACGAAATTCTATTTTTTACATTTATATTCGTACGCATGAAACTATGCATCGTAAGCATTTATATTATTGACGAATTTCAGATTTTGTTTATTATTCAATCTCCTGATTAGGATTACTACGATAAGGTTAGATTAGAACAATTGAATTAAAGAATAAATCATTATTGCTCGATGGTATTGACAGTTTAGCCTGACCGACGCACGTGGATCGTGTCAATTTAAAATAAACAAAAAACAACACTCACTATTAGATAAATAGAACACGTCCTTTTTTTAAAGATAAAATAGCTGCTTCGTATGAGTGTTAAATGTTCACAATACATGTATGAAAGGTTTAATACAATAATTTAATTAATTTACAGTGGATTCGTATTACAGCGCGTCTTATTAACCTAGAAAAATATTAGTAACGATTAATTCGCAGACCATCAACTAATAAATGCTACATTTCAAGTTATCGTATTCTTTCCGACATTTTTAGAAAAATGATCGATAATTCAGAAGCGATTTTAATGTACCACGGTATATTTCGATTACAAACTTATTACGAGCGGTGATACGTTAAAATCCCTTAAAAATTAAGTAATATTCTTCTAAAGGTTGGGATGAAAATATGACATCGCAGAATTTAGCATTTATCAGTTGACGGTTCCACAAATAAATCGTTATTAAAATTTTTTCAGGTTAACTCTTCAACGTCAATTAATCAAATTATTGTTTTAAATTTGCGTGCAAGTATTTTGAATGTTCAATATTCCTTTAAGTAGTGGGGAGCAGCTATTTCAATACTTAAGCTCACGGAAGCGCATGACATCAATTCACTTCTACCCTTTCTCTGTCTCTTTCTGACTCTCTTCTTCACTGCTGCATTACCGTTCTCTTCGAGTTGAAATATTTTTTTTTCTCCGTCGAATTTTTGTGGGAAAAGTGAGCACAGGACTTTGGCTTAGCCTTCAGGATACCGTGCATTGCGTAGTTTTTTTTTCTATCTGTTTTCATTATTTCATAATATCCATCGAATCAAAAAATACATGAATGTGGCAATTGTAGTAACGGAATGCCCGGCTGGAACTTTTCGGTGCAACGACGGATTGTGCCTCGACTCGAAACGACGTTGTGACGGACGTCCCAATTGTCGCGACGGATCCGACGAGATTAATTGCCGTACGATAAATTAATTAATTCATTTTTTTCTTTCCTTTCATTCGGTATTTTTAAACATAATCATTCTAACAAAACAGGAACTTTAACACCGTTCGTATACTAAACGAATAATCATTTTTATTAACAATCATTCGCTTTTACTAATTATACTTTAAAACGGGTTACGAAAATCCGAAAGAAGAATACGAATGTTGAGGAAAAAGTTATGCCAAACGCTCGTGCAATATCGAGTGAGTTCGCCGAAAGAGTGATTTGCATTTTGCATTGTCAGAAAATCACAGAATTTCCCTTCTTAATTTACGACACGTAGCCACATTGTTGCACTCTGCTACTGCATTTGAATATGTCTCAATTCTACAAGGCAGACAATTCCAAAAGTAAAAAAAATTCTCTGCAACATGGTTTTCGACCAATTAAATGAAGGCTCTCCTTTTTATATTAATATCTCTGAGAATTTTGAATCAGCGAATAATCATTTCCACGATGATAAAAAAAAATTTATTCTTTAATGTATTCATCTTATAATTCTCCAATGCCGAATAATTCGATGTAAAAAAAAAAAAACTGATGAAATGAATTATTTAGCGTCTTGAACGTAACAAACTCGAAAAGAATTTTAAAAAGTTCGTTCAAGATTTCGATTATCATTGAAGAAAAGTATTTTCATTTCACACTTGACATCAGTGTCTCTGCCTCTTTCTTTATCAACTTGGTTTTCTTCTCTGTTTCCTCCACTATTATGCACATATGTGGTTTACTTTTTGTTCTGCATTTTGCTATGTCATGAGAACTCTCGTATCGATATAAATATTTTCATTATATGATTATTGTATACTGTTTATGACTACAATGAATACTTTAACACTTTCAGCTTAGGATTGCCTGACTGTACATATACTGCACTAGTTTCAATACATGTTTCCAATCATGAAAATGAAATATCTTCTTATAGTTCTAATATGAATAGCAAGTGCTCCTGTCAAGAACTCTTTATACAAACACGAATCTGGGATCACATTTAGTTATCAAATCCTCGTGAAAAAATATAAAAATAATTCATTCAAGACGTGCTGCTGAGGTCCATAATTATTTGTACATATATTTATATCTGTATGTAAATATCCAATGTTTACAAATTCATATATATATCTGACGTCCATATTATAATGAGCATACGTATATATTAAATTCAGTATGATTTAATACCAAACGTACAGTGAAAAAAAAAAATTGTTGACAGAAACGAATTTTGTTACTTTAAACTGAAATCATTTTAGGATGAGACATAATAATCTGTGAATACTGTAACAGATTTTTGTAAAATCGCCAACAAAACAAAATTCATTTAGTAACAAACAGAAAAAATTTCGTTGAATGAACAAAATGTTTTTTCTCAATGTAAACGTGTTGGTTTGAATTTTTTTTCGTTTGATTTTTAATTCGATTCTATATATTTACGGTCTGATCGCACACGTACTTATTCTACTAATTTATGATGTTATATCGACTATACTTTGCGAGGGAGATGCTCGTTCAAGCTCGTGTATCATGCAACGTTTTTGTTTGATCGTGTTTCCCTCTATTTCTATTTCTCGCTCTGTCTCTCTGCTAAAATACCTCTTGATGTTTCACGAGGCTCAAATTTCCGATACGACAGTGTATGTATATGTAAGGGTGTGCGTATGTATATAGATAAATATATATACATATGCTGTTAATATTGCATGACGAACGGCAATGTGCACGCAATTTATTTATGAAACTCAACTCCGGTAAATTTTTTGAAGCCCCATTAGAATTATACACTGGTCGATGTTATACGATCGAGTCTATAACCTCCGGCTCATATCACCCTTTATACCCTCGAACATTATCCGTTCCCCTTTTTTCATCGCATTTAAAAACTACCTCTTTATTGCCTCCTCCAACTGTGATCTCTTTTGTCTTTTTCTTTTTGCATGAAACTCGAATGGAGAGTCAAATGAATGAACTTGTCGTGAATTAAAGAACAACAAGATCATTCCTAGTATTATCGTTCCTTTTCTTTTTGTCTTAACAACCTAATTATTCAGCCCTTATCACTTTATTATCACTTGACGATCGTAGACGTGGTAGCAATACACTTTTTTTCCGAATAAACTTCGTTCCTGCGTGCACATAGCTGTTTTATATAATTTATACATATGATCGTGTCCCGAGAGTGAAACCATACTTTTGCTGGAAATACGATCAATTCCTTTTCTGTAAATAAATAATGCATTCTGCATATATTCATATTTTAATGCTGACGAATAAAATGATCACTGAAAATATTCTTTGAAAATTCGCACATCGTTTAAACAACACTTTGTCATGAGGTTATTGCACGTCTAATAAAATTTTTGACATTTTCAGAAACGCCTTATTGTCCGGATGGTCAATTACCATGTGCCAATGGAGTCTGCATATCGCAAAGATTCTTCTGTGATCGCAACTTAGACTGTCTCGATGGAAGCGACGAAAAAAATTGCCGTGAGAATAACTAAAACAAATAGATTTTCAATGATTATTCACCATTATTGTTAGACGACATAAAGTACAATTTTTTCAACAAATTTTTTACAATAACCAAAAAAAAAACAAGTTATCTGTTTAAATTTTTTATTTTTCGGAAACGTAAAAGAACCATGGGCCGAGGGTTTTTTGTGGCTAAAATTACACAGATCGGGAAGTAATTCCAATTTTTTTCATGCATAAAAGTTGCGAATAACTCGGACATGGCTTCGTGAATTGACTGCCATTTGAAAAACTGGTTACGGATAAATTTCAAAAATTCTATACCCTGTATTTTCATTTTCAAGTATTTTATTCAAGTATTTTTATTTTTGATACAAAAGCATGAAATGTAAGTTCAGAAATTTCGCTAACTTCCATACTAGTCCACTGTTTGGACAAAGAAGAATTTTTCAAAAAAACGGCTTGGTCAAACAAAAGATGTTAATATGTTCCACATTCCACTCAATTTTTGCTGTCAGTTGATCTTTCGTGTAACTACATCCCCTTCAATTTTAAATTCTTTTTTTCGAGAAGTTTTTCACCACCTCGTATCACAGACGCATTGTTTTTTTTTTTTTTACAAAAGAAAAATTGTCGAAGTTTCTCCGCCATGAAAAACCTTCATCCAATAACTGGAATAGTGACAAAAGAAAATTCTCGTACTTACTCATTTTTCAAACCTTCTAAATGTATACGTTCTCTCGACCCTTTGAGCCATACATTTTTATTCACGTGCAATTGACTTAGGTCACGTAAAAACATTCGACCATTTTTGTCTGGTATTTGTGCCATTAACAAATAATGATTATTTTCTATTTTTTTAACATTTACAAAAGGCTCTGGCACCATGTGGAATTAAAAAGCCCAATATTTGTTGTTAACAGTTTCACTTAACAATAAAAAAACTGCAAAAAAAAAAAATGGGTGGGACAACGTGAGTCCCACCATGGCTCAAAGGGTTTTATTACGAGTTAACACCGACGTTCGATAATGGGAAATTTTCGACTATTTTCCAGCCGACATCATTCCTGATCCTTTCGCGCCAGCATGTCAAAGTGATCAGTTTACATGTGACGATGGATCCTGTATACCAGCGACTTCGCATTGTGACGGTCGTGCCGATTGTCCAAACGACGAGGATGAACGTGAATGCAGACGCGGTGAGTTAGAAAGTTCACTTAGTTTCTCTGTTTCTATTCGAAGCAGAAAATTTCGAAACATAAATCTACATTACGTTATGTCGCGCCATATTCATTACGCATTTTACGAGATATACGTGTATTATCTTGATGGAAAGATAAAAAAAAAAAAAACAAAAAAAAACAAAGAAACAGAAACAATTATTGCTATACTCGTATATAATTACATAGAAGCATAGAGGCTTGAAGTTACCCGAAAAATACTGCAAGAACCAGCTGACCAACTGTGTCATCCTTTCCCAAAATAACTTGAGCAAAAAAAATCAATTAATTATTCATTTGTACCGTAAAAAAAAAGAATTTTTTTTAATTTTCCATTTAAATTAACGTTCACACGATGTCCTGCACAATTGCCATCCTCTCCTTTTAATTCCTTTGCACTCGTGTACAAAAGAAAAAAGTATTAGAAACAAAAAAAAATATGAAGAAAAACACAAACACTCTCCTTTGACACACTGTGGTTCAGATTGGGTTACTTCTAGGTATAGAGGCTTCGGATAAAACCTCTTCACGGAGGCATCCGGAGAGCTCGAAGTCGTTCACCGATAGCACGATTGCCGTAGATCTCCCGTACGAGATAACCGGTACCTTGGTGACCTTCACCATAACGAATGTCACCACAACGAGCAGGAATTGTGAGACGGGCGATTTTGTTTGTGCCGACGGAAATTGCATCCCCGCGGCTCATCGATGCGACAATTTCTACGATTGCCGTGACTTTACTGACGAGCAGTACTGCTTCGGTTAGATCATTTGAAAACCCTCGACAATCTGGTGGTTAATCATCTCTCCTTTTCGTTCGTTTTCTATTTTTTTAAAAATATGATCTTATTTTTTCATTTTTATTCAATTTATCTTTTAGTTTATTGCACTTTTTGTCTATACGTCAAATTTCTGTGGTTCTCTGTGTTCTCGAAAAGACAAAGGAAAAAAAAGAAAACAACGAAAATAGATAAACATTGGTATATAATTATTGTTTGATGGCACGTTCTTCTTTGAATTGACGCAACGTTTTTTTCTTCTTTTTCTTCTTTTTCTTCTTTTTCTTCTTTAATCCCCTTGGATTCGATATGCGTGAATGAACAAAACCCCAGATTGTCCTGGTGCCATATACGTCGTTTACTGTCATTCAGTGTTAGCGGCCGAAAATAGAAATTGTGTAGGTTTTGTTGCTGACGTTCAAGTAGATGACAGCATTACGAAATTATAAATTCATCGGTTTGATTCTTGGTTTGATGTATCGAGCATCGTTATTTATTTATTCATTTATTTTTTACCGTCATCGTTATTTTTACTGTTATATCATTATTATTATTATTATTATTATTATTATTATTCGACATAAAACATGTACATGGTTTAATAAAAGCAGTACATGGATTTAGGACATATGAGAGGCATCCTCGTAATTATAGTGCATCTTATTGCCTGGTATTTTAATTGAAAATTAGACAATCATTATTGTCCATGTTGTAGGTAGATCCTTAGCGTTGATCAAACGTTGCATGTGTGTAACGAAAACAGTAAGTAATTGAAAAATTCAATGAAAGAAAAAAAATAATAACAACGAAATTACAATATCAAATAATTGTGAGTGATTTTTTTCACTGTTTATCCAGACCGAATCATCTCATACTTTATTAATGTAATGTATTTTTATCCCGTCGACGAATGACTCGAACAGACCGTAGAATATTTCTCATACAACCGGAGTCTTGCATTCCTATTTTGCAACACGATAAAAACACTCATACTGACGTTTACGAAATATAAACATTCTATTCATGACATCTGTAAATACATTTATGAATAATTTAATTTATTTTTTTTATAACGTTACTCTTTCACATTTGGAAGATTTTGAACAATCGATTTACCTTTTTTCGCGTTCCCTTACGAAGCCACATTAAATACATCGTCAGAACCTGAGTGTTTTAGATTAAACGTGTTTTTAGCGAGTATTCTAAGAGTTTTACAATTATTATATGCTGTACATGAAATTTCCACGTTCTTATATGTCGTTATGGTCATTATGAATGTTTAATTTTTTTTTTTTTCTTAATTCTTCTTCCCATTTACAATTTCATTGGTAAACCTTCTTCTTCTACATAAAACATGGATTTTATATCACATCGCCATGACGTGTTGTCTCCTGGGACATCTCGATACGCCAGAGTCATACAGCTCACTAAGATCATTGATTTATTTTTTAGGATGCGCCAGGGATCAATTTCAGTGTAGAAACACTGATTGCATCAATACTTGGCAAAAGTGCGACAAAGTTATCGATTGTGATGATGGCTCGGACGAAGATGGCTGCGGTTAGTATTTCTTACGTAAAATTCGATATCTTCATGTTCTATTAAAACATTGGTCTAGTTTAGACGGTCAAGTAAAGGTGATTTTCAGAAATTTTCTTCTTCGGGTGAACACAAAATCTTTCTGACCTTTCGCACACGTTTCATTACACATTTCAACAATATATATAACATAATAATTTAATAGACGATGAACTAAGAAAAAATTAAGAAACAGAGTAAAACAGTATAAATTTACGAAATAGAACGTGAAGGTAACAACATAAATAAATATAAATATCAATATTCTTTAAAATTAAGTTTTTAACAATTTTTGTGTGTCATTTACGATAACTGTCGATATTCTAAAGGAAAAGGCTTCGTTCAAGTCGATAGCTCAAATATATTTTTTTCACCACACTGACTCCTGTGGTGAGGCGTATTGTTTATGTCACTTTAAGTCGTTTTATTATATTTTTATACGTATGACGAAATGTATTGAACAGTTCAGGAAAAATTATTTGTTTAGTTCAACTTGAAAAAAAATAATTCACAAAAATCACCTTTTTGTTGACCTTCGAAATCCGAGTGACAAGTATATTGAAATATTTACATTTATTTAAGGTAACAAACATTTCCAAAAATCAAATTCTTTGCTACATCCGTTTGATTTGATTTTTTCCAATTTAAAACGAAAACACTTACAATTTCTGTTAGAGCCGGAAACCACACCAGCCAGTCGTTACTGTACATCACAACAATTTACTTGTGTCTCTGATCGTACCTGTGTACATTATTCATCTCGGTGCAACGGTATTCCCGATTGTAGAGATCGTTCGGACGAGGAAGGCTGCGGTAAGTCTCATTGATTGTTTTACCAAGAATCGAGATATCGAAATTGGAATTTGTTTCGAGAAATAGACGATGATAAATGAGAATTTTATTGAAAAATAGGTGTTGAGTTAAAGACGGAAACTATTTGTTTTGTTTATTTGTAGAAGATGACCTCGCAACGGAAGGACTGCTTCTGAAGACTTATCCAAGCGAACAAATTATTAAAGAGAGTAAGTATTTTATTCGAAATTACTTATTTTAATGATGTTTATTGCTTTTTTTTTCTTGCCTGACGATAAAATGAGTTCGACGGAAAAACAAAAGGCAAAATAAAGTAATTGGTGCAGCAACAATGTCTTCTAGAAACCGATTTAATTATAATACATTTTTGTTGTTTTTTTTCTTGCCTTGGCCAGACCCGGCGAAGCAAGGTAAGCCTTCCTCCTGGCAGGAAGTATACAAGTCAGAAATAAAGAATGAAAAATCATGCTCACCTTTAAACGTCACTTAAAATTACTCATGAATCATGGGATCAATAATTTTTTAATGAAAAAACATATATATATATATATCTATCTATATGTGCCATATGTGTCAATGTTCAATGCTGCATTTTGTGGATAAAACGCATCAACGCCGATTCAGGAAACGCTGGCAATATTTTACTGCAGCTTTCGATTATTTATTGATACTTTAAGGAATAAAAGTGAACGAAATATTGAAAGACAAAGACGTGATCGACGTTAATAACAATGTCGTCTCATTTTACAGCACATCATCTTAAAATATTATGGGATTCACCAAGATTTACCCTTTGAGCTCACGTTCGGTCTTACATTGTTCCATCAATTTTCTTTTTCAGTTTTTTCATTATCAATCAATCATTCTAACGAAAAATAGCGGGTTTTTGACATTTTTTTACAAACTCAATACACTCCGAGAAAATTCGACAGAATATTTTCAAAATTTATCGCACGGTGGTTTAGATTTAAAAAAATAGAGAAAACATTTATTTTGAATTTCCAAATTTTGAGTTCAGGTTCGTAATGAATGAGACCAAAAATCTCCAGTAGCAAACTTCAAGTAATAAAGAAAAATGTATGGCTCAAAGGGTGAAGCAAAAATAAATAAA
This sequence comes from Campoletis raptor, assembly GCA_948107755.1. NCBI lineage: Eukaryota > Metazoa > Arthropoda > Insecta > Hymenoptera > Ichneumonidae > Campoletis > Campoletis raptor. The sequence goes on from OX403622.1 coordinate 16,581,507, forward strand.
TGTCGTTTAATTTCATCGTTTAATTTCAATAATACTTTGTCTAGCATGATTCCCGAACGCAATAAAGACTCTTGCATGAAAGGGATTCGCGATCAATGGTTCGAAAGTCTCGTTAAGACGGACTGCTCGATTGGTTGCTTTTTAATTTCCAATCAAAGATCGAAACTATTAAATTTATTGCTCCGGTAGGTCGTGAGGTTGTGTTCCAATGTCGTGACGAGGGTCCCCTCCGAGCAAAGGTACGTTGGCTTCGTGGGAATGGTCTTTCTCTTCCACCTGGCTCGCGCGATATTAACGGACGTCTCGAAATTCCAAATATACAACTCGATCACGCTGGCACTTACATCTGCGAGGCTGTAGGTTATCCCTCTTCGACTCCTGGACAGCAAGTTTCCGTACATCTCGAAGTAGAGAAGTGTAAGTTCTTTTTAACATTTCTTCAAGTAATTCACATTCGACCAATGATATTTGACTACTTCAAACAAATTTCATTTAATGAAAATCACTCTCGGCGCAAGTTGGTTGTTCCACGTTTTGAACCACTCATTTCATATTTTTTTAACACAGTTGGAATGATAGCATTGAGTTGCTGTCAGAACAGTGAAAAATTAGGTATTTCATTGAATTCTTTAAAAACAGTGGCATAAGTTTTTTTATTTTATTCAATACACAATACAAAATTCTTCTACTACGTTTCAATTTTTTTTCTTTTTCAACTTTGTAAATTCATCAAGGATTGAAGCGTCCAGATAAATGAAACAGGTCGAATTAACAATTCAAAGGTAATTCGATAACAAAAAGAATGAGCAGTAGCCAGAGTTCCAGTTTCAAAAAGAAAAAAAGTTGCAACTAGTTGTTTGAATTTATAAAAATGTTAAAATTTCGTCATTTTTAATTATACTTGATTTTGATAAATTAGTTCATACTCGTGAGTGATATCACAGTTACATTATCAACGATATTTGAGTTGAATATCTGGAACGAACGAATAGTTGGAGTGCAAAATTTTTTAATGAAATTCAAAAAGTTAAGAAACTTCAACATATTACGTTGGTTTTTTTTCTTCTTGTGAACGTGTGATTTGAACATAAAAAATGTATGATTCATTATAGTTGAGCCACCGCCGACAAGACCCCCTCAAGTATGCAAATACGACGAAGCAACATGCAGCAATGGCGACTGCGTACTAAAGTCTTACGTATGTGATGGTAAATTTGATTGTACCGATGGGTCCGACGAGATGCGTTGCAGTAAGTATTTCTTCATTAAGTTCAATCTTATCCTGTATTGTTTAATACGGTTTGGTTTTATTTCAGCCTTTCGAATCTCCCTAATTCTGAGCCCTTTTCTTTAAGGTCCACATGGATGTGAACCTAATCAATTCCGCTGTGCGAACAAACAATGTGTAAGTAAAATCTGGCGATGCGACGGTGACAAGGACTGTGCTGATGGCAGCGATGAAGAAAATTGTGCTCCACCACCTCCTGGATCACCCTGTCGTTACGACGAATATGCTTGCTCTAGTTACGATCAATGTATCCCTAAAAGTTACCACTGTGACATGGAAAGAGACTGTCAAGACGGCAGTGACGAAATTGGATGCTGTGAGTAACACACGTATACCCACTTTTTTTTAACATGTCATTAAGACCACATAGTTTAGAGTTCTGTTTTCGAAGAACGTTTTCAGGATAGAATACATTCGAAACTATGTTTTTTTTCTGAACTATTGTAAACATAATTATTGAATCTTTAATAAGAAAGAGAAAAAATGATAAATAACTTGGAGGTTTTTTTTTAAATATGTTTTTTAAATTCACGACCATGATATGCAATAACCCGTTGGCAAATTTAATTGGAATTTGAGATACATCTTCATTACAATGTTTCTCATCAATGGCACCAGAATTCAGTCGAATATTTATTTTGTTTTATGACTCGTAGAAGGGAAAAAAGTAAACGAAAAGTCCGATTTTTCGAAACTTTCGATAACTCGCACGTCGATCAGTGAACGACAAATATAAATTTTTTCCTGTAACTTTTCAGCTCCGGTATACATAACGAAGCCGCCGCCAGCGATGGTAAATCTTCAACCAGGAGAATCGTTGATATTAACTTGCACAGCGATAGGTGTGCCGATACCGGAAATAAATTGGCGTTTGAACTGGGGTCACGTGCCCGCCAAATGTTCATCAACATCGGTGAACGGTACTGGTACTTTGAATTGTCCGGATATGCAGATTTCGGACCAGGGCGCTTATTCGTGCGAAGCTTTGAACGTGGGTGGATTCGTTTTCGCTGTACCGGATGCGATTGTTGTAATGGATGAGAAAACGGACATTTGTCCTCCAGGAAAATTCAACTCCGAAGCTCGCACACCAGAAGAATGTATATCTTGTTTCTGTTTCGGTGTCGCAGACAAGTGCAGAAGCGCGAATCTCTTCACGTATCAATTACCACCGCCCTTTGACCGTTACAAAGTCGTTACGGTTGAGACCAGTCCGGAATTGCGAATAAATGGTGAAATCAATTATCAAGTTGCTGAAATTAAACCACGAGGATCAAGTGGAGCCGAAATTTCAGCGCCTTACAACACAGAGCTTACCTCGTACAACGTGCCATATTTCGAGCTACCGAGTAGTTATTACGGGCCTAGTCAGTTAAAATCATACGGCGGTTATCTCAAGTACACGATCTCTTATAGCGGCTACGGTTCACCAAATCATGCGCCAGACGTTATTATCAGCGGAAACGGTTTCACTCTTCTCCATCGCGGACAACCCGTTCAACCCGATATCCACACTGAACGGTCAGTCAGATTTTTCTATGGCGAATGGTTCAAAAGCGACAGGGGTCAAGAGATTCCGGCAACGAGAGAAGAAATCATGATGGTTCTTCTTAAAGTCGAACATATTCTTATAAAGTAAGTGAAAAAGGAAGAAACGGTTTTACTACTTTTTTTTCAGTTAACGGAGATTCCTAACGCCGTAAAAGCTCCAATTGGCATTAACAGTATTTAATTCCATAAAATTGTATTCTGATTTAATGGGGGGCAATATCTTAGAAACGGATAAAACGGTTCAAAACATAACGATTCATTTTTTAATTCTTTGAAATTTTCAGTATTAGTTATCATGGGTTTTGACTGCTTTGGAGTATTTTTATTTTTACAATATTTTGCTTAATGGTGGAGCGACGATGTTTGCCCGGAACGTTGTGACACGAGTTCAAAAATTTTTTCGATTTTTTTCGGTTTCGATTTTACACGAAATTCTTGCAGTATTTTGGAATTTCGTGTTCATTTCGGATGGAATATTATTTTTAACAAGTGACCGAAATATGAAGGGATCTAACAACAAATTTCGTAGCTATCGATTGAGCCAATTTCCCCTCGATTTTCAGATAAACGCAATATACAGACTCTATCTTTTGAAGGATTCTAAATTTTGTTTTAAAACTTTGTAGCTATTTTCTGGACATGTTTTACTAAAATTTTATGGAACAGAACAATGTTACGATGTTTTTAATATTAGTAGCTGAATTTTCAAATAGTTTCTCTATTTTTACTGATTGTTTCAATCCTAAGAGCCAAATATGAAGACTCACCGGAACTGCAAGTTACTATCACTGATATCACAATGGACACCGCTGACAAAGGAAACAATGGTTTGGTAGCGTCTTACGTGGAAGAATGCACATGCCCAACGGGTACGTTGAAACCCCTAAAAGCTCACAAACTTTAATAAATTCCTTTCGATTCTTATGAATGATAACTATAATTTTTTTACCCTTATTTGCAAAGGATACACTGGGGAATCTTGCCAAAACTGCGCAAACGGTTATCTCAGACGAAAGAGTGGTTCGTGGCTCGGTGAATGTTACAGGGACGTGCCACCCTGTCCTCCTGGATATTACGGCGACCCCTTGAGAAATATTGCATGCAAGCCTTGCCCATGCCCACTGACGAATCCATCTAATCAGTAAGTTTATTTAAATCCACAACATCGACTTAAAGGAACATTTTACTCTCTCGCCGAAGGATTTTCCTAATTTTCAGGGATTTTTTTTGCATGGGAAAAATGCAACAAAGCTGAACTTTCTCTAGCGTTGAAAACTCCATAAAAAAGAATAGAGGGGTTTGTCGGACAAAATTTTAATACACTGTCCAAACGAGGAATTCGAACAAAATTTTTTTTTACTCAACTCTATTCAGTAGAATGCTTCTTTAGAGTGAACTAAATAAACAAAAAAATCGGTCAATTAATATGATATTGAATTCTGCATTGTTGGAATAGAACGGAACTTCGTGTTTTTTTTTTTAAACAATTAGAATGGCCAAAGTGAAAAATAATAGACACTATTTTGGTTATAGTCCGACTATGCTAAATTTAACAACGTGAATGAAAAGTAAATAATGATTATTCAAAACTAAAGATTCGCTCGAACCTGTCGTCTCGGTTCTGATCGCAATCCCATCTGTGATTGTCCCGCGGGCTATATTGGTCGACGATGTGAACAATGCGCTGCTGGTTATCATGGAAATCCTCTCATTCCCGGGGACATGTGCGCACCCGATGAACCATGCGATCCACACGGAAGTATTAACCCGACTGCTGATGCTGATGGAAAATGTCATTGCAAGGTATGGTACAGCAATATAATTAACAATCTCTTTGAACATTTAGTCTTTCTGAGTTACACTTAAGATTTGATATTTCGTAACTTTATGTTATTCTCAATTTTTAATGCTTTCCCATTCCTCGTGGAAACGATTTTCTGTATTATCCACGAAAACGTAAGTACAGTTCGCATAGCTCATGTCACAGGATAAAATTACTCCTTTCACGATAAATACACATAGTTGGATGGCAGTAATTTTTTTTTCAATATACCTATTTAACGAAAACGAATAATGATTTTTTAAATCAATTTTTCATTTTACAGCTATTTGCAACTGGCCTTAAATGCGATCAATGCAAGGCCAATACGTTCAATCTGGCATCGAAAAATCAATTTGGATGCATCAGCTGTTTCTGCATGGGACATACTCAAAAATGCACTTCTTCCAACTGGTATCGTAATGAGGTATGTTTTTGACAATTTAAATTTACTTTAATCAGAATTAACCCTAGAACCTTACAACGCAGTAGCTCATTAGTCCAGGAGAATTAAACACTTTCTTCAGTTTAAAATTCTTTCGCAATGTCTTCTAATTTTTTAGAAATTTCACAATCAAATACCCACCAAATGTAACTTTGTTATACAGCATCTTCGTCTTCGTTATCGAAAAACCAAGAGAACGGTGTAAATTAAACTCTATTATTGACCTCACGGTGTGGGAAAAAATTGATTGTTGGGTGCTAGGATTCAAAATTTCTTAGAAAATTAAAACTACAGCAGATGTATAGCTGTATTTATCATTTCATCAATAATAATATTGAAAAAATATATATGTATGAAGAGAAAAAAAACTGTCGATTGTTTTAAGACTAAAAAATTTTAATTTCTTTTTATGCACAGATTCGAGTGTCCTTCACTAATTCGATACGAGATTTCGCTCTCGTCGAATCAAACGCACCCAATGCACAAAGAATCTCGGACGGAATTCGCCTCGATACAATAAGTCGCGAAATCGTTTATTCGACTTTCCCAAATCGTGGTAATACCGATGTTTATTACTGGCAATTGCCAGCGATTTTCCTGGGCAATCAAATCGCTTCCTACGGTGGTGACCTCCGTTACACCGTTAGATACGTTCCATCACCAGGCGGACAAAGTTCAAGGAACAATGCTGCTGACGTCGAACTTATAAGTGTGAGTATAATTACAGTGGAGGACAAAATTCTAATATTAAGCCCAAAAAAAGCAGGCAAAATTTTACGAACTGACTGTTAATCAAAAAATGCATTTAATAACTCAGTATTATTATTTTTTTTTTTTTTTTCAAAAAAATAAAAATCGTTTCTTTATTGCAGGAAAACCACATCAATTTGTTATTCTTCTCGAAAGAAACGCACGAAGCCAATTCTCCGCAATCCTTTACCGTACCATTGCTCGAACAATATTGGCAACGCGCCGATGGCACTCAAGCTGACAGAGAACATCTGCTTATGGCTCTTGCTGACGTTCGTGAAATCAGGATCAAAGCTACTTACACAACGCATACCGATGAAGCTGCGTAAGTTTTTTTTTTTTCGTTCGTCTCGAAAGGGAAGTTGCATTTTTTTTACAAACTTCGAACACGGTAAAAGTAATGGTTCGTCGTTCTTGAACCCTGTACCTGATGCTTGGACGGGAGTTGTACGATTGATTTTTAAAAAAATGTCTCCAAAAATATTTATTATACCCAAAGTTATGAGACCACTAATTAGTCTGTGTCAATTAGGCTTGAACTAGAAACGCAGTGGTACTAGAAACATTAGAGTAGCAATCTGTGTTCCCATTTTTACGACTTTTTGAAAAAAATTTCGGAACCTTCGACATATGGTTCAATTTTTATCTATTATTGAAAAAAAAAAAAAAAAAATACAAATGGAGAAGTTTTTTCATTAGGGTAAAAATTTTGAAAGCAATAATTATTTCAATAACATGACTTGTGTTTTTGATGTTTTTTTTTTTTTTTTAAATTTATTTTCATCTCCCTTTAGACTTTCCTTCGTTTCGCTCGAAACCGCAGAGAAACAAAACAATGGCAACGAACGAGCCGTTGAAGTCGAAGAGTGTAATTGCCCTATTGGCTATCGAGGACTTTCCTGTGAAGATTGTGCCGTGGGTTACACGCGATCGATGAACGGTATTTATCTCGGATACTGCGAACCTTGCTCTTGCAATGGGCATTCGAACCAGTGTGATCCGGAAACGGGAATTTGCGAGGTTTGTACTTCAACATATTTTTATAAGAAATCGTTTTTTTTTTCTTTAAATATCTTTTAGTATTGGGTGCAATTTTTTTATTCGAAAATAATATAATTATTCATAATATATCGTTATCATCAATCGCTGTTTCTTCCCATTTTTGAACTAATTGAGTTTGTTAAATTATAAAATAATTGATTAAATAAATGTGTTCTATGTTATCAGTATTGCGGCAACCATACAACTGGCGACAACTGTGATCTTTGTGAGCCGGGATACGAAGGTGATCCATCCCGTGGTGGTTGCTCGAGAAAGCACGACGTACCAGTTTCTTGTCGCTGCAATTCAGCCGGCTCGAGGAGCGATCGTTGCATAGACGATAGATGCGAGTGCAAAGCAAACGTCGAAGGTGCCGAATGCAATCGTTGTCGTCCATCGACCTTTGGTCTAGCCGCTGAAAATCTCAACGGATGTAACGAGTGTTATTGCAGTGGTGTGACCAATCAGTGTCACGAAAGTTCTTTGTACATACAACAAATCCCCATGGTTGTTTATGATTCACGACATGGTTTCACCCTCACTGACGCGTAAGTACAAAATTCACACATTCAAACTGACCGATAAGTTCTTCGATTGAAAATTTTCTCTGCATGCAAACTCAACAAAAAATGTATTTTCGACAATTTCTCAACTTACAGTGATTCGATCAAAATCTAAATGAAAATTCAACCGCTTTTGCAAACTGTGACAACATTGATTTTCAATAACAATTTATCCTAATCAGTCAGTTACGAATTTGTTAGAGTCTATTTTAAAACTTTCAGTATTCGTCAAACTTATTGCCTTGTAATAGCAAGACGTTCGATACCTCAATAATCAGCATAGCTGTAATAAATCATTTGCAACACAATTTACGAACATTTGTCAATGATTTTTATGAATTTATAAAATATTTTAGAATTTATTTTAAATTACGGAGTATGTAAAAATTAAAATATAAAATGTTTAAGAATTTCTCGCATCAGGACGAATAAAAATTGTCTGAATGTTAAACAATTTGTTGAGTGAACATTTCGTTGATCATTTTTAATTCACAACATCTCAAGGGCGCTTGTTTTTATACAGATTATTATTATTATTATTTCAGCGGATTCCTAGACCGTATAACATTTTTGATTGTAATCATATGTGTTGAACATCCTTAATGGATTTTTCAATGAAGCCGTCGAAACGATGAAACTTATGCTCTTTTTCATTACATGATCGTGAAGAACGAATTACGATGTGATTGACGATGGATTCGAGCTGAACGTCGCACTGAACGAAATTGGTTACCGTTATTCGAACAATCGTAATCGACGACTTTTCTGGTCTCTTCCACCTGCATTCACCGGCAACAAAGTCAAGAGTTACGGAGGAAGTCTTACCCTGACTCAACACATAACAGCTTTACCGAACTCCCAAATACTTAAGGACCAAGATGTTCTACTGATGGGTAATGGAATTCGACTTTTCTGGACGAATCCTAAAGAAATCGTGCCTGGCATTCCATTGGTAAGTCTTAGTCATTCACAAGAAAGCCGTTTATCAAGCCATTTATAAATTAATAAAGCCACTTATCAAAAGCCGAAAATATCGTAATACTTTTTGCGAATTCTTTCACGGTTAATTAATCATTCGTTAATAATTTAGGTACAGATGACCTTAACACAAATATGTACACTGCGTTAAGTAATTTTTCTTTTAAACATAAAAAATGATCGAAGTCACACCTGTACGTTCAGAACTCTTCTGTTTTGCAAAAAATTCAATTAAAAAAAGGTCTCGACAATGACTGATTTCTTTATCAACTTAAACAAAACAAAGCAATTGTTTAACATTTGAGTTGGAGGGTTCGGAATCTTCGTTACCGTAAATAGCATTTTGCGAAAAAATTGTTTTGCAGAACATACAAGCACAGCACAGCTTATTGAACAAACAATAAATTGTTTCAATGGATACATTTGTACAGTATAGAAAAATTCTTGAAGATGTCCCTGTGTTTGGGTCTTTTTTTTTTTAATTGGTTTGTTGTATCAATTTGCCAGACGTACACCGTCGTACTAAGAGAATCGGAGTGGCGTAGACTCTCAACCGAAGGACCTCGTCGAGCATCTCGCAATGACCTCATGACAGTATTGTCAAATTTGGAAGCTATTCTCGTCCGTGCATCGCACAGCGAGGGAATGACAGCGACTTATATAAGTGACATCAGTCTTGACACCGCGGTAGAGAACGTGAGCGGAAGACGAGCGACTCAAATCGAAGCTTGTCGTTGTCCACCAGGATACAGTGGAACATCTTGCGAAACTTGCGCTCGTGGCTATTACAGAGACGTCAATGACAGATCGGTCAGCATCCTCGGATCTTGTGTTATTTGTCCGTGCAACGATCATGAGGAAAGCTGTGAACTCATCCGATCTGATCAGGTCAAATGCCACTGTCTATTGGGATACACCGGACAATATTGCCAGGATATCGGTAAGATGTAGTTTATTTATTACTTGAAAATTTGCATGGCGATGCATGCTGATAATTGATTTTATTCAAATATGAAATGTAAATATTTATATATTTTTAATGTACTTTATAGTATTAATATTCTGCTATACAAATCACTATGATTTTGCGATTGTATATCCAATTAGTCCAATTAGTAATGGTTGAAAATATAATCTTGAGTTCAGGACCAAATTCTGAGTAGAAAAGTCTTAAGAAGACTTTTCATCAGGTTCTCTTCTGCTGAGGTATTCATTTTTGTATTTAGAAGCCACGCGTTTTTTTATCGACTGTTATATATAACAGTTTCGGTATACCGAAATGTCTGCAGATAGAGAGAAAACCCTGAGGATCAATCTTGTAGAGAATTGAATTTCTTATAGAAAAGCTATAGAAAAGCGACACTTCTACCTGTGGTAGTGTACTCGTGATAGTGTTTCGAAGAAGACTCCTGCAAAAATCTTGCCCTGCGCATGACTCATAGAAACTAAGGTTTTTATGATCCACTGTCACGACTAAACTCTACACGGCAGAAAATTCCGATAAGGCGATTTTGCATAGGAAATTTTATTCTTCACAACATTGTACCTATAATATTTTTCTCCATTTCTCATAGTTTCAACGGTATACGTAATAAAAGCATCGTATGCACTAAATTTAATAAGGAAAGTTACTGAAAGTCTCTAATTAAAGAACATTGCTGGACTTTTTCTACTCTGAGTTCCGTTCTGAACCTTAACGCGCATGTTGAATCATTAAACGTGGGAGTTTGCATATTGATGATTTATAAATTATTTGAGAATAAGATTTGTCTAGACCTAAAGAGCTTAATTATGAAAAACTTACCATTTACATTTTTGCATTCACAATGTTTTTATTGTCAATATTCCAGAGTAACGGTAACACAAGTTTATAAAATAACGTTTGATTAATTTATTAAATTGAAATTTGTTAAATAGTTTTGAATTTTGATTGCATTAACACATTAATCCTCCGTTACTTTTGCAACTTTGATCCCACAGTCAGTGTATTCACTGTTATCGCGCGTCTACAAAACATTATAAAAATGTTCATGAAATGAATGAAAATTTCAGAATAAATTCTTCACCATCTTTCGGTAATGAATAATGAAGCCGAGAAACAGTGGCGTTTTGCTGATAGTGCTGGTGACGGAGGGTTAATACGAATATTAAATAAGTGAAAAATTGCATGAATGTGAATATATGTTGCATGAAAAACAGCTGAACTAAGGGTAGGTCTAATGCCGATCAAGGCCCAAGCACCCAGAAACTCCATCGTACATTTCACGTGTTCGTACGAGCACGGTGACGAATTGTACATATACTTCAAATTGCTGAATTATAATGGACTGCCATTGACTGCATGGGCAATGGCACCTGGTCCGATCGTTGCAACTGAAAAAGGTGCACTTCGGATATGGGATGTTCACGTGGGAGAAAAACCCTGCATCACCGAGTGCGTTGTCACCGATAAACAGGGAAAAGAACTCGCCAAGATATCTACTACTCTTTCACCAGGTTCGAGCATCACACGCACAGACGTCGGATAAAAGTTCGTGCTTCGTTTTGTGTTTGTTCATCTCGGATCTGGTTTCAAAAATATTCTTTTTTTTTTCTCATCCATTTCCGGGTTATTTTTTTTCACGCAAATTTTTCATCGTGATTTCAAGCTGCACTCTTCGAATCGTCATCAGGTGTTATTTGTCCAGTGTACATCTGTTACGGGGCTGTGTGGTCGTCTTGGAAATATTTTGTATTAGAATCATTGTACCATTCTCTGCCTGAGTTTTTTTTTTTTAAGACCTTCCACCGTTCAATCAAGGCGATTTTTTTAGTACCGAGTTTTAGTGTTGCTTATCGGACATTGCTTGTTATGTTTGTTGTCGTCATGCTATTCTTTCGGAGAATTTCTCCCTTTTTTTTATCCGCTGAATCACGTCATTTATTTATTGACTTATTTCCAACTATTGATGATGATCACTTCATTTTGTGAAATAGAAAAAAATACGTTTTGGACGATAATTCGCTGTCTTCATTCTTCTTGCTCTCATTTTATCTTTGTAGTAAATTCTCAAAGAGCTTAAAACACCTTCAGTTCACTGTGTCGACACGTTTCACAGATCATAGGGCTCAAGGAATCGTTCATCGACTACATAAATTAATAACTTTCGATTTAACAAGTGGATTGAAAGTAATGGGCAAGTAAGATGGCTCTGTGAATGGCATTTCTGAAATATCATCGCCTGGATCTTTGCTATTTTGTTGTCTTTGTCACAAAATTGACACCGTAATTCTATACAAATTTTATTATAAAATAACACGATGTTTTTTTTTCTTTTTTTTTAAATAGCGGATTACCCTGTCAAACCAACTCCACCACCTTCGTCGTCGATCATACCACCGAGAATCATTGTCAGCATTCAAGAGAAAAAGTTCCAGATAGTTCACACCGGAAGTACCGTTCGTTATCACTGCAATGGAAGATCCTTGGATAACGTGAGTGTCAATTGAGTTCCTGATGTGAAAAAAAGCTTGACCACGAAAATATATTCAACGTGGCGACGTGGCTATAAATTTATGTTTTTTTTTCTTATAGTCGCACCTCCAGATCCGTTGGACAAAAGAAGGCAGTCCTCTGCCCGACCTCAGTGTGGACGATGCCCAGGGACTCCTCGTCCTCAGAAACGTCAGGGTTTCTGACAGCGGTGTCTACGTTTGTCAAGTTAGCGATGGAATCACTTTGGCTGTTGAAAAAGTCACACTTACGGTTGGAGGTAAAACGATTATTCCGAATTTCCATTTATTTCATTAAATTTAATCCAATAACTTGAAAAAACAAATGATTGCGAGTTCGAAAAAAATTCAATATAAAATATTTCTTAGCTCATAAAACATTATCGAGGAATTCGTGTAGAATAATCAAAGCAATTAAGAACATACCATGGAAAAAATCGAACAAATTAGGACTATGGGTATTTTGCAGAAAATTCTAACAAAATCCCGAATTTGTTGGATAAATCTTTCGATTTATTGCGACTAAGTTAATGTTTATGCAAATCATGCAGTAGGAAATATAAAAAAAAACAATGTTTTTTCATATTTTTATGTTTGATTTTTATAATTGAAATTTGAAATCATAGTGTGTCATGTTTTATTTGACAATTAAATTATAACGGACGCAGCATTTCCCCAAAGTCTCTTAGACATACCAGGTACGTTTATTACTTTGGGATTTTCAACGTACACTTGTATAAAATGCATCAATTGTAGCTCCGATTAAAAAATCTGACGACGAAGAAACAACTGAAAGTGAACATTGTCTTTGGCAGGATCAAATCCAGTAGCACCGAGGGTCGTGATTCATCCACAATACAACCGTGTGGTTGAAGGTGGATCGTTGCAATTTACTTGCGAGGCGACAGGCAATCCTCAACCAGAGGTCGAATGGATTCGGGTGCAAGGACATATAAACCCACTGTCAACTTTTGAAAATGGTATATGGCAGTTGTCAACTGTATCGAAAGAGGATGCTGGCGAATACAAATGTGTAGCAAGAAACGAAGTTGGAGTTCGGGAGCAAAGCACAATGGTTTATGTTTTGGGTAAGTGAAGGAAAAATATGCATGTATATATTTTTGGTCATCCAATATGATTCATCCGATAAACTTGAAATTTCCTATGAAAAAAAAATTCCATTCACTCACCAAAAATAGTAAGCAAAATGGACCCACGATGGGACCAGAGTTCAAGTTCGTATAATTTGTTATACTACTCCAGAGAATTTTGATTTTGTTCGGGAATTCCGCATATATATGAAAGATTCTTAAAATGACCAAATCGAGTCATTCAAAAGAGGAAAAAAAAAACTTTCTAATGCTCCAGAATTTTGAGCGATTCATGGCGTTCTTCGTTCCAACAGTTCGCTCTGTTTTTTCCATGCTATTATTCCTCTCTGCAGGAAAGTTCTAGTAGTTAGAAACCGTGGAATTTACCGTAGCCAGTTGGCAATAAAACAAAATTGGCAAATCAATTGGAAAACGATTATTAGGGCAGGTTGAATTTATAAAATCGTAAGAATCGAAAATAAATTTTTTTATCATGTAATTCACAGATGCTTCACGTCCGAATCCCGACGTTGATCTCAGACCAACGATTACGCCATCTTACTGGGTTGGGAGTGCGGGTGATCCAATAAGATTGATATGTGCGAAAACGTCGCATCATGCAAGCATTTCTTGGACTCGCCCTGGTGCTTACCAACTACCGATTTCAGCAATTGAACGCAACGGTGTTCTCACTATAACAAATCCGATCGAGAACGATTCGGGGCGGTACATATGTACAGCAACAAGTCACCAGGGCGTCGAGTACACCTCATACGTAAACGTAACGATTCACCCGAGAACACAACCGAATGTTCGAGTCGAGCCTGATCGTCAAACTGTCTCGCAAGGCACTTCCGCCGAAGTTCGGTGTTTTGCCGATCGTGATTCCGGCCTTCAAATAAAATGGATTAAATACGGAGAAACTTCTCTTGGACCTAATGCCCATCAAATTGGCGATACTCTTGTTTTAACGAATCCTCAGGTCGCTGACAGAGGTGTTTACACCTGTCGTGCTAGCAACGCTGCTGGCAGTTACGAAGCGAGTACCATTATCGAAGTTGAACGTAAGTAGTTCTTATCTCGATCCTTCAAAAATGTTTAAATACTTCACGTAACGTTCGAACATTTAAAAAATATGTGAAAATACCTTTTTGTTTTTGTATTTCCCTGTAACGCGTAATATCTTGAAAAACCCGCTGTCTTGTTTTTTTGATAATAGTCGTATAGAATGGCAATCGCTTTTGTTTAGAAAATTAATGCTGATGAAAAAAAATTGAATCCTGATTCTCAATGACACAGAAGTAGTTTTTCGTACTAGTAATTGTTGTAAATTGATTTAAAAAATTTGTCTGTATAGAATTTAATTTGGAGAAAAAGAATTCATATTCGCTTCCAAATCTTATTCACTTCCGCCTCGCTCATTGAAATCGATAAGTTAGAATATTCATCTTTCTTTCAAGTGGAAGGATGGGGATCCATGAGCGCAACATAGTAACACTTTTTTTCCGTTTACAGTTATAAATAGAATGAATGCAATTTCTAATAACAAAAATTATTGAATTCTTTTAAAGCTCGAGAAGTTCCAATTTTGGAAATCTACCCTAAAAAATCACAAACTGTGAATCTTGGTGGATCGTCGGATCTTCAGTGTCGAATCGCAGCTGGTTTCCCTATACCCGACGTTCACTGGAGTCGTGACGATGGTCGTCACTTTGGTCCGAACGTTGAACAACTACCCGGAGGTGTTTTGAGGCTCACTAATATCACGATCGCCGACGGCGGTGCCTATAAGTGTTCAGCATCAAATATCGTCGGGTCTACCAGCGCTATTGCACGTATCGAAGTTCAGTCAATTCCAACGATTACAATTTTACCAGCAGGCGGCCTTATTTATGCAAAGCCAAACTCGAGAGTCAGGTTGACATGCAGTGCTCAAGGTATTCCACAGCCTAATGTCGCCTGGATGAAAACCACCGCAGGAGTTTCCGTTTAGTAAGTCAATTATGCTACAATTTTCGAAATAATAATATTGTTCTCTCACAACGCAGCTAAAGAGGTTTTTCTTTATTTTTATTATCATATGATAATTATTAATAATATATTGCAGTAGTTATCAAACGTGCTTCAAAGCTGTTTTTTTTTGTTCATTTTACCAAACTTCTTGCTTACTCCAGAACCAGAATCAATTAAAAACTTTTATGTGTGTTCTTCAGTTAAATTGAAGAGATTTAATCAGTTGAGTCATTAGATTTTACAATAAAAAAATATAATATTTGATTTCTGTCAGTTTGAAATCATTCGTATCATATTTTTTCTAAAGTTTCATACATGGTAAATATGTTGAATTGTCCTAACTATCGAAAAAATCTTGACCTTGAAAAATCAAAATCAACATTAAAGAAGATTCCTTTGTCTCTCACAGTAATTTTGCCAGCGGATTGGATTCCAGTCATTTGACTGCTGTTCACGAGATCATGTCCATGTCACCAAAAGACGAAGGCTCGTACACCTGTCAAGCTGTCAATGCCGCTGGAATAACAGAAGAACGTGTTCAAATACGTCTCGAAGAGGATAATGGTGTTGGAGGTCCCGAACCATGTCGAGGTGACGTGCCCTGCGACGATGACGATTACCGTCCTGGAAACATTGGCGACGTAATGCTACAACTTGTTTCTTCTCGTTTTCCTTAATTTTTTTTCCTTTCATTATTATTTATTGTTATCAGTATATTATTATTATTTTTATTTATTGTTACGTTTATTATCGTAAAGTTTTTCGTTGAATTCGCTACTTATTTCGGTCACACATTTGTTCTGTTTATCATCGTCACTTAAATTACACAGTTTTTCGTCAAATTCGATTTAAAAAACAGTTTATAATGTTTAATATTTTTATATGATTTTGTGTGAATTTGATTGAGTTTACTTGTGGATGGTTCCATGATTTGAAAATTTTCCCAGAGGAATCCCAAATTCATGAAATTACTTTTTAGGTGCAACTAAAAATTGCGACTATGCACCTGATCGATCTTCGATTCGACTCAAATGATTATTGATAGACAATATTGTTTTTTTTGAAATTATTCTAGAATAAACCTGGATACAACGGTGGTGTGAGAATACCCGAGGACTATTTGAAAATTCCAAACGGTGGTAGAGTTGAGATACGTTGTCAAGTTTTCGGACCCGATGATTCTCAAATTTATCTCGATTGGAAAAGAAGCGATCGTAGACCACTCCCTGAAGGCAGCACTGTTCACAGCGGTGTACTCACGATACCAAAGGTGACGAAAGACGCTGCTGGTGAATACGTTTGTTTGGGATTAAATCACGCTGGTTTCGAGCTCTTCAGAGCAAAATCTCATTTGGATGTCGTATGTGAGTATTCAATGGGTTTTTAAAATATGAAAGGACAATCATCTTAGTTAACTTCTTTTTTGTATATATTTTTGCCTATTTTCCATAAAGAAGTAATTTGGCGGTAAATTTTGTGCAATTTAACGAAAAAAATGCTCAATTTTCAGCTCTACCAATGATCCAATTGAATCCCAATCGACAAACTGTCGGACCCGGTGAAAGTCCAGCAATCGTTTGTACCGCAACCGGTGATCAACCCATGACCCTTGAGTGGGAAGCAATTGGACGACCTTTACCATCTTCAGTCACCCACGATCGTGGAGTTTTACAGTTCCATGGTATCCATTACAACGATGCGGGAAAATACGTGTGCAAAGCAACCAACAACGCTGGAACGGCTGACGCTGTTGCTGAAGTTCTAGTTAGCGGTAAAAAAATTATCATAAATGAAAATGAATGTTTGTCAAGTTTCGAAATACTGATTCGATGAAATATATATTGAAGAATAAGGAAAGAAATAATCTGGTTATAAATTTTAGAAAACACTTTCGACAACTCTGGTATTCGAGCCGTTGAACGTGACGTAACGACATCGGCTGGAAATTCCGTGAGATTAAGATGCGAAGTGCAACAACGTTCGACGATACATTGGAGCAAAGACGGCCGTCCATTGCCACGAAATGTTCGTCTTGGCGACGATTACATCGAATTGCTACGTGTCCAGCCTGAGGATTCCGGCAAATACATATGTCAGATACGAAATCCTCATGGTGTATCAAGCGATTATGTTAATCTTCGTGTCGACGGTAAGAAACTTTGTAAAGTCTGCTTATCCGATTGAAAATTATTTATTTAGCATGTGATCTTCGGTGGTGAGATTTCGACTAACATAAATCGTTGATATTTACTTTTTCAACGACAAATATGGGCTGCAACTTTCAAGAAAAAGCGTTCAAATTCATTTCAATTCAAAAATATAAAGGAAAGATCTATGTTAATGCGTCTGAAGTTTGGGATTATGAAGATGATGAAAATTTCAAAAATTAGACATGTTCATCGAAAGTTCAGAGAATCCAAAAGACACAGAATCAGACATACTTGTCATTTTAGAACACGTAGAATCGAGTGTAAAATTATTCTCAATGCATTTAATACAGTATATTATTTTACAATCGTATTAACTTTATTTTTCTCTAATTACTCAAAACTAAATCAGTTTTTCAAAGATTGTTCCATATTTGCCGAGTAAAATATCATTTCCATGGCGACCATGATCTTTCATGCCAATGACACGGTCGTTGATTTCAATTCTCAAAATACCACTTTTCGATTTCTCTCAGCACGACACACACGTCTACATATTGATAATGTTTTTTTTTTTTTATGGAAATTTGATTCGTGCTCTCTACTATTTGTTATGTTTTTTTTAAATATATATATAAATATTTCTCTCCCTTATCTTTCAAGGACACTCAACGTATCTGCAGTTTTGTCTAAAACGTCAGTTCAATGGAAATGACAAAGGAAAAGTTGTTACTATTTAACTCATGCTAAACATTTGAACGCTACTAGTTTGGAAATGTAAATTTCGAGTTTCTGAAAATACTATTACTTTCGTGGCTTATGTTACAAATAACGAACCAATTCAAATGGAGAATATTTATGAATCACAGTTGATAACAAAAATGGTATACCTCCTTTATACAAAGCTGCTTCATTTATATATTTTGTGCCTTTGAACTTTTCTATGTTTTTGATGTTTATATATTATATTGAAATATATTTTTCATTGAATCTGATTTTTTATTCTGATTAGCATACGCTGAGACACGTTGAGTTACGTAAAGAAACCGCGTAAACCCATTGTTATGATTGGCTGGTAGCTTGATCGTTTTTTTATTTTCTATTACCTACGTTTAATAATTGTGATTTGTATTGCTTTTCCAAATTTACGATTGGTTGCGTTGGTTTTTTTTTTTTTTTTTTTTATTATTCCGACTTTCCAGCGTGGACCACAGGACAACGAACCGGAAGTGTACTGACGATCTTACCATCGTCGTTACATTATCATCCGAAGTTTATCCGCTACTTCGTATCACTAATTAGCACTCTAAGAACTTTTGTGCACAGTATATGCTGCAACAACACTCACGATAATTTCAGGACGGTCGAATTTTTTAATTTTTTTCTTTCAAATTCTCTCAAGGCTTGGACATCGCTCTGAGATCCATTAAATATATTTTCTGTCCCTTATTTAGTTGAGTGAACAAGTTTTGTTTTGCTAGTTTCGTCAAACTTTTGAGAACAAACATTAATACAGAGTATTTTCGGTTTAATATCGGTTCGAAGAAAGCGATGATGAAGATACACAAAAATGGTTTATCCATTCGTGTTTTTGGAGCCTGCAAGTTTTTAATAAAAATTTAGAAAGCTTCGTTAAAAATATACAGATTTTAATGAAATTTCAATCTGCTCAAATCTAAATTTTTTAAGTTGTTATAACTCTTGATTCCAACTACAGAACAAAACAGTTGCGGAATTTTGTAAAAAAAATATTCATGACAAAATGGAAAACCTTTTTGAAGTCTTTTTGAGTCTTATAAAATTCCGACTCTCCCGAAATTATTTTCCATTTTTTTGCGAATGCAAATGGTACGAGTGCAAAAAAGAGAATTGCTCGAAGCAGCTGTGTTATATGGGTTTTTCGTTTTTCCTAAGACTTCGCGTTATGATTTAGTAGTTAATACGCTTGAGGATTGCATGCCAGTGTACCAAACGGTGCAATGTGGACAAGGGATGTACCTATGCAGAAGCCGAGAATGCATTTCGTTGGATAACATTTGCGACGGGTATATACACTGCCACGACGCAACCGACGAACGCTTCTGCCGAATCTCGCAATATCGCCAATATCTCCAGCGACGACGCGGTTTGTTTTGAGATGTAATGTGTGTGATATCGTTTGTGTAGCTTTTTTTAAATTTTATTTTACTTTTTTGTCATTTGTCTTGTCTTTCAGTGTCGTCCCAATAGACTAGTTTGCTTATATGTAGATTTTATTTATTTATTTAAGTGGTCAATTAGTTGCTAGTGTTTTTCACGCTCTTTATTTGCTCTTTTCTCTCTTTCTCTTATTCTGTCACTTTCACTCTCTCACTCTTTATCTTCATCTTTATTTTACTTGTAGATCTCATCGTACAAATTTAATTCGAATCATCAAAATTTGATTTCTTTTATTCGATCATATATGACACTATACATTTTTATCATAAATATATATTTTTGAAATTTTTTCACACACATAGCTCTGTTTAATCGCAATAAAAAGTTACGCGATTCTCGTTTTTCCCATATTTCTTTTTTCATCTCAACTCAATATGTCATTATTTTGGAACGATCGACAGAGCAAAAATCGTGACGATGAGAGAAGACGAGAAACTGTATCTCACTTCATTCGTCAATTGATGTATTTTCATTGGCGGGACAAAAAACATTGTGTTTCTCATCGAAATGTATTTTTATTTTAGAAACTATCGGACCTGCAGTTTCCATTGAACCCTCACTGGACGTTGTTAATATCGGCGATATGATCGATCTTCGTTGCACTTATACGGGAACCCAAAATCCCCGATATCGTTGGTCCAGACCCAATCATCCATCTTTACCGGTAAACGCTCTCGAGCACGGAAATGTACTCAGAATATCGAACATCGAACTCACCGAAACTGGCGTTTATCGCTGTCACGCCGATACCCCAGAGGGTACTTACGAACAGGACTTCAATCTCATTGTTCAAGGTAATTTATTGATTCGTTTTCTCATTGGAACATTAGTGAAGAAACACATCGGAGAAAAAATAATAATAATAATGAATTTACCAACTAAAAATGTACTTACTCTTATTAACTGCAAACAAATTCCTTCGTTTTATTCCGTGAGTATATTTCTATTTAAAAAATCCACTTCTTTATCAATAGCATTTCCTTACTACTTTAGCCAAAATATCACTTTTTTCTTTTACTTCTTATTCGTCGGCTAAAGGTGGAACTAACGATGCACCAGCCATCGAAACTAAATACGTGCCTTATGGTTCGAGTTTGGAAATGGGTTGTCGAATGGACCTCGACCCTCCGATCAAATTCCAGTGGAGCAAACTCGCTGGATTATTACCTCGTGATACTCAAACCTTTGGTGTAAGCTTAATGATTTTTTAACAATTTGACTAAGTATTTCGCGAAGGAAGATATATGATCGAAATACTTCCAGTTTTTTTTTTTTTTTTGACTGCTCCAAAAATCTTATTGATCAGTTATTTTGATCGAAAGATGAGAAAATTCCCTCAAAACGACTTTTTTGGCAAATTTTCTGGACATTCGAAAGACATTTCGTTCCACTAATTTTGCAAGTCATTTAAATTGATTTTTTCCAATTTATAATACAGGTGTCAATCTGATAAATTTGTTTTTGTATTTTTTTTTTATTAGAACAAATTGAAACTCATCGATGTGAAGTCCGACGACGCGGGTACTTACATTTGCACAGCAACTAACGGCATTGAGAGCTCCGAAGTACCAACCGTACTTGTCGTAACTGGCGTCGTGCCAAATTTCAATCAGGCACCACAAAGTTGGATCTCGCTGCCACCGCTGCCTGAATCATATCTCAAATTCAACATCGAAGTGTCCTTCAAACCGGAGAGGGACGACGGTATTATTTTGTACAACGATGAGAAAGCAGACGGAACCGGTGATTTCATATCGCTGTCTCTTGTCCGTGGATACCCCGAATTCAAGTGAGATATTACATTCTGCCTTAATTAAACGAATGAAAGAAAAAATATGAAGAAACTTTAGAGCTTTTGAGAATACTATCGAGAAACGATTGAAATGTTGAAGGAAAGTTTAAAGTGCCTGCTTAATTATAGTCTCACTAGTGATTTGACATTGTGATCTCAATTCAAGATTTCAAAAGACAAGAAAAGAAGGTGATGTAATTACCGGAAATCACCTTTTTTCACTCGAAACTTTATTCGCATGAAAAATTAATTAGTTCTTATGAACTTTTACATACATTTTCCTACACGTTTCAACTATACGTAAAAAAAGATATCATCGAAACGTTATAAAGGAATGATTCACTGAAAGTTATATGAAACTGACGCTTTGTCCATTTTCTTTAATTAAATATCGATACAATTTTTTTAACGCACTGTTGCAATGTGTTTTGAAGTCTGTACAAAAGTTTAGAATGATCTTTTTTTTCTCGTTAGAACTAAAAAAATCTCGAATATCAGCTGATTGAATAATTGAATGAATGATTTAATCATTTATTCATGCTTTATTTTTAGATTTGATCTTGGGTCAGGAATGACGGTGATAAGAGCCGACAAGCCCTTAGCATTGAGCGAATGGCATACGATTAAATTGCAACGTACACGTAAAGAGGGAACGATGATAGTAGACGGTGAAGGAATTTACAAAGCGGTAAATCCCGGAAGGAAGCAAGGACTTGATCTCAAAGAGCCCCTTTACATCGGTGGAGTGTCTGATTATTCGTCGATCAATCCTAAAGTCGAGATGAATACTGGTTTTGTTGGATGTATAAGTAAACTTGTTCTCGGCGAAAAAAATATCGACCTTATCGGCGACCAAAGCGATAGCGTTGGAGTGACGACCTGTGAGACTTGTGCCGAAAATCCGTGCAACAACGCGGGCGTTTGTCAAGAAGCTTCTACCAAAAACGGTTACAAGTGCTTGTGCCGGGCTGGATATTCTGGTAAACACTGCGACTCAACCGGAGAATCTTGTTATCCAGGTTAGAACAATATTAGATAATTCAAACGACTAATTTTTAACAAACAAAAGCATCGTATAGCTCTTGATAATCAATTGGCTACTGAAAACAAACGTTTGCAACATTGTCTTGTCATCTGTCGAAATTAAGAAAAAAATTATTTCTACATATATAACACGTATTTTTTATTTTTTATTATCCAATCGATTATTTTATTCATTTTTCTATCCAAATCGATGTTTTTCTCATTATGATGAAAGTTATTTTATTAAATTATTCAATGATACTCTTTAGGTGCCTGCGGAGATGGAAGCTGCGTCGACACTGAATCAGGTTTCGAGTGTTACTGCGGCCATGGAAGATCAGGACCTCGTTGTGAATACACGACCCTGCATATGAATGAACCGTCTATTCGCGACGATCGTGCATATCTGTCGTACCCAACACCCTCGGCAGCCAGGCGGTAAGTCTAAAACTTCCTCGTGATTTAATCATTCTTATGAATTAAATATATTTTTTAATTATCTACAAGCTTGAAGCATGCCCACAATCCGATCGTTCGTTGCTATATTTAAGATCGTGCTGCTGTAAAATTCGTTCAAATTGGCTCTTCGTTTTTCCTACATTTATGAGGCGATTCCAAAGAAATTTTTTTTTTCAAAATTCATTCGATTCTCATAAAACGATAAGATTTCTTTTATGGAATAAACAAATTTATATATCGTGTGTCCCATTTCCGAAACCGTTGGAGATACAGCGAAAGTCTACAGTTTTACTCCCTACGGTTTTTTTTTATCATCGGGAGTTTACCTCTGGAAGCGAGTCGAAAAAAGCCTAGTGTTCATCATGGGCTGGGCGTGGTTTTTCCAGATATTTTTTTTTCATTCACTGTCAGGATCAAACTATTAAAGCCAATAAGGCGTTAAAGGTTTCTTGGTAACAAACTTCCCGGTCCGCAAGATTGTCCCTGTAGACTTATGCTTTATCATCAACTGATTCACCTGGGAGACTGAAAAAAAAAACAACAACAACAAACATTTCAACATTTTTAAATTCGGTATACAGTCCTGGAGTTAAATTTTCATTTTTCACAATTAATTGTGAGGCACCTTGCAAAATTGTAATTTTTCGTTTGTAGCAACATTTTTTTTTCATTATTATTCTTGTTTGAATCGATAATGTTTTGTTCCTCATATCGGCATTTACAAAAGCTCTTTTTTAAACGAAAGAATCGTTTTATAAAAACACGACATGATGTGAACATTAAAAATGAAATGTAAATACTTATTTGCTTTCGAAATGAAAGCATAAATTGTAACTACAATTTCAATAATGTACAATGAACGGTTTTTCAGCAGAACTATCTTAAAATGAGCCTCGCACTCCGCAAATTTTTTTCGACCTGTAATTTCTCACAATTTGATTTTACGTTTCGACTGCTCCTTTTACTTTTTGTTTGGTTTTTTTTTTCAACAATAATTGATTTTACAACTTTGTTTGACGGACGCAATTCAATCACACCATAATGATTGTATCATTGGCTGAAATGAAAGTGAGTTTACTGGATGAAATATCGCGCGATGAAAGTCGTCGTCAATGGGATAAATGAATGAAAAGCAAAATTGACCAATTTAAAAACCAACGCTCGAGCGAAATTGGGCAGCAGTCAGAATCAAAAGGATTTCTTCGATGATCCCGCGAACAAATCTTAAAAGAACAAAAAATAAAAAAGATCACCCGAGTTGAACGTGAACGATCCTAATTGCTTAAATTATTTTCAGGGCGACTCAGAGAAACGCCATTAAAGCGAAACGTTCGCACGCGCGTTCCTCGCACACGCCACAGCTTAGAAAAGGCAGATCGAGATCTGCTCATCTGAAACACCACAACGTGCACAGCACTAAACATTAGAATTCATTTAATCAAAAAAAAAAAAAAAAAAAAAAAAAACAACAAAATGCTACCATCGTAATCAACCGCCAAATCCCCGATGCACGCGTTAGTCTGGCAATTGACTAATCCGATTATGATAACAATTAAAGTAATGTTAATGATGACAATAACTTACCGTGACAATACCCGAGAAAAAAAAACCACGAAATTCATCCTGAGCTCAACTGAATTGCCAAATCTTAATCAAAACTATAAATAATCATATAGACCAGACATAAATTGAGAAAAATACCATCAATTCTGAACCCCCATTACTATTTTATTGGTTTTTTTTTAAATTATATTCTTTTCACTTTGACCCTCGCATCATCAAACTTATGCCTTACACGTTAAAATATAATTTCGACGTTCCAAGAGCATTCGCATGAATTTCTTTGAAAATCGTTTTTATTTTCAACTTTTTATTTTCTCTTCTGTAAGTAGGACCTCTAATCAAATTAGCAGAAATGAATGCATTTTCTTTTTGTCAGTGCATAATATTTTGTAGAATTTATTGTGGCCTAAAATGTTTCATAAGTTGATAATTACTTTGATCGATTTTCAGGACCAATCTTTTATTGAAAATTCGACAATTGTGCATTTTTAATTGAAGTTATATTCCTCGAAATGTAATTGAAACGATCTTGAAATTAGTTGGTGCATGCGAGGGCAAATGTTTCCTGCAAACACCGTTAAAACTCATTAGCTCGGATCTCGAATAGTAAAAAAATACCTATACAGCCAAGTAGTACGTATAATTCGCAAGAGTCACAGTGGTGCTATATTTTAATTAGTACGTCCTCCCCAGTCAGCATAACTAATTAATTATTAGCATTTTTGTACAGCTTTTTAATTAATAACTATTAACGCATTGCCTATAAGTCATAATTGTTGTTTAATTGTTTGAAAGAAAAGAAGATATAAAAAAAGAAAAAGGAAAAACAATTTGTAAACAACCGACATGTCGTGACATAAATATCGACACTGCCATATTAAGAAAAAGCCTTTGCATTTAACCAACATAAAAATACTATGCCTCAAGGACAAACAAAGAAGATTGCCCATTGAAAAAATAAATATATATTTTATCACTATGATGAATAATGCAAACGAAAATTATCGAGTTTTCTCGAGTGTGGAATTATTTAAATGTCATTTATAAATAAATATGAAAGCGTAACAACGCAACATTTTGTAAGTGTATGACAAGGTATGTGTTCAACACGGATCGACACATATGAATATTGTTTGTAACTTGTATGTTAATAAGGAACAAGCGATATGAAAGGAAATACCGATTATTATATGTTTTGCTACGATACGTATATTTGAGAGAAAACCCCAAAAAAATCGTAAATATATATATACATATATTTTTATTTTGCAAACAAATAAATATTGACGTGACAGTTTTATGGCTTGAAATATCATTTTTTTTCTGTTTCATTACATTCTCATTTGAGCGTCGTTTATTATCTGTAAAGTAGGCTATTTCTCTATAACTGAATTCAAAAATAACTTAAAAAAATAATTTACGTCAAAATAATCGAAACAATTATAACACCATGCAGCAATGCGATACTTTTGTTTGTTTTTTCAGTAGAAACCGACCCCAAAGTAATCGTAAACAAACCGCAAACATACGAACAAACTTTTTGCTTTTTATTTTGTTTTCTGTCTTATTATTTTTGTAATTAAATATTTTTCATTGAATTCTTTTGATGTAAATTATTTCTTTGGTTATTTTTGTCTAAAGTTATTTCGTATACGTGTGACCATCATGCACGCATTCGTAAATGGTTTTTTTTTCTACGTGTACACTTTGTAAATATGTGCTCGAGGGACCCGAAGAAAAGTATATCGTGATGTGCATAACTAATATGGCCTATTGAAGAATTCATACAAGTGGATTTTTACACAGTTTTTTAAAGCAGTGATTTAACAATGTTTTTTTTCTTCGTTTTATTTTGGGTTCTTTAACTTTCATAAAATAGTGCTGTGTAATTAATTTTGTCATCGAAGATTTTGCATCCCCGTAGACGTATGTATAATTTTTTCTTCTTATTATTTACTACATTTTATTTAAATTAACCAGAAATATTTAAAACGTTAATGAAATGAAATTCTCTCTCATTTTACCAATTTTAAACTATTCGTAAAAGAGAAAAAAATTGCAAAATTTTGGAGACTCCATTAGAATATTCATGGACAAATAATTTAACTGGTAAATCAATAAAGCATGCTTTTTTTCTTAATTGGTGTACATACGCTTGGCTCAAAAATTAATTATAGTTGAAATATTGAAATGAGAATCAATAGATTTGATTAATTAATAACAATGCTAACTCGTATATGCAAAAATACAAGATCGCAAAATATAACGAGTTAATATATAAACATAATGCATAAATGAAACAAATTTGCAGCTTATCAATGTAATAAAAATTGATTGTTCGTGTCCCCTAAAAAAAAAAATCTCCAGGCTTAAGCTATCGATGAATTTTAAACCTTCGGACAATGGGGATGGAATTCTGATGTACTGCGCACAGAGTGACGAGGGCCTCGGAGACTTTGTGGCTCTTGTTATAAAGGACAGGTTCATCGAATTTCGTTACGACGTTGGTTCAGGGATGGCTGTCGTACGCTCAAATTATGTCATACAACCAGGCGTTTGGTCACACGTTATGATTAGTCGTGACTTCAAGGAAGGCAAAATATCCATCAACGGTAAATGGGTCAGTGAGAACAAATCACCTGGATCTGCTCGGACGTTGACCCTTAATACACCACTTTACATCGGTGGTGTTGATAGAAGAAGGATCGTGATAAATCGAAACGTCGGAGTGGAAAGAAATTTCCATGGATGCTTCAACGCAGTAAGTAGTGAAGATGTTAAAATTCTTATATTACAATTATTATCATTATTATTACAACCATAAGGAAGTTATTTTGTAATCCCATTACACTGTCATTAGTAAAACTGGGTATACACTAAAAAATTCATTGGATAAATAACAAGGCTGATTTCTTCAACGTAGTTGAATTACCTATGAAAAAAATAACATTAGTCAAATTGAGTTCAATACTGAATAAAAAATGATATTTGCAGCTGGAGATACCAACAATAAACGTGAATATGCTGAAGGGAATGATCGACTCAGCAAATATTGAAGATTGTTCAACTGCACCTGTCTTGATAAATTCAACGTTAATAAATGATTCTGTAACGACTCCAGAGCCGACAAAACCATCTACGACTGTTTACGATCCATGTGAAACGAAACCTTGCATTAATGGTTTGTGTCAGAGTACCAACAGTTACGATTATTCGTGCACTTGCGAGTACGGTTACGTTGGAATAAATTGTGAGAAAGTATTGAAGCAATGTGAATTGTTGAGTCCCTGTCAAAATGGTGGATTTTGCAGTAATCTTCACGGTTCATACAAATGCGATTGTCGCCTAGGATTCAACGGTAAAAATTGTGAAAAAAGTAAGTCTAATGATTGTTTCCTTAATGAAATTTTGTATCAACAAATTTTTTTAACGTGTTAAGAACCATTTTTTGAAACCTTCGTTGACACTCTCTAATTTGGTCACTGCGTTACGACCTTGGGTCAATTTGACCAGGAGTGTTTATCATTCTCTTGTAAATAGCAGTCCTTCGGTTGGTGGTTATTGAAAAAAATCAGCGATACACGTTAAACGTTTCTCAATATGTGTGTATAACAAAAATTTGGAAATATACACATTTTAATGGTTGTAAAAAATTATTGAAAACTGTGACTTTTGAAAAAGTGAGCACTTTACTAAAACAATCATCATCTTTTCTATCATAATATTTTTGAGATTAATAATCGAAGATGTACTCACGAAACAATATTTTCCAAACAAATAAAAATGACTGCTAACTATAACGACATTTTCAAAAAAGATATTTATTTGAACCAGTAAACTTGGATTATTTTCGAAAATTGCGATGAAAAAGAGCTAACAGCCCTCATAAATGTTCCTGCGATAGGGATCATTAAGTCGAATATTAATGTGGGTCGAAATGACTCAGTGTATCAATGAAAGTATGAAATTAATTATTCAAATTTTCTGATATTCACATTATTTTCAGGCGTCGAAATTACATTCGATGTGGCGTTCAAAGGTGACGGTTGGCTTGAACTTGATCGATCGATTATGATTCACGCGGAAGAGCGTGAACTATTGGGTTTCGAAATATCCACTAACAAAAGCAATGGTTTAATTATGTGGTATGGCCAGACACCAAATGACCTGAATCCTGACGATTACATTGCTGTCGCAGTCGTTGACGGGTAAATTAGTTTACTTTGAACATTTATTTCTTAGCTTGAGAACAAAAAATATAGAGTTTTTTTCAACCAACTTCAGCCTCAACTTAAATGGACGAAATGGTTAAAAAAATCCGAGCTAAACAACTAAGAGGATTTCTTTCAATATAAATATTGAAAAAATCGAATATAATTTATCAATATTGACAAAAAAATTTCTGATAAAAGAGAAAACATTAAAAATAATTAACATGAAACTTAATCATTTGCATCCACGAATTTTTATGGATAATGACATTTGAGCCTTCAATGCTTGTTGTTCGTTAGCTACGTCGAGTATCAATATAATTTGGGCTCTGGGCCAGCGATAATGAGGGTAACAGCCCAGAGAGTGGACGACGGTCAACGTCACAGAATAATAATGAAACGTCTTCGAAGCGAAGGAAATATCGAGCTGAATGGTGAACATACGGAAAGTGGCGTGAGCGATGGTTTACAGCAAACATTGAATGTACGAGGCAGCGTATATTTGGGCGGTGTGCCGGACTGGTCAATGACGTATGGAAAATATCGCGAAGGCTTTTCCGGTTGTATTTACGCAATGGAAGTTCAAGACTCAGGATCGATCGACTTGGGAGCTAAAGCAATTCGGGGCAAAAACGTCTCACCCTGCACACGGTAATATTCCGTATGAATTTATATTACATTTCATTTTTCATTCGAGGCAAAAAATTGGTGAACCGTGAAACAAATAATATTGAGAATATGAACCAATAAGAATAGGACTTTTAGGCTTCACGTTAAAACTAATGAACCAACTAATTATGGAAATTTAACATAGTTAACGATATTTCATTAATTCGGCATATACTTGTGTGATTGCGAACATTTTTTTACAATATTGAGCTGCAGCCCTGATTGATAACGCAAAAATTTCAAGCAATTTTCTAAAATTAATTTCCTATAAAATAAAACACTTGTTTATTTGGTACTTGAAAAAATGTTTGTATCTGATAAAAAATGTGCTCCAATATATTTAAAAAATATCAGACAAATAAGTATTCCATTCTCTTCGAAATTGACTTCATTCCTTAACGCAATAGTCTAGCCACAGTCACGTCCAGAATTTAAGTCGCTTTTCAGAAGAATTTCGTCGTATCTTTTTTTGTAATTAAGGGAAGAAGAAAGAAAAAAATATGTGTGAAAGTTTCGGAATTATCTCGTCAAGTTTTCATGTTTCTTCTGCTCCTCATAAGAACGCGTTAAGATTTCCTAAACCTTTCACCTTCACAAGCAGGAACCTTGTTAACTCTATAACATTTGGAGAACCGTAGAAAATCCCAAAAGAACAGGAACCAGTTTTGTTCAATTGACTAACATAACATTGAAATTGATTTAATCGCGCACGCTGGCTCAGAACGAGATGGATTCCATCGTCGTTGGTGTTCACAGACGCCGATGCCGAAGGTTTCGATGACTTTGTACCGCCACCACCGGTAAACATAATCCATCCAAAACCTACAGTCAATATAGCTACGAAAAATATAAAAAGTATTTATCTTCTCGTTGTTGTACATAATACAATAAGTTATTCCATCGACGAGAGACCTCATAGTCTATTTCATACAGTGTTTTGCATCGGTCTCGTGAGTCTTGCAAAAAGCTATTTTGTCTGATTACGACGAACAAACTCATCATCGCAATACCTCCGATAGAATTATTATTATTACATACATATATTTATATATATACATGATAATAATATGATAATAACGAATCTGCGGGATGCTCTATTGACAAACGAACGAAAAAAAGCAAAACAAAAAATAAACAAGATTACACGAAATTTGTAGAAAATAATCTTGTAATTTGAAGTTACTAATTACTGTGTAGATACATTTATTATGTTGACGAATTTTTCCGTGGTGCTACAACACATTGAGCTTCCCGTAAGATACGTACGATTATCTGCTGTTGAACTATAAATCATTTTGTACATTATTTAATATACGCTTACGAATAATGGAAAGTCGCTTTTTTCGTTGTGGTGAGTATATACAAGGGTCATGATCTAATTCAACGTCCTTCAAACGTAAAATAACTGCTTCACACTTATCAAATGAGTGCTGAATTTTCACACTTATTGTAACCAAAGTTTAATATAGAAATTAAATAAATTGACAGTGAATTCATATTCGTAATGTCTTGTGCATGTGGAAAAATATTAAAAACGATAGATTTCCAGAACCATCAACTTATTAAGGCAAAATTCTATGTCATATTTTTATCGACTGTTTTAGAAGATGAATCCGTAACTTTTAATTCCAAGCAACCATTGTCGAAAATTAACACTCATGTGACCAGTATGAGGCTGTCATTTTTCTTTAACAAGTCATTTTAACGAATGTTTAATTAATTTTATATTCAATTTATTTTACAGCAACGAAAATGAAGCAACGGTTCCCATTCATGGTCCAACTCGAGGGGATATTTGAGCATGAATTTTACACGTGAAGCTCGAGAATGCCTGATTGCCAGACAAACAAATCGAACACATTCTACGATTTTTTAGCCAACGTAATGTAACGAAATTTGAAATTATCGATGATGAAATGAACAACCGTGTCTTGGCTTCCCATTGATAAATTACAATATTTAACAATGATTTTTCAGTTCATTAGAAGTTTAAAATATATATATATATATCGATTTTTTGTTGGTAGTGCCGAGAACAAAAAATTCTAGCCCGCGTAATTGATAAATACGCACATATATTTCCATATATGTGTTTTTCAAAATATCTTGTCTAGCATCAATTCATATTTTTTGCAATCAATCTATAAGCAGTCAATCAAATATGATAAAAGAAAAAAATAATTACAAAATGTATGTATGAGGGTGTTTTAAGTTTTATTTTATGTTTCAACGTTTACTCAAAAATGTACAGATTTTTGTTTAAAAAGTTTCCTAACGAACTTCAGCGAAAATTCCACAGACGTTTTCCGTGCTGGCTGGGTATGTTTGAAGAAAAAAAGTAAAAAGTTGTTTACAGTTTGTCTAAAAGCGAATTTTCAGTATCTGGAGCCTTGAAAAATAGTATCTATATTTAGAAAAATCCCGAAGTTTAATCAGGTTTTCATGACAATAAGCGAATAAGTTTCTAATAGAAAAAAGCAGGTATCTCGGCTTTGAACGTCGGATGATAACGTTTTAGAGTTTTTCGGCAAATTTCATTTTTGAGTAAAAATTGATGATTTTATGGCAAAAAGATTAAATGGAAGGTGAGAGCTGTACACCCTTGTACATATATACGTATATATATATAAATGTATGCTGTAACGTGCTCTTTTACTACGTAACATTATGAATAACGCATTTTTATAACGTTCAGAGATATAATCGTTTTCTACCGCTTCATTTATAAGAAATATACAGTTGTTTATCTCGCAATTTTACTATGGATGATTTCCCAAGAGAAAATATTACCGGAAAATCGAAAAATTATTCAGTACTTTTTAATTCAAGTTAGCACATATTTTTGTGATTTATTATCATTTTTCTCTTATATGCTTATTCTTGTCGTTTTTTTTTCAATGGCTTTCCTTGGAAGCTTAGAGTCATGAGAATATGGAATGACGTGTAATTTTACTGCCAATATGCTTCGTTTCGTAGTATTTTCGAATATATACTCAGACGCAATGTTCTTCCGCGAGATAGTAAATGAGAAATGGTTAACGCATTCTCAAAACTCAATGTAATCGAATGGAAAAACGAGGTGCTCGATTAGTCAGCGATGTATATTGGTAAATACAACAGAGGCAGAAAAAGAAAGAGAGAGAGAAAGAAAGAGAACAAAATCAAGATTGTTATGTAGGTACGAATGCTTCTGTATGTTGGTGCAAAAGCTATTGTAACGGGGTATCTTAATACGTAATATTAACCATAAAACTGTGAAAGTATGAATATATATAAATATGTATATATATTTAATATATAAATACATATACATATTTTACAATAATTTCAAATGAAAGTGTAGTCGGTACTGTTACATTTTAAATTATTCGAAAAGAAATGAGACAATAAATATAGTTTTGATAACAAATAAACACTTAGTAACCACATGATACCCACGAATCCTGGATCCTTTGTGCAATTTCGTATCAGACGTCAATAGTTTGTGTACAAACGAATTTTCGATGCGACATTTTTAAGATAATTGCTCGAAAAATTCACACGGCACAAAAATTAAAAAAGAATTTTGTATTAGTTATCGCTTTTCGACTTGTTTTTAAGAAACATAAATGTTTGCGTCACAAAAACTTTGTCAAGTCCCATTTATTCAATCAAATACTTGGAACTTAGGATGAACACGAATTCAAGAAATAACATTTGTAAGTTTGAGTTTTTTATTATTTTTTCAAAGAATTTTGATCTGTTTTTGGTTAAAAATATTGCAATTGTAACAGAAATAGCAATATTTATAGTGCTGCACGTTTATATTTGAAGACATGTGAAACTTTGGTTGTTCATGAAGATTTTCCGAACATTTAAAAATACCTGAAAAGTCAACCTGCTCAATCCGTCACAGCGATTTTTTAGCCATGACCATAAAATTGAATGGTTTAAAAAAAGAAAACATTTTTTAGTCTTTGCAAACGATATTTAATCGACGGTCATAAATTGCAGGATAGTTTCATTAAAGATTTGTATAAAAATATCACACGTTAAATAAAGTTAAAGTTTTTAAGAAGCGGATTTGCGTCCGAGTCGGTATGTTACAAGAGTTATTTACAGTATTTCAAACTTCCTCATCGTGTTACAAACTTATTCGATAGCCGGATATAAAGGGCAATCCTGTGCCAACTTTTTTCTGATACTCGACGTATGCTTCGCCGAAAAACGTCAATAACGTTATCTCCTCGATGAGAATACGGTCGTGGAAAAAACTCCAAGATGCCACTGCATAAGCCAAGAGGCAAATAGGATTTTTCAGGATTAACTGAAAGTTATAAATCTCTATTAAAAATTTGTGCTGGCAAAAGCTAAAGAATCATTATTTGTACATAAAGTGTCAATATTTTTCTTTCGCTGCCAAAACATTGATGAATAACTTAATCAATTGCTTGTGCTTTTTATAATACACAAAATCTTGTTCTGTAACGGAGAAAATTGATATGTTTATGGATTCATTAACTCATCTAAAAATATCACAACCCTTCAAAATCTTTCGATAGTACACAGTGCTGACAATTATGTCCATGACTTTGAAGTTTGTATGATTGTAATAATGCAATATTCATATGTTGTTTTTATTACCTGAGTGCCAATGGACCAATAAAACCATCCAACATAACTAGGATGACGGCAAAATCTATAGACGCCATGAGTAACGAGTTCATGGTCAGTCGATTTCTCTGTCTGAATGATGTGATTGAAATTCCGTTTGGCCGTGAACATGGCAATTTTCCTGAGTGCTTCACCGCCCACACACATCATCAGGCCGATGTAGGAAATGACTGACAGTTCTTTGATAGAAGGATAGAAATGATGTTCTATTAAAAATTCTACCCAACTGGCACAGGCTGCTACAACATATGCTACACTGTGTTGGAGAACAAAACTGTCTATTGAAATTGCACTGGGATTTGTCCATGCGATAGACAAGAACTCGGAATAATGAAAAGTCGCCATCACAGCCATATATATCCCAAAACATTGCCATGAAGCTGGCGCCAACACCAAAACTAATATGCCAGCTCCAAAAACGTAACCCAAAAAAGTTGATCGAACGGCAACCTGAAAAATTTTCAAAATTCAAAATATCTCTGGGTTTTCTACTCCGATCCATATTTTTCAATGTGATTTAAATGCAAAGGAATTGACAGCATTGAAACAAGGGCTGTAGTTTATAAATACTTCGTTTTCAAAGTAATGTTGAAATGATCTTTAAGAAATATTTTGTTTTTCATGTCTCGATTTGAGTCACGAATTTGAAATTAATTTGATCAAAACTAGAAAATTTTATTCGTTGTCCTTTACAAACTAGGATAAATTACAATTTATAACAGCTACCAAGTTTAACAATTCCACGTCTAAAATTTGAGAAACAATCGAGTAGTAGCCCTTGAAAAGGAGTATATTTATTTTCGAGAGCATAGTTAACCTCAAACTTCAGGTGGTGTCATCTAAAGAGCACACGTTTGTGAATAAATATTTTTCCGTGTTTTCCGTATTATGTATCAGTGACGTTAAAAAAAATAGTTGAAGCACAATTGTCAATACATTACCTCGCCAACAAACGGAAAAATGAGGCTCACGGAAATTGAAGTGAATATTTGAGGTTAGAAGGTGCTCAAATATGTAAAAGCATTGAAAAAACTTACCTGACGGGTAAAGCCACGGAAGGGAAAAAGTATAAGGATGTTGAGAACGATGAATTGAAACACATGAACAATCCAAACATTGTGGAAGAATTCGTTTGGAAATGGATCGAATTTAAAAAACGAAAATATGTGAGGAAGACCACTGGCAGCCAACGCGATTATGTAACAGAGTACACTGACTTTTCCATCTTTGCACAGTGTCATTTTTTATTATTATTTGATATCACAGTGAGGTACAAAAACGATTGAGAAGTTTGTCGCTATTCCTTGCAGATTGTAATACGATCATTGCTTTGCAAAATAAAACGTCGTTGTAAGTTCACGAGTGTCAAGTAAATTTAGTACATTCCAAGTAAACTGTCGGATAACACGTCTCTGCGAAATTGAATGAAATGTATGTATGGGAAAACATCAAATTTTCAAGTTTCCAAACATGTTTGTACCAATAACACGGAGACAAGACTAACTGACTGAAGAACAGAACACCCACGGTGGCACACTCACTCACTACTTCTTCTTTCCTCTGGCTATCTCCCTCTATATGGGGCATGTGCCAATCACTCACTACTCACAGCCCTGCCAGAAACATCTCTACTCTACCGAATTAAAACAACCCATAAAAAAAGGCTGTACCATCACACACCTATACCAATACCGCTAAAAAAAGCACTATATATCTGACAGCTCTACCAAATGAAACAACGTACGGCACAACTCAACCAAACAAAAATTAAATGCTCAGATACCCAGATGACCATCAGGCGTACTGTCAGTACTATTTAGTACAAGATACTACCACGGCACTACCACCGTGATACGATGGAATACAAGCGAACGCCGTATTCCTACGGTGGTAATTCGAAATAATTTTTTTTTTTATTATTCGTAAATCTTAGGCTCTTTATTATTCTTTATACCGCTTTTGTTATTCACGTAGTAACCGATGAAGGATGTCAATTTTTTTAAAAACGATTATAATCAGAATACTTGCAGGTGAGGTTTCTTTTCTGTCCAATGTCATGTCAATTTAGAGTTTTGACAAAGTAAATTACTTATTGCTGGCCCTAGCACTCTGCAAAAACTGAATAATATTACCAAGTGAAGACCTTGTAGAGTTATAAGAAGAAAAAATTATTATTTGATGAATTTATTTTTCGGTATATTGGAATAAATTGAAGAGTTCGACATAAACTGTGTAGGGCGGCGTTGGTTTTGTTTGTTTACATTCCACGCGCTCCCGTGAGTCCCATGTGCTTGCTGCGGTTGAGCGTGCTGCATAGTGGGGGAATGTTCACTGTGCCAGCGCGCCGCGAGGGGAGAAGCGGGGAAGCGCAACTGGTGGGGCGGGCACGGGACGGTGGGGTGAGCGAGAGAGCGTGATAATGCTATCAGTACAAATCGGGCGCTTGCCGACGACGCACGGAGTGCGGTTTGAGCGTCGGTCGGTCAATTTAACGCTACGCTTTATCGTTCCTCGATGCGGATAAATTTGACAGAACGAAATATAGTACAAGTAGAATTCTTCTTAATCCTCAACGAATAAGAATAACTATACAACCCTAGGATCTTTTCTATGATTTAATTTATTTTCAATCTAATAAAAACGAAGCATTACTAATAAATAATGAATAATTTTATTGAATAAAATGGAAGAAGAGGAATTACATTTTTATTTTTATGAATAATACACAAAAATGATTTATAACAGTGATTACATTTTTTTCGAGTGGTCAAATTCTAAATTTTATTCACAAAGAAATACGATTAAAAAAATAATTGCGTTGACAAACAATCGAATGAATAATAGATTCGTCGGTACATCGTAAATACTGTTTCAATTTCGCGAACGAATGGATAGGCCGATAG
Source organism: Campoletis raptor (assembly GCA_948107755.1). Classification (NCBI taxonomy): domain Eukaryota; kingdom Metazoa; phylum Arthropoda; class Insecta; order Hymenoptera; family Ichneumonidae; genus Campoletis; species Campoletis raptor. The sequence continues at coordinate 16,618,157 of OX403622.1, forward strand.
TTATGTGACAGACAGTCTAGTGACCCTTCTAACACAACTTCGAGATTCGCGCAAATGCTCGCGCGCCCCGTGCGTACTGTAGTAAGCCTGGGTTCGCCCGTCGCAGCCGAAAGTAAGCAATGCAACGTCCAGGCACAACCTGACCACCTCTGTCGTCGTCGAGGTTGTTGTCCCACCGCGCAACGCGACACAAGTACGCTTGCATCAATGTTTAGCAATATACGGTTCTTTAAACTTGCTTATGCTTAACATTGAAAAAGGCGAGCACGCACGCACGCGTGGCATTATCATGAGCATCCTCGGGTCCCACGAAGATGTGTTAGAGCTGTCGTTACACTGTCTGTCACTTAGTATTGGTCTGCATTCATTCAATGTATGAAATCATTTTTTCTCGTCATAACAAAATTTTTATTATATATATTTATTATATATACAAAATTACCGGGCAAAAGTTTGTTTGTCAACGTAGGCATTTTTCTACATTATAAACCGCGTCTCTTCGTAGATAGAACGGATAATGTTGAAAGACTTCCGTTAATAATTGAAATTGTATTTACAAATCGAAAAGCATCTTGTTTTAGATTCAAAATTACTTTTGTGATTAAACACAAATATTAGCTGTGAACATTTCCGAAAGTGAAGTTCAAATGGCATCGAGTTGAAGCGTAAGTGAAACGGATACGGGTCGAATGTCGAGAATAGATACGCCGCGCGGCTCTTGAGTGCGGATAGTGCGGATTGTGATGCGAATTCAAGTGTTAATTAGCTGATTAAGCCACAAATAAATGTGTGAGACGAATTCGATCATTTGTACACAACAATAATGCATAATAATTTTTTTTTTCCAAGTTGTAAAATTCCTCATTGTATTTACATAGAAATACGATTAGAAAAATAATTACGTTGACAAACGATCGAATGAATTATTAATTCGTCCGTACATCGTAAGAACTGTTCAAATTTGTTCACGCAAAAAGGACGAATGTTTCGATAGTTTGCGACGGACAGTATAGTGACACTCCTCCTAACACACCTTGAGATTCGCGCGAATACTCGCGCGCCCCGTGCGTACCGTAGTAAGCCTGGGTTCGCCCGTCGCAGCCGAAAGTAAGCAATGCAACGTCCAGGCACAACCTGACCACCTCTGTCGTCGTCGAGGTTGTTGTCCCACCGCGCAACGCGACACAAGTACGCTTGCATCAATGTTTAGCAATATACGGTTCTTGAAACTTGCTTATGCTTAACATTGAAAAAGGCGAGCACGCACGCACGCGTGGCACTAACGTGAGCATCCCCGGGTCCCACGAAGATGTGTTAGAGCTGTCGTTACACTGTCTGTCATTTAGTATTCGTCTACATTCATTCAATTTGTATGAAACTAATTTTTTTCACCATGACAAGATTTTCAGCTCAAACAAGATAGTATTAGTTTTGAATTGTTTTTCAATTTAATTTCTAATTTTTTGGACCGCGCAAAAGTTCGTTTGTCAACGTAGTCATTTATCTACATCATAAACCGCGTCTCTTGGTAGATAGAACGGGTAAACCATCTTGTATTAGATTCAAAATTACTTTTGACATTGAACACAAATTTTAGTTGTGAATGTTTTGAAAGTATAGTTTAAATGGCATCGAGTTGAAGCGTAAGCGTAACGGGTACGGGTCGAATCTCGAGAATAAATCTGCGGCGCGGCTCTTGATAGTGTGGATCGTGATGAATCCAAGTGTTAATTAGCCGATTAAGTCACAAACAGATGTGTGAGACGAATTCGATCGTTTGTGCGGGATTGACATTGATGAATATTGAACGACTCATTGATGAATAAAACTAACCGATAATGTCGAAATACTTTTGCCAATAATTGAAAACGTGGGTATACATTTTTTGGGATAATTCGTCTATATTTAAAATTACTTTTGTGATTAAATGCAAATGTTAGGTGTGAAAAATTTCGAAATAAAACTTCATATTGCGCACATTGTGATAAATTCGAGTGATAATTACCAAGAGGAGCGTCAGCTAATCAAACAATTTGTGCGGGTTTGACATTGATAAATATAGAACAATCGTTGTTATGGAATACAACTTCATTGAATGGAAGAAAATAAGTGCAATACGATGGAATGAGGGGCTCGTGCAATGGATCTCGACCATGGACAACTCCAGGGGCTTTGCCACAGGTGACGACTGCATGACGAGTCCGTGAGAGGTGGAACAAGACATCGAACGGTAAGTGAATCAATCAGTTCAATAGCATGAAATAGCCAGCATAGAAGTTGAAAAAAACTTGGAGTAAACGTTGAAGTATTTTTGATGTTAATTTTATCTTTCATATTAGCAAGGCTTACAAAGGTTGTCAATTTTCTACTGAAAGCTATTTCGTCATAGAATATTTTTTGTCCAATCGGCTGCCAGATGAAGTTTACAAAAAATCGACACAATGAATTTTTATAGAATTTCGTTAAGAACGAAATAAGGGTTCGTGCGTTAGAATCGTTTGTAAAATACGGATTATTCTCCGGAGAATGTCGATCAAAATATGAATTCGTGGAATTTCGTATTCATCAAATGATTGTTGAGAAAATCAATTGTTATGAGTTGTCCTCTTGGTTGAAAAGACATTTTGCAAATCGAAAGCAGCATCAATTAATTAAATTATGTGTTTTACGTTACATTCAACTATTGTGAAGATTTAAAACCCAGCAGCGGTATTTGTTAATACCCTCTTTTTATTCTTTTTTTTTCTTAAAACTCTTTTTTATCTTTGTAACTCTTTTTTTTCTGAAAATATTAATCGTCTCCAAGAACAACGTGTATTTACTTTGTTACCGACCGCGAGACAGACAGATCACCTTAAGCAGCATTACAAAAAAGCCTACCAGACGAAATCTCCACCAGATAAAGTCTACCCTAGAAAATTTATATCACAAATATGAACACTACCAACGCGAAAGCCTACCACGATTTAAACACCCCCTTAGTCCTCGAACTTTACCAGCGATGGATCTCTTTACCACAATAAATCTCTATACCAAGGCTACCTTTTCTGTAATTTCCATTCGGAGTGCAATATTCGTAGTCGGTTAAAAGACATCCGTTGTTACCAACGAAATAATTTGCAAATCTACTTGTTTTATGGATCATCGGGGAAGTAATAATGTTTACGATTATTCGAAAGGTTTTCCAAGTAAAAAAGCAGTTCAGCTTCGGTTCGGCAATTACTCGATTACTCTATTACTCTATTTCAACCAACTTTAAGCAGAAAAAATGTTTCTAAATTTGACGCATATATGTTTATTTCTGCATTCTTACCGATACAACATTTTATCAACTGCACCACTTTAAATGAATTTCCTTTTTTTTTTCTCTTCTGAAATGGATTCACCGAAGTAGTCCTGGATAAATTGTTTCACACACTGATGGATGCCGTCATTATTTTCATTATGGGGTCATGTTCAGCTAGAAAATTGAAATTTTGTTGTTGTTGCGGGTTTTCGAAATTGATCAACTTTCTACAAAAAAGTGAAACCTACTTCGAAAAAAGAAACTTTTCAAAATTAACACCGACGAATATAGTAATAGCATAAATAAAACATTTATTATAAAAAAAAATGCGATATAAAGTCACTGTCTAACAAATCAGAAGCCACGAAAACTCCATTCTCTGGTACATAGAAATTGTCGATAGATTGAAGACAGGATTAAGTTCTAATTCGTTTGGCATCAGTTACTTGAATCTCTTTTGTTTCTATTAAGAAGGTTTTTTATCCCCTCTAAAAATATTAGGTTTCCTCATTCAAGGTTATTTTTCAAAATCGATTTTATGTTTTTGTAAAAAGTTTATTATTGTCTTATTCGTGTGAAATGCCTTCAAAATCAAGTTACACAATTCGGATATCAGAAAATTCAGTAGAAGTAAAAATATTTTCGTATCTTGTTAATGAGAATACGAGTTAATGAGAATGAAAATTGCGTGAAGTTCATATAAAGATAGCGTGGATAGTAGAAACCAACAAGACATTTTACGACTTAGTTGTTTACATATGAAAACTAATGGTAAGATTTTAAAAGAATATAAAACCACGTGGAGGTGCAAATGCCTGGAGCTGTTCCGTTGAATATTTGCCGGGGATTTAATTATTCACGAGACACACTGTTGAATCTAAACGACTATTTGCTCACTGTTAACGTATTTCCGGGGAGTGCAATACTACACATAGAGTACGAAAAGTAACTCTTCGCTTTGTTTCCTCAATGCCCTATGGCTTTCCCTATTTCTGTTTAACTTAAAAATTCTGACCGATTCTGGCAAACTCTCGTGGCCACTTGGTCTCCACGCGTTGAAAGAGTTTGTCAACGTCATATAGTTTTTTCAAATAAGGAATGATAGACAACCACTGTTTTCGAACTACAGTGCTGCAAATCGTTAAAATCTAGGAGATTTTTTTAGAGAAAAACTGTGTCCGAGAAGAGAGAGTGTGATAAAGAAAATAAACATCAAAAACCCGAGCGAATCGAGGCAATTGTTACTTTTTAGTTACAAACCTGTACGTTCGTTTTCGATTTTTTTTTTTGTAAATAGTGTCTAGTTTTTCCGACCATAAATAAAATACCAAATGATCAGAATAACAGGGACAGTTGCTCTTCAAATAAAAAGCAATAACGAGACGACCATTGCGGACCTAAATCAGATGATTGCTTCCAGGTTTCAATTATTTCTCGTAAGTTATATACAGAATCAAAAAGCAACTTAGAGAAGTCTTTATTCTTTCGTAGCAGCAACAATATAACTTGCAGTGGAAGGTAAAATAAAAATTGGCTGTACACGAATTGGAAATGCGTATTTATTTGAGCTTTTCAAATAAATAAATGAATAAAGTAAATTTGCTGAAACTCGTTGATAATTTGAGTGTGAATAGCATAAAGTTTCACGAACTGTCCACTGCGGAGAGAAGCCCATCGCACCTTGCCAATTAACCTTTCGGATTAACGGTATTTCGAGGAATGCATTTTGCTTCTGGTACATCTTAATTACGGGAACGTTGAGCTTTTGTTTAGCAAGTGGGCCAACGGACGTTGGTCTAAATACGAAGTAATTGTGCATTTACACGATGGATGTTTCATTCAAAGTTATGTATATTTTGATTATGAAGTTATGGATTGTCATGAGAAGATTCAATTCGTGTTTCTGAATGTGACAAACTTAATATTTTTATTTACAAATGAACTATAGTATTAAAAATCAGATTTGAAAGTACCAGAAAATGATCAGAAAAGTAAATATCTTTTTCCATTTTGTTCTATTTTTCTGACTATTTTGATCGATCTATTTTTTTTGCTTTACACATAGTGACGTGACATTTGAAAGAAACACGTTGACTCCAAGCAAAAATTTTCAAGAAAAACTCGATCTAAAACTTAATAACATTATATTACATGCACGAGAACGAAAAAAAAAACTTATTTTTTGAACAATTCTTAGAGATTTTTCCATTAAAGAAAAAACAGAAATTAAACAAAAATTCATTATAAATGAATTTTATATGTTTAGGTGTATGGAAACCTTGAAATATAATTTCTTAATAAAATCATTCCGAATTATTCCTTTTTAGTAGTAACAGAACTGTCATAAATTGATCAAATTGAGAAATGACACAAATGGACCATAAAACTGGTGTTGTTTGGCAAATAAAATTTTTGGAGTTAACTCGTTTCTCACAATCGCTACAGAATTGATCTAAAGACCGTGACTGGATACTGTATCGTTTGGGGAATTTGTAGATGCGCATAGATATAATATCCGAATAGAGAGAAAGAGAGAAAATCCCAAATAATAGAGGAGTTTAGGGCCATGGCATACACCTCATCACGTATTCCAATGTAGTGTTGAACGTTCCAGAACGATTGATCGACCCTCTTGTCCACACCAATTACCGCTAATTCTCGTCCGGCACTCGAATATCGTCATTACCGCAAATGCGTACATTCAAGCACGAGTAGATTCATTCACATCGTATCTTGGTGTATATTCGAGAGGGTTGTTGATATATTTACGGAAAACCCTTCGCGTCTAAAAACGCTCGTTCGAGCTGCTGCCGTACCATCTTCTGGGTCAATACTGATTGTTTTTTCGTGACCTCGCATTGGGGAACAACGAGAATACAAAAACTTGAGGGAGCAAAAAAGAAACGATGCTGCGCGGGTTCGGGATTTTTTACAATATCACATTTTTTTTTTCATTTCACGTAGTGGCGTCGCCAGAACCACGTGCACGTAGTTTTGTAATAGGATCCTGAAAGTGTCTTGAAATATTTCGAAATTTCTGTAGAAAAATGCTTTGGCGAGACTACTATTTTAACGTAAACAATCATGTTGATGTCCTCGCTCAAAAAATAAAGAAATAGGATTGAAAGGAAGACTCTTAATCTGAATAGCAAGGTTCACCGTACTTGTAATGTATTTGAAGATTATTTTTCTTAAGTATACATGGAATTATTGTTATGGAAGGTAAAATAAAAATACGTGCGTTGGCGAGGGAGATTCAGAAGAAAAGCTCAAGGAAAGAGACGTCAAGCTGTCGTAGTCGCGTGGGTGGTGTTTGTCGCCCTCTCGTTTGTTTCCCTCGCAATGACCTCGGCGATTAAAGTTAAAGTACTGAATTTCAAAGCTCTCAACATGGCAGCGAAAGCAAGTAGAAGCAAGATAGATAAATTGGAGGGTAAAAAATGACGAGAGTAAAAGTGAAGCCTCCAATGTGTCTGACACTCGAAAACTCTTGATATTCTTGTTCTCTGTGCTTTCACTCGTTTCTCTTGCAAGCATTAGCCAACGCAGCAACCAGCAAGCTTGAGATTAAAGTTTAACGAGCCTGGGTGCTAGGTGATTCCCTCGTGATTTCCTCCCGAGGTAAAGTAACGCACTCCGCTGGAAAAGAGGTAGAAAAAGACCGATCCAGTGAGAGAAAACATGGCTGAGCGACGAAATCTTTGAGAATTCGTCTTGCCAAGAAATTTTCTATAATCCGATTATTTACGAGTTCGTTAATTCAATTATTTTATGAAGACCCAATTAGCGATGGATTACTGAGGAAACTTGCAGGATAAAGATCATGGAGGGTCACGATTGTATTAACAATTCAAATTATTCACGAATAGCTTTTGAAATTTTCACAAAATTTACATCTAATTAACTGGTATCTGTGCTCGATGTTCCTCGCTACAGTTGCATGATTTTCATTTACTCTTTCATGATGAATATAAAAAATCGAGGGGTTTCACTAGGGCACAACATCGATGCGTTCTCATAAAGATTATGACAATAATAAAGACGAAAAATTCATGAAACGATTATTCTATGGTCCACGACAGTGCAATATTGCATTCCTAATAAGTATGAGTAATGTAGAAATCGAACTTAAAAATGAGCATTCTTCTAGAAAATCTACTATTCAATCGCGTTGACATCTCTCGTCAACGTCGTATGTGGCCCTTTTTTATAGTTCCAACTGACTTAATTTTTTTGAACTCTTTGTACACGGAACGTGAGTAAAATTAAAAAGTTAACTTTTCATATGTTCACCATTTTCTTTGGTTTTTCTATTTCAACATTATGTACCATGTACAATGTGGTTTACATGGATCGCTAATGTGCTGTCAACCGCATTTCAGTAACTTTTTTTTTTTTTAACCGTCACTTTTGAGTTCGTATATCCTACCCACATACACCACTAGAGTGACTGAATTTTTTTTATTTTGTACATGGCTGTACTTGAAATGTCATGAAAGAGAAAATTAATGTGTGATATTGTTCATTGTGAATAGAACCCCTTAAGATGGTCGTTTTGCCAAAGCGTTTTAATACAGGATTTAGAAAAAATTTGAGGACATATTTATAGAGCATTGTTTTAAAACTATGTACAATATTTCAAAAGAATTTACCGTCCCGTGTTCGAGATATTGGTATTCAATGATCGTGCAGTTTTACCCGCGTTCTTATAGGAAATGGTAGAAAAAATCATATTCCACGGAATACCTGCGGAATATTTATAAAGCCTTTCTTTTCTTTTTTATCGTCTCAATTACAATGGAACATATTATAACGAAGTTTGTTTAGAAAAATCGAAAATTTTGACCGTTCAGTTTCAGGGATGCAGCGACATAAAGTAGAAGCTCTGTATATTAGATATTGGAAAGATTATTTTCTTTTTTGAACTCTAAATTTCATGATATACATGTTTTCCGAAAGTTTATATGTTTTTACATTCCTATACATTGTTAGATTATTCCGTAAGTTATATCCAAGTTTTCCTAAATCGGATTTAAAGAAATCTTAGGTCTATTACTGCGTGTCGTACCCATCAAGAAAATCAGTTTTATTTCGATGAAACTTTTCAAGAGACTCGACAGTCACATATGTTTCGAATTTGTAGTTACGGTACGTTTAATTTGATGTATTCCACTATTTGGCATCCATCAGGAATTCGACGAATCTAACACCTTCCTGATGCTTTGTCTTACCGAATCGTAACCGTAATTAAGATTGAGAATTCTCGATCTAGATACGCGTCGATCTCGAGATATTATACGCGACCAACATCTCGTTAGCCTGTGGTTACCCACGAGAATTACCTCTGGCATCCTCACTCGATGCCTCCTCAAGCTTGTTTTCTAGCCTCCAAAGCGAAATGACCAATTTGTGGTCCATTTGGCACAACAATAGCCCAGTCGGGTTGAGACTGAAGCTATCAAAGTTATTTCTCAGTCGTTTATCATGAAAAAATACTGCACAGACGTTTATGGGTGAATTTCAGGCTGAAGTAGGACGACCTTGACTCGCTGTGTGGTATTCAGGTTCTGGTATGTGCTTTAATCGGCTCGTTTCACGGTCCTCGTGTTCTATATATGACTCGATGGATCTGTGCCGACCGAGTTGTGGATCGATTTCTGCGGCTCCAGACGCTCTGGCGACTTTCCATTTCTTCCTCTCGCTTCCCATTCTCTATTTTTTGATGTTGCGACAACTTTCAACGGTATCATGAAAAAACCTCCATTAATACTTCATGCGTTTGAAACGACTAGAAATTTTCTTTCGATAGAACTATTTATTTTCACCAGCGTTAAGCACCAATTGTTATTAAACGACTCGTTCATAGCTTCAGAAAAATACTTCTACATTCACAACGAAAACCTTGAGGATGATCATTGATATCGATTATTCAGGCCATTAAATGAGACTCATCACTGTCACTATCACGTGCAGACTAGATTACCGGCGTTCATAATTATGCACCCTAGAAATTCTTCAAGAACTCCCGGCTGTTATTCACTAGAATGAACAATTTTTTCAATTCGATAATAAGCAAGTTCACTTGTACGGAAAAAAAAGACATTTGTTGAAAATCTTTTGTCATAGTAATTGTTAGTTTGGGGCAGTGACCAAATTTATGAATCTCAACGTAGGCTCATAGTTCTATCCAAAAAGTTTGAGACTCTTGTTAATGGAGTACAACCTCATCTATATACATTGCCATAAATGTCTCGGCCAAGATAAACAATAGTATAATTTACTATGGATTTCAGCCCGAAGGGTACTAGAAGGTAGCCTCATGGGCATTTCAGTTCGTCGTTGAAACGTAATCCATTGCATACGGATTGCAGCTAAGCCTCGAGAGTTTACTGATAATTATAACATGGGAATCACATCTGTATTCTCGTCGTTGGCAAGTTGAGTAAGCTTTCGAGGACCCTCTGGTAACGATGTAACTCACACTCCCTTTGGTGTAAACTTCACTACAATTCTAACGAATAATTACGACTTGGGAAGTTGGGGACTAGAAGGGAAGGAAGGCATAATTGTTCGTCAACCCCGTGCATTTTCTCTCTCGGTACTAAAAGCGTCTCGCATTATATTGTGTTATATTTATGACCGCTTTGTTCTATCGACATTAACATTGTTCTCCAATGCCATTTTTTATTGTCTGTTAATGGAGAGGTTCAGACATTTATTTCTTCATGGGGATTACGTAGAGAAAAAGAATATCAAATATTTATAGGCATCTGCACAATTGATTGAACAAAAAAACAGATAACTCATTTTCATGTATAATTTCATTCTCCACCTGTTTTTCCCTTGACTACAAAAACGAACGATCAGGAAGAGGTTGAATAGGTTGTACAAAATCCTGTCACGTAAACTTTCGTTTTCTCATCAGAAAGCTTTTCCTGCGTTCTGCTCCAAAACCGTGCAGTAGAATCGTCTGATCCGAGCAGAATCAACCAACGACGTAAAAGCCCATTTCGTTTTCTCGCTGACCTCGCAAATTTGTTGATTCACATTGGAACGTGAGCAGACGTAGAAATAAAATACACAAACAGAATGAATTAAGAGAAGAGTCAACGTTCAGGGAAAAGAAACCAGACTGTTTGTCTCTTATTTTTCTACTTGATGGCATGTCTACGGCTTTGTCCTTTCGTTTGTATAGGAGTCAAGTATTCCTCTCGTATTTTCGTTCCTCCCATGAGCAATACTCCAGTGAAGGACGTCCGGTACAATCGTTAGGCTGAGAATGAGGGGTTACTTTAGAGCTGCCAAGTTAAGAATAAGAAAGGGATGGTGGGGAACATACGGGTATGAAAGAAAAAGAGATGATGAGTTTCGCGTCTCGCGTGCGTCATAGGAGTTTTGACATTTTCGCTCGTCGCACGGTCTGTTAATGAAACGCCAACGGCTATAAATTGGACGTGAGAGCAAGGACGTGCCGTCATACAGTGACTCGGTCGTGGTGGAAAAGCAAAACGATTGCGGACTGTCTGGTCCGTAAATTGGACCAAAGAGGAAAACCTCTCGTCTTTCGAGGTCAAGCAGCATGTAAACGGATTGACTATACGTGTTAACTTATTGGTCGCTTGTATACATACGCACAACCACATGGGTAATTAACACGAAGTCGGTGTTTTCTCGTCGTGTAAATGGGGCGAGTAGATAATAAAGAGCGGTTGACTGGGTATAATAATGGAAATAAAACACAAAAGCTTCGTACGTGGTTCCATGGTTTGGTTTCAAAATATTTATACGTCATTATGGATGTACATACAGAATTCTATAAACCTTGGTCGAAAGTGTTAGCTGACCTGTGGATTTTTTATCCTCACAAAAAATTTAATTCCTCAGTTTGAAAAAATCGTGGACCAATTAAGCTATTGGAATTTCAAGGCAGGCAATTCCATTTTCATTTTCATCGTTTTCGTTTTATATATGCGTTTTTTTTTTTTGCACCTTGTACGTAATTTTGAAAATGCCCCGGTTATTTGGGTTTTTCTCGAAGTGCTGGGTGTAAGAAAAAAACAACTTACTTTTTCAAAGAAAAAACCTTGAGGGGACATCTTCAGCTTCAATTTTGTTTGCCAAACAAAAATTTCTCTTCTCAGACTCATCAAGTTTATTCCGAAAGAAGAAGGATTTCGTTGAAGCGGTATCTAACGACGTTGCTTGAAAACTATGGCGTTTGGAATATTTTGTGCAAGAAGTAAACATTTGTATTCTTTTATTTTCGAGTCACTCAAATTTTTTTAAATTTACAATTCGAAAATAAAGTCAAGGTACGCGGCTTCTTTTCCACAAAAAACTAGACAACTCTGAGAAAAACAATCGCAATCGTTAAAAAAAAAAACGAAATTGAAGCTAAAGATGTCTCTCTCTTCAAGAGACTTTTCAAGGAGTCTCCCAACGGATAGCAAGTTTACCATCCTTTTAAAAGGCAGCACTTGATGGTTTTGCAAAATAAGAAAATCGCGAAAGACTGCTTTTTTCAAAAAACATATCGGGTACAAAAAAGAATGATATTTTAATGAAACAGAAAAAGCAAAATGAAGCTGGAGTCTTTCGCTCTAAAACCCCGTTTGCCGAATTGTTCTACGATTTTTTTAAACCAACATGTTTGATTTTATATTCAGATCGATAACTTATTGAGTGCCTAATTCTTTTGGCCAAGGCTGTACATTTGTGTATATATATATATATATACATGTATATGTATGTATATTATGCAGGGGCTCGCTAATTGGTAGCTCCTATAATGCAATCAGTTCGTTATCGAGCGTTAATCGCATGCATCTTATAGGTGTACGAATTCGGGTTTAGTGCTAGTGAATGTTCTTTTGTATGTGCATGAGTGTGCATACATGGAATCGTATAATTCGTATATATAGATTAATGAGAGCTTGCTCTGGCGATTTGGAGAGGCTGGGCGATCGGATATGCAAATCGTTAGGAGGTTTCGCAAGAGCTTTTTTTCCAACCCTCCCGATAATCGATCTATCAATGGCTCTATCCTGTATGGAGGCTATGGCTCTATCTTGTCTAGAACTCTTTTTACGATGATGCGCTTTCTGTTAATTTACACCAAATGTTTATATCTTTTCAAGAAACGCCCAAAATATATCACTGATTGACGGATTTTGCCGTCCTCGATGCTCGTTATATCGTTGCCTGATCTTTATATACTTTTTCTTCATTTTTGTGTGTACTCGTGTGTGTGTTTGTGTTTTTTTACTTTACTTCACACTTGATATGTTGATAATGCTGAATTTTCTTCTTCTCTTATTTACATATTTTTTCGTTTTTCTTTTCTTTGTATCAGGTCACCGTTTTTTTTTCTTCATGGTACTCATTTCCAATCTCATCTACGTCGTAACATAAACTTTTGAATCACATTTTTTGATGTACGAGAAATCGCCGGAATGATCTTTTTACAGATTTGAAACGCGGTCAATCGAAATCGAACAGTTTCGAAGTGAATCCAATCACGACTAGTTATCATTTTTTTTAGGCTGGTTAAAAATCTGATTAAAAAATAATCCTTTCACTCAATCAGTTATCGAAATTTTTATGGATTTTAAATGAAAAATATTCTTCTGTTTTCAATAAAAACCCATAAAGTTCAAAAAGTAATGAAATTCGGAAGAGATTCTTATTTTTTAAACAACTGTAACGTTGATGACCCAGACATAAACTTAACACAAACTGCAGTATTGTCGATAACGTCGTACGAACTTATTTCGATTGCGTTAATCGAACGTGACGTCGTTGGTCGAATTACGATAAATATATTCGTTATAGAGAAAAGACTCGACAGTGTTTGAAACAAAAAGGTTTCTATCCAAGCGATTTTGTTTTTTTGTTAGCAAAATTTCGTGTAAAAATATTAAGTCGAGATTCATGAAGGGTACTTTGTGTTTTTCTCATCGAACGATTCTATTGCCAAGTTTGTCGTTTCGAGCGATTAAACTGGATCTGGCGCCGGAGCAAGAAGTTGCATGCTCGATGATTTTGCGATCTGCAATTAGGAAAATACAAAAATCCTTTAAAAATTATACAACTGACGGTTTTTTGTTGACGAGTTGCATACAATGTTTTTTCCTACCTGTTGTTTAGGCTGTCTGTGAGATTTTCTCGCATAGACTTTCAAAACTCGACAATTACAGGCAACCGATAATGCCACAGCGAGACCCTGCAGATTTCATAAATATCATATTAATTTAGCCACGCATCGTGACACAGAAGCATAAGAAAAATTAGCGAATCAATAACTCAAAATATTATTATTAGAGAAAGTATCAGCATATTTGAAATGCCAGTTTGATTCTGAGTTCACAATACAATACATTACACGAGACAAAACGAAGTAAACTGCATGATAACGTTGAACAGCTATTAAGTTTCAATTATTGCAGACAATCATAAAAAAATATTTAGAACTTCGAAAAAATATGATTTTATGAAAATATAGCAGAGAATGACATTTGACTCAGGGTGTAAGTAAATCGGAATAGCACTAATGCTTGTCGCAAGTTATGTTGGAGTGCGTTTTGTTCTAGTAAAATGTTCTCTCCAGTGAGAGATGGTGTTTGTAGTATTTTTTTTTAAAGAATTTGGGGTATTTCGTATATCCTGCATTATTTCACATATGTTGCATTTCTAATACATTAATTACTTGCAAACGACGGTTTTGGGATGTTGAGATATATTTATGGATGATTTAATAGTCGTTTGAATAAATATTGCGTTCACCTGCAACGAGTGTCCAGTGCAAAAAATAGCCCAGAGTATCGGTAACTTCCAAACTCGCGAAGCAACTCCACATCCAGCGACTAGGCCAACGATTAATGAAACTTTAAGAAATAGCATGAGTTGAAGAGCTCGCCTCCTCTTCATTTTTTCTCGTTGTTTTATCTCCAATTGCATGCTGCACGTGTATCTCGCTACAATAGCAGCTTTAACGAGATAATAGCCGGACACAAGAAGGAGAATGACGATGGGCAGCCCGTAAGTGTACACAGTGGCTTTAGTTCCGAGAAACCTGTGACAGAAAAAATATTCACAAAATAATACCAGGCAGGGCTTTTTTTCGTCGTTCATTCTTTTGTCGATGTTGCACTGAAATTCCTGGTCAACAGATAAAAATCCGTGGATGACTGACAGCAACCGGGCTGAAATACAAAGCACAGAGAAATAAAACAGTAGAAGGATACACACACATGCGTTTGAACATAGAAAAACGCTGGTAAAACCGAACGTGCAACTCTCAACAGTCTTTTATTTCATCTCTACATTGTCTCCAAAACAGTTGAATCTAAATGGACAACTCTTTGTTCACGCACGATTTCAACAGGCTCTCGCGAATTCGGACTGTTTTGCATTTCGTGTTTCCATTGTCTTTGCTTTTTTTTTTTATTAGCATTTCCCTGTTGTTTTTCATTCGTGAAGGAAAAATTTGAGGTAGTAGCTTTGTTACAATCGTGTTCAAATATTAACTTTCCCGTAAATACTTGAAAACTTTCATGTACCCTGCGGAATGATCTAATAATGTTAATTGTTTCATTTTAGAGAAATGTTTTTAAACATACAGTTTTGGGATAAATGTTTAATATGAAGTTTAGAGTTTAAGAAATGACTACGGTTCCCATTCATGATACACAGAGCTTGTATTTTATATTATGTAGAAAAGTTTCAGAGTTATTTCGTGAAATGAGAATTTTTTTACTGCTCCTCATTAGAACGCGTGTAAAACTTTGCATTTTTCAAAAATTTTGTTCTTCACTTTGAAGAACAAAATTTTTAATGTAAGAAACATCGGGATGAGAAAAGCTAAGATTGTGAGAGTCGTTGAATGAACGCAAGTTGTGTTGAGCCTACTGTAATATATACGTCGGTCAGTTAAGATACCAGACACGTGAGGATCAAGTGAGAAAAGTGGCTTTCTGATGCCAACTTTGGTCTTATACTAGATTTTTTGTTCATTTCTTCTTTTTCTTTCCTGCGTCTTTCTTGCAAGTTTTTTTTCTGATCTCACAAAACTTTTAGTTGCACAAGTCCCGTGAGAAAGAGTTACCGGATTTTACGAGACATTTGTGTGGCCCACTGTTGCTCAAACGTTCGCGTTGCTCTGCACCACGGGAAGTGCACTTTATCGACTTTGCTTGTTCTCCACTTGCAGAGTGGAAAAAGAGCGAAGAACTAGCGAAAGCCCAAAGACGGGAAAACGAGGGAGGCATCAGAAAAGAATAAGAGAAAAGAGTAACGAAAACGAGACTTTTTTTGCTTTTATACAACTTCACGGATGGTTTATTCTGCGCTTTGCGGACGATTCTTTAGGCAACTCTGAACAAACCGAAACGAGGCATAAAAAATCCTTGCTTGGAAATTTGGAAAAGATTCCTTCGTTTTTAGACTGTGAAGAGAATAAATAAGAGACTTGAGGAAAGAAAAATATTTTTTTTAGAAAATAAAAAACTGAAATGAACTTTACTGACAAATTGCTGAGATACAAAGAGAAAAAATAATACCAGCGTTTAGAAAGAGAATGTTGAGGATGACACAACTAAGCTTGAATGTAAAAACTCATCAAGTTTAGTGTTCTTTGTAAGAATTCCAGAATGAATACTTTAACTCCAGGATTATTGTCGATCGTTCAACAAAGTCATCGGATATTTCTATTAAAATTAAATCCGCTGCCTGTAGGGGAAAAGAAAATTAGGGGCGAAAGTGGAAGAGAGGAATGACGATCGTACGATGATAGGAAAGAAAGAAGATTGATGTGAGAGCAATGCGAGAGATTACGCTGCCGAAAGTACGAAAGAAAAGAGGAACGAGAAAGATTATAGAGCTGAAGCTTACGAGATTTTGAATGAACCGTTGTACATACAGATCTACATCCGCTCGTCCTATTCGATTTTACCGGACTTATATATTGTATATACGTTTCAAGTACCAGCGGGGCTTTCAATGGCTTTCGAATCGAAGCGAGTGATTGTAAGGCTGCATCGAAGGAAGCATATAAAAGTTGTCGTTGCGCAGAATAAAAGAATGATACGAAGGGGAAAAAGGAAGCGAAGGGTAACGAATGAATGTAATATATAGAGATGATAGGGCATCGATAGGGCAACCGGATGGACTGGGTTGAGCAGCAATCCATAAAGAAAATTTCCGATTGTGCTTTTAAATCCACGTAAAAATGTACATTGTTGTACACTTTTTATCTAAAAATACCTGGAAATAAACTTTGTTTTAGACAAAAAAAAATTAAGCTGTTCATTCGGAGAACGAATCGCATTATGTTAACGTTGATGGACATTTTATATTTTTTTTAAATTAAAAACTCAACAGTAGTAATGAATTTTGCTTTTTTTTCATTATATGGATTGCTGGATAAATTCAAATCTTGGTTCTTAGTATAATCTTTCGTACTACGATGGTCCTACATTCAGCCAAGTTGACCCAGGCCTGAATATCAGCAAATTATTAGTCTCACTATGGTTGGCGTTTAAAAAAATTCGTGCATCGAAAAAATTGGATGTCTCACCAGCAATTGAATGGTGTTAGTTCATCGACGTTCCACAAACTATGAGATTCTCCGATTTGTAGAAATGCCGCACCCCCAAGAGTCACTAGTGGTGCGCCCCATGCAAAAATGCTGTATTTCAAGTAAGTTGGTGGATCGTCACGACACGGTATCGAAGCTACGGTCGCATAAAGATGATGACACATAGCAGCGAGCCAACAAACTACTGAAACTCTGAGATACTGAAGACTTAGGCCAAGCGAGATGCACAGTTCTGAGTCCTGGAAAAAAAAAACACAATTACGTTAATTAAAACTTTGATCGTTCAATTTCAGTACAAAATTGTCGTAAAAATTTTTATCCCGAAAGACTTCCCATCAGGAACAAACCTCTTCAGGGCTAACTTAGAATGAACCCATGAAAAATTCTTCTGCTCGATGTTTCAAATGTACAGGAAAAAATATGGAATATTGGTGACAAAAATGCCTTAATCGTGCAGTCACCTTTTCACCCCATTTGATATCATCCAGCTTAAGAATTGCGAATAAATCTGTTCGCAACCCTCCTTAAAAAAATAATGTCAACTTTCGTTGGAAAAAAAGCTTCGAACTGGTTCGAACGAAAAGGTTGAACGAAAGTTAAATATAAAGGGGATCTGAGGATGACAAAGAGCCCACGTGTCATTGTGAGGCGGTGATCCACTCTGAGACAGTCAGGGAGACGAATAGGGAAAGTGCTTTTGTTGTTCTTCGATATATATCATCAGTTTTAGGGAAAATCTGAGGGATAAGGTGTTGAGGTGTTTGATGTAAAAAAAGAGGTTGTGGAGTTGCTGTTTATCTTCTTCCACATGAAGCTCTATATGTGGCCCAAAAATATTTTGCATGTTTATAATTATTGATCACTTCCGAGAGCAGCAACTATAGCAATTTAAATTGAAATGATACAGTTAGTTATGAAATAAATTAAATTGTTAACTACTGGAGAATACCGTAATGTTGCAAATTCTAGTAGATTAGTGCAAACATACGGAAGTAAAAACGAACCACGATTTCAAATTCACTTCACAAGTTTCATGATATTTGCTATATAGATGAATAAACACGAAAAAGCTATTGTGCAGCAACGCATGATATCACGATACAATTTCTGTTGTGGTTACTGTTGCTTTTCTTTTTTCTTGTCGACACTTTTCGTCGATTGCTTTTTGGTTCTTTATCATTTACTGAAGATCATTGGAACCTGAAAGCAACCACATAATTGAGTTTCTCAATGTATATGTTTTATGGTTGTTTATTGTTTCGAAGCATCTGGAGTATTGATATTTCATTATGGTTGTTTTATAGTTTTTAGTAATCAGAAATCGTAACGACAGAAAATTAAAAACTGAAACTTTCTAACAAGTGTCTAATTCAACGAGTTTCATTCATGATTCTGTAGAACATGGTTCGCATTCATTGATTTGTTTTAAACTACGCGGTAACACCTAAAACAATGAAGAACATTGTTTATCGTTAATATATGATGAATAAACAATGACAATGAATTCATTCGTTGAATGAATGAATCTGTGAATGAATGAATGAATTCATTCGTGGCTATTTTTTGAAAAAAAAAAAAAAAATATAAACTATTTTGATAAACCATATATTCGTAACTGTTTGCTCGTGAAAGACTTTATCGGCTATTGATAATCCTGCTTTCTCATTATTAATACAACAGAAAGCGTGGAAAAAGAGAGGACGTAAAACGGGGTCATGAGGAATAGTCATAAATTCAAAGTAACTGAGAGAGCATTAGAATTTATCACTTTTCCCACTATTATTCACTATGAGAAAATTTATGAATTTTCTCACTGCGAACAAATTTGATGGCTCATTTTTTCTTTACTCTTGATATACCAGGAATATAACGAAGAATCATGATTATCTCCGATAAATAAGTTTATTTTTAAAGATACATTTGAAAGTACATTTTACAAATCACAATCAATTACGGTAAAACGTTTTGCTGATGTGTGCTAGTCGCATTGCCTTCAGTTTCCATTATAAGGTTTCCGTATTTAAAAAACCTGAAAAGTAACGAGGGTTCGTGGAAAAAAAATTTGCTGACGAAAGAAGGACGACGGTAAAGCGGCTAATGGTACGAGGTTGGCGGAAATTTCCAACACTTCTCTTCGTTCACGGTGGGAATCGTGTTCTATATCTCTCTGCTACTTTCTGCGACAGACATAAGTGTATGATCCACCGTAACGAAGATCTTCTGGCACTTAACTGGGTGTTCCGAAGTCTTCTAACATTCTTGAAGATTAAGCTGACACAGGCTCCACTATTGATAAAGCAAAAAAAAAACATAAGAAAGCTTTTGGGCTCGCTAAAACGATAAAAAAGTTTTCGACGGCCTCAGGAGAAAGTGTGATGAAAGTTTGCCATACCACAATCTCCTATATGCACATACATAGAAATATATTGTGTATTTCATGAAACAAAAGCTCCAGCAGAGTCGTTGAAACAGAAATCATTCCATGTCTGACACAAGTCAAGGCTCCCGTTTTCTACTTATCCTTAACACAGTAAAGCAGACAAGTTGGAGTTCTGTGTTGGAAAGATAACATCCTAAATTAGTGTGGGCTCACAGTACCGTGTTCTGAAGACATTATCCAAAGTCCTTTCTTGTTCTTACAAAAACTGGAATAAGGTTCTATCCCTTGTCATGTTGGAGGATACTTTAGAATATCCATCTAGCGTTAAAGCAGCTAAATCATTTCAGTACAACGTCAACGTAATTAAAAAAATAACGAACCGTCATGTTTTGAGATAAAAAAATGTTGAAATAAATTTTGAGTAAAGTACTGATCTTTCAATCTAATCAATAACCTAAAGCCTATTTTTTTCCATGACTGCTCTTATTAGATTGTGACTAGGACAAGAAAAAAAAAAAGATAAAGGCGCGATTGTAATCTCCCTTATCGCAATTCATCATTATTTAGGATTGTTGTGATGGAATGGTAAACGGATACTCATATTTGCATACTGCACAGTATGTGCACAACATACTCTACACATATTGAACGAGGGGCAAGTTGCTATTGGCGAATCCCTGATTTGGATTGATGCCAGCAGCTCATCGAGGGGTTCCAAGTCCTTCTCTACATCCTCGTTATATGTGCTTTAACTTTCAAGTCAAGGCAATGTATTAACCCTCATACTCAAACACCTAAAACAAAACGTATAAAAGTTTGATGGCGAATATATGAAAGCACGGTTTAGCGATTTCCCCTACTCATTCCCTACGAAATTCAACCCTCACCCCATATAAATCCACCTGTGCCATAAATGACGTGCACTGATTACAAAATGAACTTTCGTATTTTTCCCAGTCGTTCTTTTCGTCGTTCTGTGACCGAACTGCTCTCGTCAATCTTTTCCATGACACTAAAATTTCTCATCAGAAATCATCGCTCGTAATCCATATGATGTCGAAATCTTGCATATATATTGTTCTTTACTTTTAGATGTGTGAATATAGGAGGACAAGGCTGGAATCGTAATAATAATAATAATAATAATAATAACAATGATAGTAATAATGATATGCAAACTATATGATAATTTTATGCGAGATCCGCACATTCTTGGTATCTCTGAAGACTTCATTCTCCTTAAGGGGAAAATTGCAGAAGTTTCTTTATTCCACTTTCATTTATTCATCGTTTATTTCGTCTCTACATGGTAAACTTAATCAAGTTGCATGGAAGTTTCACTTTCCTTCATATTGCAAATGATTAGACATTGTGCAGTTGTTTTTTCAAATAAAAATCCGTGTTCCACCACGTGTGACTTTGATTCACATTCTCGCTATTTTAGAGTAAAACTCCTTCTGCGATTTGGTAAATTTGCAAACGATTTTTAAATATTATACGAATTCGCCACGATCCAGTCAAAATATTTTCCGCTTTACTGGAATAATATCACGCCAAGTTATGAGACTTTTAGCAAAGTAATCTTACTTTAAAAATCGTCTTATTCATACGACACTTTATGGAGATGAGATGCAATGCACACTTCTATTTGAAAAATCAAACACAATATAATTTTATTTTATTTATATAAACGGTCCTACGCAAAGAAACCACTTTGAAGGTTCCAAGCAACAACGAAAACATAGGGTGTCACCCGATGTTTGACAAAACAAGTAACAAAGAAACTTTGAAGAATGTGATCAGCAGACTATTCTTCGTAATCGTATTTTTCATGAAGTTGTGTTATCTTTGACAGTTTCGATAACTTTTTTAACGCGAAGCTTTTTTTTGCCCGTTACAAGTTAGCGAATAGTTTTACCAATGCTACTCACTGCACGTTATAACTATTTGGGCTCACTTTCCAGTTTTTTATATTCTAAAAACAATGATTGCAGTTACTCGCTTTGACGTTTTTTAACGGTGCTATTGTTGACTTTGTTACTCACCGAACAATATTAAATGTTCAGTGAATTCATCCAAAGTGAATTCTTTTTAAATGATTCTGATGAGATTCGATACACTGCCCACCTGGCTTTTTGTTTAACGAAAATGACTTTATTTGTCACTATACTTCGTTTGGTCTATGTACGCTGTGGACATTCTGTAAATAATGTGTATCCTTTACATACAGTTCATTATAAAGCTGGGTCAGATATATGACCTCGTTGAAAGGTTTACCGGCTGGCCCAGTTTTGATTACAAATTGACATCTGGTAGGTCTGCAGCGAGCTTTCTGGACTATCGTATTAAACGATAAACGTAAAGTCGGTTAATACATTTAATTTTCGTGTCTTGATAGAGTGTTTCCAGAAATTGCTTTCAATTCAGAAAACAGGAAAGATGATTCATAAAAGTATTCATTGTCGAAATGCGCACAAAGACCGAGTCATAAAGGGATTAAATGGAATTTACTGTATAGTTGAATGGATTGTAGTCTGTATTGTCCAAAGTACATCGATTGGTCCATCCAAGGATTTCAAATTTTATGTGAGATGAAAAAATGTAGAAATTGTTGAAAAGCTTGAAAGAGAGGTCTTTTGATAGAAAGAAATATGGTCTTTTATATCGATTCAACGCAGTTTCGTGTATCAAGAAAAAAAAAATAAAACAACTAGTTCTGTCTAAGAAAAAACTTGTCACAAGAACAGAAAAAGTGAAATTGGACTTTCGAAAATTCTCAAAAGATAGATAGAATAAAAACAAAACTCATTCTTTCGAACATATTCCTGCTCGTTATTCTTTGTAGAATATTCCCAGCTTCTTCTTCCCACATGCAACGTACAGTTATATATTTTTCATCGTTCTTTCTTGCTGTGAAAAAAGTGTCAAGTAATATACTTTTTTTGCACATCTACGTCTGAGCTACATATTTTTTGTACAATCGTACGTTTTTCCTTTCATACTCTTTGCGACAGTATCTCTAACTCGACTATACATAGTACTTTTAGTAAACCTTTTTTTTTTTTTTTACATCATACCCGCGGGGAAGTCACAATCCTTGACTTTCAAGTTGAATTTTTCCGTATACTTGACGTTTTTCGCTTCATGCATCTCTCTCGTCAGTTTTCTTATTTTTTTGTCTCTTACTCTTTTGTGTTTCCACTCTTCACGACCTGTTTTTAAATTTTAATTCGTTGAAAAACTAAAGATAACATCTGCCATGCTGAGTGCTGTGAAAGTCGATTATTATTTTCTTCTTCAATTTCTCTTCGTCGACTCGGCCTTATTATTATTACGTTCGATCTTTGTTCTTGGCGCATCTTGTGAAAGGAATAAGTGAATTATACGAGGAACCGAGACTGAAAGGATAGGAGCGTAATTTAATAAAATGCCTCTCAATCTTCTATTATGATTTTGAATTATTTTAAAAGTCTCGTAGTGTTTAATACTTCTCTCTTGAAAAGTTTTTGTCATTTTTTTGGTCGCAGAAATCGAATCATAATTTGTTCGAGATTCTAAAATCGTATCATCAGCAATGTCAGATTTAAGCAGTACATATTTCACAGAAAAATGTCTTTTATGCCGACGACAAAATCGATCGTTCATCACTCTTTGCTTTCGATATAGAAAATTAAAAGTCGAACGAGAGAGTTTTGTCCACATGGATGTGCAATGTTCACGTAGTCGTGGTAGTTTAAGTGTACAGATATGAAAAGCGAGTCCAAGATTAATGGGAAATGCAAAAATGATGTATACGAATGGCGCGGTTTTCTATCAGGTCGACTTTTTTTTGTACTCTCTCTCTCTCTCTCCCTCTTTTTGCAACTTCCGCTTTATTCAGAGCTAAAAAATGATCCATCATTTCTTTAGTATGTCACAATTCCTGCTGGATAATACTTTTCTTTATTTTTTAATTTCCTTTGACATCAGTTGCTTCAAATATTACAAAAGCTGCAAAGAAAAATCAATAGTTAATCATGAAAGATTATATAAGAATACCTATTACAATGGTTCGAGAAAAATTGAGGCATTAATTTAATTGTTTCGGCGTATACCCTTGCAGTTTTTATAAACTTATCCCATTACTTTAAACCAATCCCCTCCTCCCCTCACTGTTCCGTGAGACATCCCTAGAGTTTTGTTCACAAGCGTGCTCTTTCCTGATGCACTACGCCATCGCATTTTCACCAGAGTCAAGAAAACTTGTAAAAATTTCAGCAAAATTCATCTGGTTAGCACCATCAAAAACTCAGAAAAACACCCAACCAAGTATTGACCTCTTTCGAGTCTCAATTTTATGACGTTTACCCATTTCATTTATCCTCCTAAGGATATTTGGAACATGTATGAAAAATGCTACTAGGTTAATTGAATTTTTACAAATCCTGAGGCTGATAAATTTTTTTAAGCGGTTACACCAAGCCGTTCAAGAGTCATGACTATTTTTATTTTTAACAAATTTATTCGTAGTCAAATGTCAAAACTGTTGCTAGGTGCACTCAATAAGGCAAAATACATTTTATAAATGTTGGCAATTTTTTGAAAATTTACACTTGTATAGATTGGATATAGGGACATCAATTGACGTTACCATTGATGTTACCATTGATGGGAAAAAAAAAATCAATAAAAATGCAAAAAAAAAAGGATGTTTAATAATCATTGAATAGTAAAGCTGTCTTAAGCATGATTTTTTCCGCTCGATGTACATTCAATCAAATCGTAACATCATTTTAACAAGAGCTCCGGGCACTTTTGTCTACAATTGTACCTCCTGGTCATTTTTCATCCTGCCTGGGTTAGTTGTGAAAATTCTCGAGTTAAATTGGTACAAAAATTCCAGAAATGATATTAATCCGGTAATATAGAATGTAAAGCTATGCTTTGTAAAACTGAAACTACAATTCCAGAAAGTGCTTCATATCGTTTACAGATAAATTTGTCAGACTCTCATTGTTCTTTGTCCCCCATTACGAGTTAAAATCATGTTTAATTTCCGGTTCCTGTGAATAAATGGATCGTCCTGAGTACACTAATTGAAACAAAAAATCGTTCACATTTATTTCAGTAGAGCAATTATGCAATTTCATTTACCATCGCATGGAGATTCAATGTAAATGTTATATTATTGCGGATAATGATAATAAAAGTAAGAAGTAACTGCAGGGGCCTGTTCAAAATTAACCGCCACAGCGTCAAAATGTATAACGTCGCAGAAGGACTGTCAAAATTTCTTAAATAATCATTTAAAATTGAATAAAAATTGAAAAACTGTGTGAATTTTCGTATGACTTTCAGTAGTTAAGTCTCCGAATAATATTTGAAAATTTGAATATAACTTGTAGAATTTAAAGACGGATAACTTTTAGACAAAAATATATAAAAGGAATTCTAGAGTTTGCGAAATATCCACCCGTTGCAGATTTAATACATAAAACTTTTACTTTATATCGCTGGCATATATTTTATTCTGTTATTAAGATAAAAACAGAAAAATATCTGTAGAAAACGTTCCGCGTTATTTGGTGAAATATGTTCTCAATGTGTGGTCAAAATCAAAATAAAAATCGGTGGAAAAACGCTTTGGAGAGAAAACTATTTCGAGGTAGTAGCTGATTGTCGTATTTCATTAGAACCATCGATTAGATTACATGTCATTTTTCAACGAGCGTTTTTAATCTCTATCTCGAAATTTGTCAGCAAGAATGAAAAACAATGAATGAATTAATGTTTATAATGTTTTTTTCCTGCTAACTCAACATTTTTTCTTACTGAAAAATTCCTTATGTATAAATCAATGAACGTTCAGAGAAGTTGAGAAATGACGAATCAATTGTCTTGTCTAAATATTGAACCATCGTTCAGGCTTCGTGTCTTAATTTCGGCCAAGAACTTGTTTATGTCGGTGACAAAAAGTTAAAAAGTATATTAATACACGCAAAGACAAAATTGATTGCATTACGTTGTTAAATTCCCGGTATAAAATATGTTCGAAGTAAAATGAAGTACGTGACATTATGGCAGTGGAGAAATCTTCAATTTCAATATTCTTTCATATAAAATCAGTCACCAAAATGGCCTGAATATTAATGAATAGGCAAAAAGCGAAAATGAGAAGAAATCATCCGTACAAACAGAAGTGGCCTATTTAAACGTCCGCTCTTCTCCTTCTTTCCCGTTATTTCATGTATTTTCTTTGCACAGTTTAATTAAGCGTACGATTTCTCTCAGTTTTCATGCTCTGCTACAACAGAAATTTTATCGAGTTTCATCAATGGTTTTGAGAATTAATATCGTCGTCGTATACATTTAGTTATGCTCTGGAAATTAAAACGGAAAAAAGAAATCTGGAATCAATGCTGTGTATAAAACGATCATAACTCTCGTTCACGTTAATTTCTCGCAATTAATTAATATTAAAAGACAAAAATAAATGACATGTTTTTATTTTCACATTGATCAATTCGTCATTGTTAAATTTTCGAAAAAGGTCTGGTACCTTGAAAATCCTTGGTGGTTAACATTGTTGATGTAAATAGGAACGAACGGAAGGTTCAGCATTAGACAGTAATCGAGAAACGTTATTAACTTGTGTTCAATTTTGAAAAAATGGTCCGTAACAACAAAATTCTTGATATTTCACGATCAAATTATAAAACTTCGTCAAAAGATATTTTTTTTCCTTTCTTTGAAAAACCGTAGAAGTTCATGCAACGTTAGATAAATAGAGTGAACGAGTAAATCTGTTTTCCTTGAAAAGTTCTGTGTTGTATACGCAACAGGAAATGTGAATGAAATTTTATTATTCATTTATTCATTCATTCGAGAAACAGAGGGTACCCAATTACAAGAACGGTTGGAGCCTCATCGACCAATAGCAAAGAGACTGAGAGTCGCCATAAAAAGAAGGTTATTAAATAAAATAACAATAGAATTAAAACAAAAAGAATGAGAATAATATAATTATGAAACAGAATTGAAACAATGCCAATTTTTTAGGGCATACTAGTGGGAATTTTTTCTATATTCACGTTATACAATTTTTGTAATCATGATTTTTTATTGTATGGCACAAATAACCAACCATAAATTGTTCCAATCCCGAGTAGTATTTCAGCACACATAATACCTACACACAAGGTTTTTTCACAAAGGAAAATACTCATCGTTGCAACTGTTGAACCGTCAATCATTTCGTTTCACTGCACAAAATTGTCTCGTGAAAGAACACGAGTAGGGTAACAAGTATAATTAATAAAAAGTGACGAGCTTAAATTCGTTGCATTTCATAGCAAAAAAATATAATCCATTGTAGAATGTGGTCATGTGCGAAATCAGTGTCAGCTAACTCAGCACATGTCTGCTCAGTGAAGAGCATGCAAATTACGTGGAATTCTATCCTTTCTTGCTCTTCAATAAAGAGAACGTTCGATCCGGTGATAGAGAAAAATAAAGCAAATATGGAGAAGAGAAAAGTCAGAACAATTCTGTCTTAACGAGGTGAAATTGACGATCAAAGATTAATTTCGGGATTCCCAAAGATAGAGCTACCGCATTGTCTGGTGAGGATTTTATTTACTTACATTTGAGGCTTTTTCAAAAATACTTACTCGATTTGTATGTTGACATTAAATATCCGGTAAGTGCTGGATAAAGCAACCATTTTTGCAATTCAACAGCAGGATAAAACTATTACTAAATAGATCATTTCTTTCTCATAATTTGTCGATTTGTCTTCTGTACAAAATGCTGATTGAGGTTCACGAACACTTAGAAGTGCCAAAAATATGGTACATTCCTAACATTTTTAATGTACTGAAAAAATGTATTCACTAAAAGAATATTTCGTTTATTCGAAAGAACAAATTATCATCGATGGGAGTGAAGAATTCCATAATAAACAAATTACATGAGCTGTCTCCGTCGAGACTGCATTTTTTTTTTGCACTTTTTTTACAAAAGCCAGAGGTTCAAAACGGAAAGTCTGCATTTTGTCAAGATTTCTTTTCTTTTTTTACTTGTAAAAAAAAAATACGAGGTTCGAATGTGAAAAAATGCCCGGTAAAGATTAGATAATTGTGTAAAGATCCTGTGTACCAAATTCCATTAAAATCGCTCGTTTATTTTTCGAAAATAGTTATCGTTTTCAAAAATACCATTTAATAAAATAAAACGTTTTGCGATGTTTAATATTTGTCTCTGGTGAAGACATCTCGAGAGGTCATAGGTTACGTTGGTATTTGTTTTATACTCAAAAAAAAGGAAGGAAAAAACGAAAATAAACTATGGGAATATAAA
This sequence comes from Campoletis raptor, assembly GCA_948107755.1. Lineage (NCBI taxonomy): Eukaryota > Metazoa > Arthropoda > Insecta > Hymenoptera > Ichneumonidae > Campoletis > Campoletis raptor. The sequence continues at coordinate 16,645,754 of OX403622.1, forward strand.
AATTCGAGAATCCATCAATGCAAGACTGACATTCAACATTTTTTATTCAGAATCAAAGAGTTTCGTTCAAAATTCTGATAACCATTTCCATCTAACTCGACTGTTGCTGGGGATGGGGGTGGGGAGTAACATAAAAATGTATGGATGTACCTCATATGGGTACGCGGAAAAAAATATGGAGTAATAAAAAAAAAATGTGTTCGATGTCATAGGTAGCAATATGGGGATCCAAAAATTGTCACGATATTTATGGAGCGCAAGAAATTTCTTTTTTTGCCTCGCTGAATATTTTTCCCTCACTTTTTCTATAAAGTGAGTTTTACACGAAGCGTCGAAGAGGTTTTAATATTCCGATCGCATATGAGGCAACTCCCATGCTTGAAAAGAAAAATTTCGCCACCATTTTATTTGTCATCGATTGATAATTTTTGGCCGAAGATTGTTGGACCGAGGCCAAACGTTAATTTCATATAGGACATGGGAGGAATTCTGGATGATATAAAAAAGCATTTTTACTTCATTCTTTTCTCTCAAGCGCTTCTTTACTGTTACAATTTTGTTCTTCTATACTCTTCATTGCCACGCCAGATGGGAGAATGTGTTATTTATTGTTTCCAATTTCTTTTCGTTTAGTTCATGGAAAACAATTTGTACAACCATTTTGTTACAATATTTCTATTTTCATTGTCATATTAATTCTTTGCTAATAATTCAACTTTATCAAGAAAGTTGTTAACACTGGAACTTTGTCTCCAGAAGTTCATAGTTCCCGATAATATATTTTGAATTATTATTATTATTTTTTCACCTGCTGGTATGCAAAAAATATCGGATTATCTGGTGAGAAGCTTTTGTTCGCTCCACTTGCGCCGAGAACACGAAGACGTGTCTCAACGACCCTTGAGAAAGTAGATGGGGTTTTGGATCACGGCATGAGGGAGGTTCGTGTGTTAGAAAGATATACTAGAGGAGTCGTCGCCCTGCGAGGCTCGATAATGACCCCTGAATGCTGCGCGCCCACCATCTCTTGAATTGACCTCATGGAAAGCCCTTTTCGGTGAGGGTCTTCAGATTCGCTTATATATAAGTCACTATATCTACCATCTCAACCCCTATTTTCGTGTTTGATGACTCCTTGAGACCAGATACTCGATCTTGCTCTCATCTCATCGACTAGAATATCTTGTTCGAAGATCGATACTTCTTCACATCGTCAGAGTAATAAGTTATATTTTCTGGAGAACATTTTCTATATTTTTATTTCTATATTTCCTTCTAGAAACAAGGTTCTCTTCGCACTGATAACAAAATTTCCGGACAACTCTTTAACCTTTTACCAGTAATAATATTTTTCAGACCTTCCGTTGACTGCCTAGGGAATTAGATTCGCTCTGGTTTTCCATGAAAGTATCGAATAGATTATCCAGTAAAGGGATAAAATACGAACTGCAATCTTCTCGATTTGACTTGGTGTCACAAGTTGCAACTTCGACTTTGCCTTTATGCTGATGGAGATAGTTAATGATAATACTAGGACTGTTTCAATCTCGTAAACTGTAAATTCGTGTCGATTGGTTCTTGATTGATGCACAAAAAAAAATCAGAAAAAATATCAATGTTCACGTACTACATGATTCTTCTGAATAGAGGACAGGTATCGGACTGGTTAACGGATTTCAATTATTGAGGAAAAAAATCACGACAATCAATCATTTTGATGCCTATTACACTGAAAATTTACCTTATTTGTGTTTATCACATATTTTTACTATTGCATAATCCGTTGGTTTACATGCTGAGGAGTCTAAATGCACGCTGCATGAATTGCCAACGAGATTTCAGCACTTTTCCCCCCACATTTGTGCTCTTGTTCACTCTGCGTCGTATTATTTATTCCAGCATATCTCCCTTTTTTACAGGCAGTGATTTTTATAGACCAGAAGGTGCTTCCTCGTTACTTTGCGAAGGAAATACGCACAAAACGAGTTTATGAGAACGAGAAAAAAAAGTGTTGTAAACCTCCTCTTTCACCGGTAAAATATTCATTACGTTTTTATTTTGAAAAACTCAACATTTAACATCTCTCCGAAAATGTAAATACACTCGTGCATGGTTTTTACGTTGTGAAGAATTGAAAGGTTGTTTCATCCGAATGTTTTTTTTTTTACAAATATCGCCCGAGCAGTAAACATATGGCAGAAAAAAATGAGAACGAAAGATAAAAACTCCACTTTTTATTGCAATTTTCCTCATTTGCTGTGGTGAACCAATTGGAGCGTCCCCGGTAATATTCACCGCTCCCTATTTCTGCTGCTCGTTCATTTGAGTTTTCGGAAAAAACTTTTTTCTCGTTGGATATTCCAATTGATCGTAATTTAAATACGCCGAGCTGCCATTTTTCCGATCGTTAAAATAAGCATAAATGTGTGTACTACGTTCTTAATGAAATTCCATTGGATGTACATCGTTGCCGCAACTCTGTCAGAGTGTAGAGTGCTCTATACTTTGCCATCGAGGCTAGCTTTTCTACGCAAGTATATTCGTCAATGCAGCCCACGTGAAAATGCTCGTCACACATTATTCATAGCTTCTATATGTAGAGTTTCGTTGCTTTTAGCTTTCACATTAAAGATCATTTCACCTGATCCTCGATACTTTATCTTAAACTTTCGACGCAAAGTAAAAAGTAAATATATTACAAAATATCTCAAGGATTGCTTACTCGCAGTTAACCTTGCATCAAAATTGAAAACCTAAGTTTAGACTCATTATTTTTAATCTGAACCGTTTTTCTGTGATAAATGAAATAGATTATATGCACCGATGGTTTGTGCTGACTTTAAACTTTGCTAAATTATGAATCGCCTTGTGAGAGATATTGATAGAGTTGTTAAACTACCACGACCTTTGGTTAACAGTATGTAGTTCGAAGTAACGTTGAGCTGTGTAATAAACATACACACTTTCGTAATCGACATGAGAGACAAAAAGAAAAAGAGAAGAGAGAGAGAGAGAGAGAGAAAGAGAACGCGAGTAGTGAAGTAAAAGAGGAATAGAGTTCTTGTTAAAGTTACACCGAGAAAGTTTTCATGTTTCCATCACCAATATTCTTACATACTTAACAATTTAGTAATAACAATTTATAACCTCAGTCTTCGAGCACTTTGCTATATATATATATATATATATGCAGACATAAGAATATATGAAATGAGGAGAACACGTACTGTTCATAGAGCTTTGATAAGAATTACACGACAAAAGCAGCCGCAGCAATGACACGATGGTGAAGCAATATAGCTCGGGTGCGGTCAGTCGTTGGTTGGGTGACCGCTTAGCCATACACCGGCGCGCGTGTCAATCACTGATTGTGAGTGAGAAATAGTTTTTTTCTGAATATTTGGTGGTGCTAACCAACTTTTATTGCTCAATTAACTTTGAATGCAAAGTCTCTGAAAATTAATCCAAATTCAACCTTAAAAGCGTTTCTTAGCAATCATGTCCTTCGACCTTGTTGAAACAAATAATCCCGTCACCTTAATAGAGATTGTGTCATGCAAAAACACGTTTTATGAGCCGTTTCATGAGCAATACAACTGTTTTCATTCACGGAGGGAATAAAAACTCAAAAAATACTGTAGGAAAAATATGATCATAAATTGCTTGGAGGATTTGACTGTGTAGAATGTAAATTTGCATGAAAATTATAGAATTTTTTAATTTTTAATGTCATTTGGTTGTCACTTTCAATTTTTCTAAAAAAAATTGAATAGAAAAAAAAAGTATTTGTCCGAAGTACTTGTCAAGTTCAAAATCATTCATTACCGAACACGCCAAGTGCTTCGGCCAAATTTTTTTTCTCGATTTATTGGTTATATCAAAAAGGCCTTAAATGATCTCAAAACATTAGTAGAAATTGTCGATGAAAAGAAAAAATAGATGAGTAACGAAAGAAGACCAGAATATAAACGTTTGGTTACCTATTGGCATAGTTTCACTATCAGCATAAGTAAAAGTATGATCGTTTCACAAATTCTTTGCTTTCGATAGAAAAATATTTAAAATGAATGGTCCTATTAACCTCCCGATCTCATCGATACAAGTTCTTCGATCGCATGTTCTGAAAGTTTTTTAAGCGAAGTAGCAGAGCTTGCGTCCATTTTTTTGCAGTTCTCAGCTACAAAGTTGAAGAGACTCACCTGCACACCACCAACACCGACGATGAAGAGCAACTGTACCATAAAGAGCGCGGCCAAGAGATTCATGAGGGTCGTTCCAGCCAGGCTCCTGAGATCCGAGAAGAGGCTGTAACGAAAATAAAAATATATACGTCAAAATGTTAAGCTATATGTCTATGTATATATCGTAAACGAGGAATGTACGTTTAAATGTATAAAATATTTAATTAAAGCAGAGGAACGCTCCCTTATTTTTATCGATTTGTTAAAAATTAAAGTAATCAGAGCTTCGAGTCTGTGGATGCGGACCACAGCTCGTTAATGAGCTGATTCTTCTTCGTTATTTCAATTAAAAAGTTTACGAGAAGAAATACGAATAAATTAAAAGTACAGTGGTGGTTGTAAAATTAAAGAGGAAAATAAGAGAGAGCAAAAAACGTGCATATATATAGAAGGTTATGACTTTCAGAGAAATGCTTGAGTTTCTCCAAGGCCATATATAGAGTAATTTATATAGACGTTCCGAGCATCGGAAAATTTGATGAAAAATTCTTCACAACGTGCGAGTGGTATTGGGAATGATGTCGAAACTTTGGTGCCAGTGGAATCTCAATTGCGCACGCGATATTGATATATACGTGCGCGATTTTTATACCACATAATACGATTATTTTTTATTTCCTCTGGCCCTGTTCTTCCCGGCATGACAAAAAAAATCATCAACATTTCTGCTGCCACTGCATTAAAAAGAATAGAATTTGAAATAAATGGGAATACATAAAATTGAAGATAAAATATGAGAGAGTCCTGACCTCCCGATAGTTCGGTAAAATATAACAACCGTACGAAATTTGAAGAGATTGCTGAATAAAAATCAAGTGGGTCATCACCCTAAGGACTGAGGACTGAACTTTTCTATTGAACTAAATGTGAGTCTTGTGGGAAGAGTGTTCCAGGAGCGAAAATTCCTTCTTTTATGAAAGACGACATCGCGTCTCTACCAGAAAAAGATCAACGATATACTTTCCTTGGCTATAGTCAGATAGTCGAGGGTGAAGTGGAAATTATCTCATGGTTCTTGATACTCGGACAAGAATCGACTTTCTATGGAATACTAAAAGAGACAGTAAAAAAAAGGATATGAGAAAACTCCCTCTATGATCAGGTGTCATGTGATAAAACTTTTCTCATTTCCTTCCACACTTAGACATGAAATTTTTTTTTATTATTGGAGCGTACTATTCTACGTAGAGTTGTTGGTAGATAATTAAATACAAGCTAATGTAATTTTGTAAGATATTTCATGTTTCCATGAGCGATGCATAGAAAACTTGAGTCATTTGAGTTAAACTATATAATTTTTTGTATTTCAATAATAAAAATACACGAGAATAGCAGAACGGTTGAAAACAAGTGCACATTTAGTAACTGCAATTCGTAATTCGTCCATGAGATTAATTGTAATAAGAAACTAATTACATGAAAATTGATACTCCGTTCTTTATGATCTGATGAGCCAATAATGTGTAATGCATCGAAATACCAAGTATTAACCCTAGGAGTCTGCAAGAAATTTTCATGGACCTACACCCCACAGTGGGCAAATTAACAACCCCAATTTTCTCTTCAGCGTAAAATGTTGCTCGTATGTGATAACAGAGTTGAATTTACACCATTATTTGGATTTTTTCATAAAGAAGAGAATGATGTACGATGAAGTCACATTTGGTGAAGGTATTTCGTTATGAAAACTCCGAAAAATGAGGAGATAAAAAGTATAACTAACTCGTGGTGTAACTAATTACACTGTTGTAGGGTTTGAGGGTTAACATGGCGTGTTGAAACCTCTCGGATGCGAAAATAATGTGGAGTTTAGTAGAACAGGATTTCCCATAATACCACTTCGTCGCCATAAATGATTTATTTCAAACTCGTTGAAAATAGCTTCCGGGGTTGTAGTCTCGAGGGACCTATACAGGGTGATTCACAACTAGTTACGAACCCGTGAGTGGCGCGTTCGGGACACTATTTTGAACAAAACTGTCAAAGCGTTTTTTTTCGGATCAAGAGTTTTCAAATGTCGAGCAATGTTTTGCAATTTGCAAAATCTTGGCCAACTTTGCAATTTCTCGGCCAACCAGAAGGCCACTTGCCGCCAAGTCCTGTTTCGAGTGGCATTAGCCTCATTTGTTTATGCTGTCATTGATAGAATTTTTTTTGTAGTAGTAGTATTACTACTATTACTGGTAGTAATAGTACCTAGTAGTATACTACTATAATAGTAACTAGTAACCATTACTAATAGTATACTAGTATTAGTAGTACAACTAGTAGTATACTAACCAAACTACTAGTATACTAGTATAGTATAGTATAGTATAGTATAGTATAGTATAGTATAGTATAGTATAGTATAGTATAGTATAGTATAGTATAGTATAGTATAGTATAGTATAGTATAGTATAGTATAGTATAGTATAGTATAGTATAGTATAGTATAGTATAGTATAGTATAGTATAGTATAGTATAGTATAGTATAGTATAGTATAGTATAGTATAGTATAGTATAGTATAGTATAGTATAGTATAGTATAGTATAGTATAGTATAGTATAGTATAGTATAGTATAGTATAGTATAGTATAGTATAGTATAGTATAGTATAGTATAGTATACTACAATTGATCCAATTGATACTAGTATACTACTAGTATACTTAGTATACTTAGTATACTAGTACTAGTATACTAGTATACTAGTATACTACTAGTATACTACTAGTATACTACTAGTATACTACTAGTATACTACTAGTATACTACTAGTATATTACTAGTATACTTAGTATACTTAGTATACTAGTATACTAGTATCAATTGGATCAATTGTATACTAGTATACTAAGTATACTAGTAGTATACTAGTATACTAGTATACTACTATATTAGTATACTACTAGTATAGTATACTAGTATACTATACTAGTATACTATACTAGTATACTAGTATACTAGTATACTATACTAGTATACTACTATACTACTATACTACTATACTACTATACTACTATACTACTATACTAGTATACTAGTAGTATACTAGTTGGTTCCAATTGAAACCAATTGAAACCAATTGAAACCAATTGAAACCAATTGAAACCAGTTTGAACCAATTGAAACCAATTTGAACCAATTGGTACCAATTTGAACCAATTGGTACCAATTGATCCAATTGGTTTCAATTGGTACCAATTGAAACCAATTTGAACCAATTGAAACCAATTGGTACCAATTGAAACCAATTGGTACCAATTGAAACCAATTGGTACCAATTGAAACCAATTGGTTCAAATTGGTTTCAATTGGTTCCAATTGGTTCAAATTGGTTTCAATTGGTTCCAATTGGTTCAAATTGGTACCAATTGGTTCAAATTGGTTTCAATTGGTTCCAATTGGTTCAAATTGGTTTCAATTGGTTCCAATTGGTTCAAATTGGTACCAATTTGAACCAATTTCAATTGGAACCAATTGAAACCAATTTGAACCAATTGGTACCAATTCGAACCAATTGGTTCAAATTGGTTTCAATTGGTTTCAATTGGTTTCAATTGGTACCAATTGGTTTCAATTGGTTCAAATTGGTACCAATTGGTTTCAATTGGTACCAATTGGTTTCAATTGGTTCAAATTGGTTTCAATTGGTACCAATTGAAACCAATTGGATCAATTGGTACCAATTGGTTCAAATTGGTTTCAATTGGTTCAAACTGGTTTCAATTGGTTTCAATTGGTTTCAATTGGTTTCAATTGGTTTCAATTGGAACCAACTAGTATACTACTAGTATACTAGTATACTAGTATACTATACTAGTATACTAGTATACTAGTATACTATACTAGTATACTAGTATAGTATACTAGTATACTATACTAGTAGTATACTAATATAGTAGTATACTAGTATACTAGTATACAACTAGTATACTTAGTATACTAGTATACAATTGATCCAATTGATACTAGTATACTAGTATACTAAGTATACTAAGTATACTAGTAATATACTAGTAGTATACTAGTAGTATACTAGTAGTATACTAGTAGTATACTAGTATACTACTATACTATACTAGTATACAAGTATACTAGTATACTAAGTATACTAGTAGTATACTAGTATACTACTAGTAGTATACTAGTATCAATTGGATCAATTGTACTATACTATACTATACTATACTATACTATACTATACTATACTATACTATACTATACTATACTATACTATACTATACTATACTATACTATACTATACTATACTATACTATACTATACTATACTATACTATACTATACTATACTAGTATACTAGTAGTTTGGTTAGTATACTACTACTAGTATACTACTAGTATACTATTAGTAATGGTTACTAGTTACTATTATAGTAGTATACTACTAGGTACTATTACTACTAGTAATAGTAGTAAAACTACTACTACAAAAAAATTTCTATCAATTACAGTATAAACAAATGAGGTTAATGCCACTCGAAACGGAACTTGGCGGCAAGTGGCCTTCTGATTGGCCGAGAAATTGCAAATTCTATTGTTCGACATTAAAAAACTCTTGCTGTGAAAAAAAACGCCTTGACAGTTTTGTTCAAAATCGTGTCCCGAACACGCCACTCACGGATTCGTAACTAGTGTGAATCACCCTGTATATAGATATTTTAAGAGAAGATAGAACCATTCTTGTACTTGGTTGTTGCAGTGTGTTGGGTATCTCGCGACGCAAGTATCTCTCTCTTCTTTCTTTTCTTCATCTTTTTTTTCGCACTTTAAATAGTTGAGCCAAGGGAACAAGCTTGATCCCGTTATTCGGATTCTATAGAGAGACCGCTGAAGGGAAAAAAGAAGAACGAACGGAGATGAACACGGAACAGGAAAATAACCGCGGAAGTTCGGTAATAAGTAAAAGTAGATTTCTCGGTGCCCGTTGGATCCCACGACGAGATCTCAACGCTGAACCGAAGTGGCAATAAAGTTACAGAGTGCTAATATCTCATATATATATATATATATATATCATCGCCTATAAGCGTCAATCGTAACATTTAGATGGAGGGTTCTAATAGACGCTCTGTACTATATTCTCCATTTTGCCATGTCGTTCATTCAGTGTTAAATGATGGAGCAAAACCTCCTGCTGGATAATGCTACGGTATTGCTCTGACATTTTCATACCATCAGTAACCCATCAATTCTCAAAAGCTCACGTACACCCCATAAGACATACGACGAATTCTTGGAATGTTCATCGATCGCAATTAAAACTTATTCCTCTTAGCATAAAAATGTGTGCACCTTCTGATCGTTCACGTTTTCTAGACATATTATTTGTTTCACTGTCATGTCTATGGGATTTTAGAGTAATTGCAATTATTTGGCAATCTACGAACTTCAGGTATAGAGAGAAATTGATGAATGAGCTGTTATTCATTTTGCTATTAAAAGTTTATTGGTCAATTGTTTCAGTCACAACTTCAATGAATCTAAGAAAATACGGTGGACATTCAAGATGCAATAAATACGGAAATTTCCGAGTTTCATTCGCGTACTTTAAAAGTACTTTGTTCTTTAAAAAACTTAGGAAAAATTACGCGGGCTCTTAAAAGCAAGGACCTAGATTTCGAAAGTTTGTGAACAGGTTTTGTGCGGGTCAAGCTTTAAATAAGGGGTTTGAGCTGCCATTACGAAATGTGCTCAGTTATGAATCTCTATATAATATTTAGAAGGTAATGGAAGTTATGCAAGTTTTAATGCATTCAAACTATAATATATTAGAGTCAGCTTAAGGCAAGTTTCACGAAACAATATTCGAGTCTCGTAAAGAGAGAATGGAGAGATTATTTAATATTAGAGCCTAAAAAGATGTAGGCTGTTCGAATTTGCCATGACCACTCACAATAAAGCTACTTAGGAACGAGGAGTCAAAGATAATTTTCAGAGGGGCCCGAATCCTGCGAAAATAGCCTCGTCAAATTCTAAACTTTCAACCACATATGAAATGCATAGTGCGGTAAAATTGACGGCTAAAGCGAAAGCAGATATTACAACCATTACTTTATGTTGGTTTGGGTACCAATCAGTCTGAGAGCACAAGTTTTAGAAGTATCTTGTGACAGGCCAGAAGGGTGATGAGTATGAGAGAAACAGAGTAAAAGAGACAGAACGATGGAGAAGGAGAGAAACTAACGCAGAATATATCGACGTCGATCTCCACCGACAGGCCATTCTCGACCGTTCAGTGATACCCAGCCACGTAACGAGATATCGAGTTTCCGAACGTTGTACATAGGGTGGACCACCATGTGGAATATCAGTTTCTTAAGATTACGACTAGTACACAATTTCGAGGTAATAATAATGACGCCCCAAATGCTTGATTTCGGTGGAAAAAGCCGTCCAAATATAACAATCCAAATTACATAAGTCAACGACACGTAGTGATGAAATTAATCTCTCGTCCGAAAATAAATCAGTGGAATTTTTTTTTTTTAATCCTTCAATTTAAAATTGGCTCCTGGATAAAAGTTTAAGGTATTAACTAGTTGGGGCGGTACACCCTATATATGTTGAAGTACCTGTGTAGAGAATGCTGAGACGCGAGACATTGTGCACGTCACGAACGCTACAGATAGGACATGCAGAGAGTGAGAGACAGAGAGTGAGAAATTGGAAGAGGGATGAGAAGATACTCAACAATGCAGCTCGTTACAATAGTAATTAATTATTATTGGTGGGATCGAGCTTAACAAAAAAAATACACATCGAGGGAAAAGAAATTTCTTTTCATTATCATTATTATTCCTGTTCATTGTTTTAGCAGTCATCAAAAACAATCAAAACCATTTATTTCAAAGTCTTCGCTCTACCCATGAGTTTTTAATAATTATATATATGTATGCGCTAATGGTCATTCTTCCGATTCTATGTAAATTTCGTCATAATTGCAAATCAAAATTGACCTGATTGAATTTTTGACAGCTCATGGTTTTTTATATATTCAATGATTTATTAGAATTCTATGACAGCTATTTTTCTATATATCACACCAACGTACCGATCTTCGTATTGCGAGATTATGGAAGTCATTCATCACTGTTTTCTATGCTTCATTACATGGCAAATTGATTGTAGCAAACAAATATTGGAATAATGAAACTGTTTTCAATAAAGAATTATCGGGCCATTTGAAAATGTTCCAAAAGTCAAAAAAAGATTAAATAATTTGATATTTTAAATATGTAAGAAAGCAATTCGTCTTCTAAACTTTTGCGCTCATAACAACTCTCATTCAAATTGCAGTGAGACCTATTTATAGTTGCAAAAGTTCAATTGAAAATTTACGCAGTGAAGAAAATGTTTTTAAAGAGAAAAAAAATGCAAACTGTTTTGAAGTTTCCTAACAATAAGGATTTACAGTTTCCAAGTATTTTCCCATCAGCTTGCAAGAAAAAAATGACGAAATGATTGGTCACCCAGAAAAGAGATGACAAAAAATATTCTTTGTTTTGTCTATCTCATTTCTTTTTTGTTACGTGATTTTTTACAGAGTTTGGAAATCTCTGGAAGCTGTGGCGATTACTGAAACTCGTATCTTTAACAACCCACGGGACTGCAGGAATGAGAGAAGGATCGAAAGACAGTGAGTGAACATTAGACGTAGCTCAATTTCAAAGTTACTGTTCGAGCTTCGATAGCAATCTTCTCAGTTATACAGAAAGTTCTATCCTTGCTCCTCCTCCAAAAGGCTCATAACTGTGGCCGTAATCGATCAACCCTTCTTGTCTTGTTATTCTAGCCCCTTGACACCATCCCATGTCAACTTAATTGACACAGCATATCCTGGAACCTTCGATAGTTCCTGTCGCGGTTCTCGTTCTCAACTTCAAACCGCAACCACAGCGTAGGAACTCAATACCGGCACACCAACCGATCTTTAACCTTGTGATTTTGACTCCCATAGTGCTCCGTTCAAAATTTTACAGACTGAATATCGATCTAACATCGGAATTCGAAAACGTGTACAAATAACTAGTTTCTAATTGTGTATCATAACAAATTCGTGGCCTTTGAATAAAAAATCCACGAGAGTTTAAACAAAGATTCGAATTCACATTAATTATCTCACATAAATCTTGAAAATTCTATCATCATTTACGATTTCGAACTAAATACCTTCGAGAAATTAATAACTTTTTTCATTGCTTTCAAAGTTTCACTGAAAGCTCGCCATGTCAATGTAAAGACAAATCCTTAATATTGATTTATTGTCGATGAATGGAAAAAACGTTCAGTTCAGATATGTCGATCAATATCTGTACAAAACATTCCACACAAAAAACAATGGCGCATATGTAATAAAAGATATAAAGAACTAGTTCGGAGAATATAATTCAAACAGGTTTCATATAGTCCAGGGTTTTAGCTGCGATCGAGAATTCGTAATGTATGTTTGATTAAATTGAAGCCATTTTGCCACATATCTACCATCAATGAATTCATAGAATATTCTCTATTCATACGATTACACGATACCAGGTATCGATCTGTTGCCCATCCATTGAAGGGTGTAAATGCGTCAGTAGTTCTGCGAGAATGATGGAACGATCAAATATCCTTGTAAAGGAGTGTCTGTGTACATAAAGTATGTCCTACTGACGCTGCCATGTTTATCTAGATCTCATCGAAGGCGTACAGCTTGCACTCTGATCCACCTTATAAAATGTCCTTATCATACTAGCATATCTGGCACTTTGCTGTTTTCTTTCTCTTCCGCTTTCTCTTTGTGTTGCTCTACGTCTCTTGTTCTCTCTCATCTTTCTGCTGTTCGATATCAGCCTTTGAATGCACGCCAGCCGCGCTTGTTTAAACTTCCATTATCGACTCTCGTCGTGACCTCTATTCCTATGTCACCATTTCATTTAACACGTCATCATATATGCACGATATCTTTAGTGAAATGAGAAAATGTTTCTCCGTTTTCTAAGAGACAAAATATACAGTAAACATCTTTCTTCGTGTTAATAATAAAAGAATAAGCGTTATTACTTTTCTAATTAGACGTAATTTTTATATTGAAAAATAACACAAAAAACACTTGAGTGCGAAACGCGGCTCTAAAGAATTTCAAATATATTTCCGCTTACAAAGGGAATGAACAACATCAAACAACGCCTGGGATTACAGTTCTCATTGGTAAAAGTTTTTGTGTGAGCTTCTGTAAAAATGAAACATGAATGAAAATACATATACTGCACCAGAGTGAGAAAATTTGTTTCTCTAACTAAAACGCGATGTGTTTCGTGTGAAGTCTTATTTTTTCATTCTGTTTATATGTACCTCATGTAACTACTTTGTACTTGTTTGCATGTATGCTTGTTATCCGTAAACATATTTTTACTTCCGGCACTAGTTAACATTTCAATACTTAAATTTATGTAGGTCAAGTTTTACAGCTAATTAAATCATACAATTTCATACATTGCTCGTTTATGGTCTAAATAATAATATTAACAATACGAACCCCTATATAGGGACACTTGCATCTTTACAAGATCGTTTCAGACGCTGGGTTGAGAGAAAAGATCAAAATTCAGAATCATTCAGAATATACGTTTTTTAACACTGTAATTTAAGGTTATTGTGTATTTATGAAATCACAGTTGTGAATAAAAAGATCATCATGTAGAAACGCTGCATCTTTTCGCGGCATTTTCAGCCGTTTCAAATGTGCAAAGGACAACGAATTTAGGGTATGGAGTCAAATCCGTCAATATGTATGGAGAAAGGGTGAAGAAGTTACTGCTAAAAAGAAAGTCGACTTGCGTGGACCGAGTCTTGATCTGCTTGGAATTTCAAAAACGCTCCTCTCTTTCATTCTCTCTCTTTCTCTCCCTTTCACTATTTCCCATCGTCTAGGGATTGTACGTGCTCCCATGATTTATCGAGCGAAACGTATTTCGGGCGATGTATATCCGCAGTGCTGATACGCCCTGATATAACTTATGCCGTTCACGCGCGTAGCACAAAGGAAAAATATATGTAATATCATAATTCATCATCATAATCGTTCATTTTTGCAATCATAGTGATTGCACTTTAATTTTTCATTATATTATATCTGTATTTTCATTGATTTTGAAAATAAAAATAAAAAGACCTACGGCAAAAGATTTAAAAAACACGTATGAGTACCAATAAAAAAAAGAAGAAAATATCAGCCTTTAAAAAGTGCTATTAAACGTGACGTAAGTGACGTTGGATAGAGCTCGAAGCTGGAGAGTTATCATACATTCAAAATGAAAGAGGTTTTTAAACCAAATCAAAATAGTTCAAATTTTACGAAATTTTTATAGGAAATCAAGGATTCGATCAAGATATAAGAAGATTTTTTTGGGCATTTCATCTGTGCAGTTTGCGAAAATCAAATAAATAAAATCGATTTCCTATAATCAATGCTTATGGGGATTGACTCGATGATAAGTTTAATCCGTATTGTCATGACCAAAACTTATTAAATAATATCGTAAGTTTGCTTTGAAAAAAATTAGATCACGCAAAAGTGCTAACCTATGTGAATAAATAATCAAAAATTCGAGGACCTTCACGATTTCGTTTTTGACCTATAAATTAGAGAATGTTACAGAAGAAGAAAGTTTTCGATTGCAGACGTGACTCAGTTGCAACAACAAACTAACTGCGGCAAGGCTGTGCGGATTTCAGTATGCACGATGTTTGTGTTAGTGAAGCATATCATAACAGACGCTCGGAGCGCTGCTTCCAAAGTGGACACAACGACGAACACAACGCTGTTTCCGCGAGCTCAGTAATCATTCGATATATTTTGTAAAAATTATTGTATCATTAAAAAGTAACGTTGAAGAATAAATATGATCGGAAGCAAATATGTAAGAAAAAAAAAAAATCCATTGCAGTTTACATGATGAATACGCATTTTTATAATCGAAAAATTCGGCTTGAAAGATTTGGTGGTGGCCCGTGAATATGTTTCAACACAAAGGTCCGTCCACCACCTGCCCCTGAAAGGCAGCTGTGAACCTCTTTAAATGATCAACCATCGATCTTTAAAACGAAGGTGATAAAAAAAAACAAATTCTGCATGTCATTAAGCTGCGATTGAACCTTCTTTTTGTAGGACATAGAGTAAGGGATGAATTGGTGAATAATGGAGCAGGGAAATTTTTTGTTGAAATTTTTTTTATCCTGGTCTAATATCACACATATTTAATGGTGTGTATATACACAGCCGCGCTTTTGTGTGTTATAACGAGGCTCTATATCCTTGGTAGCAAGGCCTGGTTCTCTCCTTATCGCGCCAATTTTTTATGCCGTCCTGAATAGAAAAAAAAAAGATCGCAGAGCAAAGGAGACAGGCTTGATGCGGAGCGGTATAAAATTTCATGCTGTGTGAGAGCTCATAAGAAGAAACGAGTGAGAGAACCTCGTGAAGATAGCGCAGAGAAACGAGATGTAGGAGGGTCGAGAATGGGTATTTTATTCGCACGAGAAAACGCGAGTACTGAAAAGCCTGTTAGACGTGTGATATATATATATACGACAAATGGTATAATAATGTACATATATGTGTGCGAGAGCGAGCCAGTACGAAGCAAAGTGGACTAAGCCTGGTGTAAAAGTATAGGACTTAGTTCACTTTGCTGCTCACTGCCTTATATATATATGTGATAAATGTCTGCGTCTAAATAATTGTGTCACACATGCGAAGATATAAGAGCAGTGTCAAAAGTGAGACTCGAGAAAGTTTCACAAAGAAAATTAGATTCTCCATAGATTTAGTTACGGAATGATGAAATGTTCAGAATAACTTTTTTTTGTGCGTAAGTAGTTGAAGGGAAAAGATCAATAAGGACTAAAAGACACATTGAACTGTAAAGGGAAGATTGCTTCTTACATTTTGTTCAACATTTTTATGCCTCATGAGTAAGGGGTGAGAGAAAATATCCACGGGGGATTTCTTCGCTTGGGGAATCATTTCTTATGGTTTAGCTTCGATAGCTTTCATCCAATTGAGAAGTATTCTGTGAACCAATAAACCCACAGGTATACCAGTTGGCAGAGCTTCCATTTAATAGCGCGAACAATAAAGAGAGATCCACGAGCTTTCACGCCAAAAGGTAACTTCGCTTATTCTCCCGATGCACCAATGCCATGCGGGTGATCGACTTTAGCGAAACCTCTTTACCCTCTACTTTCTCCTTCTCTCTATAATGCTCACTTTCTCTCGCCTCTCTATCCCTTTTTCGATGCCGAAAGCGTTAGAAGCTTTTCCAGACCACCATGTTCGTTCCCTCTTTGTAAGCATAACACGATGCCATTTTTATGAACGAAAGTCGATAATGGACACGATACTCTCCTCCGTGTGGTCAAATATCATCCTCTTCATGCACTCTGTCCATTTTGTACCCCAGAGATGAAAACAATACGCACATGAATGTCAAAAAAGGCATTTTCATACCTGTTACTCAAGAGAGCTTTTTTCTCGGCTCGGCTCAAAAATTGCTTTTCTTTTCGGTACCTAAACCCTAAACTTTCAAGCTGTCTAGATCTCAATACGGCATTTTTCGAATCGGTAAAACTTATATCTCAGGAATCAATTGAACAACTATATAACTTAAAATTTGAATTGTATACCCAAATATATTACTCCACGAAATAGCCTATAATAACGAATCGAAAATATTTTATAGTTTGTTTCACCAAAAAATACCAAAAATTCACCAAAAAGTCTCTGAACTAGTCTTTGCGTGTGCGATCATTGACGTTATTCTTTTTGCAATTATAATTTAATGGTTTGAGAAATTTTGTTCACTGTTTGTCAAAAAATCGATATGGTTGTCTGGATTCAAAAGACTTTCTTGATGCACAGGGAGATCAAAACTATAGGATGTTTAAGATAAAATGGAAACGTGGGTTGGTCGAGAGTCTTTTGTGCTCAGGCTGTGGCAAAGTACTTTAGACTCTAGATCAGTGCAGAGTACCGTAAGAGCCCATATTCGCCTTACACCTGATGGATATGACACCAGGAGTAGGCTTCCCCCGACCCATTGCGTTGGCGTCGTTCTCGTCGTTGTTGAGCTTCCAGGGTAACAACAAAGCGTTGGTACCCGAAGCATTGTCGTACCCAAACCTTTGTTCAAAGTCATCGTGTGTCCAAAGAACCCGCGGGAAACCTGTATTGTTAGAAACGGCGTCTCTCAACTAATGACAAAGGACTCATACATTTGAACACCAGATGCTGCTCTTCTCCGCATAAGAGATGAGAAGGTACGTGAAAAGAAACATTTGAAAGGGAACTTGAATCGTTGAAAGTTTATACAGATAATGGCAATTAATGGGAACGATTTTGATTGAAGAAAAAATAAAATGAATTGAAGCCTAGTTTGCAAATTCAAAAAGAAATTTTAAGTCATAGTAACGTTTCGAGGACTATAACTTCGTGCCTGTTTTTGGATGGTTCATTTCAATCAGCGAAAAGTATGTTGAATTCGTACGATCAAACGATCAAATATATAAAAACAGTACTTTCTAAACCAAAACATTGCCACAATTCAAGGCACGGGAGTTTCATCTACTTCGGTATAGATCGAAAATATCTGACCTCAAAAAGAGGGATTATTTTGCAAGACAGGAAAAAAACGATTTCATGCTGATTGGTTTGGGCTGCGAGAGATTTTGGCGATAATCCCGTCCGATTATAACCCTAAATAGCTTAGAATGAAATTTATTTTTTGCCACTCGTGGTGGTGGGTTGATGTGAACAAAGAAATGAAAAACTTCATGAATACCAAAACGTTATTTACAAAAAGTCACGACTATTCCAATACTTTAACTCCTTTGACACATAAAAACTCTAATGTTAGAGTTTAATGCGCGTGTTATTTGTTTTTTATGTTTCAATTTTTTTTTTCCCTTAACAGTCGACGAACAGTTGCCAAACTTTTCCTTGAAACAATTGTAAAGTTCGCGGTCGATTTATTCGACATAGGCCAAAGTTTATGAAAACCTGACGAAATCTTTCGATCCTTTCTACGTGTGGATTTTTTGTTCCCATGTAGAATACTCGTCTCGTAGTGGTTTTGGAAAATTGCTGGAGTGTGGACAAAGCGATGAGATTCCGATATTCGCAAGCTCATTCAGCGTACTCCAAACAGGTGGCATGGGAGAACGATTTTCCAAATGCATCGAAAAAGATGCATGGAATTATACATATAGATGTTTGAATATCGATGGGTATAACGCGGGTGAATGACTCTCTGTAGTTTCTCGATTCCTATAGGTTACTCCGAGCTACTGGGAAAAATGAATAAACTCTATGCACGAATGGGTTGAGAGCGAGAGAAAGAGAGAAAGAAGAAAAAAATAAAAAAACTGGTGAATATAAAATAAAAGAGAAGAGGTTGGTTGTACAAATTGAAGCATCGACAGTGGTGATCCATGCGATCGAATTAGTGTGTAGAAACGAGTGTCTCGTGCTTCTCGCTCTCGATCGAGAATTGGCGTTTACGCCTTTGTCAATTTAAATTGGCGCTTCACATGTATGAACGGTGACGAAAAACTAATAAAAGGACATATTGCCCATCATTTTACATGGTAAATCGCGTGGTTCAGAGCTTTTTTTAAGTCACGTAGCAGTAACTTCAAATCAGAGAACATTTTATGCGTTTCACCTCGTACACAATCTCCCCACAGTTTTTCCCTTGTGGCAACCATGACCATAGGGGATGTCCTCTATGAGTAGAGAACGTGACCATCGAAGATTCGTGAAGTTCGCAGCCTTTACTTTCGTTCGGAAATGAGAATTAAAAAAAAACTGCTGCAGTTTTCTGCTGCAGTTGTATTCGATAATCAAATGCATTGTTTTCTCCCTTCCTGTTACGTTTACGTATCGAACTCTTATTATTCCACTCTCTCTCTCTCTTTCTCTCTCTTGCTCTGCATTTATATTGACATATCAGCCAAATAGAATTTTTCGCATTCGCTCTAGGTCACGTTTGTGCAACTTTCTAAACTAGTTTTTTATACGTATACGAAATGTTCGTATTTATATCGAGGTAGGGCGGAAAGCTAACTATTTCCACTTATTTTCTCGCACAAGTTTTGAAACAGTAGAAATCAAAAATCGATCAATCGGACTATGTGAACTTTTCTGAATCTACTTAACCTCAATTTTATACTGTACCTCGTTCTCGCACATCGCCCTTTAACTCTCGACTCATTTTTTATTTTTGTTCTTACAAAATCTCCCCGCATACCAAAGACTTTCCGTCAGTTAGTTGCAACGAAACTTTAGACCAGAAGAACACAATACAACCGAGTTAATATACAACTTTACAGATACCCTCGTCATCTCTCTCTCTTCCCGTTTAATATCAAACGGCGAACGCCGTGTGGATTGAATATATATATAAAGATAGAAATGGTAACGTTTAGGGTAAGGGAAAGATTGAGAAAATGGTAGAAATAGAGACACAAAAGAAAAAGAGACGGAGAGGAAGAGGAATAGAGATTACTCGCGGCTGCCAAGCTTCGTACTTTCTCACTGAAGCTCTCTTTTTATATATGTGTACATACTGAATAGTTTACGAACAAGCACAAGGCAGAGCTGCTGTAAATGCGAGCGAGTGCTTGCTCTTTTGACGCGATTCTCTGCAACTTCGGTCAAACTACCACGGTTGATGAGAAAACGAGAAAAAAGGAAAATCACTACGAGGAAAGTGGATTCTAGAAGCTGCTGCTTGACTTTACAACGTATTCCAGTCTCTACACTCACGCTAAAGCTGTTTCCTAAATTAGCAAGTTTCCACACTTTTTAACAGCCAAAATACACGTGTTTTCACCGGCAGACACTTTTTTCTTTTTTCTCTTTGTACCTCCTGCATTAACCTCCATACGAAAAACGAATGGATATTGTATTCACTCATTTTTTACTCTCGTTTTGCTTTCTTTCAATCATAATGTTTTGCTTTTTTTTAAACTACATCAAATACAACTAAATTAATTGCATACAGGGAGGAACAACCAAAAGGCACATGGCCACGACATTTCGAAAGGGTTAATGTTACAGAGCAAGGCATCAGGAAGATCAGATGAGCTGAACCTCGAATCCTGCAGGATAAATGAGAAATTCAAAGGAACAAGCTGACATGAGCAAGAAAAGCCCTGTAACAAAGCTTGTTGCTTATCTCGATTCGCAAATTCGCGAATTCTTAGAAATATTACTATTTCTATCTTCGTGGCATAGATAGAGTTATAATGAATCAAAATATCCAATTTTCAGTTTTGTTAAACATATTTCGAACAGGACAAGAATTTTCCCACCGTATGAAGGCAATAAATTTTGATTTTTTCCCATATATCCAAAGAAACGTTTTTCACCTGCATGGAACAATTCGGTCTTTTGAATCTTTATGATTTGCAGCTTTCCAACGTTCAAATAAAATTCTGTACAAGCAAAAAACCTAAAGCAATTTGCGCGACGTTCAAAGTGTCATGAATAAACGCAATGGTATTGGTGAACTCTCTGTATCACGGTGTATGTGCATGGGTGTGAGTCTTCCGCCAGAACGTATTGTACCATGCCGCTGAGTGATTCTTAGAGCCACGCGGTAATGCTTCAATGTCGCAACCTCTTTCGTCTTTGATCATAATTATAACAACTTTGTTATCCGCACCAGTGAACCTCACGCATTTGAAGTTTTGCACAAATGAATTTCTCTAAGTGTCTCGACGAATATAATTTAATTTTCTCGTCTAAGCGCTGTTAAGCGGTCTAATCAGGGTAAAAAATTGATACGTGCTCGTGAAGACTTTCACATTTACAAACAGAAAAAATGAATGCAGTGTTTATCATCGCGAGACTGCAATATTGCGTTCTAGAGTATCAAGCTCTGACTAAATTGAACGAAATTGTATTTTTTGATGGCAAAACAGGAAACCTAATGATCGAACCACCCTAATTAAATTTCCATTCAAGGAACAACACATCTCATTATCGTCCCACGTAGCCGTTTTTTCAATGGTCAGACCAACTTAATTTTACTGACAGTGTAAATTTTCTGTATGATTTTTCATATGCTCGCCATTTCGTTATTTTCTATAATTTATAGATTTACGATCGTACAACCCATAGCTATGAACGTATTGTTATATATATTTTAGTTTTTCATTGTCAGGTGACAGGTGCCGCTATTTTATCAACCGCACGACAGCATTTTTGAGGAGGCATCTCTTTTGACTTTGTAAATCCTACCTTTATGTACTATGACAGCAAATGAATTTTTGTGTTGTATTGTTCCATCATAATAGCTCACATGTAACTGAATATGAATAAATGATATTGTTGTTAAAAAATCCGGAAAAAATCGATATATTTTTTGACCTGTCAAACCCCTCAAAAGCAAATGGCACTTGAATGTCAAACATGTTTCCTATAATGTTCAATTCCAATTGTACTAACATGTTTTCAGATTTTTGAATTGTCGTGAATTGTGGTTTGAGCTTATTACCATCATGGTTCCTCAGTTTTTTAAAAATTAGTTTGTACTTCGGAGGGAACGTCGGGTTGCAAATTTTTTAATTCTTCAAAGAAATCGTCTGCACACATGAAATAATTTTAAAAAGTTAACGGCACAACTGTAAATACAATTACGATAATTTTTCTGCACGTAATATTGCTTGCCTGTATTTTCGATGCAGTAACAGCAATGTAGTTTAGAATTATCCTGTACAAATATAAGTTTGCGTCCGTATGAACGTGATAACGTGTACGTGAATGTGCAATTGCTTTAAAATACGAGAGATGTAAACTTTTGCCGCCAAGCCCTTTGGGAAATCCGCGTTCTCTATTTAGATTACAAAATGTGTGACTGCCATCATAGCAGGTCACAGTACGCTTTCTCAGAATACGTCGAAAGCTCGGTAAATTTATCAAATTCATGTGTTTGTCTGGCCAAGGACGACACATAAAGAAAAAGCGAGTGAGAAATGGAAAAGTGAAAAAGAGAAGTCAGAGGTTTTGGGTCATCTCGTATGACCTCGACATCTCCGCAGTGAGTGAATTAATATTTTCGTATAATTTGCGTTCAAATGAAATGGAGGGAAATCATCAGAATATTGAACGATGAAATAATGGAGAAAGAAAAAGAAGAAGAAGAAGAGAAGAGTGAGAGGAAGCATTGGATGCTCATCAATCACGAAAGCTTATACTTCGGTGATATCTGGTTTTCTGTATTCTACCTCATCTCATTATTGAGCGAGCAAGATCCATTTTTTGCTCCATTTTCGACTATGGGTGTATTTTCTCGAATATAAATCACAATATAGCAGCTTCACCAGTGAGACATTATCAGGAAGCTCGATGATGTCGAATATGCGATGTAGTCGATACAGAGAGATAGAGAGAGAGAGAGAGAGAGAGAGAGAGAGAGAGAGAGAGAGAGAGAGAGAGAGAGAGAGAGAGAGAGAGAGAGAGAGAGCGTGAGTGGATAGAAACGAAAGTAGAGCTTGGAATAAAAATAGAACATACGTGTGCAGATAAAGACGACGATCGATGGAACTTAGATGTACCAAAAAAAAATGTGGAAGAAATCCAGTTAAATAGGAAAAATGTGGCCCATAAACTCTGATTACGAGGTCTGCAATTCAAGATATAGAAATGAATATTGATCGAAGCAAGAAGTTAATGAAACCAGAAGAGAGGAATAAAAATGTGAATTAATCTCGCAGATCAATTCACTCGATGAAAATAAGTATGCAATGGAATATTATATAAATATAATAACGAGCGAGAAATCGAGGTCATGGTGTATGTGACAAATATAAATCAGTCAAGAAGAATAAAGTGAGGATATTTATAAAAAGCATCGAGACGGGCTTATTGTAAAGAAAACAGAAGAAAAATAGCAGGTTATTGAAAAATTGGCCACTTTCTTTGTCATGCAAATGGCGACTGTTTAAATCAGAACCCTTGTAGATGTCTGCTTGAATCGAAATTAAAAACGCTATGCATCCGTCAATCCGTACTATTTGTTGTACTCGCTTCTCAACGTATAAATATGCTCTTGGAAAAAAAAAAATACATACTTAGCAATGACTTAGCAATGAATGTAGAAAAATATACGTATAGATACTGATATTTCGCATGGGTTATTGCTGCAGCTGCGGCAGTACACCGAAGCAATATGCAGATTAGACGCAGTGCAGGTCGAAGCACTCTTGATACTGCAGACGTTTGTGAAATTCTACAACCATGTAAGTTGAGAGACAGGGAAAGGGAAGGAGTCACCCACTCCTTGTAATACTAAGAGAGACTACGGTGGACTATATTCACAGTTAGCCTTGCTCACAGTCCCTAATTTCCTCTCAACCTCTGTTGCTTTCTCGATTATCTCAATGGTTCTGCTGTACGTTTAACCAACAGCTTGCACATTTACCAAATTGCAGTTAACGGTAAATATGTATATGTATATTACTATGTAACGAGTTCCATGGCCTGTCATGTTGATTAACATCGTTTAATAATCGTGATAAACTCATTA
Source organism: Campoletis raptor (assembly GCA_948107755.1). Classification (NCBI taxonomy): domain Eukaryota; kingdom Metazoa; phylum Arthropoda; class Insecta; order Hymenoptera; family Ichneumonidae; genus Campoletis; species Campoletis raptor. The sequence continues at coordinate 16,669,573 of OX403622.1, forward strand.
TCGGTGTACAATGTACACGAAATTGTGGTAAAATCCAATTAACACTAGTTTCCAACTCACATATTTGTAGAAGATTTTTATATCACATTTCTATGAAGTTTCATTAACAACAAGCTGGCATTAATAAAACAGTAGACAAATTACTTCGAGTTACAGTAATTACACTAACTACAGCACTAAATTTAAGACACTTTTTGAAAAGCATCACTTTCCCTATTTAAATTTAGTCAATGGTGGCTTTCATTGAATCTTCCATTCATATCAGTTCACTGCAGACAAGATTTTTTCATTATTCGTAGAACACAACAATGAATATCGGAATGCTGGGATCCAACAGAGACAATGGATATTTTCTCATTTTATATATATTTCATATAAATTACAGCGATGGCTTTTAGCAATGAAAAAATACTGTACAATGGAATGTAAGCTAAAACAACAATGCGACGTATTTTGACACGCAAAAAAAGATCTTTTTTAAGATCACTAATTTGAATGAGAGTGATTGAAACCTTGGTATTGAGGAATGATTAAAGCAAATTTAATCATGCTCAAAACATACTCTTTTTTCTACTTCACGTTGGAAACATATTATTTCTTTAAATTATTGTTTTTAATTGATTTGATGAAGAGAAAACCTATGATTAAAAGATAAATTAAAGAGTCCTTTTTTCATCCTTTCCCCTTCTATCACTTGCACCCTCTTCAGTAATAAATTTCTGTGGAAGTTCGGAAAATACGCAATCCTGACATGATTGAACTAATTGATCCAAGAGTTTTCTTCGATATTGAGAAAGGTGAATGTTGCTGCTATTTATCTAGAGCCCTTAATACCCAACCACCCTGCTACGAAATATTGTTGGTTGTGGGCTTTGTTTGATTACAAATTCTATGCATACACTGGGTGAGATAGAGATTCTTGAAACCCGTAATATATAGAGGAAAATATTCGAACGAAAGTGGCAGATGGAAATACGTCATCGAGTGCCCGGCGTTAATAATATTTTGCCAACACTGTAATTCAATTGACTCACATCATTTACGACTGTGTCGGTTTTAGCGAGCATTGAAAATTCATTTCTCATTGAGTGTCTTTTGTCATTTTTTGTTTTATGAACTTCTAACATGTGTCTTTTAAAGATCTTTTCAGCTTCGATTGATTGTGTGAAAAATTAAGTAAAAGATCGGGTTATTTCTCATCATCGTACCTCCCCATGACATTTTTCTCGAAAAAATGAAATTATCATTGAAATCAGTAAAGTATCACAAGGAATAATATTATTGCCATCGCTCGGTAGATCTCTAAATACTGTAGTTTGAAAGGTACATTGAGTACTATTACCTCACCCTGTATAAATCTCTAATTTAAAATAGGGAACCGCACTACAAACGGTCGTAATGCACACAAGAGTTCACACGTTTAATTCTAAGTATACAGACTTGTTGTGTACCCACGCGAATGATCGACAATTTGTTAATACGTCATTCTGCGGTTGTATTGTACAGTGAAATCGCCAACGTTAAAATGCACGAGAATTTATTAAATTTTTTCACTGTTTATACAGAATCCGCCTCAAGCAGTTATCAGTATAATTTTGGTGACAGCCGTCGAGTATTAAAAACCCTTGGAAACTCTTGAAATTAAACCAGCTTTTGATTCCTGTTTGTGATTGCGTGCGGGCTCTCCAAATGAAAAATTCCGTTGGCACGTGGTAAACCCGAGCAAATTGGAAACCGTTTATCAACGCATGTGCGAGCACCGTTGCAATCTATATACGAATAAATTCCGGATTCCGGTGTACTCGGGGCATCTGTGTATTTCGCATTTATTGGATGAACTTTCGTTGCATGGTTGACACAGAATTTTCTACATTCATACAAAACAGACGTCCTGTACAAACATTTTTCGATTAATTCAGCAAACAGAAGCTGCGTTTTCGTGTGCTTTTTTTTTTTTTTTTTTTTTTCATTCATGGAATTCGTGTTCAATCCTTTTCGAATTGCACCGTTATTTACCGAAACCCATGTGTCGTTTCCCGCGCTCATATAACCAAAAAGAATTGTGTTTCATTGGATGAAGTACTGATTACGGAAATTGAATGCTCGCAAGAGATTCAATTTTATAGAGCAAATATCGATCGACATGAATGATCAGACATGAGGAAAAATAATCTTATGGTACCATCGAATTCCGTCCACAATTTCGTATCAAATTTGTCACAGAATAAAGGATAGCACCGATAAACGCTTTTGGAGATTTGCGAAATGGAAAACGCATTTTAATTCTTTCCTTAAGCCGATTTCGAGAGAATTTCAGAAATACGATTTACCGAGAGCGATTCATTCTCACCGAGCTGAATGACGTTTCACGAGTTTCACTTAATTCCGTTTATATGTCGGTATTCGTACGTTTACGGGGCCCATGTTGCTTTCGATTTTAGTTTAAAACTGTCTGACGAGTTCTAAATCTGAGGGTCTACGTGCACATTGAACTTTATTTGCTTAAAAGATCGAAATCAGTAGTCACCTTTTTTTTCAATATACATCACCGATACAAATGTATTATTTCCTCACTGAATTCGAATCTCTCGACTTTTTCTACCAATCAAGTAAAAATCCTATTTCTTTCAATACAAACTCCATCCATTTAAGGAATATATACAAAAATATATCACAAGAGAAAGGATAAAGAAAACTGCGTAAAAATGTTCAACAACCCTCTCAAGTTGCAATCAAGTTTCGTAAAAACTTGATTGCAACTCTATCAGTAAAAACCGATAGAACTCTTATCCGAAAATGATGCAAATCAACATTTTGTTCTTCTGCAAGTGTCATCACAAATGTCAATGAAGCGGCATCTTTCTAGCCTTTCATTTGTGTTGACCATTCATATTGTGCTAGTAGTTTTTTTAAAGAAATTGAAGGTCTCCCAAATTTCCTGTAGAATTTGATATGCCACACACTACCTTCAGTAAATACATGAATAAAAAGATTAAGATGAAGTCTTATTCTTGTTAACATCTTTTATTTCGCATCTAGCTATCACTCAATGAAAGTCAAAGAGAGGTCGGATCTACTGCTGCAAATTCTGAATATTTCAATCCTCTTCTTAATCTTAAGATTTCCTATATCCCCTAAACTTTTTTTCCTAGTACTGTTTCCCTAATATCACGAGGGTTTCGGGAACAGTGAATTTTTTATAATTACAGCGGTACCACAATGGCGGAGCCAAGTATCGTGGGCTTAAATTGATTTTTTCTTTTTCATTTCATCCCATAAACCGTGACCCACCCTATTCAGTTTCGAGATTGGAGTAAAAGTTCGGTTGATTCTAAACGCAGCTCACTACAAAACAAACATCAAGTATTTCTCGATCATCTGCATTAATCAGCTTCGCAGACATCAACCTTTGCTTTCGCCTTCAGATTAAACTGTTTAATTAAAACTTGTTCGTGCATTTTATTAGCTCATCGCATGTTGGTGATGAGCTAATAAACCACAATTTTGCCAGCACGTGTACGATTTTACTACGTAACATTTTCCTCGTTTTTAATAATAAAGGAAGGATGTCGACATTTTGTTGGCGAAAATGGTTTTCCAATTTCGAGGGAAGAGACGTAGACCAAGAATATTGATTCAGTTTAAATAATAATAATAATAATAATTTTTTTCTCATTTACTGCGCGATGCCGGCGTCTCCCCATGATATTTATAGCCATATAATAAATACGAGGCGAGAATCTACGCTTTTATAATTTCGACTTTAAAGACGTTTCATTTCAATCTTGTGATATTATAGTTGATGATCATAGTTCGATGCTGGATTATTGCTATGCATCGATGCATCAAAGCTGATTATAATTGCATCTTTGAAGATTTCGAGAGGAGGAAGCTGGGCTCTGAAGGGAATATCTCTTTGATTCTCTGCGCATCCTATCTCACATACATGTGTACGATATATGTGTAGGTGTAGTATATGATTCTCTATAGTTGATCGGTTCAGCAGGGTGTTCGGAATTACATGATATTTGCATATGACGATGAGTCTGTTCAGTTTACGAACGTATAATATCAATCGATTGATTCAAGGAATTTCCTGGTGTGACACAGCAAACTTTCGTTTGGCCTCGTTGCAGGGCCACTCGTAAAAGCCGATCGTCAATCAAAATTCATTCACTATGGCAAGAAAAAAAATCTTTTTCCGATGCTTTCATCAGTACATTCGAACCGAATTCAGATTTTTATAAATAAATACAACACTTATCACTTGGTTAATCAATATTTTGAAGCGCTCTTATATCATCGGTTTGATATTGATTATATATATTTACAATTACGTGTATAGATGTGGCATTATGAGGTAAAATAATTAAGGTCAAAGATGATACTTGCTAGAAATCCCTTTTCTCTCGTCTCGTTTTTCATGCGAAGGGTTCGCGTTTGCTGAGAGTGTGCAACAGACGATGCAGTAAAAAATGTACCTTCGGCGGAAGGATCCGACCACACCCAAACCTTTACTCCCTATTTTATAACCCCTACACTGATCTTATGTATATAATGAATCCGGGCAGTGGCGACGAAGCAAAGATAAAAGGGGGACAGATAGGAGAAAAGCGACCTTCACTCTTTTTCCTTATTTTTGGGACAATTCGGTTTATATGCGGGTGACGTGAATGGACTTAGGGCTTAAGGAATAGTACATTTATGTATAGACGTCTAGTTACTACTATAAGTCCGTTCGGTATTAAACTATATTCGGGACGTATTGAAAATGCTGCGAAGTTAGTGGAATTTTTTTTGTACAGTCCTGAGGTTGGTAGAAAATTTTTAATAAGTTGGCAATTTAATCTCGAATATTTTCGGTCTTATGATTGATAGAACTAAAAAAATTGTCGTGAAAACAGTAAAAAAAAGAAGAAAAGAACAGCTGCTCACGAACAATTATATTTTCTTTCTTCACTGCAAATCTCGTACAGTTTAAAAATATTATAAATAATTATAAGAACTTGAAGTGGTGAAAAAGTTTGTTCTGCTAAACTCATCGTTCTTTACTCTTTCATTGTCTTTCTCTGAATCTATTGACTTCTATTAAAACCACAGTTTTCATTGATGAATTCGAAGCCACTTACGGATTAATTAATGCGTCAACGACTATAGGACGAACCGAACCTCGACGTTTTTCATTCAATTTGAAAATCCATTTTCACCGTGTAGACGGTTTAATTTCTCAAGAGTACCTAACGTTCAACAGTCGTTGCATACTATCCAAATATTTTTCGTCTAATATACGACCTTGTTCACCCGACAAGTACCAATGCGGCACTGCGCAATTTTCATACACGCATCAACTTTTCTGATGGTAACCGGACCAAATTGTATATTTATATCGCACAAGCACAACGTGCAAATAGAATTGTTAACAAAAAAAGAACCGAATACAATCTCTATTTTCAAAGGTAATACCATTTTTGCCTACATTTTTTTAGTACATGTCCAAAAATATTCTCGAAACAACTTCTTTCGACCGTGTTTCCATGCATAATGAAAAGCTATTAAACCAATTGAGAAACGTATTTTTCAATTTTTTAAATTTAATATTAAATATTTATAAAAAATCTAACCACCATTATTTTGAGGGAAAGCAAAACAACAGCTACGTTCATACAGATATTGAATATTCTGCATTTTCAATTGTCAGATAACACGTGACCAAAATTCTGATAAAACAATTAGGATGATTTTTTTAAAAATCGTCACATGAATTGTTCTACGTTACAATACTCCGTAACCCAAAGTCTGCTGATTCAGCAAAAAATGCATCAGTATCAATAAATAATTTCATTACTTTGTGACCTAAAGTTGCAGCAAAAAAATCGTTTTTTATTATCAAAAGCATTATTAAAGAATTCATCTACTTCCTCGATCTTCCAATCTCTCTTTTTCGAAGCTAATGGAGATGGTAAAACCCCATTTTCTCGGAAAATCTCGTAAGCTAATTGAGAAAGATACTCTGGTTTTCCAGTTTCCGCACGTGCCGTGAGGGTCACTAAAGGGTCTTTAAACGTATTAGTTTCAATTACATCTCTTTCTCTCATTTTGTGTCTCTCGAAATTTTCCGTATGTCAGAAACTAGGAAAATCTTAAACTAACGAGACTAACAGAGGGGACTGCTTAATCAAGTTCAGCGCTTCTCTTGCTGATCGAAAGTTGAAGTGATTTTAATGTCGTTATGAATATGTGACGAGGAAACGAGGTTAAATATGAATATGCCGTTGTATCAAATCTTCGATTCATATGACTGTAATCACTGCAGTACTTTTGTTATCGCACAATAAGTACAGCTTTTATTATTATGATCAATTTACCACGACTATATATCATTGACATTTTATAGAGTATCACTTGTTGTTGGTACCATCGCACTTTCGCAAGCTACTCCACTGATAGACTTAATGCAATTACAGACCACTCAGTAACTTGGCTTGTTACCACTTATTCAAGCTTTATTGTTCACCATACATATAAGTATATACACAGCACGTATGAAACTCTCGAGAGGAGAATCGTTGTACTACTATCATGGAGAAAACCTATTTTTCGCCTCTTTTTTTTTTGTATAATTCTATCACAAGAGTTCGATCGAATTTCCAACTTTTCAGTTACACAGTTAACAGTTCAGTCTCGATTTTACGCGCTCAGACATGTGACTGTTAAGCGTCAGGAAATATTGAATAATGTTAACGTAAAGCATTCATCAAATACCAGCAAGAATAGATAACTTTAAGTACTAATTTCCGGATTGTATAGTCTACATTGCGTTTTTGACTATGGCTGGTATTGAGTTAAAGCGAAGGGAAAATTGGCGTTGAATAGTTCGTGTGCAGTAGCATTCGGTCCGTGACTGGAATACCCATTTCTATTGAAAACGTTTTTATCGACCGGTTTGCTGTTCGGAGTTTCCGTATGTTCCTTCAGCTTTGGCTCGTATACAATGTGACTGTATTTTTTTCCAATATTTTCTCCCTTTTTTTCCCTTTTATTCCCAACGATCACGAAATATATAAGGATGAAATTGGTATATCAACTCGCAGGAAATAAAAGGGCGTAACATCCGCGATTCAATATAAAATGTGATGTAGCTGTCTGCTCGTAAATCTGTTCTGCTTGTAAATATTGGTTTTCCTCCCTATGTGTATGTATTTATTATCGATTCGTTTCCAAGTACTATTCGATCTTTAGCACGGAGCTTCTTCCTCTTCAATACATTTTTGTCCGATAAATAGAATCCTGTTCCTTCCCTCATCGATTTCGGACGGTTTTATCTAATGGGACACATTTTCCTATTGCCTACAGTTGGATTCTCATTTGCCGCGAATCCTTGTTGAGTCATTTCCAATATTATTTATCATAATAACCGCGTCAAGATTTATTGGTCGCCAGATGTGCTCACCACTACGAGAATCTTATTATTATTAATTTTGGATAAATAAAAGCATATCCAACAGTGATCGCTTTCCCTTCAGACCAACATTTTATATTGTCTGGCAAATGATTACGATTATTATTACTATTATTATTATTGATCAAAATATTATTACATTGCAGTGGCCAATTATTATTATTTAATCAGAGTTTTCTGTGGTACTTCCATATTGCGTTACGACCGAGGGGAACTGTAGAACAGCGGGCTGATATAGGTTTCCTATATTTTTTACTAAATTTCACATCCACCACACAACCATCGATATCAGTTGTTAAGATTATTATTGATTTAACATCAATGTTTTGATGAGATTTTTTTTCAAATTTATTTTCACATTGAACTGTTTTTTCTCCGAGATTAAAAAAAAAAAAACATTTCATGATAAATTGGAATGGAAGATTATGAAACATGGTTAGCTGATAAAAATATCATAATTTTTCTAATTTTCAAATTACTTTCTTATTGCTTGAAAAAATGATCAAGATTCAATTAACAGGAAGAATAAAATAGTTGGTGAAAAACTTAATTTTTATGTTTCAACCTGTTGTCGGGAAGTTTGCGAGTCTCGGAAATTCTTTGTATAACAATCGGTCTCACCTATTATAGCCTTTGATTTATGTAGGCGTTTGAAAGCATTGACTGCGTCAAAAGCAACGACATATGTAGGTATGTGCAGACACGAAAATATGACATGTGTAATAAATTCTACCAAAAAGAAGAGACGAATATTCGCACATAACTCGAGCAATCCCGATGAAAGAGCCTTCCAACCCCCTCGCTGAGGTTACACTAAAGCGTGCTTCCCGCACCCCTCATTGCTCCTATGAAGTTGGTTATAACGCAACCCCGGATTCCGTCACTGCCCCATATCTTCCCTCACGAGAAAACGTTCTTTATACTTTTTTTTTTTTATAGCGTAAAGCTCTAAACGAGTTTCTGCGACCATTTCTCATGCAGCCCTCACTCAATCAACGATTTTCTTCCTCTCTCAGACTCCTTCTTTCTCTTAAAATACTCAAAGTTTATAAAAAATGATTTTTCTCTCAAATCAATGTCCTTTCTGCCAAGGGCCGTCAACAAAGATTCAATTTACGTGAAACTAGCCTTATTGTTTATAGATGAAGGTCGAATATTTTAACATTTTTAGTTGAGTCCATTTTTATTCGAAAATGGAAGTAATCGGGTTTTAATACTTCGAAGAAATCAAAGAGCATCAGGTTCGTAAACATTTTGGAAGAAATGCTTTGTTGAGGAATGGGTGGAAAATGAAAACAGAATTTACTGCAAGTTCATTTTATTTTTAGTGCAGACTTGAGACTGCCTATCCAATCAAATAAAATCGTCAACTCGTACGGTTCATTCGAGCAGTAAACTTATTCGGAATCGTAATTCCTGAACGATTGGAATATAAAAGAACTAGAGTGATCCGGAAACTCGAGAGTAAATCGGATATTCGTACATTGAGAATGTACAAATCTATCACAAATCCAAGTCAGACCAACCTAGATTTATATAGAGCTTTTTTCTCTCTATTCAAGCGTATCATGCCATCGATAATTCCATAGAATTATCCAGAATTGCCATAAAATGGTAACATGCCTCTAGAATTTGGTTTCAAATTCAATAAGATAAATAATGTTAACCAGTTGACTGGTGAGCACCTCTATATCACTCAAACCTCGAACTACAAGGAACCTTTTGAAATGTTTTGATGAAAATCCACAAAAATCCCCAAAAATGAAAATCCACAATAGCGATTAAGGAGGTTGGCTACACACAACGATGTTGCCGTGTTAAAAGCATAGGAAAATTCGAAATTTTAAAGAATATGTCGTATTTGATGCTAAAGAATGATATCACCAAATTTTATTAAATTCTTATCATATTGTCGTATGTAGCCAACCTCCTTAAGTCATTCAAACAATCTGCTAAACCACGCTAACAATCTTCTAATAAAAAATGACACAGTCGATGATAAGGAGCTGAAGGATTTGAAGAAATAGAATTCAGGCACCACAGAGAAAATTCAGAATAAAAATCAGTGTCACATACGTAATAATGGCTATTTCTCATAAACACAAACTCAAACTACCTACGTTCATATTTTTATATTAATATTTATTGCACGTATAAATATTATACCAAAGAGACGATTTCTTCATCTTTCAGGATAATGTCACTTCGGTAAACCGTATTATTATACATACGTGTATATTTTTCATCTACGTCATAAATGTACGCTTGCCACTCACTCGTCGGAGTGCCGTTGGGATGACGTTGAAAAATCGCATTGTCCCAAGAGGCGAGCAAACTCCTACCTATGAGAGAATCGTCATAATACATGAGCGGTGAAAGAAAAATATGGAAAGACATGTCGTTAAGGTACATGTATCTCAGGAAAAGAAATAGCCTGAAAAGATAGAATAGTACCAGAAAACGAAGTAGATAAATATGGGGTCTTCCGATCGAAGAAATTGATATTCGATTTTGAGATTTTTTCCTCATCCAAAATCATGGCAATCTAAATATTTTATGATCCAAAAGGACCCTCTAGAAATTGGATAGCTTCAAAAGTTTTTGTCTGGGAACCTCATTCGACAGGAAAAACAACTGCTTTAGCATTATTTTGCCGCGAAGACTATACTAGATACGATTTTGTTACTGAGTTCTTGCTATTAGTGAGTAAACAATTTTTTTCAGATTTTTCTGACAAACGACTGAAAAAAATGTATTTATACTATTATTATTATTCAGTATTTGTGTATATCGTAGGCGTACATTTTATTATGCATGGCCGTTGTTTCGGTTTTAAACGCTCTTTGCAGAGCTTAGTATGAACCTTTCAATCCTCATACATTATGTGATTGGACCGCATATGTGTACACGCGTCCATGGTTTGTGGCAACGTATATATTTGAAAATCCCATTTTCTGCGAATTCTGCGAAAGAGTAAAAAAAATTGTGAGAATGTCCTGCACTCTATTTTACTTTTTTTTGTCTTTTGCTATTTTTCGCCTCGTTTCACGCTCACCAAACCTTTACCGAGCGTTGGCAAAGTTTGAGATTTAGGAAACACGGACAAAAGGAGAAACAGAGAAATACGTAAAATTTCCATTCGTATAACTTTTCACAGGTCCTAAGAGAATTTACCTCCCTTCGTGACAACAAGCGTGCGAAAAGGATAATCATAATTGTAAATTCAATGAATTTACAATTATGATGAACATAGCACGCCTGGGTGACGTCGAGCAAAAGGATTAAAGTCTCTTTGGGTAGAGTTTTGTTGGAGTTGCGAATCAAGTAGAATTTATAAATTACTATTTTCCCTGTTGAATTCCTCTTAGAAATGCAGCGTATGTTTCAAAAGATAATTATTTACGGATTTGGACTCTCGAAGCTTTCCCACCAAGAAAAGTTATTGGTTCGCGAACGAGAATAATCGCAACTCGTTCCGCTTGATTTGAGATACTTCACTGAATAAACATGTATAGATATATATCATCATGTGTATCAATGAAAGCACATACATCAGCAAAAGGTCGAGGAAGTGAAAGGGAAGCCTTGCATCAACAAGATGGAACGGAAGTATGCGAGTTTCTCGAAGCGCACTTCTTGTGTTGAATCCAAAGCTTTTCATGGAGTTTCAATACTCCTCATATAAAATTTTATATTTTGGTCCTCATGCTGTACAATAATAAAAATTGCAACAGCACATTGTCATGGGATGAAAAAATGGAAAATGCTCGACATTTAAGGGACCTTCTCAGAGCAAAATTCAAAGAATGTAGACTCTCGTGAAAATTCTTTTAAATTTTGGTCGTGAAATTCGAATTAGTTGGATCGCTACAGCCTTCCTTATCAAAAGATATTCGACGTAAATGGTCGAAACGATGGAATATTTAAAAGAAACGGATTAAAAATTCCTTTTTTCTTCAACTAGTTTTTAAATATCAAATCTGGCTTGTTTGAGATTGATTTTAAAAAATGCCAGTGGCCTATTTTTCTACCCTGTTCACGACTTCCCAACGAAGACAAATTTGAGCTGCAATCGATATTTTAATGGATCAGCTGTCATTGTGACGTCTTAGGATCGATGGAATAACTTTAGAGTAATAATTTGACTTAAACCCTGGCACGTGACGCGCGCCACTTGCAATCACGACCCAATCAGAAGTGCGAAGGAAAAATCATGATCGAATTGCAATTTCATGCTGTACCCATGTTATAAAAGAAAAGGAAAATAAAAGACGAAAATTGTACTGAGAAAACTGCAATTTCATGTGTTAACTCATAAACTTTGTATAAAAGAAAAAGATAATATTGATAAATATATATATATGTACACATAAACATATAAAAATAAACGTTACTCACTATCAGAACATTAAGTCGTTTTACTATATCTTGACTATGAAAAATTTATAAGTTTTTTTTTACTCTACATAAACGGAGTTAAACTTTCGTATCGAGCACTCTTTCCTTTTGAGATATATGCGGTTCTCGATTGACAGCCATGCGGATCGAAACGAAGAAGGGAACACATACTGTAAAACACCAGCACAATACGAAAGGTTCAGAGTCGATTCGGCGCCAACGAAAAAGTCAAGTATATTCCAGAGAGCTCGCGAGAGAACTGGATTGAATTTCAAGAGGTCTTCAGTCTACTATAACCTCGATATTGACTACGTATATTGGTAATCGACAGTATATAGAACATTGACAGACTTTGACAAGCTGCTTCGATTTATTTCATACGGAGTTCCCACTTGTCTCTACATTGCAGTCAATTCCATTCGTGGACCAATATTGGCAATAGATTCCAGGACCAATTTTACAACAACGAAGATTATCATACCACGTTTTTTTTTAACATTTTGATCAATACTGTGAACTCAAGAGGTCCTTTATGTACTTATGGTTTTTTTTTCTTTTTTCGAATATTCACATATTACATGCATGAAGTTTTGAGAGCTTTCAATATTTAAGAAGTCAAGTTGAATTGTTATGGAGATTTGTTGATACGAGGAAAGATTATGTTTTCTTTTTAATTTTCTAAGTACAACAGTTTTCTACAATTTTGCGAGCTAGAGAATATTGCTCCCGTATAAGTGTAAGTCTCAAACTGTGTATCGTTGTTGACTTTTTGGATTCTTATATCTCCTCATTCGCCCTTTCTAAGATTATGGGAAAAATAAAAGATTCTTTTAGAGATCTTCATTTTCATAGGAAGAAACCATGTCGACTTACTTTCCGAAAATGTGGTTCTTCACGGTGCTTTGTAACTAACACGTTCGTTACTTTTTCAGTGCATGTAAGTTTTCACGCAGAAATCGTCACGTTATTTCAGTTTATATCAAATGCACTCTCAATACTTTTGTGCAAAGTAGAAAATGAGCCAAACTGGATTGAAAATGTGATCCAAAGTGAAAAGAAGATTTCTCTTATTTTCATAGTACCGATTTAAATGAAAATACAAGTAAAATATGTTTTTGCTGTGGTGACAGTTTAGACAGAATGGAACTAAAGCAAATAATTGTGTTCAAGGATTCTTCAACTAAACATTCATACACCCTTATATTATTCACGAGGGCTGTTTCTAGTGGAAAAGAGTCGTCGCAATGCGGTTCTGTTATGTCCTTACGATTACGCTACACCCAACGATCATGGGCTCCTCGTGTATTTTAGTGACCGCACGTGTCCTGGAATTTTCACAAGAGAATGCAGAATGTAGTCATTGAGGCTGCAACAATATAGCTACTGCCATCCAACCTGGATTCTCGTGCTTTCTCTGTCTCTTCTTGAAAGCGTGTTTAACCGGATGAGTGCACAAACTCCAACAATATATACATATATGAAATTTTCAGAACCAAGCAGTAAGCTTTCAGGCTGACAAAGTTTTCGAAATAAATGGTAGACGGTAAGCCGAACGAAACGTGGAGAAAAAAATAAGTCCAAAAATGTTATTATTCGCAAATCCTTTTCGCCATTTTCATATTTCAGCTCAAAGAACAATCTACAAGCTTATAAATCCAGCTTATATTTAAAAAAAAAAAAACCATTCAAACTCTTCGACTTCATGTTAAGAATGTTATATCCGTTTATGACATGCTTAACTTGTATGTTTTTTCTCCCCTATTTCTGCACTTTTCGACCACTAGTCACGTGGCTTCTCCGTCTTCGAACCCTCGAGAACATTAAACGTACATCTAATCCCAGCTAAGAACGTGATGTGAGCTTTCGCACTTTATGCCTTTCTTCTCACACTCCTGCCTTCTTCCTATCCTTATACTAATTCAATCGAGCGTTCTTTTATTCATTTTCTTTTTTTCTTCTTGTGGTCCGAAGAATCCAATACCTGCTCATGTTTTTTGGACTCGAAGAGAGCGTGTGAAACAAAACAATCCGAAGCTGTCTACTTGGCCAACAAGTCCCTTATAAACTTTTCTCGTCAAGCTTTATTCTGCACAGTTCTGAGAATAGCTTGAGCTGCACTTTATTGCACACGGGAGTCGAGAAAATATTTGATATGTGGAAAAACTTTTTGTTATTTCTGCTTATTTGCCGATGGATTTATACTATTTTTTTTTTTTTTTCAATCACATTTGCATGTGGTGATTCACGACAACCATTCCAAGTGGTTCATTAAAAACAAAAAACCCTAAATGATGAATATACAATCGATGTTTGGATCCGTTTTCGCAACAGAAAATTGTTATCCTGGTTTTATTACTACCGATATGAAAAATAAAAAATTAAACAAACGAGACCAGCACTATTCGTGTAAAATGACTAGGAAACTTAAACACCGAAATGTTAGATAGTTAAGGCCCATGACTTGAAAAAATGAATGTATACATAAATCAAACTGTTGTACACTTTCGCAGATTTACAAAACTCTTTTAATCAGAATCTAAGAAAGAAAAATATAATAACCGTAAAAACCTATAGAATAGGAAAATATTTAGAGGACCCATATAAAAATTTACGTCATCTTTCATAAGAGACATCCGGATGAGGTCGTTATTTTACAAATTGTGAACTACCAAACGTTTTCTTTATCCGGATGCAGCACGTAATGAACATCGGGGTGCACAGAACACGAACGAGCAGTCACAAATCTTTACAAGGCAAGGCAAGGCTTAACATGAAGGCCGTTTGGATTTTAATGACATTGCGCGTCACATACAACTAGCTTTGCGTCCCGGAACATATTCTCTACAACACACATAGTAGATACATGTGTATGTTATCCTGGAAGTCCATAACTGTCATATCCATTTACCAGTGAACAGTCCAGAGAAATACGTAAATTTTTTTTGGAAGCTCAATTTCCACCGGTTATGTTGCTAGAGAATCGTTATGTAGACTATTAATTTTTGTAATCGCTCTTCGCAAACTTGCAAGGAATAAAATAAAATATCTATCACATAGGTTACACTTATCTTCATTTTATAGAAGCGAAAAGACACGGAAAATTCACCAGAAATTGTTTTCATTTCCTTATAAACTACCAAAAATCGAAAATTGACATCTTTTTTTACTATCTATCTTTCCCGGTCTACCGCAAGCTCAGTGCATTAATTTGAGTCGTATTGGATCGATCGATTTTCACCAAGTACCAATCGTCAGCTAAGAAAGCTTTTTCATTTCCTAACAATCCCCGGTATACCAGCAGAGTACCACCTCAAAGGAGTTTTATTTCCGGGTCGTTTTGTTTTTTCACTGGCCTGATATAATGCTAAAGAACGTTATCGTCGCACGCATTGCTTTACGCGGGCAGCGTGGGTTTACGATGGAACGCAAATTCAAGACGATTGTCAATCAAAAGATTTTAAATCTACATTGTCAATTCAACGATGACGGTATTATTTACATTGAACGTTGAGTAAAGGTGCTTGAACAATGATTGTTATATTATCCGATTTTTGAATGACGCTGCGGGTCTAATTGACCAAGTGTGTCAACGAAAAATGGTAAAATGGCAATGATACTTGAAAATAGTTTTCCTGAAAAAAGGCGTCTTTGAAAAATCTTAAGGAAACGAACAATGAAAGAAAGCGGTTAAAAATTTCGGTTTCGAGGTTTGAAGAAGTTTCATCGACTAATATAAGCAATTAAGCATCAAAACTAAGCTGTTTGACATCACGATCGGTAGGATCATTCGGTCTTGTAACCATTAATTACGTTAATGGATCAGAGCAATCACACGAAACTAAATAACAATTTCCCTTTCCGTATTAGTCTCTTTGAAACGAAATCAATCCTAAGGACAACCGAGAACGAACGAACAGCATCAAAAGTTGTGAGAGAGTTGTTACGGAATAATTAAGAAGAAAAAATTATCATGTAGTAACGCAGTATATTCCGATCACTGAAAAAATATTTCAATTGAATTCACTGAGGCTCCGTAAAATATGGCGAATATAATAATTCGTTCATTTGAGAAACCGTTCTATAGTACGATCTATTTTTTTCTTTTTTACTAGAGTAAAAAAGATATGTATTGAATTTTATTCGATCAACCTAAGATGTTATGCGATAAAATGAGTAATTTAGTTGACTCGACTAAACTCTTTTCTCAGTTTAGAACTCCCGTTGTATTATGGTTGCTTTTTGGTTCTAAGATAACCTCCATAACATTCTTAGATAGTTGCTTGTTGGTTTGTTACAAGTTGGGTTTTTATGGGAAATAATTGGTACCTGCTAGCAGTCGTGAAACATAGTTTTACAATCGTGTTTTATGGTTGTTCTTTGTTTTGAAGAAACTGTCTTCTAGAGGTTTCATTACGGTCGTTTTGGAGTCTCTCATGGTCAGAACAACCAGGAAATAACTATTAAAAAAACGGGGAGTCAATTTGCAAAGGGTTTGTAACTGAAAAACAAGAGTTACTCTGATTCAGTAGGGCGAGTATTTAACCATAGTTTCTCTGGGAATTGATATGTTTGTTATTTACACTTAAAGTTCTCTTGCAGCAGTTTGAATAAAAGATTCTGTATCACCTAAATATTTAATAAATGCACGAGTTTGATTGATTTGGAATCAAACATCGTGTTGCTGCAAGAAAACAGTCGAAGAAAAGAAAGCTGACGAAATAAATTAAATTCGATGCTTTTTATCGTTTGTTGAGGTTATTAAAATTGGATCAAACAATCGACATTTTTCTGATAAGTTCTAGATCTAATTTGTATATTCATAATTCATGATCCTTACGATACAAAATATTCTCCTCGTAGATTAATTTTTTCGACCGTTTGTGACAATGAATAATATCAATGAGAATAAAAGTTGATCAGATTGAATAAAAAAGGATGGACTACGGTAACTAAATGCTTCAATCGTTACTTATGGTAGAACGACGGCCGTTGATGTAGATGCGATTTTTTACTTTCTTTGAATTGTTCTTAATCGTGATAGTATTTTCACAAGAGATTTTGCCAATCGCATCTCCATCCTCTCAATTTTAAGTGTCTACGCCCTACGTCGAATTGTTGTCCTACTTCCACTGCTTGAACTTTCTATCGAATGTCTAAAAAGTTCAGTTTTTATCGGGCCCCAAAAGACCGCTCGGGATGGTAATTCGTTTGAGAATATATATCACAAGTGGTTCGTTCCTTTTCTATCTCTTGTTCTTTCACGAGGTCTCTTACCCATATAACTTCCAAATGTTTTCAAACATTTCAACCCTCCAGTAATTTATACGACCCAGACGAATTTTAATTACCATTTACGTTCGTTTATCGGTGTTATATATCTTCAACTTTCTCTCTTTCTCTTTTTCCCATACGGTTAACTCCGGTTATAACCTCCTTTCGATTATCTACGTGTGGTATTCTTTGGGGAAAACCCCTATTATTATTATTATTATTATTATTATTATTATTATTATTATTATTACTTTTATGAGCGTGTCCGACCCACGGAACTGCCTAAAAGAAAGCAAGACAGATTCCTGAATGTTAACTAACGAATAAAGTTAACCAAATTGCACATTAATATCCGGTCTATTAAACGACGTTTACATGTCACTCGATTGTGCCAAGTGTGAACTAGTTTTTTAGCGTTTATCTATTAGTTTATATTTGAATTTATATAGATATCATTCCTTATCTATAGTAGCATTCTGACTACACAATTCGAGCATTATTCGAGTTGATCAAAGAGATTTATCGAGTGAGTGGCAAAAGCTCATATAAAAGCTTGAAAGTAGGTGAGAACGTTATAACGTGCTTAAAAAACGCGAGTTTCTCATTGCCTTATCATACATCCATTCCTTTCTCTTTCTGCTGTTGCTGTTTTCGCATCCTTTGTGTTCCATGATATCTGCTCTCACAGTTCTACGATTTTTGTTGCAATTTTATTCATAATTCTCACTCTATATCTCCGACTGTTTTCGTTAGTTGTTATAAAAATATCAACTAATTACCATCCAGTATAGAGTCTCCTTAAATTCTTATGAAACGTACGCGCCAGATTTAACGGATTGAAAAATTTAATAAACTTTATCGCTCGCGGGTAATAGGAATACAAGTTCGATAGCGCGGTTCATGTAAGTTAAATTGGGATTACATTTCAAGCCAATCACTTGACTTGATTGCATTCGTTCGTGAGATGTTTTCCAATTTGCTTCTCTACTGGCACCGATTATATTTGTGGTGACGTTATTCATCGCAAGTTTTGATAACGTATAAATATTCTAAACTTTTCATCCTGATAAAATTTAAAAAAACGAGTCTATCATCGATCAAACCATCACAGCGAAATACATAAGACTATATAATACTTTTTTCTTTTATCACTAAAAGTTTTTTAGGAATCACTAACTCGCTTACTTTATAGAACTTAATTTGAATGAACCTGTTGTGAGACATATACCACGTGATGTCAGTTCGTGAATATTCCGAAGTTCATAGTTGGTTAGTAGGAAATGTATTCTCTTTCAAAAAAAAAGTACGAAATTCGGCTATAAATTTACATGTGATGGTACTTGTACTATTGGTAAATAATGACTGTTCATTATTTTCATTCATTGACGATCTTAGGGACCATGTACCACAACAAAATATCCGCTATTTATTGTGGAAACAGTAGCTTAACAATAAATAAATAAAACGCGAGTCCCATGATGGCATGACGAATTAAGAACAAAAAAATTCATTGATCATGAATTTTTATTTTAGGAATACAATGCTCGATAATTCGGTCTATTTAGAGGATAAAATCTGACGACTGCAGATATCGTTTATTTCAAGTGAAGTCCGTATTAACTGAAAAGTTTCTAAATGGTATATGCTAACAATGATGTATTGTTGATTCAAAGACCTTTGTCGATCAAGAGGATTTTCCTTGCTTTCCTGAACCCTTTTCTTAACCAGCCAGTTTGCACATTATTATTCCGTATGTGTACATATATATTGATATATGAAACTATCGGAGCTACGTTCTATTGACTATTGTTTTAGAAAGCTTTCAGTGCTTACCTGTAGGTAATGAAGGCAAATACAAGAGCGACGAGAGACAGACTACCACCAAGGACGACAATGAGACTCAGTACACCGTCTTGATCGAGGTTAGCCGCAAGCCCCGTTGATATACCATTCGATAAAGCACCGTGCTGCTTCGGAAAACCGTGAATTGATCCGGTATAAAGAGTATCCATGATGAACGAGTTCCTGTTTGTTTTACTTTTACAGTTCCGTTCTTTAGTGGCCGTTCTATCCAAATCCTTCTTTTTTTTTCTTCTAATACCTTGTCGATCTTCTTGAACCGTTTGACGTTTTAGATCTCAATTCACTTTAATCATCTGAAATTTAACATAAATTTTATCTGTAGAAGAAAAAGCACCAGAGCATGTTTTCATTGTAATATTAATATTATTTTCATTAAATTAACAATACAAATTGTGTTTGATGCAATACAATGTGTTTGTTGCTTATTTGTGACAACTCGTGTTTCAATCAGATAAATCTATATCTTCTAAGCTCGAAGTCTTAGATCTTAATATGTTTATTTTTGTTCCTATTATATGAAACTTGGTAAACCAGGAAAATCGGCTGCTAAATTAATGCAGCTTGAAGAACGTGCTTTATCTACCTCACTGCAGTCCGCCTGAAACTTTTCGTGGCTTTTCGCAATTTCATTTTGATCCCTTGCTTTCGGCGTTCATGCAAATCAACCATTGTCTAGTGTTTGGTCTGAGTACGGTAATTTTCATGAAAGATCAACGGTCCGCCAACGGGTCAGTCAAAATGCTCATTTTGCGTGGTGAATTGTTTAAATTAATGAATCCTTTATCATAATTTAATTGTTTTATTATCAATTATCAATTCCTATAGAAACTTCTATTTATACAGCCCTTCGTTTTCCATTTCTTTGTACACTTGTTGTTTATTGTTTATTTCTTTATCTGAGCGTTTAATGTATATAATGTAATAAAAGATTTAGTAGAATTCTAACATCCTAGCATAAAACAGTTCTCAGTGTGTGAAATGAGCTCTAAAAATTTGGAGCTGATGTGTGCACCACAAAGAAAAAACATTTTTAGAGAATTGCTGTACTTCGCAAATTCTTGAATATGTATTGACAGAAAAAATGAATATCGTGTTCAATAATTGTGCTATAAAATCATGCTCTGTTTTCGATTAAAAAATTCATTTTATTTATGAAAATAACAATTTTTCATTCTCGCCTGTACTAACTGCATATAACCCCTCAAGCCTCGTCCTTGTTCGTATTTAATCCACGATCTCTTGCCCTACATCAATTCTCATCATTCTCCAATCCTTTTCTACTGCATTTCTGTCCCTCTTACATTAACCTTATTTTTATTCGGGAATTGATATATTTTCGAACAATTCCCTGGATTCGCTATGCAGCCAGGGACCCGTTAACCGTTTAGTCAACTTGAGAAGCCTGGTAAATTCGAGCAAAATCCGGAAAGTACGTCGGAGTAAATTTTCGGTTATGACACTTGGTCTCAGTAGTCAGTGTAAAAATAAAAGCGAGAAAATTGTATTCCCGTACCTGAATCGAATAATCTACGAGCAGAGAGTAGACCACATTTAGAAAAGTGTCGGCTATAAATTACGATTTGATGGGAAGTATGTTGCGTATCGGAGCAAGAAAAAGAATTGGGAAAAGTCTAATACTGATAGACGTTATTCGGAAGATGATATTAAAATTTATAGCACAGAGAATGGTGATGGGATATATCGTAGCCAAAATGATATATCGCATGTATTCGCTAGACTCACTGCAATGCATCAATAATTTATTTAGAAAATCTGTAATGTAACCTGTCAATTTCTTCCGTTGCTCAAACGCTTCTATTTTCAATGTTTCCAGAATATATCTTGCCATCAGTATAACTATATCAATCTAGCAACATTTGACATTTAAGACTTGAAGTTTAAAGATAACAAGGACAACTTTTGATTCTTAATTAGTCACGAAATTTCACAGACGATTTCATTGTCAAAGTTTGGATGGCTGACTTCTGTATTTTTTTTTGTCGTCTAAGATCAAGATGATCTGAGTAAAAACGTGATCTACGTTATGTGCATTCATTTATCGCCCTTGGCACCAATCTTTTCGAACATATGGAGTGTGAACTAATCTGTGAACTCGTGCAAAGGTATTCACCAACACTTAGAAAATAGTACATACTATTTTAGATCGTATTCTTACTTCCAAACGCACATATACTTTTACACCATGTATGTAATACTGCCATCTCTACAAGCATCCTTCCATCTGAAAACTCGTTGCAGACTAGAGCTAATTGCTTTTACCACTAATCGAAATTTACGAGAGTCTACGTGGTTCTCATGTTCTGTGTCTGCTTCTCTCTCACTCTCATTCTCTATCTCTTCTCTGTCGCTCCACCCCCCGCCATTTACCACATCCTTCGTCTGTTCGCCCTGCTTCTCCAGAAGGTACATATATATTTCACTAAAGAAAAGCTCCCTTGCAGTACATAGCTGTGTACAGAGAAAGAGCCACGATCTCTGGGGGTCCTTGACAATAATGGAAATTACGAGGAACAGAACGAAATATTTCCGTATCATAGATAAAAAATAAAAAGTAATTTAATTAAGCGACCGGGTTATTATATCGACCGATAAGTTCTAAGGTTGTAATTGAAGGTTGCCCTATCACGAACCTCTTATCATTACAAAGAATTCTAATTTGTTTTCATTCCATAGTTAAAGCGTACAGGAGCCTTCAAAATTCTTCTTAAAGCCTGCAAAATTTTTGAGCACTTCATCGACTAGTTACTGCAATCTGTCGGTTCGATATGCTTTCATAATCAGATATCTATTCCAAGTAATATTTTGAAAGTTTATAAAATTATAAAGATCATTTGCGTGCCATAAAAAATAATATTCCTCGAACACTTGTAATAAAAGCCTTCGATTTAGTTGATTTTAATTTTACAACATAATGCTACATAAACTCAAACGAAACGACGCTATTTCGAACGAGAATGTTCAACTCTGATACTGGGTCAATTTATTCGCTGGATCCAATAATTATATAACCCAATAAAAACGTTCTTTTTACTATGAACAATAAATTTTGATGAAAAAACGTTGACAAATAATGAAATTTTTTCAATTACTTTCCATATTGCGATATGTATACTGTAGGGTGAATAAATTCACATGAAAGAAATATGTACGAGAAAAACTTGCATTTAAAAATGAACCTGAAGATGGATTGAAAAGTTTGAAAGAAAATATCATTTCGCAAGATTCAAGTAAAAAACGGAATAATTTTTGTTCTCAAGGATAAATGAAAGAAAACTAAAGAAAATTATCACGAAGCACAGCAGCCTAGCCTTGGAAGTGTCGGATGGAGCACTTTGTCGGTCCCTCTTTGAGGTAATGCAAGATAACGTGAAGGTAAATGCGAAGGTGGCGTTGACTCTCATCCACTTCGGTTTCGCTGCTGGCAGTAGATTGTGGATAGGACATACGAGGGCATATTCCACACGACGGGTAGTGAGACACCAGAGGGTGGGTTATATATACTTAAGGTAACAGCTTCTAGTATGCATGGTCTGTTCGCCAGTCAACCAGCAGGATATATTGGTGGAAAGATCTGAATCGACATCTTATATTCGTAAAACCTTTATGTACGTTGTGATAAACGTTAACTATATTGAACAATACCAAATTGTACTTGGTTCTGTTATTTATCGACGTGAGATGTGACAAGTGTAAATTGATACACATGAAATTTGCAAAAATGCCACCACATCGTTTTTGAAAATAATGGTCGTATAATTTTTTGATTATCTATATTAACAAACTGCGTAATCTTGAATTTATGCTGCTCGTTTTGAAAACAAATTATATTTATTTATGGCCGAAAAATGTTGTGCTTTAAGCGTATTCCAAGGCAGCATGCTGTGGACTAAATTCCGAAAGAAACCAAAACTTCTCGCATAGCCTAACAATTTTTTAGGAGAACTGCGAAGTCTTATAGAGAATGAAAAAAAATATATATATAAAATAAGTCAGCAAAGCGTTGAAAGTAATGAAAATGTAAAAGCGAGGAAAGCAGCACGAGAGGGTACGAAGGACAATGTTAAAAAATATAAAACGAAACTTGGAGATAGAAAGAATTCTAATAAAGTACTATTTCTTCGTCGAAATGACAAGAGGTTAAAGAGCGTTGTGTAATTTGCATTTTATTTTGTGACCTTTGAGTTTATTATCTATCTCTGTGAGCATACGTTATCCAACACCGTGAGCATTTCTACGCTTCATGGTTCGCTCTCCTTTGGCCTTACTTAGAGCGTCGAAAGCTCAGATGGGCTTCCTCCGGACTCATAACAATAGGGTGATTTTCAGTTGCAAGATAATTATAATAATATGCGTTGAGTAGTAACGACTTCCAGGCATGTGAGGGTTGCTACACTTTGCTACACATGACATATCCACAAACACAGTAAACATATGACAGGAGAAAAACAACTGCCGCTTCTGGCTCGAACGATATTTTTCATTTCTTTTTTTTCTCGTCAAGACGATAAGAATGTGTTCTAATTTTTTTTTCGCAATCTCAAAAGCATCACCTTTAGCAACACGTCCCGATTAACTCGTGGAAACCAGAAGGTTATTTCATATTCCATTTCGCATCGTGATACTAGAAGTTAGAAAATAAATCTTAAGAACTGAATTTCCTATAGTCTATTATAGTGAAAAGCTGCTTGGATATTCGAATTCGAATTTAATATAATGATTATGAGAATATTGCCTCCCCTTGGTCTTACTCTAATATCAAAATTGTGCAATTTGAAACAGCAAATTGACAAAACCACCTTGTATTGCTAACGTGAGATCGAAGACTACAATGGATTCTCAAGAGCTTTAATGCACAATTTACTTAAAATCGTTGTTGTTGATAACTCTGTTTCCAGAGAATCTTTTCCACATTTTGCGGAACGATACTAAAACTTTTCTACACATTTATTTATTCTGTTTTTCTCAATTGCAGAGGGACATGTGAATAAATTTGTCTAAAAAAAATTACAACTAATGTTATCAAGAGTTAGATTGTTCTGCTAGTAATATCAAAGCTTTGAAAAATTAATTTTTCAAATGTGTTTGAAATTTCCCATTCACAATATTTATTAATGAATATACTTCAAAATAACATAAAATCCGTATAAAATCCGTATAAAATCGGATACTAAAAGTGAAAGGTCAGGAATTCATTGGTTTAGTGAGAAATAACCTATATATTTGGAAATTCTAATAGGGTCAACTAGGATCGATTCCT
This sequence comes from Campoletis raptor, assembly GCA_948107755.1. Taxonomy (NCBI): domain Eukaryota; kingdom Metazoa; phylum Arthropoda; class Insecta; order Hymenoptera; family Ichneumonidae; genus Campoletis; species Campoletis raptor. The sequence goes on from OX403622.1 coordinate 16,693,842, forward strand.
GCCACGAGTTCGGGATCTATATCGTATTGATACTATTTTTCACTGCTGTTTCACTGATACTCCTACGTTTTCCCTCTCTTTATGTCACTGGTCTAGATCCTTTCACGTGGTGCGTTACCTTGTAGACGCGTTTCGATATTGTTTACTTGCACGCGATGGCAGACACATATACATAGAGTGGTCAATAAATTCAGGATCGATATTATACGCGAGCTCGCCATTGGTGTAATTGTATTGGTGCATTCTTTCTACATATACCACTTGGAGAACTGATTACGTTAGGTGTTCATCAGAAAATCATAATAACGACAATTCCGAGCATATTCAAAGCGGTAACGAAATTAAAGAAAAAAAAAAAGCTTGACGGAGTGTCTATCAAATAAAATAAGTAAATTTTGAATTTTCATCCCTTGGTTCGAGTGACCATTTCAAAAGATTCAGTTCCACGGAAGTGCCTGAATGTATACCGACATTTAATAAAAAATTAAGAATTAAAGATGTTTTCATTACTATAAATCCAAGAACATAATCTGCACAAACAATTTGTCAGCACAACTAGATCGCGAAAACGAATTTAAAAAATTTATTGAAATTATTTTTTATTATAAAAATTTTTGCTCGCATTTAGCGTCCAGATATATTGAACATTCGATTAAAAAATGATGGTAAAAAAGAATTGTGCTTGAAAGATGTGCAAAAAGTAAGAAATGTGATCCACAATAAGAATTTTTCGTTTTTTGAACGAAACATGTTTATATCGTGTCAGTTATTTGGGAAGTCACAATCGAAGAGTTTTCATAAATGAACTAAACAGACCACTCAAAGTTGTACCTAAAATTCTATAATGAACGTAATAATTTATTACAAAAAGAACAACGAAAATAATTCGACTGCTAATCCACTGATCCGATCAAAACTGTATATTAAACAACTTTGAAAAGTAAAACCTTACCATGGAATTACAAAAATGTGATGTCACGTCTCGAAACACTATCACCCATTTTATATCCTCGCGTCGGATCCGAATATATCGTCTGTAACTACTTCGTCGTTACTTTTATCCCTTTTCTACTTTGTTTCTTTAATTTCAGTTAAGGTTCGGTAGGAATCACGTGACAGTTAAAGATCTTGATGAATATATATCGTCAATGTCCCTGCGATCCAAAGGGATAAATTCAAACTGTTCTTTGGTCAGTGACTCGATTGATATTCGAGTAGAACTTGAATAGGTATTCAAAACTATGTAAGGACTCGTTATTTTTGGTTGCATAATTTTCAGTATCGACTCATACTGCTATGTTGCTACGTTGTTACTATTATATTATTATTATGTTTATTATTATTATGTCATTTTCAATATTCAATTATAATTAATGTTATTATTGTTGTTGTTGCTGTGGTCGTTATTTTTATTATTTTTCTTATTATGACAATCTTCCAGATGTCTTTGTAATATTAATCATTTGATAATTGATTTAAAAAAAATTAATAAGCAAACGAACAAAGTTCAATAATTTTGCTAGTATCGATTATTCGACCTTTAGATGAAAATAATGAGCAGCTTTGCATTGAAGATGTTCGTTGAACTGTTTTTCATGTCGATGGAATTTCACAACTGTATCCAATTTTTATATGATCGATAATCAAAGATCTTGTTATTTAAATAATGAGGACACGTTTGAACAAAAATGCCGTTTTCCGCCGGGGTTGTTTTTACGAGGAAATTATTTGAATGTCTATGTATATGAATTTATATATATATGTGGTTGTAGGTATACGCTGCCGTGCCCGTTGGGTTGCGGAACGCGACTGAAAGCCGCGGGATTTTACTGAAGAAGCGAACGAATGGAGAACACGCTACGCTTACGTCCGCGCATGTTCGTTGCTCTTCACAACTCCGCGAGACCAACGTGCACGCGGTTACTTTCCATCTCACTATACTTTCATCTCTTTTTTTCTCACCCTCTGTCTCATGGGGTGTACTACAAAAAGCTTGGATTTTTCCAGAGTTTTCGTGCATTTCCCGGTTTACATGTCTGACAGTACAGCCTTGAGGTCGACCTGATAATATCCGACAAATTATTGCCATTGGCTAATCGTTTTCGCTCTTTATTCAATTCTTCATTCCTCGTTTCATATAAACGACTTTTCACTATCTCCATGCAGCGTGACGATTGAGAAAAATTACAATAGTTGATGAAATCGTACTTTTTTAAATTAATTAATTATCTTTTTTTACGAATGAATGACGTCATTGTTTTTTTAATGAATTCACTTGCGGTCATACATTTTTATTTTCATAAACTATAGTAAACTATTCATAGACACGTTCAACTCAAGTTTTCGATTTTTTTTTACATAAAATTACCTCCATCTTCCTCGATTTTCCTGACTCTACAAGTGCATATATCGATGGATGATAAATATACATATATACGTTTTGATATACGTGTGCTTTATCGAGATACGTCGACGAGCATAATACGACGTGTAATATCAACGACATCCGAAAACTTGTTAACGTTTAATCGTGTGTCTCGAAACTTAATTTGAATTGCCTTTATTCATATAGACACAACGATTTTCCCGGATAACAAAATCAAAGCCTTTCCACGATGTTGGTTCATTAATTTTCCAATCATCTAGATCTATCGCGTAATAGGTTGATCTACACGAGATCGTATAGCAGTAAAATCTGATTTGCTTGCATAAAAATGTTCTCTGAGCGCTCTAAATATCTTTCATAATCTATATTTCACCTTTCGTAGAATCTTTTTCGAACTTCTCCCATTCTGTGAGATGTGCAAAAGTGTTGCCCACAGCAACTTTTTCCTGATGAGATAATGTATCGCATTGGCACGAGGGGCAAATTAAAGGAGGGAAAACCCAGCCGATACAAGTGGTTAAATTTTTGATGAGTTTTAGTGAATAATCAAATAAGCGGTCATCCAACCAATTTTTGATCTTCTCCAAGACTGCTTAAATTGAGCAACGCAGTTGGATTGATATCTTGATTTGATCGAAAAATCAACGAAGCAAATAAACAACTCGGGAACTATCAAGTTTGTAGTTATCCACAAAACTGGAATAGCTCCTAATAATTTATGAGAGAAAAACAGTTATATTTTCAACCCTTTGAGCGTCTAATCCTCTTAATTCGTTCCACTAGACTTCGCCATACGAAAATCTCCGTTTTTATACGGTGTGCTGTTCACGCCTACACACAATTCGCTCGAGCTCTGAGCTCGCTCAACCGCTATATCTCGTTAAATCCCATCTCATTCCGCACTACCTCGTTATTCTTATCACCAGACAGTCAGCAGTGTCCCTACGTTATTCTTAGTACCAGACGTATCATTACATTCGCCCAAGTATATTCCTCGAACTCTGAATTATCATGACTATCTTTATTCAGTCTTCACCCAAATTTCGAATTGTACCTTAAATATCCAGATTCATAAGACAAGAGTCATAAAATTAATTATCTACTTATTGATAATCCAAGATAGTGTGTAAAATTATTTATTTGTGCCTTTCCCAATTACGTGGTAAATTGGCTCGAATATAACTATAAATCCTGAAGATGACAACATTTTTCCTCTCTTCTGACGTGCTAAAGTGTAATTCTCATTATATATCACAGTCGGAGTGAAAAAAAGGGATGGAAGGCATCGGGCCATCAATTTGCCTTATCGTACTGTACATCTTATTCTTATTTTTTTCGTCTCTCGGACCTTTCCGAAGAAGTTACATTAGCAACGAGAAAACGACCATAATCGAAGAACCCTCGTCACCCTGGCCCTTATAAAAACACTAGACAGCGAGATCCTCGCATCATTCCTGTGGGTTAACGACGTTTCCATCACATAGATTAAGCTGATGAAGGATTCACGTCACATGTAAAATCGTTGCTGAGTAAATAGATCAGGAAAATCTAGACACACTTTGTTATCGTAATTTAATTATCAATTACACATGCGTTTTTATGACATCCAACGGAATTACGTTAACAGTGGAAATGAAAAACAGAATTGATATAACTCGAAAAATACATCTATTTGCTTATCCACATTGGCGAATTGGTCCACGTACCCGCATTGCAATCTATTAACCGAGAAATATCATAACGCGGTTATCCTGCGGATTTCCTGTAATCACCAATTGCACATATCTGATTCTCAATCACACGTAATATATATATATATATATATACAGGGGAACGTTTATATTTGTATCTGTTGCGTGCTATATTGGTGATTAGTATTACTTGTCAATGTTTGTGAATACGACAACTCTCTTGCGAGAATTGATGCTTTCGGAACTGTATACGTATGATTGTGTATAGACACACGCGTTTATATCCGTTAAATCGATATGATTGAAACTCGATCTGAAACCTGCATTCATCATTTGTTATTCATTAAACAATGGTTCAAAAGATATCGAGTATTCCCAGCTAAATTGATGGACGATATAAATTCTACGTTGCAAGCTGTAGGTTTAAACGTATATCTATTATGCCAATCGATTTGTTTCGTATGCATACAACTGTCACCACAAGGACTTTATTGCAATCGGTAGATGAAATGGAAAGGCTTCCATATCAAATCCACCGACGTTGGAAATTAATAACTTTTTGGCCCATCAGTTTTTAGTATTCATCTGCGATCTTTATTGATCACAACAAATCGAGTAATGAAACAAAAATGGTTACAGAACTTTTTATCAATCATCTATAATTTATAATTATTTATAATATATAATCAATTTCTATAATGACCTGAATAAAAAAAGTTCGTTTTTTCTATTAACCTCTAAGTCTCTTTTTTACTGTCTGGATGAGAGCACTATTTCAGGTAATGATCTCTTTCCGGTTAATTTTTGAAAACATGCATATAACTTGCAGAATCATCTAATAATGTTAGTTTTTAGAAATTTCATTAAAAATTGTATTTATTGTATTATTTATACCACTTTCAATTATGTTATTATTTATTCAACAATATTTCCATGGGATTGCAACTCTGTTTGCGTACAAAAGTTCACGATCGACTTCTTGTTATCTTTGATATAATCAGTAGTCATCAGTCTAAATTAGATATTTACTTCTTACCTTGCAATTATGCACACCCAGAGAATAATTCTTATATGGGAAATCGCAGGGCAAGAGGCTTTAAACATGAGTTCTTTGAAGGAATTCAAAAACGATTTAGTCACCTAACCTCACCTCGAATTTTCGAAATAAAAATTTGTCGACGTGGTCTGACCGATTACAAACAGCTCCGGCAGCTTACGCAGAACGATGGCAAAAATGGGCTGACAACGGCTATTTCTGATCGGTCGACCCGTATCAAAGAATTTAAATTTCAAAATTTGCAGCTATCTCTATCGCACTCATGATGTCTAGACACAGACTAAACCATATATAAGATTTTATTCCTGGAATTACAGTAGTAATCCCTTGCCAACCGCGGTTATTTCCTTTCTAGCAAGTACTTTCCAGATACCTATACACCAACCATCGTTTTCTCTAAGATTACGGTGTATCGTTGAAAAGCTCTGGAAGACGAGCTCACCCAACCTTTTTTACGAACCCACCACTTTTTTCCTTTTTAACAAGAGCCATAGATAAACGAAATCGTGGTTTCAAAGGAATTTTCTATCGTACGATTATCATGAAGCTTGTATTGTTATTGTTATTATTACTTGTACATTATTTGATTTTATTTATGAATCATATCCTGTTTTGTTAATCAAACTTTGATGAAACTTTGTTTCCTTCCCTAGATGTATCGCTTTTTTTTTTTGTCTATTCACGTATTTTGTATAGAATTGGATTTTGAAGCGATGAGTAAGGTATTGAAAAAAAAAATCTTGCAACAAACAATGGCGATAACGAACAACCTGCAGAAAAGTAAAAACTCCAACAAATATTCTTTGCGCTCTGCATGACTTTTATATCGCTGCAAGACCACTTTCACTCACCTCATCTGCTTTTCTACCGAATAGCTAACGATGTCGGTCGAGTGGCGTCGTCAACTTTGTAACTCTGTTTTATTCCGTGGTTTTGTGTCGACGGCACGGACTAACGTGGAATTTAACGCTTTCTCCGGTTAAAATATTTGCTATGCTTCTTTCACGTTATTTGACTTTTTTTTCAGTCGTACAATATTTTTACATTATTTACAGTTTAATATGATTGTATTACCGATTATATACTGATTATATTATTGACACTTGATTCGTTTTTAATTTCATTGTAATTGATTGATTCATTGTCACGAGATACATTTATGTTGTTCAGTATTTTTTGGATAACATCTGAAACTTTTTTTTTTTTTTTTTTTGAGGACAAAAATCTTTCTTTATCAAGGAATTTACATTTAATTTTATTTTACAATTTATCTTACCGGTTCTTCGATCTGTTTGCTATACGATTACCCCGCCATCTATCAACATGAGTGGAATTTTCAACGAGAAATTTGTAGGGGGTTGCACTTTACCTACTGATCGTATCTCGGATCGTATTGGTTATACTCTATGGAAAGATCCCGTGGAATTCAACGGAAGATAAACCTAGATGGCGTAGTTACAGTACTACCAGAATCATCTCTGCTGAAAGAACAACTCTGCCCTAAAAAAACTGTACATCACAGCTAAACCACAAAAAAGCCCTACCTCTTCAAAGCGATTCTAACGCACAAACCCTCGTTTGCTTCTTAAAGAAATTATCTAGAAATACACTGAGTCGATTTTTTTTTAAACCTCATCTTGTGGTTGATTGCAGAAAAAATATTCGATGATCAAGTAGTTTCATAAAAAAAAAAATTTACAACCTTGGCCTCGCTAGTGTGAGAGATAAAATTAACATAAAAAATACCTCAACGTTTACTTCAAGTTTTTTTCAACTTCTATGCTGGCTATGTCATGCTACTGAAATGATTGATTTACTTACCGTTCGATGTCTTGTTCCACCTCTCACGGACTCGTCAAGCAGTCGTCACCTGTGGCAAAGCCCCTGGAGTTGTCCATAGTCGAGATCCATTGCACGAGCCACTCATTCCATCATATTGCACTTATTTCCTTTCATTCAATGTAGTTGCATTCCATAGTAACGATCGTGCAATATTCATCAATGTCAATCCCGCGCAAATGATCGAATTCGTCTCACACATTTGTTTGTGACTTAATCGGCCAATTAACACTTGGATTCATCACGATCCACACTATCAAGAGCCGCGCCGCAGATTTATTCTCGAGATTCGACCCGTACCCGTTACACTTACGCTTCAACTCGATGCCATTTACACTTCACTTTCGAAAACATTCACAACTAGAATTTGTGTTCAATGCCAAAAGTAATTTTGAATTTAATACAAGATGGTTTACAATTTGTAAATGCAATTTCAATTATTACGGGAAGTTTTTCAACATTACCCGTTCTATCTACCAAGAGACGCGGTTTATGATGTAGAGAAATGACTACGTTGACAAACAAACTTTTGCCCGGTTAAAAAAATTTGAAACTGAAAAACAATTCAATATTCATATTATTTTGTCTAAACTGAAAATTTTGTTATGGCGAGAAAAAATGATTTCATACATTGAATGAATGCAGACGAATACTAAGTGACAGACAGTGTAACGACAGCTCTAACACATCTTCGTGGGACCCGAGGATGCTCACGATAATGCCACGCGTGCGTGCGTGCTCGCCTTTGTCAATGTTAAGCATAAGCAAGTTTCAAGAACCGTATATTGCTAAACATTGATGCAAGCGTACTTGTGTCGCGTTGCGCGGTGGGACAACAACCTCGACGACGACAGAGGTGGTCAGGTTGTGCCTGGACGTTGCATTGCTTACTTTCGGCTGCGACGGGCGAACCCAGGCTTACTACAGTACGCACGGGGCGCGCGAGCATTTGCCCGAATCTCGAAGTTGTGTTAGAAGGGTCACTAGACTGTCTGTCACATAACTATCGGCCTATCCATTCGTTCGCGAAATTGAAACAGTATTTACGATGTACCGCCGAATTTATAATTCATTCGATTGTTTGTCAACGCAATTATTTTTTTAATCGTATTTCTTCGTGAACAAAATTTAAAATTTGACCACTCGAAAAAAATATAATCACTGTTACAAATCATTTTTGTGTATTATTCATAAAAACGTAATTCCTCTTCTTCCATTTTATTCAATAAAATTATTCATTATTTATTAGAAAATGTTTTGTTTTTATTAGATTGAAAATAAATTAAATCATAGAAAAGATCCTAGGGTTGTATAGTTATTCTTATTTGTTGAGGATTAAGAAGAATTCTACTTGTACTATAGGATATTTCGTTCTGTCAAATTTATCCACGTCGAGGAACGATAAACGGTTAAATTGACCGACCGACGCTCAAACCGCACTCCGTGCGTCGCCGGCAAGCGCCCGATATGTACTGATAGCATTATCACGCTCTCTCGCTCACCCCACCGTCCCGCGCCCGCCCCACCAGTTGCGCTTCCCCGCTTCTCCCCTCGCAGCGCACCGGCACGGCGAACGTTCCCCCACTATGCAGCAAGCACATGGGACTCACGGGAGGGCGTAGAACGTAAACAAACAAAACCACAGGCACACTACACATGTTTACGTTGAACTCTTCAATTTATTCCAATATACTGAAAAATAAATTCAAATAAATTCAATAATTCGTTAAATTTTACATACAACTTTACTATCAAATTCTGTATTGCAATTTTGTTAAGAATCTTTAAACTTTAGATAGAACATTTCTTATGGATTTTTTTAAAATAGTTTTTTTCATTGCCATATTAATGTTTGTCATATTCGTATAAATTTGACAGCGTTCAAAAACACGATGAAAGCCCCTTTACTATATAATTAGATCACTGTCGACAACTAAATAATGTTTTTTTTTTTCCTATCATTCTACAAAAGGACTCCACTTGGTAATATTATTCATTTTTTGCTGAATGCTAGGGCCAGCTATAAATGATTTATTTGTCAAAATTCCGAATTGACATAACATTGACAGAAAAAAACCTCATGTGCATGTATTTTAATTATTATCAATTCAAAAATAGGTTTGAAATCCCTCATCAGTTACTATTTGAATAATCAAAGTGGTAAGAATAATAACGAGCATAAGATTCACGAATAAAAAAAATTTATATATCGAACCATAGGAGTACGGCGTACGCTGGTATTTCGTCGCATCACGGTGGTACCGTGGTTGAATTTTGTACTTAATATTACGCCTGATGGGTTGCTGGGTATTTGGGTATGGATGAGCCTATCACAATAAATCTCAACCAAGTTATTTCTACCAAGATTTTACCCTACTGACAGAAAACTTTACTAGGAAAATCTCGAACTGAGTAATTTTCTACCCTAAGCAAACCCTAATACAATATCTCCTATTCGTAAAGATTGATCTTTATTGTCGACACTAAGTACTGGACATATTACAACAAAAGCCCTACAGATGGCAGCATTAGTTAATATGTAAATCTAACATTCAGTCTGGTTGTATTTTTGTTGATTCTTAATTCGGTTTTCGAAAAGAATGTAATAATGAATTGAGAAATGTTTTCATGCATATAATATTAAGAAATAACTTGATTTTATGAATAATGAAAACTGATTCGATAAACAAATACGACGATAATTAAGTAAGCTATTCGAACATTTGAGAGAAAAAACCACTACAGTTTCTCGAATAATCATTTTTATTTTGATCCTTATCGATATTAAATAACGTAATTATGGTAGGGTATATTTTTTACATGGAAAATTGTAATTTCACCCTCCGAACGCACATATAAGTCATACCAAAATTCTGATCTGACGGAATTACATTTTCAATTCGTATCGTTCGTCATTTTTCGTAATCGCTGTCGTGTATATATCGCTTTACATTTCTGCTCATACTTGTTTTATCAACGTATTTTTGTTGTACATGGCAATCAAAGAGAAGGAATATACACCACATAACTTATCCTCAATCACGAGAGATTAAAAATTGCCTGTATGTTTTTTTAAATTATTTTTCTTATGCCTTCGTGAGTTTCTCATCATAATAACTTCTTTTTTTTCTCCATGATTCTGTTTATTATTAATGGCATCTTGAGTTACGCTCAATAACACAATAATACTATTTAGTATGTATAGCGCAGTAATCCGAACCACAGCAAGTTGAAAACACAAGTTTTTTTCTTTGTTTTTTTAAATATTTAATACACAGGATGTTCTGAGAGCTTTACGTGCCAGGATCAGAGAATAATTTCGATGAGACTTGCTCACCGAACAATTATCTTTTATACTCACGTTATATATAACATATATATGTATACATAGACAAAATCTGTCTGTGTAAACATACGTATATATATAGGCCTTTTCCTCCTATCTAAGAATTTGAAAGTCTAACTAAAAAAGCATAGAGTTAAATGCCACTGTGTCGAAATATTAATCGTTTGTCTTGTCATTGTTTTTATGTTCCTCTTTTCTTATTTTTAATTTTAATATAATGTATTTTTAATGATTATAACTCTTCCATTGAAATATCATTCTTTTCGTATCGACGAACGCTCATTCTCTAATTTCACATATATTGGCCAAGAAACTTTAGACTATTAGAAGATTTCATTAATAGTAATATCATTTATCTCGCTCGACTCTCGTATTTTCTGACTGCGTTTTTTAAACTACTTTTAGTACATGTTTCCCACATTTTAAAGCAGTTATGCAAAGTTCTTTAATGATTTTTTTTTTTCTTTGAATTCTCACTTAGCTTTTGCTTTTTCTGTTCTTAATTAATTATTTACGCAAATTGATAATACGTATGTTGTGTAAGACTGAGGAATCCCTCGATCGCAGCAATGTCTCCAACGGAAACAAGCTGGACATATTAATCGAAAAATTATTTTCGGAACGGAAGAAACAGTCTGACGAAAGTACCTTGAAGGTAATTTCAATATGGAACTATCCACGTAATGGATGGAAAACAATATTTACTCCTCTTCAACACCGTGTCTTCGTTACATAGAATTAAAAAAAAAAAATTGTATATCAACTCTGTTCATTCTTTTAAATTTTCCTGGTGTCAAATGATCAACAATTTAAACGAGATGATTCTAAGGTTTTTCTAGCGTCTGGGGCACAGGCACTGTTCTTTCACACAGTTATATATTTTTATTTTTTCCTTTTTGTGTTATCTTCTCCCTTTAATTCGCACATTCCAATGAGACACGAAGATTTTATGTTTCGTTACTAAATATTTATTACTATTTGTTTTTTTCTTTAGCTTCTTTATAATTGCTGTGTTACGAATCATGAAAATATTATTTGCAAATTCATCAGTTCATCATCTTAGATATGTGCACGTGGATTGCTGTTGACAACCCTGAATCACAAATATATATATAAATATTATTTATTTTTAATTTCATATTATTAATGCTTGTTTTTTTTTTTTTTTTATTTTTCATTTACAACGAATGCTTGCTATACTCGTTTTTGCTTGTCAAACATAAATCGGTTTTTATATTGTTTCATATGGAATAGGATTTCTCGATGAAAGGAAAAAGCAATATTTTTGGGACATTTTAGGCTAAAACGGTCCTTCATGATCTGGTATATGTTCAATAATTTTATAATTGTTCTCACAACTTTTAGAGGCACATAAATATCTTTGTATATAAAGTACTGTCGGTTATAACATCTCGAGAATGTAAGTTAATTTGAAAGTGATTAAAATGGATGAAAAAAAAAATAAAAGCTAACCCGAAACACGGACGTGACCTTACATAAGTTCATAATATTTTATCTTTTATTGTTATAACGGATTTGCATGCAAAAATCTGAAGTAAATCCCAGAAAATGAGAACTTTTATAACTAATACGGCAAAAAATGTCCCACATATGTTCAGTTACAATTGAATTCAAGTTGTAACAACAAAAAAGAACAAAACGACGAACCAATGTGCGAAATTAGTTCATTAAGGTTACTTCATGTCAAGAAATCACGTTTATGCATAACTGATAAAAAAAATGTTAATCAAATAAACGTGTCGTCGTTCCTGCCGAGCGCTGCACGCCTACTTATATTTACTTTTTTTTCGTTTTCTCCAACTACAATGTTGGCCATAAGCATTAATTCCCCTTCGTAAATCAGGAAGATTTAGAGAAAGGAACGCGTTTGAATGTCACAGAGAAAAATCTCATTTTTACAATCACTTTGTAAAAAAAAAATGTCGAGTGTAATATTTATCTGTATCAATCATGAATTTTATTGGATGACATATTTCTCCCGTTAGTCCAATAAAATTCGAACCAACGAAACCTACTTGACTCATTCAACAAATCTCTTTTTCGCGGTGTAATAAAATTAATCACGGAACGGTTTTTCAATGTATTTAATATAACATTTGACGTATTTCATAAAGCCATTCAGTTGACTCAACTAAATTTTTTTTTTTAGTGTAACCGTCTGCGTCCAGAATTTCAGTTTCTCGTCTAATTGTTGAGAAATAGGACTCATCGATTCAACGATTAATATTAGATACTGGAAGGTGCGCGATTAATGCGGGGCAGTATTATATACACCACTCAAAGATATATATGTATATATATGTATTATATATATAAATATATATATATATATACTTAACGAAGGTGACCAGCCTAAATAACTGCGTCCAAAATAACCGTTTGTGAAGTTGTGAAAACTTCACAAAAAACCATAACCAACGATTAAGGTAAACGATCGTGACCATGACAATAATAACCACCATTAAAAATAAGTCATTAATTTCTAATAGTTTCACGAAGGGATGTACCTTGACGATACCTTAATATTTTCAAGTTAAATGCGACCGTTGAGAAATATGATGTTGGTTCGTTTGTGAAGTTTTCTTGTGAAGAAGGACAAACGTGAGACGTGGAAGAGAACAAACGTGTTTGTTCAGACCAATTATATTTTCATTAAATAAATACGGTCTATTTCCATAATTTATAACAATATCGAAGACACGTTCATATTTTCATTCTAAATATGGCTGTTGACAAATGGGAGGTTGACTTTTTTTTCATCACGTTTTCCTCGTGCTTTTTCGTTGCTGTTCGTTTTTTGTGTGTTGTTTATTCATTTGCGGTTGATGTTTCATTCTATAATATTCATTTCTTTTTATTATTAAGACGTGTATATTGAAGATACGTTCACATTTTTATTTTACTTGCGTATATTGATAAATATCATGTTGATTTGTTTGTTTGGCTTTCTTTGTGGTTGATCGGATGTGTTTATTTGACTTTGTCAATTTTGTTGTTATTTGTTCGTTTGGTTGCTTGCGTCAGTGGGTTTCTTTGCTTCTAATTTTCCCTTGTTTTCATTAGTTTGGTATTTATGGTGGTTATTTTAATCAGAGTTATATTCTTCTTCAATTATTTTCGTTACTGCTTTTTGAACGTTGTTATTTGAGGCCGTAACCCTTAATAAGTATATAAGCACAGTGGAATTGTGATTAGTATATATACCGGAAGAATAACGAGAGCCACAAATTTGTTCGCCCTCCATATTAAATACATATCATCATATCACGGATCAACTTGTTTTTTTTTTGTATTTTTTTTTTTTGAATTTTTTTTTTTATCACACTGAATATACGAACGAAGATTCGATATAGATTTTGTTCACCGTCATTTCCCCGGATCTGTCACATCTTTTCTCACTCTTTCGGGTCGGACCTTCCTCATGAAACACCGAAGCGAACGCTCGATGCTAAAAGCTAGACATAATCTTTATGAATTGGGTTAAAACGAATATTGAGTTGACGCTTGGAATTAATGCGTAGATAAATTTTAACTAGTTAAGCTTAAATTTTAAGAGGGATTACAATCTGTTACAATTTTAAGGAATTTTTTTTTTTTTTCTTTTTTTTCGGGCCATAATTGGGGGGAAAAGGGAAAAGACTAGATTTAGGCAAGATTCAGTTGTTCATTCAAATTCTAAATATGTAACTTTTCCTCTCATACATACAGTTTTTAGATAAACTCTTGTAATAGACTTACTCTCGCTCTCATTCACATGCACAACATCTTCATTATGGCAGAAGACTGACTTAGAAATTTAAATTTTCCAATAATAATACTACGTTCCATGCGATTGAAACAGCGTGACAATTAACTCATTTTTATACTCTTTGGAATGAAAAAAAAAAAATTTCAATTTTACAAGTATCATTGTTTGCTGATTCATGCATCAAAACCACAGCGAAGCTCTGTATCTGTTTTATCATCTATCTGCCCTGTGTACGTACTCATTTACAATCGAAGAAAGGCTCCGCCCTTAATATTCAGACTATTTATTGTTTAAATGAAGAAAAAATGAAAAGTTCATCACTGGATTGAATGAAGTGAAAATCTACAAAAATCGTATGACGTACGTAGCTCCAAACAGTAACTTGAAAAATGAACAAAAATAAATGCATTCCTTAGATATTTGTAACACTAGATTTGCATATTCGTGACGCAGTATTTTCTACATTATTTTGAGTACTTAATGCGGTGCAAGAATCAACGTTGTTTCAACTAATTAAATAAAATATGGAGCTTTGCCTCACCAGTGTTTTTGTGCCACTAACAGGATAATTAGGAAAATATTAATTACGTTGGTCACTAAGAACCGATTTCTCTTTGGAAATATTGTATGTTTGTGCTTGTTGTTCCTGACAACGTTTCTAAATTTGAGATTTAATATTATTTTGCTTATTGCATTTTACTAATTTTATTCTGTTCAAAGAGTTCTACGATTTTCATATTTTGGTCCTGACGATCCTGCTCATGATACGAGATTACACTGAAATAAATAACAACAAAACGAGTAAGTACTCAGGGAAATTTTTGCCACAAATAGGATCTCACACTGTAACTCGTAAGTTCATCACACCGATGTACATGGTCAATCCGAACGCGTTTGGCCCCTGACTTCAGCTAAATCAGAACGAGGAGGGGCGTCTTTAAACATCTTATCCATTAATCAAATCTCTTTTCAGTAAAACCAATCTATCTGCATACTTAATCCAATGAGATTTCATTATTTCGTTCAACAGCTGTTTACAACTAGGATAATAATATTGCTGCAATAAATTGCCCTACGTACTCGCAAGGATCACAAGAACGAAGACATTTCGTGTATCGTACTCACTGCAACGACGAATTGTAAAAATAAACATTTTCCGATACAGAGAGTTTGGTTCGTTGATAAAGTAAGTGAGAAAACGATAAAACGTGATAGTTGAACATTTAAAATTCGGCTATTATTTGCCTCCTCAATCGTCCCAAGTCGGAAAAGTTTCTTGGCTTATGAAGAGACCATCGCCCTGCGGCTGTGTCGTATTTACAGTCGCGTAACTTGGCGAACCGCCAAAATTCGTACTGCCGAATACTGGTTGACCAAAGGCATCCAATTGCTGACCTTCGTAAATGTTACGATCTTGTCCAGCGTATTCCTGAGCTTGCGCAGTTGTCGAGTGTTCGGTTATTTTGAGCTCGATATTACCGGCGTTCCCTTCGATGTCCGTAGTATCGGGATTATTTTCTTCAAGACTGCTATGTTTTATACCATAATAGAAGTACATCACAAATCCTGAAATAAAACATCAAAAAACCATTTATCATGAGGTCATGAATGTTCATCGAATTTCTTTTATTTTATATCGTTTGCTTTTCTATATTTCGAACTTTAGTCACCTAAGGTCATCCAAATTGTGAACCTGACCAGCGTTAGAATACTCAGTTTGAAGATGAGATAGATATTTACGGTGACAGCGACTGCTGGCACGAAGGGAAGACCTGGCGTCATGAACATCAAAGTATTCCTAAACAAAACAAAAACAATAAAATTTTAAGAAACGTCAATAATCATTTTCTCACGAATAAATGTTACTAAATATATTTTCAAATTGCTAAAAGTGTTCATAGATTAAAGAAATTTTTCAAGTAAGTATTTGTCACGATGTGTCATTTAAAGATATCAAAATCTCTAGTGATGGAAATCATGATTGAGAAATAAATGATGTTTTTTTAACCACGAATTTCTTGAAATTTTTGGTAAGATAGCCAAACGTTTTGTGATCGAAGAACATATACACCGAATGACATGAGCTTGTTAAGATTCAGATTGATGGGAATTAATAAGGACATATTAACCTGTTTTGAGGTTTTCTGCTAATTGCTAGGAGAACACCGATAATCCCAAAGAGACAGAGGAAAAGTAGATTGATCGTGAAAGTTCCCATGTTGCCTGCAACCAGGAATTAAATTTCCAAACTTTATTAAATGATTTAGATAACTTGGAAGAAAATAATCGGAATAAGCTTACCCATCGCACAGACGATTATCAGATCAAAAATGAGAATAAGTAGATACAATATGCCGACCATCTTCATGACATAACGTCCGGAAGCTTCGGTTGCGGGACCTCTGTCTACCCAGGGGAATATGGCTGGGCATAAATATTGCGCGGCCTGAAAAATCCAAAACTTTACTGAACAACAACATGATCACGTTGAACGAAGAATGTCAATGGAGATTTTGGCAACTAGTGCCAGAATAGCAAGCGTATGATGAAACAAAGCAACTTGTAGAAATTGTTTTATTACCTGGAGACGTCGTTGAAGATAATTCAATGGTGGTCCAATAATTGGCGTTGCTCCTGGATACTGATGAGTGCTGCCACAACTGGATGCTGCAGCCGCTGCGTGTACGCTACCGTAAAACTTATTTTCCGTTCTGTCGCTCACTAAATACTGATCATCCTTGCCTAAGCCAACGTCATCTTCTTCACCCCCGTAAGTGTCATCCGATTCGGGTGATGAGCTGTTTGCTCGTCGAACGCGTCGCACGGTGACTCTTTGGCCGTTATTGCTGGACCCGATTTCTGACTGGGCTGCTTGTACGGAATTTAACGCAGTCGTCAGTTGATCCGGTCTGAGCTCTTTGCCGTAGTTCACTTGGCCATTGCCCTGCGTCTCTTTGGTTGGTGATCGACATGGTGTCCTAAGACTTTGTGGCAATAATTCTACCAGATTTGTGGAATGAGGTTGATAACGGAGTATCAGTACACAGGTGGAAACCAAGGTGTATGCTAACAACGTGCCTGGAATAATAAGAAAGATAGGAATCATTTGGATGGATCGTTAATGATTCAATCTGTCATTCGGACTTGGCATTGTTGAGCACTGGTGAAAATAACTTTCTTTTACCTATCGACATCATTTCTACGAGAACCTCTAACTGTATGAGAAGCGCAGCAAATGCAGCAGCGAGACCGGAGGTCAATGTTGCCAGAGCAGGTGTTCCAGTTACGGGCCATACTTGGCTCAAAGTTCTGAAAAGCGATTCAATCACTGAAGAAATTTATTTAACAGGGTGTATAGTATTCGAATAAAAAAAAATACTTACCGGAATATGAGGCCGTCTTGAGCCATTGCATACACTATTCTAGGCATGGGGAACATGCTGCCAAACATGGAAACCGTCAAACCAGCTAGTGCTCCAACCGCCACGATGTACTTGCACTTGTAGGCTCCAACGTAGCTAAACATCTCAACGAGCGCAGAATCCTGATCAACTTGATCGTATGGTACTACACGTATGAATGAAAGCAAAAAAATAAATTAATTCGATCAACAGCAAATAAGTGTATGATGCTCGAAGAACAGAAATTATTTTATCAAGCTGAGACGTTTATGAAACAGGTGAAGTTCAATAAAACTTACCGATCAACGTTAACACCATGCTACTGGTGACATAGGCGATCAAGATAATGGCCAATGATGAAACTATTGCTAAGGGAATGCTTCTCTTCGGGTTGGTTGCCTCCTCACCCGTAGTAGCAATTATATCGAATCCGATAAATGCATAAAAACACGTTGCAGCGCCGGTGAACACCTGAAATCACATGACATGGTTGAGACAGAAACAAACGCGAGTGAATTTAAACATTGGATGCTACAAATGTGTCATGTCGGCTGATGTGAACAATCTCGATCTCATTCATGTTGAAATCAAACTCATGGAAAGTCTTACTAAGACACAACACAACAGGCTAACCTACGGTTAGAAGCAATGAAGGAATGACGGTCATTGCGGTGAACCTTTGACTTGAAAAATGTCGAAAATACCGATACACCACGCTGTTGCTGTCGAAGTCCTCTAGCGAAGTTATATGTGCCTGTGGCAACTATTTAGAATTGCACCAAATTGTTTCAGTCGCCGAAGGACCCAACCCGATAAAGAAGCGAAGAATATTGATAACTAGATTAATTGAGTCACTCCATCATCCTTCTCTTTAATTCGATATTTAAATAATACCATCAGTCCCGCAAAGATGAGATTTTATGATACGATGAATCAAAATTCATCGATGAAATGCGATGCGAAAATGTTATTTTTCGCATGGCATCATTCTCTCCTTAAAACTTTATTTGAAATTTAGCTGCAACATTCTCGGTAATAGGGTTTATCGAAGGAACGAAAATTAGGCAACTCATTGCTTCCTTTTCGGCTATCAAAATGTCCGATCAATATGGCGTTAAGAATTTTGTTTACTTCGTAAGGTTTTAAAAAAACCTTGGGTTTGAAATAATCATCAAAGATAACTAGCCTATAGAATATCATTTGGAATAAAGGGAGACGACTATGACTTGCCAATTTGCGAGGAAGAAAAACGAAGATCGTAAGAGCGAGCTGTCTATAGCATTTACCATCTATTTTCAACCCCCTTGTTTTCCTCCTAGCGTTCCACTCGGTTCATTCTGTACAATTCCACCCAGCCGTGACGGTGTTTAATGGCAGTACGGCACAATCGAGCTATCAACGTCTTTTACTTCCAGTTTTTCAAAAGGTCAAAGGAAAAATGAACTCTCTTTCTCTCTCTCTCTCTCTCTTGCGTTTTGGCCTCGTGGAACTGGATTTTCTTAGAGAAGAAATAAGAGAACCTCATGTACATGGGAGAGGGCTGGGAACAGATAAACCCAGACGAACCAAAGGATGCAGAAAAAATAGTACTTCCAATTTGACACATGTGCTCATGCGTTTATTCTCATCATCTCCAATCACAATACGAGATATTTCACATCGATTATAATTTTCTTCTTAGTGACCTCGATATTTTTTTATTCAGCCGCGAATAACTGGAGGATTTATTCCTGTATTCTGATTCTTTTTCTTTAATATAATATTTCTCTTATTATACTATTTTCTTCCATCTTTCTTTTGTCACTTTTGTATAGACAAAGAATTTATGGGCTCTTCGTAATAAGGTCACGTTTCCTTCTTTCGTTTGCCACCACAAGTGAGAACATGAAAAGAAAACATATTGATCACAGCTATATCCCCAAGCTTGACAGCTTGGTATGAACGGGACTTTTCTTCTCTTTCGATTCAAAAAGCATCCAACACAATAGAAACCTTATTTACATTTGCTCCAAAAGAATGTTTCTTTTTCATTTCGAATGCTTCCTTGGCTTTCTTGGTGACGGATATGGAAAACCATATCCTAGGACTAGGATTAGAGTTCTTGTTTACCAATGACGAATCGACAGGAAAGAAGCAATCTCGACACTCTCGTAATAGCCTCTGGACTGTTTTTGGAACCTTCCTGAATACAAAGTTCGGCCCCACCTTGAATTTATGGGCCCTCGAAAGAAAGATGAAAGAACAAATTAGAAATGAAGATATCAAAACCTCGAGGTCAAAAGCATCCGGTTTTCTCTTGTGCATCACTATCATCGCGTTCCATTTTTTATTTTTATTTTACTATACGAACAGAAAATGACAAAGAAAGATCGAAAACTCTGCGGCAAGTGGAAAATCGCGTTCAATAGTTCAATTTTCGATATAGTTGTAAGATACCCTTTGGAAACGCACATATTTGGTAGGCATATATAATTATTGAAGAAAAAACACATCCAGTATAACAATTCAAGGCTATGAAAACATTTAATTGGTTCGTTCTTTACCATCCACTCCAGCTACATATAATCTCTCACTTTTCAATGAAAACTTTTAGTTGAAAACATTCATCCATTCACACACTCATGTTTACGGGAAATGATTATCTCGATTCATGGTCTACTTCAAAGCGGTGATTAAGCTCGTTTGTGCTCTTCCATAGTTAGTCAGATCGTAGGATCGTTTGACATTCTGAAGAACGTATGGTCCTTGATCTTTGAGATGGAATATCAAACTTAACCTGAAGAGCGTTTCGAGACTAAATTGACAGATTTCTTTCAAACCACTGTCATTTGTTTGACAACTCAACTAGCTAGACATAATATTACAGATTTTAATGCGTCATGCATTTTTGTCAGCCCCTGTTTGACAGCGAATTTATTTTTCGAAAACCATGAGCTCATGAATTGTTAACACGTTTTAAATTGTCTTTATTCTGTATTGTAAAAATGAGAATTAAAAAGACCAATTTCTGATGTAATAAATTCCTAATCATTGATATTCGAGCGTTTATTTTTCGTAATTTCGTTGTTAGATCAATTTCTTCCTAAAAAGCTTTACGACAGAGAGATGTCGACATAACGACGAGCAAATCGATTTGGTCTGAAACAACCCATACATACGTAAGGTATTAGAGTCACGCCGGTGGATTGTAACGCACTCTTGGAATCCATTCTCTTCACGACGGGTGTTCATGCCCGAATAAGAATCGATGTTCCGACTGAATTCACAAATTAATCACCTATGTTATGAGCATAAATGAGATGAGAACGAAATTAATTAAAGTAACACGCTTGGGGATAATTTAATATTTCATTATGATCAGCTGTTCCATATTCTATTCCGTTCCGTTATATTTACGCGTGTTGATTATGAATTTTTTTATACATCAAATAATACGTGCACTTATTGATAAAAATACAAGATCTGTGGATTATATGGACTGATTGAATTTCAACAAGGACAGAGAAAAAGAAAAAAAAGAGAAAATAGTTCATTACACGGGCAGTTTTTTCTCTGAACCCTTTCCAGCGTGAGAACTGTTTGAAAAAGAACGATTGTGCCAGAATTCTCTTATTAGAATGTGTAAGAGTGGGTTTGTGCACGACCGTGGTAGCTGTTTTTTAAATTCCGTTTTTTTTAAATATTTGGCTTGGTTGCTGTGACTCTTGGTTTAAGTGAGAAAAGTCGCATCCAAAAATCAGGTCGTTTGTTTCGCCGCAATTACAGTACAGGGTGAAGAGAATCATTTCACGATTTAAGTAGATATTTCTCTCTGTTCATTGAATTTAATTTCCTAAAATAATATTGGAATTAAAGTCTGGATAAATAATTGACATCAGCGGCATTTTGCGATTCGATGAACCCAATTTCAGCGACTGTTTGAAATGTCAAAGCTATGCATCGCATCAACCGAAAGATTAAGTTCGTCAGTTATCCATAAAGGTACAAACAAGCGCAATGGACGAGGTAATAAAAGGATGATAAGAAATCGTTAAAAGGTCGAGTGCATCGAGTATTAGAAAGTTCAAAGTGGAACTAGAAAGACGAGGTTGGAAGGCTTCTTGTGTCACTGTGCTCGTGATCGTGTGTAACCACATATATATAAAAAAAAGGGTCAGTAATAGCCTTTGCGAGTCAGATCGCAGCTAAGGGTCTCTACTATTCTCTTCTTATTTCAACTCCATTTACTTAGAGCAGTGGATTTATATTTCAGTTTTTGATGTATAGGATGTAGGTTTATAATAACATTCTAGAAATAGTCGAATTAAAGAACCATTCTGGGCCAAGGTTCACGAAATAGTTAAAAAATTGTATTGTCAAAATGTTTGAAAAACTCCATAATTCAATAGATGATCCATGTTTTAAATGAACGCCTGCAAAATGTCTGGAACAATTCTGATACTCCTTGTAATATGCTCCATAGATTTTTTAGTAAAGTAAACCAAAACACCCAGAAAAATACTTATTCGAGAAACCTTCTGTGACCATACTGATTAATTATTTTTTTCGGATATTCATAAATGATATTTATAATTTAACTTCAGCTTCTTAAATTCATTGAAACTTTTATTTGATTAAAAACCAAAGAACTAGCCTTTAGATTAATGAGAAATATATTAATACTCGGATCGAAGGAAATTATTTCTTGAAAATTAAATGGAGCTTTATATTAAGTGCCGTGTGACAATTAAGGAGAACAAATTATTTGATTTAACTAGATCCTAGTCGAATTCACTAGGTACATTTTTCTTTTTTATGAGCGTATATGTACTCTTCGTAGCATACGAGTAGGATTCCAATAGGTACAATATTTACATAAGTCTAAGCAATTACTTTCTGATCGTTGCTTTTAAGTTCGGTCCACTATAAAAAGGTATAAAAAGGTACGGAAACATCCCGCAATCATGCGTAATGTAGTTTAGCCGAATGACGAAGATGTCGCAAGGACGTTACGACTTCATATTCCTTCTCGGAGTTTCTCCGTTGAAGTTTCTTGTATATTGCATGCAAAAAATTGAGAGCATTTCGTTAATACTTTCCACGTCAGATATATCTATAATATTATTGTAAGCTTCTCTGTACAGCCATTCTGATTTTTTACGACTACCGAGTGACTCAATTCCCTAAGGAAATTATGCCACGAAACTGTTTTAAGCTTCGACTCGAATGGTTACTCCGAGTTACCAAGTGAAACATACAAATTAACTTCCAAAAAAAAAGAAATGTCGAAGCGTCTCGACAAAATGCAATACATAGCTCGAATATTTCGGGAGAATTCTATATTTTCTCCAATACTTTAAAAACACATTCAACGGAAAGGCTTTATTTTGAATCTCTTTACCGAAAGTATGCATTTATTATTGTTCCAGCCAATAATACAATATCGACAAACGATTAGTTTCTATTTAGTTAGAGCTTGGAGAAAAAGTGCATTCCAATTTTCGTGTCAAAAAGCTCGAATTTTTCTTGAGTCAATAAATTGACCCCGGAAAACATTCCACTTATCGTTGAAATATGTTCAATTCTTGCCTGTTCAAGTATACAATGAAAGGGACGAAGGGTCTAAGATGAAAATAGCTTTGACCTGAATTCTGTCTAGAAGTCGCCACGTTATATTATATTACGTGGGTGGAACTATCAGCATGACTGATCCAGCGATTCTTCGCTAAGTCGAGAACGTTCAGAAAGCATGTTTACTCCGTCAAGCTCGACCTCGACGACGACTACAGAGACAACGGCGTCAAACGAAAAAATCGTCGTATACAATGAGCGAAGAAATAATATATATGGCCCCAGTGTAAGTCTTTGAAACTGCAAACATTAATTCCGAGTGAAAAAAAAAATGTATGATATCACTTTACTAAGACAGTTATTAAGGCTGTTTTTGTATACCGAAAAAAGAGTGATTTTTGTCATCCATGTCGTTTTTGCAGAGACACTGGCATAAAAAATATAAAATTCCATACATCGAACGCGTGTTTCCATCATGTGGTTTGCTACTCTAAAGGTAAACCGAGAACATTGAACGAAGCTTATTTCTTTTGGATTCATGATAACGTCCTGTGGATTTTGATTTCCACGTCATTTCTACAAAATTGTCAAGAATTTTTCATCATTATATATTTTTGTTCTATTGCCAGATTTGGGGATCTTGTGCATTATGATATTGCAAGTGGTACTGCAATCGATCTGAAGTCAGACGAGACAAATAGTCTCACATGTGAAATTCATTCAATTCGTTGTTGGAGCTCTTCATTGATTTTTTCATTTTTGAACTCAAATATGGCTCATATCATGAAGAAATCATGTAAATTCTTTTTTTTATTATGTATTTAATAATTACAGACCAAGATCCCGTATAAGACTCAGACGTAGACAATATTGGTTGAACTCATACACATCACTTCCCCAGATGACTCGGTCGATAGATGGCTGGCTCTAGATAGAAGTTGGGCCGTAGAGGGTCAGGAGAGAATAGTAAAGAAGGCAGAGAGTGCGAAAGCGTGGAAAAAGAAAAGACAGATTGTGCGAGCACAATTTATCGCATGTGGGTGGTCTCTCGCCATTTTTCTCATCTTTCTTGCTTCTGTACCTTCGATCTTCTTACACGTCCCTAATCTTAGAGGAGATGCTGCATCGGTTTAATTTATTATTTAGCGCACGAGATAGTAAAACACACTCTTTGTATCAATCACTCAACTGGCTAATTCAGAGTCATTGGACAATCGGACACGTGGGCTTTCAAGACATGCCACTAATTCGATCGTTTTGGGAATGGCGTGACTGTCGTAGGCAAACAATCGTATTTTAAACACGAACGTTTCTATTTTGTTTGATGAATGATATCATGTTGTTAAATCGTGGAAAATACTATCGTGGATTTCAATGTGAACTGGTGAAGGAATCAATAACGGATTTATTACTTAAAAGGATGGTTGATTTGATGCAATAAATACACAATCATAATTGTGGATAAATTGATTTTTTGTTTGATTCTGACTGTCCGAAAAATCTTCTCATTTAATCGATTCGCTTATAAATAATGAAGCAAGTTGTAGATTAGCGATTTATGAAATTATCTTATTATCAATTTTTGAATTTATCATAAATACTGTTTTTTAAAACCGCTTAGAAGGACAAAAAATGTCATAAATGTGAAAAAATATTCAATTCTGTATACCTGAGAAATAAATCCCCTACAATAACGATTTTTGAGAACTTACTGTAGCCTAAAACTCTCTTAAATCTATTAAACGAACCAAATTTAAATGGTTATTTCTACTTTAGTAAAAATGTTGCTTTTTTAAATTGTCTTTTAATATCGATCCCACGACCGAAAGGATAGCAGGTGGAGAAGTTGTTGCAACAAGACTTTCAACCTTATCCGGGTGTCTCCTGCATGTGCTCGAGCTTTTGGCGATAGCGAGCACAAACATATATTGCTTAACCGTTGCGCAGCCTGGGCAATATATGAGTCATATATCCTCTAAGGCTTTTCATCTCTCTCTGGCTGCAGCTTGGTTAGATCTTCCCTTTCCCTTCTCCCTCATCCTCATTTTCTCTCTTGTCACTCTCGTTCTTCCTCTCTCTCTCTCTCTCACTCTCTCTCCCTCTTTTCTCATTCTCTACGTACTACCACGACGACCGGTAACAATCTCGTCGAGGTTACCTATGTACAGGTATATACAATTTATACCGAGAAGTCCGAGAACGTGCAACAAGTTTGCCATTGTTTCGCGTTATAGTATGAACGAGACAGTACATGGACTAAACTCGAGAAAATTTTTTGGACCACAAGGCGTTCTTTTTTCTTTCAGCCTAAGAAAGCTGACGTTTAGGTTTCTTTGCAGCCACTACCTCTTTTTCACCCTTCTTTTGACATCACAATCGCGTGATATATACACTGCCATCCGTTGGTGTCTTCCATGACCGCGAGGCTTTAGTCTCTGTTCTATAAAGACTCACCTTTCCGAGAGCCATGACGCCTTCCACCGCTTTCCCTTGTTCCCCGACTAGCCAAGCTTCTATTGTCCCACAAGATTTGTAATAAAAAGTCTTGAAATATGTACGCCGTGCGGCTTCGTGTCAATATATATATGGCCTTTACTTTTTCTTCTCTCATACCTACGTGTTTCTCATACACACGGAGAATTCCATGCTGAATTACTTTGACCTCGACCCTGAAGGTCATTTTTTTTTTTTTTTTTAATTAACATCACGTCGTCTTTTATAATTGACTGGAATTTACGATTTTATAGGATTCGTTCCGAATTGAAAATTTGCAAAACCGACTCATGCCAATGGAACGTTCGCAGGTTTTGACATTTTGGATGGTATAAAGTTAAAATCTTTTAGTCACGCTTCACTCATATATCGTAGTCATGGTGAAAATAGTTCATTGGGAAAGATTATTTAAATATTATTTGTGGATTTGACATGAAACCTTTTCTGCAGTAAAAATTAGAAAGTTCGACAAGGTACGAGCTGTTCACTAAGTTCGGACCCTATTCATAACGAGCCTGGGAATCTTAAGCAAAGTCTGGCGCGTTGAGCTCGAAAACTTCCGGTTCAAATGAAAAGGACCAACTCTCTTATGCAAGTACTCAGAACTTTCTTGCGTCACGCTTATCAATCTATTTCATTCGACGAAAAAATCGTGTGGATAATATTCAACTCAAATTTTAGGATCATTTGATTGAAAGATTTTGTATCTGTTTTTAGAATTGTGAGTCTAAGAGTAGGCCTGAGTTTGACAATCCCTGATACGCCAACCCCGTCCAGACCTTTGCCGACATAAAGTTACTCACGCGAGCTATTCCCAAGATTGTTGCAATAAAACCATTATTTTTATCATGACCAGAGCTGTAACCACCGCATGTTTGAAGCTCGTCTATAGTACAACCCTCGTTGACTCTCTGGTCCGAGGGCAATAGTAGTTTTGTCCCATGAGGGAAAGAACAAACGAAGGAGAAAAGAAGGAGACTGCAGAAAACGAGCAAAAGACTGGAACTCAGTGTTCCCGAATCGATTCCGTATCAGGTTGAAAATCGAAAATGTGAAAGAAATGGGATGGAGAAAAAAAGAGCTTCATCCACGAAGAAAAATATATACTTATAAAGCTCACATTATTGATATTTTCGTGCAGTGGTAACTTGTGAGAAAATAAAAATATCAAAACACTCGAATCATCAGCTAAATGATTGTCGTTTGTTGGTTTTTTACTTTTCGATCTTTGTATTATTTGACGACTTACCCCACTCCAGCCATAGGGCAAGAAACCCTTGTGTTCAGCCCAATTATCCGAGTCGACGTAAAACATCCCTGCCGCCATGATGAAAACCCATACCGCAAGATTAACAGCATTCAACACATTGTTGAAAACCAAAGACTTTTTCACACCCGCCGCCATCAGGAGCATCATTAATAATGTGATTACGAAGGCTAGAAAGTCCGGTGGTCGACCTGCAACAGTTATTAGTTGGAAAGAAAACAATCGTTAATAAAGATTTCTGCAAAGAATTAATAATACTTATGAGGTATGAATTGCGGCTGCCAAGTACAGTCTAATTCGTTTAGCACCTTCTTGCTCATTTTATTTCTCGATCAAGTTAAAGTTTCAGCGCGTTCATCATGAACTCTTCAACTAAAAAATGTTTCACATAGAGTAACGAAAAACAGGGTACATTTTATTTCTGACTATATAGACATCAAAAGTAG
The DNA here is from genome assembly GCA_948107755.1 of Campoletis raptor. Taxonomy (NCBI): domain Eukaryota; kingdom Metazoa; phylum Arthropoda; class Insecta; order Hymenoptera; family Ichneumonidae; genus Campoletis; species Campoletis raptor. The sequence continues at coordinate 16,721,087 of OX403622.1, forward strand.
TCGTTCATTTAGTCTATGCACGCGACTCTTGATGTACCTATTCCAAAACATTCATGTTTTTTATTTATCTACTTTTTTGAATCGTTCTCGAATTTCTATCTTTGGAGATGGAATCAAATGAATGTTATAAAGTTGCAGATATCTCCTGAACCCTGAGCTTTATTGTTGTGAATTTCTTATAGAAATCAGTTTAGTGGTTCTCGGGTGTATAGCGATTAAAGACATTTTTGCATTACAGATTTAAAAATATAGAGAAAATAATGTCAGAAAAATAAACTCGATGGATTCCTGAATAAAAGTGCTTTTGAAATGTATAAGAAATTATCACAATCGCAACGTGACTTACGACGGAAAGTCTTAAAGTGATCGCGGAAATAATAAAATATGTATATATCATTAGAATAGTATCTAAAAGTATTTATACCCTTCTTGAAAACGTCCGTGACTCTTGTCTCTTTCCACCTTTCTGTCTTTACTCTTTCTCTTCCTTTTCTTCTATTTGAAGGATAAAAGCTTAGCTGTTACTTCAGCGAGACTAGGATGAACCGAAACTCACCGTATCTGTAATTCAAATCAGTCATCCGCACGTTATAAATAACGCAAGGACCACTTGAACTGTTACCGACTTGTCGTGGACTACTGCCACTCCTACTCCAACATTATCTGACCGTTTTTTCTTCTTGCATGTCCTCAACAGCCTTATTCATACTCTGCTGACTTCTCGCCTCTAGTTTTATTCCGTCTTCTGTTTCTTATCCCCTCTCAATACCATTTTGTAAGTGGGCTTTGTACCTTCATTTTCCAGTCTGTTGTCAGGCTAATCTCTATAGCCTCGGCTTTGGAAGAAAATAATGGAATCGTGAAGAGATGAGTACCCAGTTGGGTGGTTCTTTTGCCACTCGTCGAAAATCGTATATGAGTCACTATACGATACCATCCAACTTAAATATTCTTTGGCTAACTGTAGTTCAGAAAGAATAAAACGAGACGGAGCCCTTTCTTTGTTTTTTCGACCAAACCCAATTCGTTCACAGGTTTTTATGGCTTCGCTTCTCATACACATATAAATCGCAGAAGTACTAACACTCTGATTCGTATCCGTTAAATATTACCTAAGACGCGAGTTTTCGCCTCGTATTAAAAGTAAATACGAAGATAAAGATGTAGAGGACCATGAAATAGGTTAACGCAGAATCAAGGTGCAATCAGCATCTGGTGCGATTTAAATCGACAAATTCATACGGGATTGATTTTTCATCTGCAAAGGACATTCGATCCCATTAATCAGACATTATTTATAGTCCCACGTTATTGATCTCATGCACCGCGTAACACAATTCCGCAGTGCACGGCAGTTTGCCAATTCCACTTTGGAAATTGTAATAAAGTTAACGAAACAGATAAAACTTCAAGGTTCCATTTTTCCACGGTCTGGTGGAATCTTCTAGTGGTTATTTTTGTCGTTTGATAAGTAAACGCCTGAAACTCAGCTGCCCGGAGAGAAATGAAACTCAAAAATTACCGTTGCAGAATAGAAAAGAAGAATGAATGTTCGGCATTTTTCACTATGCAGGATGTAAATTTACTTTCCGCATAGTAAAAATTTGTCCACGTTCAAGGCCACAGCCTGCTCCATTCTGGGACGGTTTTACTGGAAAATTTACTGGGAGAGGGAACAATCGACCCTAAAAGGCCAGTTACCTATGGAACTATCTATGAATGCTCATATTTTAATGGCTCCTAGTTAACCATCATCGACTGCCAAATATACCGAAAATTTGTAAAGCTCAGTTTAGGCTGATAAAAGCGAAGCCTAAGACGAGCACAGCTCAAGTAGATCAAGACGAACCCTCATTCCTTGTGAATGTGTCTTTGAATTCTTTGCTCAGTAAAAAGCTTCTCCATTGGCTAACCAGGTTTCAGGTGTAAAGAACCTCTCAGAAATGGCCTCAAGAGATTTTATCGTCGAGTCATTCAATGGTCGCACGTGTGTTCAGTTTCGTATTTGTTCGAAGATAGTGCTACGCTGTAATGCTACGAAAGAGCTGCTACAGAGAGAAACACCCTGAGAGGGTGAAAGAAAGAAAGGGTGATTGGGATTGATAAAGTACCAAAAAAATAAATGGAGGAAAAGAAGATACGAAATGGGTAGAATCGAATCGTCGAACGAGGGGATTGAACGGGCGCCCCTTTTTTCCCTTAGAACAAAATAAATTTCAGGCACTTTTACTACTTGAAACTTTCGCGATCGATTCTTTCATCTTGTCTTGCAATCAACACATTGTTATACATCAAGACCTGTCACATAAAAAATTTCTCGAGTCTGACTCATTCCTCGACTCCCATCAGGGTGAAGTTTTCTGGGAGTTCAGAGCTTTAACCGTCGACGTGGACAATTTAATGGTAATTTTACTCGGGAATCAAATTCACCAATTCTTCTGGGTATTCATCAGATACTATGGCAGGGTATCACAGGTTCAAGCATGGTGAACAAATCACCTTTTAATACCCGGTGGTGCGTTTACGCAAATTTTGACACGTTGACAAATTGTACCTAACAGGTTCAAAATATTTTCGATGGCATTTAATTCGTAACACGAGTGTAGAAAACATTGAATTCCTGTTCTAAAGCTCGGACTATAATAACTTATAATGGAACATTAATATTTTAATCTGAACGAGTAAAGAATTTTCAATTCCATCTTTGCCACATAGGAAGCTTCCCATGAACGTGTATAAGCTGAAGATGTAAAGGAAAGGCGCTGAAAATAGTGAATGAAAAGAAAAAAAAATGCATGATTCGTACGAACATGTAAGGAAATTGTGATTCTGCAGATTGGTTTTTTTTTTACTCTATATTCACAGCATCGTATAAACCAATCAAGCATTACTCTCACGCACGTAAAGTACATGTTTACTGACAGGACAATAACGTCAACGAAGAAGAATGGATTCTCTTCAGAAATGCGAGAATACAACCTCTGTTTCGTCGTCTTTTGCTTGCCTTTAAGAAGTGTTCTGGACAATAAATCAATTGAAAACTTGTACTAGAAATGTATCGCCGAATATAGAGATTGCGTTATTTTTAGTAAATTTTTTTAGACTCTAAAGAGATTTTATACAATAAGAACATAGATCAGGAGGACGTGAAACTTTAATGAGGGTAATGTATGAAGTATTCTCACATTCAATATGGGTGGGCACTCGAACATTGATTGTTGTCGATATAGAGCAACGAACTTCGCACAGAGAGGAACTCGTTTCTCTTGATTAAAAATAGCCATGGCTGCTACGTCAGGACTCCACGTCGGTGTTTCCCTCTAAGGATGAATGTGCTTTTACTACACGTCAACTGGGAAAGTTAGGAGGGAACTTCTACTATACGAAGACGAAGAGAGGGAAAGTGCAGCTATACTGTCATCCATATGAAAAGATAGGTGCATGCACGTGACAGTAAAAATTGATGTCATTCAGTTCACGTGCAAAGTTCCATCACTTGAAGGATGAGCAATTTTGATAAATAATTATATCCCTCAACACCGTTTATATGAAAAGTAGGGAATCAATTTTTCGCAAATATAAATCAAATGTTTATATCAAAACTTGCCATGACGATGATCAAGTAAAAAATTAATTTTTCTATGAAATTCGACTATTATTCTATATGTGGTAATTATGTAATTAATAAATAATGGCGGTTCATACTTTTTTCACATTTATCAATCCCAGGGACCATGCGGAACTACAATACCCGTTATTTATTGTTCAAATCGTAGTTTGATAATCAAAAAACAACCCTATGGCCCAGAGGGATGAAATTCTAAAATAATAAGAATAATTATAATAAGAATAATCAATACACGAATGTAAAAAGTAACAGAAAGGAAGTGAACGAAAATACAAGATTAATGGCAATGGTAAGGGCGGTAAGGCATGACAAAAGGTCGGTACAATGGAGTACGATGACGTAAAATGTGTAGGTATTAGTATGCTGCGTTCCAAAACCTGCTGCCATGAAGTACAGTGAGCCCTATGCCCAGCGCGTACTCACAATACTGGCAGTGAATTTTGAAACACAATCGTAGTAGAGCTGATGTCCTCGTTGCCGTCGTAGTCGCGGTCGTCGTCGTCGTGGCGTTGTATGGCAAACCATCTGCTGTCTCACTCTCTCTTATAACCGACGGTTTGGATCGATGAGGTCCACAGGTGCCGGTGACGGGCAAAGTTTCATCCGCGCAAGCGCTACTATCCATATGGTAGATGTGTACCGATGGAATACACTTTGACCAAACATTCACACACATCAGGAGCTCTGGTGTACATTTATATATAAATATATCTAATTCGATGTACATCACATCTGCACATCGAAGTACCCTTCTTTTCCCTTGATAACTACGCCGGTCGCGTCGCACGCGTAATTTCCTTCTGTGGGTTTAGAATCACACGCATCATAAACCAGAGCAAAATATCCACTAAGAAATGTAGTAGTATTTTATCCGTTCTCATCTCCCTGTAGCTTCAGGATAAACTATAAAAGTAGAGATGCAAAGTACATCTTGAAGAAACTTCAAAGTTGTATCGTGCGAAATTGAGGCGAAACGACGTGTAAAAGTTTCTTCGTCTCTGAATACACCATCCTTTTGATAAAAGTACCACTTCAGGAATAACGATCACATTGAACTGCCAAACACTGATATGAACATCGAGCACAGACCTTTCATTAAACATGGTGTGTGGATAAATAGAGAAATTTGACGAATTATTTCTTTCACGATAGCAGTTGTGTTGAGTTTTTAGCGGAAAATAGACTTCAGATATTTGTTCTACAAATTTTGTTTGATGAAAGACGTTGATGTCAGAATTATCGACGTAAACACCGCTGCGGAAGTCGTGTACGGTAAAGCGGCTAGAGAATACTCTAGTGGGAAGCAACAGAGAGCATATCGTTTGTGGTGAACCGCGGAAACTCATCGCGAAGTCATATACCGTGCTTCGTTTCCGAGAGGCTCTATCACTTCCAGTTTCTCGGCTCGGTGAGTTGTTACCTCATGATCTGCCGTGAAGCTTCAACTCTATTGGGGCAACCGAATAGCGATAGTTTGGTGAATTGAATCGTTGCCTCGTACAATGGAATGTATTGAAAACTTGTGGCATCGTTGAATTCCTCGACAATAGTTCTCGGGATAGCAACGTTTTTTGCTAATGTCATTATTAGTCAAGCATTCGTTCGAGGTGCCAAAAATATTGTCAATTTTGATAATTTTTTAAGAGACATATAATTGTCAATATGTTATATGTTAGTGATTCTAGCAATTTTTTTTTAGAGATAACATTTGGAGGGAGCCACAATCGAATAAAAATATTGAAGAAAAAAAAAAAAATTTGTTGAGTTCTCTAGTCGTATGTATACACCCTCAAAAAAGCTATTACAAAGTGTCAGTAGGCAACAATATAGTACTTTGAATATAATGTTATTTCAGACTTCGTTTGACCGTTAGCAGCCCGAAAAAAATTACAATGAATTTGCATATCCGCCTAATTGGATCGATCAATTGGTGCGTGTCAACAAATGCTTCGTTGTCGTCACTTATCAGCTTCTAGAATCGATTTCGGTAAAAGTTGACGCTTCAACAATGACACGCAATTTTTTATATGAATTGGAGTCGGATCGAAGAGGAAATAGTTGGATTTTTTTCTACATACGTTCAGAGTCGTAACAACTACACATGGAAGAACGATTTGTAGTTCGCGATAGGCTTCCGTCACCTTTCAAGCTGAGGCCAATCGCGAAATCGTAGAACAAGTTCGTAAACGAGTCAACTTTATTTCGCTGTTGGAGCCACTGTATAGGAACCAATGGGATAACAGCCAGTACACAGATCCCGCCCAAATAGTCATTTGTGTTCGATGGTATTCATGGAGCTCGCTACCAACAATTGACAATACTTTTTCGCATGTCGTTCTGATTTTTTCCTGATGATCTCCACGCTTGCCAAGCCGTCATAGTATTGAAAGCTCGAGCTTATTTCATGCTTCGATGAAAAAATGAATGGGTTCACCGATGATAGTGTAGTTACAAAGAAATGACTTTGTAGAAAAGTATGGTTGAAGATGATAATTAGATAAAAATAAGATGTAGCTCAGAGGGGCGTTCAATCGTAGATGGCTCAGAGCACAAGGAATATAGATTAATCTCAAGTAGAACCGCTAAGCCACGAATAGACGTGCAAGGTTTCATGAATTCATGAATTAAATATAATACAGAAGTAGAACATGTTTTGCTTCATCCTATCCAATTTACTTTTCGCATCTCCGAGTCTAGACGTACTGCAAGGAAGTGCAAAACGTGCCAGGACTGAACAAACTCCCAGATGACAGTGGACATTTCATCCATTTTCTTTCTTTTTTTTTTTTTTGTTGCGGTTTTTCTTTGATGCGACTTGGAGACCGGAGTAATTCCAACATAAGAGGCTCAATTACAGCGTATTAACTCCTTAATGCCACTTTTACTCAGCAGCCTGAAATACATTTTCTCATTCACTTCCCACCTATCCTTCTCGTGTATCACCAACAAGGGTAACCCTCTACTCAAGAAAAACAAGCATACCGCAATTCAATTGCGACTTTAACGCTACCTTCTGCTGAGGCACCTCGAAATGTGAAGTGACTCTTAGTGTCATAAAGCTTAAAAGGCTTTCATATAAACGAGGAAGCTTGGGGTACCTTCAAATAGTATAAAAACACATCACGTCGCGTGTTTTTTTCTCAAGTTTATAAGGTGGAAAAGAGTATTTAACGTTGTACCCTCTGCTGTTCTGGCTCAATTCGTCAGAAGGCCTTCTTTTCCAATAACAATATATACTCGATAGCTCAGTTCGTCACGATCTTCTTTTTTTTCCGTTCATTTCACAGTTTGTGAAGAACAAAATTTAACTCGTTGGTCAATGACAAAAAAGCAACTTCTTGATTTTCATGATGAGCAAGTCACGATTTTTTTCCCTCGCAAGATGTAGCTGTGCGATTTTATAAATCCTCAGTATTAACGTTCATCAAGAACCACAATCTCTAAAGGCACAAAGCTTGCTCATGAAATTCCGTAAAAACCAGACTGTATCTCACAAGAATTCTGACAACTCGAATCTGCACCAAAGGTAGAAGGAAAATTTTCGTGAGAAGAAAGAAAGTTGGTAAGGGTCGGCCTTACTAACGTTGATAAAATATCGCCGCCTCCCCTATTTTCGTCGAAACTTTGCATCATTTTTTATCCTCATAGCCTATTCCCTTTTTCATCTCAGTCTTTTTATTGTCACGCATATCTGCGTTTGCGCTGATGCTAAAAAACTGATTTCGTCAGAATGTTACGGTGTCGAAAATCGATTCCGTAGTTATGTCTCTTGTCCAGTTTTAGTATCACTGACTATAACACCATCGCATGATTTCCTTTGTGACATAGATTAATGTTTATCGCTGAAAGCTCTCGAGGATATCACAGTAAATGTATGTAACAAAAACATCGAAAACAGAAATTACTTTTTGTATAAAAACTATGTTGACCAAAAATGTGGTTGGAATTACAAAAACCCGAGCTGTGTGCATACAAAAAACTATCTCTTAAAAAATTCCCAGACGAATAAAGAATTAAAAGTAACGAGTACCGAGCCCCAGACGAAAATATATTGAAATAACATCGGGCAAAGTTTTGACGTTCGTGAAGCCCTCAGGCTCAGAACACATCTGCTACGACAACCATACTATGCAGGACGCCTTCCTTCATCATCATATGTGTTCTGGATAACTACATATACCCTCTCATAACACTGAATAATTCATAAACTCGTACCCTTACAGATACTCTTGGCTTTTGGCGTTTTCTTCGACAATCTCAATATTGCTTTTTTGATATTCGTACATGTCTCATCACATGGGATATTCACGAATATGCTTTTTCTTGGTTAATCTTAGAAGAGGAGATAAAAGTTACAAATTTATTGTTTATTGTATCAGAATGAAAATTCTTCAGCTATTTCTGTGTAGTGATGTTATGGTTTTGTATACATGGGGGAACATGGGGCAATGTGGACCCCTGGAGCAAAGCGGACAGTCCGAATTTTTTTATCGTTGGGGCAAAGTGGGCTGTCCCAAAAATAAAGGAAGATCAAATTCAAAGAAAAATTTGACTTTCCGTCATTTTTGGGAGAGCCCACTTCGACCCAAAAATGAAAATTTTTGAATAGTCCGTTTTGCCCCAGGGGTCCATTTTGCCCCATGTTCCCCTATATATATATATTTTTTTCCAATTATCGTCGCAGAAATAAATAAAAATTCGATGAACTTTATGCAAACGCACTCATATTACACAAACGTAAAACAAGAACATTTGTAAATATAACTTACCAAAAATGGTGCCAACGCTATTTCCTATTGCTTCGGAAACTGCCCCATTGGCTAGGGCGTCGAGACAGGCGCTAAGAGCACACGCACAGGCACTCGTACCTATAAGATATTCCAGCACCATGTTCCATCCAATTATGAATGCAATTAATTCGCCTACGGTCACATAACTGTACATGTAAGCGCTTCCGGTCGTATGAGGCACTCTAACGCCAAATTCGGCATAGCACGCTCCTGAAACGATAAAAGAAAGAATTTCATAATCATGTTTCAACAAATAATAATTTTTAGAATATTCCAAAGTATCCTTCAATATTATCGACTCGCTTATTCCCCCTCATGCCCTGTGAATAATTTCTTTACACAGAAATGGTCTCCCTCTAAACATAATAAACTAAGACCCCTCTTTTCGGCTAAGTGATCCCGGCCACCTCCGCATCACATTTCGAAAATAGAGATAATAGATTTTGTCTTTCGGTTCGTGTGTACCTGATACAAATCGGGACAAACATTTCCTCCATCTAGTGCAGACCAATCGATACTCAGTGTCCAGTGGAAAATTGCACTTGTGGCAATCTCCAAAACAGAGATCTTCTTATGAATTTATACGATGAATACAATAGGTCGATGTTTATTGATACAATGTATGAAGAGATCTCTGATTAAAATATTAGTCAAAGCGAAACCCCATCAGCAAATCTACCCTTAGACTGAAATGGCGCACACGTTTCTAAGAAGATTAGAATTTACGATTAGCTCATTTTACCAAAAATCCCCTATTGACATTTTTCAACCCACGTTCAATTTCGGGCCATCGTTTATCAAGCTACGATCCAATGCAGCTCGTTCAATACATCCATCCCTCGCCATCACTCCCACCTTTAATTAATTGGAGATATATGTGGTATGATGTGGACGGCAAGTAATTAATTACGGAAGATGGAAAGCGGAAGATCGTCGGCGAGAGATGGGGATGCAAGTGTATATACGTATTGGTGCAGGCATTGGATGTATGTGTTCACATTTACGTGCATCATCGACGTGATAACAAGTTTAATAGGATTGATAGCAGCATGACATCACGAGCTCTTCTTGTAAGTCGATAAATGTAATGATAGCTTTTAGGTAGGTATAGTAGGATATTAACAGCAACACCAAGATGTGTCAATGATCATTGAACAGTTAGCTGTCTCTGTCTCCTTAGGGGTCACAGTTATATAAATAACTGAAAAAAAAAACAATATTTACTCCTATAAACCTCTAATTAGAAATTTCCAACGTATGTTTGTCAAGTTTTGTCATGTATTTAAAACGCACCTTTGTCGAGATTTCATAAAACTACTTATCTTAGAATTCTTCGTATTCCATAATATGAAAGCTCTGGTGCAGAACCATTGAAAAGTAGAAGAAACCACTTTCAGAATGGTCTTCCCTCGTCTGTTTTTTTTTCTTTTTTTACTAACTGCACCGTTATAGGACGTTATACGCGTGGTGAGATTTTACTCATTGTTAACGATTATGAGTAGCTATTATGAAAATAAATAAAAAATCTCCACCGTCGCAGTTCTCGTTCTCTCGTTGAGATTATATAGAAACCTTAGCTGCAAAAGCAATCGTCACAGACCACGTGTAGTCAGGTCAGACTTCCCCTAATAACCGATTACACAAGTCGTTATCCTTAATGTCGAATCTGCACGGATTGCAGGTTCTACTTAAACTGCGGCATACTGATTGTTTTGTGAAAATAATGATTCTCGACAGAAAAAAAAAACACTCGGCCAGCTATTCAATTAGGTCAAGGAATACTTCGGGCTGTAGTGGGTACGAGTGCCTAAGATTTATCGTTATAAAAACCTCGGTATACGTCTAAAAAAAGAGTATGAACCATTATGATAATGGTAGAACAAAATATATCTACACAGAGTATATGAATATTTGGTTGTGAAAATTTTTGTTGTATTTCTTTTTTGAATTTTATCATTCCATCGCTTTAACTTTGTTCCTGTTCCTGAGAGACCCTTCAGAATGGCCCAACAACAACCCTTTTCCAATGCACTATACTGCATGCATTACATTTGCACAAGGTCCAAGGGAAACTATTAAAAATCCAACAAAAAGAGGCGACTATTAAGTGACGTATCCCAGCAGCAAAAATGATGATACGAAAAGATGAATGAAAATCAAAAAACAGTTTTATTCGGGTCGTGGGATAAATCGAGGTTTTACTTTTACGTTCTGACCTTTTAGTTCATCTTCTTATGGTTTCGAGATATCACCCTCTATTTTTCTAGTGAGGATAGTAAAGTGGGGACAGACAAATATTTGGAAAGAGGGCTTCATAAAGAAATATAAAAAAATCATCTAACCAGTATTTTTCTCAACTCAATTAGTTCTTTCAAATACTGACTACCACATAACAATAAAAAAACAGGAAACGCCTATCAACTGGGATGAACATAATATCCAGTTACGTGACATCATTTTCTTACGTCGTGTTGTGTTTTTATTTTTTTTCGGAATCGTCGAATGTATTTATTTAGATCTACTAGAAAACAGGATACTAACCGGAGAAAATGGAAGCAATGGCTGCAATAATGAAAGAGATGACGACACCTGGGCCAGCGACGCTTCGCGCCACCATTCCCGCAACCAGGTACATTCCAGTCCCGACGCAGGAGCCCACCCCAAGGGACGTCAAGTCTAGAGTTGTCAGGCACTTCTAAACGTATAGAAAAAAAAGAAAATTCGTTGTCAGTTTCATATGTATAGGTACAAATAGTTTTCATTAGAAAATGTTTCAGTTGGTGATACCGTCGATCAATTTCAGTTCAACACTAAATTAACCGATTTATGAAACAATGATTAAAATAATATAAAATCTTTTAAACTCAAATCCAAATGCAAATCTCAAATGAAGATGGGAAAAACCTGTCTGATTTATTATTCTAAAGAGATGTAAAAATAGAAAACGTATTAAAATTTTGATTCATGGTACGAAATGTTTTTTGTATCATTTCGTTTTCCATTTTCTGTATGCTGTGGTAAAAAACGTTTATTTTTGTCATCCGGATGTTACTAACGGTGCATGTTACTAACGCTTGGATTCATCATGAAAACGAAAGCAAAAAAGATAGCCCACGCGATTCATTCATCTCTGAGGCAATAACAGCTTGCGACTTGCTCGCACTCCTCACGTATCAAAGCCTTTCAACCAAGTTTTCTCTTGCACAAGTGTTTCGCAGCTTGAGCGCGATTGCAACAATGAATTTATCGCTATATTACATTCTGTACTATGTATATAGTCAACATTTATTATCCATTTCTCCTTTTAACTAATTTTGAAAGATTCCGATTGCACAAATATTAATGGATATTTCTGAAACTAACACAATTTCATTATCAGGGGTTAAAGTGCTCTCCAGACTAATTAAATGGGTGTTCAATTTCCACAATCGTTCCATACAAAGTTTAATACAGAAATGAAATAACTTTACGGCAAAGTACTACAAGATGTGTTATTAACTTAGAAAAATATTAAAAACGATAGATTTGAGGAATCATTAACTTATAATATTCCGCGATGGTCCATTTTCATCTAAATTTTTAGAAAAATAATCCGTAATTTTAAATCAGTTTTAATGCACCACCGCTTATTTTGTTACTTAACTATTGTGAAAATTTAACACTCATTTGACTAGCTCAACTAGAATACAGTAAACAAACAATTATATAAACAATATTCCGTGATGGGAGTTTTCGTATTTTTTATCTGGTGAGACCTTTCTCCACTGTGCATGATATTTTCAATCGACAAACATTTTACGGAAAATGAGAAGCGATAAAGGCGAAAATGGGGATGTCGAGGAAATGAGGCAAATTCGATAGTAGCGTATTTGCAAAGTTCGACCAGTTGCTGTTCCGGTGTTGCCTGGAAGATACAAAGAGCCACTTGGTTATTCCTGGTATTTTCACTTCGCTATGTTTATCTATGGTCATGCAGTTCCGTATCCTAATATATATATATATAATATAAAGGATCCTTGTTTTCTTAGACTTGTATATATATCATAAGTTTTACGAACACATGGTGATATTGTATAGAATGCACAGCTGAGAAAACTTTTCTGGAAAAACTTTGGTACGCGAGAAGAATATCGTTGGTATTCCATTATGAACATAGATATTATATATATTTATATATCATATGTAATGTGCACGAAGGAGAGGAGAACATTCCGAATACTCATCCGTATGTGGTTTTTTATTAGAAAATCATCGCTTGGACCGTGACTTCTGTACGTATTTGCTGACAGATTGACCAAACGTTTACAAACTTGAAAAGCGTAATTTAAAAAAGTCCACATTGACTCATTTTTGTTGGGACATATTAAAAAAAAAAACCTTTTGTGACACATCGAAAAATACTACTCCTAATTGGATTCCAAATGCAATCCAACTCTAAGTTTGTCATTTTAGTTCTGAATATTTTTTATCGAATGAGTGATCAGAACAATTAATTCACTCGCTATAAATGATTATATTAATGAAAAGGAAAACAGTGTTTTCGTATAGTTCGGAAAATCCTTACTTTTTGATGGTTATCTAAACCATCAAAAAGTAAATAAACGAAAAAACGTCCTCTATGGTAGCTCGACGACCGTATAATTTCATTAAGTGCCCAATGCTGTTACTGGCCATTCATCTGTATGTCTGTATACTCGTTCGTTATTGCAATTTGCGTACCGATGCTCGATCTAATTCAACAGCAGCAGGGATGGAAGTTTCGCTCATGAACACGAACAATGCAACCCCCACATTGACCGTTTAGTCTATGTTACAATCACCCTGTACCACATCTTCACCACCCCTTTGTCATGTACGAGAGACCAACATCGGAGTGTAGTTCGCCAGCGATGTATTCTAGGAATTTCAATCGTGTTCTGATCGCGTCTACGCTCCAAATTCATTGTCAGCTCATCAAGAAATTCCACATTATGGGTACAGCTAAATGATTTTTGGCCACTGATTTTCTCTGGAGGAATGTTGATTTCATGAAACGACTTCGTGCATTTAGACGTTTCTTGTTTCAGCGGATAGTATTCCAAATCGGATAAATTTCAAACGGTTTTACTTTTGTTTTTTCTAAAATTACATCCACATATTTATTGACCTTTCAAAAAAAAATTTAATATGTTGTAAATTAAAAAAGAAGCTATCTGAATAACTTTAATAGATGTTTTTATCAAAAATAAAAGTACACCGATTAACTGAATCGTACTAAATAATGTATTTGTGTTTCCTGTAAAAAAAATTTGTTGTTGTTTTGAAAGAAAAAAACTATGACTGCGTCTACAAAAGATAAAGAAAAACCGAGTAGTTTCATATGCAGTCCCAAACATGACTTCTGAAAACAGCATTACAATGTTTTATAGCCGGTTGAAAGGGTTTCCAAAAGGTTGAAAAAGTTTTTAGAAAAATGTAAGTGATTTCGCGGTGCGTGGGTTGCATCGTGTTCAAACTCTTGTGTGAGCTACAGTGCGAGAGGTCACGCTGTTCAATTTGTAACGGAGATATATACATAAGTGTACTCTTTTTCTTTTTGTTGTTACACAGAAAGAGAGTTCATATGACTTACTTTCGAGTTATCCTTAAAAAGAACAAAAATATGACCGTTTGTTCTGATCGAAATTTTTTAAATTGAATTTTAAATAAATTTTAATTGAAAAAAAAAATCTATTCTAACTGAGAATTTTTTTTATCAAACGGCTTCGTCAAATATATCGAGTGTAATATTTATTTGTATTAATTAATTATATTTCATTAGATGGAACATATTTTACGTTGAACCGTTTAGTTGACTTAACTAAACGTTTTTCTCACCGTGTGTTTATAATTCTCAAGAACATACAATCGTCTACAGAATAAATTTCTGGTGAAAATCAATATTCCAGTATAAATCTACTATCTAAGAGACGACAACCGTCTGGCATAGAATTTGGTTAGTACGCTTGTTGATAAAACAGTTTGATACGCGTACTTACCATCAGTCACGCCCGAGAGTCGTTGAATTATAAACGCCTTATTCAATTGAACTATTCATAAGAGTCTCGTTGCAATAGAGACATTATCGAGTTGGCGAATTAGCCCTTACTTATAGACTATGAGTTATAAATAATGTATATCTCCCCTAATGGATCGGTGTATAGCCATACGGAATTGTCAAGTAACCACGCATTCTAAGGCACTTTGAAATGTAATTAATCCTAAAAACAACCAAAAACAAACGTTGTAACATTCTTTCGTTGCTACGAAAGAATAAAGACGAAAAACTAGATGTGTGCCAAAGCGCATGCCGATAATTCGATAAAACTCTCATTGTATTATGTCTGCTTATTGGTTTTAAGTCAATCTTTGCAACACTTTGAATGGTTCTCTTTAAGTTACGGGCAATGAAATCTAAAAGCAACCGCATAATTTAATTTCTCATTGGATGTTTTATAGTTGTTTTTTGTTTCAAGACAACTGTCCTGTTGAGTTTTTTTTATAGTCAGAAACATTAGAAAACAACTACAAAACGTCGACTGGAAACGAATTTGCTACGATTTTGCAAAAGTAAAGGTTGCCTGAGGTCACTAGACCTGTCGTGTGTCGTTGAATTATTTTGAAAAAGAAATGTATCTATATTCGCATGTAATAATGATGATGTCGACGACAGTATGGAAAAACGTGCGATCTCAAATTATGACGGAAGAACGCCCTATCTGCCTATCTAAACCTATGTTAGATAGAGCGTTCTTCTGTCACAATTTGAGATTGCACGTTTTTCCATACTGCCGTCGATGTGATGTGATAGCTGGAATATAAAAGTAGCAGATGTGCTAAGACTGTCGCCTTTTCTTTCTTTGTATCCTGCCTGTCGTCGTAGGTATAAGTGCCCCCTCCAGCAATTTCATCGAATAAAACTAACAATATTTTATCTCATGGCGTTTTATAGGGCTCTCATAGTTTTAACCCCACAGTTTTCTCGATATTCTAATTTTTCAACACGACTTTTAATATGCATGAGAAACAACTTTTAGAAGGATTTGTTATTCACGTCTCTCACGTTCCTAAGACCGAAAATATAATAAGATGTCATTTCTGCTGGCCTTTACGGATGTTTAGGGAGTGTGAAGCTGACTGCCGGAAACGTTTTTGTCGATATTTGTATATTAATGGGAAATGTGCGTGGACGGTAGTGTATTCAATTCATTTAGAAGACCTTATTGATTCGTTAGACCCGGAAGTATTTCCATTCAAATTTCAGGAAATTTTTTCTCGAAATGGCCGTTACTTTCCAAATCATAAATTTACTCTCAAAAAATAGGGAAAAAATAGGTAGATGCATAAACTAAAAATAATATTTTCTGGGTTGGACAGAGTTTGGAATAAAAAAACACTTCTAATCGTGACTTTTATACGTCAATTGCGATTTTAAGGTAAAATTTGGATCGTTATAATACTTATTTTCTAATAATTTACAAGCTAATCTCACCTGTAGTTTCTGCTTTGAGTCGACCGGATGTACAGGCTCTGGACCTGATCGTTGTTGATCACCCTGCATGTTCTCGATCTTCTTTGTCCTGATGAGCTTCCCGAATAGCTCCAGCCCCTTATCACGGTCCATCATTTCGAACTTCATTTTTTCTTTAAAACTGAAACAAAAATTATAACCATTTCATTGATGATTAATAATCACTTGTAAAAACTCATATGTAGAATGGATCATTATGAAATTTCTATTTCTTCTTTTAACCTTTTGAGCCACCGTAAGATTTATGTTGTCCAAACCTATTTATTCGCAGTCTTTTTCATTATTCAACTATTTGTCGAATCTCGTATTTTTTCATGAAGTTATTCATTTTCTTGTAAACTACTATGAACATCAGAATGTGCATTTTTTCACAAACTCAATAACTATCAAAGGATTTTACAAAATTTTTTTTTTTTTTAATTTAGTCCGGTAGTTTTTGTTACAGAAAATGAAAACAAAATTAATTTGAAATTTAGAAATTTCGAATTGAAGTTTGTCACGAGCGACCTCAAACGGCCCTGAGTACCAAATTTGAAGTCGATTGCAGGAGAAATGTATAAGTCAAAGGGTTAAGGTATCCAAAGATTTCTTGAGTGAACAAAAAGTGCTGTAAAATGAGAGAAGTTTGCTTTTTCATGGAAATCTCTGGTTTGCCGCAATAAACCCTTGCCCTCGCAGCTTTCCGTGGGTAATATCGTTGCAAAGTGTTGGTACCTTTCAACTACCCTCTACAAAATTAATCTGGCTCTAGCGGATCTGTATATATGATGTATACAGAAGCTCAAAAGAGCAGTTCGCGGTTCGGTATCAGAGTGAATTTCAACTCCAAGGACTCTGCACCGTGGCCTTCCAATTTTTCGTAAAATCAAGATACAGGATAAACTTTCTCATTATATATACGCGCTAAACTCTACACAATGAACTCGTTTTTTTTTTTTTTCAAAATACTCAGAAACTATAATCCAGGACTAAAAGCTTAACAATTACCATTTTCACACGTTTTTTTTTCAAACATTTTGACACTAATCCCGAAGAAGAAAATTTATTTTGATCCGGACGAAAATTCATGATTGAATACTCAGTTTTCTTAATCCATACATCCATCAAATTTCAGCTTGTTCGTTGAAATCACTTTTGTGCTACTTTCATTTTTCTGACTTGGCGATGATAAAAAAATCATTTTTAAATAGGTTCGAATCAATAATTAGAGCTAATTGATACAATTTATTCAGATTGATTTGATTATTCAATTTAATTAAATGATCGTATTGTATGAAGATATACACGGAAGCAGAACGAACGTGTCTGACAAAAATAATGATCGGACCATGAGATGTGAAAAGAGAGATATTACTAATGAATAAAAAAATTGAAAGCTTACGTTACATTTGACAGGAACACGGAACCCAAATTACATTATGATTGATATTATGTGTCATTATATACTTTTAGCTTTTTGTCCTGCGTCATAACTTATCTATCACAATTTAAGATGTTACGTTAATCTAAATATTTTCTAAATCTTTGACAGTAACGGTTGATTCGGTTTCCCAATGTTTACATTCTTAGAATTTTTCGGTACGAATAAGGAGTATCCCAAAATAACGGGAAAATTTGGTAAGAGAAAAAAAGCAACAAATTCTGATGCCTGATATGTTGGCGATTTTCGGAACAAGTGAAACAAGAAAAAGCACAGAAAGTGTAACTCCGAAATGTGTTAACGGAAATTAATTCTGAAAATGCAGACACTTGAATGATCGATATAAAGAGCATTTAAATTACTGGTACGGTAAAGGAAAAGGGATGCATTTACGCTGCTCTTCCTTACCACATTGTCCACAAAAGCAGACAATGAGAACAAAAAGTGAGCAAAGTAGGAATGCAAGTGGAGAGAAATGTGTACGAAAGAATAAAACTGAAATGCTGTGGAGAGTGTTCTCACTAATAACAGGCACGTTTGTCAGTTGCATAAAACGTGAGTTCGTCGACCAGGCTTAAAAGCTCGTTGTATCGCAAAGCGAGACAGTCCTACGTCAGTCCCGAGGCCAAAGACCTCATGAACGAAAATCATGAAACCGAATCTACCCTTGTTTGTTTCAGACATTTCGGGGTTATAATTCCGTTCGTAACCTGTGACCCTACGTATAACGCAGATTAATTATTCTTATATCGTGTGACATGGCACAGATTAAGGTAGTAGTCTCGCCATATTCATTCCAAAGTCAACTCTCTGGTTTATTTTTTAGAACTTTGATATCATTTCCCGATTAATGTAGTTGTTATATATTATAGGAATTGATATGTCGTCGGATATATGAAATTCGAAGCTTGAAAAATAAACACCATTACTCATTATTGTTAACTATGTCGTTCAAGGTTAATGTTTTTAATTCGCTGGAGCTTCGAAACTAAAAATAGACGAAATTTTCAATTTTTTTCGAACAAACTTCGTGCTGCGATCCTCTGGAATTAAGAACAAAATCTGTAAAAAGGTTTCGCGTATAAAACTGTGCAATCTGTGATTGCCAATGTCTTGAATACGAGAAAGTAATTCCCTTCGAACGTTTGCACGTAATTTTATAAAATGGTACCCTGAATGTATACTTAAAATTTTGAAACATTCTGTAGAAAAATGCTTTAGCGAAACAGGTAAAAAAAAGTACCCATCCCGCGCGAACTATGTCGCAAAAAGGTCAAGAGTGACAGTTATACAAAATTTATATTGGTACGAAGGAATAAAACCTACGAAAAAAAACACAAAAGCAACGGTATATTGTCCAACGTGATCCTTTATATATAAAAAAAAAAAACCATGTGTTATCATTGTCACAGCGAAGAGTACGCAAAGGTACATCTACTTAATTGGATGGAGGCTGTTTCTCATTACAACAATGTACGTCATCTACATTTCATCCCGTTTTTAATCCCGGAGGGCAGATAAATATGAGAGAGTGCGAAAGTACGTGAAAGGCAAAAAGGGTAATTGCGAAGGGAAATGAAACTTTAATAGTCGACAAAACGTCGGCGGTAACGACTTTATGAAAGTTTTCGGGGAAGCTTACCAACCAGTTTGGCGACGGTTGTATACTCTCTCATGTTGCGTGCACATGCACAGGTCAACTTTTTCTATCAACATGAAATAAAAGTCTGTTGATCGTAGGAAATATAGTCTTGTTCCCGATCATATCACACATAACATTTAAAAATTTCATAGGTATGAATGGAATTCTGAGAGACCCTGACTGTAATCACCAAAAGAATTATAATGAAAAGATATTTTTGAATAAACAATTAAAACATTGAGACTGCGAAAGATGTCATTAGCATTTTCTCGTTTAAGAAAACGCCAACATGAAAATATAAAGAATATTTCCCACTCAACGACACCGTTGGTAGCATCATTTACACGAAACGGCGTCTATATTTTCGAAACTGGTCTGTCATATATTGTCGTTTCAATACATACTACACATTTTGACGTGCATCATGTCCCCGCACTAAAACACGATACAAGATACGATGCAAAAGTGTCGCGACGATATTACCCATCAGGTGATGACATCGAGCCAATTAGTTGCGTACCAATCAATTTTGATTCGGAGCTGATTAACGAGCATTTGTTGGATCAATTTGTCGTATTCGTAGCGCTCATAAAAATTGTATTTTATCAAATATACCGAATGTACCAAACAGGGATGAAATAATTTAATTGTTCAATTAACTTTTTCGGAGATGCAAAGAGACATTTTTGTAAGGCGTTAGACTAAGTTTGCAATAATAATAAAAAGGGTTTTTCATTGACATTACTCAATTAATAAAGTTTTCTGTTACTTATTTCCCTACAAGTACCATTTTTAATTAATTGAAGCTCTGAAGTAACTCTCGATATAAATATGCATAAAAGCAATTGATGAGAAGAGGCACACATTTATTAATTTAGTTCTCTTGTTGTCACGATGCGGACGACGTGCCGAATGAACGAGAAGGGCTTCGTGCGAGCTACAGTTTCGTTCTCTTCGCAGTGAGAAACTGTCGCACACGACTTGACTTCTAACATTCGAAAAGTCTTTATACAAACGGCTGCAGATGTAAAAATATGGTGGTTGCGTCGTTCTGCTTGCAAACTGTCGAATTCCACGTGTGTGAAACACACAAACCTACAAGTTAACCCTGCGAAAGTTTCAACACGAAACTCGTTCACTGGTCAGGAGTAATTCATTCACGAATGAATTACGGTCAAGTTATCAAGGGACGTGCTTGGTCACGGAAGAATAGAATCCACACTATCTACAATCAAATGGGCCGAGAGTTGAACTTCGTGTATATTCAAAAACTACAATCCCAGTCACATATAGTCAATTTTTAGTCACCAAAGACCCTGATGGTTATAGCGTTAAATTATTTTTCTGTTTGATCGACTTTATTTCTGTTAGTAGAAGAACTTTTTAATGAGTTTTTCTGTTACTACCTTATTCCAATCATTATAAAATGTGAATTTTCAATGGTATAGGAAAATCCGGTGGTATGAGAGTACACAGATTGATTATTCGTCCTATATTTGTAGTTCAGGAAAGTGTCTGCAAAGAAAATAAATGAGGAGAAAAAACTTTCAAATTGCTTCCTCGATTTTTCAGACGACGCTCTTGTCATACAATGAATTATGTTTTTTAATTCTAATCCATCTGCAGATGAACACCAATGCGAAAAATTTGAAGAGAAAAATTTGCAAAAAAAAAGTTATCTTTCGTCTTTAGTGTTTCTTATTTTTGTGTGTGTGTGTGTTTTTTTTTGTATAGTTGACTGTGAAATAAGATTTAAAACAAACTACGTACGTAGACTTGCTTAACTCTGAACTTAAAGAACTTTGATTAGATAGTTTTTTGTTGTTGAGTGTTTGGCATTACTCACTACTTGTTATTTTCCCATTTTCCACTACTTCTATACATTCACTGCGATAAGAAACTAAGTTAGCCCTCAGATTCCTTCAGCTCTAGCTTGGGGCACGCGCCCATCGATCGATGTTTGCTCGAAGCGTTTGACATGAGGCAATTCGACGAAGTAACTGTTTAGGTAAATACGGGGCGATTCAGTAAAACCTCTAAGAAGACGAATCTTAGGTCCGGGACGAGATTTTAAGTGAAAGCCTAGGTTCTTCAAGGCGTCTCCCATTGTAGTGACATGTGGCCTTTGGAATAGGTAAAAGAAAAAATTTCATTGTCTCCCATTCGAAAACTATAACGAAAAAAAAACGGCTGAGTACTTCCGCTCAAGATCTTGCCCCGAATGCGAGATTCACGGATTCCTGGATTTTTCTCAATCACCCTGATATATCGTCACTAATTGTCGATGCGAGAAGCAGTTGAATGCCTCTAACGAGTGGTACACACGTAGTGAAATGCTTATTTCTAGAGGAAAATACAAGCTTCCACGGTTGGCTGAAGAGGTACGGCGGCATTCGACAAGTAACAAGAGAGAAAGCAAAACAAAATGCTTGAAGGAATTAGGATCGCTTGATGTAGAGGATCCGCACACACCTCTTCCAAAGGGGAAGGGAGTGGATCCTTTTTATCCACTTGTTCGACCACCATTCTTCCAATTACTCGCTAATCCGCTGGATGTAAACGGAGCTATACATGGATACAGGCATTAGAGCGAAGGCAAGGGAGAATGGAAATCTCTGCTATTCGTCCCTTGTCTGAGAGCTAGTAGAACAACCCTGTGCAGGTCAGACTGACGTTTAATCGAACGTTTAACTCATGAAATACTTAAACGATATCTATCTCCTAATGCCATTGAATTATTTGCAGCCACTGATTCCAATTCACGCGCATGATATATATTTGGAAGACAAAGTGATATTAAACCAATTCAATGAAGGAAGAACTCACCGACAGCGATGGGTGCACAGTTATCACGATCCTTTCCCTCAGTTTTCTTTCGTACAAATGCGATTCAGTAGTGTGTTTCGAATAAGTGGCTGTAGACAACCCTCTATAGGGTTTCACGGGAACATTAAAAAATCAAAAATATATCTGAACTCATATTTTCTACAAGAGCAAAAGAAATTAACAATTTTATCAAAACTCCATTCAATTTTTTTTTTTTTTTTCAAAATTGTAACAAAAGATTTACCGACTATTTCTGTTTTTTTTTCTCTGTGCTCTCTCGCACTACTTTATATTTGGTTCACATTCATTGATTCGAATGAATCTTTTTCGATTAAAAAAAAATGCTCCCAAAGTGAGAAATTTTTTCACGATACGATGATGCTATTTCCATTTTTTTTTTCTGTACAGGAATCAGCCCAAAAAATTGATTTTTGTTTCCTTTTTTTGAATCATTAGATGGATGGAAAAATATTTTTAAAAGTGTTATAATTTTGTTTATCACAATGATAATTTTTTTTTCAACTGATTTTAATGTGAATGCGCACGAAAATACGAAATTGTGAGATTGGTCCCATACTCGGTTCCTCCACCAGTCACACACTAGAATAGTGCTTTGAATACCAAAGTTAAAATGGGAACAATGAAGGGCGAGGGAGAGAAAGCAGAAGTAAAGGGAAGTGGGAAGAATTGTAAAGAGAAGGCACAACAAAAGATTCTCAACCGACGCGTTTGTTGGATATATAGAGTGCATTTGATCTCGAAACTCGTTCTCAGAATCCAGCATATCAAAGTGAAAAAAAAAAAGTTGAACAAAAACGTTTCCGCATTTTTCTCCATCGTTTATTTTTCCTTCTCTCGATAAACCACTCCAGTTTATCGTTCTCTTATGGAGCTCCTCGTGATCGATAAATCATTTTTCATTGAATTAGCCGCAATTGGTGAGCGGTAAAGAGGAGAAATTTCATTTCAAATGTTAGAGACAAAAAGGATTTAAAGTTACAACCATCGAGATAAAATTTGCCATTGGAAATTTCTCGGAATTTCCATCAGTTTCGTTCCCAATTCGATTTCAATTGTCTAGTCTATTGTGGTCTTTGGGTCAACGGAGTATTTCGTCTGTTTGTTGGATAGGACTCCGTTGCTTGTCATTTCGTTTACAAGAATAAAATCGTTATTGGCACGTGTACTTTGAGGGACTTGGAACAAATTTATACAATCGATAAAACATGTATTGTATAAAAGTTTCAATGTAATAAAATTATTTTTTGTCGTTACGGTATATTTTTTTTTCCGTTTCAATCCACGTTCAAATCAACGTCCATTTGAGGGCAACTTCCCATTACTTTTTTTTTCTGCAATACCATTTCATTCAGTGGGAGTTGAGAATTCTGAGAGGTATGCAAATGGCGGAAATACCTTGACGCTTGAATAAAAGCATTCTTTCGTCTATTTTGATGGAACTTACTGCGTTACTACGTTGTTGCTTTTGAAGTAAAACGAACATTGAACTCAAATGGGACCTTCCTGAATACCTTAAGTTCACAGTTCGGTCCACACCCTCTCCTTTTCTGTCTCTTTTTATGCACCCCGCTATCTAAAGTGGCTCCACCTCATGCTCTTATGTAGCATCAACGGTTTATTATTGGAGCCCCTCTCCTTTCCAACTATCTCGCTTCCCAAGATAAAACAATTCCAGTGGCAACGACCCATGCAATATTTCCCATATTGCCATCGTTCCAGTGGGACTCTCTTTGAAACCCTAGCTTCAGCAATATGAATTAAGGATAATTAAAAAAATAGTAGAAACTTGACAGTCTATAAAAGTGCAATAAATTTATAAGCCCAAACAAGGATAACGAGAAAATAAAAATAATAAAAGCGTTTCTTTCTTTCTATCGCTCTCACACACATTCTCCATGCGGTCGCAATTCCGTAACCATCGATAATGATCATATCTGTTTAAAACCATAAACTTTCTATAGAAAATACCCCCCAACACTAATCCAGGATCTACCTGGAATGATGCAAATGAATTCATTACCGGCTGACAATAATAACCAATAATATACGACCGTAACAGCGAGGCTACCTTTCTCGTGTTAACAGTCGAACAGCCATGATAACCGATGGAAATGGCAATCTCCCGTATTACTCGGGTCATGGAATATTACGGCGGATGATGTTGTTGCTGACGAACCACACATGCTAACAAATTTTAATTACTTTTGAATTTTTGTATATAAAAAACAGAAATGTGCATCCTAATGAAAATGACCGTATTTATTTGGTCGGAACAAAAAGAATGATAAACGTTTCCAGTGCTCATGATCGTTCCTATAATTACTGGGTCATTCTGATGAGTTCTTTTTACTAAATCCGAAATAAAAATCGACAATTTCTCTCTTAATTATATAAATATTTTTTACAATGTTTTTGCGTAAACTCTCGCGAGTTGATACGAGCCGATCCCATCTCTGCAATGCCATCTTTTCCTCTCCTTCATAAACCTTCTGTGCCTGTGATTATTATCTACAGCCTTCCCAGTGTTGTCAACAGCCACACTGTCCCGATACACTACTGTATTGCAATGTGTTGACAAGCTAAGGAAAACTGTGAAAAAACTCAATCGATATAAACTGCTGTATTTTGACTTATAGTTCTAAACAGTTTTGGACAAAAAGTGTTTTATTTTTTGCCGTCTTATAAAACGTCATAAAAGCCTCTTGATATGTGATTATTAAAAAGTAATAATGAAGCATCGGCAAAGCGGATATGAGTACAGTTGACGTTTATAGCAACACTCCCTAGAAAAAGCAAGTTCATCCTGAAATTGGTATTGTGTATGTATATTCATAAATATATGTGTATACACACAATTTCAGATAAGAGGATCGAATACAATCCTCTATGCGAAAATCATTGGCAAAAAGGACCCTTATCTCGAGAGCTTGCAAGTTTTGAAATCGAAAACACGTCTACATCACTAAAGCGGCTTTTGTATAGAAGCATTGCAGCATAGAAACGATCAATTCCGTCCGTGGATGTAATTCTGTTGTATAGGGAGATTATATAAAGCAAAAGCAGGCTTGTCCCTGTTTGTCTCCCATAGACTTCATCAACGTTTTCTTGTAAGACCGACGATTACAGTCATTTTTACATATCAAATGGAATTGAAATAAAATATCCGACCGATCTCACATTTTCATTCGATTCAGCTAATCTCAAAGTTTTTATTTACGAAAGTTGTCATCCTGATTAAAGTGTACTCGATGAGTCATAATTGTGCGGTTTGAAGCATAGTGAGAAAAAAACACAATGGGAACAATGGATTAAACAGTTTTTTTATCGTGTAAAACTTGTAATGTCATACTTCCTAAATTTATCTACATTTGAAATTCAGAAGTAATGAAAAGAGTTCAATATCAAGTAAAGCTACACAGCGTGACTCGCTTTTGATGTTTACATTTTTTTTTAAATGTTTAATTGCAGGGTGGTAACAATCCTTTTCGAAAAGGATGGAAGGGCAGAGAAAGGGGACGTCGAGTACATTATTTACTGGAGTTTAGCATGAAATTATTGTATGGCATGTTTTTCGGTGATCTGAGATAGCAAAAAACTTCTGTGAATTTTCTCTACTATATAGTACCTGTGTTTACATTCGGGGTGCATATATAAACGCCTGAAAGTTCCACCTACTCCACCGGGTTTACCTCTCATGCATATACATGTGCCTAAATTTCATGTACGAGTCTATGCTCATTTGATCTGAGTTGTGAATAATGACTATTTGTAAAACAATTAGAACACTTGTTTCCTCCGTAGAATTATTTGCATCTTTTCCTGTTTACGTACGTATGAAACAACAGCAAAATCATTTCCGGATGTACTATATTAACGCTATCCGGTCCATCCGTGAAGCTTTGATACCAATGCAACTGCGATGGATCCGGAAACGATGAACGACGGAGCATCGGAGGTAGAGCTAGTAGTACAAACCAGTACTGGTCAGACTCGACGTACAAACAAGAGAGAAATCGTACCATTTATCGATCACTGCAACAACACAAGCTCTGGTTATCTCGTCTCTCAAGTCTGTATTTACAGAGTTGACTAAAAATGGCTATTCATCGTATTGCAAGGTTAATTTAAAGCGAAATTAGTTGATTTATTTTGTCAATTCAAATATATTGCATTCGCGATGCGAGAAAACGGAAATGAAGTTATTCTGATTTGGGCTCTCGTTTTCATTCTATGTGTGCATTGCAAACCTCGAACAGAAGGGCCTTTGACTAAAAATGGCTATTCATCGTATTGCAAGGTTAATTAAAAGCGAAATTAGTTGATATATTTTGTCAATTCAAATATATTGCATTCGCGATGCAAGAAAACGGAAATAAAGTTATTCTGATTTGGGCTCTCGTTTTCATTCTATGTGTGCATTGCAAACCTCGAACAGAAGGGCCTTTGACCCCTTTTGAAGGTTACAAATGGCACTTTCTAATTTTTTTTTATTTTTATTACTTACATTCTGAATCTTGAAACAATTTGAAAAACAATATCTGAAACCGCGCGTGACATGGCAACATAATTCGCATGTGCATAAATCTTCTCACACTTTGAACGTTCAATATTCATTTATTATTCTTATTACTGAACAGGTTGAAGATTCGGTAACAGCATATATACTTCCTCGCGTAACTGTTCTCGACACATACGAATTTTGTTGGCCAATGTCCAAAACGAAAAGCCTATTTCACGCCAGTTGTGATTCTGCGGAAAAGGCAACCTCCATTTCGCTGAAAGTATTTGTAGTTACCGGCAATATATTGGAAAGTGGGTGAGGAGAGAAACCTTTGCTCGCATCGTGACTGTAACGCGGCCCTCATTTGTGTTCAACGAAAACAGCACTGGGACCATGTTGACAGTTTGTCTCCATTTTGAGAATGTTCCAACTTACGAAAACGCAACTACGATTACATTGTGTACTCCTGATCGTATATAGTTTATCTGGATTACTGTATAGAGAATGCTTGATTGTGTGAGAGCATAAGCTCACACACCCAACCGTCGTCTGGAACGGAATTACTTCGTGTATCGTTTCTATTGGTAACGGCGGCCTTATTATTTCTGCTGTATTAATTATTGTTATTATAATAGAAAAAGATATATTTCTATTATATTATAGGAGAAGTTGATTTTCACATCGGAAAACTGTTACTGGTTGATGAATAAGCACAATAAATTATAAAGTATTTCCAGTACTCACACACTACCTCAGCCTAAACGTGTTTGGATGCTAGGTATGTGACAGAGTGTAAAATAAAAAAAATTGTATTAAAATAATAAATAACAGGAGATATTTTTCGGTATGTAAAATGTTAAAGCCCAAAGGCAAATGTGTTCTGAAAATTCAACGAACTTAAACCCTCAAACAGGTTATCTGAGATCTGTTCTATAATTTAAATACCGACCAGGCCTAATGTCATAATACAGAACCCTTCGTAGATCTTCCAAGACCACCTTCCAAGACATATCTTTCGTCTACGGTTTGAGAATTTTACTCGCTCGAGTTTTTACTCTTAGCCGTAAGGAATCGTTAACTTTTACAGAGAATTATATCTATGCTTCAAAAAGAAACGACGAAAAGAAACACATTATCCGCGGTTAATCAACGAGACGGAAGGTTAATTTACCGGTGAAACAAGAAAACTTCTAATGCGTGGCTTTCCTCTCAATGCTCCCGCTGATGTTCTTTCAAGAATCGTATCGAAACCTGAACGTATTGAAGCGTACATGATCTTCATTAAACAAGAGATCTATCAATGACACCTGGACTGATGAACTTATTGCAATCGATTTGTATACATGGTTCGCCAGTAATTTGAAATCCATCATTGAATGTTGTGAATAGAACTAACGTTGTAAATTCTTCTCATGCATGTTTTTTTTTTTTTTTTATATATTTAAGGGAGAACGGTGATTTCTGGAGAAAAATGGAACGTTTTGAAAAAAATGCAATTTATTTTCTGACTACAATGTTATATAACATTATTGAAGCCCGTCTCTTTCTTTTCACTCCTCATTTTAGCAGCCTGATCTCAACCGTCTGTTCGAACTGTATTTTTGCTTATTACGATGTTTCTCTCCCTTTACGACACTAACTTTAATACCTTGACGGCGGACACCCCTGTTTAGGGACAAAGACCCTTGGGACGGACTCTGAACTCCGCGTTTTGCCGGCGTTGGTCCCTGAGGACCGACGGCTGGGGATAATCATCATGAACTATAAATTTTCCGCTGGCAGAACGGAAAGTATATCAAAATCATTTCTGTCTCAAACGTGTCAATCTGAACCTGTTAATTTATTGAAGCCCAGTCATTTCGTACGCGGAATAGTTACAAATATTTGAACTGGGTTGCCTTGATTATTCCTAACGATTTTAGAGCCAATTGTGCATTCATTTGTAAAACTTATTGCAAACGTCGTTAATCTTTGGAGTGAGAATGAATGTCGCATTCTTCACACGTTAATCTCAATGCGAGTACATGCACGGTCGTTATAATTGAATTCCCGTCTCGTTCCATTACGACAATTATAGAAATAATGTGGGTTTGCGTGGGAACCAATCACTCGCCTCACCGGATAAATCGTTGAGAGAGGCAAGTGACTGGTTTCGTAGCCCCAGGGAATCTCGTTCGTGATCATATGCCATTCAACTTCGGACGGAATCACACTTTCGGTCTGGACAGAAACGTTGGCGTATTAAAGCATATGTACGAGGAAATTGTTCGTTGTTGGTACGCAGCTTTTGCAAAAGGTGCATCACGAGTTTCGAATCGAAATAGTCCCACAGGATGCTAATGTATCAACGCGTGGGTATAATATTCAATGTATTAATCGCTAGAGAGAACATGACGTGACTCTCAAAATAATCAACGGAAAATAAAAATAACAATAAAATGCTGTTGATAACGTTATAGCTTTTCAAATGATTCACATTTAATGTTGTACTTTTAAAGGTCAAATGATTCAGTACCCTTCGAAAATCATCTCACTCAAGTACGACAATGAATAAGTAATCGTTAAAAAATAAATGTCACTCCAAAAATGAATTCTGTTCCTGTTTTCCTGAGAGCTGATAGACTAATGTTTGTTCAATGGTGATGATAAGATCGCTTTATCGTCATCAGTATTGATGAAACTGATTGAGTCGGGCGTCTCGACGATACCTTTTTTTTTTTTTGTTATTACATGAGTAGCTGCAATCGGTTAATATCATAACACTCAGCAATTCTGGAGTGCAATTGACAGTTATTGACGCGATTGAAGACCAGTATCGAGTGGCACCCAGTGTTTATGGTGGTTTGTGCTTTTTGTGCGTTTTTTTATTTATATTCCCTCAGTCGTTTAGTGATCGTTTCTTCATTCAAAAGTGCTGACCTCAGTCGACCGAGGTGGTGGTCAAAGTCATTATTTACGGATAGATTTCAACTTCAACGATCGACCAACTTCATTTCGGTTGCATTTCTGTTGAAATTAAAGTAGAATTCTTCGGTAACGTTTGCTGGTCGTTTTTTCCAATGCATTTACTTTATAACTAAATGTGTTATTGCCAAGACACATTAAGTGTTTTTATGGCATTAAGTATTTCAGTTGTTTTTTTTTTTCTTTTTTTTTCATTCAATAAAAAGCTATAAAGTCTTTCAAATCAAAAAAAAAAAAAAACCTGATAACTTTGTGTCAAAATAAATTTGAAACGACAGTTAAAGAGATGGAACGAACAGTTATCCATCATCTCAGTGCACAATCAAATATACAAGATATATAGGAAAAAAGAGTGTCAGTCCGGGAAATTCCCATTAACAAATCGACTTTCAGAGCGTGACTCGAACGAGCAGAGAAAATGATGTGTCGTGATATGTCTCCAGTGATCGCGATTGCGACGCGATGGGATACAATGAACAGGACGTAACTGTCCAGTGGAATAGGGAGGATCACTTGTCATTTCCAGGACACATCGACACTTCGAACCCTTTTCACCAAGGCGTGAAAAAATGATGAAAGAACAGAAGCTAGGAATGGAGCATAAGAGAATGAGAAAACGAAGAGGGAGAAAAAGAATGAGAGAGAGAGAGAGAGAGAGAGAGAGAGAGAGAGCGCGAAACGGACGTACAGACAAATGAAAAAATAAGCGTTAAGTAAAATCGACAAATCTATATTCTCCTTCTAATTCCACATGAAAAATAAATCGAAATAATCGAAGCAAGTATTTTGAAAATTCTACATTTTTTCACGTGAGATTATTTGTAAAAAAAAAAAAAAACTCCACAAATTCTTCCTCAGGGAGAAAACTTGAGCGAAAGGTAGCGATGAGTAAAGATGACGATGCAAGATGAAAAAGGCACGAGACTTGCAGCCTGCTTCGTTATGACCAACATAAACTCTTTATAGTTACACTTCTTCGCCCACCATCCTGGCGGAAGCTCGGAGTAAGGTTCCCAGAAGCGATTTTCGATATCTGATAAGACGGGTATGCACGTTCTTATCTTCATAACCTATTGGTTATATACTTGTTTCCACCCGTTCCCAAGACTTCGATCGTCATTTCCCACACGCATACACGTATATGCACTATGCCACTGTGAAAAATTCAAGTTAGCGGTGTGCAACAGGTGATCAAATTTTTAAAAGCAAACCATCACGTTTTCTCCATTGTACGATGATGCTTGTCATGTGTTCATCGATCAAAGCTACGTATGTACGTTGGATAAGTCTCAAAGTGAAGGTGCTGTCACGACGTCAACGACAAGATTGAGGGATCACAACGATGCTTGAGAAATTCGAGTAGACAAATAAGTGGCGGACTAACACAGACAGCCAACTAATCACACGAACGATATGCGGCAGTTAACGACCCAGAAATATCTTAATCAATTTTTACATGTCTCACAACCTCGATTAGTGGAAGAAAAAATAGAATGGAAATACTTTTGTTCCCTTAGAAGGTAATTTATAACTTCTGCTTAGGGGACCAAATTTTCAGTCAATTGGGTGAAAAGAAAAATATATGGCTCAAATATTTAACGTGTAAATCACTCCGAAATTTTTTTTCTAGATCGTAAAAAGAAAGTCTATTCAACTGCTTTCACTTCTATCTGATCAACAATAGATAAGTGACTGAGCTTGGAATCCCGTATATCGAAAATGATGTATTACCGAGGGTGAAACATGATGTTATTTATTAAATGGATAAAAGCATAATTCTCCTGCTGTTGTATTCTGGTCAAGAAAGTAACACGTGGATCGTTAAAAAAAGCTAACACCCTCCTTGCCTTTCCCTCCATCTGAGTATATTCTTTTTTCAGTTCCGAGCATTCTTCGGGGGCCATATGACATATTTCAAAAATTAATAAGTCATCATACGAAAATTCTGAAAAAAAAGGGAAATTATATTATATTCCAAGGCTTATGGATATCTATATGGTCCTGAGTTTTTTGACGTGTTCTAGACTTTCCTCTTCGCAACTTTAACAGCCATGGGTTGTGTGAATTTGGATATTTTTCTCATTTTTGTTTTCAAACGCGTTTCACAATAACGAGATGAGTGTTTATCCGGGCGATTACCATGCTGAGGATATTGCTTGAAAACTGGGGAATATTTAAACGGCTGAGTGTGAGGGCCAAGTGCCAAAATTCCACTCGTGAATATCCCCGATGAGCAGGCCAAAGTTCTCGTATAACATGCCTAGCTGTATGACAATGCAAGCCACTATGATGTAAACCGTAAAATATGTGACACGATTGGAACGCGGATAAATGCACATGTATGCATTCCATAATACATGCTGCATGTGCTTATACATGGAAATAAGAGGTTTTCAGAGTAACCACAGTGAGTGAGTTCTTTCAGAGGGTAAACCTAACTTTATGAATGAAGAAGCGAGAGAGGGATGAAAGGTGAGAGAAGAAGTGTTTCCATGTTTCCGTAAAAATAGATCTCCAAGACGATATTGTTGTCTAGAATGCCGTTCTCGAAGGTGGGTTTTCTAGATTTAGTAAAACTATGTGCGGACTAAAATTTCTGTTGGTTGAACAGAGTTCCGGACGTTCTTTGCAACCGGAAAAAAAAATCAAACATATTCTTAAACTGTATTAGTTTCATGAGCAATCGTTCTGGAGAATCAGACATCAAAATGATTTTTCCACAAATGGCGGCGTCTTAAATTTTGATTATTGATTTTTCCTATACTGAAAAGCTCGCCTACGATTCACGAAACAAAACATAACAGTTATTTCGATACCATTGCTGAAAAACATTGTGACTCAAATTGCAAAAAATTGCAAAACAAACATCAATATGCGTAATAAATTTTGACTCTATCAGCCAGTTAGTTAATGAGATATATCGTGGTCCCCATTTTAAAAAGCATTTTCTATCAAAACTTCTGAATTGTTCCTCATTTCTTGCTTTCTTTGAAAAAATCTGTACGTGTTTCCGAAAGACCAACAAATATGTGAAGAAAGTTTCAGAAAAAAACTCGAATGTTTCCAAGTTGATTCTATGCCGAAAATGTACTTTGAAAATATAATTCTCAACAACAATACTGCTTAAAGTTCATCAAATTAACTAATTCATGTTTGTGGACTTTTTTCGTATTTTACGCGACAACAATCATTCGATCTTTCTAAAGTCATCTTTCATCCGTGTTTTTTGTGTCTTTTTTGTATCAAATAGCCAATCGGACTATAAAAAGGGTAAGAAAATAGTGTAATTTTTTTTATTATACTAAAACGAAAAGCGAGAAAAGTTACTGTTCAATTATGCGAGATACATTATAATCTAAATGTTTTTATATGATCTTGAAAGGTTTTGTTTTCCTCTTCTCGTTTATGTTTTTGCGAATCACAACTACCCCTATATATTTCTATAAAAAGCTGCAGCGTAGAGGGCACGTGGTCCGTCTCTCTGGTATACCGTTTTACCGCATTCTTCGAAAGCCTCGAAGCTGCGATGTGTGCCAGCCATAAAGGCGAGGCTAGGCATGTTTTCGCATCCCCCCAGTTCCGCTTGCCCCTCGAACTGAACGAAATACCAAACGGTTCGTTCGTGGGTGCGCGAGAATCGATAATCCCTCTTCACGTAGAAATCGCACTGTAAACGAACTTCTGTCGGTTTGTGGTATTTGTATAGAAGTGGGAGAGGCAACAAAAACACGGAGACCTTTTCTCTTTTGCATTATCCATTGATAGGATGAGAATCATAATATAACGCGTTGTTGGAAACCAATTTCAACACATTTCTGTGGCAGAACAAGTCATTTCCAATGATATTATGAATATGGTTCGAAAATATTGATAGATTTCCAGATTTCAATGAGATACAGATCCACCAGATCTACATGAAACAATATATGTTATTATGACTCTGAAAAAATTCAAATAATAATGATAATAGTAGAAGCAGCTCTGAATTAATGAAAAAAAACTGATGTGTTGATTTACGAACGCACAAAACAAATGCAAATAATTTTTACACTGTTAGAAAATGTCGAAGTACACCGGCGTGCGGAGACCGCGCACGCGGATCAATACAGTTTCCGGTCCGACTTCTCTTGGGTTCTTTGTACACATTCTTGTCTCTAGCTCCGTATTGCAAACTCTGCGACGACCTGTATCCAATACATTTTTTATTGATTTAAAGTGGAAATTAAGGCATCAGTACGCGAATGAAGACCTACGACGAGTTAATCACCATGTGAGAAATAAAAATATGGTTCAACGAAAGTAGAGGAAGTGCAGCATATTTGTAAAACCAGTCGGATTTTGAAGAATCCGAGATTCATTACAACAAACATGTCAAAAATTGAGAACCTTGCCAAAATTTGATTTGGCCAGGAAATACCGGACATTGACGTTAAGTTTTGGTTGCACAGGTTAATTGTAATACCACTAATGTTAACGTAAGTTATGATGAAGCACGTTTCCTCCTTAAATTAAAAAAAAATGAGGAAAAAACCATAAATTCTGGTCCAATTTTGTGCCACAAAATGATGTAAATCAACGTTCTGTTCTTCGGCAGTTCACATAAAAAATGTCAGTAAAACTATTTTAATTTTTTTAATTAGCAAAATTTTAATTTTTTTTTTTTCGAAACTTCTAAATTACTTGTTTTCCAGATATGCTGTACTTTTAAGAGAGAATTTAACTTTAATTGTAACTTCAAAAGAGAATTTAATTTCAAGAGGTAATGGAACCGTTAATCTTGGGATATTTTTTCGTCGTGGATAAAAAAAGAGCTTGGATATATCGATATCCAATGCACGTCTAAAAACGAAAATACGGATTGGTTGCATTTGTTGAGTATACGGCTTAGCATTTCAAGGCTTTACGGATCAAGTAGCAAAGCTTCCTCCGATTCACCAAGGCATTCCTATTATAGACGTCTCTGCGTACAAAGATCGTTACCTAATCCAATCGGTCAGTGGATACAGTGGACCTGTGTGATAACCAGAAATGTTGCTGTGCAACAACAAAACCCAAAACACGTACTACATAGTGCCAAACATAACGAGGCAAGGTTGGTCGATCTCGTGACCTGCCACCCTGACTACGACCAAGATCACACTCTTTGGTACACACATCTCTTGAGTCCCATACACATGCATCACGTCTCTCCGGTCCCTATGAAATATTTTTTGAATAGCAAACGCTTTTATTTTTTACTTTCATCCGTCAATTCACTTTTCTCCATTTATGGTAAGCTTTCAAAACTCTTTTCAAGATTTACTAAGTTAATTATTCTTGAATTTTACTGTCTAAGTAAATAACGAGCAATGGAGCTCCGGAAAAATATGCTGCTATTATGCGATGGAAAATAATTTGGTCCCTCGTTTTAACGAGAAATGTATGCTTTCTCACGTTTTAAGTAGGAGTAGAAGAATTTCTTTGATGAATGAATTATTTGGTAAATGTAAAGCTCAAAGCAGCAGCGTTCACAAGTGAAGCGCTCGATCCTAATATTCATTTTTTCGTAAAAAATTCAGAGCGTTCAATTTGGATAAAAATTTATTCATCTCACGAGCTATCGGGAAGAGGAGTTGAATATTTACGTGGATGGAATTTATGTTTTTTCTTCTTTTGTCCTGCGTAGTTTGTGTTGAGAGGAGCACACAAAACTGCAGAGTACAAATATGCTGAAATCACAAGTATCAGAAGAGCAAATGAAAAGCATCTAGCCGAGTATCATTGTTCCGGATGTAGATAGAACTTAAAATGGAACACCAGGTGCTCGAATCGACGAATATTCGATCAATCGTTTCCGAACGATTCTCTATTCAGTCCCACTCGCTTTTTATTCCATCCTTCCTTCTCATTCTTCCATTCGCAAAGTACAATGCTTCGTTCAAACCCTCCACCCTTTCGATCAATTTTCATTGGCAAAAATTTTGTACATGTTATGACATGTGTTAAATCTCTTGTATCTCCTGTAAATGTCATGATTGTCCAGGACAAGATAGCACAAAATACGAAACCTATTTTTCTCTGTCCCTTGAAGGATCTCTTCACTCTACATCTTGATACCAGACTTCATTAAGTGCTACGAATTGTGTATTTTCCTTCCACAAATTTAACAAAAAAAGCACGCGTCAAGGGATCTAAAATACTCATTTATCTGTGGTGAAACGCGATCCCCCGGGGCTTTTGAGAAAACAAGAATTCCCTCAGGTTTTTTTTCATATTTGAAGAAACAAGATAATATCAGTTTGCGAAATATTTCGAATCACTTTTGTTGGTGAAATGTTTCGACGAAATGAATCGCAATTTTTTTTCATTGTCATTTGAGATGTTGTATTTTAGAATTGTCAATTTCAGAAGCAAAAAAAGTAATTACACTCCTATTGGTTTTGGAATGTTTATTGCTCATTAGCGTGGCATATTAAAATAATTAGAACAATTTGATCGAACCATCGAACAATTCGAGAATAGCTAAAATCCATATACGAAAAACTCTATTGTTTCGTCATCTTGGAGTTCATCATTTAGTTTAAAAAAATATCGTTCATGACATATTTCGCATATTAATAAACTCACCACACTAACAATAAAAGAAAAAGTTCATTTTAATGGACAAAAGACCGAGAGAGTTGCAAAAAATCACTTATTTATGAAGAGGTGGGCAAGCACAATAGTAAAGATGATTTAAGGACTGAATACATTTTGCCAACTTTATGATCGATCCATGGCTCTAGATATCTATATATATCAATAGCAGACATATTTTTGCACGAATTTGTATTTTCAACTTATTTCGAATTTTGCTTACGCAGAAGACAAATTATTAAAATCAAATGTAGCCGAACGGATCGCGGTAGAAAAATTACCACGAAATTAATGTCATATAAAAAAAGGGAAACCGAATAAACGAGTGCGTAAAAACCGGCTATACTTTCCAAGTCTTTTTCAATTTTTTTCGTCACGTCACAAAGTTTATTTAAGCACGCGATTTGTACACTTCAGAACGATTTGTCATAACGTATGAGGCAAGCTTTAGGGTTAATTTTTATTCTTATTCACGCAATCTCCAATTGTTATATTTATTCGAGTCAAAGCTTTTTGAAATTGTTAATATTCAAGTTTTAATACAAATTTCTCTTTCACGTATTATTGTTTCGTTACGATTCATTTTTTCAAATAATTTCTTCAAATATTGTTCGTTTGTAAACTTCATATGCATGAAAACTGAAAATTGTATTCAAAAGTAAAATAAATCATGAAGGTTTGTGCAGTTATTTCATTCACTTCCACTAGCAGCAATAAGGTTAGCCGCATAACTTTAGAAATCATCATATTAAATCGCGTGAGTACTACCTCAACGAAATACAAAAAGCTCATAGAACTTTCACGTCACACCATCTACTGAAGTGTGTATACGATTTTTCACATTCCTGAGCAGTCGTTGTACTACGGCAAATAACCACGTTAAATTATTCGAGATGAATTCCTCTCAGTGGATGTTGTTGGCTTCAAATTTCTGATAAAATAGTTACGGTTGCATGTGTAATTTTATTACAATCTCTATAAATATTGAGCCGTAATGTAAAAATGAGTTTGAACGGTTTTCACTCGAGAACCACTAAACCAATTTCCATGAATTTTTCACAGGAATCTACCGTTTTTTAATAAGATTAATTCAATTATAAAAAATCACAGATCAACTTTTTAATGGTAATGACAAAATCTACATGCCTAGGTTGACGTTCTCGTAGGTTGTACGAATCTTTTATTCGTTAATATCTTTTCATCCGAAAGGCGCTATCTAAAATATTATTACATTTTGCTGAACTGAGTGATAAGTTTTCTAGTTTTTAGTGGACACAGCAAGTACAATTATCCTATAATTATCCTATTTGTGGATGCTACGAGAGGGGTGTCGTTTTGCTGACAGGAAGTCGATTAGGGTGCTTAGGGTCATTCAACCACCAGAAATTGGGAGAAGGCTCATGACTCATGCCAAGTTGTTTCGATAGATTGTTTTTTATGTAAATGCAAAGAAAGAATTCAAATTTGTAACTCCATGTCGAAATAGAAAAATTCACCGATCATAAAAAAATGTGGATCAATGAAAAAATACGAACTACCAATTCAAACATCAAATATTAGAGCACAAAGAGAATAGCACTCTTAATATTCCAGTACCGTTTTTCGAAGTACTCTAGAGAGAAAACTTAAAAAATATATTTAAAAGGGCAACAGAATAGCAAGATAGCACATCACTTCGATGCTGGCTCATTGGCCCAATTGTAGCTGGGGGCAAAGCCGTAGGCACAACTAGTATCGAATGAAATTACAAGAAATTCGATTAATAACTTACCTTTTCATTTATAATACAATATAATTATTTTTCTTAGATTCGCCCGTGTTTTCTTTTCACGTTCTTTCCCACCACCAATAATTTTTCACTCTCACTCTTTAGGTTGGTAAGCGCACGCGGGCGCTATCGTGTATATAACTCTCGAGTCTATTTTCGTATATCGTTTATTATGTCGCGTTTATCGTCCACTTTCGACCCCTTTTCCTTTTGCACGCTATATCGTACCTAGAAATTCCACGTATATTTGTATATACCTATACATTCACCGTCTTACACACACCACCTTAACACAGCGTCTTAAACACGCCACGGCAGTTCTTTCTTTCACGGTTTATAACTTTTTTTCACCCCTTAACTCATTTGAACTGTCTTAAAAACCACGACTCTTTGGGTAAGTTTTTCGCCCGATAACGGACAGAAGAAGAGAGAAATAAAGTTCAGTGGAGGGTGTGTTGCCAAGATAATCAACCTCAAACTTAATTACATAAATGCTCCCGTACCTGAAAGGCTAAAAACTAATCACCGTCGGACTCGGTCATGGTTGCAGGCGCTGTTGACGACGCGGAAGGGTGTTCCGTTTATTTTCTCTGTGCTTTCGCAAGAAGGAAACAAAAACGCGATTAGCTTACTCAGGGAGCTGCGAGCGCTAAGTTCAATCGTGTCGTACGTGAGCTCACGACATTAAAAACAATTAAGTATATAGATATATCTATCTATATATACTCTGCATACATATATATACGTATTTATATGCATAAATATACGTTCGTTCGTGACGTTGTTTCACGACCGTGAAAGCTCTTGTTCTTCGTCTTTCTCGTCTGTCTAGAAACACTAATCCACAAACAGCAAACCGATGCACAAGCTGACACACGCGGTAACAAACTCACTTCACTTGGCGTCTCTTCTTCTTGCGTTATTCGCCCGTCTATATATTATCTGATGATATGTAACTTTAAATAGTAATTGAAGAATTTATCATTGCTTTTTCAATGCTGTTCACATGGACAAAACTTTCATTCTCTGTCGTCCATTATTTATTTATTTTTCGACACTGTTAGATAATTAAAAATTATTTTTCTATGTATACACGTATATTTATATATTTATATTTATGTTGTTCAGGATTAAGACGGTTTATAGATTTATAATTGAAATGGTTCCGTTTTAGTTGTTTTTCCTTTTTTTTTCTTTGAGATCTAAACTAATGGAATTTCGCGTGGCGCTCGGTGTTATACGGCTCTCCCGGTCTGCCTCGAGTCACATTTTAGTTGCGACAGGGGAATCTCGCGGTGCGCCTTCGTGCACGCTCGTACGCTCTTATTCGCCCTCGGTACCACCCCTGTCGTCGTGTCTCATCCCGCTGGCGTTTACTCTATCATTCTCCTTCTCTGTTTTTCACCCCTCCAGGGTATGCTACGACCGCCATGTGCTCTCCCACTAGTTTCTCACCACACTCGTTTCTCCCACCCCTAAACGTGTTATTTTCATCCCTCAAACGCCGTTCTTCCCCACCCAAAATCTCACCACTCGAACTTTTTTACTTGCCCTTCGTGCCACAAGGAGAGGGGCTGCGCGGAGAGCACTGGCGCCTGGAATGCTCCACTCTTCTCTCTCTCTCTCTCTCTCTCTCTCTCTCAAAACTTCCCCTATTTCTCTTCCCAGGGCTTTTTCCACCCCATCTTTAGCTAGCCTTTACTTAGACCCTCGGAAAAATGACCCTGCTCCAACAACCCCTCTTCGATGTTTTACCCTCCCTGATGTTTCATCGTTCGGTCAGACTTCCAACCTTACTTCACCTTTATTCACCCTCATGACTCGCTCCCTCGTCAACGGAATCCCCTCCGTGTTACTCCAGCTTCTCTCCTATTGACGTTCTAAACCCCCCCGTTCTCTGCCCCTACACCCCCGAAATCCTAGGCGAAATCTCTTGCCCCTTCTCTTTCTCACTCTTTCTCTCATCTTTCCTCCCTCACTCTCTCTCTCTCTTTTTCTCTCATTCTCCCATTTCCCCTGTTTCCTCCCCCAAATACGAGACCCCTCGTGTGCAGCATATATTTACTTCGCTGACGTAACACCACACGGTGAACGAGAGAGACAGAAAGACCGTTACGTCATAGAAATACGTAAGACGCAGCCGCTATAGTGTTTTATCTGTTCTAGTACCTCTCTCACCCTCTCTTCCCCCAATTTTTTGTAACTATAAATACGATGTATGATTATTTGTAATAGAAAGCACAAGAGATATCCAATGATTGGTTATGCATTTATTATCATATTCGATTGAATATCAATGGTAATAATAATAATCATAGGTCGATTGTGCGGTTTTCTAGCTGATCGACTTATCGTATTTTTCAGGTTTTAAGTAGAAGATATGCATCTATAGACAGAAAGTGAATGTTGCAGCAGTCGGTTCCCATTCCATTTGAAAGTTAATTACCGTCAATTCCCCAAGAAACAAAACGGTCATACAGTACCAGTACGATGTAAGCATTTCGATCGTACAGTGTGTACCGGTACAAAAGCTATCCGGTACGTGCGTATGATAAGCGTACCATACTGGTAC
This sequence comes from Campoletis raptor, assembly GCA_948107755.1. Lineage (NCBI taxonomy): Eukaryota > Metazoa > Arthropoda > Insecta > Hymenoptera > Ichneumonidae > Campoletis > Campoletis raptor. The sequence goes on from OX403622.1 coordinate 16,761,383, forward strand.
AGCGTATTGGTACGCGGTATTAACAAAATACCGCTGCTGTGTAGTGATAACACTCGGTCACAGCAGTACGGTGTGTTCTCGCGGTACCAGTATGTCTGGGGGACTTTACAGTATAATGTAAATAAATATTAACCAAGCCAAAAATCAAGCGTGATAACAAACTTGATCTTTGGCTTGGTTAATACGTTATACTGCCGTGGTACTACTTCGGTAGCTCTACAGTATCGACGGCGCAGGGTTCGATCCAGCATTCCGGATTCCGGATGCCAGATCCCGCGGGTTAGCCCCCTTAAGCCCAATAAATTGATTTTTTTGAATATCAATCATTGGTGGTCGTACAGTGGTTCGCGGTCGCGCAATTGGATCGTCCAGTGATGAACCATTTTTTCAAAAAATGTATTATAAAATGTAGCCTCCGACTTAACCCTCCAAGCAAATAAATCGACTTCTATTTTACAAATCTTTTGAGGGTCAACGTTAATATTGTCCGGAAAACGGTTTAATTAAGATATTCTTCACCGACAAAATTGAAATTTTTGGGACTAACTTTGCGGCGAATTTCAAAAGTGATTAGCGGGGATTACACTAGTCATATGGGTTTCAAATTTTCACAATGGTTGCATGCAACGTACAACACATAGTTTATTTACATCGAAAATACTTCAAAGTACACTTCAATTATTTTTTAATTTTTATGCTGGCTATTTCGTGCTATAGAAATGATTAATTTACTCACCGTTCGATGTCTTGTTTCACCTCTCACGGATTTATCTGCCACTCGTAACGTGTGGCAAAGCATCTGGAGCAGTGCATAGTTGAGATCCATTGCACGAGACCCTCACTCCACCATATTTCACTCATTCCCTTTGATTCAATGAAGTTTAACTTCATAATAACGATCGTTTATTATCGTATTTAATCCCGTATAAACGATTTGATTAATCTCACGCGTTGGTTATTTTTTTCACGCTTATTTCGCGAATCAACACTCAAAATTTTACTTTCGAAAATTTTCACACCTGACATTTGTGTTTAATTACGAAAGTGATTTTGTATCCAAAACGAAATATCTAAAAAAAATGTATACCTACGATTTTAAATATTAGCAAAAGTGTTTCAACATTATCGGTTAGTAATGTGGAGCCTACGTTGACAAACAAACTTCCGGGCGGGAGAATTTGACAACTTGGGAAAAAAATGTAATCACTATTGCGAACAATTTTAGTGTATTAATTATGAAAATAAAAATGTAATCGCTCATCTTTAATCTTATTCAATTAAACTATTCATTATTTACTAGTATTGTTCCGTTTTTATTTATAGATTTAAAAATAATTGAATCATAGAAAATATCCTAGAGTTGTATAGTATTTTTTTGAAATTGAGGATAAAAAAGAATTCTACTTGTACTATTATATATTTCGTTACGTAAAATTGATCAGCATCGAGAAACAATGAAGCGTATCGTTTCATTCACCGACTGACGCTCAGACCGCACTCTCCGCGTATCACCGGCCGGCGCGCGATTGATACTAGTCTTATCGCGCTCTCCCGCTCACCCTACTGCCCCGCGCCCGCCCCACCAGTTGTTCTTCCCCGCTTCGCCCCTCGCGGCGCGCTGGCACGGCGAATGTTCCCCCACTATGTAGCACGCTCAACCGCAGCAAGCACACGGGACTCACGGGAGCGCGTAGAACGTAAACAAACAATACCAAAGGCACACTACACAAGTTTACGTCGAACTCTTCAATTTATTCCAATATACTGAAAAATAAATTCATCAAATAATAATTTTCGTTTCATTGGTCGGCAAATGTACCCGATAGTAAAATTGTATTGAGTAAGTCTAATGAGAGTTTAATTGTACATACAACTTTAGTGTCAAATTCTGTATTGCAATTTTGTTAAGAATCTTTAAACTTTAGATAGAATATTTCTTATGGATTTTAAAAAAATAGTTTTTATTCATTGCCATATCAATATTCGTATAAATTTAACAGCGTTCAAAAACACGTAAAATCTGATTAAAATACCAAAAATATCGTGATTTTTAAACAATTTTTAAGTGGCCTTATTTAACAAGATCTATGTTCCGTGGATCTTCTTCCTAGTTGATCAGAACAACCACACGAATGAAAAAGCAGCTAAATTTAAAAAATCACTCTGAAAAGCAATAAATCCTAAAAACAACCACAAAAAAAGCATTATAAATTCTAGAACAGTTGCTACGAAATAAACAAGACGAAAAAACAGCCGAATGGCAGCCCACGATATTCCGATACAACGTCGTTTATCTAGTGGTTGCTTTTTGATTCTAAGGTACGAAATACTTTTGTACAGTTGCTTTTCGGTTCTCCAAATGTTGTAAGGAAAATAATGGGAACCTGAAAGCAGCAATATAATGGAATATCGCAATAAATGTTCTATAGTTGCTTTTTGGTTTCAAAGCAACTGTCACGATGAACTTTTATTCGGATGGTTTTGTATTTTTTTTTTTTTTTTTTTTTTTTTTTTGGTGAAAAAAACGAGGAAATAACTCGAAATAACCGGAGACTAATTTGCAATAGTTCCATTGATCCACCAGAGATCTGAACCTTCGCTTCCAGTTCATGAACGCAGCAAGGACATTTGAATTATTTCAGATTACAGTCAGTTATTTTTTCACAATATTGGCTTTTTATTTCATTTATTTTCATCATTTTTTGCGATTAACGATGGTACAAAACTAATCTACCTATTTACAGTGTGTTCTGGTTCCAAGATCCAGGGACCACAGAAACGGTTTTCCATACCGAGCGTGAATATCTATTAACTCATTCTCACGCCTCCTCTTCCCCTGCTCGCCAAAAATACAAAGTTTATTATAAAATTCTTTAGTTCGTACTCTCAACCTGAATATTATTACAATTAATGACATACAGGATGATGCTCGTAATCGACTTTTGAATCACGTATTTCGCTTTATGTACAACGCTCGATTTCGATCGCGCTCGTGCGCACTACGTGTTTTTTTTTTTTTCAATTTTTTTATTTGTACAATAAATTATTATGCTTTTACATCGAGTTGGAGCACGTGTAACAAGCTTATTTTTCTTTCATCCCTTCATCTCATATTTCATAACACAGAAATAATGCAAGATAACAACCGACTAATGAGATAAAAATTGAGGTAATTGTAAACAATCAATGCAATGATCTAAAAAAATGAATGGCTATTACAGAATGATTATCAAACGTTAGTAATGAGAAAAAAAAGCTTACAAGATACGCCACATTGAAAAAAATGTTTTTCAACATCTTCGAGCTACATCTGGTCCTAAGGATGAATGAAATTTTACATTTTCGGGTATGTATTCTAAACTTGATTTACATCCAATGATTCTGTTTTTTATCGGTTCGTTTTTTTGTTTCCTTTCCATGCAGATTTATATGCGTCAAAATTTTCGTTTGTAATTCTACGTCCCCCTTGAATAGCACAATCATTCGGCATATTGAGCCGCGTCTATGGCAATCCATCAAACTCTAGATGGTATTTAAAATTTATTTCCCTTTTTATTCATCTCTTTCACTCAACCTTTTAACGATCGGTGGAAATACGAATACCCACTCGACAGTGATTTTCTGGTATTTACAGTTCGGATTTACTAGAGTATTAAAAAAAAAAAAATGATTTTTCACATTGGCACATTGCGTTCGTAATTTAAAAAAATATTGCACGTTTGAACCAAATGAATTTGGGAAAAATAATATTGTTACCGTTACAGTTAATAATTCCTAATAAAAATTTGCCCAACAACCGTTAAAGGGTCAAATTTGTGCAATTCAACGCTCCTGAGTTTATTTTCAAGCCTCGAAATTATAACTTAAATGGTCCATCACTCGGTCGCGGTGTACGGTTTTCGTAAATTCATCTCGCTCGCGGCGAGACTCTCACCCTTAACGTAATAATCAGCGGCATCTCTTCGCCTCGAATTAACACCATCTCCGTTCGCAATACCACTGCCCTTGCCATTAGCAACACTTCCGTTAACCGCTTTGGCTGAGGCTGATGAACTGCACAGAGCAAACGATGCAGCTGCCGCTGCATGCTTTGCTCTCTGTATACTTTGCTTCTGTGCATAACTCTGATTGTAAAACTCTCTGAACAGCACGAAGAACATAACAGCGTGAAGTCCGATCCACCAGACGAAAGCTTTTGGGTAGTTGCAGTCGATGAAGAGAAGCTGGAACGCGTGAACCATTACGGCGACGAATTGCACCATCTGTAGTGCAGTCAAATATTTCTTCCACCATAGATAAGGCTGTATTGCTGGTCCCAATGCAGCTAGCAAATAGTACGAGTACATGATGACGTGGACGAATGTGTTCAAAAGACCAAAGAATGATGAGTGGCCACCTGCATTTTTTTTCAAAGAAATTTTTATGTTTTTCATTATTTCTCAAACAATTTAATCAATTAGGGTGGTAATCTCGCCAGAGTCGCGTTTTAAAGATCACTTTCCGATCAATTTTTCAAAACTTTGAAGTAACTTGAGGAATAATGCAAAATTATTGGTCATTATGACTTATAGGAATGTAAAAACATATTAACTTTTGGATAAAATGTATAATAAGAAATTTAGAATTTTAAAGATAACCAGATTCACAGATTTATATCTGTGAATCTAAACGTAGCTCTGTAACTAAATGATCAAAATTCTTGATTTGTTGTGACAAACTTCTTCATGCGTTCCTCTGTAATGTGACTCTTTCCAGTGCTCCCCGTGAGAACGCGTGCAAAACTACGCACACTTTCGCATTTTCAGTATCTTGGCGACAGTACAGTGAATTTTTTACAAATTCTTCTACACGTAATTTCATGATAGTGCCCTGAATGTGTGCTCAAATTAGTTCAGAATTCTGCAGAAAAACGCTCGGACGAGATTACCACCTTAAATCCGTACTCATTTTTATTTTCATAATTTTAATATATTTTATAGTAATATATTTTAAGTATTTTATAATAATACGAAGAAAAAACAAGTATTTTTTCGTCAACATTTACAAAAACAAACAAATATTACGAAAATTAATCCATAATATAAACATTTTGTAATGAAAGTTAGAAATTTATGTAGTTCAAGTGTTTGACGATGTAAAGAAGCAAAAAATGGTACTAACCGGGAGTGAATTTAACGCCGAACCACACGGACATTGGCATGCATCCGTGATGAATGACGTGGAGAGCCGAAACATGGTCGTTCTTCTTTCTCAGTACAAAGAAGATCTGCATGATGGTATCGAAAAAAAAGACAAAACCAAAAGTTTGAGCTTGAAAAGTCTCAGAGGAATGGGCTTTTTATAATTAAAAAAAAAAAAAATACATATTTAATTTCAGTGAACTCACCGTGTCGAGGAACTCCGTGAATTTCGAGAAAAAGTACCACCAACAAGCGTGAGTCATCTATTTTTTTTTGTTCATAAACACACCAATTAATAAACAAAGCAAGTTTATCGAAATATTGTAATAAATAAATTATAATATTGCAGTGCTGTTGCAGTTTTGTTTTGTTGTAGTAGTTGTTGTGCGAGTCTGCGTACGTGTCAGTGTCTGTAAATAATTGTATTTATTTCTCTCGTATTAGTGCTGTGACATTTTCTTAGTGGAATAAAGATCGTGAAGAGGTAAGCATTTTTTGTTTGTTTGTTTGTGTATTTAAAAGCGTTGGTCGTGAGACTCGGATACTATTAAGGAGAAGTGGTTGGCGTATGTTTGCAGGTAATAAGTATATGACATGTTTGGTGTGGGTGATGTTCGTCTGATGTTTAAATCGCCATTGACGAATATCGTGTTAATCGCGTAAAGCAATTGTTCTAACTACTTTCATTGTTAGTGTAGCGTGTTTTGTGGATGATTTGTAAAACAATATAAACATGATAGAATCAAAGAAATTTCATAGTTAAATCATCAATTTCGAATGATTCAATCGTATTTTTGTTGTTTTACTAGTTCCGATGATAGTTACAAGTATAGTTGTATTTTTTTCCTCAAAATAGCATGTGTGTGAAGTAGACTAAACATAATTGTGATTAACCATGTGCCTACTTAACTCAGCAAATTTGAAAAAAAAAAGAAAAAGAAAACTATATTCCAGCCATTATTAATGAGACCCAATAGAACCGCGATTACTTCGAAAGACTGAACTATTTATACAACTTTTTTGATCAATCAGATTTTCTACGTTGTAAAAGTAAAGCAAGTTTTTTAGTTTGTTGAAAAAATGATTTGTGATGCAGAATAAACGTTGCAATAAAGTACGTATCCAGAGTAAGTACAAAATGATAGTTAACGTTTTTATGTACAAATAAATTATTTGGACGCTCTTCGAGTTGAGCAGATATCATATCGCGGTGTCTATGGTCTCTCTTTTTTTTTATCGACACCCACCCGTGTAGCTTCAGGTCCGTTGCTCTCATCTACCGGTTGACACTTTAGAGAATAGCTTCCAGTCAGCCATCCGCCCATTCCTAGCTGTAACCACAACCGCCCAAAGGCCATTCTTTTATCAGTCAACGCTTGATTACCATCACCGTCTCATACACCGATTGACTTTATTTTTGAATATTGGTAAAAAACATTCTCGTTGTCTTCTTTTGCCCATTATTCTCTTATATAATACTTGTAATTGCAATTGCAATCTTATAGCGTGATACTTTTTTATACGTGTACAAAGTTAATCGGTGTTCCATAATTATACCGTTCAGTATTTGACGATATCGAGTTTTGCACCAAATGAAATTTTTGGCCACGCATCCACCGGAGACGTTGTTCTGGTATAAGTTTATTAATATTTACATAGAAACGTGTTGACGATTACCCGAATAAGTGCCTCTCAAGAAAACAATTCAATGTATTTCTACGATTAATCAGGATCGAATATTATTTTGATTTCTTCATCAAATCACAGCTCCAATCACAAAAGTTCATTGAAAGACTTTATTCCCTAAAATCCTTCAGACAAAATCGTATAGAATTACAGAATGAACTATCAATCAAAGTCACTCATTGGTGGAATCGTGCCACACGAACGTCCTACTGCTGAAAATCTTGTTAGTAATAAAGCCTCGCTTCTCTGCATATTTAAAAATTCAAAGAAAAATCTACAATGGATGAACGGAGAAAAAGAAAGAGCAAGAGCTAAAAATAAATGAACAAGAAATGAACGATTTAAAAAAAAAGCCATGTAAGTTCTACGCAAATAACTATAGAAAAAAATTCCACCAATTCACGATCCAAGCCTTGCCAGGATATATACATATTTATATTTGATGATGCGAACGTTTTGTTGCAATCTCTTAATTGGGGGTAGGGGTGGAGGGATGAAAAATCAGTCCTATTATCGTCTTCGCGAACCAAACGTGGCGGCTGTCCTCTGTCGAGACGAATCTGGGAAATAGAAGCCTCGTCGGCTCAACTTACCCTTATCGCAGAAGGGCTGGTTGAATAGTCCACTGGTTGACAACGGAAACTATACTGATCCCACCAGCCGCCCATCAGGCACTATATTTTGCAAAATTGAAATTAAACCGCCCTCGAAATATCGCTAAATGCCAATCCGTCAATCGAACCCAACCTCTTATAATAATGTTATTAATTTTTTTGTCATTGCAAACACAAGCTACGTAGAAAAAATCTTAAGGATTATCGTCGAGTAAGTTTGAAGGAATGGATTACTTGGTTTGGCACTTCTACGATCAAAATTATCTGAAAATTTGTCTTATTATTTCGCGAACGTGATATTAACAGATAAAACACACTCCACGATGCTGCAAATCAAACCAGGTTCAATCCTTTGGAGTGAATGAAAATACACAAAACTGGTTAAGATCGCAGTTCGAAATAAAAAAAAAATATATATATATATTATTAGACGAATCTTACCTCGTAGAAAATCCACGCTGAAAATATGACTTGGAACAAATTATATGCTATCATAACATTCTTGAGCTGGAAGGGTTTCCTATTTTCCATGAACTTTGGGCCAATAACTTTGACCAGGTACACGTAGGACAGACAGATAAACAGCGTGGGGAATGGTGAAGACATTAAGAACCAGTTAGACGTCCGGGAGTCTGTAACAAACAACACCAGGTCATTAAACATAGAGTAACAGACCTTTTTATACACGTGTGCACTTTCTATATATAAGGAAAAGAAAAAACTGATATTTTTTGTTCTAACGCTTCGGAGCTAAAGGATAAGTGGTAAAAAAAACTTTTTCCTCATTCATTATGATAATCGATTTCGTTGAGTTTGGTTTTGTTACGCAGAAGCTCAGCCAAAATATGATTGAAAATCGTATCAAGAAAAAAAGACTCATGGGTTGATTGATTTTTATAATTAATGCAAATGAAAAATTCTATTTGGGTAAATTCCCAGATGCTCAGGGATTCATATTGAATTTAACGTAAATAGTTTTCGATGGTCTCTGGCATTTCGAACGTAGAATAATTTATGAAAAGTGCACAACACTTGCTATGCATACGAAAGATGAAGCAAGAGAGATACCCGATCCACGCAACTTTTGTTCTCAGATCGCTATTTCTAGAGATGATGCGAACAAAATACTGGAAAAGTCCTCTTAACTGAACCTTCGTAATTATCCGCCATTGTGCATTCGCGAGGGACCGAAGAATTTACTTGCTTTGTAAAAATAGTAATGTACCATCTTGATAAAATAAATATTAGAAGAAAAATTTAAGAGAACCTAAGAACGTCATTTTCCGGTAATTGATGATAAAATGTTTTAAGGTAAGTGTGTTGGTGGCAATAAATGCATCGACGAAACAAGGAGAATGTAATAAACAAAGAAACGCATGAAAACATTTTCTTTATCACGAAATGCTTCTCGTATTCGATAATAAGGTTTCATTGTCCATCATTTATTTTATTTTTTTATAACGAATAGAATGATGTATAAAAAAAGTGGTATTTGGTGAATATTTAATGATGAAAACTCTATAAAACGTTGTGATAAAATGACAAGGGGAGTGCTTTACTAAAACAAGTATCGAACTTTTATTTTTCTTTTTTAAAGTCATCCGCAATTTTATCCAGATAGCGAATAGCAAAACAAGTAATGAAGAATGGAAATAGTACTTAATAAATGTTGGATATACATATAAATAAATAAAAATTTGGTGAAATGTTTATATGCTTACACGAAAAAATAATGAAGCCCGAAAATGATGAGGGATTAACAGCATCGACCTCGAAATACCCGAAGCGAATGCGGTGTTCTTAACTCAAGTGAAAAAGTTTAACCCGATTGAAATATATCCACAAAGATCATCGGCCTTTTATTATTGTAATCCGTATGTCAGAGTAACGTGTTTGTGGATATAAAAATCTCGGCAATAATCGCTAACATAAAACATATAAACAAGCATCTATTCACAACTATAAGAGCCATAAGGACATATCGTAAATCATTTGTCAGGTGAAATTTTTAACGACGAGCCATTTCGCGTAAAGCATTCGATCATAGTGATATCTATGTACAAAATATACATAAACGTCGGCATGTGAGAAGACCTCGAGAGAACCACAGTACAACGTCCTGCTAAAAGGTCTCAAGGACGAACTGGTTACCGCAAACTGCAACGACACAGCCAAGACCTTGTCATACAAGCTCAGTGTACACTCGTAACCTTGAGACCAACGGCAATGAGAGATATATTCGACGATCATTAAAATTATCGTAAAAGTAATCAATTTCTCATCCGAGGAGCAAGAGTTTGAATGCACAAACGATCGATCATTGCGTACAACAAGTTGTTTTTTTTTTTCTTTTGACAGTCGATATTACTCAGGCAAACTTTGACGTCAGAAAGTTATTACTTTTATTGAAAAATTATGCACTAGGGAGTGTGCATCGAGTGTGGGAATATGAGGATAGATTAAATGACCCTATAAAAAAAAAAAAAAAACGCGGACAATGGATGCGGTTAAACGGATTTATTATTATGTTTTTGTAGACCATTTTAATTCAACGTTTTATAGGACTTCCTCATAGGTAATAATGTTTTTCGTACTTTTATACGTGTGTATATACATACATATCGTGTTATGGGAATAATGATGATCCAAAGGAGTTTTGCGGTAACAGTTGCCGCAGAATTTTCCATTACTAAGAATCACGGCTCGTTGATTTCGTTTTACCATGTGCGAATAAGCTTAAATAATTCCATTATTGTAACCGGTTGCACGTGTCGATAAAATTTTATGAAAATACATCAGAAAGTACTTCACGACGATTGGTTTTTTGTTCTTAACCCCATCCACGTCAATATTTACAACTGTAGAACATTTCGTTAAAAAGATACAAGCGTTAAGCTGTGGACGAGAATTAGTAGCAAAAAATTTCTAAAATCTTTATTAACAATACGTTCATTATAATCTAGGTCGTATACAAATCAGATCAGAGTAATAATCAGTCGTTATTACATAAATTCGAATTTTTGTTGATATGATGATGTTAAAAAAATACTATAAATGTAAACATGTAGATTTTTCTGCTATAATATATTCCGGGTGAAGTGAAAAAATCCTTTTCATCAAGAGATCACTTGGCATTCTTTCCCAATTTTTAAATCGCAATTGATTCTACGACCTATATTTAAATGGGTTATTTTAATTTTTCAACATATTGCACAATCAAGAAATGTATTGTTGCGCAAAAATCGTCAGATGTTTGTACGTATCTTTCGTCAATTAGCTGAATCAAAAGAACGAAAGTTCTGTAGTATTTATGCTCTTGTAAAATTGGCAAATGCGAATACACGTGTTTCTTTCGATGTGTATATTTCTTTTAATGTATATACGATTAAATCATTTGACCTCAAAGTATTTTACGATGAAAGAGCTCATTCGTTCAACCGTGCGAAGGTGATAGTTGTTCCGAAAGATTAATTGAACTCGTGAATTAATAATTCACGAAATTGTATGATGCAAGGTGAGAATTACAAAATTGAGTAAGCTAGATATTATGTGGCGTGTGTCACATATATGTATATATATTATATATATATTCATTCACATTATTTTTCCTCGTCTATTCCTATATACGTTAGCTCATTAATTCTCCTGTGAGATCGAGCTTGAATCGACAGAATAAATTAGCCTCGCCGAATTCATGGAAAAAAATACCGATTTAAGTTTCAAAGAAATATCGCTTGGGGCTGCAATAATTAACTATAGTTTCGGGCATCAAAGAATAACAAGCAAAACTCGAATCACAAATCATTGTATTCTTATCGGTCGAGCCTTTGCATGAAGCAACAGTGAAGACCTCCAGAAATCAAGGAAATAATTAACGACTGGAGTGTTATTCAAGAAAAACATTCCAATTTTTCTTAAATAATATTATGATAGGGTTCGAATGAAGAAGATCAGGAGTCTCGATACGGTTAAAAAACAATTATTTTATGTTGCTCACTGTAACGTGGAAATATTTCTACACTGTAAAAAAAAAAAGCTACTTGACTTCAGTAAATATCCTCCAAGTAATTTGGATTACTTGGATCTAATAAATTTTTTTTACAGTGTATAAATTCTTTTTGGGTCCGCACAATGGTGGCGCAGATTTCAAGGAAACAATCTGGTACTTTAAACTTGTTTTAACATTTTTACAAGTTGTATTTCCCGTCTGGGATTCTAGACGATAAAGTTGTTTGGCGGGTTTACCAACGGATGCGGACTTTCCGATTTCGTTCAAGAATGCGCGTGCCCATGGTGATCAAGCAAAGAAAAAAACGAGATAATGGATGGACAAAAAATAATAATGCCGGATATACGCGTACAACGAGGAAGAGAGAAGTCTGAAAAATCGACTCGTACACATTTCAGGGTCGAGAATTAGCTACTAGCTTGGATATTCAGGGTCGTTTCACGACTGCAACAATCGGCGACCGCGCGAACCACGACCTTGTTGGAGATTCCAGTCTTTCTCCTTCTCGACGATCTCTCATTGCCCCCCACTTTATCCCTCACCAATTCAATTGCTCGAGCGTACTTCGTGGGTGAGTCCGTATTGAAAATAACCGATTTGTATTCTATACGTGTTATATTAGGAAAACCGATTTGAAGTCAGAACAAGCCGTGAGAATGGGCAAGAACTGCATTCATTTCGAACCACACAAGGATTGCGAATGTTTTAATTTTTTTATTTCTCTAGAACTAGCATATATGCTTTTATTATTGTATGGAATTTTCGATTTTAAACGCATTCAGTTCGTAATTTACTGGAAATAAATAAATTTTCTGTTTAATGTTTTTTTCACTGAATTCAAATGTCGTATGATTGAAACAAATCGATATACGCGCGACCAAGAAAACATTCAAAATGCTTACCATGCTGAATCATCAAGAATTTTTTTAAAACCTCAAAAATGACAATAAACAACAACGAAATGTCAAAGAATAACCGAAGAACGGTTTTAAATTACAAGAGATTAGAAAAATTCAATAAATTTTCGATGAGACGTTGGAAAAACTGTATTAATTCAAGAATGTGTTATTGGGCCATTCAAAAGACCAGATTTTACTATGAGTCAGTGTAAATTTACGCTCTACTTAGAAGAAGTAGTGAATAAAGTGAAAAACTAAAGTAAACATGCATTTCTACGTTTTTTTGCAAGTAATAAAAAAATCCATTAAAATGAAAAATAACGTATTCCAGCGAATTGAGTTTCATCGATGATCGTATGCATTTTTTGACGTTTCTTTTTCTCTCTCGTCGTCGTAATACAAGGAGGGAATTAATTATTCATAAGTTTGACGAGGCTGATTGCGTCGATAACTCGGTAGCATCCAATGTCATAATGTGTGTATTGACTGTGTGCACCATCGTCAAATGAGACGACTACAAACTTGCGTCAGTCTTAGCTCCTGTCATACATGATTGTTAAACATTTGATTTACGACTCGTTGCATCTCTGCAAGTAGCACGAGCCACCTTTCGCGATTGGAGACCGAAAAAAAAACGACAAAAAACTGCACACTTCCGAAGTATCGTAATGTTTGCTATTGGTGGATGGAACTAAAGAGACCGATCCAATGAGCTAAGGATTATACTTTAAGGATATACTATAAGAGATAAGAATAAATGTTTCTGTAAAAAACTCGCACTCACCTGCATGTTTATCTAATATCTCGTGGAGTCGATCGACGTACTGCATGATGATCGACATCTTTTTGGCTAATTTGTTGGAGGACTTGAAACCTTAACGATTTTCAGTTAAGTACAATATCTGCTCGTAGTACAGCAAACGATTTGTTCACGACTCTGCAATGAGAAATAGGAAAAGCTTGAGTTAATGATTTTCTTCATCAAAAGTACAATTATTTTCAAAAAATCAGTAAATAATTGAGTTTAAATATATTTATCAAAATAAAATATTGATGATCAAAAGGTTCAATATGTGCAAGTGCTCGAAGAACAACGTCAAAAATGATGTTAGAATAAGTCACGATAATTGTTCAACTTGACAATTATCGTAACAAAATGAAACACTTAAAAATACAGATTAATGAAAATGTGACCAACAACCTGCTAATGATCCAGCTAGTTAATTAAGAAAAATATTTTTTTGGAGACTTCGATTTTCTTTTCTTATTGTGAAATATGTGCACACAGAATAAAGAAACACTTTACTCGATGAAATGACATAAAATGACAACTGTTTTGTACTACGGAACAAACTAAATGATAAACCTCTTGAAGAAAGTTTTGTAAACTATAAGTCTGTTTTCGTTTGTGTCCCAATGATCGTGCCTTACTGATGATCATATATACGAATACGATTAACAGCTGTCTACCTTCGATCAGGTTTCGTCTGTATATTCATCATGTAAATATACATTAAATCGCGCAATAACTCTCCTGAACCGTACAGCGAGTACAGTTCTCATGGTAGTAGACGCAAGACGAGCAACCGGTCGGTTATCGTCGATGTATTCGTCATTTTACAGGCTCGCAAGAGTCTTGCCACATACGTGATCGAGGGCGTATTACTTAACGTTTGTTACTCAGTGACAGTGTCGGTATAAGTTTTATCGTAGTGTAAGATTGGCAACGTGTTACAGTTGCAAAGTTGCACTGACTGCATCAGTAGTTTGTGTTTGGCTTACGGTGCTAAGAAAATCAACGATGATTGCTAAACTTATGATAAAATAATGTTTACCATTTGACGCCTGTACTCCTTAAAACGGCTGATCTATAAAGACCATGATTCGGGTCATCACGATGTACGAAGTGAAAAAAAAAAAAAAAAAAAAAAACACGTCGATCCAGTTTCTCAACTTTCGCATACTTGTGTATTTTATATTTAATCATTTATTTAATTTCGATATCACTCGTGATCATGAGTTGATGAGAAACGAAGTAAACTGCTTCCAAGATGACTCACTAAATTAACAATGACTGTTTAATAAACTTACAATTTCCAATAAAATTCCATCAATGCATAATGTGAACGATCGTAATACAAAAACACAAACAAATGAAGAAGAAAAAAATAATGAAAAAGCTAAGTTTCCATTAATTCACCGCATCAACGTAAGCGGAAAATTCTGCAATTCAAGAACGAGATAATGTAAACACTCTGTTCTCATGACAGGCACGTGTGAAATTTTGTGCGTGTTGATTATTGTCGTAGCATCGTTAATTTGTTATCAGAAATTCTCTTAGTCGTTGTGCGTTGTCTGCGAAACAATACACCGGCTCGAATAATCGGGGTCAGTAAGTCAAGCGCCGCTTGAGGCCAACGGTGATTTGGTAACAGTTATACGCACGTAAATATTCACTTTCAATGCACCTAAACCGATCGAAAAATCGTTTCACGTTGTCAAGGACACAATCAAAGACGGAGTTGCAAGCTCGCTTAAAGAAAATAAGAGACAAAATTCCGCAACGCGATGATGAGCAAAAAGACAGAAACGAAACAGAAGGTGGTACGATCGCATTACTGTGTCATGCGGGGATTCACGAGACGATCACAAACTTTGGATTCAATAGGTGTCACCGTTCTCGTGCACGTATATAAACGTATGTGTCTATTTGTGTATATACAAAAACACCCACTTTTTTCAGTGTATAACATAACGAGACATGAGCATGTGAGAGTATTTTGTCATTCAACTAAGTTGTCCCTCTCTGCTATCTTTTTTATTCGCACATGATCGCGTTGTGTAACGGTATAACGGGCTTCATCATGTCACCTCAATTCGATCGCCTGCCTAACCGAAAATGAGAGTTAAAACAGAAAGTACGAAGAAAAATAACATCTCCTGTTGTCACGCTCGAATTACAGTCATAAGTACATTTTTATGGCAACGTAACGCAACAAAACATTCACTCAAGTTGATCATTAAGAAGTTATTTAAATGCCGGATGATTAAAATTAAAAAAAAAAGTATATACGTGGAGTGAAAAATGTTGATCGAAACAAACTTTGTTTCTTCCAATCAAAATATTTGTTTCGATACAAGCAACAAATTAACGTTAATGCAATGAATACCCTTTGAATGAACTAGTTTTTTATTTATTTATCCCAACGACACCGTTTACACGATTTGGCAATTGACGTTTAAACAAATATTTCGTTGAAGCGACTAAAAAGTATCCGTGAGCACTTAAATGGCACCAGTTGTCAAAACAAAATCACTTTGCTACAGTGATTTAGTTGGATAAACTACACAATTCGTCATACGGCAAAAACGAAAATTCAACTGACCATTTCGTCTAGCAAAATAGATTTGTTCGAACAACAATATTTTTCTCTTACTGAAGTCTTTTGATATTTCGTATGAATAAGCAATACAATGGAATTCAAAACAGGGAAGAAATTAGCAAATCAAATCCTCAGCATTGAATTAGTTCACAAAATCGATTTCTTTCCGAACTTTTTTGAACTTTGAACTCATATATCGATGAATATGCAAACAATCTGACTCGGAAATTATCTACAGTACGAGCGTTTCGAATTCTCCTAATTGCCATTACAGTCAACTTTTTTTCGAAAGGCTAATATCGTGTTTGTAGTCCAAATAGCTACTGGAATTTTCAAGACAAATAAAAACACGACGCCAAAGAAATAACAAGACGTTTCGAATTGTTAAGACTAATTAAAGTAACTGTTATCCATTCACTGTTATTCACTGTTTGAGTGTCCATGAAAAAATGTGCCAACTAAAAAAATCAGGATTGACTGTTTCTACAATATTTCTGAACTTCAAAACAGTGACCATGCAATTTACATTTTGGTTCGGAAATATTGTAAGTATTCAAAAGACTGGTTCAAATGAAAAGATTGGAATAAGTCGAGCCGAAAAAGTCTCACAATAAGAATTGTCTCAACAAAAGAAAATATTTTATTGAACCGAGTTTCTTATAAGTTTCGTCAACAATTGGAATCATCACAAACCAATTTTCAAGACGTCCTGACTTTTGTCAGGACAAAAAATCAATTTCATTATGATTTTGGGAAAAATAAAAAATATTTGTCAATAAGATAAGCAAATGTATAAAAATAATAATTCGAATGAAAGATAAGCAACATTCTTCGGTTTCTTGAACTTTGTATTCAATTGAATAATCGACATCTCAGAAGTCTATCGTG
The DNA here is from genome assembly GCA_948107755.1 of Campoletis raptor. NCBI lineage: Eukaryota > Metazoa > Arthropoda > Insecta > Hymenoptera > Ichneumonidae > Campoletis > Campoletis raptor. Next base: position 16,778,042 of record OX403622.1, read on the forward strand.
TACAGAATATCAAGTCCAATTCAGCAAGTGTGTTCCATTATATAGAACATCAAAGTGAAGCACCACCCAGTGAAATACTTTGAGGAGTCTCGTAAGTTCACTTTTTAACTTTTTTTTCCTGCTGATGGAATTTTATCGTCTTTCAATGTAGCACACACGAAGCAATATGGAGTATCATGGAATTTCATCGCCAACGTGCGTTAAACAATTAATTGTTATTATTATTATTACAACACACGAGAATCGGAGCATACACGACGAGTATCTTACGTATGAAAGAGGATTGCGTATTGGAAAAAAAAATAAAATAAAAATTTCACAAGACCAAAGCATTGTCCTGAATCCGTGATAAAGTCTCCCAACTGTTCAAGAATTTTGACACATTCCATCATATATAAAAGCTTCTCACAATAAAAAGGCGCCACCTACGCAATTTGTGATCGAACCATGACGCATCAAGCTTTACGGGGTTTCCACCAGGATAACAATTCGAAACGTACTGATCATCAAGATTATCACAATGAAAAAATGGAAGGCAGCCAATAATTTCTTAGTCCGGATGCTGAATTTTTACATTCCTAAGTATAAGTTACGTTAAAATCAAACGCGGATTTGATTTTTTTCTTCTGAATTTACATTTTTCAATTGCGTTCACAGCGACACGAGAAGCCAAATGGTCTGAGCGTCTTAATGAAAGCTGCATTCTGTAAAAAGAAAAAAAAAACGCCTCTCGCTATCGTCCTACGTGACCGTTTTTTTAGCGAACAAATCGACTCGATTTTATTGACTTTCTACCGACGTTTTGTGCACGGAACATGAGTAAAATTTCTTAGTACTTTTTCACATGCTCGCCATTTTGTAGTATTTTTAAAATCCTAAATCCTCGATCAAACAACGCCAACTATTGATGGCGAGTTTTCGCATTTCTTTGAGTTTCAATGTCAAATGATATGTATTGTGAATTTATTGTCAATGCTATTATTACTGTGCAAAAATTCTTTAGAATACAAATGTTTGGATTCGCCTGTTACCCTGGCGAAGGCCTTTAATGAACTCTTAATCATCACAGAGCTTTCTCCTCCTCGGATCAGTTTCTTCAAGGATACAAGATTTGGTTCTTTCAATTTTTTTCAGCATTTCTTCTACGCCACATAATTAGCACACATTAGTTAGAATCTTTCGCTATAAATATTATACCGAGGAAAGATTTTCGATGCTATTATTTATTCATTTTCAGTACATAGTTGTACGACACAGATTGACGTATTTGTCGTTAACTTGGTATGCCATTTGCCGAGGGTTTACTGGACGATAACTCTAATAACCGGTCGTCCTCGAATGGCCACGCAACGAATTTGCCGCGAAGTAATAGATCACCGGTACCAATATTCAACGTACACATGTGAACGTATAAGTCCTTATGGAACAGGTGATTGTAATTGCGGCCGGGATTTTCCTGAACAACTGAGGAAATCGTGTTTATTAATGTCAACACCCTTTTGCAAAAATGGCAGAACGAAAAGCCAAGTATCGCTTGTGCAATAACGGTAAAATGTTAGAGTCATTCATGCCAATTTCTGGGTAACAACTCAACATGACTTTCTGCAAAGCCACACAAAAATTAAGTTCATAAGACGTCTTCAACTATTTTATTATAATTATTGTTGCAAATATTGTTTTATTTCTGACTCGAATTTTTCAAATTCTCGCAATAAATGAAATTATCAAACACGATGTGCAGCGCAATTATTTTATCTGTCAGTTGAAAAATAATCAGCACCAAACAATTATGACGCGCTGTGTGATGTGACATTTTGCGAGCAATTGCATGTTCTGTTTGTGCATTCATATATACAACAGCATAGATATTGTGTAAAAGAACAGAATATTGCTAAGCGCTGATGTCGAATGACTGTGATTTCTTGTCTCCTAGATATGTGAAAAAACGTTTTGAAAAAAAAAAAAAAAACTTGCGAATTCGTTACCAGCGTAGACGTACGATAAAATGTTACTTGTTTTTAAAACTTGTTATTTTTTTCTTCATTCGAACTACGATTCCCCAGGTGATACGAGAAAAGTTAACTAAAGCGGTGACCTACTTTTGGATCTAACAAGAAATTGGATACAACACATAGTTGACTGCAAAAGAGATAAATTGTTTATCAAACACAATTCCATCAAGTTGTACAAAAAATGGTGGAACCAACTATATCTTTGTTGATGAATTTGAATGATTTTCATAAATCCAGATCAAAATATTAATCAATCCTCCATTTTTCGTCCAACTGAATGAAATGTTATTCAGTTAACAATTTTGTTTTCACACTGGACTTTTTTATTTAATGGATATATTATTCGACGATTTTCATAGCACATTTCGATACCGAAAAACTCGGAATTGGTTTCGATGCAGACACATACACCTATACTCAGTTGCAAAATAGTTCGGACTCTCGGACGTTCTCGGCATGAAACGAACCGTCCAAAACGCGCGGAGCAAGCGAAATACTCAAGAATTGCGAAAACCTTTCGTATTCATTATATATAGATATATATTTATGTGCGTGCATGTGTGCGCGTTTTTGTGTGTGTATGTGTACATACGTATGAACTAGAGAGGCGATGGAAAAGGGGCCACATGAAGTCCCCTCGCGAACAGACTGACGATGCCCTCACCTGGTGTGTTCTTGTAAGCTCTTAGCTCACACAAATACACACTCTCTTTTGCTCACCTCTTGGGTTAACTGCAACCAACACCAGCGACTCGGTTAGCTCGCAGCAGTCCTGGGAGTCTTATGCAACAGAAACACTTTTCGCATCCAAGATCGCAGTCCATCGTGAGGCTAATCATTTTCCCATCACTACCATGCATTACGAGTGAATCTTTCGTCGGAAAATAAGTGTAATGGTAGTTGAAATAAAGACGAGATAAAAACAATCGATACTGTGGAAAGTTGCAACCAGATTGCAATAGTATTTTTTTTTTTTCATTATTTTTTTTTACGTCAGTTCGAAGATTTCGAAAAAGTTACACTGCAAGCATCGGTAATTCGATCGAAAAAAAATCTATGGGACTCGACATATCGACACTGGGATTGGGACATCCACCCAACTGGCAAATAAAAGAAACGATCGTTCGAAAGTTTCAAGAAGTAAAATAATTGCGGAATGAAGCAACGCTCCAAGCAGTGCAAAGACTATAACTTTTTTTTTCCGAAACTCACTAATCCACATACTTTTTGAATTGCTATTTGGTAAGGTATTGCTGTGGATACTGGTTGTTCGAATACTGATCAAAGTCCACAGATTAATGGGCACACTTCGCAAGTACATTACCGGTAAACAGCACCACCAACGCTGTCAGCAAGGAATAAAGTCGAAATAAGTCGAAAGGGGCAAAAAATATGCTTCGTATTCCACTTGCAAATTATAGTGCTTACGTACAATAGCTAAAAAGAGATAGATAGAGCGATAGAGAGGGAGAGAGAGAAAAAAAGAGCGCTAATTTTTTGTTTAAAGACTCAGTATGAAAGGCTTGAAGAAAATCAATTATTCACTAAGAAGTCACTCGTCGCTTCCAGGAATGGCATCAGTGTCGAGCCTCTCGCGAATTTAATGCTGATCTAATTTTCAAATAAATCTTGTCCATTCAGTGAAAATTGAGAAAGATGAAAAACAAAAATAAACAACAAGTGCAGCTTAAAATAGCGATTACGTAGCTCACACGATCTTGTGTCAAGAGAATAAATATTTTACGAGAACTGCGACGACTGAACTTTCATCCTGTGAAAAGAAACCTGCATCTAAAAAAGATATATATGTTTCATAGTTTGTACTCAATACTTATAGTTTCTCGAAGAATCAAGAATGACGCACCCTTGACACGAACTATTCTGCAGCTATACTTTCATAAATCATCCACGACATATTTACCTCAAAATGAATTTCAATTATGTGACAATTCAAATTACGTGGAATCGCGGATGGATATGTACCCGCTTTTGATAAGTTAGATAGTTCGGTCCAAACAAAAATCGATTGTGAAAGTATCTTAAGCCCTGAGAATCGACAAAGTTGATGAAAGAGGGGCTGACAAATCACAGAAAGAGTTTGTTGACAGGCACGTACATAACGCACTACAACCGCACTGAGAGGTATAACCTGTAAAACACACGTCTCACTCGCCCAATCCTCCGACATATTCTGCCGTAGTACACGATTACAAATCCATTTGTAGTGTACACGTATCGAATCGTGTTAAAACTGTGTATACAACCGTCTGTATATCGGAGTGTTGAAAATGACGAGGATGTATACGTGCCACGAAAGAGAGTAACGATCAAGACTACGACTGAGATCGTAATACGACGAGGCCACGTGCTAAAGGGTGGCGCTTGCCACTGCCGATCGCCAGTTCTAATGCCAATTGAAAGTGCAAATATGTTTACGTAGGCAATACGTGTTCGAGGGATATATATTGTGTATATATCTCTGATACTATCAAACATAAAGGAACAAGCTCACATAAATCGCCACGTATAAATTTTCTCGAATTACGCCTTTTTAAATGCGAGCAACCGATACAAAGTCTCACCTGACTATATGCGTGTGTAAAAATGTAGGCGTGAATACGTATATGCGTGACATTTTATTGAACAGGATTGAATGCAGAGCGATCGCACTTGACGACTACCGCCATGAGGATTGCGGAAGATGCCAACAGAAAACAATGGCTCTCCTACTTTGTTAAAACGATACCTTGCAAAAGGCTTCAAATGTAATGTTTATATCATAAATTAAGTGACCACGAATAACAGTTTAGCAAGTGGATGGAAGACATGCTCATTTCGCAAATGAGGCACGTATTGTACTAAAACTCAGGTAAAACTTTTCATGATTATAGTTTGTGAACGTTTGATTGGAAAATAACGTTAATAATTCGTGATTATTTGAGAAAAAATAATTTTTGCTTTACGTAATGAGAGACTCTAGTATGTTCCACGAACGACTTTTTTTTCTTATCTAACATGAAGTTATTGTATAATATTGTACAAATGCTGAATGAGGTTGCTGAGATTCGGTTAAAGTGAAGGTACGAAAGAGGGAAAGTGGTAAAAGATTATTATTGCTGTAGCATTACGATAGTATATTCCGTTGATGCTGATGACCAATGCTGTACGAGGTGACTGAACGCTGCCATATTATACAGACAGGTCTGTATTTGTACGATCACACAACACACCAGGAACGGATGAGATGACGAGGAGTGACGTCAGCGATCGAATGTTCACTGTAATTCGTATCAATGACTGTACGAGGATTTCCAGCTCAAGGTTACGTCTAATTACCACTGTACACAATTTTTCATTCATTTACCAAAATTAGTGAATTGAATATACAAACCGTACATTGAAACAGAAATGGTTTTTTTTTTCGTGTACTATGAGCTAATAATTTACTTGAAATTATATTTACTCCAGGAATAAACTTTCCAACAAAACATTGGATTTCATATACAGTGACACAGGCAATAATATTGTGGGGCTTTTTCTTTTGACCGGCAGTAAACATTGGTTTTTTCGTAATACCCAACTAGAAGAATTGAAAATATAATCTGACCAATGTACAAATAAAAATGAGTACGTAAATATGTCGAAATAAATTATACGAACGAGCTGTGCCTCCGGCTTGGCCTGCGGTAGAAAATATCGTTGTTAATGCTACACTGATAGCAATAACAATTATGTACTAATTAACTAAAATTTAGTGATTTTTTTATCGAATGATATGAAACTTTTTCATTGATTGAGAAAAACAGCAGTAACTTTTTTTTTCATAAAAAATTGGAATCACAGCCACCACTTCTTCTTTTTGTGTTTAAATTGTCTTCAAATTGATAATACGTGTTTCTTTTTGTTTATCTACATTTTTTAATTACCGGAAAATTTATCTGAGCGACGTCGAAAAAAATTTTAATGTTTATTTTTGTGTCTTCGTAAAATTTATTTCAGTCATAGATTCATCGGAATCTGTTCAGTTTTGTCGACTGATAAGCGGCCAAACTTTTCGTCCCCTACATATTTATATTTATAGAGAAGAGAAGATACTCTGTTTCTTGGACATCAACAATTCATTAGCCAAATATATTTACAGCTCTTAGTCAATTGATGCTATCAACAGCGCTGTTCCCTACCCGTTTGTGAGTAGAAATGTTGAGTTCAAATGTTTTCGTCTTGAAATCTAAATATCATGTTTTTATTTGCCAGGATTTTGACCTGTAGTATTGAATTTAATAAAAATTAAATGTTTATCTAACTGGATCGCAATAAATAAATAGAAATTCATGTCTTTATATAGAGCACCACATTCGAATGCCTTACATAAAACATAGTGAATTTCTTCCGGTATGCACAAGGATTTTCGTGCAGGCGTTAAGAAAGTGCAATGACAACCACGACAATACTAGAGTACCGCTAAAAATGCAATTGAAATTTATACATGCGTTCGTACTAATCTACGACCACGCAAAACGAATAAATATTCAGTAATAAGAATGAAAGTTTATTGTATTCATTGAATATATCATTTTGAGCTTCGAACCAGGGAGTCTACAAAATGTCAATTAGAGGGAAAAAAAATGGAGAACGTCCGAAGTGAAAATTGCAGTTGGCAATGAGAATCTGACGAACATTTTTCGACAATGAAACAAAAAGTATACGAAAAATTGTTCAAAGCATACTTCATATTTTACTTTTATGCGTAAAAAATGATAATGACACTTGCCATTTTGGATTCTGGAGATTATTTGGCATCAAATCATCGGGTTGTTACAATAAAAATGACTCGTTATTATTCAATGAACGTCTAATAAATAATACGTTCACATTTCACTCTGCTATGCGAAATGATTCATGATTCATAATGATCACGAACACTTGCATGGACTCATAACACTTGAAAGTGATGAGTTTATAAAATTTATTTGCTGGATTGATACATCAAGGCTATGTAAATAATCAAGTGTCACTTCTCAGAATGAATATTTCCAAATTTTGTAGGTTATGTTACAACACACTGCACATTGCAACAAGAATAAAATTCATTTCAAACTGGTGGGTTAAGAATATTTGAAGAATACTTGCAAAACTTTCCTGAATGGTTTTGTACTGAATTATTTTCCCCTCTAAAAAGGCGCTCAGCCATCCTTGAAATTAATAACAATACAATCACACATTTAGTCCCTATTCATATAAACATCGTTGAAAACATATGTTTATAAATGTGTTTGTGTGAATTGGGGATAAATGAATTGCATACCCAAAAATCGAACGACAACCAAGATGCTGAATATGCAAAATGATGACATTAATACGAATGTTTATTGGGAAGAAAACGTACGATGCTCCACATTTGTCAAATTAGGCTGCAATTTGAATTCCATGGATCACATTACTAACCTTGAGAATGAAATCGTGAGTGATCGCTTGCGGACAGATGGAATAATTAACATGAACATGAAAAAACGCGGTAGAGTCTGATTCGTGTATGCACAATACACGCATGTGTTTGAGTAGGACTATATCAAAAACCATTAAGCCAACATGACTCCATTATTTATTAAAATGAAATTTATCATCTTCGATGACTTTGCGATAAAGCGTACAGACTACTTGACACACATTCCATATTCTGAAAATCAAATTCGTAAAATAGCATTGAGAACGAATTCGGAGAAGGTTGTCAAAAAATCTTGACTTTCAACTTATTTCTGCTTGTGAATCACATCGCGATATTCCGAACAACAAAATTCCAATTTTAATCAAAAAAATGTATAAAAAACATTTATAGATTTTTGATATTCTTATTAGCTCAAATTAAATTTAAACATTAAAAAATGTTGATTCTTAATACAAGACGTAGTGAAAAATAATTTATGTTTATTTTATTTTTAATAAGAAGAATTCTTAGTCACAGCTTAATGGCTTTTATACCATATGCAGAATAAGTGCACTACGTGGAAGGTTTCTTTCGAGACCTCGATTTCCGAATTCTTATACGCACAACGTGATAAGACTCCCGACTCGTTATCTTCACGTATACGAAATATTTAACATGGAAATGTTTACAACAAACTTTGGCATTGTCTACAGTAACTAAGAATGCATTCGTCGCAGCAACGACGTACTTTGAATATTCACTAAAATAGTATTACAAACTGTAGATGGCCCGAGGTTCGGTATATTGAATCTTATAAAATCAATAAATATTACAAAATTGACCAATCTCTTTAAAATAATAGAAATAAAAAAAACGTTCAAAATAATAATAATGAAGTAGGCAGTTAGTTAATCTTTTTTTCCTGCACTGAATAACAATTAGAAAGAATATTTGTTATATTGTATTTCTTTTTACGAAGATAATTATCCTTGATGAGTTCGAACGTATTTTTCGTATCACTATTGAACGAGAAGTAAGAAATAATTCAATCGAAACTTCCAAGTCCAACGGAAGTGAAATTAGTGACAACTCGATCTTAAACAGGGAAGTGTTTGTCAATGAGAGAAAAAAATAAATGTGGAAGTTGTACCGTTCCTAAAACAGTGCGTGAACTTTTTTTTTCAAGCCGAATAAGACTTTTCCTTCTCGTAACATTCGTTCGATCTATCGTTGTCCGAGGCTGTGGTATTAGATACAGAAGAAGGCATTTAAGAGTCTTGGGAGTCAGGGAAAGTGCATCAGTGCAATGAAACTGAGAGTCTGGACACGATCGACCCACCGTTAAGTGGAGTGACTCCCAGGTGAGAGATAGGCGACTTTTAGCCGCATCAGCTGCACGATTCACGATCTTGTCTGTAGTGGCAAGAGTATCGAACGACTTCAGACTCCCGATCGTATAAATGCGAGAAAAAAAGAAACAGACTAAGGTATGGGAAGTTCAGTATGAAGAAATGATATGTAAATGATCTGCGTTTAATGGTGAACGTTAAATCGATTGAACACGAACACCTAATCATGTTCTGTTGCTCGATATTTATAAACGTGGTGTATTGTAACAGAGATAAATAAAAATAAAAAAATAAAAGTGAAGAAACAGAGAGAAATAATTTGGCGATAACTTGCTGATTGGAAACGATCGTCGGATACCATTAAAGGATTGCAAAAGTAACACTCAGTCATACAAAGTCCAGGGTCTTGATTCTAAGAGAAACTTCATCTTGTGGAAAACAAGAAGCTTTGAATTTAAAAGTTTATCGATCAAAGCACATGATTTCAAAATTTCTTTCGAAATCCTTTCTTTCTTTTCATTTGCTATATATGCAAACGACTACAATAAATTTATTTGTGGACGTAATAACATGAACGCACTGTAATAGAGATATATTTTTCAATATTTACTAACGAAAATGGAGCAAACTAAGAAGTAAAAGCAATAAAAAGAGCCAGAAATAGACGAAGTTCCTCTCATAAACAATTATAAAAAAGTGTTATCTGTCACATATTTACTATTATTAAAATTTTTAGTATTGATATTATTATATTGTATCGCCACAGTTTTTAAAAACCGGATCAAAATATTTGTCAACGTGGTAGTTGGCGAATTCTTCAGATCGATAATAAAGCTGAGCATGACGATCGAGGATGACAAAATTTGAAGGTTTCCTAAGCGTAAAACATAAAAATAGCTGATCGAGGCTTAAACTCAAATCCGGTTATTCAATTTCGCCAGAAACGTGTGTGATTTCTTCTTTTTTTTCTTCAACGAATATATTGTAACACACCGCCATGTTGTCCATGGTCCCAGGTGTTCAAAATCCATTCCGAAATCATAAATCGCGAGTTTGCGCAGAGACGTTGTAAATTTTGACAAACTTTTACGATCTCTTCTCTATTTCGAATAATTCTACATGGATAATTGAGTGTGTATGGGAAGATGTTAGTGCGTACACTGTGCATCAGATTGTAAACGTATTGATATCCATTGGTTGGATCATATTAAGTCTCTAAGATCGGTCGAGCAGACTTAACTTCGACAACTACGAAATGTCAAAGAATTTTCAAGAGTTGTGGACAGTCGGTGAGCTCACAGCGAGTGATGACCTCGACTTCTAAATGACCACATTAAAAATAAAACGAATGAACAGTCCGACTGTTATCTTTACGAAGGATTTTGTATTTTTATCAACACGATTCGCCAAAAGGGCCATGATTGGTTCGCACTTTCACAGAACTTTCCTTTATTCAAAGAAAGAAAAAGTGTTAAGGGCTAATCAAAATTCTTACTGATTCAAGCTTCTTTGTTGTTCATTCTGATCTTTTATCATATTCATAAGCTCAGATGAATACGAAATATCGTTGTGTTTGTATACAATCATTAATATACTGTATGCCTGTGTGATTGCGAAAGAATTAAATATACAAAAACGACCACACACAAAGAAACGTATATATAGCTGTCGTTCACCGGATCTCGTTAGGCATACCTCGGTGGTGTCCTTCTTTCTTGCCACTTTACCCATTAATTTACAGAATGACTTCCGCAATGTTCAAGGATAACAAGCTGATGTGTCCAATAATGCGAAAAATGCAATTGGAATAACGTATTACGATATCCTAGCTTCTCGCATGATTCGAGTAAAAAATCATTTCTCGTACTCTCGCATACCGAATGCATAACACGCTCGCTTAATTAAATCCCCGTTTGTAGTTCTGATATGACACCGAGAGATCAAGATTGTATATTTGTATTTACGTTGAATGAATGAGACGGTCGTTGGCCATCGCATAAATTTGTAATCTTTACAGCGTCATATTTTCCTTAGTTCAACGGGTGTTTTGGCAGATAGTTGAGAAAATGATCATTTTTTCATATTGACTGAAAATTGTTAGATCGACTACAGTTACGAAAAAAAATCCTTTGGTCCGAGAATAAATATTGTTTGAATTTTATTGATCAAAATTTATTCAAATTTTACAATGGAATTAAATAAAAACTTCGATATTTTTGAAGCACTAACTGTAAAGAAATACTATATCGTTAAAACTATATGCCAGATTAATCTCATGTTAATGAATATTAAAAGTAAAATCTTTTCAATTGTAAACTTACGTTTAATCCGTTGTATCATATAATCATTTTTCAATCTTCAACGATACACTATTCAAATTTTTTTTTTGTGAACTATCATTCTTATATCGCAACATTTCATCGAGTCAAGGTCTCCTGATTCTTACCAATCCACCAAATACTTTTTACAAACTCGTAACGTTTAATCGTTGTCGTTTTTTTTAATCTTTTATCCTTACGCGGATGATGTGAAGGTTCTTGAGAATCACAAAGAGGAAGAGGCGTATGATTGAAGCGACACGTTGCAAATTTGTCCAGTGGATGCGCTAACGCCCACTGGCGGACATTCACGATTGCTCGCGAGTTCTAACACAAAATTACAACGAGCACGCAAGATCGTCGAGCGTAATCAGCACACTCCCGAAGCGTTTTACTCGCTCTCGCGTTCCTCGTGTACATTCGAATGATGAATCCCTTTAGCATGTTATGACTCGACCCTCGTCTCACCATGTGGCTCTATTTCTCGTTGTAAATACTTGACAACGTATGTACGAAAGGCAACAGCCTCTCATTGCATAATCAACCGATTGATATAACCACCAGCTTAAGCTAAGCCAACCCTTAAGATTTGATGAGAAATTGAGATAAATCAATGAAATTTTAGCGGACAGTGATAGGCGCAACGTCGGAATGTGGTTTTACCGATTTCTGACGATAAACGGCCTCACGTGAGGTTAGTACTTAATATGGCGAGATGATCATTTAGCCATGCACCGACTCGCGGATTAATTGTTGCGAAAGAGATATATATATAGTTTACTTAAAGCCCAGGTCTAATAATGGAAATTAACTGAACTTCAGTAAAAATGCAGCCGTCTGTATCGGTCAAGTTTTCAACAGGTTTCTGTAGTCATTGTGCGAATGAGATACACCAGTAAAAGTGATGTGATGGGCTAACAAATCCCAGAAGGGTTTATGCGGTTTACTGTTTCGATAGTCAATGTTATTTTTGATGAAATAATTTGATGATAAATTTTAAAGCATGTATTAAAATCACAATTTTATAAATTACATCAATAAATATTTGAAACATGCACCTTTAACTCAAGAAACATGAATGAGCTAAATCAAGCACGAGTTTTTTTTTTCTCAAATTGGAACAAGCTTTGCAAAGTCTTTAATTAACACGATTGATAATTTATTTAACTTTTTAAATATATATTGTAAGCTATGTAACAATACATTGCAGGCAAATAGCTTTAACCTCGAACAAAAATCGTGGAAAAGTTTGCCAATGCATTCGTTTATGATAGTCATGACACGTGTATTTGCATATCAATTTTATCAAGATTTCCAATATCGGTAAACGACTGTCAAGAAGACATGTAATTGTACGGTACCGCACGACGTGGGGTTACATTGTAACTACGAGTAAGCAGTATCATTAAATATTGAATATGGATGTGAAGCTGAATGGGTTAACGATTGGAAGTCTGTAAGAAAAAAAAATCTTGATCTTTTTGATCACGACATGCAAGATAAAATATACCGGTCATAATTCAACGTGTGTTTAACGTAAAGAGAGTGAACAAATTTTTATGCGAAAGATCCGTCAGAGTAAAGGGTCGTTGAGGACTTTATGGATGATTCTTTCAATTTTTCCATGAGAATTTGTATATTGAATATTCGCAACCGAAAAGTATCTGAACTGGTCAAACACGTTCCGAGACACTTCAAAAACATATTATTATTGGTTCGTACTCGAGGCTCCACTTATTCAGCGACGAGTTAAAACGTTTTTTTTTTGTCACGTGTAAAGTCAAATGACTCAATCAATCAGTTTTATGTGTAATCTATTTTTCTCACAATATTATCTCGATATTTCTGTCAATGTTGAAATCGTTTGCACCACAGAAAAGGGAGATGCAACGATCGAATGTCGATGCTTTACGGCAACTTCTTCACACTTCAATTTTCATAGTTAATAAATAAAAATAAATCTCCCATTTACTGTCTATTTATAATGATTTTTCAATATTTATTTTCAATATATCCGAACAGAAGTTCAGATTTGAATAAAACAGATTTTGTTTTCGAATGGTTAAATATTCATTTTGACTAAAATTTTCCACGAGCTTCGACGATGATGATGATGATGATAATGAGGATTTCGAATGAAGCATGAAGTACCATGTTAATTGACTAGATCACTTACCGAGCCGCACTTCTCCGAGCTCGTATTACTTGACAATATTCTTTTTTCTCTCTCTCTCTTTTTCTCTTTTCCGATTGTTGGCCCCACAAAAAATCACTCGTACTGTCTATTTAATATTCTACGAGGGTGAACTCACTGTCGATGGTTTATTTTTTTATTTTTTTACAGTATTTCTGTCTTCACTCTCGGTTAATTTATCTCATTCGTATAATATCGAAGAGACAAAAAACTCGTAAAATAAAAGTAGGTGGCAAATTAAAGTTATTGGAGAACGCAGGCCGTTCGACGCGTATGGTTTTCCCGGAGTCTTGATTTTTCAACTTTGGAACCAAATAAATAAGTCGAGAAAGAACAATCTCGATTTGAAATAATGTCAAGGGGAAAAGTAGCGTACGGCCACCGACGTGCCGTTGTTCTCTTGGCAACTGCGAACTGACACACGCTAGGCCGGAGCATTGCTTTTAACCGGAGCGCAATGTTGGTACCGCCACCGGGTGTCCCATAGCTCCCCTCACCTTTGGCCACTCGCGATCATTCGCTCGCCCGCGCTCTCACCTCTCCTTCCTTCGCGATTTACCGACCGTCGTGGCCACTACACACCAAACCAATCATCATCATTGGCCAGCTATCGGCATACCACAACTACCAACAACACAACCAACTAATTGACGATCTTTGAATTTGCTCGTCGTACACAAACAAACAACTGCGACGTCGCTACATATAATTTATTCTCAACCAATGTATTCAAAATATGTTGTGGACTAACATGCAATCCAATTCTACAATCTCAATCCAAATCTGCAAAAAAACAATGAAAAAATATCCTACAAAAGTCAAAATATTAACGTAGCAAGATCGAAAAATTCGCACACTATTTCCGCGTTGTGAGCTGGACAAGTTACTAGAGAAGCGCTGAAAAATATGTTTCTGTCAAATTTCTGTCGACCAGAGAAAAGTTTAATAACTGTGAACACTAAGTTTTGAACAAACAGGCAAGTTATAACCATTAACCACGTTGGTCACGTTTTGTTCCTTATCTTAAATGCTACTCGCAGATCAAGGCTATAAGTGTCCAGGGGATACCCGCCGACCGGAGCTTCTTAGCTTTCCTCTATACCACTTTTTCCAAAAGATTTCAAACAAACTACCTACTCCGAGTGAAGCCTTTGCAAATCAAACCTCAAAAAGTCCATTACAATTTCTGTTTTCAGCTTTAATACATTTCTAATTGATAACCTCGAAACTACTGACATTCGATTTTTAAGTGTTTTCTTTGCACTTGGTCTTATACAATCGTGTTCTTTTCGTTTTTCTTCGAAGAAATGCTTTCCTATCTACATACGAGTCATATTAGTATTTCCAGGCTCCATGCCATAAATACACAACACGAATTGCCACAGTTAGACAGCAAAAAAACTCACAAATTGAACGATTAAATCAAACGTGGGAAAACAAGATAATAGAGACAGCTCAAATGACGCCACTTCTCAAACCGAAATATCAATTATAGAAAAAATGTTAACATATGCTATCCAAGGTTAACAAACAATATTTTTGTCGTAATAGTATTTTTGGCAAAAAAAACATGATCAGCCCAACACTATATACTGTTTGTTAACCTTTGTTAACTTTTATATAATCATTTAATATAATTGAATTAATAATAGTCAATAATAATAATAATAATAATAATAATAATAATAATAATAATAATAATAATAATAATAATAATAATTTGTTTGATTAAATAAATTTTCAATAATGTTGATTAATTATTTATTCATTATTAAGCTAAGAAAATGTTGACATTCTATCAAGACAAAGTAAAACTTTTAACTCCTTTAAAACACTTTTAAAACTTTTAAAACTCCTTTCAGACACGAAATGAGATGCAACTTTGACAAAAAAAATGTTTCTTCCAATTTGTTTGTTTTTGAACTTTTTTGATTATTTTAATGGCCGTTGTTATCAGTTTCCCTCGTTTTTAATGGTTGTCGCGTAATTATGTCGGGTGTTAAAATTCCTTTGCTACCTTTGACCTCTGTGATGACGTGAGTGAATTTCACGTGGATTGGAGGAAAAGAAGTTAGGTGGCATTTTATTCACGGATGGCGCATAACAGACGAGGAAAAAAATTTTTGCAACGACATAAAATTATTTTTTCAAATATTCATTGTCGAATAAAAAAAGTCGAACAAAAAACATCGACCCGAACTGTATAGTTTTCTGGCAAAACACTGTCTGACCTTACGTCGAGGATTTTTAGTTCTATATTTTTCATTACTTGCCAAATTACGACTCAACAAGATAAAAAGCCAGAAACTTTTAACAATTATCCCTCATTTACTTTATTCCTGATTCGAATGACATTTCACAATCTTGACTTATACTTTTTCGAAATTGTTTGTACAAATCGTTTAGTGGTCAATATGGAAACAGTCGCGGAGTCTCAAATTTAATAGTCGATTGTAACGTTTGTAACTTTTTTTGTTGAGCAAACGAACAAGAAGAAAAAGAATGAAATAAAACTGAGTCCACTGTTCGTATGAGAAACAATACAGTCTTTCGACTTAAAACTGTGGTCTGACACGTAATGTTTATCAAAGACGAAAAAAGGAAACAGCTTTTTCTTCGTATATTTAGCATGACAACTGTTTGATTATGCAGCATGGGTAAAAGAATTTTGAGTTAAACGCTGTCCCCGCTTTAGTGCCTCGCTGCCAGTACGCAGTGGTCTAGCAGTGGGGAGTGACAATAGGAAAGTGACAAAGTGTTGTATATCTAAAACGAAACATCACGTGTGTTCTGTCATACTGCAGTGTGTTAGGAATTTTGTAAATCAAATGAAGCTCTGAAAAATTATCGTATTAATGTGGTTAACTGATAAATCTGCAAATGTTTGCAAAGATTTACCGGGAATCAAGTGATGTAAACCCCGCATGGAACTTCTAGATCCAGCATTCAAATCACTAATTATGCCCCATGGCTTCAAGGCTACGACTTCATTCATATCTACGTTATCCTTTAAGTTGGATAACGCAATTTAGTGGTAAAAACATGAATTTGCCGTGATGAATAGTGAAATAAGCTATAATTAAACATGTAATTCTATTTATAAGTAAGCTTTTTTGGAGTATTAATTATTATTAGAATCCACCTTGAAATATCAACGTTTTTTGTGATAAACCTCTAATCGTATTTGATCCAACAATGAGAAAGTATTTATTTATTTTTGATCGACTTTCCTTTGTACTTTTTCACATTAGAAAACATTCCAGGATTCTACAATGTATCATCTAGTCAGCATATACAACGATTCGAACGTACATGGTCTTGATAAACAGTGAGGTCAAGTTTATATTGAAGGAGAAGAAAAAAATTGTGCGCAAAAGAATACGCATGCAAACACATCGGGATTATGGAAATTTGGTAGAAACGCGAGGAAGCAATTAAAATGCTCAAATTCAATTTCAATACCAATTGTTAAGAAAATGAACTTCTTACCAACAATATTCAAGAATGCTCGTTAATAATAGCACAATGTTCATGATTTGTATTTCATTTTCAAAAAATCTTCCAATCAAAATGATATACATATTTATTTCTAGGTGCGTTTTATTGCTCGAGTTCATCGAGTGATATTGTCAGACAAATATTGAAGGCATCTCTGTGTAGAATGTTTTAAGAGTACAAAAATTCAAACTACAATTGATGACGAAATACCATCATTCTTTTGACAACTATACAGAATGTTAGGGATATAGGCAACGCGAGGGATATGCAATATTAACTTTTTTTAAATATTCTAATCCATGGAGACACATTGCGTTCAACTACTTGCAATTTTTCAAATATGATGAATTTCAAATTGAATTTCAAATGGAATTTGAAATTTAAGATCTTTCAATGAAAGCGTGGGCCAAAGAAATTTTATGATCACACGTGCGTATCGATAATTGGAGAATATATACGCGTTCGAGCTCGGAAAAAACATCTTCAGGGTCAACGTACCTTCTTATACTACTACGGTCAGTTGAATAAATACAGACCTATCGAGTGACAACCACTTTTTAAGAGAATACATTACGATTTCGCGAAGAGTTGTCAAACATGGTGAATTTTAACAAACAATACAATGTGCGTAAAATTCGGGGCATAGTCAAGATTTGCAGATTAAATAGAGTGGGCACGATCAACGACAGAGAGACGCGGAACTTTGACCCCACATAAACTATCTCGCGGTGTGCTTGACTTAATTACGTACACGATAAAATTATAAAAATCAAGGTATTCGTTCACCCCTACCCTCTGCATTTATATTACTATCAATTCCTATTTCCTTTCGTTCCGGAACAGAAATGAAATGAAGAGGAACAGATTAATGTCTATTAACGTTTGCTTGGGTTTGCGTATGGGGATTTATTGAAAAATATTCCGCATCTGGTATTCTCCAAGAACTGTTCCCTAGAAAATCTTGGACTTTACACCACTCAGGGGGCCAGTGACTATATACTTCTGTACCCTCAACTACTCTCCTTGTATACCTGTATTTATTTGATCGATTACGAAGTATATTGAATATGAACATGCAGAGTATGAGCAACAATGATAACTGTCAACTGTTGCGAATAACGTTATTTATTGATCAGAAAAATGTATTTCACCATCTAGTTTTCTTCTTTGTTCCAAGCTAAAATTTGCGATCGTTCATTAATTTTTCTAATCGATTGGGACTAAGTTGATCTTGTTTTCCGCCACAATTTCGAAGACACCATATTGTTTAAAATTAATGAAACCAGTTGATTGGATTGGAATTGCATTTTCGAAAAAATTACATGACATAACAATACGATCCTACTGAATATGGAAGTCCTCGTGTGTAGCCCCTGACTGATCGATATTCAGCAGGATAAAAAATAAAAATAAAAAATAAAAAAAACATCGTCATTTGTCGATCTTACGTGGATACAGTCGCACGCCACAAAAAGATTTCGCCGTGTGACCTTGTCGAGAATTTTAATAAATTAAACGAGATCCTCGAATGGTGCGAGAAACTTCGTGGGTTGAAAAGAAAACGAGAACAACCTACGTTTCGAAAACATTGCGACGATTGCACAATTGTATTCATCTCGCGGCGTGTAAGCGAAAAGAGAGGGGTAGATTCGTACTATGGACGAAAAAAATCATCCTAGAAGAGATATAATTATTCTATTCGAAAAAACCGTCCACCTGTCGGACCTACCTCATCACCTTAACCCCAATTCCGGTCTCGACAAAGAACAAATCGTCCAGAGGTAGGATGAAATTGTTTGTACGATTTAGATATTGAATGTGTTTGTTTCGAGTCTTTATAACCTAATTCTTTCTGGTCTTATAATAACAGTTGGTCTCGAAAAATGCTATGAATAAAAGAATGGAAGAAAAGAAGATATGAATATTTGTTAGTTATCATTTTTTATTTATGTAGATCTCCGTACAAAATTCAATAACTTGCGTAACACGTGAATTACCATCACGTCATTATAATCATAATCAAATTTGAAACTAATAATAGTATCTATTTTTGAATAACTAATTAATACAACTATATTGAAATACCACAAGAAGAGAATCATTTTAACCCTTCGGCTGGTGCTTCATACTGGTGCTAATCTGCGAAGACAATTTTACATTGTTCTGGATTTTGAGTAAAATAGAATTTTCGGTTCTTGCTTTAGTGATGAATAATCAGTTAGAAACGTTGAAAAGTTAAAACATCCCCACTGTTACATAAAAATGTAATAATTCAAGGCATTAATGTAGTTTCGAAGGTCAAAAAACCACGATTCCTGCAATTTCTTTGAACCCAAAAACATTATTTATCTTTCTGTACTGTTACACATTTTATAGCACATTTCAAGAATTCGGAAAACGAATGCAAGGACGAATCGTATAGCTACTGAAGTTTTAAATATGGACGCAAAAGTTCCGAAACATCAGTTAATCATTTCACTTGAAAAAAGATTCCCGAAGATTAAGATTTTTTTGACCCTCTGAACCAACCCACGGGCTTAAGCCGAAAAAATGAGAGTTAAAAAATCCGCGGCGAAAGAAGGTGAGCAGCCAAAGAATTAAGGAAACGTTTCTCCAGGCAGTTTCATAGAATTGCAATCAAAATGAAAAACAAGAGGTCGATTCAATATTGAACTAAAAAAAATTACCTATTTTGATTCCTAATAGTTAACATTTATCGTGAACAACAACGAATCGTCGAGGACTCATGACACGATCTGGTGAAAGTGCAACTATAACTTATCGCTCCTGTTTTGCCCGGTACATGATTTAATGCTACCGTGTATAATCCAACAAATAGAAGTTCGTGTGTAAACCAGAAAATTATATGCGTGCACAAATAAGAGTCAATTTTTACAATTGTTCCATGCAAATTGAATGCATGTCATTATTGTATTTTTTTTGAAATTGCGACGAGAAAAAAAGCAGAATCACTTTATAGTGATAAAAATTAACATTATGACGTTATTGTAAAACGCAACACTATGTCTTTGCTAAATGTTCGATTGATAAATGTTCATATAAATAACCAACAACATTGAAAACCATTCTTTGAACATTCTAGACACTTTTTTGCCACTCGCTGTTTGCGTCAATGGATTTGAAAAAAAAACCATGCACATGGACAACAATCAATCGATATCGAAGAATCCGAAGCAACGTGATTACCATGAGGAGTAATGTACATACGTAAACAGAACCTTTTTGCATATTCATTTAATTAACTCGCCTTTTTCTTCCTTCCTCGACATTTATATACAATGATGATAATTATATACAATATTTAACTGACTGTAAGTTCAGTGACCGCAATGGCAAATATTTAATTAAAATTTAACACTATTAATATTTTACGCTATGCCACGCGTGTCTTGATAAAATGATAACGTAGTGATAGCAACTTACTTTATCGTACACTAAACTGTTTCAAAGCAAAGATCGAATAGTTAACCTTGAAATAAATTAACAATAAGTTCATTATAGTATTACCGAAATCTACGTCATACTAATTTTTCACACCGACTCAAATTACCATATTTCTTCCTTCAATACGCTTCAAAGTGCCAAATGAATCGAGACGAACGACAGTTTAGACTGAAAACTTTCGCTCGACAGTTTTCATTCTGATCCACACACCTTGACCACATTTCATGAATGTCTAAACGCTTCTTCGTCTCATTCAATCGTTTAACAATATTTTTTTTCCCAATTAACTCCATTAAGAGGATCCCTTGCAGCTTCTTCCTGGCAAATTCGTTAATGAATTTTTTTTATTGCTATAGATGTTAATAAATTGAAAGTGCTATTGTGTAAGGTCTTTTTATTATTTCACAAAGGGCAATCTCTGAATTTGAAGGTTGGTCACATTAGGTAGCATTAGTTCAAGGTCGAAAATATTCATGAATTTGATCAGGAATCACCATGAGAAGACTAATTTACTATTTCAAGGAGAATACTTCGATTGACCTATAAGGAAAGCCCGAACCACTGATGCTGTTACGCGATAGAAATTGAATACCTTGGAACGAAAATTGGAGGATTCAAATCTTTGAAATTCTTCAACGAAATTCATTTCTAACGAATGTTTTTTTTTTATTTTTTTTATTTTTTTTTTATGATATGCACCGGGTTTTTGGAATAGCTACTCCAAAATCGTAATTATATTGACCTTACAATTTCATGAATAATTCAAACAAAAATAATGAATAGAGCTGTTCGATTATCGAACTGTATCATACGCTATATTCGATCTTGATTAGGAACAATCGTTCACTTATTAAAGAGACAATATTAACTGTTTTATACACTTGAAGTAGTTTAATGATTCATTGAGTTTATGCTTTCTTGATTTCCATATCCGCGGCAAAACACACAACTAGTTAGTTCTCGGCGTCCTTCGATAACAAAATTCCGATTTGCGTCATGATATATCCAGTTTTTTTTCCTCACAGGATCTCTCCTGGTATCACCAGAACCACATATTCTTCAAAGTTGCGGCAAACACTATTTTAATACGTTTGAATTCTTACAACTACGATGGATACAAGGTCTAATCGACTTTTTAGTTTAGATGAGAGGCACTTTTTTCATTCGAGCATTTTCGGATCAATGACCGACTTCCCAAGAATGTTTCGATGATTTTATTATCTCTTACACATGTGGAATAATCTGACGAGCAGGAAGAGAAAAGTGTCGTTTTTTCCACGGAGTTAAGGACTTTGATTCATGATATTTTTTCTTAAGAAGAAATTTGAACAAGTATCTGGGGTAAGAACTTTTTCCATGAATAATCAGAATCCTTGTGATGCTAAACGTTATTTACGTTTTTATTAATCATATCCTCGAAAAAAAATTTTCATCAATATTTTTACAATCGTATTGATAATTGAATTTCCTGCCAAAAATGCCAGCAATGCCATAACATTTGACGTCTCATGAAGACTGTTGAAAAATCGCAAATGGACATAAAAAGCTCAATTAATGACGAAGCTCTCTGATTGGACCTCAATGGTTAATTATGTGACCTAGATATGTTTCAACGAACTTCAGTACAAGGCAATAAACGAGCAAGAAGAAGGAATAACGCCTCAAGGTTCCTCGGATAGAAATTTCAATGCATGCTTTTTTATTTTAGTAGTTAGTTCTGCATATGTGACAGACAAAAGCTTTTACATGATGAAAAGTTAATTAGTATAAAACGAGAAAATGGAGATTTCGATAAATTCGAACAATCCTTCAAAAGAAACAAGGCAATCGTTAACATTATTTTTGGCCAGTGCAGTATCAAACAGTTCTGGACAATATGAAGCAATTGTAATTGATTTTGTTGTCTATTTCGTTGGCAAAACATCATTGAGATTTAAATTCCGTTTTTAATTAATAATAAGTAGATAATAGCCGTCTGGATATTTCCTAGATGGAAACAAATGTCAAACCGATGACTTTCTGAATATGAAAAGATATATAAGTCAAAAAAACTCTCTTGAATTGAACATAATTTCAAAAATGCATAATCAACCAGTAATATATCATTCATTTTATGACGCTTACTAATAGAAGATACTTTTTATCACACGTAAATATATATAACGCAGTATATAATCAGCATACATATTAACAATTATGCATAAATGTCTATCAATACCTAAGGCATATAATTTAGTTGCTTACGACCCTATTTTTCCACTATAGAAATTCCATCAAAAGTATTCGCAGCGAAACGATATTTCTGCTTTTACTGGAGAATGGAAAATTACGAAAGTCATTACGAGTGCGAGGGATTGGTTGGCACATTGATACGAGACCAGTCCGAAAGTTCCGACGTATTTGTAAATTTACGCAATGTCATTTGGGTGATTTTATTATTTACTAAAAATGCAAGTATAGAATCATCTGAAATAATGGATAACTAAATTAAATAATTGATAGAATTACTCGATCATACCGATCGATGCATAGATTAATTTAGAAAAAATTCAATGAATTTCGTTGTTTTTGTTGCTGTAAGTAGATAAAACCTCCCTCGAGATTAGTTTGAAACGGTGATGAAGATCGTGCTTCACTTTTTCAAGCTTTTATGTCCAACTTCCGATCGGTGTGATCTACACACGCAATAATGTCAGTTACGTTCGATGATTGGCCTTGGCCTACTGTGTTTCACATATCCACACCTATAGGTATAGTTTTATTGGCTCGATGAGCACTCACAAAACTCACACTTATACATAAAGGTGCTTCATAGGAATTCTTGTATGTATTAGTATCGAGTTTTGCCATACGGGACACGGCCATCGACGCCGATGGGTTACACAACTCGATGAAGACACCTGTGACACAGACACAAGCTGGTACACACTACATTTAACAAACACGTTCAAATGATTATTAAGAAAAGTAGGGGACTCGAAGAATTCGATTCGATTTGTGAGGTAAGCGCTGATTGTCCAACGAGAAGGTCAATCGACTAACGTACAATGTGCAAGTTCCTGAATATCGATACTTCGGGAAAGCTTATTTCGTCAAGGTGCAACAAGAATTTCAAAGAAAAAAAACCAACACGAGATAAACATATGTTTTGAGGATTAATGATCAATCGGGTTTTATTGAGACTCTAGGGCTAGGAACTTATCGGACACTTTGTATTTGCACATCTATGTAATCATGTGTGTGTAAATATACAAATATTTACCCGTGAGTAAATTGTATCCTCATTTAGTATATAAGACTGTACGATATGCACACATACGAAGTAATTACATATGCATCAACATACATAACGTTAGAATATTATTATATCATCTTCATAGTAACAATTTACGTAGTACATGCACATCCTTGCTAAATCAATGTTAATTCGATTACCTCACACGTTATCTTTTTCTGATCATTGCACGCTACAATCGTTAATGACAATGATTATGGATGGAGATTAATGTGACTGAGGCGGTTTGCTTTTTGAAATAGCAAAAAAACGTTTAAAAGTAAATTAAAGTTGATTACAAGGATAAAATAGATTTAAGGAAGTTCATCTGGTTATCGACTTACCAAACAGTTATTAATTCTAAAAATTAAGTACTTTTATTAGTATGGACAAAGTCACCTTCCAAAACTTTGAACCCGGAGGATACCTTATTCGTGAGAAATGAATAAAAATAGATTTCCTCAATTAACACGGTTCCTAATGGGTTGCAGTGGTTTTTTTGTCTGGATACAAGAAATTTGCAAACATTGAAAAACAGTTCCAGATGAAACTTCTAATATCGATTTAAAAATATCTAAGGAACATTTGTACGGTCTCCGAAAATCAATTAGATATATATGAGCTTTAGAATAAATGAATTTGTCCTGAAAACGGAGGTTAAAGCGGTCAAACTTTGGAGGTTAAACACGTTAAACTCGATGAGCAGACTACGCTAGTCACAGCAGGTTTTTATTTTGACTTGCTCGGTGCCAGATGATCTTCATTAAACTAAAGAGGAGCAACAGCATTGCTCAAGACACGTGGAAGAGACGGAAGAAGATGATCTTGATACAGTGACTTTCAAAGTAAAAGCTAAAATACGATATCGCATAGTTTCAAGACACCGATCGTGGCTTCCACTTGATCATTATAATGTTGTCGTTTTTGTTCTGTCTCCTGAGTAACAGAAGAAAAAAAAATAGGGAAACAGCTCCTTCGACAAATATTTGAAATAGCGAACAAACACTAAATAAATGGACAAAATATACCTTTATGTTAATCGCACATTTGGCCGTGCTAACTAAAAAACTGGTTGAACGTCCGTGACCATCAATTTTATTCAGTGAAAAGAAACGTTTTTTATTTTCATGTAAAATTTTTTACTCGATTTACCATCGTTCGCACATCGTGATTTTTGTTCTTTAGATGAATACACATATTAATATGCACAACTTTTGGAACCGTGATAAATAAATTCAAAAAAATTTGAGCAACATGATAGAGCTAAGATCAAAGAACGCAACTTTTATAGCGTCTCACGAGTAAATCAATAAAATTTTGTTGACCTGTCACCGGTCACAAAACACTAGCATTCGAAACACACGTACAGTTTCAAGTGTTTAATATGATAAATATTAACTTTTAGAAACAATTCCGCAGAGTCATTGCGTTTTTTAAGCATTTCGTTTCTCATAGAAATTACTAATACGACTATAAATGAAATTTTGAAAATAATTGTATAAGTAAAGGAAAAATAGCAGAAAGACAAAATTCATTCTTTCATCAAACAAAAGAACACATTTCCGAATAATTTTCGATTCAACAAAGCGTAAAAACCGAAAGTGATTAGTATACTGAATTTTTTAGAAAAACTTCTTTATGTTTTTCTGTTATTAAGAAAAAAATCTGGAGTAAAATTAGGGAGATTAAATTGATCTCTTTGTTATGAATTCGAATTCATTAGTGATTGCGATTTATAATAAGTATTAATTAAGTTAATGATTAATTGAATAATGTGTGCGAATGTGTGTATAGAATAAGGTGGAACTTTTCTTTTTCTCGAACGTCCTTGTGCTTTTTTTGTTATTTTTCTCGCTGTCCACACAACCGATGGAGCGCCTTAAGAAAGAATGCCTGTGCGCAACACTTCGAAAATATTTCATACATACTTGGGAGTTACATAAGTAGGCAAAAATAGGGTTGAAATGGGTAAAAAATTCTCATGTATAGCGCGACTACTGGCGGTTTGACCCTTCGTTAAACGTAGGTCACTGGACCCACTAGGGTTCCACCGCGGGTTCCCACCACGATCTTGTTTTCCGTTATTGAAACGACCCCTCAACCATTTCGAGTCAGGTTCAACATTTTTAATGTTTATTCGTAATTTAGGGATAATCGATGTTTTCATTTTTTCATTTGTTATCAAAGAACAATCACCCGAAATAAGTGAAAAGAAATAATTCGTGGCTCAAGGGGTTAATGAGATACGATGCTCTTTCCTACGTGTACAATAGTATCGAAAATAAGTGTAAGCATTTTTTCGAACTGCTATAACTAAAACCGCACATATTATCGCAGATTAACATTTGAAACTGGACTTTGAAGTGTTTTATTACGTTTGAATAAATCACCCAGAAATTACATCTTGTTTTTTTTTTTTTTGCATCACGCATATCAGTAATCAGCGAAGTCTTTTTAATTAGTGAGTGACATTCGTCTTGTGCACATTGGGCTGAGAAATCAAAAAAATAGTTTTAGCATAGATCATGAAATGAGGGAAGTGTGAGAAATGTTGTGTGATAATTCGTTCGACAAAAATAAAATGACCATGTTGTAGAGCATGTTTATCGTTTATTCGATGTGTCTTACGTATGAATATACGATGAAATGTCGTGACCTTTCATTGTAACAGCTTATCACATGCATTGAATATTGATATGACGTGAAAACATTAATAAAAACAAGATTTCATGATACTTTTTCGCACGTTTCGAGATTAATTTTACTCGACTTCCATCGTCGTCATCGCGTTAATTATTCGCTGTAACCTATTGGGCTTTTTATTACTGCAAATTACTGCATTGCTACGAATTTAATTGATGGCGACTCGTCAATTGCCGAAATTAATGCAATTATACGATATCCTACTCAATAAAAAAAATCAAAATATCATTTGTAAACCTTTTAACATGTTGCATATTATAATATAAAGAAGAAACTAATGTGCAGCAAAAAAAGAAGAGAAAAACAACATTTTATAAGCAGTTTAAAAAAAAAACACCTTCACGTGGAGGACGATACGTCACGGGGTCGAGTAGCTGCGCCTTCGCGTAGAAACTGAACGGACGTGACGTAGGCACATGTGCAGGCCTTTGCTATATATCTAACCATCATCATGTGTCGACGTCGTGCACGTTCTTTATTTCGATTTTTTCTGTCTTTTGTTTTAATGCTTTATGTATTAGGTACCCTCTTCAACGCCTCTCAATCAACCTACTATTCAATTTAGCAAGTTCAATGAATGCATACCTATGGGACATTGTATTATTGAGCTATATTATATATTCGTTTCGAGGTGTATACAAAAATAACTGCATATGTATTAGTAAATTTCTGATAGAAAATTAATGATGAAATATCACTGTATATTAGATTTTTTTAAGCGACATTTTTCCCTAATCGAAATCATGTGATCTTTATTCATATGTATTGATGAACTGTGAAATGTCATATTTTTCTATTTATCAATGAAAAAAGGCACCTACTCAGCATTATTCCGATGACATCTTCTTTTTGAACGGTCGGAAACGTAGCACATACATTTTTCAACATCAAACGAAATACCAACATGTTTTCGATCGCGTATAAGAACAGCTACAGAGGTACGTACGATTTTCACGTTATGTTGTGATTGTTTCGTAGAATTTTCTCTTGTTTCTTTAAACCACCGCATTTCAGACACTTTAATATAAGTTGAAAAAAAAAAAAAATCTTACGTTGTCCGCAGCTATACTTATTTATAATCGAGGAAACTTTAGGTTTTTATGCCAGGTTAGAAATTTTAAGAGCTACGTTTCTGAGTGGTCCGAAAAAAAATGCAGTGCAACCACCGTTTTCTTTTTTTACCCTTGATACTTCACTTATAAAATAGTTCAATGAACGATTGTCCACAGTATTTCAATTCATTTCATAACTTCGTTAGAAGTAATTCTCAAAATATATCGATTTTTTCGAATAATATGAGACTGTTTTATCAAATCACGAAAGTAGTTGCAAAACTTTTGTTCGATCGAAAATTGGAACTCGCCCATTCTCTCGAATATCGAATAATCTTCAAATTGATCATTCGTGTTTTTGGGAATGAAGAAATACATTTTTTTTTCACTTCCGTAATAAATAACTTATCGAAATGATGTACAGCCTAACAACTTTTGAGAATCTTAAGCTTCCTTCCTGTCAAAAATTCATCGAAATTAGTTCGGTGGTACTCGAGTCATAAGCGGTGAAAATTTTTGTGCCGCATAGATTCATATATATACGGACGTTTTTAATGAATATATTCGGAATTGTGTTTGAATCATTACTTTATAGTGGCTTAATCATTAGTTGATTGTTTGAAATGATGATGACGATGACGATGATGACAGCAAGAATAATAAAACATTGCAATGAAAATAATGACGATTGCAATTAAAACTACTAGTATTAGTTCCATTATTAGTGCTATTCGATGTTATTATACAAGAGTATGAAATCATAAAAAAGTTTAAAAAGATTCTGAACAAAATGGGCTGATAGCTAATAGTACGAATAAGCTATAAATTCCAATAGGATAGCGCAGGAAACTTTGTTGTCTGACTTGCAACAATAATGCGAATTGATCGGTTATTCAAAACATTCTATAGTATTTGTGTTTCTGTAGTTTTTATATTAACGCGTTCCAAGTCAAGTCACACGAAAGTATTTATTTGCGAAAAAATAAAACGGTCTTTGTGGATAGTTTTGAGCTGAATTAAAATTATAAAGAATTTTCTTTCACGCCAGGTGACCCTAAGAGTTGTCACCTCGATTTTTAACTTTTTCTGGATTTTGTAAAGCCGGAACATAGAAACGAAAAAAAGATCGTGATCTTGTTGTCATTTATCATTAAACTTCCGTATCAGCTCGATTGGAGACAAATAAAATTGTCAGCTCGCGATCGCCTCTGACCCTCTGAATTACCATGGGGCATATTAATGCTTCCGTTGTTCATATGAAACACCTAATTTGACTTGAGGATACGTTCTTGAAAATAGCCGTACGAACGAACGCTTAATTGCATCTTCATAATATTTCGTTGACCGATCTGAACCGGTTCGAAGTAAAGATTACATTATGCGTGTCGTTCTTGATAACTTTTCTTTTTGTAATTGGCGTCAAGACGCTGCCGCGTCTCTACATAACAAGTTTTACTGTGACCTCCGCACAGCATTCGGTGTACTAAACAATCATTAAAATCTAACAAAACAGGTGTTTCTTCCAGAACAAAATTGCAAGAAAACGATGATTTTATATTAAATAAATGATTACGTATTTACATAGAGTGCGTATATACTTAATCGAATATTCGATGATTCTCTGAAACGTAATGCGTTTAATTCACAGTCTTAGCTATTCTGGCTGAGAACTTTGAAAAAATCGAGAAGAAAAAAGTTCTTTCTCCAAAAAAATCGATAAATTTTCTTATTTCTTAGCACATAAAAGCGCTGTCCTTAGCAACAGATATTGGGGAAACAACGTGAAAACTAATTGATTAAAAAAATCCAGTAATGAAGAACTTTCATAAAGTTAAATTTCTCCACTGACATTCATAAGTGATACTGTTGCTTATACTAAGATAACCAAATTTATGCATCACATATTCGAATAGTGGTTTGAAAAATTGAAATAGTTTGAAATCAATGAGGAAAATCAATGGCAATAAATTTCGAGGAAGTCGTCACAAAAAACTCCAAAGATCTACATTTTATTCTCGAAACCGAGTGATGTGAGAATAATTATAATTACATGAAACAATGTATTTGAAGATTTGAAACTTCGATGAAGTCCATCATTTATCACTTTCCATATTGTAACGATTAAACAACGGGCACCCTGGGTGAGTTCATTTGGTTGTTAAATTCTTGAAGATGTTAATTTTTTTCAATGTCATGCCATTCAATGGGACATTTATACAACTTCGAGAGCTCAATATATTTTTGGAATGAAAACTTATTCGTTTTTTCTTATCGTCATTTTGTGCATTATAAATCATTTAAAAAAAAAGTAAATTCAACGTCGTCATAAAAACTTGACTACTATAAACTTTTAAAAAACCTAAAAATTTAATTGAATTAAAATTCTACCTAAGACATGTCAAAAGCCACAGTTGAAATAGAAATAATAGTACAAACGAAGCGAGAGGTATGTTCACTTACTAATGAAAAATCTAATTCAAACGCGTTCGAACTCAATAATAATTTATATCAATGAAAAACTGTGATTGCGTGGAAAGTCTTATAATTTGATAATCCTCAATTGGATAATCATAGCGCTCTCAAATATGCAACCCGCCTTGCTCACATGTAACTCCGAGAAGTAAGCATTTCGGTGGCTCCACGTACTGCATGTGCAATGAAGATGAAATAGTTGCTTTACACTAGTCAAATGAGTGTTAAAATTGCACCATAGTTTAATACAATAATTAAATTAATTGATAGTGAATTTGTATTACAAAATATTGAATTAAACTAGGAAAATATAAACAACAATAAATTTACGGAAGTATCAACTGACCAGTACAAAATTGTACAATGTGATATTTGCGTCGACGTTTTTAGAAGAATCATCCGTAATTTTATCATGATTTCAATGTATGAACGTTTATTTCATTCCTCAAGAGGTTCTCTACAAATTCATTTGTTGATTTTTTTTCTGAGTGCCATCGTTCCAATGTTGCAGCCAGTTGTTTGATTGATTAAAAAAAAAAAAATTATTTCATAAACGAATTGCTGTTATTTTTCTTCAATTTTGTAGAGAATGTTTTGAGGAAAAATTACAGATAATTCTTCTAAAAACGTTGATGTGAATATGACATCGTCGGTTTTTGGATTCATCAGTTAATGGTTTTGCAAATTTATCATTATTACTATTTTTCTAAGTTAATAAGATTTGTTATAATACGAATCCAATGTCAATTTATTGAATTATTGTATTAAACTTTGGATACAACTGTAGTGAAAACTTAACACTCATTTGTTTGGAAGAAGCAGCTATTTTACCTTAATTTTCTCAAAATCAAACGCTCAAATGCAATTAATTTTCTGGAAAATAAGAAAAACAAGTTCAAAGTTGATATAATACAATTGCAAAACGATATTCACTTTCATTCAGTAACTCGTTGTTTCAAAATTCAGTCTGGTTTTGAAGAAATTTCTAAATGTCTTGTTATTTATTATGTAATGATTTATGAAAACTAAAAATTTCCGTGCAAAAATCTTTTGTTTTTTTTTCCATTTTTCAGGACATACCCCTTTTTATGTTTTTACGAGGCCAACTCATCACTCCAACCCCCCCTTTTCTTCCGTTAAATGAACTTGCATGACATGCTTGTAAGACCCTTCTACGCGAGTGTTGCCTGCAGCCACGTTTTCCCGATGCAACAATGCATCGAAAACGCAATCGATAAACGCTACTATATTTATACTGAGTTTTATCAGTTGACATAATCAGACACTCGGAAAAATTGGGATTATTTGGCGACCGTTGCCCGAGTTGGTATATGGCTCAGTGGTCACCCATCCAAGGAATGATTTCTTCCGAAGCAGCTAAACTTCAGAGATCGCTAAAGCCAAGCACCAACTGGATACCTACCACTGTTGTTAGATAATCTTTTTAAAGAAAGTGTATAAACAAAATCACTAAATATTCGACATCAGAATAATTATGAAATCTGATTAAATCGAATTAAAATGTTATTTCTATAAATAATTGGAGGAATTTTATAGCCAAAAGCACAAAAAAAACTACGTGCGCTTAGTTACAAATATTTCGTCTTCAAATAACGATTATTAATGACAATAAAATATGAAATAACAAAAATTAAATCGATAAAATAAAACACTTTAGTCTTACCAACATATTCACAATAATCGCACACATTATGCATTTTATATAACACGAATTTGTGCATAAATATAAATCCACTTTTGGCTCTGGCGCTTCTCTGTTATCACTTCGTAAAAATTAATCACCTGGTCGATCTAAAGTAAAAAAAAGTGATGACGGTACGCAGACGCAATTTAAACAAACAAACAATAAAAATCTTAAAATCTCTGAAGTTTAACACTTTCGGTCACACATACCACGTGCTAAAAGTACATGTACGACTTGTTTGATGATCACTTGCACTACTTTGATTTGAACTCGACTCGAGACAGATGAAAACTTTTCTACACAGGCTGACTATCTTCTAAACGTGAAAATGTGTCACATACAGTATGAAGGGAGATAGAGAGGGAGAGAAATATTGCACACGATCGTAATGGGACAGCGAATTTTTTCGCACACACGTTAAGTTTAGAGTACCGGTTAAAAATAAATCTTCTTGGACGATTTCTTCGCTCCATCCCAAACGGATGTTGCCATCGCGCTGTTTCTCTCCCTCGACCGTATATTTGCGTATATCTTGTACTCATTTACTCCTTTATAAACGAACGAAACCCTCGTCTTTACCTCTTACGTTACTTAGCTCAAGCTACACGGTGTATGATATTATATATTTATACGTACGTACGTATGAACAGAAGTGTGTATGTGATTGTATGCATATGTATGTAATAAGTACATAGAACACGTGCGTCGACAGCTGGCTTGAGAATCGAGGGACCCACAACGTCGACGACACACTCGTGAAGAGTGCCGTTGACTCTTCGTGAAGTTTATTCCCGTACAAATCGACGATAAGTGAAGTAACAGTATATGATAAAAGTTACGTGTACGATAACGCACTCCAATTTGCTTCAATACTAACACACAAGTGTGTGTAAAATTGCACCAAATAATTTTACTCAATAATAACATATACCGAAAATAAAGACTCTTTATCGAAATAAATCCATTTTTCTTGTTATATATGCATCGACTAAATCATTGCGACCGAATTATTTTCTTGGAGCAACGAAATATTCGTGTAAAAACCATTTATTAAATCGACTGAAGGGTATCGCTGCAACAACTAAAAACGATTTAGTTCATTTGAACGAAGTTTTGTTGCATTGACGTTATTTTTTTTTTTTACTAATCTACAGTTTAGTTGTTAGTTTGTTCAATAAGTTTTTCTACCATCCACGAATCACATCGCCTTATCTGGAAAATATTTTTAGTAAAGCTTTTCAATGAAATATTTTGGTTGGAAGAAATGAGATTTGTTTGGACAATTTTTTTTCTTATTGTGGAACGTTGAAAAAATTGTTTTTGCTATTCCTTATGACATATTTCATAAATAAAAATTCATATACGAGTTATATTCGTGTATTTTCAAAATATAATTTATAAGCGTGAAGTAATGGAAAATATGAATATAACTTTATTCATTATTTTTTTAATTTTATTCATTGTACGCATTGCAATTTGCGATGATAGCATATTTTTTCTTGCATGCATATTTTGAAATGAAAATTAAAAGTCAGCAGGTAATTTACGCCAATTTGTGCCTTTCACGTGATAATGGAAAAAAATCTATTCAACTATTCATATTTAAAATTACTTGCAACACTTTTTGTCACCTTAGTGATTCTTCCATTTCTCGAAACCGTTACATTCTCATAAAATTGTCAGGAGATATTCCTGCATTGACAGTTTTATCAAAAAACTTGGATTATGAAAAAAATTATTACGATATTATGATTGATTTAATTTTACAAAATTTCTCGATACTCACGTGCTAGTCGTCATTACCAGCAAATAGCGTCAAAGTTTGTTTTCACATCGACATATATGTATATATCATTGACATTAAAAACACATTGCATCTAAAATTTCGTTCTAACACAATCCAATGGCAATACATTTTCGAAGACTCGAATTCGGAATCAATTTTTTTTCGAACTACCGATCTATTAGACAATCGTCACGCGTAACTTTAGCGTTATCATCCCGATAAATATATCTTTAAACACTCGTAATTAAAAAGCCATATATATTTTCAATATACAAAACTTGAAGTGGACAACGCTCTCTACTTTTCGCCAAGAAATAATTAAAACTCGAAGCTCTACAGTGCCTTGAGCAACTGTACAGTCCAACCTACTTCACAAGTTTCACGAATTCATCAAACAGACGTTTTTTTTGTGGTTCATAGACATAGTTAGGAGATTAGATAAGATCGAGTCTTAATGTCAAAAATATACGAAAGTGTATATTGTCCTAGAGCTACTCTTCTTTATCTGAAGCTGTTTGAAGTCATTTGGAAAAAAAAAAAAAATTGAAATATGATCTTCAAATAAAAAACGCGAGACTAGCAATTATACATATAAGAAAATGATTGTGCCCGGGGCTTGGCCTGAGGTATGAAATGCCGTTGTTAATAGAACTGTAATATTAATAACAATTAAGTACTAATTTACCAAAATTGTGCAATTCCCTTCGAATAATATGAACCTTTTTTATGAATTCACGAAAATAGCTGTAAGTTATTTTTTCTATCAGAAAATTTAAATTAATTTCAACAACAATTCATCAAAATACTTCACTGCTTGAAACTTGGTGTGAATTTTATTCCTGTCATTGATTCATCGAATTTCGTTCAGTGGTTCTTGAGTAATAAGGCACTAAAGTTTTTATTCTTTGCAGGTTTATAGAGGTGAGAAGGAAAAGAAATGAGGAAAAATATATTTTTTAAATCTGAATAAAACCAGTTGAATAAAAACGTTGAAATTTGTGGCTTTATTGCATTTCTTCGAGTGCGGTACTACTGCAGTGATCTTATGGTCTTTCTAAATGTTTTTAATGACGTGAGTGCAAAGAAAGACCGGTTGAAGTTTGTGTAAACAATCAGAGTCATAATTTCGTATTGTAACGCTAATTCAAAATAAAAAACAATGCTGAACATTGCTCCGTATATTGAGCGAACGTGCAAAGAACTTTTCGCACTGTGCCATTATTTTTTCAGTTTTTTAAAGCCTATTTGTTATTTCTTATCTCTCGAAGAACTGAATCGTTGTTTTTTTCTTAATTACTTTGGTTCCAGCCGCGAGAACTTTGCATGTCGAAACCACCGATCAAAGCAAAGGTCAAACACCCAGAATTTAAAAAGTGCATACGTCACGAAATTTTTTAATGAGCTTTACAAAAGGAATGCGATTGTTGTTGAACGTTATATTAACCTTACGAATCTAATATGCTAACGTGTCGTAACAGTATAAAAAACACGTGAATTCGCACTTATTTTATTATCCAATTTTTACATGCTTGCTAATTATATTTACTTAAAAACAAAAGTCTCGACATTAGCGTAGACCCGAATGCATTTTTGTGAGTCTTCCATAAAAAAATGTTATGAAAAACTCGTTTGTTTTGATGTGAAAATAATCACGGAAATATTTGGATATTTCATATGTCAGATGATTTGGTTCTTCGTACAAATTTTGGACATCACGAGGTCTGACAAATGAGGACATGTCGCTTAAGGCGATCCTTCAGTCTCTCATTTTTACGTTTTTTTTTTCAGAGAGGCTCGATTTTTCATGAAATATAAATGTTTCACGTTGTTCTCCTTTCATCACAGAATACAATGTGACTTTAGTTTCCCCCGCAATGTCGATAAACTCCGAGAAAAATATTAAGCTGTTTTTCAGGCTTGACCGATAACGTGACCGACTGAAATATCGCCTTAATAGCGAATGATTAGGGGTAACAAGTTCTGGGCTAAAGATACGACAAAGTATTTGAACAGGCAACGCGAAATGCTCCTTCAATCGCGAAATAAATTATTGAAATGCAATAAAACGAAGCAACATACAAATTTCACATTTGTAGAAGACACGATTTGAAAAAAAGAAGTTTTTTACTTTACACTCTAGAAATGTCAATGAACTTCAAAAAAAGATTATCTTTCTATCGTCAATATCGAAATTTCCTGGCGCTCAAAAACCTGTTCATTTAGGCCCTTGCAAATGGAAAACTATTCGAATGATTTCGATGTTTAATGAATCAATCGATGCATCTCGATTTCAACATTTCATTTTTCAAAGCAAAAGATGATTTATAAAGAACGACACTATGGAATAAAAGTATTTTTGAAGAATCGATCTTTTCTTACTCTCTCCAGATGTATGGAAGCCCTTAAAAAATTATTTAACCAAAAATGCTCAAATACAGCCATAGTAGCAAATCAGTAAAAATACGAAGATTTAATGACAAATAATTGTTGAAGAAACACATTTCTCTTAATGGAGATATTCATTCCAATCAGGGAACTTGTTTAAGATTATTTTTCAATTGACGTTCTGAGCTGTCAGCGAATTTCAGATTTTCAAGCTGTTTAAACATGAATATTTTTTAAAACGTACATTTTTTCATTCAGTTTCAAGATTTTTCGAGTCATTATTATTGTTGTCATTTTTCATATGCAATCCTTTTTCATTTATATAAAAAAATATAATGAGAAACATATAATTAAACATTTGTATGTCAGATATGTGGCGATTAATTTGTGTGGTAAAAAATGGTTTACTTCATAAATGCTCTTTCGTTATGTCCTTGTATTCTTGAGACCTTATCTTGCGGAAGTGAAAAAAATGAGATAAAAAAAAGAAACGTTGGAAAAAGATCGAAAGAGGTATCAGAAACAAAGACGATGTAATTCGTAAATATATACCATTGGGCGTACTCGGTGTCGACAGTTTTCCAGCAATTATTAATGAAATTTCATGTGGCATTGAACATAGGAATCGAAATGTGTTCATCATTTTTTCCACTTCTTATTATTTTGTTGATAAAACAAATTAAAAAAAACAAACGAAAAACTGCGCTTTCACACTCTTGATTGCGGCATCGCATTTATTCGTTGTCCTTGTCCTAAATTCGACAGGTTCGAGACTAATTTACTTCGCTCATTATCCATATTTCACATTGTTTGGCTCGCGTTCAGCACAGCGAGGCAATAATTTTCAAAATTGAGAAAAAAAAACAATAATAAATGAAAAATTGACGACAACGCACTTGCTACTTATCGAAAATTTCTGTTATTTCGTCTTTCGTACAAGCGGTTTTTCGTAACTTTCCATTAAAAAAAAAAACTAGTACAGAAAGACTGTTAAAAAAAACTCGAAATAAAAAGTGAAAAAGGGATGGATGAGTCCGAGTTAAATAATAAAATAACTGCTTCACACTAGTCGAAAGAGTGTCTTAACATATAACCTTGAAAACTGTTAAGGTCGACTAATGAATGCAGAAGTGTACGATGTTAGATCTTCATCGACATTTTTGAAAAAATAATTGGTTCTGTTTAATTTTTTACGTGATGTTAATGTACCAACACTTGCGTCATTTGTCAAAAGTTTTTCTACTAATTCACCGAATCGATCTTTTCTGAGCGTCATCCTTTCAATGTTGTAGCCGCTCAATGTGTAAATCGCTTGAAAATTAGGTTATTTTTGGAAAAATGTCGAATAAAATATGGCAGCGTGAAATTCTGCATTTATCAGCTCATATTATATTTGTTTATGGAGCAAAGGCTCTAGCCAGCATCATCCGACAGACAAAAATTCAAGGTGTCGAATAATAACGAAAAAAAATGCAAAGCACAAACAAGTACCTGAGATATTTGGGTAAATAGTGAAGAGCACAAGACGCGAACAAAACAAAGAGCCACCGCACGAGAAATCATCTCAAGACTTGAAAACGATCGATCGATACCCCCATCACGTTTGTTTCAATAGCCGATATTCCAAAATCCGGAGCTCAAAAACATCGATTTCACTGTAAACAACAACACAATACCGAAAAAACGACAACCGGGGGCTCAAGGTATAAGATTTAGCACGACCAAGCATTTTCGCTTGAAGAGAAATAATTTTTTATATCTATAGTCCTTCCAGAAAACACAGACGAGTGTGAGAAAAAAACGCGGTAATATAAACCGCGGAAAATAAACGCGGTAAACGCACAAACGAGAAATGCGTCTGAAGTACAAATCCCGCCATTTTTCTGGCAAATACTAGCAAAAAAAATGACGTCATAGCGTGGGGGGGACGCACTCGCTTTTTCGCGCGTCTAGGGATAAAAAAAAAATTCTAAACGTTTTATGCTTTGCATTTTACGATGACAGTGAGCACAGATCAAAATGCACGCACAGACACTCGGCAAAAAGATTAGTAATTAACCTTTTTATCTACGTTTTGTTGTTTTTCTCTATACGAACGACAATCATTCGCATCACGTTTTTTGCATAAAAAAACGCTTCACGGCTCCAAGCGACCTGCCGTTGTCACGACTCAAAAGATAAAAAAAGAAATAATCACAGAATTTGCGAGATAAAAATTGTAATTCAATCTTAGGGAAACTTGACTATTTTTTCTTTCGTACATAAAATAAACTTTTTTGTTTATCTTTTCGAGATACGTGCAAACAAACTTTTTACGGAACATGCAAGGAACGTATTTTAAAAAAAATTGAAAAGTTCAGTAAAATAAATTAAGTTCAAAACAATGTTCAACAACAAAATAAAATCAACAAAGTACTATTTCAAGTCTTAAGATTATTCAGCAGGCTTACTTAGATATATTTCAGAAATTGGATCGAGCCCTAGAATTTCCGGATTTCTTAAGCTGTGAAAGGTTTTTTTCTCACTATAATAAAGTTGATCCATCAGTTGCTTGAGTGTAGAAAAGATAACTGAAAAGCAGATACAAGATACACGTTTTTTTCCGGATATCATATATATCATATGGTGTTCCGCGATAAATCGAACCTCGCCGAATAAAACTCGGAATGGATTTTTACCGACCGATCACCTTGAGGTAATCGATCAATCCGTGTCGCGGTCGGTAAAAACACAGTTGCACAATTTTTATAAGAAAAATTAGCGTAAAGTCCTAGCATCTCCAGTTATTGTTGTAACCACGGGTGTAACTTTTGTTTTTACGAAATGTATGAGGTGATATTTCTACACGGTTTATCTGATGGGAATAAAAAGGAGGCCCACGCAGAAAAATTGGCAAAAATTTTTCATATTTGGACCGAACGAACGATGTGGAAAATGTTGACGACATGTTTGTACGTATAAATGCCCATAATTTTGATTTAGAGGAGGCGGTACTTCAAAAATCTGACTCAAATTTGTCACCTTATTATCTCCAAGACGTTTTCTTGGTCACGCTTGATATTTCGAGAAAAAAGTAGTTGAAAATCGTTGAAATTCATTCTCACATTAAATTTTTGGTGTCAGAAAAAGATTCTTGGATGATCGTAGCCAAATACTGCTTCTTGGTTTTTGGACTGTACTAAATAAAAATGTGAAACTCGCGGCTTTTCTGCAGCTGGTCTTTGAGAAACTATTTGTAAAATACGGTGCTGAAATTTTTTTAACACAAAAGTGGACAAGATTTGTTCGTTTTTACGAATAAACAAAAAAGATTCGAATCATCGGAAAAAATGCAATATTTCGAGAAATTTCATAGGAATTAAAAATTGTCACCAAACTCGCACGTAACGTAAAAAATTATCATTGTCGTAAAATCTATTGTTTGAATAATATTTTAATAACTTTCCGGTATTATAATTTCTTGAAACAAAAATTTGAATATTTTTGGATTTTTGTTCAAGTGCAAAGTTTCAAAATTCCTATTAGACAGAATTTTTGATTGAGAAACATGTGCCAATCATTCTCAAGTTCGTTTGAAAACCTGCAACCTTTTAAAAGTAAATCTTTAACAATTCTTACATGGACTACTTATTTGGTAAAGAAAAAATGGTTTATTAACTTATGTAGAGAATGTTTAATTACGAGACTCCATTTTTCAAGCGCATTTAGGGCTGGTTCATTATGGTTTCTTTGTTTTTTTTTAAAAGGGAAAAATGGATGGAAATCAAATCATTCGTAAATTATTATGGATGAAATAATAAAAAATTGTATTTCATTCTTAAATAATTACGAATAAATTTTTATGGTACAATAATAACAACTATTATATATAATAATTTAACATAATGTATATTCATTTGTAGCATTTTCTCGATGTTTCGCCATATCCTCAAATGTACAATGTCAAATTTTGAGTGTCCGTGAAATAGAGTTGACTTCGCTATGAATATTTTTCTTCATGTTTTTTTTCTTTTGCATAATTATCGATAGGCTTTACTCGAGGTGTAGGAAGTTGTGTCAATAAAACCGGTTGAACAATGATCCTCAATCTTAATAAGTGTACCACGAGCGCTCTGCCATGTGAAAAGAAACGATTATCCGTTTAATTTTTTTATCGGCTGAGATTTTTTTGTAATCTTTTCTCGAATGCGAGAAGAACGAGTAATCTGTTCTGAACCATTGTCCCTACATATTGATCAATGATGTATGTCACAAAAAATAATCGCTCACGAGACAAAAACTACGATCGAGTTACTTTCTTTCATTTCTTTCTCTTTCATAAATTGTACAAAATTCGCCTTGGTCATTACTGACAGACCATTTTTGTTCTGACACTGCAGAGTATGTCCATCGAGCGACTTTAAGGGATTACATACAATTATGAAGTATTAGACTAGTCTACAAGAGAACTTTTTTTGTGTAAAATTTGTTCGAGCCGACAACCGATTCATACGGTCAAATAAGCAGTATTTCGGTTTCTTAAGATAAAAAGTTAATCGAATTGTAAGTTTCAAGTATTTGTGCAATTTATTTATTTATTTAAAAACGTAGTTTCCATGATCGATTGAACAAACGTCTAATGAATTATTTCATCACGTTGTAATGTTATTTAGTTTGAAAGTATATTTTCCAAAATTTAGCTGAAGATCACGAGTACGTAAAGATGATTAAATAAAAAGAAACATATAATACGAAAAACAATTTGAAAATCTAACAGTAATTAATTCTTCGTAAGAGTACATAAGCCTTTAACGAAGCTCCGAAATACGGTCCATCGGTGTAACAACAATTTTGCCTCAGCTGTTGGTCCCATCACGTATTGTGAGGATGAAAAGAGTTAGGAAACAAATAAAATAAAATAACCAGAGATATGGGCGCGACTAAGATGATCTTAGAAGAGCATATATTCGACTGTAAATGGCGAAGCTCGTTGAATTTTTAGTCAAAGGAAAAGCCAGTGGAAGCGAAGAGAACCGCGAGACATTATTGGATCCTCAAACTCGTGAGTGATTTCTTTTTAGTTTTCAATGGTATTGAAGTGTGCACCATCATTAGAATTATTGGAATGCAACAAAAATAATATTTCAGATCATTAAATTAAGTAATTCAAGAACTCATCAAAGTAATCTACAAATTTGGTTTTGTGTCTGTCACGTAGACGTAAAAAAGTGCGTTTATTTTTTATTTTTATGATCAATCTGCACGTAAAAGATATTTGGATATTGAAAGAAACAAACATTGCATCACAACGATGGTGACTTCAATACCACAGTTTGTCTGCCTGAAATAATGAAGCTTATATAATAATAAATAAGAAAAACGTATAAACACACAGTTCGCAAAATGCAGTGGAGGTTCCGCGTCAGCATTGTCGTTAGAAATCGCACGGCGATGAAACTTTTTTCAACACATTAACATTACGTTTCTCATAATGATTTCATTTTTATTTCATTTTTTTTTTTCGGTCACTTTAATCGTCCCGGCAACTCCCACGATCGAAGATCAATAACTTTGTGTCTATATTACGTTGTTTCGTATTAATTCCTTCTTCATCGAGGATTAATCTTGAAAAGCTTAAAAAACAAAACAAAAAATAGAAAACCGTCGCAGCGTCTCTCATTTGATGTTGTTTCTGTATCTAACGTATCAGAGTTCATTGGCGACGTTTTCGTGAGACACAAATATCGCAGCTTTGAACACAGTCGAGGGGCAGGGGGAGGGGGGGGGCGGGGGCTGTAAAAATGGCCAATAACAAGTGACGGAGTGAAACGACGAAGATAAGTAAATGATGGAGAAAGGATAAAAAGGCAAGAAGTAGGATAAAGATGTCGAGGAATTTGATTCCTTGTGCTGGCTTCGTTATCCGCGAATTAAACAAGAAAGACCGTAAGGAAATCAAGGGAAAGGGGGAAGACAAAGAAAAATTGGGCTCCGAGTGCATGCAAGCCGCTCCCTTCGACCCATAAAAAGTCACACGTTTCGTCGCGAATATCTTTTTATCTAAATGGTATAAATACTATACTCTTTTTTTCTTTTTTCTTCGAAGGACTTCCTCTATGTCAAATTTATATCGTACACACAGGCATACACGCAATTTATCTCTCGCGCACAATATAGTCTTTCTGTGGTACTTGCACACATACACACACGCATGCACACACAGATTAGTCTTACAGTTTTTTTCGTTTTCTTTGCCTCTTGCTCTCATATTTGCGAATGAGGGAGGAAGTAGAACACGAAATTAAAGTACGTATTTCGAAGTTGGCCTCGTTCGAAGGGCTGTTATGCGTGTTTGTTTGTGTTTGTATGTGTACTTTCTGTATCTTTGTGCGTGCGTATGCGTGCGGCATCGCCAAGGATTTCGTGACACGTCATTTCCTCCTCCTTTTTCTCTTGTCCTTCTTTCTATTCCGTTAGTGTACCGTGTACGCCACCAATTCACGCATTTCGCATATTTGTCATTCCTCATTTGTTTAATCTTCTAGTCTCGTCTTATTTTCTCAAACTTCTGAGTTTTGTTTCATTTTTCTTTTTCTTGGGTTTCTTTTTGTTGCTGTTGATTTTTTTTCTATTCGGTGCGTTCGTACTATTTAGCCATGGCACACCAAACACTTCGTCCACTTTATCATCCGTTTGTGTCCTTTGGCGAACGACGTGACGCGCCTGATCGAATAATCCTCTTCTCTGCTAACTCTCCCTTCATTAAGCTAACTTTTTTTCCGTATTGTTGTTCGCTACGTATCCGTTGTTTGTACCGTTGCTATAACAACTGTTGTACTCCTTGTTGTATATCGTCGCGTACGACGAAACACCGTTCTGCGTCGTTTTCGTATTGTCATCGTTTTCGTAAACTGGCATACACAAACCACCACCACCACCGTTAACCCGTTTACGACGATCCGACGAACTCTTCGCATTACTCGGACCGTACCTCGTCTTGTAGAAGTCGGAGAATAGACCCAGGAACAAAACACCGTGCAGACCAATCCAGATCATGAAACTACGAGGATAATCGCACTCGATGAACAAAAGTTGGAACTGGTGACTGAATATCAGCACAAATTGGACCTGAAATTATTTCAGAAATCATTTAGTACATGGATCATTTTGTCCATTATTCAAATTTTTATTCATATTTTTATTTTGCTTTTTCATCAACAAATTCAAGGCGAAGATTTCCTTCTTACGATTCATTTTTCAAAATCTTACGACAAGGAAATTCCATTTCAAACCATGAGCACAAAACTGTTGTGAAAATTCACAATTTATCTTGGAATTTAACGTCCACAATGCGATAGGAAATTTCTAAAAAATTTATGTAAAGTGGAAATTAATGGAATACTTGTCTTTCATTTTAGTTTCCATTTAAATTCAATATTCTGGAAAATATTGATTATTCGGTAGAGTTTTTCGTTTCGGAACCCAAAAAAATTGCCAGTTTTTAATCACTTTACATGAAATCTATATCAACATTTTTTAAGAGATGATTTTCGTGTTTTTATTAATTCAACAAAAAAACATCGTTTGTTTTTTTAACGAAGTTAATTAACGAAAGACGTTTCTTGCATTTTTGTTTCAATTAAAATTCAACGTTTGAAGGAACATTCCTCGATTGTTATTCAAAGTTGTGAAATAGTTTTAATTTTAAGAAATAATAATATTTAGACTTGCCATCTGGAAAGTTGTAAGATATTTCTTCCACCAAATGTACTTTTGGTATTTGGGTCCCATTGCCGCCACCATATAGTAGAAATACATGACAATATGGACAAAAGTGTTGAGAAGAGAGAAAAACGTGCTGTGTCCACCTGGTGCAAATTTCACTCCCATCCAAACTGAGAACGGCATAATCCCGTGATGTATAACATGAAGTGTAGAAACTTGTTGGGTCTTCTTTCTCAGAATGAAGAATAACTATGGAAAATAAAAAAATAGAAACAGTCAATTTAGAACGGTGTATTGTTTCTTGTGCTGTTCAATTGCAATTTTTATTTCTCTAGTCCCCAACTTTTGTACAAGGACGTAAATAAAGGATTCATCTTGAACTATAGTTCTAGAAAATGTTCAAAGAAAATTTAGTTTCAAATTTTTGTATCGGTCAAAAAACCAAATAAAAGGCTGTTTTTAATTGTTTTAAAACCGGAGAATGTGATGTACGATGAAATTGCAAAGAAAAAAAAATCGATTTGTAGCTATATCCGAGTCCAAAAAATCGACTCAGTTAATGAATAATCCTTCAGTATAGTCGTTAAAAATCCTGTTTTTGCACATCTCTGAAGCCCACAAGAAATGGTCACTGTCGAGATATCATCGATAGTTTCATCGTACAACGAATAAATTAAATATAAAAAAAATTCTTGAGAACTGGCAAACCTTGAAAAACATTTCCTCGTTGATAAAATATATATATCTATTTTTTTTAAGTATAATCAGAAAGATGTTAATGTAATTTTTCTTCGTTCTCGAACATGATTTTCGTGTTTTATGAAAATCTTTCCAATTATTCGGAAAGATTGCTTCCTTTTTTTTTCTAAAGAATATAAATAAATAAAAATATTTCAATACTTTGGTATGGAGTGTTAAGGACAGTTATTTCCTTCTTTATCGTTTCAATGAAACGCGTTCGAGTGAGGCTCGTACGGTAGTTGAAAAAGCGTGAAATTTAACGATAATTAACAAGCGT
Source organism: Campoletis raptor (assembly GCA_948107755.1). Lineage (NCBI taxonomy): Eukaryota > Metazoa > Arthropoda > Insecta > Hymenoptera > Ichneumonidae > Campoletis > Campoletis raptor. The sequence goes on from OX403622.1 coordinate 16,822,402, forward strand.
ATGACATTTGGAGTTTGCAGACCGTGACGAGGTGTGTAAAAAGTTTGTAAATAGAAGTTTCATTACCGAAAATTAATCAACCAAGTGAATCTTTAGGTCGAATTATACATAATTTACAATGTTATTCAAGTGATGTTTTACGGTTATCGAATTAAGATGTAATCAAATTTTGTCCAATTAACTGAGCTTTCTAATAAAAGGATCGAAGGCCTCGATCGTACAGGGTTCATTAAGGACTTGCTAATTATTCATTCCGAGGGCAACTAGGGGAGGTCTAAACTCTCTATGACGAAGATTCAATGAAAATAATTTAGCGCTGCTCGACGGAACGTTCCTCTTTCAAAGTTCACTGTTGAGTCCAACGTTTCTTTGAAGATTTGATTAACGTGAACACGGTCGTTAGACTTTGTGCCTTGAAAAAGGTCAAAAACTCCTATAAATTCCGCTCGTACCAATTTTATTTTCCTCGTCTTTTTATTTTTATATCTTTCGATGTTTTCGTTACTTAAAACTTTGCTATATCACATTCTTGTTAATATACAAACTTCAAAAACATTTTTAACGTTGCAATTTGGTCTCTTACCGTGTCAAAAAATTCGGTGAACTTGCTGAAGTAATACCACCAACACGTATTCGCCATTCTCATCGCGAGAGGCGATTCCGAATAATCCACTGGCTGACATCGAAAACTGTAACCTCTCGCCCAGCCGCTCATCAAATACTATGAAAAAAAATGAATTTTTTATTTTCTATATTGTACAAAATTAAAAAAAAAAAAAAAACTCGGAAAGTTTTCAAGTAGTAGTTCCGATAAAAACTCAGAATTGAGCAACTGTAAATTAGATGAAAAATCAATGTTATTTAGCTTGGTTTAAATATTTCTATATTTTGCGATCGATCATTTATATTTTAAACAATTTATCAGGGAAATAATTTTTCACATTTTGTAGATCGTATAAAAGCTGCAAATAAACCGAATTAAAATAACGTGACACTGAAACAATCGCTATGATCGTTAATTGCAAAAATTCTTCTGTTCCAAAGTTTGTCAACGTTCAGTACAATCTTCACAGTATTCTTTGCACGAACAAAACGAATAAACAATTTTCATCATTGAGTATAAGTGTTGTGAAGAGTGAACTCTGCGGCGTTCATGCTCCTCGAAAATCTCGATTGCGAAGCGGAATCAGTTAGAGACGAATTCCTTTCGAGATGGAGAGTGAACACGAGAGAATCGTGACCGAACCGAAGTTCGATTTCTCGTCGAGTTTCCTTAACACAACGACGAAGTTCGAATATTACGATGTAAAGAGCAAAAGTAAACTGTCGAATCCTTCCAAAGGCGAGAATGTACGCATTATTTCAATTCAAATAAAATCTTCAGCCTGGAAAGAGCCATGACAAAAAATTTCAAGATAAACTGCTAAATTGAATTGCGGAAAAATGAGCAAATAAAAAACGATAAACGAATGATATTCAAAGTTGATTCGTTTGCAATCACGATAGAGATGTCGTAAAAAGACTAATAATGTTCGTGCTTTCGATTTCTTTATTTTATTACCAACATTCTTTACATTTGCGTTGATTTTTTTTTCTCTCCATATTTGTACGAATCCCAACGAAATTTCTCACTTTTACGATCTTTACCGCAAAATTTAACATCCGAGATTCCGCAAGAAACCTTGATAAGAACGTGTATATGTATATGTCCATGTGACGGACGTGAATACGGGTCTGTTTAACTGTACGTTTGCTTTTCTCATTGTCGGGCAAGGGGTCAGGGAGACTAATACTCAACGGAAGTGCGTGGTGCGCAGAATCATTTAGACACACGTACGAGACTCACAACAATCGACCCTACCTCGTCTCTTCATGGTTAATTCGCTTAACACGCCAGAAATTGGCCCCACACGATTCGACAGACAGCAATTAGGACTCCGGCATACAAAAGCATTTTTATTTATTTTTCTCTCTTAACATCAAATCTCGTGACCCCTTCTTTTTAGACGTTTCAAAAAACCTGAGATTTTTTTGTACTGGTTGACTTCGAAAAATGTTTTCTTTTTAAATACACGTTCCAATCTTGAATAGTACAAAAAACTTTGTTGCTCTGTACCTTCCAAACAATTGTTTAAATCATTTTTTCGAAAATATTATTAAAACTGTCAAAAAAAACATAACCTAATGAAACTTTCGATTACGAAGAATCGTCTGCTATATATAGTCACGTTTTCCGAAGTTTGATCATAAGGATTTTCGTTAAAAATTCAGGGATTATGAGTTATTATTGTTACGACAGAATCCTTAGAATGTTGATCTATATATATAGAACCGTTTATAGAAAGCATTCAGAATGATTTTGTATACCATAAATTCTGAAATAGAAACATGGGTCGGAGGTTATATCCAAAAAGTGTCGTGTACAATTTTCGAAGTTATATTTATTTGCTGAAAGTTGGGTTACTCAAATTGACACTTTTCCATTAAAATTGCATGTATTTTTACTTGATCGTGCAACAAAAAACAAAAAGAAATCTGTTATGTGTAAAATATTCTATTACGCGTGAAAGGAATGTCTGGAAAACGTCGTTTTGTTCCTCGTCATATAAAAATCATTGATTTTTCAAATATCGAACGAACAATCTACACTGTTCTGTCTTATTTCGCTGAGAGAATCGCGGGACATTTAAAATCGTAAAATCGATTGTTGCGACCGCGGAAAAGGGAGCGAGGAGGGGGCGGTGGGTCGTACGACCGTTAGTGAGTCCAAGGGTTCGTGTTCTTCCCGTATATTTCGCGGGCGTTCCGACGTCAACGCAGTGCTGATTCACAGAGATACAAATATGTTGTATAGATGGTACATATCGGAGAATCAAGCGAGTAGTTGCGTGTCAAGGCCGAGAGTACTCTCGTAATGAGCTTGAGCGTGGGCAGCTGCATTATTGAACGACTGTTTTCTTATTCTCGATTCACCATACGTGATGATAATTCTTTCGTTTCTCCCTGATCTTCGAATTATTATTGTCGTTAATATTTCCCGAGGTTTTCATATCTCATTATAATTATACGAAGAAGAACATCCAAACCTCAAATAAACGAAGCGTCGGAGCAGGTTTGAAATCTGTGGCATTTTAATTCGCGGATCACATTGATTTTATTGCCATTTGAAAAGTAGCTTTTCAAGGCAAATACGACCATTATAAAAATCACCACCATTTAACGATTTCTGTACGACTTATTTAATGTTGAATTTTCAAGTTTATGAATATATAAAATCTTAGCAAAGGTATCGACGAGCCAATGACGCACAACAAAGTTAATGTATACATTCTTATTGAAAAGAAAAAAAAACGTCATTTTTCTCGAAATCCGAGGACGTGTTCGTCAAAAGCAATGAGAAACTGTTGTGATGGAAAAAAAAATTAAAAAAAAAAACGTTGCCCTCGAAAGAATGGCTTAGTCGCTTTTAAAGTGGAATTTGTGATCGTTGTGATCGACGAGACTTCTTTCTGGATTTTTTTTCTTCTGGAACACAGAGTTCTTTACATTATAAGACAAGCTTGTCGGTTAACTTAGCAATTATGCTACTGTGGCCGCAGAACGGTCGAGTTATGCAAAATTTATACGAGAGTTGTGTTTCCTTTTCACGCTTGTAAATGAAGAATAGTCAACAATTATTTATACACTGGTATCTCTCGGGGCACGTGATTATCCATGCGCACGTCGTCGATACGTCATTTTATTTTTCACCTGTGAACTCCCTTGATAATTAATGACGGAAGGATTCATACGATATTGAGAATTAACGTCATGGAATGTTGTAAGAGACTTTGATTCGAATAGGTACAGTAGAGCGAATGAGAAAACACATGTGCATCGTTTTCAAATTCTTTTGTTTTTTGAGATTTTTTTTTACCGATTTAAATACATTGGGAATTATGTAGACACGGATATTTCAATTGCAGAGAAATAAAGTCTATTTTCATCGGGATGTACTCTAAGACATTTCTCAGTCAACATTTATCAGACTATTTGGATATGTTTGTTAACGCAGTAGTCTCGCCGAAATGTTTTCCTACAGAATTTTTTAAAATTTTAACCACACATTAAGAACACTGTTATAAAAGTACGTGCAAAATTTCAAAAAGATTCGTCATCCTGTATTCGAGATATTGGCAATCAAAGATTGCACAATTTTACACTCGTTCTTGTGGCCGGCAATACAGAAATTCACATTTCAAATAGTAACTCTGAAACTTTACTCAATATTTTTCTTTTTTTTTCTCAATTACGAAGAAAGATATGTCGCAGTTTGTTTAAAAAAATTGAGAATTTTTACTATTTAGTTTCGGAGAAACTGCGATGTCAATTGTTCGACATTTTTCCCAAAAGTTCAAATGCTTTTACATTCCGATAAGAAATAACAACTAATATTATTATATCATTCCACAAGTTATATCCAAGGTTTAGAAAATTAATCGGAGAGTCAACGTCTGAACGTGACTGTTCCGAGATCACTATCTCAAAGTAAGGATCGATAAAAAAAAACATCGTTGGGAAACATTGGTTTTGCAGCAATTACCAAATGCGAAAATAGATCATTCGTGTTTGCTGAAAAAGTGTAAATTTTTCAATTGGAGATTTTTCGTCAAACCGATTTTGGCACGAAAGATGGAGATCTAAAAGAGCTGATGATGGTTGAGGAAAGACCAAGAAAGGCTCGAATCAAGATCCTCACTTTTGTGTTGCAGAGTTCAAAGTAGAAAACTCGGCCAACGATGGTTTAATTTCCAAGCAGCTCTCGACGCCGCATCACTCTTTATCGTGCTTCTAAACAACAGAAGTGTTCTATTCTCTTCCCGGATCCCTTGATGATCCAAAATCGATCGATTTCTTAATCTCCTTAACGAGCAGCGAGCACTTGGCCTGTTTAATTTATTTTCTGCCAATTGAGTGTGTATGACGTGAAAAATTGAACGAAAACTGGGAAAAAAACAGTTGTTCAGTTTTCGAGATTAAATCATCGCCAAATACTATTTTGAAGAAAATGCATTTTGATGTAAAAATTTTCCTCATAGTTATCGACACCTGAAGAATTGGAAGAAAAAAAACACGATTTACGAAGATTGAAACTATGAAATAGGAATCTTTGAAAAAAACGTGTAAAGCCTTCGAACCGACATTCCAGTTGTCAAATATTCCACTAATGAATGTACAGTCGTATTAGTTGACGAAATTACAAAATTTTATCAACTGAACCGAAAATGATCGATTATTTTGATTCGTTTGATCAGCAGCGGAAAAATCATGTTGACACTGCATTGTAAGTTTTTCAAGTGAAGTAAAAAATACAAAATGAAGTTGTAGAGAAGTTGTCTACATGGGGAAGATATTGAAGCAGCATCGCTAAAACCAAAGTTCCTTGACAAACGACAACGGTTCTGAGTAAAGTAACTATATATACCGCTATTATGAAGCGTCTCCCGCTTCTATGTTAATCGATCCATGCTCCCATTACGGATTTCATTTAAATTCGATTAACCGCTTCGAGGATGCGAGTCGTGGTAGATGAGCCGTATTATCGGGCTAGCTGTGACACTATTATACGTGTTATAGTACGTGCTTCGTTCACAGTTCGTTCATGTATAACTTCATCGAGGTCTCGTATAATTTTTAACTAAAAAAACGATGTACATTCTCGTATAAAGTATCATGAACTTTGTATGGCGAATGTCCTTCGCGTCAACATGTATCGAGCAATCGACAACTCTCGATCATACATCACTAAAATCCTTTCACAATTCCACTAATTATTTGCTCAATATTTTAGAAAGTAGAATCTACAAATAAGAGGTTTTTCTACAAAAAAAAAAAAAAAATAACAATTTCCACAGTAAACATAAAACATAATTCCATAATAACAATCATATTTCAAAGATGAATGACTGACGTTCTTTAGCCCAAAAGTTTTTTATCCGATCAGAATTCTGAAAGTTCAGAACAAAAGGAATAATAATTATGACAAGTTAATAACTTGATGTTTAAACAAAATGTTTTTTGACAAATAATCATTTTACTTTCGTTACCTAAGTTTTGTAAATGTTTAATGTTGTCTCTAAGTTAATGAAAAGTCACTAAATTTTTACAAGTTGTTTGAAAACATAATCTTCAACCCCATACAAACGAAATTTACAAGTCCAGAAAAATGTAAAAAAGTTAAAATTTTGAAAAAATACAAAGGTATTTTAAAAAACTAACGAATTAATTTCCATATGAAAAAAAAATCCGTTTATTGTTTGTAAACCGCAATGTATGGCAGTTTATATGGAATAAACTCAATATCATGAGAATGTATGGATCGTTGAATAGCAAATTTCCATTTAAAAAGATTATGATGAATTTTAATCGAAAAAACAACAGCAACAAAAAACAAGAAAAATAAGTGATCAATTTTTTTCTTCATTTCTTCAGGTTTCTCACTGAAGATGAATAACTATTTTGTTTTTCAATCATCTATTTTATAACTTTTAAACACTTAATGATATTTTGTCTTGGCTGGTTTAGTTTTTATTCCTCTACTTTTTTTATAAGCTTCAGAATAGGCACAAATATAAATCACAAGGATAATCGGATTCGTAGGAGTAGAATGAGAAGAAATATTTTATGAGCTGTGCACTCGACAAAAAACTTGCTCTCATAATATCGAGTCTTATCGTGAACGCTCGAGTGATCGGTCGAAGAATCTTCGTGATATTACGGACGTAGGTTCCCTTATTGTTGTCAAGATACGCGGTTAAGGAATTTTTTTGTGTGACAAGGGTGAAAGCCCATCAGCCGAGTGCTTTAACCGAGAGCTGATGGTGCAAGCGATGTATGCAGAATAAGTAGAAGGCTGGAGTGGCCGATCGGCCTACTTTTTCAGTAACACTTGAAAATCACAAAAGCCACTGAAATATATGTAGTAAATCTTTTCAAGAATTTGGCCACCCTGAAAAAGTTACAATTTCATCAAATTTCAGTTGATTTGAATCTTTGTTTGGATAAAACCTTTGCAGTTTTTTTTTTTTTTTCAAATTCTTGAACGATCTTTCTAATAATAAATACCATTTTGTTTTTGGTTCTACATGGACCCTGGGACACTAATACATGAAAAAAAGGAATAATTACTTGTTGTTTGCACAAACAGCAAATATCAATTAATAGTCGAATTTCCTACTTTTACCCGCAATAAATATTTTCCTATTGAATCACTACCAATATCAGAGTGTCAATTTTTTTACAAACTCAACAAACTGCAAAAAATGTGAGTTTTTTTTCAAAAAGCTTCGAACGGTGACTTACGGAGTTCCGATTCGTAATCAACGAGGCCAAAAACTTCCGAATAACAAAATGTCAAGTCAAGATATATATAATATATAATAAATAGTTTGTTTTCTGATAAAAATAGAACGAAACATGTAACTTTTGATTTTTTGAAATACCAAACCTTCCGAAAAAAAACTTGCAACAGAATTTTTACTGGCCGCGAGCGATCATCGGCTCAAGATGTGAAAAACATAAAAACGTAATTATAGTAGCTTCCCTATTTTCATTGTAAATACAGGCGGCCAAATAGTTTTTTTTATCCCATTTCTTGCCTCATATGTTGAAAGAAGAGATTTTTCGAATAAATAAAAACTCGTTATTGCAACGTTTCGTGAGTCAAGATTAACGTCTACGTGCTTCAAATGAAGAAAAAAAACGATAGTTAAATTTTCCTTCATATTCTTACACCTTCTATTACGATTTCAATAGTTTATACTTTTTTTTCGTTTCCTTCAATATTTCATTCGTTTCTGCGTACAAATAACCAAAACAAATTTACTTTTAAACGAATGTTGAGCAATTCGAACGTGATCGTATCCCATTTGAAAAGTTCAATAAAATTTATCTTGAGATCCATCATTTGGAAAGTGCCGGCAGTTTAAGCAATCTAGATTTCGTTTTTACACAATTCGATGTGCCAATAGACTGGGGACTGATATTTTTGGTGCAGCGATAACAACCCGTGCAAATCGTTTTTCCAAGTTAAATAAACAAATAATTATATCGATGCTTTCGAGTAATTTGTCGTTTACTTATTTACATCGATTTCTTAATATCAAAACTTCTATCCTCGTATTCTTTGAGAACTGATTCCTTTACAAAAATGATTGATTACAACAGTTGCATACACGCGTTATAATCGATCGGTTTTACGCCTACCCACAGTTTCTCTCGTTTCCCGAACTCTTTTTTTTCTTTGTTCCGATCGTGCAACGAGCATATAATATACCGCAAGACAGCCACACGAGTAACTGTATAGTCAAGCACACATGTGACATACTAATCGCGTGCCGAATGTTACAAGAGATATTCCGCTAAATAATTTGTGTACAACGACTACGAAACGATCAGTTACAACATATATATTTGGAGTAAATCGTTTGATTTCAGTTCGATGAAAATCGAAGATTTTTTAATCAGGAGCATTGAAACATTGGAATGCCGATGAACGTCTGAAAATAAATATTTCTCAAATGTTTCCTATTTTATCGTCGAATTTATATCGTGACGATAAATTGTCTCTTCACAAATTCTCAAATGTAATTAAAAGGGAAAATACTTCGATTGGTGGCATAATAACAAATCCATGAAAGGATGATCGATCTATTTTCATACAGAAGATTCAAATTAAAATAAATGACGTCGTGGCAATATGTGTTTTTTTTTTTTTTTTTTTTTTTTTCATATCGAGAAATGTTGAGCAAAGTTCGAATGATTTGAATTTCATTATTTCGAAATATTTTCATTTTTTTTGAAATTTTTGGTTCATTAATTTGAGTGGAGTCATTTTTGGACCTGGTTTGAGATATTATTTTTCTTTTCTTTTTATAATTCCATAATTTTTTCTCATTTGGGAAAAAGGAGTGCAGTTTTTTAAAAAGAAAACTTACTTCGTAGAAGATCCACGTGGAGAAAAGTGTCTGTATGAGATTATAGACGATGAGCACTCCTCTGAGATTAAAAGGTTTTCTGTTCTCCATCAATTTTGGGCCCAAAACTTTGCTGAAGTATACGTAGGATAGACATATCAGGGCCGTGGGTACCGGGCTGCTCATCATCGCCCAATCGTTAACTCTGGGATCTGTGGAACATTTTGTGAAATAAAAAATGACAGTCGAGTTCAAAACTATTTCGCTGATTATCCTGTTCAATTAGTCTAATGTATTCACGACTCATTGATATATAAAAAAAACCTCGAGTTCTCTTTCACTACGAGATTGTAGTGCAGTTGATTAGGCAAAGAAAAACCATTTAAAAAATTGAAAAATCATTTTTTTCGATTCGATTTTCGAGGTATCATTATTACCACAAAAAAAAGAACTCAAAAGAATTGCTGTACTTCGCTAGTTTTTAAACGTATCTTAACTTGAAAAAAATATAGATATATCAAGTTTAATCATTCTACTATTTTATTTATTCATTTTTATCAATTAAAAAATGTAGATATCGCATATATTTATAAAGTCGTACGCGACGAATAACTGAATTACAACTATTTCGCAAATTTTTTTATTTATTTTTGTTATTTTTTCTTGGATTTCCATTGAACGCATGCGATAGTTATGCGCTTAAGCAATGAACTTGAATGCAAAATAGTCTGAAAATGGCAGTTTTTTGTTCGCGTATAATCAAAACTAACGCAGCGCGACAACATAATCGATTGCATGCGTGTTTCATCGATGCAGGAAGTCGAAAGGTGAGCATCGTTGAAAAACAAAGAGACACAGTGTTTGCGATTGCGTAATTTTTTGGATCAATTGAATCGAGATTGTAAGTATCAAGTAATTATAACGACTTTTTATGTCACATTGACATCGAACCATGGGTGTAGCTCAGCGACTAACCACACAACGAGATAACTGAGCAATTTACATATGATAATAATATCTAACAGGATTCTGAAAGCATTTATTCTCGGAAAAAAATGCTTTATTTTGACCATTTATTTAGTTTCGATTTTTTAAATGCACAAAAATTCGTTCGTTGTAATTTTAATTCAAAACATTTATGGAGGATTTTTTTTTGCAGATTCAATCTGTATATTTACAATAAGAAGAAAAAACATGGTCCGTCAAAAAAATAACAATCCTGAACAAAAAAAAATCGTCATTGTTGATTAACAGAAGTTTAACGAAATGAATCTGTCGTTCTTTACCAAAATAATTAATAATAAGTGACGTTTCTTTCCAGCCAGAAAGTACAGAAACACAGTGCTAACGATTAATAAAATGATAATGTAATTAGAGAAAGAAATCGATAAATAACGAGAATAACGACATCGTTAGTATTATGTTGAACAGTTGCTGAAATATTGTAACGACTTTATCTTTCCTTTTGCAGCACCGTAACCCAACCGTGCTATCATCGAGGGATTTCTCAACATTTTTTTTCGCTCGTCCTTACAATGACGAAATTGATGCTCGGAGTAGAGCAAAGAACAATGACGAGATGTCACAATGCATCTCTTTTCAGGAGAATCCACGAACAGGTGTCGAAAATGAGCAACGCGTCGAGCTCCTGGATAATTATTACGGTAATTAGAAAAATTTCTCGCACTTTTCACTCTTTCACAGATGACAAGTTCTGTGTCATGACATTCTAAAAATAATTCGTCAAGATTTCCAACATAAAATTACTGATGGGAGGTTGATGTATTTTTTTGTCGTCAGATCATTAAACGATAGTTAATCAATTATTAGACGAACAAAGTACCTGTAAATAAAATGATCATCGCATTAAAGCTAACATGTCATTGATCGTCGTCCACATAAACCTTCCAGCCATACTTTTTCCTTGACGAACAGTTAACTTGTAATTTACAACTTTTCTTGATGTTTTTTTCTCAGAAACCACAGTACGAAATCTTTTAAATAAATTCTGCTAAATACTTTAGCGTGTATCGAGTTTGTAAAGAAAATGCGAATTTGATTATTTATTTATACGTGGTAACGAATGATGATTATTCGTATATATTCTTTTACATTTATAAATGTCCTTGGGATCTTGTATCGAACAGAAAAAAGCCCAATACTCATTGTTAAAATCGATAATCAAAAAACTACAAGATAAAAAAGTAGGTGAGAAAAAGTGAGTCTCTGACTCTGACTCGAAGGATTGAAATTTCTTTCGTCAGCCATGGGAACAAATTAAAAAATAACTCAAATTCGTTAATAACAGAATGAAAAACTTGATGACTGAGTTGGCTCAACTTTTCTAAACGGTTTCAAATAATTTGTGGAATAATAAAATAGAGTAAGAACTTAGTTCGATGGAAATATTTTCTTATTAACGAGAGATTTGGTTCTCGATGACGATATACTCGAGGCAACTTCTACCAGGGCCTAAAGCTTTTCATAAAGTTCTTGTGCAAAAGCCTCTTAGAATTTTTATGACAAAGTTGAAAGAGCCAACGAAATAGAAAATTGTTTCGGGTCCGCTCTCTCGTGCGGTGTCACCTGTTCTTTTTCTCTCTGCAATTTCATCCGTTACGAAGGGAGAACCGCGGAAATAATGAGAAAGATGGTACAAAAGAGCTTTTTCGTGAGCATCTAGTTGCTCGAGTCGAGTGAGTTTCTCGACATAGATAATAAATGGAAGAGGGAAGGGGAAAAGGCTAAAACGAGAGGGTAAAAGGAAAGTGGGAAATACTCTCGTTGTGAAGGGTACAACCTCGAAGAGCTCTCCGTCCCGAGTTTATACGGGAATGAAAACATATGTAAACCGGTGTTTTCAAACTCTCAAGAAAAAAAGGACTTGAAATGGGTAAAAAATTGCAGATAAGAGTGGGCTGCAGTTTTGATAAAACGCCGAACAATAATTTATCGTTTTTAGAAACATTGGTCTAAGCTGAAAACTTCATTATTTCATACTTTGTAACAAAATCAATTCTAAAGTAAAAAACAAAATAATAAAAATCTCCAGATAAAGGTGATCTTATGCAATATCTTTACTCAACTCATCATAGTGGGGACATGAAACCAATAGAGAAAATCATTGATGATAAGTGATCGTAACAGGTGCTGAAAACAATCGAACCAAGTTTATCGACTCGGATTCGACGAGCACGAGCCTTTTTCATCACGAGTCACATTTATTTCCAGTCACTAAAACGTCTATCTTCGTGGAGACATTTTCAACTATACGATTATGTGTTTCGTTTTTTACCATTGTTGTGCATTTTCAATTAAAAAAGAGTCGTTTCCGTCCGTCTGAAAAAGGATATTTATTCTCTTGTTGATAAAATCAGCTGACTGTTTAGTTTTTCATCGATATCATTAATTGATAATCTAAACTCATTCATTTTTATATAACAGTGATTATTATTATAAATAATTTGATTTCCAAACAATCGTATTTTTCACCACGTGACGTGTGACCCAAAAAAAAAAATGCTTAGTCGAATGTTTAGCTCATTTGGTCGTCCCCTTGGGGTGTGTAAAGGCGAAACACGCGACGAAAGCGACGGAATTTCGGATGTCGAAACTTGGTCGGTCGATTTGCTTACATGGGAACTCTTCTTCCGATTCGGCATTCTCGTCAATATACAACTTGGTGCTCGAACATGTAATACTTCGTCATCGCAAGGTCTATCTCTTTTCGTGTCTCTCTTTTTCTCTCTCTCTCTCTCGCTCCCTTTCATTCTCGTATAACAGACGGTTTTTTCTTTATTTTTCGTCGAGGCAGAGCGTGCCACTTTCACGCGAAGCGCGCGATTTCGAATACATCGACGATGTGAGCTAATGCATGCACGTTGCTCGGCCTTATCGCGACCGAATATCGTCAATGGCACGAGCTACAACTAAGTCGACCGCTTTGAAATTGACTAAAAAGAACGACACCCTACATTCGTACAACACTCGTCTTCCACAATAACTTTTTTAGTTCACTCAAGGCCGAGGAATAACAGCCTGAAAAGATCGAAAAAACCCAAGGTTTCAAAATGTAACTCATTGGAATTTAAGATTGTAAAGATTTTTTTTTTTTCATTGTTTGCAAAAAAATGATTCTTCGAATATTCTTATACTTTTCATTACACACGATCTTTCAATTATATTAACTCAATCATACTGCCATTGCCATCGTGGATAAAATAGCAGAAAGAAGTGAAAACAGTTCGAGATTATGAGTTACGAAACTTCTCCATAAATATATGCACAGATATATTTCTGTATATTTGTTTCGTATATATACTTTAATCATAGTGAATTCACGAATAGTCTGAGCTGGATATTGGACTTGTGAATGAAAATAGATATGCTAAACGTCAGGGGTAAAATAGAAAATCGAAAGTAAGGCGGGGCGTCCAGAAAACTATTTGGCTGATAAATTTGATGGAAGATCGTACGAAAAAAATTTCTGATGGAAATTTTTGTTCCTCCATCGTTTACAAACGTAATTATAAATAAAGAATCACAAATCGACATCAATATTTCACTTTGAGGGTTTTTTTGAGGTTTGACCAATGCATCGTATCAAACCACAATTTCAAATTGTATGGGAATTTGCATCGCAGCAACCTAACGATATTTTTTATTTATCATTTAAAAAAAAGAATTGGGAATCGTTTCTATTTTTCTATCATATTTATTTTATAAATGACAAAAAAATGCTGTCCTATTATTGTAGATAAACACTGCGTGTGAATTTTCGATTCTGCTATAAAAAAATAAATTAAATTCGTTGCATTCGAACAATACAAACTGCAGCATCATAATTTCAAGAGGACGAGGTAGAAAATGATTTATATATTAATACAGGCAAAAGTGATGAATATATATTACGAAATAGTCAGAGAAGAGAGACACGAGAGAGGAAGTAATAATGAAACAACAGTGTGGCCCAGTGTTTATGCAGCACGTTCTAAAAACGTCTACATTAATAAGCGCCGGAGGAAACTCTTTGGTTTGAGTCGTATGCAAAATATATAAGCACGTTTTGTTTTCTGTTAAGAAGCAGAAATTTTGTAAAATTGTTCGAATTTTTAAATTCATAAGAAAGTCTGTTTCCTGTTAACGAGAACACGTTCGTGCAAAAATAATCGTTGGTAATTTGGTGAAGTGTGAATTTTACTTCTTTAGGAAATAAATCCGCGTATTAAAGGAATTGAAAAGCATCGATTACGTGTGGTATTTACCCAAGAATTCCGGTTTTCTATCAATCAACACGATGACTAAGCACTTTTTTTAAGTCTATGATGTCTCACTAAATATCTTCTACGAGATTTCAATCGTTCTATGAAAATAGAAATATTCAGATGTACATCAAAATTCATGTTATCCTAATATTAATTAACCTTGAAAGCCATTCTGGGACTGACGTTGTTCACGTATTTTGTTGTAGTTTTTCAGTTTTTTAAATTATTAAACGATTGTTTAACAACAACTACCAGATTTTTATGTTCTACGAGGTCGCTGGGACATTGATAAATGTGAAAAAAGTATGAACAGTAATTATTTGTTAGTTGCGCAAATACCACAAATAAATAAATAATCAAATTTCGTAGTTTTTTATGAAAAAAAAATTGAAATGCTAATTTTTCACAAACTAAATACACTCCAAAAAATTTGACAGAATTTTTTCAACATTTCCTCGTACGGTAATTTGTGTTTTGTAAAATAAAGAAACAATTAAATTCGAAGTTCCAAACTTTGAGTTCAGATTCGTACATAGGGAGCCCAAAAACTCCCGAGTACGAAATATCTATGGATCAAAGCGTTAATTGAAAAGTTCATATTATTTATTTCACTTACCGGACTTGTTGTCCATCGCATCCCTGTAACCGTGGACGAAATCTGCTACTATACTCGTCATCTTGACTCGTGCCTGAAATATAAAGACAAAAACAACTATTTATAATACGTTTCGAGATAACATAATAGATTTCATGCGGGTATGAGACGCGAAATATATTTTTACTGAATGTGAAGATATATGAAACATTTCGGAGACATAATGTGTGTGGAATGTGGACTTATAAAGTAAAAATAATCGATAAACATAATTCAAATGAACTCATCGTTAGTCGCGCTACGCGTACCATAAACTACGATCGAGTGATGAGGAATTATATCTCACATGTGTAGTTTCAACTTTTGGTTCGAATAAACAGAGCGTTATAAATAATTTTGGAACAGTAATTATGACGTTCATACAACTCTATTTGTTTAGCAACAATAAAAGCAGATGATGTTCAAATTCCTACTGTTTAAATGCAACGAAATTACTCATATTTGTAGAGCTAAAATCTTGTATGCAGAGCTACGAGAGTTCAATAAACTTTTCTAAACCCTGCAAAAAAAAAAAAAAAAAAAAAAAAAAACAACGGGAAAAGTGTAAAAAAACAATGGACGAAGAATATATTTTTCATTACGTTCCATCGTTGTCAACGTCAACTCCATTAACATCAAGAATAATTGATACTAAAAAATAAAAAATATTTTTTATATTTTAAACGCTTTCTAACTTTTTCATCATCCAGAAGTTGAAATTTCATCACAAGTTTCATCATAAAGCAGTCAAAATTTTTTTTTACTATCTGATGCCTTTAAAAATTTTTGAATTTGAATTTTTTTCATGAACGTATGCATTTTTTCGAAATTTTTTCAATTTTTTTTGTCCTGTAGTTTTTGTTGAAGACTGGATCGAATGTGACAATATAGCATTCACTAAAAACCTTTACATGTGACTTTTTGAACGATGTATACGTTTTAGATTATCAACAAAAACAGACTACTGTCGTCACGAAGGGTTTTTATTTCCCAGTCTTTTAAACCTACGATTATCGGATGACGCGATACACGAAACACCATTTTGATATTAGCGTATCGGAACTCAGAAAAGCGAGAGTGACTGTTCTGTGTTATTAAGAGCGTCAGTAAAAAATTTTCACCACGAATTAGTCTAACCTAATTATTTCGACTGCGTATGAATAGTTGACCATGTTTAAGCATACAAATTGTTCTATGAATTCGTGAGAAATTGCTTCAACGTATTCTAAGACTGTCTAATGGTCGAGTCGATTTAGCGGTTTCATTCGCGGCCAGGAGGGGAATCCCCGTTACATAAGTGAAAGAAACATCGACTGTTAACTTTCGTGGCACCACCATGCAACTTATCGTTGATGACAAAACCTACTGTAGTACACAATTGAGCTTCCTGCTTCGCTGAAACGAATATTCGATAATATTTTTTCTTTAATTATTTCCTTTAATTATTAGACAACGTATTCTTTATTTTGTTTGACCAATTTCCCTTTTATATTCCATCGGCACATTTGTCGGCATTAATTACCTATGATCCAAACCTTTTTCGTTTCAAATGAATGATAAAAAAACGATCGTAAACAATTGAATTTCAAGTAAAAATAGGGCAGTCACGATTTCGTTTATCCCTTGGATATCGATTCGAAAATTCGCCTTCTAGTCGTAAAACGTCGCGCGTTAAACGGCAGAGTGGGGGGGGAAGATAAAATTGAGGAAAGAGAGTAGAACTTCTCATCCGCGTGGAGAGTTGAGCGAGTTGGCCTACTTTTAAAATTTCGTACAGTTCTTTACCGCCGCATGAATGTGCAGAATACAATAACTCGAAGGGCTCCTCACTGGTATTTACATTTTGTTCGATCGCCTTCTGCTGTCTTTTTTTTATTATTGCAGAAATCATATTTAAATATTTACTGATGATTTCGTGATATGTTCGACTTTGAGATCAGTGAAGAAAATGGTGAGTAAAAATGAGCAACAAAGTATACTCTTTCCGCATCTCAATCGCAATGTACGTTAAAAGCACTACAATATTCTC
Organism: Campoletis raptor; assembly: GCA_948107755.1. Taxonomy (NCBI): domain Eukaryota; kingdom Metazoa; phylum Arthropoda; class Insecta; order Hymenoptera; family Ichneumonidae; genus Campoletis; species Campoletis raptor. The sequence goes on from OX403622.1 coordinate 16,839,283, forward strand.
TGCATACACACAATATATGGATGTGTTTATTTGAGAGTGTTTTCGTGCCGAATTCAAGTCCGAAAGCGCACACGCGAAGCGAAGAAATACGAACGAAAGAGTAGTTTCTGGAGCACAGTCATCCTGTCGCCTATATTCATCGATCGCAAAAGCTCTCTGTAGCACACAACACCCGACAAAATCATACGACTTGCACTTTTGATTTTGAGCGTACAATTTAACAAATTAAGTATGTTAATCAGAAAGAAAGTATAATAGAACACGAAAAATAAAACAATATCATATAAAATTACTTAAAACGAGTGCAGTTTTATTTATGGCTGTATAAGTAAACAGTGAGCTGTATTTAATGAACATTTTATTCTCCCTTGTGTAATGTTTATTTACACCGTTTGAGATCTTTCCTCGGCGCATTGTTATTCAAAGCACATTTTTTAAATACGATCCAACGATTTCCACAATTTTCTTTGAGAATGATTGAGACATGTTTCAAAAATGCAACCAAGTTTATTAAATTTTTATAGGTGTACAATTGTTCTGAGTCTGGTAAATGATAATTCAAGAGATTACACCAAGCCGTTCGAAAGTTATAACAAATCTAATTTTCAACAAATTGACACGTAGTTAAATGGGAAAACGATTTTCAGGTGAACAAAAATCGGCAAAATAATATGAAAAATGGTGCCACTTTTTTTCAAAAACCCGCATTGATGTAGATTTGATGTAGGAAAATTAATTCACGATAGAATATTTGACACTTCGTCAATTATTGAGGTGTAAATAAATCATATAAGATAAAAGTGATGTTAGAATTCCAGTTGACGAGAGAAAACTGAAAAATCAGCGTTAAAGAATTAAAATTGGGGCCCCACTTGAATTTTCGTCAATTATAAGGACATCGAATGAAAATTTTCATGAATATCAAAGAAAAATTCTTGTATACACACGAAATTTTATTTTCTTTTCACGTCAGATGGAAACGAGTGTAAATTTACATGGAAATACATTAAAATTTTTTGAATACATAGACGAAATTTTATATTTTTTTATGCATATTTTGCGTAGTAAAAATTTGATAAAACTCAAGGTTGTTTCTCTTTTTTATTCTGTAATGATAATATTTCTGTTCTATTTTTTTCTGTGTGACTGTAAAAAAAATTGACAATCGTATTAGCCTCAATCCATAAATCTGCAGCGGCAATAAAAATGTATTATTGTCAGGTCCGTTCCTGGTAACCGATGCTTCATTTTTCACGTTGTTTCAATATTTCAAAGATAATATGAAATTTCCAATGAAAACAGAAACCAAAAGAATAAAATAATGTAAATAACAGGAAAAGATTGTCAAAAAATATAGGGGACATTGAGCATATTATGCCGAAGAATATGGAGAGGCGGCTCAACGATGTCGTCTAGTAACTTTCTCGCAGTATCACGCGGTCTCTTCGTTCTCGTGAAGCCCGCGATTAACGAGGTGGAGAGGAACTCGACAGCGAAGAGATCGGTTGAAGGTTTTACGTAAGAGATTCTCAGCAATAGTGACTCGGGAGTCGTGGTATGTACAGGAACGAGGGGGGAATTTGCGAGCCTGATTCGATGCCACAATGTTTGTCTTTGAAGAAATGCCTTCTTAGCGATGTGGCGTATACTACGATTTATAGTTTTCATACATACGAGACGTCGACAGCGACTGCATTATTAATATTTTTATCGTTATTTCTATAAAAAATAATGTTCTTACAGTAACTGTATAAAATGTGATATAAGTTATTACACAATACAGTTAATTTGCGTACTTTCATTGCATTTATCTGACTGTCGTTTATAAATGCACTTTAAATTTAATTTATAAACATTGATAATCTCGAGAGTTGTAAAACCATTTGGAAATATTTATAGTTGTAAGATATTACATTTTTATTGTTTGTGTTATTGAACTCTGTCAACTTTTAGAAAAAAGAATAACGAATTTTAGACAATTCACTTATTTGTTAATTGGCCGGATACTTTTTAGATTTGAGGCGAATCATCCATTCCATTTATTGATTTGTTGAGTCACACATAAAATTTACAGGTATGTAAGCATCGAAAAAAGCAAAAAGGTACAAAGAAACATGCCCATCAGCTGATCGCGGTGAAACTCATGACTCTCGCTTTTTACCCTGCGGCCAGTCCGGGGTTCACAACGTAATTTCAGGACCGTTAAATTGTAATTAGTAGTTTATTAGTATTGAAGGAATTTTCATGAATTCAAAGAAATTCAATTGAAATGTATAAATTTGTTATAAAAAACAAAACGCACGAAAAGAAAGAAACAAAAAAGACAGTGAGAGTTTCATTTCATAAATTAATTGTCAACATTTATTCGTTTACACCGAGGGATTTTCTAAAATGGGTTAAAAAAGAAACAGTTGAAAAGGACATTAGCTTACGATTGAATCAATTTGTATCGTGAATGAAGGATAATTTAAGATTATAAGTGTTTTTGTGTACTTAGACTTAGACACCTGTTACATAGTACAAGCATAGAGTTTGTTAGTAAACCAGAAACCCACGACGGGGCTTCCTGTGTCGTCGCAACAATAATCCGATATGTGGAAAAGTCGCCTAAACAACACGTGCGATTATCGACAAGACAGGCTATAAAATCAACGCACACAATGCTTAGGGGGGGAGGGGGGGAAGCTCTGTAATGCCATCGATTTCGATAAACGGTGAACCATTCGATCATAGTCTTCACCAATTAATTACAAGTACTTTCTACCTGAGATAAAATTATTTGCTCTGTATACAGAAATAATAATGTTAAAGGTTGAATCTTTGGAATGCAAAAAAATTGTGGTTTTTATTAACGACAGCCTATATTTATATGCCATGTTTGGCATCTACGTTTTCACACTTTTTTCTGGAATTTTAAAACTGAACCTATGGAAAAATTATTGTTGATCTAATGATGATTAAAAATAAAAAAGTTAACGATTAGTTAAAACTAACTAAGTTTTTAGTTCATTATCTTTTTTAATTTTTTACGAGATTTTTTTGCCATTTGATATTTTCATTGTGTTTAAAAAAAAAAATTTAACCATCGCATTGCACGAAAATGTGAACTGATAGAAAACTATAGGAACACTGTATTTTAAATATCAAATTAATTGTCGATCAGAGAAAATATCGATTCCGGTAACGGGTCAACAGTATACGAAGTTCAAATTTGATGAAGTGATGGAAGCCCAATGAATTTTCGCGAATCTCCAATCATAATAAATATTTCAACAGCTAATCAAAATTAGTATTTGACTCAATAAACATCAGAGACCAGGAGCTCTTTTCGGCGAATTTGTATTGCAAACTGAACCACAACTTGAGAATAATCATTTTTTACAGTTAACAGCGACAATTCTGAAAAATTCGTAATTTGAAAATTGATCGAGACTTCGAAGCATGCTGGAGAATCATAAGAAAACAGTTTCTTTCGAAGAATTTGTCAAGCTGGTATAGAGAACAGTAGCGTGAAAATGGCCTGCCCTTAATCACGATAGAGTGGTTCGATAATTCGGAGTTTACAGTTGAGGGTTAGAGCTGGCGATACATATGATTATTGTACGTTAAGTTACGAGAATATAGACACGGTTCGTGCGAGAGCCCGTTCGTATATAAAGATATGCAGTAAAGAAGCACGAGTATAAGGCAGACTACTGAAAGCAAACGCACAAAAACATGAGAAAAAGAGAATGGAAGAACTGAAAAATAAGGGAGCATCAGCAGTGTACAGTTATTAGACATTTTGCAAGTATTGTCCAGTCTCAGTGTGTAAAGCTGCTTTTGACAGTAGAAGTAATAAGTCAATAATTCTCATGTTTCCCATGTTTACTTAACTGACCAACGACTGGTTCATGTTTGAAGTTCGTGTCTTCAGTAGCTAAAGTGTTCATGTGGGTCGCGCTAGGTTCATTTGGTATATAACATCACGTGCCCACAATGTCTCGTTTCGTACGATGGTTGTCGTGTGCTCGTTGCTCGTTTACTGGTATACACGTACGGTTAGTGGTCATTTTATATATTGATTTTTCTTTTATTAAGCTCCATAACGTGTGAAATGCCACCCCCGAGCCAACACCCCTTTGGGACCATTTTTTCTTGTCCCCTTTTGTACATACGCACCCTTTCAACACACTTTTTCTCTCGCTTGCTCTCTCTCTCTCTCTCTCTTTCTGGGCTTGTCATATATTCGTTCCACTCATATACTGCTCGGCGCGTGGTAAGTTCACGTTTCATCGTTTCGTTTTAACCCTCAGTTTCTCTTTCATGCTTATCCGGACTGTGAATGTGCGATGATTAGAACCTATGCGGAAGTCTTCAAGCTCACTCTACTGTATTTCAATCTCTCTCTCTCTCTCTTTCTTTCTCTCTCCTTCTTCCTTTCTCTCGATCTCGTTTTGCCTTTTTGAGTCTCTACATGTTCACTTTGTGCTCGAATAGCTCGTGATCAATTTTGTATACCTTCGCTCCTTTCCTCCACACGATAAATTGTTTTTACCCCCTCTCAAACTCATCAGAGTGCAAAGACAGTACAACACGCTCGACTTCTTGCGGATCAAAGGAGTTATGAATCTTCTTCTACCAGCTCATTCTCATATACCCAGGAACTAAAGTTTTGCCTCACTTGCAAGGGTTTTCGGAAAGCCTCCGCCGCTAAATGCACTGTTCATTCAAAGGGTCATTCAGTCGATAAGACATATATGTCTGTGTTTTTCAACAAGGTCGTATATTAGAGATGCAGCATAATGGAAACTGGATGCTTTCACGTTTTTGTATATTTACCACAATATTCAAAAAAAGGGATTTAATAATATAAATATACAAATAAAATTACGTCGTTAAGTCGATTACTTCGAATGAGTACATTTGAAATAACATAGACGTGTCTCGTTCAGTGATATTGAAGTTTGCAAAAATCATAAGTAAACTTTAAACATTCCTGAATATGTGTGCATCAAGTAAATCCGAAAAATGTTAAATATTGTTATCAAACAAAACAAAAAAAATTGGAAACTTTCACTTCTGGACAAGTGAGCATAAAAAAAAAATTGATTTAATTTGCCAATAATTTTGAGATTAAAACCCAGTCACGTACTCATGAAAAATGTCTTAATGAGAAAAAAAAAGAGACGATATTTCCACGATAGATAATCCTCGAAAACATTCCTACAGTACAGATAATCAAGTTCGAAAAATTAGTTGGGGTCAAAATGACCCAGCGTGTTTTAACGAAGATTGAAAAAACATCGCCCTCATTTTTCTAGCAGATTTTGATTTTAAGTCCCGTAACAAATACTTTCGATTCAGACAATTTGGCAGCGAGTAGTTCCTCAAGAGAATTTTATTCAACCGCTAAAACTTGAATCTGAATTTTTTTTTGATCCTAGACAACACAATCTTAAGTAGAAATTGCGACGAAATTTTATCAGGATCGATGCAGAGAGCAAGAAAAGCCTCAGTGAATAATGTAAACAAAAATTTAATCTAATCTCTCAACGTGGACCGCGGACATTCACCTCCAAACATGATCTCACAGCGTATTATCACTCATTAACGAAATATGAGTAACAATTCGCAATAATAACAACAAGTTGTACTAATATGTAAGTGATAAGATTAATTATAATCAAATGGATCCATAATCCTCTCCATGCTTCGTAAGTTTTGTTATCACAGCGCGATTCAGTCTGCGATTTTTCCATTATCTCGTCATCGAACGATATTGAACCAATGATGATGACACATGGTCATCATCATTCCGGAGCTTTTACTAACAGAGAACAGACGAGATCGGTTTCAATTGAACGAATCCTTTCACCGAGACTTCGAAAAGACAGAACATGCGAGGGGGTGCACGAGGGGCGATAAAACCCAGTCAGTATTACTCATCGATTACATGACTTCGGATAATATCGAATATACACGCACGTTACAATTAGGAACGTGCGTAACTCCGAACCCTTCGAACTTTCATCACCAATCTTTTTTCCCTGTAATACATTTTGTTACTTATTAGATCCTTCTCTACTAATGATTTTTCGACCCAATATCTAAAAGAGGCCACTATAGCAAATGAAAGAATTACATTTTTAGTGCATTTTCTCGAAGTGCAATTTTTTAAGAATATTTAAGAACAAACTTTATGTTACAATTCTAAAAACTTAACGAATTATAGTCGATTCAGTGAGAACAGGTAGCGTGGCCGGTTATGGTTCATTCGGAAGTATTTCAAAACTACTAAAATAATAAAAGTGCCGAAAATTGGAGATTTTTTGACTCATCAAAATGGAATTTCCCATGGAGCTTGCACTATTGGAATACAACGATTTTTTTTGTTTTGTTTCGTCATATAAACGAATTTTTATAACTCATAGACTTAAGATTACAAAGATTGGTCAAATATTAATTTGGGATCGTCATTACGAACGCACAGATTAAAAAGTTAGATTTGTTCTAAAATGAAAATAAAAATGATTTCATTAATTACATGCATAAAAGTTCACGTTCTTTAAAATTCTTCAAACACAAATAAATCATGTGATAATACTAATCAACTAAAAGTAATTACAAATTCTACATTATCATCGTTATATGGTGAAGATCGATATCAGGCCGTTAAGAGCCTGCAATTGTAGTTAAATGTTAGGGTCGTATGTTTGACTCATTGTTATTAGTAGAAAAATTCACACACAAACACACCCCAGAAAGTTTGTTTTTGCGAAGCCGCAGTGAAAGTCTCAAATGACTCTCAGTTGAATGTGCGTTGTCTTCTCATCGCCGGAAGCTACGTCAGTTAGCCGCACTCAAACCTGCAATTGTACGCGATGCTTAATGCGTTATGCAACTGTTTCGTTGTTTTTCTGGTGTCTCTGAGAAGCATTGATACAATTGATTTGCGTATTCATCCCTTCCGATTGGACGAATTAATTGTGTCCAAATTGTACAGAATATGTTCCAAAATATACAGAACTAAATACAGCTCAATAAGTATGAAATCCAACACTTGACCAATCGATGAGGAATTGCTCAATTTAACGAGCAAAGGACCCTTTCACCCATAAAGTGAACACCGTAGAAGTTAAATGAATCAAGCACTTGCATTCGTACTGCATTTTTACGGCAATTATTACATTTAAAGCAATGTAGTATGTTATCCAAAATACAATTGTGAGAAAGCAATCTTCAATAATATTCGGTGTCCTAACGAAGAATGTTTTGATGAGAAAAAATAAAAAAGTTTTTGTTTTCCTCGGTTCGAGTGGATCTCAATGAAGCTTAATTGAAAACAGAGATTATTAAAATATTTGTAGTTCCTTCGTAACAAAAAAACCTATTTTTTTTCGTTGATTTTCGTCCTATACATTAATTATTCACATAAGGAAATACAGTACGAAAATCAATCAATCAATAACTCGTGTGAAGAGTTTCCCACGAATTACTTTTGCTGTATTGTACACAGTAACATAATTGTCGATAACATAATTTCGCGACCCAGTTTTTCAATCGATTCGAAGGTTCTCGGCGTTTCAATAATTTTCATATGTGAATAGGATTTTCTACGCGTACTGAAAGTACTTATTTAAATAATAAGTGATATTGCTTTATATATTTGCAAACAATGATATTGAAGTTTGCATTGTTGGAACGGAACGAAATTCTTGCTTTTTTATTCAATATTTTTCTATTTAACAAAACTTCAATTTATATGCAGTGTGACTACCGCATCATTGGAGCATCTTTCGCTGGAACGTAAAACCTAAATCTCCGCGAAGAGTTTGGAGGAATTGTAAAAAATTTGGAATAATGATCGAAAAAAATATCTTTTGTTAGATTCCAACGATGCAAGTTTCAATGAAATTTGCAAATATATTGTGTTTGGAACTTCTGACTAATAGGAATTTCAATCGATCGATTTTTATTATTCATATTTTTTATCGATTTAACTAGTTTTTTTTTTATACGACGCGGTTCGAAACATGATACAGATGTGAATTTTGTTATTTCTAATTTTTTTAACGATTTTTGCGGCATCGAAAGATGTTAGAAATGAGATGAGGTGAGCCAACCGTTTGGAAAAGAAAGTCGATAACGATTTATGGACAGGCACATAGTCATATATTCATATGTATGGTCACATTCACGCGCGCCTGTTTACTGTACTAACTTTATAAGATTGTAACCGGAAGTCACGCGGACCTCGAATGATTGCGATTCTAACGGTTTAGCAAAGTTCCGGTGTCGATATTGCTGCGCTGAGAGAATTCCGGTCAAATGATCGAGGAGACTCGGTTATTATTAAATCTTCGTCATCCTTAAGTCTTATCAATCTTGTGAGATATGAGAATTGAAGAAAACAACACTCTACCATCTTGACTGCATACCGAAAAGAGTCGTTAAAAATAGAAATAAATCATGAAAGGCAAAAACCTCTGCACTGAAAAACACTGGCTGATAATTAGTTACAAATACGAATAAATTTAGTTATTATAAACAAAAAATTATTGATAACAACATACAAACGTATCATAAAAATAACGGAGAAAAATTATTTTTGTGAAATCAATGAAACTGAAATAAATCGGTCAACAATGAACACCAATAAATCGATAAATAGTGAAAAAGAATAATATTATTGTAGTAGAAAAAATGTATTATATTCTGAGAATCACTAATAAAAGTTGGAATACTTTGGATTCATTGTTAATTATTTATTCCCCTAATCCGCTTCCGGTGTTATCAATTATGACCATAGGAAAGAAAATGCACAATTCATGACTATCGATTCGTTGACCGAAGGCAGGAGAGCTTTGTCTCCTGAATTATATATTAACAAATTGTAAGGATTTCACCAAAACGCGATGAGCATTTACTTTTGCTTATTTGTACTCTTTCCCTTCTCTAGGCCATGAATGAGGAAGTGAGATACATTGTACTGTAATTTGCATAATTGAAATAGAACGAAAACTCATTTGTGGTCAATTTGTTATTTTTAGTATAATCAGTGTCCAAAATTCATACTTCATGCATATTTCCATATTATATATTTCTAGAGTGGAAAAATGATGAATGAAGGAGTATTACCGTTCAATTATCAACAAAAATGATTGTTTTCAATCTTTACTGTTGTTTACAGCAATTTTGACGATTTTTTAAATTAATTATAGCACCAAAAGCTTTGAGTGTTGAAAGCCTTGGATTGAACTGTGAAGTTTTTGCTTTTATAATCATGTGAATTGTTACATCTTACATTTTTTTTTTAAATCGAATTATTGAAAATATTTTTCTTGCGAAATTGCAGAGTTTTTAATAGCGAAGTCACGATTTTATCAAATTTTCTTGTCTTTTTTCTCTTGTCAAAAGAAAGAAGTGTAGAAAAAACGCCATGCAATGGGTTATCGATTCCTCGAACATTTTTATAAATGATAATGAGGTGACATTACAAAAATAAAAACGTTTATGGAAAATCGAGTTTTTCGAGCTCTCTAAGTCATGGAAGGTTGTAATTGTCAACTATACACTAAGAGGAGTGATCAGATAAAAAACACGTTTATGTTTTTCCGTTTTTAACAATGTATATTTATTGTTTACAAATTGTTGTATTCATATTGTACATTTATTTAATTATATATATGTGTATTATATATACACATACGCATAACAGATGTTCATGGGTTTCACTTCGAATCCCCATAGCCGTACCCATAGTATGGGTAGCGGATGTGACTATGACGATTGTTTGGGTTGTAATAGTGCCTCCAAGTCGTCGTCCACACCCGGAGTCTCTTATGTCACGCCGCTTGTTGGTCTAGAAGTAACCCTCGACCACTTTTCACAAAAATGAAAATGATGAATAAAATTTTTTCTAAAAATCTCGACACAAATATGACAAGCTAGATATTCGTATTCTTCAGATGATGCTTTTGTAGATGTGTTGTTATCAATTATTTTTCTAGGTTCATAAGACATGCTGTAATATCAATTGTGAGATTTTAGCATGGATTCAACTTTTGAGAAGCAGTTAATACAGCTTGACCTTCACATTTTGAAGCATTTTCTTAAAGAAAACCATGATAAGGAATCGTTTTTTTGTTTAACTTCAAGGTTTGGAGGAAATTCCTTAGTATAATACTTTTTTCAACAGATTTTCGACATTATTGTATACCACTCGGAATCCAAAATCAAAAGTATTTAAAAAGAAATTAAAAAAAAACAAGCAATACGAGCCCCTCTGCACTCTTGCATACTCGAATAAGACGATTTTCGGACTTTTTTTTTTAATCACATATCAGAAATGTTTAATAATAACGCAAAGAAGATTAAAAAATCCTTCGCATGGTTTCTGATGGGCGTTTCAATGATTTCGTGAAAGAAAAGTAAGAATTCATGCTTTTGCACGAACATTTGTTTTGTGTCCAATAAGCCTTCATTAGAATTTTTTTTTCTAAATAAAAACGTTTGTCAACGGCTGGGAATACAAATCTTTTATGAGAGCAATAAGGGAGGACGGTGAAAGAAAGAAAAGGAGATGCCCAAAAGCCCCGATATTAAAATTAGATGATTTTTCATGTAGATGAATTAATTAGTTTTCTTTTAATGGGAAAAAATTAAAAGAAGATGTTTTTTTTTGAGTATCATAATAATTATTAAATTGTTAAGGCATTGAATAAGTTTCAAATTGTCATCAACTCATTAACTATTAATAATTCATTAAGTAAATACGTAATTTAAGAGTTATGAATGAAAGTTTTGCAATAACGTCTGAAGTTAACGTTCGTTTACCTTTATACTGTGTTCAACTATACGGTTATTTAGAATACTTACTGCTTGGGTCGAAAGTTCCACACTGACTAATCCAAGGTTTAAAGAACAACGCGCACACAATGTTTTTCCATCAGCACAAAATTATCCACTTCATTTTGTGAACGTTCTCTCGATGTGTGTAGTAGATGTTTCTCTGTCTATATTTACAGATATTTTACTACTTCCTAGTTCAATTCCGGAATTCAAAAGGATTCAACGTACCAGTTTTTTTTCTTTTTTTTTCGTACGAAATATCTAATAATATTTATCTATAATCCGGGTCGAAGGAGTTATGATATTTATCTGATTGCAGAGACCTTTTTGATTGAGTGGAAATACAAGAAGTGTTCGTGTTAAGGTTATTGGGTAGAGTTTGGCCAAGTCAAAATGTACGTCTATTTTTCAAATTTTCAAATGATTTACAAATTCGGTTCATTAATATTTAATTTTGAAAAAAAAAAAAACAATTTTGTTTAATTGTTCAAATTGGATTAAATTTTATGATCGAATGTTTATTCGACAAAAATTATGATTGCTCGTACCATTTAAGTCACTATACCACGTGCAATTTTTTTATAAAAGATGCTCGACGTGTCTTCGATTAGATAAATGATGGTTTTTTTTTTTTTTTTAATTTTTTTGTTAATGGAAAAATATGATCTTCTTGTTGGAATTTGGGTGAACGGAGTTTTGTGTCGTTCCAAGGTACATAATTTCATTAATTTTATTTATAAATTTATGTACCTCATGTACATTGATATAAAAACAAAAAAGTTTGTATTTTTTTATCTAAATTTGTAGTTAAATATTCATAGAATACTAAAAAATATCAGAAAAAATTTGCAGGAGGAAACATTGCACGCTCAATACAGTTGAGCCTCCTGTTTATCAACACCGTGTCAATTTCCCCACTTCCCACTCCAATACATATTCCAAAGCCACACTCAGCGCTAATAGAAAATCGTCGACTCTCTGCGTTGCGAGCGTTCGAAGTAGGAATGAAGGAAATATTGACAAAAACAAATACACGCGGTCCTGCCGAGTTGAAGAATGAGGCGCTTAACTCTAAGCCATTGAAGAATCTTCGGTTCTTCCAATCATTTTATACCACTCGAAATTTTATTTATTTAGCGATCCACGGGAAGAACCTTTCTCAATGTTTTCTAAGCTGTTTTGGTCATTCATTTGTGAGGCAAGTTTTTTTAATTATTATTTCAATGTTTTTTTTTCCTTTGAAGGTGAAATTCGGCTATTTCATACCACGATCGTTAAATTGCCACAATATTTTTATGCAAACTCGTCAAAATGCAATTTATACAATTTCGACAAAAAAAAAACCAACGAAAAATGTAGAATAACCAATTGAGGTAACGGCAAAAATAGAACATTGCTAGGCAGTATTGAAAAGAAAAGAAAATTGCAGAAATTGCATTCTAATATAATACGAAATTTCATAGCGTCTAAAAAAGTTGAAAAAAAAAGAAAGCAAACTGACAAGGAGTTCGTTTGCTATGCCTGCACGAGTCTGTAAAGTAAAAATTGTCAAAACCTTGAAAGAACGAAGTAGCATAGCAAGCGCATGTAAGAGAGAGGAAGAGAATGATCACAAAATGAACGTGAGATAACTAGTACGAGGTTATGAGAGCACGTTCCTAATTAACACACCTGTAACTTTGCTAGCTTTTCCTGCTACTTCAATCTTCGCTCTTCAACATTCAACTGTCAAGATTAAGGTCTCTCTCCCTTTCCCTTTCGCCCATATCGTCGAGGGTTCTCAGTTTATGTTATACCTTCGCGTGTGAGCACAAACTCACAGTAATAACCACATTCATTATAAAGAGGACAACAAATTCAAACTAAAATCCGCGTCGAAATTTAATTCGCAGCAAAACCTCTCAAACTTTGAGACAAAAGGGTAAAATAAAGTGTATTCGAGTCACCGATTATCAACGAAAATATATTTTGTACATTATTAAATCTCCAGTAACCACGATCTTGAAGTTAAACTAAAAAGAAAAAAAAATCAATGTTCAATGAATTGTTGTATTAATAGAAATCAATGAAAGTTAAATGAAACAGTGTGTATCGTTGAAAAAAAATTTATTCGATTGATTCAGCTTGTTTGCAGTTTTGAAAAGAAATTAGGTGAATTAAAAAAAAATTAATAATAAAGTATTTGCTAACGCGTTCGATAAATTGGGTTAATTGGAAAAAAAAACACGGAAATTCTTTCCAACGCGTACAAACGATGCGAATTTCAATACCTTTTTCATGCCCGGGTATGAAGGTCCAAAAAAAAATATTGCTCGATTATCGTAGCGAAGTATTTTGAAATGATGAACTTTAAATGGGAAAGAAAAATCATGACAACGACTCGAATTTTCAAGTAAAAAAAACCCTATATGTTTCACAGAGATTTTATTATTATATTTTCACCAAATATCACTGTCCTATAGCCCTAATTTAATTATTGTCCCCTTTTAATTAAATTTCCTCGTTATTAAAAGACGAAGAAAATTGTGTATAATTAAAGGGTATTATTAGATAAAATGAAATTTTTATGCTGTAGAAAATATTGGGGTCGTTTTCGAACTCTTTGGCTTACGTTCGGGAAAATAGATCGCAGTCTTCTATTCTTATTTTCCATATCAAAACTATATTTTTTATTAAATGACTAAATGAATTTGATGAAAAATTCAAGCTCATCGGACAAGACAGGACTTTTGTCCGAATTAACAAGGTGTCATCGCGACGCGAAAGTCGCGAAGCAATTTGTCAGAGGTTACGAAAATAGAACGAGATTTGTGATTCATGACAGTATCGTACTCGGGAGCGTTCAAATACTGCGTTTATTTACATGCATATACGATTTTTGAAGTACAATCTGATTATCCTACGAATTTGTCAATAAATATTCAATATATTACACTTAATGAATCGTCATAATTTATATCCGTGACTAAAGATCGCGTTCCCATTTGAGCTTCGTTCCCACTGCTTGGCACTTTTTACCAAGCTCTAAAAAACAATGTCTGGCTTGCAATGGATGACGAAGATACAGAAAAATAACTTTGCGACGAACGCGAGACAGAAATCGTAAAAAACAAAAGGAAAAAACTGGTGACCCGACGTAATGTTCAAAAAATCACGTATTTTGATATAATTTTCGAGCGAAAGACGCATGGAAGATATTCATATGTTAAACTTGTTATCGCAAGGTCCGATGACCGTCAAAACAAGACAACAGACTACTTCTTGGATTAAAATCTCCCAAAATAACTTCGATAAATGTAATCTTACGCGTGACCAGTGCGATGAATCATTTCGCTTCGACTAACCTCAAATTTTCGTATGAAACCGCGCCTACTTTTTTCATTAGATGTTTTGTGACAGATATTTCTGCATTAGATTTTTTTTTACGAAGAATACAAATACAGATAAGTATAAATGATGACCATTAAAAACATACTGTGAAAAACGTCGGAAAAAATGGTGAAATATAATGTTCAAAAAACTAGTGCAAATCTTGTAGTAAAATTATGCGGAAGTTTCACGTGCTGAAAATCACACATCGCGAATATGATACGAGACAATATTTTGCTTCCGTTTCTCTAATACAAATAACCCAATACTTTCGTACGTAGAACGTTCGTACTGGCAATGTTGACACGCTCGTCGACGATCTTCTAACACACGTATAAAAACATTTGGGCTAATGGAGAAGTGACAAGACGAGAAATGTTTTGTTCCCGTTGTCGCCGAGATTCTGCTGCCTTTTGCTACTATACGAGCTTTTACAGAACGGTCGAGTGAGAGAACGATAGAAAAAGAGAGAGAGAGAGAAGAGATTGAATCGATCGCGCGCAGTGTGGTCGCCCGGCACTCTAACCTCAACCGCGTTCGAACAATAACAAGAGTTCTAGTCGCGCCAGTTTTCCTCGGCACACAAAGCGCATACAAAAACATACAGTCAATTTATTGATAATTTTCACTCATAAAAATTCATCTACCACTTTCGATCCTCTACCCGCGAGTTTATTTTTCATCGCCTTGATTTGCACGATCTCTCATCTCCGATTACGATCCCTTTCTCGATGGGACACGATGCAATATATACATATATATATTTATTATTGCAATATGCTATTATGCGCGTGTGCGCTCAAGTAGCAATATTATCTCGAATACTCGTTACGTGGTCTGTACACTGGCTAAACATGTTTTACAACACAACATAATGAGGCTAAGGATGAAAAAAAAGGATACAAAATACGGGTAATCAACCATTTCGGTGTATACAACTGTAAACGTTGATAGGATAGGAGCGTCCCGAAGTCGAGTTTTAGCATTGGACAAACTGCGCCCGCGCACATGGATCCAACTCAACAGTTATTATACATTATATACAACGTCTACTCCCACATATACATTGTTGTACATATACAACGATAAAAATACTCGTCCCTATCTAAATATATATATATATACAGACAATAAACACATACCCACACGCGGATATACGATCGTGTGTATGCATGTATTGGCCGTTAACGTGAGTTAAATCTCTCAATTATCGCGAATTCAACGTCAAGTACGAATGGAAATTGGCTCCAAATATGTGATAATAAACTGATTTTTTTTTTCTTTCATGAATAGACGAACGTCTCGTGAAAAGAGCAACTTATTCATTTTTTTTTGGATTTGAACTAGAGAAAAAGAAAAATAATTATGAAAGGCCAAGAACGAAAGAGAGAAGAAACGCTCGTTTCTGCACAAGCAGACGCACGAGACTACACCCACCTGTGCTTCTCCGATCTCTTAACTGTCCCTCTCGTAATAACCTCGCGAGCACATACGCGCAGAACCTCAAAAAAAACCGTTTTTATTTTTCGTTCACCAAGCGTCCTCGTCGCACGTTTATTTATGTACACACGCACACGTTATATATCGGCCCGCTGCTTTTTACTTGAATATATATTTTTATTTTTGTGTGTTTTTTATGTTTCGCACGTATTAAAAGATTTGAGGTTTATAAACGAGGAGACAGCAACGTACATTTTATTCTACTGAAACTGGAGAATCGGCGAATGTGGTTTACGCGTGAGGCACGCGCTCGCGCCCTCGTGTACGAGACTAAACTGTCACCTGGCCGTGATGCGGACTTTGAGCATACCCTGAGCCGAGTACCGGCGGAATGAACACTGGCTGCCCGCGCCGGCAACTCGGATACATCCAGACCACTCTTTCTATCTCTCTCGAGGACTCAGGGCTGTCACGATGACGGGCACAAATGAGGGGCCCTTCGATATATTCTGTTTACCGACAGATCCGCTTGGAATTCATTTTTCATATTGTTTTTTTTTTCGTTGACTGTCCTCCCAAAGAGATTACGTAATTCGGGCTTTTAATTTATACAATAATTTCAAGGATTTTTCGTCCAACATGAATAATTCATTTGATTTTACTTAAAGATTCCTCTTGCGGGGTTTTTTTATTTTCAAAAAGTTCATTCATCTCAATTTCAATATTTTAGAGGTCACCTTTTTTTTCGTCCACAGCGGATTACTACAAACAACGGACAACCGATATCAAATCTTGCCTTTTTACCGGCTATTTCACTCGCGTAAAATCATTGGTTTGTAATAAATTATACTGCAGCACCCTCTTGCGGACTGAAATTCAATGCTGCCACCGCATTCTCATCCGCAAGGGAGAGTAAAATTTTTTCGAGAGTTTCGACGTATCGATAGAACCGGGAAAACAAATGTAGCGAATTTTTAACATCCGATAGTTTCCATGAGCCCGTGTCGCGTACTTTCGACAAAACATCGATTTCACTTGAAACGTACGTCGTCTGTGGTGGGGTCTTCACAGTTAACACTTTGATATTTGGGGTCGTACGTGTTTATCAATTTGGGAATAAACAAATCTGGTGAATACCGTCGAGCACGAAAAATGCTAGCAACTCAAAAATAGTCAATAACAAATTTCGAGTCTTCGGGCGTAATGATTATCGTGTTTACGGACAACGGTGAACTTTTCCAGTTTGCTTTCTATCTTTTTGATTCCTTAATAAATGTAACATTAATTCATGCGATATGCGTTTACTCGTGCTTTTTCTATTTACCCGTGAATCGTGCCGGCTTGCGATCCAATGATTCCGACTAAGGTTCCGCCTTAGTATCGATGAAATCCACGAAGAATGGCGATCGTTCGATTTTCAATTCGTCGTCCTTTACGTATATTCACTCGACTGATTTAACAACGAATCAAATATTTTGCACTATTCTTATCACACCGTATAACGACGAGAGTACGTGACAACTAAAGTCAGTAATTTCAAAGTTCACCTATTTATACTCGCTGTACACGGAATAATCATTCGAAAAAAAAAAAGGTAACGGAATAATATTTCTATTTGTTTTTATTAACCAAATAGCATTATTGATTTTTAATGGCACTCTCTTCTTTTTGTTTTACTTTTTCCTCTTGTTTCTATACAACTTGTATGACCGCACTAACTATCTTCGCACGCGGTCGCGCTCTTCTTATTTTTTCTATTTGGTGGGGCCCCTCTTTCAGTGTCAGAGGCGATCCCACCTGGCCGGTGGCTCGCAGTATCGGCCAATGTGCGACGTGATCGCGCACGACTGTTGTCCCCGCCTTTGCCCGTAGTCTGTACGAATTTCGTGCAATCGGTATAATAAACGATAGCCTCTCCCCCCTTGAAAAGTTCGACAAGAATCTTTCCCCACCTCGTAACCAGCTACCTAGTAACCAGTCCCCACAGCCCTACTCCCCTAGCTGGACTTTTTTAATTTTGTCTGCGTAAGAAAAGCGTTATTGTCATTTAGATCTCGAAAAAATAAATTCTCTTATTTTCTATTGGTTGGTAAACAAATGTTTGATCAATTGTTTTCATGAATTTTTTGACCAGTTCAATCAGTCAGATAATTTACTTGTTCAAACGAATCGGGAATAAAAATTTATTTGCAAATTCGTACTCGAAACAAACAGAATTTCGTCACGTGTTATTTTTATCGTTTAGTACAAAGTATATTTTTTTTTGAATGTATTCAGATTTGTTTTTCGAGCGGCGTTTTATTGTGCGGGTTCACTCAAAGGCGAAACGTGTTTTTTTCTGCCATTTTTCACGGAATCGTTCGTTTTCAATAGTACAAAATACACTTTCATACGTTGGCCGAGTACTGGTGCAATTACTAAATTCGTTTACCTCAAAATTACGGTCCCCAACATTTCACGAGCTCAATTTTTTGGACTATAAATAAGCGTGTCGTCCAAAATTAGCTTCACACATAAAATAAACACTCGGAATGATTGTTTTACCAATTCTCTACCACGTGCAAACGTATATCGACCGAGACGGGATTTTCGATCGGACATTTTTAACCTTTCGTTATTGGAATGATTGCAAATCATTTGAAATCTCAATATTATGATAGTCTTTAATCGTGATTAAAACTTGTGATGTTGAGAAGACAAAAAATAACAAAGAGAATAAAAACAAAGTTACGGAGTCTGTGGGAAATATTTATAAGGAAACAACACAATTCACTGAATTTGTGGAATTTTCATTCATCTTCCAAAAATGATTAAAGTCCTTGAAAACACCGATGAATTCTACACTTTACACGTGATTTTGTTTTTCGATGAAGGTTGTAAATCTCCGAAATATTTAGCATGTCCATGACTACTCCCTCAATCTTGCTTTAAATTTTTATCTTTCATTTTCGTAAGTCCAGTACACACACATTACGAAATCTTGTTTTCTTCATACCTCGGTCGAAAGTACGCACTTTCTGCATCGATTTCGAGGCAGAAAGTTCGACATTCCTGCATTGATAAAAAAAAACACGATCGCCCTCTGTGCGGGCCGAAATTTTTTTTTCCTGCACCCCTGTCACGACTACCGCCAGTGACTTGTCTCTAACCATTTTTTGGTTAACGTCAAAGCTGCGTTTATATATATATATATATATATATATGTATATTATATTTGATATTATAATATAGAGGAATATGGGGCAAAATGGGCCCCTCAAAAATTAAGCTCGATGTATCGGTTTACACGCGACCTTGACGATACTTTTGTATCCCAAAATTGATTTGTCGAACTTATATTTGATATCGTGTAAAACAAAATTTATGAGGCAAAGTGGGCCCTCCCTCGCGAGAAAAATTTTGGGGTCTAATTTATCTCTTTTTTTTTGTCAAAATGAACTTCGAATTCAATTGTAATCGTTTGCCGCCTTTCGTTTTCAATTCCGTAAGTACGCTTGAGCTCACGAATTCCGTGAATCGGGCGTGAGTTTCGTTGCCGATAATGCGTCGATGCGATTTTTGCATGTCATGTAAATAAAATAAACTTTTTTTAATAGTTTCCGAATTGAATGCTACTTTGGAGCCCACTTTGCCCAAAAATATATAAAATTTTGGCTAGTCCGCTTTCCCCCAGGGGCCCATTTTGCCCCATGTTCCCTTACTTGTTTTGTTATTAACAACTTATAATTTGAAAAAAAAATGAATTAGTTATTATTTTTGTATTTGTATTTGTATTTGCTTTTCTTTTGTATTTGATGCCTGCCCCCGACCAGCTGGCACTCGCTTCGCTCGTGCCGCAAATGTCGGGGCAGGCATCAAATACCAGTCAGCACTCGCTTCGCTCGTGCCGCGAAGCATCGAGTACGTGAACCTATCGTGAATATATCGCGAATCTATCGTACTTTCGACCGGGTATGAAGAAAAATAGTATACACAACACGGGCAGAAGTTTGAGAGCCCTGAACTGCGCAACATGATGGCCCTCGGCTTCGCCTCGGGCATCATGATGCGCAGTGCAGGAATCTCAAACTTTCTGCCCTTGTTATGTAATATACTATTTCTTCATACTAGGCCGAAAGTACGCACTTTCGGCCCCGATTTCACGGCAGAAAGCCTAACTTTTATGCCTTGGTAGAGACGCGCATGCGCTTTGCGACAGCGGGCCGAAAGAAATGACTCGTGCACTGAGACCGGCAAACAAAACACAAGACGGCCGAAAGTCAAAAGTCGCTCAGTCTGTACAACCTCAAAGTTTATTTACAATTTATGTATGCTAACGTTTAACAGTGATTATAAAGTGAGTAAGTGATATATCGAAATCAATATAAAAAATTTATAATGAGTGCATCATCATCTGATGGATCGACAGACGAAGATGAAGTTAACAGAAACTTTGAAGCAGAAGCACAGTTAATTGTCGAAACTGATACCTTACCAAAAAAATCTGCTGACCGATACATGCTTGTATACGAAGCTTACAAAAAGTGGAAAAACGAAAATAGAAATGCATTATCGCAGGCTGAAGAAGATAACCTTTTAGTATATTTTAAAGGTTTAAGTACGAAGTTAAGCCCGTCTACTCTGTGGAGTGTCTACTCAATGTTGAGAACAACATTAAACTCCATAGATAATATAGACATCAGCAAATTTTATAAGTTAAGAAGTATAATTAAAAATAATTCCAAGGGATACAAACCAAAGAAATCTGCTGTATTAACAGGGGATGAAGTAATGAAATTTGTGAACGATGCGCCGGACTACAAGTATTTAGCTTCAAAAGTATGTACTTAGTAACATTTTTATTAATTATTTAATTAATTTATTATTTTCTATTCTTATTGTTCTCTTTTAAGGTTATTCTCATTTTTGGTATTTCTGGAGCTACCAGGTGTAAAGAACTCAAAGAACTTGGAGTTGCTGACGTAGAAGACCTTGGTGACAAGTACCTTGTGTCAATAAATGACTCAAAGAATGGGTTATCTCGTAAATTTATAATTGGAGATATTTTCTATAAAAGCGTCAAGAAATATATATCGTTGAAGCCTACTGATTTCCATACGGAAAGGTTCTTTATTCAATTTCATAAGGGTAAATGCCAACGTCAAGTTTTAGGCAGGAACACTATTGGATTAATTCCTAAAAATATAGCTGAGTATTTGCAATTGAATAATCCGAAGCGGTATACTGGACACTGCTTCCGCAGAACATCAGCAACTCTGTTATCCAATTCTGGCGCAAACACCACTATGCTCAAACAGTTGGGAGGGTGGAAATCGACTGGTATAGCAAAGGGTAATGATTTTATTTAATAAAAAAAAATTATCCACATTTGCTACGATATACACACTTTAAATGTATTTGAACTTGACTCTATAAAAATACTCAAATATTACATAGTTTTTGTGAATACTTATAAATAATATTTATTTTTACAGGATATGTTGAAAATTCATTGAAGAACCGACAGCAAATTTTCGACAAGATAACTCATGCTATACCCAATGCTCAGTCGAACCCCCAACCATCCACGAGTGGAAACAATGCAACCAGTATAATGAATATTGAAGAAAACGAAGAGTGTACTCCGAAAGACGTCAATTTTGATCATTTTTCTGAGGACTTTGAAGTAGACGATGACGCTATAGCAGCGATAGAAGAGTCAATTCTTCCAGAAAAATCAAAAGTGCCAACACCTTCTTTTCATACCGCGAACAACAAAAAAATCATTTTTAATTCTAATCATCAATCCGCACGAGCTACTCATTTTATGAACAAACCGCCGATCTCTGTTTTTCCCCGTCAAAAAGAAAATGAACCACCAGCGAAAAAGAACAAAGTTGAAGAAACTAAAAATAACCGGGTATCAACATCTACTCATTCTGCTGCAATCAAAGATCCTAGCATAAAATATGAAAACTGTGTATTTCACGGCAATATTATTAATAATTTTTATTACTCGCGAGTTAATGATGAGACAAATAAGAGAAAAGCGTAATGTACTAAAAAAATTTACAGTAAATGTTATAAGTTCAATATTACAAGTTCCAACTACAGCAATTTTATTATAAAACACTTAATATATTCAAACTTTAAAGTTATTTGAAAATAGTAAGTGTTATGAAGCAAACTATTATAAAATAAATATTATAACTATGTTGTAACTATGATACAAATATTATGAAATGTTAATAAAATAATAATTTTACATGTGTCTGTTCGGATGTATTTGATTTGATGCCTGCCCCCGACCAGCAGCACTCGCTTCGCTCGTGCCGCAAATGTCAGGGCAGGCATCAATATCTCATCAATACACAAATGCAATTTTTTTCGTACTTTCGGCCAAGTCTGAAGAAAAATAGTATACACTACACGGGTAGAAATTTGAGAGCCCTGAACTGCGCGCCATGTGGCCCTCGGCTTCGCCTCGGGCATCATGGCGCGCGGTGCAGGAATCTCAAACTTTCTGCCCTTGTAGTGTAATATACTAATTATATGATGACTGCGTTTGTGCTACTTATTGACGTATACAGGCGCCTTATATGCTTTGAATCGATCTTAATTATTTCATACTACCGTTGTCTTTGAAAAATTGGATGATCGAAATAGACTGAAACAGATCTTAACAAAAGCTCCTAATCCATTTGGTTTAGTTACTGGATCGAAAAGGCAGAAGAGCGTCACAAAGTCGAGATTCGAAGTTTCCCTACGAACCGCCAGGAAATGTTTCCGGGGGCAGCACATCTGCTGACAACAGCCGGGAGCCATAGACCGCGCAGGGATTCTCAATTGCGGGCTCATTTTCCTCAACTAGTCGATTCGTGCATGCTTTTGTTTTTTCCATTTCGATTAATTTCTTACTCATAAAATTGTCAGGGAATAGGGTAGCACGCTAGGCTTATACATGGAACCGATTGATCATTACCAACAGATTGCGACAAAATAACCGTCATACTCACATTTCTGAACGTTTTTTATTTTTTTCGAAAAAAATGGTATTGGAGATCGTCCCGAAAATGCCGAGGGCGATCAGGGGGTCAAACACATCGAAAAAAAAATTCAGCTGGTTAGTTATAAAATTTGAGGAGCCGATTGTTTCATCTTCTGTATACTTTATTTTTGACTATTGAAGGCATTCAGATGCATGCAGATGGGAGTCTGCTGTCGAAAAACCACCTTTAAGAATTCCTTGTAAATTGATTTTATTGAATTCGACGAAATTATATTAATATGTCCCGGATTAGTTTGAAGCATTTTGTTTGGTTATTGCTCTTTTTTGTTACAATTAAAGCTATTTGTAATTATATCGACGTATTGTCGGTCTGTTCCTCTACCGAACCATCACTTTATGCCGCTTACCAATCAGCTTCGTTTCTTATTGGGATAACACTATTTATCAGATTGCAGCAACCAATCAGACGTGTTGAAAAGCGTCTGGAATGGGCGAATAAAATTGGCACTCGCATAGCTTAACTTCCTGAATTTTGTTGTGATTTAATACTCTAATGGCGTTTTGTTTACATTCAAAAGTTCTTTTTGATGAGTAGTGTTAACATTGCGGATTATGTGTTTCACTCAATTAATGCATCGTGGGTTTAAAAATGTGTAATTCAGCATCTTTACCAAAATTGCAGTCGTAAGCAGTCCCAGCGTTTATTGACATACTTTTTCCAACCAGCGTTAACGTCGACCGGCATTCGCAAACTGTGATTTAGGTTAGTTGTCAATTTTCTAGCTCAATATAGTTTTTTCTCTCACGTGAACTGGCAATTTTAAGCAAGTGAATGACGTTTATCAAAAGATCATCTTGGTTATAATATTTTATTCGGTAAGCCGTTATATTCAGATTTAATGCGAAAAACAGGTCATTCAGCTGCAAATTTTGAGGTTAAATTTCACACAAATGTTTTTACGATGTGAATTTGCTATGCAAACGAATGATTTCTTCCCACAACAGTCTACGTCAATATTTTGTTTGCGCAGAGCATAACAACTCATGAAAATTGCACAAGCATGAAATGATGTTTCACACAAAATTCAGACAGACTCAAAATTCGAGGTGCGGATTTGCACTGGCGATGTGCAATCGAAGGGTTTTGACGATACTACATTTTGAATGCTTTTCAGCTACAAATTGCATGAAATAATTCAGACAATAGCAATAGGCTCTTTTTTTTCAAAATGTCCATTAAATTTCTATGAAAATAAATAAAAACAATCCTCTTATTTGTTTCGTGCGCTCATGCCAATAATCAATTCATTGTCTTGCTTTTTAACCTTCAAAAAACTGTGAACTTTGGCTGGGTCAAGGGTGCAAGTTATTTTTTTTGGCAAAAACAGATCAAAACGTCACTGTCCAATTCTTATGCAAGATTAATTAACTGAAGTCATGAATAAAATTCTTGTCTCAATAGGTAGATTCACACACGTCTTGATACATACGAATTGAACTCTGTTGTGGATTGATTTGACATTCATTAAGCTAATTTACAATACAATATTAATGAGGCTATTTCCGCTAAGCAATAAAAAAATCATGCATACATTCGTGACATATTCAGCTCTTTGTCATCACAATCGTTTTGTTCATTGGCAAGCAAAATCTACAATCGTGTCACATAAGTTCTTTTGAAATGCAACGAAACATGATTTTTTTCACTTGTAATATTTATCGAACACATGTTAATAGAAAATTACATGCGTTCATCTTTTTTCACAGATTTATCACAGAGACAATATGTGGCATTGTATTCATTGTCTTAAGTTTGATGCACAGTTTGCGTCAAAGACAAGAATTCGAGTACACGAGGGAAAAAAAATTGGGGAGCAGATTTCAACGATTTAACCCCCGATATGTGACCAACACAGGAAATTCTCCAATAACAATTTAGTCGACAATTGGATTACAAGAAGAAAATCATGAAGAAAAAGGTAAATAACGGATTATCTATTCAACAAAAAAGTAACTCAGTTTATTTGCTACTAGTATGTATAATTAACACAGAGTCTAAAAGAGGCAAAAAAAGTTGAAAAAAGTCACACTATTTGAAAGTCAAATTTCATGAAAAGAACCTGATATGAAAATTCATGTATACAAGTGAGAAACTATTGTTTGTATTTCCCACAAAGGCTTTGCAAAAAATAACTTTCAAGAATGGCTCTGAAACCAACATAACAAAGCCTATTTGTAGAATAATTTCAATTGGAATAACAAATCATTGATTGAGTTTGGGTTGAAATATTATTTTTGCAATTGATTTCCCATCTCGAGGGAGAAAAAAATTGGAAAATTAAGACTGAGAAAAACCCTGAATTGTTTTTAACGTCATATTCTACGATTCTTACGCCTGACGATCTCCTTCCATCCTCCTTCAAATTTCTCGTTCGATGGATTACTCGCTCGAAATACAAATCCAGTTGGTAAAGTTATCAGGTTTTAGCAAATATTGAGGTTCGGATAAAAAACCGTGGTATTAAAGTTCGTGTACTTTTTTTTTATTTTTCAAATCGTCGAAATTATTTTCATACGTTTAGCTTTTAGGTGCCAAAAAATATTTTCAAACTATCTTGGCCAAACGTTGCTCATGAATTTTGGACTCTACTAAAGACAAATAATGAATTCATCACGATACAAATTTTAACATCATGAAAATCAAAAATTGGAGAAACAAAATTCAAACAGTTTCGTATTAATTCCATTCTGACAATCAGCTCTGAAAACAGAATTGAAAAATATTCTCTTTTGCTAGTTTAACGTGAATTTTTGAAAAAACTTGACCTGATGAACAATTTAAGCGATTGGTTTCGCGTTCAGCGTCGAAACGTTTATCAATATTTATTTATCACTTTGAAAAATCATTTATTCTTAATATGAAAAAAATCATGCTCTGCTAAACTGATTCACTGGATAATGAAATGATTTTTCTTCACATATTTTAGCCAAAGATGAGAATTTTTTTTTTATATTAATGACCTCTCAACCATTGTCAATGCAGCACGCATGATATCTATTAATTTGGCGTGCGTGCGCATTTTAATTATTCATGAATAATAAGAAATCATGTTTCGATTGCATATTTTATATTCGCTAGAAATCGAAGAAAATGAAACAAAAATGAAAACACTTCAGGCAAAGTGCTCGTAATATAGATATTCGTTACGTGCAAATTTATTATTTACTTTATACGTACTCGCTATTCTTAGTGAGATCATTTCACGTAGAAAAATATTTTTTATTTTTTCCTCCGTACGTTTTTTTTGTTCTTTTATTTTTTAAGTGTGTGAACGGTAGATGCATTGAAGAAATAGACGAAGATAATGAGTAAAATAACTCTTAGTTGGTGTTTCTCTGCTTGACGTCGATCGTTTTTTTTTTGTTTTCAAAGCTATTAAATGCATTTGTATTCACAGTTTATTTTCAAAACGGCATTAAAATAAAATCTCAAGTTAAAAAAAAGCGAGGATAAGACGCTTTTTTGTGATATTGTTTTCAAATGCCTTCCAAAAACAAATAAAAACTTGTTGATTGCAGCAAAAATAGAAAAATAAAAATTCATTCAAAATAAAACAGATTTATAAAAAAAAGAGTATTTGGTTGCCTCTCTTCAGATCTCTCACGATTTCATTCTTTAGGTCAATATTAAACGACTGCAAAATAAAGGGAGTTTATGCGAAAGGGACCAAGTCAAAAGTATTCTTTAAATGTTACGTGGATGGATGGGAAACTAATGTGACTCTAAATTAATAATACACAATGAAATAATGAATTTAAATTTATTTCATATTCAAATGTTGTTTCTTCACTTGTCTTTTATTGTTAACGAAATTTCAACAAAATTTTGTTCCCCTTGAGATATCGGTTTGGAAAAACCGGCCCAAGATCATACGCAGGAACAATTAAAAGTGTTAATTTATAAGGAAATGTCACACTAAAAAGTTTGACAAATATATTTTTCGGCTGTAGAGAAAATAATTGTCGACAGCGTTGGCAGTGTCTCAAAATATGGTATCGAGGAAAACACGTATAAAGTTTCAAGTATAGACATTAAATGTGACCAATGCATGACAACATTAAATGCTCAAATTGTGTAACAGAGTGGAGTTTTTGTCGTATTATTCAATGAATAATTCTTCGAATTATAGAGAATAGCAGTTTAACAAAAAGTGTACAATTTGAATATTCAATGACTTTCATCTATTTTGAGTACATCGAAAAGTAATTATTAACATTTGATCGTTACTTTTTGTATGTGTGATTATCTGACCATTCTGTCATTGTTTCAATGTAATTTACAGGTTTTTTTTCTTTATTGTGTTTCATGTTGTAATTTCTACAAATAGAACACACATTTGTACCGAATTTTTTTGATGTACAATGCCCAAGTAATTGTTCAAAATTGAAGATAGTTGATCAGCAGAGACACGCGAGACTCCAATTTTTTGTTTCAGCTGATATTTGGGATTTGATAAATATTCACAAATACTGAAAAAATGATTATAAAAAATGGTTCGAAGTCTGAACATTTTGTTTGAAATGCTTAAACCACGCACATACACGTACGTGTGTATGTGTATTTTTTCTTTGTCGAATTTCTGATCGTTGCGTCACAAACGCGATCTTCATAAAAAAGTGTTATTTGAAGAATATACGAAAAGCGAAAAATATGCCGAAATTTAGTCTCAATTATAAATCTGTGTTTATATAACAGCTAGCTGAACGAATGGGAAGCAATAATTTTTTAAATTAATTAGAATAGTCATTTCAATTAAAAGATCAGCTACGTTCGAATAAAATATAATCGTAAATAATTCTCAGCATTCACGAGTCGAAAATAAATTCCTTCGTGAGACGCTTTTGTATACAACAGTTGTATAAGAAACTTTGACCAATTTGTTAATCAATGTGAAGGGAGAGAAAGGGGGTTTTGCTTACCACTGTATCACAACTAAAATATAAGCACTGTGTCTACTGCGTCGCTGAAAGAAAAGTCGCAATAGCCTTGCCAGGTTGAATAGTTACGTAACAAGTCGAATCGAAGCAGGTTGGGCGTGTTAGAGACCGCGACGGCGGTCAGCGAAAGTGATTCTACCTGTTTTATGAGTACGCGAGATCGCCCATGAGGTCTCTGTCCCAGTGGAGATGTTTCAGGAACACTGTCAATCGCGAAGTACGTTTTTCGAACCAAAGGTTAAAAAAATGCGTTAAGGTCAACTAGTTGAATATGTTTCAAATTTTCACAATGGTTCCATGCAAAGATTGATACGAGAATTGAATAAATTTAATAAGGTATCGAATTATTAAATCTTTCATTAACTTAAAAAAATATTTAAAAAAAGATAAATGTGTTGAGGCATCAACGAATGAATGCAAAATTTCATGATGTCATGTGTTCCTCCTGTACCGATAATCCGTAATTTTTAGCCGATTTGAATCCACCATTGAGCGCCATAAAAATGTTGCAGTTAATTTTTTAATTAGCAAAAAATATTTCAAACCTAGTCGGTAAATTCGTAGAGGAAAATACGGTTTATTTGTCTGCAAATCTCGATGATAATATGACATTAAGGAATTTAACATTTATCTGTTGATGGTTTCGCAAATTTATCATTAATCATATTTTTTCAGGCTAATGAAATATGTTGTAATACTAAATCTTTAATTCCTTTGATCAGTGCTTTAAACTGTTGTGAATCTATTGTGAAAATTTTGTATTCGTTTGACTAAAGGGTGAAGCCAGACATCCTAACAAAATAAATCATTTAATTATCCCCCGCAGAGAGAAAATCCCTTCAGCAATATTCGCCCTAATTCGTTTTGTTCATAAAAAGGTTATCAAATAATTGAAGATAACAAATCCAATTTACCTGCCGAGTGAGTCGGCCTGTTAAGTTGATCTTTTTCCACTGAGTGACGATCAGTCTTCCCATTTGCTTCGAAACTTTGGAATCTTCAGAGAAAGTCTTAGCTCACGCAAAAAAATTGCAAAAATGAGCCAAGAAATATTCACGCATCTATCGTTGTCTGGAATGCTGTTTTCTGAGGTGGTTTTCTGGATATAATAAGATTGAAACTTTTTCAGTTTCTTGTTTTAATATTCCTTCAAATTTATCGTATGAAATTTCAACTCAATCGACACCAATCTAAAAATAATATTTTAGAAAAAACCTCTTTGAAGTTGTTGATCATTTTTTCATTTTTCTCGAAAAAAAAATTACCGTCGACTCTTTATGGAGCAATAAATATGTGTGCATTATTTTGGGATGAAAACTTGAACAGTTTTCTAAAAACGTTCTCTGAAAACGGAATTCTAAAAATTCTATAACAAGACAGAATTAAATGTTGAATTGTGTGTCCGTGTCTAATGTCATTCCCCGAACAACGTAGAACACGTTATTGCGGATTATTGAACAAATAGATTATTAATTCAAAAAAATCATACATTCCCAATTCTCGTTTTTCAAATCCGCTTCAAATTTGAGAAAAAAATAAAAATAAAACTATTTTATCTTCGAAGGTTTTCCACAACTGCGTACATACGAATATCGTTTATTGCATTATCGGACATTGTTACATAAGATGATTAAAGGTATTGTCATAAAAACGGAAAATGATTTGCTCCTATTTACAAACACTTCCTGAGTTTTGCACCGAATCCGGTTTTTCAATCACTTTCACCCACTCGTTCATTATACGTTGAAATATCGATAAGTCTCTCGATATCAGTGCTGTCGAAGGAGCTCCTGCTGAACGATCGGTCCATGCTGTGGGTTATCTTGTCATCGAAATCTTGTTCTATTTGACGTAGTTCAATTTAGTCGTGCCTTCATCCATATCAACTTCAACATGCGATTCATATTAAATGCCCTGAAAAACCTCAATTTTTATCCTCCATTCTTCGTACCTGTAATTTCGATAATTTGTCATATCATTTCACATGAAATCTCTGTCTACCCTGGGTTTATACTTTTCATATTATGATGTCTCAGTTGTTGGCAAATATATACCTGACTAAAAAGAATACCGGACTAGACCAGGACCAGATTAGAATCTGGCCAGGTTCAAAAAAAGACCTGGATAAGAATTTTCTTATCAGATTCCATTCAGGATGTTCTCATCAAGTTCCAGAGCTGGTCGTGGAATGATTCAGATTAGTGAAACCTTATCAGACTTATATATTTTACAAAATTGATCACTTCGATCTTGTCCTGAATAAATCCTGATGAAGCAAATTATACCAAACTTTTATATGTGTTATCTTTGGTCATTCTGACCTGGTCCTAAATGATGCTTGATCAAGTGAATCTTGCTATATTTTATTATTTTATATACCTGGCTATCTTAACCTGGTCCTGAATGAATCCTATTCAAGGTAAAGTTTGCCAAACTCTAATATATTTGATTCATTTTATTTCGGGTTGCCTTTTTCTGGCAGTGAATGAATCTTGATCAGCTGAACTTTGCCATACTTCAATGCATTTTATCTACTGTTATCCTGACCCCGTTCCAACCTGGACCACATGAGGCCATATGATGCCTTCTCAGGCATACCTTACCTTAAACTGGTTGCGATATGACACACATGGTCAGGTTGAATTCTAGTCAGGCATATGAATTCAACGAATTGCAGACTTGCAGAAACTGCTTTTCCACCTGCTTTTTCGAGCGAAATGCTCGACGAGGTCGTGATAATAGACACTTCACGTAAAGCATGATATATAATGGCTCTATACTCGCTACTGTGTATCACAAATTTAGTCACATTTGTCTACACGTGACTTTTCTTGCAAAGTAATACTCCAGCAATGCAAATTAGAATAAATCATCCTTTCGTTACTCGGCATTCTTTACTCGTTTCAACGAAAGAATTTAATTCTGTTTGTGGTTATATTTTTGTTAGTTATTACAGCTGAATGTTAAACTTGAAACATTCTATTCTCTTTTTTCTTCAATATTCGTACGACTGATAAAAAAATAAAAACGTAGAATTAGAATTTATCAATGGAACTTTTCAACGAGAGTCACAAATATTCCAGCGAATTTTCTATTTCGACCTTTGATTTTTAAAATGTAGATCGACAAGGACTCTGGTAGGCATTTTTGCCACAGAATTTTTTACCCATTTTCGTTCAACAAACGTTCCATCAGAACAATGTAAAAGACACATTTTATGCATACGTTTTTTTGAAGACGATGATTCGCGTTTTCCGCGTATCGATAATGCGTATGAGTGACAGAGAGCCGAGAATCTTTCAGCAAACATTTGATCGTATGAGAATATTTACGATCCATCAACTTCTGGGCTCACAACTTGACTGCAAATTACACGTCGATACTTCGGTTATTGCGCATGAAAAAAAAAAAAAAAAATAAACCATAATAATAAATAAATTCTTCAAACGAAAATTGAAAATAACGAATTGCATTGCGTATTAGCATCTCTTTGCTGAGTAATTCGTGTTCAATTAGAACGGGTTTGTTTAGGTTTTCCTTCATTTTTTTGTTTCGCACACTTCAGTAAAAAAATCGTTCATTTTATATTGGTAAACTTGAACCTCTCGTGTCCTTGAGAGTATTCCATGAATTCCTAATTCTCGCCGTGAGAAATGTAAATCTTTGACTTTTTTTTTACGTATTCGCTCTTTTTTTGTTTAAAGTCAATCACCATTTTGTGCGGAAAAAAAAACACAAATAGTACGTGTATAGACGTACAAAGTATTCGGCGATCAAGGAAAGCTGTGACACAGAGGAAGGTTACAAAGTTCAACAGCTCTTTAGGAAGTTTATCGACAGAAAATACAGACTGAGTATATATTTAATAAATAAACGTACTCATCAGTGTTTAGCTTTCTTTGAACTTTTTTTTTGCTGCACATTCTCGACCCTATTCAACGTAATTATCGATCTAGAGT
Organism: Campoletis raptor; assembly: GCA_948107755.1. NCBI lineage: Eukaryota > Metazoa > Arthropoda > Insecta > Hymenoptera > Ichneumonidae > Campoletis > Campoletis raptor. Next base: position 16,870,870 of record OX403622.1, read on the forward strand.
AATTTTTTTTACGAACACTTTAGTCATAGGAAAAAAAAGCCTGACTATTGAATTCAAAAGTCCCTGAAGTTGTCATCGGAAATTAGCAATTTTCTTGAACCGTATAAACAAAGATTTGTCTCGATCGAATTGCCAATTAATTTGAAAAGGAAAGTTTTTAAAGAGAAGGAAGTCGGATATCGCATCGTTAAGAATAAAGCAAGACAGAGGGGTTTTCAAAACTGTTCCACTTCGCTATCAAAGTCATTCTCGTTATTGTGAATTTTCATTTATCGCATTTGCACATAATGGATCCCGATTGTTTTCATCAATATTTCACTGTGTCATCGGGGGTCAAAATACATATGCGTATATATAGATATGTGTAAAGACATTCAATATAGACATATCCATAGCAAGGTTTTTGCGGGAGGAAGCGTGAGATTGGACAATCAAAAGGTTAAACGAGTTCGACGACGTGATTCTGATAACTCACTATTGTGCGTATATCACCAGCGAAATATATACCGGTTTCTATATAAATATAAATATATATATGTACATGTTTATATGAAATATGCGCATGAGTTAAGGTGTCCAGGATAACGCAGTCAAGTAGTGCGTATTCATTTTTCTTGAACATTTTCTAATGTTACTGAGTATTATCTGGTATGCATCCAGAAAAAAAGGTTTTCAAATCTGTTTTGATCGATTATTCGATTTGTTTTAATGTCATCAAACAATATTTGTAATTGCTTCGAGTAAAAATCTGTATTTGAAACAAAAAAATAATGCTCCACACTCAATGGACGCTTACCAAAACGTTAAAGCCTCTCACTTTCGATCGCTACGTGGCGCAGAGCCTGAAAACATTTTACCAATACGCATTACGTTCTAGATGTGCATAAATTGCGGGTATCAAAGGAATTTCATTGTTCTGACTGACTACTGATTGCGTGCAAGAACGAGAAGTCAATCGTTAATTTTTATATCTATATGGGGTTGCACACAGATGCAAATATCACAAAATACTAATAATAATTGGATGTGACATTAATTAATTTATTAATACATTATTATTAATTATTAGTTAATTAATTATTAATTAATATTAATACATATATTAATTAATTAATAGAAATACAGTTTTATACATCTTCGGCAAGCAGAACATAAACCTGTGCTTTTGTTTTCTTACCACGATGAAATGAACATTTTTCATTATTTGATGAATTTTTTTTTTTTTTCATTTCTCTTCGAATATTCAAAAATATTTTATTCAATACTTCGAGATGCAATTCTTTAATTTTCATTCGATCGTCTCATGTTACTTCGATACGAAATTGATTTTGTCGGGCCATGACGTCCAGATATTTCGGATTACTCATGTAATGAATTAATTCATTAATAACTTCTTAGTCATTCTACTAAATGTCGGAAAATTTTTCAAGCATTCTATTTTTCTAATATATTTCGTTGCTCATAGGAAGTTTCATTAAAATCTTTCTAAATTTTTGTATCGTCACAACATACTTTTTGTTGGAATTTCTTTGTTTTTTTTTTCACGACAACCCAAAAACTAGGCTTTCCATGGATCAAATTTATAAAAATATTCAGATCGTAGAAAATTATAGCTCACAAGTTAAATTGAGGGCTCTATTAGACCGTGAGACAGAACAAAAATTCGCTTTGTTCAATTAGATCGTAATCTTATTGAATTGTTTCACAATCAAGGCAACGGAAATAAGTTTTTCATTCTGATCATTAATTCCCTTCGATTTACTCATGATTTTTATTTCATTATTTCGAAAAACAATCGCGTGTAATTAAAGATTTGGAAGACATTTACAGGACAATCACTTATGACGATATGCCACACTAACTGGAAGTTAAACTTTTTCACAATCCGCCCGACTGATCGAAATTAAAAAAAACCTCTGCCCATTTTTGTCCTTTTTCTGCGTTAACCAAGGCTTCTCTTATTTCGGCCAGACAAACAGTATCGAGAATGTTTACTTTTGAAAGAGCGAAGTGGCAGAATTTAAGTGTCTGGCCCATGGATTTAATGAACTTTTCTTGGGCAAAATGGCACGGGAAGTGACAGCATGTTGGAAATGTCGACGGCAATTTTGAATTAAGTGGCTTCTAAATCACTTAATTTAAATAAAATTTTAATACTTCAATGGAACAGAATCAGCAGAGTTTTAGCGAACTTTGGGAAAAAAAGAGTTTGATCGGTAGATTAATGTTTAAATATTTGAAGCGAGTCAAGGAACCCCGAGAGTCACACTTGACGCATCCTCTTGGACAACATGCGAATACTCACGCGGCATGAGAATTTGCGACTTTTGCGTCGATTGAAAAGTTGTTTTAGGGGAAACAACTCTCGAAAGTTGATTGGTAACTCCAGACTGCTCATTTACAACTTTCCTCGAAAATTCACTACCCATTAACGTCTTACCAAAAATTTACGCTTTCTGGCTAAGCCTGCGATCCAAAACTCTACCAGGAAACATTTCTTCTTGACGCAAGCAACCATTCACATAATTAAAATCGAATCAACGAAAACAATGTTTTTTACAATGCCTGAAAATCGATTAAAACATTCTCTCGAATTGGCATATCGTTGGTGAAGAATATCATTTTTGCAATAGTTCCGTTCAAAAATATTTTATCATCAATAACTAGACACGGGACTTGTTGCGTGTTCAATTTTTTATTACAGGTAAAATGGCCATGAAATACTCTTGCTGTTACATCGATCTCAATAAAAGTTTGGGTGGAACAACTTTATTAGGGTATTACTGTGAATATGACATTAGGCGGTAACATTAATGCTGTGAAATAAAAGCAGGTGAATTCTAATTTTTAAAAAACCTGTTGCGATACACCGAATTTCATATTTTGTTTTATTGCTTAGGGCGTGAAATTTAGAAGTGTAAAAAAAATTTTTATTCACACATGGATAATAAAAGCAAACAACGAATGTATGTCAGCTGCAATTTCGTCTCTTGATTCCCGGACCCTGGTTCACTTTCAGGCCAAGGACACCTTCTTTCTTCTTCATCGCCTACGCTTTTGCACATATTATATTTATAATTATATAAATGTGTATATGTAGTAAAAGAAAAAAAAAAAGGTTCCATTAAGAGTCCGTATGCCGTATGGATTTCCTCGGAGGGCCAGGACGATCCGGTCAAAATGACGTCTGTGATGCAACGTTCGAATGCGGTTTACCGATGAAATTCGTAATAGAGATCGTAACTTCGTGCGTAACTGTTTTTCTGAACGACCGCGGCCTTCTGTCGCGTGCCACGTATATACGTCCACTTTCACCCTGGGATCCAGGTCTCCCAGGTCGAACGGTGCGTCTCTTGCTACTTTCACTAATGAAAATCATCCGCCTTCAGTCCATTTTAGCTTCATCATTTAGAACTCCTAAAATCCTTTTACCATTTTTGCCAAATTAGTCCATACGAATGATGATTGTCATGACATCGATTTTCGAACGATATATAAAAAAGAAAATATTTAAAAAAAATTATTTAACAGATATATCGAAAAAAGAAGAGAAAAATGTACATTTCATATTTTGATGTCTTTTCAACATGAGAATAATATGCATTAAATAAGTTACTCGAATTGTGGACCTTATAGAGAGTTTTTCTTCAAGAGGAAATAATTAATTACCGAATTGTGTCTAATGCTGTCGTTGAGTAATTTTAAACTCGGTAATCCGTTAGGGAAATCCAGGTTAATATGAATATATGAAATCATAATTCGTTCAAATATACATTTTTATTGGCTCATTATTTGTTAGTTATAATCTCATTCTCAAAAATCATTGAACATTTGCGTCATTCAACCCAAAATTGACTTCAATGTGCACCGCATCCAACAGCCACTAATAAAAGGGGGAAGCAATTGATGATACTATTATTTTTCAATAATTCAGATGTCACTATATTTTTCAATCATTATTAAAAAAAAGTACGTTTTTAGAAAACGATTTTGTTAAAATAATGTTTGAATTTGCATCGTTTGAATGCAGGAGTTTCTTTTTCCTTCAGTATAGGCTACAATTCCTATGCAGCTTTGGATTCGATGATTGGAGAATCTTTTTTAGAACTAAAAAAGTAAATTTGCGGAAAGATATAGAAATAAGTTGAAAAATTAAGAAAAAAGTTCGCTTTGTTAATGTTTTTTTTTTCCAAAGTCACATTAGATTATTACAGAATTTGTTACTTTAAACACAGTCGACTCTGCCTTATGTGACGTTCCCGTTTGTCAACTATTCCCTTATGTCCACCGCGTCCGTTTTTCCCTTGCAGGTTGAGAAAATGAAAGGAAATATGAAACATGAAAAAATTGCTCTTGTGGTCGTTTTGCATTCTCTCTCTTTTTACCGAATGTTAGTGGTGGTAAGGATAAGAATGGAGGAGCAGTTGACACAAGGGATCGGATCTGGTTCCATCCGTTTGATTCTGGGAAAGTCGACTCTGTAATTACTCCAGCAGTTCCGTGAATAGATTACCCTATGTCGACAAAATTTATACTGATGCTCGATCGAGTACAAAGAAGTTTTTAATTTAGCCACAAGAGGTGTTCAAATCACGATACCCAGATGGTTCTGGTGGAGCTGTATAAGTGTGCCAAATACGAGACTGAATATTGGATTCACACATTTACTAATGCTGCCATCTGTGGGTTTTTGTTGCAACATGTCCAGTAGTTCTTATCGGCAATAGAGATTAATCTTGACAAATGGCAAACATTGTGTTTAGTAGAGTTTTTTTACGGTAGAAAATAATATTTGTAGAGATTTGCCTGATGGTACAGGTTTCTCCGGTGGGGTAGGATTAGTGGCAGAGGTAACTTGTTAGACATTTGTTGTGATGATTGGTAGAGTTTAACTATGGTAGTATTTAAATCGTGCTAGGCTTTCACGTTGGTGGTATTTTCTTGTGGTACAAATTTGCTAATTTAGGGTTTATCTCGTAGAGATTTCTTCCGGTAGGAATTCTTTTGTGGTATTTTTCGAAGTTCGCCTAACAAATGGGGTAGAGATGATGAGGTAGAGTTTTTTTGAAATTCGCTCGAATTTCATTTATCGTATCATTGAAAGTTTTTGAGGTTGCCGTGAATTAAAATGTGAAATACAAAACCTTAGTTTTCATAATTATTAAAAAAAATTAGTCGACAACGAGAATTCTAAGAATCTTCAAAAACCAGTCCTTAATCAATGAACAAATACGTTTTTGATGAAGTTTTACAAGGAATGAAATTATACTCGTTAAACAATGGTTTTATTTTGTCGTGACATTTTGAGCAAAATTTGTATTTTTTACAGCTTAGTATTTGTTTATAACACTGGTTGATGTTGATCGATGATCAATCCTTCGAAGCCTGTATTGGGCTTACGTGTTTCAGAAAATGTGAAGACCTGAATTGCAATTTTTTTTCTCGTTTATACATTGCATACAAAGGACGCACATATACATATAAATGTTTGGATTTTCTTTACTATCATTATTATTCACATACGATCGTCTGCCATTCCGATGAATTAATTAACGTTCTAACGTAATTACAATACGAATTATTTTACGGTTTTTAAAATGAAATTAACTTATAACGAGCAAAGTTATGATACTACAAATTTACCCTATGCGACAAACGATTCTTGCACTTTTGCACGAATCGAGCGATTATATTGAAGTAATAATTAATACCTACGTGGTAGGGGGAATTAAAAAAAAAATCTAGGACAAATTAGGCGGAGCAGTCTGGTTCTCCACCGTGTGCAACCTGCTGTACAGTTCGTAGACACTTCTGTATTCAAACGTCTCTTAAGCGTATGGATCAATCATCCATTCCTTTGGAATTTTCTAAAATAACATTGTTTTCCCACGGTTCGTTCGATCATAATGAAGATCATAATGAAGCCCATGCAAAAAAGCAAAAAGGAGCTTAAAGATTTTTATTTTGATCGGAGAAACGGTGTAGAAAAATGTTACCTTCGAAATTTGTATTCGATGCTGTTGCAGTCATAGAGAAGCATTATCAGTGGCTCAGTCGGTAAAAATCCTGCTGCGCATTTTTTTTCTTCTACAAAGTTGAATTTTTGAGAAAAATACAAGTTACACGTTGTTCTCCTTTGAATAGAGAAAGAGGTGTGACTTTTTTTCTCCCAACATCAAGCATTTTCGAAAATAAAACAGGAAATTGTTTTGCAGCTTTTCGCTTGCAATCCCAATCCAACTGATAAAGCGTCTTGAGCAGCACACGTTTGTAGGCATAGAACATCGTTAGAATATCAATATTATTTTCTTTTGACGTTACAAATGCCAAAAGAAAGTTTTGCAAAAACAATCTTTGTGTCCGTAATAAAAACGCGATAAGTCCAATATATAAAAAAAAAAAAAATTTAATTTCGTTGCGGTTCAACTATGGAAACTTCAATATCATTAGATTGTCGTGACAAAGTATTCTACGAAATAAATACCGAATACAAACGGAATAAATTTTCCACTTTCTTGTATTATGCGTATTGTTGTTTTTTTCTAAAGCATTTAATCAAAACTGACTAATCCTTTCTTGCACACACAGCGAGCCCTTGACCATTCGTTACGATCTGGTCGACTTTGATAATGAAAAGGCTAAAGCCAAAATAGTAGTATCTAAGTCGCCATAAACATGAAACTGAGGATTTGTTTTGTTTTTTCTTTTCTTTTTCAAGATATTTATCAAATCAGTCAATATCTTTGGTATCACATCGAAATAAAATGATCTTACGCGTTCGTTATGTGGAAGGTTTCCCACACAAAATTATTCTGAGACCGTAGAGATCGATGTGCTCAGGAGTCAACTCCGAAACAAGTGGAAGAATAAATAATAAAAACATTTTGTTACTGCAAAGTCACTGTCAGTGCTTTAAAAGAATGTGGCAGTAGGCCAAATAAAGTAACTAAGAGTCGAAAAGATGAGTTGACAATGAAAATTCAAACAAAAACATGTTCGTGAACTGATGGTCAGAAATTATTGTTGGAAATGGATTAAAAAAAGCGAGTGCTTTCATGATTGTTCTCAAACGGAATTGTTGAATACCTACAATTGTTAAATAACAATGTTCATGACAAATATCATTCAAGGATAACGTAAACATTACTGATGATTATGTTGTCTTAATATCACTTGATCACTTTGAATAATCCCTTGAGTCCATTACGTGCCGATTTTGTCTTTCGACCCTTGAGATCCACACTTATTTTCATCGTAGTTTTTGAATTTTTTTTTGTCTCTGGCTCAAATCATCCATTTTCAATTCATCACGGATGATTTTAAAAACTCGCAATATTTCCAAATGATTATTTGTCATTAAAGAGAAAACTTACAGATGTGGTTCAGCCAAAATTCAGAATATTGGCTAAATTCGCGATACAAATGAACTTCAGTGTGCAGCCGAAGGTTTGAATTTCAAGAAATAGAAATTATGTAATGGTTCATGGTTCCATGGCTATTGGAATGGTTTTTCGAAGACGATTTTTCGCAGCAACAAAATGGCATCGAAATATACACGCGTAAAAATGTTCGATAAGACGCCATTATTGCGTATGAGTCTTATTGTGCTTATTGTTTTTTTTTCCTTTTCAGGTTGTTTTTAAGAATCGTTAAAGCTGTGATTCTTGTCAATGTAAACTCGATTTCTCAGTCCCGCGTCCGATATATATCCTGTCGCAACTTTGTAATCATCAGCGTAAATCGACGATTGTCCATTTGCACCTCGACTTTGTTTCGACCTTGCCACTGCTTCCTCGTAATTTTTTGCTCTGAGATCAGATTCTTTTTGATGCGCACACTTCTTCGTATATGCTTCCTTGTAAAACGTCCTGAACAAGAAGAAAAAGAGACACGCGTGCATTCCGATCCACCACACAAATGCCTTTGGGTAATTGCAGTCGATGAACAACAACTGCCCCGAGTGAATCATCACCAAAACAAACTGAACTATCTGCAGCGCTGTCAGGTATTTTTTCCACCAGAGATATGGCTGTATCGCTGGTCCCAATGCCGCCAGGAAATAATAAGCGTACATCCAGATGTGCACGAAGACGTTCAGCATACCGAAGAACGTACTGTGACCACCTTTCATGTAAATGAAATAATGAATTAATACAGTCTTGCCAAGAAAACATGAAAGTTATATCACAGAATAGGAATTTATATAAATATAGACGACATTTTTCTATCTCTAGAATTAGCTCATTTGGCAAGACGGTAAAGTGCAGTGTTTTGTCTCGTATGATAAATATTGAACAAATTTGATATTCTTTATCCTTTAAATGGACAATATTATGTAGTTGTATACAATTGTCATTGGGAAAACGTACGGATTTTTTCTTCGTAGCTAAAATTCATTTTTTTTTTTATCAAAAACAGAATATAATTTCATAGTAAAATTATTAAACTTGGTATATAATTTTATTTATCAATATTTATTTAAAAACTAGTTAAGTACAGCAATTGTTCAAAAAAGTTTTTGTTTCTGTTTTTGCAGTAACCACAAAATCTCAGAAGTTCGCATCGATCGGATTAACATCTTTAAACTTGAATCACTTTCTGTTTTCGATTAAAAAATTTATTTTAGTTATGAATAAAAAAACTTAAATTTCCACATTGAGAAATGCACATAACCCCTCAATGTTCAGTTGTTCGCCATAGCTAATTGAAACTGAGGATCATATTAATCACGACTAATTGAGAATATTAGATTTGTCAAATATTTTTCAATTGCAACAAATCAAAAGGATAAAAATTGTGCTACAAAATCTTTTCAGTCGTACTTCAAAAGGTGAAACTTTTTGAACCATTGTTTAGACAAAGTAAAAAAGTATTCTTGAATCCACACAGAATTTTGATTGTTAGAAAAAAAAAGTTGTTTTGATGACGAAACAGCAAATGATTTTTATTGACAGCAAAAATTGGATTATAATCGCAGTTCCGAATGAAAAAAAAGAAAATCCAAGTGTCAATGTAGGAAGAAATTGATAAATGTAGTGATGGAGTGTTTAAGATCTTTCATTTTTGCAGCGTTGTTAAAATTTATCGAAAATACCACAAAAGATTTTTTGTATTGAAAGAAAGAGAATTGCGGTTACGAAATAAAAGAGTGAACGATTGTGGTCGCGGGTTACACGTAATACCACGTAGAGCGAAATACAAACGAATTCTAAGTACTCGTAATTTGACGATTGTCATCGGTATGAGGTGTTGACCACGATGACCGCAATAATTTAAAGTTGATGTGAAAAATAAATCAATGAAAAATGTAAATGTTAGGAAAAGAGTTAGAATGTAGAGGTCATTTGCCACTATCTGACGTAGAAATTATACAATCAGTCTGTTGAACAATACGTGGCCTATTTATTCGCAATTATTCCCGACTCACGATTATTCCTCATATTTGATGACTTGACATTGGATGTTCTTTTTTAGTCAAAGATTCTTGGCTAATGACAACTTCATTTCAGCTGCGTTCATTTTTTCTTTCTCTCAATCGTAAAAATATGACTGCCTCTAACTTCGTTCACTAAGTTATTTTCGTTCTAGATTATTAATCATTTTAGACGTAATAAATTCTTACCTGGAGTAAATTTTACACCGAACCAAACGGACAACGGCATAATACCGTGATGAATTACATGCAACGTCGAAATCTGATTGTTCTTTTTCCTAAGTACAAAAAATATCGTATCTGCGAGTTCAATGAATTTTGACATGTAGTATAACCAGCATCCCCTTGCCATTCTAAGGGCTTCCGGAGATTCTGAGTAATCGACCGGTTGACACCTGAATGAGTATTTTCCTCCCCAACCGGACGCCAAACTCTGTAGTAAGAATGAAGTATTTTTATTAAAGTAATACAAATGACGAACCAATCGAATAAATAGAGATTTGAGAAGTTCAAACTGATAATAAAAGAACGACAATTCTCGTGACTCACCTCATTAAATAAATATATCGAGATGAAAACTTGAATGAGATTATAAACGAGTATTGTTCGTCTAAGCACAAAAGGTTTCCTATTTGCCATAAGTTTCGGTCCAAGATTTTTTACGAAATAGGCATAAGAAAGGCAGATGATCAGCGTTGGAAATGGACTGCTCATCATAAACCAGTCTCGAACGCGTGGATCACTTTTATTTTCCATGAGGTCATTGTAGCCACTTATGACCGTTCTCACTATAGTCGTCATCTGCAAATAAACATAAAATTCTTTGAATTTATTAAAATATTAAGTAATGGACAGTTGCACTGATGACAAGCGAAGAAAAAAAATGTGTATATTGGAATGGAGCGAAGAAAATAAATTTAAATGTGTATAAAGTATATGGAAAAGAGGTAAATTATGGAGAGACTTCGCCATGACCGGGTTAATTAGATACTCGATCGAACACGAAACTTTTCAATTGAATTAATCAAGGTTGCCAGCCACGTGCGAAATTCAAAGCATTCTAAAGGATATCATTTGCTCGTCTCAATGACCGATCAACGATTTTATAATTCAAGAAACTTTGTAAAAATAAAGACACAGAAATTTTAGGAGCTGCCAAAGATCAAGAACTTTCATTTTCATGTTTCTCGACAATTTTATGCCACTTATTTACCAAAAAAATATATACTTAAGTATTAACGATGCTCCGAGGGAAAATTGAATGTTCAAATTTCAAGTTCAGGTTACTATAGGAAATAAAAATCGGAAACAATAAAGGAATAATCAATTTTTTTTCAAGAATTTACCTGAGCTAACTTTATTCAGTTGAAGGACAATCCATAACGTGATCTTAAATTCTTGTGTTTTAATGTCTATTCTTTCTTAACGTTAAATATATGGCAATATTTCGATCGTGTTTTAAAAACCATCGTAGATCTAGGTTGATCGTTTGAAGGTCCAAAGCACGGCTATAGGAAATTGCGCATGGTCAAGAGAGGCAGACAGACAGAGAGAGAAAAAGAAACTCGTACTTGGTACAGAGCTCCAATTTGTTTACTTCTTTCTTCTCACTCTTTCTTTCTCGCTCTCTTTCTCTTTACAACTGCATAGAAAGAAACACCTGTATCCATATCCCTCAATCACTTTCTTTGCCATCAGTGTGAGTATAGTAGTGAAGTAACGCGTATATAATTTCGTAACACTTGGAAGGTAAAAGAGGTTTCCTGAAACTAACAGTGGACCCGAATAACTCGTTTTAGTAGAACATAAAATGCAGTCGTTCACCGCAAACAACATATAGATCTCCTCGTGCAGAAGGTCTTCTAAGCTACCGTGGTGTGTACATATAAATTATCTCCGATTCCCTTTTACTGCTCACGGTTATTAAAAATCATGAAATCTCGCTAAATTGTTCCAAACAAACTCTCAATCTTCATATTCAAATTATTGTCTCAAGTGATATTATTAAACTTTTAATCAAGCAAGATAACCAACGAAAAAAAAACGTTATTGCAAAACGTATTCATGCCTTTTCTTTCTAGAACATTCCTTTTCACTGTGAGAAATTTAGTGGCGCAAATCTCTGCGCTGAAGCGTTAGTGCATATTTGGATCAGTGATTCAGTTATGGAATGTTGTTTTTAAAAAAATTACGATCTGATGATTCAATTTGAAATTCTCAGAATTGTTTAAACTTTTTTTTTGTTTTTAATGAGAATTATAAACATATGATTGATCAAGTTTGATTTCCTTGTGAATTTTTATTATCAGATCATTTTTGTTGCTCACGTATCAGTTTCGAATATTAATAAAATTCAGAGTTTTACCAATCTCATTGTCCTAATCTAATATTTTCGGATATCCTCGAATTTTTGGGACAATTAGCGTAATCATAACGTTAGGCTTGTACGAATGATGATTATCGAGTCAAAGGGAATCAAAGGGCTTTCAACAACCCTATCTCTTTCACTATCTACGAATCTCCTTCACACGTATGGAAATTAGTGTAATGGTACGTGTAAACAATGAGCACAATTAAGATGCTTTTTCAGTGTTACGGGCATAAGAAATGTCGATTTTCATTATTTGTTTTTGTCAATGAATGAAATACCAGTTCGATTTTTTCTCGCTTGTTCAATCTTATGTAGAATTTTTTAAATGTATGACATTTATTTGTTTTCACAATATTTTGAGCCTCTGTGAAATGGCGCGTAAAGAAATAGCGTCACGTGGTGAACGGTCCTACGTGTCTGAAAATAGTTTGAAATAACGAACCCGAAATGATTGTTAATCGGCATAGAAAACTCTAAGAATCTACGGAAAATTTTATTTCTCCGATGAAATTTAACAAAATGCCAGCCAGTTCAAAATGCAATATCAAATCGGGCTTCTCTTTACCAGTTTTTCGTTGAACAAAATATTGAATTTTGAAATTGAACGAAAAGTTTCCCTAGTTCTCTAAGGAATATCTTGAATATCGAATTTTTGTTTTATAAAGAACTCTGTAGCGGCTCAACAAATTTGAACTTTGGGTTCAAAATTTAACAGGATGTTTATGAGATTTGAGAATTAAGAGATTTTATACGGAGATAGTTCCTTAATAGCGAATATAAATAAAATGTAAAAATATGTATAGCTACAAATATGCACGAAAAGTATAAGATCACACGCGTATATTATACTTTCGTAATTGAAATTATTACGGCAGTCTTCAAGTGTGTGATTTGGCTGGTTGGTCAGGTGCAACTCTACAGTAATCTTCATATTATTGCGAGGTTGCTTTTGTGTATGAAGAAAAAGATAAATACTTTCGCTACATTGGATCGCGAAGTTGGTCAATGACTTCCGCATATTCATTGCAACTGATATTTCAGCGGTTGATTTCTTTTGTCCACTACAATATATACTCTCTTTTTGTCGAATGATTCATCGAATCGTAGAAGCTTTTGATTTTTATTATTATTTATATGAACTTCATTGACATGATTTTTATTATTATTTACCAAAACTCATACATATTTGAGCTCATACATATTTGATAAAAAGCTCACACATATTTGAATCATGTGAAAACTATGAAGAGCACTTTCTTCTTCTCGTCATATGATTTACTTCAAAACACCTATGACTTGACCGAAAAACTCGTGGATGATTTAGAGACTGATACGTCATCAGTGCCTGACACGAGGCAAGTTCTCCTTGTGATCGCAAAGATAATGGCTCAGTGATAAACCAGTTAGATAAGTGATTTTTATGTGTAGCTGTAAGATTGTATTAAAGTTTGTCCGACGAACTATTGATTATGTCAAAACTTGTGAAAATATGCAGTTATTAGAAAAACTTGGATCAATGTTTATCCCCACGTTCAATCGATGCAAATGATTTTTGTTTTTCGCATGAACTGCCCACGATTAAACGGCAACAAAATAATCCCAAATTCATTAGAACAATTCGGCACTTTGGTTCTTTTGGACATTCAATCGAATTAGAATAATTGAAAAGTTTCTTGAAGAATGTCACGCGATGATATACTATATTTGAACTGAATCGAAAGTGATTATTTTGAATTGCGGCACAACGTGTTCCTTTGTCTGTTTTACTGACCTCGGAAGTTTGATTTGTTCAGCGTGGTGAGATCTTTTGAGTCCGTAGCACTTTAAATGCGATTTCAGGATCAACAACAACGCTGCCGTATCGATGATAAGTTTTAAAAAAAAATTTATAGAATAAATAAGAAAAAATGACTATAATTAAAACTAGAACCGAACCGATCGAAACTCGAGAAAACGGGTAGGAAGAAACATCAGTCTGAGGGAGGGGATGTCCTTTCGGTCGTCGATAGTGGTTGACAAATAGCGACAAACTGAATTTACGTGAAACAAACGCGCTGCTTATATCGTCTCGGAGTGTTGCACCTGTGGCCGTGGCTTAATACACCGACACACGTTGTACCTATCCTCCCCACTTGAATTCTCCACCTTCGGTAAGGATTTTTGCTCTAAGGCCGGTCGAAATGTTGTTTTCTCTCCTTCTACATGCTTTCTTCAATCTTCACCCTCTCCTTCGGTTTCATCAATGACTTACAGTCTTTTTAATTGAATTTTGATCATTTTTTATCCCAAATGATGAAAGGAAGACGTCAGCAAAGCCAATAGCATAAAAGACATCAATAATGAACCATAACATCCTGGAAAATGATTCCATCAATAAACGAAAATTAGTTCTGACCTTTCATTTATTAATTTATTTATTTTAATATATTGTTTCCAAAACAACGTTTTCGATACTTACTACGCCAATTTATTGTTTTTTCTCGAGTATTGGAATTCAGAAATAATATTTCCGAAAATTTATTCATCCAACTGGGATCATGTCCTTCGTATAACCGACGGAGAAAGGAATTCCAACGTTATACTAAACTCGGGGAATGTTTGAATCATAGAATATTTTATATCGTGTCGTCATTTAGCGGAAGCATTTTGTTTAGTTCAACAACTGATTGATCAATGGACGACAACTTTTTTTCGCCCGGCTATTCGCTCCAAAATCCTACCAAATAATATTACTATTGAAGAGGTTGGTCTTGAACGATGCACATATTTTTTTCCCGTGCACTTTTTTTGTTTTCAAATGCTTGAAGCCATAAATAATGATTCTATTGTGCAATATATTCATAAACAAATTGTTATAATTTGCATTAATGTATGCATCCGTAAAAATAAACAACGGAGAAGACAATACGCATCTACTTTACAATCGGTAATTCCTGCATCGAATGTACTGGAAAATTCGATTGCGCGATCAATTTTCTCGATAAGTTTCGATTTTTCTTTTTTCTCGTCAACAAATGAACGTCGGGATATCGTAACTTTTTCAAGAAATTCACGATCGATCGTCCAACGTGAAGATTTCATCAAATCTATCGATGACTTCTTACATTATCATTTTTCCAGCACGGGGTTCCCAATTTACTTGTTGGAAAATACCGGCTGGGTTTTTTTTTTTAGCTGTTTTGATAAATCGTTGAGAACTCTGAAGAATTACTAACGCAATGTGGGTTTGAATTACGAGGAGGATAAAAACCGGTTGTTTCATTGACGAAGAATACAAGCGACGATTCAAGTGGAATATTCGCGAGCATTCTCATTTTATATGAGCTCGAGGAACGATCGACCTCATGTATATGTGAACTCTCTTAGAAGGACGCTATACCTAGTTAGGTACTCGATTCAATATCAAATCATTCGAGTTTTCTACATGGTCAAAAACGATACTCAAATAATCAGCGCTATTTTTCATAATGAAAGTTTTCTATATATAATCGAAGAAATATTGAATTAAATTAAATTAAAATACATAAAAAAAATTAAATTTCTCATAATTTTGAGTCCTGAAGTCCCAAAAAAATGACAAAATAATGTTACAATTTGGTCTGTATGCTGTTGATTTGTAATACCAGATTGAAATAGTCTAAATATGCACAATTTGCAATTTAATGTTATACGTGCCTCGGACAATGCCACGGAGTTTTGTATAAAAATATATCTATTCTTTTATATTGTATCGATGAGACAATTTACATTCGCCATGCGAAACGCTCGAATCATGATTATATCATACCGTCTGCACATTGAGCACCCTGATGATTTCTGCGAGCTCACCCACGTTGATCGTCTGCAAAGCTTTTACTCGCATTCGCCACCATTTATCATTTTTTTTTCTTTATCAGACCCCCCAATCGTTTCACATTCCGAGTGACAAATATCGTATCATTATTATCTCGGCCTTCACGAGCACACTACTTTACTCTAGATCGAAATGTTTTTGGGCAAAAACATAAACTGTTCAGAATTTTCAACTCCATTTTTCACTCATTTCTGCAGCAAAAGAAATATCACTTTAGCAAAGATTTAGACAGCATTTCTCTGCGAAATCACAAATTTTTCTCCCGTCAAAATCATTATTCAACAGCTATATAAAATTTACTTGTTTTGGGATACTCATTATGCGGTGGCGTGAATGAAGTTTTCATGAATTTCGTCTACTCGGACTAATGAGACTACAGTGTGAAGAAATTTGTGCGTAATATTTACAAACGTCACTGCGATTCCAGTATCTGAATTTTATTAAAACCAATTACATTGAATTTTACTTAAGTGGCTTTAGTGACCGAAAGTGGCCTTAAAACAGCCATTTTTTTTCTTTCTTTCAAAGTCGATCAGAATTAGACACTCACAATCTCGTTGGTTTTTTTTCCAATAGTCAACAAATATAATTGGGGTAAAGAGTGAACGTTGCCAATTTTTTTTTTCACACTGAATATATAACAGGCCAAGTGTCATGTCATATAAAAACTTACCGAGTGCAACATTAGATTGCTCATTCGACTATGCCATTTGATCGTATTCCTTAAGCCAATATTATTTTTCGTTGAATGATAAAGATGGTAAACGCTATACAATGAGTTGTAGAAGATTTCTTTGGTCATTTGTTGATCGATAATTTATTACGAGCATTGCACATTTCGCGTATGTTCAATCGACCCATGTAAATACATACACATGCATAACTCTATAAATATTCATGTCGTTTGAATAATTCGTAACTTTTGACGCCGCTGCAATTACTGGATCCCCGTTACCGCGTATAGTTGTTCTCTAGCTACGTATAAAAACTATATGCACAAAGAATAAGGTGGGAAAAACGAGCGAAATATAATAAACGGAAGTCCGTGAACTTTCTTCGGTAATACGATGACGATGGTTCGACCTTCTGATCGAGAATTTTCTGTAGCCTACATATTTTTAATTATCAACTTCAATGGAGGCTACATTCGGAGTATAATTAAAATGTATAATAAATCAATAATTATGAATATTGATATTTATGGTTGATATTATGTATAATTGCTTATTGCGGTCACCGACTCCGTGTGTTTTTTTGTGATAAGAAATAATTCAAATTCTGCATTTTGTTGTTAGGAAAAAAATCCTTTGTAGTCATCAACATCAATGAACCATTACCTCATAAACGGTATAATTTTGTCCACTAGTTTGAACAAAAAAATCTATAAAAGACATTCACGATTCCAGTCGGAGATTTTTTACTCCAGCAAATTTAACTATTTTCCTTAGGTATTGGAATGTCAAGCTTATTCCTAATTTGCGTAACTATCAAGGTAGAGCCGAAATTTCGTATTTAAACGCGGTAAAACCAATGACCTAACCACATACGTAAGAAAAAAACGTCATTATTTTCCTGTTGTTCCGATTCCGAACCATAGTGGCTAACTTATTCTGCATAAATTGTTAAGGGTCATGAAGTCAGAAACATAACGTTTCGTTGATAAAATATTATAAACGGTTCATTAAAAAACGTGCGTATTGTTTCGAATATTTCGCTGCTATTTTGTGGTCGAAGTAATGAGAAAGTGAGTGTTTCCCAAGGACGATAGCATAGATCAATCGAATCATGGTTTTTCATGATTTTTTCATTGTTCTATAGCGAACAAATGAAGTAAATCGAATCTTGATATTTGAGATTCTAAACAAATATTGACCGTGTAACGAATTCATCATTTTCCAAGACCACGTGTTCGGCAATTTGTATTTGTTTGTGTTTGTTCCGGAGCAAATTAGCAGCAATTCATCTGGGATTCTTAATTGCTTCAAAATAAATTATCGATTGCTTAAGAATCGTTAAATGTTTTGAAATATATTAGCAATTATTTGAAAACTTCATTGTTTCGTTACCAGCACAATGTCTAATTGATTCTACAAATAATTATGATTTTTTTTCCCATTAGTTCGTTAATTGATTTGAAGTCTGTCGAAGTTTGTGCAATTTGCTTTGCAGTTATCAGAGAAACGTCTTGATTTTTTGGACATTAATCCAAAAATAAGAGCAGAAGAATAATACTTTGGTAAAAATTGATAAAACTGATGATATAATTTACGAAAATGTGTATTCGAACACCAGAAGAAAAAACCCTGTCCTCGTTGGTTGAATGTATCATTTGTCGAATTTAGCATCGATTTCCAAGCCTTTCAATTTTCTTCAATTAAACATCTTAGTTCAGAAATAATTGTCACAGTAATGAGGATCGGTCAAAAACCTTGTAAAGATATAAATAGTCGTTTGAATGAAGTGGAAGACGTCGTCACAAAGTGTCATATACAACGAACACGTTGCTCAGACACATAAAACCTTGGAGACTGACAGTTGTTTACCAAAAGTCTCCTCACCTACGCGAAAAGTGACCTTTTTTCGGTCGATGCATGATTGCTGTCATCGCGATGATGCCGAATTTCTTATCACTGAATCCGAATCACAGTTCGACAGGACATTGTCTTGGTTAGTTTATTCTTTTTTAATCACAGAAAATAAAAGATGCGCGGAATGCAGCCACGACATGTTGATCAATCATCAAAGGTTTTAGTATTATACTTTTAGATTTTTTTTTTAATAAACGTATTTCTTTGGGAATTGATATGAGTTCAGACCAGCAACGTGTTGCAATTCTTCAAGTTGACGCTTTCAGTCGTAATAGTATTTCAGTTTTTGAAACTTATTTTCTTAAATTGAATCCATGAGATCATTTTTTTCAATATAAAAAAGTTACATATTCCAAAAAGTCTATTATCTGTACGTGGTAGTTTATGCAAAAATTTATTTTTATCTTGAAATATGAGACCCCGGTCTGTGAATGAACGATTTTTTAAAAATACTTACGAATAATCAAATTACAGCAATATTTTTGGATTGTTTTCT
Source organism: Campoletis raptor (assembly GCA_948107755.1). Lineage (NCBI taxonomy): Eukaryota > Metazoa > Arthropoda > Insecta > Hymenoptera > Ichneumonidae > Campoletis > Campoletis raptor. The sequence goes on from OX403622.1 coordinate 16,889,611, forward strand.
TTATTTAATTTTACGATACTCCACTCGACAGACGTACGAAAAAAAATCTTTTTTTTTCAATCAAACCCGTGTGAAAGACGCTTGGTCGATAAGAATTCCGGAACCAACTTTTTTCTTGCATGGATTGTGAAAATCTCTCACACGGCTCGAAATTCCGTGAATTTTTTTCGGTTTAAAACGTAGCATATAACATACCTAAAATGATGATTAATTGATTGATTTATCGAACGTTAAAATCGGTCAAATAGTTTTTGTTCAGCGAGAGTACAAATAAATTTACAACCGGTGGGTCAACGGCTCTGTCTTTTTTTCTTCAAGGAAATAATGTTGATAATTTAAAAACTGATAGTTTTTCTGTTAGTTACGGGTTTCTATGGTAGAGATCGGTCAGGCAGAGATTCCAAAAGTGGGCTTGGTTTTTGGTAACGTTGCAGCGGTGCCCGAATGATCCTCTTGGAAGCGGCTTCATTAAAATAAAAAATAAACAGTCGCACATCGTAATGATTTTCACACCTTAACAACTGTCCGTTCAAGATTGTGTGTGATTTTCTGATCATTGACCCACTCAGGATATTTGCGCAGGGTGCTAAGTACATAACCCCCTCGACTTCCGTTTAATCACAATTCTGAAATACTAAGCTGGACGGGATATAATATCTTTCTGCTCCATAAATATTTGTTTTTTTCTTCACTATTCAAAGAACCAGATGATCAATAGTAATTACTAATTCTTTCTTTCTCGAATAAATGAAATTTAGAGAACTATAGGTTCGGAAATATGAATGAAAGAATATCGTGGATTCCATCAGAGATCCATTCTATATGGAATGAAGTAGTTAATATATGGAATGGTGTTTAAGGACTAAATACTTTCAACGTAGCTATACTGTAATTAACACTAGTCAGATAAGTGTTTATTCGCACAAAGACTTGATGTCCAGTTTAATGCACTGATCAAGTAGAGTGAAAGTGAATTCGTAACAGTGTCGCCTTAACGTAAAAAAATATCAGTAACAATAGATTTGCGAATCAGCTGATAAATGCAAATTTCAAAGATGGCACATTCTCAATGAGATTTTTGAAGAATAATACGTATTTTTCACCTAAATGTAGTGCAACACCTTTTATGTTAAATTATAAGCGCCTGAAACGTAGGATTTGGGCTGAAAAAATACAAATGTAGCTTCGAAAAAAAATCAATATGTTTGTCTCCAATAAATTTCATTCCAAGGCACGATAACCTGTACTTTTTTGACATCAAATCACGAAAGTTGGTGTTTTTCTTGAATGGCAAGAACAATCTATTAGTTGATTAGTAGCTCATTACTCAAATTAATGAGAAAAAATGTTGAATATTCATTAGTCTAGTCACTGCAGACGGACATTGAACCTGTGATTTTCGTAAAATCAAATAGATTAAACTGCATGCTAATATATGGTTGTGCTTTCAAAAATGTTATTTTGATAGACCTTTCCACTCCGCTGCTTTCGTGATTCTTTAGAATCTGGTTCACCCTGAACAGGTTTTGAACTGTTGTTTCCACTTGCGAGACTCGAGAAATAGCATCCAGTGAGTTCCGAACACGCAACTGCGAATGACGTCTTTCTTTAATGTTCACTTTCGCAGCCAGAGCAAACTCCTACGGATCCTCTTTATGTTCCTTTCGTGTAGTCAGACGCAACATTTCAACAATCGCGATGATAATTCTCATCGAATCTCGTTGACCTTCTGTTTCGAACTTGCTGCGATATAGATTTTTCTTTTTTTCTATATCTTTTCTGTTATTTTTCATTTTTTTGCATTCACCAACTCGCATCGCAGACTTAAGATCTGCGCATGGAAATTTACCTCCGTATTTTCTTGAAGTGCTTCGTCTCAGAGTTTGTTATGAAATTTTTTGCTCGTTAACACGAAGCAACTACGTATTTTTCATGTTTTAAAACTCTCCATAAAATAAGATACGCTATTAATTCTTTAAAGCCAATGTGTCGTACTGAATAAAAAAAGTTTTAGCCCATTATTTATGCTAAGATCAAGATTTTTTTATTTTTATTCCGATCGGATAAAGAGTGTGGGAAAATTCCCCTTTTGAAAATTTGCAGGGGAATCGCTTACGAACGAATGATAAATTCAACAATTTTCAATTAAATTTATCAAAATGACGTCGAGAATATGAAACATAACACTCTCTTATCATTATTGTTATAAACTATAATATTAATATTAAGATTAATAAATATTGTTTATTAAAAGAAAAAAAAAAAACGCTTCACACCTCTAATCAATTTTCGAGGAATCGCTAATAAAATTTATCAGAATTGACCCTTTGAGCCATAAAGTGGCATTCAAGTCGTCTCAACTATTTTTACAGTTTTTTTTGATTGTTGATCGTCTGTTTCAACAACAAATATCAGGTTTCCGGTTCAACGAGGTTCGTCGGATATTCATAAATGTTAAAAAAATTATGAACAGTTATTATTTGTTGATTGCACTAAAACAACATACAAATGAATCGTTGGATCTCGTATTTTTCCATTCAAAAAATTGTTTTCTTCTAAACTGGCATGTTGAGAACAACGTATGGCTCAAAGTGTTGAATAATACTTAAAGGACCTCATATTATTGTCGCTAAAAATTCATACCGTTCTATGCCTCACGATGGAGGACAAGGCGCTTAAAGCACAATCACTAACCGCAAGAACTGACCACACTCAATAACGATTTAATTTTTTACGTTAAGCAGTAATCGTTTTATAACCTCAATTAAGTCTGGCGCCGGTTCAATTGCTGCAGTAAAAACAAAAGAGTCAAACGGAAATGCTTCATTTACGTCACAATGTGATTAGGGAACTTCATGATGACAAAAAAAAAAGGTAAAGAATCGTTTCGATTCAATAGTTGTTAACCTTGCATGAATAAATGAAGTAAAATTAATTTGAATTGAATAATAAAGATCACAATGAATGCATGTAATTAAAAGTTTATTTTAATAATCCCAACATTTATTTATTATAAACTTGCACATACCGATTCTTACGACGACAACCTGATTTATCTTTTCTTCTGTGTGCCATCATATCTGGCAGGAAGTTGAATCAACTTGTTAATGAGAGACTTTTCCGCTGTCTTGACCTAGCGGCTATAGTTTTTATTCGTATTTCGCACTTCACGATCTTTTGATTTTTCCATAAAGTATTTGAGGGGTAAAATGACATTGATGATGCTTTGGTAATGGTCAGATATTTTCTCGATCTTTCATACATATTTATTGCTTCAAATTTTCGTTTTGAATCGTGATTCTTAATCACATAAAATCTATGTTAACAATTTAATTTTTTTATCGCATATCTTTCGTTCTTAAGAGCCAATAATTTGACAAAAATTTCGTATTGTTTAATGTGAAAGAATGTTTTTATTTTTTATTTTATTTTAAAGAGGAAATGCGTTTGCATACGTACATTAGTCTGCGAAAAATCATTGCGTCCTGTCACGTGTATTAGCATGCGCTCCAAATAATACTTGCTAAATCACTTCTGGTATTGTGTATATCAGTTTTTTGAAATTCCGAATTGTATAGGAACTTGACGTCGTATTTTGACGTCATTGTTCACATCCATAACTTTGAATCGTGCACTTAACACGTAATAAAAACGAAAGTGTATGAGCAAACGATAATGCCTGGGTTGTTTAAGACGTGAATTGTACACAGGGTTGTCATGATAATATTACACTATATTGTTAAGATTTTATCGCATTCTACCATGTTTGTATAATTTTTTATAATTATTTTTTGTTTTCATTAAAGTTCAAAAGTCTTCCAATCCTGTAAATTTCTTCCTGCTTTCGCCAAAAGGTATTGAACTCAATAAAGTATGTAAATTGTGATGACATTTTCCCATATTTTCAGCGTGCATGTTTTAGCGTGTAGCGTGTTACAATTAAGGGGTTAACCCATTCCAGAGCAAGAAACAAATCGATATACCTTTGGAATCATACTTTTTGCCTAATTATCAAATGAATTAAAATTCTCTGGACGATTTTTTATTAAACTATATTAATGAACTGTGAATACTTACATTTTAGGAGAACAGCTGCAGATATACGTAGGATTTTTGTATTGTAGTGCACAATTTTTTTCAAGATGTCAAGCATTAAATTTTTTATAACAAACTCTGGGGCGTTAAAATATCCACATAATTGTAAGTCATATTTAATTTTAGCAAAGTATACCGAAAGCCGATATTGAAAATAACGTCAATGATACATTGATGCAATTTTTAATTCGACGAGTTAAAAGCACCAAGTCTTCCGTCAATATCGTATAAGAATTATTGATCAATCAACAGCATATTTAAAAAATCATCGATTCATAAGAACCGACCTCGTGGGATGTGAACTTATTTTAATAGACGTACAAAGCATAAAAACTTCTTTGCATTTTATTGTGAGAATTGTATTACGCGCCTCCTCCTTAGGATCAGCAATTGTAGTACCCAACTCCATGCCCTCAATGTCACAAGGTTCACAGTAAAAAACAAAAGTTTTCGCATCTCCTACTTACCGATGGATAACCCCATCGTTTGTTTGGACATATGTCATTCCTTTTCTTTGTGCCTTAGCAGTCACATCTGTTTTCGAGGTAAAGGAAATTAAATTCGGAAATATCATGGGAAATAAGCATAAACGAAGTGAGAAGGACAAGGAGGACGACGTGGGATAGCAAATAAAGCAATTAAGGAAGCGGATTGAACAGCAACAACACGATATTAATCGTCTGCATAGAGACCGTAAGCATAACCGCACTGTTCGAGAACCTTCAGAGAACATAACGACAGGAACAAGTTTCCTTTTATGGTCGCTCGATAATTAAATCCATCGTGTCAAGTACACGTAATTCACGGTGTCAAGTACACGTAATTCATGGTGTCAAGTACACGTAATCCATGGTGTCAAGTACACGTAATTCATGGTGTCAAGTAGACGTAATTCATGGTGTCAAGTACACGGAATTCATGGTGTCAAGTACACGTGATTCATGGTGTCAAGTACACGTAATTCATGGTGTCAAGTACACGTATTTCATCGTGTCAAGTATACTTCATCTAGAGTGTCAAGTACACTACGAAAAAATGCCATTGCGTGTATAAACAAAATTTACTACAAAAAGCTGCCACTTACAGGTGAGTCTCGATCGCGACGTTCGTGGGATGAACACTCAAGGAGTGGATCACGACATCAATCAAGCTACTCTCGCTATTGCTCGTCAAGCAGGAGCCGTAGCCCAAGGGAACGTTTCCACAATTCCGGCAACTTCGGTGCAGGACGTGGCGAGGAAGAAAATATAATGTCAATCAGTAGACAAAACTCACCCACAGGTGAGAGACTAGAAATTAATCACAATTTTCGTCAGATCGAAGAAGAGGGGGGGGGGGAGCCAATAAGGGTTCCTCAGGGCCCCCACGAGTCAACAACGCAACCTGGCTCAATTGAATTAGCCACAAGGGCTCCAACAGCAGCGAAAACCTCGCAACCGTCGACCACAAATGAAAACCAGCAAGGAACAGCGATACACAATGATATTGTCATTCGATGGAAAGAAATATTAGAAAAAGGGCTTCCGGAGGAAGAGCAAACGGCATTATTCAAGAAACATCTCATACCTGAAAACTGTACGTTTATCGAACCACCAAAATTGAACGCAATGATTGAGTCATCGCTGCTAGAACCTATTATCGCCAAGGTAAATAGAATTGCAAAGAAGCAACAGAAGATGTCAGTTTGACTGGCCAGCATCGGATCCATCCTGTCGAGTCTTCTCAAGGGCATCACGCCGGACTCTTTGACACTCATCTCCGGCCTGAGTGACATCGGGAAAATACATGCGAACCTAAATCCGGCGTTGAAGGAGACTCTGAATGCAACAAAAGCGGACGAGTGGCTTTTTGGAAAAAATTTGGACACCAGCATTTACAACTTCCAAGGGTCCAAAAAACGTGAAGACGCCCAGACGTCCTCTTGCATGACAGTCATACAGGACGGAGGGGCGGAAATCATACAGCTCAAATCGGATATCGAACCAGTGACAGTAATCGAGGAGACAAAATCACCTCTCATCGAGGCGTCGACAATGGAGATAGAGGTAAAGACTTTATCAGGTCGTTTACAATACTTTCTGCGACGTTGGCAAAAAATTGTCTCAGATGAGGTGGTACTAAACTGGGTCAGGGGTTATAAAATCCCTTTTACCAGTATACCTGTGCAATACTCAGCCTCGGTGGAACCACGCTGGACGAGAAAAAGAAAATTTACAGCTCCAAGTGCACATCTTGGAACTATTAAAAAAGGGAGCGATCAGTAAATGTTTGCCTTGTGAAGGACCATTTCTCTCAGGGATATTCCTCGTCCCAAAACCCGACGGGTCAAGTCAATTTATTCTTAATCTAAAAAATCTTATTAATAAGTTTATCAGCACGGAACACTTTAAGATCAAGGACATTCGAACTGCTCGAGACTTAATAGAACCAGGTTGTTTTATGACAACTTTAGACCTCAAGGACGCCTATTACGTACTTCCGATAGCACATTCCAGTCGGAAAATTTTAAGATTCTTCTTCCAGGGTGAAATTTGGGAATTTAATTGTCTCCCATTTGGTCTCAATACTGCCCCCTACGTCTTCACAAAAATATTAAGACCTATCATGTCCTATCTACGGGCGAGAGGATTAGTATCCGTCATTTACATCGACGATCTGCTACTGCTCGGTCGAACTTTCCAAGAATGTATACATAATACTCGCCAGACGATAATTTTGCTTGAACATCTCGGGTTTTTGATCAATTGGGATAAAAGTCGGACTATTTCTTCGCAGAGACAAAAAATTTTGGATTATATTCTCAATTCAGTCGATATGAAGATCGAAATACCCGAGGAGAAGCAATCCACCTCTCTCGAATTACTCACAAAGTTTAGAATAAATTCTCGTCATCGTATCCGCGACTTTGCGAGTCTAGTAGGTGTACTTGGATCCCTCTGCACGGCTTTAAAGTACGGCTGGATATATACAAAGAATCTCGAGGGAGAAAAATTCTATGCTCTGAAAAGAAGTGCTGATAACTTCGAAGCAAGGCGCGTAATACCAGCAGCGGTAAAGGGAGGTCTGGACTGATGGCGAAAAAACCTTCGATCGACTTTCAAACTCATTCAGAGCCCAAAATTCTCTTTAGAAATTCTTTCAGATGCTTCTCGATCCGGATGGGGTGCCTGCTGCGGAAAATCAAGGACACATGGACACTGGAAAGACCATGAACAACAAGAACACATTAATGCTCTTGAGTTACGAGCGGCATTTTTTGGTCTTCAGTATTTCGCGAATAATTATTCGAACTGTGATATCCTCCTCCGCATTGATAATACGATAGCGGATGTAGAGTCTAGACGGCGAGAACCTGAACTAGAATACAGTCTAAGTGATAGGGTTTTCAAATCGCTTTGTCGAAAATTCGGACAGCCAGAGGTAGACCTGGTTGCTAGTCGATCTAATGCAAAATGTCGTCGATATGTCTCCTGGAAACAAGATCCAGGCTCCTTTGCGATTGATGCTTTCACGCAAAATTGGGAATTATAATTTTTTTTTTACGCTTTTCCCCTATTCGCGTTAATTCCCAAGACTATAAAAAAGATTCAATCAGAAGGGGCAAGAGGAATCGTGGTCGTTCCCAATTGGCTTTCGCAAGCGTGATTCCCCAGCAAAGAACCCCATCCTCTGTGGCGTCAACTTTCCCAGGTGGGCGGAATTTTATCCACGAAGCATTCGAACGGAAGGGCCTGAGGCCTGCTACTATAAAATTCAGCTTAGCATCTTTGTCAGACTCCTCTATCCGACAATACGAAACTGCGCTGAAAAAGTGTTGGATATTTTGCCATGTCACTGATACACCAGTATTTACGGCAAAAATTCCTGATATTCTGAGATTCTTAACAAGTGAAAGGGAAAAAGGAGCATCATATGGAACCGTTAACTCAATGAGATCGGCCATAGCTTTAATCATGGATCCTGAGATCGGAGAAAATCCTGATATAAAACGATTTTGTAGGGGAGTTGCAAGAAAAAGTCCGCCACAACCGAAATATGACGCGACATGGGACCCAAAAAAGGTCCTGGACTTCTTATCAACACAAATACCAAACGACAACATCACACTAGAATGTCTATCGAAGAAAGTAGTCACGATATTGGCTCTGGCGACAGGACACAGGATACAGACTATTGCTGCTATAAACCCTATGAACATCAATAAACACGAGGATAGATTAGAAATCAAGATCACGACACATATAAAAACATCAGGCCCAGGCAAGAAACAACCAAATCTTGTTCTCCCCTTTTTCCAGGGAGCATTGCCACTGCCTTGGAATCATACATATGTCGAATCAAAAACCTGAGAAGTGCTGCACAAACTTTATTCATATTCGAAAAAAAAAAAAAAAAAAAAAAAAAAAAAAAAAAAAAAAAAAACTCACAAATCAGTGTCTACGCAATCGATCAGCCGTTGGATAAAACAAGTCTTACACGACAGAGGTGTAGACACGTCAACCTATACTGCGTACAGCACACGGCATGCGTCTACCTTTGCTGCAAAAAGAGAGGGCGTCAGCATTGACGTAATTCGAAAAGCGGCGGGTTGGTCTGCAGGTTCAAATACCTTCGCTCGATTTTATGATCGAAAAATTACGGAAGACCAATCAACACTTGCCAGGGCAATCTTACAATTAAGAAGTAAGACTGAAAAACCTAACGAATAAGCTGTTATTTTATTTTAGCCTCGAAAACCGTGTTCACAACACTAACCGTACTCTTCTATGGCTTTAAACATCTACAATTGCTGATCCTAAGGAGGAGGCGCGTAATACAATTAGACGATTAAACGAACTTACCTAAGTGAAGTTCTATCGTAATTGTATGAAGCGCCTCCTCCGCAGGATCAGTCCCTCCCAAAATATAGTCATATCCCACGTTAACGAAAGTTAACACCCCTGAAGAGGTACGGTGGACTTTAAATAATGACATATGTCCAAACAAACGATGGGGTTATCCATCGGTAAGTAGGAGATGCGAAAACTTTTGTTTTTTACTGTGAACCTTGTGACATTGAGGGCATGGAGTTGGGTACTACAATTGCTGATCCTGCGGAGGAGGCGCTTCATACAATTACGATAGAACTTCACTTAGGTAAGTTCGTTTAATCGTCTAATTTTTCATGATAAAAATATCAAATTTGCATATAATTACAATTACGTAACACACTGTACATCTTCAAAAATGCAAGTGAAATTACGACAACGATAGATAGATAAATAGATAGTTGTTCAATAGTTTATAGATAGTCAATATTATGCACTTAACAATGTGGAAGGCAAATTTTTTTTTAGTGCTTCGCGGTTCACTTGTTTATTTTACCGATGTTTTATGACCAATAGAAGGAAAAAAAAACATAAAAATCAATGCATATTTATATGCCACAACATTTAGTATTTTATAAATATAGCATCCAGTTACATGAGTTATGCGTATAAGTCATCCATTAATAACGTATTTCCCAACGTGTTAACCTGATGGAGATAAAAAAATGTTATATTGTTGTCATCATAATTGAAAGCTTAATAAAAAAGTATCATTGACATTCTTTTATATTTTTTACTTTAACCTTTAAACTATTTTTTACTCATACGTACCTTTTACAACCCGTAGGGATTACGAAATGCCTTAAAAGTATTCATCGGTTTTGAATTGCCCGCCGCGCGTTTTCGACTATCGATATATTGAACATGGTCCCGCCATTATTACTGGCGCGCACTTCATGTTCTTCTAGGAAGTCGATTTTTGTACAGAACAGCCGGTGTTGTCGGTCGATTTGTAAAATCTTTACTAATATTAGTCAATATTATACAAAATGGTCAAGTTAACACCCGACTTGATCCAGCAATCGATGCAGTACATTAATCCAGTTCGAGATCGTGAATTAGATCTGCGAGGTGAGTTCACGATAAAACCGACAATGCAACGCGTCTGTCCAACCGCATGTATAACCTCTTGTAACAATATATTTGGCTATCGTTGACAAAATTTTTATGAACAAACTCGTATTTACTGTGGACATTTAATAGTCTCGTAAGTTGATTAAAAAACAAATACTTGTAATTCAAGTATTTTCGTAGAACGGTTTATACAGGAATTGTGTTTGAGATTTTCATTGAAAAACGCCAGTTAATATTTTATCCTATTGTTACAGGTTACAAAATCCCAACAATCGAAAATCTTGGAGCCACTTTGGTGAGTACCGTTTTTAAATTAATCAATTTTGGCAGCTGACATAATTAAGGAGTGTTATGACAAATGAGAATTAACTCAATTTTTGAAACAGTCGAAAAAAATGTTTTTTTAAAACATGACGAACAAATACTATTGAACAGTTAGGATTGTTGTCCTGCGCAAGTATTTCTCTGTAAACATTTTTTCAATTTAGATGATGTATTCGAGGCCCGACTACTGTGTGATTACTTGTCAAACTGTCACAAAAACAGTTCCAACTTTTGCTCCAGCTTAAAGTTTTTGTCATATATAACAAAATGATGCCTTGATGATAAATATTAAAAGTATCTTTTCATGTTGACGCTAGATGCTGGATCTTGGCCTGATTCTAGTATGAACCTAAACTATGTTCGACTTCCACAAGAATTTCATTGAGTGATCAAATTGACGCTCAGATGGAACATTGTATTGTTTGAAACTAGTATCGAGCCCATCAACTATCAAACATAGAAACTGACGGATTAGCAACCTTTCTATACACTCGTTTCTTGGAGGGCCGCTTGACTAAATTTGCTTGAATTGACCATCTAGCATCAGCATAGAAAAGCACTGTTAAGTAAAACAAAGTTTTCAATGGAAAAAAAGTTGGGCTTGTTTTTGACACGGTTTCAGGGGTTTACAATTTCGTACAGAGGAACACATTTTTGCACAAGGATTGTGACTGTTTAGTTTCAAAGACATTCTTAATTTCATTTTAGACATTTTTTTCATCGCTTCATAGGTTTTAACAAGTTTTAAGTTGAGGATAAAAACTTTAATGACCAAGATTTACGTACATTCAAGCTTTAGCACCACCATTCGAGAGTCAAGTTTTCATTGTAATTGACAAGACAACTATGCTAATGAAATTCTTTATTCTAAACCAAAATTCATGGACTATTTAGTTTTACGATAATTGTTGTAAATTACAGGACCAGTTTGACACAATAGATTTCTCAGACAACGACATACGTAAACTGGATGGTTTCCCTCTTCTGAAAAGAATAAAAACTCTATTTTTCAACAACAATCGAATAGTGAGAATATCGGAAGGCTTGGAGCACTGTATACCGAATCTAGAATGTCTGATGCTGACAGGAAATATGATTCAGGAACTTGGCGATCTTGAACCTCTAGTGCCGCTAAAAAACCTTCAAAATTTATGCCTTCTCCAGAATCCAGTATCGGCTAAACGACAGTACAGAGAATACGTCGTTTACAGATTTCCACAGTTGAGATTGTTGGATTTTAGAAAAATCAAACAAAAAGAAAGAGCCGATGCTATTGAATATTTCCGCAGTAAAAGGGGCAAAGAGATGGCTAAGGAAATAGCTAAAAAGGCTAAATCGCAAACCCCCGGAGTTGGACTTCCAGATAAACCTTTAACCAATCCTGAGGAAAGGGCCAAAATTCGTGAAGCTATATCTGAAGCATCTTCACTGGAAGAGGTTCAAAGACTTAGCAAACTCTTGCAATCCGGACATGTGCCCGGTGATGAGAAACGTCAAAATGGTATTCAAGATTTCACGATATGCATAAACTACACACTATCTTTTTCATACTCATCCCTTTGCGATTTTCAATCTCTCTCTTATTGGATTCACGTTGATGGCGTTTTTTCTTTCCTAAAGTATTCCTCGTGTCACATCATGGGCCAAAAATAACGCTTGTACCAATTGCAATGCACACATGAATATCTAAAACGATTAAAACAACAGAATCTTGGCTGAATAGTTTTTTTTAAAGACTTGTACGATCCACATTTTCACACAAAGCCGGTTGTTCCATCTTCGAATATATTTTACCAAAATAGCAGTAATTTGCAGATTTCTTTAATCTTGAGCACTAACTTACCGGGAGATGGCAAAACTGGTGTTTCCAGTTTAATGTTCTCTAGCGGTGTATTTTATAAACAAAACACAGAAAAGTTCAATTTTATTTGTGTGTATTCTGAATGTGAAAAAACATTAGCTCTATTATCATATCATTACCTACCACGAAGGCGCCAGCATCATCAATTTTTTAAGTGAAATTTTTTTTCGAAATCCTTCTCTGTGGAAAAAGCTTTCGTTATTAAATGTTCTCAGAATGCTACTATTTTTTCCGTTATCAAGGAAAAGAAAAAATACTGTTCGAATAAATCTCATCATTGCATCGAAGGAATTTTTTCTGCCAACGAAAAGATTGGTGTCGTTGTTGGGTTTACGTTCGTTAAGTTTCCCTCCTGATTTACCGGAATATTTGGCATTTGGTAGTCATGACAGATACAATTGTTATTGTAAATGCGGTTCAATATTCAATTTATTGCATTGGAGTTTGCTTCGTGGAGACGCGACTTTAAAATCAATTGACTTAATAAAAATTTTGAAAATTGTCTTATTTATTTTTTAAATTACTGTGTCATTGCGCGTAAACGACAAGTTTTAGCATAATGAGGAATTTCGTTGCATCTCAAAGATGTAAACTTATTCAATATTCGATTCTTCCATCATTTTTTAATTTTATTACGTTGAAAAGTAACGAAAAATTCAGCGGAAGAAACGGTGGATTAAAACGTTTGGGGATTTTTTTTTTTTGCAGGAAACTCCAGACCCGAAGCGATGGAAGAGGAAGATGATTGAACCCACAGTACAATTCAAAATTTTTATAAGTTTAAGTTGAAAGAATGGAAAGACTCGCCTAGAGTAAGTATAACGCGATCAACGGCTTTGAACATGCAATCTTACACGAAGTCATTGATATTTGAAAGCATTGAGTTGATAAGATACTGTATATACTACACAAATTGCAGTATTAAATAAAATAAAATTTTGTACAAACAAAAACGATTGATCGTCCAGAAGCCTCGAAGCGATTCCAAAGAGAGAACAGAATTCTCATTCCACTTGAGAATAAAGGAAGATTTCTAACATGAATTCCTGTTTCTTTCAGCCCGAAGTCTACTCGATTTTCATTGTAATTATCGTTACAAGCATTGAATTATCAATAAATACATATTCTCTTGTATGCATTTACGTATATCCATATTTTTATTTTTATTTTCAGCTTTAGTGACCAAATGATTGTTAATTATTCGATAGTTACGAAATCGTAACGCTATTTCTTTATAGTACAAAGATGATAGATCTTTTGATAGGATTTAGGACTGGGCTGTATAAATTGAGTTGCTGGGTGTCAGTTAACCAAACAATCGTTTCAGGTACCTGTTAAAATAGCAATAATTATCAAGGTAGCAATTTTTAATGAGTTATCTGAAGGTTGAAGCAATGTCCATTACATTGGCGCTGTCTATTAAAAACTTTTTTGAGATTACAATCGTATATAATGTTATAATAGTAAATTTGCCTAATTGCATTTATAAATACACTGATTGAACTATTTCAATTGTGCCCGACTTTAAAATTGAATTCATTATTTTTTAATGATGAAGATGCTCTGGTATTGTTCAAAATTATCAAGCTGTGCTAATCAATTTGTATAATTGAAGTTTTTAAATATCTTAAAATTACGTAACTCATGCCGCCAGATGTCAGGAATGTAGCAAAGCCATAACCTAGAACCTAGAACTTTAACTGCGACCAAGACCAATACATTAGTCGACTTTCTCGACACTGTTACGAAAACAAGAGACACTGTTCAACTTTTTTATTGAAAATTCGAATAATAATAAACAACAATGGGTAACGTGTTTGCGGGGGATCAGATTAAGACGGAACCAACCTATCTCGGTGCTCCAGAATTTGATCCTCTGGAAGGGTTTCCTAATGGCAGAAAACCGAGGGGTTGGTATACAGTGCTAACCTTAAAAAGATCGACATTGTAATTTCCTTTATTGTTTTATCTTTTCAACGTTTCGAAAATTCGCTAGTTTTCGATACTTTTTTTTAATTCACTGAAATCTACTCGATTCTACAAAAATTCAATAAAAATCGTAGCAAAACGAAAAAATTCAATATTTAAATATTTGTGACATAATTCAGTCAGCTGTTTCAATCGTTTTCGGGAATTTTCATGAAAATTGAACATTTCGACAAATTCTTATTTGTTCTAAGCGCTCAGTAAATAATTAAAACAAACAATTCCAATTTTTTCTGTGTTAAAATATGGTTAACAGGAAGAAAGCAAACCTATTTTTTTTTCCACTTTTTTTTTATACCACCTTTGCCATTCTCTTTTCATAATTACTTTTAATAGAACAATTTTTAATAGTGGTCAAATATTTTTGAGTAATAAGCAATATTTTCAATTTTATCATTTCCAGTGATGATAGCAACGGAGCAGGAGATGATTGCTGTAAAACTGCCTATGGAAGAGAGAGATTATTGCGCCCATCATGCGGTGAAGATTGAAGATTGTAGATACCGTAATTATCCATGGGTTGCTCGATGCAAAGCTGAGGTACATGCGTGGAACGACTGCCAATACGATGAGTACGAACAATCTTTAAAAACTTTTTATTTAAAAACATTGTTTCATTGAAAGCAGTTCTCTGTCTGCGTTTATGTTGAAAATTCAATCCTCCAGCTGATGTAAAAAATCTTGGCTATCCGGTGAAGTATCCTGAGAATATGGGTTTTCACATTTTATACGGATGTTAAAATTCAAGTAATGGAAAAAATGCCTGATACAAAATTTTGAATTGCAGAAATAACGATTGTCGATTGACGTTTGCATCGTTGGGTGCAGTAAATTAAATTTTTTTGTCTTTCATGCATTCTTTTTTAATTTTTTATATCAGCCAAATAGATTTTTGAATTATCGTAGTCAAACAGCGCCTTTAAATTTTGAATTTTACTGCAGAGAAATGAGAGATCCATTGTTTGTCAATGATGCGAACTTTGAAATCTATTAGTGCTCACATTTTCGCTTTGTTTTTATAAACTTTATCAAATGTTCCTAAGAAGCGAAACATTTCAAGAATACAATTCATACAAAAGTTTAAAATTTATTGCAACAAATATGAAACTTTGCTTCCCGCAAGTAGCTTATTAAAAGCTATGGAATCTTTTGTAGAATATATCACAAATCCAAAACTGTGAATCGTTTTCAAATTTGGCAAGTAATCACGCAGTCGTTTGCTGAATCTGTTTTTTAAATTTTGTTCTAACATGGAACGACGTTTTGGTGCGACTACAGCATGAAATTGCCACAGAAATTTTTACATTCTGAATATCCAGATCATGAAGCAATAGCATCGAATTTCTTACAATTGAACTACAGAGAATATTTTTTAAAATCTGTCATCTTTTTTCATTTATTATTCAAACATTAGCTATTGGGTTTTTTCAGTGCAAAAGAGATGATAAACTTTCTTTAGCAATATTCGAAAGAACAAAAATTATAATGTTATAAATACTTTCTAACGACACAAACTCTAATGTCGTATGAAATATAAATATTGGAAGTGAGATGTTTGTTTTGTGGTAAGAATTAGGAAAGCAAGGGATAAAAATATAACTTCTATTATGAATTCTCAATATTTATTATTATTAGGAGATCAATAGTCGAAGACGGTTCGGTCTCTTGCAAATCATTCAAAAATGATATTTGAAGAATGCAATATT
Organism: Campoletis raptor; assembly: GCA_948107755.1. NCBI lineage: Eukaryota > Metazoa > Arthropoda > Insecta > Hymenoptera > Ichneumonidae > Campoletis > Campoletis raptor. Next base: position 16,905,525 of record OX403622.1, read on the forward strand.
TTTTTTTTTTTTTTTGAATTTATTGAGAGATCCAAATCGATTTGCCTAGAACCATGATGAATTCTCAGTAATTGTGGTGCGATTCAAAGACCACTCTTCATACGCATTAACTCACAATAAAATTCGAGCAATGATATCCATAGTGAGCGACTGAAATGAATTGAGTATTTTCATCGTAAACTACACGTTGTTTAATGTCTTTTCATGTTCAGTCTGCAGGCAAAACACTTAGAGAATAAAAATGAATATGGTTCGAGTGTGGAATATTTTGAGAAGAGTTCAAAAAACTCACCTTGACTTTTGCAACTAATTATATTATTTTTGAGCGATTATAGAGAAAAAAAGTTTTTTATAATAAGTTCTTGTTTCACTTTGATTTCGTTCGAAAAAAATTGAAAAAACAATTAGAAGTTTTGACAATCACAAAGTTATGTTTTTCGTAGGAATAGTTTAACGATCGTTAAGTCTCAAAACTTGACATTATTTTACAGTTTTGTTATGCGGATGAAGGAGTACGAGCGTGAACGTCGTCTTCTGGAGCGACAGAAGCGCAAGCTTCAGGCAGCTGCAGCTTGAGCAAAAAAGAAGGAGAAAAAGTGTGAAATGAAAACAAGAGATAAGAAAAATTGTAATAGAAATTTGAAACCAGAAGCTCGTTACAATATTTAGCTATGAATTAACGGGCGCATGCTTTCGATAATTCCCTTGTATATAAAAGAAAGCTTTAATAAAGTGTTGAAGAGAAATAGTAATTGAAGAACGAAGAAGGGGTGTCGATAGCATCCCCCTAGACTGGGGGAAAAAACTTAGTTGAAGGGTGAGCATCACTGAGCTCGTGATATTCACCCACACACCAATTCTGATTCCGAGATAATCAATAATGTCTAGAATCCCGGAGGCTTTTCTTCGCGGTCGTATCCGCATCGTGCGGTTTCCGTGTTTAGCACACCCGCCAGTCCTTTATTTTTATCATTTTTTTCATCCCCTTTCATTTTAATTCGCCCAAGAGAGTGTGAAATAAAAAATGAGTGATATGATCATTTTTCACTGACTCGCTGCCTTCTGAGATATCGAAAGACGGAATTAACAACGGCTCAGAGGTGAGAAGAGTAGTGACATCATTTCCTCTATCGGAAACTTACCGTATCTCTAATCCCTCATCAAAAAAAACTTTGTTGCGCAAAAAAGAAGATCCCAAACGAAGTTTAGACCTTATTTAGCTCTCAAAGCATTTACGGAAATCCACACACTTCCAACGGTGTTGTGACTCGTTTTTCCAAATAAGTAGTTGCTTTCTAGTCGAGTTCATATCAATCATTGTTCATCTTTTTTTCTTTTCACGACTAAAATTTCCATTTTTTTTTTTCAAATTTTCTTATCACGCGCTTCGTATTCATCGCATAATAATACTTTTACATTGCCTTTGCAAGTACACGTTTTCCTTAATCCGAATATCCGACTACCGCATTGCGGTAATTTGTATTTCTTGCGGTATTCGCTTCCTCGGAGAAGATCCGTGATCGTCCAATTATTCATGTTTTTCCGTGTGAACCCAATGAATGACATTGAACCAGAAAACAACGGTTTCGTTCAATGTGATATTTTTTATTTTCAAATAAACTTCTTTGCAGTGATTGAAAAATGTTTACAGTTTCCATTACGAATAATTGTCATTTCGTATGAATAACACTGATCTTACGAAAAATTCACATCAAATTTTAGTACTTTCCAAACTTTTTATTGTGAGAAAAAAATTCAAATCCCACAAAAATGTTGTATTTCTACGGACAAAAAATTCCATTAATTTGTCTAAAAACATTTACGAAAATTATAGTGTTACACGTCTTTGTCGGACTCAGTTGCACATCTTATTATATTTCATAGAGTCACATAGGAAAAATTTATGAATAAAAATTAATTCGATTGGTTACTGTGCTGCGCCGAAAAAACGAACGCTATTTTATTGCACTTGTCAATATACAAATGTTCAAATCGTCCAACAGGAATTTAAGTCCTGAATGCGTTATATTAATTTCGACAAAAAATGACTGCAAATTATCATAAACTCGAAACGCAATTTTTGTTGCGCTTACAAGTGAAGATTAAGAACACAACAGTTCTTAATTTTTGCGCGACACAACAGTTTTTGTCGTTTTCTTTGTCCTTGAATCGTATATAAATCGAATTAAAGTATAAAATCTAAATAACACGTTTATGGAAAACATTTTCCTGTCAGGAGATAGAATTTGCACCTAAACACCGTGAATGTAAAAAATGCAGCATAACGTCAAAATATTCAGTTTTGCTGTTATAAATTTTTTCCTGCATTGCATGTTACTTCAAAAAGAAAAACCGAACGTTATCTGAATGTACAGGACAAGGAAAAAACGTTTCGGTGATAAAAGTTCCAAAAATTGTGGCTTTAGAGTAATTTTTGAAAAAGATTGGCGTAGTAACCACTGCCTAACTATGGGATATGTCAGATCTTATTGATATCAATTTTTTCCACCAAGCAAATAAAATGAAAGTCGAAGCGCTCTTCCTGCGATCTCACAACGCAAAGTAACATGACGAAATCTAAGATCGCGCGTGATCTTAGCGTGTACCGTCAGAGATAAATGAGCTTCTTTATTTTTAACATAGGTATTCTTGAATTTAAGTGATTTGTTCGTTTTTTTTTTTTTTTTTTTTTTTTTTTTAATGAAGTTTTGAATATTCGTTGTCAAACTATGATGGCACCTTCTTTCAAAATCCCTTACTATTGCTATAGTTCATTATTAGTTACAATTTCAGGGATCATGTGTGTGTTTTATTCGAAAAAACTGTCTTTTCGATTTGCTTTTTCATGAAAACGATGATTTTATATTTGACAATCATTTACGTATTTTCCCAAGTATATTCTAACGTTTATTCTATAATTTTTGTGTAATAAAATGTTTTGAAATAACAGCGTCACAACACTCAGGTAGAGATCTTAGGAAAATAAAATCTTTTGCGATGACCACGATTTCGCAGAGTTGGTTTATGTTAAATAATGAAAAAATCTAGAAGATTTGTCATATATCTTCTGGAGTTCATAAACTTCTTGTCAAAGTCAAACTTTTGAAACTTTCTTGCCTCATAGTGCAGCGTTGAAAAGTAGGGAGAAGGACGTTTTCCAGGAATATTCATAATTTTGTTTGTTTTATTATAAATAAGATTATTTTATATGTATTCTTATAAAACAATGTAGAAAATTCGGAATTAGCTCTTGGAGGTTGAACTGTGGTTGATATTTGACTCCAGACGAAAGATCGCTAACACGAGTGAACAGTTTGACCACTTTTTCTTATATTTACAAATAAAACTATTGTACATGAATAGTTACTCGTATTTCGAGGTTCCGAGTGAGAAATCATTAAGTTGTGATGAAATTTTCCAGGTGATAAAATACCGAAATTATCAACGTACAGACAGGAACGTTGAAAGTTTTGTCGATAGATTTATACATACTTTAAAAATTTTTTTAAATCGGAAGGTCGTTTCATTGTTTCGGGATTTGAATGAATAAAGGCGTCAGGCCAGATTCGCGATCTAAATGACCAGCGAATAAAATCGATTCTATTTTTCTCCCGAAGTTCTCGGTAAGAGAATTCTAATACGAAGAAAACATTTTCCAGCGATAGAGATTTAATCTTTAATAATAAAATCAGGAGATTCATCTCTTCGCTGTTGTTCTGCGCCATCACGTCGTAAAACTCCAATTTTCCTGGAGACTCCAGTAGACGCTTTTTGCTCGTGTTTTCTTCTTAAGACTGTAATTGAGGAATTAGTTATTTTACAAACTGCCATTCAGTGGCTCATTCGCCCTTGATTTGCTTCGCTGCTTTTGCGCGTAATCTTTGATACGAGCGTTGGTAGAAGTCGAGGAAAAGGAGGAAAAATATTGTCGAATGAAGCAGCAGTAGAGCTGCGACGAGCTTAGGATAACCGCAAGGGAATATTAATGCCTGAGCGCTGTGAATAAACACTAGGAAAAATTGTACCTGAAACAAACAGAAAGAAACACCAATATTATTCATAGGAATAAAAAATCTATTGAACTATTATTTTTAACCTTTAATCCTAGGTTTCTATATGGGGTCAATTTTACCCAAGCTGAAATAGATCATTGGAATGAGAATTGAGTAGCAGTTTTTCTTTCAAACTACAAGAAAAAAAATGTTTTTAAAAATTCGCATTCTACCGAAAGTTATGAACTCACAAAGTGGTCTCGGACAATTTGGTTGGATGTATAGGAATGCCGTGATACTAAAAAGTACACATCCAAGCAGAACTATCAATGATCATAATTATAGCTCGTGGAATGATTATTTAAATTGACTTAACTTTTTCACGTTTACTTTTCACTGGCTCTTTCGTAATTGACATAATTTTCTTTGAACAAATACGTTATCTATTTCAATCAATGATTATGTAGACAAATTGGATATTAAATGAATTGAAAAAGAAAAAAATCTGAATCATTCATGAAAATCCTACAAAATTCGAGTCAAATCATTTCGTCATTTTTACAATTCAGTTGAGAGAAAAATAAAAATAAAGAAAATGATATGAAACAATTAAAAATTAGGTGACAATAATAAACGGATTATGTGTGTCGGTCTTTATAGGCTCACAGTAAATATTTTCTATTTGCTTATATACGAGACCGGTGCAACGAACGTTGCGCCTAGATTGAGTACTAATCACGGTCGATACATTAGCTCATTAGCCGCAACGGTGGCCGGCTATATTGGAATGTCAAATTATTGCGCCATTGGCGACGCGCGAAACAGTACCGCTCCCACGTGCCGACTAAAGTCAGCTCAACTTGGCTCAATTTCACACTGTCACATAAATCCTTCTCTTCCCCCGCTCTCACTCCGAAGCGAGAAGATTTTTCTTTCTTTCCCTTTCTCTCACGATCATGTACATTTATCGATGACATATGCGATTTCAATTCACCGTTTAATCATTTTTCAGGACAAAAAAATTCAACTGTCCGAATTGGCATCGCTCTCTTTTTATTTTTACATCTTTACCTTTCGACCATAATATTTATCAAAACTTGTTTAATTTGTTAGGTTTTTCTATTTGAAAAAATATTTTTCTTTGTCTGTGAAAGTCATCTGCTAAATTTGAGCATCCGATATTTATCAAAACTTGTTTAATTTGTTAGGTTTTTCTATTTGAAAAAATATTTTTCTTTGTCTGTGAAAGTCATCTGCTAAATTTGAGCATCCGATTGTAAAGTTTGTCATCTTCGTAACGAACATTTACGAAAAAACGTCCACATTGTTCGCAATCAAAAACTGCGAAGAGATTGTTATTAAAAAAAAAGTAAAAGCGTTCAAAAAATTATCGCTCCATCTGTAACGAAATATGACCTGTTTCGAAATTGATCGACAGCAAATATATTCATATATGATTGAAGAATGTTTGCAAGTATAAAATGCAAAAAAATAACTTCGATTTTCCGGAAATTCAGTGTTTATTTGTTGTTGAAGGCAATATGATCTAATTCGAACTGGAAAGATAAATAAGATTTCGATATGATTGAACTGTGATTGGATAGCGAAAATGATCAATCGGATAAACGCATCTAAATCATTCCGAATATAATTGGAAAAAGCCAATCGATCGTTCACAGAACGTATAAGTTTGAACGACGTTGCAATTGATCTCAATTATAATGATTATTATATTTTGATTTCGCGATAAATCTTTATTATTGCGGTCGTTACTCTTTCTATTTTTTAAATAAATTTCGTAAGTTCTGACCGCAGCGCGCTCGTGGTCTTATCGGGGGAATTAATCGAGACAACGCAACAATCGCCCTTTTGCTCAGAAGTTTAGCAATACGTTGGTACAATGTCCTGTGCCAATTTAATGTGTGGACATTTATATATTTTTTTTTAAACCTTGTTCAAAAATTTAACACACTTACGTACACCTGCTCGATCGATTCGTCGTTGTTGCTGATTTTGTCTCGAGGTGGTCACACCACACACGACAAACACGTCCATTCACTTTCATTCGACTCGAAATATCGATCGACGGGCGTGATCTTAGATATTTCACAATTTTTCACGAGTGGCCCCGATCGAATTATGTATCTCACAGTTAATCAGCGATAGGGGAGTAAAATGAAAAAGCGATTTGGAACGATATTTTGCGAAGTATATGAATCGCGAAATCGTGAGGAATGACGTGTAATGCATTGAATAAAAACATTTTTATCACATCCGGTTGACTTAATAAAAATAAGTAAGAGGAAACTTTGTACAATCGGAGACTTTTGTGTCTCAGAATTCATAGTGGATTTTAGTTACCGGACTCTGACTTCTTTCAATCATTTTTTTGTCCTAATTAACGGTAGATTTTTGTCTCTTTCTCTCTCTCTCTCTCTCTCTCTCTCTCTCTCTCTCTCTCTCTCTCTCTCTCTTTCTCATGTTCACGAATCATCCGAGTACGTTGCTCATGATTGAGCGTGACTCGTTTATTTCAGAAAGATCGCGACAAATCGCAGCGTTCCACTTTTCATGGTAATTTTTTTTTTACTTTTTTTCTCTCTCGAACCAGTCTCGAAAGATCCTTGCAGTTTCATCATGACAGACTGCGGACAATTACAACACTAATTCTACTTATTGGCCGGAGATTTGCAAACGGTTTTCCAATCGCTATTATTTTTGTTGAATGCTTACGTCAGATTTTATTCTTATTTTTATTAATTTGTAGTGAAAATGTAGGTAACTTCGAAAGTATATAAATGTCACACATCTCTTTTCACAATTCATTTTTTTTTCTCTCACCAATTGTACGGTGGTCAAATGCTTCTTCCACCATAAATATTTCTGGTACTCCGGGCCCATTGCTGAGAGCATGTAATATGCATACATGACTACGTGCACTGCATTGTTGATGAGATTACCGAGAGTTCCGTGACCACCGGCAATAAACTTGACGCATATCCACGTTTCGAGTGGAGTCAGTGAGTGATGGTACAGATGCAAAAACGTAACTTGTCGGTCTTTCTTGCGCAGGACAAAAAATATCTATGAAGCCGATAAAACAAAAATCAAACAAATCATTATTACACAATGAAGTAATTCATTCTTATACGCGAGGTTACAAAAAGAAAAAACAATTACTTATCGTTATTCCTATTGTTTATCGTATATGCAATCATTTATGTTAAATCAAATGGAAATTAAGACATTCCGTCCTGGGAGGGTCGTACTTTTGGGGTACGTGAGCAGGGATCGCAATAATTGTGCTAAGATTACACTGGATTTTGTGAAAAAAAAAGTAAAAACAAATTACTGACGTCTATGATAAAGAAAAATCGAAAACCTTAGCTTAGTTGAATAATTTTGAAGGATTTTTTTTCATATTTTTCGTGAATGAAATTATTCATAAAGTACAGCTAGAGTTACTTTGGTGAAAATGTGGACCGAATCGTAGCAGGCAAAAAAAGCCTCGCATTGAAAGTGTTATCAAAACTGTCAAATGAAACATTACCTATAGAAAATGATGGCTACGAAAAATTATCTGCAAATCATATTTTTAAGAGATTCATCGGAAATATTTTGGTTCAAGATTTGGTGACTCTCCCTGTTTTATTGTTGCTACTAAATATATGGAATACTTTGAATAAATAGAACTCAAACATCTAGAATTATTTGGTATATGAATTTTGAAACGAATTATTAAATTACACAATTCTCAAGTTTATGTGATAAACGTTCGTTAGCTTGACTCGACATTTTTCCCGTAAAATCCGTAAATATTCTTTATGAAGAATAAATATGATATTAGATTAATTTATAAAATAATCGAGATCGTGAAAAGAATAGCTTGAATGAAAATTGTGTTAAAATGAAAGAACACTCGATTTCTCCTGAGCAAAGTATTGACTTTGCTAGAATGAAACTTATTCTTGTAGATTGAGTGAGAGATAGAAGTGAGAAAGCGATTTTAAAATAGAGGCTGACTAATTATCCCGTAAGTAAGTGATTTTCCATGTATTTACTGGAATCGTCGTTGGGTAACGATCGAATGAATTTATTTAGTGTCGAAATGAATGAAAAAAATATTTCCAAAGTTAGAAATATACGTCAACGAGAAGCTAGGGGTTCACGGGGTTTTCAAGCACATCCAGTTTGTTTAATCTGCGTTTCGCAATTTGCACATACTGCTTGTGAACGTCCAACTATGTGGAGCTCTTGCGTTGCACTTGGATGGATAGCGAAACGTCACACTGTTGGATCCAACGAATTATTGCTATTTGTGTACATTTATATACACCCATATACATATATATATTTGATATAAAAATATTTCACTCGATAATTACGAATGAAATAGAGAAATATAGTCTAGCACGTGTATTTGCCAACCCGTGCAATATAATAACTCTTCGATTAACAGGGTCTCCCGGGGGATATTCATCGGTAAAGTTTACGATCGAAATCTCAAGTACGTTCGTGCTTGAAACAACGGGGAGAAAAAAAATAGCAACGACTCTCACCAAGGGAGATTGCGTGTGCAAATGCCATTTTCCAAAGTGTCTTGGTGCACAGGTGCAATGCTTACTTCAGGCTCTGTACCTTTTGTGATACGTTTACAAGTCGCCCAAGGTTTAATCGTGCTCTGGTGTAATAATTTGCACATACATATATAAAAAAATGAATTGATGCAAACGTAGAATAATAAAACGAGTAAAAATCGGATGTTCCGAGCACTTGACGCTGAATGATTAATTGCCTGTAACTTTTTTGTGTGTCGTATTCTTGTGTAATATGAATGAATAGAAGCGATAGAATTCCTTCATACAAAACGCTTGGATATTTGTCTATTGAATCGATTTTTATGGAAAAAATTATGAAAAATTTCAAAAATTGATGCAATAAGTGAAAAAAAAAAGAAAAATATTTTAAACGACTGGTGTATTCATAACTCTCTTTCGAATTTCACTGAAACTTCTCTCATCGTTGGAGAAGATATAGAGTTACTTGTATTTTTGAAAAAAACAATTGAATGAATTAATTGATTCATTTTGATCTTCGGCAAAACGTAAACTCGGAAATGCATGACTTGCAGCAGCACTTGTGGAGTTTTCGTCACATGAATGATTGGATTTTAGAACATTAAAAGACAATCTCAATTTCACAATCAATTTCAATTGCATTCGTCATATGTATATTTGCTTTTTCAGAAGCATTCAGCTTAATGGAAATGCGAACACTAGTATTAACGATAGATTGGCACTCGGAGCGTTGATCGGTCAGCGAAAGTATTTATACTTGAGAAGTTTTAATAATGTCAGGTGTGACCTTAATAGCTATAGAAAAATTAAACATCGACACGAAACGGACAAAAGTTTAGACATTAGGTACATAACCAATTTTTTTATATTAGGTTTTACAGCGTTTTATGCAGTGAACCAAATGAAAGATATTGTCATGCAAAATAGTTGCAAGTTGCAATAAAAAGACTGTAATTCGTAAAAAAAAAAAAACGTCGTGTTTGAGCCGCTCTCTAGGCCAAACCACCAGAATTTGAAAATCCTAGATAAAGACTTTTTTGTAGAAAATTTGATTCTCTACAAAATCAGTCCTATTTATTCTGGCAATATCTTCAGCGGTTTTGGAAAAACGAACAATAAAGTGCGAGGCTTTGTCTATTTTAATAATTCATTGCACATTGCAAGGGAATTAGATGAAAAAAAAGAAGTTGGACTGTTCAACTTTGTCTTGAAAACTTAATTTTTCTTTATCGGTCAAGAAGCCTTATATTCCACCGTTTTCGCAGCTCTGAAGTTTAAACATTGGGCGTGTGCATATGCACAATATTTGATGAAACGATGCACTCACCGTGTCAGCAAATTCTGTAAATTTGCTGATAAAGTACCACCAGCATAGACTGGCCATCCTCATGGCAGTTGGATTGTATGAGTAGTCAACAGGCTGACATTTATAGCTGTATTCAAGCAACCAGCCGGACATCAGGTGCTGCGAACATAGTCATAAATAATTAAATATTGGAGGAAAAAAATTACTTGTCACGATGATAAAGAAATAAAAATTAGGAATTTCACCAAAGCGTTCCTTTCTACAGAGTTTTAAAAAATTCTGAGGATACATTCTTGGCACCATTATGAAACTACGTGCAACATTTCTACAGTTTCAAACACATTCTTATGGGGGGCAGTAGACAAATTCATATTTCATGGAATAACTCTGAAACTTTTCTATATGTTTTTTTTCCTCGATTAGTCTAAAAAAGTAAAGCAATTGGCCATTCAGTTGCAAAGATTTATTTCTCAAACTCTAAACTTCGCATTAGACATTTTCCACCATAGCTTATAAGTTTTTACATTCTCATGAGATATAACAACTAACACTATTCCAATATTCCGTAAGTTATATCCAAGGTTTCCAAAATCAAGCAGAGAGTTAATTTCTGAATGTAACTGTAGCGAGACTACTACCTTAAACACAAAAGTCTAGAAAATCATATTTTTTCTTTTTTCGATCGTATAAGAGTTGTTGATGTGTTATTTTATTCAATTATGCCGAACTTTGCACCAATGAAACACATGGACTCAAAGCAGAATGAGGATTGAGAGAGGCGTTTCAAGAGAGATCGAGAAAGCCTTGGGCACATGGAAAGTAGTCGAAGGAAATTCTACGTGCAGGGGCAGGAAGGGACAGGGGTGAGTAGGGGCAAGCGACGAAGAATTAAAAAAAAAAAAAAAAAAAAAACCGTTGCACAAACGTTCGAAAAACATGATGGTTTGCCTTTAATGAATTACGATCTTTCGACTACGAACGATCGTCGATACGATGGTAAAACGCGCCCGCTTTCGCTATTACCCGGGATATTTCGCAAGGGCACTTTTCATACGAATCTTCTCCCTTGTGACTCATGCATTTGACTTTAAGTTAAGGATCGTCACAGAAATTTTAGCGATTGAAATTATCATTGAAAAATCATTTTAATTATTTAGAGAAGAGACAACATTTGTCTCGTTCTCTCGACGTAACTATTAAGTCTGAAGATAGTAGTGGTCAAGTACGAACCGGTATTCAAATAGACGTGTCTACGTGTTCGTACGTTCTTGTGATTTTGCAACATTTATTGTTGCAGTGTGAGAGATTTTAGTGGAATAATTTTATATATAAATTGTGGTCTTCGATGAAAGAATTTGGGCGAAGACCACGTTATTTTGTACGGCCCAGAATATAACTGTTATTGGGTCAAGGTGAGTTTTCAGAGTCCGCTTATTCGAAGAATTTATCGTAAAATACGAGTCACGAGTGATTACAAAAAAAAAAAAAAAAAAAAAAAATGCTGATGCTTCGATATTTTCATGGCTCTCTGATATTTGAAAAATATTATTGTGGTATTTTTTAACCGAATGTTTAGTAAAAGCCATGCAATTCATGATTTTTTTACAAGGAATTTTTTGTCAAAAGAAATTGATAAAATTATTAAAATTTTCCGAGTTTCTTGAGTCAGAGAAAAAACATTGTTTACTATAAAACAATATCGATGTCCAGAAATGACTGTGGTTCTTAAATAAATTTCATAAACTAGTTTAAAAGATCCTTTAAAAATGGATTCTCGCCTTGAGCGGAAGTTCGTAAGTCATCGACAAAACTTTCTCGGGCAGTGAAGAATTTATTTATATGACGAGTTTACATCCTTGATGATTTTTTGTTTTTTTCCATAAAGAGGGTGGACTCATGTGTTTTTGGATGAAATTTGTCGGTATGACCTTCCACGTTATAGCTCGATAAAAAATGAAAGTTAAAGAAGGTCCTTTATGAAATCACGGTTCACGGAGGACCTGGTTGACCTTCACAGCAGTCGAAGGTCAACTTTTTTAAAGGTAGCAGTCCTCAGGAACTGGCAATGTCCGAAAGAGAGGACGTATCAAGTTTGGTCGACGTCGTCGCGAGCCAAAGGCTTCCCTTTCACTCACACATTTTTTATTTGCAATTACGTTCGTTTACAAGCTTCAGTCGATTGAATTTTTAAATCATCATTTTTTCATTCTACTAAACCAACGTGGAAGTCGATTTTACTTAAAACGAATATACTAAGATTACTCCTAAATTGAGATGTAAACACTCAAAAATTAGAAACAATTTTCCAGAGCCAAGTTCACAACACAAACGTTATTCCATTTTCGATATTTTGTTTGCGAGTTTCATTCAGGGCTACTCTCTGTCTCTCTTTCTCTTTCCTTCTTTCTTTAATCTACTTTCTCTCTCATCTTAATTATCCCCCCGAGATAAGGACTAACAAGACCAGCAATTGCAAATTTTTAATGTGACTTTGAAGGTTGTACGAAATGTCGATTTAACTGGACAGAATTACGTAACGTGTCTGTTTTGTACGACAGTTGTACATTATGGTGTAAAAAGATATCGCTGGGATTCGTTTATGGCTGGAGGGCGACATGGCTGTTGAAACGATGTGGTTACTCCCGAGCTAGTAAATTCAGCGTTAAAGTCAGAACTTAATAGGGGACTTAATATATCAAAGTTAACGACAGATCTGCATGAGTTATTCTTGAAACGAAAAATTGTTTGGAAAGCAATTTCACAGGTAACGATAAATATTGATGAACAGTAAATTTGCAACGTTCTTCATTTCTCTAGGTCTGGTTCATTCCGGCTATTAACCTGTGTTCTACTTTCATTAACTGTTTCAATTTATTTTGTATTCTACAAATCTTCAAAAGAAGTTGTTCGGCCAGTTTCCTACTTTAAATTATTTACAACGATTGGAACTCCATCGTGTTAATGCGTTTCAAGGTAGTAGTCCCGAAAAAACCTTAGAAAATTCAGTTGGAATTTTCTAAGGTGTAGTCTCGCGACAGTCACCTCTAAAAGTTAAGTCTCTGGTGAATTTTAGAAAACGTGGATATAACTGGCAAAATAATGAAAAAAATTCCAATAGTATTATTTCTTATACGATTGTAAAAACCTACAAAGTTTCAGAAATAATGTGTACTATGAAGTTTACAGTTTGAGAAATAACCACCTTTTTCGTATTTATTACATTATTTATTACTTTGCATCGCTAAATCTTCGAAAAAAAGCGGTCAAACTTCTTATTATTATTAAATAAATTATTAATTATGTAGGTAATTGTTAAATTTACCTCGTACATCATTCCCAACGAGAAAATGACTTGGAAGGCATTGTAAGCCACAAGTATACTTCTCAAATGGAATGGTTTCTGATTTGTCATCAATCTTGGGCCGAGAAGCGTAACGGTGTAGAGGTAGAGAACGACAATGAAAAATACCGGTATTGGCGAGTCCATAAGAGGCCAATCACTGACACGTGGGTCGGAAGCTGTCGCGAGTATTTCGGTATACTGGTCAAGTGCCATACGAACCAGACCTTCGGCACCTACGAATGTCCTGTTCGAGTCTTGGAGCTCGAGCAATGGCTCAGGTTGTCGCTCAACCACCAATTCTGCAGCTGCTGAAGCCATTGTATCTAAAAATTAAATAACAAGCAACGATTGAAAATAAATTTAAATAAATAATCATAAAGTTGTTGAGCTTTTGAAAAACTGTGATTAACTGTGAAAAACATTGATTAATCAGGTAAAGTAGGAAAGTCCGTGAAACTATGAAACTTGAATTGTAAGACAGTCAGCCATTTCAGATTTCCATAGTAAATTGTTAGCATTAAATTTTTCGTTACGACATCTATCCATAAATCAATCATTATCGTTATCACATTATATCAGACACCACACATGAGTATAGTCATCATTACGTTATTATTACAAAATCAACGTCGTCGTGACTAGTGCCAATTTACCTCATTTATTTTAACATTATTCTCTCACGCACAAATGTTTCGTTTATTGGATGCTTTGAGATTTGAGATAATGTCTGTTTTGTATTATTCTATCGTTGTTATCGTTTTATTAATTCAATTCACGATCGATCATCTCTTTGCACGTTACCGGTGCAATGATCGAAGTTTTACTGTTGATTCGTTTCTCTTATCACTTGTCCATTTGTGGAACTATTTTTTTTTCCTATTGAGATATTCGTTTTTTTTTGTAAACTTTATCTCTGCCAGTAAATGAATCTTTTGCATGACTTTATTTATATTCATTTTCTAATAACAATTAATTTTAATTTAAGCCGTAAGGGTAACGATGAAAATAATAATAAAATTATTCAACGACGAGGATAATTCAGCGGCTCCGGCTAGATTCGTAATTCCAAGTGCCTTACAATAATAAGCCTTGTGTCGCTGAAGCTTGATGTGCAATGTACGGTTGTCGATCATAAATTCGTTACAGGAATCGCTACCAGCGAGTCTCCATCGAGTCATCGTCAATTATGGCGACAGCGTCGATGTCCTGTTACTTATTATATTTATTTTTTTATTTTTCAAATGATGTTTTAATTTTCGATTACGTACATCACATAACGAAGAAAATAGTTACAGTAGTTTCACGCAACCAATTGTTAATCTTTGGTATTACGTAGTGACCAGGAAACATCGAAACGAGAGTCAGGCAAGAAATCTGTGTATGTATTGAATAACATTTGACGTTTTCTTGTATAAATAAAACAATATTCATTATTTTGTATCAAAATGTTTGATAAATTATCGAGAAAGCGAAATACAATAGATTGGAAATCGTCATTTTTTCAGTGACTGAGTTCACTTCGACGTCAAATGGTTTTCGTCATGAAAAAATGAAAACTTCAGTAAATTATATAATATTATTAAAAGCTTTACATCATTTGAAATTCACGTAAATTTAAGATTTTGGACAGAAATATTGACCTTAATATCAATTAAAAATTTGTAAAGATGTGAAAAAACTCAGTTTAACATTCCAACGCTTTTTCCTTACGCGATGTCCTCTAAATTGGCAAAAAACTGTATCACAGATCTCGAGACGAAATTAATCAAGTCTCCGTTTTCAAAGGAGACAAAAATGATGACATCAAGCTTATGAACGTCATGGATTCACTCAAAAAATCGGGATAAACGGATATGCGTGATAGCACACTGTCCAAAAAGTGTCTAGAGTTTCTCGCTATTAAAGACAATTATTAAAGTGTGACTTGAGTGAAGGTCTCGCAGTCGTTACCGTCTCCGAATTAATACATTTCTCGCGTACTTACAAGCAACAGACTTACAACGAGCTTTACGATCACATACTATGATCAAACTTGTTAAGCAGAATCCATAAATTTAAGAGAGTCTGCGAGAGAACATGTATGAAAAACAGAAATTATCATTACACTCATCGTATTAGAAAAACGGTTTTTATTCTACACAAATTTATGTACAGTGCGTGCATAAAATCACGCTGTAAACATCAGCCATGTGTGTGTATAACCATTAATTTACTGCTTGATTTATTATGCTGACTGGGTTTTGAATTACTGCAACAGTTTTAGGTGAACTGAAAAATCTTGAAGTTGTCTATCAGATCCGTATTCTTGTTAAGAATTTTTTTTTCCGGAGGACATTGACAGGATAAAATTAATTTGAAACTGTTTGCGATTTGTTTTTTTTTTTTTTTTTTTGTAAATTTTTGTACACATATCTATTGATCCTTTACGAAGACGTACAATTTTTTGCGAGAGCGTGAAAGAAATGACGTGAAAATTACGCTCATATGATTTGGCGAATGCGTTCATTGCGTCAAGAGTTTGTTTGAGCGTACATACGACAAGGTAATCTGGTAAAATTTCGCAAGGTCGTTCATAATAAGGGCACACAGTCGTTTACCTACAGGAACGAGCGAGTTTTGGACTTGACCAATTTTTCGACAGAGTCTGAATCACGTTTTGCTCGCTCATATAATCACCTTGGATCGAAAAGAAAGTTGCGATGGTCACGAGACGACGAGAATAAAAATAAAAAAACAAGAATTTACATATGTGCAGAACGCGAGTGTATCGTTATACAGTGTCAAAAATTAATCAGATCGAGACCTTGTATACAAAAAAAAAGTTGAAATAACCAACTCAATATTTCATTGAAAATTAATAAAAGACTCAATGATTGCGTACATTATTAATCATGTTTTCGGGTTAGTAGTAAATTGTGTCATGTGTGAACGAGGTATCAAAAGAAGAACCGTTTTATTATTTAAGAAAATTGAGAAAAGAAACTTTTTCAGAACACCAGTTTTATGGTGATCAGGAAAACAATAAAATACGCATCAAGAAATGTCCTAGATGCGAATTAGAATATAAATGAATCATCAATGGAAGCAATAGTGGCTTGACGTCAATTTACAAGAAAATATCTTATACTCATAAAGTAGTTCAATTTTACAGTACAAGAGATCGATAAATGCTCCGTCATGAAATTACGAAAGGAAAGTCTCTTTACGACTGTCACGTAATATGAAGCAGTGTTACATATGCCTAAGATAATACAGCTTTGAAAATTTGTTGAACAACCACTGAATTTAAATATTTAACATTAATGTGTTAGCGATTGTAGAAATGTACAAATAGTCATTTGATTTCAAAAAAGTTCGAGAAACCGACCAAAAAGGTTGATTAAATTTTATTGAGACAATAGAAAGTTTAGAATTCTGGAAACCAGAGGTCGATTTTATATCATAGTCTCGTCATAGGCACGATAAAAAGTTAACTTTATATTGCATTTTTGAAAACTTACATACTTTTCAAGCGGAACAATCTAATAAAGTTTGCTTGTTATGTCTCACAGGAATGTAAAAACATATAAAATTTCGGAAAAAATGTATAATTTGAAGTTTAGATTTTGAGAAACAACCACAACAATACTCTTTTGAAATTAAGAAAAAAATTGTTGATAAATTTTCGAGTTATTCCGTAAAATGTGAATTTTTGTACTGCTTCTTATAAAAACGGGTGTAAAACGGTGCAATCTTTGATAGCCAATATTTCGAATACAGGACGGTGAATCTTTTCGAAACTCTGCACGTACTTTCATAATATTGCGCTGAATATTTTCTGAAAATAAATAAAAATTCTATTTAAAAATCTTCATTACTAACAAGTAAATAGAAAAAAAATGAATGTGCAGATTGTAAAATCTTGTCGCTTGAATCACAATGATCATCAAAGGTAGAACAGTTTGACGTAAAATATCCCATACGTATCTTTGTATAAGCAGAAGATTGATCAAAAGCTTTCAGTTCTACAGATGGTAGACGAACGGTACTCGTTACAGAGAAAGTCTGTACTCCACGGGAGAAAGAGAGATAATACGAAAGAGAAAGAGTGAGAGCAAAATAGGGAGCAAAAGAGAGAGAGAGAGAGAGAGAGAGAGAAAAGAGGAGTAGAACTGGAAAGATTCAACTTCGTTGTATTCCAAGTGTTATCTCTCCGGTTTCCTCTCACCTTCCCTTATCTACCTTTCTCTCTTTCTTGATCTCTCACTCTTGCATTTCTCCTCTCGCAGAGCTCGAAGACTGAATGGAGGCTTCGAACGGGCTCGCGAGTGGAATTTACTCATGCAGACATAAATTGCTAATGTTGACAGACAAAAGGACGTAACAGAGTATACTTTTCGAGCTAACTTGTGTTTTGTATTTTCCAGTGTTTTTAGAAGAAAAATATGTATATAGTCGCTGATTCTTTGGTGTGCAAAGACATGTAGCGAGCAAATATAATAATCACGGTTGATGTACATTGGTCCGATCGTAGTGGTTATCCCCGTTAGTGGGTAAGTGGGCCGAATGCCTAGTTAATTGCGAGTTGCTCTTTTGCTGATATTATTCGAACCCTGGAGAAGCCAACGCTTGCTAAGGCACCTAAGGCGCGTTATAAGCTCGCGTAACGCCACTTGTTGTACAATTTATTTACTTCTGTTGCCCATATCGTACCTTCTGTGTTTTGACAGTATACTTTTTTCAATGCGTACCAAAGAGTCTACTCTGACACTTCAGGGCTGAACAAATTAGGTTTAGCATCCCACAATTTTGCTTTTTCAACGTGTCTTCAGGTTTCGTTGTTTTGGAAAAATACTTTATTGTGATTGATGGGTTTTAAGTCGTAAAGCGATCAATGAGGTGGCGTTTGGGTTTAGGGTCGTATAGAGGTCCTATATGGGATTTGGAAAAACGACATAGTCCAGTCAAGGTGTACTTTCCAAAGTGGAAAAATGCCCTTCAGCTTTTTTTCACCTTTTCGGATTTGACGGTTGCAGGGAATGGTGGTCTAAATTCAATCTGGCCATAATTTTTAATTTGAAGGGAAATTGTTTCCGTTAAATGACTCAACCGTTTCAAACTCCTGACTAGAAATGATAATGACAAATTCGTAAAAAATTGAGTTTTCTACAGTTGTGGTCATAACAGTTTCGATTCTACGATCGATATTTTTCGAGTTAAACTCGAACAACAGCGGTGAAGTAAAGTTGACGTCATATCTAATTTATTGATAATTTCAGTTTTGTTTGTTTATTGTTTGATATAGGAATGCCATAAACAATCATTAATATATTTTTTTATATATCCATATTCGTTTGATATAAAGTTACTTTTGTTTAACTGATGAAAAATACTCGTGGCCTCTAAAATTTGGTTATTTTTATGGAAGTAATAATAGACTTAACACAGTTTTCTAGCGTGAAATTAATTTATCACTTCTGATGAGGATATTGTGAAATGAGACGAGGTAGAGAGATAAGAAAAAAATACGGTATTGTCCGTCAACGTGCACTTGGACACGCTTCGTTGCTGTCACGTAGCAATTATGAATATCCGTCAACATACACATACACATTCAGATATAAATATGCATAGCCCAACGTTTATTGACATTTGTTCGCTGCTGTTTTAAGATTTCATTTTCGCGGAGTAACAACTTCCTGGATATACACAATTAACATTCGTTTGTTTATTATTTTGTTATCACGATATCACTTGATCGTGGTACGTGTTTCCTAATTAATTGTTTACGTTTAAAACGGAATTTCTAAATAACAGAAGTGATTAAAGTAGGAGATAAAAAAATTAAAAAAAAAAAAAAAAAAAAACCAAATCCATTGTATCGAGTTGAAGAGTCGATATTTTTGTGATGTTACCGTTTAAAGTTGATTGCGTTGATTTGCAAAATATGATCAATAAATGTTTAGGATAAACCTAAAGGCAAAGAAAATCTGAATGAAAAATTAAAATTAATTTTTTTTTCCTCTCTCATATTTATATCCGATCATTAATTTTAGTGGGTACATTTTTAGAAACCCATTTGACCATGCTTGACCTTTGTGAAAGTAGGGAAAAAAGTATAAGCGCATCATGTACCATTGCATTTATGGCACGATATCTCTCTTAAAGTACTCGTAGTTGATTTGCTTCTCGAAATGAACCAACTTGTCTGTTTAACCCACTTATGGTACAATCTATGACCTGGTAGAATAGCCATTACAATTCTATGTTTAGCTGAAAATGTAACGTGCAGGTATATGGAGTCGATAAACAATGTATGAACTCGATTTGTTGTGTTTATTTGGAAATTCGAATTTATTCTCTCAATCCCATATGAAAGTCACTTTTGGACGTGGCAATTCTTTTTTCAAATCGTTGGTTGACTTCCAACATTGATTATTGTCTAAGAAATGAGAAATTACAGTGCGTGCGGATATTCTTTGACGTATTATTCATTACGGACTATGTACGTGAAGCAAATGTGACTCAATTCGAACTTCGTGTCATAGTTACGTGCGTTATACTACAATTTCGATGTTGGAAGTCATGAATGCATTATTTATCGGAGAGAAATCAACATCTTCGGATCAGCTGTGTGTGGCATCTAACGTGTTTACGTTGATCCCGTACGTTCTGATAGAACATGTTTTCACTGATGGAGGTAACATATAGACGATGCCCCATTTCCATCAATACAGTGAATTGTCATGGAAATGTATCTGTGCTCGACAATATTTTATCTTAAGAGTTTACGGTTTTACGCAGCATATTTAATGGAATAAAAAATAATTTTTTTCACTTGTTCAGAAGACTTCATCGTATTTCAAGGGCATATTATTGTCTGGAATTCTGTTTTTCGGATAACATTTTCTGGACAGTATCCACTTGAATCTGTTCAAGTGTTTTTCTTCTAAAAGGTTGATTTATCGATCCTCTACGGTTAACCCATCACGACATTCATTATTAGAAACGAGTCTGGTTTTTTTGTAATATTCTACAGTTAAAGCGCACAGGATAAAGTCTGCAAAAATCTGGAGCACCTCATCTTCTAATTGAAGAAATAAATAATCAGTATAAATAAGATATTTAACCCAGGACTTACGCAAGTTTCAGTCCAAACGAGATTCGAGGCATGAATGTGTAGGTTTTGCAATTAGATATAATTTCTAATTAAAATTCAACGGGTTAAAAACGTGAAAAGAATCATGTGCGTGCCGCAGAAAATGCGGTTTGAAAAAATCAGCATCTCTTTTGGAAAAATTAAAACTACGTATATTTCGGTATCTAAGCTCTTACAATTTCTATCACGAAATTCTTCTGAACACGGAAATCAAAAAGGTTAAACTGTAAGGATTTTATCATTCCTTTTTTTAAGAGACAATTCTGTATTTATCAAAATGAAAAAGCCTGTATATGCATGCATTCGAAGTTTCGTGCTATTGCGGAGTCCCTACCCTGTATTCTACCTGTCGAGCCTACCGGCAGTGACCTCCTTTTTGAGACGTACTATTTTTTTCCAATACCATCTCTCTCTCTCCCTTCCTGTTTCCATTTCTATTTGATTCCGGGAGATTAGTCGCCTCATACAACGCGTCAACGATTTTTTCGTTATTACAAGAAAAAAAAGCCCCGCAGTCTTTTTTGCGAAAGAAACTCAATATCAATTGGTCCATAAAATTGTCCATCATGCTCAAACGAAGAGACGAATCAGATCCAAAAATAAATACCGCAGTGAATATTACTGCTGCTCATTGTCAAGTAACGATTTAAAAACAGCTGGTTTTTTTTTATTGCCCTAACGACACATAAACCTCATTTACAACGACCGAAATTTCATCGAAAAAATGTTTCGTATGCTCTCTGATGACCAATAGCAGTGATGGCGTTAGTGATATTTGGGATCACCACTATGCAAATTTATTTTATCTCCGTGTGTGTTACGTCTGTGTAAACCGTATGTAGCGTGTGTAAGCGGACCCGAAACGGAAGATGAAATGGAGAAAAAGAAAGACGTCAGTGTTGGTCTGAGCACTCTTGTACGGAGGATCAATCTCCTCAGGTGCGTTCTTACTTTCGTGCAGGCACCGAACGGCACGAGCTTCACGATAGCCTAAGGCCCGTGTCTTCGTGATTCCGTTTTCATATATATACATATTTATATATACAGACTTGTATCTTTCGAGGCTTAACTCGTGCGTCCTCCTTTACACTCAGCAGAGCTCGGGCTAAAGTAGGATACGGGGACTAATTCCTCAAGAATCGTTTCCTCCTCTACTATCCTTCTGAACGAAAAGCAAGAAAATAAGCGATTTATGATCATAAAAATAATTTTTTTTTTTAAATTCAAAATTTTATCGGAAGTAAAAAATAATCTGATTTCCATTGTAGTCTCACGCGGTAAACGTTGAATGAACCACTCAACATGTAAAATGTTGAGCAACATGTTGATCAAATTATGTTTTTAATCATTATATTGTCGTAAAGAGTATATTTCAAAATAACTTTTTCTTGAGACTCCGCAGGAGGGATTTTTTTCAATAACTGTAAACGATCACCGAATTGATTCATCGCTTTAAAATATTCGACCCATTTACCACATTACCATCTACTGTACGTACAGTTGGTAGTTATTTTATCTTGGTTCTTTCTCCGCCCGTGAACTTCGAACGGGAAAATGAGGTAGAGAGTAGAGAGTGAGAAGATACAGGTTTTAATTCAAGCAAAGGCAAACGCCACTGAGTATACCATCGAAATTCTCACCAAAAGGAAACTGACTCAGCTGAGAGAAGAAAGAAGAAAGAGAGGGAGAGAGAGAGAGAGAGAGAGAGAGAGGATCGCGCGACGATTAGAAAGCGGAAAGAACGATGATGCATAAGAGATAGACGTATAGATAAGTAGAGTTTTCTGGCAAAGTTTCAATAAAAATGGATATTATTTTGGTCGAAAATGAATGATAATGAATGAGTAATATGCAAATAATTTGATTGAAACATTATTAAACTTTAAACAAATTCCATTTTATCGTCACATTATTGTAGATTGTGGAAGAGATTCCATAGCTCATTTTTTTTTGCTTTTTAATTGAATCCCAATCTGCACTCATGTATTTTTGTTGACCGAAATTTTTCGTTACCCGCAATTGAAGGTTTTCAAGTAACACAAGTGATAATTTTCAAAGAGGAAACTTGTAGGTACTTTTTTGGAATTGGTACGATCGTATAGAACAGTTATGTGGTTTTGAGTGAATGTACTGTTCCGATAGACTAATGTGTTTAATATGGTCTATTTTCCGAATATATGTAGCTTTGAATGGTCAAATTATTTGGGAGAAAATTTGGTCGTACCAACGCAGATTCGTGAGTGCACGTGAACTGTCGATTGAGAGCAATTCAGTGACTGGTGTAACAAGTTTTGTGAGAACGATTGGTGTGGTTGGAGCGTTCAAGTCGTTGGACGAAGGCTTTAGGGTTTGGACGCAGCAAAACCAAGAAGCAAAGAAGTAACAAGTCTCTCTGACTACTTTGGCGGACCTCGATTTAAGTTGCTCGTTAGGATCTTGTTTTCAGTGCACTGTAAATGTATACTCAGTGTCCTTGGACTTTCAGACAACAAGGAATTCTCATTGAGAGAAGCAAGTTTTGCGAGAACGTGGCTCACCTTTGTTGCCCTTGTGTCAAATAAGATACGAAACGACCACAAAATTTCCGTACTCTTAATTCACTTGCCATTTCGTTTTTCGAGTCAAAAAGTCTCGTTTCTTAATACTTGCTTTTTTCAAGACGAATATCGACATAGTGATTTGAGGCCTGTTATCTCACGTTAAAAAAACATCCTTTCTTAAATTTCCAACTTTTTAAATAGCAAACGTTTTTTTAAATATTCAACTGTGTACGTATAGTAATACCTCGGTCATGATAACGTCTGTTGCACATAATTTTTCACCTACAGCGAACTCATGTTTCTTTCTTCGTTCTCACTTTCAATTTCAAAGAAATTCTACTTTAAACACATTTCAAATGATTTCATTAAACTTGTCAGTTATCAATTAGAGTTCAATAGATTTTCAACACTCAAGTAATTTTCACGTAAGGAAATTCTAACGCACCTGCTCAAATCGACATTTGAATACGCATTTCAAAGTTTGCTGCAAGATCATATAAAACTGCATCCTTGCTTAATCGGAGAACTTTGTTATCATGAGCCCGGCCACGTGCAGGTATAATGTAATAAAATCAAGCATTCACCCATTAAATTACTGTTGGATTAATAAATTCGTTCTTTTTCACGAGCTCCATCGATATACGAAATCTGTATCGCTGTCGTCAGCTAAACGAGTGTTATTAACGTTGTGAAAAGTTGTGAGCGCGATTTGTGAGACGCGATTTCGCGAGATACATTTACCAATACGAGGTGCGGTGCGTGCAACTTCTATTTTTTTAGTATTGAAGGCTATACTCTATTTTTTCATGCTCAACCGTGGGTTAATACCCCATGGTCTATGTTTTTATCCTATGCCGATGATGTAATCCTTATAAATATATATATACATATATGTATATAACATTTGATCGAGATATATATCTTTGTATGTCTAAGAAAGAATTTAACCGTCGCCGTCGAAAGATTGAACGTGATCTTGCACTGCGCTTGATCATTAAACTTCGCAATGATCATAGTTACGTTCACACAGTAAATGGATAGGTCAAACCGTGCATGCAGATATTATGGTCTATGAATACACGGAGCTTAAGCCAACAC
Organism: Campoletis raptor; assembly: GCA_948107755.1. Taxonomy (NCBI): domain Eukaryota; kingdom Metazoa; phylum Arthropoda; class Insecta; order Hymenoptera; family Ichneumonidae; genus Campoletis; species Campoletis raptor. The sequence continues at coordinate 16,929,519 of OX403622.1, forward strand.
AAACTTAAACGTATTGCACCTCTTGATTGCGACTTATATTAATTCTCGATCACTTTAATATAATATCGTACGAAGCAATTCATATCAAGTGTGTATACGATGAATTTCGTTGAAAAGAAGAGGACAACAATGAAGATTGGTTTAGTGAATAATTAATTAATAAGTTCGTTGTCAGTGTTGTTTCGACGTTTTCTACTCTTTTATTTCTTAATATTTAACAGATTTTTCTTTGGGGATTACTCAAGGACACGTTGAACAACCTAGATTGAGGAGTTTTTTTTTAAATACAATTTTGTTTTCAGAGAAAGATTTCAGGATGAAATAGATTTCAAACCATTCGGAATTTCTTTTTCTGAACTTGTTTCTACTATCTCTTCGACAATATTATTGCAGCGGACAATGGCGTTATTTTAACCTTTGAATCTATAGTTCAAAACTTATTATCACGTGCATTTTTTCGTCGCATCTTTAAAATTCAACAGTGCATACAAAAGTAAATTTACGATGACCATATCGTCTAATTAAAATGACAGTGAACCGGAAAAGGTTTGCTAAGTGTCGCGTGAAGTCTGGCATTGTTGTAAAAGAAATCTTTTCACTCATGGAATAAGCGGAGCATCTCTTGTAAATGCTGATGCATTCTGCAGTTAAAATATCAATTGATCATTTCTAACGTCTCTTGACCAACTGGTTATTCTATGTTAGAAACGTTATACGTGAGTTTCTATTTTTCCTCATCGAATATGTTATAATTGACAAGGTTTGCAATTCAGTTGCGAACCTGCAAATAAAAACTGCAAAAATATATGACTAGCCTGTCATTTTTAATAGGATTTCCTGGACTCAGGTTTTGAACGTTTCTTTGGACTTGGGTATTTTTAAAACCATTTTTTATTCGTCAAATTGGCACGGAATGGTCTGTACATCATGCGAGCGGTAGGCGAGATGCGTTCGGAACCGGTGAGCCTGTATACGCTTTCCGATATACTCCAATTTCCCCGAGTAAACTTTTCTCGTTCATGTCTTAGACGTAAATAAATATCTCTAATAGCGAATAAATAAACAATCGGAATAAATTGTAAAAAATACACAAAAAATGTTGTTAACGAAGGAAAAAGTCATCACTTGCACCTTGCTTCCTTTCGAACGTGATATTCAGACCGTGGAATAAAACTTCGTGATATTTAGCCAACGAGATGTGCGATTTTCCACTATTTATCAATAGACTTTCAAATCCTTGCACGTTACATTAAACTGTTTAATTCTTCACGATCGTCATAGTTATTAATTTGAGAAAAATGACAGAAAAGAAAAATGTACATACTTGTTGATGGTTGGGTCACGATCCCGATGTTATTAAAAAAACAGATAAAATGACAATTCTATGGTAGAGAAGACGAACACGACGAAAGACTCTTCTTTCAGTAGCAGAAGAATCCTGTTAACAGCGTACACATGCGGCTCCTTAGGGCGGTCTCTCTTTTCCGTCACCTTTCTCTTAAAGTTCCACTTCGAAAGACTTCATCGTGTGGTATCTCGTGCTCGATGATGGTCTTGGTCACTGCCGTAAAATTCCTCGTGTACAAGCGTTGCGCACGTTTTTTTTTCTCTCTCTCTCTTAATCTCAAGTCTATATACTCCGTTCGTTTACTACTTGAATATTCTTCTTCTCTCACTGCGTATCATTCGTTCAAAACGTCGACCACCACAATGAGCCAACGGGACATCACTTCCAAGCTCCTTTCTATAACTTCTTCGTTTTTAGTTTTTTTTATCTTCCCCGTTATTGATTCACGGATAAACATTCGTATATGCACATTCATACACTTACGTATATGTCCAAATTTGCATTTATATGTATATGTTTCTCTAGTTGGTCACATATCCGCGTGGACCGATCGCCGAAATGTGATCATGCTGCTCCCAAACATGCGTATCAAAAGTAACACTCAGACAATTTTACACTCTTATTCGCTCAAACGATTCTCTTCACGTATGATCCTTTTTCGCGAACTATAATTTTTTTTTCAATCAATCTATTTTCACGAATTCGTGACGACGTGGAAAACACCAATTAGCGCGTGTTGTATCGCAACTACGGTTTAAAAAGACCGGGTTTTCGATGTTTTTGAAACAAAGTATGATTTTCACTTCACGTTTTTTTATTTAAAAAAAAAAAAAGTATTATCACTCAAAACAGCCCTTACAATGTGACGATCTATTATAAAAGATTATCGGACAATTTTTTGGACTGTTCTCGTTTTGGTTTTTTATTCTTGTATGAAGTATACGTGTCCGGGGGTCCACTGACCGATGCTGCTGAAGGAATAGTCAGAAGAGTCGTGATACCCGTGGCTTTAAGTATTGGCTTTCCGCAAGTGGGGCCCGGATGATCGTCTGAGCGGACTCAATGTGTGCATGTGTTTGGAAAGCCCACGATCAAAATTAAAGAGTGGGAGAATTCTCGGGGTTCCCGTCACAATGTTGGAACAACTACGTGTTGTACAGGAGACTAGGCTTTCGTCCCTATATCGTTTATATCTTTTTGATACCCTTGTTCTTTTATCAACAAGTACATGCGTATTCAAGGTTCTGCATCCAAACATCGTTTACTAAAATCCATATCGTGGTATTGTTTGCTTTTCTTTTTCAATTCGTTTGTTTTGTCGATTTTCGAAATGTGTAAAATCGAGAAGAAAACTTATTGTTGTTGATCAGCACTGTGAGCTCGAGTGGTTATCGTAAAATATTGATTTTATTTATTAAAATTGCATCGTATTAACGATGCAATTCATTTTACGTGGAAGTTGAAATATCACGTTTTTTCTTCATCATAAAAATCGTGTAACTGAGCCCCAATTTTCCGTTTGCCGGTAAAAAAAAAATTGAGCAATTTTTTGATCTTGATGGCCCTTTTTAACCCATTCATTAAATTTACTATTTTTTTTTTTTCATCCCTCAGTCTAATTTATGAACGATTGTTGCATGAGGATATTTCTGGCTAGGTCGCGTTGACTCATAAATGAACGTGCCTAACATACGTTCATACATTTTCCTGATTTATTAAAACTTCATTTCGAACTCCAGAAGTCAAGGTCTGCACATTTTATTTCATTGAAAAAAACATATATATATATATACAAAAAATACCCGGAACGCACTAAACGTGCATTAATTTAAAAGATCCGCTCGCAGACGTAGATGAGAGGATAGAAAAATAACGTAAATGCATGATCGACTTTCGTGCACAAAGTACAGAATGCGCAATATTATTCAGCCACTTCTGTATGAATTATTATAATCAATCTTCATAAAATGCGATCGTGTAAAAAAATTATGTAAATTTAGAATTACAATGGATCATCTTTTTTTTTTATTAATCAAAAGAAAGGTGATAGTGATCACAGCAAAAAGCATTTTTTTGGAGATCAGGACCGCCAGAATAGTCGCGTCTCTGTTATTTCAGCAAATTTTGTTTTGAAAGAAATTTCGGAATGCTCGTCCGAGTAAACTTTATAAAATACGTGATCACTTCTTAAACATGAAACCGTTGCTTTTATGAAAAAGCAATTGAAAAGTCACGTGTTCTTTGGATCCAGGCACGAGCAACCACGAAGAGATGAAATTTTTTGAACAATCGAAAAGACAATATTCGCTATCATACTATCTAGATATCTCCTCAAAAATAATCAAACTCAAAACACCTCATGCTTAGCAGTAGAATATAAAAAAAGTGTGAAAAACCTATGATATTGATAATTCTTGACGTAATTGGGTGATCCTGCACGAGTCCGCAATTATCGTCGGTTGAAATTGGATGCAAGCCACAGTAGAAAATTCTTACTGAGTCCGACTTCGTGATATGCTGGTGCCCTTGACTTCTTTTTAGCCGAGAGAATTATTGCTTGTAATAACGATTATATACTGGTCGCATTTCTATGGGAAGTGAGATTCAGTTCTCTTGAAATATTTATGAGTACAAACAGGTACACGAAGGAGTGGGTTGTTGAGACAGAGCCTTGAAGAAAGTTGAGAAAGAACATGAATACGATTGACAAAAATGTCTAAAACAAATTTTGTTTATTCTAACGTTCTAAGGTTTAGTCCGATACGTGCCACAAAGTATTATTACGATGCGACTGAAATGTTTGTGAATGCTGGAACAAGTTACATATTTATTGAAAACACGAAATTGCGGTAGAGCCATGAAAAGTAATATCAAGCCAACAAAATATCGTTCAAATAAACTAATTAATTTATTCATCACAACGATATCGTTCAGTCAATTTGATAAGTGATTTAAACGTATATTTCATCGAAGCAAGTGAAAAGTTTCCAAATAAATTGCATCCATTGTTGGAATGAAAGGATTTCGCTGTAGCTATTTAGTTCATTTACGTACAAGATTTTTTCATGATTTCGTTGGATAGAATGCACCATATATGTGCTATCCAACAAAAGACATCGACAACTTTGATTTAGTTCGATTTAATTTTTTTCTCCATGTAATAAAGTAACTAATGAGAACGATAGAGAGATATAAAATTCAAGAATCTTTTCGTTCGAGTGATATAAATGAGTCGCGAGAATTCGTCACGAGTGTAAGAGAGATATAGAAAGCGACCGGATGAGCACGAGAGAGACGGATTCTCCGTTAGTTTGTGACGAGGAAACACTTATTGAACGTCGATTTATTCAGTAGAGGCCAATGACTTTGGATCTCATGGTTCTGGAATTGCCTAATATAATATTCATCTTCGGTTTGGATAAAAGTACGTTTGTGTCAATCCGTGAAATCTCGAGGGTCCTTGTACTTTGGCCACGTGTCGAAACCCCTAACAGGTCGGTTTGGTAGATCCGCAAGCTAGTCGGTGCGGATACAAGATAGATATAAAAGTGTAAATATTTATACGTTTTCTTACGTAAGTTTATTGTAAGAGATCCGAAATGATTTTCGGTTTCGTTTTTAATGCTTCGGATCGTTATGGACGAATCAAGGTATAAAAAATTATCTCACCGTTGGAAAGAGTCCAAATAACTATAAATCGTTATAACCAATGAGTTCCCTCGTTCCTAGAGGAAAAAACTATTTTAGAGCAAAACATTTACTTTATTATCATTGTTTTTTTATCTCAATAAAACTTTGCAAGCAACGAAAATATTACATAAAGAAAAAAATCCTTGTAACATTTTACCATATTCAAGAGGATGATTTACAAGTTATTAATTGATTAATCAATTAGCACGGTCGCGTAGGAAGTTGTCTGAAGAATCTCGACACCATCGTTCGAATAAATAAATTTTTTATCGAAATCACGCATAGAATCGAGCGAAAATATGACAATTGCTTTTTGAAATGTTGATTAAGGTACGTATCAAGTTTCAAATCATTAGAAGACAGAACGAAGGAAAAAAATTTGAGAGAACGAGGGGCATCTTCTGCTTGGCAAAGATGTATAATCTTTATGTGAATCACTCGACGTCTGTACCTGTCAAAAAAGTTTGACAAACGATAAACATCGAGAACATACGACACTATATGCTGCTCCTGTCTCTGGGGAGAATTAACTTTCGGGAATGTCAATCTTGACACAACTTCCTTAAGAATTCAAAATTATTTCAAAACGTTGAAAACCGATGAAAAAGTCATATGCAGACAAATTATTTGCATTCCGAAAATATGTACGCATCAAATTGTCTAAACAAAATCGTTCAGGAAGTCATGCGTCGCCCCTCTAGACGTTGCTTAAATTTCATTGAGTTGGGATCTTCACAATTATAACAATAATATGAATTTCTCATAATCACTCGAAATTCAGTTGTTTTTAATAAAAACAGAACGATGAAGTTCTATACTCTTGCAAAGTAATTTCTAGATTGATTAGCTCATTAAATAAGTATATAAAAAATTATGTCACGTCGTAAATATCTGCAAGCCATGATATTGTTGTAAAATTAGAAAAAAAAATACCGAAGAACATAGATTCAGGCACCGGCTAAACGAGTAGGGGGGGGGGGGGGGGGCGAGATAGTACGGTGAAAGAATAACAGTGCCCGAGAAACAATCGTTTCAAAATTTCAGTGAAAATAGCTGTGCAGCTGGACATACTAATGAATATTTATTGAAAAAATTAATGAACACAAATTTATTGTTGTTAATTCATAATCTATCAAATCCCTTGAAATTGTTTAAAAAAAAAACGTTTTTTTTGTGTATTTACACTGGCATGATTTCAATACTAAAACAAAGAACGAATTCACGTGCTTGTGCTGTGAACGAATTACAAATTTTTCGGAAAGATTATCATAAAATTTAATATCTACCATGAAAGTGAATTTTTTTTAAACGCATATACCCATAAAAACGCATAAAAGCTTGATACCAGGTTGTGTTGAAGATTAGTGGAATGACCTGGACGAGTTTGTCAAACTTTTGACGCGATGACACGTTTCAAAAAAACTTTATGCTCCGTATTGGATACTTTTTTTATCAGAGCGTGACTGCGATATAAATAAACGATGAACTGGAAATTTTTTTGCGGAATGCCTCACATTGGTATTTCCTTGTGATTTGAACAGCCGTATCGAGAGGATAAATTTGATCTTTTTTCCCCGTCGCCCGTGTTTTGTGTAATTATCGTTCCTCAGAAGAGAATATTAAATTGCTTTTGGGTTGCACTTTCATAAAAACTAATTTCATGTCACGTTTCAAAACGTGATTTCTGTCCAATCTAGATAAAAAAAGTTTTGGACTTCGAGCGTGAGAATCGTAAAACGCAGCGGTAGCGCTCGGACATCAAGTAATAAAAAAACAAAAAAATATTTTAACATATCTGCTACAGTGTCAAGACACTGCAATTTGATGCAATCATTTTTTATTATCAGAATATTTTTTTATCTTGCTCATTGTTCTTGCAAAAAAACTCCAAGGATCAAGAAATTTCGAGAAAATTAAAGAAGAATGAGTAAATGCTTTCAATATTTGTCAATTACAGTCAATTGATTGATTCCTATTTCGTCAACGAGTACACTAGTGATCGTCGAAATAAAATTGTATCAAATTTTCTTATTATAGTTTTTTCTCAATATTTCTGGGTTCCAACAACAATTATTCATTGTTGTTTATATCTCGCATGGCAAAAGTATAAAATCGCGTCATTCGTATGAACAAAACATCGTCATTTTCGAAGAACGATGAAAAAACTATTGACGATCTCGACCCTTCGAACTCGTGTGATTATATTATGAAGATTTTGCAGAAATCATTTTTCTACTTTTTCGTCACAAAAAAAGTTTCTCTACTCCAGGAAATAATTACTCTGTTGACAATGCAGTAATTAGACGTGTTTACATCAATCGAGCATCTTCAAGGCGGTCGCTTCTTTTTTTTTTCACTTTGATCTCCGAAGAACTCTATGTGCTCGTTCACCTCACCACGGGTAACGATTTACGACATTTTTTCTTATTGCTTTCGCTTGATGACGAGGCTACAAGTAATCACTTACACGTGTAGAATTAAACGATGCAAAGGAAAATAACGCAGACAGATTGAAGCCTTTGTTCTTAGTTAAAATGACCAAAGATTCGGATCTTACAGCAAACGAACCAGTATCATTTAATGCTATTGCAATAATAAAATTATGATAATAATAAATAATATTTAATTACAATAGCTTTACTATATACTACTGAAATAATGCTTATATCGATAAGTTCTTTTAAAAATATTTAAGAACTTCACTGTATCAAGATTACTACTTTAATGCTCTCCAAGTCTCTTCAAATTCTACATCAGTTATTTAATTATGAATAATAACTGAAGGACTTGATAATACGAGAAATTTTATTAATAGAGACATTTATCATATCAATTCGCATGATAAAAATAAGCGAATTATTCATAATAGGTAAGACATTAATTGAGCTGATTCAATATGCAGAAATGGTATTTATGTATGCAGCGAATAAATTACAGCAGGTGGATATCGGTTTCCATTACATCGTTAATATTCACTCGGTAAATTTTCCTATCTCTATAACTTAACGTTTGATAATTTCTCGTCTTTATTCCTGGCACAAGAAGATCATTAACCTTTAGATAATAATGATTAGTTCAATTTCGCTCGAATGTTGACAAAATGAGACTATACGCGTGAGAAAATAACATTAATAGCGTGCATTGTGGTCGTTCACAATGTTATTTAATAGGAAGCGCCTTTGGGCATGGGATCATAGGTTGAATCAGTTGCAAATTTGAACATGCTTGGAATATAGAAATTGTGCAATCTAATCCGGTTTCTAGATGATAATTTAACATTATTTTAGACGTGTGACATTTCTTACTCGAATATAATATTATTGCTGAAAATTTATATGATATTTCCTTTTTTCACGGATTTATCATTTCTATCAACAGTCTGTTATTAACGGAAATAAATATAAGCATGCGAATATTTAGATGAAAATTACGACGACCTCGTGCGAGAAAAAAGAACGTATTGGATTTTGATTCCTGCAAAACTTACGGCATCTTTGACAGTCGATGGTATAATTATACCCTCTTTAAAATCCTTGAGTATCAAAACTTTTCAAGAAATTCATGGTCAGACAAAGAAAATGCTAAATGCGAATGACATCATGCTGAATGACTTCTGATTCTCAATTTTTACGTATCATGCGCAGTGTGGAGATCAATAATTCAGAACAATTTAGATGCACCATTAGTGCAAGTGCCCCAAAAAAATGATTTTCGGCAATTTATTGAAAGAATTTTCGACTGTTTGACTGCGGCCTTTACAGTGCAACAGTTCAAAAAAATTTCTAAACTCCGTTCAACAATAAGGCATTGCGTATACAACGACGCAGAATTGTGAACAAAAAAATGAAAATCCAACAAAATGGCAGAGTTTTAAAATAGAAAGTTCCAATTTACGCTCAAGCAACTCAAATAAAACTGGAGGGTCATTTTAGAAAGAAACAAATACGAAAAACACAAAAACAAGATTCAAGTCAATCGGATGATTTGTGTTCCAGTTAGAACTGCAGAAAACCCTCAGCTTACACATGTTTCTGACCGATGAGCTGTTCTTTATTCAAAGTTTGCAGTTGAAAAACTATTTGAGATTTGCAGATGAAATGTGAGTATGTTATTCTATAAGGTATAGACCATCGAAAAATCAAAAGGAAAATATATATCGATTTTTAAAAAATGTCGGACTAGGAGTGCCCCTTCATACAACATTGCAGAGCTTATTCTTATAATTTGTTGAGGACGAAACAATAATAACCAATTCTTTCGAGTTAAAATGTATTTTGTTTGTCAAAATATGGCAATGTCGTCAACAACGGTGTAAAAACGCCTGAATACACATTTCCTAATCATTTTTTCGATGAAAGCTCACTCTCGAATTCATACGTGTATTTTTCTTTCTTTCATTCAGTCGACAATAAATTATCGTACAGAATTCTCCGTTGCATAATTACCGAAGCTTCTAATCTTTGCACTCTATTTCTTGCGTGTTAATTTTTTCATTTTAATATAACGCATAATTAATTGTCTGCGTATTAAATATACATTATAACAACAAGCATAAAAACTTGATGGTGCAGTGAATAAAACAATTGCCGAGAACGTATACGCAACAAAACGAAGATCAATCAATTAATTAATTCACAGTCACACGGGGGAGTTTCCAATTGCTGAGAGATTATTACGGATGAACAAAGGTCGATTGTAAGTGGAAAAAAGAATCGAAGGTTCCACGTGCTCTGTGGCATCCCATGTAGTTTCAACAAAAGCCATCTAGTCACGATTTCACTTAATAACCGCATTTCAATCACGTCAAACAGGAAATATTCGAGACTCGAGTAGCAAATTATTCATCGAGATAAATTCTTGTATTAAACGGAATCTGCAACTGTATCATAATAAATATTACAACAACAAGCAGTGCTCGGGAAAATACGGAAGATTGGTCGCCACGAAAAAAAAAACAAAATGAAAACAAAACAAACATAATTACACTATACACAAGAAGCACCGGTAAAAAAACCGTTGATCGGTAGCTTGATAATGAATTTATTGAATAACAATGAAGTATTAAAAACTGGAAAATCTTTGTTGGATCAAACATTTCCGACTTGCTCGCGAGCGTAAATGGTTGCCGGCCGTTAGGCGTTCCATTCAATCCTTAAGGGATTAGAGATTGTCGGACACCATTCGATGATAATTTCTAACCACTAATTCTAAATTTACATTTAATTCAATTCTATCTATTGACTAGATAGTATTCAATAAATTATTTCAGATTCATAATTCTCCAGGCTTCTTGTTTTACAAAAATTTACACACACTGTCACTACAAATCAAATAGTAAAAATCTATAAACCAAATTTAAAGAGAATGCATAGCTCGAATAGAGCTTTCCCCTATAATCCCTTTTTCCTTCTTTGTCCATTATATTTTTGAAACAATGGTGTATAAAGAACGCACATAGCGAAGAATTATTGATTTTTGCAAATGTTTTAGAGAACCTTGATTCAGCTCGAGAATTCTCAATCCTATATCAATGTACGAATTTCTATTATTCGGTTTACAAAAGCTATAAAACAAACCGACAACTTGCACAATGTATTTCTTTTAATCTGACGTGATGTATATTATAATATGCAGGATACGCGATCGCGTATTCTGGACAAGTAATAATCTTGCCGAATGGAAAACGAGTTTTACTAGGAAGCATCTATGAACCGACAAAATTAATGGGTTTTTTAATCGGAATCTGGAAGGCCGATTACTCGATATAATACGTGCAAGCCGTAAGATTTAATAAAGCATTATCAACATTTTTTGTGGAAACGTCATATTTCAATATAATTCATTTCTTATTGCGAAACAATTAACAGCATGCATGTTAATTATTATGATCACGTTATTTGAATATTAAACTCAGAGTCTTTGTAGAAATTGTTCGTCACTGCAATCGGAGTATTTTTAAGAATAAAAATTTGAATAATTTGTACAAAAAGTACAAAAAATGTATCTATTACAACAAGTTATAAGTCTGATTGAAGCATAAAAACACTAGACGGATCATTTAGATCGCGATTTAAAAAATTAGTGATTATTTTGGATTAACGGTCAAAAGAAGCAAAAGAGGAAGATCCGAATGAACTAGCCTTGAAAAAGACGGTTATTGGGAATGCCAATAAAAAAAACCTTCCGAGACATACAGCCATCCGTTTTTTTCACGTGTAATTGGCGTAAAAATTCGGTTCTCGGAAGTTTGAAAAAGTTCTATAAAACTTCGTGAAAAAAATGCCATTTTCATGGTCTTAGTAGTTTAATGGAATAGAATTTTTTTCATGAAGAAGTACGAAATTCGATTACTTATTAATACGTGAAGTTTGTGCAATTAACAAATAATGACTGCAAAAGTCCCGTTGGTTCTCGTCATATAGTTATTTAATAATTGAAAAACTTCAAAAATCCATAGCTCAAGGGGTTAAATCTAAAGAATCTGTTTTACACGTAATAAGAAAGAAAAAAACCCTGTATATTATTAAATAATAACCCTTCAAAAAGTATATTTCCAAACGTTTGAAATCTAAATGATGAATGTGTAGGAAAATTGTAAAAACTATATGGTGTGAATGAGAATTTATAACGATCCATAAAATATTTGTTAGTCGGTGGAAATGATGGAAAGAAAAGAAAAGTAGACAAGCCGACGATGTAGCAATGTAGAACGAATCGATTTCACGCGCAAAGAATTCGGCACGGATAGGATAATCGTAGTGAGCAATCCAGGGTACTAAGAGTAGTCTTTTGAAATATCGTCGTCCTCAGTCTCTGAGTGGCTCGCTGCAAATATTTTTGTCTCTCTTTCTGTCTTGGTCTCTTAAGTATACGCTATCAAGCATTGGTTTAGAGTAGCTCTAAACTATACTGCCAGACGTATATGCACACAAACAAGCATAAAACAGTATTATGCATGTGTGCATGCTATGTTCGAATAAGTAATATTACCAAATTCCGAGCGACGCGAAAGTCAGCTCACCAGGGACTTCAAGGTGGCTGCGAGACCAGCAATCCGAGCATTTAGTGCCTGGCTATATATTTGTATAATTTTTTTACATAGGATACTCCAAGACAGAGGGAAGTCGTCTTTCGCCGATTCAGATCGCATGCAGCTTCGATTATATATTTTTCTTTTTTGTTTATAACCAGAAAAAACGAATTTTTTGACATTGCAATTATTGCACTCGGTCTCAAGGTCGATGACTTGGCGAAAGAACCGAAGGAGGATGATTTTTTAAAGTAAAAGGAAAGAACGGTAGATTAGAAAATGACAGATGATAGACTTAACCAATTAACACCTCTGAGAATTGAGCTTAAAAACTTCAGCCTTTTGCTCCATTGTATGAAAACTCATTTCGTTGTTATAACGATGGTTCATATTAATAACTAAAAAATATTTACGTATTTTATCAATTTTCATTTCATTTTGATATTGAAAACAAAGGGTTTTCAATACCTCGTTTCAATTGATTCTCTAACCAGATTTGTTGAGGTATTGCGAAAATATTAGAACTGTTTGCTAAGTTAACTCTTTACCACCTTGACTGTTGCTAAATATTATTTTCCTCTCACTCTCGTGGCTTTATTTCGTATCTATCGACTTCTAGACTTTCGGCTTCTATGCTCCCTAAACCAAAACGTCTTGCACTCTCTCTCACTCTCCTCCAATCTTGTCCAGTCGTCCATTCTCCAAACCAACACCAGTGGCGGTAATAAGGAGTAAGTAGCGGTGAGTTATCGATTGCAACACTCAACTATAAAACATCGCTTGGTCCACAGGGTTCTCGGTGCTCACTGAGAGTTTACAGTCAACGAAAGCCATTTACTTATCAGGCTGCGCCTTACCGAAGTATTAACCACGCACATACATTGTGCGTGTGTCCATATGTGTGTTTGTTCATTCGTGCGTATGTGTGTCTGGATTTTGCGGTCGTCAAGTACAAACTCTCGCTCTATAGGTCTTGGCCAACTAGACAAGTGAGAGCAAGCTGAGAGGTTGTTCCCTCCGAAACACTCCTCTATTTCTCCTACTGCAAATTCTTTGTCGATCTATGAGTCGACAATTATTTGTCCTCAATCTTTATTTCGTTGTTGATTATTTTTCAAGTCGAAATACGAAACGATTCATTGTAATGATTTTCTTTTATGAATATTATCATTTAAATTTGTCGTAATGATAAAGAATGAGTATTTCACTTCGAAACATTAACACTAATTTCGAAACTTTCATAGTGTAAAAAAATTATTTCGAGCCAACTTCCTCGATCTTGACTATTTGAAACTTGTAAAATAATCAGAATTTATTTTCATTAAGTTCTTACATACTCTTGGAGGCACAAAAAAGACGGTCGATTTCAGTATAATTTTGTTTATAGTAAGAAATGTATCAAGTGAAACAAATTTTTGCAATTTGTTATCGAGTCTCAAAAATGTTTAGAAACGAAACTTAAGGGGTGACACTATGATATAAAAATCTTTCAGAAAAATCGAATTTGTTTTCTCCGCTGTTTTTCGAATTGTTTTTCCAAAAAGATAATTTCTTCTTGCTCCCACAATCCCTATTCATAGGAATAAAAAAAAAAAAAACACTATTTCTTGTTCGTGAATATTGAATTTTAAGCAAAAATTCAATCCTCCCAAAATATTGTGGGAAAACAATTTATTTATTGTCCAGACTTCCACTGTCATGTGGTTCGTTTGTGCATTTTAGAGACACGCTGCGATGAACAATAAATTGTGTTGAACGGGTTGAATGTCTTAAAAATTTTCACAAACATCGTTCAGGTACGCACATGGCATTTACGTCAAATAATTATTTATTTCGAGGCTTCAATGTATCAGGAGTACTGCGACGCAGTAGGTCGAAGGTGAAAATTCGGTGAATCCCATCAATCAAATTTTCCATTGAACGATTAAAAGCGAAGCTCCGATAAAAAAATTTATTTATTTATACCTGTAATTAGCTTACTCCAACGCATACCCATTTCGGAAATTAAAACATCGTCAAAAACATCTCCATTTTTTTAACTTAGAAAACTTCAATTTTTGCATTCGTTTGAAACTTTTTCGTTTTGTACTGTTTGCATTACCGAATATCCACCACAGACGACTTTATCATGCACCGTTCTTTTTTTTTTTTTATTGAATACGAGAACATTTTATGCTGAAAAAATGGAAACAAGATGGACAAGTTCAATCACTTTGATTTCTACGAGGATTTGCAAGTAGAAATTTAGACAGAGATAGCTGTAAAATTCTGATACCTGATAAATAATTTTTTTGACCTATATCCTAAAAACCGTGACAATGACCGTCGAAGGTATTCATGCTGCCGAAATTGCTTGAGCATTTTTTTGCATGTTGTCCAAGTATGCTTCACAATGACATCGTCAGAATGGATCGATCGCAATGAAACGCATAACTTCCGTTAATGCCTGCGGGGCTTTTCAAACATAGTTACAGCTCATTGACGTCGTAGGTTAGTTATTGCACGTGTTTCGAAGATCTAGTCGCAACATTTATTTTCTATTCCTCGCAGCTTTCAGCTCGTAATTTATCAAATTTTGTCACACATTGTTTATCTTGGGGACAAAATACACCTAGAACGGTTGTATGTGAGCGAAAAAATACCTTTTTTTTTAATACTACAGTAAACAAGTCTATGGAGGTTTAAAAATATTTTAATCATGGTGAGGACCTTCTATAATCTTTTCACAATTAATGAAAGTGGTATACGTCTGTCGAAACGTGTTTTATTACCACGAAGCGAATAAATTTTGCTTGACAAACACAATTTTTTTTGTTTATAATTTCGTCATTTTTACAAACATCGATGTTGTCGGAATTTAATATACAAATAAATCGGCATGTAAATAGTTCAATATTATCAAACTCATATTTTTTGTCAGTTGTCTTTCGTTGAAGGTAAACCTGGTACCATTTTGGCATTGTTGAAAAAAAAAAAAAAAAAAAAAACCGTCGCCCCACGATTCTGTATCGTAGCCGTGTACCCCTGTTTAAAAATAAAAAAAATCGTCGACATTACTCAAATGGTATTTTCATTTTTATCGTTCACGTTACTGACAAATATTTATTGATTTATCCTGAATCGCTACAAAGAAATTCCCAGCTAAATATGAATAGTAATAAATAAAGACAATGTGCACGGTTTAATTCGTGCCATTAAAGAAGCAGGTCGCAAAGAAAGAAAAAATGTTACACTACGTCATTTTTTCACACGTAGGGGAGGGTAACCATCAGCAACGTTCTTCTGGATACACATAAAAAAATTTGGTGTCTCGTATTTTCATGACTAAAGTTTGTATGGTATCAAAAGATTGTTGGATGAAATTTGCGGGCCGCTCTTCTTTTTTGAATCGAGAGAAAGATAAGATGTGTGTGCGCGTATCGATGCGTGAACGTGTGTGTCTGTGTGTGTGATCTCGCAGAATATGCAGTAGAAAGTGCCGATGTCGATGGACCTGTGTGTCAGTGCAACATCAAGAAAGGCGAATACTGGCGAGCGGGGGTTTCTTATGTGTGGCAGTGTGTATCAGTGCGTCCTTCATCGAGAAACGGGACTATCAAAACTTCTTTACACTTGAATTTCCTCATATTCGTGTAATGCGGAATCTCGGTTAATTTCTTCAAAGCTGGAAAGTAGAAAGCGAGCGTTGTATCCGTCGATATTATTATAAACATAAAGACGTGTCGAAATGTGTACTTTATTGAATATTATTTTATGTCAATGACAAAAGGTCCAATTAATAAGCTGAAATAATTCATTTATTCTAACTTTTCTCCCCTTCGTTGTTCTTATTCCTGATGAGAGACTCCTCAGAGTGTTGTCCCCAGCTGGGCAACAATCTGGTGCTTTCCTAATCCACCACTGCGTCGTATTTGCACGTGGGCCCGGGGAAACTGTAAAACACCCAGTCGATACCGGTGGCTATATTTGAACTGAATTTCAGTTTCATCAGAAACTCCGAAAAATTGCTTCAGGCTTAGCGATTGATACGTCGTTGTTGAAAAATTTGCATTTGAGTTCTGCTATGGCACGTTGGGGCCAAGAATTGACAGAGTGAGGAAAGGAAGTTCGATTGACCATTTATAGCTGTAATGTCAGAACTATCAAAAAGCAATTCTTTTCAGTTACCAAAATAAATTTCATGTTTAATTTATATTCATATTAAGCATATTTTGCAGATTGAGATAAGTATTCTAATAAATTGCAACAATAAATCTACACATCTATCCTACAAATTAGCATATCAGTGCCGGTGAATTTATAGAAATATGTAATTGGGGTAAAACGGAATCGGCAAAAATTAAGAAGGAAGCTCCCACATTTCTCTGGCTGGCTCGATAATTTTGAGGAGAAAGGTTCTCGTCTCGTGTAATCCTTTTTTGTCTTGTACCGTTTTTCTTATCCTCCTTTCATATTTCGACGCAAGGCAGAACATTGAGCTGACTCGACCCTCAGTTGGTCCAACAAAACTCTCGACTTTGTTATTTCCGAGTAGAATTGAAAAGGTAGAATTTTGACGAGACTGACACACTTAACATCCGACTTACATAATGCACACACACGTAAATCAATGTTTATAATAATTGCTGTGCATAATAGTAAAATAAGTAATGATCAGCGATCAAAGGGTTGGAAAAGTCATCGTACTCGAAAGTATTCAAAAGCTGTGAGAACAGCAATTTACGTCATTTAGAAAAGTGGAAATATTTGCGAGTGTAGATTATACAACTTTCTTCGGTATGACGTAACCCTGACCAGCAGCGATCGGTCTCGAGAAAAATGATCTAACTGGATGGTGGTGGTTGGATGCTAGGCCTGCGGGTCTTTATATACACATGTACTTAAAGTAACGTGTAGAGTAAACGTAAAGCATGAGGCATATATGCATTCAGACTATTTTAGATTACAGATGTAGACGATAAAAAGTGGGAGGAGGGGGTCAGCTAATGTAGACATGCAAAAGAAATGAGAGCTTCAAGTGAGGGTTGGGGGGAGAGATTAGTCCCCCCTCGAGAGGTACTCGAAAGGAATACATCGAAGAATCCCCCCTTCAAACTTGGCAGGACTCTCCCGAGACCCCCACCCCGCCCAATGTGCTTTAACTTTGCTGGGTCAGTATATACTTCTTTACCGGTCTGCAAGGTACGAGTGTACGTGTATGAGTTAATGCCAACGAACGGACACAAATTACAAAGACAGAAGTGGGGCCCAACTTCTTGCACTGGTTCGCGTGTTGAGCAGGGAAACGAGCCTCTTGGAATACCCGGACCAGTTCATCGGTGAACAACATCGTGAACGGGACGTGTGCGAGGCACACACTAGTGGTGCAGTCTCTCGCGTCGTTGTCATCGTCGTTGACGTTTTCGTACTTGGTTCTTATATAATTGATAAACAAAAGATTCGATTCCTGTTATTGTAATCTTTGCTCCCGGGATTTCCCCACTCTTCTACGTGAACGTTTTTTATCTCAACCAACCCATCGATTATTCGTTACAAACTTCTTGACCGATTTTCAAAATCATCAAATGACGATGACGGCGTTTGACAATAATTAAGATATTAAATGAACGACTCGAGATTCACACCGACGAATAGCGATTCGTGTTCTCGCTCGGACGACATCACACCAGGACTCTCCGTAGCTTGCGTATACGTTCACACACACACTCTTGCAAACACGAGTTAATATAGAGAGCCAACTGGCCCGCGGCAACATACATAAGGATTCTTCTTCGACGATGCTCACATCGTACATCCCCCAACAAACAGTGTGACTTCTTTGATCTCACTTCGTGTCGCCTATAGCACGCGCCTTCTCTCACGCTCGATAAGTCGTTGTCGAACCACTGAACGACCAACATCTCTTCACTTCATCTTTCTGACTTATTAATGAATACTTTTTCGAATCGCGATTGATTAATTTCGGTGCGCGAATCTTTCTTTCGAATTCAGCCAAAACATTTGATTTTTAATTATTATTTATTAACGGAATTCCTATCATTAAAAAAAAAATTATAATAACAATTATTATTATCACTTGACTTTGGGGACAATTTGCGGTTTATCGAACAGTTTCAACTACAATCACAAGTGGTGCCACATCTTCGACGTGCAATCGAGGATTAGATTTAGTAATGGACCTGTAGCAGCCCTTAAACTGTCATTCGTGAATTCTCGACCTATACACTTCCGGTGAGTTTTAAACGGATCTTAAATATTTTTACTCTTGTTTTCTGTAACAAATCTTTATGTAATAGCTGATGAGAGGAAAACACTTTTTTCTCTGCATTTAGTGAATGATTTATTTTTCTAGTTTCCAAACGTCATCCCCTAATTCTCTTCTATCCTAGTGATCTGATCGATAATGAAGTGTGTGTATGTGTATTGATTACACGACCATTTGAGTTATGTTGAATATAGCGGTTTTAGGAAGTAGATACGCGCGTATCGAGATTCAACCGCGGGATACGCGGAACTCGTTTTATATCGCTACCTTACCACTCTCGTCGTGGCGATACTTGACGTTTATGTAATCTCATCGCATTTTTTCCCTCTTTAATCTATTTTAATGGGAAAGAAATTTCTCCGTTGATTTCGATTCGTGAACCAGACATTTGGATTGTTCGATTGATCCCATAGATTTTTCTGAACTTACTAATCTTCCAAGAGTGATTGGTTGTTATTGTTTTAACTAAATGGAGAATCTATCGAGATCGAAGGAAAGACGAGATATATATTTATGTACATAAATACACAGAAGGAAGTATCTCTGGGCGCGTTTCACACTCGGTCGATCACGCAACGAGGTGGTTGTTGCGTGAATCTTTCACTGAGATCAGGCTCCAGCAAAGGAAGCTTAAACTATCATTCATTTTCTTCTCCCATTTTTAATGCTCTCTTCTTCCTTCTCCTGTGGACTTTTTCTCGACCCAGCAATTTTTTTTGACCACCGCAAAATTAGGCTGTTATGAATGAAAATTTGGTGACACTTTTGACCCATCAAGATAATGTGTTTTTTAAATGAAAATTTCGAAACTTCACGAGCTCCATTCAAATATGACCTTTCACTTTTTTCAAAACCAATGCCGTTGGTGCCGTCATTCCAGCGAAACTCACTCATGTTTTAAATCGTTCTCCGTTTCGAAGATCATTCAATATTCTCGATCTCAGGATCGTGAATCGACGTAATTTCCGCCATTTAAAAAATAACTTTCCCTGATACTTATTATACCTACGCCGTATATCGTAGCCCCACTTTCGGCCACATTTCAGTAGTCAACCTCGTGCAAACCACAAATACTGATCCTTTTGATGAAATCTGTTGTCATATTTTTATAGAAGACAACGTTTTTTGACAAATTATTATCATAGAAATTTGACGATAATTAAGACTCCAAAAAAATCCCATCATATTGCTACTGAACACGTCCCCATTTTATTGATAAATTTAATTCATTCCTAGTTCCTAGTGAACCATCCAAGGAGATAAAAAATATGTTCATATGTATAAATGAATAAGTTCAATCGAACAACGTTTCGTTGCATCAAAATTTACTCCATCAGCTGCACTGCAGTTTTTAAAGTTTGACCAATAACCTGTCCTCGCATTAACAATTATTTTTGTCTTATCTCAAAAATATTTCGTTGTCCATATCGAACTGAATATTTCGTACGCACGAAACAAAATTTATTTTATTCAGCACCGATTTTGCTTGTAGTGTTGAAATCTGAATTGTAAGAAATCAATCGAAACCCCGGCACATTCCCGTATAAGCGCAAAACCAGAACGCACTGCACACACATGTATTGAGTTGTTTCGCATACTAGGAAGTCTGTCGCGACGTATTGCCAACAGGAAGTACAATCATCGACTTACACTTCCATACATAACGTATCGAAAAAAAAAGAAGTATGAAAAAAAATGATCCCTCGCCCCGTAATAAACTGGAACTTTGATTTGCTTTTGTATTTGTGTGCTATAGTGATGATTATTCTTGAACTTACGTGCAATTGTTATGGTCGATACAGAATTATTCAAATAAACCATCGCTTAATATCCGAATCCCCGTTTCTCTCTCGCTCTCTCTCGCTCTCTCTCTCTTTCTTACGTTCATGAATGAATACATTCTACAGCTAAAATATTATTGATGTTTTTATTTCATTTTCGCCTTCTTTCACTCACTGTCTCGTGATCGTTATTCTTCTTTTTTTTCGTTCTGATAGTACCGCGTCGTAACTTTCACAGCTTCCTCATATCGCGCAACGAGCGCACCTATGTAAGTATATTAGACTTCTAATAGACTTATATACACATCTACAAAAAATGTATAGAATATATGAAGCTTTATGTACATACTTGTATACGGACGAGCGGACATTCGAACATAAATGTTCTCACGTAAGCACGTGCACAAATATTCTTCGTATGCAAAATGACAGCAACAGAAAAATTAACATATTTGTATGAATTCCAATTTTTTCCCCTATATTTTGCGATTTGGATGGTCAACATTTTTTCGTGTAATTGTTTAAATTAACCTTCAAGAGTATTTTTCATTATTTTCTATTATAACGCAGTAGTCTCCCCACAATCATGTTCAAAAGTTAATTCTCTGGTTAATTTTCAAAAATCTAAAAATCTAATCTAATAATGTTAGTTTTTGTATCTTATAGGAATGTAATAACATGTGAACTTTTGGAAAATATATTTAACATGAAGTTTAGAGTTTGAAAAACAACCACCTTTTCCATGTCTAATTAAAGAGCTGATTTTCTATATCGCTGATGTATCTTCGAAACTAAACGGTAGAAATTCGTATAATTTTTAGAAAAAATTTGCTATATGTTATCCTGTATTGAGAAAAAATGAGAAAAATTTGTAGAAAAGTTTCAGAGCTATATTCCGTGAAATATCGATTTTTCTAGGGCTTGCCGCAAGAACCCTTGCAAAACTGTGCAATCTTCGATTGCCAGCATCTCGGGAGAGTAAATCTTTTTGAAATTTCGTATTTAGTTTCATAATCGTATCATGAATGTGTTCTTAAAAATTTTTCATTTCTGCACAAAAAGGCTTTGGCAAAACTACTGCCTTGATGTAACGATGATAAAAATATTTCGTTTTGATGAGCGTTGAATTTTGTTATCCGCTATCTTGCAATTATTTTGTCAAATATAAATTCGCTGCAAATTCAAAAATGTATATTTGTTGAAATTATGGTTTGGGTATACAAAATATTTACCTGAAAAAATAAGAGAGATTAAAATTTTAGCAGAGATACTCTTTTGAATAGTAGTTTGAAAATATCCTCCTTGTTTTATTAAATCTAAAAGAAGAAATCATAACAACGTTAGAGTCTATGAGCGATGAGTGAAAATCAATGGTGTAGAAAGACTCGTAGTAAACCTGATACATAACCAGATGTTACAAATCGCCATTACATCACGATTGCATTGTGTCCCGAATCTTCTCTTTTATTACCGATTTCTCGTATTTTCACTTCGCTCAGCTTCCTCGTGCACTTTGCTCGAGGCGTGTGCGATCGATCTGTTCACAGAGGAGAAACAAAGCCTATATAATCATCGAGGCAGCATTTCTCTCTTTCGAGTGCATGCGTGTTGTTAAATTTTATGATAAACCGGTTGATTTGATCACTCCTGTGATTACACATGCTTACACATACATTTACATACACACACACACACCCACCAGTTCGTTAAAGTCTCTGGTTGCAAATGGGCGAAAGCCTTTCTCGACAGCACCTCACGTAATAAATAAACGATCAATCCCCTCCAAAAACTCGTCGTTTCGATAATAACTCGAATATTATGAGGATGATCTCTACACTGACCGTACAACGCTTGTCTTCCTTGTGGTTATTCATAACTACTTGGTGGGTCGAAGGAATACTTTGGAAATGTCAGGAGAGTGTTTTCTTTTGGTTAGTCGTTACATATCTGTAGATATTTATATATATCAAGTATACACATACACAAATGCCTCTCTTGTCTTGTAGTTGTAAAGCAATGCTGCATGGATATACGAGGATTGAACTCTCGTATCAATCCGTACTCACGTAATCATAAAAGACGGGAGCCCGCGTGAGTTTGTAGAGAGACGAGGAAGTAATCATGACGTTAGGCGAGGGACTGCGAGCTGGAGCGGCGTGCGATTCTATACACATGCATTGATACGTTACATCTCTATTGCGTACATTTATATACATACGTTCATATACATATTTATACGAAAATACACATTGAGACGAAGTAGTAAATACGTTATCCAGTATGTATGGGTTCTAATATGTGTATCATATATCTGCGTTTTTATTTCTATCCAATTTTCTCGTCCAAGTAATATGTATTCGGATGTGTATGAAACTCTTGGAAGATCGTCTTTGCGGACGCGTTACCCGTTACAATCTCAACAGCTGGACAAGAACTCGTATGTGCACAGACACATGTAGTTCAGGCTCACACCTATACAGCATTTTCATCGTAAGGTGCATCAACGTCGTAGGAAATTCTGTGGTAACAGGTTATTGTGTTGAACGCGAGCACTTGTAATCGCGGTCACGCGAGACTCTGGAAAATCTTTCCCTTTCGTTGCGAACCAATGTTCAGCCACACACGAGAAGTGAATGATTTATGTTTATGTAAATTCTTCACGTTTTACAACTTATGAAACATTTGTTTTTGTGTTTGTTTTTGTTTTACTTTTGGGAGAATGGTTTTTTCCGCATGTTACTATCCTACACGACCAAAGATCGATGAGAAATGAATAATAAGTTTATAGATATGATAATGATCGATGCATCGAATGATCGACGCGACGCTTATTAATGATCGTATTGTGACATTACAGAGTTTTTGCAAGCATGGATTTTCCATGAGATCGTTTATACGTGGTAGAACAGATGCTCGAGAAAACAAGTGGATCAACAGAGACATTTACGGATAAAAAAAGGAAAAATATCTTACAAAGAAACACGAGAAATGAGTTAGAGTTTTTCATGATTAACACGAAACGCTGAGAGAAATAAACAACGGTTGATAGGTGCGATAATTACATACAAAACAGACGATCAAAAGTACTATGCGACGCTCTCTCGTTTACTTTTTTATCCAATTTTTTTTCTATTCTTCGATTAACATCGAAAGCACATGCAAAAATGTTCTTAGAAGACAAATCATATGTAAGGCAAAATGGACCAGAGAGAAAACAAAATAATTCAGTGGAAAAAATCCTGATGGGATTCTGAAATTTCCGAGAAATTCGTGTCGTTCAGTGCAGTATGTAAACACCTTTACGTCACTTTTTCTCATTTTTTATCATCATATCGCACACTCGTGTGATATCCTGTAATTGCTGTCGTCTATAGTCCAATGAAAAATGATAAATGACGTTTTTCTTACCATAAGAATTCGTTGAAAAAAGCACGTTTTTACCTTCGCATAAAAAATTATCTCATTGCTAATATAATTTCAGGTCATCATTTAGTTCGATCCAATTGAAAGATTACTATGAATACCTGAATTATTTGAATTCATTAACACCGTGAGTGACGTGCGTAAGCTTTGAACTTCATCATCTTATTTCCCAGACTGTTAATTAAATTGATTAGTTTGTTATTCTCCAGTTTCTGACTTCGACATTGTTGTCGTGTTTTGTGATTGATTCCATTCTATTGCCAAATGGGTTGTGCAAGACTTTTTATTCTTACAAGTGCTTTTTATTATTATTTACGATCACACAGCTGAGATAATTGCTATGAATAAATATCAACGACTAAATTTATGAGACACGACTGCCTCGGTTTCATCGCGTCGTTTGCAATTGTAAAATTCTAATAGTTTCGTCAACTATCTTTGCACGAGGAAAAAAGGGTAATTTTCTACGACAATTTACACTCGAGGAAAAATACTTGGGGCTTCTTCAGTTTCGCTTCATATGCATCAGCCTCCATATAAAGATTGAATCACGACATATCCATCGTATATAGATATATTTATTTCAGTCTCACAGGAACTACTCCATTACGGCAGGCGAGCGGCAGGTCGGTTTTGTCAAACCATGGTATAGTGTCACGCCAGACTCGAACGTACACGAAGCAAGGATCGTTGAGCGGTGTATCGAGTCTCGTTGTAGAGAAATGCTAGCAGGAAGAAAGCGTAGCGGAAAACCAATAACACGCTGTTATATCGACCTGGCCAACTTTGTGCAAACGTTTAAACGTGGGAAATTCATAAGGGGTCGTGTGTGCCACGACATGGATAAGTCAAACATGTTACTTTTGGTGTAACTTTAATTTGAATTTTATTTTTCAAGCCCGATCCCAAAAGTTTAAAACTTATATAAACATGAATAATTATTTTTTACTAGACTGACCAATTAATAATGTTTCTATAAGAAATTTGCGACGGAATTCGTTGATTCGTTGATTCAATTCTACAAATTTGACAAGCACATTAAATACAAGCTTCGTGTGAACGTATCGTCGTTCATTCATGTTCGTATAAAAATCTAATAGAAATTATCACATATAACAAATCAGGAGTCAGAACGAAGTAGTGAAAATACGTGAATTATTTCGACTGCAACATCGTCGAATTTGACGCTCCATAACTCTTTGTAAGACCTTGCACATAAAAGGGTAGCACGCGAAAAGTATAAGAAGCTTGGTCGTCTCTATACCGTATTACGTTTGAAAAAAAAACGCAATCTTCATGTCCCGGCCAGGTCGGCCCAACTTGTGGATCAAGTATTTCAAGGATATCTCGGGCACTGCCCCGAATATTCTCATCCGAACGTTTTGACATAGTGCATGCATGCGCCTGCCTCCTGGAGACACTGTTTTACTGAATTACTTATATACTTAGAACCCCCATAAATACTCAAAATACTATACATACATATAAATCCCTTTGATATAGTCATGGATGATATCCAGTTATCTCTGGAATATTTGAAGTATAGGAAGAGGTTTGTCATCGCGCGACAAGAGCTAATACGTGGTCCGGTATTACCAGGTATACGTCGAGTGAAATCCAGGCCACCAGTCCATGTACTTGCGTGAGCTACGTCGTCCCGGTCAGTCGTTGTAACTGCGCGATTCACCGTCACACCTTAGCAATAGTATGATCCAATGCATGTGAAGGCTAAGATGTATGTACGACTGGGTACGCCATCATCAATGTGAACATCACATATATGCCATACAATGTAAGGCAGAGAGATGCTCTCAGAAAGTCTACCTTCCAAATGATCATGGCTCGACGATCACGATCAGAATTCCAAGTCTCTTTCCTCCCTCTTATTTCTTGTTATGCTTTAAATAATTCATCAAAGCTGCTAGTGCATTTAAGTAACAAGAGGAGGCAAAGTCTACATCGATACCGTTACATCGTATCGCTTATTACAGCAGCATTACAATCATAGGTGTGTTTCAGCGCGTGGCGAGTTGAGTACGAGTCTCACGTTGCACTTATACATGCATGTCGACTTTTCGTTAGACAAGGGCTTGATTTTTATCAACCTAGAATAGTCTTTATGTTGCGACAATGTTTACGGATGCCACGCAAATCTTCAAGTGACATCTTTCTTTCCTTCGATGGGACATTCTTGTCTCTCAAGTCTATACGTTATTTAATCGCGAAAAGTTAACAAAGAGCAAAGTGCTGTTGCAAAAAGTGGAAAGACCGAGATTCTATGAGTGACTTTTTATTGAACGTGCATAGATATTTGTATATTTACATGTTATATTCAGACGGTAGCTTCTAATTATACAATTTCTGCAATACACAACGAGATTTCCATCGCATCTTTCGAAACAATCCGACCGATCACTTAGCACGAGAATAACTGGGATTAAAAACTCTTAATGTACGTTTAAATATACGAGTGAATTTTTATTGGTTATTCATTCGAAGAAATGAAAACCCAAGGTAGATTTTTTTAAATCTTCGATTTTTAGTCGTTTCATCCACGTATTTGAAGTTGTTATTGGCAATATCCTCGTTATAAAGTTACCAGGTGATTAATCAATCATTTGCATCATTTATATCTTACAAGAAAAGACAATAAAGTTCTTTGCAACACATTTAAAAATTTATGCGTATGGTACAGCTGACAATAGTGTTTCCTTTGAAGAATTAGTCGATCGTTAACGCTAACGAACCCCACAATATTCCAGCTGTCATTGAAAATCGTGTTTTCTTATACGTTGTTGCATTATTGCGGAATCATTGTTACAATCCATAATTTCAACTATAGAGTTTTTGTCTGTCATTCTCTCCATGTAACTCCATACTTGATGCCTTCGGCCATGAAACCTATAAACTTAAGGAATAAGTCAAGAGGTCATGAGAGATTGCAATCGTCGTGAAATAAATGTGCGCTCCTGTCCGCTTAGTCTTTGTCGTACACGTTTTATTATTGCTCTTCAAGTTCCTTCCAATCTCGCAATGTATTTTTTTTTTCGTAGGCAAACTTTATGGCAACAAATCCTGACGTCCGTGAATTTTTGAACTTATGAAAAGTTTTCAACATCCAATTGAACGAAATGATACTTAAGTATGAGTCAGCTCTCTTGTCTCTCCATAGTGAAACGTTTTTTGTCCATTTGAATCAGTTCCCTAGACGCGAAGAATGCGGACAAGTTTTTCATGGCGTGAAAATTATATTCAAAAAACCAAACGGAAAAAGATTTGTGTGAATTAATGGCTCATGAGAATGCTGGCTGAACCGGTTTGATTAATTATACACTTGTGATATCTTTCACTATATTTTCGGTTCTACACTTAACCACCTCCGATTGGACCCGGATTAAAAGAGCAAACGTCTGAGTTCCGCTCATCAGTCGTACCTGAACACGTGTTTTTGAGGATTTCTGCTCCTCTATGATTAACTAATCGGGCGTGAATTCAACAGAAGTGAACAAAAAACTTTTGAGTGGAACTTCGAATCATTTTGGTTGTTTGTGAGTAGTGAAATCTTTCCGGAAGTACTTTTATTTAGTGCTGACGTCAACCGCGACGAACTCCACGTCAATATGGTTCATGGGGATCAAACTCTTGCCAAGTTCACGTTTATGAGCCTTTATGACTTAGAGTAAAAAATATCAAGTCATCACGTTAATAACATCCCACTTCAAGGTGCAATCGATCAAATCAAGATCCGTGTGATATACGGAGGATATTCATATTTTTATTATTATTCATGCAAGGCTACTTTTTGGAAACCGTAGGCCACAACTAAAAAGTTTATCATTTGTAATTGTAATTGTTTCTGTTATAAAATGCAGTAATCCATTTTAAAATGGAATTAATTCTCACATCTAAAAGAACAAGAATTTTGATCTTCGGATGACCTTTTCCATATTCGATTTTCTTTTCACATACGAAACTCGGTCACCATGGAGTATATTGACCTTCGGATCAGCTTTTGTTATTATTGCCTGCGAAGGTTTCTCCATCAATTGGTTTTTTCGACAGCTTCTTATTCGTAGTTCGTAAAAAAAGTTGCAATGTACGAGCTGTTCCGAATCTTCGTGATAGTTCAGGTTTTAGACAAGCAATCGAAGGCCTTCTTTGAAACCCACATGAAAGAACCGAAATAAAATGTAAATTAATTTGGATGTGGAAATGTCAAATGTTTTTTTCTTCGAATATGAATTTTTTCGTGCTCAAAAATTTCATTTCTCGCTTATTAATCCTGCGTGTATCAAGGCCATGTCTTTACACCCACTTTTGGCCAACTCTACTAATTTCCATGTTCCCGTGAAACCTCATAAGTTTTGGGCCACAGTCACTTTACACTGAAGCACTGCTGAATCGTATTTGCACGCAGGCCAAGGGAAGCTGTGGAAACCCGATCAATACAGATGGCAACGTTTTTTTGCTGAGCTTCAGTTAATACCACAAAAAACTTAAAAAAAGTACCTCCTGCTAATCAATCGATGTGCAGCTCGGTACAGGGCTAAGTGGGCAACCAAACCAAGTATCGAACTCGCTTAAGGCTGTTCAACTTGCAGTATCGCCAAAGCCGCGCATGGATCGATCGCCCATTGTTATCAATTGTTATATTTTTTTCACACATTGTTCATTAGTTACAATATGACAAAAACGTTTTACAAAAAGCTCAATCTTTTGAAAAAAATATTGAAAGTATAATCTAAAAATCACTGCGTAATAAAACTTAAAGTATTGAATTCCGCACATTTACAGGACTTGGGAATAAAACTTTTCAAAAAGGAGATTATTAAATCGTGACAGCACCGAAATTTTAATTAAATAATCAGTGCGATCTTTCTCGATCGACGACCGATAGCCAAGACTTTCGGTCACTGATCTTTCACCACTAACCTTGAGTCTATACAGGACAAATTTCGTCTATAACTCATCAGATATTTTTTCACGAAGGGACCAGAAAACCGGTGTTCCATCTTCGAACCAAGATATTATGCATATTTTATGGGGGACAGAAAAGTACGGAATTCCCCACAAACAAGGATATTACGTGAGTATCGGGGGCCGGGAGAGGGGAAAGGTGGAAAACATCGTAAATGATTATTCTATAACAATACCATCAACTTATTTTATCTGCTTTCTTAGAATTTACCTCACTGTAACAGAAGTGAATGATAATGTTTCTCAAAAATAGTTAAAAAAAGTTTATAACAATTATAAAAAAGAATAATTCGGCATGTTCTTATTTAAAATTACAAAAAATATTTAAAAACACGTGTACTCACGTATTTTTATCCGAAATCGTTAGAGAACAAAATAATATAGAAACTGTGAAAAAGTTACGGCTATTGGCACCCAGGGGCAGGCACAGCGGGCCCAAGAATGATTAACGACGCTTCACCTCTAAAGTCTTCCGAAGAACTGCTGACAAAAGTGTAAGGTGCACTTGAGGACGACAAAATCGAATTCACGTGAAGAAGGAAAACGGCTGTGGTGAACTTACGAATCGCAACAGATAAAAAAAAAAAAAAAACGTTTGGGTCAATTTGGTCGAGCGTGATCTTTATAGGGTGCATTTTAACGGACACAACCCTAAAAACATGCAGTGATCGAAACGATTGCACTGTGATTTTGATTCAGTAAACTTATCATGTGAGCTACAATTTTGGCTGATCTCATAGTTATTCATACTAAGGAGGGAACGTAATTAAAAAAAAAAAAAAAAAAAAAAAAAAAAACAAGTACAATTGTAATTGTTTTATTGCGTCATAAAAATAGTCTAAATAGTTTCGCAAACTAGAGTAAAACTGGTCAGACTGAGTAAAATTGAAAGCAGTGCGCCCAAGAAATGTGTCTTAACAGATGGACGACTAATTCCATTTTTATCCTGCGGTCCATGTCACATAAATCTATTCGCATATCTCCATCTTTCACTCTTTCTTTTGAGATGTGGTAACTATAAGGCAACGATTTCTCCAGTTTGTTCTTCGTTTCAGCGATAATATGCGCTAACTATCGCGTTTGGCAATACCGACCTACAACTATAAACACAGAATAGACATAGATATATACGAATACATAAACATATATACATACTGTGGTGCATTAAACTCGGTCATTTGCAATTCCGCATTTTTCACCCTACGTAGTTCACCCATTGCCAATGTTGTCGCTGGAATTCACAGTTGTATAGAAGTTACTTAAACACTAGTGGTCAAACGGCTCAAGAACTATCGTAGTATTCGCAAGAAGTCATGCACCTGTGTCATGTTAATATATATGTATATGTGTTGCAATCGACGTTTCCATTGGATAGTTGATCGTCATATCAGCAACCACTTTATAGCTGTTTACTCGGTAAACAAAAAGCATGTGGGTCGATTGTATCCTTTATATTTTCAAGTCGGGGTAACATTTTTTGCTTCATCTCCGCGTGCAAACTGTAACTCGATTACGACAATTATTTTCTTTAGTTTTCTCGATTTTAATAAGCTTTTAAATCTTTAAGACGTTACTTCGAAAACAAAAACGTAATTGTTGCTACAGAGCTCGACACTATACGTTTTTTTTTTTTTCGTATGAACAGTGATCAATACACATTTTTTGTGAGATAACAGAGACCCACGCAAAAAGGTAAGCTAATCAAAGCTTTTCGCGGTTAATTCTCGTGGTAAAGATTTTAAGAACTGCCTTGATCACGAAATATGTTTCTTCTTTTCGATGCTTTCAGCCATATTGTGGGACTTGAGTTATTCAAGGTATCTTTTCTTTTTCAGGTTTTTGTTATTTTAACAACCAATTCAACAATAAATACCTGATTTTTTTGGCTTTAAATGGACCCTGGAACATTCATAAAAATTCACAAAACAAATACGATCAGTCATTATTTGTTAATTGGACAGATGTAAAAAAGTCGTCGAATTTCGTACGTTTTCATGCAATATTTCACTCGCTATCAAACTGTTATGAACATCAGAATGGAAATTCTGTCACAAATTCCATACACACCAAAAAATTATCAACTCCAAAAACTCCCTCAAATATGACGTTTCAACGCCAATGCGTACAAAGAGTAATGCACGAGTCAAAGGATGAGTTAAAATCATCGTAAATATTTGCTTTCTCTTATCAACACAATTATACTTTTCACAAATCCATGGACATTCACTAAATTTGCGAATTTAATTTCTGAAACTTCGCCGGAGACAAAATGTGTCATCACACATAGTAAAATATATCGTAACTGCCTATCGTCATCTAATAAAATAATATTAATTTGCATTAATCAATACAAGAATTTACATGAATAAACGGTAAACCTTGTCTTGTAACACACGTATGATTAATGAAGCTCTTGATCGCGCTTGAAGAGATCATTGCACGGCAAAAGACTTTCGTAGATGCTGCGTCCTTCTGGGTGCGTGTGTACGTCAACATTTCTAGGGCTATTAACACGACAAGTCGGACGTGTAATCCGTAGTTGTTTGCTGAACAGTTGTCTTGGTCGATCACATCTGAATCTTCTTTAATACATACGACATAATTTATACACACATCCATTTATGTGTTTATTCATCGAGAGAAGAAGTGAGAACTATGCAACATACGAAATAGAAAATGAAAAAAAAAAAATGACGTCTCTAAGCATTACCAAGTTGAACAAACAGAGGACCATCATTTATATGCGGCTTGTAATGCAAAATTTCGTAATGGCGATTTATTAACGGTTGTTTGATTGTGGATTTTTAACGACGATAATAAAAGACCGCATAGAGCATGCAAACCTCTCATCCTCTCAATTTTACTCTTTATAAATTTACGTGTTTACCATTGAATATTTTTTCTATAATCCTTTTGAATCGTTCGTAAGATTCAGCTCAACTTTGAGAATTTGGGTTATCACAGGTTGATGAAAATCATGTGTTGATAAATTGGCGCCACGAAATATAAACCGTGAACAATTATGAATTTTAGCGATTTTTAATATACAGAATATAAATTTTCATAAAAGGAAAAAAAACGTTTAGGTTATTACGAAATGTTCTTGTTTGCTCATGGAAATTCATATGTTGCATCAAAAAAATTACCCTAAATTCAAGGTCGTCTCCTCGTTTCTATTCCGTAACCGCAGTTCTTGAGATTCAATATTCTTCGTGTTGTTCGACCTTTTGAGTCATTATTTTTTCTTACATGCAATTATCGAATTTGGAGTGTTTTGAGTTTATGGAGAAATTGCCATTGTAATATTCACAGAATACTAGAAGGACAAAAAAACAATTCATGATGGAGTGAGGTATTCGAATATTTATTTCAATGTAGTATTTCTGCAATTGACAAATGATGAGTATTTTTAATTTTTTTATTATTTAGGAATGCTCCAACAGAGATTTTATAAAAAAAAAAAAAAAATACGGTATTTGTTGTTGAAATAGTAATTTAATTTTGGAAAAAACTGCAAAAAAATCGTTAGGTCAACATAAGTCGCACTGTGGGTAAAGGGGCATATCAATGAACTTATTCGTCAAAATAATAATTAGTGAAAACTCTGACACTTTGTATAACTTGTGTATTTTTCTGTAAACTATAATTTTTGGATTTTGCTACTGTACCATCAACACAAAAGGGATGTATATTAAGAACATACCCATTAAAAAATGAATTACATGATGGCGTAGTGAAAGGTAAAAAAGTAAAGAGTTTTGTTTATTTCATGTTCTGTTCTTTAAACGATATTTCATTGTGCACCTCACTCTTATACCGTTAATTTATACGAAGTTTAAAAAGCCTTGATTTCGCACCCACGGTAAAAGTAGTTTCGCGAATTTTTGCCTATACAAACAAGTTGGCATCGGTGCAACTCATATTCATGAGTTAAAGCATTACGAAAAACGTCATTTCCTTTCTCGATCGTAAACCGTTTCCCCTTACACTCCCGCCTCAAGAGGTCAGATTCCTGTACCATAGAGATCTTTCGACGATCAATGAATACCTTTGAATCAAAGATTTCATCGATGAGAATGGACTATGTGACATTATACACACACGCTCCCTCGACCCACTAACATATGGCTACGGTGTAACAATCTTAGACTCATATTTCACGTGTATCGACTTATCAGTGATACGAGTCAATGTTACGCTGACTTGTTTACCACACTCAATGGAAATTCTTCATAATCACAATATACGTCAGCGAGTGAATTGCAAATGAAAAAACAAATATGCACCGTTGTACTTGCATATACCATTGACGGCGTCATAAATTACTGGTCTTCAAAACGACAAAAAATTGTTTCTTCCTGCATGAAAGCAGTTATTCTTATGGGTTTAGTTACCGGAATCTAAATTAGTTGACATAATAGTGTCGCCCTACGGATTTCTTGCTATAATGAGATTTGGATAAATAACTACGCAAAACCTTTCGTTAACAATGAATTCTTATGAAACTACACAGGACTCCAACCAAATCTGCTGCAAGTGAACTGCTTGGTCGTAGCATTCATGGATTTGACAGGATTTATTTTGTTTTTCAACAAAGAGCCATTATTCTTGTTGTTCATATCTCCACGAGTGTGATCACATGAATTACAACGAACTTTCGGTTTGTTCTATCATGTAGAGAAACACAAAAAAATTAAGCAGAACAAAAACTCCATGGAATAATTATTGAAAAATTACGTTAAAAAAATAATAAATTTCTTGACACAAAACAGGCCCATTGATATGATGATTTTAACAGCAGTGTCATATTCGACCATTGAGGGTCTTATTTAACAAAAATCTGACTGTTTTGTGATTCTGCACATTTTATATGATTATTTTGAATTTGCAAAATAAAGAACGCATATTCAAATGCTTCTTTCATCGTTCTCCAGAGCGTCATTGAGTTTTGATGAATTGATGAAAATTGAGTTTGATTGAAATCAGTTATTCTTTAGTGTTTTTCGAAAAAGATCAACAGCATCAAAAGAAATAATGCATCATCAAATCATTATTAAAAAAAAAGTTGTACTATCAGGGCAGGTGACAAAATCCTAAACGTAAAAACTAGTAATCTTACGATTCTGTGCACCAGCATGTTTCGAAAAATTCATGTCACAGATTCATTTTGTGGTCAGAATGCGATTTAGTGTAACAAAGTGTACACAGCATGCCTGCAATTACTCCGACGAGATATTTTTTGCGGTCCGGAATTATTGATGAGATGACAAGAAAAATTATGAAACAATTTTACATAATAATTGAGTATTTCAAACAGCTGGTTCTTTGCGTTAAGTATTTCAGTCGAGCCGGCTTGAATATATACAGTACGAAGCTTATAATTAAAAATTAAGAATAGTTTTGTACGACATTCAAACCAATTAAACTGGAATTCCTAACGAGGATATAAATGGCTAGGATAAAAAAATAACCGAATCATAAACAAAAAGTATCGGTCATTGATACATTGATTTATTTTCACAGATGATACACATTCGAAATAAAAGTTCTGAAGTTTTAAACGTAATTGTGAAAAGTTCGTTGAGGCCAAGGTTAAGTTTAAGCTGATGCATAATGTTTGCATGAAGATATTTTTACGATTGCAACATAACAAAAGTACAAATGCCTATTGAAAGTCTGATTAGTAAAAGGAATTACCACTGTACAAAACTCGCTTTTGAGTGTCAAGAATGCTTATCATTAGAAGAGCTGCAATTCACAGTTCTAGTTTGACACATTTTGCATACATGAGTTGCAAAGTTATCTGTTAAATTTTGCCTGTAACTTCCTGTGTGTTTTTCTTTATCAAATTCTGGACAATATCAACAGAAGTAGTTTTTTATGCGAACTGTGAAGTTTGTTTGTTACTTAAATTGATAATAAATGCGTTCATTAACGTAGACGTTCGAATATTAGTTCCCAGCGTGAAAAAAGTGCGATAAATGACGCAATCGACTCGTTTCTCGCTCGCCTCGAAACTTTATTTTTCCGTTACGTCACAATCGAATACACGTTTCCCGTAATAACGCTTTCGTGACCATGAGTACTCTCGTTTCATCGTTTCTTTGAACTACAAAAGTTTCGTTTTGTTTTCGGTTCTTCGCACGTATGAACCATTCATGGAACTTTGAATTATTCTAAGCCAACTAGAGCAATCATATCATGTGATCACTTTCGATCGTTGCTGTCACTGATCGTTAACACAAAACGAAGAGCAAGACAAGTGACGAATTCGGTCAATAAATTTTATAAGAATCAAATAAACTTCAATGCCAACAACGCTCGTGTCGTTTCACAAAATGAGTAACAAGATATATGGCAAATGATTGAGTCCGTCATCGACGTTACACAATCACCATTAAATTCTCAATTATTATATTTGACCTCCACGATTAATGGAAGAACAGTCATCTACGAAATATCAAAAGTCTTAAAGACTTTCGAATTTACAAAATCTATGAAATTCATTATTTTAGCCGTGTATAAATGATGGTTCATAATCGTTTCGAAATGTTAATCTCTCGTATATGAGAATACATCAAGTACAAGAGAATTACTTGTTCAGACATCATTTGGAATGTTGATTGATTGACATACAAATGGGATGATAAAATAGATGACAGAAGTAAGATGTATTCTAAGTGACATTGAGGTTACTATAGTACGTGGAATACCAACATTTTTTTTTTTCAACGACTTGTTTTCTGAATGAGATTTCCAAGAGGATGTCTGAATTGATGACCACGTGCTCGAGTTTTTCACACCAACAAAGTTACGTACAGATCTTCGAGAACAGGCGAAGGGGCGTTAAACTGCAGAACCGTCTGGGTTTAAATGCACCGTGGGTTTACGTTCTTCCACATGTTCAACGGCAAGTTTGAGATGCTCGGTTGCCTCTGGTAATGACCAATGTTCGTTCGGCCTCTGCACACCGGCTGATGGTCGCTGTAACGAAACGTCGACTTGCCGTATTATCCACTACCAGTACTATTTCTATATTATAGTATATGACTGCGGAATACTTTTGCCAGTTTTCTATGACATATACCGTTTCTAGTGGAGCCATAGTAAACTCTCTGTATTTCAATTCATTATCGTGTCATTCATTTCTCCTTGAAACAAGTGAAATGTAGCAGTATGTACTCTTATTAGTTGATAGGAAATTGTACATACTACGCACAGTAATGAAGTGTGCCTCAGTGAATCGAAGTAACTGTGACTTTTCAGGTACAAATTCCTTGCAAATGGCTTTCGGTTTTCTTCCAATTATTTTTTAGTTTTCATGCCAGTAAAAACATCACCACGACATTTGCTTTCAAAGAAAAAGCAACCATAAAACGTTCATTGACAAACTTGATGTTATTATAGTTTCTTTAACGTTTCAAAGATTTTCTATAATTTACAGAAAACCAAACAGCAATCACAACACAACAGGAGTTGGTCGAAATATCACGTGTTGCTATATGGTTTTTTATTTATTATTTTTTTGCAGCAATTATCATACAACTTATAGTTTCGTTTTTAGAATAAATTAGGTTCGAAAGTGACTTTAGAAGGATGATTACTTCTTTTGTTCCTGTGTGCGTAATACAACATGCGGTTGCACTGAACCACTATATTCAATTTCAAGACTACGAGAGTTGTGTTTATTTTATCATTTTTGATAATAAATCCCTACTTCAAAATTATATTGGAATGTTCAATATTTTTCTGATTGATTATATGATGGAGGGCTTAATGAAAATAACATATTTCTTTGTTCTTAAGAAACTTTGGCACATTTTTTTGAATCCACGAAATCTTTCAAGGTTAAGGACATCTTCGAAAAAACAAAAAACATATGCCTTTTCTAATCTCATTATCAAGATGCCTTATTACCCCCTTATTTATCAAATAAATTCAATGTGGTTAAGATAATTGTATCGTAAAATTATTCAAATGGGATATTTAGCAGTTTAATCAGTATTTATTTTTTATTTTGTTGTAGTTGTCTTTCCAATGAACGCCAGCGTGGTTTTACCGGCCAGCGAGATGTCGAACATCTACAATAACTCGGTTGTTCGTTTCTGGCAACACATTTTCCATGAAGTTGCTGGTAAGCCTCTTTGAGAAAGCCGAAATACTTTCACACACAATTTTTGATCAGGATCGAACTATTATCGACATTACTTTTTTTTATGTTCTATTAATTTGCTTCTTATAATATTTGGCAGATCCAAGAACGAGAGACTGGTTTCTCATGTCGTCACCGGTTCCCGGTGCAAGTATAATGTTCGGTTACCTCTATTTTGTTCTATCATGGGGACCACGACATATGGAACATCGGAAACCTTACAAACTAAAGAACACGCTTATATTATATAATCTCATCCAAGTTATACTCAGCATATGGTTATTCTGGGAAGGTCTTGATGCTGCCTGGCTCAGAAAATACAGCTGGAAGTGTGAACCCGTTGATTACTCCAACAGTCCTGAAGCGTTAAGGGTAAATTCCTCTTTTCTCGACCCGTTGCCCAAGCTTCATAAATTCATTGATTCATTCCTGTTCATTACCATAATGTAGAAATCAAAATTCATAATGTACTAATTGATTGAACATCGCACAGGTTGCGCGAGGTGTATACATGTACTTCCTGGCCAAGATTTCTGAGCTTCTCGATACTGTGTTCTTCGTCTTACGAAAAAAAGAGAAACAAGTTACGTTTCTACATATGTATCATCATACGGTGATGCCTCTTATATCTTGGGGTGCTACTAAATACTATCCTGGTGGACATGGCACGTTCATCGGTTAGTAGAAGCAGACAATAATATACAAAATCTCGATAAGAAATCACTCCTTTTGATCATCGAATATTTGCGCGTCATGTTTCATTTTATTTTTCTATTTACAGGTGTAATCAACAGTTTCGTTCACATTGTTATGTACACCTACTATCTTCTAGCTGCGGCTATGCCTCAATATCAACAATACTTATGGTGGAAGAAGTACATAACAACCTTACAAATGGTTTGTCTTATCATATTCATTTCTAAATTTTCATTTCAGAAACGAGGAGTTATATTTTGTCGAATCTAAAGGCTTGTATACACGTAGAGAGATTCAAAATGTTTTTCGTTGACAGTGTCATCCTTGATACGTAATTTTTCAAAGATTATTAAATATTAAAATCCTTTTTTCTTCAAAATGGTTACCATTCGATCTGAGAAATCAATCAACCGATTCAGGTAACATTTGGTACCGAGGATCTTTCCACAATAATGTAATGTTTGTTCAAGCGATTTTTTCTTTAACGTCGTAATTTTTTTAGAAGCAAAAAAAAATTGATAAAATTACAAAATCCCGACTCCATCACTCGAATTGCTGTCATTTAACGAAAAATGCTTTGAAAAAATTGTCCTCGGGACAAACTGGTTTCTTGTAAACTTTATTGAAAAAAATGTCTTTTATTTTTGAGTCTAATCATACAGTTGAAATTTCAGTGAACACAATTAGCACTTTAGGGGAAATTGCTTTACAAAAACTTAGACCATGGCTTATGTATTTTTTTTTTCATGTCATTGACTCTATTTTTGGCTCCTTTATAAGCGTGAAAGCGTCAATTATTTTGTATTGACATCCTATTATAATGTTTTGAATTTTCTTTGTTTAATTTTTTCAGGGACAATTTTGCCTGGCCTTTATTCATAGTTTGCAGCTGTTGGTCTATGACTGCGAGTATCCAAGATGGTCATTAATCCTCATTCTTCCGAACGTAATGTTCTTCTACTTCTTATTCTCTGATTTTTACAACAAAGCTTATAGCGATGAGGATAGAAAAGCAATGGATAAACAATTGAAAAAAGAGCTTAAGGCGAAGGCATCAAAGGAAAATGGGGCGATTAAACAAAACGGTGAAATGAATGGAGACGCCGAAGCAAGGAAAATGACGAATGGCAAGATTTCAAATGGAAAAATCAAAAAGTCATAACCGCAGATTTTTGGAGGTAATCAAAAAAACGAATAACATGATTGGGACAAAAATAAATTTATGGAGGAACAGCAAACTTATAGTGAAACACGAAAACTTCAGTGAGTTCCTCGAGTATTCTATATCGCAAATAGGCTCGTCAAATGACGCTAAAATTTTGGTGGATCAAACGGAGGTCGGATTTTTTAAAATCTGGCAAAGTGAAAACAAAAACGAATATTGATCGGTTGAGTGTTGAGTTGATGTACCAACAGAGCATTCGTTTTATTGTCTATGCTGCTTTGCGATCCGATATTACCAGATCGCACCATAGTCGGTAAAACATTCTTCCAATGCTCGGCAATATCACGTCGTACTAAAAAACGATCTCTGTTTAAGACAAAAATAAAGATATATTTATAATGAGCTTATGATGTGGTTGGGGTGCCATGAGTCATCATATGAATTTTTAGTTTCTTTTGCAACCGACGTTTCAATTGACATCGACGACTCGCGGATTAATGAACAAGAATTTGGCTTTGCGGAGTCAATACGTTCGATGGAATCGACACTTTGTTTTTGTTTTTTTACTGACATTACGTTACATTGTTCCTTAAAACTGGACAAAACAATATTTACGTGAATTTAACGTAACGTAAGATTGTACTTCCAAATCTCTGGGCTTCTTCTATCAAAAAAGAACAAAAAACACACAAAAACCGAAAAGCTGTATTTTTTCGTATTTTTCGGTTACCGGATTTTTGCGATGTGAAAAAAAAATACAAGAACAAGCATTATTCTCTCGCGTAGAAAAATAAAATAAATAAAAAATGTATATCAATGACAAACTGTCGAGGGTTTTCACGATCTTACACGAGGTGTCAAGCGATAAATGTTCGTTGACAATATGAAATTGGGTTAAAAAATTAAGCTTTTCTATCTGCCCGCATTGAGGATAACGATTTTCAACCAAACGCCATGCATTTCATTTCACCGAGTTTTGGTTCCGTGAACCCTTCGTATTATTTCTGTATTTTTGTCATTGATAAAAGAACAAAATGGCGAATGATGCATTTTACGCAGAGTGCACACGTTTGCATTAATTTGACTCACGGTCTGACATAAGTTGCTACAGTTGATTGAAAAATTTGCAATTTTTCTCGGGCTTGTCATCGAGAATTTAATTTTTCATTGGTAAAACAGAGACGGTTGCAGAAACCTACAATTTTACGTATAAATTACTTCCAAATAGTTCAATATCCGAAGAAATATACAAACTTTTGGTACATTTTATGAAAATGTCACTCGTCAGATGCAAAAGTGTGAAGTCGAAAACAAGTCTTCATATTTTTGATTCGTCGTAAGTCTGTCGGTGTTGCAGATTTTTTTGAGGCAGAATGATGCAGTCGAACCAACCGTGAACATTATTCGTTGAAACGATATTTTCTTTGTACCTCGTAAACAGTAACGTAGCCCAAACAGAATTAAAAACGCGGTTCATCCCAGAAATAAATACAAACATCACTATTAAGTTGTGTGAAAGTTGCTGCAAATGACTAAAGACAAAAAAGCAATCGTTTGGCAACTCATCGATGTTCCTATAGAACTCGATAGTCGATTTCGATTCATTTTAAAAGACATTTTTTGTGGTCAAAGATTCAGTTGCATTTCTTTATAAAACTGTCCTTATTATCTAATCTCGATTAATTGTGATCTTGATTGAGGGCTTTTCAATGGACGATTTTTCGGTTGGTTCTTGACTTCACCTGGAATAAATTTCAACAGAGTCGTTTAATTATTATGTCAGAGTTTTTAAAATCTGCTTCCGAGAGATTTCGATACAGTTTTTTCGTGATCCACCACCGCTCAAAAATAATGAAATGAAAGAAAAAAAAACGTGCCAATGTGTGTTCGAAAGACGAATTGTTAAAGAAACGAGAAGAAAAGTTAAATAAACATAGATATTTAAAAAACATTCTTTTCCGACGTTGCAGTTAGATCTTGTAGCTGTGTATAGTGTGATCACGGTCATTGAGCTCATAATCCCTGGATAATATAGTGTATACGGTAACAATAAGTGGGCTAAGAGGAAACCACATGCCCGGAAAATAATTTGCTCATTTTGTTTCTTGCTAATAAAGAAATGAATTATTGTAATAATAATAAGCGTTTTACGCTGACGTGCAACAAGTACAAATGCACCGTTGATCCGTGCTGATATCGTACTGACCCAAAAACGCATATGTAGCTATTGCGTGTAGTTAGGCAGTTGTACAATATAAATATGTATATCTCGTAATCAATAAATACTGAAAAGAAATAAAATCGAAATCATAATACTAATTTCGAGATCATAATGCTATACTGAGTTTTCGTAGATTTGGATAATCTAAACGAATTGTTACCTAGAAAAGAATAAACACAATATTCTTGTTGGTCGATGACAGGTCGTTTAGATTGTTAAATTTCTTCGATTGTCAGTAAAAATTAATCTTTATATTTATATACACATTGATTAGGTTCTACTATAAATCCGTGTAGTTGTAATTTCGCGAAAAAAAGAACAAACGTCAATTTTTTTTAGTATTCATTATTATTAATTTTATTACTTTGATTTGATATTATGGTTATGATTATTAGGACGTTTTATTTAGGGTTCGGATCGAGTCCCAAGGTTTTTTCTCTCAAAGTGTACGATATGGCACGTTATCCAACTAATTAATCGTGTCATGTAATAAAATTACAATGAATCATGTGCACCGAAAGAAAAAACATCGGGCCCAAAGATCATGGCTTTAAAATCGACGAGTTAATCGCAAATGCGTTGTAACACGAACCGAGTATTTCAGAAAAGGCCTAAGAATGAGTTTATTTTTTGTTTCTTAGTTATTGTTTGTTTTTTTTTCCACGCCATAAATATAACTTTTGGCAATGGTTTCAATTTTTTTTCTCCTCAATACTTCCGCATTTTTGTTTTTCGATTAAGTCTTCCGTATCTGAATTAAGGATGAGAAATACGGAACGTTCGGTCAGGAATAAAAATATGCAGTATTTCAAGTCAAGTCACTAAATCCATGACATCCGGAATTTTCATTTTCTACATTCGATTTAAATACATTAATCGCACTGTTCTTGATTCATGTTTATAATCATTCTAGCACCTTCAAAAACTCATTTTAAAATGACAGCTCAGTAAAATGAATCTATTATTTTTGTTTATGCGATTGTACGAAGGAGTTGAAAATTGTCAGTCAATTGCCCAGATGCCAAAACTCATGGACCAGTCGATTTGGCTTCAAATCTCTCAGATGCAAAATTTGTGAAAGACATACTTCCGATTTCGATAGTCATCCAAGATACAATAAAAATACAAGGAAAAAATAAATTCAAATGATTACTTTTTGTCAGAATCCCAAAGGATGCTACTGCAATAAATAATAATGAAATATGAAAAAAAAAAAAGAAAACAGTTCTCTACCAGTTTCTACTAACGTATTGATTATTTATCTCAATTTTTCAATATGTTCACGATGTTACGATATTTTGTTTATTCAGCCTTTATAGTATGAGATGTACTTCCAGATTTTTTTGTATTATACAACTCCGTTGTAATTGTTCTGTATAGTAAATCGTATCGTTAAAATTATAAATAGGTGATAAATATAAATGTATACTTATGAAATAAGAAAAAAAAAACGATTTGAGATGTTGATCGGTCAATGTACACAATTTTATTAATAAATAATAGTTACAATATTATTATCATTATTCATTCATGACATACATTATTGAAATGCCTATCTAATTGATAAAAAATGACGAGGGTATGTAGCGAAAATCGAAAGACCCACGCCTCTTCGTTATTCCGCGTTTTTGTATACAAATCGAGTTGCTTTTCGTTGTTTTAAAATATAACGAATAAATAATATTAATTTTAAGGAAGTAACAAATATCCAAAGACACAAACACCAACATTAACAAGTAAAACGTGAAAACTGGCTCTCGTTTCCTTATCATTTTGCACCCTGTTGTTTTCTTATTCTCTGAATGGTTTGGTTTGGTTTTGGATTCGTTCAATAAATGAGCGATTGATCAAAATAATAAATCGTTTTATTTATATATCCGGGCTGGCGTTTTATAGAGATCGGCCCTTCTTTGGCTATACTATTTTTATTAATAGTGTACAAGGGCAATAAAATGTCATTTTGCCCATCACATTTTGTCGAAACGGAAACAAACTAATAAACATCAATTCACAGCGTTTCCATTCGCGCAATTTTTTTAAAATTCTTCTCCACAATCGAGAAAACGTTATTAATGCTTTCATGCTACTTTCTTCTTCAGATAAGCCTTTCGGTAAAAATCACCGAAAAGGTATATGAATATTGATACATTCACGGCGAAAAAGTATGTCAGTAATTTTGGCATCGCGCAATCCATGGCCAGAATCATCATCAAATATACAATTACCATACAAAATTGAGCCTGAGGACAGACAAAATGTAAGCATTACAAATTGCGAAAAAAACAAACTTCTATTCAAACGGAACGAAAAACATTATTTCTTGAGACCTCTTGAGTCATAGTGGGACCAATTTTATTAAACTACCATTTCAACAACAAAAATCGGGAGTTTTGTGGTTCGACATGGTCCCTGAGACACTAATAAATGTAAAAATGAATTCGAACAGTCACTGCTAAATACCACATTTCAACAAATACTCCAATTTTGTAATTTTTCATAAAATAGAAAAAAATAATTTTCTACTAAACTACTATGAAACTGAATGATTTTTTTTTTTTCACGAACTAAATACACTCCAAAGACATTTATAGAATTTGATCATAATTTTTCGAACGGTGGTTTTTGTTTAAAAAAATAGAGGAGCAATTAAAATTGAATTTAGAAATCCTTAGTTCAAGAAACCGCGAGAGTACCAAATTTGAGGTCAATTGCCAAGAAATAAAATGTATGGCTCAAAGGCTTGAACAGAGATATGTTTATCTTCCGTTTTTTCAAACATAAATGAAATGTTATTAGCTGAGTTTGGAACTTACCAACTGCATAACAGTCATGTATTTTTTCCACCAAATGTATTTTCTATATTCTGGTCCCATCGCGGCAATCATGTAGTATGTGTACATGACTACGTGAACTAATGCGTTAAGAAAACCGATTACCAAACCCTGTTCACCAGGTATAAGTTTGAGGTATGCCCATGAGTACAGGGCCGTTATTGCATGATGATAAACGTGAAGGAAGGTCACTTGGTTTTGCTTCTTTCTCATGACGAAGAATATCTAGATCATAATAATAAAATTGATCGATTTGTATCCAAGAATCTTTCATCATTGACCACTTCAATAAGTTTTGTGATCATAGACTTTGTTCAGGAATTATTCGCCCTGATTGTTGATTCAGTGGGTCAATCATAATAAAAGTGAAATTTATTCAAAAAGTTCAATAAAAAAACATGTCTGTGAAACTTCTGTTTATATTTTTATTCTCGAACCTTTTTGATCTCATTTTCGTAAGATAGAGATAATTCCTCAAAGCGTAAGTAAATA
This sequence comes from Campoletis raptor, assembly GCA_948107755.1. Classification (NCBI taxonomy): domain Eukaryota; kingdom Metazoa; phylum Arthropoda; class Insecta; order Hymenoptera; family Ichneumonidae; genus Campoletis; species Campoletis raptor. Next base: position 16,973,590 of record OX403622.1, read on the forward strand.
TTTTCAACTCAATAGTTACAATTGTGCCTGAGAAATGATACGTATTTTCGATAATTTTACAGCATGTGATTAGAATCGTGGATATATATATATACATTTTTTCTCAGAGTTTTATCCAACTTGATCTAATAATGTTATTGTTACTAACCGTGTCGAGAAGCTCAACGATTTTAGAGAAGAAGTACCACCAAGCTGCGTTCGAAAGCTATTCCATGAGAGACAGAAGTCATGATTATAAACGATGACAACAAAACGTAAAATACTTGCAATCATTTTTATTTAATCTTACCCCAGGTTGTATCGAGGCATCCCCGCTGCTACAAGTTCCCATTAGGATGTGCACATAAAATTTTGTCCTGAGTGCCTGCAAGTGAAAAAAGAAACATTGAATGTATTTGAATACAATTTGAAAAAAATAGAGTATTGGAATGATGGACTTTTCAATTCTTACCAAAGTCACCAGCCATATGCTACATAGAACTTGAATTGCGTTGTACCATATCAGTGTGTTTTTCAATTGAAACGCTGGCCTTTTTTCCATGTATTGAGGTCCAACCTTGAGAACGAATATTAGCCAAACAACGATGATAGAAATGACAGGTACTGGAGAGCTCATGAGAAACCATTCGTCGACTACTGGATCTGTAAAAAAATTAAGTCACTGATTATTTCGAGCCATTTTATTATCAAAACACTCGTATTTTCAATTGCAATTTTTTTTTCTTTTTTTATGAATTCTTCTGCTCAAATCGATATGAGTTGAACTTTTTTGCGAATGTGTTCATTATTGTATTGCAACATTTGAAGCATGTAGTTAACCCTCGAGGTGTAAGTACCTTTTACTTGCAATTGACTTGAAATTTGGTACTCAAGAGTCTTTGGGTTCGCTAATTACGAATCTGAACTTGAGATTTGAAAATTCAGAATTCACTGTCTCTTCATTTTTTTAAACAAAAACCACTGTGCGGAATATTTTGATGAAATTCTGTAAAATTCTTTGAAGTGCTTTGAGTTTGTGGAACAATCGCCATTCATATGTTCATGGTAGTTTAGCAGAAATTTTTTTTTTTTTTAACAATACGAAATATAATAATATAATAATATAAACATATAATGACCGTTCATTTTTTTCATTTATGAATGTCCCCGGGATCACGTGGATTCCGGTATTTGTTGTTCAAATAGTAGTTTGATAAAAAAAACAACAACAACAAAAATCGAGTGTGTAAACGTATGCTCAAAAGGTTAAGAATTGTATTTGTTGGCCGGAAATAGAGTTTTCTTCTACAAAAGATAAAGAAAAAGAGTGGGGTAATTAGGTCAAACGTTCGTCAAACGTAAAGAAACGTATTAAACAATTAATTAGTGTCTGTCAACACCGTCGATTAACGAATCTCAATAATGAGTTATGATTCTATTGAGCAAAAGTGGAAGTCGAACGCATAATCTGAAAATTGAATTGAAAGGCGATGGATATTGTGTGAACTCCAATAATCGTATAAATATGTATGAGACCTCTTTCATAAATTGATAAATCAACGTCATATTTCGCCATTATTTGAATTTTCATTTAACACTCAAGTTTGAATGTTTAAAATCTTGGATGGTATCGTGAGAAAACTACAACTATTCAAATTTTTTTTGCCCAGTAAATTCACTCTGAAGACATCGATAAACATATTCCAATTCCTTTTCTCCAATAAGATCAGGACCCCAATAGTTGTTGCCGAAAAAATTTAAATGCTCAGAGGTTTAAAAAGTTTTTGAACATGTAAATAAATCATACGTGCTAAAAAAAACGGAAGTAGCACAATAATGTAGCTCACTTTCACACCATAACGAGGTAAAATAAAAAAAAATAAGACTGCTATTTCCTCTATAACGCATGTTGAATTTTTTTCTGAATGGTGAATCGTTAATTGAAGACCGACGACGTCACTGAAGTTAGTAAGACAGTCGACAAACTAATAGGTAATAAGCCCATGAATAATTGAAACAGAAAGCAGCGCGCGTGCATAGAAACTATGAAAATAATTTCCAATTCATTAGCCCTGTGACGTATCGTTGCGGAGAATTTGCTTGTTTTAGCACGGATCGTATTTCACGTCATCGCACAAATAGTATGGTGTTCGACTCGAAGCACCACTCTCATTTTTTTCAATTTTCTTTAAATTTTGTTTCACGTTATCTATCGTGCAAGAGATCTTCTGTGTTTAGTCGGTATTTCCACTGGAAAGCATCATTTGATCCCCAAATAAATGTCTCCCAAGTGAAGGCAGTCAAATCGACCTTTTCGCCAGGAAGATTTTTATCCTAAGAAACATATTCTATCATATCGATCGTTAGTAACCGTTAAATAAGTCCAAATCACATCCCACCGAATGAAATGCCGGTAGAATAGCGCGGGACACGTCCTTGAGTTTTCTCTCTTCCTCTCTCTCTCTCTGACTCTATCTCTTTCAGTCGCTTTTCTCTTTGACAAGCACGACGCGTACTTGAATCATTTCTGTTCAGCTTCAAACGAGTTTTGGAAGGATGGACATTTTTCAAGGCTGCTCAATCTTTCAATACAATATCTGTGAGGATACTGAATTTGAGAATAACGTTAACGGTGCATGAAAGAATTTGGGTCGGTCGATGACCGGCTTTCTAAGCTACCTCGTGGTGTGTGGTTCCTCTCGTGATGGGCGATAGAAAAATAAAGGGGAGGAAATCGGTAGTGAGAAAGAGAATTTTGATTATTTAATTAAAAGATCACTCAAATGCGAAAACGATATTATGTTGGGTCTTATAATTTGATTACACCAATGATCTCATAAGATTTTTCAACATTTTTCAAAATGAAAGTTCCAATTTGAACGGCAATACTATTGTTTTCCTTAGTTCTATGAATTTTATTGATAAACGAAAACTTTTTTTTTTCTCAAGTCGCGATGAGCATAGAACTTTCAATGATTATTCATTATTGAAGTTTGATCACACTGCTTCTTGAATTATTTATAATTGTAAAATAAATTTGTGGATATGAAGAGGAAAAAAATGAACGAAATACACACCTCTGTTAGCGTCGACGATGTCATTCCAGTTGCTGACAACGCGCTTCATAAGGCTCGCCATGACTGCAGCGTAAGGTGCTTAGACTCGGCAACTTGAAGTCTTATCAGTCAGCCTACAAAGACATTTATTATCATTATGACAGGATAAATACGTATGTAATCACTGATTCAACTTGTACGTGTAAAGTAAATGTAATTATATTTTTTTTTTTTCTAATCGTCACGCAACACACAGACTACACTCGCGCTTTCGGCGTCAACGTCTTATAAGTTTCTACACCAGAAGAAAAAAAAAACTGAAAGACTTCTGGTAGGGCGACTGTTAGCTATGCAGCACACGTGGGAACTTTTTATGTTTTATTGATACTTTCATTGACTCGAGTCTTCTTTCGATCCCTTTCATTTTTATTTCTTTAGTGAAATGCAATATAACGGGAACACACTAGATAACTCACGTGGATTCGTAGAAAAATTGTGATAAGAATTAAAAGATATATACAAAAGACAAGGCGGAAAACGACGATCTGTCTAATGAACAAAAACGCGTCCGCCACGTCCGGCAACTAGTGATCCACTCAATGAAATTCTCTTATATACTCGGAAGATCCGGACCGTATTGAAAAGAAGAAAAAAACGAACTGACCATCCATTTTGTGAGAAAATATAAGTGGTGGTACCCTACCTACGTAGACGGACACTTCCACCTTGTCTTCCCCATCCCCACCTCACTGTAGCCAGCCCCTTCCCCCGTCACTTTGTGTTTTTTTTTTCATTTTTTTTTCAAGGCACACGCCAGAAAGTTTCGACTCTTTCTGACATGTTGTGCTCCTCTTTACAATTATCATGCAGCGTACATACGTGTCGCTATGTCGCTGATAAACAATGAGTTCAACACATGGAGGACTCGCTTATGCAATATAATGAGGTTCATCGGTTAACCACGAAAGCCTAACGAGCCTACATTGATACACATCAGTTGAACCCACCGTGTTATACCTTCGTGCACCTTGCTTTGCACACTCGACCAGTGCGCGTGGGCGTTTATAACGTATCTCAGTTCCATTCGGCAATTCCGATGCTTTTTCTATGTCCTGAAAAAGTCCTGCAGCAGTATTGAGTTCTCTCTTCAATGGGATGTAAAGGAGACGAGGAAGTATTTCGATTTGTCATGATTTGAGTGCAAGTGAAAAGCAAGTATAGTTTCAGAAAATTCCGAAAGGACGCAAACCTCCGGTCCCCTCGTCTCAATACGCTTGTTCCGGTACTTGAAATCTCTTTCTTTCTTGACGTTGTTCAGGAATTGTACCTGCCGTCTGGCATTACCTCTTGAAAATATGGGAAGTCATGAAAAAAGAGTATTTGCTTGATATGGAATTGCAAAATTTCGTTCTTTCAATAACTCTTATTTTCTCTGTATTACGAATTCATATTTTGAATCATTAAAATTTCCAATGGTTACATTTCTTTGTACCTTCCTTTCGATTCCGAGCGCATAATTCAATCACGCTGCGAATACATGAATTTTTCAAAAATGATCTTTCACCTTTATAATTTGCAGAGTTGCAACAATGTGTACACACTTTTTTTTAGCATTTCTGATATTTTCAATAATCCATATACACCAGCTCAAGGTTTCTTCAGTATGCGGTGGATGTCAAAGTGATATGCGATGAAGCATGCAGCTCGTAATAGGCAGATGAGATTCGTAATACTGGAATTTTGACATTTCAAAACCATTGAGCCATTTATAAATCATCATTCGAAAATAATTTTCTTGGCACCGAGCCACTGCCGCATCTATTGATAATTCATTTTTTTTTACTATCCGTATCAATATTGTAAATAGTATTTTCATACGTTTTGTTCCAAAAATAGTTCTCATTGTATCGTGAAGCCACTTCATTGACTCAGGAAATATAAAAATGAATGGATCATGAAAAATGTATTTTAGAAAAAATTACTAATTCAGAAATAATGTAGAAGTAACAAAATAATAGAAATTTTTATTTTACTGGTTTTTCAAATCTATGAAACAGTGAGATAATCGTTTCCATGAAGATAAGCTGTGGATGCCGGGCCATGAGATTCAATTGCGAAGAACTATTTGCAAAAGTTCACAAGTCGCACGTGGCCGGGGTTTGTACTATGACTAACGTCAATAGCTTTATTTGCTAGGAATAAAGTTCTCCAGAAGGTGACAAAGGCAAAAAATAAAAAAGAGAGACAGGGGTAGAGGGAGTAAGAGGGGATTTTTATAAAGCGGAAGTATTGACTTACCAAAGCCACTGAGTATATATGGAGACAATTTCGTAATGACCGAGGTGTTGTGGGGACCGACACTGATTTATTTAACCAAACCGACAATCATTATCACTTACAAACTACGTTTTAAGTATGTGTTTACCAAACTGTTATTGTGAAATCTTATATGAGAGGTTTACACCAAACGATATGACATATTTTTGCACTGAAAGTAATACATAACTTCTCGAATATTATCTATATAAATGCATTACGTTAGATTTACGATGTATCAAATTGTGAATAGCATTTTTATTGTATTTCTAATCGTGTCGAATTTTGATCCCACTGTCAAAAAGAAGGATTTCATTAGCATCACTGCATATTACGGATATTATAAATTAAATTGTTAGTTGTATAAAAAAAAGTCTGTTTATCCGTTCGAAACAATTGTCCAAGCTTTCTGATCAATTGTTTTTATTTATACTATGTATAAAATAATTGTACGAAGAAACGTCATTATTGCATTATTCCGACATCAAGAATTTAGAAAAACAATGTCATAATGATGAAATAATATATAAGGATAATAATAAGGCAGTTTTTTTATTTATTTATAAATTCATCTAAAAAGACCAGAATGAAGAAGTCAGCAGAAGCCTTAAAGACCGTATGCACGCTAAAAAATTCGGCAGGACGTGTGCTCATTTTTGAATGTGGCAGTTGCGAAGAGTAGTAAAAATGGAAGGCAAGACAACCGTTAGCCACAGTTTACGAGTATGGCTGCTGGGCTTGCCATTACAAAGCTGTTTTTTAACGCATACCGTCAGAATATATAGTCTACCAAGACCAAGATCTAAACTTGACCTAGTGAGGCGAAGATCAGTGATGAACGGTACAGCAGTTGCCGATGGTCTTGCCGTCATTTAAATTTCAGACAAACTTTTAATCGCTTTCTTACAATAGATTTACGATACAGACCTGAAAAGGCACGCGTTTGTGTTATAATACAATGTGTGCTATCGTCAATTTGCTGCTGGTGGAAAGAGTACAGTACACTAAGAAGTAGTCAACGCCATGTGTGTGTTGAAGCCTGCAGTGTGGTCTTCAATTGCTTGCCCAATATCCTGCTATAGGTATGAATGTACAGTCGGAAAGTTTGGAGCTCGAGGCACTTTGACAGTTACGTTTCTAATGAAGAAAGTAAGTTGACAAAAATTCGTCCTTCATTTTTTTTTTTTTTTTCAAAATATTACGTCACAATCGATTGCATCAGAACAAGTATGTCAAATCCACAGACCTTTCCCATGAACGTCGTTCAAAAAAACCTATTTCTCGACGTCCTCGTTCATTCATACTCTTGTAGTCATGCGGACAAAAATGTTTTTGAAAAAATTTACCATTCTTCTCATTATTTTGTTTCAAATAAAATGAACAAATGAAAAAAATATATATATATATATATTTTATTATTGTTTGAAAATTGCTATGGAATCGAAATCTTTTTAACTGAAACTTTTTACTGACTTTTTATAAAAATAATTTTTCAAACTCTCGTACCAGTTTCTATATTCCTGTATCACTGTAGCTGAAAAAACAAATATGAAAGATATAAGTAATCAAAAGGGAAAAAACATTTTTCTTCAATTTAATTATAATTGATGTTGAAAAGGTCTTATTTCATTCATAATAGAAATATTTCGAGGTATCGTTAACGAAATGACATCGATCATTCGAAAAAAGGTTCTCCGAATTAGTATTTCATCAATGAAATAGTGCGTACAGTGTTAACTGTTTATACAGGAACACCCTCGAATTTGTTTATGGCATGAGAAGTAAGTGTAAAAAAAAAACAAAATGGAAAAAGACATCACGGTTGAAAAATACGAATTTCAAACGTTTTTTAGTACGTAACAACATTGTTCCTTGACCTATGATTACCTCCGGACTTTGATTTAATACATAAAGTGCTGTGCGAGTCCCTCCGTGGCGTTCATGGGCTTGGTTACGTAGAACCCAGTAGTGGCGGTCACTAGTGACCGTTACGTTAGTTAAAGCGTCAATTATAATCCAAAGTAGTTTGTAGAAAACGTTACCGTGTAATCTTCATTCATATTGTATGTTCATTGCTATGGTGCATTTGCTACAGGAATTTTGAGGAACATAGACTTACGATGAAGCTCCAACAAAATTGCTCGAAATAAAAATGTTCGTCAAACTCTGTAATTGTTTTTTCCATGAACTCACACATAGTCGTATAGTCAAGAGCAATGAGCTTCTACATAGAACCGAAATTTGAACCTTCAGGAAAATTGACCAAGAATAAACGAGTGTTAAAAAAAAAATCAGCACGGAGGCTGGCAATTATCAAACTTTCTCTTACCTCCTCTTTTCGCTCGATCTCATGTACCATAAAAACCTAACGTGCTCCTCAAAAAGGCTCGCACAATCGATCAGCATTTTTCATATATGTGTGTAGGCGTTAACATGAACAAGACCCGGAAATGTAAATTGTACTAACCAGTCCTTAAGGTAGATCGGTACATTGAAACCTACCAAGAAAAAAGGGCTGAAAGTTTCTATAGCCACAAATTAATACGAGATGAGACAAGGTATACTACAAGACCGTCACGTACCATCTAGTTTGGCAGCCATTTGTTCGTGAACATCAATTTTTTTTTTAGACATATATCGTTGGTAGCATAAGAATATCGTGTATGGTTGCATGGCTTATCGAATTTTAAAATCGGGTATTTCCAAGATTTCGTCAAATTGAAGCTGATCCTGAACGAATATTCCTGAATAGCCAAGTACTAGGGTGTTTGGAAATTTCTATTAAAATACGACGTATCCTGAATCATTCAGGATACACGGAAAATTGCGCGAGATTGCTCTGTAACCTTGCATTCGACGCTGATTGCTCATGTCTGCAGAAGCAACAGTTTGGAGAATTCGACTGTGTCAATACTTCATCTGTTTGAATATTTCAACTGTATTTGGTGAATATCATAAGGATTGATGGTTATTGGCAAATACAAAAAGTCTTTCGTTTTGCATTATTACTACACGGGGAAAAAAGTGTTGACTCAATAGCACTGTTATGATTGGAAATTTTTTTGTTAATTCTTGACTGATTTTTGACAAGTTCTTGACTACAACCAAAAAGATTCATAATCGAAAAATAGTGAGACTAATTTAAATAACATATGACGATTTTAGGATTTTTTTTCTTTATTCATTCAAACATTGATTCATTGGAAAATAAATGCACTTGAGCCCGTAAGATATTTAGGACTCACACAAACATCTGATTTTAAACGCATATACTTAACGCAAAAAAAAATATATTTACTAAAGTGACAATGTGCTTCTATCAGATTTGCAATTCACGTGCATTGTGCATTTTACGAAAAATGCCAAAAAGAATGAATTTATACCTGATTGTAAACAAATAATATTTATACTGATTCGCTTTTTTACTCACCCCAAAGTTCTCCATTCCGACTGAGGAATTATTGAAAAAAATATAACCCGGAACGCACGCTAAACTGTTATAAGTTCCAGCATTACGAAATCACAACTCTGAAATATGAGACTGTTAAGTTTTAATAAAATTCACAAAAGCAACGATTTTTTAAAATTACGGAACAAGATCGAACAACTAGCGTACCCACGATGGAGCTGTTCACGCAGATCGTTTATTAGGTCAAAGTTGAATGAAGTACTTTTTGAAAAAAATAAAAATGTACTTTCATCTTGAAATGGTCGATTCAATTTTTTAAATGACATAAAATAAGAGAAACAATCGATGATTTTTTTCATTGTTCATTCGGAAAGTACCATGAAAGTGCAAAATTTACAACGACAAAAAAACAAAGTTCAATGCGATCCAGTTTTTAAAAAGTTATGACCATTTTGAAAAAAAACTATCGAATTATGAAAAAAAAACATATATCACCAGTCAATTGACAAAAAAAATCTATTGAAGTAGTTGCTCGTGGATTTGATGGTCGCGTATCCACAATTCATACGATTACTCATTCAATCTTATCAGCTAAACTCGCTTAACACCACTTTTATTTTATTAGGCTGCCGGAGCAATTTATTCTGTCAATTGTGAGGTTCCGACGAATATAAAAACTATAATATTGACTCCTTGTATTCATTCAATCGATTTAATTTGAAAAATGGTTTAGTTACAACTACAACAAAGTAAATCACAAATCATGTCGGATAAACTGCATATTGCTTTCATGAGTGCACATTTTATACTGACTCTTCTACTGACGGCACTTTCATTTAATTACTTTGTCCAAGCAATTTATTCTATAAATAAATTATACGGTTTTTTTAAAAGTCAAAGATATAGTATCATAGCTGCACAATCATTTCTTCCATTCAAGTAGAAAAATTATTTGAGTACGTATACGATAATGTGGACTCGGTGAATTGTATTTCCAAGTAAAATAGTTAACATATATAGACATTGTTTAATATTTTTTGATATTACCACGATCAAGTACGATCGTTAATATTTAGTTATCAAGAATTTATTGAAAAATCAAAACGTTTAAAAACAGACATTCGCCGCTCTTTACCTATTCACAATAATAGAACGTTATTTTCAGGTTAGTTTTGTTATTGCAATTTTCGGGCCATAATACATAGAGCGCAAAAATCATCCCGCAGTAATCAATCTACCTTAATCACGCGGGTTCTGCTAAAAAAACAAAAACAAGTGTGATTGTGATCAGTAACAGTTCCCACTGCTTGAGGACTCGATCGATCACCGGGGTAATGATGTGCAATTTGAATTTCTTTCAACAGCGCTTCATTGCATGTGTATTTGGAATAATGATTTCACGTCACGACAAGATGACCTATAAACTACAAGTGAAGTATAGTCGTTTTCCTTGACGCATAAGATATATCCATGATAAGTGATGTCCGCAGTTCTTTGGGTCTAAACATCAATACGTTCCATCTTCCGGGATACAAAGGTTTCGGATCGATTTGCAAAAAAAATGCAAAATTAGAAAACAGTCGGATATACCAACCAGACGTGATTTCGAGCTTACCGAAATCTCGATCCTAAAAAATTAGAAAAGTTCTTTTATGATTACACTTTGAAGAGTTGCGTGACAAAGTGATGCTGAGAGTAGAGGAGTCGGAGGATGGGCGTTTTGTTGCTCTGCTTCGATACTTTCACTTTTGAATGTTTAAGTAGATAATCTTAAAAACCCACGCTAAGTCAACATAAATGGACCTCAAATTAAGTAACACTATCCGAGACACTTCCTCAATTCGTTTTGTCAAAGAGTGCGGGATGTTTTGCAAGTTATGTTAATTATAAATACTGTCGGACATGCAGTGTTAAATACCTGAAGATTTTGTTTTCCTTAAACGATGAGTATTACAAAAATGTTGCCAAATTTATCGTTAATTTTTGAATATACACATTCCTTGTATTCTCAAATGTGGAGATTCTGAAGAAGTAGGACACTCTTGTATCCGGTCTACGATGAATTTTTTGTTTCCGATTTCTCCCTCTTTTCCTTTCTCTTTTTCTTTATACGATGTCTTCGCATTCCAAATTAACACGTAATAATTATTGGCCAATTCCTTAACGATGACGATCGAGGCATGAAAAAATATTAAATTGTTTATAAGCTGAAAACTGTAGGAAATAGTAAGAGTGCAGAAGAATCTGAATAATAATTTAAAAAACAACAACAAACTTCCGGGTTTCTGATGATGTAAGAATTAAATCTTTTTTGTATATACGTTATGCATATGTTGGACTCCGTGCCGGAAATAATGACACAACGATTGAGGCTTTTAAAAATACCGAAATGAGCATTCGCGATGTGTTCCGTTTGAATAATTTTGCGTGATATCGCTTGCTTAAAAATCTAAGGTCCGATATATCTATGAAAATCAGTCTTGAATATAAGATAAAAATACAAATTAAAAACTGAAAAGCGATTCATCTAATTTCACCAAGTAAAAGCAAATTTTTGGGTTATTTGAACATTTGGACAAAAATTTGATGTTTCCTAGAAAATTAAATAGCTCTGAGATGAAGATAACATCGAAAAGGAAGAAAATAACGCAGATTTTGCAAACCCCGTGATCTTAGAGTAAACCGAAAGACGACAATCGAATAAAATGATCGGCCAATTCTACGACGAAACTTTTTTATGCCGTAATCGCTGCATGGGCTTTTTTGTAGTAAAGCAGTTAGGAGGAACTAAAATATTCTTCAATGTGGGACTTTCCTCGGTATATTGCAATCGTCGGAAGAAAAAGATGACTTCAGCGAGACAAATGTCGGCATTCTGAAACGTCGGTTCACAAACGAGAGTAAACAACGAACCGAGAATGTGTATTTAGTTGTCACCGAACGCCTGCAAGACTTTAGTACGTCATGTGTTGGTCCAAGAATCGAAGATTTCACTACACGCCAGAAATCCCTCAACTGGCGGAAGCCATTTTTTCCTTTCGTCACTCTATTTGATACTTCATTATTTATGAGTACGAATCTTCCTATCTGCAGAGACTTAAGGATCTTTTTGCATTACGAGAGGTGCGAGGTGGAAAATGTAAATGACATCAGGAATCGTTGAAAAAGTAAGAATTATTTGCATATGAGTCTCTTGGACCTGTGTGATAATTGTAACCAAACAAAAACCATCGTTTGCGTAGATATAACTGTTGATTATTAATGAACAACAAAAAGTGGCGTTAATGTCAATCTGTAAGCTGCATTAATATTGAATTAATGAAACTCCTCCATGCACTGCTGCTGCCATCTTTTATTTCACCATCGTTCTTGGTAGACGATTTTACAGGGATATCAGTTGTAAATTGTCAGCGGAGATGTCGGTAAAATATTTTACCACCCAGTCAATGTAATCTTTGGAATCGTAGTGACATCTGTCGTCTGATAAATGCATCAAGTGTAAAATCAAGGACCATAAATTGACTTTTCTCGTTTTGTCGGTTGTATCGTTAACGGTATTACATCATAGCAACCTGCTACTTTTTGCTTTCTGTGAGATAACATTCAAACTTTACATGAGACGTACGGCAACAGACATCCATTCGATAATAAAAGTCACGTGGTTCGGAGGAATAATTGTATCCACTTTTATCGTTTTTCTTTTATTGATCCTGAAGTGGTGATCTCTCCTTAATTCTTAAAAATGTGTTGTTGTAGACTTGGACAAGTGAAGAAGCAATCCCTGTCTTTCCTCCGTTTGCTTAGTTGACGTTTCTTGCCCCCTTGCAACGACGAGCAATGAATGTCAGCATTCTTTTGACATTGTTCTGCCTAAGTTTTTATTCATCTTGAATGGTCTATGGAATTTTCAAGATACTTGATTTTGACATTTCAAAGTAAATTATCTGTAATATACTTCAAACTGCTTCTATTATTAATATTTTCATGAGAAATGAAAAATCCGGACGATGGCTATGATGTTCGAATGAATTAAGTTCGGTATTTCTGTTCAAACATTTAATTTATTTTCTAACATTGTGATCATACACCAATTTTTACCGCGAAAACGTTCTATGGAATGCTAGTCCCCTACAATAAATTATCTACTGTATAGCTGGGTTTATGTCTTTTTGCATTATTATGCAGATAACGGAACCACATATGTCTTGGAATTCCTTGGTCTTAAAAGTATCGGAAAATCGACAGCTTTTTCTAGCTTTAGCTTCAAGATCCCAAAGATGATCTCGTTTTTGTAATAAATAAAAAACACATTCCAGGAGAGACTGTCATGTTCGGCTGTTTTGTAGTTTTATTTTTACAAAATTGTGAACAGTGTGTTTGTAAGTTCCATTTTTACAATGAGCAGGTAAATTAAAAAATTGTTCAGATAACGACGACGACATAGTCATTATGCTACATTTACATCGGTTGTTAAGTTGGGAATTTCTGTACAAGTACTATAGATACTGATGAAAATAAAAAATAAATCATAGTGTTCAAGAGACGGGGATTTTCGATGACCGGAGTGTGTTAACATAAATTTCGTCAAAATGCTGTTGTATATAAAGTAAAACTTATTATGAAGCTTTCTAAAAAAAGTATATATTCGTCGATACGACGGCATCTGTGGATGTTCCATGACGTATGTGTCTATTGGGTCTTGGATTTGCCATTCACAGAAAGTTCGTTCTCGCCACTGGCATTGTTTTCCTCGATAGTTTTCTTGGGTCGTTTGGAGATATACGTTTTGTAATAGAAATCCGAGAAAAGTACAATCATGAAGAGATTTTGAGGTATGAAGATCGCGGCTGGCCATTTTGGGAATCCGCAGTCCGGAATCCAGAGTAATTGGGCAAAGTGATAAAGAACAAGAATAAATTGTGCCAATTGGAGTTGTGTTACGTATTTCTTCCACCAGGGCTTTCCAATCTTGAACGATGTCACCAGATAGTGAGTGTACATTACCACGTGAACGAATGAATTAATCATACCTGATGAGAAAAAAAAGAATGATTTCATAAACATATAACTTAAATCCTGAAATCAAATTGATCTTAATCGACTCGTTGAAGTGTTTGTATTTACCCAAAAATGTCACATGACCACCAGGAAGATACTTGACAGCTGCCCAACCACCAAAGACCATACCAGCGTGATGATACACATGGAGGAACGACACTTGATTTTGTTTTTTCCGCAGAACAAAAAATACCGTATCCAAAAGATCGATAACTTTGACGATAAAATACAGCCATACAGTCGATGCGATCTACGTAATAAATTGATTATAAATATTTATTAAAATAATATATTTAACATGATTTACAAAGCGTCAGTAGAGTTTCAATAATTACCTCTATCGATCGAGGGTTCATTGAGTAATCGACAGGTTCACATGTAAAATTGTAATATCCTAACCAGCCAAGTTCTAGTGCCTGGAAAAATCAGCGTCCGATCAGTGAATGAGCACGTTTATTGGAACGATCAATCAGTCGTTATTTGTTCTGTTAATTAATCTGTTTTAACACTATCATCACCACCAAATACTGGCTGGAAATCTTGACCACATAAAAATTCTTTTCCACAAACTAGCATCGATTCTGTACCTTGTAAAGTAAATGTGCACTAAATACAATCTGAATGACATTGTATATCTGGATTATCTTGTTGAGATTAAATGGTTTTTTATTAGCCATCCATCGGGGTCCATAAACTTGAACGAAATAAAGGTACGCGAAGATTATTGCTGCGCCCGGCCATGGTGAACCTATTAAGAACCAGTCCTTTGTCCTGGGATCTTTGAATGGAAGAACGACGGTTTTATCATTATGCGATCTTTTCAGCTTCAATGAATTCCATTAATTGATAAAAATTAATCGATTCCTTTACCTGCTATTTCCTCGTTCATGTAGTGATAGCCTCTAAATAGAGCTTTGACTATGGTCGCCATGGTGATAATTTGTTCCTCGTTTCACTATAACGCTCCTTCGAATAAAAAACTATTATTTAAGGTGAAACTTTCGTGCAGGCAATACCGATCATGCGAAAATCGTCGAAGGAAATCTGCTTGAACCAAGATCGTTTTTTTTTCAGTCTGCTTCAATAACTTCTAGTTAATCGACGTTTATAAATGGCTCCGGCTAATCCGTAACCATAAAGTCGATCGTTCCGAAGGGCGAACTAATTTTCCTATTCGAACGGAGAACCGTCTTGCCACTGTCGTTGCTTATAACACACAAAGTCTGTATGGAGAAAGTTGTCCAAGAAAAACCCTCCAACCCACCCAGCCACCGTGGACTACCACCAAAGACTGAAACTCTTTCTCTGGGCTCGATCGAAAAATCGTCTCACATTATTTTCTCTTTAATTATAATCATGACAGTCTGTAGCGTAAGCTAACCAGTAGAGTTCATTGAATTCGAATTGTAATTTATACGTGCGATCGGACCCAACATTGGCTTTTAAGATTCAATGGCGACCGGAAATAGTATTGGGGGAACGAAGGATCGTCAACCACAAAAGTTTAGTTGATAGAGAGGGCAATTGTGTTGAATTCAATTATTTACAGCTACTTCCTTTACTTTTCGTTTACTGCACATTCCAACTCTGTGCTATTTGAATAATCAATGTATTAATGGTCATTATTCTAGCATTACCCTTAATACTTCCTTATCATTGATAGATTCGTAAACTGTAAATAATTATAATTTCGATAAAACTAGAGTCATAATTCTTAAAGAAATTGTATAGTCCATTACGATTTTCCAACAAATGGTGTCAAAACCTTGAAATATCACAGGTGAAAGAAATAGTATACACGCTTCATTCATTTATATAAATATACATTTTATAAATAAATACATAGCGGAATAATATTCACAAAAGTTATATCTACACAGGTCGATAAAGATGCATAATATTTTTAATTAAGGGATAAAATATCTCTAGATGTGTTAAAATAAGTCAATTTCCAAAAAAATTTCAAGGCAAACGGTTCATTTAATGATTTTAGAAACTTATGGGTATGAATGATAATGGTTACTGACTACTATGATGTATTTCGTTTTAAAATTTTGGATACACTGGCGAAACGATAATACGAGCTTAAAAATGGCGTAACTTCCAGCCTCTTTTGTGTTGATCTGACAAAAAACAACTTATTTTGTTATTATTATTTAGGTTCAGAAAATGTTAATGAAGCTTGGATGATAAAAAAAAGAATTATAATTCCGGTAATAGCATATTTTGAAAAAGGATTGAATTTAAAAAAATCATTATTTTACCACTGAAAAATACTATTTTACCAGGATTTTTGCGAACTCCGAGGTTCATTCAGACTGAAACTTTTTTATCAGATGTGAGCAAAGTTCGAACAAGATCGATCAAATTTTCCGACGCATCAATTAAGCTAATTTTGCATATACGGTTCCGCGCGGATTAAAATGTATTGTGCACCAAGGGCACACAGGTCAACATTCACGAGCCTGATGACGCCGGAGGCATTTTTTATTTCGCTTCAAAACTCTGTAGGCATTTTCTTGACATGTATTATCATTAATATTTGGTGGAAAACAGAATAACACGTTTTCAGCTGATTCTAGAGATATTCCCCCCTTAAAAAAAACTACTGGACCTTCGTCTTGTCAAGCGTGTTATCTTTCGTAACGCTATTTTGAGAATGTTGGCTGATGATTTTGTTCGGTCGTTTTTTGACGTACGTTTTGTAATAGAAATCTGAGAAAAGAACGATCATGAAAAGATTTTGTGGTATCAACAGAGCTGTTGGCCATAATGGGAATCCACAGTCAGGAACCCACAGCAATTGGGAGAAGTGATAAAGTATAAGGATAAATTGCACTAATTGAAGTTGAGTGATGTATTTTTTCCACCAGGGCTTTCCGTACTTCATCGATGTTAGTAAGTAGTGGGTGTACATTATCAGATGAACAAAGGAGTTTATGAAACCTGAAGAAGACATTAAAGGTGTTACAATAATCAGTAAAACATACTTTTTTCGTAGATAATAGAGTTCAAAGTTTCTCCAACTATTATTTTAATTGAAAAGTGAAAATTTGAACATTTAACATAATGTTTATTCACCTAGAAATGTGATGTGTCCACCCGGAATATACTTGACAGTGACCCAAGCCCCCATGGCCATACCACTGTGATGGTACACATGGAGGAACGTTACCTGATTTTGTTTCTTCCGTAGTACAAAAAAAATCGTATCAGCAAAATCGATAATTTTCACTATAAAGTACATCCATACGGTCTCAGCGATCTAAATAATAAGTTGTGGATTATTATTTGAACATTTGAGATCTTTGTTGAATTACAATAGCCACGACATGCGAAAAAAGTTTGTAGACTCACCGCAACTGAGCGAGGCTCCATTGAATAATCAACAGGTTGACATGTAAAATTGTAATGCCCTAACCAACCAAGCGTGAGCGCCTGAAAAAATCAAAGTTCGATTCGTCAACGAGCACGAAAACCAAGACGGTAAATCAATTATTGTTCGGTGTGTAGTTAGCCTTTTTAGAAAAAAAGTTAATGCATAACGTTGAGAATCAAATTCCGGGGATTAATTTTAACAAATTATCAACCAATTATCATTGTTCGTGTACCCGCCAAAGTAAATATGCACTAAGCCAGATTTGTACGACATTATAAATCTGCATTATCCTGTCAACATTATAAGGCTTCTTATTCGCCATCCATCGAGGTCCTAGCGTCTGGACGAAGTAAAGATACAAAGCGATCACGGCCATTATGGGCCATGGTGAGCTCATTAAAAACCACTTGTTCGTTCTGGCATCTACGAATGGACAAAATCGTTTTTTACTCTCAGAATCGACACAGTATTTTGCAAGCTAAAGTATCTCGTCATCAACGTCATACTTATTGATTAAAATACCTGATACTTCATCATTCAAATAGACATAGCCTCTACACAAAGCTGTGATTATCGTGGCCATCTTGATATCCGTTTCTCTTCTCGCTGCGGTGATTGCTCAGCACGATTATTTTCGCACATTAACTATTTAAGCGCTACCGAGACAGTTTTTACTATCAATTATGGTTCACAGAGATAAAAAAAATTACACAGGAGTGTTCGACGAGTCAGGTTGTAAAATTTATCGATGTATTTTTTTCCCCGTAGGGCTAATCGATTTCAATTAAAGTGATCACACAGAATCGGTTGATCGTCATTACGATTAATCAACACTCGTTACGAAAAAGTTGTCCAAAACAAGTTCTTTGATTCACTTTGTCACTGTGGATGCTCTTGCGGAATACCGCAAGATACTGAAATCGTTTAACTAAAGCTCGAACGATTTATTGTCGAATTACTTTGGTTTTCTATTCTTTCCTCGCTGATGACGTTAAGTAAATGCGTATTTTTCATTCGTTGAATAAATCAAATCCGTATTAAAATATATACGTGTAACGGAACATAAAATGACACTCGATTTATACTGGCGTCGACGAATAGCGTTGAAGAGAAGTAGTCCGAGTATTTTGCTCAATTTAACTGGTCATTTGATTTCGAAAGGCCCTGAGCTTTGAAAGATGAATCAAAGAGTATATTATATATAATAATATTCGAAAAATGAACACGAGAAGTACCGACTTTCGACATTGATCGTTATGACGATTTTTATTATTGCCCAGTCATTTTTAATGTTTCGTCAAATACTCGTAACACCAGGTCAACAATTGGGTGGAACAGGTCAATTTTTTTTAAGAAAAAAACAATATAATGAAAGCTTGAAGAAATATACCTATTTGGAGTTCTTGAGCGAACGTCACATAAAACACCACTGTGAGAAACAGTAAAAGTTTCCCTACACATCTTCCATGCACGGGTTCCATGATAGCGCATTTATTTCACGCGCTTTATAAATCTTACAGTACACGTGGAACATCCACTATTTTTTGTGAATTTCAATAGAGATATTGTTTAATAGAGGATCGGAATGACATAGTTTATTCAGTAAATAAAAATCAACCGTTCTTATTGCTGCATGGGACATCAGTTTAAAATTTGAAAAATCTAGACACTAATAAACATTCTGTTAAATCTTGGTTGCGGCATTCGGTTTCAATGGCTTCCTTATTAACAGTCTTCCTTATTAAAAAGCTTTCAACTGGCTACGGAGATTCTCGAATGTTTGAATACGTTTCCATGCGATTTTTTTATCCCATCGTATGATATTTTGCAGATTGAAAAAACTAGTTTTCTTTGGAAACGATAAATCTTTCCTTGCCCCTCAGAGTTTTTCATACGAATTTGAAATCTTTCTGAATTTTTTAAATATCCATCTATTTTTAGAGAAGAAGTGGATCGTCGTGTCCTATTTCTAACAAAAGTCAAACATTGAAAAGGTCTTCATGTTTTACATGATTCTTTTTGGCTGAAAGGTGCTTGTTAATTCAAACAACGAAATGAACAATGCTTCTTTACATTACGTATGATTTCACAATCACACGAGCAAAGTGTGAATACTGCTCAAAACTTTTATTTTTGCAATACCGCATCCTTTTTCATTTCTCGACTCAATTCAGGAATTTCGTAAATGATAACTGTATAAAAATTTACTAGATTAGTGTTTATATATATAGCATTTTTGTAGAAATGTTTCCAAGTTTGAACATAAACAGTATTTTCCTGTTGTTGAATGACAAATCATTGAAGTGTTAAATGAACTAGAATTTTAATTGAACTCCTGACAACGTGCATGCATATTTCATTGGCATCCATACTTTGACCTGTAAGTCGTGGTTCGGCGAGACCGTCGTTTCAATTAATTTCGAACCGAAAGACTGCCATCTTCAAGACTGGCCTCAGTGTGTAAAGAAAATAGAGACGAACATTGTGTACAAATTAGAATATTCGGAAATTGTGCCTAAAACGTTACAAAAATCTAAAATTTTTTTGTATTAATAGAATTGATGCGGTATATTAATAATAATGGCAAATAAACTAGAAAAGAAAGTATATTTTTAAGGGCTTCACCAACATTTTTATTTGATAGTGATATCTTTGCTCAAAGTTTCGTTGTTTTCAAAGAATGAAATGCCCTTTCTTCAATATCGTGTTTTTGAAAACAATGAACGTTTCATCTCAACAACTGAATAACCAATTTGGTGAAAATTTGGGACAGAGGATTTCGAAAACAAACCGCTTCATAGAAACTACTAACCACAGTTCATATAATTCTTTTAAATTATAATTTCTCAATACATTTATTCACCAGAAATAAAATCCTAAATATTAACTCTATTTTTAGCTCTTCTAGGTGGAGGTAAGCTCTTATTTGCAGTGATAATTTTTATCAAAATGAAGAAAAGAAGCATTTGTCCCAATTCGTAACCGTTCAAGAATAACTCCAGCTAAACGATCAAAAGCAACTAAAGTTATGCAGCAAGTAAATGCAGTTGAGGAAAAAATCAACACGAGTATGTGCATGTGTACGATGACGCGAGAAAAAAGGGGATCAAAATCCGTGAAATTTTTTATTATCCTTATTCATTACCATGCAAATAAAATCTGATAAATCATTGGAACTTCAGTTTAATGAATTGTCCCCTGAATTACAAGTTCAACAAATAGAGGGTCCGACCGCAGATAATGAGTCCAGAAAAATTGATGGATGCATTCAACTGCAATCATTAATGAATCCTTTTCGGATTTTACACGTAGTTTAATAATAGGGCTCTTAATGTTTTTTCAAAATTCGAAACAAATCTGTAGAAAAACGACGGGACTACTTACCTGAATTCATTTAAACGACAAAAAGAATCGTTACTGATTAACAAATTAATAAATAACGCTCAAAGATTACAGGAAAATCGACATTCCCGCTCGATGATCATGCTTGAAAATCTAGGGACAAAGAGCGACACAGGAAAAGAAAATGAACGAGTTATTGCAACTGAGAAAAGACGACGTAAAAGACACGCATATACACTAATAAATGCGTTCAGTGTGTTGATGTGAGCGTAGGAGACACAACTTTGTTTCTCTTCGTGTGGGAGCCTCTTGACGATGTGGCCAACGTCAAATGGCCGGAAATGGCAACTGCCCAGGGTCTCCGCAGACCTGACCTTACGATTTTCTGAGCAGCGCATCAAATGTGCGACGTGTCATGATTCGGTTTGGTTTCTTCGCATCTATCCAATTAACATATTCATTTCGACGACTTCTAAAGGATGTTCCGAAAATGTTCACAGCGCGTAGAGCGAAAAGTACAGAAACTAAGGGAATTCATATCGCATTATTTTTAGTTATTGATGAAAGTTTAATTATTTCATTATTCATTATGTCCAATAATCATTATTATTTCTGTTTCATTATTTTAAGGTCAATAATGAAAAATGATTCGCGAAGTAACAACATTTTTGGCCGATTCTTTATTAGTTATTTTTTGGTTCCCAACATTTAACAGTTAATTGAATCTATTTATCACCGATTGAAAGATTCTCAGTCGTAATAATTCTCAATATTGTGCAAATTTTTTTGTAATAATTTTTAATTTTTCGTAATTTTTGTAACTGTCGTATATTTGCAACCGTCGTCAACGTTACGTGGTATTTTTTAAGCAGGTCAGCCATGATTTGTCCGATGACAAATGACCATGATATTATCTTGTAAAGTATAGTATCGTTTAAAAATGTATTAAAATTCATTTGAGTTAAATTATCACGAAAATAAATGACATGACTTTGACCTTTACCCCAAAATATCGATGGATTTTTCCTAAAATGCTCTTGCTCCATAATCGATGCTTCCTTTCTTGTTTTGTGGTCATAATACTTTGCGGAAACACAGCAAAAAATGGGAGAAAATTTCTTCATAATAACCAAGTGTTGAGTAGAAATTGTGTTGGAGTCCAAAATCCAGTTGATTAAGTGATAAATAATGGACAATAAGTTTAGTAACATTTTATTTATTAACTTATAAGTAATTTTCATATCATTGACGAAACTGAATGGTCCCGGACGACGATACGTGAGCCTGACGTAAAACAATGTATGAAATGTGCGGCAAACGTTTTTTTTTTCTTTCGCTTCTCGTCAAACATAAGTTTTTCATGAAATCAAAATTACAATCCTTTAATATTATAATGTATAGGAGTGATTTCGGATAAAATTATAAATGTATTATGAATAAAAACTATTCATGGAGAGTGCTAATTAAAAATGAACACGTGATATTCAATAAAAATCCATTGTTTTCGAGAGTGCGATTAGGCTTCGTGAGAGACTAACTGAAAGGGTTTGAAGCTCTGGTGCCTTCATAACGTATACTATAATATTGTGAATATTTTGGATAGATTCAAAATGGGTTTTTTTTTATCATATTTGAGAGCTCTCAGTCTCAATCATGTTTGAGTAAGCAATTTAATTGATTGATTAATTAATGAAATTTAGTTTGAAAACTCATTCTCTAAACTCATTTAAATGTCATACTTCCAAGTATGTATTACAACTTCATTGACAACGAAATAGTGTGTCACGTACTATCCAAAAAATTGATTAATTCAATGATGATAACTTTGGCATGATGTAGCAATGATCACACTTATTTATGGTCTGATAAAATAGTGAAGGAGAAGTTTAGAGGAATAAGGAGTAGGATAAAAATGCTCGAATGTTCAGTTCCGTCAATATCTCTCTTACCGATTGTCGATAATTTATGATCGGCTATGGTTATGTACAGGTTCCCAAGAGAAAAAATTTCGAAAAGAAAAGATTTCCGCTTTCCAGATCTCATTTAACCGAAATATCATTAAAATCACCGAAATTTACTTTTCGAGTTGAATTACATGTCGACTTACTGATCTCTGCATCAATTTATCGTGATGCAATAGTTTTTTTCCTAATAGTTACATTTTTATCAATAGTCTAATATTTTATCGACCCTTGCAATCCTGACCGAATCACTCGGTCGGTATTGTACTGACAGATCGGCTGATCGACGTTTTATCAAGTGGGAGACGATGCTCGAAAAAGGATGATGATCGAATGCTCGAAAAAGTTACATGCGAGGTAGATCTCCAGCTGCAGCGCACCTAGAAAAACCTCTCGATTTTTTTTCACTCACATTATTTAAATTTATAATTTCTTTCAATCGGTTTTAACACCATTGAGTCGCTTATGATTGATGGTAACTCCATTGCCAGTTTTTTCCGTTACACTAGTTGTCTTTGAGATACGATAATTTTTCACGTAAAATGAGCCGAACAAGTAAAGGAAAAGAAACGCATTGATCATCAAAAGAAAAGCGAGAACTTTTGGAAAATCGCATTCAACGAGTAGAGTCGATAAGTTCTGTACAAATATTACAGAAAATTGAACGAGCTGGAGCGATGTGAGATACTTTTTCCACCACAGATATTTTTGTATCGAGGGTCCCATTGCGGAAAGCATGTAATACGTGTACATTAAGATGTGAATGAATGAATTTATAAAACCAAGTAGAGTCGCTTGACCACCAGGGTAAAATCTTAAGCCTACCCATGCAGTGATGGGCATGAGTGCGTGATGATATACGTGGAGAAATGATATCTGACGTTGCTTCTTCCGTAGAACGAAGAATACTGTATCGAGAAGCTCGATCAATTTGCATAAGTAGTACAGCCATACAGCTCGTGCCATCTGCAAAATAATAATTCAATAAAAATCAATCATAATAATCCAAACAGTTGAATAATAAAAAATAATAAAAACAATCCATTTGCACGTCATAGAAACTTCTACGATTATATTTTAGGTATTAATAAGTATTATTCACAATACCGGATCTCAGAAAATAAATACAACAAACTATGCTTTCATATCTTGAAAAGCATCATATTACGAGCATTTACGAAGCAAAAATGTAGTAAGTGAAGCCCAGTAAGAACGTAATTTAAAAAATTATTGAAAACCGGCGTTCAACGACGACTGAATTAATTAAAATGTTGTCTGAAAATAATGCAGCAAAATAAATATGTACCCTGATTGCTCTGGGATGCATAGATCGATCTACCGGCTCGCACATGAATCGATATTTTGATAACCAACCAGCCATGAGACCTTCGTAAACCAGTATGATGCTGAGTACGACTTGACTGAAGTTATAAAGAATTAGAGCATTCCTGAGGGTGTACGGTTTCTTGTCACGCATGTACCGTGGTCCTGCCGATGTGCTAAAGTATATGTACGAAATGACAATCATGAGCAAAGGTCCAGGTCCAGTAACCATGAACCAGTCACCCGTCCGTGGATCTAAAAGAATCATCATTGGGATTAGCAACTAAGTAGTCACCACGGTAATCCAAAAACTTTCCTTAGCGTAGGAAATTTTATGCTACTGTGTAAACAATATCATAATTACCGCTTTTATTTTGCATGACATCGTTATAGAAATCGACGATTCCCATCTTTGATTAGACCTCGGAACCAAATGGATACGAAATAAATACCTGAAAAACAAAAGAATAAAAATATCATCACGAAAGCACTGAAAAAAATGGGCGAGTCTAGCTGGACTCCAAGGATATGCGAGTGAGGATGTTGGATGTTGATCGGATATACTTTTTTCTACTTTCGTTCGATCGTGTCATCAGAAACGATCACTATCGCTTTTTGTAGTTTTTATCGTTTCAATGTACGTTAAAAAAAAAAAAAAAAACACGGTTCATGTAGATTGCTTTTCTACTATCAAATTTTAACGTATTATTATGGCAGCGAGTGAGATTATCGAATAATACTACTAATTACTGTTACGCTGTCACGTTAACATTATTTTTCTTTGCGTTCCGTTTTTTTTCTTCAAGCAGAAAACGATGATATTTAACACTGACAAGTTATACTACGGAAGATGACCATTTCCTGAATCGAATTCTTATCAAGGGTTGAAAGTGTTCGTGTGACTGTTTTTATGAATTTTTTCTCTCCATAAGTATCATCTGTGTAAAAATATTCATGATGAAAAATAAGATGAAATACTTAAAGAGAAAATGATTAAAAGGTGAAACACTAACCGAAGAAATGGAAGTGACGTTTTATAAGCTACTCTCCGACAGCTGTTCATTTTGTCAACACAGTATTTTCTTTATACTTTTGTACATAAAAATTTCAATGAGTGGATGATGCAAAATGCTCAATGCCAAAAAATATGTTTACTGATCCTTCGTCATTGGCGAAACAAGGGAGTAGCAAAATGGCGTTTGTTGTTGGTTCGACATAAACAGAGAGATCGTGAACCAAGGTGAACCAGACCATTATGGAAACTGTCTGTTCCTCTCCATATTATTCCTCCTTCTTGTAGACTGCTTCATCCATCACTCTCAATCTTATTTAGTTCAGTTCTTCCCTTTCGCTTTGTTTTGATCGATGATCAGCACGTGCCAATAAATCCTTTATCCTGAGTGTGATATACCTACTTAACGGTGCGTAACGGACGTGTCACAATCGTAAGACGAAAAAAAGAGTAACAAGATTATTTAACCATCACTTATACCGCACCCCTGACTCGATTCAATGATGCCTGGAACGGGAACAAAACGAAAGTATTCGCAAATCGTTTGGATTATCGATAAGGGCTTTACTGACGTAATAAAATCCAAGTATGGTCTCGTCACTTATTCCTGTTATTACTGTCATAGCATTATAGCAGCTGGATCAAAAGACAAAAGATAATTGGATAATGAGAGTGATTTGAAAGATTGGAAAAATGATTTGTTGTCGCGTTCTCCGCATCTTTTCAGCTCGTTCGATCTTAAGTTGAATTAAAGAACAAAATCACGGAAATCTCGACCGCGATTCGCGGTTAGAAGTTCTTATTTGATTATTTTTTTTTTCAACTGTATGACAGGAAAGACGAATAGATCGCCGAGACAGAAGCGGTATTTATCCCTGATTTTACGGCTTTGACGTGTCTGTATGTCACTAGCCCATGAGATCAAAGCCCTCTATACAAGATTGATTCAAAACCGGTTGTCAAGTTCTGTGTGTTCGTGCATTGCCCCTTCGCGTTATTTACGATCATAAACGATCATCGTCATCATCGGAACGTGGATTTTAATCTCTCCCCGTCTATAATCATTTCAATTACAAATAAAATATACTTTTTTTCATTTACGACACTATCGACTAGTTACCAACGAAATGTCATGACCCATATTTCTTTGCGCGTGCAATTAAGTAAATTACGTTCTATTGCCTTCAAGTATAATCTATACAGCAATTCATAAAACATCCGAGTTTTTCAGGATTGAAAACACATTTATGAAATATTAGGATGTTGACCTATGATTTTTATCCTTCTATATTCATTCAGAACACGTGTGCATGCTCTGGTGCGAGAAACTCTGCATTTTTCCGCGTCATTAGCACGATCACCGACTCTCGTGTATATCACCTTGAGTACACTTTCCATTGAAGCCTCTTGATACGCGAACATTCACTCCATATCGTGATTTACAACGTGACAGGATGTTGCTTTAGTTTTTTTTTCACAATATTCTTGAGGCAAGAATGATTCTCAAACTTTCTGTAAATTCAGTTTTCAATTTGGATCGATATAATGAAATCCTTTCGTACGGAAGACATTTAGTCATACCTGAGGTTTTTATCAATTCCAATTTTGAACCCGCTTCAATGAAAATCTACCGCCTTCATGTGCTCCCGATAGAATAAGGCTTGATTTTTATTGCCAGCGGTTAATAATATTCATCATTAATTCGAGTAAAATTTAATGGGGAAAATAATGTTGCAGCCTATTCGTTCGGTGGCTTATATCCTTCAATGTCGGAACATGCTCTACCGCGAGTGTTTCGTGGTAAACCCCCTGGTAAGAAATGTAAAGAACTTGATGGCCTTGCTCGCAGCAAGGTTCCCTAATTCTTTGTGTTTTTGCAGTAAAGCTTTCATCTGCGATACTGTATTTATTTTTTGTATATCTCACGAAGACAGCAAATGCATCCGACAAATAAAAATATGGACATATATAAGTGTGCAGATAAAATCTGTAGAAACGTAACCAAGTTATCGCGTAAAAATAAAGAATAAATGTTGTGTGTAGTACACAAAATAACGAAGAGACAACATAGCTATAAAATGAGTGTGGAACAATGACTACGAGGGAAAATCAGCTGGATAATATATTGCGCAATCGTAATGCAATTGAGACGGTAATATCGTCGTCGCGACAATAGTCATTATAAATACCATAAAGTATTTATTTGCGAGAAAGAGACAGTTTGACTTGTGAACGACCGATGGTCAGTGGATATATATATAATTGTAAGAACGATGTTTCATCGCGTCTCTGATTTTTCATGTATGCCACACGCTTCATGCAACATGTATATGATTCGAACGAGAGAGGGAAAAAGTTCCGCGACAGTCATTATTCCTGCTGAAGAGCTCTCGCATGGATTCATCTTTCTATTTCAAGGATGAAATCGCCACAAATCCCAGCAATTCACTGATTTTTAAATTCCATCGATGCTCAATCCCGCCAATATTCTTCCGACTGGGCGTCTATAAATTTTCCCCATTACAAGGACAGTGCGTGATGCCATAAGTATGTGAAGAAATATCTTCATGTGCAATTTAATTTGTTAAATCGCAAACAATTCACCGTTTATTTTTATCATTTTTTTTTTCTCATACAACTTTTCGTGAAGCGATTCACCTTTGTATGAAATCTGTTTATTATTGGGTTTCTGTTTCCGAAGTTCTTTCGAAAACGACACACGAATAAACGAGTTTTCATTATTATTATTATTATTATTATTATCGTATTGATGTTGTGATCATCTAAAATGTATATACGTTCTTGATTCATTATTGATGTAACTTTTCTTCGACAACCGGAATGATTTGTGACTCGTATATTATTGTTTTTAACGAAGAAACGTGTGCGGAAATTAATTTATTCAATAGTATGAAGTAAGCTGGTATATGTTGAATAATGGACCACTGAAAAGACGTTAGATTCACTATAGCGTTAGGATATGTTGAGCAACATATTTTATACGCAATTGGCAAGCCATGGAGGGGTGCTCGATATGAGATTTCAATGATTTTCGAAATGACATGATGCTGCAGTTCGTAGCTTCGGAATGCAGCGGAATTTATTTTTTCGTTTTGGTTTTATCTTTAGCTGTTTAGGGGGAAAAAATTGTACAAGTTTGTTTTTGTCTTCGTCATTGAATCACAGATTAAATCTGTATAAATGCGTAGCTCTATGACAAGATAAAAAATGGCGAAACAAGAAATATCTGCAGATTTCAACGATGCAACTCCATTTTCATGCAATTCAGATTCTGATGGCATCGAAATAACCGGATTTTTTAATGCCAATACTTGGGTGGAAGAATACGTTTTTGCTACTCTTCAACACAGAAAAAAAATTATACAAATAAAACTAAAATGTATGAAGGAAAATACTGTTCATATAAAATATATTTTCTGTTCCATTCAGCGATTTACTTTCAATTCGTCTCTTCGTCAGTTACAGCAGAATCGGTTACTGGGGTAGTTGTGAGTGATTGACGTTTAATCTCCAATGTTATTGGTTTCCCCTCCTAATTTTATCGTGTGATAAACCACCGAGTGGGTAATCTACAATAATTTTGGAATTTTTGTCTGAAGCATTCTCTAAATAATAATCTAATAATGTTGTTTGATATATCTTATAGAAATGTCATAATCTTTTCAAGACTTTCCAACTTGTTTTCACTGACACCATTTTTTTAAGCAAACTTCGTCATATATTTCTCTGATGTACTTCAGACAAGAATATTTTCATGTCTGACAAAGTTTCGGAGTTGTTCCGTGAAATATGGACTTTTGTACTACTCCCCACGTGGATCCTTTCTATGAATACCAGTATCTTGAATATGAAACGGTCAGTGCTCTTGAAATACAGTTTCATAATTGTGCCCTGAATGTGTCCTCAAAACTCAACAAATTTTTGTAGACAATCGTTTTTGCGAAATTATTACTTCAAGTTGTAATTGAATTATTTCCACAATAGAATAAGAAAATGTCAATATAATATTGTCAATAGGCATTGTCAATAGGCATCAGTGTTTCTAGCATTTCTATTGTACTAAAAAACTGAAAGTCGATAAAATTATGGCCGCTGGTACCAGCGAGATTTGCCAAAATTTCTTCTGGCCCTTTTGAAAGTGCACTGCAGTAGCATATTAGGCAAAAATAGCAGTTAGCAATACTGTTGGGGGTTTCGTAGAAAAACCTGGACGAGTACACACGCGAACATCAAAAACAGATTTCACAAAAAAATTAATTTATAGGAAGTAAATAAAAGTTTGAAACGCGAATGATTAAAAGGTGTAAGTGGAAATATGGAAAATACAAAAAATTTCAAAATAAATTATAACCATAATAATAAAGTTAGAAGAAGTAAATAATCTGCTCCGCTCCAAAACCAAATGTGTGCTACAAGTAACTTCCGCATCTGAACTTGAGAAGTTTGTTTATAAGAGACATCACGTTCAGGAGAGGAAACTTATAGCGGAATGTGACAGGGTTTGAAATTTATTTATCATTTTCACAGCTCCGTGAAGACTCAAGACAAAAAGCAGGAACGACGGTAAATAAGTAAAAAATGAATAATCTTTATGGTATGTGATTGACGATTTTTTACATTTTCGTCATTTCTTCCGTTGTATTTAAAACCGTGAGATATAATTTGGGAATAAGAAACTTTCAAGCCCTCTATACTTTAAAATTGAAAATCGAACACCTATATCATTTAGATTTCTAATTCCCTCTAAAGAACATACGCGAACTCTTATACTTACGATGGACTGAAAACGAAACTTTGTTGATAGGTTTAATTCTTTCGTTGAATCTAGTCATCAAAGAATTATTGATATTAACAAATGTTTGCCATTCCATTATTACATTCCGCTGATATGTCAAATATATTATTGAAACAACAAAAACCTCATTATCCCACAATAACATTTTGTTGATCGTATTCAACAATATAATCGACTTTTCCAACAGAATCCGTTTTCAGTTAGCATAACGGAAATCATTCCCATGAAATGTAAACTTTGACTTTCTTCATTGTTCCATATACACCTCGATCGTTCATTGTGACCGTGAACTTCGCACATGTGTTAAATACAACTAAAAGTTCGGTTGCCCGATGCATTTAATTGCAAATGATAAACAAAGTGTAAATAATGCCCGGTTACGTCACAATACAAATGTGAATGTATTCATATTATGAATTTCGGGGTATCGTTGCAAATGAATCTTCCCAAAACGAGTATATTGTCAGTTAGTGTACCGAAGCTTGGATAGTTTTGACGATACGAAGCCCAACGATTGAACAGATAAGAAGCTTTGTTGATAAATTGAGACCATTGTTGACCATCTTAATTGTTCGATATCCCAAAAGTGAGGATTGATGATTTTATCTGTAAGAGACTGACTGCACAGCTAATAATGAAGTAATAGATCATGCGATTATGGATACTGCACAAATGATGTTGAGTTATTGAAAATGCACCCTATCTGTATTGAGGCCCAATTTCCATCGTGTGTGAATATGATTTTGAATCATTATGATTTTTAGCATAATGCTGTCTCAACATTGACGTAGAAAAAAATGTAATAATTTATTCAAAAGCGATTATGTGCAGTCTAAAACAGAGTTCATTCGGTGGGTTAAAAAAATTTACATAATTTTTCATAATCTCCCCTAGTTCCATATTTATTCTCTTTCCTCATGAGAATATTCGTTCGAACTTAATTGTTCGAACTTAAAGTTCGAACGTAATTGGTCAGTCATATGAATTGCTCATAATTAGCTTCTGTAAAGATCGATGTCATCTTAATATATATTTTTACTACAGTAAGCCATAATCCCTAGTTCATAAAATTCGTTCGTACCGATATGTTTTGGATATTCATCTCGAAGATTCGTTGATCATAGCAAAATCCTAGCAGTATTAAATTTGTTGTTATGGCTCTTTTGCACAAATGTCTTGATGGAATAGGAAAGTGTTGTGTCAAATTCACATGTTCTAATCAAATAATGAGACAGAAACAACTTGATGTCATAGAACACAAATGATGATCGCAACGCTAGATCTCAACCCTGAGATTACAATTTTGTTAGCATAAGTTCGTGGTCACATTCTGTCCAGGAGGAAATTGATTCTAAAGCACTTGTCTTGATGTTAATTTACCGATCGGTGGAAGCAATACTGTATTCATTTTATACGATGTTAATATAAATTCATTTATAATATGCATCGATATATAATACATAAATTAACTTAAGAATAGGTTATCGCGTTATGAAAGAACAGGCAACGATATTCGCTCAGTTTATTGTATACTTCGATTCCATTTCATGATCACAATTCATTTTTTTTTTTACACTCGACGGAAAATGAATACTTCTTTGTTAGGGACGCCAGAAATATTAATTGGTCAATAATTGTACAATAATTTACGTAAAAGATCAAGTTGTTTCATGGCAAACTATCTTAAGTCGATTTAATCAACCCGCTCCATAAAATTTTCCGTGATCAATATACGTAAATTGGTTGTCATTATCGGGATGCAATGAAAATTACAAGAACGAAGTAATTGAGGAAACAATTTGTAGAAAGAGAAAAAAAATTCTCTGACGGTGGAAGCCTTTCGGTATGAAAAGTTAATAAATGATTGTTTGATAGAAAGGAAACTTACCTGATTTTTTTTCCTTCCAATTATACGAAGTTCAGACTCAACAATGAATGAGATTCGAAGAGGGTGACGCTCCGATGTTGTTTCTAGGATATTTAACTGAATATCCTGTGTCAATAAAAAGGCGATACCAACTCAATTACAGCCCTCCGAGGATGATGAAGAAACAAAACGTTAAAAATAAGGTTGCAAGCTTTTGAAGAGGTGCAAGGGAATGTGTGAGTGATCGCAAGTGCCCACCTCACCACCCTCTCGTTTATTCGAACTGACTCTTCGCTCGTCCACTGGACCACTGACTGTCAGAATCGCGTGCCACTTCGTAACTTGGCACTCCGTTCGCTCGCGAGACCCCCAAGAAATTCTTTGTCCGTGCAAAGAGAGGCCGCGCACTGTGATATCAAGGAGAACCCTGCCTTCGTTCTTGCCGATTGCCCGGCCTCCGTACCTTACGTCTTACCACCACCACCCACTAACTTTTTCTTGTCTATCCTTTTCTTATCCCTATCCTGCAATACATGTTCTCTCAATCAGAACGTCAACTTACGATGCGTTGCATTTTCCGAACCTCCCTACCCTCTCACTTTCACACGTGCTGCACCCATCAATTTCAATTCTCCTTCATACATCAATAAAAAATCTTTGCATTTCGTTTCTCCTGGTAGATTTAAAAACATACTTCAAAAATAATGTGTCAAAACAATCAAGAAATGACCGAAAGCTCACGAAAACACGAACGGGGAACGAAACGTCGTTTTTGACGAACTTACAACGATTCACCCTGTCATTCGGTCTTTATTGTAACTCAATAACCAACTCGTCAACACACGTGTTGAAATTTTTATATTATATGTTACGAATTCGAGATCTTCTTCGTGATTTTGTGAATAGAATAAATTTGAAGTATTTAGTTTTTTAAATTTAATTTATTTATGTTCACAAATTTTTTGAAAAAATAAATGACACATTTCATCGAGTAGTCTTGTATAATGTTTTCCGAAAACGGAATTCTAATCAACGGTATGGTCTCAATGGCATTGAAGGTACCAAAAAGCGACAAGAATTGTTCGTATCAAAAGAAAATGGTGAAATGCGACGTACGTTAATGTGCCACGCTATCTTTTAAATATTGTATAGCCGATACACTAATCATGTTAATTTTATTTTTTTATAGCAAGTGTATTTTGGTTTTTTTTTCCATTCCTATGATTTCAAGCGTTCATCGAAGAGAAATCGTTCCACATGATGTTGAAAATTTTTGCAAAAAGCTGTCGAATTTGCATTCAGCTTTCATTGTTTTCTGGATCATGTCCTAATTATTGACATGTATTTAAATTTATGTAAATGCAAAGTTTGACAAAAAAATTAACATTTTGTTAACAGTGACCTAACAGAAAATAACAAATTCTTCCTTTTTGTTTGATTCTTACTCTTGTCAGTGTGCTAGCCTGTAAGGATCTATCGATATATAGTAAACAACTAATGATACCCAATCATTAGGGAAGGTGAAAAGTCCGTGTATTTATTGTATCCTCATCGTGATGCCAAAGGTTAGAATAAAATACAAGCACTCGATATATTAGAAATTCTTTGTGGGTTATTTTTTCTCTGTCATCCAACTAGTACTTCGGTTATATATCCGTGACATATCAGTCTAACTCTGAAGTATTTGTGCAGAGGATTCAATGAATGTTCTAACTCTTATTACCCCCAGGTCAGTGAATTTAGTTGATTTTTCATTTGCGTTAATCACAATTTATTTAAATAACAGAGATTTTATACAAAACAATCGCATTCCTTTTCATCGTCGTCGTAAAATGGACTAAATTCTTCCAATTAAAACATTTATAGTAAGTGTTACGTGAGTTGATGACTCAATGATTCAGAATATTAAAAATTCATTCCGAAATGTCTCTGCGAGATAAATCATAACCTACCGAGTAAATCGAGATAATATTTATCTTATTAAATTCCACTCGATTGAACAATCACCAATGCGAATTGACCACAACGATTTGCGGAACGTCTGGTGGAATCGAATGAAAAATAATTACGACACTTTCATCTTCTGTCTTAAAGTTCTTTTTTCGGGTAATAGTTCATTGACACTTTTCGAGCGTAATAATTAAATTAAATCGATAAATGGCGAATTATATATCGAGTGTACGTGCCAAATGTCGTGGGTTATGGGCAATCGGATATCGACGGAACCAGAGTGCATTTACTTGCATTATTAATGTCGGTCGCACTTATTTTGCATTATGTTGTTCCAAGGTCCTTGTTTTAAGGTATTATCATGTGACTGTTGAATCCAGGCTTCGTGGAGTCGGTGACCGCATTTTGGTAGACATTATTTCAAGCATGATATTTCATAACAAACGCCTCAAGAAATAATTTGCGATTGAATATATGATCATATCAATAATTGCGATGCAGAATTATACTTTTGAGTAACTTTTCAAATTTGGATTATTTTTTGAACGGAAATCCATAAAGACTGTCAATGGCGAGTTTCACCACTGCAGCCATTACTAATTATATGAGGGCTTACAATCGTCAAGAGATATCGAACAATTGAATTTTTTTTTAGTTTCACATTTTTCTTCAACCCTTCAAGCACACTTGAAGAAGGTTTAGTCAAAAAATTCCACCTGAGGACTAAATTATATTCGGTGAATCGTACTAAATCGAGAAATGTGATCACAGATCTTGCTCCGCGGGTATCGTGCGGACAACGAGCTTCTCTCGAAGTAATTTTTTCCGTCACAGTTTGCAGTACACTTTGAACAATCTTCAATATTGTTTAGTTTCCTTTCGATTCAATTCCGAATTCTCTTTCTCACGATCGTCCAACGAGCAGCCATTTTTTTAAATTATATTTGGAATATTATTTTTTTACCAATGAAATAATATAAATTTTCATTGCAAGGGCATTCATAATTTTATAATGATATAAATATTTTTTTTGCTCATAAAAATGGAGAACATTTTATCGATAAATTATAACAGAAGGCGCCATGTCGTGCACGAAAATCTGCTGAAATTTTTAAGGTCAATTCATCCTGATATCCGATCTCATGCGGACAGTGAGTGTGTATTGTTTGCCGGCGTTGTCAACAGTATCAAGAATCAAATCAAATCAAGTTTCATATACAGAGGGGCAATGAATGAAATTTCAATCGGTTCAATCGGTGAAATTTCAGTGGTGCGTTTTTTTGCAACACCAATTGAGTGTTCGAAACAAATTAAAATTACACGTTGTACTCCTTTTATCAGAGAAAAAAATGTAATGTTTCCTTTTATCGAAATGTCAGGCATAATGAAAAAAAAAATCGAAATTTGTAGCAATTTATTTAAGAACAGCTGAATTGTAGATATTCTTGTACGCATTTATTAAAACAGTAATTAAGTGGCAAAAAATGGAATAGCATTATTATAGAATGACACGAAAGATAGGGATGCACCGATGAGCATGCACTTGGAAGTGATTGAACTTTGTACAAATTTAATTGTGAACAAAATGTGTTTTATCTAAATTCATCAATTCTCGTACTTCGCCTGACCACTATCGAAAACACGGAATTTCTTCAAGATTCAATATTTCTTTCTTTAATGGCTGATTCATGGCAGAGATAAAGAAAAAAAACATTGCGTGTGGTGAGGACCTCATCAGAAAATGCAGCAGCGTTTCTGGTTTCTTTACTTTGATGACGTCGGTGATACGAAGAGAATACGAAGACAATGGCTTCGATGATATATAAAAGAGAAAAAAATGGAGCAAATTTCATTTTTATCGAAAGGCATTATTGTTCTATTTATATCGTAATTGATACGTTACATTGATACACAGGCTTCTACTCGCCTTTCAAGGATTCAACGTTTGCCAAATGTACATGATAGAAAATAAAGACTGGACGAAAAAATCATTGCGCCTGAAAACTGGGCCAGTAAAAAGGACAGACGAGAGAAGTATATATTTATATATTGTGTGCTCGTCACGGAGCGAATACCGTGAGTAAATATTCATCGGCGAGAAAATTACCGTCCTGTGTTAGTCGTCGTGTTGCCCGAGTTATTAAAATATGGAATTGGGAACCTTGAATTGGCTCGAAAAATTGTCTTCTGCTCTTGGAATTGTGTTATTATTATTATTCCGAGCTGTTCCCGCGACGTTACCCGTGGTGAGAAATATCGTTTTTAATGCAACTGTGATATAAGCAACAATCATGCACCAAAATTTTATTAATTTCTGGGCAACAAAGGAATGTCAGGAATTATGAAATTTTTAAATTAAATCACGAAAATATCTGTAACTTTTTCTGTCTGCAATTGAAACCCCAGCCACCGCTCATTTGCTATGTTTCAAAATTATATTTCAAGTTTTCAGTCGTATTTTTCGTGTTATTTTCATTTGGAGAAAACATTTTTAATTTTTCCTGCACTTCCGTGAAAAAAAAGTTCATTGGAATGCAAGAGAGCCTGAATCAAAGTCGCACTAGTAACAATCTATTGCGAATCATGAGCTTTATTCATGTGAACGATTCATTAAAATTGGTTCAGTCTTTTTTGAATGAAAAACACATTTTTGCCTTTTTGAAATTATTTTAACACGAAGTATAAAATGACGAATAAAATATCTCTCTCTGTTTTTCTCTACCCCTTTCATTCTTTCACTCTGTCATTATTTTATTTTCCTTGCCTTTTTATAGTACTGTGTCTTTTTTGACGACTGAATTGTTATTATTATTATTGTTGTTATTATAAAGTATGCTACGATTATTACTCTGTATTCTACAGTAATGTCTCGGTGTTGGTTCTCAAAATTCAAATGGAAAATGAAAGCAAAAAAAGCAAGAGTAATATCTCATAATTCAGATTGCAGAATCCTGCGCTGCATAGAATTTGTAACAACGCCATTGTTTTGCAATATCTTCATTATATGCAATTATTCGGGAGTTAATTACGAAGAGAAGGATAACGTACACACGCTTTGCAATGTTAACTTTTTGTACCAATCTAATCCTACAAGAATCATAATTTTGTAAGGTTTATTGTAATATTTATCAAAATTTGCATAGATTCCTCAAAATGTCACGATACTTTCAATCATCTCCTGATAACGAATTTTTCTTGCTGTTATTTTCTTATTTCGGCATTTTTCATTGAACCATTTTTCAATTTGGAAAACAAAACTTTACAAATTCAATGGCCAAATTGGTCACACTGTTTAAAATTTTCTAGAGTCTAATTCCATCGTTCATCATAAAATTAAAATTTCTTCAGTATCGTACACGTTGCAGAAAACAATTAAAAAAAAAAAAAGAAAAAAAAAACAACAACATGTGAACGTATTAATTTGAAAATTGTAAAATAAAAGAAGCAAAGAGGAAATCGACGCCACATTGGCTGTGATCACATCTCTTAAAGGTTATAAAAAAATATTCCTTTCATCGATCACCAACGACTAATGAGAACGCGTGCACGGAGAAAAATCGAATGAGTATGTGTCATATGTAGGAAATTCCCAAACGGTAACGTTACTTTTCGTGCTTTATATGTGTTGCAATAATTATTAATATGACACGTAAAGTTTCATACATTGACAAGAATCAGTGGATCGAGAAATGCTGAATTTAAAAGACAACTGATGCATGCGATTTTTATTTGAATGTCCTGACTATCAATTAGATAATTTTCTGTAGTTGGTAATAAATCAAAATAACAGGAAAAGTTATTAGTATTAAGGTGATGATAAAAAATAACTCGTTGCTTCGTTATTGAATCGCCATTTCATCAAGGCAACACGTGACTCTTTGAATTCGTAATCGTCAGAATTTTCTACTACTGCAGCACAACTCATGTAAAAATAAAAAAAAAGATCGTTGTAAAAAAAAAAAATTTGGCACTGAAGATGTGGATCGAATGGATTTTATTTTACACTGGTTGACAATTGTAATGGATGACATATAACACATGGA
Source organism: Campoletis raptor (assembly GCA_948107755.1). Classification (NCBI taxonomy): domain Eukaryota; kingdom Metazoa; phylum Arthropoda; class Insecta; order Hymenoptera; family Ichneumonidae; genus Campoletis; species Campoletis raptor. The sequence continues at coordinate 17,011,101 of OX403622.1, forward strand.
ACGTCCATATAGGGACTTGTTGAATTAATGGGCAGCTTTTTATTTTAATTTTGTCAAAAATTTTACAGCCGTATTGTTGGCTAGGAATCCGTTTTTCAAGATGATTTCTTGTATGAATGAGATTTTTAACTTTTCGAGATTTTCTATTCGACAGTTTGTACACGTGTGCGTTTTTTGTTGAAAAAACAATGCAAAAAAAAAAAGAAACAAATCGACAAATTTCATTTCATAGTTTTGTATGATTGAGTAAAATCGTGCGGGAAAAACTTCTTATTGGTGATCAGAGATCCAAACGTTATTTGCGAGAAAAAAATCGACAATCAGACAGATTTAAAAAAATGGCGGCATGCTGAATTTTGATTATTGACTTTTCGTTTACTTTTTTCCATTCTACTGGTCATTCAATAAAATATAACAATTATTTTTATTCAACTTGGGTACCAATCCTGAAAAGTGGTCCAATAAAATAAATGGGATGGTTTAGAAAAAAAAAAAATGAAAACAATATGTTTTCTAGGCCCACTTGACTTCCTGGAAATTAAATAATTCAATCGATCAAAATAGATCGTTAGTCGAAAAAAGACACGATGTTAAGAATCACTTTTCAAGGTTTCAAATTTGTCTAGACACTTCAGAGCAAATTTTGTTCAGGAAACTGCAGTGTAAAAGGGTTTTGTTTTATCAAATCAAGTAACTCAGTGGATAAGTCATATTTTCATATCACTTTCTTGGTCTTCTACACTGCAAAAACCGAACTGACGTTGCCTTAGTGTCGACATCTGTCGTCGAACGACAGAAACACCGTTCGCACATGACAAACGGTACAGACTTTACACAGAGTATGATTGTTATTATTATACGAGGCTATAGTATGAAACAGGAACGAGAAAACGGGAATTCTCCTTCCAGCTGTGTTTTCGCAACGTCGCTGATGCCACTGTGGCGCTGCATGATCAAATAACACGCATTCCGTTGTGGAGGTTCGTAGACAACGGTGGGCGAGAAAATAGCGCTCATAATTAATTTTTATTCTTCACTGGATCCCGTCCTTTTTCCGATTTAAAACGTTTCGTATCGACTAAGCACTTGACACTATTGTTATATTATCGCGCTCAATCGTTCGGGAATTTTTGGATATTCGTAAAATCGGTTAATTAGCATTCGACTTGCAGTAGTCACGGTCGCGTGCGTGCAGACCACGGTGCGTCAAGTTTACGTTCAGTGCGAGCGTTACATTATCACCGTCCTCGTGTTTTTACTTTTTTTTTTCAGTCTTTCTTTCCCCCTCTCTGTTTTTTGCCGCGAGTAAGGTCGCGCAAGTGTATAAACATTCAAAAACTTTTAAACTTCTATGCTATCATTTTGCTTCTTTCTTATTTGTTTTGGCTTCACGAGTGATTTTGGTAGTCGATTAGATTGAAGAATTTGGCTATTCTCAAAATACAATTTTTATATGTTTGGAAGTCGCTGGTAGATATAATGGAAAGTTTACTGTACTACGATCGATCAGTTTACGTTTCAAAAATTAATATCGGAGTAAATCTAAGTTATTTAGAAGAAAAAAACTTATCATCGAAGAAGGCGTTTAAACTCAGTGTTAAAAAAATTATATTCTATTCAAATCAATTTTTCTATCTCTTCTTAGCGGATTGTGGTCAGCAGTAAGGTTTCAATCATTTTTAAATAAAATTGAGTTTTTATTTTCAAGGCATTGCGGACGAATCAAATTTTTTTTAAAAAGTGTTAATCAATTGGTTCGTTTTTTTGCAGATCATTAAATACCCATTGCTTCCACGTCATTCTTTTTTTATAAGATATACAATAAGGTTCTTATCGAACACTCGTGATCATCTGATTCCATTTTTTTAATTATCGCAGACGAGAGGAGTTTGCTCTGTTTAAGTATTCGAGAGAATTTGAAAGTTATAAGAGGAGCTTGGACATCTCGCAAACATGTCCTCGCTTCTCGCTAATTGTTTCCGGAAATTGACCGAGACTCCAACAAAACATGAGGTAATTAAACTGTTGTTCGCGAAACTGTTCGATCTGTAAAGTGTTTATACGAGTTATGAGAGATATTTGAGTTATGTGAATGGTTTCGGGGCCTCATATATCATACAGTTCGGTGAGCTCGTGAGAATGTTTCAAAGTTTAACAAACTAGAAGAGAAACGTACTTTAGGATCGAATAAAGTTCTGGTTCGATGAAACTTTGTCAACGAAGTGTCTCATTTTCATTATGTTCGTTGATAATTTTACGAATAAATAATAACGGTGTGATAGAAAAAATCTTGATCTATCTGTGATACTCAACCTCAAGTATATACACAATTTTTTCTTAAACGTCCATGAAAACATTCCAGCTGGAATTGAATAATGAAACCGTACTCCAAAACTACATTTTTCGTATGTTTACAAGAAATTTCAGAAAAAAAAGTTCATAAACTTGAAAAAAAAAAACAAATCTCATTCACTGAAGAATAAAGAGTTTGATTATAAGAATTATATACTTTTTGAAGAGTCTACAACATTCTTTAAAATTGTGAATAGATCAAAAAAACGTTACGTCTTTGAATTATGATTGAAAAGTATGAATCTACTGTTATTTTTCGCTTTCTCATCCATGTCAAATGAATATTATATTCGCTCCTGAGATAGGAAACGAAAAATGTCAGCCGTGTTCAACGATTAAACAACAAAGGGGAAAATATAGAACGGGAATAGGATGCGAATGGCTTGAGGCTGCGTCGAATACAATAATTCAATTGTTTTGTTATCTTTTTGTGTAGCTCCGAGGCTTCAAAGTGACTGATATCAATCGTACCCGGAAATTTGGCGTTGCATGTCGAAGCCTTCAGGAATTAAAGAGAAAGGCATGTACGAAATTAAACGTAAGTCCAAAGAAATTATGAGTATTTACTCATATTTATTTTAATGTATCCGTTCGATTATATGAATAGTCAATGTTATAAATTTTTTATTCAAGAGCCCCCAGTTTATGAATAAACAAATAATGCACAGAAACGAGCTAGAAATCGTATTTCAATTATGAATATAATCCATCGCTATTTTAAGCAATCCCGGCAAAAGTTTCATTTCTGCTGCCTCAATGTAGGTCACAATAATTAAATTTTGTATTAGCGTGGTTTCTCGATAGCAGAAGCAGTGAGCTGAAATTTGAAAAATCTCATGACGTTTAAGCTTCGGATTTAATAGAAATGAAAAAGAACGATTTATCTATTCGACATTTTTACAAAAAAAAAAAAAAAAAAAAAAAAACCCCAGTTATTTTCAGTTCTATATCTACGTCATTAAAATAATGAAAAACTTGTGACATCGCTCGTTAAGAAACGAAGAACATAGTTAATCTTATGCTGTCATATTCCATTTAATTTTCAAAACGTTCTATATCATCTGTGACCTCTCGTTAGTGCTTGTGTAATGATTTTATTCGTAACTTGATTCTCTCGAAGCATGTAAACATCGCAGCTACGCTGATTAATTGCAGTCGGTCACTCTAGCACACACATACGTATGAAGTACATTCAATCACTAAAATGAGTACAAAAGTGCCGTAGTATTCCTCAATATTTACTGAAGGGTAGTTCGAACGAACACTCAATTTTTTCATCGCATCTTCCATCTACGTTATGATATTCCCAAACCGTTATAATGAAGTAAAAACAAACGTGATCCGTGTCAATTTTCGACTGCGATTTTACCTATCTGACAAAAAAAGTGCAGAAGGATTTTTACCAACTGTACGACTGATAGGTAAACTTAAAAATATCGACAAAAATTAAACTGAAGCCATTAAAAAAGTATTTTGATTCGATATAGTGTCACTTCATATATATAATTTTTAATATTTTGCAAGAATTGGTAACATATTACAAATATGAGGGAAAATTTTATCTCTGTCAGATTTTAAAAAACGCATATTTTTAATTATTAAAAATGATGTTTTTGAAAACGGTATGATCGTTTTGCATCGAAAACTAAACCATCAATTTGGATGAAATTAGGTACAGAGAATTTGATATATTCATAACAATATGGCTTTTTATATAAACATGAATTTGTTTCAATGAAAATCTCAAAACTCCAGTCAATTGTCCTCTCCGGATCCTGTGCTTATCGAAAGTAAACATTTTATAAAACGACAAAATGTACACATACAGCTACTATAATTTGGGGGTTGGTGCATTCGACTTCTTTTGTCCCGCAAACTGGTCACCTCGCTGATCACCTTTGTACTGATACACCAGACGCGTTCGATTTTTGAAACCGACTCAATGAAGCGTGGATAGAGAGAGTGAGACAGAAAGAGGATGGGAAGGAGGCAGGGAGAGAGAGGGAGCTTGACGGTAGAGGTCTGGATGGACCGACCTTCATTGGGAGATTGGACTGCAGCGTTGCTTTATCGAACCGCCGGTAGCAGGCCAGGCCAGGGACGAGAGAGTAAAGCGGCAGGGATATCTCACACCCCAGTTACATGGTGTGGGTGGTTCCCACGGCCGTCAGTGTCACGGCCCTTAGATTTTACGAGGTCAAGGCCTAGATCCGAATCTCAGCTTCCCAGCGTTCTTCTGACCTGCTCCATTTTTCGTCATATCCCTTTCGCCTCTCTTTTCCTTTTTTCTGTTTTCTCATAACCCTTCCGCGTTTCCACTTATCCTCTGATATCTATTCCAGAAACTTTATCTCTTACATACGCAATATACCTCGGACACTTTTATGCGTTGAACGGCAAAGGAGAGAGAATTTATCCCGGTAACTTTTACTGTATCCGATTGTCATCCAATTTTATGATCGGATTGTCGTTCATTTTTATTTTCCGATTTTCGCAGTTCAGGGTAAAAATAGCCGCACCATTTTTATTACTTCAGTTCGGACGTATGCATATTCCTTTACCATTCACGTCTCTGTGATGCAATTTTTTTATGGCCATTATCAACATAATTCTTTTTTGTGTTGACACTTTTATGACCGCGAATATAAATGGTTTTTTTTTTGGCAAAAAAAAAAACTGTCCAAATGTGGGAATTGATGTAAAGTGTGTTGGAATGACAGTATTATTTGTAATTAATCTACAGGGCAATTTACAGTACTTATTGTTTTTGTCGTTCCAAATTCTGATTGAGATAAAAAAGATGTATTATCTGTTTTTGATTGTTCTCAAAACCTTCAGCATCCATCAATTCTTTCCTACAGTACAAAATCATTCATTATTTTCTACCAACCTATTAGCCATAAATTTTTCCTTACGTGCAATTGACTTGAAATTTAGTACGCGGTGATTTTTGGGGTGATGATTTTTCGAATGTGAACTTGAAATGTGAAAATTCAAAATTTTTTTTTCTTTCCTATAAAAACTTCTGTATACTCGAACATTTTTGAAAAAATTTCGTTGAATGGTTTGGGGAGTTTTGATTTTTGAGTTTTAGGACTGTTGAATGTTACTTCGGGAAACTCCACTAAAAATGAAATTATGACAGAAATAGAATTTTCATAAAACTTTTCCAAGGTGTTTCATTCAGAATAATATTAACTTAAATGAGATTCAAGTTCGTATGATTTTGTGACGAAGAAGATGGATGAAAATATGAAATTATAGAAAAGCTTAATCTCTTTTGCTATCTCATCGCTGCAGGTGACTAACGACCTCGCGGAAATCAACATTTTCCTCCTCGATGGAGCTCTCATTGACGAGGATTACTTTCATACTCTCGAGCCTCAGACAACTCTGGTTCTTCAGAGACCCGGTGAACAAATGCTTTCGGGTAAGATATGAATTTTTCCAAAGGAGTTATTACGAACAATCAATATGTTTAATAATAATAAACAAAATATGAACTTTGATAATTATATACCAAAATGCAAAAAACGTCAAATTTCAATAAAGTTAGCTTCATGATCCATCGATTTTATCGAAAATCTATTGAATGGTCTTTTGTAGCAAGTCGATACATTAACCTCCGACACAGGGTAATCTCAAGGTCTGAGAAAGCCTCATTGAATATAATTTTTCAAACGGTTCTTCCGCCGTGTTAAATTAATCGTTGAAAGAGCTTTTTTTCTTGTCAAAGAGAGTGGAAAAAGAATTTTAAAACAAGCGTAGAAGGACAATGACAAGAGGCAAGGTCCAGCGAAAGAGCAAAAAAGCTTTATCGGAGATCTCATCCGCGTGATTTACCAGAATCGTTTGCTCGATCGAGTTGAAAACGATGCGAATTGTCGAAGGGCTATAAAGAATACGAGATAAAATAAAAGAGAGGAAGAGACGGAGAAATCAGTTCTGGTTGACATGGGGAAATACAGGTGGATTTTACAATTTCCTCGTGCGCATACTCGCGCTTGACCCTCGACCTCGAATCGATTTCCCTGAGGAGGGTTTAGCACTAAGGGATATATATCCTCCCATGTATTCCCTGTGCGAGAGGATTAAAGTGTCTTTCCATTGTAAAAAAAAATTCTTACAATGGACATATGTTAACACTCCTTCTTGATGGTCTTATGTGGCAGATGCTGATCTACTCTACGACACCCTTAGGCGGGTAAACATTGATTTTCTCACGGTTGGTGATAAGGCTGCCAAGTTTCTCACAGAGAACCTCAAAAGAAAAGTTGCTGTTATTCACAGTGTACTAAATCGCGATGACACCAAGACTATGCTCAACAGCAGGGATGAACATCCAGAATGGTTTCGCGGTCTAGAGACCAATGTCACTACCAAGGTTCGTACATCTCTTCAGATTGTTTCGATTTGTTTATTTATCTTTGAGCCAACCCAGTATAAATCTATATAAAATGAATTCGTCTTAATCAAACAGAGTCTTAATCTTTTCCTGACATTTCCAGGAGGCATATATGCATCGAAGATGTCAGGATAGAATACGGGGTTATTTGTATAAGACGATCGAGCAGATAAAAGCATCAGAGACGTGGACGAACAATCGCCAGGCACGTCTTCATCTTCATCACGTAATAGAATACTTCAAGATGCAGCTTCGAAAGGATCATTACTTTGGTTATTATTTCGATCGTAGCCGGAGTTTTCGAAAAAACTATGAAGATGAGGTCGACAGAATTGATGATCAAGAAATCGAATGTTATGAACATTGCCCGTGCAAGTTGGGTTCTTATGACGATAAGGAAAACGAGACTGGAGCACTGGACGAGCTGACGTTCGAGGATCCAATTTCTACCGTTGTAGACGAGACCGATGCCAAAAGAATTACGAGACTTTCAGATTCTCCAGAATCAACGAGCAAAAAATCCAGTGCTAGCAGAACGGAAAAAGAGCCATGTCCTTTTAAGGTAGTCGCACGCAATAAGGAACAACAAGTTTCTCTTTGCGATGCCAATGGCGAATTCAGGTGCGATGGTATGTGGAATCTTGAACGTTGCTCTTACGGTGAGAGACACCAAATCAATCCTTACAGATCACATGAAGAATTGGTACTTTTTTCAACATGGAATTTCGACCACAAGTGAGTATATACATGTCAGTAATAACATAATATGCTTGTGATTCGTGTCCGTTTCAATATTTTTTGTAAGCCGATCAACTCGGTCATCAATCCTTCGAGCGATTGAGGGACTCATTTGTCCTACCTATTTTTTTTTTTTCCAGTTTCCGATTGTTGTAAAAATAAATAAAAAAAATACAAAACACTTATTATTCGTTAATTGTATCAATACTACAGGTAAATGAATAGTCGACTTCGTATTTTTTTCATAAAAAAAATTATTTTCTACTAAACTAACTCAAGTCCAATTCTATAAATTCCTAAAAAAAATCTGCGTACGATTCGTTGCGTTTTTTTGTCACAAGGTCATTTGATAAACTTTTTTTATCATTATTTCCTTTCAGAATCGAAAGATCCAGAACTCTTGTGCCACAATTACTGAAGGTCTCAGAGCAGGATACAATAAATGATGAGGACGTCGTCAGTTTTTACGATAACTTGTTTACCGTCAAGAACTTGCGTCTCGTGCACATTATCTGTCACGATAAAGGATCTCACAAGTAGATAAAATGCTTATTATCACAGACAAACATATTTCTGGCATTTAGGAGAAACAAGGTAACTAAATAAATCAATTTTTTTTTCTTAAAACGAACTTTTCGATCGATTTCCATCTGTTTCAAATTTGACTCATCAATGACAGCCCCATCACTACTACAAAGTCCTTGAATAATTTGGTTCAAATATACGATTACTTTACTTATTCAACATTATTGAGATTGAAATGAAGTTTTTCTTAAAACATTGTTTTTGAAGTTGAAATTTCTCTCCTAAACGTCACAGATGTGTTTGTACAGTTATATGTAAAGTCGCCGATTTGATTAATCGGTTAGGAGGAACAGAAATATCCTGACGAAAAATCAAACAACCCTAAACTTAACAACTACAATGCCAAAGACTAAAATGTCACTCTGTATGAATTTACATGATGGATACATCGATAGATATTGATGATAAACTGTATACCTATCTCCTATTATCCGCACCATAGAAGTTGTTGAAATTAGAAAATTGAATATGTAATAATATAATAGATATGTAAACATTGTTGATACTAAATTAGACAAGAGTTTATCTGTTATATGCGATGTTCTATCACATCGTTGAATATGCTCGAATATCTTCGCATATATATATTTTAATATATATACGTGTTTATCGGAAGAAATTAATTTCATTCCGAATAGCAGTATTGGAGTATCCGATGAAAATCTGAATGAAAATTTAGTGCCACGAACCTGTCGATATCAAAATTGATGAGTTTCAACCTGATGGTTGGGTATTATATTACGTGAGTCCAAATATGGTCTCAATCGTCCAAGTCTGAATTGTTGTATTATTATTATCGTTATTATTATTACAACGTGAAGAATTATCATCGTTTTAATTATTTTGTTGAGAAAAAGATACAGGGGACGATTTGACAAACTGCTGTTGTGGTGAAATCAAAAAATGAAGAAACGCAAAATCAAACACTTATAGACTACGGAAACTACTAGTTCCAAAAAATGTAGAATGAGAAAATGTAGAATGAGAAAAAAACTAAACGGAAACAACAAAGTTCTGATATAACGATTTGAAGAGATATTTATATTCGATTTTGCTGCTATAATCCGGAAACAAAAAACGGTGCTTTTCCTCTCGTCTGCCAGATATCATAAGGCTACAGAAATAATGAAACTAATTCACAGCTTTACAACAAAAAATGAACAATATTGTGATCGAATTATAGTTAATAATCGTTTGTCTTTTATCATAATGTAAAATCAATTTTATTTTAATTATATGTAATATTTAGATAACTATTGAGAAGTTTTTTCTGGATTACATTTTTCTCAGGTGCTTTTTACAGAAATGAAAACATCTGTCAATAAATTAGCCTGGGAGTTATATTTTAATGTGCTCATTGTCGATTACCACTCAACTGCAGTATTTGCAAAGCACAAAAACTATTTTTCAAATACTGATTTAATAAATGACAGTGCTATACACATAGTTCAATTAATTTTCACCCTAAAAAAAAACTTTTCATTGAAATGAGTAGCAACTGATGATAAACTGTTTTCTACTGTATCGATACCACTGTTGTACCTACAGCTACGTCGATACATTTTAATCCGCAGACCCAGTTTAATTTTTACAACGCAAATTTGCAAACAAAATTTGTTGTAATCTCATTTTATTTAAATGTTGAGTACATTTGTATTAATGCTTCAAAAAAACCATGAAAACGTTTTTTTTTTTATCATTGCGGATATATGAAAGTTCTTAAATTTCATTAAAGCCATTTTTTTATTTAGAATAAGCAACAAACAACAACAAAAAAAACCAAAAACACAAATATCAAGAACGAAAACGAACAACTAAGCAAAAAATATGAATATGCTGATAAAAATACTTGAAATATCCCATATTTGTTTATATTATACAGAGAATACGTTACATATGAGGGACGTGAAAAACAATGTTTCGAAGAGCCCAACAAAATAAACGTTTGGTTTATAATTAATTTATATTGACCAAAAAATCACGATAGGTATTTACAAAACTGTTAATCACGTTCACTAAAAACTGTATTATAAATAAAATGTGAAAACAAAAATTCATTGCCATTCACAAGTGATGCACATTTCTGTTTGTATCTTACGAAAACATACTACAAAAAAAACATTTCTTGCCAACCGGCTGAAAGAATAGTAGGAACATTGTGAATCACCTGACGATAATTCAGCGAGTGCAGAATCGAGAATTTATATAGAAAATAAGTACAATCGCTGCTTGCGTTCGAGCAATAATTTGAAGATATAAAAAATGCCGTACATGGTGAACCGTAAATTAGGTTCGTCCGGAGTTTCTCATTTCAATATTAAACATAAATAAATATGCTAATTTAAACGAATTATTAGCAACGCAACAAATAAATACGGTTAAACAGGGTTTAATCGAAGTTTATCATATTTTTTAGTATCCATTAAAGATAACCGACTCGCTCTGCTTCAAACTATACAGTCACTTCGTAATTCTCCATGGAACAGTGTTTTTTTTTTTTTTTTTTTAATTTTATTCAACTATAAAAGGAATTCTATAAAAAATAAGTAACGCCAGTGAAGATTTTTATCATGGATTAATTACGACGTGACTAATCATCGGTTGAAGATTGAAGCTCGTTGAATATTAAAAAGCATAAGAGTGACAATGAATTTTGTTGAATTATTAAGAAACACTTTGTTCTTGTCATTATTTTTCAATCTTTCATCAGCTGTTGAGCTCAAAAATTTTCTTACATTTTCTATTTCTTATGAGAAGAAAAAAGATCACAATGTGAATTGAAAAATGGAAGTAACAAGCGAACGTGATATCTTTAATATAATTTTATTGTTAATTATTTAATGTAAGTGTTAATTAACTTTTACTTTGACGAAAAATGTGTGTAAATCAATGAACTTTGACTGTTATTATATCTTCCATCATATTCACAAGTGTTTTGATTGAAAATTAATAAAAAGCAGTTTGGAGGCACTCTCATAATTGTAGAAACATTTTTTAACCTAAAAATATTGTTTCGAATTCATGGAGATAAAAATTGAATGGAGCTTTTAACGAGAGAAACATCTGAGCATTATGCAGTTCAAAGGTTCATATGCATCGCAAAAAAAACCTACATAAAAAAATTCTTGAAAAACCACGCACGAATTCCCGAAATATACGATTGACCTCGAGGGCGTCAATGAAGAGTTTTCGTTCTGTCATAATTGGCTCGATTCAAATTCTCTCAAGCTTTGTTCGTCAGTTTTGTTCCTTCTCTCTCTCTCTCTCTCTCTCTTTCTCTTTCTTCCACTTGCTATCGCTCTCTTGAGTGAACGTGATATTCTCCTCGCGTGAATATACGATCGGATGCGTCATTGTCGCTTAATAGAGCAGTTAGCGTTAACCGGTGAGACCAATTACTAATCAGCGCCGTTTCATTCGATCTTCTCTCTTTCTCCCTCACTCTCTCACTCTCATTCACCACGTTGAGTCAACGCACGCAACGACACCGAGTTGTGTGAGGCACTCGTTATTTTCGTACTGTTGCATTTTCGATATCAATTTCATACAATTTACGAATCTATGTATATATATCATTATTATACCTAATTTTTTTATTAATGGCACAAGCATTGTACCGACGTGACTTGGATAGATTAGAAGATAATGTTTCCGATATATATTTTTCGCTAATTCATTAACAACAACATTGTTTTCCTACTTCACAATAATCGAAGGTGCTCCTTTTAGAAATTGGCGTTCTTTTTTTACTTTTTAAAAGTATCTTTCTGTGTATTCGTGGGTCGGCGAGCCCTGCACACGCGCTGCGATTCCTCTGTGTTCGCTGTGGTTGCGTCTGCCGACCGCATCACACGAGGACAGGCTTTCCCTGTGTGAAAACACTTGTGTCTCAACGCGTTTATGGAATAAATGGTATTTATAATTGTGATTAATTTTGTTGTGTAATGTTTGTTGTGTATTGTGTTAGTTTCAACGTTAAATTTTGAACGAACTAAAATTTGGATGTGAACACGTTGTTCTTATTGCACTGTCTATAAAAATAGTCAATTTATTTTCACAATATTCAATTTTTCATGGGAATAAAAAAAATGTAGGTCAATTCGTTACACGCTAAAGGATATTTTTCCTGACGATATATAGAATATTGGAAATGCCCGGATTAAAAAACACTGAAAACTGGCTTTACGTCAACGTTGAAGCTTTTGTTGAGAAAAAAAAAAAAAAAATTCACAAGTTATGAGAAAGAGTCGTAAAAATTGAATTTGTTAATAAAACCAATTCAATGGCCTCCAGTGATGAAGTTTTTTTTTTTTTTGGATGCAAATTGCTCCAGCTTCATTGAAACATAGAATTTATTAGTTAGGGGTTAGTCAGAGTTGTAATATTTTTTTCCAAAATAACTGTTCCTGTGTTGGCAGATCTCCAAAAAGTTTACGGGTTAAAAATCGCTTCGCTTTGTCAGGAATACTTTATTTATTGCATTCATGTGTTGTTACATACAAGCCTGGAGGTCGGCAGTTTTCTCGCTATACAAATCTGTCCGATATTTCGCCTCGTGACCACGCGGAAGGTTATAACGTACCTGCTTTCCCGTCCATGCACCATCTTTCGTTTCATCTTTTACGATGCACTCACCGTTATTGTTTTCTCTGCCCAGGATTGCACTCTCTTTCTCTCTCTCCCTCCCGCTCTTTACATTCCCCTTTCTTTCTGACACACAGACACACTCACCCATACTCTTATTCTAAACCACTCATTTTCATCTGTTTTTGAGCTTAATATCCCTGAAGCTTTTTTTCACCTTTATGTGTTTCTAATATTGCTCTGATTGTTACAAATCAGAACTCACGTTGTAGGAAGACTTAATGCAAAATAGTTGCTTTCCACTAGTCAATTAAGTATTGAATGTTCATAATTGTTTTTTGCGATGTTCAATACAAAAATACAAAAATTAAATAAATTGATAGTAGATTCATGTCACAGTGTGTATCAACATTATTGACCTGTAACGATAGATTTGCAAAATTATTAATTAATGAACGGAAAATTCGATGATATCACATTTTCATCGACACTTTTAGAAGTTGAATCCATATTTTAGGCGATTTTGATGTACTACCGTTATATGTTTTCTACTTAAATCATTTTGAAATAACAGTAAATGGACATGATGAATTTGTTGAAGAAACAAAACAAGTAAATCAAAATCGCTTAAAAATTACGGATTGTAGTTTGAAAAGTGACGATGTACATGTGAGATTGTGAAATTTTGCATTTATCATTTTATGGTTCGGCCAATCTATCGTCATTAATATTTTTCTAGGTTAATATTACGCGCTGCAAATACGAATCCACCGTCAATTTATTTAATTTCTGTATTTAGCCTTTGTATTAAAACTTTCGTGAAAATTAAACATTCAATTGATTAGTGTGAAGCAGCTATTTTACCTGAAGAATGCAAGCAAGTCAGAAAAAGATTTTATTATATTTGGATTAATTCTGAGCATACTGTTGTAAGTTTTTAGGAGCTCACATACTATTACTTTAATCCCACTTCACTGTTTTTGTTTCTACACGGAGAAAATATAATATGAAAAATTGCCATGGTATCATTGCTCCGTGGTACCATGTCAACTTCAATGTTTTCGTCAATTTCAATAGAATATGAATGAAAAATTACGATGCTTTTGGTAGGAAGCCACAGAGGGACGACATGGTATCACGGAGCAACGATGCCATGCAATTCTTGATATTATATTCTCTCCTTGTATTTTTGTACAATATCCCAATTGTTGCCCCACTGTATTGCAACTAAACAAGGGTCACGGGAAACTGTGTGAAACACAGCTATTGATTTACCATTTAGTGATTAGCCTGCTTAGCCATTGACACGCAAGCATGGGTAAGCAGGCACCCAACCAACTATTGACCTCACCCGAGGCTGCTTACCTTTGGTTATCACCAAAGCTAGACACTGGTTACTGATTGAAATTGATTTGATATTTCTTCAAGCCTAATAACAATTCGCTGGAACCACGTGTATGTAAATATTTGAAATTCATAAATTGATTTACATCCCTTTTAGAAGTTTTGAGGAACGTTTGTGTTTTTCATTATAAATTTGCATTAAAAAAATAAATATTTTTTTACAACGTCGACAAATCTCATCGCACAATAAAGTTCGCTCTGAAAATAAAACGCCAACATTTCCTACCGCCGATAAATTTATAGCTGAACCGTGCACGCTCGGATTTTTCACTTTCGAGTTAAAAATGAACATACGCGCTAAAACCTTCGTTTGGGAAATAAGAGTTCTGCACTTTTAAGTTACAAAAAGAAAGGAAACATTTCAGAAAAGTATAAGACTCCAAGACGGACAGAAGGAATATACAGGAGCGTATTTACTAGTAAAGATTAGAAAGGGTAAAACAAGTTCGTCGAGGAGAAGGTAAAAAATACATAATATAATACCCACATATACGTGCTGAGAAGCAATAGACGAATAAGAAAAAAATGATGATGAGGTTTGAGTGTTTGTCTTGTGGTTAAGTTAAAGTTTTTTTTTATTAGAGCGGCAGACGCGCTCCTGTGCTTCACATTCACATATATAAATATATGGATGTGCGAAGCATAGGCACTACGGCATAAAGTATAGTCTAGTTGTATAAGGGTGAATGGATGATGGCGATGGATGCTGCTGCTTGGTGCTTTGGAATAGGATTTTCGGGCAGGGAGAAGGAGGAGACGAGGTGGTGTGGTTCCGCAGAATGAGAGTAAAAGAGAGAGAGAGAGAGAGCGAAGAGAGGGAGGGATTTTGGAGCTGAATGCGATGGGGTTGCCTGAGGGATTACGCAAATTGCTCCGATTGTCGGGCACAAGCTTCTCGCCGCGCTTCACGTTCTATTCCATCTCTCTATTCCATGTGCATGGAAGATCGTCTCGCTCTTTCACTCACTCGTTTATATGCATATATATAATGTGCTATGTACATTGATGATGCCGGCTCCGCATAACCTGTGTGGATGTATTTTATATATTCGTTGGAAAGCGTCGTTGACGGAAAATCCGATGCATAGAATGTTTATGTATACATATATGGATAATATGTACATTTTTATATACATAACCATACACATATGTACAGATTTTTTTTTCTAAAGAAAAATGAAAAAAAAAAAGTAGAAATATAAAGCATCACATGTACAGAAAAGTAATATGTGTCTGTGTGTGTGTATGTGGAGGAAAAGAGGGAGGGAGAAAGAGGAAGAAGGGTGAGCTGGATATGTAAAATCCTTACGAAAATATTCAACGAGCATAATCGACTTTCGCGCCGTAACGCGTCGACGACCTGAATCAACATTCGGGTCTCTAGTACTATATACCATACGTGGATGATGCTCTCTCACTCTCTCTCTCTCTCTCTTTCTGTCTCTTACCTTCTGTCTCTCTAGTTCTACTATTCTCAACTTTCTATTTTTCCTTCTCTACCTCTTTCACTCACTCTGACACACATGCACATTTTGATCTCCTCGCTGCATCACGGCACCCCGAGAGGGTAACCAGGGGAATGCGGGGACGAGAGGACAATTCAGCAGCCGCGAAATCTCCAGATATATAACTACATATATATATATATATATATATATACAGATGAGCGAGCGCGTGCTCTTGCGATTCCTGAGAACCACCTCTGGAACGAGCAGAGAAAGGGAGAGAGAGAGAGAGAGAGAGAGAGAAATTGACAGAAGTGTGGGATATGAGGGTTCGCGATGCTGATAGAGGTTGGAGATGGTGCGAGTTTCGCATCGCCCGCCGCTCTCAAATCCTCTATACTTATGGATGTGGAAGGTATTCCACGAGAAATTGGATCATTTTTGATGTAGCCAATTATTAGAAATCGTTTTAGGTACCACATTCGTTTGATTATCTTCGTCATAAGTCATTCGCATACAATCATCCTCAAAATTTCATATTATTCAATTAACTTACACATTAAACTTCTGATAATATTTGCCATCGATGTAACGGAAAGTTTTAATGAAATGTATTTAGAGCTGAAAATGCAAGTTCTTTCATTTGGCAGGATGACTGTTTCAAATTCTTGCTTCAAAAACAATCACAATTTCTCACTTTGATCAATCAATGTTTTGTCACTTAATTGTACGATAAATGTAGGAGGGCAACAGCCGATAATATCTTTTTGGAAAAACTCCAACTCCTCGCAGTATGCGGCTAAAACAATTCAGGTATAAAGAGTCAGAGTGATTTTTTTTTTCATATTAATGTTCAACTGAAAGTGGAGTCGCTAATTCTATTATGAAAATGATTCTCACTGTTTGAAACCATGAACATATGATTATTAATGACACGTTTGATTGACCGTGCGTCTGACGATTTTCTATTTTCCTTCACAAGGAGTCCGTTTCTTTAGCTGTACCCTCCAATTCTGTCCTAGTTACTCTAGGGATGGAATTTGTATTTTTTTTTTTCAGCGTTCTACTTTGTTCTAAGATTCATCACAAAGTCTATGGAGAATTTAATGCATCTGTAAATGTTTATAAAAAATATTATTAATCTTCAACTCTTGTTTATGTATATTAAAGCCCATAAAAGATGAAGCAGAACACGACGAAAAGAAAGTTCTCGTAAATCGTTTTTTTTTAACATAATTTTTTTAATTTTAATTTTATCGTCATCGTATGTAAATTGAATAGTACCTTAAAACTGTCTCATTAAAAAATCATCTCCCTTAATGTGAAAATCCCCGTGTATATATGCCGCATGTTGGTGTACAACCCGTCCGAAATTTAATTCCTGAAACATTTTGCATAAGCCATGCTGAAAATTGCGCGTGGTTCGAGGGTGAGTCGGTGCTCCTCTTTTTCATCGCTTGACGGAGGTTGTGAGGGCTTTATCCTTACCGAATGTTCACAAGAATCGTGATTCCCTACAGCCATCAAAAGCTTTGCTGTGAGATTTTTGGTTCATGTCAAGACGGACGTGGAGGAATCTTGAAAATACTTTCTTTGATATTTTTCCCGTATCGATGTCAGAGCCCAGTAAAAAAAAAATTTCTTTCCTTTTCTTGCTATTTTAGGTTCACTCAATTCTTCGGAGTCAATGCTCATTAATGACAGTCCAGTTGAACGTTATTTTCTTATTTATTATTACTCCATCGTCTAAACGATGCACATGTCGTTTTCCCTTGGATTCAGGCATCAAAACCGTCAGCACCCGTATCACAAAATGATGCAAATCAATGCTCTGTTCTTTGCAGGTCACGTCGCAAATGCCAATAAAGCGACTAAGGAGAGTCGCTTTATTGGCATTTGCGACAAGGTCAAGGAGTACCTCTAACTTGTTGAGTAATATTTACGTTGAGTTTAATGACATCAGAACAGAGATAGTGCTCGTGGTTTTAAAAAAATCGAAGTGTACTCCAAATTACTTCTAGTGTTCCAAATATTCTGAGCTTCTTCCAATGTATACAGCGTAAATAAGCAGAATACAGATATCTGGAGTTTGAGACTGGAAGACGGATGATACTGATTCGGTGGATCGAAAACCCGTCATCAGCCTCCGTGGAGAAGCAGCAGGTGCCTCTTTATTCTCTTTCCCTCCTTATCCGTCTTCCTTTGTCTCTAACATCAAATCCAACAATAAAAGTTCTATCACTATATATATTAAAGCTGTCGTTCTCTCTCGCTCGTCCAGTACACAGAGGCGACAGATTAATTACAAACACTCGGCGCGCAGAGCACAGCTGTCTCTACGACACCTGCAAGATGCCATTCTCTCGTTTATATAGAAGGTCGCAGCAGTCGGTGAGGAATATAGGAGAAGAGGTCGGCTACAGTATCATCTTGCCGACAGAGGGCACCTGCAGATATGGATTAGATATCAAGACGATCTCTCTTCTGTAATACCTACCCAAGGATTATAAATTACTCTTCAGCATAGTAGTGGAGTAAGGAAGCAAGGAAGGGTAGGAGTGCAGAGGCGGGGATATAGACGAGAGGTCAGAAGACGGGTGCTAGATGAGGTACAACTAGGAGTCTTTAAACCTCGCCTCTGCCCTCCATGACAAACTTTTCACTTTTTCTTACAAAGCGTTTTCACCGTTAATCCTCAAGTTTTCTTCGATCCTTACATTTTATGACACACTTTCGTGAAATATCTGTATGCATATTAATCAGTATGCTAAATGGCCCTGATAATAAAAAAAGAGCAAATAAATATTAACATTATCACGAGATCAAAAGAAGTGCAACCAGATTGAAAGAAGCTGGGAAATGATGATGATCAGTGATTCCTCTCTGTGCATGATACGAATAGGAAGTAAAGGAAGAAGAAATTGAGAAAAAAATTGAAATGAATGCACTGAGCGCGAACATTACAAAACTCGTTGAGGTCACAGTGAGAAAAGAAGCGAAGAAGAAAGGGAAAAAGTTTTCTCTTAGAAATATAAAATTGAGTTATCTCTTCGCCCTTTAGGCTCCCTCTCTCGAGGCTCTCTCTTGCCGCAGCAAACTGGTAAATATATACACGTGGTTATCTCTTACCTATTTTTCCTTCCTGTCTTTGCAAGATCACTTTTCGTACATAATACCTTACCTTTACATTTATAATAGGCGAATGAATAAAAGAAGGAAAAAAGCGAGGAAGCGAGGGACAGAGTGTAACCATTATAATCAAATGAAAATTAGATTTAAAAAAGGAAACT
Organism: Campoletis raptor; assembly: GCA_948107755.1. NCBI lineage: Eukaryota > Metazoa > Arthropoda > Insecta > Hymenoptera > Ichneumonidae > Campoletis > Campoletis raptor. The sequence goes on from OX403622.1 coordinate 17,029,904, forward strand.
GCGTTCAAACATAAGGAACGTTCCACCTTAATGCGGATGACGATTGGCATTTAGGAAAATTTGGAAAACAATCAAACTGAGATTCATTAATCCGTAAATATTGGCTATTAAGAAAAAATTAATAAAAATGAAAGTAGTGGATGCATCACATGATTCGTACAGTGTTCTTTCGCATCAAACTTCTTTTCCCTCTTATCTTACATCCCATAATACTTACTACGAGAAAACTGAATTTCAATCCTCTTGTATTTGACTGCGTGTATGTATTACGAGGATTGTCTTATTCAAGTTTCCTACTCGTATCCATCCAATGAATTTTTATTCTCTCGAAGAAAAAAGTCACGTTTTCACGTCTCCTTCTTTTATTTGTTCACGGGATACATTCCTTAGTTTCTATACTTTGCTCGCGTTTCCACTCAAGAAATAGAAAATGTTGATTTCGTTGAAGAGTTGTTGACGAATTTATCGAGTGCAATCCTTATCCTCTTGGGAAGAGTCAATGAGAGAGGAAACATTTACTGACGTATTATCGATCTGCTGTATCCCTCAGCAACAACCTTTTCTTGTTTTTTACTCTCTCTCTCTCTCTCTCTCGCTATTCCATCTTGATTTTCTTTTGCATCCTGCTCGATCGCGGAGATCGAAAAAGAGAAAATGAGAGATATAAGCTGTGAAGAGAATAGAAGACCGTCGAGGAGAATTTGGTTGGTAAACCGAGCGAAAAATTTCTTTCGTTGAGAACCTCGAGGTGCCTTTGGTAGAAAAAAATGTGTTGAAGGAGACGGAAAATGAAATGGAAGAGGTTTCTAGCGTGGAGCGTTAATTCGCAAATTTTGCAACGCTTCGGCTGTAATATACTATGCATCTATATATTTATATGTATATCTATGTATATTTACACTGTCATCATATTTTACGCTGATGTCTTTCTCATCTCGTCGTAACTCCTCGACAAAACTCAATCACCGTTATTATTACTTCAGTTCTTCTCAAGTGTATCCTGAGAGAAAAGCCATTTTATATTATATGCTGGCAAACATATACACACACGGTTCTATAGATATATGAAATTTACATTCCCGACCTTTAACACATTAAAGCATGAGATTTTTGTCTTCTAGAAACAATATAATATTTGTGCCATTTTCTCGTCACTGTTAAATTCTGCTACAGATATAAATGTCATATATATGTATATATATTCCATTTAAGATTGCTGTACTAAAAGAAATTTTCGACATAATGGGAAAGCTTCAGACTTCTTTCTGTCTCTGTGTCTTCTTTTCTTCCCTTTATTTTCTTCTCGCTCTCTTTCATAAAGGCGTTGAGTCGTGGGACACCACAATGCTCGCCGCATCATTTCAAAAGATCTTTCACTTTGCACTCCCGTCAGACTTTGCTTTTTACTTTCTTCCCGTTAAATGTGTGCTGCGTATGAGTGTACAGTTCGCACGAGAGAGCTACGCACGAAGGAGCTTTTATGTACTCCAGAGGTTGAAGAGGACACGACAAACAGAGAAACTACAAAGTCGATGTACAATTTGGGATTGTACGCTGTTAATACGCTCGTTTGCCTCCAAGTAGCAACACATATAGATTATGTACTTGTGTATATTATATGTTTACTTATATATATTTGCGATGTAGTTAGAATTATGAGCAGGTTAATTTTGAGTGAGCAAATCCATCGCCAACTTAAATTTTTCATTGAAGAAACTTCTCGAATGCCTTCAACGTGCAGTGAGGATAAGAGGAAAAGAAGAACGAAAGGATCCGAGGATAAATATGCGTCCATTGTACATTTATTCACGAGCGTCTATTCAAAGATTCCCGAAAAATGAGCTCTCTGTTGAAGGGCACGCTTGAGTACGAGAGGTCCTCCGTATCGGCCATGAAGGCTGAAGTGAAAGCTTTCTTGACAGCAGGTATACACAGCAGTAATACGAAAATATGATACACGAAAAGAAATATAGAAATGAAGAGAGAAATAAAATGAATTTTTTCAATATCGTTGATGAAAAAAAATGTACTATAAACTTGACTCGATTCCTAGATGTTGAACGAAAATAAAAAAATTTACTGCTTTCCATTTCAATTGCTTATTCGAATAAAATGAATCGAATTGAGTGCATTTTTCAAAATGCATTTACTTCATAAAATTAAATACTCACAAAACGAGTGCCTTCGGTCGATCATATTGAGTGGAGACAAGTTTATAAAAAAATGCATCGTTTTTACCTTGAATCCTCGAAAACAAGTTAAATACAGTTTGATACCAACGACTTTGTCAGGTCAAATTATTTATTGTCGTCGATGAAGAAATCTATGACTCAATCCCATCATGTTACATAGAGGGTCAATGGCAGGTTTATTGAGCTACATATTTCACTGATGAAATTTAGTGTCAAAGTCGACAAAAATTGATAAAAGTAGATTTCCGATGGCTACGGACTTGGTTTCACAATCTAAAACGTGTCTCATATACACTATCCATATATATAAATGTATACAAATGTCAAGGGACTGTTGGAGCTCAATTCCCAGCAGGATACCGACGCGTGTGAACCGAGGAGTAATATACGTATAATTCTGAAGCTCGATTATTCTTTACGCTGGATACAGATGAAAAAAACAGACGGGATGAGCCTTCGTCTCGTGGTCCTGAGTTTCTTTCGCGTTAGTGTGTGCCGGTGTCCCGAAAACGAATGTTGGTAATTTCGCAGGATGTGAACGGTAGGTTGAGTCCGATCATCGTCATATATACAAGTATAGCATACACTCGTAATTTCAGGATGAAGGAGAACACGCTTCAGTCTGTTTGTCGGCCATATCCCATCAAGGTTTCCGGCATTCAGAAAGCAGTATACACACGCATGTATACATTTACATTGAGTTACGATGGGCAACGGATCCCCTGCGGTGGCTATCGTTCTAATGACACCCATAGGTGTCGTTATAGCCAACGTGTAGAAAATAATCGCGTCTTTACTCCAACATATTTCTATAAATGATTTATATATCGATAAGGAAAATTACTCATTTGTCGTCAGTGAGTTTGATTGTCGATTTATGCAATAAATGTTATTAGATTATCAGATTCGTGTGTTTATCATTTATTTTATGATTACATTCCATTTTCGAGAATGAATTCGTACATTTTTCGGTGGCTATTTCTCGTAGTGACACCTTCCAGGGATTGAAAACATTATCAGGTATGTTTCGATGAAAGAAGTAATGGAAAAATTTGATAGCAGTGTTCGGTCTGGGATCAGGCGAAACTTCGGGAATTTGATTGTGTATATATTGGGGTTGATTCACACTTTGCTCCTCTTCATGATCGTAGCTGTACAGAGAAAACGAGCCATCAAAGAACACTGGTCCCGCATAAATGCCTCGTGTTATGAGACGTCCCAAAGAGGAACTTTTGTAATACATAGATGTTTTGTGTAACCTTATATGTACTGGTTTGACGTTACACTTCCATTCATAAAGTTGAATACCAGTGGGTGCTGAAAGAAAGTAACATCACACTATTATAATGTCAATTGAAATTTATTATAGCGCTTTGTTTGTGCATCAGACGTGTACGTTCGTAATATTCTCGGGGCATTAATATTTGAAAGAGCTAAAAAAGGTTCATTACTTCTTATCTTGTTGCTTATTTCGAATGATTTTCAAGCACTACAATCTCTATTTTCTATAATTGTATGGTGAAATAACTGCATTCTGATATATCTGTGTTCTTCATTACTGGAGAAAAATCTATATGTTCTCACACAAATTCTTAATTCTTGAAAAAAAGTTTATATTGAGGTGCATCTGTATCCTGATTCAACTTCCTTATTTTATAAAGTAATTGATAATCGACCGCACTACTCAGTTCTAGGGTTAATAATATTAGTTGTTATATCTCATAGGAATAATATATAAAATTATATACTTTTAGAAAAATGTATAATGTGAAATTTATAGTTTGAGGAATAACCATCTTTCGAACTAAGTATTGTCAAAAATAGCTATTTAAGAATCGATTTCACATAGCACTGTATTTTTACTGTGAATTCATACAATAATTTGCCAATGAAATGGTCGACAAAAAGACGATTCTAATTGCCATTAATTCAATCCATTCTCATTGTCGTTCAATATCCAATCAGTTTTACGTTTTTTATTTCAACTGCAGTTAAAACTCCTGGATGGCATTCAATAGTTTTTTTTGCAATACGCTTTGAGGGGAATGTACAGCTGACTTCGATATTCTATCTTTGCATCGATTTTCGACTTTGCTCACGGCCAATCGGGAACATATTGCCCGGTGATTTGCTTCACGAGGTGACGTCCATTCTGATTCGACGGAGCGAGTGAGTGGCAGATCAGTGAAACGTGAAATTAAAATTTATTTAAGAAGAATGAGGCCATAGAACTATATATAAATTTCGCCCCTTACAAAAAAAAAGATGAAAAGAAATGATTGTAGGGCGGATGAAGAGTGCATTGAACTTGCAGGTAATTCTGACGAGTCCTAGACGAGTTATAAATAGAAAAGATCAATTTGATATTCAAAAACCAGTTTATATCCGACGAAGCTGGGCAGCTGCTCGAGAAAGAACCTTTTTGACACGTTCCTGAATTCCGGCGATCTCGAAACTAATTTTTTTCCCACCGGCTATAAATTGATACTTTTATTTCCTCGGTATGATAATAGCAAAATTCAATCAAACAACAAAAATGCATGGCAGTGAATAAGATGAGTCACATTATGGTTTCTCCACGTATTTGATCCTTCATTGATTAAATTTCTCTCAAAGTCTGCCAGTTTTACAGCAGTACAGCAGTTTTTTATAATTACAGTGTTCTTCTTTAACAAATCGCTTTGGTAAGTTGAAAACGTCGTACACATGTTTTAAACTACAGCAGCAATTTTTGTACCCAATAAATATGATTCGACTGATTTGACTTTGGTGCAACTGATGCATGACCGCGTCTATCTGCTCTGCATATCTGCTTCGTGTATATATGTATAGTGTGTTTTCATACACACGATAGCCGCGAACGCGCGAATCTATTTCGTGACTCGAGCATTAGTTTTAACCGCAATCTCGTTTTAGTAGGCAGAATATATATAATGTAGAAGATTGACGGTATGATGCACGTAATATCGATTATAGCAGTAACAATTTAAAGTGAGATAGAAGGAGGAGAAAGAGAAAGGTAGATGAGTGTGAAACCGATCAAACTGATACGATGTATCAAAACGCGAGATCGTGTATATGTAGACGTACACCAGTCAAATGGAAAATTCTTTCCGGCACTTTCAATTAATAATCGTTACGGTATACACATGTAGCGCTGGAGGCCCCACTCTGTACTATCTACCCCCTGCTCCGAAAAAAGAGTTGGGTACCAATTTCATCGAAATTACGATCAGCTCGTGGCTCGTGCATACGTGTAGTTCTCAATTCGATATATTGCACATGCCTGAGTGCATAGTTAAAAAATGTATACGCGGATAGACTAGGAGAAAAAAAGATGGACAAAAAAAAAAGAAAAGGTAGTACGAGAGTATGATTCACGCACTGTTAGTTTCTTCGGTATATGTATAGATATAGAATAAAATACAGTGATAAACAATAGATTTTTTGCACAGAAATCGTTAGATATTTTATTGCTTTCAATCAAATGTTGTGAATCTTTTTTCTGTTCCTTATTTTATCTTTTCATTCGTTCTTCTCTATATTTCTGTGTCTCACTCTTTATTTCTAGCTCTATTTTCGTCGATATATATCTCGCCTGGTCAAATAAATATCGCGAGCTCCGGGATGTACACCCTCGAGGCCCCCGTTACGAAATCAACGGATCGACAAAGAGAGAGGGGCTGAGAGATTTTGTGGATAAATTTCACAGTTGCTTCTTTCCTTTGCTATCCGTATATACATACTGCATATCGACAGGAGGTGAAGGGAGAGTTTGGGGGGTTGTTTTCCGTATAGAGTCAGTTCGCAGTAGAAATATTGCAATTCGCACCGCCTCTTCTCTTCCCCCTTGTACCCCTTGGACGTCAAGCGTACACACAGAAGCGAGTATGAAGCCATGCGGATAGGATGAGAGACTGAAGAGCAGCGAGGGGGCACTGTACACGCAACCGGAAGTGAACGTTCCACCGAGCCGTCGGTATACGTTCACGGCCGAGCTCGTTATTTCTCCCATCGTCCATTGCCGACAATGGGCAGAGTGCCAACTCGTGATACCTTTTTACCCCCGGGTGTCTCTCTGCTCCTGGATTTCTCGTGTCCCTTTCCCTCTCTCTTTCTCTCTTTTTCACCCTTCGATCCCATCCTCATCGCAGCCTATCCATTTTCCATGCACACCGTACTGCACATTGCATGTTTCCGTACGTGTATTTCACGTTTATACCCGTATAGCGACATGAAAAAATACAGAAAACAGTCGCTGAATAGCATCCCTGATAAGGCTTTCCCTAAATAAAATATATATATTCATAGATACATGTATATGTGTAGCCGTTAATAAAACGAGATTTATTTAATTGAAATGGATTTCGAGCTGTTCCACGTTATTTGTTTTTCTACCATTGAAACGCCTTTTTATGAATGTTGATGCAATTTTATGAGATTTTAATTGGCGGTATGATTTTTAGAAACTCATTTATAAAAGAGCCTTTGTGCAGAAATTCGATAACTTGCTGAAACACATTGCGTTAACTTACGAATATATTTTTTTTTAAATGATGTTTTCCTTCACCAGCCCAGCGTGGGTCATTTCTGGTCAGCCGTACGTGAACTTTAGCAAGCTCTTTTAAATTTGTCAACCCACTTGAATCGGTATCCACCGTAAAATAAGTTTAACTGAAAAGAAGTCTCCGTGCCCCGTTCAAGCTGACGATCCACTTGAATACTGTGTATGGCAAATATCATGAAAAACCAAAAATGACTTACGCTGCCGGTGACGCTTTTTTTTTACTTGAACAAACTTGAATAAAGTTCTCATAATTATCACGATCATTTTATGTGATATCTTGTGAACATGTTCACTGGTCAATATGCATTTTTGCTCCGCAATTGAATTTTACAAAATGTCAGACAAAAAAATGCTATTTGCCAGATATTCCTTGTGAGCTCAACATTCCTTTTTTTTTCGTCATTCCTAATTTGCCAATTTTTTGCGATATATACCATTTTCTTCTGTATTCCTCTTTTTTCCGTATCCCGCTATGCATGTGCTTCAATTTGTTTTTTAATTTAATTTGTCATTTTTGTTCTCCGACTTCTAGTGTGGGAGTTATATATTTTTTTAATCACTGCATGCATCATGCGTGTAAATGTTCATACTAATAAATATTAATCGTAATTAGGTGAAATATTAAGCAATTTTAGAGCGTGACCCTTCAGTATATCGGTCGAAAAAGATCCGTGAATTTTTTTTTTTGAGATTGTTTCTCTTATGCTATTTAGGTCGAAACGGGATTAACCAGATATGATCGACGTTGGCTTAAACAGAATGCTAAATAAACGTTTTCCCGGTAAGTGGTCTTCCATAATTGGATCGTTCTTTAAACGCATACCATCTAGTTATTATGTCAAAAGAAGATTCAGTGATGCCTCTCAAATAAAAATACCGAATTATGAATAAGCATTTTCAAGTCAACTGATGATTGTTAAGAATAAATTGATTAATATGCTTCAGAATATAATTCTTGCTTAATGTAAAAAATAGATTCCAATAAACTTTATAAAATTCTTCTACATTCAAGTTACAAGAAACGCTGTCGACTTGAAAGAAATTTCTTTTTGTTTTTCGGCAACCAATAATGAAGAGCAGATTGAAGGATTCTCCGACGACGTTGTATCATCAACTGGCACGAGGCTGAGTTGTCATCAAGTTGAGAAGAATAATCCCCCAACTATATATTATGAATAATATGTATGTATATATTTACAAGTATATAGTATATTTGAACACGTGGAGGAAAAGAGAACGTGCTTGAAGCGTTCTAAGGCACTCCAGTTTTACTAATGAACCCGGGGAGAGACGACCATCCTTCGCACATTGCGCTGGGTTTCTCTTGTTCGCTCCTTCTCTTTCTCAATGCTTGTGCCGCATGCACTCGAGAAGCACTTTTACTTCTGCACGTTACCGTGAGCTCTGTCTGCTGACAACAATGACGCTAACAGCGACTCGATGGGTTTTTTCGGGGTGCCGTCGAAAGAAAAAAGAGAGAGAGAGACTGAGAGAGAGAGAAGAAACGAACATATATAGAAAGACAGAGATACACAGATCACGTCACAGGTTCTTTTTTATATCCGGATTTTCTGCTCTGAAGTTTCGAAACGTGGGTGGACCATTCCCCGTTTCTCTTGAAAATTCAAAACCAGGGTAGGAACTCGAGTGTTTTCATGATAACGTGGTGTATGAAGTTTGTGTGCATCTACGGATATCTATCGATGGCTTGATGCCAGAAAGGCAGGGAATTAATGATTGTAACAGGGTTTCATGCCCTTTTTATTTAAAACAAATCTATGTATATCCACACTTTTATTTATAAAGAAAATATATAGAAGTATATAAAGTTTCCTATCGCTGTTGGATGCTGACAACGTGTTCTGGCGCTATTTAATTACTCGAGAGAGTGTTCCATGCCCCCTTGCACTCTACCTACATTTTCCTCCGCCGGTAACCCTCCAGTCGCCCTTTTTTTTGTTGCTCTACCAACCCACCCCCGTTATATACGCTTTTGCTAAGAGGATTATAATGTAAAAGAGAGTAGAATCTGTTCACAGTTCACACTCTGTTCGCACCGAGATACACAGTGTAATACGAGAGGAGATGGGCGGAGCGGAAGTATGTATATGTATACTTATACGATTTTCCAACACTGTGTAGTGATCTATAATTGTATAGCTTTGCGTACGTAGCACCTCCGAGTTACGAGTGTTAAGGGTCGATGGAATTATCACTGGATTATAATTTTTTTCACTTCCGTAAATCCATTGTTTTAACCTCTTTCGCCATTTAAGGATTGCAGCAGTTTTTCTAGCATTTCGTTCCCCCTTTAACTCAGCACTTTTCCACAGTAGAGCAATAAAGAGAGAAACAAAGAATCTCGCTGACTCTGATATTTCGATAAATCGGATTGTCCTTTACGCAGCTATCGTTTATATCGTTGACTCGTCTCTGAACTTTTCTTTGCTCCTTTGTATATATATGTATTATGTATAAGTGTATATGTAGGTTTTTTATGGAGAAAAAGATGCTCAGACGATCGCAAAGATATTTTCCCTGTGACACGGCGTTTGGAGGATGAGAAGGGTGACGGGAGGGTTCAGAGAATCTCCGAAGGAGCATGAAAACGTACTTTCGTAGCCCCGGGACCTTTTTTCTCCATACCTCTTTCCATTTCGAACTAGAGAGATCCGATTGAAATCTCATTCCAAATCCTTCGTTTTCTACTTCTTCTTACTCTCTTCTTCTACTCCTTTTTTCTTCTCTCAAAATTTCCATCTCGCCCAATTTTCGCCAATTCGCCACAACAAAACCACGAATATATGTATACGTGTTATCTCTTTATTTTCGTTTTATTCTCTTTATCCTCGACGTTTCTCTTTCTGTCACGCTCTTACACTCGTTATTTTTTTCTTTTTTCTTATCGAATAGGGGAAAAAAACTTTTCACCATTCGTCCGTTTCCCAACGGACGATCCAGCCAAGTTATATATATATATACACACACACAAACACATTTGTATGTGTAAATCTAGGGTATTTGTACATTGTGGCATACACAATGAGAGTTTTAGGAATTCGTACGTGTCTTTTAGGTTCTCGGTATGAATATATATGTGTACGTTGTAAGTTGAAAACGACATTGAATAATCACAACACTCGTTCTCTTCTTGTATCATTGGACGTGGACAAATTTCCCATTTTTTCCTCACCTCGATCTCCCTCGCAACGTTTCTGCGACACCTTTGTCTACCGCTTGTGACGAGTAAACTTTTCGATAACAGCATTCGTGGTTTTCATTTATAAATAGGGTGAAGAAAAAAAAACATTGAAGAACTAAAAAATACAACGGAATACTTACATTTGATATATTTTTATTTTTATTGTTGCCTCGTTTACCATTGTGGGTTTTTACGAGCTCATCCTACGACTTGAGACTCAATTCGCTGTTCCTATTCCTGTGAGAAATATAATAAATATAAAAATATATTTTTCAACATATTAAAATTTGTTCGAAAATAAATTTTATTGGAAATAATTTTTAAATATATCCAAAAATATAATTGACATATCTAACTTTTCAAAGAAAATATATTTTACACATGTTTTATGTATCTTTCTGTATATTTTTTATATAGTTTCTTTCTATGTATGAGATCTTCCAAAAACGTTGGCCACAGCCACTCATTTCTAATGCACTACTTTCTTGGAATTGAGCAAGGGTCAAGAGAGACGTGGAAAACGCGGCCGATACCGGTCGCTATATTTTTACTGACTTTCAGTTGGTTAGTATCATCTTAAACTCAGAAAAGCTGCCTCCTATAGAGCGATTGATATGTGAGACAGTACTTAGCTAAGCGGTCGACCAACCAAGTATTGACCCCGTCCGAGGCTGCTAAACATTGGTGATCGCTGGAGTTACACACTAGCTGCGCACCAATTGCTATCGGTTGATGGGGTACTTACATTTATATTGGTTTCTTGGAACATTGATGTTCACGAGGGATCATAGAATTTTTTTGAACTTATCAGGACATGCTCATGAATCATCAAAGCAGTGTCACGAAAAAAAAAAGCAATAAGACGTTGGAGTCGAATCGATTGGAGAAAGAAACTTTCACCCATACACACGATGAAGATAATAAATTTTGCGTTGAATCGTCTCCTTTTTTCCATTATATCTGCCGTCTCTCCGTAAATTTCCATGGATCCACTTTCTTATTATAAGTGCGCGGTAAATGCGGGTGAAAACTGACGGAGCATACGGGGATGAGAAAAGGGAGATTTTGGCAACGAGAATTGCTGGAGGGTCTCCCGAGGGAATACTTTTTTGATATGTTTTTACCCCATAATAACACACTGGTATATTTATGTATACACACATATACATGTATACATCTATACATGGCATATTAGTGGGTACTATTACGTGTAGAGTACCTTGAAAGCTTCAACCAAACTTAGTTTCTCTCTGGAGGTCGTTAACACCTGCTCCTATCCGTCAAGTCGATACTCTCTCCCTTTACTCTCCTCGTTATTCCAACAGTCCCTTTTTCGGTCTTCTCACCCTCGTTCGACACGCTCCAAAGAGAATTCACAGCATCGAGCCAAATCGACCGGCCGAATTCATCCGAAAGCCGGAATAGTGCATCGCCATGGGGACCTTCGATGTTTACCAACCAATACCTCTATAGGATTGACGGGAAAGATACGATTTGATTGATTGAATATTTCATTCTATGCCTTGGACTTGTCGTCGTCAACAGGAAGTAGATACATCTTAACAAAGAATTTGGATGAACAAATAATTCAATAGAGTAGTGCAAGCTTATGTGCAGACTAGTGGCTTAAAACTAAAGTTTCGAAATGATATTAAATAAATATATGTGCTAATGGCAATGATGAAAAGATACAACAGAGAACTTAATAAGTATACAATATTTGATCACCTTGATTGGAAAGTTCACAAGGTTTAATGAAGGTTTCAAACAAACACAAGTTTTTGAAGTGGAAGTCCCGGAGCATATGATCCTCAAAGAAATTTCAAATTCGCCAAAGCTATCTTTCAGAATATGCCATCGAGTGTAAGCAAATAAATTCTGAATAAAGATAGAGAAGATACTGAAGATGATTCGCTGAGACAATTTTTGGATTAATGAAGGAACAAAAGAGTCTTTATTACATAAGTTTGACAATATAAAAAGAAGACTTGTAGTGAACGATATCGAAAGCAGGAACATTATGAAAGAAAAGGCATCCAAATATATATTAATACGTTTCTAAGAAAAAACGAGAAAGAGAGAGAGAGACAAATTATTCAAATCAACGAGAAATGATTTCTTTCTTTCTTCTATCACACTAAATGATATGGTATGCCTGTTACTTGTCTGTAGATATATGCATATTTATGCTTCGGATGTATGTTCAATTTATAGACGGTCATTTACTATTCTCTACAGTTCCTTCACCAAGACTGTATGCATATCAGCTGTTGGCCACAATGTCTTGAGTAACCAAAAGCCGTAAGCAAGGGAGAAGCTGTGACGAGGTTTCCCCAGGGGTATGACTCGTAGCTACCTCAGTAGAGCGAAATCGAATTATCGATAGTAGGCTAACGATTGCACGGACGAGCAGATGCATACATAGAGGAGTCATGACAGAGGCTTTCGTCCCTTTGGATTCTGTCTGCTCTTCTCAGGAGACAGGAATCTCAGTATGGGAGGTCCGTAAAGGAACAATCATGAGTTTCTAATGTATTTTTCACCTCTACAAGAAACACCAAAATATTCCGGACTGATTCAGCAATAGAAAACTTTATGCAGTTCTTTCGTGTAACGAAAAAGATTATTAAGATGAATAAAAAGAGAGAATAAGATTACTACTTGAATGAATCGCAAGTTCAAATCTTCCATCAATCTTCCACCGTTCGTGGCTTAGTTTTTGTCGAAAACTAATTAATCTTTACCGGGTCAACGGATTCTGTAAATCACGTTAAACAAATAATAGTAAAAAGTAATAAGAAATAGACGATGATTCAAAGTTCCAATTACCGTGTTATTTATTTTTCAGAATAAAAAATAGTACGGTCGAAGAAATACAGCATATGTGGAATATTGCAGGTTATTAGGAATTCCTTAATTTCTTAAAAACTATTCGTACTTCGTTCCAATGTCACAAACTCATTATGATTACTGAACAAATTAAAGTTCCGAAACATCTGCTGTATTGACATTAATTAAGGTGTGACCTGCAGAGGAACAAACTATTTATGAACATATTTTCCCTGTACGAGTGTCGTCAGTTTTGATATCTTGACACCGGTTTTTGTTGGAGGTGAAATTCACACACACACATGAGTTTTATGTGTTTTTAATTTATTAATTTGATTTTTTTTTTTTTCTTAACTTCGAGAACAAAACGCGATTCATCATAATTCACATTGACGTTAGAGCTATTCGAATTTATCTGCATCCTAAGTCAAATGTCACTTTCCACTATTTGCTGATAACATCAACTTATATGGCGAAATTCTTGATTTTTATTATCTTGATATTTAGCATGATAAAAACCCTATAGTTGTTGAACATTTTCACCAATTTTTTTTTCATTCAACTCCTGTAATGTATCTTATAATCCTTGAAATGAAACTGGCATCCGAAATACGCTCATGGAAGCAGGATGTAGAGAGACTAAACCACGTTGTTGCTTAACACGTAGTCAAATTTTCACCCAGTTTCATTAATTTAATCTACTGTAATGTATTTTATAATCCTTCAAACCAAACTGGTATTTTAAATATGCTCGTTGTAGCAGGTTGTGAAGAGAGTAAACCTCGGAGATCTGGTCTGGTCCATTCCTTGCTTAGGATGTTGTAGTTTCCTATGCAATAATATATGTATACAGCTTTATAGTCCAACCGTAAACTTTACTTGATTCTGTATGTAATATACTCAATGCTCTTCTCACTCTCTAATGCCGTAGTTGTCTGAAAGGTTGACTGGAGACTATACCGAAACTTGACTCTGCACTACTTGTTTCTGTCTCTTTCTTTGTCCGTCTTTATCTCAATATACAGATTGCTTTTAGAACTGGTGGGTTTTCTCTCATTACATATACGTACAGATGTATATAAAGTGTGTATAGTAAAAGCAAAACCAACAATGGTAACACTGACAATTCGGTATTGATTTTCGACGCTAATATTTTATCGAGTGCTGGGCGAGCTTACAGCAATAGCAGTGAGAAACACATTTATGTTACCCGTCCTTTCATAATAGATTGATCTGGAGCGAAGCGTATTTCGAGGGTTTCTGTCTCTTCTTACATTTGCTTTCATTTTATTTCAGGATTCGCTGTCATTCCTGTCTTGCTGGGAGGCTATTATTTTATGAAATGGCCTTTTTAACAGAGTCATGACGATGAGTCCGTTCTTCATTGTTGTTTATTCTGCTTGTTTCCGCGTACAGGATAGTTTTTCTACAACGGTTTTTATTAATTTATTTTTACTGGGGTCTTCAAATTGCGAAATAATGATAGTTGAAAAATATTTTTATTTTTTTGGTTGTACCGTTTACTGGAATTAAAATGCAGAGCTGAAAATGTTTTTCGTCAGCTTCATAAAATCGGCGTTTTAAATTTCAATACTGTTTATATATTTGTAATCTGAATAAACTAATTAAAGCCATACTAACTTCCTGGGTTTAACGTATTTTCGCTGATAAAGCCCGTTATCCAATTTCGAAATTTTCACCACATTGGTACAAAGCATCTTAGTTTTCTCTTTGCCTACGAAGTTTGGACGCGAATTGGTTCGGCTGACCGCAACAATGGCCTGAGCAATATACGTATACGTTGAATCCTTGATTCGCGAAAATTCACCACCTAACTTCTTGCACCTGTGCGAGCTCGTCGGTAAAGTTCGTTAACGAGAGACTAATTTCCAATTGCTGGCCCGTTGGCTCACGCACAGGAGATTACTGGAGGGAAACTTGATATCGAGCTGCTTTTTTTTCTTCTCTTTCTTCGTTTCCACAAATACAAATCGATATTATTTTTTAATAATACCCGCTATAGTTTATCACAGTAGTGTTGTGGTTGGACGAAAAATTCCGACACGAGAAGTGTCACTGTTGATTTAGGACGAAAAGAGCGATCGAGGACGCTATGTCCATTTAGAAAAATTATTATATTCTTTAAATTAATAACAATTTAACTCCCTCCGCGGCTTCACCCGCGGTGAGAAATATCGTTATTAAAGCTATATTCTTTTGCAATTAAAAATATTCAAAATGTAAAAATTTTGAAAATTCAACAAATTTACAAAAATGGCTATAACTATTTTTTCTATTCGAAAGTGAAATCCCAGTTACCGCTCATTCTCTTTGATTTGAAATTATTCTATTCAAATTAGACTTTGTATTTTCAATTAATCTATATTTTTTCAATACTTGTGGATTTCAAAGATTGGAGGCAGGATGAAAAATTTGAATTTTTCCTTGGCATTTTTAGAATAAACAATTTATCGGAAATTTATGCAGCCTAAATCTTATTGTAATTCATGAGCTTCTTTCCTATAAAAGATTCATCAAAATGGGTTCAGTGGTTCTTGAGTGAAAAGCGGCCAAACACATTTTTTCAGTGAAGATTTATATGTGTATATAGATAAGGAAGGGATGTAGAAATAGAGATATAGATACGCCTCTTGAATGTCGTGCAATTTGTAGAGAAGATTAACGAACATTCTTTCTTGACAAGATAATACTGACTGAAAATTCGCAAGCTGGTTTCTGAAGAAAAAAAAAAAAACTGAACGAAAAAAAAGCTTATAGGCCGATTTATCGAAGACTACCCCCGGATACATGGATAAGGGTTTCTTCTTTAGCTTCCCTCGATTTCGCGAGGGTTGATAGTCCAAGCAAAAGACGCGGGAGAGCAAAGGAGAACGTGGGGTAAATTTATTTGGCCTATAAATACGAAATATCGTGTCCACGTGCGAGACGTAACTCACGAACGTACGAAAGTAATGTATCACCGGAAACAGGAGCAAAAGAAGAGTGGGAAAGGTGGGTGGTATGGCATGGAAAGCGAGAACGAGCGAGAGCTAAAGCGAAGTTCGCGAAGAGATGCCATCTCGCGTTCTATTGCGCGGGGTAAACGTCGAGAGAAATGGCGAGGCAAGAGGAGCGGGCGGGAGGATCCGGAGAAAAAGCGAATGGAAAGCCAAGCACATAGGATCGTACAAGAGATAGTGCAGAAGGAAAAACTTTGTATGCGATATGCACAAGATGGGACGAATGAACGAACGACGAATAACGAATGAATTTTCAAGATCGAATTTCATCCTGGTGTACATATTCCTTGTTTTTATATTATCCCTGTTCGATATTTCGGGGCTCGATAAATGTATCATGAGAATCGTTGTATAGAAGCTCGAGTGAGACCAATACTGGTGTGTTTCTAACGTTTTTTTTAATCGTCGGTAAGATAAAAAAAATTTGATTACTTTTCGTGGTCAGAATCCGCGTTACTCACTAATCCATTCGTTCTCCATTCTCCTTGAATCCCTCAAAACATGCCAAGTCTCATTTTTATTTTGTTTTTGTTTGTTTTTTTTTTACTCAATATACTGTTTGCATTCTCAATAATTTTAAGAAAAAAATGGATTTCCATGCAGAAGTGAATCAGCTAAGAATCAATGGATTAAACAATATTGGACGAAGTGGAATACTGCAGGTAATTTGAAATATCTCATTTTCTTTAAAATAATTGGCACTATTCCCATTTTGATGTTATAATATAAAAGTGTATTTGCATACTCAAGAGACGAAAAGTTAGGAAGCATCGCTTTATTGACATTTGGGATGCGACCTGCAGAAGAACAAAACGTTAATATTTACCATTTACATCATTTCTTTTTTGTATGAGTTCTATCAGTTTAGAAGACTGAATCCAAATACATCATTGAGATTAATCAGCAGTGTTATCAAAATTTACACATTTCGATCGATTTCTTAATTTAACCAGAAGAATATAACGAGCTTCATGCAGAAGTTATGTATGCATTAATGCTTTTCTAATTTACCTGATGCACCCTAAGTCACTTTTCTGCTATTTTTTGACAAATCAAATTTTCGTTAAGTTCTTATTTTTCGTTATTTTTTATGCTTATGATGATTCAACCCAATGTTATTTATCCTATCTTCCGCAACAACCTGATATTCTGAATATGCTGCACATCCATATTTAACGAATACATATCGCTTTCATATGCTTTCATTTGATTATCCATTATTGAAACCTCAATCGCAATTGCGATAAAAATTTACATTAATTACAGTTTGTAACCCATATTACCCGCACATGGAATACTTCATATTTATTGATGAAATTGCTGAAACATAATACAGAACGAATCGCAAAAGAGATACTTGCTGAATGATGCAAATAATCCAACAATATAAGAGAGAGAGAGAGAGAGAGAGAGAGAGAAAGAGAGAGAGAGAGAGAGAGAGAGAGAGAGAGAGAGAGAGAGAGAGAGAGAGAGAGAGAGAGAGAGAGAGAGAGAGAGAGAGAGAGAGAGAGAGAGAGAGAGAGAGAGAGAGAGAGAGAGAGAGAGAGAGAGAGAGAGAGAGAGAGAATGGAAAATTAAACATGAAAAATGGTTTTGCGTTTGCGTGCAAATCCAATCGTCTATACATGTCAATGGCTTTATAAAGCTGTCTGACTTTTGGCTCTGTTGGCCATCCTATTGTGTATACATACGTGAAGTTGTGAAAGAGTCTCGGATTCGCCCAAGTGTGGTGGAATTGGAGCACGGAGATTCGAGACTCATGTGGTGCTTTGGACGTCGGTCATTTTGAACCCTCTCCGCGCAGCTCTTTGTTCCTTTTGCCCTCTCTTTCGCTCTTCATCCCTTCCGCCTATTATTACGCCTGCACCGCGTGTTGTGGCGAGTAAAACAAACGCGCTAAAACTTCACGTTTGGCGGCTGAAACCTCAGGGGATGAGCGCGCGGAAGGTCGAAGGGAAAGCTGCGCCCTGCGCGTAGCCTCGGTTGCTGTTTGGTGATTTTGCCCAGCACGCGATACCGTATACATTTCGCGCACTCTCGAACTCAACCACTTGCGGCAGGCTTTAGGCACCCATGGCCCAGGAAATTGTGCACCCGAGAATGACCAAATGTATGTATAGTCTATTTACCCATGAAATACACACACAAACCCACCACACATGTAAAGAAGAGTGGAAAGTAAATCGAGACATCAGACCAAAATGAGACTCTTGGCTGAAAAAGATAATAAAAATTCTATCACTTTAAAAATTACATTTAATCATTTAATCATTTGGAAGACGTGATGACATCGTGGCATGCCATCTTTTGAATAACTATTTTCTGAGTTATTCGCGTTATATTTTAACTTTTTTTTTTAACGTTCCAAAATTATTGGTGTATCGTTAAATCTGGAAAATATCTCTTCTAGGATCGACGTCCATCACAATTGAAATCATCGATCTTATACATTTAACATATATCGCAATGTTCTCTTTCTTTTTATTTTTTTCCTTTATTTTCTCATACTTTTTTCAATCCTATGAAAGAAGTCGTAATGAGTGGTAACCGGAGAAACTCAGGCATATTAAATCTCGTGTGACACGTAAACAGAGTTTCCAACATTGCGAAGCAAGCCATGCACGCGATTTTCAAGCTCTTGACGTTTTGCGACAGTTTGGTTTCTAACGTACAGAACCGCGATGTCTGTGAGCACACACACATAGAATTTCAGTAATAAACAGAAATCCTCAAACCGTATTTAAACCTTTTGGGTACTAAAAAAAAAAAAAAAAAAATTGATAGGTAATCAAAGGAGGTAAATTTTTTATTCAGTTGAATGTTTTTGTATTCTAATGTAGAATGTTTGCTCCGTTTTGAAATGTCTGCAGAAGTTTGAAGGGATGGTAAACCGTATTTTTGTACGCGAACTCGTGGGGCATTACAACAAACAAAGCATTATTCTTTTATACTCTTCTGTTACAGGCAGGTAGCTTCCGTCATGTATAAAACCTGATATACAACGACTTTCATGTGTTACAATAAAATGTAACGTATTTATCGGAGAAATAAAAATTGTACGATTTCCAAAAAGCCATTTTCTTTGGCTGTCTTGTGCTTATTTCTTTTCTTTCGAGCTCGTGCATATACACTTTTCATTCTTTTTCACGTTTATCGTGCCCTCGCGGTGTGCGTGTGTCGGGCATGGGAAAAATCCGCCGGGAGACAAGTAACGGACTACCGCAACGTCGCTCATAGAGGGTCGCGAAAGCGAGTTTGAGGGAGAGAAAACCATTCCCAGCGGCTTTTTTTCTCACTCTTTTCCACCCCCGTACTCTTCGCTAGACTCTATCGAGACTTTTCCCCTTTATTTTTACGAAACTGTATAGACATACCTGTGTACACACGTACATACAAATATATGTATATTTATATCGTCGTTCCCCATCGGCTTACGTGTATGTACTTCTTATCTATACATGTATATGTGCCCGCCGTCTCTTTCTCTTACCTCATCCCTTTTCCTTTACTACGGCTCAAGTTCTCCACCCCGACGACTTCTACCCCAAAATTTCGCATTCCGTACGCGACACGCTTCGCTCTCGTGCGCCCGCGCTACGCCAAGTTTCCCGGGGAACCCTCCAGATCTCTCCACCTCTCTCTTTTTCTCATTCCCCAGTACGTTTCCTTCTCACTTTAGCTTCTCTCTTTTACACCACCCGCCGTAACCATCTCGCGTGCCCGCGGGTACACCAACTTCCATAGCTCCTAGAAACGGCCCAGAGGAACAAACTATAAGCTATACGTATGCGTGCCGTAAGTCTGTATTGAAATCTTGGCGCGTGACGCAAATGGAACAAAAGTAGCAGCGCGCAAAGGGGTACGAGGGATTGGCGGGAGAATAAAAGAGAAAAAAATGCAGAGCCGCGGAAGCGTGAAGTATCGAAAAGTACAGCGATTGGCAGTTTAAGATTGTTTTGCAGTCAATTTTACTTTATCAAAGTTTTTCTTTTCGTTATCTATTGAGAGATCAAAAGACCAAGTTTCGTTGAGTTTATTCGGGATTGGATATAAGATTGAAAATTGATAACACCGCGGATAGAACATTCTTTGAATTATTTTCGCAAGGACTCGACGAACTAATTATGAATCAACTGATAAAATAGTTTTTCTGGTAATTAAATTAGTCCACGGTATTGACAGAATGCTTGACACAAATTGTTTCCTTGCTTACGCGGATACTTAAGGAATATTTATGATAGTTTCCGTTTTTTTGTCTGCCTCAAATATTTAATATTCTTGAAAAAGTATTTTATGTACTTTTCAACTTCTCGTTACAGTTGTTTTGCCAAGTTGCCAATGACTCTGAAGCTTTGAACGGGTAAAGATTCGTGCGTGCTCGCTATGCAGAGACAACGACAGAAACGAGTAATGTTCGTCCTTTATTTTCGCAGAAGAATTCACCGTAAAGAAACTTGAGAAGCGAGTCTTCCCCACAGTATAAGAGGAAGACGATTGGAGAAAAAAATCTGGAGAGGGGCAAAAGGAAAGCGCTTCGTTTGTTTCTTCGTTCCTCGTTTTCTCTGTCTTCGTCGTATCATTTTTTTTCTTTTTTTTTTTTAATTCTGAAGAGCACGGATATATAGCAGGGGAAAAGAACTATTTTTTTTCACCCCACCGTGTAGTTCAACAGAAAATTTTGAGGGTGCGTGAAATGCTCAAAATTCAACACCCCTTTTCTTCAAAAAGGTCAAGCCGAAGAGCACACGTTCTATTTACAATTCTATTCTTTTAACTTTTCCGAATTTACATTATTTCCATAAACATACGTCGTTGTAATATGTTAAAACAATATAAAAAATCAAAAAAGCATGGTCCGCATTGTTTAACGTTTATAATCAGAATTCGTCATGTCCTTGTTGACACAAAAGAACCTAAACCAACAGTATGTGAATCTGGCGTATATGGGGTAGAGCGAGAGGAGAATATCCTTTTGTTTGCTTACAGCAGTTGATAAATTCTTTGATCCCGTATACATCGAGAAACAAGACCTCTTCCCTTCCCTGCCATCAAGAAAGTAATTTTGTGTTTTCAATCTTGGTGAATGATCCGGAAAAACCCTGGCGGCCATTGGACCTTTGGCAACCCTCAAAAATATCTTTACACCCACGTACTAACCCCATGTAAGGGTTCGTGAACAATGTCAGAAATTATACACTATCCTCCATCCAAGGGAAAAGCTTTTTACCAGTGTACCATATCATTTATAATGTCTAATAATTACAATAGTAATGAATACAACAAAAATAATAATAAGATCATTTTTTACCCCACGTACAGACGTGAGCTATCTGTTAAATCCTTAAAATAGATAAATATATACATGCTATAGTTATATTCTTTTAGATTCACGATTTTTCTCTACAGCTTTGCTCATGATGAGAAAAGAGAGACAACAATGAGAAGAAAAAAGTTTTCACTTTACTACGATGACGCTATACGACAGTATAAAAATACATTTTTCGATGAGGAATATGAGCACATCTACGTGCTAATATCTCTATACCTATGTGTATAATGCGCGTTCTTGAAAAAGAAAATCTATATGTATACGTACCCGGGTAGTTGTCGCACCCTCTTTTTTTTATGATGAAATGGGTATCTTTAATGGAAAATATCCCAACATTTCAAGATTTCTACCAATCTCCCGGGGTATAATATACGATGAAAATAGATAAACGGGATACATGATTTCACTTCATAAATCTCGCTTCCCCGTTATCGAGGACATAATATTTATATCAAGTTCGCTTTGTATGTCAATTCAGCCCACGGTTATGCTCCTTTATTGACACAGAGAATTTATTTATTTTAGGAAAAATATTATATTGGAAACCCGTACGCGTATGAGTACACGTGCGATGAAAGGTATAGAAATTCGTAATTTAGTTAATTACCTATCAATATTTAAAAACGATTCGTACAGAGAGGTTTTCACATCTCGTTAATTATCATCCACGTTTGTTTTTAGTTGATGCTTCGAGTTTGATAAAAGTATAGGCAGCCTGTTTCAATTTCTATTATACCGAATACAACTGATGAAAAGAATATATTCGAAAAATACATACAATTATTGTTATTGTTTTACTCGATTGTGCGACCATTTCTATTTGTTTGAGATATACAGTTATCGTTATTTTCTTGAACAAATGAAAATAGTAGCACAATGGAGTATATCACAAAAAAAGGAACGTAATTAAAAAGCTGCATGTGTTTGCGTTAGGCAGCGTTTTGCTAAATGCAGTTGTGGTTTCTTTCAGGTGAGGTGCTGTTAATGATACAACGGAGTATGGGTCAATAACTTTTTTAATCGTGTGCTTAGATCGCTAATCGCTGGAACGTTTATCTTTCCCCAAGACGTGGCACGAGGGAAAAAGACAAAGAGAAATATACTATGAAATGTAAGAAGGGATAGAGAAGGAGGATATCAGCGAGGCGACTCGGGGAACATGGTGGAGTTACGCCGGGAAGACGGAAGGAGCGCGAGGGGTAGATAGAGTGGGGTAGGGAAGCCGAAGCGTGTGGCTCCGCCGAGTGGGGGGTACCGGTACCTCGGCAAATGTGCTTCAGAGCCGAGCGTGGGCTATAAGCGAGGAGAGCCGAGGCGTCGAAATACCCGAGCGCCTCAGTCCGGCCCGGACATCCGAGCGAGACGCGTGTCTCTCTCTCGCTTAAGTTCCGTGCACGTCAAACGCGTACGTTTTTCCTCCTGATTCCGGTACATAGTATTACGATAATCTAAAACAAAAAAATAATCGCGTTTGACCGATAAACACGATACGTGACGATCGATTTATTGAATAAAAAAATTAAAATAAATAAATACAAAAACGAAGACATCAATCGATCTTCATTTCGGATGTAAGCCAAACGACATGACATGCGTGTAAAACAAAACAAAAATCGGTGACAGCAACATTGGAAATAATAATAATAAAAGAAAATCAAATTTCTTAAACACCAGTGAATTGAAATTTCGTAATTCTTCGAATTAAGGCGTTCACGTAATGATTTCAATAGACACGTAATCAATGATTCTTGTTTGTTATCATTTGGGTTTCATTATTATTACATTTGATATTATATATTATTGAAGAATTCAGTCGCACATGTAACTTCTATAAAATAGCATCGGAGAAGAATTATATCCGTGAAGCTGCAGAGCGAGGGAGGCAAAAAATTCAACGAAAGAGAAAAAGAGGAGAGAGGGCGATAAAACGAGGGAGGGAGGGAGGTAGAAAGAGAGAGAGAAGCAGCAGTGAGTGCGCGGCGGAGAAAAAGCTAGCTAGCCGGCTTTCCAGCAACCCTGTGCTTGCTACCGCCGCCGTTGCTCGCGGGGAATCGATAGCACGCGACTCTCACTCTCTCCATCCCGCTTACTCACTCACCTCGAGTCCTCACTTATGTACTACCGTACTATCCTCTTTCTCTCTCACTTTTGCCTTCTCTTTTCGCCATGTGTGTATATAGATATATATTTATATATAGAGCCACACATACACACACCCACACATACACAACTATTACATACATCTCCATTTCGCCGTTTCTCTTATTCCCTTCACCCTCTTGGAGGAGAGAGAAACTCCTGTTTTCTCGAGGTCCGTATTCCATTTGGTGGATTGGCTCAGTCGGATTATCGTGTTCGAAGGATTTCCATTTTCCCACTCTCTACACTGACCTCTTTGTCGGAAGGTTTTCTCTTCCTACCTCGTCACTTGAAAGTCCTATATATTTCCGACTGCGGCTTAAACGTTTGCCAAAATTTCGAGAGTCAGAGATAGTGAAAGGGATACAGATAAGAACAAAATGTACGAGCTTTTGTTAGTGTGAAATTTCACTGTAGTTTTACCTTCCATCCAATTGTTCAATGAACAAGTTTGCCATCTGGATTCACTGAGACAGACTTGTACCCTGATCTGAGTTTAGTTTAGAATGCTCTCGTCTTCAGATTTCATTCACCGGAGTGGGGATCTCGTCATAACAGCGAGACTCCACACATTTCTATCGGAAATTAAAAATATTAAACGATCGTTAAACAATTTTACTGTTGAATTCTTTATTTTATTCATTTTCAAAACTCTTTTTAATTACAGTTCAACTCAATTGATTAGTATTCATATTTTATCAAATAAATGAACTGTGCATCGCTGGTCTCATAAAAATTATTTTGTTCATTTAAAATATATATTTGCTTTGGACCCCCGTAATCAAATTCTTCGAAAATTTCCTGATACTCGATATTTTGTACTATTTTTAGCGATTCGTTGATTCCTTTTTCATTAGACTTGCTGATAAACAATAAAATCCTCTTTTTCGTGTGAGAAACAATTCGTTGTGCTACGATTGCAAGATAGAGGGCTTGTTGCTCCATTTTTCTACGTGTCTTGTCCAAGATTCTCTGTCATATAAATTTTTCGTAAAACTTCATGTAGTAATGATGAATTTTTATTTACGAAAATCAAAAGAATTTTTTTTTCTTTTTAACTCTAATTGAAAAATAATGGCATGTTCACTGTAAAATCGGTTTGAATTAGTGCCCCATAGTTAGTTATTTTTATGTGTCATCAAATACTTTTATAAATGAGCTTATTTTCGTGAGGAAAAACGACTTTCTCCGTTTGAAGGTTTCTGTTCAATTGCTATGGTCTCTGTAAATAATTATAATTCGAATTAAATTGTTGAATAAGGATTTCGAGGACGGGGATATTTTTACGTCAAAGTTAACACCCGATTGCGTTGGGAAGAATCATTACGTGTTTGTTACATCGTCATATATTTTATGCACTGCTTTTCCGTATCTCTTGAACTCTAGTTCTTACGATACTCGACTCTTCCAAAACTGAGAAATTCATATATCTGTAGGTTACAGTACATTGCCTACTTGCGCGTACGAAACACGAAAGACCGAGCATCGGAATACTGAGGGGTGAAGTGGGTGCATTTGGGACGAGGGTTACTACGATCTCTATCGTTGCTCTCGAGAATTCTTGCATGTTTGTCCGTGTCTGCATGGGCATACATGTGGGTGTGTGTATGTGTGTGTGCGTTTGCGAAAATCACGTTGAATTTTCAAAGATGCAACGTTTACTGACCCGGATTCGAGTGTTATCCAGATATTTCTTCGTCTACGTAAAAGAAAACCATCGTTTCTCTACGAGGAGAGAAATTTTCAAGCGTAAATTACATTTCCTTCGCTAAACGACTTTCAAAGTGTTTAACTATAAATTAAATAACCGTGCTTCAACGAGACTTTTTGCATGGAAAATAAACTATTTATTCTATAAAGTGTGCTTCCCGAGAGCAGGATATTTCAATGAAAGATTTACTGCTCCCGGTAATTTTTTTATCCGTGCGTTACCTCAAAGGAAATTTTCGCAAGTGAAATGATAACGACAGGGATGATCGGTTGGATATCGCTTTGAGTACGACGCAACATTCAAAGAGTGAACAATTTACGGGCGTGTGTTCTTGAGAAAGCAAGCAACAAAAATTTGAGGAATCGGAGGACTGTTCATATCTGTGATTCAACGCTCACCTGTCACGCGGAAACAACAATGTGAGTTCCTTTTTAATGTCTTAATTCTATGAATTACTGTTTCACTAAATCGTCAAAAAACAAAACAAAAAATTACTATTATCAATTGATAATCCAACTTTATTTAAAAACAAGGGCGAAATACCATATGAAATACAATTTTTTCCACGGTATTTTTCCTATCAATCAATGTGAAATTATTCACTCAATGTTAAGCAGTGTCTGCGTTATGCATCAACAAATTGAGACATTAAATATTGCACATTTTGTGTGATAGAAATACCATAAAAACCAAAAATCCTATGAAAACAGAATCATTCTTTGTATTCTTAGAATGTGTTGGTCATCAAGAACCATTACTGATCACATCTAATCCAGAAATGAACTATTTCACTTTAAAAAAATGATACCGTATAAAAATAATCGAATTTGCGCAACTAGTGACACAGACAAAAAAGGAGTTTTATGAAATAAGTACATTCGACCACAATTCGAGAGTGACACCGCAAGTAATGTCATCGTACAATAATACGATTGTTATCGCGTAATCCATAAGAAAATGAGAATGTTGGGTAATCGGTGAATCTTGAGAAAGCTTAATGAGGTATTATCGCAGCCCCGTACAATGAGCTTCTTGTTTCTGTCCGGTTATACAACATAATATATATATTTATATTTGAATGCATATATATATAGTTGTTGTTAGCTGTGGCATTAGCGAGGGGTAAGTATAGGATGTTGTGGTGATGGTGTTGCTTCATTTACGAGGATTCCAAGCCAGTTTATAGCCGCTTAACCGACCAATCGGAGTCTTATTTACCGGAAAGGTTAGACTGGGAAAGCACAAGAGGAAAAGAGAAGGACAAGTACTAAACCGACGAGGATCGAATATTCATTCCTAACAAGAACGAAGTTTGTATCGATATACCGCAGGTGCATCGTATATCCTATACGTATGTACATTTGTATACATTTGCTGTATATATTTATAGAAAAACCATATACACTCAGTGTTAGTAGCAACATACATAGCTCTATATAAGTTGTATGCTCAATCTGTCTATGTATACTATATCCTCTTTCCCCTTGGTGTGGTCTGCATACGAGATGACCGCGTCAACTTCGCTCGCTTCCCACATAAATATATAAACTCACTCGGGAAGTAACAAAAGCTTCAAAAACAGATTATAAATTACTTGTTAACCACTTTTCGTGAGCATCGATTATTCCTATATGTACACACGTTAAATTGCTTGATACTCTTTTATTTACCTACCTGTGATTAATAAATGCGTGTTAGAATACATCAACGAATTTATTTATCATTTACTATTGCATTTGACATGCTAATCAAATAGAGAAAGGGGAAAAGGGAGTTGAGCTCATCCAAGGTAATATATATATATATATATATAATCAATAAATAATTTTGTTTTGAAGTCATTTTCCGGCTCGTTCTCTGGCTAATCCATAATGCAGAATAACCGTACCATTCGAACGATTACAAAAAAGCTCTTATAATTAGTTTTGGTACTTGAAAAGGAAATTCATTTTGCACATGAAGTGATTTCCGGATATGAAATTTGACATATTATCTTGGTAATTAATAACTACTGCGACAGAATCTTTACCAATATAAATCGAGACGAATTGGAGAGAACGATTATTGCAAAAAAAAAGTGAAAACTGAACGCATGAAATATGATCCATGGTAGAAAAAAAACTGCATGAGAATGCCCACTACGAAACGAGCCGCGCACTTTTTTGCTTTTGATATACACTCTGAAAGAGTTATATACATACGTATTATGAACGTATGTATATATACATATAAAATGATACTTTAGCCTCGTACTCTCCCTTTTGGCTCTGTCTGCCTCTCAACGTTTTGACAATGGACTTGTTTTTACGATCCAAAGTCCACCCCATCGCTTCTCATGTGTTCCTCTTTTCCCCTTTCTCTCTCTCTCTCTCTCTCTTTCTTTCTCTCTTTTTTTCGTACCGAAAATTGCCGAGACACCGCAGGACCAGCATACAACGCACATACACAACCCCCTTTTTTAACGTATATGTATATAATAATGCAGAGCGAATTAATAACCGTTTCGGATCGTAATCCCTGTGCGGCGCTTGGAATACTCTGCCTCTTTTTCTCCCTCTCTCTTTCTTTTTCTCTCATGTACTTTTCGTTATGATAATGTTAGGCTTCCAACCCCATGTACAATTTTTGATATCGAAATCGAGGCATTGAAGCTTCTAAATTTATTCGCAAGAATTTTAATCAGGCTTGTATTTTCCCACGCGTTAAATAAATGTAGGTTTTTTATAGGAATTTAGGTTTCGAAAAATTTAACTGGAACAATAGGATTATTTACGGTCATGAATTAAATGCACCAGTTATCTTTCACGACTTGAATATTAGCATAAATTTGACCTCATTCATTGTTTCTGGTGTAAGACTCTCTTAAAAATAATAATTTTCTCGTGTTAATAAAAACTCTTTTCCTTCAAAATTCTCAAGGATTTTACTTTTGCAGATTATGTGTACGAAATTATCTTAGCTGCCTTTGCATGCATCCAGGTCTTTTAATCATAATCATAATATTGCGAGACTCGATTCAAGAAATTCAAAAAGCTTTTTATCTTTCATCTGAAATGACTTTTTCAGTTCGGTAAAACTCATTAAATTGATGATAACATCATTCATGTTATGAATAATAGATAAAACTACGATTAAGATTTATAAAATTAATCAATTTGAAGGTTAGCCAAACTCCATGTTGGTCAGACAAATTCACATTCAAATTTATCACATTCAAATTTAAATGGTCAATCAAATTCGTACAGAATTCTCAATTGTAAGTATACGATAAATTTGAATATATTATAATCTTTGCTCTAGTTTTTATTCACTGCGCTTAATTTAGGCTATTCAATCGTATCTTAACACTCACTTGGTTATGCTGTCAAATTCTTCATATATTAATGCTTGGTTTATCTTGACAAAAGAGCGAACAAATCCTCGTGAAAATAAAGATTCTCGGGACTACTTCGTGGTATGTGTGTATATACTTATATCTATATATCTGAGGCAGTAATCGGAATAAGAGTTTTGTGGTTCTGTGCCTCGAACGTCTGTGAGGAAGAATTTTTATATGTAATACCTCTCATATATTTTGTGTAGTATTTGGAGTAGTGGTGGACAAAAAGGGGTAATTCTACTGAAGAAAACTGAAGCAATGACATTTACACCTTTTTTCTTGCTATATCTTTCGATATACATTAATTTTATATATATACCAGCTCCATACTTGAAATCGTAGATGTATATTGTTCATGAGTATATGCGTGTACATAGTAGTGTGGATACAGTGTGTTCTGCCAAGGACAAGGACGGATTCATTGTCGTTAAGAATTCCGTCCGTGCTCCAGGCAGGATGTCCTCATTGCCCAAAGTGTCTTCCACGAAGAAACGAAGTAACGCTGACGTCCTGTGTGTCCCGTCCTTGCAACGAGAAGAAAGCTTTACTCTTTTCTCTTGTTTCCGTATCACCACTAACGCCACCCACTTTCACGATATTTCTTCTTTCCTCGACGATGCAACGTCGCCAGCCTTCAGAGACACAAGGGATAAGTTATCCTGTCCACGCCTCTCCTCACTCGCTACCTACACGAAATTTCGTCCGTCTTCTCTTCTCGATTTCCACTATACACTACTAAAGAAATACGTGTATATATTCATATACATTTATGTCCAAGTGCACATAGCCATTTTGTATTTATTACATGTATTACACTCTGCATTCTGCACAGAAAGAATATTCTTATCATATTTATAAAACAACGTGTTAGTTCGTACTTACGTTTCCGATGCTTATTATTTGATAAAATGTCAAATCAAAACAACGCGAAGATTTTTAATGATGTTTAGATTAAATAAGTTTAATCTTTAACCCATGTATACATCGCTTGTACTTAGGGAAAGTTCTTTGCTATACATCTGAAAGGTGCCATGTTGAACGATGAATTCAAGACCCGAAAAAGCTTGTCGTAGTTTCGCTTTAAATGCAACTTTTACCTACACAAGTCATGTTTCATGTCTAACATTTGCTCTACTCATGTTAATACTGTTGTTTAATGACGACGTTACTGCTAGAAGAGAAAAGTCACCGGAAGAAAGATATAGCAAAGATACCAAGATGGGTATTCGGTGAAAGCTCAACAACGACGTTGATATTGAATCACCAACATAGATATCCACTAGATCACTTTTTTTATACTTGTATTTATATATACAATGATGGGGCACATAGTATATAATCCGTTCTTCTTCTGTCTACGTACCGGCTTTCCGGTATCCGGCGCCGGACGAAATATGATCCAGCAGAATAACGTGATATCTCGAGACTTAAGCGACGTCTCGCGAGCCCAGTGGTCTTACTTCCGGCTTCGATCTCAACGACACACCTCCTTGCAACAAATACAATCTGCTACGTTTTTCGTGTTGGATCTTTTTATATCCATTCTTCTTTCTCTTTGTTCTCTCAGAGTTTAGTTCATAAATCTATGTATTTATTTAGTATTTACATAGCTCTTTCATACTTTGGTTAATCCCAAAAAGGGACAGAAACATTGAAGTGGGGTTAAAAGTGATGAGATGCGCTCGTACCTCGGAAAAACCGAGAAGTGTATACGCACCAACAATAAATTTTAAATGACTTGGTTCTATTATTTTATTTATAAATTCGTTAACATATGACAATACCATCGACTCTTTTCACTGTGTGACTTGCTTCATTCTATTATCGAATTATATTAAACAGACAAATATAATTTAACAACAAAAGTCGATGATTGTCAACAGTGATTAATTGAAAATATATTTAAAAAACGAGCATAAACCAACACAACAGTATTCAAAGAGACGAATTCTTTTGTATAGATAAATTCCTGTGAATCTTAAGTCCATACGTGATTGAGCGCAATATTGCGATATCTTGGTGTATTGAGTGAATGGATTCATTTGTAACGAGGACCAGTGAAATAAATAAATCAATATATTTTACTAGTAAACTGGCCACAGATTCGTGCTTTTCCACCTTTATCTCCGTGAGAGCTGTTTGAAAATGAAAAATAATAAGAAAAACCTCATAATATCCGATTCTATGAGGGCGCGCCAACGCTTGAGCCGGATTCTTTCAAAATTCCTGGCGACAAGCTGCTACCACGGCTCCTGATAGCAATTTTCTACATGGGCTGCTATACTTGACGTTCAGTCGAACAAAGATTTATATTTTCTGTCCACCATTTTAAAATGGTCTCCTTTTGTACAATTTTTCTCTATCAAATATAATTAATATGCAAAATTGTACACATTAATTAAAATATAATTCTGCTTATTCGACTGGAACTTTTTCGATGAATCACTTGGTTGGTACGATGAATTAATAAAAATAATATTCACATTCTCGTTCGTAAACTGATATCGCGTTTTTGAAAAATTGGATTAGAAAACTTTGATTTCTTGTTTTCATAAACCAGTCAGTACGAGCTCGATTCCTTGATTGCTTGTCCAAAGGGACGCGAGCTAAAGAAAAGTAAAACTATGAAAAAAGGAGTAAACTCGAGTGTAACAGAGCCTCGTGGAAGTTCGATAAAAAATTTACATCCGCGATAACTCGCGGTCGGGGAAAGCCCTGCATCTTTTATAAAATGCCCAAGCGGCAGACGAGCAGTCCTGTAACGGAAAAAAAATGAACAACCATAGCGAGCTAAATGGAGAACAAGAAGGAAACTTTGTTATCCGGGCATTGTAATATTCCTCGACGTTTTTTATCCATACCCAAGAGCTGACATATCGCGACGAGTCTCCAGCGAGTGATAAGACAGTCCCACGGTGTCTATAGGAACAAAAATATCTCTAGTACATTATGTATGTAGAATGGAAAGGAAACATCAAAATATGCAATTTGTGGCACTTTGAGATAAATCGATATATTTCTTTTTGAATATGGCTCCAGTATTTATAAGGTTTCAATTCTGGAATTTATAAACATATTTTTCAAATATCAAAATCATTAAATGTTAAACAAAAACGATCCATGATGTCTTACAACTTTAATTTAGGTATAAAACCAGTTTATCGGACTGAAAATATAGTTTGCGTGGTGACTAATATTTTTATGTTGTTAATTACAATTTGAAAACTCACCCTCGGCATTTCTAATTAATTTTCTCCGGGGACTACATATATCTACAGGTATGCTATGGCGTTTTGTGTCGTTGTACCTTTTTTTCTCAGTGAATCGAACTTCGCGTTTGCCATCATCCATTGCTCTTTAATATTGACTCGTTTGCTTCCCTTTGGCGTCGGGTTGATTTTATTATTATTATTATTTATTTATTTATTTTTCATCTTTGTTTCATCTTTTTTTTTTCTCTGGTCAGATCTGAGGAGTTGAGTTGCACCGCATTTAGCACAAATTGAACGGTCACGGTAATGTTTCGCAGGGTCGAACCAGTTGCGTTTGACTTGTTTGCTCTCAGGAGTATTCGTAACTCACCGGGCAATGTTTTTCTCTTTGAGCTCGACTTCCCAATTGCCATGAAATATTTCCTCAAATAAAAGCTAAAAAACCTATTGAGAATGAAGAAAATTACAATTATTTCCAATGCAGTATTTAACATTGAATGTAATGTTCCACTTCGTAAATTTGCCAGTGCGGCTCTTGATTTTCTCTCCACACATTGTGAATGTAGAATTTATGGAATTATCCGTGCATATAAAATGCAAGGTAAATTCAACTTGATGTGTATTCCTTTCCTCTATTGATATAAAATTGCTCGAAAATCATTTGAAGTAATTATTATAATTTTTATAATAATTATTCTACTTTCATATCCATATTATTATTTAAAATAATCCCAGGTATAAATATTCACACTGTGAGAACCTGTGAATATTTCAAGACTTCCGGATGAATCATTTTTATTTAAATGTATTAATTGAACGAATGAACTCGAAATGAAACTCATTATAGAAATGTGAAATGAAAATTCAGTTGAGAAATATTTTCCTTCAAAAAGTGGCCTGTTTTACATTGATTGAAGAAAAAAATATATTAGAAAAACTTTGTAATAATAAAAAACGAAAAATAGAAAAAAAACGTAGTTATCAATTTTGTTTCACTTGAATCATAATTACTCTTTTAGAATCTGCATTCTTTATCGTACATGAGAGACTTTAATATTAAATTTAGAACGATAAAAAAATATTCCAGAGTATTTTAACAAAAAAAGGTGAAAAATTTCTCATTTTCTCTCCTTTGTGTGAATGCCTTGGAAACGACGTTCATTAAATAAAAATAAATTGTAAAAAATAAAAAAAACAATTGCGTTTTTATAGTCTTTAACACGCGCATTATTGACTAGGCCACTGGAGAGTGGGAATGAATCTGGAAAATCTATTGATCCGTAATGTTTGCTACGCTGATGAAATATAAGCCGAACCGAAGAATGCAGGGATTTAAATTAATCAAAGACTGCAATTTTATCCTGGAATATTGTATACCTTCATCTATTCATTAATTCTCTGGGTTCAAGCGAATTCATTGTCATGTATATCTTTTGCTCAAATTCTATCTCTCTTGTTCTCTTTTGACATTTTGTAATGCGCATCAATTAACCCACGCCCACGTTAACTCAAAGGGCAATAATTAATGTCAAATCAGGCGAATCTCGATTCGAACGTAGAATAAATAAATAGTCGCTTCTAAAATTAAGCCTCATTAATTGTCTCGGCTTGGAATTTACGTTGACAACGATATATAACACTTGATGGAGAATTTATATCGATATTCGGCCATTCGGTTCATATTGATTCGTACGAACACGTTATAAATAAACGAATTTCGAAATCATTTGACTGGATTTTCGTGCAAATGCGCATGAGCGTTTGAAATTTTTTTTAAATGGATTCTGCTGATGGTCGTCAGACCAGCCCCGGGACAAAATTCTTCTGCTTTTTCTGATGTTTTTTTTTAATACCATAAATAAATAAATTAATATATAATAATTCACAGTGAGACATTGCCATGAAAGCCATGGGCGGGGGGGAGGAGGACAGAATTTCAGCGTCCACAGTGATTCTGTTAAATAGTTTCGGTCACTTATCGAAAAAATAGAATCTTTCTACATATAAAAATCTGTAATTCAAAAATATTCTGGGTCGCTTTTTTTATTGAAAAATAGCTGAACCTCCTTCCAAGAAATTTTTCATAGGAATCAAGCGCATGATTGAGAATAGGTTGTAGATTATGTAATACCCCAATGAATGATTTTAAAAGTAGGAAGCGAAGAGGTATGAACCCTTTCCAGTGGCTTCTACAAGATTTTTTAAAGCCCATCGACAATAAAAGTTTTTTATTATCGAAACAAAAATTACTGAAGTCTGTTATCGACGCATGTTTTTCTATGCTGGAAAAAAGGTACGTTCGTTATCTGATATTTGAAATTTGTCTATCTTTTCGTGCCATCCAACAAATTTTGTTTTAATTCCATCTCTTGAGGAACTTTTTCTTTTCTATGGAGATACACGTTAAAAAATAGAACCAGATTTTTTAGAGATTTGATTATTTTCTTCCGATATTACGGTTTTATGTAGATTTTATCCCAATGTGAAATGGAGATCCGATGAGATATTATAAGAGTCGACAAATAGTGACTCATATGTTTCTTTGTAGATAGCATAGCAATCGAAAATTCTAACGGATGAACTCGAGCTTCGACGCCCATCGAACGGTTGAAAATAATGTTTTTGTGAGGCCAGCGACCTAGTTAGGTGTATCGAAACTCTAGTCCTTCGCCCAGCAGCAGCCTCGACCAAACCATCCTGAATATCTCCACTTTTTTTTGGTCCTACCCTCGGTTCCCTTCATCCCCTGTCATCCCTTTTTCTGTCTCCTTTCCACTGACTCTCTCACTTTGTATGTCTATGTTTCTATCTCTCTCATTCTCTCTCTCTTTCTTTGTCTCCATTTATTCAAAAGTGGGACGTGTCGCTTCTCGGTGGTCGGTTCTTCATTCACTTCGCATCAACGTATCTACTGTCAACACCCTTGTGTCCCTTGCTTTCCACTCTTTTATGCTTGCCAAAGGGAATGATCGTTTGTCCCATTCATCCTAAAAAAAAAAAAAAAATCTCTCACTTTCTTTATGCAATATTTTTAAAATTACTCAAAGAAATTATAACAATACTATAATACTTGGTCAAACTTCTCGATCGTCGAATAATTTTTCATTATGAACGCTCCAAATAATATTTTCGAGATTGCGTGATGTAACAATTTTTATTTCTAGAATGGTGGAAAGTGATTTTTTCCAATACATCGATTTGCAGCTATAATTCTCACGGTTGATTTCAGGTTTTCTTTCGTATTGAACTTCGCTCACACGTCAATTCTATTTTGCTCAGGGCACAATGTTCGACGTTTCAGTCAACTCGTTTCTCCCACTGACCAGAAAATCTCTGCTACGTTTCTGGCCATACTACGAGACGGTATAGAGCATTTTAATACGTGCACGTATAACATAGTCACAAATATATAAATGATAGTTGTAGAAATATATGTGTACAGTGCGGATTTCTGATACTGGAAAGGCTTCAGTTGGTCTCTTGTCCATTCCATCCGTTCGTATTCTCGATAATATTCGAATGGAACAATAAAGCCGATGAACAAAAGGAACATGAGGCTTTTCTACTGTTATGCACGTATTTATACGTGAACCAACATGTACTCGTTCTTTTGTTATCCATTTTTTTTCGGTTTTATTTTTTCTGATCGCACGGTCATATAAATACACAGCTCATGGTGTGTTTGGGCACAGCGCTCTTCCTCTCGTTTTTCAGTCATATCGGTCCTTCCTTGTGTCTATTTTTCTACAATCCATCATAGTTATTGCGTGATAATTCAGATGCACATTCAACGCAAATATGTATACGGAAGTCAAGTGACATTGGATGCTTTGTGCAGTTTCCGTGATTATTCCAATTCAAATCATGAAACATTGTTTTTTTTTTTTTTTTTTTTTTTTTTTTTTTTTTTTTTTTTTTTTTTTTCATTGCGTGAGAACCGATCGAGAAGTCCCACGAGTTTTATTTTTTAACATAATTTCGCTTCCGTATTTATCGTTTGTCGTTACTTTGTCGAGGTACAATCTGTGCATCGAATCTATTAAGTTTTGGCCTTGATTTTTTTATATCATGTAAGTGTATATTATGTAAGTACTTTATGCATTTAATCTCAAAATTTGAACAATATTAATTGCTTCGGTATTGCATACTAAAATTGAAAATAAGCGTTTTGTTTTATGAAGAACGTCGATTAAAGATTCATTGACCACAGTTTTGCTGCTCATTTATCCAGTCAATGCAATTTTAAAAAATCGAAATTTGGTAGATTAGATATAATAAATATAGCGAAAAACGAAACGTAGAACTGTTGGACTGTTGAAAGAATAAATATTTAATTTATAAAGTTGAGATGGCCACCATTTTGTCCTTTTTTGTCGAAAATAGAAAATCCACCAGAGGCCTTACAGAGTTTTTCATACAGATGAAATAATATTTTTTCAATTTTTTATTTCACGCTATTTTTCGAGTGGAAGCGTCAACTGTCGGGCGCTATTTTTTCAAGCACCATTTCGAAGTGGCCAAAAATGACATTAAAAGAATTAAAGTCAAACATTGGAAGAATCCTCCATCAACTACATAATTCATTCGAATACGAATAAAAATCGGACTAATTATCGGATTCCATTGATTGATACTTAATAATAAATACTTTGAAAAAATCTCGTGTGTTGCAAAACGGAAATTTTGATAAAAATTTTAAGTTTTAAATGCGTTCTGACTTTTTCAATCAGTACGGGTCCGTATGTTTAAGAAAGGAAGAAATATACAGAGATCATTTGATATAAGGCTGTTACAGTTCCATCCGCTCAACACATACGGCAAACGAGTGAGATAATGTATATCGGAGTGATTGGTTTAGACTGAAGCGTGTTAACGAATTCTCTCCATTATATTCAATACACATGCACGCATAAATACACACATATACATACAATATATATGGCAACTTGACGCGTGACATCCGTTATACCATTAGCGTAACGTTTCATCACGTAAATATCTATATCTATGTACATTCATTACATATAGCTCGTTCCTAACGATTACATATTCAGTAAAGTATATAAAGTAGCGAGCCTCGCTTCGGTACGCCACTGCGTGTCTCCCAGATGAGCTCGAACGACGAATTGCAGTAAATACGTGTGAATATATGCACGTTTCTTCTTTTGTTGATCATACTATCTAGAATATCTATACATATGGTCTTAAAATAGAGAAGTAGAGAATTGGGAGTTCATTCGCCTCTGTTTACCCTCCCGTTCTTTCAACGTTTCGTAGTCACTCTTAGGCTTTTTGATTAGAGTTTATAAAAAGGTGTCCATGTCTAGTTGTAATTGAACTAATTTTTCATGCACATAAGCAGTATAATTTAATGTTCTCCTATAAACTTTTGGAACGAAAAGCCTTGAAAGAGAAACAAATTGGAGGAAAAAAATTTGTGCAATAATGTTTATAAAATATAATCAGTTTTTTATTATCTTGAAACCCTGATGCAACACGTTGGAAAGACGTTAAATAAATGAGTACAAAGTGAAATAAAGTAGCTGCAAAAATCCTTCTCGTTTGCTGACTAGCATGAAGACTCGTTTACGGTGAACTCGTGCTGCAGTTAATTTAAATATTCTCTCTGGAGTAAGAAATATATAAAGAAACGAAGAAAGTACAAGCACCAGAAATGAAGTTTCGGTGATGGTAAAAGCGAGTAAGAAATAGAGTTTTCCAATTTACAGAATACAACTTGTGGTTCGATGCTGCACTTGCTATTTGATGCAACCTTACAATGTGGTTCATTCAAGTGAAAGAGTGAGATTTAAAAATGTCAAGCTCTACGTGTGAAAATAACGATCCTCGACAAATATTCTTCTTGTATATCACACTTTCGCTTTTTAGATTTCTTTTGTGCTTAAGGCTGCCTCAGGTCCACGCTCTGATAGAAAAAACTGATTTTTGAAAGATAGCTTAAAAGAGTATCTTCGGATCGATAAATATTTGTTCGAATTTTTTGTCAATCAGTGATTTCTATCAAATTCGTAGACATTTGAATTTGATTTGAAAGAAAAAATCTTCCGTTTCGCTCAGTTCACAGAGTTACTATATAGTAGGAACAATACAGGTAGAGAAATGAAGAATTTTCCAGTATATAGATTTCGAGAGCCGTGTGATTTCGCTAACTTTTCTCATCCCCTACGCTATATCCTTTTTAGAATCCATGATGGCGGCACTGAAGCGAAGAAATGACAAGTTTGAAAGCGATGCAAAAGACGGGGCGAATTTCTCTCGGCTGTACTGTTGCAAAGGTGGATAAATTTAGTAGAATTCATGGGAGAATAAGAGAGAAGAAAAAAGGGTAGCAAGGAAGGAAGCCGATTCCATTTGTGGCTAAATGACTGATGTGCCTTGTGCCCGTGCTATTATACCATTTGCTTCATAACTCTTGGACGTTTCAGTTGATGTATCGCTCCATATAATCGATATATGTATATATGATGTTCAGCACTTTTGCTGTTTCGCCGCTATGCACTGCCGCATTGGTGAATTTTCTCGCTCGTTTACAGTCAGTTATATATACAGATTTAGTAAAGTGAATATATATATATGTATATCTACATAAAGACAGCAAGAACAGGCTGGCAAACATCGCAAAACGGCTGGATAACTCGTTGATAGTAACAGAGCCGAACGGCTCTCTCATTACTCTTTTTACCCCTTTCTCTATGTCTCTTTCACTAACAGTGACACATTCAAAGATTGACTGTAATGGTTATGATGTACAACGATAATTAAATTTAATGTTTTATAATATAAGCTCTGATTTGTGGTTTCATAAATAAAATGTATTTTTCCTCGGGAATATTCATAAATATTCCGAGACAAATATGTTCGTGGTAAAATATAAATCAAACAATTAATTCGTTGTAACGAACAGAGTGGAATGCGGTCGTGTCAAGAAATCAAGTAGTTTTTACAATCGATCTAACGCTTCTCTCACAAGCTTCAAACTCCCGAAAACTACACCGTTAAGATGTTCAAACTATCGTAATTATTATAGCGGAACGTCCACACAATTTTTTTGTAAAAGACCATCTTAATTAAGGACGACGAATGGTTCCCAATGTTTACGATCATTTAAAATCATTATCACGTCGTTATAAACTCATAAATAATGTCCTGATTGAATATTTTTATTTTTTCCGTGTCACTTATCATGTTTGTGGTGATTGATGTCGAATAATATTGCACCAAACTCTGTGCCCCATATCTGATTTCCAATATACGTTCATGAGCTGATACGGTCTAGCCCGAAAATTTTGTCATCGTAAATTAGGTATTTGAAGTATACGTATTGGTAGAATGTATCGTATAAGCACCAAGTTCTCGTCTCTGCCTTATTACACTTATTCATGTGCGTGTATACATTTGCATATATTTATATATATCATTCGTACCCTATATATGTCAGTTCTCTTATGGGCTGTATAGTGGCCCTCTTGTAGGGTCTCTCGCGCCTGTGAGAGTGCGAGTCTCTCCTCCACTCTGGCGTCGACGCATCGGCCGCGAGATTACCCTATTATACCCGTTAGACAATGGAAACCGCTTATGTGCCAGTAAATGGCCACGTCTACCACCCCATACTACCCTGTCTATACTACTACCCTTTTCTCTCTCTCTCTCTCTCCCTCTCTTCTTCTTCTCTCTTTTCGTCTACCTTTCTTGCTCTCCCTTTCCTATCCTGCTGCATGTAACCTTTTAACCCCATAGTCTCTAACTCTTTTCCACCTTCTACCACCAACGATTTTCCTTCATCTGTTACTTCATGATGCAAACTTCGTACGTATACCGCAACGTTATACACCCGCGCAATTTATCGCGTCGTTCTTACACTCCCTTATTATTTCGTATAATGTCTGTGTAATATGTAGTGTGCTAATATGCGCATCTGTTCTCCATACGCTGTCACAATATCCGACTACCATTCCTCTCAACCTCACAAAGACTGGACCACTTTGTCCCACGACGTGTATTTCGACCCTAACCTTCTCGCTCACGCTCCCACGCTCAATCTCTTCCTCTTTCTCCCACTCTCTCTCTCTCTCTCTCTTATTCACTCCATCTCTCTATCTCCTCGCACCCGCACAAGCTAACCGATAGATTAATTATCATATCCTGCTTGATTAGCCCGACCGACGACATGGAATAATTATATTCATGCCAGCCAACCCCTTGAACCCCTTTATACTACCCTTACTCGATGCACACCCTTCTTGAGCCACTCTACAAATTTGTAGAGATTTTTTTATCAGTTTTTTAGAGATTAGTGCGCCCCTTTCTCCGATTAGATGCATAAATCCATCATTGTCGTGCTATTAAAGAGGCTCTTACGTTTACACGAGTAGAATTAAATCCTGGAAATGACTGTATTCAATAATAATAAAACCCTTTCAGGATTAACTGAATTTTCAAAGAGATGTTCATCATATTAAAACAAATGAAGGTTTAATGTTATCAACGAAAATGGCTGCCTATGCATGTACAATTTATTTGTTCATACTGACAAATGTTTACAAGTGCTGGATTTAATTTATGCTCAAATATATCAATCATCAAAAATTTCGTCCTTTAATGTTGTTAATAAATAATATAGTATTGTTTATTGAAACAAGAAAATATTGAGCTATTCCCGACCATGAAAGATGAATAAATGTTAAAAAATTGATTAGTTTTCAAAATGATCCAATGGGATTTTTTGGTTTTTTGGATTTCACTATTAGAAGAATGAGCTATTCTTTGAAACTTTGTCGTCTGATGGAATTTAGCGGCTGTGGAATTATATTCAGACAATGCGTAGCGAACTGGCTTTTTAAAAATATAACGTGCGTAAGTTCCTCTGAACCAGCGTCTATTTTGGACAAGACGCAAGCGTAACAAATACTTTCCAACATGCCCAGAGCTTAATATTCAAGACAAAGCGTCGTGACGTTAGTAAATTTGATAAATTTGGTTGGAATTATTGTTTCTCGTCTGTTTTTACTTCAAATTGGAGTACTTTTGGAACTACTGGTTCTTTAGTCTATTTAAAAACTAAACATGATTTTCTTGCCGTGTCTTCAGTAAAACATCAGACACACATATGCGGGAGTAACTGTATTAAACATAGGGACAGAGAGGCTAGAAAAAGTAGGTCGAGAAGGTAAGAAATAGCACATTGTGGAGACTCTCAGGGTTCAGTAGTGGTAGAGCTCGATTCGCTCTGACGTTTTACTGCTGCTCAGGGCTCGAGAGACTCCTACGAAGTAACTTCCCTACCTATCCATGGTGGAGACCAGCAGAATCTACCGAATAGTAGTTCGTTGGTAGGTGAATGTTTTACGCAATCTACTC
This sequence comes from Campoletis raptor, assembly GCA_948107755.1. Lineage (NCBI taxonomy): Eukaryota > Metazoa > Arthropoda > Insecta > Hymenoptera > Ichneumonidae > Campoletis > Campoletis raptor. The sequence goes on from OX403622.1 coordinate 17,070,862, forward strand.
GCCTCCATAATCCAGACAATGCGGTATTCCACGAACTTAAACCCGGGCCATAGACATTCAGCTCGTATTCTTCGATGCACCTTCGTAGAAGGTGGTTTACACTATATCGCGTTTCGAATTCGAGACAACAGGAGTGCTATAACTCGAATTCGAGAAAAGCGAAGATTTCAACGTTTCCACACTTCCCCGAAGGTGTTTTCTGATGTTTTAACCTCATTCCCTCGGGATTGTCGACTTCTTGTCTAAACCCACACGGATGCTATGGCAATCCAAACTGCGAGGATATACATGTATATATATACATATATATATATATGTATACAAATTTAACCATTCAGTGCTATCTCTCAGAATATTCGTAAGATTGTCTCCGTTGTCTGGACATTTCGTATTGTATCCAGAGGATTTGTGGGGCTGTATATACAATACATGTCACACTATCTAGCCCTATATTGGAGACACCTTGTTATCCGTTTGATGCAAGATTTAGGCAACGTTAGTTAAGTCGTCTCCGTCAACCAAGAGAGAAAATAGCTTTCGTATATCGAACTGTATACGTCGTTAAGATGTTTTGGGATATTGCCTGTCAACGGCTGAGTCCTTGTCATTCGAATACTGGGAATTGGTCTTTCTGTACAAGTATAATTATGCAGATGATAAAATTTTATTGATAATAACACGCAACTTTCCTTAGGTTGGTGAGCAATCATTGATCGATTTTCATTCCATGTTTTTTCTTCAAAACATACAGAGTGTGAATTAAAATTAATAGCGTACCATATTTATTCCTTCTCCGAACTAGACATGTGCCGACGTCACTGATATCAAGCTCTTTAAAAAAAGTATTAAATCGAGAGAGAGAGAGAGAAAGGCAAAGAGCTGGAGAGAGAGAAAGAAGAGCAGCGTAAGATACGATGTCTTCACCATTGCCGGGGTTCGTTGCCAGGGTTGAGACAAAGCCAAATGCGGGGATGAGCAGTCTAAGAGAGTTGTGCATAGTCAAAGGAATGTATTTGAAACAACTTTGTCCCCGTATTCCTGAATTTGTAGACGGTGAATCAGGATAGTAGGCAATAAAAGGAGGTTTTGGCATTATGGTACATGCATAAATATGGAGACACTAATACCAAGCTAGCCGCGTGTACCTGAGACTTATCAAGAAACTCAGAGAGAAGGAGAAAGAGAGTGAGAGAGAGAGAGAGAGAGAGTATGAACTCACCTGTACATGGAAATACTTCTCAGCTGGAGAAGCGCAAGAGAATACAGGAGAACATGAGGATAGTGAAGCAGTTCTCTCGGTGGAGCGCGTTTTCCCCATTCCTATTCTTGGTCCTGAATATCCCTATGGAATATTAATATGACGCGAAATATTATAAGCCGCGACAGCGACCGCCACGGGAATACTAAATATTATCCTGCAGGACCTGCGCGTGTTTATATATACACATACATGTTGTATTGTTTATATATGTATATTTATCATGTATACGTGTGTGGATATAGAATGATAGAACGAAGTGGCTATAGCGTTACGGATATATATAAACGCTCGTCCTTGTTCTTCAGCTATAGTTCTATTCACTTCCTGTCGCGCTTTATCTTTCGTTGCGTACCGATGTATTTCACTAATGTATACGTACATATATATATTACATTGAATGCATTTGTATATGTATACATATATATATATAAATGCTTAGTGGTTCCGCAAAATGCATTCCTGTATCCAAAGAGAACTCAGGTCCCGCAGCATCACCAACTACGTCTTCTATCTTTCGCGAATACTATATCTCAAAGTCTCTCTGTTTCTGGAACGATATAAGAGCAAAAGTTCGTTGCGCCTGCTCCGTCTGCTTGTATAAGGAGTATTTCTCCATTATATCGATAACCTTCTTGACGCGCAAACAGACGGGTTATCAAGAAGCATAAAGTGACTTGACACCGGTTCGAGAGACAAAAATGGAAAGCCAGCGTTGTATTTCAAACCGGGAAATAAAAAAATTTTAAGGTGTTCAGCGTAAATAAGACAACAAAATAATCGAATGTGTTGGCTTAAATCTTGCTGAATGAAAGATGGGTTGAAATTTGATTGAAACGCAAACGATCTGTAAATATAGGAGCTTTCTGTAAACTATTATTTTCGTTAAATTATGAGGGGCAAGTGAGTGGCTACTCAACAATATCCTGCAGGCTGTTTTTTTTTAATTCTTTTTCTATTTGCTCAATAATCGATATATACGTGCATATGCCTGTGGCCGTCATCAAAGCTTATCGGCAAACCAGAGGAATAATATGTGCGACAACCATTTACCTAAAACCAAGAACAACTAACGCTTATATAAATATATAAATACGCGTACACTTTATTTCATATATACATATATACACGTTAAATGCAACGCAACGTTTAGTGTCGTTTATTGGATAACCAGAACACGAGAGAGAGAGTGAGAGAGCCGATGGTGGCGTACCAGTAACGCCTGTCGCTTAACAGCCCGTTTTATTTAACGACAGATAAACTTCAGTTACTGCCGCATTTTCTTTCCCCTCTTGGTATATAACGAACGCATTTCCTCTCACAAGCTTCACAACAACGCTGTGAGAAACACTCTGGTTTTCCCTGCTTACTCTCGCTACACATCATCGCATCGAAAAGGTATGAGAAAGACGATAATATACTCAATGCCCGTTCTCGTACACATCTTCCATTTACTCTGATACGAAAGAGGAGAAAAACAATGCGAAACAGAGGAGAGAGAAAATCTTTCGTTGGTGAAAAAAAAAAAAGAAAAATACGAGAAAAATAATAATTGAGAGCGTTATTACAGGGAAACTTTGAAGAATATTAAGTTTAGAGAAGCACAAGGTGCCTCCCTGACGATGATATATTAAAAGCTTGAACTTTGGTGCGGCTTAATGAAAGCTCTTCGCTTCCAGCTGGTCATGGTACTAATATTCATGCATATTTATACGTATATATATTTATATACATATCCATCTGAACACATAAATTCGTTATATTCTTCCATGAGCAGGTATAAAACGAATGATTAAAAATGATATCTTGCGTGCATGAGACGTAACGTGCAATGCTTTTGACAATCGGTGTCTATTCCATTTTCGTTTGTTAAATATGTCTATCAGAACGAAAAATCAGACAGTAAACTTGCAATATTTGCGTGTATATCTTTGCATGTTTATGTGTTAGCTCGCGTTGAAAGTTGGGTGCCCGCTGATGGTCGTTAGCCGGGGCCGTCATAAAATTAATTACGCCTCGAAACTGTCTTAATTAAAAATGTGTCCACCACCCGTCAGCCCTAACTTTTGGCTCTTTTGCCTTCCCATCCATTCGCGTTGGTGAAACTCAAGGTGGGAGAGTCTTGCACTGGGGTCTGATGAACGCCGTCGACGCCACTACCGATACGCCATCCGTATATACATGTTCAGGGTGATTACCTCCTGCAGCTAGTTTCCCAATGACGACGGAGCGGCGGCAGCTTCCCTAGCTATACATCTTACCAGGCTACCGTGCTTAGTTACGGTAAATGAGGAAAGAGCAAGTGAGAGGATAATCAAGCGTGTTTAAAGTGCTATAGAGAGAGAGAGAGAGAGAGAGAGAGAGAGAGAGAGAGAGAGTGAGAATTGGCGACGGTCGTTGATGGTGTATATGAGGTCCCGACACCCTTATTACCCGTCGTTGAGCCGCGAGCGTAAGCACGCAGTACAGTGCCACCCTCAATGAGACGGTTGAAGGTGATGCCTGGTGCTATCGCTGAGCAGACGTGAAACCACCTTGTCGCTGCACCCTTGCCATGAATATTATGTCATTATGCAATCTTGGTGTGCATGCAACCTGCTCCTGGATCGGAAAGCGCACGTCGTATAATCCTGCAAGCAACCATTCCCCTTACCCTTCTGCTTCTTCGTTACTCTCTTTCTCTCGATCCTTTGCTTACAGCTCGAAGAAATCTTACACGTTGTGAAGTAGCGGGTAGGAGGTCCGTTAATGATGTACGTGTTGCCGATACTATGGACTTTCCACCTTGGCTCGACACCCTCGCAATCCTTCCCCATATACACATATTTAGTAAACATGTATACGTGTATATCTTCGTTAGTGTGAATTCGTTACCAAGGAAAATTGAAGTGTTGGCATACTTCGCCCTGTTTTCACGTCCTCAAATGTCCGACTGCACCTCCATGGCCTCAACTCTAATGCTCCTTTTTATAGCCTTAAGTTTTCAGCTTTAACAATACTCCGCACACGGATGTGCCATAACATGCACTGCGCAGTTGATATACTTGCAGTGTTATTCGTAACCCAACAGCTAATCTTACCCTTATTAACCTCTCTGTTTGTAGTTCACTCTACCTTTAGCGGCAGTACTTACATGTTTGACCGTATTAACGTTGCTTGTTGGTGGAGTCCAAAGCACTTCTGTGGATCTACGACGATGAATTCTCAGAAGCACGTATTTTCGTTATGTAGATTACGGATTTCCCATCTGGGTTATTAAAGTCGAATTTTCTGTAAATTGTGCCAGTTTTGATAGGATTTTCTCCGAAAGATGCAAGAAAAAATGTCACGTAAAAACTACGAAAGACTTCAGAAAAATTGCTCTTGCGCTCACTCGTATCGTTGCCTTCTGGACATCATCATATTTTGCTACCGAGTTACTTTTCTCAACAGACTTTTCGCCGAGAAACTCATCTATACTTGTAGCCTCAAGAGTCTAAAATTTCCCTGCTCCATGGAACCTTCTCTCGAGTCAAGGGAATCATACCAGTTGTTACAAGTTTGGTAGAAAAGTCTATCTCGGTGGAACATTTTGTTGTCATCTTTGTCGCTGAGAGAAACGGTTCTAAGTCTGAACTGAGTCAACTAAGATCGCTGGAAGATCGCACGGCAGGAAGAACGAAAACGACAGGGAAGGAAGGGAAGGAGAGTCCTATTTAGAAACTACTATTGCTAGAGATCTCCCGTCTCTTTCGCTTGATGCTTTACTTGGATACTTGTTCGTTCGAGCGAGCTACCAGTTTCTCCAGAATCCTTGGAAGACTCGCTGCGGTAACGGAGAAGCTTTTGCAACTATGGTGCATCTTGCCCTTCTCTCGTCTCCCTGAGTGTACTTCCTTCAATGTTACGGACTCTGTATAGACTCTTTCAAGGCTACCGTTATGACTCCTCGTATGTATATCGTCGTAAGAAAATAGAACCCAGCGAAAATTTACCCAGCCGGCAGATAAAAGAGTTTGTTTAAACGGGCGACCTTTCCACGTTTAAACTGTAACAGGGAATGGAGGGACTCTAGTTATAACTGTTACCAGTGTACTTTTTCAGTTTTACCCATTTTAAACTTGAAACAGAAAAGACTGTTTCGTTGTGTTACAATGCTCCGCCTGTTCCAAGATTTTCAAGCAGGTAGCTACATCATACCTATTGTATTTATTTACTCGACAGTTCTACCACTATTCAACTTGCAAGAACAACTTTTTTTGTCCAAGAAAGAAATCGTTACAAGGAGAAACGCTATTGTGGTTCACCGTTGAGCAGTTGCGATATGCTGAGTGGACGAAATAAACATTTAAGTACTTTGCCAACCCAGGCATCTGGTATCCAAATGAGGGAAACTGGTTAAATTTCATTTGAATCCTGCCCACGAAGTGGCATTTAAGGAAGTTATATAGGGATCGACGTTCCTGACAGTTAATAAGCATCATATGATTCACATTTTTAACGTTTTAAATAGATAAACGTTTTAAAATTGGGCACAAATCTATTTCGATACTTCTAGAAGAAATTCTCACACTTTCATTTGATTCTCTCTGTTACATTGATATGAGATTTATTCATTGGTGTCATGATGTTAAGATATTTCAAATAACTCCACTGGAGAACATCGCGGACCGCATAAACATTAAAAAGATATCTGTAAGACGTCATTCTGATTTCTTGCAGGTAAATGTCATGAAAATGTGTATTGAAATCTTTATTTTCATGACTATTCTTAAGAAGATTACTTTTTTTCTGTAATGTTTTAATGTTTGCAAATTTTTTTTAACATTTCCCTTTTTTTTTAATTCAACACGATCCCTGAATCGTTGAAATGACAGAGCTTTATTTGTTTTATTCAAAGTGAGAAAATCTCGTTATACCGTGACTTCCCTAGAAAGACTGCAGAAATCGTCACACGGAGTCATGGAAGGTTTTCTCTCTTTCCAAGTGGTGTGTTTTGCTCTGGCGATGTCATGGCCTGATGTGCCAGACACATGAGGGCCACAATGAAAGAGAAATAGTGGAAGCGCGGCTCTAGTAGCAGGAGCAACAACAGCGCAGCACCGTGGCAGGTCTTTCATAGTCTCGTCGTTTCACGAATTAGTCTCGCCTGGCTAGATTCTACCGTTGCCGCATCTCTATGTTCCCCTCCGTCTTTTTCCTTGTCTCCGTCTTTCTCGTTCTAACTTTCCATCCCTATGCCTAGTACCTCAATGCTGCCACCGTCGATCGGTTCGTTTCACGTCCGCCAAAGTATGCACGAACGATTAGGATCGCCGATGCGAGATCCTCGTCGATTCTCCCAGCAAGATTATGGTTTCGACGTGTACACTCCCAAGCAGATCGTTTACCAGCCTCCTGCTGTCGTTGCGGCACTCGACGACCGTCCACATATACACACATTAACACAAATCCAAGTGTCCGTATATAAATACACGCGCATCGTGAATCCTATTCTCTGAAACACAACATACATACATCCTTGTCTTACTTTCTCTCCCTCTCTATCTGTATTTATTTGTGTATATGTTCGCTCATACACAAGGCATTCAAACTGAATCACTATTTTGAACAATCTTGAGATTTTACTCACGATTACTTTATATTCTCGTGCTCTTGTTCTCAAATACGCAGATTGAAAATTTTTATTCGCAAGATGCCATTTAATAATAATGTTTACCTGAGAGCGATCTAAGAGGATATTATATACTTGATAACAAAAAACACGAACAAAACTATGGAATTGAATGTCCGTTGTACATCTAACCGTTGAAATTTTTATGCAATCTTTGGAGAAATGTTTTTTCTTTTAAGCTACATCCTTTTAGATGTGTTTTCATGATGTTGATTTTATTAACACGTTGTTAAATTTTGTTCTCAATAATTAGTCATCATCAGGCTCAACGAAATATCCACGGAGGTATATTTTTTTGGTACTAGAATTCGAAGAGCAGCGTGAAAAATTGTGGTTCAAGTCCGAGGAACGAGGATCAGTAACTTATCGATTTGGCCTGGGATGTCCTGTAATTATATATATGTATATGTATAGATACATCCCCATATGTTCATGTATACATAGTACGGTAAATGGTACAGATTCCCCTCGTACTCACGTATACCTGTCAGGAGCAGAGTAGAGCCAGGGCCTATATATCTTCCCTCAGCCGAAACCGGCATACCCGGCGTCTATCTCCGCGGCGTTCGAGCGTGAAACACCTCCCCACCTCTCTCTTTCCCTCTCTCTCTATCTCTCTCTCTCTCTCTCTCTGAGGCAATACTACGACACGAAGGCTGCCGACGCCCGGCGTCGACGATGTAATCCTCCTTCAACTCATACCCAACCTTACCCAAACCTTACTTCGGAGTACCTAAGGCCATCGCATCACCTCGTTTCATCGTTGCCGAGCCTCTATACTCTCTCTCTCTCTTTCTCTCTCGCTCTCCCACCCTCTTTCGCGCCTCACGCAAGGAAATTCGACCTCGTAGTAACCCCTTCTTCCTGAACAACAATCACGCACGCACGCATCCTAAGATCGCATAACGAGACGGCATTCGTGTGCGGGACACATAATCGTGATGTAGTCATGCCGAAAATCGAGTATTACCTGCAACTATCCTACACGCTGAGGAACGAATCTCTCTAACTGTCGCTGTCTAATTCTCTATCTCTCTTTCTCTTCATCTCTGATGGGTTCAAAGTCTCGGGCATTCTTGGAGATTATATATGCATGCATCGCATCTCGTTGCCGAAAGACACAACCCCTTTGGGGGATGCAAGATTGAAATTCTTGGCGTCGGGCGGAGGTGACGTTAGGTTTAGCCGCTCTTACGATTCGTGGCACTTCATTTTCGGGATGCTCTTCGTGGCAATCGAACAATCGGAATAATTCCTCATTTAGAGAAATCTCAGTACATAATTATATTGTGCAGGATGACACTCATTCCATTCTTTTCTCTGTTCCGCAAGAATAAACCTGGCAGTTTGGCAAATCATTCTGCAGTCATTTCAAGAATATCTGTTTTTTTATCCACTTGATCTGCTTCGAGATGCTGTGTTGAAAATAAATTATATGCAATTGTCCACGCAATTTCGTTGGTAGCCACCTAACCCCGTTATGCATGTTTGATAATTTAGTGACTAAGTTTGTGTTTGGCCACTTTTCACTCGAAAAATGATGAACCAATTCTGATGAATCTTCCATAGGAATAAAGCTCGTGATTCAAAATAGGTTGATAGGCTGTGAGATATTCCAATGGATTATTTATCAGCTTTTAGAATTGATCAGTCATTTTTAAATGTAGATAAATTTGAAGAAAATATGAAAACAAAGAGAATAATCAGTGGCTAAGGTTCCATTTTTGAATATAAAAAGAGTAACAGAGATTTGCTTGACAATTTTTCTTTGACTCGACCCCACAGTATGTTCCCTTTTTTTTAGGCTTATTTTTTTATTCACTCTTTCGTTCCATCCCTCTTCTGAATCAGAAGGATAATAAAAACTTCAACAATTCATTGTGACGGTCGCATTAATCGGCATGCAACTATAAATTGTGGCATGTTCTCTTTCCGTGTGTGGGAGACGAATTTTCGGAATATATGTATTTAGGCTGACAGGACAGACATCAAGGGATGGAATTTGAAATTTGAGATGCTCTTTTAAACTGAAATTCCTTTTATTTATGTGGGGGTTGGTTGATATTGCTTTTGTCCGAATGACCCAAAGTCTGCAGCCGGTAATGCTTTTTATAAACAGGAATGAAGGTACCAACAAGGAAAAGAAGAAAGGGAGAGGAGGCGGAGTTTCTTGCTTTCTGTGCCGCTCTGCTATTGCTCTACCAAGGGTGTATTAATTCCGGCATTATGTGGCGCGTATCGATATACTCCATACAGCTAGTGGATATTATGAGAGAAATCACCCTTCATCCTCCAGCCAGTTCCTGTAGTTTCTATACCTAAACACACACACCCACCCTCATATCTATATGTACGTATGTATATTGCAACTGCTTTTACCCGTTAGTTGAATGCTTCGTTCTCGTGTCTGTGGACGAACCTACCCCCTTTCCCAACCACGCGAATCTCTTACTATTTCCTTCTCTCTCAATACTCTACTGCTCAGTACATCTTCCATCTTTCAGTTCAGATTGCGAATGTTCTCTATCTCGTTCCCCTTTCATCTCACCTAACCATTCTCTTTATATATATATGTATGTATACAAATTACTTCATATAGTCTCTGTCTCTTTTGACTCCCTGACTGGTTTAAGCTCCAGTTAGCCAGGCATAAACTTCGACAACGGTTACGTCCAAACTCGAGACAACGATGGTCCACGGTTATGTATATGTGGAATGCGCATGCATGTATATACATAAATGAAGGAACAGTAGTGTCGATTTTAGGGTAGTACTGTTAGATTCGACGGTGGGCGTTACGTACACTCGCGTTTCAATCTACTCGATGAGCGTACTGAATCAATCCGGAATTCACGCACGCGATCCCGTGGTTGACGGGTCCAGGATTTCCTCAAATTGTGTGTATCCGTACAGGACGATCTAGAATCAGATAATTTTGTGACCTAATTTACCGAATTCTTCATATTTTCCATGGCAGGAAAAGATGAACTGAAATTTTTTCAGCTAGAATTAGGTTTTGATTTATGGGTTTGGGATTGTTGAGTAGAATGTATCCGTTGGAAAAACTTTCCATGACGATACTTCCGTTTGCTGATCATCAACAATCATTCATGTACAAAAACCATGAAAATAGCTGCTCTCATTAACCGACTCTATCTTGTTATCTGCATAAATTTTCTTGAGTCTTGGAATACCCTGTGGAATTTTATTATTCAATCTATAGTTCAGTGTATCGAGACTCCCTGGATCACCCTCGTTCGCTTCTAACGGTCCACTTCGTCCAAAAATCGATAGCCACTTTCCAACCGAATTCAATTAGAATCGCTCAACGATTCCGACAGCAGGGTTCTAGCAGCAACCAAAGAGCTCCATTTGTCGTACTCCGAACGTCTATAAACCCTTGAGAGAAAAATAATGTCGAATACGTGAACCAACGTCTACCGTCCTTTTGCCCTTTTCCCCTCCTCCTTTATATTCCAATCCCCAAGAGTTTTCACTATTATTTTTCCAATCAGAATCGATAATAATTATTCAATAATAGCAAGTGCGGAATAATAAGTGAAAAATTGATAATAAAAAAAAGACATAGAAAAGCGAGAGGTGGAATATAAGGGTCTGAATTTAGCTCTAATTAAGCGGAAGCTTTCTCGCGCCGTGTGACAGAAAAGTCAACGTAATTTTTGAACTTGTGGTAAAACCGTGCTGCCATTATTCGTTTTGCGGTCTTTCAGCAAATATTTGTCCTCGATAAGGGAACCGAAGTTGGGTTGCGGTCTATTGGTGAAGGGGTTGAATCGACAATCTAGCGACTTGCGGGGTGGGAAAGAAAGAGAATGGTGAAAAGAAGAGAAAAAGCATTGAACCTTGTGCTTTCACAAGAATGGCGTCGCAACGTCTCGACATGGGTCACGGTAACCTGGCTCGTACAGGGCAAAAAATAAAGTAAAAAAAAAAGATTTGGAGAAAGGAGAAGGATTGAGAGAGTCCGGATTCCGCTCCACAAAACGTCGGGCTGTGTCTTGCAAAGACTTACTCAACCCTAGCAATCCTCAAGTTACACCCTTTAAAACTTACATATCTATATGTACACTTTGTACGTGTGCGCACGCGCCTGGGTGTAGGTGTATGTGCACCTGACGATATAGGCACTATGTGCTTGGCGGCAGGGTGGCAAGTGTGCCGAGACCCGATAAGGGTAATCCAATTTTTCGGAATAATATTTGTCTTGAAGATCGACGAACTAGCGAGAGCAAGGACGGACGATGCGTTGGGACTTGTTCGCTCCGGGTCACCTGTCCCATGTTCATTTTTTACTGTCTCTGCGCCTTTTTGCCTCTTTTGTTTCCTTCTTTTTTACATCAATAAGGCATTTTCGTCCAGCTTTTTAAGAGAAAGCGAGAAATAAGAAAGATGGTCGAAAGAAAGCAAAGCCGTACAAAGTGAGAAAGAGGAATAGAGAGAGAAAAAGCGTCGTCTTGGCTTGCTTTTAACAGCTCGACAACCTGACAGGAATTTCGATGAACCGGCTACCGCTCGCTTTTGTCGCCGTTACGGTTCTGGATTCAGCCACAAAGACCAAAACGCCCTTGTCCAGACCTCTTCGGATGAGCATCGGACTTGATGAGACGTTCAAGGGATTGAAACAAAGATGCGGCGGCGAGAGGGTCTGTTGTTGCAAAATTTCTAGGAACGAATTCGTAGATTTTTAGGCTCTTCCGTGTAATAACGATCGATCAATATATAATTAATAACGTATTCTAAAAATTGAATGAATTTCAAAATTATCAAATCGATCATTTTAGCTGCAGTTTGGATTTTCAATGAATTATAAAATTGTAGATTTGAAACCTATTCCTATTTTCGAAGACATTTTTGTTTCATGATATGGTCGCTTTGGAAATTGAACCTTTCCAACTTTTGTGACCTTTCCAACGAGCTCATCAACTTACTAACGCCGTCTCGCTACAGTCACAGTCAAAACTTAACACTCTGGTTAGTTTTTGAAAACTTTAATATAACTTGAGAATCAATCAATAGTGTTAGTTTTATCTTTTAGGAATGCGAAAAAATATAAATTTTTAGAAAAAATATGAAATATGAAGTTTAGAGTTTGAAAAATAATCACTTTTCCCATATTTAAACACAGAGCTAGCTTTCAATTTAGACTGAGTATCTCCAATTTTTTTTTTTACTTTTTTAGACAAAAGTTTGTCATTTGTTCCATAGTGTAGAAAAAGAAGGAAAAATTCTCTAGAATAGTTTCCTTGTCATTTCTCGAAATTTCAATTTTTCTAATACACCCATGAGAATGCGTAAAAAAAACTGTGCAATCTTTGATTGCCAATATTTTGAGTGATATCGATGATGAATTCTTCCAAAAATTTTCACGTAATTTCATAACAGCGGCCTGAGTGTCAAAAATGTAAAGTTTGTCAAAATTCTGTAGAAAAACGCATTAGCGAGATTATACTATTCCTAAGAAAGTTCAAATCGTGTTTTCAAAGTGATTGAAGCATGTCAGATAAATCACGTTAAAGACTCATCTCAGTCTCGTACGATTATTCGCTAATAAAACGCCGCACACGACAGGAAATCTCCCCTCGACGAAAATTTACCGGTTTAACATTACGTCCCGCTTTGTCGTCTCGTTATTCGCCGGTGCTAATTCCTCCAAGTCATTATCCAGTAATCGTTCAGCTACAATATCGCATCGCGGCCAAACGAGTCGAAGGTACTTCGTGACATCGAGTAGAAACAGATGAGAACGCGCGACGAAGTCGAGTCGAGAGGGTGAAGAACTTATATATCCTGAGGAATTAACAGGCTCCATCCCTCTGGCCGAGACACAATTCGAAGCCTGCGGGGCAATGACTCATGGATAATCCGGTGCAAAGCAGAGGCTATACAGCTGACTAACTGCCACATATATAACATTATACTCTGCGTTAACATATTTATTCCTGTACACAACGATATTTCTAGTATATGCAGTATATCCAACTCATATATTGGCTATTCAATGTCAAAACAAATTACTTATGCCTTGAGATTTCTCTAAGTTTCTCAGTTAGTATTATACTCAAGAGATTATTTGCATTAATTGAAAATCTTCTTCTTAATTGAAAAAGTCGTTTCAATTGTGTCGATGTTGAGGAATATTGATAGTCAAAAAGTCATTAATTGTATTCCATCCCATAATTGTTATCATCATCACTGTTAGATTTGAAGATAAAAATTAAATTTCAGGCATTCGATGTATTTCTTTACGAAATTCTAAGTAATTCTTTTGTTATTCTCATGTATTATAGTTTCATTATAACCTCAAAATATTCAACTCTCATCGTAGTCTCTGTGGGAATAGGTGAATGAAAAAGAATTCTGCATAAATTGCGACAAGAGATTAAAAATATTTATTGAAGATGCTCCATTGAGTATATCTGAAACGATCTGAAATATGCAATAAAAATTAATTAAATGGAAATTAACCAGCCTCGAAAATGTTCAAGTCGATATAGAACATCCTATGTATATGAAACGGTCATATATCACCTTTCGTTAATCTCAAGAGCGTGCCCTCTGGTAATCGGACTCCGACGAATACGAGAAGTTTGGCCCGAGGTGTAGTTTCAACAACATGCTCTGACGCTTGCAAATTCGCGTTGCGAAAGCATACGATCATAGGGGCTGAACTCAACGAATATATAACTAACATGAAGAGAATGAGAGAGACACAAACACAGAGAGAGAGAGAGAGAGAGAGAGAGAGAGAGAGAGAGAGAGAGAGAGAGAGAGAGAGAGAGAATGAAAATGAACGAATGAATGAATCAGTTTATTATGCCCTCAAATAAATTTCATGAGCAAGAGAGAGAGAGAGAGAGAGAGAGAGAGAGAGAAAACGGAGAGGGAGATAGGTGTGCAACTGCTGCAATCGTAAGATTGTATAGATTTTCACGTATGCAGATTTTTTCCACGTTGAATCACGCGATGTATCACACCTAAGGGGAATCGAAAGCTATTCACTAAGCCAGAATTCAACAAAACAAAAAAAAACCACGAGGAGAATATTGCAAATGTATTCTTTATTTTATCTTCGTAACAACCTAAGCGTAAATATAAAGTAAAGTTCTCGTGAACTCTTATATAATTTTTTTTCGGTAAAATTACATTTTATTCGATTATAAATTTTGAATAATATCGGAGGGTTCAAAAGCTTTCATTCTTTTTCATCTAAAACCGTTCAAATGGTACGTGCCGCGAATGGTCGATCCAATATATTATTTTTCACGATCGAAAAGCTTCCTCTTGCCTTAGAAAAAAGAAATCATGGTCGAATATTTGTCAAGTACGAAAGAATATTTTTCGGAAATTCTTATTGTTACTTCATGCATATATTTATTCTTTGCTTATATTGTTTATTTTTCAACGTCTCTTGGGTACTTTGTATTTTGCAAGCTGACGGATATGATGGATAGCCCACTCTCCCTTCTGTTGTGTGGAACTTCCGGTATAGCCCACGAAGAAAGAAGGAAGTAGCTGTTGAGGGCAAGTCTTGATGCGCTCTTGTATAGTTATAATATTATAATGTAAAAAACCCTGTCGCGTTTGACTACATGTAGCCCCTGCATGTGAGAAAGCGAAATCGGGATGAAGCTTGGACGTGTTTACGCAAAGTTTTGTACCTCAGGTGTATGTTTCGTGTGCACATAATGCTGCGTGAATAAACCAATATTATATTTATATAACAAAAATAACAAACTGCGCTAAACTAAATACATGTTGGGGAAAGAGCTCCGAAGTGTAAGGAAAACCGAAGCTAACTTCAGACGTGAACGTCTATACAACCATCTCGAAAATGATCTTCATCTCAGCATCAAATATTGGTTCGTCGAATCTCGTCCAAAGGTTTCAGATATTGCTCTGCTCGTTTACAAACCCATTCGTGCAACAAGATCGTAACGAGAGTAGCAAGCCTCGACCCATCAGAATACCATGAGGTTACGATAGTTATAATTTTAGCTCCTTTGATCGTGTTTAATTTCTGCATTAATTATTTTGTTTGAAAACAACTCGAGGAAAATGATAAGATGTTTTACTTTCTGCATTCAAACTATTGATTTGAAAATGATGATTCTTTTGTTCATCGATATGAAAGACTTTGGGGTTACGAGTATTATTTATAATCGTTTGATAATGAGGAGTATTTATATATTTTATTAATACCTAGGGATAAAAGCTTACCAACATGTGTTGATCATTACATTGGACTCTCTACCCTTATTTAATCGTCTAGCACACATATATATCAGACAGATCACAGAGGGTGAATAAGAGAACTACGAAAAAGAAAGGACGTCAATGCATGCGAATTTGATAGTAGAGCTACCGGGGTATACATGGAGGAACAGGCACCCTAGAGGGTGAAGCCTCGCACAATCCTCCATTCAGCCTGACGTTCCTAGCTTGACAGTACAGACTGTCCATTTCCCCGGTTTTATTGTACGTACACAACGCTGTACACACACACATACAAACATGGATACCGTTTACCCTAGCTCTCTCGTGTCACGAGCGTATTCGTTAGGGAAACGCACACGTGACTCAAGGAATACCTTCTTATCCAGAGATGATGCAACTGATATATCGGCTCTTCGTATACAAAATGACGAGAGAAATTTGCAACCGAGGGAACGATAATTGCCTATTGATTCCATCATAGAATTCACTTCATGCCTATCAGGATAAGCATTTGCATCGTTCATTCGCAGCTTTCACTACATTACAAAAGACAATTCAAATTTACGGTCCAAGTTTGAAGTGTATAGAAAATACTAAATTCAATTTTCTATATGATTTATATACCATAAATTCTGCTTATCTTCTGTTTTTATTGCAGATTCTTCGTGTTTGAAAAAAATAATATGAATCGTGTGAACTTTTTATTAAGCATTTTTAAACAGATTTATAAATACTTTTAAATCAATGACTAATTTCCGAGTAAGAAATTCTTATAACAACTCGGTGAAATGAAAATGAATTAAGTTTGGTTTGAAGACCACTTATAGCGAGGTAATTAACTTTCCTCGATTTCGATTACATTTCTTGGTGTTTTCAGCCTTAGTTTCCCATTATTTTAACGCTTTTCATTCTAGAATGGTTTTTTTTTATCGCTACTATTATTTCTACGCTATTAGATTTTTGCTCGTAACAGAGAGCTTCACTAGGACGGAACGATTTCTCTCGTTCTCAAAGTTATACTTTGCGCAAGGTGTAACACACAGGATATTTGAAACAACGTGTAACGGAGCGTTGGTGCAGAGGTGAGAAAAGTATAGGTATATCAGAGAAGAAAGATGGGTCGCTCCAACGAGACCAGCCTCTCGAGTACGAAGAGAAAATGGAGAAACGCGAGAGCGACTCGTTATGGGAGTTATGACAGGGATACGTGTCTCTGTCTGTCTTTCTCTCTTACCCTATATTTTTTCTCCTTCACGAACAACCTCAACATTTTACCTCTTAGAAGGGTACGTTTGTCCGCGTCTTTGCTGTAACTATGGTCATAGGAGAAAGGAAGAGAGAAAGATAGGATAATATGAGGAACGAGAATTCACGAGAACTGAGACAGCAGAGGTGGAAAAATGGCCATGATGGAGAGGTCTGGAGCCATTTCGTAAGAAAACATTTCCTCTCGTCGTTCGTGCTACCTTTTTCTAATCTTTTTTTTTTTTTCATTTATCAGATTCTTCAAATAGGCCATGAGACGTTGTGTTGATATGTATTATATTCCACAGGCCATTCGATGTTCGTTTTTTTATTCGTTTATCGTTTTACTAATTCAATGAATTCTTTTAATTAGAGATTCTTTTAAATATCAAGATTTTAATTTGTCATCATATTTTTTGTCCCGTCTTTCGAATTATGTGTAAACTCTCAGGTACACTATTACGAAGGACCTTCAATGGTTCTGAACGGTCTGTGAGTTTTTTAATAAAATTTGATTCCTGAGACGATACTCACACTCGTTTTTTTCGTCCTGCGAATGTTATTTGTTTCTTTTCAAGGCCTTTTTCATTATTTCCTCTCGACAGGATACTCCTCAAAAACTGAGCACATGACCTGAGAATCTCGCAAGAGTAAACCCACGCTTTCTCAATTTTTGCTTCGATGCTTCACAACTCCGCCGTATATACGGACCTTCTCCGTAGTGGCTTTTGCACCCTTATCTGCGCATAGACGATTCAGACCTGTGGCACAAAAGTGTACACCTTTATACATCTAAATATCGTCTTTGCAAGTATGCGTGGGCGACCGACGAAGAAAATACGAGACATTACCCATAGCTTTCGTTTTCGATTGACGGCTGAGTGACGTGAGATTTTATTACTCTCGCGCCACGTAATCGTAATGTCATGTATCGCGGTGGTAAACCGTACAATTTTTTTATTTCCAAACGTCAGCTGGATCGGGCGCTTAAAGTATTTTTAAAACCAACTATTCAAAGTGTTTGATTTCTCTACAGCCTCTACCTCAAAAGCTATGTAAAACAAAAAAAAACTGTTCCTACCATTTGCTGAGATCGTAGTTTTCGAGTTTTTTTCCTATTGAGTGTTTTGGAGCTTGAAATATTAGTATTTAGTGTCAAGTTCTCTCAAAATTTAATGAAATATAACTGCAACTTAATATTCAGAATTCAGGGTCATATTGACGTGATCGGATTTAGAATAATTTTAAATTAGGTGAGACGATTTAACATCATCGATATCATTCATTTTGCTTCGCCCTGTATGGTCTTACCCTACATTCGGCTACCTACCTACAACTCAAGTGCACTCCGCCTTCTCTCGTTCTCTAGTGTGAGAATCAGGATCGATATAACATACCACCTTTTCTCTCCATTTCAGACTTTACGAGATGGCTGCACGATCATAGAGCCGGGGTAGAAAACGTCCGCAGGCGATAATAATTGGTTACAATGAAACGCGTAGGTAATAGAAACGACGAATATTGATCCCTACGCCTCCAACGCCCTTTCATCGTAGTCGAGCTATTTCAAACGCAAACAGAGAGAGAGAGAGAGAGAGGGATTTGACCCCATAAAGTGAATTATCCAGAGAATATCCAAGGTCACGGCTATGGCGAGAGAGCCCGAAATCAATTACCGTGGCGAAAGAACGATCGAACACATAACTGTAGACCGTGTATATATACGTATAATAAGTATGTTGAGATATAGCGAAAGAGAAAGAGCGAGCGCAGGAATGGGAGAGACGGAAAGAATAAAAGGAGAAATAGAGAAAGAGGGAGAGCGAGAGAGAGGTCAAGTGAAAAGGGAAGCGCACAAATGAGGGTTGGAAAGTATAGGGGTGGGCCTAGGACCTCCGGCAAATATTCCACTTGCTCTTCCCCGACTTGTCGGAGAAACGACAGAAAAGGGAATGGAGGAGAAGTGGCCGGGTGAATTCTCGAGAGGGTGGCAGACGGAGGAGGAAAAAAAACTGCGGAGTAAAACCGAGACCCGAGAGAAAGGGAGAAGGAACGAAGAGGCTACGAACGAAGCTCAGGCCGAAAACGAAGGAAAAGGGAGTCAAATATGATGCCTTTGAGGTTGAGGAAGCCGATACCATTTTAAATTTGTGGTTGACAATCAGGGAGACCACTAAATTAAGTAAGAAATTTCTTTGCACGCCCTTTTTTTCACGCACCATCTTAAATTACAAGTTTGCGGATAAATCTTCAATCTAAAGTGTGCCAGAGGCAAATTTACTGAAGTATGTGTTTTTATTCGACATGCGTGATTCATAATTAAAATGTATAATCAGAGGAGCCTTAAACATGATCTCGATATCCGTGTACGTCACTTGCGGATGATTACGGCGATGAAAAAAATCTAGAACCTGTCAAAAAGCACGAGAATTTTTTTTATCCTGATCGTCGGTGTCTTGAGAACATGAAAAATGTTGCATGAGAGAAAGAAAGTGTGAGAAATATAAGAAGAAGACCGAAAAAGAAAAAGGAAGAATAAGATTGTGCAGTGAAAAGGCGCAACACGCGAGCATCCAGAATAGATGATGGAAGAAACGAATGTAGAACCAAACGAGATAGAGGTGGAAAGGAAGGATAAAAAGAAAGTATAGTAGATGGAATATAGAAACGGTTTTAGTATGAGAGAAATGCGTGGAAGAAGGGTGACTTTGCGAGTCTTGGTCGAAGATATGGAAAAATGCATGCTGATCTTCTGAAAAATGGGGTCGTAAAGCATTCCGCTCATATCGCCTCTTGACCCCATCCCTCTCCATTACAACCCTATTTTCATCCTCGTCGACCTATGCATACATATTCACCGGTGCTCTTCCGCTGCTAGGCGCGAGCTGAAGAGAGCTTCGATCTCCGAGAGCGAGCTACTTCCGGTCCCAATTCCTTCCTCTACATGCGACTACGTCGACGACCACGTCGTTGACTGTATGAGGACATCACATCTTTCGTCGTTTCCTCTATCGTTGGGAATTTCGTTCATTCGCCATCTCGTTCCTTTCTCTCTTCCGGTTGGTCTCAAACGGGCGACAACTCGACGTCCATTATTCATTATTCGAGAATAGCTTTACGAACCCATGTATGTGTCTGTCAGCGTTGGTGTGTGATCCGAAAACGACCAATATGTAAAATATTACAATAACGAAACCTTTGACCAGTTTTTATAGAATTGTGGAGTCCTATTCAACTACGTAGTTTCGAAATGTCTTGTTACATTTTCAATCAATATTTAAATATATCAGAAACCCGATTCTTATACTTAACAACTTCTCGTATTTTCAATAAACAATCTATTTAAGAACAATAAAAAAATGCATAATACGTTTAAGACTAATCTTACGATCAAATATTGTAACTTGTATTTTTATTTTCAGATGCAAGTCCGTGATCTTGTTCAATCGGAAAATAAGAATTGTTAAAAGTCAAAAACACTTCGCGGTGGCCCGAATTTCTGCGCTCCAAGGTGTAAATAGGTAAGTTGAGTTTTGTGAAATCTACGATCACTTTCTTCAGGAATGCTCTTTTCATACAAGTAAAAGCTCCGTGTATATTCAAAGACTTCATTCGGATGGACGATATTTCTTATTAAGGAAAGATTAATTTTTTCGTTGTACTTTGTAATTAATTTACAGTCAGATAAATTTGGAATTGGATAAAATTATCGTATTCATCAACCTTCACTTTTGGACATTGAAAAATACATAATCCCACTTCAGTAGTTAAATTGGTTTCGAACTTCTCGTATCTATTCATACTTTTTGGAGAAAAGTGAGCGACACTCTGGTACCTCACCCGTCATCCTCATATAATACCTTAAGCCAGTTATTATACAAGAGAGCGACCCCGAGAAAGTGAACGTTTCGTATAGATATATGAACTTGTATTTTTTTCTCCTTTCCTCTTTCTACCTATAAATCTGGCTAGCGCCATCAGTCGTTACGTGGTGAACGTTCAGGTCGATATAAAACCTTCCACACCAGCCACAATTTCTTTCCTCCACCCAGGAACAGCCGTTTCTGTTTCGCTCTTGTTATGAGCAAGAAAAGCCTCTGTTGAAAAAAAAAGTTATATGCCCTTCACCGCTTTTCATTATAATTTTCTTCCTCGATCGAATCGACGAAGAAGAAAAAAGTAGAGAGAATGAGTGGGCAAGAGGAAATAAAAACGAAAGGTCGTAATACCGGGCAGATCTGCGATCTCTTTACCGCTCGGCAAGATTTTTTCAATCCCTTCTCGCACTCTTTCCATCAAACCCTTTTCCTGCCTAACCGATAAAACTCTCTGTGATGACAGAGAAGAACGTTAAGCGACAGGCAAAAGGAGATGAAGAGTGAGAAAGAAATAACACGCGCTTTTCTCCCACGAGATAAGGCGATTACTTTAACTATTTTTTCAAACCGCACAGAGTAACCCTCTCTAATTCTTCGATTCCTCTCCCATTTGTACCATCTTTCTCTCTGTTTCTGTCTCTCTTCCTCTCTCACTCTCTCTCCCTCTCTCTTTTCCTGTTTCCCGTGAAGCCTGCGTCAAATTTATGCCACCATCGACAATATATATACATTTATAGTTGGAACTATGGGCAGGACCGTCGATGCAGCTGTGGCCGTTACCCAAAGTTCGGAAAATATTTTCGTTACGCTCCCCGATCAATTATCGAGCGTCACAGCCCACGCGGTCCCTGAAAGCTTTTTTCCCATGGCAAAAATTTTAAACGCCTCTCGATTTCTTCTCTTTTATTTTCAATTTCACACTTAGCCATTTTTCCTCTCTTTTTCACCGCAAGTCTCACTCTCTTTCTGCAGTTCTCGGTCTTCGGATCAAGTCCATCAAATTGGCTTTGCAATTCATGCAGATGGCTACTATTCTAATAATGACGATAACATGTGGCATTCGGTCAACCGTGCCACCAATAAAACAAGCTATTTAAGTGATGACGAGTTTTCGCTACAATAGGATAAATTTATATAATAGACGTCGACATATGTACGCATATTGCCCACTGGGCCGCCAACACTTTATTTTTCTGTTCCGATGAGCGTCAGACATTCCCGATAAGCAATAAGTGACAAAAAAAACGAACAAAAAAAGTGATATTGACTACGACTACATAGTCTCGCAAAATCTTTGTCCTGGGAGACGGCTCTGGTGTCACAGTTGGTCCAGAGAGATGAAAAGCCTCCAGGGTAACAGAATGTTTACCATTTTGTTCATTAGGGTGTGTTCATTCTCGAAGAACTAACCAGCCATCGGCCGCTTTCTATCTAACAGTAAATTACCGCCGTTGCTTTTGATATTCATTTTGAATATTTTTTTCTCGACGTACAGGATAGTAATTTGTCGATAAAAATCGATCAAAGTGCACATATTTTAATATTTTCGTCGATTTATATTTTGTTCTGTTCGCTATGAATAAGCAGAATATATTAACCCGTCACCAGCATAAAGAGGATTCAAAAGCACAGTCAAAGTTTCAATCACTAACACCGAGTTAAATACGGAAGAATCCAGTTCGTTATTTTTGCCTAATTCTAGATAGTCTATTGGTCATTTTCGTGAATACATTGAATGGTGAGCCTGATTTGTTTGGAATTTTTTGAAAGAACTAGACTACTGATGAATTGCCTAGTGTGCTGTAGGAAGGTCGGGAAAACCTGATTGCTGGCGCAGGGTCAAATATTTTCAAATGCAATCGCCCGTTTTCGTAGAAATTATAATTTCTGCAGATAGATTTTATGGACATTTATTTTGCGTCATCTCAATATAGTAACGATAAAATTTATAAGGTGCTCGAAAATATACCCTCGAAAAAGCAGAGGCGGTTGGTCATTTCTTACAGTGCCAACGAATGTATACGCTCTCAAATCTCTCAGCGTTGCATGTACCGTATATTCAGAATTCACGGCTCCAATCCGATCACGATTCGCCCTCGAGGCTTTCCGAGACCCGAACAGTGTACGTACAGAGTTGTTCCTTTCTCATCCCTTTAGTAGACTATATACACATATATATCTATCTTATTCTCCCTCTCCCTCGCTTATCCTCAGTGTCGCCTCGGGTCCTTCGCGCAATTAATTCGCTCGACAAATCCAACTGCGGGTCGGCGGGGGTTGTTGGTGCCATCCGGGCGGGCCAAGAGATGGAACACTGAATGATGGAAGGGGGTTAGTTGAGCGACGCGGATTTCGAAATGCTCGCGTTTCAACCCTCTGATCGTTCGCCGAACAGCATCAGCAACAGCAGAGGCTCATCCCCGGATTACGCACGTACGCACCGCAGGCGAGACGCGTATGCATAATGGAGAAGCGAGAGAAACGATGAGTGCGATTCAATGTGAGAGACGAGAGACCATGTGGAGAGACTGGACACTGGAGTATTCTCAACGGACGATCGTTACAGTGTTGACGGGAGATCAGAAGAGAAGGAGACTGCCAGAGAGCAAAAAAGAGAGAGAGAGAAGTAGAAGAGAGAGAGAAAGAGAGAGAGGAACACCCTGACAGAAGGGTAGTGAATGAGAAAGAGAGATGAAGATAATTCTCTTAAGAGCTCGAACGAAGCTTAGAGTGAATGCTGAATTTGATGTAATTTCACGATAAAAGTGAAGGGTGATGACTTTTTTTTGTCGACGATATATTAATTAGGCGGTTTGGGTTCAACAGAGTGCATTATATTTTACAAGATTTACCAAAACTTTGAGACGGAAAATCGCTGAAAATATAATCTTCTTTACGTTTAATTAATTTCATTTCGTAGCGATTAATAAATTATTGAAACTTTATTAAGAATATTATATTGATTAGAATTTGTGTTTTCTGAACCGGATACTTATTCGCAATATTTTGTTCAAGGTCACCATATCTTAACTTACCTCTGCGTTCATTATACGTTACAAAAAAGAACTTGCAAAATGACTACTGTTTTCGCATTTTTTTCCTTCATAAATGCGCACGTCCATGAGACACAACCATGAAAACTCAGATAAAAATAAATATAGACCCCAGAATCTAGTTTTTTTTTATCACAAAGAAGAGGGTTGCCAAAACAAATTCCAACGATTAAGGTAAGCGAATGCTAGTAGGAGGAAGAAAGGAGAAAAAGACTGTGGCAGAGGGGATGAAGAGGTTGGAACAGTGGTGTCGGCGCTCGGGACAACGTCGGCTGGAAGTAAATGAAATATTCAGGAAACTCGAGCCTTCAAGGGTTAGTTCACATAACAGAGAGAAACCCAGGGAAGGAGTGATAAAGAGGGAAAGACAGGGACATTGAAAGAAGGAAAAAAGAAGCTCGTAACACGAGGAAACCCAGTATATGTAGGGGTTGTCTGACCCGCGTATAAAGGCAACCAGAGATAGATGTCAAAGAACGAGAAAAGTATATCCCAGAATGGCTACAATGAGAGAAAGCCAGCAAAAACGTTATTTTAGAGAAAAAAAAATTCACGTACTATAGTATTGACCTCCGAAACCTTCAGTCGACAATTTCGACATTCATGTATTCATCGTAGTTAAAAAAGAGCAAAAAAATGGACTACTGTTTCGGATATACTTGTATCAGGAAATCGTTAACTCAGAGCAATCGATTTTTGAATCTACTAATAAATGTTCACGGACTCGGAGCGATGTACTTTCAAATATTTATTGAAACAATTTTTCGATTGTCATTTCTCTACATTTATATTTATAATAGTTATGTCTGATAATATCTTTTGCAGACATTGCATTCATCATTTCAAAAACAATTGTAGAAATTAGAGATTTGCAAACGAATTAGTAATGATACGGTTCTTTATGTTCTGCTATAACAGCCCACATTTTTTCTTTAAGATTCTGTCTAATTTATAAACGCTGTTAGCGAGCCCTGCTTGTACGCCCAAAATATATAACCCTACGTGAAAGGAATACCTTAAACGTACAATTTATGCTTATTTTTTATACAAACCACCACTATCCAGAAATCCACCATTGCACCTTGCTTTCGAACTATATGTATTCATAGAATCCTAAAGGAATATACAGAGTTTCTAGCTTGCTTGAAGCACAGCAGATAGTTCACGAAGCGTTCTCACACATATACAGAAAAGAAGTATTTGCCAAGCTACCACCAACGTACTTTGGCTCTTGCGCTTAACTCTGTGGGGTGGGACTTCGAACCTGCAGAGAGAGTAAAACACCCTTAAGCCGACCTCGAGACTCCTCCGCCTCTCTAGGAACACCCCGAGAGTTCCCATAGCCGGAATAGTGTGGCTCGACCCGACCGACCGACACTTCTACCACATATACATATGACATAAAGTATCTACACTTACATGTACAAAAGTGCATACATACAAATGTGAATACGTATACATTCTAGCAAAATACTCTCTGCTTTTCGAGATCTCTCACCCAATGAATACCTTCGAACGTGATTTCTATTTATAGGTGTAAATACACATGGGACATTATCCTATACGCACACAAATATATATTGGTGTGATTGAAAAAAAAATCTACATTTTTTATCCTGAGTGTACAGATGGAATGATAGCATTTGATAGATATAAACAATTCTCCAAAGCATGAGTTTTTAAAAGATGTGCAAAAGTCGTGCGAGCAATTTTTTGATCACTTTCGTTTCAATTTTGGCCTGATAATAATAATGTTGACAAGTCTTGATTTTTCAGTATCGTAACAAAAGACACTATAGTAGCATTTTACCGCAAACAATTTATTTGCATTCAATCTTAATGCTTTCCGCGTAGTGGTGTATTTTTATCAAACTACAGACGACAGAGCTCATAAAATAACTCTCGGATTTTCATAAATTCGAAAAATTCAACAAATTGTCATATATTTGTATATATAACCGAACCTCATGAAGCACATATTGATAAACGGAAAAGACTCGTAGTTTTAAAAAGCTTTTGCGCAGAGCAGACAAATTGAAACGAACTAGGAATTACGAAAAAAGTATGGATGTGGAGTGAAAATTTGTGTACACGAGACAGGAAGGTAGAGAAATGAAATCAGTTGGTCGCCAAATTCCATCAAATGCTCTGCGTTCCCTTCGCTTATATGAAGACATATCAATGTATCAAATTTCTCTGGATTGAGTTGTATGGCCTGTGGATCACTGCGTAGACGACGTTTGTTAATTGATATAGACTTCCTTTTCTGCAATAAATACGATTGAGAAAATTATGAATGAGTTGAAAAAGGCAGCCAGATACATATATAAATCATAGAAATAAGAAAAAAAAACGGAGGAAGGCACGAAATGCAGATTTTTTCATTCTCCAACGTCAAGTTGCTCTTAGCAATTTGACAACCCATAGTGTCAAACCCATATCTGTTTACTCTCCTTTCCGCCTACCATTCATCTGTCTATTTGCTTCTCTCTCTTTCTCTCATTTCTTCTCTCCCTCTCTCATTTCTTCTCTCCCTCTAGCTTGTTTCTCTAAGTTGAGTATTTTCCTCCTGTGTAAAGGTTTCACGAAGCATTTAAACTGGAATAATTTATCGGACGGGTGGCTGAGTTTGCTACCCGATGAAAGGCAGTTTCGAACGATCTGCGTCTCCATTTTAGAAATCGTCAGGTAAACCAGGATTTTGCAAGAGAATTTGGTAAGCGAAATAGTGATGTGTACGTACCAACACCTCGCATTTTCTATCGCTCTTTCCTCTTTGCGTGAGTCGGAGAGCTCTAAACATTTCGTTGCCAGTTTCGGATTTTGCCTGCGAACTAACAGTATGGTTCCTCTATTTCCATTTCCAAGTATGCTCAAAATACGCTTAAAATGTGAAATTCGACTCGTACCGCACACTCGATTTTGGAATCCATACAAAACCTTCTGTAAGGTCGAATGCTCCCGTCTCAACCGTAACTGTCCTTATTTTAAAGTAACATATTTCGCGGATTGGCTACACTATTGAAGTTTGAATCTATTGCACATCGAGATTGTCAAATAGATAGGTCAACAGTTCAGATTACGGAGATGCAGTTCCAGAGATTTTACGTTATTTGTATTGATCCTACCACTTCATACTCACAGCTGTGTCCGCGTTCAAGGTTTTTTTATGTGTTGCGATACCGAATTTCGCAGCAGGTGTCATTGATGGACCTTGGAGAATATAATTTAACGATAGAAAAACATATTGATCGAGTCGAACGACACCTATTCATATAGAGTCGAAGTTGTTGAGGATTTTCAGGAAATTTATTTAAAAAAGCTACTAAGTGGATTAAATTTTTACATATTATATGTGCTATTACCCCGAGGCTAGTAAAAAAATTTCGAGAGATCACTTTTTTTTACGATCGTACCTCCTGATTATCCACCCACCATTTTTGTAATTATTCTGCGTGAGCTACGACTTTCTTTATTCTGATCAGTCGAACGGTGTGGAAAAAATTGGCTTTTGAAAATTTGGGGGGCTGCGTAACTGATCCATAGCCTCAAACTAAAACGATAAATTATGAGATTGTAATAATACAGTTCGATTATTTATACGTGAGTTAGCAAACTCTGTTTCGAACAAAATCGTTTTTTATGTTCTCTTTAAATTTCATACGACCTCAAATCTACAAATTTTCATTTCACCTCATCAGTTACTCCAAGAAAACAATTCATTTAGTTGAACATATTGAAGCGTGGAACAGTGTAGTATAATTTTTAATTGCTAAACATACATTTTCCACAAAAGTCTATAATAATATTATTAAAGCTAAAACCTCGAGAGTAATTTTATCACCATATTCTCGGATTCACGCTTTTAAGGAACTTCGTGTCTAACTGATGTTAACAATGATAGAGCGGACGAAACTATTCGTCATACAACTGTTACGAGTTAAAGTCGGTCGAGAAAGTTTAGAACGTGGATTGGAGGAAAAAATAATTAACAAAATGACTTGGACTTTGCGGCAGACAATAGAGTGGAGTTCTTGTAAAATAAAAATAGGGAAAACCTTCGTGACAAAACGAAGTAGCATTAAATACAACGCACGTGGTATATAGGCGGTACGTACACACCACCACACGTTATAACGTAACACACGGAACATGGTAAACACCCGTATATTATACCCTCTCGTATGATATATAGCCGAAGATTATACTAAGCCGGATCGTGTGCTCGCCCTCTTGCAAAATTGTTTCGTCCTCTCGTGCTGCGTTAATAAAGCGCGGGGTGATAGTGAAAGAGTATTGAGCGTATAATATATATCTTCACACATTATATATACATAGACAATGTTTGTAACAATTACGAATATCCATATATGCATGGAAGAAAAGCGACAAGGATTTTGCATCCGTCATCATCACCCTACAAATAGTATTAAACATGCTTATATTTCTCTTGAACCCTCAACGC
Organism: Campoletis raptor; assembly: GCA_948107755.1. NCBI lineage: Eukaryota > Metazoa > Arthropoda > Insecta > Hymenoptera > Ichneumonidae > Campoletis > Campoletis raptor. The sequence continues at coordinate 17,098,649 of OX403622.1, forward strand.
TGTATGGATCAGTCGTGAGTGCAAGAGAAATGCAAGATGGCAAAAGCCTGTGGGTGAGAAAAACGCTTTAGTGCAACTGATGCTTAGCGGTAAAATACTGAACGAGGCTAGATCGTGGCATAACGTCAGATGCTCAGTCTTCCTAACAATTATTGTTATTGCTACGTTAGAGTGCCAAGGTTACTGGAAACGTGAGATATATTCTTTCAGACTTTCTTGAAGCTCCGTACTTTCTTCACCCAGCATCCTCATTCGCCTTTCCACAGTGGAACATTCCCTTTCATTTCTTTAATGTTTGAGTCTCAAGATTTTGAAACTCGTCACTCCATGTGTCTTCCTACTTGTCTCACTCACTCGATCCAACCCTCTCTTCCTTTGCTGCTTCTACTTCACCTTATTTTTCGTTGCATATACGTCAAAGACTTCAAAGAACTGCAAGTACTTAAGACTCCTGAGCGTCAGATAACTCTCTACATATTTTGTATATACACATCTATCTAATCTACTACGATCCCTTCCAACACCCCAATGCTCTTGTATATTCGGCACTTTTCATCGAAGAACCACCATCTCTATCAGGGAGAAACTGAGTAAGAGAGAATGAGTTCTCGTAGCCCTAAACGTTTCATCCCTCATCTTTTCGCCATTTATCTTTCCGTTTCACGATTTTATTCTCGTTACGCTAAGTGCCCTATACAAAATCATCTCCTGCCAGTTCGTATACTCGAACCTTTTGATCCGTTGTGTTCATGTACATATGAATGTGCCTCTGTGTGCGTATGTACAGGGTATCCCTAGGTTAAATTGTTAACGATGTAAACTAAAACTCTAGATATAATTTCAGTCACGAAATGAGAAGAAAACAAAACAGAATCAATAATTTATTACACACAAACATTAGTGGGGTGCAAAATAAATCGAAATTTTTTTGAATCGGGGGCTAAGCCCCCGTAATAATGCCCATACAATAGTATGTGTTAAAAAATAAACATCTACTAAAAATGAGCTTTAAAATAAAAAATCGCGTGAGCTACTTTTTGATATTTTGGGCTAAACGTCGAGTTACTATATAACTTAACCTGGAACACCTTCCTTGTATAGTAAAGTAATTCCAAGGGACCTTGAAAGCACATTATAAATATTTTCGTACATTGAATACACATGTCCTCGTTTACTATAAGTTGCGAGCAATGCTGTTAATCAATTTTACCAGATCTGAGAATACTTCAGTCTCTTTTGAACAAAACATCGCGGGTTTTCATGCAAAGTAAACAGAGAGATGGTGGCTTATAATAATATCGGTTGCTGGAAGCATCTGATGGAACTTTAAGATTGTGTAATATATCCTCTGATATATACATCGACCATGGCAGTGCGCTTAGTAGGAAAACATACAGCACGAGCGATAAGAGTTAAAGGGTGGAACCATCGCGATGAACACGACCGGGAAAATATACCGTGACACTCGGGGTGGCTCTTCGGCCTCATTCTCCACCGGGCCTGAGAGACCACCCTCACTATATACCTACACTACGTTATGGACTCTTTCGTGCACATGCACGTCAAGACCGTCTCTCCCCTAAGCTCGACGGTTTTTCACCACCTACCTAATTAGCAGAGCGTCAAAAGGGATGAGGTCTACGCATATGTATGTGTGGATACAATTATACATGTATATGATGACTGTGGCAAAAGTCAGGAATGCTTACAATCAGCAACGGAGGAAAAGCGTGGAATGGGGAGAAAAGGGAACACACCCTCTCTTCTTTAGGAATCCTCCTTCCTTTCATTCCTCATTCACGCTCGGTATACTAGGCAACGTGGTCGTAGAGCACACTCTGGAAAAAGGGTACGGTACAGTCCATACAAATATATACGTCTTTACACACACATACACACATATATTATGTACATTTCTGGAGAACAGGGTGCAGATGTGTCTGTACGGGTTTGTCTGTTCGCTATCGTTCGTCCTCATCATTCTCGAGGAGGAGAGTCTCTGCTTCAGCCAGAGCAATTACTTTCGCAATAGTCGAGCACTGATGACAAGGCGCGTCTATTGTCCCTACGTGCGATTAGGCAACGGCGTGGTGAAAGCGTGCTGTTGCTACTTGCTGCTTGCGATCGTCTTCCCTGTTTCCTTCCATTATACATACATATAGATATGTCTGTGTGTTTGTGCGTGAGTATATTCCGTTTTATACCGTGTGTACTGGAGAGAGAAAGAGAAAGAGAGGGAGAGAGTTTGTGTACCCAACCTAAGCTCGAAGGCAATGCGCGACGAAGCGACGTTAGCGAGCTTATATCTTCTGCAGAGGAAGCCTGGCTGGCACAAGAGAACGCTATGTAACCTCTATCCAAGCCAAGCGACCGAGAGCCCTAGTGTGCTCCCGTCAGGGACAATGGAAACCGTGTATACCTATTATTTACATCGAGGATATGTATGGTCACCAAGAACATGCTGAAAGAGCAAAATTAGAAAATAAAAACAGAGAAGGAGACAGCGGCATACGGTCTGAGGCAGCTAGCTCCGAGGATCTTCAAGTCAGAACGATTTCAAGAGTAAACTCTAGTCGAACTTACGCGTGTATAGAAATACACATCTACATGTGCCTCTGTATGTATATATATCTGAGAAATTAGAGTTTGCTGGCACAGCAAAGCTTCACGTCGCTATCCCAGATCTTCGTAGGGCGAAATAGGTGTTCAAAGACATCGTAAGAAAATCGTACGTCGACTGTGAGCAAATACGATGAAATGATAGAAGTCTTGTTGGCATTAAGAATATGCACCTAAGATTCGGAAGTGTTTTGCACTCTGAGTCACGACCTGCCACTGACAAATGAATGAAAAGTCTGCAAGTCCATAATTAATAAAACACCCTACGAGACAAGAATTTTGTTGTGCGACTTTTCAGACTTCTTTTCAAACTAAATGATTATTTCATCCATTGCGGTTTCGTAACTAAAAACTTAAGAATTTCAATTCCCGAAAAGTGTGTTCAAATTTCAAATATTTATCTACATGCTGTCGAATTAAAATCGACAACCTACTTCATCACTTTGTTTTGCGTAACTGAAAAGGTTCTAATTTACTTGTCTCGGTTTAAGGAGCAATTACTTTGTGTGATATGCGTATAAAGAGTTTCGGTTGTTCACTGGTAACTAGTAATCTCGTTAATTATTTGAACGGTATTCGGTAAAGTGTGCGAAATCGCGATACTTTTGACGACACTGTTAGTAGAGTGAATGAGTGAAAAGATCGTACACAGTTGAGGTCAGCTCACTCAGGGATAAAACTCGTCCGTTTCATTTCGTGAATACGTACGAAGCTCCATGTATATCTATGCTCATACTCCCATACTGATATATCTACTGTGGGTTTTTCTGTTCACACCCCTTTTCACCAGAGAGAGTATGAGGTGTGTACGATGAACTCTGCGGGGGCCTTGTTTTTCCGGTTGGCAAAAGAGTAGATCGGACCAGCCTTGCCACAATGAGGAGAGCAGCAGAGAAAACGAACGTGAAAGAAACAGATAAAAAAGACAGAGCTGGATAAAGCTCGAAAAGAGGGATAGAGAGAGGAAACGGTCACGCGTATGCAAACGAGAATCTCTGCGCTGCTGGTGCTGCTACTACCGCCTGTGGACCTGGCTCTATTCTGGTTTTGGTGGTTTTTGGGAACGCGATTCTATAGCTAGCACAACCACCCGGTGAACAGACCAAGTGACACTGTAACTGTATAAATATATGTACACATAACATTGTGTGAGTATGAGCGTGTGTATTTCTTTATATGACGACGAACACGTCGCTGGTGTACCCGGGGAAAAAGCTTCGGCCACAGATTTGTAGCCCCAAGCGTGAGTGAGTGGATGGAGGCTATTGCTCATGGGGACTGGATTAAAGCTCGCCACACACACACATACACACACACACACACATTTACATCCACTAGTTTTGCACTCGCCTCTGCCGATCCCTGCAGCGCGAGCAACGACACTCGTGAGTCGGAAAGCCACGAGTGCACGTGCTCCCTATTTTCTTCTTTTCCTGTGTCGATCACCAACCCTTTCTCAGTCTTTCAAAAATAAAAATAAAATAGCAAGTTAGAAGTAAGCATATTCTGTGTAGCATATTCTGCAGCAGAAGCTAAAAGCTTCATATACACATCAATCAATCATTCCCTGCATCTTCACAACTATTCACGGCCATAGTTTATAAGATTGTCGAATTGCAAACTCTTTTTATTTCATTCTATAGGTTTGGGAGACACCACATTCAGACGTCTGGAAGACAACAATCTCCCAGTAGGGGTCTTTTAATTCATTATATATGTGAACGTCCTTACTGAAGAAGAATGAAGAATGATGACGTTGAAAGCGTTTGAGGTATTTTCAATCCTATAAGATTAAGGTAAAACCAACGAATCATTTGAATCCATTGAATTATGTTATTATCATATGCATTGATCCCGCGTTGCCCGTCAAAAGCATTTTTTCTCGAGACCCTCCACGTTAAATCATCGAAAGTGATAGTTTTAGATACAGTAATGGTTGAATGCGGAGAATACCCGCAGAGTTTCAATTTAGATTCCGGCAATAAATCAATTTTAGCCAGGATGGATATGTAAGCCTATGTAATTTGCGCACGTGGCATGGGCGTTCTTGGATTATTTTCATGATGAATGGAGCGCATAGGAATGGGAAGTGGGAACGATGGCGTTAACCCAAGCGACTGATGCATTCGTGCTTTCTTCCCCTTCACATGTGCATCTGTGGCCAGCGAAAACGAGTACGGAATGGTTTGTTTCGCATATATATGCCGCGTGGTTCCTAAATGCGTTGGTCGCAGCGAGCGAACAAACTGGGATACATGGCGAAAAGAGAGACACGTGTGTGCTTCTATCCATGTGATGCAGAAACGCAGCAGAAACGTGCCTCTGTAAACCCACTGGTGTTATCTTGCATTATATTGCATATGACAGACGTGCTCTGGCGGACGAGCAGCTCCGAAGAGGAGAAAAGGGTCATGCAGTTCCGTGTGTCATTGTACACAGAAGATCGGGCGGGCCGGGACAAGAGAGAAAGCTCTTATACTCCTGTTACAGTGGCAGTGTCGTTGCTGGGTGCATCCAGCACCCGTTGCATCCGCATACGTTTGCATAGTGGCCACGGACGATGCATGCAATTCATAGTCTCGGAACTGGCGTGTCCATGACGACGAAGCGTCCCACCTCGTTTATCTCACTTGTAGAAAATTAAACGAATAAAAGCCCAAGGAGAGCAAAATAAAAGTATGTAAATAGAAAAGTGGCCCGAGTCAGACCGCAACGATAACAGTGCGCTGGAATTGGTAAATAGGCGAATACGAGATTAAACAAAAAACTTTTCGTACAGAAATAGAAAGTAAACGAATAAAAAGGTTTACGTAAAATGATAAAAGTTCCATATTGATAAAAGTAGGATTTTATTTTCCGATCGATCTCTTATTACATTGCGCCCATTAAAAATTCTTTTGGTTTCAAATGCAAAAAAAGTTTATCGGGGTATCGTGAATAACCGTAAATGCCGAAAATTATTTGTCCATTGATTGTTTTGGAGAAATTATAGATATTCTGAATTATTTTTTGGTTTCGTCGTTCCAAGTGAAAAATTATCTTTAATCATTTTTAAGCTGTGTTGGCCTGGTCGCAGATGCCACACGTATAATATCCTATTTTTTACATAAATTTATGTGGCTATAAATATGATTTAACGGCAAGAAGCCACATTAAAACCCCTAGCGTTTCGATCCATTTGCCAACAATGGTGGATATATCACGTACTGTATCGTTCGTTTAGCACGAGCAACGTAACTCTTTCCGCGTGTTTGACTCATAATAAAGAATGCGGCAGCCACGCAACCACACGCGAAATGGATGCAACTCACCGGTTGAAAATTCTCTTCACTCGTTTCATCCCTCTTTTATATTTAGTTGCAAACATTTACATCAAACCCTGCGTGTCATTCTAATCTTTGTTCAATTCCTCGTTATACCGTATAGGATCATCAAACACGCAATTGACATCAACCAATATCGATATCCTAATTTGACTGGAAGCGAACAAGCCCACCCCGATTTTCACTATGAATACCGGTACACCTCTTTCAATTCTGAAAGATCATCAGCTATATTCCGCAAAATGTACATAGAAAATAATGAAGCAACAACTTCGTAAACGTTTACCATCCAATTATAAACGCTAATTATGAAACAACCGATATGACAATTCAAATTTTTATGGCACCATCAAGTTCTTCCGAAAATCCTTCGACCCTTTGTATTAAATCCATAGTGTATAATGAGTAGCTTATTGTTCTTGTTAGAAAAGATGTACTGACTTATCAGACAGAACGATTATTATCCTACATAGTATCGAAACTCCATGCCGTAGTCCCGTTGGGCTTGTTTGTTCACTCAAATCTCTTTCACTCTTGTCATCGCTCTTGCTCTCTCGTTGCTGGTTTCGATTTTGCAAGAGTAAGCTTCTAAGGCACGTTTGAAATTGTTGGGATGTCGGAGTGAATCAGCGGTTTAAACTGCCACTATAATACTATCTCCACAGTGTCTATTGTATATACCATGGAATAGATAGTATCGCTTTGGATGTGTGTTTATATAGTATCCAACAGGGAGGCTATCAGCTATACAACTTCAGTATGTATTATACATTACACATACATGTATATTCATACTAACTAGCAGAATAGCCATCTAATAGATTACCTATCAGGTATACAGCCTCCATACCTTGAACTCTGTCGCTCTTGCCCTATATCTTCCGGTGAGGGGGTTGAAACTGGTGATGGACTCAGTTGGTTAGGTGTCTCACGAGCGAGAGAGCGAATTAATGGCGTATATAGTAGGGATCCGGTCAGTAGCTGAAACAGACAGATGCAACTATGTGTGGATAGACGAAGCTACTGTTCTGTCGATTACCACTACCCTAGATCACATGCACTTTCCACCTTGTACTTTAGTACATACATACATACATATAGTGCCACTATATCAAATTGCTTTGCACAACTGTGCTCCTATTTCTTCTACTTCATGCTAATCCTACCAATGCACCATTTCAATGAATTCGTACAAACCGCGCTACTGAGTGAGAAGTTGACCAATTTACCAAGTATGGAGCGAGTTTACGATTTCGGATTCGTTATGTTTTCTATCAAATATTTTGCAGTTTAATGTGCAGCCCTTTTGGGAAAAAATTTGAAGTTTCATTTTTTTTTTTTGCGATACATTTGGGAAATTCTCACACATTTTTTATTTAGACATCCACAATTAGAGAAAAAACTTTTTCTTAGTTTTGACATTTCTGTAAGATATACAACGAATTCTATTCACATATTTTGCGAGGATGAAATTCTTCATATTCCACCTGCATTTCAGCTGTAGCGAGTAGTTGAAGCATATGTAATTGTACAAAAATGTTATTGAAGCTAAATTTACAAATGAAAAACGAAAACCTCACATATCGTGACCCCACGAATCCTCTCGTTGATTCAATTTGAAATCAATTTTTTTCAATGTAGATTATGCATAATTTAATATTCTCTACAATATTATATATACAATTTTATGTATTGCATAGACGCGAACTGTGTACGTAAGCAAGCCATCGATGACATCAAAAGATCGAAGTGAACGTTCGTATAAGATATCCGTTTGCATGCATATTATGGCGGTATCTTCAATGTGATGGGGATAGTGGTTGAGAGGGTTGACGATCGTGGCTTGAGTTCGTCCAGTTTCCACCCCTTCTCCTTTACCTCCCATTGCTCCCGATATAAACACGGAAACGCGGGTACGGGTATAATGTCAATAAATATATATATAGATATTTGAATATCCCCTTACGAATACCCGTCTACACATATGCCTATACCTATTACCTATATAAATACATAGATATAGACTTGAATTCGCAAGTAACCTTTCCAGCAAGCTCACCACACGTTACGGGGATTGAAGGAACAGGCTAATGGAGAAATTCACCCTGCAACGGAAACCGTTATGTGCGGCTGACTCTATTTAGACTATATTTAGTAAGGAATAGATGAAGTGCTCTCTATATCCAAAGTAGTTTCCATGTTCCATTTTCTCATATACGGATTTAAAAAATAAATGCATCAATCTACATGTGCATATAAAAAGAATTACGCGTGCATAGAGACATGGAGGAGAACTAAATAAAAAGAAAGATAGATGGAGAAGCGAGAATGAATGCTACTTGATTCGCCAAACTTTTTGACTTTCCTCGTGAAAATGGAAGCAACATCGTAATCGTAAAGCTGGATTTGGTCGTAGATGTGTGTTGTGTAGCTAGTGGAAACAGAAGCGGTACATCGACCTTTCAAAATAGGTCGACCGCTGCAGAGGAAGAAAAGAAATGAGACACGAAACACTGCAGCAGACATTTGAATCGTCAACAAGGCTTTCAAGACTCAGGGATAATGCAGTGGCATGATCAATATATACTGGGATCATTTCCAATGTATACAGTGTATGGAGTATCACGCCGATTGTGCGAACGATACACAGACGCAGATACCAATATTTATGCATGATGAGCGTCGAGTGATAACATTTCTTCCACGTCGAATTCGGAGTGATCGAATAAAAAACTCAACATATTTTATATTGTTTAGGTCAAAGTTATATTTAATTGCTTTCCATCTTTTCAGTGTATTTTGTGACGTAAAAAAAGCGGTTCAATAATCCTTCACGTGTATATCCCGATAAAAAAGGAGTTTCGTATTCTTAATTGGTTTTTGAAATTCTAATCGTTACAGCTACTCGGTGTAATAGAATTTTCTTAGTAACTCGACAAAAGCTTCTCAATCTCGAAACTATTTCACAGGGCTGGGGAATCCAGTATTTGCTGCGCCGAAAAACATTCCTTACATATACTGTCCAGTTTTCTGCTTCTTTTAGTTTTTATTACTTCAGTCGAGAGTGTATTTCTATTTTCTATGCTTACCCAACTAAGCAATCACTTACAAAGCTCGAACACTTTGTAAAATAAGAGAAAAAGAACTTTTTTATTTTAGTGGAGTTTTCGTGTGGTAGTAAAGGCTCAGTACTATGCAATTACCCTGATTGCTGTTCCTTGGAAATTTCTATTGATTAATTAATTTCTTTAGTTACATATAAGTATACCTTGAATTCATAAATAAGTATCAGCGCGCAATGAATCCCAAGGATTACACAAATCTAACTTTGAATAACACTCTTATTTTTTTGTATAACATTTGCGATTAACGTTCACGAGAATACGTGAGAGTCGGAACCACGGTCGAAGATTTGAAATCGTCGAACGAATAAAGCTCAGGGGAACACAGAGGGATAATCATGTTTGACATCGTAAGTTCATGAGTCCATACGAATTCATTGGTGTATCTCGATTTCCTGTAATTCCCCAGGGTTATGGAAGCTGTACTATTTTCTAGCATTACCACGATCAGTTGAATAGTCATTATTATTGCTTATACTATTATCATTAATTATTCCATGATTGCAATTGAAAATCATTGGCTCAAGTTTTAGCCTAGTTTACACGACAGCACATATTTACACCAATAGTGGGATCATTAGAGAGCAAATAATCAAAAATTCAAGTGAAAAGTAAGAATTGGTTAACATTCATTCCGACTATAGCTCGTGTCTTTACAGAGTTGTATAGTTATAACTATATAAAAGTTCTTACAGGCCATTTCGAATATCATGAAAACACGCCAAAATATTATTTAAAGGACACAATGTAATTTCTTGTTTATACAGAACTATTTACATAGTGTGCAAAGACAAAGTGCAAGTTCCAAAAATAACAATGCGTCATTGCGACTGTTATTATCATATTTTTCATATGCTGTACAAAGTATATCATCAGTATCAGATATCTTAAAAGAATAGTATACAATCGGATACACAGATCCGTTATGTCTGTGTATCCTTATGAAAATTTCTGTTCGGCCATTGGTACATAAACACAAGTCTGCTACGAAATATGTAGACGTAGCATAATTTAGACGAGTGCCGAGACATTTGATAGAAGTAGTATGAATAGACATTAACACAGTGAACTTCACCCTTTGACAGAAAGGCTTACAGACAAACGGACAGGATATAGAGATGAAAGAGCATGTAGCTAGAAATTCCGTTGTTGGACTTGCATTAAATAAGTGTTCGTTTGAATGAATTGAATACCTCTCTCTCACTCTATCTCTCTTATTCTCTCTTCGTTGAATATCGGGAATTGGCTATGATTAGCTTAACCATGGATTCATGTAGATCTATCTTCCTTTCTCATTCTCTCCCTCTCTCTCTCTCTCTCGCTTTATCTTTCCATCAAGAGACGACTCTGACGATGAAGTTAATATATTATCGATTCTGTTATAGACGGAACGGCCGGACGAATTGTTCGTTGTATATGTAGCCCTATGGTCCTCCCTTATATACCTGCACATCGATGATATTCAGCCCCAACCCCCAACGATGTATATAGAGAAAGACTAAGAGAGTTTCAATAGCTTGTATGTGTTTATGATTCCCAGTCAAAAGGAGCTTAACTTGATACGTTCCTCGACTGGATAAGCCCTTAGGACTTTAAATGATTGAAATGTTAACTATATCTCTATCATATACATATATATGATACACTGAGAATGTGAGAATGCCGCGTGGACGGAAACCGTTGCCATTTCGGCCGGTCATTCCAATCAGTAGTGCAGCACCCTCTAGTGTGCGGCTTCAGATTCGTGTCCCAAACGGCGTGACCACACGCACCATGTCACTATCGTTCACTCTCTACCTCTCTTGATATCGGAACACTGCCACAGCAGCAGCACAGCAACGGATTAACCGAACGATCAATCAGAACATCCCGAGATACTCGCCAGATATTTCATTCGATATTCATTTGAATTTCATACACACATACAAGTATATTTGTTGAAAAACCATACGTAGCATAAAAAAAAATTTATAGACTTAGGTGGAATTAAAATTTTCATAATTTCCATAATCAATATATAGACGACGTATACAAATGATTGCTCGGTTTCATACGACGTATTCATTATTTGGCTTTCGATGATTATACACATAGTTTATCGACACAGAGATTGAAGCAAAAAATATTCATTTTATAATTTCCACGATGAAATTAATTGGATCAACAATTAATAATCAGGAAATATTAAATAGACATGTCATACGTATTTAAACAACTCGATTGAAAATTACACCACACTGATAGAAAAATTGCCTCTGAATACACCCGTACGTACACCTCGATGCGTGTGTACAAAATATTGTAAACACAGAGGTTTAATGATTAAATTGGAAAATTATAGGGGAAAAATCTCGATAATTAGTACACATGATACATTCACTTCGTTGTTGGTGCTTCTGCCTATGTTAAATTCAAAGTATATAAACTTTCTCTTACTCTTGCTCTCTCATTTGCCTTTTGCACACCGAACTTTAGAGGGGTGTTCTACCTCGTTAGCGGTAAATCTCGAGAGTTCGACGAGTCGGGGTGAGAGTAAGTAAAGCGAATTAAACAAATATTGATGGAAGAAAAAGAGGGTGAAACGAACGATCAACATGAATATATAGTCTGATTCAGTAATATGTTATTATGGGCGATGTTGCAGAACGAGAACGAGCTTTGCTCGTTCGAATGGCCAATGACTCCGAGAGAGTTCATGCTCCAATAATCCTTCTCACTCTATTTAAGCCTACACTTCTTGTCCTGCTGACTACACGCATTTGAGAGAAATCCCCTTCAAACACAGACGAATATCAGCGAATTTGGTGGCTAATTGCGAGTTCACGACTAAGAACAATGTGCTTGAATTTTGTACATATTTGTGTTTCTGTTACTCATTCTACAGCGTATTCTCCCACAACAGATATTAGTAATAAACTCCGCATTTTACACAACGGTAAAATGTAATGATATACAATTATTTCCATGAAAATTATGTAATAATGTAATTTATCATTCAAGATAAAAAATGGATTTGAATGCGAAGATTTGAATGGATTTGAATGGAAGAAGGAGGAAAAATTAAACACATTTTTAAAAACCAACAATCACGAAAGCAAAGGCGAAGATACCGTAAACGGACATATCTCAACAATTTCGTCAACTTTATCTCAACAAATAATATTCTCATGGCCTGTAGCAGTATAAATTGTTTATACTGTTGTTAAAACCGTCGATCTATCGCGACTGAAGTACGTGACAAAAAATTTACATTGCACATCAACGCATGGGAGGGTGTCTCTACCTGTGCTGTAATAAACCGAAAGTTCCTACGTGCTGGTAGCACACGACATCGAGTCCATTTTGTAACTTTTAACATGTTATATTCATGTGCTTTCTTCACCGCAGGCACTTCCTCGTGGTCACATCATGAGAACTTGGATAACGTAGAAAATTTCACGTGAAAAGTTTACGAGCTCGGTTAGCGTTTCCAAAAAAAAAAAAAAAAGTGCAGTACAAGAAGAACGATAAAGAAGCCGGTTTTGTAGAGAAAAAGGAGAAAATTCAGATAAAAACGGGTGTGTTACTTATTGAGAGCAGCTGGGGAATAGATAACCAAAAATTACCTGCATATGGAAGTTTAAGGAAATCGGGGAATTTTTAAAACTATGAAAAAAGTCTGAAAGGACAGTAGAAATTATATATATTTTTTATGCATATTTTGTGATGCGATTTCGATGATTTTTCTTAACAATATGATAAACGAAAAATAATAAACTTTTCATAACATATATTTCGATAGCATACCAAGGAAATTAAACGTTCTTGGAAAAAATGTCGATACTGCAAAAGCCACAAAATCAGGTGAGGAAATAGAAAATCCACTTCGTCTGCCTCGTCAGAGCAGGTTCCGGCAATGAAGAATTCGAGACCGTGAAGCTTTTGGAGAATGATGAGAGAACAGGTGATGGAAGCAGGAAGAAGAAGAAAGTTTAGATACAAATATTTCGTTTTGGGGACGGTTCGATGCATCGCACGGTATCGATCGCTTCCATGCACACAAATATACAACTATATAAATATATTTTGTAGACACGGCTTTCACGCTACGTCGATTTCGACTGGCAGAATCGGGCACCAGAGAGGTCACAAGCGAGGAAAGAGGGCTTTTCGCGAGGGAATGATGGTCGAAATATATATATATATATATAAACAACGATGATGCATATAGAATATAGAGTCCGATTTGAGCGGCGCCCAACGCTAGATAGAGCTTATCCGCTAATTAGTTTATCGGACGTAATTCGCGTTAATTCGCGACTTCGCAATCGGGATAGAGAAAGGGAAATAAAGCGAGAAAGTGAGATGGTTGTATACACCAATACATAGCTGAAGCGAAGAAGGGCAGAGAGCAAGAGGGACGAATGGTATTCGTACCGAGATTTAAATTACAACGCGATCAGCCAATTAGCTTGGTGCTCCAGTCTCTTGGCACACACATACAGTCGCTGCTTCCTCGTTTTTGCTACCTGTTTCTGTCGCACTGATTTTCTCTGTGCTGATTCTGGTGAAAATGGTCGCAATTGCAAAGGAGAAAGAGAGGAAGACAGTGCGAGTACACTCTCTGGGCAGTTTGTGTATGGGGAATGAGTCGCGCGGTGCAAGTGCCAAGCCAGCAGCTCTCGGTTATCAATTAACGCGATTACTACAACGCGGCCGGTCTGCGATGGCTTAAGCTGTGATTCAATTTTGTACAGATGTATACCAGCAGCAGCTTCCTATCTTTTTCTCTCTTTTTCTATATCTACATCTCACTCTGGCTGATCCGTTCTATGCGCAATGCAGAGAAAACTAACGGCGAATGAAGATAATGGAGAGATCGAAAAAGAGCAGCCGAGAAACAAAGAGTTTAATATAAATAACCGAGAGTTATTAAACCTCCTTTGTTAAACCACCCGAAATTATGGAAATTAATGATTCCGCTTCGCAAAATATTCACACATACACAGGTACGCAATTTCAACCCGCCCCGTTCTTTCTATCATTACCATGTTTGAATTCATACCTTTGGTATATTTGCTCGCAACAAATACCAAAATCATGCACATGGACCATTTATCCTTTTCTTTGTCGTCCTTATCTATCCAGATTGCTCACGTTTCTTTTTAAACCTCTCTGTCTCTCGCTGGTCGATAAATCGTACGCCCTTGTTTTCGTCCTATTACTTTTATTCGCGCATTATTGACAAATACAAAATGCGTTTCGAACGTATATGAAAACCTTGTAAAGATTTGAGAACACGAGTTCGCAAGGGCATCAAGCCTCTCTTAATTCGGTATTCGATTCAATTTTAAATGCCCAGAATGCAATCGCAAGCTTTTTTTATATATTTATAGCAGCGTGAGACAAGTGGGGGTGAGTGAAAAGGGAGGTTAACAGGCGCACTCGTGCTCGCGGGACCGTTGGAACGTAAATAATTGAGAGCAAGCCAAAAAGAGCGAGAGAGAGAGAGAGCCTCATGGCGTGCGATAGCATCGACGTGGAATTACAGAAATTAACGAGCCGACCCGAAATTTTCGTGTCCGGAAAGCGTTCACCCCTGTTACGTACTCGCATTCCCTCTCTCTCTCTCTCTCTCTCTCTCTCTCTCTCTCTCTCTCTCTCTCTCTCTCTCTCTCTTGTTCTCACTCCCACATTTAATCTCTTTCGTTGCTAAATCCCATGCCCAGCTTCCTACTATTCGTTTCCGAATTATAAATACGTAACGCTCTACGTGCCTTATTATTACAGAGTAAAGTAAAAAAGAGGATTAGCATTTAATTTGTGCGGATTTAAAAAAAGAACGGGTGCGAGCAGTTGGTGAGAGAACAATTTCGAGGAGACACTGAAGAGAAAAGGAAGAGCGAGAAGCAAAAGCCCAACATTTCCCTTTAATCACGCACACGACACCCTCATTAATTAGCCGCGATCGCTCTCAACGAGCAGCATTTTACCCCAGACCAACGC
Organism: Campoletis raptor; assembly: GCA_948107755.1. Taxonomy (NCBI): domain Eukaryota; kingdom Metazoa; phylum Arthropoda; class Insecta; order Hymenoptera; family Ichneumonidae; genus Campoletis; species Campoletis raptor. The sequence continues at coordinate 17,113,698 of OX403622.1, forward strand.
TTAATTTGTAATTCAATGTCATTATTACACGACGCAGATGTAATCGTATACCTTATCTATAAGAGTAATGCAGATCATAGCTTAGAAAAAAAAAAAAAAAGAAAACGCTGACCACCAGAGCTAAGTGAAAAAGTCATTTAATGAATGGATTTTCATAATGTGCTTCACATAATCGATTATTCTGTTTGAGAACTCTTCGAAATCCAATCATCTGGCTTCATTCATTTCATTTTTCACTGTTCTCTCCCTATAGTTTTCACGATTTCATTGCCCTTTGTAGAATGCAAAATGCAGAACGACGTTTTGTAGAATGCAAAATGCAGAACGAGAGTACGCATTATGCGTACGCATAATGTACTCTCTGTAATGAATTAAATTTATTCATCGACAATAACGTTCGTTATATACGCGTAATAGTATATTATTTATTGAATATTAGTAATTGGAATGGAAAAATTAAGCTGGAACATTACATCACGATTCTTTCCCATCTAAAATCTCGTTTACTCATCAATCATTTTTTTGTATTTTGTCTTACGTAATATCTAGTTATCATTTATAGCAACAGATTTTTTAATTCTTTTACCTCATAGTTCGCTTTGTCGACGAAAGCTGCCAATTTTGTTTCTTGGCATCTCGTCAATGTAATTAATCAAATTCCCTTCTGAATTTTTTTGTACCTCGTACTCTTTTTTTCTTTTCATTCACTAACGCTCTTTTCTCTTCCACTTCAACCTTGAAAAGTTTTTCCAAGCTTGGCTTCTTGCCGCTCTCAACAGGTCTACGCTTATTAAAGCGTTTTTCCGTGTTTTTACGGACGCAGAGCTCGGCACATTCGACTATGTGAATTCACTTCCCTTGTTTCAGCATGCAGGGAAGAATTCGGAACACGTAGAAAACAAAAGAATTAACGTGAAAAAAAACGGGACTGCAGTATGAAAAGTTGAACCAATAACGATTAAGCGTATTTGGTGACAAAAGTGACAGCTTAAAATTGTTTGCTAAAATTACATCGGTACATTCACGTTTGGCTCTGACTGCCTTTTATCTTATTCTATCCTATTTTTCTAAAGCCATCCATATCAACGTAATTTTCACGAGAAAACTGTGCACGAGACGTTAGAAACGCGAGAAAAAAAAGCGTACATAGAAACAAAAAATGGCTTTCAGATCGACAGGAGTTTGCTTAATTGCTGGACGAGATCCCTCTCGCTCTCAACCAAACCCATCCTCGTTCACTCCCGTGTTTCTCTTCGACTCTGCATATAATGTTAATGGCCCAACCCGAGTAGACTGGTTGTGAGAATTATACGGCCATGAGAATATATCGTGGGTTGTTACACGGTTAATTATGCTCCGAGCTTTGCACAAACTGCTTGCCGGCTGTTTGCCATTCCCTCAATATTGCATTCTATTTGGCCAGACGCACCTTATTACTTTTTTTTCAAAAACTCATCTATGGCTTCTCTTTTTCCTGAGTAAAAGATGCACTGTCAAAAAATGAAAGATTCCCTTACCAACAACTGGATAAACAAATAGGTTTTGAAACCTATTCTTTTCTTTTCCTTTTCTTTTATCCACCGCAGCTGCAATGTTTGTCTCGATTGTATAGTTACAGTTGTTTATTTTTTGGAAAAATAGTTTTAGACATAGTTAGAAAATTTGTTTGCCTCGTATAACAAAAGCACGAGGAAACTCGACCAATAAAACTAATTGGTCAGTTTAAGGCACATAAATAAGGATATTAAAAAATAACAAAGGTAGATTGATATAGGAAAAAATAAAGAAAATCTCTTCGGTGGTAAGAGAAGAAAAAAGCATGGCTTACAGAGAAGATGAAAGAGGACAAAATTTTCGATAATTACGTATGAGCAGTAAACCGTGCAATGGTGTGGGCGCAATGCGCAGAATCGTCGACCATCTACCCTCATCCACATCGAACCGTGTGCGTCCATCGTTTTTCAATTTTCCGGCTGCACGGCTCGGAGGTTCTACAAGCACAGACTGAACTGGAGAGAGGCGATGAAAACAGTAAGGCTTTATAGTTGTGGCAACGATGCGAGAGATAAACGAATGAAGAGCAACAACTGAAAGATGAAATTTTGTGAAAAACATTCGAATCCGATTTTTTCATTCCGGAATATAGATTTGTAACAATATCACTTCAATTTTAACGTTTCCCTTAAAACTTTTCAAGAAATATCTATAATCGTTTTTATCAAATGCACATATTCATAAAGCTTTTTGTGAGCCATAGGAAAAGTGGAAATATTACCCGCAAACACAAAGTATTGCCTTTCAATTCGAAAGAGGTGTACATTTATGAGAAAAAAGTATTTCAATTGGAGGAAAAGTCAATAAATGGGAAGCATGAAATGTTGAACGTCTGGACTGTAGCCCGAATCAATTCCAGCAATCGTGTTTCGTCCTCAATTAATGTTACGCTGAAGTATTTTTTTTATATTTATTGTATTCGAATACTTGAAATATTTGGATACTACCAGAAATTCAGGCAAAAGAGAGGAACACAGAAAAGCAAAGGGAAGGGGATCAATATGGAGATAGGAGGTAGAGCATTGAAACATAAAATATAGACTAACCACACTTTCACGCTCCGTCGCGGTCGAGCGCAGCACGGGCTCTTGTTGTTTGCAAAATAAATAAATATGCAGTGAGCCACTCTCACTCGATGGGAATGTCACTGTACTGTGCTTTGCTACATTCACCTACAGGTTAGTATCTACACACCAAATGAGTTTGGTCAAAATCGGATGTGGAAAAACGACCGGGGTCAGAGGTTAACTAACGGTTTATTGTAAATAGACCTGCGGCTTCGGGGATCGTTAACAATGGCGATAGTATCACCTTTCCAATTTTCGAGTCTTCTGATTTTTGGAAACAAAACTCTTTCAATATTGGTGTTAGATGAATCGAAAAAAATCGAAAGCTTCTGTGTTCAATGTTTCTCGGAATTCAGCTGCTCGAAATTCCAACTTGCCATCCTAGTTTTTTGCAAAATTCCGTGGAGTAAATATCGTAGTAACGAATAATGATATAGAGACGATATGGAAGTGTCATTAACATGTGCGACAGAAGATGAGCATTTAAAAAGTTTCAATTAGGCTGGAAAGGCTCATATACCGCAACATGTTCACGTAACCAAGTCAATTTGCATCGGTAGCCACGGTTGTACGATTTCTGGGAATTATTTTCATTATAATCAAACTCCGTTCTTACTGGTATTGGTAATCAATACCAATTATGTATCCATAATTGCGCAATCTGTGAAATATATTTCATATAAATTGAATAAATAACGATACAGACGAAACAGAAGTCTGTATCGTTCATGTTAAGTATTGTTTCATGTTAAGAATCGTAACATTGTGTTTCCGATAATACCGAACATTCCTGAGTATTGGAGTTGATCGTGAAGTCAGCTCATAGCCTCGTGTGAAGTATAAAGATTTTTGTCGTCGAAAATTGTAACACAATCTAAAAAGAAATGAGAGAAAAAGATTCGAACTATGAAAAAAATCAGTAAAGGAATCCTGAGTATAGCTACGAAAAAAATGAGGATAAGAGCGAGAAAACGAAAAACGATAGCCCAAAGCGATTCCAGCTGTACCGAACCTCTGTGCCGCAGATTCACTTATCTACCACCAGTCTCTCTATATTCCCTTAGCACGGCCTGCATTCACCTTCGTCTTCATGCTTTTCACGTTACTTTCTCACGCACTCTCGATACTATCTCAGTATAGCTTATATCTTCCTGTGCGGAAAACAGTAAGAGAGAAATAGAGTAACCCACAACGCTGCACTCAACAAAAATATACTGATTTTTAGGTGTAGCAAACGAAAATATTTCTATCTATATTTTACACAAACTATAAAACGTTAATAAAAACCATCATTTTCCAAGCGTCAACAATCAGTCCTCCTTCAAGTGCACTATATAGTTGAATTAAAAAGTCAAATGAAATCCAAGTTCATACGTTCTAATGAGATTAAATATTAACTAATGACTCGTCGAAAAATGGAAGATGCATCAGCAAGAACATAAATTCATGAAAATATTTCCGCATGAACGGTAAAGGTCTAAACCATCATAGGGCATTGAAATTTAGACAGAATTCAATTGTAAATAAACATGGTAATCGTTAATCTGATAACCAACTAAAATTTAACATCGGAATTAAGCAGACCAGATTAGAACGCGCGTGATCAGGTTAAAATAAAACCTAAACCGGTTCGTCTTTTCAGGACCTGCATGATCAAGACTTTGAAGCTCAACGCACATGGTCCTTAGTTCCTGATCAGAATGTCCTCATCAGCTCCCGGTTAGGATTTCCTAACTGGGTTCCATTTGACCAGCTCGCTGCATCTGGATGTTCATAAAGTCCGGCTATTCTTAGCTGATCCTGTTTTGATCCAGAGAAATAGAATCATGTCAGATGACTTGTAATATATTTAATGTGTGATTATCTTGATCCGGTACTTCTATTTCCTAGATCAGGTGTATCTTCCTGTACTTCAATTTTTACGGCATCTGGTCATCCAGATCTGGTCCTGATAGCATCCCGATCAGGCAAGCCTTGTCGGATTTCAATAGTTTTTATTTCGAATTGTGCTTTCCGGATTCTAAATGAATCGCTATCAGGTAAATCTTTCCAAATTTTAATATATTTTATCTCTGGTTACTCTGACCCGTCCCGACTTGGACCTCATGACTATTGCCTTCTCTCAGGCTTATCTTATTGTAACTCGATCGGGACCTGACATACGCGCAGGTTGAATTTTGGTAGGGCAGATCATACATCCAATGCCACGTAAAATATCCCATAGATGCAGTAGATAAGGTAAGCGTGTAAACTGACATCTCTACACGATGAACAAAGATTCTCGAGATTCACGCGTGCGCTCTCTCTTCTTAACCGTTCCCTTTTCTCCCGTGGTTCAACTTCTCATCCTCTTGAGCGTGGGTGTACGCGTGACCGAGCGTCGCGGTTGTACACACGGTTATACATACATATAGATTTAACCCCTCTATAGGGAAATATCCATAATGCGCATTTGCAATTTCAATGCCCTGCCAACCAGGGGGTTGGAGCTTCAGAGAAACAAAGATAGTGATAGAGTGTGAGCGAGATCGTGAGAGCGACAGAGACAGAAGGAGGGAAAGGGTGAAACCAAAATCGGGTGGTAGGGGAACGAAAAGGAAAGCGGTAGTGTAGCGGCTCTTCCCGTGAGTCTCTGCAACCCTCTATATACAGAATCACTACCACTACCGAAGACGATGTACTCTACTCGACTATACAACCTTCTTGGCTATAGAATAGCGACGCAAAGCTAGGTTTCCAGAGCCAGCCAGCCAGCCAGTCTCTTCCTCGACATCCCTTACCACTCGTATTTCTCACACCAATTCCGTGAGAACATATCGCATCCTCTTTCTCGTGCGCAAAGCCTTTGCCATCTATCTATATATCCATCTCTTCCTCGATCCTATCTTCTGTCTGCCCTGAGCATCGTCCCTGGCAATCCCCCTTACTTCCAATATCCCTATACGCATACCCTCCTTCATTCCCATTCCTATACGTATTACCTCCGGTTCTTCAACTCTCCCTTCCCCTTTAGCCTTCTCTCCTTCGCGCCTTAACACTTAACGTGTCTGTTATTCTCTCGCTCGAAAATCTTCTCTTGGCTCTCCTCTCCATTCCTCAGCATCCAGACTTGTATCCTCCGTGCAGTCGACGAATCAAATAGCATTCTGGCATGTATGGTACTTTGGCTTTTCCAAAGGGAATGTCGGTGTTTTTCATGCGGAAAAAACCTCGTTCTATCTTTCTTTTACTCTCCATCACTCCAGACAAAAAAAAAGATATACTGAATCGACTTTTTTTTTATCTGTTTCAGAAGTTTTGTCCACTGGCAACCGAAATTATAGATTCGCTCAAAAAATAACACGTGAGTATGCTAAGTGTTTATCATTGTACGTTTAATTCAGTTTTTCATTTGAATTCGAGAACCCGCATTCCAAATCTTTATGAAGTCAGAGATTTTACCGAAGAGAGGAAAGACGAATTCCTCGCTGAATAAGTATTTCTGTTTCACCTAATAGATTATTAGATTAACTAAGATTAATTAACTAAAATCTTAAATTATTAGATTAAGTAGATAAACTAAGACAATTAAGTATTTATATAAATTTCAAAACAATTAACGGGCTAGAGATAGTCACAACGATTATTTACTTAAATGAACACTCTTTATTAAATAGTACCTTACGATGCCCATCGGTACTGCTTAGTGGTTTATATTAAAGCAATAAATCAAATAACATTCACTATTTCAATACATTGTTAGTGTTTTTTTTTTCCCACTATTATTGTCGAAAAGCCATACAAAATAGACAGACGATCAGTAAAACCTTCGAGATTTTATAGGGGTAGCTCATGCCTTCTTTCTCCTGTTAACTGACTGCAGCGAGAAAACGTTTCCTCACGATTCTGTCTCTCTCTAGTACACTGACTTCAAAACTGAACCGTTCACGAAGCGATAGCTGGTGGAGAAAGATCGAAAAAGTCGGTGCGTTCCGACAAGAAAGGTACGTGCGAGAGATAAGACCTGGCAAGAATACGAATTAGTTGGGAAATCAACGATTTTGGTCTGAGAGACTTGGCAAAAGCTGGAATGTCAGTAAATACATAGATGTATAGCATAAGTGCAGTGCAGCAAAGCTCAGTGACCTAATAAATGGTGAAACAACTGCGGAGTGGTTGATTATGAATTTAGTGCAAAAGTATGCTTGTTGGTATGTTCTTTTACGCTTATAAATAAGAGACACTGCTTTATCTTTTGATAGATGCATTGGATCACTTATCTTAGTATAAACAATGAGTGAACGAATGAATTTAAGAGATTACTCCATCAAGCAGAACTGCAGGGCATTATAATCGATTTCAGAAATAAAGAAAATCGGAAAGCGCGAGAAATATGAGAAACAAAAGAGCAAAGTGAAACGAAAACCACTCGGGGATGAGTGGAATTCGACCAGATGTGAAATAAGAGCAAGAAATCCTGATACATGCTCCTGAGGCGCTGAGTTATTATTTCATTACTTCCGTTAATTCAATATCCAGTACAGGATTCTACTAACGTCGGAGAAGGAATAGAAGCTATAACAATACCCGACGAGCAATGTTCTCTCGGCCCTTCGCTTCATCTAGTTTCGCGGAATATATAACTCGAACAAGAAGAGACACGGATTTCGAGCTAAAAAGCCGAGGGCGATGCGAAGGAGCATTGATGATGCTGTCGGTTGCCTGGTAGATGAAGATCTGACTTGTTAATTTTTATCACTACCATCACGTACAAATTCAAATCGGTAGCGAAGCAAAAACCTTCCCTTAATTGATTTACACGCCGGTTATCGTATAATTCAACCCCTCGGCGGTATAGCTATCTCGACAAGAAAATAAAAGCATCTGTGATCCATGCTTGATTCTTTTGTTTACTTGTAAAAAAAGATTTAATGATTTCTGACGTCTTGCAAGAGTCCCAGCTTCCTTGAAATATGTAGTAATTTCGGATAAAAAAGTGTTCAGGTCGTCCTGACATAAAAGCGAGCGACATTCTATAGTAAACCATTTATCTAGGCCAACCATCTCTTTCATTCCTCTTGCCTATCTTACTACTGGTGAATAATGATTAGTTAGGATGACATCGCAGAAAAGAATTTCCAAAAAAGAGTTGCAAACCATCGTAGAAGACGGTGGACCCAGTCTAATTAACCACCGAATGTAGAGACCCTCGTCTTTTCAACTTTCTGAACCAACCGAGACACGGAAAGAGTATGAACAAAAATATAAGCAAAAACGAACAGTTTGAAGAAGCAGGATGAGAAACAAGAGGAATAGAAAAAAAATAGAGAGTAGTACAGAACATGCTGCCGAATGGTGTCCGGTGATGCTGCTGTGACGTAAAAATAAAAACTTGAGTAACTTTCACTATTGAAGCTGAACGGATACCCCTTGGACTTTATTTTTTCTCCTTCTTCAGCAAAAGCAAGAGAGAATGGAAAATCGGACGCTTTCTTTCTCACTTTCGTCATGCTCTTCCCTTCCTCATTTATTCTGCTGCTTTTCCTTTCTCTTCCTCCTCTCCTCCTACAGCGACTTTATAGTTTCAAACTATCGCAGACGATAACGAAGTCGGGAAATAAATTGCTGTGTATGAGTGTCCTTTTCCTTCACAGCTAACCCTTTCGTGACAGAGAATGGATATTTCCTTAAAAAAAAAAAAAAATCTTTCAGAATTGTACAAACAATTCAAAACATAATTAAAGAAAATATATTTTCGACAACCGTCTATTTCACTGAGTACTCGCGTTTTTAATTTGAGTTTCAATGGGTCAGACAATGAGAAGGTAGTTGTCTAAATGCAAAAGCGTGAGTATTTTAAAAGGTGTGAGCAATGCAGTAAGACTAGAAGTGGTAGCCATTTTGGCAGTACATTGGGAGAACTGTCGGAAAAGAGGAATTACCACGAGACTGACTGCGAGCAAGACTTCGGCTACGAGGGTGGTCTAAAGGGGTTCAACTTCAGGAGGATCACTAGCGCTGGGAGAGAAACTGCCAGCAGTGGGTCTCGAGCGTTCCCCGGGTGTAAGTGCTATTCCGTGTACGTTCCACCCCCGTGTGTTTCAACCCTCTCTTCGTTGCGATGGGTCGCTTTACCCCTTCTGTCTCAGTGTCATCCATTTGAGTCAGGTCGTTTTACTGGGGAATGATAAAACAAACCCACGTAACCTCTTTGCCATCCATCTCGCAACACAGACTCTGTAAAAGACGTATTGTACACGGAGATGCACGTGTCTTTTTAAAAACCCTATACAATGGACTATGTATTCGCCATATACGTATCCGCGTATGAGGAAACATGAGAAGTGTTGTCATAAATACGATGATAATTATTCCCGTGAGAGGAAGAAAGACAAAAAAAATCACATTAACCCATTAACGCCGAGGTGATCAGAATTTTTACTAACTTTTCATCGTGTTTATTTATTATGTTATCGGACCAAAAAAAAAATGCAATACCTCTATTCCTACGCAGAATTCGATGCTCTTTCAGAATCTGAGCTCAAAATTTAGATTAGACACCGAGAAAAAAAAATATGGCCGATTTAAACGTGAAAAACGTGAAAATTTTTGAAAAAAAAATTTTTTCGCATTTTTTTTCACAATGATACCGCAAAGATATCAACTTTTTACAATGATCAGAGGTGATCATGGTACTCGAACATTAAGAGGAATTTTTTTCAGAAAAATTCATCGACGCGTTTTTTCAAAATGGCGGCGAGAATGAAAAAGTTTTATAAAAATCTTAATCTATCGGTTTCTTCAAAACTATGAACTTTAGAAAAAAATTTCTAAGAACAAAAATGGCTTAAAATTAGTCGAAGAACACTCTTAATTTTTTTCAGAATTTTTGAAAAAAAATTTTCAATTTTCGAAAATTTCAAAAAATCCAATTTTTCAAAAATACCTGAAAAATTTTTGGAAAAATTTGAGAGTGTTCCTTGACTAATTTAAAGACTTTTTGTTGTTAGAAAATTCTTTCGCAAAGTCTATAGGTTAAGAGAAAAAAAAAATTTCTTGAATGGTACATATTCAAGAAATTTTTTTTTCTCTTAACCTATAGACTTTGCGAAAGAATTTTCTAACAACAAAAAGTCTTTAAATTAGTCAAGGAACACTCTCAAATTTTTCCAAAAATTTTTCAGGTATTTTTGAAAAATTGGATTTTTTGAAATTTTCGAAAATTAAAAATTTTTTTTCAAAAATTCTGAAAAAAATTAAGAGTGTTCTTCGACTAATTTTAAGCCATTTTTGTTCTTAGAATTTTTTTTCTAAAGTTCATAGTTTTGAAGAAACCGATAGATTAAGATTTTTATAAAACTTTTTCATTCTCGCCGCCATTTTGAAAAAACGCGTCGATGAATTTTTCTGAAAAAAATTCCTCTTAATGTTCGAGTACCATGATCACCTCTGATCATTGTAAAAAGTTGATATCTTTGCGGTATCATTGTGAAAAAAAATGCGAAAAAATTTTTTTTTCAAAAATTTTCACGTTTTTCACGTTTAAATCGGCCATATTTTTTTTTCTCGGTGTCTAATCTAAATTTTGAGCTCAGATTCTGAAAGAGCATCGAATTCTGCGTAGGAATAGAGGTATTGCATTTTTTTTTTGGTCCGATAACATAATAAATAAACACGATGAAAAGTTAGTAAAAATTCTGATCACCTCGGCGTTAATGGGTTAACGATGATAATGGTGTATTATATTATTGATCGTTTGCCGAAAAAACCGAGTCAGGAAACTTAAGCAGTCTTTCACTTCATATCCCATTTTCCCAGAAATACTTCGGTAAATAGCGTAATAAGAAAATTACCAGAATTCCTACTGACAACTAAGTGTAGCAGAAATTGTGTAATAGATGTTAGAAACCTCCTTGCACACCTCAATGCTTTTTCAATCAAAGCAACACGTGATGAAATGTACTGTTATTAGTTATTAAATACTTGACAATTAGAAATGTAAAACATAAACCTACAGTTTACTCAAGGGAAGTTGTGGACAAAGACCTTGTTATATCAATTGAGAATAAAAATAATCGCCTTCGTTGAGTGGCATTTAAAATGGAAGTTCAAAAAAATGCTAATAGTTCTCATTCGTGTTTAGAGAAGACTTCAAATTTGAGCTTCTCGAATGTCTTCGGTTGCTGGAATTCCAATATGGATGGGAAAAATATGCCATTTTAATACCTCTTAGGGATAAAATTTTCGAAAGCTCTTGCGCAGTAGATGCTGACGTCATAAATACCGACATTTACGTTTTTCGGCTGAACGGTTTAAGCTCGACGTTAATGAGTTGGGCTTCTTCTTTATTATAGATATACATCTATATGAAGTACTGAATTAGTTATGATGATTTCACAGAGTAACCAAAAAGACATGTTCTTGGAAACGCGATGGCCAGAATGCGACTAATAAATTATGTTTTTCTCATTTAAGTCCTGTTCCGTAAAACAAGCACAATCGTTAGCATCTAAGTCTTTAATAGGTCAACGTACATGTGATCATTAGAGTGTAGAAAGGTAAAACAGACAACGAGGCACCCTAAATAAAAGCCATTAAGTCGTTGACTCCAGACCTTAAACGCCTTAGTAAAAAAAAAAAAAATAACACCAGTGGTACCAATAAACTTCTTGTATTCACTTTAATTGATACGAATCATCGTTTATTTATGAAACTTAGCAATTCATTACCGACGCTTGAATAATGTAAGCTATGAGGATACAAATGCTAAACAAAAGTTACCACTAACGCGGTATATCGTCATGTGTATGCGTTCCCTCTCTATCCATTTCTCTCCCATGCAGCTATGATTTTAGATTTGATGACATGTATTGCTTATGCGTTTCAGCGCGAGAAACGGAGAAAGGAAGCGAGAGCGAAGTTGATGTGTGTGGTGTGGATACGCGGAGGCATGAATGTTTCATCGATTCGTTTGCCGAGACGGAGTGATTCCCGGGCAAAGTCTATGTGCACCGTCCGCCACTGATGGAGGGTTGACGGTGATGACATGATTTATTCATGTGCTCCGAAATCGATCGTCCGGCAAAACCGTCATACTATGTGCTCGCGCAACATCATCGCAGAGCGGTGCAGAGATACCAGCACTTAATGGCTCGGTATGCCCTGCCGCAAAATATGATGATGATGGTGTTACACGTCACGGTTACTCCTCACGCTGAGCGAATGTAACTAGAATTTGCCCTCTATCGGCCGTTGCTTCATCGCGTAACACCTGTGCTTTCCGTCATTAAATCTGAATTTCATGTTTTTTTGCCTTTCGTCTGAATACAATTTACTCCATCGCAAAATTGCCATATGATTCCACACACGAATACTCAAGTCAGGGAGCTCAGTTCATTTCAGTTCGAGAAAGATTGACTGTACTATCCAAATGGCCTGTGTCAGATAAGAAATCGAATAAGAACGGATTACATGGAGAGGGTCGAGTAATTGATACTTAAGATTATAAATCGGTGGACTACCGTGAATAATAATCTCTCAGTACATTTCGATCAAGACAATTGGTTGTAGAGACGATCGATTGGTTAGATTCGTGGCTCCTAACGATTGGTGTGTGCCATACGAAGGGAGTTGCGAAATTAGATGATCTAGATAACTTGGAGCGATCATCCTGGCCACTTTGACAAATGCCAATACGACCAACGACTTTTCAACGTCTCTCTGTATTACTCTTCCAAATTAACCAGCGTGCCAGAAGTTGGATCACTAATGCTCCGATGCCTGATGGCTGTGCAAAATCTATGGAGTGTGGCTAGCAAAGATCGGTTGAAAAAGATACGATGGGAAATGGTCGATGAAATAGAGGTCATTGAGAACACGTGAAAAAAGAAGGAATAGAAGGAGAAGTTTTTTGGGAATATGTGAGGTCTCGAAGGTAAACTATGAGCCATGCTATAAAGCATTCTACCCTCATCTCAGATAGCAAATCTTTTTACGTTTGGCATGAGTTAGGTGATAAGTGAGCTTGGCTTTGAGTCTGAAACTCTAATCAATACCTGAACGATTCATTCGAGGCAGTAAAATAGGAGCCCATTCGCTTAGTGCCATCAGGAAACCACCGCGCAATAGAGTAACATGCGTTAGACTACGAAACCCCGATAGAACAAAGTAGAACCCTGTTACACCACTATGTGCTTTCGTGGTCAAGAGTGATCCTGTCTAATTATTGAGGTCGCGTTGGGTGTATTCTCTTTCACGGGATCATGCGACTTAGCCATTTGTTATCAAACAACAAAATTTCTCACAGCTACTCCCTGTATAGGCGTCCCGTCTACATAGACGTGGCTCTAAGCAGCTCAAACTAAATCCTTCTTCGACCAAGTGGTCAACTTGAACGTGGGGCAAAAGCTCTCAATCAACGTTGGATGTGTGCTGGAATAATGATGCAGATACGTGTGAAAAGACTCCCACAGCTGGACTACCCTCCAGTGTTTTTGAATTTTATATATACCAACCATGTAACAGGAGTGAAACTTTGATGGCTTCAACGCATTACCACAGAGCGAGACGATATTCCCTTCCTAGTCATTTTTCACGTTCTTCTAACGTCAAGCAACTGAAAGCATTCCTTTTCCTCTATCGGAATGTAGTTTCACCTCACCTACCCACTTGGAGGACCGGGCTATGTATTTCCCATGTGTAGTTATAATGATGGTAGCAAGGGGCTACCGAAAGACTTATATACATTGATGTACCGTGAGTACAGCGTAAAAGCTACATAGTTTCATGTTTAAGCTAAATGTGAAAAGTCTATATATACATATGTATGACCACTATATACGTAGTATACATAGTATATTATGTATTAATCAATGTAGTTATATAACAAGTAGGTGAGTGAAGTTCATTCTTCTTCGTATTCTGGTCCTACCTCTAGCCTTTTATTCCGCAAAGGTTTCGCTACAGCCATTTCGGCAATCTCTTATTTTTATCCTCCTCTCTTGCTTCCCTTGTTCCTGGTATGTGTATACCTCGTACTACTCTCTCATCCATTCCTCTCTTTTACCACCTTTCTTTCTTTTTCTGCCTTTCTGACCTCTGTAGAAGCGAACGCAAAAAAGAGAGTAAGAAGAACTAACTCCCTAGCACGTAATTCGAATTCGTTCAATACGAGAATGAGGAAGAAAAAGAAAGGGAACAAGAAGAACGGAGCAAACTGAAAGCTCAGAGCGAAAGCGCAGTGCAACTCCAGGGGTGCCTGGCCGACCGTTGAATTCGACTCAGAGGCCAGACGACGATTCCCTTGGCCCATTTATGTTCCCAAACGCAACCGTGGATTCTGGATGCACTCAGCGTTGAGCCTATCCAATAGCATCATATGACTAATAAACTTTCGTTTTGTATAATCGCGAAACAGAGAATTTATGACCAAAGAGAATAAATACACAAACAATGAATGAAGACATTGTAACAGTGTTTTTCCTTTTTTCAGTCTTTTGAGTTATATTAATTTTGATGAGGAACAATGTATACTCGAATCAGATCAAAAATCCAATTTTTATACAAAAAATATCGATCATATAAAATACAAACACGGTAGTTTATGTTCGACCCACCAATGTTCGACGATTTATCTGTTTCACGTATCCATCGCTATGAAAAAATATAAAAATAATCGCTTTGGCAGGTGCATAATGTGGTTTAGCGTTATTAAGTTTACTAAGAATTGAAAACAAAGTTACTTATCTACACGTAGCTCTCTATAATCGTTGCAAAATCTGTGCGGAATAATAATGTCTTGTAACCTGACAGTTACTGGTGTTAATCGCACAAAAACATTCCGAATTCCCATGTACTGACACACTCGTGACTGAAATAACTTTGCGTTTGATCCCTCGAGTATAGACGGCAAGATACTATCACGTTCCTTGCTCTTTCTCTTCTGCTCTGTCGACCTTCTCGTCTCTCAACTTTCACCTCTTTTTCTTTCTTTATTCTGTTCGTTTCACCCCACATAAGGCATAACGAGCTCTTACTCTTGGCGTCCTTCCACTTTCTTTCCGATGAGCACGTTTGCCGCTGGTTGAGCAAACGTTTGCATTTCCCGTCGACGAAGCTTTTCGCACCCTCGTACAATCTTCGCGTGTATCCATTGTATTAGAAAAAGCCGAGCGGTAGACGAGTCTATACAGTGTAAGAGGCTGGAGGCCCGTCTGGTTGCATGACCGACGTCTTGGCGTCGAATGTCAACGCGATTGCCAATAAGGAATAAGGAAGCTGGGAACGTCGATGGTAACGACAATATCGAATAAACTAGTACGGAAGATTTTTGCGGACCGATTATTCATTTTTTATTCTCGTTCCATCGAACTCAATTAATTTTATTAATTTCCATGCGACATCTAGCCGATTATTCGTTGGAGGCGAAAATTTCTTCGTTGCGAAGGATTCATTAATTAAGTTATGTCATTCATCTAGATAAGAACCCGGTCATTGTCGACTAACCCTCCACAATGTATAGAAAACAGGGGTAGTGCAGCCATTGAATGCCTGTACACAGTGAATAGCAGCGAACTACATATTCAGTATAAACATATAGTACCAAGGCCACTGAAGCTATTACTGATCGTTCCTTAATTAAATGCCAACCACTGTACACCATTCAACTTACTCCGCCTGATTAATATGGAAATACAACTGTGTAAGTGTATTATCGGAATAACGATCACGATAGTCCTACATGTATTTCTCGGCTGTCCGACGATAGAATTTTGCACGCCCCCGTCTATGAGGACGGTGAAGGAACCCACCTTCCGCATAACCTGAAAGTTCCACGCTAGAGATCGGAATCTTTTGGTTACTCGAGCAAGGGTACCGACGTGTGTATATATACACATCAGCTCGGGCTCTCTTTTACCCGAACGTCCTTGTCCTCGTCTACATACTCCATCGTCAGTGCCCGCTTCGTGTCCCTTCCAAGGTGGTACACACTCAAGCTGGAGGATTATTAATTAAAATCATGCTGGCAACGTCTTTGCCCCGTCGTGTCTTCTCAACCAGCAACAGCAGCCCACCAGCTTACGTAATATTTACAAGACCCCACCAGCTTAGAGCCTCTTGTTCTCCCTTTCCTTCACCTCTTCTCTTCTACTTCGTTCCTTCGGCTCTCGGTTTCCGTCGCTACTCTGTATACGTTTCCTCACACCACGACGCTCCGCGTTGGCCGATTACGGCACGGTATTGATTAAACGCAATACTTGCGGATAGGGTGCTGCTGCTGGCGAGATGGCTGCGCTGTTATACGTGTGCAAGCCTCAAGGGGTTGGTTAGTGAGTGGGCACACTCTCTGCCGCAGCAGCTTTAAGGGACGAGGATGAGGTGAATGATGGTATAAGTGCGAACGTATGTATGTATGATTGTGTATTCGTGTGAAAGGGAGGGAGTGGAAACCGAGTGGCGCTCAGGCTGTTGAGCAATAGGGGAACAGCGGTAGTATGCGGTGCGCGGCTTTCGTGGAGAGGGTCATGCCAGCAATTAATATTATTTATCGACGTCTTAATCGGGTGGCCACATCTGACTAGCGTCTCTCAGCTCACCAGGGGTATATGTGCCGTGTGCTCCCGTTACTAGTTTCTAACTGCTAGCTGCTGGTGCCGTTCTCGGCTTACCCAGACTGTCTGTATACACCCACAGTAACGCCCCAAGGGTTCGAAACGTTTGGAGGGAAAAGGAAAGATGGTATGTCTCTCGCAACGGAATACGAGACTCTGGTAGATGCTATATCCACTGGATAAATGTTAAAACACATAGTATACATGTATAGAAGATGTCTCGCAGGTTATCTGGAGCTCGGTATAGCATCGACCGAGCAAGATAGAGAAACCTGTGCTCTTAGCTTCTTGCTTTTTGCGAAGAGCAGAAAAACTGAATTGATTTATCGCGATTATTTATCACGCTGCTCTTCGTTGGGTTCGAGAACTCGAGTCTCCCAGCAAGAAACCGCAATGGATCTCCCGGCGCCACTTATCAGATATGATTTCTTATCCGGTTTTTACATCTGTCCATCCCTCTTTTTCTCACATTGCGCTCTAGCATACTATATCCAATGTTTCACTCTGATTCCTCCAGGAAGCTCCGCTGCCCTGGCAAGATTTTCTGACTTCGGCATTGAGGATAAGCCTTTGGCCACATCTCAAAGAGTGACATCTCGCTACGATGTGTCTGTTGTTATCGACAGATTTCCTAATAAACGTGATGAGAACAAAAAAATTGTTTCAATGGTTATTACTGTATGCAAGTAAATTTAACAAACTGCCAAAAGGAAATATCCTAAGGAGTCACGGTTGCAACTATTGGCGCACTAAGGCATTTATACCACGACATACCATTGAGCAGAGTATAGCATGTTTGTTGAAAACGGAGATTCGTTATAAAAGTTTCATTGTATGCGTGAACGAGTCGGAAAGCAATAAACTACTACCCGGTGCTATGAACTCCTGCACGTATAATGGATACTGGTCAGTTCAGGTACCAGGGTAAGCCAATCGGAGGCCTAGTCGGTACATATGGGTATCAACGTTCGCCTTCTGCACGCATCCATTTCTGCATCATGATTTCTATGCAAGTATGCGACACGCTACACTCCATGTTATGAGCTTGTAACGACAGAACAAGTATGCACTCATATGTGCATATATTCCAGTCTCGAGAGTTAGAACAAGGTTTGCGTTCAACTTCCTTGTGTCCTCGACACAAGAGGCAATTCGGAAAACAAGTTTCTTACCGTCTGTATTGAGTAAAGTGACAGGATAATGATGACAAATATGTTTAAATTAAGGCAACTGAAAACTAATAATGGGGATTAAAGTTCATACGTAACAACTGGATCACCTTATAGAAAAGTTATCTGAATTGAACAACTAAAACTGAGATTTAACACTTGGTTATAGCAGAACACATTCCGAGAAACCGAAGCTTTAACAATTAGTTTTGTCAGTTTTGCACTATAGAAAACTAAACTAACTGAAACAAAATCTTCATTATCGCATAATTTGTTACGAAGGTAGTTTCGAGTCTTGCCTTGCGCTGTCACAGCTTACCTTTAATAAACTCGCGTACTCAGCTGTGATGGTGCTATTTTTTATTCAAACTTTTCCATCATCTGCTTTATGTATATAATCTGTAAGAGTAAATGTGCATAATCAAACGAGTTGATTTTTTAGAAGTTATTTTCAGATTCAAAGTATTCGAGCTGAGTTACCTGATATTGTTAGATACAGGATTATGCTCAACGCTACTTTTAAAGCATCAACTCAACGATGTGAGGAAAGCTTCTATCTCGAGGACTGCCACTCACCAGGTATATTGTGGCACTCCAATAACGCGTATATTCTTGCTCATACTATGCACCCAAGTTCTGTGGCGTTCTACGGAAGCGCTTAGTTTCAGAGCACGATTTTCGTGAGTAAGGAAGCTTTTGCTGCCTTCCATGAAAGCGTACGGGGAACTTCCAATTGAAATATTAATTGGTCGGTTATGAGTGGTGAGGAAGTTGCAGACGGGTAAGACAGATGGAGTTTAAGAGGTTCGTGGTCCCAGATAACAATGAGTGTGTTAGAAGTAGAGGTAAAAAATTGAAAACAAAATGAAAACAACGTAGGATGGAGGTAAAAATAATATGACATAACACTTTATGCGGAAAACTAGTTGATTGTGTACCGGTGCCAGGTTCATCGAAAAATTGTGTATAGAATCGTATAAGAAGCAATAAATAGAAGAAATGGACTCAGGTTGGCGTTAAAGCAACTGGAAAGCCCTAATGTCATTAACGGTTACAACCGTAAGCTTGGAAAGAAAGAGAGAAGTTGAATGCAACTGTGTAGACGAGGGAGGAGCCATGAGAGCGAACGAAACGACGTGTGCACGAGAAGGAAAAGGAGAGAAAATAGTGCAATAGTTGAAGCGTCAGCCGATATTCAATTAATACTTCCGTGGCGGAGCGTTGATCACGCGAGGCTACAGCTCGTTCGATTGCTCCACATAACTTCTATCTCTTTCACTATCACTGTCCGCCTTTTCCTTACTTTCTCACTCACTCTTTTAGTTGTGAACTTGTGACCACAAATTCAGCTATTTTCAGTTACGATATTATTTATCCTAATCTTTTAAATCATCTAGAGTTAACTAGACCGTTTAGAGCTTCGGCTGGAACAAGAGCCTTAAAGACACCCAACTTCGATCAGTTGCAGCTTTTTACCGATTATAAAATAAATCCGAATAGGGTTTTTATCTTTTTATCTTATAAAAGGGTTTTTATCTTCCTTCGAACGTAATTCAGATGCAAAGTTGTCACAAGAGTAGAAAGATACCAGTGTGGCTCATGCATCACTTAGATATAATCTGCTTTTAGTTTCGTCCTCTTAAAATAATTATCGTTCTAGCCTCTCCTCTCTCTCCATCTCGCTCTTCTCTTCCAGGATTTGATGGAAAAAATGTCACTGCAATTCGTATATTGTAGTGGCACGGTATATCACATGGTGGCAGTGATTCGGCAATAGTCGATGGTTCAACTGCCAGATTTTAAATCCTGGGAGTTTTGCACCCGCACACATATAAACACATATATTAAATGTAGCTTTAAACATACACAGGTGTACGTGGTATATGCACTATACCTATATTCGTATTAACAAAACTGGTATTTTCATTTTCGCGTATAGCAGTGCGTTCACTTCGATCATTTGCCACGGTTTTCCAATACAATAGTCTCGTAGTCAGGACAATTCAGAGGATGTTCGCTCGATGGTAGTTACACGAATACATGCACATCGATGGCGAACGAATTACCAATCTAAATATGCGACTCTACGTTTTTGTGTTCGATCTGCGTGCATGCACCTATACCAACGTTTGTGTATACTCTGAACCAAAGCAACAACATACAAGTACCTCGCGTACATAGATATTTGTCGGATGTGGTATGTGCTTCATATGCATGAAGCCCAGGCACCACTGCCCATAACGACCGCACGCGATGCGCTAACCGCTACCAGCAGCTTTCGAAGGAAAAATTATAATTACGGACGATTAGGCCAGGAGACCAGAAGTTCTCTCTCGCTTTCTAGGCGACTGCCTTCCGCTTAACTTTCGATTCATGCCCCATAAAATCATGACGCTTTTCAGAAACAAGTTTTATAGACACGGACACGATGATGGGAAAAGGGCCATCTCTTCGGAAATGACTCAGATCTTCCAGTTGCAGTTAACAGGAAGGTGATCTTCATGAGCCAAGATGGCAAAATCACATGGGCATTCTGTAAGCTGAGTTTGCTTTTATTTACAATAATAAATACTTAGACTATCAAAAAGAGATAAGGAGACAATATTGAGTTGGATAAAGTAATCGTTAGTCGGTGCGAAGCCCGAATAGAGATCTCGAGATAAAACTGATGAAAAAGGGAGCTGTGCTAGAACGTATACGATTAGAAATGGGATCACTGTTCTTTTTGCGTTCGGAAAAACGACTGCGGTGACGGAAAGGGGAAAGGAAGATTCGATGTACAGTGTGTAAAAGGAGAGGAAAGTGAAAAGAGTGATTTAGGGAGAACTAATCAGAGGAAGTACGAGAAAATGCTGGAATGTTCGATTAGAATGACGGTTTTGCGTGGAGCTGTTCGGAACGTAATTTGTATTGCTCAAGCTGTCAAAGGCGGGCAAAACCCTCACAACTTCTAAATATTGATCGAAGCGAGATTCCCGAAAGAATTTCTTTCATTTCATAGCATTGCTACAAAAACAACTTCTTAATATTTTCCGTCCTAATTAGCCTTTTCAGCAGTTGAAATGACTTGGACTATCTTATAAATAAACGTCACAGCGAATACTACGTCGATGCAAAGAGGCTTTGTGCTATTTTTTCTGTGCTCCAGTTTTTGCCTACGATATAGCGACCCGCTTGAATTCGAGCACCGCAGTCTCGCAATTAGCACGCTCGGCTTCAACTGCTTAATTAAGCGGTTGGAAAGCCGAGAAGAGGGGTGAAAGCAAGAGGAGTAGAGGCTGGTCCAGCCGAACGGCTATGGGAGAGTATGGAGAACCACGGAATCGGATCTCTCGGTTCAGGACTTGGGTTAGATACTTGAACACTGGGCACTGCAAACGCTGCAATGATATATAGCGCATGTAGCAGTCATACTTTGCTCATTCTTACTATCGACCTCCCCAGGGGCTCCATGATTCTCCTTCGTCTTCCGCACATCCGAAACACGGAGAGTCGTCGAGCGCTGGAGTTTGTAGGGGGTGGGCCATGAGAGTGAATACCACCTTGTGTCTCTTTCTCTCTCACTGTCTCTACCATCGCAACGGAAAGCACGTCGAGAGTCTCCGCAAACGATTATTAGAAGCAGCGAGGGGTATGCAAAAGTGTGCGCCACTATCTATATATGGATGTACGAAAGCTCGCACTAACTTGTCCGTGACTTGGATCCAACCACAGAATGTCGGGCTAGAGTCCTTGTTTCCGGGATAATTAATCCCGAAAACTAACGGGACGCTTGGTAGGGTGATAGAAGAGGGTAAAAGGTCGAAACAGTAGAGATTAAGTGAGAAGGGAAGAGTGAGAGGAAAAAATACTAAAAAGTTTGGACGTTGACATACGTCCTGGCACCGGAACTCGAAAAGGTCGATGCTACAGATTATTTTTTTCTATTTAGTCGGTCATGAAAGCCCATTGATAATGATCAAGATCCCTCGGAAGATGTGGACTCACATAAACATCATAAAGAATTCCGATGGAAATTATTTACAAAGATGTTTCGATCTTAAAACGCCATGTTGCACAATAAATCCGTGTTTTATTCGTTTTCAATGAATAACTCCTTCTTTCAGTACCGTAAAATTACTCAACTCCACTTCGGTTCAATAATGTTTTCCAATCCGAGCGATCTGCGGATTAAATTGAGGGACATGGATCAGCACGTTCCGTTTTTATCGAAGTTAAGAAGCACTGGGAAATCGATATTTAACGAATATCGTTTGTACTGCTGACTGAGTCTTCATAGATAATTCAACTGCAAAGCAATAAGAACATTCTTAAGCATAATGCTTACACTCATTCACACTGTACACAAGGGGAAAATTTCTCGTATATTTTCAATGGATTTTTCCAATATTTAAGTGTCGGGAGTTTCTGTTGATTATTTATTTTTCTCGTTGATTTATAAGATAAGCAATATTTTTATGGTGAGCTGCTTTACGGCTAAAAGCCGATTAAGGATTTACCATAAACGTGCATCTTGCATAATTAATAGACGGCTAAGCGCTACATTAAGTCCTTTTTCATACGTACGCGAAAACGCACGTTCTTGTAAGTGATGGCAATTTGATTACCAAAAAAATCTCGGAACCATTTTGGAGACAGTCAAAAAATGCAATACACATGTACTGCAAGAACTCTTGTCCCAGCCGAAAGAGTGAGTATCTTCTAAGTTTATTGAAGCATTTTGGAGTCTCATACATTTTTCATACGAAGACCGTTACACTTCATTCAATTAAATTGGCTCATGTTGAATTCTGACGGCGCACGTTACGTGCAATCAAATATACAACCGCATTGAATTCTAAACAGCAACAAAAACAATTTCTACACGGCATGGTTGGAAAGGACAAGTGGACGATCAGTAAACGGGAGCAGTGAATTTGCAAAGGGCGGGAAGTGAAAGAGAAAAAGAGAAAGAGCCGCGATCGCGCGCGTAAGGAGTGATTTTGAATGAGCTTGAGTAGGATAGAAAAGGAAGATACGAGAGAGTCAGATGGACGCTGATTATGGCAGCCGACGTTCCAACGCGTTATCGAACCCAAGAACCTCAAACGCCCGTGTGAAAGCAAGCTTTTGGCGTTGAGCTCTTTTAGCGCAAAAATCGGGTAGGGCGTGTAGTTTCCTATCCGTATAGTAGACTTTTGCACTCCCGTTACTCCGAGCATTCTATCACTCTCGTTCATTCACGCGATCTGCCCTTAAATGCAGATATTTTAGGTTCGCGAGATCGCATTTTCATCTCCTGCCCTCTTTACCTCACTGTCGATGTTGCTAGATTATAAAATGTCTAGATAAGTTTAAAGAATGTGATGACTAACAAATCTTCCATTCACCTTCCCGCGTTTTTTTAAAATGGATTTATTTTATTCTCTACCGTTACTACATTTATTCGCTCCACTCATACGCTGTTAAGTTTAAACGATGTGTCAGACAGGTATGAGGAAAAACCAAGGCAAGAAGGCTAGAACAACGATCCAGTTTAGGTTTCCGTGCTACATCGTGACCCGTTGCTCCATCACGAAAGGCAGAAAGCAAAATAACGAGAAAAACGTTAAAAACCAAGGGTTTAAAATGTCTAGAGGGTTTTCTTGGCAGAAAAGATTTCAGGAGTTTAAGTGTGCTTGTACCTACTGCCTAGGTCGTCGCACTTTGCTAGTATTCGCACGAGAAACTGAGAAAACAACCGCCCCTTCAACACACGTACATCACTACTGACTTCAGTTCAAGAGAAGCTTCGAAGCTTTTGCACCTCCTCTGTGTTCACCGTTCCCTCAGCCGTTCACTCGCTCGCGCTACTAATCAACCTAATTTCTAACTTGTAAAACACACATCCCGAGTACTGGTAGTACCAGTCGAGGTGGAGAAGCAGAGACTAGCCGTTACTAACGATGTTATCCCTTGTTAGACGAATCAAAACCTCCTGCTATGCGGAATGGTTTAGAGCTAAATAGAGACAGAAACAGATGGCTCGAACAATCCGGGTCGTCTAGTCCATCTACCAACCCTACGGAACACAAAAACTCTTTCAACCGTGTATGCTCTCACGTGCGGTTCCCTGTCCTGACCTTCGCCCTGTACAAAGAACTTAACGATCCTACGAGCAATGCAACGAAAATGTTTGCTTTTGAAATTATCAAGAAAATAGGTATATCCATGCTTTCAAGACTTTCAGGACATTTTTTCGAATTGCGAAAGCCAATTTGACTTGGACAAAAACGTTAATGAGACTCAATTGAATGAATGAAATTGCATTGATATTCAAATTTCCCTCACAACCTATCGACTTTGAATGTACACTGATCATTTCACCAATGCGAGAGCGTTGGTACTAAAATCGTTCGTGCTGTATTGCTTAAAAAACAAAAAGTAGTAGTTTTACTGAAACAAATCACTATATTCTTCCACTCATGGTCAAACTTCAAAAGGAAATGAATTGAAGAATACGCTGCTATTTTTTCCACCCACACCGAGTTGTCTGCAAATGAGAAATATCGAGGAGCCCCTGGGTTCCCAACATAGTTCCGCTTTTTAATACAATATCGACGACTAGTCACTTACACTACAAGGGTACAGTATCATTTTATCTAATTTTCTTAGACGTACGATGAACTACCAAAATTAGTCTCATTGCCATTTCAATTGAAAATTGCATATCAAGTGAAGAGAAAAGAAAGGGAGATGAGACAGGCAGAACAGGCGGAAAGTGAGCATCGCGAGGCTCCGTGGGTAGCCACGAGAGATGAATTTCATTTACCACAATTATATACGCCAAGCTCGGAATACCTGCAAGAGCTTAACGCGTGGAAAAGATAACAACTTAGAGTGAGCATAGTCAAATAACAGCCGAGAATCATGGAGAGAGACAAGCAGCAAGAAGTGATGAGGAGATGCGCAGGAGGAATTGGTACGTCCATCATGCTGTAAAGGGTTGAATCTTCTGTATGGTTGGCATCGAGAAATAAGAGGTGCGGTAGTCGACAGTGTACCGGCACCAATGGCAGCACCAGTGGTTCGGCATGCCCCGGGGATAATTCGCTTGAACGAGCGAGTGCGCGTTCGTGTTACTGTTTTTCTTCATTTTTTATAGGAAAAGTGTTCAATCTGTGGGGAGGACTTTACTCTGTTTTTCTCTGTCTTTTTGCTGGGGCGACATGGAGTGTAAGAGCGATGCGAGGGAAAGGATGGCGAAAGGGGACCAAGTCCACAAGACGGATAGTAGACGGCTAAGCGAACGACGAATGCGCCACCGGGAGAATAAGAGGAATGGTACCCAAGGGTACGGACCTAATTGTACCTGGCTGTTCGCCCGATTTTCTCTCAGTCGACAGAGGCATTCTGAGGAAAAATAAAAGAGGCCAATAGATGGACAGAACTGAGCGGAAATATTTTCTTTTGTTTCTCTTGACTGGCGGACAGTAAAATAGCTTAGAGAATAGAAAACTTGAACGAATTGGATATCAGCCCAAATTCATTCAAGGTGTGCCGATCGATAATTCACTGAAAATCCTTGTTACTACCATTGATATCGATAATCCAGCTCGATACTTGGCTATGAATACCAGATTTTGAAGTTTTGCAATTAATAAGAGTTTTAAGTGCATGTTGGAAACATGAAGAGAAAGAAGTTACACGAATGGATATGGGATAAGCTTGTAAGCCACGTGATACGCTAGCTTAATCTAATCGCTCCTCGTCTCACTCACATTCATTCTTTGTCTTCATATATATTCATCGCCCGAGCTTTTTCGAACTTCACGCGTTACATATAGAATTCGATATCTTCTCGGTTTCGTTCCCCCATCGCCATGACATTTGACTTTTACTAGGAGTATGTATGTGTCATCAGCTCACCAACGTCATGCTATTGTTTACAATTGAGTCAGTCCAGTCATTCGCTTTTAGTAGCAGGATTTTGGTCGACTATATTAACGGAAAAAGAGCATACAGAACTCCGTGGACTTCAGCGAATTCAGGATGATCAAATTTCCGCGGAATGTATATGTGTAGTGACAAACCGGAGCAGCCAGAACTGCCGAAATACCCGGACGTTTTCATCCTTCTTCCAAAAATACAGACCACAGCTCTCTCTTACTCCTTGATCACTGCGAATCCACGATTCCCAACGGTAGCGACGGAACGTCACTTTTACCGTCTGATTTTTTCCCATAGTAGTGCAAAAGCTGCTAACATTTAAGTACACCCGCTCAGAAAGGAACCAGGAAACTTGTTGGAAGATAGAAAACGGCCTGCACCACGATAGCGAAGCGTGGAACGCATAAAAAGTTAGAGAAAGAGCAGTAGAACGAATAAGGAGAATAAAGGATGTTGGATGAATAGACGACAGAGGGCTCCCTGCTCTCAGTTCGTTCTTCTCCTCTTACTCATTCTCCGCCACCCTATAAGTCAGACTGGTTTACGTTCCTCGACTAACGCGAGTTTCGACGACTTTGCAGCCAACTTCACGCCGCATTTTCTTCACGAGATGCTCCCTTCATCACGTTCCTGCTAGGACACCATCCTCCATCCGTAAATTTACTGTCCTTCGTCCGAAGGAGCAAAATGTTCCTTTAGACCAATCTCACGAGAGCTACCCAAACTCCATCACTACGAGTTTCGCATAATCTATGTTGTCGTTGTCCATTCTTTTACCTAAAGCGATCTTCCTATACTGATCTTTACCTATAGCAAATAATTACAGAAAACCCCTGACAATCGTAAGTAGAAATAGAAATGTCCCGCCCTCTCCTGTGGGGGCCAACTTCTTTTTCAAAGTGAACTCGTTGCAGCACTTTATGTAAATTCTCGTTTGCAATGATGAAGTATACGGACGAAAACCCCTTGCGTGACGCGAATTTACGGAAATATGATGAGACATGAAATATCAGGAGCTCGTGAAGTGAATTTTGGACGATTGGCTCCTACTCGCGGAGGTTATAAAATTAGTTCCAATGGTAGAGGGGTATAAGGTTCAAACTTTGTCCGTTGAAGTTAGTATGCAGAGTAAATTCCATAGAACTTTAGATCCAAGAGATACCTTGTTCGAAAATCGGAAACGTCAGTACGGAAATAACTTTGTAAAATTACGCTTGACATGATTCCAGTTCAAGCTTTACCTGGTGCTCATGGTTATCATCGCTATGCGTTTACGAAAAACGTGGTACCACTTCATGCGCGCCGACTAGTTCAGTCGAAATTTTATTTGCTACCAGAGAATACATCGAGCAGCAGAAAAGTTGGAACACTTCCAGCAAAGATTCACTTTAAGCGATTTTACGGTAGACTGTGTCGAGAAAAGCATTGGTTTATCGTTGACTGATAATCCTATTTTATTATAGAGAACGTATCACCTTTCGTTAATTTAGACAGGCCGCATGTTTATATGATTCAGTACATTTGAATGGAAATCACTGTCAGATAATCAACGCTGAACCGTTTATTTTAAATCGAAACGGAATTATCAATAAATTTCTATATAGAGTGAGACAAAGTGAACATTTCTTTATTACATGTTATCAAGACTCTGCGACAGAAGATTTGGTATAGGGTGAAGAAAGATTTGGAGATGATCCATAGAAGGAACAAGGTAGCTCTCACGGGTCTTCTTAGATATAGCCTCTAAGCGAAATCCGCTTACGTCACCTTTAGTGAATAAAGCTCGGTAGCCACAATACTTGTAGTAGTCGGCAAGGATGGCGAACAACTGAGACAGTTCGTACAGGATTTAATGAGAAGGTAAGCTAGGACGAGGCGACAAGGAACGGTGAATGCATAGGATTGCCAGAGTATTCTCGCTAACCACATTTTCACCACGACATCACAAATCAAACAAATAGCGGTCTACACGGAGAGACAGTGGCGAATATCAAATTTCGAATGTAGAAACATATCAAATACTATTGGACCCAAATTCACTGCTAAACAAAAATGAAAATTAACGATCCACCTGATATCGTTAACAAATTAATTATACTCTATTCTGAATTTTACAATACAGTATTTACGTTCTTTTTGTTTCTTCGTTAAGATGACAATGCACTCTCACTTATTTGATCTGGTTGAGTTCAAGTAGTGCCACGTGATTGTCTATAAAAAATACGGTGACATACCACTGTAGAAGAATTGAAGTTAATCTCTACAAACTTTATAGACTTATACTTCAAGGTACAAAAGGTCGCACATTATCTACTGCCGCGCACTCACATATACTCCGGATATTGATCGATGACTCTTCGAATCCGCATACGAACTTCTACTCTCTAAAACCAAAACTCTGCCTCTTTTTATAAATGGGTATAACTAGACCTTTAACGTTTTACGATCTGGATGTGCACAGAACCTATAAAGATTAGAAAATTATCTGTCTTCGAAAAAACAAGTTTACTATTGGCTCATTTGAAAAATGGGCTTATGCTAATGCCAAAAAAATGTATCGTTTGTACAGAACTTTCCTGCAATTCTGTAAATAATGGTGAAAGCATCCGTTGCAGCAAAATATTTAAGTGAGTATATTTCTAGATGTATACTAAGATCTGCAAAATGTATTCAATACTAATCAGGAAATAAAAAAGATCAAAGAGAATTTAGGAAGAACAGAAGAAGCGGTTTCTAAATTTAGCTTGAGAATTTCCAAAACTACATCCTTATTCTTTATTTATCTATATTTAAGGGAGTCTATTGTTAAATAAATCTGTACTGACATGTTTTTACTTTTAAGTCTTAAGTACTTAAGTAAGATTAAGTATTACTTCTATTCTTAATCAAGTCTGCAGGTAACTAACTGTATCGTGATTAAAACTTTAAAAAATCTCTATGACGAAACTTTTTTATTCCTTCATGTCGCCATAAAAAAAAAAAAAAAAAAAACAATAGGTTTCCAAAACACCTCTCTTGAAACAAATCTTCCTGATAGTGTAACTCGCATTTCTCATCTTACAAAGCTGCATTGTCGTCAGGTATTTCAGCGTTCTGTCTTTTATTCGCCATCCTGCCTTTTCACATTCACCTCACCGCTTTCTCTTGCCACTCGATTGATATATCTTAGTCAACCGGTTTGACTTGGGTACGTCTAAAAAAGAAACTCGTTGGGGATAGATCGGTGGTGCACGGAAAAAGTGGATTCGAGCCAGTGTGGTTGTTGCTGTGGCACTAGAAGGCGATGGCACAGAAGAGTCCTACAAAAAGGATCGAAAGACATAGACAAGGAAACGGTGGAACTAGTGAAGAAAGAACAAGAATGATAGGAGGAAGACCAAAGACTATGAGAAACAAAGTGAGAATGCTACAAAAGAACTACGATGAGATTCGAGGCGATGAGGTCGAGCGAGAACGCAAAACGAAAAAGTAGTCACTGGAGCCTCACGATGACACCACCACCAATGGGCGAAGTTAGCTAGCTCTTTGACATCGGGAAGTGTCTGATGCGGTACGATGGTGGACTATGCTGGTGTCCGCAAACAAACGTGTAGGAGAAACAGGAAGCATATAGCAGACCAGTGTGCGAGTACACAAGAGAAACGTTCCACACGACGACATGTACAGACGCTCGAACGTCGGTACTGCATACATTCTATGCTGACCAAAGGCAGGTGCACACACCGATGGACTAACCCACAGAATAGTGTGAGACTTACAACGAGCCCTAGCATCCAGTGAACACCAGTGGTGGCAGAACCGAAGACTTAGTGGAAAAGAAGGAAAAGAACAAAGAGAATAAGACAGACGTATCCAGAGAACACAGAAAGAGACTCTGTTCTTCATGTGTTTGGGTTAAGAGTAGCACAGCGAAGATTTATTGAGGAGTCGCACTAGTAGCAGTAGCAGTGAGTCGAGAAGTTCTCGACGCGGTTGGTATACGGAGCTTTCTTCTTTCTTTCCCGTCCCCTGTCGTTGATGATAATGGTGGTAGCATTTGCTGGCAGTGGTGATCGTTGCCATTGCAGAAATAAAGCGTCACTGTAGCCAGTAGCAACTACCCTTGCTTCTCCACCTCTTGCATAGAAAGGCAATGAGAGGGAGAGAGAGAGAGAGAGAGAGAGAGAGAGAGAGAGAGAGAGAGAGAGAGAGAGAGAGAGAGAGAGAGAGAGAGAGAGAGAGAGAGAGAGAGAGAGAGAGGGTGAGAAGAGAAAAGGAGCAGAGTGAACGGAGTATGGACAGAGACAGATAGAACTTGAAGGTGGCAGTTGTGCCACCGGTGTGATCGTCCACCGACCTGAGGGAGATAACGACGCGAAGCACTCGCCCTCGAACGCCTGCCCGCCAGGATCCTATGAGATTAAGCTAACCCCTACACGAGCGAACGATAAGGATTCCGGAGTGCGAGCAGGTCCCGGTATTCCGATAAAGCTCGACCCTAGCAACTCGACCCACCAACCATCCATCCATCTGGCTGTCCGTCAGTCCGCTGTCCGTCTGACCCTGGTGTCACCCGCTCACTCCTAAAACACTTGCAGTAGAAGCAATGGCCACCATGACTAGACAAGATGAGTACGATGAGCAAGACGAAACAGCAAAGATCAGAGCATTTGGAATGACAGTTCCAGCAACGTCGTCTTGTTGGGATGACTTAACGTGCCATACAGCAGGGAGATTCGATCTACAAACATTAAGGTCATATAGCTGAGTTAGAAGTCTAGCGAAGTATTGAATATAGTACGGGTCAGAGTCATTAGTATAACTACGGATGTTACGAGAGATTCATCAGCGCTGGGTTGTTTTTACAAATCAAAAACGATCTTTGAACGGTGACATGGACAAATTAATCAAATAAATCTCGGGAGTCACACTGCGATATTTCTTGTCAAAAGCTAATGAGTTTTTCTTTATCGCGTTCTGAATAAGAACTTTCTAGGGTGTAATCAAAGAAATAAGAGAATTTCAAGATCCGTCCATCTTTCCACCAGCGTTCTAATGAGTTTACAATACGAAATTGATGGAACGATATTTGTTCGGGATGGAAAAACGACAGGTGTCAGTGACCAGAGCTTTCAACAACCGCTTAGTAAACTCAATACAATATTGCGGATTCGCAGTTAGGCTCGTAAAAGTTGTCTGAACTGCTCATTTTTTTCCCGTTGTCTTAGGATTATGATCGTCTTCCAGTTTTGTGGCCTAATTTTGAGTAAGGTTTTCGCAGGATCCGGTTTAAATTCGGACAAAACGCACTGTAAAATACCCTATAAGAAAGCAATATTCCGCAGTTGACATGTGGTATGATTCTTGATGTTCCATTCAATCTACGAGTTCTATTTGAGCAAAAAAAAATGTCAGAGAACTAAGATAATTAAGTGTGAGAGATAAGCTGTCTATTCAAAATACGTCTATACAATAAGATGGTGTTAACAGTATTTTAAAGGAGGCTCGGCGGAATTTTCAATATTTTTTTAACTTCTCTCGACGCCCAGAATTAGAACTATACTCAAAAGCATGTATCAATAGACTCTACGGTATAGCAGGTTCCAAAATGGCTAAATATATAACTTGATTACTTAGAACTGCCCTAGAGTATTTATGTTTCTTTACAAAGTGAAGCCAAGAATAGAGACCAATCATTTCCAACGCATTTGTTTTAACCTGGGAATAAAGTTCACCTGTCCAAGACTTCATCTATCTATTGAACTGTGGAAAATGAGCTCTTTTCGTGTCGGCGAATCGATGCGATACTTTCACTGATGCAAGTGAAGAAAAGGAAGGATAAAGATACCTAGACCAAAGAAGCATTGTGAGAGAAGCGATATAACTTCTTCCTCTGTATCGAGTCAATGTTCATTGCGTTTAATTGGCTGGCTGCTGCTACCTATTACTACCACTACTACTGCTACTGCTAGTACTGGTACACACTATCGAAACAGTTTCTCAACAGTGGTAGAAGCAGTAGCTTCACAACACCTGCAGTAGATATAGTAGACGCTTGGAATTGGTCCTTTAGCAGAGTTAACCTTGTATTACTTTGATGTTGTTCGGTCTTCCGGTGAGTGAATTATTGCTAAGTATTTGTTATGGTTTAGCGTCATGTATGCTCTATTACGAGACAAAAATTTTCAATAATGATCGAAATGATATTTTCGTTTACCTTACCTTCGTAAAAATTGTCCGGAGAAAAAAATAATTTATAAATGATCAACAAAAAATGAACTTGATAGAAAACACATGTATTTTGTAATGTGCAAAATTGCAGAAAAGAAAAATCATGGCGTCGCCCAGCCAAAGCAGAAAACTTGAAAAACTTACCCGTCCTGCTTCTTGCTATAGCAAACAGGAAACTGAGCACAACTTCTGGTATACTTCTCGTAGCAGTACTATAACCGGTATAGATGCTGTCTTCTACGAAGAATATGTCGGTAGGATGCAAGACCACGACACCGTTGTTAACTGGTTAGGAAACAGAGTTAACCTTTCTTACGTGGTAATTGGCTTCGCCACTGTACTAGTTAGTATCACCACCACACTAGTATGCTCCACCGAAATTGCATACCGAGAGCTGTGGCAAGAAGACTCAACGCCCCGAACAACATTGTATCATCTGTTATGCCAGTTATCTCGCAGCGTCACTTTGATTCCATGCTGACCGAGGCTGATGCATTGCTGACTTTAGGTTCCCTTCATGGAAAGGAAACAAACAAGATATAGCAAAGATCGATAACAGATTTCAACCACTGAGGATACTTATTGATTGTGAAAATCTACAACAACGTAAATAATATACAGTCGCAGATGCGACTTGTAGCATTAATTTTTTAAGTGAAATATTAAAACTAAGAATTGTTCGAGTTTAAGCTTGACATTGGCATTCATTTTCATTGGCAAACATTTTTTCTAGGCAGCTCTCGCAGCGAACACTTCTACGGTCGAATCGCTTTTATGATTTTTCAACATCTTAAAAATTGAGGGAAATTTTTTATCAACTTAACATTTTAATTTATTGAGCAAAAAAATATTGGTTGCCTGTCATTGCTTACCGCAGTAAACCCGTGTCAAGATTGTTCATTGAAATCTTGGCTAGTTTTTTTCCCCAGAAGAACACGGTCGGTAATAAGAAAGGATCAATATCACAAGTTAGGGCAAGTCCCATAGCTCAAAATTTTTACAATCTTCCAAAAAAACGCTTCCTGATCACCTGACTCGATCCACATCCAAAGAACCTTTATGTGTCGAAGTGGACAAATTCCTCAGACTTTTTCACGCAAAAGAGTTACACAACGTGAGATCACTTTCAAATTGAGACTCTTCAGGTGATTTTTCAACTTTTTTATCAAATAATAGACTCCCACATCGTGTCAGACCTTCGTGTCTAGTTTTAAATGTGTTTTCTCGTCCGCGCTACCCAACAATAATCGTGGCAGTATACACATACGTACACACTGAGAAAGAATCGCTGTGTCGAATACATGATCCGAATGAAAGGGAGAATCTTCAACACGGAAACGATGGCCAGTTCGCCGCGGGAGCTCGTACAACTGCACCACTCGTTATCGTTGCCGAACAAATCCGATTGGATTTCCATGTAAAATTGCAGCTTGGCTGGTGATCAGGAGAGACCACCCAGGGCGCCTCGTTTTCATACATCACTACCCTATAGCGCGACGTTATAAACATATATCCCTGTGCTTCTCTTTCGCTTTTATCATAAATCCTTGGCTGACTGGCGCGCAACGCTAACTTTCCGTCGAGATGGTGAATCATCACTGATATTTTACTTCCCGCTTACTTCCTTTTGCACCGTTATACATAGGCCCCTTTATATTGAACGGATGAAGCATTGCGCCCATTGGTCTAGAACTCAGAATTCCACTAGCTCGTCATGTATGCCCGACAGTTTCTTCCATTCTCCGTAATCCAAGTTTATAACGGACTCTAGGATATTCGTACAGTATTCTAAAAAGATCGAAGACCGTTGCGTGACCAAAATTTACCAAGAGAGTCCGGAGAAAACGGAGTGAACAACGAGAAACGAGTGGAGTGCGAGCGTGGAGATCCCCTCGTTCATTTCAGTCTCTCGGAGCTCCGGCGATACGCCGCAGCGAACTCATTTGTGCAATGTCAGGCGCACACCACGTAGGGGGTTGGTGATGGTGGTATAGCAGTAACGGCATAGTGACGCTGGCGTGGCCTCGGTTGAAGAGCTCCAACGCCAGAACGAGCGAATTTAATTTCTGGGTAACGTTACACCTTGAAAGAGAGATCCCGTGAGGAACAGAGAGCGGGAGAGAGAAATCGCTCCCGCATTCCCATTGTGCACTTCTGGCAACGAGCGAGAGAGACCAGATACTCGATCGCAGGACTCCATTTGCGGTTTAGCATAATGGGAACCCAACGCGGCCGTGGCCCAAGGGGTCACCCACACTGTAGTATGAACCAGGCTCCTGCTGGCTCTCATTCACCCGTCGGGACTTCACTGTCACCACCCCTTTGCCGTCTACCACGAACCAAGCGGGTGGCGTATCACAAGCAACGGCATCATCGTAACGTGGCCACATTCAAACGCTACAAATAAGTACGCTACGCCGAAGATGATATTTATATATATTGCGGATGGATGTAATAGAATGAAAAATGAGAGCTCCTTAGGACTCTCAACAATGAAACAGCTAGACAGATATTTTTTTGTCATTTCGGCTCTTGTTTCCATCGAAGAATGAAGACAAGGAGTAGCATTAAATAAAGCTTACATAGTACATTTACAATACGCATGCTGATAGTATACGAAGAAATTGAGGTTCGCCAATTTCGATGTTCTTCACTATATGGTTATTTTATTTTTGAATTTGTATTCGTATCCGATATAAGTCCGTGCAAATTTTCAAAATTATTAGTTGAATTGAAGCAAAACCATTGAATATGGATTATAAGTTTCGAATGCTTCCATGGGACACCACGTATTAAATAAAAGTCCTAAACATCAATCAGAAGTAATAGATCCTGTGTTTTTCTCTGACTAGTCTTTATATTTATGTAACTTGGGGCCTCTTGATTGTTCCAGGATAACCATTAGCGATGAGAGGAGTTGGCTAAGGCAGACAAAAGGAGTCGCGCAGGCGCGACACAAAGGGGAGCTTATTTCGCTGGAAATATGCCTCGGTCCACGAGAAGGATACTATTAAACCCGTTTTTGCTGCTACTCGTCGTAGCGACTAGTTGCAGTAAAGCTTTCGGCTCACGGCAAACAGGTAATAATATATAAATATTTAGCTAATCCAACTATTGATTCTTGACTATTCTTTGAAAAAATTTAGCTTACGTGTCAAGAAAAATGTGCCTCGTATTTTCGACCGCCAGTTCATAAAAGTCTTTGAATTAAGGTCACAAAAAAGGATAGAGGGTGAAATGAAAGAGACAAAGGTCGCAAAAGTCCATTACAGAGATCGTTTGTGTTTCGTAACCTACTAGCAACTTCGAAGATGACGTAGATAAACAGCACTGTGTCCCTGATAGTGGGCGATCTCGTGTGATGTGTCGTAAGTCGTAAGTTATAAAAACCTGTCACTTTCCAACAAGGGTTCCCCGTCGTTGTCCAATGGTAATTGGCCCAAAAGTTATGCGAGGCTAGAAACCTTGGGGCCTTTAGCTACTTCGTCTCTAGCAGGTGGTCTATGGCAGAAGGGGAGTCCTTAGCAGTACAGTGGTTGCGTCAAGAAGAACTGGAGGTCTAATCGCGGAGCAAATAAGATTATCTGATCGAATTTTAATGATGGTGTTGCGTGATGCCTGCAGTAGTGTTGAGAAAGCTCGCAAAAGTAAAGGCGTAGAGGGCGGATGAGATCGACCGAGAGTTGGGTCATTTCGAGCCTAGAACAGTAGAACCACTAGGTGACCCTTGGGAGAGATCGTTGCCGCACGCCTCATAACCACCTTATATTATTTATATAGGGGACCAATCGGAAAGGCCAAGAACGGAGGAAGGAAAGAACGTGTTTCCCTTTCCAGTTCGCAGCGCGTCCCTCGAACATAAACGCGACGCCTGGTATGAAAGCCCCGAGAATGGCAACGTACCCAATGACGCCACAGGAGCTCTAATCTTGAACGGCAAATTTACAACGTATAAACACGCTGTCCTAGTTATCTCACCCAAGCTTCGAGGGTCTCATTGCTCTTTATGGTCATGTAGTCACCACCCCCAGGTGCCTTTCGTGCTACCTGTGCTCCTGGCACTTATACCCTCCATTTATCCCCGCAAGGCTGCAAGTAAAGATGGGCGCGCATGCTCACGACTGGTTCATCCCCTTCTTTGCGTCTTAGCCTAATACTGTCCGGAAATAATATAACTGTTGCGGACAGTACTTACGTTTTCATGCGTCTTCATGGAGCGTTTCATGGTTACATTTGTTATTGGACACACTCTTTTGCATAAAAACTGAAGCATTCAAGCTCTGGACCTGTAATCGAGAATGGTATCAGGTATAATGGATAAAACGAATGATAGTGGTGAACCCGAATGACATTTGGCCAAAAGGGAATGAAACAGAATTCAGAAGACACATGATCTCCAATACTAAGCTAACAGTTGACTGTTGCAGACTGCTATACGCATGGCGTGCTATATTCTTCGTTTCTCTCTACATGGTTCCTTCTTTTTGATGTGATTATTTTTTCCGGTACTCCCAATCGACCTTCCATTCTATAAATAGTATTTGCATTCCTGAAAATCTATTACTTAAGATCAGGAACTCACTTCAGATTTAGTTCCTTGCTCCCTCCCTATTTCGTTCCTTTTTCATTGCTCAAATAAAAAATCTGAATAATCTTCGGAAGCAAGATGACGAAGCAACGAAATCAAGTTAAAAGAAGTTGAAGTGGAAGATTTACAAGCAACTTTGAGAAGCTTACTTATATATTTATTTATAATCATCTCGCCTGACAGCCAGTCCTTAGACTGTTTAATTAGTGAAGAGAACATGAAATCAAACATAGTAACTATACGAAAGTCCTTCGTGACGTTGATCCGGAGCGATGTTCTACTTTTTCTTCCATCTCAGCCTGAAACTGAAAATTTTAGCACGCGACGGGTATACTAACGTGATGCTCCATATCCACGTGCATGACTATAAAAAAAAAAAAAAAAAAAAAAGAAATGAAATAACTTGTCATTGTTTGTTGCCGTCCTGGCAATACCATGTGATATAAAATGACACGAGCTTAACAATAATTCCCGAAAAGTTGATGCGAGCGTTGATTAATCAAGGTCGACAAACAAGTAAAGTAACCCGAACTCGTATGTGGATCGAATATCGGACAGAATTTTTGTGGTTATCGACTTGTAGTTTAATCGAGAAATAAAATATGTCAATACAGAGGTCCAGTGACGCCTTGCGTCGGTTCCATTGAACTCTATAAAACGTTTCTTTTTGTCTCTATGTTATTATTATTCAATGAAGAATTGAGAATAAAATTCAATGCATCACGGCTCGTCATTGTTTCCTACCACACGTATTTTTATGGAAAAAAATACTGTCAGTAAAAAAGCTTCTTGATTTTATTTTACTAAATATTTTGCACTCCCGCTAATTTGAAGCTACACTCGAAATCTGTATGATCGTTAAATTAAAATAATATAACTACAGAGAAATAATGTTAGCGTTGCTCGTGATTTTCAAAGGCCTCAGGGCATTCATAAAAGAGGAACCAACCGTGAGCATTTCAAATTCACATTACCGTGTGCTGCTACAGGAAAGCCGCTTTGATATTGGAACCTGATCTCACTTACAGTACTGCCGTCTTCCACTATCGCACTGATATACTGTTAATACAGGTGATCCCGCTTATTAGGTTGAACCACACGAAATTCCGACCTCATTAGGTACACATAGATGCCAAACAGGGGAAAGGAATAAGATCGGAGGGAGAGAGAGAGAGCGAGAAAGAGAAGCTACAAAGTCGACTGTGAAAGGCAATAGAAGAGGCACTGACGTATGATATCCGATCTGATTTTTATGAGAGTCCACACGTCTTTGTATTATACAATTTGTCAAAATTATTTTCCGCGCAATTTTCTCTTTTATATCTTTCCACGGCCGCTTGTGTTCGAATAATTTTGACCTGAAAGTCAGTAAACCAACTTTGATGAATTTTTCACAGGAATGAAGCTCATGAATCAGGAAACAATGTAGACTGCATTACATTACGATAAATTCTTTCTCACGGGAATGCAAACGGAAAAATAAAATTTTTCATCTCATATTCAACGTTTAAAATTCACCTGTGATTAAAGAAATATCGATTAATAATTAAACACCAATTATCAGTTCGAAAACAAAGAGAATCAGCGGAGTATCAGCTATTTTTGGTAAAAATAACTGCAATATTTTTGGAAAAACGCAAGGACAGTATGTTTTTATGCGGATACAAGAAGCTTTTCAATTCTACAAGATATATGGCGAAACGGAAGTTTCTTCGTATTTCCGTTCTCCATTAATTTTTTTAGTTTCCGGTTCCTACTTTATATCTCTTTCATTTCATTCTTCTTTCGTCGTTCCTGTCTTCATCGTTCAATGGAAATCATTCCTTACTATGAACAGTCAGAGCTTATTTAACGTTTTGGTATGGCCGACTAAGTGCATCATAAAAGTTGCGTTTGAGCGTAAAGGCCTACGCCACCCTTAATGCTACATAGTCTTCCTTCACACACGCTTTCACCATAGGCGAAACTTAGTCGACGGTTACTCGACTCTATTCTCGTTCCTCGTTTGCTTCCCCACCCTACTCCTTTTCTAAGAGAGAAACGAGCGAAAAGCCTCGTGGCATGTCTTAGCTCTGGCGAGGGTTGATTCGCACATAGACATTCTATTATCCTCTGAAGCGCTTTTATCCTGCCTCTTGATGCTTCATGAACTTCGAAAAGTACTAGTTTTCTTTGGCTTTCATTATCTTGGGTAATTCTTGCGTATCTTCTCTCTGACCTAAAGCAGCTAGAAGAGTGCTTCAGCAAGTAGCTTGAGTAAATGAACTCAGTACAATGATTGTCTTTGCTATAATAAAACAGGCTCAAGTGAGTTAAAGAACTGTTAAGTTATCAAATGATACATTTACCAAAAGTTGAAAATTCTGACAGTAACAGAAATTAACAATGTTATCGAGCACGAAAGAATGCATCACTGCGTCGAGCTAGATTTGTCCTGCATAATTGAGTCTTCCTTGTTCGTTAACTCGTTGGAGGAGTATCGCGTGATCTTTTATAGTGTTTGGAAGACCTCAGATCGAACCAATCTCGGCCTTAGACAAGCTAACAACTTGGACGACAAAAATGAAATATCGTTGAATAATAAAACATGCAACTTTTGCGAACAAAACAAAATTGAATTAAGTGAGCTCTTATCAACCAGAGGTTCCAATTCCAGAATAGCTTTGACATATCTTTACTAATCGAAAATCTCCAGAAATTCTAAGATAATTGAAGAGGCAACAATACTAAATTCAAACGTGAACCCGGTATACTTTCGGACTTGTGTTCGCTGTTCTTGATTTATGTTCGCACAACAGAAATGATAGATTTGCTGGCGTACGAATTTAGGGTTTTATGTTATTGATTTTTTTTTTTTTTTTTAATCCGATAAGAAACGACGTTACTGTATTTTTAGGAGCAGCTTCGTATTAAAATACAATTACAATTTGCTGGTTAGAAATATAGTAAAACAATGTCGACATCGCGTGACTAGTCGCAATTTCTTCGCTATTCTCGATCTACATTCTCGACTGGTTAGTCAACTAATAAGCAAACCAAAAACCACAAAAAATGTACGACAAGGGAAGTGTGGGCAAACTTTTCTAATGTGCCATATATATATTGGACGGTACCTGCTTTTTTCTTCGAATTATAAAAATACACTAAACCAAACCAAAAAACTGAAACAGATTCACATTTAGATGGAACATCTGTAATTCATGTATAACGGTTTTGTTTCGTTAAAAAAATGACATTCTGTGGAATATTTTTCATCGTATCCGTTGATTAATCAGGGTTCAATTTTCATTGTAATCATTTCTTATTGAAAAATATCGGAATTTCAAATAAATTTAGTATCAAGGTTAATAAACAAAAATGGGAAGTTTTTTACGTTACCTGTGAAATACGTGAGACGTTCGATGAATATCATTATGCTCAAGTGTTTCTAAAATGATTCGGAGGAGTGTTGATTGCACAACTCTAATAATCACAAGACTTGAACAATAAATAAAATCTCCGAAAACAGAGAAAATTTTGCGGAAGGTGTACAAACACATGTGTCACTATTTCAGCCTATAAAAGAATTTCTATTAAAACATATAAATCCATGTATGATGCTATTTTTGGTCCAATGAGTAGAAAGGATCGAGAATATAAAAACATAAAAAAACCTGACTACTTCATTCAAGTTTTCATTTGTCATTTCATCAGAATCATATATTTTCTTTCTGCTGTGCAGTCATAACGCCCAGTTTTCTGCCAAGAGGTTTTTCCGCTCGTGTACCAGTTTCGATAACCGTCTATTTTATTGCGACACACTCTCAAGAGTGGGATCGATATAGAATGTTTGTATCGGAATACAGAACATTCAAAGTGTACGTATCAAATAAAGAGAACGAGAAAAAAAAGCAAATCCGGACGCTCGCTTTGAATTTTGTCGTGCAAACAATTTTGCAGATTCCCTCGGCAAATTGGAGTGACCACGGTGTCCGTTTTTTATCCAGGAACATTTTTCCCGCTCCATCAAATTCTCTCCTTCACGCACTTCACCCGCACAGATTCAATGGTTTTTCACAATACATCAATGCATTCGATATATATATGCAACTGTGGATAAACGGAGTTATACCTATTATTTCGCCTTATACCCTTACATGCATGCAAGCGCTAATATCGGCCACGCCAATCGCAAAAAGTTTGCGTATCGCCTCGTGAAAATCGTTGTCCAGAAAGCGGCTATTCATACAAAGAAGAGCACTAGAATGGGAGACTACGTGAGCCTTTCGCCTATTCTCACGAGCCTTTGATTTTACCGTCCGGCAGGACTGAATGGTATATTTCAACAAGATTTTGAGATTCTACCCGCTCGATATCATCTCGACTACATACACGTGCATACATGCCACTGTCAAACTATGTACAGGGATATGCTTTTCTATGATGAAATAAACAGTAAAATATAAATGAAAAACAAATCGACAAACTAATTTTCATGAGTGGTTGTTATATCACCGTAGGTATAAAAACACATATATAAATTCAGGTGGCTCGTGAGACTCTCTTACGTACACAGAAATATGCAACGGAAAGAGTGCGTCGCCCATTAAAGCCAAGTGCACACGAATGTGAGTCGGGCTTTCGCTAATGACTTCCTTACGCACGTAATCGTAAAAGTCTCGTTAGTGGTTTCGAGGCAAGTCAGCTGCTGTGGTTTGACGGTTCGCCAGCGGTTATCCATCAGTATACAGCATATGCATACGGCAATACAGACACATACGTATATACATAAAGTCACAGACTGCATTGCCGTCTGCCAGCAGATACCGAAATCTGTAGCGAGTTATTAAACACGCAACCCTCTATAGATAATCAAATGATGTTGCTAAATAGTTTCTAAACAAAAGAACGAAGTGAAAGTATTCACGCAGATAAACGACATCCCACTGGACCTATTAAAACACTCGAGAATATTTTTAGACTGAAAAAAGTTTCGATTACCATATTTTAAGAAAATGTGCGTATATATATTCGTACGGGAGTACATAGCACGTGAAAGAGACAGAAATATTCTAATCCCACCCAAACACATTCACCACGCCTGTATAAACCACTCTCCATACCGAGCTTTCTTTCTTTCTCGCTCTTCATACCTCCTCGTGCCTCTTTCCCTCTGGCTGCAGCCACACGATGTTTATTAATGAACGAGAACGTGGCGAAGCTGAGAAATAAATTCTCGGGAAAGCCGCAACTTCCACTTGCACACGATGCTGTGGTACGTGGCGCGCCCGATGGGCCGCGGGTCTGGTGCAAGAAGCGAAACCAACAGCAGCCCCCTTTAGTGATGTTAAACTCAACTCTACTTTGGCTGGCAGGTCCTCGACGGTCTTGGGGAGAAAATAAGAGAAGGAGAAAGAGTGCACACACCTTGTTGGCTGCACTTGCAGAACCTGCACAGTCTGGCAACTATATATTTTCTCCGTCTCACTCTCTCCTATATGGGGAGTCATAAATAAGAATATGACTTTGGTGTATTACTCAAGAGTCAGGATAGACTTTAACGATAGGAAGAGGAAGACAAGGCATGCACAGAAGTGAGAGACACCAAACTTGGTAACTTGATAGTAATCCTTTATGAATTCGAAGGACGTCGCTTCCGTAAAGCTTGGAAAATATTTTTTTTCTTCTCGTTCAGCACTGGTTATTTGACGCGGTGATAAGAAACGTGATCTGCAGCGAAATATAAAATTCTGTTTCATGGCATTTTCAAGCTGTAATGCGTTAAACTCATTACAATTTCTCATTTCTGAGGCAGAAAAAGTTAACGTCTGCGTGCAATGCAAGTTATTTTTTATGCATCTAAGAGAGTGGCATAAGCACTCGATATTGCATCCACATGTAGTTTTTTTTCCCCAAAGTTAGAATTTTTTTTTCATCGTACAAGAAAACGAACATGTGAAAAATTGATAATCACCTTACAAGCTCAAAAAATTGTTATCCATGACAATTTTTTTAAACACTTAACCTGGATGAAGTTTATCTGAAAATAAATAAATATTTCATCACCTTGAATCCTCAATTCATTCGTTATTTGAACTGCTTCTTCCGATGAATCTTCCGTTACGTTAAAATGTCGCAGTGATGCTTACAAGTGCATCTCCAAATCATTGCAAGTAACAAGCACTGCAGCTCAACTACGTTTATTACTATACGTAACGTATGACATTCATCTCTTCTGTCTATCGTTAGCTCATCTTCAAACACAACCTGTCGTAGCTTCAGCGTTATTTCCAAGCAAATATAGTGAGAAATCTTAAGAGCTGGCAGGTACAAGAGTCAATGTAAAGTACTACACTCCACGGAGTACCTGTGCCCATGTATCCATATATGTCAACATATTGCCCTTCGGGAGGTGGAAATCGACGGAGAGGAATAAAAGACTACGAAGAGTAACGTGCCTCGGAAGAGAGCTCTCTCGTTATGCCAGCTCACGAAGCACTCGAGCACATTTGGCTATATATGTTTAAATAAAAAATTGAGTACTGTAACGCTACCAGAATCACTCGATATTCACTCAACTCATTCAACGAGTATATATGAACAAATTATATATGTATAAGACACATAGATATACGAGGAAAAAAAATTTCTATTATCTGATAGAACGTCGCCTCAAAGTCTGACGTATTTAGAAAATTAATATGTCTAAGCAGCGATAAATCAACCTGAGACAAAATATGTTCAACTCATTTTAGTTCGGCAAATTCAACAAATGATCGCTATCATTTTGATACCGTAAATAAACAGTTGTTTGCATGTTATATTTTATGGAAACGTCAAATCACATTAGCTTTTGGGATAAGTGTCTGAGAACACGCGTGTAAAACTGTGTAATCTTTCCTTACTAATATCTTGAATACAGGACGATGAGTCTTTTTGAAGAAGGATAAAATTTTTTTTTTAAATACTTGGGAAAAACATTTTGGCGAAACTACTACCTTTCTATCATGATGCTTGAAATGTAAATACATGAAAAAATTACGAATAAATCCAAAGACAAGAATCGTCGAATACGGTGAATTCTAAAAATTGTCGCATGCGATTTAAGCTACAAATGTAAATGATTTTCATATGAAATGCAAGGATTGTCATGCGAGGAGATAGTGAATGCTTCCGCTAAAAAATAAGTGAGAAGAATCGAAAAGCAGAAGCGACGATTACAATGATTCACACATATGTTTGCACTTCACAGCCACGAGTTATGCCCGATTCTCTTGGTCGGAATTTGTCTGTTGCACGCGTCCTCGCTCCGCGAATTAGTTTACACACATGTGGAGAAAGTGAGTGAGGGAGTGAGTGGGAATATGGAAGAAGAGAGCACGTGAGAGATGGAGAGATCCTTCGAGATTTAATTAGCTCTGTGGCATACAGGGTGGAACCTAGGAACCCAGGGCTGATTCGCTAGTGAATATATAAAAGATGTGCATGCTGTTGGAGAGCCGGATGCGTGACACAATATAATGAACAACTGGCACTGGAGCAACGATACAGTGTGCATGTATACGCGGCGGTGAAACACATAGAGTTTTCTCTTTCTGGCTGCGTAAACCTGTCGCGCGCTTTACAAAGCTCGTGTCACTGTGACACGAGCGCTCTTCTTTTTCTTTCGTTTCTGTTTTCGTAGTGTATTTTGGTTAGTCGTCTCTTTCTTTTTCACCAGCATTTCGCCTCGTGGTAAGTCTAAATTCGCAAATTTCGCTTTTTCCACGTAGACTATTTTCTCCTATTTGTCTGAGAAAGACAAGAGAGAATATGGTGACTGGCGCCATAGTGAATCCTCCACGTGACTGCTGCGCTTGTTAGTGCTAGCGTGGATTTTTTTTTGACAAGAATTTGCCTCGTTTGTTTGTAAATTCATGGTCCGTGTAGAATAGAATGCCAACTAATACGCGAGGAGAAAGAAAAAACGAAAAAGTTGGATTCCAAACGCCACATCACTGTGTGGTCTCTGCGCAGTGTGCACATC
The DNA here is from genome assembly GCA_948107755.1 of Campoletis raptor. Classification (NCBI taxonomy): domain Eukaryota; kingdom Metazoa; phylum Arthropoda; class Insecta; order Hymenoptera; family Ichneumonidae; genus Campoletis; species Campoletis raptor. The sequence continues at coordinate 17,157,788 of OX403622.1, forward strand.
AAGGCTATTATTAGGCCTAATATCCCATATGTTACCGGTTTCTTGGCATAGGAAATTACAGGGGCTTGTTCAAGCTCTTCTACTCAGGAATCCCTTAGCTCAGAATGAGCTGTGAACCCGAAGTATTTCAGATGCACATGTGGCGAAAAAAGGACTGAAGAGTGCTCAAGTGACATTCAAATAATCAGACGCACGTGTCCCAGGGCAATGAACTAATATACAAAACGAAACAATTAATAACATGGATTTACGAAAAGCAAAATAAATATCAGACAAAAATCTTTGTCATTCTGCATCATTGGTGCAAATAGCTTATTCAGTACCGAATAAAATGTGGATTTATCGCAATATTTGTTCGCTTTCAATCTCCGTGGGAGAAGCTTCAAAGAGTATCATGAAATCTCACATAATGTTTCACGTCAACGAGCTTTCATGCTCTCTTTTAGTATATACATGGATATAGATATAGATAGCAGGTGTACATGTAACACTTCGCAACAATATAAAACTTGGATTTATATCTGTATACTAAAATGACCATCAACAAGAGAAGAAAGACTAAACTATACTATGAATTAGAAGCCACCGAAATAGCGACATAAACCTTAGCTGTCTATTCTTAAAGCGCCAAATCTTCTGTCACTCTCACAGGCTGAAGGAAGAGGAGAAAAAACCAAATATAAAACGGCGTCTGAATGTACGTACGTACATGTTTGTAGTCAGGAGGGTGTCATGGCACTGGTGCGTTTGATGCGTCAATCTTCACTGCGCACGTGTGCCCACCCACGCATTGGACAGGGAACAAAACGTAAGAACAGCGGATGAGATATAACGTTGGTTGAGGGGTAAGAGTGGTAATACGCGCGTACTTAAGTACACGCTCGTAAACGTGCCACGGGTTGACATCCGGCATTATCGTTCCATGATTTACGCATTCCGCGACTGTATTCCACCCCTCGCATCTCCTTTCGGAAAATTTATTATGTCCCTGCTATGACGCTATACGCCTCCTTCGTTTTTCTCTTCTCTTTCTTTTGCTCTCTTTTCTTTTTCCATCTTACGCATTTTGTCGTTTCTATTCTGCACAGATTTTTTTCTCTCACTCTTTCCTACTTTCGTTTCCAACTTCTTCCCTCTATTCTAACGACGCCTTATCTACTTCGCTCTTTTTTAACGCACACCCTCCCAACAGCTAACCGATCACGCTACGACGAACGCACACACGGATTACTGCGTGTAAGACGCTGTTAGCTCTATATACATATATATTCATGTGTCTCGAAGCTTTTCGTATATATGGGTGGCTCCACGAACGACAAATAATCAGATTATTGAAAACTGTTTCATTCACTGGAGGCGACTATTTGTACAGTGTTGAAAAATGCCTGATAGCCTTTGATCGTCCCAACATATTTCCAAACAACAAAGAAAACTGAAACCTGGGTACTCAGCTCTTCTTTGTTGTCTATCTCCCATCCCAACGGAATACTTTTTTCTTTGTAATTATTTCTCTCTTTCAGCCAATATCGAATTATTGATTATGCGATGTTAGTAAACTATAAACAAGATTGCGTATAAAAGCATTAGCTTGTACTAGACGCAATGGTGACAGAAAAAGAGAAAATGTATACAGATATAAATGTTGCATGCGCATATTGTAAAAAGGGCAATCCGATGGGGAATTCTGAAGCATTGAGGAGGGTCTCGAAACTTCTTTAAAGGCTCTAAAAGCCTTCTCAGATACACGCCGAAAACTTCGTTAACGATTCGACGTCTGTCTCTTAAAGTCTCCTGCGAATCACAGGGAGAAGCTATAACGTAGTCACAGTATACAGTTGAAACAGGAACGATAGAGCTGGTGGGAAAAGAAATACGGCTCATAATTATCCTCTTTACGTACTGCCTTATATATATATATATATATATACAGATTATAAGGTTATGCATTATATATTATAATTTAACCGTACTCAGACCGATTTATGTGCATTAAATATTTATACAAACAACCGGTCGTATATTATGCACCCTCGCATTTACATTCAAGTGAATTCTGTATACACAAACCACGCATCCCATCTCATAAAGATCACTTCTAATTAATGAATATTCGTGAAGGAATGATCCTTCGAACTCCTCTCATCAGATCTTTTTTATGCTTTTCCCTTCCAAGCTTCCAAAATTCTACCGAATTTTCTCTAATCGAACCCTAACGTTCCAAGATGCTGGAGCTTAATATTTCAAAACAGTGGAGTGATGACACTTTTTCGATTCCTAAATAATTCACAAAAAGTATTCCAATGTCTCCGACAGCGAATTACTTTCTGTCTCACTTCTATTTTTCTGTTCATCAGATTCACGCTTTCTGACTGTGTCTCATCCATCCATCATTTACGAATTTGACACGCCTTTGTTAATTTGACTGTATTACTATCATTATATGGGCCAAGGTTTACGCCCAAATATTCTCGCGTGTCCCTATTCGTAATGTGAAACGTGTAAAAATACTTCCACTCCCATAATCGCGAATATCTACTCTTAACCCTATTTCAAAGATTTTTTTATGATCTCAACCTCAAATATACTCCATTAAAATTTCGGTACAGATGAATAAACATTATTGAGAAAATCGAATGAAATATGGAATTACATACAAAAATATTATTTCGACGATTATTTATGCGTCAAATTTATGAGTCAAATAAAAAAAATCGAACGAATCAAGAAACAATATTTGATTTAAAAAGTTTTATCATAAAATAAAGCTTTTGAATGATAATATTCTCTTATACGTCCTATACGTACAGGATGTTTTCGTCCAAATGGTAAAGCTTCGTTCCGCAGACGTATAAAAACGAACGCACATACAACAATGATGAAACACACGTATACAATGATGAAGAAGAGAGAAACCAGATGCGGTCACGTGCACCCATTTCGCAATTTTGGGGTGTCTCGGAGGGCGTCATAGGCTCTATTCATGGAATTATGATTCCCTCGTCCATCATAGGATATCCGTTATTTTAGTACAGCTCTTTCAAAGCAAGAAATCAATGGGGCTGGAAGCCATAGTAGAGCTGAAAACGCTGGAGGGTTGAGTATATGGATTTGAGTGTGAACTGCCCTATATTATGGACCGTGAAGTGAGAAGCAAACAGTGTCATCAAATCTGCAGAGATCTCCCCATCTTGCTGTCCCTGTGTATTCATTGGATTGAATACAGAAGTCAAAGGAAACTTTTAGGGACTCAAAGATGGAAAAAATATTGAAAGAAAATAAAATTTTACACAATCTTCGTGATTAAAGATCTGCTTAATAAAAAAGTAACGAATTCAAAGGATACAAGTGTTACATCGTTAAGAAAAAAAGGAAACTAGTTTGTGTATACCGCGCGAAAGAGTGTAAGTTCGAGGGCAAGAAAATTTCGAGGATTCGAGGCTAATTTCAGGAAAGTGTTAGAGTAATAATGCGACGGGCCAGTAAAAGTACGATGCTGTTAACTGCTATGAGGATCGAGTACTGAAGGCTCGCTAGCGAGTAACGCGAGAAGGTTTCTTCAACGTCTACTCTCTCGACCGTGCTCTCTGTATATGTATAGATGCTCGTACGGTTCCGGAAATGGCTAGAGAGCACGCAAGCTAGTAACGCGCAAGATACCTGTATGTAAACTTCATGCAAAGAGAAGGAAAGAAAGAAACAGGAAGAAAGGGGGACAAGAGAAAGAACGTGCGAAGTACTCGCAAAGTCCATCCGTTACTTAAAAGCCTGCGTGCGACAGGTATACGCGGAACCAGCGCAGGCCACGGTGAAGTATAGTGTATATTTAGAGGAGTACAACCTTCCTGATAAACTACACCCGAGTTTATTACAACCGTTTGCGTTACCCATTCGATACTCTTGACTATTGTAATAACGTGCTTTACAAATTATCGATTGAACTTCTCTATATTGATATTACAGTTTGTATCCAAATTCAATCAACGTAAACGGATCGTTGTTGAGGATGTGCCATTGCTTGCTTGGCGTCGAGAAAAAGTTTGAATAAAAAAAAAAAAACTCTCAGCTATTCTGATTCTTGTCGAATATGCATATTTTTCATCGTGATTCGGTGTAGTGTCGTGTTTAACGAATGAATAAATGGATGAATGTGTTACCTTGAACTTCTAATTTTCGATTTTTTACAATATTAATGTCATGATTTATCAAGTTTCTGTGATAATTGAACTTCTGGTTAACTTTCTCTATAAAACGACATGCGCAAATAAAAACATTTGAGATCGTAATTTTAGTGCGAAAAAACGATACAGTCAATATTGTAAAATCTTATTGTAAACAAGTGCAAAATGTGTTTATGTACACAATTGAAAAAATTCAAGTCTAGAAATCGGATTCGTTGTGGTGATTGTAAAGGTTATTGATTTGCATTCATGAGCAATTTTTTAATTAAAAAATCGCGCATGGATGCAAATCATACATTAAAATTCTTGGGGCAAGATATATTGTCGTGAAAAACTCGTTTAACACTGAGAGAAGAGTGCTGCGAGTACTAACAAAGAGCGTGCAAATTTCACTCCAAATAGATATGAAAAATACAAATCCCATTTATAGATATACTAGAATCGATAAACACACGCAATAAGGATTAATTAAATGTCGATATCGACTACAACTCTCCGTTCTCTCATCAACTTTTGAGAATATTATATATAAAATTAAATTGTCCGCAGTGATAGCGGTGTCTATAGTCGTAGCTTCAAATTGTCGAGAAATCCCACATAATTGATTACATTCCGCTTGAGTCTCACGAGGCTGGATACCGATCAAACAGGAGAATATGTTGCAGCTTTCCAACAACCTCGCAATGTTGTTTCGGCGCAGCGAACGTCGGATGTACGCGTTTTGGAACGAGTCTCAACATTATCGAAAACACTGGAGGTTTCCGCGGTAGATTGCTGAACACATAGTCACACACACATAAAATATATATATATATATATATATATTAATATATCCATGTATATACGCGAAGCGGAAACACAGGGTGTACATATACAAGCGCGTAACACCGCAGGAATATCGGTTGCTAGGAGCGTTAATGAAATTTGACTTGGGTTAAAACGACTAGGTATGCTATGGTCCGCCCCGGCTGTCGCTCGCTCTATAACCTGTCCTCTTCCCTTTAACCTCTCTCCGTCTCTTTCTCTGTGATAGCCACATAGCGGTTCACCCACGACCTGATAACGTTAACGGTCGCACGGAGTTTCTTGGTTAAGCGGATGGTGAGATGAGCGGAAACACGAGAATAGAGAGACAGGGGGGAAGTGGGGTCTCATTTCAGTCGCGACATTACAACGAGACCTCTTCCTCTGGACAAATCTTCTTTCGCGTAATAAATATATAGTATATATATATATGTCCATATGGGTATGCGTGTGTGTACGTGGTTGTGTATACACACATTTTGCTTGCATAGGGTTTCACTCAATGTGGACAGATATGTATGCATGTAGAAACTGACGAGCCCCTTCTCATCCAAACTACTCAGCCATTTATGCGTTGACATTACTTGGCATTTATGTCTCACTTACAGACGCTGCAGTGACTGAACCATTTACGTTATTTTATACGATCATTGCACATCCACTTCAACAAGCTTTCTCATACTCCTTTACTCAATTCCTCCAATGAATCTCTCTTTGAAAAGCGTTACGAAAAATTGAATAGGCCACGAAAATTTACCCAAGAAAAAAATATCATTTATTCCCTTTTACTCGTTGTGTTATACCTGATTAAAAAATGAATATTCAATAGCTATTGAAGCTCAGCTATTATACTAAATAAACGTTTTAAAAATGTACATAAAAAATATTTTTTCTCATTCTATTTTATAAAGTGATCTTTTGTTTAGGATTCTTCTTTTATCAGAAAACAGAAATTGCTGAAATTTTCGAAGTTAAATACAAGATGATGTCATATCTATAATATTTTTATTCTGTACTTTCGTAAGAAATGAAAAACAATGGTATAACTTATTACCACCACTGTATTTACGGGTACAGCTATAAATTTTGCTGGTCAGCCACAGGCCACATGAACACTCTACTGGAAAATCAGAAAAGTTACAAGATGGTAGGTTATATAAACTGTACAGAAAGATATCGCTTCGCCAAGTACAAGATTCGGAAATTGAAGTGGATATTTTAGTCTACATTCCATTTTACTTTTATTTTCAAAATTTTAGAGCTCTGAATTTGTAACGATCCTTGAATTTATATATTTTCAGATAGTTTTCTGGTAGCTCGTAGGTATAACTCGTAAGGAATACAAAATTTTATAAAAATTTCAATCCATTCACGGATCCGAATGTTCGAATGTAAACTCACTGATCACTGAATCAAATGGAAGACGATATCAATAATGGGCTTTAATTTGCCGACAAAAAGTTCTTAATCCGTTACGTAAATCCGACATATTATCGGAGACCGAAAGAACGAAACGGTCGACACTGAAAGTGATCCATCACTTAGTATATACCATGAATGATAGTAATGGAGGAAAAGATAAAAAGGAGGAGAAAGCTGTCCAACCAAAGGCTAACTACATCGACGAGGATATCGGTCTCGACGATGTACAGAAACAACCCCTTCCCGCGGGACTTTTAGTCGGAATGAACGGACCATCTAGTCACATTTATAAACTGATGTATTGCTGATTGTGATTGAAGTAAACTCGTGGTCGTTAGTAGAGCTTTCGTATAGTTCACATTCCTGGTATGCTTTCGTACGTTGCTGTTAAAAAGAAAACTGTCATTGTGTGAGGCCACAGGGTTGGACGTGCTCATGGGATTTTCGAAACTGGCGTCCGCTGGGAACCACTGTCCGAACCCTCCAATCACTTTTCTTTCTATTTTTTGCCGATTTTTGCTCTCGCGTACCCCTGATATATCTATTCCATTCCCGATTTAAATCCCTCGACAAAGTCAAAAAGGTATCGCGATATAGGGGGTTGAAGGGAAATCGTTGAGAGTTAGGGAAGAATGGAACCACGAGCTATTTGTGTTCCCCGAGGGAGCTCTCGATAAGTGAAACGAGAGGCGAATGAAGCGACAGAAAGAAAGAAAAAGCCAAATTTAAGAAGTTCAGATCTCGTCAATAGCCTCGGTTTACAACTTTTCTGTATTGTTGAACCACCAGGAAATAATGGAAGAAAAATATGTCGGCAGAATGATAATATAAAAAAGTCGAATCCGAAGGTTAATCCTCCGTATTGGTTAACCCAGCAAAAAAATGAATTAATAGATTGTCTTCTCGAAGTACAATTGCAATAGCTTTGAAAACACATTTCTCATCCCTCTTACTTCAGCAGCGAAGCGATAGACGAAGCTTTTCAAGGTTTGGTTTAGTACGAGTGTCTGATATTAGTTGGCAACAATATCGTGGAGGTTCGAGAAAGGAAGATAGAAGTTAAGAGAAAACGTGTAAAACGCAGTGAAGCAAAAAAAACAATGAAATGGAAATAAAGGTAACCGATAAAGCAATAAAGTGTAAACAGATGGCGAAAAACCTAGTCCCTCCTTCCTCATTTTTCTACTATTTTTATTTGTCCTCTCACCCCTTTCTCGCCCTTTTCATGCTTTCGTAAGCGGCCATTGGGTTAATTTGTAGATACTGTACGCTCCCTCACATTTTATAGGATCCACACACTAAATCAGCCTTATGGCCAAGCTTTTCCCCTTAGCCCCGGTTTCTCCTCGTCGTTCACTATTTCGTATTCTCTCTGTTTAGCACCCACGAGACTTCGTCTTTTTCATTGGCTGACAATATACCTTTCTTTTTCTTTTACATTATTTTCCCCAAATACATAGGCGTCAGAAATTGATAGTATCCCCGCAACCATCGTGATGCTGGTATTCAATTTTGACTGAGTCTAAGAAGACCACCAAATAAGCAATTTCTTAATGTCTGTTTCCAATTACGTTGACCCACTTAATTTCCTTGCAGAATTGTGTAGATTCTTCAACTAATATTTTAGACTAACAAAACGTACCTACAGGAAAAAAATCAAGTTATTATTTATATTTGGAGAAATTGAGAACTACCTGCGAGGCACATATATTTCAGTATTTATGTAATTGACATTAAAACGAAAAGAAGCCACGTTTTTTAAAGTCTTCGATGTGAACTCGAGTAAGTGAACATATATAGATGTATATCCAAATATGTTCTAGAACATGAGAATGTTTGAGCTACACATTTATGTATATCAACCAGCAACTTTGGTTAATTACTAGCGAGCTTGAATTATTTAATTAATCCCGAGGCGGAATAGATGCTAAAGCGACGTGGGAGATGACGAGGACATTTGGCCATTTTATTTAAATGCTCGTTGGAGGGAGAGGGTCATAGGGAAACATCGAGAGAGAACAAGGAAAGCGGGTATGTACATATATATGCATATATAAAAGCATAGAAAGTGGTCATGGAACACACCTGCGCATCCTACCGAACCTCTCGTAACGGAGGAAGCAGCAACCCCAAAGCGAGCCTTATACATCTCGGTAGGGCTATTCTTTGGCTGAGAACAATCACAATTTCTAGCCCCGCGCTGCGACCATACTAACGTCATAACAATCTTAAAGATCTGCTCCCACTAGTAGCAGCAGTGTAAACCACCCGTCGATTTCGTCGCTCTACTTCTTCATATATATATATATATATATATATATATATATACCCCACACCCTTTTTTGAAGTGTCTTCAGCTTTACTGTCAAAGAAAGAAAAGAGTGTACGTAACCACTTGAGTTGCTTTCATGGTCATGATGATTATAATCTTAAATACTTAGTGAAGCTAAACGATTATACCCTTTATTGTAAATACAGAAATTGTTGATATTCGGAAAATTAATTTTGCAACTATCATCTTCACTCATTTGAATACGCATCATAACGTAATGACCCTAGAGCTAGGTATGAACGAGAACTTGAGATAGCTTTTCATACGAGTCACTTTGAAAGTCTCGTTGTTCTATATTATGACAACATAACGAGCAATGAGAGTGACGAACGTTTGCATCAAGACCATAGTTGTCTAGTTGGTATTTGCTTAACATCGTTGAGTGTACTCATGCACAGGCAAATACTCTTGAACTCTTCATGCTATGTACATAATCCAGCCGCGTCATCGTTTGAAATATTAAACTGTGCGAGTTTTATGAAATTAGCCAGAGTTTTAGTGCGGTACTGGAACACGAGCGTACACCTGCGAATTGCAGTTTTTCGCTGCTCTTTCGTTTAATACGGAACCAAAAAGAACCGTGTATGATCCTAATTGACCACAAGTCGTTGGCTTGTATACAGTGTTGAATCCGCTTACCAGAAAAGCTAACGAACGTCATGCTATACGTCCTACACATCCAGTTATGGAGTTTTTCGGGTTGTAATATAAGTCTGTATGGGTCAATGACAAATTATCATTCTAACGATGACGACTCGAAGGTGAGAGAATCAGCTCATCTGACTAAATACAGAATCAACGGAGCAGCATTATTTCGTTACTTATTACCTCCCAATATTTGTTTGCATAATAAAATGAATCTCTAAACTGATTATTTTCTACTTATCTGCAACGTCCAACCCGAACGGACTTCATCCATTGGTATCTATATAAGATTTCTTCCAATCCGTTCTCTATTCGCTATTTCTCTTTACTCTTGATTTTATCAGCCTCAAGCTCTTATAGAGTTGGTCAAAACGATTCAGAAGCGTCCGTTTCTACATTGCATCTATACTTGGATTCTCTGTGCACCACCAATGTCTCATTTCTCTCAGTGGAATGTTGGTGGAAGCCAGCCATTGTCGACCGCGTTTCCGCTGATTGAAAACTGCCGATAGGCGATATCGATTGGGAAACCTCTTGGTCTCTCTGTGTGTCTTATATTTTTCATTGTCCTATACCGCATCCTGTAGCATCCGCGTGTAAGCAATCGACGACTGCCTTCCTTTTCTAGCACTTTCTTCTTTTTAGTTTTATCTTCCTTGCTTTCTTCCGTTCGCCGAGAAATCGAGGATTTCGTTTACTCTCATGGCATCTCTCTCTCTCTCTCTCTCTCTCTTTTTTCTCTCTCTCGAACGAGGTATCCCTGTGGCACTCTTCCACGTATTGTCGACACGGCATTTTCTATTTCTAGAAGTCGTTCTTTTTCGTCTCATCCTCTTTTACGTTTTCCCTTCGAGCTATCCCACCACTTACACGCAAAACAAAAAGCTTTACGCGAATGCACACGCACCCTCAGTCTTTTGGTCTTATTTCTTTCTCGAGCTCGTTCAATTTGTTCCTTGTATCGTTTTTTGTATTTTCATTTTCAGTTTCTTTTGTCTGTTATCTTTTCCTTTTGCAAGGATCGAAATCACGTCCGCGGGTTAAAGCTCTTACACTTACGTATACCATGGACGATGGCGAAAATTGTTCGGCTTCATCGTAAGGATCTGTCACATTCTTGTATACAGGTAATGCTCGTTCAGACTCGAACTTGCCTCAGCAAAGCTTTAACTGGAACTGTGTATATGCTGCAGAATCTGCAGAAGCGCATCGTGAGAATTCAAAGATGAAACTTTTGAGATTCGAGAGGCGAGAAAAATAGTTGGAAAGACCAGAGGGTTTGTAGAGTGGGATAAGAAAAGAGAGAACAAACGAAGAAAAGTCAAAGTCACTGGAAGATAGCGACCGTCGGTTTGCTGTGTTAGAATTCGAGTTAAGACTTGCCCACAGGGATTCTCGGGTAATCGGGTTGGTCAAAGTTTCAAATGCACATATATATTCGCATGCAATATATGTTCACGCGCGATGTAAGAACCAAACTGTCGAGAAGTTTCAGCATCAAGCACTGTCGCACCACATGTCAGGCATCCTTTAGATATGGGCGAGTAATTAATGCTTCATATCTTTATTTTGGTAATAACCATAATCGAAAACTTGATCATTATTAATGTTGGCAATGATCAGGGAACTCAGTAAATTAACTCAACGAATTATTGATCAACGGTTCCAGTAGACATCGCAAAAAATTCACCCAACTCAGTCCAGTACATTCACAACACTATCTTTGTAAAAAGTACGCAGTACAGATTAAGTTAAAAAAAAAAAAAAAAAAAAAAAAAAAAAAAAAAATTAGCCGTTACGGAAATATTTCGTGAAGAGTTCTTGTATGCTTCGGAAACAATCCGTTTTTACAAGGAACTGTGAGTTACGTGACACGTGAAGAAATATTAAGAGCGGTGAGAGAAAAACGAATGAGTAATTGTTCACGAAATAAATACCTTATTACGTGTTAGCGTTGTGGAGAAACAACTCAGAAAAAAATATGGAAAATAGTTCTGGAATTGATTTTGCAAACGGAACAATCTTTGGTGTATTATGGAAACTTTGTGAACAAGTGGGCTACGAATAAAAATGAGTAGGTTATAAGTTACATTGCTCAATGAAAATGAAAGAAAGAAACTGACAGAAGACTGAAAGGGATGAAATTAACCCCTGAAATTTCGGACACAAAAAATGAATAGTCAGTCTTAAGTTCCTAGGATCTAAGCTCTGTGTTGTCAACCACTCGACGGAATGCTAAATTATGTTAAAGGTATATAGGGTAAAGGATTTATGTATACCTACCGGATCGCAAGAGCTTTCCGGGGGCCACAGAAACGATCGAGGTCGCTGGGTTCTACCTATTCACGGAATAAAAAAAAGATGAAGGTTTTGGAATAAAAAAAACGCTGTAAGAACAGTCACGGGCTGTTGGAGCAATGTTTTCAAAGGCTTTCGGGAGTTGCCAGAAAAGCCGGAAGAGCCTGGAGGAAACAAGGGGAACTGAAAGAGAAAAAGAGAAGCAGAATCTGAAAAAAAGAAACAGGAAAGCTTTGCAGAAGCGGATCTAGGATGAGAGAAGAGTTCGAAACAAGATTATGCCTCGGGCGAAATTTCTCTCGCGCCATCGTCACGCGGACTCCAATATTATGGTCGCTTGCCCGCAGGCATTATTCATGGTATGAAAATCCAACATACAATCATTCAGAAATGATTACGAATCAGGTTGAATCGAGATCCGATACGCAAGTAGTGGAATAGGAAAACCGTCGGCGGAAAGCCAGAGATACGTAGACGATTTTGTAGACGTTTCAAAGCAATGATGGTCCGCTGTTTTATAGGGTCCATCGAGGGCCATGTAAGGTTGACCAGCCAATTTTGTGTTCATAGGATATGTATAGCAAGGTCCATTTTCGCAGGTTATTTTTATATAAATAACCTTTCGATGCCATGTTTTATAAAATTCATTTTCCCACATTTATTCGAATTGAAATTAAATGCGGAAGAAAATCGACTATAGCGATATTTCGACCCCACAGAATAAATTTTCTTACTGCTGTGTATTCTCCAGGGAAACATAAGAAGTTCAAGATAATTTGCAAATGTCATTGGGGACGAGAGGATTGAGCACGCACTTCAGTCAGATACGGAAGACGAGTGCGAGTGGCTAAAGCAAGAGTAAAATACATGACGAATGGAATATGGGTTTGAGATGCGAAGAGACAAGTAGAGCAATGGGAACGTCGTGGGAACTTAATTAATCAAAGCCTGGCGCCTCCTTGAGAGTACCTCATTACCGGAATACGGGCGCGAGCGCGAGTAAGTGACCCGAGTATTCAAGCAACAGCGGTAGCAGAGCGACAAGGGTGTGTCACGGTAGTGATCTTAGTAAGAGAGTAGATGGCACTGGTGTTGCATCTATAATTGAAGCGCCTCTAATTACCCGAATGCAGCAGCCACATAAAAAAGAAATAGAATGAGAAAGAAGTGAAAATATATAAAACAGATAATAAATACAAATAATGAAGACACCTGAAACAAAAAAAAAAAAATTAAAAGCTCTGCTTGTTCTGAAGGTGGAGATGTGGATGTAGTAGATGAGGGGCATAAAAAACAGTACAGCACAATAAGTGGAAACGAAGGAAGAAAAACTTGTGGCGCTCAAGGCACGGGATTCCGCGTGAATGGCCTCGGGCAACCGGGATTCCAAGAAGATATGAAGAGGCGAAGGAGTAAGCAGACACAAGAGAGAAGAGGACAATGAGAGAAGAATAAAAGCAACAGAGAGAATAAGAGGAATGATCGCATGCGAGATTTTTTCAGTCGGTTTCTGGAGATTTCTGGTCCGTTGCCACCGCACTCATGAAAAATGACGTAAAAAATCTCTTCGCCATCTAGATATTCGTGTAATGGATGAAAACTCTTAAGAAGTCGAACTTAAACGTGGTATGACAACACTGAGCACTGACAATGATTACTTTTGAGGGAGAATAGGGGTAATAGAAAATCAGCAGCAAAAAAATCATAGAACAAACTCCATAACATAATGTGAAATAATAACCGAACGAAAAGAAAGAAAAACGCGAGTAAAATTGTGCCTGAAATTTTTCGCAAATGTGCAGAAACTCTGATCAACAGTAACTTCACGTAATCACGAGGCCTTGATAGATAAACGTACGAATAAAAACTTCCTCTGGTAACCACTACATTGACCTTTGTTCTGGATAAAAATTTTCCAACTCTCTCATCATTTTCCTCCAATGTTTTTTTCTCTATTTTTGATTAGAGTTAGAAAAATTTTATCCAGAAGAAAGGTCAGTGTCGTGGTTACCAAAGGATGTTTTTATACGACATTGAAAGTCTCATGTATAAAAAGAGTGTACATAATACAGAGTATACAATGCGAAACAATACAGAGTGCCAAACGCAGTACTTCTGGGCCATCTATATGCCGGGCCCGTTAAATATTCCATTCCTTTCATAACGATTCTTCCACGCGAACGTTCTCCCGATTCCCTCTTTCTCACCCTCTCTTTCTCATTCGTACTCAACTCTTGTTACGATATGACGGAATCGTAATGAATATCGTGGTGGAATGGAAATGTTCGGTTGCAGGAAAGTGTGCGCTACACACCTTGCCAAGTGCATAAGAAGAAATGCAAAGAATGGCAGGTTACAGAGACAGATATATAGAAAAATAAAGTGATAGAGAGAGAGCAAAGCAGAAAGGGTGTAAAGAATGGTAGAAGAGCCGTATAAGTTACGAGATTTCCCTATGTAAGAGAAAAATGGAGAAAAAAGATGCCCGAACGGATGAGATAAATTGAAAGAGCTCTCGAAGTTGTCAACTTCTACCCTGTGGGAAGAGAGGAAAGAGAAAAATATATATATACATAGGGGAAAAGATAAGAGCGAACAAGAGGAACAGTGCGACGAGCATCGCAAATCGCCACAAACCCGCCACTGCTTTTTACAAAAGCGTACGGTTTGCGTCTTCTCAACATCTCACTTTTTTTTCTTGTTGTATACCGAACTCCTGCTGCGTACCCTTATTTATTTATTTATTTATTCACAATGCTTGGAAATCTCGTCATTCCATGAATACAATATCAGATGCGTCAGCGAGTCGAATATTTCAAAGGTTTTCCATGAAAATATTTAAAAATATTGGAGATGGGGGATAAAAAGGGAAAGAGACAAGGGCGCAAAATATAGCGGCCCTTGAAGATATTTTATTTACCCGCGGTAAAGGAAGTGGGAAAGCGTCGTTACGAAAACGAGTTGGTGGCCTTGGAAAGGGGAGGAAATTGATACGCGCTCGAAAATACAGTCCTTATACCCACAAGCTTCGAACTTTTCGAGACGTCTCCTGACAAATCCTTTGATTATTCAAAGTAGAAGGAACATTCATTGTATCACTTAAATATTTCCACTCTATGAATTGTTATTCGGATTGTTTTATCGTGCGAACTTTGAAAATACTATATAAATTAAATCTAGCCATCAGCATTCAAAAACTTGTGTCGGGATCATGATTCTCAAAAGTTAAGACCGGCTAGAAACGGGAGCAGCATCGTCTGGTTTGGTATGAACCCGACGGTTGTCTTTTGTTAAATTTTCGTAACAGTACATTTTTACATTCGCATTATCATTAATGTATAAATATAGTATTTAAACATCATCATTGCGAAGCAAAAAGAAGCAAAAGAAGAATATCTTTTTATTTTCTCCCCATGAAATAAACATTTTTGATACTTTGTTAAATTTTTTTCATCTTTTTAGGCTGCTTTTTGAAAGCTGCGTTCATTATTTACATGCACGGAACCAACGAAAACTCGATCCTGATGTATCCAGGAATTATTTCTGATGGGAATCACTGTCTTTTCCGTTTGGTGTATCATCCGATTACAGTTTTATGTACATCTCCCAGTACAGTAAAAGAAATGTTTATGATTTATTCGTTGTGTAAAAACCAAAATATTTTTTCATGGTGTTTTATGACCACAAAGCGAAAAATCTCGGTGGTTTTGTGAGGTCTTATTCGCGGCAGAAACAAACGGAATACTGCTAAAGTATAGAAGGGACAAAATGAGAAAAATAAGTAAAAAGGCAAAAAATAAAAGAAGAGAAAGAAACGCGTGCGGACTGTTGCCACACGCAATTTATACAGCTCGGTTGGAAAAGTTGTTTGAAGGACTCCATCAGACACGAATGTGAGGGAATGGGGCAAAGAAAGTGGTTGAGAGAATGAGAAAAGAGAGAAAACTAGGGTGTGGGAAAAGAACGAGAGTAATAAGTGGCAATGTGACAAACGAGAGGGCGAGAAAGGTATAAGAATATAGAGGGGTACGGAGAAGAAGGAGGACTCCGAAAAGGGTGGAGAAATAAAGTGCGGATACACAAAAGTAGGAGGACAAGGAGACTGACGTACGAGGGGAGGGGCTCGAAAACTTTTTCATAAGTCACTTCGCAGTCGGCGTGGAAGTGGCGCGCGAGCGCCCTTTCGAGTTATTTACTTCCAGACCGTATTCTTCGAGTCACGAAGGAAGCGAACGATGCTATATATGTTATACTGAGCCATAATGTACATGCATATAATATATAGTAACAACAGTGTGGCATAGAGCTATTACCTCAGTCAACCAAAGGCGAAAGGAGAGCAAGGAGCGTTGAAAAGTTTGAGCAAAGAAAAATACGATATACACATGGCATTCAAGTGTAGGAGAATATAGTTTTCCAAAAATTTGTCGGAGGTTCTTAAAAGGTGCGTGACTATCATTAAGCCGGTGGGGAAAAAAAGGGGCAATAATAGTGAGCGATCACCACGAGTGATATTATAAATAGGTCGAAATACAGTGAAGAGATTGAGAGAATAAGATAAAAAATCAGAACAGCTGAATTTTCTTCATTGACATTTTTTAAATCAAGATTTTCATTTATTCGAGAAGAAAACGTGCAGGTATGAAATATCCGCAAGATACGGCTCCCCGATAGTTTCTCACATGGAATATTTTCGTGAAAATAAATTCTTGACAACGCGCTAGCTCATACTTTCGTACGCTTTTGCTGCTTTTTTCGCATTAGTATTACAGGGTTGTGAGCAAAAGGAACCATAAATTTTGCGGGAAGAAATACGCACCAGAGGGTTGAAAGGAAGAAGGAAAAAGGGAGAAAGAAAGAGACACCATAATAAACAGTGCAAGAGGAAATATACATCGAGGGTAGAATCGGAGACCGAATTCAACATGACGTTATATCGTTCAGTGCGGGAGAAAGTGGAGAACAAGCCTGAAGAACTGTAGGGTAAAAGGGGCTGCAGAAATTTCTCCCTCGGGGGCAGTGGCCGGTTTACGCGCCATTTCAATCCGTGACCTCGTCATCGGGGAATGAACGAACCAATTTCGGGCTCGGGTACATAGAGAACGGAACCAGCTGGGAGCTCTTCGAATCCCTTTTTCTCACCACTGAACGTCCCAAGCATCAATTTTTCGTCCCTCCAAATCCTCTTAAGTACGCGAAACACACGATATCGATATATGTTTCTTACTAAATAAGGGCCCTATAACGAATTCATGAATATTTTAATCGATGAATTATCGAGGACATCGCGGTTACATGTGCAGTTTTGAGCGTAAATTATTTTCACCTTATCGTGCTTGATATATAGATAAAACAGGAATAAGAAGATCGAACAGTTGCTAGGCAAAAGTTTGCAAAAAAAGAAAATTCAATTCAGAATTTAGTTTCTCGATAAAGTAGTGACGTTTTGCTTGTTACTTAAATTGTAGCGCAGAGCTTCAGATATAGAATGATACGGTTCACGACTTCCGGTTAAACGAAATCCTTTCCAGAGGAAGAAACTCATCCAATTTCGCATAATAAGAATCTTTATTTCCTTGAAAAAGTAAAATTTTCGAGTCGCTACTTCTTTATTCTTCGGAACTGAGACAGACAGTCGATTTCCTCCCATTTAAAAAGCAGTAAAATCATCTTTCCTACATTCCTATAGGTGAATTTTATAAAATTAGAGACATCCGAGTTTCTGAAATAATTCACCAAAAATTCAAGATTGTCACTTAAAATCTTGACTCGAAAGTTACACTCATAAACCAAAGTCCTGAAATAAAGTAAAAAGTAAGTGGCTTCACCTTTTTCGTGGCCACAATTCAAAGAACCCTTAACATTATTTTCAGATTTTTAAGATCGTAAATGCTCACGGTAGTTCAAGCGCAACATATGACCCCTGACACGTATTAAGACCGCTGTCCCGTTCCAACTATTCTCACAGGAGTTACAGGTTGTAGAGGAAAATGAAAATCGTATTTCCGGATATCCGTGCTTTTAGTATTTCACAGTAAATCCTTTGCCCTAATTTTCTTTCTCTTCAAAACTTTTTCCGTGTTCCTATTTTCCACGGTGTGAAACCGAGGTGAATCCTCGTGTAACTTAACTGGCAAAATGTCCAATGTACGCTTGTACGATTGTATCCGGCGAACGAACAGAACAACTTCCCATTGAATTTACCGTTTACCACGCGCCCTCGAGGGACGCTTTTGAACACCGGTAATTTTTGTTTCCGGTCACTGCACCAGCAATATCACCCCGAAACGTTTTCTTACTCGACCTCACCCTCTTTTTTTTACTTTTTCACTGGAGATTACATCTCACGTGACGAGCTATATCTATTTTTCGTTATATAAGCAGTATGAGTTGGTGTCGATTAGGTTTCGTCGTCGAATGTACGACCTCGTGGTTCAGTCCGGGAGAACGTGACCAATGCAACAGTATAAAAGCTCCACCATCTCATAAAAAGTATTTTATTACGCCCCCATTACCAGACTCAAAAAAAAACTGACTATAGCATAGTACGTATAGCTAATCCTGTTTAAGGGAATAATCAATCAGTCAATATGAGCTTTCTACGAGTACGAATTAAAGATTCGCGGTAGTGAACCGAAACATGTTCATTTTTGAACGAAAACAAATCTTTATACAAACGAATACAAAAGAAACTTCAAACGAAGATCTATGTACCAATTTGGATATTTCGCTGGCGATCAATTGGTTTGGATGGATTTATAATTTATAATGGATAATTTTATAATTTTTCTAGAGTGGGTGCACTGTTATAACTTTTTATGAGGATTTTTTTTTTTTTTGACGAATTGTTCTACGAAGAAGATTCTTCAAGGGGCGACTGTTTGGGGTGTTGATCACTCTTTGTGTTCGATTATCCCGGAGGGACATATGGAATAACTTTTAGTAAAGATTCGATTTTTCAAAGGAATCTTCGTCATTTTTTAGCAGAGTCTTTCTTTCAACTGTTAATGAGGATTTGCGACTAGAGCAGATTCGCTTGGGATCGACCTCCATAGGGGCATTTCGATTAACTTTTCGGATACCAATTATTTCTTTTTATTATATGATTATGAGCAATCAATAAAAATAAATGAAGATTACTTATGAAATTTTTATCCTTCACGATATATCAATCTACTGGATTGAAGGTACCTAAAAATTTGTTCAGTCTCGGAGAGCGACTCGCGAACGTGGATAGGATTATATAGAGAAACTCCTATGGGAGAGACACATAACAGAATTGCGATTTCGAGATCGACAGTGTGAAGGATTGATAGACTGAAAGAGAAAAGGTTGGAAACCAAAATCCCAAGTGTCTTGTAGTGTGAAAGAGATAGACAGATGAAAAAAAAAGGAAGATCGAGATCGCAACATATAAAGCCTATTGCGCAAGCACAGCAATATCAGCTGTAGATCTGAGACATCGCCACATCTCCCGTACTTCTTCCTCTTCTCCGCCCTATGGTACCGTAAAACTTTCTGGATTTCGACGGCTGACAGCTGTCAGCGGCGAAAGAGCGGAGAAAATCGCTGCTGCTGTTGCTGAGACTGTCTCACTTTCCGGTCATATTCTCGAGTTGTGTCAAAGTGTCGACTATTTCGGTGCAACATTCTTCTCTGTTCTCTCTTTCGGAACTATTTCGGCTCACTTCCTATTTGACTTTCGAA
Organism: Campoletis raptor; assembly: GCA_948107755.1. Taxonomy (NCBI): domain Eukaryota; kingdom Metazoa; phylum Arthropoda; class Insecta; order Hymenoptera; family Ichneumonidae; genus Campoletis; species Campoletis raptor. Next base: position 17,177,174 of record OX403622.1, read on the forward strand.
TGTATTTAAATTCTTCATAAAGCTTCCGCATCTTTCCATATTATATTATATACAATTTGAGCTAAGCTGATGCACGAAATAATTCACCCATCACTCTCACCGAAATGAAATAACCACGTTTATTAAAAACTTGCGCCCTTATGAACGAAAATTCGTAAACAAAATGAAGTGAACAGATGCCAATGTTAAAGTTTTTGTTTTTGAGAAATCGAAATATTTTGAATTATCTACAGAACTGGACTTATACTACACTTCTATTTATATACATTTACAGAAGTGTGTATACAAGATTTCAGGTTGGTGAAAAAAAAAAAGATGTCTGGAATGGAGTATAGAAAGAATAGGACCATTAACTGGAGCTGTAATGTTCATTGATTAAATTTCGTGGCTGAATGTAATTATGGATGATTTTGAAGTTTACATCGATGGAATCCATCGAAATGTTTGTTTTTTTCTTCAGGAAAATGCAAAATTAATATGCAATGTTTGGCTACGGTAATAAAACGATAGTTTATCGCGGGCACAAGAAAAATTGAGATAATTGGGAAGTTTCAACAACTGTAAATAAATAAATAAATATATCGTTGCGTTCCATCGATGCAAACTTCAATGTCATAATTATGGAGGTATGGAATGTATGTAACGTTGATGGAACGAGAGCTTTATAACGAAGCTGGCATCCAATCTCGAAGCTGTGAACGATGGAATATTACAATTTCACAGGATTCACAATTCTCTACAAGCTATAATTAAATAGCTATGATTAAACTTGTCATGCAGCCGTAAATGTGTATCTAGGTTAATTGAATTTATTCAACACAATTGATATTGTGGTCACATTTACATAATATATTTTCCAATTATTGAACTATCGCGCAAGCATTTCAGCGGTAACCATTACACCACAATTGTCGATCAAACATGGATTCAAAATGAAGTCCCGCAGAATGACATTGCAATACGAATCGATGTATTTCTTGTTCCAACACTTGAAGGCAAAAGTTCGATACCATTATAATAATGAGGAAGAATAAAGGGAGAGATTATGTAATGAAGCAGAAAATTAACAACGCCGGGCCGATGACGGCTGAGCAAAATTCTGTACGATTCGAGGAGTCTAACGCGAGTGAGAATTGAAAAAAGAATTAGGGCGTAAAGGAGGGGTGTAAAATCGTTAGGGCGACATCGCGTGTCGTTTTAATCAAGAAATTTCGACGTCACGTGACGCGCCCGAGTGACAGCCTAGAAAACTACATTTTGGGGATGGTTGGCAGTCGGTAGTTACTTAGATCGAGAGTTTTTTTTATGTGTGTATTGTATCGTTGAGCTATATCTATAGATATATACACAAATGTCTTCTGTACCTAGCACGCTATTTGTAAGAATCACTATTGCTCCCTCATTCTCCTTTTATTGGCCTCTACGTAAAGCAATTCGCCATTTGTGGGTGAATTACGGCCGTTTGCAGGACTCTTGCCTCGTTAGAAAACGAGCCAGAGATTTCGCGGTTCCATGAAATATACGAAAAACTACGAAAAGTAATGTTTCTTCTTCACCCCTATATGTTTTCTATACTGTGTGTTAAATGGCTGCTCGATCAGGCGTGAACAAAGCTTCTCGCGACTACTCGTATCCAGAACGTTACTCAAATTCTCACCCATAAGAAATATCGTACATGGTCTCATTCGATTTTCTTTAAATGCTTTTATCACAAGCGTAAATTGACGGCGCGTGAAATAGAACGTCTTGATACTTTACCATCAAAATTTCGCAAATATATTTATTGAGTTTATTGAGGAATAACTGTGTATTTCGTATATAGTGAAATTGTGAAGTCTGTCTTCTCGTATTTCGAATATCTAGAGATAAGGGGCAGGTTATAACCATACGTTTAGAAGTATGCTGAGTCGAAATAATTTCGATAGAAAAATAACTGCACCGATAAAGTGTTCCAGCAGATTGTTGTCTTACGCTTTACCAATTATGAACAAAAAATGGCTAATTTTGAGAATATTCTAGTTGTAGTATATATGCTCACTTGATTGGATTCATATTTCTCCCATAATTGTTCTATGTTCGGATTTTATTTTGACGAAGAGCCCATAGAGAAATGTGCATTCAGGTATTTGCAATGTGCACGTTCGTTCGGAAAAAGTGTAAACCTCGTTATTTTATTTCGATAAAACGATATATAATTCGCCGAGGATTTATGCCATACACTAACGACTACTCATATCATAATAATATATTGTAACGGGACAATCTTATCCCTTAGCGAGGGCTAGAGGCCTACGAGTGGAGCACTCTCGCTTAAGTACCGCACCTCGCGTACGCCCATAAGGCTCCCAATCTTTCCAATCTCCTTCTCTTTATTCCTACCGAAAACGAATCAATCATAAGAATATCGAGTCCCTCCGACCGACGGTGCCTGAGAAAACCCAAGTTCTCAGCTTGCGAGGTAAAAGTACGGCCTTATCGTACGATAAAAGTATTGCTGATATCTATATCAGGCTTTTCCACCTTGATGTGTCAGAATACGCGCTCTTCAACACAGTCGCTCCGGATGTATATCCGTCCTACTCTAAAATAATTCTCTGTTGAAAATGTAATCGTCTCAAAGATCGAGTCGAGTGATATACGCATCTTTAACGTAAGACTGGCAAACCTTGAGGTGATTCTTGCTCCAGACAAAATCCACTGGTCAATCCATGAAACTGCGCAGTAACTTTTGCTCTTAAGAGTGAGATAGGAGAGAATCTAACGCAAAATATCAACTTTCGATGTTTGAATATGGAGCGGTTTAAATATCGAAACTTCTCAATATTCAATCACATAGAACACTTATTGTTTTATTAATACTTTTAACTAAACGGAATGAAACACATTAGGCATACAATTATCAACAAATACACCACATTACATATAATCGACTTTTTCATGATTTCAAAGCTTTTGTACTTCGAGGAGTGTTGAAAATAGGGTCGATTTCAATAATTCTTTTAATCTGTAGATTGTAGTTTTTGTAAAAAATTTGTCGCTAGGTAAAAGTCTTATGTACCGAAAATTATTAAAATCGGTTGTTGATATTTCTAAAATAGTTATCTTTTTCCAAAACACCATTTTCAACCAAGAGAATTTTGATGTTTAAACATCTGTCAAATCGAGATGAAATTGTTTCTCATAACTGCAACATGTTATGGATTTCTAAATCTTTTTCTCCACTCCAGTCGTATATGTCAGCCCTTGATGTCCAATGCACTATATTAACACGTATCAAATGCAACGATCTTAGAGATTTCGTGAAGCTGGAAGCAAAAACTAAATTTTCTTTCCCAAAAAGCAAACCAACCGGAAATTATTCTGCGCACTAGAAGAATATAGAGAAAAAGAGAAGAGAGACAGAGAGAGAGAGAGAGAGAGAGAGAGAGAGAGAAAAGAAGGTACCAAGCGGTGCGTTGTTAATCGAGAAATAGTTCATCCACGACGAGTTTTACGATATACATATACCTTGGCCAAGTGGGTTCAGCCTCTCACGAGATTATAAACGGGTGGGGATACGATAGCGGAAAGAGAGCGCGTTGGAATGAGAAGGAAAGATGTAAATTAAATGCCATGTACCATTGAGAAATAGTTTGCGGCGTATAAACATAGCGGAATAGTTCGAGAGTGAATTACGGTCCCGCTCTCGCGAGGGTCGTTACCAGGAGAGAGAGATGCAAGCAGAAGAAAAGAGACAAAGATAGGGGGAGGAAAGTAGAAAGTCTACGAAAGTAATGAGCCCCTAATTGCGCCAGTTGCTATATATAGGAGGACGCCTAAGAGTTGGAGTTCTCGCACGTTGAGCAAAACGAGTGTGTTACGCGATTTTCCTGTTCTTGTTGGAGCCAACCAACTCCATGGTCTATTACTTGAAGGGCCTGCGAATGAGTGACAAATTACATATAACATAGCATAAACATTGGTTATATATTCGTGTACAAACATCAGTAGAAAAATTAATTTTACAGAGTAGACGAGGCTAAAGAAAAAGTCTAAAGAGAACTCGACTAATGCGTCTAGAATCAGATGTATACAAAATATACATGTGCACTACACTCGAGACACTCACTTAAACACGTGACTTTTGTGCAGAAAAGGCAACAGGATTCACACAACAGTTAATAACGTGCTTTAGTCAAAAAAAAAAAAAAAATAACAATGAATAGCAGCAGACATTGAATAAACAAAAAATAAAATGAAACGATCTGATTCAGTGGCTCAATTTAACTGTCGTGCAATTAAATGCTAAAATAATTTTGCACTAAGGCTACACTGTGAATACAATAATTATTACAAAAATAAGAATAAAGTGATTATGCCAAGGATAATTGGTTTGTTCAACTATTTAATTCATAGCATATATTTGAAAATAGAGTGCCAGGATACCTCAGCTGAAAATTTGACATTTGAGGGTTGTTCGTGCCCGTTATAAGTCGTTGCTGAGTTTGCCTCTTGAAACTGTTTTCCATCGTTTTTTTCACAATATATATATATTAGTTACCATGTGGATATATATCGAGCTGTAGTCATTATCCCTTCGAGTTGGCACGAGTGCGATGAGTGCTGAACATTTCACCACAAAACGTATGTATACCACTCTCTGTACGTGCGGTTTTACGAGCCACCGCCCCTCAGTGAGCTCCGAGGGGGTCGCTTGAACCCTTAACGAGCGCCACTTTCACTCGGACAACTTTTGGGTGCTTATGTAGGCACAGGGCGTCTCTGTGGAAGGAGAAAACGCGGGACGAGGAAAAGGAGAGAGAAAGAGTGAGCGGAAAAGATAGATAATGAGAAATAGAAAGAGACGGTGATAATCTGCCAAACGACGAAAGGTAAAACCCACAGAGCCAAAACTCCTAAGCTATACTCGTAAAGCTCATCTTCTCGTTCGAGAGTCAATATTTGTACTATAATATCGAGTCGGAAACTAACGATTACTCGACGTCGCGACTCCGTTGACGTTGCTGAAGTTGCAATAACTCCTGAGGGGTTCACAGTGGTACGAGTTGAGCAAAAGAAAAGGGAGACGGAGGCTGGGAACGATGAGAAAGTATATAAATGAGAAAAAGAAAAAGATTGAATCCAAGACAGAGAGAGAGAGAGAGAGAGAGAGAGAGAGAGAGAGAGAGTGAGTGGGAAAGTATGGCGTGAGAATTTCATGGCTCACAGCGAGTATTGTTGACCACTAGGACTCTTCGATGCCTCCGCAGAAGCCCGTTAAGCTCTTACGATCAACGCCTCTCTTTTTTTTATCAATCAAGACCCTTTTTCTATAAACTCTACGGTTCATTTAATTATTTTTTCTTTTCTTCTTTTATCATACTCTTTCAATTCTCTCAACAATACTCGTACAGGGGTATAGATCTTTTCCCTGAATTTTTTGCTCCTTTCCCCACGTTTTTCTCTTTGCATCTTTTTCGTTCGAACAAAATGGATGTGCGGTTTTCCCGGTGTATATTCGAATCTCTCGAGTGAATTTATAGCAGTGAGGGGGAAAACGGAGAAAAACGGGCGAGAGCTCGCGCATGGAAATGAATAAATAAATATGGATCCCCGATATGCCCGTTAGCTTGGACTCTCGCGAAAAATTCTTATCTGCTTCGGTTGAGTACGAGAGGGCGTTTGCGCCTCTTGCGGGTTGCTTGATTTATACTTTTTAAACCGTTCGTTGGGACGCTGTACGGGATGAGGCGAAGGGAACTTTGCCTTTTCCAAACCGAGGGTGCGATTGTTGCCGCCAGAGATTTTTCCGTCTCACTTTTTCTCTCCACTCTCTATGCCTCTCTTTCGCTCAAACTCCCAATCGCAAGCTCCCACGCCGTTCGAAGAGTTACTTTTAATCTTTATACCGTCTCTGTCTACACTCCTTGCCCTTCTTCTCTTTCTCTCGCTCTTTTATGTTTTGCACACCCTCGTCTCGAACGCGTTTTTGTAGCCGTATGAGAATTTGCAAACACCGCAATGTTCCCTGGGCAAAGAGAACTCTGTTTCTATTGGATGAAACTACACTCCCGTGGGTATCAGGGCTGCACAGATTTATGGATTCGGCGAATATGAATAAAAAGTGTACGGCTACTGGACAAAAACGGTTAAGAGAGACGGAGAACGAGAGACTAATAGACGAGAAGGAATGTGCATCCGAAGTGAGAAAAGAAGTAAAAAAAAAAAAAAAGAGGGAACATAGATTCGAAAAACCCGTCGAATACGAACATCAAATGTTGATTTCATTCGGCATTATTCAGAGATAAAATGTCTATTTCAATTAGAATATAGCGAGTAAAACTTTGTATTGCCGATATACATTTCCGTTTCGAAATACGTTTATAAGTTTTCATCAGGCTTGTGGTGCTTTTTTTCCCACTTTCGATATCGATATTCATCGTCAGTTTAATTTAACAAATTTCTCCGACCACTTGCTTTAGTTGAATTTTTAATATTATGGCAACTCATAGGCTCACAGACGATGGTCTTTGTCAATATCATTGGAATTTCAGTTATTATCGGAACTATTTGCTACCTATGTACAAGGAGAAATAGGATAGTGGAAGACATAATTTAGGCAAACTGATAACTTCAAGTCAACCCCATACAGAAACGCACCCTCGGAAATAATCCAGCGGATTCTCATCTACCTCTCTCTCTCTCTCTCTCACTCTTATCTCTCACAGCCCTTTGTATCCTCTATATACGGTAACGTCTATACGGTAACGACGATGACGATAACTTGCTCCCCAAAGCCACCCCTCGAGAGAGCCACGTCGACTCGTCAACTCGTCCCCAATTCGAGAACTCATACTGTACCCGATCGAGGTGCAGAAACCCATCATTTCGCCGTCGTCCCTTGTCACCCTTCGTCTAGCGAGTATTGTGGCCCGCCTCGCACATCTAAAATTACTTCGTCATGTTGCTGCTACGTTAAGGACTTTACGCCCTAGCTATTCCTTAAACAATAATTCTCGGATCTCAATCCCTCCCGATATTCAAACCCAATCAATGATGATGAACACGATATTACTTCGCTGTATTATGGAAACTCGACTTTCAGTTCAAAACGTTCGATTCAAGGTATCATTTGAATGAATGTATTTTTCCTCCTACGAAAAATATTTCCCTCATGAAAGTGATGTTTTTCTCTACACGGTTGTAAACACGTGAAAAAATCTGATCTTGAAATAAACTGATTGCTTCCAGAAGCATAACTTCTGGCGACCTCTTTTTACCTTTTCAAGTACCCAGGAGTTAACCGGCAATAGAATGTCGTATGAATTTGAAATAAATAAATATATGTGTAAATATATATGTATACCCTATTTTTACTTTGGTAAAACAATTGTCTAAGCCCCGTTTTGAATTTTTGTGTTATAGAATGCGCATTTCCAACACGATGGGAAGGCACTTGGTTCCAAAGTGGTGTACGTCAGCCGATTCTCTTATCGGGAAACATATTATCAAGCAAGGGAAGATGTTTGCATAACGAGGGAGACAAATTTCTACTTGTCGACGAGTAAGTATGACAAAAGATAACAATGCATTGAACGGTGAATTGGACTTAAAAGAATAAACGTTTAGATCGCTCGCGGCAATCAAGAAATGTTTGATGTCTGTCTGAACTCCTGTAATATTGGGACAGGATGTGATTACTCAGAAATTAGTGTGTGATGAATTGACGAAGGGATGAGACTTTAGGGAAGAGTGAAAGGGGAATAATACAATGTCATCGGGGTACGCATTGGAAGAGCGAGGCGAGTCTCCTCGCTCTTCTCCGCGCTTTCTACTCTATTAGCGAGTACCAATAATGGAGAATTTGGGATAGCAAAACGCTCGGTACACACGACAAGCGAACGAGCACAGTATTCCGGAACAAGCACAAGCTGGCAGAGGGATGACTTTGGCCGGAGGGTGTTCTGTTAGAGTGAGGTGAAAAATATATATCTATAGTACAAGAAGAAGAGAGAGTGGAAGAGAGAATAATAAGAGATCCAGAGGAAAGCATGAGGGGATTGTGAGAGGGGTTCTACTGGCTAGTTCATTCGTCCATTCTTCCTTTTCCGTTAGAGTACCAAAAATCATACAATGACTCATGAATACTGACAAAAAATATCCACATAATACGAGTACACACACGTACTCGTGCAATTTTTGGATCATATATAAATGTACGTGTCTGCATATTCTCGCGTGAATACGTTTGCTAGCGTTCCTCGGATGTTGTAATTTTAGTACGCAATGGGGTTATAGTCATTGTGGAATTCTTTGTAAACTGACAGAGAAGAAAGACCAGACTGGTCAGTTTGTACTGAAAGTTTATCTGAGTTCATCACGAGATCTGACATTAAATGACAATACAGAAATAAACCATCACAACGAGTTTAAAGATCCAAACACCAAATATGATTTGGGCAAACTCGCAATGAAAATCAAATGAAATACTGGACCGAAAGTTTGATAAGATTAACATGTAAACAAATCTCTGTCGTGGAGAAAAACAATGTCATTGATTTCGTTATTATCATCTCTTCGATCGTAGCCGCCAATGAAATGGTCCACGTAGAACTTTATAAGCTTCGAAGTTGAAAAGAGCGTTAGACCGCATGAGAGAAAATTTGCTAAAGGCGTTTTTCAATTCTGAACTTTTTGTTTTGTTTAGCAACACTTTGTGCTCCTTTTATTCAGATTCACATGGTCCATTCCAGTGGTTGTTACAACGCCGCATAAATAAGCGGAATAACGAAGTTAATCAGTCGTTTTTTATGTACAACTACCTTAACAAAACGATGGGGAAGCGTCAGAAGGGAGAAAATGAGACAAGTCGTTGAAACAATGTTAAAATGCTGGTAATGCTTGCCTATGGTACATAAAAATCAAAGCACGTACATATATATAGCTCGACTCTGCACGTTTAAATATATATGCACAGTCGAGCTTTTTATTCGTGGCTCGAGATTATTTGGCTTTCGTCACGAGCTCTTCTTTCAACATTGGCTTTATCACCTACACACTACCAGGTTAACGAAGCTTTTGTGATTCCCGACTGAAAACGATTTCCGCTATTTCACTTTCTCGCTCTTGCCAACTCCTGACGAATGGAGAATTGGCCAGATTACGTCTGACGTCATTAAAATGGGGAGACAAGCAAGAAAAAAATAGCAATAAAAGCCCGAACAATATTGAAAATGGTGTTGAGAAAAGCTGCAGTGTTTTCAAGGAAAAGCCGAAAAAAGATGTGAAAAAATATTAATAAATACGAACTTCTCGAGTTATTTTCTAAAGAAATTGGTGCTTGTCAATTAGAAAAACGTTCAAGCTGGCATGGAAAACTTTAACGTTCAAAACGGTATTCTTTCAATAGACAATCCATAGGAATTGCATACGCTTACCCGTTTTACCACGTAATTATTTTGTAGTATTATTTTTTTTTACCTTCATTATTTGTTATGCATTCGTGCTGTAATATGGTTGTTCGGCGGGCCGCGCGCTCGTTGCGATCCGTGTGTTTTCGCTGTTCCCACCGTGGCTGCCTCGCCGCGGTCGACCGCCTCGAGCGAGAGCCTGTCTTCGCCACAGTTGCAGTTGCAGAGCTCCACTTTTGCTCGACGACATTCATTGTGAAAACACGCTTGAAGGGACTTTCGTCAGTGATAATGCAGACAGTCTTAGACGACTGTTTGATATTACCAATGGAAAGTTTTCTGAAATTATAAAAAAAAAAAATATTTATATTAAATGACATTCAGGCAATAAAAAACATCGTTGCTCCAGCTAGAGTGAGACGTCTTCCTAATGTTTATGCCTGGGCACCAGCTAATACGAAATGTACGTAAGCAGTACGAATATCTTTCTCTCTTGGTGTTCCATATCCGCTACCAGTATACGAGAGTTAATCTACATAATTAATTCTCGCACGACATAGGCGTTATTCTAAATACTGCTCCTTGCGCAATCTTGTTTTCCCTCGTTACGCTCACTCCAGATTCTCATTCACATGATTTCCGAGCTAATGCAAATGTCCTGAATCCTGATCACCGAAGAAACACCCACAAACAAATTTACATTCGTTACTTCGTGAACAAATTCACTATCCAGCGAAGTGTTCGGTCGCATCTTGACTGGTAATTAATTTTAATTACAATAATGTTTCGTGAATACGTCTCATTATTCCTCGAGTTGGTTCGATCGCATTGGATGAAAAAACGTTCCTTTTTAGTCCTTGATAAAGTAAAATTATACGTTTTTTTTTTTAATTTTGAGCTAAAATTTGAAGGAGCATTATTCATAAAATAAACTATAAAATATTTTGTGATGAAAATACGTAACACTTGTGGGAATTTTTTGTTGCAGAAAGTCATGCTACCGTTGTGTCGTCATTCACGAGAAGCACTCGAATGTACTGCAATACAAAGAGAGTAAGTATTTAATCATGCACCATTTTTTTTTATCGATTTTTTATTTTATTATTTTATTTTTTTTATATTTTCGATATAATTTTTTTATAACGTTGTCAGGTTCGTTTATCCTGCCACACCATGTCCGGTGAATTATGTCCTCTGCTTTGTAATCGAATTCGCGTTTTCTCATTTGCCGTACGGCGGCAGAAATGAATCTTGTGCCTGTTGTTTGTTTTCTTGTTGTCCATTTTGGCAAGGAAGCTTTAAACTCTCTGATATCAGATGACTCCTGATTTTGTCAACATGGGCCCTATACCCTGCTACTCTTTCGCCTATCGTTAAAAACCTGCAAACATATACGACTAAGTCGCCGGAGGTTCGGCCTCCCGCTCATTCCATCATTCCATCAATATTAGTTCGCTACGAAAGCTTTCAATATACATCCATCCTATAGAAACCCGAAAAGTCACAAAAGGGTCGATCCATTAATTATAGTACCTACGGATGGTTAATTAAAAGCTCTATGTCTAAGTCGAGGGTGATGTCATTTCATCGGTTTCACTGCGCAAAATCCACTCAGTAGAGAAGACGTCCAGTAACAGAAATGGATCTCGAGCACATTATACATAATATACGTTCATGTTATTTCATTAATGAACATAGATTATAAAAATATATATTGCATATATATACACGAAACTGAAAATTCTTGGCTGATGTAGAAGAACTTCTGTCAGAACTCTGATTGAGAATGCTTTAAAGTAGATGGAGAACGAGAGGTAAACTAGAAACGTAAAGGGCCGGAGGAGTTTCTTCTGCTACGAGCAATGTATATCATCACCGTAGGTCTTTGCTACTTGAGGCCTTGGTTCGAGTCTAGAATTATTCGAGTAGAACTTAATGACGTTCTCCTGTCGGTGAAAACGTCACGAAGACGATGAGAGTAGACGAGGGACGTCGAAAAAGGAGAATCATGATGGGGAAGAGTAAGAGAGACAGAAAGAAAGGGAACGGGAGAGAACTCGCTCAAGGAGGTGAAACAGCTCGGATCCTTTCTACTCGAGGCATTTACTATCCCTGACGCAATGCACCAAAGACAATTAAGGTCATCTTATGGCTATAGAGCCACGCTCGAGTTGACTAGCTTTCATCCATTCGTGGTAGTGAAATATCATGCAGCAGCTGTCATGAGGACAAGTTACTCATAACTTAAGGTGAAAAAAGTACGAACTGTTTAATATTTTACGTCTGTTTTTCTCGGGATCCAACTGAAAGCCCACTGCAGAAGTGTTCACGTAGAGATTGATTTCTTAGTTGGTATAATTTTAACTAATAAGAGCCTCTATTAAAAAGCTACGACTGAAACCGCGATAGCAAATACATTTGACCAAGTAGTATAGCTGACTATGAATTTAAAACTTCTCGAAAATGTTTTTATTCTGTCGATTCTGTCTCCATTTTATACTTTTCCATCATTCCTCGATCTATACCAATGCTCTACAATTTGAATTCAATCTAGAAGTAATCAAATTGAATATTTGATTTGGGTTGTTGTGATCTTCGAATCGTGGATGATATTTTCTTGAATTGATTCTATGAATAATCTTATTTCCCTCGTTGCGATGATCAATATTTTCACTTTAAAACCTACTAAACATAATAATTCTAACGAAAAATGTAAACCTTCATATTCCATCATTAGGAAGCAGTATGAAAGGGCGCAAAAAAATTCAGGATATATCAAAGATCTGATTTCGGATTGCCAGCATTGGTGGCGGTGAAAAAGAATCTAAATAATGATTGTATGTTGGAAAACGGTTTGTTCTCTCAAAATGAAAATTAGAAAAAAATAAAGTTGTGTGAGATGTGCGGGTGGAGCACGACGGAGTTTAACTCACGAGAGAGATTGCCAAGTCTCGTGACTGCTCGGGATCTCGTGCGATCAGAAAAGGGCGCTTATAGCGCCGCCACGTTTCTCGCTACGTAATCGCACGTGCGGGTTTGTCGCAGCTTTTTTTTATTTTCGCTACGCTATTCACCTCATACACGTTTCACGGCCCAAGCGAGAAAGAGGAAAGGAACACGAAAGCTACAATTTTTCGACAATTTGTCAAAGTCTGCTCGCTCGTCTACTACCACGTCCTTCGCCAAAACCTGGCAACATCTCACACCCAAAGGGTTGTCGTTTCTTATTCTTTTTTTCATATTTTTCTCTTCATTTTGTTCAATCGGATTTTAATCTCTTTCCTGCCATACCAGGAAACGTCGTAGGTACGTTTTGTGGTCAAACGTTTCAGTTATTCGCAGATAGATGAAAAGCACAATTCAGGACAAAATTTTTTAGAAGATGAAACTTCTCTCATTGTTACCTACATACATACATTCTTTTTGGGAAATTCAATAAGATTATACTTTTTACTAGTACACTCTTTAGTCTTCAGTACAATAAGGCTCAAAACTTTTGAACAAATTAAAAAGTCTATTATATCCATCATACTTTATCGCTGTGTACACATATGGAAGCTGTGGTTGATCGTCTCGTATACCCTTGAAAATATGTCGCCTTCAGCCCTGTAACGAAAACTCCACCGTCCTGTGACCCACGGGCGAACAGAAAAGTGCAAGAGAGTGATGGAAGGGTGACGTAGCATGCCATTCCAAATCACTTATTTTCTCTCTTTCTCTCATTCTCTCAGACTCTTTTCCACGCTTCACCGGCAAAAACACGGCATTGCACTTTTTCGCGAGATTTAATAGTTTTAAAATGGCGAGTTTCTTTCGTCCTTTCCCTTCGACGCTTACTCAGACTCTCTGTCCTTTTCTCTTTCTCTTTTTTTCTCGCTGCTTTGAAGCGTGACCGCGAATGGTCTTGCGGGAAAAGTCGAGCTCGTTGAGATATTGCTCGAAGCAGAAAGCAGACAGGACTACCCTGTACGACGACGCCTCTACAAGTGAAACTACGAAGAAACGTCGTAGAAGAGAAAAGAGCGAGATATAACGAGGGGTTGGAGCTTGAAGGATATACTATATACGTGTTTCCCCATCTTTTCCATTATTTTTCGTAGATGTTCTTCTATATCTCGAATTTCTTTCGACTCAAATTTAGTTTTCTCCACTTGTTCGGAAAAATTTTGTGACTTTTTTGTCAATTCAATCGAAAAAAAACTATTTCATACGTTGACATATCGTCGGAAGACAAGATTTTTGTTGATGCTTTAGTCGACATTGTTGCTGGTATTTTTACGATTGTACTTTTTTTTTTAATCTTTCAGCCTACTGCCACAATAGAAACTCATTAGCTTCGCTATGCTCCTATATAACCGGAGATGCTTTGTTGTACTCCATGTTTCGGGAAGAAGCACTGGCGGTCCCGTGCCCATTTCGGGGTCCCATGACCTTCACTTATAATCGAGGTCGTGGCACTTGCTCGAGCCACCAGAGCAATGTTGATACATGCACAGATGACAGCAGACTTCTCTTCAAGTATCAGGCATGCCCGGATGTACCAGCTTCCGAGAGTGCAGGTAAAAATTGTTTTTTTGGAAATACATTCAAAGTTTGTTCAATCCAACCAGACCATACACTTGTTAAAGCAAATTTATATCAGACATTTTAAGCTTACAGTGCCTCGTTCACGTGACACAAATTTAAAGAAATACACTTATTAATATCCACACTGGCCGAAAGTTCGTTTACAAGTGCTAAATGGATTTACAATTTTATATTTAAATTGAACCAATGTAGCTATGAATCGAATACCTAGAAGACTGATTTTTCGTTGCCAAAAACGAATCTCAAGCATTTTAACTAAGATTTTAACTAAAAGGATTTGAAAATTTCGTCCGTCGTTTTTACCTTGGATTCAATAATTAAAAACGCATTTCATTCTAACTTACCCTGAAAGACAAATTTCGCCGTGTCAGCTCAATTTATTTTTTAATTGAACAATTTGTTAATCCAATTATTATTTAATTGCGGTATATAAGTTGAATCAATGTGAATTGATTCAACTTATTGATTGACTGATTGAGAATAGAATGTACTGTTGAAATATACTGAACAAATGATTCTGTTAATAGGACAGATATCGCTTCAGTTCCCTTTTTCAAATATTGTTTGGCTTGTTACGATATATTCATTTTTATTCGTGAAATCTTTTGTTTGAATAATATTGATGGAATATTTTGTTGAGAGGCCTGGTTGTAATATATAGTTAACACCTGTCTCCTTTGTTGATCCACCTTATTATGCGTTTACGATACAGTTGACTGTATTTAACATTATAATTCGACCGTGGGAATTAAATTTTGACTTGTTCAACGAAATCAGCTTTTCAATGTTGGGAATGATGTTAATTCCTCGGCTGCTCAGCTATTTCCATTATGATTGAATATTTAATATTTTCCGGATTTTTTCACATGTTTATCACTAACGACAGAAGTTATAATTGTTTTACACAAAATCCAGAAAAATGCAAAGGGGACAGTGCAGATTTGCACTAGTATGGAGCCAAAGGGTTTAGATTTCGGACAAAGGGAAGGCCTCTGTAAGTTGATGATATTTCCGAAAGAAAATAAGTTAATGCTTGATCGTGTTTCATCTCGATATGAAACGATAAAATCATGGATATTCTGTCGTGTAAGTCGTTAATGAAATTTCTGATAAAATAATATGAATAAAAATGGGAGGTTTAAAGTGTTGTGAAGATTAATTATTTTTATTATCAAACCTCGATTTTTGTACTTTAATTTTGGAGAAAAGCAAGTCATGAACAAAAGCTTGCACGGATCCGCATCGATCCCTGGGGAGACATATTAGTCGACGTCCCGTGTGCTCGGGCTGAAACAAACGCGAGACTAAAAGCGGACACGCTATCGCCTTGAGAGTCACGAGGGCCCAGAACTAGTATAGCAGTCCATCGTGTCTAGCTCCCAAACTCAACACGCTCTAGGGATGTCGTTGGATCGTCGAAACGATACTTTAACGTCGCGATAATGCCTCGCAAAAGTATATAAGACTAAAGCGAACTATGTAGACAAATGAAAACCGTTTTAAAATGATTTCATTTGAATTCAAAACTTGACCGATTCTCAAGATATTGTTAATGTTCAAAAGAATTAAAAATAAATCGTTGATAATCCCGAGTTTCATGCAACGCACATATAAAAAACTTAAATCTGCAGCTGGAAATTTAGGTCAGGAAGAATCTGTCAATTTAGTCCATGCTTTGGTTAAACTTTAGTCCTTTTCAATCGTGTCGGATAAGCCACGAAAAAATGTGCAATCAGAAAATAAGTGATCGTGAAGTTAAATTAAAGAGCTCGCCCTTTTTACCGAAAAAAGTTCTTAAAGGTTTAGTAGGGAATTCTCGCGAACGAATGAAAATCGTTCGAGATGTGATTTAGATAAGGGAAGGATAAAAAGAATGATGCTTTCGCGAGCGATCTTCCGCCTTACACCTCAACAGACGTTCGAGTTGATTGTTTGAGTTAACGGATTTAGGGGATATGTACGTTGACGTCAGATGTATATGTATACCGCAAACTCAAAGCTATAGTACATGCTGCAAAACGTGAGAAAGTGTTGGTACGAGAAGTTGATGTCTGCTCATGTGCTTCGCAAAGATAGCGTCGATCCCTCGAGAGACTTCACTTCGAATAGCCGAGACAGTTTGCGTACCACGCCTTCCTTTCTCTCTTACTCTTGCAGAGCAAAAGCATTGCAGACGCTTCGGAAGAACGTGATGCGCGATAATTGTTGGGTAGGAGGATTCGAAGCGAGAAATGAGGCACCTGGCCTGTATAATATGTCTTCAGAATATATAAACATATAAATTGATACGTCCCAATAGCATAGAACCAAAATAACGTCAAGCTCTGTGCTAATTCAAACAGGATACGCCGTTTTGACTCTGATACAACGATAACTCCTCCTATTCGGCCATCGCTTCGAAAATTCCGAGCTCTTGAGTCTTCACATGTATTCTTCCAAGTGCCCCGAGCAATTCAGACCCTACATTTGACGAAAATTCAAGATTCCAATTAAAACTGACTCACCCATATACGATGAAATGTCGCAATTTTTGTTTATTCACCTGCAAAAAATTGATTTTTTTTCTTTCTTATTTGCATTTGTTTAGTCGAAGAGCTTGAGTGCTTGGCGACGTGGAAAGAAGGCAGCAGTCGTTACCTCGTTGGACGTTTGCATCATGGACACTCATCAAGCAATGAGGATCGTTATCGTTGTTTCGTTTATGAGAGAGCCGGACAGAGCGTCGGTATCGGATTAAATCGTGCTTCTGTTCTTGGTATGTCAACGATGGACCACGATCTCGGACTTCCTGGTGGTCCGATACCCGAAGGAGCCCCAGAAATTTATAGAGTGGCTCAGAGCGGTGACGCAACATGCAATGGTCTTTTTAGTGCGATGGAGGGTTCAAGAACGATGACATTGACTAAAGGTATTATAATATTTCATAACTCAATACGCGCAGGTGAAAATTCCGTTCGCTTGTTTTATTTTTCTACAAAACGATCAACAATAAAATACTCCAAGAGCTCGAGTGACATGATAAAATGCTCCCAAATTTCAACGACGGTAAAAACAACTGTTTTAATTGTTGAGCCAATGAAAAATGCTTTCGACTAAGTCCGAAATATTTCGGTGTCTGAGTGGATTTTAACCGGAAAAAAATCCGGAATTATTCTCTAAATGCTGAAACAAATGATCGTCGAATCGTGGCACACACGATGAAGTTTGAACCAGATATCGCAGTTATAGTGCGACGACGAGTACCTCTTAATACAATAACGAGACTCTCACTACAAGTGCGCAGAGAATTTGGATTAACATTAAGCTCAACGGTAAGCCCTTTGACTGGAAGGTCTCTGTCTGTGTTCGGGGTTGAACCTGGACGAAAACGAAGAGAATGTGCACACACGCATGCACAGCACGAGTTTGCCACCTCTATCTTTTCTACATATACATATAAATATCTATGTAACTCTCTCAAACCGTTCTACCGCGCGAGCTATGCTTGGAAGTTTGTTCAATTAGCCTAGCCTTCTAGTAGAGTCAATACCATGAGAAAATTACTCGGCTCTGCGTTTTCATAACTGTCTCTCTCTCTCTCTCCCTCTCTCTAACAATCTTTTGTTCCTCGATGCACTTCAGGGTTACGAACATTACTCCGCGCCGATTTCTCTCCTTTTCCACTGATTTTCCTCAACGTATAAGTAAACCCTGTATTAGCTATGCGTTAAGGGGTTATGAAGCTCCCAAGAAGATATTATATGTACTAACTATTGAGGTTCTAAATTATTGTTTGCCGAAGAAATTTGATACCACACCGACAAACGAGAAACTTTAAGTTTGAGTTCTATATTGAAGAAAAATATTTCACATGAGAAATGTAAGAAGCGACGTTCATAGACTATTTCACTTCCAGCCTCTGGACTATTTCATCTTGTACCAAAAAATCAATGACTTGACAAAAAAGCTTTTTTAATACGACGATTAAACAGACGTGTGGGTAAAAAAAACCGTATATAATTTCGTAACATAACATATAATGGAGATACTGCCCGAGTTCATGCAATTTTATGATGATAACCGATACACATTTTTATCGCTCGAGAAAATGCTTTTTTATCGTTTCTAGGAAAGCTCCCACAGCGGACAGGGAATGAGGATGAGAAATTGGCGAGTGCGCGAGTTTTATTTTTTGTCTTCTTGTCCTCGCTTTGACGCGTACTGACGGTAATTGGTATCTTCGAGGTACTAAAATGGAACATCCAGTCCAACGGCACAGACAACATACCTATTACTATACATACGTACCGAGAAGCGACGATTTTATCGCAAGGCGTTAAAACGTGCGAATTAGCAGGCTTTCGAACCTCGTATATTCCTTTTTCATCCACAAACCGTATGTGCTACATTTATATATATATGTATCGTAACACGTCACGAAACACGGTGCTCTTCACTATTTTTACGACAAAGGAATTTGTGTTCCTGCGCCACAGTGTTCTTATCCATGTGTTCGATGAAACGATAGATAAAGAACACGGGGGTAAGATGGACCTTCTGACGAAACATTTCGGTCTTTAAGAGTCGTTATGTCGGCATTCGTATGACATTTTTCCATCGCATTTTACGGTGAGCTAGACAATAAATGATCATTTTTCAGATAACAAACAAAATGAGCTTTTTCACAAGAAATAAAATAAAAATGGAAAAATACATATAAATGTTAGCAAAATGACAATTTGGAGGCAATTATTTCCAAAAGCATAAATATCGTGGATTTCACATGATCTCTCCTTCAAGGAAACACCCCATCAATTAACATGTTTACGAGCCACTAGAAGGATTTGGTTTCATTCGAAGGCTCATGTCTAGTTAGAATCTCAAAAAAAACAGGTGTTTAACTTTTTTCCGTTAGCACGATGGTTTTATTTTCAAAAAATGATTATATATTTTATAAAGTATATTTAGACGAGCATTTCATAATTTCAATAAAATAACATTTGTTGAAATAACAAAGTTATTGTTATTTTTTCCAATTTGGCTTATATATGATGAAAAAGAAATTGAAAAGATTTAAGTAAAATATCACCAGAAGCAGTCTTTTGATTTTCGGCGTCTGTGATTATTTCTTTTTTATTGATATTTAAAAAAATTCTGTCTTATAGATTGTGTTTATTGGTATATCACGTAAATCTTGTTAGTCTATTTTATTTTAAATAAGTTAAATCAAAAAAATCTTTCCCCTCAGAACACTACGTTGTTTTTGTTTTTGTTTTTTTTTTTTTTCGAGAATTCCACCGGAATGGTCATTTACAATAAGAACTTTAAAGCGGTCTCGAAAATGAAGTAAAAGACAATAATTTTCATGACAAAAAAAATCAGGGACACAGTTTTTTTTGGATTCCAACCAGACATGACACCCCTTAAATACTGTCATTATTCTGCTCTTACTTCGTACACGCAAAATTTCTGAGTAGAACTAATAAAATCAGTAGCTTTTAACTGAGCGAACGTTACATTTTTCGCGAGAGGCCATCCTGCCTCAAAACATCGTTTCAACTCGCCGAGCTCATGTATACGACAATATAGTGTATGCTGCATCTATCGAGTTCTGGTGCTGAAAAAAAGGTTTGGAGGGTTTGTGGCGTTTGAATTATTCGCATTCTTCATTCGAGCCGTATAGCATGTGTGTGTGTGTGTGTGTGTGTGTGTGTGTGTGTGTGTGTGTGTGTGTGTGTGTGTGTGTGTGTGTGTGAGTACAAACGACTTCAGCGTTACGAGATCGAGGATGAGAAATGAAAGAGAGGAAGAGAACACGATGCAAGAATGCTTTTATACGCTTCTCGTAAAACCGAAGGGACAAAGTATCGCGTACAAAGAGGTTTCAAGGCTTCGTATTTCGTTCGATATAACGTAGATTCTAAATAATTTTCACATGGGGGGCTGGAAAAAAATAAAATGAAGATTGGAAGAAAAAAAAATACGGAAGAACCGAACATGGTGAAAAAAAGTGACGAGTGTGACGCGAACGAAACAGATTTTTCTGACTATTTTGTATGGTGTACATACAGCACAGACGATCGCGACATGTGCCTTGTCGAATTGTTGGAGTAGACGGAAAAGAAAACGGGCAAGAAGGTCGAGGAACGAAGGGAAACCCTCGGATCCTCACTCTCAATGACTGCAGCGCACAACAACACCGTTGAGATTTTATCGACTGTCACTCGATGTCTCGACCACCCCGTTCGGGCGAGAAAAGCTTCTCGCGACTTTATCGCCCGCGGGTACGAGTTATAGAAGTCCCACCCTATGAAAGAAGCGTCGGAGGAACCTGGAGAGGAGATTCTGTGAGGAGAGGTTCCGTTAGCTATCTCAGGGTGAGATTCCGAGGCGCGAGAGATAGCCGAGCGAGACAAAAGAGATTGCTATAAAGTTCCAATCCGTCTTCGAGCGCTCGAGATAAAGTCGCACTTTCTCTCTCTTTTTCTCTCTTCGCCGTCGAATTGGAAAAGAGAGAGGTATGAGGGGCCCAAGGGTCGACAGAAGACCAGAAAAGGAAATAAAAATGAATGAGAAAAATGTAGAAAAGAAATGAGAAGATGGACCAAAAAAAAAGAAATCAAATGAAAAACAAGGAACTCGTAATTGATTTTTTTTTTTTTCATTTTTCTTGAATAAAGAACCTGGTAAAAGCGAGCACAAAAACTCAGTTACACAGTCTTCGGAGTGTTATCCAGATTGATAAATTTAAATGTTAATGAGTTGAGTCAATTGGACTCATCGAATCGATACTTAAGTAGATCAATTTCTATTCGCCTAGTAATGATTGATGGCTTTTGTTTGATTTTTCTTATACCGTTAACAGCTCTTTTGAAACCGCATTTCTTTTGTGACTGTTTTAGTATCATCGCCTAGCAAGTGTCGTTTCCCCAGTTGGTTAACGGGTCACACGAGTGGTGGTTTAACTTGGCACACTCTTGATCTTGCGAGATCTTATACGTTCCATCCACGAAATGCGAGTCTTCACGTCACGAGATTGAACGCGAGTAGTTCGAGACTCGATGCTACAACTTTTGATTCCCAAGATTTTCCTGATCACGAGGAACAAGACGTTAAAATTTTGTGTAACAGCATCAAGCAGACGAATCCAGCACAAACCATGTCAATCATGGTGGCACATTTTACAGTTGGATGGTAAGGATATACTGAATTTTTTTCATATATACGATCAACTATCCGTTTTTTTTTACTGAAGATTCCAATTTGTTGGATCTCCAATTGGAGGAGAAATTTTTTAGCAATGCTCTAGAAAATTGTCAAACACGAAGCAATTTTTTCAAAAAATTCTTGACCTCGTTCAGAGCTACAATTTTAAATAAAACACTTCAAAAAAATTTCATTTTGAATTATGACGAAGGTACACTTCATTCGAAAAAAACCTCATTTTTCTCAAAGCTTTTCTTTGTGATTATTTTTACAGTCGAAGCGGTTTCATGTGCATGGCGTTCTACAGGCGCGACGGTCACGTGGTTGAGGTGCAAACCGGAAGTGCGGTTTCTCGTCCTGAAGAAGCTTGCAGCCCGCCACATTATATGTCTCACAGTGTTCCTTATCTCACCTTAGTCAGTGAGTAATAAATTATACATTCTATTTTATGCATTTATTCACATTCTTTTCTTCGTTCTCTTTCTCTCTTACTCTTTCTCTTTTATACTCTCTTTATCATTATTATTATTTTCATTTTTCTTCCGACCAAAGTTCGTGCAAAACTAGTTTTCATTCAAGTTACGATAATAAATTATTCTATGTATTCATACTTTTTTTTTCTTTTTTTTTTAACCCCCGAGTGCGAATATAGTTGAAAGCTTTTGAGGTATCGTAACGCATCGGTTGCGTGAATTTTTACTTGCCCGAACTCTACCGGTGATGAAACCCCAACACCCTGTATGAACCTTGGTCGAGAGATATCGACGGTTGGAAACAAAAAACAAAAATACAACGCCCGATCTGCCCAATTTAACAAGTAAAATGATGCATATAAATATATGTGAAACCCACGTCACGCCCACAGTAAATCATCAGCTCCGGTGGCACAGGGCACGATATTCTAAAACTCGTGCCTCATCGATTTGCCTTTTTCTACATCAATATTTTTTTTTCATGCCTCTCTTCCGTCCTTACTTTGGCCGGTGAAATTTAATTGTTCCCGAACAATATATGAAGGATGAATATTTTTCTTCCCACACTGTACCCTTCCCCTTTCTATCAACTCTTCAATGTATCGGTTTATTTTCTCGAATATAGCAGAGAAAAAATGAGAGTAACGAATTTATACGAGAATAATAGCCAGCATGGTGAACCGCCGTCGAGAGGTTTGACGGAGAGCAGGCGAGCGCGTTTCAGACATCCGGGGTGAGTTATACTCGTACGTACAATTAGGGAATAATAACCTGGGAAATTGCCTTTCCGCGACGGCCTGTAGTACATCCTACCGACCCTCCACTTGCTCTCGATCGTTTCTCTATCTCTTTCTCTCTCTTGTTCGGTACCTCTGTCGTTGACTCTCTTTATATAGTGCAACTGCACCCCTTATTCTCTACCCAATCTCGACTGTTATGTCTTCCCTCTACTTTTAGCGGAAATAATGATAAATATATCTATACTCGATCCGCACAAAATGCAGAATGTACTTATAAGAGCTCTGGCACATTGGAAACTAACATTCAACAATACTCGTTATGCGCTTATCTCAATTCTTCTCGTCATAATACGTTTAAAGAATACAAAGCATAAGCGATCATTTTAATTTGATGGAAACAATCACCGTGCCGTGGAGTCAGCTCCGCCTTGCGTCAAATATTACTTTTTTTACCAGAACTAACGGGATTTTAAAAATATACCGAAATTACTTACCTTCCGAACAGCTATAAACTGAACACTTTGCTAGACTACTACCTTGAGAAAATTGAATTTGAAAAAAAATATAATAAGGATAAAACTTGTCACGATTCAAGAAACCGCAGGTGCTCATGGGAATAACTCTTGGAAATACGAAAAACGGCATCAAAACTCGTGACCGTTTTTCAGTGGGAAAACGGCTTTTCGAAAATCCTATCATAATCCTCCGTCTGGACGAGAATCGATTTATTTTTCATACGATTCGTCGTTAGTTTGTATACAGTTGGCTGAACTGAGCTTTGGGAAATCGAGGTCGAGTTATCGACGTCAGGATTCGGATTAGAGTTTTGTCCATCTCGCTCTGCTTGTTTCTCTCGGTTTTTTATACGATATCTAGAAAAGTCTTGATCCGAATCACCATTAATTTTTATGAAAGTTAGCGCTAATAGGATTTACTCGCTCTTTTCTATTATTGACTCTATTTTCGGTTGAACCCGCACTCAGAAGACGGAAATCTTGTTCTACGAAAGAAAAAAAAATCAGAAAAACATGTTTTTACTGCTACGATTTTTAGTACAACGTTGAAAAACTGAAAAAATACGCCACAAATAAGAGCCCACGAAATTCGTATAAACTTCAAGCATTAAACACTAATTATTTACGTTAAAAATAATATATTCGAAAAAACCGTGAGAAGATTTCAATTTCCAGGAATTATTCACTATTGCGAGTAAGGCAACGTTAATACGATATTTAGGAGGTTATATTATGTCGACGAGAAAACGGGTCGTGCGTAAATTACGTTAAAACCTCAGCAGAATTGCTGAAGCACCGTGACATCGATTGAAAGCAAATAAAGTTAGGATACACAACGAGAGAAAGAGAGGGACAGAGAGGCAGTCAAAGTGGATGGACAATGTGGAGACGAACTGTCAGATTGGAAAACGCGAGAGTGCTCGATCTGGACGGGCCAGCCATGTGCATTTATTTGTCGACCTATATATTATATTTCAATATACATATACATGTGTTTATGTACACAATTAGAGTACATAGAATGAAGTTGAGAGTACGTACAGTGTTTGAGCTATACAGATCGAGGGCGATTTCGGAGGACCACGAATTTGTACTCGTAGAGAGCAAGAGCTATACATATTTGCGATCATCGACCTCTTCGTCAAATAATTATGCTTCATCCGAACGGTACACTATACCGTATATACATAATATTCAATGGAACGTATGTATATCTCTATATCTATACAAATTAAAGTAAATAGTTCGTGTGCCAAATTCATCTGATTCAAAACTTCGTATAAACGACACAGTTTGCTCGAGCTTTATAATACTGAGTCTGACTCGTTGAGGATGAGATTCAATAAATCATTTATGCAATTCTGGCGGGAATATTAGAATGACATATATAAATGTAATATTATTTCCAACGTATATATGAGAACTAATAAGCTAATGAGTGGAATCATCGATAATTCATTAGTCAAATCCAAGAAACAAACTTTCTGCGCTGAAAACCGATGGTATTAAAATTTTAATTATGTTCTGATTTTTTTATTATTATTTTTTTATTTTGTAAATTATTTTCAATTGAATTGAATTATCTTCTTGAATACGTTGAACTTAATATGATTGATATGGGAAAAATGTTTTCTTCATTTCGCGAACAAATAATCATTAAGTGGATCGATGGGGGAGACAGTTTTGTCATTTTTTTTTATCTATGTCTTTCAACAAAATGTAATATTAAACAAATCTTGTATTGATCAGTATTTCAACAGTTCCTGCAGTCTGAATACTGCAGTCCTGAAAACTGGTTCAAAATAAGTGCTTGGAACACAAAATCCTAAGCTAACAGATCGAGAAAATATTGATTAATATTCCATATTTGAATTTCAGTGTCGAACTAATGACATTTTATTTTTATGCTTAAAAAACTAACTGGTATGAAACGAATATTTACAAATTGTAAATTATTAACGTTAATTTGTTCATTGGAATGAAAATACACCTGAATTGAAAGAATCCGATTATTATAATGACACAGATACCTTCAACCCGGGGCTAAAAATATAACATACAGTGAAAAATATTTTTTCTGTGCTCAAAAGTACAATCGATTGTAAACGGATATTCACAAAGTCTAGATTCTCAACCAAATTTCGTTCATTGAAATGAAATTATAAAAAAATTGAAAGAATCCGCTGGTTACAATGAAAAAGAATGAAACAAAAGAGATGAGAAAGAAAGAAGGATATTTCAATCTAAGGCTAACAATATGATATACAGTGGAGAAAATATTATACATCGTAGGAAATAGCGTTTTGGAAATCCGAGGTAGACGGAAGGCTTTTCTTTTCTGCTACTATTTCACCCGCATCGAAACGATCGGTTTTCCACCGCTTCGAGTTGTAATCCCACCGGGAGTTATTGGATTCGGTTTGATCCAGTGGTCGCCTCGTTCTCTGTTCACTCTCACTTCATATATATATTTTTATCTAGGAAAAGCTATATATGTATATATACGAAAATAAATGCTGGCGTGCCTAGGGGTGTATCTGTGAGTGTGTGTCACCATAGTTTGCAATGATCTTCGGGGTCTCTGGCCAAAAGTTTCTGCGAGTTTTCACGCGCTGTCTTTTCCTCAACCTCCTCGATTTTTCCTACACCAAGAGCCCTGCGTCTCAATCTCTATTTTTTATACGGACAAACCTCTTCCAGATCGAAATCTCTCCTCCAAGAAACTCTTTCGTTCTCTCTTACGTTTTACGAAGTCGATTATGAAGATTTTTATATAAAGACGTAGAATAAAACAGAAGGAAAAAAATGTTTTTCAAGGATTTCTTAACCGACTATAACCGAGCTGGGAAGAGACTGAGTGAAAAATGTAATTGAAGAAAGGAGAACTGCACTTTCCTACTTGGAAAGACAGTTCTTTTATTTCAAATTATAAGTAAGTGGTGCAGTTTCCGCGGTTCTCTGCTATATAATTATTGCAAATTCAACTTGGCAACTTTCAAGTGGTTAAATTATCATTTTTTTTTTTTTTTTAATTCCAATAAGTTAATCTTTTGGTGTTCTATTGAAAGGACACCTTTAGAAAAACCTAAACTCGTAAAAATAAATCATTAACCTTGATTTTGATCATGAAAGTGTATTTGAAATTCTAGAAGATTTGTATATTTCTGTTTTCATAAACATCCAATCTTGAAAAATGTGTTTCTCCATGTATTGAAAAATTCTTCGAGAAAAGTTATTTTTATTGTTGACGTTCTTCCCATGAGAAATACAGATAGTCGGAAACTGTGGAAATTACTAGATGCTCTTGCAAAACATTTTTTGTCCATAGTTCAACAAATTTTTCTTTCGTATTTGTTTCGAAACGGTCGAATTTAAATGAAAATAAATGAAGTAATTAAAAGTGAAAAGAGACCGTGGAAAAAGGGTCACAAACTGCGTCGAAAATGAAAAAAAAAAAAAAAATTCGATGCACACGTTACAACAGGTCGGATGGAGGAACAAAAAGAAAAATTGTGTGTTTTCCAGTTTCCTACCCTCTCGTTTTCCGACATACAGCCCATAAACTATTCTACGAGACAATTCTACGAGAGTTTTTTTTATTTATTTTTTCTTCTCATATACGTGTCGGATACAGTATATTTCGCGTATTCAAACATCCTTCTTCGCCTGCTCTCGTTGATAGGACAGAAGTGAGAGAAAGAAAGTAAATAAAGAAACGACCAGAAGGGAAGAGCAACGAGGAAAGTTATGGAAGGGGAAAAACCATACAGCACACAAGCGAAAGTCTTTTGGGCTTTATGACCGTTCGGCTCGATTTTTGTCCACCCCTTCACATCGGAACATTCGTATTCCGACGACGATCACGAATTACAGTTTCCGGACAGGATCGAGAAGTAGAGAGAGGCGATATTCTTCTTTTCGTCGTCTCTAACCGTATAAAGCGAATAGTATCTAACGAGAACGACACCCCGTATCTCTCGTATAGTACTTTTGCAAGCTATCTCGCGAGCTTCGGACGTGAATTTGGAACACGAGAAAAAGACAGACATAAAGAGAGTGGAGGAGAGAGGAAGATAGAAAAAAAGAAATAGGGGAAGAGGTAGACAGAAAGAGATTTTGCGTCGTTGGAATTACGAGAAAAGTCGCGACGTCGAGAGAAAGAGAGCGAGAGAGAGAGAGGGGAAGACAGACCAGAGTTACTGGGTAGCACCACCACGAGGGAGGGAGAGGCTGCCCGGGGGCCACGCAGAATAACGAGTTCGAATCCCCGAGCAATTAAGCTGACGGTCACGCCAGGTTTCGGTCCACGGGGGTTGAAGAGTTAAAGGGGCTGAGACCGAGACTGAGAGCGAAAGCGCAGAGAGTACGAGAGAGTGGTGAGGGAGGCAAGGAAAGCAAAGCAGAGGAAGTGATCGGAACAAGGGCTCACGAGAACTCTGACTTTTCCCGCACCAATAAAAATTAAAAAAAAAAAAAAACAAAACAAAAAAAAAAGGAAAGAAAAATGGCAAAGTGAGAATATAAGAGAAAAGGTTGAAAGGAAGAAACAAGTGCAATGAAAAAGAATCGAATAGTCTGAGATTGCTCCGTGCGTGCACGTCCAACTATATATCGTAAACATGTATGAATTGGAAGGGTAGACAAACGAAAATCCCTTTTGCAAATAAATATCTTTAGAATCTCGGGATATAAGAGAATTTACTATTGATTATGCGGAAAGAAACGGTAACAAAAAAATGTCACGCAGATGAAAAAGAATTGATTGGTTTGTTATGTTTTTTTTCTACCAACGAGCACACGGGAAAATATAGTACAAATTGAAAAAATCCTAGACATAAATAAATATAGTATGGGAAGAGAAAGAGAACGCCACCGGCGCCAGAACGTTTCCGATTTGAGTAACGGTGATGTGCGCAGACTCTTTTTATTGTAACCGTAATACAATAGATGAGCAAGAGATGACGCGGAAGAGGAAAACGAAAGAGCCAGAAAGAGAAAGAAAGCGGAAGAGAAGAGCGCAAAGGGATGAGAAAATCTCGTAGCACCAACGAATGGAAAAAGGGCTCGTTGAATGAAAAAACTAGACAAGAACACGTGCACCGTACCCAGACCAACTGAGTACAATGTGGAGAATCGGGATAGGATGGAAAAGCGAGATATAGAAATTGAAAGGCCGAGAAAAAAGACACCGTGATTGACATAGGTGGCTCTCAGGTTGCTAGTGGAGGTGGTTTTCCCTGGCTTTAATACGCCCAGATGGTTAAACGGTACAACGCGCGATCAACCAGTGAATATATTATATTTTTAAAGCACTACTTGTGCGATGTAAACCTGCGCCTGCGTGAACGGCGCTCATGTATGTAAAGAAAACTTCGTGTGATTATGGACTACTCCAAATATAGGAATTTACTTGACAGTACATTCTGCCTCCTCCAATGTATTTCGAATAAAAATTTCGATCCGATCGATACGTCACACAAATAAGCCGATAATTTTGCAAATGCATTGCGAAATCATTTCGTCCTTTCACTGGGCCTTTTTTTCGACGATGGGCAATTCAGCTTGTCCAGTAATTTCATTTTCCGATAAAAACTTGGAGTACCGTTCAACAAATATGAATGTAATTCAGGACCCATAACAAACGCAGATCACCAAAATTTATCTTTTGATCAGCATGTCCAAATTTTCGCCTCTTCCTCCAGGTCTGTACAGAATTGTATATTCGAATATGTCCGAGGCTATAGGTCGAATAATAACTACAATATGGTTGTAGCTTGTACCTTTACCAAACGTACCCCATCTTTCTCTCTCTCTTTCTCTCTCTCTCTCTCATTCGCTTTTTTATCCATCTCTCCGTCTACTCTCATCCATGTAACATTACGAAGCGTCGTATACTGATCTCTCTTTCTTTCTCTCTGTCTGTCTCTCGCTACCTCTCTCCCTCCCTCTTCCTCTCTCTAGGGTTGTACAAAGCTGGCTCCATAGAATGTGGGATTCACGAACCGTAGAATTTGTATGAAACACGCATGTACCAGGAGTATAATACGTGGAACGAAGCTACAAGTCCGAGAGCGAATTTCTACCAGCATGTACTTACATATATATGTTGGCTTATCTATGTTAATACGCATATATTTTTATATATTATAAATGTATATATATTATACATTTGCGAATGTCTGTATATGTGAGCCTGCTTTAATATTACGTATTACAAGCCAGGATACCATACTCCTATGTACAGCGTATGAAGCGTGCATCATATATTTATATATTGCCATGTCTATGCAATACAAGCATTTCTGTGTATCATTATAGTCATGAGTACAAGTGCAGCAAGTATTCGGCGGCATGTACACGTCTACAATTCAGTATCATTAATCATTAGTCGCCCCCGCGACAGAACATCGAAATTCAATAACGCCAAGGGTCACCGCAAATAATTTTACCGTTATACATAATCCTGGAGTAGCGACATGTATAAAAGCAGAATAAGGTGGCATATAAAGTATTAGGGAAAAGCAAAATATACTTGAGATTTTCGTACACGTATTTCCCACGTGCATTTAGTATACACGTCCATGCCACATGTGACGAAATATATATATAAACGTTCCGTTATAGAAAACGTAAAGCTCGCAGTAAGTTTCACGAAAAAAGAAACGTTATTCTGTATATATTTTTCGCTTTTATTTTTGTTATATTATTTTCACGCTCGTTTCTTTCCATGAGCATTACTGCAGCTGTGTCAAAATCCATAAATGTGGAAAAACAAATATTTTAGCAAGCATGCACGGTTGTTTTAGATGCTTTCACTATTTTTCGCAACGTCAGAGAAGATGCGAACTGGAGTGTATACGGAGACTAGAACGAGCTGCGAAAATATAGACAGAAATATACGTTTATGCTGTATATGAAGAAATAAAGATACCAGAAAAGAATGAACCAGTGAGACGCTCCACGACGTTACGACTCGTATACGCGAACCAAAAAGTTGGGTATATTTTAGCGTCGATTCGAAAAGCAAAGTAACAGATGAGTAGCAGGGCAGTCACAGGTCGCTGGTATATTATTATAATTTTTTTATATATGCTAGAAAACATGAGATAGAGGAAAAACTTGCAAGAGCAGGTGAGCAAAAAAACGCTTGCACGAATTATTATGTCTATGTGGAATGTACATCCAGTGGAGCGAAAAAAAACGAGAGCGGAGAGATGAAGAGGCAAGATGTGGGAGGAGAGGGCGGCAAAGGAAAAGAAGGAATAAGAGAAGGGTGGAGCACCGGGGTTATTTAATAACGAGCCTCGTAAATTCGCCCCCTGTCGCCGAGAGTAAGAAATTCGAAACGAACGAGGCCAACGTTAAAACGTAAATGAAAGTGCTCTGTGCTCCTTCTCTCGCTCTCGCCTTCATCTTGCCTCCACACTCTCAACAGCCTCTTTTCTTGGAACATAGGTAGGTGTAAAGAAGGTGATGGAAACGAGGTATATGACGGAGTAAAGAAGAACTGAAAAATATATGCTTGTGTGTATATTTATATACATAAAGAATCGCGAAAGAGGCGAAGACGCGAGTTAAAAGAAAAAGGAATCAAAGACGACGTTTGAAAGTCGAAAGTACGTTAAAGTTTGTTCCGGCGTCAGACTTTAATAAAGCGATTGACGAGTTCCCTCGTCTTATTCTATATGCATAAATCTACTAAATTAGACTTTAGTCAGTTGAATTTCTCTTGGCGTTATTTTCACTGATCCAGAAGAACTGATTTTATTTCACTGGACCACGGTCACTTATAGAAAAAAAAGTTTCTCGCTTATGTTCATCTTCGCTATCAACTTCACATATTTGCGGTAAACTCTAAATACTTCTGATGAGAAAATATAAAAAATAATTTAAAAAATTCTCTGTGCATTACTGCGATCGAAAATATTTTACTAACAGAGTTTTTTTTTCACAGCAACAATCATAATTAGAACGTTGTGAATTTGATTACTTTTGATATAATTATATACTTTTGATATAATAGTACACAAAAATGTATATAATTTCAAAAATTGTGCACAAAAACAGGCTCAGAGGAGTAAATGTAATTGTATATTATTTTGAGGTAGAACCCGCGAACTAGATTAGTAGAGAAAAAGGTGAATTAAAAACGGAGAAAAAGATACATGCAAAAAGCTTTTTTCGTTGCTACATTTATGTAAAAACACGTAGCCTAATTCTAAACTTAGAGGGTTCTTCATTTGCTGTGTTTTGCTCGAGTGTAAAAGGACATTACGAGGGTTCCTCGTTTCCAATCTCTTTTGCTCTTTTTAGTTCCGAACTGCTCTCTCTCTCTCTCTCTCTCTGTCTCGTAGAAAGTTTTAACTTTTTCGTCGTCGCACCCTTCGATCCTAACTCATGAACGAGGGGTAGAAAACTCATTTGTCACGATATCGAGAGAAAAAAAAACAGTGGTACTCGTACACGTGGACATTTACTCAGGAATATTCACACAATCACAAGAGCACACGGAATTCAGTTGAGCGGCAGCGTAAATTTAAATTTCTGGTCGCTCAGGCTCGTCTAGCAGAAAGGCAAGATTAGAGGTGGAACGATGGTGTGGAACTCTTGCAAAGAGAAACAGAAAATTGGAGCAAAAAAGGAGAGCGAAAAATGGCAGCCGTATGACGCAAATTTTTACAGCGCTTCTGTTCTTTTTTTCCCAATTTTGCAACTTGTTCCACGAATTGCCTGTTTGCACTGAGGACCGTGCGCCGGTGAAAAAAAAAAAAACGAACAAAAAAACAAGGTTATCATTAAACCAAAGTCCAAAGAGATGAAGGAGGACAAATGTAGAGCGTCAGGCAAAGTTTTCGACCAGTATACTCTTCAGAAAGAGATGAAGGGAAAATGCGGTGGGGTAAGATTTTCTACCACCCTGCCCTTACACACAGCGTAATTGTTCTAGCCGCGGCTGTTGGCAGTTAAGGGCTGGTTTTCTAATTACATTTCGTAACTCTACGCGAGCGTTGTAGACCTTCCAACACGCGTTTTCGCGATCCCTTTTGCTTTCTGCTTTCCCTCGATGTCTCTTTCTCTCTTTCTCGCCCTTTTCCTACCTCTTCCTTACTTTCTTCTGCCTCTCACGAGAAGCGTGCACATGAGGTACAAACTTTTGCTCCGCCACAACTTGGAAGAGAATCGGACTTTTTAGTCTTGCATGGATTCGTCGTACGAGGAGCCGAGTATGCGAAAGTCTATGTACACGAGTCGTATTTTGTTAATACATTACATGAGGCTCGTTGCCAAGCACAAATGAGAAAACCAAGACAGTGAGAGGAAAAAACGCACGCAATATTTTATTTCTTATAGATACACAATGAATAGAAATTCGGCATTCTCTAATTTATTGTTCAAAAACAGTAGGGTGAAAATTCTTGAATTGTTTCATACTTATTCACAAAAATTTATAATTCATGACCATATATTTTCGAAGCAATCTTTCTATTTGTTAGAGGAACTTTCGTCGCTACATTGTGATTCAAAAAGCGCCAACGTCTAAGATATAAATCTTGTTTATGTAATTTCCTCAAACATGATGATAAAAAATGAAACAAAAAAAAATCTGCTAGTACCTCGTTGGAGTTCTAAGTTGCCCGATAAAGTGTTTGTATAATTTCAACCTTTTTCGTTTGAGCCACTAACCTGTTTAATCAACTGTTTAGTTTATGATTTCTATTTTGTCGTAGTGACTGAGATTAGCGAAGAAACACGTACAAACTTTAATTAGACAAAGCACCCTACCGAGAGACACGACCCAAAGGGGTTCAATGGTGCCCATTAATTACAGAATTCGGTTGAAATTTACTACCAGCGTTAACCAATCAGTCGTCGGATACTATACATCTCAATCCATTGACTACTGTGGTTACAAACGCTAATTAGTTATGACCGTCGGACCATAATTTCTCTCTAATTAGTGCAGGCCAACAGTGGTCGACTGGGTAAGCTTCTCACTCTCCAAATCCAGACCATGATACTTTTTAAATTCTGTGTATATCCTTCATATATATATATCTCTCTCCCTTCCTGCCTTTATCTCTCTTTTCCATTCTATAGACTTTTGTGTGTAATTGCAATTCTTGATTAGAACGATAACTCGCTCGTGAATTTCATCTGTGAAAAGCTAGTAAGCCCGTGGCGACTAGAGTGAGAAGGATGCTTGTGGTCTTAAACTTCCTGTGAAACTAGTGCAAGAGTCCTGGGAGCACAAGACGTTTGGAAACAAATGAAAAATCATGGATTCAGTTGAAGTGAACTTTACGAAGTTTAACAACCAAAACAAAAAACCATCTGAACCGTACTAACATGAGTGTTATAAAAATAAAATTTGTTTTGCGCAGAGTTATTAATCACGCTTGTATGAGTTACTTGTATAAATTTAATCAAGTTTGTTAAATAAATCATTAGATCGAAAGTAGCTAATTTTTAAATTAAGCTGATAAAATCGATCCAAATTTCACAAGTCCATATATCAAATTTAGTCATTTTACCGCACATGCGAGAATAAATATGAAAAAAGCTTCACGTATATTCGAGTGAGTTATGAACAAAAAGTCCAAATATGGCGAGAGCATGCACTAATCGAAAGAAGATATATAACTCGTACAGAGGGAGATTCGGAAAAGGGCATTCGTCATTGCTTTAGCCTGATGCTGGTCAGCAATGCGGGACAGGAACAAGGACAGAGAATTCGAACGATATTCCCGATAGAGTCACTCCCTCGCAACCCCTTTCACAGGGAACCTCGACAAGACCCTGGTAATCGAATTCGCGAGCAACTACATTGGACTATCCTACATCTCATATCTTCCTCCCGCTACAATACTCAACTGCGACAACCACAGTGTGTATATATTATGTATGTAGACATATATAGATATATATATTCAATGCCTATGATATGCAACAGTGGAAAACTAGTGCAAAAGCTGGAAACTACTGTCCCGGGAATACCAACACTGTTATATACATTACGAAGATCCGAGAAATTTGAAATGTTGACAAATATTGTGGCCACAGTTATAATATAAATTTATTCATATCTGTTGTACGTGAATTATACTGTTTGCTCAACTGGTAAAAACTTTTGCCTACATTAGTATCCTCCACTTTGACACTCTATTTATTTATCACTCCATTGTTGGCTCATGTAAATGGAAAAGCCATTTAATCGTAATCAATATAGACGTAATGGTTTTAGCCAACTTTGCTCCGATTTTGTCTGCCACATTTTTCAAGTGTCCAAAGGCTCTAGACCGAAACGGCTGTACGTGAAATTTAGGATGTTCATGATGATTGAATAATAATCCTACATCAGGCATAATTATTCAACAAAAAAATCATTATTAGCCCGGTTGTAAATTTGATAAAAACATAAACGCTCAAAATGACTAAATGTTCTGTTTTTTGCTACAGCATCAACTTACAAAAATAAATGAACCAATACTTTATGTTTCGTAACTAAATTCTATCGGGTACAATTAAAATACATGGAGCAATTGTACCAGAGGGGAAAAAATAATAGCCATAGTCCCTGGCGTTCGCCGTAATTACTCCTTTGACAATGAAAATTATTGCTAATCACTTGTTCCATCAATGCGACTGCTCTCTATCTTTTAAATGCATCTCTGTTTGATAAAATCGAAAAAATAAAATAAAAAAACACATATATTCAAAAGGGTTTATACAATGATATTATGATTTGGGTATCGAATTCAGTCCCCTATCACAACGGGGTATGTCAACACTACGAATCACCAGTCTGGATCCTACTCAGCGAACTTATACACTTTTAATATGTTTGACTAATGCGTGGAGAGAATTTTTCAAAGAGAAGCGATCGATTAATGGCATTACGACCATCCGGACGTATATAAACGTCCCTCAAATAATATCACGACAAAATCTGGAATAGCTTGATGGGTTAAATCGGGGAAAAAATATATGGGATGGGATTGAATCGCCTGCGGAATAAAGGTACTAGGGGAAAGGTGAAGGCTCGACGATGTCGAGAAATGCGGCTGGTGAAAGTGGGCGACGATTGCACACAATAACGTCGTGGCAATCCCTCAACTTGTCACTTACTCACACCCAACTCGTCAAGTCTCCTCACCCTGTTCTGTGTACATCCAGCCACACGCCATGTATATTATAAGTGTGTGAATTTGTGTGTATGCCAATATATACATATACATAATATAAAGTCTATGACTCACGTTTCCTCGCTCATTCCTTCAGTCAATGATTCTTCTTGTGCTGCAGGTCTCCTTCTATCCATCTCTCTTTTCACCCTCCTTCTCACTATACTTTTTCCCCTCCTCTCTTTAGCATTTTCACTTCCCCTACACCTCTTGTTGGCTCGCCGCTCTTTCGCTTTCGCGTCTCAACAACCCTTTCATTTCGCGAAACGATGAACCCTTTCATCCGTGTACACCCATTTCTCGTGAGACTAGCTGGAACAGAGTAAGCGAAAGAGAGCGAGAAACTATGAGAAGAAAACGAGGACGAGGACACGAACGAGAACTAAAATGAGAACAAGGGATCGCCAGGCGCGCAACGAGAGAAAGTGAAGAGCCTAGCACATATTCGACCTCGCGATAAAGGGGCTCGCGCTCGCCGACTCGACAGAATTCGACACCGACAAGAGTCCGCGGCGCGGGTGAGGCAAAGAAGAGAAACCTCTTGACGGATAAAAATCCTCATAAAAGCCTCTCATCGAAATTCTCGCGAACCTTGTTGAAATTTTGGAGAGTCAACAACGATGTATAATTGAGCGTGTCATTTCAACAAACAATGAGACGGAAAAAACAAACGGAAATGTTTCTTGACATGGTGATTTTTTAGTTGTCAGGATTTTGACCGCTGGAAAAAAATGGATCGTTTAATTCATAGGATTCAAATGATCTTTTGCTCGAAAAATTAGTTGAAATTAATAATCAGTTTTGTTTGAATGAAGTACAATTGCAAATTGACGTGTCAAGTTCCAAAGTTCTTTACATACCGAACGTAGTCTATTGCCGTGATTCGTTCATAAAAAAATGTGAGTAACTTGTTGACAGAAGTACTATCGTATGTTGTATCTCGTTCAAAATTATGTCCAAGATACGCATAAAAATGTCGAGGAAAGCCTTGATTTGGTTAATTTGGTTTGATAAGTTAATTTAGTTAGCGACCAATTGCGGCGTGACGAGTTCGTTTTTTCGTCTATTTTCATACAGCATTCGGAAATGGCCGAACACGCAGATAAATTGCACTACACATTTGTAGAAAAATCTGTGTGTACGTATATATCCAACGACTTGCATGGCACTCCTAGGTTATACATGGGAGAGAAAATGTGTTCAGCAGGAGTGTCGTTCGAGTATGCAACGAGATTTTTTCCCCCATGATACAAATGTGTGTGCAACTGCGCCAAACGATTTTGAATATATACATATATGTACGACGCTGCGCTGTGAAATCGGAATGAAACACCACAGTCGCTTGATTGAGGGGTCGAGGGAAAAAAATCACTGAAATTCATGAACCTCTCGTGACAAGCCCCTGGTGCGTTTCACCTACACTCCCAGATTTCGTTCGTATCGCTTTTTTTCGTGATTCAGTTGAGAGAGTGACAGTTCATTCGTTCACGTTTCGTTCAAATGTGAAAACAAATATTTCAAAAAAAAAAGAAAGAGAAAAAAGATCAGAGTTGGTGCTAATTTTTGGTCTCTCGTACGCACCGTCGTACTCTTGATGATCGTTGCTTGAAATTGATATAGATTTTTCATTTTTAATCACATATTATTCAACAAGAGCAAAAGAACTAACTCAAAAGAACAACCAGATTTTTTAAAGAGTTCGTTCACTCTGAACTAGAAAGGAATCGGGATACTTCAAGATTTTTTTAGTGAAATGGTTAAATGAATGAAAATTTTGTGGACAGTTCTTCATTGAACTATTTGTAAAAATTGTAAAAATAATTTTTTCGAACTTATTTGAAAAAAAAAAAAATGTTGCATTTTTCTGTGACACTTGCTTTTTAGACGAACTGAAATGTAGCTCTGCGATTTTTAACTTGTGACAAAAAACAACATTTTTTTAGCTACAGAAGTACATAGTATTTTCTTTTGTTTATTGATTTTTTCCAAAATGGTACGTTTTGAATAGCTGTTCCACGCGTCCAAAAACAAGACCTCACTGAAAAAATACTGTGCAGCCGCTATTTTTTTATTGATCAGTCCAAAGAAAATTGTTTTTCAGTATTCATAAATGGCCAGACTCTTTCCTAGTTGTGTTAAATTTCCTTTGATACTAGGTGGATATCGAGGTTCATTTGATCGCTTTATTCAATCAATTCTATTAAGAGTGCAACGGCACTCCATGCCATAATTCTATAAGGTCGACATGAAGTATTTCCACAATATAAATTTACGCAACCAATGACGTTCTAATATCATGTTTCACTATAATGAATTATTTATTTCTATCGTAGTGGCGACCTCATGATTTTCAATTATAAGTTAATAGCTATAATTGAAAAGCAGCACCCACTTTCCGTATGATAAAGTGTTTGCGAACACTTTTATTTTGCATATTTCGACAGGTTATTTATTTTCGATTAACGTTGATTCCAATTGACGTCAGCATGAATTTTTTAGTTTCATCGAACTCCAAAGCTAGCGAATAATTAATTTTGAACAAAACTCAAAGTAGCAGACGAAATGTCAGTGAGAAAATAAATGAGTTGCTGTCCAGGAAGAGAAAAACGAGAATTTTGAATTGACTTTAAGCATGTCACGAATGAAAGAAACCGGAGTATAAAAAACGTGTGTATATCTAAAGAAAAACGTTTAAAAACCGAATAGTGAGTTGCCCTCTCGAGACGCGAGAAAGAGAACAAGGAAACTCACAATACCACAATCCGACTGTAAATCTGAGAGCAAGTTACATGAAAGGTCTAGGGGTTAAAAGTCTTTAATTCACCTGTCTCCTTAAGAACCATTTGGCCGATTTGTTAGCGTTGCTGGATACACTGGTAGAAAATCCCTCGTCGTTCTTCTGTTTCCTCGTTATGAAAAAATCTGCAAAACGTAAAGGTAAAAGAAAATGTTGGCAAAGGTTGCTTGCTCCTACATTAACCATCGCACCTTGAGCATCAAATTTTTTTATATTCTTTACCTTTAAGGCTTTACTCTCTGCATCTCTTTTAAGCATCTAACCTATGAATGTTGCACCTCTAATACAGAATCCACAGTGTATACTACCATCAGATTTACATGTCTGATATACGTCGACGTATATATGCAAGGAATACACGCAGTGCAGCTCACCTGCTGTACGCGAACGGTGGTGGAAAATTTGCAAGCAAATTGCCAATTCGCAGTCACCACGATACGTAGCGCGTTTACTCGTACACGTATATACACATTTGTAGGGCCACACAAGCTCTTCTACGCACACGCAAATTTTCCAGCATTCTCTATTCACTGTTTCGCCATTTCATTAGGCGATGTGCTCTCTGTGATAATCTCAAATTTGTATGTTTGTTGGTCTTATTGTTTTTTCTTCATTCCATGGTTTTACAAACGCCATTAGTTTTTATGACAAAATGAAAATCGCAATGAGAGAACAAGATACCAAATGGAATAAGCAAAAAATACCACATCTTCTTTTGTCTAGTGTAAACCTCTTTTCGAAGTCCTGTGGTAGAGCAAGTATCTCAATCTTAAGCGAATACTGGTGCGTACTATAAATCTTTTTAAGAGTATATTCCAAGAGTCTCGACTTACCGAAGACGCAAACCTTGAAAAACTTTTCTCAACGAATCGGATTTCCGGTAGTACGAAGAAGAGCGCTGTTGGTATACATTGATACATAGATATATAATCGGGTGATTAAGTACGGGTTTGGATCGAGTAAACTAACTTGGAGCGAATGGATGAAAGTTCAAATTTTTATAAATTTTATTATCAATACGATACTAATTGCCCCATCAACTAGGCACTTAATGAAGTTTTCGAAAAGGACAAAGATTTGTGAAGCACCGAAATAGACACCGAATTAGACACGATTTGATATTCCATAGAATGGTCATCCATGTATCGATAAATACAGAAACACAAGATGACCGGTATAATATAAAATCGAGAAAAAAATAAATGATGAAAAGAAGAAGCTAATATACGAGGATGCGAAAAACGAATAAGGAAGAACAATTTTGGCCAACGTTATCCGGTAGTGCTCGGGTTTCCTTCATTCGCAGAAAAGCTCCTCTCTCGGCACATCTTGCAGTCTAGGTTTTTGCACGAGAAAAGGGCAGAATGAAGATAGAAACCAGCCGCTGCTATAGAACGAAGATCGGATATTTATGTACATATATATAAAAGTATATAACATAGACACTTATACTTTTGTAGATGAAACGAGAAATAAAGAGTATAACGAAAAGCCATGGCCAAAGAAGATGAAAAGGCTTGAAATAGTTTATCATCCTTTTTGTGCACGTAAGCAACAACCCTTTGACGTAGATTACAAACAGTTCATGGAAAAAAGCCCTTACACTTTTTTCCCTTTTTTGTCACTCTTTCTCATCTGTCGTTTTTGCGCTTTTTCCTCAGATTTTATGGACTACATGAGTATGTGTTTATGATCTGTATATAGTTTCTTTCTCACTTTTGAGACATTCCTCATATTCTCATTGCTATTACTCGTTCCTTTCTATTCCTTCCCTCCTGCTCTCACACTTTCTGTCTTCATCTTTCTGTCTCTCTCTAATTTTCTCTCTTCATCCTCCATTATAGACTAAATCTCTTAGAGTTCTTCCTCACCCCTCCAAACCCCTCCCTCAGTTGCTTTCTCCTCGCGCTCTCGTATATTGATTATATAAGCGAGCGAATATACTACCTTTGCTAAAAACATCTCCCGTTACGTATTTAGAGAGAGATACATATATAGATACATATACACATGTATAAAAGTATAACTCTCAAAGCCAGGCTTTCCGAAAAACACCAGCAAGCAACCTTCTCTACTCATCTTCCCCTATTTTTATATTTCCCTTGCTCGTAGCCCGTATATATATCATGGCTTCGAACATTCGCAGATACTGCAGAAGGGGGAAGTGTATACATACCGATCTTCGAAAGTTGCTCGCGGCACATCAGGGATCCATTGACGCGTAGCTTCATTTCGACCATTAGTCGACGTCCTCGCGGAGGCGTCAATGTCGTCGGTTCGACACCCCTCTTTTTGGCAAATATTTGTCCTAACGCACTTATACCAAGAAAAAAAAATAAGAAAAAAGAAGGAAAAAACAACGAAAAAGAAGAAGCAGAAGAGAAACAAAATGAGCGATGAAAAGCTCTCGGGGGAATCGCACCAGCCGAGTTGAGGAACAATTTATCACAATCCAGAGTCGCACCAGACCCTCGTGGCCTCCGGGGTTATGATAATCCACTCCAGTCATACTAGACACGTTCGTCCAAACTAGGAGGCTTCACTCTCTTTCCTCCTCCTCCCCCCCTCTCTCTCTCTCTCTCTCTCTTTCATTCTTCTTGTCTCCCTCTGACGAGGGACGAAAATGGCTGAAGAGATAAAGAACGTAAGTGGAAGGTGTCAACACAACCAAAAACGAAATACGCAGTCACCATACAGGATGTGAAGAGATATTATGTGGCCAACGAAGAAGCTGACATGCAGTGAATTGATCATTAAATTGTATATACATATCTGTGCACATTGTCAAATATATATTATGGTTAAAGCTACTCAAAAAGCATATCGTAGCTTAATAAGCACACATCACCTGCACCGCAAGTCGATGTTGAAAGCATATCGATTTTTATAGCATAGCCACAGAGTTCCCTGCTGCAAAAGCAAGCCACTCCTGTAGCAAAAAGCAATCGTCATTTTGTCCAACAAACTACAAATACTAACCCCTGTTATGTCAAAATAATTTATTTTTTATTTTTTCGGAAACCTGCCTGCTAAAAAGTACTTAAAAATGGGTGAAATTTATTTTTTGCTCCTTCTGTTTACTTTTCTAACGTCAACCTATATTGCGGTTAAATTTGTGATTCGTGATTTGATGCCGCTAGGAATGATGGTAAAATCTGTAGCGACGTGACTAACAAACGAAAACCTCCTATTTTCGCTATTTATTTCTTACAGATTCAAAAACAATTCTAATAAGTAAAGGCAATTTACGTGTCGAAACTGTCGTGCTGAAATGAGCACGAGGGAAACATAGTTATATCAACCAATCATCAATAAAGTGATTCATAGAGACGTTTCAGGAGTATCTCAATCGAAAGCAATGTGAGCAGGAAAGAAATATGATGCGGATAGGAGAGCAGAAGTTGGCGTTAGGAAAAGTGGATGGTGAGACAAAAAAAAACGAAGGATTGGGGTCTCGGAATAGCTTGGACGAGAGATCACGAAATAAGACAGAGTTGAAACCTGCGGTCAGAAGAAAATGGCGAGAGGAGGGTTGATACGGGAGAAAGAGGAATTTTTCGTTCCCACGGGTCATTTAATAGCATTTATGTTAGATAACTTTCGGAAGAAACTCGTATCAGTGAACTGTCGTGTTTCAAATTTGTAAACCGGAAACACACTGGCTGCACGAAGCTTTAGCACGTATTATTAACCGCGATAAAGAAATTACGGAGTTCCTTTCTATCTCTGCTTGGTAAAAGGATATTCAGCAACCCAACTAAACCCATAGAGCCAAATTATAACAACTAAATACAGTTCAAGAAATTTTAATATCTCCTTGAGGGCTTACATACACCTTAAAAAATACAATTTTGAAAAAATATCATTTTTTTCGATAGTGTCACCATTTCTACATAAATTTTTTTGAAAAAATGACTAGCAATTGACAACTTATTGCAGCTATGAGAATAAAATGTAATCTCATTTTAACAAATACTTACACATCGCGATACTCTTTTACATAGTGACGTGTCTGAAAACGGTAACCGTTTTATGTCGATAACTAAACGACCAATTGGGCAGAAATTAGGTACAGAGAATCCTTAGACAATTATCTAGTCTTTATCGAGTGCTCCTTTAGGCAAGAAGATATGAAAGCCTCTTGATCGATTCCGATCATAGAATGACGTGAACCGTTAGCGAATCAATTATTAATTACTTTGAAGAATGCCGAATTCTAATTTCTTTTCGAGACCCTTGGCGCAATTCATCGTGACCATAAAATTCATCCCTTTCGGTTTTTTTTCTGCCTCAGTGGTTGCTCAGAAAACGAGTAGAATTAAATGATTCAACAACTTCGAGGAAGATCATTTCCGGTAGAATGACGAGGAATAGATAATGAATTATTTTTCGTCAACCGAATTCCCAAAATACACTGTGAAATATATACTGCCACAGTGACTGGCAGTATTCGGAGAAGTTTACGCTAGCAAATGAAATAAATGAAGCAAAGAAACACCCGGAAAAAATTTCTAATGGATATTTGCGGTGCTGGAATACTTTATGAATCCGGAAATGAGCAATTTGGACGTATTTTCAACGACCACCACAGTGCCAGGTTCTCTGACTGCATAAATTCTTGTGCACATATGGATAATATATACTCTTCTATTTATGACACGTTTTTTCATTATTATTTTTACTTTCTCCGTTTCACTCTCACCCACGTAGTCGGGACCGTACATTTTTTCGCTTGAGGGGCATGACTCGTCCACTCGGCAAACTTGCCGTAACGAGTCCGTGTCCCAAAAGTTGCTGGCTGAAAGAAGGGACGAGGGAGAGAGAGAGTGAGAGAGAGAGAGAGAGAGAGAGAGACTCGAACAAAACGTCGGATGGAAAAAAAGGAAAAAATTACCCGCAGCCAGCCGGAACATGGAATAGCACATCGGATCCTTATACATATGTACAAATGTCTATATAAATATATATATATATATGTATGTATATTTCAGTCTCGGGGAAATGTAAAAGACGAGGGTCGAAAGAGAGAAAGAAAGAAAGAAAGAAAGGAAGAGAGAAGAAAGGAAGCGTGACAGCTAATCAATCACTCCCGGTAGGATTCCCGCGCAAGAGGAGAGACTGCCCCGTCGAATTCTTTTCGCGGATTTTCTCCGAACATCCCGCCGCCCCCCGATCTTTCCGTTGCAATGGAAAATAATTTTAGTAATTGTAAAAAAAACACAGTAGCCCAAGGCAGACGCGAACAATAAAAAGAAAGTGAAAATAAAATAAAACAAATAAATGTAGCTTCGATTTTTTTTCGTTCGTGATCCTATATGGTATAACGTTATCCGTATGTTGGATATACATATAGATATTTGTGGATTTTAACATTGGAAAATGAGACAGACGAGTCTCCGTAACGAACCGTCGGTTCAAATAAAGAGGCATGAATAGGAGATGAAAAGAGCAGGAGAGAAAAACGTAGAACTACCGCCAAAACTCCCATCTCTTCAGACATGGTTGCAATGCACGTCTGACTATGATTGAGCGTTACTACTGGCATCTCGGTCATGCTGTTGCATCGTTCAATATACATACATGAACATACGCAGCACTGTAGACAAAATTGACAAGTCCGTCACTCACAATATCTACGTTTAAATGAAATCTCAATTTTCATTTTTTCACAATTTAAGTTAGTAGTTTCGCCAATATGTACATTTTCATAAAGAATTTTTTTAAATTCTTTTATTCCAACGACATATTCAGGGCAAGATCATGAAACATACGTGCAATATATTTCAAAAGGATTTACCGTCCCTTATTCTAGATGCTGGTAATCAAAGATGACACAGTTCAACACGCTTCACTTATAGGAACCATTAGAAAAATTCACATTTCACGAAATAAATCCGAAACTTTTCTACAGATTTTGAAGGATTTCACTTTAATTACAGAAACACTTTTTCCGAAAGTTTATACGTTTGTACATTCCCGTAAGATATAACAACTAACTTCAATGGATTAATCCTTCAAGTTGTATAAAAAATTTCAAAAATCCACTGGAGAGTTAACTTTTGAACGTGACTGCTGCGAGGCAACCACGTTACTAATCTTCATTAAATAGAACATGTGGCACTTTTATTTTTTTTAATAGAAGTAAAGCGACGAATTTTAACTGATATAATTAAATATAAATATACGTCAAATAAATGAATAACGTGATGTTATATTATTACGCTTGTTTTATAAGAATTAATATCGCTGTAAAAAGCATATATACACAAGAGAGAAAAAGACAGAGACAGAGAAGTTTGTGTGGGACAACGAGCTGGCAAACGGTCTCCTAGTGCGAAATGGAGTCGGAGGTGAAAATACATTATTTTGACCGCATGAACGATACCCCATACATACGCATGTACACTGTAGCGTGTACAAATGATGCTCAATACCTTGACGCTACCGCTTTTCCTCCACAACGACTCGGGTAACGTTCACATCGTAAATTTGAAATCTCCCATGCTCGCACTGACGCTTCATACGTAACATATAAATTTGGGTCTGCATGTGTGAGTACGTTTAATATAGTAATGGCGAATAGAGGGATACTATATGTCCGATCCGCGGACGCGTACGCCACCGCAAAATCAAATTCACGACCGGCCCAACGCGTCCGCGCAAATTTTTAAATACACATCCTTCCTCTCTCGCTGTCGCTCCCTCTCTCTCTCTCTCTTTCTCTTTATGCCTGTCGTGACTCTCCGCATTACTCGGATATTTCAACAACCGTCGATGGA
This sequence comes from Campoletis raptor, assembly GCA_948107755.1. NCBI lineage: Eukaryota > Metazoa > Arthropoda > Insecta > Hymenoptera > Ichneumonidae > Campoletis > Campoletis raptor. Next base: position 17,221,821 of record OX403622.1, read on the forward strand.
AAATCCGTTGCCTCCGGCCTTTCTGCGATACACTGCAATGAAAGCTCACACATGCCCGTAAAACCCATACTCGTGCGAGTTTGGCAAATTTGTTCACGTTTCCAAAGCAAAGTCGGACGCGGAAAAAAAATCCTAAATTTTAATTTCCTTTACTTCGAAGAAAAATTCTCGGCGAACCAACGAGAGCAAAAAGCACGGCAAAATGAGCGACTCGAGGTAAAAAATATACTGTTGGAAGAAAAAGAGTGAAACTCAAAAAAAAAGAAAAATAAAAAGACGAAGAAATAACTGTACATACGTAGTGTGCATACGCGAAAAAAGGAAAACGAAATTCCTCTCTCCCTCTTTCTCTCTCTTTCTCTCGTTCCTCGTTGGAGGAAGATCTTTCTTCCTCAAAAAGACAGCCCTCCCGAGAATTACCCTATTCGTTTTCACGTGTCGGTGGAAAAAAAAAAAACATTTACATTCGACTCATGCCTTGCGCTCTATCTTTCACGTGTAATTTTTTCGAGCATTTTCTCGTATTTTCTTGCTCATCAGGATAACAATCGAGTCCGACCTAAAAGAATACCGCATAAGTTTGCAAGGATGTGTCTGACGACAAGGGGAAACTGTCTGTCGACGATCGCAAAATTTATAATAATGTAGTACATTCGTGCATAGAGCAGAACAAATGAGCAAAACAGTTTCATTCAAATCAATAAATGACATTTCTTCGCCTTGAAATTGATCGATTGGTTGCCTCCCATCGTTGCTGTTTTTTTAAATGTTTAATTTTTTTAAATGTTTTAATTTAAATGACCAATCGTATAATTTGTACCTTTTTTTATAAACGTATTCTCATTAATCATTGAATTTCAATTTTTAATGAAAATTCTTTTACGGATCAAAAAATTAACGACTAATGCATTACTTTTTCATTAACCTGGTAAACAAGACTACAATCCATTATTTAAATAATCTTTGTAATCATGTTACACGATTGCCCTTTTACGCCAATTTTTATACGTTTGTTCGATTCAGAAGTGGAGATACATCTCTTCACTCTTAGACCAAGTGATCTGATTTCTCCCGAATAAAATGAAACATGAAAATACAGGAATATGCACGTCAATATAGATTGTTCGTCTGGATTATTCGCCTCAAAACATGAAGTTGAATAAAAAGAAATCGATGAAAACTGCAGAAACGATGAGTCTCATTCGATCATTTGTTTGATGTCATCAGAGATTATGACAAGGTTATAAGCTTTTTCAGTCATTTTCAAACATTCATTCATTTGGTATTTTTATAAACATTAGTTGTTTATATTTTTTATTTTTCTTCAAGCAAATGGTTAGAGTCGAGAATTTTCTTCCCTCAGCAATATAGCAACAGTCCCCAATCGCATGCCACTCGTTCGCCTTTCCAGCAACCTGCTCCTCTAGCTCATACGAAATAAAGTCACCGCAGAGGTTGTACGTGTTCAAGCCAACAAGAGGACTTGAGCCCTTCATGCTTTCTACTTCCTTGATGCCCTTGGACCATGCTCGACTACTCTTTCCTCTTTTCTACGTTCTATTTCGGAAAATTAAGCTTTTAGCATGTGCTCTAGATAACGAAGGATAATTTCTACCCTGGTGTGACATTGCAAAAAAAGACATAACTCTGATTTCACGTACAATACTTTTGTTTCTCCTGTTCCCGATCTTCCATCAGTCTGTCCAGTAACGAGTAACCAGTAAAATTGAGAAACGAAAAGAAAAGGCGTTCAGCCAAGTTTTTACTTACCGCTCGAAAAAGCTGCCTCGTTGTTATCAGTGTGTTGACTCAGCAAAAAAATAATAATCTCTGTGCTCCACGGGAAAAGCAGCTTTTCTCTTTCCCTGCATTGACATAAATTTACGAAAATTATTCTCAGGAATGAAAAAAAAATGTAAAAAAAAAAAAGTGAGACACAGCAAAGCAATTCTCTAGTGTGTTGAATGGAATACCGAACAGCCATTAAACTCTCAAATACACAGATCAATTGCATTTATTTTCAGATAATATCTGCACTTTACTCTCGTCCGATGCCATTTATATACCGGTGACTTTCACTCTCGAGAGATTGCGTTGCAAATCACAAGGCAAGAAATCGTTTCTACGTCAAAGCAGAAAGCTGAGGCGGTCGCTTCGTTTTTACGGTGACTGGCTACTGACTGCTATCTTTCTAAATAATTTATATACATATATGAAAGCTCTTCTATATGTTCTTCTCTTTTTCAATGCGTCACTGTAGAAGCGAAGTCATTGCAAAGTTACTTGGGAATAAGCGGCTATCAAGCCTTGAGAACTAGCTAGAGACTCTAGCTAGAGGTTCCAATGCTAAAGGCACACGGTAGCGGGAAATACCGAGAGGACATTCCAAGAAGGTATTCAGTCCGGAATTCCCGAGACTGCGAGTAACTCGTCGTCGAGCTTAAGGGAGAAAGAGTCAGATAGTCTTTGAACTTGACACGGTCCACCTGACGCTGTTGAATGATCCGTGAGACTTCAGGTATAGATGGAGAAGGAAGAGAAGCTGTAGAGAAGCTCGTGCTGCTTCTCGACGCCGTTCTGTATAAAAGCCAGATATATATTCGGAACAGGGGCCGAATATATAACTAGCGAACACTACTTGAATCTTCTCGACAAATTCATCGAGATTGGGTGCATTTGTGAATCCAACTATGCAAATATTCAAAAGATGTCGCAGTCCCGTGAGAAATCGAATAAAATTGTTCTTTTGTGTATTTTTTAAAATTTTATCTTCACAACGAAATTTCACCATTTGCTTCACCAATATTTTTCACTTCGATTAACGTCTGCAAATTTATTTTTGAATAATTACTTCACAAAGGTGCGTAATTGGTTGCGAAAGATCGATTGGTGTGTCTGCTTCAGCTGTATTTCATCGAAGTCTTTTGTGCTAGATAAATCATCTCCCTCACGTATAAATACACAAAATTGTCCATAAAAGATGTCATGGAGGGAACGTTTACGTCCCTACGGCCCTCAAAGGCCGAAAGAAAAAATCATTTCCGCTCTGGCCTTCCATAGTATCCGCACATTTTCGACCAGAGAATGCAAAAATACTAACATGACACTCTGATTGATGTCTATTTCCTGCCGATCGAATCCAGGGGTAGAAAGTCATATCTTGACGATTCATCCTCGTACTGTTACTTTTGCAACTCTTGAAATTATTTTCCCTACAGCAGCGAAGAAACATCCGTTTTTGGTGGTTTTCTATTTTACCGGTTTGAGCGAGAGTAGATTCATTGATTTCTTGAATGGAAAACATTTTTATGGAAAATTTAATGAGTTACGGAAGAGAACACTTTCTCGAATAAAACAATTCCTGAACCACTACCTCGTGAGAAAATAGTTTCGCGTCATTCAAGGCGAGTTGATCTTATATCACGCCCTAAGCACTCCACCCCCTGAGTCCTCGAGAATCTCCAATGATTGTCTAACGAGTTGGAAAAAAATCGAGTCCCCACTGAGAAAAGATAAAATGGCTATTCAACTCCGTCAAGAGTCTGTCCGTCAAGTTGTGCATTAAGGAGACGATGTCCCTTTATCGAATACAAGTCTATATAATTAGCCATAAAAATATAATGAGTTTCATTTTCTCTCTTCTTCCTCGTGAAGATTGCCACTGTAATCGATATATTCTTGGAGTGACTCTTGTCCAAGTAAAATGGAATGAAATAAAAAAAATGAAATGAAATGAGAAAAAGGCATGTCAGAAACGATCGATGAAGGAGTGGACGAAAGAAAACCACAGGGCTTACAGCCCGACAGAAAATCGTTCGGCCAAGAGGCTTTGGGGAAAGGGGTTACCAACTCACGCTAGTAAGTTCCAAGTTTGACGGGGTCTCGTGAGAGTAGTCGAGAGTGAACGCATGAACGGTTTGTCCACCTCTTTGGCTCTCTTATCCGGGCTAGTCGCTGACTACTATGAACTTGTGACTATATAGATGTGGCTTGGCTCAAGCAGACTCGAGATAGACCTCGAAGTAAGTTTGAGGGTTGGTGGGAAAACTACCTTATAAGAGAACAGTGCAGTTTCATCCATGCACACACGCGCGATTCCTCGTTGGCCCGAGGGGTGTGCGTCGTCGTCAGATTTGTCTCGTTAGAGTTCGCATTGTGTCCTCCAGTCCAGCTGATCCACCTCTGCCTCCTCTTCCGCTTTCTCTTCACTTTCTCATTATAAACTTCTTTTTTTTTTGTTCATAGACTCATCGTTTCTTTCTTCAAAAGCGCTCTGGCTTATTCTCTCTTCTATTTTATTCTTTCTTTTCTCATTCTTCCAAGGCTCCCTTTCTCTTCCCCTCCCCTCCGCCAACTTTTACCGCTCATATCCTCGATCTAACGAGCTCCCATTATTGCCCAACTAACCACAATGCACTTTGCTTTGTTGGCTTTCATTCGATTTCTGGCACGCCTGCTTTGCAGCGAAAAGCGAACGTCCACACAACGGAGAATCGCTTCATTGGGAAGGGTGGAAAATTTCTTGTCAGACTATAATTTTGCCCCTCAATCGTGCAGTTCGCGTATTAGGGGCGCACATAGAATGGCTGAATAAATGCCCATTAATCAATTCAATTGACTTTGTCATATCTATTATTTCATTTACTTATTGACGCGTATGATTAGAAAAATTGTTATTTTTCGTGTGTTTCAGCAAGTTCACCGGAGCCACGTCAGTGTCCCTACCTGGGGAAGTTTGCGGTAACTGACTTGAATAGAAATCAGCGCAACACTCGAGATAGTCGAAGAAACGTTCAGGAGACAGGACAAAATCAGCGTAGGCGAGAACGCGACAAGGTCAGACACTCGGAGGATCGTCGGGGTAGAAAATTGGACTTCGAGACAGAAGCGAGACGAGCGAACAACGAGTATCTCGTGCATGAGCGCCAAGGTAGAAGAACGAGATCCGATGGATCAGGAAGAATTCATGAGGATATTAGAAGCGAGGATGAAACGACGAAAAAATCTGGGAAACCACCACCGGATATCGGAGAAATTCTTCGTACCCTTGGAAACGGTGGAAAAATGATAAAAGGAGAGATTATAAGAGACAAGAGTTTCACTGCACCGTCATCATCGCGGACCGTACTCCGGGACATTGATCGTTTGATTTTAGAAAAATCACCGAGTAGTGAGGATGAGACGCGAGGCCGTAGATCAATAAGACAGCGAAGAAATCCAAAAATGGAAGATTTCCAAGTCGACATGGACGATTTCACGCAAATGCGACAACTTTGGACCCGTGACGTTAATCACGATGGAAGCTCACCAATGATCCAGATTCAAGAAGATTATTTCGGTGATTATGAGAACGACGAAGCGCCCAAGAAAAGATCAACGTCTACAGGATACGAGGGATCTTTTTTAACGTATCACGATCTTGTGAGAATCAAGCGAGATCTTGAGAGTCAAGAAGATTCACGAGAGAATAGCGAATACGTAGAAAAGAGAGAAAAACGAGAAGAGGAGGTGGGCGGTTGCAACTCGGAAGTAACGACGCTTACGGTTGGTTGTTCGACAGCCGATAGAATGGAATTGCAAAGCGATTGCGTCGACAATAATGCCATTACGGGTAAAAATTTATGACAATTGATTTTTCGTTCTCGCAATACGGGAACCAATAAAAATTCTATTTTATTAACGTCAATAACATTGAACCACTTGAAACTCAAATTCCTACAATACTTTTTATATTTGCTTAGCTTACTCTTGTCATGGGAGATGGTTCGATGCCGAGGGCACTCAGTTCGTCATTGCCACACCTCTTGCACGGAGATCCAGTTGGTCGAATGACAATAATCGTCCACAACCTTACAGAAACAGTCGAAGACTCTGTTTCATGTACCGAGAAAATGGTGGAGTTGTTAGTCTGACAGCGAGCCCGGTTGCTTGTCAAAGAGAAATACCACCGCCACAACCCATGCTGGCTTTCAACGCAACAAGTATCGGTAAGTGTTAAATAAACAACTAAACTAATTAAGGCTTTACGTATACTCCCAGAGGTGCCAAAAAGTGGGGTTTATTTCAATGAAATATGTTTATTCAACAACACGTGTTGTCTATGAATGTGGAAACTTTTGTTTTTATTAAAGTTAATATAAATGGGCTGTGGTTCTAGTTTTTGTACCACTGCAGTTTTTCGTCAAATGCTAAAATCTGTCAAATGTCAACCGAAAAATAAGACTTTTATTTATTTATTTACTTGTGAGAGGAAATCAAGAAAACTGAATTCGTTGAAACAACAGCTTTATAGCTATTAAGGCGGAAGTTCTCCGGGCAGTTTCTGCAGAATGTTTTTGTTTCATTGATGGAAAATGAGCCTATAAATTTTAGTGAATATCGCAATTTTTACTTCTAGCGTTTACCATTTTTGTCGTATTTGATGTTAGAAAAGAATTGGTGTTCGAAGATCAAGTTTGTTCATATATCACGTGAATGTTTTCAATTTAAAAAAAACAATTCCTGAACAATCGTGATCACCACAAAAAGGATTTTTTTTAAACATTCCTACAAACATGTCTATAACTTTATTATTTCAACGTAATTTATTACGAAAAAGTGATGTAATTTCAAAAAAGCTTCATAAAATCGTCGTTTTTAAGGAATAAATAACGGATAGACCCAGTTTTTTCTTTCTACTAGATACGAGCCTACAATTTACATGGTATTCAGACCAAAAAATCTGACAAACTATTCGTTTATTTGTTTTTCAGGTCAATGCATGGAGGACAGCAGTAGTACACCACATCGAGCCTCGTATCTCGTGACGTTACTAATGTTCCTCTGCCTCGTGACACTCAGGTGATTCTAAGCACGTTATGAAGCGCGTTACAAAAAAAGACAAGAGCAATGCACGCGTGTGATAAACTGCGCGAGTGTGAAAAACGAGGCGATACGCGGTAGGTCAAAAAAGTTGTCCGGCTCTGCGCGTGAAAAATATAAATTGAAGATTAACAGATCCACGACTAAGGCGTTTGCATTCTAGGCTAAGCCTCTTGTGCGTTTAGACCTTCGCATGAATTCGGAGGTAACCAAATTTGTAATATAGAAGAAAAACGACGCTCAAGAAGTTCGTGAATCTTGAGAACAAAAAAAAAACTATATATATATATATATATATAAAGCTCAGAAATTATTGACCGATCGAATCGTAGATTTTACCGATAGCCACTGGCTCGTCTGGAAAAGATTTCTCAATTGTTACCGTTACTGAAGACGTTTTCGACTGGAAATATTTATTCTTTAGACATCCGTACGACAAGAAAAAGAAAGAGAATGCATTCGAAGAAAATTTCAAGTCGAAAACGTTGTAAAATTACGGTCAAATCTTTGCCCTTTCGAATCCCGTAGGTTTTTTACCGGTAGATATTAGACTCCAGTTGATAAACATAAAATACAGCTACACGATAATATGAGAATTAAGTGATGTGTAATGAGAAAAACAAAAAAAAAAGAGAAAGAGAGAGAGAGAGAGGAAGAGAGAAAAAAAAGTATAAATAAATAATATAATTGAACAAAAAGACAGATATAACAGTATGGTTAGACCATATCAAAACGCGCGTAGTCGGTAGACCGGACAATTTTCGATCATGGACTCTCTCCTTATCTCAAAACTCCAAAACTCTCGCATAAAATGAAAAAATAAGAAAGGTCATTCAAATAAAATGAATTCCAAAAAAAAAAATGAGAGTCCATGGCGTGTGGGTGGTGGTGTTTTAACATAGAAACTAGATAGAAGGTATTACTTATAATGATACGCAGAAAACAAGGCAAAAACAGATGAAATAACATGCACGAAAAACAAACAAAAAAAAAATGGAAAAATTACTGCAACTGATAATAGAGAAGATATTTGAAGGAGAAAAACACACACTGACACACGCAAGCGCGTTAGATTATTAAGAAAGGTGATTTCAACGCAATACAATATAATGTGTAATTAAGGAATATGCAACAATTTACAAAAATTGGGTGTGAGGAAGGAGAGGGAGAGAGAGGGGGAAAGAGAGAAAAAAAGAGAGAGAGAGAGAGAAAGAATAAGAGAGGAGGAGAGAGAGGGAAAGAAAATGAAGAGAAAAAGGAAATGGAAAGTTTCTCGAGAGATGTAAAAGGTGTGTTTTTCATGTAAATTGCTGTAGCTGTGATCAATTGTGTTGCGCAGAGATAAAAGTTTGAAGTAGGGTGAGAAACGATAAAAGGATGTAGATAATAGAGCAAAGATCCGGCTCTGCCATTTTCCTTCCCCGATACATTCTATTTTCATTTTCTCTCTCGATCTTTTTCCTTCTCTCTCTCTCTCTCTCTCTCACTCTTTCTATCTCTTTCTATGCCTCGACAGGAACAAATTGTCTCTCGCGTCAAATATCATTTTTCAACAAAACAAAACGAATAAACGCTGCAATTTTTTTTAGAAATTTTTCATTTTTATTAGGGGTGAATGGAATGTACATAAATATTGAGTGAGATGATAGTCGTTTTTGTAACCCTGGGGATACATGTACGGGCCTCTAATTCACCTAACGAATAAGCTATTTTCCCGGTCAAACTCATTCTCACATTTATTTGAATTATTTTCGGTTAAAATACGGAATTCATTTATTTGAATTATTTTCGGTTAAAATACGGAATTCATTTATTTAAATTATTTTCGGTTAAAATACGGAATTCATTATCAGTCTAGTTATAAATAAATTAAATGAATAAAAAAGTAAAAATGAACCAGTACAAAAAGCCAAATTTACGAAGGAAATCAATGAATAAAATACCTTCAATGTCCTCAATAAAAAAAAAAAACCAACCGAGAAAAAGTATTTCCTCCATTGTTCATAACTGACGAAAGCAATATAAGCCACAGAGAAAGTAACTATATCCCTAGGGTTGAAAAAATGTTAATTATTTAGTTCCTTTTAACATGAAATCACGAAACATTTGATATTTGAGACGAGAGTGAGAGAACAAAATACAACTGTCGATTGCTTCGCACGCAAGGCAACGTTGTAATCAATAAGCAATAAAATAAAAGCAAAAAAGGGGCGGGAGATTATGGCTTCGTGAGCAAGCCGCTTCCCTCTTTCTCCTTCTCCTTCTCTTTCATGACGAGACAAAAAAAAGAAAAAAAAGACGAAATAATATTATTAATCCAGAGATGCTCTATTATTAATTAAACTATCAATTAAATTATCGTGAGAAGGTAATCCGAGGGCGTGGGAGAAAATGAGAGTGAGAGAGAGGGAGAGAGAGAGAATATGATTGCAAATTAATTATGACACGAGAAATAAAAAGAGAGGGAGAAAAAGAAAAAAAAAAAGAAAACTCAGAAAAATACGTGAGAGGTTGAATGATAATGATATTATTGTAACTTATACAGAGTCTATATTGTATTATTGTACAACCATCTTTATATTAATTAACCCGAAATCCGAATGCGAAAGTGGGGGTAAATGTGAAAGAGAGAAAGAGTGTACATGTGTATGTTTAGATGCGACGAAATAATCAGGAAAGTTACACACACAAAACGATGAAAAGAGAGAAAAATAAAAGAGCCAATCGCTATTTTACCATTTTTTCAGCAAAGACCGTAGGCAAAGGGTGTAAAATAAAAGATAAATTTTTGTCGTGATAACAGAAAATTGAAAGAAAAAAAAAAAGAAATGTTAAACACAAGTTCTGCTTACGGGACAACGGGACTAAATCCATTGTCTCGCGATTATCGAACGTAGTAAAAACGAAAAAAAAAAAAAAAAAGAAAAAATCAACGTTTCATAACGTTGTTGAAGAGTACCTTCCACACATCACATAAATCGCTCATGCGCAGTAAGAAAACAATTTGGGGATATAAGTGTTGTGAGGTAATAAATAAACACGATGTGTTCGACCTTTCGAACCTCATGAGTAAACGTAGCAAGCTCACAATGAACAAGCTTCCTTTCTCGCTCGATTATTGACGTACGCACAAAAAAATTCAGTTAACGAAGCTCAAACGGAACAGGGGGGAAGTATAAAAGACGGTTAAACGTGAAATTTGATTTGGTCAGAAGGATAAAAGGATAAGTAACATTTTTAGCAGTAGAGTATTAGTGATTGTAGTACTTTAGACCGTTACCGTACCTAAGAAGCGTATTAAATGCTACAATTAATGTGAAAAGTGGTGAAATTAGCGTACGGAGGCAAAGCGAAAAAGAGGGGAAACGAAATAATGAAGGCTTATAAAGTAAATGGAAAGATGACCTATGCTTTTTTAGAGTAAGCTCATTGTGACAGCAATCAGAATGGGAGGTAAAAAGCCCCATCGTCTAGAGGACGGCTCCGTGAACAAAGATCATAAAAAATCGCGCAATCAGTTAACCAATCAATCAATCGTTTGAAAATGCAACGCAGATACATTAAAGGAATAACAAAAAAGAAAACAAAACGAGATATATATCAATCACAATCATTGTTAGCCAAATGTCAAACAACAAAAAACAAATGATACCAAAAAAAAAAGCAATCACACAATTATTATCAATCTATGGATCGAGTGGATTTGCGCGAAGAGGTGTCAATCGGGACAATTATTTTTCAAGATTATTAACGCATCCGTACCCATAGCAATTATCAAGAGAGAAAAGAGAGAGAGAGAGAGAGAGAGCAAGAAAGCGAGATGGATACAAATGAGAATAGATGGATTCGTATTCCAAGCGCAATATATTTTCCCTGGCCAAATGAATCGATTGCAATTTCACTCTCGACGAGTTGATAGAGAATTTGAAAAAACAATTGCAGGCAATTTTCGGTAGAACGGTTCTTGTCCAGCAAGTTAAAAACAAACAAATAACTGGTCGCTAGATGACGTTCTGAATTGGATAAAATTAAATCAGGGCATACAAATTTGCATTTTGATGCTAGAATTTTCATACGGACAACGCGAAATCTACCTGGAGTTCAAATGACAATTATTACATTTTACATACAATGGATAGGACTTAAAATACTTGTCCTAAATTTCATTGTATTTGAACTTCGTTTCATATCGTGGATAAATCTGTAAAATCTGTAATTTTATTTATCCAATTCGAAATTGCATGTAAAATTTCATTGATGGTTGAGCAGCCAAACTTTCACTCGAAACGTCATCAAGCAATGGTTAAAGAGGATTTTATTTAGTATTCATGGGGCAACTGAATAATGAGAGTTACGAGGATAAAAGTTTAACGATTTTGAAAACAGCGAATTTGAACAGTTGATGACTCAATTCTTTATGTTCCCCTATAATATTTTCACTTAAAAGATAAAATTGGTAAACAGCAAATAGTATTTCAATGATGCTCAGTCTTCCCGTACAGTGCTTTAATAATGCTTAGTTACGAATTTATCTGCAGTTGAGACGTGCATTTAGCAGGTGCCACGGGATGTTTGGGTACAGAAACAGGAGAGGGGACGCGGTGGATCTTCCAGTTTGCACAAACATAATATACGTCCGCTTAATGAGATTGATGCAATCGGCTGAGATGCGTTTAATCTTGGCAATTAACAGGGAGGATTCTCTCTGTTGCTCTTAAACACATACACACAGATAAATGCGTACAGTTTGGTCCAGATATACTGCCTCGTATTGTTCGAAGTTCAACAAACCTCAATTCCAAGGGGACCTCGTGAACGTTTATCATTCCACCATAATTATAGGTAAACGGAGAAGGAAAGCAACAAAATTGTGATGCAAAACGAAAAAGATCATTATAACAATAATTTCACGGATACAACTTGGTTGGCTCATTAACTCGTTCACCTCGTTTCCTCGTGCAAATTGGGTGACTGCAGGCAAGAGAATCTGGCCTGTAGAGAGACAAAATTATCAACGTCCTCTGGATAATACAAACGCGTTGCCCAGGTCACATGAAAATGGCCACTGAGCGATTTCGTAGCGAGAAACTAATTTCGGCCAATTTTTGATAATTGCACTAGCCCACGTATGTATATAATGTATATATATTCATGCTTGTTAACTCTCTCGCTCGGGGAACACCGGTTATTACGTGTCGTTATATATCGCGTACCACCCATCTTCAAATAATAACCGTCCCTTTATCTCCCTCGGCTTTGCGCACTCTCTCATATACAATTTCGTAAACACACGTCTCAAACAAATTATCGTGTCATTTATCGCCACCCAAAAAAAATAAGTATCCGGTTGTCAATGAATCACATTGAAAATATGATTTTTTCCTATCCTTGAAAATGTTCTTCCGGCTAAATTTATATGTCAGTATATTTTTCTTTACGTTTGTTTTATTGAAGAAACGTCTGCTGGTAACACCGGGAATACATAAATTATTTGTAAGTGCCCTAGCGGTGGCATTGGGCCAATGGTGTATGAAGAATGTGCGAACGCCCCGAAGCAATGTTTGCGCATCTTAGCAGCGTGGTGACTGAAGACGAGAGAGATACTACCCCTTGGCGTTATGCTATCATGTATTATTCGCCACGGAGAGTCTCTTGACAGTAGCTGCGCGGTCGCTCGTGTATACCCAAAACTTAGCCATTGTCGAGTAATGGGGCAGAAGGGATCGGTGTCCCATGGGCAAGGGCGAAGAGCCAAGCACCAAAGATCGCTTGAGACTATATCGAGTACTTCGAAGCTTATATATATTTTTTTATTATTCATAATATTTATAACGTAAAAAAAACAACAATAACAAAGCTTAATGACTTCTACAATAACGAGATCAATAACCAAAACCCTATGAAATTCTTTATCATTCAAAATAAATACAGTTCAGTAACAATATGGATTTTATCGTTAAACATTTTTTTTTTTAGTTTCCCAACTACGAATTTTAATGATTTTCATCCCCCAACGTTCAAACTTCAAAAATAGTAACAGCTTCGAAATATGCATAAAAATTCAAAGAGAGAATACAGAAGAGAAACAGAGAATATCCAAGCGACAATATCCCTAACGAGACGTTTTAAAAAATGCGTGCTTTTCCGTTACCAACGCTCGCGCACTGGGATTTCGATAGCCCGCGAGGCTACAAAAGTGAAAGGGATGACGGGAAAAGGGGAGCCAGGAGGGTATGCGGGTGCAGAATTTACGAGTAGAAATCCAGTGTCCCGAGGATACGAGCCCATAAAACTTTGACGAAGTTGGTTACGTCCCACGCGTTGTGTCCATCACGATCCCCTTTCTCTCTATCCCTACCTCTCGTACCTCCACCTTCGACTTGGCATACATCCCTCGATTGATCGATATGCTGAATGAGAGTAGATATACCCGGTGATAGACTCTCGCGGTTCCAGGAATTATTCTACGCTATAGAAAACTGTTCTTTCAAAATCCATTTTAAAAGTACAGCAGCAGAATTAAAAAAAGATGAAATTTTTGTTTCATACTTCACTTCCATACCAACACAGGATCTCTTTGAAATCCAATCTATTTTTTTTGTTCGTTTCATTTGCGCGCTCGTGTTGAGTGAGTTATTTAACGTGTTCGACTATCTTGATTAATCAGACAGTGAAGTGCAATTTTTTAATTGTAAATCCCATCGCGATACATCAAGCAAACAAAAACAATCGTCTGTATTTATAAATTCTATCAATTACTTAAATTCTCATGATTCAAACGATAAACGTGGATGAAATAGTGCATTTTTATTTAGGCATTAAAATGACGAACGAATTTTTCGAATGGACATTTTTTGTCGCATCTTTATTTACTCAATGATTTGTTAACAAAAAAAAACAGATATTCGTGAACAAAATCGCAAAGATCGAAGCAGCAGGTTCGACAAAGCTTTCAGAAATCTCCGAGAAAAATACGTAATCGCGAAACGACTTGGGAAACGTAGTTTGACAAATAAAATGTCGTTTCTTCGGCGATAGATTCAAAAAAAAAAGGGACAGTAAAAAAAGAGCGAGTGAGAGAAGAAAGTAAAGGAGAACTAAAACTAGTGGCTGTAAAGGGCTTGTGTTAAACGAAGTGAATGTAAAAAAATATGTACTCGTTAGGAGTAACGGTGTAAAGCAGAAAGCAGAAGAATGTTGAGATCGAGAGAATAAGGCGCATGGAGAAAATCGGTCGCGAAGAAGGAATCTTGTAAAATCGATTGTGAACAAGAAATCTTGTAAAATCTCTCGGATGAATGAGGTTAAAAGCAATAGAGCGTGATTGACGTGAATATGAGCGAACGAGAGAAAGAGAGAGAGAGAGAGAGAGAGAGAGAGAACGAGATCGTTATATATAAACGAGAGATTGCTCTCGTTGTATGACGAAGATTTTGATGAAAAAACAAAAAAAAAACAAAAAATGAAAAAATATGTGTGTAAGCTACCTGTGCCTTGTAACAAACTATATATATATATATATATATATATACATATATATACATAAACTCTCACGGTAATCTGAATGTAATTGTTATCAATTATTTCCACTGTATAATCACCTCTCCCATTTCCATATCTGTACATATTTCTCAGTTTTGAACGAAAATTTCAATTTTTCAAAGACTGGAAACCAACAAACAAGTAAACACTCATACGATGGCTGCGAACGTGTAAAAATTAACACCATGTGAACTTATACAGGTATGTGCCTACATCTGCGTTATTTTTCACTTATATACCTTGATACGTGTCATCAATGTTCTCAAGAAGTAATCATCATAGCGTAAAATTAAATTTCCCGTATAATCCTAAACTTGGGATGGAATATGAAACATCTCGTGGGATAATTCGTAGCAGGAGCAACGATCCCTAGTTTGGTCTAGTGAAAGAGGTCACGGTGCAAGCAAACTCGTATGGGAAATACAACAACGAGCCGAACGACGATTTATTGGCACAACTTGTCGCGAATTGCTCGCTGACTGGAGAGAACAAGAGAGAGGCAGAGAATGCACAAAACGAAGTGGATGCCCGGCCTGGTTTGATTTATATCGTTGATCGTAATGCACGTGAAGGCATATATTCTGCCACGAGCACTCGCGTACGAGAGTCGTGGTTAGTCATCAATCTATTGAACTATTTATAATGTAAATTCTTTGGCTGTTGGTAACACGTGAGGAAATTTGCTGAGTCATTGAAACGATCATTACACCCGATTTTGTACGACTATAAAAGTACATCGATCACAATATAAGTAAATCGATCGACATATTAAGAAACATCAAATTAATTGCTGAAACTAATTCGTCCGCAAGAGAGTATTCGATCAAAAATATAAGCAATTTTATTCAGGGAATATTCAGCGTAGCACTGATGAAGAAAAAAGTGTTTTTAATCCCATCAATCAAATTTCATTTTTGAAATTTAGATCATTTATCTTTGGATAACACGCGCACGATTCCATCAACACTTATCAATTCCCCGGAGCTGTATATTATGCCATCTATTATTAGTCAATAAAAGGAATGATATATTTGATTTTTTTCACTAGAATATATTTTCAACACGCGTGAAACAAGGAAAAAAAGATCGATTACAATTTCATATATTGCAAGAACGCAACGAAGAAGATTTTTCCTGGCCATGTCGTTTCGAAAAATGTCTCGTTCGTAAAAGGACTTCATTCTAGTAGAAGCACTCAAATTTAGCGAGAGATTCCAGCAAAATTAACTGGGGAATTCCACTGAGGTTCACTCGTCAGGCATTCGACCAATTATTAATGTAGGACTCTCGCTACAGCGTTTTTCATCAGAATTTTTAAAAAATTTGAGGGCACATTCAAGGCACCATTATACAACTATGTTCAAAATTCCAGAAGAGTTCACCGACTCGTGTTCCAGATATCGGTAATCGGAGATTGCAATTTTTCTGGCATTTTGATGGGAAACGGTAGAAAAATTCACATTTCATCAAATAATTCGGAAACGTTTCTACAATTATGATTTTCTTTTTCCGCTATCATAGAGGAACATTTGACGAAGTTTGTCTACTGAAAAAAAAAAAAAAAAAACAATCTTTACCGTTCAGTTTTGGAGACACAGCGATCTAAAGTATTTTGTTCGTCCTACAATGTCGCAGTGACAGCAGGTCTAGTAAAATATCGATGACAGCTCAAATTCGTTATTTAACAGTAAATAGAAAAAAAGCATCGAGTAAGATTTATTTTAGATTAATCTCAAGAAACGCATATTCAATATTTTGTTTTCCAAGATAAAGTTAGACATGAAATTGCCGCGGCACAAGGCGCTCGTCTAATTTGTCTAGTTCCTTCATAAAACTTGCTAGCCGTACCAATTGAATCATTGAAATCCTGAATATAAAATATAACTCTACGATCGAAATAATAATAAAGTTCTTCAGTCCATTGAGTTAATTGAGAGAAGAAAAAATGATATAACCACCGAACATATCTATATAGAAAAAAAATGACACAATCTTACAAGCTGTACGCGGCACTGTTCAAGAAAGCAATTTCATAGACATCGTTTATTGAGAGTTTGTTAAGAATTTATTGAGAGTTTGTTAAGAATATTCCGATATTATGGACAATTTCAAGAATTAAGGTATAAACCTCAAAATATAATTTCTTAATTAAAATGCGATAGGGTCTCGACACAAGCTGTAAAGGATCGTAAATCCCATTACATCGAGTTTCGCTGTTTAGTTCCCTACATGGGTTGCGACGTGACATCGTAATCGTCGATGCCTCGTCGCGGTTGACCAGAACAAGGTCCCGTGTGACCGCACTGGGGCGGGACCTCAGGCGGGACCTTACAGAGACCAAAGAGAAATACGGAGAGATAGAGAGGAGAAATGAGGGAGGACAGAACTTCATAGTGTTCCCGGTGTAACGCAACGTTACACGTACAGAGAGGGAGCATTGTTCTAAGCTGAAATGGCCACGATGCGAAATCACCATGAGCTACGGAATACGGAATTCACCGCAGGCGGACAGGAGAGAGATATATCCAATGTATACTGCGAGTGAACGTGAACATTTCGAGATTGCTTCGATGTGTTTCGCCTTCAACCTGGAGATAGAAAGGGAGAGAGAGAGAGTGCACTAGCAAACTTCATGTTGGCCCTGTTCTCAGCTCAACGCGTATGTATACATATGGGGAAGTCTTTCTCTTGAAGTCCAAAACGTAGACTGCCATGTTCAGAACTTTGATTTTTTAAATCGATCAATTAGCGCTTAATGCCGAATATATATTATTTTCTAAAATGCCGTTTTAAAAGGTAATTTCCTGGATAGAATAAGTTCAAGCCGTTCTGTTTTTGCAATTTCGTACACATAATCATTGTTTGTTTAGAAATCCACATTCAACTCTTAGCAAAAAAAGTTTCAGAGGTTCTAGGCATCCAAAAAACAAAAAAAATATGTTCTTAATCTGCATCGGTGATAAGAGCAATTGTATACGAGAATCATTTTAAAAAAATCTTTGCAATCCTGTTAATTATTTCATCGTTTTCTCGACAAAAAATTGTGGGTTTTCTGGAAGAATTAATAACTATGTGTAAAGAATTGACAGGAAAAACTTCAACGATTTCAAGATACATTTGTTCGTGAAACGTGTTTTAAGGTTCCAGTGTCCAAATTTTCATAGCCATAATATCGCTGATCGAAAAGAATTTCACTAGGAACAAGAGCATCATACAATTAGGTATGATCTGGATTGTTGTTTTCGTCAAACTTTTGTGACAGTTTACACACTCGCGATCATTCATGTGCATTTGGGTCGAACATTTGACTAAGCGAAATGTAAAATTAAATTTAAATGTCTCTATTTCGAAGTAGCCACACAACATTCTTGAAAAGAAATAACAATCGAGTTCCATCTGAAATAGCCCGTGTGTATATGTAAAGTATATTTTTATGTAATATATACGGTAGATATGCATCGTTCGCATCACCCTTGTTCTTGGATCAATGGCACTAGGTTACGTATATGCGTGCTAGACCTACTGTCCAACCCAGCACGTCCGGAGGAACCTTCCGCAAAGTAATTACAGGACACGCCAAGCAGCATCCTCGGATTTCCGTTGGTCAACGCCAGTTTCGCTATTTCGTACATACATGGGCCGAATGTGGGCTGTATAACAATTTAGTATCGCAACACCATCGATCGAACCTTCTATACAGTTACAACCATGCCTTGTAACCTAGACGCATATCTTTATATTATGTACACTTGTCATTGCTCATATGCGGAGTAGATATCAACCAGAATTAGGATGGATGGATATCGGGAACAGTGATGCACTGAATGTTCGAGGAAGTCGGGAGAGAAGAGACTTAACCATATCAGGAACTCTCGTGTCCACAAGCTCTTGATTATATACTTAGCTATTGGACCAAAGAGTTCATAAAGATTTTCTTATTAATCCAATATCTTTCGAATCCAATAACGAGACACTTTCGATGCTCGAAAATTTCGCCCGTAATAAAAACACCGAAATATCCCCCATCAGCCGATCGCAATGAAACTGCATAACTCCCGTCTTTTGCCCTGCGGGCAGTCGGGAGTCAAAAATCATTGAAAAGCAATTAAAAAACGAATAATTTTGACACCAAGATGATTCAATAGTAGTTTTATATTGATCGTGTTTAATTATCAAAATTGTTTTGGAGATTTGTGATAAAATATTATCCACAGAATCATTCATGGGATAACGTGACCCAAACATGAATTAATCCAGAAATTAAATAGAATTTCCAAAAATCATTACTGGTATTTTATTTTTTTTCGCGACAAGTGAGAAAAAAAGAAACAAAAATATGCGCAGACACAAAGCGAGACGTTTATATGGGACATTCGACGATTCGTCGAATTCGATTGAACGCACAATGCAGTTTATCTTGTCTCGAGACTTGTGGAATTCTCGCGAATTCTTTTCGATATAAAATTCACAAAACGACGCACGATGCACAATGACTTGAAGAGAAGAGTTCCAGCTATTTTCCGTCACGTTTCCATTCTCTTTTCTGTTTATATTTCTCTTCGTTTATCTCATAACTTTATCGTCTCTACATAATAAAGTGTCGTGAAATCGTGCAACTATTTCGATCGAACAATTCTTTGAAAATGACACAACTGTATGACTTGCCATTATTGATGTATCCGTAAAATAATATTACAGAAAAACTCGTTGGCAATGAGCAAATATAAGGTATTTAACCAATGTAGTAAAATACGTCTACGAATCATAAATGCGAGCGAGCTGACATAACTACGCGAATAAAAAAATCTGGACATTAACATAAATGGCTAAATATTGTAGCAGAATGTTCAATCACGAATAACAACTTGAGCTCGACACTCATTCGGAAATGATGGCAGTTGTATAGAGTGTAATCAGCGATACACGTAATGCGAAATTAATAAGCATGGAACTGTTCGCGATGCAAATAATTTTGTACTCATTGTATATTTAAAAATACGTGTTTAAGGACGACTCTCTAGAACAAGAAAAAATCAGCATACTTAGGGGATTTTTTGGAAGGAAATTCTACGTACTTCTCCAGCTATTTTTGTATATAAAGAAAAGGCGGTTGATTTTTTCTTACGGATCAAAAATTGTATGAACTTCATTTTCGA
The DNA here is from genome assembly GCA_948107755.1 of Campoletis raptor. Taxonomy (NCBI): domain Eukaryota; kingdom Metazoa; phylum Arthropoda; class Insecta; order Hymenoptera; family Ichneumonidae; genus Campoletis; species Campoletis raptor. The sequence continues at coordinate 17,241,380 of OX403622.1, forward strand.
CCGTCCGAAAAAAGCCATCGAAAAAATGCTATGCAGCCGCCAGCTTTTTATTGATCGGTCATCAATAAAAAATTGTCTACACCCTGAAAAAAAAATTTTGTTGTATAAACCGATTATTCCGTTGAATGCGGTTAACAAAACATTGGATAACAACAAAATTTCAATCATTTCAACATTATATTTTGCTGACATTCTTCTAAATAAATATAAAAAAAAAACATGCGAACAGCAACCAGGCATGATTTTATCACATTGCTCCAATTTCCTAATATTCGATGTAGTGGGTAGGTTGTGTATGAAAGTATGGTGTGTTTGTTTGGATTCATCTGCCCTTATGTTTGTTCACCTTTGATTGGGTACGTTTTGGTTTTCTTGGGGTTGAATTTTTCTTTTTTCACTGTGATTCTCTGCTTGGGTTTGTTTGTTTGCGTTTATTCTTATACAGTGTATAATATTATATAAAAATTGAAAATAAAAAATAATATTATTGTGATACTTTGCCACAATAAGATGATTTTTTATTTTGTTTTGGTTGTAGTGATTTTTTGTCGCGTTATATTTCGTCGGTGTTATTTTGTCAGGTCTTGGAACCATTGGAAAATGTGTCGATACCTCGAAAACGAAGTAAATGTCGAATCCACTACATTCCTTTCGTAAGAGTAGTTTTTAAAATTAAAACTTATGAATTTTAATCCTGATTGAAAAAGTGCAGCATTTTAAATATTTTTTTTTCGTGCCTGGCACTGAACTACTGCTAAATCTCGCGATATTCAAATTTAAATGACTAAAAGCTAAAGATTTGTTTTATGCATATAGAAAAAAATAATTTTGTCACGTTTCTACAGACTTTCATAGATTTTCGGGGGAACTTTATCACATGCACTGCGAGAATAGCAACAAGTATCAATTTTTTATGAAACCAAAGTGCATTCGGTCGAGGTACTCAAAATAGCCGGAGTTTCTCCGACTCTTCTGATGTATTTTTTAGGAAAATACGAAATACCGAAAATGTGTTGAAACTTTAATAGCGATATGTCTATATGCATATTCATGAAATCCATTCCCAAAAAAAATGTCACATTCATTCCATAATTAACAAGAAAATACTCAATTCCACCGTTGCTGTAAAATCATCACGATTTGCCTGAATATTTCACTGAACGCGCAGAACATAAAAAAAAAATAAGTTAGTCATTATCTGGAGCAATTTGCAAGCGTTCAATTTGGTGATAACTGATGAAACAGCAGAAATAAAAACGTGTCACGATTACATCGAATTTGCCGATTCATTGAAGAGTCCCTGAGGTTATATTGCATCAGAATATATTATCGACCTCGTATGAAACACCTTATGGCTTTGTTATTGATACATGGACTCGAAAAATTACCGTAGCAAACGTGAATGAGATAAAAGACGACTGTCCGCCATAAAGACAACAGTTGTCAATTGATCGTTAGAACACGAACTACTTGTACGACGAAAATAATTTAAAAAACATTTATTCGTATCCTCGAAGAAGAAAATTTGAAATTCAAGTCATACCTACAGGTGAGCATGCGTGAAACAGTTAACATTTTTCTGACAGTCGTGAAAACAGACGAAATAAGCAAAACGAAAAACAATTTCACAACGTAAAAGAGTGTTCGTTATATTATCGATATGAAAAAGTTTGAAATTACATTGATTTTTTGATGGAACATTTACTCATAATTAAACAACTATTGGCGATAGAATTTAATGAAAAATTTATGCAGTTTTTTTCATCATATGATTGAGGATTTACGGAATCGAACTGATAAATAAATAAAAGAAACGGCACTGAAGTTTGTATCCTTGTCCGTAGTTAAATCAATTTTCATCAATTTTCTATTCTTAATATTTTTTAAATCGTCATTTGAAATCAAAATCAATAAAGAACATGTTCGAATTATCGTTGTCAAGGACTGCCAATGAATTTCAGACTCTAGAGAAAAAAAAAGAGGAATTCTTCACAGTCCATCGATGCAAACTTTATTATTATTGAAAATGATAAATCGGAATGGTGCCGATTATCTCTGGATAATCCGGATATCGTTATTAAAGATTTCGAGATCTCAGTTTTGCTATTTTCGCCTTTTGTCGCGATAGGGGAACCAAGTTAGTCCCACCAACTCGTCTCGGTTATTATACCACGAAGAATGAGGAATCAGGTTGAGAGAAGAGTGGGAGCGAGCGATCGTGCCTCTCGAAGTAACCGGCGACGAAACAAATTTATATATGACTGGTGAAGTGCTCGATGGTTGCCACTGGCGATACGTCTTCCGTGTAAGACACGGCTTCGCGAATTCAATAACTGTGTCTAAAAATAGTTAATCGCTAGTCGTCGAAAAAAAAAAAAAATACTCCATCATATTAATGGATGAAAAATTACGAGTGATAAAATCGTCCGATTATTATTACTTCACGAAAAACCACAATGCGAAGACATGGTCCGTAAATTTTCATGAGACCGAAGTGTCGATCGAAAATTATTCGGGTATCAAGAATCAACGAAACAACGGAAGATTGTGAATATTAAAAGTGATTTTGAGGCAAAAAAAACAAGATAAAAACATGATAATCAACACTATTAAGCGAGTATCAACACGAGAGAGCGCAAACGACAGAAAAAAGTACTCTTGAAACCGGTAGTGAGAAGATCTTACGGTAGATATCGAACCTGAAGGATAACCCCAAGGGCAGAGCAAGTTATAGTGAAGCTGCACAGATCAAAGATTGGTTAATCGATCGAAGAGCTGAAGAGTGGCAAGTCTGGAAGACAATCAATTTAAAATCGAACGGCTATTTTATCAACGTCGTCAAGAATCGAATAAAAAATCAGGGCGTTCGTAGTGATCATCAGAAGATTCTTTTCTATATTCAATCCCACAAGGTAAAGTGTTTGTAGTAACGAGTTTTCTGTGTATCAACAATTTTATTGAATAATTCAAACGTTCTTCTATTTAAGAAATGATGATATTTTTAGAATTTTCAAACAGTACCCAAAATATGGTTGAAATATTTTGAACCATCGTGTATACGTTAGTGTATGTGTGCGTCTTTGGGAAATGCGAGAAAACTGTAACAACTGTTGGTGACGATACCAAATAGCGCACTAGTTCCATAAAAATGAGGACAAGAAGCAAAGAAAAAAGCGTAAAAAAGTAACTGAATCACAATTTGGTGTCATGTTCTCGATTCCCAGTGTCTCGCGAGGTCGTATATATCAATCGCACTAATTGAATCTAATCTCCATCACGATCAATGATCTTTACTATTTCTCAACAGCTTAAACGCGACACGTGATTCGTGTTACAGTATCAAAAATGATTTTGTGTAATAAGAAAAAAATTTAATTTTGAAACAATGTATGTTTTACAACGTCTCGAAAATCCGTCTGTATTTTATGGGCAGGATGAAAAATTTACAACGTTATAAATGATCATGTTTCTGTCACGAGAGTATCAAATGTACATCATTCGTTTGACCGAGAAATTTTTTCCTTATAAAACATTTTTCTTATAAAACATGCATATCAAATGTATCTAAGTGAATGAAAATTGATCGAAATTTCGCGATTGCAGTATGTTGTTTTAGTAGCTTCTATTTTTTTGTCTGTTGATTAAGAACGATATGTTATCGATTGTACGTTAATCTCCTTTCAAACATTCTCGAAACAGTAGAGGTCTTTAAACCCCTTTTGCATGTAAGTCTGCATTCACTCAAGCGAATTTTTTGTCCAGGTGTCACCTTTCAGTGCAAACGGTGTTAGTAATACGATACTCTTCTACTTTGCGGAGAATAGAAAACCGGAATGCACGAGAAACCGAGCAAAACGTGAAATTCATTACAATCTTTTTCAAGAAACACAACTTATTTTATCGATTTTTATGAACTACCATAATGTTAATAATTTTCTGATAATATTAAATCGTTTTTCCATTCATAAAGACACTTGGAATTAGATCAAAATTTTTTTTCCGACAAATGTGAGTCAGTTTTTACAGAGTTTTCATTATTTCATAAATATGATCTCTCAAAAGCTACGAAAACGCTCTTAATGTTTTGACGCTAAAAGTTTAAGCTCATTACTGATGAAAAATACAAAACACAATGAAATAAGATATTTTTAAACTCAATTCCATGCAATTCTCAAGCCCAAATGCGCGAGAAGCAACTCTCAATAGACAAAAAAAGTCAATTATCTAACGTCATATTACTTCGAGATATTTAATGGGAAAATAAATCTCTGACGACTGTGAATATTTAAAGAATTCTCGTATGTAAATCTAGGACGTCATCCTATGAAATCTAAAGCTTCCTCCGAGCAAGGAAATTGGTAATTATGCAAGAATATTTTTCACAAAATCCTTGATTATTAAATGAAAAAGCATAATTCACGTGTTTAGTCATAATTTCAGTTGATAACAAAACTCTCGGATTAATAAGATTAGCTGGTTTTGCTTTGAAAACAGAGGTAGCGGTTTTAACGTGGCTTTAAGGCCATCGCGTTATTACTAGCTATACGTAGGACATTAAATTTGCTTTATCGTACAATAGAGCGAGACTTTTCCTAAGAAAAATTCAAGGCAATCCGTTCACCTTCGTTAAGTCATGCTGTACTGACGCGCGAGTTCCACACAATCTGAATAGGGAACGAGAAATGTCAGGGCGAACAAATTGAATAAAATAAAGACTGGTCCAAGCAATAAATATAGTTCGATGGATGGAATCATCTCCGAATACCGATACCGAAAAAAATGATTTTTTGATGACATAATAATGTCTCATATAATATGAAATTTCGTTAGAATTTGCCAATTAAAAATCACTTAATAACTATATAAATACATTTGGGCACTTTTATGAAATTCAAAAAAATGTGACTTCAACTTACAGAAAAACGGACAAAAAAATATTTTCTAAGGTTTCCGTTATTAGAAATGGATAAATAACCTTTAAAAGAATAAATCGAATTAGCAGCAGAAACAGCGATATTTGTACAGCAAATATATGTCATGGCGATGAAGAGAAAGCTAAATTAATCAAACGTGATATAAATATTCATCGATCTTTGGCGGTGCCCGAGGTGAATAATTAAAATAATTTCAACACATTTGCAATATTAATTTTACACTGTAACAAAATCCGAGTTAAAAACACATAAACACGAAGATTTTCAAACTGATTTACTTAGAAAAATGTTAATTGCGTATTTATATATTTTTGAAAGGAGACAAAGAATGCACATTTTACTGAAAACTTTGATTAAATTTAACTTCACTATCGTCGCAATACGGCCTAATCGAAACAATATCTGGTGAAGCTAATCTCTAAGACTGTGAGATTAAGAAGATTAATTGAAGAGAAAAATATTTCGTGCAGTTTCTCGCGTCGCAATTGGCCGGATAAGGCCAGCGTATATCTTGGGTTTAAAAAAAATCTATTCGCAAATATTCAATTACTCGTGACTACGATAAGGTATATCACAATTAATGATTTAATCATCAATTGCAGTCAAAAACAGAGAGTCGGAGAATTTCACGATTGACGGAACATTATGTAGATGGTCATTTTTGGATATTGTCTCCTACTGAATGGTTTAACCTGCTTTTTTTGGAGGGAAAACATATTTCACAACCTCAATTTAAACGCGCAAAAAGTTAATCGTAGGCTTCTGCCATTGTATGCCCTAAAAAAAAAAAAAAAAAACATCTTTGACTGTTGTATAAATCGAGTTGATTAATCTTTCGTCGATCTTTTGTCACAAAAGATAAACGAGATAACATTACGACTCTTCGAGCTTCTGGATGTAGTAAATGCTAAAAAAAAAAACACGGAAGTTCGGGTCACACGTGATCACGTGAATTCAAGAGACAAAGTAAATATTTTCTGAGTACAATATATATATATATATGTATATCTATTTGCTCGTCTAATCGGACATCGAGACTTGTGCCATAGAGATAATGTAGGAGACAAGTAATGACGCAAAGTTCTTATCCACAGTCTCGTGCGCGATTAATTCGATCAAAAGAATGTCATGACTTCACAATAAATGTATATGCATATTGAGATAAAAGACAAGCAAAGCGGAACATCTCGCAGAAAAGTGAATTTTTTTTTTCCTGTGCAACTGAAAAATTCGATCATTCGATTTTACACGGGCGTTGAATCCTGTCAATGAAAATGTTTGATGAACAGTCGTTAATTATCGATCAAACTGATGCAAAAATGAATTTATGTCAGTGTTCTTCCTCCCGCACTCGCTTTTTTTTACACATGGATTGTATGAAAGTTCTGGCCTAAAATGAGTTCAAATCCTCACTTTCAATGAGTGTCTGTATCGACTCTCATATTATTTTTTCGAATGATTTGATTAGTAAATATATTCAACCTTTAATGTTTGTAATATTGATCTTTACAATGTATTCTCTCCTCCTCTCTCCTCATCAGTTGGATAATCAAATTTTCTTATACTTCGAATGAAATAAAAAAAAATCACTTTTATGCGGGGTTTTGTTATCTCTTACATGTTAGTGGTAAATACAGAGCTGAAAATGCTGATATAAATTTGAATGTATAGACTTTATTGAAATCGATTGACCCGTTAGCCAACAATTTCCAACTTGAAATAATATCGAGGTCAAAAAGTTGTCCTCATCCAAATATTATAGTCGAGACCACTCCAATTTCAGCACGTGTCCATTCAACATATTTTCCCTTCAATGCTTAGTACATAGCATCGACCTAATTCAACAAAATCTGTCGAAATAACTTGAAAACTTCTTGATACTTAATACACATCTATTTTTTCGTTGACTATTTATATAAAGTGACATTTGTACACGAATCTACTTTACAAGTAAGTTCCCATATGAGGATTTTGAAAATAATGATAAAATCATCGTCGATGAATTTTTCAAATAAACATGAACTTTGTTCATTGTATTTAGTGACACTCGATGTTGAGTGTCACTAAATACAATGAACTCTTTCGAAGAGCCAGGAGGATGACGAAAATGTCGAAGAAGCATTCAGAAAAAAGAGAGCGAGGAGAAAGAAAGGAAAGAGGAGTAATAATTTTCCCCGCGGGTTCCCTAACCCTGACAAGTCACAGGTTCATTTTTTCGTTAGTGTCCTTCAGCCTTAGGTTTGCCGTTCATAGTGGAAAATGTATATTCTCTTTAAAAATTGGTACGAAAATTCGGAAAACCCGATCCAATGTTTATGAGTCGCTAAAAATAGGGTATTTCCCTTTCTTCAATCAAAAGTGATAGAAAAGTACAAAAATTATAGTCATTCATTATATTTCCTTCGCTTTTACTATCATTTACAAAAGAAAACCATAAAGAAAGCTCAGTTTAAAGACAACAAATATTCATATTACTTAATCATAACAACTCTGACAATTTCTACGAAAAAATAAAAAATTAGGGCAACTTTATCGACGACCTAATTAAGACAATCACAATGGAATATTTCCATAATAAATCAGCCATGTGCGTGATCAAAGTTAAATAGTGCTCAAATCATAACCAATGCATTTCTAAGCCACAAAATTTCGAAAAAATCATCATAGATGAAAACTTTTCTTAAATAATGTCCTTTGATATGAGTTATCACGCTATAAACTCGCGTACAATTGTCAGTATGCGTAATTGACAATATAACATCGTTTCTCTTTAACATTTTCCACTACTCGTAAGATAATTTATATCATTATAAAAGTCAATGAACATGGGATCGAAGACCAGACATGAGTGATTTCTCACACGACCAGCTGACAGTGGACAAAGTATATATATAGAGAAAGAGAAATGGAAAAAGTAAAAAGTAAGATAAGATAAAATCACGGATCTTCCGTAACTATTTCTTTCTCATATCTGCCATTACAACGAATTTGAATGGAGTATAACAATTGAATTTTCACTTTATATAAACGATAATTGCTAGAAGCGCGGACAAGTTAAATCACCGCGAAATATTCAGTTTTTTCCAAATAATACGAGCCAATGAAAATGGAGGTACGAAAAGTATTCAGCGAGATGTTAGCAATGTTTTAGTGTTAAAGTTTTGAGCACGGAACATCACCGTTAAGTCTCATAAAGTCTTGAACATATACATATGTATATGTATATAACCCTGCATTATGTATGCATATACATAATACATGTTACAGACGATGGAAGCAAGAACAGGTGGTATACGCGAAACTCTTTTTTTGCTTAGGGTTCTGGTTGAAAAACCCGAAAATCTTGCTCGCAGGTCCTGTTCAGGGAAGAGCAAGTTCGAGTTAAATATTTTAACGAGTTTTCGGCAGTACATACGAAGCGCGCCTGATACGCTCTGACCGATCGTTAGGCTTGATGAATGAGGTACTCGTACTTTTTAACGATAACTCTTGAGAACATCCCTCGCCTCCTTTACAGATCCCTTGCCTACTTTTATTCACGTAAAAATTATCTTGATAAACCTTCGGATCACCGAACATCAAAATAAATTGATCTCACTCTTATTGTCAAGTGGCCGGAATAATTTCGCATAAATATTCAGAGAGGACCGACATAACGATCGCGAATTTTTAATAAACACTCCAAAAATATGCAGTCTGCTATTTCCAACTAAGATCTGTCACATGATATAAATGTTCCTCATTAAAATAAAAACATTGTGATGAATATATTTATAGACAGATATTTTTACATAATCGTTAGAAAAAAGTCAACGAGAATGACGTTTCCGTTTAAATAAAGAATAAAAATAGGACTTTGAGCTAATTTGCGTTAATTTTTTTTAAGATAATGATAACGCGGTTGGTATTCCACAATGAGAAAGTAATTAGACGTTCATGAAAATATTGTGTTTTTTAGTTGATAGCCAAACCGAGTTATATTTATATATATATAGTTATACATATGTTAGTGTTTTCGAGGCTACTGACATAAAATCTACAGACGTTTCATAATAAAATTGTACATGAAAGATCATCGGAAAGCTCTACGACGACAAGATGAAATACACGAGAAAGGAGGTCGGCGACCCTAGCAGTTCATCCTACGTGATAAGATTTACTGCATTTCTTCACGTTTTTTCGAAACAAAGAAATGCCAGCTGTTCGTCATATCTGAGATTCGTTTTGTGCATATTTTTATCCTGGTATATCCTTTTATCCTGGTATATCCTTTTATCCTTTCGATAAGAGTTACAGTTGGGCATAGATCGTGTTCCGGATTCTCCAAATAAATGACGTGACAAATGAATCAAGAAAAGCAGATTCACGATCGATCAAGCTAACTGATGAAGCGAAAGAAAAAACAAAGGCAAGAGAGAATGTTCGACGGAGACTGAACCCGTTTTCGGGAGTAGGTCAAAACGTCATCATAAAAAACGACACCAAAACCAACACAACATCTGTAGCTCGTGTAGTTTAATATTCGATTACTCCGCGACCATCGGCGAATTTCCCTCAAGGAAGGTTCGCGAAGCAGAGAGAAAGAAAAAAAAGAGAAAGAAAGAAAGAGGGAGAAGGAGAGGGAGAGAAAAACAATTTTTGAGACGCGGAAGGTACCCTGGAAGGTTATTCGAGCGTGAGATCGAAAGCAGCGAGTCGCGCGATTTCCTGTCGTGATGGCCTGATAGTTCAATACTGTGCACCAAAAGCCACAGACTCGAAAATTGAAACAAGAAACCAGAATAGCCTGAGAAACTTTTAGCTAAACTGCACCAATGTATTCACTTTGTCTGCTGTCAAATTTTCATATTTATCATGCACGATTTAAGTGTGTAGAGAGCATAGACAGGAAACTAGTCGTTATGCACTTCTACCCGCAATATTATCGACAAAGGGATCAAATGAAGAATTTTCAGCCGATCTCTTTTCTGAAATCCTATTTCTAATCATAATAAACGAATTTATTATAGCTTTTATATGTATTTCCAGCTGTATTTCCCATTTTCTTTTTTTATTTTTGCCTCCTCCTTTCGATGTACTCGCGCATCGAACTTTATTGGCGTATATACCCTTTTCACTGCGGGGATTGAGAGCTCAACAATCTCGATGGAACTTCACTGGGAGGCTTGACCCAGTAACGAAAAAGAGTAGACGCGTCGATATGTATTTTCCTGTACTTTATATACACATGCATAGTTTCCCATCTTTCTTTCGTTCGTTTATCGTTGAACAAAGATACAGAAGCTAACCGCGACAAAACGTGAGATCAACGTCGACGACCACTTTATACCGAGACGATGAGAATCAGGATACTCATGTATATGTAAACAACCTCTAATGCTGATGGTTTGTAACAAAAAAAAAAAGTCACTTTGGGCTTCGAGTCGTCGAAGCTCTTTGACATTATGTTTGATCAACCTTTCAACGACGCTGTATATATCCATTGATTATAGTCAAAGTTCTATTTCCTCTTCCTCACTTTTTGTTCCCCTATGTTTTAATAGTTTTCAAACCAATCGACTTGTAATGCTGTTAGTTTGTGGTTTTTTTTGTAAGATTTTTTTTTAACTGTAGTTGCTTTTTAGTTTCGTATGTTTGCGCTGATCCACGAGGAGTGAAAATGGCTGTTTATAATTTTGGTCATTTTCTAGCGATGCGTCATTGTTCGTATTAAGTTGATCGGATTGTTTCATGTTTTGTTCACTACGTCATTTGTGAAACTATTTATATGCTCGACCTATAAAGACCAATTATTAGACGAATATATTAACGAAACCAGTATGATTGTGTCCTTCGAATATAACGCGTGGCATGTAAAGTGTTCTCTACTGAAGCTGGTCAGTAATGAGATTAGTATCTCTTTTATCAACCCAGCCAGAATTGCTTAGTGTCGCATTTATGATAAACTTAGCGTAAATATGGAAAGACTTGATGAAATTCAATTTGTTTTTCACGATTGTGCTAATATTTTATTAAGACTTGATTATTTTTTGAAATTTCTGCTTTAGTTTCGTGTATAACAAATATAATCCCGATTAAATCATGAATATATTACGTGATTATACCCCAAAAAATTTTGACATTATAATCGATGAAATTCTAAAAAATTGCTATAATAACTTTATATAAAAAATATGATAATAAATGTTAAATAAAAATGGAACGGTAAAACTGCCTTTTGCCCAATTTTTCACAGAAGATAAGTGAAATAAGAATTTTTGGTATTTTAGTGTGCGTCCCGATGGTCCTTAAAAGTGCGATAATTTATAACTGATTGTTACTATATAATGTTTTTCCAAACGGTCCAATAATAACTTTTCATATTTCTCATTTGATGAATCAAACCTTTCGATTCACGAATAAATATTTGATTTAATAATAATTACTTATCCTCTACTCGCAAGCTGTAACTTATTCAATCAAACTTTGGAAATAACTTTTTACAGCGTATTAACCAAAGCAATCAAAACGTTACAGTATTATTGAAGAACTTGGGTGATCTGCTATTTCAAATATTCATCATCTCTCTCCTAAATATCTTAATTTTCCAACGATTTTTCTATTAGACTAAAATGACACGATTACGAACTACATCCTGCAATTATTATAAAGTTTTTAAACAATGGTTCAGAACAAGTATCCAAAACTATCCAAAGCAACCACACTTTTGGAATTCACTTCAAAACACAATGAATCCTAAACACAAGCGCGAACGAGCGACAATATAAATAGTAGTAAAGTTGCGACGAAATGATGTCGACGGGAAAGCAACCAAAAGGAAATAATTGGGACCTAAAAACAACGAAATAACTTAATTTGACACCAAACGTTTTATGGTCGCTTTTTCGTTGAAAGAAAATGTCGTGTTAAGCTTTTATTTCGGTCGTTTTTTATAGTTATTTATGGTCCGACAAACTAGAAAATAACCACAAAAGAATGTGGAGATTAATGTACAACTGGTTTGGAATGGAAAAGCAACGGTTCTTTCGATTTACTAGGGTTGCAAATGAGATGAGGTTGAGAATTTTTAACAACAAATATATTGTAACCTATTGAGATTTCTGTGCGGTGAATATCTTTTCGATTCAATTGTTATCGAAAGCACTGCGATGGAAAACCTCAGTTCTCTCTCTATTATTTGTTGTTGCTCTGAGTTTTTTGTACAACACGCCCCTCTGTTGGCCGTCTAAAGAGAAAAATTCCATGCCCTGACGGCTCGAGTTGAAAAATAATGATAAACGGAAATAAAACAGTCGAAAATCATTATTATGACAACGGAAGAGCGATAATTCCGCGATAAAAAATGGGCAAGTGAGAACTTGACACGAAAGAAAAAAATAACCAAACAAAACAAAGGAGAAGTAACGACATGTAAACAGTGCCGTTTTGCATTACCAGTGAATACCGAACGGAGGACTTTCGAACCAAATTAGATAAACTAATATTTCGACAGGATTGACTTATAATTTCGTTACTATTTCGCATAATTCAAAAAGTATATAAATAATTTTCTCACTTCTTCCGATCCGATCCGCCAAAATGTCGAAATGAAAGATTTCATCAGTCGAATTATCGAAGTGTTGATAATAAAATAAATTCATGCGTTGTTTGATCACGTTATCGGAAAATTATTGATCACATGAAATTTCAAATTTATATTACGAACTTTACAACATTATGACAAAACGAACTGCAAATATATAACAACTTAATAAATTATTCCCAAACATGCCAAACACTTAACGATCATAACCGACTAGTGACGTTATAACGAAACTTTCCATCAGCCAGTCAACGTTCGGCCCACGCGTCCACTTCCTGCGCATCTGTATATCTCGCTCTCTTTCTATCTCGCTCTTTTCCATACGAAAGAAATAAAAATACAAACAAATCTTTAGTAAAATAAATAATTAATAACGATGAATATTTCTACACTAATAACGATCGTCGAGGTCGCACGAAACGTTCTGTTTAGTACAACAAAATATACTTTGGTGTAAAGTAAATGAAAACAATGCTCGTTTGACGTTTGCGAAAATTGAGGTTAATATGACGCAATGTTTGTGCTTCCAAATATCAGTTGGTATTATAACAGCCGTTTTATCGATGGACTAATTATTGTCATTGGCATTTTCGTGCTAATACAGATATGGGATTATATTTTCTAACTTGTCACGATGACTGGTCGTTTTTTTAGGTTATACACATATAAGAGAAATTTAGTGCAGCTAATGTCATTTTTTAAAAAGTATTCGACAAGTGCAGTGTAGTAGAAAAAACCGTTCTTCTTCTCATTATTACAACCTTTAGTATTTCGGTACTTGTCATATTTTGCTTCTAAATTTCCTCTCATTGTCTCTGTTAATAATTGATAAAATTTGAATATTAAATCTATTCAATGCACTTTATAGACTATGAATTGTGTGTTCTAATCATTGATTCTGCGTGTCAATTTCTACTGAAGTTAAGACTTTCTTCTGAATATGAATTTTACAAACGTCCTGAGAAAATTCTATTTCATTTATTTATTTATTTTTCAGGCCAAATTCAACATGGGCAGGATACAGCTTCCGTCGCTATTGATATTTTTAGGTAAAGAAAAGTCATAATCAGCATCAAAATTCTATGTTACGATAATGAGTTCATCAAGTAATGCTTCTTTTCATTGCAGTTCTAAGGCTGGCCTTAGCAGATTTAATTGTCAAGGAGCACGATGTAAAAATTCCACCGGGTGGAACTGGTTACTTCATTTTAAGCCTAACGTACGAGTGAAAATTCTCAAAATTTGCTTTTTTTCGTTTTTATTTGTGGGTGATCAGGTTTTTATAATGAAATTTGTCTTTGAATGAATCAGGCAACCTTTGACAGCGAGCGTCAATATATCGTTGGATGTTCAACATAGTGATTTGATCAGGACGGTACCTGCTGTTTTGAATCTTACTATCGACGATCCTAATCCAGAAACACAATGGAATATAACAATAATGGGTCTTAATCCAGGATACAGTACGATTAGTGTAAATGTCACTCCTCCAAACGTCACAGAGTGAGTATTAAAAGCTCTTTGAAAAACCTGTTTTAAGACTCGTTAAATTCAACCTTTTTTTACCACCAAACATTGTTCCATACTTGGAAATTTCTATATTTAATTGATTCTAATTGATTTGCTTGAAATTCTCAATGAATATCATTCTCTCCACTCAACACTTCGAAATTTCATTTACTCTTCAATTTTGCAAGTCCTACTTTTCAAATTGCAGTTTATTATTCGAAGAAATAAACGTGTTGCTATATTCTCGCTTTTTTCTCTTCATGAGCCTACAATAGTTTTGGGGCATTTTGTCCATAATTGAATATCAAAGCTAAAAATAGTAGTCTCGAGAAAGCGTTATCTAAAAAATTTAAAATAATTTCTCATCATTGGAATACAACGAATTCAACCAATGTTGCAAACTTCAAAATCATGAGACTTGCACTCTTTACGTCAAGATTATAAACGTCATTGATCTTTGAAAATGGTAGAGTGAAAAGAAAATCGCCACGAAATGAATAAGTTAAATGAAAACTCCTCTTATATAGATAAATAAATGAGGTTTTTTTTTGCAATAAACTTGATAAATAATAGACCAATTGTTATCAGTCAGCGTTCCATGCGATTGTCACACAAATAAAAACAAGCCAATTCGTGCAATCTGAGTGGGAAAATGACCGTGATCTACATTTGAAGAAATTCTTGTCTCAAAGTCTTATCTGATCCTCCATAGTTCAATGTCAACAGATTAATTCGTCGCGTAATGTTTAAAGAATTTGTAATTCAATTAAAATTAAAGCGCCGTACGTAATGCATAATAAAAGTTGCTATCATTATGTAGATTTACGGCATTGAAGTATTTTTCATTAAAATGTATCGTGTAGTTGCTGCAACATTTTCTTTATCTTGAGTAATTGTCAAAAATATTCCGGTCAAGAATGTGATGCTTGCCTTGTGGATTGCGAAGGATGATGTTGGGGGCAGGGGGTCATTCAAACTTTCCGGAGAGTCTCTGACCCCGACCTGTCTTCGGATCCGATAGTTTGCTTCCCGTCAGTCAGTTCTCGGATTTAGAGGCAACTAGATGCACTAGAGTTCCTCTCAAAATCGTTTCACACTTTGCCCTCGTCGCGTTCTACCACCGATTAGTAAATGTTAATTTTTTTTTTCCTATCATTTATCACGCTTTCCTGCGATACCTTTGTTCGAACGTTAAGTGTCAATATTTCTTTTTATTTTTTTTTCTTTAAACTCAATTTATTGTTTATACTAAATGTTAACGGTGTTCACAAAATATAATGGGGATAATGACAGTCGTTCGTTATTTTGCAATCGTGTTTATCGGCTGACTACTCGGAAAGTTTTCTTGTGAAATTTTTTTTCGTTTACAACAATTAAACAGTTAGTTTGAACACAAAATTTGGTGCTTGAAATAATCAGTGAAAAGATTAGTCATTAAAAAAATGAGTGGATACAGAATCATCATTGTACCGAGAGATGAGCTCAGTTCTCTGCATCTCAAGTAAGACATTATTATTTTGAACTGTTTTCCATTTGTTGACTTCGTGAAAAATTCTTAACAATTTATCTTTCAAATGCCATGCACTATTGCAATCTTTCTATTTTTTACAGTGGACTTCCAAATACATATGTAGTAAATATGAAAAGAAAAAAAAACTAAAAGCTAAAACATTCTTTCATTTTAAAATTGCAAGATGCAAGACTTCCTTCAAAGAATCAATGTGAAAAGTACAAAAGCGAAGTTATGATACTCGATTTTTTAATTTTCATCTTACTTTCATTCCCATGTTGTATGAGAAATCATTACGAAATTCCTAAAATTTTCCGTTTCTTAAGAACCCTCGAAATAATTTAATAAGAACAGTAAACTTTTATCACTGAAAAAGTGCTGAAAAAAAATCGACTCACGATTTAATGCTCATCCTATGAGAGTAAGAAAAAAAGTGCAAAAATCTATGCTCAAACGTCGAATGATGGATTCTGATTTAATTTTCAGTTTCTCGGAAGCATTTCTAAGGGTAACAGTAGAGAGATCGGAAACTCTTTATCACATAAGTGCGGTGGTCGGATGGATATATTTTGTAGCATGGAGCGTGAGTTTTTATCCACAAATGTACAGCAATTACAAGAGAAAAAGTGTTGTCGGATTGAACTTCGATTACCTATCATTAAATCTTGTTGGATTTATTATGTACGCCCTGTTTAACTGTGGACTTTATTGGATACCGTCTATTGAGGTAAACAACAAAAACAGAAAATCAATAAAGACTTTACAAGTCCATCGCAATTTCATTCAGTCGTAGTTCTCTCAGTTGACTAATTAATCTTTTTTTTTTCTCTTTTACAGCATCAGTATTTTATGCGAAATCCAAAGGGTTTGAATCCCGTTCAAATAAATGATATATTTTTTTCGTTGCACGCCGTTATCGCAACCATTGTCACTGTAGGACAGTGCTTCGTTTATGAGGTAAATCTAAAGATGTGGGTGGATCTTTTGTTCTTTCTTTTTGCATATTTTTATTATGGACTGTGCACCGTTACGAGGTGGAGTAAAATCATTTTCTTAAACTATCAATAAATTGTTTATCAAATTCTGCATACAAAAGTATTAATTAAATGTCTCTATCCATTTTTATTTAAAATATGGACAATTGAAAAATAATGAAAACGCTATTGATACTATGATTTTTACCATTTGCTTTTCAATCTAGTTCATATTATTCATTCATTTATTATTTTCAAACTGACAGATTGGGAATCAAAGAGTTTCGACAACCGCTCGAATAATTCATGGAATATTTGCCACATTTGTATTAATAACAGCCATACTTGGTATTATCAAAACAATCGCGTGGCTCGATTTTCTCTACTACTGCAGTTATGTCAAATTGGCAATAACATTGATTAAATATGTGCCTCAGGCATATTACAATTATACAAGAAAATCAACCGTCGGATGGAGCATTGGGAATATATTTTTGGATTTTACCGGTGGAATTTTGTCCATGCTGCAGATGATTCTCAACGCTTATAATTACGGTGAGAGAAAAAAAAATGATATTAACGATAGCACTACGATTCTATTCGTCACTTTTCTACTCTTAAGAGCCAGTAAAAAAATTTCGAGAGGTTACACTAAGTCTGTTGAGAGTTATAACAAATTTAATTTTTAACAAATTTACACTCAGTTAAATGTGTAGACGATTTTTGAAATAGAATATTGAACACTTACTCAATTATTAAAGAGTAACTAAAAAATAAAGTTGGATAAAGTGATGTTAGAATGCGACTTGGCAAGTGAAATTTTTTCTAATAATCATGACAACAAAATTGTTCAGTTTCACGGTTGAATTCACGACAATTTCGTTTATGTTACATTTTTATTCTCAAATGAACAATTATTATTAATCTTATTATTATTCTTCACTAAATCTGTGACTTAAAATTTTCATTGTGATACAACATCTACCCTAAAACTTGTCTATGCTTAATCGATACAAAATCAAACTTTATATCGATACATATCTGTTCTTGATCCATAATAAAAAAAAATTTCAAAAATTAATTAAAAATTCAAAAAGTAGATACTGCACAATATTCATTGACATGAATTAATACGACTTTTGTAAACTAAATGTGTATAGTATTGGAACAAAATTAGAGACTTTAATCTTGTTTAACAAAAATATTTTAAAAGTCCGAATGTATGTTGTAATGCGTTTTGTTTTTTTTTTTTGTTATAATTGTTCCGTACAGACGACTGGGAAAGTATTTTTGGTGATCCCACGAAATTTGGTCTGGGATTCTTTTCTGTAGCGTTCGACATATTCTTCCTTTTCCAGCACTACGTGTTTTACAGGTACGTAATGCGAATTCGTTTCGCTTGAAAAAAAAATGCAAATTCGCTACAAGATACACAAAAAAACACAAAACTCGAATAATCTATTCACGAATTGCTTCGGCAGATGAAGAGAAATATATTTGTGAATCGGTAATTCTTGTTTATTTTAAAAGCTTTGAAAGCTTCTGTGATATTTGTTTGTAAAATGTTAAAGCAAACCGCATAGTGATAGTAGAATGCACGCATGATTTTTTTTTTTAACGCATGAAATATCGGATATGTTAATAAAAGCATGAACAGTTCAAATGGGCAAAAAAACATGTCACAAATTTCGTAACGAAATTTATTTTGCAACGACAATCATTTTTTTCCCCCCTAAGTCACTGTAACCCCGTAATTGCTTATTTATTTTGTATGTCCAATTTTTCGCATAAGAAACTCGAGTTGCTTGCTTGTGTTATATAGAATTCATGAGAACCGTTCGAATGTCTGAAAAATACTCTAAAAGCATTAAATTTTATGACGTCAACTCTAATCATAAAATTGCTTTAGAAGAATTATAAAAAACAAACATGCTCTTTAAAAAAAAACAACAAAAACATCGCATTTTATACATCACTCAATATAATTATTGTACAGTGAATTAAGTCGCAGTAATTCGTTGATTTAATTTAAATATGTGTGTTGTTTGGGTCTTTATCCATTCGAACGGTAATCATAAAAATGTATGTGGGTCGTGGGGAGTAAAGGTAATTGAAATTAGTATTAATAAATCGTTGACGTAAATGCTTATTGATCGTCGTCGTTACAGGCATGTTTGTCATAAGTTAGGAAGTTCAGCATTCGTAAAACCGCTATTGTAACACGGCTTGTATATAGCAAAAACAAACGCAAACAATAAAAAATCAAAGGACGACATCGAGGCTGTTTTTCTACGGGGCTAGCGAGCAAGAAATTTTTAATTTTCCAGGCATACGAAGAAAAAAGTGATCGACCTGAACGGCCGAGTGTAAAACCCGGAGGATATGTGCCAGCATTAAAATTAAGAATGTTTAAGCAAATATCCATTGCTCCTGACGATGTTAATCATAACCAGTATTCAGACCCTTTCGTTACATCGTTTATTTCCTTCATGAAAATCAAGATCGCCAAGAAAAATATATTGCATGACGACGGAACAGGGATTGGATTTGATAAGCATAAGTCTTGGGTTTTTTTTTTTTTTAATTTAGTATACAGCAATCAAGGTGAAAAGATTGCATCGTTTAAATGCAGCGAAGGCCATTTTTTAAATGTTAAAATATGTTTCCTCATACATTCGCATTGCAACAATGAGTAAAAGACGTTCTGGGTGATAATATTACAAATTCGAGGAGTACATTTATTTCAACTGTTCTAATATGAAAAACATTTGCGAAATTTAGGAAAAAATTTACAATTTCGCTGCATATCAGCGATGTTAACTATAAAATGCATTAGTTACTTTAATTCAAGATAAAAAGGGGTGGGCAATAAAGTCCAATGAGATTTCTACGATTTTACAACTTGTGATCCTATTTATATTTATTTTTAAATGCGGCTTTCGCGTCTTTACTCATTAACAAGCCATTAGATAATCGGTTATAACGATTTCAACGTTTCTTAAGGAAACTCTCCATACCCCAAGGGAAAAATTTGTTTTAATGTGCAAATGCAAAAAGGGTGTGTATGAAAAAACACTGCTATTCAGTGCTCAAATTATAATTCATTACATTCCAATAGAAAACTTCATGAACGATATAATTTTTTTTCAATTCTTCATAAATATATGAAATTTCATAAATATTTCTTGATATTCTAACAAATCAACATTCCGATGGGTTCAAGATTATGGTATTTCAATACAATGAGGGTGCAAAAAACGTACATAGTCGTACATTTCTTTTAATTTTTAATCAAGAAATATTTAATTAAAAAGAGATTTGGATATTAAATTAAAGAAAATATTCTTAGTAGTTCAATCATTATCTCTTAATTATTAGAATGCTCAATTATTAAATTTTAGTTAATTGCCTTTGTTGTTAGTGAACTCATATATATCGTCATAGATTTATATCAAGATTAAATTATTCTCACAGGCATTGAAAGTAAAAAACTCAGCAAGGTTGAAAGATGCTGTTTAATTGAAAAAATATAGATGTTTAACTGTACGAGTCTGTTAAGTCCCAATGGCTCGAGTCCTGATTGTAGATAAAAAGTATTCAGGACTCATAACTCAAATTGCAAGATAAAAAGTGAGAATTAACTCAACTTACATTTCATTAAAAGACAAAAAAAAAAGTTAATCAATTCTCGATGGTATAAATTCGCTCGTTTGCACAAATGAGTTTTTCCCATTGGAGCAAATATCCCACGTTACCGATACTACTGCCGTAATTGCACAGTATTTCTATACACTTTTTATCATTTTCATTTTCCCCGCAGTGTATAAGTGTACGTTTTGTGACCTGAAAACATTCCTTGCGCTAGTAGCTCAAAACATGTATACGAATATTATTATTTTTTTTTAATGTAATTTATCGCAAGAATTGCGTTCATCGTTGAAACGAGTCAAGATTTACTCATATATGTTTATCGTTGAATATAACCTTTTTGCAATAGTGCGCCAAATAAAGTTCAAAAGCGTATGGTTTAACCGAATGAACAAAAAAATAATAATAAATAAACAAATCACTCATCATCCGACTAGATCCTTGATCCCCTCATGTGTTTTTTCTTCACGTGGTCAAAAAAAAAAAAAAAAGAAAACAACATTTCTCACCGTTACAATGAATCACGTGCGTGGTTTTTTCTGCGTATGAGACTGAAGTGTGAATTTACTTTTAAGAATTGCTCGCCGTGACAAAATGAAGTGTGAAAGGAATAGTAATGCGAATCAGGATTTCATAGTGGAATAATTTAGTAATAAACACAATGCATGAAGCATGTTTCAAGAATGGAAGCACGATTGTCATTTTTTTTTTTTTTTTTTTTTCAAACAAAGGATACTCCACAATATAGGACAAGGTCATACATACACAGCTTTTGTTTTTTTTTTTTTAGTATAACATTAAACTTACAACGAATAAATTAGCTCAGAATGCGGTAAAAGGTATTGGCGTTAATAATTTTTAATTGCATTTTGTGCTGGCAAAGAATTCTTTATTTCTATGATTTTTTTTTTAAGCTATTATACCGAAAGGTTGTATATTATTGTGCGGAAAAAAGACATTTGTAACGAAACATTTTCGCAGGGATCGAAGGGAGTATGTCGAGATACCAGGGACCTGCCAGGAGGAGTATCAACCCGAGGATTCGTCGAAGGGCATTATGGCGTAAAATAAGTGCATTTTAGCCACGTTCGGCTAATACACGAAACATGAGACTAATTAGAATATTTTTTAAACTATTGAGATATATTGTTAGTAACTGCATAATATATAACGACGGGAATTATTTATACACTTGATAGAAAGATTATAGTGAACTACGTGAACGATGCGGAAATCGTTCACGAGAAAGTATATCTCGACGATCGACAGGATTTATTAAGAGGATTTGTGCCAATCGTTATCGTACGACGAAAATCTCATCGTATTTTTGAATGATTTTAGCGAATAATTCGCAAGTGTAAAAAGTATATATTTGACACATCGAAACTGCTGTTTATCAATGCATCGTTTTTTATTCTCATTTCCTACGCTCACAGGGACGTTCTTTTTTGCGATCGCATTCTGTCACTAGGATTTCGCAAACGACCATGTTCCTCGCATCACTTTATCACTTTGTGTACCAAATTGCCACAAGGGTTTGTTTACCTCAACAATATTCAAAATACTCTGGTGGCGCATATCAGAACCATTATTCTGTGCATGCGCGGTCACGACGGTTTGGTATACCCTACTAGAAACGTCTCTACTGAAATAGCAACTCCACTCCAAAAAACTGTCATCATAGTTATACCACAGAAAAGCACTACCTCCGAACATCGCTACCAAACAAAACAGTGTACAATACAACTCAACCAAGCAAAAGTTACATATAAATTCACAGGACGACTGCTACTAATCACTGCCAATGATTATCTTTAAAGCGAATCTTAATCTGCACGTTTCAACGCTAATATTACCCGGAAACCATTTTGGTAAACCTTGCTATGATGCAAACTCCAATTTTTTGTGCTAACTTTATGCTACACTAGTCGAAATCTAGTTTTTGGCACCCAGCAAACAAAACGATCGTATACTGCCAGTACGATGTAAGCATTTCGTAAAGTTTGTACTGGTACAAAAACGATCAGGTACGTGTGTATGGTAAGCGTACGATACTGGTACAGCGTATTGGTACGCGGTATTAACAAAGTACCGCTGCTGGGAAGTGACAACGCTCGGACATAGCAGAACGGATAGCATAGCATTTCTCTTTCATGGATAACGTGCTTGATCTTTGGTTTGGTTATCACGTTGTACTGCCATGGTAATATTCGGTATCTCTACAGTATCGACGCGACGCAGTGGTCGATCCGGCATTCCGACCACCCGCGTGTTATTCCCTTCGAGTCAAATAAATTGATTTTTTTGGATATGAATCATTAGTGTCCGTACTATAGTTCGTGGTGGTGCAATTAGATCGTTCAGTGATGAACTAATTTTTATTTTTTTTATTTTTCAAAACATGAATTATAAAATGTATTCTCCGGCTTAGCCCTCCAAGCAAATAAATCGAGTGTTATTTGACGAATCTCTTGGGGACCAACGTTAATATTGTCCAGACAACGGTTAAATTAAGATATTCTTCATCGTCTAAATTGAAATTTTAGGGTCTACCTGTACGGTGAATTTGAAAGGTGATTTGCAGGGACTACACTAGTCCGGTGTCTGTTAAATCTTCACAACAGTTGCATGCAACGTACAACTCATAATGTAGTTAATTGACGCTGCATTCGTTTTGAATGAATGACTTTCCAACGAAAAGAACAACTCGATGAATACCAAATGCCACGAATTCATATTTTTATCGATATTCTCCGGAGAAAAAAATCCGTATTTTACAAGCGAATCTAACACACGAACCCTTGTTCAGTTCCTCAAGAAATTCTTTATAAATTCGCTGTGTTGATTTTTTTTAGAAACTAATCTGGCCGCCGATTGCAGAAAAAATATTCTATGACGAAGTAACTTTCATTAGAAAATTGACAGCCGTAATAAGCCGTCCTAGTATGAGAGATAAAATTAACCTCAAAAATACCGCAAAGTATACTGCAATTTCTTTTTTCAATTTTCATGCTGGCTAGTTCGTGCTATTGAAATAATTGATTTGCTCACCAGTCGATGTCTTGTTCCACCACTCACGGATTCGTCATCCAGTCGTCACGTGTGGCAAGGCCCCTGAAGCAGTGCATAGTTGAGATCCATTGCACGAGACCCGCACTCCATCATGTTTCACTTGTTTTCTTTAATTCAATGAAGTTTCATTTCATAACGATAACGATCGTCTAATATGTTTATTAATGTTAATCCCGTACAAATGATTTCATTAATCTCACGCACTAGTTATATTTCTTCACGCTCATTTTATGAATTAACACTTGAATCACCATTCGCACTATAAACTTTACTTCCGAAAATGTTCACGCCTAACATTCGATTTTAATCAGGAAAATAATTTCAATTCCAAAACAAAAATGCAAAACAATATAAATTGTTAGTGAAAGGCTTCAATATTATTGGTTCGTTCTATCAAAAGACTCGGGTTACAATGTGGAGATATGCCTACGTTGACAAACTTGCATTCGGGCGAATCTCAAAGTTGTGTTAGAAGGGTCACTGTCACATAACTATCGGCCTATCCATTCGTTCGCGAAAATGAAACAATATTTATGATGTACGGACGAATCAATAGTTCATTCGATTGTTTGTCAACGCAATCTTCGTAAATAAAATTTAGTATTTTTGAGCTTGGAAAAAAAATTTAATCATTATTACGAATTATTTTTTTGTATTATTTATAAAAATGAAAATGTAATTACTTTTTTTGAATTTTCTACAATAAAACGATTCATTATTTAATAGTATTATTTCGAAAAAAAAACAATCATAAAAAAGATCCTACGCTTGTATAGTTGTTTTTATCCGTTGAGGATTAAGAAGAATTCTACTTGCATTATAGGATATTTCGTTCAGTCAAATTTATCTACGTCGAGGAACGATGAAGCGTAGCGTTTAATTCACCGACCGACGCTCAAACCGCACTCCCCGCGTATCGCCGGCCGGCGTCCGATTGATACTGGTCTCAACACGCTCTCCCGCTCACCCTCCTGCCCGCGCGCGCCGCACCAGTTGCGCTTCCCCCTTCGCCCCTCGCGGCGCGCCGGCACAACAAACGTTCCCCCACTATGCAGCACGCTCAACCGCAGCAAGCACACGGGACTCACGGGAGCGCGCAGAACGTAAACAAACAAAACCCATACCACACAAGTTTACTTCGAACTCTTCAATTTGTTTCAATACACCGGAAAATAGATTCATCGAATAATTTTCGTTTCATCATTCGGCAAATATCATCGATAGTATAATTGTATTCAGTAAGTGTCATGAAAGTGAAATTGTACATACAATTATACATGTAATAAAGTCGTTGAAGAGTTTCACGAATAATTAAAAAAAAAAAGTAGTTCGAATTACCACCGTAAGAGTACAGCATACGCTGGTATTTGGTCGCATCACTGAGTAGTGTCGTGGTAGTATCTTGTACTTAATTTCAGTCGGTACATGTACGTACGATATCTACGTTATCGGCGTAGGCTCCGTCGTTTATCAGCAAATTTATCCTCAGGTAAAAAATTAACGAATTATATGTGACCAAATAGTTTATTATTAAAAATATTCAATTCGACAGATTATAAAGTATAACGTTTTACTTTGAAGTATTTTTTTTCATCATGCCGATTCCGAATAACTTTGTAAATCGAATATTATAACAAACTAACCTCTATTTCGTCACGCAATTAAGCGAACAGATAGAATCAATATTCTTTCATATAAAAGAAAAGAAATTTTCGCAAAGAGTTGACATGAGCATTTAGAATGGTATTGAAGTTTGGATCATCGAAACACAACCGGAAAAAATTTTTCTCTCATGCCAAATTTTTCTGAAGTTAATCCCAGTGCTTCTCGCAGATTGAGGTTTTTTCCCAAATGTCTCAAATTGAATAGTGATACTCAAAGTAAAGTAAAGTAAAAGAAACAACTCAAAGTAAAGTAATTTCGTTGCGAACCAACGATTCAAACTTCAACGTCAACAGTTCAATTTTTTTCCATATTGAATATTTTTCTTCTGTATGTAAAACCCGTTTGAAATTTGTTCAATTTTTATTTCTCATTCTGTTTTTACATGATTTCTATAAAAAGAAAACATTTTTCAAATCACCTATTCCTAATCCTGTGTAATTCCCGTGTTCCTAATGATCATATTAAGCACTCGACTTTGAATATAACATTAAATCTCTCATTATCTGACCAAACTTTAGGGTGTAATTAGCGCGAATACTCACGAATCTATGTATCTTTTTAAACATATTCTCTCAATTTTTCCTATGTATTTATCAACAATACAACGACATTCAAGCATGGGCACTGCTTTTTTATTTGCAGAATGAGATTACCATTATCTACATTGTTAAATATCAGTCGGAGCCCAGGGCTTATGTACAGAGAATTGAATTGTTGGACAGCGGGGATAACTAGAAAGCACAGAAAAGTTTTTGAGAGGACATATCCAACGGTGCTGGTGTTGTCGGATGGCAGTAGCATCAATGTGGACTATCACGAGCCAAGGAAAATTATAGCTCTGCCTTTAGACCTCAACACTCTGTCGGAGGCAGAGAAAAAGGCGAGAATCGAAAAACGCAAGCCAAAAACCAAAGTAACTTTAGACGAAGATATCGAAGATGACTTCGATGAGAACCGTTATCTCAAGTTTGCTAAACGATGATATTAGTCATGAATCGTTGGATTCAAAGAACTCGTTGAAAATAATTTATTGCAGAGATCGTGCAACAATTTGAGTTTTTCGCATGAAAAATCATCAAATTTGAAATACCAATAAAAAACAGTGTAAAATACAAAAGCCAGACACAGCGAATTGTATTCTGAATGATTTTTCGCACGCAATCGGACAAAGCACCGACAAAGTCCGTACATTCATATTCTTTGATTGTTTGTTTTTCGAAATAAAATATTGTATGAAACCGGAAGTCACGAGGGACTCGACAAGATTCCTAGATTATTTAGTTTTCTTTTTCTATTCTATCATCACAAAGGATGTAAAATCGTTGATCACGCACGCACACGATATTTCCTTTAACACAAATGCGCAATTTTTTTACCCAATCCGAGCTCGCGGAAACCCATACTTTTTCATGAACTTGTTCGAATCACGGTGTAACTTTGCGTGCAAATAAATACTCGGAATTCGACCTCAATTCCAAGGCTGGATATGAATTAAAGGTTCAGGATATCCGGGGCAAGGTTCGTACTTTCTGACTTTGAACTCGGACCTCTGGAAACAGATCCAGAAGAAAGTATCGTCAACGACACGATGGTAACTCCGCCATGATTACAAGAGGCCTGTACTACTTTCTAAATTATCATCAAACAGTGTGAACTTTGAGTAATTTTTTAAAAAATAATCTCTACTAAGTTTTTTACAATTTATTATCGCTTCTATAAGCAAATTTAGTTTTCAAGTCTTGAAAAAATTTCGACCAATTTTCGTAACTCAACATTCCGTATTAATTTGAAGCTTGACTTGAAAAAAAAAAAAAAATTATAATTTTGTTGCATTTCAACGCTGTAATCTTTACCATCGTAAACCAACGACAATAACATTGCGATAGGGTTTTTATGGTTTGAATTAGGTTTGTCATTATTTCTTAAGTACAAAGGACAGACGAAGAAAAATTGAATTTGATTCGCAATTAATCATCGAATATTCTTCCGCATCATATATTCCAATGGATGCAAAAAAAATGTGTTAATTTTTTTAATGGTTTTTAATATGTTTGTGATTCGTGGAGACAGGAAGGATGAAAAATTGACGAGAACGAACTTTTGCTAGTTCGAGAATGTAGAGTTACTCGTAAAGATTAATCGCATGCTATTTCTCTTATATCAATAATAACAGTGGGCGAGGCTTTTATAGTTTGGTCGTTCAGTACATATACGCAAATGCACTTCGAAAAAAAAGTATGCGGGTGTGTACGTGCAAGACCCCTATCTGTCAGTTCAAAACTCTGCAAGGATGACTTTCACCATCGCAAAGAAACTCCTTGTATTTCCTTTGTACATTATTTAGCTTTTATTTTTCTTTTCTTCAAGTCCCGCTAACCACAAGACCAATTTGAACTTTCGACCGTTCGTCGTGATACGTCTCTCCATTTGAAAGTCCACGTTTTACGAATCTCGCATAGTCGCGTATATGTGCATCGTTTGCAACATCTTTTTCGCACCAGGGACCGTTCAAATTTGAACGAACTGCTTGAAATACTGGTAAATATATATTCAAACGCCAAATAGAGAAATCGACCTTAAACCTCAACAAATAAATTAATTCCTCGCTAAATATCGTCGTCAACCCAAAGTTCAGACAAATTTCAACAAAAATAAATCTGAAGCAAACTCTTCGATGTGTTGCAAAATCCAAATAAATCATGACGTTGTAGTTTACATCGTTCCAACGCGACGAAAAATATTTAATGCATTTTTTTTTTTTTTTTTTTTGTAATTGTCAAGCGTATAAAAAAACTGGACTGTGCGACGTTCCGTAAAAAAAAAAAAAAAGATTGTTAAAGGTCCAGTTTCTCTGACAATTGATCTTAGAACTTTCAACCCCTTAACTTAGAGATCCTCTAAGAAAGTATATTCCAAAAAGAGAAAAATTAGTAGGCTTAGTTTTGATTTAACGAAAATTTTGGTGATCCAATAAGTTTTTTTCCTCTGTGTTCAAATGTAGACGACTGAGGTCAAAAGGACCGCGAAAATAAAAAAAAATGCAACATATAGTCCAAATTCACACAAAGTGGTCAATAGTTTTCCATGAATCTAGCGCTATGTCCACATATATTGCATGAAACAACACCATACATACATTAATGAAGGTTCCGAAGAGGAAAGAGGATTGAGCGAAAGTGAGGCGTCACCAACGATCAATTCCTCCTCGTAGTTCAAATCACTCATCAGGTTATTGCTGCCTCTGTGAACTCGACGTGACGCGTAAGATCCTTCGATGAACATCGAAAGGAGTTTCGATCGTGACATTATTAAATCATTTTTTCAATGCTTTATCCTCAAGGAGCTAATTATTCTTCAATTTCTATTTAACTACATATCTGTTCAACTGCACCGGTAGTAACGAAAGTCGAACGTCTCAAATAAACGGTTATTCGAAAGATCTTCGTGACAGCTTCGTGACCTTACACGATTTTTTATTATGTAGCGTATCAATCATTTTTTTTTTCTTTTTTTCAGTGTGGATTTTTATACAATTCTACTATAAATATGATTTTTTTAATCTTACAACTTGGTTAACATTTCTACAAGTGAATGAAAATTAGTACGAATAATAAAAAAAAAAAATTACAAAATATTATACAATACTCCAAATTTATATACTTAATTGTAGTTATGATTTTTATCAAAATGTAAGTTTTCCAAGTGCGTGTAAAATGCCGGCGATGAATAGTAACGTTTCAGACACAAACAATCGAAGAGAGACATGATTGTTTCTTTCTCCTTTTCGACCTAATGAGAACCATTGTTAGTTCATAAAATGTAGCAAGTCTCGAGTACAATATAAAACGATGTTATTTTATTACTGTATACATCGTTTTCCTTCAGAGTTTCGGTCATTAGTTTATTTTTCTCGAGACACGAGATTGCAATCACTTGGGGGGAATCAAAGTAAGTATTATTCAATGATCGTGTCCTTTAGTTGGTAAACATACAAGAAGCGTATTACGGCACTTGATGGCCCTCGTAGACGATAATGTTGCAATGCAACAACGAATAAAACGTCGGTGACCACGATATTCTTGTGTGTATAAATATATATACGTCCAGCTCATCATCGTTGCACAAGCAAAAACGGCTGCGCTTTAATGGACTTTGATTACAAGCGACTTTGCGGAGATCCTTCGTTTAAATCCATCTTAACACGTTAAAAAAAGTTGTTGACTTTTGAACAAGCTCGTTAGGAAATAGTGTCGATCTGTTTCCGGTGGGAAAAAGACTGATCTGACTTTTTCGTCCTAACAATTACGATCACATCGAACAGTTGAACTTGAAATGTCGTCATTTTTTCCCTTTTTATGTCTTTTGTTAATGGTAGTTATTTTACATTTGTTCAATTTGTCCAGTGGAACTTGTCGGTTGCGAAAGCTCCGGAAAATTTCTGGATCCACGTTTGGCTGCTCGTTCCCAAAGTGGCTGGTGGTTCGATCAGCACGTAACAATAATGCGCTTAGAATTCAATCGTGCTAAAGTCGCTCAGCGTAACGAAACGTGCTTTAGCATTGTTCAGATTTTTTTTCACAAACCGTGGACTACGAACTGTCGATTGATTTTTCCGACGCTCGATTTTATTCTGGATGTAAAAACTTAATCACTACACAGACCAGAAAACTTACGGAATTTGTGGTAAAAATTGCATCGTCTCTGTTTATTACCCACAGATTTCGAGACATCATGAAAAAAAAAACTTACTGATTGAGTTCGGTCAGTCGGAAATTTGTAAAGAAAATAATATAATTTAACTTATTGAATTTCTCAAAAGTAAAAAAACATTCAGAACCCAAAACTACAAGTATTTTTTTGGAATTCGTTTCAAAGTAAATAACACCATATATTAATTTCCTGTTTCATTAGATGTAAAATGTTTTTTACAGAATGCAATTTTCATTAAGGCAGTCACAGATCGTTTTGCTGATCAACGCGATTGACAAATGTCATTTCGAAAAACATGTTTTTAATTTCGGTTTTGAAATTACACATTAATACAACAAATAGATTAATTATTCTAAAAATAATCGCACGATTCAAAAGTTGATGAAATATCGTAAAACGATAACCTTTTCACATGAAATTTTCTCGAAATATCATTCGGACAGTTTCATGTGAAAATCATATTCAAATCACGTAATCTTTGCAATCTACAAAAGGAAGATGTTCCCTTGTTTTCGAACCTTCAAAAGATTTCCATCATTTGTAAACCCATTGTTCAAACGTCAAGTTATTGTATAACCATTTTATTGAATGCTACTCGTGAGTTATGACGAATGAACTTGAACTCTGCAGCTCGCATAATACATGTTTCTTGTTTGTTTTATTGTGCTTGGATCTCTTTGTACCCTCATCATTTCATATCGCGGAAGTATTGTTTCCTGTTTCGAAAACATGTACATTTCCCGTTGTACCTACATTGTCAGTTTTATTATCACGAGTTCTCATATTTATACATAAACACAAATGCAGGTGGATTTAAAAACACTAAAGTATTTCATCGCAAAATGGCCCATTTTGACGATATCTATACCGTTATACTGTACATTCGACAAATGAGGAATCATAATAGAGATCACTAACTGGTACAAGTTAAAAAATATGGAAACTTTCGTCGAACTTGAACTTCTGAACAGAAATGTGAAAAAACGATTACTAGCAGAAACAACAAATTATGCTGACTCCACCTGTTTAGAGTCCATAACAACCCAAAGACCAAATTCAAAAACAAATTTTCTGATGTTATACAAAAAAAAACCGAAGTCTTGAATTTGCATAATTGTCTTTATGATTTCTAACGATTCTGAACTCTTTGAAAATATTTTTGTTTTATTTTAAATTGGTGTGCCTGAAACGATTGATTTAAAGACAACAAATTTTTGGCCCTCGGACAACGGTTTCTTGTTTACTCGTCTAAATCCGAAGCAAATATCAGAACGATATCTGGATTCACATGTGCAACGAGGCACTTACTATTTACTGTACTATTTTTGAAATTTATGAATTTATATATTAATATATTGTTAAATTTTATGTGCAGTACGAGCAACACTCTAAACCCAAATACACACATGCACATATGTTTATGTATAAATACATGATATATATATGTACCGGTCTCTCACACCCGGCTTGTAAACACCGTTTCTTCTGGCAGCCAGTCACCACAGGTAAAGTCTCGGCACCGAGGATCGGTGGGAGTCAGTTCTGTTATAGTAGGCCACGAGGCAGGCCAAGTCAGTAAGCGCGTTCCTGGTTGCATGCTCGCAACTCTCTCTTCGCTGGATTAAGGCCTCCACGATCCTCAACGACGTCGAGAGACATATACATGCAACGATAAACAGAAACACGTAAAAGTTGAGTGCATTAGAGTTTCTGCGATCGGGAAATGCGTGAAGAATCACATGTGCAGTTAACTTGAAGAAATTTACATTTTTTGCCAATTTAAAACCGATAAAGATTGATTCTTGTGTGAAGAAAAACAAAACGTCGCTATAACGAGAGCCTCGATTTTCACGTGAAACGTCAAACGAGACGAGACTCCGGGAAACGCAGTTTGCTCTGCGAATAGATTTGGAAAGCGTGGAGTTGTAGGAGGAGAATATTTGTCGGATTATATATTTTTTATGGTTTCTGTACCAACGGTATCCAGTGATCGGAATTCGGAGTATCGGCGATTCTATTAACTGTTCATATGTATATAAATAGATACTCATTAAAAAATAGGAACTTTATCAAAGTGCTTGTGGCAGAGGTGAATTAAAGGATCTCTAGGCAAAAAGAAGGATTGTGCAGAGAAATTCTTCCCTGATCATACGCATGAAAAGAATCGATTTTATGAGCGATAATAAGACTTGAATTCCGAGAGGAAAACATTCGCTAATTTCTTACTGTTCCGGTGTATGTGTCAGTGTGGGTTTGTGTGCGTAATTGCGGGCTCATGTGTTTGTTCGCCTGCGTGGAAAGCACGCTTTTATATATTTTATGGTGAAAGTGCAAACGAAATTGGTAACGGAAACGTCGCACGCGTCGGACCCCCCTTGTGGCATCGACCCGTTGTTTATACATCTCTTTGCTTTTTCATCCTTTGATCCGTCGCTTGTCTTCAGTGACAATCGATCGGTCACTTAATGATAAACACCTGATGATACTATCGATCAATGAGAGGGACATGAATATCGCGAGAGAATACGACGATGGCTCTCTGATTAATAATTAACAGGTGAAGAGACATCGACAGAAAGGAGAAGAAGAAGACGAAGAAACAAAAGAAGAGTCGAAGTTGTTAAAGGAAGAATAAACGTGCGATGATCAACAAAATATTCATCACTTTCTTTATATTTCCATGGATTAGTATAATCGGTAGGTATTTTCAAAAAATTCTTGTTAAAATGTGAAAATATATTCTTCCACAGTTGCTTTAATGTCTAAAAATTATTTAATACCATTCAAAGGCAATTTCATTGTGTTTTTTCTTGTGCTAAAGATTTTTGGTGTGTTTCTTTGTTTGAAACGCATTTGTTTATTTTTTATCTTACGGAAAATATTTATATTCCAATAAAATCAATTTAACTTTATTGATTTCCGCGTTTAAAAATTTATCACATTGTTCAAATGCGGAATACGGAATAAAGACCGGAGAATTTACTATAAACATCACGTTCATGCCCCAACGTCTGTTTGACAGGTCTGATATACGAGTATAAAAATTTCCAACATTTTTTATCTGTCAGCAGCGACTTATTATTATTGTTACTATCTTTCTGACTTAAATTACTCCTGCAAACCGGTATTGTCGAGACTAGAGCAGCGAAACTAATTAGCGAGGGTGGTTATAATCACAATTCACTCAACGAACGTCAAAGTGCGATACACGGGGACTACAAAATGACTTGAAGCTACTATTCATTTTTGTAGTGATAAAAAGGCTGTTCATCGAACTAAATTGAATTTGTTGGATGAAAAATTATGGATCGATTTTTTTTTTATAGCTTGGCAAATGATGAAAATTTCTGGTTGAAGAAGCGACTTAATCGCTAAAAAGGATTTTTCTCAAACTAGTCTCGTTTATCTATAGATAAACGAATTATATTATAATAAATTATGCGTCACTATCGTGACGCATAATTTTCAGTTGCTTTGATGAAATGTTTGTTTCAATGTCAATTGTCAAATGAACCAAACGGTATCGTTGGGAGAACTAAATTAATTTTAGTTTATTTGAACGATATTTTTTTGCATCGACTTTAAGGTAGTGGTCTCGCTAAAGCGGTTACTATACAAAATTTCCTTTAAATTTTAAGGATGTATTCAGGGCACCAGTGTGAAACTTGAAGCAAAATTTCAAAAGGATTCACCGTCCCGTGTTCAAGATATTGGCAATCAACGATTGCACAGTATTACACACGATTTTATGAGGAACAGTAAAAAAATGCGCATTTCACGGAATAATTCTGAAACTTTTCTACAACTTTTTTTCTTTTATTTTTTTTTAATTACAAAGGAACATGCGACGAAGTTCGTGTAAAAAAAATCAAGAATTTTCGTTAAATTCATTAGACAGATAAAAATCATTCGACATTTTTCCCGAAAGTTTATATGTTTTTACAATCCTGTGAAATATGCTAACAAGAGTAATTTAATTATTCGCAAATTATATCGTGGTTCGAAAAAATTAACCAGAATTAACTTTCGAAGGTAACTGTGACGAGACTACTACTTTTATTTATTTGGCTGCGCCGCAGTTTTGTTGGCTTGACCAATAACTAGTTCCAGGTTTCACGAATCACTTAGTCTCATCTCGAATATATTTTGTTGCGTATAACGAAATAAATGTTTTAGGTTAAAAAAACTAAATGTGTTTCAATCAACAAATTTTTTTTCTTAGTGTACGCGTCTTATATGTCTATGGATAAATATGTGTAACATAACTGTAATGCTATTATGTTTTCATCATCTGTACAATGTGTTTTTCCACCAGTGAATCTTCTCATGTGCAACCGCACATGTGTTTAACCCCATAAGTAATGCATTATCGGCAACTATAAGAAAATTGTGAAACAGGATTATAATCGCGTGAGCTTATTTAGTAGAGATTTTAGCGATTTTCAACAAAACAAAAAGGAAAAAACGATTCCTGATGAGAAGCCCATTATTAAATTTCTTCTTTCTAATGACTTCAAAATTATATGACTTGAATTAACTTGAATTGCCAGAAAAAATTCTCGAAAAAGAAATCCAAAGACGCTACAGCGTCTCGATCCGTATTTTGAAACTTGTAAGAAATCAATTGAATGAAAAGAACTTACAAAAGTATGTGCCAGTGAAGCTCCGCTTCACACTTATAATGAATTCTAAATCTTCAAATTATTCTCGCATGAAAATGGATTGAGCAAATAAAAATCGCTCGAATATTTACGAACCAAGAATATTTAAAAGCTAATTGACAATTGAAAAAAAAAATTCACCTGATTATTGCCCCTCCTCAAAATTTCAGAAGCGATATTTTTCCACAATGTTCACCTGACTGGAATGAAAAAGTTTGAAGCTTGTGAAGAAAAAAGGTTAAAATAGGTTGACGCTTTTTTATTCCGATCGGACGAACGGTGTGTGAAAAAATGTAACCTTCGAGATTCGGTTCTCCCTCGCACTCATGGCGATTCAGGTCATATGACACATTGCCTTGAAGACAAAAATGAAGATTCATGAACGACAAAATATCTGATAAACATGAAAAATTGATTTAAGTCGAACATTGTTAAAATTCGAGACCCCTAGTGTTTGCTTTTCTTGAAATAAATTGTTGAACATCGTCATCAATCGGAAAAAGGTTGCATCAGTAACCTCCTGGTCCAGGTCGAGAATTCGAAAAATCATTAGTTTTATTTTGCTGCACATTCGAGGAAGAGGAGATTAGTGCGAAATTCTTAGAAGCACAGAATCGTGAATCGTTACAATTGAAAGAGAGATGAGGATAAAAACCTGACTGGAGTCCCCCGATCGCTGGTGGTTTTTCCCTGAATATCTCGACCATGTCTACAAATAAAACATCAAAGTTATACCGTCCTATCGACTGAAATGGCATTTTTTCCTCTTTACATTACCTTTTTTATTTCGTGGCAACTGATTTAAAACGAAAAAGATGTGAAAATCTTTACTCTGATTTAAAAAATTGCATAATACAAAATTACGGTCTGATGATTTTTTGCTCGTTATTTACATATGAAAGTGAATATTCCTCCAATTGCAATTACAACATCGGTAATTACGAACAAAATATTTATCGTTCAGAGAAAAAAATTAATTCAACGCAATGATGGGTCTGAAAAAATGATTTTTGAAATGAAGCCACGGAAAATGAGAAGATTTATTTACTACACTTTAAAAATGCTTTAAAAAAAAAAAGCTTGGAAATTAGGACTGTCACTACCGAGTGAGCAGCGACGCTTCTATTGCTACGCCCGACGATTCAGTGTGTACGCTTAAACCTATGTATAAGCTCACGTTACGAGAAGTAGTGAAAGCGAATTTCGTTTGTGATTGAATGCACGTATCGGCATATTATATACGACACTGACGAATATAGTAAATGAGAGAGAGGAAAATAGAGACTAGCGACCAGTGCTCATAACGACGACTACTGATTTTTCCTTTGATACTAAGACAATATTCTAAAAAGACTTATGGCGTGATTTTTACTGTATTTTTAACTATTAATACTGAAATAATTAGCTTTGCAGCTGAGTAGATTAAAAAAATATATATATTTCTAAATGGAAAGCAGATCGATTTACGTTTAATAATTAAAGAATGAAAATATTCTACTCTACCTGGAAAGAAACTTTGCGAAGAATATTTATTAACATTTTTGCGTTTGTCAATCGTTCAAACTTTGAATTATAATGAAACACCGAATGTAAATGACTCTGTCCAGCAAAACTTAAAATTACGTTACAGAATAGACACTGAGAAAGCCTTGAATTTGGAGCAAATTTTTCTCATGCAAAATGTACATTTTTATAAAAATAAAATAGTGAAAATTGTCCAAACTTCATAGTTGTTCCCCGTTAGTAATCTGTGACGGTAATTTTTCAGTTCTTATTTTCCCCGTGCGTATGTGTAACTCACGATCAATTCAAATTGTCTCCGCATTGGTTATTGTTCACATCCCGGAAATCAAAGTTTCTCTTCGCGTTGTTGTTTATTCACCAAAGAGGATTCCGGAAACATTTGAGTGATAAACTTTCTTATACACCAGAGAAACACACGAGTTTTTTTTCTAACTATTGTGACAAAGATCTTGAGTAATTGATTCTGGGTATGTGCCAACTAAGTGTTCAGTCGCCTTTTCTTCAATTTCATTTGAATATATAATTTGTAAAATTCAGTTTTGTTATCTATAGAACTGAAAAATCATTGTCACCATTATCAGTGGACAGCAATTTGTTATAAATTTTCAGAACAAAAGTATAGTCAACCAACGATTCTGTTGGTTTCGAACGAAAATATACTATAGTCTCGATTCGCTACCACAAATTTCAATCAGGGTGTTGAAGTTTTTTATTGACGTATCTTATTGTTCGTTTATTAAAGTTAATTCCAAGAGATCATTAGATTCAATAATATGCTGTTAGATAATCGAGATAAGACGAATGTCACGATCGTTGAAATAAAAATGGAAGTTCCCGGATCTGATTTTTTCCAGATCCGGATGCTGAAATTTGACCACTGCGAGTTCCTGACGATTTAACGGTGTATTTACTCTTACGCAAGTCGAATTTATTCTCGACAAAAAGTATGAGTCACTCCGTCGTTGTAATGTCGTTATACGACGTCACATGGATTTTCTTTTATTTAAAAAAACGTTATGACCACTTTCGTTTAATGATGAAAGTCACCATCGGGTGACTGAAATGTTTGTCGAAAATTTTAACGGAAGTTCCTGGGTTGTAAATCCAATCACTGTCATTATACTCCAACTTTCTCTGTCCGCAGAAAATCATAATTGACATGATTCTCTTTCGTTCAAGAACTTGAATTTCAATGCCACAGCGACTTAGAATCTCGTTAAAAATTTGAGTAATGGAATCCACGAACATTAGGAAATCATTGCAGTCGACTCAAACATGAAATTTTTATTATTTCTTTTATAGGAGAATTAAATGAACATAGTTGTAAAAGTCCAGAAAAATATATATACATTTCTGTAAATAGGATGGAAAGTATAATTATAAAATCTACCGTAAGGGATGACATAAGTAAAGAGACTCTGCGAAATTAGTTGAAGGCACTAATTTGTATCTTGGAAAGTCACGAGTCACGAATTTGTCCAAAGTACTTAGCAATTAAGCTCGCGAAATTCACAATCATGCTGTAACGTAAACAAAGACATTGTGTGTTATGTTTTTATTTAATGGCTGAAACGGAAGATGGTCAAGAGTTTTACTCGTACTTTAGTCATAAAGTGGATTCTTTCTAATTATATGACATAATTAGACTTAATAAATACTTTTTTCAACCAGAAGGCAGAATACTTTCCGCAAGACTGATTCAGGAATCTTCAATATTTTTGTAATTATGTTCATTCTCTCGGCACGATTATTTCTATCAAAATAATTTCTCAAAGCCTTTTTTTATCCAAAAGAAAGTTGTTTCGATCTATATCTCGTGAGCCTAAAAATTGACCTGGTGAATCGTATCGGGCTAAAAATACTTCGGCTTTTTGAGTAGTTGTTCAAGTATTCATTAATCCCTCCGTCTAAAAACCGAGGATAGAACAGGTGGATTTGTATAATTAAATCCGTTGATACTATTCACCGAAAATCGGGTCATTCGTCTCGGAACAGAGTCAACAGTTTGTGGGTTCCAGCTTGATTTCCTGTCGAACAGACATTGGCCGGAAGAGAAAAGCCTTGTACTCGAATTATTATTGCAAAAGTAAAAACGAAAATAGAAATCGTTCTTTCATTCATCCACGCGTACGAGAATGACGGAGGTGTACCAAATATGGCTTCGTGTTTTGCATATGTGTACCGTGAAATCTCTTCAAGTCTTCTTTCGGAAGGTTTTAAAAATTATTTAGAAAAAAATGAGCAAATACTTTACATCTCTTGAAAAGCCATTATAGATAGATTTCGAGTGTTTGCAAGCCTTTCAGTGTTCAAGAATAAAAGAAGAGCCTAGACCTCATTTTTATATGTCAACGATTTAATATTCAATATTTATTTTATTATGCTAAAAATTAAAGGGAATGACGAATAAGAATGTATCGAATTGCGGTAATGGTCAAAAAGTTCTTTGTCCAGTTTTTGTTTTTTATATCTGCGACGAGTAAAAATTGTTTTTATGGTTTGGCCACACCGCAATTAAATATATTACAGCTTCCTGACAGGCATGACGTCGAGACTAATTTTTTTACTCTTTTAAGGGACCTTCTCAGTATGACGCACATAAAAATATCTGATTTTCATAATTTTTTTTTCCAATGAATGAAATTCGATTTATTTTTCGTTTATCCAAATGAATCACGTGTAGAACATGAAGAATTTTTTGAATCTTTCATTCTTGCATCATGAAAAAAATAAATCATGAAAACCATAAGAAAAACGTTGTCGTCGAATTTATTAGGTTGCTCATTTTGTCTCAGTCTCTTGAACATAATTTTCCTTGTACCACTAAACATATTTGCAAAAAATAAATAATTACGAGAATTTCTAGTTGATTTATTCCTATGGTTGACGAACAACCTAGTATTTAAAACGCCAAACAATTTTTCCAGGTAAATCAACGCGTCGTTGTTGCCCCATAACAAAAAGAGAATTTCACAATATTCGATAGAATGCTCGTTCTTGACAAATTGAAGAACAAATAGTCGCGACACAAAAAAAAAAGCATCCTATTGCACCAACACCGGATGGCAAAGATTTCCCTTTTTTCGTTGAGTTCATCCGGTGCAATTTTGTACCAGAAACAATGGTAAAAATTTAACATTTCAACAATGATTTAGGTTTATGCCACAGTACATCACGAAATCTTCGTAGAGCGGAACGCGTATCGCTGCTGTGAATCACTGACGTAAAAACAAGAAGAAGAAAACGGAGACGAAGAGGAAAAAAGTAACTGGACTACCGTTCGTTTTCCCGCGGTCCATTGAACGAATAACGTCCCGAGACGGTTCGGTACACACGTACACCTTTTATGTTTGTGGTATACAAACACTACTATATATTTTACCACAGGACCTGGTGTCTAGCAGTACCAGCGAGAATAGCATGAATAACAAACTCTTTTTCAGTTCATTAAAAATATTATAATTCAATTTACCCTCATCTCAATGTGAACGAATCAAAACTGAATACTTGCAAATTACGAATTTACTATCTGCTAATTTCAGAACATCCGTTAATGAAAATAATCCAAAAAATAGTGAACATTGAAAGTGGAATTAACATTTCATCCAAATTTACATTACTTTGCTCAGGTCAGTTTTTTGACACAATGAATTCTCATGTCATACGTAAATCCTTTATATACACGTACACGTACTTTTTACGTTCCAACTCATCATAACTCTTTTATGGAGTTCGGTGACCTTTTCATTAAGACGGGAGTCAACCGCCTCCGGTTACCGGTAACTGTGTCGACGAGAAATTTAAAGAGACTGAAATGCATAC
Source organism: Campoletis raptor (assembly GCA_948107755.1). Lineage (NCBI taxonomy): Eukaryota > Metazoa > Arthropoda > Insecta > Hymenoptera > Ichneumonidae > Campoletis > Campoletis raptor. The sequence continues at coordinate 17,280,991 of OX403622.1, forward strand.
GAAGATGATAAAGGTTTACCTATTTTAGGTTATCCTCTAGTGGAAACACCTTTTAAAGAGAATATCGATGACATGTCTATAATTTTATACTTTGGTCTTTCACTATGACGATCCTCTCTCAAGCTGCAATTAAGTTGATAACATAGTCGGATCTCGTTTTAAGTATTAATGGATGCCTACTGTACTTCAATGTGATGTGTATGGACAAGTGAGCGCGTAGCTTGGAAACGTTACCGGCGAGTGGATTCAAGTGAGACTCAGTAGGCGTTTCATCAATTGCTTAATCGCAAAAGTTGCTTCGAGCACTCGATTTCTCAAGGTTGCCATTCGAATATGTTCAAGTTTCGAGGACTTTCTTGTTCAATAAAAAGTCTTTTGAGAACTGCGATTTCATCTTTTTAGGACCCTTAGTTCGATTTATCAAAAAATTACAAATGATGTTTTTTTTTCTTTTTTTAATATCGTAATTCGAAAATGGATTATAAAGTTGAAAAGGAGGGTAATAAAAGCAACGGTATACATTGATATGAAGAGAACAGACCCGACGCACCGGTATCTCGTAGTGTCTGGTGGCCCTGATGGAAGAGAACGTCGTGCAACCCGCGTCAAAACCAAGTGATGCATTGTCTCGCAACACCCGTTAAGCCGCGGTTGATGATCCGTTCGTTTCGATGTTCTTTTTTCGTGTTTGTGTGTACACGTAAACCCTTTTAACCGTTTTTTCGTCATTTTTTTTAATTGAGCAGTGTCAGACACTCTGCTACCTCTTTTTGATGTAATGATTATAATAGTCTTTGAGAAAGTGTGCTATACCGAACTTGACCCATGTTTTATTATAGTAATCAACGTCATATTTTATTTTGTTTCTCGTCTCGCAAACTTTGATACAAACAATTTGAGCAAGCAAGACAGTTGATCGAAATCTCTAGTTGTGTTTGATTGACTGACTCAGATATCTTCAAGTTATAGCTCGTAGTCTGGCTCCCATTTGCATCATTATACGTGTTACTTTTTCGTCACCATGTCCAAACTGTGTTCCGTCACTATGAATTATCATAGGAGACGATTTTTTCTTCTCCATCTATCGATGCACCGTTATACTGTAAAAATTCTTTGAAACTTCTGGTTCGACCGTATAATAGAAATGTTCGTTTCAATGGAGAATGGAATGGGAAGAATTGTCGGGTCCCATAATTCATTCAAACATTTGGGTACAGACAGTTTTACTACAAAAAAAATACAAGATGCGCTGGAATCGAATATTTAAAATGGTCATTTGGTCAAAATATATCAACGGTTCCAATTCCGCGACACAGAAATTTGGAATACGTATCTACGGTTCTGTGTTAGCACATTGGCATATCGTTTCATCCAATTTATTCAGTTCGTTCGTTCGATCGAGCGAGGACGATGCCTTGGCGGACATGTCCCAGCATACCAAAACACGAAATGTTTTCCGTTATCAAATCGTACAAAAAAAATCGTACAGAAAAAGAAGAAGAAGAAGAAAGAGAGAAGAGAGAATTTGGTGTAAGAAAGAATTAAACGATCCGTACCGGATTCAGTATACGGTGTCGTCCGATGTATCCTAACTGAGTCACGCAGGAAACCCGTTCATGCGATCAAGAAGAGGACCGAGAAGATATGCAAGCTGAGAGACGAAGTTGGAATAAAAAAACGGAAACTCTCAGCAAAGTCCTACATAGATTGTAATACGCTTGTCCCAGAGACCTAGACTCTGCATAGCATACTTCGTGTATATACAATGGACGAGATATTATGATGATACGAAATGATAAATAAAAATAGTCATTACACATACAGCATGTAAAATGAGAACTCACGAAGACACCGACTTGAATAACATCCGACCTTATCTCAGTAACCCAGTCATGACTATTTTCATTTTAATTGAAAGATGAATCAAATTTAAAAACAGTTGTTATTAGGAAAAGTCCTGGAGTTTTGTGCAGCTGTAGACATAAAGTGCTCTGGAAATGTTCTTTGCCAAGATATAAAACATTTCAATCACGACTCGGTATAATTAACCTCAAGAAAAAAGCATATTGAGATTTATTACTTTAAATTTACCACGTTTACATTTCGCAAGATCCCTTCTCTGTATTTGGTCTTGCGACAAGACTACGCAGGGTAAAGAGAATGTGAGAGATTACGGAATAAATAAACACAAAGTAAAAAAGTTTTTATTAAAATTACACTCTCGTTGCCTCGACCGAGATCGATTTTTTTTGTCGTTTGTCGTTGCACGTCATGAAATTACTCAACTCTTGAGAATATTATATGTCTCTGTGAAAAAAAATGCTTGTCAAGTATAAAATACTATACGCAATCTTATTGGATTTGCTTCAATGATTTATGCAAAGGAAAAAAGTTCACACAGGCTCAGCATTTTTGAGGATACGGAACATAGCTATTTTCTTGCTTAACAAACACATTGTAATTCCTGGACCAACGTTGAAAGACCATCTGCAGCCTTGGTCCATACAACATGAACTTTAAAATATAGGTCATAAGTTCAAGAGTTATGAGGCGAGACACAGGAACAAAAAATTCATTGCGACTGCTGAAGTGTCCCACGCGGTGGTTGATGAGTTTTCAACCCGGACTAATCGGTGATGAGGGAATTCAGAAGAATTACGGGGGGAAAAAGTCATGAAAAGCTTCTCGGAAACGACAGGTGTAGCAATTTTCTCAGAGCGATCAATTCCAGTAGCGTGACTGAAAGTAATAATATAAAAAAGAGCATATTGAAGAACCTGAAGCAATATGCTCCGATCGAATGATCGCTGAACTGTTTTTTTCAAGCCTTAGAAATTTATCGATTATGGACGATGACGTGTAATAACTTGTAAAAAAGAGGCTTGCAATCGTATTTATTATTCAATTAGAATGACAAATTCCTTTCTTTAAAAAAAATTGTCTTTTTACAAGTCATTTGACATCTCGTTTTGTAAAATGAAACCATGACGTCAAAACTGTGCCACGAAATTTATTGCAGAAACAACCTGACTACATATCAATTATCATAAAAGTAGAATTTTTTATCAGTTACCTCAACGCAACGGGTCAGTTACGAATAACCGACAATTTGATTCACTCAGAAGTTTGCTTTGAAGTTTGAAGGAAAATAATTGCAATTAACTACGTGAATAAATTAATTCATAAACCATTAATAAACATTCAAACCTTTAAACTCTCTTTCTATTAAAAAAAATGTTCAACTTTCTAAAAATAAATTATTATTAAGCTTGATTTTTACATTGATAAATCTTCCTGTCTTTAACTTTCATTTGCACATTTCATGTTCTACTTGCATTTGATTATTCTTCATATTTAAATAAATTGCTAATTTCTTCCTGAAACAATTAAAGAATCAACTTCACCCACAAATAAAACAAATTATACTCTAATACTAACAAGCAGTGTATACAAAGCCAGCCCACATACGTACACATAAACTACAATAAGAATTTAACTCTGACAGTCCGGTTGTCTGACACATCAGTCATCGTATATGCTCGTTTTCGTAGGTACCGTTGTCGGGAGCGTATCGTAATAAATCAGCACGTGTGGCGCGCGTGAATGAGGACTCTGACGAGCTGTAAAAAAAAGACGAGCAAACAAGAGAAAGAGAAAGAACAAGATCGATGGAAATTGTCAATCGATCGTCGTGAATCGCCCGCACTTGTGTACCGTTAAATCCATCATTTTTGTGCGTTACGGATTTAGTGGCACTAGCATTCCGCGAGCTATAATTATTATGTTAGTCCCATCATGCTCTTAAGAAAAATACAATCACAATAAAGATACCAAAGCTGACGGATTGCTTGATAAAACTACCACTTCAATGAATACGAAAAATCAACGAACGGTGTTTTATGCATAGAGAAAATTCCAGAGAATCAGTCGGAACAAGGAACAGGCAGTCACCCGAATGTTACGAATACAAAAATTACACGATTTTCATGTTTTCTTTGACAGATTTATCAACATTTCGAACGCGACTCTTTTTTTTTTACCCGCTATAAATCGATCCACGATTTTGCCAAAAGTAACTTTGCATTTAATAAACATTTTCACTCACGCTTCATTGTTCTTATTGTTTATTTAACGATGATAGCAGTTTCTCCTTTTAACCGTTTTTGCCCCTGTAATTCATCAAAAATAAGAAAAATTTCTCGAACTCGCTGTATCAAATACAATATTCAATTAGTTGAAAGAATTGTAAAAAAAATGGTTCATGTTTATATTATTAGGAGATCCTGTCGAGGCTACAGAATGGTCTGGCGTCCTGGACGAATCGTTGGACGAGCGTCACGATGCCGAGATCTTTCGCGCTGTCGTTGAGTCAATGAGACAATGGGAAAATCACAAGAAAAATTCTCACAGAACGAAAAGAGCTACGTCAAGAGTATGTTACGAAGAGGTTGGATGTTTCGAAGACACTGGACCATTCAGTTATCTCGAAATGCTCCCATCACACCCAAAAGACGTCGGTACCAGGTGCAGGATTTTTTGACTATTTTATCCGATTTTTTTACATACTATTTTTCTCTATTTACTCTCTTTAATATTTTTTTCTCTTCGCCAGATTTTTTATGTACGGTAGCAGGAAAGCGAGATCGGTACCCATGGAAGTACCAGCCGATGATATTAATGAGAAAGTCAATAACGCCCTTGATCCCGATCTTCCGACCAAAGTAATAGTTCATGGTTTTGGCTCGGGATGCGAGCACGTATGGGTGTACGAAATGCGTTCTGCCCTTATGTCTCTTCACGATTGCAACATAGGTAAGTAAAAAAAAAATGTAATTAAAATATGAAGTCATTATTTGTTGATAGCACAAATATCACATATAAATAAATTGTAAGATTTCGCACTTTTTCATGAAAAAATTCGTTTTCTACTAAACTAATACGAACAATGGAATGAAATTTTTTCCCAAAGTCAATACACTTCAAAGAACTTTACAGAATTATTTCAACATTTCTCGTACGGTAGTTTTCGTTTAAAAAAATGAAGAATGGATTAATTTTATATTGCCAAATTTCCCATTCAGATTCGTTTCGGTACCAAATTCCAAGTACGATTCAAAAGGATAATGAAAAGTACATATTTTAGTTCGGATGAAAACTATCGAGTAGACAATGATTCGATTAAAATGTTCGATTTTGTTTAGTATGCGTCGACTGGAGCCTCGGCAGCGCTATACCGAATTACGTGAGAGCAGCTGCAAACACGAGACTCGTGGGACGACAATTGGCAAAACTTGTTAAAAGTTTGAACGTTCCCTTGGATAAGGTTCATCTTATAGGCTTTAGTCTGGGTGCTCACGTGGCTGGATTTGCCGGTGCAGAACTCGGAAACGTTTCGAGGATTACTGGTATGTCAATAGTGATAAATCAATTTCGATTAGTAGTTTCGCCATAGCGTTTTATTACAGAAATTTTTGGGGATAAATTCAGGGCACTTTTATGATACCACTGCACATGCCAAATTTCAGAAGCTTCCACTATCCCGTGTGCAAGATATCGAAAATCAAAGATTGTACACTTTTACACTCATTTTTACGGGGACCAGTAGAAAAATTCACATTTCACGGAATAACTCCGAAAATTTCTACAAATTTTTTTCTTTTTTCTCAATTACAGAAGAACTTATTACGAAGTTTGTCTGAAAAAATCGAGATGTTTGACCATTTAGTTTCCCAGATACAGCGATATAAAGTATAAGCTCTGTGTATTGGATAACGGAAAAGCACTTGTAAAACTCTAAACTTCATTTTAGATATTTTTCCCAAAAGTTTATATGTTTCTACATTCTTGTTCGACATAACAGCTAACGTCATCAGATTATTCCGGAAGTTATACATTGGATAGTATAAATTATCCTGAGAGTTAACTTTTGAACGTGACTTCGGCCAGACTACTACCTTAAATGCATAAGAGCAGCACAAGTCCGGTCAAACATTTCTACTTGACACCATCATATAGCAATAGGACTTTATTGTACGCTGCAGTCAAGACTTGTAGCTCATCGTGTACCTACAGAACTATCTTAATAAATATTCAGTTACCGATCCAATTGGAGCAGAAATACGAGTCGTTGATATGGAAACTTTGCACTTGCATTAATAGAACGTTGTATATCAAATTTGACCTTATAAATCGACCGCGAAAATGCATTCAGATGTGCAATAATTATTACAGAATCTTTAAGCTTTTCACATTCCTATATTTAAACTCTCTAAAGGAATAAATCAAGAAAAAATGTTGCATGCCCGTGGATTACAATGAATGCCTTTTTGGGGCAGAATTTTTGGGGAATCGTCAAATTTTGAATCGTCATACCTTGCTGAAAAATTATTACTTTTTGGACAAAAAGTCTGGTTTTCATGTAGATTTTGGTAGAAATTGAAAAACTGTGTTCATTTTATTAAAAAAAACGATGTGAAAAGTTCTCAAAAAATTGATTTTTCAATTACAACTGAGGTATGCAAAAAAACGACGGTCAGATCAATAGAATTCAATCCTTTGAGATATAAATCCGTCGGACACGCAGCTCTTTCACCATTGTATTTGTCGGCGTCTCGAGGATCAATTCGAAATCATGAAAGTAATGAAATTCAAGTTGAATGTCATTGGAAAAGAGAAATTTCATTATCAATATAGTATTATGTAAAATAAATTTTCCGAAGTAGTTCAATGAGAAAAAAAATGTTAATTATCAAAACCATAAAAAACCTTTTTTCAGAGCAACTTTTTTTTTCTGCACATAGTTCATATATGAAGTTTTCATTTCACTGATTTATCGTTTTCCCCTCATACGAAATGTAGACTTAATAAAAGAAAAACAAGCCGTACATCGCTGTACGTTCATATTGTATATAGATAAATATACGTTCATACGGGTGATCACTTCGAAAGCGAGCACAACAACCACTTGTTATACGAGAGTTGCGATAAATAGTTCAAACATGTTTGTATGGGTTGTTCCATAACGTATCAGCCAATGAATAAATTAACTTTATTCCCAGTCGAAAATGAATAAATGAAACACCGTTAGAAATGTATTCGCTACCATTCAAAAAAAAACTATCGTTACGCTAAAACGTTGGAAAAGTGTAGATTTTTAGACAGAATTCTTGATAGAGTGTATTCATGTTTTTTTTTTGTTTTCCAAGCTGTCGATTCTCTATCAACTTCATTTTTTACAGATAATAATATTTACGATTCATTTAATAAATGTTTAATTGTAAATGAAGCAAACCATGTGCATTAGTATATTATAATGAAGAAAAACGGCCGGTGCAAACATTCTGTTGAACAGTCCCCGGGGGGCAAAGAGAAACCGCAACGAGTCTCCACACTCGCTTAATTGGATCAAGATCCTGGGGGCAAGAGCTTCTCCGATCGTTAGAAAAATATTTTACTTTCCTATCGAGTTCCTCTTGTCTCACAAATTCGTAAATTTTTATTTAAAAAAGAAAAGGACGTTTGAGATTATTTAACCAATGGTTTGAACATTCTCGCCGACATCAATTTATCATGAAGTTCTTTTCTGTTTATATTGTTTTTTTGTTGTTGTAAATTTACCTTTCTTTTGCATTGGGTGGTATTTGCTAGGTCTTGATCCAGCGGGACCATTGTTCGAGTCACAGGATCCGCGAGCCAGGCTCGATGAAACTGATGCCACTTTCGTCGATGTTATACACAGCAATGGCGAACAATTGATTCTTGGTGGCCTGGGATCTTGGCAACCGATGGGTGACGTTGATTTTTATCCCAACGGTGGAAGAATGCAAACTGGTTGTTCCAATCTCTTTGTCGGAGCCGTTTCCGACATTATTTGGAGTAAGTTTATACTTTCTGTCTAAATAACTTTATGACTCCGTAGTCAAAATATATATTTACGAATTATTTCAGAAAAATTGTCATTTTATTTCGATCATTGCATCAAGCGATTCAAGAAAATATATTTGGACAGCTTGACCCATCATTAAAATGAATTATTTACCCTCACTGCCTGATAACGGTCTCAATATCCAAAACTACGGAGTCATTGAAAAAACGAAAAACAAAATACAATCTAATTATTTTCTTTCTAATTACCTTCGTGAACTACTCTCTTACCTTCAAACTTCTCGGTTACTAAAGACGAAAAATCTACGATTTTCGTCTTTGGTAAGTATTGAATAATGATTTATCTTCCTCGTAATGTTAACAATCACTCAACGTAAAAATCAAAATATCAAGTAGTTTCAGGCAGATTACCGTTTCCATTACTCCCACTTTGAGATGCTATTCCGAGTGTAAAAAAAAAAAAGTATCAATTCAACAAGCGACGCTCTTGAGCGTAGAGGGACAGATCAATCATTAAATATGTCATCCATGAGTAAATAAGAACATGAAGAGGCAGTTATTACGAAAGCGTATGAATTTTCTTAGTCGTTGAGTAGATCAAGTTCGTCGAGATCAGACCAGCGAACGATTTCTACACGAGTGGTCACTGAACTTTCAGAAGTCACTGGGGATTCGGAATATTTGCCTTTCGTTTCATTCTTTCGCCCTTGTTTTTTTTTCCTTGTTTTTATTATTTCTTTTTCTCACATTTCACGACCAAATTGGAAAGGATCGGGCTCTTCGTACAGTCAGGTGTAAATACATACACACGCACGTACATATATATCTGACTCGCCCGGATTTCGTGACGATTAGAAAGCTACGGTCCAACCTCGTCGTCGTTGTCGTCGTCGTTGTCTCCTTTTCACTTCTCAACGGTTATTTCTGTGAGCGTTACACACCAGTTAGGATGAGAGTTATACGGATCGTTTTACCTCCTACGCTTATATTGGCAGGAAAACCGATCCTTTACGTCGACGACAACGACGCGTCCAATATGACGATACGGTGATCCGCGTACAGACGCGTTGAGGAAAGTAGGTCACCAACGTCTCTGGGACTTCTATTAACGAATTTATGATAGAAAGACAAAATGTCCGGTTCCGAAATAAAAGGATAAAAATCGATTCCCATTTGAGAACCATATCTGCAAAGAAGTTTCGACCTTGAGGTCCTTGAGGTCTCTCTCCTCTTCCTCTCTCTAAATTGTCGTATTACGAAAAAGTATTTAATCTAGTAATTTAGTTCTGGTTCTCAAGGATTTTACTAATTATTAGCTATGTCCACAGATAATAGCTCTGGTAAAAAAAATTAACATATACAAAGAGTGATTTATTTCAGCCTCGGGTCGTTGGCTGAAAATACTCATTAGCAATTCTTTTCGCGACCAGCCATTGTGATTGTATTGAGAATTCAAATTATTGTCACTTTGAATACAAAAATGCTGATGGAATGATTGAATGAGAAAAAAAGAGGATACAATATTTATAAATGGTTTCGAATTTTTGTTTTTAAACATCGAGGCGAAATGATGACAGTTGACAGACTCGACATTTGTTACCGAAAATGAAAGATTAAAAATAAAATAATGAAATTGTCATTTATGTTTTTACGACATCAAACTAAATGAAGCATTGATTCGAAAATTCTCAAGGTGGCTCAATTGAGGGAAGATCACTGTGTAATCATCGACGAGCTTATAAACTTTTCACGGACTCGGTGAGTCCCAAGTGTCGATTTCCGGCATTTCCGTGCGAAAGCGGTTACGATGGTTTACTGAAAGGCGATTGCTTTCCATGTGGGGTCAATGGCGACGATCGATCGTGTGGCGACATGGGATATTACAGCGACGCGACTGGAGCACGTGGTCAACTTTACTTGGTAACACGAGAGGAAGAACCCTTTTGCGCGCATCAATATCAGGTCAAGGTCTACAACAGTCGAGGCGAAAGACCGGCTAGAAGTTATGGCAAGTTACAGGTCACCTTGGTCGGTGAGAACAACTTTAACGAAACTTTCACGATGACGCGCAAAGATGACGAAGAACTTCTTGTTGGCTCGATACTTCAGAAAATCGTTGTACCTCATCCGGCAGTTACCAATTTAGAAGCGATCGAGGTAAATAAGGAATAAAAAACACTATAATTTCTAATTGACTTTCAGACTTGATTTAATCGACCTTATGGAAAAAAAAATGGCAAGTTTAGAAAAATGATATATAATCATTTGCTGTTCCCGAACATTTTTTTTAATTATCGATTCTTTTCCACTTTGACTATGATTTTTTAATTGCCTCCTTGAAAAGGAAGATGCTCAATAAAATATTAAAAGTGACGAAAGATTCGAATTTTTAAAAATTCACGAAAATTGCTATAATTTTTATTGTAACCCCACCTACCGCTCATTCTTTTTGTTGCTCAATAGTTCAAGAATTAGTTAACTCTGCCACCAAGTAATTTGAACCCTTAACCGATAATTATTTTCCTGCTCACCAACAACTATTGAAATCACAAAAGTATGCCAAAATAAAGAGGAAAAATCGTGTAGCAGACTCGTTCAATGATTCGTGTCCTTATTTGTCTGACTTGAATCTAATTGCTCCTTTCCAGATCAAGTACACGGCATACAGTGGCTGGATATCCTCGGGTCTCGTATCATGGAGCGTCGACAAGGTCTCGGTGCTCGATAGTTTTGGCAAAAGTATTTCGGTCTGCATGAGAGGTTTGACTCTTGAGTCCGGACGTGCTGTCTTTCTTCCATTATATCCAGGCGAATGTAATATTCCGACGGATTTTGATAACTCGACCTTGAGCCAGAGCAACGTGACTAAATTAGCTGCGTTGCAAATGGAACCGATGGAAAAGAAGAACGACGAAGTGAAACATACCGGTGGGATAGGTCCATTCACGAAGGAGCAAAATTACGAAATAAAGGAGCTTTATCCAGGTGATACAATAATCGAGAACAAACGTCCTCAAAAAAACGTTGGTCCATTTACCAAAGATCAAAACATAAGTCCAGCGATCAAGGAAGAATCGGTGCAAATAGCATTCGTATCAAAAGACGGTGTGGACAGTCCATCGATCACGGACTCGAAAAAGTCTATAGTCAGTCCATGGTCCTACGTGGATGTAAGCGATGCTGGTTCGAATTCGTTAGAAAATACGGAGATCGAAAGTGGAAGAGCTTTCTCCGGTTCGAATTTCGTACCCAGCAGCACTGCGGAAAGTTCATCGAGAACAACCGTCCCACCAAACCATACGAATAACGGTGAGGTTCGCGAGCCTGTTCTTCAGTTTACAAAGAAAGAAACCGGACGTTCGATGAGATTACCAGAAATAACAGAACCTATTTTGCGACCACGTGCTACGAGACAAAACTTAAAGAACGACGATTACTCACAGGATGAACCAAGAACCGAGGATGGGGAAGAAACTTCGAAATCCAACTCGACCCAAGGTGTGAAAGCCTTCACAGTGCAATTTTTGCCTGAAAGAATAGCTGGAATTCTTGCCCAAGCTGAAAGGTATGCGAGGCAAACATTGTTACCACTGATTTCACAATACACGCCTAGTTTTGTTGGGAGTGCACGACAGGAGAGTGTCAAGTACTTTCCTCCACTAACCGATGTGGAGGAGACTACGTCGACTGATTCGTCTGTCACAGAGAATGTTGCCTCCTCGGGAAATACAGTAAAAAACAACGAAGTAGATAACAGTGAACGGGAGAGTGGAACTAACGCTCCACACGTAACGAGTAGTTCATTGAGAACTGGCAAAGAAATGGAGAGCCTGCAAACGTTCATGACAAGTGGAGGAAACGTTAGATTGTTGCCCGGTGAAATACTTAAATCAGAAACATCGGAACAAAGTCCAAAAGAGAGTGTAAAGAGTCAACAAAGTGATTGGATACCGATCGAAAGAGAGAACGATAAAAGTGCATCGATTATTGGTCCCTCAACGAGGAACACATCGAGATCATTGAATCACGAGAATTACGTGAGTAGATGGATGAGCGAGGGTGCCGTAGTTTGGAATCCATCGATTGAGGATATCGAGGCAGGTCCTGATACGAAAATCGACGATTGGGTTCCAATGATTGATAAGACGAGGAACACGAGTGATTCCAATGAATTAAAAACAACGACGAGTGATCATCAAAACTCCGTGGAACCCGAGCTAGGAATGAGATCAACTTGGAACGTCGGCTCGACGAGTCCTCAGAGTCCTGTCGCTTTCAAAATGAATTCCAAGCTTAGCATCGATCCTTCCGAAAGAACGAACACAGAAGCAACCATTTCGAATTCCAATGCGGAATCGACAACAATCGCAAAACCGGAAGAGCGAAAATTCATACCACTAGTGGATTTTGCAAATCGTGATAGTTTCTTCGTGCCCAGAGATACGAACGAAGAATCAACGAGTAAGGGAATAACGGAAAGTACGAGCATGACATCGCACATTCAAAAAATTCCTGGTACTACTGAAACACCCCGTGAGAGTGCGCCGGAAAAACAAGCAATTGTGTTTCCATATGCTTACGAGCGTAATAAAGATCCACGAACAAGATATATACCGTTGATACCCGAGGAAGAGATGGGAAGGATGAATCCTTTGATGGAGAGGGATCGTTAAAAGAAAAGTTGGAGAAAAAAATGACTGTTTTATAAAAAATGACTCTGGGACGAAGACGAAATAAATAAGATTGAAATTCAATTTTCACTCATTTTTCGGAGCTTTCCTTCGACATTGATGGAAACCGACGATACAAACTTGTGATTTTTTTCGAACCAGCTATTTCAATGGCTGGAAAATCAAGTTGGAAAATAGTTTGGCTCAGTAACCACGTAACGTCCGTCCGGGGCATCGAGTTGTTAAAATAGAACGATGAGGTTGTGATTTATTAGCGACGAAGATAAAATAAAAGAGAGAAATTTCCATTAAGCGAGCGTAGCGATCAGCCTTTCATCAATTTTTTGTTACTTTTATTTATTGGCTTAATGAAAAAATGGCTTTAAGAGTTTCGAGTAAAAATTGGGAGCCCTTAACTTTATTTTTTCTTGTATATAGGAATCTTTACAATATAACATAACTTCGCTGAAATTTTCTTACGTCTCGTTCGTTACTGTTGATGATTATTAATTGTTATTACTATTATTACATTATTATTATTATTATTATTATTATTAGTATTATTATTAATATTGTTATCATCACGACCCTCCACATGTGTATGTATGTGTGTATTCGTCCGTTTCCTTTTTTTTCTCTTTTCAATCAATTATTTATATGACGAATAAGATGATTATGACGGTTGACGCCTACGGCGAATTTATCAAGATTAATTATTACGATTTTCCGTGTTTTTTTTTGTCTCTCTCGTTACTTCTTAATATTTGTATATAACCCGCGCCAGAAGTAAAAGAAAAAAAAAAAAATTCGCAGGCCCAGCCACTTGACGGTATTTTTTATTTCTCACACTTTCTCTCGTAGTTCATAATGCAATAATATTAATTAATATATTATATTTATATATACATAATATGTGTATAGAGACATTCTAAGGTCCGGTTTAATCCCAGGGAGAAAAAATTGATATGCAATGGAAAAAAAACTTGATCGTTATTGCAACAAAAATATACGATTTTATAAAATAATTTCATGGATATTTGGAAAATATGACAAAATATATATTGCAGTTTTACATTTATTATTATTAATAATATTTTCCACCGAAATTAACATTTAACGTCTGTAAAAACAAATTTGTATTATTCGCATAAACATTTTTTCCCCAGGGGTCAACAACAGCGACAGCGTATCACGGACGATAGTCAAATGTGTATGGAAGAGATGATTTGTGTTTTTGTAAATTGTTTTTTTCTTTTCCGTTAAATCTTTTTTCAATAATATGTCTGTTTTGTTTGTTTGTTTTTTTTTTCTCTTTTTACTTAAAATACATAACGTTTTTTTTTTCATGTTTGTTTGTAAAAAAACGTCACCTTTCGAACACCTTAAATATTCGTTATTACTTGTCTAACTCACTTTCTCTCTTTGACACTTGTTCGCTCTCATTCGGCTTTTATTTCAGTCAACGAACGCCAGGTTATGCAAACTCCTGATATGTTCGAACGTAAAAACGCTTCCCGGTAAACCGTCTTTTTGTAATCTCGGTTTTTTTTTCTTATTCCCCTTCGCGTGACTTGTCAGGTACCCTAGTCGATATTGCGAGTCAATCAATCGAAGGCGCATTCATTTTTCTGTTTCCTCCTGTCCCCCTGATTGGGAAACGAACCGATATTGAAAAGAAACTGCAAAGAATACTCGAAATATTTCGTCATTCGCCTTCGAGACATGAAGAAACGAAGCAGATGAAAAGAAGAAAGAAAAAAGAATGAAAAAAAAAAAAAACATTTGCGGAATTCCATCATAAGAAATAAAACAAATCGTTTTTTCTCTAAGTTGCTACTTACGTACAATATTTAACAAACACACAGTCTTATTGTTTCGAAGGCCGCGAATCACATCGCGGTAAACAATCCCTCTTGACTTTTATAAAATTATTAGTTCATCAGCTGCGCTACGAGAAAAAAAAATCAAATTCATATAATTCGCCTTCACGTGAGTACGGTGTTACGATTGATTTTGGTACAAAGCCATGAATATTTATCTCCGCCCCGGCCTTTTCATATATTTTTCAAAAGGTTTTTTAGTCGTTTTCATACTACGATTCCAAACCAGGTATACAAACTTATAATCCCTTTATTATGTTTTTTCTTTGACTCTATAAAGTAACAACATTTGAACACAGCAATTCGTGAAAACGAATTCCAGGCACTCACTAATAATTAACTGCTTTTTTCCTTCCACGTAGAAAACTGTCGCAGTCAGTTGTTAGAAAACAAAAAACAAAAAAAAACATAGTTCTTTTTCCATTTTTAAAAAATACTTTTCGTTTAATTGTAAAAAATACGAGACTTTCTTGCGTACAATTCCTTCGTAATTGCTCTCGATAAATAATTCGGCTCATTCATTCGGTTTTTCTTCACACGCACAAGGACAAACACATTTTTTTCAGGACACTAAGTATTTTTCATTCTCGCTTTTATTTTTTTAACCTTTTTTTTTTTTTTTTTTTTAAATTCCATATTACGACATAGAAAATATAAGGCCGCCACATTGATACACTGACTAGATCAGTTTCATATAGACGCTTTCAGACACTGGCAATACTCTTTTATCGTTTATAAACCTACAATGATTCATTTTTTCGCCTCTTATTACGCACCTACTCGTCTAATCAACAAAAATATCCTGGACACAAATTCTTTCTCTCTCTCTCTCTCTCTGTGACAACAAAATATACTATATATAAATCTCATATATAAGATATTTCACGAGAAACGAACAACTTTATGGGCAAGATTAGTCATTCCCGCACTTTTCTCAAAAGTCACCTTGACTTTGTTGCGTTGTCCATAACCTGTGCTCGCATTCATTAATTATTTCAATAAATTAGGCAAAAAGAATTGAAAAAAAAGTGAATGAACTCTCAAAACTTCAAATCTAACTTCATATATCCCGAAGTTTTATTGATAAATGAAGGATAATAATAATAAATAATAATAATAATAATGATAATAATAAGAGAATTGATAATGAATGTTCGAGAAAAGGGATCCAAAAATGAAAAAAATGATTTTTCCTCTAGCTGGAAGATATAATTGTTATTTTCGTTGGAGGTATTTCATTTTTATTTATGCTCTCGATTTATGTTATCAAAATAATAGTGCTAGATGAACTTGAAACAGTTTATGGACAATGAATTTCGTTCAGCAATGATACAACAAACTCAACAAATTATGGGAGATTTTTTGGATGTAAAAAAAGCAACAGCTCAGTGTGTTTTCTCGTAAAATAGATTATATACTTCTAACATGCGTCCTGAGTCTTAAATATTAGCATGCACCTCTCAGCGAACACGCGATGAATATAAATCCGTTTGTTTTTTGTGTCCTTGATCGAATTTCGAGGACCAAGTTGACGAATCGATGGAAAATGTCTGAATTACGTTTATTGTGCATAGGCCCTTGACGATTCGGTTGTTGCGGTTGTCGTCAATATTAATATTTTTGTTATTTTATTTGATTTGTTTTAATGTTTCGCGTAAGCTGGAATAAAGGGAAGCATTTGGCAATATTGGGTCAGGAATAAACAAAAACAATCAATTATTCCCGTGGGAAGCTGTCGTGAAAGATTTGTAAAAATGATGAAAACTTCAATGACGTTCGTTTACTTTTGAATTTTTCTTTGAACCTCTGCTCCTCGTTTCTCTCACTAAATGGTCGTTAATCGAAGACGCGAGTCTCATTAATGTGAAAGCAGGACGGAGCTCATTCGGGTAATTAGGAACTAACGCGGAAAAAAAAACAGTAAAGTATTGCAAAATACAAATATTTATACAAATTGAGGAAAATAAATATCGAGATGAAAATAAAAGTCTGAAATAAAAACTACCGGTTTGACCAAACGTTCACGAGGAATCTTCTTTATGCTAAATTCATCCAGAGTACTATATCAGCACGCATTTATATTGTAGATAAATTATCAAAAAACATCACAGTCACGTTGCTAGGTTTGGTGAGACTTTTCAACGAATTCTCTGTTTTATTATTTTATTTTATTTTCCAGTGTTTCTTCGTTCCTGACAAGTACGCACACGTAAAAGCGTGGTAGTCAGCGAGACCTTGTATTTTAAACCACTTAGTCGTAACACGATTGATCTCACCGGTAATTTGCTAAAGTGAATTTAATCGATCGAGTTTAGTTCGCGAGCCTCGACGTCGCCAAACTATACATCAGTATTTCTTTTTCTCTCGTGAAACAAACGAAGAATTATTCAATGGGAAACATTATCAATCGCAAAGATTGAAACTTGACAAAATCGACAACAATTACTTTCCCACTAACTCTCGGATGATGTCTCGATGATTTGAGCAATTGATTTAAAAACAATGTACAATTATAAGGCAAAAAAGGAAAAAAAATGACATTTTTAAGTGTATTTTTCGTTCAAATACTTCACAAATATAAATTCACGGAAATACCAATAAAATTTAGAACTTTTAAATCACAAAAATAATTGAAAAATTGCAAATAGTCTTGAAAATTCTATTTGAACTCATTTAGTCTCAGTGAATTATAATTTTTTACTTGACAATATCGCATGAAATATTTCCATTTGATATTTTCTCGTAAAATAAAATTCTCTTTTTTCTGATCAATTGTCAGAAGATGGAATATTTGGCTTTCTGATGTGAAATTTTCATGCCACATTTTAGAGACAGAAAAACAGTTCACTGAGTTACCGACCGTTGGTATTTCAAACGAATCGTACGGTTATTAGAAATCTAAAACGTCAGATTTGAGTAGCCTTGTGCGGTTGCACGACTGATCGTTTTCTGGACTCGATCAACGTATTGCGAATATGTAAAAACAACAACAACAAAACGTGAGCATCACCGAGTTTCATCACGAGAACTGTGGGATGTGAGAAAGGTCGTTGTAATACGATTGCAATGTCAACTTTGATGCCAATATCTGAACAAAGAGACTATGACTGAATTGATAGAAAAAACAAAACAAAAAACGAATCCTTGTAACGGACAATACCCTTGCGGTCATTGAAAAAACGCATATACAGACATACACACTCTCTTTCTCTCTCCTTGTCTCGATTCTCGTTCTATACTATATAAAACCTTGAACGTTAACGTATTTACAATTTGGGCACGTGGCTCTCTGACGAGTTATTGACGTGACATTGAAAAATAAATTCCGGATCATTTTTTATCGAAAAGTGGCAATTTACTTCGTACAGCACCGTCGCAAACGACCAAACGCTGTGCGGCAGATATACTACAAAGTGGTACAGTGCCTTCGAGGCTAGCTCGTAAAAGTGCAATTCTACTAGGACCAGGATCAAAGCCATGCTCGCCAATTCTAAGGCTACCACCGTTAGCCTGTTTTCTTTCAAAATATTCGACGATTTTTGATATTGTTTTGCTCGATGAGCCAATACCACCGAATCGATCGTCCCAGCAGGATGAATCACCACCACCAAGACTGGCGATGTCCTCGGAAGAATCGGTATAAATTGAGCTCGTACGATGATCATCGAGTAGAAAGAGGCTGCTCGCTGCTGAACTGCTGAGGGTTGATGCATGCCGACGATGCGGTGGTTCGGGACTCAGATCCTCGCCGACGCAGCTCCAGAACCCGGACTCGCAACTGCCCCGTCGTCGAGGTTCCCAACCATCGCGGAAGAGCGGATGCGCGAAGAGACTCGTAGCGCCCACCTTCGTAGCCACCTGCGAGAAACCAATTCCGTTGAACGTTCGTTATCATTTACATTGACCACAACTTGTCCATCCTCTATTCTTCCTCCTCCTCCTCCTTCACATTCTCCATCTCCTCCTCCTCCTCCTCCAACCATTCCTTCAACTCCACCGTCTCCAACAACCCGCCGATTTTTCAATAATCCCAATTCCCAATCGTTGTACAACAGACGAACTCGCCATCTCACCTTCTTCTCCCATTTTTTACGCGCCGTTGGACTGCTCGGCTCCGAATTTGGCTTTTTCCTCTCCAATATTTTAGCGATGCTGTCGTTTTGGGCCGGTTTGAATTTCGAGCCTGGACCATCCGTCACCGCACCCGATCGCACATCCTCCAACGATGGAAGTTCTAAACAGCTCGAAAACAAATCACCCAGTATCTTCTTGACACCACCCAACGCGTGAAACGGATTTGCTGTCATAGGACGATAGTGAGGATCCCGACGACTCGCGAGCTCAGCTACTCGTCGAGCCGAATGACATCTCGCTTTGTCCGATGGTGAAGCATTGTCACCCCCTCTCGCATCTGCCGAATGACTCCTCAATCTCGCGGGACGTCTCTTCGGGCCTCTACCGATTCTACCGATCGCGTCCATGCTCGTCATCAATGCCGGATCCACCGATTGCCTCTTACACGTATGTGTTTTATCCTCGTCCTCAGTCGTTGCTATAAGGTTTTCCAGCGTCATCACGATCTCCGGAAATGTCGGACGTGATTTTGGTTCGTACTGTAACCAATCGAAGTTATGGATATAACGTAACAATTAACCTTCGAATCTTTGAACATTGTTGTAGCCAAAAAATCGAAGAAAGAAAGCATCAAAACTCAGTTACTTTTTCACGCATAGCTTCGACGTAAAATCTCTGATTTGAATTTTTTACAAGACGATATTGTTGGTTAGAATTTTATAGGACAAGAACATTTTCAGGACCAAATATATTTGAAACTGTACTCGTTTTTTTTTTACTTAAATTTAGTTTCGACTACGATAATTGAATAACCGAAGGAGTTGAAACTTGGTGCACATCTTTATTATATCGTTTTTTAGCTATGGTACCAGTATTAAATCGAACTAAATTGTTATGAATAGTTTTATACCCACAGAATAGAAAAAAGTTCATAAAAAATATGTATTTAAGATTCAGCATGCTGCCAATTCGTGATGGAATCTTTTTTCTATCTGATTCTGATACAATTGCTAGCACAATTAATAGAAATCAAAAATGTGTTTGGTTTATTTCTCTCGGTTTAACTAAATCATACAAAACTGTGAGACAAAATTTGTTAAATTTTATTAAAAATTTCCATGTATTTTTAAACGAGTAATAAATATGAGTAAAAAAAATGCAAAAAAATTTAAAAAAAAAAGATTTAAAGTTAGTGTGTCTCTGAAAATGACATTCTACATACCAATAAGATCTCAATATTGGATAAGTAACGAGTATAAATGAATTCCGTTCTCCGAAAATGGATCAAGATTCGAAAATTAATGTAAAAAGTGAATAAAAATTGTTTAAATGTCGTAAAAGTATTTCGTCAAACTTACCGTGCAACAGTTGAAAGCTAATTGTAAGAAAGCCGCAGGTGGATCAGAGGCAGCACATATTTCAGCAACGGCAAGATAGTCAAGGCCAAAGTTGTCAGAACGTGGTAAAACGTCAGGATCGGCTGGTACACGACCGATGAGCTCGCAAACAACAATACCAAAGGAGAATATATCCGAGCGATGATCGTACCATTGACCCTTGAGACATTCGGGTGACATCCAATACGGACTTCCAACGGTACTTAGACGATAGCCCGAGTTTGGATCAGGAATTTTGGCAGCGAGACCAAAATCACCAACGACAGCAGTCAGTTCATCACTTGCCTCGTCACGTTTTATCAATACGTTTTTCGAGGTAAGATCTCGATGAAATATTCCACGACTGTGAAGATAGGCCATACCACGTGCAACGTCTCTCGCCAATTTCATTCTTACGAGATGACTAAGAGGCGTGTGCCTCGACATTATAAGCTGCTCCAAGCTCCCATCGTTTATATATTCCGTAAGAGCATGGAGCTGACCCTCGTGCACGCAAACCCCCATAAACCTGTTGAATAATGAAAATACGATGGCCATTAAACGCCTGTACTTCATTTCTGTATATTCATCATCATCGTAATTTCCAATATTAATGTCTATCATACTAAAAACTACTGAGAAAACAATGGAAAATAAAGTATAACTCATTCTTTAGATTATTTGACTGTATCATTATTTTGATGCTCATCAAATTAATGGATCGACAGATTTACGAATCGGATATATGAACGAAATAAAAATACTTTCAAGATATCAAATTCAATTATTTAATTGAAGTTCTTGGTGTTTATCCATAACACAACATTCCTTCAACCTGCACAAAAGTATACATCAAATGCACTAAAAACTGAAATTACAGAAAACGCTGAAAAAAAAAGAAAAAAAAATCATTAGTACCAAGAGACTTGATTTTCGTGGCTTCTTTATTTTCCATAATTCTCGATTATTTATGTAGATGCATAAATCATCGTATAGCCGTGACAAAATAACCGGACGTTCGTAATTACTCTTACGACCAAAGCAATTAATATTTTATGTTCTTTTTCTTTTCTTCGTATGGTTTCGTCGTAAGGATTGCACGGATTTGCATGACGTTGAATTTGTATAGGGCAATTTGGTTATCGGAAATAGTGTGCCGAGTCAGCTGGTGAGGAATGACGAGAGTTTCGCAGAATCGTAAAGGCGTTTAGAAGCCCCGCCTAAGCTAGTGCCGGAGGCCGTAATTTGATGTAACATTTTTCCCAACAACCGACACAGGTATATAATAGGTTTGAGGTGTGTATAAATTATATACCGTTTCGTCGTACTGTAACAATGTTTTAACATTGCAAAATCGCTGTACCAGCTGATTTATCGCGGTAAATCACGAACAGTTGTATTCAAGCCATTAGACTACGTTGAAGTAGACAAAATTCGTTGAATAAATCCTTAAAAATATTTTTTTATCATTTGAATCAAAATAATGGTGTTGATTCTTCATTTTCGTAAACGTGGAATCTCCAAGTTATTAAAAGTCAAAAATTGTGTCTCATCCATTTGCACTTTTTTGAAACCTTTCACCCATACATTTTCCTTGGCTGCATGAAATTCGAAATGTTCAAATTTAAAATTGATTGTTCCTCTTTTTTTTTTTTATTGAAAGCCATCGAACGAAAAATTTTAGAAATGTTCTGTAAAATTCTTTGCAGTGTATTGAATTTTTAAAAAAATTGCAACTTCAATGTTCATAATAGTATAGCAGAAAATGAATTTTTTCATGAAAAAGTAGAAAATTTGAGCATTCATTGACACGAAATATTCGTGAGATTATAAAATAATAACTGTTTATATTTATTATACATTTATGAATGGCCTAGCGACCATGAAGCACCAATAAAAACTCGGTATTTATTGTTCTAATAGTAGTTTAATTATCATAAAACTGTACAAATTTTCAATGTAATACTACAATTACAATTAATTGTAGAAAGGATTTCAGAGTTGTCTATTACTTCAATATCTAATTATTTGAAAGGAATCCGTGCCTGCATGAAATCCGCTGGAAAAAGTGAGTTTTAAATACTTAATCATAATCCCAGTGACTCCAGTCTCGGGGAAATAGTCATGAACGTCTACATATAAATATATAAGTATATATGTAGCTTGTTTGTAATGCATAGTGGATCAGTGCCGCTTGGTAATCTACTTCCGTATAAAGTCTCGTGACCTTGGATCTGCGTATGGTCAAGAATCGAAGGTCTGTGACCCACTTGCGTGAGTGCCCCACACACGGGTGCAACCACAGGATAGTAAGCCCCTCTCGATGTTTTTTTTTTTATAATCATGTGTGTACAACTCGTACAAGAAACCAAGTCCCTCGGTCAAAACAGCTTGCGCAACGCATTTAAAAAAAGAGGAAAAAAATAAAAGTAAGTGAAAAGAAGGATAAATTCATGGGTAAAAATCGAGACGTTTTACACGCGAGGGTGAATCATCAGGTAAATTTTTTTATTTCAATTTATTTGCACAAAATTTAACAAATAAAAGTCTTTCCGCTAAAGGTATGAAGTCATCGAATGATTTAGTAACAAAACAAAAAATGTTTGAGAGTCATCGAGTGAATATAGTTTTATTTTTATCGATCAATTTTCTTCAGCTTATCAATGAAAATAGCGTACAATAATAATGCGGTTTTCAAAATTCTCAACAATTATTTTATACGCGTCATAATTATAACATTGCGACTGTCACATTATGATGCACTCGTATAAGGATCAAAAAAAGGTTGCGATAACCTTCGCTTTTCTTATCGCCGGTGGAATTTACTGCGGTTTTTTACAACGACAAACAATAATATCGAAGCGATCATAAATCCCGATAGTCCACGCCGCGTCGATAAACCAGAAAAAAAATGATCTCGACATTCGATCGACGAGGTCGGGGATTCTCGGATAAAACTTTTAACCCGTCGAGTGGCTTGCGGCGAGACATGCGTTTTTTATTTTCAGGAATGAAATCAGCTTAATTTTTTTTCATCATTCGATTTATCTCTATTAAAAAAAAAAAACCCAGCAATTAGTTCCATTTAATGAGAAATCTTTCTTATCTTCTTTCGACACGATGAAAAAACTTTTAAACGAAAATGCGCCCTTCGAGTTATGGGTAATTTTTATGTCACTACATTAACCAGCCATTATTTAAAGTTAGGGCAAAGGATACTTTATATATGAAGTACATATTAAACTATATGAAAATCAATTTTTATTAGAATATTATGAAAATAGAAACCGTTAATGTAGCCCTTAATCATGACAGTACCAAACGCGGAGAATTTTTGTGTAAAAAATCAGATTTTCGATTATTTTTCGTTGATCGATTGAGTCCAGCTCGACGGAAAAAGGACGAGAATAAAGGAAACGTGAGAATTACACGTCTGCATAAAGCGGAGAGGGAAAATGATGATGACCTGCAACCGGGGGATCAATCGGTGAAAACTGCTGTCATCGTACCACTGACGGACGTCAGACAAGATTTCGTCTCTATCGTCACACATTGAAAAGAGACTATCGCGGTTGTATATCGCGGCATTGCGAGTCATAATATGCAAGTAAACACAAGGCATCAGGATGAAAATTGACGGAGGTATTAAATGTATCCGGAGAAAACGATGAACGAGCATTTTGAAAACTGGGACAAAATGAGATTTAATACAAGTTGGTGTGTTCAGTGTATATGCATATATTAAATTATAATATACGAGTGTTGAAAAACGAAAGATTATAGAGAAAATGAGAGAAAACGATTACTTATAAATAAATAAAAATATAAAAAAATAAGAGGAAGAAAATGTAGGCAATATGCATTTATCGTCTCACAGGCACATGTGAAACATGAATATAAATTTTAATTCGACAACGAGAATAACAAAATCATCTTAATCATGATAAATCGTCGTTACGTTAAATTTTTCTCTCATCTTTCTCCATAAACGACACCATTTAAGTTTTCTATTAATTTGCCAAGAGTAAAGTAAAAAGTTCTCTCCCTGTTATCTATAAAAACTTTTGCCTTTACGTTAGCTCACGAAACGAGTAAATATGGAACTCAATTAAAACGTATCTCAATTTCTCTTGCCTCAGAAACGACCAATAATTCAATTACGAGTTTTCAATGGAGTTTCAACAAAACAAAGTCTCAATGGGTGTTTGTTTGGCTGAGTGGAAAAAGGGTTAAGCGAGTCTGAGTGCCTCGGGAATAAATGAGTTATTATTGTAACACGACACAAAGTTATTCCGGTGTAACGTCAACTTTCTCGTCGCTAATTAAATTCAAATTGGAGAATAGATTCGAGGTATTTAATGAAACTCAATGATATTGTTATTTCTAATGTCTTTACGTTTTTTTAAATTATTTACTTTATTTTTATTTGCCTTTTTATTGCATGGCCTCCATAAAATGTGGTCTGCTTCTGGATTAATTTCATTAAGTTATTTTATTATCCGGTAAGTTGATTTTTCTGAGAAAGACGATGAAAAGGGCAATCAGGACATCAATGATAGGAAGTTTGTCTCTATCAGCAAATATCGAAAATGCGACGTTTTCGTGACTGTTACAAATTGACCCAACCCAAAATGAGGATTGGCCCGTTTCTCGGTAAAACAAAGTGGCAAAACTCATGTTCATCGGATATGGCCGTTGATGGCATCGCTATAGATATGGTACACAACGATATTTTCATCGATCTAATGAAACCCAAGAAATGTTACTCGAGTTGCTATAACGTTCTTTGCGACAAACGTATACATATTTAAATATATATAAATATGATTGTATCCACGTTATATGTTAAATCCATGCAGAGAAATGTATGTAGAGAAAAAAACTATTGAATAGCAAATTACAACTGAGGACAGCGAGACGAGAGAGAAAGCTTTGGAAACCGGGAATAAGATAGAAAGAGAAAAAAAATACAAGTTCTTCGTACACATGTATGCATATGAGACAAGGAAGGGGGGGGGGAGGCAAGAGACGTATCAGCAATAAAATCCGTAGAGACCTGTGATAAACAGATCTGAATCTGGGCCAAGTGTTTGTCGTCTCCATCGTCTCTGTCGTCGTTGTCTTCGTTTTCGACGAGACACTCGAATGTACAACCTGCATATATACGTGCATACATCTACAGCACATTCAGTGCTTACAAGAATAAAGTAGAATTTCGTGAGTAAGAATACTTTAAATTGAAAGAGGACAAAAATAATATTCATTTTCAATTTTGAAGAATAAACAAAAGCAAACAAAACAAAAAAGTTACCGATTGCTTAAATGATTGACGATTTTTTTCAGATAAATCAATGTTTAAAGTTATTTTTGTAATAAAAAAAAAACGAGGGTAGCAAGCTGAAAAATAATTGTTTCGTTAGCAGCAATCCTGGTGAATGTTCGATGATGCATCGAGGTTAAAATGAATTTTCGTAAGAAAGTCATGGATATGAACGTACATTTGGCCTGTTGACAATTATTTTTCATTTTATATTTGCACATCTTGTGTTAAATGTCCTCGAAGACTCCAAGAGTCATTTTGAGGAGAGAAAAAATAAAGGAAAAGAATAATGAGGGACAAGTTCAAAGTACTGACCGCGAGCGGCTGATCATGTGCTTACAACCGAAAGACTTATCGGCTAATAAATTCGCGGACATTGATGAAAGTGTCGAGACAGTGTAATCGACATATGCATATGTTTTTATATGTACATGGGACATTCCATACACAGTTAATTTTTTCTTTATCGACATGATTTTTAGAAGCTTTTTATTTGCAGATGAGAACGAAAAAATTTGATGATTTTAAACGAAAAATAAATGTATTCTACTTTTTAAATGCGTTAATTTTAGTTTTTTTTACAAAGTAAATAACGCGGAGGTTATCAGAATGGAATGTTGTTTCTTAATCCCAGGCCCAGCCTCGTCAGTCAATTTTTTATGACCTTTAATTTATTGCTCACTAACTCGTAGTGCCTCGAAAATCTTTTCCACCAAATATTCTCTCACTTGACTCGAATTGGCCTGTACAGAAATTCGCAAAGCCTTGAAGCAACAACGTATCTCTCGTCTCTTGAGACAAAAGTTGTCGCCAACTGTCGCCGATAAAAAATTACACGAATAAAATGTTATTTCCTTCGTCAGGCACGACACGATCGATTTGTTTTTTCCTCGTATTTGTTAATTTATTAGTCGAGTCGAGCTATTAAATACGGCGGCGTTTTATGGACAAACTCAAACAACTGTTGCGAAAGTTTTTCACTAAGAAAAAAGACTGATGATTCTTCGACGATTAGACGAGTATAGAGGAATGTTTGTTTATGTTTGGAGATGTTGGTGGGAATATGGACCAGCCGGTAAATTTTGAACGTCCTATCACTTGTATTGTGAAGTGTATTTTCGCATATATCTGCGCACTTTCTAATTTGTGAAGAGAGATTTCCATTATTGAAGACTTGGTACCTATTTACTTGTCTATTTGTTTTTGTGTGTGTACTTTTTTTCAATATAGCAAATGAGAAGCTGTGTTTTCAACGCTTCGCAAAAATTTCAAGTTTCTATTGTCGACCTTGAAATTTTCTTTGAAAAAATGAGTTATTAAGGACAATTGAAGTTTTTCAAGCTTTGAGAATCAAAAGTAATTGATTTTTGTTTGAATGCAACGAGTGTCCTTGAGATAATGGTCTCGCTAGACCGTATTTCTACAGAATTAAAAAAAATTTCAGGATACATTCAGTTTTCAAATTTAATTTCCGTATACTTCGTGTATATCGATACAAAAATAAAATTTGGGAATTTGTCAAAAAAACATTCAGCGCATTGCGATGATACCTATTTCAACATAATATTTATTGATGCAATGCTCAATTTGTTGTTTTTAACCACACTTTTTGGCGGACTGAAAAACAGTGTGTGTAGTAACAGTTCATCACAGAAAATAACCCTATACCTCATACTTTTTCATTCGTTAAATTGGCCAAAGTTTCTCGTAAAATCTTCTTGATATTCAAATTGTTGTTCACAATTTGATTTAACCTACAATTTGTCCTCAGAGCCTTTGAATTTTCATTTTGACATAAAAGGTATATATTTATGATATAAAAAGTAAATGGGATGTCAAAATTAGTAACGCGACTTTAATGAATTCAAGATTTCGATTTTTGCGTCATTAAAACGCAACAAAATTTCTGTTCGTTTCTTCAACAGATCCCTTTTTGGGCCCTTGAAACTGAATCTACAAGAAGAATTGGGACGAGTGCGAAAAAAGAAAAAAATAATGAGCAAAAAAAAAATATTTCTCATTACGATCTAATGATCCAAAGTTCACGACCATATAAATTCGTACGTATATACGACTGTGATAAATTCTGGCTTTGGAGGCAAACCTGTAGCTTCGATCACGTCCGTAGCGTTTAAAGAAACACGTATAATGAGTAAATACTTTGGATGACGATCGCATATGTAAACACATATAGAGAAACGTAATCGTGTATATAATGGAAAAAATATAGCGTTCGCTCACCTAAGTATGTTGGGATGACTAAGTTTGTTCATCAGTTGTACTTCTTTCAGCATGTTTGGCCTATTCGCAGGAAGCTGATTCATCTTTAGGACCATCACTTGACTGGTTACTTTGTGGGTGACCTAAAAAATGAATAAAACCACGGTTCCATTAGCTCGGTATTTTGGTGAGGACGAGTAAACGAAGTTAATGACCGATTGGAATTTGACACGTGAACAAGGTGTGAAAAAGATTGATTGGAGATCAAATTGATCGTAAAAGAATCGAGATGTAAAATTTAATCTTGTATAAACATGTATCGCTTTCTTCGGCAGCAAAAAACATTCACGAAGCGAAATGTATTATTAGAGAAGATCGTTATACGCGATGGCTGAATGCTTGAAAACTTTATTTAAACAAAAAAGAAAAAAAAATTAAGAGCATATAATAGATTCAGATATAAATACATATAGACCACACACAGATACAGAAAAATACGGCACGTGAACCACACAATGAACATCGTAGTTATAAAGTTGTACGATACTTTCGACTCCTCATACGGCCTTCCATAATGATGTTAAAGAAAATAGATAACGATCTGGATGAGCCTATATTTATACACAAACGCATACAGATTTATTTTTTATTTTTACTTTTATAGCAATAAAACGCACGATGATTATCGTGGGTCGGAAATAAATGCACGAAGCATCTTAACCTTTTTCATTAAACTCGATATAATAATTTATTGGAAAGTTCGTCTCGCAAGCGCACGAGGATCCATAAAACTATAAAAAAAAAAAAAAAAAATCCAGCACCGAGTGATATCGTGCGTAGGCAAATTATCACAGGTGTATATCGGGGTTGGCGAGAGTTTGTGTGCGGCTATATACTTGTGATGCTAGCTAAAAACAAAGCTACGAGCTAGACCACTTTCGCGCACCCTGCGCGCGCTCTCGAGACTCTCGAGCTGGATGGATGAGAAAAAATATGTGTAGAAAAAAAAGCCTGTTCGAGGGGACAGAAAGCTTCTGTACTTTGTTTTTCCTTTCATATAGGTGACTGCTTTACTTCATCGCTGATGGTACTCCTTATATATATATGCATGTAAGTGAATGCACCCAGGAATGCATGCAAGTACCGGTAGAAGTAAAACTTGGAGAATTTTGTTAGGAGTCTAGATTTTCAATTCGTTTGTTGGATAAAATGCTTTGTCTGCCAATTTTTTGAATCAATAATCACATAACGAATTTTTTGACTGTTTTGCGGTAGATCTGTTATGCAGTATGTCTCATTGACCTTGTAAAATATTTTTTATGATGAATTTGCGGAAACATTAACTGATGCATGCAAAATTCCACGACGTCATAATTGCATCAATATTTCCATCAATATTTTTTCAATTCAGCAATGTTAAAGCTATTGTTTAATAAAATGGTTATTTTTTAAGTTTAGAATATTGAAACAAAAAAAAATTCAACAATTTCAACAAACAAAATTGACTTGATAATAAAATTTGTATCATTATTTATACCATTTTCAACTATATTATTATTTAATAATGTTTCTATGGTTCTGCCATCCTTATTTATTTGATTTGAAAACGTCTTTTTATTTGAAACAAATCGAAAAATTGTTCATTCAATTAAATGAAGAACCAAATTACGATTCAAATAAAAAGTTGTTATTCGATTTAACTAGATTTTTTTTTAAGTGTACTATGTTATAAACTTGCAATATTTTTTTACGCGTATTTAATGTAGTTCGCTGTAACATATATATATATATATATATACGCAATATATACGCAGGTGGAGGATAACCAGAGAAAGTTCGAGCGCTCTCACGGCATGTCGGTGATATGTCTCAGGCTTACTGGGCTGGTCTACCTGTTTCTCGTTGATATCAATGGAGGTCTGGAATTCGTGTATCGGTGCCGGTAATTAATTTGATGGAATTAGAGGCCATCGCACACGGTCTATTCCTTTCTTTCCCCACTACATCAGTTCGCCTGTCTTTTTATTCGCCCACACAGGAACAAATTAACGCATTTATATGACTATATATTAGCACGAGAAGACGTTCACCTGATGCGTGTCTAGTTTTTTACAGCCCGAGAGAGTATTTTCGCAAATAATAATGAAACGAGAGAGTCTGACGAGACACAATGGCCCATTCTCGTTGTACCAACGTGATATCACCGGATTCCCTCCAGAGAAGAAAAAAAGATCAGAGAAAAGAAGGGAGCCAAGAAGAAAGATTGAAAAAAAAAGAAAATAAGTGAAAGAGCTTTTGTCGTTCTTGCAATAGTGTTCTGATATGTTAAGTTCCCTCGCTCGTCCATTATATTCATCAGACATTTATGAGTGTGGGTGAGAAAGAGACCAGGACAGATTCTAATGTAAAAAGAATGAAACGTGAGAAATTTTCAATGAAAAAGACGAAAGTGAGAGAGTGAAAAGGGAAAAATTTCACACGAGTGAAACCTCGCACGTTAATGAAACGAATCGGATATACACTAAATGTTTCGCGTATTTAAAATTTATGTGATGAAAGCTGATGGCATCAGCTAGACAAATTTCTATTGTTATTATTTAAAAATCATCTGGTACACATTGAAACGTGAGGTAAAAGGGGTTGAAGGATGCTTTATATGCTGTGGTCATTCTCAATTGCGTGATTACGAACGATCAACTTGACTTTTAATGGTATATGTCTGTGTGAGAATGATTCACTCGGCGTGTGATCGTTTAATCGAGCGTTTTCGCCATTCGACAAGTACTCTCGAGCCCGTTGAGCGATTTTTCTCTCGTCACGCTGTTCTCAGAGTGATGCTGCGCTTGCTTTTTTTCGAGAAGTACTCAATTCATCGGCGTTTAATTTTTTTTTCGTTTGTTTACTTTTTTTTTGTTTATTCATTATTCATTTGAAATCTCTAGAAATTAGAAAACTCGATGAGTTTATATTGCGATTATTTTACTCTAATATACACAGCACTGGCATCTAGAATCATTTAAGTTGAGATAAAAAAATTCAGAAAGTCATGAAATTACGAGGCAAAATTTCACTCGCAAATTTTTTGTAACAAGCAGATCGAAAAGAAAAATGCATTATCAAAATTAAAATTAATTCAACATTGATACCTCACTGACTTTGCATAAAAAGTTACATAAAAAAAAACATTGAAACAGTATCTTTGAAGCATAATAAAAGTATATAATTTTGTAATTTTATTTAAGCTTTTTTGGTACGAAAAAGATCATATTTACGCACATAAATTATGTCCACAAGGTCATCATGACTCACAAACTCTTGAACAATAATACTGTACGCTTTTACGATATAAATATATGAATTTACCTTTGAAAAAAGAAAAATTTATGAAATAATAAAATTTCATTGGCTCAAGTAACTTTTATGTTCGACATTGTATTTTTTTTTGTTTTCTTGTTTGTTTGTTTATTTTTTCTTCTTTTGTAACGAGGATATGAAGCAACGTCGATTCGAGGACAAGGATGATATCGAAGACCGAATTCCTTAGTGGGCGAAAAAAAAATTCATAAAACGTTGGTGGTGTCTGGTCGCCTCGTTTACGACTGTGGCTCTTTCTCTTTTATACTCCCTCGAGTTTTCTATGAAACTTTTCGTATAAATAGTTACCGAGTTATCGGATCTCTGTACATCGTTATTCTTACATATAGAAGGAACGATCGCACGAGAATTCCTGAATATTTCTGTTGCACGTTGTGGCCAGATAGAATTATCTGTGAGATGGCGTATTTGTGTATACGTGTGTCTGAGAAATAAAGAGGTTGGGGGAGTGAGGAGGCAATACACTTCCGTTAAAGATTTCAAGACTTTGATAATATCACGCGATAAACAAGCGTATATCCAGATAATAGATAAAACAGGTATAATCTATAGATCGTCAACGTGTATTTAACGAGATAGAGAAAAAGTAACAGATACTTTTCGCTGACCTTTCAACTCTTTTCGAGTGTCGAGAGTCACGTTAAACACATGCATGAAAAATTCCGGAGTTAGGATTAACTTGTATACGTATATATGTTGCATGCCTGAACGACAATTTAACGTGAGAGAGCAAGCGGCATGCTGAGCATTCCGTGGGCGTTGGTGCGATGCTTGTAAAACGATTTCTCCGAGGAAATTATCAATTTTCGAAGTCCAACATTTTTTTCATTAGATTTTGACTGGTAACGGGGGCATTACCCTCGCGTCGATTTGTGCATTATAAATCGTCGTGTAGTTTTATTCCTTTCTAGCCTAGGGTCTGACGTACAGAATAAACATTTTATAACAGCAGTCGATTCATTTCGAAATTGTGTAATTCCCATGACATTTTTCTCGAACAGGTCTAAAGATTCGATTTTCGAAAAATATTTTTATTCAATGGTGTCATCCTTTCTATGCTATTCCTAAATATTTCATAGGAATCGATAACATATTGTAGTGATGAGAAAAAAATTCCATGATTAAAAGTTATTGAGAATTTCACAAATTTGAATAAATAAAATAAAAGTAATTTCACGTCTTTAAATAATATATATGGTAACACAATAAATGTAGCGCGATGTTTACCTTTTCAAGATTTTTCTCGAGCAACATAAAAGATTGATAAATTGAAGGAAAAAATATTGCGGATTGTTGTTATGGCAGCAAGAAATTACGAAGGACATTGAGAGGGCAGCATTCACGAACATTGGAGAGATGAAAAAAAAACGAATTCTCAGTGGATTCGAGAGAGCATATACGTTCTACAGCCAAGATTCCTTGGCAGTAGCTGACTTAGTTGGAGTCTTGCCAAATGATGACGAATAAGAGGGATGAATCGCGAGCATGATTACGAGAAAGAGCGAGAAAGACGTGAGTCTCAACTAATGCTGATGGCGCTGCTTGGATACCGGTAAACACGAGAGCCGGCACGAATCGAGAATTTTCCAAAGTACAGTTCAGTGCAAAGTCTACGAGAACAGCAGATGAGTTTAGAAAACAATAATGCGATCTCATGAAGAAAAAAAAACAGAGCATAAATATATTGCAAAAGAAAATAATTAATCGCCGTTATTCGAATTCAAAATAATTCCATTTGTGATATCAAAATCGAAAACTGATCAATCTGAACGACAAAAAAATATTCATAGCATCAAAACTGGAATCATTGGAATGAAAATTCTTTTATTTTTCAAATATTAATTCAAAAATCTTGTATACAGATTGAGATACATTGAAAATTATAAAAAAATTGTTAGCCGTCCAAAGAATTAGGAGTAATAGAGCAATAGAACAAAATATTACTGCTTTCTGACTACAAAAAATGCAGATCTTTTTCTTTAAATTTTCAGTTTTGACTTCTGAAAAAAATATCCAATATTTCAAAAATATATGGTACAAAAATATGATCCTAATAACGTAAAATTGTTTCTGATGATATTTATCATCTTCGTGTTCTTTTTCTCACAACCGGAAGCTCATTATTCTTTGTCTCTTTGATGCTTTCTTTGTCGCTACTTCCTAGCTCGGGTTTGCGGTATGCGATAATTGGCAGAATCTCTTTCTCGCCTATCTCTTGGCACTTCGGGTACTCAGCTGAGCGATGAAGTTCACCAATTAGGGAGTCACCGGTCTGAGATTTCAGAGTACTCGACTGATGCTCCCGTGGCTGACTCCTCATCCTCTTGACACCCTCGTGCGGTGTACACCTTAAAATATCACATTATGTTGTGGGAGCACACGTTCCAAGGTGAAAACAGGAAGAAACCAGCAGGAGATAAAGAGAGAGTAACAATAAAATGAGTTCTTCGAGGTCGAGATAAAAAAAAAAGTGTAAATTATTTACAATTCACTTAAATAAATGAATAAAATTTCATTGTATTTTATTGAATGGATATTTTTTCAAGCCGTTTAAAAGTGAATTTTTATCAAAATGAATATATTGATCATGAAATTTCTCGTGAATAAACGTCGTTGTTCAGACTTCCCGCGAACAGGTAAAGGCCAGATGTAAAAATCTCTATTTGAAAAATTGTTTCTTACACGACGAGACATATTTTCATAAAAGTGTATTATTAATCATCCATAAGATTCGTTGACGAAATTATATGTAATGGGATCAGGAATTTCAGTCGATTAATATTCTTGGTGAGTGGATGGACTCAGTGGTAAGTTTGTGTCGATCTCCAGCGCAGTTTCGTCTTTATATCCTTCTCTCTCTTTCTCACATTGCCACATGCACGTATTTCTCCTGTGAAACATATATCGTATGCGACGAGACCGGATATATGGATGTTTATTCTCTCTCATCTCCATTGGGGCTCGTATAGCACCCTACTTTCTCTTAACCACAACGACCATCTTTCCATATGAACTTCAAAACTCGATCGCAAACCCGCTGCTTGCATTTTATGAGTTATTTCAATATTTTTTCCTTTTTATCTCACACGTGCGTTAACTATGGAAGAAATATTTTCAACTCATCCTGTACTTTTAGAATGCATAAACTTAGGTTTGCTAATATTCAACAAATTGAGAACACTGCGATACATTATATAGTTATCAACAATAATAATAATAATAAAACACAGCGATGACTTGTTCAACATGAAAATTCATGGTTGACCCCTTTTCTTTCCAATTCCTCCTGACTTTTCGATCTACATACGAATCCCTGTACATGCAAAAACGATTTTTTTTAAATTGACTCTTAATTTCTGTTATAAAAATATAGCTGTATCGTGCAACAGCCCATAAAAATATTCCATTTAGATTCCATAATAAAGCTCAAGTCGTACTACTCGATTTTTCAGAGAGGACAAAAATTATTCCAAATTAAATCCGGTACCATTGCTGAAAAACAGTCTAATGAAGATGTGCACCCAATTCCAACTCAATCGGGCAAGTGGTTAATGACGAACGTAATTGTCAATTAAAAATCATATTTAAGAAAAAAAAACTCTCCAAAGTTGTTTATAATTTTTTTTTCTTCGCGATAAATATGAACGTATTTGAAATTTGAAGGGGAAAAAAAAGCTTTAACAGTTTCAAACGAAATCTATCCTAAAAATGTGCTTTTGGATTCTCCATCATCGTAATTGCTTTCGTGTTTCAATATATTTACCAAAATCTAGACGCATCATTATGATAATTGCGTAATTTTAATATCCAGCAATGGATTCCCAGGAACCAAGTCAATAGAATGAACTCTCATTTATTTGCAAAAGAAGATATTGAGACAGACTTCATAAAAAAAGCGTCACTATATGAAGAATTCTGTCGAATAATTATTTGGGCGACTTAATTCATACGCTTGTTTCTCTGTTCATACGTGGTCAATGACTGAGAAATTAATTTTGCATACGAACAATTCAATCCTCGACACGCGAAGCTCAACAAGAATTTTTCATTTAATCATTTATTAAAAAAAAAAAAAAAAAAAAAAAAAAAAAAAAAAAAAAAAAAAAACATTATTCATTTTACGATAAATTTACATACGGAAAAACCTTCGTTCACGAACTACCTTCGAAGTTTTAGTGATGAATTTTGCATACAAAAATCGATTCGTGTTTTTCCCTATAGAATACACACAAATAAGTGATGTGAGTGTTTGAATTAGTGAAATCGTTTCGTTGTTAAAACCTCTACGTGATTTCCATACGAATAATATATTCATCACGTTTAAATTGATCCTTAGTTTTTATTCACTTTATATCGAAGCTTTGATGCCAAAAGCCGATGGTACGATCCTGGTTCGAACATAGAAATACGTGCATTGATTTTGCGAGGATGCTACGAGCATTGTGCGGGTGATATCAATCAAGATTATTCAGGGTTACATATGAAGTATATACGTAGACATGTATAACACACAGAGATACATTTATGTACACATTTGCACATGGATATATATGTATAACAAGTTCTGTAGTAACAACGAGAGTTCGTACTTTCTTATGATTTCTAAAAGCAGGACGTCCGAGCAATAATCAACAGCCACGTCCGCCATTATTCGAAATAAGAATACGAAATGTACTCAATTATAACAGGAAGTTCACCCGGTAGATCACATACGACCGTGCATCCTCCGGTGCAACCGATGTCAGATCCAAATTTCAACGGCTTACGCTTTCTTTAACTTCTTGTAACTCCTCGGTGTACCACAGAATAACAAATAAAGAGCTCACTCGAGTCAAGAACTTTTCCATCGTATGGATTAATTAGAACGGCTCTAAAGAAAAAATTTCGACACGGATTTCCCGCGCTGTTTCTCTAAGCAAATATCCGTAGAAGCGGAGCTTTTGAAAGTACTTTATGCAAATTCGTACTCGAGAGAAGAATTAGTTGATCGTAATGAAAATTTGGAAACAGTTGCAATGAAAATATCAGCCTAAGAGTAAATATTTCAAGCAATTCGTAAAGTCGCTTCAGGCATAGAGAGCAAGAGAAGAAATAATTGATTGACAGTGAACGTAGCGGTGAGTTTCGATACATAAATAAAGTCGAAACCTGGTCCATTTGCTTCGTATCTTAATTTTCAATCTTCTGAACCCAAGAACGATGAATATATACGACAATTTCCGGTATCTTGGAATGCGGGCACTTTTTTGACAGATCGGTGATCAAGATAAATCGCTGAGCAAAAGAGATAAAGAGAAAGAGAGAGAAAAGTAAATTGAAAAGTGTATTTTGCCAATAATATGGAACTTGAAAGTCTTCAGTGTCACACACGCAGTTTTATTATGTCGTGCATATCATGTTTTAATAGTAACAAAATAAATGTAGACATATTTTCAATGCTTCAAGATATATGAGTATATTTTTAAATACGTTTACTATATACATATATATATATATATATATATATGAAGCAAAGGAATTGCGGGTTGAGAACGAAAATGAGCGAACGAGCGTAAGAGGCTCATTAGAGAGTGTTCGCGTACTCCATGGCCACCAGGCGTGACCGGCTTTCACGTCTGTTTCCAACATTCTTATTGCGAGTAAGCACTATACACAGAGCACAAAATAAGCGGCAGTAACATCATCATGACGACGAAGAGAAGGAGGAAATGCCCTCTCACTCTTTCCCTCTCTGTCTTTCTCCATCTGTTTTTCTTATACTGCACGAGGCGCCTCTGCAAGATTATATCCCGCTCTTCATTCCGAATCACATCACGAGAGAGCAAGTGCGAGCAAAGAAAAGCCTGCCACGAGAACGAAAGAGACAAGATGCAAGGTCGTTTCTAACGGCCCTGCACCAACCTCACGAGAGTTACGTCTCTCACAAACCGATTCACCATAGTCCCGCGTCTGGTCGCGGTCGCGGCACGATTATATATCGATAGATCAAACGGGCATCGAACCGAGAAATACATAAACGAATCGTTTTTTTTTATTCTTTCACTGTTATGATTTTTCTCTCTTACGATCGTTATTTTTATCTTCAATGACTTTGAATTCTTATGGAGGTCAATTGAAAAATGGTATCGTACATAACGTGTTGGTGGAGACTCCAATTTTTATTCCATTTTTTGAACACATTTTCTTAATTCAAGGACATTAATTTTTTTTTTCTCACCGTTACAATCCATCGAATTTTGAGAAAGTGAGGAATTTCGATTCACCCTCGATTTCAAAACAGCTGAAGAAGATATTAACGATAGAAATACGATAAAAAATGTGGAAATTTCGATTTTTAATCGATTGTATTGAAAATATAAAAAATAAATCGTACCTTGAGTTTGTTCATGCAATTCTTGAGAATTTTTTCTGGAATCTATACAGGTTTTATAATTGGACTTGATTTTTTAAATAATTAAGTATCGAAATACTAATAAATTGTCATTAATTACAAAAGTTACACAAACAGATTGATGGTGATGACAGTTCGACGTCATTTGCATATAAAAATTTTTCATCCGACTAATTATTAGAGAAAAATCGTTTTTCGTAATGGCACTAGGTTTGATCCTTCAAAATATTCAACTCGAAACGGGAAATGAAATATTTTTGGGGCAAACGAAAATAATTCGTGAATGCTGCAACCATTTATTGTTCATATGAACAAACTTGTAGAGCAGCTAAATAAATTAATGTTAATGCAAGCAATTTCCGTTTGAATAGACAAATTAATTCATTTATCCCAACGATAGCAATCGGTCAATTTGTAATAGATACTTTGCATAAAAATTCCGTTTCAACCAGTAACGAGTATGCGTGAGCAAATAAATGATATGCCAGTTATTTAATCAAAATTATTGAGCCAGAAATTTTCATTAAGCAACAACAAAAAATAGTTGGATTCGTCATTTTTCAGTCAGTAGAATAAATTCGGTTAGATAATCAATAGAATAAAAAATCTTGATTACGCAATCGTTCTCTCGACAAGTCTCTCTAAAAATGATTTGACCAAAAATCGTAGAGATTATAATGATTTCGCCTTAACCCACTTAAACGCGAACTGTGAAAATCCTCCTTGAGCTCGTTATCACCGAGGAGTAAGTCACAGGTACGGGTTGAATAGATTGAACATGTAGTCGTACGATAACGAGATACACATATTTATTAACAGGCATGTGTATGCTGGCGATATATATTAAGTATTTTCGCGCGACATACGGTCACCGCACATTCGATATTCGGGTTAATCGGCCTCTCTCTGCGCGGTTAAGCAGCTCGTTCTCGTCACGCACGAGAATTCTTGCGTTCGCTTGCACAAGCAGAAGATCCATTGGACAGCGAATATATGCATAATTATATATGAGAATTGGTGTGAATTTGGACTGAGGTTATAAATTTCAATAATTTGGCTTTCTTTTAACCTGGACAAGATTAATAACCTCGTCCATGCCTAATTTGTCGTTGTAAATAGAGAAATTTCCAATACAATTATATTCAGACCCAATTACGGACTACTTAAGTGCAACAAGAGAAAATTCAACTATGTGGGTTATACAAGTTTCCAAAGTCTTGTTATTTACCTGAGAAACTATATTTTGCATACCACATAATTTATGTGTCGTTAATAAAATGATTTTTTTTCTTTTTTTCCGACAATACTTTAGAATATTGTGAAAGGTACAAAAACACAAAATATCAATGAACTATTTACGAAAATGTGAAATTTCAAACGATCTTGAAATCTGTGACGTCCAGATGTTACTAAATTTAAACATTTATTTATGAAATCGATTTATTATGTGTTTAAAATAAATAAGGAATTCACAAATAAATAAAATAACGAACACGAAAGTCAATGGAACGTCGAGGAAGTGCAGCATATTTGAAAAACTAGTTTGATTTGTTTATTATAAATGACAAGAGATAGGATAAAGAAAATTCCATAAAAATGTTGACCAACACTGTCAAGTTTTGATCATAATAAACATAAAAAATAACAAAAATTAGGAACTTTGCTTACAATTGATTAGGTAGAAGAAAAAAACATAAACTGACATTTGACTTGGGCAGAAGGTAAATTGGAAAAACACTGACGCCGACGAAAGTTACGATAAAGCTCGTTTTGTTATTGTAATTGAAAAAAAAATTAATACAAAACTATAAACTCTGATAACACGACTAATTAGTGTAAACGATGTGTATGTTAATTTAAACTGAAACTGAGT
Organism: Campoletis raptor; assembly: GCA_948107755.1. NCBI lineage: Eukaryota > Metazoa > Arthropoda > Insecta > Hymenoptera > Ichneumonidae > Campoletis > Campoletis raptor. Next base: position 17,320,054 of record OX403622.1, read on the forward strand.
ATTTCACACAGATACTGCGTACTTTGTGTACGTATTTTCTTCAATAAAATATTAACAAAACAGTGAATGAGTTTTTTCCTTGTGGTCAATTGATTTCAGAACAAATGGGAAAATACTGGTTCGAGTTAGCACCAAATTTTCTGTACATATAAACTCTTACATACTCATAGGTGCTCGAGGATGCGAGAATAATCGGGCACGGAAGCAAAATCTCACGTCTTCCATTCGCACACTTTCAACATAGAAAACATACACATAACAAGTATAAAGCTCAAAGAGGCTCCTTACTATATAACTCTGTCTGCATATGCGTTATACTCGGTTGCACCGCTGGCTCATCTAGTCCGATCTCTACTCTGCATAAATATAAATTCACCGGTAGTAACGCACGTATATAATCACCGCATCAAGGCTCACGAATAAGAACCAAATTAAAAAAGTAAAAAAACCACACGTAATTACATCGCCCATGAAAGAAGAAAATTGTACGTTCTCACTTTTAAGATGTGAACGACAGAACGAGACCGGAAAGAAATCGATTTATAAATATTATATCATAGATCGGAGATGGAAAGAAGAAACTTGTGATTGTTGTTTTATCATTCATTTACTTCAAAATAGACGAGTATGGATGACTCGAAAATGAAAAAAAAAGAATTAGATCAACGGTAAAAGAGCTTGTATCATCTATCGAAATGATATAAAGAAGAAATTACAATCTATAGAACGTAACTTTGCCTTGAAAAAAAAAAGTTAAATAACTTAATATTATTTTCATCAATAGCGAAAAAACAATTGGATAATATATTCCTCGGTTTTCGTCTGGCGAGAGATCAGAACTTTCCGGTATTTAAATGTTATATATTCGCGCCAAGTCATACTAAGCGCCGTGTGAATTGTGTAATAGGTGAGGACGAGGAAGAAAAGAGAGAGAGAGAGAGAGAGAGAGAGAAAAAAAGAGATAAGAAATAGTGACAAATCTTTCAACAAATACACGAGCTGCCCAATCCCTCATTGTAATTTTATTACGCAATAGGTATTTCAGCTATGAATTCTATTCGAAATTGTGAGAAAAAAGACATTTTTTTTTTCGCGGAAGTTCCACATAGAATAATTAACGTAGATTTTAAAGACGCTGCCGCGTCTCTAGATCATTTTTGCGTAATTATAAATTTTCTACAAATGACGCACTTGTAAATTGCGTGCTGTACTATAATGCATGTTTCATAAATTAATGAAAGAGCATGCACATCGCCGAACACATAATCGGAAAATTTGTATTTTTATTCACTTTCAATTCTTCCAAAGAATTTCTTGTTATTTTTGTAAATTAAGTGTGCAAACAATGTTTTCTAATCTCCAACAATATCTGAAAAGAAAGGAACGTTTCCATGGTATGGCAATTGCAAGATCCACTCCATTTAATTGACAAACGATGGGAAGAAAAGAGGCTCTAAACGTGGACTACTTGTACAGATCTCGATTGATATAAAATTTCCCATGATTCATCACTGCAATTATTATGCTCGAATTATTTTGCAAGATAAAAGAAAAAAAGGTGGCCCGAGGCCAAAAAAACATCTCTCTGAAGATATTCGAAAGAATTTGGCACAGTTGCCAATAAAAGCCACGGTTTTTAAAAAACTATGATAAATAACAAAAAAAAATTGGACAGAATGTTGTGTAATTCTAAACGTGATGATTCGAAATAAAAATGGGATTTAAATAGCGAATGTCCTATTCGCGGATGAACCGGATGCTTTAATTTTGGGATGACTGAGAGGATTATTACGCCGGTACAAGATTTAAAAAAAAAAAAAACGAAAAATATGTTTGTTCCGTGCTCGTGTGTTCTTGACACAGTGGTCGGTATTTTCGTGGCGCGTGAGTGTCATTTCGGATTTTAACGTCTCTCTTTCTTTCTCTGAGATCTCGAAGTGAAGTGAGAAAGAAATTCGAATGAAATGACGATACTACTGCCAGTGAGCTCGAAAAAGAAGAAGAGGAAGAAGAAGAAGAAGTGAACGGAGTCAACGAGAAGGGAGAAGACTGCGAGATATAACAACATATTTATAATTTATTGTGTATATCTATAGAAGAACAAGATGCTGAGGACATACAGAACTTGCGACTTGAAAATAGATTTCGTGGCTATCGCCACGACAGTCTGTTACGATCTATACCGCGGCGAAGGAAACGAGAGAGAAAGAGAGAAGATGAAGAAAGCGAGAGAAAAGGAGTGTGAGAAATCCAACAGCGAAGAATTTCGGGGCACAAATCATCGATTCAACATCGTAGCTGTATTTCTGTTTTTTTTTCTTTCTTATTTAAGGAGCAATGATACAAAGAAACTGGAATGATAGTAGAGACGAAGAACATGTGAAGAAAACCAAAGAAATAGTACAATTTCTTCGAGTACTAAAACACAGGAGCAGCAGCAGCTGCAAGAAGCGGCACTAAAATAAATGAAAAATGAGGAAATTCAGCAAACGATAGTATAAGAAAGATAAAAACGAGATTCGATTATAAGAAGTGCAAGAACACGACTAAGTACAATTTGACAAAGGGAACAAAGAGGAAGCAAAAAAAATGGAACGGATCGTTGATTAGACCTTCCATGGATCGAATGTTATACGCGCCTCAGCGCGTTCATCTCCATGCACCGAATAATTGGTATTGCACACACAGGCCGGACGATCCCGCGACGAACAATGTAGAAGAATAATTCGATGAACGGCAATTAGGGACAATGCGATTCCCTCGAATGCTCGGAGTATTCCTCCACCGGATATATGGAAACGAGAGCGAAAAGTATGTTATTGCCGACGACTGCAAGTTTGATTTTCACGAGCTTCATGAATTCCACCGTTTTTCCCTTCTTCTATCGCCCCATCTCTTATTTAAGTCTGAGTCTCACCAAAGCGTTTATCGACAAATTTTTTTTTTTCAATTTCAAGGATACATCTATAGGGCACCAGTATTATGAAACTAAAAATTTCAAACGATTCACCATCCCATAAGTATTAGAGATATTGTCGATAGAACATTGCACAGTTTAACACGCGACCTTATAGGAAGCCGTAGAAAAATTCCCATTTCACGGAAATGACTCCGAAACTTTTCTACAATTTCTTCCTTTCTCTCTCTCTCTCTCTCTCTCTCTATTGCAAAGAAACATATAACCATGATTGTCCATAAAAATGAAGAATTTCAACCATATGGTTTCGGAGATACAACAATATAACCTTTTAACTTTAACTTTGTACATCGTTGATATGGGAAAGGCGATAATTTCTCTAATTCTGAGCTTCGTTAAAATGTAAAGGATCGCCGAAAAAATTGGGAATCGGCTTTCCAGCTATGTCTCTGTCACACTCACGCTAACTGATAGAGAGAGTCTTAAAGTATACTGTCAAACTTGGCAGGAGTTAACCCTTCAGCGCACATTGCACGTATGCGATATTTCTCCAACAGAAGTTAAAAAAACGAGAGCGAAGAAAAAACCCGTTATCACTATCTGGTTCAGTGCACGTACGTCCTTCCCTCTCCCATTGCACAAGACTTTTTGAAACTCCTCAAGGACGCGAATCATTACTGGATAAATTTGTGGCGTAAAAATGTAATTCATAAAGTCATTAATGATGGGCATTCCTTTACCTGTCAATAAATTATAGAACGAGGTCGAATGATTAATTAAGAAAACTTGACTTTTGCTACAGTGCTAGAGGCACGTTGGTACAAATTCAGACAAAAGGATCTTAATTCAGGGATTTTCTAACTTGCAAAAATTTTTCCGAAATTCTAAGTATTTTAATAATTTCTTGATTCATTCTTCTCATTAGATATTTATTCATGCGTAGAAAGTGTCCCCGAAATCAAATAAAACATAGCGATATTCGGAGGTCCTCGGCTGGCGAAACCCACAAAGTTACACATAACAACGTGGTTCTCTGTTCCCGAACCATTGAATTTCCTGTATATTATTTTCTCGAGTTTGAATTTGCTGTTGGCATGAGCAAAACTGTAGCGAATCCCCCTTTCCTTGATGCCAGCAATGCGCAATTTATACAATAAAATATACGAAACAAGTCTTAAAGTCGCATACTTCGAAGTTAAAGCTATAAAATAATTCAAAGACACATAACTCGAAAAAAAAAAAAGACGTTCATGAAGCATAAACCACGAACAATTATCGTCTCAAGGAAGGTTTAAATGTTGAAGATTAGAAAAAAACGTATCATATTGAATTTATTGACGGGAAACATGAAAAAATGAAACTCGAATTGACGTCACAATTCTGTTGGCTTCACAATCGTGTACGGAGTTGACGTACTTATTATGTGAAAAGCTTATCTTTCTGACGAGGAGGGAAAATAATGGATCGCATGCATACCCACACATATTGGGCTCCACGTGCGGTTCTATTTCTTTCGTCGGTACATTTTTAGAATCTATTTTTTCCACCAATCTATTTCTTCGTGTAAACATTCGTTCCTATGCGATATTTTTCTTCTCATATGTTTCCTCCGGCACTCTCACCATAGACGTAGCAATTTGAAGAGTCGAGAAAAATGAGTGCACGTTAAGAAAACAGCAAAATTCGAAAAGGAGCAATTTGTGGAAGACGGTGAGTAAATTGATACCTACGATCAGATGAGACCGTATTTATTTCTTTATTTTTTTAAGGTTAATTTTCATTCTGTCATGATTTGCATTGTGTTATAATTTTTTCCGTTTTTTTTTTTTTTTTCATCATTTTCCGACGAGACGAAAAATCTTTCTTGGCTCAATGTGACGGTATTCAGTAAACTACTTGTGCTGACGGGCTCTGAGCCAGGAATGCACGACCTCTGATATGTCGTGACAATCTTACGACTCTGATTCTTCACTAACTTCATGCAAATATTATTGTTGTTTCCTCTCTTTTTCCTTGTTTTTCTGAGTACATAAGAAATTACGATACGCGTATCAATCAAGTAAATGCAGATAAACGAGATTTATTCTTGATCGAATTGACGTCCTGTCGGTCCGCAGTATCAACAACAATTATGACAACTATCCGACGAGAAAACCAGTATCACCGGTTCGATTACAATTTTATAGAATTTACTTACGGGTCCGACAAAAGAGCGCTGAAGTGTGCAAATATTATGGAATTTAAGTTTGCATCGTTATGATGTAACGAAAATGATTTCTTCGTCGATTGTTTATACAATTTTCGATACTCTGTCGTTATTTTTTTCACAGATTTAATCTATCGGTCCAAAAAAATATTAACAGAAATTAAAAATAATTCTTATACAGTACAACAATTTACTAAAATGAAACGAAAATGATGTATTTTTAATTGGAAAACCGACGGAAGATCGCTGAAGCTAATATCGATAATTTACTTTGCAACATTGTCAGTTATTTTATCCTGTAAATTGGATAGTCATTTAATTATTATTTACACCGACTGTTAAGCGACGAGCTTATTTAATCAATGTGTAATATTTTCCTCGAGCAAAGCTGTTCATGAGTTTTTGTGTGAACAAGATCGATTCAGGTCAATAGATTTTGCGTGGGCGCTGGAAAAAAGTGCAATTGAACGTCGAGCTTTTCTTTTTTGAGAAATTGTTAGCACGAACTCGGTTAAACTTTTATTTCCAAATATTTGTGAACAATTGAATAAAGATGGAGGATGAAATCGTTGAGATAAAATCGTGACGAATTTAAATGCATTTATCAAGTTTTTTGAACGTAGGCATTCAGAAGAATGCGATAATCATAGTGAGAGCTTTGGAAGATGCGTGAGGAAAAGTATTTTCGGATGGAATTAAGACGCTGTCGGGGCTGTACACCTTTTAGAAGGCGGGACGAAAGCGACGACTCTCACGCCACTAAGCGGGACGCCATCGAAGTTACACCAGGAGCGCGGGGTTTCGTGCTTTTATATATGACGCAAAGCTGTGAATGCCTTTGAATCTGCTCTGCTATATATGTGATATGCACGCTATGTAACGCTGGCGAAGCTCGTTCGCGTACACACCATCAGCAAACCACCACCAGCTGCTAATTTCCTGTTGACCTATTTATAACGCGCTTCTGTGCTTTCATAGCAACGTCGAAGCCGACGACGCTGACGACAACGACACACTTGTCAAGGTTTCCCGCTGATCGTTCGCAAACTTTTGGAATTATCACGCATAGTCCAATCATCGAAGGTAGTTTACCTATGTCAAGTTTTGCGCTCATACACATGAATAAAAGAAAAATAATAATAATAACCCAAATGGTTTAACAGTAATTATAAACCTGCGCGCCCGACAAATGATATTTTTTAAATTTCTTTTCTCGCCATTTCTCGACGGATACAAACGCTAACGTTCAAAATATAAATAAGTTTTCAGATATATTTATAATCCTTATTCGTCAACAGTATCTTATATATTTGTGCTAATCAAACGTATGAAACGAAGCTTCATGCCAATTATTAATACAGTGAATCATTTTTCCTCGTTTAGAGGCTCGACCTTCCCAAGAAACTCGCGACTTTATAATATCAGCTTCTTTGCCAATAAATTCCTCGAAGGAAAAAGAGTTCAGATTTTGTAACACGAGAAACGCTGCGGATAAACACTGAGCGCTTATAACATTGTTATTTCAGAAGGTAGAAAAAAAATTGATTTGTCGTTATTGCAAGGCAGTACATATATTTCTCATCAAGAATTATTTTTCAAGCCTTTTCGTGATATTCAATATTTCGAGTAAGGAATTTATTTGCTTCAATAGCAACATAAAGTTAAAAATTTTCAACCCAATGTTTCTGCATTTGGATGGAGTAAAAGTTTGCAACATCGGGACGTAACGAAAAAAAATTTTGTTGATGAATTAATTGTTCAATTTTTAGCATCGTCAACATTTTCGTCGTTCGAATAATTTCGGACAAATTCCAAAATTAAAAACTCTAATTTAATTGCATTTGACCCAATCTACTGTGTTCTTAACTATGCAATGACTTAGCACAGGACAAAATGTAGCACAGCTTGTGGCAATTAATTAGAAAACTACACATTATTGGAGAAGTAAAAAAATAATAGTAAGTTATTGCATAGAATTACAGTTCCGTACACCAATCATCTGTGAAAGATGGGGAATAAAAGAGGAGAGGACAAGGACGATTTATTTCGTTATTTGACCATCGATAGAAGAGAAAATGATACTTGAGGAGTTTCGAACACGGTAAGTACTAATTGGTAAGTATAGATCTCTCATCGCTGTTCTGTTCCTTCAATAGACAACTAATTGAAAGAGGATCTATGGACCGAGAAAGATTCCACTGATATCTTGCTATAAATCAATCTGTATTTCTATAGATGGATGATACGAAGTAAGAAGAAAAGAGCGTGGCGAATCAAATTGAACAGAACTTCGATGGCACGCCGGAAACCCGTTGCATTACAGCATGTACACACGTACACACAACAAGAGTCTGATTATAGAGCGATCTATAGAGTCAATGTGTTTTGCAAAGAGCGAGAAAGATCTTACGATGGTGTGGCTTTTTTTTATTTTCTTTTTGTTTTGTTTAGGAACGGAAATAAAAGCTGTACGATCGAGCGATCGTTTCGAAGATTTCTCGCTCGATAAAACGGTGGAGATATTTATCTGAGACTCAGCGATCGTTATGGGAAGACGTTTCGGCTGGTTAAATATCGTGTAAGATCGACCATTTTTTAATGTACCTGTGTGATGCACACCACTTGAAAGGGGAAATAGAACGGATAGAAAATAAACTCAAACAGCTAAACCCAGAAAAACGATCGGTTCGTTGATATGAATTTTTATTTATTTGTAATAAATTTTTATTTCACTTTAACTAAAAACTGTATTACTATTTAATATAAATAACTGTATTAATCATCATATTTTTTTATTTTTCTTATTGTCCCGCAATTTGTTTACTATCCTAAACAAACTGTTTTCCTCTCTTGCCTCCTCACAATGCAAACTTGAACCACAAATTGATTAATAAATTAACCGAAACAATGATGTTTGGATTAAATTTCAAGTGGGTCGAAAAACAACCGAAATGAAAAATAAACATGAAGAACGTAGTCGATAAAATTGTGGTAACATGACAAAAAACTTCGTACGTGTACGCGGTCGAACCGTGTAATTTACGTAATCATTGCGATGTCGCGAATATATATGGGCTCTCTTCACGAATGTCGTAATAACGATTACTTCTGCAACTGAACGACGCAAACACGAATGTCTTCTAACTCGGACCGGAAAAACGACGACGAACGATCCCTAACACACATATACGTAATAACTCGATTGTCTATGAAAAAAGGCGTAACTCCTGTGATTCAAGACTCCGGATGAAGTTTATTTATTGTCTAACGCGTATTGAACACACGTATAAATACATCTGCTATTATTCAGCATGAAATATAGTAGCTTAATGTGCAGATATGTAGATATGAAGCTTCTTTTAAAGACACAACGGTTAGCCTTTTCTTAAACGTTGCAAAAGAGTCTCGAACCGCATTGCCACGACGATACAGCGATAATAAAGCGCCTCGAACTTTGGCAACGTCGTCCGAAAGCCACGGTCGTTTGTGTGAGAAATTGAATGGTTGTCTAGGGGAAGAATTGGCCGGAGAGTGGCGAAAATCGATTTCTGTTCAAAGTGGCATGAGAAATTTTTCATGCGCGTTTTATCGAGGCTGATCGTGAGCAAACGAATAAGAAACCATAAATAATATTTTTGTTTAAGCCTTGAACAAATGATGGATTGTGATTATAAGTTTGTCCCCCTGAATTTAAAAAAATAATGAATTCTTATTTCAGCATATTAATGAACAAGTCGTCATTAAACTGAATAAACCTAATAAGGTGGAATCATCAAAACGCGAAGCTTTGCATAATTGAATTGCCGGAGGGTTATGACTTTTCGTTTAAGCGACAAGTTATAAACTTTTTTTCATATGTCAGAATATATATATTTTTCTTAATTCCATGAAATTCAAAACGAAACGGAAAAATACAGTTGCATAGTTTTACTATAAGGATTCCGAAGCAATGGTTCCTTTCGCTATAATACCGAATGTAATTGCGGAAGATCCAAGAGAAAATCCATATAGAGAAACGGTTTATGGTCACTCGTGATGGATAAGTGAACATTACCGCAACGATTTGTAGTAATATTTGTGTATGTGTATGAAGATGATGATGAAATTGGCATATGGTTATTTACGCTAGCAAAAATACCACGTGACACTCGGAGAATTGGATTTGAATGATTTCGTACAAGCCTTTCATGTACAACCTGACGAGCCCGCATTGCATTGCTTGTAGTAACAGCGTGGGTCTGATTTTCTCTATACGAGCTGGCATTACTTTAATCATTCAGTCTCTTTCTCGAATGAATTATTAAATCGTATACGGAATGCGAGCCATTTCAAATAAATTTATCTCATTTTCTAGCCCTTCTCATAATACAAATACATAGAAAGAATTATAAAGTACATTTCGCTCCATAATACATGGTGAATATTGCTGTAAAGCCCTAGAACGGAAAGATGTGTGTGAAAATATTGTCCACTTAGTGGAAGTGCAGCATATTTGAAATAACAGTTTAATTTTCAGAAAATAAGATAAAGAAAACTGCATGAAAATGTTAAACAACTATGAAGTTTTAATCATCATAAAAGTGAAAGATAACAAAAATAGTTTTCGAAAATGAATAAAAAAAAACCATAAACTCTGATAACACTACTGATTAGTATAAACGACGTGTGACGTGAATTTTTCGTATATTTCTGTTTTTCTACAGGTCATATCACAAATTTTAATAAAACGGCTCTTCCTAACATTTAATTTATTGAGAAATCATATTGACTTCGAGTTTATGACATCAAAACAAAGGATTGTGCGAGTAGTTTTTGAAAAATTCAGGTATTCCAAACTACCTGCAGTTTTCCCTATACCTCTTTCTTTACTACCAGAGATTTCTCTTCTAAAGAAATGAAAAAATAAAAATACATAACTTCTACTCATGATGTTGAAATTTATATCATTCGAAGGTAACACAATTCCTGGTTTTCTTTCGTATATAGCTTAAAATTTATGCGCTCAAATTGAGTGATGAAATCTACTGTGAAATTAACATTGTGCCGTGTAATTTTTTGAATTAATGCAAAACATATTACTGAAAATTCTTATGTCCAGGTCTCTTCAAGAGAGTTCTGTCAACCTTGCCTTCATGTTTTTTACAGCTTTCCCCAGCACACGAATGTTTTTATTTTTAGTCTCGTCGTATCTCGTGTTTTGGGCTTTGAAAAATAAAAAAAAAAATCAGGCTTACACTGCAACGAGTCCACAAAATTTTGCAATAGATTATCTACTATTTTTTATTGAGAAAGACAACATGCTCCAATCTTCTTTAGTTGATTTGTAACCATAAGTTGAAATTTCAACAGTGCCTTAAAAAATCCTTGTACCCTAGCGTAGGTTTGAATAAAAAGTTAAATTTTCGTCAAACGTACAGTTCAATAAATTACTTAAAAAAATTCGTGTCACCTCTTTGCTTCTTTGAGCTTTACAATCATTTTTCAAATATAATTATTTCAGGACACAGGTTCAAAACAAAGCAAAAATTGAAAAGATAGTTTAAAGCGTCAAGTTAATCTTCCCTGATTGCTTTCTATTTATCACAGCACTCATAAATCCGTGTCTTAAATATCACGCAGTTTTCTCATGATGGAACTTTCATGAAAAATAAAAAAGATACCGGTGAATCCTCGAATATAATATTTTTCGAACTTCTCAATTCTTTCGCAGTAGCAAAAAACTAAAGTTTTATTCCTGCATTCTGAGAGTATGCTTTTTCTTCGTATTACCGAGTCTGATAACTTAAAATCTGTATTAATGCCATTACCGCGATTTTTAGATCTTATTAGAAGAAAAAAATAGGTCGTGCTAACACAAACGCATGACTGACGAAGTGTAAAAAACAAGTATCCACATTGGTTACACTTAATTTTAAAAGTAAACGAATTTTATAATAGATTACGTGTTAAAGACGATCTCGTCTTCCAAGAAACTCTCAGAGGAATGGCAAAGCTTATCGACAGACATTGTTATAACGATGAAAAAATCTGATAAAACTTATTGCGATAAGCTTTACAAAAATGAGAAGAGTTCCGCCAGGGGAGTGGCATTTGAGTTAGTCCAAATGTCTACCACTTTAATTATTCTTTAATGTACTTAATCGTAAAATCTGAAAGCGAGTGGGTTACCTCACGAGACTTTTAAATTTCCTTCATTTTTACATTTTTTTGCAACTTCTTCTCGTTTTTTAGACTTTTTAAAATCAACTATCCACTAAGTGTGACTATATCGTAAATCATTCTCTTCCTTATCAAAAAATCAAAGCATTGTATGAATTCGGTTTCATTATCGGATCATACTATAGTAACATTTTCGACTGAAGAAAAAATTGTGGGACGTACGTACAAAAAATTTGACTGAAAAAACGTTGTCCTACAGATCTTTAAACAATTTTGAGGACACATTCAGAGTACAATTATGAAACTACGTGCAAAATTTCAAAAGAGTTCACCATCACATATTCTAAATATAACCAATCGAAAATTACACATTGAACACGCGGTCTTATGAGGGAATAGAAAAATTCACATTTCAAAGAATAATTCCGAAACTTCTCTAAAGTTTTATTTTTTTATTTTTTCTTCAATTACAAAGAAACATATGAGAGGAAATTTCCCAGAAAAAATGAAGAATTTTGACTATTTATTTTCGGAAATACAGGGTTGTAAAAACTCATAAATTTCAAGGAAAAAATGTCTAGTAGGAAGGTTAGAGTTTGAGAAATCCGCTTTTTCATATCTAATTCACAGAGCTTACACTTTATAAATTTATAAATTTTTACATTCCTATGAGACATAAATAACATTATAAGATTATTCCACAAATTATATATGGAGGTTTTAAAAAATTAGCGGAGAGTAAACTTTTGAACGTGACTGTGTCGAAAGTATTACCTTGAGGAGAAAATAACAACGGAAAAAAGACAAAACGACCGAAGAAAAAGGCAAAAGGAATAACTCGTAATTTTGACATGTCCGTGATCATACGAATGGCTTGAACATCACGCGAAAATGCTTCGCATGAATTACTTTCATACATATTTATATTTTGTATGTATATCTATATAAATGAGTATATATTTATAAATATGTGTTAAAGTACGTGAAAAATAACGTTATTCTTTGCTGCTTAGCAATGATTACAGGTGTATACGCCTAGTCGTCCTTCTCTCAACGAGCGTATCTAATCAGCGCGAATATTAATCCAACAGATAAGAAAGAACGGAAACTCACGTGTGTTATGTACGTTTTTACCATCGTCAAGAATTTATTAAAGTCTTCGTACAGGTGTAACAGTGTTGAGCCGTCAAACTTTAATTTTGCACATACGATGTATTTTTAATTTTTTTAATATTTTTTTTGTGCGCGACCATGGATGTCGAAAAAGTTGTCAAAAAGTAAATAAACCTTGAGACTCGAGATTTCAAAGCTTTTATTTACAATTTACAAAAATCTATTCAACTGCTGATCGATCAATCACTAGCTGGAATTACAGTTATTATCAATCTTCATATCTCATCGAATTATCAAGCTTGTCTCATTCAAGTTAGTTTACAGAAACGCGATGGTAGTTTTTTATCGTTTGTAAAAGCGCTAGTAAGGGACAGTCTATCATTTTTTTATATATATGTCTCGCTGAATATATAGATCTATCGATTATTGGCCAGTGATCGCAAAAGCTTAACACAGTGGTTTCAGCACAGTCACGTTCAAAAGTTATTTCTCCGTTGAATTAGAAAAAAAAAAAACTTGGATAGAATTTGCTCATTAATATAGTAATGATAGTTATTTGATCTCATAGAAATGTAAAAATGTATAATCTTTCGAGAAAAATGTGTAATATGAAGTTTTAAGTTTGAGAAATAACCTTGATACTTTATATCGCTGTATCTCCCAAACTAAACGATCAAAACCCTTGATTTTCTTGGACAACCATCGTCATATGTGATTGGGGGAAAAATATTGAAAAAAATCTGTTAAAAAGTTTCAAAGTAATTCTGTGATATGTGAATTTTTCTACTGTTTTCGCCATAAAAATGCGTGTAAAACTGCGCAATGTCGATTATTAATATTTTGAATAAGATGTGGTCGTCAAAATTTTTTTAAATTCTGTTGAAAAAAGCTTCGGTGAGATCGTTTCCTCAAGTTTTCGTAAAATTTCATAAAAACGAATTTTAATTCACACAAACAAAAAGTATTCATAAGTTTACGCATCAAAAATGACATGAAAAGCGAAAACCGACAATTTTTTTTCTTTAACATATTTTTTTGCCGAAGAAAACTAGAAAATTTTATGGTATTAAAGTTGAGATGCAACAAAATGTATATTTGCCTTCATCATTATTATTTTATAATTATGTGGATTGTGCTAAAGAAAAAAGATGACAAAGTTTGGATCGTTGAGTGGTAATCTTTTTTTGTGGTTTGCAAACTAAAGGTATTAATAAAATTGCAACGTATCCAACAATTCAAAAAATGATGAATAGAAATAAAATCTTTCGTTGTATTGCAGCCATGCAAATGTCAATAGTACAAAAATATACAAAATGCATGTATTCCATCGATATAATCTTCAACATCCCAAAATTTTAACAGTTTTTCTTGATATTAATCACAAACATGAAGAACAAGTTCGACACGTGTTTTGGTGTGAAAAAAAGAAAAAAAAAACTTTATAAAGTTTCTGGGAGTTTCGTAAATAGGGAAAATATATTTGAATATATTTAAAAATATCTTGAGAATAATAATGGATGGTATAAAAAAATATTCAGGTTTCTTACCTTAAAAACCTCAGAGAAGAATCCAGCACCAATTTTTTCGAGATAAAAGTCATCTAATCGATTGAGAGATGAAACTGCGTGTCTCAGAGCCTGACAAGATGCACCGGTACGTCTTTTAGTGCATGAATCTTGTTGCAAAAAATCGTTGGAGTAAATGGTTGGAAGTGGATTAGAGTTGCCTTCGAGTTCAGTGGGTCTCCATGAATCTCGACATTTTTCACGATCCTTGTAGCTTCTAGGTGAGGATTGTAATTCCGTAGGTAAGTCTTGTTGCAAGAAGCTCATGCAACTCTGTTGTCCATCAAGATCCCGCTGATAATATCGAGATTCTTCGCGTCTGTCGTCTCTCGATGGTGTTGAAGTTGTAAAATTTTCAATCTGTGTAACGGCCTTGGTACAGTTGCGTTCCAAGGAAGAATTATTATCGCGAGAAATAAAATTGCTGGTGGCTGAGTCTTTGCAATTTGAGGAAGATTGTCTAGGAGATTTGGAAAATCTTCGCTGATCAGCGTAACTTTCTTTGGACGGTGAAGGCGACGAGATAATCGTGTTCGAAAGTTCGTTGGAAGAATTTATTTCCGATGATCTATCGTCGTCGTTATCAACGTCCGACAAATTTCTACCTACGTTCGAGATTCCCATACTCGTGGAATTATTTGTTCTGAGCTGTTCCCTGGGACCTGAATATTTATTGCTCGTTTGCGAATCGTTCGCGTGATGATAATCTCGACTCGAGGACAAAGATATTCTCTTGGTCTTGGACGAGTCTCTGGAATTCATTGTTTCGTTATTCTGGCAGGATGAAATTTTCAGCATTTTGGAAGAGCTACTCGGAGGATTTAATATTGTACAAGATTTCATAGTCGTTGTGCCTCCTACCATTGGAACACTCGGACAATTGGGATTCGAGGAACATTTGTGTACGCTCGATATCACAACAGGAGCAATTTTTGTTGAGCTCGCAGATTTAATGCACTGATTAGTTTCTCTTGGAACAGAATATTTGCTGCCGTATGTGTGACAGTTTTTTGACTCTGTCCTACAGGGCCGTGTCACTTCCGCCGAAGAAGAAAAATTTACTGTCGAAGATTGAGGATTAGAAGGCGCCTCAGACACTACGCAACAATTTTCCTTAGCTCGCCAAGGTTTCAGTCTCTCGTCGTTGTTGAAGGAAGAATTTTCCTCCGAGGTAAAGCAGGATAAACAATTATTAGTCGTTTGCCTTGCACAACCTTTTCCAATTGTTGTTGGTGCCCCCGGCGGAGCCGGAGAGTTCGACGATGATGATACATTGCCGAACATTGCACTGAGCGTTACGTCGTTTTCTTCACGACGGTTAAATAATTCAAGCATTCGTCAACAATCAACATATCGAGATACGACGATTTTTCAATTCTTTCACTTTTTTTAAAAAACTTTGTTGCATGCTCTTGGATTTCCTCCAAAAGTCCTTGTTTTTTTATATTTTTTCAAGAAAAATACTTTTTTTTCGATTTAAAACACTTCTCCTCACTTCTCTCTTGCTCTACATGAGTTTTTGAATTTCTGATTCGAAACTCCGCTTGATTTTCTGCCAAGGATGCTTTTCAAGTTCTTTTCTCCCCGATTATTCGCCAAAAGATTTTTCCAACTATTCACTCAACAATCATTTGCCACGAATAAATACGAGGCGAAATATTGACGATAAAACTTCACACGAACTCACGATTAACAAGAACTGAAGAAACGACAACAACAATACCGATTCAACGCAAAAAAAACCTATCGAATCCCCTGATTTTGCAAGGTTTCGTAACAATTTTCACTTTTTCTCAGCCAATATTCAGTGGCTATTAGATTGGAGAACACTCGCGTAACATTCTTTGACGATATATTCCTATTATTTTGACAAATCGAACGGTTTGCTTTTTATCCGATTATTTGCTTGAATAAAGTGAGGTTAGAGATGCTTTGACGGTGAAAAAAAACTCGGCGTTCTGTCACTTTCTATGTTTACGGTCGTTATAGAGCAAGCTCTTATTCTCTCACGTCGTTCACACTAATGATATTTTTTGTTTCTTCATCCACTAATCCGTTTGGAGAATATGCGCTGGGCACCACTAAGAAGGTATCAAGATAATGCGTAACAGAAAAACACGAAAAACAATTGGCACGGAGTTTCGAAAGGTTGTCGAAACAAGTTTGCAAAAAAAAAGATGGAAAAATTTAAACGAAAAAAAATATTGTTCGATCGTCCCAAACACAGAACACAAAAAAATTACGGAGCTCCGTTTTATACCGTGGACAGACGCGTAAACAATGACGAAGCTCCTACGATAATTTCCCGGCGAAGACGAGAGCCGAAACAAGAAAACTTTCGAACGCAGGCGATTTATTATATGTTTGCTTTAATTTCCAAGAAAAAAATCTGTTTATCACGAAAAAAAAGGGAGATGAATTTTCCTAAATTCCGTTTCGCTACACCTCATAAATATAAAGCACTATACCGTTTTCTCGCTTCGAAGAATTCTTTCCAAAACCACGAACGCTTCTTTTCCTAGTCCTGTTGTTTAAATTATAATACACAAAAACCGTAGCGATCGGAGAGACGACGACGTTTCTTTCGATTGTACACACCGACAACGCCACAGTACGGCGGCCATTACGGGAATGAGCTCTCGCGCGCGCACGACTAGTAGCGGGCGAGACGCCTGCCGGTGAGAAACGGAAACAACGAAAGTGCAATCCCATCGTGCCGCCTGTCGCTCTGTCTTTCTCTTACTCATACAAATCCTCAGGTAGTGTCATCCCCACCCACAGAGAAAATGATTGTCCATCCTAACATTCTTGTTGTGTTTACATTGGCCAAAGAACCCACCCGGCCAACCCCACGCGTTCTTGGTAGTGTGCATTGGTGTCAGCAAGTGTTTCCAATCGTGGTCCTCGAGATAGTGAAACTCTCGTGTGCCTTTTCAATTCTCCCTCGCTTTGCGCCCGCGCCGTCTACATTGCCGACTAACATGGCTAAAATCCGAGCCGGTAGAAGAAAAGTTAACCTCGTTGACTTTATCCATAGTGATAGAAGAGAGCGCTTCAATAATTATTCAGTGAAATAAAATGATGGATGAAAAAAAAAATCAGTTTCCTCGTTTGCAATGGTATGCGTATGTTTACTTTTCTTTAGAAATTTACAATTCTTAAATTAAAAAAAAACGGACGATCTGCTCAATTTAGAATCGATCGGAAATCCCATGTCCCCCTGTAACCTATTTTCGATTATATCATGAGTTTGCCAAAATACAATTGGATCACATTATCTTTCTAGAGCACACTTGCAGCCTTACTAAAAACATCTCTACCCCAGAAAACTGTACCGCGTTACCATCGATCCCAAGATAGCCCCCCCCCCCCTCCCTCTCTCCTAAGCGAATTGACTTTTTTTTACAAATCTTTTGTCGTTCAGTGGCTGACCGTGGCGCAATTCGAACGTTCAGTGGTGTACTGTGTTTTTGACTAGAGAAATAACTGCTAATAGTCATCTTTGAGGCGCGAATCTTAATATTTACTTTTGAACATTAATATTACTCGAAAAACTGTTCAATTAATATATTCTTCACCGGCAAACGATTCTACGTCGATTTGCGTGCCTGGTAAACCTTGATTGCATGAAAATTGAAATTTTTGGTGCTATAAATGATGATTTTTTTTATTTGGAAAAAAATAATAAGGCGTTGAGTTTGTTTATCTCATGCAGCCCCTACGGACGAAACTAAATGTTTGTTTTTTTTTTTTTCTTTATTAAGGGCTTTGAGCGCCAATTGTTTTGCCCATGTTGCCCAAACTAAATGTTTGGTTTATATATTTACTAATGCTGCCATCTGTGAGGTTCTTGTTGTAACATGTCCAGTACTTCTTATCGACAATAAAAATTAATCTCATGAGACTTACTACATACAATTTTACAATCGAGTATATTTGCCGCATGATGAAACGAGAATTATTATACGATGAATTTATTTTAGGGTATATTGAAATAAATCAAAGAGTCATTCGAGGTAAACTTGTGTGGTTTGCGTTTCGTTTGTTTACGTTCTACGCGTTCTCGCGAGTCCCGTGAGCTTGCTACCGTCCGTCCTTCATAGTGGAGGAACGTTCGTCGTGCCGGCACGACGAGAGGGGCAAAGCGGAGAAGCGCAACTGGTGGGGCGGGCGCGGGGCAGTAGGGTGAGCGGGAGAGCGGGATAATGCTACTCAGTAGTCAGTATCGGTTGGAGACCGGCCGGGGACGGATAAGGAGAATGCTCTGAACGTCGGTTGGTTAATACAACGCAACGCTTCATCGTTCGTTGATGCTGACAAATTTTACGGAACGAAATATATAATCGTATAAGTAGAATTCTTTTTTATCCTCGATTTAAAAATAATAACTATACAACGCTAGGGCTTTCCCTCTGAACATAAAACAAAATGAAAAATAATTAATAATTTTATAGAATCAAATTGGAAAAATGTATTAAATTTTTATTTCCATTTCCAAACTCATAATAGTATTTACATTATTTTTTTTAGGCGGTAAAATTTTCAATTTCATTTACGAAAAATATGATTAAAAATATAATCGCGTTGACAAACAATAGAATAAATATATATAAATAGGCAAATGAATGGACAGGCCACTAGTTAGGTGACATACAGTCTTACTCAACTTCGAGAAAAAACAACAAGCTCGAAGAAAAAAAACCCAATCTCTTAATAGAACTAACCGATGACGTTGAAACACCTTGGCTAATACTTAAAATCGTACATTTTATATCGTACATTTTTTAAAATAGATATTTCGTTTTGGATTCAAAGTTACTTTTGTAATGAAACACAAAATTTAAGTGTAAACATTTTCGAAATTAAAGGTCATAGTGCGCGGATCGTTATAAATTCGAGTGTAAATAAGACAAAGGAGCGTGAATAAACGACTAACGCGTGAGATGGATTAAATCATTTGTGCGGGATTGACATTGTTAAATATTGAACAATCATTATTATGGAATAGAAAACAAGTGAAATGTGATAGAGTGATGGTCTCGTACAATGGATCTCAACTATGCAATGCTCCAGGGGCGTTGGGACACGTGACGACTGGATAACAAATCCGTGAGACGTGGAACAAGACATCGAACGGTGAGTAAATCGATGATTTCAATAGCATGAAATAGCGAGCATAAAATTTTGAAATAGGCTGCCAGTACGCTTACAATACGCACGTACCTGATAGCTTTTGTGCCAGAGTATACACCGTACGAAATGCTTACATCGTATTGTTACTGTACGACTGTTGTGTTTACTGGGTTCACGATTGAGAGACATTGCGCTTAATGGAGTTTGTTTACAATAGAAAATTATTCTGGTAGAGATGTTCTGTAGTAATCCTATTGGCCGATATTTAATTTTTGTTTGGTTGAGATGTACGTTCACGTACGTTATTGCATTCCGTAGTGCTTTTTGGGGTGAAGCTGTGGTGGTAAAATTTTTTGAGTCTTTCCGAACGAATTTAATAACAAATCTGTTAAAAAGAAATTTCGTACGTGGGTGTAAGTCACCTGCTGATAAAAAAGAGAACTGCACAATCAATTGTTGTTAATTTCGAAAACAGAAGACACCGGTCTATCTCACGGTCGTTTTTCTCATTCCTCACACTCCCTGATTAAAATATTCGTCCTTTGAAATAATTACTTTTGCTCGTTCTGCTTATCCCTTTTCTTCGTTCGCGTTGCCGAACGTCTTCGGTCCCGTTCAATTGCCAAATGGGAGCCTCAATAAACGTCTTAATTAATTGGCCAGAAAACTCCTCAACGTTTTCTCTCCTCGTATTTCGAAATACTTTTATAATTTATAGACAGTTTCTTTTCTTCTAGTAAATTTCAAGCTTTATCGTGTAACATTTCTAATTAGCATCGTTCTGTGTCGTGACTCTACGAACCAAGAGTTAAACGTCTTATCGGTGTGGAAGATAATTTTGTGCACGTTTGCTCAACACTGACTAGGCGTTTTATCTTTCTTCCGTGTCAATAAATATGGGTTAAGGTAGTAGAAATTTTCTTTATAAAAGAGTACATTTGTCAACTTGCTTTTATTATTAACTCTCAAACACCCATCCACCCGGTGACAATTCGTGACAAAATTAGTTTATCGTGCACGCTCTGTTGTGAAATATCACGCTATTCTCATTGGTGCCCACGGTCGTCTTGGCTCTGCAATACTCCCACCTGTATTTTTAATCATCATTCTCTTCAATTATACTTTTTAATGAAAATAAAGAAAAAACGAGCGGAGCGTGATCCCCGTTTTCTTTCTAATAAACTTGGTATCGTAATGTTTTAAATATAAGAAAATTAGTTCACAAAGCTAATAAGCATTTAGAGAGTTTTTTGTATGTTGTCAAACAAAATTTCGTCGTGTTCTTTTTTTTCTTCATATTATTCACTTCAGTCATGAAATTTATGAAGTTTTGAAATGAGAGAACAGCGATCACACAAAAGCACGTGATAAAATATAATCGTAGTAGAAACAGAACTGATACATTTTATTCTTTACTGGTTTTATCTTTAACTTTTAAAATTCAAAAAAACAAATACATAAATAAAATAAAAACGAAACAAACAACAAAAATGATGTACCTGTTACCCTTTCTGTCCTCGATCAAAATTTTATCCAGTTGAATCGTACGAGCCTGTGGCACAATATTAGACGACTCTTCCTCGGGCTCAACGATGTCAACCTGATACCACATGATACCTTCGATCGTATCGACTTTTTCGGTTATCGATTGAAATTCCACCGCAGCTATCCGATAGAAAACTGTTTGGCCTTCGTTTCTGTCATTCAGTCTACGGATTCTATTTAGAATTATAAGTTTGATTAATTGCGTAAATCTTTTTGTATTCCTTTTTTCATCTTTCAAGATGTTATTGTTCTTTTTTAAGGATTCTTTCCGGAATTTCTGCACGATCTCATCCCGTTACTTTTGTCCTATTTTCTTCACACCACTTCACTAATTTTCATTTTTCTGCGAGACCCCTAGAACGTTGCCTTCAGATACTTGTTCCTATCATGCGAGACTATATTCGAAATATCTATTCAAATATAATTTATTAGAAATGAAAAAATGTGCGGTAGTTGTAAAAATGAAGGTTTTGTTGGTTTTCTTAATTAGTCGGATTTTGAATGAACTGTTCGTGAACTCTGGCCTTGGACTTTCCTACTGGTGTGAATATGTGAAGCTAATTTTGTTGCATTTCTTTAAAACTTTGTGGTTTATCTTTGGATTCCATAAAATTGTTCATCTGCACATAAATTTATCAACAAAATACGTAACTATGTACTTTTAAAAGTGAACTTACTCGCACCGAATTGGAATGGTTGTCGTCGAGTTTGAATGCTTGATTTTCAAGTACAACGTTCCAGAAGTTCTAGGAGCATCGTTAGATGTAATAACAGTCGCTCTAATGGGATCTCCTAAAGAAAAATAAAGCTGGAGTGCAATCTTACGAATTAAATGATAGATTGAGATTTAAAAACAAAATTCACTGTAGTCTTTTGTAGAAAACGAAGAAAAATAGCAAATTTTCTGAATATTCTTGTTTTTACCGCAAAATGGTGGTTCAGCACGAGTCGGTAGATAGTAAATTCCAAGGGCTCCACGATCTGCAGCGTATCCCATTTCCTGTGACCATTTAAGAGTTTCGAGAGGAAAACATGTGCCCCTTTCGAACGAATCGGGTCCTTGGGAACAAGGCCAAGCAGTAAATTTGCACTCTCCCAATTGGCTGCGTATGGTCTCAACGAACATTTGCCATGCTCTTAAATGACTACAGGCGATGTCACGATTGAGAACTTCTTCTGCATAATATTCATCCAAAATACTTATCCATTGAAATATATAATATAAATAATAATTATATAAATATCATTTTTAAGAAAATATAAAATAAAAACAGAATTCAGAATTAGAAAAGAAGACTTTCAACAATGATTCAAGTTATAAATTCGAAGGAATGAAAAAACTTTTTACATTTTTATGGAACTCTGTGAGCAATGAGATTTTTATAAATTCGTACCATGAAAATGTGAATACACAACCGAATTTTTGACGTCGTGACAGCCTGGCTGCTCTTTGCCCCCGTTTGGAAAGAAATCGATGTGTCCCATGGGTTTTAAAAGACCAAAACCATCGCTAAAATCATCAGAACCATCGGTATGAATGATGTCAACCAAACTTGCGTCCGTTACGTCGAGTTTTCGCGATCTTTCGCGCACTAGATGGCGACGGAAAAGAGGCGAGGCTGGATCAAGGCCAGTTATACGTCCAATCAGCCGATTTTTCTTTTTCAGCATCTCCGAGGCACACCCTGCAACGTGAGCTCCAAGACTGAAACCCATAATATGAATGTCACGTTGATTCGTTCCTAATTTTACAGCATCCAAGAGAACAAGAGCCAATTGACGCCCGACTAATTCGGTATTTGCAACAGCTGCTTGATAGGTCGTTCCAGCTCCTTTTGTCCAATCGAGTATTATCACATTTGCATCTTCCTGGAAAAAAAGGATAAAAATATTTAAAAATGCTACAATCAACATATTAATGACAATATTAACACGTTATCGATAGTTTCAAAAGTCTGCAATGTCGTATTGTTGTTTAGCATCGTGGAATACTACCTTAGGGAGGATAAACATAGTTTGGAAATAAAAATATTGTTACCAATTCGAGTAATGATTTAGCACCAAAAATAGCTCCAGCGTCACTTCCGCTGCCTTTAAAACCGTGAATGATGATTTTGAGCTTTTTCGTTGCATTAAAATGAGAATTGCGCATCGATTGAGTATCATCACCGTATTGCAAGATTTCTGGTACGTCAGTTTTCGCCCGAGTATAGAGCAAAAATCGAGTCTGTATCACGCTTGGATGTTCCGGCGGACGTTTCAGAGATAAAGCAGGATCCGCGAAACAGCCGAGTAAATCTGTATAAATAATATTTTTTATTTCATTCATCAAAAAGGTCTTGAAAAAAAAAGACAGCAGAAAATTTACTTACCGAAGCAAACTTTCGGCTTGAATTCCTCGCGACCCCCGATTCGTCGTCCTATCATTCTATTTCTTCGGTCCAAAAATTTTACTAAAAGTTTCACATTTCATTGATCAACAAATTACAATTTGAAAAGGTAAAAATATTGAAAATATTATGAAATATCGTTTACGACATAAATGTAGACATATTAAAAATCGTTTTAGATTGAATACACGACTTACCATTTTTTAGAGCTTTTTCAAAATGTCCAGACGTAAAAACCACAACGAAAATAATAACTAAAAAACCGACGCGATAAATAGAAGTCAATTTCCGGATAAAAATCATTATTCTTTGTTGGTTTTATCACAATGCTTTGCTTTCGAAAGTAATTTCAATACTTTCTATTGTTATATGTCACATAACTCTTGGATCTATGCATATAATGAATTCTTTGATCTTGTCGATCGTTTTCTTTTTTCATATATACTCATCGAAACTAAAAAAGAGTTATTAATTCAATACTTTCTTTTAATATATTTATCTCTCTTTGTATTTGGATCTTCGATCCCGATTGATTTCACTTCCATGTGTTTGTCTCTCTCGGCCAAACGACTACTGTCCTTTACCCCGTGACTGGCGACTTCTATATACGTGAAAATTGCAAAAGACCCGCATCATCGTCAAGTACACTTTGTTCCCGTCGAAGTAAAAGAGATATAAACAGAAATCTTTCGCAACGAGTTCTTCGTCAACGTTTACCCGCAGTTTACCGTTGACTGTCTCTCGATCTGCATTGAACGTTGACTTGTTTCTTGCTGTTACTCGCATCTACTAACCGCATGAGTTCACAACGAGAAAAAACACATGTTGTGCAGTAAACGTAGCTATTATTCATAGTGATACTTGTTAACGGTATTTAATGCGGGTTATCGAAAAAAAAAATCATTTTAATTGATCGATTTATGTTTACGATTAGGAGAAAAAGGACAAATTTTGCGACATTAATGTATATTGAAACGTGTATTTTTCTCATAATGCCTCGCGATCAGCTGGAACGCAGGTTCCCGTCTCCTTAATACTTTCGCCCGGTGACCGCAATAACTGCATATCTGCTTACAGACACACATTTACAAAAATACGTACACCTTTGGTGTATCCAATTGGATGTGACGTTCATTTTTACTCTACCTTTCATGTCTCATATCAAAAATACCGTAGTTCAACAGTATCGATTGATGATCCCTTCGTTTTATCAATTTTAATTTTTTCTCGGAATCATTGATTCATCAGACGATCGAGTAACAGCAAGAAGATTATGCTTTTTTGTATTTATCACTAGAACATTTTAGTCGGTTGTAATGCTGTTCGTATTTCCAAAAGAAAAACAACTGAGAAACAGAAATTTGTTCATTGAACAAAATCTCATTCAGTTGGAAACTAAATAGCGGATCCAAAGGATTTTTTGTTTGGGTTTGGGTTTTTTAAAATCAGATTTTGTTGAATGAACAATTTTTTTTTCTTAGTCAAACTTCTGAGTACAGTAACTCGACTTAAATTCTCGTGTTTTTTACTACAAATAGTTCGAATACAAAAAAAAAAATAATAAATAGTTCGAGACCAAAAAGTTGATGAAAAAATAGTAATAAAATAAAAGGAAAGAACGTGATTAGCTCAAAGATAGAATTTGGGTGATTTTTGTAACTTTTTTTTAGACTTCAGACAACTTAGCCTCATTAATACTTATAACATATTTATTTCGTAATATTTTAGTAATATACCTTCTTATTGTAGACATATATTTATATGTATGGCAGCATATTATTATGACATTGTATATTATAGGTGAGGTGACTGATAGAACGATTTGTTTTCTCGATTGCTCTTTTTTTCACTCTCGCTCTCTCTCTCTCTCTCTCTATCGCTCTCATTCTCTTTCATACTACTGCCCTCCACACACGAAGTAATTGTTACATTAATATTCT
The DNA here is from genome assembly GCA_948107755.1 of Campoletis raptor. Lineage (NCBI taxonomy): Eukaryota > Metazoa > Arthropoda > Insecta > Hymenoptera > Ichneumonidae > Campoletis > Campoletis raptor. The sequence continues at coordinate 17,345,022 of OX403622.1, forward strand.
CTATATACGCACTTCGTTATAATCTTGTCGTTCTGTTCGTTAATTTCTTCAATATGTCATTTTTTTAATTCTTTTCTCCCATCCTGGCCCTTATTAATGAACTGTTTCGTTAATGAATTATTTAATAATAAATGCACACATTCATTATCGCACGCTAAATTGCACGATTTACTTATTTTCAGCATTTATAATTAATCGCCCAATATTCCACGGCCACTCGCGTGTCAAGCCATTGTTTTTTTATTTCAATTTTTTTTTTATTTTTATTTTTTTATTTTTCTTCTAGTACGATTTCACCCTCTTTTTCGTCCACGCCTACTTATTTAATTATCAACCATGTTAATCGATCAGTTGATGCGTATACAAGAGTCTCATCGACCTTGTCAATATTCTTTTGACTTCGTTATTCATTGCGATCGTTTGGCTCGGCTCTTTCTTTGCCTCTCGCCATCAGTTATTATTTTCGTCGTTTTAATCTTTCGATTTTTTTTTTTTTTTTTTTATTAAATGGGGTATGGTAATTAAAAATTACATTGATCTAATTGCGCAATTTCGAGCCTCGATCACGGGACAACCGCGAAACCTCTCGACCAATGGACGCTCCAAACCATAGTTTATAATACAATATCCATAACATTATCCCATCTTTTTTTTCCTCATTTTACTCCGCTACTTAAAATATTCACTATATGTTTCATATATATTTCTATATATATATTTTGGTTGTTTTATTCTTCTTGTTTCGTATATACTCTAATAACGATAATGCAACGTCTTTAATTTATTATACTTTGCAAATTAGAAAAATACTCGTAGGGGCTACCGTGACCGTATCTCGTGACGTCAATATTAATTTTCGTTAATGCGTTAGTAATTCCGAGCGGCCAATACAAACGGGACATCGCGGCGTTAGGGAAGGGGGTGGGGAAGGACGACGAAAAAACTTTTTTTTTTGTTTTCACTATACATATACCGCCGATCATAATTCGGGATCGATAGGAGACAAGAGTGGAAAAAAAAACGAATATTCCAATATATCTTTTGTTAAATAACTACTCCGCTACATATAGACGAGAAAAAACAATGAACAATATATCTTCTATAGGGATGTAACAATATTCAATATAATTGGGGTCTAATTTGGATTAAGAAACGATATTTAATCATGCAATTTACAATAATTCATAATAATCGCTATTACGATAATGATAAACAATCGGAGAGACGAGTCTAATGACCGGCAATAAATATATATACTACAAGCAAAATCTTTCAATTATTTAAGTTTTTTTCTTTCATTCTTCTCTGTTGTTTATCATACTAATTCGCATTGACTATGAACGTTTGTTTTGTAACTAACGATAATTGCCTAGTAGGAAATCCGGTATACTTGCAAAAATTGACCGAATTTTTTGTTTTCGATTGCTGGACGAGCGATCCATCGCTGACCGATCACATTTTTTTATTTCGCATTTTTGTTCTCCCAACCAGACAATAGTAAACTGTGTGCCAAGGAGGCAAAGTGAAACTTTTGGCGCCCGCGGCGTTAATAGTTCCACCGTGCCTGCGAGGTGTACACGATCCTTTTTGTAACAGAACCACGTTTTCGAGCTTTTTCGAATGTGTCTACAGTATCTGAAGTAGATTTTTCAGCATCTGTCGGGGTGGATCAGTGGAGAGACACACACGAGAAGCAACAATTTTGACTACGAGAAGTTAAAAGTACACTTTTAACTCCTAGTAGTTAAAAGTTCTGCTTTTTGTACCCTCATCATTGATATATCTCGACAGTTGCTGCAACGCCTACTTGGCACGTACCGCAGACACTCTCGAAAAAGCGAAAAAAACGTGGTTGCGTTAAATAAAGTTAATAATCTCCGATCGAGAGTTCGACAAACGCGGCAATGTAATCGGCATTTCTGTGTTAACGTAAAGCTCTTTTCGTCGTTCACACGATAAATTGTCTCGCGCGCGCATTGTCCGAGTACGCACACATTTACTTCGATTTTTTATTTAATTTTATTTTCAATTCAATTACACCGTGTATAAATAGCACCGTTTCCAAAAATTCCCAGTCCAAGTCCGCGCGCGCTTTTTTTTTTTTTCATTTTTTGTTTTGTTTCGAGGAGTCTCTTGCAACCTTGCGAGACCGCTGGAGATCCGAATTTTCGATTTTCTTTTCATGATTTTTATATATTTTCTCTCGTTTGTTTTATAATTTTTCGGAATAACGGATCTCGCGAGTCACGCGTCGTGTGAGATTGTTGATTACGTTTTTAATAAAATCTATATCAGAAAAACAATCAACGGAACAACGTTAATAATATTATAACTATTAGTTTAAGATTTGTTGTCTCTTTGTTTATCGATCGCACGGTATCTCAATAATTTTATGCGGCACTATCGTGTTTGTATGTGTCTATGTATGAATGTTGTGTTTTTTTTTCCTCCTCGTGTAATTGTATTTTATCGTGTTTTCACGTGTCCTGATGTCTTTTGTCTACATTCAATAATACACGAACTTGACAGAGATTTTGGGGCTTTAATTGACCGAAATATACGGCTGTTTTGCGTTTCTCTAGCTCTGCCTTCATCTCTCGTATATCTTAGTGACTTTTGGTTCGAATGAGAGCGTCCGATGGTCAGTGGTCTATCGCGAAGGTCCCATTTTACGAATTTGAAAGCTTTTTTCGTCATTTTTGACGTTATTATTATTTTTGTTTTTTTTTTTTTTACATTTAATTGTACGTCGCGATCGTACTTGTTCGATGGGAACTTCGTAAATTTAGCGATAATGTTTTAACGCATTTTTTTTTTTAAATTCCTTTCTAAACGTCTGTATGCCTTTTGTCGTTTTGTTTTTATCCTTCAAAGTTGGTGATTTCATAAGTGTAAATACTGATAGATATATTTGTCCCCGAGTCCGGGTGTGGTTTCAAACGGCAGCTAGATTTTATTTTCTTTATTTAACATAGTTCTTAATCACCGAATTAATCGTAAATCCAGCTTTTATCTCATTCTCTCGTTTTTCTTGAATCTTTTATTATATTTTTCTCAATGCGATTAATTGTTTTTCCCCGTGGTGTGTGCTTTTTATGTCCGTGTGAATAAATGAGGCTTGTCTACGCTCATTAAATGTTTTCTCGTGTTTTGTTTTTTCTTCTTCAATTCTCATGCCGAGCAATGACAAACGGAAAATATCGTACGTCATACTCAATATACATCATACATTTTTTTCGAGTTTTCATTCAGTGCCTAGCAAAATGTATATTTTAATGAGTGAACGAGACAATTTTCTAAACACATTTGTTTCATCAATTTTCCATCGATAATACAAGTCTATAACGATAAATAATTTTTTAAATGTTCACTCAAATTATAAACTAAATCTAACCAACGATGAAACGCGGTTCTTTCGTTTTTCGATATTACTTTTCTTCTCTCTTTTCATTTGCAACGCATGGCTCACAATCTCGCTGTGTTTTCTTTGTTTGTTTTTTTCTTTTTTTTTTTTTTACATCAACCTATCATTCCTCTAATTACACAGTCTGCATATAGTATTTATAAGTATAATACAGTTTTTCATTTGCTGTTTATTTGTTCGTTTGGTTGTTAATTTCTCCACAGCAGGATGGTGCGCAGGGGCCTGCGAAACAGATTTGAGATTTTGTGGGGCTCGATGATTTACAGATCTATATATTCGTGGCGCAGCCACGCGACTAACATGTTACATATATATATGCTATCTAAATTTTAGTTTTGTATCGTCATATTCTTCTTTTTTTTTTCTTGTCACTCTACAGAAATCTTCCTTGTGTGTTCAAGCATTCGCATACCTTCAATCATACTCATTCACAACGTTGATTAATTTACAATAATTTGTCGCCGTTGATACGATTTTTTCTCGTCGTTTTCGTTTCCTTAACGCTTACGAATTTTTTCTCGATCTCGTATCGTATATAACTCGTTAAATAAAATTTTATTTCGAAATCATAATCTCATAATTAATCTCGTATTTATACCTCCCGATTAGGCCAAATTGCCTGAACTTTAGCCAACTAATGTGATTTGTGTGCGAGATGCTGGAAAAAGAAATTACTTCTACCAAAAAGATTCCTGTACTGAGTTCTCTACGCGAATCGTACGACTGTATTATGTTCGAAAAATAGTGTCAAGTAAATTCAATTTTTTTTCTTCGTTGGAAAATGTGCAATATCGATACCGAGCGAATTTGTAATTATTACGAAAAAAAAAAAAAATTTATCGTTCGTTCCGTTTGTTATAACTCTGGACAGAACAGATGTCAGAAAGAATGCCATTGAAGTTTGCTTCGTAAGTATGCAACGAAAAATTATCCTTTCAATCATGTTTTTTTTTTCTATTTTTTCGAACGGAACCATTTTTAAAGTAGATTTAGTTTTGCATTCTCACAAGAAGATTGTTTGATCGACGTACACAAAAATTGCTTCTGCCTTTTTCGTTCTGGTGCATACAAAAAAAGAAGAAATTTGCTGCATATCAACGGTGCAAACTTCAATATCGATCGAAAACATGTCTCGCATCAATCTTTTTGACGTTTGTACTGTCTGAGAATTATTGCCAATTTATATATCAATGAGATTGGCTAAAGGTTTTTTTCACAATAAACGATCACGCCGATCCCTCATACCCGAGCACTAATAATCCGCATTCGATCTTTTACCACGTTCATTTTGGAAAATAAATCCTATCTCGTTAACAACACGTTTTTGTCGATAGCTAACAGGTATAGTCTTTATTTAATTTTGTTTTCTCCATTTTTTATTTCTCTCTCTCTCTCTCTATCTTTCTCTCTCTCCCGCCTTTTTTTTCTTTTCTTGTTCTATGCAATCGAATTTCTCATTTTCTTCATACTCCTTGTTATTATTATTTATGTACTTTGTCCATTCGCGTATTTCCATTCATCTTACTTTTTCTCTTGCTCACGTATAAAAAACTATGATATATTTGAAAAAAAGGTATTAAAAAAAAAGAAACAACAACATGGATATGTTCGAAACTGAAGGTCTGCGTCTCTGGTATGAAAACTAATTTCTGACATCCCTATTTTCTTCGTGTGTGTGTGTATGCATTATTTTTTTCTTCAAATCTCTCTTTACTAATGATGATACGATGATACGTGTGATGAATGATACAATGATTTTTGCTTATTTTTCTTTATTTTTAACGTCGCGCCGATATAATAAACTAAAGTCTGATGATTGTTTCATATGATCGGCGGTACTAAAGACGTCAAAGCGCGTTGATGCTCATACACGATTCTCTCGCATTCGTAATTGCTAAATGTATCGTTAGGAGTTAGGAGGCCCGTTAATTTTTGTGTATCCTATATACTTTTTTTTCTGTGTGTTTGTGTGTATGTGTGTGTTGTTGGATTTTGTTCTTTCGTCATCAGTTCTTTCGTTTCAATCTTGTTTTTCCGTTTAAACGTTTCTCCACCTCGTGCAGTAGGCCCTTCGACGCGACTTCCCTTCCTTCTTCTTTCCTCTTTAAATTGATTTATTTATTTTTGTTATCTTTCTTAATTCTTTTAATTAATCTCTCGTCTCCTTGTATTTTTTTGCGCTTCGCGAGAAAGTCCCCTAATGGAAACATCGCCTACATGATATGTGGGAACGATCATCTAATTCTATCCTGGGATGGTCTTTTTTCAACTCCCGACTCCGGCCGCAGGGCAAAGCGACGGGAGTTATTTTATTTCTTTATATCTTTTGATTCGGGACATCTAGCTTAAGCTCTCCGGCCTCATAATCCATTTTCTCTGTCTTTTTTCTTACTCGTTGTCTTATCCACGCGTCCTTGCGGTTTTTGTGATTTTTAAATAAATTTCTGATCAATCATCTCCCTTTTATAATATTTTTTTTTCTGTCTGCCACCGGGCGAAGATCGATATGTATCTGAATAAAATGCTCGATAAAACTCCGTTCTATAATTTGACTGTCGTGATAAACGCATCTTTAGCCCTCGAGTCAATCGATTCTTTGCGGCTTTTTATTTCTCTCATTTTATTATTACGATAATTATTGAGTTCATTTCATTATCTGGTTCCCTGGATTAAACGGTGGCTAACGATCGCTTTTTTTTCTCTTCTTTCATTTCAATATTTCAATCACTCGTCTGTCATTTCGTATCTACAGCAACGAACATTTATTATTTATATTTTTAGTTTATTTTCACAGGCTCGCGGAAAACTTTGCGGATATGTGTTCGGAGAACGTCAATGGGAAGAGAGGCACGCGTTTTACAAAAGCTGTGAGATTATAACACTCTAATAGAACCGCGTGTATTGAACATCGCGTTTTTTTCTTCTCTCGTATTTTTTTTTTTGTTCATTTATCACTATAGTATATTTATACTAGATGGGATATCGTTCAGAGTCGTCGCGCGGGACACTCGCGTGGGCTTTTTAAAACGCATTCAACAGAACTCTGCTTATTTCGTTATTAATTATTTTTTCATTGTTTTTTTTATTTCAAACTTTTTCCTATCTCAATCGCTCTCTTAATCGAAATTCTTAACGATAAATCACTAGAAAATCACGAGCGTGGAAAACTTGGAATGCGAACGAGTCGAAAAATGCCAATCGGCTCCGCAATCTATTTCTTTTTTCTCTCTTTTGTGTTTGAAATATTTCAATGCTAACGGTTGGATCGCTTGTCTTATTTTTTCTCTATCCCTCGTTCTCTCTTTCTTCTGGTGTGTATTACGTGTCGGTGTATTTTTCTTTTTTTCTTTGTAAGAGTATTTTTTTATAACTTTAGAAACGTTTTGGTATGACAAACGTGGTCCATCGTACTTATATTTTATGGTTCATATCGTAAACGTATGCGCTACGAAGAGCTTTTTCGCGAGGAGGGAGGCTCGAGGTTTATTTATATATCGTTTCAATTTTCTCCATCGAACCAACATATTTTTCTAATTTCGTGTTTATTGTTATTTAAATTGTTTTTTTTCATAATCTAGGGGCTCATTTTTTATCCTCGAAATAAATAGCAAAATTTAACTCGGTAAACGTCAAATGCACGCGATAATTATTAGGTATAATGCGAACGTCTTCTTGTACTTTAAAAAATTAGATTTGTATATGTTTTTTGTTTTGTTTTATTTCATTTTTTCTTACTTTGTTTTAACGCGTCGAACTCCCATACCTGTTCACCCTCGGTTGTCAGTTCTTACTTTTGGCTCTTGCTCGTCTAGGTTTTGTCTTTTCGTTTGAAAAAAAAATGTGGAAAAAATCATTCGTCATTTGTGGTTTTTTCTCGTTCGTATCTCATTGTTTCTATATTTGTCTCTCTTTTCATTGTCCGTCTCTCGCGTTTCTTGTTATCTCATTCTTTAGGAGAGTTCAATTCGATTGTACAACGTAACGAATTGAAAGTGTGCGCTCAGAAGACCCTTAGAATTAAAAAAAAATACCCGCCTCGATCGATCGAAATGTCAGGAATATTTGTTTCTTTTATCGCTATTTTTTGAATCGTCAAAAATATTCACCGGGTTTTTTTGTTTTTGTTTTACTTTACTGTTTCTTTCTCTTTTCAAGTACTTAAAATTCCGATCGATCGATCGTGGGTACGTAATAACAGTCAATTTATAAAATTGCGGCAGTGTGCTTCCTCGTATTAATAATCATTTTTTCCGACTGTCTCACGACCTGTACTTACTCTCTTTTTTTCTCATTTTATTCGGTTTTTATTCATTTCAACTTTCATCTACGACGAAATAATTTAATATGCAACACACTTATTTACCATTAATTACGAAAGTTGCTTGACACGCGCCGGATATCCAAACCTCATATTTTATCATCATTGTGGTTTACGTTGTTTATCAACAATTATTGCAACACGATTGCCACGAAGAAGAAAAAGAAACTATGCAACGGTATCGACAATTTTTCATTGTTTACTATACATCAATCAATAATAATCAATCATCGATTTGGGGAAATGTTAATAAGAGTTGTGTCGAAACTCCGATTTTCAAATCGTATATTTTTACTCACGGTATTCTTATTTTTCATAATTTCAGCATCTGATCTGTCAAACGATTGGAAATTGATACAAATATCTGCTTCACCCTAATCAAATGAGTTGTATTTTTTCATAACAGTTGTATGCAGTCGTATCACAGCTCATTAACTTAGAAAAAAATAATAATAACGATAGATTTCTTGAACTGTTATTTATCGAGATTTTTAGAAGTTTGATTTGTATTTTCAAAGGAATTTTGATGTCCACCGTTTATTTTATACCTCGAGAGATTCTCAACGAAATCACAATATCGATTTTATTCCGAGTTGCATCGTTCTAATAGTAAATAAGCCGATTGTTAAATCGGCAAAAAATAAAATACTCCAACAGATTGCTGTGGTTTCAATACTAACGAGTAAAGAACAAAATGGACTGATGAATTGGTTGAGAATCTCTTGCGGAATGAAATAAGAGTTGGTGCATTAAAATCGCTCAAAAATAACGCATTAAAATTCGAAAAATGTCAATAAAAATATGCCGTCATTGAATTTTGCATTTATAAGTTGATGGCTCTGCAAATCTGTCGTTATTAATACTTTTCTTGGCTAATAAGACACTTTGTAATACGAATTCAATGTAAATTTATTGAATTTTTGTATTACATTTTTTATATACAACTATTGTGAAAATCGTTCGACTCGTGTGAAGCAACTATTTTCACTTGAGGCCTAACTATCAATTCGAAAATAAGAATACGATTGATTTAGTTATTCCAAATAAGAATGTTGAAATGTTTCTCCACATTTAACGATAACGTTGAACGTTAAAAATATTGTAAATATTTCGAATCATTGTCACACCGAGAAAATTGCTACCGTGACATCAATATAAACGGGGGACAAGCTTATATAATTTCAGGTGATTTTTACTGTGAAAAATGTGTATTTTAATGGAAATATACATTTTGCACGATAAAAATTGTTCAATATTTATTATTTTCATGAACAAATGGTCTCTGGCATAAAACGAAGATATTTCATTGATATTTTAACATTAAATAATAAAAATAACGATATCCGGTGTATGTTGAATACGGTCGGGAGACAGTCTTGAACTCACACAACATTGGGATTAATCTGTTATGAATGAATTGATCGATGAAAATCAATAAAGTTTAAACACGCGTTATGGTACATTGATGTCTATACAATATACATACTAATAAAACGGTACTTGATACTATTATTATTAATTATTTTTTTTTCTTTTGCTATATGCGATAAAATGTTTATCCCACTTATCGTTTCATCCACTAGTTTCATAAACGTCATCTTCCCGAATAAATACAACTAACTGTGCGAATCATCGTAGTTGTGTGTATATTACAATCAAAGTGAGGATTTTTTTCTTTCTTTTTTGTTAAATGTTTTTGTATATGTGTGTGTACGGGTGTATGTTCACGGAGATTCTGTGATATTCGTCGCAAACGATTGATCTTACGTTCAATGACGATATTTTTTCTCTCCCATTTGTCTCCTTATTAAATGAATTATATAATGTTTTTTTTTTTTATTTATTTTTTTTTCATTTCGATTCGAATCGATCGAACGTCTAGTTCGTTGGAGGCTCATACGACGTCTACTTTACGGATTCGTCCTTTTTTTTTTTAATGATTTTTTTTTCCTTTTTCTTTTCCTTTTCTTGTTTCTTTTACTTTAGACGCCTAATAATACTGGCTATGTTACTGGTTAAAGGGTAGCGGATTTTCTGAGTTTATGCTTATGGTTTTTCCTCGTTTCACGGTTCAATTAACTTGAATTATCTCGTAGAATCGTAATTATTATCATTTCGGTGATTTAACACGGCTTAACGTTTTGTTTTGTTTTGTTTTTTCTTCTTTTCATTCCTATTGTCATACTTTACAACAATGGTGGAATTAATTTCTATGATTTTTTATATTTTTGTTTGCACACTTAATTAATTAGTGTCACGTGTCTTCGTCCCGTGGAATTTACTTTATTTATCTTTGCAAGTTTTTTGCTTCGCGTTTACGCTCACACTTTACATCGTAAATATCGTCTAATGTGACTGGGTCGTAGGTAACATTACGTATATACATCGTATGCTCAGTTATGTATATATTTATATTTTTCTCCTTTCTTAAGGAGCACAATTTTCGTTACTCCTCTTCTTCGTGTCTCTCCTTCTATGTTTTCTTTACGCGTCTCTCTCTCTCTCTCTCTCTCCTTTTTTCTTTCTCTTTTTTTATGTCTTCCCCTTTTGCCTGTAAATTCATTTGTAATATTTGTGTTTATTTTTATTTTTATTTTTTTGGTTTTTCTTTGTTCGTATCATATAATCGTGGTTGTGGTTGTTTTTTTTTCTTCTTCTTTCTTTTCAAAGAAATTGCTTAGTAGTTTGAAACGAGAGCTAGCTAATCGCTATTAATTAATAGTTTTTATCAAAAGCACATGTATATTCGTCGCTATTCTACATATGTATATGTATAGTATGTGTACACAGTATAATATCGTATATAAACCGATTATTATATTATGTTATGCCACTTTGGTTTGTGTTCGAGTCATTGTTTTATTGAATCATTTGTTTTCTTTAGTAATTTTTCTTATTTAATTTTTTTTTCTCTACTATTATACTGATTCATTTGTTAAATCTCACTTTTATCATCATCTCCAACGCGCCTCGATGTTTTTTTTGTTCTAAATAGTCTTAAATTCTTTAGCATGTATTCTTTTGTGTTTGTGTGATTTCATTGTTCTTTTTTTTTTCTTTTTTAAATTTCTATCTCACCGTGTGTGGGTGTCGCGGTATTATATTTCTCACATTCTTTCTTTATTCGTTGAATAACCTAAGATGGTTCAGTTTTATATTCTTGTTACTCCCTTCATTAGTCACCTGACGAAACTCTATACTCTTTCTTTATCTCTTTGCCTGGATTATTATTTGGTTCGAAAAAGAAAAACACTTGTTAGTTTTGAAAAAAAGACACTTTTGGGCATTCATTCTGGATTGAAAAATTAATTATACTTCCATACAGAGAATCTGTTTGTTTGTTACTTCTTTTTTTTTTTTTTTCTTAATTCTTGCTTCCGTTTTTGTTGGTTCAATTTCGCTTTATAGCGATTATATTTGTGAAAAAGTAGAGAGCGTTATGTAGAATAGAATATATGATGAGCTTGGAATTGATTGATGGGCTTTTCATTCGTTCTCGATGATTATAGACGGAGGATATTTTGCGTATAAGAAAATGTAAAAAAGATTTTACAAAGGTGAGAATAAGACGCCATCGGGTGTATCACGAATTTGCTTAATCGTTTGTTTCTTTGTGTTTTGTTTTTTTTTTTTTTTTTTTGTTAGTTCTCACAGGCGTCGTTCGTTAATTGTAAAAATCGAACGTGAATTCCGTGTACAATCGTCGTTAGAAACGTCCTCCCTCCCTATTGTTTTTGTTTTTATTTTCTTATAAAACACGAGAAATCGCAATAGTCGTATTTATATTGTCTCGTGTATTACATAATAATGGAGATAATACGATATCTCGCGACTCGTACAAATATATATAACGATCGAAAAAATTACTGCGTTTCAGACTGGCATGATAAAGTACGAAAGAGGTGTATAGTGTATAATTATAAATGTTCCATTTTCTTTTTACTTTATTATTATTATTATTTTTTTTTCGAAGGGATAAAAGTTAAGATAGATAAACGCGAAGATCTTTATGAAAAAATGTTTTTTTTTTCCGGCCGGCTGCCTTTTAGCAATCAATAATAATCGTAACAATGAAGGTTTCGTGTTTAGGAAACCGGTGGACTATTCAGTTTCTTTTCGTTTTTTCATTTTTTTTCTTTTTTTTTTTTTTTAATCAATTCTCTTATTTTTCTTTTGGCATTTACGTTATAATGAAATTTTGTTTGGAAATTCGATGATCCGCTTCTCTCGTGATTCAGATGTCGTTTTTTATCCGTTTTTCTTCCGCTTGCGCGCTTTGCAGTTTGTTTATTCGAAAGATATTTTTCTTTATTGCTCTCTTCGTATACTGTATACCGGATATTGTGTCGACATTTGTGTATTCGTGGCTTTCAGTTTTTTTTGTTTCTTTTTTTTTGTGTATATATTCTGGTTGGTTCGTTTTTTTTTTTTTTTTTTTTTATAATATTAATCGGATCAACAGCAATTGCGAGCACTTATTTATCAGCAAATTACGATGGGGTCAAAAAATAATTAAGAATTGTTGCGGTTTGCAACATGATCGTCGTCACTTGCTTCGGCATCACCCTCTACACCACATTCACCTTCTTCCGTGTGCGAAGGATGGCCTTCTTCGGTGTCAACGCTACTGGTTGGCGTTATTTGATCAATCGTCGTCGCTGTTGGTGTTATCGTCGTCATCGTCGTCGTTGTAGTCGTTATCGTCGTTGTTGTCCCTTCACCCTTACCATTGCTGAAGCCCATCACGTCACGAGTTATCGTACGTGGACCTTTGTTAATTGGTTCCGGCGATGCTGACTCCTCGCTGCTAGGTGAACCGGGAGACGATACTATCACCTACGTAAACATTAACCACAAAAAGAAGAACAACCACACTCAATTAAAACGTGTTCAAGACTGTTTTTTTTATATATAAATTCAATCGATTATTAAAGTTTCGTCAAATTTTGAACTTTGCGAAATAACTTATTATACTATGAGGAGAATCAGCTATTTCTCATTCAACCCTTTCGAGCCTGTTTCTTTCTCTTACAATTGACTTGAAATTCCCTTGATGTTTTAGGGATCACTTATTTCGAATCAAAACTCGAAAAATAGAAAATTCAATTGGTTCTTTGTTTATTGAAACGAAAACCACCTTACGAATTATTTGGAAAAAATTGCGTCTAGTTCTTCGAACTGCACTGAGTTCAAAAAAATGATATTTTTATGTTCATTGCAGTTTTGTAGGAAATTCGATCATCTATTTATATGTTATATTCGTGCAATTAACAAATAGTGACAAATCATTTTTTTTTTTTATATTTATCAATGCCGCAAAAATCATGTAGAACTAAAATAGAAATCGAATCTGCTGGAGTTGAGCAATTTTTATCGGAATTTAAAGCCATTCATATACGAATTTTTTCGATGTGATGCTATGGATAATTCCGTAGCATAATCGTTTGCCGGTGAAGAATACAGTAATTAAACCTTTTTCTATTATAATAATTATAATTATTATATAAAATAATAATAATTCATATAATTATATGAGTAATTATTGAGTTTCACGAGAATAGTTCAGGGTAGTTTTAGGATTATCAAGGCAACTTTCTGAAGCGCTCATAAGTTTTTGAGAGCTCATTATCTTGCGGTGCTGGTTTTCTTATAGAATTACCCTTCCTTGCAATGGTACAAACTCTACGGTGAGATTTCTTTGTGATTCTTTTTTTTAGGACAAAAATTCATCAACAAACCTATAGTAATAATAGCGGAATAAATGGTAAATTGATAGAATATTTTAAAATCGTTGTTCATTAAAAAAAAATTGAAATAGAATATGACTTTCCTATTTATTCTCCAATTAAATGATTTATCTGACAGACGGTTTTATTTATTTTCGAACATATTTTTTTTTTTTTTAGAAATTAGTCTAACAGTTCGCTCAAAAGTGAGTCTGTTATTGAAAACTATAAATCAATGGATCAATATTTTGTTTTCAATAATACAGCAACGTGAATGTATGATTATCCTGGAAACACTGATTAATATCGATGGTGTTGAACGTTGACAACTTTAATCGCATCTTTAAGGAAATATAAACACACACAGAACAAAGAAAACTGATATAAATTTCAGATAATGGTCGAATAGCTAAAAAAAAAATATTTTTTTCCTGAAAATACAGAACAATTTTTAAAGTCATATGCTAAAAATATACATTCATACGATTTATACCAATTTTTTCTCTTCATGTGTGTAGCTAATGTAAACATTTGTCAACGATAAAATAAGATTGATTAGTTGATTCGTTTAAGGGATAATTTCTGGGTTTATCATTTCGTTTAAATCAACGGGACAATGGGAACGATCATAACACGTGCTTGTAACGTGACCTCAAATCTTCGCAACATTTTGCTGTGCATGAAAGTAATTGGATACATTGGTACTCGCATTTTGTGACAGATTTATTGTCAATGAAGTAAAACATGCTTGTGGTGAAAATTCAAAATAATGCACGTGTGCCTTTTCTTTTGTTTTTGCGACATGCGAGGTAGCCATGCGACAGTTGAACGTTTAATCGAAATTTTTTTTTTTGAAATCTCTGACAACATACCTGAGGATTTAATGGCACAGTGAAAAATTCAATTTGTGATATCCAGTCAAATGAAAAAGACTGAAGCTCGTTCTTCTTCCATAAAAATACTGAATAATCTAATCGCGATTTTCGTCTATACATTGAAGAGTAAAACATTATTGAAAGCCTATACACTGAAAGACTCATTTTGATGGAAAAATTGAAATTTTTTCGCCACGGTCAAATTATTTTGTTAAAGAAAGTTCAATTGAATATCATTGAAGGGACACAAAATATTTGATTAATTTCGTGAACATGTAATTAGGTCGATCAATATAGGAGACAGCCTGTAATTACGATGATATCCATCCAGTGTTCTTATGAAATATTTTGTCAATAGTACTCCGACAAAAGATTTTTCGGATCGAAACAAATATATCGAAGTAATCCACAAGTATACCAAAGAGTTACCTAAACGGTGTCAGTAAGATTAATCAAATCTTTTGTTGACTATTTCAACGGTACGTTTATTATTTTTTCACATACATTTATTTTTTTAATTTTGTAATTCACATCAAATTACAAAATGTGTTTAGTTTACGCAGCAAAATCGGTTTTTCAATGATAAAAAACATGAGATTAAACCAGTCGAAGCCTCAAATCCCCAGGGTACTACCAGAATTTCTGAAAAAACATGATTGCTGTCGAAGGGTAAAAACAAAAAAAGGTTTTAGATGAGTAAAAACGAGAAAGAAAGGAATAGAAAGATGATTGTGAGACAATGACGAAATTTTGTTGAGATGGAGAATAAAAAATGGGACGATAAGCTAATAACGAGATGATACCTGTGCGAGAAGCGGCGTCTCTGTGCTGTCAGCGGGTTGGTAGAGCCGGCAATTTGCGCTTGCTCTGAATACGTGCGAAAAAAGAAAAGAGTACGAACAATTGAGAAGGCTAATTTAAACATTTGTTGAGTTTTTTTTTTTTTTTTTTTTTTTCAAGTCTTTGTTTTATTTTTGACTGCGTTTTTCTTTGCGGCAAACCAGATCAATTCTACATGAACAAACATCAATTGAAAAAGATTTACGTGTATAGACAGCTTGAGCAATGGATTATACATTTTACGAGCGCAATCTAAATAATGATTGAATCGTACTTTTTTATTAATATAGTTTCGAAGTTTTGTTTTTTAATCTTTTTTTTGTGCTTCAATCATCGAAAAGTGAATTTGGAAGAACACGAGTGATTTAATTTCTTTTCGGTGCGGTGTGTGTTGTTTTTTTTTTGGCGAGCTCAAAAGAAGGAAGAAACGAGAGTGAATGTGATGATAACAAAATATGAATAATAGCGATTTTTATACACAGAGAAAGAAAGAGATAGCTAACAAGAGAGCATGCACACCTTATCACCTGGACGATACACTGACGAGATAATATTTATGTTATGATAAAAAAGACAATTAGTGTCGAAGATGGCGATGCTCCTACAATTATTTCGCAAACGTCCCGTTTGTTTTTGTTTTATTTTTGGTAAGAGTAAATTTAGAAGAAAAAAAACGAATGATTAGGTTTACAAACCTGTCGTGGCTTGACTGGCGGTGGAGGACGAATGGAGGGTGCGATTGATGCGGGAATTGAAGTGGGCACCTGATGATGAAGCGAGGGTTGCTGCTGCCAAGGCAGACCTTGACGTCCCAAAGTTCCCTGATGAACTTGCTGCACCGGCTGCTGTACTTGCTGCTGGAGTTGCTGATGCAATTGCTGCTGCTGTTGGATTTGTTGATGATGCTGTTGCTGCTGATGTAGATGACTGCTGGAGCTGCTGCTGCGCACGACTTGTAGCGTAACTCGAGGGAGCGTTGAAGCGACTGAAGAAATCTTCCGAACTGTCTGTGAAATAAGCCACTGATTATTCGGCTCTTAATTCATTCATTTTTATTTATAAGCCAAATTTATTTCTTTTCATTGCTCTTAAGTTAATCGAATGATCGTGAAACGAACGGAAAAACTGAAGGAAATCATTGAAAGAACTAAATTCAACAAGTAGAAGAAAGAAATTGATAGAAATTGTCAAATCTGGCATGATTATAAACCGCCATTTCCACTCTTTGAACCATAGTGACACTTGTGTCGTCCTATCAATTTTTTTGCAATCATTATTCAATTCAATCACTACTTGTCAGTTATACACTAACACACGTCTCTCTTAAAAACAAATCTCTCGTAAAAACGTGTACATTGGCGAAAAAATTGATTGCTTTTTGTTATATAACAAAAAGTACATTCAGCTTTAATAGTTTTCGTTTTTGTATTTCAGTAGCTGAAGTTTCTATGTATGCTCGATTTCCAAAAGTTTTCGGTAATTAAAAAATAAATACATTCTGTATAATTAACTTTTTTTCGAATGGAATTTTTCGATTTTCTTACGAAACCCAAGAGCAATGGAAAAAAATGGTAAATTTGTTATTTAAATAAAAAAATGAAAACACGTCGACGGATACGTGACGTCTGTTTGGCGCGATAAAATTTCAATCGTCTACAACGGTTCGAGATTTTAATCATAATATCCATTCCTCTCATCATCTACCATCTAATGCAAAACTACCATAACTTCTCTACACGTTCATATCAAGCATTTTAATATGTATTTGTGTCACCGTGTTAATGTTTGTTGTTAGTATTCGCTATTAATGTTTAAAAGTGGCGTATGTATTCAGTATAATTGTGTTTGTTCGTCGTGTCGCGTGTATCATGTGTAACGTATCAATCTGTACCGTGTCACGAGTGAAACTTTATCCTTCGTTCCTTCCAATAGGCGCACGCAAACGAGTTCGATGACGCCACGTCGCGTCAACGTCTCGTCTCGTAACTCGCCCGCAGATGAGAGCTCTTCGAGCCTCTTGGGGTCGTTGTCGTCGTTGTCGATCCATGGATAACATTACCTGACTTCACCGGCCATATCTCTAGAAGATATTTGAGTACGGCTATCGGCTGTTGAAAGTCGAGAGGTGGACCAGTGTCCTCTGCATGTAG
The DNA here is from genome assembly GCA_948107755.1 of Campoletis raptor. NCBI lineage: Eukaryota > Metazoa > Arthropoda > Insecta > Hymenoptera > Ichneumonidae > Campoletis > Campoletis raptor. Next base: position 17,362,355 of record OX403622.1, read on the forward strand.
CATCAAAACAGGCCCGAAACAAACAGCCAAACTCGCTGGTGACATCTTGTTACATTGTGACACGACCATTGCCAAATGATTCAACAGATATATCAACGTACACTGAAACACAACATTAAACATTTTTTCGATTTCTGTTGTAATTCATTTGCAAATTAATTATCAAATCTGTAACCAACTTTCGCGTTACTTGTGACACATTTTTTTTAGATTCAACTTTGCATACAACCGTTGTAAAAATTTAACCCTGTTTTTGACTATTTCACGTCTATAGTTACGACGTAGAAAGCTGGTGAATGAAAAGAATTGTCACTTGTAACTAAAAATTGCTCCAAATTGCAATATTCCAAAACGATCTAAACGGAATTTTGAATATTTATTTATTTCAAGGAGCGTCGTAGCAAATTTAGCTTGAAATATCAATCGTTATAATAGTGATCTAACTGCAAAAACGTTCGTTAAGACTTACCCTGTTGACTTTGGGAAGACAGTCGAGAATGCTAAACATAAGTTTGGCGTTTCCTTGAGGGTCATCAGGTAGACATACAGCAAGTGCATCAACCATCATTTGGTAGAGGCACTTAGTGAAAAGTGGCTCTGGCAACTCCCTTAAATAATCCTTTAGGACTCCCGTTATGACGTTTATGTCGGGAACATTATCTGGCGAAAGATCAACCGACCTTGCGTTTCTCTCAAAGGCCTCTCTGAGTATTCTCTTCTTGGTCGCGGAACCGCAAAGTCTGTATAAGCCTGTTGAGCCAAAAATAAGAATATCTCAATTAAAACGCGACGATCCAAATGAAATGAGATAATCAGTCAATGCTAGTGAAATGATTTTATATTTCTAGGCATCATTCGCATTTTTAGGCATTATTTTTAAACAATAAAAGTTGATGGAACATCGTTTGGTTCTCTTCGTAATCGTTTGATTGGAGTTATGAACAAATGGTACGAACAAACCTGAAATATTTTCACTGCAGTTTGATGACAGAGACATTTAAATATCGAGAAATTTTATGGACAAGAAAAATTTAGTACTTACCGATTATATCAAGTCCTCTTCTCTCAACTTCTTCGACGCAACGCCAAACGATGATCGGTACATTTTGGGTTGCCCCACCCATGGCTAACGCGGTGGAAACGCCGCCGGGAACTCCACCGGTTTTAGTCTCCCGACTCACTACTGTATCCAGATCGACCCCGAAGAGTGGCGCGACCCTCGTTGCCAATGAAATGACTGGCAATCCACGACGCTTGAAAGTTTGATGAGCATCGGTGTAACGCAATCTTAGATAAATTGTTCCACGTGGCTCAACCTTCAGGGCCAGTTGATGGAGGGGTGACTCTTTGAGTAACGTTGCAAGATGTACTGAACCCTTGTAACATAATTTATGCCTGTGTTGAGGATCCCACGAGTAAACGAGAAGGTCAAGTTGACGATTGCCAACGAGATCAAGCTCGAATGTCTCGTCCCAGTCGAACATCAAATCACCAGTGCGCACTACTGTACGTGCTTTGTGAACTCTATCGCACTCAAGAACGCAATAGAGATCTCTCAGACCGCAACTACCTAAAAAAAATCATTAAAAACTCCAATGAACGGAAAGAATTATCAAATGAAACGTTCAGTGTTCATGGGCATTAATTTCTAACAAAATCTGTCCATTTAATCAAACATTGTGAGGAAATTTAACAAACCAATGTGAGGAAAAATCGGAGAACATGAAAATCAATTTCGAAAGGGTAAAAAACAATATTTCTTGGGAATACGAGATGAAGCGGATTGTTCATCTGAAAGTTTACCTAAATTAGGCTGACCCGATGGAGTAGAAGGCGTTGTAGCTGCGGACGAAGACGTCGTTGAACGAAGTCCTCGGCCTGCTAACAAGTGGACCCAAAGGAGACCACTTACACCACCAGTCAAATCACCACCTCCACTGTCACCTAAAGAACTCAGTAGAGAGCTCGTCGAACTCGGAGTACCGACGGTCGGTGGCTTCTCTATTTTATACTTGAGGAACTCTGGAAAAATTTCAAAAAGCAATTAGTATCGATACTAACTAAACGATGATACATAAAGTGGCAGCAGCTTACAAAACGCATGTTTTATTGGACTCAATACACATTGAGAAATCCAGTTCTACTACGATCTTAAAAAATGAGTGAAGAGATGTCGAAAAATAGGATAGCAGAACTTACCTGCAGGATTAATATCTAGCAGTCTTTGATCCTGAGTTCTGGTAGGCGTAGGTGTGGGAATATTTCTCGTTGATTCGAGATCCAGTAAATTTCTAATTCTTCTAACGGAAGTTGCTCTTTGACTGGCTGAACTTGTCAATGAAGCTTTTTGACTGGCTAATGAAGCACGAGCGCTAGACGCTACTGAGGCTGGTCTTTGGCCTCCGGGTGCAGTTCGATGACTCGATGAACTAATGGCAGTCGAAGCTCGAAGGTTTGCAAGATTCACTTGTTGTGCCGATGCTGATCTCGTCGATAAACGATCCAGAGTACTCGACAGTGGTCTGTACGAGCCATAACCTCCATATTCAGCCTTTAGGGTCACCAAGACACATTAATTAGTCAAGTACTAATTACAGAAAAAAAATTTCTGCTTAATAACTATTCCGAATAAATCATTTATGGAATCATTGAACCAAGAAACATTGAAATTCGGTTAAAAATCATTTTCCAGATACTTGAGGTACAAATCATATCGTCAAATGATTTATTAATTGTTTTTAGAATGCATGCTTACCGCATTTGCAGCTGCATGAATGTTTTCAGCACTGTATGTATAACGCGGTGGCCTACTCGTCGTAGCTCGTATTTGTTCGTACAGGGCACTCGTACTTGGTGTTCGACTTAACCAGGCTCTATACTCATCTGATGTAAAGACACTCGGAGATGATGGTATTCTCCCTATGATTAGATCATTTTATTCAGTTGCAATTTAAAAAATAATGATTAATCATTTAATCATTTAATTTTATGTTATTAATCCCGGAACCAAACCCTATTTTTTTGGCTGCGTCGAAGCGAATTAATTTTTTATTTGAATAATCGATCGACTAGCTTTAGAGCTTCGAAGCACAGCAAGATTAGCATTCAAATGGAATGTGTTTTATCTTTTGTTCAACCTTCTTCAAGCCTTGAATAGGGAAATATTCGAACAGGAAAGATGTATTGAGACGTATATGTGTACCAATAGGGGAGGAAAGTGGATACCAGTGTCGACTGCTAATTGTTACCTCGGTCTCGCCTGATCGATGGCAATTCAGGCGCCGACAATGCACCGTCGCTGTCTTCCTGGTCGATAAGTCCTGACGTGACGGTACTCAATCCAGTTCTCAGGCCAGGTTGTTGAGGCAACGTTCGCCCACTTCGTGGTAACGAATTTGATCTAAGACCCGACGAACTTTGACCAATTTGCGAACGCGACAGTGTTGCTAAATGCGATACCGCGCTACTCTGTGCCGGATTATTGACATTGTGCCTGTAATAGTAGTAAGCCGATCTTGGTGAGCTCGAACACGTCGCTTCGGTGTCCGAGGCATAATCCAACGATGGTCTGTGTCTCCTGGTCAATGTACCAAATTGACCCTGACCTGCTCGCTGTGAACTCGTTGTAGTGTCTGTTTGCGTACTGTATCTCGAATTGTAACGCAATGCCGAAGAACCTTAATGTAAAAATACCATTTGCATTACCATCTGCATTACTTACGTGCCAAACATGATGAAACTTGTTTTTTCCATGTGAAACCCTTACGGGGCAAGAATATTGGCAATATTTTTCGAGAACAAACTTCTTAAGGGGTTTCATCAGGGTTAAAAGTCAATGTCTATTCGTTAAAGATTACTATAATAACGAGGACCAAAAACAGATGCATACAGGAGGATTTTTTCATGATCCATAGACTCCAAACTTGCATTTCTTAGGATAAATCCTTTCAAAATAGAACTTTTTTTTTTTTTAATCACATTTTTCAACCGTGCTGACAACATAATAAGAAATCGAAGGAATCAGCTGCTCTGATAACAGTTGTATTTTGTAAGCACAAAAAATGATTTTGTTGAAAAGATCGAATTTATGATTTCTGCATGATATCGGCAATTAAATAGAAAAATCAATTAGTCAATGCTAGCTATAAATATAAAAGACAATTAGAGCATTTGGCCACTAACCTGACTTGAGACTCGATCTCAAGAGTGTATGTCTTGCCGGGGTTGTTATACTCGTGTAATCGACCCTTGGTAAATGTTGATCAGAGCCACTTCGAGGCATTATTCTTCCGCTTGCAGTATGTTGACCATAGCCATAACTTTGCGTTTGGCCGGTCAATCGGCCGCTCACAGACTGCATACCACCACCGGTTGACATACGACGACTTCCGTTTGTCGGCATCACCGGACCGGTGTAGAACGAGTGTACCTAGCATTGAAAAATGAAGGGTTATAGCCCTTATCGTGTTTTACGATCGACAACATTTTCTTTGGCTCTGCTTATCATCGAGACTTTTATTTCTACTAAATACTTTCTCAGTATAATTGACAATTGAAAAAGTCTCTTTAAAGTCGTTTCATTTCTTTGATTCGGCATTTTCCAGTCGTAGATGACGTGAAAATTCTCACCGAATCAGTCTCGATGATAGCAAGAGCAGCAGAGTGACAGAGAGACACAATAAAGGGTGAAAAAATTAAACGAGGATGTGAAGAAAGCTTTTTAGTAGCAGGGTTAACAGAAAATTTAGGGGTGACACGCCACATAGCAATTATACATAAATATTCAATTTAGATATCACTTTCCGATATCTACATCTCTGTAAAGATATATACAAATGTATACGTAATATAATAACATTTTTTTCATGTTTTTATTATTCATATACATGAATATAAATCTTTACATTGTATATTTAATATCAAACATTACGTATTATTATTACAAATTCTATAGCAGTATCAAGAAGATTTGTATTATCTTTACCTTCGTGAAATCCTGGTTAATATAAATGTAGCATTGTCATTGAGAACTAATTAGTGATTAAAGTTTCACGTCGACACGGGTATAGCGCGTGGCCGGCCGACCGACGCCACTATGTCCGCGTCGTTCGGAAGCTTATTTATTGCACTCTAAAACGATTGTTTCTTAATCGTTAAAATTAATTGATTTGTTGCTCAAACTATATCGTTTGTTTTAATTACGGATATCTGTCCGGTGCTTGCGATCCGAACGGCTCGGACGCGGTCAGAAGAAGGCTTGGCCGGCTGACCCCTTAGGATCGTGCATCATTTCTTGTTTTTTTTTTTTTTTTGTTCTCGTTATAAGCACAGATACACACTGGACAGAGTCACGTTTATATCTGGGTAGTCACAAAATCTCAATGATATTTACATCCGAAATATTTGATACATTGAAACACCAGTTTTTTTCGGGTTTTTGTATTTTTTTTTTTTTTTTTTATTATTTTTTTGTTATTTTCTGTTAACAGCAGAGGCGTTTGGTTTTAGTGAGTGTAACAGAGGGCAAACAAGTGATTAACGGTGCAGACAGATGTAAAGGGTGCTCGATCCACATCGCCTAGGACATCTAGACCTACCAAACAGTTCTCCGGCTGACGCGATATTTTGGTAAGTGAAAATACTAGCAGAAAGTTACCTGCTCTCTACTTAAACCACGAAAAGATTACTTTTGATCGTGAAAAATCAAATTATTAATCGCTTCAACCGACGAGCTGTCGTACGACTCTCCTCGTCTTTTATTCGTCAAATAAGAACTTCCGTTCTGTACTTACTTTCTCGGCGAGGCTCTCGAGGGTCTTCGGATAGCCCCTCTCGTAAGGCTGGAAGTGTTGAGTCGTCGAGGGCTTCGGTTGATGAGTGATTACTGGTGGTGGAGGTGGTTGATAAGACCAGTGACCCTCCGGTCGTGAATTGTAATACAAATCACCGTTACTCGAACCAAGATCCTGACTTGAACCCAATCCCGTTAAACCGAGTCTCGAACGCGATGGTAGCATCTCTCTTCCGTCACCCCTTCTGCGATTGCTGTCCCTGATTTGTATTAATTGATTTTGTTGCTTTCTCATCTTATTCGATTACAACATTCAATGCTGCGTCATCGACAAACTTTGATTTTTCAACATTATTAATTAATTAATCGTTTGGAACATGAAGGTAGTAGTCTCGCGAGAGCATTGTTTTTGTATTTTTTTTTTTTATTTTCTTTTTTTGAATGCAAGGATACATCCAGGACATTATTATGAATTCAAGTGCAAAATTTAAGAAGGAATTATCATGTATTTTTCGGAATATTAACAATTAAAGATTGCATAGTTTTACATGCATTTTTATGTGAAGCAGAAGAAAAATTCTAGGAAACTTTTCTACAAATATTTTTCTTTTTTTTTAATCACAGAGAATGAAGATTTTAGACTTTTGTGTTTCGGAGATACAGCGATATAAAGTATGAGCTCCGTGTATTAGACATAAAGGTGGTCATTTGTCTAACGCTGATCTTCGTACTAGACTTTTTTCCGAAAGTTTGAATTTTTTGACATTTTTATAAATTATACACAACCCATTATATTATATTTTATATCCAAGTTTTGATAAATTAAATTTTGAAAGTGCCTTTGGCGAGATTGCAATCGAAAATGCGCTTGCACTCGAATTTTTCGCGAATTAATTCAAATCTAAAAATTTCCCATGAGATTATCGAGATATTGAAGTTTAAAATCAATTTTGACAATAGAATCCAATGGATTAGTTGGTAGAACATTGCAATTTTACTGAACTATAAATATTTTTGAAAACCTTCTCTAATTTCAAGAAAAAATGATTCTTTGAAAAAAACGAAAACTCGTGAATGAAAAATATAATTTTCATAGCCTATTGGCGTGTAGTGAATTGTAATTTGTCTCGTTTTCTCGTTTGTGAAATTAAGACACGAATAATAGATTATAAGGTAGGGTTAACGATCGGTTGTACCTGATGTGATTGCTCGTCGCGTGATCGCTCTCATCCTCATTGAGCTCCCGTTTTATCACAACGACCGGTGGTGCCTTGTGCTCGTTCTGACGACTGTGCGATACAGGCTGATGAGGGCCGTGCCTCGTTGCCAGTACCAATCGCCTCGGTATCGACATTATTATTACCACGTCGTCGAGGCTCATGTGCGTCACGTCCACAAGATTTACAGCAAGAATCTCATCACCAACCTATCAATCATTCAGCCAATATTTTATGGACTCCACGTTGAAAAAATTGTATAGTAGTACAGATCGGTGACAAAAGTAACACGCATCGTGTACGGAAAAAAAGAAACATTTAATATCACAATATAAATCGTAAAAAAAAAACAGGGTACCACTTTCATTTTACAGTAAAACACAGTAATGTAAATTCTGTTTTACAAAAATGATGAATTTTTCTGTGCAAATTGAGATTATCACGGTTATAATGCTTTGTTTGCAGTTCGGCACTGTCAATATATCAGTGTTCCCAGTAAAAATGTTCAATTGTAAGATTCACATGAGATCACTGATTTTCATTCTGTACGCAGCTGCCAGTATTACAGTGTACACTGTATTTAGTACAGAGTGATTTATTCAATTTTACAATGTGGCACAGTAGTGTTATACTCTTCTTTTGACAATTCGTGACGTTATCTGTGCACTCTGTGATTTCTACAGTTACACTGGTTCATTTACAGTTTGGTATTGTGATCAAATCGGTTTTTTCAGTCAAAATGATTATTGAACTGTTGAAATTGACTTTGGGCTGCACTGTAATTTGAACAATGTGTTTCAGTAAATATCGCTGTGCATAATCGCTCGAGTTTAATGCGAACTGTGTACTCCCGTGTTTTAAACTGTTTCTTTCTTTCCGCGTATATCGCACTTTCGATCAGACTGTCCAATTTCTACAGCATTTTTTATTTTTTTTTATTTCTAACCCTGTATGGAAGTACAAAGGGCTGCTCAGGATAAAAGTGTAGCAAAACCATTGATCATGGTTTTTGAACAATCGAATTTCATTACCAAATTCTGGAAACACCCTCACGAGGACAAAAATTATTTTATAATTTCGCTAACTATAAATGAACGATTGCAAAAATTTTTTATAAGGTCAAACCCTGATAATTTTTTCAATTTTTTTGTCTAATTTTGAAGAGATACTAAACTCAACTTATTTATTGATCCAAGTTTGTAATAGCTAAGAAATATTTTTCATTTTTTCGATATTTTAGTCTTTTCAAACACGGAATATGGTACAAAAGTGGCATCTCAGTGTCACTCGCAGAGAATTATTAATGAACATGAAAAATAAATTGTAGGCTAACCTTTAGGCATCCACTATTGTAAACTGCAGATTCGAGTGCTATCCTCGAGATGAAAACACCGTCGTTCCTGTCGACGCCATTACCCTCACGAATATACAGGCCGAGCGTTTGTCCCGGTCTCTTAATTATCTCAACGAAATATATCGGGTGCTTAGGATCCTGTGGTTTGCGTGTAGAGAAATGAGAGAAAATGGGTTAAGATACACACACGACGATGAATGAGTTTTCGCATGGAGTATATGTGAGAGCTGGAGGAAGTTGAGTGAAAAAAAAGAGAAAAAAAAACAGCAGTGCCTCGTTTCACGAGCAAGGAAACAATCTCGTTGGGAATAGCAGTACAGCTAAATAGCCTCTGTCTTTCTCATTCGAAAAGCAATAAAGTACGTGTGCTTGAAGAGAACATTATTGCCTCTAGGACGATTTCTGCGAAATATGATTTCTGCGAAATGGTAATAAAATTTTATTTTTCCATTTTTTTATCCGTATAAAAATTTTCATTATAACCTTCGGTTCGAACTTCAATTGATGGGCGAATAAATTTGTTTTTTATGAATTGATGATAAATGAACGAACACAGGCAGAAACACGGAGCGTACAAGATCTTAAATTTTTACGTAACTTCTACGCAATTGTCATACAAACAATACGTTTTTTTAAAGGGACAGTTTCATTCATTTTTCATACTTGATGGTTGAAAAGTATCTCTCAATAAATCCTTGGAAATCCGATGAAGACGATTTTCTCGATACTTCGAGTATGAAGTTATGTCTTACCCTATCTCTATGTTTTCTACGTCTGTGTATATAAACACTCGTATATAAATATACATATGTAAGTATAAATCGAGCTTACTTGAGCGGAGATAAATTTCTTGGCTGCCTCGGAAGCCTGTCTTCCCATTTGACGTGGTTCGATGACCCGTACAACCATCTCACCCCGTCTCTCGACCGCTTCGAGTGCCGCTGCCGTCGAGGCGTCATGGTCGTTCTCCACAGTCTCGATCTGCTTGAAGATCTCGTTGCTTATACCGCTCACCTGCGAAAGACGGTCCCTCTACTTCAGGTATGGAGAAGCTTGTATAATTTTTTACCCAAAAAATTCACTCGTACATACGATTTTATAGCGACAGAGCAAATCCTTTTCGAGCATGAAATAAATATAAAACCGATATGTACACAAAAATCGAAATAACTTGTTGGCTCAAAGTTTTCTTGTCTAAATAACGGTAGGAAGCATTTTGAGAATTTGTGCACAATCACTCTGTCCGCTATGGTACAATCGGTCGAATGAATTTCCTGGCAAAGGTCACGACGAATAGTGTCGTGTGAGAAAATTTCATCTACTGAAGGTCTAAAACGAGAATATCCTGTCCACATGAGAATAATAACATATCGATTTTTTTTTCGTTATTATTCGTCTTGAAATATTTAACTCCTTGAGCCATCGTTGGGATTTGTTGTCCTTCATGTATTTGTTGCAGTTTCTTGCTCATCGAACTATTATTTTAACAAGAAATACCGGATTTTTTGTTCTACATGGTCTCTAGGATATTTATATATGTAAGCAAAATATAAACAATCATTATTTATTAATTGCAAAAATATCACAGATAAATGATTCGTTGAATTTTGTACTTTTTCATGAACAAATTCCGTTCTACTAATCTACTCTAATCATCGGAATAAGAATTTGTTCACGAACTCAATAAATTTCAAAGAATTTGAAAGAATTTTTTTTTTTTTTTAATTTTTCGTGTCGTGATCTTTGTTCAGAAAAAATAACGAAACAATCAATTTTGAATTTACAAATTTCGAGCACAGATTCGTGATTAACGACCCTCAATATCCAAAAACAAATATAAATTCAATTGCATGGAACAATGTATGGCTCAAAAGGGTTAACATGTGGACATTCAGACTCCGTCTCGCTTCATACGTAGAATCGTGATGTTTCATTACCTTTCTGAAATCTCCTTGAATAACCATAGGGGGTGGTTCCTTGGGGCGCAACTGGTTGGCAGGTGCCTGCCGACCAGGACTCGCGCTTATATCTGTCACTTCTCCCCGCCCCTCCTGTAATTTCAAGTCAAATCGTTAACGTATGTGAATGTGATATCAATTAACGACAGTACCGATTAATTATGACGCCAACCGTGACACAAATGTTTACTCTCCGTAATATCATAATTAGGACAAGTATAGTACCATGTTCTTTATCACTGATTCTCATAGTGTGGTATTAAATGAAGACTTTCCAGAGAAATTCCGTTCTACGAATGCTATAAATGTTTAATGAAAATCGACGTTCCGGCCAATCGACTACGATTCCCGACCCGGACTCCGTGTAAATTTGTGCAACGACCAGAGGCAAACCAACGCAATTCTTAATAGCTGCTTCGGTAGGATAATCGATAATCGATATACAATTCGGTTCTAGATGCTCTCTCCCACTCTCTCTACATTACTATGCTTTCGATGCCAAACGCGTTTGGCCCCATTTTCTTCTCGGACCCCATATCCATGTGTATTATGCCTACGATACAAGCTTTTTCGTCGCCGGTTCCATCTTACTGTCCTTTCTTCTCGATTTTCCCATTTCTACGCATGTTCTCTCTATTACATACGATAGAAATAAAACGAAATTTCTTTTGCATTTTCAGTTACGCAATTGAACCGAAAAACCTCGATATAATGACAAGCAATCATTTTCTCGGGAATCTTAATTATACTTCTGCCAAACGTTGTAGTAAATTGTGTCAAATCCGTAAAAAATCCTGGCGTCAATGCTGAAAATATTTCATTGCGTTGGAAACACGACCAATTCAAATCTTTAAAGGCTGACGTTGACGAAAGCTTGCAGGATATATTAGCATAAAATTGAAATTGTTCGAGTTTTCTGTTCCCCAAATTTCGCACAAACATTTTAGGAGGAAAAGAATAAATAACAAATGATTACAGCTAAGTTTTTTTGCAAGGTATGCTTTTTGAATTGGTGATGAGGATATGTAAATTATCAATTGATCAATTGAGTTGAAATTTGGCACACATCTTCATTGGACTATTTTTCAGCAGTGATATCAAAATTGACTCGACTTTATTGTTGAGCTTAGTTTTATCACCCGTTGAGAGGGAGAAAAGTATGCAAAAAAAAAACAATTATTGAAATTCAGCATGCAGCCATTTTGTCAAAAAATAATATTTCTGCCAGTTTCTAGTATACTGGCTCAGAAAAATGATAAAAATGAAGAATATGTTGGGGTTTTTTTTCTCGCTAATCAGATATTATTTTCATACACACAATTTTACTAAATCATGCCGAACTATGGGATAATTTTTTTTTTTTTTTCACGTGAACAGTAAATACGTGTAAAAAATTTCGAAAAGTTTTGAACTTATTCCATCGAAAGGATTACCTCTGCAAACGGAATTCTAAGAATAGCAAATAATTGTAAATTAATATAGTTATGATGATGATTTTTCCACATAATTTGGAGAGCTTTCATGTATCATATGCTCAGGAATAAAATATTCCACCTCTAGCATATATGGTTTTAATTTTCACCAACTTCTCTTCTCATTTTTATATACCTTTTCCATTGTTATACATATATATGGATATATTTTTTCGTTCGGTATATGACGATGTCGTCGATTCAGAGTATAGCTCTCTGCAACTGGGGCCAGTGATCCTGCATGGTCGATTCAGCTCAGCCGGCCGGCCCAACGAGTTTTAGTGATGGTTACGATGAGAGTTGGCCAAATGAAAACGTCGAGTCGGAGATATCGGAAGCACGACGACTATGGCAAAGGTGTACTCGGAGGTTTGCCAAGAGTTATTCTTCCATTCCGTGGTATGATGTATATATAAATATATATGTGTGCATAAGCCACATATAGATCCGGAGACATACAATTCTGGTTTTCTTCTGGTAGGCCGCGTATCTCAATTTTTTTAAAAATTGATTCTTATCTCAAGCAAGTAAGTCGAATAAAAAATAATAGCGGAACTTTTGGAAACAATAGTAAGAAAGCATGTGAAGAGACAGCCAAAGAATTAAATGCACGATTACAATCTATTGCAGAAGCTAAATATTTTCGGCACTAAGTTCCCATCACTAATCATTATTGAATACCGTTAATAAATAATAACCATACCAATGATAATATAATAATACGAAACTCTAGTCGTTATGTTAAAAGAGCAAGGTATTTATGGAAATAATAAAATGCTCATTTTGCAATTTAAAGTACTTTGCAATAACATATTCTGGATTAATTAGCAGTCAAGCGATGTTGAAATAATGACTGTAAATTATCAGAATAATCAGTGAATAATTTATCAATTATTTGTGTTTGAATAATCATCCGAATGGAAATAAACTGCGGTCAACTGACGAGAATGTTTGGAAAAGCTGCTCTGTATGTATATATATATAAACACATATATAAATACATATTTACGGAACGTGCCTATGTCGTTCTTCGGTTGCTTGTGCGCTCGCGCAAAACCTCCCTATCTTCTCAGGCATGGAAGGTTGTGTGGGGTATTATCGACCCGATCTGACGTCACGAATGGTAGTTTCTCGTTTCGTATGTCTCTCTCTCTCTCTCTCTCTCTCTCTTTGCCTCTTCCTCTCCCTCTACTATTTCTACTATCTATAAAAATCTGGCTACGTTGTGTGCAACGTCACATAGCCGTCTTCGCGATTCCCACAGCCATCGGAAGATGTCTAGAAGAAATGGAGAGAGCCGAGAGTTATGGGAACCGCAGATTTTTATTCGATGCTTGTAGATTTGTCACGGAAGCTTTACGGACTTTGACTTTCCGGAAAATCACACATCTTTCAGTCCCCTATTGAAATGCTTCCCCGGCTGTAGCAGTTTAGAAAGAGAAGGATGAACTCGTTTACATTTCACGTCACTCAAGGTCTGCGGGTGAAAATCAATTTGCGTTCAACACCACACGTTGCATTCAGGAAAAATTGAAAGACCTACATCATAACTATGTTATATCTATATCTTCCCGTCCAAAGTGAAAAAAAACCTTCGTCCGAGTTTGACTCTTCATAGATACCGACACATTTACCTGTTTCGCCTTTAATAACTCTCATTAATGAGTATGAATCGAAAAATAGATTTTGACCAGTTAAAAATTGGGTCTTCTATCTTTAAACCTGTTATTTTAACAGTCACCGCACGCGTTTAGCTTGCATTAAAAATGATACTGAGATTGCAAAAGATTTCACTTTTAATTGATGGCTCGTTTATAATTGGAAGTTGCTATCCGTTTCATTGAATTTTTGGTTGTTCGTTCATGTGAAAATACGTCCAACGGAACAAAACGTTACTCAAGTGTTTCCACCCACGGAAAACGGAATGCGTAAGAAAAAAATAAATGCCTCGCTAAATCTTAACGTATAACGATAGAAAAAACGGCTTCGAAGCGATGCTATTCTCTATATATAGCAATATGGATACATCATATGTATTAGCGTATATACAACGAGGAGTGTGGGACTTAGAGAAAAGCGCGGCTCTCGTTCCACAGGGAAAAGTAGGATTAGAGCGCTCCGCTTCCTCCGTAAGGCTTAAGCCCTCTTGACCTCAGGCTGGCGAGGTCAACGAGATAACGTCGACGACGATGACTACGAGAGAGAATTGAGGTTTGACGTATAGGGTGATCGTTCGATTCGCCCCAGTAAAAAAAAAACCCCTCCATCAATCTCTCCCTCATACATACACATTCATCATCATTCCTCCAATTTTTTCGATCGACTATACACACGATATCTTTTTCTTATTAACTATACACAATCGATTATTTATTAAATTTTCTTTCATTTTTTTATTACTGAATGTGGGAAATTATTTAAGAATTTTACAAGTTATTAGAAGCTAATAATGGAATACAAGGCGAAAGGAAATATCGTAAATAATTCCGAAACCATTGGATATTGGGTTCGATGGAAAAGCTGCGATATAGAACCCTACAAGAAACCCTGCTGGTAACAACGACGATGAGGGAAGTGTGAGTCAAACACAGCGTGTGACAGTAACTACCTCACGTTACAACTTGCACGTACATCGTAAACATGTTACTGCTAATGGTGAGGTTGAGAATGCATTGAAAATGGCCAATATCGGAAGAGTTGGGAAAGCATAATGGAAACGACGACGAGATCAGGACAAAAAGAGAGACCGGGCCAAAGAATTGATGTATAGTCGAAGATCAGACTTTGGTGAATTCCCCCACCAGACATTACGATGATCGCCACAAGTTGAGAGCAAGAGCATCTTCAGTTTCACGAGAATCAACGACATGTAGAGAGGCAAGCCAGCAACGACAGGAAAGGATAAGGAAAACGGGGGTTATATGGCGAAAGGTGCAGGCCCCAGGGGGCGTCAGGAGAGTTGCGCCGACGATGAGCACCGGAGCAACCGCCAGACGAACAAACTTGGAGAGCGTATAGAGTATCCCTCCTGTCTCTGGCGCCTCTCTTCCCGCTCCTTTCTCTCATCCTCTTTTGCGACTGGAAGCTCGTAGTAGTAATGGCCGTAGTATAGTAACCGGTCGTACGGTTTGTACCGGTTTTATCTCTTTCTCATTTCCATTCGTTCTCTGCTGTACGATGAATTCTCTCTCTTTCTCTCTCGTTTTTCTTCCCCTTACAACCTCCTCCTCCGTCCTGTTTCTTGCATTTCTCCACTGTACTATGGAGTACGGCGATGAAAATAGTAATGGCGTACACGCAAGCGTACGCACGCTGGTTTCACGTCGATGAAATTAAAGCATTCTGTGTTAAGGTTTCTTCGCGCTCTTGGCCTTTTGTCCTTCTTTCTTCTTTCTTCTTTATGTGTTGTTATTGCTTTTACTCTCTTGTGTAATAATAATTCAAGGGAGTTATGTATATCATATTTTCGCTGGGCAGGCGTCCTTCATGCGCCAGCGAATCCCAGAGCATCCCTACTGCTCCGCTACGATATTATATCTGGCTCAATGCGCCTGCGTTTGGAAATTCAACACCATGAATCCACTACGAAATACAAGGAATGATAGAGAGGGTAAATAGTATCATGTACAGATATATATTCCCTGTTCTCTTCCTCTCTCCTTTTTCTATCTTTGTCGAGCTTTCGTCTCGTAGTTATCATCGTCTAGAAGTATTTCTTCGCACACTTTGCCATTTCCTTTTCATCTTTGCGATAATTTGTCCCTTTGACAAATTTATCCTATTTTTTTTTTTTTTTTAATCACAAAGATCACAACAGTGTGTACGCATCTGCATACGAATGCATTTCAAGTACTCTCGCATATTTCTTTATGCTTGCACGCTACTTGTCATTCAGTCTGTGCAAATTATGTAGATCGATATTACATGCACACGTTTTACTTTGTGGACCCTCTGCACAACGTTGGGCTCTTTGAATTATATTTTATAAACCAATCTTCAGGTGTCGCAACTAAATTCCGAAGAAGTCTTGTGCATCAGACATTTGCTGAACCTGATGTGCTATTTGAAATAAAATGCTCACAGACGACGCGTGCTAAAGGAGCATGTTTTAACAACATCCTTTTCATGACGTTTTTCTGATGATCATGCTCACTGGGTAGTGGAAAAAAGAACTGAAATTTATTGTACTTCTAGTAGACATGCGAATGAGAAGTAGAATTCAAATCAATGTAAGTTTTCTTACGTTGATTACGAATTTCTTGTCTCCTTGTAAATATGCGAAATTTGCCATCGAACGGTAAATCATTTTGAAGAAATTCCAAGCAAACTAGAAATATTTATCGAAAACTTAGCAATTTTTGTAGTTCCTATTTATATTATTTACACACACACAAACCATTTCGTAGAATTTCAAGAAAAACGATTTTAATTCCAAGATTAACAATTCAACAACTCTAGGTTAACTTTCCTCTACTGTGAACTTGATTTCAAAGTCACTTGAAGAGGCTCTGCTGTACGCTCAAACAACTCTGTACTCGATCTCTTCTAAACTAATGATTTTCGAAACTATCAATTAAACCGGTAAGCTGCACTCGTAAGCGATAACCGTCTTAGACAGCGAGCCCGGAAATTCAAAGCAACCCTTACAATAGCCATCTGCTGCGCTTTCAATGTCTAATTCGTCAAGGGAATCTATTTTGCAACACGGAGGAAGTATTTGACTATATAGTTTAGCCCTCGTGTCACTCACTTCGTATCACAGTAGTCCAGCAAGAGAGGGATGTATATGGACACGCGAAACTCCGCTCCGAATCGATAAGTTGACAACACATGAGTACTAGGAACTCGTGTGTAGAAGCTTTTTGCGTACACATGTAACACACTAGTTGCTGTATCACGAGGAAGCGTCCAACCTCCATCGATTAATAAATCAAGTTTTCCAAGTAAGCGTTTGCTTCTCGTTTAATAGTGAATTCTCAGAGAACATGGTCTGCTAATCAGGTTCCCTTCTCGTTTTTTGGAATTCATCAAAAATGCTTATCGATTTTCTTTCAATATTCAATTACGTCTGCCGGTATGTCTTAGTCGTAACTTTTCATTATTTACGACGTGCAACCGTGATTAAGTGCATATTCGGTAGCTCGATATTTGGTTCATAAAAATCGGAGCAATATATAACTTATTTATTATCTTTTTTTTCCTGCCAGTTAATACCAAACTATTTGGTCACGTATATCTACCCTTCCGAATGATGCCCGAATCCCCCTTTTGTATTCTATTTTCGCGCAAACTATATTTGACGAAGACGTAGCTGCTCTAGAGTTTCGAGGCATTGCAATTGATCATGAGACATCGAAGAGAGACAGTGCACTTGTTGACCTAGTAGGACAGAGATATATATGGAGAGCGAGAATGGAGAACTCGGAGGATGAAGAGCGAGTATATTCTCTGATCTTGTGCTCAAGTTATATGTATATATACCGTATATCTATATATAAGCGGATTCGTCTAAATACAATCGGTTCAAAGCGACCTGGTCGATATTCAACATGCAAGGCGATCCATCCAGTTCAACCAGGGCAGTAAAGCTGAAAAGTACGCTGGATCAAAGTCAAATTCCTTTCCACATCGCTTTTTCTTTAACATTTCAATGGATTTTTTTTTTGTTTTTTTTTTTCTTCCACGACAAAACTAAAACAAACGTATAACGAGATGAAAGGTACAATGATCTCGAAAAAGAATCGAGGATCCTCTTTTATCGGCGTGCGCGTTATTCAACTTTGCGGTTTTTATTGATGTTGTTTTATCTTTCGGCTGCCCATTGATGGAGACAAGTGAAACCTTGAAAACTGACAAAGTGTATTCACTACGCTCGTAGTAACCCGTCTATGTATGACTGTGGTTCGGCTTAGAGTTTGAATCGAATCTAATGATCGAAATTATTCTTCTGACAAGTTTCTGACAAAAAGTTTTATTAACGTTTCCGGACTATTTATAATACTGACTAAACTGACTTGGTATTACTAGTGAAAAAAATGAAATGATTGTTTTGTTAAACGAACGAACTGAACTCAAAATTTGGAAATTCTCCATAAATGGTTATGTCATTATTATAAACAGAAACCATCGCACGGAAAGTCTGAAAAAATTCTGTAAAATTTTGAAGAGTGTATTGAATTCTATGAAAAAAATGACAGTCCCACGTTTGTAGCAGTTTAGAAGGAAATTGATTTTTTCATGATATAATATTTATAATAAAATTTGTTGTTGAAACAAAAGTTATTGTAACAGAAGAGGTTCGTTATGAAAGAAAAACTGTAAAAAAAAACGGTCGGCCATCGTAGGTTCCATGACATGGCTCACAAGATTAATAAGTTCTATTGTGTATACATGCATGTTTTATAGATTTATTTGGTCTATTATTGTACTTTATTTCCATATACAGAGAGAGAGAGAGAGAGAGAGAGAGAGAGAGAGAGAGAGCAATTTTTCACTTGTATTACGATACAAATTTGATCGAATATCGTTGTCACGTTGTCAGTTGAATTCGTTTTATCTGTAACTACCTGAGAAAATTTGTACCTTCAATTGTAGCTGCAACTTTTTCTCTGAAGAAAAATAAAACATAAAAAATGTGCATCAGAAAGAACGTCTACAGAAGCCACGTTTTCTCGATATTCGATTCGAATAGTAAGTATACGTATAGCATATCTTGCTACTCTGCTCTCTCACTTTTTCCTGCACCGCCTTTTCGAACGCGTCCGGGCTAGTAAATGTCAGACCCAATGGAAACGATGTGTACGATCTCTCGGCCTCTCCAACCAACTCCTCCGCATCGAGGTAGTGTTGAGGCCAAGGCATGTACGAAAAACTGTGAGGGAAAGGGAGGGAGGAAGAAAAAAGGAAGGTTAAGAACTCCGAGATGTCCTCCCAACTTCGGAATGCCCTGCGACGTGGTGAACCGATAAGAATGGAGCGTCGAACGAATCGTCGACGTCAGTTGCTTTCGCATATCCCCAACGCCTCGACCGTCCTACCGTCTCCCTTCGAAAATACCGATAATTCCACATTCATACACATAGAATTGGGAACGAGTCATTTTTCGATAAGCGGTCTAAAGGTTACTGCGCTATACTATAGCTGCAGTACGTACAATATGTATTTACATATTTACGCGGTATGTAACAGCATTTCGTCTACACATTATAATTTCTCGTATATATATTTTTAACTTATTCGATTGACGCACGATCGGACCGATTGCAAACAATTGCTCAAAAAGTTCTTCATGCGTTTAGTACGTACAGTTATAGGTTTCCGAACTAACAGTTTATTTATTTGTCCATTCGGTGTTGATACACTCATCTCCCCTCTACCACGTAAACGCACAAAAATCGGAAGTTAGCTGAACGGCTATGTTGTTTCAGTTTTTCTCGATAAGTCTATTGTTGAAAGCCGTCACGTATTTTGGCTTAGAGACGCTGTACTTTTTCGACGAATGTACAACGTTAAAAGACAACCTGGGCTTGGCTCACAGTTGGGGTTCATTCCGCGTTGAAAATTGTTTGAAAAGAAGCCAAGGAGTCTGCTTGTGGTGTGCCAGAGTGATTTTTAAGTTGAGAAAGTGGGATAAACGAATATACTGAGAATGTAAGGAAGCGAGAAGAAACGCTCCGGGGCCGTCTGTGCTTTCCTACTGCTTCCTTGACTAACTATCGCCATGGGTAGTAATAGTAGAAGCGGTATACCATGTCATGTATAAGAGAGAGAGAGAGAGGAGCAGAGGAGAAGAGAAAAAAGGAAAGGTAATAGTATTTACTGGCCAAAGTGAGGAAAGCCCGGAAACCGAGAGGCTGTGCGGTGAGCCAACACACACGCAGATAGTAGACGAGAAAGGCGACGTCGATGTCGAAAATTACAACGCGCGTCGAGCACCAAGCGAGAGAACTGCGACGAGCACATTCAGGGCTTGGCGGCCCATTCCCGCGGGCTACCGCGAACCAGAGGCATATATATATATATATAATATACGGGGTGAGAAAGAGATTGAGAGAGATAGCCGAGGTAGAGAGGATACGAGAAGGGAAAAGCGAAGCGATAGAATGTTACAGAGAAGAGAGAGTAGAAGAGGACGGAGAAGGAGAAACGAGGAGGCTTCGAGTTCGAACAGAGTAATGCCGACTGCTCTCCAACACATATTGCTTATATGTACATACGTGTGCACGTGTGGGTGTGTGTGCAGATATATGTAAAGAGTACAGGCTTCAACCCCTCGAGCTTCGACGAACCATAGGAAGAGGCTTTCCTTTTCCCTTCCCCATCTGCTTCAAAATCTTGTAAACCTTGCCGAGGTTTTTGGGGGTGTGGGAAATAGGATGGGAGGGAACGTGCTTCTGGTTACTCCACCGGGAATATTACGTCCTCTGTGGCCTCTTTCCTAACCTACGGCAACTAGGAGACAGTAACCAGTACAGAGAGAGAGAGAGAAAGAGAGAGACAAACAGATAGAGAGCAACGAGGCAACACGAACTTTCCAAAGATTATTAATTCTCGTAGATTTGAGGATGGATGAAGGGGTCACACTTTTGCGTGGTTCGTTACAGAAAAATATACGAAGAGATACATGGCTTGCCATAAGTTAATGACCTGTGCCGGCTCTAAATTGTTTTTCACTTTCCATTCATCATCTTTTTTTACAGTAGGTTCTTTCAAAGTGAATTACCTCGGAACTTTTCATGGTTAGTATCTTTAACGTACAGACTTACATAACCAAATCGGATTTAGGGAATAATTGTCGAATATACGAGGGTGTTAGTTTGAAAATATCGTATCGACCTTAAATGACTAAAATTCAAAAACGACGTGAGCTACAGTGCTGAAGTCTCTCTTTGTTCCTTGATATTTACTTTTAAGAGGCAACACGCTGACGGACATGACTATAGGATGGACAGGCTATATGAAGGTTGTGACTTTATCCTCGTTTGTGGAGCAGCATTGAATGGAGAAGACTAAAAAGAACATGAAGACAAAAGAAAGTGACATTGGGGAAGCGAAAAAGAAAAAAAGAGAGAGAGAGTGAGAAAGAAGGTTTCAGAAATTAGATGTGCCCCGTACCAAGGATCCTTCTCATTTTCGTTTCGTCCTCTTTCATAATTTCCAGTAAGAAATCTCGGTGAAGGCGACGACATACTCCCTGACTTTTCAAGAAAACCTCTGGGCCAATCCCATCAACATTTCTCCGATTTTACGACAAAAATTCATATGTCTTTATATGTGAAAACCCAGATATTTATATATGGCTCATAGTTGAAAGAGGTGATTCTATAGTGCTTGCAATAATATAATAGAACGACTCAAATATGCAAGCCTCAGAATTCTCATTTCTTGGGATAATGGCGTGAAAAGGTAATTAGATATTGATTTCACATTAGGCCCCTGAGTGTCTGGGGATATTCAAGGTTTTTCGTTGAAGCGTCTTATCACGAGCAGGGAATAGGAGTGAATGATTAAATTTGATATCCTGGCACCATTGATGTCATCAGTGGTCATGACATTTTAAAAACAACGATAAGAATAATATCTGGTCCTTACGTTCAACTTTTTTGTTTCCTTTCCAAAGCATATTTTTGTGACGCATAGCCCTAAGGCAATCGTGACATTGAGCGAGACGAAAAGCTTGCAGAACCTTTGACGAATAGAGCACGAGATAGGAAAGAACAAGAGCCTTTAAAGCACTACACCACGGTGCTTAATTGGCCATCTGTTATCGACAGGCTGTAGAGAGGAGAGCTACAGACCTCCCGGACGATGAATAATGAGTTCGCGTCACGGACAGAGAACCCAACTCCATATACGAGAAGCAGAAAGGAAAGCCTAAAGCCACACACATATTCTTATACGTGTGTCTCTATGTATACGTGATCAGAAAGCCGACCCAACAGAGGTGAGGACTACTTTACGTAAAGACAAAAGGCGAGGACCACTCACGCTCGTTACCCAAGAATAATAACTAGTCTGAATTAATAAATCGAATGAAGAGAAAAGGATGTTAAACGCTTCACAATCAAATCCCATTTGTTGCTTTTCTCCAATACTCTTGTCATGAATTTTCTTCTTATACGTAAACATAGAATGGAGACTTAATGGAAAATTCTTGCTAATTTGATGCAAAAACAAATGAATACAGCATAACAGGTTTCTGAAATAATTGAAACTTTATCTTCGCTATTCGTGAAGAATTTGGGACAAAACATGTCTCTGTTGAACAAAACATATATGTAAGCATAATGAGAATAATCGGTATAAGGAATGTAGACGTAATACAATATCGCTCACATTCGATTGTATCTAAATAATGTATTTGTCATTTATTTGAGGCATTATTACGCTCATTGTGCGATTTTGTCAGAAAATGGCTCAACGCATTTGTTGGTAGATCATTCAAAAGAATTGAATGATCGCTATTATTCGTCAATTGTTTTCTCATTCGTATATCTGCTTAAGGTGATGAATATTAGTCACCTCGAATTTTCGAAATTAGAATTCTTCGATATCGTTTGACTAATCAAAAAAAGGCTCTGTCAGCGTACGCAGGACGATGGTAAAAATCGACTGACGGCTGCATTTTTTTATTATTCAATTCATTCAATTTCGAAAATTGCAGCTACCTCTCTCACACTCACGTTGCGAGAAAGTGATTGCTCCAACACCTTAATTGGGAAGAACAATTTTGAATAATCACCCTTTCGCCAACAACCTCTGCTCCCCTCTTTTTCCCTACTGATTCTATTAGTTCAAAGGGAAAACTAATTCTCGAGGATTTTTCTACTATTAAAACAGTTATGTTGTTGACCACTAATCCCCATTGAATCGACCCAGGCATATACTTGTCTGAAAAAATTGATTCAATTATGACTTCGAACGACCCAGCAAGCCGATTATTGAAGCAACAATGAAATTTTCATTCTATGCCAATCAATAGAGTTTTTCCAAGTAGAAAAGCTTTTGTATGGTCAGACCTGAAATCGATTTGAAATAAAAAGTGAGTGACTAACGATAAGCAACTCCTCGATGATTGAATATTTGTATACAGAGGTTTCTGGGGTCCCTGATTACAAATCTAATCTAAACATTTGAATATAAATTTAAGTTTTCGAGCAATAATATTGTAAATTCGGATTCAATATCTTTTTATTTCAAACAAAAACCGCGAGCTGAAAAGTTTTGAAAAAATGATGAAATCGGAAGTATATTGTTGTTGTGAAAAAAATTTCATAATGAATTTCATCGTAAATTAATAGATAGTGCTTTTTTCAGCAAAAGAGCTACGAATTTTGATATTTTGGATATTCGGGATGTTTTGATACGATAAACAAATAATTAATGTAAATGTTTTTTGTATACTGATGAATGTACTTCGTACCGGTTACAGACACAAATTTCGGAATTTGGTGCATCTGAAGTAGTTAAACAATCAAAACATTGCCAAAATGTCATACCTTGGTTCAAATGGTTAATACGATGACGTTTGATAATATGGTTATTTTACTGTACTTCAACGCCGTACGAGGACTTGATTGCGGAAATCTATCATACGAGTAAAAATGTGAGGGTTGGGTGGCGAAAACGTTTGGTTCGCGTGTGTTGGTTCTTAATTATCGACCATAAATATACATATATAGGTAGAATTGTGTATAAACGAAGCATATTGTATCGCGTATAGTGTGGAACTTCATCGACCCTTACTATATCGCGTTTTGCGGATGTACTAACCCGTACTACTCTATACTTCGAGCGGTACAACGAAGTACCTACATTATGGAAAGTCGCATCGTTTTCCGCAGCGAAGCTTCGTGGAATCGTAGCTTGTACTTTCGTCGAACCGTTGGAAGGCATGCATGTGGATAGTATTGTTGGGGTGATGGGAATAAGGATAAAAATGACGTACTCTGTACAGACAGTTCATCCAAACTCAAGAATACGTAGAAAGATTGTACTAAACTCAGTTCCAGAAAGTAAATATAGCTAACGTTCAGTAAAATGCAATCCGTACAGGGTGACTCAAAAGAGGTTTGCATCTCATGAGGGGGCAAGTCGTGATATTACCTCGATAATTGAACTTTGTTGTTTTCCATGTATTTCTCTATCGCATTTCTCGGAAAGTCGTGGTGAGGTATTATTTGCTTCTACAAGCGAAGACCTTTTCCGGGGCAATTATGAAGATCTGGATATTGATGTAAAATGTTTCTTATTTCTGAGTTTTATGGGAGCCTCATATTACATGACAAATATTTGAATAAATCGCAAATTGGTTTAGTATAGTTTTGTTTTAATTTAGGAGACAACTCAACCTCGTGATTCAACGTGTCCTTTCGTATGTCTGGGTCACTCTCACTTCTTTCTTTCTCCTACCCACAGTTTCTCTATATGTTGACGCCCGCATCCATATTCCGCTAAGTTACAACCCTGAAGCACTACTGTATCGGAAATTCCTTTGCTGTACACAAGGCACTTGCGGAAATTGATGGAATGAGCTGGAAACTCTCAAAACGGGAATTTATACATAGCGTCGATCTCTCGCTGTCTCTCCCTCTCTCTTATTCACCCTCTCGCTCTTAGGAGGATACGTAAATATGTATACATCGGTTCGCTACATAGTATGTTTAGTTTTTTCTCTTCATGCAGGGTCTCTCTCGCGTGACTCTCCAACCATTTCTCTCGCGTTCCTAGCGTTCGCCAAATTATCGGACGGCAGTATACTACACATACCTTAGCTATTTTTGTTGTCCGTGTCAGTTTATATTTTTCATTTCTCTTCGTTCCCGTCGGGGTATATCACTATTTCTGTAATTGTTACTTTCCGCTTCATTCTCCATGTTTTTTGTTTTCACATTCTTCTTTCTTTCCATGGGAATGAAATGGGAGGATATTTCTCCGAGACGCTAAACGTATCGTTATTTTTTTTTTCATTTTCTCGTTTTTTTCGCTACAGCTGTGCAGTAATGAAGAAAGCGAGAGAGAAACGCAGAGAATTGGATATTGCCGCTCAAACGAAACTTGTTAGAAGAGATTCGTGCAAAACACATTCTCGCCCTTGCTTCCTCTGTGTCTTTCTTCGACTATACACTATATGAATCGTGTGCGCGTTACAGTGAACAAGTTTTTGCGGCAAAGCGAAAGGGGTTGTTACGCGGTGTAGCGGAAAAAAGCCAGCAGGGGCTGATGAAACGAGAAGCCAGAAAGTCCGGGAGAAAGAGAGAGATATAGGCGAGGAAGAGAGATACACTGTGAACGAAAGAGGAAGAAGAACTATGAGAAAGACGACAAGACGTAGAACCCTGGGCATGTGCAGTACCAAGCAATGAGCGGAGAGTAAGCAAAAAATGAAACGTTTCCTCGTTGGTCTTCGAAGGCAGTGGCAGATCAGTGTATCTTTTTTTCGCTCTTCTTCTTTCCTTCCTTCCGTTTCTCTTCTACTCTCTTTTTTACTCTCAAGTGGTTACATTCTACTCTAAACGACATCGTTTATTATTTTAATGACATCATTAGTGGAATTTAAATAATCTTGTCTCGCCTCCCTCTCCTACTCTTTTTGCCTTTCTCTTATTTTGCCTAAATTGTAAACTGTACCTATATTTTTACAACACTCTCAGCCCACCTCCCTTCACGAGCGTGTATTAAACGAGTACGAGACGGGCTCTCGATCCTCTTAACGTCCGTTTGTTTCGCTCCTCGTTTTCTAACATTTTAACAGTTTTCGTACTCGATTATACGCCACTGTAACATACTACAGAAGTTACATCGATATATGTATATATATATATATAATTTTGGACAGTGGACTTTCGTAGTATGAATATTCCGCTGAGTTGAAAATTCAACGACTCTCGAAGCTCCACAAGTATTACGACCCTCCATGTAAAAGGTTTAATGTAAAAGCCCATGTATTTTGTGGCTCTTTGTCGCTCTCCAGAAATGTACGTTTGTCCATATCGATGTATGCATATATATTTCTATATATTTGTCTCTATATAATAATTTTAAGGGGCACTCTACTTTTTACTAGATTAGCGAACTTTTACACGTTGTTGCCAATTTCGTTTCACGTCCCTTTGTTCTTGTTTCCTCCTTTTTTATTCAACGACCTCCGGTCTAAACGAATGACTTAATAGGATTTCGCGACGTTTTCCATCCTGACGATAAAGACCGTGTATGCGAAATTGATACTTCAACAGAGGATTTGAATCACCTACTTTTTTTTGCAGAACCCTTCTTCAGTAAATGGTGAATCAGACCTGAAGCCAAACGACTGTAATCAACACTAAATCTTCAATGCACGATTTGGCATTAATCGGTTTCAATTGTTACCATCTTTTTGTTCTGATTTTTCTGTCACGAAAGTATTAAGAAAAAAAAAAAAGAATTGCCCTTATTTTTCATATCCAAACAATATTGTGCATTGTCGGGTCTACGATTGGTGCTAGTGGAAACGGTCAATATGTGGTCAGCCTTCCGACACGTAATAGAATAATCTTGCTGGCTTGATCGAGCCATGCCGACTAGCACACGGTTCGACAAGCTGACCGGAACGGCCAATATCCGGAGCACACGCCGCTAGAATCTCGATGTGTGCAAAGAATCGAAAGGTGAAGGTGGAGATGAGGAAAGAATAAAGGAGTTGGAAGAAAATACTTCACTGAGGACGAAATACGTCAACGTTATTTCGCTTCTCACGTCCCCCCATATGCGATACGGCGTATTTTGAACGAATTGGCTGCCTTCCTCTCTCAGAAGAGGGTCGTGCACCATACACCACATGGTATAGTAAACTAGAGAGGAAAAGTTGGTGAAACAAAGTTTTACCCCTTGTTCGTGATAGGCAAAGAGAAAAAGAGAGAGGGATGGAGGATTCACCGTTTGCTACTGGGCTACCTTTACCACCTTAATCGTTTCGTCGGTCAGTCCTCGACTGTTATATCTATAGACGATTTTTAGTCCCAGCACTCCGATTTAACTTGGCCCGAACATCAACTCTTTTGACCTCCGACAATTTACACGAAACCACTGTTCACTCTCGCAATTTAGCAAAATAACGAAATGAGGCTACGTATTATTTTGACGCTACGACTTATACAGATTTTTCTCGGTTAATAACAAACTTTGGAAATTTTTCGAAAGAAAAAATCTGATACACAAATATTTCACTTATGTAAATTTTTTATTTTTATTTTCGGTAGATCTTTCTTCACTTTACATTTGTACATTTGCAATCTGAATAACGAAAAAAAAATAAAAAAATGAATTTGCAATTGACCGGAAAGAGAGTCGATCATAAACATCTTTTTACGCTTCTTCTCCATCTTCTTTATTTTACTCACACAGATTTTCCTTTTTATGTATTTTTTTTTTTCTCTTTTTTTATTCAACTTTTGGCAATAATGCAGAGAAACTTTTAACGACACGGGTGTCGAACGGTTAACCATCGTTGAACTATCGTCCCATATGCCAGCAATGCGAGTTTCTACTGGAAGAAAAGTCGTAAAACTTTTCCCTGGCCTATATGATCGCCGCTCTCTCACTCTCTTTCTTTCTCTCTCGCTCTCTCCTTTTCTCCAGCCATATCCCTTGGCACCCACGTTAGCCATACATGCAGGTATATCCGCGTATATATAAGTATTTTAGCTCTCGCGTGTACCAATAAACCAAATCGGACACGGAATACCAGAGGTTTATGTCGAAAAGGCGACTACACACCAATAATTTTCGTGCACTTTACTGTAAAAATTTTCTTCTCGTACCTCAACACTTTTCACCAAGTAATTTTTTCTACCGACGAAAGACAATCCTCTACGTAAAACTTCCCGTTACTTCAGCCGACTTTAAAACTATATAGATTCTGTGAGACGAAAAGAATGTGCTGGTTGAGAGTTCAGGAAATTAAACACTTGAGTTTTACCGCTGTGTTAAACTGATCTAAAATCGCTGAGTTCGCGAGAACATTACGACTTAAACGAACGTACGTGATGACTCGCGAACCGTCAAGAATATATTTACCGTTTTTGGTGTTTTCTTTTTTTTTTTTTCATTTTCTATACAGAAGAGAATTTTCCAACGGTTCCTAAAAATTAGCACAATTACGTATGCAAACAACGGTCTTTCGGAACACTTATACTTTTACGTGAACACGAAGACTGCTTAATAGCTGTATGTAGATTGCCTCGTGAGTCGAAAAGTGTTGTTTAAAAACCCTGTATATATTCTTCAACCTTTTTTACATCTTAGAAACCAATATTGCTCCTAAGAGTGATTTTTGTTCTATGAAAAATAAATTGAAGCCTATGCCAGGCATTGTTTTTTTTTTTTTTTTTTTTTTTTTTTTCAAAGCTCTGAAAACGATTCTTCTTTCAATACTTCTTTAGCAATATTTCTGCACGAAAAACTATACTTTGTCTCCAGGACATGAGATTTTTTGTTTCGAACGTATTCTATCAATGGACGCGAGCGACCACTGTTGAAAAGACCAAATGTTTGACTGCATTGATGAAAAAAATATGTCAATACACAAAGCCGTCATAGGTTTAATTAATTATGAAGTAATTTTCAAGCCAGGCGTTTTTTATAGATGTACCAAATAGACTCACAATCAGAGCATATCGATTTATTTTCACACTAACGTGCGGCTGTCAATCGTTGCAGGGGTTGGCGTCTATAACTCTGATTAATTAAAGACAAGTGTTTAAATTCGACTCACTTTTCTGCGGCCGCAGCAGAGCATGATTATCGGGCTGCAGCTGCGGCGTGGAGTATACGAGAGTTGAGGCTCCTGCTGCTCCTCCTGGCAGATCTGATACCTCAGTCGCCCGCCCCGCTCTCCCTGCTGCAGCTGCACCACCCGCACCTGCAACTGCACCTGCTCCCGCTGTCCTTGACCGACACCAACTCGACCACCGTACTTGATGCGCACGTGTTTTCGCCACTGCATTAGTTCGGTACGTCATGCCCACTGCCTGAAATCAATACAAACCCATTAGTCATTAAATAATATTGACAACGCTCCCTTTAATTCTTAACCTTTAAGCCACATGGCTTCAAGGAAGATTACCCTTAACATTCATGCTGCGGATTTTTGAGAGTGCGATGACGTTTTTACGTAAAAAGGTAAACTTCGTTTGATTCACATTATGTTTTTCAAAACTCTTGAACTTGCAAATTTTGAAAGTTTGCCGTCTTTTGACATCCTCAGAGGATCGAGGCAGCAGTTACTCCTTACTTACAAATTTACTGATAAAACCTCAAATGGAATTGCATTTCTATCATATCTTTGACTTGGAGAAAAAGTTTATTTTGAATGCCCAATCGGTTTATAATTGGAATCTAATCCTTCCTTGTTGAAGTTATAACATTCTAATCTAAAATCTGCAATGCAATCTAAAATCTTGAAGTAATCCAACGAATAAGAGATCCTCCAATGAATTAATTTTATCCATCGATGTTCGAACACCGTGCTGTATTCAGACATCATCAGCAAAAGCAATTATGTGAATGAAAACAATTCACTTTAAATTGACGAGAGGATGGAACGATAAAATATAGTAAATGCTTTCAAAAGACACAAAAATATTTTCAAACACGTGATTTTAAACTTGGGAGGAAATAAATGTTATCGCGTGTTCGAACACGCGATAGTTAATCTTCAATACATGGTCGAAGCATCAATCTCGTTTCACGGAAATTCGTGAAAAAAGGTAAAACAAAAAAAATGATAAATTTAAACGCTTCAGAGAACTCGTATTTTATCGTCAATACGAAATATGGCTACTACGTATACAAGGTTCTCCATTTCAAAAAAGCATTTAAATAAATCGATAAGTTGTAGTCATAAAAAATTGTTTCCTATACCAAAGTTTTACGGTTTTGAGATCACAAAATTTTTTTTTTTTGTGACACGGTCACAAAATACCACAGTAACTTTCAGTATTTTGAAAGGAAATGACGCATAGTTTTTATTTTTCGCAAAAACAGCCCATATTTTAGGTTTTTTAATGTAAAGAAAAAACAAACTGTCGGTTTAGCATTCATATTTTTCGTTTGCAGCTTTTTTTCTATTGTTTCAACGAAATACATTTTTCAAGTTGTCACGTTCCAACCTCAGCACTTGGTACTTAAAAAAATGATGATTGAAATCAAAAAAACGAGACAATTGAAAAATAATTTACCACTTGAAAATTGTCAGATTTCAAAATAGATATTTCATTTAAATATACAAACAGTTGTATATACAGTTGCTTCACTTTACCATGAAGAGACTAGTGCATGAACAGGAACAAATAATCGATTCATCACGCTTCGACCTACATATATACCCAAATTCATGATTTATATATATTTGAAGCCAGCACCGAAACGCGAAAATAGAAGTTATGGAAAATTCACATTTTTACTAGTCTGTATGCGCATATATATTTATATATTTATATAAATATATCGATGTAGTAGTACGTTCTGTGTATTCTGGATGTCCTACATCACCGTTCCGTTAACGGCAGGGTCTATATGTGAAAACTGTCTTTTCCCACGTTTCTTTTCATTTATTTCGAATCCTTGTTTCATGGATCGATCTTTTTCTCTCGCTGTATACTTCTTTCTAAATCGAGTAGATAAAGCACCGACCTGGGGTACCAAGCATATACAGAAATTTCCGAGGATCGTACAGTGACTTTCGACAGATCGGCTGGAATTTTCTCTATCAAGTCCACTATAAAACATCGCAGGTTTTGTTCTAATTCTTTTTTTATTTTTTCCTCTTTCATCCTCAAAGCCTCAACGGCCAGGAGTATTTTTACTTGCCAAGTAAAAGAATATCGATTTTAATCCGACACCGTTTCTCTGCATATAAATTAAATAATCGAAAAATCTTGGTTGATCGCTGGATATAATAAGTTTTTATTTAAATACGTTTTCAATCAATTTTTCTAAGGGGATGGAAACTATACCAGAATTCTATCTCGGAATGATAAATTATCTGGTTTGTTTGTGGCTTATACGGGAAAGGACGTATGCTCGCGCCTTTTTGTATCTCATTAAGAATCAATGAAAACCACGCAACAACGACGACTACGACGAGGGGTGAGAAATGTGACGGTGGTACTCCTATATCGAAGTGCGCGCTACGGGGGTAGTCGAAAAGCCCGAGTAACCTTGACCCAACGACAAGAGAGAATGCCTATTCCATACACCCGAAAATATACGTGCTACGTTTTAGGGGATGAAAGATACCACATTGATAAACCATGTATATGTAACAAGCTTATGTACGCGTTTGTAGAAAACCTGAAAGTGATCGATGAAACAACGAATATGATGTTTTATAAACGGAATAACATTTCGAAAGGTCTACAGAATGACCATTTTTACCAGCGATTAATAACGTCCTTTTTTATTTTTGAAAAACACGATAATCTATGTTTACATGAAAAGTTGAATAATTGTTCAACCGATTTATAGTTGTATTTGTATTGAATTTACAAAACTATAAACTCGAAAGACTCAAGGAATCTATCTGTTCAATGACTATTTCGTCTGAGTAAAATCTCCCGATGATTATCTGCATTTTTACTGTGAAAAATTGACTTTGTTGAAAGGGTCGAAATTGCGTTCCCACGGTCGGATTATTTTGTTACATACGATCAACTAAATATAATTGAAATGACCCAAAATGTTTCACTACCTTTTGTGACCGAATAATCGGGTGAATCAACAAAGTAGATGATTTAATTGACAAAATATTTCATCACCAATATTCAGACAAAAGATTTCATGAAATAAAAACGAATATGTGGTAACAAACCATGAATATGTGAAAAAGTGAACCAAACGATGCCAGTATTATTTACCAGATGTCTTGGTGATTATTTCAACAGTACATTTTCTTCGTATTATATGAGTTCATATTGAATTCCAAAATGAATTGAGCTGCCGCGCCAAATCGGATTTTTAACGTACAGATTGATTTTTTTTAAATATCATATAACATTTCGCCACTACATCCTAAAAAAAGTTGAGCTTTATTCTCAACGAATTTATATAATGTCAACTGTATTATATACCGTGTGTGAGAGTTCAAAAGCCATTTGAAAGTTCGTGAACGAAAACTTGGGAGGCATCCTGCTCCGAAGCGGTCTTCAGAGAGTGGATCGCGATTGAGATGTACGGAAAAAGTGAAAAGTAAACTTTCGGTGTGGCAAATGCAATTTTTACTTCCGTTCAAATGTAGTGTATTATATAAACAAGACAATATAGTGGATCGCATAAAAATTGCAGCACGTGTGTACTTTCATGTACAAGAAAACTCAGTTGGCGACTGTAAGAGATTTGTGTGTTTGGAAAATCGTACAAGGAGACGGGGACTGGGCAGGAGTGTATCGAGGGTGCTCGCTGTGCCTCTCAGGTCATCGTAATTCTCGTGGCTCGCTTTTTTTTTCTCTTTCACTTTCTCGGACAAGTTTTCGTTCTAGAGTGTGAGCTCTCCTCGAGGATACGTGAATTTTACTCAGGGTGAAAGTACCCCTTAAATTGTATACACAAATGCGATACGATCCGGTAAACGAGAGAAAGGCGAGCAAAATAACGATAACAACGTAACGTTCGGAGGCAAACAAAGCAATGGATATAGCAAAGACGTGAAATAGGGGAGGGGCGAAAGGGATTGTTCTCTTCCATACTGCAAGGGAATTGTTGCGCCTTTGAGATTTACTTTGGTAGGTTATTATACGAGGCTGCAGACCTGGCGACGACTGTTTTACCGCTTAAGCCATTGGCCAACTAATACGGTAAATTGTATTGCTCTGCCAAGTAGTTCAACCATATCCACCATGTACCGATACCATTAAATATAATAAACGAGAAAACTTGCATTCTCATTTCTATATAAATATAAAGAGAAAAACCACGAGTAAGCAATTCGTAACATTTACTTTGACTATCGTTGTAATATCGATAGAGCAATAATAATTCTTTCCAAAGTTATCTTATGCCTCAAAAAAGAATTCCGAAGTAACAAATTCGTTTCGTTTTATACATTTAAAAAATGTGCAAAATTTTGAAAATGTGAAGCGATTTTAGTCGATGGAATTTAACGATTTTTATTACATTGGTAAATAAATCGTATTCGAATCGTTACTGCTCAGGAATGTTTTGTATATGATAATGCATTTTTTCAACCGTTTGCTAGAATAAAAAATAATGCATAGATCTGCAGAAATAGCCATCATTGATTGTGGATTTTAATAATAACGAAAATTTGTACTGAGCTGGCTCATGACAGTTCTAGAACAAACATTCAACAAACATTTTCAGAGTATAAGCAAATGTTGATAAAATATTCTTGAAAGAAATACGCCATGCTGAAGTATATTTTTATTTATCAAAATGAACACAAGTTTAGCACATAAAACATAATTTTCACTTCCATCAGTTCCAACGAATACGTGTCAACGTATTGAAATACTGTGTGTGCGTTTTTTCTTATCGTATAAGCATATCCAGAAAATCTGGTCTCATTTTTGAATTTCATTTTGTGTTGTACCCAATGTCGTTAAATATTTCTCTCTTCCATCATCAATCACAATTACGTCAACGACAAATAAAATCATGAGTGCACAAACGTGATTTTCGTACGACATGCTCACTGTCATTCCGATTAACAACAACAGATCACAAGTTAGTGAAAGAAAATGAAAAATGTAAAAAAGCTCACCTTCTAAAAATCATCTCTCGCTGTAAGGGCCGATTGGTCCTTGTTCGAACGTTTTTTATTCTCGGATTTCCTCATTCTCCGAGATATCCTTGCTCCGAACCTGTCTCCACCGACGACTTTTCGTCTCTGTAAAATTAATCCTTTCGTGTGGCTCAAAACAGTTTACAAATACATGTTTTTTTTTCCTCCGCTCTTTATCTTCACACATACTTTGACTAAAAAAGTCGAACCAAAGCACAAAGTAGCGGTTATTAAGTGGTGGAGAAATGGAGCTGTCGAAATTCGCGGTAACGCGGGAATCAACGATCTGATGAGAGGTCCCCGGCCACCGAAGGGTGTAGATATTTATAACTACATACTACACTAGTAAGCACATATTACAGTATGCAAAGATTTTTACTGAGAGATAAGGGGCGGCGAGCTTCATACCAATGCAATGGGCACTGGGGATACCGAATACGCCGCCGGTGAAGGGCTCGCCGAGAGAAACGACGGCGACGAGAGAACCTCGCACCCGGTAGTTTTAAGAGAGCGACGAACCAGCGGTGAAAGTCGCGGCACTCACTCGCTCACAACGTGAGAAAGAGAGAGAGAGAGAGACAGAGAAGAAGACAGGGAACCGCTACTAACAAAATCGATAAAATATAGGTACTTCCTCTCTAGACGAGTATACGGCGACTATGTGCGAATATGTACGACCACAACTATCCGGTATTTAAAAGTCAAGTACCATACTCAGTCCTCTTTGGCTCGAGAACACGTTTCTTGTACTAAACATAAGTGAAATATTCCTTT
This sequence comes from Campoletis raptor, assembly GCA_948107755.1. Taxonomy (NCBI): domain Eukaryota; kingdom Metazoa; phylum Arthropoda; class Insecta; order Hymenoptera; family Ichneumonidae; genus Campoletis; species Campoletis raptor. The sequence continues at coordinate 17,396,696 of OX403622.1, forward strand.
TTTAACGCTATAAGCTCATGTTTTTTGCTACCGATTTGCTGCATCGGCAACTGCATATAATTAATGAGTACAATTGTTTTCCAAATAGTTGATTTTTGTGAAAAAAGAAATGTAGGAAATCTCTTCACCAAAAGTGGCCAACAGCTGATTGGAATGCGTTCGATCGTAAACGTGGAATTGATACAATTTTTTATATTCCTGAACTTAAACTACAATGAATTCGTGAAATTATTATTTTTTTGTCAAACGTTTAAAAATAAAAAAGGACTCGCGAAATGCGGAAAAAAGAATGCCAAACACGTTCTTTTTTCCACTCAAATTCACCGTTTCGCTAAAATCAGGACAAATTATTTTAGTCAAGCTAAACTAGGCTGCCCAATTGATGCTAAGATTCCAAAAATTACTTTTCACGACGTTAGATCCTTTGCTACATAGCTTTCAGCTTGAAATGAAGTAGAATATGATTCTGGTGAGCGGTATAAAATGGGTCTCACATCACATGAAAAAAAATTACATGGAGTATCAACCATGCCAAAAATTGGAGAGAAAAAAACGAGTCGATTCAGTCACATTCTGTAAGGACGGAAACTGAGCCAGGAAAAAGTAGGTGAAACAAGTAATGTCGAATAGTTGGCCTATCATCAAGCTCATGATCATTATAATCATCATTTAAAAGATGTAAGAAGGAACGAAGCAGCCAATAGCGCGAGGGAGGTCTCTCGAGAGCGCGCGAGGAAGTAGAGGCTTGCACGATTTCGTGGTGGCGTGCCAGCCGATGTCCCGGACCAGCCGCGGATCGATATACCCTTTTTTTCGAGAGCTTGCCTCTGTGCGTTGGCGAGCGAATAAGTGTGTGGGAGAAATAGTGAGAAGCGAAAAAAGAAAGGAGTAAAGTGAGAAAGATGATATTTGGGTAGGAAAAATAGCAAGAAGAAGAAGAAGAGAACGAGAAGAAGAATAATGAAGAAGAAGAAAGAAGAATGGAGGGCAAAAGGAACGACAGCGATAGTAAGAAAAAAATAGTGAGCGTGCAAAAGCAACGAAGTAGAGAGAAATAAAGCAGAGGGTGACAAAGAAGGTGCAAGGTTCAGTGTATACAATCAGAGGGAGAAAGAGAGACAGAGAGCGACAGAGAGAGAGAGAGAGAGAGAGAGAGAAAAGGACAAATCTATGGTGTATAAAGGCGCGTTACGAGCCCTTGGGAAAGGTGAAGAGTGAGGAAGGGGTCGGTAAGAGTCCGAGTGAGAACGAACGAGGGATCGAAGCCGTAAGGAGGGATGGACGTAAAGAGCAGACAGACGTAGTAGTAGTAGCAGTGGTAGTGGGTAGGAGTAGCAGTAGTAGTAGTAGTAGCCGTAGTGGTAGTAATGGTAGTAGTAATAGTAATAGTAGTCACACGTATACGAAGATAAATGCAAGACAGAAAGAGGTACGAGAGGCGAAAGAGTAAGAGAGAAAGAGAGAGAGAGAGAGAGAGAGAGAGAAAGGAAGCACGCGACATAGAAAATGAAGAGAGGGAATGCCTCTTCTACCGCCCTCTAGTCGCATTTCTCTCCAGCTTTCCAGAAGCAGTGAAAGAGCGAAAAAGATTCAATGATTGTGCTAATTGTCCCCGTATTTTTATATTTCGTTACGCGATAATTATTTTTTTATATTATGCTATTTTTTATCATGGTTACCAACTTTGGAAGGTTTGAATCCAAGGAAAAATACGTCATGCTAAAAACCACCCTTATGGCTAGTGGCAACCAACACACCGACACTCGCTCTTCCTCATCACGCCGCTTTCACCCCCAAATCGATACGACCCACCGTATTCTCCTCTCTCTCTCTCTCTCTCTCTCTCTTTCTCTGTCTTTCTCCCTCCCTTGCGCACTATATCCGTTTTGCTCTTGCTCACTCTCACCAGTTTCCCAGCGCACTTGCTCTCTATATCGTGCTGACTCTCTTGAGCCCTCTCTCTTCCTCTTTGCCTTATCTCGCGTTTTTGCTTATACGTTTATTCTCACTCTCTTCCACACCGTCTTCTTAAGACTCCCGCGATGTTTCTACTTTTTATCCTGCAAAATACACGCTTCTTTCACCCATAGCTTTTTAATTTTTTTTTTCTCTTTCTACCCCTTATTCTGTCGCGACAGCCAACTAACGGAGGGTGTTACAGACGCGTTCCTGTACTTCTCTGCATCGCGGGAAAAAAAGCTTTATTCTTCTCGCACCACCGACACACAACGGGTTACTGGTATATGTAAATATATCCTATATACGTGTATGAAAGCTCTTCCTTTAACGAACACACGAGCACGAACGCACCTTGTTTTCTCCAGGGTGAAGATGATGAGTATATATTGCTTATATACAACGGTGAGGCTGATGGATGAATAAATAATTATAAATATATATGCTTTTTAAAAATATAACTAGCCAACAGCACACACGCGAATCCTCGACACGGCGTTCTTTGGCTCGTTGAGACACGGCTCTCTTTGATATTAATTATCAGTGTTTCTTTTTTATTCAATTAATTCCTTGTGGATTCCCATCCAAGAAGTATTCGGCGAAGAACAAACGGTAAGGAGCGAAAAAAGTTCCTGATAAAAACAATGACTACGACCGACGACAAATATATTCGTTTCGAATTTGTCTGTTTGGTACCCGTGTTGTATATCTGTCACTTCGTATTTATATTCTTATTTAATTTTATTATTACGTATTTCAATGTTTCTCTTAGTCACTTCCGGTTTTTTATTTACGGTTTTTTTTCTTCTTCGCCCTTTGCTTTTATTCTCTTTTTTTTCCGTTCCTTTACTTTTCCGTCGCTCACTAACGCCCACGAACGCGCGCCGGGGACTAGACGCCGGATTTTTAAGGTAGCGCACGATGGCGCGCCGCACATCCCTCAACCCCGAAGAACGAGGGCGGACATGTTTGGTCGGTGCCAAGCGCGCAGAATCGTCCTGATCTCTCTCTCCCCCCCCCCCCCCCTCCCGCTCTTCTCTCTCCCTCAAACTTTTCCTTCGTCCGGTCACCCTCACTTCTTCTTCTTTCTCTCTCACTCTCTTTCGAGCCCTCTCTCGTGTCACCCTCTCTCTTCCAGCCCCTCATACAACGCCGTCCTCTTGCATAGACTAGTGTCGGTTCCACCATTACTACTGCACCAGCTCTGTCCGTACAGTGTCCTTTATTCCTATATCCTATCCAATCTTTCCTCTTTCTCTCTCACTTTTACCCAACCTCCTGTAATACTTGTGTTTGCACTCACAATATATATCTCTATATACATCCTGAGCATAGTATTCACGTATAATCCTTATACATACACACACATATACATTGTGCAAGGATGTACGAGTGCCTTTGCTGTTCGAGTGAGTCTCGAGAATCCGGCACCCTAATGCCACTGTTCAAATGGCTGAGCACCACTGTCAATGTATTACAGAAGTGTAGTTGTACGTGCGCGTATTTCTGTCCACAAGATACCAACTATGTACTCTAATAACAATATATATATATATTTATATTGTTGTAATATTTATATTATAGTGAAATACGGTAGCATGAAAATTGAGGGTAAACATTATGAGCTTACCACCGATTGCTCATCGATCTCCACACAGAATTTTCGATCACGCTTCCATCAGTTCAGTCTTTAAATTGCAGTCCGTAACATCGCTTCGTAAATGTTTCACGAGGCTTTCTAAATATGCAACGCATTATAGTGCTCAGTTGCACAGTTTTCATTATGTATTTAATTTACGTATTCGAATATGTAAGCACGCCGATTACGGTGAACATCCGAAATTTTTTGTAACTGAATACCTCTGTAAACATCACAAAAGTCAACGCCATCAAACGATACGGTAAATTTATACACGTGGAATTACGTAATGCCAATATTCTCAATGACACTAATGTGGTGCAAACTCTGCAAAGCGAGAAGCGAGATATCGCTCTTCGTACTTGTTCAATAATATAATGATGGCAATTCGATCAGCCTCAATGGAACCACTCTCGGTCGAGTCAGAGGGTATCTGAATTGACGTCGCGTGCCTAAAGATTTAAGAGAATGAGAGTGAAAGAGTACCGTGGGATGAAAAACACGTATATGCTTATGAATACTTGGATGCCTGAAAAGCTTAGCTGCTCTCAACGAATATGGCATCCATAGTAGCTGAGATGACGGTGGTCGTAGACGGTGATGGTAATTTTACAGACTATGCCGCACCAACACCTGAGACAGTAACCAGCAAGACTTAGCTGCTCTCAAGGAAAACTCTTCTCTTTTATCGTTAAACTTTTTTATAACCCTGGGTTGTCACTACGGGTGTGGCATACCCCAGCCATATTTTCGACAGGCGAATATTCGAAGGTCGAAGGTGGAAGCATCCGTACTAGACCTTCTCCACCGGAACCATTTCATTTAGCTCTAGACATCATTCGATGGAAAAGCCTTTGAATTTAACGCACGAAGAGCTGTTGTGACAACAACGTTATAAAAGTTTGGTAACTTTTCAATAATAGTTATTATTTATCAACTTCGAAACTCATAAATTATTATTGATATTTGCCTAACTTCAAAGTGAGAAATACTTACAGATTTTTTTTTCATACGTTTTTGCACCCAAAATACGCATTTCCAGGTAGAAAAAAATATAAAAGACCTGCAAAGTTTACTGATTTTTCTTGTCCCTAATAAATTATGGCTTTTCGAAGAAACGTTGACTGACATATGATTTCATTGCTTTGTTTTCATCCAAAGTGAAGATTCAGGACTTTATTCAGGACACATTTTTTTCCCCCATGGATATGTTCAAAGGTTTATGAATAATGATATTCCAACTGTGCTTGTGATTTGAGCGATTAGAATTTCGAACCATAGTGTAAACTCTATGGGAAATTTCGAAGTTTTGACAATGAAGGGTTTAAGATTTGTTGTGTTTGTCACCATAATAATTGCTACCCTTATTCGTGAAAACTGTCCGATGAACTCCTAAATGCTCTCCACCCAATGTTTCTATATCGGCCAATTATCGAGTCTCTCCTATCGATCAAGAGCGCACCGTCAAACACTCTATTTAATCTTTTCTTTTTTAAATGAGTCTTGAACGCATATAGTGACCGCAATAAAGAAGTCACATCTTTGAAATTTTGATTGAATAGCCAGTCTTGTTAATGCCAAACTTTGGCATACCACGATCGCTTAGAATACTTGGTAAACCTCTCTTGGATTATGCTTAATGTCTCAAAGAGATTCCTTTAGCCGTCTCTTGAGAATATAGCCAAAGGATTTGCTTCAAGGATTTAATACATGAAGGAGAATAGATAAAGGGAAATACAGAAAGAAAGAAAAAGCGATAATTCTACGCTATTTCGTTGCTATAGAGCGTCAATATTATGTGAAATTTATCATATTTATGGAAAACTATTAGAATTATTAAAATTGGGATTAAAAAAAAAAAAAAAAAAAAAAAAAAAAAAATCGGACGATCAATATTATCACGAATAAAAATTACTGCAGCTTGATTAAAAATTCAAGAGTTGCTCGTTCATGAAATAAAGCCGCAAACGAATTTCTAACATACTTCAAAATCTACCGCATTTAGGGCATAATAAAAGTAACAGTACATGCAGCGCAGCATCATTTTTATATATAGATGATGGGATTTTTCTGTATACTCCGGTACATAACGATACAATAAAGTATATACCACCAACGAAAAACGGGTTTTGTGGAAAAAAAATTTTTACGAAGTGAAGGATACTCGATGAGCCGGCCTCGGAACTCAATGAGAACTGGAATTTAAAAGAGAATTTGTTAAAAGAAATGCAAACAACTATATGGTTGACGGCATAATAAGACATTAATGTATCAGATCGAGCTCTTCTGCTTATATTTTGAATCCGATATAGAAAAAGCATCTGCGATTCACCCACTTTACTCCAGATAAATTCGTTTGTGTAGTCTGAGCATTCATCAATGAAGAATCTGATGCTCCACAATCATATCAACTGATATTTTTTCCGTCAGAGATCGGAAAATTTTCGTTCGAGAATTCATGTGGAAAACAAGCAATTCCATTCAAATAGAAACAGTTGAAGAACGAACGACATAGGAACGAACGACTCCATTGCTCAAATAACACGCAGCTTAGATCTAGCTCTCGAATTTGTGGTGAACATGACTTCTGATCGATCGGATGTCAATCCTTCATCGAATGTATAAAAAACGTTAAATGTTTGACATTTGGTTGAATTATTGGATATTTTCTTTCTCGTCCGTCCCGATTTGTTGTCATCATCTGCGTTTTCAATCGATTTTATACTAAAAGTATACTCTAACTATTTATATGCATGAAATACAATATTTATTCATGAGAACGTGAAACACTTATGGAATGTAGAGTTCACGTGCAGCTTCAACACGAAATTGAGTTTCAGTTTTTTACAATAGTATATATTTATGGGGAACTAGACAATGAAAATAGGATGAAAATGGGACAATATTCAATTGGCATTTGTAGAGAAATAAAACAATCTATATGCATTCTCTTTTTTGCAACGTTTCTATTGGGGTTTTGGCTATTGAATTCAATGGTTACCGTTTCAAAAATATAAATATTTAAGGGAGACATGTGTAGATGAAAAAGACCACGCGTCTCATGCGCTGCTCCTTCATTGCTACCATTCTGAGTGGCCGGTTGAAGTTTTCAGCAATTTCCAAATCCCAATCCCTTCACGGGATGTTCCTCTACACTTTGAACTTGAAAATTTAGAAAAATTCTAAAAATTTAAAAAACTGCTGCTGGAATTTGAAAAACACCGAAAATCGAATGACATTTGTTGTAATAACAATAATAATACATTGATTTTCTTTTATAGACGCCGGTTCATTTTGTAAAGAAAGTTCATATCTTCATTTTAATAAAATAATCGAAGCGATGTCTTCAACTGTTCTTGAATTATCGTGACAAACTTAGTACCAAGTGGTTTTCTTAATCCAACTATGTTTCCCTTGAGTATTTATATTTTTGGAACTTTAACCCCGGAATTCAATAGTCAAAACTCCAATAAAAACGTTGCAAAATAAAAAACGCATGTGTGTTATTTCGGCTTTTCACAAATACCATTTGAATTCTATCACAATTCTGCACAGTCTCGTTATTATAAAGAGTTAGGCAGAATTTAAGGAATTCAACAAATATTCGGGGAAGTTGAGCAACAAATTATTTCCAGACGTATTATTATTTAAAATCCAACAGCCTTCGCTCTAGCAGTTGAGGTGGTTCTTCACCACATTCAGGTGGAATCTTGAGTCACATGCTTGTATACAACATTATCTCACGTGAGGATGTTCGGATTGAGAACTAGATTTGCATACCATTAAATTATACACGTCTCTTCACAATTGTAGACATATTTGAAGAAGAGCGTTGACAATGTTTGCAAAAAAGAACTTACTGTCACAGGTACTTTAGGTTGTTGGCTCCTCAATAAATAGTTGATAGCAGATTAAATAAATCTAAGGGCTTTCATACCCCTGAAGAGATCCGAAAACATCGATTTTTCAAAAATATTTTTATTCGATAGTGTCACCCTTTACACATAATTTTTGAAAATTCAACAGTAATTGATAGCATATTGCAGCTACGAGCAAAAGATTACTTCCACTTTGACAGGTATTCAAACATCAAAATGTTTTTTTTACAAAACAAAGTTTTTAACAACCGTGACCATTTAGCTTAGCCAAGACTTGGCACAGAGAATCTTTACACAATTATCTAGTCTTGCTCGGGCGATGTTTTTCTTTTTAAATGTCATAGTTTTTTTTTCTACGAAAGCAGTAGAAGAAAAAATCGGGCAATGAATAACTTTTTTCCATATAAAGAATTATAGCAATCGATCCTATTATTACACCTCCGCGTAAGCCCTTAACAATTTTTAGAACCGCTGATAATAATAATTGAAATCAATTGGAATAAAGAATATTATAGAAACTTAAATAGGAACAATATTTTATTGTGTAATTTATGATCTGCCTTCCTTGATGCCAACATTTGAGCTATTTTCGCCACACTTATTTTTTTCGTTTTTCCCAGGCCAGCGAATAGATCGATCATTCACAGACACAAGAAACTATTTATAATACGAATAAATATATAACTATGTTATCAGGAAGGTTATCGTGGAAATATCGCGTGGAGTATACAATAATGTTGGACAGCTGAAAAAAATGAAAGCCGTGGCAATTATTTGATTGATAATAATTAGGCCGTAATAATTAAGGAACGTGAATACATCGGAGCACAAAGCTGAAGAAAGAGTTTCTCTTAGCGTTATGTGACCGTTCAGAGAGAACTTGCAACGTACAGCGTACGATGATTGGATGGCGTTTGAATGAATCCGGGACGGCATTCACACCTTTTACCTTTTTTTTTCATTCCTTTTTTTTAAACGTGTCAGAGGCCACCAGGTCGCACCAGTTTGTGCACCAGCGCAGTCGCCACAATATTTCCCAAGGCACGCCCGCCAACCTCTAACGCAAACACGCGAGCTCCGGAATATGCATGTACGCATATGAATGTATTATACCGGGCGATTTACAAAAAATAAGTAAAGACACTAAAAAAATTTTTTTTCTTAATTGCAAGAACTGGAAATGTGGAATAATCGATGTATAAGAATGCTAAAAACCCAAGAAAATTTCATTGACAATATATTTTTTGTTTTATAACATTAGTAGGAAAATAGGGATTGCAAGTGTGTAAACGAAGAGATTGCTGACGAAACTATTCGCTCCGTGCCTACTCATACACTCTCACCAAAGTGAGAATGTGTAGTCGTGTACATACATCAAATTTTTCGTCCAAAAATGCCTTTCCTCACTATTGGCATCGCCACCAGCATACATATACACGACTACACATTCTCACTTTGGTGAGTGCGTATGAGTAGGCACGGAGCGAATAGAATTAGAGAATACAAACAAATATAGAAACGCAGTACACAGAACAGGGAGCCAAACTGCTGCAAATAATTTCAGAATTGAATTTGTGTACAAAAATCAAATTGGCATCTATAGCGTCTATTTTTCTTTATTACCATTGATATTTAATTCTGTTCAACAGATATTAATATAGTGTATATCGTTGTGCAATAACGGCAGATTTCATCGATGATAAACTTTAGTTGCTCGTAGCTCCTATAGTGGATCAGCGCAACCATAAGGAATAAAAAAACGTATCCAGTCTTTTTAAGTCACTTTGAAACGAAACTCATATCCTAAAAACAACCACTAAGGAACAGCACTATAGTATGATATAGTTGCTGCGAAAGAATAAAAACGAAAAAGCCACCGTATGGCAGAGGATAATGTTTCGACAAAAATCTTTTGTGTTATGGTTGCTTCTTGGTTCTAATGTGAACTTCACACCACTGTTCAACGGTTGTTTTTTGATTTTGTTGTAAATTAATAATTTTATAACAGATTCGTAACTAAAAAGTCACAGTTGCCTCGATTCACTTGGGTCACTAGGAAATTGTTGATTACACGCGGTGTTTCAGCGACTTATGTTACAATGTAATTTCTTTTTGCAATAATTTTTTCTTCTTGGAACCATTGTGCAGAGTAGTTGAAAGATCTTTTCTTTCTTCAACTGATCTTTCGTAATATAATACTGCAAGTTTGTGTTATCACGATTCTCCATTTGTTTAGTACGTTGAGAGGCACCCTGTATATCCACCCGCGGCATTTACCCTATATCTTTACTACATCACAGTACTTCCACTATATCAAACTGTGCAACGCTTTCCCGGGCTGTGAAATCCACGAGATTTTCATTACAAATCTCGCAGCCTCAAGTTTCGAATCTTTTTTTCATACTAAAAATATTTACGGATTTCAGTTGACCTAATTCTTATTTCGTTTTTATCTTGAAAATACCGAGAACCTATTGAATTAAATTTGTAATAATTTGCAAATATTTTCATATTTAAGAAGAATGACAGAAGGTTGGAAATTTGTATATATATGCGAATATGGATTCGTTTCACTTATTTATTTCCTTGGTTCGTGCAAAAATATATTGTGTACGTGACAGTAGAGTTGAACAACAACAAAATTATTTATGCGATCGATAGATTTCAGTAGGGAAAATTTCGTTGTTTCTCAGCCGTTGGGTATTTTCTATGTGCCAAATGGATGGAGGGCGTTGGAAAAATCTCGTGATACCACTAAGTAGGGACTTTTTCAACATATTACCGGCACCAATGCCGGCACGTACTACGAAATACTACTACGCGCAGAACAGGGAAACATCGGGGGTCAAAGGGATGAGGGGACTCATACGCGCTACCGGCACTTAAGTTTGCCCCCTGCCGTTAACGTGTATAACCAAACGGGGTTCTCACGGATTCCGTGCAGGTCACGCAGGGGCGCAAGTCCGTCTCTTCTAGTTCTCTCTCTCTCTCTCTCTCTCGCTTTCTCTCTGTCTTCCTCTTTCTCGTCACCTCTCTCTATCGCTCTTTACCCGCATCTCGTTTTTCTCTCTTACTCATACATCCCCACCGGAGCCGTACTAACCTCTGTCGTTTATCCTTTCGTTCATTCATTCACTCATCTAGCATTCGCCGTTTTTCCCTCACGCTCGTATGTGTACACGTATACATTTTTCTCCCACTTTCTCCCTCTCTCTTACTTTACTCAACTTTCATACCCGCATACCGAAGCATCTCACCGGACCCCCATACTATACTTTTCCGGATTTAGACCCCCCCCCCCTAAACCCTTTTCCGTGGGCTGGTACAGAACATCCGCAACAACGAGATGACCCTCGTCAAGTGTATCGGGTCACCGTTCCCTTCATATACTTAGTAAAGTTCCGTGACCAGCAAACCACAATCAGTTCTACCGTCTCGAACCACAGCTGATTCTCCACAGTCCGCGAAAATTTAGACGCTTTTGATTTTTATCTCAGCACGGTTTATTGTTTTAACAAGAACGTTTTTTTTTATGCAACTCTGTCACGTGTTATTATTATTAAAAAATTGTCTTCGTTTATTTAATAACTTCACATGGAATTTACATAATAATACAGGTGGCAATTATAGGCTTCTTTTTTGTGAAAAATAATTGATTATTTTATGTTTGAGCTAATGATTATTATTTAATGGCGAAGTGTCAAAATTTTTTTCCCATAAGTTTCACCGATTTTTGCACGATCCCAGGAAAACATTGCGTGCCATCTTCGTTTTTGACGTCAGCAAAATCACGCTCAAGAAGTACTTCAAAACCTGCTCGGGCAGCATTGTTCGCAGCAAACGTTGATGTAAACACCGTTGAAGTTGCTTTGAAATTATACGCCGCTGCCATTTCGTCGCTGAGAATTCAAAGACGAAAGGTTACAAAATAAATATAATTTACAGACTCGTTTGATCGATATATAACGTAGTTTGGTCGAAGATCGTCCGAAGACTCACCGTGCATCAAGCAGTTGAAATCCGAGACCTTGACCACGAAATTTCGGATCAACGCATAAACCAAATGCCGTTAATATCTCATCGACGTTGAAAAACTTTCGAATATTCTTTTCTTCCTCTAAATCATGCATAAGGCGGAACATTTTTATTGCTGTTTCCGATCGAAACTGCCAAAATGTTAAAAATATTTTAACCTCGAAAGCATATTACACGCATTACGATGAAGTAATTCTTTTTTTTTCACTTATTAAATTAAATTATTATTATTTATTTCCACAGTAGTGGCATGTAAAAAAAGTTTAATACAAAAATGAAATGAATTGATGGTAAATATTAATAACGATCAATTTGTAGAATTATTAACTATATAATAAATGCAAAATTTTACGATGTCATATAATCATTATCATTTGTAGAATTTTAATCTGCAATTTTGACGCGATTTTGATAAACCACCGCTAATTTTATTCCGAAAAGGTTATCGTTATAAACATTTTTCTTGGTTGATAAATAAGATATGCTGTAATGAGACTCCACCTCCAATTTATTTGATTATTGTATCAAACATCGCGAATAACTATTGTGAAAATTTAACACTCATTTGATCAATTCGAAGCAGCTAATTTATCCTTGCGGAGATATAACAATTTTTTGTGTTGAGTAAACAACAATAAATCAATACTGACCGCAGTGACGACGATAGAAAGCGTATCTCTTATTTTATCTTGACTGACGTATTTGAAGTTTTTTTTCACTAATCAGAGATATTTTTTCATGTGGCATGATAAATAATGCACAATCACAACTATTTTCTGCTTTTCTCGACTTGAAAAAATAACACAACGACCACAATAAAATCGCAACGTGACTGTTGCTTTGAAACGAAAAGCAGCCATAAAAAGTTTATTGAGAAACTTTATTATGTGGCTCTATTCAAGTTTCAATTATCTTCTGTAACTTATAGGAAAGCAAAGTGCAATTGTCTAAAAGTTGTAGCTAAAAAAAAACAACCAAATAGCAACCATACGGTTGCTTGTTTGCCATTATGCACCTCGTTTGTTGTTGGGTTTAGGATGAATTATGTTTGAAAGTAACTTTGAAACTGTGTATACTTTTTAGTCGCTTTACTTATCCTCTGGGAGATATTTGAGCTCGAACCTCTTCAAGGAGCTGTTTCGTTTTTTTTTTTTTTTTTTTTTTTTTTAAGGTATTTTTATTGCGAATGAAGCTTGATTGATCAATCGATATTGAAAATGATATTGAAATATTAATTTTCGTTACCTCGATTGCCGTTTTCATTGTTTTGTCCAAAATATCACAGGCTACAACCGTCATATTGACACCGGCCAAGACTGGTTTAGGTTCGTTTCCATCCATGAGAAAAGCTCCGACAACGATACCTTTCTGGAGAGGCAAGCTCCATAATTTACGAAAATCTTCAACTGCTACTGGATCTTTAATAGCCTCTGAAAAATTTTATCGAAAAGTATTTTCGCCATGAATCTAATCGTTTGTGAAAATCAGAATTGTCTTATGGCCCGAATTCACAAAAATAGCTGTAACTTTTTTTTTATTCAAAATTTCAGCCCCAGCCACCGCTCATTCTCTTCGTTCTCAAATTATCTTCTATTTTATCATTGTTTAATTATCGGTGAATTTTTAAAGTTTAACAGAGAATGAAAAATTCGGTTTTTAAATCGTGCACCCCCCAGGGCAAAAAGACGAGAGTTATCCGTTTCACTGCAAACACCTTGTGGAGCATATTTCTTTGTTGCAAATTTTTTTCTGAAAATGTCACATCTGTCTTTACCAATTTTTGCATATTTATTTAATGTGCGACTTTTCTCAAAAGTGACGGGATGGTCCCATATCACAATCTGACCAAACTAATTTTTTGTGTTAAATTTTCTCGATGTCATTGCACTTAGAAAAAAAAAACTCACTTAAATTTATGCATATCGGCTCATCCTTCATAAATACTGTGCACATTAAGTCCATAACATCATCGAATCGATCTTCGGGTACTTCCTGAATAGAAAAACGTAAAGTTCTTCCATCGGTTGTTTTTTTTCGACCTTCAACAACTCGCCATACTTTTAATGGACCAGGTTTTCGCTTCCAGCCCAATAAATCGTCACTGTATTTTATCTATTTTGACATTTTATTACGTTCTAAGAGCGCTGATGAAAAAGTTCTCGTCCTAAACTGCAAGCGCAGTTCTGTGTTGAGTACTGATGTTTCTTTGAGCTCCTTTCGGATTTTCAAGATCACGAAAGCGTTGAGCACACGCGAGTATATTCAAGATAAGATTTACGTCACATTAAAAGGACCGATTACTGATTAAACTTATTACTAACAATCTAATCATCGCCCATTCCCTGCCTCCCGTCGGTTGCATAAATATTTTTCATTGAATCTTGAAGCTCTCATCGGAGTATTTTCTCTCCAAGATTCACATTTTCATTTCCCAAATACTGGAGTTAATTCAAACGACAATTTTTTTTTTTTTTAAATGTAAAGCCGAAAATTGAAGTGTCTTGGAAATAAGCTCGCCAAATATATATATATATATTTTTTCGAGATTGAAGATGCATTGTTACATCAGTTCTAAACCGGATTCAATGGAGTTTAAAACTCCGGCGAAAGTGTGTCTAACGATAGTTTTTACTTGTTGCCAGAAAATTTAAAAACCATCCGAATAGAGATTTTCATGGGAATCCAAGAAAAATCACGTGGAGGATTTTTTTTCGATATTATTGAAATTTTTCGACATCAGCAACCAGATTGATAAAAATTTCAATAGGCTGATTTTAAGCCGTTCTTGCTCAGTCCACGAAATTCGCGTTTGCACTGCCGAGACATTGAAGACTAGTAGATAACTTTAAAACAACTGGTCCATCTCTAGTTTGTGCGAACTCAATTGAATCATAAGATTGTAGAAATTAAATTTGACGAAATTTTATGAAAATAAATACGAACGTGAGTCAATGGAAATAAAATTGAGAAACTTCGAAAGATCGTGTGTTCAAAAAAAAAAACCATAAGATTTTATCCTGTATTCTCGTCCACTAGATTTTCGTAATATTGAGAATTCGTATAACAACAATCAACCAAGACTCGGTCCTGCACTGTCTTGCTGTTTGATTTTTTTGTTCTACTCTTTTTTTTGTTATTCGAGTCAGACGAATCTTATGCAATGTTATATATCGAAATCACGAGAATAATATATGAATTATTTTGACCTCGGATTTCTTCATAGTGATAAGATAAAGCAGCTGGAGAAAAAGCAAGAAGGAAGCATCAGACAACTCTCGACCTTGTATTTAATTTAATAAAACAATTATAGTTATATGACCATTCTACTAAATTTAATAGTTTTCATTGATACCGTGAAAACGAGATTTTATTGAATAGGTCAATTATTTTGTTGAATAAGGTCAACTAAATATTATTGTATCGTAATACATTTTTTGTCAATTCAAGATTGAATTTTTGTTTTTTAGGGACCCTCAGCGAACAATACTGTTGGAATGACAAAAATTCTGTTATTATCCAATTAAATTTAAGTTTCCGTTATCAACAAAACTTTTGTCGATAACAATTGTTGAATCAACAATTTTTGGTTATTTTTCAAACTCCAAATTCTATAACAAACATGTTCCTAAAAGTTGACATATTTTTAGATTCCTATAGAATATAACAAACATACTTTATGAGATTACTCCGTAAGGTATATCCCAGTTTTCAAGAATTAAGCGAAGAGTCAACTTTTAAACGTGACTGTGGCGAGACGTTAACACTCGAACAGAAATGCATTTTTTTTTTTGTTTTTGGCGGGCTCAGCTTGCGCGAGCTTGTAAAAGTGATACACTGAAAGTGTATAACTGAAGTGTATAACTGAAGTGTGTCACTGTAGGTTGTAGTTAGTTCATAGTAATGGCCGACGATAGCGCTCAAGTCTGACTTGGCATAACAGATGGATAGCCCCATAGAGACCTGAGAAGAGGATCCGTACATTTCGTTTTAGCTCTGGTTATAGGCAGAGCTTGACAACGTCGACGTGACAAATGAGTCTCCTGTGACGATAAATGTACCAAGTAGTAAACCTTCGAGATGGTAATCCCTGAATTTGACAATAAAAAAGACTGAAACATTTAAAATTTGCTTGAAAAGATGATTTCTCACATCGGCGACAATTCCGAACCAATTGCGGATTCGATAAAAAACAAAAACAAACGTTTAGAGTTCACTGATTTCTGATTGGTCGGAAAAGCTGTCAACTAGCGATACTATTTATAATGCACGTGTCTCCCATTTGTGGTACTAAATGTGTCCCGGCCTCTAGACAAACTTGGCGATATAAGTACATATTCGACGATAAATATTCAAGGGACCTCTGTGTCTTTCACTTTTGAAATAATTACGAAATGAGATTGTCCTGAGACAATTCCGTTATGGCAAAATTATTGAAAATTGACGGAAGTCTGGGGGAAGGCGTGAGTTTTTTCAAACCAATTCTTATATATATTTTTGTAGTCATTTTATACACATAATTTTCTTTTTTTATTGTATCATTTTTGTTCATATTTGATTTCTATTCTTTTCATCGTATCTTTGTTGAACATATTATGGAAAAATCCGATTTTTAATTGCAATTCTTGATAGATAGGGTGGCCAAGTTCTGCGAATAGCTGTAAGCCTCAGCGCTCTTTATGGCATCCCGATAGAGATAGAAAATATTCGCGCTGGTCGTCCAAAGCCTGGTCTTGCGGCACAACATCTCAAGGGTGAATATTTCCTCTAAATTTAACAATTTCCATAAAAGCCTAAGGTTTCAGTCTTTGAGAATCAATACTATCATTTGTGACTGATATTTTAGTGGTCGACTTACAGTCATTACAAAAGAGCTCATTTGCGCTTGATTTTTATAAGGGCTTTGCTGTTTTTTGCCTGAATTTTTATGAAAATATTACACAATCATAATTTGTTCTCAGGTATGGAATTGGTGCAAGATCTTTGCAATGCCAATGTCAAAGGAGGGTACGTAGGCTCGACTCGTCTAGAATTCCATCCTGGTTGTTTGAAAAGTCAAAAAAAAGAATTTAAAGCTGACACTCAAACGGCAGGCTGCATAGGTCTCCTCGTTCAAGTCGCTCTTCCGGTGGCACTTTTTTTACCTTCCGAAGAACCTATAACCATTATACTCAAAGGTGGTACGAATGTACCAATGGGACCTCACATTGAGTATCTCACTGAAGTTTTTCGACCTCATCTTAACAAATTTGGAGGAGATTTTGACTTCACTGTGCTAAAAAGGTATTTTCTACAATTGTGAGCATTTACATACCCTTCCTTTTTTTCACAAAACGATTCACGGAACGATTTTTCCTCCAGCATCCAAAAAATCTGTGTCCACGAAAGTGTAAAATGAAATTTTCATTTATAAATACAATTTTTTCTTGACTCAACTTCACGGAAGCTTCATAATTTCAGAAATAAAATCACTGTTTGATTCAGATTTTAGCTTTTCCGTATCGCAAAGAAATTTAAAAATATGTTTGTCTCTGAACGTTTCCTAAATATTTACTTAATGACAAATTTTTCTGGTGTACTTTTTTTTAACTTGAGAATTCAAATCGGTTCATTCTAACTCTTGGTTTGTGAATGCAGTTTTCTCGATCGTAGGATGAACAACGAATCTACAAATTTTTGTTTTTTCTATCCTCCATTAAATTGAAGCGCTTCTGAGATTTTGTCAGAATAACGCGTATCCTAACTTGTGAAAGAACGTAGAAAAATCTGATATTTTATTGTAAAGAATTATTTTGCAGGGGTTATTATCCAAAAGGAGGTGGTGAAGTGCATTTGCGAATAAAACCTATCAGAAATTTAACTGCCATTGAAATGATGATGCCTGGAGATCCGACCGGAATATCTGGATGGTCGTATGTTGCTGGATCTGTTAATATAAATGTTCGTATGAAATACAACATTTTTCATAGTGGTAAAAAGTCTTATGACCTTAATTAATCTGCGTTGTAAATTTTCATTGTAAAGGAAGCTCATAGGATGGCCGAAGATGCGAAAAGAACGATATCCGATCGTCTTGCTACAACGAGTATTCCGATACCATCAATAAACATCGAGGCTTACCGGGAGGACAGAGGAATGGCCGTGGGCAATGGATCTGGAATAAAGTAATTAGAAAAAAAAACTAATTTTCTACGGTTACTTTTATTCATCTTCAAATGAATGATTATTAGGAACGTGAATGGAAAGTCCAGTAGAATTCTGAATCATTTAAAGCCTCAATAATTAAAAGCATGTTTCATGCGAAAGAACGTAATCACAATCACTCGTTTTGATTTTTATTTAAATTAATATTTAACTGTTTGCAAAGTTTTCGCAAAAACGAAAAAGCGCATTGGAAACATAATTTCAAATAATCTTGTCCTTTTTTTACGTTTGTTAGTATTTTCCAAACTATAATTTATTTCTAATTTCTTCAATATAATTATTCGAAGGCAAGAAATAAAAACATATTTACATTTTTTTTTCTTTTCAATACCAGTATTGTTTGCCAAACGAGTAGTGGATCAGTTTTCGGTGGTTCCGGCTTGGGTTCGAATCGTCGGGACGGACCTCCACCAGGAGTCGAAGCCGCTGATCTCATTTTACAACCTTTGATTGGCGGGAGTTGTGTCGATGACCACATACAAGATCAGGTTTTTATATTTTGTATTTAGAAAAAATATTTCTTTCATACTACTCCGGATTTAATCATAAGAAGACTTCATGAAAAAAAAATATGTTTTTGGCAGATGATACTTCTGATGGCACTGGCCAAAGGACGTTCTCGTATATTGCTGGGTGAACGGAAATTGACACAGCATACGGAAACGGCTATACAAATAGCAGAAATCATGCTCCGCAATCGTGGACTTCATTTCACGCCTCGAGATACCGCAAGCGATGGTGATACGGGCACTTTTGTTCTCGAATGTGACGGTTGTGGTCTTGTCAACGAAGCTGTTTCACCGTCTTAATAGTTTCAGAAATTGCGACGTTTTCGGAATTTTTATTTTTATTTGGTATTTCATTTCTCGTCAGTTTTTACCAACGTGTACGGGCGAGTGAGTCATAAACGATGAATGCGGTTTTGATTTTTCTTCCACACGTTCCAGACAATCCATTCGCTCTGTTGTGCCGATTCTATTCCGCCTTATAATTCCAATTTTATCATTCAAGTGATATTTCCAGTTTACAAATAAATTTAAATCATTGCCATGATTTCAATGATTTTAGAATAAAATCTTTGGATATTTTAGTTTCTCATATTTATTCCTGCTTTGGTCGGAAGAATGGTGCCATCGCTCGTAGAAATTCTTTTTGAAATTCCTCGCAGGAAAATCTACTGACCGAAGCCCTGAAACAGTAAAATATATAGAAAGTAGCAGTGATGTTTTTTGAGTTTTGTGTTATGATAAATTTTTTCAAACGTCAAGTTTTTATTGTCATTTTCCAGGTCAAATCGGTAAAAAATTAATTTATTCGTTTCTACAAACTTTCAATCTATTCGCAATTATGATATTCAAAGGAAAAAGGGAAAAAAGACTTTGTTCGAACAATATAAATCGCAATACATAAACTTTATTTCCTACCTCGCAGCAGTTCTAATTACGTTCCGTTCTTGTGGATCCATATTTATCACGTGAGCCAAAACACGACCATACTCTTCAGGATCATCCGCGAGAAATCCTGTTCGACTACTAGCCTGAGTTTCAATAATATCGGCTCTGGAAACGAAACAAAATAGAATAACTGTCATTAACTGGAATCTTTGACTCACAGAAAGTATTTAAATTGAGTTATCTATTGTTTGGAGGGAAGATTTTTTCGTTGAGGAAAACTAAAAGATTCAAGAAAAATATGAAGATGCAATAGGCTATTTACATTTACTAAAAAGTACCTCGGTCCACCAGACGCATGAGCAACCATGAGCAACCCAGCGGCCATTGACTCCACAACGCTGATGCCAAAATGTTCATTCCACATTGCGTGCAAACCTATTGTACCCAATTGAAGTTCATCAACGAGCTCCGGATACGGAAGGTTCAGTTTGAATTCAACGTTGTCTTCGAGGGATAAGTGCTTGGCAAAATCCTGCATATCCTTCACCCGAGTCTCATCCTCAGCGTTACGACAAGAGCCAATTAAGATTAGTCGTATCTAAATAAAGTGCCTCTAATTAATACAGTCATTATTAGCCAAAATACACTTTCAAGAATCATAGTCTCCCGGACTTTTATTGTATTCGATATTTTCATTGTTTTATTTTTTATTCATTCACTGTAGTCTTTTGAATGATAGAACGGAACTTCGACAAATTATTTCAACTCTTCGACTAAATACTGATTTTAATTTGCACAGCCAAATATGCATTTTTCTGGATTTTGTATAAAACAAAATTTTATTGACCTGCAAATTAAAATTAGACATTAGACATTTTCATAAGCATTTCTACTTCGGTTGCAAAATAATATAAAAAGATTTCAACATGTTGGATTTTTTATAATGCTTTAAAAATCTTTTAATCCAATTCAGACCATAGAAAAATATTTTTAGTTTGTTTTAGAGGCCCTTTTCAAGATCTAGAAAAAATTCAAATTCTTGTTGAATTTCGACAAAGTATGTGACACCTACATTATGATCAATGATCATTTTGAAAATCACAATTTTTACCATGCAATGCAGTTTTTGATTGTTTCTGAAAAAATTGACTCACCTTTTCCCAAATTTCTTCCGGCAATATTGTTCGCAGTTCGTACATTGCTCTGAGCATCAACGGATGACCTTTTTCAGGTCTGAACTGCGCGACAGATACGATCCTGATGAATTCTCCCTTCTGATCGTCTTCGAGAAGCGGTAATTTCGTCAAATGTTCGACATCGCACGGAGGAAAAACTCGGTGAGTTTTCAGGGGACATTTCCATATGGCATTAATGTGATCTTCGGTCCATGAAGAATTAACCATGACCGTCTCAGCGCATCTTCCGGTCCAACCGTACATCTGAAATTAAACATTGATGTAACGCCATACGACTTTGGTACAGAATTCTGGAATCATCTATTTTTCAAACTACGTTATTATTTCAGAAATTTGTGATATTCAAGAATCATAAAAAGGACTTTCGTTACGTTCCAGTTGTGTGGAACATTTTTTCTCTTTTTCTTACTTAAAATATAACGATGCAATTACCATAGCAAACAATTTGTAGTATAATATTTTTGCTGCTGAGAAAAATGGATTTCTTGCGATAACTCGATGATTGTTGTGCGATATTATTCTCTTGTAGACATGCTTCAGCATGTCAGTCGATATTGTGGGATAATGGGTGTAAGTGCCGACTCTGCAACCACCAATGTACCTGAAGAGTGGATACGTGAACGCATAGCCCATAGTATCGATGTAAATATCTATCAAAAAAATACCAATTAATGACGGTTTAGTATTCCACATGAAATTTGATATTCCACGCGAGATATCTTAAATGTCGCAAACTTTGACCACATGATTATTTACCTGGTTGCAGAGCGTTAAGAGCTTCGATTCCGAGCCAAATAGAACCAAGACTTTGACCCAAGAGTGTAAAATGGGGGTACGTATTAGCCTCAACCCACTTTCTCTTGTGCAAATATACAAATTCTACCCCAGGCTGGATTTTGACATTAAAAACTCTTTCAACTCTTCTGACAATCTGTTCAGGATCAACTTCGAGATCTCCAGTGTAAACGGCTATGTGAATATTCGAGTACCTGTACCAGGAAATATAAAAAAAAGTATTATATTTATCATTAGGAAAATTAATCTAAATGATACTTTGCAACGATTACATACTCTTTCTGCAAAGCGGTAATGGCTTCCCAAAGCACTCTTTCTCCACCTCCTCCGGCATTGCAATAAGGATGGAAAAAGCCGATGACAGTTTCTTTTCTGGATTTTTTGAGCCTTCTTTTAGCAAATACTCGCCGCCAATAAATTATGAATGCTGGTAAAATTGTCAATATACAAAAAATTTTACACGTTACCAGGAATAAGAGGACTTTAATAGCCCCTACAATCGTTCCACTGAAAAAAATCATAACAATGAAATCAATTATTCACTTCACCTTAGAACAAAAAATACAAACTATTTGCACAGTTCTGTTGGTTTTTTTTTTTTTTTTGCAAAAATTAGCACAGTATTTATTTGAACTGGAAAATGAAAGAAAAATAAGTACAAGATAACCTCACTTTGCGTGAAGTATTCAAAATTTTAGTAATACATTCAAGTCGTATTATTCTTACGTTAAACAGCAAAAATTCCACATTTTCACGATCTATTTTGCCTCAGAAGGTTTAATATCACAATCAAGAGAAATGCCAACGTGGAGTAATCCGAAAAATACACAAGTACAGTCACTTTCAAAAAGTTTCGGTTCAAGCCCAATCGATTCTAATGCCGGCTGTGTTCGATTCTTGCATCATTTATGATGAAGAACATTATTATTAAAAACAGTTGAACTGTCGAGATAAATAATTTGGGAAAATATCATTATTGCAATGGAACATTTTGTCTATGGGTTTCTCGGAAAGAGTACACTAAGAATATTGTCAGCTGGACGTCAGCTGGACATTTGGACCAGCGGTCGTTATTACCATTACTATTATCATTATCCCTCGTGCCGTTAGGAAATATATATATAACAATCCACAATCGAATCTCTGTTCGATATTTTTTATCGATGCGTCGAATCACTTGAATCGAAGAAATAATCATAATAATCACCGCTATATATATATATATATATATAGCCGTAAGTTGTGTTATGTGTCTTGGTGTGTTGGACGCTGCTAAGATGATCAGACGGTCACCACACCATCACCATCATCGTCATAACAAATCGCCCATCCGAATACGTGCGTGCTTCTGTAATTTCATTTCGATGTCTTAGCTATAAATCCTAATAATTTCGCGAGTAACGACGAGTAAAAATTGTGTAATGAAATGTGCTATTAATCAGCAGAAAACGTGAGTAACCAAAAAAACCTTGTGACGCATAAACTTTCCATCGTTTGTACGATGCTGCGAAAATTCAAAAAAATCATTTCTCCCACACAATTTTTCCATTGTTCTTTTTCTGCGAAATTTCATCTTACTTAGTCCAGAAGATTCTGACAATGACTGTCATGTTAAAAAGTGAAGTTCATTGTTTTGATCTATCGAGTGAAAGTAGGTCACTGTAGATTTGTAAAAATTTCGATGGAAAAAAATCCACAAGTGTCAAAAATGAAAAACAATCGTATTATATTGCTTGAAATTCGACTATGCATTTTTGGTGAAAAAAGTTCACGAATATGGCCATCATTATGGTGAAAATTAAGATTTCGTGGTAATACTGATGGAATATTAGTTATTTTATTGTTCTTCACTATTTCAAGGAGACCGTGGCTTGCCATTGTGTTATGGTATTGAAGTTTGCACAGTTGGAATTCAGCAGAATATATTTTATTCTCATTGTTCTTTCTTATTTATAAAATCGTTCAAATTTTTATTGCAGATTTAGTTTTTAGTGCCAAAAAAAAAGATTGCCTATAGTGTCTATGACTTGTGGACTCTACTAAAGAACAATAAGGCATTCGTTTCATTTTATCCGTGTCAACTTGAACATCATATTTTTCGTTGTACACAAAGTAACAAAGTCAATGAATGATAATATTTAAAAGAAAACTGATAAATTCCATAGAGTTTGTAGATGAGACTAACAGCATTGATGACAGGTTATGTCAATTTAGTCTTTGTTATCTTTCAAATAATATCCACGCACACTTTTTAGACAAATTGTATTTATGAATGAAGAATGCAGTGCAATATATTGCCAATTTTAAACTTTTAACCATGTAAGAATTGATGCTCGGTAGTTTTTTTACCATGGTTATTCGATGACATTAATTTGACTCGAAAAACGATCAATAATCAAATTCTGAGTAGGAACAATCACATTAAATTCTCATTTGGAAAGTAAAGACGTCTTCCTCCTTAATGTCAATGACTTAATAAAAAAATTTCATTAATGAAGATAAATTAATGGATTGTTATCGCTGGCCATTTTGTTATCTTTTTATTCTTTGTCACCGTTATTTGTACAGAAGTACACCAGGGAAGCTTCTTTCATTCTTGTATTATATTTTATATTTGTTTTCCAGGCAACAATGGACTTATGGAATGACCAAGACATTGATGCACGCACAGAAAATACTAGACAAGAATCGCCGCCTTCATCTGGTTTGTGAAATTCTTTTCTATAGCTTCTCATGTCATTTTATTATACAACTCTTTTGAAATGATAAGATATTTTTCATAATGAGGTAATTTATTGATTTTTATCAATATATTCTACATGAATTTCAATACTAAGAAAAAAGTTGAATAACTTTGATTTATCGTTTATTACTCAATTCACAAAATCAACCATTCTTACGATATCATCAGTTACAATATTTGAATCAAATTTTGTTGGGGCCTGAAAACAAAATCAACTAGAAATTCTGCCAATTTCAAAAAGTCATGAAAAAAGAAAATATTCTTTGCTGCACTGCAAATATGCAAACTGCAATACCACAAAAATATATGAGAACTTTTGCTGACCAGTTTGACAGAATTGATGTATATTTTTCATCGTTTACAATGGCAATCAAACAACAACAAACAAGTAATTCATTCACTGCGAGAAAAGAATAATTCGACCTTAGAATGCTTCGGAGACCTCTTTGTTTTTGTTGCTGTGCATCGATCAATGTTAGAATCTCTTTTTGTAGTTTGGCAGAGTTGAAAATTTACATTTATTTTTTGACTATGATAAATAATAAAATCTGTTTTTGGGAAGTAAAATCTCAATGTTGTTGTGTTCCAACAATGCAAACTTCAATACCATTGTCTTTTAGCATTGCATTGTAATTTATTTTTTATATTTTATCAAAGTGATTTCTGATTCTGTTCTAGAAAAGAAAAGCGAAGTACAAATGGAAACATCGAAGAGTCAATCTCCGCTGAATCGGTGAGTCAACCTACAATATAAATTAATCTAAATAAAACTAATAGTTCATAACTATTGCCTCTAAAATTACCAGCAAAAAAATTATGGTATTTACCATTTATTCTGACCATTTTTCATATCGCAACCTCTGATTATTTACACATGTCCTAGCGCAAATCTTATCTTTCCTAATGAATAGTAATGAAAAAAGAATACTAAGACAAATTCTTAGCTTAAAAAACTACTTTGTTGTAGAGCGTTGCACGTAAGCTCAGCAGCTCCAAAGTATTATTTCTATTGACTGTTTGTACTTACTTTTTAAATAGCGAAACTTTACTCTTTCAAACTTTCCATCGACTATCAAGTTCTAGAATAACTTGTCACATAGTTCAGAGAAAATAAAATGCAGATCATTTGATGTACGGTTGCAGAAGACATAGACGATGTTATTGGAAGGCAGTTTAATGTGTAAAAAGTGCAACATTTTGATCACAAACTTATGTGAAATTTTTACCTAAACATCGAGGGAATTCCCTTAATAAGCAAGTGGCACTTGATGGCAAAGTGAAGGAACAAAGAAAACGACTTGTGCTGGTCTCATTATTATTTACGTCAATAGCCTTCTGTTTGCATTCGATTTCGTCACATTTCCTTATCGTTGTAAACCTGATCGTTTAAAAAATAATATGACCGTAGAAGGAAAAACCAGAACCGTGAAAGTGTCGTCGAAGCATATCAGTCAAAAGTATTACTTATTTTGGTTCTTCCTTTTCATCGGGCTCCGTGACTCGTTGATTATTTGAAAATGTTCCCGGAAGAAAAAAAATAGATAGAGATTACGTAGAGAAATAAAATTTATATACAAAGAGATAAAATGAATGGTTGAGACATTTGAACGATTAAGTTCGTGATGTATATCGTTGTTCGAGTGACAAAACCGAGGTGAAATTTATTGAACGAAATATTCAAGTTACTTCGCTAACGAATGGTGAATCTATCCAGTCGCGTCTTTTATGTGCCCCTCAGTTATGTGCAACTTTTAGTTTCTTCTGTGTGTTTTCTTTTTTTTAAGAACTATTGCGATTGTAAAAACTTTACACGCTCAGTATATTTGAACTGAGCCTCGAAATTTTAATAAAATCCATTTTCTGGTGTTTCTCGTTGATGTTAAAGTTAACGTTTAAAAAACTCATATTATGAGGAATTCCGGATGGCATTACAAACCACTGAAGAACATACTCTTTTTAGGGTGAGTTCCTATCCGTGTAAGTTATTTTAAGGCTCTATTGATGTTCAGAATTCTGTTTTTGGAGAACATTTGCGGGATAGAATAAATTTAAAACTGTTTGAGATTTTTTCCCTAACATTTCGTAAACATATTTATTGGTTCTCTGAAAACACGTACAAAATTTTTTCAAGAAAAATTTAAAAAACGATTTACAACTTTAGTGACCTTTTTTTTCTAAAATATGCATTTTCAATTGGCGACCACGATATCTCAATAACTTTTGATCACCATCATCATCAAAAAATCATTTTTCTGTTCGAATCTTCTAGAATTACGCACAAAACTGATACAGATTAATAATATATTTGGATTTTTTTTTCGGATGCATAGAACGTTCGGCATTCTGGTCGCCAACCAGAACTTTTTTTCTCCATTCAATTTTCCTAAATCATACAAAGCTATGAGCTAACATTTTTTACATTATTTTTTATAAATTTGTATATTTTTATTTCGCAAATAATTCTTTGAAATAAATCATTGCCGGGGGACGAAGATTCCGCTTCGTGTAATAGAGTGGGAAGAGACAATAGCGTTTACATTCTCGATTCTTTGGAACTTCCGGACGAAAACTTAGCGAAGGAAGCCACCGCTGGCTGCTCTGACAGAATAGACGACGTTACGGTCTCTCGGTTCACATTTTGCTTTGAACATTGCACTTCCGCTGTAAGAAACTTACATTCAATGGACTCGCCATTGAAAGAAAAAGCTCAATTGATCAGTGAAACGTGCTGTGAATCGGCGCGTACAAAGTGTGATGATTTGTTGAAAAAGGTTATTACATTGAAGGTAGCACAAGTTTAAATCGTATCGTTCTGTTCTTTTGATATGTACGATTGATTCATTTGTCCTATTTTTCATATAAAGATTTTTTTTCCCAATTTAAAAATCATTCAATAAAATTCAAATTTTTTAATGTTACTAAATGTCTTAACAAAATTCATTGCAAAACCTGTGATATATCATTTGCTCTATAAGAAAAATTCAGAATTACGATTCTCGATCAAAATTCTTGACTTTATGGACAAACTTCGTCCTTCATATGTTCTTCCGTAACTGAGAAAAAAAATCTGTTGAAAAGTTCCAGAATTATTTTGTAAAACGTGAATTTTTTTACTGCTCCCCATAAGAATGCGTGTTAAATTTTGTAATATTCGTTTGACCACTTCTGGAATACAGGTTGCTGAATCCTTTTGAAATTTCGCACGTAGTTTCATAATAGAGCCCGCGAAGTGTCTTTGAAATTTGAAAAAAAAAATCCTGTAGAAGAACGCTTTTGCGAGACTACTATTTAAATGAAGATTTTTTAGTCTTCGAAACATAATGAATAAATATATGCTGTGACGAATTTAAATTACATATTGACAATAAATTCATATTGAAGTAGCAGTAAAACTGTATTTCTAAGAGCGGCAAATAAATGTACTCGAAAGTTTACAAGCAAAACACGTAGCTCGTATTTATAAACATAAGAAAACTACTTTCTCTCAGTTTTTTTTTTAAATTCATTTCAATTGTATATAGAATTTTATACACTATGCAAGTATTCGCAAGATTCACTAAAAAAAAAAAAAAAAAAAATACAAGTCCATTAATGAATAAATGGCATGGATCAGTCGGTGTGAGCTGCCTATGAGTTTGAGAGAGTTAGCTGCAGATTTCTAACATTTTCCACACGGTTCGTCCGATGGCAAGGAAAAAATTTGAGCGAATTTTTGCCATTTTCCACCCTTTTTTCATCCCAATCGGTTGAACAGTGTCAAAAAATGTAACTTTCGAAAATTCAGGGTGAATTGGGAGACTGATCCATACCCTTGGATTGGGTCTTGGATAAGTAGAGCGTATATTTCCCATGACACGGTTTTAGAAATAATAATGTAATGTTTTTTTTTTTTATTACCAATTACTCATCGAATTTGTCGTTTACTGTCGAATATTCCGAACCCATTGGCCTTATCAACAAACGGTGCATATATATATAATCTTTCATAATAGAATGATTTTTTAGTAAAGGAATACGGAAAAATAATTTTCTTAGAAAATAATAATTCATGGATTCATATTTATGGCAAAATTCACAATTGTTGTCAAAAATATCATTGTCAAAAACTATGATGGGATTTGCTGGAAACAACACGAGTGATACGGTCGTTTTATGTGGGTGCGTAAATACAAAAGCA
Organism: Campoletis raptor; assembly: GCA_948107755.1. Lineage (NCBI taxonomy): Eukaryota > Metazoa > Arthropoda > Insecta > Hymenoptera > Ichneumonidae > Campoletis > Campoletis raptor. Next base: position 17,424,710 of record OX403622.1, read on the forward strand.
TTCACTATATTTCGCTGCGCGAACGTGAGAGCGAGTCTCGTTTCGAATTGGAGCAAGTCGAGTTCCTTTCTCTCGAGTCTTGATCCAACTGAGAATTCTCAATCACGAGGTATGGGAGTAGCACCGCAGTTGATCTCCGGCAGCCTTCAAATTCGAACGTACGCTGCATGTTTCATTGAGATTTTTTATACGTTCGAACGTAAGGTTATTTCCTGTTGAAAACGCAGAATTGCATCGCGGGTGTAAAGTTAAAAGTATTTTTATTTTCAAAGAGGCAATAATGTTGCGAGTTATTATTTTTATCTCCATGCACCCTTTGTTTCGAACCATTTTAGGGAATGATTGGAAATCACTGTGATATAATCTCGAAAGTGTGTGGTGGATTTACAAATATTGTGATCGTGATTTGTTTTTTTTTTTTCAAATCCCACAAAAAGTTTCTCCTGGCAAATCATTTTTCTCTAAACACCATAAATTTGAAATTAATTGTTTGAAATGACGAAGTTCACCAATCCATCAGTGCAAAAAGTACGTCAGATATACGACAGTATTTCGAAAATTGGTTCACAAAAATCAAACGAACACACAGGACGAGAAAACAATTGTCCTTCGATGCCGGAAGACATGCTGTTGCTCGGGTCAGTACTTTCTAATCGTTAAAACATTTTTCGATCATCAGAGCTCTGATTCTCATTTTTTTAATTATAAGATGTTGCAGTATGTTTCATAATCTGAAGCTTAAGGAAACATTAAATCAGACAATGACAATAGATAAACAATTATTTTTATAAGAAATAACAAGTTGGCACTAAGTTTTTACTTTTGCCAGAAACCTGGAAAACTACCGTTGAAAAACTTGTTTACTTTGAGCTGCCTCGAGCAACTATATCTGAAGAAAATATTATCCGTTATTCAGAATCGCAATTTTTGAAAATGGAAAATGATTAATATTGAAAGAAGATCCCATAGTGGATCGTATTATTGTTGCCGCCATTTTTGAATGTAGATCAACAATAATTGTAAAGATTCACTCGACAGATACGGAGGAAGTGAATATTTTCATTTGGTGAAGTAAACTTTTAACATTTGTTTGCACAAATGGTTTGCACATGCAAATACAAGTTCGTTTCCTGTCAATGTTTACGTTAATGGAATTATTTTTTTTTCTATTGGACCGTGAGTTGTGTTATTGATCCAATGACAGCGTTCAATTAATTAATTCATTCATGTAACCATTGTTCTGACGATCGAAATTATGTCGGGCCTGAATTTCGAACTATTGGAAAAATATATAAATTCACCACTAAATTCCAAATTTCAGAAAATCTTTTCCATTTAAGGACGTGCAACTGTCAAGATCTTTTTATGTTCGTTGTGGTTAACACGATACGAGATAAGATATGGATATTAATCACCTCACGCGTGAAATAAAAACGATTATACTGCATCAAAAAGATCGAGAAATTGGCAGAAAACTTGAACTGTCACTGAATTTAATTCAACTCAAGTTTAATTAATTTAACTCAATTATCAAGAAAACCGATATTTCGAAATGTATTTTTGCTTATATTAACATTTTTTAGGCATGCGATAGTCCTGCGCAGTTCCAGGTACAAGAATGTTATAAAACAACTGTACGAATTTATCGAAAGCAACCAGTTTTCGTGCAAATTACCAAATTTTTCGTTGAATCGTTTCTTCGTTCAAATCCATTGATCCTGAGCATTTTGACTCATTATCACGCAAAACTATCGTTGCGAAGGTAAATATCAGTGTGTCAAACAAACGTTGGTTGGTAAAAAGAAAAATACAATTAAAAATATACTGCTTGAAACTTCAAACTGGTCAAATTCAGAGTTACGTCTAGCTTTTTGATTAATTCTAGAGATAATAAAAAATGTGGAACCGGTCATGTCAATTGATCGACGACTATTAAGTAAACGACACAACCTGTTTATCAAGAAAATACGTGGACCCGCGCATATTTATCGTCTATGCGGAAAGGTGTCACATTATCACGTGGTCGTTTACTACACAGGTGTTTTTTTTCTTCAAGAAAGCGTGATTCATGTGTAGAAAGTGTGACGATTTGTAAGTCGTCGTACCGGTAAAGTTGTCTTTTGGCAATTATCATATCGATCACAAACAGCCTTTTCCATCAAAGTTCGATGCGATTACACCGGGTCCCTAGTCTTATCATTGATAAGACGTCACTAAGTTTGCATATGTAATTCTTTAAGGCCGAGTCCTTCATTCGTATCGATAAATTGTGTGTTTTGATAAAAATAAACATTGAATTGCATGCAAGGTTTTTTTCTTATATTTGAAAATCAATGTCAGAAAAATCTAGACATGATATCGTTACTTTTTTGAAATAATTAAATTCGCCTGAACAGCTGACTGCTGGGAAAACCAACGCAATTATTATCCAGTTTCTCATAATATGTTCCAAACAAATAAATGACATATTGTCGCGTTTCATGGGAATATAAAACATTCCCCATAAAATTCCAACGACAGACGTCAATTCCCTAAGGGATGAAAAAGGGAGAGGCGATGAAGTTCGTCGTAGTTTGAGCTCCGGTAGAGTCCTAAACGAAACTCTGCCGGGATGGGAAAGACAGAGATGGAGAATATTGCGCAAATATTGTTAGGAAATGCGTCAGCGAATCCCGCCCACATTATTTATGATAGGATTCAGAATGCAATTTTTATCACAGTAGAGAATCTTCTATTTTATACTACAACAACGAAGACACATTTAATGAATAAGAATAATTTGTTTTTCATTAAATTCTCGGAAGTCATGCTGTTGTTGATTAATTCTGAATCGTTTTAATTTTGTTACAAAATAATAATAGATCTTGAAGTCGAATCAAACTACAAATTTTTTAGCAATTCTGTTAAAAAAGGAACAGCACTAAAATAAATGTACAACTTACAGCCAAATAATGAAAAGTTCCTTAAAAATGGATTTTAAGATTGTAGATTAAAAAAAAATTGTCCAAGTGTTGTCAAATGAGAAATAAATTTATGTGCTAATTGAACGATATTTGTAATATCGTTTGTATGTTTTGCTAAGAATGGTCGAACAATGATACGTCTTAATACGCCTAAATGTAACGAACGAAGAGCTTTGAATAATTGAACTTGTGACTGAACTCCATTACATAATATTGATTCGAGGCACGAATAACGATCGTCGTTGATGATGTGGGTACACCTGTTCGACGATCGGTAATACGAATCCAATATTTGAGCTAGTGAAAGTGAAAAAGACACGCTACACATTCAAACACCACTTAATCGTATTAACAAATAATAAAAGAATTCCTCCATAAATGTTTTGTAAACAAATCATTTTTGGATAACATGTGTTGGATTGCGATCTTGTTACTTTGTTTATAACATGCAACTCGTATACTCATGAAACGTAAATTGATATGTTGATTTACGATGACGTTCCTTCACGCATATGTTCAAATACTTTTTCTCGAAAATGAAACAGAAACGAAAAAATTCCTCCAACTCTGATTTCAAGTATTTCATGATTTATTCCAAATTCGTTTTTCGTTTACCTTATGTTAATTAGTGCACTAAAAATGGGATTATTTAATTGCTTCAATTAAATCATGAAAAATATCGTTTTACTTTTACGATTTGTCGGTACATGATGACGATTTTGATACTTACTCCTCACCATAATTCATCTAATTTTTGGTGCACTTTTAGTCACAAGGTTGGGTTATAAGTGTTTTCTCTTGTCGATCAACAAATCCTCTAATAAGTATAAAATCATAGAATGTTCGACGTTATACTCGGGCAAAATTGCAATCAGACAGCAGATGATGAATTGCGCTTGAAATCATATAATGTTCATTGCTCGCTAACCGGAAATAATATATACATGAAAATGCGATGTTTTCATCGGTGTAAATGGAAAATAGTGATTCCGTTATCGTTGTGATTATTATCGACATATTTTCGATCCCTTCGCTATTCAATGTTGATGCTGCAGGTTTTTTTTTTTTTTTTATTGTCCATATGATAGTAGGATATCGTAGCCGGCTATTACTAATCCGAATCGAATTATATTTGCTGGCATAGCTACGAGCGGTAGTGATAAGTAGACCGTCATCGAAGTCACACACAATTAAACGGATGTTGGTGAGACGGTGATAAACGAAATTATCAGTTTGCTTGTTGGATTACATCGGTTTATTCGTGAAATATTTCAAAAATAAGTTGTAATCGACGATTTTGTATGATCGTATTTAATAATAATTAGTCAATTGATTAATCGTCAAAACTAAATCAAAATCAGCAACAGTGATAATGTGTTTATTAATATCTACACGTAATGATGAGAAAATTGGATAATTGACATCATGTTTAATCGTGTCATCGAAATGGATATATTTTCGATGTTTGGCATTAAATTATTTATCATAATTCAGTTAAAAAGTCCACAACGATTAACTTGTTATTAGTGAAAGTTACCAGCGTCGCATATAAACTCGAACAAATATTAACTTGTTATTAGCGAAACTTATCAACGTCTCGGCATTAAAAAAAGAAATAAAAACAAGTTTAGACGCAGTTTTGAATTGATAATCTGAGGAATACTCTCAAAATTGTGCTTGAAATTTTCGAAAAATGCCGAAAGAAGACGATAGAAAACCCCTTATCCAATCGGGTTATGGATCTGCTGATAGTTTTCGGTAAGGAGAAGCAATTTTTATAAACATCGAAACAATTGTTTGATTCCTTCTCAAAACTCTGCGTGTCATCTCGAATATGATTAATTTCGTAATCTTTGTCATATATAACATTTTTTTTCGGTATGCCCAGAAAATCTCTGGTAGGAAGGAACGCATGGAATAAAGGAATTTCTATGTTGACTACGCAAAAATTTGCAGATTGCTCTTAATCTTTTGGGCCATCTGTTTTTACATTAAATATTCTAGAAATCAAGGAGTCGGGGGTTTTTGGCTTCGCCGATTATAAATTTGAGCTTAAAATTGGATATTTCAAAATTAATGTTTTTCTTTTTAATTTATTTTTCAAACAAAACCCACCGTACGATTTTTTTTTTTTTTTAGTGTTTCGAGTTTTTGTGAAAAAATCACCATTCTCATGTCCATAGTAGTTTAGTAGAAAATAATTTTTTCATAAAAGAGTACGAAATACCCGGTATTTGTTGTTGAAGCAGTAGTTCAACAATTTTAAACAATAATAACGTGAAGTTAATAACATACTTGCCAATAAAAAGTTACCGGGAGATATATAGGAAATCTATAATTTCCCACAATAATTTGTTGTTGACAGCATCTTCAATTTAACGTAAAATGAATAAATAGATCCTGTTTTTAATTGAAAAATATATGATTCCAGAGATGGGGACGAAGATCGCGAGCTCGATCTCGAAACAACCCACCTCATCAGAGTTCCAAGAGCGCCTAGTTTGACCAATGGAAATAATAACAAAATAGCGACAGTAAAAATAAACATCGATGGTATGAGTTGTCAAAGTTGCGTCAAAAATATTGAGTCCACGATCGGAAACCGTGCTGGAGTCACAAATGTCAAAGTGGTACTTGAGGAAAAGGCTGGATACGTCGATTACAATGACGATGTTACATCTTCTTCGGAATTGGTCGAGGCGATAAACGACATGGGGTTCGACGCTTTTATTACGTCCACGGAAAACGACGATTCTCAATGTGATGGCCAAGAAATTGGACCGATTACTAGCACTTGTAGTATACACATCGACGGTATGACGTGCTCGTCTTGCGTCAATAGTATTACAGGTAAGAATTTCTTTAAATTACATTTAATCACTTAGAGACTTGTGTTGTCCCGTCTATTTTTTTATCTATTTTTTTATCATTTAAGTACGACTTCATCAAAAAATTTGAAATTTTTCGGTTTTATATGGTCCCTGGAACATGTAAATATAAAAACAAAAATTTATAATCATTATTGATCAATTACACAAATAACCTTTGGAAATAAATACTCAAGTTGGGTACTTTTTGATCAAAATACACATTTTTTATTAAATTTCTAGTAACATCGAAATGGCAATTTTTTCACAAACTCCAAACACTTCAAAGAATATTACAGAATTTTTACAAAATTTTTTGTTGCGTAGTTTTTCATTAAAAAAAATAAACAGTTGCTTTCGAGTTTTTAAATTTCGAGTTCAAAATCTATGGTTATCGAATTACAAGTCAATTACCTGTTACGGAAAATGCATGGCTCAAAGGATTGAAAAGACTCGATTCGAACTGCTTTTGTAATTGTTGAAAAATATAGCGAAGTTAATAATTTTTATGCAATGAGAAATTTACGTCACAACGAAAACTGCTTCAGGAGTGAAGTTTCTCAGTTTTTTAAATTACTGCCTTTGTTGATCTTCATTATGCGTTTTGGAAAAGCCTATTTTGATTTAGTATTTACATCAAGTAAATTTGGTATCCCAAAAAAAAATCCTCCATAAAATGAAACAGATGCTAAATGTAGTTGAAATAATTGCAGAAGTGATATCGGAAAAATCAGGAGTCAAAGAAATAAACGTTAGTCTCGAAGCAAAAGAAGCCAAAGTATCTTACAGCAGCGGAGACGTGACTGCCGATCAAATAGCAATGTATATAGAAGAAATGGGTTTTGATGCATTTGTAAAAGAAATCAACGGACACAATCAGGTTCGATCTGAGAAATCGACGACGAGTTTACAAAACGGAGTTGTTGCGGTGGCGAAGAGCGGTGGTGGCGATTCGAAAACTGACGAAAAGTTGTCCAAATGTTTTCTGCAGATAAAGGTAATTTATAATGTAAAAAAATGTATAACAATAAGAACTGAAAAAATTAAAAACTAATCGAGTAATGAAAAAGCATGAATAAACCTGATGTAAATAAAAATTCATCAAGTTTTTTGATAAATGCTCATAAATCAATGATAATTTTGACAAGTAGTTTTTATGACAAAAGAGACTTGTCTAATTCGAAATTTCCCAATATCAAAAAGTCCATCCAAAAAATTCAAAAATTCTATTATTAAATTCCATTCGCTCTTTATTAATATGAAGAAAATTATTTTTGCAGGGTATGACATGTGCTTCGTGCGTAACAGCGATCGAAAAACATTGTAAAAAGTTGTACGGAGTTGAAAGTGTGCTCGTAGCTCTTATGGCTGCAAAAGCAGAAGTGAAATACGACTCTGATAAAATTCGTCCTGTGGACATAGCACTGAGCATCACGGATCTCGGATTTCCTACAACTCTTATCGAGGAACTTGGCACAGGAGAGGGCGAGGTTGAAATAATGGTAGGTTGAAAAAGTAAAAAACGATAAAATTCTTCGCCTAATCGATCTATTCCATGTGTTTTTTCTTTGTATCTAAAATAAAAGTACGACAAATTTTTGTGTTCAGATCACAGGAATGACTTGCGCATCCTGCGTCAACAAAATTGAGTCCACCGTTAAAAAAATCCCTGGAATCCGTTCTGCTGTCGTTGCCCTTGCAACGCAACGTGGAAAATTCAAATATGATGCAACTGAGACGGGTGTACGTGATATAATTGAAAAAATAAACAAATTGGGTTTCGAGGCAACATTGTTTAGTAACAAGGACAAGGAAAATCGAGGCTATCTTGATCAAAAGTGAGGCGATTTATCAGTTTCATTTCTCACATTTTCAATTGTTGATTTTCAAACTTTCAAGAACGACGACATTATTATTAATTATACATAATTCATTTATTCATATTTATATTTCTATTGCTCCTGCATTTACACTTTCCTCTTTATGTTCCTGTGAGACCCCTATAGTGTGGCCTACAGCCACTAATTTCTTTGGTTAGCACCATAGGAAACTCAGTGAAACTGCTTTCCGCTCAGCAATTTATACGTTGAGCTGGTGCATGGCTTGGCGGTCATCTAACGAAGTATTGACCGTGCCTAAAGCTGTTTATCATCGATTCTTTCGGCAGAGCCACAAATTGACCGTGCATACATCTCGGTCAGCATTAATTCATTTTTAATAAACTATTCTTTTGGTTTTCAGAGAGGAAATACAAAAATGGAGATCAGCATTTTTGATATCACTGATATTCGGTTTACCATGCATGGTAATGATGACTTACTTCATGTTAATTATGTCAATCGGTGGAAAAACTCACGAAGAAATGTGTTGCATAATACCTGGTCTCTCGTGGGAAAATTTGTTGTTATTTATATTTTCTACTCCTGTGCAAGTAAGTGAAAATATTCACGAAACATTTGATCGCAACTGTCAAACTTTATTTTTCACATTCACTGTATGTTTAATTCATGAATTTAATGTTTAAGTTTTTCGGTGGATGGCATTTCTACGTACAAGCTTATCGTGCCATAAAACACGGTACGACTAATATGGACGTACTCATCTCCATGACTACCACCATTTCGTACGTGTATTCAATCGGAGTTCTCACTGCTGCAATTGCGATGCAGGAACATACGAGTCCACAAACGTTTTTCGATACTCCACCAATGCTGTTGGTATTTATAAGTTTAGGACGATGGTTGGAACACGTAGCAAAGGTTCGTCGATTATTTACACTTAGCAAATACTTCAACTTAATGTTTTTTTTATACAAAGTTTTGAATCGAACATAATGCTTGTACCGTAGGAATGAAGTATTTACAAATATAATTAATTGCTTTTATTACCTGCATTTCAACAAAACGAAATTCTGTTTCAAAAAATAAATAATACACAATATGTTTAGTTATATCTGACATTTTACGCGAATAAATATCTTGAACATAATATTTAGCGATAAAAATGAATCATAATATATTTCTGTATACAGGGTAAGACATCAGAAGCTTTGTCGAAGCTCTTATCGTTGAACGCAACCGACGCGGTACTCGTTACACTGGGTGAAAACAATGAGATACTCTCAGAGCGTTTAATAAGTGTGGATCTCGTGCAACGTGGTGATATTCTGAAAGTAGTACAAGGTGCCAAAGTTCCAGTAGATGGTAGAGTACTTTCGGGACAATCGGCTTGCGACGAAAGTCTTATTACTGGGGAGAGTATGCCGGTGACGAAAACGAAAGGATCCGTGGTGATCGGTGGTTCGATAAACCAGACCGGGCCGTTATTAATAACGGCAACGCATATTGGCGAGCATACGACTCTTGCACAGATAGTTCGTTTGGTCGAAGAGGCACAAACTTCCAAAGCACCGATACAACAATTGGCTGATAAAATAGCCGGTTATTTCATACCATTCGTAATTGCCGTGTCATTACTTACACTTATAACGTGGACAATTGTTGGCTACGTAAACGTGAAAAATCTTCCGATTTCCCTGAATAATTGGGCGAACGAGTCGACGATTAACCGCGAAGAGATTATATTCCAATTTGCATTTCGTTGTGCACTCTCTGTGCTAGCGATAGCTTGTCCCTGTGCTCTTGGTCTGGCAACCCCGACCGCGGTGATGGTTGGCACGGGTGTCGGTGCTCTCAATGGTATTCTAATAAAAGGTGCCGAGCCTCTAGAAAATGCTCATAAAATAAAATGCATAGTTTTCGACAAAACAGGAACTCTTACAAACGGCGTGCCGATGGTTTCCAAAATAGCTTATTTCGCGAACGATCAGAAATGTTCAATCGTCCGACTCCTGGCGGTCGTTGGAACAGCCGAAGTTAGTAGCGAACATCCTATCGCTTCAGCGATCGTTCGTTTCGTCAAAGAAACTTTTGCCACTGAAGTCAACGGTCTCTGCACTAATTTTCAAGCTGTCGCCGGATGTGGTCTCAAGTGTCGTGTCACTCATCTCGAAAATATGCTCTCGCTGGCCGAGAAATCTGAAAAAATCGTTAATTATCATAATCAACGAGGCCAAAACGCATCTTCTACTTTTAAACTCAACGATGTACCTGTTGATTTCGTATTGTTAGCCGAACAGGAACAGCATAAACAGAATCAAGATCTGGAGATGTTACTCACACCTGGTGACAGCCCAAACGATGAAAATACCGAAAACGAGGGTGCTTACGATGTTTGCATTGGAAATCGTGAATGGATGAGTAGGAATGGCATTGTCATACCTCAAGAGGTTGACATGATTATGATAGACGAAGAGGATCTCGGTAACACCGCGATTTTAACGGCTATCAATGGTTCTCTTATCGCGATGATCAGCGTTGCTGATACCGTCAAAGCGGAAGCTCATCTTGCCATTTATACTCTCAAACGAATGGGTCTCGAAGTCATATTGTTAACTGGTGATAATAGGAAAACTGCCGCTTCTATTGCGAGACAGGTAGGACGAGAATTAAATCGAAAATTCCTTCGTACAGGAAGGTTTGTTGTTGCAAAAGACTTACTATATCGAATATATTTTCTTCCATAATTAGGTTGGCATCAGCAAGGTTTTTGCTGAAGTTTTACCTTCTCACAAAGTTGCTAAAATCCAAAGACTCCAGGAACAAGGATTCCGGGTGGCGATGGTCGGTGACGGTGTGAATGACAGCCCTGCACTCGCTCAATCCGATGTTGGCATTGCGATCGCTTCGGGTACGGATGTGGCTGTCGAGGCTGCTGATGTCGTATTAATGAAGGTGAAAGTTGACTAATGTTGAAGTTATTTGATTATTATTCAAGAGCTTGCGAAGTGCAATTAGAGATATCAAAAAATTTGATTTTTTCAAAATATTTTTGACAGATGCCTGAACATGAAAATACTTTTGTTGAGAATGATGTTTTCGGTAACGGTAACCATTCTATCTCAATAACTCAATGACAGATTCGCAGGAAATTTACACAATTATCTAATCTCGATCGAGCCATTTTTTTGATATCAATATTTTTTTACGAATCACAAAATAGGCTAAATCCTGATCTGACAAATTCATTAAATATAGACCCATTCTCAAGTATCTGCGAATATTCATCGATGATCTGAAATTAAAAACTATTCTTTCAAATATTTTCAGTCAATATGATCAGCTCAAAATTATAATGAAAATTCATTATTTGTGTAGATATATATAACTATAAATATTACAATTGATTTCAGAACGATTTATTGGACGTGATCGCATGTCTCGATCTCTCGAGAAAAACTGTCTGCAGAATAAGATTGAACTTCCTCTTCGCTAGTGTTTATAATCTACTGGGAATTCCTATAGCCGCTGGTATATTTAGTCCTTTTGGTTTTTTCCTTCAACCTTGGATGGCTTCTGCTGCAATGGCACTGAGTTCAGTGTCCGTTGTAGCCAGTTCTCTCATGCTGAAATTGTAAGTACAAAAAAAACCACTTTTTTATTCTTTAACAAAGGAAAAATATAAAAACATCTTCTTTTCAAAAAATAAAAACTCTGTTACACTTTTTTGTAAATGTTTCAAATGAAAGCAGTTCGTGTTTTCATCCGTTGAATTATTATATTCCTTGAGTTCAGCGTATAATAATAAGGACAGCAAATGAGACATTCTTTTTTATGTTTACTTTGGTTTGAATATTTATATTTGGACAATTATTCCATCAAGATCTCAATAATATGTTTTCTTTACATCAATTTGCCAACGAATTTGTCTTTAACAACAGATACAAAAAACCAACAAGGTCAACACTTGAGACGACTGAGTATTTGACAGCAATGAGAGCTCACTTTGCAGCGAGGTGCGCAGAATTTGATGCAATATCATTACACAGAGGTCTCGACGACGGACCAGACGCTCCTTTGCACATAACGGGCTCGACGATATCCAGGTATGGAGGATTGAACATACAAATACTGGAATCTTCTACGAATCAGGATTACTCCTACGCTTGAACGAGCTACTAATGCAAAATAGATTGATCCTCATTGACTTTTTTTTATCTTTTTGGTCCCTGCTTGAATGCATATCCTATTTCAGATTTGCTTTATGGTTTTTTTTTTTTTTAATTTCTTATCTGCCTTCGTGTCTATCAAAGTTTTTCCATTTCGCGAAACTTATTACTGCATCTTTGGCATCTTTGGCTGATCTATTCGCGATCAAGCGTCACGAATTCGCAAAAATTTATGCGAAATCGGAATTTTTTTTTTTCCCAACGCCCTAAATTTCTGTTAATAATTTATCCCTTGTACACATGTGTATATTTACCATCATGTGTTCCGTAAATTGTTCCCCGAGTCTCGTATCAATTTTGCGTGTGATCTTTTAACCATATCGTTATCCGTTACAATTTTTTCTCTGTGTTTGTTTATGACATTACGTTATAATACAAGACACGCCAATTAACGACTGATACTAATGTCACTGCCATGAATTTTTTCTATTTATCATCTATTTAAAAGAGAAAAAACTAAAACATATGATTATGTCTATTAACGTTTATATCTGACCGATTGTCATGATAATTTATTGAGAGGAAATCACAGTTGTAAACATTTTCCGGATAAAAAGTATGTAAGAAATTGTATTTTTGTACTCGAGTCGACGAACCCTTGTAAATTGCATTTAACAAGGCATTCAATGCATACGTCAGAATATGAATAAGGTGTTCATAGAAATTCGATTATTCTTAAGTCTCATAAAAATCGACAGAACGATGAGATCAATGTGCAAAGTTTAATATGACAAAATCTTACTTTTGTAATAATATGATGAAAACAATGAACACAAAATTAAATTTGTTTTATACCTGAAACTTTATCTGTTCAACAAAGCTGCTTGACCGATCATTTTCATCTCTCACGTAGTAGCCTGTGACGCGATGAGTTGAAATACGCTTGAAACTTGAGCTGTTAATTAACGTATTTTTTTTTTCGTCATCTTTTTCTACACATTTTGCCATTGTTCTTCTTTCAATAACAGAATCCAATCACGAACAATTCCGTTGCAATGTGCAATGGAAAAAATAACAATGCACATTAACCCTCTTTAACGTTCACCTGAGCTTAAAATATGTTATTTTTTTATTGAAATATTATTAATTATTAAGTCGAATAAATTCCAGAAGAATAAAAAATCCAAGAATGATTGAAAAACGTACAACTTGGAAGAAACGTTCAATGCATTTTGATATTGCATAATAAATAACTGGGATGCCATTTTTTTTATGTAGTCGTTCTCATTCCATTCTTTATTAGTAACTTCTTCTTTTTTGATTTTGATTCTACCTATTCTAACTGTAATCGCATGTTATACCTCGTATGCGGACCAACGAGATTCATTCTGTACGATGAGTAGGTAAATATTGAGCTTTTGTTATCTATATTAAAATATACACGCAAAAATAAAATAGGTCGATCGTTCGAGATCGTGGTTGCACTGGTGATGGCTCTGATTATTGCATGAATGTTATCGGGATATAAAGTATTATTTTAGTAATTAGAACATTAATAATGAGAAAATTTGTATTTCAGACTATTCGGAAAAACAAAAGACGAAGTGGAGGGATGCCTCCTTGGTGACGATACCAGCGGAGTTGGTATGATCGTGGACTTTTCTAACAGAAAGAAAACATCCAAGAGCAACGCTGACATGTCTGTTTTATGAACAAAAGAAAATATGACTGAGAGATATGACGAAAGAATATAAATTGAAAATTTTGGTCAAACTCCAAAGGATTACGGGCATTCGTGTTCGAACGCGGCGTGACTACTTTTGGTTTATTATTATTATTTTTTACTACAGATCATGACTAAAGTTTTTTAAATAATTATCTCGAAAAAAGTCTGTATGACCATTAGTTTTTGTACTTACTCGTATCGCCAACTTTTAGCATTATCGCGCAAAAAGAAACAATTTTCCATGTAAATATTTCTACGATAAGTGTGTACATTTTTTCTTCCAACATGTACGTAAGATAATACTTTGATATTCGTATTTTCTTCTGCCAGACTATTTTTTGTTACCAAAATAATATATATTTAGAATATTTTGTAAAAGATTGCATTGTCCAAGATAAAAACAATAATGAATTCGCTAGTTTAATCTTGCTCAATAAGGCTCACCGACATGTATTTAAAGTCGTATAAATGATTCGGACGAGGAAAATGAAAAAGTTCCAAGCTGCTTTGTTTCGTTTGTTTTATCTCTTAATTTGTACTTATGATTTGTTTACTTATGCCGAGGAATCTCGTATATTTTGTATTACAATTAAACATATGTGAATAATAGCACAGTCGTTTAACACAGAAAAAAAAATTAATTTGTTGATTTTTCAGGAATGTTCCGCGTTACTTGAGTCGATATAAATATAAATTTTATTCTCTTTGACATTCGTACGCTAAGCTATCGTTGAATCTTTGACAATAATACGATCCGACGAATTTTCAATTTCTTTTTTCGTTCCCACATCATAAAAAATTGCGGATTGATTGTTGGCCGCGGAATTGTAAGTGTTCTGTGAAAAATTTGAAGTATCGTACAAGGGTCGTACTTCGGTTTTTATTGGTGTTGATAAAGCAGAGTTTAACTCGTGATCTAGAGTCGTTGTCGTTGAAACGGAGTTTTCGTTGTAAGGGATATTATCTTCCACATAATTTTCGTAATCTATATCATCGTCGTATGAAGAAAACGATACCATTTGACAAATATCAACGTCCCTTGGAATATCGTCGATGAATAACGTCGACTCGTCTGTGTCGTTTCCATTGATGCTTGTTACTTCCGTGCTTTCGTTGAGCATTGTAGCTGTTGTCGTAGTGGCAGGAAGAGTGTTAGTCAAATTAGTAACGTTCGAAGAGGTAACTTCGTTGCCAATGTCCACGAAGGCTCCTCTATGAGACAAATTGTTTTGCATCCAACAATTCGACTGGTTATTAATATTATTTAGTTCGTTAACGAGCGTGGAAGCAACTCGCTGGCTGGAGGAAACCGGAAAATTATGCAAGTCGTTGGAATATGGTTCATTTCCGGTCGAGCAGAGATTTGGAAAAGCTTGTAGACTATTCCAAGGCATTAGTGACATGTACTGTGGTGCGTTTGGATTGCTGTTATGAGAAATAATTGAGTTTTCATTTTCACCAAATCCACTGGAAGATATGAAATTATTAACGCTTTTGTACTCTGAATTATAACCACGCAAGCCGGGGGAGTGATACTTTGGAGAATTTCGAGAATTCGTGAGATTACTGGTTGATATACTGTTATTAGTAAACGTGCTGGAAACATTATTTACAGCAGTCCCGACCCAATTACATGGCAAGTTTCCATAAGAAATTTCTGTCTGCGAGATATTCGCAGAAGTTCCTGAATTCATTTGTCTGCCTTGGAAAGGTCCTGGTGCGTTTACAGAGAGGCTGAATCCGTTGCAAACATTCTTTTGATAGATTTGTGTAGATGACGGTTTCAGATAATTCTCGTAGGAGTTTCTCTGTGTGTTCGTTGCATTATCATGGTATCCTATCTGCAAATTCTTTCCATAATGATATAGTCCACAAGGATTAGCTTGAGTTTGAGGGCCGGTTGGTTCATTGACATGATCAAATGATTTCCAAGCAGAATTCGAGGTTGGCTTGTTGGGTACTTGTTCGTAAGAGTTTGATATTGACGGAGGCTGGTATTGTTTAGGCGGGATGAAACTTGAGGCCGAATTGCGATTGGATGACGAGTCAATCCCATTTGTCTCTCTAAAAGTTCCGGAAGACAAAAAATTCTGGCAAATCATTGGTGTGTTCCAGTTTACGTACTGGTCCGGAGGAAACAATGGAGTATAAGAAGCTTTATCAGGGCTTATGTGTAGCGTACTGCCTGTTGCGCTTGGCAAAGGATTTAACAAAGTAACAGACAATGGATCACTGACATGCGGTGAAATTCCTCCCTCCTGCGTTTTATTTTCTATACTCGCTCTTTGAGAAGCCTTTGCGTCTCCAGAATGTTTTTTTCTTTTAGCACCATCCATTGTTCTTGGTTTGGGACCTGGTGACAAAGAAGTCGATGATGTACATCGAAAATGTCCATCTCTCTTGAATTTTTCAAACAACTGATTCAATTCTGCTGGAGTTAGCGGTTCACTGCTAAATATTCCAATATCTTTCTCCGGTTTCTCTTCAAAATCTTCTTTCACCATCTTTGGTGACATCTTGCTGTTTGGTGTTGTAATAAATGGTTTTTCTGCTTTGACATAAGATTTTCTCAAGTTTGAAGCCCGCTTCTTTCGAACAACGCTTCTAGTTATTCTCTTGGTGCGTCGGCGACCCTCACACGCCGATTTGTTTGGCGGATAATAATCTTCGTCTGAAGACATGTTATAACTTTGAATGGAGGCAGAAATCTGTGATTGGGACATTCATAAAATAAGTATATTGCTGAGAAAATTGTATCGATGTGTTGAATCAATAGAACATGAATAATATTGAATTGGTATCATTGTACAAAATCCATCTGAAGTCATGAATTACATCGTGAAAAAACACTGATCAATCGTTTGAAAATAATTTTATGCAACTTTTTTGATGGAGAAAGAATAACATTTTTTAATGATAAAAATAAAATAAAATCAATGGATCAATTGAACGATTTTGCATTCTTTTTAAATCCATGCTTCTGATTGAACAAACATTTTGCTTGATATCGTGAAGATATTAGAAACTTCTTTTTTATTCAAGTTCATTCGCTTTTTACCGATTTTTGGGTTTGTCTCAGGAAATTTTAATTTCGTAACAGAAATTTTTTTTGACCTTACAATTTCATAGTTTTCGTTGACTGAAATGCCTTATTCCCGTAAAAAAAAAAAAAAAAAAAAGATTGAGCTAAACCTCAATCTTTTTGCAATAGTTTAGTATTTTTTGAAAATATCAATTTATTCATTGTGGAAAGAATGCTACGTAATATTGAACTACGTTCAGTAATCGCAAAGTAGTATTGTGAACAAGTTTTAACAATCGATTAAGTTTCGAAGAAGATTTGTAAAATGCGCTGTGCTTTTGTTCTTATTTTTCCTCACGATGACAGATTTTTACGGGAATATTATGAAAAAGACAGTCATCTGAACAGCAAAAATATTAAAGATTCAAAAACTTACTTTATTGTCGCGAAGACTTGTGCAACAAAAAACCGGGTGTAAAAGTTAAGCACCGTTGATGTTTGACGTCAAGCCATGCACACGGTAGTTTATTTCGATTATTTTCCGCCAAGGGTGACAGCACTTACGCGACGATAATAACAACTGTGCGGCCGAATGTAAAAAATAGCGCCTTTTTCATTCCCGTATGGGGTAAACACTGCGCAGGATGGAGAAAGCTCGACAACAACAACGCGGAGGACAACGGAAACAGAAACATTTCGTGATGGAAAAACAGTGTGACCAAGACAATCAACATAAGAAGAATCGCTCGTGGAAATAAAATCTGCAATCTGCGTTCAACGCCTTGGTAAGTGTCCTTAAATTAAATTCATGTAGATCGGCTCGATGTCAGTTATTCACGGAAAAATCGACAGACATCTTTAGCCATATTTGGAGGTGAGAAAATGTTCATTTTGATGATTGTTTTTTTTGTGGTTCCGAGAAAAATGTTGATATGCACGGATTCGTAGAATTACGAACTCGCATTGAAAAACTGCTTGTAATATTAAGTTTTTTTTAGCATCGTGACAGATATTGGTTACCACGGTAATTTTGTTACATATCGTAATATGAAAAAAATAAAACGATTTTTTCAAAACGGTCTTTGTGAGTTAAAGTAATGTACGACATTAGAAAAAATCGATTATTTTGCAGGCTTTCTCAATTGATCTTGAACCTCGTGAAACGTTCTTGAAAATAAATGATTTTCCGAATGCACAGATGTCGATTATTTGCATAAAGAGAGTGATTACAGTTTATATAAATTGATTAAAAGGAAGAACTGTTTGTTTTAAAGGATATTAATTAATCCGAATGATGTTTGAGGTTACTAGAAACTGTTGTATTGAGAAAATGCCATTAAATATGCAAAGAAGCAAATATATTTAAAAAAATTGACACTTCAATGAGATAATGATACAAAATCAAGCCTGCAATTTTGCAGAATGATTGGCACATGATAATTGCTTTTAAAAAGCGAAATAAATAACATGAGAATATCACAATGTGGTTAAGAAAATGAATGATATTACACTTTGGTTATTGGATGAGATAAGTTTTCCATTTTTCAACGATAACAGGCCAGGCATTCTGTATGTTCGCCTCCTTCGTAGCTGCAAAGGAAAGGGAAACAAATTGTTCTATTTAGGTATCAAAAAAATCAAGTCTGATTTGAAATGGAATGATTTCTCTTCCTATTTTACTGGATAAAACTTGGTAAATTTTTTGCAACTTCAAGGCAATATTTTTAAGAAAATATATTTCATGCATAAAGATAACTGGATAACTCTAAATCAATTTGTACTCACACGATGAGTGAACATTTGTTGCAAAAGTCTTCCTTGCATTTTGCACACTCCTCCAGACAATCGCTGCATTTAAAATTGTTGCAGTAAAAGCATCTCGTATAAGCGACTACTGCTGTAGTTTTACAGGTTTGGCAAGATTCTTCTTCCGTTATCTGAAACCAATTGAAAATTTTTTTCGTTTCACTATAAAACAAAGAGAAGTCAATGCTGTCAAAATAATACTTACTTCAATGTTATTTTCAGTGGGTTGAAGTTTCAATTTGTTGTCAAAGATCATCTGTTTGAGATTGGAGGTTTTGTTCTCATGATTCTTTTGTGGCAAGACCAATTTTGGTGTATTTTCTTGATGGATAGACATTTTTTGGTCAAACTCTTTACTACCGTTTTTCAACAGGCTCATAGTTCTTTCTGTTGCAATAAAATTCAAGTGAAAAGTATTAACGTTGAGATTCCGAATTTTTCGATTGGAAATACAAATGTAAACCGTAAGGTTCGATCTTGAAGTGACTTTATCGAAAATTTTCAATATTTTGAGTCACGACTTTGCTTTTTTTTTTATTCGGTACTCACCGTAAACTTTACTCATTTCTTGTTCCTTGTTGACGCCGTTACTCACTTGTTTCTGACCGATGTGTACTTTCAACTGGGGTAGCAGATGATCCTCGAAGGGACATTCTCGTTTCGGCATAATTTTGATTACTAAATTATATTCTAAGCAATAATGACTTTCAAATAAATATAAAATAGCTAAGAAATGACGATAATCATTCAATTTATACAAGACGCGGAAAAAAACGTTATTCTGACATGGAAAAAATAAAATAAAATAATCTCTATATAACGAAACGCAAAGGCGCATGTACGAACGCTATCGTTCAGTTTCAAAGATCAAAATGAACTCTACAAGATCATACGAAGGATAAATAGAGACCTCGTTGGATTTAACATCCGTCGGTAAATCCCTGACGATTTTTAATAATTTATCACACATATGACATTTTTTGATTCAATTAGAATTCAGCCATCTTTGAAACTATGCGTACAACGATTTTCACTGATAATAATTCCGAAGAGTTATCAACGTATTGTTAAAAAAAAAAAACGTATCATTCATTGTAGGAAAGATAATCAAAGAATGTTTTTTTCGTAACATGCAATCATTTGGACGACTTAATTCTCTATTTTTTAAATATTTTCCTGAAAAATATGAGAAAATTATTGAAAAATAACGAACTTTGCTCACATTTTTGTAAAAATATTCAGTTAAATTTTGAACATGACTGTGTCGAGACAACTACGTTAATTTCGTATATCTCGTAAATATGATTATAACGCAATTGTATCACAAGAATATTCTCTGAAAAAATCAACCGATTTACTGCTTAGAAAACATTTTACTGGAATGTTTATCTGAACACCTATCTTGAACGGTTTTCAAAATAAATTAAATCCGAATAAATTTGACAATTAAAAGATTTATCATAATTTATTATTATTTTAAGCTGTATACGTAAAAGGTTGAATATAGCAAGTGTCACCATGACATCTAGAGTATTAATTTCCAGTCGACATGACGTAGGATTTGTTGGTGGATATTGTTGTTTATTACGTGTTCCTACCTAGCGATTACATTGACCGTTACGTAGGTATATTTTTCTGACTATAGCCTAATAACCGGTATCCTCTCGAGAACTCAGTGACAGACAAATTCGATCTCTTTTCATTTTGATTCACAATGTATAAAATAAATTGACTAACAAACTACTAGAGCGAAAAAATCGAGCAGTAATGAGAAGAAACCCAATCTAATTGGGAGAAGAAATAAGTAGTTGAAATTAATCGTGCGATCATCTAGTAGACATTCTTGCAATGATTCCTCGAAAAATTAAACGTTTTTCATGACACAGCTTTATCAGATTGTTAACTACTTTCAAAGGTCTTTCATTTTGTTTATCTCCACAATATTATCAAACTTCAACCGAATGTCTTTAAAAATTTTGCATATTATTTCTTATATATGTTTGTTAAGACTTAACTTTCCAACGCCTCGACATTTGCTTTGCAACTTCATTCAAAAATGGTACTAATAAGTAAAATGTTGAACGTTACGGGGATATTGTGAAGTTCAAGTAGAACTTGAATTTTGAGTAACCCTGTAGATCGCGACTCTCAGTTGAAATTTGTAACACCGAAAAAGTCTATAAATAGTTTTCCCACATTGTATGAGATCCGTTATGTTTGAGTGTTGGTCAGTTTTCGACGCCTGAATATTGTGAAGTAACTGTTTACAGTTACCATTGTTTACAATGGAATACCTTTTAGATATTCCTGCAAGTATAACAATTGTAATTAAACACATTACAATCACAACAATATTATTCAATCGATTTTAAGACATCAATTCAATTCGTTGTAAAGGGTGTTGTTTTTGCTCGATGAAGAAGGGGCGATCGTAATGACAATTGTGTGGAATTTCGTTGAGCCTCATTCCAAAGTATTATCGTCCAATTGAAACCGCAACTAGTCTTAACAGAGGGGATTCATTGAAAGCTAGAACGATAAGCATATAATTCGAAGCGGGAGAGTGCGCTGTTGTGTACACGATATGTTTCCGTCCACATTTTAAATTATAGACTTGATTTCTATTTCGAGACTAGAACGAACGCGAACTTCACGAATCGAAGAACTTGAAGAACCTCCGTACGTGCTTATTCATTTCCGTGGTTAAAGTTCTCCTATATTTAACTGATTAATAGTACAAAACAGAGAAAAAAAAAACAAGAAAAATCCATTTTTCAAATTCCACGTCAGAGGTCAGAGGCAGAGGTAATAATCTGGGGATTGAACTCCCCACTGTTGTCAGCTTTTATCTGTCTTCCTGAATGTGAATTTGAGAAAAAAAAATATATCGAGGAAGCTTCAGTCAGTACTTCACTCTGACACGAGGCAGTTTTCTTCTTCATCGAATTGATACTGATTTTGAGTTTTTCTCGGTGCACATAAAATGACGAAAGTTACAAAATTTAGTGCTGACATGTTAGGCTGGCAAAGGGAGCCAGGACCATTGAAAGTCTGGCGCGTGATAGACGGTCGAAAAAAAACTGATGATGGAAAAATCCAGAGATTTTCCATCCAAGAAATACCCGAAGATCGCTTCGACGATGCTTTGGATTTAATGTGCACAATTTTCCTCAGGGACGAGCCTATATGCAATAGTTCGAGTGAGTTTCCAACCGATTGTGTAACATTAACGTGAATTTTAAATTTTCAACTACTCAAGTGGATTTCACAACAATACAATGACATTTCAGACATTGTCAATGATCCGGTGTCACTCGATGATTTTTGTAAATTATGGAGTTTTGGTCTCCAACAAGGTATCGTTGTTGGAGCTTTTCTTGTTGAAGAAAATAATCCAAAACCTGTATTGGCTGGAGTCAATATGACTTTGGTCGACTGCGATGCTACTGAAGAAGCCTTGCAAACAGGAATCGAGGTAATGGTTATTACTTTCTTGTTGATGAGATGAGACGTGGTTATAGTTTTTGTAAAGAAGTTTTCTTTTTTTGCGAAATGTCATTTGCGGTAACCACCATTTTGACTGTCCGCTTTAACCCCGAATTGGACCAAACATTTTTCTTCCAAGTTGGCAGAAAAAACCGGACTTTGTCGAAGACGAATTTTTTTAAATGCATTTTTTGCAAATTTTTAGAGTTTGAATCGTAGTGTTGGAATTTTGTTAGTATTTTTCTTTTCTATAAAAAAAAAACTATGATGTTTCAAACATAGTCAATCACGAATTACTAGATAATTGTGTATCGTACATCGTCTGTACGAAATTTTATCTAAATGGATCGATTAGTTTTCACGATAGATTGGATACCGGTTTTCAAAATACTGCAGTTTGAAAAAAAAGAAGGAAAAAACAATTTCATGTTTAAACATTTGTCAACGTGAGATACCATTTTTTTCACAGCTGCGATATGTTTCATCAACAGTTAGATTTTTTAAAGAAATTATGTGTAAAGGCCACTATCGAATTAAAATATTTTAAAACATCGATTTTATTGACCTGTCTTAGATGCATATAAGCCCTTTGTAATGCATGTAACATTTGAAAGCGATTCTATTTGAACCGAATGAATCAAACTTCTTATATATTCACCTGAATGCATTGGGAACTTTTCAAGCCGGGTCACGGTCGTGTTTTATTACAACGTACAAGTCGCTTTGTCAATAAACTGACCGAGTGAGTTGACCTCATTAGGTAAATTACACGGTACAATATATTTCTAAGTGTTCGATACGTAACAGAAAATGTGCTAAAAAGCTACGAGATTTGAAAATCGTTCGGTTCGCAAATAAGTGACTTACGTTTGATTTACTGACGATTATCATGGAGTTCGTGTTATAAAACGTGAAAGTTGTAAAAATGACACTCACAAAAATTGTTCTTCAATTCTATAAGTCAAGTACTTCTGATACGCGTCATCTCGAGATAACAATTCAATTACCTTAACCTGCACGTGACAATTTCTTAAAAGATAAAACTCATTAAATCCTTGAAAAATTACAACGATGATATCCAAATCTTTTCGTGATCTCAACTTTCTATGCAAAAAGTTGAGCGACCCGTAATGGTTTGGATTGTTGTAAAAAAAAAAATGTATATTTACACTCGGACGAACGTCAAGATTTCAGATTGTTCTTTTTACACTTGTGACATTCATTATCAACTCTTGAATAAAAATGAAAAAAAAAAAAATATAAAATATTATTTTGAGTTTTATTTCGTGTTATTTTAATATGAATCAATTTCTTTTTTAAATCAAACAGAGTCATTTTTCTAATGATACTTTTTTCTAACGCATTCAATAGTACGCGACATGTATTTCTGTTTATGATATGTACTGACCACAAATACCCCTACCACCGTTACATGATTATCAAAACAGTTTATTTTTTCATTTTGAATATAATTATTCACATCTGTATTTCATTATGATTACATGAACAGATACAATTAATACTGTGATTCAAATTCAAAAAAACAGGCTAAAATTGCTGAAATTTTTTGTAATAACCTCAGTTTGTGGATGTACACAGCATATTTTTGTGTTTTCTTTAAGTAAACATAGAACCATTCCTCGAATAAACTTATACTTTGAAGTTAAGGCGATCTGTCAATCGTTCGATCGGTAAAAATCCTACTGAACAGTTTTCTTAGAGGGGCTTGATTTTTCGAGGAAAATAAGAGTTACACGTAGTTCTCTATTCGTCAGAGAACAGTGTGTAACTTTCATTTTTCTCGAAATATCAAAGATGTCTGAGAAAAGTGTGTATCTGCTTTGCAGTTATCTCTCCCGCACTCATGCAACTGATAGATCACTTTCAAATAAAATTGTAAAATGAGCTGATAAAAAACAAGCAATTTGATGGTTGTTTTCATCAGTCTCGTCACTTTGCCCCTCGTATCTGCGCTCTCATCATCTTTTGTTTTGTTTTCCAGCATTTTCTGTTTTTTTTTTTTTTTTTAATTATGAATTATTATAACTTCGTTGTTTCAAGTAATTATAAGTAACTTGATCTAATTAAACTGCCGAAAACAAAGTATATTTTGAAATTCGGCAGACACGCTAAAAATCAGCTTCATGGACTCTTATTTGTTTTAGTTTCAGGCTGAAATAACACAGAAGATATTAGGATTCTTGCACCAAATGGAGACAACAAAAAATCCTCGAGATGTTTACAATGTTGACAAGTTTATGACGGCGTTCGGTTTGTGCGTTCATCCACAGTTTCGCGGTCAGGGTCTTGGAGTGGAACTTCTCAATGCACGGTAAATATTTTATTGACATTTTCTACCATTATAAGGTTTTTTTTTCAAGCCTGCACTTTTCTGTGATGCAGATGAGTTTGAGAAAAAAAAAGTTACATTTTATTCTTTGTTCGGCAGCAGCTAAGACATAATTTTAGATTTTCATTGAAATATCAAGCTTTTCAGAGAAAAATAAAAATTTGCTTTTCGTTTTGGTTTCATTGCCTAAATTTATTGACATCAATGTTCGTCAATGATAGAAAATATCTCAGTAGAATTCCCTTCTTTGGAATTTCAGTACCGAAATGTGTGCAGCGTACAATATTCCAGCAACTACAACAGTTTTTACAGCTCCAGCTGCTCAAAAAGCTGCTGCCAAGGCTGGTTTTGAATTACTTCTTGAACGTGACTTTATTGATGTTAAAAACGAAGATGGTACCGAAATGTTTCCTGGCATAACATCAAAGGTCGTCAAACTTATGGGAAAGAAATTTTGTTAGTGACTTTTTATCGTCTGTTCAAATTGTAGTTGTTCCCACCATGACATAATTATCATTTTAAAACATTTTTACACGTTTTAGTACCACGAAACGTTAGTAAGTAACGTTAAGTAACGTTGTACGTTTTTTTAACCGATTATTTCGTACGGTTGATTCCAAACATTTTTATTCCACATTCTATATTCATAATAGATTTTCTTTCGTCAATAGCTGGAATGTCAAAAATTGATAATAAATTATTACATCGATGCCTTAGATTTTTTCCTTCGTATTCTCTATTTTGCATATCCAACAATTTTCTTTTAATCTTCGTTCAGTGTATTTTCAAAAATTCATTGGCTTTGTCCAGGCTTTAACTATATTAGAATCACAGCTTATTCCAGATTTTTGAAAACATATTACACGAGTTTCTTCCACTTCAGTGCTCTACAGCTTATATTATAAAAATGAGATTCCATAAATATTTATCTTTAAACGATTATTCTCACTAAATGAAGTCGGTGCAATGTTGATTTAATGGAATGCTTAAAATCACACGACACAAAATTATTGGCAGCGAGATAAATAAAGAGGGCACAATGCACTTTAATTCACACTAATAACGCATTGTGCTGAAAACCCAAAAATTTCGTGTGACCAAAAAGTAAAAATTTATTCCAGCTCTTTCTTAATGACAAGTTTAAATCGAATTTATCGAATTCATTGAAAACCTGAAAAATAGAACAAAAGTCGTAATTTGATGGATTCAAAAATGTACTCCTACATTTTATTTTTAACTCCATTAAAAAAAAATGAACTGATAAGTAAGAAGTGAAAAATTAAATTGGCCATGACGATCAATATTTTTCCAAATGAGTTAATAAAAAAAACGCCTTTCCGGTTAGATTACTGCTCTTAACATGGAGATGTAACCTGCTGCTGTTTTGACAACCTGTACAAAAAAAGGATGCAATAAAGCTTCACAAAAATATCCAGACGATATTTTAAGTGAGGGTTGCAAATAAGGCATTACTATGTGTAATCCATTGTCGTTTTCCTTACATTGTCATAACTATTGAAAATTTGTACCATTACTAAAACCAGAAAATTAAATAACTGATCTTTTGAGTAGTAATAACCCATTTGTACTTAGTTGGGTCAAAATGACCCAATGGCAGTACGGGATAGTTGCTGGATTAACCGGTTCGGTAGCGGTTTTAGCCCGGGGTCCGAAAAACCAGATGGTAGTAATAACCGAGCATTAATTGGTTGCCAGTAGAGGTAGTCGTTTTTCATTAGATCAAAATGACACATTTGATGAAAATGTCTCGTTAGGTTAGAATACTAATCCATTGGGCTCGAATGACACTCTGGGTCATGATAACCCATTGGTCAAAATGACCAATAAGCAGTAACCGAGATTAATTCGGGTTCCAGCAGTGGTAAAAGTTTCGGCGCAGGCCAAAACAACGTGCCAAATGGTAAGATACGGCCATAGGGTCGTTTAGACCCAGGCAAAAACCGCTACCGCTATATATAAGTGTTATTCCCGGACATCGGGTCATTTTGACCCACGCGGAAACCACTACCGCTACGGATAGCCAGCTGACATTCGGTAACCATCATTGAAATGATCAGCCATTAAATTTAATGAGTAATGCAGAAATTTTCTCGATATCAATTACCATTAAACCGTGTAATGAATTATAAATATTTTTTCCAATACTCATTACAAGATTCAATGGGTTATGGACATTTTTTTCCATTATTTATTACAATGGAAATTTGAGATTAATTACAAATTTTGCAACCCGGTTTTGTGTTTGTAAGATAATTTACGAAATTCATGCTTACACCTGTGAAACTGACTAAAGAAAATATGTAGAACCCACCGCCCATTAATTGAATTGGTCTGCAGGAACCAATCATACAAATGATTAGTTGTTTATTGAAGGAATCCGACATTTCGTACCATTGACACTGATAGTACGCCGCATAAAGATTCGTGCTCTGTACAAAAATGATATGGCATTTGTTTCATTCCTCGATCCTTACAAGTATTACATTGAACAAAAAAAAACAACAACAAAACGAGGACAATATTTAGATTTGTGACGTACTTCAGTGATAAGATATTCTCCAGCAACGCAGTAGCCATAAATCAGCAAAAGAATTGTTGCACTTTCTAACATCGATGCTAGGATTACAGTTTTGTCTGCATTGTCAAGGTTCTTGAAATATTCGTTTAAAAATCGGGCATTTAGAATCATTTCAAGTGAATAATGCTGCGTTGCAAAAAAAAACCCTCACACATTGTAGTTACATACCACGATAACGTTGTACGCTGCGAGACCAATGAGTAGAGTGCAAATGACAAGTTCTTCCAGGAGAAGTAAGTTGAATACTTTATTGATATCTGCCACCAGTCTATTAATCGGATATTATGTTCGATGATATTTAAATTCACACAATTACGAAGCAACTAAATTTTTTTATGAAAATTATTCATTTTTTCAGATGTTGGATCAAGCTGAGAAAATTACTTGAACACTTTTGGAGACTCTTTTAGAAGTTGATGCAATAAATAGAAATTGGGGTTCATAATCACAACCAAGAAATCGAAAATAAAGAAAATAATCTTTCGAGCATTAGCAGTTCGGAGCGAAGTTGACCATTTTTGACACACGGATTGAATGTTTGAAGTATGGGAGTTAGAAACTTACCCAAGAATACTTCGATGTCTCTTTACGATATCCTGAAAAACCAATTTGGAAGACCTGTCCTCCTTGCGAGGACCCAATTCAATGTTCTTTATTCTGTGAGCCAGAACGGACATTTGTCCACACACGTGAAGAATCAGAGAAAATAAATAACCGATGGTTGCTGTTTGGAAGGTGTTCAAGTAAATTTCCGGAAGTTGATATGTCCACATTAGCCAAAAAGCTGTAGGGTCGAGCTCGAAGAAAACGCGTGTACGATACGGTAGTTCAAGAATTACAGTTTCATTTTGTGTTCCTAATAAGTTTCAATTATTCGATTGAATAAACAAAAGTTGACATGAAAACTGATTTAAAAATGCTAAAGTAGAATTGGTTTTGTTTACCAGCTCTAAGGACAACTTCCAATGGTTTCATGTGGATAGCAACCGATGTGACTATTCCCATAAGGACCCAAAGTTTAAAAAAAATTTTGGCGACGCGATTGTACGTGAGATACATTTTCTTCTCTTCAAGACTTTCGAATGATTTTTCATCGACGGCTTCAATCACTCGTTGGGTAAGACTCACGAGTGTCCGAGAGAATCTCATAACCAACATTTTTGAGATAACCATGACGTTCCATGCGTTTTCAGAAATATTGAGAACCATTAAATCAAAGTTTCCAAATATTTCGACAAAATCGGCGGTTACAGCACATGTGTGAACCACATGATAAATCAACCACACTGCAAATTTAACGTAAGTCGATTGCAGTGGCCATATTCCCATAACAGCAAACACTTGCTCGTTCAATTTGAACAAATGTTTTGCCCGATCGAAGTCGTCCTAGAGTACAATACAAATTTTGATGTAGAATACGATTTTAATATCTTCATATATGTCAATCAAAAACTATTTCTTACTACTGTCATTGGAAAAGCTTTAAGTTATCGTCACGATGATTCACTATAAACTGAGAAGGGCAAGTGTGTTTTGAGGTATCGCGCAAGACAGTATCGCTTATCCGAGGAATTAAATAAAACTTTTGACCCTTCATGCGATTGATAATGCACACGAGATGTAATTATGGGTAGTGTTTCCCTAGACTTTTTCATATTGATCTCCGTATTCTGGCGTCATTGTGCCACCACTTTTTTTCTTTTCCACACATTGAAACAGATTTCTTTTTTCTTCCGTTTTGTATGCGATCTCAACAGCTACACAACTGTGCATTTATCTTTCCTTCGTCGGACAATATGTAATATGAACGCGAGTAAACGATTAAATTTAATAAACGGTTAAAATGTTCTAATGACAGCGAAAAAGTTTTAGATGTAGAGGGAAAGAATCGAAGACGAATTATTACTTAAATTGCATCTATAGGAAAATATAATTTCATAGCCACGAACAGACGCTCCGGCGTTGAGCTGACTCAGTTGTTACTCGAACACGCATCGAATTCATTTCATCACAAAAAAAGCCCGTGACAAGAGAGCTCGAAGAGCAAAACAGTATTATCTTTACAATTTAAAAGTAAAGTATAAACAACAGAAAAAGTTCCTTTCATGAAATTCATTAAGAGAGGAACCTTAAGAGAGGAGCTTTTCAAAGAACCAGAATTTTTTGAGGTAGGAAAATAATCGATAACATTTACAAAAATCTGCTGATAATTCGGCTTCATCGAAGCTATAAAAGACCCTTGGAAACTTGCCCACAAGCAGTAATCATCGAGGGTTATTTATAAAGTAAGGATACCAAGCCCTTCCCCTAAAGTTTTGTCAACAAAAAGTAGTATTATTTGAAACGTCTGTTTCACAAGGTCACTCGAACACGTCGATTATTTTGTTCTAGTATTTATTAACATTATTTTCCATACATTGAAAATATGGTGAAAATTTTCATGTAATTCGAATAAAATTCGAATTACAAAACTTGAATAGAATTTAACACTTCGGTACCAATAATTTGATGAATCTAAGAGAATTGCGTTGATGATAATGAAAAAAAATGAAATAAAGCCCTTTTTTAGTAATGTTTCATTTATTATTAGTGTTGCATTATTAATATCATTATTGTTTTTATACATATTTGATATTGGCCATCAACAAATATGTTACAATTGTTTTAATTATTTTTGTTTTTTCTTCAATTTCCCATTACCAATACCTGTTTCATTCGTCTGCAAGAAAACTGTGATATATTATATAATAAATGCATAATAATTAATAGCTCATACCTGATTATTACCATCAGTATTATAATCGTAATATCGTAACTGTACATGTCGTAGCTATATATATAAATAATAAATATATGTTGTGAAATATACATAGCTACCGCTTGAATATTATAATAAATGTGATGACGAATTAAATGAACAAGTTAATTATCATCTCCTTATTATTTTTTATTACGAGAGAAAAAATGAAAAAAAAAAACAAAGATCTTTTTTTCTTTCTTTTAAATATATATAAATCGTTTAACAAATCAATCGTAACCGTTTTTGGGTCACCTCGTAAATTCTTAATATCTCTTTACTACTAGCGATATTATACATATAAAAATTGTTATTACAAAGCGCTTTTGACGATTAATTACAATCTCCTAAGTGAGATTGATATATTAAGTAATGCTCTTCATTACACAAGTAACTGTTTTTTGCACGATCTAAGCAAAACCGTGATGAAACGATGGCGTTATTATTTTTTCTTTTAATTGAATCACATTTTCAACACACATTATTACAATGATTCTCCGTTAGTTGAATTTAGTTGTAATGTGTGTATATTTAATCGATTCAGCGTTATGTCGTTTCTATATACTTTTCAAGTAGTTGACACGAATCCAACATTTTATTTCGAAAATAATTGTTCACTATTCATGTTTTTCTTGTTTTTCTTTTTATTTTAATCCATTCGATTTCCAATGTAGATATCTAGAGTATTATATAAATAGGGACGGGGACGGTGGCCAATTCGCGAATGGACCTCGTTATGTCTATATTCAGCGTTGCATGGCGATCATTCGCGAATTTTTATAATTAA
This sequence comes from Campoletis raptor, assembly GCA_948107755.1. Classification (NCBI taxonomy): domain Eukaryota; kingdom Metazoa; phylum Arthropoda; class Insecta; order Hymenoptera; family Ichneumonidae; genus Campoletis; species Campoletis raptor. Next base: position 17,455,120 of record OX403622.1, read on the forward strand.
AAGAAGATTGTTTTTTTTTTTTTTTTTTTTCCAAGTCCAATCAACGAACATACTACTCTGAAAGTATAATTGAATTCTCATAACCATTCAGTTCACACGGACACGTAGATCGAAACATTTGACATGCTTTAATCTGTATTTCATCTCTTTTATCTCGTTTTTGTTTTCTTTTTTTAAAAGATTACTCTCACTTTTTTTCATTTTAATAATTTGTTTCATCTGATTTGGAGAACCTCCTTTACAACCACATTCTTTATTGTCAGTTGTCATGGACGTGTCACCAAATTTACGCTAATTCATTAATAGCAGACGTATTCTCAAGCACAGCTCAATCGATCCCATTGTTTTTGTTTTATTTTTATTTTTTATCCCTTCACATTTTATTTTCTATTCTCGTTCTCAAGTAATAAGTTTTTTTTTATGTCAGTGTATTTTTTTGCATATTTGCGTCTGGCTGTTATTTTTCTTCATTGCATTGAGAAAAACGGATGGGTATGAATATTTAAATGAAAATTAGATTTTAGGTATTGAAAAAATTCTATAATGAAACAATAACACATAAGAAAAAAATTGCCATCAATTAACGAGTTATTATTTATTTATTTATTCGTCCGTATACTTATCGAATTTAATTTATTTAACGCAACATCGTGTTGTTTCAGCTCGCGAAACTTTTACCAAATCCGTTTTTCTCGATCGATGCAATCAGCTGCTTCATTTCCGCCATCTTATCGAATTTTTCGTTGTTTCGTCGTTTGTTTTTTTGTTTTTTTTTTTTTAAATTTCTTCGTAATCTGTTATCGAGCCTACGAATATCGCGAAGTAATAGCCCTCAAATTTTTATTACAAATCGCCTATGTTTACGCGCTTTACAATTATTTCGCATACGAATATATATTTATACGGTTTTGAGATGATGTGATGAAAATGAAATTTAACAGATCGAATAAAACAAGCGCGCAAACGTTAGCGTGTCGTTAATTAAAGCGAACACTAATTTCAGTCAATCGAATTAATTTGTTTTTCTTTTTTTGCGTTTTTTTCTCTTCTTTTTATTTTTACAATATTTGCGTACACATTTGTATTTATAATTATATAAACAATATATACGCACGCAGGTGTTTTAATTTGTCTACGAAATATAGTGTGTATGTGTGTTTCGTGTGCTCTGTGGACTCATAGTCGTATATAAAATATATTAGTGATTCGGTATCTGCAAATTGAACACTGAACCGTATTTTTTGTTGTTGTTTGTTAAATTATTATTGGTGTTTTGCTTATCGCGCAATCATCATTCTTTCGAGAAAATGTTGTACGACGAATTATGGAGTTTTCTTTTTTTATGAAACATGTTGAAAGTATATATATATATATATTTATGAATGGGAAAAATGAAGTAGACACGTACATACATTTATATGTTGAATCGTCCTCGATTGGTACGACTATTAAGAGGGAATAATCCGTTTTTTTGCGTGAACAACACTTGAAAATAATACTGAGATCGAAGTTAAGATGAAAATTTATGTCCCAACACTGAGAAAAAAAATTCGTTGAATAAACAAAATTCATTTTGTTCGTTCAAAGAAATTTATTTCCCAGTGAAGTTCTGATTGAACATTTGTTTATTCTTTCGAATACTGTGTCGATTATTTGTGATTTGAAATAATTTTTTCGGGTGCCCCTTATTAGGTCGTTCAACTATTTCTCTACCGCCCCATCGAACGTTCTATAATGCAAAATTTGGAATGAATAAAAAAAAAAAAAAGATATACTTTCAAATGAAAATGAAACATTTCCATAAATACGAATAAAATATCGATTCTTATTTTTATCCAAAAATGTTCTTTTTGACGACTGGGACAATTAGGGTTTTTGCATTACTTTAAGAGAAAGATTACGTGCGAATTGATCCATATATCGCAACACCTCAATTGATTTAACTACAACGAGCAACGCAAAGGCAATTACAAAGCACGCTGACTAAAAAATCTTGTCTAACTAGCGATCGTACGATAAATTGAGCCTAAAAATCGGGCAGGACGTGATTGAAAATAATGACGAAATTCTTTTCTTTCGTATTATTAAAATCAACTGTGTTAATAAAAAGCAACGATGCATTAACAATCTCGATGTTTGCCCAAAATCGATGAAAAAACAAACATTCATCACGTTCTGCGATCTACGATCTTTTAACTCGTACGATTAATCTCGTATGCGAGACGAAATATAGACAGTTTATTTCGTTTACACGCCGGCGCGAATCTCTATGTATTATTTTTTCTCTCATTCAAGGACAACTGAGCAATGTAGACTAGTCGAAATTTCAAACTCATCATTTCACACAATGAAATTTTTTCAAATTTTTTCTCATTAAATTATTCAAAATAAAGACTATATTTTATTTGTTGAAATTAATGATTCAGAAATTCCAAATATCATCGCAACGAACTTTTTTTTTTTTTAATATTCCATGTTTCTCTGATATAGTGAACAATATAAAATTTTCAAACCACGAGACGATACAAATACAATTGAAAGGTAACAAAAATAAACTGTAATCTTTCTAAATATAAAGCAAGTAAATATATCAAAATTCCTTCATGTTTTGTGGATCGAAATTCGCTTTCCACAAAACAACATATTGGCTCCTGTAAAAAAAAATTTCATTCACAGTGATTTGTAGCTTATTAAAAAAAATTCTCGCCTGAAATAACACTTTGACTAGTCTCCGTACTCAATTCTCCTCAATACTAAAAAGGAAAAAAAACGTTACGTACGGTATCGACAGAATTCTATTACGAGATAATTATATAAATATATTAGATGCACAGTGATAAATTATTCAAACATCAAGCGATAGTTTATATTACAGATAGGCTTCACATAGGTATGTGAACATCAGTTTTTTTTGTGTGATAAAACATATGCACGTTTATAAACACGCATGAGTTCCGTGTATTTACTGTTACAGTACACGGGAGGAATATTATTCATTTAATTTCAATTTTTTTTTTTCATTTTTTCTTCTTATTAAATTTCATTGCCAAGAATGCAGAGTGCACGCTGCGAATGCATTCGTACCAGAAAGTAACGATTTTGTTTGTTCGTTAAAGTTTTTTTTTTTTCAACAATTTAAACACGCAATGAACGAATTAAACGGCAGCGAACTATATTTTCTTCCTCCTATCTTTTGTTTTCTCATTTCAATTGATGAATTGTATAAAAATTCTCTACTACACGCTAGAGCCTCGAAAGCCTTATTGTAAATGATGATCTAAAAGATTTTCATCGTGGTATTACATTTATGGCAATGCATCATCAACTTTACAATTCGTGCTTATATTCCTATCGAAGGGTCTCTGAAAATCGTCCTGCAAGAATGGATTGTAAAATATATCGATTTTTGTTGGTGTCATCAGCTTTTTTCTCAAATACAGTTTTTGGTGAACCATCATCATCCATAATAGGCAAATACGATATGGATATCCTAATATGGGTTTCATCAGAGTCCTTTATTCTTCGTGTCTCAGAGACGTGTGCTTTTGGGCATGAATGAAGAACAAACGAAAGTTAAAAAAAAAAAAAAAAAAATCAAAAACATTCTTACCAATAGTGAAGGGAACCTACAGAATTTCGTCTGTGCAAAAATCCAAGTCTTTGCATCTTCAATGTTAGTTCATTTACTGATGAGGGCACATAAAATGTCAAAGATTTAAATATATCAATAGAAATGTATCTACTGAGAACATCATTTAACGTTTTGGATAAAAAACCCTGAGTATTTTGAAATAAGGATTCGCAAGAAATTTGAAAAAAAAAAAAAAAAAAAAAAATTGTCATTTGACAGTGAAAACATCTGTCAATGAACAAATATGATTATGACAAACATGATAAAAAATTTAATGTCCAATATGATCTTCGATTCAGTCTCCGGTTACAATATTTCTTTTTTCTTTCGTTTATTCTCCAACGATGAATCCTCATATATTAACTAAATTTTAGTCCCTTATTCGTTCGATTTTATTTATTTCAATAATTCAATCACTATTACGCAAGTAGATAACTGAAGTCACACAATCTTCCTATTCGTATATTTTACATTTCCGTTCAAACGTTTACTATCAATAGAGACATCCACACTCTCATGCACTCGCAATTTCACCTCCATTGAATGAATGTCTCTCGAACACTTTTTAATTTTTTTAAATAGTTATTATTATTATTATTCATTTTTTTTTCAATAATTGCTAAATATTACACTCGCGTCGTTTACTTTGTGGATTATCGCGTTTACAGTTATGGCTCGTGTATTGCCAAAGCTCGAAATGATGCTCGAGATTAATGCGCCAACATATACCATTTATTTTCGTTTTCCTCGAAGCAGCCAATTATACCAAGTCAATTTTTTTCAATCCCAATCTAAACAGAAAACAGTTATAAGAAATTGCACTGAAAAAATTGTGACTTCTTATATCATCTAACAATTGTACCAAACGATTCTGCAAAAAGTTTTTATATTTCCAAGATAATGATCCTTCATTGTTCAAAAAGAAATTATAGGTTGCTGTTGTTGTTTTTTTTCTACAACAGTTATTGACGATTACTTTCATTAATTAATTATTTATTATTTTTTCCAGGCTAAATTTGTCGAAAGAAGCTTTTCCTCGTTGAGCGGTGAGTCTTTATCTTCAGAGATTAATTTTTTTTCTTCAATCGTTCTTCAACTGTCGACGCTTCGCGTTGGTTTTGATTGATTTTTTATTTTCAAGTGCCTGGGCCTAGTTCCAATGAACTACCTTATAAATACGTAAAAATAGTAATAATAATGGCAATAATGACAATAATAATAATAATACTTGAATAATAACAACGTAAACAAGAGTATTAATAACGTTAGCCATGGTCTTGAAATGTTTTATATTTAATTCAATCTAAAATTACTTCTAATCATTTGAATTCTTCGATATTTGTAGCTTCGTACTCTCCTTGAATCTTGATTTTGGCGTTTTCATTTATTTGCTTCGTCTCGAAATTTTTCTCTTGTTTGAGAAAATATTAATAAACCTTTTTCGAGCCTCTGATATTCTACAGTATGATCAATTCGATATTTTGGAATTACTAATAATATCGAAATGATTAAATTTTTCTTTGTTGAATGAATTTAAAATTCATCTTCAACCCTATCGGACGCGTTTTAGCAAAGAATTTTTATGAATTCATGAACAATTTGCAATGAGTCTTGAAAACGTCCCTGATCCTTATTTTTTTTTTTCAAAATAATCGTTTTTCACGATTATGCTGCTTTGAATCTTTCATGAGATATGTCTTGTTGAGAAAATATATCTTAAGTTTACTTCCTATTAGTTAACACTAGCCACCGTGAAATTCATTTATCTCGTACCACTTTGGTTTCACATGCACGGAATTTACCTCAAATTTGTCTTAGTCGGCTTTTTTAAAATTTAATTTAATTTAATTATTATTTTAAGTTAATTTTTTTTATGTCATTATTCTGACCGTTTTAAGCGTTACCAGTTTTTCATCGCGAGCGATATATTGCACATTAAAATCTGCACCATCTGCGTAATCCGGTAAAATAATAGGGCCAATGAACGCGAATTCCACGCAGAGAAAAATAAACCGACCAATAACTTCTTTTCTTTCATCCTCTCACAAAGCACCCTCAACTCAAAATGCTGATTTATCTTTTTTCGATTAAATGATGTAGCTCCGAAATTTCTTGTATCGTCTAAATCTGATTTTGCTTTGAATTCATTTACAATTCTTCCTTCTGGTCTCATTTCTATTTTCACGACGACGACGATTTTTCAAGACAAAGTCACAGCAGATCCAGATAAACGAGCTGAAAGTTAGACGAAGTATAAGTTTTGTGTTTTTTTAAATATTTTTTTTCTACTCTCCCAAAGTTTCGAGCTCGTTTCACGGATGTGTTGATAAATACTTTTTTCGGCCTTCTGGACGTGACTGCGTAAAATGCACTTTTTTCATTGAATGTGTGTATTTTTTTTCCTTCTTTGCTTTCTCAGCTCGTATTTTTTTTTCTTTCGAACGCCTTTCTATTTGTCCAATAAATCTTAAACTCGTCTGTCCATTTGATTAAAACTTTTTTTAGTTTCACTGGCTTCTTTGGAATGAACTTCCTGCAACTTTCAATTACTTTTTTTTCCTGCTTTTCTTCAAACGTCTTGAGCAATTTTTGATTCGTGATAACTTGGATGACTTCAGTGTTTTTATTATTATTTTTTTTCAAATAAATGAAGAATTTTACGGTCGCAGTCGTCGTCGTGTTCGTTATCGTTGTCAATGGTCGTGACGAGCCTATTTCTCTCATTACCAGAATCGTTGAGCGCTCTCCCACATATTTTTAAGGCTCGATCGAAACTCGAAACGAAAGTTCTCATAATATCACGCTATGTTGCTTCTGCTCATTGTAGTGACGCACTTCTTTTCCGGTGTATTTTGGCTCTCGGAACTGCTTCGTACTGCTGCTTTGGGTGGACTTTCTGGTGTCGGTGTAACGTCACCAGGTAATTGATTATTATTGTTTGTCGATGTTGAGCTACGCCTTCCATTTTCACGAGTCGGTGATTTAACGTCGAATGCTGATGTCTCAGATTCAAGATCGGAGTCGATCTAAGATTGAGAACAAAAATTAAAGAACAAGAGTCAAATATGAGCTGCATCTCGAAGTCTTGTTGAACAAAAAAAAATCTATTTAAGTGAACAGTCAAATTTGAGTCGAAAAAATTGATTTTTATATGGCAGCAAAAGTTATTGATGATTGAAAAAAAAAACGACGTGATATAATTAACGAATTAAACGAACGGCTTTTGTTGCTATAAGTTATCAATGCCAATGAAAATGATTGATGGAATGGTTTGAACTAATTAAATGAATTCAACAAAAAATGACGTCGATGAGTGATGGTGCGATACCTTATTGAAACACACTACCTGTCTGGTAGCAGGATGTGGATTCAGAAATAGCCTTTCGCTGGTATCGCTTCCGCAGCTCGAACTTTCGCTCATTTCCGTGGTGAACTTTCTGGACGCTCGAGGACTCGATGGAGCAGCTCTGCTCTGATTGCCAAGGGCGAGGCTGGCATTTCTCGAGCAGACTTGCGACTGAATATGTTCGCAAACCCTTCGAAATCTTCGTATATTACCTGCTCGATAAAAAAACATAAGAAACAAAAGTCAACGTTATTTACGATTAGTAAAATTGAGATGAAACAATTGAAATGGTACATTAAGAACTTCTTATAAAGGTATCTCTGAGTCTGCAAGTAATAATGACTTGGTTTTCGTGAACCCTAGTTGCCAATTCCGGGTCAATATGACCCTCAAGCCAAGACGATCTTTGCTGCAAAAATTGAGTTGCTCATTTTTTGTCAAACTCCAAATACAGCGAAAATAATCATTTGCTGATATAAAGTTTCGTGGCAATTGCTTAGTCGTTTGATGTATTATTTTGAAAAAAATAAAAATTCCAAAAAATATCTTTTCGACTAAGAGTTATGAACCATGTAAATTTGCCTGGTCCACTTTGGCCAGAAATTCTATTGTACGAAAGAGTACAACTCAGGGTTAAATTATCATTTGCTGGTCCATGTCGAAAATTTCCTAGGATTAAAAAGAAATCGAAATTTCATTCAGCTGTAGAAATTGTGTGTCAGCATTTGAGAGCAAAATGTACGTTGAACGTAAATATATATGTGGACGAAAAAACGATGAGAAAAAGAGAGACTATTCTCGTACGTGGGTACAGGGAAGATTTCCGTGGTCTCTCGTGGAAAGTATAGATAAGGCATACGATCAGACGAGCATACAGCACGAAACGTGCCAAGGTAACATCGATCTAGCTGCGCTTGGATGGATGCCAAATGCCAAATAGCAAACCAGAAGAGGCAGCATCGATACATACACGTACGTGGGTATATATGTGTACCATTACATTTAGCGATAACACAAACACGTATATCCGTAGTACATAAGACTGGCGACATAGCCAGGTTGGCTAAATCATAGGTGAAAACAAGAGAGACTTCCTAATCCCTCGGTATATCCCTGTTTTCTGTCAACGAGAATGGTACAACCCGTGCTTGAGAATCGCGATAAGTCAAGCGTACGGAATTCTCTTAATAGCATCAAGAGACTACCCTTCGTAGTAAATCTTGTGTACGCTTCTCTATTTCAAATACTTATTTTCGCCCTTCCTGTCATCGTTGTTTCCTTTTATTACGTTTTACACTCGTATCAACAATTAAAATTTATCAACACCAACAGGACTCGTGTAAGGTCAAGAATTTTTAATATCTTCCTTTTGAGTTCAAACGTTTTGTATATTCTTGCAGCTTCTGGCCTTTTTATCACCATTTTTTATGGTCTTCAATGAAGAAATTAAATCTTGCGGGCTATCAAACTGACATGGAAGTTTGCAAAGTCTGACTTCCTTCGAATTCTGAAATCAGCCCCCTTCGATCTTTTGCTTGATTTTTATTTTATAAGCTATAAGTTAATAATTGAAAAGCTTCTGGTCTTTATATATGTCATACATTAATATGAAAATTAACTAACATCAATATTGGTAAACATTTATTAATTCATTATTTCGTTGAATGGGTTGCTTAATGGGATAATTTTATATTTACAATTACAAAACTTACCACTTAATAATGTGAACGTTATGGCAAAAAATGGTTCACTGGGTTGTTTCGAAATGGCACTAATGTCCACCTGAAATCGAACTTGACGCTGAAACATTGAGGGCGTCGTACTTCCTCTCTTATATTCAACTCTAAACGACATGGGTGACATCACGCTGTGCGATAATTCGGCTATCTGCAAGCATTAAAAAAATATATATACCCATATAAAGAAGAATAAAGAAGAACATGTATTCGTTTTTATGGTAATTCTGATCATTCTTTAATTTTCTTAATACAGCTGCATGATCATTAAAATCCGAGAAAAAATACAAGGAAAATGAAAAAAAATCAAAGAAGCAGTCTTTTTGGATTGAATTCAAATATCTGTATCTTTTCACTAAAAAGTAAAATGAATTATTTATTATCAACGAAGAAAAAAAATTCTACAAGACCAAATACTTCGTATACTAAAAAAAAAATTGATTCTTCGTAAGACAGCATGAAAAATGAATATTCGATGATATATAACAGGAACGTGAGATAATAAAAGCCTATTTAAAGATGGACGAGATGATGGTGTCTTAGAAATTAAGTGCACCAGATCGATTTAGACTCACCGATAAGAAAGCATGAATGAGGTCAGCTTTGACATTAGCTAGTGGCTTGCCCTTAACTAGAACCGTGAAAGTCTCATCTTTCTCGGTCGTCATTAAACTACCGAACCAAGATTTTTTCGTTAGCTCTGGCGACGAATCAGGCGTTAGGTGTACCTAAAATACATAAAAATGACTCAATTACATCTTTTTTATTACATGCAACAACTGCATCAAAAAAGTTGAAGCTGTTTTTTCTTCAAATATTTTTTTTTACCCGACTGTTCATGGTGTTTCTTTTTTTTCGTCGTTATTAATATGATTTTTCGGCTTCTGAACATTCATGTGAATTTACAAAATTATTTCTTGTAGATATATTTTATTTTTTGATTTTTTACCTCATCGGTACTGGTGAGCAATTTACGTCGATGGAATCTGGGACTGCCGAGGAATGAATTCTTGATATTTGTGAGTCTCGATCTCCAGTGATGAGCACCCGAATCCACTTTTGAAAAGAAAGATACAATTTTTTAAAATTGATTATAGATATTACAATAATTCTTGAGCATTTTTGAATCTCGATGATTGAAAATAAGACCTATATGAATTTTTTTTTCTCAAAGCCGAGATGGAATAATCCAGTGACAATAACCTTACTAAGGAGTGCTAGCCTTCGACCCTTTGAGCCATAAATTTAATGCTCACGTGCAATAGACCGGAGATTTGGTACTTGGAGATACTCGCTGGTAACGATTCAGAACTCGAAATTGCAAAAAAATTAATTATTTCTTTATATTCCAAAAGAAAAACCACTGTCCAAAAAAGTACGGAAAATTCGGCAAAATTCTTTGAAGTGTATTGACTTTGTAAAAAAAAATTGGCATTCCGTTGATCATATTAGTTAAATAGAAAATGACTATTTTCATGAAAAATCACGAAATTTGAGTATTTATTTAAAAGGGGTTTTTGTGCAATAAATAAATAATGATTGTTCAAATTTTTATCACTTTTATAGAAGTTCCTAAGACCACATTAGATGTAACATCCCGTTAGTTTGTTGAAGAAGAAATTTTCTCATCGTAAATAATTTTTTTGCGAAAATATATTTAAATAAAGTTCCACCTCTTCTATTAATTTTATGGCACGCTCCACAAAACCCTGGAAAGTCTGTTGCGTCGACCTTTTTCACTCTGGCTCGTTGCTCTATTGCGAGCTTTGAATAGATTGAATAAACAGAAAGAAAAAAAAATTCTTTGCTAGATGAGACATTCCTGTCTATTTACTACCGAGGCTTATGTTTCGGAATATATAATAAACTGGAGAATCCTGAAGACTAAAATAATAGCCCCAAACACGAGAGAGCGAGAGAAAGTTTTCTTTCACTCTCGTCTAGAGCATCTCGTTAGCGTTTGCTCGAGCAGTACTGTGCTCAGTAAAGCTCCTCTTTCGAGCCTTCCTTCCGTACTGTGAAGCATGTGAGTAAAAAGAATGTCAAAGCATGGTATACTCCGCAAATATTGTTCCAAAAATTAGTGTGACTGAAAGAAGTAATATTTCAAAAATACAAGAGCCCAATTGATGTTAATACATTACATTTTTTTCTGACGAGTTGTCTGAAAAACCCTCGTAACCCTATGAGACGTTAGCCCTTTTGACTGTCAGCCTACAACAAGAACAACCCTAAGGGTTCTTCTTCTGTGTAAACATCAAACTTTCCGAGGCTTTCAATTGAATTAGTCTGCACCGATCGATATCTGATATAAAATAACCACAGAAATCATTTTGGTCAAAATTAATTAGGGAATTCGTTGGTTTAAAGACGAAAGTGAGTTATCGTGAGAGTGTACTGAACAAATCTTGGATTATAACGAAATAGTTATCCGTGAATGCGACTGAGTTAGACACGGTAGCTTTTTACTTGGCGACTACCTGTACCCTTGGATTTTGAGGTGTAACGGTAAACACTCGGGCGTATACCCTTAACGTAATTCTATGTACACACGACCGACTCGTACGCGTGTGTACATGAGGAGAAACGTGTTCTTGTACGCTGTGGGAAGTTGGCTCGTTTGTGCGATATGTCAATGTCAGGTCATCCCTTGTACAGGATCACGTGAGGGTTTAACGCGACCGATATTCCTTCGTTACCGCATTACTTCATTGTCATCTATATTTACTCTCTCTAGTGAGAATCGGATATACCTATACATTGTCGCGTATCACGACTCCATTAATCGCCGGAAATTTGAAACAATCTGGAGGCTATTGAGCCCTTATGTGTTCCATTGACCCGCTTGACCCTAGATCTACGTTTTTAAACGAGAAAACTTAGACCTGTTTCCATATAAGCCCTCGCTATACTCAATTTTGACTAAATTATCAATAACTTTGTAAATTATAGTCACACGAACGATAGAATCGGATGAAATATAAAAATAAACTTTTCAGTTATCGCCATTTATAAATAATTCTTTAAAAATGCATGCATGCAATAAAAGAAATTCAAATATAGATCATCACTTGATGAACTGTCATAAATGAATTATTCGAGTAATAACTATTCAAAATTTTCGTTATTTAATAAAAATATGATGCAAAATGTATTTATCAAGAGTTTGAAAAAATAATTCATCTTTAAAGAAGGAAAAAAAAAATTAGAATTGTATGATTTTTTGAATACTATTCTGCAATATCGTCAAACAAAAATAACACTATTTTCATTAGTTCCATAATTAAGCTAAAGCTTTTAGACGTAGAATGTTCGATCGTGAAAGAAACGACTGATCGCATGCAATTTTAATTAAAAGTAGTACAGAGCTTTTGAATACACTCACCGCTCTCGAATGGGGGTATCTGACTGAGTTCGATACCCGCATTCGAGGGCGGTGGAATGGGCGTTGGGCTACCGGAAGTTGGGCTAGCGCCATTACCACCGCTCGTGCTGACAGTCGACAGTCTGTGAGGACTTCCGGTTTGGCTGTGATGAGAGCTCGGTGTCGCTCTTCTCGGGCTCAAAAGACCTGCCACGTTTGGTCCGTGAAGCGGTGAGCTTCCGGGTGTTGAGGCGAGCGAATCTGACGCGTGGGTGTGAGGTCCTGTGCTTGGTGAACGTCGGGGATGATGTCTTGCGCTATTTTTCATAAAGTGACATACAAAAAATGAGAAAAAAGTGTTAAAAGCTTGATTTATATCGAAATTTTTTTTTCAGTTTTTCATAAATGTGATATTGAATTTTTATCTCGCTTCGAAGCAATTGTTAACTCGTCATATTTGTATTTATGTCGTTCTAAAACCATAGAAAACAACGTTGATCGATTGAAAATTTGCGTTCTTGATTTTTTTTCCCGGTCACGCACTATCAATTATCGTCTGACTGCGTTAATTCGCAAGCCGTAAGGGCCTGGTCAATCAAAGTAAAACGCGCTTGTGAAGATCTCGCGAGGGTGTACATAGGACGATTGCGTGCGAGCCCTATTCGCGTACAGTAAATCGCACGCGACCGCGCTTGGCAAATCCGTTATTTTTCTCTCGTGTTGATCATTTAACATTCATTGCATGTACGACTTGTATATCTATAGTGAAATAAAAGCAGAAATATGCAGGTGAGAGGGACGGCTTCTGTTGAAACTTAACTTGCCATTTTCTCCTTCCTCGCGATGATCTTTTTAACTTGTTACGAAAGGTTCTATGGATCGTCACAATCGATGTGAATGAGAAAAAAAAAACACTGCCCAGTCGCGCATTGATTTTATAGACTTTCTTGCAACAATCCCACTCTGTGACTCGCATCATTGACGTTAATGATTGGTGGAAGGAGCCATACACTTCCAAGGGCGCTTCTGATTTTTTAATTCATAATTGCACAATGAAATTTATGATTCCGCCTGAACATAACTGTATAGTATTGAGGCAGCCCTTTTTTCTCTGAATATCGTGTTCATATACTGTATCAGGAATCCTCTCAGGGACTGAGCGATCGTAAACGCGGAAGAGTTTTTAACACGCGAGCGAGCATTACACCTTTAACGTCACTATATACTTATTATTATTATCCTTCATGCCGTAAACCATTTTATGCTTTCGCCATAAATTAGAGAGGATTGAGCGATTCCTTCAGGTCGACAGAGAGCTTAAATTAAAAAAATGCTCCAAGCTATTCCGATTTGTGTCTTATATTCACGCTTTTTTCATTCTCATCGTTTCTAATGTGCCGCAATCTTGGTAAATAATTAGTTTGAAGGAATGAAAACTAAGGAATAAGATCCTCAAAGAAAAAGTTGGGTTCATCAACCCCAACAGCTTTTTCGTGTTCACAGGAAAGAAAAAACTTTGGCGTAACGTCATCCTCGATCTACAATGCAAAGTTCCGATTATCCATTTTTTACCGTTTCTATTATGTCTAATCTACCAAATTTTCGTTTTTTCATTATTTCGGAGAGTTGGGTAGCCCCGGACGACAGATAATACTGGACAACGTAATTTCTGTCAACACTCAGAAACAATTGGATCATTATAAAGAACGAGAAAATGTGAACAACGTAGTTGTTTAATATTTCACGTTTTTTAAAATAATTTAAACGTCCATAATATGGTCCAAAATCAAACCGTTCGTTCATATCCGCCGTCCGGATCTACTCGACTCTTCCCTGAGTACTCGAGACTGTGTTTATTGAACTTCCGGTCGATTTGCTCCATAAGGTGTCATAAATGCTTCAATAACTATAAATACCCTCGACTTTTCAATTTTTGGATGCAAAAGACGAAACGGTCAATATTGTTTGAATGTTTCATCATATAAGAATTTCAAATACGGAAGTTGGAATCGTCGTAACGTTCGATCCTCCTTAAATGATTGAGACCTTCCATACTACATTCTACCAGTTAAGAAATGATTTAATACTCACATGAATACTATGGAAAGTTTCATATTATCATGTTATTCTTGTCTTTATCCGAGTGTAAATTTTTTTGAAAAACCTTTTTTTTTTTACATTATCTGACACCCTGAGAAAGTCTCTTAACCTTCTTACCTCGACTGTCTTCTTGGTGTCAATGGAGACCCATGTGATATTTGACCCAAGTTCAGCGCTGCGCTTCCGTTAACTCTACAAGTGTCAACCCTTTTTCTTGGTGGATCAGCCTCAGATTGTCCGCTCGTACTACGAATCCTACTTCTCATTACTTCAAGTTCGTCTTCGCATGCCGGTCTTCTTCTTTTTCTCTCGAGCAATAGGAAATATATGACTTTCTCGGTATTGTGACTGAAATAGTGAGACGAGTCAATTAAAAAAATATCGAGAATATATTGAGTCCAATTGGGAGTTTGATTATCGAGAGATTCATGTTACAAACTGAAAAGATATTGACATCGAACATCTGTTCGTGTCGAACAGTTTTGTGCAGCTCCAGAATTACATAATCAATAATAATCATTAGTCGACATCTTTTCCTTCTGTAAATGGTAAGGGTTTTTTTTCGTCTTTTTCACAAAACAGAAAAGGTTTTGAACAAATAATCAAATCATGGCTAACAGCACAATATTTATGATTCTACGATTCGTTGGAAGATTACAGAGTGAAAAGACCCTAAGAACAAAAATATTTCTGTAACACACATTTTTCAACGCCACATCCGTTCTCAATTAATCTTTCGAATCAGAGAAACGACTGATCTTATCAAAGCCTTACTAGGGCAGAATCGAGATCGGATAAGCGGTGAAATGTTTTCTACCAATATTTTAAGGTAGTAGTCTCGCCAAAGCGTTTTTGTACTGAATCTTAAAAAATTTTGAGGACACATTGAGGGAACGTTGTAAAACAACGTGTTAAATTTCAGAAGGATTCACCATCTCGTATTCGAGATATTGGCAATCAAAGATGACAGTTTTTACATGCATTTTGATGGCCGGCAGTAGAAGAATTACGCTGCATGAAATAACTTGGAAACTTTTCGTCAGATTTTTTTCTTTTTTTCCTTAATGCCAAAGCAACATGAGACAAAGGTCGTCCAAAAATGTTAGGAATTTGACTGTTCAGTTTCGGAGATATTGCGTTGTAAAGTACGAGCTCTGTGTTTTTAGATATTGGAAAAACGGTTATTTCTCATACTCTAAAGTTCATGTTACATATTTTTTTCAGGAAGTTTATGAATTTTTCATTTTTATTGAATAATACTGCAAATTATACCCACGTTTTCGTAAATCAACCGGAGAGTCAATTTTTGAACGTGATTGTGGCGAGAATACTTAGCAAAAGCAGATATGTTCATAATTGTCGTGTTCAGGATTCCAAAGAAAATTTATAGATTCCGTTTGTAGTTTTCAATTAAAATGCTTACTTCGGACTAAGCAATTCTTGAATGAGTTTCGTCCGTTCCTTGAAACATCCGAGACTCGCGATCGCTTGTAGTACGTCCGGATCAATAGCATCGACGGACGGAATAACGTGAGTCTGAACAACGTCCATCATGGACAATTCGAGCTCGAGTTCACCCTTACCGGTCGCCGTGACCCAGTTATGCCTGTTGATCTCTGCCAGCTGTGGTGAGAAATTAAAGAATTTGTGGAATATCGATAATCCCTGGAAATTGTGGAGGCTCAATAATTTTGTCCTTTAAAAACGCAATTTTCTGCGTTTGAAAAGTTGGAACTTTCGTCGTAATTTAACTTTTTATAATAATATTTTATAAGATCTATTAATAATTTAGGCAGCTGAGAGCATCTCATTGTTAATTTTCAGCATCATGAGCTAAGTTGAATCTTTATTAAATTGGTATAAGGCAAAGTTTTTGAATCCTTTGCTCCTTTGGAAACATCTATTATAAAGCCACTGACGAAATACTAACCGTAAGCCGCTTGTCAGGATTAACCTCGATCATACCGCGCAAAAGATTCTGACATTCGGGTGGTACGAAATCTGGTATGTGGAAAACCCCTCGTTTCACTTTTTCCAAAAGTTGACGAAGGTTGTCGTCGTCGAAGGGCAAAGCACCGACGAGAAGAGCGTATAGAATAACCCCACATGACCAGACGTCAGCTTTTCTGCCATCGTACTTTTCGCCCTGCTCGAATGACACAAATATTTAAACCATTCAATTAATATTAATGATGAAATGAACATTTTTGACACAACAATTTTGTATATTCAGTAAAACCGATTTATTCATTTTTTTTCAAATTGAGTCGATTCATTTCTAGAAGAATAAATTATTTGACAACAATTGGACGAAATCATTGAACGATTCAAGCCATACGAAGAGAGTCAATGATCAGAGTAAAATATAATAAAATTTGTTTACAATTCAGTAATCAGTAAACAAAAAAATTAATAAACTGTGGACCGCGGGAAGAAATGATTTCTTCACACCTACAACGACATGATAATGACAATTATTACAAAGTGCGGTCCATTGACGTGTCAATTATATAAACAAAGTATCACCGAATGTCCAACAAAAATATTTGCGATAAAACTAAGCAAGTAAAGTAAAACTCTGAAGTTATGCGTTTCAGAATGTAGGTTAAGAGATACTGAAAAACTTGTGGTTGAAAAAATGCTGTGTAAATACAGAGAAAAAAGAGCTGTATTGACACTCAACGAATTTTTTGTATAGACACAACGGAAACATAACGAATAGAGAAAGACATTGTTTGAAAAAAAAAGTGGGAGATAGCTTGTTGGGGTGTCAACGTCGTTATCTACATCCTTCTAAATTTTGGGTACGAGAGAGTTGATAAATTGTCTACAGATTGTTCCTGGAATTGCTTGTTATATGTCTAGTGTAATACAGGAGATCACTAAGGTTCGTTCTGTCATGATATTGTGGCTTTGCTACCGAATTCTGTACCACACGTAACAGACACTGTTTATACGTACAGGATGTTCCATAGCGAAATAACGTTAACCATTCATCATAAGTTTTGAATGTGGTTTTAAGGTAAAATATCTGCTTCACACTCTCGTCAAATGAGCATTAAACTTGCGAAATTTCCAAGCCAATTTAATGTTTCACCGCTTATTTGATTTCGCAATTAATTCAACATATTGTTTTATTTTTCTTGATGAGTCCCACAAGGACCTTTCATAATCTTTCGATCTCTAAAAATCTTGTCTAGCATAAACCAAATATTTATAACCCCGGCACTTTCGTACATTGTTAAAATTCAAATTATTTGAAAACTCTTTCTAGTATTTGTACGAAAAACCAGTTTTATTCTTAACATATTATTTTACTTATGAAAAAACTTTACGGCGAATATGGCTCTAAACTCTGAAAGAGTTTGACAAATATTCATTTATTTTTATCAATTATTCAGACTTCAACAACTTCAGTATGCAACGTGGCTTGCAGCTCTTTTTGCGCAACGATGAATAGTGGGGAAAAAATAAAATGCTGCTGGAATCCACCTCGATTTTCAGTAGAATGCCTCGTATACATACGTCGATGTATACATGCATGTAATCAGACTGTGTGCACACCACAAGCTTGTTCTCGCAGTTCGGTAGTTTCCTGTCCGGCTCGTTCACGATAACGAGAGTTTCGTCACGGGCCACTTGAGCGACTATGACGAAAGTTTAGGCTTTCCTATAACTTCTGAACATCCGTGATAAACATTTAGGTCCAATATCACATTTTTATTCCTCTAATCTTTTAAGTTTATTACCTCGCAGTTTTGGTTTCTCTTCAAAATATAATGCAAACTTGATGAATCGCAAAAAATCTCAAATCACTGTGATTTTTCGCAACTAATTCTTTAATTCAAATGATCTGACAAACCATTATGCATTTTAAACATTCTAGAAACGATTTCAGAAACAGTGGGAAACTTTTTATTCGACTAATTAATGATTTTTTCTTTTGGTTTTTGATTATTACGAAATTCAAAAATAGTGTATTTTTGTTATTTTTGTTTTTTGTTGAATATCAGTTGTTCATAAAATAAGTTCGTCCTATATTGGTCTAGTATTTTTCCAGTAAAAATTACTTCGTGTGTTGCACAGATCGAAGGTGTCGTGACAAAGCTAATTAGTATACGCATAAAAATACAGACCTATATTAAGGGTAACTTTTTTCATGTGACTTTATATCGACCACCACGGTTTTTGTGAAATATTTTTATTCATTTATGATTTTTTCTTACCCTAATGACTTCTGGACAGGCGTAGTGAGGTGAGCCACAACTCGTTTCCAACATTGAACCCGCTGGTTGCAGCGACGCCATACCAAAATCTGCTACTTTTATATTGTTTTTCTCATCGAGCAACAAATTTTCAGGCTTGAGGTCTCTGTGACTGTGAACATAACATATTTTTTCAAATTCCCATTATTTTCTGCACGAATGTCGGTATATAGATGTAATAAGAAGAGTGGAAGGTGATTGTTAATATCAAAATGCACTCATCATTTTTGTATTTTCCGTTATTTTTTCGTTTATTTTATATTTTATTTCTAAACAATATTTACTCTTCATTGAACATAATAACATTCGTTTGAATTATAGATTAATAGCAAAGGTATATTAAAAGGCTCCTAAACGACTCGAATTAATTTCAACAGCACTCCATCGTTTGGAATTTTTAAATATTTTTATTTGTATATTTCTTCTGTACTTTTTTTCTGTTACTTATTCACGCGCAATTTTGTATTAACTTGTTTATTAGCAGTTTTAATTGAAAAAATTAGGAGTACACAGGAAAATTGTTTGAAAAAGTGGTGTCAGTACTTGAAGTTTGGGTCAAACTAATCCGGTGTGTTAACGAAGGGCCAATGAGAAGAAAGAACAGTTTTTTTTCATTCTCTTCGTATCTCATTTAAACTTAAATATCTTCATGAAATATTCGGATATAGTTTATGGACTGGGATAAGGTATGAGTGGATATTAGCTGGTTGAAATAATTCTGTAGTCAATTCATATTTTTCTGAATTACTCATAAATTAACAATCATCTAGGCAGAGACATGAGATAATACACCGGATTTCCGAATATTCGAGAAATCATTCCATGAGGCACGCAAATGATTCCAAGAATTACTGATCTAATAGAATAACGACGATGCCAGTTATTTTTGAAGCTCTATTAGGATACATTGATCCACATGTACCATTTATTTAATCGACCTGGCGGTTTCACAACTGCTCAATAGAGAAAATTGCACAGCTTGCCAAATAGGCCTCACCGCGAAAGACGAAACTTTGAGGCATTCTTTTCTCTGTCTCGCATTTTGTCTATTTGCTCTTGTGTAGGTCTCCATTGTTTCTTTTCTTTTCTTGGTCAAGAGAGCGTAACAAGAAGCGAGAGAACCGTGACAAGAGCTTGACCCATTTTTTTTCCGAGGGTGAACAGATATGGCAACCTTTGGTTATATTTTAAATGGCTTCTCATTATTTATTCGTCTAATCATTTCTTTTTTGTATACTGTCGTAAATTTCATACTTTGTATACTTTATACTATATTTACATTCGTCACTTCTTCATGACAATTTGTCACCTAGAGATAAAAGAAAAATTCGTTTTTTTTTTACCGAAATTTTTGTTTTCGTATTTATTGCTTGCTAGATTTGTTAAATTGTCTTTGAGTACGAAAAAAATTTGAGAGTTCACATGCAAGAGAGAACTTTTGGAAAATATTGTCACGATGAGATGTTATCAATAATAAGGTTCATGGGTAAATTTTTCATTGCTTTTTTGATGTAGATAGAGCCCGAACTTTAATATTCAGACTCGAATAAAACTCACCATATACTATGACTGTGGCAAAAGTCTAACGCGGAAATGATTTGTCGAAAGAACCTTCTCGCTTCCTTAGGCGTTAGGCGTGCCTTCTTCACCAAATAGTCGAAGAGTTCACCACCTGAGACGTGTTCTAGAACGAGGTAGCTGTAAAGCAGAACGATAAAACATTTTCTTGAGAGTTTCTCGATCCATTAAAAACGTATCGTAAGATTTTATGTATATGCATATATAATGATAGTCATATATTTACGAAGGATTTACGAGGGGAAAACTTGTCTGACCGTACACGGAATTTTACTACTGATTGTCGAAATGCGATAGGGAATTTAGTGCTCGTGCTATGGCTGATCCGTGCTTAAGTCAATCTTCTCACATGTGAAAACTCGAGTCGGGATATTTCTATGAATATACCAAATCATTGAAAAGAAAAATCCAACCTATCAAAATCGTTTACTTTTGTTTTTATCTTTTTTTTTTAATTTTAATTACATCATTCATTTTTAGTAGTGGATAAAGAAGTTGACGTATTACGAATCGCATCAGTAGAGATAATTCGGCAGCACGTTATGGACTACTTAGTTGTAGCAATATACAATTGATAAAATAGAAATATTGAATCCATGAATTATGCAAATTTCAGTCCGATAGAGATAATCGAGATACGAATGTGTGTGTTTCGCAATTGGATGTCTTTTACAATTGAAATTGAAAATGTTTCAAAAATGATAAGAATCCAAAGCGTAGCATAAATAATCAGGTTCATTGGACACTTATAACAAAACTTTTTGATTCAATTTACTGAAACGAAGCCGATTGAAATCAGACTATATGTTTATGTTGAATTGTGACACTGTGTCAAATTATTCAACGGACTATTCAATTATAATCCGGTCAAAATGTCTCTGAAATAAATATTTCCCACAAAAATGATAGATACAAATTATCAAGTCCATTCGACCATGAACATTTCTTTAATATTTAAAGGAATATTTAAAGACTATCATAACAACACACACCCATAAAATCACCTACTCTCGTATTACCATTAAAAATAATATGTAAATTCATCATACGAAGCTCATTAATGATTTTCAAAATAATAGAATGTATGTTGACTAACTATTGCAGTAGAAGACCCTTAAACAACACGGAATTTTTTTTCTTCTAACAAAAGTTTCTTTGAAATGAAATTGGTTTAAAAAATGGCATATAAAAAATGTTGAGTTATCAATAAACGTTTGAATATAGTAATGTAACTTACAGATATTTCTTGTTTTCGTAAACATCAGACAGACCGAGTACGTGGGGATGATCGATGAGTTTCATGATGGCAATCTCACGTTCAACCTTCATCAACACAGACTCCGACAGTTTTTCACGGTTGATGATCTTGATAGCTACCTTCTTGCCCAACACACAGTGAACTCCGAGTTTCACCAGACCTGCAAATATGAGGAAGAATAAACAGTTGAAAAAAAAAATGAAGAAAGAGAAAGAAGCGATGAAGGGATGGGAAAAAAGTTCGTTTTGAGGTAGTATAGCGATTACAAACGAGAGAGAAAAGACAGGGTAACAGCCGCTGGTATTATACTCGTCAACGGCACGACGTCTCGTGGGAGGGAAAGAAGAATTATATGCAATTACGGAAAAACGGAATCTCGCGAAATTAAATTGTTGAGCCAAGAGACAAAGGTTGAGCGAAGTATATCCTCACGCCATATACCACCTTGCAAACGTTTTTCGTGAATAAAAAATACTGTGTCCATTTCAAGAGACGCGGTAGCGGCTCGACGCCAAGTATTAAAAAGAAAGGCCAGCGCGAGCTCTACCGCGCTCTTAAATACTCCAATATGACGATTTTATGACGTCACAAAGATTTCAAATCGTTCTCACGGACAAACGAGTTGGGTGAAAAATCTGAAATTAGATTATAATTTCTAACGATTTTTTATCTTTCGATTCCATACTTACAAGTGGTTGTAATTTTTACTGAATTTCAATTGGTTATCACCAACAGAAACTCAGAAAAAGTACTTTTCTCACTTAGCGAATGATACGCAAGCCGGTGCTTGGCTAAATGGTCTAAGTATTGACCTCGCCTATAAGGCACTGTGGTAATTACCCAAGCTATAATACACACCGATTGCGCACATATCGCTGCTGGTATAATCACAAAAAATGAATTTATCAAAGAGCTGCACGGTCTGTAGTGAAATAATAGGTTAAACAACAGTAAAATGAATATTAGGCTTCTCCCCCCATCTTGATTTTGGACAATATATTGTTACAAAAGTTTCTCTCCGACATTACAATTCTCATTGGCACGGAACACTTCGGTACAGGAGGGTAAGAAAGTAGCTCAGAGTTTCTTTCGAAAGTTTGTTGTGAATTTGCTATAGGACCCTTTATAAACAAAAAAAAATATACATATAAAGCAATTGTCGAAGAACTGTTGAAACTTTTATGCCGTAAATTTTGAGAGAATAAAATTATGTATACGCCCGGTTAGGGATAACGAAAAAGGGAAAAGAAAAGAGAGCAAAAAGGGTGTAGTCTGGAAATTGGCGTGCACGCTGAATTGGCCGTGTGTTATAGTTTGCAGCAAGGTTCAACGTGTGGATGAGAGGAGGGTAGAAAGCCATCATTCTCTCTTGCTCTCTCTTTCTCTTGCTCTCGCTCAGGCGGCATTTCTAATACTAACACGGGGTAAGCACGGTCCGAAAATAGCTTCACATGATTTAGCACTAGGACGCGTGGGATGGTTTACGAGAGGACAGTCGAAGAAAGGTGAGGCAAAATGGACTCCTTTTAAAATAACAATTTTGTTTAAAATCTATTGCTCAGATACATGTGTCAGTTCTCTTAACATAAAAGAAAACATATTACGAAAATTACAGAGTCACAGTTAATTTCACAAATCATTGAAGTTACAACAGCCTACAAGCGACTTCAGCTAATTTTTATTGTTTACTTAAGTTTATTCGTACATTTAAAACTCTTGAAAATCTTCATTCCTTCATTTCTACCAAATTATTTGGTAAGTAACGTGTTAGCAAATTTTTCAGTGACACGTTGTTATTGAAAATTGGGTTTTTTCCATGGGTAGGTCATTTAGCCCCACATTTTCTAGTGCATGCCCCTTTTGATGCGTGGGTCTTCCCTATAAAAGCTTGTTTTCAACTATCTGGCTTGTTGTTGAGGATCGCAGAGAGCATAAAGATGAAACACAATTGGAGACATTATTCCGAAAAGCCCTTCCCATTTATCAATAGCTTAAATTATCTACATGTGAAAATATTTTTATATACATGAAACTAGATATATGAAATAGAAATATTGTTATTTACATTACTCTGATATTACTAACAATTATGAACGAATCTACCAAATTTTATTCATTTAAAATAATGAAATTCTCAAATTATTCAACAAATAACAAAAACAGCTGTAACTTTTTTTATATTTCACATTGGAATCCCAGTCAACGCTCAATCTCTTTGTTTTCCTATTATCTATAAAAATTGGTGATCGTATTTTCATTTATCTGTATTCTTTAATCGCTTGTAAATCTTTAAAGTTCGGCAATTTTCGTAATAAACAATTTATCTTTATCATCTTATTCTGATTCGCGGGCTTCATTCCTGCAAAAGAGTACTCAAAATCGGTTTTTAATAGCTTTCGTGTGAAAAGCAGCCAAACATATTTTAACAGTAGACAGAAGAATTGTGTCTATATATAGCGAGGCATAAGGTTAAACGCAAGAACCGCCATGAAACCTGCGAAAATGGAAAAGCCCGAGGGAGATATATAGAACGAGGAACGTATTTAGAGCACCTGATTTGTTGAAGTACGTGACACGAGGACAGAATTGCAAATTGTGTTAGACTAGCTAAGGGAGGCATTGTTACTGGTGGCAACGTTTCCATGCTCCGCAAAGTAACGAACGATCTAAAACACCAATGTTGTGAACAAGATTTGGCGAGCTTCCGATGCTTTTCTTGTGCCAATGAAAAAAAAAAAGTAATATTAAACGAAATGACACGATATTGTGTACCTATTAGAGGTATTATGCAGGTATTAATAGGAAAGCTCTCTTTGTTGATGGACTGAGATAAAAACTCGACTTATGGAACCTTGTGGCACGTTTCGTCGTTGCCGGTTTTTCATATAGTTCTCTTTTTGTTCACGATCTGATAACAAATATCATATTACAACCAGCTGTGAGATAAAAATTTCCACGAGCGAACGGAAAATTGAAATTTTTGTGCAATCATGGGAAAGAGTTTACGAGACAGCTCGACATTGTCCTGTTGAATTTTCTTCTTACAGCACAGGGAAAGAATGACCATTCGTATATAAAACTGTTGAAAAAATGGGAAGCAGTTTATACTCCATTTCCAGCACGAAAATGAGTTTTATTTTTAACAACTATGTGTTCAGCTGAATAGTAAAAATATCAGCTTTTAAAAAACAAAGCGTTCCCAGCAGCTCAATATTGGCGCAGTCTTTTGTTAGAAAAACATATATCCATTTTTAGACAAACTTCATGTATGAATATAGTTTGAAAAAAATATTCGAATAAACGGTTCATAAAACCGCGGATGTAAAATTGTGCCCTGGGGATTAGCAATATATGTACCTGTATATATTATATTCTAATAAATGCACATATTTACGAAACGTGTGCACATTGCGTGATACGAATTTTACGTGCACTAATATTGCAGTAAAACTTGACGGAGTTTTTTTGTTCATAGATGCTGCGTGAGGGGATCCTGCGTGTTTCCCTTGCATAGCACGTCACACGCAAAAAGTGTGAAAGCCAGGAAGATATATAGTTATGCGTGGGCATTCCATGACAATAAATAGAGCTTGGCAAAAGCAGCTTAGAGCAATAAAAAAAAGAAGAGGAAAAGAACAAAGAATGCTCGAGATCACGTAATATTTGTAGTGAATATCAGCAATGGCTGCAATAGATTAAAAACTGACAGAAATGTAATAAATGAATCTAAAATAGTTAACAATTTTTCAAAGAAGCGTCAAATTGGTGGAAAACTGTGGTCATTCCAATTCAGCATAGATCAACACATCCTGAAAATAGATACACGTCATTTCATGGTTGTGAGACGAAATTTAGCCGTTGGTACAGACATCGTGAGCGAATAGCATCGTGATGCTGAAGGGCTGGTGAAAACGGTATCGATTTTCCAACGAGCGATATCTGTCTCGTCGGGGTCGATTTTGTGCCTCGAATAGCTCTTTTGGTTTCCATCTTCCCATTATATCCACATATACAGCCATGTGTTTTGTGAGAAGATAGTGAGAACCAGATTGCTTCACATCTATAATTCCTTTTGGCGTATCACGTGTTCTCATCAGCTCTTCACTCATACACAGATGCAACTATTTGAAATAAATTAATTACACGACTTGCATTTGAAAATTTATATCTAACCAAGTTTATAAATGTTCAAAATCATTAAAAACAACCTACTAAATTTCAATGGATTTAATTCTGTATTACAAAAGCTCCAGATTTAGGAAAATGTGAGATTTCCCAAAGGAAAAAGGTACCCCAACGTATGACTTCAGGAAAATAAAATTGGTTGATTGCTTCGGCATGATGAAATACTCTTCTGGGAACAATAAGTTTGTATATAACATGGATTGTCAATAGATGAGTCCATAAGGAATTAGAGTGTTCAAAAGAATTGACACAATAATCGAACGAACAATTTCTAACTTACAATCGCATTCGGAGGAGATGATAAATTCCTTCCAACCAAGTGATCACATTTGTCACAGAACTCAGGAGCCCCTTGACAATGACTTTCTTGAAGAATAATTTGGTCGGATAAGCCAGACCGTCCATTGAAATGGCATATAGTCCAATCAAATTACAGCAAGCGAAGAGTGCAAAGTAAAAAAAGGCAAGCAAGGAAAATCCGCCTTGAGCAAAATGAAGAGTGAAAATAAAAGAACAAAAATAAAAATGAAATAAAAGCGAAAAAAAATCTAAATGCTATACAGTCAAGATCTCCCGCGTTGATGGCTCCCAGAGAACTCGTGAAATTGGCTTAAACCGTCGCAAGAAAGTACACGGTGTGAACAGCGTCTGTCTGAGACACAACCAGGCGTCTTTATCCACTTAAAGAGAGCTCTGACTCTCGACGAGGCGTCAAGTTACTCGGACCCTTTGGTACTTTTTCTATCGTACTTAATATCCTTGGTACTAGGGTGCTCTTTCAGTGCACAAGCCAGAATTGTGCACTATTCAAATGAAAAAACTATATTCAAAAAAAAATTTCACAGAGGAACCATTGTTTCGTATTAATAATTAAATAAGCGAACAATTTAATTTTTATTTGTGGTCGTGTCGTTGTTTAAAATTCTATTTTCACAGACAATCCTTACAATAGAAACATTCAAAAGTTTTCAAGTATTTTTTTGGAAAATTTTGCACATACATTTATGGTGTCTTTAAGAATATGTACAAATTTTATCAAGAAATAACCGTCGTCAGAAAGGATTTTTCTAGGATATGTTTCTCACATTTAGAATGCGAAAAAGTATATAAAAAATCGATTATTAATATTCAGATTGCGGCCGTTTTGTGAAAAAATTAATTTTCTGTCTGACTCTGGTACAATGGATCACAACACTGACCCATATTAAGAATATGTTTTGTTTTTTTTTGTTTTCGAATGCATAGTAGCCCAGTAACTGTGCGAGCAAAAATCATTTCTTTTATTCCGCGCACAGTTTTATTAAATTATACAATTTACGAGACAATTTTTTAAAAATGATTTTTTTTCGAAGGTTTTGACGGGTTTCCAAAGAAACAATGAACGCGTGTACAAATAAAAAATAAATAAAAGATTCGAAAATTCGTTAATTCATTCTATCCAGAGAATCACCCTTGGAAACAGGATTTTAGACAAAAGAGCGACCTCAACACAATAATTGTACTCTATGATTATCGTCAGTTATCTTCAGATAGTTATATTCTGATAATAAAAACGTTCCCAGGTAACATTTTGTTTCTTGTTACATTCTTTGTCAAAGAAATTGGTTATCTCTGAAGGAACACCTGATGCGAATAAAATTTCCATTTATCATTGATATAATTATTCTCATATTTCTATTCAACTTTGAGAAAATATCGATGCACGGTTGTTTGATTCGTGCTATTTTTCCCTCAATATATTTTTCTTTTGTTCGGAGTTTATTGGAAAAAACAATTTCTGTATTCTCGTAAGGTACAGAACACAATTTACATAAAGCTTCGTAGAGGGTGCGTGTAAGAAAGAAGAAAAACGCAGTGAGGTACGTGTCACGGTGCACGTGCTCGTTGACGCCTATATTACGTACCGTAATCGGAAACTCAGGTTCTCAGGTATACTAGTAATACGTGTACGTGCATATACGTATTGCGAGGTAGTTGAGAGAGGGCTTGGGAAGCCCCGTAGGTTCAACAACGAAGCAGTAGGACCAGCTACGCTACGACATGTGTTTGAGGGTAGTCTTGAAGTTTAACCCGCGCAAAAAGTGTGTCAACAGTTTTTCCCATCCCACCCTCTTTCCTCGCATATATAAATATACAAATCTATATATTTGTATATATTTCGAGGTACTTTCCTGCGACTTTATAAACTTCAAGGTTGTGTAATACAGGCTGAGGGAGAAGACGATCGCTGAGAAGTGAGTTGAGTATACATTGAAAATCATGGAGTCAAGTACGTATACGAAGTCTATGTACCCTTGCAAAAGATTGCTCAGAAGTCGTGCACACTCAAAGAGAAATTGCTCGCGTAGTATTTTTTTTCCTTTTTTTACAGCTTCTTCAATTAACCAGTCAGTTTGACAATTTGACGCAAAATTCTCCCTCTTTTCTATTCGCCAATGTATTCGTCTCACATTCCGTACATATTTTCATGAAATTTTCCACCTTTCGTACGGAGTGTATGACGCATGACCTACGAGTCTTTCGTTGGCAGGTAAACGATTTATTCGTATAATAATTTTCCAAGTACATACACCGATGCTAGCTGATTAAAACATATTTTTATTTTTATTTTTAAATGAAAAAGATGTTTTCTTTGGAGCTCGTGAATTTAAGGACAGAGATAAATAGTGAATTTTCGTCAGTATTCTTCTGGAATGTTTAAATTTTTCTTTCCCAGCCAACTTTTCATTCCCCTGCTATAAAAAAAAACATTGATATTTATGTAGAATTATGCAAATCATTGGAGTAATTCTTGATACGGTTAAAAACGGTTTAGGCGCCGCCTCTATTTGCATGTTTTATTTTATTTTTTTAAAAGATGCGATGTGAGAAAGAAAAAAAATGTTCCCCTTGTCGCATCACTCGTTCGAGTCTCGCTACGAGTACACTTGCTATGCCGATAGATGGCATTGTACGTGCTTTGTCTCACGGGATGCAAATATATTTCTGCAATTTTCACGTCACTTGGCCTCCCTGAAGAAAAGCCTCCTCACCCTTTACTCCATTATCTTTTTTCGCTGCTAATATACGACCCAAATTATTTCTTAATATTTATACAACAAAATTGCAGCAGAAACGTGAGGATCTTTTGTATGTCATTTGAAAAATGCTTTCTTGTATATTTTTAAACAATACTTTTATAAGCAATGAATTAAAGTTCTTTTTTTTCGATTCACCCTTTTTTGTCTAAGAAAAGATAAATAAATTTGAAAACATTTTCTAATTGGAGTTCACAGAAAATCCTTCTGTACGAGTCAGTCAGTTCATATAGAGCTATTGGATCAATCGTAAACCACAAAGGGGCCAGAACTATAGACCGAAGTACACATACACACTCGACTGAGTTCGAGGGTCAAGCTGACCAATTGGCAAATATTCGAAATGCCTCGAGCCTCATCCTATAGAGAGGGCAAGAGAGGGAGACAAATTGGCACCGACTGTGCACATTGATATATTCGAAAATCGAACAGTGTGACCATATACGACAATATATTTGGTCAGGTGTACGTAGACGGACCAATATTGTGTATTGTATGTCCATAGTGTGCCGACGATACAGATATTAGATGCGTTCTTACGAGGGTTGTGTGCAATCACAAATTCAAGGCTTATTCAGCGTTCGAATTTTTCGTGTAAAATCGATTTTTTAAATTATTTTGTGACCTGTTTCACATTATTTTTGTAATTTTGTGTCAACTCCCTCTGGTGTCTTTACAGCTTGCCATAATTTAGACCTTATCTCCCAAATTTGCATATTTGGAACTGTTCATAATCCAGACTGTTCAATCTGTGCAGATAAAAAAAAATCGAAAATTGCCGAAGGGAAAAAGGCACAAATCGAATCATGGGATATAGCTCGCTCATCATTTTTGTGCTTCAGAAAAGACCAGATTCTTTTCAAGGGAAACATTGATACCCACACTTGAAAATCGTTCAAACTGCAAGGCAGCGAAGATGGAAAAAGAATGCAAGAAAAACGACACCCCGAGATTGCCTTCCGATCATCTCTGTTCTTCGAAAATAATGTTCTTTGGAAAGATTTTAATATAGCCCTGATTTACATCTTCTGCATCAGAATAAATCTCTACAGACGATAAGTTCAGCAAAGTTGGGTTATTTTGTGCAGAAAATCTGAAGGAGATCGGAAATGATTGGTTTTCCACTGCAGAGTGGGATCACCATGGTATTTTATCGATCAGGATACTTGGATTTTCTTGGATGAGAAATCGAGTTAGTTATATATTCATGTACGACCCATCCTTCTCGCTCACTTTATTACTAACTGGATGTCCCGCGCATATAGCAAATGAAGCACACAGCGAGATATGAAGGAACGGGCAACCACACGAGGAATTGGGCAATCCACTCGGTGTAACGGAAAATTAGGCCTGGACATCTCGTTGGACACGAGAGATTAATTAATCGTGATGAGATCCTTCGTACCTGAATTCTCGAGCAGACAAATTTCACGTACACGTGAAATGGTCACGCCCTAAAACATTTGATCTTAATGATGTTCAATTGTTTAGAATACCTTTCTCTAATGTCTGTTCAGAAATGACACTGCATTGCGATACCCAAATAGTAAATTCATAGCGCAGTAAACACAGCACATTCTGAATATTTGTTTTTTTATTATTTTTATTTACAACATTTTTTTGACAATTTCCAAGCCTTTCGTATACTTCTGAGTTTTTTGGTTCTTCATAAAGATAGGCCAAAGAACCTCCAGAATAATTCTTGCAATAATTAAATTGTACAGTACTCGTGATTAGTTGAGATAATTCGATCTTCGGCAGGGTTGACGAATGATTCAATTGTCGATTCGTTATTTAATTAATGGACTGAACGTTTTGATTCGCAAAGCAAGGTTCATCAGTAAACTCCCATCCAGCATTGATTCCATGTTGTTTGCAATGTGACTGTGAGAATATTATTCACTACAATGAACACAGGAGAGTCGGACAAAAGGATCTCTCGAACATTTGGAGAGCAGTAAATTTCAATGGTTCGATCCCATGTAGGCAGGATTACATGTTGAATTGTATAGAATTCCAATAATTCAGGGTAACTCTCGATCTATCTGTTCCTGATTGACAGCAAAGTTATGAGTTCACACTCACGCAACAATTATGGGAACAATAGACTTTGGTAAAGAGAGAATGAAAAATAGTGGTTCCCCATGTACAAGGGGTAACCACACTCAACGAGAGCAATAACGAATCGATTAATCGAAGAACACACGTTCGCTCCCACCGTTTATGTACCTCTTCTTTCTCTTGTTATTTAATCTCGTCGATAAAGCAGAAAAATAAAACAAAATCCAATTCTACTCTGGAGCTAATTAAAGGAAAAATCTCAAAGCAACTCTGAATCGTAATTGCAATTCGAGCTTTAATGAATAGTGTTTCAAACGGCATTCACTTTACGATCACCAAAGAAACTGACTATAATTAAAAGCCACGTGAATACGAAAACGTGATTATTCTAGGGAGAAGAAATTTCATGTTGGAAAGGGGTTGCGGCAGATACAAAAAAATAGTTGAATAAACGAATAAACGTTTTTGATTTTTTTAATGCATGCTCTTTTCATTAACCTTCATCGTAAAAACCTTCAATAAAAGATTTAATTTTGTCACATATCTGAGAGGTGTATTTTAATAGACAATTGTAGATGCCATTGATTTTTAGCAACTTCAAATCGACTGTACACTTTTAGATCTGATCGCAAATAAATCTTTAGTCGTTTCATATTGTTTTTGAATTTTGCGTGAACAGAAACTCAAACCCGTGTCGTAAACCAAAAGACGTTATTTTCACGACACTCCGAAAATAAGAAATGAAACAACCATTAAGAAATCACCAAATAATTTGTTTCTTGCTGCGAGAATAACATTGAAGAACTCGACGATAGGGAGAAAGGATGAAAAATATAAAAATGTGATGGAATCTGTGTCGAAAGATGAGGATGAATCATAAACCCACCAGTTTGCCCCTTTCCAAGAGTTTTCTCGAGTCTGTAAGGCCCGACATACTGATGGGTCTTCTGGGTGTTGGACCCGACGGGGCTCTCCGTGCCCTGCATCGCCACCGTTTCGGTTCTCGTTTCCGCCAGGATTGCACGTTATCACCGGGCAGGCGTAATATCACGCCCGCACACACCGTACACACATATAAACGCACGAACCCACGCACACACGAAACACTTAATTTCACCTTAGAGCTTGTACTTTCCACATTTTCTCGATTTATTTTTCCTCCCACGACTCGAATTGTCGAGCGATGTATCAAGCATCGCAAAATCTCGAGTCCTGGACATTCTCGGCTGGAAAAATAAGTTATATCTTCTCTTTTAGACAGAAACACTGAAGCTTTTTCCTTCAATTAGAGATACTCAGCGAAGCGAAGAGATATCAGACTTTTCGCTGGCAATGATTCCTTCAAAATATCGAAATGCCTGAATTCTTATTATAAACGCTTTTTTTTTATATGCTGATCAAAATTTCGATTTCTCCTTTCGCCTCCAATGCGGACGTCTCTTCCGGATTTTCATGTTGCACTACTGGCACAAACTATTCCATATACATATGTATGTTGATACGAATACATAAACGTATATTCGAGGATATATGACACCGCGGTACTCGCGTTTTCGTTACTGTCCGGTTATTTGTCACTTTAGTAAAAATCGACGAAACACTGAATTTTTGGCGATGTATTTTTCAAGGTATAGCAAGGGTCAATTTTCGAAGGTTGTCGTAACGTAGATTCTCGAGAGACGCAGCGTTGCAATAATTGAATGATTATGTCGATCTTATTAGAATTTATGAAGAAAGATTCTTTAACAATTTCAACGTTTTACGTGTCAAGCCCGATGTGAAGGTTTCACTTTGCTCTGTCGTACACTTTTTTATGATGGGTATTATCGTTGCTCGCATGTGGAAAGTCTTTTGATTTAAAAACAGAAGTAGAACAAGTCAACATCAAGTGAAAACAGTAGAGAGTCGATCACTTTGCCGATTGACTCGATATTATTACCATGGACGAGTAAAATTACGTTGGTACGTCCGCCTAAAATGAATTATTTTCATCTTTGATAATTTTGAATAGAAAGGGCTTGTTTTGATTTTTTTTTTTTAATCCAGAGATAGCAAGGTATTCACCGATAGTCCGAGCTTTGATTATCGACGATTGAGCAACGAGGTAATACGAGTAGTGCTAGTATGGTGAGGTTTTCACTGGCCACGTTGGGCGCCATTGCGCGTAGAAAACTCACCCCTAACTGATGTAGGAGTGCAGAGGAAGAGGGAGAAAAAGACAGAGACAGAGACAGAGAGAGCAAGGCACCAAGTCACTCGCAGCTCTACGTTAGCACGAGAATTCACAAAAAATAAAAATATAAATGCACAATTTTTCACAAATTTTCTTGAATATCCAAGAGACCGAAACCAAATATAATTTCACCTCTCGTTTTATTCACTAAAATCCAGTCCATTGAACAACCACTCTCAAATTATTTCATTCCGTCGACGATATTTGCGATGAAAATTGCAACGTTTTATATTCGGTTGAATTTTACGGTACTTCCCTGTCTGTTATTATAGAGAATAAAAACTAGTGTGCGAAACGCGAATTACATCACACAAATACATACGCCTTGCCACCCCCTTACACAGACACCTGACGTACAGTCCGGATTATTGGTTTTCGTTTGTTATTTTTTCCCTTTCACCTTCTCTCTTATTTCGTATCCGCTGTATAGTTTTTATGTTTTTTTTTTTTCACCACTAAAACCAACTTTGTTTTGAACTCTTTGTTTTCATTTAATCGGTGCTTGATCAATTTAGTTTTACGTGCAATAACTACAATGTATCGTCGGGATGGAAGGTTTGTCGCGCGAATTTTTCTTTTTCCTTTGCACGATACACCCCGTAGCGAACGAGCGAGCGGACGACGTCGCTGACGGCAAACCCGCGGCGCTCCCAGTTCGATTATGTGGTCGAGTCTCGTGCGCGCGCAACGACAGAAACATACCCCTAAAAGCGACACGAGGGGTTGTTCATGTATGCGGACGGTGTTACGTTCGTCTTATACATGCATAACAAACTTTACATGTGTTGGTATTGAAATATATATATTTTTCGTAAATATATATCGTAGTATATGGTACCATCGTGTCTAGGCTTGGCTGTCCCCTTCTGATACGACGCATGAACCTCAGTCCAATGAGGGTGATGTAGAATAGCCGGTATGCAGTCTGCAATTCTGTTGGATAAGGGTAAGAGGACAGCCGCTTTCCCGCACGATAAACTCGCGCCCTAAACCCCGAAAATCCGGGTTCGTGTCTGTGCTAAAATTTGTCGACACAATAGGGAATGAAAAAAAGAGATTTTTATTTTTATTTCTTCATAATTAGTTCGAAATAGTGTCACTTTTACTTTTAGTGGACAACGATATTTATTGTTGCGTTACATTCTTCATCGAGCGATGTTAAAATTTATTGGATAAATGTCGTTCCCTTTCACTGATTGTTTCGAGTTTATTTCTTTTTGGATGGCAAGTTCACATTGCTAAAAAAACTTTTTAGCTTTCATTGACGACTTTTAATTTATGCGAATCAAGCAAAAAATAGCAATTCTCACGATGTAAATTTGAATAACAACTAATCGAGTTTGTGTAAACTCGATTAAACTATTTCTAATTTGAAAAACAATCAAATGCTGCAACTTTTTCTAAATTCATTTGATTCATATTATTTTTCAATATTATTCAGATTCACATTAATCTTTTACTCTTAAGCCGAAGTAATCAATCTTACGAGCTTCGTCCGTCTCACATTTCCTGCTGTATGAGTAGACTTTTTCTTTCTACTTGAGGAACGTGCACGTCGCATCTTTTTCTTCCTCACTATCTTTGACGGGAAGCTCGTAAGCCTTCGACTGAATCATCCAACGTAGACGTGACGCACCCTTAGAGAAACAGACTCCCACCCACCCTTGATGTATCCCAACTTAGCAGGGGGTAACCTGGGCCAAACGACACATAATACAGGCGAGCAATCGAGGAAGCATGCTTCGGTTGTCCACGCGTTATCTATATAGTTCTTCACTAACATATACACATGTGTATATGCAACCAACCGCCTTGTGTACAATGCATCGGAGCGTGACGTGTTCAAGTTGCAGGGGTTTCGTGTGCTCATTCAGTTATCATATAAGGGTCGCTAGGCCACGTTTCACGTTTCTGTGTTAAATCGAATGACTCTGGCTAGCCCTTGTTTATTTGGTCTCGAAATAACATCGAAGAATTTATACGTCTACGATACTTACACATATACTTTGGGTCAACACTCCATAACTGCGTAGCTCCATTAGGAAACTCTCGATTTTTTTTTGATTTTACGCACAATATAAAGTGTATAATGTGAATTCATGCGCCTATCGATTCAGCGCGAGAATATGTTTTCATTCGTAGAGACCTAAGTGTATGTGGTTACGGTTTCCCGGATTTTTCACTATTCGTGTATTTTGCTGATCAAGTGATAAAATTGCACTCATCATCGCCCATAATCGAAAGTGAATAAATACAGGGGTTATATTTTGCAAACGTCGGGGGATTGAACTTTGATCGCAGCTTTAGTCGTTAGAGCAGCGCATTTAATGATTTATATATGAATTCAGGAAATCGAAAAAAACGTATATTACAAACTTTGCAAATTCGAAAATTCGTAACGCTTTTGTCTGAGAAAAAATGTTTTATTCAGAAAAGTTTAAATGAAAATACACATTGCGAACAAAACATTTTGGAAGCACCTTTGCAGTTTTGGGGAAACTTTTGAAAGAAAATTGGATTCGAACGAAGTTGCAACTGCATGACAGGACAATTTCGATTCATTTTTTTTTTTTGCATTTAATCTCGTCCTTCATATATGCATTAAAACTTTTTCTTTCTTTAAAGTGATTTATACATTTTCGAAATACAAATACTATGTGATTATTAATACCCTTAGCCATGATTTACTTCGAAGATAAGCTACTTCGTCGACAAACTCGTCCCTCAAGGAGAGAATCAAGTTTGAGGGCACTCATAAACCCGAAGTAGTATGTTCATACTCACATGAATTTAACTATCTCATAAATTCCTACCTAAATCAAAGCATCATAGAGCAAAAAATAATCTTGAATATCGTACCATATAAACGTGCGGATTTGCGTTTACGATTTTTTTTTTCATGAGCCCGTACATTTTTCTTCAGTTCAGGAAGTAATTATTTAATAGTGAGTTTCTGAACTTTAGAAGGTTTACCAAGCCGTCTTGTGAGAATGAATAAACCGAAGTTCTATTTGTGAAAGTCAAATCCAAGCCATAAGCCTCTAGAATAAGTCTTTCTTACTTCGACGTGTTCCCTCATGAATTTCTAAATTGACACCGAAAATCACCGGCCCAGACTTAATCAATTCTAATCCGAGAAGTTACGACGAAGCGCTTAACATCAAAATACCCCTCAAGACTGATACTTCAATGCTTTATGTAAATAGTTCGACCAAAAGTAACACGACCTTTAGACAATCGCAAGTGCTGTAGATCAAATCTTTTCATACGAGCGACAAATATTTTTGGCTACAAAGAGTTCGTATATGTCGAGCAAAAACTTCACAAAAAATATCGTTTTTCTGGATCTCCTAGAGTAATATAAATATATATTTTTTATATGGTGTTTTTTTCAACTTGCGTTTAGGATTTTTCGGACAGATGCTAAGAACTGAAGTAAGCAATGCTGAAATGTGACAAGATAGGAAACAGCTGATACACAGAGGGTATTGCAACATCTGTAAATTCTCGAATTTTGTTTAATAAATGTTCGGGCTTTCCTCACAATTTGCAGGCAGTCAATGCGATAAAAAGTATTCTTCATGTTCGATTCCTCCCAAACGAGAGTTCATATCTTGTTACAATTATTGATTCAAAATTGCACTTCCATATAGTTCAAAGCTATATATCCGTTTTTTTCTGCCTTGGGACATCAATAGATATTTTGTGCATATTACTTCATAGATATTCATAATAGAAAAAACTGTTCGGTTTCTCGGTTGGCTTCAAGAAAATTTCGCGCTCAGATGTTTCCATGCTATAATTGATAAAAGTTTTGAAATTGCTGTCAAATACTGAAAATTAAAGAAAAAAAAATCATTTTCATTGAAAATTAAACCGTAATTCCACCTCATGTACCATTTTCTTCACTCTAGATACATACATTACAGAAACATCAGAGAAATAAGAATTTTCGGCACTTTTGACTACAATTGTTCCTCCTGATCATTTGAAAAAAAAAAGTTATATCTCATATTTAGTAAGAGAGTCTAATGATTCAACTTCTTTTTGAGAAAGCTTTTAATATCATGACCTCATTTTTGTAGCTTGAAAGGTCAATACACCAAGCTTATATGCACAGCGAATGACGCATTTATGGATGGGCAACAAATATAACGATCGATCACTGTATAGATTCTAATATAAATTGAAATTCATATTATTCGATCCACATGCTATACACGTTCAGAGATTTTTGTTCTGCACTATCTATATTTCTGAATTATGAATCTATGGTTTTTCATCGTTGATAAACATTAATTGACACTTCATTAAACAGCGAATATCGTTTATACGATCGAGTAACCTTGATTTAAAAAGTCTTCCGTTATCTTGAATCCTATTACGAGATGCTTAATCATCCTGGCAACTTCAAGCTCTAGAAATTCTTCCGAATTAAACGAATCTTTACCTCTATTGAAATTTTCAATGGCATGAATATCTCTTAATCCTGGATTGAAACGAAGAAGAAAGACGAAAAAAGATGAATTAGGAAGACGGAACTTTGTAAGTGATTCTCTCTGCTGCAATTACGACGGCTTAGTCAGAAAACAATAGTTTGATGGAACTTTTTATCAATAGTAGATCGCGGGTCTAAAAGTACTAGTCAGAATATATACTACATCGTAAATAGTTTCTTCATTTTTCTACATGAGGACTCCCGTAGCATTAAATTCGAAACATTCCATACAATTCTTTTAACTGTATTGAGTTCTTGAAAAAATACTATTCCGTTTTTTAGTTTTTTTTTTTTTTTTTTTTAAATGCATACGTATAGAATTGAACTATTTATTTCTTTGTGCAATCAACGTGAATTACTGCCCATATAATTGTTTTAGATTCATGTACGTCCCAGGAACTATGTAGAACTGAAAAGTTTGGTATTTGTTCTTGAAATATTAGAGTAAATTGAGACCAAAAATATTAAAGAACAAGTCATTTTAGGACACCCGTTATAAAGATGCCGAATGCAATATAGATCGAAAAGGAGAGAGAAAGAGATAGATAGAGAGGAAGAGAAGAGTAGAAACGTTCTACGTAGCTACGTGGATTTGAAGAGAGTAAGAGCAGGAGGGTAGAAAACTGGGGATCGATATACTATATAGAAGTAGAAAGGAACACAGGAAGCGTCTGACACGGGAAAGCTCCTAGGGATATCAGGCCTCCGCCTTCGTCATTGACTATATACCTCAACCTTTTTTTTATTTTATATTTTTCCCTCTTTTTCTTTCATCGCGAACGCCATTTCCCATTGGCACTGCCTTCTTACCAGAGGTTTTTTCCTCATAATAGTTCGGTCTAGAAAATGCCTTACGTGCTTCTCCTACGTAAATTCCTCGTCACGATTTATCCTCTCAACTAATGCTCTATATGCTGTATATGTATATATCAATTTCTTTCGCTAGATTCCATTACGGAGCTCAGCAACCCCCAAGACAGAGCTTCTTCTTTTTTTCCTTCATCTTTTACAAACTTGCACCATTGCATCACGTTTCCGTTACAAGTTTTTAATGCATGTCTTATAAAACTTGTCGGTCTTATCGAAAAAAAAAGTGTATTTCTTAATTATTTTTACATTTCATAATCGGACGTTACTATAATTAATCTGTCATTTATTAGATCTGGACGTACTCCAGAATAAAATGCATTTAAAAAACACTTGAAGAAGCTGTAAGTTTCTCTAGTAATTTTCACTGTGATAAAAAATCGTTACGATTTATGAATTTCTATCTGAATTTCGACCAAATAATTGAGGAAAATATATCCGCACTACTGATAATGGTCGTTCCGTGGTATTAAAATTTCATTACACTAGAATCGATGAATTGTTTATTTACAATTTATCGAGCTAGTTAATTCTACTTCCCGACCATAAGTGTTCTTTGATTATTCAGTAGACCACCCTCCTCCGTTGTTTCGTATTGACGCTTTTCGATCTAAATGTCAAACTGGTCCAATTCGCTTTGGCACTGTACCGTCCACATTTCCCTAGTGTTTGTTACTACGAAATCACACACAGATACATCCAACAAAGAAATCTACACGGGAGACGAGGGGATCTGCTTTTGCCACGAATGTTGGTGCTGCTTTGGGAAAAATTGGAAAACAAATCGCAGAGGGAAAACATGCGACGCGCGCCCCGAGGGCCATTAGACCGAGAGCAACAGAATCAAAGGGAAATATACACAAAGAAAAAACTGTGATACTCGCTGCGATATAGAGAAAGTGGGGGAGCTACGAAGAGAAAAAAACGGATGGTTCAAACGTGTGACGATAACCGCGTGTAAGACAATGCGACCTTGCAAACGATTGCTATTTTTCGAATGAATTCTTCATTGAAGTTTTCATTGAGATAAAGCGAATGAACTGGAGGATTCGATTGATACGTTGCCCTGTTTACAGATGGTCTCTAACTGCATTCTTAATGAATAACAGATAATAAAAAAAGATCATCGGAAGATATGCCAGTCCAATTTTCCAAATGGTTTGAATATGAGATTTGAGAGGCTTGAGTTAACTGAAAATTTATATAAAACCTTCGGGGCATTGGCAACGGAACAAAATGCCAGCATAGACAGGGAAAAAATGGTTTTTTTTCTGTTATTCTTGTTCAAGGCGGAAAAGCTTCGAGAGACTGAAATACACGTATAGAGACGAAAACAAAGCCTTTATTAGGCCACAGAATTTTATGAGAGAATATCTCTTTCAGCATTAATAAATTATTCTCGTCACACGGAAGAGTCCTAACGAAGATTACGACTTAACGAATGAGAAAAGTATGAGAAGATAAGGGAAGGTATTTAACAGCGAGGACGGAATTAAAAGGAAAAAAAACTTCATGGGCTTGGGAAAGAAATGACAGGGATTACTAAGATCGCGCTGAGCATAGCAAGCAGTTTTTATTCCTAGAAAATGTAAGAGAAATTGTGTGGCCTGTTCATTCGTTTGAAAGAATCCGGTACAACTTTCAAAATAGAATATTAAATAAAAATGATTGAATTACTTCAAACTTTCGAAAATCCTTTCTTTCAATATGAAATACCTCGAGATGACAGATTTTACCATAAAATTATAACTTATGCAATAACTTTCGTTTTAATTAAATGGAAAACCAACAATTTTTTTTATTATACAAGTAAAAACTGTTATCTTGGTTACCGCATATTTACGTTTTTATTCTTTCGTTTGTACTTCTGTCTCGTTTCTATTTGAACTGCAAATATTTGTAGACTTTGTATAGTGATGCCAGAAAAGAGATACGCTTGATTTCTCAAGCACTTGATGCTTGCTCTCCAATCGAGAGTAAATTTGCTACAGAATGAAGGTTCAACGAGACGCACGCACACACAGTTACGGAAAATATTTAAAAAAAAAAATCTTGGAGTATATTTTCAGCATATAGTTTTCTGGTAGTGTCAGTAAGGGCTGAGGTACTGTGCATTTTACCGAATCTACCGGTATACTCTTCAACCCCTTGCGCAGTAGTAAAGACTAGAGTTTGCCAGACCGTGCAAAAAACCGTTCATGTTCCGTTCTACGGACGAGAAAACGGCGAGAGGGCACTAGAGCTTATTTTCGTTTTTTTTTTCTTCACTACTTTTTCCAGTTTATCCTTCCGTTTTACTTTTTATGAGAAACACATATACGTATGAGAATGTCATGTATAAAAATGTGTTCCTATTAAAAAATCATACCGAGTGCAATATTTGATTGATATACGATCATAAAAAGTCGTAAACAGATCTACAAATACCTCTTGGAATATAAATGAAAACTTAACTCGCTGCAGAAATGATTTCAACATGAAAAACTTGGATTAGTTAAGAAAGACTTTGGGTTATAGAAGGATGATGACAAACTGCTGAGCGTCTGAAAAAAAACTGACACATTTTTTCTCGATGCATTAAAGAATATTAGCTCTTGTCATATTTTTCACTCAATTATTTATTATTTGCTTGATAGGCAATTGCTGTTAGTACTTTTTTTATTCGAGTCAAACCACCGTGCCGGGTAACGCATGCTTTGCAATTGGTTCAAGTGGTCACAAGGGTGAAAATATTGAGGCGTTTTACTCCATTTCTATCGAAGATATATAGCATCGTATATTACGCAAAAACGAAAAAAAGAGCCGGACGATTAATTTTCATATTGTCCAGCATTCCCGTATATCTCTTTCCGTATATATTCGAACATTTTTCTATGGGTTCTCGAGAATTTCCTCAACGAATCGAAAAATCGACGTTCAATCATGATTCTTTTTCCTTCAGCTTTTTCGCCGAACAGCTCGCGGCGGGTGGCAGCAATCGCATGCTCTTTTCTCTCTTTCTCTCCTGTTCTCTTGTGTGAGCCACGAGCAATTCGATTGATTTACGACCTCGCCAATAATCCTGAAACCACCAAGAGTCACAGCTTTGGTAGTCGGTGTACATGTAAGCAAGAGGGTCACATTCCGTTTATTTTTCTTTTGCTTTTAGTCTACCATAGTTCTCCCCTTATCCATATATACATAGATATATATATTAATTTCAGCTGAACATCAAAATGGACAAGAGGAAAAAAATAATAGAGTAAGTAGCAAAACACGAGCAGTTAATCCCCTGTAATTCAAAGATTGAAAATCATTTTAAACATCAAGAATCGTGCAAGTTGTGAGAGTTCATACAAATGTAAATCACCTGAGCAAAAAAACCGCTATAGCAAGTTTTATTTTTTTGTTTATCAATGTTTCTCCGTTTATGCTCAAGAGTTTTTACGATCCGAACCGTTTATTTTCACCGTACATGTCACTACTTCTTTTCAAATATCTGATATACGCTCCAAGAGCTACATACAACCACGAAAAACTGACGTAAAAATGATTTTAGAAACATACATTGTGAAAATAATAATAATAATAATTCAAATAATGGATGGATTAAAATTAAAATATATCACAAGTTCTAGCTCACACATTGATCGTATATATATTACATTTGAAAAATCAAATAATTGCTAGTTTTATTCAGCATAAAATATTTCAAAACAACAATTTTAATCCGCATAGTTCCATTGTTGTAACTTTTCCATCTTTATTATCTGCTATAAAATACACATCAATAAAATCATAATTCAGAAATAGCCCTGACACATCGATCAAAACATTTCGTATTATTTTTTTATGGAAGAAATGTTTTTTCGATGATGAGTTGGCTTTTGTAGAGAATGTGAAAATAACGTTAATGATTATATAAGTACAGGAATCAAGATCCGTACGTTTTGCTCTCGTTCGATAATTATTACTTTGATTGTCTTTAATGATTGTTTCTAATAGTCATCATCACCAAAAACATCTACCTTGGGGAAAATTATCAATTCGACACTTGGTCATCCTGCTTGGCCTTGGATGTTGCATTTCCAATTATAATTCACAAGAGCTTTGTTACAGTTTAATCAATAAAATTGTAGCAAAGAGAACGCAGAGGAAGAAAAGTCCTCATGACAGCTGAAAATGTGTTAAAGAACCCCTCAGTTGAAAGAGAACATTTTTATGTTATTTATGATTATTGGAACTGGCACGAATTCTCTCATAGTTCCATCCCTTTTGTGCCACCTTGTGTTCTCGGTTGTTTTCCGGTTTCCTTCGTAGCCAGGAGGTCGTAATGCAGTGCCGTATTGTTTCTGCCCTTTCCGTCTTTCTTCACTTTCTTTAGCTATTCGCCTTTTATGTGAGGCTGCACACAGAACTACGTTTACAAAGCGAACTTGCAAAGTTTCACACCCAGCTTGGACCACTCCGTTTATTTCTCTGCCTTCATACCTTTTGTAAACGATATATTTCTATAGGAGTCCTCGACTCAACCAGACATCACTATGTACGTATAAAGAGCTGTGAATATATGTGCAGTGTACATACGAATCGTATATAATATTTTATACACATACTGATAACTGATGACTCGATCCTTTCGTCACCTCTTAACGATTCATAAAGTCGTATTATAATTCTATATTCGAGTTACGCCAATAACTGAATATAAAACGATATAAATACGAACCATACCATCTTCGTATGATGTTTCAAGATTATCTTCCCTTACTTCCAATCTTATTAAATAATGTTGGAGATAATTAATGGATAAAATGTCTCTGGGGATTTCGATGTATAAATAAACTTCTTCATTAATTCAGAGACTGGAGGAAACAGAATGTAAAAGCGTGTTTGAAAATACTGTACCAGCACCAGCATCTTTTTTCTCTGTAATCACAAAAGCGTATGTCACTTCTTGAAAGCTTCCTTTTTGAGTTAACAGCGCTAGTAATGTTACTACGACAGTTTTATTTCTACATTTTTTTCTACCATCTCCAATACTTTTCAGAAAAATATCAATAAAATTGAGTAATCATTATCAAATATCGATAAAATTGTGAGCAATCATTGATTGCTTTTGATAAATCCTAGTTGAGTTTTATGAAATAAAATATTGGTTTAGATACTTCACATCAATGATTAAGTAAAATTCCAAAGAGTTCATAGATTTCCAATTACGAATAACTGTTGAGCCGCAGACAAATCCTGAACTGCTCCGTCTCTCGTCGAAAGTTCGGCCGATTACCACCAGAATTTCAGCCAATTTTCATTCAAGTGGCTCCCTTAAGCTGAGGTTTTAACATAGATCCTGGAGCCAACGTTTGACAGAGATTTGGTAGTTGGGTCCATTGGTCTAACTTTTTTCATTTTGGGCGACACGCCATAAGAAGACAGGCAACAGTGGAAAGATGGTCGAAAAAAGAGGAGACCCCCACAAAACATGAGGGAGTCGGTAGAAAAGCATGTTATGAAGTTGGCAAAAGCTCGCAACGGCAAGCTTGGTCGCGCCAACGAACACACAAAACATCACTCCCGAAAGGGATGAGAAAGAGGGAAAGAGAGACTTTATGAGTCAGGCGAAGCAAGTTGTTGGTACAAAAGTTTTTCGAGTGCTCGTATACCGCGTGCTTACCCCCTATAACCATCCCACGAAAGGATGGGAACGAAGGGCGGTCGGGAGTGGTAATACGTAAAAGGGAGGCGTGAAGTGTTAACATAGGACTCAGAGCAGCAGCAAACGGATACTCGTCGCACCCTTTACGGTATATGTTTAGTCTAGGTTATATATTTATATACAGTTATATATCCTAGCTCACCTTTTCTTTCCTTCTCTCTTCTGCTTTTCCATGCGCACTCCCTCATCATCTGAATCCTTTTGAAATAAAACCCTCAACCATCAGCTTTACGTCCATTCGCGTTATTTCGCATACGTTTTTCCAACCGTTCTACATTTTATCAAATGTACAACTCTTCTAGTA
This sequence comes from Campoletis raptor, assembly GCA_948107755.1. Lineage (NCBI taxonomy): Eukaryota > Metazoa > Arthropoda > Insecta > Hymenoptera > Ichneumonidae > Campoletis > Campoletis raptor. The sequence goes on from OX403622.1 coordinate 17,499,318, forward strand.
CTCACCAAATAACGATGAGTAGAATAAACTGTCCATGCATCTTCATCTTTCTTTGCAACTTCTAGGGTAGCATTTTGATAGAAAGAAATTGAAGATCAACATTCACATTCTTATGAAGAGAAAGCATAACTTATGGGCTGCCATAAGAGAGGATAAAAGTCGCTTAGTCGGAATAGTTTTTGAACGTAGTCCTGGTGCAACTAATGAACCAAACGGCCATCGCGCAGTTTCCTGGTAAACTCAAATCCTAGCTCGCAAGCCTTTGCGATTAGGTTTCTTCTGGAAGACACAACGAATCGTGATATATTCTTCTGTATACTTGTGCGCACGGTAACAGCCCAGATGTGGCACTTACTCTATAGGGCAAAAATTCACGCGTATACATAGTGGAAGATTCATCAATATAATTAATTACATGCTTCAAAACATCCTCTAAAAAAGTCCGTAATGCTCGGGGAGAAATAGCAGAGCGTACACATTTTGATGGATAGAGACATTTGAGAAATTTTCGAAAAAATCACGAAAACGAGATTCGTCGAGAATGAGAAAAGAAGAATCCTGGAAAAGCACTGTGAACGACAATTCTCCGATTGCTGGGAGAACAGGAGCGCAGGGAAGAGAATACACAGCATGGGGCGAAATGCCAGGCAGAGCCCATAACCAGCACGCTGCGGCGCGCTTCTTCATCGATCCACCCCATGTCAATAGCCTCCCGGGTACTTTACTCATAAGCTTTCGCTGAGAGTAGCACACAGCTCCCCAGGAGCAGTTGTAGAAAGCTGTCGTTTCTCTTGATGTATCCGAGAGGCTTGGGCTTGGGATACGATAGTAATATATCTCGACAGTATACCGGCGGGGCTTCTCAATAATCCGCACATGATGAACCTCGTGACCAGGTGACTCACGTCTTATTTTACTTTTTTCTCATCTCTTTGAATCCGCTTTGTCCTTTACCACATTATGAACTTTCATGTAGACTAAATAAGAAAAAGGATTATCACTTTTGTACCTATTGCTCGGTCTGTCAATGAAGTAACGAGAACTTTTTTGTTCAAACGCTATGAACTGGATAGCGATTGAAAAAGAAATTCTAGAACAAGTTTCATTAAAAAATCCACAATAGCGACGAATCAAAACTACGTGCATGGCTATAATTGCATTTAGTCTCATCAAAGATCTTGAAAATACTGGCCTGTAAAGCTTATACAATGGGACCTGAAACTGTGGACTCCATAAGGAAACCACACAATCAGACCTGAGTCCTTAAGGAATGGTTTTAGTTTCGATCTTTGAAGAGCTTTTTCGTAAAGTACTCAGGAGTTCTTATATGACGAAAGGTTGAAAGACAAGAGAAAAATGGGGGGGGGGGGGGGGGAAGGAAAGTCGAGAACGAATGTAAGCGATAAAAGAACGGAAGTATACACGAAGCAACCGTTATAATGTGACAGGGAGAATGGAGACAGAATGAGAGAAGGAGAATTGTACGAGAGAAGAGGCGCACGAGACCTCGGGGGAAATCCTAATATTTTAACCACCGGGAAGAAATGAAAGGACGTGGAAGAGCATGAAAAGGGAAAAGGACGGTGAGTATATACGCATCAAGGACGTGAGGGGATGCGAAAGGGTGATCGCGTAGTAGAAGTGATGTATATATTGCAGTGTACGTTGTACGCGTGGAGTCATCCCGTAGGGTCTCCCTTAACCAATGAGGGCGACGTTGCGGTACACCCTAAGGGAAGTACTTGCAATTAACACGGTAAGACTGTACGACTCTGTACGGTTGAAGGGAATTGCTCGTATAATAGCACAACCGAAGGGTATTTCAGGCAACGATTAGGGCACAGCCATTGGCAACTGCTTGGGATTACTGACGTCCTAAAAGCAACCTTTGTGAGTCGCAAATATTCAAAAAAACGGACCCACATCTCCGAATATTTCACACTATGCAAACAGCATCGTCCTTTTCTTAATGATGATGAACATTTAACTGATGCAAGAATCACTAAAAACATCCTCAGAATTAACATCATCGTTAATTTCTACCTAAAATCTAAGGAATTACTGCGTTATCAAATCCCTAGTTTCAAGGATACTTTAATCATCAAATGTCTATAAATATTTATATATATATTTTTTCACGAACGAACAAAATAATTGCACTTTTCAATTACAAAACGTTCTCTGTAATGGCCTTCGTCACGAAAAATACTACTCGTTAAGGTTCCCTAAATTGCTACCCCATTTGTGCACGACCGCAAAGAAGACGAGAAAAGGAGAAGAGAATTTGAAAGTTGAGTGAAGTTTGAGGCGGATTAAAAAGAACGAGCTCGATTACATTTGTCATCAGATAAGTAATGTGCTTCTATATGGGGTGCTATTTGCGTTCATTCCTGTGCCCCCGTAAGAGACAGAGAGTCAACGAGCGTCATATCGTTTTTTCTAAAACGAAAGTAAGATGGAAGAAGGAACAAGAATAAGTACAGTAAGTAGGCAATAGCAGGGAACAATTTACGCCGATCATGAAGGGTGATCACTCATTATCCTATTTCACTCTGTGACATAAGATAGTAATATTTATCCATATTCGAGTGATCATTGGAGAATGCAATTCCATTCCTCAAGAATGAGAGTCTGAAGGTCGCATCGAGAATACTTTAAGAAAAGAAAATCTACACATTGAGGCGTCCGCTGGCAACTTTGATAAATGTAAATTACGTTTACATCTTGAAGTGAAAATTATAGTACCTTCTCTAACAATATATATATCATCATTTATATGTATATCGCAGTTTCCATTAAATATCAATTGTAGGGTACGCGTCTTACTTTACATATTGCACTGATATACCACCAGGGAGCCTTATAAATATGATAGACATTTTCTACCCCCTTACGCACTAAGGCGAGGCTGTAAGGCTATGCAGAATCATTCTGTCCCGTACTATTACATGTCCCAGATAAGAGATTAACATCCCTCGTCTCAACTCATATCTCTTCCTCCAGTCCTGCTGATCCCTCAGAAATCTCATGACTGTAAGTACGCAGGCGTCGTAACAGTGCCTGTAATGGGTTGATTCCCTTAGGATTAGATTATAAATATTCATTCGTCGCCACTGCAAGTTGGGTTGATTAGGATGAAAGCATCTTGGATCTTAATTCGTGATGCCTTCCTTCAAAGGCTTCGCGTCTACACTGATATTTCATGTATACTGAATGAGATCATTTGCAAAACGTAATGTCCGAATACCAAGAGTAAATACGAGTTCGTAATAGTGTAGCATATGACAGCAAGTCTGAAAATGATGTCCCCTAAACTCCATTTGCTGTTCGATTCATTTTTATTTCGATCAGATTTACTACGGTACTTTCAGTATTCTCTTGGTACATGAATCTAGTAGACTCGGTTGTCCGATAAATAAGTGAGACGTAAACATCACATAGACACACACTCATATATGTACACGATCGCCCCACAATATCCACACATCGACTCGATATCCTCGTATATACGTATACGCGATATATAAAACCCCATCTCTCTTGTTCCCTGCGAGGTTTACGTTGTAAAGATCAGATCTATATATGTAGATATACATACATTATGTATATAGGGCCCCGATGAACACATATATGTATCTGCTCGTATTCTCTTTCCTCCATTTCCCACTCTTCGAAAACACACGGCTCGCTCCTCTATTACCCCCGAGGAAGTACTCGTAATTAACGCGAACCAAAGTCCGTGAGAGCGCGCAAAGGGGTGTACACCGTTCGAGGGCGTGTATGTATATGACAACCGCATAGGGTGTATCGTACGTGAGGATCTCGCGAACGACGGACAACCCTATAACGGAATGCCTTCATGGAGCTTGGTTCCGCATTCGTTCCCTTTACCACAGCTCACTCGTATATATTACATGTACGCTCATTCGAACATACTTATGTACAATTATGTATATATTTATATATGTGTGCACTATGCATACCCCTTACTTCAAGGATTAACGCCTGCCTATAGGTCGAGATAATTCAACCCTGTATACGTCTGAAAATATAACCGCGAATTCATTCCCGCTCCCTCAACTTCTCTCGCACCCTCCCACACTCTGCATCCCTGTTTCCGAAATTGATGAGTCATAGAAGATCTCGGCATTGTCACTGATACATCGACATCCAGGATTTTCCACACACCATCTCTCTTTTAAATTTAACGTCTGGAGCTTCTACCCATTGGAAAAATAAAAATCATGTTGAAGGACTTACATTGCGAGCAGAAATTGTTCTTCAAGATTTTCGCGATCATCGATGAGGACCTCTGATTAAAATTGTATACTTTATGGATCAGGCCCTAGGGTATTCTTTAGAATTCGCTCGAGACTTCAAATTTCGATTTCAGCAATAGGCCTCATTCGAATTAAGAAACTTTCGATCGAACGAAAAGTAGGCGCAATTTGGTTATGATGTAGTTGACAACTTCCATCATATTAATTCAATGTATTGAAGATTGGCAATCTCCAAAAAAACCCAATAGACCCTAGATGGAAATGTCAATTGGTGACAAAATTTTTACGTTTTTTGAACAAACAATAAACATCTGTACAATGTTAAAAAAAAGAGCTTCAAAAGTTTGCAACTTATTCTCTTTTAAAAATCACCTCTAGAAACAGCATTCCAGACAACAATATAGCCTTAAATAATAATAATAATAATAATAATAATAATAATAATAATAATAATAATAATAATATTGAAAACGTAGATTGTATCATGTTATGTTAATTTCCACTCTCGTACGAGATCATCAGAGTTGTAGAACTATAATTACGAGTTAGATTAGTTGCGAAAACTGATAAGAATTTCGACTAATTAGCACAATGTTTAACTGATGAAATTTATTTGGTTAACACGCAAAATAATGATGTCGAATATTGTGTAGAGCATGCTCTATTTTCTCTAGGCGTCGTAATAATACTCAACATGTGTTGTTGACGCTCTCTCCGACTCTCGACGTTTATGTGTCACGAGAGTTTCACGTATCCATCATGTACTTTCACGTTCGTTGTGCGGTGACATAGGATTTTCAACGAGGCTCTCTCCCGAGAGATGTTAACTTGCTATATATCGACGAGTTGTCATCGATAAACTGCGTCCTGATGCGTGAAGAAAAAAATTAATGACATGAGCAACGCTTACACCCGTCCATTGATACGATTTCTCATTTATGGTATTATTGACATTCTAAATGATTAACAATAAACTAATGTAGCCCTGACATCTACTAAAAAAATTTCGTGCTCCAATTATCTAGACATTATAGCTTCATAATAAAATTTGTAGAAATGCTATTAAAGTATAACGAGATAAATTTATCGGTACAACTAAAGATCGTATCATTGAATAACAAGAAATGAATCTTCCATGATTATCAGACGAAATGCAACACCCGTGCAATATTGCAGGTAATTTGAAATACTTTCATTTCATATAAAACTAGTAGCACTATCTCTGTTCCGATACCATAAACTCAAAGTCAAAATGACTACTCGACAACTATGAGAGGTTAGGAACAGCTGTTTCATTAATACTTTTGGCAGGACTTGTAGAAGCAGAAAACATTGCTTTACGTAAATTCCCGTACAATGGTTAGAATGATCATTAGTATTATCAGAGTTTATGGTTTTGTATTAATTTTTTTCTAACTGGAAGAATAAATCGTGTTCCATCACAGCTTGCGTCATCATCAGTGCTATCCAGATTAAACGCCCGTCTTGAGTCACACGTCACTTTCCACTATTTTGTGATCAAATCGAATTTAGGCAACGTTCCTATTTTTTGTTCTCTTTGATATTGAGGATGATTGAAATTTGATAGTTTTTCAACATATTCACGCAGTTTTCAATATCATCAAACTGATATTGCCACGACGCATCACTTTCTCTGCTAAGTGAAGCTGTAACTATTAAAATTTGGATAACTTCAAACAATCTAAAATAGTGGAAGCGACGGAGAACTAATGACAGAAACAGTAGGATAGATAGATAAATGAAGCATTGGAGCAAGTTTGAGTTTTCATCGCTGAACATGCAATCCAACAAGTTCTTTTTTCCCAGCAGCGTATACACATTAAAAAAATGAAAATAAGGGAGAAAAATCGTATATCCGATTCATAGGAGCGTGCGGAAGTGCATTAAGCCATAGAGAAGAAGGGCTGCGTTCAGTCGCGAAAAGTTCAACAACACAATGACGCTGACCCCTCTCTGGTCTTTATAGTTTTTGCAGAGTGAGACATTTCCGAAGCGATCGATGACGTCACAAGGCTTTTTACGGGCCATTGGAGCCAAGCAGAGGGAATTCTCGACTCAACGATTCTTTTTCAGAAAACGCCGGAGATTCGCCCCTCCTCGTTCATCCCGTTTTCTCTTCCTTCTCTCTCCCCCTTTTCTCGGTTGCATATCACTCTCTGTTGTGGAACTTTTCTTCCGTTCATCCAGCTATGCTGATGCGAATGAAGCTGCAATTGAGTATACACTGCGGCCCTATGCGGTATTTTTTTCTTTTTTTTTTCACAATTTGGTGAGGAGCTATGATAAATGAACAGGGGTGAACCTCAAATACGCTGCTATCTCCTGTTCAAAACGTTAGCGCAAGGTTTCTGAGAAAAAAAAAAAGAAAAAAAAAACAAGAAAAAAGGGTGGAATTAATGAGGATGAGGGAGAAAATAATTATGTGGTCTCATCCTGCTGTAGAATATGTCCGAGTCGCAAAATTTCATTACAAAATCGCCGCACCAGCCGTCTTTTCCCTTTCTTTTCCCTCGGTTCTCTTACGATCTTGCTTGATTAAATTTGGGGAGACATTAACACATTCGTGATTACGAAAGACCCTCGTAAAAAAATTAGTCAAATCTCTGAATCGTCGCTATACAATAAGTTAATCAGATATCACTGGCGATCTCTGATAAGAATCGTTATATATGTTTGAAAAACACATAAAACCTCACATATTACATCTATCCCCAAAGGATCGGTCACTTACACATTCAAACTGGATTTCCCCTGACGCAAACGTTTACCCAAAGCATTGATCCCGAATAGTAGTAGTCAGGATGGAAGAGGCAGATTATTTTCGAATGCCCAAGCCCCATCTTGAATAGGAAACTTTTTTTACCACTCGATCGAAAGAAATCAGCGGTAACATTTCGATGAAAGATGTTTTATTTACTAAAGAATGCTTAGATATCCAAGATTACCAAAATGAGCTGCTCGAGCATTGAATATTATAATAGGTGAACAGTCGATAGGTTTGCTGTTAATTGCAGTTTGTCTACTGCATCGTACTCTACATTTGCCATGTTTTGTCGATACCTACTGGTGAATCAACATTTCCGATTGATGACATGTGCATCTCTATAAATTAGCACACATTAGGGTCGTATACATGTTCTATACATGCCTTAATGTCTCAGACAGCGCATATCGTATGTTTTCGAGAGCTCTGTGAATCTATCCTTCACGTTGACTATATTGAGGTAACTTCGAGATCGATAATAACAAACATTCCCATGGTCTAAAGGCTAAGAGTTGCACGGATTCAGGGATTTGACATGGCAAATCTACAATCAACACCTTCACGCGAATTCCACGACGACAATTGCGAAGACTTTAAGATCAAGGTTCTCCCAATCCCTGAATAACATTCGTGACTTAAAATTGTTATTATTATGATAGAAAGTGACGTGACATGATTTTTTCACAGATTAATTATTATTCCTTATTAATGATAATTAATATTGCCTTTTATGGAATGAATGACATTATTTATAATTCTCAATTATTTTGTAGTCATCATTTTCTTACCTTTATTATTTATTATGCGAGAGCGAGAGCCTGTCTGCGACTAAGTCGCAAACGTTAAGTCGCAGGTATTAAAAGTGGCACTCTTGGTTATTATCAAGTAACCATCCAATGTTAATGGAAAACGTACAAAAAAAATGATATGAAAAACAAGTTGAATTTAAAAAATTGAAAAAAAAAAAAAAGAAATTTGGCTGACGCCCTTTGCGAGTTCGGCAATGTATGGTCCCAAACTTGCCAAGTGCTTCGGACATTTTTTTTTGTTTTTTTTTTTCGATTTAATTTTTTGTTTGTTGATGTTCAAGATATCTTGTCCAGCCCAGCCCAGAAATCTCCTTATAAAGTAAATTTATCAATTTCCCTAACTGCAAAGTAAGTACGAAGGCAGTTAAAAAGATTTGAGGCTAAAGTTTTCTCACTCCAGTGAAAATGATCTAATCGATTATCACCTTTTATCCGACCCATTAGCGATACATAAAATACGTATCAGTGATTTTACAACAGGTTGGGTCACTTGTCTTGTCGACACAGACTCCATGCAAGCAGAACAGACACGACGCAACATTCCTTTCATTCCAAATCCTTTCACTTTTTAACCCAGATTCATTGCCGGAGAATTGTGTAAATGCGAGAGGTCCCGACTCTCCTTAAGATAGCTCGATGTATGTAATAAAAACTGTATTTATCTATTTATACTTATTGTCAAGATGATTGAGTGTCATACTAATTAGATATTGAAGAAGACTGGTATATTGCTATGACGGAAAGATTACAACGCGCGCAAGAAATTCTACCCGATTATTAACGTGTCCTTAAAAAATCTAGTACTCGTTGTGGAAAACATAAAACATAAAACATAATAGAAATGGTTATTTCCACAATAATTGCCAATAATAATTATATACGGAAAGTATGAAAATAAGTATCTGAGACTCAAATAGTACCTCAACTTGTACTTGGCATCCAGTTTCAAACCATCCAAGAAGACAGAAAGAGTTTTCTTGCACCTTGTAGAAATTCTCAGTATAACAACACTTAACGCTTTGTTACGACACAATGATGCTTTTCAGATGATCTATAACTATATTTCGAAAGCTTTTATGACCCAAAAGGCTTTTTCTCACTTACGTGGAAAAGCTCTCGCGGAAAAGGACGGAAATATGTGGCGAGAGTGCTGATTCTGTGAAACCATCAACGCACACGTAGAACGATGTGTGATATCCGCTTTTCTCACTCGTCCCTACGAACCAACTTTAATGAGACTACGTAACGTTAATGAGTTCATGAACGAAATTACCGACCTGGCGGAATTGAATTTATTAGCCTCGAGGCGTGAAACTGAAAATAGACCGGCCCGATTTTTTCACTGTTCTGAATCAATTTCCAATTGAATCATGAACTTGGGAAATGTTGATTGATACCCTATTCAAATTCAAATTCGATAAAAGGTAACCGGAATATTGAATTTTCGTAGGTATGGATTATTCACTATAATTTATTATTGGCGATCACCAAATTTAAGTAGCCTCGAGCGAGGTCAATACTTGGTTAGGTGACCGCGCTTAGTCAAGCACCGGCTCTCGTATCAATCACTGAGTGGGAGGCAGTTTTTCTAAGTTCTTGATATGGTGCTAACAAACCTAAACTCAGTAAAAATAAAGCTGTTTGAATCCGGCTGGGTTTCGCACAGTTTCCCTTGGTCCTAGTGCAAGTGCGATACAGTAGTGCATTAGGAAAAAGTGGTTTTGGTCAACACTCTGGGGGTTCTCACAGCATTAGTAAGGCACACAGAAAAAAGTACAGTTGAAGTGATGGGATAAGTTCGTAAAAACTGACAGGAACAATTATAATCAATTTTTTTTAAAGCGTTTGTAATTGTGACGAGCATGGATTGAAAGATTGCAAAACATAGAACACACGCATATTCTAGACACACGATTAATTAGGCATGGATACCATTTCGATCATCAAATCATTTTTGTTCAAGTTTCCGTCAGTCTAATTTATTTCCTTCAATCTTGAAGCAATTGCTTCACTTTGAAGGAAGATGGCGAACAATAATTTCATTTTGACCTTTATATTATTCATAAAGTTTCTTTATTGTATATGTATGAAGTTTGCTTTTTTGTCGAGCCTTCTCGCAATTTTTTTTCGAGGTCGATCGTTCATTTATCATTCATTCATCAACGTTCTGGGTGAAATTTGTCACTATTACAACTCACGCCACAAATGTTTTTTTTCCTCGTGTACTTTCGTGATCCTGTGCATTTGAGCCCAACACGGACATGTACGAATGATGAGTACTTGTTTGACCTTTCTAGATAAAATCTGCACCTTAGGGACCGTGTCTCGACGCTTTTGCGTCATATACATATTCGCCTTTTCTACTGCTCGTTATCCTGTACACATAATAGCGTGGAGGATCTGCTTTCGACCACTTTCGTGGATGGTTTGTCGGTGACTTTCACTCATTACAAATTTGGACATTTCTGGATCTCGTGGTTATCTATTTATCACTCTACGATAACGTAAATATACTTATACTAATAGGTGTGTATTTTGGAACCATAAACCAGTAGAAAATATCCCACAGAACAAATCCTTACGGTGCTCTTATATTCTGCACGGGATTTTCTAGGATTTAAGGTCCAGTGGCCTCTCTCAGCGAGATATAAAACCAAGGAAAAGGTAAATCTCTCTTGCTTTCAGAGATGAGCTCGCTGTTGTTGGCATGAAGTATTTTATTTTTACTCGTTGAGTACACAACGTGTTTTTATTTCAATCCTCCATGATTGTTGACAAAGCTTCCACCCGATTGTACAAGCTGCGGGAACAAATTTTCGTTCATTCAATTTACTGACTATTTATAATCATTATTATAAATTATGATTTTTATAAATGCACGGAACTCGATATATAAAATCTCATCATGAAAAAAATAATGATGCATGAGGTAGTTCTAATGGTCGATGGTTACTAAAAATCCTTTTTTTTTCTGTATTTTTCAGTGTTTTTATCATCATTTTTTAAATTTCGTCAATCGTAACGTCAAAACTTTTAAGATTGAAATTTTTTAAGGTTGAAAAACCTGAATTCAAGCGTCACTTTTATACAACACTGTTTATCAATTTTTTAATAATCCGTTTGATTACGTGCACAGTCACGTCCAAAAATTACTTGTGAAAAGTCAGGTATTACGCTCGGAACAATTTTACAAATAATCTGTAAAAATATCATTTACTCGTAGCATTTTTAATACATATTTTTGCAACTTCAAAAATGAGTCGAAAAATTATTTCCAACAACTTTCAACAATAAACATTAGAATATTAAGATTTCCATAAATATTATTCGGCTGTGTTTTTGAGAGAAGTATATGAATAAACTTTGTGAGAGAACAAATACCCCCCGGCCCCAGACATCATCGTTCTAATCGCAATGGAAAAGATTCCGATTCTTACTCCTTCTGATCAGTTTCGTATTTTATTCCTTTCGCTCTATGCTCGTTCGAGCTGGCTGACCAAAGATCGCGAGTATATTCTGGCATTTAACTTTGTACCTGTACAGCGTATAGTTGGCAGAATTCACAGCATCTCAGAGTCGAGTGAGCGTGTGTGCTGATTGAATGCAACATATTTTCGTCCAGTGTCAAGTTACGAACGCGCATACTAACGTGAAACAGTACTCGAGTTTCAACTCTATTTCCCCCATTTGATTTTTCCCTCCCACTGCCCTCATCCCGAGTACTTCTTTTTACAATATTCCAAACCGATTCACAACCGTGTAAAATCTTACAGTGCAGTGTAAACAGTGCCATTCGAAAGCTGCTGAAGATAAGTCGAATAAGTGCTCGTTAATTGAAACACATGTCACAATATTAACGATCCGAGTGCTGTGATTTAAAATTTGCTTTATGTTTTGATTTGACGTTACTTGGTATTTAAATATCGTGAAAAAATGCGTTTCTGTACGATTCTTATTCTTGGATTCATCTACGTCATTTCCGAGACGTACGGTAAACCAACGATCTATAAACGCAACGAGGATAACATCTTTGAACCCGGTAATTGATTCAATGGCAAAAGAAGTGAAAAAAATCGAGGAAGTGAAATTAAAATAGAAAAAAAAATTAATAATTCACATTTTATTCAGTCAATGGAAGTCATTTCCTTCTCCGTGCTTTTCGATCTACCCAAGTTCTTATTCGTTTGGTTGATTTTTATCGAACTTTTTTATTTCTACTATAATTGTGTATTCTCAATTTGTACCTATATCGGCAATGAGATTTTTTTCACATCGTTTTATGAACAGTGCAAACTCTTGCCTGCATGAAAAATAAAAAATAAAAAATGAAAGTTTGGAATCGCGTCGGATTTCTCCTCGCGGGTAAAACCACTGGGAACTCTCTCGACTTTTTCCAACGCCTCGAGGTTTGGACGAGAAATCGTTGCGTATAATGCCAGAACTTCCACTCCGTTGGGAACGTCGGCGTAGATGAATGAATAAAAAAAAAACTTTCACTCTAATTGTCGCACGGACTAATTAGCACGAGAAAACCACTCCCGATCGCTATACGTTAATTCTCTCTGAAAAAATCCTTCAGTCTATTCGCTTCTGATTGAAAATATGAAAAAATGTATTTTTCAGTACTGTGTAAACAACGTTTATCAAAGTTTTCCACTTTAAAGTGCCACAAAATGTTGATTCAATTTTTATAAGCGATGTCAAAACTATAGTCTGAATTTTTCTCTAAAATTATACCACGTAAATTTGTCTGGACACTTCAATTTTCATCAATCAAAATAACAAAAAAAAACAACTCGAGATAGAGTTTCTATATAAGGATTTGTTTCAAAGAGAAACGTCGTTATTCATGATTGAACATTGATAGCTGCGTAAAAAGTATTTCGCCGTATATTAAATTTAGTCCGTACAACAGGATCTACACAATCGGTGTTACAATGAGTCAATCTTTTACTAATACAGACTCGACAGGTATACGCGATTTCGAGCAGCTATTCTGGTATCGTTAAAATACGAAGAGACGAGCAAAATAACGTCATCGACTATTTATCTCATGCAAATAGACATAAATTTGTTTTCTTTCTCATTAGATGGAAGTTGAGTCGTGGTTTTCAAATCGATATTAGTTCTTTCCGAGGGAAAAACAACTTGTTCCGAATCATTAATGGTACTCTGTAATTGCTCTTATGATAAAAACTTCGGAAACTTTCATTGAGATTTCACAATATCATTAGGCATCAATCTTCTCAGAGTAAAATAAAAAAATCTAGACTCATATAAACGTCTTGTTAAATGTTGTTCGCGAATTCCGAATTCTTATGAGACTTAGAAAAATCAGTTTTTCCCTGATAACGAACTTATCAGTTCATCGAATATTTCTCAATGTTTCAAGATTCTAAATTGTTATAAACGTTTTTTGAGATTTCTCTTCATTCAGTAACTTGAAAAAAGTATGACGAACTTTTAAATAACCACTTCATTGGTTTCGCATTACAACCGCCAGGTTCGCATTTCAAACACCATTCTTACTAGAATTTTTAAAAAATGTGTTGGTCCTCGATGTTATTTGAAAAAAAATCAAAATAAAAAAGTTAAACGAGTTTATAAACTCACATTCGCGATACCAAATAAGGGAGGAGCTCGTTGGTGATCTCGAAAAAGTGAATTCACCATTTCTCGACGATGACAGGTGGGAATAACGGAACGATGATGTCATTCATGGCGAAGAAGGCGTGGGTTACGATTATAGCAAGACTCCGAGATCTCGATTTGTTTGCTATATACACTTCTATGCCATTTTCTCGTAGCAGATTTTTCTTGTTATCCTTCACTTTTCACATGCTATACATCGTTCGTACGAATAAGATATTGCAGATGTTGCTCGAGGCTTCTCCGTTGCTTGAAAATGAAACTTTCGAAATGATGAGCTCGCAATGGACATTTATTAACCAGAAAAAAAATAAGCTGTTTGTCAAAATGAAATTTGAATCAAATCAAAAGAAAATGAATGTCTTTAGAACAAAATTGGAGTCGTCTCACAAATGTCAAAAAAAAAAAAATACTTACCTCGAGCGACAATTAATAACATTTTTTTCTATTAATCATGGCTTAACGAGCTTCTATTCTTTGACGCTTTTTCAATCTTTCATGAACTACAAAACCATTATCTCTTCACAGAATATGTGAGTGATATGTAATTGAAGGTTAACAATCGAAAAACATATTAATTGTTATTACTCAAGAATGGATAATCAATACAAATTTTCTCGAATTTCTCGAGGAGCGAGGAGCAGTTGTTATTTTCTTCGACTGTAATTAATCATAATTGCTGCGAACAGTGTTGTTTCTTCAAGCCTCTAGGGTGCGTCCCCTTTCTACCGCTCCCTTACATAATTTTTTCAATATTCGACCTTCCGAAAATTAATCATGTTTTTATGCGTCTGTATTCAATTTGAGACGCTCAAAGTTGCATACCAACAGTTAGAAGCTTTATCGGCGAGATTTACTTGTCCATCCATCGGTAGGTCTTGTCTGGTCCTTAGTTTGAGACTTCTAAGTGATAAATGATTGAACCTCTGAACTCGAATTTTATCAATTAGTTGGCTTGTAATATTTTCCAAAGAGTCTGTGTATGTCATAAATTATAAAAATTTAAAAATGATGACAAAAATTCGAAGTGGGTGAACTATCTGATCGAAAAAAAATTCTATCAAAGTTTATCTTTTTAAATTACGTAACACCCACAATTTTCACTTTATCGCAGGAAAAAGTATGAAATGATCACAAAACTAATCAATGCATAATGATGAATGAGAATTTTATACAAAAATCTAGAATTGTTGTCATTATTCGAAACTTGTGCTTTATAAAAACATTGCGTAAGTAGTAATTATATGAACGGTAGACGCTTCGGTTTGAAGAAAAAATATGAAACCTTGGACGCATAAGTGCCTATATGATGGCTGACCGATTTTTTATGCTTGGGTTGTGTTCACGTAGTTTCGAAAAATAAAACAAAAGAATAATGTACCAATATTCGCTATAAATGATGATATAAATGATGATGATGATTCACTTGAATGATTCCTTGATTGCAGTCATGATACCAGTGTCGTCTACGGTTATTCCTCTGCCAGTTTATAAGGTCGGTTACGGTTTCGGTGTTACATCGAAGGACAAGAAATACCAATCATCCTACAAACCGGACGGTGTGGTCAAATTGATTACAGGTGAGCAGGGCTCGGTGCTATTATTCGATTGATTGATAATTCATTATTATGACCTCAATCGAATCGTCTTTTTTACCGGTGAACAAATATTGCTATGTATTTTTGCACACAACACATTATTGTGTGTATAAAATTTGCTTTATTATTTTTCAAAATTTTTCTCCGCATTTTAATATCCATCACTTTGTCCATAATTACTGTGTGAATTGTTACTTCAAGAATCACGTGAAAAAATTGCAACTGGAAAATTATCGTTTCAACAATAGAATCAGGGACGACTTTAAATCTTGAGTCATTTTTACTAATCAAAACGTTCAACGAAATAAAATGAAATCGTCATACAATATGTCAAATTTTATGTTCATTTGCCAATTTTGTCTCAATGATGAATTAAACATATTTGTCAGACAAAAAATGTATTGAAACAGAATTTCGAGCTTTCGTAATTGGAGAAAATGAGAATAACATTCGGCCGAATTTGAAATTTCACAATCGTTGATTTTCAGTAATACTCATTTCAAATAGTCATTAACACGTTCTTCGAACACGATATTCTTCGACAAATGATCAGAGAATACTCTTTCCTGTTATGTATAACGAGTTTAATGATTTTTCGAAATGAATTCGAGATTTTACTAAAAACTGTTCTGAAAATCGCATGAAATCACGCAATTTCTAAATCGGATTACAGAGAACAGTTCCATCAATACGATATCTCGAAAAAATGGAAAAGAAGTATTTCAAATAAATAAATAAAAAAGAAAAAAATGTAAAAATGTATACATCGACTTTTGTACTGAGCCTCAAATTTATTACTGAATGCCATACAACCGAACTTTTTCTATTTCTTGTGTACGCTAAAGTGTGTTCATTTTTTCTAATCAACGAAACTATACAGCAAAGAAGCTTTTGGATAAAAAGGCGTAGAAGGGACGAAAATTTTTCCAAAGACGTCGGTAATCCCGTTCGACATCGTCGATGAAATTTATCAACTTTCACCTCTGATGATTACTCGCCTCAAGGAGTTCGACAAATCTGCGATTGTGCGAGCCTGCAGAAAAACCTCATAACTCAAACGACAGATAATGTACAAAATCAAAGATTCCAAAAAGATTCAAAAGAAAAAGAACTAATCACCATCTAATCAACGTCGCATCTTCATATTTCAATGAGTTGTAACGATTTTAAGCGATCGTAACAAGCGTAGAAATAAGAGCTTCACACCAAAAACTAATTTATCCCCAGTGTCAACGTTACTCGACGAGGTATCATTCCCCGGCGAAAGCGCAGCAAAACATCAAACTTAGAATTTTATTCTTTTGTTTATATATTTGTTAATCGTCTTTGTCTTCTGTTTACATTTGCTCGTTTTACGAGTAAACCGACGAGCGAGTGGTAATTAACGAAATTTAGAAGAGGAGTATACGCCCAAGTGATTAACTGTTAATGAATACTAATGTATGGACCGAACGTAACGAATATAAAATAAAAATGAAAAACTCTCGATCGAATATTGAAATATTGTACTGATTAGGATGTATAATCGTTGAATCGGAATATAACAAGCTTGCTATTTCAATTATGCCACTTCCATCGGTTGATCAGCTGTAAACGAGATAAAAAAGTTTTATTGCATTGTGCAAACGTGCCTAAGAATAAAATATCATGTTAATTCTTTCATCCCCACGTCTTAACGAATTATATCATATTCACTTACGCAATTCGTTGAATAAAAATTCGTCTTGATACTCTTTCAAGAATTGGGTCGATCGATTTTCATCGAGGAACAACGAATAAACCCTTTTAACGTCTTCAATGCTCACCTAAAATAAGAAAAAGTCGTTCGTCGTCAACAAAACTAAATTATACCGTGGCTTTTTCGTGGTACTTTGAAACAGTTTAGCAGTTTTTTTAAAACCTCAACTATGTCGAAGAAAAATGGCAGCAGGATTTTTACCAGCTGATAAATCGTCCTGTGATAAAGGAAAGCCTACCTCTGTACTTTTTCTTTTGCGACTAACGAGAGATGCCGTAGTGATCAATTGAATCGCGTATCTCAGGGATGTTTCAGAAGCTATTCTCGTCAAAACTGTCAGTGCGTCGTCCGCCATTTCACAGTCCTCTTCCTCGCATCTGATCTTCAGGATTTCTTTGAGGTCCTTCTCCTGATAAGGACACGTTGGTACGATAATCATACGATCAAGAAGATCGATAGGTATTCCGTGGGGACTTTTGTAATTTGTTCCTCTGATTCTCGTAATACCTGATTCATCAGTAAAAACGTCACAGCTTGTATTAATAAGCACCCTAAATGTTTCTAAGCTTAAAACTGTACTAAAGTTTACTGTACAGTTTTTTAAAATTATTCAACTTTGTGAGATTATTCCGGGAATTATTATAGCCAAAGTTTCAAAAATTAACCAGCAATTTAACTTTTGCAAGCAAGAAACTACTAGCTCGAGGAAAAACTTGAAAATTTATGAAAAGTTACGAATGTTGCGATGTTCATTATACAGAAAATTTGACAACATTGAAAACTGAACATGAAAATGTATTCTTCAGAATTCACGAAACTTCACTACAACAAAAATTATTGATTTTTATGTTGAAGTTTTAGTCGCAAAAGTGTAACGAAATTATTTATCCTAAAATCTCCAATGAATATACAGATTTAAGCTAAATTGGTCAAATTTCGGATCAACTTTTCTGGACCACATAAAATAAACGAAAAAAGTTCCGATAATAGAAATAAAATTAGGATATTACATAGCATTTTGCTGCATTTCGGTATTAAAATTTTTAACTAACCTCTGTTGGTCGCCATAATAACAACAGGCGCCATTTCATTTTCCAAAGCTCGATTAAGGAAGGAGAAACACTCAACATCGAGCATGTGAACCTCGTCAATAAACAAAACACCAGGTACGATTTCAGCTTTGCCTTCTTCTCGCCATTCGGCAACTTTGCTGTTTATTTGATCTCGTACTTCTGATTTAATTTCACCCGTGTCACCAGAAAAAAGTGCTAAAAATCCATGTGTCCGGCTGTTAATAACGTCGATTTCATGCAGCGACACGGTATGGACAACTTCTTTGCGTTTTTGTAATTCTCCTTCGGGACATTGTACGAAACGAGTTTGTGAACCAGTGGCATCGTAATCACGAGCACGTGTGAAAGAACGTCCAAGACGATTTATTTTTCCGGTTGCTTTGTCGATTGTTATTACATCCCCAGCTTGAACCTTTTCTTTCATGAGACTGTCGATCATTTTGTTACCGAGCTCGTAGATCGTTTCCATTTCTGATGTTTTAAGCGTCAATTTTCCAACTTTAGCGCCCACACCTGTAGCTGGTCTGTCAACTTGAATCTCGACTACTTCACCCTCAATTATCTCTGTTTCTTCTTTGATTCTTACGCCAATTGATTTCCTGATGGCTTGAGTCAGAGCCTCTGTTTTACTCATCTCTAGAGAATAGATCTCCGAACCAGCCATTGCAGTAAATGGTGTATCCTGACCGAGAGCTTGTGCTAAACCCATTGCTATCGCAGTTTTGCCTGTTCCTGGTTGTCCTGCTAACAAGACTGCTCTACCAGCTATTTTGCCATCTTTGATCATCTCAAGAACAACGCCAGTGGCTCTGCGAGCCGCCAGTTGGCCCACCATACCTTGGGACACCTATATTCGTGTCAATAAAGTGTTCACTAATATCAATATTTGTACTACGCAGGAAGGATCGCTTCTAGATTTCGTATTTCATTATTTGAATGTGAGCGATTGATCGTTTGTTTCAGTTTTTCTGTAGACAGTTCTAGCACCCATAATTTCATGATAAAGTTTATAATCAAATTAATTTGAATATTAAAGCAAGCATAAGAAGAAAAATTCAAAATCACTTTTGCATGCGGCTAAACAATGTTTTTGCAAAAACGTTAATGCAATAGATATGTATTGAACATATCTGAAATAGAAGAAATTGGATCATTCGAAACCCTCCATCAAAACCATTATTTTTAGTGACTTTTTCTCTCTGCTGATGGAAATGCCAAAAGTTCTTGAAAAGTGCTTAGATTTTGCAGAATGTACTATGGCTGTTCTCAGAGAAAAATACTTAAAATGTTTCTGTGTTCTTAAATAATGTTTGAAAGAGAATCTGCGATGGTACAATTTTACCTGTGCTTTCAACGATCCAGAATATTAATGCAGAATTAATGCAGAAATTAATAATAATATTAATATTAATTAATATTCTGAACGTTTTTCATGAAATGAAGAAAGAAAAAAAAAAAAAACAACATTGGTACCCTATAATAGAATCTGAGATGAAAGGTAATGTAAAATCTATAATACCATAACAAGCTGAGAAATAAAAAATTATAAATCGATAACTATTATTTAGATTGATATGATATGTGGTCTTACATTGCGTGCTTCAAGACTGTCCGTCAGACCCAATCCTCTGATATGGGAATGAGCTCCGATTCGCTCGATTCTTGTGATCTCCCGAACTTCCTGCACTTTCGCTGCTGCAACAGCCTGAAAATTTTTCTTTTTATTTGACAAAAGAAATGTAGGGATAAAAAGTACGAAAGCTATCGATTATCGAGATTACACGAAATCTAACCAAGTTTGAGCAAAGTGTTTTGTTGCTATAGCAACCAACATTTGTTAGAATTGACACGAAAACTGCATCAAACATTGCAAATTTTTCACATTTTTATACTCTTGATTGTGCGATATACTTTTTGTTGTATTTGTGCAAATATTCATTATTTACAATAACGTGTTTATTCGCTATGTGAGGTTAGAATAGCATGACGTGAATGCCGCACGAAGAATTTAGAGGCAATTCCTTAACGACATCCATTTTGTATTTTTTGTTTTTAAAATTAATTTCTTCGATTTTCAATGGTGCGCATTTTGCAACAACTTAGATTGAATTACACGACAATAAGAAAATATCACTTACCGCCATAATTCACAATTGTTTTCGACCGTAAGCTTTCACACACGTGTTCCTACGACGGCTACGACGTCACAGTGATGTTTGATTTGATTTCTGTTCTACGTTCTTCTCCGAAGCAAGAAAACAAAGTAGAGAGTAGAGAGACTCACTGATAAATTCACGTTGGTAACTCGAGCGCCGCCTAACGAGCAAAAACACTTTTTATTACGTGTTACCGACTATCGATCAACTCAATTTTCAATAGAAAGATTTATGAAACGTGGACTTATTTTTGTCGACCCAATGGACTTTTTGTAAATTGTTGAGAATTGCATAATTATTTAATGATAATTCTGTTTTCTTTTTAATATAAAAAAAATTTCCTGTGACCGGTTCATTCGCTGATTGTTATTATTATGGCTCCGTTGGTACACAGTATTACTTGAAAAATGAGCAATCGATAAAATTCCTCATTTCCCGCGCTGTGCACTTATACGCCATCTGGATCTATCGGGCACTGAATGAAATGCCGAAATTCTCAAATTTTGTGGGTTGAAACTACAAGAAGATTTATATATATTATGTATGTCCCACGACCCACGATCGCGCAGTCTCTTCAGGGGTTCGGGAGTCGAAAAGTATATAGTACTGGTTTGACCTTTCTTAGACCAACTTGACCTTCAATTCGAGTCTGTGAGCTGTAAGATATCTCGTCGTGTCGCTCCTACGCTCAGTTTCTCGCCTATTTCTTCAGGATTTTCTAACTCCAATCATTCCTGTCTTCCGTAATTAAAGGTGAGTCAAGTTTGTTTACATTCGAAATGTGTGATCCTTACTTTACTAAAGAAAGTGTACAGTGAAGTTTGAAAAAGTTTAAAGCACTATAGAATTTGAACGTTATGAATAAAAAATTTCGATGGATTCAATCTTTACGCAATTGTACATATTATTAATTACTTTTTATTTGGTTTTTTCGATCGATGGAATCGGATATTGTGCGCTCATATTATATTGTGTCTTGTGGTCATTGATTATTGGTAATTTGATCGCAACGCGTAAAAATTCCTTTCGACGTAGCTATTGCATAAATTTTACATTTGTAATTCTTGACACTTATTATTATAGATTTCCGATCATTACAATCGTTAGATCGGTCGTCGCATGTCCTATAATACGGATATTAATTTGCATACTCCATTTTTATAAATACAAGTTGCATTATCATATTCTTATCATTGACCGCAGCATAATTTTTAATTACTAAGATTAAAAAATTGTATTTACCAACACAATTGAAAATTGGGATTCCTTTTGTTATCTTATCATTTTATCCAGGCCGAAGGTTATTACTTTACATAAAATTAAAGATTATACTTGACACACTTTTTGGCTTATCTATCCATGCTATATTTGAAAACAATAACTATATAGTATATCAAATAATCTTTCATATTTTTTCTTATTTTTGTTTTAGCAAAATGTCGAAGGAAAGGGCTACAAGGAGATTTTATAGAGTTGACAGTTGCCATGACTTCCTTGAAATAATGGACCGTGGCCAGGTCGCTCAACAAGAAAATAGATGGAATTTTGAAGTAGCATGGGAGGTCGCCAACAAAGGTAATTACATTTTTCCCACATTTGAAGATAGGTACAATTTTTGAATATAAATATTCTATCTAGACAGGTTTTTTTTTACCGAAATCGAATATCTCTATTATTTTCCAGAATATTGAACGATTTTTTATAATTTTGTGTTTTCATATCTGGAATGAATTCACCTTAGTAATATCTTTGTAAAAATGTAATTTTAAGTTTTTGATATGAAACAATCTTTTGTAATTTTATGGAAATTGATCTTTTCAGTGGGTGGTATTTATACGGTGATACGGTCAAAAGCCTATGTATCAACGGAAGAAATGGGTGAACAATATTGCATGATTGGCCCATACAAAGAGACTTGTGCAAGAACTGAAGTTGAGCAAGCTGATTACCCGCATGATTCCCCTCTGTACAAGGCTGTCCAAGTCATGAGAGAACAGGGATTTAAGGTAAGAAGAAAGAAATAATTTTAAACTCAGCATTTTTGGGAAGTAAGAAAATTCAACTTAAAATTTCACCTTCATTTAAACACGAAATTTCTCTTTCAAATTCCTTTTTCAATCTCTCTTATGAAAGCACAGACAAAATCAACGAACTAAGATTGGTAGACCATTGAAGAATTTTTATTGCATTTCCATAAAGCAAACACGATAGCATAAGAAGTTACCAAGTTGAATATTTTTGGATTTTCGACCATAAAATCGATCATTAAGTTGAATATATTGAAGAGCAATTTAAAAGGTTTGAATTAAATTTTCAAAATTTCTTGAACTTGAAAGTTTCAGTCGAATGAACTTTTCGTTAATATTAAAACATTCAAACACAAAAATTGCAGTAAAACTGATTGAAAAAATATCTCACAAACGCTGTATTCATTCAACTTTTTGCATACGAGCAGTGCATAAGAAAATCTGGCGATAATCCAAACCTTGAGCCCAATTTGATCAAAGGTCACGTACACCACCTTGGTTATACTGTCGTCTGAACACGCATATAGATATACACATATAGAAGTAAATAAAAGCCACGTGCACTCGAACACTTATGTCTTTAACGAAGATATGTAATAAACCGATAACAACAAGAAATATCACTTGAAAAAATCTATTTTTTTTCCTTTTTTCTTTAGGTTGTAACAGGAACATGGTTAGTTGATGGAAATCCTCAAGTTATCCTGTTCGATATCGGGAGTGCGGCGTGGAAGTTGGACGAGTACAAGCAAGAATTATGGAACACTTGCAGTCTTGGTATTCCACATTTGGACGTTGAAGCGAATGACGCAATAATTCTCGGTTATCTTCTATGCCAATTCATCACAGAATTTCGGTAATTTCGCAAATTTCAGTATTCAAAGCTGCAGGATTGATTTAAAAATTTGATGTCATGAGATAAAGAATTAGATAATATTAAGAATCAAAAAGAAATACTTCGGTTTATGAGTTTTGTCATTATTGTGGAATACAAAAAACAAATTCGACACCTTTTACAACAGAAAAGCAGCGGAAAGTTATTCGACGGCGCCACCCCGAGTTCTTGTTCACTGTCACGAATGGCAAGCGGGGGTCGGATTGATTGCGTTGCGAACGAGACACGTCGATGTTGCAACTATTTTCACAACTCACGCAACTCTCTTGGGAAGATATCTTTGTGCTGGAAAAACCGATTTTTACAATAATATGAGCTCGGTAATATTCTCAATTGAAATATTCTTCTTCCATTGAATTCAAGACCCTTTCAACTATTTTCTTCGTAAACTCTTCGATGCCATAATATTTTTCAACCCCAAGACGATTTTCATGAACACAAGTATCTTAAGATCCATCATTCACGAAAAAAACCCTGATTTTATTTCGTTCACAAAAATGTTTCAAATATATTTTGGAAACGCTTTTTTCTGTGATGTTAGTTATCAATGATTTTCACATGAACGCTTTGAACGATTGTCCACACGAAGAGAATATAATATCAAAAAATGCTATGGTATCATTGCTCTGTGGTACCATGTCGTCTCTCTGAGGGTTTTTAGCAAAAACATAGTAATTTATCATCCGGGATCGAACCAAAAACTTCAATGTTTTCGTCAATTTCAATAGAATATGAATGAAAAATTACGATGTTTTTGGTAGAAAGTCACAGAGGGGCGATATGGTACCACGGAGCAATGATGCCATAGCAATTTTTGATATTCTATTCTGCATGAAATAATCGTTTGACAGCGAAATCGGAGTGCTATAATGTTTATCTGTCATGAGAAAAAAACGTTTTTTTTTTTTTGCAGTTCAACGTGGATGAAGAGGCTGGAAAGCGTCAAATTTATCACAGATATTGTATGGAACGTGCGGCGACTCACCTTGCTCACGTATTTACTACCGTCTCGGACATCACCGGATTTGAAGCAGAAAATTTGCTCAAACGTAAGCCTGACGTAATAACACCGAACGGTCTAAACGTAAAGAAATTTTCGGCACTCCACGAGTTCCAAAATCTTCATGCTGTTAGTAAAGAAAAAATACACGAATTCGTTCGTGGCCACTTCTACGGGTAAGTTCATTGTGCGAAAATTATAATAAATTCCATTACCTTTAAATTTTATTTTTCTCAACAGGCATTATGACTTTGATCTGGAAAAAACTCTGTATTTCTTCACTGCTGGTCGTTACGAGTTCGGCAACAAGGGTGCCGACATATTCATCGAGGCATTGGCACGTTTAAATCATCATTTAAAAACTTCGAAGCCCGACGTTACTGTTGTCGCTTTCCTCATATTTCCAGCTCGTACGAACAACTTTAACGTTGAATCGCTGCGAGGACATGCCGTAAGATTATTTAAAAAATAATATTAATGAAAGAGATAGCTTGAGATAACTGATAACTTGCCAAATTGCATCGTTTCCCTTTGAAAAATGGGTTGCGAAGCCGATGACTAATTTACGATATTCTAATCTGCTGGTTCTTAAAAATTCATTAAAACCGAATAATTACATTTCGAAAAGACTTTTCTTGAATATTTTTTAGTTTCAATGAAAGTTCTTTCTATTTGCTGGTCTTGAATTGCCAGGTGACAAAATCATTGAGGGACACGATAAACGAGATTCAAATAAAAATGGGTAAACGTATGTACGAGATGTGTCTGTCGGGGAGGTTGCCTGAAGGTCAAGACATGTTGCACAAGGAAGATATTATAAAAATCAAACGGTAAATAGTTTTTCACTGTCTGTGTAAAATGGCATGGAAATTTTTTATAAAATATCAGTGTTAAAAAAAAAAGGTGAATATTTGTATATTTCCCAACAAACATAAGATGCAAATTCAAGTCCTAAGGGTACGATAGGGTAAAGTTATTTATGGTTTTGATTGCAGGTGTTTGTACGCTTTGCAACGAAATGGCTTACCGCCAGTAACAACTCACAATGTAGTTGACGATTGGAACGATCCGGTGTTGGCTGCTGTCCGTCGGTGTAACTTGTTTAACACGGTTCACGACCGCGTGAAGGTAATCCAATACGTCATCACTTCCGTTTGACAATGAAAGCTGTGAGAATAAAGCATTGAAATGAAAAACGAAGAAAAGAAACGAATATTGAAGCGGAAATTAAATGTTTTTTTTCAAGATTGTGTTTCACCCAGAGTTTCTTTCCTCAACAAATCCACTCTTTGGTTTGGATTATGAGGATTTTGTAAGAGGTTGTCACTTGGGTGTATTTCCATCGTATTACGAACCATGGGGTTACACTCCAGCAGAATGCACGGTAATGGGAATACCGAGCGTTACAACTAATCTATCCGGATTTGGTTGTTTCATGGAGGAACACATTGCTGATCCCATGAGTTATGGTATTTACATAGTCGACAGAAGACACATTGGTGTCGAAGGTAGCGTCCAACAATTGGCCCAATATATGTTTGATTTTGCACGTTTGAATCGGCGACAACGTATTATCCAGAGAAATCGTACCGAGCGCCTGAGTGATTTGCTCGATTGGAGGAATCTTGGAATTGTAAGTGTTTCCCGTTATGTTGGATAAAGTATACAATCCTTAGCAGCCTTAATAAACAGTAAAGAAACACGTTAAAGGAAACAATAAATCATTTTAATTTTTCAATCATATCTTGCCTCTGAAGTTCGCGATAAAATTCAGTCAGTGTGATTAAAGCTGTTTCTTTTTTTCGCGTGTATTTTGCAGTACTATCGTCAGGCTCGAATAAAAGCTTTAACTGCTGTATGGCCCGAGCTGGCCGCAGAATTGGGTGACGGTAGTTTCAATCGAACTTTCAATTATCCACGACCACTGAGCGAACCTCCATCACCATCTTCCTCTCGTATAACGACACCCGCCGCATCTGTTCACGGATCTGATGACGAGGATGAAGTCGACGAGGAAAAAGAGGTGAACTTAGATAGTAACTGAGTTGATATTTATATAAATGAATGTTTTCATTTTTTAATCAATATTCAACTAATAATAATATTATACGATGATTTCAGCTGCAAGAACTCAGGCAAGAGAACGGTAGATAAACCTAGAAAGGCATTCAACTCGGAAGAGGGTGGTTTTTGAAAAAACAAAACATAAAAAAAGTAAACGAATAAATGTGCACTTTAATCCTGAAACAGTGCCAAAATTCACAGCAATAACGTCAAGTTCCAAAGTATTGTCGAGAGAAATAGATCTTCAAACAATTCAATTTTATAATAAACCAACATTTTTCTTTTTCTTTTGATTTACAGAATTAATACTCAGAACTCGCAATCATGTTTTCAAACAGTCGCATTATTAATTGTATTCGAATAAGTAGACATCATCGACCAATTATTTTTTTACATTTAAATAGTATTACGTTACTAGGTTTTAGATATATTCATCTAATTTTTACACTACCCATGTATAACTGAATTCTAGTTGTGTTTATTCTCGGTCATATGCCTGCAAAAGTCATGAAGGACGAGTGAACAATCGTATGAATTCTGTGTGTGCACTGGACTGCCGATTTATTTTTTGAGAGCAATGGTTGCATGTGACACTAATTATGGTTGTTACAACGAAATTCTATTATATACGACAAATTCAAAAGAAACAAAAAAAACGCGTGCAATGTTTTATTTTTAGATACACATATTATATATATATATATATATATATACATAGTGTGTAGAGAATCCGTTAATCAATGTTTATTGAAATCAGTGTGCGAATAAAAAGTTTATATCGCTTTTAGGTAATGAATTTCCTCGTTCTATTCGTATGGTTACTTTTTGTCCTTAGGATTTGTGACAGAAAAAGAGAAACGGATGAGAGGTATTGGTTTGTGTGAACTATCATATATTAATTATCAACAAAATATACAAAATGGAACACTGAAAAGTTATACGTGGTATTTGTTGCTTTTTTTATTATTATTATTATTATTATTATTGTTTTTTTTTACGAAGAAAACGTTACATCTGGCAAATCTACATAACTGGGGTCACGTTCTATTATTGGATCGCAACTTAATACATATAATATTTACAAAATAGAATAAAACCAAATTAGCATCAAGATTATTAAAACCTATGTTCGAAATAACACAAACAACAATATATAAAGAAATAGTAACAAAGGTGTTAAGCAAGCCAACGCGACAAAACAATAATTTCTTGGTTGACGCGTAAACAAGAATACAAATATCAATGATTTGGAATGAATGGGATATTTGCGAGAAACAAGAAAAGCGATGAAATACTCCTACGTAGAACTAATGAGATTCGATATTTTATGATTTTTCTACAACGGCTCTCGAGACTGTGTCAAATATTTACGGGTATACTGTTAATAATTTAAACTTAAAAAAAAAATAGAAACAAAAAGAAAGAACATCCACACACATGTATACAATGATTTGGTACCACGTAACGACGAAGTATGTTCGTCAATTCATGTATTCTATAGCATCGAAATGTGTATCATCGAAGATCAATCATCGTGTAAAATACGAACTTCCCGAAATAGATTGTTTCCAAATTTCATTCGTTTGATAAGAATAAATTATTGTTTTTGTTTGTTTGTTGTGTTATCGACGCGATACAATGATTATACGTGTGGAACGTTCTCTCTCAATCAAAGCAATATTATTTGACGATAATTTTTCAACAGGTTTGAGGTTTTTTCCAAAAGACATTAATACCGGACAAAAAAAAACCAACACGAACTTTAAAATGTTCGAAGACGTTACAGCTGATTCCTTTTTTTATACTAAATGGCACAAGTAATTTGTTATTCAATATTCTGGGTGATTCAAAGCAAAACGCTATTGTACATTATGGGATTAACAAATGTGTTGCAAAGTTTAACTGATACTACCGGCGTTAATAATACACATTTTTTATACTTTGATGCAAAATCTCTCATACATTGAATTTCGATCATTTCCAGAGAGAAAAAAAGAAAACAAAGAGAAAAAAAGAAACGGTTACTTGTTAATTGAGCAAAATGGTAATTCGAAAACTGAAAGATCGGAAAACCGCTAGAGAATACGAAATATATGTATGATCGTATGTTATGTTTCCTTTCTCGTCCTTTTTTCCCATTAATATTTTTGTCTTTTAATCTATAATTACGGGTTTACGTGGAAAAATATGTCAGTACACGTCAATTCCTATGACAAAATACATAGTAGTCGCTATTGCAAGCTAATACTTCCTTCTTTAGGCTGGTGCAGACACTAATTTTCTTTTTTCCTTTTTGTTTTAAATTTGCATATTGTACCGTTTTTTTAAATATCGCAAATAATCAGTAAACACACTTTCGAAGCCCCATATGTACGCTGAGAGAGGGGGAAACAATGTGACAATTTCAATTCGCTTTGTTAAGTTGTTTTTCTGTGTTTTTTTTTTTTTTTTTTCAGTTTCGTTTAAAGCAGCTCTAAGAAAGCCCAGTATTGATTATTCTTTTAACTTTTAACACAACTGATTAATAACTAAATGCATTATATTTTACTTATTTGCCCTCATTTTCATTTAATTGGCAGATTCTCTTATGCCGCGTAATCAGTGAACGAATATTATCGTCGTCTTTGTCCAAAATAGGGAACATATTTTTTTCTTTTTTGTTATCTCTCAGTTGTTTAAACCATAGGTTTCGTAAAGCCTTTGGTTAATTAATGTGTTCATATTATTATTAATATTTTTTAATGAGACACACACTCGCTGTATTCGAATACCGCTCACAAATACCACACGATATTTTTCGATAAATACGCTTCTGATTAAATTCACAATCTAGCCTACTAGTCTTTAGTAATTGGCATTTCACGGCGTATGGCCTAATGTTTATGTAGTAAGATTATTCAAGTTTTGACATAAATGTTTACAATAAATACGACGATCCGGAGATATCGATGTTTAAATGTCACGCCTACGATATCGATACAAAAAATTATTTACCTTTTTTCTTTTTCTGACAAGCGTTTCCGGACTCATGACAATTCTTCAATGACGACAATCGTAATAATCTTTTCATTCTTTCACTTTTGTTCAAAGTAGCCTTGAGAGAAGCTGACCAACGTTAATGCTAATTTTCAAATTCAAGATTCCCTCACGGCGTTACAAACTTTCTCGTCGATTTTCGAGTTGCAAAAGTACGATGTATGATTTGATTCAATAATGAAATTATCGGGGAGGAGCTAGCTCTCAGCGGCATATCAATAAATTCTGTTTTCTCACTATGACAAAACTTGGTGCGTTATTTAAGTAATGACTTTTACAACGTTTAGAGTGTAACTGCTCTGGAACCCTCATCAAAGAAATTCCACTTTCAATCTCTCTGCTTTCATCACCTTGTCTCCTATGGCTCAAAAAATAGCTGCTTCATCAATCGAAGGAAAAAAAAGGAAATCACTACTCTCCATTTAAATCCTCAATTTTCACGCACGAGTACAAAATATTGATATATTCCGACAAGGACGAGATATGAGGACGTTCGTAGAGCGTAGGTTGTCTTTTTTCCCCAAACATACACGCAAACATTCTTGTGGCAATGAAAATATCATCTTGAGGTACGTTGTTTCTTTTCTCTTCGTTTCCGTTTCGTTTTTAACGTAAATTTTTATTTTTTTAATCATTTTTCCATTCAATTTTTCGTGCAATACTCGATGACTGGACGGATATTTAGGTGTGATTAGTTTGATTACCGGTCATTCTCTGTTGCATCATACTAAGCAATAGCTCCGAGTATTGCTGCATCATATTAACTACTTTTCCTTGATCCTGACCAGCAAGCAATTCCTGAAACTTCACCGTTGCCTCGTTCGCACTCACACCGTCAGCTCCAACCTCGTTAACGTCTGTTTGACTTGTACCGGCAGCCACCACAAGACGTAACGTACGCATTGCTTCATTCACCGACGATTCTAATCCACGTAACATCGTGTCCCTGTCCAGTGCTTCACCCGAAGAATCTCCGCTGCTGTCGATTGTTAGTCTTTTGTAAAGCTGTACAACGTTGTCCGCCGTACGCGTCAGCTCGTCGGCAATCGTGTTACACAATTGTGTCGACACTGCAGGAAAAATGAAATTCTTCGATTTAATATTTTATTACCACCGAAATTTAGAGGTCTTTTTTTCTCGACCTTTATATTTCTATGAAAAAAATGAAACCATCAAAATGTTCAACATCCTCGATTGTGAAACGTTTAAGATTTTAAGAAATGTATTCAAGCTATTTTCATCAATTTCGTAGAAAAATAACGACAAGGATACTTGGGTCTTTAAAGTTCTTAAAAGTAATACAACTGTTGAGAAATATTGCCAGCGTTTCAAATAAACCGCAATTTACTGTTGTAATTAAAAACAAATCTGAGCTATCCATAGAAAATATATCAGTACATAATAAATATAACAAAACTGTTCGAATGTTGAGCACAAAAAACGGACTATTCGTAAAGAACAAACAAAAGAGTAATACATCAATGTATAACTGAATGATAACGACGTGCATCATGCGAATAAAATGTTATTTCGTTCCTCAAATCCGTATGAGACCATGCTATTTTATGATTCGATAAAGACTCGTAATTACCAATGAATCGTATAATTCTATGCCAGGATCAGAAAAACAAAAAGAAATATATGTATCAAATTTATGTTTCAATGACGAAGGCCTCAAAGCCTTGAATCGATGGATGAACTGGTGCTGGGTGTAATTTTCAAAATACAACGTATAATTATCCATAAATAAAATGTCAAAGTTCATCTAACATAAAATGTAACACGAAACATCCAAAATCATTATAATCTTACTGTGTTTTTGTTATTTTTTTGTTTCACTTGGAAGAAAAAAAATGATCCTGGCTGCTAGAAAAAAAACTACAGACCGACAAGACTAGTCTGTAACTATTCGGTCTACATTTGATTTTTCGTCAAATAAAAAGTATAAAATGAATCATAGCATGATCACTTACAAATTTTCGTCTTTTTATTTTGTCAATGTATCTGTTATTAATAATTTTCACATCACAGCATTCTCAATAGGCGGCATTAGTTTACCTAATCTGTTTTCCGTGTCTACTGTAAAGATTAAATGTTCACATTAAAACTGATTACAAATTGAGGATTTTTCATTGGGAATAACGGCAAAGTTGGACGATATGAAATGTCATAAGTTGGCGTCTCAGCAGGTGACAGTAGGAATAAGAATATTTCATTTTCCTTGTAATGAGAACTTACACTCAGCACTGGCAACGTCGATTGCACGATCAGTGTCTTTTACAGGAAGTTCTTGAGGGCTCGGTTCGAGTTGATTTCGATTCGCAACCGATAGTCTAGCGGTGCTTTGACCCACGACTCCACTCGTTCGACCGTTTGTTATGATTGTGCTTGAGCCTGATCTCCTTATGGTTGTACCAGGGATGCTCAAACTGTTGAAAAAACATAGGTTATGATTAAGGCTTTAAAAAATATATCATAATTTGAATTTTGTTGTATATTTGATATACAAATGCTCTAAATGAGTGGGATTGGAATAATTACCTGGCTCCAGAATGATCAATACTGATACTTCTCGGCCTGGGTGGAAGTGCCGGCTTCCCACTATTTCCGTTGGAGGACGTGTCCTCTGAGCTAGAATCTTCCTGATTTCCTACTTGACTTAGATTTACTAAAAAAAAAAAAAAAACAAATAGACTCTCGTTAAGGTCAGTTAAGAACGTTAAGTAATTAAAATAGAGAATTATAATAAGTTAATTAGCGTACCACTTGAATAAGCTCCTTGCATGCCTCGCCGCCTCAACACTAGAGGAAGGTTATTGCTCGACGATGAGTTTGGCTTTATTTGGTGATTTATTTTATTTTGCGAACTTATAGTTGGTCTCATCAAACCACTTATACGATTGTTCGATGATTGATTATTCCAACTTCTTCCACCAACAGCAACGCTTGCATCGGATTCGGAGTCGCTTTGCTGTAAGAAAAAAAGAAATAATAATAATAATTAAAAAAGAGTTTTTTCAATGACATTCTTTGTTATGCGTCTTATCGATGTATTAATTTACCTGATTCAGCACTCCCACGCTGCTACTTCGCGTCATATGAGACGAATGATTCTTAGTCGAAACATGTCTCGATTGGGCACCCGAATTTCCATTTCCAGGACCACTTCGCGACGAAACATTTGCATTCCTATTGCTTATTTTTCCTGAAACTGTTTACGGTCATAAGATATCTCATATTTATTAGATATAACACGTACGATTTATTGGAATTTCGAATCGATTATTTGCAAAGCGATGAAAGAATTTTTATCGAAAAGTCAGAGGATAGGTTTCGAAAAAGATAAAATATTTTTTATGCAGCCGCACAAGCTGTTACTTTGAAAAAGCTTATTGGCTCTTGGTTATCAGAATAAGAAGAGATTATAGAAAAAATAAAGTTTCAGAAATAGAATCGCGTAATTGAGATGTGATCGAAAAAAATAAAAATAATTAACGTTCCTTTTTCAAATAATTTTGATCATATGTGAACTTACTGTACTTTTTGTTTTACAGAATTATAATTATATTATCGTTATAATTTTAATCAATGATAGAATTTCACAAAAAGTTTATATGTATTACCAAAATACTTGACAATAGATTACATTTTCTTATTTCTATGATTGAGAGGTCTAATAAAATTCATCGTGCATTGATAAAATGATGCATCATTAGCAACTATCTATTCAATTAAAAATTTCTATAGATGTGGAAATATCGATCAAAAACAATTGGGATTTTCAAATATTTGAAAAACTATGTAATGCATAAAAAGGCAGGAAGCTTAAGGGGATACCTTGTACTGGGCCATGCAGTAACCGGTTTGGTGGGCTGACGGAAAGGTCGCTGAGCGAGCAGGCACGTCTCATGCCACTCCCTTCTTCTTCGCTGTCGACAACTTTTGACGACAGTCTCCCCCCATTACTGGCAACTGTTGACAACACGCACACTCATGCATTGCACTACGAAACGCTACTAATTTTTTTTCTTTGCCAAAGTAGCGAGTCGATGAAATATAAATTAATAAAATGATTTTTCAATAGATTCGCAAAAATTAAAAACCGTAACAATTTGATTTCGAACATTAATCTCTTTTCTCAAGTTGAATAAGTAAAAAAACGTAATAAAGTATAATTTTTGCGAATATAATGATAAACATTTCGAACGAATTAAAAATTAATGAAAGTAAATAAAAATATAATGTTATCGGTTATCTTGATTTTTTGATAATTATGAAAGGTTCGGTAGGTCGGAGGGCATCGGTAGGAAATCAAATCGGAAAGGAATACATGCGGTATGTGTTACGAAAATCATGCCAAACGAAAAAAAAAAAACTTCGAACAAGCTTGTCATCTATGCCTGTAAATCGCATCAAAACTGAGAAGTAGCTCGCCGTTGCCATTTCGTCTCATCACAACGAAACGTTGAGGACAAAAAATATTAAATATCGGTAGTGTGCGTGAAATTTGGTTATATTGAGTAATCATCTCATTTTTTCTGTAAGATCGATTTAATCTCACGCGATAAGAAGAAAAAAAAACGCCCGAAATCGATGAATTGTTTTGTTTCCGGGTTCATGGCGAATTTCCATTTGATTAACAAAAGCGTTCGCGATGTATTAATGAATTTATGGTAATGGCAATGTGTGAGTGAATTAACAAAGCCTTGAGCCCACTGAGACACATAACGTGCGACGACGAATATCTTTCATAGGTACATCGATAAGAACATTCGACTACTAGACGTTCACTACTGTACGAAATATATAATTTATTTTAACGAAAATAAAGTCTTCCAAGGTTACATGAACAGTTTTGACTGAGGTTCGATTATTTTCATTCGTCTTTACAATTCATTATTCTTCTGTGATCTGAAATTTGACAAAATTCTATAAGCAAGTTCAAAACAAACAGAAAAAATTATTAATTCATATATAAACGGATGATAACTTAAAAGAGACTTGTCTTTAAAACTCAGAACATTTAGTGCTTTCCAAAATTTGGAAAACTTTTGGTAGATAATCAGAAATAAATATTTCGTAAATAATTAATTTTTTCATTATACAAAAGGCGTGGTTGTTATCGATATTAGATTTTTTTAAATACAGTTCTGATATATGACATTGTTTGCGCTTTAACTTTTAACTGTAAAACATTCAACTTCAGTTTCAATGAAATTAATCAAATTAGAGTTGATCAGATATTGAAAAATTGATTATCATTCCACGAAACATTAATCATCATACGAATATTAAGGGAGACTTTATTTTTTAAGTGTTTCAGAATTGGATGTGAATTGCCAAGACAGATGAAAAAGCACGAACCCTTGTAAGAGAACGGTCAAGGTAAACTTGGAACATACGAGACAAAATAATAAAATAGAGAAGAAAAAAAATCTTTCTTTTTGGAATTTCTTCGGGCATTTGTAATACCTGCGAAGTGATGCTTCGAAGGTAGAATATCTTGACTGATAGTCGGCAGTGTCTTGGTCCACTTCATCTGGCAACGTGATGCCGGTGGCCACATTCTTTTTGGTGAATTGGCGCAACTCGAGGCTGGTGTGGAAGAGCCACTTTCCATGAAGGATCTTTCGATAGCGGAGAAATCGTTATAATCACTATCTTCACCGCCCGAATTGCCGCGTATTTCTCGTCTGGAGATAGAACAACGAGTGTCACGTTCAGCCTCGAGTTTCGCAAAATTTTCGTTTGTTTCGCGACACGCAGTCATTCGCAAATGTTTTTCTTTCATAAAATATTGTTCGCGTCGGACGAGATTCTCGAATTCTTTGGATAAAAGTTTCACGGTGCCCTCAATAGCTCGAGTTATTCGAATATCAACATTGCTGTTATCGGTATTATCGATTTTTCTTGAAGTTTGCATCTCTTTGCTGGAAATTTCCATTTGCGTTTCATGGCAGGGTGACTCGTTAGAAGGAACACCATTTGGCTCGAGGGAATCATAAGTCTCAAATGTATCCTTCGTTGGTATTTCGTTGTCAAAACAAGCGATACTACGTTCACAGGAAACGTCTTGTTTGTTCGGACTTTCTTGGCTCTGTTCAGAAGTTTCGGTCGTGTACATAGAATCATTTTGAATGTGCTGAGTGGCACGCATTGGTACACCGTAAAATGGTTTACGCATCATTTGTTCATCGTGAGTTTTAACGGCGTAGGAATCAAGGATTTTCGAATCGCTGCTTTCGTCCTTCATCTCTAGATCGTTCGAGGATTTTTCTTCGCTTTTATACTCGTTGTGACTTATACCAGATGATCCCAGAGTAGTATTGTCCGAGCAGGGAAGATTTTTCAAGCAAATAGTTCTCTGAGCCGATGAGTCGACGTTGTATTTGTTCCAAGCTGGCCTAGCACGGTTTCTCATACTCTGGGTCCGCGAGAAATTTCTCTTTGGCTTTGGTGGTTTGTGAGCGACAAAATCGTTAAGTATCAGCATTGATTGAGGGTCTTTCGAAGATGCTTTCATGCTGCTACTTCGTGATATAACTTCGGATTTTTGTCCGACTCGTTGACTCTTACCATTGGTCGGATCATCGACGTTGAACTCATAATAGATGCACGTACGATTCGGACGAAAGTTTTCCTCGGTGTAACTGATCCTCGCTTCGCTAAGTCTCGTGTCCTGTAGTGATTTTGATCTAAATACAGCACGGTTGAGCGAGGAGGCATCCATTATTTCTGGATTATCAGAAACGTCGTTGGTGTCCATATTATTTGGATTTCCGCTGTATGTCTCGGAATTTTGTCGTTTGCGCTTGTAGTGCGAATCAAAAAGCATCTCGAGAGGCGCCGATTTCACCATAGAGTCAGAATCGTCCGTGAGTACACTCTCTGTGCTACGATGATCGGCGTTTTCTTGGAGAGGAAACATCTGATAATCGGACTCATCAGTCAGAATGCTTTCTTGACTACGTCCAGCTTGAATCTTCCGTCTTGACAAGAAAAAACTAGCGCTCGAATGTCGATCATTTTCGTAACTCGTGCAATCAATCATTTCAGCTGGATTACCCCTGCAAAATGACTCGACCGAAGCATCTGACAAAATACTCTCTTGAGAATGCGTCAATTGTTTGTTTCTTTGGAGGCCATCGTAATTTAAATAATTCGTATTATCGACGGGTGTATTAAGATCTGAATGGATATTGATGTGATACTCGCTGACGCACCTGCGCGGTGGATTTTTAAAATCACCCTCTAACGAATCATCACTGAAATTGCCATTTCCCTCGTTACCGTCGTCGGATAAATCCGCCGATATTTCAACGTTACGCTCGTTCATCGCGGGCAAACTTTCGAAAGATTTCGCGATAGTCTCAATGTCTTCCTCGTTGTCGTCAAGGCCAATGAAGTAACTGCAGGATCTTCGTTTTTGGGCGAATCTTGCAAAACGATTTGCATTTTTACGGCATTGTTCCTTAAGAATTTTCAATTCCTCGCAAACAGGTGATTCGGGCAACGAATGATTCGTTTTGTTTAAAGACAGCTTGTACTTTTCAGTTTTCTCGAGGGTTAAGGTCAACGGACGAGATGGATACTTGATCCCCGAACGTTCCGTTATACACGACATTGTTTGACTCTTTGGCAAACGTGAATTTTCGTTTGACAAATCGAGTTTCGTAAAAGCATTCCCAACACCTATTACGCTCTTGTTAGTATTATTTTTTCGTGGCTTTACATTGGGCTTTAGGTTTGGCACGGGTTTGCGGGAGTTAGTTGATATCGCGTATTTCAACGGTTGTGAAGTTCTGTCGTTACCTGTACCAATTCGGTTCGAACGATGATGCTTGTCCGGTATGTGACTGCTAAGATCCGATATACTCTGGCTCGTTTTTAATGATGATCTGTAGCCAACCTGTGTTTTTTTAATTATCAAATACACAATTAATTACGAATAAGACAATTATTATTAGTTCATTGTGAAGTGCAGTTTTCATAGTCGAAAAACATACGTTCAAGAAAGTGGAAAATCCGATTGACTTCAAATACATAATCAATTGAAATTGGACTCACGCTCTGCAACTTTCGTCTTGTTTCTTCAATTCGCCTCTGAAGTTCTTCACGCTTTTTCGTCACATCCGTATCAGCCCTCGAGTGTTTCGTTGCGTTCACAACGGCAGTGTTTCGCGTTTTATTAGTCAGGCTGTCGCCGCCGCCGGCGCCACCACTCCCATTTCCGCTACTGAGTCTGTAGAGAAATTTATGTCAATTTAATAATTGTGAATTCCAATTGACAAAATAAAAATTTATTTTATGTGTGTGAACATTTTTTCATTCCGTTTAGAGGGAGCTTTGGTGAAACTTTCAAATCGTCAAGGTTTTTTCAAAGTACGATGATACTTTAGATGAATTCTAAAAAAACTGAATACTATTCTAGAAGAACTGAGAAATAATTAGGAGAATACAACAATTAAGCGTTCTTCAACTGACCTGCCATGGAATTGCGAGCTTATACTCGTATTTTTTCGATTCGTTGGTTCGTCAGCACCGCTAAGAGATTCGAAAGCGTTTTTGAGATACTTTTCTCTTTGACTAGCGAGCTGATCGAAACCCTCGGAGCTCGCCTCAGAGAGCATTGACAAAGGATTCCTCTCGGCGCTTGGTGTTGATGCACCGCCTTCCGAGTCTGAATCGTCTTGGCTTCCGGATGCTGTCATCTCGCTTGTTCGACCATTATCAGCTCTGGGTTTCTTGCTTCGTCTCTGGGATCTGTTAAAAAGAATAATAACGATAAAATTATTCAGTTGAGAAATTTTTTTTACAATTTATACAAATGAAAATCGATCTTTTTGTTGGCATGGAATTCATCCCATGTAGAGAAAAATAATATGTGAGAATTTTATGGTCGTAATAAACTTTGGATTTTTATTCTCACCTTCGAAGTTCTTCGACGTCCATTGCATTGACTTTGAATTGATTCGAGACGGTATCTTCGGGTGGTGGATAATACATGAGTCGATGGTGCGATTTTTCTGAGCCTGTTGTGCCATTTTCGCCCTCTGAATAATCCTCTACGTCACCGTCGTGCTCGGTACTTTCATGATCCTAATTTTTTTTTTTTTTTTTTTTTTTTTTTTTGGGAAAGGGAAGAAAAAAGAACGCTCGTATGGAGTTGAATGCATGGCTAATTTACAGTGCAATGAAATTCTTATCGCTATCAAAAAACATGAATTTAACATTGAGCAACGATAAGCGTGAGATTAGATCGATACGAATAGATGATTTAATTAAATAAGTGAAGAAAATGGAAGTAAATATGATTTCGTTAGAAACAATATGAATTATAGAAGTCTTCGTTGCTTTTTATTGTGTAAAGTCTTTGAGAGTCGCTGTAAACTTTTCGTTTTTCTTTTTTATTTCATCAACAAGGAATTGACGAGTATACCTCGAACTTGAAACTGCCGAGGCTGCTGTCATCAGTGTGATGTCGACTCCTCGATTGACGTGTCAACTCCGTGATATTGCTACCTCTAGTTATTGTCACGCTACCACCCATCACCTACGTGAGCGAGGCGTATATGGGATGAGAATCGAATCGACGAAGAAAAACAAAATGAAGGCAAAAAAGAGAAATAAAAAAATTATTACTCAATGTACGACAGTGCGATTTCATGAAAAATTAAATAAAATGTTTGATGGCGTTGCCAAGCGATTTCAACATTTCATGCGATGAAAATCACGAGCAGAGTCACCTAAAAATTACAAAGTAAAACGATGATGCAATTCTTTCTCTCACGTGATTCACATATGCTTCAAAAATATCTGAATGCAAGCCATTGATTCCATCGAGTCTTAAGTTTTGTCAAGTGCATCATAGTTTCAATCTTCATAATTTGCCGCTGATTCAAGCTCACTAAGCCATAAACGATTATTCAGCCATAAATGATTCGGTTAGTACCTGTTTCGTTTCATCAGCCAATTCCCTGTAACTATCTGGACAAGGCTGAAAAACTTCTTCTTCTTCCTAAAAAGAAATGGCCAATGATTTCGTTATTTCAATGAAAATTTTATTAAATTGTTAAACGATGTGAAAATAAATGAGATTTTGTGGTGATTCTGATTTTACGCTAAATGTTGATTTGGTAAATTGCAACACAAAATAAATATATAAGTATATAACCTGGTTACGATAAGTATAGCTTTCGTAAAATAAATTAGCAATTTCATCATTATTTGTTGCTACATCGAGTGGAACAGACGAGTAATAAAAATAGGGGAAAAAAGTGGTATAATTATTATCACTATGTCAGTTGAGATTACAGCACACGTTTGAGTGAGTAAACAGATGAATAAATAAAAATAAAAAATATAAAAAATTAACAAAGATAAATAACTTATGAATCTACGTGTAAAAGTAATTGAGCAATTTTTGGGTTTTATCGACGAGGACTGACCCTTTTGGTGAGAATAGTATCACGTCGATAATCACTGCTGCATTTAGTTTCTGTACCGCTGTCGATCGAACTGTCTTTTGAGCCTCCACCGCCGCCACCACCGTCCGATTCATTGCCGCTCCTCGTTGGTGGAAATGGTATTATCTCGTCGCTGTCGTAAACTGATTTAACGGTAATTCCATCGCCCTGTTGAACTCGTTGTGCCCAACGTCCCTTTGGCAAATCAACGCTCAATGATCGCACGCCTGAACTAACTGACGAAGTTTCGTTCGGGCTCGAAGTTGTGTTTATTTGTTTTTTCGCCCACAGTGGCAATTGTCCGACGCTAAAGCGATAATCCACTCCAACACTTTGAGGCGACGGATTAGCGTTTGGATCTAAAAACTCTGGAGGTGGTGAACCAAATGTTTCGTTGTCCAACTGTATCCCGATTCCTGTGCCGTTCACTTGAGTCGGTGGCCTTCTTGAAAAAAAAAAAAATGATACAGTAATTAATATTCGTATTCTTATTTTTTCACATAGACTTTTCATCAATCAATTGTTTTCAACATCAAACGTAAAAATGATTGTGAAATTCACAATCAAATTCGAACGAAACGACTATCTTTTCTATTAGCAGATTTCTTTTCTGTAACTGTAGTTTTCAAGTTTTAATACTTTTCGTGTGAATTTTTTCTGTGAACTCACTTGGGAGTTTTCAGGATTGCTAAAAATTCGAAAGACTTATGTGACAGTCCATGGAGTGTATTCGATTTGATTCTGAACTTGAATTTTGGAAATTCAGAATTTATTGTTACTTTATATTATTTCCATCGCATTTTTACGATTGAAAATTATACATCGTATTTATTGAAATTAGACAAAAATACAATTGAAATTGGTAATCTTTCAGATCGAAAATTTTTCTTTAAAAAAAAAAAAAAATTTCTTCAGCAATACATTATTTCAATTAATACCTAAAATGAAATTTTGATTTACGTGACAAATAAGGCAATACTCACTTCCCAGCACGCATTGCCTGTTGAGCTAGCCTTGCTTGCATTGTGACGACCATGTCGTGTGGTACACGCCAAACGAAAACACAACCGTCACCACTCGCTGAGACGAGATGACGACAATCTGGACTGAAACGGAGACCCGTTACAAGCTCCGAGTGACCAAGCATCGTTGCCATACACTCGCCACTGTAATAATCGTACACACAGAGGGTTTTGTCGGTGCACGATGTTGCGACGTATATACCGGAAGCATCTGTCAAATAATTGGATCATACGTTAGGCTACTAAAGAACAAAATAAGGTAAATTTGCTTAGTAACTTAATTCATCGTTGGAAAATCAACCAAATCTTGAGTAAGTAAACATACATCGATCTTTCAAAATCGAGTGATAGTCGAAATAATTATTATTATCTTTAAACAGATTTCAGATTTCAAGTTGATGACACACAGAATATATTTTTTTTTTAAATCGAAAAATCAGTTTGTAAATTCTTGAAGAAAATTGAAAAAAAAAAAAACAATAAATGTTGGGTAGTATTGGAAAATAGTAATTATGATACCCATCACTTGTAAGAATTTCCGAAAAGAACCTCCGTATCTCATTTTCTCTCAGGTGGCAACTATGAAATAGTAGAGTAAAAAGTAGCTGTCTAAAGAAAAAAGCGTAACTGTACCTAAAACAACTTTAATGAGCGAACCATCCTCGCCAACCGAGCCTTTGAACGTTTTTGAGTGTTTTCCCGTCGTTACGTTGTAAACTCTGATGTTGCGGTCTTGGCAAGCGGTTAAAACATGTTTTTGGCCTGAATCTACTTCCATGTCGTACAGTGTAGTTTTACCTTGGGCATTGTGACCCCGAGCGAATTGGGGTGAACTTCCGGGTGTCTAAAAAGATTGAGTTAATAAAAATCTCGGAACACTGCATTCACAAAATATAACTTCTTAATTCATGTTCTTAGTCGAGTGCCAAAAGTATAAAAATATCAATGAAATATGCTTACCGATTGAAGCTGTCGAAATATTATGCTCTTGTCGGCACCGCACGATACCATTTGAATCTGATCAGCTTGATTGTTCTGACTAAAGAATCGCACCGCAGTTATAGACGAGCTGTGATCATCGAGCGTTTGCAAAAAGTTGTAGCCCTGATCAACGCTGAATACATGAATTAAGCGATCCCTCGAAGCACTCGCTAACAATCTTGGCGAGTCCATCGAGTATCGCGCGAATCTCGAGTATTCGAGACAAAGTACCTCGGCATCGTGGGCTTCCACGAGGCACACCTCTTCCAAAGATTTAACATCGTGAATTCTTATATTACCAGACCTGAAAGTATACGATGCAATCATTATTCGTTCCGACAAAAATGTAAAAATTAAATGAAAAACCTGTTTTCAATGAAAAAAAAAAAAAAAAATGCCTTAGCATGTAAAGATTCCAACTAGAAATGTTGATTTGAAAAATACGAGACCGTCGTTAATGTGTACGAGTTCAATTAACGTTTATTTTAATTTTTTCCTCAAAATTTGAATATGAGCTTCATTTTGAGCAAAATTTTTTACCTGTCACCAGAAGCAAGATGTTTGCCATCGGGACTGACCCTTATCGACCTGACACCGTTGCGTCCGTCATAAGAAGCATCGCTCTTCTCCGTAGTACCGGCCGCGGCAAGATCGAGGTCTTTCAAGTAGGTCAATTCAGGATCGACATACAAGACTTTAAGTAATTCCTGGGTGAGTGGGATAACGGTACGTTTTGATTAATGGAAAGCTCGTGTCATAAATCTTACTTAAAAACAATATTGATTGGGCTTTTGATGAATATTTATTACTACAGTTGAAAGTTTATTTACTTTAAATGAATTCTCGATATCGCTCAATCTACGTTGATAGTAAAAATATCAAATGTTACTGCTTACCACAATAGTGATTTAAAAAAAATGCACTTTTCTTGCGTTGTTTAAAAAAAAAGTATTGATTTTTTTTCGTGAATTTTTACACGTTCACTTTTCTCGTTGTCCAATCACTTAAGCGAAATTTTTAAAAATTTTCATTTTTGAAAATTAATAATTAAAATACGATACAATTGAAGAGAACTATTTTTTAGCTTCAAAACTTCTATTTTTTCGAACAATCACGGTTATTGCTTAATGCTCATGAGAATTTTTTTTGGAATAAAAAATCTTAACGGGAGAAATATTTTTTTATGACGCTAGACGACGGAGCGTCTATTAGGAAAATAATAATAAAAAAAAGTGCACGTATGTGAAGCCAGGATCGTAAAAGCTTTAAAACGAACGTACGTTGCTATAGATGTTTCGCTTGTAAAGAGTATCGTCGGGTGCCAAGTCTTTCTGAAGATTCCATACGCGTATCGTATCGTCACTGGAACATGTGATGAAACTACCAGGTGGCATGGCATTAGCAGAGTCTGCTCCAGTCGGATACATCTCGACGCCCCATATGCAGGCCGAGTGATAAAGAAACGAGTGAGACTTTCCAACTCTTCGAATGTCTCTAACGTCCCACACGTATATACTGTGATCGTTGTAAACGCACGTGAGCTTGTTGTTACGCTCGTCGAATGCGAGAGCTATAGCGTCCGGATATCTCGCGTTCGCTGGATGCTGTGACATGTGACTAAAAAATAAAGAAAACTTTTGTTCACATCGAAAACATTATTCGGCGTAGTTTCTGTTCTATTTAATAAAAATTATTAAACGGACGATTAAGTTTTGTTCCACTGAGGTTTTTTTTTCACAGTATGATTAAAAATAATAAAAAATCGTAAACCATGTAAGTGAAGAAATATTTAAAGATTTTTATGGGAAATTCAAACTCCTCTAAGCGTGAACAATGGAAAAAATAATTTTTTAATTAAATTAATACTTCAGTATTTCTGCTCGATTATCGACAAGAATATTCATTTATTTTATATAGAAGTATAAAAATTGACGAGACAAAAAAAACGATTGAAGAGATATTTACCTTGAATTGGATACTGAAATTAAAAAGAAAAACTAATTTCATAAAACTTACTTTATGGACAATCCTTGAGCAACGTCCACACCCAAGTAATGAGTCCGAGGGAGGGTCGTAACGAATTGGAGACTTGTTGGACTGAAGCATCTCACAATGCCTTCAGAACAGCCGATAAAAATGTATTTTTCACCGACGGATATACAATTGGCACTGGTCGTCTGCAAAGAAAAAATAACTCAATTAATAATTATCAGAAAAGAGTAACATCTGGATTTTTTTTTTCGAAATTTTGGGAGTGTAAAAATAATCAATTTTTATTGAATGTAAGAGTTGTGAAAGAGGAAAGAAAAAAATAGTAACATTCATTATTAAGGAGAAGTGAAAAAACTTACTCTGAGCTCGACCCACTTGTCTAGGAGTCTGCGGTTGTTGAATTCACACAGCAGGCCAGTTTTCGTGATGGCGTAAGTTGAATCTGCCATTTCGCCTCTGCCGCAGGCAACGTCAACGAAATCGTTGTTTCTTTGCTCGCCGAGAATGGCTGATCGGCCCATCAAAGGCACTGGTTCTTTGTACTGCAAACATACAAGAGAAAGAGTAAGAAATACGTAGAGAAAAAAAAAGATGAAAAAGAAAGAAAAAAGAATAAAAAATGATCACTCGATGGCAATTGGTGGACTATTTTGTTGCTCAAGATTGTGCTATGAAAGCTCTCTTATGGTCGAACGAGATT
This sequence comes from Campoletis raptor, assembly GCA_948107755.1. Classification (NCBI taxonomy): domain Eukaryota; kingdom Metazoa; phylum Arthropoda; class Insecta; order Hymenoptera; family Ichneumonidae; genus Campoletis; species Campoletis raptor. Next base: position 17,543,589 of record OX403622.1, read on the forward strand.
TCGTTGAATTTGAACAGAATTGACAATTCCATTGCGTTTAGGACACAACAAAGTCGGTGCACAGTTGAAAATGGGCCGAAGAAATGGATAGTTTGCTGTGTTATTCAGTTGCACAGAATGTGTAACTGGAACGTGCTATGTATTTTATTTCTATTTTATCTTCATTATTTTATATTTATTTAAATGAATATTTTTGAAAATTGATAAAAGTAATAAAAACATAAAGTCAGTTTGTTGTTACCTTGGCATTACGGGAGTACTCGAGATACCAAAATTTGACGTGCCTATTTCCCACCGTAACGAAGTAATTTCCATTCTCAGCGAAAGATACGGCCTTTACTTTGCTCGATACTTTGTTCGAGGCGACTTTTACGTTGTTTCGCCAGTCCCATACGTTGACGATCATGTCGTGCTGCGATCCCACCGAAACCACGTATTTGTTGCTCGGTGAAAATGCCTTGAATACAAAACAGCAGAAAAACCGTAAGAAAACAAGAAAACGAAAAAAAATGTAGAGTCCCGTTATTCAAATGAATTTCACGAGGGTTTCGTAGAAAAAAAAACTGAATTAACAAGATTAGTCGTGATTTATGCTATTGAAGTTCGCATTTTTTTAATGTGAGGAAAAATATATTAAAATTTTTATTTTTTTATTTTTGGAATTGTCTCAAATATTTCTGAAAGATTTGGTTTTCGAATGGCAAAAAAAAAAAATTGTGTAATTATCGTAGACGAATATTGTGTGAAAATTTCGAGCTCGGTTATAAAAAATAATGGAGTTTCGTTGCATTTCACCGATGCAAACTTCAACATCAGCATAAATTAAATTGATTTTCTTATCGAATTTGTATCCCATTTATAGCTAATGAATTAATATGACGGAGAATTATTACGACGGGTTTTATTCCTTTAAGGTTTAATTAAAGTGAATAATCAATTAGTTCTCAAATAATTTCGAAAAATCTAAAGACTAGATTTTCAAGTTCACTCAGATTCACATCGCTATAAATTGTATGAATCAAATTACTGAAAGATTTTTATGAGAGATTAAATCAAACTTAGTCGATTTGGAGGAAACATTTAATTAGTTTGAGAAAAATACTCAAATTATTCGACTCGAAAGGGCAAGGTCGTTGGGAAAGTTTTTATAAATTGTATAATAAATTTGATGGAAGCAAATTGAGGCATTCGGCCTTATCTATAAAAAAAAAAAAAGATTAATTGAATAAATATATTTTTGTCATAATTAAGTGTATAATTGGAAGAAAAAAAATCTTGCTTCGTTAGGAATCGTAAAAAAACAAAGAAAAAAATAATTAAAGGGATCACGGAAGGTTGGAGCATGCATGAAGAGTGGTTGGTAAAAGAAGAACTTGACGTTTTGTACTTTCGAAAGAGGTTGTTTGACCACTCATGTGGGCTAATATCGGTACGCGAAGTACCGTTGGACATTCGACGTGATTTAGTGTCTCGGGAGATATAAATGCTGAAGTCTTCGTGTGCGATGTATTCATATACATCTTTGTATATTTATATATTTGTATAAAGATATAAAGATACACGGTTCTGTACTTGGAATTGCGACCCGTGCACGCGATCCGAATAATATCAGAGGTCGATTAAAAGTCGATCTTGTGTGCAAAAACCGGTCTAAATCGACGATTCATCGTTCCCGATCATCAGCGAAGATCAGGAAGCGTTATATCGCCATTTTGATAATTCATTCTTTTACGTGCCGTTAATAACTCGGTCAATTTTACTCAAAGCACAATATATCATGTGAAAGTCGTGAAAGGCTCTTCTTATAGACACATTATAGTACGTGAGGCTGCGATAAAAATGTTCTACTTATTTCGAAGTACATAATTACTAATTGTTTATAAGTAAATAACAACAATCGTTACATGATTTACGTATAGAATCTTTAATACAATAAAAATGCATACACTTATGGACTAAATGTTGCATTCAAAATTGTAGTAATTACACATATTAGTGATTGTATGCATTGATTGTGCAAAAATTTAAGAAAATTGCCATTGTTTTTTCCTCTGGGATCGTTTAAAAAAAATGTTGCATCGAATTTAATATTTCGTACAATATTTTCAACATTATGAGGATCTGTTCGCTGTAAAAAAAAAGAAAAAGAAAACAAAAACGTGTGCGAAGAAACAACGACGAGTAAGGCAATGCTCCGAATGATTTACGGTGTGCAATGTTGAACTGGATATTGGGATAGGACAAGTCCAAAGGAATCTGGTTGAGAATTCACTTGCTCAAAGCATTGAGAAGTGGTTCTTGAAATTTTAACCTTAAATGTAGATCGCAGAGATCGAAATCTCAGATGACAGAAATTTTTCGAATGAGCTGAAGTTACGAAATTGTTTATTTTTTTTTTGAGGCCGAATGTTTCTAGGTTCCACGATTTCGTTACTTATTTAAATGTAAGAATACAAATTGCAATTATTTGTTATTTGTAGGAAATTGATTTTTTTTTTTTACTCACCACACAATTGATGCCGTATTTGTGACCAGTGAATTCGGCAATTTGTACGGCATTGTGGGGATCTGAAATGTCCCACACTCGAACATTTGGCAAGTGCCCACATTCCCCGGTAGCAAGGAGTCTGCCATCCCCGGCGAGGGCGAGAGACGTTACGGTTTTTCGGGATCCATTTAGCACGTGAGACTGCGTGTTTTTACGTGGATTGAAGAGTACCACCGTGCAACTAAAAAACAGAGCAGTCACATTTTTGAGATTAGTTCAATGATATTTTACTAAGTTTTACAAAGATGATTTACAACCGTAATTAAAATAACAATTATTTCAACGTATCGTACGATCTAGTCGTAAACTTTTTTAAGTTCACGAATTTTTATTTTACGGCGTTCTCGGTCCTGTTTCCGCCACTAATGAACCTTCGAACAATGTCGGAATCTGTAAGATTTTTTTTTTTTTCAGCTACCCAACGAAAAAGAGAGACAAAAGTTCGTTATAATTTTCGCTAAATTCAGAAAAGAATATAGTGGCTCATAATGACGTGTCCGCTCAGAAGTTGTACGTAACAGTATTGAACTTCCTGTTCCGAACGAGACGGTTTCATCTCGTACTGGTATGTCCCGGAACGATGGCAAAGCCTTGACTTCCGCCGGAAGTGTGCGTGAATAGTTTGCAAAATAAAAGAAATAAGAAGAGTACGTTCACTGCAATCAAGAATTTACGATGTGGGTTTTATGATACAACAGGTGTGAGAAAAGATTTCTCTAGAATGGACAAATTATTTTGGCCTGGTAGAAGAACTCATTTATTTATAATAAAAGTAAAAAAAAAGAAAAAAAAACGAGAATTGAAAACGTATATTTTGTCGAGTCTAAAATTCAACGGTTACAGACAATGGAATTATATTGGACTTGGTGTTCATTAAATCCCATTCGATGCAAATTTATTTTATTCCATACGAAAGAATTTTTATTCTAATAAAAAAATCGTTTTTTCATGCGTATTAGATTATCGTGTAAGTTCGAATACTACAAGATAGTTTGCTGCTTTCTCCGTGAGATATTGTCTTTCGTCACGGTATCCGAGTGAGAAATTCCCAGCAAATTTATTACATCGAGAAAAGTGCATTTATTTTATGGGAATAAGCTCGTACCTCTATTTTAAAAAATTGATTCAACAGATTGATGTAAGTTGAAACTTTTTTGTACAGATGAATTTGCAATTTTTTAATTGCAAGCCTCGTATAAATTTGCGCAGTGTAAAAATAAATTTAGCACGCTTTCTTTAATTACATTTTAATCAAGATTTATTTAATGAAAATAGCGTAAGAATCGAATGTATAAATGCGAAAATATCCATTAAATTTGGTCTTCGAGCGCTAATGATCGCATAGCTTGTCAATTTTATTTATTTATCGACCTCTACATCGCAGCAGGAGTGCAAAATGAAATTGAAAAAGGAGCAACAGCGGCAGCATTTGTTACGTAAATTACGTTCGACGTGACTTCGAGGTCTCTTTTCTCGTCGAGACTACCATTTATGCCAGCGAACTTCCGGTTACTTCACTTTCAGACTCTAAGCTCGGAGGAGGACACTCGTTGACATTGAGTACGTGTACTGAGACTCTGTGACACTCATCTTAGTTCAAAGACCTTCATCCTTACTAAAGCGTTTCCGTTCTTTCCAGACAGATTGTTAAACACAGTAAATTTTACACTATAAAATGGAAATGAATTTATATTATGAAAAAAAAAAACTTCTACGTGAATAAAATGGTCCCTTACAGCGTGAAAAAAACGTACGTAAAAAAATAGATAGAAGTGAAAGATCTTGAGGAATAAATGTAAATTATCATAATTATTTTTAAATATACCTCGAAATATACGTTCAGTTAATTCAGAAACAAATATACGCTATGATATTCTTTGTTCATACTTTTTTTCAAATTATGTATGAAATGAAAATAAAAAAATGAAATGAACAATTAATGATTGCACCTGGCAAGATAGAATTTAAAAAAACGAGTGTATGTCAGCGTATCACGCGTTATTCGAACAGTGGCCGATGAAAAATGAGAGTTCTCCTTCTCTCATCGAGACTCGAGTGGGTTACATCCTTAATGGCTTCGCTACGACGCAATCACGGTCGTTACACTCTCGCGAATACCCCGCGAGTATAAAAACACATCGGAAACTCAACGGGCGAATTAAAATATTTTACCTCGAATAAGCGAAGTTGATATTTTTTCCAAGAGTGCGTATTGCGAGAGCACCTGAATTTACGATCGAAAAACGACATTGCGATGTGTGCAGTCGACTTAAAAAAAAAAAACATTAAAAATAAGGAAACCAGCAGCGTGAAAAGATATAAACCATTCAGATAAAAACTCATTCATAATGGTTATCGACCTAAATCTGTATGAATTATCTTGAAAGATATTGATGAAATTGTAAAGAAAGTAAAATTTGTTTCTAGCGAATTAGTTCAAATGGAAAATTATTCTGTTTTCAATATTTTAACGTTTTTAGACTGAGCCCAAAACTATTTGACTTCACCGCAAAGCAACGTTTTTTTTTTCAATTCATTGATTTAAATCAATTTTCAGTTTTGATTTAAGTCTTATAAAGTAATTATTTAATTTCTGAAATGAATGAGAATATATAATATGTTGCTGTTATCATAGAAACAACGATAAATATATATTGTGCAGCTATTATTATTCCCGCAGGGATCGACCTGTTAGCCTTTGAACTTCAAAGCATTTTTCTTTCCATGTAAATTGCTTGACGATGTCGGAAGAGCCTGGAGGGCACGAGCTCGCTTTAGCTGCATATGGGTGTGGATATTTATGTACTTCATATATGTTCACACACGAGATCATAGTGAAGTCATGCTATACCGAGCTGCTTAACTAGGCATTTATATGAGTATACTGTGAAGAAATATGTAAAAAGATGTACAAGACATTTTCCATCCCAAGTGAACCTGACCTCAAATTTTACCTTTATCTGAATCAATATGGTTAAGGTTAACATGTTTCGTAACATGTCGTGGGGTTTGGGGAATTATCAGGAATAGTATCGGTCATAATATTAAAATAATAATTTTTTTGTTTCTGATATTAATTTTTTTCATCTTGCTGCGTGCATGTATTGTAATAAGTATACAGTTGAAGCTTGTGGCTATAGGCAGGTCTGTGCAGTATGTGCTAGTTTCACTAGGTCGAAAGGGCGCAAAGACTTCAGAACGATGCCTCCTTCACACGGCCCCGTCCTCGAAGTGCCTTCTTCTATCTTCCATCTTTTTTTTTGTCTTTTCATGTATTGGGAGTGTCACTCGAAGGAAAAGCCTATAAGTACAGAGTCTCTACACGCCAAGAATCAAACGAGGGTCGAAGACTTGAGGTAGGTCACGGTAAAGATTTTTTTACTTCAAGAGTCACTAGTCGAACACGTTTCGATGTATAAGCAATGGATAAACTGATTATTTTCAAACTTTTACAATTTTGATGGATGTTCCCTTGATCAAGAGACATTTTAGATCAGAGCAAAAAAATATTTGTTTCCGTGGGAATACGAACAAACGGTTCTTAGTATTCGCTCGAAATATAAACGAAATTAATCCGTGTATTGGAAAAGTAGCGATAATAAAAAAAAATCATGTACAGAAAAAAGCCAATATTTCCGAGGTATTGTTACGATGATTGGATTGATAATTGATGAGTGAAGTTTGTTTGATCATTTATTCTAAATTGCAATATTTTATTAATCAAGTGGCATCGATAACGAGGATGTTAAATTGAAAGAAAGAAATGACTAAACAGATGAAAAGATCATTCTCGATTCCGGAAAGATTGTCAAAGAATTTAGCAGAATGTGTAAATTGTGCTGAGTTTGTAACGCTGAATTATTCATTTTGCGATAGTCAAGGGACGAATCAATTTCTCACGAAAGCTAAAACTCCGTTGAATATTCTTTGCGATACTTTACTAGCTTTCGATAAATAGAGAGCAAATGTCGTTGCTTTAGGCTGGCAAAATGTACTGTATATAAACGTTTGGCAATTATTATGAGCGTAAAGTTTGCCAAGAGGCAATAATATTTTTTGCGATATGTACTCAGGACAAAGGACTCCGCATATGAACTCTCTCGATCTTTTATCCTTCCTACGAACCACCTCATTTATTTCTCCTCGCGATCCTATAATACAGAGTTTCGTGAGTTTGACCTCGTTATCGCTGAGTTTGTTAGAGCGATATACGTACGGAAACTCTTTGAAACTACGGTTTACACGACGAGGTTGATTCATCTATTACTGGATTTCAATTTCCTGACTGGATGGATCCCGACATGAATTCATTATTTCTTCAAAACACGATCTACCGAAAGTTCAATAGACGACCCTGAGTTAATACGATTTCCGTCAAGCACATTAATCAAAAAGGCAACGTCAACTTTACTGAGTAAAAAAATATATTTAACATAAAAAGATGAGCTCTCGTAGTTTTTTTTAGAAATTTTTTTCCCATGTCCTTCATGTAATCCTGATGTAATATGGCAAGTTACTTTTCCTTCAAAATGCCTCTAAGTAGAATTACGATTAATAATAAATATTAATAATAACAAATAAATAAATTTCAGGTTGACTGAAACAAAGTTAATTGGAGTCTGACCGCAAAGAATCGAATAAAATGTAAAATTATGCGATATTGCAGATATGCAACAAATTCAAATTGCAAACAAATATTTGCTGAAATGATACTGTTGTTAGAAAACGAGTATTTCGAAGATGAGAAAATTCAATGGCAAATGCAAGATGAGAGAGATCATAAAAGATAATTTACTATATCCCTAGCACACAACTGTTCATTTTATATTGCGTTTTACGTCAATGAAAGAAAAAAACAGTGGTAAAAGAGAAAGATAATTAAGGCTTGCATTGGCTCCTGGTTGCGGATTCACCAGGCACCAATATCGTGATTCGTGTACAACGTGTTCGAGGTGAACGAGACATTTACATCCTCATTCTTGTAAGTAGCGTTTCGTAAAGTAAAGAACCTCCTTGCTAATAATATTGCTGTCACAGCACCGAGAGACACGATGACTTCTATATGTTGCATTATCTTTGTCAAGGAGAGAACATAAAAGCAAATGCAATTACCCTTCTCTTGAACAGTGCAAATGAAATTGAACTTGGCATGTTTATTTCGTCTATCAAATCCAATACGTGACGAGACAGTATTCAGAACATCTTTGCAATTAAAATGAATTGGTACATTATTAAAATTGCTACGTCATGCAATTGTATGCAAGAAATCTATATTTGCTAAAATGTCATTGAATTTTAGCCTAACCTCCACAATTCTTTTCATCAGGGGCACAATATGAATCGACGAGTGCTCGGAACATATGGATTCAAATGTACATATTCTGCGATTCTACGAAGTTTTTTTTATTGGCCAAAATTTCGAAACTTTTGAATCGGCCACTTTAATACGAATTATGATTAATTTTCAGGCTGATTCATGTTTGGTTCGATCAAAGAGAGCACTATTTATCATTTGGACAATGAAAAAGACATGAGTAATTTATAGTTGTTCGGACATAATTAATTTCACAATTAATCCCACGAAGGATGATGATCGATCGATTTATTTTTAGGAATTGTAGTAAATATAGATATAAAACCATGAATTACAGGATATTGCATAATATTCGTATATCGATGGTAAGATTTACGAGCAGCAAGTGCGGGATATAAATTTCTTTGATGAATGCATGCGTTCGGTGAACCGCAAGTACTAATTTGCTACAAAGAGGCAATAATTGTTTGAAAAAGCACATGTTAACGAACACTTAAAACAGTTTAGGATTTTAGGTCTTTTTTTTAATTCAAACAATCACTGTGATAAAAATATGAAAAATAGCTGAAGACTAGTGTCATCTCCGGCAGTTTATAATACAGATTCAGTCTGGATCGTAGATTTACAATTCTTGAAAAACTTTTGTTATCGAGTCATTGAAAATTGTGTTTAAACACTCGTAAATGCTATCTGTTGTTTTATTCTATGTATTACTAATATACTTGATACAGAAGAGTACTTGAGATTACAAAAGTACAAATTGACGTTTAATAATAAGATATGAAAACTGAGTAAATATTAAACAGCATGGAATAAATACTTGTTGCAGAAATAATGCAAACCTCAAAAGCAAAGTATTAGGATAGTAATTATGTCGACAGAATTTTTCTGACTAGATGAAAAAAAAAATACGAGTTTTTACGACGTTCCAGTTGGCACCGTGTGGTGGAATGAAATTCATATTAGTTTTTTGTTTTATCGAACATTTATTTACAGCGCTAGCCTGCAAAGTTTAAACAATTTTTTATTGGATGGTAACGACGTCTATATCTGCTCAAAAAACTAAAACAATTTCAAAAATTAAGAAACTTCTTGCTCTTTCATAAAACTTCGTCTTTCCAGAACATTGGGAAAATTGTAGCATTACAATGTATCGAACTTCCCAGACATACACATAAATCCGTTATAAATAAACACAAATTTTGAAGGAAAAAAGTATATATATACTTAAGTGTATATATGGGTCGATGCTCTTTGCCTGGGAACCGGGTTAATGAGAAGAATCCATTGAGAAGAGGAACGCAGAAGTGAAAAGTAATCGTGCAAGGTCTTTCTCGCAGACGATTGGGGGAGACGATCGTTGTCGTTTATGTGTAGAGCCCCGTAGGCACGCGGTACTCGAGGAAATGGGTCGTCGTGAGTTGCAGAGTAATCGCATTGCAGGAGAAGGACAGAAAGAAATAGAGAAAGGGACAGAAGGTCAGGGAGGGGAAAAAGAGAAAGAGAAAAAGATCGGAGGAGAGGCCTTTGATAGCGGAGGTATAAAGGACAGAGAGAAAGGTGAACGGACCTCAAGTCTCTCGTGTACGGATGAGAGAAGAGCCGGCGTGTCGCCCGAGCAAACACACCTTCTCCGATAACAAGTACTCCAAGTACCGTGTGCTCATGTACGTGTGTACAACAAACTTTTGAGTCGTATCGTATCATTGATCTCTCTGCAATCCCAGATCAAGTCTCGATGTGTATCCGAAGCGAAACAAATCAAAGTTGCCTTCGTTATTACTCCTTCATTTTTCTCGCTTATTATTGTCAATGAAGGAATAGTCATTTCATCAGTGAGCGAGAGAAACGACCGAGTAATAACGAAGGAAAATTTTATTTGTTACGAATCTACAGATATCGGATAGACACAAATATCGTTGTGATGAAAAAAAGTAAAGAATAGAACTTGAAAAAAAAAAAATGGAATATATGAGGTCATGAATCAAATAAAAGATTACGACTTTTTCATTTATTTGACATCTGCATGCATCTGTTTGTTAAATGTTTAATGTTTGTTAGATATTTTCTTCTTTTTTCATGTCGATAAAATGTTATCTATTCCGATAGTTCATTGTTTTTATACTAATCCATTGAATACTTTTCTTAAAAGTGTTTCTCATAAAAAAAAAATTAAAAATATAAAAAATAGCAGTAAGTTAGATATGTGAAAATTCGGGAGCCATGGTTACTTAGTTCATCTGAAACATTTCAATGTATGTCTTCAAAGTGGCAGCTGTCCATTTATAGCAGTGCAAACACACGCATGTGCATAAGACTCTTTTCACCGCGACGATAAAGCGGAAGTAATCTCTTCATCGCACTTTCGCCATTCTTCCATTCACACGGTTGTGTGTATGTGCGCAGATAAAGTACCTTCACATTTCTATCAGAGTCTGCAAAAGAGCTCTACTCGTTACAGATACAAAAAAAAACACAGGTGGCTGGAGAGCTGCTCAGAATAAACGACACGAGGGGCGGTGCCAAGTTCGGACATTTTTTTTTCACATTTTCCCTTTTCAACTCCCACGTTACATCGTAGAGAGAAATAAAAACGTTTCGCGGTGAATAGGCTCGCCGGGTCATCGCGATTAATAGGTTCCCGTTACGAATTAATCCTCGCCACTTTTCTCTTGTTAATTCCACAAAGTTTCACCGCAAAGGCAATTTAAATGCTAAGTGCAGAAGATAAAAAAGCATTGAGAATAAAAGGCATCAGAAAAAAAAGTTATATTAATCACCTTTTGGGAATATTTTCATTTTCGTGTTGCGAAAAATCTTAAGGAGAATAGAGGAAAAAATATGATGAATTTGAGGCAATTTTTTTATAGTTGAAAATCGCATCCGTTCATTCTCTCAACAATTTTCAATAACTTTTATTTATCATTGTATAAATCGACTCACCCAGCAGGATAAGCAACCAACTCGCTCGTCGCATCGCAATCGAGGGCTGCATTGCTCGAAACTGTTACACCGAGTACACGTTCCAATTTGATCTGTAACAAATAAATCATAAGGCAATTAAACTCGAGTTATTTTGGTGTCTTATCAAAGTTTAAATCGATGGAATGCAATGGAAATCCTTGTTTCTTCCGTATCAAGAGATAATCAAATCATTTGATAAATGTCACAAAAACTATAGAATTTGGCATCTGATTTCGATAGTTTTCGATTCTTTTGAAAGTTGATTGGAACTTATCAAGTTTCAAGACACGTTCGTATTTAGCGAGAGTTATGCCTTCGTGAGTAAATTAACCAAAAGAGAACCAGTAAGAGCTACTATAGACGCATTAAGCTTGAAATCTCTTGAGTTTCGTTAGTGAGACGGGGAATCTCCGCGAAATAGAGAGGGAGATACAGGTTTTTCGCTTTGAAAGAACAACATTGGATATAACAGTGTATGTGCGTAGATTTCTTGGTTTTCAATGGCTTCTAACGACTGGGATGGCATTTCAATATAAATGTGAGCGTGAGAGAGCGTTTCAAGTTTTTCCTCGTCTTGTTTCCGCTGTTACATGGAATGGCGAAAAAGCTCTGCTATAGCAAAACAAAACTTTGCTAAGAATTGTTTTGCGCGTGTATTAATGTCATCGAACTTAACTAGAATTAACTACTATATTAATTTGAATGAGTAAAATTTCATTTGCACCTAACGATTTATCCCTTGCCCTCGAAAAATTAATTAAAACGAATTTCCAATAATGTTAATCGGAGAACGCGTTGGACTACATCTTGAGTGGGATTACGGAGACCGGAAGTAAAATCCCAATTAATTAGAGATGAAATAAATTTCGTCTTGAACTCATTCGCGACAACACGTTTTGGAAAAACACATTTTTTTATGAATAATAAATTTAGTTTGACTTGGATTAATATTATTCCGGAAGTATTTGAATTCCAAACTCATGGGTTTACTCTCGAAAAGTTTTTTCGTGTTGAAACCATTTTTGATACAAGAAAAGTGGCTTTTTCATCAAGAATTTAAAACTGATCGGTAAAGGCCCGTGAAAGTCGATGGTTGCAATCAGCAGTTACACAGCATCATTCCAGGACAGTGGGCGTAACGCGAAAGAAGAGATAGACGACCCGGTTAAACAGTCTGGGTTGATCAGAGTTCCAAGAATAAAAGTAGAGAATGGAAGTTCAGCAATTGTTTTTTCACCCTCTTTTCTTTAACGTCAAATGCTTGTTGACTCTAATCGAAGAAAGTTACAATAATCTATATAAATCCAGTCTCGTGTCGTCATTTCAAAGTGCCATTGCTGTCACGACGTGATCAAGGATAATATTGCGAATGAACGAGAGAGCGGTCGAGTCTTTGTGAAGAAAAGTATTGACGATTAAAAGGGGGCAGATAAAAAAACTTGGCTTTCTATAGAAGTGTGTTTCTCGAACAAGATGGTGACGACTCTGTTGATTTTTCCTCGCCGGACCTAATAAAGCATATCACAGAAAATAAATGAAGCAGTAGAATAATTATCCGTCTAGTCACTGACTATAATCAACGAAAAGTGCAATTTTCATTGAATTTTATCGATCATGATTGAATAGTTATAGTTATTATTTTTATTATCGTTAAATCATTACTTTGGATCTTCATAAATGAACAATTCACGTGAATATAAAAAAAGAGGGTACCAACTTTAATCGCGCAGTGATATGATTGAAAAAACTATTGAATAATTTTTATGTACTTCTAAACTCAATGCTCGTAAAATGATTAAGCTCAAATAATATAATTTAAAAAATGGATAACGAAACCTTTCTGGTTCTTGTGAATAAATATAGTTTCATTCAGTTGAAGAGACAAAATAAGATTTTTTCCGAATTTACGTCCCCAAGTGATGTATGTACGTAATAACGAAGAAAAAGGTGTTGACCCGAGAGCTGTGTAAACCTTTCAGTCCCGTGAGCATCAGCGCGAATAATGATAATGGCTCAAGAGCCTCTTTGATCTTTTTCTGTGGTTTCTAAAGTACCAGTGGGAATCGATATTTTTATTTTCTCATTGAGATTGATGCGTCGTTCTCATCAGCAAACGATATGTTACGAATATATTTCCCGCTCTTCCTCGTTTTTTCATTCATGTCCTTTACGTACGTTCGAATGATATAAACGAAATTTTGGAAGTTGCGCTGTATGACAGACTTCTATTTAATAAAATACCATTTCTACGGTACAATAAGAACTGCGGCTTAAATGTGCACTGTGAAATTTTACGAGACGTCGCTCGCAGCATCTGAACACATCTATTACCTACAACAGTAAGGTAAATATATAATAAAGCCTGATAAGTTTTGATAGATTCATCATGAAACATTATTATGTACCAGAAACGTTATATGATCACGTGGAAAAAGCGGTAGCACCGAGGTTTAAGAATCGTTTAAATATCCGGTTGTTTTGCTCCTTCATTGATATTTCAACCCGGTTATTCACTGAGCCCACTACAAAAGTTCCACGCATGAGTTGTTTTCGTCAAAACTCGATCCATGCATAATTAATGGATTGCTTTGGATGGTAAGAGAAATTGAGGCTGCCAATCATCGTATTTTTAATTCATTTTTTTTGTCATATCCAAGGTGGGTAGACGGAACAAAGTTCAGTTGAGATTGACATTCAAAAGTTTTTAATGTGTTATCGTGAAGTTTTATTCATTCAGAGTTGAAAAATTTATATTAATCGGATGCTGAGAAAGTTTTACGCAATGCTGCATTTTCAAAAGTTCAATTCAACAATAATCTTTTAATAAAAAACTCTCTAGTAGACCTTACATTACCGAACTTATTGATTTCGCAGTTTTTCGATTACTTCACTATTATTTCAACAACCAATTCCGGATTTTTTGGTTCTACAGGGTTCCTGGGACATTCATAAATTAAAAAAAAAAAAAAAATGACGGTTAATTGTTTGTTAACAGCACAGATATCACACATGAATAAATAGACATCAATTTTTACAGACATCATCCAAAAGAATTTATTCAATCTTTTCGTGGTTCATATGTTTGAATCCTCGAATACCAACAAGATTGAATTACGAAATAAAACAATAATTTGTCAATTTGTTATATTTAATTTTAGTTATAAACAACTTATGTATATTATTATTATGATTATGACATGAAAATTTCTTTCATTGGCAAATAACTACATGTTTTATAGTTATGACATTCTTGTCACTCTCGATTCGAGATTGCGCATAGCTTCGATTCGATACATGCGCTATATCGCTGAATAGCTTTATACCGTACAGAAATCACAGCATCACGTAGGAAGCAAGTATTACATTTGTAAACAGTTATAAGAGTGAATATACATGCACGCAGTTGTGAACAGATGAAATAATGACAGGTGCACGTGATTTGTAACCGAGACACCATGCAACACAATATTAGGAGCATAAATTTAATGTCCTATTGTAATGAGCGCAGCGAAATTTGTGTCGAGAAGAAAGGAAATAAAACAGCATAATATATAAAATTTTTAAAAGGACAGAAATTAATGTCCCGGAAGCGAATTCATACAAATGTCTCGAGCTCGTCTGAATTGAATTACTTTCTTTTTAATTCTATAGATAATTAGAAGAACAACCTTGAAAATGTTATCGTGCAGATCAATAGCATTATAAAATTACGTAACAACAGTTTGTTTACGGTTAAACATAGCGCGCCACTGATCCGTGAGATAATCTACGATAAAATGAGAAAAAAAAGCATCTCGCCTTTATACTCATGCTAATAAAGTCGGGATCGAAACAATGCACGGCATTTCCGAGAAGGCTTTTGTTGCAAGGGTGTACAACACGGATGCTGGAATATTTACTTCCCACTGTCGGATTACCTCGTGTTACCAGGATTGAGGCGAAAGAATATTTTCCTATATTATTATAGAAAATCTCGGCACAAATACTTTACACAAAGAATTTTTATTATTCATCGAAAACTCTTGAAGCTTTTCAATACTTTTAAAAGTGTTAAAAATTATATCTAAATAGTTCCAAGATTTTGTCGAGAATCGTAAGAAAAACATTAAAAAAAAAAAAAGTTTAAGTTATGATGACGTTCAGTCACCTTTTAATGAACCAGACATTGAACAATATATGAACAAATATAGTTCCCTTCGTAGTTCTCTTCGTAGTTATTTCCATTAATTATTGTCTCAGGGTCCAAGCAAACCTGTTATTTATTGTTCACATAGTAGTTTCATAATAAATAAATAAATAAACACTGCAAAAAATACTAGGGACAATTCAGCCCTACTATGGCTGAAAAAGTTAAAAACGTTACATATCGTTTTATATTATTGTTTAGAAGTTTAATGCATTCAGATATGTTAGTTAGAATAATTAAATGTATGCAAAACAATGGTTTTTTGATCACATTATTCGCAACATTTCAAAGCAATAAACAATATAGATTGAAATCCGCAGAGTGCACACCTGCGTGGAACATAACATACGCCTTAATTATTGGCTCTAGAATGAAAACAAACTGTAAAATAAATATAACACTATTGAATTATTCAATAGTTTTGGCATTGTTCTACGCTTTATTTAATTCGCGTGTTTATCTTTATCTTCTTTCTTTTTTTTTTAAATCGCGTTCAAAAGCGAATAAATCTCAACCTTTAACAATATTCGACGATTTGCGTCGAACTTTCATTATTTTACGCTAATGTAGATAAAAAAAGCTTTGAATGTCGGTGGAAAATCGGTGAGGAGGTACAATGGAGGTAAAGGAATACTTTTAATGAAACATGTGAAGTTTTGAACCATCCCATAGGAATAATTGCAAAATTCACGATTGCATAAATTTGTGTGATCACCTAACGTTAAGTTAATTCTAAATAATATGAAAAAGTAATTTTCATCCCGAAAATAAGCCAAGTCGACTTGTTTAATAAAATACATTTTGTGAAAATAGAGTCGTTAGAAAGTATCCTTGGTCATTTAACCTCGAGAATAACGTAAATTTAAAAAATGATGTTTCTATTTAGTAAAATTCTCACTTCTCCATGTACTAAAGTTTTCAATTATCTTTTCGATAGTCTAAATTCAATATATTCCAATTTTTGAGGATGCAAATGTATTGAAAAATGTTTAACGTGTACTCTGGATTTTTGTCAATAAAAACCTACTAAAGAGATGCTGATGGCCAGTGGATGTACGATGCTCTGGGTTGAATTGAGCCAGAGTATGAATGCAGTGGCCAAATTTAAGTGAAAGAGAAAATTCGGACCTTCGATCAATCAAGCAGTTGCAAAAAAATACTCCTATAGACTCTTCACCAGTCCTCGGGAGGAATATGTGGATACATATATGGTGTTTTTAATAATAACTCAATAGTATACGTGATGGAAAAAAAAGAAGTATTAACGACATGTAATAGCACCTGCAAATTCTTCACCTACGTCTTTGATCTCGTACTCGCTTCCTGACGATCAGAAAAAGGAGAGGTACACTTTTGTGAATAATGCGCAATATAATGTTATACTGTATACGATTTACAGAGACCAGTAGGTTCGCAACGATTACGCGAGTGGGTGTGCCCTGTTTACGTTGCTTTTTGCTTGTAATTACATGTATATGTACCGGCGTGTCGGGTCCCATTATTATATTCCCCATCGACGTATAAAACAAGCATATAGAGTTTCAGATAATGTGCCCACGTCAAGCAACAATGTGCGATACATACATCCATCTAATCCAGATACCTGATAAGTACCAGAAAAATACATAATTTATTTTGTGAACAAAGTTTCAACTAAGAACTTTATATATGAAAATGTATTGAAGTCGAACAAAATTCGTGCAATTATTGAAACGTTAAAAAAATTCTTTTTCATTTTTCAATCTCCAATTCATCACATCCCTTCTGCATAAATCTCTACTACAAAAATGTGTTCGGGCGGTTTTCACGCGAAAATTACTGAACCAATTTTTATGAATTTTTCACGGGAACGAAGCTTATGGATCAGAAAAAGATGTAGGCCGTGTAACATTGCGATGGAAATAAAATTCGCTGCATGTCTCTTCAAGTATCGTTCGCCAAGCCACAATTCATATTTCAGCAATATGCATCTTCATTAAAGATAATAATAACGAAAAATTCGATTCCATTCGATGGGGAATTTATTGACTAAAATGGATAATTAATAAATGTCACTAATCACATGTGTCAAATATATTGAAGGAAACCTGTTAATTCATCAGTAGTTTTCTGTTTAAAAAGTCTAGAACTTCTGATCTAGAACCTTTGGTCTCTAAATAATTGACAAAACATTGTTAATAGTCTGTTACCCTGTCATGTATGTCTGGGACGAAATATGTGGGGGTAAAATAAACACTTAACCGTGAAACCGGTCGTGCATTTTTAGCGATGATACTAACACGACGACTTGGGGCAACAGAAAACTTACATATGCAAAAATGATGGTCGAGAGACGGCCTTGTCCGCCCCCTGATGTGTTTATACACATATTTGACTATACACATGAGCGTTCGCGTAACTTCGTAAGAGATTCTCTTATTCTCTCTATTAATGCGTCTTGAGTCGAAGGAGTGGCGAGTAACTCGTTAAAAGTTTCCATCGCGTCAAGCAAGCGAGAACGTAAATCGGTCTGCCAGGATTTCCGCGCACTTTGAAACGTGAATCTTCTTCACTCGCCAAGATTCACTTTCTATATCCTACTCCGGATTACATTTCGTTTTAAACCATTTTCAAGCCGATTACAATTTTTCTTACCGCATTTACGCCCCACTTTTCTGCATAATCAGTAGATAAATCGTTTTTGTGCGAGTTCTCGGCTTGCAACCGAAAAAGAAAAAAATAATTATCACAGCTTTTAATACCAGAACTTTTGCGTCTTTTGCATTTTCACGTTTTTTTTAATGCGATTTTTACGCCACAACACTTAAGTTGTTCTGAATAATAAGCCAATAAACTTGATCAATATCGTGATGATTATCCAATATATTAAACAACAAATAAACGGTAATAATAGAAAAAAGAATCAATTTGGCAAAACCAATTCTTCGTACTTGAATAATTCACACCGTTAATGCTGAGACGTAAATTTGCTTCTGTAATAAAACATGTGTCATTAATGTCTTGAATTTTTACGCTGTTTTCGTCTTATCAAAGATGTTACGTAAGATCGTAACGATATATAAATGTTTGATGATAATGGAGTTATAGTGGCTTGTCGATTACGAATAGTCTTGCATTTGAATATTCGAATGCGAAAACGGTTCAAGGTGAGTTTCAAATTAAAGTTACAATGCTTAGAAGACAATCGATAAAACATGAAAACTTGTAAAAATGTAACGAGTGCTATTTTGATTGATATGAAGAATCGCGAGGTACTTCCATTGGCATGAAGTACTTATTCTCACTATGAACATTTTTATTGTCAAAAGCATGAAAAGCGAATCTAATTTAGTTGAAAGGACGCGAACAAAACGATTTTTTCCACTCGCACGCAAATACAGATTTTATATTGAAAGATTGAAGCACGTTTATTCTGCATTTTATTTGCATGATTTGCATACATACACACATGTAAGTCCGTTACTATTAAGACAGGACACGCGTGTAGATGACTATTGAATGAGAAAGCCTTTGCTACCCGCGGCTTTGAGCTCCGCACGGGCATGAAAACAATTTATCACGCGTTGGCGCGGATTTACCGACTAACGCATATTTTCATACCCGCATTACGTGTGGACCGAGAGACGTAATGAGCGAGATGAAAACTCATGGATGTAATATACAAGCAACAGCAGGAAACTTACAAGGATCATGAAAAAAAAATTTGTTCCTGGAGCAAACTCACATGTACTGTACATGTGGACAAGAAAAAATGTCAAGATGGCTCGTAACAAATGCTCAATGTCAATTTTTGAAATCATTTTTTAGTCATTGTCGAAAAAACTCCATAGAAAGATACGAAACTATTTTAGTTCGTCTTTCATTAACCAATTTTGAAAAGGAATTTCTAATAGATTCTTTGAAAAATGACAAATTCTTAATTCGAATGTTGCAATGTTGTAAAAATCATGAATAAGAAATTGTCTTGTAGGTTTAAAGTTTCTGGAAATTGCAAAATCAGATGAAATACGAGGAGTAAAAAGTTGACCTCGATTTTACCTGCTGTGGTAATTATTAACCATCTTTAAACTACGATCATCGCAATTGGTTTTTGGGAGGAAGGACCCCATGTGATACTAATATATTACATTATTTTGAGAGGAGTACATTTAAATTGACAAGTGATCAGCTTTTGGCAAATTAATTTGAAATACTCTATGAATTAGAATCGTGTTTTTATAGTAAATGAGAAAGACTCACAACGTGCTCTCACAAGACGTACACGCATTCGGTAAATTGCGTAGGCACATGCCAAATATGGAGATGGATATAATCCACAAGAAGCTTAGCCTCGTAGCTACAAAGCACGTAGCATGCCAGCAAAAGTATGTTCAGACATCGTGAAACCACCCAGCTATCTCGTAAACAATTCACAACGGTAACGCTAATAGAAAAGAAAAAAATATGAATGGCTGTAATAAATATATCGGTATAAGAACGAGGGAGCCATCAATAATAATAGATTTTCAATTATGTATACACTGTAATACTCTTTAGTTCGATATTGTTACTACTGATTATTAAATGTTTCGAGAGGAATGTTCAATCGTTTTGGGTGCAGTTGTAAAAGCTCCAGGGGTTCTTGCCATTCGTTTGTGTCGACGGAAATTTAGGTTCGTTTATGTGCTCAACACCTGCACCGAATGTTTTTTTAACCCAGTGACGAAAAGAAAACTAATAACTACTCAATCTAAATTGAGTATTAATGTTATTACTTACGAACCAAGTGTCAAGGGGAAATGAAAAAATGATATTTACGAATTATATAGAAATATAGTTTGAAAAAAAATAGAGTAAGGTAAGATTTTCGTACTACATAAAGTAAATTTCATACATTTTTACATTGTGTGCTGAACGTTTTCATTTTTTTCTCAAGTTGACGGTCCCAAAAACTTGTAACTTTATAATAAGATTTTTTTTTCACACAACTAAATTCCGAATAGTATTTATTATTGTGGTGAATTCGCTAGCTCAGAATTAGATACATTTTTTAAGTTGTCAATTGTCTCGAAATACACATGTCCATTGGAGAGTTTTTCAAATTCGTAATGTTTTCTCAACTCACTGAATATTAAGAACTCTCCGATATGGACACACGAAAAAAAATTTACGAGAATACAATGACCTTTGTGGAAAACGAAAAGGAAATTGTATTATTATAGTGACGAGAGAACATAAGCGCAAAAGCGACGCAGTGTTTAACTAATGTATGACGTAATATTAAGGTATGAGGCCCGCAGAGGTAACAGACAAGGTCTCTGTCCAGAGCGAGCTATTATATACGCAACTCGTTTTTTTTCTTTCTCTCTCCATCTGTTTATCTCGCGCTTTAACGTGCGCTTGCGTAACTTGCTGAAATTAACGTGCGCAAAGAAACCGTCTCGTCTCATTCAGTCGCTTGAAAAAATGAACTGGTTACGTATTTATTTTTCTTTTTTGAGAAAAAAAGCCTTTATCTTCCAACTAGATTTGAAATCAAATGTGCATTTAAAATCAATAATAAATAAGTGCATTGAAAAAAAAAAGATTTTCCCAGCCGTTAAAGCACATAGTCGTAAATTTGTATTTCTCAATAGACAATTTGAAAATTCGCATGAAAACGCACTCGAAAGTAATAAAATACTCGTAAAAATAAATAAATATTTATCCACAAATGAAAGATTTGTAAGGATCGAAAAGGAAACTGCGAACTCTGTATTTAACGACGTTTTCAGAGCACACGTTAGATCGCCCGTGAAAAAAAATATATATAAACGGAGGAAAAATTCCTGCATTCGGTGCACGTCTTACCTTATATACAAAGTCACCACATTGGTATATTTACTACGTACATAATAAATTACTTCTCTGTGTGTATACACGAGTACATACGTTGAAGATGTCCACATTGAGAGAATGCTTGCTGAGGACTCTCCGGACTCGTAATAACACTCGAGGGTAATATTTAAGTAGTGCATACAATAACTGTGTATATCTTCCTCATAATTCTCGCTTCTCTCGACGGTTTCTGTTCTCTCAATGTTCTCGTAAGTATGCGTTAATAAGAAATACGAGAATTATTTCACGAATAAAATTCGATTTCATCCACCCATTTAAGAGTTCTAGAATTACGAATTTGCTAACATTACACAAGATATTACGCCGCTAACCTATATACTGATCATACATTTTTCTTTAAAATTATATACAAAGGTACTTAATTTATCTGTATATATAAATATATAAAGATTAAGCAAGGATTTAGCTTTTAGTATTGGATTGCGTGCAGCCTTCTTACAACAGACTCATGTACGCAAAATGAAAATTCTCGAGATTCACAAGAGCAGATAACTCTCAATGTGCTCGTAATATCTATATATTACGGCTGCAGTAGCATTCATGTCGTACTAAACTTTCCAGAAGATAGAATGGTGTTTTTTCCCATTTTCAGAACACATCGTTTTACAGATCTTTATTACGGGCGTGGCTAAAAGTACATGATCCATTAATTTTTTTAAGGATGATCAGAAGGTACAAACGTCGAAAAAAATGCACAAAATTCTTATTCAGCTAATATCTCTGATAGGGTGGAGAAAATCGTGTGAAAGGATACACGGTGTCTCGTTTTCATCCAATAGGGATGGGTATTTTGATTGTAAAAAAACGGATATAGAATATTATTTAAAAAGGAATGTAGAAAATAAAACAATATAATTGACCAGAGTTCGAGATATTAAGAAAAAAAGTTATGTTTGAAGCTATATACAGGATGCTGACCACTATACCAAAACGATCGTGGAATTAAGCAACTCTTGATCAAAATTTTTCGCACCCACGTATACGTCGTTTATTCGCACCCACTTCTTCCCAACAAATTATCAATTTATCTTTGTGTTTGTAAACATGGATATATCCATCAGCACATTGACACATTGGGGTATTGGCAAGTTACGTATATCTGAATATTTATACGTACTATATACATCGAAAAGTGTGACATCAAAAATATAAATACACGAATAAAGAGAGAAGTATATATTTCGTCGTTTCACCATCTTTTGCATTGAGGTTGCTACTGCGTAGAGTACTACGTGTCGCGATAGTTTTACACACGTATCTCGACATAGTATGTGGGTCAAACGTTATGTATTCCATGAAGTACTGGATAACAATACAAGCCGTAACGGGGCATAATGTGTACCTACACATATATGGGGAATTCCATCCTCAATTGAAATTCGGCTTCGATTTTTACAATTTTCATTTGGTGCGGTCTTATCGAATTCAAACATGATCTTTTTTTCAGGAGTTATCGTCACGATTTTCTTATATTTCATTTCTCAATAATGATATTTACCTATTCTCGTAATTTCTTCAGAAATCAAATCTCGACAGAAATGATTTTAAAGAAACGACATTTTCCACAGACACAAACACAGATTTGAAGGAGAAAAAGAAATCCAGACCGTTAGTTATACTGCCGATTAAATATTTCAATATCTCTTGAACTACTTTCTTTTATTTGTTTTGCACACTTTCTTTTATCATTAAAGTATGTGATAAATTATTTTCATGATGTTTTTGATAGACTTTTGATAAGTTAAGAACGCCTTGAACATTTTGATCTGTTTAACACAAAATTCCATATATAAGAACGACTATTTTACCGATATGGGTGCGTTTGTGACGCATGTAGTCGATCCTTTTTGTGCTTTTACTTGCTTGTGACCATTGCTCCATGCAATCCCGGAGCTACGAGATTAACTTTAGTTCTAGAGGTTCCCGGTTCTCCTTGCATAGCCGGAAACTTTCGCTTCAGATTTACAAGCCTCCCGACGCTCGATACGCTTCGAATATAATTGCGAGCAATAAAAGTACCTTCACCGCAGACTTCCGGGTGTGTCTGCGTGAAAAATCGCATATATCTGTATTTTTTTATTAACGGAAATCGTTCGTGCTGGCCGGTTGTTTCTTTCGATTTTTCTTTACTCATCTTTTCTGAGATAACGAGCAGGATATATTGGAAATAAAAGAAATAAAAAACGCGAAAATTTGAATAGAATTTCTTTGAAGATCGATGCTTTATATTTATGAATGAAACTATAATATAGACACTTCAAACATATTTTTGAATCATGACTTTATGTCTCGTAATAAAAACCCAAAAAAAAATAGTGAGAAACGAAAATTGGAACAGAAGATGGATTTAATTTTTATAATTACACGACAACAAATTCCTTCTAACGTTATTAAAATAATTAATTTCAAAGTTAAATTGAGTTCGTAGATTATATTCATCCAACTAAAATATTACTACATGTGTCAATGAATGACAGTGGCACGTTTGTAATTATCTTCATCCGATCGTGACAGTTCAATGGAAAGGGAAGTTTGGAACTTAACGCGGTATAAAAGCCATTGGAAAACTGGACGAGGTCGTTACTATGGATAATCGATCAAACAAACTTCTATTGATATTAGAAAGAGTTAAATTGCGTCGGGTCATTGCGCGGTGAAGGCAAGGGTATGTTAAACCGTTATAGGATCTCAGAAGAAATCGGAGAGTAAAAGGGAACCACACCCTGGTACAGTTACATCGGGTGCGTTGTCCACGTTTTCCGGAGCTCGTGCATACAAAACGTCCATACGGTGATGAACGTAAGAGAGGCCTAGCCGCGAGTCGATCTGTTGTTTTTTTTAAATTTATTACTACTTTGAAAAAAGAATTTCATGATAATTACCCTGATAGGTTACGAAATTCTTTCGAAATTTAAGACTTGGCTGACCTACACATCTTGTTAAATGTATTTTTTTTTTACATTAACAATAAAATCGAGAGGTCTGAAGAAACTCGATTACAGTTATTTGAACAATGAATTGTAGATAATTGAAAAATGCATGTTTGTGGCTACACAAAAAAAGAAGCAAAATTATCATAATAAATTTCCGAAAGAATTTTCGATAAACACACTTGTATTTTGTAGTTGTGGTTCCGTCTAATCCTCTGCATGTGATGGGCGCATTAGTCAGAGCATTTAATTAATTGATTACAGTATTAAATGATACGAGACGACTAGTGTGATTAATTAAGAAAGATGAAGGGATAGTAATGTCATTAAACTTGTCAACTAATAAGAAATTAGTTTCTATATACATAGGTTACTATGCATAAGGGGTATTAATAGATAATTGAATACATATGCACATAAGTGCTCATATCATTGCATTACGAGCGTCTACTCTGTACTTCGAAGTGTGCTTGCTCACAAGTCACGGTTAAATGCAAATTATCCGGTCCCATCAAGAACTCTTCTCTTTCCTATTTTGTCCAGCGTGAATTTAGATAAACACTTTATCCGTGTTAATTGTGCACTCCCGACTGCACATATTTATTTTTATTTTTATCGTTTTTGCTGATATACTCTAAACTTGTTCTTATAATTATTAAGCTTAAATTGATTTTATGTACAATTGAGAAGAACATCTGCAAAAATAAAAATAAAAAGATCCTCGTCAATTTCGGTAGAAACCGAAACGCGTCTATGTTGCTGATTAGTTCTTTATTTATATCATGAGAGCAAAACTTAGCAGAGCCCAAATATAATAAACAACAAGTTAATCGAAATCCTCGAAATAAAATGCCTTGTTACTCCCTCTCATTTAAACCACAAATAAACTGATTTTTTAATAACCAGTATGGTTCACGTTTTCGTTTTGATTTCGTTTGCCAATAATAATTTACGAGTTAAGCCCAAAGGTTACAATTATCCCATGAAAGTAACTGTAACTTATGGGCATCGATAACTAATTACAAATCAATACTATTTTTATGTAACTCAAAAATATAAATGTTATCTTTAAGAAATGCGATGGTCGATACGATTGCGATCGTGAGATCATAGCTGTAATTATATGAGCTCCATATCGTATCGGGAATATAATGTGAGGTACATAAAAATAAATGTACCGGTAGAGAATCGAGCTGTTCGGGGGCTTGAGAGGTCGTCGGTGAACATGGTTATAGCTGTAACGAAGCGCGAAATAATTAGCACCTGAGAGAGTTGTTATTGCGATTGGTGGATAGAGGTCCTTCTCTTCACATTAGATTCTCTCATCTCTCATCGCGATTTTACATAAACCTTCATATGTGTACGTCGATCTGTACTATTATTACGAGCGCAGTGTGAGAAAAAATATAAGTACAGTCCTTTTTTGAATCTCGAAGTCAAGTATTAAAGAGAAAAGCACGTCGTGTATCTTTGTTAGCAATTGAGCTCATTTGCGTTATTAATTTCACATTAAAACACGACACCACGTAAAATCGTGTCCACACTGATCGCAAAACAGAGATTATTCTAATTCAAACATGCAAGGTAGTAGATTCGCCACAGTCACGTACAAAAGTTGAATCTTCGGTTAATTTTTCAAAACTTGGATATATCTTGCGGAAGAATGTAATAATGTTAGCTGATAAATCTTGAAGGAATGTAAAAACATATGATCATACGAAAGGCATTTTTGCGAGACTGCTAAATTAACCCGAAAAAATGTATGATAACGAATTCATGATCAAATTGTAAAATAAGAAAAACTCTTTTATAGATTCTTGAATTTTTGCTGTACAAGAAAAATCTTGTAATTTTTCAGCATTATTTCGTATTGGTTTCACTACATTTATATTAACGGACAATAATAAAGTCTCAAAATGGTTTTTCAATTCACTTTGGTTTATAATTATATTATAAAACTCACTCATATGTGGGTCAACGAAGTCCTGGTGATTCCTATTCAAAGTTTGTTTTTCTCTGGTGGATAAATTGAAGTGTACAAGAAAAAACGAAAATGGAACGCGCCTTATATATGAACAACAGTGAGTTCTTTTAGCGCTGATTCCACGCAGCGTCCTCTCTTTTGTGAGAGTCGTACTGCGATACCAGCGGATATTACACACTTTGTTTCCAGAATATAAAGAAAAAAAGCCGACCCAAGGTTCATTACGAGAAATTCAACAACGTAAAAGGGCAGGATTATCAATTTCATTGCAGTAATTAAATCGGAACGTGATAAAATCGTTCTATAGAAACGTTTTAATTCAAGAGTCGACCCTCTTGCGTAATCTACAATTTTACTCAAGAACACTGCGTAAAGGAATAGTTGAAAATGCATAAAATCCATTCATAAAATAAAAAATAAAAACAATACAAATTTATCGCTCAAATGGATTATTTTAATTGAAAGTTTCGTTTTACAGTTTATCGGCTTTTCGTCGGTGTCGATACTTTTATAGTTTCAACACGATTCATTCATACGTCTATTTATTATCACGTCGGAATTTTTAAAGGTTGAGAAGTTGAAAAAATCGAGAGACTGTGAGCGTTTTTTTTTGTTAATACTGTATCTTCACGCTGATATCTCGTTTCCAAAAAAATGAGTACGTTTATGTTATGGCGTGTACAACTTGAATATAAAAGTTACTGGAGTGAGAAAAAGATCTTTGAAGTGATTGCTAATTGCGTTCGCGTAATACGAGGGCAACCGAGGCAATTGTGCTGCTTCTGCGGTAATTATGTAGCATTGCTAGTGCTAGTATCATTTAGATATCTGTATACATTTCATGATTCACATTGAAACTTACAAGTGCACGCAATTCGCACGTGAGGTGATAGACTCGAACGGAGGAGATGTAACGAAGAAATGAGAAAATAAGATGGAAGTTTTTTCGCATTTGAGAAGCATTTTCAAGAATAAATATATAAATTGATGTATACTTGTGAATACTTTATCGATATTAATGTAATAAAAGTTAAAGAAGAGGCAAGGACAGTAAAAATCGTGGTCATAAGTGATATCGCGAATTACGATTACCGTAAGCATTTTGTAATCGCGGAGTAACCGTTCAGTCGGATTGCACCGGTACACTAACATTGCTGGAAAGAGAGAAACCCGTTAAAGTTCATCTCTTATCTCGAAGAAGAAAAAGGAAAAAAAACAGTAGCTTAAGAAAAAGGAGTTCGTTAGAAGAAAAAAGAAAAGAAAAAAATTATCTTACTAGCTGTTTTGAGCCTTTAAATATTACAAAAAATTCGATATTATTCTGAGATTTGGTGACCAGTTGGGATGAGAATAAATACGTTGAAAAAAAAACCAAAAATTTGCTGCCCACTCCTGTAATAATTACGTTTGATTTCCCATCCAATTAACTACAAAAGGGTCGATTGGCAAATCTTTTCTCTTAGGACTATACAGCGTAAAATTGATTGAGGAAATATGCTGACAGTGAGAATATGGCTAGTATGCCAAGAATTCAGCAATCGCCTTATTTTAAAACCCTGCAGCCCTACAGAATATATTGTCAATCCAATTATAGCGAAACAAGCATTTTTTTTCAATTTAAAAAACAAAATGAGAAATAAATTCCTTAACCCTTTGAGGTGATAATACTTGTGTTTTACGAAGCGACAAAAATGTTATGCAATATTTAAAAAAGTAAATTGAATCAAAAGAAAGAAATGTTTATATCGGAAACAGTGATGTGAGTTTAAACAAAAATTCATGAAATTTATTTGATTCTTGTCAGAAAGTTGAAACGAATACAAAAAATCGGTCGAGATTGGAATGCAAAAATGTGACTAACAAGCAAGCTGACTGACTGAGATAATTTTTAGTTATTTTTCCAATGTATATACACGACCACATAAATGCACGTTCGTAGGCGTAAATATGACGTATACATAACTGTCATTGCCTTTGCTGCCATAAATTATGTTTACAAGTGAGAGGAACAAATTAAAATTTGTATATCGCACGGTGCACGTGTAAATATTCGATCTAACAGCGTGTGCGACGTACACGTACAGCCTCCTTTATTCGTCAAGCTTAACCGACTGTCACGGCGCACTGGAATTGTAATCTTTCTCTCTCTATATTTAACTTTGTGCTGTTTTTGTCTTTTTTATATTCGAACTGCACCGAACCTCTATTTCCATAGTATATAATACAGCAGTCGTCTAACAGTTTTATGCTTATCTTTGTTCGCATGCTGGGAACACGTGCAATCCAACAGTCTATACACCCAGCAAGTTTAATGATGAACCATAAATATTTTCTTTTCTATTTATTTCGAAAAGAACATCGACTTAACAATTATTAATTTGGAAGTATCAAAGTCATAACAAAAAAAAAACACACATCTTTTACTCAAAAAATTTGTTTGGGGGCATCTCGCACGAAACCCACCGACTCGATTTCGACAAATCTTTCACAGGAAAGCAGCTCAAGAATCCGAATATAGAATTTAGATTGTATAACATTCCGATAAATTATTCATTACAAAAATTCCACGAAAAAAAATCAAAAATGTTTATTTCTAACTTTAAAAATTCACCAAAAGTTTTTCAAAAGTTGACAAACAGAAAAAACCGATCATCAATTAGGAGATAATACGAAACTAAAGGGAAGTGGTGGCTGGGAATCCAATTTCGAATAAAAAAAAAGTGACAGCTATTTTTGTGAATTGTTCGAACAAAAATTCAAAATCTTATCATTTTTAATGGCCTAATTTTATAAATTCGTATATACTTTTTATTAATATCACAATCGCATAAACAACGAAATTTTTAGGCACAGGAAAAGTCGTGGACATGACTAGAATTTTATAATTTTCGACTGTCTTTTGGTCTTATTGAAAATAGAACATCATTCATAATTTTTCTACTTTCTTTTATCAAGAAAGTTGACTGCCTTATCTTGAATGGAAATATTTTTGACATGCATAAAAATTGTACTAGTATCACGAACAATATTTTTTACAAATTTTTTTATAAAACTACATCGGTGCAGACTTTATCACGGTGGGAGATAAAAGTTGAAAAGAATAAATAAATGCGATTGGCAGGTTTTCAAAATTTGGGTTTCGACAATGCCTCGAGAAATCGTCATCGCTAGACACGAACTGTAAGCTTGGGGCCAATATAAATGCATATGAAGTCGAACATCCACACATGCCAAATGCAGTATGAGCAAACAGAAGTGCAATATCTGTTGCGAGTAGTGGTTCAGAGTTAGTGGGTTAAACGAGATATCGTTATCTCGTTAGGTACGCTTATACATGTATGTGCAAATATCAAGTATAGATATATAAACCAACATAATGTTTATTGACTAGTGGTAGCGGAAAAGGCTTATCCCATAAGTTGCTATACCCAAATTATTCGAAATACGACCTTCTGCTTTTAAGTAATCGATATATCGATTTCAGTTTCTGGATGCTTGAGCCGGTACGCGCTCAGCCATATATTTATTTGTTCGAAAAAAGGGAATGCAAAACTACCGACGGAGAATCCTCTTTTTGTATTTGTCTCTCTGTAACTTGATAAAACGACAGATTGGATTTACGTCTGAGTACCAGAAACGAGTTATCTAGTTTGAACGATAAATACCAACAGATCGGTCGTGCTATTGACGAATTATTGTGGCTTAATAAATAGCACGAAAAAATCATGAGCAAATGTGAAACGGTATGATTAATATTTGGGTTACGAGGTTACTTAGACATTTGAATTATTGTGTCCACTATTTTAGTCTATCGTACAATCGATAAATATACGGTTTCATTTATTTATCTGTGAAAATTAAATCATAAACAACGATAACGAAAAATTTGCAAATATTTTTTCCTTCATGATTAATTTTCGATAGTGTTAATAGATAAAAGAATAGGATTGTGGTGGACAGTTTTTACGTACATCATAGGCTGGAATATTTTCTTTATCACGTATGATGGGTGAACTGTTTTTTGGTCCAATCAGTGCCATTTTTCCTCCGACTTCTTTGCAGCTGACTTCGTGTTCGATACTAGACCGAGTAAGCCTTGCAGATCCTCGAACTCACAGACACTCACTCACCCACTTATCTTCCCTCACCGAGGATCTTTCGTCGTAGACATTTCTGTTTTCAGCCTGGTTCGCTTTCTTTTCCGCGAAACTGTACGTTTCGATGCAATTCTTTCAAGAGAGTCAGACTGCCGTACAACACTTGCCAAAAAACGAATTTCTATTACAACATATAAGCTCGAGGAAAAATGCTGGCGTAGCAATGAATCGATCCTCTTCAGCTTTACTTCACTTGTACGACTCACAGTAGTTAAGTATCGTGCTTGGTCAGACGAATCTTCCGTGCCAATATTTCACGTCGTTCAAAACGCTTTATTGAATTTTTATGATTTATTAAAGAACTTTTCGAACTGTTGATTCATCAATCATTTCATTCCCTCTATATTTTTATTCCGTCTACGCTATAATTCGTTGTTTCCGAACTTTTTATTTTTCGAATGCAGATTTATAAACATGTGTAAGAAATTTACGCTGATATAAAAATGCCTCATGTCGTAATCAAACAATAAATGCATTCAATTAATCCACAACTTCATATTTTGATTCTTGTTAAATGATCGATTGCAAGTTTGTTTTGATAAAGATTTATTTTATGTTGAATTCATATGTCGGAAGGATTTGCATTACAATACGAATCTCTATGCATTGAAAGTTTAATTTTATTATTGGCACATTATTGACTTTTGGAAATATGAAATAAAAAAATCACTGAATATTAAACATTTATGTGCGTTTATGAATAAATATATAGTGAAATTAGATTGAGTTTGTAGACAATAAAATTTTACTGCTCTGTACAAAAAGACTGTGAACTTTATAATCTGAATTAAAGTTTTCCTTCTCTAAGCGAGATAGTTTTTAGGAATGTTGAACAAAATCTCGAATTTCGTAGGAGTAAATATTAGTTGGTAAATAACTCACAACTATCAATATTGGCACGAAAAGTAGCGCGACCTCTATGTTGGAGTAGCTCGATAAAATGTAGACTATAATGAATGTCATTCTTTTCCGAAAAATGTGAGATAAATTAGATAGAACAGAAAATTTCTGCAAAATGGATTCGAGATGAACAATATATTTAATCTATTACTGGCTCGACACTTCCTTGGCTTGGGACGGTTTGTATCGAATATCAATGAAGAAAAAGTATACGACCCGCTCGTCAATGAACGTTCACCGAGTGTATCAACGTGATTAATAAAAACCGATACAACTCTAGGTTGCGGCATAAAAGAGATCAATCGACATTGACATTGAATGCAAGTTTGAAAGGCTCGTAACAAAGTACATACATTTATTTCTATAGATCTGTATCGATGGACAAGCCGCTCCCATCTCACAGATCCAGTTGTGAAACTTGATCCCAAGTTATTGCCTTTACTGATTTGAAGAGAAAGGAAAATCGTAAGTGAGTGGACGACTTTTCTTCGATGAATCTTACATGTCGATTTGAATCATTGTGTATTCAGTTCTTATTTTTGAAATGAGTTTCTTTTTCTTTAACGTAGCGAAAGGAAAAATTTATACGTTTGTAGTGAACCGAAGGAAAAAAAAAAATTTAATGAGCCATAGGCTTCAAATATTTGAACAGCCAGAAATTTTTATTTCGAAAGATAATCTTGCTTTTTAAATTCAGGCATATTATTGACAGAAGATGTCTTTGAGCGAGTATATATATTACGAAATAAAAACAAGTGTGCAAATTAAATTTGAAGTTTCATTCCTCATAAATTTGTGGTGCTGACAAAAATCGGTAATCTCAACAAATCCAAATGTAAAAAAAAGTCGCTAATTCCCATGACTTGGCTGGACTCAGGAATTTACAAGGAAACGTCAGTGTATAATGGACGACGGGTATGTTGTTATTTAATCAAGAATTTTGAACGTGAACAAAGTTAACACATAGTTACGAAAAGGAAGAATCATTGACTAACTAACGTGGCCGTATATTTAAGAAACAAGAATTGACGTAGAGGGATTGCTAATGTTTACTATATTTCTGTCGTATATCGGTTTACAGTTCAACTACAAAGAATCGAACGGACGACGTGAATGAATTAATCCCGGTCGTTGAACTACAAATTTATGGGTATGATGAATGAAATTGTTCCTGAGAAATTTTGAGCGCATTGACCCACAAAATTGAATGAAATATCATTTCGTGTACGATTCGATGTAATAGTCAATCGAATTTCTTTTATTTATCAATTTGTAGCAAAAAAAATAGAAGTATAACAGTATGATTTTCATACAATTTGAAAACATTTTTATTCTGGACGAGTTTCAAAATTTTATTGAAGCAAAGTATAATTTTGATAAATAGTCAATTTTCCTCTATTTAATTACGCGCTGGAATTGAACGCGGAAGCCGGACAAGAGATTGTGTTGGAAACACATGTTGGAAAAGCGAGAGCCGTGGAGAGATCGGTGCAAAGGTACAATGAAACATGTACTACGAGTACTATTTTTTACGCATATATATATATATATATATATAAACTCTTAACATCCGAAACAGAGCAGACTCTGCAGCAGGAAACTTCCGGTCTCATACGAGACAGCCCAACGGGAATCAATTAATCTTGTCTCGCACTTTCATCCGTGGATTACAATGCGAAATGGTAGAGAAAACTCAGAACTAAAAGAGAGAGAGAGAGAGAGAGAGAGAGAGAGAGAGAGAGAGAGAGAGAGAGAGAGAGAGAGCGAGGGAAAGAAACAATGAAAAGATCGTGAACACAATGCCGATCAAATCTAATTATTAACACTTCACTTTTAGACACAATTATTTTTTACCTCTAAACACCGCAAAACTAAATTAACGACACTTTCTTCAAAGCCACAAAACTTTTCATCGATATTCTATTAATTCGTTGAGATTCAATTGTAGTGCAATAATCCTTGGTTAATAAAAACAAAACTTGATTGTTTGCTGTTAACTGTTGAAATTTTTTTTTTCAAAAAAAACAAACACCGAGCGAAAGAAGGGCAGTAGCTGACGGCCAGCTCCGTACTGATTGCGGAGGTGCGCGCTCACGCTGTTTTTCGTGACGTTAGAGTTTACCCCACTCCTTCTTCCCTCTCTTTCTCTCACTCTCTTTCTTCCTCCCTCTTTATTATCGCTCCGCTCTTTTCCTTGTTCGCCTCACGTTCCATGCCAAGACACCTGCGTACCTGTGATACACTCTTCGAAATTGGAGGTTAATTTCGTGTATGATAAAAATAAGAGAAATAATTAAGAATGGCCATACTTTTTGCATTACAAATCTTTAACCTAATTTTTTAACGCTCACGCAAGAAACACTTCCGTTCAACACCACGTTCCAATATCGTTTTCATGCTCTCACAATTCCTATTTTTGCGCAGATTTAACAGTATATATTTTGCGTTAAACGAAAAATTATTAAAATTGAAACAAAAAAATTATGAGATTTCATTAATACGAAATTAAATATGAGTAAAAATATGAGTAAAAAAAAAATGACACATTGCTGTAACGGAGGGTTGAATAATAAAAAAATGAAATGAATGTCAAAGAGCTGTGTTAGATGTTAAAGAGTGTACATGAACGATATAAATTTTATTTTACGTCGGAGATCGTTAATGCAGTATGTAACGAGCTATGCAATAACTGTGGTCATCGAATTTTACGTTTTGAGAAACAGGCAATAAAAAAAATGTCACAAGAATGTATCTATTAGTGAGAGTGCCACTTTCCTATAAGACTATGTACACAACCGAATGTGGGTTGCAATTGCGTTATGAATATGTGCACAAGGCAAGGCGAGGGAAAAAAATCAAACTTTACCAAATATCTGCCCACGTGTTTTATTTCAGTTTTCATATATATAGAGCTCACACAGGCATGAATGTATCTTTTTTTCTTTGGGTCACAAAACGTGGGTGTCACGAATCCTCGAGAAATCTTCTCAAGAAAAAAAAATAACAGATGTTTTTCGATGCAATGAAGAATAAAATTAAATACTAAATTCGGCGATTACGACACTACGAAAAATGCGTAATTCTCACTTTCCCCACTTGTTCTCATATTCAAATGTATTATTATATAAATTTTTCTCATTACCGCGAGGTCACGTAGTCTTTTAATGCCATTACTTCAGTTATTATTCATTCGACAAATGTTTATCGATTTCCTTTCATACTATGCGATGTTTGTGGAATCTAACAAAAAGCAACTTTGTATTCGACGAACAATTATTTGACTTGGTTTTTAAATACGACAAATCTTTTGGTAAGAAACAAAATTTGGAATGTTTTTTAAATTTTATTTTTTTACAACAAACTATTCTATAAAATTAAAATAATTTTTTATATTGGGATCCAAAAATGTTCAATATCGCTCACAAGTTTCAGAGAGACGATTTTTTGGGTCGGTATAACGGGAAAAAAGGTTTTCTTGGACAGTTACTTTTATTTTTATCATACAGGAAGCCTCACTGTACTATTGCCGATGAAATGGGATAGGATATCTAACGGTGGCCATTCTCTCTTTACTGGACAGTATCTATACAGACTCAAAGTGGAAAGGACGTGTATAATTATAATCGAAGGCGCGGCCGCGTCGTGGCTGAGTAACGATCGACCTATGAGCTATCCTAACGTGCTATATACACGTAATAAGGACTAAAAGGTTCAGCAACCCTTGAGAACGCGTCATTTCATGTAAGGGGGAGGGGTATCATACACATTGGCAAGCTTGCAAGGGTTGAAACGAAATATTCAAACGGTATAAGCAGGCAAACGTGAACGTGAATTTAGAAAAGAAAAAAAATTCCGATGAAAACGAGTCGAACGCAGTTGAAAACAATTTTGAAAAAGCGTTGGATCTCGATCCAATACATTTATTAGAAAATTTTAATAATAGAAGAATTCAAAACATAGCGATCGTGTTTGAAATGTGATTTGAAAAACCTTGTGGGTTTTCACGAGCCCTTACTTTGAACCCATTCAATGACCCTGTTACTGTTCTTTAGTTGGTTATTACCATCGGAAACCCGAAAAAACTACCGGGCTACTCTCAGTGATTGACACGCAAGCCGGTGCATGGCTAAACGGTCCCCCAACCAAGCATTGACCTCGCCGGAGGCTGCTCAACTTTGGTGATTACACAGAAGCCGCGCACCGACCGTTCATTCATCGCAATCGGTGTGTTTGAAATAATAATAAAAAGTGAAAAATGTTAAACATCAAAACGTTAGATTTTTACAGAAACAACACAAATATCTCAAAAAGATTCGAGTAGGAGTATGATTTTTGTAACGAACGAAACTGAAAGTATTAGAAAGAAAAAATGACTTTATCAGTATGGTTCGCGTTACCTTGAAGTTGAAAGAGTGGGATGGTATAGAAGAAACCATCGATATACCGTACCGTTAGTCAAAGTGGTACAGGAAGTCACGTGGCCTCTATATTTGTCTCTATCGACCTCGAAGACGATACTTCGAGATGGTCATAATGTTTGACACAATGGATCGAAAAATAAACGTTGTATTTTGTGTTCGTACTAAAAAAAAAAGGCACGTATGAATTACGGTCAATATTTGTTTTTTATTATTGTGGCTAGCAAATTTTCAAGTGTGTATTCGAAAGAATAAATATTATTTTTTATTCGGAGCGAGGATATGCCCTTAATTCGCGAAGTATTATGAGCCATCAGGGTTACGTGTGTCTCGTCGGGTCATTCGAATTCGGGCCTCTATCCAATTGCTCTTGAAATTAATTGTAAGGATCGTTGTTGACTCGGTCTTGAGAATAAATGTACAAACCTATTCATAATTTTCTTCGTCAGTCTGGTATCTTATCGTTTCAATACACGCTCAAGGCATCGCGCGGGTTTGTAGGAATATTGAGGTAGACGTTACTAATTCGTGAATGTGAGACACACAGCTCTTCCTACGTTGTAATTTACACATAATCATATATTTTGGGGGAAGGGATAAAGAAGAGTGCGTGGGTGAAAAGATGTGATTGATGAACAGAGACATCGTTTCGCTGTGTGTGATATTTCATATCGAATCAGTCTGACTTTGGCCTTGATCAATCAATCCTCCTATCCTTCAAAATGGTAATTTGGCCAAAAATACAAATTAAGACAACTGCCTAGCACTATATTGAGTCTTCCATTCAATAAGATTGATGAGGTCGATATTTCGAAGCAAATCTTTTTTCAACAACAAATTATTCAAAATTACATGTAATACTAAAATAATTGAAAATTTATACGTTCGACTGTAATTTTGTTTGCTTTTAGTTAAATGTTCGAAACCCTTGTTTCTTTGATTTCTGGTTAAATGGCTGCTTCACACTAATTAAATGATTGCAGTGTAAAAAAAAAAATCATAAATCCTAGAGGTTTAAATAGTTGTACGCGTGATCCATTAATCATGTCTCGTAAATGGTTTATTATCATGGTAAATCGATCATATATTTTAGCTCATAAATCAAATATCCGAGATTTCCGTTGGTTTTATATGATATGAGAATCAAGTTGATAAGTTGGTGCATGTACAGACGAACGAGTTTCGCGATACGGCGGACGAGGGCGCCTGCAAACGGTTATACCGACGACCTTGCGCGGACGTATCGGAAACCCGACGATCTGTAACGTTTTATTCGGTAGCTACTTCGTCGATAAGATAGAGCACCGATTTATCGACCAACCACCTGAGTTCCCTGCTCCCAAAGCGTACCATGTGAACAGAGATCATGAGATCAATGAGATTGGTGGGGATAGAATCATAGATATAAAAATTTCATAATCAACCAAAGATTTAAAAAAAAAAACATGAAATAATTTTGAAATGAAAAAAAATCATTTCAAAAAATTTTCTTCCAACTCCATTATAAATGAATTATAAAAACATTGTAGACTTTTTGATAAATAAAACTGACCTTAAGATATGGTTTTAAATTTGAAAAAGATTAAGGCATCGAACGCGTGACGATTCTATTGCGATGTTACGCTCACTTTTTATCATTCGATTACCCGTTTCTCCGTCATAACGATCTTCTCGATAAATTAAACGTTATGATAATATGGACATGATTAATTAGTAGCTCTATTAGTCAATGTTGCTCATAACTTCTTCATTCGTAGAAAAAAAGAACTAGTCGGTAATGTCTAACGCTAATGATCACGACTTCTGTGTTCGACAAGATTTTGCCTACGAATAAGGATGAACGTGGCACTGAAACTCGGAAATACATCACAAAAATATGATGATACCTATATATGACATTGTACCAAATAGAAGAACCTTTTATTGATCATACTTCATTTGTTATTGGCCACACCCTTCTCTCAATCTTTGTGAAATATTATCCCTAAATATAATCATCTAACAAGTGGATTTATCATAATTGCATCGAAAGCAGAAAAATTCGTGATTACATTTGATTGCCTTGATAAAAAATGCACACATTTCGGGCACTCATAACACGTCATCAATGACGTAGTCGTTAAATCTCTGGTCAGTAGACCCCTCTTGCAATGTACTTAAATTTTTATAATGTGTCAGACTGTAACGCGAGATGTCTCATTTATTTATCGACCTTTTGACTCTGGTCAGTGGATTTCTTTTAATTTTTTTTACCGGTGTTAATATTTTGGGACCGGTTATTTATAGCTAATTATTCAAATGATAGGTCTGACAAGTTCACGTTGAACAATAAAGTATGTTATAATGCTTAATCTTCTCGACGTTTCATAAATGCAAGTTGCACACGTTAATGAGAAGATTTTTTTTATAAACACGTATAACCATGATTATAATAAACACAACTTATATAGATATTCATATTTCATATAACGAGCGTGCATTAAGACAAACGCGGCTTCGTCAAAGAAAGCGTCTCGTATAAACCTCGATTAAAATATGTATTATTAAATTGTATGCAGACACAATAAAATGTTATATTAAAATTCTGTTTTTGTGAAAAAAATTTCTTTCATGAATGAAGAATTACAAGAGCCAATTACACGTAATTACTCTATTAATGTTGTTCTTATCAATTAAATTGGTATTCAATCTATTATTACTTGCTCCTGAAAATTTCCACGTAGTATTAAAAATGGAAAATGGATATAAAGTTCGAATTCTTTATGGTCCAGTGGCTTCAATTTAAAAATAAGTATAAATTATCTTAAAATTGAACTTGTAAATCTTTTTTTAGAAATTACATTCTGCAGCCATGTTATCAGCAGAAAAAGAAATCTAACGATCAATTCGTCTTTACAAAAGTTGCGTGTTATAAATATTAGTAATCATTTCGGTTGTCCAATACTTTTAATTGTCAGATGTACATATATTTTCATTATGTTTAATGAAATTCTAATGTCCATAGTGATTGAAAAATATCGCTTGTAATACTTCCGAGCACTTAAATGAAACGAAATGAGAATTAGGGACTCACCCTGTCCTGGATCCTGACATTTTCCTGGCCCCTCTTGAGGCTCGGGGTTCTTAAGACTTTACTCGTTAGCGGAGGTTCCATCTTCTCGCTATCGCAGTCGTCTTTTTGCACTGTCACTTCCCATCGCTCAAACCATTATCCTGTAACCAGAGATGAAAAAGAAACATTCGTTTTTAGGTTCATTATATTTTCGCCAGCGTTTATCAATGAAATAATCACATCTTATAAAAATAATTGATATAAGGCAGTCATCAAATGACATGTTAAGAATAATGCCTTGAAGTGTATTAAGTTTGTGAAAAAATTGCCATTCCATTCAAGAAACTTGAACGAAATGTTAACGTAAAAACTCTACTGTTATATCATAACATAATAAACAAATAAAAAAGATTCAAATTGAATTAATAATTTTACAAATTATGACAGAATACAATAAAAAATATGACGTAAAATAGAAGTATTATAACGAACAACAGAATAAAATTGATGTCACAACATATATTTAAATTGAAGAAAAGTCTTTTGAATGATAACGGCCTATTCAAACAATTGTATATTTAAATGCCAAGTGACAAAACATTCGAATAACTCCGTTGAATAGGAAGAGAGAAAGTGTCAAGACTTGAAACTCGCATTAGGGGCATAAGAGACGTGACCGTGGGAGATTCAAAACAG
The DNA here is from genome assembly GCA_948107755.1 of Campoletis raptor. NCBI lineage: Eukaryota > Metazoa > Arthropoda > Insecta > Hymenoptera > Ichneumonidae > Campoletis > Campoletis raptor. Next base: position 17,582,615 of record OX403622.1, read on the forward strand.
TATATAGATCTACAGGTATACATACAGATAGTACAAAACGCGGTTTAATCGTTCGTGAGGTTAAACCGTTTTTCGTTAGAGTAACGGTCTGTTCCTCGATTCTTTCGTGTAGTTGTATAATCTAACGGAATATAATAACGAACAAGTAAATAAAGTTTTACGGGAATGTTGAGACACAACAAAAATGTCACCTCCTGGAGAAGTGTTGCTTCCGGGAAAATTTTTATTCCATATATGACGATGAATGTCGATGATGGCAAATTTTTAATTCTGACGTACGAAGACAATCATTTTCTTGACGAACAGCGTAATTTAGAGTAAAAATGAAGAATTAAAAATGAATAGTAAAAGTTGAAACATGTGGGCTATTTTAAAAAATGAGTTATAATAAATTTTGCACATATTCATTTGTATATATGCGTCCATAGAAAACGCGCTTACTTTTTGATAAGGCTTCGCCGTGTGTCACACGAATGTAAGGGATGACAGTGAAGTTGAACCAGTATTGGAGAAAGGCCGACCGAACAACGAAAGAGCATATCGTCGAGTTTGGTGGACGGGAAATCGATATAGGTCGCAAATGCTTCTCCCCTCTAATAACCGATGAGTGACGTAATCACAGCTTTTCGCCTATAGTATATCCTATACCCTTCTAGAATCGAATTCAGTGGAGCGATATTAATTCCTAAATCGAGATCGCAAACGTGTGCGGCGATGTGTTATCCGGAGAGCTGAATTTCGTTGTGCTGGAAGGACACCCATTGCCAAATATCGAAGATCGATGAAATTTGCAACATCGAGAACCGTATAAGCCAACGGGAAGCCGATCGGCACGAGCCGTTGGCGGCTGGTATATTAGCCTCGAGCTATGCGATATTATGTGGTGAATCGTGAAAATTTCACTCACAACATCGATCTACCGAGTCTACGAAAATTGGGAATAACGAGATGAGTGAAAATTTGGAAATTTTTTCCAAAAATCATTATACAATTAACGACGAGATTATAAATTTCATCGTTATTGTGAGTAGATTGAAATTATGTTGGAATTGATAAACGAAGTATTTATACAACTCTTTGCGCTAAAATTTTCGTAATACTCTGAATGCGACGTTACTTTGAGCGAACCGACATTGGACTTTGCGTTCAGGCTCTTCATGTTTGAACTCATAAGCGCTACAGCAGAGACACCACGTTCAATGTACTTGTTAAACAACTTATCTATAATCGATCGACTTATCTAACGATCTATGACAAATAAAAAATTAATTATCCTTTTTTATTAACTTTTCACATAAACAATTATGCCGTTAAAATGATAAACGCAGATGAACCAATTAATATGTTTTTTAAAATGTTTCTTGCGTTTTTACGAGCCTACCCCATCGCTTTAATTCCAGTTTATTCGCATGCACTTCACAGTTCCAGTTCTTTTTCTTCTGAGAATCCCCAGAGACTCGCCCACAGTCAATAGTTTCTGATGTACTTTTGTATCGCATTCGCACAAGGGCCAACGGAAACTGCAGAAAATCCGGCTAATGCAGGGGATTACAGTTTTACTGAGTTTCAATTGGTTGGCACTATTAGAAACTCAAAAGAAAACTGTCTATCGTTCACAGATCGATACGTGAGCCGGTGAATAACTAAGCGGTCACCCAACCAAGTATTGACCTCATACCCGAGGCTACTTAACTTTGCTGATCGCTGAAGCCATACACCGACTGCGCATTCATCGCTAATTGTAAGTCCACGTAACGTATTACGTGAAAGAAATTCAAGAATTCGTTTCTATAAATTTTTCAAAATGATTGGTTTCTATACTTGAAAAAAAATCAACATTGAAAATGAAACCGATGATAGATGTGTTACGTATATTAAGTGAAAAAATATTGAGGAAGATTTTTTTGAAAGGCAATGGAATACGGAAACGTCTGAGAATAATGACGACAGCATTGCCCTGAGGTAACGCGACTGCAATTATTCGCATCAAAGTTCACGAAGAAATAATTTGAATTGTTATGCAGTTGGAATACAATATCGTAATGTGCATTACGTGTTGCGTAAGACAAGCCTATATTTTATCACGCTAGACAATAATCTAAGCCCTTCCTTGATCTTCCTACGGATAAATGTCTCTTGGATGGAATTTGTCGTTGCTCGCTCGGATGCACGAGGCCGACTATTTTCGTTTCATTGCATCGACGCAACGGGTAAAGCCCGGAACGAAGAAGTGACTGACCCCCGAAGAGAGATTTTCTCTGGGTGAATGTGCGAATGAAAGAAAAGAGATGAAGAAATATTTAAATACCGAACATTGTGTGCATATATAAAGGGTATTCAATGCCAAGTCGGTCAGACTTTGGCCTTAATCATCTACGTAATTATTCCCCCGTACTTATGTGACCTTAATTATTATTTTACATCATCGTATATACTGAATTATATAAAATATATTTAAATAAGAATAAAGAGCTTCAAAGAATCAATTTTTTGGCATTTATTTTCAAATAAAGTTCACTTTTCCCACGAAATTGTCGTAATTGTTCGATTTGAGGCCATGTCGACGCAACAACCCCGAGTAGACGAAACATTTAGTTACAAAATTTGACGGCTCAATCGATCGGGATAAGTATGCGCTTATTTCTGTTATTTTTTAAAGAAACTAGATTTTTTAACGTCAAGAAAGTTGTTACAAAAAATGATAAATCACCCGATGAAACTGAATTTTATTTTTGCATTAAATACTTGTGTCCTCATTTTTTTTTCTTCGTATAATCCAATCTGAAATTCGAATGTAAAATGAATTTACAACTTTTTACAACTCCGGTAACATTGATGACTGACCGATGTTCCTTAATCCGACTCGAAAAATGTATTTGTGTCATACTGAGAACAAGAATTTAAAATATGTTTTGGAGGAACGTGTCGAAGCCATTCTGGAAATTTTTGGAACCAACGTGGCGAGGTGATTTAAAGTAAACTTGAAACGAGAGTATGTGCCAAATATTTAGGCCGATGATTCGAAGCGAGGAGAGGATTATGCACACTGACCATTCATTATTTACATGGATGAGTAACTAAATTGCATCCTTCTCTCGACGCGACAGCAAAACCACGAGAAAGATGAGAGAGAAATGGTTGGTTCGTGTGATCGCTGCTTACACAAGAACATACAACAGTGAAACCGGCACGTTGATGGCTTTTGCCCATTAATACGCCTAATGGCGCGATACACCCTGTGGCTACATGACACAGAGAGGTTATCATCTTCGAATTTCCTAGGTGTCTTCACAACTGGCTGGATCTTTGCCAGCTTTACTTTTCCAAAATGGAGCAAAAGGATCACTCGAGACTCTTCTCTCTGTCATTTTTTTTCTCCGTACTTATACATACATTCACACCAAATTACATGTTTAAAGTTGCGCATCATCTTCGTAACCGACTCACTATTCGTAATTACCGTCAATTATTTATAATAGAGAAAGAACGATGGTGCTCATTCGTTGTAAATCAAATATCATTAGAATTCTACCATTTTCGTGTCACGAATGTTCAGTAATGTGGCGTAAAAGTAATCCCTGAGATCTTGAAAAAAAATTACGTCAGAGATCAAATTTTGCACAACCAGTTGCATTTTCTATGTTCATATGGCAGGATTTGTTGAGAAAGTTATTTCAATTACAAAATTGTACCATGATTGAGGTGCCGTTAAAACCTTTTATTCAAGTTTGGAAAATTAATCTTCTAGCAAAAGAGTTTTATATTATTTTTGTATTATCAATCGTATCGAATTGGTGACATTTTGTTGTTTTTTTTTTCTGAAAATTCAGTTCAAGGGTTTCCGAAAAAAATGTTTTTTTTTTTTTACCAATATTCATAGCCTAATATTCCAACGAATCGTTGCACACAGTACTTCAGAAAAAGGCAAGTTTGTTAAATGGCAACTAGACAAACTTCAACGTTCTGAATTTTGATGAGACCTATTTTTGCATCTTATTCGATCTGAGCAGTTTGTTCGGAATATACTTATCAAAGTCTTTTAATCGAAAAGTTGGAAAGTATATTGGCACGTTGACTATGACGTAGGTTTACAAACATGTTTGGTGAGATGGAGGGCCCTGGGCAAGATCGACACCGTGAATCGCGTGCGAAGCTATTTCCCGTCATCATTACAAGCACCTAATTACTCGTCTGCATGAATGTTTATAAATCGAGAGCCATATTTCCACGAGTTCGTCCACGGAATCGTCCCAAAGACGCGATTAACTCTGGCCTTGAAGCCTTTACGAGCTCGCTTCATACGTCACTGGACTTCGTCATTGAATAATATGCATTTATGCATGCATGAAAATTGAACTGCAGATAAATGTAATCCTTTGATGTACTTGAGAGTCCAGCGTTCGATAGTGTACAAACTATTGAAATGACGTGTATGTCATTGTCCGTTTTCAAATAAATCGAAAAAATAAAATGTTTCCAAGCACGAACATCGTTCTCGTATGGAAATAAATAAATCCACGTTATTTGGAAACAAAATTTGTTTTTCGATCAATTTTCGAGGTTGGTTTCTCTTAAAATAAATCAACTTATCTCAAAACAAAGGTCATACAAAAAATCTAAGGAATTTAAATATATCGGAATAAATAAAATGATTTCAGATTAAATACTCCATATTGAAGTATTGCTCAGGACGAATTTGCAAAAAATATATTTCTTTCACGCAGCGATTAAAACTTCCTGTTCAAAAAGAGAATTATAGCCGCTGTACGAAAAGACAATTATTTCCACCTTCTTTGGCTTCTTTGTTCTAAAAATGAGTTTGACCTTGATAGTTTCTGCTGAATTTTTGATCTCGTCATGATAGGCTTTATAATATATCTTTTCTAACGCTCTAATAAATAGCAAATTACGTTTTAGATCATTGCAGCCTCAACCTTCCTAGCTCCACTCCCAAAGTTTTGCATCCTGATCTTCTCAGTAGCGTAAAACAATGTACAAAGTGATATTACACACGAAAGACGTCCTTCTTGACAAATGGTGCATCACCAAAGTGTCTAGTCTATTCTATTCGAAAATGGGCTTGCGGAACGTGCTATAAGAATTATTATTATTACAACAATATATTCATGCGGTCTCTCTTTCGTGCCGGATTTTTCAGCAGCCACTTATTCGATTCACCAGGCCAAGTAATGACTCGTATTCATTTGAAACTCACGCATCAACGAAAGTTCCGCGCTCTTCTATCACGATGCAACCAAGTGAAGCACTCAACGTCTCGCGATCTATTCGTGACTTGATCGTTACTTTTCATTTATTATTTTTATTTCTACGCTGCTACGATCCCGACTTGTCTATAATTTTTATTTCTCCGTCGGGTTCTAATCATTTTTCAATTAACGTAGATGTTTGAGTCTAAAAAACGATATTTTAATGAAAAATATTCTTTAAGATTTCCATTTAATTCCTAAATGCATGAGAAAAAATTTCAATCGTAAAGTTGTTTACATTTCAGATAACAATACAACGATTTAAAACTAAAAATATATTTAAAGAACAGAAACGAACTCGCAGCAACAAAATTATTTGACTGCGACGAAAAGAAGGCACCCTTCTGAATGCGTAAAATGATTTTTTTCGCTCCATTTTTTATACTTCGTGAAGGTAATATTTACGAGTTCCGTTTAATCTTGACCTCATAGGCGCCGGAACTTCGACACAATATATCGGTTCACGAAATGATAAAGTAAACTCTCCAATAGTTTTGTGGACACGTGCATCTGCAATGGTATCAGTAGTGCTATATAAATACAGACACAAATATACACAGCGGAAGCTTCGAAAAACGAATTGATATCTCACGTATAAATCTCGAATCGCCGCATCCAAATCGTTCGTTGAAAATTTTGGCGCCGCTAACAAAACGATATTCCCGAATGAAATTGGGCTTTCTGCATGTTTATAAATCACATTGGGTCACTCGTTTCAATAGTTGGTTATGAATCGACGTCTCAATTGAAAATAGACAAAGGCAAAAATTATGAAGAAAAAAAAGTAAAAAATGTAATTATTGCTTCCCAGTAGATATAATAAATGTGTGCAAAAAATAAAAAGATTCAATTGCATGAATGCCTGCAACGATTTTTATCGTCATCATTTCTACCTCGTGTTCGTGTTTACTTTGACACGAGCGTTTTGTTATTAGGTTCGTAGTTTCTAATAAGATACGAAACTTAACAAAACATAACAAAAAAAACTTCGATCTATTCGGCCCATTTAGCGCAACTGTTGGAAACTGACAGTCCTACGATGCGGAATATCTCCACGTGCTTGAGTCATTTCTGTACAGACAAAATTTGATTACATGTCACTATATTTACATATTTTTTCTCTCTTGTCTTCCTTCGAATGAGAAACGTTCGTTTCTCCTGAGCTCGCATAGGGAGTAAAACCAAAATCTACAAAGGAATATATGGATGCGGCGATATTAAGTACGAACCGATATAATGTACGAGCACGAAGTGTCGGAGAATACCCAACGGTTGGAGAATCGGGAGCGTGAGAATCACGATGACCTACCACTGAAAGGACGCCCGAGAAGCCGAGTGAACGAACCTCGTGTGTTTCTACATCCGAGACTAAAATGTAATACGAATCTCGACTTCGCAAAGCCGAGAAGACACTAGTTACGAGTTGACATTACCAGAGATTCCCTAGAGACCTTTTTTGGTTAAGATAGATCACAACAGAAAAAAATGGTCAAGTCCGAAGAATTTTTCATCGCTATATTTAGCCAAAGCTAAAAAGATGTTTCCCAAGATGTCTACCTTACAATATTTGTCTCTTGTCTGAGAAAATTTTCTACCGAATCAAAGAAAAATGTAACTAATGAGCCCAATTTCGTAGTGGCGTGTGCCACCACTTCATCATGTCGAGTAACAACCTGAAACTTTCACTCTATTAAATATTGTTGGAATTCTGAAAAAAAGAAAATACATGTGACTCTGGCGATGCCCGAACTTTCCTTGTCATTAATTTGTCAGAACCGGATGTAGCATTCAACATTTCGTACTTGGAGAACACTCTCATTTTCACAATCTTTATTATCCTCTGCTCTCTCGTCTGCTTTCAAATCTGCTGCGCTCCACAATCGCCACGTTCTAGTAGTTTCTTATTTTTATGTCATGTTGGTGTTACACGATAGAGTCATGATGTTCATATGAACGTATGTATATCATATATATGTAGACATCTTTATCCACAAAACGTGCAAATAGATTCTAGGTCGAAATAAAAATGACAAAATAAAAATCGCTTTAATGAAGTTATAAAATATTGCAATTCAGAATCATTTAGAATTTCCGTAGTTTTCTTCAAAGCTTTAATAAATGGCTATTATTTTTTGTTTCTCCAGCATTTTTAGAGACAGAAAAAAAATCGACAGTGTTGAGCTGGGTTATAAAGTATAGTGCGATAAGAAAGAGGGAGACGAGACAAATGGAGGAGTTAGTGTATGGCATTATTAACCCTTCTTGGAGGTTTTCATGATATTTCTTACGAGCTTCCTATAGAAATCGTCTTCCCCAAGGCACAAAAATACACATGTTGTTATTATTATTGTTATTATTATAATTATTATTATACATGTATATATGTGTGAATGTAATTTCCTTGGTTATATGTAGTGCAAAAAACACACACTGCAAGAGATAAAGTGTGCACCTCATTACGTCTTTCTCTCACGGTTTGTCACGGGCAACGCATATATACGCTTCGTACATGCGAGTCCTGTGAATCCTCAAAGCTTATTCGGGCACGTAGGTGTAAGTGTAAATACTCATTGTATGAGGCTTGCTGTTACAGACATTTTTTATTTATACTTGGTTATAGGAGTGAAAAAATAAGTAAAGTTACCTTAAACCCTCAAAATATCTATACAGCTTTGTCGAAATAACAGATAAAATTATTTCTTCATTTGTCTGTAAAAAGAAAAAAATATAAAATTTTGCAAAAGACCACGCTTTTTCCGTATTCGTAATACGCTTATTCCTCTTAACGATACGATTTTTACAATTTATCTTTTCCGTTTCTAAACAACAGACGAATTAATCAATGAATGTTAAATCTTAATGTTATGGATCAGTTGAAACAAGTCGCCTACGATTACAAAAGAGTGTAAATAATATTGAAAGTGAAATTTTTTTATACCGATTGTCCGATCGAAATAAAAAAAAATGTTAAACCCATAAACTCTTCTATTCCAATCGGTTAAACATTGCCGAAAAATGTCACTTTCAAAAATTCGAAGGCGGTTGAGCCGACTGATCCATACCCTTGACGCGATACTCACACTCGAATGAAACATCTAGTTGAGCTCGATTTACCTTAAAAAAATTGTTTTTTTCGATCTGGATATTTCCGGCGAATATATATTTTCGGTTTTTAATTTTTAACAAAACTTAACAAGTTTAATAGTCAAATTTAATAGATTTCGAATTTTTTTTTCTGGAGGCAGACAACGTATTATTTATTGACATATATTTTAACAAGGATACGAAGTTATGTCTCGGTAAAAGGAGAAGAACTTTTGTTTTACGAGATGCGCTACGTCAGCATGTGTAACGACGGTGGCAAACGCATATTTTCTTTACATATATATAAATATATAATACCTTCAGAAAATAAAGAGGTGTATGAGGATAAATATATGTATACAGCTATATATTTAGTACTTTGCATTCAGCGAGTTAGTACATAATCGAGAAATAACTTCCTCGAGGTTGTCGGGTTGGTGGAAAGGTTTCTCGACCCCGCTAGGCCGCGAACGCACGTTGCGTGTTTTGTGTTCTCGACGTCACGGCCAAAGAGAGCAGTTTACTCGTCTCGCTCGTAAAGTATTTCACGCACTATTGTGCGAGCATGAACGTGAGCGAAGTGTTCTCGCTGTACATTACGGGTCTGGTTTTTTACGCGGAGAAGGAGCAAAGGGACGATTTCTTTCGACCGAAGTCATGCTAACTACCTACATTTGATAAATATATGTAAATCTACATATTTGCAGCTTTTTACCATTAACAGTGCTACAAAACTGGCAAAACGCGAGCACATGTCCCGGCTTCTCGTTTTCCTGTGCACCTCCGAGTAAATGCACAAAGTTTTTCCTTGCTCTTTGCTCTTTCGTCGCGTCATCCATCGTCATTCTCAGCCCGCTTAGTCATACAGAGTTTTATTCGTGATCTTGACCTTCCGAGCATCCAGTCGTGAACAAGGCATGCTGAAGTGAGTTTCATTCGACAAGTTTGAACGTGCAACTTTGAATTCGATTCTAAAGTTTCTTTGTTGATGAAGTTGTTTTAGAGTAAAAACGAAGGTAGTTTTTAGAGATAAAATACCATTGAACTTTGTTAATTGAAAATACTCTCACCTAAAACTTTTCTTTTATGGGAACAATGTATCTTGACGTCTTGCAGAAGTTGCTTTCTGGACAATTTTAATTGTTTTAAAATTTCGTGAATCAGCGTAACTGGATGCTTTTACCGGAATCTTATGGACAGATACTGCGTGGCCAATGATTCAGTCGTGGATCGAGAACCTTCAGTAAGAAGCTGAGCCCTGCCACTCTGCTCGATATATGTCGAGTCTTCTGTGTGTTCATCCTTCTTGAGGCAGTTCTGCGCTTCTTTCGTTGGGCAAAAGCCTCTTTTTATTCAGCGTTCTCCATAAAACGACGCTGGCGTGGACCAAAGGATCGCGATCCATTCTCCACGGCCAGAACTATGTGGAAGTGCGCATACATCCTCAGCACACACAAAGATGGATAAAAAATGTGCATCAATCGGTCTCGCAAGCATTCCACAATCACAACGTAGAAGTACAGCACGTACTCGTACGTGCGCTGCTTACTGGAGCCATAAGTTCCAGCTTTGGTGGTACATCTCGACACCGCGTTTAGTAATCTCTATGTATCTTCTTTCGTGCTCTCAGAGCTGGAAACTTGTGAGACGTTTGTCGGTGGACGTGGATTATCAATGCCAAGGGCTCCTGACGCTTGTTTCCTCGCTCTCTTACTCCACGTGAACGAAGATGGAAGATTCATAGATATACATGTATATGGTAACATCTTCGATGGAATGAACGTGTACGCGGACTCATCCGAACAGGTCCCCGGACGGACTTGGGCCAATGAGTATCTCGCTACGCGGATCACTGAAGACAGGAGCACAAACTGCTACATCTTCTTCCTTCTTGATCTTCTCACTTTTCCAAAGAGAAAATTCTTCCTGGAAACGCATCTTGAGATCACAAGGAAGCGGAACGTTCGAAGCTCCATAGAATATCTCACTGCTGAGTAATTTTTTAGAAGTGATAAAGAAAGAGGTCTATGCAAGCACTAACATTTTCAAAAGGAATCGACCAATTTTCTTCTTAGCTCACGTACCGTTCACTTCAATAGACAGCTAGCATTGAACGCACAGATAGGTATATGAAGCATGAGGATTCAGCTTTGTACCGTGTGAATTTGCCAATAGCATTTCGAGGATTTTGCTGAATTATCGAACTGTGAAAGATCTCGCTCTTTGAATGATGGCTCATACAAGTTCGAGATATCCAGGAATAGAAATTACTGAACTTTATTACAGCATCTGTACAGCTATGAGGCGTAAACTTTGCAGAGATGTGTATCCGCACTAATAAGCATTTCGAGGAAATTCAGGTTAGCTTTTTCAATTAAACCCTTTACCGTAAACTTCGCCGTTCTTTAGAAGTGAAAGATAACTTGAAAGGTCTGATGATAGAAACTAAATTTTGTGCAAACATATAATAATCCTTTTGAAATTTTTTTATTAGTCATTTAAAACTCGAAAGGTACCGCGTTATTGCGTTTTGTATGCCTGGATAGAGAACGTAATATTAGTGCAGGAGCGATTGTTGTTGTTTTTTTTTTCTTTTCTAATGAGAAGAAGTCTCGGATATCTTGCATTCTTGGATCGTCGAGACGTTCGACCACACGTGACCTGAGAGCCAAGTAGTCCTTCCAATAGAAGATTCAGCTGAGAAAAGGCTACGCAAATGAATTTATATGAATATAAATGCGCGTCGCGACAATAATTCAAGAAGGAAACATGCTTCAATACCGTAATCTAATCAACATTTGATTATTCTTTGAATAAAGGGATTATGACAATGGAAGAGTTTAATACCTTTGAGTGTATACATATTGACTATAAGTAGACGAGAAATATCGTTGTGGCGATGCAGACTGCATGACCGCATGATCGACTGCATTGTGTCGAGCCGTCTAGATATAAACCCTACACTCTGGTGTACGTGATCGGTATACTTGAGCTGCTGGGCTGAGAACACCCGATCCACTACAGCTTGGGAGATGGCACGACTAAAATTTCGAATGAATACAATAAAAGAAAAAAAAAAACAGAAAAACGAATAAGACACGGAGAACGAGTTGAGTGCCCCGAAACGACCAATTTTCTATTGCAGCCTCGAATTCAATGCATTTGGTCGTTTAAAATCCTCCCACTCGAGCAACTCTACCCTCTACATTGGCCAACAAACGTAAAGGATACTTTTTATCCTGGTCTTTCAAAGCTCCTCGTTTGCAAGCATTTATCAATCTTCTTCTCTTCGGTTTTAATCAAGACAACGGATTTTTAATCAAAATCTATCTTCAGGAAACGATTTTACGTCTCTTTAGTCCAAGTGTCTGGTTTTTTTTTAATTATTATTTTACGTCACCTCCAAACTTTTACGTACTTTACTTTTTGAGCTATAGTACGTGACTCTAGCCCAGACACCGAGAAGCCGGTGCACTCCCGAAGCACCGACAAGGTATCGTTTTACATTCCTTCGTGTATATGGGTGTATAACGTAAATGGCAGACTACGTATTATACTCATACAGACAAGCACTAAAGTGGCGCACGGAATGAAAAGAACACTTTTCCGCGCGAGCGACTCTCACCTTCATTACTGATTTCTTCTGACACATGAGAATACGGACATAACTTTGGAAGATCAACAAGCAAGATGCTGCATTTTTTCATCCCTCGGGTTACATTATTCCACGATCGTTCGATTCCATATTTTTAAGTCTATATCACAAAGAAAAATAAGAAGGCAAATGCGACTTTTGTGGAATGATAATGGATCTGGAAGTGACCATCAGCTTAAGAGGTTTTACCAGGGTAACAAAGAGAAGCCTCCGCGAGTTCAATTACGATGATCTCAAAGGACAAGGGATGTTGTCCGACTGAAATCCCATAAAGTTCTAAATATGGCTTGCAATTTTTTCCCCTATCGGTTTTTGCCTTTTAATATTAAGTAATAATTGTGAAGCAAAGGCCTTAGCTGATAAGATTTGATTACTTATAACGTGTTTGACGCGATGTGCTAAAACGTTGGTAACTGTTGCGTCTTACGTGAACCAGGACTTACCTGCACTTACACGAACACGTTCGAAGGTGATCTCGGATCTTCAACGGTAAATGAGTGGGTAATTCAAGCTGCTTTTGCCGTTGTCAGAGGCCAGTGAGTGCATGAGTATAACCAGAGAAACATACCATGAACCGTTGTGGGTATGATTTTCGTTCACGGGAGAAAACGAGAGCTGAGATAGCGATGAGTAATTGGGCAAAAAAAGGAAGTAATAAACATGCCGAAATCCAAATTACACAGATAGATGTTTTATGTTCCTGTACACGAAAAAAAAAACGACAAAGATAATGCCTGTCGCTTGGATGAACGTAGGTCGAATGGATATCCAGATCAGATATTCTTTCTCTTTTTTTAACCAAACACGAAAATATTCTTTCGTCAATTTATTATGACCCATATGATTGACAGTATCATACTTTCACTCTGTACTCAATAAAAATTTTGAACCAACCGACAAAACCACCTGCTAACATCATTATGGTTTCTCGATATATCGTTGTTCCTTTTTTTATTGTCCACCATCGTAACACAAATTAGTTCTCTGCAGACAGTTTTGCGATCTCGAATATACTCTTGAGGGAATCTTCACATTTGATACCCAAGATAAACTTGAAAGTTGACCCAAATGTCTGGTGCCGTGGGTCGTTGGTCCAAAAGACATGAAGTGTTTCACATCAGTCAATTTCGAGACATAATCAAAGTAGTAAATCTATTCAGTTTCTAGGTGGAAAGTGTCCTATAAAGACATTAGAAAAAATATATATATATATATATGAGAGGCCCACATCTGAGGAAATGAGTGTATGGATAGTTGAAGGTACTGCTCGCGCGTAGCCAATTTTGGTGCTAACACCACGGTCGTCACCGGATAACGAAAACCACTCAAGCCACTAGGCCGAAACGCTCGAAGGTATACGGCAATTTCCAGTAAAACGCCAAGCTGTGGACACTCCTCAGAAGAATATCTTTCTGGAAACTGTTTGCTGTGCGCAAAGAGAGAACGAATGAAGGTAAAGAAATAACTTGAGCCAAGATAAAGTGAGAAAGGGAAAACCAGCGCAGGTGAAAAGCGAGAGAAAGAGTGAAGGATCAGATAGTGAGAGAGTGTACGAAGCTTCGAGATGAGCCGCTGAAACGGTTAGAGCAGCCGTTACGGACCGTGTCTCCTCAGCCTACATGCTGCCGCCGTAACTTGAGTTTACCCATTTTCTAGATAACCCTTCTCTCGTCTGTCCCAACGAGATTCCCAGGCTCAAATGTTTGCATCTGAGCTTCCGCGCTCTTCGAATTCATGAATCCCCCTTGAGAGACCCAACCCGAGAACATCATTTACAAAAACACGAATGATAAACTATGTAGCTATTCTCTTTCAAGTATAAAAACTACCTTTTTTAAGGGTAAAACCTACTGCAACATTTATGTTCATTATGAGATTAATGTTCGTTTTAAACGAATGGTTATTAGGTAAATTTGTTTTTTCTGTCTTGGGACAATAAAACGAGTTCTAAAAGTGTATTGAATTGATTGGTGTATAATAGCTGGAAAAACTAGTGAAAGGTATTTTTATGAATGAATTTTGAGTGAATTTTATAATTTCTACAAGTTTTTTTTTCTTCGAATAAAAATGAATTATTTGAATTAGCTTTACCGATCTGTTGGTAAGAGAAGAAATAACATCATACAATGAGGCTACATCGTCTTGATGAAAAGTCGAAATTCACTGGAATCAGGCGATAACGATATAGAAGTCGGCAAAGGTAGTTTTGAAGAAACAGAATATAAAAAATTCACGAATGCACTCAGGCAATCGCGGAGAAATGAAGTTCTCCTGTATAGCGTACGTGGTACTTGAAAATTCTCGGGATATTCAGTTATCACTGGACAGAGTACGGGTCTAGACAAATAAATTTTCAATGCATCCAGTAGGAAGTTTTCCTGGCAAAACGTGTGTGCGAATACTGCGGAAAGTATAAAAACTGGAAGGGATAGAAATGCTTGGCGTGATCATCGACCAGTTCCTTTTTTACCTTCTTCGCTCCTGTTCGCCAATTTTTGCCTCTGGAACACGCACATTCAGCTTCTTCTAAGTTCTGTAATACTGTCGTATAAGTTCGCTCAAACTTTTTGCAATTTTCACGTGGACCAACTATAAACATTTGGTTTTCATTAGAAGCTTTTTCCAATTTTCTAGAATGTAATTCAGGCAAAACCATGAAACTTACAAACGACATTGAATGAGTCTGGAAAAGACATTTGGAACGTCAGATTCTAGTTAGAAACATTGTTTTCACCGCAAATAAAAAAACAATCGATTAATATAATGCAAAGATGACTCCTCCGTGTCGCGGATTCTATTGAGTAGATTGACAGTGAAATATAAATGGACTAATGAATAATCAATTGATTACTTCAATATGTAGATCACGAATTGTTGATTAATAAACTGAAATAAATCTGTCGAGAATCTATGAAATAAATGTTAACTTTCGATCATGTGTTATGTCTAAAGCATCGAAAGTCTCTATCGGCCATTAACGTCCTACGTTTTTCTAAAACTTCCTGTTAGCCTTGCGATCATTTCTCGATTGGTACAATATAAACGTATACGTGTATCGCTATCGATCTCGGACGTGGCATACGCATGTTGCCTAGAACGGCAATGGCGACTCCTGTATGGGCGTTCCATAAAAAATGATTTAAAAAAAGAAGGAAACATCGATGTGAGTTTCGAACGACGATATAGACCACATCGTCGCAACTTATGTCTATCGAGGTTTTTCTTATTTCGTTCAAATAATCCTTCGTAAAGTATCGTCATTGCGATGTCTGCAGAGGTGTTAAGAAGGAAGGAGCCTTATAAATATTTCTCGCCTCTGTTGATCGATCCTAATCGAGACAGTTGTTGGTAATTATCAAAAGGATTTAAGTTACACGATTCAGGACGTGTTTTCCTGCGCTTTTCAACTTCGCTTCCCTTTGCTGTGTGCACAACTAATCGAATAATCATCCATTGGAGGCGATCAGATAAGATATGTAGAACTAAAAGAAAAAACAGCAAAGTGTTGTTTGAAGGATTCAATCCCCGTGGGTAAACATCAAGGATGAGCGCCTATCTCGAAACATGGCTATCGTGTTTTTAAATTAAATCTCACGGGCGAAATCAAAGGTCTCACGATTCAAGTGATGATGGACGATTCAACGAGGACGTGAATTTTGCAAGGAAATACGAGTTACACAGCCTGATCGAATCATCAGCCTGAAAAGGGCATTTACTTCACGAGCTTTTAAAAGTAGTAACTCTACTTTGAAATATTAATAGTTACAGAGTAATCCAACAACAATATTGTTACTGCTGAAGACTAGTGTCATTTTACTAGGCCATTGTACAAACTCACAATTTTATTCTTTGTAAATGAGAAATAGGTTAATTGACAAATAAGAAAAAAACTCAATTTTCGTACATAAAATTAATTCAACATAATCATTGAAAAAAATGTATTACGTGCCTTGTGATGTGATCATTTTATTTTTATAATATTGAAAAATATTTACAGAAAAGAACACGTTTTTAAAAAAGTATATAATTCTATGCGTGAACGTTGCAAAATTATTTTCCAGTGAATTGTATTACTCAAATTGATGGAAAATTGCAGCTCCGTGTTAGGGCATAATGCGAGAAATGAAAGCGATGGCATATCACCGGATATTTTTCAACAGACACACGATTCCGCATCTCCTGAGACGTTTATCAAGATAGGCAACACCATCACTTCAATTTCAGTTGCATGTAGCACTGCTTCAGGATTACGCCAAGTTGTGGTGCGAGAGTTTTGCACGCACACACGTAACTTGTTTGATCTTCGCCGCCTTTCTTGTGGCGATCGATGTAGTTGAGTAAAAAGACATTGAAAAAGATAGAAAAAGAGAGAGATAGAGAGAGAGGGAGAGAGAGCGCACGAACAGACGAAGTAACAATGTTCGGGTCTCGTTCAGAATTCTCTGACACGACTATCTTTCTGCATAGGTTGGATTCTCTTATGTATATATATGCATATATAGTCTCAACAGTTAGCCTAAATGCAGATCTCGGCTGAGAACGTATCAGGCATCTTAGAATCGTGCCAAGTGTACAGGCTGACCGAAAAACTCTGTCGCGTTCAAGCCACGATTGTCCAATCGCAAATCTTTTGTTGAACGTCAAGAGTAGGCACACTTAATTATTTATTGAAAGCAGGTTGAAGAAATAATAAATTATTTCTATAACTGTCATCCAAACAGGTTTTGTTTCATTATTGTCAAGTCGTAAGTAGACATAAATTGAGTTTTATCAATTTGAGAAAATGACGAAATGTTAAGTATTTAAACCAAGTGGACAAAGTTAATTGTAAAATAAATTCAATGTTGCTAATCTTTTAATATTTTATTCCAGAAGAGTAAGCATTAGTCGCACAAAGAATTAAGCGAAATTTTCAATTGCACATGGAATCTATATATAAATAACTACAAATAGTTGATCAAAGTGAAACGATTTTGCCAGTGAAATGAACTGCATTTTCGTGAGATACGTAATTAACAAGTGAATTACCAATGAGCAAAATAATTGTCAAGATTTACGATAGACATAATGAATTTTTTAAAAGGGAAAACTAATTATATAAAATAAATAACAAACTGAACGATTCGTATACATTTGTGTATCTAAATGCATGAATGTGTATGGCTTATAACACTCCGTCAGCTTCTCTAATTATAAATGCAACGATTCCCGAGCGCCTCATTACGTCTCGCTTCTATACACGCGGTACTCTCGTTCGTCGCTCGTTTCATCCGTGCAAACCTCGTCGATTTCCCTTAGCCATAGTTAAATTCGTATCGGGTCACTGAGCGTTGCAGAGATTGCAAGTATTCAACGAATTTCGGTAATGTTCCTACAGCACCGATTGGTGTCATACATTTTTAATCGGATATCTATGATTCGGTAGGGAATCTTGCAAATGAAAAATAAATAATAAATAGCAGAAATGTTGGATGTTATTTTTTTCGCGATAATATAAATGCAGCTTCATAGCATCATTTTTTTTATTGAAGAATAGCATTCCTCATGAGTACATCGCCGGTCGTTAATCTTGAACATATTGAATATGAAAAAAATTATGACTTTTTTTAAATAAAATGCTCATTCTTCCGGAAGTCAAACTTTTTAATTCCCTTATTGTACAATGAAAATTGATATTTTCCGAATTTTTGTGATGCACACACATTCAAGAATGTTTAAAGTGTACACCTGACTTTTTCAATAAAAACCAACGAAAGAGCTGCATGCTGATGACAGTCGGGTCAAATTATCACAGTGTGTCAATGCAATGGCCAATTGTAAGTGTATTAACTAGAAGTTGAAAAAATGTGAGGAATTACTGAAATCCTTGGTACATTCATGAACATCTATAGTTTTTTTATAAATCCTTTACTTTTATCCCTTTTAAAATAAATGATCTTAAGGCTTAAGGTAGGGAATGAAACTAAAAATAAATATATTTTTTAAAATGATAATGAAAATCCATATAGCTACAACGATCATCTTTAAAAAATTGAAGAATTAAGTGACTAAAATGTAGAATATTTAAGTGTTCGATTAAATGTTATTGAATGTTGTAAAGTGTTTGTGGCCAATCAGCATCAATGTTCAATGGCAATAAAAGTATCGTGAATTAATTTTATGAGAAATGTAACATAAATGCTAATTGTAGAGTGACCGCAGGAGCTCGCGACGCGTACGAACGTCCAGGTGAGACGGGGTTAAACGAGGCGCAACTTTTATCTCATTTTTTGGTTCTTTTTTTTCTTAAGTGTCACAGTTGGCGGCACGTTCCGTGCCAAGTGGCAACTCGACTCTGCGCTCCGTTATACATATACGCACCTGGAAATAGCAACGACGCGCTAAATGTCTACGTGCTTCCGCGATTTTCCTCAAGCCAAAGTCAACCCAAAAATGAACAGGTTGGATTTTGCACTCTATGATAATTAATGATTTTTCTATTTTTATTTTCAACTAAAATCGTTTTCGCTCGTAATTGCTTTTGTTATATTATTTATCTAATATAATGATTACAATATACTCGCGACTTTTTCTCAATTACCGCTCCAAGTGGGCCGCTTCAAGGTAGCAGATGGAAAACACTTGCGCGAAGGCTGATTTACAATTTTCAATTAACGATTTTTCGAGTTATACTTGCCCATTTTTCTGTGCAAAATAAGAATCACAATATACTCTCTACATCTGTTTAAAAAAAAAACTAACGTGTCAGGCACATCAAAAAGTAGAAATACAATAACCCAATAGTTTCGTCAAAAACAGACGAAATTTTAGAGACAATTGTATTATTTTTCATGTTAATTACCCACGTTGATGATTGCACGGTTAAGCAAATTATGAAATAAATTTTTTTTACAACTAATTTGTAATTTTAGAGAGTTCAAAAAGTTTTCCAAATCTATACAGCGATTTGAAAAAATTAATATGTTTTCCATATTCTGAAATGATTCATTGTGGAAATATCGAATATCTAGTAAGACTTGAGTCCATGAATTAATAAACGTTCGAAGCACACGCATAATATCTCATGTTTGAGGTTTTCAGGACGTGTGTGTGTGGGTGTGTGTATGTTCTGCGGTAGGTTGATATAACAGACTGCACCAACAGAAGGGAGACTGGTGTGTATATAATAGCAGAGAGTTGAGGCTATATGACGAGAGAGTTGCAGGTATCGAACGAGCGAACGAACGAACGAACAACGACGGCGACGACGACGAACGTTGAAGGACCCACAGACTGAGGGAGAAAGCCCCACGTAGGCATGGCAACCGCGTACCACACCATCTACCCTCAACCACCATTTCATCCCTATCAAGTTTCCACTATATCAAAACGTCTTCGTAAGAGGCAAATGTCATATGACATAAGGGAATCGAAAAAGTATACTGACTACAGATTAGATAATTTGTTGATGGGACGAAGAAAACAATATTTTCATGATGTGGTTAATCTCTCTTTATTTGTGGAAAAATGCTTTACCGAGACTATGACGCGCAAGCAGTATTTAAAATGTTGTATTACAAAAAAAATAGAACAAATTATAAGAGAACGTCATTGTAAAGTTTTTCGATCGATTTAAGTTTTAGTAGTTTCCATATAAGAATAATCGTCGTTGTCCTGGATTATGACGAATGAGAATAAGGTCCCTTGTGATAATGCATGAGAAAAACTATAAAAATGTAACGAAGGTGAGCGTACGTGACTTCAAGAGCATTCGGAGGGTCATACAGACGACATAAAAGTCAGAGCCTCTTAACTCCGCGGATTTAATCCAAGGGTAAAATGAAGGAAATTGCCCTAAAGACCAATTAGACTTTAACGTCGGAGAAGAAAATTAGGCTACCGAGTACTTATCAGTCACGGCGTACATCCGTTTCTCTCCTAATTTATGGAGTGGCAGGGTAAGATTTTTTTGTGATTTATTAACACTCTAGAATAAGAGATGAGCAGAAGAAATTTTCAAAAACGTCTGGTCTGGAATATTAATGAGTGAACTCTAGTTTTTAAAGTAAATGAACAAATTTCACACATTTTTAAGATAGTTTAATTAATGAAGAGAGAATTCTCTCCTATTTGCTATGGCATTTAATAATTCCAAAAGGAGGTAGTAGAATTTTGTCACATTTTTTTCTACGACGTGCCAATGCGATTTAAAAAAAAAAGGATTTTTGTTCTCATTATGCACTGTATGTACATCATTTCGTACCTAATGTAGGTATATTGATTCAAGTTAAAGTTTTACAGAAGCACGAAATACATATAGAGTTGTGGACGCCTGACCAGTTTGGTTCACAGTCCAATTCACGCGACAGAGTGCGGTGGCTGATTTCTGTACGAGCACATGCGAACTGTCGAGGTAACATAACGCACTCTCAACGTTGCACACGTGTATGGGGCATTTCTTGTTGAACTTTTTTCGAATACAATGAAAATTCCTTATTTATTTCGTTGCTTCATTTATTCAAGCGTTGAACTCACAGGCCCGGTTAAATTCATCCGCAAGTAACATTTTTTCGAATATTTCCGTAAAGATTTTTTATATTTATTAAAGGTTCGATGATTTCCTGCCTTTATCGTGTCTACAGAAATTCTGAATTTTTTTTTTATAGGCGTAGAACTATTCATATCGAGAAACGAGAGTTATTCATCTATGTCCAATGTTGTAATTATTCATTTAAGGATGATAAGGAGATTTTTTAAATTTGATTATATTTGATTTCATTCACACTCGATATAAATTATTTTATTCCGAAAGAAAATCGGATGCAATGGAGAATTTGAACTAAAATAGAAAATAAACGGAGACTAGCCTATATGTCAACTTGGATGACGATCCCCTCTATCCGTGTTTCTGTGCGTTGAACGCAGGTATGAATAAAAGTATAAATATAATATGTGCGTGCGCAGGCGTTGTAAAAACAACGTGTGAGTGAAGGTGCGGAAACAGATGCCCCCCTGTGGCATTACTCTCGATGTGTCTAGGAGAGAAACACGCAAGTATATATACTCCACATATTTCTTTCTGCTTTCTGTGCGAGCGAGTTAGCAACGAGGGAAAGCATTTTTTTTAAATCTCGTTAACGTTGATTGGTTTGGCAATTTCACTATTCGTTGCAATGTTGCACGTAAGAGTGAAAAAAAAATCAAATGAAAGGAGATCTATTGCATCGAATTTCTCAATGAAAGAACACTTTTTGTAATCAATACAAAAATTCCATCGGCAAATAATTGAAAAAGGAAGGTAAATGTCGATTATTATGAACTGGAATTAAATGCAGAGGTGCTAGAATATTAGGCCCGTTCAAAAATTTAACAAAAAAAGTTATTTCATTTTTCCCTTAGTCAGTGTGTACATAGGAAACTATGCGTTAAAAATGCACAGCGTATGAAAAAAATCACTCACCAGCGCTTAGTGTACTATTTTATTTCAATATTTTTTACGTAAACAGCGTTTTTATTTATGGGTATATCATTTATAAATCAATTTTTTAATGTTTTTTAATGATTCTGCGAAATAAACTCAAGAGATTGCGTCCATGTGAGGGGACACGTCGAGTTCTCAAGAATACGATATAAAAAATTAAGTGCCTTCTCTCAAACTGTACATGGTCATAGGTGTTTCTTCGTGATTTCTAATTGCTAGAAAAGACGGTCAGTCTAGTACCTGATGAAACTAAGATCTAATAGCCATGTTATAGATTTCTAGTAAAAAGTCATTTTCCAATCCAGCTGTATATAGCATTTTATAGCATGGCATATCCCAAGGCCACACTCATAAGTGATTATTTGTACGATGCATGAAAAGTTGCGAAAACCCTTCACTCGTAAAGGTAAATTTGATGAGCAAAAAAAAAATATCCGATGACGAATAAATATGCAAATTCTCCTTCGTACTTTATCGTACAGTAAAATGTGCATGATTGTTGTTATTCGAAATAAATTTTGTTTCATATTAAATATTGAAAAATTATTTATCGGAAGAACAACGAATAGATGAAAGCTGTAGAAATATTTGTTACTCCTGATTGGCTCGTGTGTTTAAGATGATGCCATTTATTTAGAATAAACATGACTTTGCTGGAATTTGTTGAGACCCAATTTTCTTTTCATTTGCACAAATGAATATTTAGCTCAAATGTGAATGGAGAAGATTAACGTTTTTTATTCTTCGTAATTTACATCGTCGAACAGGTGGGTACGGACGTAGAGCATTAATTGAAAGTTTATTTGAGACAGGTGTAAAAATTGGTGGATGTGAGAGAGGTGCGGAATATTATTGACGTATACGAGTCTCATTCGTAATTCAATATTACCGGTCAAGTATGCTTGCAATAATATTCTTACATGCCCTATATAATCATTCGAATAGTATGATCACGTGCGCCATAAATTGCACACGCGGAGACAAAAACGTTAAAATAAAATACGGAAAAGGAATGGATAATTATTTACTAAAATCGAATTCATATGGAATATAAAAAGTCATTGGAATAAACATCATTGAAATATGTTATTTACTGATGTGCCGATTCCTTTTTTACCCTCAATCATTCCTCAAAATGAAATTCATTGAAAAAAAGTTGAATACAATTAATTTACGATTAACGATAAAATGTTTAATTTTTCAAAATCACCGTTTTCCAAAATATATAAACTTGATAATGATGAAAATCGAGAAATTACTTATCGCGTTAGAATCATTCGATTTTATTTTTAATTCGAAGAAACATTACTCAATAAAAAAATTGTTTCGCTGAGTAGGCAGGATTACAATTTATAATTTCAAGGTATATTACGATATTTGTTTCCAATATTTAAAAAATTAATTAAGTACTAAACACCGCTAATTTTACGCGATGCCTATTTCCGTTTTTCAATTTGTGGTTTTTCTAAAGGTACAACGAATGATGTTATCCGACTTCGTGCATCTATTGAATTCCTCCTCCTTCAGGATATTCAAGATACACAATGTAGCACGAGGTAAAGGAGAGAAACCACGTATGGAAGGGAAGAAGAAAGAACGAAAGAAAGATTAAAAACCTTGAGAAGTGGTTGCCTCCTCTGTAGTCGCCGATAAATACTCGCTCTTTTGCGGTTCTCATCGTCTCCTCGTGGGAGAGACCATAGGAATTCGAATTGCCTAATTAGTATTCGCAACTCGTCCTGTTTCGTAGCAAACTCTGTGGATACAAGAATATCACTATTTGTATAGTCTTCGGTGCTACCTCTCTCTATGTTTGCTTGTTTTACCAATAAATGTACTCCCTCTTATCGAATTACACACTGCAGACATACGCGAATTTATGATCTTCGACCTTGAATGCACAATTAAAAGTTTTCATTGAAATCCTGAGAAACATTTCCATCAATTTTCTTTCCTAGCCTATGAGACCAAAAGTGTCTATTGATGGGTTTTAAAAAACTTGCAAGGAAAACTATCTGTTAAAAATGTGTTAAATTTTTCCTGATTGAAAGGTCCATCTGTGAAATATGATATTCAATTATTGAACATAAAATGCGTCGTTTGTGAACCAAGAAAAAGTGGAAAACTTACTACGAAGCAAAAAAATCCCTGGTTAACTAACAAATTTCAATGTGAAAAATAAAACTGAAAATTGATCATCGAAATTGATTGGAGAACGTATACAAAAAAATATGAATAATACAAAATAAAAATGTTATCTCGTATTTCATTTTAGCGTGCAATTAAAAATCGTCTTCGCTGGAATATTTACTATAAAATGTCAAGGATATATAGGTAAACCCTCGAGCTAGAGATGGGTCCTGAATTAATTCGTTAATCGTCTTAAATGAGATTCATTCATTATTCACGCTCAAAATTCAACATGGGTGGATAAGAGTAATCCTGAGATAAAATTAATATTTACTCGATGAAATTTCTACGTAAATATGTGTTCTTACCTCAGCCTTAAATCCCATATTCTCAAAGTTTTTGTGTCGTTCGTGAAATGTTGTCAAAATGAATGTCAGGGTTGACTCTGAATTGACGACAAAAAGTTTGTAGCATTGACGTTTATACGCCGTTGGAACGTGGGGGAAAATAATTTCTCCATTTATTCGAAAAAGAAAAAAAAACATAAAACGTTTCAATTTTTTTTCACTTATTCATTTTTTTCGTCCCGAAAAGAACGCACGCATTATCGTAGCTAAAAATGGTATATAGATTTTGGACTCTACTAAAGGAAAGTGTGCCTCACGCAATTAACGCCTCACGAAAAATCACCTTGAAACGGTCCGGTCGCATTGATGGTGGATCAATAATTTTTAATTACATTCATATATACAACGAACCCAAACGTCAAACGTTAAATCGTTTCGTTAAACGAATTGTTTAGCCAAACGATCGTGAAATAACATTAGAATTGCTAGCATTTAACGATCTTTCAGCAACAATTGGAATGTATGGGCAACTCTATTAACGATTGTAAGTTAATCGATCTTTGTGCACGATCGAATGACTTAGAACATTTATAGATACGTGCACGTACGTGTGTGTGTCTCATACGTAGCGCCGGTTGTAACTCTTCTTTCCTTTTACCCCGCCACAGAGGAGATAAGATAAGGGTTAGTGATGTGTAAGCGAGTGCTATAACAATTATGGTATCAATATATACATCGGGAATTAAAGTCGCCCGGGCTGCACGCATCGTGAAGCAACGTGAAATACAATAGTCGAGTATATTCATGGAACCATAAACATGCACATGGTATCCTCGCTTGTTCGCTTCGAGCAATGGACACTCTATCACCGCATTCTTTCTAAATTAGATCCCTTTTCACATACATGGGTCGTTCTGCATATACTTTGATGATTTTCAACCATAATTGTGTTAACTTTGTTACAGTATTTCTCTACACCGTTCTTTTATCTTTAGGACGAGCTCAAGGTTAAAAAAACGGTTATCATGAGAATTGAAAATGTCGGGAGATTATAAAAAATCGTTACTTTTCTTTAGCTTGAATATAGGAATTCTTTAAAAATTACCTTTTCTCGATAAAATTATTCATAAATGTTTTATACGGATTGAAAATTAACACTCCATCGGTTCAAAGTATTTATCATGGTCATGATGATGTTTTGCTGTTTAAAACTCGCATTCTTCGTTCGTAGGCTTGAGAAATCGATTAAAAAACGATATGGAAAAGTAATGGATCAAGTTCTAGGGTTTGAACAAAGAGCAGACGTTTATTCGAGGTGCTATTAAATGTTCCATATACAGCTGCGAGTTTCGATAAGAGAATTAAAGCGCTTCCAAGACACTTTCGGATCGGTGACTCGATCGTGTGAAACACGCGGATCGTTCAGTGAGTTTAGTCATCGACTTTTCGCGGTAGTTATTTCCTCTCTCGAACCGCGATAAGATTCGATCACGAGCGATCCCATAAATCATACGAAATTTATATATTTACCATTTCATTTATTGACACCAGAGTCGTGTGATCATCATCCAACCAAAAGGCACTGACTGCATTAAATTCGTACTTATAAAATTACCGTTCGTAATATCGATATGGTTGTGATTTAAAAAATGGACTTTTTTTATTTGGTTTTCTTACAAATCTTCACTAACAACGATCAAGAAACTTTAAAATCTCATTGTTCGTTACTGATGCGCAAGGAACGCAATGAGGAAGTGGAATGATCGTGTAAAATTGGCAGCTCTTTTCCGGTACGCGATACTAAATTAATTTCAATTGTAATTTATTTTTGAAGTACAAAAAAATTACCACAAAATCAACCGTTGAACTGGACATTTTATTTCATTTTTTCAGTTTGTATAGAAGAATGATTTTATTCAGAAAAAAAACCTTTATAAAGTGAACTCACTCGTCTCGTTACTCGTCTTTATCAACAATCCCGTCGTTGCAACTTCACGTTAACGGAACTTGAGGATTGTTGGGTCTCGAGAGAAAAAAGAAAAAATTGTTGGGTCTCGGGAAAAAAAAAAGAATTGTTCGGTTGCCCATGGGAAAATTTGGTCGTACTTTTTTCTTTCGATTTTGCCGCATCGTTTCGAGTTATGTACGTATACCCGTACCCGAACGAATTCGTATATATAGATTTATAGTGACTATTCTGGTAGAATCTATTTCCATTTAAATACCTGGCCTCGATGTTCCCGTGTGTACAGTTTTCTTGTTTTGCGATCACTCTCGTGATCCGTTCTCGTTTCGTCCGCACAAGCACAAACCTTGTCTAATATATATCGGCAGGTTTTCCTGCTTCGATCTGTACGAACATGCAGTGGACACTCGAACGATAAATGTTATAACTTCGGAAGAGAATTTGCGCCCACTCATGCATACAAAAAACTATATTCCAATCCCCATAAGGTGTGCAACCTTACGACATGTAAGGCACTGGATACGATCTGCTCCAGTAATAGGAAAGGTGGGGTAACATGGACCCTCTGGAGATAAAACCTCTGGAGTTGTGTCAAAAATTTCTTAAGAACAAGATCAATTCCAATTATTATTATTTTTTCAAACTGAAAAAATGTATCAATTAATAAAACTTTTCTTTCGTTTAAAAGACATATTGTTGTCAATAAAAGTAAAATTTTACATTGGAAGGAAAAAAGGAATCGATGAGTTATGGCTGCAGTTTTTGTAAAATCGTTTTTCTGTTGAATTCTTTTTTTTCTCAATTAACAAAAACTTCCTCATAGCTGTAATACGTTGACGATCTTTGAATTTTTTTTAGAAATGACATATACGAAGGTTCGAACTCGGACTTTTCTCGATATAGCATGTGAGCCCTTAATGATTTACTGTTTTTAAAGAATACATAAAAGTTCTTTCTATTCTTCGAATTGGATACTTCAATATTTTTACAAATAAATTAATTCTATTTGTAAAATCTTATTTTTGTGATTTATTTCTTTTTCTTTATATTTTATTAGTAATTTTCATCTTAGCACAATTCGAAATATTAAATGAAAGTTGTAAATCTTGAGTTTTCCTGATTGTACCAGAATATAAATTGAAAAACCGGATAACTGCACCAATTGTAAGTTCAATTACTATAAAATTGCGCCCATTTCGTTCTGAAATTACAAGTTTCATGGTAGTTCATTTTGAACCATATATCTTTCTTCGTTCCCTTCCAATACATCTATAAAATGCACTCCGACGTTAGAGACGAGAAAAGCGCCAGACGTACGTGAGAAAATGGTTCTCCAGGGAGAGTACTTGGACATTTCGTGAAATTACAACATTTACGAGAGTGTCTATGTACACCATGTGCGACTTTTATCGATACATGGTTTGAGCTATTGAAAACATACATGCAGGGCAAGGAAAAATCGCCATTTGTCACATAATAATAACGTTCAAGGATATTATGGAAAATATCATACCATTTTTATTGTTTTCATGAAAGCAGCCCATGAAATCATTTTCGAAAAGAAGTTGAAACACATGGAGTAAACAAATTATCCTTTTTTGTTTGGGTTCCCCGTTAGTTCTTTTGCGTAAAATACATTTCTAGAGACTTCAGAAAGAAATTGAAAATTTGGCTCACAAATTTCACACACTGGGCACGTTTTATTTAAAGGAATTCCCGAATGAACATTTATTTCGCAAAAGTACTTGAAAGAATGTTTTTGCTTATAAAATGTAAAATTCTCTTAAGCGAAACTAACAAAAAATTGAAAAAGACCCGGACTCACATATGTATATTTTGAAAAAAATTAATCGTGATATTATTCAATATTCTGAGTTTATTTCCTAATTTTTGCACTGATATCAATGGATGAAATACTTTCAGCTTTCAACTCAGGTACGGCCCTATAATGATCTACCGTGAAAGATAACATCTTTGCATAACAAAAGGATATGGATGCTAATTATTATTTCATCTTGGCCAGTGTTCCAGTAGTACGATCGTCATAATTACTGATGGTAGTGCGGATCGAGGAGGCTCATCTCCTCTACGGGTATACGACCCCACTTAATTACATAGGAAATTACCTGATCATGGGGTGTGGAGTGAGATGTTTCCCATGTACAATACACGAGAAACATATCACGTCAATTGAATCAAGTTTTGACTTCATTGAAACGTATCTAATCAATCGATTACTCAATTTTTAGAATTCCTTGAAAATACTTGAAACCCTAATATAATTTCTCAACAAACGCTCAGAAAAATGGATCACCCATTTTTCTTGTCAACATCAACAACAAAAAACTAGAAAAAAAAATGGATGCACACTGTAAATTTCGATTAGTTATCAGTCTAACGTGCAGTTGGCTTGAAAATTCATTCTCAATGGTTTGTGGATTCACTGATTACGAAACTGTACTTAAAATTGGGCAACTCACACGATATTTATTGTTTTTGTTAGTTTTCTATCAAAACCAACGGTAGACAAAAATTTGAAAAATTGCCTTAATTCAGATAAGAGTTTAGTAGAAAATGATTTTTTTCATGAAAAAGTATGAAATTTTACTATTTATTTATATGTAGCATTAGCGCAATTAACGGATAATGACTGTTTACACATTTTTTACACTTATAAATGTCACAGGGACCATGTAGAACCAAAAAACCCAGAATTTTTTGGTGTGATAAATTTTTCGGGTTTTCTGACATGTGCTGATATCATTCAAACCCTAACTCCCCAAACTCAGATAATTTTTGTAGATTTAGTAAAAAAAAACGTTTGTAAGAGCTTCACTTCAACAATTTTTATGGTTGCAGGTGCCAACGACATAACAGTCTACCTGACAAATTGTTGAGCATGAATAACGAAGTCGGGAACTTCGTTCCATCAGAAAAAACCGATTGTGAGTATACCGTTGCCGGTGTGAAAACAAACTCGTGTGTATGTGTGTACGATGTTACGTGCATCGAGAACCATTTACATAACAACAAAAGGAACGAATATACAATAAACGAACAAGACGCTCAGGGTCTTCCGTCTCTCTCGCGTTCTTTCTCATTGGATCAACAATCGACTTTTCACTTGCTTCATAAGGAAATTCCAAGTATAACACCCCCAAACAAAGACGCGATAAAAATCTAGAATTTTAAATTACACGGAAAAAATGTACGAGTACATCTATAGCTTTTTTAGTCTATTAAATGGGAAAAAATTGTGAGAAAATAATTTTTTCAAATGTATCCTTACATTTGGATCCACCTCTCGTTTCTGAAAAGGCCTAGTAGCTAATTCACCTGATTACAGACATTAAATGGACTGGTGGACATTCAACCCTTTTTATAGATATAACGATCTTTGTTGCCTGTTATAAGAACGTATCCGTGAAAAAAGTGTAGAAATATTTGAACAGTTATATTCGTCATTTCATCTGATAATTCTGGACGATTTATTATCATGTATAAAAGTCGATATGTGACTAAGCGGATATATGATGTTTTTAATAAATGGATTCTATTGAATCGGTAAGCGTCCCACTTTGTCCAGCCTATCTCAAAACCATATAAATTCCATACAATGTATGTGTGTGCACATTTATGAAATTATATATTATACTAACTGTCCCCGAGCTTTGACCGCAGCAAGAAACATCATTATTGTTAACGCCACTGTGATATTTACATCGCGATTAGCCATTGTTTATCATTCTACACATCATTTTTGGATTCCCTCCTCAGAGCACTCGAAAAAAAATTACGAAAATTTCGATTTTTTTATCAATTGACGAAAACAGCTTCAACTCTTTTTCTATTAGATATAAGAATTCCAGCCACTGTTCATTCTCTTCGTTCCCGCATTATCTCCAAATTGGTTATTCGACTTTACCTTCATATACATTTTTAAAACCCCGGTGAATTTTAGAAGTTCAAAATCGGTTCAATGATTCGGGTGTGAAAAACGACCAAACATATTTTTGAAGTAGAAATGTATAAATATAGCGAAGAATATTTGTACATAATTTTGGAGAGTAAACAAGACAAAAAAATTGAAAAAAAAAAAAAAAAAAAAAAAAAATTTACAGATCGCAATGAAACCGTTACACATTTCTGACTTTTTGACGTTTAACATAACTTGTGATTGACGTTGTAAAAAAAAGTTTAACGCGAAACTAAAAAAAAAAAAATAATCAATTAGTTTTAACGATGGGAATATCGTTTAAAAAAAAACCTAAATCTATCACGTTTAAAACTATTATTTTTTCACAATTTAATTTAAACCAATGGGGCGGTTAGAATAGAATACACTCGCGATTATCAATTGTAGGTCCATGTGCCCAGTTTGTTCAGCTATACGACAACGATCGATTGAATTTAATACCGAACGCTCTTTCGACTATCCTCGACTTCCCGATGAAATTAATAAGCCGGTTACGGCTGTTGCTACTGCAACATTCAACCAGACGAGTCGTTACTCCGTGTTAAATTTTACCACGTTACGTCGGCATAAATTCGCTGTCCTGGTCATTGGCCACCAGCTGTTTTCAGAGCGAGTTAAATGTTTCGGAATTTCCAACATTCTTGGAGCGAATTTCACGTCCACACTGTTGGACTTTTTCCGTTGCATGATTCAAATTATAAATTCTTATGACAATACTGATTTTTTTAAATAAAATCTACAGCGTATGTATTTAATGAAGTTACAACAGAAATAAACTCAGTAATTGAGTAAAAATGACGAAATCAATGAAACCCCTCACAATTCTCCTTAATCACAAACAATTTATTTTCATGATCATTTATCACGACAATCGTTGGAGTGCAACGAAATTTCGTATTTTTTACAACAGAACCAAAAATGTACGTGCTCTGTTTACTTGCGATTTAGAAACAGAATCTATTTAAAAAATTAAAACGATTTTAAAAATGCAAAAAATAAGAACAAAAAAAACACATTTTCCGTTAGATTTCAACGATGCAAACTTCAGTACAATACTGAAATAATAGAAATGAATGTTGAAAGTCTTGAAAGACAAAATAAATGCTTAATGTACATTAATTAATTGAATGTCAAGCCACTTGGTGTCATCAGTTACACACAAATGTGTAGGGCCAACGATTCAAGGGAGTTCACTCGTGTATCGTTATATTAACCTTGCAACAAAGACAAACTCGTTTTCTCTGTGGTTAGCTCAGCCTGCACATCATAGAGTTTATATATATAAACCCTATATATATTTTATATATATAAAAAGAAAGAAATATATTTAGTGTGTAAAACGTCAGAATCCACAAAATGTCAAACTTGTTCCATTATTTATTATTACGAAGAACGCCATTTTGATTGGTAGCAGTAAATTTGTATACAAATGTATTTATACACAAATGTGTATGAGCACTAAAACGCCCCCCTTCAATTTCCTGTACAAAATAATTCTAGCGTCCACATACACATGCAGGAGAAATGGGTGAGTATACTGCACACGCACTCTCAGGAATGAACTTTTTACGCACACCCGATTATCGACACGCGCCCCTGTTCCGTCTCGCGAGGTCGAATCAGCGTTGACAACGATATATACGACGGTGCTACCGCACGGATTGTTATCTCCGATCATGGCACTCGATAAAGTTGAAAAAAAAAGAACAGACTCTCCAACGTTATTCTTGTTCTCTCATCAGTTGGATGAAAAAAAAATACAGATCAACTTCTGTATCGAATACCATTCAGTTGATACCATGAAATATATATCGAGTGTACTCGGATTTTTGTAATTGTTTGTTGATCGTATTTTAATATAAATTCATGCATCGATACTAATTATATTCATTCGTCCATATGTTTCGTATTATTTGGTAAATAGAAACGGAATATAATTGGAGAAAAAATAGCTTGAAAACTACGATTATGTTGCCAGGTACACGTTGCAAGTAACGTATCGATTCATAGTATATTTTCTATATTCACATGACATCTCTCGAAGCCGAGCTTTGAGATAAAGCACTGAGTCGAGATTTTGTGAATCGAGAAGAAAAACATTCAAAGAAAATTCACGTGATTCATGTGGCACTAGCACTTTTTTAACATTTGTTCATATTATCGGAAGGCTAACAAAAAATGGATGAACGAGAGAAAAAACCATTTGAAATTAATTAAATATTGTAATTTTTGTAGAATATTGAACGTAAAAAGTTCGAGGATAAACAACTCGTGAACGAAATGCACAGAAAGATCCTACGGTTTCATCTGAGCATGGCGAGACCCCCCCTCCCGCCCTTCACCCATCGGTCGTTCCTCACGCTACAAAAATTTTCGAACGTGGTCAAAGCTGAAACCGGCTACGATTTACAGCAGGTAGTCGTAGCCCGAAAAAACTCCCATGCAACTGTTCCAGCAACCTGCCGCTGTATTCCTTCTTGGCCCTGTCATGTTATTAAACCAAAAGTATTCCCGAGAAATTATGTAGCAGGACACAAAAAAAACGTAGGTTTCTCGTTTGAACGACGCCAGGAGCACAGATGTACGTTAATTCAATATTCTGTTTCCCTCAAATAGAATCCTAACGCGGTCCGAACACGTTTTCAACGAAGGATGAAAAAAAAACGGAAGGACCGTTAAAAAAAACGTTTCCCACCGATACGAACGTATAGCAATGCGAGAGAAGCTGAAACCAACCGTTCAACACAGTTCGAGCGAATCCTTCGTTCTTACATTCGATTCGTCTAACTCGAGGAGTTGATATTAGAAAGAAGCAGCCTGATATGTAACATGTCGGACTGTGCAATTGTTAGAATACGAACAGTACATATATGTACGGTTTCACCGTGTCTCACACACCATTTTTTAGATGTATACATGTATATAGATAGTCAGTGAATACGAGGTAATCAATCGAAGTAATCTGCAACATGTCACTGTACGCGCAAAGTTTTTTTGTTTCCCACACGTATGCCATTGTATTTCAGGTTAGATATCTATTCTCTTAGCTTTGTGGGCTAACTTTCGTTTACCGTAAACTCATGATTCTCGTAGTACTCACGTTTTGCTTTTTCTTTCCACCAGGCTGTACTCGTATCCTGCTTTGTTTTTAAATCGTAAACTCCACCGTTTGAAAGAGAATTGACACTTAAGCGACGTTTAAATAAGTGACAACAAACGTGAAAACAAAACAAAAATTTAACTCACGTCAAAGGACGAAACGAAACTATACGGATACGAAACACACGCGCACAAGTCACAAAACAGACTGAAGCTCTGAAGCTCGTAGTCTCGTAGCGTTCGAACCTGGTACCTGCACCAGACCCCGCACCAAGCGTTGCCACTGCTGCCGTACGCTTGCGCCGTCTCGCGACCGAATGCTCAACTAACCTAACACTCTTTCCAACATGGCGGCGTAAACCGCCATCGATTTAAATTTTTCTTTGCGTCCTTGTTGTGCAGCAGACTACACTGAATAATGTTAAATCCAATAGAGATGTTCAAAAGAACTCTCTTGATCAACAAATCCTCGCTACAACGGTGACATCACACTTGTATCCGTAAAAAAAATACAATATTTACAATATTAAAAAAAATTGTTCTCAGGCATGGTGGAATAGTTTTCAGCAATAATTTGTATTGTGTTTACAAAAAACTTGCAAACCTTATTTTTCGTGTTCCATATTACGAATATATCAATTAATATTTTTCGATTTGAACAGGTTGATTAATCAATCAGATTAAATTCGCTTTTATCGGCATCGCATCTTCTAAAAATACACGCGAGGTGTCGTCAATTTGTAGATTCAAGTGGCAGATAAGGGTTTGTCTTGTTTTCATCGTCGAGATTCATTGTTGAGTATTCCAATGATGTATGAATTTGTATGTTGAAAAAATAGCAATACACACATTCGTATGATTATAAATATATGTATATTTGCATGGGTTCGTTCGATGTGTAGGCGTTTATACATGAATTTTTTTCCTTTTTTCTTGACGTCTACAGAATTTTAATCGAATGAGGTTTTACAGCGTTTACTGCACATTTATTTCTCTTGTTCCAATTACACGATTGTTATTTAAGTGTATGCCAAATTGTCACAAGTTTTCGTGGATTTTGAAAGACTGAGAACCAATGTAATCTTTCTTCCGAGCCTCGAACGCCTTTGCCCAAAGCGACTTTGCCGATAAAAACGTCTTTCGACCGTCTGTAGGAATTAACGGAATCCTCACTGTCGCTCGGATGGTCAGTATTTCCTGCTTCTTCAATATTGATCTGAAAAAGTGTCAATGATTGTTCTGATTTTCAACACCGAGTCGCCACAAGTACGCGACTGATGGACACAATTTTCAAAGCTGGCCTTTTTTCACGGCGTTTGTAAACAAAAGATTTTAGTTAATTTTTAAGATTTTTTTTCATTGGCTTCAATATTTTTGAATTCGCGTGGAATATGACAGTTGACAGTGTTGAAAAATGTTTCTCCCCAAATTTGAGATCGACGGTAGACTGATGTACATTCATCAGATGATCTACCAATTGGGCGAGTGCGAGACAGAAAAGTGAGAACATAAATAAACGATTTTCTCAGACATCCTCATCATTCCAAGAAAAATAAAAGCTACCGCTTTTTCTCGGACAAAAGGAGAATAGAATGTGAATTATATTTATCGGTAAATATCAAGCTTTTCTGAAAAAATTAACAGCGGGGTTTTCACCGACCGAACCGTAGATAAAAGAGCCAAAAAATCTCAAGACAATTTTATCGTTCAATTTTTATTTAACATATAATTTTTTTCTTGTGATTTCAACCATGTAACCTAAAAATTTTGTCATTGTAATTAGAAAAAAAGTGTCCAATATTCCATGGTGAATTGATAACCCGGTATCTAATCTACATATATGCAAATTGTCTAAAAACTGGTAGCATTTTAATGTGTTTTATCTATTTTAGTGCAACTGAAAACAGTTTTCCCGTTTCATTGCGTATAAATTGGTTGGAAATTAGAATTGTTATAACTCTTAAATGGCTTAGCGTAACCTCTTGAAATTTTTCTACAAGCCATGGAACAATAGTACCAATAATTTGTAAAAATTACATTAACTTGGCATTATCTTTGATACATGTCCCAAACATTTTTAAGAAAATGTGACAAAGTGGTTTACCTTGCTGCAAAGGACAATGAGAAATTGAACCGTGTCCAATTGGTTGTGAAGCAGATCAAATGTTAGAGTCTCATTGAACTCCGGCTGCGCTGTAGATCGTAAAAACTTTGTTTTCTTCTTCTTCATCTTCCTTCCTGTTTTTCCATTCAACATAAGTACTCGAACGTATGGATCTTTAAAAAGAAACAAAATGAAAAGAAACGATTGATGTTCTCGTCAATTAGGAAAGAGATAAAAAAATTTTCATCATTTCCAAGCAACCAAAAAACAAGTTAAACGTCAAAAGTATAATTCGATGAAACTTATTAAAAGCAAGCATTTTAAGTTTCCTCTTAAATCACAAGCAAACAAATGGAAGGTACTAAGTATTTGCGGGCTCCGAGTTAATTTTAAAGTATTTTAAAAATTGATTGTTTGTTTAATTGATCAAAGTTGACTTACTAAAATCTTCCAGGCTTTTGACACTTGGTATGAATTTTAAATCACGCAGCTTCATTATATTGATGGTCAGTCTCTGAGCGGTGGGTAAATAACTTATGCCTAACAAAATATTTCCAAATTCCTGTAAAGTATGAATTTTTATAAAAACTCATGAACAACGATACATTGTTTGTGGCATTTATTATATTAATTAAATTGTAAAGCTATGAATTCTTACCCGGGTGGATGATTTCATTTTATAATTGAAAAGATGTATTTCTGGACTGTACAATACTTTTTTGACATCTTTCAACGCCACTCGTAGATTTGCGAGCTCTGTGTGATTCGCATATCGATCGTGATCGTAAGCTGCTATATCGAGGATCCATTCCTTTATAATAAAACAACAAAATTACCATAAAATATAAACCTTTCAAGTCCTTAAAAAAATTATTGTAACTTTTTTTTTTTTAACTTTGACTATTTTCATCCGTGCTTATCAGTGGTCGATAAAGCAGGCAGGTTTCGAGATTCTCCGGGTATAAAACGAAAACAAAGTATAAAAGTGTCGACAGAACGAAAAATGAATGAACTTTTCGTTGTAGATGTTAGACATGCATTCTTTTGATGTCTTTGAACACAAGGAAATAAAGAAATATTCCAATATAACAAACTGGCATACCTTAGCTTCGTGAGATCGAACATCAGCAACAACAAAAGTCTCTCGATAAATTGGACTTGCCGAATGCCTTATACCTCTCGTTCTAAAGCTGTGTAATTTTATTTTTTTCCTGCTCGTCCAGAATTGTTTGACAATATTGAGAGCAACGTAAGGCTCCAAGGTACAATTGTAGGGTTTCGGTGGTAGATTGGAGACTGCCTGCGTAATAAATATTTTATATTGTAACTATTTTTTCAAATTATAACGTCAATGTAAATAATGGAATAATATATATTTTTTTAAACATTGACCTCGATCCCGATGACGAGTTTTCCCGTTATATTGTCGTCTAGCGGCGGTAAATATTGAAGACTCATCGTCAACTCAGTAGGAAAGTCCTTCAGTCTGTTTTCACTTTTCTGCTCCTCCGCTTTGATGAGATTCTAATGGAATAAAATATCTTGAGAAGTACAAATATAAATATCAATCAATAGCCAACGAACATCAAGGTCAAAATGATCAATTTTTTCGTTTTTATTAAAAATATCTTTACTTTTATCAAATGAACGACTAATTTTTTCTACTTTTATGACTGACTTACTATCGTTGATGCCGTGTCCATCGTCTCAAATTGGACATTACTAGAGTTGAGAGATTCCCTTTGAGATTCTGTATGATCACAAGTGCTACCTGCAATTGAACAATAAAAATGATCAATAAAAACGATTCTCACCCTATTTACATTTTTTATGATCTACGGATGATGAGGTTTTAAAAAGCAATTCTTTTTCTTCAAGCCCACAGAGTATTAAATAGTTTCGTTTTTTTTTTTTAATCGATTACGTTTCAAATTAATTTTGATATTAACTCTTCAACAGTCGGCTATCCGTTGTCTTATCTTTTTTATTTGCTTTTTTAATTATTAAACTGCTACAGTCATTATTTGATAATTATACGGTAACCCAAATAGACAAAACTTACACTTTTTAATAAAAAAAAAAAGCATTTTATACTAATTTAATATGGTTAGGATTTTTTTTTTAATTTAAGTTAAATTCAAGTTCAGTTCAGTTCAGTTGAATTATTAAAAATAAAAAATAAAGAAAGAACGGAAATTTTTTATTTTTTTTTTTTATCCGTATGTATAAAGCAAAATGTATATCTCGAAAGGTTAACAGCATTGATAGAATTTTATGAAATTTTCGAATGTTCTTTACCATTTTCATAAAGACTTCCAAGTCGCCAAGATCGATAGCTCACATCACTCAATTTCATGTTATCGTTGCTTGAGCCATTGGCTTGGATTGGGACCGGCTTGTCGTCCGTTTTCGCTGTGAATAGCCAAAAATAGAACGAATGAAAAATCGTTGATAATCACGTCGATCACAATTATTAATCGGAATTAAAGTTAAGTGAAGCAAGAGAACGGAAAATATGAAAATTAGATCATGACACGTATGTGTGATGACAACTATCGTTAGAGTAGCAGTCACGGTCCGTTGAAGACGTGATGGTGATTTAATAGCATGCCCGAGGACGACCATTGGACCATCTGGGCGTCTTCATCTCCAGACTCATTGAATATTTATAAGCGTTTCCATTTTTTTGCACTGACAACTGGTGACCAATGAAGGCAAACCATTAAATGAATTTATGCAACTTAAACATGAACAAATTAACGGCTCTATCTTTTTTATTTTCTAACTTCATTGCATATTTATACATTTTTCTATAATTGTTACTTCAAATTAGAAACTTGAAAATTTAGGCTCAGAAACAATTTCATAAAACAGTGTTCGTTGTACAAACAACGAGGTTTTTTCAAATTTATTCTCCGGTCAAAGGTTTCTCGAGTTTAGTAAAAAGATTCTCATATCCTTGATACATTATAAGAGTTGGTCACCTAACCAGGTGGTGAGGGCGATAAAAAAAGCCTCTGGAGCAAATTCACGTTATACTCAAAGAAGATTGACTTTTCGAAAAAAACAAAAGTCACACCTTATACTCTAATGAAAGGACGACAACATGTCACTTTGATTTTTTTTAAAACTCAACCGTGTAGGAGAAAAGTGTAGGAATTTAACCGACTGCGAGACTAGACAGATCGCCTTAAAAGTGAGAACAATTTTATGTTTGAATTCATAAAAACTTAAACGAACAGAATGGCTTATATATTTTGAATCTAATATGAGATACGACTATAAAATATATGAATGGAATAATAATTAAAGAGTCCATTTGTTTTCATATTTATTTTATAATGAGTAAGACTTGCAAAACTGTGCAATTCCATTGAATTGCTCTGCTCGTGCATACGAATATTTTATTTTTATGTCCATAAAAAGTAATGTGTGTTGAGGACACGTAGGTTTGAGATAATTTTTTTTTCTTTGCTTTTGAAACTTTGTACGTCTAATTGCATAACAAATATATCTTTTGTATGAAGGCTTGGTGCAGTAACTCGAGAAAATAAAAGGTATGCGTGACGCTTGGCGAACAGAGGCGTAACGTCTCGAATGAAAATATACACACATATATAAATGTACATAAAATGCATATATATACCAAACTATGCTGTAGTTACGAATACGTTACTATATATGTGGCTTTGAGGCGTGTACGCAAACTGTTTCCTGTGGGAATTACTATACAACAAAAAAAACAAATCGAAATGATACAAAATTTACTGATTACTCAGGTGATTATTGAGTATAAATTTAGACGTGAAGTCTCTTTAGCACATAATAACTCTTTAATAACACTTGCTTTAGAAAAGAGTAATTTTTTTCTCGTATCTATCAAGCAAATACTCAACTTAATGTGTATTGACCCGTTAGTTGTTATCGAGACTATTAAAAAAGGAAGTACGTTTTGTAACTAAGCAAATTAGTATCTTCCACAGGTCAATTATTGAAGTTACTATTAATAAACGAAGTATTAAGCATTCCATCGATCTTTAAGGGCTCCGCATTACGAGGAATGTCGCGTATATTTAATGATGAACATATTTGTATCGATAGTGTGTATTTGATTATAATTCGCGTTAAAGGGACGTAGAGCCACCAATGGTGCTGTTCTTCCTAATAGGAAGGTTTGATGAGGAAACGTGAGGTGAAGATTAAAATACTGATTTAGCCAGTGCAAATGTGTTATATACAGCTGACGAATCGTTAAAAGCCAGGTGCAACGAGAATTCGAGAGTTAATTCAAACACTTCGTTCTTCATGAACGACGATCGATATAAAAACTAGATTGTAACGATGTGTATACTTTGCCGTATCGATACAACCATGTACTTTGATGAATGTTTTAAATTTTGATATCCATTACATTTTTTCAATTACATCAAAACGATTGAGAACGTCAATTCATTTTTCTGATATTTTTGCATTTAAAAACGAGCTTTTGTTTCGTAAACATTTGTGCTGTATGGATTTATTTGCGATTTTCCTTTGATAGAAGGCTTTCTGGAAAATGGTAGTATGACATTGCCATTTACTTCATTTGTGTCAAAAATCAATGTTTAAGAAATTTATTTTTCAGTTTTGGGATCCTACGTATTTTCTGTGCAGGCCATTTCAGGTCTAATTGCCTTATTTCTATCAAAAATCAAATAGGAATTGATATCAGTTCATATTATTGACTCTAAATGAATTCTGAAGATTTTTTTTGTGTCGAAATTATGGAGAAAAACTTGCTTTGAATTTTATCGCAAAAGTTATTGGGAATAGATTATTCTAATGATCTTACGAACTTGGTTGAGCCTATATTTGCTCAATAGAACGACCCATTTTGTACAAATACTACAATAAGGAAAATAAATCATCGGTAGACGAACGAATTTAGGTTACATCTGAGACACTCAGTTTCAAAGGTTTACTGAAGTTTGTATTAAATACGAATTCATTTGAATAAGAATGAATGGTGCAAGTGTGGTCGGATTTTTTTTTCTCTTTTCGAGAACTACAAAAGTAATTATTGCGCCACATCAGCTTACTTCGTCGTCGCATGCATTCGTAGACGAGACAACCAGGTGTGAAGAAACACAAGAGCACCACGAACGTAAGGAATAACGTTCCGGCGCCGATCCCGATCAGAACAATCCGGCCCAATGGGCCAAATAGATGGTCGTACAACATTCACTGCAATTGATTACAGAAAATAATAGTTGATGGAGTATTGTTTCGAAAAAACCATCACGTATGAAATTTCACTTTAATTTTACGTATATTGCATTATGATTTATAATTTTTCATACTTCTTCAATAAGGTTGATTATTTATAAAGAAATTTGAAATTACATCGAAACATAAGAATGTTTGGGACATACGTTAAAAATGGTACCAAGTTGATGAAATTTCTACAGATTATATGTACGTTGTCCCGCGACCGTGTGAAAAATTTCAACAAGATGCACTAAGACGTTTTAGATTTGTAACAATTATAATTTTCAGCTAATTTACAATCAATCAAATGGAAAAACTGTTAGCAGGTGAACTAAAATAGGCACAACGCATTGAAAAAATTATACCAATTTTTCGAACATTTACATACATATAGATTAGACACAGGGTAATCAATTCACGATAAAATATTGGACACTAACTGGATTATTAAAGCGTGAATAAATAAAGTTGGATTAAAGTGATGTCCGAATTCTTATTAGCGACCAAGTATCTTTTCGAATAATTAGGAAAACAAAAACATTCTATTTCACCTCTAAAATCACGGCAGTTTTATCCTCATAGACGTGATAAAAGTCATAAAATTTAATAAATTTCGAATAAAAATCACAACGAACGTTGAAACTGTCTTATGCGTCATTTTGTCACTAGGGACACATTAATCACAGTAAAATGAGAATTTTGGGCACTTTTGTCTACAGTTGTGCCTTCTCACCATCCCTACAGACACATTTTTTTTAACTTTCAAAATAGAGGCATAAATGGTTCATGTAAACACTCCACGATAATACCGGTCACAACATCAGTGAATAAAACACTTTATAGGTTGAATAAAAATTTCTGGAATATTTCATTGTAAGAAAAAAGCATTTTATTGTAGAATAATTTTTTTGGGATAAGTATTTTTCCAACTTTATGAGATGAGAACCGGAATCTATCTACATTATTATCACGTCGTAAAACGACCAGCTCAAACCACAAGTTAACCGCACGCAGGAATAGTAGGATAAAACTTTAAGCACACAACCAACCAGGCTCGATGAATATTTCCTGTAGAAAATCGTCTTGGAAATTCGTGCACGTTTTGTGTTTTCATTATTACACGTAGGATTGATCGAGCCACAAGAATTCATTCAATGGCTAAACGTTGAAGAAACTTGCGATATTATAGAAGAATCATTATTTTATTGTTGTTAAATAAAATTGAAAAATAACGTCATAATCAAAAAATTGAAAAAAATGAAAAACTGGTGATGGTGCCCGAAAAATATGAACGCGACGTGCGTCTCACAACTCCGCGAGTAAAATGACGTAAAATTAAAGACGACTGAAGTCTTCGACACACTTTATCATTCACTCACCAGCTGACAATGCGAGGAAAACGTAAAGTACAATACCGTGAGCTAGTGAAACACACTTGTATCCTTGAAATACGCTGACGGACTATATGGGACTTTTCAGTTCAACCAGAGACTGCTTTTGCATACAACCAAATATAAAGGAAAAATGTAACGATCTTTTTTCACGTACTTTTCACTTACGAAGTATACGGATTAAAAAACTTTCTTCCAATAGATTATGAATCATGTTAAAAAAAAGTTGAGTTCAAATTTTTCGAAACGGCCAACTGAGTCAGAGTCGAACGTCTCATGTGTAAATGGAAAACATCTAAAAGTTGAATTATATTTTCCGAGAACTGGCATTTATGATGGTTGATAAAAATAATTCATTTCCGACCACATTTCATAAATAAAAATTTCTAGTTTTATTCCATCACCATCATCGTCAGTGAAAAAGTTGAATTCATGCATGATGTTTATTGATTTTTCTTTTCTTGTTTTTTTTTCTTCTGTATTTCAAAGAGTAGTAAATAAGGATTGTAACATTCCAGCATTTCTGTTAATAAAAAAAGTATATTTAAAAAAGTGTATTAAGTTGAGAAACACCAAAATGTCTGACTATACTGTTAGACCGTCACGGACAAACGCTAATCGCTCCTGCGAGTTCACGTCGTTATGTAAATTATAACTATTATCGTAGCTCTCAGGTAATCAGGCAGAAGCGACGCGACGTTCCACAAGTTTCGTTACACATTCGAAGGAAGTAAATTGAGCGTTTCCGAATTGCTGTACAATCGGCACAATATCGTCAATTCGATCGTATTACTCCGGAAATGAAATAGAATTAAAAAATGACGACCATGATTCCATATCGACACGAAA
Organism: Campoletis raptor; assembly: GCA_948107755.1. Classification (NCBI taxonomy): domain Eukaryota; kingdom Metazoa; phylum Arthropoda; class Insecta; order Hymenoptera; family Ichneumonidae; genus Campoletis; species Campoletis raptor. The sequence goes on from OX403622.1 coordinate 17,625,190, forward strand.
ATGAACAAAAGTTTTTTTCCAATAACAAGTGGCTCAAGGTTGATGTCAAATTTTACCTTGTCGTTACGGATTGAACACTGTTGAAAAATTCGATTAAACTTTCATTTATTTTTAAGAATATTTACTTGAAATAAGATTTAGCCAAACGAACGAAGAGTATTGATGTTTTGAAAGCTTTAATCGTTTGTACTAAAGTGAAGTTTAACCCTTGACACACTGGGTCAATTTGATCCGGAGAGTATTTCATCAACCTGTCGTCATCAGTCCTTCGATCAGTTTTTTTTTTGTGCAAAAAAACAGGAGTGCGCTTCAAACATTATTTAATAAGTGTGCACCATAAAAATTCGAACATAATCGAATCCTATCATTTGAAAAAAATAATCAGAAACTTTGACTTTTGGAAAAGGGTACGGTTCATTGAAAAAATTACAACTATTACAATTTTTAATATTTGTGGAATTTATACCCTGGGACGTACTCATGGAAAATGATATTGAAAAAAAATAGCCCAAGAATTGGTCGGGACCGAAATGACCCAGTGTGTCAATGAAAGGCTGAGTTTATGAAGAAGAAATTATAACGTTTTCCTACATGTTCATTATGACGAAACGCTTATTCTCCACGGCTCTTTTTACTGACAAATAAATTATATTTATCTATTAGTTATTGAAAGATAAAAATAGATAGATCACTTATACACTTAAACAGTGATCAAATATTTCAAGAGTCCATAATTTGGCTCATGGTAATTTTGTTTTAATTAGATGTTTTCATGCAGCCACTGTCTTCCGGATCAGCAGACACAGCAGAATAAATGTACAAGGTCACATTCGAGATAAGCTCGATCCAGCCAGTGAAGGCTTTACTATTGAACAACATAAAATACCGATTAAAATTGTATAAGAAAACAATAATTTACACTCTGAAACTTCGAGTAATTTTAATATTTCTTATTGCCAATAGAATTTTATCAAACTATTCTTTTGTACAGAAAACAGAAATCAACTGAACAAAGACGTATATTACTTGAGAAATTTGTAGCGATTGTCGCTGCTCTTGATAACCTCTCGAAAACACAGGAAGATTTATGATGATCGAAAGAGTGCGGAAAAAATTTGTCGACAAGACTACCTGTACGTGCACAACTATCCACATTGCTACAACTTCACTATTCGTTAAACACGCACTTCATAATATCACATGAGATGATGCTATTTACATAATTTACTGAGAAAAATCAAATAAAACTGCTAAATACAGTGCTATACAAAATGTTTAATCTAGTGTCAATTGTAATCCGATTCATTCATCAATTATATCAAATAACAAATTCAATTGAGACATTGACTATAATTATATAAATTCTGACAATGAGATTAATAATTACAACAATTTTTGATACTCACTTGACCAAAAACATATCCCATTGCACTAAAAATCGTCATTGTGATCTCACGTGTTGAAAAAAAAACACTGTTTTCAATTGCTGCAAGAACAAGTCGATGATTTTGTTTTACTCACGATTTTATTGTTCTTTTCGTTGAATCAGAATTATTTTGAAAACTAGTTGTTTTACTTGAGCATCAAAATAAATTGTTTGTAGGAATAATTACGATATTGTGTTTAACGGAAGCGAACGCGACACAAACAACCTGCGCGCGCTATTCCAGCACCTTCTGATTCGACTATCGGTAACGCCTCTACGCGACAGAGTTTCTTCCGCCGTATACACAATGACGGCGATGTACACGAGTGTAATACTTTGCGAACGACGACGCTCGTGTTTGCATTAACTATGTCGTATGTGTGCTCGTACATACGAATGAGTAACCGCGATTGCATATATACACAACTGTTGTGCGGGTTATAACCACGATAACTACGATCTTCTACCGTGCTGCCGCAGAACGACTACAACAAATACCAAAATCATTGTACTTGCTGATTCATAACTATACGAGACTTTAAATGTGCCATTTTTATCTTTTTCTTATATTTTTTCTATTTTCTATACGATCCAGTATTCTCTCTTTTTTGGCTATTGACCAGCTGATCAAGGTGACCATGCAATAGAATGGAGATTAAGAATAATATTGACATCGACGAAATACCATAGTTAATATCAGATCGAACCAAATTTCGTGAAGGTTGACTTGATTGTTCATTTTTTTTTAAATATTGTAGGAGATTTTAGTGTAAAGTGCCTTCATGTGAATAATTACGTTTGTTTGTGTTTTTTGTTATTTTGTATTTGCTGGAACGATGTCCTTAGAATTTTGATAATTATTTGCCGAATCAATCATTTGTGGACTGTTCTGTATAATGAGTTGATACTCTGAATAAATTTTTCTTATATTAATTTGGATACTTCTTAATTATTAAAAAATAGGAACGTTCAGGTACTTTTTGTAAAGAAAATAAATTTCTATCTTTGTAGTAACAGTTTTTAATAACCCTGTATAATTGTACTTTGCTAAGCTAGTGGGATCGTCACATCGCACTTTTGACATCGTTGATAACTCACGTACACATACGTAACTAGCTTTCGTAAAATGTTATCCTGTGTTGCTTGGTATAGTTGCCGGAAGTAACGGTTCTGGCAATTTTTAATTTAATCGATATTTTTGGTCGACGGGTATACGTTCTTACAATTTTTTCAAGAAACGTTTTTGACGTTTTCTCAGTACATATCAATTCTGTATACGCGCAGTTTCATCTACAATATTTTTTTTTCTGTAATTTTTTGACAGGCGATGTGACATATTTACGAGCAAAATAATTGATGCTGTAGGCCCAGGGGTTCGGTAGATTATGGACAGGGATATGAAATTGATAAATGTACTGTCGAAAAAAAAATAACAGCAAGGCAAAATGAATTTATTTCATATTATCTGAGGGCACTGACTGATAAAACGTGGAAAAACGTTATTGCGAATATATTTTGTGAAAAATATCATTAGTTGAACTTCAATGGAAATTTTCTAGGTAATTCACAGTCCTAGCCAAGTTTCAACTTTGTTGACTTTGTTATAATTTCATAAAGATTATTGAAATATTAGTTGTTATATTGTATAATATGAATAAACTCCCGAAAAAAATCGAGGGGAAAATATTTTATGACGTTTGGAGTTTGATAAATAAGGACCTTTGCCGCATCTAATGGACATTAGAGCTTACAACTTATAAATTACGATTTGGATGATAAAAAAATCTTCCAGGAACACTTGGAGAACGTAAAATTCTTGTTCTTGAGCATACACTGGACAAATTTTTATTCAAGATTGATTGAGCTCATATTTATTGTAACGAAACAATATTGTATAAAAATATTATGCGTGTGCACAATTTTCATTATTTTCCTTCTGAACATTTTCCTCCGTCTGTCATAGTCCACAAATAAGTTACGACACGAGGAGGAAGAAAATTGAATTTTATATTAGCGTGTTCTATTCATGTTAATATATTATTAATATTATTATTATTGTTATTATTATTATTATTATTATTACGAAACTGCGGGGCGTTCTCCAACTGAGTAAGACAAGAACCACGTGCAAGTAATTTAATCGGGGCGGACAATCATGCTGTCTTCCTTCTGACTGATTTCCCTTTTACAATCAAACGCTATTTTTCGCTGCCATTCACGTACAACGCAGCGAGAGTGAATTCCACGTCAGAATTACATGATTTCGTTCTGTTTTTTTCCCTTTTTACGGAAGTCCTGGTAATAAATGCCGGATATGAGTGATCGATATGTCGAGAACAAACATGACAATTTTCGTGTTTCTTGAATTGATGGCTCGTTCATTCAGAATCGGTTTAATTTTGGATATTCTTGCATGGCATCACAATATACGATTCCGATTGAAATTTGAAATATTTCTAAGTTCGAAGGCTCCCAAAAAGAAAATTAGATTTCAAACCATAAAATTATTTCATGAAAAGGATTGCACATGCATGCGACAAAGTTTTTGCTCTCTGAAAAAAGGTAAAAAATATTTAAAAAATGATTCAATCATTTTTGACTTACTTTATAATTTCCATAAATCCCTCGAGGTGACAGAGTCATGGGAATGTTTCTAGATGTAGAATGTCTCGTGCGGTGTTATACCTGAAGCCTCGACGATCAAAGATCATTGGCGCAAGGTTGCAAACATCACAGAGAAGCGTTTTCGACCCCGAACAGCAACAACACTTTTATTTTTGTTCGTTGTCGAGATTGCACTTTGAGGATTCCCAACCGTCGATTCCACAATAGAATTGTAATTTTTTTAATTATCCGATTAGCCATATCTTTGGAATGAAAAAAAAGGGAACGTATGAGTAAAGAAACGTCGAGTTCGCGAGCTCGCGAAATGAATAACTTATACAAAAGTACCGGTAAAGTGGGGGCAGCACAAATCGTCGAAGAGAGAGTCGCAAGAATAAAAAGTATGAGTGTATGTGCGTTGTACGAAACTCCCGGGTTTCATGGTGTTGACCTCGATCCTCGATCGCTCGATCCCAAGCTCGTGTCTCCATCGACTCCTTTCACTTGAAAAATATCTTCTTCGACTTCTTTACGCACCGTCGAAGCTCTTTAGTTTACAACTGCACATCGTCACAAATCGTTCGATCATTTTATCATACGATTCAACGGTATTCAATGTCTACTATTGTTTGAAAACGAACTCCCGGTTATATTGATCGACAATTTTTTCTCATAAGCAACGATCAGTTATTACCCTTTTGTACAGGTTTGTATAAGTGAAAATTGATTGGATTAAGGATTACAGTGATTTCAATGCTTTATCGTGTCAACGTCGTAGGAATCTTTGAATCGAATAGTGAATAGAGATTTTTTAAAAACAATACACATTATTGTTTTGCAATATTTCAAAAAACGGAAATACTATTTGGTCATTTTGATTGACCGGCGTAATGCCCGCGATTTTCAACGAACATGTGCTCAAACGTAAAACAATTGAAAGAAATTAGTAGTAATTTAGGGACTACTTTATTCGCTTGCCATCAGTAACCCTTCGGTCGGATTTTATTGAAATTAATAGACACTACGCTCTAAATGTTCCTGTATATGATTGCGTTATAAAAATAAGAGAAATATCAAATTACATGGTTTGAAAGGATGAATTAAAATTTTTATCTTTTAGAAAAATGAGCATTGTACTAAAACAATCATAATTTCATAATTATTTCGATTTTCAATATTTTGGAGATTAATAGCCAGCGTTATAGTACTCATGAAAAATTGCTGCCCTCGATTAATCATTATTGTGTCAAATGCAATGAAACATCATGTAATCCAATTCCAGAACACACGATCATGCTACGGCGATACGCTTAGGACAACCTTTGATTCCTGGATCCTTCGTAAAATCGTTGAAATAATCATGAAAACAAATTTCATGAAAATTAGCATTTTATTGCTTTTCTATGACTGTAAGTACAATATAACTGTTTTTAAAATAAATTATATGGAAGATGAACATAATGTGTCTAACAGCTAATCTGAAGTGTTCGGCCGGGTGTAAATATCATTTTATTACAATGTTTTGTCTTCACTCGATCACCGCATAAAAATGCAATTATTCTACAGGTGTGACTGCATTGATTATTCCGGAAGAATTTCCAACAATACTTTCTCTCATCTATTCAAACATCCCACCCATAAAAAAAGGTAATTTGGAAATTCCATGAGACAATTTTTATTTCGATCGCGCTTTTTGGGTCATTTAGGAAAATAAGCAGTTCGTGGGTTTTTCATCAAGTTTCTGTCTGTTTATTAATTTTTCGGAACAGAGATATTAAGACCCGGCACCAAATAGTCTGAGAAAAAAAGAATTTGATTTTCACTTTCACTGTTTTCCAACTGGAAGCAAAACTTCAATAGTGCAATGTACATTTGAGTAAGTGCTGAGGATCGCGTGACGCTTGGATGTCAACTATCAATTATATACCATAAATTGCCCTATTCCGCAAGAATCCGTAACATTACGATAATATTTACTTTTACTTTCAAAACGTTAAATTCTTCCTAAACACGCTAGGAACGGATTCCCGACTCGGAGTTGGCTTCAGACTTGGAGAACATGCAGATTTCCAGGTTCTCGTGGAACTTGGACCTCAGAAAGAAACGGATCCTCTTGGTAACAGTGACTCAAAGAGACGAAGGATGGTGAGGATACATATAAATATATATATATATATTTTTTTTACTATATTCTGATTTTGACGTTTCAGTATAAAATTACGATTATTATACATTTTATTATCGTAATACTGAAGAAAAAGCCCATATTAGAATAAAACTTACCACGAGATTCAAAAAAAAAAAACTGACACAGAGGGCAGTCGCTTAATTTAACTTTTTCATCTCGTGCATGCTAATGACCCATGTTCCGTTATTTTCATCAGGCAACTTACAGCGCTGCCATGAGAGGAGAACTTGGACCTTGGGCGCAATCGGTTGCTAAATATCAAACCCAGTTGAGGATTCAAAATGAATTGGAAAAAATGAAACAGCTCGAGGACAAATTAACGAAGATAAAGCTCGAAAATGGACAAAAACTGGAGCATAAAAAGGTTTTAAAATCATTCAGATATCAAATGAAAATACATTACTTCTTGAATCCTTCGTCAACATTTCGAGAATCATGATTCCATGGTGTCATTACATCGATCATTTTACTATAATAAAATGAAAATCAGCGACACGATGAAATCTTACGTGAATGACATTGAAAAACTTATCAACTTTATAATGAACATTTTCGGTATATCCGCTAATTATTGTTTTAGGCGTCCAGTAACGACTGGTTAACGAAATGGAGCAAAGGCTTAGATTCGACAGCTGAAAAAGCTTCGACAATGAAATTGGCACCGATGGAGACAATTACCCTTAACGTTAAAGATGATAAACGGATTGAAAGTAGGATCGATCGACTGACAAACATCGATGACAAAGTTGGAGACCTTCAAAAATTGTTTAAACAGCAACCAACAAGTTAATTTTTTTTATTTTCATGACAAACGCTGTTGTATTCTTAGTGAATTAACGTTGAACAAGAAATTTGGAAAAAAAAAAACTACGTCACTAATTGTTTCGTCGATCAAAAACGCAGTATCCTTCGGTAAGAACATTTGTTGGAATTCCACAATGAGAAAAAATCAATTTAATCGTTTACAGGTAACTTATCGACGGTGAGCGCGTAATTTCCTAGCATCGATATATGCGAAAAAAATGTTACCGATAAATGTAAGAAAAAATAAGATTCCAGCCCACATAATTTTGCTGGACTTTTTATAAAATCTCATATCGACAGAGTTAACAGTAAAATTATTAAAAATTTACCACCAAGAGATAATTTGATAGCGAAACTAATCATGGATTATTTTGTCAAAAGAAATTTTCTTCATTATAATGAATACTGATATTGTTTTTCGTAGACATTTTCGACATTAAAAAAAAATTATATCTCTTGTCAGCTTTCACGCTGTTCCTTCCCCAGACTCAGGAGACTTTCTTCTTCCCTAAAATCTAAAAGTACTCGATATAAAAAGTCATCTGAATAATTTATAGTGTAATGAAAGCTCGAAAGCGAATTCCTAAAATGATAAAACGCCTCGTATCATTGTTAGTGATTTTTATTTTCTGTCTATACTTCAGAAAATGTATTCACCGAATCAAAGTCATATTTGAAAAAGGCCATGTTGTTCGTATTGAACAAAAAGTTTATCCTTGTTAAGGAGGTCATAAGAAATACCTTCTACAAATTTGTTGAACGTTGTTTCTTTCGTATATTGTCATTTTTTTTTAGAGAGCAAACCAGATGTACAGATTTCACTATTAAATTCATTATAAGATAAAATAAAATGTAACAATGCAGTTGATTGTATTGCGAATTGTGACGGCCCAGTGTTCCATCTTAATAGACCCCGCTCATCTTCATTTTTTCCCATTGTCACTGGATCGCAAGTGCCACCTGTATTCGATTTACAAGTCTGTTGAATCTAATTTTCTGTAAAGTGTTCGATCTTGCAATTCCATACTTGGCCAATTCATCTAATTTATAAAAAATCTTTGGTTTTTAATTAAAATATAATGGTCAAATTTTGTCAGTAGGGCAGAGAGCGTGAGGAACGATTCAGTGACGATGAGAGAAAATAAAAGTAAATCGCAGGAGCTCGATTTCAGGATATTTATTCTCCCTCTTGCGAATCGTTTATTTAGATAGAATACTGGAGCATCACTGTATTGAATAATATGCTCCTGTAAAAATATAAATCGTCAATGACATGAAATATGTAAAAACCATTTGTTTAGACACTTTTATTGCGTTATATTACACGAAATATTTATATTTATATTTATATAATATATATATAGAATTTATATATAATTTATCACGATAAGTAATTACATTTGGTATCTCCTGGTTCGCGACTCACGATTAATCATAACGATCGGTTATTTTACCTCACGGGATCATAAAGATTTACGTCACTAGTACAACCTGTCTTTACGATTATTTTTTGGGAGACACGTTGCGACGATATAGATACACCCACAATTCTAATTACAATATGATACACGGTCCGAGATTTCGAATTATTTATTTTTATTTTTCCCGGGATTTGATTTTCTTTCCGAAGCAATAGATTTTCATTCGTTCAAATTGAAATGACAATTCCATGACGCAAATTTCTCGTGGAATATCCAATTATCGTAACAAATCATACAAACATCCTTCGTTTTTCGTTGCTGTTACGATAACGTATTTTTGTGTTTCTTTGAGGACTTTTAACTCTAAAGATCGATAAACGATCTTATCACGTAACATTTATTTCCTCGTCATCCTCATTGTCCGTATAATCCTCCGATCTTTTCGGACTCGATGGTGGACTCGTATCGTTGAAATCAATTCGGGGCTTTTCACCATCGGCATCGCTCAAATCAGGATGAGGATTGTTTTTGTTCGGCAACGTTTGTTCCCGCGAACCACCCTTTGCCAATAGCTGTCGTTCCTTTGTGTTTCGCCATTTCATTCGACGATTTTGAAACCATATTTTAACCTAAAACAAACGCGTTGCAAGGTTAGTTCAAAAAAATTACGAATTCAAATATGAATTGATGTTCTCTCTAAACTTTTTCTATGTCGTTCTTTTCTTTGATAAAATTTAGTGGAAATGTCCATCTGGACGATTCCATAACTACTGGATTGAGACCTAAGGAATATATTCTGACCTGAAAATATTCTCAATGGCTCAGAACGATTTCATCAATTATATTTTCGTTAGCCAATATTCTTTTATTGAAAAAAAGACGAAAGTTTCAAATATCCTCTTTGGCAGAACGATCGTTTCATAAGATAGAGCAAATTATTTCCTCATGGCGAATCGCTAAGGGTGAAATAAAAATTCATCGTCCCTCGTTCTTTATCGTGTGCGGTTTTTTTTTGCGTTCTTTATCGCTAAAAGAAAGCCGATAGAGTTACCCCGATGGAATTTTCAAGAGTTGTGGGAGTGGGGGAGGAACGACGGATGAAACGGAAGTCGGAGGGATGGAACGGGCAACGATATCGAGAGGAATATGACAGGGGAGTTAAACGGGGATTACAGCTCGCTAAACGCTCCGTTGGGTATACTCGCGACGGGGGTTTATTTCAATCTTGCGGGGGTTGAAGGCACACGCGCCTTACCGTCGTCTCTTACACCCCTCGATCCAATCGGAACGTCCGGGTCCCGCCCTATCACCAATCGTTGCAGTGGACTACATTCGTATATATGTATTTATGTAAGGGGAATAAATGTATGGGCAATTCTACGCTTCACGGGCCATCTCTTATCCCAGAGCGTTGAACGTCTCATTTATTTTCTGCACTTTCTCATAGACAGAACATTTGAATGTTAATCTTTTTCAAGTGAACTTCACAAAGCACGAGGATCATCAATATTTCATTCCCAGGACATTCCTAACAAAGTTTAAATCTTATTTATAAGATTACTGAACATTCTTAAGAAAAAAAAAATGTACGAGTGTATCACAAATAACTAAATTTCGAATTTTCCTAATAAGTTTTGTCCAATAAAATCTGCGCACTAATTTTTGAAAACTGGACAAATAATTGTGGAGGTTTTACAAAAGTGGCCGCGATAAAAACTTTTTTCAATGCATTCTTTTGCTTAAGGTGTAGAAAGTCTCGCCATAGTCACGTTCAAAAGTTGACGCTGTGGGTACTTTTGAAAAACTTGGATAAAATCTGCGGAATAATCCAATAATGTTAGTTTTTATATCTTATAAGAATATAAAAACTTGTAAGATTTCGCGAAAAATGTCTAATATGAAGTTTAGAGTTTCAGAAGTAACCACGTTTTCCATTAGCGGATACACAGTTCTTATACTTCATTTTGCTGTATCTTCAAAAAGAAAATGGTAAAAATTCTTGTAACTTTGTAATTGAGGAAAAAATTAACAAATCTGTACAAGACTTTCGGAATTTTTATATTGTTCCCTATGAGAACGCGTTTAAATGTCTGCAATTTTCGATTGACACTATCTGGAATATGGAACGGTGAACCCTTTCGGAATTGTATAATGTTTTATAATATTGCCCTGAATCGTTATTTAATACTCAATAAATTACATTATTTCTTTCTCGAAAAGATATTTCAGACAAATGAGTTCTGCAGATTTCTCGTTTTATAAAGCACACAGCATACTCTTCATAATCTCATTAGATTGTCAAACTCATTTCTTACCCAAACTAATGTTTCTGGGTTCACTAACTACGAATCTGAAGACAGAATTTCGAAATTTAAATTTGATTGATTCTCTACTTCTTAAAACAAAAACCACCTCACAAAGAGTGTTTGTGAAAAAATTGTCATTGCAAACTACGTAGTCGTTGAATAGAGAATGTATATTTTTCATGAAAAAGTAAGGAATTTGACTATTTGCTTGTAGGTAGTGTTGGTGCAAATAACAAATAATGATTGATGTTTGTCATTTTAACATACATGTGAGAATATCCCAAGGATCATCTAGAAGGAGAACGTCCGGTATTTGTTATTGATAGTATTAGGTAAATAATTAAAGCACCGAAAAAAAAAAATTGGTAGGGAATCGTAAGTTCTACTCTGCCTCAAAATATAACGCGATTTCTTTCAACATCCAAAGCCCCATATATTGATTTCACAGTTCCTATGAACTCTTGAATCCTCCTTATAATTTAATTCTCCAATGTACTCAGACGGGATGAATACATACCTACACCCACGCGTACGGTCTAGTAACCATTCCAAGTCAACATATATGTATATTCAGAAGCTTCTCATCCCCTTTGCCACGTGTATCGAAATGTAAATGTGCAGCATGCGAATTCCCCTCAACATATTTCCATATCTCGCGTCTGTTCACGTACGTGTTCTCACGAACAATAACACGAAAACTCGAGAATAGCGATAGGCAATGACAATTTCAAGTGTTCCTTTTCTTTTGTTTTTTACGCTATTCGAAAATATATTCGTAGCGAATATTACTGATGCCCAACAATTCCAAACCTGAATGGAATATTTATACAATTTTTTTTCATCTTTTATTCTGTTCTCATTTTTCAAATACACGACAAAATAATTTATAACGATATTCGAAAAATCGAATTAATCGTGAGTTTTGCCAGTATTTTAGCGATATAACATTGAAGAAAAAATATTTTATCATAATTCATAAAATCGACGAATCGACGAACAGTTTGATGAGAACAAATCGTTCAGTCGAAATTTCTAAGCTTTTTCGGACATGTACTTATGATTATTTTCGTGGGCTCATGAGCGAATATAACTCTATGAAATCCCTAGTACATATTTATGGGTTTCCTATGAATTTGGATGCCAATCATATTTAGTCAAAGTTTCGTGTGTTGGCATTAGTTGAATTGTTACGTATAATTTTCATATCCATAAAATACACTCTAAAGTTTGCACCACCTCAAGACCACCTTCGCAGCATTTCATCGCGAGGTTAGTGTTTTTGCAACAGCGGAATGTTGACCCTAGGCATCAGCAGTAGCAAGAATACCCCTCTATCGTCGTGGATTGATTTTATATTCTCTCAGTGTGTTGGAACTGCTCTGCTTTTCGAACTTTCATTCGGATACTGAAAAGGGCGTGTGTAGTTGACACCTCAACTCACCACCACTCCTATTTTTTTTCTCTCTCGTTTGTTTTATGCTCAAGAATGTAAATATGTATGTGTATCCTAGTTCCTGAGTCGTCTCGCTCTGGAAAACGAAAACGTGTCAAATTTGAAGCAGCGACACTTTAGCGCGGGATAGCTATAATTTTATAAACGTAAAAAGTGATATATCCCGAGGAAAATTATTCAACTGTAATTCAATGTATTTAAGTTTCGGATAGAGTTTTTGGAAAAGGTCGATTTATTTTTTCAACTTCTTCAACAAGTTTGTAGCCTAATTTAAAAGTGATTCAACGTCCGATATATTTCGCAAAATTGTAGAAACAAAATGCTTAGCCAAGAAATTTTCAACACGATTTAAATGCTCAGTTATAAGGAAACGAAAATTTTAAGAGCATATTAAGAATCACGATAGTTATATAAAAATGTTCAGATTGGCTTTTCGAATCGTTCGTTCCTTTCTCTTCTCCCACAAATGCACCCTCGGGTAACACTGATTGATTGTCCCGTCAGACGCAGGCACGGAAAGCAGCGTAGAAAACCATCAGAAGTAACTAAGTGTGTAGTAGTTATAGTCCACTTTCGCATGAAAGTCAGTACATGGAGTCAGTTTTTGCAGTGTGTAAGAAAAAACGAAACAGTTCTCCTTCGATTGAAAAACTAGAGTCACGTGCATATAAGCGCGTATAATATAATGTTCTCATATGTATGATAAAGTTCCGAATACTGTATTTAACAAGTTCTGACAATTCATTTTTATGCGTTCGAAAAAATTCTAGAAAATCATAAATTCCCTAACTTTCGGTTATTAAACAAATTTTATTTAATTAATTTTAATCTTTATTAGTAAATTAGATTTTTAATCTTTTAATAGTAAAATCATCATTTTTATGTGATGATAACCTCTATAATTGTTCCACAAAGCTTTCGAAATCGATTAAAAAATTCCCCTAACCCGTGTAATTGTGATTGACGTGGAAACGAGAATTAACTAGGCTAAGTTTCCTTTTTATGTATAGATATACTAAGAGACACATAATATAGTTGATGCTGGAAGCGAGTAATCGAACCGGATGGATCGTGTGGACTAGGCATAATGACATCTGAAACGCGTTATAGAGTAAGCGCGAGTGGGTAATCGTTAAACGATTGGCTGCAGCCTCGACACCCTCGCGTACTATCCAGAAGACTTTCATCGCACTCCCACTTTCTCTACCTTGGCTTGTGACACCATCACGAACGGAGTCAACGGTGGGACGCGAGGACGCCGACGCCGACGCCGTTTCAGCCACCTTCAGAGTGTGGTTCATCGTTTGACTCACCCCTCGTATACGGGCCCGCAACAGCGAACTAACCCCTTTCATAGAAGCTTCCAAGTGGTTGTGCAAAGCTTCACGTCGCGAGAGCGAAGAGCCGCGTGTTTCCGTCGTCACTCTCCTCCCTTTCCCCGCTGAGCGCCGCCATCTGGCGCCGTTTAATAAAAGACGATCGATTATGACGTCGGCCTCAGAACTATACCCGTCCGAAAAGGAAGAAGTTGGTTTGAGACGCTTACCCTGGCTGGATTTTGAAAGGGTGGTAGTCACCAGCCGCGGAAGAAGCCCATCCATAATTTTAGAAGAATCTGATCTCGTAGTGATGTACTTTATACCAATCGTTCGTTTAGCATTTATGCTCTATATTCAATGGGCAATTATTCTTCGTGACTTTTTTCGGTCAAGCTGGATCTATTTAGTTAGGAAACCGGAGTATAAAACAATAATGTCAAGATGACTTTAGGTACGAAAGCCCCAAAATGCAAGAGTGCAAATCGCAGGAGAATCAATTTTTCATAGAAATTTCTATGGTGTTTCGCGCATCGTGTATGTTTGCAGTTTATTTACGATATTTGCAGATTTTCTTGTGTGTTTAACGGAGAATTGAACGATCACAATCAATTTTGATGAGACAAATATCGGTTTCAACTAAGAGTTTTGTGATGCTGTAGCAAACCGAGGAATTAATCTAAGAAGTCCATCGGCCATTGCACGATAACAATATGAAGTAACGCTTGCACGAAGCCATGACAAAGGAGACCATCTTGTCGGACCTTTTGGATTACTCTGGTAGGGCGGAGTGTTGTACGCAGACTATATGACTATGGGTTGTTATCATCTATCCCCGACTCGTTTAATAAAAGACGATCGATTATGACGTCAAGCTCAGAAGTTACCCCCTTGGCGGTGAGGGTACCCCAGAGTTCCGTTGCTGGTGGGAGAAGAACGAAGTCTGCGAGTGAAATGGAGTTGGAGGGTCCATCGTATATATATGTCTATGTATGAGTATATACGTACTACGTTCTCTACTGCGAATATAGCATGAAGCTAAATCTGCAAAGTGCTTGGGGCAGTTTGTCGGATCAAACATAAGGAAAAAAAAACTTCACACACCTATTTCCCTTCGTTCACCACCACAGGGTGCGGTAGCACGTACGAATATCACGATAGGGGGAATGAAAAACTTCTCGAAATTCTCATGTTAATACTCTTCATCTATATTGAACGAAAGGGGATCTTTAAAATTGATATACCTACAGATATATTCTCGTGTCCTTATCGCAGCTATAACCCAAGCTGTCCTCAACCATATAAAAGGAGCAACCATTTGATCATAGCTATCGAGAAATATGAGAATCGACGGGAGGAGTGAACGACGGTAAAATTTCAGCGCTGAAGATACGAAAAGAGATTGAGGTTCCCAAAAACTCAGCCACAACTAGTGTTATTGTAAAAAAAACCAAGAAGAACGAGTAGTAGAAAAACCCATAACGCTAATGATATTCTGAACGTTTGATTACCACGTTCTCTCGCAAATGTCTACCGAATCTATGAAGCATCGAGTTACGGCTGATACTCGAGCACACGCGCGTGAAAAATCTTGAGCTTCTAAGAAGATGATTCAGAATGAGATGAACTTAAAGCAGGCATCCAGATAAAGAGGAAGAGGAAGGACTCTCACTCTAACCGCGCAAAACAGCTCACCATAGTGATTAAAGTTTACCCACAAAGGAGAAGTCTGTGGTACATTCCTATATATGTATAGCATAGTAAAACCTTGTGCTCTCTCAGGATAGAGAGGGGTATTGTATATTCATGGTTTCTTAGCTACCGCCTTTAGAACCAAGCACGCCTGGTCGAAAAGCGGAAAGCAAAAGGAAGGGACGGGAGGGCTTACGTCTCTGGAAGTAAAATCCATAATGGATGAAGGTCTGCTTGAAGGAGTGAGGAGGAAAGAGTATGAGAGGGAGAGTGAGAAACGCGAGTTGGTGACGGCTATCTGACTCCTGTATAGTGGCTTCGAGGTTCGGCTAAAGCTGCAAGATATTGCCGCAACGTTATATTCATGTTATGCCCTGCAAGAGGCAGCTTTTGTTTTTAATATCTACAGAGCTTTTGGATCATAATACCACCAACTTTTGGAATCATATACCGATTTATTCTGCCCCAATATACATACATATACATGAATGCACAAACACCAGGTACAAGTTTCAAGGAAAATAAAAATAATACGAACATCTCGAGTATTTATTCATATTTTGTTTAAGAAAATTTGTGCTCATTTGGATTTACATTATGATTCCGAATATTTTTTGTCAAATAAATCTCCACTTACTGCATATGTCGAACTGATAATTCGTGTAACTTTTTTTCATTTGGACACAGATATTACACAATTTTTTCAGATTTTTTAATCAATTTAATGCCAGGAAAAGTATGTTTCGATACTGAATTCCTTAACACAGTATTTCAAGGCTTTACGAAATTCCAAGGGGCAGTTTTAACTTCGACGTAACATCACTTGAACGTCAATAACATCGAACTATCAAATCAAAGAATTTCTTCGAAAGTACATTAGAAATGGAATACGAAAGCAAACGGCCATATAACATTGGCTAATGGCTACAAATTGATTTGACTGATGGAATTCTGGAAACTCTATATCCTTCTACATACATATAACAAAGACATATGCACAAGCGCAGTGAAATACAAACCTACATAATGGGCGATCTGTCTAACGTGTGTCAGCTTCAGATCCGTGGGAAATACGGGGTCTGCCCACAAGATTGACCATCCAACCAACCGACGCCTATACCGATATAACTATGTACACAAGATACAAGTGTCTACATGGATGTCCTACGTTAATACCCCTCAAGCATCACTACATATCGTCATCGACCTTGATTTTCTATGCTGTCTTAAGTGGAACTACATAAATATCTTACTTATCGAGTTCATTTAGTTATTATTATTCTGAAATTTCAGCCCTTAGAGTGCCACATAACCTTCTGGGAAGCTGCTGTCCTCAACTGAAACTTTGCGGAATCTGATATACATGATCAGTCTATTTAAATTAATGTATCATTGACTTTTGCATTGAACTTTCAAGGAAATCTTTCTTCCGAAACAAATCAGGGCATATATTATTAAATTGGAACAAAAGAAACTTTCGGGGAGCAAAAAAGCAGACATAAGGGACATTTTCCTAAAGACCAACAGGACAGGACGTCTTTTCAAATTTCGTTCGCATTGGCCTAGCATCGTTGAGTTGCCTTAGAATTTGTAAGATCTTTACCTGATGGTCTTCTTATTCTGTACTTTATTAGATTCAGACACTTTTATTGTCGACATATTAATTCCATCTGGTTCGCAAGATACAAATGGTGGAGGGCAAAATTAACTCGAGACTCTCGGTCATTGTCTCAGTCGAAGATATTTCGTTGATATTTCTTTATTCTGGGAAAGGTTGCTAGCGAAGATAAACGTGCTTTTTGTTAAAATCGCCCTGGAATTCCGACAATATTCGATCGAGCACAGCACTCGGAATGAGAAACGTGCGAGCTTTTCTCGAATTATAAGGGTTGCCATCGCTCCAAGACTGAGTAGGTTTTCCCTCTCGCTTTTGCTCGGCTAACAGATTCCACCCGTTTGTTGGAACTGATGTTCTATTTAATAGCAAACGGCGAATAAAGTGGGACCACTATTTTGATCCTCACTATTGTATCCGGTTGAGTTTCATACGAGAATAAAATTGGTGTTATTATTTTTTTCCTTTAATAACGCTCCATCAGCCCCAACTGTTTTGTATTTAAAAAATGCTAAAATGTAGTTGTATTTTCTTGATGCTGGAGCTGCTTTGACTCTGAAATGATGTTGTCAGCTACAGCAAAATACAATCCGTGATACTAAGCACCATAATTAATATCCATCACATCCTTTTGCACCGAAAGAAAATCGTTTCCTGATAGCAGCAAATGTTTTTATATGAAGTCAATAAAATTTAACTTGCGAATTAAAACCGTTTGTGAGAATATGTAAAGTCTGGATGAATTATATCGGGAGTTTCAATCAAGCTTACTATAATAACTTTTGTGGTAATATACCGTTAGGAAATATCGATATCGACGGAAATTCAATAATGTGAGAAGTGGCTAGTAGCTTTTGTAATAGATTTAGTAAATTTGGCAAACTTCCAAAGTGCCGAACAAGTTGGAACGCTTCATGAATGCAATACCGTTCATTTTAATTGGCGCATTGTCACGATCCTGAAAACATTGGCCATTACTATATGTATAGAAAAATAAGCGGTATAAAAACAGGAGGATTCAAACCCCTGAAGCGTCGGATGGGGCAGAGTCTTTGAAAATGTTCACCGTGACGTCAGCGAAGCAGCAACAGAGCAGCTTCCGTACTTTTTTCTTCGTACAACAGTCAAGAAAAGAACGATTAAGATGGCACGGCGTGATCTTGACAACCTGCCATCCTGCAGGAAGTAAATCTGGCATGCGGCGTCGACTTGGATTATTAAAGAGATAAGCAGTGCCTGTACTCAGCATCATCGCTTCTGAGGGTGCTCTCTTATTTTCTTCATTTTCCATGGCATTCAATTCTGCTGGACCTATGCTCCTCTTTCACTTCTTATCGTAATATACCGATCTCTTACATAATTGAAAAAACATCCAATTTTGCTCTGAAGAACTGAATCATTAATAAAATAGCGAACAAAAGGGTGAAGGAATTAAATTAAATCGCTTTGTAATAATAAATTATTATGTGATAATTAGTGTAATTTTACGGATTAATATTTGACAGATGATTGTTACGATCCACAAAGAGACGATTAATGTTTTATTTTTTAGAATCGAATTCAAAACAAAATATAAAACCAAGCTTTAAACAATGACCACTTTTTTTTGTTCCGGACTAGATTTTACTATTGTGGATATTTGCGAATCCCCATAGAAAATAATCTAATTCACCTTTTTGAGTTCAATGAGCAAATAGAATCTCATCTTGGACAATGTGACAAACTTACGCACAGCAACGATATACAATGTGAGGAATGTTCAAAATCACGTGAGGAGTTTTATCTGAATGTTGTGATTGATAGAACTGTCGATAGCAGTGAATTTACACTAACGCAATATCAACAGTTTATTGGATGGATGCGACAGGATAAATTCCATTTCCGATTGTGTTGTATTGATGAAAGAACTTTTGATGATTTTCCGAGTGCACATGACAAGTTTGCCTCCAATTTTAACCCCAAAATTCAAGTCTTATTTTTTGAACCTTCTAACGCATGACCTGCGGTCTTTCTAACTCCATGGGATTTTTGGCCGTAACATCATCTTTATAGAGATAAAAAAACTTAGGAATACATTAAACTCTTCATCTTTGAATAACGGATAAAATAATATACGGTGGTTTAAATTTAATGTAAGTAAAGTTTCTAAAAAACTTGTTGAAAACCTGAAAAGCTGAGGAAATTGACGTATTTTTCATTGTTCGACATTTACTTGGAGTCGAAATTGCCGTCGGTTGTTCGAAATTGTATTCAATAAAGTAGAAAACAAGTTTTTATCCCTATTTGCAAACGTCGTCTATCTACAATCTTTTTTTTTACATCGTTTTGTTGTAAAATGGCTAGATTCTTGAAATGTTTTCATTATTTTTATGACTGAATAAAGAAATATCGTAGCAAGTTTCTTCATAAACTATGATGCGTAAAAAAAGAGATTAAAAAAGTTGGTGCACGATAAGAAGTAATAAAAAGAAGCGGCCGCGTCAGGTTTTTACCTAATTACACGTAATATATCTACACGAGATGGAGGTTCAAAGGGGCCAATTACCTCGAGACAATTTTTCCTCAATGGCAGCCGCGCGCGCGTTGAAGCCAAAAGGAACGAGAATGCGAGGGATAAAGGGGCGAAAATAGGGGCGAGCGGGGGAGGTCGAGAGATTTGACATCCGGTGTGTACCGGCTGCTGCCTGTGTGTGCACCCGAGAGCTATCGAGAGAGCCATCATCGGACAATAATCGCTTTTATGGGTGTTCGTGTGGCGAGCCGTGTGATATTAGCTCCTGTACCAAAAGCCAACATCACAGGCAGGTTTTTACTCTCCTCGTCCCCTTTTTTTCCTTCTCATCTTTCTTCTTCTTCTCAATCTCAACACTCCGATTATTTTTTCTCTCTCTTTTTTAGTCTCTTTGCTGTGGTCTTCATGCCGTGTCTTATTCAAGCTGGGTCATACTCGAGAAAATTCGGTTGCGTTCAGTAATAATGTTTCAAGACAACTTTTTCTCAGCTCCCCATCATCTACTGTCCACGGACAGAGAATGCCATGTTTGTTTTGCCCAAATCATGTCATGCTCCCACTTTTTAAAATGAAATTACTGATCATATACTGAATTCAAGTACGTTTTGCAACTCGTCTTTTAATGTCTACTTGGTTGGTCTCAAGTTTTATCCTCACAATTCAATTACATCGATTTGTTAGAGGAATTTCTAAAACTGTAAATTCATAGGTCTTAGTTGATTTTGTCGTCTTGTGTGAGAATTGGACCACAGAAAAATGTAAATCTAGACGATGGATAAAGCGGCGAATATAAAAATTCTGAAGAGAAAGGAGAAAAAAAGAAATGTAAAGGAAGAGTGACAAAATCTGCAGCACAAAACTGAATACTTTTGTCTACTCGTAAAACCCTTTGAAAACTCAAGAGAGCATAAAGAGAGGGTTGCGAATTGACGAGATGTATGGATTCTTACGTACACAAGGATTTCTCAAATAATAAATATTTCGTGGCTGACATCATAAACAAAAATCGGTGGCCTGCAATCGGAGATTGTATTTGAGATGGATCTGTTTCCGTCGAAGGGCTTAGGTTTGTTTTTGTTCGGAGTAAGAGGGTGAATAGTAATTGTAACCCTTGCACATCAGTGAGTATATGTATGTGATATATGTATAAGGAAAATCCTTCGACCAATGGCGGTCGAGGCATGGCGCTAGAGGTGTAAATTATACATGAGAATATCTCGGGATACCAGCCCACGGTCTCCAGTCTCTTTCTCCATCCCTTCATCTCTTGCGTTCTATAGGATGACTAAACCTCTTGGTAGAACGTCTGCAGCCCTCGTTTATCGAAGTTCCACTATACTACCATATAACTTTTGTATTACTAGTATATCTATAAGGATTATCAAGCCCTTATATTCACTCGATCTTACACCCTATAAGGCCCAAAGACACTAGTACGTAATCAGGAGGGAGACAGAGAGAGGGAGGGAAAGAGAGAAGGAATGAAGACGCCATAGTACTTCTCTCGTCTCTGGTCCACATGTTAAAGACATTCGCATCATGTATACATCTATGCATCTATCTATTTTGTGCTCACTACACCGATAGCTTAAGTACACTTCCGGTCAGATAACTATATGCGCCCCATAACGCATAAACCACTTACAGCAGATATTCGGCTAGATGCCAATGAAGAAAGGGCGTTTCCCACATAACTATTTCCGTCGATACGGTGTACATTTGATTCAGGATTTCTGAAGGTCATCCAAGTTTTGACCGTGTTTCTGATACAATTAATCATCTGTTTGAAAAATCATTACCTTGCTACCAATCATTTAGAAATAATATATTTTTTGTTTGTCTGCCGCTGTGCCATAGTTATTCTTATCACATTGAAAAACGTTATGATAATGTGATAAAAACACCCTGATCATAACTTCATTCAATTTTGGGATCCAAAGTTGGATAGCGGATGAATGTTCAAGAACTCGATACTTTAACGCAGTATTATAGTCCGGCGATAGTCACCGTTCAAAAGTTGAGTCTCCGGATAAGTTTTGAAAATGTGGATATAATTTGCGGAATAATGCAATAATCTTAATGTTTATATCTTATAGAAATGCAAAAATATATAAACTTCCGAGCAAAATCACTGATATGAAGTTTACAGTATTGAATGTACATTTTTCTATAGCCCCCTCATAAAGACCCATGTAAAACTGTGCAATATTCGATTGTCAATATTTTGAATGCAGGACGGAAAATTCGTTCGAAATATTTCACGTAGCTTTATGACAGTGTCCTTAATGTCACCTCGAAATAAAAAATAATAAAAATTAAGTGAAAAAACGTTTCGTCGAGACTACAATCGTAACGACTTTGTAAAACAATCTATAACGATAAGAAACGCTCTAGTGTTTACCTAAATATGTCTAACGTATAATTTAGAATGGAGTGGCCTCATGAAATTGAATGAAATTGACTCAGTCAGTACTATTTTCCAGTCTGTTTGCTTTCATTTGAATCGCCATAATACTCAAAACAGAGAGAAAGGGAGAGCGAGAGAATGCGCCTCGAGTGAGCCATACAACTGGAGAAACAGCATCCGGAGCAATAGGAATAGCATATGTGGCAATCTAGAGGTCTCACGAAGAGCGACGCGCGAGGCAGTGTACTGAACATCGTATTCTCGTGTATGTATGTCGCATACCTGTATATGCGAGGATGCGTGCTGCAACTAATGAACTGGCATTGCCCGATTAACCCCAACCCGATGGGTATTATGTGCCTACCGTATAAACCACTGCATGTGTATATGTTTACCAAGAATCTCCACGCATATAGACATGTATGTGAAGATAAATGCACTTGTGAAGCATTATGGTTATCCACATGAAATACGTAGCGAAATGCTCTTAAACGTCTACTATCGCCATCATTCACTTTCTCTCTCTCTTCGTCCTTACATTGAAGATAAAAATTTATTGATAAAAAATAAATAAATAATATCTCAACATTAGATGACGATCCGTCCTTTGTTTTCATCATAAAAAGCATCCGTAAATTTGCTTTTCAACAATTCTAGAGCCGAGAATTTCCGCGAATTTAGAGCCTAAGAATATATGAGAAACGATCGTTGAGGTGTGTTTATGTTTTTAATACGATAACTGCGATAGGTTCAGGGTCGATTTTCGGTTTTGGCAATCTTTCAAGTTGAGCCGTTTCGAGCAAAGTGAATACTTAGATGGGTGACTAGTTAGCAATGCAGCAGGCTTGCGTCTGAGTTCTTGAGAGTGATAAAGTAAATGCATTAAGAAAGTCTTACGGTGGGTTCGTAAACAAAAGAAGAAGTCAAAGTATTTGCAAAAAAGAAAATGAAAATCAAATTTGTACTTTCGACATTAAGATATATATAATCATGATATCTATAATTAGTGCTCGCGTGGTATTAATGTGGTGATTGAGCTCTGTCGAGAGGGTTTACACTAATGATCCTTGTGCTTTGTCATAAAGTAAATGTATATATAATGAATTAGTTGTTTTACCTGAGAGTCTTTGAGTCCCAGTTTCTCAGCCAGTTTCTTACGATCGGGTTTGCTGATGTATTTTTGATGTGTGAATTTTTTCTCAAGGCCTCGTCTTTGAGAATCCGAGAAAACAGCTCGTTTCATCATTCCTCTTCGTGGCCTTCCTCTCGTACTACCAGACCATGGAAAACCGATTCCCATGTTGGCAAGATCCGTCATACCCGCTTGTACACCCCCAGAAAATGTTCCTCCTCCTTGTGCAGCTGGATGATGACTGCCACCGTTGATATTTGAAACTGGATATCGATAAAACGCTCAATCAGTATATAATTAATCGTTCGAAGAACCTAAAGTATGCACACATTCTTTATCACTTGTTTATTGATGCTCAAGTTTAAGTGCATTATTTCAATTCTCATACAAAGATTAAGGGATCGAAAAACACATTGAATCTTCCATAGTAGCATTGATTTGCCTGAACCCTTACGTAGTCAAAGAAAAAAATCGCTGGGAGAAAAATATGAAAGTTGTACAAACATCAGCAGACATTACAAATAGATATCAGATTAATAAACCATTTCAGTATATAAGATGATAATTATATGTCCATTGGAAAATTCTGCAGACATGGAATCTTTTATTAAATCGTTTCCAATACACCTATTTCTCCTCCATCGTTCCTTCGCACCTATTCATATCGAATAGATGCATATAAGCAAGTGATAATATAATTTCAACGCACTTGTTGCATGCGTGGATAAGGTACATATAACGCACGTTTCCATGAGCTAACGATAGTGCTGACACATATGGTATGGTGCGCTGGCGGAACTATAGTATTTGCACTGAATGTATAGTGCATCGACGCACGCGCTATCGGACACATAATACGATTTGTAGGGGTGTAACGAGCTAGAGCAAACGAGAGAGAGAGAGAGAGAAAGAGAATGGAAAACAGAGGGACTGTGTAGCGTGCTTTTAGTGCACTTCATATGCACTCCATGTCCCATGCCAGTAGAATGCAACGATAGGAAGACTACCACACGTATAACAAGATATCCGATAGCCGGCTGGTGTATCCCCAGCAATTCCACTCTTGGTACAAATCCATATACTGTATAAACTCTACATATGTGCATATATATATATATATGCACATATGTAATATACTTTTGTGTATACACAGCGTGTTATTTGTCCCTGGTACATATCCGCTATGTACACGGTGTATACATGAGTGTACACCCGGATAAAAATCGCTGTACGAACAACATTCATGAAAATATAAAAGAGAAAAAAAAATCAAAATAACGCGACGGACGAGTGCAGTACGCTTGTCAACGAGTCACGGAAAATTGCGATCTGCATACGCCTATAGTTTATATATAGGTATATTTATTTATTTTGCATGCATAGCTGAAAAACAAGGAGAGACAAGAGATAGTCTCGGCTGTACGAAACGGGAATCAACGCGATTGTCATGTTGTAGATTGAATTTTTATTTCGATGAAGTATCTTGTCTACTTCGAACGCATATAACAACGAGAGAGACTCCTATTGTTGAGGCATTCAATTTACGCTTTTTTCCTTTCTTTTCGCTTCAAATTCATCTAATTTTATAAACTGCGAGTAAATCTATTGAGCTATTTAGTGAAGTTTGTTTATTCTTATTTTTACTGTATATTCGTTGGCTTTCCTTACCTGAGATATAAGGCGCTCTGCATGCCAGAAGCTGGAACGTATGAGTGTTGGCAGGAAAATGATGCTGTGGCGGTGGATGATGAGGATGATACGCCGCTGGCCTTGCTATTGGTTTCGTTATTATATAACCACCCGCGTTTTGCTGCAAACTTTGTGGAAAACCTGCCATACCACTGGCTTGTAATCCTTGGTAAAAGTTTTCTGAAATCAATCGAAAATATCTTTCTTTACTTTTATGGATCTGTACGCATGCACGACGTGTACAGAATCTGGATATGATGTTAAAAACAATACACTAACTCCACTACTCATGTATACACGACTATAAAAAACGTATAAACAAAACCCTTGTAGAAGTATGAAATGAAATATTGAAGGAATTTTTTCTTAACAGTATGAATTGTTCTTCGTCGAAAAAAAAAACAAGATACGAAGGCACTGCAATTGAAGAGTTCGTTCAATTACTATGTGGGATGATCGAGACAAAAATAATGTATCCACACTTGTATTTTTTTTTTTCGTACACAAGCAAGAAGGAACAAAAGGTCTATAGAAGGATTTGATCCGAGTCGACACCTCGGAACTCTATATAAACGCACTCTCACTGAACCCTCCTCAGAATCTCGAGAGTTTCTGACGAAACCAAACGTCTAAATTCGCCCTCGTCCTCTTTCTCTTGTCTCACGGTTCGTCGCTTCTGAGGATAAGCTGAGGAAATATGTTCAAACCCCGTGGAATTAAACCTCGTCTCATCTCTCCGCGTTCACATTGCGGCGGTTATCGTGGAATTTACTCAGAACAAGATCAACGTCCCCAATGGCTCTTTCATTGAATCTGTCATGATGATGGTAAAAAGAAATTCCCTCTTTTTCATTGCATTTTTTGAAAACGTTTCGTTTTGGAAACATTATTATGAACGTGTGATGCATTGTTGAAACCATTTCAGGTAGTTTATATCCTCTACCCGATAGTTTCAGATCTTCATGACCAAAAGATGCTGTAAATGGTCGAAATTACACGAAACGTGTTGCTATCATAAAATGTGGGAATAGGATCATTGTAATGCAGCAGATTCATTGCAATATTCCACACGTGTTCTCGTAACTTGAAAACGTTCCTACAATTGAAACTTCCTCTGCTCCGATCGTCCACTTCACGGTTATATCCGAATATCGACAGAGATTTGCTGCTGAAGGTAGCAGGCTGGATACGCCGTTAACCAACGACCCAATGGACGAATATTTCGTCATTTTTAAATGCATCGCAAGATCATTATTTGAATACTTTCATTATAATATTCCGTTACATAAAAAAATCCTCAATAGCTCTTAAAAAAATTGTCGTTATTCGATTGATGACGAATTACAAATAACACAATCCATAATTGTGGAGTTCCTGTTCAATAATATATGTCGAGAAAAAAGAACTTTTACGATTTTTCTGTACCCACGAAACCTTATTATCAGAGATAAATTGATTAGACTTGTGTTTCGTACATCAATTTATATAAAACCACTTATTGGAACACTTATCTGGAATTCCGCTAATATAATTGGAAAACAAAACAAGAAATCGTTCGACATAAAAAGTAATGGGTATTCAATAATTGATTACAAAATATGTAATAGATTGGATTCAAAGAAAAAAAGTTTGCCTGAGCAGACGTGAAACTGCTAAAAATAAAGGTCAAATTTGTACATGCGTTTACAAGCTGGCAACACATGTGAAATATTATTCGAAATGTGTGGATAACGCGCGTGTCTGCCGAGTTTCAATATTTATGGCCGCGAACAGTGATAATTTTTAACGTCGGTAACGCCCATAAAAAATTGCCCTATTCACCAGGATGGTATGGATCATAAATGATAAAGTGGAATTGGATTCGAGGTCCCACGTATGGTCGATATAATATCAACTGCAGTAGTAAGCACGATGTCACATATAGTAAGGCAACATGGGGAACGTAAATGCTAAAAAAAAGTAACAAGAAAATCCACGGATTTTCCGAAGGCGTGGTAGATCCCGAGACTTATTTGCAACATGTTTCTTTTTTTTGGTTTTGAAATCCCTCGGCTGCCACGCCCAGTTGGCCACGTCTACGAAGAAGAGAGATGACTGCACAACAGAAAAAAAGTGACGATGAAAATAACAGTGAGAGTTGTTAGAGTGACGTGTTTGTATAATAATAAAATAATGGAGAGGCCCACGGCGCATGTATAACCTAATGGTTACAGACTTACGCGTGAGGATGTGAGGGAGAGGTAAGACAGGGAAAAAACCGAATATGTGCACTATACACTCTCTCAAATATTCCCCATGAAAAAAAAAGAAAAGAAAAACACAATGGAGTTTCCCCACATGCATACGAGTATTGTTATTTCGCTACCCCATAAAATACTCATCGTCTTTTTTTATCGTTGTTTTCGTAACCAACACGATGACAGAGAAGGAGAACCCCCTGCCTTGAGAAAAATCATGAAACAGGCCATCTAATAACGGCTTAGGGTCCAACGGAAACATTGAATGAAAATAGTATTTCTTTCTCCGTCCTCTCGCATATACATATATACAGATTGGAACTCGAACTAAAGGATCCTTACGACGAGGATGAATTCACAACGAGATTAAAACTCAACCTCGATCACTTGTCTTTCTTTTTTACTCGTCCGTTCTCTTCGTGGCGTGTGTTGTTACAGTTGTCTAAAGTTTTTTTTTTTTTTTTTTTTCATTTTGCTCTTTCGATGCCACTCGTTCGCTTGGATTTACTCAAGTTCTATGGCTTCGTGGTTATTCTTACAGATTAAGGATTGATGCATTATTAAACCTCATATGTACGTGTATGGACCATTGCGTTTTCAATTGGACTGTGTTATAAATTTGACCGAATAGTTATGGCATTTATTTTTTGCTAACTTGCAAAGAAAAACATCAGTCTGTGTACTTCGTATATTCAATTAATCTCACTATTAGAAATTATAGCAATCCGGTATCCTTGAACGACATTCGAGAGAAAGGAAGTGAGACTTCTAGAAAACACAAATCATGCCCAATTTTCTTTTTATACTAAATCTTTTCCAGAAAAATTATTCCATTATTCCGATAAATTTTTTTGTGACCAATTAGTGATTCTAAGTACGATGCCAATTATTTTAAATTATTGCGTCCTTGGCGATGCTAGTAAAGTGATCAGCTGCGCATCGTAAGGGCTTGAAAAATGGGTGCGAGCCACAAAAGTTTTATCCATAGAAAAAGATTACCAGATCCTCGACCCTTATAAAACTGTAAAGCCTCAAAGACCGAAGAGCCAATGCGCATGTTTACTTCGTGGATGATCTCCCGTGAATTTCCTCGAGGGGAAGAGACCGTATGTAATATATAAATCGTAGAAAAACACTTTTTCCATCATTGCTTTTTTTTCTAGTCGTTAAGTACCGGACATTCAACATAAATGAATTTCTTCTCCAATGCACACCGTAGATATAATTTAATTCTGCGATATCAATCGTACATATGATGCTCATCGATGATTTAACGGTAAACGAATCAATTAATGGAACATTTTCGGCATGACGCGTGTGTACACACAAACATATAAATATACATGGATGTTTGACAATCGCATGAGGGGAATTCATCGAATGAAGCTCTGCATTCTCATTCAATTGACTCGTCAAATGCATCGATCAGACCAACAATGAACTGTGATAATAATGATCGGATGTATACGAACCGTGTTCCGATACGATCTCATTTGCATTCAATTGCAATATCAAACTGAGTAAGCAGTTATGAAACGAAGCGAATATGTAAAAATAAATTGATTAACATATTGCAAACTCGATTCAAATAATAATTCACATTCATGATTTACAACATTTTTGAAAATTCAACAACCACGCATTTTTTCTACGAATATTTATGCACTACAGATTTTATGCATAATTATACACGAAAGGAATATCCGATTGTGCGATAATAAGAAAGTAGGGTTCATAAAAACTGTTCAATTACTGTTCGTTATTATTGATATTTTGCAAACCAAATATCCGTAGGAGAAATAAAATCAAACATTTGGGTTTTTGATAAATACCTGATGATATTCCATCAGAACTAAAATGAACTTTTCAAAAATTCGTGTTACACGCTTCAATGGTATTTGAGTTCTTCAGATGGACGCGCGGACAAATCGTTGATTCGCAAGTGTCAAGTGGGAAAAAACTGTTGCTACGTATGTTCTATTCGTCCGGTTGAAAAAAACGACAAACTTTTAAAATGGAGGAAAGTGAAATACATCGAGAACAAAACAAAAGCGGAGCCGAACGAGAATATATTGAGTGTGACGGGGAAATTTCATTTCGTTGCCATGGGCCGCTAGATCAGCGAGGGGGGGGGGAGGAGGTGAAAATACTGCACCGTAGCGGTGATGCATCTCTGTCCGTGCTGGTGCAAGAGCACAATCAATGTATGCATACATGCATAGACATATATATTCACAGATGGTAGCATACGCCATCCAGTCCCGACAGCAGAGACTATTCTCTTCGATGAATTTCGAATTTGTTGCCAATCACTTTTTCGTGCAATTATTTCACAACATCTCGACATGACGTATAAATGCGAAACGAGAGAGAAGGAGAAAGAGAGACGGGGAGAAAACTGCAGTGTTTGGAGGGCTGGAGGGTTAATTCGTGGCGGATTGCGTATAAACGTATAGAGTTGAACGTGTAAGCGAGCAGGGGTGGTTTAGGAATGGGTGTTGAATCCTGTGGAGAGTTCGGACGCCTGGCATTCGCACGGCATCCAGGAAATGGAGGAGGGAATTTTGAGGGTGAGTGTAGATTGGCGTGGATATGTACGCAGAGAGATGCCGTAACACATGCACGTGGCATGGTCAATGCATCCACAGAGGTGCGCTATATATCCAACAAATGCATGAAAACCCACCGAATACAGTAACATTCACCATTTACACTGACGAATGTATATTATATGAGATATACACACAGAGGGTGGTTCAGAATTTTGTTAATTTCTGATAACAGCACTGAAATAAAAATATGAATGAACGTACTGAAATTCCGTTGACTTAATTATTGCTCCGTTGTGTTGAATCCATTAGCTGAACTTCATACAGATTAATCATATTTATCAAATTTTTTCAGGAATATAATATAATGATGTTGTCATAGAAACTTTTACCGAACATTATTATTTTTCAAGTTGTTATTTGCCATCATGAGTTGTCGATTTAATATTGAAATATTGATTTAACTAAACAATGTTTTTATATTAAAAAGATATTGCCAGAGTAGAATTCATAGAAGAACATTTGCTTTACACTGTTATTGGATGAAATTGATCGCAATTGAGTTAGGAGAAATAAATTTATTGGGACAGCATTTGCACTGAATGAAATGAAGGAACTCGTAAGTCTATTAATAAAATATCTACTTCTTTCCGTGGACTTTTATTTGAAGAGTAGCATTGCAAACGACAGAAATATTGGAGACGCCGTTTTATAAAAATATTATTGTTATAATGCTCGTTAACGAATATGAAAACAAAATTTATCCGTAATTATTACAGGTAAAGTATACGTCTATAAAAAGTTCGCAGATGTTGAAATCTTTTCTCTGGAGGGTTGTGCTTGCAGATAACGCTTGACATGAAAATGGTCTGAAAGTGATGGTAAATTGGTTTCAATGGTCAATGTAGTGATCGTAAAAGTTCGTGGGCAATAAAAAAAAAAAAAAAAATCATGAAGGGAGAAGAATATAGAAGTAGAGTCCACAAGAGTAGAGGCCAAGACGAGGGACTCTCCATACGTCATTGGATTCTACCGCTTGTCTAATATTATAGGCACCAATCGTAAGGGCTTAATATTGGGGTGAAGCTAAGTGGCGTACCAGCTGACGCCGTTGCCTCTCGCCGTTAGAACGTGGGTGTGTGTCAGTGTACGTATAAGCGTTGGAGTTCTCCGACTCTCTCTCTCTCTCTCTCTCTCTCTCTCTCTGTCTCTCACTCTTTTTCACCCTGTGTTTCTCTCAATCCTGCACGCACGCTGCGACTCGTCTTGAGGGTGTGCAGATGAGATTTAGGGAGCTCCGAGAGAAGCGTCAAGCATAGAAGTCTGCCACCGACACTGATTTGTAGTAAGCTTTGTTTCAACTCTAAAAGCCCCTATACTTCCAACTTGAATGCCCCATGAACGAACATGAAACTAACTTCACTTTTCCTACAATATTATGTTTAGCTATAAAGTCACATCTACAATAAACCCGGAAATCACTTGTCCAAGTATAACACCTTGCAGTTGAGAAGAACCGTAATCGTCCGCATCCAGAATGAGATTAATTGATTTTTTACCATATTATCAAACTCTATCTATAAAGCACCCCTTCTGCTGTCCTAATCCACCGCAGACCCCTATTGAAAGTCTATACAGAGATTACGACGCAACAGGTTAATGATTCGAACATGCCTTTGCGACGTATGTAATTTCAATGTGATCTTACCCTCCAGTATACAGCAAAACTTATTTTTAAATGCTATTCTTTGATATAAAATTACATTTAATCAAAAGTAGAATCGAAATCAGTTGAAATATACTATTGGACGACACAAGTCCGTAAGATCTAATAAATCTATATAAACTTATTTGATTATTACCAGGATTAGGTCTTCTGTTGTAATCATCACCCAATATCCGTCTTACGCTGAATTTGAGTTCCGGATTTTCTTTCTCCTGAATCCTACGGCTGTTACACTCTCCCATGCCAGGGCACT
The DNA here is from genome assembly GCA_948107755.1 of Campoletis raptor. Taxonomy (NCBI): domain Eukaryota; kingdom Metazoa; phylum Arthropoda; class Insecta; order Hymenoptera; family Ichneumonidae; genus Campoletis; species Campoletis raptor. The sequence continues at coordinate 17,656,520 of OX403622.1, forward strand.
GTTCATCCCCGCATGTGCACGGCTCTTCGCCACCTATTCTGCTATCCTCGCTCTTCATGCCTTGAATTCTGCTCAATCTGCCATTTTGTTGTTGTCGATGAGCTTCTTCGACAAGCACGTCAATATGGCCGGTTAATCTAACAGAGCCTAAATCGGCTAGTCTACTGCTGATCGGGTTACCGATCCAACATCCGGTCTTTTTCATACCCATCTGCCCAGTGGTAACTGATCTGGAAACCTCGTGATCCGGCGGTGGACCAATGTCGTGATCTCCACCGGATGTCTGATCAAGCTCATCCAGTGAATTCGCCGATTCGGCCGCCGAGTTTGATTGATTATCGATTCGGTCGATAGATGGCCTTACTAGATCGAACCTGTTGACTAGCATATTGTTGTGCCTCTTCAATCTCTTAGTGTCTACGTAAATTTCCCCGCTTGACGAACGTTTTAGATGATAGCGATCGTCCAACGCCACCGAACATTCCTCTCTGCTCTCAACGGAATTTCTGCCAGCAATCGAATGATCTATCATTGTCAATTGTTGAACATGAGCTTCGCTACCATTAATGTCCAATTGTCCACCACCCACGGCACTTTCAACCGATGTTCTACCTGAACTCGCAACATCCTGTTGCTGCTGCTGTAGATGCTGTTGTCTTAGTTGTTCAATGTTACCCGACTCACCACTAGCGAGCATCATCATGTCTCGTCCCAGTCTTAGATACTCAGCCTCCGTTTCACGTTGACAAGCTACGAAACTAGCTGCCAGATTGAACGTCAGACTAAAGTCCGTTGCCGGGGTTGCTTCGTTCTGTAGCAAATTTTTCATAAGAAAATTTGAGGCTGCTCGCTGATGAAGGTTCTTCAACATCGCTGCCGCGGGCAAAGGTAACATATCGAATCTCTTTCGGATTCCACAAAAAGTAACACTTTTATTATAATCCCAAATAATACATTCGTATCGTCTCAAAAGTGACACAATAATTTGAAAAAGAATATCCACACGATGTCAATTTAATCACAGTTAGAAGTCAACATGAATTTTTACTTTTGTAGCATTCCGATCATCTTTTTTCAACGTTGCACCACTGTTTCATATTTCTTTCTGTAACGATGCAAATGCCACTTATATCTCCTTTCGGTAAACCAAAATATGATCAAAAGTCTGCAAAATCTTAACGATTCTAATGCTTTATACACAATATAACAGCACTGATTCAACCTTATCCTACTTTTCTTTTCGAGTGGCAACACTCATCAAAATCTCATCACACACTAGTCGTTAATTATTCCTTCCAAAACCATATATGCTGCACTGAAAAAGTCCACTTTATGATATTTTCACCCAACACACTAGAAGCCACTCACTTTTCCCACTCATGACCTTATGCCCAGAGTCTTTTTTGGCACATTCCAAATTTTTTTATCGCAATTATTCAACTTTGTAATAAATATTATACCAGCTTTATTGTCAGCGATGCGCTGCTGACCAATCGTCGAAACAGCGAAACGTCAAGTCACACAAGAGCTCCATGAGTCACAAGATTGTCAACACCGCGTAGACAGAACGACGTCTCGTGAAAATCAAGGGAGAATGAAGTAGAAGGTAGAAAATGGGATGAAAAGAGACGCAGGGCAATTGACGAAATCTCGTAAGCGTCATGCACGACCCTCGAATGCCCGAGAGTCTACACCACAAAAGCATAACACCAGTGGTGGAGTACTATAGCCGGTTGGGTTGCTCGTCGTCATAGGATCTCGTGAGCCGCCCCGCGAATGAAACCCAACCCCCTTGGACAGGGTGGAAGGGAGGGCTCATATGCCCAGTGCTTCCTCTCCCCGATGACTTTGCCACGGCGTGTGCCCCTTCTCCTTCAGTCTCTGCACCCCACTCTTCGCCAAGTTTCTAGGTGAGATAATACAGACTATAAGCCGAGCAATTCGGGGTTTGGCTGCAAACTCTCTCACCGGGTATATCGGTAATGCCGTAATAAAATCATACTCCAGCGTAGCAAGCGAGGTGCTCACTACACATACACACTTATATACTCCTTAAACCAAGAAGAACGATGGAAACAGAAGAGGTGAGTAAAAAAAGAACCCCACCATTGTGCTAGTACGTACATGAGTGTATATATGCGAGAATAGGGAAGAACGGGCGAAGGCGGAAATGAGATCGCAATTTCACGAGAGAAAAGGTACAGCATATTCAAATAGTAAGTTAGCGGGAGGAATAGCACAGCCATGAGAATCCTAGGCCAGGGATGTGCAGGAAAAGGAGAATGGTGATGTCACCCGGGAAGGGACTTATCAGGGCGAGAGGTCTGATGCAACAGGGGATAAGGAAAGGACCTAGGAAGTACGTGGTCTGCGGGAAGAAGGGTAGGCGGGTGGGGTCCATAAGTGAAAGCGCTAAATACATTTTCGGCTTTTATCACTTACTCAATATAAAAATATCTATTATGTAATATAGGCGACTGGTACACACTTTGAATACTTCATGAGTAAATAATGTACATTTAGAATTACAAAATGGCCGATATAATTTCAGCTGATTTTGTTTTTTTTTTAGTGGGCCGTCTTTGTGTTTCCAAGTTTTCTTCTGAACAACAGATTTAAGAAGAAAAAAAAGCAACCTGCTCCGTTCTATTACAAAATATCCAGATGGGTTCTTGTTTTTTAGTCGAAAAATAATACATTTCGAAGAAAAGTATGATGTCAGATTGTTACCGATCGAAAATTCTTTGCGTTCGGCAGGTGGAAAAGTATATCAAAAGTTAAGACTGCCTTCAATAATGACTGATTTCAAAATCATAAAACCCTGAAAACCTAACATTCCGCCGATGAACTGTCTTCTGAACATGCCAGGCAACGTGTTACCTTTGAAGACGATAACATTGATCAAAAAGCAAATGCTCAATGAATCATGATGAGCGCAAAAACCCGAAAGACGAATTTTGATGTGGCCGGGTATCAAGCTGGTGAGGAATATGGGACTTCCGAAAAGTGTTTGCTGAAAGAAGGTCATTCGTGCTGCGCGTAAAACAATGATTCATTGTGATGCTCCTCGTTCGATCGTTACATTGGCGTTAGAAGGCACTAGTTGGTGGTTTCTTGCTTTTCCACGGTCTAGCGATGTCTCGGCGATAGCCAACACTAGAAATGCAGTTTGAGCAACTAAAGAAGAATTGGAACAGAATGAGCTCTATAACTAGACGGCTTAAGCCATTGCTTGGGTAACGGTTTACATTCGCAATTGCATATAAGTGGCGGTGCTGCAGAATTGTTATGGAATCATAGCCATTATCTATCAATGGAGAGTATTGAAAAATGTATGAAATAACTGGATTGTTCATTGCTGCAGAAGTCGCCGAAAACGTCCCATTTTCCCCGACTACCATTATTGTTCCAAATCAAGCGATTTACCCTCAAGTTTCACCAGCTTTTGCATCACTTAAGGTAGCTGCCAGCCGGCCAGTTTTGTTAATTGATTCGCCGCCCATTCTTACTCAGTGATTCTGAAGATGCAAACATCACACCTGACTCAGAGCTCGTGTTGCAGTAGATACGGTTCGCACGAGGGATTAGAATGAAAGTGACTTTCAGGATATAATCCACTTTGCTATCGCATTGCAAACGTGTCGGTCAGCGATCCTATAGTTTATTAACAAAATCACTCTACTGTAGTATTGTGTAAAGCAAAGTCTTAGGAATTTATCGAAGACCGTTTTTTGTTAACTCAAACGGATGCTTCGGTGGCTGAATTGTATATTTACTCGCACATCTATGTATCTTGAGGTCAATTTAAAAAATGAATATTTATTCTTCAGAAAATTAGTCTTGTTCAATAAGGCCCTCTGTCTCACCGATGTACTTTCTCCATCTCTCCTAAACTTAATATTCTTTCCTCCTAACCACCCTTCTCGTTTCCACGCACTTTCCATCTATCCATCTCTGTTGCACTTATGGATTCCACTCAGACCCAGGTCTCAGAGAACCTGGGTTAGGATCCCCATAGCTATATCACTCAGAGGAAAGAGAGACGGAGACATACGTTTGAATTAAACGGGTGTGACGTGAAAAAGCGACGACTTGCCGCGATTTACTCTGTGAATCCACCACTTCCTCCACCTTTCATGGAGGGGTGTATTCTCGCTAGGGTCCTTGCCCAAGAACTCGTAGAGGGAGAAAAAAGCCCCGGAGATTCGCATTCCTTTGGTCCAACGATTGGATTTTATTTGACGAAGCGAACCTCCGCATTGGCCAATCCGTGCCACGTACTCACGAGTGAAACGGGCCACGCCCACACCCCGTGCTCCTACTTCAACCGCCTCGACAGTGAACCGAGGGTAGGAGTGCTATACGTTATATCCACTGCTTTTTCATATATATAAATATACAATATGTATTTATTTGCAGGGGCGATTCCTCTAGATGCTTTTCTACACCCTTATCAACTTTATTATCTTCAACCTAAATCCTATAGTTTATGTAATACGAAGACAGCTTAGTCGTGACTCTCCGGGGTTACCTCGTTGCGTTTTTTTTTCCGGACCGATACACACGTACATTCTATGCGTTTAAATAACTTTATATCCGAATTACCACTTTTTTAAATCACCGGGAAACCGACGAAATAATGACTAAGAATATTAAACATAATTTTGTTTAATTTGGATAATTACACGATTTAAACTTTGTCTCATGTTGTAGACTAAATAAATATAAATAAAATAAACGAATAGTTGTTATTATTTTGGAGTAATCTCTCATACAGCTACAAATTTAAACCAAATGAAAATATCGGACAGTTTTCTTCAGAGAATTATGAACCTTGGTATAAGCAAATGATTAATTCCCACAGTTTTTATTTCCCATAATTGACATAGATTAATTTTTAAAAAATATTCAAATCTGAGTGTACGTGGATCTAAGGGATGAATACAGATGAGTTTCCATAATTATTTCAATATGGTATCGCAGGTTGTTACTCCAATTCACTGTCACCAGGTTATTAAATTTTCATAATTATTCTTAATGTGTAAAATAGGAGAAAAAAACGATTGGTATGAAGACACAGAAAGAGAAAAGAAGAGATAGAGCGAGAGGAAGAGGATTGCAAGCTTCGGCACAGGGCGGAAGATAATATACACACGTCCACTTCCGTCGGAAATGTTCCAAGAGATAATTAAATTAATTGCATTCAGACGGGAGAACTGTCGGGCATTTTCGGAGTCCGTGTACACACTCATACACTCACAGCATAATACGTTGGAAACACACGCCTCTTAATATATAGCAATAGGGATAGACGTTAAATTGTTCACGGTGAATTCACACTGGGACTAAATTATGGGCTAACGCGCGACGGTGAACAATCATTCCGCATGTATATATAAATATATACATATATATATATATCCATGCGATATACTACTCAGGATGAGACGCAGTAACGCAATTGCTCATTTTATATTACTTGTGCAAAGTCATCCGAATTGTAACATAAATCTAGTCTGTTTGCTTGTTTATCGAGCAACAATAAAATGTTTTCTACTTCAACCGTATTCTTGTATTAAAATTATGGAAACCAAATATATGGCTAACTTTTTCGTCCAATATATAACTTCAATGAAAAATCTGATTCTTGATTAATGAAATTTCTGAAAGCTTTCAGTTCATGTGCCTTTTTGAAATTAATTTAATGTGATGAAAAATTTAATCACAAACAAAGATCTCTATATTAATGACAAGTTAGAGAAAAGCACTAAAAAGTTGCTTGAAATGTTTAAGCACATAATTATCATTGGGAACTTCCGTACGAAATAATTAATGAAGCATATATATCATTGGTCGTTTAACACGATACTTCATTATATTAATATAAAGAATATTGAGACCAAGAGCATTGGAAAAATGTACGCGTTAAAGGGGTAGCAATTTAAGAGGGAAATACGAAAGAGGAGGTAGAAGCGAAAAAAAGAAGAGCAAAGGACGTGAATACTCGGTTCTGGCTATATTATATCGCAGAGAGGTGGTTTTCAACGGTATCGCAAGGGGGTATCGTTTAAGTGGAGTTTGCTCGTCTATTAAGGGGGGTAGTTCCACCACTTTTTCTCTTACGGTTTCTCCTTTATCGCTATTCACTTGGCATTGCGTATATAGGTAGGTAATACAACCTACATAAAGACTATACATATTTTTCAGGTATATAAAACCATATAAGAATATGTACTTGTATGCACGAGGATATACAGATCTATACATAGACATTTATTTGATACAACTACGAAACGAGAGAGTATTACATATATAGGGTCGAACGAGCTTTCATACTGAGGATAACATTTGTATATATAGATATATAATATTATATAAAGCTGGAGCAGAGGCGCGAGAGTGCTTCGAAGGGTAAACCGACCAACGGGGGAACGTTTTGCGAGAGCCACCCTCATGATCCGTAGCCCCCGAACTCGGTCGCGTGGAATGGGTTTGTAAGGGGAGTGAGGGGTAAGTGAATTCGCGACCACGCCCACCTTTAGAATCACCAAGCTTGTCGACGTCACGCGACTTATCACCCTCTCGCCACTGCTTTTTCTGCTGCTGAAAAGGCCCGACGCACGCTACGAGCCGCGCAAGGGTGTATGAGAAAGATCCGAAGAGAAAGAGAGAGATGAGAAACGGAGGGAAAAAAGAGGTAGTATATGTGTGTGCTTTGTGCACGTATTCAGTATTCGAGGAATGGGGAAAAAAGAGTGGATGAAAGCTTGCGGAGCGACAGAAGCGCGGATAGTGTGGAAAGGAGGGAGAAGGAAAATAATGAAATGAACATCGGTGCGCGCGAAGTACTGCTCCTCGCGCTGCTGGGATAAATCGGGAATTATTATAAGAGCTCTGGGAGGGGAAAAGCGAGCAATAGAGAAAAAGCCAAGAGTGAGAGAGAACGGACGATGCGATAGAAACCTGAACCACGAAGGATCGCTCTCTGCAATTTTGCTGTTACAAACTCTCTCTGTCTCTCTTTCTCTTTCGTTTTTTCTTTCGCTCTTTTTCCTACTTGATTTATAGAAATTCACCTCCAGCTTCGCAGGGAGAAAAGTGTAGGTAGGAAGGTGGGCGGATAAACGTTATATTCGGAGGAACTACTTGCGAAAACGATTCGTTTTATTCGACCACTCGGAGCGAATATAATTATTCATTTCTCTTCAGAGAAGCTGACATGAAATGATAACGTTCGCACAGTGTGTGTACAATAATACCCAGTAATATATGTTGATATATCCGTAACGTGAAAAAATTTCTACACACTCATTATTCATATAGACAAAGTGATGAGTACATTATTAATTAGTGTTTATAATTCGACATAAATAAAGTCCCTCACAAACATCTGCTAACTATGTTCTACAGCACAGTAAAAAATTCTGTCAATGACTTCTTAAAATTCATCAACGCAATCAAAATACTCCAGAAAAATGTTGAATAGAGTTGTCAATACAACATAGATATTAAAATATTTCATTTTTATTGTTTCCATTTTTCATAGACTGTTGCAAATTGGCAGTCATTTTGGCTTCAAGAATATTTGAGATCGGAAGCAGATATTCGAAAGACAAAGACGAAAAGTACAATGAGAGGAGTGTGGTTACGAGGCTTGCGGGACAATATAATACTATTATATCAATAGGGAGGCAGTTATAAGCACATGACGCTCCTTCGTATTATACTCAGCGTATATCTCACGTGGACCCTCAGACCCCAAGAGCTTGAGCTCTTACATGCACGTATACACTCTTAGTGGAATACATATAAACATGTATATAAACATAATGTGTATGTTTGACTATGGAGCATTCGGATTTACCCTAAACTTGGGGTAGGACTTACGCGAACGTCACTTAACTGCCATATTTCTACGTCGACTATACTTGGCGTAATACGCACGCTTTCAAAGCATCGATTCAACCGTGAAATTGACTTTATTAGCCTTTTTTTCTTCCCTCGAACATTTAGGGCATATTCCATTCAATATGCATTTAAATAGCAACTATAATAACCCAATTTCGTGCACATAATCAAAAACAATTTACTATAAAAACTTTACGAGACTCAGAAACATCAATTATTAATAACAAGTTTCTTAATTCAATGAAATTAAGTTCCAAAATATAAAAGATATAATGTAAATAAGAAATAAAATTTCATACATTTCGACTATGCAACATGAAAGACAATGTATCAAAAGGTTATGAAAATAAAATAATACTTTTCTAAATTCGAATATTAGTTTTCATAACTTGTATCGTATTTATCGATACATAAATCGAGATGTTGAAAAAAACGTGACAAAGCTACATTCTGAGTGCAGTAAATACGGTGTATGAAGCACGTGTTACGAAAAATTGTGGGAGAATGGTTTATGGGTGTGCGTGGGTGTCTCAGGCGTGAAAAAGAGGTATTGAGCGAAGTTATATAACTATTTCTCTTTTTGTTTCGTTGTTCAAGGTGTCGGTATATAAATTGTCACCTTGCGCAATCGCGCGTAGTAACTGTGACTCCCTGCATTCTTTTCAGATTGAGCTGTATATACACGAGTCATATACACGAGATTGCTTTGTTTTGGGGATAAAAAAAAAACCAAAAGAAGTCAGACAAAGTCTCCACAAGCTTTGAGAAGACCGAGGGGTGATATTACAACAGCTCGGCACATATATAAAATGTGAGATATATAAGAAAGTGAGACGAAAAAAACGCATTTACTGTATTCGGCATAAGTGTCGACTTGTGTTTCCACTCGTAAATAATATTTTAGGGTTTTTAGCATAATTCAAAATGAATGCAAATTGATGTTTGAATAACCATTTGCTTACGATGTTTGCGAATTAAATCTCAACGACTTGGCTAAAACTTTTGGTTTGAAATTTGAATCAAGTCAATGGCATATTGTTGAATATGAAGCTTTGGTATTCTTCGGTATTCCACATTTATTCATTATTGTATACAAATATTCTAAAATATTTCGATATCTGAGTGTGCGGACAAATTTATTCCAAACAATTAGCATTTCGGAAATGGCGTTGCAATTCTGGGGACTTAATTGCAACCCAATACCGCAATTACATTTAGTTCGCGTAGAGTATACCCCTGCACTCGATACGCCAGGGGCAACTTGTCTCTACAAGGACTTCCTATATATCGATAAACGTAAAGTAAAACGGACTACGAAGGGTCAGTGAAAATTAAAAAATAATAATAATCAAAAGAATCAAAAAGTTCTGAAATAATTTCATAAGAAGGAATTTTTCAGTCAACTCATAAAAAAACATAATTTTAAGGCCTTAAAGAAATTATAGAGACGATTATCATGAACAGAGAAGTAAAGTTCAATTGAAAAAATGGCTGAAATGCGTGAAACAGCTCAAGTTTCCGGTTAAACAATATTTTTCTATTGTGATTTCCTATCGTATAACTACTTGATACAACTATAATGTTGAAAAAATTAACAAGTTTCGTTCTACCCCACTTTTGTCCCGCATCTGTATTCGTTCTAATGAAGAAGATATATTCACGTTACCGAGAGAGTTGGCGCGCTACGGCGGATATAATATCTCTTGCGAGCGCGATACAATTAACTCTCACGGACTGGCAACGATTCATATATGTATAGAGATTGCAAATCCAAGGTTTCGCTGGTTGCTCGTAGCACATTACAGCGTTGGTGGGAGCGCGCGCGAAAGCTCCTTGACACCAACGGGTCCTTTCCAGTTTCCGCACTCTCGCTGCGGGGTATATTTGTGTATGTGGGTGTTTCCATCTGTATGTGCTGGGTGTATACCTTGTGTGACACTTGAACCTGGCAGCAACGGCGCAATCTACCCTCTGCTCTCTCGCACTTTCTCTCTCTCTCTCTCTTTCTCTCTGGTTATGTGGTTCTAACGGCGTCCTGATGGCGAGAGCATCCATGAGAGGAAGACGAGGGTAGGAGCATATCAGAGACCGCGTAGTGAACGCGGAAATGAGGAAAGCGAGAGAGAGAGAGAGAGAGAGAGGAAGAGAATTATAGGCTAATGGGAGATTTGGGGTCAGGTGTGCGAGTAAGAACATCAGAGTCGAAGGGTTCGTGTTAATTAATATCACGTCACTCGCTCCGCCTCGCTAAAGTCTCTCTCAACAAATACATATACACATTTACATGTGACAATTTCATATATTATATTATGGCTTGATACATTTGATACGTGTTAGAATACTAGTTATTTACACAAATAATATATCCTACAATTGTATGTTTCCTCTAGTCAGTGCAGGGTGTTCGTTGATTCGGAATATTATTTTGGCTGCTAGTTTCGACTCTTACTAAGTCACGTGTGTTGATGTGTATTTTAGTCATCAGAAAATTGCACATTCAGTTCGGACTTCGGACAATAACTGAGGACCATAAACAGAATTGACAAATGTGTGCCATGAAATATAATCTTTATAGCGAATCGAAGCAACCATTGCTTTTTAGTTACAAAACTATTGCAAATTGCTATTTTTTTTTTGTGTGTATATTTCCCGGTTTTTTCGAATAAAAACATAACACAACATTTGCTCTAAAACGAAAAGCAACCGTGAAACGTCCGTTGTAAGACTAAGTTACGTGGTTGCTTTCCGGTTCCACTTGTTTCTCGTAACACATAGAGAACCAAACCCCAACTATCCAAAAGCATTGCGAATGTTAGTTTAGGACCAGAAAGCAACTATATGACACCCGGACTTTGATCGAAATATTTTGCGTCATTTTTATTTTGTGGTATCAATTTTACACCTAATATGCTTTTCGTATGTGGTTATCTTCAGAATTGCTGACGTTTCAAAGTGGCATTCAAAAGCGTAGTTGTTTTTTAGTTCCTTGTGGCTGCTCTGATCTACTAGGGATAGATTATGTGAATTTATAAAGGCCCGCATAAGCTTGAACGTGCATGGAAAATTGTGTCTTCGGCATTATGATATACTGTACAATCCGTCTCTCAGAAATGATTTGATCGAAATTTAGAAACAGAACTATGGTGGTTGTGTAAAATTTGAATAAACTATAGTGTATATCTGTATGTATATAGAAATTCTGAAGTGGCGAGCAGGGCTGTCAAGAAGGACGTGCTCCAATGCCGGTAGCATCTCCGTCACAGGCGGCGCGGGTCATACGCTTTTTGGAGGGTTGACGATTTAACCTCTCCCTGGCGTTCATACTCGCTTTCTCACTCTGCCTCTCCCGAGTCCTTTCGGCCGCCTCCCAGCGAGTTTTGACGCTTTGATCATTTGTTTCGCGCCGGGTCATAACCGGCCTTCGCACGGGGTTAATACAGAAAAGCACGACAGCCGCCAGCAAAAGCTTTTCCAACCTCTCAACACTTCTCGATTTTACCACCATCCCTTCTCTTTACCCTACCGGTTCTCCGCGTGTGTCGCCTTTCAATATTCGATTCTGTCGTTTCTCGTTGATGCTCATCCCTTTTCTCCAATATACTATATCATACGATATATAACTTTTCGGTTCGTAACATTTGAATTTTACAACGGATGCTTTTTTTTTAATTCCTTGATGGATTTTTCAATGCCAATTGGAAGCGTTTACTCTTCGAAATTCCCAGCGTCGTTAACGTCTTTCATTCTTAATCTTTTTCACATTACTTGAATTTAACTTGAAATTTCTAAGTGTATCAATAAGGGTGCAAAGAAATCTAGCAATCATTTTTTAATCCCAGTTTATTCATAGTTCAATCCCAGTTATACTATTGTAAAAATTATGCCTGGTGAAGGAATAGATAGCTTTTTCGAATTTTTTTTTACTACTCGGTCTGCGTTGTATAGGATCACGATGAACACTGTACTTTATAGGTTTTCCACCCTTCCATATTACCAGTGATGATCGAAAGAAGGAAAGTACCAATATGTTAGAAAAAGTAACGTCATACATACATATATCAACAAGATGGCGATGTGCCAACTTGGTTGCAGAATAATGCATAATATGTTTCATTGCATCCACCCATCAATATCAATATATTTAGCATTTCCATTGTGCTGCAATTCTTTCCGATAACAACGAGTAGGAAAGCCCCAATAACTAAGAATGCGAATGTCGTTGAATGGAATTTTCATGCCCCCAGCAGCTCAAATTTGTGTTATTATGATATATATAATAGAAGAAAACAGAATCATAGTGAACTGTGACGAAAACGGATCGTCCGGGTGAAATAGCATAATACTGAAAATGTATAACTGTGTATAGCCAAATGAAGAAAGAGCGAGAAGAGAAAATCTGGGTAATAACGTCGAGAGATGAGAGCCCGTATAGTATATACTACGAGAGAATATGGGCGCTCACAGGAACCTTGTTTAATTTGTATTGCCGTAGCATACAGCGAGGATATACCGAGATATTAGAGGCAGTTATCGCAGCGTATTGCTTCTAATCGTTTTTCCCTCCCTTTTCTCTCCGTTGCTCCTGACTCCCTGCTTTCTACACTGATGGTAGCCAAATTCAATGGTTAGGGGGATGCCCGATGTGACAGAGAGAAAAGGGACTAGAGAAGGAAAGAGAGAGAGAAGCGATCCGGCAATAAGGGATGGTGCGAGATAGAGACGAATAGAACAAGTTTTCAGAGAGATCGAGAGAAATGTGTGTAACGTGGTATGGAGTTGCGAGTGAGAGGAAGAAGAAAAGTAAAGGGAGAGATCGTAATGGTGTATGTGGGTGTGCAGGAGATCGACCAAAGAGTAAAAGAGAGAGAAAGAGAGAGAGAGAGAGAATCATATGCTATATGGCGATATACAATGGACATTCTAGTTTGAAAGAACCTAATTCTTGTTTCTACTATTTTTTTATCACTGCATCTTATATATGTTTAAAAAGAAACGAGTCTGAAGAAAAAAAAAGCAAAACACTCGAAAAACTTTATGAAATAAAATGCTCGAAAATAAGTTATTGATCGTAAAAATATCAGAACAGGAATGATCATATTTATAACCGTTATGTTGTCCAGTAAAATATTTTTAAAAAATAGCATATTATTTTCGTGATTGTCATTCGGATGGAAAAAATGAAATGTTTTTCAACCTACTCTCTGTCAGATTGATCTCGGTTTCCCCATATATGTGGAGCTCGAAGGGTACGGGCGACGGTGTGAGAGGGGAAGATCGAGGGTGAGTAGAAGAGAGAAACAGCCAGGGAAGCCTGGCCGTGCACTGGTGTTTTTGACAGGCCGATGAATTGAATAATCGCAAGTCGAGTCGAGAGGGTCCGCCAAATCTCAGTCCCCGATACACGTTCGTATAAGCTCACAATTGTGGAGATCAGTTTTGTATATTTATATCCATATAAAGAATTCGTCTATATTAGTATCGATGTATGCATGTTATATATCAATGAGAACGAGATTTACACATACGTAATTTTATGTGTAACATATGCATATCATACAATAACAGATACTTGGGGAAAGAAGAATACTTTTTCAAAAGCAACGATCTGTAATTATTGGATAAAACCGAAAAAATCAAAAGCCTTATTGTAAGAAATGGTCGTATAGCTACACATTTATTTTCGTTATCGAACACACAACATCGTTAGCCTCCAAGAAACATGTAAAAACAATAAAATTTGAAGTTTCCTGTGAAACAAATTTTGTTTCCTTAGTGCAGCAGGTTGAAATTACTTTGAATATTGCAGCACTTTTTAAAAAATAATATTTATATATTGTTTATAAAAACAGTAAAAGCACACAACAGTGGAACGGTGTATTGATATTTCATGACCGAAAAGAAGCGAATTATACGATAGTTAATAAGTTTTCCTAAGTGGCGATTGATTCGCTTTGGACCCTTAATTCATTAATTTGTTTGATCACTGCCGCGTCGAAATTACGCGGTTCGACAGTTCTTAATCCCTGAACGTCGTTCAGTCACGTGTTGACAGACACACGCAGAATATCTTTGGACTCCGCTTTTTTTTATTTCCACACAAGCATTTATAAATCCGACCCCACTAAAGAATCCCCTCCAGGAACGTCTGTTGCGAACGTTCACAGCGGGAGATAGTTGGATAACCCATCGTCATCATCGACGATCAGAGTTATACCGACAGTGTGGCAAACGAGATCCTATCTACTATAAAACATGACGTTTTACGACAGGGCTCGATTTCTTATATGAGACACGCGTCAATAGCTGTGCCAACTCGTCTCCCCTGTGGGATAAACGTCGTCCATAAACTACAGTAATTGATATTGTCACTGTTATTTGCAACAATAATAAATATTGTAACAAATTATTAACTGTTTTTCAATCAACTGGGATGAGGGTAAACTGATTAAAGGGGGTGAAAAAAACAATCAATTTCAATAAGCAATTTTTTTTCAAATTCTCTCGAACTAGTGATTGAATTTTACAATGGAGAAACCGTTTAGATTCAGAATATTCGAAGAAAACGGCAAAACTATTCCTCTGGTAATTAACTGGCACATTTATGACCGATGAAAACTCATAATTCGCACGAAAGAAATGTTTTTATTTACGAGAATCATGTATTCTACTTGAAATTAATTGGAGTAGTCAGTATTTGAAATTGATTTATAGTGAAAAATCGAAAAGACGGGCAATTAACGCAAAATCAAAATTATTTGCATTAAAAATAATGTTAAAAATAGTGTACGATGCTCGTGCATAAAACCAATGAAAAAATAATCCTTCGTCATTCATACTATAACACGATAGATAAACTGGAATATTTTGACTTCTATGAAACTCAATAAAGTTATATATGTAATAAATTAGCCTTCGTCACAAGTGGCCCATCAAAATGTGAGTAAATTTTTTTTTTACGAAATCGTAACTTAAGCAAAATAGGGGAAAATAGATATCGTAAAATGTCAGAGATATCGTGAATCTGTGAAACTCGATAGGGAGAGAAAAAAAGTCGGAAACGAGGCTCAAAGTCAGTTCGAGTTGCATGAAATTGGGTATTATATAGTTATATATAGAATAGCGAACGTGGGTAATATGCCGCAGGGATGAGAAAGGTTCGGCCTCATAGCCGAACAGAGAGCAGTCTCGGTGTGCTCGGTCTGGACCGGTGCGTTTGACGTTGATACCGCGATAAGATGAAAGAGCCTCGGCTGCGGTTGCTTCACTAGAAGGCTTATATCCGAGCGCGAGAGAGTTCACCGTGTTCTGTACGTGTATCGTTGCCGCACGTCTGAGCATAACGTTTGTAAACGCGATTTGGTCCCTCCAACCTCCTCGTGCCGATACAAACATACATATAATACCGACGATGATCTAAATTCGCCATGTACGATACCGTACAAACCAACGATATATTCTTGCAAACCGTAGATGCAATGTACACAAACTCGAGAGTAGTTTGCAGTTCCATCGATTATACACACGAGTTCTTTTGGAGAATAAAAATCTATGTACACATTATTATCTAAAAGTTTAGAAACCTTCCAGCCTCCAAAGTCGTGTCAGATTCAATGGTCGTGATTCAAATGTGATGTGAGATTCAAAGTCGTGTCCTGTCAATCCTTAGTCAATCCATAAGTTATTAGAAAAAATAAGTGAGTCGACGATTTCGTTTTTTATAAATACAAATGTGCGTAAATGCTTTTGTATACAGTAAATCTACGAGAATGCAATTAATTGACTCTGAATAATATCCATCCTCCATGAGATAAGGAGGCTTATAAATAGTCGTTAGCATGGTTATGCGGAGTCATCTTATTTCTCAAGTACAATAAGACGATCCAATTTTAAACCCTTTTACAAAAAATATTCCTACCCTGAAACATTGCAATCCTGTTTTTTCATGTACGTGAAAATAATAGAATGACAGACAACTGATAATAGGTTTCTCCACACTTTTTGTATACTGTACGTTTCGACGAGGTCCATTGAACTCTGTATTTCGTTCGGTCAAATGTATGCAGAACTCTATTCACATTGTTCTATGTAAAATCTGTACAAGCTGTTTTCACGTATTCGTGTTAAAACTCGGATGGAAAAAACGTATTTTTAGCTTGTGTCAATCACGGTCACAATTGAGGAGAGTGAGGGCGATCGTGAAATGCAGTAAATACATGAACATCCAATACTGTAGTTCTCCTCGAGTTCTCTGCTTTGATAAATCCCTTCTTTTTAATCGAATATTATTTGTGTAAACAATTTTTGAACAGCATAACGGAAAAACACCGTGGATATCATCTCCTTAATTGGATTGAGTATTGGTATGTTTTTTTTTTTTACGATCCGTATAACAATCGCTTCAAATTCTTTGAATCATTTAATCTCTTCATTGATTATTTCTTAATCCTCGAAATGGGAAAAATTAAAAATTTTGTTGAAGCAAATGAGCTGAAGTGATTCAATCATTTGTACTTATTAAAACTCGAGAATATATAGCACACGAAAAATAAGAATTCTTAATAAAGTATAATCCTATGAAAGGAATATTTTCGTTTTCCATACGCTCCATGATGAAAATAAATGCATTGATCAATTGGCCTGAATTTCTAGAAAAATACGAAATTCGCAGGAGCACTGGTAACGCCAATACCGCGGTTCGTTACACACTGATGTAATTGCAGTCGGCTTTAACTATTAACTACTACATCGAAATAACGCTGGCGGGGATGCGACGGACACGAAATTGGAAAAAACAATTCCTCGCATTTATTCATCCGCTGAATTCGTGAGTTTCGTGGGTGGATGTTTCATCGGGCAATTTGCCTATTGGAACGTTTCCTGATTGGCTGTTGGCAATTTACTTATTTATACGTTCTCTGTCGGCTGTTGGTGTACATGAAAATATACAGCAAATATAGTCCGAGTGCAGCGTATGAATGTTTCGCGATAGTATATCTTTCAAATCACATAAGATTGAAATTTTTTTAATGAGAGATCAAGATTTCTTGTCAAATTGTCACCAAAAAGTTATATGTGGACTAAAATCAGCAATGGCTAAAATCAGCTACTCAAGTGAGAAATAGTCAGGACCAAAATATCAAGAGGGAGATATTTTTTTTTAAGTTTACGAAAGGACCTCAAATCTCACCAACGTTTCTTCATATTATTGGCATTTTTCGGGACTGAAACTTTCACGAAGCAGCTTCAGTCGTTGTCATTGATAACTTTACAATGATTTGTGAAAAGGATCTTTTACCTCGGACTATTTACATTAAACGCTCCTCGGCCTCGCATTCCTCACACGTGCACGTTTAATCTACAATTCTGTACGCGTTGTAATGCGGTCTGCGGTTGACAAAAGCCTTTATCAGGCACGAAACATTGGCGGGAATCGAATTGGTTTATCGGCAGAAAGAATATGATAAAAATATTGAAGACTGAAATATAAATTCAAAGCACATCAGATCTGATGATTGAAAATCAAATCTTCATGGTTTCATGTAGCCACGAAATGAAAATCAAATTCCGATAAGATTGTAAAGTTTTTTGTTCATTCTATGGAATCATAAAAAATATATTGCAAAGGATGAATACGCAGATCGCTACCAACTGTTATCCATGAGAATTGAAAATAACCAAGAAGCCCCTGTACATCATTCGTCAATCGTAATTGTTGATGGTTAAGCCAGGAAGCAGGAGACCCTCAATGATTTCAAATATGATCTCAGTCCCTTTTTCTTCTGTACATCTTTCTCATGATGACACGTATCAGAGGGTAATTACTGCAGCATCATAGAAACATGGAACCGTAAGGCAGACATAGGGGAATAAGTTGGTAGCTCGTTTTTGGCCTATCCGTCTTCGGTTATGTAGGTAATGGATCGTACATCGTACATGTCGTTCGATCGTCGCCGTACGTCGTCTATTCGGCAATCAGAAACACTCGTCTCTCGTGTCACTGACAGAGCACGCATCAGCCGCCAACGAGGAAACAAGGGGCACGTATACAACCTCGGTCGCGTGCCACCAATCGGCCCTTTCCGTGCGTGCCTATATACATTTATACTAACTGTTTATGGGTATAATAAGGACGGTATTACACAGGGACCTCGTAAGAGGTTTTAGATGCATGTAAGTGCGGCTGTTTACCCATCGCTCATCAAAAAAAAAATACGCTGTATGGGTATACACCAAAGCATATACTTTTTTTCAAATAGTACTGATCTGTGGTTTCGACATTCGAATAAAAATATCGTCAATGTGACATTATTTTTAGTTTTTCCGGCGAAATTATTATTTCTCAACTTCGATAAGCAGTTGAAAAAAGTTACAAGATTATTTCCTCCTATCAAATGAACTTTGTTTAATTTTAAAAAATTGTTTTCTCCGATTTCAATATTTTCATACTTCTGATCAATGGTAAACCTATTATTTCTATTTTTAATAAAAGCAAGTTTCAACAGATTTCAACAAGCACGATGTTTCATTAGATGTCATATTTATAATATTATTTATGCAATATTCACTACGATTATTATTTAATGACATAGCCATCGATCTGCAACCCTCTGTGGGTTCAAAAATTCGTCGGCTGCTGCTTTTTCTTGAAAATAGTTAGTAGACAACGACAATTATGAACCTACTTTGGTCCCCGGAATTTATGCACATTCAGAGTACAATTCGTATGTAAAAATGCCTTGACGCTCTGCGCCCCGGAGTGATCGAAACGGTCTCAAACAAACTTACTCAAATAGTATTACTTATTTGATACAAATATATCTGTTACCGAACGAATTATCCTACAGTGGATTTATATAGATCGTTTCCTGAGTGTACTGCATAAGTATTGCTTAAGTGTTCGTTTACGTATAAAGGGACATTTCCCACGAAAACGATTCGACTGGAATGTGTTTAAAAACCCGTTTATATGAATATTGTTCCGTTGGGAGACTCACTGGGCGAAAAAAATGACTTCAATAAATGTTTAGCTTTTTTCATTTAGCTCGCACTCTTCCTTTGGTCGTCAAGTATAAATTATATAACTGTTTCGGAATATCTTATAAGTTTTACGACACTGCTTCCACAGTTTAGTGGTATTAGAATGCAAAATGCATCGATAGTTAGTTTGGACATTTGAAATCCAGGCAAAATCTCAAGTTTGCTGCGGGACAATTATAAATTCTTCGGAGTCGTTGGCGATAACAAAAGTATAATGTGCGTCAGTCGTTGGAGCTAAATTCTATACAAGAAACGTCGAAAACTTTCCGCAACATTAGGCTTCTCTTGTCTCACTGCATTTTGTATATCGTTCTCCGTTTATCATCTTTATTATTAATATTATTATAATTCTTACAAAATGACCGGGTTCTGCTTACGTTGTAGCTCCTGGAATCAGGATCGCAGAAGGAAAGGGTTTTTGAGGGGGAAACAGAGGTACCGGGTTATGCAAATCGTCAAGGGTACAAAAGAAAGAGAGATGTACGAATAATTTTCCTGCGCAAAATTTCTACAATTTAAACACCCCTCTCGTACACCATTCACCTCCGACAATACCCGTGCATCGTTTTTAATTACCGAATTATACGTGAGCAAACCCTCGTTTAGTCGACTGGTTTATGGGTATAGAGATACTGATGATGATCTTAAATCATTTGAGATACAGGGCCGAAAACAGTGTTGAAACTTCGGGGATGAGATCGAGAAAAAAAATATTATCCAGATCTTAATTGTTTAATCGAGTGAATCAGTTGAAATAATATTCCATTCTAAATAATAAAAGACAGAATGTGCTTTCTCGAGCCTATAATGAGAATTGCATGTATGCAAAATAATAACTCAGACCATTAATACTATTAAACACGTAGTAATAAATACACTAACTTCTGCACTAGTTATGCATTATTTAAAAAATAGAACTTTGGCATCTACAACAGAGATAATATGGATCTGCAAAAAAATTTGTGTAAATAAGTCAGTCGACCCTAACTCTTGAAAAAAAGCAAGATTCCACGAATTATTTATCTTTTGAAACATTATCAAAATGGAACTGAAAAGTGGAAAATAGAAAAATGAAACTACTAATGGTTTTTATTATTTTTCCAAGTAAAAGGAGAAAAAAAATTGGCAAAATCTCAATTTTACAATTCGAACTTATGCCATATTGCGAAAAATGTATATAAAAAGAATATTCGGACTCGGCAAAGTCTGACTTTTTTCGTCAAGTCGAAGGACAAAAAACAGATTTCACTTTTGTTGAAAACGTACGGTCGTGATCATGGTTACGGCGAATGTGGCAATTTGCAAAAAGCTATTTTACATAAACTGCTTACTGGTCAGCCAATTTTTGAAACTCTAAGGGTACAGGCATTGAGTAATACTC
Organism: Campoletis raptor; assembly: GCA_948107755.1. Lineage (NCBI taxonomy): Eukaryota > Metazoa > Arthropoda > Insecta > Hymenoptera > Ichneumonidae > Campoletis > Campoletis raptor. The sequence continues at coordinate 17,676,846 of OX403622.1, forward strand.
GTCACTAAAACAATCGAAAAAAATGTCAGTGGTCACATTCTGAAGAGTGGAATGACACAAAGAATTTAGTTTATTTCATGAGTTAGGGACTTTTTCTTTCCACGAGTAGAAATACTTATATATTTATATACAGACGTATATTTTCAAAAGTACTAGTATGGAGCTAGCTGTTTTCTGTAAGGGCTGTTCCTATTGCGCTGTTACGATATACGTATGTCTATATCGATGTAGATATACTGGCTCGGTTCCATTTGAGTCAGCGTATCGAGGTGTCAATAGCAGCTGCTCTGCTACACACAAGAGCTCTGCCTGATGCTACATTCACTTCCTCTCTGTGCTCTTCCAATCCTCTCCCTTGTAACGTGTATTCACCTTATACTTCTTCACGACCCTTATATCCACGACTTTTCGACACAATAGATATTTCACCATGTATACGCTATACGTATATATATACCCACTATCCCTGAAAAAACTTGAGTGAATCCTTAGAAAGAATACGTCGGAAATTCATGTATGTTTACGTTTATCGAGTTGATAAATCAAGGACGTGTGCACTTCTATTCCAATTTTTCTACCCTTTGTATGGATGGTCCAATGGAACACATGTACATATTTTATAAATGATTCAAAACCCAAATTGTTGCAAGGAAGACTCTTTTAACTAATTATGAGAGCATGTGACAAACATGACGTGATCTGATATAATTAATTTCGAAAATCTATCGACTTAACAGGAAATTTGTCAATATTATAGAACAAAAGCAATTAAGTGTTGTTTGGAATTACAATGAGTTTGAAAAACTCATATGATAATCGTACAGCGAGTTACGAAAGTTAAAAATTGATATATTTATTAGAATAATTATATAGGTGCAAGTGTGGCAACAGCGGCAAAGGTTCGCTAATTGTTTGAACCCTAAAGGGGCGAAAGGTAGGACAGGATGTGTAGGTTAAAGTATGTAGTCATATATTTATAGCAAAAAGGAAGAGAATCCGGTAGAGAGTGTGGCGCAATGGCGGCGATGCGGAGAGGTTCCCTGCTGTTTTTAAGCGTCGGTGACTAATTGGTGATGTCGTGGCCAGGCGTTGAGACACACCCCCATCACCCCCTTTCCAATCCTCTCAACGCTTGGCTTCCCTCGCTTCCTATCTCGCTTTTTCCCTCGCTATTTCTCGCCCTTGTTCTCTCACCGAGAGAATCATCTCTCGGCACTTTCTCCATCTACCGCCCTTCGTCTTCTCTCGTCTACAGTTCTCTATTTGCCACTCATCTCACTCTCTCCTCCTGTATCTCGATCTAATAGGATATACGTAACCAGCTTTTTCGACTTCTTCTTCCGCTCACGGATATATGTAACGGTTATATGTATCGGTTCCATACATCATCTCTGCCAACGAAGTATACATAATATACGTATGCAAGCACATATTTACATATGGCAAATTTCATGTCAACGAGATAGAACCGTCACTTTTTTTTACCATTTCTAAATAAAATATAATTTTTGATTGATATATAATTTTCTCAGCCCCATTTCTCTGCTAATGATACCCTTCGGCGTTGTTCAATTGCCCACTCTTTCTTCGCGACTATCGTTCTCTTTCATGTCTTCAATGCCATAGGACACTCGATCATTAATTCAAAATCATTTCTTTTTTTTTTTTTAATTGCTGTTCAATTAATTAGTTTATCGAATTTTTGATGGTTGGTAACGATGCTAGAAAAAGCGAGGCAATAAAGGGTAAGTATCGGGAGAGACAAAAAATAGTGTGATTTGTTATAAAAGGCTAAAACCAAACTGCAGGGCAAAAAAATTCGTTGAATGGTAGTGGAAATATTTCTATAAATCAATCAGGGGTCATTTCTTTCGCACTACCACAGAAGTTACTAGCCCCATCATTATTCAGTCGCTCAACAAAGAATATTATAAAGCGACACGCGTAATTCTGGGTCAATTATATTACAATGTGTACATATACCGTTTTAATAATACAGAGTATTGATGTGCACGATACATGTACAAAAAACTGGGCAATAATGGGAGTGATCGTAAGTTTATGACACCGTGTTGGGCTCGATCATTTTTACCCCATTTCGGAAAAAAAAAACACTTTTGCACCCCTGTTCAAAGGACAGGACCAAAAAAATATAAAAACTATTTAAAAAAAAACCTCAAACCGAGCAAAGAGGCGGGATTGACTTTTCGGTCCCCCGATTACCCGATGGTTACGATTTTCCCGTTTTACCAAAACGGCTGAATTATACCGCCCACTTGGTACTTCCCCCCCCCCCCCTAATTTTTTTTGTTCGTTTCTCTCCCTTTTTTCTGTCTCTTTTCGCTCACTTTCTGGGATAAATACGCGTTTCACAAAAGCGCACCTTTTTCGAGAAAAACTTTTCAATGACGGATCGTACACTTCGTGTCAGCACATCGTATGCCACACATAGGGGCAGCGAGACCCACGAGTCAGCATTGTCAAGAATAGTGCGTGTTTCGAGGGAGGTAAGTCATCAGTCATCGAACTCTCATGCGCAATCTGACGTGGATGTTTCCCCCTATTAGTAGTAACATACATTTTTTAGAATAAAAACTCAGAATAGAGAAACCCTTAAATTTGAAGTCAATATAAAACATAAAAATTATAGATATTCTTTGATCCAAATCTTGAATGATTAATATAATCAAACTACTTTGAATTTTTACTCCGATAACAAATTTTTTTTCAGTTTCCAACACAAAAGTTGACATCTTATTGTCACTGAAATATTTTCATGAATCTAGTTGATGAATTAATCAACTAATCAATTAATTGAAGCACCAGCCTCATGATTTTTAGTGTTTAATTTTCATGATAATTCATTTATGGTGAAAAATTCATAAAGAAAATGTAACAATCATAAAAAAATGACATTCATATTGAATAGTTTTTGTTGAAACGAAGTTTATTGTCTTTGTGTTTCACTTTTTCATCGCCTCTCAGCTCACGCGAGCTTTTAAGACATCAATATGAGCTACACAAATTGACATGGACTCAATGAATATTAACAGTATGTCCAATGAAGAACATTTATTGATGATGAAAAAAAAATAACAAAAATACAGAACACAGGACACGATTGGAAATGAATTTTTCTCGATTACCAACCCCACAATAAGAGCTGCGTGGTGCCTTATAAACTATTTTTCAACCACATAAAAAGCTTTCCCAGCTTGCGATCTCTTGTTCCAAGTTTTTGTTGGTTGACCTCATATTAGTCGAAGGAAAATAAAAGGGACTGATATAACGGGGATGTCAAATGAAGCAAGAGAAACAAAATCCAAAACCACGTCTCAGAGATTAGACCTTCTCCTCTTTTAGTGAGAATTCGATACACCCCGGAAAAATACGGATGATACTTTTTTTATATTGCTCATAAGTTCTCCCTCTCTTTAGCGCGTAGGTTTGTACACAATCGAGATTTACTAAGCGTGCGCATCAGGCACACATTACGGAATCCATCGCGTCCAACCGCAAGGGCTTTTGGCGCCCTCTAGGCATAGATTGGACCCTCCACCGAGTTCTAATACGTTGGCACAGAATGGTTTTTACTAAAAGGCACACTCCTATGTTTGACCAAGCTGCGCAAATATGAACTAACATGGATGATGTGCGTGTAACTATATAGACAGACATTTAACTATGAGAGTAAAGGGCGCAGAGCGATAGATACTTCCTCGTTGTATATATCTTCCCTTAGGCATTAAATAAACTCCACAACCTCAAACTCCAGCTATACAGTTACGTGGATTTATGCATGTATGCGTGTATTTTATGTATCGCTGTTAGCAAACATTTTAACCGGATTAGAACACACTTACGAGAGCTAATCTGACCAAACAGACCAAAAGACTTGGAGGATTTCGATGCTCCACCATATATTTATCCCTATATGTATTGGTAGACCACACGAAAACGTCCTCTTCCTATTTTCTTTACTCTGTCGAGTAGCTGTCGTAAAGCTGTCCACTCCTTTTATACCAACGATTTATAATGGTATTATCCTGCTTCTCGTGTTTATAGTGCAGAGATTTCTTTCCGTTCTATTTTTTGTCATCATTTTAACTAATATTATTATTGTGAATTGGACCATAACTACTCTTGTTCGACACCTTGTGTTTAATAACAATTCATGATGCGAAATCTTTTTTAAAAATTATTTCAATTAATCAAATCTCATTCCTTCACCACGACCACGTATCCATGCTTCGCGAATCGATAAAATATTACAGTTATACGGAAAAAAAATCATCTTCATTTGACAAACGTTCAATATCAAAATGCTTTTATTCAAAATGGAGTCTTTGATAGATTTTTTCAGTATGTAGAAAAAATACTAAAATTGGCAGCATTGTCACTAATTTTTGCACCTCTAAGTGTACGTGAGCCCTTTGTTGTATCAAAATTGAAAAAAAAAAAAAAATCTTATTTCACTTCAACCGTATGTGTCAATATTTAAACTACGTTCTTATGCAATACAATTAAGTGTTCCAGAGGAAGGAAATTTTATTCAAATCGATTGAACATGTACTATTGACTATTTGCCGTTACTGACGTACATTATTTAACTAGTAATGGCGGAATCTATTTAACTTTAAGGTTTTTTTCGGCATTCAATTTCCATTGGGGTCGAATATGCCATTCCAATATGTATTTCATTATGCATTCAAAATATCATCCACGTGTTCGCCAAGCGTTTAGGGCAATCATAACTACTATATATGTATGTATACGCATGCATATATTGGCATTCCCGAAGTAGGGTCTTCGCACATACGTTATACGCTCTGTTTGCTTGCAATTCGTACGAAATGCAAATTCGGGCTTTGGATCTTGATTTCTGATGGACACTATGTTGGATTTGTGGGAGGATGGCAGTGGAATTGATATTGTGCAGCTGACAATATATTTTTTTTTTTTCATTGAAATTTTATTCGAGCAATTCATTTCGACATAAAATGATTTACTCAAGGAACTACACCTGTGTAAAATTTTGAAAACCAAGATACTAATGACCATCCTGTGAAATTTTAGTCCCGAAACTCGAGTTATTCAGTCGTATGCAGAAATTTCGATAAAATAGAATTCGACTGGTTATGCGGAGACCCTTGAAATTTTGAAAGCGTTTTTCTCGGAAAGTAATTTTCTAAAATGCTGAACTATTGCCAACAGTTTCCAGCTGTCCTTATCAACTTTTGACACGCATCATTCTTTGAGACGTTTCAAAATTGCGTATCTTCTTGAACGATAGACTGTTGAAAAAAGGCCTAATTTGGCATTGAAATTGGCGCCATTTTGATCATTTTCATCGAAAAAGTTCTCTTCGCAATCCTAAAGTTTTTCGAACGGGTTTAATATCTTTTTGGATTTTTTTTTTCAGACAATTTCAAGAGAAGTAGGAGCGTTCATCGTCAAGTGCTATTTTTTTAGGGACCATTTCCGAATGTCCAAAAAAGTTATTAAAAAAATGTAGTCGAATATAAAAAAAAAAGTCATGCTTCATGCCTCATTACTACATGATTTATTTGAATAATCGAAAAAAATATTGGATCGGAAAAAATTGGAAGAAAAAATTACGAAAATCCGTAATTTCGATGCCTGTTACACTGAGAAAGTCCCTTAATAATAATTTCGCTAATAACAAAACGGTTGAATGACGATATTATCACATAGACTTTTTGTCATATTGGCGCCGGTTCTTACACTTTGACGCACGACCTATTGGCGTCGCAGATCTAGAAAAGACCGTCCAATTACTTTCACTCTCGATCAACCCTCTGAGCAGTTTGAGAATTTCTAAAATATTGGTATTTCTACGAACCTTTCCATCTCCGCATTTGGTACCTGGTAAAGTTTGCCATTGGTCGACAACGCATTCATCAGAATTTTCAGCTTTGCAACCTTTCACGAAACAAAATGGCTGATTTGGAATCTGTATCGAAATAAAATAGAGACCAAAATTGTAGATCTAGGAATTTTCATCGTCGCACATGTAAAACAATTATCGAATTTTAGTCAGATGTTTTTTTGCTTTTTTCTTTGCAACGAACGACGTACCTGGCATCCTTTCTGCATACCAGAATTCCTGCACTGTCCATCTAGCGTTAACCATCTGCCTGGTAAGTTTTCACCTCTGACAGTCATCCATAATGGGTGGTTTTCCAAACACTCCGATTCTCTAGAACTATTGGGTCGTATTGTAAATATACTTATTTTAAATATAAACGGAACACTGTTGTATTTCAAGAAAAATTAACTTATTGATTAACCAATCATTTCAAGTTGTAAGGAAAATTTGAACTTTTTATATAATTAAGTGATCGGCCCACTGGGCAAAAAAAATCATGGATCTAAATACTTGTTGTTGGAAGAAAAATAGCGGATTCATCTATTTTTTTTTCTATGAATTGCAAATATAAATTATGCAAATATAAATCATGGTAGTAAAATGATTCTCTTCGAACAACTAGTGCCATTTACTTGCTTACGTATTCTTTTGAGTTGGTTCAATGAAATATTCGTTTTAATTTTAATTACGAAATCGACTAATCGATACAGGCAGATCAATAAATAAATTAGTTTGTTCGATTTATTTGGCTGTATCGCAGTTTCATTGGTTCGACACATACTTCTTTCAGAATTCCAAAATGATTTTGTCTGATATTAAAAATATTTTGTTGCGGTTAACGAACTAAATACATTTGTTGAAAGCAACAAAAATTGTTGATAAATTTTACTGAGATCTGAACTACGATCTGTAACAATAAAAATTTATAGAGCTTACTTGAAGTATTCTCGGAAATATCTTTTGCTGCATTTAGACCATTTGAAACTGTGCCGGCTAAATTGTGCGGCTGGTGTCATAGCATAACCTTCTTCCATGTTACATTCATTCCTGCCACCATACTCATAACCCTCATCGTGACGGACACCAAATCTGTGATAATGAAAGTTATCGCAAGACTGCATCGAAAAAACAATTTAACGATTGAAAAATAATAATAAAATTGGACTATTTCGGGCCACGCTTACAAATGAGCTGCTTCGTGAACGGCAGTCGTGACTCCCTCATAATTCCAATTGTAATGGAGAACTCCCGTAGACATAATAGCATTGAAACGTCTGCTTCTTTCATGCTCTTGGTAACAAGCAGCATTCAATCTAGCGACTCCTAAAATTGTTGAAAATCGATGGGTATTATTGGAAAAGTTTTCGGTCGATAGAACCAACAGAGATATATTTGTCCAATTGGCAATCCCTCGTGAATCGGAGCAACCGTTGCTTTTTAGTTACCAATTTGTTCCAAATCGGTTTACGGTTATTAATATAATTTTTCTGACCATAAAAAACTTCAAATCAACCGGAATAGAACCTTCACGCGAGAGTTACTTTGAAACAATAACACACCATACAACGTCAATTATGTTCCGAAATAACTCTCAAAAGCGAAGTTGTTTTTCAGTTCCGTACGGTTGCTCTGATCCACTAGCGATCATTTTATCTCAAACTGTTAATTTACCGATTCTTAGAAATCATTGAAACCGGTGATTTAAATAAATGAAAAAAATAAATAAATAAATAAATAAATAAACAAATAAAACAATCTAGACTAATTGTCAAAAGGTACCTAATGTCACTATACACGGATCACGCTCCTTCTGGCATAGCATTGCTCTAGGGGGATTAGAAAAATACGATATTAGATCATATTGAAGAGAATTTTAGTGGTTTGAAAATTAAAAAATTCGATGACGTTTCATTTGTTAAAACCACAAAACAAAAAAGGATTTTTTCAAAATTTGATTTTTTAGTTCCATCGAAATAATAGTTTTAAACTATTCCACACTCACGTAGTCATTCCCATAACTATGTCGTAATGTCTGAAAGGGAACCTGACTTGCTCCTTGTAAAAATAAGTTCCCGTTCTGTTTAATATGTCGTTAACGTTAGGGATGATTTTTTCCGATGCATCTGCAGCGATATATGGCGTCGCTGTGTCATCCTGTCACAGGAAAACAATAAAGAATCACCACATACGTTTATAAAAGATATTTAAAGCTTCGAGGAGGGAAGACAAAAGTTACGAAGACTCACAGCACCAATTATGATGCCAGCGATGTTCAGACGCACTTTTGGTTGGTCCAATTCCCTGTAAACCATATCAGCTGCGTTCCAAAAAGCCAAGATAAATCTAAGTGCCTGAGTCATTGTACGATTTCTGTAAAGATCGAATAATCATTTCAATTTCTCAATTAACAGATCGATTTTTTTCCATCACGAAAAAACGCTTTTTTCATTAAAAAAAATCGAAGATCAAAAGATAACGATCAACAATTATCCCCAAAAAAAGCGTACCCAGTTTTCACAGTTTTTGACAACTACGTAGGAACTTTGTTAGCCCTTACGGTAACATTGCGTATTTCCAATTTCTACTAGTGTAGATATCGAATATCGTTACCTAACGGCGTTATGATCGAGAATAAGCAAAATTTCAGGGTAAACGACCTCAGGAAGCTTTCCTTTTCGTGGAGCGAATCTTCTTTTAACTCGGTAAAGTTCCAGTGGATCAACTATATGAAATGTGGAGAAAAATTGGAAATTAAAGAAAAACCGAGCGAAAGGTGAAACGTTAAATATAGAATTAAGGTTCACCAGCAATGCTTCTCTTAGCATCTTTAGAAGAAGGTTCAATTTTGAAAACTGCAAAGTAACTCGTCGCCTCGTCCACATCCATATTATCAATTGATCTCTTCGAAATCGGCGTATTAATAATTTGAATTCCGGGAGCCTCGTTCTTCAATCGCTTGGGCAAAGATTTAACTGCAAAGTATGGAGTCACGACTCCTTCCTAAAGATATTTTGTCAGATAGCAGACAAATATGAAAATAACTCCATCACCTTTATAAACATCGGTGAAAAAAGGAATTGTCTTCGTAATACTTACGAACACGGTGCCTTCTTTTGGGTCTCTGTAAAAAACTATAGCTGCTTGATGAGCGAGATCATGGAACATTCCGAATTCACCGATGTCCGTTAATGCCTGCAAAGTTGTTTAACGCAATCGGATACGAATTTTTTTTAAATGGAGTTTTATTGATTGATCTTTTTCATCATATTGTGTTGTTATTTGAGTTGTTTTTTTGAAACTTCTGAACTAATGCGTTATGGATGAAATAAATATTGACGGAAAACCCACATTCGCCAGAGCATCGTAGCGAATTCCGTGATAGGCCGTTTCATCCGTAACCGCCGACAATACTGGGGTGTATTTACTTGCCAAACGACCTTCACTAGGTTTTAAAAGCAAATTAACTCTCGTACCATTCAGTTGAAGGGACATTTTGATTTCTCTACCAGCGTTTCGTTTTCGTCTCAACTCTGGCAACGTAATTGGAAATACTTCATAGTCTGGAACTGTACGCAACGATCTGTTCATCTGATGATCACATTCACAGCATTGAGCATAATTCACAATCTGTTTATTGTTAGTTGCACTCACTCGAATCGGCAGTTGTACCGAAAGTCTCGAAAATCTCAGCAGACGTCATCTGCTCATGAACATTTGAAGAAAAAGCTATGATGGTAGGAACAAAATTTCCCAATAAATTGAGCAATAAGAGAATTAATTTTATAACCATCTTTGAGTGCGTTAATATAATGATAAGCAAAGAACGAATTTTTTCACTATAGATTCACACACTAGATTATCTATCAAGGAATTAAAAATTTTTTTTTTGGTATAGTACTTCGTAGTTATTTTAAGGAAACTTCACACCAAAAGGTGCGAGTTTTTCTTTTCTTATATATTTGGCGCGTATGTCGTAAAATCGGACATAGAAATTCTGGGACCTATGTATTTCTTTCTATAGCGGCATTTAATGCTCCACTTTTAAAACTCGTAATACTTTATTTCTTCCTGTTGACATAATTCATTTCATCTTCAGGGTTATTAGAAATATTCTACATTTTTATAATAATAATATAATACACTAAAAAAAAATTATGATTTTATTTTTGCGTCAATGCTACGAATCTTTATTACAAGGAAGTGACCATGTATTTATGTTTACGATACTTCCTGTACTATATGTACTGTGCACACTGCATACAAAAGTATTTATAATTTCGTGAAAAATGTGAGAACTTAAAATTTTGCAAATAACATAATTTATTTGCAATTGCATCGTACATTCTACTTCGTGACGGAATTTGGAATAATTTCACTCAAAATGACTTCGAAGTGGGCGATTTTCTTGACCGTCGTACTCGGACTCTTTGTTTTTCCCACATATGCTATTTTCTCAAATATCCACGAAATGATGACATCCGCAGAGATATTCGAGACTTTTGGCACTACCGATGATTTAAGTAAGTGTGACGTATAACATGTTATTCACGAGAATTGGTTTTGTAGCATTCGAGGAATTCTTTACAGGAAAACTTGTTCCGTAGTTCCAGATTATGAAGTTTTCTCAGTCGCCTTGCCAGGTTCAAGACGAAGACGAGACACTGACGAAGGATTTACAATGACAGTTGAAATCAATAATACAGAAATTAAATTAAATTTCAAGCCTAGTAAAGGGCAATTGGTAAGTAAATACACTCCTGTATGGTTAGCTGTCACGGACAAGGATGCGTATAAAAACATTCGCTACGAACCCCAACTGACGGTAAGTTTGAATTGTGAATTTCTGGGCTAAATTCTTTTAGTGGCACAAATTTTGAGTTTTAACTATCTACTTACTGCTTGTCTTGAATTTTCGACGCATTCCCGACCTGCGCATTGAAGTGCAGATCGTCTGAAAAACCATTAATAACTTCTCTTTTAATAACATTCCTGAATAAAAAGCTTATGAATCTTAAAATGAATTAAAAAGATGCGAACTTGCTCAATCACGGAACATCTGGTGGCAATAATGTATATTTCTAGGCACTAACGGACATTGGCAAATTCAATATGTATCATGATCTGGCCAACGAAGCAGCTGTAACTGTTTACGACGACCCTAATGAAGGAGCTATTATCGTAAGCAGCAATCAAATAGTTTGATCAATTTCTCGCAGGTTTTTTTTTAGTGCCATCGATTTAAAGTATTCAGATACTTTTTTTCATTGATAACACTTGTCGTCGTAACGCCCCTTAGGAAGGAGTTGTGACGTCAGATTATGGAATTAAATCCTTGCCTAAGCGACTGACGAACGAAGTACTTAAACCTGGAGAACATCTTCTTAAAACGCCGGAATATCGTAAGAGATCATTGGATCGTGTGGACATGGACGAAGTGACGAATTACTATGCAGTCTACAAAATTGCACCGGCACCCAAAGATGCCAAGCGAAGTATTGCACGTGAGTTCGACCCCCATAAAACGATAGAAGATTACTTTCATCTAACTTGTAGTTGAGAACATTTATGATTGCATTTTTTGTAGTCGATCCAACAACTGGTGAAAGAGTTAAGAGGCGAACTTCCTCGAGAAGGAATAAAGGGCGAAAGGTTCCAGACGTCCTTTATCCTGAAATCTTGATCGTTCTTGATCATAACGCTATCAGGTACAAAAAACTCAAGCTAATCGCATGAAAATTCAATCTTTCTACTACCTACATGTCGAGATTCTTAATTATCAGTAATAGTTAAAACATTTTATTCTTAATGTATCGTAACCTTTTTACAAGTATCGTTAAATGGAATACTGATCGAATTTCTATGATTAAAAACAAAAGCTTTCGCTTTGTTTATATTTTATGCTTTTTAAGAGAACAATGCAAAATACAGATAATAATGTATATTAACGTTGAATAATAATTACCAATTGAATTTGAATGTTCGTAGAAATCAAACTCTCACCCAAGCTCTAAGATTTACGTTAGCTTTTTGGAATGCAGCTGACATGGTATACAGTGCATTAACACGACCGAATGTGCGTCTAAACGTCGCTGGTATAATTGTTGGTGCTGTAAGTCAACAGCATTTTTTTCCTTTGTAATAATTAAGTGAAGTAAGTTTTGTAACAGCGATTGATTTATGAATCACTCAATATTTGATTTGTTTTTTCCTCGATAGGATGATACAGCGACACCTTACATTGCCAAAGATACATCGTCCAAAATTCTCGCGAATGGTGTAAACATTCCGGACACAATGGCAAAATATTTTTACGAGGAACAAGCCCGATTCCCCTTGGATCATTATGACATAGTTTTAGGAATGACTACGTAAGTTTGTGACAAATACGATTTTATAGCAGCCTTCAAATTTTTATAATATTATTCATTTCAATATTTACAGAATGGATTTATGTCTGGGCGATCTCAAACCGTGTCAACAATTATTAGGTACGTATTATGATGTCAAAGTTTTCAGATTTTGTCCATAAATTGTTTTGTCCATAAATATCGTTTTTTTTATTATCCACAAATATAGGAATTGCAAATTTCGAGGTTGCTTGTTCATCTGCATCGTTTAGAGCGAAGAATAAAGCGATCGAGTCTATGGGAGTCTTCCATTACAGCTGGGATTTCGGTGGTGTTGATACAGCTACTCATGAAGCGGCGCATATGTTAGACTGATCTATCATTTCAATAGTCATTTCATTAGTTTTTGTCCTATTTTTATTTTCATTTTCATTTTTTTATGGTGAGATAATAATAGCTGATATTATAGATTTGGGGTTGAACATGATGAAGGTTATGCCTATGGAGGAGAAAACGACTGTGATATGGACGAAGGTTATGCTATGGCCGCTGCCGCGCAATTTAATCATCAGAGTTTCAAGTGGTCCAGATGCAGTAAGAACTACTTTCGTAAATACTTTACGTAAGTTACTTTTTTTACCATTAAACATTCAGTTTCTTTTCCACGAAATCAAACTTCCTGTTGATATTTTCGAAGACGCATGACAACTTTCAATGAACATGCGTGAATTTAAGTTAATATCGATGGCATTGATCTATAGATATCATCAAACTACGTGTTTAGACAACGAACCGTTGTGGATGAAACCCGTTGATAATCTTTTACCAGGAAGATGGTTAACGTTAGATGGACAATGCAGGAACGTTGGCATGGAGAAGGCATGCAAGGTGCGTTTTCTAGTGGCATAGGCCAATAAAAATCAAACGATAGCTACAATACTATCGTATTTACAAAAACAACGAGGTCATTGACTTCATTTTAATTTCTTCTATGCAGCTACCGAAAATTCCAATATGCTTGGCAAAAGGTTGTCAGGCCGAAGGATCCAAGGAATGTGTCCCGAACGAAGTACAAACGCTGCCGGGAACCAAATGCGGCGACCAAATGGTTTGTGACGAAGTGGATTTTCTTTTTATCGTAACACGTTCAACGAATTATAATTAATAAATAGGAAAACTAATCCGATTATGTTTTTTTAGATCTGCAGCCCGAAAAACAATTGCGAAAAAGATTGAAGATGCTTCCCTATAATACGTTTGTATGATTATTATTGTATCGTCAATAATAAACAGTTGATGGTTATTCATCAATCGAATCATATCACGAGTTTTTATACAATATAAAATTTTTTCCCTATTCTTATACGGCCTTAACGGTCAATCCAAACGATAAGCAAGTTATAATCGACCGGACGATACGAAGGTAGTAATATTTCTTGGGGGTGATATATTGAGTACTTTGCGAGGATCGTGCCCAAACGGTCCGGCTATCAATTCAGATAGTCAACCGGCAGTATGTATGCAAATTCTCTCTTCCTCTCTTTCTGCCTATCTCACCAGCCTAGTCGTAGCTCTCCCATATTCGTCGACCAGTAGATATATATATTCCCATAAAATTGGCGAATTATTCCATTGCGTGAACCACGACAATGGGAGATTGAAAAAACGAGAGGCATTCGACGCCGACCGGAACAATGGACGAAGAGAGAAATTTCCTCGAACGTTGGGATGGCGTGTAAAAATGGCATAAAGCTGCGTTCTCAATGGTGGCCACCGTCATAGAAATTACGTGAGCTTTCTATCTCTCTCTTTGTGGCGGCGACGACGAGAACAAGCAAGATTTTTTTTTTTTTTTACCATTATCGTCGGACTATCTCTATGTCGATATATGTATAATCCATCATCGCACGCTTAGTTCCGTTTTTCGGAGCCTTCTCCCGCGTGAACAGCTTCCTGCCCAGCCCTACGAACGGCCAGGAATCGATCCGTCATTCGATTTCGTCTCGTTGCGTCAGCCCACGTCCGGCAAGCATCGAGCACGAAATCGTTTCATCGTTCCTACTCCAATGAGATCCCAAATTGTCATTCACCATAGGAATGGACTATACCGTGTCGAAAAGTAACTGTTACAGCCTTTTCTTGGACACCTGCTTCCAAAAAGATATCCTAATCATTCGATGAAATTCTGAACCATCATTCGACATCGAGCCTATTTAAGTCATGGAACCCCTGACATTTTGTTATTCCTTTAGTGCCATTATGAAATACGGATATCTGAATTGATCGATCTATATATCTCTTCAACAAGGGCAGACCTCGAATGAATAAAAAACGAATTTTTAAGGTAGTTCTACTTTGGTACTACTGAACCACTTTTGGACCAAGCCTACCTCAATTTTCAAAGACTAATGAAAATGTGCCAACCATATGTTCTTCATTAGATTATAAAATATCACCCTGTGTCATAAAAATAAGCTGTGATTGCTTTATTTTCGATTCGATTTGGAAGACTGACAAACGAGAATGGACATCACAAAGTTGCTAAATGCTATCAAAATATTCATGATTTTGAGGCCGTATTTTTGTCTACAAAATGCCATTTTCGGGGATCTCTTTCTGGATAGAAAAAGCTGTAAGTGAATGAATAACTTTTCAAGATTTTTTTCAATTTCGTACACATGCTTATCGGGTGTTGAAAAATACACATGGTTTATTGTGACACAGTGTTGTGTACCAGAATCAGATATAAACGATTTTTTTCCACAACAAGGCGGCTGGCTAAATTTCAATGATCGGTTTTTTGTTTTTCTCTTCACTCTTCCACGGGCCGTAAAACTAAACACAACAATTGTTTCGACTGAATTGTTGTACTATTGCTGAAAAACAGTCTAATGAAGATTTAAACCAAATTCAAACTCAGTTGGACCACTTTTTATTAAGAATAGTCATCACCACCAATGTGAAGAGTATATTTTGTTTAAAAACGATCTTTTTAAAGTTGTTTATCATTTTCCTTTATCTTCAAAAAAATCGTGTGTGTTCTCAAAGATTCAACAAATATGTGTATAAAATAGTAACAAGATATCTCAAATAGTTCCAAATTAATTCCATCTTGAAAACGTTATGAAAAAACAGAATTTGAAACATCAATACGGCCTTAATACAACGTACCTATTGCAAGACTTTGGAAAGGAGACAGAATTTTATTGGTGTAGATATTGAAGAAAATCGTGTCTGTCATCGACGGAGTGTCTACTATACGTTACCCTCGCAGATCAATTTGTCATAATAACACAACTAGATGGAAGAGAAAAGGTGATCGTTGTGCCAAAAGTTTGAATGTTGAGCGTGAGGCAGCTTTTTTTCAGAGACACACGCTAATGATACCGATTCGTTCAACTTCGCGGCATTTTTGGTAAATCGGTGATTGACCTGTGTTATATTATTACTTTTATTCCGAGGATTGACAAACGAAATCTTTTCTACCGCTGTCTCCTCCTAAAAATGGTACGTTAAAAATGTCTTGGTACTAAAATACTTTGTGGACGAGAATGCAGCTGGCATTTACGAGGTAATAATACTCAATATGTCACAAATACATACAGTATATCTATACATAAGTAATGCACATATGAATATATGCAGGCACTGCAGCGATGATCGCTCAAACATATTCCAGGCAGATATTCCCTGAACATAAGTGTCAAGCCAGACACTGTCGAATAAGTATGAGTTTCACAAGCGAATTTTCTATTCATCTGTGTAAATTATGTTCCAAATGAATTTATTCAAGAAATGATAATACAAATGACGTCAGTAATGAATAAAGTACGTCTTTTCCACAAGCAACAACTTCCTAATAAACAAGGACAAAATCATGTGAAATTCACTTGTTAAAGTCGTAAACGAGACTAAATGAATTTTATCATCGTAAAATAGTTGTCATGAAATAATACCAGTTTTGAGCATGCATGCATGGACATGTATGATACGTCTCACCGACCACGAGAAGTGGAAAAGCGAGAGAATGAGAGAGAAAAAAGATAGAAGTTGGAGCACAGATTCCCAAAATTTTCGGTTCGCCGGACCGGGATGAGTTTCCCGTGAGATGCGGTACAACAATCCTCCCCCACTCTAAATTTCGCACCCTGACGCGCAGCGTGCGTAATATTCTCTAACAGTTGAAATACATACATCTATATATGTATATATATACATCTAGCGTATGGCTCAACAGCTTCTGCTCTCTGTGGAGAATGCTCCGAGGCCGCAAAAGTTCGCGCTTAATATTATTAAATCGTCGAGGGACAATAGCGAATAGCAAATTTGTGGCACGAGGCGTTTAAGCGATTTTAATAAAATTTCACGGAAGATTTTTTTAATAATATGATAATAATGTGAAATGAAAGAAAATACTGCTCGATGGATTATATCATTCGGTCACGCGGATTCTGGCTCCCATCCATTTGGATTGAAGCCGGTAATATCTTTCCCCCTTTTCAATCGCCAGCCCTTCGCTATTCAACTCGTGGTGCTCAGTTTATTGTCTTTTCACTCTTCTCATCCTTTCTCTTTCTCTCTTTGTGCTTATATACCATATATAGCTATAAAAACAGTTATATACACACATAGCGAACATGATTATCCATGCTGTATTTAAATTCGAAATATATGAAGTATATAAATACGCGTTTTTTTTTTTCAACCCACAAGATCCTTTAAAACTTTTAATCCACTTTCGTTTAAATATTCAATGAAATGAGGATCTTGAGTTACAAACATTATGTCAGCGTAACGAGTAATCATGAAATTTTCAGCTGTACGTGTTTGTTTTTATTGAAATTTATGCAAGTTTTTTTTTGAAAATCATACACTACGAAGCATTGGTTAAAACTAGTTATTGAAAAATGATGAAATGATTTTTCTTGCAAAAAAAATGTTCGTTCTAGAAATAAAAACATACGTATTTCTTAGAATGGCACAACCTACATTGCTTGGACCCGGTTATCTTCCGCCTTATTATTCACTAAATATCCTCGAACATATATTAGGTCTCAGACTGGGGCTTATTGAAGCCAACTTGTGCAGCTTTTTACCATTGTGCATTGTGAAAGGAGTGACGCCCGTAGAACACGGCAACTATTATGGGTTAGAGAATGGGAACTTTTTACGCTCGGTAAAGCACGCACCGTAAGTTTTAGAGGGATCGAATTGGGGTCCACCCTGACGAAGTGGCAATGGGGCTGAGAATGAATGGGCCTGAGCTTATAGTGCGTCTCGCGGTACCCTTCGATGTCAACCAGTTTGGGTGTTACGTTTGGGTGGTCTCGTGATTCTTTCTTCCCACTTTTATATATATCATATGCCCGAGGGTGTCACCCGATCCTTGACTGTTCAGTCAAAGGGTTGTGTATACCTTTTACTAAGTATCCGAGTTTTTAACGCCTCCTTGAACATTCTGTGTGAGATAATTCATTGAAAAGGTGTAAGCCTTGTCCAAGGGTTAAAGATCTTCAGTTGGTAATCGTCATCACATCGTCATTCAAAACAACACTTATAGTAATTTATGCACCCAACGCTTTATAAGACTTTTAATTAATTGATGTTACTGTTTCTAGTACAAAAGAAAACACGTCGTTGCATAAAGATTAGTAAAGGGTCCCAGAACTTCGAATACCGAATGTAATGAGTAAGAAAAATATTATATTCAAACGATTTTTATTCCGTGCAATAGAATCCTACTCAAAATTACTTAACATGAAAAATATGATGAAAGTCATTTATTGTATGAGATTAAAGGGAAAATTAAAAAAAATTAAAATCCTCTAAATATAATAAATATATTACAGTCTCAAAAACGTGAGTTAATTGATTGAAGGATACTAATAAAAACATATGCTTCGTGCACTGTATTCGTTATAAAAATTAAAGGAGCCCTTTCGGGGTGTTAAAAGTATTTTATTGTCACAAGTGTCGTGTGTGTTTGTGTACGGGGCTTATGAAAAATGATCATCGACTGTACGGTGTGAGTTGAACATATCGTCGAGGTAAAATATCATCACAAAAAAAAGCATGTCTCTCTCGTAAGGATGAAAACGATTATTTATTCCAGGGACAAATTGAACGAACGATCGGAGGGCGCTATCGAGAGTGAGCGAAATGAATGAAGAACGAAAAAAAAGCATGAAAAGCCACGATTATTGTCATTAACGCCGATGCGTCTCGAAATATACCGAAGGGGGCATGATGATGCGCACACCTATACGTGTGCGGAGAAAAAAAAACCTGCAGTTAGCCAACCAGTCAAGGATAGGTTGAAGTATCAATCTCTTGAGGGGGTACGGATATGTATTTTTCAAAAAAATTTCAACCCGCGCGGTTCGCTGAATATAATGCTCCAATAGTTAATGCTAAACCATTAGTCAAACGTCGCGGGTACGTGAACACGAAAGAGAAATTTCGATTTTAAATCGCTACATTTATCATGCAAGCAGACGCATATGACACCATTCTGATTTTATTTTATATTCTCGCTCTCGTGGACTGAAGCTATTATATATATCATCAATAGATATACAGATACATATATTTCTCTGTGCCCACTTTTCGTTCGCGCATTATCTTGCTCTGTAGCAACCCTTTTTCCGCTCAACAACCGATCCTCGTACAACGCTACTGCACATACATACGAACATTATATACCGGATCGTTTCGTGGCTGGTACGCTAGTTACACGGCAAACTATCGGGAATTTCACTCAACAAATTGCATGTTATGTATACTGCATCTTCCACGAGTGCCAGGTTGGTTTTTGACCGCGGCTCACAGAATTTCACACGTGTTAATAATTTACAGTCTTTTGATCACCTGTAAAGCTTTCATTGGCTTCCATTCGATATCTCAATCACATACCATTCGATTCAAACTCTTGTTACTGTTTTTAAACGCATTTATTAGTAAAAATTAATTTGCAAGGGTTTTATTTCGTTGGAAATTTTATTCGTCAGTGAATTGAAAGATATAAAAGTCATTCACCGCACATAAAAAAAAAGATCTATTTAAATTTACTAGAATCGTGTATGGAATTTTTTTCAATTTTATGTAACAAATTTGCCATTTGTTTGTTTCACGTTTCAAACGAAAAGCTATTTTTTTATTAAAAAAAAAAAACTCTTATTACTTAATTATAAAATAATTCCTTACAGTTCAATAGAGCTCTATCAGGCAATGAGAGGAGGAAAAAATTGTATTCGATTTAACTAGATCTTAGTTGAATCAACTGGATATTTTTCTGTATGTAATAGTTTTGAACTACCGTTCAATTATTTGCGAAAGGGATGTGAAAACCGCCAACGATCGTCAACCCTTGAAGTATGTGCGCTTATGTTGGTATAACTACTTATGTACCTAATCTAAAACCCATACTTGTCCCATAAACTACGTCACCATTCATGCAACTTCGCGGGAGTTTGCTACACGCCGTGGCATCTTTAAAAAGAAAATAAGCCAGAGGGTTGTAAAAATAAATACACAGGGGCTTCGTAATGTTACCGTATATTGTTCGGTTAGCGTCAATGGGTGCTCGTAAATTTTCTTCTCGATTTGCACCCCTCCTTATATATTTTCATCTCTTCGATAATATCGACTAGATGTTATGATGGACCTTTTTTCAGGTACATACCTCGAAAAGATTTCAGGTATAGTTGCACAAGCATAATTTCGATGAAATAGGATACGAAACTCTTCGTTAACTTTTCACAGATATAATTCTTGAAGTTTCAGAAAAAATGTATTGAACTTACGATAAATCGAATGATCGGGACCCAATTAATTCAAATTGACAACAAAATTAATAGAAGAAGTACATTTGAAATAAAACACCTTGATTTTGAGGAATTTAAGATACATTACAGGAGATATAGAATGAAGAAAAATGCGTGAAAGTGTTGAGAAACTACCAAGTTTTAATCATCGTAATCGTCAAGGATGACAAAAATTAGGAATTTAGTCAAACTGTTATTCGATCAGAAAATAGCAAAAAAGTGTCATTTAACTTAGTACATTGGAATGGCACTAATGCCGACATAATTTGTGACCATAAACTCTGATGATAGTACTGATTAATTTAAACGGTATACAATTGAAATTTCCCCTTGAATTTAGGCCCAAAAATTGATAGCAGCCATACCGAAAAATAATGCAAATCAACGTTCTGTTTTTTTACAGATCGCATTGCAAATTTCAATAGAGTAACTGGGCCCAAGCCTTCATTTGCTGAGTAATCATATCGACCTCGACGTTACTGCATCGATTACATAAAAACAGGGATAATGTGCCAGTAATTTTCAAGAAATTAAGATGTTTCAATTTACATGCAATATTTGAGATGGCTGTACTTCGTTTACCAATTCGAATATCTTTCGTGTTACTTAAGTAAATCATTGAACATTTTTTTTCAATTAAGAGAAAGAAAGTTCACTTGAAACTATAAATTCATCGTGAAGAAACGAGTATAAGTAAACATTTACACGAATTATACTAATATGTCAATAAATAGTTCTAATATACGATGCATGCAACAAACAGAAGCATATTATCGTCTCTCTGATGATGTAGTATCAGTAGCGAGAACATATAAACGGTTCTATATGGCACGTTCTCAAACTCTCGTCGTTAGAGGCCAACCAAGTGAACGTCAGAGAACCAATATCGGGTGAGAGACGAGAGAATCAAACGGGGAAACCTATCCTTGCCAGATTTGCTGCTTTGTGGTTTCATTAAGAGCTTCTCAATTAGGAGCATGCAACAAATTAATTAACAGCGCACTGATTAAGATACTACTGATTACACGTATCATAAGATACACATATACTAATTGCGTTGATTATAGAACGTACATACTCAATAAGACCTCTGAAGATAAACGGAACAAGAAGGTTTTAATTAATACGAAAACTCCACACTTCTGACTATAACAAATGATCAACTTGTTTTTGACATTCATCCTCGAGAACGGTTGAAAAAAAGTCAAGTTCATTGAATTTTAACGAGCAAAAGTAATGGTGCATGACGAGAAATTTACACTAAAAATGATTAATTATAATCACCGAACATTTCACTCTACCAATATTTTGTTTGGGAGCATACAAAATGATGGAATCATGTTGCAAAGTTTGTGGAAACGACGTAGCAATTGTTCTTATAAACATTTCAATATTGAGGAATATGATATACTTGAGATTTGTAAACAAAAGCTCGTTTTTCGATCGACGTTAAAATATTGCAAATGCATGAGGGTTTCCAGCGCATCTATTAGCTGCTGGAACGGAGCGCATCCCACGGCTTTCCTGAGCCATTTGATTTATTTATCGAATCACGATTTACTGAAGCAACAATGTGAAAGGAAGCTTTTTTTCAATTTAATTTTTTTAATTGAACATTTTTTCTACTGATTTTTTTTTTTTTTTTTTGAAAACTCTAAAAAGACAGAAGAGAATAAATGGAGAAAAAATGGCAAATTGGTCACATCACAACTGAGGCATTCATTATTTATTCGTGGTTTGGCGCGGCCCTGCGCACTCGCTGAGTTTTGTCTGCGTGCGCTGTGGTTGCCTCTGCCGACCCAATCCTGATTAATTTTGTATAGTGTCTTCTTATTTTTATTGTTTATAGTAATAAGAATTAATATAATACTATTAATTATTATTAATTAATTATTATTTCTTATTGTTAATATTCTTGCCGTTTATGGAATTAATGATATCTATAATTCTCAATTATTTTGTAGTGTTATTCTTTTCTAACGGTTATTATTTTTTATGTGTTCGGCGGATCGCAGCGAGCGCGCGGGCCCGGAAGTGGGGGGGGGGCACTCCCCGCTCACTAGCGAGCCGTTTCTCCTATCTCTTGCTACGACCACGATATTCTTTTTAAAACTTGGGATAAGTCGCTACCGCGTCTTTTTACTATACATGTCGTTTGTAGATGATTATTTTTTCCATTCTCCCTTCCACCTTGTCTACTATTGCACATCATCTCTCCATATAAGGCTTTTGAAGGAAGAGAAGTGCAAAATTGTAGCCAGAGCTCTCAAAAACGTAGATGCGTGTTTGTCCTGTATGCTCAACCGAAAACACAATTTATGTGATGCAAATTAAATGTATGCTCGACGTGAAATCCTCGTGAACGTTTCATTACAACCCTCCAAATTCTCAACAGGAAATCTATCGATAACTAAACATTTATTCTCGTCAGTGGCTCCACACACGATTGTTCTCACTTTCTCATTGCTCTTGAAATAACAACTTTCAAGTTAATAAAGGCGTTTGCATTTATTTTTCATTTTTCAAAACATTTTTTTTACCCCGTTTTGTCTTTGTGGTGGAATCTGTGTGACGTGGGATAATTTCATTGCAGCTGAATGTGATTAATCATTGTGAATATAAGCAGATCAAAAATAGTATTTTCCAATGTTTTTGTATTATAACAAATCTGTAACGGGGCCATTTGCATTTTTTTCCATTATATATAAGGATCATCCTCGTTAATCTGCATCGAATACTTTGCCCGACGATTCGATGTGGCTCATTAAGGTCTCGGGAGCGTTCATTGTGCACGACGGATATTTATGCCTCTCAGGCTAACTCGACTTCTCGAGCAATGAATGCATTATATATATACAGATTCTTATGTGCACATATATACACATATGCTTTCATACATACAGCAAACACCCCTTTTCCATTCCGAATATATATACTCCTTGCGAAACGAGGGCACATTTACCGTGTCGAGAGACTTCAGAGTGACTCAAACTTCCCGGCCAACGATTCTTCACGCTGTCGTTCAAAAATGCCCGTGCGATAAACTAAATTCACTGACCCTCAGCACAAAATGTAACAGATTTCATAAACGCGCAAACTTTAAGCCCCTCTTTGCTAGAATTTCATTTTTTATTATATGCGTGTTTTGTCTCAAAATTAGCCGATTTATTTTTCTTGAATTGTCATTAGCACGACTTCAGTTAAATTAATTTTCGAAATGACTGCAGTACTCGAACGATTCGTTACAACATTATACGACAATAGTGTGTTTTTCTTTAGGTATTTCGCGAATCTGCACCGCTAGTTTGATGTTTTTCTAGACTCTGCAATATAATTTTAAGTCCTGTGTTCAATAGTGAATTAAAATTGAACGATTTACATCGGAGAAATAAGCGTTTAAAAAGCCGGCGGTAAAAATAGGTGCAAGTTGAAGGATTAATCTGACGTATAGTTTCTCGACACCAGCAAGTAAAATTGTACGATAAGACCACACGATTCTAAATAACGAAAAATAATAAATGAACAGAGCCACGTTTTTGCCTGAATTCATCAATTTTCGCGTTTGAATAACTATCCATAGGAGTTTATAAACGTACAGAATATTTACAGATATCTTCTGGAAAACTTATTACAGCCTGCAAGTCTGTGGTTCTCAGGGTATAAAGTGAAATACCGAAATATGGAGGGTTAATATGGCTAATCTCCAGGGTGAAATCAGACTGTTTACCTGCCGTGAATGAATTCTAACGGGATTCTAAAATACCATAAACAAGCTATTAATATCATTCGAATAATATAAAAGGTGTAAAATGGTGATTTTTGATGTCGAATAAATTCGTGCCCCTGAAAAATTAGTCGTCGCCACGTTGTTGTGACAGTAGCCGAGGGGTGTGTTTTGGGGTTTAAGCATTTGTGTGCAGCAAGCGACCTATTCACCCCTCGTCTTTGGGTCTGGGCTGGAATCGAAGCATTACAAAGGTAATATGTTGTATAAAACGAGAGCACCAAAACCAAGGGATTTCAATCGTAAACGCCTGACTCGTTGCTTGGACAAATGAGGGTTATTAATTTTCAACTGACACTCCATAGCCCAGTTCAATAGTTTCACACTTTTTACCAGATAGTAGTTCTTTCGCTTCTAACGAACATTTTTCATCAATTTATTACCTGATAGTTTGCTAGCTTTTTGAACTTTCACAGTTGGAATAAAATTGAAAAAAAAAGTTAGATATCCTCGATTAAAAACAGCGAATTGATTATACGAAATACATAACTCATGATTTACTTTAACCCAATTTATGGGAATGAAAATTGAGTATCTTGAAAAAACCAATAATATTAGAATCATAAGAAAACTGTACCGCCCAATTGAATTTTAATTCACTTTACATTAAAAAAAAAAATTTAATTTTTTCGATCGATGTCATACGTAAAGTAATAAACTATCTTTCTAAAATTTGATATTTTGATAAATAAACAAAAACAAAAAAAAAAAGGAACAAAGGTCAAGATGAATTTTGAACCACAGGAAAAAAAATGGCACCATATCAACATTTTCATTGCATAATTCGCACTCAATCAGTCGTAGTGAAGTTGATCGAAAAGAGAAAGAAAATAGTGCGAATCGAACGAGATTAACTTCACCGGATGGAAAAAAGCTCAAAAGCACCAGAGAAAAAGTCCAGAGAATTGAGTGAACAATTTAAAGATTCAATTAATTTCACCGCGAATTCCATACATAAAGCAAACGCGGGAGTCGAGTAATAGTGTGTACACGTTGAAGGAAAAAAAAACGAAGAATTACGAAGTCGGAGTCCCTGCTGGATTATTGTTCTCGTTGGCGGTGTAGTGTATTAAACCCGTAAGGTAAAGAGGGTGGTTGGGGGTTGAATTGCACATAGTGTGGGTGTATGAGCCAACACGGAAAAGCACACCAGTCAGTGTTGAGCCGCTACGTTCTCTGCTGTGCTCTGAAGATTTCTCTCTCTAACTCTCTCTTTCTCTTTCGAGAAAAAGAGAGTACTGGTGCACGCGGGAGAGAACAGATTTATATTTGAAATTAGATTAAGCTTCTGCGCTTGAAAGCTATATAAACGGCCCCCTCCATCGTCGTAGCTGCTGCCGTTTTCATTTCGTATATATACATACACTGGGTTTTATATAGATATATATGTATCTTTGGATTCCATACCCCTTCGCTTTTCTCAGCGCAATTCCGCACAAGGAGCGACTCGATAAACCAGCAACTACTCGCTTTCACTCTTTCCTCTGGTTTTCTCGTCCCCTTTTTCTGCTCCAGTCCTCCACTTCACTCATTCTATCTCGTTCTTATAACCATCGTCTCCATTTTATTTAATCTAGCTCAATTGTATTTTTTTTTTTTTTTTTTTTTCAATTCTTTTTACCACTTTGTTCGTCTCAGTCAAATCGAGACCGCTTTTTTTCAAGTTTTTTTCTTCTTTTACTATAATCGGAAGTTTTGGCGCTTCGAGCTTTGGGTAAAAGTTTCCGAATTATCCTTGGACTATTGCTAAAAAATCATATCTTGTTTAGCCAGCTTTGCAATAACTGCGGAACAAGCAAATCGCTCGAATTTAATGCGTGAACGAAGAGAATTTTGACAATTAAATCACGTTTACCATAAATTGTATCATCATCAGTTTTTCGGCAACTTTATCTAAACTCTTGATCTCTTTCTGTCTCTCCCTCAATAATCGAAAAACCACAAATGCAGTCGAGTACCTCTATTCTTTTCTTACAGAACCCACATACATATGTGTGGGCACATGTATAGACTCAAAAATAAACGACCAGCAGAGAGAAGACTCGATAAACCAGAGTTTTTAGAGGGAAAGAGGAGGTTTTTACCCTGCCCTTTAGGAACGTGTTTCATCCACCTTTTCGCTCTCTCATCTCTGTCAAAACTCGAATCTCTTTCTCAGTCGTACACTGACTAGGGATCCACCAGAATCGCCACCATCGTACATTGCTCGTTCAGTGGATTTTCACTGCCGAGCTATGTTTTCAGTCCAACCTCACTCGTTCTTTCCCTCCCTGCACTCTCTCTTCGTTCGAGACTACGCCTCGTTCTTGCTGTTTTTCTTTTTCGATCTTTTCCCTCTATCGACGAAAATTCAAGCGCCCTTCCAATCCCCATGGAGTTTCAGTAATATGTATGCGACTACACCAAAACATTATTGTGAGTGAAAGTGCAGCAGCGTTTGAATCCACACATCGCCACGAAAGGAACATCGGTGGATGGAAAAGTGTCAGGTGGAATAAGGGAGTGAGGGATGAAAAAAGAAAGAAAGAAGAAAGAGAGGGAGAAAAAAATAGAGAGCACGACGCTCGTAAAAAAGCTACCACATATATATGGATGGACATGTATATGTGGAATAGATACGAGGGCACGATGTACGATATGCATGAAGAATCAAAGTCCCCTGATTCACAGAAACAGACTGAAGTGAGAGAAGGCATTTTACTACAGATATCCTGACGAAAGACTCTGGCAAAGCGTACGAGCACAAATGGTAAACGAATAAAGGCCAGGATTCTCTCTCGAAAGAAAGAAATGCGTATACATATGGAAATGTTATTTCCGGACGACACAGAAGGATGAGCAACGAGTAAGGAAAAAATCTCATACAAATTCTCATATTTCCTTGTGCCGTTCGCGTATTTCAAGGTCGAATCATCTTTTGAGGAATTTCTTTGTGTCGAATTTTTGAAGAAATATTTCATGAATTTCTGCTAAGAATTACGATACCTTATGAGATTGTCATTTCTTTAGAAGTTTTTTTTAGTCTTCAGTATATCCTAAGGTATGAGCTGTTACTATAATCCTCATAAATATAATGAATATTAAATGTTTACATATGTTTATTGAAAGGTAGAAAATACCATGAAATTTGTAGGTAAAATTAAGAAAAATATTAAAAATTTTATAATGATCTTTTGTAAAAAATACAAATGAAAATCATTTGCCGTACAGTTTTGACGGATTCAAATCACAGGGAATGGCAAGTCTTTTCAGTGAAAGGTAAGGTCAATCAACCAACATGCCTGTTGAAATGAAATTCAATTTCAAATTCACATTGGTGTTTGTAGTACACCCGAGTAACCGTATCCTTGAGGGCCAAAGTTTCGTACGTAACATTCTAAAGAGGGAGAAAAGATGTTTGCCAGTGACATACAAATTAGGAATGCAGAATTAGAACATGAATGTACTAACGCTTGCAATAAATTTCACCGCAATTTTCGTGGTATGTCAAAGTCTCAAGGGGTTTACGACAGCAGAAACAGCTGAAGCAAATGTTGTGATAGGGTACCCCAGAAACGATCTATTCGGGAAGTAAATTTCGTGGAATAAAGAATAAAATAATCGAGGATCAAAGAAACGAAAGAGCTTTACCATCATTTCAGCTTGATAAACTTTGCGTCCGCAGCGTTGGCAATCTTGACCTCCACCGAGGCATTCACAACCGGCTGGTACTTTTGGTTGACAACAGGAATCAAAGGGAGCCTCGTCCTGTTGTTGATAATCGGTTGAGGGTGAACAGCCACCACCGCCACCAGTTCGAACCCCCGGACTTCTGCTCCTGAAAACATATAACGAATTCATGATTAAATCGACGGAGCATGGAATCGATGGTATTCTTACCGGCAGAAGCTAGAGCCACCACCACCATCGCCTCCAGAAATGTAGCTAGGAGTCCCTATTAAAACGGGCATCCGGCAACAGGGTGGTTGTGGAGGGGGGCTTCTTGGTGGCATGCATGGTGATCTTCCACTTCGTGGATGAGGCTGACACGGTGGAATCGTGCAGGGTCTTAAAGGCAAACATGTTTGACCAGGTTTGCCACAACTACCGCGACACCCGTTACCGCAAGATCCACCACCTCCGCAACTCTGTAAGCTACCAGTGCAGGGAGCGTTGCATCGACAAATTTTTTTTCGTGATCCTGATCTATGGCCAGCAGGTGGGCAACAATTTTTTCGACCTGAACAAGGTGGTGAGCACGCAACCGCACTACATGGCGAAAAAGTGGAAGGGTCTGGCGAACATCGATCTGGCGAACGTGGTGGACAAGTTTCGTATCCCGTTAAGCGAGGACCCCCTGTAAATTTTGAAGCGCAAGCACCCTGGCTCATTCCGTCAGAATTCGTATCACAACACCCGCCGGTTCTTGAAAAAACATTCGAACGCTCTTCGGATCCACAACCGCCATAACTCCTGCTATTCCCACTTATCCCACATCCACTTTTTCCACCACCGCTACAACCACAGCCTCCTTCATTTGCCGTTTGATATCTCGTGTTGGAAGAGCTTTGACCCGAATGACCAAAATTCGATCTGCCGCCTCCACTGCCACATCCGCACCCTCCACTACCACTCCCACACCCTCCACCACCAGTTCCTTTACCTACAGAACCTCCACCACTGCAACCACCACAGCCACCACGCATCCTAATGTCCCCCTCACAGCCATCAGTGTCGTCACAATCTTCGCTGTTCTCAACTTGGCTGTTGCTAGCAATGACATCAGAATGTTCGTCAGAATCTTTGGAGCTTAATGTATCGGTGTGATTTTTGTCAACAATGTTCTGCATAGTGGGGTATCGTGTCACTGGGTTTCCTGAACCAAGTTTGTTCGAGGTCACGAACGAGACTCTTTTTCGAGACGATGTTGGTTTAAGATATGGTGGTAGAGTTATTTGCGAAAACTTTTTTCTTGAAGAATCAATGGTGGAAGGGTTCTTCGTAAATGTCACAAAATCGCGTACCTTTTTTGTGATTAGATCCTCTTGTGGAAAAAACTCTTCGCCCGAATCACTGCAAGTACCTAAGTTGCAACTTGGTTCAAGTGTTTTTTTTCGTATGTATACTTTATAAGGTCAGAAGTTTTTTCCTAAAGTTTAACGATAAATAATCTTGACTCAATCCCTCAACTTAGTTCAACTCTTTCTTAATTGGACTTCACAATCAACTTTCGTAAATAGAATTAAACGACCCCTATTTACATCAAAACTACAATCTCACCTCAAATGGTTTTGATAATTTTGCACGAAGTTTCTCCCACGACAATCTTCAATGCTATTTTTTCGCCCTTGGAAACTTGCCGTTCTATCGGATCTATGAAATTCCTGACAACGATGACGATGGCATTGTTTCAAATGTTCACAATACTTGTGGTTTGCTCGGCAAGGACTACCTGGTCTTCGATTGCCCGAGCAATGCAAATTGCACGTATTGCAGATATCGACTGCTTCGCCGGAAGCGGGAGTACTCGAAGGGCGCAAGAGATTTTGGTTGGCGGATGAAGGACGACTAAACGTACTACATGGGGAGGAAAAAAATCCCAATTGATTACTGTTCAGCGTATACACTTTACAGCAGTAAAATGGACTCTGACATTTAAAAATGCATTTTTGTTTGAGAGCACGACGTGTACGATCGATGTGACAATTTAAACTCTGATTTTCATTGCAAACCCTTCTATCCCTAGTGAGTCGAAGAAAATATTGCTTTCTAGTTACGAATTCGTTGCAAATTAGTTTTTCATTCATCTGTTGTTATTTTATGGTTTTTTTCGACTATAAAAAACTACAAAATGACTGGAACAAAACATTAACATGACAGCAGCTTTCTGTTAAACATTGTTCAACTAAATTAAAAGTTTACTTGCAGATTCCAATTATTTCCTGTTACCTGTATACGCAACCAAAAAGCATCGGTCTAAAAGTGTTGGAAAGGTTATACCTCACATCCCAAAATAACTCCCGGAGCTGTGTCGGAAAAGTTTACATACAAAAGTTTATTTCGATTTGAAATTTGGTGCTGACGATTTTTAGGGGTCGCTGATTACGAACGTGAACTCGAATTTGGAAATAAAAAATGAAATGT
This sequence comes from Campoletis raptor, assembly GCA_948107755.1. Lineage (NCBI taxonomy): Eukaryota > Metazoa > Arthropoda > Insecta > Hymenoptera > Ichneumonidae > Campoletis > Campoletis raptor. The sequence goes on from OX403622.1 coordinate 17,706,813, forward strand.
TTCTCTATTTTTCAAAACAAAAACCACCGGAGAAAAAAAAATTGAAATAATTCTGTAAAATACTTTGTATTGTTTAAAATTAGTACAAAAAAATGACATTCCTATGTTCATAGCAGTAAATGAATTTTTTTACGAAAAAACTACAGAATCATAACCTAAAAACACGGTACTTCGTGTCGAAATAGTACTTTTAAAAGAATAAACTGCAGAGAAAAAAATAGGTGGGATTTCGTCAGACCCTCTATGGCTCAAAGGGTTAAAGTAACAGAACCGCAGATTTCCCAGGACCCAACCTATACCTAAACCACTGAGGTACAGTTTTATGTGTGTATACGTAAGGGATCGACGAACCTCTGAGAGGCCGAATGATGTCTATTGTACCATGCAGTTACTGGAGTGGGACCGTAAGCCTGATCACAAATAGTCGGCGCTGGAGACCTCCGAAGATCAAGTTGTTCGATGTCTTTTTCACAAGAATGAATATCGTTGTCGCCCTCTAGATCCGAGCACCTCGTTTCGAGATCTTCCTTGTAACTACCACCACCCCTTAGTCGATTCTTTTCCAACTGACAATTCGATATTTCTACAACAAGCTCAGGATTTTCATTGGTTGGGTCAGTGGCAATGCACTTCTCCTCGCAACAGCAACAACAGCAATCGGTAAATGATTCACACGGAGAAACAGAGGAATTTTTCTTATCAACGGATGACAAAAAAGGAGTTATCGATACAGGTAAAGATGGCCTCACGGAAGTTGTCGAAAAAAGGCGGTTGTAGCAATTTCGACAGAACAATTCACCGGAATGCGTTTCCACGGTCCAACTATCCAACAATTTTCGACAATTACCTTGAGGGAAAAAAACGTAGACAATATAGGTTGTGCTCGCATTCGAGCATTCTATTTATCACGTATTTTTAATTATTGAGGTTATTTATTCAAATTACGAACGACAGGAGAAGCAAAATGTGTGCCAAACTTTTCCCAGGGCTAATTTCTCCTCTGCGAAGTAAACCTCGCGAAGGCAACGCGAGCAAACTCCGGGCATTTATCAAATCTGACGCTGACAGTTTCGTAATAATTCAGCCGGCGAAATGCACCGACTAACTAATTTGTAGAGCCTAAAAATTCTGAAAGGTCAAAGTCCTAATATTTTTCACAAGTTTGCGGATCAATTTATTTATCTCCGATATAGTATTCAATAACAAAAAACTTATCATACTCACAATAGCGAAAAATATTCATCGGGCATCTTACGAGGTTGACTTAACTTTTTTTATCGGAATTTTCAAATAACGCTTAACTCTCGGAAGATTATTAATGAGCAATAAAACAAAACATAATTCTGACAGCCATCGCGATCTATGGTTAATCACTTCATATTGAACATAGGAAGAAACTGAATAAAAATGACAGTGCAAGTACGATGGCATGTAAACGATGAAGAGGACGGAATAAAGTACGATCTCCAAAAAAAAAAAAAAAAAACAGTGTATGCTTCATCGAACTCCGAGGTTCTTAATACTTCATCCTTGTACTAATTGGTGCAATCAAATTGAAGCTCTTTATGAAACTTTAACGATTATCATATGTAAACAATACCAACAGTCATTAAAATTGAAGAAAAATCGTTCTGGAACCTATTTCCTGTATTTATAACCTTTCGTCTGCACGAAACAGTATTTTAGGTTTTCTTTAATGATGGACAATAATTTAAAAATATTTTGAGGTTTGGGAATTACCGTTGATAAATTAAAGTTGGAAAATGAAGCCAGAGAAACAATAATTTGAAAAGTTTTGGTGAACATACGTGTGGAGCCGAAGGTTTAACAAAATGTATTGCTGGTGCAATTAAAAGAGTTATTCGACGATTGGCCCGAATCAGTTTCAAGCAATGAAGTAGACTCGTGTGAAGCGAAGTCATGACATTGGTAGTTCTTTTGTAAATTTAACAGCGTAAGCGATAACCATTAAAGATAAATATTGCATTTGTAAATTAATACGAGGAAGAAAGAGTTTGCGATACGATAACAGAAATATCAAGAAAGAAAGAGGGAGAGAGAAAGAGAGAGGTTATGTTCGAAGAGTTCGTAATATGACCACTAGGCGGAAACGTCAGGTGTCAGTTCGTCAATCGTCACTTGGTCATTTTTTTTTAATTTCATAAAGTCTCATCGTCGCGGCACGGTACGGGGGGCACCAGGCAGAGACCTTTTCTGCAGCAAGGAAGAGGTTAAGCTCTGATAATCGCGGTCAGAAATGGCAGCGATCAAAGGTTTGGGGCGAAACATCCCCTACCTGAGACAACAATTTGCCGCGTTACTCGGTAACACGAGTACCAGCGTTAAATTCATATGTGTCGTCGTGCTATTCTCCTATTGTCTCTCCTTTATGGAGCAGGCTGTACTGACGCTAAGTGTCACACCAGGTTATCTTTTACCTCCGGCTTTTTGGATATGGACAGCCTTCACTTTTTGTTTTCTCGAAATACACTTTTGGGAAGTTTGTGTCGATGTTGTCACTGTTGGGCTTTGCGGCAAGCTCATCGAGCCTCTATGGGGAGCGATGGAAATGATGACTTTCTTCGCTGTTGTTAATTTTGGTGTCGCTGTACTTTCTACCTTGTTTTATCTTTTTCTTTATATGTGCACTAGCGATCCGGACCTACTATTTGACATTCATATTCATGGTCTCACCGGTTACATAGCAGGTACGTTTGCACCATCTTTTGATTTTCATGCATATAATACTGCAAGAAAAACATTTTTTTTTCGAGTATCCACATCCTATAATGTTTAATTTTGCATCATTCGAAGGCAAAAAAATCCCCATTTTTTTTAGTAGAGTCCTGTCATTTACATACAGTGACTAGCCGACTTCAAAAATCTACTTTCAGACCTGCAAACAAGGTGTACAATTACCTTGAAATCATCGATAAAATTAAAATTATTGTAGAGGAAAAAAAATTTTTATGTTGCTGTCCGATCAAGCAAACTTCAATACCATACCAATACCATTTTTTCTACAAGTCTAGAGAAACTTTTTAATCTCTTATTGAATGATTTTTTTCTAACTTGGAGCTTATTTTATTTCAACACGAACGGCGCCCTATTATAAAAGTTTCTTATCGAATTAAATTATCAACTGCGATCCAAGGAATGTCAGTACATGTTAAAAAAAAATCTAAGACACCATTTGCTAAAATTGAATGGATAACTCAATTACATTTGCAGGTGTCAGTGTAGCTGTGAAACAAATCATGCCTGATCATATAATAATAAAAACACCACTGGGAAAAATGACCAATAGAAATATTCCAATGATTGTATGGATGATGAGTCTGATGCTTTGGGTCGTTGGACTTTTGGAGGGAACTCATCCCACAATGTTTCTCAGCGGCGTTATTATATCATGGATATATTTGAGATTCTATCAAAGGCATAACAACGGTACCAGGGGTGACATGGCTGATAACTTTACATTCGCAAGGTACTTATTCTGAATAACTATCTAGAAAGTCGTTATTTTTAACTTAAATAGTATAAATTTTGATTGAAGGAAATTATTGATATTCGCTTCCTGGTAAAATGAAGTATTTTCATGTGTTTCATTCTGCTTCTGCTAATACAAACCCAGCTTTTTTTAGATAATACTTTCATCGTTAAACTCTAGTTCCAAAGCATATTGATGGTTGAAGAAAATTCTCTTTCAACTCTGTTTATAATTTATAATCCAACCTTTTCTCAACCAGAAAACGTTGAAATTACATTTGACATTTTTCTCGTGGTTTTATTATATTATTTTATTATATTGGAAAAACTGTATTGGTTCTATTTGGGCAAAAAATTGGCTGAATTTTTTTCGAAGCCGTAAGCTAAAGTTTTTTTACTTCATTGAAATCGAAGGAGAAAATATTACTCATGAAGCGTTTTTTTTTGTTGTCATTATCAGCTTCTTTCCAAATGTATTACAACCGCCGATCGCGGTTATGAGCAATACTGTGCACGGATTCTTTGTACGTATTGGCCTGTGCAAAAAGATTGTTCGAAGATTCGACATGTCAAACGCACCACCAGGTCTAGTCATAAATCTGCCTGGTATAGATCCTCAGGACAGCGAAAGACGAAGACAAATAGCGCTAAAGGCATTGAGCGAGAGACTAAGCAAAGATCATGCGAAGCCTTGGCAGCACGACAGGAGTAAGAAACACTCACCGATACCACCCGCGGTGTCGATACCAATTCCTGAATCAAGTACACCAAAACCTCTCGCATCTCCCTTAATCCCTCAAATGAACGTAAATATTCACAGTCATCCGTCCACCAGTACGTGATTATCCTTGACGAAATAAAACAAAAAATAAACAATTAAGACACAACATTAATTAAAAAATGATAAAAGTAAAAAACACATGAGAAACAAGAAACATTATTCGGTCCACGTAACGAAAAATGTTTTGAAAAGCTTCTAAAAGATACCGGAGAAAAAACAACCATGATGAAAAATGTCCCTCGTCGAACGGGATTCGTTCGTGGTAATACGACGATTGCAAGACTGTTATTTTTTTCTCTCAAACACCCTCAAACAACAAAACGAAACAGCAACAACATAAAACTCTGAAATACAGATGAAATCATTAAACCTTATGATAAATTTTCCTTTCCTCCCGCTGAAAATATCGCGTCAATGTTCATGAAATATTATCTTCAAAAGATTCTTAATAACCAACACTAATTCGCAAGTTTACTTTGTTCATTTTTTTACCTGTGACGGTGTATCAATTTCTCGATATATACTGCATCGAATTTTTCGAATGTTCATAGGTTGCGTTATCATTGCAATATTATTACAGCTACATCGCGCAATCCCTTGACTCGGATTCATTAATCCAGATAAAATCCAGTAGGAATACAAAACTATTGCAATCAATGTAATTTATCCTCATTGTCATTGGTTGTTCGCAGCTGTCATCTTGTTTGGAGCATACAAATTTTTCTTACCGCCGCCCAATCTTTCGATTTTTGTTTATTTATTGACTAGTTCGTCTAATTGTAAAAATACTGTTTCTTTATAAATACGGTATATTTTTTTTTAAGTGTAATATATTTTTTTAAATCTTTGCACATTCATCTTGAGGGAAAACGATCCACTTGTTATAAATCTTTCAAAAATATTAAGTGTTTGAGATTACCGTATAATTACTGTTATTTAAGCATAGAATAAATAAACAGAAGGTTTTGTCACGATTAGGGGAGGCTTTACAATCATAATGTTAAAATATATTGAAATCGAGATATATAAAATTGTAGGCAATTGCATTTTTATAAAAATAAAACGTATTTGAAGAATAGCCCTAGTCTCACAATTTTTTGTATGCCGATGTAAATATTTTTAATGTCATCGGAAATAAAATCATATACAGTTTATCAAGATTTTGCTAAATTAAACAGAAAAAAAACGAAGACTTTTGAGTTCCAACCGAGATGACGCTAGAGACTCGTAATGACTGGATTAATTATTCTTTGTGTTGAAATTTAATAACCTGCATCATGGAGAAATAAACTCAATGAGTCTGCTTATTGCGATACGTTCAAAAGAGTGTTTGTAGGAACTTAACGCTTAAATATTTGTCACGGTATAAATCAAATTTTTTTTATAAGCGATTGATTTTTGAAAGAAAATTCGCTAATTACGTCGAGCACAAGCCGCTGTGAAACAGTTTGTTTTTGAAACCATGTAACATAGTTCAATGTCAATGAACTTTTTCGCATGTTACTTATCCGTAAGGGAATTATTTCGATACGACGATGTAAATACTATCTTGATTCACTCGTAATTCGTAATTCCATCTCGCTGAAGAGAAACGAACTTTACACGCAAAAATTGCCCGATTGTATATATATTTAAAAAATGAACGAAAATAAAACTGTTTCGTCTTCCCCACATTTTTTTGCGATATTCATTGAAACAGAGACGTAAAAATATTGAAATGAAAATTAAAAATGTACCTATGACAAATACATACATTCGAACACACTAAGTCTGGGCGAGAATCTGTTGCAATTCCATTGAATTATATGATGTATAAAATTTTAAGTAAAAATTTACACTCATGAACATGTGAACAATATCGGTATTTTCTTTTTTTAGTGGATAAAAAATTATTTAAATTTTGTAAAAGTTTTCTCGATTTTTCATTTTTCGAAACGACCGTTCTTATAAACATGAAAATATTTGGATTTTATTGTTACAACAACTTTCGGCCAAAAATCGTATTTACAATAAAGATTTTGCGGTTATAGCAGCTGTGTAAGTGTTAGAATTCAACTTTTTGTTTGGCGACGATGGTTATTCCGGCCCTCAATTGCAAAGCGTACGTGTTGTGGATTGAATTTAAAGAATGTCTTAGTTCAGTAACGTGTAATATAAAAAACAAACGTGTGAATGTTTAAAGCGATTACTTGCCTTGTGCTTAAATGAAGCTTATACGTCAAAAAATACAAATCTACGAAACTGCTCTTTCTTTCAGTTCATTATGAACTTGAAGTGAAATAAAAATACCAGGGCGTTAAAAGTTTAAGGCAAAGCTAGTGTGTGTGAATAAGTGAACATTAAGCTGATAATCACTTTGCCCCCCCCCCCCCTCTTTTCTCACACGGATCTAATGTAATAATAATTATTACAATATATTTTAAGTGTTATATATACATGTGATTACTTTTGTACATACCTTACAACTGTTACTGTCTGTACAATACTAAATTTTATGTAACATAAAGAGTTTTCTCATTATTTTTTATGCACATCAAGCTTGCACAACAAGCGGTATAAAGTTTGTTTAATCAAGCAATTTTGTTGGGTCAGTTTACGGTAACAAGAGATGAACATTTTCGACATTTTTTTTATGAATATAAACTTGGGGGATTCAGAAAAGATGTATTGTACAGGGAATAAATGTATGAAATGATATCAATTTTTTTTTATTGCTGTACAACAATATTACGAATGAATACTTAAGATTTCTTGTAACGGAGACAGCCAAAACCTTCCATTGTTAATTGCTTCACATTTTGAATGCTTCGGAACGACCGTAATTTATTTCTATCTAAAAAAAATTTTAAGTCCTTTTCATGAAAAAAATGAAAACAAACTTAGAATTCTAAATATGAAATAGCAGAACTGACTGCTCTAGAAATTTGTAAAATGTCATTCGGTTGATTAACATCACTCTAGTGAACACTGTTTCTCTTTATTCCTTAAAAAAAGATGTTTCTCTTTGTACCGTTGGAAAAAATGCTACTTAGGCTGAGTGCTCAAATTTTCCTTTGTTTCAATTTCGATGTTTCATTGAGTTTTGAAAATATATTTTTTTGGACCCGGGATGGTCAGCATTTCGTGAACCCAGATGAATATCTGAAATCAGCCCTTATGAATCATAGAATTTCTTTTTTCGAACTTCTGAATTTGTCGGTAATTCCGTTTCACAAAATTGGAAACACGTAAAGAGTTTGTCTTTGACAATTGAGAGAAATTTCCTAAACTCAATTAAAAATATGAATAATGTGAACAAAAAAACTTATGCAAATATTTTTTTATCTTCCATCAACGAACATAGAAAAAAAATAATCCTTCCAAATAGAGATCAAAAGCAAAACGGCGACGCTGCTGAGGGAAAACTCAAACAGCGTCAAACCTTCGCTTCTGGCAGAAATATTCAGAGTATTCGAGGAGAATCGACCTGCATGAACTTCATTTTCCAATAATCACAATTATCCATGAAACATTTAGAGCAAGTTCGACAAAAGATTGCTGTTGATCGAAATCTTGAGTAAGGAGTTTTTAACGTCGTCACAGCACGGGCTTCTGAATGTAATAAATGTTGTTGACATGCCTGGATTGATTGCGGCTGAATTTCCGAATATCAATCGAAAACATTTATGAAAAAACGAAGATTTCATTGTACGAATGAATAAAGTGATACACGGGGCGTATCCGACTTAAAAATTATTCCATGTGTATATTGACATATACACTAATATATTCGTCACATGACAATTTATAATTATTTCGTGTCCACCAAATGAATCGATCTATCTCACAGAGAGTTCAAAATACGAACGATTGAGTTTCTTGTTCGTTTAATCGATACGTAAGATATCCGAAGATCCACGTGATTATACCATTTGAAAAATATATGCTTAGAACACGATGGAACAAGTTTCATCTGTAAAATTGTTGTTGATGCTGAGACCATTGAGTTTGCGGAGGTGGTGGCGGTGGAGGTTGTTGTTGTTGGGGTTGAGAGCGATAGGGGGACTCTTGCATGTACGAAGTTGGCGATGGCCTAATCGCGGATGGTGCTGGCGAAACGTACTGTTGCTGCGGCGGAGGTGGAGCGTAAGATACTTGGGCTTGATGTTGCGTCGAACCGTAATAATTTGATGTCTGTGAAACAGGTGGAGGAACACTGTAACCACCATAATTCACTTGGGGAGGGGGTGGTTGATAATAATGATGACTCGGTTGGGGATGAATATCGTGGGAAGTTAAAGTATTGTCCTGTATCGGGACGGTTATGAGATTTGTTCGCATTGGCGGATTGTTCGAGGGGGATGGAACAGGAGGCGCAGGATTCTGCGAATAATTTTGTATCGTCATCATTTGTTGAGGTCTGTGCTGCACTTGCGTTTGTTGCTGTTGTTGTTGCTGTCTGTGCTCGGATGGCGATTGATTCACCACCATAGAATTGACACGCGGATCGTTGCCCATTATCGGTTGTACCATATGAGCGGACATTTGTTTCATGCGTCCAGTTTGCATTGCAACTGATCCTACCTTCGAGAGCTGCGACTCCATATCCGATTTCGTGTGAGCGTACTGCGGCTGATCAACTTGCATTCCTTGAACTACTGGAGGCGGCGCTGCGATATGTCGATGATTTATGTGTGCCTGCAATAATTCGTTCACAATAAGGATAATAATGACTTAGTTATGAAGCTTATCTTAAAATTTCCCATCGAAACATTTAATGTATAAATTATTTTTCGAAAAAAACCAAAAGCAATTATCCCATCGTGAAAACTATAAATATATTGCGTATTAACGAACTTGTAAATCTCGTTGACTAAGATACGTTCGTCGACAGCCAGCGTTGCCGTATCTCGTGCCACCGTGAGTACACATAAATACCGTTCCTAATCCAGTCTGCTCGACTCGTGATACTTTTTCTAAACAACGTGGGCAAACCTTGTCTTCTCTCTTGGCGCATGAAAGACAAAAAACGTGTTTGCAAGGAATCTAAAAAAATGAATGAAATATTAAATTAGAAAAATAATATCACGTTGAAGTTTGCTACGTGCAACGGTTTTTGATTATTTTTATTTTCCAAAGTTGTGGAACTCTTGGATTTTTCATTTCTGAAATAAATTTCAGATTCTTGACTCTGCTTTTAAAAAAAAGTTCAAGATTCCACCTCTAAAACCTGTGAGAATGAATTTTTTGACATTTTTTATTGTTCAAATTCATGAAGGTCATGAATTCCCGAAAATAAAACTACCTTCCAGAATTTACTTTTAATAGAAGTGGATTTTTGGACATTTTTTATTTTTCAAAGTTGGAGAGATCCCTGATTATTCGATCCTGAAACATATTAGTTCTTACCATACGTCCGTAAATGAGAATCGGTTTGAGACACTTGTCGCAACAGTGTATCATAGGATTGAGAACTTTTTCTCCGATCAGATTGACTCTGTGATCCCATCGTAAACGCAACATAGGTTCAGGAGGGCCACGATTAATGGTAGTAAACGTTGGTGCCTCCAATTGAGATATATCAGCCTCCAAATCAAATTGCTGCTCGAGAGGCAGTTGTTGCTGCTGCTGCTGCTGTTGATTCTGATCAGTATCGTGTTGTTCCGGTTCTGGCTCTCCTGTCTCCATGGGAGTCGCTTCCGATGGCTGAGGAACATCTTCATCATCGCTCTCGATTATCTGTCACAGAAAATCATGATCGTTGGTATGATTTATTTCTGGCTCTAGTATCATTTTTAATGACACTGGTGATGAAAATAATGTATAAATAAAAATTAGAAAATTCTAATAATGTTGGAATTGAACAAAAAGTAAATTTGAAAAAAGTCTTTGTATCATTGCAATTTTTAGGAAAGTGATAAATAACAAAAAATGCCAAGGAATCAAAATTCCCAGGAAAATTTCATATTTGAAAAAAAAAAAAACGTTACGAATTAAGTAATCATTCATGATATTTCAGATCATGGATAATTTCCCAAATCGTCGCAGACTTGGGAAAAACGTTCTATTTCCGTAAGCAGTAGGAAAAAGAAAACAAGAAAAGTTATAATTCGAATGGAATTACCTTGACTGCTTTCTTGACTCTTCCTCTCGCCCGTCCTCTGGCCCGTCCACGACCTCTACCTCTTGCTCTGCCTCTCATTCTTTTGCCGGCATCTTCCTCCATCACTGCGAACAGAATTCATTCACTTGATAAACAACGTTACACGATTCAATATTATGTAGAATTCGAACAGTCCGTCAAGTTTGACCCGGTGTGTTTGAGGTTAAGTTTCATATTTACTAGCAATAAAATAAGAAATTACGTTTTTACGGAACATTGCGGTTTCTTTAATAACGAGAAATTTGATGACGATTGGTGGCCCTTGCACTAGCAATTAATAATACACTGTAATGGATGAAAATTGGCGAACGCACAGTAGGCACAGTGTTAATTTTTGTCTATACGTTGTTCATTGGAGATTGGGGTCACCCAAGCGGCGCCATATACCAACCAGCGAACCAACCATCAACCAATGGCATTCTGCTTCATTCCCAGGAATTTCATTGGGCTCAATCTATGTGTCCGAACTACGTGAATATGTGTGTTACCATGGAAACGAGTTTTCAGGCTTTTTACCCTTCCGTCATTGACTATTGACAATACATCGTTGTAATTGTCGTAAATGGTTGCTGATCCATGGCTACGGGTTATCTATATGGGTTATTGGTGGTTTAAATATAGAATAATTCCAACGCTTTTGTTTTCAACAATCATTCATCATTAGTTTGAAATTGTTCAAGCACCATTGTAGCACTTCACAGTTTGAAGCTTACCCAGACACAATGTAAACAAACAGATGTAAATGCGTTAATTTCATAACAAAGGCTTCTCAAAAACCTTTGGGGTGTACAGTGAAAAAGTGAGGTTATGTTATTGCAAATTCGAACGGTCTGATCGTTGCAAGTGAATTATATTCGGCATTGAAAATTACTCGCACACGTTGAAATTAAGTCAACATACAAATTAGTCGAGGAGACTGAATAAAAAAAGCTCGGTAGAAAAATACCGTTCTCCTTGCTACTATTCGTTGTTCATCAGCAATTGTTGATATTAATCAGCACTACCTTATCATTAGCAAAGACTCGAATATAAACTTGCTGAAAAGAATAACAGAGTATTAACTTTAAACTAACTCGTGCTAATAAAACGGTTTGATCATGAACACCGAAACATTGCAAGATGCAGCAACTGCATTCGTGGCGTCGTCAGGACCTGGAAGCACTGCTAATTTTTGGGAGCCTACCAGATTATCCCATACAAACCCTGTATTAATGAATCAGGACGTAATGTTAATAACACGGCCGAATCTTAGGCATAAATTCATCATATTTGGCATTGGCAATCGCACCAAAAAGCAAATTTTAGATGCAACGATAGCAGCTTGCTCTCCGGGTATACTATTTCCCTTGCTGTATACAGTTGAGGGTCCGGACAAAGCATCGTTCATAGCGAGGTGCAATGTTGGAGTAATAAAACAGTTTGTCATGCGTGGTCTGAAAATACCCATGCCAGATGGTCATACTCTGCGAATGGATATTATTCTTGGTTACACAAACGACCTCAACATTAATCCTTCAAGAGAAATAAATATGGCGCTAAAAACGCGTCACGATCCGTTGAGAAAAACTCTGAATCTTGATGATTTTGAAAATGACAAATCGCTGCGCAACATTTATTGCACTACTTCATCTCCAAGGATATTTGCTTCCATCTTACAAGGCTGGAGCGTCGCCTACAACAGTGACAATAATCATGACTCCAAACTTCCGGTTCGCGAATTGAGCCTGCGACACAACCATTTGACCGGATTGGGCTTATTGGACAAATTTTTTAATTATCATCTGACAAAACTTGATCTAAGAAACAATGACATTAATAATATGAACGAATTGTATAATTTTAAGGATTTCAGAATAACCGAAGTTTGGCTAGACGGTAATCCGCTGTGTTCCCGTTATACGAACCGGGAAGATTACGTGCGAGACGTTAAAGCGGTATTTCCGTATCTACAAAAACTCGACGGAATAATAATTGGGGTTGAAACAAAATTGTTACCTCTCGCACGAATGAATTATCTCGAAGGTTTCCCAAAGACCAATTTGATAAAACAATTCATTCGTCATTTCTTCACATTTTACGATCAGAACGATAGAAACGTTATGAACGGTCTGTACGACCATGATGCACTTTTCTCGATAACCCTAGGACCTATTACTCATTCAAGCCATTTACAAATGACCAAAGCATTTGCGAACAATAGAAATTTGTTGAAATTCGTAGATTACGCCAAGTGTCAAGAATTCTTGTTGCGTGGACCGGACAAAATAATAGCCACTCTTCGACGACAACCAACCACTATCCACGATTATAAAAAATTTAACGTCGATTTGTTGCATCATGCCGAAGATTCGGTGACCATTGCTGTTCAAGGCTTTTTCTGCTACAAAGAATATCCTAATTCACCTTTATTTTTCAATCGTACGTTTGTCATCGTCGAGATTGAGGATAATGAGTATTGCATCGCCAACGATCAGTATCACATACAGAGCGACTCGTCCAACTTGAAAAACAACTCCAACAGCAACAACGAGGCAAAGGTCCGAGCCGTCGCCATACCTGATATCAAACCTACGATCTTCAGTCGGAGCGAGAAAGAACAATTGTTAAGATTTTTGGGTGAGCGTACAACAATGAACGAGGAATATTGTTATCGTTATTTGGAACAGGCTAATTGGGACATACGCGTTGCCCTTGGAGCTTTCATGAAATCGTACACAGTAAACAACGTCCCACTTGAGGCTTTTCAACATCACCCATACTCGTAATAGTAGAACGTTCAATTTCCTTTTTATTCACTGTATTTTCGTGACTGTGATTTGCATATTCATTTCCATACCTGTATCAATAAAACTTAAATTTTGCAATGAAAATACAAATTTCGAGGATTTACATTACTTCTAATTGGAAAATATAATGTTCATGGCGTTTTCTTCAATTCAATGACTTAAGGGTGTTGAATTATCGTTTTAATACCGTGAGATTTTTTTTTTCATATCACCGATTAAAGTACTAATATTGGTCCATTTTTTTGGGGTATTTGTTACTAAACCACAGTAAAAAAATGTTGATTGAAACGATGGAAAAATCACAACGGATAAAAACTGCAATGTGAAATGTATATTTTTTACCGCTGCCCTGCGAGCTTGCAATATAAAAAACACCTCGAGTTTGAAAAATGAAGGGTGATTTTGTAAACGACCAAGGTGCATTATTTTAAGGTTCGAACACAATTTAATTAAAATAAAATCGACACCGGGACCTCTGTGTAATGTAGAAAAAAAAATCATAGGTTTAAGTGCCATGTAATACTAACACAAATAATAGTTATATTTGTAGGAGACTTTGTCAAACATAGTGATCAAAATTCGTACATACGAGATTTGAACGCATTGTCATTAAAAATATTTTCATAATCGTACAAAAATGACTTTTCTTTCGCAACGTAGATTCTCCCAATTTCTCAACATTAACTTTGTACAAAAAAAAGTATCTCTCGTGAAAACGAAGATATAAACTTCTCAGCAACCTTGTTGCATGTTCAACAATGCAATACTTTTGTTTATATGCGAAATTGTATTTACGCTCGAGTTTACTCCCAACTCGAAAACTTTTTGCATCAGTGGCAACGCATGCTCTGAAAAAAAGGTGAAAAAAAAAAAACAGAATTAGTAACGATTTAATGAAATTATGATATGAATGTAATCATTGTATTGAAATTTGCATTGTTCGAACGCTCCAAAGTATATTTCATTCGTATATATTTTTTTTGAGTTCGGTCAAATGTCGTTCATTAACATTCTGGACTCTACTATATAAAAACGAGGGATTCGTTGTCTTCCAACGATGCAAACTTCAACATCGCACAAAATCTCACCTTGCATGCAAAGTAATATCTCAGGTAATCGATCCAACGCTGACATTAGCACATCCGATCTCGGGCTATCCAAACATCGCTGAAAAGCTGAAAGAATATTCGAATTCGGTGCGGGTCGATGCTTCAGTGCCCTTGCGACCAGACTATGAGCGAGACTCCTTATGTTTCCCTGTGGCGACACGAGCAACTCGGCTATACTGTCCACTACGAATTCGAGAACCGATGGTTTCCGTGAAGAAAGATGGTCGATTTCTTGTAGAGCTGTGTATACATCTGCAACGTTTAAAAAAAAAATTACATACATACATACAGTATCACACTGAAAGGGCAATCTTTCAAGTAACAAATTGCAATTTTGACAGGCATTTCCAGAAAAACAATATTCAAGAAAACTGAGGAACTGGATATAAAGGATTATATTTATGAAACCGAAATACGTACCATCGCCTTGAATCTTGCTGAGAGTCGTCATCAACGACGGCCAATGTGCCGGGAATCCAGGTTCCAATGGCGCGAGAGGTGCACCCGTTACAAATATTTCCTCGCCGTTGTTTCCCTCTCTTGGTCCCGGTATTCCCGCGACAAGAGCGCGAAGACTCGGTAAACCAGGATAAAGACCCTGTATCTCGCTAAAAAAAAGGTAAAAAAAAGTTTCTTAATGAAAATGAATAGGAACCAATTTTCAAATGCTTGACAGACAGTTGTGCTAATTCATGCGGATTTTACACTCATTTTATAGCTGGTTTAAAACCAAATCCTGTTTATTTCGTCAGCACAGACGCACTGCAAATTATTTATAGGTCATCCCACAATGAAAGTACAGTTTATTTTAATTTATTTTTTCAAAATACGTACCGGAGAACATGGACATGTTTGTGTAAATATTTCAACGCCGGTTGAGCATCGTGGGCAACGTAAGCTTGCAGCAATGTGACAAATCTGTTCAACAAAGGAGTCAGTTCTTTGCCAGGAGAGTAATTCTGCAACGAAAATAAAAATTCCACAAAGAAAATAATTATTGAATCGAAACGAGAAACTTTGGTCGATAAAACGTGACTGGCGGTGAGGGGTTACCTGAAAACATTGGAAATAATTGGCCAATGTATCCTCAAGAGCAGTTCTGTGCTCTTCGTTGAATAAGTAAGGTTGCAAAAGTTCCAATAATCCCATTACTTGAACGAACAGGTTCAAGTGATAGCTCGAACGAAACTCGCTAAAGCTAAAGTACCAGCGACCGGTAAGGGACGACGCGAGCATCGGAAGTTGTCGTAATACCAATATCGGATGTACAGCGGCCATTTTTCGAGCACAAAGCTCAAAATCCTGGGACTTGCTTATCCATGATTTTTGTCTCGGAGTTGCCGTCAAAGCTGTCAGAAGAGCGTGACTCATGCAGTCAAGTGTAGAACCCGTCCACTCGGTGATTTTGGCACCACCGACAAACTTTTTCGTCTCCGAACGATCGAGATAACATATGACTTTTGGGATCTTCATGTAAAGTTTCAAAAGAAATTGATGAGCCATTTCGGACTGTGAGCTGAAACCAGAAAAATTCCCCAATGCATCGATATTTTTTATTTGGAATAAAACTTTTCGCGTTTCAACTATTAAGATCAGAATTTTTAAACGACAATATTCGAATTCCCGGAGAGTTTACGGTGCAATGGTATAGAAATTTGTCGCAATAATAAACAGTGAAATGCACTTTTTCTCAGCACTGCAAAATATTTATAGTATTGAATCAAATAGTGATTTTTGGTTTCCGTTGTGAACCAAGAAATGAAATTCAGAACAAAAAATTTTGAGATTAAAAGTGTTATAATTGAAAAATGATAAAAACATTTTTTTTCCCGCCAGCTTTCGCTCTGGAAAGGGCTATAAATGAAGCCATTTACTTTTTTAAATCCAAAAATTATCCAAAGTTCGACTTATTAAAAAACAGAATCTTACCTGTTATCATTGTTTAACATTCTTTCAATCAGATACTCGACCACGCTAGCAGTGCGTTCTTCCTCAGTGGAAATGCAGTGTAACAATAAATCCAGCCTCGTTTCCATCTGAGTGAGGGCCGAGTTTCTGCCTTGTCGTTCGTTCACAGTAATTGCTTCGTCGACGACATAAGCCACGAGCACAAGGAGTTGCTTCTCTGATAAGAGCAACATATTTTCCGGAACATAGTGTTTCGGTGTAAATTTATCACGTCCTTGCCAGAGTTTAGGATTGCATGTTAAGGCCCAGAGGAAATCAAGTACGGCGGTAGGATCGAAACTGTGAATGAAGAAAATACGATACCCGTCAAAATTTTGAGCAAGGAAAGTGTAAAGAAAAATCGTTCTGATTTTGAGGCTTTCACGTTGTACAAATCAGCCCAGATTAATGAAAAATAATTAACAATTCAAGCTCAGGACCGAATTTGAGTTGAATTCTGTTATATTGTATTGTGATCGGACTCCTCTCTCGATGTGCCATCAATTTTTTTAATTTCTGCATTAGAAACATTTGCTAGAAAAATGTATGATGAACCACAATTTTCCTATCACTTTTTTGCTTTATTCTGAACTGTTTTGACAGTAATTATCAAGTCGAAAAATAATCAATAACACATCAGAGGAGAGTTTGATGAATCAAGGATATTCGGCCTCACGACTCTAAAAACAGCTCTGAACTTAAGTCTATTTAACCTGGAAGATTTTTCATTCCTTTAATTGAGTATAATTATACATACCCGTCGTCGCATTTTTCCAACAAATGTCCAACACACTTGTGCAACGTTGCCCAGCTAGCTCTGTGAGTAAGTAGTGTCAGCAAGTACGGTCTGCAGGCATGTGAATTAACGATACTGTCATCGATTTTTACATGAACCTTGGTTTTACCGAACAACAATTTCATCTGGAGATTAGGACAAATACCGATGAGTTCAGGTTCGACAGAAGCGAGCCAGTCGATGAGTAAACCAGTGCGTGGCTTAACGACACCGTCGTTACTGTCGGAAACGAGAAGTTTAGCCATGGCCTCGACAAGAGCGTCATTTCTTTGTTGCTTGAGACAAATATCGAGCAACATTCTACCGACGCCTTCGAGATTCAAGGGATCGGTATTTTCAAGGATGGTGCTTGGTTCACGATTTTGTGTAAAGGCAACAAGTTCTTCGCGTCTGGGGGCGTTGCTCAAATGTAAATTAGCAAAATCACGAAGTATCGATAATACAGGAGCATTGACATCGCCAATGAGGGATATGAGATTAAGGCACATATTGCGTCCCAGCTCGACGACTTGTTTCGAGGTCGTTGGTTTTTTCAACGGTAATAAAATTACTCTCATGAGTGTGCAAGAAAATTGTGGCATATGAACAAGGGAGTCGCGAAATTGTTTGACTTGCATGGAGCTGAGAACGCTGCAAATGTGTTGTATTGCAAGGACAACGGCGCCACTTTCTTTCGACGATTTTTGCAAATCTTTCGCCAGTGTTTTGTGCAAACGTCGATAAGCGTCAATCTTCAAATTCATCGTAATGTTTTCGATAAAAAGCCGATTAATTAGATGAGGAACTTCCGTTTTGACGGAGCACTGTATAACCGACTGTTTTTGTACCATTGCGCTCGGTGGCAGTGGCTCTTGAAGATTGAGCGTTTCAGGGATATTCTCGTCGGGCAATTGTGGCTCGAGTAATTGTAAAACATCGACGAATACCAAACCACCGGTAGCGCCTCTTCTATGCTGAACTTTAACCAGCTGAGCCATGTAAATCTTGTCAAGCACAGCACCTCCGACTGAGCCTGGATCTATTTGTACAGCAATATCGAGAGTGTGCAATAATTTGCTCATCGATAAAACGGGTATACCGAAACTCTGTATAAATAGTACCAATTGTTGGGGCTCGAGATCTTTGAGAGCCGCATCAACTAAACGCGGCACGTTGCTTCGTATCATACGGAGTTTGAGCCAATCGGGTATGAGGAGTGCTTCTTCGCTCGTGTCTACGAGAAACGCCTTTGGTGGCTCAGCATTTTCCGGAAACCAAGTTGACAACAATTTCATGAATAATCCTTCGTCGTCCGACACATCATAAGTCAACAGTATTATCATCGCGTGTACTACGAGTATATGCATCGTACATTCCTCACCGGTGCTCCACTGAACCAATATTTGGTCTTGGCTCTCCGACCAAGTGTATCCTTCACCCCGTGGGGCACGTGCTTTTTCCAAATAATTGCAAAATATCTTCTTAAAAGCGTTCAAGGTCTGACGTGCTTGAGGACAGTCGTTGTCCGGCTCCGGTAATATTGCTGCTGTTATTGTACTGCGTTCCACTACCAATTGTGATATCTCATTTGCCAAATCCGTTAATTCTGGTAGTTCATCATGCTGCGTATGCTCAGCGAGAAAAGCTATGTATCCGCGCACAAGATCAGGACTATTCTCGACTTGGCAAGCTCCTCGTAATGCAGTCGAAACAAGGGAACGTACCGATAGAAAATGTGGTATCGATGGTAACTTTCTTATCAACCACATTTCTCTGCAATGAAGGAAAAAAAACAATAAGTTTTATTTCGTAATTTATATTGAGGAGCAATTGATTGTGATTGCCAATTATTGATAAACTTGAGGTCGTAATACGAAATGTGTAAACTTAGAAACATTCTTGGTTTGAAACAGGTCAACATACTTTTCACTTTCGCTGTCAACTTCCATATTTTCATCGTCAAGAGGAATAGATTCGAGCACGAGTTTCAAGCCAGCGATAGCTTGGAGTCGACTGCTGCTCTGCTGACTGCTTAATCGCCTCAAGAAATATTCAAGAACTTCATAAGCGTGCTGTTGATCCTCGGTCGGATCGGTAAGGAGAGTTTGAAGATGTGCGAGCAATTGTTGTTGTCTCGGTTGTTTGTCAACCGCCTGAGCGGATGTCGAAAGTAAAAATTCACAGAGACATTGAACCGGCAATTGACTCAATGAACCTTCGCTGTTTTGTACAAGATCAGCGAGCCACGGCATACTCTGCGATGAGCTTTGTTGCTGCCGTTGGATTATGTCGAGAAGAAAATCAGGTTTGCGGGAACGACAGAGCAAATGGCCGAGACGATGTGATGAATTTAAACCTTGCAATTGCTCGAGAACAGCGGGAGGTGGCCTTCGCGCTATTCCCGTCGGGTCCATCGTTATCAATTGCGACAACAGTAAACTGTTTTGCTCGGATATTTGCATTCTTGTCGATGCAGCTGCCAAATGGGACTCGTATTCTAATATCTCCTGTTTCTCGAGAGCCTCCACTTGCAATTCCTTTGCTCGTTCCTGTTCGATAACTTCTGGAAGTGCCATTGTCGGTGGGGGATACGAAAAGTGGCTATAATTAACAATAACAATTCGATAAACAAACTAACTAAGAATAAAATATAAATCGGCACGCTGTGTCTTTGTTATTTTGACTTATGCTATGGATAACTCAAAAATACTCAGTATATTTATCATAACTCTCATATTTTTTACTAACTTCGTTATGCACATTTCCATGAGCGTTCGTAAAATCGGGTATCTTGTCCACGCGTGTGCACCAATGGTCGAAGGATTATGTGCTGCCAAAATGAGCAGCATTAGCCATCCTTTCCAGTATAAATTCGATATAGCCAGTGTCGGGGGTACGTAGCTAGAAAAAAATAAATAAGAGGCCAATTTGCTCGGTCATTCCTTGATGGAGTACATTTTTTTTCAATAAACCATGTACTAACCCAGCTGGGATATTAATCGAACCCGGAGGCTGATAAACACAGAGATTGAATATAAGCTCGATCAGATCCATCTTGTCTGCTTGTAGGGTTGGAAACGATTCGTTCGAGTTGACAGCTGCTCTACGAATAAGTTGATCGACGACATCCAGGGTCTCCGAATGTGTTATACCATTTTCCTGAAATTAACGGACGAAATCGAGTTACGAAAGAATTAAATTGCTAATCCCATCGAAGAGTGTTACTTAAAAAAAAAAAATGTTTGTAATTTAATGCGTTACCAAGAAATTTGTGTTACGAAAAGTCATTTTAAATTAAATACAGAACATAACGGTACACTCTGTCCATCGATAAACTACGTTGAATTTCTTAAAAGTCAAAAAATGGCGCGTACTAAATCGTTTAAGCTCTGTCGTAAAAAACATACCTTGGAAAAGCCTATGAGGAGTAATCGCAATAGTGTCGTCTGTAGAAGAGGAACTTCAGTAATTTGACGGAAGTAAAAAGCTCTGTCACACTCTGCGGGCCAATTGTCAATTTTGTAATACTGTTCAGGCAGTTCGAGAAGCATGATTTTGTGCAAAGCATGAATAATTTCGTTGCGCCCGACTCCATAAATTTGAAGGGAGGATGTTTGTAACCAGGAGATAGCTTCGTACTGTACGATGGAGACTAATTCTTGAAACTGATGCAAAACTTCAGTATCCTTTTTGTCACCTCGTTGTATCAGATTTACAGCTTCTTTGACCTGCGGACTTATACCAAGAAACATGCAGAGGCAGAGTAGATCGACGACCGACATGAAAACGCGTTCTTTGAATTCATAACCGATCAATTGTTGCGAAATTTCTGCTCGTTCAGCCATCAATGTTCTTGCCATTGTAACGAGGCTAATGTCGTGACGACAAACACGTACAATTTCGCGCAAAAGTGCCCTCAATGGACGTAAATAATCTTCTCGATTCATCAATAAATCTTGGAATATTTCAGCCAAAAGTTTAGCCGCTTGTTCAGGCGAATTTTGAAACATGACCGCAAGCATTGGCATGTTATTTGGGTTTCGAGCGTTTGACAATTCATTGTAAATCGTGTGTTTCAGTATCGTCGACAAATTTTCCGGATGTAAGCCTATCAGCTCTTTTACACCGTTGAGATACAAGTTTATAACGGCTTTCGTCTTTAGTCTTATCTTCACCAATTGACTTATAACTTCGACATCTCGTTGTGTATGCGTCGTACAATTGTAGCATATATAGCACAATAATTCTTGTGCTGGTTTCATCAATTTTGGATTATGGAGCCACATCTCAAGACGTGGCACTGCGATATTCCTTATCTCCACAAAACCACAAGCGTATGAGAGTAAACGTAAAAAATTTCTGGTTATAGACTCCGGCTGACGACGATTCAGTTGTTCTTTTATTGCTTCGAGAACTATGTGCTCGATATTTTCAAGGCAGTTGGCATAACGCGGACTGACAGTGAATTCTGATTTATCCTTGTCAATAGGATATTGTATTGTCGATGTGCCTGAATCTTCATCTTCCATTACCGATGGACTGTGACAATCCCGAGGTGTCAATACCGATAATTCTGGTTGTATAACACTCTTCGGCGGATGCCTCGTGTTAAAACCCGTTAATATGTTGTCTGTGAAACCTTTACACTCCTCGTGATCGACCCAGACACGTTCGCCAAGCGCATCCTCGATGTAAAGCTGTTGAATTACCGAAAATACAATTAGAGATGAAACGGCGCTGTAGAGGTCATGGCTTCAAAATTTGCTACTTTCCAGATCACTTGTCAGCGTTCTAACACTGAATTTGTCTTATTCAAATTGTAGTTTTTCTAATATCGAGTAATTCTTGAAATCGTCCAAAAATTTATTGATGGTAAATCAAATTTGGTCTTTGGGAAAAATTCATAAAATTTCTATTATTTCGAAATAGTGAAATGATGAAGATTTTTAACTTTGAAGATATAAGAATGTTCACTAAACAAAGCAAGAAAAGGAATTTTTCAATTTATAAATAAATATTACCTTGACGAATATTTCTGGCCAATGTTTCTTCTCGTGAAACCCTCTCATTAATAAATTAGCAGCTAGTACGGGTACCAGTGGGTTTCCCTTGCTTTTAAAATTATGCGCTTGATCACGTTTCAATAAAGAGGATAAGGCGTGCAATATACAATCATTGGAGAATATTGATGGACGTATTTTAGCGAGATACATTAGTCCCATATAAATTAGGGAGTCTGGCTTCCACCGTTGATTTTTTAGAGTCCTTATAGCGCCGCATACAACACCAATCACTTTGTCACCCTCATCAGCGTCACTAGCTTCAAGAACCATTGGTACCAAGTCAAAAGGATCACAATCTAATGCAACAACTTCCCACGCTTCAGCGCTTGACGTCGGCGGTCGTGGAAGTGGAGCATGGGTCGCTAATTTTGGTTTTTTCTGTGGTATCATCGACTGCAAAGATCCTGGTGGAGCTTCTTTTTTACGGTCGGAGCCTGGAGTCAAAGAAACATTGTAAAATACTTTTACAATTGAAAACCTTTCAATTATCTTATTGTTCTTAATGACTTTTCAATAATTTATTCCAATAGGGAAAATAATAATAATAAAACATTAAGTTTTTATTTAACTCATGACATATATAGCCTCAGTGACTCATAGACATTATAATGTTTGAAAAAAATCCAATTTGATATGAAAATTGAAGGGACATTTTTATTATACTCTACGTGCATTTGAACAGAATTTCTTTTGTTAAAACTCACTGGACACTGAGGATAATGAATTTGTTGGTTTGCCATGTATAACACCAGGTCTTTTAGACTCAGAGCTCTCACTGCGTGAGTTTTTAGCTCCGAGAGCAAACAAATCTGGTGGGTGTTGAGCGATTTTACTTTTACCGCCTCTACCTACTCCTGCTTTACTTCGATCCATTTTGAATTATTTATTTTGATAAAGATTATAATCTAAATGTTTGATCTGAAAAATAGAAAAATTGATTATTGCTGATAGATGATGAAAAATACAGGTCGAAAAATTCTATGGTGATTAAATCTTGAAGCCTTTTTTGATGCTACTTATATTTCATTCAGATATTTTTCAAGTACGATGACAGAAGCCAAAAAAAACATACAATTAGCAAAAGCTCAAAATTATTCTCTAACAAACAAAAGGCATAATAACTTAATTGAGGGATCATAAAAGTTGTGCCTTGAGATCCTAGAGTTTTAAGGACGTGTGAATTATTCGATATGTAACCTATCTAATGAATCAAAACAGTGATAAACAAAAAAACTGTGAATTTTCAAAAATATTGTTAAGTGCATTATTTTCTAAATAATGAAATTAAAATATTTAAATGAATAAGGCGAAGCACCGCATGCTTATGGAATGTATTACCTGAGAATTTATAAACATTGAATTCTCGTTTATTCTGACTTAACCTTCAAATGCAAACGTAAACACTGACGTACAAACAAGTTGGTGCACGTTGAATTCCCGTACAATAACCATTCGTTTATCACAGAAATAGAAGCAATTTTGATATTACTACTTATCGAGGCACGCGATTGCACGTAATATATTTCACACAGGCGTAATGTGTTTTTATTAATAGGCGATCTGAGTTAATTGTAGTCAAAACTTTTGACAAAAACCAATGTTCCCGCGCCAGCGATCGAGCGGTGACTGACTGATTGGATCAGTTCTCTGTGCAAGTCAAGCGACTCTGACATGCGCCCTTTACGTTTTCGGGCGTGATCGTCAGCTGTCGT
This sequence comes from Campoletis raptor, assembly GCA_948107755.1. Lineage (NCBI taxonomy): Eukaryota > Metazoa > Arthropoda > Insecta > Hymenoptera > Ichneumonidae > Campoletis > Campoletis raptor. Next base: position 17,730,617 of record OX403622.1, read on the forward strand.
ATGGATTCGGCTGCTGACAATAACAATTATTGTAATGCGCAGCTGAAATGACTGAAACCCAGTGCACAAAAAAGAAGCCAATTCTAGGAAAACATATCCTCAGAATATCATTCGGTTTCTTATAATCTTATTCTCTCAATAAAATTCAATATGATAACAGTAGAACCCTCGTTTGCGCTCGAGTAGCTCGTGTGACATTATTCATGTGTAGGGTGAAATCGATATTTTCCTCCACCCTTTACATATAGCCAACTTAACGAGTGATAATTTGTGTCAAACCTGAGCACTGGGATTGGTGGAAAAGCGGGCGGCTGGAGTTTCAAACCTCCCGGGGGAATTGTCAGCCTACGTGGAACCGAGTAAGAACACAAACGCGCAACTCGGTCGTATTCTTCAATCGTTCGCGAGGAACGCGACCAGAAAGTCGATCTTCCTGTTGGTTGCGTCAGTTGCTTTTCTGCATTGCAGAGGGTTTGACAGCGAGAGTTTTCTGAGACATAGTTCTCCTACGGATTATTCCGTGAAAAAAGACATAGACAATGGCAGGGATGGTGAGTTTTTACTGACGCGCACGTAGTCGAATGTTTTTTACATTATAACCGTTGACGGTTACCTCCGAACATCTACGTCCTTTTTTGTTTTCTTTTCATCAATAGAAAATTGCAAACTCGTCCGACTCTCGCGACGTTCGCAGTTCAATCTCGACCTTCCCTCCACCCCTTGTCCCACCTTGACAATAGATTCGTCACACAACATCAATACTTTCCGCCTCACAGTTTTGCCAATAATGATTTTTTTCTTTTCCCTTTCGTATATATTAATAATCGACGTGCCTTCGTTTTTGTTATTGACGTTTCGTCTGTGACACTTTTTCAGAGGATGAAAGCTATCAGGTGTCCAACGGACGAGCTCAGCATTTCAAACTGCGCTGTCATCAATCCTGATGATTTTCCAGACAATGTCAAGTGTGTCATGTTTTTTTGTAACGTGTTTTTATATATCCCGACAAGAGGGAAATGCTAAATAAATTATTGATTTTGTTTAGGCATGTCGAGGTCACCACTGGACCAAATCAACACTTTGTGTTTACCGTCAGAACTCATCATGACATACCACGCGGTGCAGTGGGATTCAGTCTGCCGCAACGTAAGTGGGCAACTCTTTCCCTCAATCAGGACATCGACGTCAGGCCTTATCATTTCGATCCAACTTCCAGCTCTGAATTTCTCTGTACCATTTCCCTCGAGGCTGATTTTCTCCAAAAAACAAAGTAAGCACTTCTTTCAAACCTATTTCCATTTATCTATTTGTCGTATAATATGAAAGTTTTGTAATGTTGAAATGCAACATGATTCTGCATTTTTATCCAGGAGAGCCCAAAGTGCATGTGCAGTGTTTGGCTACTACGACTCAATAATCTCACTTTGGAAACTAAAAACTTTTATTTCCATATTTTTAGCCTATGCTGCTAACTCCAATACCATTATGTTGTTGCAAATTCAGGGCATGAATACGGAACTAGCTTTTTTTAGTCTCTGTTACAAAACTAATACATTTTTTTAAAGCAACGGTAACACTTGAGAAGATTGAAAGGTAGGAAAATAGAAAAACAATACAAAAGGTATTGACAACTGGTGTTTTTTTTGCAAACTCTTACGTACAGGATGCATTGAACCAGAAATTAAGATGCTATGCATTTCCACCTCAAGTATTGATAAATCCACTTCAAATACCCGCTAGTATTTGATTACTTTACATTTATAACAAGGTGATGACAATTTCTTTTTCATGCAATCCAAAAGTGGATGAAAAAGAAAAAAATTACCTTATTTTATTTTTGGTTGACGTGAATCTCACCTATGTTGAAATATAAAGCTTTTTGGATATGACTCACATTTCTAGAGGTTTCATCAACAGCTAAAAATAATTCAAAACAATTGTGTAATTTAAGTTACAAGTGTAATAAAAATTTCCCAGTCTGTTCATCTCTCCCACTACAAGTGACCTGCAATGGAATATTAACTAAAAAATTATGATTCAGGATTTGATCAAGATTTGTTAATTGATTTCATTTTATGTATTGAAACCTTCTCCAATTAGCAATTTGAAAGAAAAAAGTGATTAAAAAAAAATGATTTTCCATTGCCATGAAATAGGCAGATGAAATAGGCCATGAAAGGCATAATATTCTGTCAACATCATAACGACAATATTAAACAAATCTTGATCAAATACTGAAGTCTAAAATCATCGTACAAATCAATTTCAGGACAACTTTGGAACCTTACGACACAGAGCTGATGGCCAAAGAGTTTCTTCTCCAATTCTCCGGCCAGGCATTTACAGTCGGTCAACAGTTAGCATTTCAATTTGGTGATAAGAAAATGTTGGGTCTGGTGGTGAAAAGTTTGGAGGCTGCAGACATATCAGCGATTAAAGCGGGTCAGGAGAATACAAAACCAAAGAAAACGCGTATGGGACGCTGTCTGGGTGATACAACGATACAATTTGAGAAAGCCGACAATTCGAGCTTGAATCTGATTGGCAAAGCAAAGGGTAAAGTCGTTCGTCAATCGATTATAAATCCTGATTGGGATTTCGCAAAAATGGGAATTGGCGGTTTGGATAAGGAATTCAGCGCTATTTTCCGACGTGCATTTGCTTCACGAGTTTTCCCGACTGAAGTAGTTATGCAGTTGGGCTGCAAACACGTCAAGGGTATTTTGTTATACGGACCACCAGGTACTGGAAAAACTCTGATGGCACGACAGATTGGTAATATGTTAAACGCGCGTGAGCCAAAAATTGTAAATGGACCTCAAGTCCTCGACAAATACGTGGGCGAGAGCGAGGCGAACATACGAAGATTGTTCGCGGATGCTGAAGAGGAAGAAAAGAAACTCGGCCCAAACAGCGGCCTTCATATCATAATTTTCGACGAGATTGATGCGATATGCAAATCTCGAGGTAGTGTTGCCGGTAATACGGGAGTTCATGATACGGTCGTCAATCAGTTGTTGGCCAAAATTGATGGAGTTGAACAACTGAATAACATTCTCGTTATCGGTATGACCAATCGAAGGGACATGATTGACGAGGCTTTACTGCGACCTGGTAGACTGGAGGTGTGTATTTTGAAACACTGGATTAGTAATTTATCTTGGAAACTCGGGTAGAGAATCTCACTTAAAATTTATACCCTAATCAATATACTGACACTAATACTGATTATTTTTACTGCAACCCCATGCAGCATTTATTTAACTACCGGGAAGTTAAGCATTAAACAACTTTATGAATAATATGCCAGTCAAAATGGACAATCAATGCTTGCTATGGCGAACAATTCGCTGTGATCATTTAAATTAAATGATATTCCATAACTAAATCGATAAAGAGTTCAACTCCGACAGTCTCAGCATGTTGGATAATGAAGAGTTCGGTTTTTCAACCTCAAAAAAATTAGAATTTTATTTTTCGATCAAAAAGTCATTGAAAAAATTTGTAATGCTCTTGGTTATAGGTGCAAATGGAGATCAGTCTGCCGGACGAGTTCGGAAGACATCAGATCCTCAATATCCACACAGCTCGTATGAGGGATCATAAGAAAATCGCTCCGGACGTGGATTTGAAGGAGCTCGCTGCTCGTACGAAAAATTTCAGCGGTGCGGAGTTGGAAGGTCTCGTGAGGGCTGCGCAAAGTACAGCTATGAATAAATTGATCAAGGCATCTAGCAAAGTTGAAGTTGATCCATCTGCGATGGAAAAACTCATGGTGTCAAGAACTGATTTCCTCCACGCTTTGGAAAACGATGTCAAGCCTGTAAGTCCGATCAACTTTTATTTACGATGATATTGCTATTTATATTGATTAGTAGTTTAACTGTCGGCGTCACGTAAAGGTTTACGGGCGCTTCCCGCTGTTTTTTTCAACCATCCTTACTTACGGCTCCTTTCTATTCGTTTATTTCTGATATGATTTCCCTGATCAGGGACTCCGATCACTTTTCGACCTAAATGTTTTTCGAAAATTTTGTATGTTCGAAAACTTATTTTTGCCTAAGTCTTGTTAATTATGTTTGAACAGCTTCATTTCGTATCGTTCTTTCCTCTTAGTTATCTTCAGGCAATTGAAACTGTAAATGTGTGTGGAAAGAAATGATTAATTATTACATTCGTTTGTTATTAGGCTTTCGGTACCAGCGCCGACGCCCTTGAACATCTCTTGACACGTGGTATTCTCAACTGGGGAAAACCAGTGGCAGATATTCTTGCCGATGGCAATTTGTATATCCAGGAAGCTCGAGCTGCCGAAAGCTCAGGCCTGGTATCCGTTCTCCTTGAAGGACCACCTAACAGCGGTAAAACCGCTCTCGCTGCACAAATTGCTAAAAATTCTGACTTTCCATTCATCAAAGTTTGCACACCAGAAGACATGGTCGGTTTCACTGAATTTGCAAAATGTTTGTCGATACGAAAGGTAATGAACCAAATATATATGTACAAAAATTCTGAGGTTTTGTTCTCGGTGGATCGGCTTGAATGAATATTCCATTTTTCCAAATACAATAAAAGTTCCTGGAAAACATATTCTAATAGAAATTTCTTACATTTTCAGGTATTTGACGACGCGTATCGTTCGCAACTTAGTTGCATTCTTGTTGACAATATCGAGCGTCTTCTAGACTATGGACCAATCGGGCCACGTTATTCCAATTTAACCTTGCAAGCTCTATTGGTATTATTAAAGAAACAACCACCTCGCGGTCGCAAGTTATTGATCCTTTGCACAACGAGTCGTCGGTAAGAAAGGAAAAATAAAAATATAGCAGTCATTAATTCCGCACTTTACACATTTTTCACAAAGAATTTTATTCAACTGATGATATTTATGTACTTTAGGCAAGTCCTGGAAGACATGGAACTTTTATCGGCGTTCAGTACAATTCTCCATGTGCCTAATCTATCAACAGCCGACAATCTTTTGGCGGTCCTTGAAGAAGTCGATCTGTTTTCGAAGGACGAGTTGGTATCGCTTCACGCTCGGCTACAAGGAAAACGGTATTTCAAATTGTTCATTTTTTTTCGGTAATGGAAGGCTTTGAGAGAATTCCGTGGAGAATTTTCAGTCAGTGGCATTTTCTGTGAACTTTTATCTTTTAGAGATTCTGTATGAAAATAAAAAAGACCGTCTTTTTTTTTAAAGTAATTTGATTAAGTATTTTTGTCGAGTAGATAATTCTAACACAGATTTGTGCCATCGATAACTTGATTTTTTGTCTCATTGCGTAGTGATCCAAACAGTAATAGGATTGTATCTTGGGTAAAACGTGAACGTCAGCCCAAGGGACCAATTCGGTAAATATTAACGAAAATCGCGAATAATCAATTCTAAACACCAAATGATTTTTTGTTATTCAGGATATTCATCGGAATCAAGAAACTGCTTTGTCTGATCGACATGGCGCGACAGGTGGAGCCGAGTTATCGAGTACCGAAATTCCTTTCCAAGCTTGAAGAGGAAGGCGGTCTTGAATAAGAGAAACACGCGATACACGAAAATTGTACAATTTATTGTAATTAATTCATGTAGTATATTTAAAAATAGTCAATAACACCGAAAAGGAGAATTGAGCGCGATCTCCATAGTCACGTTAGAGCACCGTTAAACAAAAAAAAAAACAAGATCAATATTATAGTAAAAAATCTCGTTTTCAAATTTAATTGAACAAATTACAATAGACGAGACGGTTTGTCTTGTGGTCAATTCTAATAGCGTAAAAAAAGCGCAATGTTTGCTAAGACAACAGCAGTATTGTTGCCAAGCTGTAATGACTTGGATACTTTTCTTTCGTTTTCTTTCGTTGATATACATTTGTTTGTTAATTCGTATACGACCAGGTTGTCCTTCGAATTGATGATATCGAGGGCCAAAATGGTGATTTGCTAATTGGAAAAATGTATGAGTTTGAAATGTTTCCAATAGTTCTTACAATCTTTTGATTCCGCGGCTATTGAGTTTATAAATTTTATTCTTAGTTGTAATAATATAATTAGCCGTGCTATTAACAAAAAAAAATACACATTGAGCGGGTTATAGATCTTTTCGATCTAATAGAATGAAAACGAAAAAAAAAAAAACAGATACTGTACATCGATGCTTTGTATAAGTAATTCGAGATGAACATTTACGGTAAAAATAGTAGCGCAGAAAAATCGTAACGTCAATAACGATGGAATTTCTCGATCTTAGTAAAATCGAAACGAAGAAAAAATAACATGATGTTTACGATATTCGGTAGCAGAGCATTCACTATTTTATTACATTTATCAAAAAGTCCGTAAATGAAAAACAAGAGAAAAAAAAGAATGTATATCTTTCAAGAAAACACGATTTATGTAAAAATCGAAAAACCTTTCTCGTACTTAATACTCGAAGCCTAAAAAAGTGCAATATCAATGTCACCATGCGCCGGTAGTTTATCCCAGATTATTCTTCGAGAATGTACGTGGTATATTTTAAGTTTTGTATTTAATTTTTTTCCGCAAAAATACTTGCAAAAATTCTTCGGGATTGCCAGATTGTTTCGAGCGGTGAACTACCATTTTCTCGGCAGCATGAATAAATCTGACATATTTATTTACGATAAAAGAATAATCCAAGTTTCTCAGTTCCGAAACTTTCATACTGACTAGCAATAAGCACGAAAATCTTGTATAAAAATATTTATATTTAAATATACGCAAATGCGCATATGTATTTATATATATAAATGTACAAGATTTATCGTCAGAATCGAAAAAAACGTAGTCGAATATTTAGTCACATCGTAGATCGAGTGTACGTGAATTAAATTGATATTTATTCGCTTGAGCGGGGTCACCTGAATTTGCAAAATGATTAAATTATGTCCTTGATTAAGGAATTAAAAGAGAATATTGTTACGAAATATGAAACATGTACGTTGAATAACGTGTCGACTGTGCTTATCACGTTAGTTGATAAATCCATTCGTCATTCCAGCCGTTCGGCATGTAAACTATGATTTTGTTAGTTTTTTTTTTTTTTTAAAGTAATTCCAAACGTTCGGTCGCTGTCCATTTCGACAACATCGTGCGCTAACGAGTTATCACTCCAAAAACTATAAACTTCTATACTCATAACATTAATGGAATATAATTATTGAGCTGAAAATTTTTGTCCATTTTTTGAAAGAATAATATGAGTTCAAAAAAATTTACGTATTGGACTTTCATGAAATTAACGACGAATAACTGCCTCCAAAAACATCTTTGCTTGGCAAATTCGTTAGAAAAGGAGTTTGATTATCGAGTTATCGAGCATATAGAAAAGTCATATACTTTAATACAAATTCTGTTAACGAAGTCGTATTTGACTTCCCGTTACCGTTATCAGTGTCGTAAAGTGTACATGCTCAGGATGCATTAAATGTCGTTGTCTTTCTCTGTGTGTAAAAAAAATGGAAGGAATAAAGTTCTGTCTCGTTAAAATCCAATGTTTTAATAACCTTCTTTTCATTTTCCTTCCTGGATTTTTTTCTTACTTCTGGCTATCTCTATATTTATATATTTATACGTATACGAGATTCGTCGGATTACCTGAATTTGCCCAACGATGAAATTGCGTTCCGGAACCACCACCTTACAAGTTGACATTACAAGTATATTCTACTTCTACGTCTACCAATGTAATAAAATTCATTTGATTCACATTTATTAAATGAATGAATTATTCACTCTTCAACGAATTTATTATAGGTATAATTGTATGTATAATTTAACTCTCATTAGGCTTATTAAATACAATTCTACTATTCAGTATAATTTGCCGAATAATATAACGAAAATTATTATTTGATGAATTTATTTTTCGGTATATTGAAACTTGGCGTTAAGACGCTACCGCGTCTCTAGATAAATTGAAGAGTTCAAAGTAAACTTGTGTGGTATGCCTTCGGTTTTGTTTATTTACGTTCTAAGCGCTCCCGTGTTGAGCGTGCTGCATAGTGGCGGAACGTTCGGCGTGCTGGTGCCCCGGGAGGGGCGTGGAGGGGAAGCGCAACTGCTGGGGCGGGTAGCGGGAGAGCGTGATCAGTGCGCGCTGGCCGGCGATACACGGAGAGCGCGATCTGAGCGTTGGTTGATCAATTCAACGCTACGCTTCATTGTTCGTCGATGCTGATAAATTTTACGCAACGAAATATATAACAGTAAAAGGAGAATTCGTTTTTATCCTCAATGAATAAATATAATTGTACAACCCTAGGGCTTTATCTGAAAAAGAAAAAGAATTAATAATTTTGTAGAACCAAATTGAAAAAAACAGATTACATTTTCTTTTTCATAAATAATACAAAACAATAATTCATAATAGTATTTACATTATTTTAATGGGTGGCAAAATTTTCAATTGCATTTTCGAAAAATACGATTAAAAACATAATCTTATAGATGAACAATGGAATAAATATATATAAATAATGAAATTAATGGATAGGCTGATAGTTATGTGACAGACAGTCTAGCGACTTTTTTAAACACAACTTCGAGATTAAACGCAAATGTTGGATGTGAAAATGATTTGAATCAAAGTTCATAGTGCGCGGATTTTGATGAATTCGAGTGTTAATTAGCCAAAGGATCGTGAATAAATGACTAATGCGTGAGATTAAGCAAACAATTTGTGCGAGAGTGAAATTGATAAATATTGAACAATCGTTAAATATTGAACAATCGTTAGATATCGAACAATCATTGAATGGAAGGAAATAAGTGAAACATGATGGAGTGAGGATCTCGTGCGATAGATCTCGACTATGCACTACTACTCCAGGATTACGACTGGATGTCGAGTCTGTGAGAGGTAGAACAAGACATCGAACGGTAAGTGAATCAATTATTTCTATAGCATGAAATAACCAGCATAAAAGTTGAAAAAACTTGAAGTAAACTTCAATGTATTTTCGATGTTGATGTTATCTCTCATACTAACAAGGCTATATCCGTACGAAAGACGTAATATAAGAGAACTCTATAAATACGGTGTACTGACATAATCAGGATGGCTTTACATTTATTTATGTTATACAGTAAAGTCCATCTTACATACTAGTACTGCGAGAACACACTGTGCTGCCATGACCGAGTGTTATATACCTACACAGCAGCGGTATTTTGGTAATTCCGCATACCGATACGCTGTACGCATTTTATTGTATGGGTTTTTATTGACTGGGTTTCATGATTGCTACGTTAATTTTCGTAGGCTTCGAATTCCGCGGGTTCCTTCTGGCAAACCAGAAAATGTCTGTTGCACCATCTGTTAATTTGAATTGTCAAGCATCCTTTCTTTCTTCGATCATATCGAAGCCATCTAACGACTTTCATAGTTTCGCGCTTCAAACTTTACCAACCACTACACATATTTGTATTCGGAAGAAGTGTCAAAAAGTTTCTATGCAGGTTCATGAAATCTGTTGAACGATATTGAACTTATTGTTGGTTTTTTTGAATCTTTATTTGACAGTTTATATTCGCTCGATTAAAAATCATGATCAACAGCCTTTTTATCATCAATTCTTCCGGGTGAGTTGAGTATTCCCTACCAACCTTTTTTTTTGGTACAATTTTGACAGAACGTAGGTTAGTTTGTGCCATCAAATTATACTTGCGATGGCACAATATTAATTTTTTTTTTGGTTCCAACCACTTTTATTTTTCAAGCTATATCAAACTGTTATCTTTGAATTTCAAACGATTTTCCAGCGATGTTTTCATGGAGAAACATTGGAAGAGTGCAGTGGCTCGGTCACTGTGCGATTATTTCTTCGATCAGCAAAGACGTGTCCTCTCTCCGGAAGATACGCCTCCTGTCATTGCCACTCCACATCATTATCTCATTAGTGTATACAGATGCAGCATGTTTTTTGTTGCCGTATGCACTACAGAAGGTCAATTAAAAAACTGTGCATTTTTATACTTTGCTTTTGTATAGTCGTTTACTGCTATCAATTTTTTCAAACTCCATGGGATAACGACAATATTTGTCAATACTGCTGTACAGTATTGACTCAGCCAGATTTATGGTCAGATTTATTTATTGGTCAGATTTATGGAAAAAATTATTATAAAAAAATACTCTTTTAGCGAGTCATACAATTTATAGAACAGTAGAGAACCGGAACAAGACATGAAGTTTGAATGTTGAATAACATGCATTTCATTTAGTTGACTCACTAAAGGACTAGATGACTTATTTCTTGATTACACATACAGTTTAGAGACTTGAATCGATATCGAGTTGCATACTTTGAATAAGGAAAATCATATGTTTCACTGTAGTAAGGTAAATTTTTTTCTAACGCTTATAAATATTGCAGTTCCTCCACTATTTGTTATCGAATTCCTACATAGGGTGGTAGATACTTTTGAGGATTACTTCAACGAATGCACTGAAACTACGATAAAGGAAAACTATGTGGTCGTATACGAATTATTGGATGAAATGTTGGACAACGGTTTTCCTCTTGCCACTGAATCCAATATCCTCAAGGAACTCATTAAGCCTCCAAATATATTGCGAACTATAGCTAATACAGTCACTGGGAAATCAAAGTAAGTTTATAATAAACGTATGTGAAGTTTTTCAACGATATTAGTGGAGTTTTCACTTGTTTATGAAACATAATAATCGTTTTTAAATTGGTAAATCAACATTCATATAGTAAATTTCGTATTTACATGAATATTTGATTAGTGAAGTTTCCTACTTGATTGAAAAATCACTTTCAATGCTATTGTGTGCTGCATTCGAGTGAAACATTTTGACATTCCAATATTTGCATAAGCAGTTTTACATTTAAATATAAAATTCGATCTTGTTCAGCGTCAGCGCGACTTTACCAAGTGGTCAGCTCTCAAACGTTCCTTGGAGGAGGACAGGTGTAAAATATACAAATAATGAAGCATATTTCGATGTTGTCGAAGAAGTCGATGCTATTATAGATAGATCGGGTGCTACAGTTTTTGCTGAAATTCAGGGATATGTGAGTTCACAATTTTTACAGAAGTATTCCTTTTGTTAAGGCTCAGTTATACATATTTTATATATCTTTTCAATTCGTTAAAAAATTTGTAGATCGATTGTTGTATAAAACTGAGTGGAATGCCTGACCTTACACTTTCCTTTATGAATCCACGATTGTTCGACGACGTTAGCTTTCATCCGTGTGTTCGGTTTAAGAGATGGGAGGTACGTAATTTTTGTGCAATTATTCTTAAAAAATTTGTTGATTTATTTTCATACATTTAAGATCAAGAATAATTCATGAATATTTAATGGATAATGGGCAAATTGTATGTTTTTTGTTTTTTAACTCAAGTCGGAAAGAATATTGTCGTTTATCCCTCCCGATGGCAATTTTCGTTTGCTGTCGTATCACATAGGCTCACAAAGTGTCGTAGCGATTCCAATATACGTTAGACACAACATCAGTCTAAAGGAAGCGGGCGGTGGTCGATTGGATATCACTGTCGGTCCAAAACAAACAGTTGGACGGACCGTGAGTTTTTGTTACTGTTATCTAATGCTCATTCTAGTTGAATATCTCAAAATTCGCAAAATTCGTATATTCGTTAAATAGTACAAATGTTCTAAAAAATACATTTTTTTTTCAGTTGGAAAACGTCACATTGGAAATCCCAATGCCTAAAGTAGTTTTGAATTGTAGTCTCGTGCCTAACCAGGGTAAATATTCTTTCGATCCCGTGAGCAAAGTACTATTTTGGGATGTCGGACGAATAGATTTTTCGAAGCTTCCAAACCTTCGGGGATCGGTGAGAAGAGAGATTTTCCATTATTTTATCTCGATTCTAAATTTATAAATACCCCATTATACTTGTTAATTCATGTTTTTCGTTCCTAACAGATAAGCGTGCAAAATGCGGCTACCGTGGTGGAATCAAATCCTGCAATAAATGTTAGTGTTAATTACAATTCGCTGTTTATTTCAGCGTAAACATTAAAACGGCTGAAATTATAAAGAATTTTTTTTTCTATCTTCTCAAATTTTACGCTCTGTAATTATCCTAGAATTTGCATGAAAGTGTAATAATGTGTTTGGAATTTTTGAAAATTACCATCTATTTTTGCTGACATAAAAATTCTAGCTTTAATGTTCTTTATTGTAAAAGACAGCTACATATTTTGTATGAAAAAATCTTAAGATTAGCTTAACGGGAACTGACGTGATTCATTTATTTTGGAATTGGATTCAATTTGATAATTTATTTACCATCATAACGACGTTTAATCATAATGTTGTTTCAGGTACATTTTACTATTAATCAGCTCGCAGTTTCCGGTTTAAAAGTTAATGGATTGGACATGTATGGTGAAAAGTATAAGCCATTCAAAGGGGTAAAGTACATCACTAAAGCTGGAAGATTTCAAATAAGAATGTGAGATTAACCGAAGCCAAGAAACAAAAGCATTTTAACTTATGGAGATTATTGACCGGAGAGTGCAATGCTACATTGACGAAAACAAAATATCTAAATTTATCATCCATTGGCTTGAGAAATGGAGTACAGGGATTTTTTCTTTTTTTTTTATGAAAGAGCGAAAAGGCTGTCCTGATTTTGACTCAGGATTATATTTTTTCGTTCTAATTATATAATGGTAATTATGATTTTGAGAAATGATTTATTAATTCATTATTGTACAATTTAAACGATTTGAAATGAAGTCATTTATATAGAAAACCGATGATTATTCTTTATTTTTCATTATCGAATCGTTTCTTTTCCTCAGCCATCAACGATCGTCGAACAACCGTTTTTTTTCACAGCGCAAAACGTTTAATTTTTAATTTACTTTTATGCTAAAACTAATTCTCATGATCCTGAGCTTTGGCACAATAATTTCCTCGCGTCCAGATCTTCCCACGTCGGATGGGTCGCGTACGTGTGCAAACGTTCCATGTTTGTCGCGTATATTGTGTGGTTGCTGACCAGATTTTTGTGCACCTGCACATCAAAAATTAAATAGAGTGGTGCCATTGCAAGTTTTTCTTTGCCAAATCATTTATTAGAAATTTTTCGTTTCTTTCGTCATTCTAGTGTTTATTATGGAAACTGTAACACTGACCTTCAACGTTTGTAGTAAATCGCTCACGTTTACCGGTGCTTTAGTAGGGACGGTCGTTTGGGATCCACATGCCATTGCAAAAGCTGTAGCCTGCTCAGCTTCTTCGATATTTCGTTTTTTTATAGGCACTTGACCCGTAGGATCAATCACTTCAGTAGGGGCGCTGAAGAATTAAAATCAATTGAACACGACAGTTCTAAAGGATATTGAAGGTAGCCAGGTCTCCAATTAAAATTATAGTTTATTTCCTATCAGACTGGAAAACCGTACAATTTAACTATAATTAAAGAATTCTCAAGTTTCTATAATTGATTTTAAACGAAATTTTATTCTTGGTATTAAGAAATTCATTTTGCACTAGTGAGCTGCAGTAATTGGTCGATATAATTTTTATTGTTCTTCGTTACGAATAAATATATTAAATTAATGTGAAAATCTTGAGAATATAGAAAGTTGCTTTTAATAGATTTTAAAAAAAAGTCTTGCCAGGAATTTTTTTTGAAATTTGCATCTGTATGGTTTCTCATTTTTTTATTATAATATAGTTAATTCAATGCCACGGTAGTGTAAATTACTCTAAAAATAAAAAAAACTTACCAATACTCAGGACCTCTCGGTATATACATTGTGTTCCTTTTCCACGAACTCGGTACAGGTTCGCCTATATTGTAGATGAAGCTACCATCCCGCACTGCGTAACCTTTACGTCTGGTGAAAATAGCCGTTAACAAATTTTTTAGAAAACCTTGCATCGCAGCTATGATAATGTGAGCTGTATTCTCTTCGGCACCATCCATGTTGTTCTCCCAAGCAGCGAGCATTAATCTGGCGAGAACGAATGTACGATCCGGCAAAACAAGATCTTGGGCACTTGAGCGATTTGCTCCTATGGGTTCGTCACCAACGGGTGATGATATTTGACCCAATACTTCAACATACATGTCTGCAGGCTGAAGTAAAATAAATCGTTATACTCAAATCGAGTGACTTCTTTATTTATGCTTATGCATTCAATAAAACTGTTATCCAATTTTGGAAAAAAGTGGCTTGCACCAAAGATACATGGCCTTAAACCATAAAACAAGAGAATAAGATGAACTGACGTTAGCACAACTTTGACAACTATTTTCAGACAGAAAAATGAATACTTTGGTGGAACGTAAAAAATGATTGTGTGGCTTCGCAGTATTAATCTTGTAACAAAATAGTAGTCTGCAAAGTATGCATTGGACATTTTTGATGTGCGATTTGTATTTAAAATATAGCTGGTGAATCATCAATTTAAAATTATGTGAGCGCACTGTGAGCGTTAAAAGTATAACTTTTCATCAATCTTTAATAATTTATTGCCAAAAAAAAACGTTTCTTTTACACTAGAAATGAATTGTCACAAAAGAATGATATCTCTTAGAAACTTTGAACTCAAGATGATTATCTCGTCATAGCATTTTTCCACAATTTCTTTTATTTATTCGGAGAACAGGGCACTAAGAAATATTTTTCATCAGAAATTCTTTAGTTCCAATTTTAATTAAAAAAAATACGGATTTTCACTTTTTTTAGAATGATTTGTAGATACCTATAGATTTTTATAACTTTATATCAGTCATTTTTTTCATTTCAAATTGTCCAAGTTGTAAATACCGACAGAAAAATTAGTTTTCCGATGTGACTTTGGCAAGACTGCTTCAATGTCTAACCAAAATGTCACACGTTGTGAAGGGTTTAAGAAATAAAGTTTGCTATAAATCTTGTACTCACTTCGAAATTGGATTTATCCGTTTTGTATTTTCGTTTCATTCTGATTTTCTTTTCTTTCAAAGATTTGTCTCTGTCGATGTGGGTGTTGTGAGTGTTTACTTTCACTGGACGTGGAGCTGAAGCTTCTGCAAGACCCTGAACTTTGTTAAACAAGCAAAGGAGAAATTCGTTGTGCAGGTGAACTTGCTCTTTTGATATGATTGCTCTGGCTTCTGCATCAAATTCTTCCTTTGTTGTCTGACAAAAAGAAAAAAATAAATTCAACATTTTCTAAATAGCCTAAAGGAATGAAATTTATTTGAGGATATCCAGGAAAAATTTTGAAAATTTTTCTATCAAAAGTTGATTTCAATTTTGATTCGGGATTTTTATTATTTATAGATTTGTAAATTATTAATATCTTTTAGTATTTATTCATTGCAAAATATCTGGACTCTATCAAGTTCATGTTTACTGTACCTTCATCTGGAACCACAATTTCATCTTTTCGAAGTAGCTGCGAAAAAACAATGACGAATGAAAACAAGAATTATAAAACTATTTTTTTCCAAGTCTAATATAAACAGAGTATCGTTCGTGAAATGTTTTTCCAATTTTCGTGTCAATAGATTGTTATGGTAGATACCCTGTCAGGTGGACTTACATTTTTGAATTTTCCCCGAGAGACGCAACGAGATTTTTTCTTGCGACGTTCAGATCTTTTGTTGTCGTCATATTGTTTATTTGTTTTGCTTTTCGTTAATTAACTGTTGCTACTATAGTCCTGATAGTCGAATCATATATTATTCACCTGGTAAAGTTGTCGCAAGTGAGGTTATGAGCCAAATCTACGAACGTCACTTATTTTTATATTTACAAACAAGCTCTCTTCAAGCATCCAGCATGGAACGCCTGAGTTATTAAAGACGCGGGAATTATGAACTGAAGCCGGGTTTTTGATGCCCTCGATTTCCAATGGGATGAGTTCAATCGTGATTATCGTGAAGGGTTGAAATTCACCTCGTGCAAATAACTTCGATCGTTAAATGAACTAATCCATTAAAAAAGGAAATACACAAAAATCAGTTGGATATACAATCCAACAATTTCAGTTCAGTGCCAAAGTACTGGGACTAGACGCGCTTCTACTGCCTTCGACTCGTTCCTGACGTCTCTGAATCCATCCGCAAGACCTCCCACCCTTGAGTCATTAGTAGTATCGTTCCGTCTCCCTCTACGGATCCCCCATATGCTTTCCACTTTCAATTTCATACTTGCACTCATCACTTACCCTGCTCTCGCCCCTCTTTCCTTTTCACTTTCGTCCCTTCGCGCTTTCTTTCTTTTATAACGGGTCTAGCGACCGATTAAGAATATTCGCTATATTCCTCAGTTTACATATTTATAAAATTGATATACTTTATTCCAAATGCACGTTAGAAATTGAGGACAAATGCTACTTGTTATTTATTGTTATCTGTTATAACCTGTTATAATTCTAGTATGAAATTTAAAAAAATGTCTGATCATATCTTCACTAAATTAAAAAACTTTTTATAGTATTCTTCATGAGTAATAAGAAAAAAAATATATATAATCGTTTTAAAATAATTGTAAGAATATTGATGATTTTTTGAAAATTCATTTATTTGAAATAATGTATTTTACCACGGCTAATAAAAAAAGTGGCGGTATTTGTGACCAAACAAAACTTTCCGGAAGAAGGTCTGATTTGACTTTCCGAGTTCGACAAATAATCCACTTCCCCCTCCGAAACTAAAAGGTTTAAATTCGTGTTTTTTTCTCGGCGAACTTTGTCATATGTTCCTCTGTGATCGGATAAAAAAATTACATTAACTGCACAATATTTGATTGCCGCGATATGTGAATATTAAATACGGGCCAATGAATCCTTTTTTAATGCGAAAAAAAACACACAGAAAAACACTGCGGTGGTCATCGGTACTTGAACTCCGTAGTCGGTACGATTCGTATGTTATTCTTCCACTTCCGTAAGAGACAAAAGAGGTAACGAATACCAGTTCCGGGAATCGCGTATCGGAAGTACATTTTTTAGACGAAATTAATGCAAGTTTTGTTTTTTTTTATACCGGTTCTTAGAGTTTTCCATATATGTGTATTTATAAGAATGTCCAAACACACAACATTTCGCGTTCTGTTTTTGCCGGCCCGCGTTTTTTATGGCGTCAAAGCTTCCCTCCCCCCTCGGTCCACAGCGAGCTTTCCGTACACGTTTGAACACGCCTCCCAACCGCTTCCCGCTCTCCTTCAGTGTCGTTCAGTCTGTGATCAGTGTCGGGTCGTATATTTCGTGTGACACTTTTCCACGAGTATTTGTTATCGCGATTTATTGTAGAAAAGTACGATAGAATAAACAATGAACAGAACACGTGTCTAAAAACTTCTTCATTTTTGTTCGTTGTGAATTTAAAAGAAAATAGTTGATCTGTTGTAAAAAATAATCAAGAATATACCGCGTATTATTGCCCCCGAAAAAAAAAAATATATATAAAGAGCTATTGTGATACACGATTAAGTGATTTTTCCTAAAATTCGAGACATTTCTAAGAAAAAGTTTCTAAGCTTCGGACGTTTCCGAGTATAGCCAGCCCATTCCGCGAAAAACGATCCTTTCGTTGCCGCGCGCGTCTTTTTATTCGATCAACAAGTAGTTCCGTGTTGAGCTCGTCGTTTACATGCTTTCAGTCGGTTATAGACCATCGTCGTTCTTACACGTATCGAGTCGCGAGAAAATTTATTTCGTTCCGTGAAACGATCCGTTTGACAAAGTTTTTGAAAAGCGTACCATCGAGTGTTACAACGAGTACAGTGGGTCGACATCAGTGTGTGTTTTGTCTCTTCGGAACAAGTAAGTGGTATCTTTTTTAAAATGCGTTTTCGCGTTTTAGAGCAATGTTTTCAGCGATAGTGGCTCAATTTTTATCGTTAACCAGACGCATTTTGTACGGTACACATTTTCATTGGTAACAAAAAAAAAAAAATTCGAGTTAGTAGATGTTGCACAACAGTTTTTTTTTCTCCGAAGATTGAAATAAAAAATTTTCTAAGGATACGCGGTTTTTTGTTTGCTAACGTACACGTAACGTATAAAAAGCGATGCAGCTTTTGTACCGTTATTAAAAAAAAATATCTCCAAGATCGTTCGATATATAAAAGGTTATCTTGATTCGCTTTGCTTTGAAATGAACGAACAGTATTAGAATGATCAAAAAAGTTCAAATATTCGAACTGATAAAGATAAATTACCGAAAAAAGAAAAAAAATTATCAAAATTCGCGTCTTTTCTGAGCAATCGGTTTTGATGATGGGCGAATAAATACAAAAATGTATAGCTTCGATCATCGTTGAATTGTTTCGTCGACCAACGCCTGCGTTCCGTCTCCTATTTCATTATTTTTTTTTTTTTTCGATTTTTCGCTTCATTTCGTGGTTGTCGAGTGCAGTGATGTGTATTAAGTGATTTAGTACTGTGTCGATCTTTAATTACGAAAAACGACTTACGGTTGAACGAACGCCGCGAACGTTTCGATACATTGTGCGTTGGTAAATATATATACGTTTTTGACAAAACCGTTATTAAGGGGTAACGTTTCAGCGAGTTTTTAGTGTCGTACGATTATACTTCTGAGTGCAGTGCGTGCATCGACGTATTGATATATACATGTATATGTATTTGCCCGTGGTGGTGTGACGTCAATGCACATTTGCGCACGGATTTTCACGTGGGCATGGGATTTCCTGGTCGGTAGCGCAGCATATCCGATGCAACACGTGAGTAGTACTATCGAAATGCACTTACACACCATGTATGGAGCGTTCTATGTAAAACATATCAATAGAAAATTGTCGCGATTAAAATTTTTATTATTGTTATGAATTTTTGAAAAATAATATTTTTTTAAAATACGCTGAACCTTTTTTGAACCGTACATTTTTCTTTGCGTACACTTTATTTAAATCTCTTCAAAAATTCTGTGAAATTCTCTGGGGGGTATTGAGCTTGTGGAAAAATAGTAATCAAGTTGATTATCGGAATAATTTCCTGATTTATTGATTAGTACGAAAAGGGTATTATTGGCATTGTTCTAACCTAAAAAACCTGATGGCAAATTTAGTGAGGAAGATTGATACTTCAATAACAATAATAAAAATAATCGAATCTTACAATTAAGGGTGTTGAATTCGAAATTATAAATGATGACTGAATTCGAAAAAAATTCGTTGTTTTTACATGAAATATTGGATAGGTTGTATTAAAAAATTTCACAGAAGGTCGTCATTGAAAAATTTCAAATTAACAAATGCACTTTGCCGTTGATCTTTTTTGGCCTCTTCATTTCCTAATATTTACAATATTCTTGAAATAATGTAAATGAACCGAAGGTTATTGATGATTTTTTTTATTGCTCACTAAATTGTTTTAAACAAAAAGTCAAGAAAAGAAGATCCTTATGGAAAAATTAACATAAATAAGGTTCATTCTTTTCGATTTCGAACTCAACATCCTCATAACCCTGTTTATCGAATAAATAAAAGTGTCCTTCAGGGGTCGCTAAAAATAATGGGTGTACTCGTGACGTTGAACGCGGTGTTGAAGTTTGCATTACTGGCACGTAACGATTTTTTTTTTAACTTATTATTATTTAAATTCGAAAATTCTTCCAAATTTTTCTTTCAGATTTAATTTTGATTGCCACCAAAAGATTATTAAATTATCGTAACCACTCGCGACAGAATTTTGGTTTCTGAACTAGTATCGTTTGTTTGCTATTACTTTTGGTTAATTTATATTTTCATTTTCATGTATTACGGTTCCTATAAAAAAACACGAAAAAGGAAAAAACTTGTTTATCGAACAAATGAGTAAATGGAGCAATCAAATCCACAGTTTTAATTACCACTTTATTTTGGAATAGGAAGTCTTAGGTTAAAACGGGATTAAGCTGTTTTGATAAGATTTTTTGAGTCCGAAATTTCAAAATATAGAATGTGAGAATCGTATGAAACACTCAAGCCGCAATATTCTTTGCTTCTTTTTTTTTTCTCGTCAGACAATACGCTGAATCAGTCAGCTCCAGTCTGCAGTGGCGGGAATGGCTTAATTAAAGTGTAGTGTTGACCTGCAAGAACCATTTTGGCTTTTAACGCGTTAATACAAAAGAAAAATATGATATCCGACAAACAGAAATAAAGCTTGCATCGAATTTTATTTTTCTACAAACCTTTCAGGCTCCTCGCATTATTTTGGTACTACTCTTTACGAGTCACCGTGGACATTTGTATGCGAAATATTTTTCGTCCAATTTACATTTTAGGAAAAGTTTTGAACAATTTTCGTAGTTAGTTTGGTCTCTATTATAATAAAAAATAAAATAAAACATTAATAGCCATTTAGAAAAATCAGGAAATATAATGATGATCAGAAAAATCGTTCGCTACTATTCCACGATTATTTGAGACTGGCAGTGCCCACCTACGGCTTCGTGGCAAAAAATTATCTTTGTTAATATATTAACAACTAATTCGTTAAAAAATCACATTAATTACATCATAATAAATTGATAAATTGTTACATTTATTTATTAATATTAATATTATTAACAATTATGTAATAATTTACTAAAATGTTGTAATTTTATAATATAATTTTCACTATTCTCCCTATAAAAGTACTCCAATAAAAGGCGTTCAATAATTCATCAATCAATTTTCAAATTTTCAATATCAATTAATTTGATTAATATATTTTTATAAATTTTTTAACTTTTAATCAATTGACGAAAATAGTTGTAACTTTTTTTCTATTCAAGTTTTGTACTCCGGCTACTGTTGATTTTTTTTTATTTCGAATTATCTTCGAACGGGTTATACAACATTTTTGTTTATTCCCGTGTTTTATTCAGCTGTGAATTTTCAATATTGAACATGGAATAAAATATTTAATGTTTTTCTTTTTTTTTTTTGGCTATTGCGTAAATACAATTTTACGGAATATTATACAGCCTATACCACCTATTGTGAATCATGAGCTTAAGTCTCATGGAATTTTCATCAAAATCGGATTAGATATTCTCGAGTGAAAAGCGACCAAACAAATTTTTGCATTGCAGATTTATATCTATAGAGAAAGAGGAATTAGCGATGAGATATTGATAACAATTCGACTTGTCGGTTTACCGAAGATTATGACGATTTCGAATCAGTGCGCAGGTTAAAAATTTAACAATTTAACATGATTTAACAAAGCGTAAGCAAATTTAAAAAAAATTGAATCTGAAAATGGTCAAATAATTCGAAAGTTTGCTATTATTTTTTAAACTTTTAAAATCGTCCAAATTTTACACATTTAGTTTTTAGGTCTAATGAAAAATAACGTTTCCGAATTACATCGTAGATAAATATTGATCATGAATTTGGAACGCAAAGAACAAAGAAAAATGAAGAATTTTTTGCATTACAAGAGTGCAAACTTCAATATCATTATCCAGTTTTGTTGATGTTTTATATTTGTTCATATACTCTTGGGGGAATATATGATTCACATGCACGAAATCTATCCATACTGGGCTCTGTGAGCAGGGATTAGAATCTATTCGTATACTTGTTCATGTTTAATACTTGGTATTTGTTTTCACTGTTGATTCTTTGGTAGATATTGTTTACACCGTCGTGATATTGTATATTACGAAAAATCTCGGACGATCCGAACGTTTTTAATCCGAGCATGCATTATCGATTCTCTCCAATTCGAATCTTTTAGGAAAACGTTCTAGTTTGCATTCTTGGCGAATATGCTAGTGAAAATTATTGAAGAATCGAAGATTATACTGAAGCAACAAATAATCAATTGGGTGTGAAAAATTTGTTGAAAATGTAATTGAAATGTATTCCAGCTCATAGAACGTTTGTAGGTCATAGATAAATAGCCTCGTAAATAAGCTGTATTTTTCATGATGAAAAGGATGAAATGAAAGACCACATCGTTGAAAAAGGAAAAAAATTGTTATGTTGATAACTTCGTAAAGTTGCATATGTAAAGTGGAAGAAAAAAAAAATTCCATACGCACAGTTAATAAAAAATATTACGATATGGAGTGCTCATTATTGTTGAGCTCTTGATATTTCCTGTGTGCCACAGAGGAAAAATTTTAAGTGCCTTCGAGAATGTCGATTGATAGGGAGACCAAAAGACAAATGAGATGAAACATATCTGAAAAGAAAAAGGAGAGCGAGAGAGAGGAAGTAAACAAAACATACACAGAGATAAAGGGAAAGAGAGAGAGAGAGAGAGAAAGCATGTGAATGAAAAAACGAGAGATGATAAGAGAGAATTATTGGAAGAGCAAAAAAGAGAAATGAAATTCCGATCAAAGGAGTACGAACGCAAGGCTTCTGTAGTAATAAAGGACTCGTTTGAGAGTGGCTCGTGTATTTTCTGTGTCGTTCTGTCACAACTTTTTTCATAACTCAATTTTTTTTTTCCTATTTTTTCTGCTTTGATATCATTGACATTCATTTTTTGAGACATTTCAGATGCGAAAATTGTCGTTGTAATAACAAGATGCCAGGAGGGAATGAAAATACCTTCAACGCAAGCCTGACTCAGGACTCGGTGTTAAAATGTTTTCATTTAGCTCAACTTCAATTTCAACTTCAACTGTTTAGCTCAGCTTCAACTTTGAAAAGTTCAATTATCGAGAAACTTGGCTTCTCGAATGATTTCTGATGATCAATTAACGTAGTTTTAAATACAAACCCTTTAGTCACAAAGTACTTTTCTCAAAGATTAAAAGCTTTAAAAAATCCAGTATCAAGTTGTACAACTATAGTTGAAATGTTGAAATTGTAATAAAGTCGCATAATTTTCTCAGAAATTAGTGGACATCCAAAAGAATTGAATTCTTCCTGTTAGATCAAAGCTCTGATAGACTAAGACTGTATCGTGTTTAATCAAGGCCGTTGGGTGTTACTGGAAGATCATGTAGTGCTTAAACTTCAGTAATGGCGGAGAGAAAAAAAGTGGATTTGAGGAAAATGGGTCAATATCAGGAAAGTAATGGTTTGTAAGGTAACGCCCACGGGGGGTAAGCTCCCTTCGTTGGAATTAAGGAAAAATAAATTTTCTCGACTCTCTGCAGGCGGCCTTTCCGTCTAATGTGTACGGTTTCGTAGCCGGTTCATAGAAGCTAAAAGCATCGTCGATTCGCGTCTATATAGTTACAACATCTTGCTCGTTTTCTCGCTCTCATGCTCTCTCTTCCTCCCTTCACGCTCTTTCTCTCTTTTTCTCTCTCTATATATTTATGTATATCTCCCTCTCTCTCTCTCTCTCTCTTACAGAGTACGATTTTTCTCCTTCTCATTTTATAAACACAGTTATTTGCATGAACCATTTTCCCCTATTACGGTAAACAATCTGATTATCAAACTCACTTTCTGGTGACACGAGAGGGGCTTTACTGGCCATCCAAGTTTTGCTTGACTACGAGAGAAGGGATATATTCCTTCCTGCCCAATTTACTCGAACGATATCCTGGAATATCGCTTAAATTAACGTTATAGCCACGAGGTTTACATGACGTGGTCCTTCACTTTACAGTCGCTATTTTATCGCAGCGCAGGTGTGAGGATTTCTTACTAGAGTAATTTGTATAACTAATCAGAACTAATCGAAATTGTTACTTTGAGTGCTCAATGTCTTTAATTTTCAAAAGATTCGGGCCTTTCTCGCTATTTCCCCTTGTGCGGCTCTAACCAATTTATCCCCAACTATATCGTATTTGTCAAAGGCGAAGGGAAACTGCGGAAAACCTTGCCACTACAGCTGGTACCTGTCGGATCTCTGATCCTGTCTACTCTCGGTGGCAAAATGCGAGCATACCCAAGTACGACCACCAGCAAAGCTTGGGCAGGAACCGTCACAGCTCTAATGCAAAGGGTCGGCCACGTAACTAGAGTTTGATAACAAAGTGTCGCATCTGCTTTTTGAGGAACGTCCATGGGAGGCACTCAAATCCACACCATGAATATGGTCCTGGATTCTTTTTGGATAGTTCCAACTGGATCTTCCAAACTGACGTATGGGTGGGCATAAAATTTGGGTTTGTTTGGTTATCCTAATCGTGAAAAAGTTGAAATGAATGAAGTATTACAGACAGATTAAGAATACGAATAAAAAATTGAAAATGAAATGTGTATTGAATCGTAGATGTAAAGGATTATTTGAAGGATAATCTAAGTATTCATGAGGATGAGGTAGTCAGCGTCAGGAGGCTCGATCACGATGGTCGATTAATTACGAGGATATTTCATTTGAATCACTACTCTCTCCACCTTTAACTTCTTCTCTTCTCTTTCATCTGCCAGAGATCTCCTCAATATCACTTTGGAATGAAATTGCAACTGGATAAAACAATATCCGAGATATTAGAGCTCGATAATGGGAAATAAAAATTATGTAGTCTCGCAGCCTCGCTGATGAGGTGATGCCACTATTTAAACTTTCAAAGGAATTCATTTACTCGAATCTTGATTAAATTTTTTTTCACTCTACACAATTACGAATATTTGAAGGCTTCGTCGAGCTTATCCGGGCCTCTTGGCTCATTAATATCTCATGCACTCTGCAACTGACGTTTATATGGAATTTTTTTGCAGTCGTATATTTAGTTCATTAAACATATTTTAATTCTTCAAGTTGAATTGACATTGTTGCAGTTATTACTATACCACTGGTGGGTTGGAAACAGTTCAGGCTTGTTCATGAAATATTATTTCGAAAAGACCACGAAAGATGAAATAGGTTCTGAAATGGCATGATGATGTATGTCACATGCAGTCGTTGTAAATTATTATTGGCTATCAGATTGCAATTTGATATCGAAAGTCGATTGCACTTGCAGATTCCCTACAAACCATCAAATTGCTCGCCTTGTTGCCTGGATTCATGAAATACACCATGCCAGAAATAAAGATCCTACAAATGCCACGTGTGTTCAATAATATCTACGGTCAGGGCTGATCGGCACATGTATGAAGCAACTTAATTGCCCTCTAGTTTCTATGTATTATGTACTCGTTGAGTTTTGCCTATATTCGTTAATGGCTGCAACGGGATCCATTGACGATACATTCTTAGTCAAACGAATTGACAAATTCTACATAAAAACCTTTTCACGGTGAACTCATTCCCTGTGCACGAATATACCCTACGGTTCCATGAGAGTATCTTTAACTTCACTCCATTAAAATTAAATACTAATAATAAATTTCATTATATGGACTTGTGCTATGTAGTTTCGAAAGATAATGAACGAAATTAAGATTACGAATTGGACTATATTTTGATTTATGGAATTGTCCACTCAACTGTTATCTAAAACATTTTCGCAGTGATTTAAGTAGCCAATACCATTTTACATTCTGAATATTCGCCCATGTAACTGTGTTCCAAATTTACATTGGTTTCGATGTTGCTAGTTTAGCCCCATGTCGGAAATCTCAGCCCTTTGGTGGATGCGAACGACGTTGACTTACACGCTTCAGTTGTTATGTTCCAATAACGCCCCGAAATCGAGGCCTTTTGATACGCGTTATCTTCATCAGTTTTAGAGCGTCTTGCTCCTAGTCTCCGGAAAATTTAGACGTCTAGAGCATTAATGACCTCGGTCGTAGACGTTTCTAGTTATGTAAAATAATAAAGAGAATCAACATTACTGGTTTCGATCACTATTTGGCCTTTGGGAAATCTTTTAAATGCTTCTTTTATTTGAATTATTAATGCAGGAAATTGTGTTACTACGAAAAGTAACTTGACTGGTGCGTAGTTTCGTAACTTATTAATGGCATTATTTATTTTTATTATTTCTCGAGGGTAAACATTTTGAAGGTTTTCTGATAATACAACACTCGAGGGAAATACGTATCCTATAGTCCTATATCCACGTATATAAGTTGATTGATTGCAAAGACGAAATTCTTGTGATCCCCGAGAGCGTCGCATCAAGCACACTACTCTTATAACTTAATCCTGTTAGAAGATGAACCCAACATATCGAACTTCATTCGCTTCTGAACCCATATATAACTGTACATAGGCATAATTGACGGTGAGACTGCAAAAGCTTACACATTCTCTTGCTAAATAAACTCGTTTATTTTTTTTCTCACAAAGCTTTACTAGGGTGTTGCGACTTAGCCTTCGACTTGTATCTTTGTTTCGACAATATTTTTGTTGCTCGTGATAACAAATCAAAGCTCGCTCTATGAGGAAATAAGTAAAGAAGGAGTAAAATAAACTGTAGGGAAATTTGTGATAAAGCTCAAATAGGCTGCTCCACATGAGTTCGTTTATATGGTAAACATAATTCGTAAGGTCAATTTTCAGTTGAAAAAAAAAATACCGTTTTTTCTTGATTTTTTGATTGACCTTGTGAGTTATTAATTATTCAAGGCAAATACGCGGTCTTTTGTTACTCGTACTTTTCAAACGGTTGGACATAAATGGAATGACTTGAGATCAATCTTGTAGAATATAAAATTTTCTACAAAAAAGTATTTGACGGCAATTTTCTATCTTTAGTAGTTTACTTCGGAGGATTTCAAAAGAAAAACGACTCCGTTTTTAAGGGTTGTTGTATAGAAGTTTCGTACCAAAGTGAACTAAATAAACCCTGTCCTAGTAACCAATGCGAAAACACAATTCGTAATGAAATGATGTAAGTTTTTTTCTTGTTTTGTCAGTCTATGGGTCCTTTAGTTTTCCCGTTCAAGGACAAAACAAGCTCTAACGGATCCGTTTCGCGATACTGGCTTTGACAGTTCATTTATACAAATTGAACGTGGGGAGATTAGGGGAAGTATTGTTCGTTTTGAGGCTGTTTTACTACATTCGTTTTTTTTTTATTTATAATTTTTCAGATATTGAACGGTCTGAAACCAAAAAAAAATTAATAAATACTTCTTTAAGGATGTACGATAGGTTCTTCGAAGTCGAGATAGAGAGCTTAAATGAGAAAATTTCATGGCAGTCATTCTGATTCGTGTCGAATATATACATTTTTGCAAAATCCCTAAAATTCTCAATTTTAATACACAAAAAACGAAAATATCAATATTATCAAAACTTTGGGAACAAGTGCATCAAGTTTTCGTTCACATAATATAAAAAATTCAAGTCCGGTAGTTTTATAGTCGTTGTGATAATCGTGTGCATGCTTAAAGGTGACTTATTTGATCATTTTTCGTTTCTTACGGATGCTTTAGTAATTATGATCGTTGATACTTATTGACCGTATTCCGTTCGGTTTTTTTTTCCTCATTTTGAATCTTATTTGCCACTTTCAGCTTTACATAGTATTTCACGAGCTACCTCGGTAGTGCGGGTTGAAGTTGAAAACTTTTTTCCCCTCGCCTTGTGTTCACCCTCCTGTTACAAGTTTTCTTGTATAACTAAGGGAGGCTCTTGACGATCGGTAGTGACCTCTTATTGAACAGATGCAAATGTTCCTCACGCTTGTCGATGCCTTACTACACTAAACGATCCTCATGCACACCCCCTCGAACAAATCCCAAGGTGTCTACCAGTCAATATAAATTGTCTTCATAATCGTACCGAAAAACGTTGACAGATTACGAAGGCAAATTCTCACAAGTACGTTATAG
Source organism: Campoletis raptor (assembly GCA_948107755.1). NCBI lineage: Eukaryota > Metazoa > Arthropoda > Insecta > Hymenoptera > Ichneumonidae > Campoletis > Campoletis raptor. The sequence goes on from OX403622.1 coordinate 17,758,230, forward strand.
AAGAATTGTAGACTTTTCTTTTTCCGTTCTAATGACACAATTCCCACAAATTTTTCAAAGTACCTGGACCCACGGAGAGCTACTTGGCGTTTTTTCAAGCTCGCTATTCGTTGGTACACATCCTTACAATTTGTCGGTTAACGAGAGAAAAAGATGAGAACATTCAACACGATTTACAGACGCGGCAGCGCCTTGACGCTTAAGTATAAAAAAAAAGTTTTGAAAGGCCAAGGCAAGTCGCGCTACTTATCTATACTTTAGATTCGGCCCTCTTCCGTTAGGTATTCATATACTTTCATTTTTATCGCTACGGGAATAATGATAACTTAATTATATAATGATAACCAAATACAAGAAACGTTGAAACAGGGTTGAATTATGGGCTAATTAGAGCTCATTAGCGATTTATGAATTAGGATAAAATAATTAGTATAATCCCTTCTACTTTGAAGTTTGATTGTTTATTCATTTATTTCTGCGGATATTCAGCGTTCTTAATTGAGTTTAGATGGATTATCATCTACTCACACGTGTTTCTAATGGTTTATATGAAGTTTTACGTTATCCATTGAGTTTCACAAGTATCCAGACGGTGTTCAATCATCGGGCGTTTATTGATTTTTCACGGCAGTTGGTTTTTCTCGAGGTCCTATCAACTTTGAACGAGACTTAGATTCTTCTATCTCGGAGAGATTGAATTTCTGCTATTAAATTGATTTCATAAATACATACGTTTGGAAATTAACGATGTCAGACAATATTTCAAGTTCTAGTCGCATCTTTAAATTCATTGAACGCTATTTCTTCTTTAAACCTGTTTATTTTTTATTTTTACATCTTGACCCGTTTGATTATTTTTTCTTTCATCACCAATTGACAACGCAATGTGTTTTTTTTTCTTTTCATTTCACTTGCAATCCATTTACGTTTTATATTTCTTAAATAAAAATTTCATAACTCTTTTTATCATATAATATGAATTTTATTCCTAAGTTTTCATCCTTTATCGTTCATCGATCCTTCGATGATATATTTATGTCGCAAGAATATTTTTCATCATCCTGCTTATAACTGAATCGAGTCCTACGTACGCATTAATTTTAGGCTAGAGCGGTGCTTTTTTTTTTACTCCTATTACCCTCACACATACCGGAGGGGACCTGCTTTGCAGGTCGGAAACCGGATATTGGTGTTTGGAAAGGTTAACTAATTTCAATTCAGGGGACGATATACCAACGTACCACACCGGAGATAGTAGAGAAATATAGATTCAGAGACAAAGAGGGAAAGATACCCAAAGAGAAAGAGAAAGAGAGAGAGAGAGAGAGAGGGAGACACTATTGAAAGCATCGACACGCGCTGCGTTACAAACTTGCTGATTCGCCTTTAATGGACTGCAGCCTGCGTTTGGAGACTACCTTTCTAGGTTGGCAAACTCTGTCTGTCAACAAATATAGCTATATAGTTGATTCTTCAGCTGGGCGTTGAGTTTTGTCCTCGAATCCCAATAGGAAATTTTCATTGACCGTTCATCAAGGCGTGCATATTCCCTCGCTTCGACACACGTGATTTTCGATCATATACCCATGCATAGAACCGTAGGAATTTCATTATGCTTCAAATATCATTTTTTTGTCCTTTATATGAGGAGATTTTCGTACAAATAAAATACATAAAAATATCTCAGGGGACAAAAAAGTTTTAGTTTGTTTGTTCGGCTCTGTATGTTTGACTCCGGAAAACTCGAGAAGTACTGAATGGATTCCAGTCAATCTTTCACAAACAGAAAGCTTATAGTCCACGGATCCAAAATGTATGAAGCTTTTCGATATGTAGCGTCAAAAACATTAATTAATGAAGTATGCATTAAACATTTTTTACAATATTCATCGTTAGCTTCGAGCATTTGCATAGAAACGAAAAATGAAGATGTCCCGGTAAAACTCGCCTTTTTTAAGCGGATTAGAATGCTCATTGATTGAATGATCACTTGGCCGAGTTTCAACTCCGCACACGGAAAGAACGTTGGAGCCATTTTTGTGAAGTAACTAAACGGTGAAACTTGATTATTTTTATACTTTTGTAAGCGGTTTATTTTGATCCATAAACACTGTTCATTTTTATGGTAATCTCGTAGTTTTTGTGAAATAATAACAAAGCAAACCACTTTTTTGTCAGTATATTTTTGAACATTATTTTAGTGGTTTTAGCCCCGTTAAAGGCCAGCAACAAAATAAATTCGTCATTCCGCGTGTACAACGTGCTGAATATGTTATACATTTTGGAGAACATGAAAACGAAAATTTTATATTTTCACTGTGTTGCATTCTATTTCTTATCGCTGCAAATATTTTATTGTCGTTGTTCTTTTTTTCCCCCGTAAAGTTTTTTTTTTGGTTTATTGTTATATCGGATCGTGAGATGTCATTGTGAGTATTGGGGTCATAGCAAATTAACTTTTATTCGACTGACTTCGTTCAGATGATATTCAACATCATCCACCTCTATACCTCATAGTGTTGCCATCACTTTCGTAGTAGGTTCGAATCGTTTTATCGTTAAATATAATCCAGACACGTGGAACATACTAGCCGGGAAATGAGACTGAGAGCAACCTTTAACCGATAATATGTCAAAGTGCATTCAGCTCTTGGACCCTCGTTTATGCACATTTTTACGTGCATATGTAGCATTATACGTATGTTAGTGTAAGAAAGATATCGAGGGGTCTACTGCACAGGAGCAGCTATTGATAGATAGTTATCGTTTTTCATGCATACGACAATACATCGTACGGATTACGAGAAGTTCATTGTAGTCAGCTCTCTTCATTCATTAAAAAAACTGATTATAATCAAAGTTACACGTTGGCTTCCCTACAAGCTCGACTTTTTTTTACATATAAAAAGAAATCATCTCGTTCAAAGTAGTCAAATGAGTGATTATTTTCACAATAGTTGTTTTTTCAGAATGTATAGAAGTATATTTATTTAAAATTTTATATTTAAACAATTTTAATGTTTTATCGCTTATTTCGTTCCTAGCCATTCATCACGTCGTTTTATTTTAAGATTCATCGTTTCAACGTTGCAGCTAATTTTGTTTCACTGACATGTTAAGTTTTATCCATAAATTGCTTTTATTTCCAAATTAACAAGCAAAAAGTACTCAAAAACCATGTCAAGTTTTATTCACTTTTAGTAATTTTGGAATAACATTAATTTGTTAATAAAGTGTTTTTCTTTTTCTTTTTTTTTTTACCGATATTGGCTGCAATATCGGAATAAATAAGTTGAAAAAAATCGACTAGCTTGGTGCTTGGTGATAAAACAGTTTGGAATACCATTTTTTTCATTGCAAATTCGAAACGAAATCTTTTTTTTTTTTGCTTTTAACTTTTATCCACCCAAATAATCTTGATTTCGGAAAACGTACGCCGCTGCACGTCATTTTTTGCTTGAAAACTTTGTTCCTTAATTGGAATTCTTTCGGTCGGTCGAGGTTAGTTTAGTTTCGTCTAACCGGGTTTATTGAGGTTTTGTTATTTGATATTTAACTTCCGAAGTTTCCGGGCCGGCATCTTTTCCTGCCCGGATGAACATATCTCCACGGCTTTTTCTGATTTCTCAATCGATATTAGCCGATGAAATACTTTGACAATCGCTCAATCCCCTAAACTTGAAATAATTTTTTTCTTTCAATTTTCGAAGAATTTTCAAAGAATCACTTTCAATTAAATAGTTTTTTCAAATTAAAGTCCTTCATCTGCTCCATCGTCTTTCTTACGCGAATGATTTGATTCTATCCCCTTCAAATAATCAGGCGTCATATTAAACTCCTGAAGAAGAAATCGATCGTTCAAACTTTCCGAATCTTTTTCCGAACGTTTCGTGCTTTTATATGTAGATACATTTTTTAAACATTAAATTAATGATTATCTGGTTGAGTAATAATAACAAAAAAAGAGATATACCGGATGTGTCTGTTGGTGCGCAATTACATCATTTACTGCTTTTACTATTTCATGGCTTCCGACTTTATTACCTTCTGACGATACCGTCTTATTCTGGGGCTGTTTTTTCTTCTTTCCTTCCTCAAGTCGTATTATTGCTCTCGTTGCTGGTTGACGTCTTATTCTATTCCATTCGTTGAAACGTGCTGTTCCCTCAATAGCCCTTTGGCCCGGCCCTTTACCGTTGACCACACCAAAACTTGTTCAATGTCCCGCTGACTCGGACCATTTGGGATTTTGTTCTTTTTTCTCCATGTTATTGATGGAAATGCTGAGAATGTTTCACAAAAATTACGTTTTCATCTAAATTTAACGATAATTACTATGTTTTGGTTCTTCAGTTCGTGTGCATTTATCTTTTTTGAACATCATTAAGGGTTTTAACGCTGGTAAAAAGAACTTCCGTAAGACTTGAAGGATCCATATCAGTTCAGTATATACACAAAAATAATAATCAAGAAAACAAATTTTCTCTATTATAGAGACCGCGTACTCAAAACGAGTTGGCAATTTGTCTTGCCGAGCTGCCGCTACCCTTCCCTCGTGCGTAGTTCGCGCTCCTCGTTCCGCTGTTTATGTAAAAGTCCCTATAGATATACATTGATCACGTGTTCTGTTTTTTTTTTTACTTGTCAGCCACACGCATCGTTCTTTTGTACTTTATATATATCGACAAAATGGATTAGATGTACGGCATCTGGTCAAACGGTTGAGACGTGAACAAAATGGTAGTGGAACTTTTTGTACACGAACTTTACTTTATTTGTTATTTGACAATATATTCCAGAGAAATTTGTAAAGGTAAGACTGTCCCAAACACTGGTGTTGAAGAAATAATTGAATGGAATTTTGTGTAAATTCATGAAATTCATGTCATTATATTTTTTTCACGATTTCTGTATTCAGCAGATAGGAAAAAAGCTTTAATTCTGACGTGGTCATTATATTAGCACTCTTTATTCCATTAAAATAGTAGCTCATGGTTTCAATGACATCCTGTCCTGCTGCAAGGACGCCCACTGTCCTTGTTATCACAGTGTGTGCTGTACCATGTCCGAGGCTTTAAAATGAACCTTTGATGATACCTTTCTGCGATATTCACATACAGAGCTTATCTGGATCCTGAAATTCGTACAAGACAAAGGATAATTGACCCTATTGATCATTTCTGGGGGCACCGATAAAACGCTAAAACGCTCAAAATTCTGTAAATTCTCATGTGGAAAATTTCTCAAATGTTTTGTTCAAATTCGTTCAACACGATATTTCGAAGGAATTTTACGAAAGTTTCTTAATAATCTTAACCGCTCAAATCCTATATCGGTTTTGGTGCATAGATTCTCCTTCAATATGTATTTCCAACAGACGAAAGAATGCGGCGTATTCATGTTAATTGTTGTTTGTTTTTTTTTCTCAAGATGGTGAGCATTGCAAATTGTATCGTTGAGGGTTGTCAAATGCAAGGATTCAAAGTACGAATCTCGAAAATAAATTCAACAAATGTTGTGAGCTATCGGAGCAAAGGTAATTAGCGGAGAATCCCACAGATGAAAAACCATAAGAGATTTTTTTTTGTAGGAATCTTGTAAAAATGTTAATTGATCCGTTAAAAGAAAAACAAAACGATGAACCACTTTAGATTAGTTTTCTCAGAAATATGCTCTTCTTATCTGCAGCCACAATATCACGACCATCAATTGGGGGATTAAATGAAAATCTCGAGTGAAAAGTGGGATTACCCCAGAGTTTGAATTATATTTCGGATTGTAAGTCGTCGCAGAAAGTCGAACGTAAGGGAAATCAATAAAAAAATGTTTGGCACGTTGCTACTTTGTGGAAAACGTTATTTCTTGTTTGACTCCAGTACAAACCATCAGAGCACTGAGGCAGATCAAAAGTACTTTTTAAAACTTATTTTTTTACTTAAACGTACAAAACTAGATGAATATTTTTTGTTTGCTTGATCAATTTTTTTTTGTCAAGTTTTGCACGTGTTTTTCAATAATCTATACACATGAGTACAAAATTTCAAGTTTATCACACATTTTAGTTTTCTCTTTAATATAAATCAACCATTTGACGTTTAAAAATCACTCGAAGTATATTAGAATTGAACGATTTAGCCTCGAGACATAAGCGTTAAAAAACCGTGATCAAAATAGGTGTTTAGCCAAAAAGATTAAATTCTGTAACAATTATTATTTTACAATTCTTCTCAGACTATAAGAATAGAGGACAAAATTTCAACTTTAATGAATTCCCAAAATGAAAATTTCGTAGCGACGACAAAATTTCATTTGATCAAAACGGCAGATAAGTTTTAATATATAACTGATATGAGGCAACCACTGGCTGACCAGAGATTGACTAAACTACTGTAGAAAATGCGTCTTTCAACTGTAATTTACAGTCGAATCATTGGAGGGACAAAAGGACGAAACTTCTATACTTGCTAGTAAAATCAGCACTAGAGTCTGCGTATGATGAAGTTGCTACGCCAATCGCGGAGCATTACTAACGAAATATATTAGTTTGGCTCTCAAACAAACCCAACTTATTGTTTGAGAAGTTGCGGTAAATGTTTCCCTCCCAAAGCAGTCGTGCCAGACCAGAGACGGCCACTTTCCCTAACCATTGTCCTTTTCTCCTTAATATTTTGAACTCATCGATTGCTGTATTCACCATTCCATTCCTATCGAATTACAGTCAAAACCTTTCTGCTCTCGTAAACACCCTTATAAATTCTACGCACATCCTTCTATATCGAATTACATAACTTTTTTACCTCCCCTCCCTCTTCCCTTGGCTTTACAGTCTCGGTTTTCTGTACCATGTGAACATACATATATGTTCTATATCTTACGAGTATAAACTGATACGAGCCTCTCTGAAATATCGTTGTGACCTTCGTTATTGAAACTCATCCTTGCCAGAGGCTCGTGATCTTGTGTATAATTAGACGCCTACGTTTTGGCTCGCATTAGACGTTAGAAAAAAAAAATTCGCAAAGCTCTAATTTCACTCCGACCTGAAACTTTACCTCTGCTTCACTCGCAAATTATCTTTTCCCATTTCGTTCGTAAAAAGTATGTTTTTTGTAAATTTTTTACCCACTACTGCGGTAATAAGACTTCGCTACACTTTTGTATACTATCATATAAGTTTTTTTAATGCGGTCTTTGAAGTTTTTTGTTGTTGTTTGCCCTGGCGCAGTGAATATACTTCGCTGGTAAACATTACGGTACGAGGCCTGCAATATCGACTCTCGGGCTCCTGGTATGAAAAAACCGTATTCAAATTTACTTCAATTATATCATCATTATGGGTAGGCAAACATATTCTGCACTCGGAGAGTAAAAAGAGTCAACTCTCGAACAACGTCGCGAAATCCTAAATGAAATATTTAATGTGCTGATTCAACGAATAATCGCTGAATCTCTAACAGAAAACCGCTGAGGCTAGAAAATATGGCATATTGGTTTATTTTTCATGGATCTGTAAACTGCTGCTTGGTTAGAATGCTATACGATTTTTTTTTCTGACTCCAGTAGAGCTCATGTAGTGTCGCTATGATAACAGTCGCATATTTCTTCAGGACCTGATAATCGTTAAAAAAAAACAATAAGTCAAAAATCAATTCCGTAGGGTACTGACGACACAAACATCGTTACTAGAAATTTTTTCTCCTCTGCCGTAGTTGGGATTTTCCTTAATGAAGTTCTCCCTATGCACGTTTTACTAATTAACTGAATTCCTCTAGGCAATAATTAAACTACGAAAATCTCATTTGAGATTTTTCGTTTTGTATGTTTTGATGAAAACATCAAATACACAAAATACGTATGTTCACGCGTTATTGAGTTTGTTTATGTTCGATTATTTTGAACAATGTTTTTGCCGCACGACTGCGAATGTCCAAAAATGCCGCATTGAATACTCGTCGTAATTACTATCAGTATTATTAGTTGCACATTAGCAGATGTTGTATTTCGATCATAGCTTGAAAATGGCGAGCCTAGAGGAACTTCAGGGTTGTTATTATTTTCCCTCTTGTTTTGTACGCCCCGGCGAAAGGCAAAGTAGCACTTCAATTTTGTACTTCAAGTAAATGTGATTCCGAAGAGATTAGTCTCGTGATGTGCCTGGTGAGAGAGGAAAAATAGACAATTTGTTTGGATTGTCGAGAAATGACGTGGGTGTGAAGCTGGTTGAGGACAGACAAGCCATGCAGTTTATCCCTTGCCAGCAGGTATTAGAGCTGCTAGCATCTATAACAGAAAAAAAAAACAATCATTTAAGTAGCACACAATCACGATTTATTTTTTTTCCAATAAAATATAAATTACCATAAAAACATAGACGTTTACTGATAATTAATTCACCACATTCGAGGTTTCGGACCTTGAAACATAATCACTTGGTTGTCCGTTTGGATGCTTAGTACAATCGGATTTCTTCTGACGTTCCAAACCACATATTAATTATCTTTCATTTTTGCAAATTAACGATTTGATGGGAAACAATATGATCGGGGATATAAAATCCTCGGTAGGGGAGTTACTCGCACTGATTGCTCTGTTTTCATCATTAAATGATAACGTTATCTTTTGTCTCTACAATGAAAGTTTTTTACTCCGTGGCAACTATAAATCACGTATACGGATGGTTATCTTATATTGATGATACGTAATACTGAACGACTTCTCAAATGAACGAAATATTACACTCAACGTAGGTTACGAAACCGTAGTAAATTCGATTTATCTCTTTTATCAATTATCAAGATTTCGCGTATCAATATGTCTTTATTTTATTTTGCTTTTTTCCATAGGTCTGAAAATGTCATTTTATAATTCAGATGCGACTCAAATTGAGCAAATTCAAAGGTTTTGCATAAAGGAATGGAACACGAGATTCTGAAGAGTCTGTTTGTACGCACGAGAAGCATTCTTTACGGGGTTTTAATCCCCTTTGGAAAGAGTACGCTCGTTCCAATAATTGTTAAAGTTCTAGAAATATGTTTTCTTAATAATCCTATTTTGTCAAGGCTGTACAAAACGGATATAAAATGAGTTCAGGACGTTCGACCAGGAAGTGAATTTACTTAACTATCTCCGTAACTCGTAACTCTCCGGGTATTTCATGAAACAATGTTCGTTACAAATTCGATCGACATATTTCTCCAAATCGATTTTGTTGGGCTACTCTGATTGTTTTGAAGATACAGTTATTTCAGTGGATTTTCTCTATGCAAACGAAAAAATTAATTATTTAATTACATTGTTTAACAATACAAAAACGAACACTTGATAGCTGTATTAATATTTGTATTACTAAAAATTGAAAATTGAGTTCAGTCGAAGTTTCTGTTGTGTGGAAGCGAAAAACCTACGACAAACGATCATTCTTGCTGAGACAAAGATCGATAGGAAAACTTTTTATTCGTTTTGCTTCCTTATATAAAAAGTTTTGTTCTTGGTAAACATATTATTTGTGAGTATCACATGTTCAAGGCATCTTAGCAAATTTCATTGAGCATAAAAGTTGAGGATCGATACGTACGTGTCTGCAATAGAAAAACAAATGTTTTGTGAAACTAGAATTGTCAAAAAAGCGTGTTGCACACATGGTGATCATTGGTATTTGATGTAATACTCGTTTTGCTAGCTTTCTCATACGGTACAAAGACCGAGTCGAGTGTTTAAATGAATGTTAATTCATAATATAAAAAAATATCACATCCTTTTCTCGTTATTCAAATCTATAGAAAAGTCTTTCTCCTGCAACGATAAAACCAACGAACGGAGTCGTTTTCTCATTACAAAAAAAACTTCTCTCAAAACACAAAGGTTGTTGAGGAATTTTCTTACGATATTGTCATTTCTACAGTATTAGAAATATTTGTATTTGCTTGTATAAGGGAAAAAATGTTTTGAAAATATGTTGACTGCAATACATGGACAAAAATTGAATTATTCAGTGCGTGAAGCTCTCAGAAGCTTTGAGAGAGTTCGAACCGCCAAGAGACAGTATTATCGCATATACCCACATAGTTGTATGGATGAATATAGTACACGCAGATAAGCAATGTATGCATAGGCTGGAGCTGCGCTTCGCGTTATTAGTTCATCGATTTTTAGACAAGCTGTGTACACATCGTTACCTATAGGTTGGCTTCCATGCTCGTAAATTGCATATGAATGGGGGGAAGGTTGCGTGTCTTATTTGGAAACGTGTTTTAAATCAAGAGAAAGACATACTGTGACAAATTTTCAGTGGAATCGGGTACCTTTTAGATCCGCTTTCAGAAGAATCGAGCGTTACTAGCGATTTCAACTGGGGGACTCGAAATTTCCATATTATGTAGTCGGACACTTTATGCATAAATGCCTTAAATTTTGACAACATTGACCGTTTCGTTTTTGCGTACTAAAATTTTGAAGTTGAGGGTTTTCAGTGTTAAAGCATGCCACTTGGTGGAGAAAGATGATTGGGAGTTCAATAATCACAGTTTCGCCACTTGTGTATCCAAGGAAAACATTTAAAAACTGAAATCTCGAATATTGGACATAATGGAAATTGTAAAAAAATCGAAAACTGGAACTTCATGGCATAGATTTAGCATTACGTTACCCGGAAGTCGCAGTTTCCGGTAGAAACGGAAATGGAACTGATATATTTGGCATGGTCACGCGTATCAGCTGATGCGGTAGGCGAAACTGACGCCACTTCTGAGTCGTTGAGGATTTTATGATTCAGTTGTGATTTTTGACACTATCCACGATCGTGGCACAAACAATTACACTGAAAAATGAGAATATTCGACGCATGCTGTGTAGAAGTTTTTATATTGATTTTGGATCAATTTTTACACTCTTCTTTGTGTTATTTTCTTTTTCATGTTTTAATCATAATTCTGTAAGAATTTTTTTAAATTCCTGATAGGTTATCAGATATTTAGACGGAGAATTCTATGAAAGAAATCCGAAAACAAGTATTTATATGAAAAAAGTCTTTTTATGATCGGTTCTTACCTAATACTCACCCTATGATCCGTCCTATCAATAACGATTGAATTGATTGCCAACGAAGCAAGCTATTGACGCGAAAATTCACCACGGTTATATCATCATATCGTGCGGTACATCGAGCGATTGCGATGCCACTTGATTTATCGAGTAGACCCTCCATATCTGTATGGGGATGATTCCGCGTTATCAAACGATGAGAAACTGAAAAAATAAACAGAAGTCGTTGCTGATAGTCGGAAAAACGTCCTTCTTTATAAATATATGCTTTGATTTTAGGCGAGAATGTACGTCCAACAATACATGAAACAAAACTATTTACTGATAAATGCAAAATTTCGCGATTTCATATTTTTTCATACATTTTTAAAACTCCAATCCGTAATTTTGAAGCGATTTTCATGTACCAACATTTATTTTGTTCCTCAAAAAAGGTTCTCAACAAATGCACAACCTCAATTTCTTTTGCTACTCGTCGATTTTGAAATGAAAGCAATCGTTTGACGCAACATTTTTCTCTACTGATTAAACAATTGGCTGCAACATTGAAACAATGAAGTTAAGAAAATAATCTATATGGTGAATCTGTTGAAAATCTAATAAGAAATAAAATAAGCGTCGGTAATCAAAATTAGCTTATAAATTACTGATACAACTTCTCCGAATCTTATTCTATGATTGTATTAAACTTTGCATACAACCATCGTGGAAACTAAACATATGAATAGTGCGAAGCAGTTTTTTGTTTTGTTTTAAATGCATAATACAAATAAATTTTTTATAACAATTGTTATTCTTTATGATGATGCAAATAATCCGCATTCTTTCGAGCATTATTAATAATGAAAATAGTGCATGAATAACGTTGCTACTAAATATGCCGCACGTAATAAAAGTTTATTTATTATTCAATTTGAGTGATAATAGTACGTGTTTCATGGATAGCAAATAGCAACAGACTTTTTTCGTCGTTGACAAGAATAATAATGGCGCGATCGAAAATTTCATTCGCTAGGAAAAATTTAAATTCCGACACTTTGTGCTAAGATAAAAAAAAAAGAACAATAAAAGGAGCATCACCATAATAATGGCTACCTCCGGCTCGAAAAACAAGGTACATTCGCGGTAGTCTTTTTCGATGAGGGTGTATCACGAGTCTCCTGAGGATTATTTCGTGGCCTTGAAAGATCCCCAATTCGGATTGCCGGTGACTCGGAGCTTTCGATTTCGGTAACACCGAAGTGTAGAATAAATTGTTCTCTGCGCTTGCTTTTACTCTTTCCTTTTTCCTTTCTCTTTCCATTTTTTTTACCGGATCCCTATGTAGACATTGACAAATAGAAAAAGGTTCTTGCCCCATGAGGTCATAAAGAACAAACACTTACTTTTACTCCATGCCAATATTTTCTCTGCTATTTTCGTCCTTTGACCACGTCGATATATTTCATACTTTGCCAACCATGTAAAGTTCAATCGCTTAAAACTTTTTTTCCATTTTTTATTTCTTAATGAACACATTTTGAAATAAAGTCACAAGACTTTATATTACATCCTATTTGTTTTCGTTCTTTCTATGCATATTTGCACTATGATAGCCTCTCGTGGTCGAGCCAACTACTCTTAGTCCTTAAAATGAATACGCTTCTCTTTCTAATGTGAAAAAAAAGAAAAAAAACGATTTTTCCTTAAATTGGATCATTAAATAAAATGGGAAAAATGTTTAATACTGTTTGAGAAATAGATATTTTTCTATCAAATATAATGTATCTGGCCTCGTTAAACTTTCTACATAAACCTGCCCAAAATGTCTACCCTCTTCGAAAATCTTTTTGCCTCATTTTTTTCTCTCCATCCTTCAGCACTGGAGACTGAAGTACTGTATCAAATATATATATACGTATAGATATATTAATATAAAACTGTATTTGTCTCCTTCATTCCCTCTCTCAAAACTTGGAATATATTTGTCATGGTCCTATTATGCAGTAATCGCATTCATCTCGTTGAAAAACCATCCAGAACATTTTCTCGAGATCACTCTCAGACTTTCCTTTTTTCGCAAAAAATACAGGAAGCCATTCAAGGACGATTGCAAATACGATCTACTAACTTTTTGTAACAGATTTTTATGATTCTTTGAACCGCCGTATTTCACGTTCAGCGAATACGACGAGTGAACGAACGTGAATAAAAACAATGCTTCCTCACCCTTATTTTTTATCCGCTAAACAAAGATATTTAAATATATCATGAAATCGTAGACATGAATGAACAATTGTAATTTTTTGAATTTCATTTTCAATTTTTTTTTCACTACCGTAGGGTAATATTTACATTTCGTTTTCTTCATCTCCTCCCGGGATTCTTTTTTATCACCTCTGCGTTTATACTCACGTCTCCGTAAATCACACTACCCAACAGCGGCGTGTGCGAGTGATGTTGCAGTTTGCACCGTTCCAATGCCACGATCTTCTTTTTTTTCTTCATAAGAGCCTTAAATTCATCCACATTGGTTGGCTACGTTTATCAGACCGTCTCTTTTTGCAATATAAAAACTAAATTCATGATATAAAATGAGACAATTCAACAAAAAATTGGCATACTTACGAAAAAAAAAAATAATAAAAAATTCGTTGCGTTCCTATGATGCAAAGATCAATATCATCGTCTACATTAGTTGAGGCTCTTATATTTTCACACTGATTTTTTTTTTATTACGTGATCTGTAAATTATTGAGCAAATAACTTCTTTAAATAAAATAATGTTCGGGATTTTAAGAGTAATAAATGTTCATTTTTTAAAAATTCAAATTTCATTCGATAATTGAATTACGAGAGAGCGTATGGTCTCAATGGTGCAATGAGTAATTGTATTTCAACCTGTGCCTCCTCACACAACAAGCGGGAAAAAAAGTGAAAGGAAAGGGCAGGGCCCGCGATGGAAATGCCACGTCAAATCTTTTTCCAATTTATTTTGCACCTATTCTAGAATTCGATAGGGTTTTTGTTTTATTGTTTTAGTAGAAACTCACGTATGCAGTTTAAACATCAAAGCCTGCCGTTACGTCTGTTGAAAAAGCCATTCGTTTGCATACGAGGATTCCTCTATGGATCTTCTCTCTGCGCAATTGAAATGAAATCGAAACTCACTGGGTTCTATCGATGGTTTCAGATGAATGCTCATGTAAAAACTCTTGAGGGGGTCGTTAAAAAGGAAAGAACTTGATTTGTGTGCAACGCACAATAAAATGTTGTACGAGCCCTTTATATTCGGATTATCCATGTAAAATAACAATCGCATTGGCGTCTCATTTTATTTTTCATAATATAAAACCATTTGATAACTTTTTTGTCATATTATTGGAACATAGAAAAGTAAAAAACAAAGAATGCCCTTTTATCATTTCCTCATTAATTTCCTCGTGTTTGGAAATTGTTGTTGGAAATCTATCTACATTTGTTTTTCATCGAATAGAGTGATTGCTTTTGAGGTTCATTCGATATTCGAATGATAATTTTTTATTTATTTTCAATTTCGCATATTCATTAACGTATATATAGAAATGAAATAATGTCACATATCGAAAATTTGGAAGAGATAAAAATGATTGTTGAAAAAGTTATTAATAAAACAAAAGATTTAGTGCAAGTTAGAAAGAAACTTGAGGATATTACGAAGAAACTTATCACGGGAATCTTACGGTATTATATTTTTGAAGCGCAGATGCTACGCGTTCTCAAGAGAAAGTTCATAACGTTCTGAAATCGAGGCCATTCCCGTTATCTTAGACTTTATGTGTTCGAACATTACCAGTTTCATTACTATTTTCACATTTATACGTATTTTGTGAGAATCATTTCAAAAATATTTTTCAAAATCGAAATATAATAAAAATAAAAATAAAAATGAAAAATATATAAAATTGTACAAAATACTATATATCCGTTTTAACAAACAATCATAAGTAATAAAAAAATACTATTATTTTTGTTTATATACTCGGGCATAGATACAGCTCAATAGTCAAATTATTGGGGATTTGGATAATTTATTCGAAGAAAATAATATAGAAACAGAACGAAAGCTCTATAGTGATATTTGTTGCGTGGGTGTGTCTTAAATGTCGGATGATTGTTAATGTTGTTGTTGAATTAATTGCACAGACTGTAGGAATCGAGGTACGGGTGACCAACGAAATCCCCGTAACCTCGTCAGAGGAACGTGCTGACAACAGAAGAGATGCAACACCTTCGTGGATCACAACATCAGCACCGAGTCGTACAAATCCAACAACTCCGACCAACCCTCACCATCAGTATTTGTCGCCTCATGTTTTCCACGGGCGTAACTCTCTCTGCTCGGCAAATGGTAAGTTCATTTTTTTTTTCCAATAATTGCAACAATTTCACTGGCTAACGAAGAAAGGAAGGCGTACGGAAGAGATAGAGAGAGAAAGATGAAGAGATTGAAAGCTAAAAAATAAACGAATAAGTTGGGAGAGAGAGAGAGAGGGAGAGAGAGAGAGAGAAAAAAAAACAGGGCAAGACAGCAAGTTAGAGGATAACAAAGCGGAGCATGTTCACCAGATGGGCTTGCCTCGGGTGACTCTGGCCTTGTGATCGTATTCCTTCTAATTAGGAGTCTCCCAGCACCGTGTATGTACCATGATGATATTATTGATCGATAATAATCGAACGATTACACGTCCGACATCGATGGTCACATAGAAGCAACTCCCATTCCTCACGATTAGTTTTTCCGTTTGAATTTTTTAATCCTTCGTTGACTCAGTGGGTCAATTTGACCCGGATTAATATTTTATCGCTCATTATGTCTACTTAAAAAATATTATGGAGTGTTGCCAACACCCTCGTACCTCAAATGTTAATTTCGAAAATGAGTGAAGCTCACTGGTTCAAGCAAGTACCTTTTTTTTGGAAATTTCGTCATAGGCTGTTTTTTTTTCAAAAAATAATAATAATCATAATCGAAGAATATCATTTGTCATAAGAACATTTGCGGTTATTAATCTTAAGAATATTTAAAAAATTGACAATTAACATTTTTTTTTAAGTAAAATTATCACTTTTGGAAAAGTCTGAGCACTGAATAATTCAATATGTATTTGTATGAGATATTAACGTCTAAGTAAGCTGTTCATTTCATTTAGAGAACAGATTCGGAAGGAAAACAATTTTATTCCGACTCAGTGGAGCGTCAATTTATTGGAAAGTTAGTTCAAACGCTTTATCGTTGCGTTGTTTTAAATAATACTCTCTGAATTTTTTGACCTCTTCATCATTTCATTTTATCGGATTACAGTCATGGGATATTTCAATGTGTCACGTGCTGTGTGATAATTACGATAACTTAGTTGCAGCGACCCTCTAGTCTACTTTCATTTATTTTTCTTTTTTTATACCGAAAATTCAACGTGACTAGATAACTCTGAGGGTTTAATCTGTCGAACCTTTTTTCACTGTAGTTGATTGACATCGATCTCTTGCTGATTCGGACAAATCTTTTGTCTTTGAGCTTATAGCTTGTACGAGACTTTCCGAAAACAATACTTCGTCCACTTGTGTCCAGATACTTACATTGTTATTCGTCTTTTTTTATTCATGCACGAATAAGTATATTTTTCTTTCATTTTTTATGTTTTAAGGTTAAATATAGTTGGTTCACACTTGTCACACGAGTATTGAATTTTCACAATAACTGGATACAAAGTTTAGTACAAAAATTGACAGTAAATCCGTATCACAGCAAGTCTTATTGCACTAAATATTTTAAAAAGTTTTGGAAACCTTAAGCTCAAAGTCCGAAGCTTAGACGAAAAAAGTTGAACCTGTAGACGCCGCATCTTGTACGATCGGAATGAATAGAACACACAAAAAGGAGTGGCTCTGTCAAAGGAAAATCCAGAGGGATTTTCCTTCAGTCAGGTACGCTTTTTTTTGTATCGCCTCCTTTTTTTTTTAATCATTTATTTGTTTTATTAGTGAACACGCTTAGAGTCCGATGTGCAGCACGATTTCTGCTCGCTTTCGTAAACCATCTAGCCTCGTAATCGAATTGTGGAGACGTAGTAAAACGAATGAAAATGCTCGAAACAGACGCGAAAGAAACGTGAGAAAATGTGCGAGGTGAAGCTTTTTAATACTACTCTCGCAATTATCTTACTGTTTTCTCGAACGTCCAACAATCTAGCGACTGGATGAGAGACAGAGCTTTTCTCTAATCCTCGAGCTTACATCTCACGAACTCCGATTCTAATGTCCGTCCTTTTGTCAACACCCAGATACGTATACACTTGCCAATGATACGCTTCGTTGGGAGTGGTAGAAAAAGTGTCTCGTTTATCATTTCGAGAGATCACATTCATTCGATTGAAAATATTTATCTTTCATTCTTTTTTCTGTTGCCATTGCCTGCAAAATTGAACTGCATGGTCGATTCTGTAATTTCCTACATAATTTTTTATCTTCGTTGCTAGTCCATGAGCGTTCCGGACGACTCCAGAAACTTTATTCGAATTATTCGGAATCAACTTAAAAAAATGAGCTGTCTCGAAAGATTATGGACTGACAGAATCACTGACGTTGCATTTTGCGTCGATAGAATACATCGAAATATGTTTTTATTTTTGTTAATTTTCTTCAGTAATGCTTTAAATTTATAGCATGCAGAGCCCCGTTACGATACTTGGAAAATATTTTCTTGCAATCGCAAAACTTGATTAATCTGTTTATTGATAAATGAAATGGATATTTATTGCTCACTTTCAACGATACTTCAACACAAATCCATAATCGTTGCGATCATGACTGTGACTATGTAATTAACGCTTGTACTATTTTCTATACGAATTGTAATTACTGCACAGAATGTTTTGTGTGGAAACCACGCAGACGAATCGCTCTGGCGTGCCAATCTAAATCTACTCTATGGAATGTACCCGCAAGCGAATCAAGAATTTCTGTACACACAACCGTTTCCATATATACACCATTCGTGGCTCATTGCATTCGTAGTGAAACCACAGTTATTCACTTTATATGAAATAATAATAAATAATACACGTATGGAAGGCTAAAAGAGATGGGACGATATCTATTGTCAACCCACACATTCTGTGCTTAAACGAATAGAAGCTCAAATGTATATCTTTAAATTCTAAATGGATGTCAAGGAATAAGATTTTTGTCGATTTTATCCATTCTTCAGTTTTCAAATAACTTTTTTTCCATGACATTCAGCTTTTGGCATATTATTCTGTACGTTATTAAAAAATATATATATTTATGTGCTGGAAAGACTCTTTATCTCCGTGAAAACAGTTTTGGGCCAAAGAAAAAAATGAGGTTGAGGGCGATATTTTTGTCGATATACTGATTAGTTTTCAGAGAGTATTTCGTTGATTTGACTTTCATGAAAATTCATTTTCGGCACATTATTCTGTCCGTTATTCAAAAACTAAGAGATTCGTGTGCTAGAAAGACTTTTTATCTCTGTAAAAAAAATTTTTGGTCAGAAAAAAATATCATGGATTTGATAACGATCTTGGTCATGCGTCAGAAGGTACAAAAAAATGGGACATAAGTTCTAGGGTCAAGTGATCATTGACGTCATCTGATGATTTTTGTTTGCATAGGTGATAGAAAACTCTTGATTATATCGAACAAGCATTCGTTGTTGTTTGTGCGATCGAGCTTGGAGACAAAAAAAATCAGCGTGATAATGTCACAAGTAATTTATACGATGACAGAAGATTTTGAGAAGGGATAATCGAAATTCCGCCAAATTATCCTCATCCAAACGTGAAAATGGAAGATTCTCGGGATTATTGTGGGATTTCGATAGAATTACGAGCAGCAAACGCGACGGTGGGTGGAACTTATGGGGCATGATTGCATCGAGAGATTTTCATAACGCCTCAAGTTTACGTACACGATTTTTTGCGGTGCTTTTTTTTCTTTTTTTTTCATACGCTCCTCCTCAAGTGAGTAAATTATTTGATCAACGTGGCAAAGAAGATGCTCTTTTCGCTCAGTGAGGAATACTCAAATCGGTGACGCGGTAATTCTAGACGGCATGGTCTCCCGAGACGAGACCCCACTGCTCGGGCCGCTTTTATATTTTATCGTGTTATCCACAGTCGGGAAAATATATACAAATCGAACTTATGAAAAAAAAAGGATAAAAAAAAATGTTGAATTTTCGTTCTCTCCAATTTTCTTATCAAGTTATCCATCGCCACGGAAACGTCGAGCTCAGGCGTAAATATTCTGTTGATTTAACATATTACAAAAAACAAATTCGTGCTCAATTGAACCTTTGAGACATACATTTTTTTCTTAAACATAAGCGACATGAAATTTCGTATCCATACTAGCTATCCTAGTATCGTATTCATAAATGTTTTAGGGGTAACATTCAAATGAAAAATGCGGTTTTTTCTCGCGTGGCAGAAACAGTTGATTAAAAAATTTGAAAAAAAAAAAAAAAAAAACTGACGAAAAAGATAAGTCAGTGGCTCGATATCGGTTATTCCTGGATAGATCTTTTCAACCTTAACCGCAAATATTAATGCCGAATTTAATTTGATGACACGATTCAGAAAATTCTCGTTTTTTTAAAACGGACTTACGAAAAAATGACATATAAATGTTTGTTGCCATGAAAAATATAGAAAATTTGGATTCTCACGAGACCTCGAGATTTAGATGCTGTGCGTCTTTCTCCATTGATGGTACCCGAGACATGGTATAGCCTCGGCTTTACAAAGGTTCTGATTTTGTTTTTTTGTCGAGAGACCTAGCAAGTGAACGATAAAGGCATGTGGAACGGGTAAATCTCATATAAACGCGAGTCTTTGTCGAGTTTAAAATGAGCTCTTACATTTCAAGTAAAAACAATGCACGATAAATTAATTTTCATGCTCTATCGTGGTTCCGTTATTTCATTAATATTTTATTTGATGTTTAACAGTGAATATTGTTCACCATTATATTTTTTTATTTCTTTCTTGAAATTCAGAGTAAATGTTGGCTTTTTTTTTTAACGATATCAATGACATTTTTATTGTCCAAATTCTAGACTACACGCTACGACGACGACGTCCCATGACACTGAGAATTGGTCCACGATTAAGCTTACCAAACCGAAGCACGTCCGCACCAACAACTACCATTGATGGAGAATGGCCAGCGCACAGGTAAGTTTTTTTCATTCATTATTTAGTTCATCCTTCGCTTTGTATGGTTTTCATCGATTTTTATATTTTTACGTATACAATCTGTAAAGGTTTCGATGGATATGAAAATTTTTATCTCGAAAGCTCGGCCAAGATAAAAACTCTTTTTTTATTGCGGATTTTTCTTCGGATTTTTGTGAGATTCGAAACATATCCCTCGTCGAGTCGGAGTTTTATCATGAAATTTTTGTTCCATCCCCTGTTGTCTGATCTATAACAATGGACAATATTTGACAATATCATGTCACAAGATTTTATGTCCTACTCCGTGCAAGAGAATACCTGTTACGGGGGAGGCGGTTTCATCGATTATCAGTGGGTGAAATATTTTATAGACAGAATCATAGAATTGATGGCCTTTCTTGAAATATAATTGCGGTACTTGAAGCTCAGAAAAGCCATTAAATTAAGTTCTTCTACGATGAATAGATTGCATGGATTTTTTTCTCTTGTTCCACAAGTTTCGTTCTATAATTAGAAAATTTTTTTGCATATTTTATCCCGGTGATTGATTCAATAATTTGTGTGTGAATTAAATGATAAGGTGATGGCTATACGAGAATAATTAAAATTAGCAAACCGTCAAGGGAGCAGTCAAAAGTTATGGAAAATTTGGTCATGTTGGTCCGAGCAGTGTTTACAACTGTTGACTTTCGGATGAGCATATTTTTATGCGTGTGTTTCTCAACGCATTTACATCTTAATGATCAAAACGTGTGCTATCTCTTAAATTTCATCGATTCCCCAAAAGAGCTAAAAGGTCAGCTTTAAAAGATTTTTAAGCAGGCAGGGATAATTTGATAAAAACAGAATACGTTCGAAAAAACTTACAAGGGTGAGAGAACTTTTATAAAAGAGGAACTGGGTTTAGAATAATATCGTAGATTTTCTCATCGAACGAGGCACTGCTTTTTTTTTCTTCTTTTTGTTATGGATCTAAGGACTAGAATAAAAAATAATTGAACAAGGAGTGCCGATCACGGGATGGGATTAATTTGTTCGAGGAAATAATGTTACGTCTTGTTACGAACGACTAGTAATTGAGTATCGATGCAGTTCCAATGACTTAACCGATTAATTATGCAATACGATTACTCGGACGTAATTTCATTTTGACGCGAATAATGTTATGAGACTGATATCTTCGTTACATAGTCTGTTCCAGATAAAATACTCTATCCTACAAACTCAAGCTCCAGTTGGAATTTCGAGTAGAAAAATTCAGTATCATTTTTTAATCAGATTACTTTTTTCGTCCTTATAAGTCGATTCGTCAAAACAAAAAGTGGTGAAAATTGACAGTCCTGGAGTTCGTTTTTTTTTTTTTTGCAAATTCAATCCCTTAAATAACGACGGTGTACCTGGAGGAATTTTCCCCTGAAACTTTATTCTCATACTTTTTTTTGACCTTCTGAAGCCTTTCGTCAATAGGAAAAGTGGCAAAACTCTTTTTTTTTTTCAATTTTATTTCGTGGCACTGCATGCGTCTGAAAAAAAGAGAGGAAGAAACTTGCAAAGCTGTCGCAAAAACATAACAAAACAAGATATTCATTGAAAAAAAAGATCAGTGACTTTGCCAAATATGTCAGTTCTATTTCCGTTTGTACCGGAAATTAAAACTTTCGTAAAACGTAAGGCTCGATCTACGCTGTAAAATTCCAATCTTTGATTTCTTACAGTTTATCCTGTATCTAATTTTTTTTAATTCTCATTTTGTTATGACCTTACTTGGATACATAAGGAATAAGAGTGTAATTATTGTAATTCCGATCATCTTTTTCCATAAGGCGTTATGCTTTAACAAGTGAAAATCCTCGACGACTCAATTTGTGTACGCAAAAACGAAACCTTCAATATTTTTAAAACTTCGGGGAATTAGTGCATGAAGTTTTCGTTTACATGATATAAAAATTTCAAGTCCCCCAGCTGGAATCGTAGTATCTCTCCATCCTCCTTAAATTGTTGATTGTTTAATACCTAGGTCGCCTATGTTGACTTCAACTATGTCGATCTACTGACGTTTATATAAGTAGGAAGTTATTTTTTTTTCTAGCTTTAAAATACTTGGAAATGCTGCAGGCTCTTTCAAAGGAGAGAGGAAGCTTTTCAAAGCTTCCCTAAAATTTCACAAGGGACAGATTCCAAGCCATAGAGAATTGTGTTCAGAAAAGCTGAAATCGTTGTATGGTTACGAAAGGAGAAAGACTGTAAAGGGTACAAAACGAAAGAGGGATAGACAACAAGACTTTAAAGCAGAAGTAGGAACCTGTTCGAAGTATCGATAAAGAAAAAAAAAAAAAAAATACAAGATGAATACGGCCAGCATGTAATCATACCCCACAGCTTCAACACACTTTTTTCTTTTCATCCTGCTCAGCTTATTACTTTTTTTTGTATCAGCATTTTTCAACTTTTTCTAAATACGTTCATAAAAACGTGCCGACTGTCACTCGTGAGATTATTGGTGCCAACATGTGACATGAATATCCGCCTGTTACATGAATTAAAAAAAAAAATCATAGTTATGAAAAAATTGTGACCTTCAAAGCCAGGAACGTGTCTATTTTGTAATTGAAATTGCTTATTTTGACATATTTGATCAAAAAAGTGTTTGTTTTAGGATTGAAGAAATTTCGCTCCTCACGTTTTCAATTACTTTGATTCCGTACATTTTGTGTACTTCCGTGCGCGGCTGGGTAACTTATTATAATTGCAAAGCTTTTTCTTTATTCTGCGGGCTCTCGAACTTTCGAGAGTTTAAACATCGTGGATCCAGAATTGATTTCATTTTAGATATCTAGTGTAATATTCTCGGATTTGCATGTAATATTAATCGTCGAACTAATAGCTCGACTATTGCCATTTGCTCATGGATGTTTGTTCAAATATCGAAAGGCATATATTGTCGGAGTCGATGTTTCGGTTTTTCATTTTATGTTGTGGTTATTTAGTTGTTTGTTTCGATGGTCCCAATGACTTGAAGTAGTAATTTCGCCGAATCATTTTTCTACAGAATTTTCTGAAATTCTTAGTAGACATTGAGGTCACTTTTATGAAAGTACGAGTAGAATTTCTAAAGGATTCTTCATTCCAGTAGAAAAACTCACATTTCATCGTATATCTTGGAAACTTTTGAACAGATTTTGTTTTTTTCCTCAATTAAAGATGAACATATGACGAAGTTCGATAAATAGAATCAACAAGTTTAACCATTTAGTGTCGTAGATACAGCCATACAAAGCATAAGCATAATTTGATTTAGAGAAAATGGTTATAGTTCGGACTCTAAACTTTATATTAAAAATGTTTTATATTCCTATAAGATATAAAAATTAACATGGTGAGATTATTCTGTAAGTTATATCCAAGTTGGAAAAACAACCAGCGAGTTAGCTCTGGTTATAGGCTCTTCAAAGGTCGCGAGGAATGAAGAAAGCGTAACGTTCGAAACAGTTTTTATCTTGTGACGGTTCGCGCTTTACGCGTAACGCAAAATAGCGAAAGAATCTGCTTTACCTACTGGCAACATATTATCCACGAAAGATGTAGTTCCGAGCTTTTGTATTTTGCGCAGCCTTACCAGAAACATCTGTTATGAAATAACAACTCTAACCCTAAAAAACTGTACCATCACAGCTATGCGACAAATCAACATTACCGCCGAACAGTTCTACCCAATAACACAACGTACGGTACAAATCAACTCAACGTTGTTTATCATTTATCAGCAAAGAATATAATAGTTAAATCGTTTTGTATGACGTTTTGTAAACTTGTACGACGACCAAGAGATTTATATTTTTTAAAAACAATTCATTTGAGTTGAGGGGGTTAAAACTCAAGGGAGGTGTAGAAAATTACTCTGGTCGTCTGGTCGGGATTTTGCTGATCAAGTTTTTATCGGTAGGGTAGGATGGTGGTAGAGAGAACTTGGTAGAGCTTTATTATCATAGAGATCCATCGCTGGTAGAGTTTGACTGTGCTTGTGGTAGTTTTTTAAGGGTGCTTAATAAATGGCGTGCAGATGATAAGGTAGAGATGTTCTGTGACAGTGCTGTTAACCTATTTTTAAGTTTTGTTTGGCTGAGTCGTATCATACGTTGTTTCGTTTGATAGACCCTGATTGAAAATAGTGTTTTTTGTGATACAACGACTGAATACTGTTACCGACTCACCGAATTGTTTTCATCGACCGTTGATTTTCATTAGTCAATGGTAAAACGATTGATGCAACCGAACAGCGATTTTCCTTATCCACAAATATGCAGAACATAGAAGCACCGATTAATCAAAAACTTTTTGTCGGATTTTCAGTAACAAATAGCTCGTGCTTTTTGTTTCATGGTAATCCAGAAGTAATTTGCGGAATAAATGTTGATTCGAAATTTTATTTCTTCATTTTTTTATTGTATTTACATTTGAAAATATTGACTTACATAGTTATTGAAAGAGAAATTGAATTTACTTGCATGAATTATTCAGAAACAGACGATTTTGTGATTCTATTCACTCTTCAGATTTTCATAGTTTACTCCATTATCGATAACTTTAATCCGTGTACGAAGGCCGTTAAGAACTTTCATCGATTCTTCATGAAATTGTTTTTCTATTGAAATTGAGTAAAAAAACGTGCATCAAATAATTATGTGTTAATACGAAAATGGCAAAAAAAGCTTGGTATCAATAGGGGCTTAAAAATTGTATCCATCATCCCGTTTTTCAGCGATATTTTTACTCTTCGTACTTCTTCTTTCTTCAAACTTGGCTGAAAATTTCATTACGCCATTATTATTGTTGGTTTTTAATTCACGAAGTGGATATAAAGTATCCAACAAAAAAATGTACATTTTAATAATGACTCTATCGAGCTGGTGAAGAAATCGTTTCGACATTCTCCGCGTAGAGGGCACTTCGGTCGGAAGTGTTGTGCGGTGGGGGAATTGAAAACATCCCTCGTGCCTCATGGCGTGAGTTGGTTTGTTGTGAACGATAGCGGTACAACATTCGGTCGCGAAGCGCGCCTCATTTCTGTACCGGATAGTCGTAGCTTCAGATATTAATCTAGACCATCGAGTTGATGGCACGTGCGCTTTAAGGTTGCACCTCATTCGAGTGATAATACATTATTCTTTTTTGTTCGTTAATTGAGTTTTTATTTAGGAAAATTCTTGTTATTACTTTTATTGCGTAATCAAAAAAGAAAACAAAGCAGAAAACAGTTTTGATACTTATTAAATTTACGAATTTCGACATTGAAGAATCTTTGTTTTTTCGCAACGACGTAACCTTTTATACTCGTGATTATTTGAAGTGGTTGAACCCGTCGTTTACAAAGCTCTCTCTCTCCCCCCTCCCCCTCTCAAGGGACAGAGGAATCGTCGACAGTGCAAACTTGAGCAAAGTATACATCATTTTTTTTTACGTCAAACTCACCAATCCATGAAAGTGTATTTAAAAAAAAAATGAACTGTAATTAATGTAACACTTGGATATCCATAGTAATGAGTAAATTTGAAAATAACTATAATTATACAATGAATAATAAATAAATAAAAAATTAATTATGTGATTAATAATAAAATAATGGACTGTGAAGTAACAATATATTTTTCGTCTCGACACTTAACAGATATGAGAATTTTTTTGTAATGTAAATTTCCCAGAATTTGTAAACGAACGATCGAGATACGGATACGGAGAAAAAACATTGTGTACTTTCATCTGTGTACTTGTGCAGCGGTAATTTGACTTCGAATTTGTGTTTGTGTATGTGTGTCGTATAACCCGACGTGAACAAGTTTCTTTAATCCTAAAGTTTGTCCGTTTATTCTCGACTCATTATTTTTTGGTTATTACCGATCTTGAGTTATTTATGCTGGTTGAAGATTTTTTTTTCCACCCCATTGCGTTGGAGGTAAATTTGGTGGATGTAAGATGTCCGATAAATATGACGTGTTGATAAAGTTTTGTGCTCGACTATAATAGAAAATATTCCACTTGGTTGAAGAATAAATAAAGTGTCAACTACGAATAACGACGGGTACGGTTTTATGGCCGATGTAGTGTTGATATCAAATATTGGGGCGTGAAAAAGAAAAGTAAAATGTGGACGTAGTCGTAATCGTAAAGCACAAATATGGGATGAGAAAAGTGATGACGAGACGCCGAGTAGTGTTACTTCTCTAGTGGAATAAAATTTTCATCCAGACATGCGATCGTAATTCGTAGAAGTAAATATATATATGAATGTGCTTTTTTTGCCTGAAAATATTACATCCAATTGCGTCTTGACAAAAGATAAAAAATACTTTTCAGGTAATACACGTCTATAGAGACTTTTTTAGACAATACAAGAGAACGACGTTGAACAGCTTGAGCGATTTTTTTTATTGCTGATATATTGATAAAGTAATTTGTCAATTTTATGGGGCCCAATATTTATATACAGAGCTGGGAATGAATGAGACATTTTTTTAAGTCCTGAAAACTGAATTCACTACAGAAATTTGGATGATTTCAAAAATTGAAAGAATTACGAACGATATAAATATTTTTCATTACCTTCCAACGATTCACACTTCGAACGCTATTGATGATATGAATTTTTATTAATTATTTTACAATTAAAATGTATTTTCGGAAATTCGAAATTCACATTGAATCAACAGTTTGAATATCTCATTACTCCGTTTAATTTTTTGAATCTGAATTAATTGCTTAATTTATTAACGTACTTATCTCTTTTGAAACGAAATATGCTTTTCTACTTGAGTGAGCGTCGTTTTTTTACGAAGTGTTTTTATTTCTTCATGCTTTGATCCCTCGTTCTTGATGAAGTTTCGAAGTAACAAAGTTTTGAGGTTTTTATGTTAACTGCGAGGTCACTGTACCGACATTATCGTTCGTCCGGCGTCCTTTGAACAGCCAATCGCAAAGTGCTTTTCCCCGCTAAGGGAGGCGCAGAAGCCATGTGTCAACACAAGAAAACCTGTAACTTCGAACGACTTTGACAAACATATCTTTCACTTTTTCTTTCATTCTTTCTCACTCACTTAATTCCCTTCTAATCGAAATCGATTATAAATGAATTTTTACACGAAAATTTGCGCCTCTATAAACTTTTCAACGACTATTGTGTGGCGCGTGAATTTTATGAGAGTTGTGCAACTTAAATGGGACTTTCGAAGTCAAATGTTTTTTTGTGTTTTTCGCTATGCGATTTTATGGATATAAATCAGAAAATTATATGGTTATTCAATAAAAAATCGATATTTATAATGCTTTCAACAAATAAAAAATTATTTAGCGTCTAAAGAACAATGCAATTTGGTGTTAGGTTCAATTTCGTTCATAGCAAAGTTGTTGGTAATTTTTCAATCTTCGTAAATACTGAAAGTGTCAAGAATTATGAAATTTCAAGCCAAAGAGAAGCAAATCCATTTCTGTAACTTTGTATCGATATCAATAAGCTTTCGCAGTAACTGCAACATTTTGAAACTCGAAGAGTGAATTTTATCTGTAAAAATGTTCTCCCAAAATATCATCGATAGAAGTGTGAAAAAAAAAATATCATAGAGCAACCACTAGCGGGCAAATGGGATCACAAATAATTGGTATACCGAGTTTACGACAATTGTTAGGAGTGACTTATTGTGTCAGGATGTAACAAGTATCAGAGAGAAAAAAAACAACTATAAATGTGTAGCATTTCATGATCTTACCGTGCAAATCTTTCCAAAATCATATCAATCGTTTATCCGTGAGTTTTAAACCAACAATAACAAAAAATGAGGAGTCTGCGTCGCGACTTAACGCCTTCGCATATATATCATGTACTTTCTGCCAGGAATTTGTTCACCCCTAGATCGTGAGATTTTTTTTTTACCTTCCGAAGTCTGTAAACCGTTGTGAAATACGTCATATGGTTCGCTTATTCCAGCATGATTCTGCTACATTTTTATATATGTGATGAGAGGGAGTAATAAAAAAATTCTATAAAGTCTGGGTCGATCGTTCGGGGCTTTAGATTCGGCACGTATGTCCCTTGGGCGTATACAAGTTTTTCGCATATTCTGTCGTTCGTAAAAATATACATGTTAGTATTCTATATATTTGAGGCCAAGTGAAAAAATTTGGTTTTAAAAGTCAATAGACTCAATTTCTTTAATTCACGATGCTCGTTCCGATCAGATTATGAATATTCTGTATCTCAGCAAATAACCAGAAAAATACGACGAAAATTTAAATTCATAAAGAATACAATGAACGTTAAGAGCTTGTAAAAACCTTAAAGAAACAAAAATATCTCAATCATTTTCTTTTTGATGCTGGGAACATTGTATCCACTACAATAACTTTTGATTCATTTGAAAATCCATATTGTTATCAATAAAAGGTAAAAATTGTAATAATAAAAAAAATTATATGAGCTGTGGTTGTGGTGGTCCTTGTGAAGCAAAAGAAACATTTTGCAATTGGGGATGAAATTATTTTCTCATAGCCTCAATATGTCATCGGTTTTTCAAAAACTTTAAGAAATAATGTACAAAGTATGATCTCCCAGGTGTACGTAAGCTCAAAACCAAACTGCAGAACAATTTTGATTTCGTGCAATGCAGTGAAATGTTGTCCCTCAAGTTGTACTCTTGGCTGTTTTGTTGCAAAACAGTTTTTGCAGCTTATTTCTGGGAATGAATAATTTGCTTCTTGGTCTATAATCAATTTTGTCATAAGGGGAGGGAGTCGTTTTTCTGAAGGGAAACTTTCAACGAAATTCATCAAAAAGTTTTGGAAACCAGCAACAAATTACATAGTCACGAGTATAATTTTTTATGTTGGTGAAGCTTCGATCGATCCAAGTTTTGCTTAGCGGTTGAATGCACCGAGGGCGAGTTCTTAGGCCCGTTAAATCTCACCCTATCTCTATTTCGTCGTCAGTTGGTTTTCTCCTCCCATGTCTGAAGATCCGCTCGTCCACCCACACTTATCGCTTTATCTTTTTGTCTCTATTTTTTGTTGTCCTCTCTGTAAACTCTTGCATGTATATTCATGATGAAAATCCGAGTGAAAATCGATACAAACTGCTATGACCAGCTAAGCTCTTTTTCAATCGTTTCTATTTTGTCGGCAAGCTCGCACCGCCTTGATGGCAGGTTTCATCATGTTTATCAGTTTTTGATGTTCCTCGTCGAATGAAATACTAAGCCCTATAGTTTTCTAACAAAGAAAAAAAAAAGAACGTCAGCCAATTCCTTGCATATGGACTTTGACGGGGCGATCACTCGTATCGACAAAGTCATAAAACTTTCATCTCAACTTTCCTCGAATCATGAATTTATTGTTTGCCAATCAAACACACGATTTCCATCACTTTGTTCGAAATACCGTCATCCGTTTGAAATTTCGCAATTTTCGCTCACATTTTCAATCTTAAATCTCGTAAAATCCGCATTGTCTATCAAGAAAACTTATTTTCTTTCGAGTAAATGACTTATTGAAAGTTTTGGTATTTCTCTACTGTAAGCTGCAAGTCCAAAGTGATATAAGGATTTATTCATATTTTCTATAGATTTTAGTATTCATTGAAATTATGGTCGTCGAGCTACAAGAAGCTTTTTTGAATGGAATTATTTTTGTATGCAACTGAAACATTTTTATTTGAATAAATATATATATTTATTTACTTCATTCAATGTTTCTTCACGTTTCATGCTTTATGGGAAACCTTGAATTTTTAAAACTAACTCTGGAATGTCTAATTATCTTCGCTTTAATTATTTTGTGAAGTATCTGAGTAACCCACACCAAGTTATATTTATAAAATATAGCTTGCTAAGTAGCTTTCAGCTCATTTTCTTTATGTTCTTCGTAAGCAAATCAAGCTTTCAATGGTTTTATTTATCTGTCAGAAGGAATAATTACACTTTAGCTGGTTTTCCGAACAAGTGTATGTGCGAATAAATTTTTAATAGGAGCATTTCTTTAACATTTGCAAGCGATTGACGTATAAATTAACTTTTAGAAATGACTACTTTTTTGCTTCCATACCACACTGGGTCTCATTGTTTTGATCGACTTCTGATTGGTCTAAACCCGATAGAGAAAATAGTATTTTTTTTTTACTTTAGTCGGACTCTTCTCCTTTCCCACTCTCGTTTTGACTCTTTGTTTTCTCTGTCGATGAAATTACCATGAATAGCTTGTCACTCGTATCCATTAATTAAACGAGTAATTGCCCTCGTCCGCCCAGTTCGTAATTGCTTGTTGCATGAATTATTATTTTTCCTATGGCGTAAAATTCAAACATCTTTCGTCATTTCTTTTGTACACGAAGAGAATTAAAACTGAAAAATTATCGTTGCAGAATAATAACGGGTGACAGCTTAAAGTTTTGGAAGATTTTTAAATTTGAATAATTGAAAAATTTGGTGAGAAAAAAATAAAATAAAATGAAGTTCATATTTACATTTTGCATCTAAAAAAATGATCTAGAATTTATTTTTAATTTTTTTCTTATACCGAACAGTATATATGCTCTCAATAATCAGCGTCCCAACGATGTGGAAATTTAAACTGTCGTGGTGTGCAACAAAATTCATTCTTGTCATTCGTGTTTTATCGAACAATTGCGTATAGCGTTCGCCTGCAAAGGTTGCATAATCTTTTATTCAGTTGCAATAACTGATTCCGCTTAAAATATTTGAACAATTTGAAAAATTGATAAAATTTAATAATTATTAGTTGCGTTTCAACGATGCAAACTCCAGCAACAAACGTCCTGAGCGAGCTAAATATAAAATTTTCCTGCAGAGCTCATCAGGCATTGAAAAACTGCCATTGTTCTTTCATTATTGTTAATCAACACTATTATCAACTATTAAAAAAATGTTCATTATGCGCTCAACATTAATTCGATCCGCTTTTAATGAAAATGTATTTCGTTATACTTTAATTCCGCTCAGGCATTATCAAACAGAGAATTCACGTATTCATATTGTCAATAGAAAATAAAATTTACATACGTTGCTATAATGTTCAATTGTTTTATTTGGAACGAAATAGAATCCAGGATCAGCAGTTTTGCTCACATTCATATTTAAGTCTTCATTAATTAATGAAGCTATGAAATAAGCGACGAATATAGAGAACAAAATGTCCTTGTTTGTTTTTCCATTTTATTTTATTTTTTTGATCTCAGTGTGATATGAGTTGAATATAATGTCCGTTTCTATTGTACGAAACTTTAAGGAGGGTGAATCACGACAATACAATGTTGCCATGCTCAACCATGTTGAAAATATAAAAAAAAATTCAAAAAGATAAGAATTTAATAAAATTTGGAAACTGTATTCTTTAATAATATATATGACAATACAAATTTTTAAAGATTTTTCCACCACGTTGTATCCGAGTAAACGATGTGGTAAAAAATTTGGAAAAAATTTGTTTTTCTATACTTGTTGCCAAAGAATGTTATCACTAAATTTTATCAAATTCTGATTATTTTGGTCTCGTGATCCAACCTCTTTAAGTGTTATTTTTGTATGTTTGTTTTTTTTTTATTTTGTTCGATCGAGTTTCCAACGTGAAAAATGTATCCGAGTACTTAAAACAGTGGAAATTTCTGAATTCGTATATAACAGATCGCATTGGAAAGTTGCATGGAATCGCGAATTTTCAATAAATTTTCGACCTCCAGATTTTCAATGCTCGTACCCCGGAATATTTACCGATATTCTCGTCTACCTCTGGAGGTCACTCTTTCCGTTGATGATACTATGCAGATATCCATTCACATTCTCATCAATCGAAACTTGATAAATGCTCAATTTTGATGATGATAAAACAGGAGCTTTGTCCAATCCTTTTACTGTTATATGAACCCATAGACTCTCTTTCTTCTTTTTTTTTTACGAAAATATTAGTTTTTTTTTTTAATTTCTCTCATGTCTTCTCTAATTTTTGATATTGTAGACAACGTTTGCATAAGTATTTACGAGTTGTGGGAAGTTTGTGCGTCGTTTTTTAACGAGACTCGTGATGGTCGTTCGTCTTCACCCTTAATAATTAAAAAACGTGTTTTATTTATCACGCACCTTTTCGTATTTCCAAGATCTTCTTCACTAACGAAGAATATGCTTCGCTGTCGTAACCTAAGAAAAAAACCTTTCTTATTCGGTTTTTTTTTTCAAATTTGTACTTTCTTTTTTTTTTTTACATACCGTTGACGAATATGAGGAATTTGGCGCATTTTCATTACTGAATTGTTGAAGTTGAGAAGTGCAAATGCGAATGGTTTTTTCTTTGCGATTTAAACAAAAGTAAGAATCAACAATTATAATTTTACAAGTTGAACTACTTCGAATTATAAATTTCTTTGCGTTTATACAGCAGTGAAATATATTTCTCAGATCATTATCGTGTACCAATCAATGACGTTTTTTCCCAACAGAACAAACATGACGGTTGTGTATATATGTCAGTGTTTGCTTGTGGAACCCACTTGAATCTCGAAGTTGAATTTAAAAAACTAGTCTTCGTCGAACCGAATTTTTTAAAATAGTGTGTAAAAATATGTTTGAAAAATTGAATGTTGAACTTCTTTCCGTGTTTTTAAACCTTTGATGTACATTAGTTATGAGTCATGCTTAATTTTTTTATTTCATTTTACATTATTCACGTGGATAGCATTAAATATGAATGAGATAAAGGAAATATTTCCTGATATAATGGAGTGCATTTGAATAACGCGATGTTCACCATAGTGCCGTAATGTTTCTGTGCATTTATTACGAATGTTTTTTTTTTTTTTATCTCGGGTTTTGCCATTACCGGACGTCGGTCATTCGTATTCTTCATTCGTTAGCACGTACTTCACATTAGCGGTTGAATCGCGTGTTCGAGAACAGTTTCTCGATTGGCTAGTCGTAAATTTACCATAAACCCCTTATCCCTTATTCTCCATCCCCATTTCCGTACCCGCGTTACTTCATCAACGAACATCGCAGGACCGTTTTACCTCGATCTCGCGCTCACCTCACACACCCTTAATGTTGCAACGCCGACTCTAATAAATCGCCTAGAATTGCACGTGTTCCACATTGACTATAACGGGCCAACAACCCTGCATACGGACTTGCCTTCTGATTTTTTGCCGCTCGATATTCCCCGTACGTTTTGTTTTACTTTCTCGTATACAGGAAGCTTTGCTACGTCGATAAAAAAAAAACCCATTATCTGGAAACAATAATCTTTTGAAATCATAGAGCAAAGTTGCATTCGGCAACAGACGTCCGAGGTAAACAAATAAAATTCTGGGAGTATTTTAGGGTTCAGAAATATGTTACAAGGTGTTTTTTTTTTTTTTTCGAAAATCGTAACAATTTTCACAATGATATTTCGGGTCCTAGATAATTGCTCGAAGGAGCAAAAATTTTCATTGCAATTATACACGGATTCATTGAAGCAAATCATTTCTTTTATTGTAATTACTTCAAATTATGAATTGATTACATTTTTTTTCCCGATACGATTTCATGGACCGTTATAGCGATAATAGCATTTTAACTTCCGTTATGTACCTATTACATGCACGTTCTACTTAGATCCTTATTTTTTTGTTTGTTTTTGTAAGGACTGAGAAAAAAAATTGTTGCTCGAACAAAACGATCTTTGTTCGATAAAAAATGTAGTTTATCCAACGAAATAAAAGTTTTGAGGATGTAATTTAAAGATGAAAAAAAATACAGACTCTGCGTGCTTTGTTACTTAGATCTATGCACACGTACCGAGACTTTAACCAATTAAGCGCAATCATTACTCAAGTTGTAATAGAGTTGGATGGCCTAGTACAAGCACGAGATCTTTCTGTCGGTCGGAGATGGAAGTTGTCTTACACCGAGGTGGATCAGTGCAAAGGCAGGGTGAGATGCATTTGAGTCGAGAGATCTATCTCCGTATGAGCGAATATATAGACCCCGACGATGGGTTTCCTTTCCCTGTAAAGAGTCATTCTTTCCCTTATTCTCTCCTTTTTCCCATCCTAGTCCTCGCTACTTGCCTCACCCTCTTAAGGCAGAAACTGAATCCTGGCAAGACATACGAGCTCAATTTATCGTTCGTTCCCAAGCGGATAATAATCCAAGATCGAGAGGGACATGACTCAGCTTCACTCCGACCGTTTGCACGAATTGCGTGTATAATTTATATATTACACACATATGCGTCGGGACATTGCTGTGTGAAGTACAATCGGTGTTAATTTGAACTCCCTATAACTTTTCGCCAATTTTCGTTCTTTCGTCAATATTTCGAAAGCAGAATTTAAGGTTACGGGTCAATTGGGATCTCGCTCCCGTGAGGGCGAGGCAGATAACCGCAAAATTCAACTTCAAAAATTCGAAGTGAAGTTACACGACTGATCCATAGTCTTGAGTTGGGAATTTTTTTTTTTTTTAATATTACCATGTAGATCATCCCATTTGAACTCTGCATCGTGGGAGATTCTTGGAAACTAAACAGCGTTATAACATTTTCAAATGACAAACAGTAACGTTTGCCTCTTTTTCGCTCCCGAACGTGAGAGATCGAATAAAAAAAGGTAATCGCCGTTCTAATTAATGTCACATCGATATCGCAATATCGGGTTATTTTAAGCTTGAAAAAAAAAAACAACACCAACGACGCCCGTAGTAACTACCGGGACATTATTAAAGGATCGATTTTCTGCGACACATTTATAGCTTTCCAACAAATTTCTCTTGTTTTTCGTTGAATGAGAAAGTCAACGACTACAAGACAAAATACACATTGCTCTTAAATTTTATACAAACTTTGTCGGGGAGTAAAGGCAGATGATGGGAAAACGTTTCAGTGAGAACCCCTCAAAATTTTCGATAAACTAGTTTCAAAATTAGTCCAAGTTTTAATTACAATGCGATATTTTTGCGATGTCGTGTTATTGAAAAATAAAACACAAAAAATTTCCTCGAACATAACAAAAAGTAACAACAGATCGCTCAATATTTTTTCGTTAGTTTTTTTAATTCGTAAATTTAGGAATGGGCCTCATGCGAAAACAAATTCTACTCTACTACGGTTTTAATTGCTCTCCTATCCGGAGGATTTTTCCGGTGGATGGCTTTGTTAAAAAAAAAAAAAAAAAACCAAAGAATAAAAGCCAGTGTTTTTGACACTCTCACTTCTACGGTTTATTTTCAGTCCACCTCTCTTAATTAGAATCCACAGTTTTGGTGGATTCGACGAACCTTGTAAACCAGCGAGATTGCAGCTATGCTCCAACGAGCAGGCGATATTAAATTCAAATCGATAATGCGCCTCAACGAGATGCACTACAATCGAATTCAACTTATTATTGAATGGGAATAATGCTCATTTTTTTGTATCCGGCCTTACTTTAGACCTGAGTGAATCTAAAAAATAAAACAGTATGTAATTAGACTTTGCTTTCTCGCTGTTTTCTATGAATATATACATGTATACATACTTCTCTACATTCAGTCTAAAAGATCTATTGTAACCTCTGCACTGCAGTAGTGCGTGTCGTTGTAGAATGTGTAGGACGTGAATCTGTTCGGAGACACAATTGACGATGAGAGTACCGTGTTCGTTTTTACTCCTGTAAACACTCTACGTGACCTCTTTCCTTCAAAAACATTATTCTTGACGAGGGACATGTATCATTGGTTGAATTATTTTTTTCTATCCATGTGGTTGAAAAACATTTATGCATAAATGATACATAAAAATAACGAGAACACAATGTGTAGATGAGGAATGTTGCAATCGTGAAAGAGGCGATGCACACATCGTCCGGAAGACTTTAACTCCTTGGGTTTTTTTTTAAGCTTCGGTTGATTGGTTGTTAGTAAAAATTTTGCAAACGTTTTATAAAGCAAAACTTTTTAACTCCAAGTTCGTCATAAAAAGAATGATTAATTTTGTCTAACGGTAAACTACTCGAGAACGTTTAAACACCTCGATTATTTAAAATATTTCGTGATTTGCATTTATCTTTAGATATCGTTAGTGCTCCTGTTAATGGACTAGCCAGAGCACATCAAAATTGTTCACTGCTTCAGACTCAATACTTCAACACTTCTTTTTTTATGCAAGGTAACGAAGCTAAAAACAAAATGTTGCCCCATTCTCAGACGAGTTTTTCTGATTTCCCGGAGGAGGAAGTAAAAAAAAATTCTTTTCATTCAGCAGGGGGGTGCTTCAGACTTTCGACCACCGTTCGGGGAATTCATGGTAAAAGTTATCCTGGATTCTTGAACCAGGTCCGAAATTCTCAGAGGACTGCAAAAACAAAAGAGGAAAATTTTTTTCCCTTCTTTTGGATTCAAAATTCTTGGTTGTTTCCGACAATTATACTTCTTTGCCACGAACGTGGTTGACTATTTAATTTTCTTGAGCTGCAGGGCAACTTGTTTCATGTGGTTGTTCGACTATCCTCAGATTCTTCGTCTTATTTTTGTGCCCCAATTAGTAATCTGTTTTACAATAAAATATTTAATAAACCTGTTAACCGTTTCAGCGGTTTATCCGTTGCATGGTTTTTACATTGGCCATCGAACTTCTCGTCTGAGAGATTTTTTGGTCACAATTCGCAAACCCTCCAGGGGTAAAACTTTTTGTACGAACAAACCCTGATTCTGCCTCTGGGCCATTACCATTTCTAAGAGGCCAGAGGGAAAACCTTCCATTTTACGTTCAATTAGTATTGCTACAAACTTTTGGCCCTTTTTTTACCATAGGCAGGTGTTGTTAGAACGATAAAACTGAAAACTACATTGAAGTCACGGTTAATATTTTAGAAGCAAATGGGTCAGGGTTGTAAAAGACTACGTACAACATAAGCAAAGATATTTGTGTTGGGGTCGTGATAAAAGTTTCTTACTCAGATGTAGCGATGTGTCATTTATATATTTATTTTTTCATTTTAGTTCTTTGTATAGTCCTTGTTAATATGGATGAGGGTAATCGTCTAATCTCGAATAATCTGCAATGATCGTTTCGTCAATTAATCATCATCCAAATTGTTCTCATTTTATGTCCTTCGCGACGATAGAAAGACCAATTTATGGCTCATTTTGATGGGTGTTACAGATTGATGTCAATCGTAATTCGTTGTCCAGTCGAGGGATTATTAATTCGTAACCCAGTACTCTTTGTGCTTCGAAAACTATCTGTATATTAAGAGCCTCTTCATTATTGTAAAGCTATTTCAGAG
The DNA here is from genome assembly GCA_948107755.1 of Campoletis raptor. NCBI lineage: Eukaryota > Metazoa > Arthropoda > Insecta > Hymenoptera > Ichneumonidae > Campoletis > Campoletis raptor. The sequence continues at coordinate 17,795,781 of OX403622.1, forward strand.
ATCCTCGGTCGTAACCATTGAAGGGTGGGTACGACCATTTTCGTACGACTTCTGCTCCTCTGGCATATTGGCCATTTTTTTCTGTGGTTATTATTATTCCTTCACTGAAATTCCCCACGATCCAAACTACGAGGGGAAACATCAGATTTCACGTTCAGAGAGAAAGTCCAATTGTCGAAATTGCTCGTTACGATGCTTCCCCGCACATCGTCGTAACAGCAATCTTCAAAATTACTCCCTTCCACATTTGATCCATATTGGAGTTGGCTTTGCCACAAATTACGAGGTTGAGGATTATAATTTTCCCCAGATATTATCGCGCGTATTATGGAGCTGCATTCTGATATTTTCTGATTAACAAAAAACCACAAAATTAATATCATTTACTATAGAACTTGATGCTGAGGACTCTGCCAAGCTAAACCAGATATCAGACGGACAAGAATATTTAATAAAGAACAAAACGTTTTTCATATTTTTTCGTTATTTTTTTGCATTATACATGATTTATTTTTCTTAAACTAAATTATTCGCTAACTACACTATGATCTCCCGGTAGAAGAATTCGAGTAAGTAAATCTACAGTCCAAAGCACCACCAATCAATATTGACATTAGTGGATTTCGAATCTAGTTTGTTTCCTGACTATAACTATTGATGTATTTGATGGTGCCAGAATTTTTTAATTTTCCAGCTTTTGTCTGTTATTGGACTTAGTGCTTACTCCGTACACGTTATCACAACTAGGTTGTCCCTTTCTTCCACTTCATGGAGGTCGACCACTGTGTCGACCTTTTGTTATGCAGATTTCGGAGATGAGAAGCCGTGAAATACGAGGCAAATCTACAGTCTTAAGCAAAAGTATCAGAAACCTTGTTATTTTTTTTCTTCGCCGAATGTTTTTTAACAATGGTGCATTCCTTAGAATGCTGTCCATCGTTTGATAGTAACTTTTCGAGTTCAATGACGTATTGTATTGTTAAAACTTTTTATTTAACGGTAAGTTCACATTTTGCACTCGCTTTTATCATATCCGGTGTCATCGTTGTGCTGATTTCCATTGTTTTTATTATTATTATTTTTTTATAAATATTTGCCATTCATATAATAATGAAAAATATCAAGGTTTGCAGAGGACTCGAAATATTTTCCGCCAAGACTGTATTTATATTTTCTTCGTTCTCGACGGTTTCTTCTTTTTCCTTGCGATAACCCCACTGTTGTATGCAGTACTTTTTCATATTTTTTAAAATCTCTCCAACGTTTGAGCCTTTGAACTAGAATCACTGATAAAAGCAGGAATATCGATGATTTATTTTTGCTCTACTTTGGAAAAGTATTTGTGAACGTTTTGAAAATGTTAGTGTGTCTTATTTCGGTTTTTCCACATTGTATTTATCCGCTTTATCCTCAAAGTCCCGAACCTGTGTTGACAAACTTTCGCCTGTTTCATACAGTCGTGTTGTTCTGGGGGACAAGGAATATACGATAGCCTTTCGCACGTGCACACTGGTGGTTTCAAGGTGTTAGGTTTGACATGCGAAACTCAATAAACAGGCTTCCTTCATTCAGCCTGAAAAGTTGAGAGAAAAGGGAAAGCACGAGTACTGGGAAAAGCAAAGTTACCATGAAGGTAAAGTTCATAGTAATTTCGCTACAAAAGTGGAGTCATGTTGGGTGACGATTAATACTTGAAAAAAAAAAATCTGAATAGCGATGCTGTGCATAAATTAGTTGCATATACAGTGTCGTTTTTTTCTCTTCCAAAGATCAACCACCACGAAGAATTTTTTTTTTTTTTAATTTCTGGTATCTGCTTCGAATCAACTTTTAGTCAACAGCGTTGGCGAACGCGTTGTGAATTACTATACTTGGTTCGAAAGATGTTTATTCAATAGCGCTATAATAAGAAACTTGAGAAATATAGAGTTCAAGTCTTTGAGAATCGATGCGATGGCTACAGCGGGTTAAATAGTGAATATTCCGAGATTAATGCTCAATAGTAAGTGAACTGTTTCGTGAGAAACCTTCATGTGGATAATATTGCAGCACAATCCAAAGGTATAAATTTAACATTTGACAAGAACAATCAACATTTCTTCATTTTTTTATCGTATATTTTACTGGTTGAATGAAGAAAGTAGTTTTTTTTCTCTCCTGGATGAAAATTTTATTTCACTGCCATTCATGGAGCAGTTACTCGACAATACACACATTGCGGAACGTCTCATTCTACTTCGCTGACGATTTTTTTTCCCCATCGAACCCCCATTTTATCCGCAGACTGGGATCTTTATTCTCATTTTTATATCTCCGTGACGCCGTCACAATATAACGGTCATATCCTCACATTATGCTACATTTTTTTATTGCAAAACATTTAACGGACGTATCATACTTTATTATTATTTTCTCATGTCGAATCGCGTCAGGCTTTCAGAACGTCAAAAAGTTTATTCATCCAATACATGACTGGATATGGACGTAATAATAGAACTGAACGATTCACGGCTGGAAATAACGATCGGTCAACATTAACGATCAATTCATCGACCATGAAAATTGCTTGGAACGTGGATCTACTCCCTATTTTTCTTGTCACGTTTTTCCTCGCTTCAATTCGTATCCAAGTGTCCACTAAAATGCTCTGACCAAATCCATTGTCAACTGTACATTTTTCTCACGTCTATCGTTCAGACACTGCTGTGTACGCCTATAGCTTTTTCATGATTTCACAACATCAAATGGACCTTCAATTTTTCTAGCTTCGTGAACATTTTCCATATTTGGAGCAATGTATTCATCCCTACGGTATACGTATCAAGTGAATATCATATTTCATGGGACGGTAGCATATAAATGTGGATAGAAATATCGGTGTTATAAAGTGTCTAGTTATAACTGTAACCCAGCCGAACAAACTCCAGTGTTTCAGTTTTGCGTTTTTCACAGTTGGGCGTCTGCGTTCGAACATGAAGCATTTTAGGGGTATTTTGTTGTCCGACGCTATGAAATACATGATAGTAATGGACGTTCACGAAATATATCGTTTGAAAATGAAATTCGAAATTTGACACAGGGTTTCCTTTTTTTCTTACGTTTATTTTTTTTTATCATACCTTTTCTCAAAGTGATGTACTTTTTCTGTCTTCAATCCTCTGTCGATACTACGAAAAATATTACATTATTGAGGGATTTTGGTAAAAAAGAGGTATGTGAACGCCCAGTCCATTAAACTTTTTTTTCTTTTTTTTTTTATCAAAGTACTGACCTAGCTCTTTTTTTCTTTGTAGTCTCCTTTCGACCCTCTATTTCATTGTTTTTTGTGAACTCCGATAAGGAACGAATGCCGCTCAAGGCAGAAGTTTGATCCAGGGTCACATTGGACGATCGTAAAGCAAACGTAAGATGACGCTCATCAAGATAATGCTCCGTATGGTTTCCCAAACGACGGTAAATTCGATGTGGGACGATTTGTTACTCAAGATGTTGGACCCAATTTCTTGATTTTCTACGAAAGAAAAAGCTCCTTTATCCTACAACCTGAGAAAATGTTTCTAGCACTGAGGAAAAAAATGTTGGATCAAACAAATATATATTATTACGGGGTGTCAATAAAATTTTTGTTAATTACAATATTGCAACGGAGTGAACAGTTGAGCTGGTTCTTTTTTTTATTTATTTAAAAAAATACTAAACCACACATTCATTCTGACTGAAATTAATTGATATATAATCGCGACGATCTTTTTTTGTTAGTGTGGGAACCTATGAGCGTAATTTTGGAAAATGAAAATAGGGTTTTATAATATATTTATCATTTTCCTATCATCTTCATACCTATACATTCATAATTTTATGAATGAACTATAAACGTTTTTTTCATTATTTCGAATTCCCATGATTTCGGGGAAGCTTAATAGAATTTAATATTGTATAGTGCCATGTCGTGTTCATGGTAATCAGTTTTAGTGTTGGTAGAGAATTTGCAGAACCAACCGAACTCAGCTACTTCGTGCAAACCAGTGGTTTCCTAGTGATGATCGAGCTTTCACGCATAAACGTTGGTACGTGCCCATTGAGCTTGAATAAAAGCCTACAACCACGGGAGAGAAAATCCTCGACTTAACCAGTTATCCAGTCGAACCGACTCTCTCTCGAATCTCTCACCTCTTCGACGTTCATTGCCACGTTTTCATCACGTTCGGATTCATTGAAAACGCTCTCAACCGTGAAACTTCGAGATCAACTGGTGCCAGCCACCTTTCTCTTTATCATGAAGGTTTAAATAAGCTTTTCGTTGAGCGGATTTGTAAATCACGTGGTTTTTCTGCAAGTCTGGATCCCGCGATTGTTCATACAGCTTGTGATTTAGTTGAGTTTGTTCTTTTCTTTTTTTTTTTTTTCAAATTTTACTGTTACTGGTCGACTTCTCTATAACAAAGTTTTGAGTGATGTTGCGGACATCTGTGGAGCTTAGGTCCATAACTTGAGATGTCAAGGGCGAAGAATTGGAAGAGAAAGGAAATTGGCTGTTGAGGTCTCTGAGAAGGACTTTACAGATGTTTTCAAACTTGTTAGGAAAATTGAAGTGTTCATCAACCATATAGACGTTCAATCTCGAGACAAGTTCCTGAAGTTCTCGTTTATTTTCTCCATCCACCTCTTTCTGTTTCATCTTTCAAGGTGCACAGACGTTTCGTGTCTTTTGTTTCGTTGAGACTCTACCGCGCGAGCTCTTTGCATATTTGCAAGATTATAATATTTCACATATTTCTTGATTTTCATTAAGTTGTTGACTTTTTATACGACATGAGAGACTGATGTACACAGGTATTCTGAGGATTTTCCTACCACGCTTTAATAAAAATTCGAGTGTCATGACGACGCGGAGACAAGTGGCAGGCAGGGAGTTGCTGGTTAATATTGTCGCCTTCTCTCGTTGTTTGATGCTTCCGCACACATGGTAAGCAACGTTCGGCCTATCAACGTACGTCTGTTTCCTCTTTTCTCTTCTGTCTACTTTGAGGTGTGTCTGGAAATCCGCTTTCGTGATGAACCTCATGAAATTAGATTGATCCCATCCAAAAATACTCAAACGTATATCGTTGGCCTCTTAAAACTGAGTCAGAGATTTGCATACGTATAAGCTTACCAGACATTTCTGATGTAAAAATGGCTCATATTTCGCACACATTTGAAGGTTTTTACGATCCACTAGTATCGTTCTCGCATTTTTTAAATTGTTTATTTTGTTTTTCAATTAGGATCATATAACTCGACGCTTTATGATGTTATTAATGAGCTCGGGATGTCGCAGAACAAATGAAAACATCCCATAGAGCAACAATGTCGCACAATTGATTTTGTGCAGTAACAGACCCGATGTCCTTTGCTTTTTGTCATTTTCCTGCGAACATCATCCCGATTCTTCGTACTCTTTTATTTCTTATGGTTTTCGTAAAAAATCATAAATGTTACCCGCATATTTTTGATCCTATAGGTTTTAAGTCTCTTTTTTCTTGAAAGAAAAGAATTTCGCGGGGATAAAATGATCGATTTATTGGATTATTTAGTCTTTATATTCTTTTATTCCTTGGGATAAGGGGAAATAGGATTTTCTTACATCTAACCATTAAATATTGAGTGTTCGACCCAGTCTGCGTACACTTCACGATCTTCTGCCATTTTCAATATCACCTAAATTGCTTTTCATTATTCGTTTTCAATCGGAGCGAGCAAATTTTTGTCATATCGCGTTAGCGTGCTGACCTGATAGGACAAAACGATTAGCGGCCTGATAAAAATCGAAATCTTTGGTAACAATTGTTATCAAGAGTTGCAAGAAAATATAAAAAAATGAAAAAACTTGAACGATGGGTTGATTCAATGTAAAGTATAAAACATAGTTAAAAAAACTATTATTGCTCGTGATGAAGGTCAACGTAAGGAGGAATGCGATAATCTCAGTGTAGAGGATTATGAGAGGAGCTGAAAGCAAGACGCCAACTAATATGAATTTTTTTTTCAATAGAAATTGGGGATTGAAGAAAAAGGGAAGTGATAAAGAAAAAAAACCACAACAACGTTTATATAACGGCACTGGAGGAGATCTGTTGATTTTAATTACAAGATAAAACCACAATTATCAGTTGCAAGAAAATTTAGAAAAACAAAGTAAATGTAAAAAGCGCAAAGATGCAGTACAATGCTATAATGATAAGAAAACTTTTGCTCGTGTTATCTACGAAATAGATTGTGAAAATGCCAATAAATTTTGACAGCCGATGCATTTAAGGTAAAGGTCAGACGGTCAGCCATATTTTCTTTGACGACTTTGTACTCGAGTCATTTTTGGCAAGACATTGAAACTTGCTTTTGTTCGAAAACTATATAAATTCCAATAAAAAAATATTTTAGTAATCGCGACAGGAACAATCGAAAATCGTTCAACTGTGACGACGACACGGTCGAATGGCCACAAATGTTGTATCAAGTACGTGGGTGCACAATAATTTAAGAGCTTAATCGAGGATACCACAATATATATTCATAAACGCGAGTTTTTTTTTTTTTTTAATACGTAATTGGGATACACGAGTGTCGAGAGTTTACCGATTATTCAAATTACGCTAGAGACGAGGTCGAGGGAAGAAGGAATTGGGTGAGACATTGGGTAATGGGTGTGGGGTTCGTTTCGACCTCTATTATTCATACAATATCGTGCTTTAGCAGGGATCTCATAGACTGAATAGCTGTATAGAATAGGTTTGAATATTGTTGTTGGTGTAGACATTGGTCTTTCTTATGACAATAATGGTATAGCGCTAATGAATAAGAACACTGGATTTCTATTGTGGTTATAGCCTGTAAAGAAGACCAAATAAATCTGTGGATCAAAATACACCAGATTATAAAGATCGAGTGAATAATTAATTTTTCCATGAAGGTCGACAAACTTTACAAGTCAATAGTTTTTGTACTGAAAAGTTTTATCATCTTACGTCAGATCTTGATTGTATTAAGGAATTAAAGATTTTCACATTGATAGCCTGTCGATGTAGATCATCGTTGGATACTTTTTGGTTCAATCGTTTTAGCCAGAGCCCCTTTATGAGAATAATGCAAACTCGATAGTATGGAGAGCCGTAAATATTGAAACATTCGATTACGCGTCACATTCAGATTTCATTATAGTGCAATGGTTTCTTTAGTCTTTTTAATATTTCCAAGGACACGTTGGTTCTAGACTATCGAATCCAATTATATCCGATTCTTGCATAACTTGCCGTCTTGGTCAAATCAAAGACAAATGGATGGCTGATTACGGCAAGGTTACGTGTCGCGGATATCACCTTCATACGTGTCTCTAGATTGATACCAATCGGGAATACACCTCCAAATGTCGCTCTTAAGCGGATACTAACACATATATGTGTAGTCGACCACAAAGGAAAATCGATTGAACTGAAGCACTGTTCTATCCTCTAATTAAGCATGCACATGTCTGCACTATCGACTGATCCGTGGTGTGTCTTTGCTCAACATCACTTCCAATAACGAAAATGATTAAGTCGGCGATCCATTAATCCGTGTGTTGTTTCTCCATCCGGTAATATTTTATTCATTTGAAATTTTTTAAATTCTTGTCATTTTACGTATATCCTTTAATTACTTTGAAAGCTCTCCGAATGTGATTCTCCCAAATTTATTTCTTATTTTGTTCCTCAACGAAGTTTCTACAAACTTACCACGTACATTCTTTTTTGTACGCTTCACCCTTTCAATATTGCAGTCGAATGCTTAATCAACAAAGAATATTATTTATTTAAAAAATGCTGTCATTTAAAAACTAACAAGTTAAAGTAAAAATCATCTTGTGTATTTCTAGAAAATCTATTGAGGAACAAAACAAATTATGCTACATTATAAAATATCTTGAAACTTACGGATTATTTTTATTCATAAATACGTTTTAAATACTGCCTCTATACCTTGCGTTCTTTTTTTTTTTTTTTACTTACCTGTTGAATAAAGTTAAATTCATCCTGTTTTATTATTGTCGTATAATCGCCTAACGTTCCTTTAATGAAAGTCCATAATGACTAACTGCGTTGAAACCTTCTGTTTAAATTACGTTGGTATAAGCCGGTTCACCAACTATATCTATTGTTTATGTCTATCTAGCATGTACGCTAAGCTACGACTTTCCCTGAATCACCGATTCCCTAATATGTCGCTTTTCCTGATCCCCGTTCGTCATTATTATTCCATTTTCTTTCGTGTCGTGGACGCGAATTTCTCAAGGATTTCTGAGACACTTTCTTCATATAAGTAAACTTCGTGTGTCACTAGGGTGGTTTTTTACGATGACAGAAGGGTGGCGGAGAGCATTGGGGTGTACAAGAATCTTGGTAGGTAATTACATTACCATACATTTGGTATTTGCTGATCTTCATACTTTCAACGAACTGATGCTATCCTTGTTATCAATCAAATTCTATCGAATGTACGTTACCAGATATTCAATTTCTTGGAATCCAGAAAATCCTTGGATCATGCTTCGTATGGTTTTTTTCACTTCCGTTTGATTGACGGTTGTTTAATATTTTATTTTTATTTACTATACATTCGATCCCTAGCTGAGATCGAATTAGGAATGGGTTCGAACGTTACTTTTATACGGTTTTGACGAAAACTTCTCACGCTGGCGCTGGAAGCAATTTCTTTTTGTTTTTTTTGTTCTTCAATCTATTTTCACAGTTGAGCTGCGGTTTTGCCGGAAGCGTAGATATTCATGCAACATATTTTCCCTTATCGTCTTTCCTATGGAGACTCTCAGATTTAATACAGCTTCCATTTTTGATCTTTTTCATTTTCTTCTACTGTATTCTTTTCGTAGTGTCACAACCGATAAACTCTTACTCCTTTTTCTTTTTCCCTGAAGCTAGTATCGCGTGTACTCCAGTCTTTCTTATATAAAACATCAGGTAAAGCTCTATAACCCAATCTTCTGGTGCTGAGACTAGCTCTCGTGATTTATTATGTTACGAGAAAGAAAACAGAAAGAAAAGACCGTCTCTGAAGTCACGACGTACTCTAGTCTAGAATTGTAATGATAATTAATAAGCAAAACAGAAAGTTTAGTTAGTACGATTTTATATCGACCATTCATTATAGACTGACGCATTCAAAAAGACAAAAAGTTCCTGACACCGCTGCTCGGAACAACCTACGTTCCGAGATATATGTTTCGATTCATGGTATTTGCAAATTAATTTCTGTCGTTCCTGCATACGTTCCTTCTTGACAATCTAACACTTACAACAGTTTAAAATCAGAATTACATGCTAGCTAGATTACACGACGTAAAACCAGGGTTTATACTGCGAGGCTTGCCAGTGCTGTTTCAATAGAATCTGAATGTAAACGGGATACGAATCTCTCGTATGAGTGTATTTTCGCCCACTCAGTTGTCTATTTTGCGTGGAATTTTCGTAGAATGTTTGTGTTTAGTTGTAGTGGATCGCTCGAAATATATTCGCATTTGACTGTAAATATATCTGAGTAATGTGCTCATGACTTTCCAGAAACATTCGAACGTAGTTTGTGTATGAAGCGGATTCTCCGTGGTTTTTTAAATGCTCGTTTTTCCAGCTCAAATCGTTCAATTTTAATTTATCGCCAGTGATTTTTTAACTTTCAAATCTTTCCAAATAATTTATCACCACTGAAGACGGATTTTGAAACTGAAAAGTACTCAAAATACAGAAAAATACAAAAGTACCGGTGTCGATTGGCTTTAGTGTACGACGAAGAGTTGAAATAAAAATAAAAATACACTATCAACTGTAATGAAAGCATAAAAATTTGATCAATTGGAATTTAGTCCCTACTATAATAGAAGTAGTAATTGGAGGACAAAGTTCGTTTGGCCTTATTCGTTTTTTGTTTTAATATTCCAATGAAATCCGACCTGAGCAGTAGAATACCGCAAATAAAAGAGCGAAAAAAGTTGTGAACAGCTTGAACTCTCAGGTTGCCAGTATTTTCCATTTATATTACGACTTCCAGACGAAACTTTGACGGTCATTTGATCGACGTAACTGTAAAGTTTCGAGACTTCGTGTATGTAAATTGCGAATCAAATAGATCGTGATCGCGTGCATGTGTCAGACATGACTGTGCAGCGAAATCCAATTTTATGAGTTTAACATCGACGCGTTCCCAGTAAACATGAAAATATCAACTCAAAACACCAAGGAAAAGTTTTAGATTATTTTTAGCCATGTTTAGCTTATAATAAATCGGTTGAAAGTGCTGCTTTCGTGGCAATGTTGAAAAGTTATTGGTTATTACAATTCAGAAGTATATACGAACGATTTTATTTCGCACGCGGTTAAAACGGTTAACAGAGATGACCATTCTTCCGAAGCTAAGAGTTCTAGCAGTAGATATCATGTTCTAATATATCCCAGAATTAAATATTATTGGAAGACTATCTCATCGCAAAGAAAGAAACATTGAGAAACTAAGATGAGCGTGCGATATGTCTGAAAAAACAGCTCACCTGCTATCGTCATTTTGATTTTCCAGCTAAAATTATGTTTCTTTTTTTCGTCGGGTTCGTCTTACAATAATATATTTATCTCATGCATAAATAAAAATAAAAAAACACATGTCCTGGCAATTAAGTAATGAAAAGTCACCGATAGACAGAAATAATTTGTATAATTATCGGATGTCCTTCTGTGAACTACAAAAGTTTTGTAGGAGGCATCTTTTTGGAAAACCTCTTACTTTTCGATTTATTTGAATGCTTCTTCTTTTTTTTTTCTCTTTTAATGGGACACCCTGCGTCAGGAGGGAGCTTGGTCAAAAAATGGTAGTAAAGCTTTTCTACTCGAAATTCAGTCCATACAACTAAAGTTCACAGTGTTGAGCACTCAGTTTGAAGGCCAGTAGCTATGTATGTATGTATGTAAGGTTGTCAGGCCTGATAAAGGTCCCTGAGGTATTGCGAAGTCCTCACGAGATTCCTAAGACCGACGTCAACGTCGTTAAGTTGCTACATGTACTAGTTACATCGTTATCCCCGAAGTCTTCCTTTCCTCCGCCTATTCTTGACCAATGACTTTCAAAATCCCTTGAGTATTTGTTCTCATCGGTCTACGGCGACACCATAGTGCGCCATTGTATGTATGGTTTTTGTTCACTTTGTTTTGATGGTCGAAAAAAGACCCACCATAATCAAACGTAAGACAAAGAATCTTACAGAATGAGTAAAGTCGCAGAAAGGGCGAAAGTAAAATTTCAAATCGGTTAAAAAGCAATTTTTATATTCATTCCAAACTGCAAATTTTTTTTCAGCTCGTGTTTTGTAATTAAGGGAAATTGCACGCTGTGCTACGTTCATGTTTGTCGAGCTGCGTCACATCTCTGCGCACTGTCGCACGTATATTTCTCTTTTCTTTTTAACAACCTTTTATTTTACGTACAATTAAGCCAAGAGAACTCTAGCAAGATATACATTTGGGTAGACAAAAATGAGGAAAAAAAAATATTAGAACGAACAAAACACGCGGCCTCGTGCTCGCTTGATTATTCTGTACGCAACTATTCTGTACATCGGCTCACAAAGAAATGTTAAAGCACTTAAGGATACCGTAGACACGAGAGCGACGATCCAAACTCTATTCCAAAAAGCTTTGACTCGACCAATGCGAAGTCTTTATCTCGCAATTTTATCATATCCTAGTGGTGGAAAAATTTGATTAATTTTTTTAACTCCACATCAAAGACTGAAATGGAAAATGCTTAAAAAAAAAAAAAAACTGAATGAAAATCACTTGTTTCGTATAAAATAAAAATCATGTTATTTAATAAATTTCATAACAACAGTTATATTTCTAGATCTGCTGCAAGTTGACATTAACATTTTCTCCTCAATCAGACGCACATGGCAATAAAACATCGAAGAAAAAATGTTGATCCACTTTTCGTTGACAAAAATATCTTTCTATACAAAATTAGAAACACCAAATAATAAAATGTCCGAAATATTGTAATGAAAAATTGATCGTAAGACTTCTCTGTTAATTCAATGTTTCCTGTTTCTTTCTTAAAAGGAAACTGTTGTAAAAACCGGCCGATAAAGATGGTTTTATTTTACTGAGTTTATAGTTAGTTAGCACTATCACTAACCCATAAAAACTGTCTCTTACGCAGCTATTGATAGGCGAGTCGGTACGTGGCGAAGGGGTTGCCCAATCAAGTATTGACCTCGCCCGAGGTGGCTTGACTTTGGTGATCGCTGTATTAGCCATACATCATTGTCGGTACTTCCTTATTAAAAATATCATGGTTTCATTTGACACCATATTAAGTTCACCAGGAAATAAAAATTTCAATATAATAATAATTATTACTATTACTAGCATCATCGATTTTACGAACATTTTAACTGCGAATTATTTTAGTTTACGGTGGTGGCAGGATTACACAATCACTTTTATATTAGTGCGAATATATTTTAGTTGAAATGGAAATTTCAGTATATTTTCTTGAACATGTAGAGATCGATCATATTAGATGAAAAGTTTGAGTTTTTTTTGTATTCACCAAACATTGGACAAAAAATAATAATTTTTCTGATCTTTAGGATATTCGTAATCTCACGATCAAACAAGAATTCATGCTGAATCGTGAAGTTTTGTTTGTATTATATAAAAGCAAGACCGGAGCGGAGCGGCGGTGTATACCTGAAGAAATATTGTATTTTTATTGATTTTATTAAACGTCGTCTCTATTTATTTTTACTTAATTTTCACATTTTTATAAAAACGTACGTTTAATTTTTTTTATTCGTCATCCATTGTCATTGATCGGTAAAAATATTTCATAAAAGTCACACTTACTGTCAGATTTAACTGAATGTATGGAAAAGCTCGACTAAAAAGCAAAGATTGTTTAGTAAGTCTAACATTATAAATAATGGTCAAGATTTTCGACGGCTATTTTTGATGTAAGCTGTTTTTGAAATTAACCAAATTTTGGATTCAACTTTCTACAAACGATCGCAACAAACTTTTCAATGAAAACGTTCTCTGTTTGGGCCTCATAATTACTCGAAGCCCTAATTTTAAAAATTAAATTTTCTTTTTTTTTCAGAACACAAGCAGGAAAATAAAGTCTGAATAATCGTGATACGAATTCATAATTACAGACATTCGTGCTTACTTATGAAACATATTATTAAAAGTGAACATGATGAGTTAGATTTTCGTACAGTTTATACGAACTCTTGTCATTGTCGTCTCGATGTGCATTCGACAAGGTCGTTATATACAAACTTCAAAAAGACATTTCGCGCATGAAATTTGAACGTCAATCGAAGTAATCTCTCGACGCAATTCTTGAGACAGGATATTATTCAACTATATACCAGAGGGGTTTTGAAGAAACGATGAGATAAAATGAAAAGTTGGTAGATATATTAAGAAGGACCATGAAAGTTTTAGAAGCTCTTAATACCGTAAGATTATTTGAACTTTCGAAAGATGATCAAAATATAGATTAATTGGTCGCTGTTAAATCGTACAAAAGAAACACGGCGTGAAAGTTTGAATAAATGACTGTTTACAACAGATAAAATGAATTAATTATGCTTGTTGTGACCGAACGAAATCTGCTAATATTACAGAATTCTACCGACGAAATGGTGAATATGAATATAATAACGACATAGCTTGAAAGTCAGTTGAGCGTTTCAGCAGTTGAGTCTTATCGATCCAAGGGTTAACAGCCCTGGCCAGAAGGGAGAATCGACTTATAGAGATCGAGAAACCCAGAGAGCGAAACAGTCGGAAAACGACGAAGAAAAAGCGAATGACTCAATATGAACATAGAAGGAAAATTATCTGATTGAAACATCTAACTTCTGACATCGTTCGAATAAGAAGTTATGAAAAAAGTATTCTGAGTCTTTGATTACTACGTTTTGACGAATTTTTAATATTTTTTTTTTTTTTTTGACAAATTCTTTCGATACCAGGAAAACAAAACCTTGTCTACAATTCACCTATACATGCTGTTACGAGTTCACAAACATATGTTGAGATTGATTTTCATTCTTCTTACAACCCTGAAGGGTCTTGGAGAGCAATCGCGAAATTCGCAAGTCGTGCTCACATTAACTGAAACGTTGAATAACTCGAAGTTTGATATATTCAGTATATCTGTAAAAATTCAAATAACATTTCCATTGGATTTTCGAGTATAACGGACAAAGGTTTTCTCGTTTACCTACAAATAGATCCGCCTAATCGTATACCTAATTTTTGAAACGATTATAAAAGCTAACAAATCAAAGCTGATACGAAATTGGTGTGCAACAAAAGGGCCTAAAAATATATATCGTTCAATAGGGTCAAAGATTTTCTCGTTGTGAAGTGCTTGGAAAGTCTTTAAAATGTAATTGGTATTATTAAAAGACTCTTTTTCAAGAAAAGCGGTGAAATTCCAGTTTTTCTCAAATGAAAGCAACGTGCAAAGATGCTTGATATAAATATAAATATATTTGAATGATTTATCATCAGACTTGACGCTTGTACGTAGTGCTTCATGTCTTGAAGCCTGGTTTTTTCTATTCAAGCGTTTTTATTCTATATATTAATGTAATACCAAAAATATTTTATACATCGTGAGATTTTTAACAAGTGCGGAAACGACGTGATGAAAAAAAAAAAAAACCAATTAAACTATGAAAATATGTTCTGCTTAATATATAGCGTAAACAGTGAACAGTACTAACAAGGACAGTGATCTATTGGGTTGAGATAAAAGAAAAACATGATGAAGTGCGACGAAAGAAAACGCGAACTATTTTCGCGACGTGCGTGCAGTGAGAGTGGTCCACATCCTGGTATTGTCGGGACTGGAACAGCTGGGGGTGGTGGTTCAAGTCATTTATGGGGTAAAAGAAATCAGGGTCGTACTTCAGCCCCCGTTGTTGGACATGTAAGACCCCAGCCAATTATTCTTAGAACACGGAGAAGCTGGCCTGTCGCTCCTACGCATTGTAGAAGGTAAGCTTTATTACAAAATTAGCAACGAAAATGTGTTTCTTTTTTTTTTTCCAAATTCAAAATTCAATAAATCAAAAATTGAATCTAAATTCCTACTCGAGAGGTCAATTGTACTCAAGCTAATATTAATCTTTGGCGTTAAGATCAGCGTTAAGGAGTTAAAGGGTAAAAATGGTGTATTTGATACAGACATTTGTCAATAATATTGCGATAAATACATGACGATAGTTTCGGAGTTTCTTTCGGATTGCCTTCGCAATACTCTTTTTTTCCTCCTGGTGTTTCGAGAGATTTTTCGGTTCATTTGAAACGAGCTCATCGCGTCAATACTACTCCAATTTGGACATAAATAACAGGCTGAAAGTTTCCCAAGTTCAAACTTTTCAGATCCTTATGTAAACGTTAGTTTAAAAGTTTTTCGAGATTATCGATGTCGTTTGGTAACGATTTATTCTCTCGCCATGTTTGATTTGATAATTGAGTTTTTGCTGGATATTCATACTAATCTTGATAAGTTTCAATTATTAATTTACTTTCATGAGCAATTCTTGAATTTTCATTCGATTCTCTCTGTTACTGCAGTACCATATTTATTCATTAAAGCAATGATGTCGAGACGTTAAATAAGGGACTTAACTGATTCATTAATGAACAGATTCTAAATCATTCTCCTAATTGTCATGAAATTTTTCAAAGCATTTTTTTTCCATAATATTTTGTTCTCTTTAGTATTTTTATCGAACGGCACGATGTCCTTAAGCTCACAATAATGACTGATAGCTAGTGTTTTAAATTAAAATCATCACAATTCCCTAATAATTTCATTGTACTGTGCCTAAAATATAATTTATGTAAGGAAACATAATCTTTTTGTCATTTGCTCGTAATGACGAAATTGCTTGAGCTACCCTTCGAAATGGTTCGACGATCTTAATCATGCCGGGCGCTCGCTCTTGTTTTTATGAAAAGAGAGAGAGAGAGAGAGAGAGAGAGAGAGAGAGAGAGAGGGATCATGGAACGTCTGTGTCATTATGGAATGAAAAAAAATCTGACGACCAGCAAAATAACAAAAATTGAAGTAGTTTCCAGTAAACAAAGATTCCAACAACAAACAAAGTGTTGTTCCAGTAAACAAAGATTCATTGATTATTTTGATTAAATTGAATAATTTTGGTCGATCTCTGGTAAAATAATACTAGTCAAATGACTACTCAGACATAGTCATGAAGATGACGACAAAAAACTAATTTTCAAAAATAAGAAAAATGAATTTTCAATTTTCAAGTGGAATTAATTCTTCATGAGTGTGTTTCTTAAACCAAAACTATAATAATGGAATTTAAATTCTTGAATAGTTACAGCGATACATAGTATCAATAATATATCGACAATAAAATATCGATTGAACTCAAGATTGCATTGGATAGAATAGATTGGAATCACGTGTCGGAGATTTAGACAATAGGATAAAGATGTTAATAATAGAGTACGAATGATTAAGACGAATCAGCTGATTACATCACTGTGGCCAATCATCAGTCGACGTAATGCAGAAACGTGATGGAGGGAGAGGCAGAGAAATAAAACCAGGGAAGCATTCGTGATGCCTGTTTCTTTTTGTAACGAAAGATGGGGTAGTTGTGCTCATTCTGTTGTGATCTGCCAGCCATCTATTTCTTTAACTTTGACCCTACGAATATAATAACAAAAACTGATTCGTTTTTTGTCCGCTAGCTCTCATTGTATTATGTGAAGATTTGCACAACCTGTTCTTTTTTTTCTTACGTCGTTCGGATGAACTCGGAAAAACTCGCAAGGATCCTAAGTTCATGAAGATTGCTTCCCAAACGATTATCGATGTGCGAGTCGTTGTTTGGCTAAGCGGTCACCCAATCAAGTATTGACCTTATTTGAAGCTCCTTTACTTGCTAGCACTTTACATTGACCGTACACCCATCGCTGTTTATATAAAATCTTGTTGGTGGGAAGAGATATATTCAGATTTACAGAGATCGCAAAGCTTTGCCATTGCAAATGATAAATCAATACGATTTTATATCGACTTCCTGAGCTTGGAATCATCATATTTTTGTCCGCCCACGTATCTCGAGGGGCTAATATATGCAAATCCAACATTATTTACATTCGCTTGGAAATTCATGAAAAATATCGGTCGCGAGAAGAGAGGAAAAACAAAAACCCCCGATTTCATTCTTATTTTTATAAACTCTTATCAGATTATTACACTTTGGTATAGTTGGAGTCAGAGGTGCGAGAAAAGTTTTTAAAAAGAGATATCATATTTAGCAAACTCACATCTAGCTGCAAGAGAGAACCAGAGATAACGTTAGATTAGAAAGCTCTTCCAAAGGGAGTTGGACGTAGGGTTGTTGTAATATTGCATACTTGTTTCCCGTACTGCTATTATATAGTTTTACGTCAGAATAGCGTAACGTTCAACGCCCACGAATTATTTGTGCAAATGTTGAACTCCCGGGCGATTTGGTCCGTCGCATATGCGACGTTTCTAATAAACAACTATCCAGTTACACCATCACCGGAGATGAGCTGGATAAGAGTTCATATTCGTTGTATACCTGCACACGGATATTTTGCAATACTGAATTGCGATGATCAGTATTAATCGATTTTAACAAATGTCTAAAGTTCATTGCTAAGGGTAGTAGGTTCTAAAGATTTTCCTTTCCATTAAAATTTCCATTTATTCAAAGTTGACCTAACATCGAAAGCAAAAAAAAATACCTTTAGTATATAGATTTTGGAAAAACCTTCAGATATTTTCAGGAATAAAAATTAATAAAGAACAGTTTCCTTTCCTTAGCTCGTTTTCGGAAGACGTGCGATGTTCCGAAATGATGAATTGTGTAATTGAAAATATGATTTTTTTCAAATTTATTACATTTTTTTTGTGGATTGCTAATTTGCTGCTATCAAGTCCCCGAACAATTTTTGAATCACTGCCTTGACTGAATTGATAATAGAGAAACGTGATACATTCAACGTCAATTAACGTAATTACGTTAACTGCCCATCATTTTCAAAAAAACTTGTACGTGGGTGGCAGACCGGAAAATGGCCAATGCGAATATCATATATACAAATGCATTATAATCCTGGAATAGTTTATTTCTATTTGTTATTTAAATGTTGTATACCTCGATCAATTGCATATGAAGGTTGTCTATTACTTCTGACGTGTGAAATTTAAACGTTATCCAAAATCATTGTCATGCTCATGCAGTATGACTCTTATTGATCTCGAATATTAAAAAATTTAAACGATAAAAATTAATTCACAAATGAGATAATAATTATTGATAGAAATAGAAGATAAAAAAATGATGTCTTTGTTAAATTTTTAAATCGTTGCCCGTTGTCGCTCGTCCCTTTAGCATGAAAAATAAATGGATTCAAAATGGCTATTTGATTTCATTATATTACCGAAGGGCATAGAAAGGGAAAACGATTTAGTGTTGAAAATCGTGGAAATCCTGATGTCCTAAGGCGATGACCTACATTGTATGTATGGGTTAACCAACATACCATGTGGATGACTATATGTGTTTGCATACACACATATACATAAAAGATGGTTCAGCTTGAGAAGTTTTTAACCTAATTTCGGGCTGGGAAAATATGAGGATGATTTTTATTGGCTCGCCCCCCCGATAAGTTATTCAATCATTAATGCTAAATAATACGGTACCTTCGGTGTAGGGAAATCCCATAATAATAATTGAACAAAAGTTCATCTGCAAAAATAAAATTCTGTTCATCTCGAGAAAAAAAAATTGATTGAACGGGGGCATCTATTTAAAAGTCAATTTTACGGACGGCATGTTCGTGTAAACATTATGCAACTTTTTTTGACTGTAAAGTTCTCGCCCATATTGTACACCAAATGAATGTAGTACTTGATATTTTTTAGTTATAGGTTTTGCGAATGTAACCCCCTCGATCATTCATAATTAAAATACTTTTATGGCGGATTTATATTGAACATTGTGTTTGCTTTCTCCTTGTTTCGAGAACTTTAGTCGATCGATCGTGTTCAACACGTAAATATTGACACTGCACACAAAACGTTCCACCCCGATTTAGCTCCGCATCAATGAACGTACATCACGAAATTTTTGTTATCAAGTCATAAGAAATGAAAATAAGTGACAAGTTTCAAAAACTTCTACGTAAATAATCAAATATTGATTATTATTCTTACATTCCTATTTTTCAGTATTTATACTTCTCTGGCATATTCTGTTGTATTATTTTTTCTTGGAAACAAGCATCGTAATTGTCCACAAAGTCATTAAAAAAATCATTGAAAATATTGTTAAAAAAAAAAAAAATCAAATGATCCCGCAAATTAATTTTTTTCCATTAATCAAATAATGGTTAGCTGATTTTTATTATAAAACGTTTATTCGTCGGATATGTGAAAAGAGCTTTCGTTGTTGTCCTCTTTCATTTCATGTGAGTTTGGGTGAATATATGTCTGTTGAAGGCTTTCATTTCGTTTTTTTCTTTTCCATCATACTTCTATGGATGCCTTTGTATTTTTTGCTATTCTGCAAAGAAGCGTAACTACACGCACGAAGTGATCTCACTGCTTTTTACGAAATAGCTTCACCGACATAAGAATTTTCGCGTCGTAGAGCGTTCTTGGAGTTTCATATGCAATATGCTCTTAATAATATCGCATGAAAAAGGAGCGGAAATCCGGCTCAATTTCTTCCCAATCACTGCGTATTTGAATTTCGATTCAAATGAAAAAAAAAAAAAAAATGCGTGAACATTGGTAGGTTTCAGCGTGTAATTTATTTTTCGAGGTACTTCCGTTTATTTTTGTTCTTTGACCATTTTTTCTATTCTTAAAAGTATGACTTACCGGATCGATACATATATTTTTGATTCTCCCCCTGCAATGGTGTATCCCTAATACTTGTGAGTGCCCGATTTCAATTTGTAATCAGTGGTATTACCATATTTGGATTTTATTAATATTTAATTGATATGAAATTGATAAAAATCGCGAGAGGTGTGTTTCCGAGAGTTGAAGGCATGAGTATCAAAATAGTATTGACAAATTCTCAATCTGAATAGTAGTAAACTGTTAATTAGATTGAAAAGTGGATCGATGTATGGAAATTGTGTAGGATATACATCTCTGATAGTAAGAGTCGAGAGGATGAAGAGCATACTAAATTTTCAATCTAAACAGCAGTACATTGCTCATTCAATTAAAAAGCGCATGAATTTAGTTTGCCCAGTCTCTGCTTTAGTGTAAATACAGCATATTCGATCAAATATTGATTTGCAATGTACAGTTAAAGTGTCAACACCTCTGTTCGTCTGGTGACTACGTAATTGATTCATATGATCCACGGAGAGATTAATAATTGAGGACAATGCGCTGCATTAATAATTTTCCATGCGTTAGACCAATCGTTATTTATTATTAACTTGCAAAATATTTGTCTAAATCATTAGTAGAATCTCAACTGAAAATCAATCGCAATGAAGCTCACTGCATTGATTTTACACCAAATAAATATGTTGCAGTTGAAATGATTATCGATTAAAAGAAATGAATGAAAATCGACAACGCCTTTTGGGTTTTAAGTTTCAGAAGTTTTAGATTTTACAACCGAAGCCGGAAACGGTAATTGAAGTAATTTAAGAATTCAATTTTCCTTCAAGAAGTCTAGTGCTTCAACATTTAATCACCACTCCAGGTTCGTTACAACAAATTACTTGATTGAATTGCTAGTCACTATTGAAATAATTTTCAGTACGTAACCAATTATGCAATTGTCATGAATCCATAATTAAGGGAATAAAATTGAATAAACCAAAATTAAAACACATTTCGTTCTGGTCCACTCGGTGTCCAGTCGGCTAGAGGATTGAACAGATTAGAAGATATTTTATAAGCTCGAGTATGCAATGTGGGGAATAGACAAAATCCACAAAATTTATATCGATTTCCCGTTTCATATACTTTATATGCATATTCAAATTAATTATGTGACTTAATCAGTTAATAATGATCTTAAGGATTCCTCGAAGTAAAACGTATCTCCGGCTGCGCTGTACTTCAGAATTTAACTTCACTCGTTGATATGGCCCTCCGCAACCACTGCAAAGGAGTTTCCACCCTTGCGTGTGATTCATGTAGTCTATGTAAAACTATATATACACCGTAGACTTGTGTATTTCGTTTTACATGAGGTCATTCACCCGTAGCGTTTTAACCTGAGGAATCGTAGAGCAACGGCCTGTGGGTCTGTAATGATCGTTGCATTCTGTCTCCTTTGCTCAAAAAGTTTTCTTATTCATTTGTCTTTTTCGTGCATTGACTAGAGTCCAAGAAATATAATTCATAGCTGTGATGACCCATTCACCCAAATATTTTCCGATGTTTCATCGACTAATTTTACCAACGTAAGCAATATTCGGGAATTCGATCATTACCCTTTTTATAATGTTTGTCGTGTGAGTCAAACTTTAATGTCACAAATATTTCAACCAAGACGCGACACAGTGCATGCAGATATTTTGAATTTTGAAAGTTTTGTAAGGATAGAACTTCTCTTCGATCTACGAGGTACGTAGCTCCTCAAACTCAACTCTCCGCCAGAGGGCGCGATGCAACTAGGGAAGCCGAGTTATATTTTCGCTTGGCTATACCGTTCGTGCATCATATAAGCCTGCATCGAGCCACTTCGGCGCGAAAGCATGAACCACTTTAGCGTATGTTAACCTCTGGTATTCTACACAGTCACTTATGCTTCTCTGGTAGCCAAAGCGGCACGAGTGACTAGCGTCCCCAGCTTTGAGTATAGTATAACGCTTGACCCAACTTCGAGGACGGCACTTATTCCGCGTCCATCGTACTCTTCAGGGTCATTTTGCGGTTAACGTACGAAGCGCGGCAACGTTATCCATTAGCATCTATAATATTTATGCGTTGAGGATTTAAATTTTTCCCACATGTTATTCACGACTGCTTATAAAAACTATTTAGTTGTAACATTCAAAAAATTGATATGTGTTACATTTATTTTGGGTTCAGACAACCTGAAAAGGCAACAACATCAACTTACAAAATTACTTTCTTCTCGACCAAACATAAACCAAACTACATATTTTTTACACTTTTGCTCATCGGTTTGCCCGAGCGTACGATCGATTGGCCGTGCGCGTTCTCACTACGTGTAATTTCAAGGATTTTCAATCGCGAAATCGCTAAACCATGCTCACCGATAACGGATGCACTCTGAAAGGATTTCGAGATAGCCCGATAATCGATAACCTCTCAATAGGTCCATATCACTACCACACCTCCCCGTTAACTCACTTTTGCTTTGTTGGATGGACAATTTCATCGTCTGCATGGCATACCGATGGTGGCAACATCTTCCAGTACCATTTGTCCCCATTTCGTGGAATATTTTCAGTTCCATATTGCGCAACTTTTAACGTTCCCCGTGCAATTTCTGTTATGTTATCGTGTAACGTTTTTTTTCTACACCCTTGACGTACACAATAATATTCACTTCGTACTTTATTCGCTCTGTGCCTACTCATACTCACTCAACATAGTAAAAATGTGTAGTCGTGTATATAGATACTGGTGGCGACGCCAATAGTGAGAAAAAGTAATTTTTGGAAGAGTAATTTTATGTATGTACACGACTACACATTCTCACTTTGGTGAAGAGTAGGCACGAAGCGAATATGAAGAATGCTGACTTTCATTGTACGAAAATAATTTCACTATTAAAAATAGTCTCCATTACGGCTTTCTTCAGGTATACAATTGATATTCCGAGTCAAGTATCTCAATAACCTTTGACTGAAGATTGATTATCAATCGAAATATCAAAGTGCTGGCATCGATTTTATCGTCACATTCGGACATGGCTTTACTGCGACCATATAGTATTGTGATCGTATTGCAAGGTCAGAACAGCCAATCTCCTTTGATAGAATTTTCTATCGTTAGCTCTTGCATGAAAGCGATCAGATGATGTGTTTTGTATGTTTGTGGCTTATGGTCTCTGTAGTAAATCAACAGGCATAAAGCTTTTGTAATAATTCCTTCAAGTATAATCAAGCTTGAAGATTGGACACTTGGATGGCATGCATTCTGGTCAAGAAATACAGCATCGATGAAATACGTATTACCCGAGTTGGTATACTGACCCCGAATTATTGAACGAACGGCATTCCATTTCTCTTATAGGATCTTATTCGTTTTTTTTTTCCATTCATAATGCCAAGTGCTTTCTAATTTTTAAACGAAACAAAATTTTGTGATCGTTTCGTATAATTTGATTAAAAATAGGTTATTTATATGGTGACATAAGTTTCATGAATTTATTCGCTTCGTCTTGCGTCTGAAAAATATCCAATAATAAATCTTTTCCAACGGGTCTTGACCAGAAATTCCCCTTGAGACATACATGCAGACATTTTCAATTTCTTACACTTGTTTTTACTCTATATTCTGTACTCGTATCTTCACGTTTCAAGCGTCAAAGTTGAATGATATTTACTGCGGGTTGGACTATTGTGCACCTAGATACTAATGATTACATACGAGAGTCAATACTTTTTCAGATCAATTACACTTGCATTGTGCTCTCAGAGGGATGGATCTTTGTAGTAAATCAAATTAAATAGGAACCTTACGTTCCATTTCATCACACACGTCGCATCAGCTGTTCTTCTGTTATCTTTGAGTGATTAATCACAGAATCGCCAACGATGTTATTTCGCTGTTCATGTCAAATATATTCCTTGTCGATTTCTTCATCGATCATCGAGTGACATCAAAAGCTCAACAAGGGGAATCAACAAGCAAAATGATGACGGTATACACTGTTATCTTAGATTAACGATTGGCTTTATAAAACCCTTATTTCTCATGCTAATTTTAAAAAATTTGAGAACTTACGCATCTCCCTTGCGTAAGGGAGGCTGAAAGAGAGAGAGAGAAGGAGAGCTTATCGAACTTACATCGATAAGTTCAATCAAACTCATTATTTGCCCGGGTTGACAATACAACTGATACATAACAATGAATAATCGACATGTAATCGTCATAGTAAATAGCTGTAGTCTGCATTGCAGTCAGGGCTCTCAGTATCGACCTGTTATTCGTTGGGAATCATCGGAGCATAAGGCAGGTGAACATTGACAGAGCACGTGGCAAGTACACGAGGCAAACTAAACCGACGCAGATACTAGTTATATCGAACTTACCTGAAGTGAATTTGATATTGATAGGTCTCGCTACATTCTCTCAACTTCTAAGTTTTGTGAGCAATGTGGTCAAGTCTGAGATAAACTTTATGGTTGAAGAAAACAGGTCAACAAAAAGATGCGAAGTAGCAGACGTTTGAAAATAACGTTAAGTTGTTCGTAAGACCATCCATTAAAAGCTTTTTTTTCACTTCGTGACCTTTGTCGATTTTCATGTCGTACGTAGAAATTTCTTTTGTTTTATTTATGTTTTTTTTTTTTTGAATACTTGCGTTGCCAGATTGTTTACTCGAAGAATCGTTGGAATTTTTCACGGATGAATTTGTCATGTGTTGAACCATCGTGATACTTTGTAGACATGTATTGTATGCGCGTGAGAACCGACAGGTGCAAGTTTGTACGGAAACGTTTACACGATTTTCTTTACACTTTGGTAACTTATTGCGATTGTTGGCGAATCGAAGAAATATGAAACGATCATAGTTTCACCTCTGGTCTCAACATCACCATAGTTTGCTTTTGCTTATGCTTTTCCACTGCAAATTCAAGCTGGCTCTTCAAGAAAATTGGATTTCTATACGAGCTTGTACATGCAACCTACGATGCGGATATTTAGGTCAAATGGGTGTAGTATCAAGTTCGCTTGTACGACCGGTCCAACGGTAAGCATTTTATCAGTAGTGCGACTGCTTTTAACTTGATGGTGAATCGAAAATGCGTGCATAGTTTACAGTCTGTCAGAAGTATGTAGCGCTACAAATATTTTGCGATTGCAGAGCTTTTGTCGCATTCTTTTTTCTAGAAGAATTCCTTTGTTCCCTTTGCTCTACCATATTCTTTCTGGTCATTCCTAAAAAAATGTCCATGTGTAGCAGTTTATCACAGGTTTGTTGGTGAGAACCCTATGGTACGTAAATAAGACAGCTCATTCATTAAAAATTACCCTTGGGAATGGGGCAGGAAGGTAGAGTGTATCGCTTCATTATATCTCGTCACAAGGCTCGAACTCGTGGCTACGTCGTTTACATTTTTTGTCCAAGTACACGCCAGTCTTCTAACAAGTAAAACGGTAACAAAAAAAAAAAAAAAATCAAGAACAAAACCTTTCGTCCATTAATAACTGGATGAACGATCAATTTAATTTTCGTAGAAACAAACGCTTATTTAGGAACTAATTAATAGTTTCGAAGTAATTTACTAGTAATTAGAATTCATTATTTCTGTAACGAGCATTCAATGAATGCCACTTGAAAATTTTTATGAAGGTCTCGTGTTGCTTCCTCAGTTTTTAATCTTGACACACAGTTCATCCAGCAACCTTCTGCAAATCCTTCGCAATGAAATATGACACACCTTCGAGTAACTCAACAATGATTGATCAATTTTATTTCTCCGTGTCACTAAATTTATTTCACAGGATCATGAAAATATTACTGACCGTTCAACGTATCGTTATCTGCACTTATTTTATCGACCACGTCGATAGAGTAGGTTTCGAACAACAATTCTAACTCGCCGAGCTTGCGAACTTATTTCCTCAGATTTTGCAGTCGAAAAAGACGAAAACTGTCGAAAGCTTATGAAAAATGTCAGCTGTCCGGCAGATGATACATCGGCCTCCATATCATATGTTGGCATTTTTCAAATTAATTCACTGAAATGTTTGACCTGGTGATGAACAGATAGCAATCTTAACGGAATTATTTTTACAGCTTTATTAAAAAATTATTTAATAAATAATATTTTGTATAATATTTTTATGTTCTAGGTAAGAAAAAACTATTGACATAATATCACCTGAAACAATGGATGTCTTTAAGCATCGATCGGTGAGTCTAATGAATTCTTACTATAGACGTGCTTTATGGAAATGTAGATAAAAATACAAACGTCTGGTCATTTTCACGTAATTATTTATTTGTATATGACTTAATATATAACATTACCTTACAGCTCATTTTTCTGCAATGTTGAGACACACGATCATTATCAAGTTAAACCCAATAAACTGCGAAGAATTTTTTTTAAAATTTCGTAAGTTGGTTTTTAGTTGAAAAAAATATAGAAACAATTAATTTTGAATTTTTTAATTTTGGATTCAGTTTTGTAATCAGTGTGAATCGAAAAAACTCCGAGCAACAAATTTTAAGTCCATTACGTGTTCTGTAACGATAGACCGGTATATTCATTTCTGTACCTTGGAAAAAAAAAAATGAACTCAGGGGTGACCGGGAAAGAGTTTACCTTACAGAAGTTTGGTGAAGAATTGTAATTTTGTTTATCCATTTTCATTTGTATCCCTCCACATAAATCATGATACTGTGACACAAAGTCAAAAATTCGGTTAATTATCAATACATCTTACTGTGAAACAGATAAACATCGTCTTAACCATCACAGTACGCTGATAGATTTTCCAGAAGATCAACTTGTGTATTTGGCTATGAATTTCCCTGTTTTGTTATATTTTTCTTTCCTATTGATTTATTCATAGTAACATAGTAGACTTTGTGAGAATTGTGCACTTATTCTGTTGGGACATTTTCCTCGATTAGGAACAAAAGACGAATCACCTAACAACATTTTTTTTTCATAAATTCAGCTTCATAGATTTCATAAATTTTTAGCACCATGAATTTCATAAATTCAGGATTCATAATTTTTTTAGCGATTTCGCACCCCATAAGGACTGTACATAAATAATAAATAAGTTTTTAAAAGCACTGCTCCAAAGTTTAGAGAAAAGGGTTCTGTCAGAAACAAGCGATTAAAGAAGAAAATAAAAAACCACTTAACGCAGCAGTAATATTTTTTGTATCGTATTCGTTAAAAAATTATTCAACCCATTTTAAGAATCACCGTATTGTAAAAATACTATGGGAATGGTTCTCGGTGCGATGATGTAAATTATTCATGCGAAAATTGAGCGTTCTACATTGTTGATCCCGGATCGTTCGAGCACGTTAGGGTTTTTCGGGTTTCATCTTTTCTACAGTCATATCAGTAAGAAACTTATGTATTATTTCAAATGTAACGCAGGAATTTGCAGCACATTTATTTTCAATCGAAAAGTGCGTATATGTCGAACGAGCAAATTTGTTGAGCAAAATGGAAGACCTCGAAACGATGGTTTAATGTGTGTAATAAAAGCACATAAATCTCTGCTTATTTCTCTTTGACACTTTAGTCCAATGATCGAGGCTATAACTTTGTAGAACGTAAAGAGCTCCAGATGCCAAAGATATCGATCGCAGGAAATTACGACCTCAAGTTATGACATCATTATTGGAGCAAGTAGTCGATCTTTATACCTCTGCGCATTTTATTCAGATATACTTATTATTACATACTGTGAAGGTTTTTCTCAACAATAATATGTTTTATTTCATTGTCATTTTCTTACATTTTCACGTTTGCACAATTGGAATGTTTATATTTTTTCATATATCATTCGAAGCTCATACATCAGTACTTTCAGTTTTTGAAGTCGATGTTCTGTCGCAATTAAAAGTGTAATGCGTATTTTATAGAATGTTATTTTTTTTTAACTCGAGAAAAAGGCTCGTTTCGATTTGAATACATTCAAACGAAATCAAATCTTCTTTCTTGTTGTTTCCGTTTTGTATTTATTTCGTTTTCACGCCAAACATATGAATCTACAGATTCTGCTCAGGATTTTACCAACTTTCGAATTCTATATTCAGTTATTTTATTCTCGTCTCCGTCTTTCTATCGTTACATTGCCCATGTTGACAACAAGAGAGAGAAAGAGAGAATGAAAGAATGAATTAATTAAGTTTATTATGCCATGAATAAAATTCGTAGAGAGAGAGAGAGAGAGAGAGAACCAAACTGCCACAGTCATACTCAGTTCCGACTGTGGCGTCGCACCTATAAATTTCTTCTCTCGCGACTTTTCTGCGAATCGTGTGCATTATTCGAAGTGTCGGAAACTGCGAAATATTCCAGAAGTTCTCCATATAAGCACGCCTTGCATCCGAATTCCGACATATTTCGTGATTCGAGAATTCGTGGTATTTGTGAATTTGTCTCACTTTATTCGAAGCTAAAATATTGTTGATACTTTGGAAAGAAACGTCGCGATATTAGTATTTAAAGGAGCTTCGACTTTTCAGGTTTTTAGGCAATTCATTAATTTGTACCTCGGAAGTATACCGAACTTGGATGTTTCTGTTGTAAGTGATTAAACTCTTTTGTAGCATTAAAAAAATGTAGTATTGTCAAGCTGTTGCGAGAACAATTTTATGACTTGACTGTTATTTTGATATTGTTTTTGTCAACATTAAGGTGATTGCATAATGTGTGCTTTCTGACAGCAAAGTTTCACTTTGTGTGCGGCCTCTGTGGGAGCTGAATTATTGATTGGCTGCCTGTTGCTTTTAGTCCTGATACCGTAGCCGTGTTGCTGTCGACTATACTATAGTAACTATAGATCGTAGCACCCTTGACAGTCATTTGTGTAACAGCTCAAACCTATAATATTATCGATTGTCTCGTACGGACATATTTACATACCGTTAAATGTTTGTAACAAACTCTTACATATGTGAAATATATAATTCTCAT
Organism: Campoletis raptor; assembly: GCA_948107755.1. Lineage (NCBI taxonomy): Eukaryota > Metazoa > Arthropoda > Insecta > Hymenoptera > Ichneumonidae > Campoletis > Campoletis raptor. Next base: position 17,824,745 of record OX403622.1, read on the forward strand.
ATTTTGGGTCCCTCATTTACAAAGACCGTAATAAATGGACTTTCAATCATTCTAATTTCATTCATTCTTATTATTTTTTTATTATATTTTGGGCACATGATAGGATAATAGACATACGATACTTATATAAGAATTTAAAAAAAATCGTAGATCCTGAAAACGTGATTGTATTTCTAAATCGATTGAAATCTATTCTCTTTATATGAAATTTGCACAGATTAGCACACGCCGTAATGGAACTGTGTGTCAATTCATCAATAATATTGTTACACAATTTTCTTTACAAGTTTATATTATATTATATCTATAAGCTGAAGATATGTGCGTTAGTCCAAGGAGGCGATTTATTTGTTGATTCGCTTGAAAACACACAATTTGCTGCATAATATGTGCTCTCCCATCGTCGACCGACGTGCTGTATCCTCACATGCCCGACGAACAAACCAAAGCCGAGAGTTTTTGGCAAACAATTTATTTCTTTCCATTTTTCTTCCTGGGCCACTTCGCCGTCCATCAATTTTTATTTATTTTTTGCTTCACTCTCTCACAGTTTGCTCGTATCCTTGGCCTCCTTTTTTCGTATTTTCTCTCGTTCTTTCTTATTCATTTCGCAAGTTGTATCAAAGTTTTCGAAGATTAACCGGAGAGTTGGCTTTTGAACGTGACTATGGGGAGATTTCTGCTTTAACGACTACTTGTGACTTTTATTAAAACCTCTTTCGCTTGGTTCAACCTTATGGAGGATATTAAGAGAAATATTTTCATTTTAAATTATGTGAACATGTAATATGATGTGGTACAAGGATAAAAAAATGGAAGCAAGTTTCCATGAAAATTTATATTCCTAGAAAAATCGCATTAAGAGAGACAGGTCATTTCCATTTCTTTCGTTTTCTTTCTCTTCGGTACCGTTATATTCGTTGGGTCTTGCGTTGCATCCGTTTTTTTTTCTGCTTATACTTCAGCGTTTTTTTCCTTCGGTATTCTTCAACAACGTTCACGTATTGTGCACGTTCTACATGCGTTTCCTAGCGTCCTTAACATCCACCATTGTTATCTGCACAGAAGATGGCACATCTCGTTTCAGAGAATCAGAAACTTCATGATCCACTAGGGATCAGTCAGGAGGTTCTCTACTCACGTAAATGTACATACCTTGATTTTGTTGTTTTTTTTCTTATACTTTTTAGCGCAGAGAGAAACATGATGAAAAAACATTCGAGTTAATCACATTCACATGCAATTATTAGGTCCCATTTCATTCATCGGAATTTATTGACCAAATTCAATCGGAATTGGGATTCGGTGATCACTAAATCAAAAACATTTCGATCAATAACTATTACGGATATTTTATTTTTATGTATTTATAAAATAGACTACTCTTGTGACACGTGACTGACATGTACATAAATATATAATTTTTTCTTTATGGAAGGTTTTTTTCGAGTACAATTACCCTTTTTTAACGGACTGCACGCCGCATCATAAGGCCATAACAGAATTCCTAAGAAGCTTGTTTCGTAACCAAGAAAGTTTCCCGCGTCTCCCTGTGGTAAATGCTTGCACCATAACATAACTCACCACTCAGAGACTCGCTATAAACGCACAACGTGCATTCCAGCGAACGATGCATGAACAGCCAAAGCACGCCCTTTGCCGCTTAGTTGTTTGTCTATGAAGGAAACTATTTTTAAATCCACTGCGAAGCTCTCTTTGACCAGTTTTTTATTCGGGTCTTTATCTAGAATATTTAGTTCGCTTATTCTTTTTATTATTATTCGATGATAGGAAAAATATATAGTATATTTATAATCATGCTAAGCATTCCACTTATTAAAATCAATGGTTTATAATCCAAATAAATTTTATTTCATGGAAATACATTTTTTCAACTTCAATATATATATCAATTTCATATAATAAATGTGAAATGTATAATTTTAATGAATACTCAGATCACCGTGCAAAAGACAGCATTTTGCTGTTTTTAGATAACGAAAGAAAAATCTATATGGGAGAAACCCTATTTTCCGGAAGTTTCGCAGGGAAAAAATCATTTGAATACCAAAAAAGATAATTCACTGAAAAAAAAATGTTCTTGTTCTTTTGTTTGTGCGATAAATTTCGTAAATAAGCTGCAAAAGAAAAATTCACTGTTCAGCTTCTTTTAGTGGTCGTACTTTCATATTTCATCAACAAGGATGTCTATATATATAACTTACTCGGGAATGTCATATTCACAATAACATTGAAAGGTACTGCAGTTTACTAGACAGTGCAGTTATTAATGCAGTTTCAAAAGAAATTCATATTTTTTTTCAACAAAGTGAAATCATGTACTGACCAACAGGGCACATTGGGTTCTCGGAAAAATTGACGTGCACTTTAAAAAATTTATTCGTTTACCGTCTTTTTTTTCGATGTATGACAGTATGTGTAGATCGTATCGACGGTAGTATGGAAAAACGTGCTATCTCAAATTGTGACAGAAGAATTACGCCCTATTTGCCTATCTAAACTTCTGTAAGATAGGGCGTTCTCCTATCACAATTTGAGATACAACGTGCCCTGGAATATATCGATTATATGGGAATAGACTACGAGAGGTAAAAAGTCTGTAATGTTCATTTACATGCACCCATCAAGAGTGCAGCCAACGTCAATAAAAATCTCGATAGAAATATTCATGTCGTCTGATTGCAGAGTTCTTTCATTGACTTCACATTTTGCATTTGCTTTACGAACAGTGTCAGTCACATGAGTAATGCCATTACTCATTGCCATTACTGTAATTGAGCTTCAGGGATTTTAAATTTAAAACCGACGGAAAATAAAGTTTGTAAGAGAGCTGCATATTTGTGAAAAATTTTCAGGCACATTGTTTACTTCAAGTATTGCGTTAATTTTGTTATTCATTTCGATGCTGATGCCAGTTAGAGTTTTGCCAGAATTACCCGATCTCAAAGATGATTTATTGAAAAATTGAGTAGTGGCGGAATAATAACTTTACTAATGTATCTTCGTTTCGTTTTAAAGTTAAATGCAACCATCCTTATTCATGAGATTTGAAAATAAATCTTTGGTATCTATTTAATTGTCCATGAAACTGGAGCACAAGTTTTTACAATAAATCTCATTGTATAATAATCAACGTGATTGGCATTAATACTGAGTACACTGAATTTTCAAAATGTTCCAGGCTTCAAACTAATTATCGGATGTACGTTGCAGTTAATTAATAAGCAATCTATAGAAGCACATCACAATTTCATGAAATTTGATTTGTTTTTCGAACAAATTACTACGAACGTTGAGTTTTACTTTAGGAAATCTATCACTAAATTGCAAGTACATAAAAGTCGTAGCGAATAAAAATATTTATTGAAATGAATTGGTGCGGAACACCTGGTACTATATTTTGCAAGATACAAAGAAACGTCTTTGAGACAGCTTCAAACGAATATGCAATGCTTTCCCAGGCTTTTTTCATATCGAAAATGTTGGTAAAAAAACTCGTATCGTTTGTGTGAAACTCTCCAGAGGCTGCAAATCCCTAGGTTTTGAATTCAAAGTATATTTCTATTATATATTCCCGTTTTACTGATAACATTTCAATGCACATGAACACAATTCTGTGTAGTCTGAGTATATGGACATAACACGATCTAGAGTATTAGCCGTTTTTCTGTGGAAGCTTCCTGTAAGCTTTCTACTCATCTTTCCAGTTCAGTCATGTGTGAATCGAGATTTATTTCATTTTGAATTTTTTTTGTGCTTCTCTTGGCTGGATATAAAGTAGTGATGAGTCGTGAACGGGTTCGAGTTTAAAAATAGTTCAGACTTCTATAACAACTCAATACTGATTTCGGTATATTTTTTAGAGATACAAAATTATGAAAAATATGTAAAAAGTCTTTGATGAATAGTTTGCCAACGGTTTAATTTTTATCAGCTTTTTCTCAATTCGAATAATTGACGAGGGATTGCCACTTTCATGAATAAAAGTATTTAAGATGAAATAGCTGCTCCACACTAGTCAAATGAGGGTCAAATTTTCATACCATTTGTATCCAAAGTTTAATACAATAAATAAAAGAACAGTGGTTTTATATTACAGCATGTTTTATTAACCTCATCATTAAATCATCAACTGAGAAATACAAAATATCATGACGTCATATTTTCATCGACATTAAACTTTGTATACAATTATTGTGGAACTTGAACACTCGATTGACTTAGGTGAAGTAGCAATTTTACCTTAATTGTTGCTATGAATGATGTTTTCACATTTAAATTCGACTTATATAAGCCCGGAGTGTCTCCCTTTATTTGATTTTTTTTTGTTAAACATCTTGACAAGAAAATTCCATTTCCTTCCCACCCACTAGAGGATCATGAACTTTCTGTGGGCATGCGAGTGTAGTAGCTTTCGGACTCGCAAACACAAGGATTTTTCAGCACGCAATAAAGTTTATATTGGCGATTGGTAACAGGACTTAGAGCATCCCTTTTCCGGATAAATGTGAATTCATGTGTCGAATAGGGAAAGGGTGCTTCCCAAGCCTTATCGCTCCTTTAACCATTTTTGAACCGTCCGTCCATTTATAGTTTATACGGATACAAATTTCAAACAACAGCTTATAACGTATCACATTTTATCCTACTCTCCAGAGAGTCTTAGTTTAGCAATGGGACACAAAAAAAGCTGTAGGTAAATATAATAAGTAGTTATAGAAATGTTTATTCGTGAAGATTCTTGTCGATAATTATGAAACTTGTTTTATTCATCTGATTATTTGAATTTATATTAAAGTAGTAAGAGAGAATAGAACACAGGAAAAAATTGGAAACGAAATTGCTTTTGTTATTTCAATTATCCAAAAAAAGCAACGAGAATGAAGAGCGTTATGTATTCGGTGTTGGTTGTGTGATGGAGAAAAGAAAATGGTCTCGGTAACCGGAGAGTAAAGTTTTCGTATTGTATCATAAAAGTTTCGGTATATAGCTGTCAAAACTTTCTTCAGAACCATCTTCCCGTCAACACCAAGCTCATACGAAAAGCCGATGAACATTGACTTTGTTCTTTCCGATAGTCATTTTGACGGCATGTTTTGTCCGCTGAGATAGAATACAGCCAAGTTATCTTCGTCGTTCATTTTAGGCACTTTCTTGGTTTCCACATTTCTTTAGTGCATATGTAATTATCAGAACGAGACTTTCATTTGATCATCGAATTTTAATACCTGAGACTATTTTTTGTTATACTATAAAAATATCAGCACATGCTAAATCATTTAAAAAAACAATGCAGAGGTTAAAGGAGAATTTTCGGAAAGCTTTTTTATCAACCTTCTACGTGACTTTAATTAAATGTGATGAATTCTTCATAAATCAGACATCACTAGATTACATGACGATGGGAGTAAAAATGAATTTGGAAACGCGGGTTTGTAAACTGTGATCAAAATTCAATTATTGTCAAACGGTTATCAAAAATAAAAAAGGTTTTTGTAAACGCGCGCAGTTTTTGAACGAAGGATTTTTCAAAATATCAATCACAATAACGAATTGACAAACCTGTCAAGTGAAATTTTCAAACCATTACCATTCCGTTTAACACAGACCTGTCATTAGTGACATGCCAATCCCCCAAACAAGATAAATATTGAAATGTAAAAAATGGCCGATCGTACCCCACTTTTTTCCGATAATTTTGCAATATTTTCTTTTCCCGTATTTCTCGCAGATACACACTTTTCGCGAAATGAAAGTATGAGTGTGTATTTCTTGACAGGGAACCAGTGTATCATCGATTTTATTTATTCATCCGTTTGACAGCCAGAAAAGAATCGCTTTTGTATGCCGAGAATGTTACATATAACTTTATATCTTGGTTATTACAACCGTACATTGGCATTTCCTTCCAGACATAAGAAGAAAATCGTGCGATTCTGTCGGTGACAAGGTCGCAGGAATAAATAAAGACCTGTATATTTTCTTCTTTTCTTTTTTTTTATTCGATCAGGCTATCTGTTTTTAATTCCACTTTGAAGGAAGGATTCTTGTTTCCCTTCAACTGAATTGTTTTTCGCAAAAAGTAGGGACATTCAGATGGATTATTGGGTCATTTTGTAACGACCCTGGTCAAGATAATGGTCAAGGATTTACGATTTTATGTCACGTTTGTACTGTTTTTTCAGATGAGATGAGATGAAAGGTGATACATTTTATAAATGCGTTTGGAAGTTTTTTTATTTTAATCCGTTTGTTTTTTCATGAGGCTGGCGTTTCAACTAAATCCTAAACCCATAAACTGTATTCAGATTGAGAGTAAAAAATGTCTTTGCACGTTTATCAATTATACGAACTATATATATTCAATGAGATGTGACCGTTTTTAAAAATGGAAGAACCGGATAATGCATTGCGCAGTCCTCGGATATAATAAATCGTGTGATATCGCTTCTCTCTCTATTGTCTTTTTTCATTTTCTTCTTTTATCGCTCCTCTTTTTCGTTCTTTCAGCGAATCTGTATACGCGGTTTTTTATATCACTTGTGCTGACTCAACGGTTCAGGAACGATTTTCTCTAAATAATTACACGATGAGCATTCCGATCGCGCGTTTTCCCGCAATGCAAGCATGACAGAATTCTGCTATTTGTCAGGAAACTTTTTTTCCCTTGTAATCGCGAGAAAGTTACCAAATCATTTTTTCAATCGGACACCATTTTTATTTGTCTAGTTTAATGATTTTTACGAATATCGTGAATTGGGTATTTTCTAATATAACGAACGACTTTCAACTTCTTCAGGAATTTTTTCGTGCTTTGAAATTAAATCAGCGGTCATTTTACGATCAAAAGTTGCTGAATTTGTATAGTTTTTCTCTCCCCATTTTATTAAATACTAAACCAGAAATGAAAACAGCACGAATAACTGACAAATATGAGACATTTTTCCTAATGTTTTATATCAATACTTGAAAAAAATAAATGGTGTGTTTTACACTCGTTTCACTTGCCCTTCATAAAAATATATGCTTATACGTGCATCGAATGGATTTCAAAGGTCCTTATGCTATTTGCATTCAATTTCTTATAACAAGACCGTAGCAGGAAATAAATTCCAATTTTCCAGAGGCTTTAGTGTTCGTAAAAATGAATATATTTCGTTTGGGGTTGAGTGATTGTGAATATTCTTTTTTGTAGTTTGCATTTATTTTCCTCTTAAATTTGAGTCTTCAATTTGTCATTGGGGTAGAATGCAAAATACTGAATTTCTCTTAGTGTTCAATTGTATATTTTTAGAATCATTTTACAAGAGTGATCCATTATGAAATGATGTATACTCAATTTGATTAGTCATAAATATTGATTTAAACTGTCCAAAACAACATTTTTTTGTAATGGGACTGTAAAATCACTAATTCATAGCTTTCAAGTGTATGTTTCTTTTCAATTTTATCAATTTTCAAATACCAACTATTTATATGTACTCTATTTTTCCTGTCCAAATTATAAACTGATTTGTATCTTTATGTTTCAAGTATCGCTTTTTTGGAACAAATAAACTCGCAGTATTTTTATTCCAGATTATGAGACTTATGAAATGCCTAATGACTTTAATAGGTTTGCCTCGTTAAGGCAAAGTTTAAGACGTGTAGTAGCCTCTTGAATCTGATATCAAAGGAGCTGTATCTATAAAAGCTTTGTGCTACGTAACTCGTTACCATTCCATGTCAACGTGCTTAAAATTTGTAAGTAATTTATCGTTATTCAAAAAAAAAAAAGAATCTACCTTTATGGGAAAAAATCCATAACTCCTGGGAAAGCTCGTTTCGGTAAAAAAACTTTTGGTACTGAAGTCTGTTACTATAACGATATTCCGAGTAAAAGAAGCCAATGAAAAAGAAAAAACATAGAACCTATGAAAGCAGAAGTTGCCCGACATCTTTTCAGTGAACCCAAGCGTAAAAGATTAATTGTTTAAGTTGAGCGCACACAGAAAAAAAAACCAACATTTTTAGTCAACGTCTGGCAGAATGTTCAGGTAGAAATGACACTTAGTTGCGCGTATACCATATTAATCTTCAGCTACCCACTTCGTTGATTACGAAGGCAATGTCAACAAAGCAACGTCCGTAACGTTTTGATCCTCTATTATAAATATTTAAAATATCATTTTCGTATGCAAAACTTTAGCAACGAAATATTTCGTTTTTGTGCAAATTTAAAAAAGCGTGAATTAACTGCAAGTGTCTGAGAACTTTACACACGGTTATTATTTTATTTTGGTCCGAAAATGTGGTTTGAAGTTCTCTTACTTTGAATTCAAATGATGGATCTTGTCAAAAAAATCTACTCGTAATACCGCGAAAAGTTGCAAAGGTTTATTAAAAAGTTCATCCAATCAATGATGACGATTTACTTCAGAATCATTATTTGTACTTCCACTCTGCCACGAGGAAGTCATTTTAATACGTTATGATAAAAAGCAAAGTTTTTATCAAACCTAATTGTATGATAGATATTATCCAGTAATTAATCAAATGATTGATAATAATCAATACACAGATTGACACAGGGCTGTAGCAAACCATAACTAAGTCCCTCTATATATCTTGCATCAAAGGGAGAGCTTGAGCCACCCTCAAAGAGAATCAACGTTGCCACTAATTAACTCTCAGTTAACGTTTGGGGGAAAAAAAATATCCCTGTTAAGCAGGGCCTATAGTTGTGTTTGGAGAACTGGGCTAATGTTGACACCCACACACATATGTGCTGCTTCTCCTTTATTCGCTGTCCACACATTGGATCGACCTTAAATCCCTATTTTCATTAGCTCATTTCGCGTCGACCATATACTCGATTAGCTTTATGAACAATACACTAGGTCGTACACACAATGTTCAGGGTCCCGCCATTTTTCAATTTGCAACTTTTTACGACGCTTGCATATTTGACATAGATTTTAAGACTTTCTACTCGACATGAAATAATGAAAGTAGATAAGTGAAGTTTTGGTCAGACAGCAGAACTTAAATAATCGTCCATAATAAAGCTTCGGATGGAGCATTCGAATTTCTAAATTTTGCGCGAGACAGAGTAAATTTTCCCTTGCTTTGCTGATAATGTTGATAGGGACAGAATTAAAATCGAAATTTTTTTCAATTATCTTGAAGCTCCAGCAAACTACAACGACGGCTTTATCTCCTAATAGTAAAGGGGATTTGTGCGCTCGCGCATTTTCGGGTCCCTGGTTATTTATTGACCTTCCCAACAAGGATAATTTCTCAGGGAGCTTTGATTAATTTATTTGTATATGTATATTAAATGGGCTTCTCCACCGTTCATTCATTCAATGTATACACCATTTCGAGGTACATAGTGTCTCGTACAAGTACACTGTATTCATTGTTATTATTCGTCTGAGCCACACGATTACACATTGAAAAACACTGAAATATTATTTTATCGCATTATTCATAAGTCTGTATGGTGTTTTATCGTCGTATTTTATATTTTCTCCAATCGTCGACGTTATGCAATTATCTTGGAATAAATAAACGTCGAGAATTTGTTATAGTACTACAACAATATTCCAATTACAGATTTCCTTGAGAATTTACAAACATTAAGCGGTGCAAAAACAATTGCGGATAAAAGTGGGTTATTTAATTTGAAAAAAGAAAAAAAAACAAGAACATTCATCCGGTGCGGTTCTACTTTTTGTGAAATAGTTTTTTGGACAATGCTATTTGCGGTAACCACGATTCCGATTGTACGTTTTAATCCAAAAATTAATTCGATCTTTTTTCTCAACGGTGACAACGATACCAATTTTTTAATGCATCTCTTAGAAAGTGGTAGGAGTTTAAACCTCGGTTTAAACCGTAAAATCGTAGATCATAAATTTTACGAAATCTTTAGGTGTACTTAATAATGGCTGTTTGACCAATAGGTACTTTACCAACTAATGCTCACAAAGGAAATTTGATGACAAAGGTGCTTGGAGACGCGCAAATTTTCGAAAATGTTTATATATATATATGTGTGTGTAAAAACTCGTTAGTAACATTCTTGTCTTAAATGACGAATGAGAGTTTTTTTTTTAATTCAAATTTCTTTTTCAAGCAATCGTTATATTTAAAGTTGAGTTGACTTTATTTTATATACAAAATTCGCTGAGTGTTGGAACAAGTTAATGAGCGTGATACACGGTACACGGAATCGCGAAAGGAAATTCGTAATGTTGAAGGGAGCGCGAATTTCGGCACGGTGAATCCGCGAATGGTGGCGTGAGCATTTGACGACTGTTTTATGGCTAAACTTATGACTTCGCTGTTTCTCGTAGTACTCATTTCTCGCCCTCATTTACTCTCTTTTTCCGTTTCTCTTTTACTCTGTCATTTACCCTGCTCATTTACACGATTTCTTTGCTCCTTACTACCGTCGTATGAGGGTTCTATTTTAGGAACTGGTGTTTTCTTTGATTCATATTTTAATGACGAGCTGGTGAGCACAGTATCCCAAGCCCAGACGATTAAAATTCTGCTCCAAAAGTAAAAACAAGAACCACGCTCTACACCAAAGTGTGTCGATTAAAAATACTCTCTGATGGCGATTCGTCACATATCATTGTTTTGCTTTTCTTTTTTTTAAATTGTATCTTCTCTAAATGCAACTTTAGTTTATCATGAATTAATTATTCACTACCAATCAGACCATTATCATTATTCCTGCAATAACGTAAGATTTGTAGTAAATCGTTGGACAAGTTTCGCTGCCATTATTTATTGCTTGGTCGATATATTTACATGCTTTGTAGCCAACCGATGATAATATCTTTAACAACCTGGAATTTTCGTACACGCTACATAAAGCACTAATGTTGTATAGCTCTAGAGACTTCATCGGGTATTACCGAAGCTTGTGGCTCGGATTCTCCGGACTCTTGTGGTTTAACGACCGCTTCTCCCTCTCTTATCCCATGGCATCCCCTTACTTAGAATAGATCCACGGATCGTCTTCAAAGACGTTTCATCGAGGTTCCACCCCTAGCAAAACATCCTTCACTTCCGACGGATCCTTTCCAGTTTATTGCTCGGTTTATCAATATCCAATATCAGTGTGCAAAAAGAAACTATGGCGACGATAGCAACCACTGTATTCGAGTCTCAGCCATTTCCGTTTAAAGTATATCCTACAATTTCCAGTATATGATTGGAAGGTGATGGAAAATAAAAAACTAAACAGAAGTAAACCGTTATGGGTTTTATTGAATGGATACGAAAATATTCGTGAAGACTTGAGTTCGAAGTTAAAAAAATGTATATTTTTTATGCATTTTTTTGGTGTTCATACAATTCTAGCCAAAAATAATCGAGTTAGCAGAGTCAAATTGGGTTGACACAGTTTCTTGCATTTTCCAGATAAGCTGCGCCGCGTAAAACGTCATCTTTGTTAAAATACGAACTCGTCTGATAATGTCCGACGCGCACTTTTTAAGGTGTGTTAATTTCACCTTTCGCCCAGAATCACTTTTCTCAATATTGAAATCTGATGTGAAATATGGGTCTTTCATCGATCCGCAATAGTCCTTACATGCAAAATACATATGTGCTATTTTCTTTCAACCTTTTGTATCTTCATGTGATTTCAAACTTTATATATTTCTCTTCTCGTTTTATTCCATTTTAACACACTTTTGCCGTGCTCTTATCCACTGGTCTATAGTCCCCCCCCCCTTTTTCTCTATTGTTCTCATTTTAGTTATACATTCTACGCATCTGTTGATACCTTTCATGTTTAATATATGTACATGTTCACGTTGCACCAAAACTACTTTTTGTTCCTTCAAAGCTTTTACTACTTTCGAAAAGCGAGAGAACTGAATGTTTGCTGTGTGTGTCTTGATTTCTGAGGTCTCGATATTCTGTTTCTTTCCATTTTATTTACAACGTTTTTGATGTACTGAACATATATTTATATTTATTGACAGATTTAAACAAAGAGGGCATAACCTACATCACCATGGACATGCATTAAAACATCGATTTTTCACATGCACGACAATTACGATAATACAATTTATTCTGTTTTTCTTTGTTCTGCAGCAAAAAAGATCTTAACCTTCGAAAAGATGAGAGGCATTTCTTGCCGCTACCAAGTGTATGGTTTAGGCCCTTAGTGCATATAGTTGTGGGTTGGAAAAACGGTTCAGTTCCCTTGCGACAAATCCCCCTCCATGGAAAAGCTTAGATACCTAATCCAATCGAGTAAAATCAGGGATACGTGATACGGAAGTAAACATAGTCTGCATCCTGAGGGTTGACTTGACTCACAACAAAAGTCTCTACGATTATCGATTTGTTGGTGTTTACTAAAGAAATACCCTTGCAGAAATTGCATAACTAACGAAATTCGGCTTTTTACCTCGGGTCTGTCAATGTCTGGTTTGGTTTCATATGAATTAAGTAGTGACCGGGCTGGATGAATCATTGAATTGTAAAAAGAGAAGCTGATAACGTAAAATCTCGAGTCAACAGTATATTCTTTATCTATTCTGTAGGTAAACATTGTAATGAAATGCAATGAAGAATTTTGGAAGATATTAAGATAAGAGCTTAAGAAATCCACACAATAAAAACACGATTGAAATAAACCCCTGATGAGTATAAAAAATAGTTTGAGAATTTAATAAGTATGGATATCGTATATCACGATTGGTGCCAATAATGTATTCTGTGGATGTATTTTTAGATCAATCGATGGAAATGTAGTTTTTCAATGAATTCGTTTCATCTAGGTGCTCGTCTGTCATACAAGGAACGATACTGCTTCGTCACATTAACGAGCTCCCTTGCGGGAGAATATAAAGCGCAACCGTGAATCAATTTCATTTTACTTTCTAACGACGACGTGACAGCACTCTTTTCTGGTCTCCGAAAGAGTACTTTTTTAATGGAAAAAATGAAAATGGGAAAATATCATGTTACCGAAGGTGGTTTATGCTGCCGCAACTCTTTGCCACTGGTAGCGTCTACATAAATAGAAAAAAAAGGCAGGATCACCTGGGAAATCTATATTTCATCACCCTTATCCAAACAAAACAGCATATTGGAAATGTTCTTCATAATCTGTGTCTAAAATGATTTATCGATAACCAAAATTTGGGTGGAACAAAACTATAATTTAAATGGTAACAACACAGCACAGCGTTACTTACTCATAACGGTGAATAATTTATTAAAATTGATACGATTATTTGATTGACCGAAATTCATGTGAACTATGACTTTTGTTGTTATTCGAGCGCTTTCAATTCTCTTGTATTTTAGTCGATTTTCGAAATCCATAAAATGTCTTTTGTATTTATTTACTTTCCAAAACTTTCATACCACATTGGATTGGATTTAATTATTGGAAATAGAATTTATACCGTATTTAATTTGTGAGTAGCGTTATATTATTCGTTCGTAAATATTATAATGCTCTCTTATATATCTACATATTCTCCATATTTCAGATTGAATTACTCGTTCAAACCAAGTACAAAACTGTACATTTTTTTCACATTATTGCAACTTATTTTTTGCAATGAAATATTAATAGGCGGATTTTCCAATCGGTTTATGTTATTAGCGTTTAGACGTTTGGAGGATCAAAATTTGTTGGAACTTCTCTCATATTTCACAGGAATGAGATACTTTCGTAATTTTCTGTCAATGTTTATCGAGCAGTTTCATTCATGATGTTTCAATGTAGTGTATGGGCCTTGAGTAAACTCCTGATATAAAGACCAACGACTTATGCCAAGGGCTTGATGACCAGCTGGTTTTCGCCAACTTCCATTCTCGGAGTTTCTTAGTTGTCTGATTTCTAGTCTTTGCAACACTTTAAGATTTACGAGGCTGAATGAAAACACCTAATATATCTATTAAGCGATACACGAATTCATATGGAAATATACAATTTCACTCAGAACAGATCCTTATTAAATATATTTGAGTCGATAAAACGAAACATGACCCTAGACGAGTTAAGAAATCAACTAATAGAGTTTCCGAAAATCAGTTCTTTATTATTCACATGTTGTCGTGTTGCATAATCCTAATAATGGCAGATTTTATCATTAAAATTCTACGTATGAATTAATATTTGTGTCTCATCTGCGTTTCAGCGAATACAGCCCATTCAGTCGATGATGGGAATTGGCAGCTCGCAGAATTAGCAATGATGCGTCACAATATACCTATAATTAAATTCACGAAATCCTGTATCGTCTCTGTCTCATGCCTCGTATTGGTCGGACTATGTTCAAACAATATAGGATTGTCGTCAGTGATAATGGAGTTTATCCTGCCCTTTCAGTGTCGGGTGTCCAATGCCATCCTTCTCTGTGATATATATGCACATGGATCTTTCGTTTCCATGAGCCCCATTCTGGTTAGGTGATCGATAATCACTCTCATTATTTTATTACATTCAATATCTTTTCTATCTGTAAATTAATTTCGTTCTCAACATCAAAAATACTTGTAAAAATCGCAATGAGCAACTCGCCGGAATTGGTTTCTCCAAAAACCAGAAAAGCAGTATGTTAGATACCAACGAACTACAGAATTCAATAAAATACTTGATGTTTTACAAATGCTGTTGGTGAATTGAACAAAATTAATATACAATCCAAATTTGTGTCACCATGTATCCATCTCATACACCAACTGCTTATCATCCAGAGCTGAAGTTGAATAAAAAAAGAAGACGCCAAAAATTATTCAACTTTTAACTGAAAAATGTTATTTTGCTCAAAGAAAAAAATGTGTTATCACCGCCTCTCTTTTATTCTTATTTTCTATCTTTTAGACCCGGTCCGTTACTTTTAATCTTTTCTGGTAAATAGCAAGGCTCGGACGAATATGAAAGTATAACAAAAGACCAGTAACTCAGTAGCTATACAGCTCGTTTTCTTTTGTCAGAATAAGTCGGAACGATATAATATACATATATATATTTATATATTATATGAATGATCCTATAAGGCTCTGAGTTCGATTACATCTTCATCGAGTACGGATATAGATACCATTGTATACATATATTGAATTGGACAAGAAGTCTACTGACATTGTCCCAAAAAAATTGTCAATAGTGAGAGAACTTTCTTCGGTCCTTCTTATCGCGTTTTTTCAGAAAGCGTGCTGCTACTTCATCACTCCCGCTTAATACGACACAAGTATCGTCGATTTAATATTAACTTGACGAAATGAATTGAATCCCTTTTGTCGCGATTCTTTCTTTGAGCCCCTGAATTTTTTTTTAAAGCTGACGAAAATAGGAAGAGATTTTTTCATATGATAAATCAAAGTTCTCATCATTTAATAAATTTTAGGACTTATTTATTTGAAATATGTTTTTATATTTTCAATCATAATCCAGAAGCTTTCCGGTATCGCATAGATAATCGAAGCAGAAAACGGTCTATATATTTGTTTATCGGGAACTGTGTAGTCACTAAATATTTTTGTGCAGTGACAAATGTCATTTTTTTTCATGATTTTAGTTCGATTTTGAGCTTGACAGTAAACGATTTCAACGATAAGGCAACGTAGATACGACCATCCATAAAGTAGGTGGGCAGAATGAACCTGTCGCGATAGTTTCCTCGTTTAAAATTGCTACTTGCCTCCCGTCAATTCCGCTATCCTCTTTCGGAGCACGCGTATCGTGAATAGAAGAGGATGTGCGTGGGCAACGAATGAACGATGTATTATGCATCGAATTTCCTCGTTTTGCATATATCGAAGCACGATAGTGCTTCACGTAGTGTGTCACTCACTCAACCATGAACCAGAGCCATTGCAATAAAAAAGAAAAAAACTCGGAATAATAATTCTTGTATGACGAATCTGTCATTAATGTGCTCTTTTATTTATCTTTTAGAATGATTAGAGATAAAAAATGTATCGACTGTGAAACTAAAGTTCTTGCGAGTCGTTTGATTTCTTCTGTTCTCGGATATAACTCCTTTTTTTCAACAAAAATCATGTCAAGTTTAGAACAGTGAAATGAAAACATCACCCGTTTGGAGTCCGGTTTTCGTTACGATCACTGTAGCGACCCTAACCTTCGAAAAATTCACGACCAAAATGTCAGGCTGTTTGAAAGAGTAGATTTTAAATATTTTCAACTGAGCATTTTGATTTGAACATTTTGAACATTTTGGTTGGAATGAAATATCACTTTTGAATAAATCGACATTAAAATTCCAAAGTTGGACGTATTTAATTTGGTTGATTACTACCTTGTCAATCGTGATGTTATCGAAATTGTATCAATGAGCTGGACTAGGTGACGTAAATTCGTTCGATTCTACATGGTATGTTGTAAATGATTTACAGCACAACTTTAAATTACAATGCAACATGACAGAAATACCCACGACTATGAGCAAATAGATCCTGGTTCTTCGCGTTATATAACGAGACACGATATTTCTGGGTTATCCTGTGTACATCCCAGTTCCATTTCGCGGTAATGCGGCGCCCCATCTCGGGAAATGCCCATTTCCGCCACTGATAATTGGTTTCCACCCCAATGGCGTTCGGGATATCTCAAAATATCGCGTGAGGGTTGTTTTCCTTGGACGAGTTCGCCGGTGGAACATATGAAAGAGATGGACGGTGCGAAATTTTTACTCCATTTATTCCGAATAAGAACAGGTCGTAATAGAACTTAATCCCTGCTGTGAAATTTTGCTTCGTTATTTTTAAATTGTTATTGCTATACATTGGCTCTCTTCTTCTTTTAAACCATCAATTATAACCTCTGGCCTCCTTATCAATCTTGGTTTAATTACGTGTTAATGCGTTCCGTTCCAACGACAAATTTCTGTCGAGAAATGCATTGCGTATAATTTTCTCATTTTTTGTTGTTGAATATTTGAACGCTTTTCTCAATTCATGTCACATATGATAGCGTAGGAGAAAGAGGTTTCTACGGAATATGAAAATGACAGAAAAAAATCTGAAGTTAGCACAGGAAAAATATAATATTTCTTTACTATTTCGCTAAAACGAAATCACACAGTATTCTAGAGAAACTCTGAGTATCTTGTTTCGGTTCGCCATCGAGTGTTCGCCTGTCTCCTATCTGAATATCATGATGCAAATTGGGGTGAACTTTCTAAACCCGTTTTAATCCGGCTGAAAATTGATGAATAAAATAACGAGATTTTCCTGGTTAAGTCTCGTATTTCTAAAGAGAATAATTGGTGCATGGCTAGAGAGGGTTTCATCTACGTATATACATACATTTTAAAACTGAATTTTTCGAGAAGGTAAAAATCTGGTTCCCACGGTCGAATTATTTTGTTCAACAGGTTCAACTGGATAAAAATTAAAACTGTATGAAATGTTTGTTTGATTTCACGAACAAATAATTAGGTGAATCAACAAGGAAGATAGTGATGTTATACTTTTATATCTATGTCTTCCATCAAAATATTTCATCAACAGTACTCAAACAAAAGATTTCATGAATAAAAATGAACATATCATAATAAATCATAAATATCTTTAAAAAGTGAGCAAGTTTCAAAATTGAATATAGCTGTCACAGCCAAATCAGTGTTCAGTGCAAATCAATGCAGGATGTGAGTTTTGTCGTTTTTTCGTACTCTTTCAAAGGAGCTTTTTTTCTAAACTATACTCTCGACTCTCGAAAATAATGCTTGAGTTCTATTAGGATAAAAGTTTCAATCTTGTATTTTCTATTTCTGGTCTATAATTTGTGGATATTTTATTCACAATTTAATGATAAAATCTGTCTACAAAGTCGAGGATAATACTGAGACAAGTTTCAATACAAAAAAAGCAGTATTTGTTATTGTGACACGGAATATCAATGATGTCATTTTTTCTTGAATCAAAGAAGTGACTATTACTTCGTAAATATTTTGGGAATAAGGTGGGTCCCAAAAATCATTTGGATTTCATTAATTTTTTTTGTTTACGAGTACCAGTAAATGTCCAAATACAGATGTGGGTGGTTGACACATTTATGTGTACGTTTTGGGTGGAGTACACAGCAACGACCGTTGATTACGTTCTGTCTGCACATCATCACCTCGTAATGCACGACCAGTGACGTTAAGGGGCGGGTAAACAGAATAATGAGGCTAACGTTAAAGTGGTGGAACATCCGTTCGTGAATAAAATATAATTAAGCGTGCTTGCCGCTGATGATGTTGCGTTGCGTAGATATAATACATGTGCATGTAGATGTCGTTTCATCTCGGTCTCGGAGGGACGGGGTCTCCCTCCGAGAAATAATAAAGGTCACATGTGTGTTTGTATCGGCCTTATGTCTGCTTTTTTAGTTAACAAGAAATTTCATTATTTTATATGCTACCAAAGAAAGGCGTTTTTTTACGCTTTCGTTTTTTCTGCAAATATTTCTTAGTTTTTTTTGTCGGATGGAAACGATGGACAATCTTGAATCTCTGGCAATTTGTATGCAATTTTACAAATTTTCATGAAAATTTACATTCCGCACAGTAAAAATCACCCAAATCCAAAATCTGGCTCCGATTTCGTTGCAGTTTTTTTTTTTTTTTATCAACCAATGAGTTTAAATTCATTTTCCTCTTATCGTTAGATATATTGTAATTTGTGGAAAATTAAATAATCGGATTTGAAACATCCGTGAAAATGTAAATTTTTCCATTACTTCTCTGTTCAAAATTGATCAAAATCAATATTCCAGAATATTTATTCGCTGTTTTGAACCGTCAGTAAATCGAATGCCAAAATAAGTACTTGACACGTAAACAACTGTTTGTACTTTTCAAATTGGAAGACACGTAATCGGCTCGGATTATTTGTTATGCTTCAATTTTGCACCATTTTCTAAACTCTTTGGCGGGAAATATAGATGGAAAAAAAAAACACACGCGACGTCGCGTGCAAGCGTAATTTGAAAGTACGAAGACGTGTCATGACCGAAGCAAGACCAATGACGTCACTAACATAGCTGCCACTTACTTGCGTGTCTATGATAATAGAGGAGGGCAACAATGATCACGACGTCCATGAAAATATTAAACAGGACATCCTCTTTTTCGTACGACTTTGTGTTTACCGATTACAAGAGAGTATTCATTGTTACACACAGACTCGAAATTAATTAAATAATTATCCGATATTAATAGAAAGGGCGTGGAGGATCTAATAAAACGCGAAAACTCAACTGGCTAGAGATATGAATAAAAAAACCAATCAGAAACTGTTGTTTAATTTTATCAAAATAACATTTCTTATTTCAATTATTTTATCGACAGAAAAAAAATACAGAAATTTTTATATTCGGATGGTTGCTTCGCATATGAAAAAAGTCTCAAACTTCGTTTCTCTGGTCGTGACCCTCACAATATTTTTTTGTTGTATTTTCGCAAGAATAACATTTCTTTCCACATTATTTCGAAAACTTGGAAGTGAATTTTTTCATTTTTAGGAACGTTGAGAAAATTTCATACGATTATACTAGAATTCTATACATTACAAAAATTCTGTAAACATTATTTCTCAACTTCCCGATTGAAATATGTATTATGCATTTAGCAATACAAATATGTTCGGATAAGTTCCAAGAGAAATTAATCCATTCAAATAGTACACATTTTTAATACCTCGGTCGAAAATGAAAAGCCAAACAAGATGATGATATTTATTATTTAATATTTTATTATTTTGCTTATTTTATAATAAAAAAAACTGATGCGAGAATATCCTTTGATGATGCCAACGCCGTTGTTTACTTTGATCAGTAGGAACTTTATTCAGAATTTATACATCGTCGTGAAGTATGTGAGTCTCGTCAAAGTACATGCAATGTTAAATTGCACGTCATGTCCTCGAATCTCGCGTATAAAAAGCGCTTGATTCTGGACTTCAGAGCATTTTAAAATTGGAAGATACAAGCCCTGGACAAAACTTGCTTTCCGTATAAACCACGATGAAAATGAAGCTATCGCTTGAACTCACATTTTTTACATCGTACTGTACATAATAAGCGCTCTTCCGTCGTACTCGGTTACGCAAGTTACTTGATGCACATATCTGTTTAAAGACGTCCAACAGCTCAAGAGCACCACTTGTAATTATTCAATCACACGTTCTTCACTTCTTTCTTTATCTTCTTTTTACGACTTTTATAGCTCTTTTTCAGCTGGAACTAAAACAAGGACAATTGGATACAGAAAAAACATCGCGTTTCCACGTTGGAAAACTCATTTGTTTACTTTATTCGCGGTTTCGTTGTCGACAATAACAATTTTTTACAAAAAGTCCAAATTCGTCAAGCAGACTAAAGGGACGAATTAATAAATATTTTTCAAACGATTCTTCCCTTTTTTTAATAACCACTTTTCAGATCTTCGACAAATATTTATTCGCATGGAGGAAAGAGTTCAATTATATGTACCGTACGGCTTCGTAATGTACGGCAAATAGAATATTTTGGTCATTCAAGAAATCGTTCTGTTAACACAACATTTATTATTTTTTATTTAGTTAACACAACTAAACTTTTTCTCTCTCAGCCCACTTTTATTTTTTCATCTACTATTTTATCATTGGAGATCATTATTATTTATTGGAGATTGAACTGAATTGCATAAGTGACATTCTGTGTTGGAATGCAAAGAAAAGTTTCTGGTCGTTCTATATTTTTAGTGGAATCCTCGCAAACATCTAAGACTCCGTGCCAAAGTTCTTTGTCGTCCCTGTTTTTAGAAACTGCGCAGGCATCATAATTTCGACAATAGATAAGCACCGTAAACTTTTCTCTATGATGCCATATTTTATTCGTTCGTAAAGATAATCTTTACGATAGACAGCGGGACAGCGGGCAGCGGGAGGGGGGTTTTTATTACTTTGAATTTAACACAGATTTGGCTACTTGTTTATGCATCGACGGGCAGAAATGACCATCGATGCATAAACGAGTAGCCAAATCTGCGTTAAATGCATACTCCTGCTTCACAGGGTAAGTAGACTTCACAGTTTTCAACAACAAGAATCACATCAAAGTTGCAATCTTTTAATTTCTATATTTTTATATTTCCTTTAACGCATTTTTTTCATGTAGAAAGTCCTGACAAGCGTAGTTTTATTTTCGGATCGATTTATTTGCTAGTCACTATTTTTATTATCATCGTGATGAATTGGAAATGAATATTTTATGCGATGAGAGCATATTACTCTTTAGTATCGATTATGTGATACGCATGGAGATATGTGTTTGATAATTTTGTAAACATTTACAATACTTTATATTCTTCTTTGTTTCATTTATTATGTTTTTCTAGTATTTTTGTTTATTTTTACATATTTACAAAGATTTAATGGTACATGGAACATCAGAGCTGCTATATTTTTTGTCCACTAACAAAAGTTGACTGAACATTTGGAAGAATAATTCGTGTATCGAAAACACTTTAAATGCTCGGTGTCAAGGTTCCAAACTCTGGTTTTACGTCGAAAAATGTGAAACGTTTTTTTCATCAAGTTTTTTTTACCACTTCAAATGAGAATTTGTCGACATGGCTGGAGAGGCCTCCAATTTAAAACATCCCGATATGTAGTACCATTTTACATGCTGTGCAAACTTTAATTTGCACGTTTTGGTACAGTCGAGACGAGTTTTTCCGATAATAATTTTTCTGATATTGCGGTATACGACTTTACCTTGCAACGCTTTACCATATTCATGAATAAAACAAAAAATCGAATGTCTGTAACGTTTAATTATCAAAACATTACGAAGATGGATAAAAAGAGAGAAAGACATGGTAGAATATGAGAAGATCGAGAACATAAGAATGAAAAATTGTTAATCAACTACTTTTTTCTCTCTCCATAGTCAATACATTACGCCTTGTATCGATTTTTTTCTCGTTCAAGATTCATGATTTTTCATTTCTTCGGTCAAATGCATTTTGAATTCCCAATAAAATGTTGTAGCTTTGTAGATATTTATAAAAACTCCCTCAAGCCGCAAAGCTGCGTTTATATTCGAATCATAATTTTTTAGAAAAAATAAACAACGAACATAATAAAAATGTGTATAGCAAAAATCCAAATTTTCGGAATGTGGGCTAAGAAGTGAATATTTTACACAATTATTTAGCATGATTAGACGTCGTTTTTTTATAGCCCTCTGATGTGTGTAAAAATCTGTGTTGTAAAGCGATGAAACCATATTTGGAGTAGCAGGAAAAATAACCGATCAGAATGAGAGAACGAGAAAGACTGAAACTCGTTACGAATTTCTCTCGATTCGATAAAAGTGAATCGATGATCGAAAATCCATTAAGTATGTTCTATTTGAATGTTGCTTACGTTTAATAAGTCTTGGGTTGAGAAAAAAAAAATCTAGTGAAACTTTAATTCTCATAGAAAGAAGTGGCCTTTTTTATCGTGACGGCCCTGATCGTCTCTCGGTCACGTGGAACCCGGAAAATCCGTGTCTCGGCTCACCCACCCTCGCCCAAGCAACGTTTTCCGGATGCTACGTCACTGGCTTGGGTGGCTGTATGCGGCCGGCGCGCTTGTGGGGTAGAATCGTGGGCGCGAGAGAGAACAAATCGTTTCTCTCGTCAGTCGGGTCTCGGCCGTCGTCAACGTCAATACCCGACGACGGCGCATACGACCGAGATAAAGAGCGAGTGCGATAGCTATAAAGAGAGCTTGTCGGTTGTGCTCGTATGATCGGGGTCGAGCTTGCGGGTGTAGCCCTAAAACGAACACACACACGTATACACATTTCCATAAAAGTGTATGTTTATTCATATACATATTTATGTATGTATATATATAAATATATATAAATATAAATATGTACACAAAATTTTGCTCGCGTACGCTGGTAGTACCGGCCGCCCGTAACTCCCTTTTTACCTCTAACTACAACCCTTCTTTTCACTCTTTTCACCACCCTTCACTCTTTGCTTACCCCTTTATCTCACACTCGTGAGCTTTGAACGACCTCGAACGACGAACGTGCTGTACAAACGTATACGTAAATATGTACATTTAAATAACTATATGCTTGTACATATATATATGAATATTATATTTCTATACATATATGAAAAGATATATATGTACAAATAGCTTCAAGTGTCAGTTCCCCACGTGAAAAGCGTTCGCTAAAGAGACGCTGGGAGGAAAGGGCCAAGTAGACCTTTTCTCTCTTGCCCCCTTTCTTTTGCTCTGCTTCCACATATACGATAAGCGTTCACCCTCTAAAACTACGATGACGCGAAATTCGTGGTTAAATTCTAAAGTCTGCGTCATCTTTATCCCCTTTTTATTTAGCTCGAAAAAACACCACTTTTACTACAAAAATATTAAGTTCCTCAATTCGTCTTCTTAAACCCCTCGCAATTTTCACTTGTTCGCGATAGCAGAACCCTCGTTTTCAATATTTCCAATTTCCTTTCGATGCTTTCGCTTTTGCGGAGATTCAGCGCTCCCATAAGCTGCCAGCTTCTCGCGTTCGTTTACCGCAAAGTCACGAGATACGTGCGCGTTTATGTTCGCACACACACGCACCGTGCCCCACACGCACATACACTCACACACCTGTGCTCCTGTGTACACGTATTTATGTATTTATATATTTGTGCGCAGCGGCTCGAAAAGCCAGTAGAGGAACGGACCGCACAGCATCAGTGTGTTATCAAGTGACCGCGAGGCAACAACGTTATAGTCGAGGTGCGCGAAACGATGAACATCCTGTTGCGCACGATATCACCCAATTTTCGGTGATTTATTATTTCGTGCGTTTTCCATCACGTCATCTGCCCCGATCGTGCAATCGTTTTATTCAAAATCATTCATTCCGTGTTTTTCAGCTTGGTGTTTTTTTTTCCTATACCCTACTGTAGTTTAACCTCTTAACTCCTAACAAGTAACGACAACATTGATATAATAATAACAACGTGAAAACGTGATGATAATCGTCAACCCTTACCACGCGTGTTTATCGTGTGTATTGGTGTTAACTCTTTTCACTGTTTATATCGGATGATATAAAGCTAAAAAATAAAATCTTTGATGTTATAAACCAATAAACGGAAAGTATAAATAAATGAGTGTTTACAAATTAAAAATTCGTTTTTTAAATGATGTTGTTCTTGTTGCTACTACATCTGCTCGGTCTGCTAATCGATAAGGGTGCACCGTTGCTTGTGTCCAAAAGAGGCCTACAGGTGACTCGTGGAGGCAACCACGAGTTCCATTTGTTTTTGTCTCTCGTGTGTTTAACATAACCGCGAACAAATGTTCATCAACGATCTATTTTACGATTTAATACCGGAGCTAATCAGTGTGCTGAAGTATAATCAATCAGAGCTACCGAAATCATGAGATGTGAAACAAATTTGTATGTGCCAACAATATCTACAGTGAAAAATATCAACACATTTAATAATAATGCCACGAAACGAAATGGATGGACTATTAATGCTTGATTTTTTTGTTGTCTTTCTTTCACCACATCAGAAAAACGAAAATAAATCTGTCGTCTGCTAGCGCAAACAAGCGCACAAACCGTAGTTTGAACGATGTTATTTACGATGAGCGGAATGAACATTCATACGATATTTTCTATCGGCTTTATTTACTTATTTTTATTCAATTTTTTCTGATTCGATGTCAGAGTCATTCAGGAATAGGCTGACAAGCAAAACTACATGAAATTACATAGTTTATTGATCGTTGTACAGAGTTTGGAAATATCGAAGTTGCAGACTATTGCAGAAAGAAGCTTCTTGTGTAACGTGCTGCGAAATTTAGTTTCCTTCGTTATAAAAAATTCTTTCGCACATATTCCAGCAGCTCCACTTTTTACGCGTTTACCACGTGTCATGTATCTTGTAAGATATTTTATTTTTTCCCTTTTTTCATTTTCTTCGTTGCAACGCCACGGAAAAACGCTTTGAAGTTATGCAAGGGTGCCAGGGACATACTTTACCCTTTCCATCGTTGAATTCTTATCGTTATCGAAATTATCGGACTCGTCGTCGTAGTACTTGTACGTACAGAGGTAGAAGGTCATGTAAAAATCTATTCAACAATTACAAGGTCTTATCTATTCGCAAATTATACACTCTTAAATTTTGATTAGCTCCTTTTTATTGTGAATTACTTTACTTCATTTTTAGACGACAACGATAAGCATATTTTCATATTTATATCGACGATGAGCAGAATCCATTTTTAATTAAAAGTTAAAATTATTTTTTCATCCAAAACCCCCTGGAGGCTTCTCTATTTCCGTTCTGACAGTTTTTCGAATTATTTTTGTTCACGTTGTTCGAACGAGAGCAGAGTCTGTTTGTATTCTGATCATAGAACCAATTGGTAGGCAAAGAGGGTTAACTCCCACGATGTTTTTTGTACCGTGTAAACTGTACAGTTGCGTTAGCTTCCACTGAATTAGATTAAAAACCCACGAATTGTTATTTATTCGGATCGAAAAATTCATTTTAAAGAATTTATTCCACATTTATGTACGTCTCGATGATTTTTGTCAATATGTGGTTCTCTAGGAAATCATGTTTTTGTTGATAAGGTTTGATCTCTATGTGATTGGTGCATTTATGAATAGCATCCTTGTATCGTGTCAAACTATTTTTTGAAGGCTTGGCATTTTCTTCTCTTTTTCAATATGAAAAGCAAAATATTACTCATCATTTAAAAATATTACAATTTTTTTTAGTTACAGTGTCTTAGTTTACTTTTTTTCTCATCGTTTAAACATAGGTCGGCACTTTTTTGTTCCCTGTCATTAAATATGTCGGTTTTTCTCGGCTGTTGCGAGCGTGCGCGTGGGCAGTACACTCGCAACGCAGAGAACATTCTAATGGCAAACCTGTTCCACTTGAAATTGTGGTGCTTAGGATTACACGAGAATTTGATGATTCTCACAGTCTCAGTACCCTGTTTTTTTCGAACTCTGCCTCCTTCTTTCTTGTTCCCTCCACGTTGATTTACTACTTCTGTCATTACACCTGTTGCGAAACTGCCACAGTTACAAATTGCTTAATTCTACTGAAGACGTCTTTCAAATTATACTTTGAGTGAATTCTTCTCATTCGTCACTCGACCCACATCACATTTCACTATTCACGTCATAATCTGGTGAATATGAAAATTGAAAATAGAATTGTTTACCTATTCAAACTTTTCGGTCGAGTAAAAAATGATGTTGGAAAATTCATAAATTGTGAGGAATATTTGAACAAGAGCCAAACAATGTTGGCATCATGGAAATTGTACGAAGCAGACAATCAAATCTGCCACACAATTGTGAGGAAATTTCATGCGTGGAGCGTCATCCAATTCACATTTGTTAAAGTTATGACGAGCTGAATACAGGGATATTCGTATTCCTTCTAAATAAATTCATTATTAATGACTCGCTAACTAATTAAAAGTTGAACAATACCCTGCTGTGATGAATATTCAAATATATTAAAAGATGTACACTGAAAGAAAGATTTGGCTG
Source organism: Campoletis raptor (assembly GCA_948107755.1). NCBI lineage: Eukaryota > Metazoa > Arthropoda > Insecta > Hymenoptera > Ichneumonidae > Campoletis > Campoletis raptor. Next base: position 17,851,329 of record OX403622.1, read on the forward strand.
TGCCAACCAAGTTTATTTTGCAATTTAACAATTTGTTAATTGAACTACTATCTAATTGTGGTACGTAAGTTGAAATAATGTGAACACCATATATTGTTGAGATACTCAATAACAGATTTTTATAATAATACTGACATTGTTTAGATCACTTTTTCGTATATTGATGACTAATTACGAAATATTCGTTTCTATTCATGAAATATTTAGTTTGAGGACCATTGATGAAATTTTTTGTTATAATAATAAAACTCCTTCCATCGTTGATCCACGTAATTATTTTTCCACGAAATCAACCAAACATTTTGTGTCATTTAAATTATATTCAGTTGAATGTCCTTAACGAATTAATTCAACCGTGGGAACCTTGTTACGACCTTCACAACTGAATCGGTTTTTCAATGAAACATCATAATTTATTGAAACGATAAATTACATGTACCCGCAACAAAAAGCACGTGCGACAACAGACGCTTGATGCATTGATGTATGTATATTATTCTCATCTTTTGTGGATACCAGTTCGCATCTATGTCTATAAACGAATTATGGCTCGTCTAGAACAGCTAATGAAATATTATTCATCACTTTTCCGGAATTCAAAGTTTTTCTTCAAATTAGTTGACTCTATAACGAAAATTTGAAAAAAATTAATATTCGCAATCGTATCACTAAAGTATTATTATTTGTTAATCAACAAATTATCTTCAATCACGTCTATTCCTCACAATAAAACATCGAGTTAAATGAAAAACATTTGAAAATTAGTTACATGTTATGACGAACATAATTAATTTATCAACATGTTCCACCGTGGATTATTAAATTTATTGAATACAACTTCCCATGTCAGTGTCAGAAATAACTCGACAATTTGAAAGAAACACGCGCGCGCGCGCGCACACACACACACACACACACACACACACACACACACACACACACACACACACACACACACCGAATTCAGAGTGACTGACATTTCAGTAATATCGATTCAATTAAAAATGGTCTGTGTAAATGATTTATTCACTACGCATCACAAACGTCCACATCATTTTCGCAATGAATTGTTGTCACCCAACGTTAATACTTGGTAAATAAGCGAGAGTCAATTTAAAGTTTGTGATTATCGTACCATGCTTTGGCGTTGATGCGAGTATGTCGATGATAGCATTACAACAATGACGGGAGCTTACAACCGGTTAAAGCGTACCCACTTTATCAAAAACGAAATATACGGAGGAATTGAATTTGGTCGTGAAGGTAGATCAATGAATTAAAGCGTTCCAAGATCAGGGGCCGAACATTTTTGTAGCAATAAATAAACACAAGATGTATACCACTTGAGCGCTATTTATTATCTTATAGTTTGACAGCAATTATAATAATTAAATATTGACATTTTTCTGACACTCAATCCCGCCAGCATAGGGAAATGTTATGCACATTGAATTGTTAGGTTAATGCACAGTCTTCGTTTTGCGTAATTTCTTTGCAGAATTACATCGTGTAATTCGTAAACCAAAGTGATAGTTTCGGCAAACGACATTAACGGTCTTAATACGTTTTGCAATGTACTACGTTTGCCAAACTCGGAGATGAAAGTTTGTTTAAATGATCAAGTTCTATAAAAATATTCTTTCTTTGCTATTTATATCAGAAATAATAAAATGATTATTTTGCAGTTAGTTTCGTATTTGAAAGCTTGCGTCTATCAGTAGATATTGCAGAAATCATGCAGGTTTCATCGATCTTTCTTAACAGTTAAAACCTTAATTTTTCCTTTATACTTTTAGTAGAATCTCGATGACTGAGACTGAGAAAAAACCTTTTAAAATAAATCGTAAGCAAGAGAGTTAAAATAATATAGTAAAAAAAATGAATCGAATACAGAGGTTAGACAGTATTTTAACAGTAGTTCCGAAAAACCTACGGTTAGTAGTAAAAATCCTAAATACTATGGATATAAAGGGTAGTGTGAAAAATAAAGGTTAGGAAATCTTGTCATTCCAGAGAGGTAAAAATTTAGTAACAGAAAAAAAGAACTGTACGATCAAACTCCAAGCTCTTCCGAACCTTCGCGAGCAAAGATCAACTTTGGCAGTATTTCAAGGGTGTACGTGACTGGGTGTGTGTATGTTTAGAAATCCGCTTATCGAAGCGACATTTCGTATCGTTGGAACGCAATTTTACGAGAATTGTCGGCACCGTTCTATTTCACGGAAATTCCAATTTCATTCGATCCTCCCAGCAGTACATGGATTTCAACATCAGACATAAATATATATATTTTTCATTTTCCGATTCAATTTTCATTGAAAAAAAAAAAGTAGTTTTTAGACCTAAGAACCCAGTCGTGTTAGCAAATATATTGGAAGGAAAAAAAACGTTTTTTGAACTTCCAACAGATGTTTGACATTTTTCGATCATACGTATACTTGAATTAACAGTTGCAAAAGCAGAGGCAAGAATGTTATTAGACAAGTAAAGAATTTTAATAAATTCTGTTTCTTATATAAATTCATCATTTCCCGATTAACACCATGACAAATTTCTTTCACGTCGTATTTCCATTATCAAAAAATCGAAATTACAATAGAAATAGAAGAGCATCGTATAATGATTTGTGCGCATTAAACGAAGCTTTTCATATGACAAAATTCTCTGTGAACAGTAGGTCTGTTTCCCACTTCATATCTGCTTGGACAACCTTTCAGGATAAGACCCAATAGTCTTTCACTTGATCTTAGATGATTCTCATAACGCTGTTTCTCTTGTAAGTACTGTGGGGTGGATCCGTCTTGCACGTTCAGTTCTTCTTTATGGTGAGCCAGGCTCATGCTTCTAAGATCTTTTGGTTAACCGCTTCAAGTACTCTCCGAGTGCGATGTTGAGGGATTATTTGTTAAGGAGGCTGATGGAGCAAGGAGACAAAGGGGTTAAGGGGATTGGGGAAACCAGGCAGAGGCGGTAATATCTTGCCGAGTGTCAACGCGAGCTTAATGCACTCTCATCAGCGACGTACACATGATAACCCTTACAAAGATTCACGTGTATACTGCTAGTCTCGGTCTTCAACATTAGATCCTATATATTCATCTTCATAGCACATATGTATAGCGATGGCGGAAGATCGCTTCACTTCGACGTACAACAAACACCTCTGTGAGGTTCGTCTTTGTGTTTATACATGATGAAACTGTCATGTACGCCACCTTATTCGGCTGTTCTAATTAATATTAACACAGGCAATTAATCACCGCCAAGTCTTTCCTGAAAGCAACATGATCATGCTTCTGCTAACGATCATTGTGACATTCTCGTTTGCGTCTATTTATTAAACATAATTATACGACAGTTCAAATTAATTAGGATTTTTAATTCAATTTCTACTTTTATGTGACAGAACGTTTGATTATTCTCTTGTATGACAAGTGATTGGAAAATAGATTTTTAATCGGTTCGACTTCGATCGAAAAAGTCATTGATAATGTGGGAGTTTCTTACAAAATTGTAACGCGTAGTCCATTTTGTTCGGTACGTATTCATGGCTCATCAATCTTAATTACGAAAGACAAGCTTCCGTCATGCTCGACCTACTGTAATAGCGTTTGAGCACGTGCTTCATTACACTTTGTACGCAGAATTTTTTATGCGATATTTTTAGTATAAAAAAAAACTCTTATTACTGTTTTATTTAAAATATGAATGCATTTCCATAACGCCATTAAACTTGCTTGATTACAAAATTAATCTCCGGTTGGGTTCAACTTCTCGAACAAAAATATCGTCAAAATAACTTTAATCAGAGTTTACCGCGAAAGTTTTACCATTAATTATATGTTTCGTAGTAATTTTTATTGCAACTAATGTGATATCAAATAGATCCTAGAAAAATATCTACGTCCTTCCGCTGTAAAATTTATATATTTTTGCGATTTATCCTTTGAAATGAAAAATGGTCGAAGTATTGATTGGGCACCGGAAGGCAATGAGTTAGATTCTTTATTTTTGTTTTTTTTTCTTACCACCGCAAGATCTACCACAAAAAGGTTTAAGTGTGTTCAATCCTTCCACTAGGCTGCATGAAGAAAGTTTAAGTTTAAACCTGCAGATTTTCAACCGTATCGACAGCATGGGCTCCTTCCTCACTCTTTCTCATTTCCGTTTGCCGCTCTACCCTCCCACGACTATGCCAATTCGCTCCTATATCTGGTTATTGAAGGAGATGTGGAAGCGTAGGAACAATGGAGCAGTATATATACACTTTTAACAAATAAAAATATGTATGTTATAAATTGCTGAACACCTGCTTTATCTCAATATCTATTGATGAAAAAAATCATTAAATAGAAATAAGAGAGTTAGATAAAAAATAAAGTAAAGACAAAAGGATTCATTTCGTATAAATTTGAATTTATTTTCATACTTATAATAATTTAATTCGATGGGTCATGGACGCGGGGTTCGATAATTTCTTTTCAAGTCGAATTTGCTTTGTCGATTGAAAAATATTCGCTGTTAAAAGAGGGAACAATATTCTAACAAAGCCTGTTTCATATATCGTGGACTTTTAACACAAATATCGATTTTTCATATACTGCTGTGACCAGATTGTGGCAGATATATGTACATTCATCAGTTCCTTCAACTAATTTTGCGTACGAGTGTGCACAAGTACGTACGAAAGTCATCTTCGCCTAGATAGCGCAAAGGTCAACCTCGCGAATGGCTTTTATATGAAGGGGGTCGATAAATTGCCTTAGAAAATGAATGTATAATGGCTATAGGTCCTAACACGGACACACACTCGAATCGTTGAGAACGTCAGATTAAAGAATTCAATCATATTTGAAACAGAATCAAAAATATTCGAAAAATAATTAAAATAGTCGAAAGTACGAAAATTTTCTTATGATCCGTATAATAGAATTTTTGTGCCGTGGCTTTTCGAGACTCTTCCGACATTGGTTGGTATAAAATTAACTACATTTCAGATTGAATAAACTTCAATCAATAACACACGTTACTCTTGCGATGGAGCCTCGAGAAGAAGGCGAGGTGTTTCAAAGTTAATTTACCATTTTGTGATAGCTCTGTGCTGCCAGGCCGTAACTCGATTGAGAAAAAGCAACTCTGGAGGCCACATGCCTGACTTCACGGAGCTCGGAATTAATTTACTTAAAAGCCAACGAAGTATCGAAGTAAAGAAGCGTAGTATAGGAAGAATAAAGAGAGAGGGTATCGAAGGGTATCCTGCAGAAAAGTGAAAACACCCCCGGGATATGACGGTGAAACACGAAGAAAGTGCATATCGGTTTACGCCACCCATTGTAGAGAAAGTAGCTTCATGGGGACTAAAAACTGTTGGTGAACGGGCCATGTTACCGATTTATAAATTAATTGCAAACAATATACAAAGCACACGTGTGTGTGTGTGTGTATGTGTGTGCCAGCAAGATGTATGGATCGATGTACGTTTTCCACAAGCTTTTGTAATACAATGCTAATGGAAAATCATCCAGGCCTCGGCGTCACAGTATTGCACAATGAAAAATAAATAACAATGAGTGATCTCACTCCACTTGGCATGCAAAAGCGTATGCTGGGAATAAATGAGTAATGTTCAGCAACATTTCAACAAAATTCTTGATTCTTATTCAGCGAAAGCTTTGTCCGATGCTTTTTCCCATGGCTTATTGATCATCAGGTACCCTTGGTGAACTTTTTCACTTCTGTGTTTCATTTTTATTAACTTTTTGTTTTTCATTAGTCAACATTCAGTCCAAGTTGGCATACAATTTAGCTATTATTTATTCTTGTCTTTACCACAAACGATTTGACTGCTTGTAAATACCAGAGTTATTTTTTTATTCGGTGTACAACCTGGACCTGTGCGAAAAGTCGAATATTTATCAAGAGTTTTGTAACTTTTTCAATTTTTTTTAATCATCGAAATGGTTCGCTATTTGGTCAGATTTTTTCAACTGCATTGTTCTATATTTTAATTAATATTGAATCAAATTAAATAGTTTTCAAGAGTAGAAGTACTTTATGTCATTGATAAATTAAATGGACTTGAGAATGATTGGATTTTAATGAATTCGGTGATGTCATAGAGTTATGGATGAGCAATGTTTCCACAATTTATGAATTCATTCGAATAGCTTTATCTTTGACAGTTGAAGAAGAGTATTTTTCATAAAAAATGGATTTATAAAGTTTATCCAATCCCTGGTAACAATAAATCAAAATATAAAATGGTTATGAATTAATTATGATAGTTTTTTTTTATGCCTGGTAAACGTGATACGAATTATATACATAATTCATCAAGCTGATTAAAGTTTCGTGGAAGCAATTGTAGTCGTAATTCCGTACTACGAGCATATTTCGAAAATCATTACACTAAGCAAAATATCAATAACTGTAAGCAGGGTTAATGGACTGACGAGTACTGTAAATGTGAAAAATGTTGAGTTACCACCAACAGTTGCTTTGGTATGTAAAATGCTATTCCTGGACGTCTGAAAGTCTCTGTGTGGAGTATTCAGTGATTTTTGCTCTTTTTCTCAATTTATTCCTCTCGGTGGTTTTTCTTCATCGGTTGTCCTCTCCTCTTAGGGAATTCGTTAATAACGATGCTGGTTTTTTTCTCGACTTTTTTTCCTGCTCGACTTTGCACTTCTCCAACTAATTTGGGGCTTGATGGTACATAGAAAGAAAAATACGTTCAGGAAAGCACGTTGACGACGATCTCACCGCGTTGTAATGCAATGGAAAGTACTTGGATTGTGAGGTAAATTTTAATTTTCCTCATCCGATGATGCTGCAGTGGAGATTTTTGAACCGCGCTCTTGCTATACATTAAATTCTACGTTACGGACAAACTTCTGACTCTGCAGTTCTATACTCGTTCTCCGCTGCCACTTTTTTTCGCAGTTAATTTCAGTCAGTCACGCCGACAGTTTCTGAATTTTTCGTACTGCAGGGAAATTCCACCGCAAAAAATTATCTTTATTTTATTTAGATATGCTATACGAAAGTAAGTTATATAGTGTACAGATGATTAACGAAGGATTAGAGTGGATGTGATTAAAAAAAAAAAGTTTAGTCAGAGGATTGACGATGATCACTTTCAACTATCTTTTCGACACTTATATCTGCAAGAACTCACGTTTCATTAGCAGTGACATATATTACTGTGGCCTTTTTCACCAAACCGTATGATTATGGCGAGCTCGTTTTCTCCATTGTCCTCAGTAATTGCCTGGTTGGCTCAATTCAGTGTTATTATTATTTGTTTCATTTATGCATGAACCTCGTATCGAACAATGTATGAATAGTTTTTTAAATATGTTATTTTTGTTGATTCATGATGGTATTTTTATGATTGTTTTTTTAAGCTGCTAGGCTTCTATTTACGGGTCCGTTATTATTTAATTAGTAGCTTTTTTATAATCGTTCATCAGAACGATATTGATTTTTAATTATTTTTATCTTGACGTCCAAAGTCCAAAGTTATTGGTACGAAATAAATATCCTCAATAGAATATATCCATTTTGTATGTACCGATCATTACTTATATCTGAATGTTTGAAAAGTTCTCGACATTGATGTATTGGATCAATACTTTCCTATCAATATCAATTGAATTGAGCTGCAGCATTCGGCCTATAAACTAGTGCAGCACAATTATACTGCGTACCCATTTCCAGTGCTGCTGTGTAATTAATTATTTGTAAATTGGTGGTCCACGCCGTTGGTTTACATTGGTCTGCAAGAATTACAAATTTGTGCATGAAATTTGTATCGGGGGATATTTTTTTAAAGAAACATTTCTATAATATTATAATATAATATTCTGTCATTTATTTACAATTAAACCGAAACAGATGGTTTTAGTTAACAAATACAGACTTACACACTGACCTATATTTGTATTGAATTTTTTAAATCTCAATTTTACAATCAAAAACCTTGTTTTTGATTTGATAAACTTGATGCCATGATCGAATTACATTTTTCCTTTCGTGCATTTTGTGCTGGAAAACCAATGGATTTTATCCCTGTGTTAATCTGTTGGAGTTATGCCAGGATTCAATCGATGTTTTATGATACTTAGAGCAATATTCTTCGTTCTATTATTACCAAGCAATTTTTTTCACCCTCATTCATGAATATTTATATGTAATACATCAGCATCACGTTCCTCATTATGAAGAAATCAATTTATGATGACAGTTAGACAGGTAGCAACTTTTTTTTTCTATATTCTGGGGCCGTTAGGCTCGAAAAGATAAGTCCTTAATTGCTTTCTACACTTTTTCTTCATTGGCTTATCAACGTTCGCCACAAAGTATTATCGTGGGAATGGGAGATCGCCCCGGGTCGACGAGAGAAAGGGCTTTAATGCCAGCCCGTATAAGGACGTATAAGATGTAACAGAAAGTTCGTATCTTTTTTTTTTTTTATATACGAATAAAAGTTACTGAAAGCGACAAGTGGCGTGGGTGATCTCATCACATTTTACCTATTTCATTTAGTAATTTGATCGTAACTTCTTTTTCCTTCACTTTTCATTTGTCTTTGATCTCAATGGGGTCTCGGACCTTCTTTCTTTAAAAAATAACAATAAAAAAATCTTTATTTTTTACTCTCCGGACCCACGTCTCGTGTATTCTTCACCATCTACCTGCAAAAAGTTAATGACGTGTTCCCTATACCGCCGTAGAAAAAAACATCTGCAGCTTCGATATTCAAAATAGTCACACCGAATTTGTTGGTTAAATGTTTTTTTTTTTTCCAATGAAATGCGCTATGGTTATCGATTTTTCATTTTTTTTGCTCATGTCGTGATATTTCGAGAGGAATTCTACTAAATTGTTTGATGTTCCTCAAGTTTGGATCGTTGGAACGCAATGAATAATAATTCATTGACTTGGAAATTTCTAATTAGCTCCTGAAATGGTGCAAGTATTGAAGCGGATTTAGTGGTTACCGTGCAATGAAAGTTGTGCTATCTTCGCAGGCTGTCACTGTATATTAATGTTCGATAAAACAAAAGACAAGAATGAATTTCATTAACCACAACGGTGCAAACTTCGACATCGTAATTTTTAGTCATCCATTTCGGGTTCAATTTTTTTTAACATCCTTTAAAATAAAAATCGTCCAGATACATATTCATGGATTTTTTAAAATAATATACAGATAATCGAGATGCTGATTCTGGACGTCCTCACTAGATATCTACTATACAAAATAATATACAAATTGCGACAATCATCTCTGTGATCTATAAATGAACGATCAACTAAAATTTGTTAAAAATACGATTCCCATATCAGAAGGCACATAATTATTGAATCCTTTAGAAAAGTGTGATAATCGCATCAAAGTCGAACAATCGTCTGCCCCTAAGAAGAAGACCCATGACTTCGATTTTCCTGATGCATGATTTTCTTAGCTTTCAAGTAATCGTACGTCATTGTTTGCGCGATAAATCGGACCAACTCGATTGTATCGGGTTTCAATCGAAAGGGAAACCTTTCAAACCGTAAGAAAAGAACAAACAACTTTCCGCCTCTAATATCGCGATATCTCATTCATTGGATTGAAAATTGAAGTTTTATGTTCATATATGGGTGCAGGAAAATGTTGAATCGAACAAAATGTTGAATTGAACATTCTTAAAAGGCAATACTTTTAAATGAGCCTTCAAGCGATGTCACTCGTTCTATAACAAAACAATATGTGTCCGAAAGAAGAATAGCTAGTACATGATTGTATTCCAGCGTGGACGTTCGAAGATTTGAAAAAGAATCGTGAAGCTACATGAATGCTCAATCGAATGAAAATGTGATAGTGGATGTGTTTGTAATTTGGAATAAACGTATGACAAAAAGGAAGTAGAATCTCAAGATCTGAGAGATATTTGTTGGAGAACCATATCAAATGTTTTTGAGATCACTTAGCGTTGTGAAAAACCCAGTGAGGCAGAAACGAGTTCATCGCGCGTTCAACCAGAAACGCTCATGTTAGAACAGCTTCATACGACTGTAGAATACTCAACACACAACGTGGGCTTTAAACTCCAGCAGGTTTCTGCTACACGCCATCGTTCCAACACGTTAGCTCGCTAACTTGTGAAAATTGCGCGCTGTGATACTGAGACGCTCAGAAAACAAAATTAACTTGGAAACGAGAGGTTCCATAGACTGCAGCAGCTTGAATCGTATACAGAATTTCGCGTAAAAGTTCGCATAAAAGATGCCATAGATTTTCAAGGGATGAAATTGTCCCTTTTTCTTTACGGGGACGAGAAAGAAGTATCCAGAAGGAAAGAGGAACAACAAAAGGAACGAAGAAGAAAAAAAGACGGAGAGAAGAGAAAAGAGAAGGAGGATAAACAAGAAAAGAGTTTGGATTTGCAGTCGCTCTCGATGAATATACATGAAGAAGATAATGCAAGACACAGTTAGCAGAACTAGCTAACTATTTCAATGTCTTGTGCAGATACTCAATATTAATTGAAGCACTTACCGCAGTTACGTACAGATTTAATTACCGAACTGACAGTAGAAGAAACAATTAAAGTTCTGAAGTAAGCCCTGAAGACCTGTGGCGTACAGCGGGTTACAGAGGCTTTATAGTCAGACGGTGAAGAAACAACTTCAAGCGAACGAAGTATTTGTTGTCTCGGTATCAAATACCACTTGAATAGAGGCTGGCAAAAAAGGCTCATTTTGAAAGCTGATTGGTGTCGCAGAACATAAAAGTCTAGAGGTTGTTGAAGAAGAAAAACGTGTAAAGGAATGCGAGAAGGCTTGGCCATTGTGTAGCAGAATAAAAACCTAACCGTGCATAACCGAGGAAAGCTCGGTGTGCGTATTATACGTAAGTGTAAATAGCGTCTCGGCAATCGTGACGTCCCTGAATGTTTTGACGTTCCGTGACGCTAGGGTGTCGAAGTGGGGGGCGCGTGGTCGTGCTGCCTGCCGTGCGCCGGCGGCGGCGGAGGTGGGGGTGGCGCAGGTGTCTCGGGAGCCACCCCTGATACCAAGCGGTCCACCTCCGGACAGAGGCACCATCATCAGCAACAAATTGCGGACTCGTCTGTTGCGAGTGCCGATGAGCGCGCCCCTCTCGGTGTTCTTGACGAGGATCTAGACGATCTTGAAGACGAAGACGACGAACCAGGTAGCAAGAGGGAGGAAGAGTCAGCACGGGAAGGCAGTGCTCAGCACAGGCTCAGCCCCCGTCTTCACGATATCGAGGAAGAGGACGATGAAGAAGGACGTTTCACAAAAGAGCGGTAAGTAAATTCACGTACGAGAATAGTCTCGAGGTAAATCCAGAAGAGTTGACCGTACTTTTGAGATGCTCGTTACAAAAATCTCCATTCTCTATTAAAAGTACGCCCAACTCTCTCGGACCTACGTTAGTTAAGATTTCCACATAATACTAAGAGCAGCAGGAGAAAGCACATTGCACACGATGTCAATGTTTTGTACTAAATAACATCGGCTGCAACGAGCTTCAGAAGGGTCTCAGGGTACCTGAAGTTAATATATAATGATCCACTTTCGAGGGGTACTCATATTTTCAATCGTCTGCCAAATAACAAGTTTCTCTTTGCCCATTGAAACTCAAAGTAGTTACGTAGCTCTCGTGCTGTTCCTGTAATGTGAAAGAAATATAAGTTTCTCCATCAGCAACCCAAGCAAATTCTAGGAAGTTGGAAGGAAGTATTTATTCAGGACCTCATTTAGTTGGATGAAGTCAAACCAAGCAAATACATGAGAATAAGTAACAGCGCATCTTGTTGAGCTGATCTCGAAATGTAATATCGATAGTATTCCAGATCCTACTTGTACGTTGTCTTTTAGCCTTGAACTTATACACGGACAATGAAAAGAGCCGTCAATTTGATGAATGAAAGTAATCCTTTCGAAAGGTACATTTCGAAGCTCTATTCTTTAGATAGCATATATGTAAAATTTCATGCTTACTCTGCAATTGCCTGTGTTCTGTACGCCAGGGGAAGCTTCCAATTCTTCCAACGGATATTGTGAACCTTTCCGCAATCTTGTATGTGCTTCTCGGAGATCTTTCGTAAGCCTATCGCGTTTACGTACATAGAGAATATAGTGCAGTATTATGTACACGTTCATATGAGTACATGATAAAGACGGATGATCGATAAGTTAGCTGTGTACATAGGCCCTGTTAGTTTGTAGCTCATAGTGTACATGGCTCATGTAGAATACGTACTGTGAATATAGAATACGTACTGGAAGAAGCGACTGGTAAGGAGCACATGGGTTTGTTGGGTTCTTACTCTTTACATCCAACCCTCGATGCGCCCTTTCTTGTTGCTCCGTATCACCTTAGCCTATATGGTAACTCGTAAACATCGCAACTACGGTCCACCTCGCTCGGGTAACCGAATAGCAGAGAATACATGTACACTAGACTCATCGGGTGTCCCTTTTGCTATTGCGACAGCTCACCCAGGTTTGGTACTAAATGGATGGATGGCCAGAGCCAAAGGGCTCTGTGCCGCTGTTGAGTCCATGAAATCTCTTGGACCCCTCTGCTGCTGTAGATGCCACAGAAATCCAATCTACTGCAAGGTTCTGAAACAGAGTGAGTGAAGAATAGAAAATAGAGATATAAGGCATTGGGCAGATGTACTCCTATGTCTGGTTTCTGCTTATTGCCCGAGGTCGCCCTCGCCGAACCTACGGAATTGAATCGTCCTTCTATATCCTTATCCTATAGTGACCAGTTGAAAAAAAAAAAAAATGACGCAAAATTACATTTCTTCCTTGCTAGGAGATGTGCGTTGGCTGATTTATCAAAAGTTCATCATTTTTTTTACTGGCAAGTTTACTTGCTTGAACCTAAAACCTGTAACTGTGATCTATAAAAATATTTGCATAAACAAAATTTTTTCGTTTGTTAGTGACGACTCATGATGGCTCTCTCTCAGAGTAAGAATATTGGGTAATATTTACGTTGTCTTTTCATCCTATTCGTCTGTTTGCCTGAAAACGTGAATTTTCAAATCAGTCTTCTTGTGAATGAATATTAGTTTCGGAAATAGTCCATACCAACAGCTTACTAAAGCAGCTTCCAATCACTCGTTCTACGAAATTACTAGAGAGGAAACATGCTAGTTGAAGCTTTGAGTCCTTTGAATACTTCATTCCGTACCCTATCAAATATCAGAGCAAGCCATCAATCAGCTTGATTTGATTCAAGAAGAAATAAACAAAAGTTGAACAGCTTCTCTTCATCGGTTGTCTTTTTGTGTGAAATATGACTCGAAATGGTTCAAACTTCAATATCAATATCCTTTAGAATAATCATTCTCGGCAGAGGAGAATGCACAATATTTACTTTTTGTAACAATGCTTCATTTGATACTGCCCAACTCAACAAACCTTTTTTTAACCTCTGATAGTAGTAGAGAAACTCGAACCATCTATTCGCTTCTCTTTCTCTCTCTCTCTCTCTTTCTCTTCGTGTAGGCTGAGAAGGAAATGTATTGACCCCGATAACATATTAACTAATTTAGCCTTGATTGCAAAGCCTACAACATTCATCTATATAAATAGGTCGCTTCCCGGTTCAAACAGGCGATTACGTTTAGAGTTAGAGCACCTCGATAGAACGTTCACTTCCCGATCCTAACATTTTGCCGATGAGTGTTCGTGAACATATAGATATGTATATCATCAGAACGGACTGAGATAGCCGACTACAGTTTATGATAAGTCTATCTCTATTTAGTTAAGTGTCCACACGCAAAAGCGTTCTCTATTTGAATCGTGCGAGCGATTTTCTCTTCACTTACGCGTAGCACTCGTGCAATCGTTTAATTTTTCAATCGTAGTATTAATACAACCGGTGCAGGGTCAGCGTTGTCATCATACAGTCACGAGGTCGTCCGTTGAGAACGATAAAATACAATTTTCATTTGAATAGATCCTTAATTGTAGCATAAAGTGTGTCTAGTGCTCAAACAACTAATTAGAATGCTTAATTGGCAATTCCTTGGATTGATGGAAGTTTTCGCTTGTCGTGACTTGACGGTGACTCCACTTTTGTCTATATTTATCATTCGTTGGAAGTACAATTGGTTAAAAAATGTGATTTCTTCGTGACAGTTTCTTGTGAATTGAGACATTTTTGAAGATTTACGCGATACGATGACAAGGAAACTGTGTGGCCACGTACCTTACCCAAACATCGTTAGAAACGTGTGTCCGTGAATCTCGGGGTTAACTTGTCCACGCTGCAATACTGAGTCGTGACAGTAAGACCGCAATATTGCAAGACAATCTATATATCATCCATATCCCTTACATCCGCTTCGACCCCGTCTCATATTTTTAATCATATAGGGTATTGCAGGAAATGTATTTGCTATGAACTGTCAAATTAGTAATATTTATAGCTTCGACCAATAGAACATCATTCATATCTTATTTTGTTATTTCACAATATTTCTTATACGAAAATAAGAAAATTGTATGGAAATTATAAAATCTCAATCATCTTTTCACTTCATTGTACTCACAGGATATTTTAAATATATCCCAATGGGTATCGCAGTACGAAATTTCATCAGTATTTCACGCACACGGATCCAGCCTGAGATCCTCCCCTTTAAATTTCACAAGAAAGATTCACGATTCGTGTTTGGAGCGTTAGGAAGAAACTTGACGGGAAATGGTATACTCCACGAGGATGTGATTATATTAACCAGAATAAGAGAGAATAAGAGAACCAGAGGAAAAGGGATGAAGAAAGGGGAGTCTATACAGGAATTTCGTTTTTTTTTTTAACCGTAGAATCCAATGCTCAATCGATGAAGAAAAAGGGTATTGAATTCAATTTGATTATCGTTTTATCATTAATTCAATCTCGTTATAGAGTCAACATTATTAATTAATGCATTAAACAATATTGTTTTTGCATTACCGACCATGTGAACAAAAGAGTTGAGCGTTTTGGCAGGCTCGGAAGAAAGCAATATAGAAATAATATAATCTAGCTCTAATGTATTTGAATCGCTAATTTTGTAGAATGCATTTTCATCCGAGGAACAAAAGTTTTAAGTTTATTAATCCGGCATATAAATTAATCGTCGACAGCAAAAGCAATCTCCGTGTGAGGAGTTTACATGTGCACCTAAACGAAGCATTTCGCTCCAGTGGTTAATTTAAACATCGATATACAGAGTCAGAAACACGGAGGAGAGAGAGATTCCGGTATTCAGGTCAACTCAAGATGGATACCTTCAGGCTATTTCGTCATAAATTAGCATAAATATAATAATCTAATGGTGAAATTTCGTATTTTAGGATTGCTTGGATATTTACATAAATACAGTGCTATTGATAGGTTCCACTCGTTCATAGTGCAATTGATGGGTACGTTCAGTTTACTGACTTCGTTTGACCCAATGAAACATCCTAAGATATAATCAACCTGTTGACAGTTCCCCGGTTTTGAGAGAATATGAGGGGATCTAATGAATATGGAGCTTGGCCTGAAAATAATATTACTTCTTTCTTCTTTCCCGGCATTCGTGTATACGTGGGCTGGCTTTTTTGCTTGTTTGTGCGATATTGAAGGTTCAGGAAAATGATTGGAATCCGTGTAAACCTGTTGATAAAATTGGTTGAAGTAAAACAGAATCTCGGCGAAATTCATTAGTTTTGATTTGTGATTTAATTGCCGCTGAAAATATCAGTTTTAAAGGATGCTCATTCTCTCAAAATTCAAAATAAATATTTTGACTTCAATACCAATGGGAATATTTGTATTGATCATAATCCTAATTGCACTGAAATGCCGTGGAGTTCTTTATATAGTACGATGTAAAAACGCGAATCGGTTATATCTCTTCGGATAAGAAAATACGGGAAAGAATTAATAATCGATAAAGTCCGTAAGCTTTCACGCGATAACTCTGAGTAATGGAAATTCCTGACCTGTCGCGATTTCAAGATATAAAACGAGAAATGCTCGTACATGCGAGAGAAAATAGGGACTCTGAGAATAAAGGAAAGAGGAGCTATATTGGGTACACGTACAAGCCACGAGTGTAGAAAATAAATGGTGCTGAACGTCTGGACTCAACACAAGCCCAGAACAAACGTTTTTGTATTGTCTAACAGTAAAAAGTAAATTGTTCGTTTAACCATAAATATGGCTTCAAATATTTGGGCCCTGACTTGAATCTTCAGTGCACAAGGCATTTTTTATTACGTTTATTGAAAATCGTTTGTTCTCAGCCTTTTTTCAATATTAAATTTTATTGCTTCACCTTCTCATTATTTCGTTGATGTGTTTGATCAGTATATCTATTTTTTTTTGCTTGTGTGGGTTCAAGAATATTGCATTCCTCTCTCTTTATTCCACCACGTTTCTCCCCTTAGCATCTGAGGAAAAATGCGATGCGATATGAGTGAGTCTCGATATTTAATCGTGAAACCGAATACTATAACATTGTTATTAATGCCGCGATACGACATTTAATATCGATATTTTCCTTCGTACTACACAAATCGAGCTATGAATTCGTATTAAGTTATTAATCGTTTCTCCTTCTCACGTTAATGCTATAAAATCAAAAGTCCGATGTGGACTGACATAAATTCTATGGTAAATGAAAGGAAAATGTTGAAAACAAATTATCAGTCACTCCACAAGAAAGATCAGGGAGCAAGAGCAATGTAATTCACGCGATGTTGTATCAGGGAACAAACCGATTAACGTGCCGTCCATCTAAACCGCCCTTGTTCACAGAAGCACCCCTATTAGCCATTCAAATATATAATGAACTTACGAGCTTGACTATCAAACTAGCTTTGAAGATTGTCGCTAGTTTCCAGGTATATTGACCCGTGCTCGTGTTAAAATAAAAAGTAACCCTTCGACATGATGTTGCAGTGTTAGTCGAAAAGGGAGGAAGTGATTCGAGTAGCGTCGAACCAACTAGTATGCACTGGCAGTTAGCCAAGAAAGTTTACTCTCTCCCTCATCATCAGCTTTCTCTTTTTTCTCCCTGGCAATTCCGTAAATCTCGTGTTTAATTTTTACCAGAGGATATATCGAATTGCCTGAACGGTTATTCCAAATATTTTTCAGACCTATTTCAACCGTTAAGTTCTATTCATTATCATGTAAATTCTTGACCTCACTATACAAATACATACAATTATCCTAGGATTTGCTTTGTTATTTTAATTGCATCTACAAACCTTCTAACTGGCATTGTTACGTCACGGGGGACAGAAACAAATTATTGCTCGAGCCCAGTCGATTTACAAAATTTCCTTACATGATTCGTCGTTACAGTTCTTTACGTTTATCATTTTGACGAAAGTTAACCTTTCAAGCTATACATATTTCCTCATGAGCGATATCTTGAAATTTGGTACCTGGAAGTTTTTTGCATCTATAATTTTATTGTTTCTATATATTTTTTTAAATAAATAAATTCGGTATGGAAAATGACAAACAATTCTATGAATTTTTTTAGAGTCTATTGAGTTTTTGACAAAATTGTCATTTTGATGTTGATTGTAGTTGGATAGACAAATAATTTTTCCATCACAAGGTACAAAATTTTATTGTTTATTTATATGTGGTATTTTTGCAATTAATAAGTAATAGCTGTTCATATCTTTTTTACATTCATGGGTATCCCATGTGGAATAAAAAATCTGGCATTTGTTGTTGAAAAATTAGATCAATCGTAAAAAATAGAAAACCGCAAGAAAAAACATACCAACGTAAGCGTATGGCTCGAAGGGTCAATATTACGCTTCAATGGCTAACTCAATCCAAAAAAATAGAGATATATTCATATTTTTTGACTGATCATAAGATGTAACAGAGTTCAAGTGGAAGCGTTCTAATAGTAGAAAAAAAGTGAAGCACTCAAAAGTTGTACTGGTATATCCAAGAAACAATACGTTTTGTTTCATTAAATGTTCAGGATTTATCAGAAGAAATCACCGACACCAAGCGGTGGTGGAGGCAGCAGAACTGGGTGGCGTTCACGAAGGAGCGTCACGACAGGCAGTGCTGGGCATCAACATCACGTGATTGCAAGCGCCGTCGCCACGGCACAAGCAAGGATGCAAGCTGAGCAGGGGAGCATCGGGGAGCTACGGGGATACCACAATCTCCGTTCTCGTCGCCACACTCTAGCAAACGTTCGGTAAGTTCCCACAACAGATATGGTTATAAATATAATATAATAGTAAAATATCGACGATTCTATAACGTGAAAATGACCAGATATGTGGTTTTTTAATTAGTGAGATAATTGTTTATTGACCATGGTTGCTTCTGTTTAAATTCATTAGACACAACGATGTGGAATAAAAATGACATATTTGATGATTGTTCTGTTGATAATATCTCCAACAGATGAGTCATGACCCAAATGTCTTGTCAAATTAATTTTATTCTCGTTTGAGACAGTTTTTGTTATATGCACGAATATATGGATTTATGATGCTCA
Source organism: Campoletis raptor (assembly GCA_948107755.1). Taxonomy (NCBI): domain Eukaryota; kingdom Metazoa; phylum Arthropoda; class Insecta; order Hymenoptera; family Ichneumonidae; genus Campoletis; species Campoletis raptor. Next base: position 17,869,883 of record OX403622.1, read on the forward strand.
TTAATTGAGCCTGCAATGTCGTCTCAATTTAGAAACGACGAAAATTTGGAAATCATGCCGATTTATGATATTATGTCGACAAGTAATTATTGGTGGAATTTTCAACTTTTCATACATATTGAGTTTTAGGTCGAGTGCAATCGAAAATCGTTGAGATATAACTGAAATGTTATATTACACTTAACAGTGCTTTCGTCGTTTTATTTACAAGGATATAAATGACAATTGGATATCCGGGAATAGTATTTCAGAGCATACAGTGCAACGTGTTATTTTGTTACTATTTTTGTGTGTTTGATTCATTGGAAGAGGCGCATTCACAATCGTTTTTGTTGATGTTTGTTTTGAAAATGGCGCTGTAATTTGTATGTGGAACTTGTACACTGCTATTGTCGTTGCATCCACACGAGGATAAAGCACAAAAACTCGAAACTTTCGGTGCTAAAGGTTTTACAGACTCTTCTATCTCAGGTGTCATTTTAATACACGATTTTTCATTGCAGCTCTCGGTTACGGAATTTTCGGAATTTATAGATTTTGATAAAATCGATGGTGAATGGGTGGTCTGAGATTCTGCTTTCGAAAAAACCGAACTATCATCGATACCTTTTTTGTTTTTAGATATTTTCTTTTGCTTGCTTCTAGGAATATTAGCCGTCACACTTTGATCTTTTTTTTCCGGTTTTCTTTTTTTTTTACTCGGCTTCTTTAATTCAATTGCTTTTTTATTCTTAACGTCGGAAGGACAAGGGCAGCAGAATTGTTCATCGTAAGTCGAAGCTTTTTTATCTTCTGATTTACTATCGGCGGTGGTATCTGCTTTTGTAGCCTCATGGAGTACCTTGCAATCACAGCAAAGATTGTTTTTTTGTTCGATACTTGATGACGATGTTGTTAATTTTTTCAATGTGTGCCCCTTTTGCGATTTCGTACCCGTTCGAATGCTGGCTTTTGATGATACATGTGCAAGTTCAGGCGTTATTGGTCTTCCACAGTCGACACAACAAAGATCACTGTTTGTTGGTGTCAAAGATTTACCCGTATACTGAGTAACTGCGATTTCGTGTTCATTTGAAACGCTACTCGGTTGAAGCCTCAGTGAGTTGGAAGGTTCAGCGACAGCATGGCTGACAGGTGTGGGTACCCTCTCATCCGGATGGCTTCGTGAGGTATGCTCGTTGGGACCGCCAAACTCGATCTTTCTTGGAATCAAGCCAGAACACGTGCAGTCATCCTTCCGGTCGATTTTTTGATGCGTTATTCTCTCACGTCTCAGTGTACTATCTGCTTGTGTTCCGACCCCTGCGGTCGTTAGCGTGGATTTATCTTCACGACGCCTTGGCCAGATCATGGGTCGATGCCACATTATCACATTATCCGGTGGACGCCGGGGACTTTCAGTCTTCGTCTTCAACTTTAATCTATGAAGAGTCCTCGGCATCTGTGGTGAAGTTTGTGTTCCTTCTGTATACGGCTCTGGTATACATGTGACGACCTATATAGTTCGATCAAATTTATTCGTGTTTTTTTTTCTTCGCATGCCTAAAACCTATATCGCAAAAACTGAGGACATAAATTTAATTTCGACGCTCAGAATGCAGCCTGAGTTCCGGGTTGGTACTTTATATTAAGGCAGAATGCCACTGTAAAGGATTCATTTTATTTCCATTTTCTCAAAGTCTATAAAAAAATATGTTAACAAAATTTCGAATGAAAATTGACTGAGCAACAATGAAATAATTGAAAACAGTAGAACCGGTTATGACCCGAGATCAACTTGAAATTTGATTTTCTCGAAATGACTTTTCGAACCGGTCCCAACGAAATCTCAAAGGCTAATGAATGAAGGCTATTAAACACCGTCTCGGTTTCGATGACATGAAATCGAAGTCGAATGTGACAAATCAACCAATGAAAGTTTTAGAAGAGACGCTTTTTGACATTTGCGGTGTCATCTGCAGAAGAACTGAACGTTGATTCGCGTCATTTTTTATACGAGTGCTATCAGTTTTGTCGGCTGGTTCTAAAACATAATGCGCATACACATCTTCTCGACTAAGCCGGAGGGTTATCAGGGCTTACGGTTTTGTATTGATTTTTTTTTTCAACTACGAGAACAACACGTGCTTTATCATAATTTACGTCGGCATTACTGTTATTCCAGTTTACTTGCAACCTCGGCCAAATGTTACTTTCTGCTGTTTTCTGATCAAATAGAATATTCGCGAAGTTCCTAATTATTTTTATCTTTGATATTTATGATGTTTGAAACTTGATAGCTGCTCAACATTTTCACGCAATTTATTTTTCCTATCTCATGTAATGTAGTTTATATTTTTTTAAATCAAACTGGCATTCGGAAAATTCTGCACCGCCTCTAGTGTAATTTAGTTAATTGATTGATTGATAGAAAAGTCGAAATGTATGTGCCTCAAATAACAGTATCTTAGGTCAAGATTTGTGCATGTTCTTACTGGACGGCAGATTTGTGGTGAACAGATACACTCTTCCAAAGTTCCGAGTGGCTGTAGTTTTTTGTCAAACTTGCTTAGGCAAGTTTCCGGCTTAGGCAAAGAAAATTTATCCACGTCGTTTGACTTCGTTTTCTCTTTCTCTATTCGTTCCCCCGCGCCAACTATCTTTCCTGGTGGTTCTTTCGGCTTTGCCTGCTCCTTTTCAGATTCCAGAATTTCTGCTTTCTTCACAGTTGATGGCAGTACACTTTTACGTTGCTCATCCTCGGGGTCAATTATCGGTAATGGTTTTTCTTGCGAAAGAGGTTCTCGTTCCTTTGCTAACGGCATAGACAACTCGTCCTCTACTGGCACTGAAAGACGTTATAATTTTACGTCGTCACCTTGTTCTCTTCATGTCAAATCAGCGAATATTGTTTGTCTTACCTTGCAAAGATGGTTGTAGCGAAGGCTCTGCTCCCGGTAATGTGCCTAACGTATTAGTTGGTTTTGCAATATGATATTCCTCCCCAGAAAGTGTTATTGATCTTGCTATCGGATTATCCATAGTTTCTTCCTTTTCACTGGAAAACATTGGGTCCTCTTCGACCAGCTGACTGGTGTCTGGAACTGTTATTGACTGATTGAAATCAATTGAATAGTTTTCATGTTTTATGCTAGATAAAGAGACTTCATTGGTTTATTACCAAAGTTGTTCAAATTCTCCGTAGAAATCAGCTCCGTATCAATCTTTGAAACCGATGACAATTGACTTTTTTTCGGTTCACGGACTTCAGGCTCTAAATCTCTTACCTCTTCTATTGATCGTTTTGCCATATGTATCAGTGATTTTCTCATATCTTCATCGGTGATAGGGAATTCCTTATCTGCAAGAGCCATCATCTAAAGCGAAAATTTTACAGGTCACAAGATCCATGACCCTAAACAATCAAAAACATAATTCACCATCATCTTACCCAAAGATGGTCGTTTATCTTTCTCATTAACTGCGCTGTCGCGTCGACTTGGATTTGACAATTAGGACATAGCTGAGAAGTTTCATATCGTCTCGTGTGTAATCCGTGAAATTTTCAAATAAGGTTTTTAAAAAATGCCAAAACACTTACGGATATTGTGTGGTGTATACTGTTTACGGTATTGTACCAATTTCGTAATTCTTCACGTGACAGAAGAATCTCATCAGTTTTCTCTCCCGTTGGGTCCGCAGTATTAGTGGCTTGGATTTTTAGTGATAAATCGGTATCTCTTCCAATTTTATCCTTAGTGGGTTCGTCTGCACGGTTAAGCTCAGCTATATCTTCAGACCCCCGGCCACCGACTGAACGTTCTCTCATTTCCACCGTAGCCTGAATTTGTGACTCAAGTGTCGAAACATCCTTGGGGGGTTTGTCGCCTACTCGAGTGGGACGGTTTGATATGTTGCATCCTCCATCTGGCGGGCAACCTTTGTTCCAATCCCAATTTTTCCACGCTTCAGGTATATCTTCGTCGTCGTCTGTTTCTACGTCATTTGAATACCGTGCTTTGTGCTTTGAGGAATGTATTTTACGTTCTTTTTTTTCAGCACTTCTCGGATATTCAATAACTGGTTTCACGTGTTTTTTAACAATGTTGGTTCTCTGTGCATTCTCGTCTGAATCGTTATCTTTTTCATCAGGCATAATCTCGTTTGTATTGGAAACTTTTTTCGTGCGTATCAAAGGGGAATCTTTCGCTTCAGAATCAGACTGAACGCTTTTTTCATCGCTCACTCTGTTGCCTCTACCGTGCATTGTTGAATCGTTCTTATTGTCTTCTTCACGTTTTGTCGGACGTTTGCTAACTTTCTTTTCTGTGGGGATCGGTTCGTCGGGTTCTTTTGCAATTTCAATGATTCCATGTTCTGTTTGGTCGATACCAGCTTTTCTGTCTTTACTAACTCTTATTGGAAGCTTACTATCATCTTTTTCACCAGCGGTAGATCGATCGGTTTCTTGTTTTGTTCCTTGAACTCGAGGTTCCTTTTCAACAATGACTTTTTCACTATCTTTCTCAGCAGTTGCCGGAGGTTTGTTAATGCTTTTTTCGACAGGATCGAGCTGATCTGTTTTCTGTTTCACTTCGGGAACTTCATTTTCCAGTTGGTCATTGATTGGGTCACTATCTTTCATGGTTGATTTTTGACGTTTGCTAACGACTGTCTTGTCAGAGTCCTGTTCCTCCACTTGAGTATTACGTTCCATCTGGTCGCTGACTGCATCACTATCACTGTTAATTGTTGCTTGACGTTTGCTAAGTCCTTTTTTCTCAGAGTCCTGTCGCTGCTCTTGAGCGTTATGTTTCATCTGGTCATTGGTTGCATCACTATCCTTGTCAATTGTTGTTTGACGTTCGCTACGTCTTCTTTTCTCAGAGTTAGGTCGCTCGATTTTCTGTGCCAACTCGTGAACTTTATGTTTCATTTTGTCGATTATCGCGTCACTATCTTTACCACCGGTTGCTTGGAGTTCGCTAACACTTTTCTTTTTAGAGGCAGAATCATCGGATTCCTCTGTCGTCTTGTGAGTATCAGTTTTTTTGCGATCTGTGATCGTTTTTACATCTTTGTCACGTGGTTCTGTAGGCTTCTTGAAGCGTAGTTCATCCGTAACAGGTTCATTGATTACTTCGATACTTTTGTCAAATTCACTTTTCTTTTCATCAGTGATCGTTTTACTAACGTCCTCAATCGCTTTTGGAGGTTCAGTAACACGTTTTTTCTCAGATACAGGCGAATCATATTGTTGCGTTATCTGTGGAGTTTTTTTTTCACCTTCTGGAGCTTTAATCATTGATAATAAATCCGTATCTTGGTCAGGATGACTTTTTTGCGGAGCTTTGATTTCGTCGATGATTTCAGCAACGTCTTCAGTCCCGCTCCCTCCAACTGGTTGTTCCACCATTTTCACGGTGGCCTGAACTGGCATCTCGGTTGTAGAAACTCTTTTTTGAAGCACTACATTATCCGTTCCTGTTGAACTTTCAACCATGTCTTTGGGAATGGTATCTGCTGGATAGCCGTCATCCCATTGAGAATTTTCCAATGGTTCAGGAATCTTTTTCTGCTCTTCTGGTGATATTTTTGTTGACCTCCCAGATCGATGCTGCGAGGTATCATCTAATGCTTCGTCTCCAACACCCGTGTCGACTCCAAGTCCAATTGGTCTATCAACTTCACGATCTATCAGGTCAACAACCGCTTCACTGTCTTTATCAAAGGTTTTTGTACTTACATTGATACCTTTTTCTTCGGATTTAGGGGCGAAGGTCAATTCTTTATCTTTCGTTTGTGGAAGTGCTGTGCTATCGACATCGAAGGTTTGAGGAGAGGCGCTCGTGGAAGTGGTAATAGTCTTGGCTCGTGCCTCGATTCCATGATCCGCTACCGTGGCTATGTCATATTTAGAACCAGTCTCAGCGTTTGTATGCACTTTCTCAGTAAATTTAGCCAATTCGTCGTTGCAAGTTATCAAACGCTTTTTCAATCTTTCCTGTTCATCTTCTAGCTGACAGACTCGATCAGCCAACTGCTGATTAGCTGCAGTCTTTACGTTCAGTTGTTCCTGCAATTCACGAACGTCACCGGAAGTGTTCTCTTCCATTTTAGACCACAATTCGTCGGCTTGTTGAAGTGTCCTCATGTACACTTCTTCTCGTCGTTCTAACTCACATATCTGTTGTTTCATGCAAACTTCAGACTCTGCTAGTTCCTGAAGTCTGGCAAAACATTCGAGATCCGTAGATCCAATAGAACTTAAACTGCCAATGTCACCCAATAACTTTTCCTTGCAACGTATCGCACCGCACTCTCCAGTTCGGCGGGATGTGTCATCACCTCGAGCATTTTTTATTGCTTCTCTGACTTCAACAGCTTCCCGATTCAGTCGCTCAACACGTTCTTTTTTTTCTTGATTGCACTTTTTTGCTTCTTCCAAACGTTTTCGACGTTCCTCGATCGCAGCCTCTTTATCCGTCAAGAGAGCTCGAGCTTCTTCCGCACGTCTCACTGCCTCTTTTCGTTCTGCCTCGATCTCCCGTACTCGATGGTCGTAATGCTGGCTCGGGGTACTCGGTATAGCAATATTACCAGCAGAATGAACTCCTTGGAACTGTTTTTCCATCAAACGTCGAACTACCGATGGGGGAGCTCCCTGCGCCGTTCTCAAAATGTTCCAGACCATTACCGCAGGCATCGAACACTCGAGCATATCGAGACGCTCACGCAAATCTCCCTCTAACTGTTCCAATTCCTCGTTTCGTATTTCATGCTTTCCGATCATTTCGCGAAAATTCATGTGACATTTCTTTGGATCGCGTGAACGTGCACGGCAAGCACTCCTCGATTTTCTTTGAGGGTTTCTCATTATTCCGCCCTTATCGGTGATGAGTTTATCTTCTGGTTTATCAGAAACGGGGACTGGATCCTTAATGTCTTTCTTCTGTATTGTCGGAGATACATGGGATACGTCAGACTTTGGTTCATCCGGGGATTGCGACTGAGAATTTTCCGACAGTGTTTCCGTTTCGAGGCTAGGTTTTTTTTCTGAGTTTTGTTTTTCGTTGTTGTCACCGTCCCTTTCGTTTAAGACAGCATCAGCCATTTTGTGGGTGATACTCGGAGTAAGATACCGAATATTGTATTATTTAAATGAAAACATTCTCACTTTCTCATAAACGTGGGAGTAAAAACGTCGAAAAAAGCCAAACGTCAGAAATTAAACCTTTCGTTACATGACATTACCGTTGACGTGGAATCGACTCACGTCAAGTTACATTTTCGGATTAGTATTCACTGCAAACTGAAGCTGGTCGCAAATTCTCGAAGTATTTTCTGATCATATAGGAACAAAAGCTAACGAAAGAAAGCTTTAAAAATAAAATAAAAATTATCTTAAGGATGATCGATGGTGCTATTGAAGATATAGTATTATAGTATAATTTATCGGCGTAATTATGCAAAGATCAACAACGCTTCGATTTAATTATCTAAATATTACTAACCCTCAAACCAATTGAGAAATAAGCAAAATCTGGGTATGTTTGCATAACTTCAGTTTGTGTTGTAACTTCCACATAGTGAAACACATACATTTTATAGACATTTTCACACAGTTCACAGCTTCCTCTTTCACGTCATTCTACTATCCCAGTTTTTATATACAAAATCGATAGTATCGCGAAGATTTCAGCAAGTTTATCTTGGTGTTTAATGCGAAGCCATCCGAGTACTTGTTCCTCTTAAAACATGGGAGTTTCAAGGGTAGAGACCTCTTTGCTGTGATAGACGAATGACGGTTACTGTAATGGAACTTCGGACTTATCAGGGATGGCTTATCCGGTGATCTCGTGCGTCCATTCCTCGCGATCGAAAGTACAATCCTCGAGATTCACCCGTCACGTTATTTTTCATTTATCGGATAAATGTATTTTCGGTCATTTCTGGATTTTCACAAATTTTCTTGTGATCCCATTTCCTACCTGGAAACCCGCGAGAATAAACTCCAAAACGGAGGTTTTATCGTTAAGCTAAAATGAAGATTTCTCAGGGGAAAAAAATAACCACCCCGACTCTCGATTCCCTGCGACATTAAAAATAGGGCAAGGGACACTATGAAATGGCTGTTAATTATCGAATACTTTTGCATAGAGCTTCGAAGATTTTGACGGTACGGAACATGGCCTCGTATTATTTTTTTGTTTTTTTGTTTTTTTTTTTCATCAACTAACATTTTTTACAGTACGGAAAGAATTTTTTTCTGCATATAAATTGTATACTGATTAGTAAAAAATATTGAATTATTTGCACTGTGGCATTACAATCGCGTCGATTGTCCATCATACTAGTGTGTAAACATAAAAATGAAAAAAATTAGGAAAAGGGAATCAGGTGTGCGCATGCCGAGTGCTAGGAGAGTGTAATGTACGCGTCCAACTTATAGCTGCTCGATATTCCATAAGTGATAAGTCTTTCACTCCTTCTCTTATTCAAACATTTTCACGAGAGAACATCTGATGCATTTTTTAGCTGGAGCAGAATAGGTCAGATACGCGTGGAAAAATAATGATTGATCTTCGCCTGTTTCCATCGGCAGATCTTCAATGAATCAGCAGAATTGATATCGATTCGAAAACTGATATTACGAAATATAAGATGAAGCTAATCTCGTTTCATTCTGAATCGCTCTTTCTTTCCAGTTCTACGTCCCTCTGGGAAAATGCGAAAATTACAAATGCGAAGAAGTCCAATTTAGTACTCGTAATCCATATTCGTTTGAATTACCATTGTTTAAATTTTCAAATGAAAACTTTTGTTCGTTTGCTAACACTTTTCGAGACTCTCGATTTTCGAGTCAATTGTGTTCCTCCTTATTCAAAAACATAAACAACAAAATTTTACTGTTTTCAACAATTATTACGTTTTTTAACAAACATTATGAACACGTGTAAAATTCTTTTTAAAAAAAGTCGAAAAGTTCCGAGCTTTCTCCATTCGGAGAATCATCTTTAAAAATCGCTTGGAAGCAAGCTTGAAAGGCGATTTTCAAAGATGTTATATAGTAAAGACGGTGGTGTAGCCACACTACAGCCTCAAGTACAAAATTATTTATAACTGTAACCTATTATTTTCTTCGCGTTAAAATGTTAAACAATAGAGAATACTTATCGAGCTTGAAATAAGAGAACGTGGGCTGATTATAAAAATAAGAAGTAATGACGCATAAACAATATACGTGCGTGTACATTTGTGGATTATGAATAATAAGCTTTTCACTCTTATTTCATCCCACGTATACTGGTAATAATGCATGGTTAAAGCGAGCAGAGTGTTTCAATAATTTTGCGAGTTTAGTATCGTTACATACACAGCATCTCTACAGTATCTCGCTTTTATCAATTCATCTCTCTTTCTCGTTTCACTCCTGTCACATTATCCGTTAATATTACATTGCTTGAATAAGATCTACGCAAGCTAGTCCCATTGGACTCGTATGTACACCGTATGATGTCATTCGGGATCTCCGAAACGTACATTTACCTCGAGCTACATCTCACCGCTGTGAATCACATTATTTATGTTTGCCTCTTATTTTTGTTTTATCAATTTTTTATCACCTTTTCTCTTATCTCTTGATAATATGAAAACTAATAATAATAATATTTAAAAAAACTATTACACGAAAAGTATCATTAGTTGAAGGTTTAGATGATTTTTTATTGTATCTAACATCTAACTTGTAGATTGGCAGGTTAATATTTTTGAAATTTATTTTTTGAATGATATCCGGGCAACGGAAGGACAAGAATGAAATTTTATGAGGTTATGAAACTCGATGTGAGAATTCGTATGACGACAATTCTTATACGCTATCGAGAATACCATAGTATTAGTGATTGCGAGCATCATATCGATGCCGTATGTGGAAAGAGCGATGTTCGAATTTCCAGCACGGCAGTTTTCGAAAAATTCCAATGATCTTTATGACGTGACACACTTTTTCCCTGTGTTGTATGAACATTTAAGGTCGATCAAAAAAATCGACCATTTTGTTTTCAGCTCCCATGAAAAATTTCAGTGTATTATAAAAAAATTGATTTTCTCTTAATTTTTTTTTTTACAGGCTGACTTTGCTCGTAGCAGGCCAAGAACAAAAAACATTTTTGATTTTTTTTTCATCAACCCAATACGTTTATATATATTTTTGTCCATGGACGATATATCACTTAAGCGACTTTTTTTTCACGGGACATAGGAAATTGAAAAGCATGAGGTGAAAAACCGTAAATCTTTTAGTGGCTCAGGATGAAATAGTTTATAATCGTTCCCACATCGATACTTTATCTCGGAGCGCATTTTATAATATGAAATAAACTTTTTTGTTTTATGAGCGCAATGTCTTTCTCTTACGCTTGCGTTATATGTAATAATACATTGTGGTCCATAGAGTCAAAGCAGCACAGTGGGAATTCCGTAATATCCTTCTTCTCTCCTTCAGTCTCTCGACTCGTCGCTTCATCGAATTTTATTCTGTCGCATTTCCTCTAAGTCTTTTAAAAATTATTTTTCACTATTATACGAAAAACGTGACACTAGCGATACGTATTTCTTCTTTTTGTGATCTCGTTTCCGCTTTCGCATAAATTCTTATCATAGCGGGAAGCCATCAAAGAAAAAGTCATTATCTCAGAACGCTTTGTTCGGACCGGTTCAGACTATATTTTCAGGGAATGTTTACAACTTGTGTTTCTTTTCATTTTATTATTTCACATGTATATACGTGCTCACCTTTTATTAGAAATTCTATAGTATGACAATATGAATGTTTCAAGGCATAAACTTTAGTGTACATATTTCACTGAACAAATATTACTCAAATCGATTATTATAAGTACAAATCAGAATAGTCAAGTAACAACTTCTATCAGCTCCATACATTCCTTCGCTTTATCATTTTCATTCCATTTTTCATATTCGCTATTCGCGATATACATTATTTCCAATAATCCTTTGATATTTCCGCAAAACAGGAAAAAAAGGTCTTTTTCTTATTAGGGAAGAGCTGGAAAAAGAGGAGCACGACTTGACTCCTCCAGAGAGTAATTTATTCTTCTTCAAGTTGATGACAGTGTTGAGCCCGTTGGTTTCGTCTTTTCCACCCAATGGTGTCAGCCTTGCAGTTCGTTGACCTCGCTACTATACTTTTGAAATCCTATTTGGGGGCTCATTGAAAGTTAATTGCCTGCTTTTCACCATAATCCCGAGATGATTGAATTTATTCGCTCGATTCGTCATCGTGTTATAGATCCTCCTATTTTTGCCTCGTTGGGCATCAGTCCTTTTTCTTTTGGAGCTTAACTCGAGACGTTTTCAAATGAGATTCCTGTAATATTTGATCAGCTTCAATTTCTTGTTTAATGGTAAAATAACGCCATAGTTATAACTGATTAACACTTTTAGTCACAGTTTAACAAAACTATAAATAATTATAAAACAATTAAAGGAGCTTAGAAGATTCCAGCTATTGTAAATTCAGAGTTCCACAATGTTGGTATTTTCAATCTTTATAGAATCAGTTGTCCATCAAACTATAGTCGAATTTTGATTGATTCTCATCGCGATACCAGCCAATCTTTCTGACCCGCTGCTACGCTCAGCATGAGTTTCTTCACTCGAGAAACCCATAACTTTTCTTCAGTTATTTCCATAGAACCATCTAAGAACATTTTCGTTATAATCGGATCTCTCAGTCCTTTTTATTCTTGTGTCATTGTGTTTTCATTTGTTTATGAGATGGAGGACAGGACACAGGTCTCAAAGTGGAGGTTTGAAAAGGAAGCTAACAAGCGATGTTCTGCATCACACCATCAAAGTCATATCAAGAAATATGTTCGATAAAAAATTCTCCTATAGCGATTTAAAAAAAAGTGTTTGCAGCTGAGGTTTCTCAGGAGTCTTTAGTTGTCCGTTAACCTCGGAAGTTAACTGAAGGTCTGAGACATAAGAAAGCGAATGAAGAGGAAAATGAGTGCGCGAGCTGCTCTTGAAATGGTTTATTTCGTAATGAGTGTATAGCTATGTAGATAAAAGTGTACATGGAGGGTGAGTCCAAAGCTTGTATGAGAGAACGAGGGCAAAGGAACGTGCTCACGTATACACTCTTCTAGTCTCGTCTCTGCTGTTACTGCAACCAGCTGGTTGATATATAACCCAACTACAGAGGCCTCCGTATGTCGCTGAGAGTAGTTAGAACGTGCGGTGTACCGTACGAAGTCCGATAGAAACGGTGAGGCAGTGACGCCCAAGCTACAACCCCCTGCGAGTGTATGTAGGTTACTGGTGACGTCATCTACCGCCTTGTGACGCGTTATCAGATTAAATATGCAGCGTCGATTTCTCAAGTTTTGAGGCTCATCTGAGCTCGGTCATTGACACTGTTTCTCTGTTGCAAAACACTTTAGTTATACATAGCAATTTCCAGCGTTTGCGTTTCTCACAAAAAACACACATTTCATTGAAATTCATATGAACGAAAGTGTGAATCAATGAAAATAGTCCTGAGTTTAAAGGAAAACATTCCATTCATCTCGTTATTTTATTTGGAACAAAAAATTTCTTTTTCTGTATAAATTTTTTTTTCGTAGATGGACTAACTTGATGGAATAATAGAAGTTCTCAAGGATTCGAGTATTTATTCACTGCATAGTAATTCCAGGCTCAACTTGAGTAAACTTGAGAAAACCTATCGATATTCCATTTATTTTTTCTTACATCTTCGACGGAATACAGAAGAATGTTGAAAATATAGATGAACGAATGATGAACGTTGGAAGATGGATAGTTATGACGAATGAAGAACATAATTTACGAGCGATGTAACGATATATAGAGACATCTTTTATCGCCATAAGAAATCCGATAGAAGCTCTTCGACTCGAAGAATCTTTCCTTGTGTTCTCTCGCGTGTAGAGGGCTCTGTGTTATTCAAACTCTGGTGTATTGCCAAGTCCTTCTTCGGATAAATCGTTTCCAAGTTTCAATTCTTGATTCACGACCGTTGAGAATACGTGAAAAAGATTCTTTGCCCGAGTAGTTATGTAAGATCAACTGTAGTATGTACGTAGAATTTCGTATATATTGACGAGTCCACTCGACACGATCACTTGTATCGGCTTTACTGTACCGGATTTTTCGCCAGACTTCAATGTGAACCATTTCAAATTTATTGATAATTTAACACTTAGAAACGAGGAATTACTCTGAAATGATAACGGTAATTTTTTTAAATTTAATAATATTGTGTTGCACGTCGGTGCAAAAAGAAAATAAATTCAAACAACTTGTGGGCTCGTTCGGGTAAAAACAAAATAATATTTTCTCCCAGAACCATCTGAATGCTTCTTGAATAATATCTTATTTTCAAAAAAGCAAATATTGGCATCGGAAGATGTGTTCGCTGGGAATAATGTTGGAATAATAATGTTGAATATTTTCGAAGTTTTGATGAAATTCAAATGAAACATTGAAACTTTTCGAATCATGTTTACCTTCCTTTTCCTTTCACTATTTTTCTCCGTGCTGCGGACTAACAAACAATTTTTGATGGATGGTCCATGTGCCACCTTATTCTTCCTTTAAAGTGATCGATTGATGTGAATAGCTGAGTTCTTAAATGAATTTAAGGAAAATTTCCACTCCATCTCATACCCTGTTCTCCCTATCGTAGCGCTTCTTTATAAGTAGACGGGAAAATAATTCTTCTTGATTGAAAATCAAATTGAATGTGTAAACATATAGATTATAATCGAGAAGTCTTGTTGGATTGTGCTGGTCTTGAAATTGTTACGATAATCCAATCGTAATCGTCATCATATTGATTGCATTTTTTGCATTTTTCTTTCAGTAAAAATGTTGATTTCATGCAATTAATTTACCATCACCAATTATTGAAATATGCGCAATAAAAAACGATAATAATTATATGACCTCAGATGCTACCTTGGTGCTCTTCAAAATCTGATGTACGTGAGCCACAGTCTCTTTAAAAGCTGCATGACTAGGTTGAATTTATATAAGCTACGGCAAAAGGCTTTCTTGTCAAGATTTTGCAACGAAGGATAACTTATCATCCATCATCGAAGTCATCAAGGTCGAAAAGTGATTTAAAAAAACCTAGAATATTGATACAACGTATCAGGCAATGAAAGTGTACGAGAAAAAACGATCTAAACCGAGCAACAGACCGCTGCTTCGTGTCTGAAACTACAGTGCAAACGTTTGTGCCCGGTGACAAGCCTTTTAGGAAATTAGTGACACTATCATAGGTACATAAAGGTACTCACGAATGGATTCATATGTGTTAATCTAGTTGGAATATGATACCTGAGTGCAAAACTACTCACCTCGTAACTGTAAGTTGCTATAGTTAACTCTTACAAACGAAACCGAGATTTATAGATGGTTTTCAATTTATTAGGTTAATTTTTTACTATCTCATACAATAATCATTGGTTTTTCAACCCAATTATATGACTTATTGTCAATATTAGACTCAAAATTACCATCTTGTTCTGTTTTGTCCTTTTTCTGTCTTTCTCTGTACATTGATGTTGAAGTATCATTTATCGTATTACAACGAGTGCGACTCTTGTCATTTCAGTCACTCGGCTTAATTATAGATTTTTTTTACACCTGGGGAACGAAACGGATTGTGTAAGTACACACGTGCAATGACGATGCAATGCACAGAGCTTTTACGTTGATCGAGAATTAAGAACAATGCAGCTATAGCAATATACGGAGGACTCTTATCATAGTCGTTGGAAGGGGCATATATTCGTTACATTTACGTCGAAGATCTTCTCGAGATTTGATCTTGAGCATTACAAAGTTATTTTGACCCATAACTTCTATGTATGTTTATAATCATTGGCGAGTCTACGAAACATGGGGAAGAGGGTGGAATGGAGAAATATGAGAGAAAGACACGGAGAGGGGTTGCGTAGTAAGGCTTGCAGCAGCAGTAGCAGTAACGCTAAACCGAGGTATAGAAGAGAAGTGGGAGTTTCAGCTTTCGTTGTCATGGCTACAGGAACTTTCGTAGTTTGAGAGAATCGATGCGCCAGTGGCGTAGCAGCAGGTGGCGATGCTACCGGTTCACTCTTCTGAGCGACCAGAGAGACGGTAGTACGTCCAACAAGTGGAGAGAGAACGCAACTGTAGAGAGACTTTTCAGTACGTGATCTCGTGTGAGATCTTTGATACCAGAAAGAGACGAAACAACGCTCCTCCCTGTATTCTTTTTTCTCTATCTCTTATCCATCAACTTCTCTCACCCTCTGTTTCTCTTTTTTTTTCTCGATTAGTCTGTTCCCCAATGTTTTCTCCTGCGTCTCTTACCGTCCTATTTTTATGTCTACATATTCTTTGCTCTATATATTCTATACTTGCTCTCTACTCGCCTCAACTCACTTCTACTCACTTTTTCTGAAAGTGTCTACACCTCATCTCTTTCTTTTTATCAACATCCCCACATTTTCTTCCTCTTATTTTTCATGCGGTAGGTCATTCTTTTCCTTCTTTTGTCTTTTTCTTTCTCTCAACTTGGAGTTTTCACGCTTTCCTAATCTATGGCAATATTGCGATGTTCTTTGTCAATTTCAAAGTCGAACAAAAACTTTTTACTATTGCGAAATCAAGTCCGTAGCGACATCGATATTTGATGACATATCCGCGATATACGATTGGACCAAATACTTCCCCCCCCCTCCCCCTCCGTCGTAAGTAACGAACAGTTCAAATCAAATTATACGCTTCACTGAGCTTAATCAAATGCGAACACAAAGTTTGCTGCTAATGAATTTCTGATCTAGCGAGGAAATGTTTTAAACTCCCTTGTAATACGGAGTGAAAAACATGCAAATTTCGACTAACATTTTGACTTAATTGAGACGATTCTTCTGAAAAAAAATTCTCGTTCTTTTTCTTTACCTTATTTTCATTTCTTGTCAAGTAAAACCACGATGATCATATCAAAATGAACTTAGTAAATTCAGCCCAAAACAACACCACGCGATTACAATATGAATATTTCAGATGAGAAAAATCTTCATCGAGTCTTTTCACGTATTCTTATGGACCGAATGACACTTTCAGAGAACTCAGAAAATTTCAAATGTACGAGACTCGCATAGAGATGGCTCATTCCATATATCCTTTCAACGAAATACGACATATTTTACAAAAGTTTTACGAGAAATTTTTAATTGTCAAATAAATATTATAGTTTTGACATAAGATTATAGATTTGACATGGTATTCCGAGTTTTTCAGGACTGGAAAAATATTGGAAGCAATTTATGAAAAAATAAAATGAACTGTTAAGCTTAACATTTTTCGGCACGGGCCATTATTCAGCGATATAGTTGAGTATTTCAATATTATTGCAACAGATTTTTATGAAAAGTGTTTTTGTATCTATGTTAATGATATTTATTTTTGGTAATAAAAATCCGCTTCGCAAACAATCCTTACGAAGTGCTAGTTTAAGGAAAAAAATATTATAGTGTCTTCGAGTGTTTACCATCGCAGCATCAGTATTACGGGAGAAAGTTTCCTAGTCTTTGGATGATGAGTGTTGATTCAACGGGACATAAGTTGTCCTCCCCCTCTCAAGGGAACTGAGTACTTGGTAATAATGGTTATAGAGCGTTAAAATTAATCATTACTTATCCCAAGGCTTTTACTCGGCTTTATGTTCACAAAAGTGATACAAAAAAAAACATGCGGAAAAGATGGAACAAAACAAACATATCCAAACAGAATCGCTTCACCGAACGGTGTGGGTGCTTATGGCTTAGCTAAAGTGAACAAACTAACGGACAATACTTTCCCGTCTTTGCGTGTCGCTACCGTCGCGAGCTCTACCACGGCTCTCGCACAAGGCCTTGAACTCTTAACCCGCATTCGATTATATACGTATTCTCGTTATTACGTTAAACTCATGAATACCTATCTTTCTACTTCTTGGCTTATTTTAATTCTTGAACTCGCGAGACCTTCTCAAAAGGATTTGCGTGAAGAAACACTTTAGGCGTGGACAAAGAAAAAAAAGCTGATAACGAAAATTGTGTTTGCATAAATGATTCGATGTATTTAAGTGATGGAGGAAAATACGTGACGCAAAATCGTAATTTCTCTGGGAAAATGCCGTGATCTCAAATTCTTGGTACAAGTCTACTAAATACATGAACATAATAATAATCACTTGATCACTTTGAAAACATTTAAAAAACATTCTAACGTATCGGATTGAGAACTACTGAAAATATTTGGAACGGGGAACTTTCAACATTTTCTATTCTCCGTGAAATCAATTTAATAACATGTTGAATCTTCAAACTAAAGTCCATTCTGTATTTCTAATATAATCCGTACCTATCACTTCTGTCTAGTGAAAAATCATTTTTAACCCTTCGTCGATACACTTAAATGTGGTGTCTTGTGTTAACACACTGGGTCATTTTAACCCGGAGCCTACTTTATTCACCTGTTTTCATTGTAAACAAGCAGAGATACATTTTCAACACCCGTTAATAAGTGTGTATCCTAAAAATTTGAAAAATATAATATTTAATTGATTTACAAAAGTATATTGAAAACTTGAGCGTTCAGTAAAATTAGCCTTTTACTTGAAAAAAGTCATGATTCTCAATATTTTTCAGAGTAATAACCGCGGATGTACTTTCGCCAAAATTGCCGAAAAAGATATTCATTTGATCCGATGAAAAAGTGCTGGTGGTCTTTGAAAATAATTAACGCCGAAAATTTCGTCCGTATCAAAATGACCCAGTGTGATAACAAAAGTTTCATTACTATCGTGTTTATAGTTCGACACAATGGAGCTTTATTCACAAACTTTTGCATGTGGTCAACGGCAAGTTATTATTAGATAATTATATTCAGGATGGTTTGGTACTACAGCATGCTGGAGTTCGAATCGTGTAATAAACAATTTTCCATGATAAATAATAGTTAAGTGAACACGAGAATCAATGAAAACATTCAAGCAAATCGTTTATTCAAGTGACTGTGAATTTTTATAATCAATTACTCCACCATAATCGCGAACAACAAAAAAAGGATTTATCGCTGTTTCGTGAGCCTCGAAATATTATACCTATTGCAAGTAGGCAATGGGCGCTCGATTCATAAAGCCATGATTGTTGAATGCTTATACCTCGCAAACATTGGCCATAACTGGTTTATCGTGGGTAATACCGGTTTACATATAGTTGCTATTGTGTAACATAATGAATTGATCCTGAATGCTAATTTAGTCAATATAATGCTTGGAAACTTAATGGGAGATACAGTGACACCATTAATAGCATTCAAAGGCTTTGTTTATAACATGCAGGACAATTTATTTAAGTATTTGTGGTATTTTGCTTACATGATTGTGCAATGCAAAACACCGTGGTTATTAATACGTAAAGATGAAGAGAAAGACATTCTCTCTATTTTTTACTGCCCTTTTCGTCATCAACGCTTTGGTGAAATAACTGTATTCTGTTCTTAAAAATATCAATTTTCATTTAACTCTGTGCCATGAAACTTTTCCCTAATACATTTGTATTATTCAATACGAAGCGAATAAAACGTATGTATTCCTTAGCTAAATTGTTTGTTAAAAATAATAATATTGAATCTGCCCTTTTGTAATAACTTCAAAATATTTTGCGTGAACTCTTACACTCAACGCGCGCTACGAACAATAATTCTTTCTTGTTTAGTTTTAATCGAGTTTGAAGTTGATACTGATCTTTTTACAACTGAACTAAATACAAGTGTCTGGGCTTTGGATCCAACCAGAGAGCCGTGAACGACTTCATTGGTGATAGTTACCTTCTACTTTTGGATTACCCATGTATAATAAACATGAAGTGCGTCGAAACTGAACTTCATAGGAGTGCGCTATGGTGTACACACAGCCTAGAGAAAATAACAGTACCCAGAGGTGAAATACACGCGATGGGACATTGCGGTTACCAGGGTGGGTATAGCTGGTTAACGATGCGAAAACCGGATCACGAGCCGTGTTTATAATCTTTCTCGCCCGGACTCACTATCTCGTGTACATAGAAATAGTGTAAATGTATGTTCAGTTTAGGACTTGAATATTCACAAACACGGACGAAAAGTTCAAGCGAATCTGTGGGGCTTTGTATACTCTCAACGGTATAGAATGTAAAAATGGGCAATATTCGGTGAATGGAGGTAAAAAAATAGACAAAATTCTGGAACTCGAAAAAAATAGTGAAAGAGGGAAACGGAGTTACACGAGAGCGAACTCCAAACTTTTCAATAAACCTCGCTAATGCTCTTTCAAACTATTTTTTGTTGTTGTTCTTCCGTGTACCTTGAGGGTTTTTGCGGACCTATCTCATCACTAAAACTCCACATTGCTAATTCTCATGTTTTTGTGAAATTCGCCAACGGGATTGCCCACAGCGATCCTATCTTAATGCTGGTCTGCGTAGCATTTTTACAAGAGCCTAGGGAATTTTTCAAAAACCCACTGGGTACAGATGCCTATATTTTTATTGAGTTACAGTTCGTTAGCACCGTTAAAAACTTTAAAAAGCTGCCTCTCGTTCAGTGATTGATGCGCGCCAGTGCATGGCTATGCGGTCATCTAACCATGTATTGCCTTTGCCAAAGGCTGCTTAACTGAGGAGATCGTTGAAGCAACAGATTGATGGCGCAACGATCTCTATTGGTTGACCTGATGTATATTTTAGTTCATGAAATTGTTGGAAAAGTTTGTCGTTTATTGCATTAAATTTGTAGTTCATTATGTTAGTGTGATCTGTTGAATTTCGCAAAAATTTAATGCGGAATATGACTAGTCTGGAAAGTTTTCTAAAGGTCGTTTTAACATGTAAATGATAACATCGTTAGAGATACTTCAAATATACATAGGGGAAAAAAAAACCACATGATTTGCCATTCGATTTTTAAAAAATATTTTGTTGGAATAAAAATTAGGACAGTGATTTCATATTGAAATTTAAAATTTGTTGGAATATAATCAACTCCGAAGCTTTGAATAGCGTTTTCGAAATGCGAACGATTTCTATTTTCGTCAACATTGGAGAACTCTCCCGGGCATTTAATTGAATTAAACATATGTAGCGCATGATCGAGTGGTTGTCTGTTCATACATGCGAATATAAAATATTTCGCGTTTTTGCTTCGAGTTGCTTATTTGATTTTCCTACTGAACGATTGGCTTTCATTTTGGTTGAAATCAACATTCAGTGGCGTTGTAAATACTACATTTTTTCAAAGGTATCTTATTATGTTAAAACAATAGAAGTATATAATACAAATTCGAACATGTGCCAACACACAAGAACTAAAGTTTCATATATTTTCAAATATTTACTTTTTTTCTTCATATTATGCGTATGTGAAAAAATCATCGCTCATTCGTTTCATTTTCGTTTATTCGACAATACAATATTCAATATCCATAACCCGATGATAGACCGAAGTTAGGTTCAGTATTCATTCCCTTTTCCCATATTTTCTAAAATAGGGGCGGCAATGTTGAGCATGGAACAAATCATTGTTTCATTTTGACAATATTCCGCAAAACTTTCATTTCCGTTTTCGATTTTGCTGAAGACATAACGGTTGGGGGAGGAGTTGGAGGTTGGGAGAAACAAATGTTATACACTTTACACGAATTTGAAACAATATTGTTAGGATCATATATGTTTGCACAAAGGTAGAAGAAAACGAGATACACAAATGAATAATCGCGATTCACTGAAGTGTCAAACTGCGTCTGACTGTATCTGCTCTTCTACTACTGCGAGGAGAATGCGAGAGATGGCTGGTGCGTGTACAAGTATGCGTGGGAAGACTTCCCGTGAATCGTATCAAGAACGACGAGATATACCATTGGAATCATGGTTACGGTTGGTTCATGGGAATGGTTGGTGGAAAAAATTCAACAGAAAATGTTGGCCACTGTGGAAATGCACAATATGTTGTCACGAGAGCGACGTAGCCTATTATGCATATTGGAGTGGATCTCGGTGGTACTTGCATGAAAGGGTTCTCATCACCTATCTGTATACACACTCTCTCTCTTCCTTTTCAACTTTCTTTCTTCCTGGAATATAAAATCGTTTGCAATTTCATCGATCGTCGCTGTCTGTTTGCATTTTGTTCGCACTCTCGCATGCATCGAATCCCGGGAGGCACGTTGAAAATAACATTCGAAACTCTTATATATATTCTTCCGAGTCTTTCTTCAACCGGTATAACTTTGTGGTGTGTTGAAAGGAAAATAGAAGAGCTGAAGTGAACGCTACGTTGATCTCTTCGAAATGATCATACTCGAGAATAATCAGCGTTGACTCATTTATGTCCGTTTCAAAATAAAAACACTTTATTTGACGTCTATGCGTGACTTTGAAGGAAATTTACAGTAAGTCAATGATGATTCGAATAGAAAACATAAAATTATTGAATGGATTTAAAACAAAAAATTAGTACTTTCGGGAAACGGGATACTGGCATCTGCCTTCGTCCAAAAATTCATCTACCCTATGGAAACTTAGCTCAGTCTCTTCATCTCTGTAAAAAATTTTTTGCAGCATAAAGTGGTATTCGATGATAAGGAGTAAAACGCTCGTAATTAAAATTCCGATAGCCAAGTTCTAGTCTGAGCAACTTAAACAATCCTCCTGCTCTCTATTATTGTGTACATTGTCTGGCTGTAGATAAACGGCGTACTGTACTCTTCGTACGGTTCAGCCTTGCTCGTTTCTGATAGACCGGAGAGGTAGTCGAGCGAAGGAGATTACTACGGCGTAGGAAGTGTTCGTCCGAGTGGCAATTATCCACCTGAACTCGGTGCGGGTCTGGCTCCCTCACGGTAATTTATTTACCACCGAGTTTGCCGCTATCGAAGAACACACCTAACTGACAGACACAACGTTCGTACGGACGTGAGTTAGCTCGGTGGATGAAAAAGCGCTGAGGCATATCACGTCTGAAAGATACCCTAATATCGATAATCCTTACTACTTACTTCTCTGTAAACTGGAATCCCATCGAGGATTCCTCGCAATGATCATCAGGGTTCGTTAGTCGGTGATGAAAAGGTGTAAAAATATAACTAGAAGTTTTTACAACCTTTATACTCATTGAAGGACAATATCGAGCTTAAGTTTTGATGAGGAGAGTCGACGTTTGGTAATGTAGAACCGTCCCTGGAAACCAAGGAACTAGTAACGCTACTAATCATTGATTTTTTTTCTATTTATTCGTAACTGAATATTTAAATGGGTATTCTGTAGGTCTGAGTGATCCTCTAGTATCGTTTACATGCACGGATTCTGTCCGCGGTACAGTGTATTCGTGATTTTGCAATAATGAACATGATTCCATGACAAATGGTAGTTTTTTCCTTACTTTTTTAACCGTCAGATCTTGATACGTTGCTACTTCCGTTCTATTTATTTGTGCTTCGGTTCTTAGTGTTGAAAGCTTCTTTGGCAGTGAAATTTTTTTCAAAGTTTCTCTCAGCACAGTTTAAGTTTCCACCGAGTTGCTACTTGCAAGTGCATCTAAGATCTTCTATGCTTCTATTAAGGACTCGAACGCACAAGTTGGAATTTGGCAAACCAGAGTTCCTATCATGTTGCGAAAACTTTGACACTCCAATGTCGATCATTAGAAACGAGTATGCATATAGACCGATCGCAAGCAATATCATAGCCTCCCGAGAAACCCATTCGATCTTTATTAATATGTTTTTTTTTTTTTTTTAATATAAGTGGAACCAATGCTGCTTGCAGTGAAATTATATATATCGGATGTCTATCATGTTCGTTAGAACAATCAACATAATTTACACTCGTTTATTGACATTAACAATGCATTTTTTGTTTCAGGTAAGTGGTGATCTGTTTGGATACTCTTTTCCCCGCGTCATGTGAGTAAAACACATCATTTTAAACTGGAGACTTGGACCAGTTACATCACAACCCTTGAATTCTTAAAAGCAAAATTTTTCCTGACAGCTCATCCGATCGGAATTCATAAAGTCTTGGCTCGTTTTGTACTTAATCTGCACAAGTCAAGGCATTTTTTATTCCGATCAAACGAACGGTGCATGTATGAAAATTTTGCTTCCAAAATTTACAGCTATCTCTCGCGCACTCATGGTAGCTTAATCGGTATGACACCTGGTCTTAACATAAACATTTGAAACATTCTTAATGATTCTATTTCTATTTTTAATCATTATTAAGATTTGTTAAAAAAATCTTCCACATCGACTGAATAACGTTCGTCACAGAACATGTGATCTGCACATGATTAATCGTTGTGCCTAAATATCGCGTTGCAACTTTGCAGATTGCTCATTGATCAAGTGTAAGTTTTATTACCGACCGCATAAGCATCCTCTTGACCGACCGATGATATAACTTAGGAACGAGAGTTACACATTGCTTGAACCTTCACTGGAAATATTATCTACTGATGGTGTAGGTCCACCGCCGCCTTTACCGACTATTAATATCGACAAACCGATGAATGAAGTGCCAGGAATATTTAAGACCACCTGCCAATAGCGAGGTTCCAAATGTCATTAATCCTCCTCGACATTCTTCATATCAACGAAATTAAAATCGAATGTCGCCGTGTTTGCCTTTGATAGTAAGCTCGTAATCCGGAGACAATCTTTCGAATGCCTAGTTTGACTACAAAAGAACGAAGCTCACTGTGACACGAATCCTCAAAAGTAGTACGATGTTAAGAGTTGTTCAAGAAAAATTTCTTTCATTGTCTATGTGCGATTTTTCGCTGTTTGACTATCGGATTTCGTCCGTCTTTTAGCCATGAGCCACGACCTAAATTAGTACAAGCGGGATCACAGCCGGTACCATATGACTTGGACAATCTTTGCTGACGTAATACTTGGCCCTCTTTCTCCGAAATAGCAAACTAGTCGACCCGCGAGCTAGTCAATATAGTTTAAGGGTTTTCTTTTGATTCTTTACAACACGTTGAACCCTATATTTAAAATACAAGTCTTGGTCTTCTGGAAACTGATGATGAGCTATCCACAAGTTTTATTCCACACGAATTGCAAATCGGTGGACAAAATTTTCATTCGACTCAAAGCTGATTAGCATTAGTTAATTTGCACCTAGTGACATGAGGTTTCGAAAATTTTGACTTTGATCCATCGATCTCCCCATTTTTTTTTTTTTTTTGAAGCCATGGTTGTACTAATTAGAACAGTTCAACCTTCCTTGAATGAGCCCCCTCGAGCCAAATAAATTCATTTTTCTAAGCATATAATTCTTAGTGGTCGTACAGTGGTTCGTGGTGGCGCTATTAGATGGGTCAGTGGTGAACCATTTTTTCAAAAAATTCTTTTCAATATTTTCCCCCTGATTTAGCCCCCTGAAGTCAAATATATATTTTTTTAAATAAACCTCTTGGTCGTAGTATAGTGGTTTGTGGTGGCGCACTTGAATCGTTTAGCAGTGAACCATTTTTACAAAAAATGGATTTCAAAATGTACTAAATGGACAATTTTGAATTCTTTTTATCAGTAAAATCATTCCCGAAAACCAAATTATATACAACATTACGGCCTCCACTGTATTCGCTTTCATGAATTCACTTTAATTCACGTTGCAATATTCCAACGCCACAAGGGGATTCTTGCACGTATTTCGGAGGTGCACTTTTGTGGAGGTCGGATAAAAGTTGTATCCGTAGTCGACGGGAATCGCCGCAGACATCGTTCATGGCTTATATTTATATATTATATACAACTACGCGCAGTATCCGTCGGGAAAAGTATACTGAGAATGCACGGAAGCGTAAGATGGTGAAGAGGTTGTTCCCCGTGCGAGGAGTAAAGGTGGCGGAAATTTTTCGACAAAGAGAGCAAAAGCTTGTCCAAGCGTTACCATATAAGCACATGAACATATAGATTTCCTCCGGATCTCTAGATACAGGAATTGATAGATACAGGATACATAATACAGGTATGAAGCTTGTACACTGTAGAAAGAGCCTCGTTAAAACTACGAGATAATTGAAAACTGAAATCAACTGGAAGACTGTCCAATTACCTGATATCTTTGTGATAAAGATTAAATCTCTTTAATGACAGAAATAGGAAATAGTACTGGTGAGTTATGCTATAGATTTATTTGTCATTGGAGGAAATCATGCGTTTATCCTCCTCTTGAACGGGGTATTTAAACGGAAAATCGGGTGATATAAGCTTTTTTCAAATATTTGCATGAACAGTTTTTGATTTCACTGTGCAATTTCAAAAGATTTTGCATTGAACACGTATTTACGTTTATTGCTGGATTTTATTTGAGGGTTTGATCCCCATGCGATGCACTTGAGCGACGGTCCAACTACCCCGACAATGGACGTAAGCACGTGCTTGGCGTCAATTGAGTTTCCTTCATGCGCGCTATCCGCGATCTAGTTGTTCGCTCAATGCCTCGTCTCTTGTGTACTCGGTACTAGACGTAGCTGCTGCCTACGTAGTGCACATTTCTCTTGAAAACCTCGGATGTGCCATCGGCCGACCGGAACGGTCTGACAAAGCCCACTTAAGTACACCTCGATTGTTTCCTAATAACTTTGTAATTAACAAACTGGCAGTCAATTGGTGAGTTTCGAAGCTGCATAGCCTACTAATTGCTCATCGCCTGTGAAAACCGTCTTTAATGAGTCATGACGAGTAGACATTTCATTCGGAGGCGAAGTTCTATTAGAATCAGCTGAACGTGGCAAGGATTTTTTTGAAAAATATTAATATCCTTGTGTTTTGTTGGAGTAAAAAAATAGCAACTTTTATTCACTTATTTGGAAAAAACATGACAACTATATATCTTAGATTATTTGATATTATTTGCAGCGTGCAAGCGCAAATATTGATTTCCTAGTGTTCACCACTTTTTCGGGGGGACTGGGTAGTCATAGCCGGAGCTACCGCCGTTATTTGAAGACTGTCCTACGTTAGTGTTGCCCGAGTGCGATCCAAATCCGTGATAGGATGGAAGACTCTGTCCGGATCCGAGCGAAGAGTAAGAATTGGAAAAATCAATCCCAGATCCTAAGGTACTGTAAGACGAGTGACCGGTGTTAGTTCCGAAGTTGGATGAGGCTAGATTGAATCCATGGTTGGAGCCTACGTTGGAACCAAAGTTAGAGTAGGAACCAGCGTAGTTTCCAAGACCGAAGCTTGATCCGAGACCTTGAGAAGAGCTGCTGAAGATGGTGGGTCCAACGTTGACGGGGAAAGGTTTGTTCACTGTCACCGGAACTGGGAACGGTTGAGGCACTGGAACAGGCACTGGGTGAGGTACGCGAACAGCCACGGGATGGGGTACGGGTACTGGATAAGGTCGGTCAACTTTGACTGGCACGTGGCGTGTAACCTCAACGGGGTAAGGTTGGGGCACTGGAACTGGGTAGGGCCGGTCAACCTTTACGGGAACTGGGTGGGGTACTGGGACTGGTCGGGTAATCTCAACTGGAACAGGGTGTGGTACAGGGACAGGAACCTGAACCTCTCGATGGACTGTGACACCAGTGATCTTTTCTGTTCTGCCGGATGAAAGACCGAGATTTGAACCACTGGAGAATGAACTTAGACCAGACGAGACACCAGAGTTGACTCCGCTGAAACCAAGACCCGAAGCGTAGCCACCATTGTAACCACCGTTGTAGCCACTGTTGAAGCCACCGTTGTAGCCACTGCTGTAGCCACCGTTGTAGCCACTGCTGTAGCCACCGTTGTAGTTAAGACCAGATGCGTAACCCCTGTTGTAGCCAAGACCGGAAGAGTAGACTCCGTTGAATCCCGAGAGTCCTGAAGGGTAACCTAAGCTTTTGTAAGCCGACAGCCCCGCGGAGAAATCTAGGCCCTTATAACCGAGACTTGATCCCAATGATGTACTGTAACTGTGAGCGTTATCCCCCAGTAGGATACCACGTTTTACGGGTTTTTTGTCGCCCTCCTGGGTCTTTTCTGCAGCCAGAACGCACGTCGCTGCCAAAAGGCAAATCTGGGTAGAACAAAAAATAATTATTTCTTAACATTTATTATCAAACGTTGACACCTGGATGGTTTGTGTTGTTTATGAAAAAAAGAGAACCATAGATAAGAAAAGTTTTATTTTTTATCGAGAAACTATTGGCGACCCGTGATAATACTCACCAGAAAGGTCCTCATGATTCTCTTGGGAATGTTGACTTGAGAGTGCCATCCTGCTGCAGTCGGTGGGTTTTTATACGAAATCAGTGTGCGATGGCAGTATTCGTCGGCTTCCCCGTGGATCCAGGACCACTTTCACTGTAAGTTAAGCAGCACACGCCCATGCGCTAGATCCGCGACTCCTTCTCTTTTTTTTTTTTTTTCAACTCTGCACCTGGACCATCCGATTCTTCGCTGACGTAACCTGGCTGGCGATGCGGACGTTTGCTGACCAAAGCAATTGTATTCTTCCCGCCGGCAAAAAGGACCATCCACTGATAGGGTTTATCGATTTCAACTAAGTTTCATTTGTGTTTATTCTTTGTTCACACATTGCCCCTGCATCAATTCTTCAGATTATTCATGGACAGATTATTCAAAATAGATCTAAATCTTCTATTCTAGAAATAGATCCTTGAGAGATGACAAAACTTTTCGTGAAATAAACAGTACGTTTTCTGGGGTTCGTAAAACCAATAATAAACCCTGTTGAACTGATGATTATGAGATAAAGCCTACGGTTGAGTGGATTTATCTTGAAGTTTGGCCTCTAAAGATGTACTAAAACTTTTTTGTTCAATCCTTCTGTAACTTGAATGTTGCAAAGAGTAGCAGCAGTACTATGCATTTAAATGTATGTTTACTATCATCGTAAAAACGGTAAAGTATGAAAGTAATGATTATGCATTTTTATCCGTACGTACTTTTTCGAACCAAACATTTTCTCTGGTTAACGTAACGGCATAGGTCGTTTCAACAATAATAAATCGATCTAGTTATCATATTACATTGTACCCAGTGTTAATTTCTAGGTACATGGTCGTTACTTTTTTCAATGAAGTACGAAACTTGAAGTTGTTTGGCTCATGGAAGTCTCTCAAGGTTGATAATTGATGAAGATTGTAATCATTGTCTCGAAATAAGAATTTGCATAATTGGGATACCCGAAAAGAATTTACGATGAATCGTTCAACGTTACTCTCACTTTCGATGTTCATTCGATTCTCTTTTATTTGTCTTATTTTTCTTAGCGTCACAAAGGCTTGGAACTTTTTACATCGCTGTTTTCATGGGTGTGAAGCAGCTCATTATAAATCAATGTTGGAATTCGTGAATCGAGTATTTTAAAACGCCTGATGTATTTTCCACTAGAACGAACAAAATTTCGTTTCAAAGTTGTTCGTTTCATGGAGCATAAGAATGTTAAAAATCTCAGCATCAAATATAATGAATGAACTATTAATTTGATAGAAGTGATGGTTTTCAATGTTCAATTCTCACTACCATTTAATGGCTACGTAGCCTGACACTTAACGCGACGACGCCTAATAAGACACAGACTTCCTTTCAACTGAGTGAACTTTCAGACGATAAATTTTCTCCTTATGCTCAAGTCTGTTCTCTGCGAAGGAAAGTAATGCGACGTTTCCGTCATAAGACACGAAATTTGTCGTCGAATACGAGCACTGTAACAAAGTGTTTTCGGGCATAACAGTACCCGGTATTCCGTAATTTCCTCGACTACCGAGGAATACGCAAGAATGTATATGTGCAGAATCGTCTTTCGTCCTTAGTGTAGGTCACCCTGGAATCTGTTGCAAAGCTATGTTGTCTACACGCGCAATACGATTGTACAGGCGAAAATGCGAGAATTCTTGACTGTTCCCGAGATTAATTAAATTCCTGAAAAATCTTATATCATATGCTATTTAGCTCTATCGATAGTTAAGAACGATGCAAATAAGTAACTTTTTTGCAATTTTTTTTTTTTTTCAATTTCTTTGATGGAAGTTCCATGGAGTTCAATTTCAAAGCCATATTCATCAAAAAATTTGAAAAACACACACTCTCAGTTATTTTAGAAAACTCAAATGCACATGATTCATGGAGATGTCATTTTTTTCGATGATATTTTACGAATAAGAGAAATTTATACTATCCTCTGAAGATTTATTTATAAACCATATCGACTTATTGGCACAGCGTGAAAATTCCTCAATTCTGGCTTAAGAGGAAGTACGCGTGGTGTGCTACTGACAACCAGGTAGTGATATATTTATGAGTAACATCAATCAGTGTCGTGCAGGAGCTTTATTGATGACGTCGCGGTTGCTCACGATGCGTCCCATTAGGTACAGCCCTTGATATCTTTCGGCAGCGAATACAGATAGCCCTTATTCGTTTAACAGTTTATAAACGGGGAATAGCCCTTCGTTTCGTCATACTGTGACATTTATCATTTCTAGTCAAACTTGAGTTTTTATTGCGATCAATCGTACTCAGAGGTCATGCAATAATTCATCGGGTTCGTTGAATCGTATGATGGAACGTTTCATTGAAAATTTTGGAAATCAAAATTGTTATCGAATTTTTATTAA
Source organism: Campoletis raptor (assembly GCA_948107755.1). Classification (NCBI taxonomy): domain Eukaryota; kingdom Metazoa; phylum Arthropoda; class Insecta; order Hymenoptera; family Ichneumonidae; genus Campoletis; species Campoletis raptor. The sequence continues at coordinate 17,899,571 of OX403622.1, forward strand.
AAAATTCGAAATAAGTATTTTGCAAATTATTATGCTATTTTAATGGTAGAACGATTACGCAAAATGGAAATTTTTTAACGTCCCAATAAAATAAAAGTTAAAAAAAAAAAACATTTATTTCCACATATCGAATACATTGCATATTTCCCATATTGTAAGGATCAATACAACGGGATCATTCTTCTAGTTTGCATTTGGTAGAAAAATCGTTCAATTGAAGATTTCATAATCACTGAGCCCCTGACAGGATCAGGAAGGAGAACGTGTTCCAACGCAATATAAGACGCTCACACATTCTTGTTGTTCTTCTTTCTCTCATTGCGGGTCTCAACGTGCATTCTTTCTCGACATACGCAACTGTCGGACTCTGGTTACCCACCAACAGACGAAAGACTGCGAAAAATTAAGAGTGTATGAGAATGTAATTCGTGTATGCGTCGACGATGACGACGACAGGAGCAGATCAGAGATGGCCACACCCCGTGTTGCTTTTAACCGTTCTTCTTTTTACGCTTTTTATTTTATAGAAAAAAAACGAAGCTCAATGTTTTACGAATTTTATAATTTTTATTTTTCATTTTTTATTCTCTTTGAACCAGTTCTCTAAAAATGTAATAACATACCTTCCAAAATAGATTAAAAATCAATTGAATATTTTTGTAAATTGTGATGGCTCTACCCCGTACTAGAAAAACGATTTTGATTTATTTTATAAACTGTTGACGCTTTTTTCTTTGTGATTAGAAAAATCCAGTTGTTTGAATGTAAATGCATTGGGCTAGTAAGTTTTTGTCTCGTTTCGTTTGCACGAAACCAATTTCATTCTTTTGTATTAATCATTATTAAGGGAATAATTATATCACCTAATAATAAAATGACAGTTCAAAGTAAGCCGAAATATTGCAGTAAGGAGAAAAATTTCACCCATAGATTTTGGTTTCACTGACACTACGCAATGAATTCGTTACAATATTTCTTCCTTTCCTCGAATGAGACACTTTCACGTAACATTCTTTGGCCTCTCGAGAACGATTATAATTCGCGATATATGTGAGAGTGTAAAGTTGCTTTTTATTCTGCGAACTCGACCGCGAATATCGATGGACCATTTTTTTTCTCCTTTTTGTGGGATGCCCACCTTCCGAATTCCTGTTTTATCGCTGACTCTCCGTTTCGGCTTCTTAATGGATTTCATTTAATATTCCGTCACTTTGACATTACATTCGAGCGTGGTCATTTCACGAGTCAATTATATTGACCATTATTGATACATTATTACTGAGTCAATTATTCATTGAGCAATTTGTCGAAATTCTTTAACGAGAGCTCAATTAATTAAACGTTTTTTTTTTAAATTATTTTCACATGATTGTTTGAGTAATTACATTACTAATTACACGTAACGAGAGTAATCAAGTGACTCAGATTCCCTTACATATACAACATTAAAATCTTTGACAAACGGAAACATATTATTTAAAAAAAATAATATTAAATATTCAAAGCTTTCGTTCTTGGGATAAGTTTTTACAAAGATTGACCACGACGAATGCTGGGTCTAATTGTATAAAAACTCACTCAAAATAATAATAAGTGAGTGAAAATGAGAATAATATCCTGACGCAGTTGTTTATTTATTTATAATAAATATAATTATGAGACGGTGCGTATTTCGTAGAAGCGAGAGTTGGTATGGCCATTCTTCCACCTCGTTTCTCATGCACATTGTGCACCGAAAGTGTGCCTCGACAATCCCCAAATAAATGACCATTGCACGTACGAGAGATCCTTGACAGTGAAAAATAAATATCATGAAACACGAGGTAGGATCTGGCGAAGGCGAATAAAATCACCGTGAGATGAGCGGATAAAATTGAACAAAAGACATCGAGTTTCTTTGGAGTTCGAGAATGTAGGGTCAAATGAGATTGAAAGGATGACGAAGAAAGTGTGATAGCGACAAGAGGGTTGGCGAACAAAAAGAACGTATTAAGCGTTTCGGGATTTAACCTCAATATACTCATTCAAGTACTTGCACAAAGTTTTTTTTGAGGACGATCGACGATCTCTACACTATAATCGCATTAGCTACCCTAGACCAATAGTCGTTTTCCATGCAACTGTGTACTAACTTATCAATAATGAGGAATTGAAAATGTGAAAATTTTCAATTTTTTTTTTTTTTTAGCAATTTACGATCATGGCTGTAACTTTTTTCTGTATCGGTAGCGGTACGTTTTACAGAACAGTCGATGTTCAATAATCAATTACTGTGAATGCAGATGATAATGAAATGCATATATTGACTACAAATATTTTTTGCCTTCATCTTGGAAAGCTTTAACTTAACGATTTTGGTTGAATACTGTAAATATGATGATATTCCTTTAAGTGAAATTCCCTTGAACTATAAAATATTATTTATCATCATTATTCATTATTATTTATCATCATCATCAGATAATTTGAATTGTAATTTTGCCTCAACAACTAAAAAAAAAAGTTATTTTTAGTTGATTTTCAATGGAGATACAGATGTTTATGCTTCAGATCATAAACAAGTAAATGAATCAGTTTGCGACAGTTAAATATTTTTTTTGTGATCATCCTCGTATATCTGATGTTTGTCAAAAGGTTAGGCCGTCTTAAGAACGACTTGAAAATGGACCACTTAATTTTTTTTTGTCCGCTAAAGAGAGGAGGCCTTTCTCGGTTTCGTAGAACTGGAAACTGCAAAATGTATCTTCGACAGTCGAGGTCATTCGAATGCTAGTCTCACGACTAGCTATAAATGGTCTCGTCCTTCGTTCTATCAACTTTTTATCCTTCATAATTTCAGTATTTGCATACATAGGGCTTTGTTACTATTCTGATAGACTTGAAATTGAAGATTTTAAACAGTTTGACCTTTGCAAACGTCGCTATATCAGAATTAAAACAAATTAATATTTTAAACGTTATAAAAATTACTGATAAATATATATGTATATTTTTTTTTGTTGAACATTATTATCAACTAATCTGGAACATGAAATAACTCATTTTTCATTTGGGTTTTAATCAAACGTAGTAATAAAATGCATCAACGTCGCCTGACAAAAACATAATATTGATCCATTAATTTTTGAAGAGTTATTGTAAATTATTATTCTTGGAAGACACAAAAGTTTAAGTTTCATTAACACACTTTAATTTCTCGTCTGCATTGACACACTCGGTCAATATAGCCCGGAACGTACTTTATTCACCTACCATCAGCAGCTATTCGATCGATTTTTATTGAAAAAAGCAAGGGTAGCCTTCAAACATTCCGTGATACGTGTGCATCATACAAATTCTCAACAAAACGTAAGTACAAGTGTTTAAAGAAATTTTTAAAAACTTTGACTCTTGGTAAAGTGAGCACCTTACTAAAAAAAAAAATAATAATAATTTCTGCAGTTTTTACTATTTTTCAAACTAATAACCAAGAATTTACTTATGGCAGAACCGTCTTCGAAAATATTTCTAGGGTCGCAAATGCCCAAATATTGAATCGCAATAGAAGTATAAAGGTTAATAACTTTTTCATAAATATTAAGGAATTCCCTAAATATGTATACTGTCGACGAATGTCATCCGTGAATATGAATTTTTTTCCCATATCATTTTCCTATTTGGGATCGTAATCGATTGCGATTCACTGGTATTCGTGGGAATCGCCGTTTGACAAGGTATGCAAATACGTAAGCGTTATAATGCCCTTTTTTCGGTTCGAGAGTTTTTTGATATATGAATCCTTGCCCATGAATCAAAAGGAGAGGCTGCAAGGATTCGTCGTGGTTTCGAATGCTGCGAGAACCGTTACATATGCACAGCTACATTACACTTTATTGAAGTCGTACGGGCTCACTTTCGCTCAGTTCAGGCACGAGTCGTGGCCGAAATAACTGTGTAATATATATGTATTATTATTTTTTTTTATGCTACTCCGAAACTCGTAATGTGTCGACTGTATTGTAAGCGTCGTCAAATGAGAAAAACGCTCTTAATTCTGACGATTGGCGGATTCTTAATCCCTAGTTTCCAAGTGTGTTAAACGTCTTGTCAGCCGCAAAAACGCATTGCACAGATCGATGAACACTCGCGATTATTTTATAATCATCCGATAATCGATAATCAAATCATTTCCGTTCATCACACACGCGTCTTTACATTTGTATAATGTATTTTTATCCGACTCGAGTGAAATACACAGAATGCTTGAATAACTATTTCTGAAACGTGCGGTACGATGAGAAGAGCCATGAAGCAGTAGCGGCAGCACAAATGCTTCTTCGATTAACGATACCTAGATTTTCATTTATTTTCGCGCAGGTTCTGGCAACTTAGTCGTGAGTGCTTGTGGAATAACCTCTATTAACGTTGGTTCGAAATTATGCTCGGTATAATTGAGATTGGTATCCTGAAGGAATATTCAGAATCGCGTACATCCTCAGCGACGTTTTGGCAGTTAACTTCTCTCTTTCCCTTCATTGTCCTAATTATTCAGACCCCGATCTTCGTTTTGTGATACGTTTGGTATGTCAAATCAAAGATTGCAATGTGACGATATCCCTTCTCGTGAAGCACCATGTCACTGGAAACGATGGCCAAAAGCCGTACGTACTATTCTGGGTCTCCAAAACCCACTAGCCAACCCATAATACACGTTGGGTCTCGGGACACGAAGTTTCCTCCCATCGATGCGTCTGATCAAAAGAATCCTACAGAGAATTCCACGTCCTCGGAAGCAAGCGTTGCTGCGTTCAGCGAGGCGTCGAGCAATTGCAAATACGAAACATCGAGTGAGGGCAATCCACGAAGGATTCAAGAGGACGCCCCACGACTAATCAACCCTAGTCTCCATAGTGAAAATGACCCTCAAATTACCGCTGAGACTTCAAAGTTCGACGATAAAAATGTCGAAACTTTGGATCACGTGATTAACGAGAATACAAACGTTCGAGAGACCTTGATCGTGCCAGACATTATAGAACGATCTGAATCTCTTCCAGTCATGAGGAAAGACCTTTCATCCAATACGAATGATGATATATCTCAAAAAAATGATATGCTCAATCGTATTGTTTCTGAATCATCGCATGCACGATTCGAAAAATTAAAAAAAATAGTTGCCTATGTTGAATCAACGGGTTGGTCACCATTGGATCTTTCTGTATCCAGTAGAATCGCTTTTGATGATTTTAAAACGATCGATCAATCAAATGTGAGGAGACAACATTCTGGAGCCATAGTGCAGGAATCCCATGGTTCATATAACAAAACAAAGGGCGTCACTTTTTTAACAATGAACAAGGATATCAGAGTTTCTGAGGTAGGTGCGGGCGCGAATAAGGGTCATCAACATTATCACTCTGGAAAATCGCGAAGAAGTCTCAAACCGACGAGAATTGAATCGACGATTGGAATTATTGATGATTTGATAGGAATTGCTGAGAATCCAAATCCGTCAATGAAATCAATATATTTTCCACCAGATCCAGACAGTTGTTCGGTAACGTCCGAGCTTCGGAGTATCCATAGAGAATCACGAAATTCACGCACCTTCCCGCGTAATCGTTCCGATTTAGCTGCCTTGTCACGCATAGAAGACGAACTCATTCCATTACAGAATGAATTCAGCAAATTAATCGGAAAAGTACGAAGTCTGAATTTACCTGAGATGTCGTACACTATTCGTGGTCCATCGTCCGTCGTGTCGTGCGATACTTCGGGTTATTTTCTTCATCGTGCTCAAGTATTTTGTCGTAACGATTCACCACGAAATTTTGCGATTACTCGTCATTCGCAGTTGGCAATATTACCAACCGTGAATAATTCATTTGCGCACGAATCTTTTGGCACTCAAGACTCTTGGAACTGGCAGAATCATCGCCCACGCAATCCCACTGAACCTTCGGGAATGACATGTCAAAATTCTGTACAATTGGAAAACGACGAAATCAGATTTTTTCATGAAAAACCTGTCGCTTACGGCATGAATTACAACATTCCTGGCCACGTTGATTGTCTTGAGAAACCCGAGTGTTTTATGAATAACTCGAGTAACTCAAATCGCAATCATTTGAATCGATATCACTGGAGCCACTGGAGCTCCGTATTACCAACCGACGGTTCTTCTCGATTGCACAGAAACTTCGAAAACTGCATTCACAATTCCCAAAATGATAGTCATCGTCAATCAGCCTGCCAAGAGGATCCCAGCGGATGTGCGGATCCCTGTTACAATGATTCCTACTTTATCGACAACCAGAAGATTCGTCCAAAATTTACAAGCAAGAGCAATATCACTCATACACGTGATTATGAAAATTCGTGTCTCAGGCAAAACTCCTCTTTCTCTCATCAAACTTCCGAAGGCATTGTTACTATTAATAAAATATCCTCTCAAAAATCTCAATGTTGTCAACGATCTGGTAGAAGTACACATGCGGAGCAATATCAACATTTCAACGATTCCAGAGCTTCCAAAGAAGCGTTTTATCACAATGGAATAAAAAATGGTTACAATAATAAATCAAACAATAAACGATCAAATAATTCGTTGGTATTAGCCGCTTCCGAAAAACCCTGTGTCTTAAAAAATAGTGGATTATCTAACACAAACAAACTGAATCGAACCAAAGATCCTTCGTCTTCAATCGATGTAATCAATGCCCAAGATACCCAGCTCTCCAACCCTAGAGATTTCGTAATTCTTCAGCCTGACGATGAACCTATTGATTTATGGGATAAATCGGAGTGTATAGATGTTCCGATGAATAATTCAGCTGCGAGTTATTCCGGGCTTTTAAAATCGAGCCGCGCAAACGTCAAAATCTGTGAATCCGAGGTTTCGAGTTTCGTCGATGGGCAACAAATTGAATTTGTGGACAGCTATACGGAACATACGATTGTTACAATGGAAGACGATGTGAAATCAAAAGTTTGCAATTCCTTGGAGCCCGAAGTTCAAATATTACCCGATGTAGAAGAACTCGCGGAAGATTCTTGCGATCATCATAAGAATGGAAAACACTTGACACTTCCCGTGAGTGAGGAGAAAATCACCATTGTACCGGTCATGTATACTTCCGGAATTCCCGAATCAATACAGAAATTCGATTTGCCGATGTGTCGGAGACAAAAAATCGAGAAGAAAAGATCGTCGCACCGGCACCGATCGATAGTAGAGAAAGTTGATAAACTTACCCATCGACCTGAAAGATTGCCGTCAAGGAACGGTTCGTTTTTATCAAGAGCTGGTAGCCAAGCTTCGACATGTTTTGCCAGTCAAATGAGCCATTTCACTGATGAAAATTCATCAATTAGAGAGAGTGAAAAACCCTGGCTCGGCCAGTGGAGAAAAGACAGTAGACTCCTCATATCATACAGTCGTAGCAATACAGCGATATCGGTATCGTCGACGACGACTATAAACGCTGAGAGGACATTGACAACCGAGGAACCAACATCCAGGACAACAATATCACGAAGGTCTAAAGTTTCCGTGGCTAAACGTGATCATCTTGCTGTGGAACATAATTTGAATTTGATGAAAACAACAGATATTAACGATTCGCACAACTCCAGAACGAGAAATCATTCGCCTATGAGTTCATCGAGAAGACGAACTAACGAGAGCAGTATTGGCGTGAGAATTTCGCCTGATGATTGTCTTGATGACGCGTGAACTAATCAAAAATAAGAGACCATCTTTGTGCGAATGAAAAAAACTCGATCTCACATTTACATGATTTTTTGTGTTCTCTTTGCTCTTAAATTTTCAACGAGATCAAACATATTTTTCGACTATTGACGCTGGGGAATTTTCAATTATACCGGTAGTGTAATGATGTCGGAATACGACTGTGAGCGATGCGAGTGCTGCATATTTTGTTGCCCCTCAGCACAGGTGATATGCGTCTAGTCATAATAAGGATTTGTAACGAACGGTACACTGTTGGAGCTATATCACGACGAACTGTCTGACGTTTCAACTGTTTTTTTTTCTTCTTTGAACCTCGAGACATCATATAATCGTTGCAGAGTTGAAACGTCATTGCAAATCCCTGATAATTCATTCACGATCTTGTACTTACGCATGAATATGTAAATATGTGTCTACGAGGTCATTGTCAACACACTCGGTTCATAGGAAATAAATATTAATGTTTTATACAGGAGAATATTTTAATCTTAATTTCTTAGAAGTTTTCAAAAGTATTTTTAACGTATTTTTGAATGGTAATTGGAAAAGTTTCGATCGTTTTCGTATATTTATAAAAAAAATTTTTTATAAATTTCTGCCTCATTGCTTCTTCACTGCCAGTCAATTGAAAGAAAAAAATTGTGAGCTATATAATCAAAAGCTACACAAATTTCAGCAGGAATCAGCTAAAAGTTTTTTTCGTCATGCTTCCCACCGCCAAGTGTCGTCCCAGGCAAAAGTTATCGAGCATTCTTAATTCCAGAATGTCCAGATGGCCGAAACGTATGTCGTCGCCGTGCGCTGTGTGAGGGTCGATGGCAATAAGATTACCCGACAAAAAATTAAACTGTGAGGCTTTCGTATATATTATATGAAAACGACATTATTTAGACAGTATTAACAGGCGAAAAGATTTGCAGCAAAATTAAAATGTTTTCAAAAACACCCTCCATCGTACTAAGTTATTTATTTATCCAAAGACGATCAAGATTTTGTTTAGAAAAAAAATAATCATACATTGTTTTTTCAAAAATGATAGCAGGATTGGGGCGCAGTAATTAGTGTATTTTGTTTTATGACCTGTAGAAGAAGGAAAAAGTATACGAAAAATCTATGGATTAGGAATATGTTTGGTTCCGTTTTTTCGGATGAATCGAATTTTCGAAACTCTAGTCGCCAGTCAAAAATTTTCCCACCATTTTGTAGCTGTTTTTGAACAAACATTTAACAAGTTTATTAAAGTTCAAAAAAAAAACTCAAAAAGTTATATTTTATTATATCGAACAAATAACCTTCGAGAACGAAATTCTCAACAACAATAGGGCGTTAAATATGTCTTTTAAACTCGTAGGCTCTCGTGTAGAATCGATAACCTTCAATTTCCTCGTAATAATTCAATGAAAACGCAAATGCAACAGCTGGATTTGTATTTTTGCTTTACACTGACAGAGAGTAATGATTGTTCAAGAATTATTTTTCGTAAGGCTACCGAAAAGTATTAATATTTAAAAAAATGGAACGATATGAGAATTTATCAAAGCAGCAATCGTATAGGAAACACTTGGAGAAATGACTCGTAAATTTATAAAATCAAAACACTCGTCTTGATTTCGTCGTTCGCGGAAATTGGATGACGTTTACCGTTTTGTAGCTGCGAAATTTCGTTTAAGGACGAGAGTCTGTTAATATTTTTGGAACGGCGAATCTCAGTGACGCGCATAGTTTTAGCTGTTTGCAGTTCTCGTGAGAAGAATTTTGGCAGCAATAAATACGAGCAGCACGATTCAGCGAGCCTTTCGAGTATCTTCGTCACCGGGAGTTATTTATCACATCACATTCTCACAAGAGATAGTCAACACTATTATTATAGTACGCACTTATTCACTTTAAGTTACGTTCCATTCTGGAACAGAACGTCTTTCGTTTCCGTGGCGTCAACGAACTTTTACCACTATATTATATCTTTTCACATTCAGAGAGTCATAAAAATATAGTACATTCTACTGATCACACAATACAAAATTTCAAATTTGTTACTTTTTTACTGATTACATCATTCATCACTTTAGCAAAAAGAAAAAAAAATCGTGAAATGGCGTTGCAGACATAGAGTTGTTTTCAACCGTTGAAACAGTAAATAATAATATTAAAAAAAAAAAAAAAAAAAAAAACAATGAGTAATCTTTTCGACAATTAATAATCGTTGTAACAAGTGGAACCACATGTTTTGACAAAATAATCATTATAAATGTTCATTAAGATAATGTAACTGCTTCACACATAGAATTGAGGAACCATCAACTAACTAATTTTTGGAAGAATAATTTGTCTTTTTCACGCGATTCTAATGCATCACTGCTTATTTTGTTCCTCAAAAGTTTCTCTACAAATTCACGACGTTGATTTGTTTCTGATTTCATTTATTTTGGAATAACATCAATTTTATGAAATATTGTTATTCCCGAATAAAAAATGTTAGCTCCTACATACTACATCATTTTTCCAATAGACACACTATTTTCTTCAAAAGTATAACCATACTAAAACGACCAAATCGCCGTTCCATCTCAACGTATACACATTTTCTTCATCTCTACAATTACTCTTTAATTTCTTTCTGTACTTGCCCTAGTCTCTCATTTGAATTAACATACCTGGAAAGAGAACAGAATGAATTCGTAGCAGTGCCTTTGAGTGGTGAACATTTTCGATTCCTGCTGAAAATTCGTTCCGTCTAAATCGGGTATACAAAGGACATTTGGTGTAATCATTTTTTTCTTTTTCTTTGTAATTCAGCTCGAATATAAACAGTTAGTTATTAAAAAAGTAATCACGGCATCAGTTCTTGAAATACTGGGGTTATGTTGTGAATTTCGAGAAGAAAGTGTCTTGTGTACTCGTGATTTTTTTCGAAAATGAAAGGAGTACAAAAAAAATCGATCATGTTCAAGATAAACAGAGATTGGATATTGTTCGATGTAGATAGGAATATGACTCACGTTCAGTTTTCCAAATATGTATGCAAGGCTCTTCACTGCACGATTTTCATTTGTATTCGACCTACAAAGAGCGAAGTAAGAATCACAAGGTATTAAAAAAATCATAACGGAGATATGGAATAGATAATACGAACGGAGTACTAGTGAACTTCATTGCAGCGCCTTCTATAGGCTGGTTCACGAATTCTGATGCTAGTTATATGGTTTGCCAGAGAGGAATCGATAGTCACAACTGGGGAGAACGCGTAGCCCGGGATCCTCTCTCGGGTAACCAAGTGGAGACATTGGTGTGAATTTGGACCAGGTCGTAAATTTAGACCATTCGAAGTTTGCGTAGATCAACGAACTCTGCCTTCTGCGCTTTTTCATCTCATCGTAAACGTTATGTACTAGAAATCAAATTAGTAAATAATTTTCGCGATAGTAACTTTAAGGAATTATTCTGGAAAATGATTTCTGTTGACATCTCGATTTAGCTAAAATATTCTTGCATTTGGAAGATGTTCCAAATTCGAATCTATCTTTTTCCACTTGCACTGCAAAGCAGGAAAGAGTTTGAGATCCTTGGGGGAGATATAACTCTTTCTATAACGGAGGCTCTTACCCTCGTAAATTTCATCGTCCTCTCGAGTAACGGCGCACGTCGACCGGAAAACATCCCGTAGGAAGAGAAGGGCGAAGGTCGAGATACACGCTTCAAGGGTATCGAAACTTCCGTTGTCCAGGAATGCTTCGACTGCGAAAACTATAGGTGTTTGATAACTCATGTAGAATATGAATTCGATATGAAAGTTACTTTATACTTTTTTGATTCATTCGCTTATTCCTGAGAAAGTCGTACCTCGAAGTTATAATTTCAACGAGTAACAATTTGCGCTGTATTTCTAATTGATTATGTAATTTATTTCAATATTGATTGATACCTGGAAATATCCCCCACGAAAAATGTGGCATTAAATCTTGCATTATTAGAACGCAACAAAAAATATTTTCTTAATTTTTGCAACTATCCCTTTTTCCAGCAATTTAGTTTTTGAGCCTTAACGAGAGATCGTTAAATTGTTGTAGCCCTTAGAACGTACTTCCGAGTCCATAAACACTTGAAATTCTTATGCATTTCATCATTATTAAAAAAAGAAAAAAAAAAACAAAACGGTCAAAGCATCGGTAATAAGATTGTTAATTCAAACTTAAATTTAAATTTTCGATAAATTCGGCAAGTTTTTCGACCTTAAAGTTTTAACAAACAATATACAAAGCATGGAGTTCTCCGTTTTGAATATTATATTTTGTCATGTTCCGCTTCAGTATTTTTTGGTATGTTCAAGTATTTGTCTATGTTCTGTATTATCAGACCTATGCTACATCAGACCTTTTGTCAATTTTTCATAGCTTCAAAAGATGACAGACTTTGAAGTAGCAATATTCTAGTTTTTCTTGAAATTCTTCTTCCCTTGTTCTACGTTGAATTTTTTCTTTTCTCTTTGGTTTTCGCTTAGAAAAGTGGCATCAAAACACGCAACGACCCTGGAATATATTGAGACCTCACAGGGATTTTCTCACTCACTTGACCACTATGGAAACATTTTTTTTTCAGAACCATCCTCAGCAATGATTCTGCTGGGAAGCGAACTTTTCGCGAATATTTCTAGACATGTAAAGTGCATACACGACGCGTTTCTACTGATGAGTTTCGAGCCATTAAACATGTAAATCAGGACATTGATATATAATCGAATTTGAAGTATGTTTAATGTAACAAACTCTTATTTAAGTTTGTTGGGTTTGTTGTACGGTCTAGATTCAACTTTTGGTACCAGTAATCGAAATTCTGGATTCAGTTTCCCCGGAGATTCCTGCTGTGCTGTTATATATAAGTTTGCTAGGATTTGCTGAAGCGTGGAACGCCGAGGTCACTACATGGTCCAGCCACGACGTATTTCAGTGGTCCTGACGCGAGTACTACACGCGTATAGAATTCACCAGAATAGAGAGAGCTTGGGCATGAAAGATATTCAACCACATTTAAGGCATACCGCATTCTCAGGCACAAGTCACTTCCGAACATTCGTCGCAATTAAAAAATTCGTACTATTTGTATGGAATAAAGTAAATCGAATGAACAAGGTCCGTAAGACACTATTGGCCAGACTCTACGAAATGGAGCGAACGGATAATTAATGGATAATATTCTTACAATAAATAAACACGGTGATAAATGGATGGAGTACGGAAATGAATTTCGTAGTTTTCGAGCGATATGTTTATTTAAAGCTTAATCCAAACGAGTGGGGTACCGAAGGACATGGTGGCGATTGAAATCATGTTTGACGATTTTGGTATTGATTTATCTCAATTGAAGACTGAATATTCACGCATCGAAGTATAATTTATTGGAGCTTTTATCAAATAGATGCTCATTCGAAATTAATTGACCCTTTGCGGTTGGTTTCTGCATTATCTCTCCGAAAGTCTCTTTGATGTTGGAGTTTTTTTGCACGAAAATGATTATGGAAGGTAGTGATGAAGGTAAAGGGTAAAGAAAAAAACAAAGGCCGTGATACGGATGGAGAACTTACGAGTTGACTAAGAGAAAGAGAAGGAGTGAAAGAGATTATGGAAGCCCTTAGGTGAACATAATTGACAGAGGAGAGAGACTGAGAGAAATGGAGAGAGTGAGCAAGAGGGAAGAGGAAAAGGTAGAAAATGTTCTCGTTCTCTCACTCTCCCGGGCGTGCTGCCCATTCGTTCAAAAGCAGCGGCAGCGCAGCCGTAGAAATAGCCTGATAAATCCGGGAACTTTGTGGACCAAGTCCCGGGAGTCTTTGGTACACCGCGTAGCCGACATAAGTACAAAACTCCGACTGATATCGACTCTCTCTCGTATATATCACTTTTTCTCTCAATCTCTTTTTCCTTCTCGTTTTTACCCTTTTTCTATTTAAAAAGAGCCTCGAGAGCCTTTCAATTCTTTTCATCTGAAACAGTCTTCCTACTTTTTATCACTCAGTACCTAGGTACTAATAAAATGGTACGTAATTATCCGTCAAAGAAAATCAAATGAACAATTTTTCTTCTTTTATTCCCTTTCAGACTTGCACTTTTTATTGTATCTAACTTATTTTCTTCAATTATTGCACTTACTGTCCAATAATTCTTCCAAATTAAATCAGAGTAGGGGAGACATTTGATTCTGCAGTTGAAGAAGACCTTATCTGTAATCTAAATTTACTTATATAGAAGCATTTTCATTCCTCATTATAATTAAATTTTGATCTTTACTTTTCAGTCTAATATTTCTCGTACTTGATATAAGTATCAATTCTTTTCGAGCGAGTTACATTTTCACAACTTAATATTTTTACGAATTTCTATAAAATATGTTTAGATTCGTAGCAAACAAAAAACGTCATTTTCTTCTTCTGAGGTGTATCAACGATTCACGTATCTGTTGCTAAATCGATGACTCATCGATTTAGCAACAGATACGTGAGATTAATGGAATATCGTATATAAAAAAGCAACAAAATTTTATCGCGAACTATCTTTACTCCTTTCTTTTCTCATGAAGAAATCCAATCGGATAATACCATTTCTTTACGCACTTTCCATGTTTTCATCATGTTTCTCCCAAATGCCACGAAGATATGTACATCCAAGATTGTCGAGGAAGTCCTTTAAAACAAGTTCGCAACTTATCAACATTGAATCCAATCGATTCTATGTGCTATAAATCTGGAAAACTAAGGGTAAGAGTGCAAGATCCCACTAAAACAACGAATGTATATACATTGTATACACAACAAGGATTCTTCGCGACCTCAGCCACTAGTACCCTGTGCTTATCACATTTTTTGCGTCATCTGCTAGTTGATAGTCTCTCTTAAGAACGTTGTATGTGAATTTTAAGCAAAAAGTTAGTGACTATCTCTTGTGAAGCCGAGTATAAATGCCCTGAAAGCTTTTTTCTAATTATTTCGTTTTCAATGCGTCCGTTTAGGTCTTTAAAACTGTACCTTGTTTCTATGTCCTAACGAAAACTGAACAATTAAAAAAAAAATTGTAATTATTATTACTTGGTTCGTCATCCAACATTGGGTCATAAAATTTTTGTTGATCGAAAATAACGTCGAATTGGAAATGAGATATGGAGTATTTAACCTGCAAATGTCAGAAGAATTGAAAATTTTGTATCTTTTCTGCAATAGATGAAAAATTTTTTGACACTACACTATTTAGCACGAAAATCTTCAAATCTACACATTTTTGTAGCTATTTGATGACGAGCTTTGGGGCGCGATTTCGAACTGTTGTTCTATAGGAGGGGCAATAAATATGACACAGACTTGAAATAAACTTTGCTGGACGAGCTCCAGAGAACGAGATAACCTTTGATTAGCGTCGCTCCACTTTCAAGATCTCGTGATTGCTAGCATACATGTATTTCTGTGTATACCTATCTCTTTGTCTCTTGCACTATTTGGCATTCCTTCATTGTACGTTCTTACAAGTCAAAGCCTATCGATAATACGGTTATATCAGTCGTCGTGTGCCAAATGTGATTGAAATTTACAGAATATGTTCGTATCAACCAATAACAAAAAAACTGAGAGAAAACATATCAATGACAAATTTGTCTTGCGCGGATTAAAACTTATAATGGCTAAAGGAGGTACGGGAACTTGAATTAAAAAACGCATCCAACTATTCTATTTTATGTCGAATATTGACATTTTTGTTGAAATTGTTACTGATGTGTCATAATCATGATGAATAATTAGTTCAAACAAATAAAACTAAAGAATAAGATCTTGAAGGACTTGTGAATCATAGAACAGAGTGAGGTTAGCTTTGCTAACCGCATCAGCTGTTACGCGCGACCATGCCAAATATGTCGGTGCTATTCCTGTTGTTACCGCAAATTAAAAGTTTTGCATAACGTAGAGCGCGGTCTACACGATGAAGTACCAACTTTCGATCTTTTACAATAACTCTACCAAACTTTCGCTCTTCAGTGAGCTCCATCCGATACAAGAGTAACGAAACTGATGATCATTGAACTTTTAGTCAACTTACGATCAATAGTCTCTCTATATCGATGAAACGGTGAATATTGTTTTAATTTTCGGACCAGGGGCATAAATTATTCGTCTACACGATATAAAAACCTTCAAGTCCGAAAGTCAGTTAAACCAATGATAGTGAATAATCATTATATGGCGCAATAAATGCGTTACTATGAATCACAATAAAATTATAATCATTGAATTAGAAATTGTTCTAAATATGCATAATTTACAAGAACATTTTCTGAATCTGTTTTTGAGGGTCGCAGCAAAATTGTTTGAAGTTTCAAGAGCAATAAAATCTCAGGAAATTCTCCTTCAAAGTCTTTGAAACTGGGTTGACTATAATATTTGAAGAATTTAGCTACCATTTTATTGAAGATTGTAATGCAAAAAGCAGAACAAAAAATGAAAAGCGAATTCCAGTTGACTTTGTAAAAAAAACGAGAAAAAAGCGTCCTGCAAAGCATGTTCTATCAGTGACCCAGCAACGTGGCAAAGCTGTCGAAAAGTTTTCCTAAAGCTTTCAATTCTATTCGATGAAGCTTCTCGGTTTATTCAATATATATATATATATATATATATGGGTACGTATAGAAACGCTGTGGTATTACTTCTCAACCACGTGCTTTCACCCTCTCAAAATTCGATTTCAGTCAGAATAAAATACATTGCGATTTGTTGCGAGACCTTGAAGAGGCGTTAAAAGTCAGTACCGACGTCGACGTTCCCGATAAATGTTTTACGAAGGCAATTCCGGATTGACGACATTAAATCATTGTGGGGCTTCGAACCTTGGTACGACAACACATGAAACAAGAGGAAATAATACTGCAGCCTGACTTTATATAGCAAAACAGAGGAATAACGAAAGAGAGTGAGTAAAATAGCAAATCTGGACGTTTAGAGACGGAAAGGGGAAAATTGGCAAAGTTCCATAAAGACAGATCGAGTATCAAAACTCAGAGAGGCTTATACGTTTATTAAAAACAGGCCATAAGACAGTTTTTCGAGCACAGTGAGGAAATAATGCAAAAGAAAAGAAAAATATTGTCACTATCAATAAAAACCTGATCAGTTTGTTGATTGCAACCTTTTCAATAAACATTCAAGTAATTAAACGTTATTGGTAAACATACGTATTTAGTGTAACATTTTTCTCGTGCGGAATCGTACAATTGGTCAATAGCATGTTTATAAATGTTTTGAAAGAATGCAATGATTTTTATTTTCTTTGTATTCGTGCATGAACCCAAGTCATGCTTATTTCCTGATTTCACTATATAAATCCTGATAATGTAGAATATAAAATTCTGAAATTTTATTTGACACAACTGTGTTTGTGATAATAAATTTTATTAAAAAAAATTTTTTTTTCTGCACAGAGAAAACAACGTGCAACGTATATTTAATAAGAAAATGTTTAATGAAAAGACTCTATTGAAGTAATGATCGAAAAAAGTATTAAAATGAAGAACGAAGGAAAACAAAAATTAAAGGCAGGCAAAGAGAACAATATAGAGAAATATCCATAGAAAAATACTTGTATTCTTCTCGGGATTAATTCAACTTTCACTGTGTACAAACGTCAAATATATTATGAAGCTTCTCCCATCATGGAGACAACTCATTTAAAATCTCCTTCGTTCGTTTTTCTGATAACGGTGTTGGAGGAAGTGACTAAAAACATACATACATGCGCGTAGGTAAAATACTAAGGATAATAGCCGAGCGTGCGAGTTGGGTGAAAACGAATCTTCATTTGTATGATAATAGTTTCGCATATAGTTGTTTATAAGCAGGTACGACAAAGAAAATGACGGAGTTGCTCAACGAAAACAAAGTAAATGAAGAACTAATTTCAACCAAATGCAAACCTCTTTCGCTTGATGCTTAATGCAAACTAATTGTAAAATAAAAATAATAGTGTTGAAATTGTCCTATGGATTCCAAAAATCATTCGAAATTAATCGAAACAGTTTCAGTTTTTTTTTGTCAGCCTTAAGTTAATTGAAGAGTCTACGTTGTATTATTATGTTTACGAATTAAATTGCCACGGTTGTGTTAATTGTTTTTGTAATCATCGAGTCGAGGCTCCAAGCCAACAGTTTAACGAGTATTTTTGGCTAAAGCAACAGACTCATGACCTTTCATTGAATTTGATGCGCAAGACTTTTGACATGTTTGTGGACGAGCTGCATTCACAAACTGTGTTTTCGCAACAATGACAGATATTTATCTGTCATCGTTGCAGAACACAGAAATATTCATTTCCTAAAATTTAAGATGAGAGTAGATTAGTAAAAAAATAAAATAAATGACAGTAAATAATTCGTTCACCCCGTACGCGACTAATTTTTCCAATTAATTTCTCAGTCTCATCATGGACTGACATTGAATATAACGTTCTCTCACATTATTCTTGTATTGACTGGTAAACTGTTATACTTTACATTTCCTTTTTTTTTTCAGATAAATTTTAGATGGAAACAAACAGTCAATCAATATCCGTTGTGATTAATTTGATTTGTCATTGAATTTTGTTATATTTAAGGTCGAATTTCGAGTAGAAATTAGTGTCGCAATTTCGACAACGTAACTCAGACCTTATTGGGACAAGAACCATACGACATTTACATCTCTATTGGGATTTTGTACATCTCGTCATACTACACATATCGCTGAGCTTATCATGCCGGCTCAAAACTCAATATTAATAAATTGCACCGATATGCTACCGGCTGAAGGTTTAAAAAATATATATAAACGTCATTTCCCTCTGACAAATTAGAACGTGTCGTATCGTTTTTATCAATTGAAATTTCGATTTAATGTCAGCAGGTTACTAGTATTTTTTCGTAATTTGCAACAACTATCCTCTAAGATGTCCAACGTTTAATCCATTTGCACTGGCTCACAGATTCGCTTTTAATTCATGGGACGTTCCACTTGTTGACTCGTTGTCTTTCTAGATTGAGGCTTTTTATTTTTTGAATAGTCATTTGGGCAATTATCGCGCGAAGACGACTGCTTAGCAATGTATCTACATTAGCACATCGACCATTGACTACAGAAGACAAAATTTTTTAGTTTCTAATGGTGCTGATTGACTAAAACTGAATAGAAGGAAAAAAACTGTCTATATCGACATGGATTTTCCATGACTTCCTTGATGGGCCTGGTTGTAATGCGATGATTAGTGTATTAGGACTACGTGGATATTAAGCAACACTCCAGGGGGATTTTTTACCTGCTGAAGGCACCGGTGAAGTCAGAAAGGGGAACCTGCAGAGGGGGTTTGCAAAAAAATATAAGAATATGCGGATATAAAGTCCTATCTTATGAAACTCAGACAAATACACGAGACGAAGAAAAAAGTGTACGCTATTTAGAAGAAACGAAAACCGCTTGAATTCCAATCATTTGAAAGCAAAAAATGGGAAAAGAACCCGAGGTCATAGTGAAAGTTTTTTATATGATGATTTCGATTTTCATTTCATTTCGTATATTCGACGACGCCACAAACATCTTCAGTGTCGAAGAGACTTGTACAATTTGCATTTAATCTTATTTTGAATGTGATGCAAACCATTCCCATGCATGGCTTTGCTCCATGCCATGTCTACATATACTACTTGAAGCATATGCAACATGATAAGGTCCAGGGTTAAACGTTCAGAACATATTCCGCGGCATAATATGGACCGATGGAATATTCAGTATGAAAATAACAACGAATGAATTCAACAGTGGATTTCGTCCACGTTTTGTTATTAACCCTCTGCCTGCAATCATTTTGTTAAGAACATCAGTTCAACACACTGGGGATTTTAGGATTTATCTTGTTTTGTCATGTGTTTCGGACTTGCAACAAGTCCAAAAAAATCCGGTTTATTCTTGAATAGATCCACGAAAGTGTTCAATAGATTATTTAGTGGAATATCATATTTTCTATAGTTTTCATTGTGTCGTTGTGGTTTACGTTACGATTTCGTTGGGTTTGAGCTTCCGGGTTCGTCGGGTATTTAGGTAGCATATTTCTATACTTGATACATTGATATACAAAATTTCTTGTGTTGTACACGAGATCAGAGATTTAGAAATGCTAAATTCAGCTGAGATATTATTTCTTCCATTTGATGTTCTGCTGCGTTGTTTTTTCTTACTACACGCTATGTAACAAGAACGGGTAACAATGTGAGAACAACAAGTATGTTAAGTAAAATTGATTAAACAATAGAATACTGAAAAAGTGTGCATGAGACTATATAAAAAAAGATATAAGTTTACAATAACCATCAATTGAAATATGGGAGCAATTCGACTCAGAAATTTCAAGCAATAAGATATTCAATTTTTGTTTTACATTATGGAGGTTTTAACTAAATTTACAGATGTATTTAAAATTGCATTTTCATCATTTTTATCTGTCACTCAAGAACCTACTCTTTGTTTCATTTAATATCCTTCGCAATCTTCCAGACAAAAGAAAATTGATTCAACGCTCAAACCCATTCGAAACGATTTTCTTTCACTCTTGAAACTGTTCACAAAACAGCGGGAAAATCCAGCTTTTCCCATCTTCGAGTACGATGATGCAGCTTCAATTTTCGTTCTCCTGGGACAGAGTTTCTTTATTTCCCACTCTCACTTACGCCTACCACTCACATGGTACGCCTAAGTGAGAACAGTGCAAGAAAAGGGAGACTGCAATCATTTTTCTTCGTCTCATATAACCATTCAGGTTATTTTTTTTTTTTTTCATATTACATTATCTAGACATTTATGAATAAACATGTACCTAAACCTCGAAAAATGATCATTAGCTCTGCACGCAAAAAATGTTATCACTGCGCAATCTGTTTTTCTATCAGTCTTTAGGTTTGAATGTAGTACACACATCATGTATATCCACATTGCTGCAGTATTTGCTTTGCAGACACAGCGAGATCTTAAGCCTCTTACAGATAGTTCAATAACGGATTTTGCAGGCTCAGTTTAAGCGACGAAAGTAACAATAATAATAATATTGATAAAAGTTAGATATTTTATTCTGATGTAAGCAACGTCTGCGAACTCAATCCATTGAAGAAGTAATAATAATTTTTTTTAAACTAATTTTCTGAACAAATTTTTTCGTAAGTAAATCTTGTGTAGTTTTTTAATATGTAACTAATCCAACAAATTGGCTCCAGAGTCTCGAGGATGATAATGCAATAATTTACTGAAATAATTGAGATGGAATGAGCTATTGACAAGTTTTTTCTAAAAATAATATACTTGGAATTCTAAGAGAGACCACATTGGCTAGAAAGGAGCTACGACGAGCAACTGTTACCTCAGATAATTCCTTCGATTCTGTACTTCAATAGCACACAGTGTCCCATTTTTGTTCCTCGTAAGAAACAAGATGTCTGCGCTGAAACAAAACCAAGGGAAAATTTCACCATAAACTTTTTACTTTATCATTTCGATTTGTAAAGACAAGACACGCGGAAAGATAAAGAGCGCGCGAACGGGTTCCACCGTTTTTACACGCCATCGTGGGATTTGATCGCTTCACCTTGGCAGTTGAGGACCTACCTCAATCCACGTGTGCTGTCACTTGATAGCGCCGAGTTTCCAGTTACTCCCAGATGACCTTCATTCACACACCCGTAACTTACTAACTTTCGCATTCCTGGTCTAGAACTACAGCTGTGTATGCACAATGGTCGATAGTTTTTTCGTTGAAATAATTCGTAAACAAATGCTTCAGTATTTTTATATTTCATCAAATCCTTCGAATAATCCGCTAAATTGAATTTTTCTATCATTTCTCAACTATAATATGGCTTACATCAACTTTTAGAACTCGTCGTTTGGGAGGAGCATTATTTTTAGGTTGATTCTGTGGGGAACGAGCAAATGCATCTTGACATTTGCAACCAGTTCCCAAATACGATAGAAACATATTTATACTTAATTATTATGATATAATCGAATAAATTTTCGTTGAATAATATTTGGGACAATTTTTTTGTTTACTTTTTTTAGGGGCTTAATTATACAGAAGATATTTTGATGTGATAAAAAGTCTTTGGTGATGAAATCCGTTTTGTATGAGAACCTCCTGAAATATCCCGAGGGAAATTCAGCGAGTTTCGGTTTAGGAGATGCGGTCCCTCGTGTATGTGATTCTCCATATATATATTTTTTGTTCATATGAAAAAAAATAAACGGTTATATAAATAGAGCCTAGGAATTGAGTGACAAAATGATTACTGCGAACTTGTGCGCGTCTCATTCGTCACGGTTGGGTCACGCATTTTGCTTGACTAGTTGTTTTATCTCTTTTCTTTTTTCTCTTATTATTATTAGTTTTTTTTTTCTTTCGACGTGACACATGGTCCATGGCAACTCGTTTGTAGAATTATATATCGGACCTACATAAAAACTCTGAAGAGGAGTCTTCATGGACTTTTGTATGTGAAAAATCTTCAATGAAACTTCTCGCAAACTCGATCCAACAACTGCGACGGATTTACTCGGTACTATTTCACTCTTACAGCAATTTAACAGTGAAAAAAAATGAGCAGTGTTGAGATTCCAATCTTGGATCCTCCGAGTCACGCGCTGTTACGTGACAAAATTTTGTTCTTTTAATTTATTTTTCTCTTTCTTTCGAACAAGCTCTCTAGGACGTGGCGAATGTTAACACGAGACAATTTTTCACGAACGTTACCTCGCGGGAGAGGACCAATTTTGAATTTGTGGAAAATTCTTCATCCAATTACCGAATTTTCAAAATATTTATACTCACGTTCGAAAATCTGAAAAAATAACATTGAATTGTTTTGGGCGAGGAAAGAATTATCAATTATTTCTAATGGACTCTTATTTATTATCAACTAGGGAATATCAACGCGCGCTGAAGCGCGCGTACAAGGGTTTATTTGCGCTGCTGCGCCCATTTTTGTTTAAAAATGTTGAACCCTGATATGCTGAGGCTCTATGACGAATTCTCGTGGATGTAGCAATTCCGAGTGATAGAGAAACTCTCTCTGCATATACTCATGAAGAGTTATGGTCTTTAAACGTTCCTGGAAAAATTTCGAACGACCATTTGGAAAAAAAAAAAAAAAAAATCGACCAATCACGTCACGAATAAAACGACAACAATGCGCCTCGTTGGTCGCCAACTTCGGGCATACTCACCAATTTTTTAAAGGTGGAATTTTTGTCATTATATATGTTGTGAAAGTAGACGATTTTTGGTGCGAAAATTTAGTAGCACTTGTTTGTTTAAACTTCAACTATAGGTAAACTAATAGTGGCTCGATATTAAGCCAAATGTAGGTCCACTAAAGGGTTATTCAAAAAGAAGACATTACGGCAACTTGTTGAGGACCTGATATATAGAGCGATCCTTATTTAAGTAGAACAATCCCTACTTAAAGGAATTAGTGAACTATACCCAAACCAAATCAGATTCCGATAAGACGAAAGTATCGGAGTCCCACGAAAACTTCATTAAGCTACTGTAACTTAAGTAAGGATGAGGAGCGATTCGACGTTCTTTTGCCTAGGGGGGAAAAATCTTGACTGATGACGTCCCGTTTTTCGGTTTACGCCGGGGTCGTACTGCATGAGAAAACAGATAAAAGCCAAAAGTTGAATATTTTGATGTTGTGCCGTATTTTTAGTTTAAAAACGATGTAGGTGCAAACTGTACGTCTATATGAATAAGGATTTCCTGAAAGGGTTCCTTGGACTTTAAATACTTTCGATTAATGTGTGATTAATATCAACCAAACTATTTCTATTTATAATTATAGCTGAAAAAACGATTGGAGTTGTTCGTGACCATTTATCTACGAAATGTTCGAAATTTATAGGTTTGTACCATCAAGGTTATGGACCTGCTCATCAGGCTTCCGTAGACGAGCCTTTTTAAATACTATTCGATTATTATAATGAAACGAATTCTGATCCCGACTGGATTGATATTAAATTCTTTAGCACTGTGCAACGTGTCTACATATATAAAAATACATGATATATATGTTTGAAGAAGTAGATATGGAATAGTTTTTGTCAAATTTTGCCAATTTATGCCTTGTTCGACAAAATCTAACTGTCGTCTGTGGCCGAGCTCTCAACAACCAACGTTACCACGACCAAATCCATTGTGCTTGTATCGTATATCTCGAGCAGCCGCGGAACGGCCACCCAACCTCTCCCAACCTTCTCCACCTTTACCACCACCACCACCAGCTCCACTACGAAAGCGACGACGAGCGCCTCCATCTCCGTGAATTTGCTATCACACCCGCTCGTCGTCGTGCTATTCTCACGAGCGCGGCAAAGCGCACGCCGGCTTCCTCGCGTTCATTCAGTACACGGTTCAGCCTGCAAATCGTTGCTACTACTTTTGCGGCGCTCTCGGCAAAACCACACACCGGAGGTTTCTCTCTCGTAAACATAGAGTGCGGATACTTGTGGATAACATAATTATATTTCTGTGCGCGAATAAGAAGAAGTTAATGAGACGGAAAAGCAGAAACCGAGAAAAAAAAAGGATAGAAACGACAAAACGTCATATAAAGTATCAGTGAACATAATTCTTCGAGTGAATTAAAAATAATCACCGTGCATGAAACATTGTGGTGCTACATAATTCAAATTTGTGCACATGTTAAAATAATCGTTTTTACTAATCACATTAAAAGTGTGAATCATTCATTTTTTAAATCGTGCTTCGGAAATTTTTAGTTTTTTTTTTTTCGTCGTAATAAACGTGTATTCTACAGGTGCGTAAACAGGTGTATTAAACAAAAATGTTAATACTAGTAAAATATTGGTGACGTTTATCGTCATCGAGAAAATTGTCAACAATCTTTACGCTTGCGGTATGACAATATTCCTATTATTTTTTTGAAGAACTCGTCCATGGCACTATTGAAATTTATGATGAGAGGACGATCATTTTATACAAAAATGGATCATCGATAATGAAAAAAAAAAAAAAACTTGACACGGTAGGCTCGTAATGTTAAATTAGTAGCGAGTCTCTCAAAGTTGTTCAACGTTTTTGTAAAGCCTCGAATGTTTTGTATCATAACCCGCGAGTATTGTTGTGCACGACTATCGAGAAAAATTTAAATAAAGGTGCAGTATCAACGATTATGATAATTTTTCTAAATATGTGTTAATTATAACTTGTTTAATGACATTCATAACTTATGCACATGGTGACAATCGCTTTAGGGAATTTACATTTTACAAAAAAATTTCACTGTCGCTCGGGCGTTAATTTTGTTGTTGTTTTTTTAAATTTATTTTCTTCACTTTCGTTATGATGATTTTATGCTAACGTGTGGTATGTACGTACATACGCGATGCAAAATACTGTCGAAGGAATGTTCGATTAACGAGCGTGTTTAATCATTCAGGCGATAAACTCTTTGTTGGTTTGCCATTGTGGTTGGTCGAGCAGGCACGTGACGATTTATAAGATGCTCGAAATATTGTTTTGTTTAAATATTCAGTGACATGTTTCTTTATGCTCAACGTTAAATATATTCATGATTTCTTCAAGTTCAAACTGTTACTAAATTTTTTGATTCTTTTTACTGGTTTTTCAACATTCATGTTGTTTATTATTATTGTTGTTATTATTATTATTATTATTATTTACTGCATCGAAAATATAGCATCACAGAGTTAAATGATGGTTTTAACAAAGTAACAAAATCGGTGCCAAGTTCCTAAGCGATCTGAAGTGATCTATATCGATCACAGAGATCTTCAGTACCCTTGGCTTTCTCTCTCTCTCCCTCTCTCTATCTCTTTCATCAGTTAGCAATATTCGCGATCAATGATTCAAGTTCATTTATAATACGTATACGGTAATCTCATGCCAATTCCTAGTTTGAGGTGAAATCAATTTGAATTATCTGATTGGTACAAAATTGGACGATACTATATTCAAGAAAATTTCTATTCCGAAAAGCAGAACTTAAAAAATCTAAGGATTGAAACTTGAAAAATAGAACACAAACTTCAATGCTGACATTTTAATATCTTTTTTCAAATGACGTTTGCAATTTGAGGCGGGTATCGATTGAATTGTTATTTAACAAAAACGGAAGCTTCATTATTTTTCGATTCTAATAACACCCAATGTGACATAAATAAACATCTGAAAAGAAAGTAACATGCTCAATATCATTCGAAATAGAATTTTCGTATAAAAAATTTTTGTAAAAAGATGAGAAAATAATTAATGAATCGAGCATTCCAATCGACTTATTCCTGCGACAATTATGTGATAATTGAAAAACCGAATACAATAGAAAAAGACAAAAAATCATTGAAATTTTATGCTAGATTGACAAATTTTAATTCTACAGTTGTTCGAGTTTCGGAAGATTTTATATATAAGAAGTAAACAAAGCCGAAATTTCGCAATTACACACCGATGCAAAACATCTTTGGGCTTTTGGATAGATTCTTTATCCTCATCCTACTCTTCGAAGAGATAAATTTCGAAAAATTTTCGCAAGTACGAAACAAACAAGAATTTTATGATCTGCACAAGTTTTTAAACTATAACTATTAACGCCTTTAGCTATGATAATATACGTGTAAAGCTTTGATCGTTCACTTGAGCACAGAGTGTGAATATATGTTTAGTACCGAATAATGATTTCTGTGCTTACACGGATCTATCGATTATTCTTAATGTTTTTTCCGACCAGAGCACTCACTCAAAACATTTTTCGGACAGAAATAATCATGGGACTGAAAGCTTTGAAGTTATTAGATTTCTATTTTGATTCCAAGCTTGTTGAAAACCGAAAGTTTGTTCATGTGCATGAAAAGAGATTTACGCTTTAGAATAACATTCGTATTTTCGTAATGACGAACTGATATTTATGATTTGTTACTATAAATGTACCGACTGTGTCGTTGTTTATTGATCATTCTTTCAACTCATTCCGGGACGTAATTGAAAATAGTTCAATCCAATGAGGGTTGATCTTATCCTCTCGTCGTTTTAAATTCCTATATATACAGTAAAAACTATTGTCAAAAAATTTTTATCCGAATGAAATAAAGTATATTACCCTGTTAAAGATTTCGTTGAAGTAATGAAGCGATTATCGTTGTCAAGACCAGATATGACCAGATTACGTACAGATTACATATGACCAGATTCAGTCGACAGCTCGCCCTATAACTCGATGATTAATTTATAAAATCAAGTAACCACTACTACGATATTAGTTGCAAAAATATGTGCATTTTTGTTGGTTTATTTTTGTTGGCAAGGAATGTTATTCCATGTTGAAGGATACCAACATTTCTGGGACTCAAAGATTAATTTGCTTTTGTTTTTTTGAAATTTTAATGCATGTTCCTCGTCTCATTGAACACGGTTCATTTTTTCTTGTACAGTTTTATGTTGCTTCTGATATAATAATAAAATATCAAGTCTTGAGATAATAAGAACTCAATGGGTGCAGCAAAACCATCTTAGTACCCCTTTGAAGTACCCTTGAGCGGAAACCTTTCGTTTTCCCTCGAGTGTTATGTGTAAGAAAGTGAGTGAAAGAGGGAAAGATAGGGACAAAAAGGGGAATAAAACAATAAGTAAGACAAGGAGAGATTTTGTAAATATAGAGTTAACAAAAAGACAGATGGGAAACTCGGACAAAAGTTACCCCTCACCGACGAACGTTTTCTGATGACGCACGTAACATTTTCCCTGTCTGTGTGACTGTTTCACTTTTTTTCTCTCGTCTTTTGCAAATAGACTCTTTTTTCAAACCGTTGTGATGATCCGATAAAACGTCCCGGATATTCCGACAATCGGAAGAACCAACTTATTTGTTCTTTATTCACAAAAAATAAAGAAGTTGATGAAAGAAACCGCAAAAGTGATTGCAGATATCTCTTTCAAATATGTAAATGTAACCTTTAAACATACTTTCGAGTTGTTAGAGTTGCCGTGAAAACACGTTTTTACAACGATTTTCACCTTTACAACCTACAAACTCTGGGGAAATGTTTCTTTTCATATGTGGGTACTGAGTAAAATAGACTGAAAAAATATATAAACCACTTATTTTGTAGTGGATTGACGTCAGAAGAGTTCGCTGGATGAGCAAAGAACACGTGTAAACGAAAAAAAAAATCCAATATTTCAACAACACGAAATAAGTTCACAAACGAGAGAAATATAAATTGCTTCGTGCTCGGGAATTGACAGTAGCCTAAAATTATCATTACAATTGAAAGATTTTCTACGCAATGAATTTTAAAAATAACACATGTTATTTCACGAACGTCGACGTAGAAACGCAGTTTGAATTTATTTTCACATGTATTATTTTTATTTATTTTCACGAATATTTAAATACTTCGTTTGAATACCTCGATTCTCTGTAGAAGAACCCATGTCGTGACATACAAGCACAGCCACAAATTCGTGTGTACAGATGAACGCGCCCTATTGTAACGATTATCGATAGCATTGTAGCCATTGGGGCACATCTCTCGGTTTACCACAATCAGAGCAAAACGTGTCTCTTGTGAACAAATTGACAAAGTAAAGTTCACTCGTCCATGTGCCTGCTACTAAATTGAAACAACGAAATATACCAATAAACGTATATTGGTCAATTTTTTGACACACAATTGAGGCATTTTTTTCATACGTAAAATATTTAAGTGACCATTCATTTTTTGCTAAAGAGTACTGTACATAATATTAATTGTAATATTCAACGAATAACAAATCTTTTCGCACGGTGTAGTGAAAATTCAATGCATGTTACTCGAACTTTTTAGCAAATCAATAAAACTTCTAAAATGGTCTCATTCCTACGATGTATATTTAGAAATTTATTTACTGAATAGAATTCCATAGAAGAACGACGAATATTCCGTACAAAGGAAACAACAAACAATAAAGACTTGGAATCAAATAAAAATATTCGATAAATCTTGAAAAAAAGAAAAAAAATGTAACTAGCAGAAAATGTAACTTCATCCAATCAAGCCATAACGAGGTTCGATTTTTGTTTACCAGCCGGTTTAATTTATCAACGCGCCCAAAACTTTTCACGTCAACTTAAATTACCTCGATATTTTATTACGAACATTTAGAAAATACAGGACTAACTACTAAAAAGCAGTAGAATAGAAAAAGTAATTAAATTCAGATAGTATAGGAAACAATATGATTATGAATTAATTATGAAATGAATTTTTGCTTGATTAGTATTATGTATTAGTCGCGTTAACGATACTATAACTCTGACGTATTTACTTGTACAGTGGTCGAATGTATTTCGCGTGACCGTTGAAGCATTGTAATTAGAGGATAAGAGGGGCTTAAGTCAGTATTCATTATTCGTATGTTTATAGACTGTGCGTGAAGAGCAGACGGTTGTGAATTCTGACGTCAGTTAGCCCGTGCGATCATTAAAACCAAAACAAATTTAGTCTTGCTTTTTGGTACTTTGAGGATCGTTTTACAAAAACTATACCCATTGTTCATGGGCCAATTTTTTATTTCGAAATATTTTGTAGGCAAATATGGAGCGGAAAAATCAATCGCTCCAGATAAATTTCATCGGTTTTGTCGTTCGGAAGCCCCACCATGTTTTTTACATAGGTCACGACGTTGTGGAGGGTGCGACGAGAACTGTATTATATTTCTCACTCTGAGACTAGCTGCACGCCCTCCACACCTTGATGAGCGTGCCCAGATGATGGTATCGAATGCACAAGGGATTTTTAGTCCAGAGGAGATGAAATATATGAGCCACGTATATAGAGAAAAAGAATTCTACCTCCTGAAACCTGACGCACGAAAAGTCTCTACAAAGATTAGTGTTTTTATCGAACTCAAATTAAAAGATCCATGATACCAGGATAATGCAAAATCAACCATGTTGATAGTACTTATTACTAATCATTGATCAAATCATTCAAAAATGGTTTAAACTCACGCGATATTTCATCATTTTTTACGCAATACAAATATCCAAGATGAGATTTTATTATTCCTTTCTGCAAGTGGATTAACGTCAGTAGTCTAACAAATCGCCGTACCGCTTATTCGTCTCTGAGGAAAATATAAATCGTTGTTTGATTGCTGTTAAAGTCTAGCATGGTATAGTTGAGTATAAAGTACGTTAGAGAGAATATTGTTCGTGAAAGTAGATTACAGGATAATCCCTCCGCTTTCTGTTCTATTCTACATAAAGACAATTATCAACGGATTCATAAATCGGACGGTTCACAGCCATGCAAGAATTAGTTGGGGTAATCCGTACTGAGAAAGTGTGTATTCTCGTCTACATCACATTCCATATTTCTCTATACGATCCATGCTAGGTAATCTATTATTTTTACAACATGATGTGATCAATAAAAATATCATAATCAGGCTTTACCAATCGTTGAATTATTTGAAGAGACAATTTTGAGTTATTTGATTTGTTCTTCAACATTCATAAAAACATTTATGATCGATACAATTCAAGGTTTTCTATCCAAATATATGTGATTGTACTGATAGTCATGGTTGTGCGATCGGTGTGGGGCATCTTCAAATATATGCAGCTTCGGATGAGGTCAATTCTTGGTTGGATGATCGTTTAGACATTCACTGACTTGCACATCCATCGCTGAGTGAGATACGGTTTTTCACAGTTTTCCAGGCCTGCTTTTTCACAGTTTCCCTTGGCCCTCGTTCTAAAGCGATACAATAGAACATTAGGAAAGACATTTAGAAAGACAGTCTGTGGGTAACATTCTGGCAAGTCTCACGGGAATAGGAACAAGAACACTGAAGTAGGGCCAAAGTTATGAGATGGACACGTAAAAAGCTGCAAGGGTACACATAGGAACAATAAAATAAAAACAAATATTATATGTGAATCTGTGAATTTAGGATTCCTCATAACAGCCTATAAAAGCTATTTGGAAAGTCGTGAGTGCCGCAAAATCGTAAAAAAAGAACAGTTATATTGTCTATGATCAGTGGGTCTATCGTTCCAATTGTTATTCGCATTTTTCTATTTAACATCGCAAACGTCTATCCTGAACTGATTTTTTTCACTGTCACACTGTTTGGTTATTTATGTAAGATTCTGCTCCGCTTGATAACTCTCACATTTGTCAGTCAGGTATATCTATGCAAATTAAATGATTTTAGTGAAGTTTGCATGCATGGCTAAATCAGGAAAATAGTAACCGGTATATACTATGACATTATATTCGCATTATCAGACCTTAATTTTCGAAAATTGGCTAAAGTTTTACAAATAGACAGCTTTTTTACTACCAGTAGCTATTTACATAATTGCTATGGAAATTAGTAAAGAATGTAAGAAACCATAAATATATATATATTTTTACTCGCTATCAGTTGTTGTTTGCTTAGGTACGTATGGAAACAGAATGTAAAACCCGGAAGCATTGAACCAAATGTTAAAAAAAAATGATAACAATGAACCATTTATTATGTAATAAACTATTTGTCGATTAGAGTACAAAACAATCTTATCTATATGAAAACATAGTGCTTTCTATTGACCTGTATTGTTTATTCATTTATTATTATTATCATTATCACGTCCGTGAAATGTCGTTGCCGTCTCATTTCATCCAAACGCTGTGATATGAAAAAATGTTTTACGTAAGCAATCGATTAATCGAAGCTCAATTGTCAGCTAATTATCGTATGTACTCAGGGTGAAACGTTTTCCGGATCCTTTCGAGACTCGAGTATGTAAAAAGTCGTCAAATTTGGCGAACAATATGGGATGTGCAAAAAAAATGCACCGTGTTTTATTTTCCTTCTTATCGTAATGAGTAACGCAAAATGTAGCTTGTGAAATGTCCTTTTCACACATGCAAATGTTGAAAAAAACATTTGTCGTTTTCTTTACCACAGTCATGCGCGAAACCCCGATATTCGTTATTTGACGAGTTGGACGGATGTTCAATCTTCTGGATAGCTTTACTATGTGTACGTAAACATAGATACACTTGTTTATCATTCGTATAACTACGTATTCATGCACGTAGTATATAGACATGAAAAAACACATATATGGCTTGTATATCGAACGAATTCTTGGTCGTACGTACTTTTAAAAGCATCGAAGAGCTGTCACAATGCTGGTACGCTGGTGGCATCTCAGAAGTTATTGAATTTCGATAAATAGAATCTCGGGGTTGATCGGAAAACTGAAACTTCCTCTGATAAGTATAAACACTTTTCAACAGAATGACTTCTGAATAATTAAAATAAAACTTCATCATCGATAACATTTCAATTTTTTTTGCTATTGATAAATATGTTTTTCCATAAGAAGAGGATTTTTTTTCGTGTTTATGGGGTTCTATAATAGTTCGTTTTTCCCGTAACTTGCTCATCCATTGTGTATCATCGCGTAAAATAATTTTCAATATAGAATTGCACATCAACCAAGTGTGAAGCTTTTTGTCACGAGCGTCTGATACGCTTCGGCACAGTTTTTGTCGTTTTGTCACGTCATACACTACCTTGAGCTAGGAAAATTGTCCAAGCTTGAAACTCTTGAGAAGACACGAGTCTCGAAAAACTTGGCAATTTTCCTTCCCGTTTTACGATTTGAGCAATCGAACTTAAACGTCACATTGAGAAAGTCGTTACAACTTTCCATTTAAAAAAACCAAAAATAAAAAAAAAAACACAAATTTTTATACTATTTTAACACTCGGCGTAGCTTTCTTCATTTCAAATACTGACCCATCGTGAGGGAAATATTTTTTTACCAATATCATATTTCATACTTTTTGTACATACTTGAATCTTAAATTTTTTTGTATTAACCGTGCAGCAAATATTATTCGTCGATGAAAATATCTGAGGAGTTTGCAATTTATAGATAAATTTCTATGTGTCGCTTCTTACGAGTCTTGACCTCCATCTTTTTTTGCACGTGCTTGGGAGCCACGGTCACAATGTTCCTTTGCACTCTAGGTATTCTCAATCAGACGCTACGAACTGGCTGCACTCATATGGATGCAGCTTATTCTCAGGCTGCTTTTCACCACTTTTTTCCGAGAGCCAATAATTTTTGGATTATTTTAGAAATACAATTTTGTTTATGAATCAACGAAATTTTCCAGAAGATGAGAGAACTAGATCGTAATTCCTATGTATGCTCAAAAATGTTCTGGTTTTTATCTATTCAACATTCTCAAAGCTATCCCTTGTTATCTTTCTTTTATTTCTTCTTCGACTAGCATCATTACGCAGATTTATCGCTCTCGGACTTTGTTCAAAGTGTTACTTATTGGTTGTGTTTTCATGTAATTGGTTGTTTCATTCTTCGAGGCTTTTTACAATACTTAAAAGTAGATACTTCCAGCATTTTTTTTGCTCAAATATGCTGGAGCACATTTTTTAAACGCAGTATCAACGTTATTCATATGGAAATGCAACACAAACTCATATCACGTTGACCCTTTTTTTATTTTCTCTCATTTAATCAACATAACTTGTTGGAAATATGCATGCAGGAGCGAGAAAATGTATATTCTATTTATATTTGTAAAGACACACATATTATTGCTTGATAAATCTACTCGAGAGCTCATCCCAGCAAAAGCACTACGAAATGAATTGAGAAGATTTGATCCTATGTATGATGAGCACTAAACTATCATTTGGTATTCTTGTTTCGCCTTCACGACAGACGCCAAAGTTGTTCCTCTTCCTTCATAAATGCCATTTTGATTCGTTCCATTACGCATTCAATTCGCTTGACTGTACTTCGTACACACGTTGCGTATACGCAATATATACGAACTTGGGATACTCGTTTGTCTTGTGCTCACCAGATTTCGTATCACGTAGAAGATACACATATGATATAAACGACGTATATTGGACAGCAAGAAATCCAATCCTTTGCTATGGACCTCTTTTACGTCTGTTCGTAATGGACGTATTTATATGCTGATCCGCGTCTGTAAATGAAAGAAATAATGTACTACAGAAGTTGACTATCGAATCGGAAAGTATTGAGACATATAACGAAACTATCTCTGAAGGAATTTCTAAACTAGGGATGCCAAAGATGATTAATATAATGTTGAGAAAATTGTGCATCGTGTGTGTATAGTCGATGGAATTTTTACAGATACTTTCTGGTTGTATTACTTTATTGCGTGCTTCTCTGACCACGTGATACTTCATCGACTTCGCAAACTTGACAGCTCAATAAAAAAAATTAACTTATTGACTCGATCTTTAGCCTCACTCTCAATGGCATGTAACAAATTCGTTTATTTATTTAAACGACACGTTACTCGAGAACGTGTAAATGTCAGTTTATGATGCAGGCTGTCTTAATGCCTTGGAATATATTGAAGTAATATCGAACAAATGTTCGTTCGATCATATGAAAATTAGTTATGATAATGAAGAATAAAAGTCACACTGAGTTCGAGAGTTGGAACAACATGTTTTTCTCAAATTACTTGATCCGTGGTCGTCCGTGACGAAGATTTCGTAAACATGAAAACCTGTTTTTGTCAAGAATTTCGTCTTTCTATGACAAATGCCAATGCCATTCGCTACGAGCTAAGAGTTTCGACGTTTTTCCATTTTTAATTTGACCCCTTCTTACTCCGTTTCAAAGATTTTTTTTTTTTTTTACAGATACGTAAAGGTTTGACCAAAAAAGTAGAATTTTTTTTTGTAGTTAACGTTAAATTCATGAGATGGAGAACGACGACCTGACGCGAAATAGTATCATTCTTGCTTCCTCTGTATACACGTATCGAATGACTCTTTGCTACGTGCTGTGGAATGAAACGCTTCACTTTTCTGATCGCAGCACCAAGTGAGCGA
The DNA here is from genome assembly GCA_948107755.1 of Campoletis raptor. Classification (NCBI taxonomy): domain Eukaryota; kingdom Metazoa; phylum Arthropoda; class Insecta; order Hymenoptera; family Ichneumonidae; genus Campoletis; species Campoletis raptor. The sequence continues at coordinate 17,934,275 of OX403622.1, forward strand.
TCTGACAATGGGTGATAACCCCATTAAGGATTACGATATGTGATATTGTTCATGTGGCAAATTCTTGCTCATTTTTCCATTCCAGATCCTAACTCTTTTTTCATTTCAGCTAGTCTTATATTTTCGTATCAACTTGAAAAAAAAAAATGGCAATAAAAACAAAAATACTCTGTGTGTGTTTTTTATGAAGATTTATTTACTAAGGCAGTAAAAATAGCAAGCAGCTTGAAAAAACGACGTTCGCTGGGGAAAAAAATCATTTTTCTTATTTTTACACCGCACACGTGATTGCCATTGTTTTCAATTTGATGTACTAACCTAACCTCTCATGTGTACACCACTAACATATTCAGGATGTTATACGAGGTCATGAAAATGCGTGGGATATTGGTTGTTCGTGTCTCCCTGTCGGGAAAATATTAATCGGGTCAATTATTAATTCCTCCAACGTATTAACTGGCGTACCATACAACGACCATTCATTATTATTGTTTTTTTTTTTCTATGAATCATAGGTATCAAAATTTGATCACGTTGAGTGATGATTAGTAGAGTTCAAATCAAGCTGGTCAAATATCGGTTTATGTTATTCATTATATCAATGAAATTTAAGGATGTTTGGGACACATTCCAAAAATGCTACTCCGTTAATGAAATTTTTACAGATCATATTTAGACAATTGTCCTGTAATACTAGTGCACAAATTTCAAGTTGATACACAGAGTCGTTTAACAATTCTAATTTTCAATAAATTTACACGTAGTCAACTAAAACTGTTTTCAGGTATTTTCTAGAAGGTGAAATTAAGCAAATTCATGGATAGTTGGTAAACTAGTGAGTTTGTTGCTGCGTTTTTAATATACAAGCAGGATTTTAAACATTTTTTACGACGTAAATAAATCTGGAAATTTAAGATAAACATAAACAAATTACTGATGGAAAATGTTCTGTATTTATCTCGTTCTAGAAGTCCAACGTGTACAACCGTTTTTTGAGCATCTTCTCATTTCAGTTCAGGTTGTAAAACTTTTTTATATTGCCTAAAAATTGGTATATGTAAATATTACAAAATATAAAATATATTCTGTTACCTAGCACGAGACGAAAATAAATTTCAGCTAGGTATAAACAGACATGTGTGATTTACGATGTAGCTTAAGTTAGAGGCTTTGTGTTTCAAACCAATAATCCAGGAGGGTTGAACGTACCATGCTAACTCCCCTTGTCGTTTGATCCAACCCAAACAGGCATCCAAATGAAGAGAGAGGAAAAGAGGGAGAGACAGAGACAGAAAGCATCCGAATATTACACTAAAACCTTATAATCGTTGGTGACATGTTATCTCGCTGACTAATAATAATCGACGAATCAATCGAGGGAGCCCTGTAATGATTGGTCATTTCGTCTCTGGACCATCATCAGAGTCAGTTAGTAAAGGTCTGAACCTAAAAGTTTGAATATTTAACGTAAGAGATAGCAGGAGGTAATTTTATAAAATCCTAAAAATTCGTAATGTTTTAAATATCAATGATGACCGTTCACATCTTTAAAGCTTAAATTTCTCCCCACATACAATGGATAGGAAAGGTTGGGTGGCTCTCTCGGTTCGTTGATCAGAAATCTGATCGAACAATTTAAAAATCAACGACAGTTTTCAGACGATACGAATGTTAATTTGGATGTAGTTCAAAAAAGATTGTATTGTAATTTTTTCGAAGAAAACCACAGGTCGGGAAATAAACGAATAAACTCTGAACGATACTTTTGAGTGTACAAAGCTTGTGAAAAAAACATCATCTTTATTTTTATAATAGATTAGTAGAAAATGCATTTTGCCATTAAAAAATACGAATGTAGATTGTTTATGCATGATATTTATGCAATTGATTAATAATAAATGATACTAATTTATTTTTTTATACTCAAAGATTTCGTTGTTGCGGTAAAAGTATTTGTTTATATTATTTGAAAACCGCCAAAAACAAGAAATTTCTGGGATATAAGAACGTGCCGATAAGTTATATGACAGGGATTCATTATGCGAGGTTCAGATTTACGATGAAATGTGTTTGTACACTTTATATAATTCTCAACATGAGCTGCTTTTACGACATTCACTGAGTCCATTTTCATAATATTTATCATCGGAAGTACGAATGATGCGAATTCCATATTGGCATGATAATAGCATCGAGTGCGTCGGAATCCCGAACTGTCAGTACAGTAAGTGTAATCATAACATACGGTTTCACAGTTAATCAACGGACCCATTATTACAAAAGTGTACAGAAAATTTCTAGTGCTATAAACGTTATTTTAGTGTCGCATATGCGCATGAATTGTTTGTATTTTGAAAAAAATAACCTTCTTGGTATTTAAGGTGGTACTTTTCTAATTCAATCACGTTATAAAATTGAGGTTAGGATTACGCAAGTATAGAAGTAGGTCCTGCTAAAAGTTTCCAATCGGAGGTAACATAACTGGTTTCCAGTTTCCCCTTCGAAATAGACAAAATATTATATGCCTGTAATTCGAGAAGTCTAACATCCATTGCCTTTATAAAATTATTTACCGTTGGAAAATTTGGAAGTGTGTTTGCTGAGGTGCCTGTTCTACCCTAAAATTCTAGAATGTTTGTAGTTGGTTTATTTCACGTCTTTTCTACTGTAGAAGAAAACAAATTAACAATAGTTTGCGATTTCATGTGCAATAAAAAATGTGTCACATTAATTCATACTCACAGCATTGAAGACTCCATTACTTGTAAAGGGAGCACTATCGTTCCGGGTCAAAATGAGCCAATTGTTGTAATCAAGATAGAAGAAAAGCAACACGTTTAACTGTAAAGTTAAAAACAAATCTAAAGCGAAACAATCATTAAATCGTGATCAGTACATCCTGGACGATGGAACCAAAAATTTTGTTCGGGTGAATGCATTTGAACAAAAGAACAAGTTCATATAAAAATAATCATTTTTACAAAAATATGTTAACAGTGACCAAAATCTCATTAATTATCCGACAGATATTGCAGTTCATTAACCTCGTGGTTCAGATATAAATAGCGATCCAGAAAATCGTGTTTTGAGGGTGCATTATGAAATCTCTTTTTTTCCGAGTAATCGAGTGTATGCGAGAACAGAGTTTCCACATGCATTGAATGAATTTATCGCTTTCAAGAGAAACGCAAATACTAGTGAAGAGGAGATGGATCAGGAAAGACAATGGGCCATAAAAGTGATCAAAAATTTGCACAGTTGCAATAACACGCGAGCTTTTTGCGCATATGGTTTTGTTACTTTCATATTAATCGGTAGTATTTATTACTTTCGTACGAGGAAAGTTAAATATTTACACGTCAGAATAAAATCGATGAACTCTTAATTTTATATAATAAAAAATCAGACACTTAAAAATAAAATGATTGGATATATCAATGATTTATAGTAATATAAAACGATTTTCGTTTCAATGTTAATCATTATATTTTTTTTATTCATTCAAAGAGCTCTGTCTTCATCAACCGGGGTTCGAAAGAAATATTTACATGGCTATAATCGTCTTTCTTGATGAAAAAAAATTCCTGAATTTCCGTGTGAAGATGTCATTAGAGCACATGTGCATTAGTACTTTTCGCTTTTGTTCCGTACGTTTCTGCTTAATATATCTCATTTCATTTCACGTTCGAACGAGTTAGCTAACTAATTTAAGTCGAGGTGCGAGCTCTGGATTTCTCCATGTTTTACGATCTCTCGGTAGAAGTATATAACTCCAGCAAAAGATCGTCCAGAGAACGTGTCAACGAATCGTGAACGAAAAGGGCCTCTTGATCGTGATCTGGGTGGGCTTTGTTTCTCAGGAGCTTGATACCTACAGATATATGTATAGAATAGTAAGAACTATGCTCTTCGAAAGTTCACTGTGTACTACCATTCTTTATACCAAGCTCTTTCGCATAAAGACGTATTACAAGGCCCGAGGCTTTCGCAAGTTTTTCTCATTTCCACTCGAGACAAGAGGCTTCGCCAATTTCAAGAACGAAAAGAACCAAACGAGGAAGAACTTGATATAATTGGGATAAGAGTAGAGAACCGCAAAAAATGTGGGAAGGTCGCCAAGTCGAAAAATGAGAATAACGAAAAATTGCCTGCACTGATAAACCAGGTGAATAAAAGTTCCAAGTTTTTTTAAATCCTTTACAACCTTTAGTACTTTTGAAAAAGATTTTTCAACACCATATTTCACCAGCCTAAGTAATGATATTTTATTGAAAAATTTCCAAACGTCTTTTAAATTGCTCTAAGAAATAATACAAAAGGGGTAGAAATTGAGAAAAATGACTACGAGATTTTTTTGAATTTTGACAATTCAAGTTATGAAAATTTTAACAAAAACTGAAACGCCAAAACGAAAAATAACGCTTGCATAAACGTCAAGAGATAAATGACGTTTTTTTTTTAACATCCAGACGAAGAGTTAAAATAACCAACCACAGCTTCCGGAACCAGAATTTTTTTTTATCCCGTTATATGAAATGAAGTAGCGAGGCCGCGCAGAAGGGAAAAAGTTTGCATAAAAATTAACCCACTCTTTGTACAATATATCGTACAGAAATGCAAAATAAGTTGATACAGGTTACGTGCTCGGTGAACGGACGATCGTTCAGACTGCTGTTCTTCCATTTACATGTATATATAACGATGGAAATTTAAGCAAAGGGAACTTCGAAAACCGTAAATTTGAAATGATAACATTTAACAAACGGTTCATAGAGCTCGAGTTCTCTTGTAGAATTAATCATCATTTTCAGTTATTATCACGACGATATACATCATTCAAATAATAAAAAATATGAAAAATCAGAAAGATGAAGACAGCTTTAACCTTTTTAGGACGGGTCTGGTCGATATATCGAATAATTTCATATATAACTTGCTTCTTCATTCATCTAATTAATTTTGTTCTTCGTATCATATCGATTCTGGGCGTACATATTTATTATTCGTCTTCAATTTATATATTATTTTCTTTATTAAATATTATTTTACAATACAGAATCGATGAAATAAATTCCTCGGTCATATATTTCCGCCTGCGTAAGTTAAATGCTATTGTTTGCTTTCTACACTTCCGCTTGAATGCTAAAGAGTCTTTTCTTAAGTGTGGCACCATTAAGATTCGCGCACCCTCTGCAGGTATTTTCTCGACTGGAAAATCGAGATTTTCCTTCTTTGTAACTTCTTCCCATCGTGGCTTTTTTTTTCGATTAATATACGCTGGCATAAAAATATTTAATCGAAACTGGTGGGTACTCATGAAACAGGGGAAAAGGAAGCAAAAATTGTACGAGATAAATATATATGGAATGCTTACATACAAACAACAATTGGCAACACGTATACAAAGAAAGTTGAATAAACACACCAGAGCCTGGAGTATAAGTAATCGAATTGGTAACAACATATACTTTCCAAGACAGACATGCACTTATAGCAGTACACGTGTTAAACATAGCACATGACTTTAACCATCGTCTTAAAATTTTTGAATTCTATTTAGAATCCAATTTTCCCAAATTGGATTCATAATCAGTTGCATGATTTTTTAATATTCGAAATGTATTTCTATGCCACAAAATGATTTTAACGACCTATCATTTTGGATAGAACTCCATTTTTTCTTAGTACCAACCGGAAACTTTCTCGACTTTGCATTTCAAATTCATCGCAAAACCAACTTTTCTTAATAACACTTTATCAGATACTTGAATTTACTTAATACTTACTGGCTTAACGTTTTTTGTCGTTGACTAACTGCTGCTGTGATCATTGTTGGCTATAAAGTTTCGTACTTTGACTCAGTAACCAGTTAGTGGGGCACTGCAAACTTTGCTTAAATTCTGAATATACATAGGTCACAATAATAACTCAACAAGCTGTGCAGATCGCCTTGTGATAGTCTTAGTATACTGAGAAGAAAAAAAAATTAGAGCTTAAGCTTTTTTAATGAATTTGGCCGTCATTTTTTGTTGCTTAGACATGAGTATATTACACATGCGGATATAGAAAGTGCAGCATCCGTAGAATACTGCATGCAGGTAATTTTAAATACCTGCATTTCTTCAATGCTACCACCACCATCTCTTTTTTGATATCATAAACTCAGAGGTATATAGTGTTATCAGTTTTGACCACTAAGGGGAAATTCATTCACATATACATCGTTCAGACTGTTGAGTAGTGTTATCAATGTTTTTCGTTTTGAATTGATTTTCTTTTAACTGCAAGAACACAACGTACTTCATTATAATTTACGTCGTTGTTAGTGCTATTCCAATTCACCTGCACACGAAGTTAAATGTTACTTTTCGCTATTTTCTGATGAATTCATGGTGAAGTGAAGGTTTATTGGTGGGCTTGATAATTTTTGTTATCGTTTATATTCACGATGATAAAACTTGATTGTTGTTCAACATTTTCGTACAGTTTTCTTTATCCTATCTCCTGCAAGTATCTTATATATTCCTTAAAATCAAACTGAAACTACCGATGTGTTTCGTTTCACTTAACAACACCCTCACACTGTTTGTGTCACGACATAAATAGTGATAAAAAATTACATCTTCCAATGACGATTCTGGACAATGCAAATTCGAAAGTCTTTCTTCAAAATATGCAAAATAAAATAAAAAATAACAAAGGATGAAGAAACAGTAAGAAAAAGCAATAACGGCGTTACTGAGACCATTTTTTCTTCTCGTCACTTTTGCTATCGGCGCAATTGCAAGGTGCCTGTGAGGAGATCAATAGGAGGTTGTTGTAACAATTCCATGGCGGCTTATACGTAAAGCTCCCTATCCCTTGACGCTATTGTAGCGTTATACAAATCCTTCATCGCCATTATTTACGGACAAATTGATGATCGATTGAACTGCTTATCCACTGGCCGAACAAAGAAGTTATCAAGTAGAAAAGTTCGTATAAATTCAGACTACCGTTGGAGTTAAGCACATACAGCCTTCATTGGAGAGGAAGGTATACATACGTTTAATCTGAGAAGATGGGAGAAAAGACAAATAAGTTTTTTTTAAGAACTTTAAATCGGTTCGTATTGGTACGAGAAAAAACTTATTAACATATTTAAATTCATACTTGCTGTGCCCACGGCATCGACCGTACCTAGGCATGTCGTCGTTAATGACACTTCGGTATTACCCTTAATAATTACATACTAATTTACCAATATTCAGTATTAAAAAAAGACGATTTTCAAACTTTTTTAAATATTGAGACCCCAGGCACCACTCGTTCTCTTTATTTTCGAACAATTTTTCAACCAGTCATTGTTCTTTATAATTAATCTGCATTTTCTAATCACCGCGGAATTTTTTAAGTTGGACATGGAATCAAAAACTCGAAATTTTTTCACATTGTTGTAAAAAACAATTTATCGAAGTGTTCGACAGCTTACAACCTATTGTGAGTATCGGTGATTCGGTTTGGTGATTCTCGAGTGACAAGCGACTGAATACACATTAGAATCATAGATTTACACGTAACTCTGAAGACGCTCATTACGTTAACGAAACCTTTTCATTAAACTATTTTCCTATTTGATTTTTCTATTTTTGTACCACAGCATAATTACGTTAAAAGTAAATAATTTGGGCTGATCGCTCGATTTCGGTTCCCTGTTAACATCTTTTCTGCGATTGTTTTGATTATTGTTCCCAAACAATTGTTTAAATGTGCATACTACCGATCTGAGGGTTAATGAATATGTGTCTTATCAATATTTTTTTGTGTTTGCTTTCCAAACACAGATGTGCGATACGATCAAAGCTAAACCCGAGTGAACCGGGCATACAACGGAGAAGACGACAGACTGTAAAAAAAAAAAAAAAAAAAAAAAAAAAAATGCAGCTTGGTTGTTATCGTTTTGGAATCGGCAACATAATAAGCTTCGATTAAATATTAATCGTTTTGATGTTCTGCATTAACAGGCTAGATGCATCGATCTTTAACCTGTAAATCTTTTGCAGTTTGCATATATGTAACCAAAGAATGACTTAGTGAAAGGAAACAAGTTGTTAAATTTTCCAGTTTAAAACGCATGATGAGAATTAAGAATGATGAGATGCCAAATGAGTGGGAGTGCATTTTATTCGTCGCATTTTTTAATTTTTATTGTTTATCCCCCTGGCTACACTCTGACATATTTGTTTTGTTGCACGTGAAGAAACTTAAATGGTGTGTGCAGTGAAATTGTGGATGAAAAAAGGTGACGACGAATTCGAAAGAACGGGACAATAGAAAAAAATTGCAATATTATAATTATTGTAAGTTTTGGATTCATTACTCGTTTCTTTCCACTTGCATTTCCATGTGCAAAAACGTCATTCGTGTAACCTCGTCGCATCGACGCGAAAGTTGAATGACTAAAGTATACGACGAAATAAATAAACCACTGAGACTTAAAAAATGGCGATTGTTGTTCAGTGGGCGAGGGCTCATGGAGAGTCGGCGGTTATAATGGTCGGGTAGTCGTCGTTAGTGGGCCTTGGAACTCATCGGCCACTATTGATACGAGAATGAACAGCAGTCTTCAAGTACCTGAGCTAAGGCTCCCAACAGGCGATCCTAACTCGTCAGCTGCTTCCGTTATAAAGGGCACAGCACCCTTACTTCTCGTGCCTCCGAGCAACATACCCAGAAGACGTCATTCGTGGATCTGCGGGTGAGTTTCGATCAGAGCACCAGAACATATCACAATTTCTCCCCCCCTCCTCCCCCGTCCTCACTCACCGGTACTTATTATTTTCTTTCCGAAACATCAAATGTATGCTACATCTATCAAGAGACTCGGCAGAGTCTCGGGACAAGTACATTTGACAGCCCTGTTGTCTGCTGGCTCACGTCTGCTGTCGTCTGTCGTCTCAGACTCACTCCAGTATATTATCTCGTAATAAAGCGATTTCAGTGGTGGGGGGAGACATTTTCTTGAATTACGAAGCCCAGGAGTAATTTCATGATCTGAAATTTGAACTGGAGACTAATTAAGTTATCCCCCCCCTCGGTTGAACCATGAATCAATCCGATTGATGCCCTAATCGCAAAATTATGCCAAGTACTTCGGCCGAAATTATTTTTCAATCTAATTTTTTCCATTTGAAATTTTTTACCCCACATTTTGTTTTATCTTAATTTATTTCTGGACTCTGTTCATTTAACCGATTTTTATTTTTATACATTAGTGACTTTTTTCAATAACCAAGCGATAATGAAATACTTGTCCTATTATTGATATTATAAATTTTAGTGCTGAATGTAAATTATTCTCTATCTTGCCAATTTTTTACAGAATTTTGTGGTTTTTTTTTCTGTGAAAACAAATGGGAACGGGGGTCAACAAATGTACTTGTCCAAGGTTTTTTTCCCCGGTTGATATATACATATATATATTTTGTTACCCTATTCCTAGTGTTCAAACTGTTAGGTCGTCGCAAACTTTCTTGTATAAATGCAAATACCCGTGTTCTCTTCGGCGTATAGTTAAAGCACTCTATTTGCTATCCTTGCATTTAAATCGTGATCAGTCTGCATCAGTAGATTACATATAAACTTCCTGAGCTCCTATACATCCATATGTAAAAAGATTTTTGTTAATGGGTATTGATTAGTATAATTACGGAATATTTCATCGTCTTTGTTTTGGACTATGTGTCACATTCTTCGACAATACATTGGCAAGAGAGGAAAAAAAAAACTTTTGAACATCCTTTTATAAACACTTGTTGATAAAATGGATTCGTAATTTCATTGGTGTTATAAATAATAATGAATATGTCAGCAATTTGATTATCTTTAACATTTTTATAAACATCAAATTTATAGATTTTTATTTATTTTGTTTCTGTCCACGGGTCCGGGAATCTTTAGTGACACTGCATATTTAAAAAACGACAGTTCCCCATCTCTCTTTCCCTGTCCATATTTTCGGTTCAGTCTTGTTTCCATTTATGTCGAACGAAAATTGGCTGCTAATAAATTGATTATGAAAGTATCTTATAAATTCTCCCTCTTGTATATTACCTTTTGCGCTGAGAACTTTATTCTACTCCCTACTACGTATTTATAATTTATATGTGTAATCAAGTGTATTAAGTGTATTCACATTTATATGTATGACAAAGTGTATTCATTGTATTACTAAGCACTGAACTTTATACTTTGTTATCGGTATCTATAATATCATTATTCACCGAACTATATAACATCCTGAACATCGAAAGGATGTATTGTGCTTTACCGTTGAGGTTGAACTCACCCAACATATATTTGTTACTGTTTAATTCATTTCTTATATTTTCTAGTTATATTTATCTTTATATTACGTTTATACACCTTGCCTAATGGCTTACGCCAAGGCTTAAAAATACATATCAATCAATCAATCAATCTTGTTTGCGTTGATGTACAAGACTGGCGAACAAAAGTGTAGAAATGTAACCAGCTATTGAAATACTGAAGAATAATATCACAAAACGATACGTAGCACCAAATTTTCATAACACTTTATTGTCAATATCAATTTGAATGAACCTTACTAACGGACAACGAGAAAATACAGCTAGGTTTTAGGATTACGTAAATTGATAAATTTATTTTCACTTCAATACACACATTATTGATATGCATATTATTATATTATCATTCATGTGATACACATACTATTTTCTTGCATAGCATATTAATTCGATGTTGAGCATTCTTTTTTCGGCGATTATTGACGTTTAGATGATTGTTTTGTAACATAAAACTCTGCCTTGATCACGTGTCGGCGAAAATCTCGCTCCGCACAAGAAAAAATGGGTGAGAAAAAAAGTTACGTTCTGTTAAGTCCATAAGAATGGATGATGATGACGGTGACGGTATTGATGGATCTTAAGAATGCAGTAAATTTACTCACCAATATATTTCCTTGTTGGTGGTTACGAGTGGTTTCAATATCGTTTTTACTTTTCCGTACCGCTAACTTGGCTCCAGTATCATCAGCATGATTGCGATACAAGTGGATTCGCAAATTCGTTATACCACCACCTTTTCAGCCAGACTCCACCGCACTATTAAAAAATTTTATATTTATCTTCGAAAGAACGAGGGCATACTATTGTAGGAATAAATAATCAACATAGTCGTAATTATGACAAAGCTTTATATAATTTTAACAGCTAGTTATTTTTCAATGCGACTGCTCTCTTTGATCATCGCAACCATCAGATGACTGCTCTTTTATTTTATTTTACCGATCGTCAATTATTATACATACTCGAAATATAACTGATCGAGTATTCTATGGATAACTACTTTCTAAACCCTACACTATCAATGGCCATAGTACTCGACGAGTCGAGAATCTTTTCCCTACGATAGTTCTCGACAAGGTCGTGTATACATACATATCAAGTGTTTCTCTGATACTGTGTGCCATCTGTTCCTTAAGGGTTATCGGTGGTGCAGTGAAAAGTTGAGTAAAAGTTCACTTTAACGTGAGATTTTTTTTCCAGATCGTGCAAAAACGCTTTTTATCATGAGCACCATATATTGTGCGGCAATCACGTGTAGGCTGTTTGTGTGTGTTACTATCAGTGACTGTGAATTTTTTTTTTATAAACGTTGAATTGAATATTACGAACGACCTTGAATCTTATTTATAGGCAAAAGTTTTATGAAGCTTTGAAAAAGTATTGATGGATTATTTTTTGATTGTTTAAATTTACAATCGCTGAGCATTTCCAAATGAGATGTCGATCAATTGACTTACACATTTATAGTGTTTGAATGAGTGAATCTGGTGAGCAGAGATATGAACAATGGGCGACAAAAATACGATGCAAATCGAAGCTTATTCATTGCACACATTTATCTTTACTTATTTTGAAAGTTTCTCTCGTGAGGTTTTTACATTTGAAAAAGCTCTATCGTGTTTCCTGTAGAATGAGAATTTAACAATGTGCGATAATTCATCGACTTAAATGTCTAAACTCCAGCTTCCCTTATTCCGAGTGCTTTTCAATGTTCTCCATTTGGTGTAAAATTAATTATCGAAGTGAATGACAAGACTGAATAATCTTTTTCAATTCAATGAAAAAAAAAAAAAAAAAAAAATACTTTTCCAGAGTCTTCCTGAAGTCATATTGCGAAGTTCTTAAGTGCTTCTTTCCACTATCTCAGGAAGAAACCTCTAGTTCATTCCATGCTCCTCTCGAACTGTGAAATGCCAACTCGGAACAATCCCTTTGAATCTTGTCAGAAAGTGAAGGAATTCTGAATAAGAGCTACTCTGGTTCGTTTTTTTCTCTAACTTTGAAGGAATACCTTTTTATTTACTCGGACATGAGAGTTGTTCACAAATTCTTCGACTAATGCGCTCTATTCTCCGAAGTCCTTTCATTCAATGATCCTTAGAAAATACGATTAACTTTTTTTTTTCTTGTGAAGCATTACTTTTACCTACACAAAAAAGCCTCTCCATGCAGACACACCATGCATGGTGACTTGAGGTGAAATGAATCTATGAATTTAGAATCATTGTACATCCATGTTTTTCCGAAAAAATTCGATGATCAAATTGAAATTTCTAACCCTATTAAACCTATTACTTGATAATCTGTCCAAAAATGTTTCTCCTTCTTTATGCTGTTTTTTTTTGTGATCGAATTCTAAATGAAATTCCAAAAGTCCCGAAATCAGTGGAGTCTTATTCATACATATAGAAAGCTCGAACGGTTCTTAAACGTCATCATAGCCATAAATGTGATGCTACAGTCGACTATTTGACACCCTAGGAAACACATACTTTGGCATTTTGGAGAAAGCACTTTAGATAAGTATAATATGATCTGTATAAGGATTGGTGGGGTGTTAAGTATTACGGAATTTTCCGCAAAACGATTGTGCGAAAAAGAGAGACCGTGGAGACTGTAATCTGTCTTCGTCTTTGACTCGCATGAGACTGAAGCCTTTCACTTCACGACGCCGAGGCTGTCGGAACGACGCAGGAAGGAAGGAAGGAAGGAAAGAAGGAATGAAGGGCGAGAAACGGAAGGAAGAACTCTCAGGCTGTGAGTTCTTCCTTATGTATGTGCACGCTATGTTTTGGACATGTACAATGCATAGTACATGTACAGTTTGGACATGTACAATGATTTTTGTGTACACAATGCATTGTATGTGAAATATGTTTACATGTAAATAGAGTGACGTTCAAAACCAGTGAAACAATAAGACTTTGTTTGACCGGTTTCAAAAATCCACTATTCTGGAAATTTTACCTATTTCAGAAAATTAACAAGTTCGTTTGCAGCAAATTTTATCAGCTTTGTAATGAATAGAACTTGTTGCACTGAACATTGCTGATGGCTAAGCTTTTTGGAACGGTCAAAAAATAATGTCCTTGTATACTTCTGAATATACAATTAACTTTTCAACGAATTTCCTGATAAGAGTGCAATTGTATTGCATTGCATTCATGCAATTTTAAGTTGTTGAAAAATGAAATGAAAATGTAAATAATAGTTTTATCATTTCTGGTACAAGATTTTTATTCGTAGTGATGAAAACGTGATTAAATTTCACGTGTCATAATGTTAGAGCTTTTTTTTTACGATCCTCGACTTTTTGAGATACAACAAATATTTTCATATATCGTTTGCATGTCATATATAGGTAATTATTGTTTTTTTATTAAGTGATTTTTTTATTATTTTCGTCGTAAAAAATATAGTGTGAAGCTAGTTTATGAGCACGTGAGTGTTACAAGTGCGACTTCAGTTTACTGTCTATACAATACGCTTGTGTACACACATATGAGACACACGTAATGACACACTGGAAGTCAGTGAAGTATTTGCTGACATGAATTTGTGTCGCTGAACGTTGCGGGAAATCTTTACTGCGAAACTGATTTTGCCTTTAGCTTCCGGTTTTGGTCTTGCTGAAAAGCATACGCCATCGGATGAAAATCCAACAGTCAATGCCAGTAGAGGTCAAACGGCGAGATTGCAGCTTGCAAGCGTCTTGAAGGGTGTCATCCTTCTTCCAGTTTTTCAACTTACACAGCGTTGAAACGAAAAAGTGAAAGAAAAAAAAAACGATTCCGTGAAGTTCAAAAGAGTGTAGGTAACCAAGTTCTCTTCTCACGTATATATGCCTGAGTGGATGCCCGTTCAATCTTTCTTGAAAGGTCCTTGAATATCCCGAGGCGGCATATATTCAAGAGGGGATTTTCCAACGCTCCATTGCGTTTGGGAGGATTTTCTTCTTTTTCATCTTTGGCTTCTTGCTCGCCATCTTATTCTTATTCTCCTCCTTCTACTTGTTCACTCTTCTTTACCTTTTTCAATCGTTCTTTCTAGTATTCCCATTCTTCATCGTTATTCCTATCGTAGAAAATGGAAAACGGAAATGATCTTTCCTCCGTATACGATCCTGTCGAACCGAGATGCCCACAACGCCGATAAAAAGCAAATATTCGGAATCCTTCTATACCTATTAAACAATTCCATCTGAAAATGTGACACACTAGGCTCAAAAGATCGAAGCAATATCGGTACCGATAAAAGGGGAATAGAAATGGATTCGTGGATTTTACGTCTCAAATCGATCAAACATTTATCGGAGAAACCAATTTATATCTGGTCAAATAGGTGAAAAAAATCATACTTACAATCTACCAGGTTATTCTGCCTATTATTTAAAATCGCATCTGCCCGATGAATGTCATACGGAGCTCAAGTTTTAAGTAATCTGTTTTATCAAAATATGTATAATTTTTGTTCAAGCTGCCGTTCAATTTTGTTCATGTGGATCTATTTCCTGAATTTTTTAGAATGCCTATGTCGATATAGATCGACGTTGATAACCGATTGAAGAAATGTCTGCCAATTTGTTCAACGACCTACCGTACTTTATCTTCCCATTTTCCTTTTTGAAAAGTATACCGGGGGTTTTATGGATTGACGACTGAAACTGGCATGCGTTTTTTGAGATGTATCTAACAAAAAAGGATTTACCATGTTCCATTATGCTGATTTTGCATATAAACAGAGAGGCACTGTGGTTGTACGATGATCTTGAGCACCTAAATCGATCTAGGCAAACTAATGTTAAGTACCCAGTAAGATATGAGTTTTTATCTCGAAAATTTTTGTCCAATACTGAAAAAATAAATTCATTTTAAAATTGACTTTATATTTGTGGAAATAGTGATAATATTAACAATAAGTAACCATGACTTGGACATTGCTGCCACGAGCGCATATGACGCAAGATGTGCATCTAATGAAAAAACCACGTTAAGCTTTTCGAATTTTCTTGAATCTTGCTACCCTGGACATTTCAAGATCACTGAATCCAAACTCATCGCAAAAGTGGTTTGACGATTTCGGTATATCTACAATATTTCAACATGAGTAATTGATTGGAAATATGTTTGATGCCCGGTGCGAAACAATATTGTGTGAAAATTTGCTCATTATTGCAACTGTTCCGATTTGTCACGTACAATATTGTGCCGGTGCATAATTTTTGCGCACATACTTGTTTTGTGCTTGTATTTTTGTATTTTACTTGTATTTTTTCTTGTATACTTGTATACTTGTATACTTGAATTGTATAGAAATCAGTAAGCACTTTCGATTTTTTTAGAGCGTCTATAAAAATTTGCGTTTATTGTCTGTTTCAGGTGAGTCATCGTCACACATAAATCGCTCGATTCGTAAACGTGAGTAGAATAAACCATCAACGATGCTGAATATCTTACGGAAGTACTAAAGAACAAAAAATGCAAAATAAACTTGCGCAACGATGAAGTTTTTTTTCTTTAGTAAAAAGAAGTACGTCGAGCAAACGCATATCTCGTTTATGAATTGATGTTCGATTTAAACCAAAACTTTTTGATGTCGCAGTTGAAACATCCGTTACAATGTTACCAATCAGGAGCACTCTGAATTTTCTCTGTATTGCGCACGGAGACCGAATTTTTGGTAAAAAAAATTTTTGTAACATTTTCAGACACAGTACGAATCGCATATAAAAACTGAAATTCATGAACGAAATAACCAGCGCACAAATAATATATATTCACAACGCGTCATGTAGGTCGATTTTTATGAGCATACACACAACGAGACTAAAGTTCTGCTTTCAATTAACTCGTCATTCATACTACGAAATGGCAAACGGTGTGGCGCCATGTATCGTAGATAAACAAAACCTAGAGGTATAACAGTAATGAAGCCTAGAAGCTATTTCATTTTTCATCCGTCTCTTCACTTGCTTTGAAAAACAGGAAAAAATATTATAAAGACGACGCTCGCGTCTCACCTTCGCGCAGTGCTTCGACAATCATTATGTCTTTTTACGAGACTTTTTTCTTTCGCGATGTCACGATGTCATTCGAACACACAGATTATATCATAACGACCGACTAATAACATTAGAGATTTTAAAAGCACGATCATCACATTTTTGTAAGAAATGATCGGATATTCTTTTGCCATTATCGTAAAATTAAAACCGCCTCGTTCATACATATAAATAGATCTTTTTCCTCCAGTCAGCGACCATTCTGACTTATTTTTCCATATTCATCATTCAATCTTAACGACAACTAAAAACTATAAGTTTGTCTTACATTTCAAAAGCTATATCAATATTTGGATTTTAAAATCCAAATAATATTTTATCGCTCTTAATTCACAGTATTTATCATTCAAAACCTATTTGTAGAAGTGAGTTGAATATTAGATTTTTTTTTTTTATGTGCAATAAAATGTGTTTTCATTGAAACGCACTATGTACATATTTTTTCACAATGTGTATCACATTTCGTTCTGCTGCGAATTTTATCATTTTCACTCGTTAGTACGATGTGAGGACTTTTTTTCACTGTACAAGACAAAACAGTAGCTTGAAAAATAATTGACCCAATTTCGTGTTGGAATTATGTCGTAAACATTGTACCAAAGTTCTATGAAAAAAAAATCATTGATATCATTGCAAAAAGTCATTAGTTTTTGCCCACGAAGTCAATGGGTTGTTCCTCAATTCGAAAAACTGTAGATTACTGGAAATCATAGTGGTAATTATTACATGATTAATGGATTCGCTGGCGTTATTTCGCTGTCGTTCAAGGTGATCCAAATGTTTTTTGAATCTACGTTAACCTTATACAGATTCGGGTCACTATTCCATATTTGCTCGAACCCATTTCTTTCTCTCTCTTGCTCTCTGTTTGTCTTCCGCAGAATTTATCGCCAGCTAGACACAGGAGCATCATGTGATACGGTATGACAAGCGTATCGTTTTGTTTCCTTACCACTCCAAGAACGTTTTCAATAGGTTATCGAATTTTTTTTTTACATTACTCCGTCTTCTAATACTTTCGAAACTTAGCCCATACTCTATCTAATGCTTTAGAAAAAAATTCTCATACTTCTTTCGATCCTGTATGTTTCTTTGAAACGAAATTTATTTTCCGGAGTCATGATGTTGAGATATTTTACATGACGCTATTTTTGGTAATGTTTGGTTGCTTGTTGAGTTTCATTAAAATCTCTCATTTAAAAGAATTCATCTCATCAATATAAAAGAAATGTTAATGTAATGATATAACATTTTTAAGCTTCTGCCCTTATCCATTCAAAACTATAACAACCCCAGACGCAGCAAAACACACGGGACTGGCGAATATGCAATCCAGCCAAGTTTATTGTTCATTTGATATTGATTGAAAGGGAAATTTTACTAAATTTTCGAGCAAAGTGGAATACCCAATTTGGAGTTATTGTTATTACAAACCAAACTGAGTTAGGCCCTGTCTCGATGTGATTAATTTACAAAAACACGCCGATGAACCACTTCAATTTATTAAGGCCATGGGTTGATTAAACTGACTGCGCGACCATGAGTACGATAGGCTGCTAATTTCAGAAGTTAAATTTTTTCCACACCGTTCGTTCAATCAGAATAAAATTAAAGTCTTTCCTGCATTCTTCGGGACTTTTTTAATTTAGATCAGCCAAACGCTGTTGAAAATTATCAGGTTTGAAAATACGAAGCGCCGAACCATGGCCTCAATACTCTATTTAAATTGTACAAGGAAAGTATTCAAATGTTACCGTATACTGTTCACAATATTTGTCAAATTTACATGAATTTGCAATGATAACTATTGGACTGTATTTTCAATATGGCAGGAAAATTACCATCCACGGATTTAACTCGTATTTCATGACTCCTTGCACTCCCACGCATACCCATATAGCTATGGCAGGCAGATAAAATGTTGTCTCACAACATATACCACCCTTGTTCCGGGAAAGTACATAACGAATTGCGTGAAAAAGAGGCACTCGAGGTTCAGAATTTCGACGTATTTTCGCTCAAAACTTGAAACTTTGTTGTTAATAGTGTAGCAGATAACTTTCGTTTTTCAGCGAAGATAGATTTTCGAAAAGATTATTACTTTTTATTTATTGATTTAAGAAAAATCAGCACTTTTCTCCATCGAGTATTCGTTGCTTGAAAAATTGATTAAAACTTATGACAGGGAAACTTTGCGAAAAGCTTATGCTCGGTAGTAAATTACATTTTTTTACAATGTTTTAAGCTTAATTGAATGTTATCATATCTACACCTTTCCGTCATGAAATAAAATTTCACCCTGATCATACAGCCTTGCTCGGAGAATTACATTTCATCATTCTCTCTCTGCAATATTGTACGTAATATTCTCGTAAAATAATGGTACGCATTGACGACCAAATCCATATCTCGCTGACGAATGGAAATAAAATTGGCCATTGCTCTGTTAATTCGATTTGTATATTTCTGTTCAAGTAGGTCATTTCGTATCAATTTAATTCAATCCTAAAATCACCCTTAAGCGATATACTTTTACAAAAATTATTTTTCCCCCTCTAACAACTAAAATGCTGAAATTAATATTTATCATTCTGATCATTGCGTAAACAAAATATAGTGAAATGATTTGCTCTCAGATTTTACCATGTACATACTTTTTGGAGCAAAGTAGTCGACGGTACGAACAATGAATATTAAACAACCTGGGTAAACATAATTATTACGTCGGTGTCAGGCAATCCAAACCATTTCCTTCTCAAGTATACTTGACCAAACAGAGCTCATTGATTGTTATTCTGGTGCGAATTCCTAGCATGAGAAATTAGTTTCGATGCACTGTGGGTCCAGAAGCCTGATTTTGATCCCTCGAGTTGTAAGCCACCACTGCATTTCTGTGTGTATAATATTCCTACGTGCCTGTACAAATTACTATACGTTCTGACGATAGCATCTAAACAACCTCTCGGAGCAGTGTGCCCTAAAATTGGATGTAAATTGCATATTCACCTGTGACGAGAAATAACATCTTGTCCGATAAAGACACACTTCATTAGACGAATGACAGAAACACTAATATTCACATGCATATTATTCAATGAGAAATCTGTATTGATATTGTTTTCCATTACATAAATGGAACGACCATTATTTGCGAACGCTTTTGTAGTATCATGAGATTTATTTACGATGAAAAAACAAAAAGCAGAATTGAATTTGAAATTTTAAGCGCAAAATGGTTTCGAAAAATATGCATGAAGAAGAATCGATTTAGTGGATTGGATGCGATAGCTGCAGGTTCTGTTCGCTTTTTCACGTTTTTACGTTCTACGTAAATCATTCATCTATTAATTGAGCCATTTTTGTTCGAACATTCATGTAACAGTTGATTTTCTCGAAGCTGTCGGAAATTCGATTAAAAAAACTTTTATTTCTTAGTTCAGGGAATCGTTGTGAAAATCAAAAATTCTTTACAAAATGATATTCTAATCGTACACAAGTCACTTGTTCGTTGCACCATTAAATGAAAAATTCATTTTGTCTCTTTTTTCTCTAAATTGCGCGAAAGACTTTTTTCATCACGCGAAATAAAATAAAACTTTATTCACCTGTGGAGCATTACCCCTTCAAGGCAGACATTCCTTTTGCGTGCAATTTACTTGAGATTTAGTATTCGGGGTTTTTGAGGTCGCTGATTACGTATTAAGAACCGAAATTTTGAAGTTCAAAATTAATTGTTCAAAACCACTCTACGAAGATATTTTGGAAAAAAGTGTGTGAAATTATTCAGAGAGAATTTGTGAAAATTTGATATTCCAATGGTCATTAATTTGGATGGAAAATGAATTTCTTTCTCCCTTATGAATATTCCAAGGTCCAAGTAGAAACAAAAAACTCTAAACCAAAAAATTGAATATTATAAATAACGGTCTTTGATATCTTGCTCATAATTTGTTGTACACAGGAGGTCTTGGGTCTAAACAATTTCTGAACGGTAGAAAAAACAGTGGATTTAATCGGGTATGAGATAAAGGATAAATCTGCTATTTTTTAAAATATTAATAAATGCACGATACCTCGTTACATTTGTATTGAATTGTCCGTTCTGTATTGAATTCGTTGGTTCGCACCACGAATTAATAACAAAAGTATATCCTTAGCTTATCCATTGAGTACTCAGTTCACATTAATCATATTCCAATTGGACAAATATTGATTCGTGTTTTGTCTACCAAATCTTGACTTGGACATCATGTATTTATTTCCAGAATAAGGATTTTTTTGTTTATACTCCAGAGCCCTCTCAAATGATTTACTAACAATAAGGAAATTCGTCTCAAATGAAATGAAGCTATGCAAATTTTGGATTATGCACAATTTGAATCCTACCGCAGTCGCATATCATCGAGATTTTTAAATATAAATCAAAGCACCGTCAAGCTTAACGTATAACTTCAGGCACCGAGAAAAACGAAGCGATAAAATGAATGGCGTGGAATGAAACAAAATAAATGGAGAATATCAATATAAGGTGGTCTATCAATCGTACAGTCCATAAAAATTTTGTTTCACGTGTTTCTTCAACAGTGTTCTTTGGTCTTCAACGTGTTACATTGTCGAGAAAAATTAAATTCATGCCCGTTCTCCTTTCACTGGAGGAGAAGGTGTAACTTTTTGTCTTTTTGAAATTTAAAGCACCTCCGAGAAAAATAAATAAATATAATAAATATAAACATCTATTTCGCCTAAGAGAAACAATTGCTCTTTGTCAGTTTGTTGGATGAATGTTTGTTGGATGAACAAAATGTTTTGTTTATCATCTATGATCGCTGGGTTTAACGAAAATTTTGTTGAACTAAGTAATTTATTTTCATAGTGAAGCTGATAGCCACTTGACAATTGGCATTTATATACTCAAAGAACAATATACAAATTACTACTCGTTTAAATACTTCAGGTCCGTGTAGTTGAAAGTGAGATATATATTTTCTCACAGTTGGCTCATTTTCTACCACTTTTCTTTAATATAAATGTATGGATATATATGTCTGTGGAAACCACGATAAGGGCACTGAGGACAGAAACTCTGTAATGGTAGGGGTCGTAAAAGACCAGACTCGGGAATTCTGGGGAAGCGAATCGGCTCCTCTCGCTTTTCCCTACGTGATCTACCGTAAAGGTATGCGAACGTATATATGTATTCAGTTACGTCGACAGGCAGTGTAGCGTTGTTCGGCTCCCGAGGGATCGATACGAAGCTCGCTAGATTCCCTGCTGCAGCAGCAGCCCCAGCTGCAGGACTCAATGTGTACGACACTCTCACTACAATTCAGCTCGCCGTTTTTAAGGCAACGTTTGTAAATTTACAGAAATTCAAAGTTCGATGGCCTTGAAAGATTTTGTTCAAAGTACCAACTCCGTTCACTTTTTTCAAAATTTAAAGATCAACAGAAAAAATGCATAAAATTCAATTTCCAGTACTTTACACAGTCCTTAGGAACTGTCCGATGATGTAATGAGTCATTGTTATTTAAAAAAATAAAAAATTAACTATTCTCGAACTAATCATTCAGTTTACGAAGAATTTTTTTTTTAATGACAGCCTTGCAATGGTTCTTAGACGGAATGTGGTATATGAATTGGACGGAACGGATTTTATAACAAGAACCGTCTGGAGCCTGTTAAAGCGCCGTCTAGGGAGGCATTTGTTTTCTTTTGTCATTCAAAATGGATTGCACATGGATTTTAAACTTTTCTACTACCCCGTTATAGACTAAATTTCTAATTCCTCAGACAATCAACAAGTGTTTTATTTATTTATAAAAACGAATTATTAAAAATATGTTCTCGTGAAACGCGACATTGTTCACCAAATTAGTAGATTTTCTTCCACAACAGTGAACGTGGCTGTACTGGTCTACGACCGTAATTAAATTCCAACGTGCTGATGCACGTGCATTCAAAAAGAAAATAACGTTTTATGCATCGAACATGGTTACTTTATTAAATTAAATCCAAATTTTAACGTCCCCTCTCAAATAATATTTTCGCAAAATTCCAATAATCTATCGA
Source organism: Campoletis raptor (assembly GCA_948107755.1). Classification (NCBI taxonomy): domain Eukaryota; kingdom Metazoa; phylum Arthropoda; class Insecta; order Hymenoptera; family Ichneumonidae; genus Campoletis; species Campoletis raptor. The sequence goes on from OX403622.1 coordinate 17,956,772, forward strand.
AGTAACTTCTTCGTAGCTTCAAAAAAGATACAACGTTTTATGTTTCTTTTCCGAAGGGCTATAGAAAATCTTCAATAAATATTTGATAAGGGAAAGCCATTAAAATTGCTCTGATAATATTTGAATAAATAAATGTAATCACGTGATTTGCAATTTTGTCCTAACCGAAAATAATTTTGATTCAGAAACTGAATAGTTTAACAACAGTTTTAGTAGCACTTTGAACTCTATAACCTCCCACATTTTCTCTTTAATATATAGATTCTTATGGAAAACTTTTTCTTCCGTTCTGAAGAATTTCTCTGTATTTTCATCCCCTTCTGTTTTAGAGTGATAGACTTTCTTGTTCATCCTTTTAAGTTCATTTTCCTTATTTTTTCTTCCCGTACAAGTGCATTTGTGACTATTACGTAAATTTATTTTGATTCCATTCCAAACAAATATGTAGAATAGCATTCAACGTTGTGTATAAGAATTCTGTGATCCCCATATCGATTTTTGTTGAAACGAAATACAATTTCATTTATTTGTTGCAGACACGAATCTCTTCCCTTTCTGTTAATATGAATTTATTCGATGTAACCTGAATCGTATTGCCAATTTTTACATGTTTCACCAACCCGAGGGTTTCATTTTTAAAGCTCAACAGCATTTTGCTGATTTCTCACTATTTTTATTTTAAATAATTACTATTGATGATGCTTAAATTTTGGTAGAAATATTGTTAGGAAATAATTAAAACCTTTTTTTTTCTTTTTCACATTAACCCGACATTTCTGCTTGAAATTCTGCTCGTATTTACTTAAAACTTATCACATTAGATTTTCACTTCGTCAAAGCAGATTTCTCTCTGTGCAGCATGCGTTTATATTTATCATCCGTTGAGACAAACAGCATTTTTCTGTAATTCAGGTCTCGATCGCAAAGACATTAGCTTGTTTTTCTTTTGAGAGGAGTTAGGGGACGAAAATCTTGTTCTTGGTTAAACACCTTCGAACAAAGAACTATAAAACAAAGCAAATTTGTATACGAAAGCCTCGTCACAGGCTCGTTATTCGTCGTATACCCTTTCAAGTTTCTTTTACTGCGCTCGTTATATGAAAATTCCTCTGACCCTTGGATCTCGGATGTGTAATCGAGCCAAAGGCTGTAATAAAATTCATGTGGCTCGACACGAAATAAGAAGGAGCTTCTCTCATTTGGGCCTCTTCTGTTTACTGACGTCACGAAGCCAAAGTCCCATTTTCCTCATTATATATATCATTCAGTTTAGCGAAGATTTAGCGATATAAATTATAAGCTCCGTGTATTGAGTTTGACAACAGTGGTTTTTTCTAAACCCTAAACTTCACAATGGACAATTTTCCTTAAAGTTGGTATGTCGTTACATATTCCTATGAGATATGATAACTAACAATATTTGATTGATCTGCAAGATATATCCAAGTTTGTATAAATGAACTGAGGAACTTTCAAAATTGATTGTGACAAGACTATTGTTTAACAGAACAATCATTCCGTTTTTAATCGGCTGGAACAACCATGATTATCCATGTTTTAATTGTTGGATATATTTTTTGAAATAATCACTGTATCGTTTCCAGAACAAGAATATCGTTTTACTTTCTTTCTCATAGTATTCATTGTCAGATAGCTTTATCTATTCCCCCTATCCCAAGGGTATAGGAACCTGTGGTAATAACGGAATGCCAGAGGGTGAGGGTCTAGGCCTGTGCTGACCGTGCCCTATCCGTTGAACTAGGAGAGAACTTGACCTATAAAAGCTCACGGAGCTTTAGCTCGTATAGTGTAATGTCCGACTGCACGCGATTCAACAATTTCACAGACCAAACGAAGACAAACGAGACTTGAAAGTTAACTTGATTGTATGTAAACGCCAACTCCCAATTTTTAAGTAATTACAAGTCGGTAAAAAACTATTAAACAAACTGTACTCCAAATGAAGATTGATCATTTTGTTAAATGCTAAAGGAGAGAAATATCTTTATAATGTGGAAATTTTTTTAAAAATTCCATAAAATATTATTAAGAGACGTCAATCCAGATATATACAAAGGTTTGAAGCGAAATTTGAAATGCTTCTGACGTCATACAGCCTGTGAATGCGACCTATTTGCCCTCGGCTCACAATGTGATGTAATCTCCACACAACTGTTTCATCAAAAGATTGACGTAACCAAAATGTCTCTAACCAAAAATATTTAACCGATCTCGGGCAAATTTTGACCATATCAAAATAAAAATATTGCATCTAAGGTATGAACGTTAGAGTTTGCAAAAGTCACGGTGAAATAGTATTTTTTTTATTGCCAAAGAATGAAAAGAATATTATGAAATTCAAACTTTCTTTTCAAAAGCATGCTTTGTATGTAAACATTTATTTTTTCGGGTTTAGTGAATGTTAAGTTGCATTCACTTGTAGTCAAATTTTCAAAAATAATGAAAGAATCCTTTTTTTATAAAACCATTTAAATTGACTTATTGAAACTTGTTTGAAGGTACTGTGCTTCCCTTGAAATCATGTTGAATCAATGGCACTCAGAACACGAAAACATACAGAGCTTTTACTCTCATTATTTAACCACTGTTCTGTACCTCTTCAAAGACGGTTAACAATACAATGTTTGCAAAGGGTTAAATAGAGTGGTACGTCAAAGCCATTTTATTCGATGGAAGGACGCGGTGTGGTCACAGATTACGTTTATCTTTCCGCGTGTCCTCGAGTTTCTGCAGTCATTTTATTTTTTCTTTGTTGCATCGATTTTTCTGGCCCTTTTCTCAGATTTCGCCTATCCTAACAACTACCAGTAAAACTTTTTCTCGATGTCACGTGGAGACAAAAACCACATCAAAGCATGTTCGAAGCTACTGCTTTTGCTGATGATCTAATTAAAGATGCAAGCATCCGCCCAGATAGTTTCCACATATATGGAACACACATCAAAAGCTACATCTGCCTTACGAACTTTAATCAAAAACCGAGAATCGTCGAATACTAATTAAGCCGGGATTTAGATCACCGTGTTAAGGTATTCCCTCCACGAACTCAATTATTTTATAACTAACAGAACTTTTCGTACAATAAGGTAAAGACCCATCCCATTTTAGTGGAAAAATATCAATTCAAATTACCGAACTTGTAGAAAATTAATAAAAACTACAAATTTGCAAATCATCTATTTCATATATATGACACTTTATGGATAAAGTCTGTGGCGTAAATGTCGATAAAAGAAACTGATGGACGAAATCTTTCTAGATTTTTCGTATAAATCGTTCTATGCATAGAAACAAATTCATAAAAATGTATGTTCATGGTGTCCGGGTAGCAGACGATTTTTCCTAACTGTAATTTTCAAAAGGTTATGTTTTCTTTGAAGGTTTGGACAAGATTTTTGATATGAAGTTCTTTTTTGCTATTACGGATTCGCCCACATTTCCATCGGAGTTACGTTATGAGCATTTTCACTGTTTTCACTATTTAAAAACAATAATTGCAATCGTGGTTATCATCTCACGTTAACATTTAACATTTGACAGTGCAGTGGTCAATTTGGTAGCAGACCGAAAAATATTAAAAACTCATCGAATTCACTCACTTAAGTGATTATTGTCCATCTTGGGCGCACCTAATTGGTTTTACCATTTTTTTCACCATCCAGTCTAATTTATAAACGATTGTAACCGGATCCTGCTTATCCGCCCAAAAAGTACGGCCAGTCACGAAAAATACCTTAAGGTTGTGGTACCGGAATGTCTAGTTTACCATCTTACGACTTGACCGATGAAAAAAAAATCATGACATGTAGGAATGGATGTTCACACGTGTAAGACAACAACTTCTGAACCGAAGGTCATAAAGAAAGTCTCTGGACATATTGGACTAAGATTCAGCCTCAAAGATGTCCTTCTTTCGTCTGTGTTTACGATAGAACTGTGACGATTAAAAAACCTTTTTCAATTTCGCTTGGAGTGTGGCCGACAACCGGTAAATTTCACCAAGAAGAATGCTTCAGTGAAAAGAAGTGAAGCCTTCTTCTCTCAACCTCACATGCTTTTTTTCTCTCTACCTTTCTCCTTTTCCTTTACCGCACCAGCTAGCAAAGTCAATGAAGAAGAGCGCAGTAGAGCATTATGTAAAATGTCAAGGCCAAGGGAAGGTCAGGAAGTAGATCGTTCGCCCAAGACCACTAACTCTGGATATCACCCTCCTCGCGTTATTACTCTCAGTTCCTATTTTTTACCCTCCTGATACCGTATCCGTGACACAAGTCGATCTTTTGTGCCTATAATCGTTTAAATCATATATCTGAAACACACTTTGCCTCTCGCTTCAACCGTTCATATTTCTTCGACAGAAGACTCGATAAAATACAGGCCTTAATATTTCTGTTGAATGCCCGTTTGCATGATTTTTCCAGTGAAGTATAAACTACCTGTAAAAAGAAAACATTCAACTTTTTATTTTTGGCTGACAAGTTGAAAAGAATGAACGGTAATGATGTTCAGAAATGAACGTCACATTTGTCAAAAAATCGTTCTATCGTTTTATAGAACAGACGTTTTTATTATTTGAAAGACGACTTATTGACCCTCGAAGAACATACTTCTAGGGAATAACATGGAAATTAATTGGCGTCAAGATTACCCCGAAGTGTTTAAATTGATCCTAAGTTAGCAGTAACGAATATTAAAGCCTAGGAAAATTTGTGCATCATTTTATAACGAAGCACGGCTGTTAAAAAAAAAAGATTAACACATAAAGAAAAAGGTGTTCATCATCAAAATCATCAATCAATCTCTTTCTTTCTCTCCAGTTCATGCGGTTTCGTTTTTTGCCCTTTTCGGAACGAGATGTCAGGCAACGAGGAAACATGATCCTGAGCATACAAAGCGCATGAGCACCTGAGAGGCGGATATGAGAATGAGAAAATGAGTTTTGTGTAGTGCGATCTTTTGAAAAGAAAAAATCGTAGGAAAGAAAGAGAAGGAAAAAGTCTCCAATGTATATAATATTATGATGCTTCCGAGACGGTATTTCTGTCGTTATCTATACTAGATTCTACACGAGGCATTGGCCACGGACGCGGAAGAAAGCTGTGTGGTTCGTGTAGGTGTTACCAAAGGCGGTGTTATCGACCGACCTCGAGACCTTCCCGCATCGTCCTAGTAAAAACAACTCAATGGAAAAAATGCGAATGAAAAAATCGTGAAATATTTTTGCTTCACATTTTTCAGTAGTCGAAGAAGCTTCGTTTTGTTGACACATCCGTAACATCACTTAATTTTCACTTATAAGGCATTTTCAAAAGATAAGCCATTACTAGTTCGAAGTTCATTGATCCCTTGCCTTTGAGCGCCAAGCAAGTGCTTTGTTTTCTCTTAAGTGTCAAAGTACAGAGAAAGCTCGTGTTTAGATAAAAGTTCAAAATTTCATTAATTCATCGGGTTTTATTAATTTTTAATCAACGTAGTATTATATTTTCAATCACATAATATTTTCCATACGACATGAAAAATAGTAGGACCAGAAATCATGATTGCAACGGGAATTCAATAATTACATGTGAGTTATTTCAAAAACCAATTAAAAGGTGTTTATGAATTTCTACTTTTGTTTCTTACTCGTCTGAATTTATGAGATCGAAATTAGAGCCACCTTTTCGTAACTTCTACTGCTTTGAAATGTTTGGACCGTAGTCTATACAGAGTTTAGTTGATGTTGTTCATTCGTGGAGCAATTACGTGAGGGCCCTTAAAGAAGACCGGATATTGGCCAATTACCTGTCCCCCGATGGAGCAACGGTCGATCTAACTCTCGATGAACGGGGAACCGAAGGTTAATCGATCCCCGGCCAACCCCCGCATTACTCTTATCTCCTTGTTCCACGCTGAATTCCCATCTCGGTTACACACATAAATGTACCTCGATACCTCAATATCAAAAGGACCTAAAACCCACTACTAAAGGTAACAAGCACATTTTGTTACGCTCTTCATTTACCAAACTTTCGCTGCGTACATGCTCCCGTATGTGTCCATGTATTTGCAGCCATAGGCTTCTTCTTCTCGGGCGTAAGCCGAAAATTGCTGAATCCCAACCCGAGAACTCTTCCTTCACGGTATATCCATACCCATTTTGCTTCTCTTTCTTGTTTCCTTGTTTATCTTTGGCGAAGAGGTTGAAAAAACAAGCTTCCTGTTTGGTGGAAATTACTTCCTATCCGAATTTTCCATCTTCGTTTGTAATCACTTTTTAAAATCAAGTTTCTTTGGGGGTGAAATAGGATTTTCAACAAATTTCAACAACCCAATTGAACACCGACATTTTGTTGTGTAAGACGCCCAGCATAACGATAAAAAAAATATATATATGTATTTTTATTTTTTACAGTTTCCTGTTTCTTTTTGCTTTGTATCAGTGGATGCTGACTAAATCATGTGTCGGTGTTACGGTTAATGTCGCATTTTTGCACATTTGCAAAACCGTATAAAAAGTTATTACATGCTGCATTTTGTTTCGAGACAAACAAAAATTCCTTATTATTTTATCATTTTATAGTATATGTTCCACACAGTTTATAACTACACTCGCTGTTTTCTTTTTTTTTTCAAATGTCTACATTATTGTTGAAAAATTGTCGATTTATGCTGAAGACGATTATGAGCGAAATTTGCAATAATATTTTAGCGAACAATATTCAGAACAACACTGTGGATTTTAGACTTTAGTCGGGAAAAGTAAAAAGTTGAGAAAAAAGAAATACTGTGACCAATTTACGAACTATATATTTCTTGACATGTTTTTTTTTTTTTTACTCCAATGACTCGTGACTGGCGTTATCCCTGCGCCACGTTATATAATTATTCGTTATGTATATAACGAACGCTATATTAACACTGCTCCGATGTGAAACTACACTTAAATGTATTACTGTAAGTCGATGGAAAAATTTTCATCGTCAAAACGACGCAAATCAAATTCTCACACACGGCCTTGGTATACTGTACACTTTTTGCTACAATACGCTGTTACATGGATAATGAGCGACCAGGGAAAGAGAAAGAACGTGTGAAATGAAAAGATACTTAAAAACCAAGAAATACTTTCGCAGTTTTACTTATTTCTATCAAGATTCTATAGACATGTCACATTCTACTTCCAGTCAACATATTGCTTTTCTTTTCTTCGTTTTTCACACATATAGTAGTTTCCTCCAGAAATACGTATATGGAAAGTATCCATTATGCATCGTGAGTTAACGCACTCGAGGTGTACATACACTGTTTGCTACCTCGACAGTTATTGAGCCATCAGTCGAAGAGCGTGTATATATTATGGCTTATAATGTGAACGTTGAGAAAAAAAATGCTAAACGTTGAGACAAACAAAAATTTACATGTTCACATGCAGCTGTTTCTTCTCAAACGCACTCTGTGATAATGTGTTAAAATAGAACTACAGTGAGGAGGCATTTACATGAGAACTTATAGCATGCCTAGTATTTTCGTTTACGCATTTAAGAACTTACTACACTTAATTATACTGAAATAATATATTCATTGAGAAACAACTTCTTATTAGAGAAAAAAAACATGCGGTTTTCAATGAAAGTACAATACAATAATTTAAAAAAAATAGTTGTATGCGCTGTGATAGTAGTTTTGTTGGAGCAATTTTTTGCGTACCCAAATATGATTCACCCTATGTTGCTAACTGATAGTCAACCATATCGTTGTACTTTATTTTATGTACAATTTAGAAAAAAGAAAATAACCCAAATGTAGGTAGCAGATTCGTCTTAAGTTTGTGTGATTTTTTTTTATTCCGTTCGAATTTTTCCATGTTACACCCAAGAATAATTTTTCGTTCGACCCAAAAAACTATTTCTCGAGAATTTTATTTCCCTTCGGACCGATGTGTCAAATAATCTCAAACGTGCGATTACGTGAAGCGTTACAATGATCGGTCTCGTGAACAATCGATAAGTCAATAATCGATCGATCGATTCAACGAGCCTCATTTTTTTATGTGTATAGATAAGTAGCATATTCAAATATTAGCCAGTAGTGAATGCAATAACGTCTCTCAGAACGAAAGATGAAAAACGATTATAAATTATTCGAATAGTTACCTTGTATTATTAAAAACTCTTCAATGAATAATTGATTTAATATATGATATTTAATATATGATATATATCATATTTAATATATGATAATTTGATAAATTTTACAATCCATATTTCTTGTCGTTGGAAGGTTCTCGTGCAAAATACTGTGTTTTCTGTATGTTTCACTGTTTGAAATGTTCTACTTAAAGTGGGCTTGCGGAGAAATGCTTTCCTTCCCTCTCAGAGCTTTAGAGAATAACACTCCTTCATTGTCATATAGTTTTTCAAGACTCTGACTCGAAATTTTGCCGTGATAAGAAACATGAGTTTAATCTATTCCAGTATGCATGTCAACTTGAGCTCCAGTATTATACAGCATTGGATACACTAACAGACCGATGGGATGGGGTTGTAAATCGAAATAAGTCAGAGTGAAGTAATGCTACATTGTTGATCGTCAAGTCCTTCGAGGGATGTCGTCTCTACACAGTCTTTCTCTCGCACACATACAATCACTCCTTCTTTTTCTTGTTTCTCAAGAACAAATATTGGGTACATGAGAACGATATTTGCATAATGGACCTCACGATAGTGGATTCCCTTGTTACATAGACTTTGCATGACTTAAAGTGAGTACTGAAAAGCTTCTCTCCCTATTAGGTCGATGAAAATTTCTCTACAGTACCAATGAAAAAAAAGTCTGATTTGTTCTTTTCTATTAAGAGATCTTCTCAGTCTAATAGTAAAAAAATCACGCCTCGCAATTTTGGGCGCGCAATTCGAAAGAATCCGGATTCTTTTGGTCACTACAGCTTTCGTTACAAAAAAACGACTTCAATCGGCTGCATAGACTCGCCATACATCAAACGCGTCGCAATCAATTAAAAGAATTCTACATGAACGGCATGGTTCATTTGAATGAATAAAAAAAAAAATGGTTCGGTTCTCAGATTCCATTAACTGAGAAAAAAAAACATTGAAATTCGCAATTTTTATGTCTGTTACACTAAAAAAGTGCCTGAAAAAATCGTAAGAATTCTATCCCTCAAGAGGTTTTAGCAATACAAAGCACAATTCTTAACTTACTTTAGCATTGAAGATGGTCAAATGTAGGGTTTTACATACTGACGTGGACGAAATTTGATATGATAAATTTTTTATGGCTGCAATTGGAGGGTAACCAGCAATTGATGGTTTATCGCAATGTACTCGCACATGTAATGAGCCCGAGTATTATATTCCATTACTCCATATTCTACAGATATTGTGGATGAGCTCCGATAAAATGAGATGTTACAGGAGATGTGAATAAATCTGTTCGTACGCGAATTGGCCAAGTTTCCCATTCATTACACGAAGTTTGCGTGGGCGAACTGGCGTTTCGCACCTCATCCTGCCTTGGTATTATATTAATAATATTACCGAAGTTGCGTCAAATCGTTGGTACCAAAATGCATTCGTCCTCGGACGGTTTTTAGTGTTATAATTGTAGCAATTGGATAATAATTGGCTCCGCAGAGAAAATCGGAAGTAGTACACTCTGATATGACTATTCCTTTCTTCAAGTGATATAAATGTTATCTCTAAAATTTCTAACTTTAATCATTTTACAATATCCCGACGATAATTATTAATTATTATTGAACAGTGCTTTTGATCCGATCACGATACGATTATTCTTTATAATATCTTAGTATGCCGAAACACTTTTCATCATTTTTTTTGACCTTACAGAAATAGAACTTGGCATCAGATGATCCAAATACTCTCATAAGCGCTCTTTTCGAATTCCATCGTATTTATCTGTTGAGGTGGAACTTCTTTCCTGCGTATATTTTGTTTCATTTTCAAATAAAATGTCAGCGTACTAATCGATCTCGAAAACAAGTAAATTGATGTAAACATCGTTTATATGAGTAATAATAATAGTCAACTTTACCAGCACAAATTGAACAGAATGCCATGTAAGTGACTCCATCCAAGTAGATAAAACACTACCTTATCAGATTCAGGAAAATTTTATCATTTCCGCATTTACCGACAGTTGATTCTTTGTGGTAGTGTTTTTTCGTGGTAAAGCTGTGATAGTGCAGCTTTTTAAGATTGAGTTGTTGTTTCAATATCAAGCTTTTCATGCGCGAACCAAGTTGGGCTCTACCTTATCTACACTTGGATAAGGCGGGGTAACTTGGTGCTCCCGATTGCGCAAAAGCGATGACAGCTACTTTACACATTCTGGAGTAAATGTTATCAAAGGTGTCTACATAAAAGTTGAAGTAAATAAACAAAATACAGTTCTTTCGATTTCGAGAAAATTTCTACGAATATATTGTTCCATTTTTTTTTTCATCAAATCATCGGAATATACTTCAACTGTTATTTTCTTGTTAAAAGATCGTAGGTTATGATCTATTCTCAATTTCATTTAACTCTCAATATTTTCTAATCCTGGAATTCCGTACTTTTTGCAATTAGACAGAAAGACAATAATTCATGGAAGCATAGAACGAAAGTCGACAAAAATAGTACGTCTGTATTCTTCGAGGAGCTTTGAGGAATATTAGATTCATCGAAAGTAACGATTGTTATCTTGATGATACGATATCTTCGTTTGCGCATGTACACGGAGGGTCAGATTTTCTATGTTTTTCTCTTGAATATTTATCAGGACACGTTTCACCTTTCGTCTGCTGGCATGGTCCAATATGATTTTCAAACATCAAAATGTTACTAATAAATGATTGTTCATCATTAAAGAGGGAATCTCAAATCATAGGTTACACAAAATGCAGGCAGATGTTCAATTGGCAGTGCAGATTCGAGCACCAGTGGGTTGCTGAAGGGTTAAACGGGGCTCCTAAAATGTCGTCAAGGAATTTTTCTAAATTCAACTTAAATAATTGCATTTAATGCAACAATATTGTTGTACATTCCAGCAGTATGTCAAAAAAATAGACAAATGATACAAATGTTCCATTTGAAAATGATCAGTGTTCTGTATATATAACAATTCGCGCATGTTCTGTGCATGGTGTCAAGTTGAAGAATTTATCGTTTGTAAATATCATGACTGCGCAATTGAATAGCAAAAAGACTTGAAAATTTTGTTTTTTGGAAGGTCGCGTTGTCCCCTTTCTTCAAGCGTTTAACCAAAAGTACACCTTTTGGCGATTGACGTTGGTGGTGAAACTTGAAAACGCCGGAGCTTAGGTACGAGAAAGCAACATCACCACCACCATCACCATTAATTATTTTGCATATTTGAACGGTAGCCAATTCGAATTCTGAAATCGGGTCGGTGCTTAGTCGACGCACGACGACCTCGACTTCCACGGAGGGCGCGTGAGCTTTTGAAAATAAAGCCGGTACTCTTCCCCGAGAATTTAATTAAGATAGTCTCTCGTGTTTTATGTCCTGTGCCCGCAAGTTTAGTACAAATTTGCTTTCCTTTCTTGAATACTTGTGTCATATTTACCTCATCAAATACAACTTAGGGTTCTTGTTGCCTCAATAATATCATAAAATTATCAGTATATGGTTAAGACATTATGCGCTAATATCATTGACACAAAGAACAAACGTTCGAGGTAAGATTCATGCAGTTGGAAAGGTTTCAGCGATTTGATGACTAATATTCAGCTTCGAATTAAAAATATTCTCCGAATTGTTGGCAGTTTTCTAAAATAGATTCAATCTTCAAAAAATATCATATCCCAGAATTTTTAATTTATCGATCTGGATGGTTTTTCTTTTTCTAGGAATCCATATTAGAACGAGTCATATTGACGTTTTTTATTTCTGTTTGTTTTTAATAAATTTGCAGGAAAATAACATTTTTGGGATTATTTGTGCGTTTATCAACGTTCGTGTAATAAATATTTCACAAAAATTCCCTATGTGTGGGTGTCGAAGATAATTTCGTTACCAGATTCTCGATTATTTTTTCAAATAACAATTCACTGTCGAATCACTATATTTTTATGAGTTATCTTCGAAGTATGCATCAAACTTAACATGTCAGTTATGCCCTTCTAGTCGATCTGATTTCCAAATTGAACGGAGGGCAGCTAATTAATAATCATAATAATCATAATATTTTTATCGCAATCTTCTCCCACACAATGATAAGAATATCTTCCATACAATTTTCTCGTATTCGTCTCGGTATTACGGTGAACTTTCTTGAATCTCCAAACATTACAGCGAATCAGAAAATGAAATCGATACAGTATATAATTTGATATAGTGATCAATTTTCTTTACAAAAATCTTCTTTGAGTTCTTAAATTTCTTATGACAGTGGTTAAGAATTCAACAATTGAATTTAAAAACAAAAGTTTTTTTGCGTCGCTCGCTACAATGATCGTAATCATCTCAATTTTGTAAGTTTCATATTCGTTCAATGTGGACGTTTTTAGATTTTTGGCAAATTTTCTTTCATGAAGAACCTGTCAAGTGTTTACACGGTAGTGAAATAAAAAAATGAAAATCCCCAAGAGTTTAAAATGTTGTTTGTTTTGAACGCATGATTTATGTCTCCGAGAAGTATTGCCAATATACTTTCGCTTGTTCATCGTTTCTGACTGACGAATGTACATCGGTGGAAAACTATGACGATGGGAATTATAAAAAAAAATCGCATTGTCGAGCCAAATGAATTTTTCGAAAATTGTGACAACGAAAATGTATCAGAATTTGACATGTCATGATGATTATTTTTAGTGAAATTATTCCCAATCACGAGGCACGCAAATAAATATATATACGGATTGCATGCAACAGCTGCATCGTGAGATCCTCCATCGGATCATTTTTTCGGAATATGTTCTTGCCTTGAATTATTTCGTACATTCAAATGAGAGACTTCCACAGCCGTTTGTATTTTTGCCAAACAGTAAGCTATGCATGTGACTTGGTCGCCCGCGCAATCTCGTAATAATCAAGTTTAGATTCGCAAGCAAATTCGTAGTTGTAAAATGATCGTTTATCGTTTGCTACTTTTATAAATGAATATATATTTTTCTTCTTCTTATAATCCCTCGAAAAATTCAGGATTATATGGAATTCATAAGTAACAAGCAAAGTTTGTGAGTTCATTATAAATGAGAAATTGTCGAAATTATAGGATGGTGTCGGGTCTTTGACACCAAAAAGTACGTTTACCTTAGACAAATTGGTTCTTTTATTTTGGGTCGATGAATTTTAGAGAAACGGTACATCCCACGGTGTCATTTAACCGAAGTGTCAGATGTTGAAATGATCGAGAAAACATAAAAAATATAAAAGCGTCAAAAATGACAGAAATCGAAATTGAAATATCGAAAATGGTCGTGGCGCTTCTCATCGCCGATGACGCTCGCCAATTTGCCTCCGTCGTCACCTCGTTTCTTCCATCAAATAACTTGATCGCAAATGTTTGAAATCAGAAGCAAACCAGCAAATTTAATGACGTCTGGTTGGCTGTCACAAAAATTCGAATCGGAAGTGATGCCAAAAGAAGAGGGTGTTAAAAAAAACTTTACTCGCATGTTTTCCCAGCAACGAATGACCACGGTTTATATATACGGTACATTTCTCATCCTTTACTCAAACTCGAGGTTATGACTTCGGTCAAAAGTAAGAAAAATAAATTTAAGAACAATCTACTTGTATAAAGTGTGAATGATCAACATAATAGCAATCGTATAGTTTTAAAATTTCAATTAAAATTAATTGATTTTTTTTCCAAGCTGAAAATTCACGTAAACAAGAGTTCAACTTATCCGTAGCAATCTTTTGTCAACTCGTTGATAATTATTTCAACGATTCTAATCGCTGATTCTTCAATCAAATGTTTTCTTTTCTACAACAGTGGTGAGAGGTTGACTCCATACTTTTTAGTAGATGTTTACACCCCGATTGAAGATTACGTTACTTTCGATCACAGAATCTCTAGTAGCTTTTTCCGTCTTCTGTTCAACCAAAAAACATCGCTGTCGTTTCCATCTCGTAAATCGTCTTCTGAACATTCTGATGGTTACTGTAGTGTCGCATATATGTGATCTCGCATACACTTACGCACGTGGGAAAAGCAACGGTTCGTTCAAAATAATCTGAGTAGCTCTATAAATACAATACGACATTCAGTACTGTTTGGAACGTCGTGATGCTCGCATGCTTATTGACTCGTTCGTTTTTACCGGAACCTCCGAGATTTGAAAGGAAAATATGCACATTGTTGTCCCGTCCTTTATACCGTGAAACACAACAAATACGTAAAATTGCATTCATAAAAATGATATGTGCAAAAATACTAAAATAAATTCGATGGTGTTTCGATTAAAACTTTTGAAGGTTTTCAATTTTCTTTTGAAATCAGCTTAGAATTTGGTTTTCATGAAATTGATGAAGTTCATGATCTTTTTCGTGTTGTGAGTGCAAAAAATAAACAATCAATGTGAATCATAAAATTCATGTTTCGAGTTGTGCACTTTAACTTTCTCTCTCCTCTACACAGTGTCACCCTTTTCCCCCATTGAAAGATAAAAATAATAGAAAGCGTTTCAAGTTCAAAGATCATAGGCGCCATTGGTCCATGTCATAAGATCATTTAATCTTTCGTGTCTGATCCCGAACATCTATAAATACTCCTGGAATAGGAAAAAACTTTCACGAAAAACAAAGTTATTATTTGCAGATAAAAAGCAATAACGAAAAATGGTTATTTTCATGAAATTGCCGAGTCATATACGAAGAGTTTATTTTTATATATTAAACAATTAAATGATTTCCATTCATGACACCTTAAAAAGTGGATTACACTTTGACACTAAAAGAATTCAAATACTTTATTTGAATGTAATATACTGTTGTAAAAAATACGAATAATGGAGCGTCTCAGTATCGCGGAAGTTGCAAGACGAAAGGATAAAAGACGACGTCGTGGCTGGACTGTTGTCGTCGGCCATGAAATTCGGTGAGTTTATTCAAAAATCAACGTTTTTCTAACGCTTAAGCCGGATTCCTATAACGAGAGAGAATATTTTTAAGCCCATGATATATGTCATGTTTTCTTGACGTGAAATATATCCCTTGCGCATTAGACTTATGAGGGTTGTTGGTAAATTAGACATACTATGGTACCGGCGTAAACTCCGAAGCTTGTGACACCCAAGTGTCTCCATCGATTGTGCGAGCTTGGAAACTGTGTCAGTTCGCTGCGTAGGTAGAAATCGATTTTACCCAGAGTTGTTGATAATTCCACTTAGGAAACACTGTTCAATTCGCAATTCTGCCATTCCTATAGTTGTCCTCTTTATCATCTATTAATATTTATAAAACTAAGCTTTTAATTCGACAATGACAGAATGTTTAGAGGTTTCATTAAATTTCAAACCACAAATAGTGTTCTGTTCCTTCAATGGATTCCCATTCAATAAAACATTGGAATACGTGTCTCTCATAGAGAGATGAATAAAAATCTCACGAAAGCTAAAAACAGATCTAAATATTCTCGAATAACCTGCACTTATTAAAAATCTTTTTCAAACTTATTTTCATTGTGGTGAGACATCCCGAATATTTCAAAAATATTCTTTTTGTTCCATTTACGAATCTAACTAAACACTCGCGAATGAGCGAAAGTTTAAAGTTCTAATGTTTAATGTTCATGCCAAACAACATTTTAGTATTTCTCGAGGTAGAAGTATAGTTGGATAATCCTAAAAAGTACAGACAAAAGGCTCAAATAGAGCGAGTTTTTTTCATTATCGTAATCTAGATTTGCATTTAATCGATCGAATTTTTTCGCACTTTTATATTACTTAAACAGAATCTACATCGCAGTACTCATCTCAATTGGACAAGTCTGACGTAAAATTCTAAAAATAGTTCTATATACGCAGAAAAAAGAAAAGCAAGATAATGGGAAAGGGTACGTGAACGGAGGAAAAGCGAAGAGAATGAGAGAAAAAGGGACTGGTAGGTGGAGGGATTTGGTCTGGTTGCCCGATAACCAGTCACCTCACCATGCCGCATTGTTGTAGCTTCCTCGTAACATGTGTGTCGTAGGCTGTGTGTTCCTGTCGTCCCCGGTCAGGATCGAGCAGACTCTCTGGGTCGCTTCGTCGGAGCTGTGGAGCTTACAGATCGATTCCATATCCTCCAATGCGATTGCACATTGCTTCGTGCTACATTTGTGTGTGTGGTGTGTGTGTGTGTATGTGTGTGTGTGTGTGTGTGCCTATGTACATTATTGTATATATGGCACGCATATGTGTATCATATGCATGATGTGAAATCAGAATGGCGTATCATTCATGAATAAGTACGAACCATTTCGCCCTATTAGCACTCCGGTAATAATACAATATTGTTGACGATGCGGTAACCGTACAATGAAACCACACATTTGATACTGCATGACGCGTGTAGATGTGCCATGTGTAGATTTTACACACTACACGGGATAACGATCGCAACTGATCAACAGAAAACGATCTGCCAGCCTGATGACTCCTGTTTCGGAATAATTAGACGTGCACGAGCCAATTTATCGCTAAAAATACACTTTGACACGTTCATATTACGGCGTACGAATACAAAACTCGGTTGAAAAACATTCTTGTCACGGAAATTTATCAGGTAAATCATTGCGAATAAATGTGAGAAACAAAGTATGCAATAACGTTTTTGAATAAAGTACTCTGTTGCTATTATTGCCGATTATTTTCTTGTTTAGTTTTGTTGAAAATATTTTTGATAATTGTGCATGAATATCTGAAATTTACCGTTTTGTTATATATTTCATCATTTGGTTTACACTTAAATTTAGCTTCTCGATCATTTTGATATGGGGATAGAAAACGCGTGATATTCGTTCGAATACTTGTTTTCATAGTGTGGATCATACCATCAGTTCGTCCTTTTGTTGTACGCCAGTTCATGAGCCATGGAAACTGGTTCGATGAGCTGTCCTCGCCCGGAATGTCTGGCTGTGACAGTTATATATGTCTAGTGACAATGTATAGTCCATGGATTTACACAGTACCAACACCGAATTATGCTCGTTCTGAACAGCTTTGAAAATTCGTAATACGGAATGAAAAATTCAGTTGTAATTTCCATTTTTATTTTCGTGTACCAAAATTTTGGAACACTGTTGTAAGTATCACAGTAAATTTAATAAAGAAATTGACAAAAAGGGAATTCTTTCATAAAACCGATGGTTTCATCAATTGGCGTTTTAACTTATTTTTGGCGTTAAATTTAAGACAAAAATAGAGCTCGAAGCTCAATTATTGGCATGATGTCTATACCAACAGTGAACTGAATAAATTCTTAGGTCGTGTTAACTTCACTTGGAAGGAACTTTTCGCCACTTCTAATCTGAATAAGTTATGTAAGCAAAAGGCAATGTGTTGTCAGTTGCTGCCAACGAGTCGGATGATTTTTTGTGGTCTTTCATGAATAATTCCATAGCTATTGGACTACCCACATTTACATGTACATTAAAACGCGGGTTTCAAAAACGGGGTGCTCGCGTTGAGCGATACTTTCATAGCGATGTATCATTTTAATACTTTTTATTTCATCCGCCACAAATGGGAGGTTCTCGTAACGGCTGCTTGCCCTGGTAAATCATGTGTGTACTGTTTGTGTTATCTCTTTTGAATATATACTTCACTACAGTACTTACATGCATACTTGAATAATATTCATGACTAAGTACGCCCTAAAGTTTACAGATTTCTTTTATTCCATAGAGAGAAAAAAAGTCTAGACTAATTAGCGTCTTAAAAAGACCAATCCTGGATAATTTATCGTCAATTTTTAACCGCATTTAAAACTTTTTTAAAAGGTCAAAAACAACCACAAGTTATGAGAGTACAAACTCATCGCGAAATAAATGAGGAGTCGTAAGGAAAAACCTGTTTCGCACATTTTGTTTTTCGATGAAATTTTCAATAAAATTTCATAAGTTCGAAATTGCGTTAAGGGATCATGGGACTATATGCGATCGAGATATGAATGGAAATGTCCCGGTAATGGGAATCAGTAGATCCTTGGAGTCAGAAGAGATCGTCGTGGATTTTAGAGTTTTATTTTCGTTTGCATTAAATTATACGATGATGATAAATTGTAGGTAAAAAAATGTAGGGCATATATTTCATAGGCTGCTGCTTGCGAAATGGGAATAATTGTAACATTACGATTTCTACCAGCTGTCACTGTTTTGTGTGTGTTGTTTTTTCATTATTTTTTTTTTTTTTTTAATATTCCACTCTCCGGAGCGTCAACTGAGTGAGCTCAATGTTTGAAGAAACATTTTTGAGATAAGGCACTTTTTTTTTTATACGCAATTTAATATTGTTCACAGTGAGATTATTCGTTTGTCATGTGAATCACGAAATTCAAATGGTATTCGAGTGCATGTTATCTCGCGATCACGAATGTCGGGCAAAAAATATGAGGTAAAGAATTCAACTACGTCATCTCTTAATTAAATTGAAGGAACGAGAAAATAAAAGAAATAAGAGAAAGAGAGCAAAAAAAGTTAACGTAATAATTCAGTTGGCTGGACCAGGGCATGCGAAAGAGCAGCTGATCAAATGGTGAACGCGCCCGTGCAGGGTAAAGAGAAGAGGGAAATGCGTGGAATATAATCGAAAGATCGGGGTCCCAGGAGCGATCGACCTATAGCTGGAGGCTTACGAACGTGAGGGAATTAATGACGTGATATGATGGACTTGTGGTGTAGAGCGTAGGATATTTTGGCTGAAGTTTGGTCCTCAATTACCTCAACCATTTTGACCCTTCCAAGCAAAAACAAGGTCTGGACTCTAACCTCTAACCAGGGAGATAAAGAATTCTACGTCATTATAATTTGATCATAACGACTTCGGTTTCTGCAGCAGTTCTCCCTGCACGTGTACCAGTAGTCGATGAGAAATGATTCAAAATTAAAC
Source organism: Campoletis raptor (assembly GCA_948107755.1). Classification (NCBI taxonomy): domain Eukaryota; kingdom Metazoa; phylum Arthropoda; class Insecta; order Hymenoptera; family Ichneumonidae; genus Campoletis; species Campoletis raptor. Next base: position 17,975,853 of record OX403622.1, read on the forward strand.
CGTCACCGTGAACATTATGTGCTCTGTCCTTTCCCATTTTTCTCGTCATTCAAATAATCGTACACTTCCAAAAATTACGAGCTCGAAGTGATGCTAGTTTTTCTAGTACTAATTATTAAATCTAGTACAAATTTTCTAGTACATTTGAGACAAAGGAAAATTGAACTGCATACTATATATTCCTTCTGCTTGTTTCCTTCACGTCAAAGTTATTGTGTTAGATCTTCGTGCGAAGATATAAGCATTTACTGGGTGACATACGAAAATTTATGCATTCACAAACCCTGTGAGTGTGTTTGGATATGGTGTGTGTGTGTGTGCAGGATCAGTGTCCTTGTAGGGATGCCTAAGGGGTTTCTCAATCGGTTTTCTCACGTTGAGCGCTCGAGCGCCAGATAGAGGCAATGCCTGAACGAGCATGGGGGTTGAAGAAAGTGCTTTTTATAGCACGTCCACGGATTTCATGAAGCCAGGCGTATTCCTACCGTTTGTACGGCCATGAAGACAAAAGGAAAGAGAAAAAAGGAATAGAGGAACAATGAAATAGAACGAGAAAGGGAAGCAAAAGAAAAGACGAATAAAAAGAAACGTTCCTTAGTCGATATATCTGTAGCTTTTCCAGTAACACGGAAGCGTGCTATGTTCGTTATCGGAGCTTACAACAATAACAGTGAAAAGCGAAAAAAATGGAGAAAGTGGGAGGACAACGGAAAAAGAAAAGTGCCGACTTTATTCTCCAGGGCTTTACTTTTTTGCCCTTCGTTCTCCAACTTAACTTGGACGACGAGTCAGCAAGTTTACTCCTTGATATAAACGTACTTCCATTTTTGGTTGTTACAGTTCGTTTTTTTTTTTATATGGCTGTGTAGGACACATCATTATTTTACATTTGTTACCCTAATGATTACACTGATGGCAAATTAACCGTATGAAAATCCTAAAATTCGTTGTTGGAAAAATGGAAAAGATCAAATGAAATATTTATTCAGTGTAATTCCAAAAAACTTTTCACACATTTGTTATTATAACACGAACATCTGAAAAAATCAATTACATAGATCAAAACATTTCTTCGCAGAGAATCGCAATCCTTGGAAAAATTTACGGGAACCCGTTTCATTTTTTTTCCCAATCAATGACGGACTATCCATCGGTTGGCGGACTACTCATTCCGATTCATTGAAACGTCTACATTCATATTTTTTAAATATCTTGAATGATTTCGGAGAATAACTATAAGTGGGATGTGTTTTTGTTCATTTTTGCGAATAATATTTTTTTAATTCTTCGTGTGCAGTGGACTTGAACTGCAATTCTATGCAGTGTTTATGGAAACGTCAGTGGCCTTTAATAACTTACATAATCGCTCGCAATTATTCTTCGGTTGAGAAAGAAAAATACAATGCTGATTTTTTTTCCTAGAAACATTAAAAATGGTTTTTGCTTTTTTGTTACATAAGATAATTTTTTTTTTTTTTTTTCATTTTATAACGAGAGAAGATGAAATACATATTTACGATTATTTCTGTTTCTTCCTTTGCGTTTGCGCTGTCGAGACTGGTTTTTGCTTCCCTTTCGCACCTTATGTTACATTATATTATTTTCATGTGCAACGTGAATGAGACTATCGTCACATTTTTGCCTCCTTCTCATCTCGGTATTGTTGTTCGTGCTGCGTTCAAAAATACGTGACACATAGACACATTCTCGTCGTAGACATTCTCCCGTTTCTACTCGTCCCAATATAAACATACATACACATCTTCGTACTTATGGATCTCAGTCTTACAGATATATTTTGTGTGCGACGTTGTCAGTTGCACGACGTGGTCCTTAACACTCTTTTTACTTTTGGCGACGCCAACATCATGAAAAAGAAAGAGGACGCAGCCACAATATCGTCAATTCAAGTTCCATGAGTCTCTTTCAAACAGAATTGCTTGGTATTCCAATGCTCTTTCTTCTTTATAGCAAAGAGCCTCTATTCGTTCGTTTTTTTATTCGGAGTTTACCGAGATCACGACGAGATGATGTTGTGCCGAAAACTTTTCGTTCTAAAATACATCGCGAATAAAAGTAACGTCAAATTCGCTGAGATCAGAAATTTCTTTATTTTTTTTTCGGTTTCATTACAGTTGGCATAATACAAAAACTACTAGCAAAGTTGAAAAAAAATGAAACGTTGCCTGTTCGTGAGCAAATTTAAAAATTGGTCAATTATACGAGGATCACAGTAAAAACTACGATTTTCTTCACCTTCGTATTTTGAGAAGATCTTTTCAGTGTAGAATTTATAAAATCTATAAATTTCATAAAAATTCTATTCCATTTTGGTCGCAAAATTTGAATTCTTTAGGTAACTACAGTCCTTGTTTACAAAAAAAAAAAACGTTCCTTAAAAAGACGTTCCTTGAAAACATTCCATTCGATGGAAATTGACAAGCAAAAACATTGATGAGTTCAACCGTCAGCAGGTTCACGAAATGTCGGCTACCTGACAGACTAAGTCTGGTAACATTGACGTAACAAGACGTCTCGTCATGCACGAGTAGTTTAATACTGATCTGTAAGAGACATGAATCAAAGTTAAGGAAGAAGAGAGATGGGAGTAAGCAAGTAGCGTAAAAGAGAGAGAGAAAGAGAGAGAAGGAGAAAGCACACCCGGCGCACGATGTTAGGCGAGTTCGATATAGAGTTCGCGACAGGGCAGCGAATCTACTGGCTCAGTCCAAGACCACGCGCCACCTCGTTCGGATGTTTCACTTGTCCCGCCGCTCGTGCTCGCTCTTGAAACCGCGCGTTGGCTTTGAAAAAATAACAGAAATATTTTTAAAAAACTGCGACTCTAAAAAGCTTAACCCGGAAAATTAGTTCTTTTTAAGGTTCCGAAATTAAATTGATTTCCATAAAGCAGTCAAAAGTCCTGGTTTCGTCAATTGATTGGACTAGTTGATTGAAGAAAAAGAACGAAACTGGGATTCTTCATGGAATTGTTGCATAAAAAAGGATAAATAAATAAACATATAAATCATTGTTTCGTGGCGTAATTATAAACGTAAAAAGATTTTCTGTTACCGCCGTGAGTGCAAAAAAAAAAAAAAACGAATTTTTGGATAATAGTTAGAAAAGGCGACGTTAAAGTGGATAATCCGGTTTGCTCCTACAATTTCCGTGGTTCTTCGACCGCTTGAAAATAATCAAATGAAATTTCGTAAAATATCACGTCGGAAAATTGCAGGTAAATACAGTAGCAGGTTTTGTATTTTTGTATGGAAAAAAATATCGAATAAATATGGTCGAAACATGGAGAAATAAGTAACGAGTCAACCAAACAATACCACGATGACTAATAAAAATCGTTTGCCGTTAATATTTTTTTCAATTTTTGTAGTTTTTTTAAGCAGCAGAGTGTCATTTTAAGGCTTAATGAGCTAATCAAAACCCCAGAATACGAAAATTCTAATGGATGCTTTGTTTTTTTTTTGTTTTTTTTGTTTTTTTTGTTTTTTTGTTTTTTTTTTTTTAATCATGGAATAAATAAATCATAAAAATAATTCAAAGTAATGGAATGGTTTTCTACGTAAATTGTTGACTATACACTTAGTTTCGCATTTTTTCTCCGTGTATAAAAACCATATGTATTCGTTTACTTAATGATAAACTTAATATTGTTTGTGAAATGTTTGTAAATATTGAGCACTTGGAGTCAATATAGCTGTGATGTGTTCAAAATGTGTGCAATCATGACAAAATCGTTAACCAACGAATAAATACGACGGGATGCGCCATATTAAAGGCTTGCGCATCTAGCTTCAGAAAAAAAAACGTATACCTCGAATCGTTCCGGGTATTGTAAAAAGTTAATTTAAAAATCGGAAATTTTAAGACGATTGATAATTCCATTTCGAATTCTTGAATCAACATTAGAAGTGATAAAATTTGTATGCAAAGAGCAAAGAAATCATATCTTCAAGTTTTTCTCGTACAATTCCTCACGAGTTTCTCGTTTGTTCAATTCTTCTGGCCTAATAAGTTGAGGAGAAAAAGAAAACATAACTCATAATAGCAGTGAGAATGGAATACAGAGCACTCCTCTTCGGATAAACGACGTTTTAACAGTCTTTGAGTCTCGCTGTCATTTGCTAGAGAGGATTTTTATGCTTCGGTAGACTTTATTAGCTCAAGAACCCTTTCTCTGCAACTTACCCCTCATTGTGTAAAAAGAATACAGACCTGGGAGTTTTGTAATGTGGTTGTTATTTATCCTATTCAAATATTTTAGCAAAAACAGGTGCATCTATGAAATTGAATAATAAACACTTTTGTATTTTTATAAATACTGAAAAATTCTGGTGGGAATGATTACAAAATTTTATTATAATAATTTACTTCGTATCTATGGATTGAGCTCAGTTTGGTTAGCATAGTTGCACTCAGCTGAATCGTCTGTACGAAACGTAAACATAAAAAAAGCAGTTCATTACTGAAATTACACCACGTGATGTTTACTTAATGTCACTTTTCCATCTCATATTTGTCTTAATTTTCGGTTGACAGAAAATCACTGTATTTACTTTCGACATGGACAGCTGCTGCTTTCGCATAAAAACCTTTTCGGAAGATATTGATTATAAAAACAACATTTTTTTCATTTTATGTGACCATCAACATTAACGAGATGAATCACCGAAAAAAATTTCATTCCTGAAAGAATAACAGACTTTTTTCGTTTATTTTTAATTTTTTACAGAATTTTTGTAATTTTTTTTTATTAAAACTTCAATTCGTCGATTCTTCTGTTTAATAATTAAAAATCACCAGTTTGGTTTACTACATTTTTCAGGCACTGGTTGTGCCCCATTACATTAATCATTTTTATATTTTATCCGGAATAGTTCGCTGTTCAAGGCATTTTCGAAAATATTGAAGAAAACTGTATCAGAAAGCGTTGTGAAAACTTTTTTTCAAATCATCATGGTTTTTATTTTAGATTTTCTGTTGAGTAAAAAGACTGAATGAAATTTTATTGGTGCCTAGGAATGAAGGTTTTGTACGAACTCGATTACTCGCTACGAAAACAGTTCTATTGAAATTTGAACTTTTTTGTTTCGAAACATAAAATGAATACTGAGGTAGCATATCCAACAAAAGATGAATAATTATCAATAGGTATTAGTATTTGTGTGAATTAACTGTACACAATAGTTGGGAATAATTTTTTTATTTCCATATTAATGAATTCAGCATTATTTGCATCAGAAATCACGAATTTTAAATATAAAAGGCAATTCTATTTGATTTGTTACCCTCGCTCGTGGAGTTTTCGCTAATTTGCAATTACATGAAAAACCCTGAACCTTTTATTATTGTATTTATGCATTTTCAGCCGTTCATATTTTTCTTTCGAAAGTCTTTTCCGTGATCAACGCATATGATCAGTTTTATGTTCGTTATGTTCTTGCTGATGGTGCTAGGTTGTAGAAAAATCCAATTATGTGTGGGCAGCAAGACTGTATCTTCATTACCTATTCTACTATGAACACACGTAGAAATACAGCAGGAAAATAGTTTGTCCGAATTCTTTGCGAATCTGAAACAGCGTTGCGTCAGTTCGTATAGACTTTTTCAATACGAGAGCTATGATGCGATTTGTGTGACATGCAACGCTATCGCACCTACGTTATCAACGGATACATGCAACAGTTTTTTAAATTTATTTCGGATTCGAAAAATTCAATGGTTCGGTCTACAAAGGTGAAGTTTACGGAACAACAATGCTTCATCGTTCGTGTTTATCCCCGGGCATCTGTTTGTTTTCAATATGAACGTGACTTTTACATGGAGATAAAATTATTTACAATTGTTTTGATGAAATAATTATTCTGCGTAGAAGTATCATTCTAGAACATTATTTTTTTTCTAAATATTCTTGTATACGTTTGTAATTGATTTACAAATTTGATATTTCCAGAGGGTTGTAAATATTTAAACATATTTTCTGCAAATTTGAACATCTCCCGAACATTTCGAATCTGAAAAAGAAATCACTCTGTGTGACTCGATTGAATTCATTTAATTTGTCCTGTCACAATTGCGAATATTCAATAAATATGAATTAGTGGAAAATTATTCATATTTGATCCAAGCTTAACAGGAGGAACAAATTTTTTACATAATAAAATTTCCTCCTGAAATTTTCCAGCTTTCTCGGTTTAATCGGATGTTAAAGATGCGCATGCATAAATTTCAATCCGCATTATCTTCCGAGTTGTTGGCAGAGACTCGAATATGAACAGCCCAGCAAAGATGGTCGCGCAACTCTTCTATAGTATTCGTGAAAGTAATTCATTATTTTTAAGCTTTGTTAATTATTATTATTGAAACACGTTTCCTTCATAGTAAACAACGTGTTTTTAGTAGATATGAGTGACGTTAAATCTCTGAAGAGTTATCGATTTCGTAAGAAGAATAGAAGGGAGTGGAAAGGGATGAAAATGGGGTTGAAAGAGAAAAAGCGAGTCGGGATAAAAGGATGGCATAAACATGCACAGCCAAGAGGGTCGAATGCCTCAGGCATCCGGAAAACGTGGAGCATGACATAAAACGGGATCTGTATGTTTTTCGATCAAACTCTTGTTTAGATTTTTCAATTTCTAGGGATTTTTTTTGCTTTACATTTTTATCTGCCACTCTGAGGTTCCATTTATTTCATTGATTTTTTTCATACTCTTGAACGTATTTTACCATCACTAGAATATATTTAGATGAAAAAAAAACTGTTCAATGATATTGGAATAAAAAAATTCACGCATAACTGATAGCAAAGTAGTGCTCATTATTCATTAAATAGACAATCGTCAAACGTTAAACATTTCTCTCTTCAACTGAAGACTATTTAATTGTTTCGAATTGAAAATCCATCATAATTTTGAACAGTGGCTCGGTTAATCACTACTCCATGCAATGTCGTGCGATAACGTACAGCGAAAAATAGTTCTCAATCGATGGAAATTCCGTAATCGTAAATACGACTGTCCCGTTTATCGTGGAATGTAAATACGATTGTATGTGTTTGTCCCGACGCCTTTTTCAGACCGCGTTTAATCCTTAACCTCACTTTACTATTTCTGTTACTGTTTCTGTGAAACTCTCCAAAGTGTTGCTAAGGGAAACTCTGTGTGGGGAGCATTGCTCACAACCGTTCGTTTCTAATGCACTGCACTGTGTCTCGTTTATGCGAAGGGCTAGAGAAACTGTTGAAAACCCGGCTGATACAGACTCCTAATTTTTTTTTTGAGTTTCAATTGGTCAGCACCATTATGGACGCACAAAAGCTGCCTCCTACTTTATAGTGATTGAAACACAAGCCGGTGTATCCTACTCACCCACACACCGACCGCGCACCCATCACTATCGGTCTATATTCCGAAATGAAGCATTGGATTTAAAATGACAATTCAAAAAACAGGCAATCCATTTGTGTCTTAATTTCACTTGGCTTTAAATTTGGCATTAGATAAATTATACCTGCGCAGTCTGTTGTATTCCCGAAAACGATACTCCTGGTGAATTTGATCGAATCCCAAAAGAGTGGGACTAGATGGACGAGACTCGAAGTCTCATGAATTATTAACAGATGCAATGCAAAAAAGGGATCGGAAATTTTTGGGTTCACGGTGCGCTACGATCCACTATTTTTTTTTTCGATGGGAGAAACGAAAAAAGTATGAAATTTATAGGTTACAAATGCCGGAAGAAAAAAAAGTAAAGCCTCTCAATCTCGCTCTCGATGCAATGGGGAATCAGAACATGAACATCGAAATAAATTCAAATGCAAATAAACGAAGAAATGTAGGAAAAGAGGCGATTCTCGAGCAATCGAGAGATTTACAGGTGCATGTGTACTATACACACTTGTTCTTAATGGCATCAATCCACAATCTTCGTTCAACCACGAGACTTCAATATTTTATTCCCCAACGTGGGAGATGAGGAAAGCTATGGGATCAAAGGAATCAAAGGATTTCCAGTTTCGACCATCTTCTTCGTCCAGCCCTGTTTTTCCCACTTCACAGACTCGCGTCATTGGGTAATACACCCACGGATGGTTTTTATCCAACATATAGCGAAGACCGGAAAAAAGTAGGGTGTCTAAAAAAAAAATTGAGGTTTTTTCAATCCAGCACATAAATCGTGTGTGCATCGTATGCAACACTAAATCCAAAATTTGGTTGATTTCGAAAGTCGACCTAGCTTGTATTGCCTATTTTATGAAATTTATTTTTGCAAACTGCTAGGACATGTATGTTTTCCCGTCAAACTATTTCGTGGAATAATAAAAAAGGATGCATATGGAGAAAAAAACCTCATGGATGAGATCCATCAACGTCATAAATTTATCGATTATGGACTAAAAGAAATGGAGAAAGTTCATTTTGGAATAGATCAACAAATCCTTCTCCACCTGGTACTCCACTTTCCTCCGGCCTCCCCTAGAGACATACGCACATATATATGACCAACGAATAAGAAACATGCACCTACTGTGCTGGAGAAGGGGAGATTCTATATATATTATTAGAAATGGTAGAGATTACCACACTTTGAAGGAGATGCGATCTTACGAATATATTATCTGGAGCATTGGTTACTTTTCCAACACCCCGTTTCGAATGAAGACCTTTATTTTCGATAGTGATAGGAATGTCGGTTACGAGAGAACTCGTAAATCGTATGAGGGAGAGTCATCGTGTAAGGAAAGTCGCTTCCAAAAGTTTGGCAACCTTGTTCGAAAGCAAAATGAGAAAAATAATAACTTTCAGCGGGAAGCGATATACAAAAATATTCAGTTTCCGTTATTCAATGTTGTGTGTTACGAAGTTATTGTTGCAAGAAATCATGCTACTTTTGGCTTCTACTCGCTTTAACTTCTTCAGGAGTGAATGAGTTTTTTAAGAGGCTAATAAAAAGGAATTTAATGCTTAATATTTCAGAGAGAAAGATACATTCGAAAGATACGGAATGAAGTGCAAGCTCCAGTTATCGTCAACGTTCCGGTTTAACGATTTTATTTCGAGTTGCTTAACTTTATCACCGTCTTAAATTCAAGAAATGTAGTAGATTTTCGTCGCCATTTTATGTTTTGAACACAGATATATCAAAGGACTTATTATGCATATGCGATCAGAGTTCTTTGACGCGAGATTCGTTCCTACGAAAATGTAACTTTACGTAAGGAAAATCAATTGGTTTAGAATCACACTGGTGCCATCATAATTGAATCATTTATTTCTAGAGGACCTACGATATATTTAGAATAGCAGTTTAAGTTTGAAAAATATAAGGAACACGAAAAAACATGAAACAAAGAAACCTGCGTGAATTTTATTGAACGACCATTAAGTTTTAATAATCGTAAACATTAAAGGTTATGAACATTGAGAACTTTGCCGAAATTCGATTTTATAAAATAAGAAAATAAAAACAGCAGAAAGAAATATTCGAATCATACATGCGAAATATCAATTGGAACAGCAGTAAATCTGACGTATGTTATGAAGAAGTACTTTTTGTTCTTGTAAGAAAATCAATATAAAATCATAATATCCGATGACTGTACTGAATAGTCTAAAACGAAGCATTTGTGAACGTTGCTTCCAATTGAGTGGTCAAAACTGATAGAGTTCTTGTCAAATAATTATATTAATTGCTATTCTCTTAATATAATTTCTCGTAAGTGTAACGTTATGATTGTATTGAATTGAAGTTCAGAAATAATCATAAAAAATTGGATAATCGTATGGTTAACATTATTATAGTATTTTGACATCTGAAATCATGTCTGCTGTTAGTCGCTACTGCACTTTTTTGCATTTTACTGGGTCATAGCATACCTAGATCCCTACAATGCGGATGACACACCCGCATAAAATCCAGGTGTCGCGAATCGATCGCAGTAGTGATTCGGGTCGAATGTTATCGCCATTTGCATACGGAAAATAGTTTTTTTTCTTCTTCTGGCATTGTGTGCCAGTTGAACATATAGCAATAAGACCGTGTACGAAAATACGAGCGAAACGAAGCATCGAGCATTCACGTTGACAATGAATGCGTGTCGTCGTTATACGCTCTACACAGTAGCGCCCGGACGTTTAACTTTTTCCTGTCGTTTGTCTACTGAGTCACTTTTCACGTTCATTAATTGAACTTTATGGATTGTTTTCGCAATACAGATATCTATGTATTAATATATATATCTATTTACATTGTTCATTCTGATGAGAAAGAGTGGCGTATCGAATAATGAATATACGTGACGTAGAAATAGAGAAAAATGCGATGCATATAAGATTACTTGAAGAATAACTTCCTTGTTTTTCATGCAATAGCAATTCGCTTTCCGTCTCGTCGTTTATTCAACATTTTCATTACACTGAGTCAGAAGTCGTTTTATTTAATAGGGAACAAATAATGATGTGGATTAAATCGTTGAATATCAAAGTAGAGTTTCAAGGTAGAATAATCTCACCCCAGCATTTTTATGCAGAACTTTCAAAAATATTGAGGACACATTCAGGGCGATATGATGAAAGTACTCGCAAAATTTTAAAAGGATTCACCCTCCCGAATTCGTGTTATTGGCAATCAGAGATTGCCACAGTTTTGCACGCGTTCTTATGGAGAACATTACACAAATTCACATTTCACGGTATAACTCCGAAAAATTTCTACAGATTCTTTCCTTTTCTTTCTCACTTACACGGGAATATAAGATAAAGTTGTTCTATTAAAATCAAGAATTTTGACCATTTAGTTCCAGAGATACAGCGATACAAAGTAAAATCTTTGTGCAATAAATATCGGAAAGCTGATTATTTATCAAACTCTAAAATGCATTGTAGACGTTTTTCCTGAAAATTCTTATGTTTTTACATTCCTTCAAGAAATATCAACTAAAATTATTAAATCATTCGGGAAGTTAAGTATCAAAGTTTCGAAAAATAAACCGGAGAGTTTACTTTTGAACGTAGCTACTACCTTAATGAAAAGATATCAACGGTATGTATTTTGATCATCTCTGATTTCACAGAACAGTAGATCAGACGAATTTCTGTCAAATTTTACAGAGACTTTGTGCTTCTATTGTACAACAAATTTGAAACGATTTATTCAATTCTTGTTCGGGAATATTTTATTAACTTGAAGAAAAAAAATGGTGGTTTAGTTGAAAATTCTTAAGACTGTAGTTGTTTGTTGAATAAATCTGGGACTGGAATATCGAATTCAATTATCGTGGAACTCGACAAGTTTTTACTGCAACATTCAACTCAAACATTCATGCATAATGAGATAATTAAAAAACAACATTTTATGACGATTGAAGACGGACATTAACAACCGCAGAAACATTCGATGAGAATGATACGTTTTATAAGTTCCCCAAATATCTCAATTGACTGCAGCAATTTAATGAATGAAATGTATAATTCAATCTGACGCAAGTAAAGAAAATCCAAAGGTGGAATAGCACAATAAAATTAGTATGGAGCAGTCCATGAGAAATATAAAATTTAAGAGAAGCATTTTCGCGAAAAGCGTTTTATGTTAATGAAGAAAAAGTTTCTGGGAATTCAACTACTCTTAATCGCAAATGGACTTAGCTGGAAAGTTGAAAGATTAATTAATTGGGAAAGAGGTTTTTTGTTGATAACGATTTCAGTATTTTATTCTTTTCTTTGATGCCAAAACTGTGATCGTTTTTTTCGAGATGGAGATGGGTGAGAATAAATTGAGTGCAAAATTTGATTAACAATTTTTGTCGGTTTTCTTGCCTCGCCTCGTTACTCTTTTTTATTCATTTCAGTTGAAATACGAGGGCGTATTAATGTTAGGTGAGAAAATCAGTGTAACGCTTCTTGTCGACAATTAATTACTGGTACATGGAGGACCGTTGCAGCAAAGAGATCCTACTTTGACAGAATTCTATTTTGAATGTGTAAAAAATACTTGTTTGCCACTTTGATTGTTGCTCTGTGACCGGAATAATGTTCTTCAGTGAATGTGGTATTTCGCGACCAAGTTCCTTCATTTTATAAGGTCGACCCAGTTAGAAAAAAGAGATCTGGCAGGAAAGGAAGCACGAGCATTGCTTTTACTTAATTCGGTCTCAATGTAATTAAGAATTAATTTGCTTAATCAAACTGTGAGGTTATTATTCACTCACTCAAGATTGCTACTGCCAACGTCTTTTCAACGATAAGAAATATTTAAAAAGGCTTCCAACGCTTATACAGAAGGCGATGTAAAATTTTGGTCCAATTTCTCTGCTGAAATGACCTTGCAATAACCTGAAATGACCGTGCAGTGTTTTCTGAGAATTTATTTTCCATTTTCGCTGACACTGAGTTTAAGGAAAAACCGAGCCAATAGAAGACCACAATATCAACGGTATTTGGCGTCGTCAAAGATAGGATGGCTGTCGTCCAACTTGAAAAGTATATATTTTTTTTGCCAACGTAAATTTCTTAAACTAATGAACTTCTCCATTCGTTAATACCTTTCTTTGTGTCAGCAAAAAAATACCGCAGTGTTCAGGAATATCAACAGTCGAAATAAACTCCAATTTTTTTCTTTTTCGTTTCATGAATTTTATAACGTAATCGAAGAGCAAAGAGACCACATTCAGTCTGTGGTCGAGTCTGACAGTCGATAAAATATATACGAAGTACTGACATGAGTATCGTTTACGTGTAGGAGTTTGCCTCAACGTAAAAACATGATATTCTGTTATGTTTGACAGCCCATGCACATGAGAATCGTGATATGGTTCCTGATATATATTTTTCATTCGTATAATACTCTCTTTGCTTTTGAGAGTGGCAAAAAGTGTTTGGTAAGTATTTCTCCATCCTAACGTTCACATACCCTCGTCTGTGCACAAATAAGAAATAAATACTGAAGATTAACCTCGACCTGGTTTCAATTTTGTTAGTTTTTTTTGTTTGTTTGTTTAATATGGTATCCGTTAGAAGCTACAAAAACCGAAATACTGCATGTTCAAGCAATGAAAAAGACATTATTTACGGGGTGAGGATAAGTAGACTCGAGCGAAATAATTGAATTTTTTTCTGATTCTGCATTTTATCAAATCGGAATATATCTAACTCATCATCCACAGAGAATATTCACTTTCTATCAGTGGAATAAAAATATCTGTAGTGTTTGGTAGGAGCATGATACAAGCATAGGAAATGCGAAAAACTTATATTTTGTTACCATGTTGGTCTCAAACACGGCAAATAAATACTACCACGAATGGTTACGATATTCACTTGAAATACAACATTCAATATACAAACAACTCACCGTATGAGTATAATTTAATAATATGGACGAAATATATAAACTAAACTTTCAGTCCTCGAAAAAACCTTCCAAACCATATAGTTGATAATTCATTAACCTACTATTGTATAATTAAAAACGGTTGGCATTTAAAACTGTTTATTCCATTCCCTTGTGCTTGTTTTATCATTCTTAATCTTGCTAATTTGATTAAACGATATACTTACAACGGTGGACATTAACGAACCATTGTTGATGCATAAATGATTTGCTTCTTTGAAGTAGATTCATGCGCATACGTTCATTAATACCGGATGGCAAATTAGTCCATTACATCGCTTGTGCGAAATAAATCCAGAGGGTAGGTGGTTTCAGGTATCGTGTTTTTTAATCTTTTTTTTTTTCAACTCTTTGTCACTGTGAATGTTCTCTCTCGGTGGAGCATTTCAAGCCGAGCTTTTTCGAGGTCGAGAATTTCCTCTTGACTTAGTGTGTCATTTTGTAGATGATGGTGCCCATGGGAAACGATAGAGACATTACAAACGGGCGTGGCTTGCACTACGCAGGCTCAAGTTGGCGCGAGTAAAATATTCACGACGCTATGCGCGGGAACTTTCTTGTTAACCCTTTCCGCCATGATTCCTCTCTCGTCTTCTTTTAACTTTTCTCCTCTGTGTTCTTATCTCCTTTCATTTGACTTATCATCGGAGCTAGAACATTCCATTTTTCTAGGGTGCAATGTCGCAGGGATTGAATTCTCGAACCCCATTGGCTTACGGTTCACTCATTTTTCATCCTGCAAGTTCACTCTACTACGGAGTGAGGTAACGCGAGTCAATGAGCTTGTTGTCTTCAAACTTGAGTTGCAGCAACTTGACGAAATCTCTTGACTTGTAAACTTGCAGAAACATTGTGCTCGTAATTCCGGTATTATTCGCAAAGGGAAGGGAACAGAAACAGATTGAGAGAGGGAGAAAGAGGAGAATGATGTGGAGATAAATGCTAACATGCGAGTTTATGGACGAAATAGCCATTTGACACTTTTTGCTTCTCAACTTCATGATATATTTATACTCAAGGTGCCACTTTCAGTCTTTCGGGCTCGACGACGAGCGTCGGAATATCTCGTTGTTCTGCTTACGAATGAAGCCTAAGCTTGCCACTAAGCTATCGTCATTCAATTTGCAAAATAAATGTTTCCTAAAGTTCCATAGCATTTGAAGTGTTTTGGGTAACTGAAATAAATGCAACTTTGAATGATCTATTATCACATTCTTATAAACGTGTACATCGTAAATTGACAAAAACGAAATTGATAGTCGCATTTCGTTTCATTCCTAAATTGTACCATCTTAACTGTTCGAATTACTTTTTTTCCGAGCCGAAAGAAAATCACAAACTAACTCCATGCAAAAAACCATACACCAAAAAAGAATACACAGATTTGGTCCCATTTATCGGAAAAAATATGTTATGCTCCTTCAGTCGCTCGAATACTCCAAAACTACACTATTTTATTTAATATAAATATGCTTATGTTTTTTTTTTTTTTTTTACGGTATTATTCAAAGGGATGGCTATACATTATCACTCGAGATGACACAGTCACATGTGAATCTTTAAATGAAAATCGTGTATCAACGTTCTACGTGAATATTGAAGGGTGAATGATCGCCCATAAATTGGGATCTTTGAGATTGATTAGTGGATCGACGCAATATTGTTCACGTGACTGAGAAAATACGAATTTTCGAAATTCAGGATGAGCTCAGGATAATCCTTCTTTTTGGAGATTACGAAACCCTTAATCACGTGGTTCATGGAAGATTATACAGGGGTGGAGATTTGAGAGCTTTATCGTCAGTCTTGTAAGCTTAACAATTCCACCAATTTCTGTATAAGGTCGTGTATCCCGTTGATGTTGGGTTGATGTTTAATTAAAGCTATTAGTTTGAGTAGAATTTTGATAAGAGCGTAAAATAAAAATTTCGCTCTAATTTTACAAACAATTTTTTTACTGACAACGATCAGAAATTCGATGGAATCCTAAATTATTTGCAATTAAATCAATTTACAGAATGTTCTTATGATTATACCATGCAAAAAAGACTGTTGAAAAAAAAAAATTGTTGTTGAGCTTCATTAACAAAACACTAGAAGAAAAATGAAAAAAAATGTTTGTATTTCTGTTGAAATCGTTTTTCTCTTACTCTTGCGACATCCATCTCCTTTAAAACTCTGTAATATTTTTGCTGCAGAACCATTCGCTACAGTTGAATTTAATGTTGCTTGAGTATAACTGTCTTCACGCGTCTCCAAAGAGATTTTCTTGAAAAATTTGAACGAATTTCGAAAGTGACCCTGGATCCTTTTCTCCCACATTTGTGACCGCGTATGTATGTACAGAGTCACGTTCACACATATACAAAAGTACATACGAATATAGATTTCCTGGTGGCCTTTATCCCTTGGCTTGTTGTAGTTCTGGCAGATAGCCCAACAAAACGATATTCTTTTGCCATACTGCTCCTTCTGGTATCGTACGGTCTCCTATTCTAGTTCAGATCCCTTGTGACCCAAACCACTTTCTGGTGACACTTCGTGAAATACGCGAGAGTATCTGCAGATGATATTCAAGCTGCCGTCCGTAATTATTGAATGCGAATCAATGGTGTACAGTCCATCAGACTTCGTGTTGACTCTTTTTAATTCAAAATGTGTTATCATTTATTTTCATTTTACCATTATATTCGATTCAGCATGGTTTTAGAAAGAAATAATGGATCATTCTATAGCAATATAACGTTACATTGTTCCTTTGACATCATTTGCGAGATACAAATTGAATTTGATAGAATGTTGTAGTCCGTATAATTATGCGAAGTAATCTGCACTTAATCCGACGCAGCTAACTGGAGAAGCGAATCATACTATTCAAAATTCATGGGATGGATTCGTGAATACATCTATTATTCATATTTGTGCAGCATCCATGTTATATTTATAATTAACATAAAATAATTCGTGAGCTATTTTAATTAGTACGAGCCCAAAGAAATCTCGTAGACCTGCGTACGTTACAAGTGTAAATAACTGAAGGACAGAAGTTCTTGATGCACTAATGCTAAATTGTAAGGGACGCATACGTTGCACAGAATCGTTAAACGGCGAAGGGAGCAGATTCTCATGGCGATTTACATCTTACTACAGTTTTAAGTGCCAATTGGTTGCGGTGAATGCAGTACCATTCGGTAACATACGTTTGTACTAAAGTTATCGTGAGACTAAATTCGGCTAAATGCCAACATAAACCACTTCACTAATAGCCTGTATAAAACGAGAACGAGACAACTATGCTCTACCCTATGAAAAATAAAAGCATTAAAATATATATGTCACTGGTTCATGATCGTAATAAAATAAATACCAAATATACTCACGACTTTGTGAAATGATAAATTACGAATAGCCTAGCAAGACATTATTCCGTCAGTCCTTAAATGGCTGAAGCAATACGATACTTACGAAGGAAAAATAAATAAATGAAATCATACACTCATTTGCTCCATTCCCGACGTGAGCCACTCGACTCTCTCCAGTTTTATCCACAATAAATGAGACAGGCACTGCAGGTTACTGAAATGCGTGTAAACTCCTCGATTAACACTGCCGCGTTATGTCTTTTAAACGCCGGGAGAGTCGCCGGGAAATCATGATTATTTCTTCCATTTTGCCTTTTTTGTTACTACAAAATAAAATCACGACAGGAAGAGTATGAAAATTGACAGAAAAAAATGACATCATTTTTAATGAATAAACGAGGATCAGGATGAAATGTTCATTTTTCATATTATTAACTATTTCATATTCTAAATTATAACTTTAAATGTTGCTTCTCTATTCTGAAGAATGACATATTCCATAATGTGTATGTTTTATCCATTACTAATTGTTAACGTTCGGTTAGCACAGGTTGTTGATTTTTTCCTCATTCAATTTTTTTAAAAGCATTTCGTTTTGCTTCCTCCACAAACTTTTTCGTACTGTGCTGTTCTGCAAAAATACTGAATATGGCAACAGAGTCTGCAATAATGTAAATGTATAGAGAACGTTCTGCATGATATATAGAGATAGCCAATATTATTCGAAAAAACATGAAAAATTGGTTTACTCAATCGCACAGCAGTTAGGAAAATCCAGCAGTTATTAGAGGTAGAAAAACACACGAACTGAAAATAAAACCAAAAAACTGTTTCGTACCAAGGAAAGAAATTACATCAAAATACCAGTCGTTTAAAAAATACATTGTTTTTTGCACAATTGGTAATTTAAAAATATTGAACGTTCATTGGAAAAGTTAGTTATTGAAGATTATATGTGACTCATAAATGGATATCATGAAATCTGGTTATTGTGCATATGCATTTTAGCAGATTTCTCGCTTGAAAGTTAACAAATTTTGTCAATCATTATAGGAATCAATGTGAATTCAATTCAACAGACAAAATGACAGTTCATTCATACACGTTTAACGATAATTTGCGGGAAATGGAAAATCGTAGAAATTCGAATGTCAATTAATAGAATTTCGATGTCGGAGACAGGCATCACTGAGCAGCATGTCAAAGAGGAGAATTAGCGATTCAATTCAGAGGAACTCAACCATTGCACTGCCGTCTACACAAGAAGGCGAACAGGATTGCGATGTACGTCGCGAAATGAACAAAACGAATAATTGATTTGACAAGAGGGTAAAACGATCTAAACAGATTGAACTATAGATAATATTCAAAGATATATATCAATTTCATATAAATTGCAAACTAGAGAGAAAAACTAAAAAAAAAAGCACATTTGTTACAGATCATTTAATGCTCATTGCTACTTTAACATTAAATAGTGAAGAATAAAGAATGTTTTTTTAATGTCATTCTATCCACGGCGGTCAATGTCATTCAAGACCCCTGCTGATTCCAGGATGAATGTGAAGTGTGGAAACAAACAAGTAATGCTCAGCCTTATGCTGTTTAAGCGTTAAATGCTCACACTCGCACGTTTTTTCCTTTCACTCAAGAATATATTCTTTAGGAATGTTCTTGTGACGGAAAGAGTTAAATATATTGCAAGAAAGGGAAGTAACATTGCGATCTTTCATGGCAGCATGAGCTTTGCTGACAAAACACTAACATGGTCCGAAGCGACGAACGAGAAAATATACAATTTCGATTCTAGGCGGTGTTTCTCGATTCTTCGAAAGCGTTAAAATGCGACTGGATGTGAAAAATGTTGAAATAAAACTTGCTCGTATGTGGAAACGTTCGACTTGTTTATCTTCTAGGATGAATTCGCAGTATGTATACGAGTGCAGGAGACTTTTATTTAAGTTAAGCTCACGTACCATAAGGATTCAGCACATTCCTTGTAAGAGAATTTCTTTCATTAAGGGGAGAATGTGGTCGGAAAAGACGATTGTACAGACGAACTGTCCATGACAAAGAAAATATCGAGATGCTATTTATATTTATATATACGTCTGGGCTCGATACTACCGATCTGGTTACATACCACCATGACCTACGGCCACATTCGAATACCTTTTACGCCGACAAATATCTCTTTTTCTATATCGTGCGAAGACAACCAGTAGTGGTAAACAAGTTTAATCGATATTTCGTTATGTGTAGGAATTTCTTCGTTTGAATACAGCATTATATTTATACTAGCTGTGCCTACAGCTTCGCCTGTGGCTAGAGATATCGTTATTGACGCAATGGTGATATTAATAATGATAATGAACCAAATTATCGAACCTCAGTATTGAATAGTGATGAAATTTTGAAATTTATCATGAATTGACAACAGTAACTTTTTTCTGTTCATAATTTGAATCCCAGCCACCCTTCTTGCTTTTTGTTTTCGCAATATCTCCATAGTGGTATGTCGTTTCTTTTTTAATTTCTTATTTATCTGCATTTTTTTAAATTACTGCTGCATTTTTTATGTTCGACATTGAAGGAACAGCAAAAAATTTGATTTTTTATTAGCATTTCCTTAATGAAATCCGTTCAATGGTCGTTGAGTAAAAAGTTGCCAAACACATTTTATTTTGCGGTCAAGATTTCTATTTATAGAGAGAAGAAAAGAAGAGAAGATCACTACTTTGTGTTTTTTTATCGTTGTACAAACCGGCTTGGAAATTTCCATCTATATTTTGTCTACCTCGAAAACAAAACAAAATTTTTGTTATCGAAGGAAAAATTGGTGATCATCATTATAAAAACACGTGCAACTAATTTTTTGTTTAGATTCCTTCTATAGTTTGTGTTGTCCATTATTTTATCACGATTTTCATTCTTAAATCAACAGCAACTTGTTACTGATATAACTTTTCAGATAAATGTTATCTTTTTGTTTAAAAATAGTGTGGTTATAATTTGAATCAGTCATCTCTAAATAAAACTCTCCAGATACCGTTTTTCAGACGAATAATTAAAAAATTAGAAAAAGTTAATTTTGTATCATCTAAAATCATTTTAGACTGTCGAAAAATATGGAGCTGTGTCATCAACACTTGATCCTTAAAATCACATGCATATCCTGAATATACATCTGTTATTAATTATGCTTTTGTTAGTGATGGTCGAGATTATAATGAATTGAAACTTTTGAATAGCTATTAACAATATTACATCATATAAAAAAACAATTTAACTTCTGTGCGATTGAGTTGCGATCGAGCGTATGACGAAGTTACAGTTTTCCCGGCATTTAATTTACTTTGAACCAGGTTCGCTCGCAAGGAGTAGTGTGTAATAGATTGCGGTGTACTTGACAGGGAGAAGCACATAACGCAAATACGGGCTTGGATATTGTACCTGTGTGCACCAACAGCTGTAGGAGTGCGTGCTTATGGTTCGTACCGGTCGACCCTTAACGTAATTTTCTCACGTACACCAGAAATTTAAAGCTGTGTTCCACCCTCTCCCAGTTTTCGCGTGTACTGCTTGATACGAATATTTTGAAAATTCCATACTACCCAAACTTTATTACATCGACGTTCCTAGTGAAATGAAACTCCACTCGTCGTTGCATACGATTTTTTTTTTTATCGCTTTATAACTGATAAATACACTGGAATTTTATATAACGAACAAATCAACGTTCAAATTCCGGGTCATAGAATTTTATGAATATTTCTTCTTCTGTTCGTTGACTTAAAACTCGTAACGTGAATCAGTTCCCATTAGCTTTCAATGTGATTTCGTGATTACATACAATAACTCAACAATTTGTTGAGTTATTTGACATCGTCTATCTATATTTATGGCTTTTTACAATACGTTCGTTTTTATTCATGAAATCTCTTGTCGTCGTTATATTGATGAAATATTTTGTTGAACGATCTGGACATAATTTTAACCATCTGCGTTGTTGATCCACCCAATAATTTGGTCACGAAATCAACCAAACATTTTGTGTCATTTGAATATAATTCAGTTGAACGTATTTACCAAAATGATTCGAGCCTAAAAACCAAATTTCAACCTTTCGAACAAAATCAGTTTTTCAGTGTAAGTGATGTGGGATATTACGAGATTGATGGCGACATGTGAATTATTCTTTATTTTCTCATTTGGTTACACGGAAGTCAAAATTGTTTGAATTTAGTTGCTGATGTAACTAGAGCGGAATCGGGAGTGAAATGGATGCCAGAAATTGGGGTCTTTTCGTTGCAATCAGTTATAACGTCATTTCGGGTTAGTCCGTGGTATTATTCGTTACCACAGCCATTCAAGCAGCACTTTGAATCCACAAATCTGAGCTGCACACGATAGACCATGCTCAAGTAAGGCACTCACAAACGGGGTGGTAAGAGCACGCCGATATAACTTCAAACTAGCTCAACCTTGGATTTACTCGATCGATGACCTTACTTGATCGCGCGTAACATGCGACATGCTATCCTCAATTCTCAACTCAAGCAACAGTGGCAAAAGTTTTCTCCTTAGATTACACACACAACTAACCTACTTTTTCCACCCTCCCTCCCCCCCGCTCCTTTGATTTATTCAGAATACTTTGTACACGTAAAGCGTACGATGCTCATTGTATAATTCGAGTCATATTTAATTTTCCTAATATTTTTCATACCACATGGCTATACACCCAGAAAAGGATCAAGTTTAATTTATTCGGATAGTTTATTCAATTTTTTAAATAGTTAACAAAATTTCTATTCACTTCAACAAACAAATTGAATAAATAATGTTACTTTAGTAGGTTTGTTCAAATACCCACGTCAGAGCCTCTGGCTCCGACCACCACGTGGAACATAACGTCGAGGCTCTTCTCATACACGAATTGCGCTCTAGATTTGCATAAAATCTGGGAATCGTAGTATAGGTTTATGACTGATTTATGAATTAGCATTATAAAAATTATTTTTGATTTATGAATAGCATTATAAATATTTTTTTTAAGTCAACTCAACGCTTGTTGAGTTCTTTTAAACTCTTCTTTTATTCAAATGAAAAAAGTTGAACTTATCATTTATCAGAAATATATAAATATTTACATGGAATAAAATAATTTCCTACAGTTAAATAGAGTAATAATTTATTTGATTCACCCAGATTCTCATCACAGGAATTAGATGTTTAATTTTATATTGAAAAATCCACATTATTTTGTGTCTTAACTTTTATCATATACTTGAAAATATTCGTTGGAGGAGGTAATATTTATGAACGCTTTAAATACACCTGAACGGAGTTCAATACACAGAGAGAATAGAGAGAAATATTTTTGACGTCATAAAATCGTCATATTGGAGCATATAAAAGTGCGGTCGCTCCGGTTTTTCTTTTGAACACTTGGCGTCGAGCCGCTATCCGCGTCTCTTGACACGTTATTGAAAAAGCCATTTTAGCCACTAGTGAATAAACAGCCTCGATATGTGTATAAACTTTTACACCTCATCCCAAATCGTTTAATTTATATATCCGCTCGAAGTAATTATAATTTCCCTATTTTGGACAGAATAAAATTGTGCGACCGTCAGTATTCAGTTTGGTGCTTCTGAAAATGATAAACCGACGTTAAAAATACTTTATTCATTATTTTAACATTAGTGAATCGATTATTGTAATACTATTGAATCTACCACAAGGTTATTGATCACTATATACTTTTGGATCACGTTTACATTGAACAAATACGCCCTGTTTACATTGTAGCATGTTGAGCTTTGTTCGTAATTTCTACGCAACCCAGTATTCCAGGAGCCAATTATAATTCCTTGCTTGTTTTCTTCGCCCGACAATTTCCCTCGGGATCAAAGATGAAGGAAAACCGCTCTGTACTTTGGATACAGAAAAATGAATATTTCTGTACTACGATAGATGTTATTGCAGCTTATTATGAAGGATTCGAGGAAAAATGACGGTATATCATGAAAACTGTATCGGCTGACGTTATTCACATGATTTAGGAATATGTTATTTGAAAGGGAAGCATTATTTCCGAGACTAGATGAATGTTTGGATAATACTAACAAGGGATCTGAGTGTTTACGTTGAAAGACTACAAATGTGATTTTCTTCTTTAATACGTACATACCCATCTTCCTTAAAGATGTGGAAGCGGCGCTCCGAATGGCTAACGTTCAAGAAAATTTACGGGAAACCTATTTAGAAAATAAATGACAAATAAAAGCGTGAATCTAGAAAATGTGTGGATTCAAATGGATATCCGTAAAAATTAATGTGTGTCATGAAGATGGAGCAAAGTACTTTGAGCTGGCGGTTTAATAAAATCGACACGTTGCGCTTGTGGCTTCAATATTCTTACCATAGTTGCCGGAAGCATTGCGACCTTCAACCTTTCATTTCCCATCGTCGTTATTTTTTACGATGCCAAGCGAGATATATGATACTGTTCACGATATGGTTAAGCTTTTGACGCTGGAACAGTGCAATATGGCGAGGAACGAAACACTGTGACTGTCGGATTTATATGAAAAATCATTTTCATCACGGCTTTAAATGTGAAATGCTTGATCGAAAGAGTGTTGGTGAAAACGACTGCGTGATACGGGAGCATCGGCGATATTACAGTGTATCGCGAAATCGTTTATCGTCACTGTTCGCGCGCTTGAATGATACAATCATTAGCCAACGTTCCAGTGATTGGCCACTTGATGCCGATTGGCCTAGATCACTTGAGCTCGCGTCAATAACTGATGTTCACCTGATGAAAGAGAGAAAGACGATATACTTGCAGGCTATTCCGAAATGGAAATCCACATGCAAATGGCTTTACATAATGTTCAAGTCTGTCTGGGTAATGATCGCCCATCAATTTACCATCCATCCGATTATTCGTTCCCATGAATAGCAAGCTCGGTCGAATGCAAGAAATTTTGCGACTTCGTAGTTTCATACATTTTTATCTGGACCGGTATTCAAATTGATTTTCTGCCTTGTAGCATCAATTGGATTATAAAGCGGTACAACCTAATTTTAGCAAGTTTAGGATTAGCCCATGGAGTTTCCCGGAAGCAGCAATATTGTTAGCTACTAATCATTGCAATGTATTTCCGCATAGAGGCAATCTGAACGAGGGTTCTCAACAAAGTGGTCATGTCGAGTTTGACGCTTCCCACACGTGGTTGGGTCGTCAGCTGTAATTAGTTCTGTCGTCAGCAAAATTTTGTGCGCTGTGTAGTGCACATTTGGCATCCCAAAATATATTAGGGTTATTACGTACCACGGTCACCCTTCTAGTATAGGAATTTAACTACCCAAGCGATCGAATAGTTCACTAGTTAAACCCAGTTGTAATCAAAAGGGCCATTGAGTTTTTAAAATCGTTTCGATTCTGTTTACTGCATCGGAGACAAAAGATTCCTCAAACTCTGTTTCCATAACTTTTTCGACGTGTTTCGTAACCTCAGCTTATATATTTTAAACGTTAAGGTACACAGTCACCCCTAGGTGTACAGATCGGAGGGTAATTTCTATGCCGGGAAAACTATTTAATTAGCGTGATAATCTCTTCACTGCCTCCGCGTAAAAGTTTTCTGAACATGTCTCCTTGTAAGACCGAACGCAAGTTGGTGTATCTCTGTGGCATTCGTGATAGGTTCATCATTAACATCGCTCCAATTAACGGTACGCAATGAGAAGAACTCGAAATTGTGACTCCAAAACTCATGTTTTATTATTATATTTCTCCATTGCTTTTGAGATTCCACGAAATATCAAGATTCTTAATTACGTCTCTTTCACTATGCTGTAAATTCACCATTTTGTAGACTTTAATTATGAAAAGTTATTTTTAGTACTGTTCATCTTGCCTTGTAGTCATTTTCAATTGTTTTTTTTTTTTTTTAAGGCAAGTGTCATATGGACTGTATCACCCTAAGTGCGATGAGGAAAGTTTTCATTCCGATTAATTAACCGGTGTCAATAATTTTCACTTTTGGGAACGCGTAGCGAGCGGATAAACTGGACCTCCACTGTTGGCTGGACAATTGGTTCCTTATAAATGTTTCCGTAATGTTTGATCATAAAATTTTTCCGAAAATGTACACATTACTAATTTTCACTATCAGGAACGATTTAATCCCATCATTTATTGAGAAGCAGCTTAACAAAATCGATTGGTTTAAATTCCAGTGAAAAGTTTCTACAGGTCTTGCCTTGCCTGCATTCTGCTTTGCTGTTCTCGGATTGATGTCCTATTTATTTTTGCTTGAAAGCTTGACGAAACCTTATCCAGCCTCGAATAGTTGGAAATAGCCAACTAAAGTCGAATATGCGTCCTAGGTCATACCAAAGTTTTTACATTTATAAGGTTTCATATTCAATTTGCGAAATAACCCTTTGCAACGAATTCAAATAGTTAGTTTATAGTTTGTAATAAAATATGTGGACTTATATGGATATATGAGGACAGAAGAATATTTTACGTGATTATAAAATACATTGCTTGAAGAAACATTTTTCTTTACATGGTTCACTTACATGAGGTAGATTGGATTGATAATACTGTAACGGAAAAAAATCATCCAAGATACATACACGACATTGCGCAAAAAAGGTCAAAGGGATTCACGTGATATAAGGATTTTTTAACACGATATATCACGGGAAGTACCTTTTTTCTATCGATTTTACAACATGGGAGAAATGTCTGCGTTGTACAGTCGACTGCATACCTATTGCTGATAATTTATCGGACGATATCTGTACAAACTCCAGGGTAGATCGGGAGACCCTTTACTAACTGGATGTGATGTCGTATTCGTTGGATGGTCGATATATGTGAGTTTCGGAAAGGTCGAGAATTCTCGTTTCACGTAAATGGAATGAACTTTAGCAGGTGAATTTGATCAAGCAATTGGTTAGAGTGAATCGATGTTTTTCACTGCAATTTCTTTTAAGTTAACGATGTTTGTTTGATTGGAAATAGAATCACATGTATTACCGAATCTTTTTTTAGTTACTTACTCATGGAATCTGAAAAAAAGTTGTTTACCTTTCAGCAAGAAAGTTATTTATTTATTAATCTATAACGTCAGGTAATATATTTTGTCCCCGTCATTTCGACGTCACCTTATTTGTTGGCGACTGTTTTTTCGCACAAAAATAAATGCATCGACATTAACATCCTTGAAGAATTGACCAAGAAGGACAAAGATATCTGAACACTTTTGAAAATGTCAGTTGACACATAGATGACCCACCGATTCTCGGTCATAAGGTCTTGTAGAGCGTAAACTTACTTGTAGACTTGTATTTTCTACATATCCTTGGACGATGCAAAATATCTGCAACGGAAACTTTCGAGCCTATCTATCTAGTAGTAAACAAGGTTAATTCCTCCCGGGATATTCATGTCTTTCACTGAGAGCTGCATGTCTCTTGTTTCCCTACCCCTATCTGTGTCTATACGCCCTCGACCATTTAACAAACTGTCGACCCCAGGTGCGCGACGAAATGTACGTACAGGCCCACTGATATCAGTAGTGTCAGTTTATGGCCACACTATTTCTGTCATTTGCACAAATACAGTTGCCACCTTCAATCTAGCTGGAACGTTAATCTTTTTTCTTCACTTTGAGCCAGCATTAAATTCATGATATGATCCATAACAGTGAATTGTATTATTCTTCGTCTGGGGAAAACGGTGAATTTCCCCAAGAGTCTCGTGGGAATAAGACGTTTTCGAAGTTGGGGTTTCGGGAATTGCTTTACTTGGTATAGAATTTTAGAACTATAGTAATAAAACAATATTTACGATGCATATAAAGTATTCTCAATTGGAAGTGTACTGAAAAAGTCCGTCCAGTTTTACGCTCAGATTTAACTATAACTAATACCTTGGTTCATGTTTATCTCCCCAGAATCCATTCGGGCCATTTACATCTACAAATCATTATCGCAACGTTTTTTCTCCGATTGAACTATCTGTAAGGAATTGTATTCACGAATGTTTGTTTGAATTTATTCATAGCTGTTTTTCTTGGAATGAATAGTCACAAGGGGTTTGAAGGGATATTGTTTAACCTACGCTGGTCTTTGTCTCGCCGAATTTCTTGTTCGATAAAATCAAGAAGAGGAATGTTCGAGAAAGTTTATTCGAATATATCTGTTGAAGAAGTAGGCTTTTTGGCAGCCTGTCCGATGCACCTATCGAAGAAATTTATAGCAAAGCTTGTGGGCGTTTTCTGATATAAACTCATAGAGAGTTTGGCATCTCATCGAAGAAGATTCCTTCTCGTGTCTTTCGATGGAATAAGTACACAAGTGTACTTGAGCACATCTCATAGCATATACACATATATCTCGAACTGTTGAGATCTCACAGCAGGTACAACAAATTTATATACAGTTAATTCAGTTCGGGAGACGTGAGATAACGTTCGCGATGGGTCCGCAGTATTATTAGTGATTCAGTCTTGAGGAAGCTACACATTTACTGCCTTAGTTGAATGTGTCCCGGGAAAACTTCACAAATAGACGAAGGCTATTCTGCTAATTTTATTGGCACACGAAAGCGTTCGTGCTTGCGTTCCTTGCTTCCACAAGATTTCTCTTCTCTTTTTCCCAGTCTTCTTTCTGTCCGAATTTCTTGTATCTCAAACTCTCGTTCAATTTTGTTGTAAAGACGTCCGCTATTCTTCTGTACGAGGCCCATCGTTGCTTGTTATGTCTATTTCTCTCGAGGCATTGCCTGTAGGGGATAATTTTCTCTTAACGAGCACGGACTTCTTGCTGTTTCAATCGCGAACGTACTGAAGTCTACGTATCCACAAGGAGCTTAAAAATTCGTTAATTTCCGAGCTTAATTTCTTATAGAAGAAGCATTATGAAAGTGCGGAGAACGTTTATCAAAGTGCTGAGATTTGACTGGTTCGATATACAACTCGTAACATTTTAACGCCCGTAATTTGCTACTAGTTCGCCAAATTATTTTGTCGTTATACAGGTGAAAATCCAACTAAAATGGATTAAAACAAAAAACAAAAGCTAGTAATTATTGTTTGTTTAACAGACTTTTGTTGATATTCATCATTAGAAATTCTCGTCAATTTTCAACAATGCAATGGCGCTTGGCTGTCGGGTTGAAAGAGTACAGCAGTCAGAAACACGGAACTCCTTCAACTCGTAACACAAACGATGAGCGGGAGCAGCCAAGAACAATATTGCTGGTCGTGTCGCGTTCCATATCCTCTGAATCTTGTCCTAAGATTAGAATTTCCAAGCTCCTCGCAGAGCCTGTTTCAACTTTGTATCGTATACTCGGTTCAACAGTTGCTTCTGCTGTTACTATAAGTATCGTGTTTTTATGGATCTCTCAACTTCGCCGGCAACGTTACTCACGCGATTGACGACCATATGGACCACGTGAATTTGAAGACCTCTGCTACGCATTAGCTACATCGTTTAGCCTGTTCCACCGGTGGTCTTCTATTAAAGTGCACATAAATCCCAGTATGAAAAAAAAAAAAAAAAAAAAAAAAAAATACTATGACGAAAAAAGTCGTCGACGAGGATTCATGGTGTCACAGTACGTTCGAAAAGTCATGAAAGATGAACGCTAACAAGAGGGAAGAGGGTGATACAGTATTTTTAGTGATCGGTTGTTTTATCCACTTTTTTCCTCGCGTTTCGTCTCGCCGGGAGATTGCGTTACTCATTTGTACCAGAGAGTCAGTTTTTCAACTGCTACGTGAAGCTGTTTGACAAAGTCCATGCGTCTTTGGTATATGAATGTCTATAATTTGGCGAGAAGAAGTTTTTATAGAATATTCCCATATTGCCTTCCAATATTTATCTTACGATTCACCAGGTTCATTGGTATTCCGGAAATAAACACTTATGTATAGTGGAAAAATCATCGCAAAGAAAAATCACAAGTTAGAGGGGATATTAGTGCGTAAGGTTCGTAGCAAAACTGTGAGCAGAATTATTGATAGCCATGCTTTCCCTTTTTTTTCTTGTCTGACTGACAATCCATCTAGGAACCCTGAAAATGTTCCACTTAAGTTAATCGCTCAGCAAACGTTTTGGGCTTGGCAATCGTTGAATGACCGGCATGTCGACGTTGTGTCAGGATACATTTCACACAACATATGAAAGTAGGACATGCATGACACACTTTGCTCTGGACATGCGAAATGTCGCTTATTTTTTTGTCCCTCTATTTTTGTAAGGGAAGATCTATTCATCGTTAAACACCCATGCAGTGGATCCATGTTACTGTTGGATTTGCACAAAAAATAATAGAAAAAAACCTGAAGCCATGACAAAGCTCCAGCTTGTTTGACGAGTCGTTTTACTTCCTTCGAGGCTTACGTTCTACGCTTTTCGGTTAAAGTTTACTTTTGTCCTCATGGATCCGTCGACCGAGCAACAAACACAAGAAAGACCCGCAGCTTGCAGCTTATTGGATGTTAAACCAAATATTCAAGTTGTAAAAGTATTTTCTGCATTTTTTTCTACTCGTTTTACGTTCGAAGTATATAACTCAGGAAAAAAATAAGAACACTCGTCTCCCCGTGGCTACGTATTCATTCAAACTTTCCTCGCTATCAATTCTCGCACAAAGTGCTGGTAAAGTATTTTATAACTTTGAATTCCATAAATCTTCTGGCTCGTCTGTGGCAGTGTTGCAAAGGTTTTTCTTGCGTTTCTTCCACTCTCGCATTCTCGGATGTCTATCGCGTTAGAGTATTTTACGATGAAAGAAAAAAGTTTTAAAAAACAGGGTGGCCGAGGTAAAAATTGTACCAGTATTCAGACATAAAAAAACGAACGAGTTCACTCTATGAAAAGAATATCGCAACCAGTCCCTGTAGACGACAGGAGGTAAGATCGTAGCCACGCGAACGGAAGAATGATTCATAGGGAATGCTTTTACACTGCTTCCCGATTGTACGTTCAGATCAGCAGTGACCCGCTGGGAATCGCGTGATACGTATCGTCGCGTTAGTAGAAACAAAATAAGGGTGACAGTAAATGTTACAAATAAAGCATAATTTCTGTGGACAGCCTCTGGTCAACCAACTTATTGTTTCATTGAAGAATCATTTACAGACGTCGGTGGAGTCTTGATTCATCTTTGCCATGAAGTTTCACTTGTGATTAGAAATAGACATACCTGGAGGGGAACCCTTATCTTTCATTTTTCAGTCGAGCATATTTAACCTTCGAGTATTTCATGTCGCGGTTAAAAGATTGAAGATTGAATTCTCATCGATTACCAAGTAGAATTTTGATTATTCTGTACGATATGGAAATTAAAAAACTCGCTGGTTTTCTGTCAAGCATTTCCTGTTTAGCTGAGTATTGAGCAAATGATTTCCGTGACACAAAGTTTATAATAAGTGTTGAGGAAAACAAAGTTTCTTTGCATGCTAACTCAACACCTACGGGTCGCGTGATCGTAAAATACATTATTCCATCAGTAAAGATGAAATAAAGAGATTAATACGGACGAGGGCAAATCATAGAGAACTGGCGAGCGATTAACCGAGATCACGCGATTAGACGATCAGATATATACTTGGGACGAAGGCTGATTCCGTGGGTCTCTGTATAAAACTAGATACTGAAGAGTTCCAGGGACGGCTTGCTCTAGAATACCAAAGGTAGGAACTATAGAGATAGTGATAATCGGATACTGGTGTGCGAAGCAGATAATTGAAGTCGATGTTATGGTCTTTAGGCCAGCTCGCGTAGAATGAAGATGCAGCAAGCGTGGGTAAGAACGATAAGGTCTCCCTTGGCTGAGAAATCCCTTATCTGCGTAATGCGCCTGGCAATAACCATTTTCATTGTTGGGCTCCGGTAGATCGTTTATATATATGGGTTTCTATTGATGCAACTTTACAAATATATTTATACCGGGACTCAACTTAATCTCTTGAAATGAATTGACATGCAGTATTGAATGCTGGACGATTTGGCTAAGAATAAGGGACAATTATTAACTGTGAGGAAACGAAGACTCCAAGTGCTCAATGATTATTTCCTCTTTTCAGTAAACCCTGAACTTTGGATTATTTAATTTTGCAGTGAAACTCTTCACAATATCGAACGAAGGACCAACACAAAACAAGCATTTTCATCATCTATGACATTGTGCGGAACTGTGAGTGAAACATTAAAGTGTTCGGTGGTGATTTTTCGACCCTGGATCTTGAAGTTAATCCATCAATCAAAAGACGTCAAACGTTAACTTTAGTCGTTGTTCTCATACGCAGTACAGGCTCTTGAGATTCATAAGGAATCGCAGCATTAGCCAAATCTACAAAGCATTCAAATGATTTTCTGACGAATCCTCGTGACTGATCTATTGACCTATTATCGATTGTTTTTCTCGTCAGTCGACTTGACGTTGGTTTTTTGCGTCAAATTTTCCGAAATCACAAGACTCCATTGAGTTCAACTTTGTACCGAAAGTGAACAAACAAAAATAAGCAAAGGGCAAAAATTCCTCACTATGGATGACGAGGATACGGAGGATATGAGAGAAGCTGTGACACTTACAAATAAAGTGACTAAAACGAAGATTTTTAGTACAACGAAAAGGCGAGTGATATTAGGTAGCAGCAGCAGTAATCGTGTCTTGCAGCAACAGCCATCGGCTGATGACTCGGACACTTATGAGTGCGAGTCGGAGGACGAAGTGGAAAATATACCGGATGATGTGGATCCAGAACCCATCGTAACCGACGAAACAGGGGTTAGAATCGGTGATAACCCAAAGCATAAAAATATTATTTCCGACAAGTCAGAAAGTTCCTCGTCCGGAGTCGCGCAAATTTGTATTCAAGTGAATACATCTGGAGGAAATAAACGCCATGACACGATGACAAGGATACAATTAAATTCGGGTGAAATGATTGATGATGACAATAAAGCCACAGCGTCCTCGAGTTCGTCCAAGTACTCGGAAGCCCGACTGGGTTATTTCATGGCAACTAATAGAAGTCCTCAATCAAGTTCCAGTCAAGAGGACTACGAGCCTGAGGTTAAGTGTATACCTCGTCAACACTTGTTGACAGCCGGTGGTACCGGTCAAGTTGCTGCAAGATCAATGGAAAGCTTACGCATGTCCAGAAACTTTTTGAGTGCTGACGATCGTTACAGCGAGGATTCGCGTTCCCTCGAGTCTCTCACCTCGTCGTCTGAAACTCACGTGGCATCGACCTCGACCTCGAAGACTCATTATCGCAGCTTTTTGACGTCGTCGTCGTCATCGGCTAAACGCGATGTGCGTCGAGTTCTCAGTGTCGAGTCGAGAAGCAGTGAAAATCTGCTTCATCGCGAGGAGAGTCTCAACGCCGAGGTGAGACGAGGTTTATTCGCTAATACAGGACTGGAACGAAAACTTCCACAACATTTGAGCTTACCACCACCCAGCGGAGTTTTTTCCCTCACGAGTCCAGGTGGCAGCGATCGGAAAATCACCATCCTGAGTCCCCACTCACCCGTCCAGGCTCTAGATTTTCAACAATATTCCATTCAAACATTGAAAACACGGAGGAAGAAGGCGCTCGTCTTGCCGAGGTTGGTGTTGCCACGAAGCGATTCCGAAGTCTTTTTAGAGTGAGTAGAGAATATAAATCCCGGTGAAATTTCGTGTTCGTACCGTGTGCCAGGGATGAAGGTAAAATGCCCCTATCCATCTCTGGAAAGCAAATGTCGTCTTGTTTGGTGGAGGAACTTTTCTTTGTGACGTTTAATCAATCCTCTGCTGTAAACCATTATAAAAACCTCAATTTCACTTTATTGATGATGCGATCGTAATTTTTTTATTACGTGTGTTCTGGAATCTCATCAGGCTTTATTAATGCTTGCGGCCATTAAAAACACAGCCATTTTTTCTGTTGAAATCATTTTTCCTGTTCTCTGAGAGCATTGCCATTTTTTCATACCATATTCAATCATATTTTTATTGGATACCATTATCACATTTTTACACGACGTACGCAGGTGTATTGCAACAATTATTGCAATGTCATATGTCTCCACATCATCAACGTTCGTGACATCAGTCAGGTCTATTCAAGTTGCCACGCATAAAATTTTTATTTTTTCCAATATTCGGTTCGTGTGAATTTTGAAACTGCATACATCGATACTACGAAATAACACTCCGTGAAAATAATAACGACGTTTATAATAAAAGCATTATGGATGAAGCTTCGTATACAAATTGTTGGAAACTCAGTCGAGCGTGATGTGATGATGTTCAGTCGGATGCATTTCGCCTTCCGAGTACCATTCTGTGTACAGCAAAATTTCCATCTTCTTCTCCGTTTTTCTCCACGAAGTAAAAGTTCTCAACGACAGAGTTGCCAAGCTCAATGTAGTATTCACCCTCTCACTATCCCTCTTTACTCTCTCCGTCTTTCCCTCCCTCTATCTCTCTCTGTTTTTGTGATATCCGGTTTTCGGATATCTCGAACTTCTATCTCATGGCGATATCCAGAGAGTGGAACGAATTTTCCTGCATTTTTTGTTATTGAATTAAAAATCAATTCAATTCCAGAAACCTTACACGTGTACGTAAAAAATGCTCCAGGGATGAATCGTTCTCAGTGTATACACACTCATCAAAAGTTAATGCTCTTTTTTTGCTCCAAATTATGCCAAAAAAAGTCTACGATTTCTTCTATTTAAGAACTTTAAAATTCGTTCACTCTATCGCAAATTCGTTGAAAGAGACTGGACATGGCGAAAAAAAATAATTGGAAAGAGTTCTCGTAAAACATGTTTAGTCACAAGAATTTCTGCATATAAATGGAATTTAAATTCTGTATAGAACGAGCTATGTTCATTTAGGTATTCAAAATATTTACCTTTCTTTTTTCGTTGGTTTATGATATATATTCGTAGATTACAGTCTCCCTGTTTCGTAAGGAAGTATAACGATATCTCTAGTCCCGACGTAGTTTCTTCTCGACTTCTCCCAACCGTCATATCTGTTAAATATACTTAAAGCTGAGCTTGCTGACGTCAGTACTGTAGGAAGATCTTCACTCTGGTTGACGATTAAACGCGATGTACTCGGAGTGAATGAGCTCTGTTCTTTCGGTGATAACGACCTCGACCTCTTTGAAGTTTGTATCTTACTCCAACGTGTATGTACTTTTTCCTCCAATTCCAACCTTTTTTTATTCAAGAACAACGTGATATTCGTACTTCTTGTTTGTAGTCATCTTCACGAGCATGTAAAAAGAAAAATAAAGAATAGAGATGCAACGGAACGAAAATATACGTTCCTATAACTAAATAATTGAACACTGAACTCCATTGAATTTTTTTTAAATTGCGAATAGGTCTATATAAATGATGTAAACATTCATATGTTTGAGATAAAAATGAAATTGATAATTCCTTGTAACATATTCTTTCCTCGTTTTTCACTTCTTCAAGCGTTGAGTAACAACGATCGCCACGATTCAACAAACAATTTATACCATCCGCGAATGGTAAATGATGGATGGACATGCTTATTTAAGCTTTTCACAAAACAGAATGCTCAATGCTCCGTTAATTGATAAACGGTAGGGGGTGGTCGTTATCGAATCATTTACTCAGGGCCAACTTTACGCCATTTGATCTTTGTGTGTATGTACGCGCAAAATATCTATTAACGCAGAAGAGGGTGAGCTGCAGGATGAAGAAACAGTATAAGAGAGACAGAGAAAGAGAAGGAGAGTAAAACAATAGGATCGAGAGAGTTACTATAGCTCTACAGATCAATAAGGGTCGTAAACATATATGTCGATAGCAAGTATACAACCCAATAAAAAAGTTAGCACTTTTAAGAGTGTTAATATTTCAATGGATTATTACTGCAATCATAATTTTGCTGATAATTTTCTCACCTGTTTAGTTTTTATTTTTTATATTTCTACGAAGTGGAAAAATCATAGCAAGAATTACTATTGTAACGTAGTTCTCCGGTAACAAACAGCTTTCCATCAATACCAAATGAAAAATGATTTTCTTTGCTAAAAATCTCTCATATGTCAGTATGACGACGTGGTCCCATAGAATAACGTGCTGTCATAGTCATTCTTTATACGATTTTCTCTTCAAATACTTTACTCTCTTCAACTAATTATGACAAGATAATTATCTCACTACAACCTACTTAAGTTATTGTAGGACAATGTGGTTTTTTGATTAAGACTGTACAAAATGTTGAATACGCAATCTCGGTTCTCCTAACCGAACCAATGAAGATTATTTCCATAGACTGGCTTAAACTAAGCCTCTTTGGGACGTATCAGTACAGCATTGCTGATCGTTCCACAAAGGGATATAAGTACAGGGTGCCGAATCAATTACATTTGCATCAATATTCTATCAAAATGCATTTAAAATCGACTCCGTTGTCCAAATCAGTGATTTGAGCATATGTTGAATGCACGTGACATTTGTATCATTAATTCTATGGCAATTATCATATTGGACTGTTGCGTGACAGCATCGTTTCTGGCGAATAAATTCTCACGCATTACATAACTGCGGAGTGTACCGGAGCACCGACTGACACGAAGATGCAATAAATTTTTACAAGGATGTAGAAATTATTCATTTTTTCATGTTTTTCTTTCTGTTGAGTACCCTAAAATATATCGAAATTCTTGCGATTAGTTTTATCTTTTTTTTATTTATTATTTTTGTACACACGATTTAGTTCCAGAATTATTAATCACAATATGGGGAAAGTAATACGAATGATGTCAATGTTCTATCTACATTTGCCCTAATTGAGTTTTTGATTGATATTTAAAATATTTAGGAATCATATACTATTTGTTATAACCGGGAATAAGAAATTGATACGATCAAGGATATTGAACAACTTTCGATGAATATTTTGCAATTTTTATGTAGATCTGGCTGTTTGACAAACATTTCAAAACGTTGTTTGACTCACAACTGATATTTATCTCCTCAATGTTTTTCTAAAATATAGTATTTACACAATTTAATTTATTAACGCTGTATTCGTCTTCCAGGATGTCCTTTAGAGACTCTGCTGGCATGAAAATTTAACTTTTCGGTGGTCTCTTTGAGGCGAATCTCAATTTTCACTTTTCAACGTTAATATATGGAAAATACTATTCACAAGATACAATACGTGATGAAAAGTCAACATCAATCAAGGTTTCAGTAACTTAAGAGAAGGCTCGAATGCCTCCCTCAGTAACGTTAAGGTAGACAATGTGAAATGAGATACTTTCAACCTGTGTCTCAAAGGATATCTTTGAAAAATAGCTTCTGGGTTCCTGACTGACAACAGCAAAATCAGACCAAGGTATATGGTTAATGGTCCCAATTGTTTGAACACTTTATGACTGCAAAATAAAAAGTGTATTATCCGCTCTGTAATTATTCCAACGGATTTTCTAACTCTTGACAAAAAATGATAGTTTACCGAAAAAAATATCGGTCGTCCATGATAATAGAGGACTGATGGACTTTAATCGATTTGGGATTTAAAACTCCGCCTGTTCAGTCGGATGTTGGTGAATGAATACTTTTCTCTCGTAGTCTTCTAAACACCATTGACGCAACTTTGAAACCAGTTGAAAGAATCATCGATGTTGGATGAATAAACATTCCGTTCCTCCCGCGAAATGGCACGTTTTATTTGCTGACGTAAATAAAGGTTTAGAATAGTAAAGCACGAACTTGTAAAAGTGCCAACTGACATTTGCGCTCGAATGAGTACATTGGTCACGGAAAGACATGATTCTATGTTCATAAAAATATACCTGTAAATAATGACGTCCTGTAAATTGAGAGAAATAGATAGGCAACATTTATCTCATTGAAAAATAAAACAAACAAAAATACTGACGGGTACTGCCATCAAACACAGGGTGTTACGCTGGGAGGAAAACACATTGGCTTGGGGCAACTGAGTATAGAATCCTGCAGGAACAATATAAAATATTTTTCATGCATGAAACAGAGGCTTCGCTGTTCGTAAATAGATTACGCAAGAAAGCTTTCACTCTTAATTCGTTTACCTCGTTTAGGGTTTGCGGTGCACAAGTAAGAAACCGCCAGGTCAGTTCAATATACATCAGTACCTCAGCAATATTGTGTGGCATAGCCTACGGCAACGACCTCAAGGGTCCGTTGTTAGCTATATGTTGCCATCCTGTTGCTAAAACATGGAGCTACCTTGTTAAAGGTCACTTCCGCATTCGACCAAGAAATACAAGGTTCATACATACAACACCATGAGTATGTAGATACAAAGTCAATTTTCACTATGGTTCATGAACTTTCAAGGTGGAGGGTTGGATGTTTGTGGTAACTGTTTACTCTCCCCCGGGTGAAAACTACTGGACCAGATCTGTTGGGCAACTACAGAATTCAACTCTCGCAGCTAATTCCGACACTATGGCTCTTTTGCCTTTGTTCCATCAGCGGATAACAAGTTTTCGAAGGGAAATGGTTTCAGGGGAAAAACAAAGTTGTGACCTTATGCGTCAATTTAACTCTCGCCGAAGGTAATAGTGTAAGGATAAGGAACCAAATATACCCTATAAAGTATACAAGGATAAGAATTGATCATGGTGATGATAAGCATCGAGGAGATGAAAATCATGGTTTTACAATCACCTCAATATTAGGGAATCATTGGCGTCACATAATGTTGTCGATATAAACATGTTTTTGCAATATTGTAACACGATAGGCTCCCTGTCAGTTTATCTGTTTGTTCCATATTCTTGTTCTATTTTTCCAAGAGCAAAGACGCAGCAGTGACGGAACGAATACTAATTTAACAGAATGTATAACATGACAAGTATACAGTGCCTGCGGGTGCTGGGTGACAACTGCTTGACTGATGTGCACACCTGTCTTAACAATACAGGTTGGCGTGTCTCGGCCATTCGTTGCATCCAAGGAATTTTCATTTAATACTTCTGTGTTTCAGTACAAGTTGTTGTCATTGAAAAATGAATAAAATTCAACTGTACTAGATAATGTTATTAAATATTTGAATTTGGAACTGAAGGATACTTTTTATGGCTGGCTCGATCAATAACAAGTATGCTTGTATCAACAAGATTATGAAAACTAAAATTGACTTCTGGAAATGAAGATAGTGTCAAGCTCAAAAATCTATTGCACTGCCCTTAAGGCTTTTCACGGTTTTTCCATTCCTCTAAGTATGCTCATCAGTTCAATGACGGAGTATCAAAAAAACATTATCGAACAAAAAATCATTAAAATTATTGGGCTTTTATTCTTACTATTCGAAATGAAGTAAAGTGAACTGGATACTTCCATTTCCACCGTATATTTGTTTGTAGTCAATTTTATTGTGAATTAAAAAAATATATATATATGAAGCATTCCGGATGTTTTTAATTAATGAAGATATTAAACGACAGCTAAAAAACAGCCAACATCGCCCCACACATGTAGCGTCAGAAGCTCTAACCCAAAAGCTTTATAAATGATAACGAATGAAAAGAATGTTTCCTTTTTTATCAACTCGTAATTCATTGGGTTACGAGAAAGCTGATTCAGTCGGTCGGTAAGTTCTCGACCGTAGAATGTTGAAAAAGGTTCATAGAATTGCCGAGCGTGGCATCTTCGTAGTTCAACATAATAACGAGAAATTTGTCGATCAATACAAAAGCTTGCGCTCAAGTGAACTCTTCCGAAGCTCACTCAGCCAAATCAGCCTATTGACACCGTCGTCACCCAAAATATCAATATGCAATTCTGAACTTGAAAAACAAAATGAATTCATGTATATATTGGACGATATATCAATGAAGTATTTGATATAGCGATAAATAATTCTTGCAAAACTTTTCACCATGGCTCCAAGATACTTATAAAAAACTTATAAGGTTAGGCAACCCCTGTAGAGAGGGCAGCACTCTTCGTCACATGGGTTCGCGTCTAAACCGTCATGTAACTTGAACCCCAATGGGCAATACCTTCCGGATCATATTACCGTATTGCATCAGCATGCGAGCTTTTACCTTACCTTTCAATTACTTCAACTCCTGTATATTTGGGACACGTTCAAAACTACCCAATCATAATCCCCGTGAGTCATTGAGACCAGGAGATAATCTACCTAATCTAATGTATATGGCAGTTGGTCAAACCACGATTGTTATTTCGCCGATAATGAACGAATTTGAGATAATAGAGGAGCACCTCGTGCAATGTGTGGCTCCTATAATTCGAATAATTTATGTGCTGGTGGCGCTAGTATCGCACGAGTTAAGGGTAAATTCTCCCTTTCATTTTATATATAGCACGGTTCCGCGTGCAACGAGCGATCACTATACTCAGCACTTGTCAACTCTTAGAAAAAGTGGCTGCTGGCAACATCATCTGGATCTGGGAATCCAACAGCTACTGTTCCTTTCTTTCTCTTTTTCATCTGCGCTGTTCTTGATTTTTTCTTTGCTACCCTTCGTTCCTTTTAATTTGAAATCTTCCTCGTACATGCTCAAGACCAAACCTAACCTAACGTACATGAACGAAACCCCCCAGCCACCCTTTATGGCTGCTTTCTTTGTCTTCCCGTGTGGAGCCGCCCTCCTTGCGAACTTCAATACTTCCGGGGACCATTCGCTCATTTTCTCTCTCATTCGTACACAAACACACTCTTTCTCTCTCTCTCTCTCTCTCTCTCTCGCTCACACACACACACAAACTCACATTGCTTTCCAGCATAGCAGTCTCGTGCCGGGCGCGTCGCGCGGTTCCACCACCACCACCGCCCCTACTACCACCGCCACCTTTGGGAACATACAAAACCTTCGGCAGACCATCATCGTCATCTCGCCGTCACTCTGCTACTGCCATCATCCCTGTTTCGGCGCAACGTCGTCTCTTAATCCGTTGATCTCACGCGTGTATGATTCACGGGAAGGGGAGAACCCGGTGTGCATGTGCTTAAGTGATTATTATGAAGTCCAATGAGACCGTTCAATTGATGAGGGTGGGTTGTGACAGTTCTTTTATTTATTATCGTTATCGCTCCAAAAGCAAGCACTCCAATGAACCATGAGCCAGGTGAAAAGTGTGAATATGTGAACCTATCCACTGGAAGAAAAATCTTTGTGATCATCGTGAATGTTGAAACCGGTGATGTTCAAGTTTCTTTTCTCTAAAGTCCAATAAGCCCCTATTAAGAATTCATCGAAATAACAATGATGGACTCATAATCTAGAGTTCAATTTACAAATCTTCGCAACGAAGCAATACTAACATCACGTTGCGTATATGTATATTTAAATCGATTAAAGTTTGACTTACTGGTGCAGTGACGAAGTACGGTGTTTTAAAGTCGTGTATTTGATTACATCCTTGGAAAATAACATTAACATACATACGATACAGAAATGAAAAATAATGTGCCAAAGCATCGTGGACAAATGGGCCACCCCCGTCAAACGGGCAGGCGAGAAACCTACCACAAAAAACTAACGAAAATCGTATAGGACCATAATTGCCTAAAGTTATACGATTAAAGTTTCAAATCAGTTTGCAGGCTGATTGGAACTGATTGCGGTTGGGCATTTAATCCTTTTTCATCCTTTCGTTCGAGTACGAAAACTCGTGAAACTTATTTCGTTCGGAATATACTTCTAGTCGGACAGACTCCGAAAAATTCAATAACGTACGTGAAACGTGACCGCCCGAAAAGAAACTGAAATATTATAGGATACTCACTGCTTTATCAATTTGTCAAGTGATTTCGATTCTATCGATCAATGGCTAACTCTGTAAAATGCCATAGTCAGTGGACAATACGATTGAAAAATCAGGGAAAATAATCCACCTATCACTGCCGATCGATGATTACGAATCGATGTTAACGATTCTTGAAATCAGGGAAAAACGGGTAGCAAACTGGCAAAATAAATAGAGTGCTTGACAATGGGCCAAGATTGGTGCGCACGCCGGCGAAAACGTTCGAGTAGCGGATGCTGTCCGTGTGGACCACGTGTCCATCCTTCGAGCTGGTCAGTTTTCTTTTTCCAATATTTTACATCATAGAAAATGATTATGCTATCTCTATTACTATTTTAGTATCGTTCACTCTAGAATATTAAATCACAACTTTTATTCGAAATAGGTTTAGGAAACAATAATTATTTTAGAGATGGAGACGAAATCGGATTGTATTGTTGTAATGTAGTCACAATCATGTAATTTCTCATCGTAGTT
The DNA here is from genome assembly GCA_948107755.1 of Campoletis raptor. Taxonomy (NCBI): domain Eukaryota; kingdom Metazoa; phylum Arthropoda; class Insecta; order Hymenoptera; family Ichneumonidae; genus Campoletis; species Campoletis raptor. Next base: position 18,016,955 of record OX403622.1, read on the forward strand.
TATCGATGAATTGATTATTTTTCTATATATTTATTTAACTTTTCATAACTAACGTTTTATTTAAAATGAGATAGTTAATTTTTTGCATCCATAGGTTAAAAAGTGGGTTTAAAGTAGCTTTTTATACGCTACGACCCCCCTTGTACTTTATAGATGGTTTTGTCATATTTAATAAATGTAATATAAATTAAGTGATTATTATATCGTGTATTTTCGTCTCATCTTCGACATTTATTTCAATGACGCAAAATATACATTCCATTGATAATGAAACGCATGTAAATTTCGATACCAAAGCGATTGTGGAGTGTCGAGCGGTGGTTAGTGACACAAGTGAATGGACACAAACTCTGGAAATTATTTAATAAATAACATCTAATACGTGTAAAAAGTTTCATGTAAATAAGCTTAACTGTTTAAGAAAATCTCTAGACACATTACTCTTGTAATTAATGTTACAGTGCCTCAAATCAAGTTTGTATATCATATACACTCATTATTTGACCTCTGGAATCTTCCGTTTATTTTTTACGCTGACGTTCATTCTACCATTTTAAATGACGTCGACACGCGACAAAATGGAATATCGTTAAAATACTGTGACGCAGGAATGTATTAAATGAAATAGAAAAAAACAGCGTTATTCACTGCTGTATTCTTCAACTATAGTCAGTCGAGGCACGACAGGAAGGAACTATCCACGTAAAAATTCATTGTTTTAATAACCACTGCATGATACAGTTTTTGGGAAGGCTTGTCAAATTTACTGTAGTCGTTTATAAAGAGTAGATTTTTTATATGCTCGTAATTCATTGAATACGTTTAACGGCTGGAGGTTCTATGTAAACATTTTTTTCTAGGCTTTTCTAAATAACCTAATAATCTTTTTCAATCAAGAGAAAAGTCAAGAGTTACTCAAAGTTTGTTAAATAATCTCATTGTCGAGGAACTTGACCTTTTCGTTGATTCGCATACAGAACAGAATTTTAACTCGCTTTATACAAACGGCTGATTTCTCGCGTGTTCACGCGCAATTCCCAACAACAAGTATGAGGTCCCGTCTATACAAAAGTACAAGAGTTGTTCGTACACGGAAAGCACAGACACTCGTATTCCGAGCTCGAGGATTTTTCTCGAACTCCTTTGGTGCTGGGCTGCTCTCTCATACTCTTACTCGCTGCGTCCGAAAGAAAATCAATTACTCCCCCTACTGTTATTTTGTGACTACTACCTTTATCGTAAAACCAATTTCCTGATACATTGATCCTCGCAATTTATATCCTTTTGGTGATTGAAAAGATTTTCACTTTAATATACGCTTTAAAAAAACACCCCTTTCACATTCATGATTGTGAATAATTTACATATTTTAGGGCTCGTAACGTACGTCAGACAGTTAAAGACAAAAAATTGAAACGCAGCGAAACTTTCGTTGAATTTTTCTGGGTCAAACGATACAGAAACCTACGCCAGCTCTTAAAACGAGTTCGCCATTTCAACCCTGAAAAATGTACTTGTATCACAGAGTTGGAAAAAAAAATCGGTAAACACTACTTCATTTAGATTCGTCATAATTTGTATATTTAAAAAAAAAATGTTTTCAGTACTGTTTTCACGGAATGAAATAATCGGTTTTTTCGTATCGTCCTCTCCGATATAGAAGAACTTCGTCATTATTGATTTTACTATATCACCAAATAATTAAAAGTATACATTTTTGTCTATTTATTTCTCTAATGATACTATTAGGGAAAGATCAACATTTTGCGGAATATTGATTAATAAAGCAAATTGCTACGTTTTGTTCCTTCGAAGACTCATCGATGTACAAATTAAGGGTCCTGTTCAGTATAAAAGGCGTTAAAATTGCCGACTTTCATGATTTTTTTTTTAATTAATGAAATTCGATAACCAGTCCCATTTTTTTTATTCATTCAATTGTAAAACATGAAATTGTTTTTGATTTTTTTTACCGTTTCTTCATAACATCATTGTCTGAAGTAAAAAATCAAACAAAACTATTACTCAGTATGAAAAAGTATACGGCAGTATGAAGGATTTTTTGCAATAAAAGTGAACAGAATATAGTGACAATTTCAGAATTAACGTCAAACTAGAAAATGTCGGGAAGAACGATGTGGCAAAACTCCAGAAAAATATCTCGATATCTGTTTGTTGAAGATGGGTTGATTTTTGGGACCACAATTTAACAGTATGTTGACGAGTGTCTACTTTCTTAAATTTTACACTTAGAAAGTCCCGTCAATCGAGGATAAAATAACTAGAATACAAAAAATAAGTCGTTGAAAAAATGGCACAAAATTATGAAGAGCCCAAGAAACGTTTCGAATAAAAAGTAAATAAAAAAACTTCGGTAATTATATTGCAGTCATTTCGAGACACGAAAATTTACCGACTCAACGTTATAAATCAAATTCATCTTAGCTTACATCCTGGCACAACGTAGAAGTCGAAAAACTTCCAAACTTATCTTTCTGCACGTATAGCTTTTTATCTGTATATCATGGACTGAACATTCATGCCGTGATAGGACACGTTACCTTGATACATTTCGTGGGCACGTTTACCCTTCTACCCGCTCTCCCGTGGCTCACACTAAATATACATAAATACTTGTATGCAAGAATTTGAAGTATACGTCAGTGTTTGAGCGTATCTCTACGTACGTCATGTGAAATGAGGACGTCACAGAGTTTGGGGTAGCGGATATCACTGCGAAGTAAGTGGTAAAATTAGGTCGCATCGATTTACACCCAAGAGCAACGATAAACATATATTGAATCCTCTCTCATTTTATTTCCATATACATACAGTAATACATATATGAAGGTATATATACCGAATTGACAGAATTAAGTGTCCCGCCAAGGGCTTATCGCACTCAAATTACTCGCAAATGTGTTGTAACAATAGTGGTCTAGGAAGTGACGATAAAAACGAGCGGAATATAGAAACCCGGAACACTTTGCGATATAGGATCGGATGTGCTCCGTGTGACAAAGGTGGTTTAATATGAGCGGAACCACAGCACATCCGGAAGCTTTTCGTCCTATCTTCCGACGCTATCAAAAATCTGTCTTTCTCTCTTACTCTCCGCACACCTCTTTCCCTATATTTGCTCGGGGCTCGGCTCTCAGCTGCGCAAACTCAGCATTGGATATCCCTTTTAATACTGTGCACAATGGAATTAGCGATTGCATGTACATGAACTTTGACATTCGAAGTTCTTCATCTCCTATCTTTTGTCTGCCTATCTATTCACTTCCTCTCTCTGTTTATTCCTTTTATCTCTCTCTCTCTCTCTCTCTCTCTTTTACTTTATACTTTCACCAGAGATGTTTTCTTATCTTTGAGAACCTCCCTGTGATGAGATAAGATTGAAGTTCCAAAATACAATTCCTCAATTACGTGTACTTTTAACCTCTTCGTTGTTTTCGAGGTATAAATAGATACAGAATGAAATTTGTTTGCTCGCATAGAGCTCTAAATATAGACACCGTCTAAATACAACTGGCATCGTAGTTTTACAAAACATTGACCCTTCGTCGAAACCACCTAAATGTAAATCATCTACTAAACGCTGGGGAACAAGCAATTCAATGAACTTGCCCAGTAATCTATACATTCAGTCATCAGTATATATACACAACTATATACTGTTGTGAGCAAAAATTTTCATACGAAAATAACTCAGTACTTTTTTATTTTTCATTACCTTCATGACTTATTTATATGCCATCCCGTATTTCAGTATTTCCGAAATATCTCAATATTTGCATCTTAACAATCGCGCCGATCTTCAGAAATGTCCTGAGTGCTTCATAAACCGTAGATTCCACGGTTATTGACGGGCTCGTTTACCTTCAATATACCAAAAGTTGAAATTTTACTCGGTGTAAACCTCATACTTTGTGTTGGGCAGAGGGAGAGTGAGAATTGAAGCAATAATCATCGGATATTCAAATTACTCTCATAGCGTACAATATTTAGAAAATTCCATAAGCTGAGGAATTAAATTGTACGATGAGATTGTGGTGATCCGCTGGGGAGTAGTGCAGATTCTCCGAATTCTATAAACCAACAAATTTCCCTATTCGTTGTGTCGTAAATGATATTTCGTTGAGTTTAATGCACGTATATTGATGTATGAGAATTATGACTTCCAAGTTTGGAGAATATTTAATGAGAAAAAAGACGATATGGGAAAAGACGAAAGAGGACAGAGAGACGAAGCGAGAGAGAGAGAGAGAGAAAGAGAGCAATTGAGACGGTACGAGCGTTGAGGGCATTGAGTGGGGATCAAGGAAAATGAAATAGCATGAGACAATAGTGGATTTAATTGAGAGTACTGTGAAACAAGGAGCGAAGCTATTAACGATATTTCCTCTGCTATCGGCTTCGACTGATCGATGCTGCGGCATGGAGGCTGCTGCCTGGGTCAGTGACGTAACTGGAACCTCCGCCCCCAAGTTCTGACGTCATTGATGCCCTCAAATGCTCCATTCTCGGGCTAGCTCTTGCAGGTGCGGTTCAGCAAATCCCTGTACCACGCGTCGATCACTGTTTCGTTTAAGGATATCAAAATTTTCTCTTACAACCTATTGAATACTCATTTTGAATAAAATTGGAGGTGAGATCATTGTGAATAGTAATCCATGGTGGAAAGATTTTTACTTGTGAACATATTTTCATAGAAACGTTGTTTTATATCCAACGTGAAAAATCGAAGAGCTATCATAATTCGAATCTTTTTTTTTTCCTCATTATATCGCGGATTGTTTAAGAAGAATTATTCAAGATAAACAATCGTTCTGTTTCATCTTCGCCGGTCGGAATAGAATTTATAATAAATTAAATTTAATATATACATAAACTTTTTTCATTCGAAAGTGTTTGTTATTAAGTTAAGCATAGAAAGTGCCGGACAAACGTATACGGCCCTATGTAATGTGGGGCACTACTACAAACGGGTGATGGTCTATTGTTTCAAGAGAGTGAATTCCCCGACTCGAGAGATCTCTTCATCCCGCTCTCCTTTGTTCGTCCTTTGCCGCTGACCCCGCGAACCCATTTTCTAGAGATTAAGAAATCTCACGTTTCTTGCTGGTCTTCGTTTCGCTCGTTGCACCGATAGATACACACCCTCGCGGCCTCCACGCCCTAATTTTCAAAGATCCGAGATTCTTGTTACTCATATTTCACTTGTATTCACTGGGAAATTCAAATATTGAGCGAACAACAACATGCCTTCCACTTTTATTCTCATTAGCCACTGAATACCCTTATCGAAAAATACATATCAGCACTAAATCGCAAGAATACTAATAATATACTAATGACGACAAGCTTTCGGGCACCAACTGATTGGTACAATTAGTTATTCGAGTGATTTTATTAGTGGTTTCAGTAAAAATTAAAAAATAAAATTTCAATGTTTTAACAACTTTTTTCGCCAAACAGACAATTAAAATCTCAGGAACAGTCCAACAAAGAATGAACATGAAAATGAATGAACTGAATAGCTGAAAATGAATGAATTCTAAAAAAGGCAGAGTTAATATCTCATTTTAAAAAAAGCGTTGGCCAAGAATTTAACGTGTCTAAGTCGAATCATTTAAAAATTTATTCATGTGACCTCACCACGTGTTTTTACCGAGTAAAATAAATTCAAAAAATTCAATTTCAATTCAAGAACTGCCAATGCTTGAACTGCACTGGTTCCCTCTCATACTCGTTTTTATTTTTTCTTTCAAAACAAAAAAAGAAACGTTTAAAAAACTGAACAGTTTTGATTCCTAAGTTCTCCTCTATTGACAAAGTTACGAATTAATAGAAAACCACTGGTAGGAATACATGGATTGATCCTCCGCTGAAAAACGGCTAGAAACGTATTTTCAGAGGAAACATCGAACGTGGTAGAATTCTTCCTTACCCTGTCGCATTACTTTCCTACTTTCCTACTTTATCATAAGCGGAATGAGAAGTTCGTTCTATTTTTTGAGTCACGTGCAGTTGGAAAAGTAGATGTACGTTTTATCGATGAGAGATAAAAAAAAATATCACAGCTGAATATCTTATTTTTTGACTCGGTCGATACGATCCATACGTTTCAGTATATCGTTTGATTTATTTCACTTGTTCTACGTTTATCAATTACACCTAAATTGAACTAAAATCACATTTACACAGGGGCTAAATGACTAAATTCAGAAAATGTCAGTTAATCCTACGGTTTTCTTTTTTCAAATGAAAACTAACGAACGAATGTAAATTTTATCAACACGTGACCCATAATTGAAAAAAGTAAAAGTTTTGCAAGATTACCATTTTCATGTTTATAGAATCAATCTGTTAACAAGTTGTGTAATTGCGAGTCATGACAATTCTAGCCTTGTAAGCCGATGACCATTTCTACGTGCTTCATTTTGACAATTTATTAACACGATGGGAATAATCGTATTTCAATACAAGTCACCAGTTTGAAGTAAACTATACAATCAGTACGTCTACGCTAGAAACTGTGACTATTTGCGTTCTGTGCAAAGCTGCCTCAATTTATGCGTGACGAATGGACTCGCATTCCAGAAACTCTCGAAGTCTGAATCGCTAAAAAATTTCCATCAGAGATTGTTCGCTGTAACGATGAATCTTGAGCAAATTCGTTGGCTTTGTATCTTTGAAATATTCTATGAAAAAAAAGACTAAATTTTTACAGCAAACATTACTGATCGCGTCATGTCACCATGAAGGAAATCCATTTTTTTTTGTTTTGAAATTTTCAAACTCTGATAACCTTTATTTATTTTTTCTTTTAATTACCATCCAATAATTTTTCAACCATACATGTTACCATGTACGGAAACTTGACCATTTTTTTTTTTCAAATGACTAAACTCAATATACTTTTGTCAGCGTGTTTTGTGCTATTTTGACAGAGATATTTCACCGGGATATTCAAGCATGATGCATGCACATGAAAATGTATTGCTTATCAAATATGTTGTGTATAAAAAAATGAGTCTCTGAGGCGAAAAAAATATCACTGAAAAAAAAAAAAAAATACAGTCTCAAGATCCATAAATTGAGATGATACTATTGAAAGTAACTATCCACTGATGAAGGAAACAATTTTTCGATGCAGCAAGAAAAATTTCTACTAAATAACTTCTTAAAATATACCGAATGTAATATATAGTTGTATCGATTACTTAATCCATTGAGAGTCGGGAATTGGGAGTTGTTTAAACGAATAGAATATTACATTCGATGCAATTCATGAAACCATTTAACGAATTTAATTTAACTCTGTCCACAATGTGCTAAATGACTCTCGCTATTGCAATACACACAAAAAATATAGTTTTATGCACATTTTTAGTCATTTCAATACGGCATTAAATGTGTATGTGTTGTTTTTCACTGTTTGCTTTTCTCTTATCGAATCCCAAACCCACTTTGTTACGAATGAATTTTTTCGTTTGTTTCAGGTAAGTTTCTGAAAGCATTCTACAAGACCTGTTCCTTTCGCAAGGTCGGGCATTGGTTACGTAAGTGTAGTACAGAAATGCAAAAAAGTTAATATTACATGAATAAGTGACGATTGCAATGAAAAGACAATGGATTAATTCGTTAGAGAGGTGAAAAATCTTCGAGATAACTTAACGGTGAATTTGATATAATAATTTTCACAAATGATTGATTGGGTATTATACGTTTGAATGTACATTTATAACCGATAAAATTTTTACGGCTCGAATTATTGCGTTGTCCAATGACATTTATTAGAGCAATGTTTAATTCGAAAAATTATAAATTCTGTTTGGTGTATTTCTCAAAAGTGGATAAGTTCGAGAAAACTTATTTATATCAATTACTTTGATCATGTAGGAATAAATACAAAATTTACAAATTTCTCTTCTATAGCTCTATTTCTGATTAACCATAAAATATGGTGGATTGACATATGTGCAAAATATAGTAACATAAAATGTGTACGAATGGTAGACATTTAATTATCATTTTATTTATTTTCGACCCTTAAATCATTGGTGTCAAACATTTACACAAATAATATTGAACATCATTCCAGATAAATTGCTTTCAATGCTGAGCTCGCAAATAATGAAATTACTCAATCGTTCTCCATGCTATTTCAATAATTCGTGAAGCATAAAATGACAAATTAGTGAATGAAATAAGACGTGATGCATTATTTTCGGTTGAAAATTACGGATTATTCGTTGGAAAATTGTATTCATCAGTTGATAGTCTCGCGAAGTTTTTCGAATTTCTTTTTTAGAAATGTTTTTCTGAACAGTTTAAACGTTTTCAATTTTTTTTTGTTTGCGCTTTTGCTCACGTGTTTATATTATTTGTTTGAAGAAACGTGGAAATAAAAACAATAATAGTTTTGCAGTATATAGTCAAGCTATCTAAAAGCTAGATATGAAAAAATGGTTATGAGAGATTCGACTATTGGCATTTCCGCGTACAGACATCGCGAATCGTGAGCAATATCTATCTTATCCGTTTCTTCGATCGTACATTTCAACGCGTATGCTATTTACATAAATATAGTTAGCATATTTTTGCATCACCATTAACACGTTCCGCTCGTTAGATATCTCGACTGGAGTGACGATGAAAAATGTTAAAAAATCAAGAAAGAGAAGAAAAACGATGACAACCGAGAATATTTTTTCACGGTGCATCGAAAATAACCATCGGACTGGTTTTTTTTTTTTCAAATATATAATAATAACGAGTCATTCGTACCAACATTTTCAAGTTTTTTTTATATTTGCTATATTTCCCTCGAACGTATTGCTGCGACGAGATAAAAAAAAAAAAAAATTAAAGAAACAATTCTATTCTCGTGAAAAAGCGCTGGCAGTCCCTGAAGATATTAAAGTTTGGGTCAAAATGACCCAGTGTGGCAACAGAAGGTTAAGAAACGAACATCGTACTTTCTGACGAGAGGATATGAGAACTAATTTTGACAAATGTGACGAGATGCAGTAATGGAAACAAAATGAAATACATCCAGTTATGAATCATCTGATTCTCGGGGGGGAAAAAAAACATGTACTGTGTCAGTATAAACAATGTTTTTTCATTTACAAATGCCACATAGGGGAACGTTGAATTGAGATTATGTCAATTTCAATAAATATATAATAAAAATTCTATTAATTTAATAGAAGGAAAACGTCATGCTCGAAAAACTCGAGAAAAATATCGATCCATCAACATCGCGGTAATAACAATTTTTCATTTTGTAACAGTCAAGAGGGGTGACATTTTGTTTTTCATTTTTTTTTGCTTTCCTTATGTTTTTCCCTTTTATCTCTTTGTCGTTTTGTCTGATACGGCGAGGCCTTGGCTACACTCCTTTTCACTAATGTTTCGCCCCTAATGCTTCGGTGGTCCCCAGTGGTTTCACTTCTGGAGGTATATTCCCTCTCAAGGGTATACGTGAGAGCTTAAGGGACCCGAATACAAGGAAAAACAGACAAGATTCCAAGGGACGAAAAAACCATGCCAATGATTGAAAACCTTTACGAGACATTGTCCATAAATCCAGTCACTTTATTCTCTCATCTATTTAAAACTTTTCAAAACTATGTTGCTTCGCACTTACAACATTTTTTCGCAACGTTTCTCATTCTTATTACAAATTTGATATTTCACGAGAGAAAACAAAAATGAAAATAGCGAAAAAAGAAAAACGTCGAAGTTTATAAAATCACTACACATTCGTAAATTGTGGACATTCGTGAATGGTGAACGTAAACTCTTTTGCGTATGTTGTTTCCAACGGAATCTTTACTTTTGATACCTGAATGAAATAACTTGCTCTAACAACAAATTCAAAAGAGAAACTCTCTGTTTAAATTGATATATTTAAAAATGCATATTAACTGATTTATCAAAAAAACTGATTGTCTCAAACAATTTGATTTGGAAATACGAAACAAGAGATGAAAGGCTTTTTATCAGGGCCAATAAATAGTGATGAAAGTTTTTGAGTATTTCACGTGGTTGATGAAAATAAGAGCCGAGGGATGAAATATCCCTCCGGACTTAGTGAGAAGATACTGTGAAAGCGAAAACATTCCCCTCCTTCGTATTGTCGCGGTACGAGATGTCGAAGTGAACAACAGCCACGAACCTCTTAAAGCTTGATACGTTCAACGCGAGAATGGACCGTGATGTTATGGAGACTGAACTTCCTAGTAGTACGTGAGGCTCATTCCTGAGTCTGCGCAAACTTTTAGGCACTAAAAGCTTCAGGTCATGTGACACACTGTACATTCGACTGCTTTTAAGAGAAACTGGGCTAATGACAATCCGTTATTAATAATTTTGTCAAAGTTATTGTCAAGTATCTATCGAAGTTGTGTTCCAGAATGAAATTAATTTATTTTCTATCGTCGTCCAACAAAAAAAAATGAATTCCGGCGTATCTCAAATCCCTTATGTTTTTTGTACTCCATCCAAAACTGAAAATCATTTGATCACTTTGAGGATTTAAAAAAAGGATTTTAAACATTGGAGAAACGCTTTAATTATAAATTATATTGTAAACCGTAGATTTCCTTTTGAGCTTTAATTTTTTTATTGTAAATTATCAATTTCGTAAATTATTTTGACAATAATGTGATTTCTTTGCCCTTACGATTATTTTAGTGGACATGTCTAATAGTTTGAGGTAATAAAAACGATGGGTGGGTGACCTGTGTGTGGCTCCGGTGATTTCTAAAATTAAGCAGCTTCGGGTGAGTTCAATACTTGGTTGGGTGATCGCTTATTAACAATGTACCAGCTGACGTATCAATCATTGAGCAGTAGGATGTTTTTCTGAGTTTTTCGTCGTACGAAATGACCTGCAACTCAATAAAAATATAGCTATCTGTATCGGTTAGGTTTTCTACATTTGCTCTTAATCCTCGTGCATGAATGCGATACAGCAGTTTATTAGAAAACGATGTCTATGCTGTTGATGGCAATATTCTTGGAGGTCGTCACAGGAACATGGAAACTACAGAAATGGTGGTAAAGTAATTGGATAGGTTCGTGGAAGTGCTCAGGGAACATAAAAAATAAACAAATATACACATATGAAGTTATGCTTCAGGAAATCATCGATTTTTCCCTTGTAGAATGTACAATTTATTTGCACTCATAACAAATTTACTTTTTCGTTTTTCTATGGATACAAATTTCGCAGAGAGCACACTATCGTAGTTCCCTTGAGAAATGACACCGTGTGAATAGAAGGCAAGAATTTATTGACACTAGAATAGAATAACTAGAAAATATAGATTTCATATCGACCACATTTTTTTCGAATTATTCGGCAAGTGGTTACATTGAATTTGTGTCTAAGATTTCAATTCTCCTTGCTCTTTGCAAATTATTACATTTTTTCGTTTATAAAATGATTTTATGTTTATTCATACAAGAGTCGGATTTGCTCATTAATTATTAGCAGATTAAAATTCTTTTATGCTGAAATGAAATATAAATTAGAATTTTAAATCCATTCACACAGTAAGTGACACACACAGTCACTTCACGCAGTCAATTTACATCTTGACACGCACAACAACCCCCATTTTTTTTTCTTTTTATTCACTTCATCGCAACGTCGAAGCAACCGCATGAGAGTGTATATCTCGTGAAAGTTTTATACGATTTACGAATGGGTAGATCACAAAATTGGTAGAAGGGATCTTGGTGGCACAATTTTATCTCTTTGTCGAGGGTGAATATTTTGTTAAATCGTAGCATCTTGAGCCTCTCGCGTTGGGTTCACCGCTGAAAGGTCTCTGTGTTTCGTTTGCTATGCAAAATTATTATTTCATCATAAAGTTTTCCTGATAGATTGCTTGTTTCTTCGGGATAGTGATAAATTTTCCATTCAATTTCCCAGAGTATCCCAGAGTAGTAGACCCGATGCTGAATCCATAACATTGAATAGTATTTTCAAAAGTCATTTGGAAATTAATTTCTTGATAAAAAAATCACACATAATTTTTTTGGGTCGTTATTTCTTTTAGAAATGAAAAGACTCTTAAATGTATTTGTGCTAATTAAGTTGCATGCAGTTAAATGTATACAGTCACATTAAAAACAATAGGTGGGGGACAATTTTTATTGAGTACTCAAAAAGTTTAACCGTTTTGCCATATTAAATGCAACAAATCTCAATTAAAAGCTAATAAAATGTGCAGGAAACTACATTATTTTGGTTTTTTCGAGAAAATAAAATTTTTGGAGCAGCAAGTTTTGAAGTAGTAGGAAAAGTGATTTTATCTAAATTTTTTTGGACCCTTATGCATAAATATATTATATATTTATATGCGTTAATGTTTTAACACAATTCATATTTGTAATTTTGGTTTATTATTTCTCCAATTATATTAATGTACATGTGCGTGTATGTATATGCGAGTGTGATGCTCGACCATGCAGTAAAAACTTCCCAGCTGTGATTAGACTCGTGAGTATTACGGTTTCGCCACCCTCGACGGATTTATTTTTAATCTTGGCCTATACCCGCAGTATTTACATCAGGGTCCCGACACTCTTGGTTACGGTCATGGACTATTCAGATTCACTACTACGCATCCACAAGGGATAGCCTCACGATCGATTTGTTTTCTTCGAACAGCAGGTTGAGATCCACACACACACACTTTCACCACGAATGATATGGTAGCTTCATAGTCCATGGGTACGAATAAACAGTGTTATAGCATGAAATATGCAGATCTAACGTATGAAAAATAAATTTTAAGAATCGTCACAAATAAGCTTTTATTTACTTCTGTTCGGTAATTTAGGATACCTGCGCTCATATAAATATACAAGAGAAAATTCAAGCTCACTCAATAGTTAATCATTGTACATGACAATAAACTAGAATTATACGCACCGATGTTCCACACAATCAACCATATCGTTTATCAAATCATAGATCTCATCATAGACACTTTTTGAAAAACAAATACTGAATAAAAAACCCGTAATCGTTTATTCTTAGTGTTAGAATGAATATCTCTCAGTAAACTTCATGACTACTTGTCAGCTTGATGCTTCTATCCAATAGAGAAAAATTTGACTGTGTTCGATAGCTCGACGGGCAAATGTGTAATTTCGAAAAAAAAATTTTATTGAGGTGCAAAATAGTAAAAATTGATTAAACCGTAGCACAAGTGAAAAGCCCCAAAACTGATACTATCGAAATTGTTACATCAGATTGTCCTTCGTAATAAAAGTTGCAATAGTTTCAAAAATTACAATAAATCATCAATGAAACCAATAACCAACAAAAAAATGAAACAGCGAGAAAGATTTCTCAAGTAATCACGACAATTTTTTAAAAATTGAATCAATCAAATTAGCTAAAAAAGAAAAATAAAGTAATAATCACGAAAATAAACGTGTGCCAAAGAAACTTTGAGCGTATTTACGAGCCATAAAATACAGAAGTACTCATATGAAAAAAATGATGCTAGCGATTTACAAAAATGAGATTGAGCCATTTATCTTTTGGCAGTAGACAAACGTGTCCATTTATTTGTTACTAAATATGTCGCCAGCTGTCACAATTATTAGCAGGCTCATTGCAAGTTCAGATTTTATCTATCTTTGTTTTTATCGTAAAAGTAGAAGAGTCGTATTAATGTTTGAAAGAGGATATCTCATAATGTGCTTGAGTTTAGTGCTCGGTGGGTGAATCACGTGATCGTAAAATCAAGAAAATGTAGATAAAAATAAAGCTGAATAAAATATGAAGCGCTGTACGATAATGCATGCGTGCATGACAGACTGCGTAGCTGTCATTGATGTGACGATGCTCTCATATCCTTTTCGAATATCATGTACAAATATACACGCATACACACATGTATATGTACATATCTATGCATTATAGTAAATATAGCTTAGTACAGAGTTATTCAAAAATTGTACAAAAATTAAAAAATGTATTTACGATAGCATTAAAAATGTTTGAAGTAGCAATTAATCGATCAAATACACAATCTATCCAGCTTTTAAGATTGTAGTTTCGTCAAAGCACTTTTTTTTTTACAGAATTTAGAAAAAAATTCACAACGCTTTAAGGACACTATTAAGAAACTATACGTTTAAAGTTTCGAAATGATTCACTGTTCAGTATTCAACATATCAGCGATCAAGATTGCACAGTTTTACACGGGTTCTTATGGGGAGCAGCAAAAAAATCCTCATTTCACGGAATAATTTGGAAACTTTTCTACAGATGTTTCTTTTTTTTCTTTATTGCAGAGGAACATATAACAAAGTTTGTCTAAATAAATCGAGAATTTGACGGTTCAGTTTATTCGGTAATACACTGATACAAACTTTATATTAGATATTTTTCCCGAAAGTTTATATGTTTTTATATATTCCTTTCATATATAAAAACTGACAATATTGGATTGTTCAGCAAGTTATATTTCCAAGTTTTCGAAAATTTATATCGACATGTCAACATGACGATTTTTCCCTGGGCGTTACTGTTACAATGTTGCAGCCGATTGTTACATAGGCAATAAAATATTTCATTTAAAAAATGCCATTATCTAATATTCAACAAGCAGCAGTGCATTAAAGTCGCTAGAAAATTACGGATTATACTTTTAAATATATCGACGAAAATATGAGATCGTGAAATTTGGCGTTTATTAGTTCCCCAAATATATTTTTATTATGGATACAAATCCACCATCAATTTATTTAATTATTGCATTGACCTTTGCATACAACTATTGTTAAAATTGAACATGTTTTTAATCCTTTAATATTCATATATATTTTATTTTTATTTACTATTGTCAATATTTGAGAAACTTGAATATTTAAACAATACATAACAGAAGCCTGTAGCAAAAATGCCACTAAAATCTCGTCGTACTACTCGATCTGAATGTGCCGGTATGTTTTCTGTACATAAATATATGTATATATGTATATATCTAGAGATATGTATATACATTAATATTATACGTCTCTCAATAGCCCCAGCACTCTCAGGGTCTGAATGCGTGTGCGCGAAAGCACATCGTAAAGTTGGACGAGAGTTTGCGCTGTAACACGAGTTCGGACCGCAATACAGCCGAGCCCTTGCGTGTATACACATAGATATAAACATGTATTGGTGTATATATTGCCTGTATATAGAAACCCCCCTTCGGTGTACGGCATAGCTGTTGCTGTCTCGTGACGCAACCCTGATGGCAGAAGAGTGTAGTGCACGCTTAGTATCCGTTCATGATTCACGTGGTAATGCTCTCTTTGAACTTCCGGTATAAATGATTTTCATATATTTTAAGAATCCATGTGTTGAATTAAAATGAACAAATGAAAACAATAATTAGAAAGTGCGTGTTTTTATAACTACGTTTATTTACGCCTCTTCAAAATGCTCGATTTGTACAAAAAAAATCGATAAAGATGTGCATTCATGAGAATCCTTCGGAGTGCAATGTGAACAGTGATTTTTTGCTTTGAGATGTGATAAAGTGATGGATTCATTTTCCAAATAGTCTATCGTCGATAGTGAGCTTGTACAAATATCGAAATCAAATACGTTCGATACACAAGCGCTGATGTCGAGTCTCGAACACACCACGAAAGTTTGCACGGTTTATAGTGCTGTGTATAAACCAATTGATAAGGGACTTCATACCATGAAGACTCTCTTCTGTTCATAAATGTGAAAAAATGTATTTATCAGCTGTTAGCAAACAAAGTATGTCACGCCCTTTTGTTAATTGACTAGTTTCAATGAAGCCTTGTGTTTTTTTTTTCAACACACTTGATTCAGCTTCCAGCAATATCGAAATTAGGTTTAGGCCAATCTAAATTCAAACTTCTCGAGTATTCTCTACATTTAGGCTCCATCCAGGTTGAAGTATCTACGTGTAGTGAATCGTGTCAATTCAGATTATTTGATTTTTTTTTCTCAATCTATATTAATGTTTGGTTTTATCTTGGAAAATTATCAACTAATGGAATTTTTCATTCAGTAATTTCAGCATCGAAAGCCCTGTATATTTACTTCATGACCGATATATATCGAGACTTTTGTTCATGAATTTCTTTTCGAGTGTAGATTTCGAGTATAAAATTGTGCATTTACATGTGTTACGTATGTAAAAGTATGGATTTATAAAGTTTCTCTCGTAAATATACTAATATACTTATGAAAGAGAAAGAGCATTGAAGAAAAGTCAGACTGATGATAAAGAGGCTCGTTCGACCCACCAGCGGTTGAAAAGATGGCTCCCTTTTTTCTTCACGCACTAGAAAAGATGAGAATGTTTTTCTACTACTTATCCCTCTCTCTTTCTCTCGCCCACTCGTTATTTCTCTGTCTCTCTTTTATCCCCGTAAAAATGCGAGAATGAACGATGTAAATGCGAGGGTTTACAAAGAGGAGAACTCACTCTTCGTTATGTATCTCCTTTCAGCTCCCTATGTATCCGGAAAACCACTGGTATGATATAAAGAAAGGAAAAGAGAGTGAGAGTCTCTAAGTGGAAAAAAATGTATAGATAGTCGTATGGCGTGTGATGGGGCTTTCTCATCGTCCACCAAAATTCTCGAGAAACGGAAAAAAAAGGTTAGAGAGAAAGGGCAGAAATTTTTTGTTCGTTTGTAATTTCTTCTTTTGGATTCCTTTGAATTGCTACTGAATTGGAATTGAAAAAAAAAATTGAACACGTGTCCAAATTTTGATACGTAAAACGTTAAAACGTAAAGGAAAATGGTATTTTTTTTTCTGTTTTCTTGCAGTATTTGTGTCATTTGTGATCAAAAGAATGATAATTTTCTCTCAGGCGATGATTTCAAATGAGGAATCTGAATTACTATGACTGATTGTCAGGAAAACTTCAATTGTTTGTGATTAAAAGTCTGTCGCGAACCTCAAATTTTTTCGGGGACAATATGCACGAATACTCATACGAAGACGCGCAGTAGGGAATACACTTGTTGCAAAGAAGCCACAAGTGGAAAGAAGCCAAGAGTTGAATCAACTTTTTATTAACATAAAAAGAGTCGATCGACTTCGGGCACTTTCAGATTTATCATCCCGATGAAAATGAAGGAAATATTGCAATTTTCGACATGTTTCAAGATCTAAAAAAATGACAAACCCTTCCAGAAATTGATTCAAACGCCTCTCATATCTATTCAAATGTAACATCTTCCGATCTAAATTTTTATTTTACACACTGGTGTCCATTTTTCAGTATAATGTTGGCTGTGCATTAAGAAATAAAAGATTTTATGAAATTTAATATTATTCGATATGATATAAAGTAACAAAATTTTCTCTTGACCTATGGAGGGTCTGATAACAAACCTAAAGTGTCGACGTGACTGTAGTTACGATAATACAAATCTCGGATGCCCACCTGTTTGTCAGTACCTTTTGGTGCGGTACTTATATCGATACTCGATAACCACAGCTGTTCAGGAATCCTTTTCCGGAACTCACTATATCTACACCAATCGTTCAGATATAACCAAGCACATGTATATCTTTCCATATGTTTATACGTGGCTTAATATCCAAATCTATATCAATGTCTCTGTTTTTTCATACGTAGAGAAAGTGCATATGTGGGCAACATGCAGCAGGTAATTTGGAATACCTCAATTGATGTCATAAACTCCGAATCAATAAAATTACTGAACAAATGAAAGTTCAAGAACGGCCGTTTTATTGACATTTGCTATCTGCAGGAAAATAGAACGTTGATTAACATCATTTTTCGGTATGAGTTCTAGCGGTTTTGACGACTAAATTTAACGGAGAATTCACATTTATATACATATCGTTTTAACTAATCAGTAGTGTTATCAGAGTTTATGTTTCCGTTTGAAATTTTTTTTAAATACAAGAACAAGTCCTGCTTCACCATAACTTCCTTCAGCATTAATGCTAAATACCACTTTTTTCTATTTTCGAAGCGAATCAAATTTTGGCGAATTTCCTGATTTTTGTTATCCTTGATGTTTACGGTGGTTGATACTTGATAGCTTCCAACAGTTCAATATTATCACGCAGTTTTATTAATCTCGTTTCTCGTAATTGATCTTTTATTCCTTGAAATTTCAAACTCGAATTCCAAATATGCTGTAGTTGCTGTACATTCAAACAGTTAATTGGTATTCTGTTGCACTGCATCCTACAGGTTGCATTATGTTTTCTTTCAATATTGAATATAAAATTATTTCGCAGTGTTCTAGCAAAGCTTCTTGGAGGTTCATTGCAGTATCGACTCTGATCGAAATTCGAAATGATTATTGATTTTCATTTATTATCGAACAGAAAAATTCTTTGAAAATACGAGTAAAAGAAATATATATATATACTTTAATCTCCAAAAAATTTAGTTGAACCTATTGAAGAATTTAGTTCCTTTAATAAAACATTATGGATGACATCGAATTATTTTTATCAAATGGAACTATATTGCCCTTCAATAAAAATTCTTTCCGTATGCTCTGAATCCCGTCTTCTTCGCCAGTTGTCATAATGTGCAATATGTATGTGTACACGAACACGGAAAACAAGAACATCAGAGGCAAGACACACGGATGTATTTGAAATGAGAAACGTACCAGATGGCGAGGGTTTATTCTTTCGCAGAACTTGGAATGAGTAACGGTGGTTTAATTGCGGAGGGACTTTGATTCACTCGTTCCATCTCTCCTTCCCTAATGCTCTCCCTTCCTTGCGTTGATTCTAATTCTCAGTCGTTTCTAATTTGCTACAACTTGAAATGGTGGAAGGGCAAGATTCCGTCAATTCGTTCAGGCGAACCCTCTGGTCGCGTTAATTGATCGGCCGTGTTAAGAAAAATCTTATCCCTTGAATCATTTTTCCTGCTTCTAGGCACAGTAGCTTGTACCGCGTTCTTTGATTCTTTATGAGCACGAGGAGAGTAAAATCTTCTTAATATTTCGTCGAGTAATAGATTGGACGGAAAATAATATCACTTAGGAAATAATCTGCAGATGGAGACTTAAATGATTTTGCAAATTATCTTCCAGACAGAATGAGATTAGTAGAGCAGTTCACACTTTCTTTGTTGGAAAAGGAATTCTTCTTCGGTATAAGTTTCTCAATTACGAGCCTCCAGTATTTTATTTTAGAAGACACTGTTGATTCGAACTTCAGGATCTGTTCGCTCGTCCATTTGATGTGGTATGTGAAAGAAAAACTTTTGAAAAAGATCATAAATGATGATTGATTTTTGTGCTATTAAAGTTCCCAGAGATTGTTAGCTATATGAACCAGAGCTCAAGAACCCCATACACGAGGTTTATAAAAACTTATGGATAATGTCATGACGACTGGTGCCTGACACACGTTTCTATTATGTTTTCCAACATGCCAGAACAAAAATATGATAACTACTACGTTTATTGATAAAATACGTATAAATTCACGTCTGCGAATGTAAAAAAAAAAAAAAAAAAAAAAAAAAAATCATAGGAAGTAGGAGGAAGTACAACGTAGGAGAACGTATTCGTATTCACTCATGACTATTATAAATTGCTGATTTAGATAGGGTTAGTTGAAAGCAAGAAAATGTTAAGAAATATGTTAAGAATAAAGGAAATATTAAAACAAGATTGACCCCCAAAGGGCACATAAGATGAACTTTCAACAAAGCCACCCACGTATTTACCCTATAAACTTTTACAAGCTATATTATATTTTTATGATTCAATGAGTTTGTATGTATGTTCGGGGTGTTCGATGCGGAAGAACTAAATTTTGTTCCCAAAGAATATACCAAATGAAGCCTCCAATTTTTGTTCTTTCAAAGAAAATAACAGTGATCCCTGAGGAAATTCGAAACTTCGTAATGAAACGAGTCGCGAACAACGTTCATTTTTCTTATATATAAAAAAAGTGACAATCCTTCGTTTATCCAACCACCATTCGCAATTCATTCATCTTCAAATAAATAGTTTGAATCCTTATACATAATCCGCCAATTTCCCGAAAACAGGCCGGAAGGAACTTCAATAAAAGGCGTACACTGTTTCTTTTGTTAGGGTAAAAGT
The DNA here is from genome assembly GCA_948107755.1 of Campoletis raptor. Lineage (NCBI taxonomy): Eukaryota > Metazoa > Arthropoda > Insecta > Hymenoptera > Ichneumonidae > Campoletis > Campoletis raptor. The sequence continues at coordinate 18,037,097 of OX403622.1, forward strand.
ATCGAGGATATGACATCATCTTTCACCTCAAAGAGCCGTTCTTTCAATTCGCCTGCGCACAAAACTTTACGACCAACAAAAAAAAAACTTTATATACGACCTTTCGATGATGGCCTGCCAAAATTTGTTTTGGAAAGCATCGAAATAATTCAGAATCCAATGGGCGTGTTCAATTCTTTTGGAATTATCTTCGTAAACTGGAAATGTCCATCTATTGATTAAAGGCTGTTTATTTATGTAGGGAAGATAATAAATATAAAATGACCTTAAAAAGACTATTATCGTCTACAGTGAGGCGGCAAGTATTGACTGTGGATTTCAACTTTTCTTTTCAATACTTTGCCTCAAGATGCTGAAACTCTATATACGTCGATATGTCGTAGTTTTTATAAAGATTGAATCTTTCTTTTTCTCTCTCTCTCTCTCTCTCTCTCTCTTACTCTCTATATTTTTTAGGCTATTCCTATTTAAGCAAATTAAAAAAAAAATTGTTAAAGACAGAAAATTTGTAAAATTTCTCATTGGTAAGGTAAAATTATTTTGTATGAATTGTTTAACGAACAAGACCATGTCGTTACGAATAAGTAAAGAATGAGGAAGTTGCAGAACCAGAAATCCTGTTGTTTTAAATAATATACTTGGATCATGTTTCGTATAGAAAAATCTGTTTCCTCTGACAATACAAACTTCCCACCCTCATTTCCTACAGCTTCTCTCTATCGGGTTATGGTTGTTAGAGCAGGATCAATACAGCGAGAGAACTTGTTGGACGAGAATTGCAATATATTTCTCTGATTTTTTCTCCCTATCCTTCGAGGGTTTTTTTTTTGTAGTACATCCAATTATATAAAGAAATACAACTAGTCATAACAATACACGCCACTAACGTGATCAGTGTTCACATAGACAAGCTTTAGTCAATAATTCATGAAACGATTATATTTCATAAAATGATGTACAATCATAGATTAAGTTACTTCCTTTCACATCAGTGGCGTGACATTTGCGTTCCTCTGTTTAAACTTAGACGATACTCACCGATGTGATAATAAAATAACAAAGATGATAAATTTTTCAACCTCGGAATGACAATAAAATGAAAATGATTGTGGTAGAGTTTTCATATTTGTGATATTTGGAAAAGAAGAATGAATAGTGTGGGGCACGATAAAACAATACAATGATGATGATGCAGCAGACTCACGTGTTTTCGAAGCATATAAAATATGCCACTCAGTTTTATGATGGTTCATTGACATATAAACAACGATAAAAAGTTATTGGCAAAACGATAAAAGTTGCGGGGCAATGATAGCCCTCTCTTTTTTTCTCTGGGCCGTGTTGAAATCGAGCCGTATTACAACTTTTTCGAACAGTGTCGAAGATCGTCGCGAGTCTCGTGGAGGATCACTTCTCAGGGATTGTCCCAACGAGCGGAGAGACTCTCGACGAGATTCGAAAGAAACAGCGATAAGTTTGCCACCTTACAATGAAAAACGTCGTCATCGTACTCGTCGTCATTCTCGCCGTTATTACTTCGAACGCAACAAGAGGTAAGCTCTCGAATATTCACGTGCCAATGATCCGAATGATTATCTGTTATCCATCCATCGATTTTTATTCATTCGTTATCCGATTCAACGAACCACGAAGTGTCTTACGGAAGCCATTTTCAGCGTTAACTCTATCAAGAATTAATTATTACGAAAGATATCATCGCAGGCATTAATGGTGACGGAATGAAATGAAGTAATCACTTTCTAAAAGATAACGACGAAGATAGATACAGCTTTGTATTATCTTGAAAAACAAATTCGATCATTGCTCTCTCCTCGTTATCGAGAGTCATAAGAATTTCGTTTTCAGGGTACCATCGTCGATGATCACAAGCAAATAATTATAATTTTAATATAAATCATTTTTTGCTTTTTATTAATACATTATTATTATTTTTGATACGTTTAGTTCAATTGTCGAAAAGTGTTACAAACCCAGGTTAAAAAAATGTCTGGTACAGTAGAGAAGTGTCTTATGGAATACACTTTTGATGAAAAAATCGATATGCTATTCTACTAACCAGGGAATAACCTGTAAATCCATTATTTTTCATTCTTTCTTGGTCTTTTTTTCTTTTGATTCAAAAGTATGTACACCTCGATGAGCCTTTGAACAACAAGGGAAATACAAAGTACGCGCTGGTGTTTCTTTCAACGTTAATCGAGTTTATGATGTTGTTCCCCGCGGATATGTATTGTCGTTCTTTATGTTCCTCTGCTGCCAACGTCAAACAATATATACACACAATCTCTCTCTTTCTCTTTCTCGCTCTCCCTCTTTCTCGTCCACTGGAACGTAAGAATTTAATTAATATCCTTGCAGAATAGAGCATTTTATCTCAACTATTCTCTCGTTCTGTCGACATTTTTTTTCTTTCGTTGCAAAATACTTTTTTCAAATCTAACCTCTTCCTGTATATTCAATTTGACTGTGACGTATACGTCACAGTCTACACTTGATGTTTCTGTAATAAAGCTTATCACTGTATAAATAATGCTTACTGTCTTTGAATGAACAACGAAAACATTTTTCGAACGACTATAAATTCGTTTATTAAGTTAACCCCATCTGCTTGTTTAGAATTAAACACTTGGCCACTGTAATTTCAAATTATAATCCGTAGTTTATTACTAATAGTTATACGATAAAAGAGTGGCTAATAAATTCATTAGGACCGTTGCTACTTTTTCTTTCCTGTCGGGATATGTGAGTTCGTGATTCGAAGCTATAACTTTTATTCTCGTGTTCTCATTTTAGCCATTTATCTTCGATGTTTTATAGTACACATGTGCTTTAATTAAATATTCGGCCAAGCTTTTCGAAACTTGTCAAGTTTATGACTGCGCCTCATATTTTATTTTATCTTTCTTGATATTCCTGTTCTTCTTCAGTGTATCTTTTTCAAGAATTTCTATCAACGTAACCACGTCTTTCGTTCACGGACCAATATAGTCATATGCAAATCCTGATGCTTCATTTTACTAGTACAGCTTATTTCCTGGCTTGCAGATCATGTCAAGTGTCAATGATTTCGTTTAATGTCAATTCAACGAGTTGGATCGTACCAGCCAATTACTCAGACAAAAGAGGCTTGGATAAATTGTACGTTGTTGGGGAAGCTTGAATAAAACGCACGTGGAATTTGCACCAAAGCCGTCCACGTCCCTGGCAAAATTAACTGGACCTGGCTTTCTAGTCATTAATTAATTTCCAGCAGGATTAGCCATAGCTAGAAATGTCTTTACGGAAACACGACAACCAAGTCAAATTGCATGCTTCGTGACTTGATAACAAAAAAGAAAAAACATCGACAGAAACGTTGTTGGACTGCTGAAAAAAAGACCACATGAAAATTCCCCGTAGTATTTTACTGTTTATTATTTTCCACCTTTTTTTATTTACTTCAAGTATACTTTCATACTCTAACTGAATAAAACGTATCTCAACATTTATTTTTAACAACACAATGAAAAGGTACATGACAAACCAGTGACAGCTTTTTTTTGCCCAAAAGAAATATCATTTTCCTATACCCGTTGACTTTTCAATGAAAAAAAAAAACTGACAGTTGTAATTATTGATTGCGATTATTATTTGATATTTTAAATAATAATAGTACATCAAACGTATCTGACATTATTTCTCACGTACGTTAAGATGTAACGAATGGAAAAAAAAGTTCTTGACATAAATCTGATGACCCTGGAAAAAGCGGTGGTGAAAAAGGAAGGGAGCGAGGCCTGTTTAATGATAATAACCCATGACACGCTAACTTTATAAGGATCGATATACCCCGCGTTTTTATACAACCTATTTAACGTGAATATATATCAGTATTTTATTCGTCTGTAAAAAGTCACCGTATGGCAAGTTCCGTTCATGCATTTCTCGTGGGTCTACAAAATACGGGCCCAAAGTCCAAATGATAAAAAAAATCCTACTTAAGATAGTAGTCTCGTCATCAAAGCGCTTTTCAAAAGGATTCATCATCCCGTATTCAAGATATTAGGGATCAAAGATTGTACAGTCTTATTTCATATTTCAATTCAAAATTCTCATGTTCCGGAATAACTCCAAAACTGTTCTACAATATTTTTTTTTTTTATATTCCCATAAGATATGACAACTAAATTTTTAAGATAATTCTGCAAGCTGAGTACAAGTTTTCAAAAATTGATCGAAGACTTAACTTTTGAACGTGATTATGTCGAGACTACTACCTTCAGCTAATCCCATTGAGACAAAAAAACAAGACGGAAAAAAGTGAAATTATTGTGTAAATTTTTATAGTATTTCTGAGTACATAATCAAACAGCGCAATCATCTGAGATATAGTTTTGTAAACTTCCACATTATCTTATTGTATTGTTCTCTGGAGAAAAGAAATCATTTATTTTCAGCTAAAATTTTTAAAATAAAAAGTCAATAACCTGGTATCTTATTTTATTCCCATCCCGGAATTTTTAGGGAAAAGATCCAAGAAATCTTTGTTCATAATGATTGCATGCTCCATATTCTGTTATTACAGGCAGCAAAAAAATTCACATGTGGATTAAACAAAAAATTCTTCTCCGATCTTTCAACGATATGAGCAACAATTTTCATTTTTTACGTAATTGTATAAGATCTTTAGATATTGTGCTGCATATGCGAGAACTTCAGCAGTCATGATAACGATCTTTCAAGCAGTAGAAAATCACTCTGCCGGAAAAAATCAACATACACGTTTACCGAGTGCGTTGTCAACTAATTACTCGCCATTTTCAACATTCCAACATATATATATTTTTTTAATTTGAACAACTGATTTTTCAAAATACTCTTTACGCAACAGTAATTCGTAAAATCTGTACAAATCATAGTGGGGGAATTTTTTACTCACTCAAGCTTGAGATATCGATTGACAGGTTCTTTGATGGAATTGATGATTATTAATTATCTCGAAAGCGCTCTAGATTATTCTGAGGTATGTTAAACGTCACTAACCTCCAAGTAGTGAAGCATGAAAAGGAAATAAAAAATTTCTATATCCCCCCCCCCCTGTTCCCCTGTTAAAATAGTGTATAATAATAATAAAATCGATGGGGAATAGATATGATGTTATTTTTATATGAAAATAAGTGAACAAAAACGCTGTTACCTAATTTTAAGAACGTGACAAAGTCGTCGAGACGCGATACAATTGTTTCTCGCAATCAAGTAATCTTCGGACCCGCTTCGAATGCTCAACTGATATGGAAAAAGTCGTAATTACTCGTCAATAACAACATCGTTTAAGAGACATTCGAGTTACGAGTTTTGTCGTGAAAAATTGTCGCAAGAATATTAATAATAATATTTATAACAATTAATACTATTAATTGTCAATTTTATATTAATTCTTATTAATATAAATAACATTAATGAGTAGGACACAATAAAATTAATCACAATTATAAATACCAGTCCCATAAACGCGTCGTCGTCAAGATACACGTGTTTTTACGCAGGGAAAACCTGTCCTCGTGTGATTATCGATACGGCATCCATGTAATACGTTAGTGAACGAATGGCTAAAAGTTTTCCAAAAAGGTATATAAAGAATACAAAATATATATATCCTTAACTCACAGTTGTTAAAACATTATATTACTAAATCTTCATGAAGATTATGTCACAAATAATTCGTACTCATTCAGAAAATCTCTTTTTTTGTGCCAAAATATTTTTCTGTTGTCAAAATTTTCTTAGGGTTCGTTGGTTTGAGTTCTGGCTCATCTTTTTTCCCGTACTCTAAACCCCGTGAGAACATACACACCGGCAACCACAGCACCTACAGAAATAGCATATCCAAAATATTTATGTAGCCGTGCGTATAATAACCTAAGTGAAGCATCTTCAGTCATTTTTAAGGATATAAACGTACATTCGCGTCAATCGTCATATCACGAATAAACTTCCGCTCATATTTTTGGATATACTATCGAAATCATTCTATTTGTATTCATGGATTTATCAAAGGAAGGTTTCGGAGTGCGTAAACGTTGACATTGGATATAAAAAAAAATAATGAAAATAAAGAAAGATATAAAGATCTGAACTATCCACGCAGTTTTCCATTTTGTGTAGTTAAACATTGCATTATTAATAAAAATATAGAATAGTCATTTTTCTACGTGTTACTCAGTATATAATTTTTTTTTCTCATCATTAAAGGGACTTTCAACTGCCACTCTTAAATAATTCCTGAAAATAAAAAACGGTTTTTGACGGTGGACATTAGCACAAATCTAAACTAATCAATAGCACTAAATCTAAAATCAAACAAATCTAAAAAGATTATGCATTAGTATGGAAAACTTGCGTGGAATTAATGAAAGTTCAGAATGACATAAGCAGTCTGTTAAATTTTGGTCGCACAGATTCAATTTCTTTGATTCATAGCCTTCCTTTTGAAATAGGTTTCAACCGACTATCCAAAGTAGTGGATCATTTTCAACGAACAGTTTTTAACCTTCTCAAATTTTGTCACATCATTTTCCAAGAAATTCTCTAGGGTGCTATGGAAGCTTTTTTTATTTAAAAATTTCATATTTCTTTGAACGAAAAATTGTTGAAAAAGGCACAATTTGACATTTAATTTTGAAATCGTCTCAATTTTGTTACTTTTCATTGAAATAAAAACCTCCATAGTCCTCTAGGCTGCAATCTTTTAAAATATATTCTTTTACTGTTATCCGAAATTGAATAGTGTAATATTTTTTGTTTTCGAGTAAATTACCCCCAGCAATTTTAGGAATGGAGAATTAAAATTTTGATTATGATCGAAGGGGTAGGTATTAAGATCACGACGATAAAAATTAAATTTCATTCGACACGATGACTTCCAGGTGTGCTGAAAATTTTAATTCGTGTTAAATCGTCGAGCGTTACGACGTAACGTATTTTAATTTTTCCATCCTCCATCATTACGTAAAGTGAACATTTGTCATCGGAAATGCAGATCAATCTCCACGCGGTAGATGCGCAGTTAAAAAATCTGTATTTCTCAGACATTGTAATTTTATCGTTTTTTGAAAACGAAGCTTTATATAAAAGTGTTTGTAAATTCGTTCCCCAATAAATATTCAGTTCCTCTGTTTATAAAAATCTATATGAGAAATTAATGAGGCACTGAAAACAACTGATCGGAAATAAAGTCAACCAAATCGCTGAAGAAAAAATGGATTTTTCGGTACGTATTTTTCAACGACTTTACGAAGCGAACAACCGAACGTGCCTTTTCACGTTCGTATACGAGCTAACTCGAGTTGTGGCGTTTCGGCTCGATAAGCCATACGACTACGTATAAGCAACAGTCGGCGTCATAGAGGCAGTCAGTCCCCAGCCGGCACGCGACTGATGAACATCAAGAATCTGTGATACGGTCACGAAATTCAAAGAGTTACTGTGTTAATTCGTAGGTGAACATTGCAACTCAAGTTCCTTATTCCTTTGTGTGTGCAAATGTGATAACCTGCAGTTTTGTTCAATGTGCATATTTGGAGCGAATTACGACGTAAAAGTGAATACAAATCAGAGGCAACATAAAAAAAAAAAAAAAACAATCCTGTACTTAGAAGTGTAAAGTGAATCACGGAAAAATACTTAGCCTCCCGCATTGAAATTGAAAATAGGAATGACAAAAAAATTCTCTGACAGATCTTTCATTTCAATGAATTCAATACCTGTCGAAAATGAACTAGTTAGCTCTTAGGAGATAATAAAATTACATGGTTATTTCGTTGGTTTTCCATCTGAGAAAACATCAGGACAACATATTGAATTGCGCCTAATTGAATTCTATATCTTTCACTAACGTAAGGTTCCTAATAGTTTTTGACAATGGAATTTGTAATACACTTTATTGTTCGAGTAGTTAATTTCAGAGTACGGTGAGAAGTGGATTTGAAAAATTATAGTGCAGCAATGCAAAAGGTGGACAACCTTGAATTTTTGTCATTATTACTCAGTGAAACGCAAATTTTTCATTTTTTTTTTTGTGGAAATTTACATTTTGCTTATCATCACAAAAATACAAGGTTGTCCCCCGTATCGATATTTTTAAAAATTATAATTCTCTCCTTGTAGTTTTGTCCAATGAATTATCGATCGATTTCTTTCCTTAAACCGATAAGGAAAAAAATAATTATTACTTGCATTATTATTTTGGTTCCAGATCATTAGATATTCATTAACGTTGAAATATATATATTTTTTTATCAAATCATTTGTCAAATGTAAATCCATTATCGAACAATTCGATTAGATAAATGGAGATTCATGCGAATGGCACGAGGGATTTCGTATGGTTGAGAAAACACGGGACTAACATTGAAATCTCGTAAAGCGAAGAACGACGTATTGATTTTTAAAATCTCCCATGTTTCGTCTTCGGTCTTTTGTTTCCATTCGATTCTTTTCATTATTATACCTTGTGTATTCGTTGATTGTTATTATGTTGTATTTCAATTTTTTTACTTTCTTGACGATCATGTGCTGTCTGCTCTCTATCTCGTGTTCTGTAATTTATGATAACGAGCTTTTGCCACGCGGAATTATTCACAAAAATGTTGAGCATGATCAGTAATAATCTTTCGAACGACAACACCTTAATCGTATGACAACTCGTGATATCCGGTGAAATTTCAAGTTCCTTTTGTTAATAATTTTATAATATTTCGTTGCTGATTTCAGAGAATTAACTGAATAAAAATTTCGTTACAACTGGAAATAGAACAATTTTTCAGAAAAACCAAATCAATGTGAGAAAATAAATACAAAACATTAAATGAATCAATCGACTGCTAACTTTAAAATAAATTTAGGCTTAGGAACTGGCTTCAGTGTGACCGAATAAATTTTTTATTAATCGAGGTACGATTTGCAGAATAAAAATATTGATTTAGTAACAAATATTGGAAATTCAATGTTCAAATTAATCGAATCTTCTGTCAAGTTCGTGCATTGACCTGTAATCCATTTATTTATATTTTGCTAAAAATTCGAGAAGTTTACGTGGATGCAGGTTTTTTTTTTTAATATAAGAAAATGTGGAATGATTATTACGTGATCGTGTGAATGAAATTCTTGCATTTTAACATCACCGAAAGTATAATAGCCCAAGCTTTGTAAAGTCCAATGCAGATAGGAGGTGTGAATTCCCATCGGGATTAAATCGCTAAGAAACTCGGATATAGAAAGACTCGTTTGTTTACAAAGAGACGGATATTGTCACCGACCAAAATGAGTTTCTATCCTTTGGCTGCAAGGCGAAATGTTTATGTTTGCAAACTTACTTCAGTCAGAGTTTCGTGTTTTTTTATTTTTTTTTATGGTCATACCCAACATTACACTTGACCCAATTACACTTTTTGCTTCTATTCTTACACCAACAGTAAAAGAAAATTTTCTATTTGAATTGCCAGTGATTTTGAAAACGGAACATTTCGTTAGTTGACTGTGAACTATAAAAAACGTGTGAGAGTTTCAAATTTTTACTTTTTTAGGAGATCATTTTATTGGTTTACTTTCGTTGTTTCGATATTCCAAATGTGTTGAGTTCATTTTTATATTGTTTGACAAAGAAACCACTCAATTGACCTTAAAATAAAATACTTGCAAACACGGAACTGATTCCCTTCCACTTTTTGATACTCTCGGAAGTATTCTTCGAGTACATTCATGTGCAAATTTTGCACGGTAAAAATAACCCAAGATTTAATTTCATTCCCCGTTTCTATTGCTGACAGTAATTTTTCAATTCCATTTCTTTTCTTGATTTGGTTAATTAAGTTTGTAATAAGAGTAATATAAAGTGTCTTAGAGTTTAAAAAATACGTAACATTTTAAAAGCAAATAGATAACGAAATGAAATATATATTTGGACCTCGCAAAATACTTGAAATTCGAATTAATTCCTATAGAGTTTATTCCATAGAGTATCCAGAATATAACATCGAGAGCATCATGAGATTTAAAAAAAGCTTCAATTCATATGTTCGCAGTGGTGGTAGTGCGTGTATTTCAATCAGAAAAATGCAGACCACTTGATTGACGCGGTATTTTTCATTAAACCGTCATGATGTATCTGTCTCGATCATCATCAAGAGGTAGACGAATCCGAGAGGAAAAAAAGATTGAGACCTACTTGATGTCGTTGAAGCTTCACGAGTCTAATCAGGGAGTGCTCGGCTGTTAGGGATTGTGACGCCAAAGAGCAGCAACATTGCGAGAGAGAGAGAGGGAGAAACAGTCGAGAGAGAGAGAGAGGAAGAGAGGGAAGAGGGAACATAAGAGAGAAGGAAAAATGTACACTCGCAATCTACGCGTAGATATAGTGCCTCTTGAAATGAACGACAGTCGATAGCGCGTCAGAGAAGAAAATAGATAAACGGAAAAAAGATAAAGGAGAAGTCAAGTGTATTGGTCATGTTTGGCGTAAGTTTTAAATTCCGTTTTCATTATGATCGAGTCTATCGAAACTACTAGAAAAAAGTTTACTGACTGATAATTGTTGATGAATCAGTAACAGAAATCCGTGGATTCAAAAGAGTTCGTTTCCTTAAGGTGCTTTTGTGAATTTGTACAAAGTGATTTTACGAGGAATAAAAGTTTCTCAATAATTGTGGATATGAAAAAATAGTGACGGAAACTGCCGAAGAAAAAAAGCCAGTTCACAATATTACGAGAACGATGAACGAATACGCAATTTTGGTATCACCGGAGATCAGCTCAAAAATTGCTCGAAGGGACTCTGGCACGATGAGAGTATCCCTACCTTTGACTTCCTTTAGGAGGCATAGCGGTTGCGTGTCAACTCTCGCACGTGCAAAGCCACATCCGAGATTGCTTTACGTCGCCGTCCCGTAAGTTACGCCAACAGCTTAAACTCCACTGTATATAGTATTTTGATCTCGATGATTTCGGAAGGCTTGATTAAACATTGGTATTAAAAGTAGATTAACCTCTGTGGTCTTGCAGGAAAAAAATAAATGAGGTGAAACTTTTTTATCCTTCCACTCGACTTTTTTTCTCATCCAACATTATCATAAACTTTTTATAAAGCTACTACGATTATCATGCGGTATATTAATAATTCTTCATTTTTTTCATATTCATCAAATTGCGTTATATTTACCACGTTATATTTACCTGCCTCCTAGCAGAAGGCTTTTCGGTCTTATGATTTGTACTTTTTTTGGTCATTTTCTTTTTCGTTCGAGAAAAAACTAGGAAAAGTGCAGCATATCTAGAATATCAGTCTGATTTTAAGGTATACTAAGATATAGGAAACGTGATAAAGTAAAAAGTTATGATACGTACATCTTGTGCTCGTAGTTTTTGAAAAATAAAAAACAAAACCATAAAATGTGATTACACTACTAAATTATAGTCTTGTACATGAATAATGTACATATGAATTTTCAATCAGATTTAGTGGTCAAAACCGATAGAACTCGTACTAAAAAATTATGGAAAAGAACGTAATGTTTTTCTTCACGTGACATCGCAAATGTCAATAAACCAGCTCTTCCTAATCTTTCATCTAGTATTTGTGGTTTTTGAGAAATTAAGGTTACTGTATCAAAAGTTATAAATAAGGTATTCTTGTTGTCATTTTTATGCGAATGACACTGAACAGTTTGCGTTTAAAGAAAAAAAAAACTATTCATTGTAGATGTTCGTAAAATTCTATTTTTCGTCATTTCCTCTTCGGGTTTGTTATGATTACCTCTTCTGCTGCTGAATGTAATATTTTTGGACATTATAAACAACGGAGCCAGTATGGTGGACCAAAATGCAAATAATGTTGCATTTGCATTTGTATGTTGTTTTATTTGAACAAACCACGTAACTGAGGGTTTCCGAGTCCGTTGAAACAAAACCTAAAGTGTCATTTCCAAAATTCTGAATTTCACATTTATACATTTTTTGAATTAATGATAAAGCGGCTCTTTTTTGGATTTTGTCAAATATTTCGAAACGATCTGCAGATGTATAAACTCGACATTAATTATATTCTTGTATATTCAGTGCATGTGTTTCGACAAAACAAAAATAATCGACGCGAATTCATGCAAATTTTCCGTGCATTATTGATCATAAATTTGTCGGTCGTTTTCATTCGACGGGAAGAGAATCTCTGACATCATATTGTACATTTTAGGAGAAACAAAGTTCTTTTTTTTCAGTTCTAGTTCATTGAAACCAAAATAATAATTACTGCGAACAATGGTTCCCTGCCCTCCGATGGAAGTAATCAGGGTAATGTGGACGCTTTGATTGGCTCGTGCTTATCGGCATCGACCGGCGAGAGATTTAATGTATGTTCAGAGGGCATTTCGCGGGAATTAATCAGATAATATGAGCTTAGGAGGTCACAGAGTTGATGATCTTTTAAATGTCATTTTCTTAACATGAAAAATAAAAATAAAAATAAAAAAACAAGTAACATAACGTTAATTGTCGTCATTAGAATATTATTGAAGTTTGCATCGTTGGAATGCAACGAAAAACCTCTTTCATTCACTTTGTAAAATTGATCTGTAAAATGTATCCAATTTTTATTGTTTATTAATATATTTTCCAGTTCATTGATATTCGGATAAAAAACAATACATCGAAAGAAATTTACTGATTTATTTGGGACAGTGTCTATTTTCAAAATTTGCAAAGAAAAATTCATTGTCCTTCACTAAACTTGGATGACTTAGGCTGAATCAATTTTTTTTTACACCCTGACATATCACTAAATATATTTTTTAGGCCATTTTGAATAAAAAATAAAATTCAGTTGTATTGTGATAAAGCAAAAACTATAACATTGCCTATTCGAATGTAGAGAATTTGTTCATTTTGAATAAATAACATGGATATTCATGTCTGAAATAAAAATGTTCATATATGTTTACATTCTGTCGGACTAATGATAATGTTCATTTAGTTAATAATATGTTTTCACCTGACTCGAGTTAAAGTCTTTGCATAATCAATGCGCATGAAATATTTACAATTTCAACAACATTTAACCTTCAGGCACGATGTGAATAATTCTCTGTCCTATGGCTATACTTACAGATGAATGAAGCTGAAACTTTATTTGCATGGTCACAAACTCGAAACGCACAAATTCAATAACCGAATTCCTAACATCGAGCGAGTGCATTAGCTGTGTTTATAGATGCGAAATATTTCAAACATCTCTTGATGATGATTATGACGAGAAATAGTAATAATAGACTAATCGGTATTTCAAAAGAAAATTTTGACATTGCAGTTCTGGAATTTGCACAAACATCAAGTCACTGAAAGGAGAAATGATACAAAGTCTTTTTTGTGTTGTTTTTATTTCAAATGCTTCGTGAAATAAATCTTATTTATAATAAGTTTTTAAGTTTGATGCAACAGAAGCAAATTTCGTCCTAAATAAACAAAACTTTATTGATTTCTTTATGAATTAACAATTATAGGAATGATTGAATTTACTGAGTTTTATACTTTATTATAAACATTTATAATTCGAAAAATCTTTGGAAAAAGTAAAAATAATATAAGCTTATATTTTATCGTTGCATCATTGCAAATCAAAACATTCGTTTGACACGTTTACTACGATGACAAGCTTCATTTTTTTCGGTAATGCTGATATCGCATCACGTGCGTTAAAAGCTGAGCACAATCGTCTAGAATATTTCGAATCACATTTTCTATTTTAGTACCGATGCAAATATTTGCCAACTGGGCTCGGTAGTTTCATGCTGCAAACAAGCGCGCCTTTGTCACTGACACATATAGCTATAGCAAAAAGCATTCAAGTCTATTCACACACGCACATATGAATATCTTTTTTTTTTCATGCTGTACCGCACACTATGCAAGAAACTTTTTCCAGTTCACTCGCCCGTGTGTTCCCAATATTACGCAAAAGTATTGCATTTTCTGCGCGTAACATCGATGATATTTTTCATTGGTTTATGTATAATACGAGAATTTCATGAACTACGTGTACAGCTCAGTGACCCTCTGTTCTAAGATTCCAACCATGAGATTTTTACAGCTTCTTCTCAACTGTTCAAAGTTCGCAGTCGTTTTAATTGACTTTTTTTAAACAATTTTATTTATTTATTTATTCATTTGTATGCAGCTGTTATTAAAAAGCTAAAAACTGAAATTTGGAACGACGCAGGACTAGTTAGTTAGTTGGACTAGTTATTAACGATTTAGCTATTTTTGTATATATTTTTTCTTCGTTGAATTATCGAGATGGAGCAAAAGCTTATCCACTCTCATCAGAAGTCGAAGCTAAGTTATCATTTTTGAAGACTTACTGGAAAGTTTTTTCCAAAAATCAGAATAAATACGTTCCAGTGATAAACAGGAATGAAACAAAAATTATTTTGTTTTAGGGAATGTTATATATTTATTGATAGGACGTGTAGGTATATGTACAAATACAAATATGGATTCGTGTCTCTTACACAACACGAAGCATACTTTATGGTTATTAATTAATATGACAGAACTTCAAATATGCTCGTTCTATATTCGATTTCGATGATCCTATAATTCTACTCTGTACTTTTTTATCCTCAAATCAGTGAATATGAATTGAATGAATCGAATGAAATGAAATATTTTCAATAAACATTTTTTCAATGAAATCTACATCAATGATTATTTTTTTAATCAACAAAGTGAACAATGAATCCTTGTTTTTTTTTCTTTTTAATAATAGGTTTCATGTCCATACCAGGAATAAAGTAAATAATTCTCTATATTTGATTGACATTAAAATAATCACGACATGTCAGTTCTTTGTACAATACAGCTGTCATTATTTTCTTGTTTCTCGATTCTACCAGTTCTCCACAACACGCCATATAAACGTTGACACATTAATGAAGACGTAAAAAATCAATGAAAAATTTTCTTCTTTTACAGACATACTGGAATATTGATGGGCTGTTTAACATGCAATGACAGCAAAGTCTGATGCATATGGGTCGATTAAAACATAAACTCAATAATTTTCGGTCTCTCAAATTTTGCCATGTTGTTTCTATTTGCATTGTGTTTTTATTCCAGATTTTTATCGTACATCCAAACTAGTGAAAAATTGTAGGAAATCCAGTTTTTGGCGAAAAAGCGTGCGTGCACACAAATATATAGGGGAAAACGGGGCAAAACAGATTGCCATAACAATGAATTTTTCTTTGCTCCCTTTTTTTATTTGATTTTACGAATGAAAATGAAATTTCCAACCTTCCTTTTCAAAATTTCATAACTCTTTATACCTTATTTCAAAAACACAAAATAAGTTGTTAAATTAGAAGCATGGAGAACCAAAATTCCTTTCAATTCCTCGTTGCATTCCTGGAATATATGGCTCGAACAAAACCACGATTTTTCGAATGCATGACGTTATACACAGATTTTACATGGGGGTCGTATCTTATCCCGATCTTCCGAACAAGATATGATATCGTTATTCTGGAAACGAATGGATATCCAACCAGTAATACGAACAATTTTATTCAGAATGTAACTCTGTCCTAATCTCAGAAAAAGCTTTGAATCAATCCAAATTAGAAGATTCTGGAATTTTTCGTATTGCCCAAAGAATAAAAATATCAAAATAGAATATGTATAATAATTGATGTTTTCATGTCTGCCTTTATTTATGTCATTAAACTATTGATTTCATCGAACGAAACGGATCTTTCGTTGATCCAAACAAATGGAAGACAAAAAAAATTATTCTCTTTATTTAAATGCATACACTTTTTCAGTATTATAAAATTATAACGATTCGCACAACTGATGAACAATTAATTGAATGAATGAAATTCAACACTGAACACAACAAAACTTTTTTCTTAGAGTAATTTGTCACGAACCTCGAAAGAGCTGAGCAAAGATTGATCATTAAACTTATAAATCACGTGAGGATCTATACGCCAATTCGCTGAAATCGTATTCGTCACTGATCAAATCCGTACAACAAATAGTTGTTTGATTGGAAAAGAAACTATAGCGAATCGCGCCTCGAGCAATTGTTCGACAAATAACAGAAGCCAACGCTAGACGAGGCATAATTTGTTTTAACCTTTACGCGTCCCTGGGGCTTGTGCAAATCAAGTACTTTTCCGATTCTCCGATATAGTCGAAAATATTACAGTGCAGAATCGTGCAATAATCTTTTTCCTTGCCGAACTTCTTTGACTGAAAGAATTAATGAGCAGCTTTGTTTTTTAATTTTGTAGATGAAATTTGTTCATCCGAGCTCGAATCTCTCACACGTGGACTGATTCGTCACACAACCGAGACTTTGGGTGATTTATTTTGAGTTGGAATTCCCATGGAATTCTAGACTGTTTGAAAAAACGGTGAACCACGTTATTGACATTCCAAGTGGATCGACACAGTTATTTTTTTAAATCTTATACATGCAGGAATATTTGATAAATATTACTTTAAATAAAATAACTTACATTTTGTCATTAAACACCAAAATTCCCTTTAACTTGTGATGTGAAATGATTATTTAAAAAAATGAAATGATTCTCGACCGTGCAACTGGTTGCGTGTACAGAAATAGACTTTGAGTATCCATCAGTTTGGACAGCGAAGCTATCAAGTGTTACAAAGTAATTTGATAGTGAGCAAAATCGCATTGCATCGCTTCACGAGATCGTCAACGAGTAAACCGATGTCTGCTAGTCCTGGAGTGAAATTAATTGCGTTGCTTGCATAATGTGCATCGGTGATGGTGACTGGGCATCGAGAAAACATCGAACGGAAGTGGTACTAGCCCGTACTGTGCGGGCAAGGTGCCGTCGCTAGCCGTTCGACCATAAAAACAAATTATTTGCACAGCAATAGCTCGAACAAACGAAAAAACGAATGAGCGAGAAAAAAACCCGCTCCGTTTCAATCGAACGATGTTAAAACGAATTTAAAAAAATTCATTGCCCTTTAACCATACAATAGTGGCTCAATCAAAGCAATATATTCGATTTCAAAACACGTCAATTCATTGATCCCCTATTGTATCGTAACTATTTGTTTCTTATGAATCCGGTCTATTTATCATCAGACATGATAATGTTGAGAACAAAGATGCAAATGAAATGCATCCTTAATTACAATTGTAGACTAATTAAAACTATTATTAGAAACGTTTATTGCGAACGGCCAAAGAACGAATCTAAAAAGATTTGTAGTAGAAATTAATGATTGCGTCTTAACCAATAAATCGATAAATTCAAACCGATAGAATATTGTGCAAGAAAGTTAATTTTCAATCATCTCTAATTATTAATAATTCGTTTTATTATTGATTACTATTATTTTTTGATACACATCTCCATTACACTGTTATTCAATAATAGTATTAAAATCAAACCATAACAATTTATTCGCTTTAATTCTGATACTATTATCGAAAAACAGTTTTTCATTTTTACGGGTGAGGAAACAAACCGTCACAATTTATTCACTTTGTTTTCTTACCCGTAGAAAGAAAAAAGATTACGAAAAATCGACAATTAAATTTCACCTGCCATTCGGTGAAAAAATTATTTTTCTGTCTGGCATTAGTACGATTGTTCACCACAGTGATACTGATCACGAATATTTTCCGTTTTCGTTTTCCGGATCCATAGAACCTGCGAAACTGGTTGGGAATCAGAAACTTTTTACGCCTGCAGTTTTGCTAGATTAAACAAAACTATGAGACAAAATGTTTTAATTTTTCTCTAAACGATTCGTATGTGCTTCCAAACTAACAGTAAACATCGTTAACACTTATACAGAATTTAAAAGAAAATCGAATAGTTTTCAACGTTTTCTGTATTCAGCAAATCTTTTCTGAAGAAAAAAAAAAAAAAACGGTTTCTTGACAAAAATACAGCCTTCAGTTCTAATTGTCTTTGGACCTTATTTGATATTTGAAAATTTATGGGGGTATTTGTTTTTTCTATTTCTAGTTTCGACGTCGAAAATGGAGCTTCAACGCTGGACGGAGGTGCTGGAGGTGGCGGTGGGGCATCGCCAAGTGCTGGCCTTGTCCTCCAGACGCTTCCCCAGAGGAGAGAGAGCTTCCTATATCGAAGCGACAGCGATTTCGAAATGTCACCGAAATCGATGTCACGCAATAGTTCCATCGCCAGTGAGAGGTAACAATTACATGGATATTCATTTTACGTAAAAACATCATTAATAATAATAGGCCGTTGTTTATAAACGAATATACGATACATATTTATAAATAAGTAAACTAAAAATCACCGGTACGATTCATTTGGCGTTGCTAACAAGACAAATTCCATTTTTGAAGGAATCATTGTTTGATTTTTACGCGTTTTGTGTCTCTCGTGTTCGATCACTGAATTGTAGGACTTCGGAAATGCTGTAATTACCTACGTAATTTAATTAATCACTTGTCACAGCTTCCTGTCGCAATTACGGTTCCACAATCCTTCTCCATCATGCTGAGAGTTTTTTGTCTCGACGTAATTGATGCTTTATTCCGCCGCAAATAGAATATTTCTCTGCAACTCTTTCGAGAGTCTTACAATTCAGTAAATTTTCTCTCATCAAAAGAACTATAAATATCTCCTGACAGGAATAACTCAAGCATTTTTTATTTCACTTCAAATATTGAATGATTTATGTGAAATGTTTCCAATCGGAAGATTCGATATTATTATTGTTTTCCTGTACAACATTTTGCAAAATTTTGATTGATATTACAAATTAACAAGTAAGACTTTTTCATTGTATTGTCAGGAATTACATATCAAAACTCCAAAAATATCATTCTTCAAACATTCAATTTTTAACAACAAAACTGTCAACATATCATTTTACAACAAAGTTTATTTAACAAAATTTGGTTATCGTTTCTCTCTAAGTTCATTTATTTTTACTTAAACCTTCGTTGACACACTTGAATTTGGCCAATGTTTTGATACACCGGGTCAATCTGACCGGGAACTCACTTCTTTCGCCCGTCATCAGCAGTGCTAAATTGAATTGTATACAAAAATTAGTAAAATAGAAATGATAATATACTTGTTAAAAATTAAAAATTTTAATATACTATTTAAAAAAAAAGAAAAAAGGACCATCACGAGATTTCAAAAAAGATATTCATTGAAAAATATTTGAACCTCGAAAATTTTTCCGAGATAGATCCCGACCCAAAATAAAGGAAATGTCGTCGAAGAGTTAATGCAATTTTTTTTGAATCTCGAAACAAAACTTTCTTCCGCTAAGTCTTATTTCTCGAATGTTAAATTCAATCAAAATTTTTATCAAAATCGTTGAGCTTGCTTAAAAATTGGAACTGCTACAAGGAAAAAAAGTTGTCGACATATTTACCTGAGGGGAAATTACTGTGGTCGGTAAGAAGTTCTGCGAAGTTTACAATGATAATGGACAGTGTGAAAACGTGGTCGTTCTCTCGTCTCCGGGTAAGGTAGAGAGCTTTTGATTCTCGAAAACATATCGACAGAGCCCTTTTTAGTTAACGTAGATAAAGCAGAAAATAACAAAAATGAATATTTACCGGATGACGTCTTTGTGGAATTAGATATGAATTCCGCGTCGGGGTTTTAGCGTCATTTGATCAAGTAGAAATCCGATGGTAAAACAAATAAAAAAATTCGTTATCAATTTACCATTAAATCATCGCAACTAACTGTCAAAAAACTTAATAATAATGCAGTGAAGGAATATTCAGCAATAATTAATGAAAAATTTGATTAATCGGAATGTGCTGTTTTCCAAGGTTCAATTAAATGAACTTTAATGTGTGTATCTTTAATCCGGTTTCACACAGAATTGTCTATTTAAATAATAACATTCCTCTCAATTCTTCGATCACGGGCATTCGAAATACTCGGACAATCGTATACCGGTGGTTATAATACGATGCGTGGAATGTTTAATTACCACACTCGATCGTATGATGTCGCGTTCACTCAGCCCTGCGGCAAGGTTGGACCATCTCTCTACGATTCCACAAGTAAATACGTCACTATCGACCCGAGCAACGTAGAACCCGCGCGGATTTGATTCTGGGTCGTTGCTGATATACAGCGAGAAAAAAAATAGAGCTATAAAGAAGGGGATCAGGGTACGAACAATCGGGTGAAAACTTATGGCGATGATAGAATGTCTGACCATGAAAGCTCTCAATCACTAAATAATTACCGCCTGATCTTTTGTAAATGAAAATGGTTTTCTCGATTTTTGCTTAGTCTATAATTTTAGCCACTAAAGAATCCGATGAAAAATTATTTCCACGTATTTTTTTCGGTTTCTAATAAAAAATAAAAATGAAAGAAAAAATGACGTTTTTTTTATTGATTTATACTTTCGTGTTACTTGGAAAAATAATTTTTGCAAATATTCGAGCGTCAAAATCGTCTGGGCCACGTCGTATTGTTTTCTTCCGTCTTTTGTTACGAGTTTACGTTCTCGAGATCAGTAAACAGTTCTCGCGCGAAATATCTAGAGTCCATAAATGTTTCTTGGCTGAGTGCCACTGTCTGTTACCACTTGCGACTCATTTTCGTGAAACGTTGACTATTCGAATTCATATCTCGGTGTACGATACATCGGGGAATCTGGCTCGCAGTAACCAGCCTCGAGAAAAATAAATTCAATATTTCGTCTCCGTCATGTACTATTTTTCAAACTATCAGTCGCGTATTATAAACTCGAATTCATTTGGCACGGTACCTCGCTATTTCACTAATTTAATCGCAGCTTTTGCAGGCGAATTTGGATCTGCGTGTGTGACATAACTTCGGTCGCTCTCATTATTATTCGGAAACGTGAAAACAAACTCTTTTTATAAGTATTCATTAAGGGACGACATAAAATGATTTTTTCTTAAGCATTATCCAAAAAATAGTACAGAGGATAAAAGGGGGAGAGAAAAAAAAACGTTTTTTTTATTGCACGCGCTCTAAAGATTCATATTTTTTATCGAGGCAGATAATAACTTCAAGTTGTCGAAAGTTATTTCTTGCGAACACTCAACAAGTAAAAAAAACCTTCCGATTCTTTTTCTTATAAAAGATGTCCACTATTATCGTAAAATAATTAATGATAAGGGCTTACATTCACGAAACGAGGTCACCAAGTTCAATTTTTCAAAAAAAATATTTTCATCCGATTTTGTCACGCTTTATGTATAATTTATTTAAAAAATTGAGTAAATGATATCACGTCGCAGCTGTGAGAAAAAATGTCATGTCAATTGGACAAATGCTTGAAAAATAAAATGCTTTAGTAAGAAAATTTTACATTTTCATTGACGACCATGTGGCTTTTCAAATAAACAAATAGTTGTTGCAAGGGATACATTTTTTTGTGATGACAATAATTATTGAAATAGACCGTTTTTTTTGGTACCTCTCGACGCATCGAAGCCCTTATTGGAAGACATTTATCGATCGCAATAATAATTGTGTATTTTATATTTTATTTTCTTGAGAGAAAATTGCGATGCTGTGATAAATTGATGAAACAATTGTCAGTTGTCAGAAAAAACGAAATGGCTACAAATTTTATCCCCACATTCGTATTGTCGTTTAAGGCCATGTTTGCAACGTAGTTAATGAATTTACGCACACGCATATATATATGTTGTGTAAATGGATATGTATAAAAATATGTATACACATATGAATAAAAATTGGTGTAGCTTCGGTGGCGGTTGGTGCTTAAAAGTTCGACATTGTTCCGTAACTTTATATATTTTCGTGACATCACTTTGTTGCTATGTTATCATCACTATCGTCGTGTCACATGTGATTGTACAGCAATAATGAGAGCATAAATAATAATTTATAAACGAAATCCAATTTTCTAAGGAGGGATCCGCGGGATGCACAAGAAAAACGAATCTTGAATCATTTGATGATTAAATAATTGATATCGCGTTATCTTATCAACCAACGAAAAATTATCATTTCTGTACAAATTTCAAAGAGCTAATAATTCATTGTTATTTTTGCACAAGTGCTTTTCTTCCGGAAAGCTTACAAATTCTCGATCGCGCGTGTCAATTTAATTTTAACGTTTGATCAACAATATTCCGTATTCGAAGAATTGGATGAACTATATCTCATTCATAGGACTCAGAATTTTTTCGGCAGTCAAAGTTTTATTCAAGACAATACGTTTTTGTATTTTTTTTCCTTTTATTCTTCACGGTTGATAGCATTTCTTTTGACTTTTTTCAATGTAGTCCTTAAATCAGTGAAATCTGACGTTCTTTGACGTGCATTTTTTTCTTCTTTCGGATTCATTGTCCCATAGAAACTCAAGGGTTTTTTTATGTAAAGTAAAGGATGCATCATCCTTGGGTTGCAGGTTCAAAGAAACAGAGCCGCCTGTCGAGCGAGCGTATGTACTCGATCCTACTATATATGCTCTTTTATTTTATTTACGCTTTTCCCACTATTGTGTAGAGCAAGCACCACCTCCCAGCAACGAATACCTATAACACACAATTTACACTATGTGTGTGCACAAAAAATACTTGTGGGTATTCTCACAAAAGATTTCCCGTCCTTGCCACATGTATGACTTCTTCGTAGAGATGTGAAGAGATGCAACTTCACACCCGACCCCGCTTTCGAATCTCTCTTGCATTTTATGGACTTGTTTTGCAAAAAAAAAAATAAAAAAAAAGAAACATTGATTTCTCTTCGTAACATGTGTTGAAGGCTTCGCTTATTCAGGAAAATAGAAATGAAAGAAATATCGAGTTATTTACTCGATCATCAATTAATGCAATGATATTTTTTCAATGGAAATTAAATATTAAAAAGAAGAATTTTTCATAATTTTGAACCTTTTTTTGGAATTAAAGTTCTTCTTCATATGATATAGTCTGTTAAAATTTCTTCACGAATCTAGGATTATCAGTAAGAAATTTTATAACTTCGAGTCATTGTGGTATAAGATCTTTTTTTGACGCATTTGGCTTCCGCAATTTTCTTTTTGTCAGCGTTTTTCCATTTCAAAGAATATTTTCTCTTAGTCTATGCATGAATTCTTTTTTCTTCAACTGTGTTTTCTCTTCAATGATATATTATAAAATCTGTCACTCAGCTTTTGCATGAGTTGCAAAGAAAGAAATCCCATTTGTGCATTCGATATAACGTGCGTATTTATTCATTGAACTAAAATGATTAAGAATCATCTACGACAATCAGAAAAAATAGCTTTCGAGGAAGACCTCTATTACGAGACTTATTATTTGTTTTTTCTTTACTTTTGTCTAGAATCTTATGATACTGAACTTTGCACCATAGGAACGCAATGAAAAATATTTTTGTTATTAATTATCGTTTAATATTTTTGACATCCATCTTAATTCTTTCTGCAGATTTAGTTTGTCAGTCATCCCAAAAAAAAACGATTATTCAGTTATTGCAGCCTCTCCAAACCGATTATGGGCTCTACGGAAGAAAAAAAAGAAATTTCCTTGCGTTCCAACGATGCAAACTGCAACATCATCGAATCTTTACAATATCATTAGCAATTTATTCGTCAAGTTCGTTTTGAATTTTTTCCGAATTTATTGTTTACACTCCAAAACTACGGATACTTTTTTTTACGGAATATATCTTTTTGGCCTTTAGGAAAAGAATTCGATTTTATTAGTACGTAATCATTTATTGTTATATCGAAAGCACTGATACATTGGATATCTGTGTGTCTGAGCTTTCTCTAGTGCTTGAAAACGCACCATCACAAATCAGCCACACTCGTCAGACATGCACTGACCAACTTTTGCCAATACTCTCGCAATTATTGTTATGATAATGGATTTTTTTTTATTTTTTTTCAAAACCTTACGTGTTGTTACGTGGCCTTTTTAAAAATAATATACCATTCACAACGAGACAAAATCTCGTCCAATGGAAATTCGTTTGACAGATAGTGAAAACATATTCACACGAGCGAGAAATTGACAAAAAAGCTTGTGAATATAATTAGAAAATTATTAAATTTCATAGAATTGAAATTACATCTTAAATAATGTGCAAATTAATTTGCAAAAAAAATATAGCAATCGCAATTGGTAATTATTCAAACAGCTATTTCCATTTCGAAATTCATTGTGGGAGGAAAAAATTTTCCATTCGTTTCTTATTACTAGTTTTTTTTTTCTTCACATTGTCGAGTACTGAATCGCTCTTGAATAACGAGAGAGATATTTGAAATTCAGATTACACAATTGTGTCCAACGAGCGATTACGTGACGCGCCATTGACTAGTCTGCTGATACTATAGTACATCCTTTGTATGTCCGTTTTTGTCATTAAATACAATGGCGATAGCAGGGCAGCAGAACAAAAGAATTCAGCTTGGTGCATTTATCGAAAAAACTAATACATTATAATAATTAAAAAAATATCGTTACCGTCCAGTATTCTATACACAGAAATGGAAATTCGTTGGATTGGCAATACCGTGAGCGTTTCGTTGCTTAGGCCGATAGCCTAATTAATAACCCGTTATTAACAACAGCATGTATACTGTAATATAGTTGAATATCTTGTGGAATAAAAATGAATTGTTATTTTCAGGATATTTACCGATCAGTACAGGTAAGTCGCTTTATCATCTTATTCATCATTCGATGCGATTCGTATCAATGAAGGTCCCTTAAAGTTACTCTCCATTCTAACCATTGAAACGCAAATGTACACCCAGAAACTACATCTATATGGATCACAATGGAAAGTTCTCCAAGTTAAAATAAATAAAAAATCGGCATTTTTTCCGGGCGAAAAATAATGTAGATATTGAGAGAATTTCCCGACAAATCTCGTTCTGGAATTATAATTATTATGGAATCCCCCTGGATCATTCATTTTTTCGAAAGAAGTGATAAAAGTAATATATGACCTTTTCTTTTGGGAGGTTGCCATAAGCTCCAGAACACCATCTGCTTCGAAAAACGCTGAGTAAGGCAATATTCATAATGATCTTCTGTAATATATGATCGCCAGACAAATATTTTGGTCACAACGATTGACAAAAAATTTGATGACCAGGTCTATGATCATAAGTGCAATAGAATGGATATTTTAATAACATTAATATTTGTCGAAAAACTAACTCAGCATTTTTCATTTTATTTTTATTTTCATCTCTACATTCAGCTGTTATTAATTGCATAATAATTAATTTTTAATGATGTTGATATATTCACGTGCATTATAAATGTCGGACTTAATACTAGGCCGTCATTAGAGTGTTTATGTCACGAACTTGAACAATAATACTCGTCACAAATACTGAGAAATATTATTATTTTGAAGCGCCGTAATTCGATCGGAAGCCCTCCTGATTGATTAGTTAGTCATTCGATTAATTAGTGCGTGGATCTCGGAATATTGTATGCATTTATCAATGCGATACCGAAAACGCGCTGAAAATATATCCTATGGCAAGTATTCGTGGATAAAACGAATTGCTTAATTAAGAAGAAAATTCCTATGTAAATTACTACAAAGCATATTCAATACCGGCATTATTTGTTATGATACGAATTATAATTGTTTTCTTTACTGTCTCTATCAACAAATATAAATTTAGTGAAGCATAACTTTATTTCTTACCAAACGTAACTGAGAAGAAAAATTTGTTCCTCTAACGAAACTCCGTTCCGCAATTAAACGCAAATTACTGGATCCGAATATTTGAATTTAATGAGTTTAAAAAAATTAATAAATTCAACAAAAATAAAGTTAAATCCACCATATTTTGACAAAATTAATGAGATTTTCTTTGATGAACTATTTGTTTCTCCGTGCTCCACAAGCTACGATATTACACTATTGCCTCCGACAGTATAAATCTTGCCAACAAGAAAAAACAATGAATTCGAGTGGATACATGAATCTTGTGTACATAAATGTAGGAAAAGTGAAAGATTTGAGCGTTGAGGGCGTCGCGATTCAAATTAATATATGAACAGATTTATGCATTTGATTAAAAATCACAAAAATGTAAATTTAATGAGGGTGTAGTTCGGAAGCCAATATGGTTTGTGAACGTTGTGTATATTTTTGGATTATCGGGAAAGCTGGTTTGCATGACGGATATGAACTGTTACGTGATGCGACTGTCTTGTTTCTGATAGGGAAACGTGTAACGTTAACTGATTCCATGCAACAGCAAAATAGACTGACATTTACACTCGGCCCATTTGTTTCTCACTCATTCGTTAGCTCTTCACTTTCTATTGATTTTGATAATGAAATGTTTCCGACAGTGAAGCTTAAGGTAGTAGTCTCGCTGAAGTGCCCGTTTATCGATAGATTTTCGTTTCCATTTCGAAGATACACTCAAGGCACGATTATAAAACTATGTAAAAAATTTCAAAAGGATTTACGTTTCCGTATTCGCGATTTTGGAGATCAAGGATTGCAAAGTTTGGCATGCACGCATTCTTATAGGCAGCAGTAGAAAAATGACATTTCATGGAATAACTTCGAAACGTTTTGAAAGATTTTTTCTTTTTTCTTCTCAATTACAAAGTAACATATGGCAAAGGCTGTATAAAAAACGTCAAGGATTTTGACTGTTTGATACATCATTTCCACGTTTTCAAAAATTAATTGGACAGTTAACTTTTAAACGTCACTTCTCCTTGCATTCTCCAGCTTAGAATTCACCACTTTACTGGCTGAACACAGATGAAAAAAAACAATCGACATATTCGCTATGACTTGAAATTTATAACTATACTAAAGAGGATACGTGGAAGAGAAACTCATCAATGAGAAATATCCAATATGTGCATTATGAACTAATCACATATCTGTGTAGTAGATCGTAGAGCTTTTATCTGTCAAGTAGTACAAACAAACTGGGTATACTTCGGCAAACAGAGTGCAGTGGCCTTTGTGGTCGTTGAAAAGTGCGTAGAGATCGATATACTCGATCACCTCGACATGTGTCAGGAATATAAATGTTCTTCTTCGCCCTCTCATTTCTCGAATGGCTGTGTGAATAAAAATATGGACACATTCACGACTAAAGTTACTTTGCTCTCTCAGGTTTTCAATGCAGGTTATGCTTTAGAAAATCATTAACTGATCAAAGGTTTCATAACTTTTCAATCTCGTTCAGTAAATTGTAGACACTTACGTTGGCAACAAAATGTCAAGGTTATGTGGCCCCGGTAAAAAGGCCAGAGTCACCAAGAAGGGTTTGACGTAGAATAATTCCGGGTGTATTCAGACACAAACCCTTGCAATACGTTTTAACATCACTAAGATTCAAGTGTCAGAGAATTTTATGCATTAAAAAAATACTTCACTTTTCTTCCTTGCGAATAATTGCCTCTTAAATTAGTAGGGATTGCGACAAAGTTTCGGACGAAATTAATATAAAAGGTTTCCTGGAAACATTGAACATTGAATCCTCAATTATGTTATAAGAACTTCGTTGGAAACACTCTTGGAACAAACTTTTTTTTTTTAAGGCTGTATAAAATCCGTTTGGAAATAAAGTCAGTTTCGTATCCCTTTGAAGTCCCTTCAGGGGATTAAAAAATTGTATATAGCTGCCCACTTCTTTTTCATGGCGGCTCAGTCGGTACAACTACATGCCTTAAGAAAAATCGTATTTCCGGTAATACTCTAGTGTGAATAATGTTACTAAGTGCAACTATATATCTTTCGTGTATTCAATTTAAGGGTGTTCGATACTTTTCTTGTTCGCAACGGGCTTGAAGAAACACGTGGCTTTTGGCTTGTGGTGCGCCTGTTCGTGCTCTTGGACACTTGCCAATTTTCATGTCCCCTCAAGAAAAATCAATATTGGGCGTTCCGCAACGCGGGAAATTGTGCCCCATCACTTTCACTGGCCATTTTATGGTGTTTACATGAAACCATGAATTATCCTTACAATTTTCTCTCAAGATTTCGTGTCATATTCATTTTATCATCTAACATACTTCGTGTGTGATAAATAATATTGTCCATAAAGGTGAAACAACGTAACAGGAAAAATAAATAAAGAAGGAAAAAAGTTTGGAACGCCATACACCACCAATTATACAGTGTTTGCATGATTGTAGTGCTGAATTTTTTTAATTCTACCATTTTTTTTTCATTGAATGGTTTAAACAAAAGTCTGACCTACCGACTTTCGTATTGAAAGAACGTTTAATTAGGACATTGTACGTACATAATTGATCGGAAAGTCTCAACCGACAGTTGCTTCGAAACCGCAATTTCTTATCCAAGAAAACGTTACAAAGTATGGAACAATTGAAAAAAAATTTACATATTTAAAGGCTGCGCTGTCGTTAATTGAAATACTGAAGTAAAAGAAATTTGAATCACTCTGTAATTATAATTAAACGAAATTATTAATGAGACTCGATTCTTGTGTATTTTTGTTTTCTGTAAAGGTTCAGTGGGAAGGTCCATTTGGTAGGGAAATTAATTAATTGATTAGGGCTGAAAAACTTGGGGAGATTCAGGCAGGTATGGAATGGAAAAGAGAAGGCGATTCAGATACATCGGCAGAGCAGAGCAAGAAAGAAAGAGAGAGAGAGAGAGAGCCAGCGAGACGATATATAACAAAAGAAACAGAAGAGTGGGAGACAAAGCGTAGGAAGCATGGTAGATAAAGAGCGAGCAACATCGCGGGTGAAATACAAACCACGATAAAACGACAGGAGGGACCATAGTACAAACAAATAACAAAATGTGACCGAAATTCGGTCGAGTGATAAAAAGGTGGAAAATGAAAGACAGAGAACACAGAAGGATGGAAGAAGGATCAATGGAGAATACGGAGTCAGAGGATTTCCACGATCGATGTTTGGTGAACGAAATATGGAGTGAAGGTATAATCGTAGATGTTGGCTCTACGTTATGCTTATTCGCGGTAGAATTCTTAATATGGCATGTCAGGTGGGTGTGGAACTCTGTGGGTTATAAGGCGCCACACCTACACTCCCTTTTTCTCTTCCTCTCTCTCTCTCTCTCTTGCTCAATCCCACTTGCTTCCTTTTCCCTCTCATCTTGTCGAGAGTTCGTGTTGAATAGCAAGGAAGTTGGTCGTAATTAGTAGTAGAACCAAGTCATCCCATTTTAGACGACGACCAGATACATATAGCAGATGAGACAGACACTAGCAAATAAGTTCTCGTGACTATCTCTCTCTCTCTCTCTTTCTGGCTTCGTTCAATGCTTGAGCGTGGCCCGGTAACACGCTCAGCTAACCACGTATATAGATATATTTATATCAACATACTTACAGTGCTTCACTTGCAGCTGGTAAACATATAAATCATAGGAACTCATTCACTTCGTTTGTTCCTAACTGACTGTACTTACCTGAACTTCGACAGGAGTTAGGAAACAGTTTTGTTCTGGGCCCTACAGTACAGAGTGTGAAATTTAAAAACCACTGCAGTTCAATTCGAATATTCCAATTTCATTTCTCTCGAAAATTGATGAAATCTTTTAAACTATTTAAACTTCAACTTTATCAAATTCTAATTATTAATTAACTAATCTGATGCGTGTCGCTCGTCCTGAGTCGTCAGTTTTGTTATATTATTAAGCATTTATATAAAGTATTTAATAGAAACAATTACGTTGTTGAAAACTTACTCTAATTCAATTACTCAACCGATTTTATTTTCGACACATAATTTTGAACACAATTTTATTTCATTGGCTACTCATTTAAGTCTTCACGCTTTCATTTGTATTGAATGAAAAAAATCAGAAAAGAAACTATAAAGAAAAGTCAAACAAACCATAAATACAACAGTTGTAGCCAAAATCATATACTCATTAATGTGGGGTTTTTTGCTTTTCATTTTCATTAGTACGAAGATATTTAATTTGTTATGAATCGACTCGTATATATTGACGTCAATATAAGAAATATATATTTTTATATATAAAACGAATACACCAGAATATATATATATATACATTCACTATCCATCCCTCCCGTGGGAGTTGGAACGCCAACAATTTACTAGATAACTATATAGTGCAGATATTCTATATAGGAAAGTTCAGTATATATAGATATATATAGATAAAACGACGCAATCGCACCGCGCAGACTTCCCGCGCGAATAATGCCGACTAGGTACCACTCTCTTGGCTCCTGGTATATACCCCCACTACTGAAGCACGATCCCCCGCGAAACCAGAACACCCTGGCCAGTTCGACATCGCGGCAAACACGACGTGTGTTGATATCGTTCTCCTGATCGTTCAGGCTTACGATTTTGATTATTTTATCCAATTGCCCAAAGTTACACTGATTCTACGACTAATTACAAAATAATAAATACACGGTTACAAAAGATACAAAAATAAAAAAAATAAAAAAACTAAAGCCTTTGACAAAAAAGCGTAGTGAGTGAATAATTCAACAAAAAAAAAAAAGAAGAAATCCCTGTGCCACATTACTCATGAAATAATCACTAAGAAATTAAATTATTTTGATCGATAGAATCACACGTGATTTATCGTACAGGTGAATGAAACGCATGTGCATAGTAAAAAAAAAAAAAAATCGTTTATTTAATTCAATAGCTTTGTGATAAGGTTGGTCGTCATTTATTTTTTGGTTTCTACTCGGTCATCGCGCAGTGAAATACATTGGAATATTATAACAATGAAAATAATAATAACATCGTAATTCTTATGTGACGTTTATGTCCCTCTATTCTAATTTTTCGTTAAGTACATGTTTGTCCCCATATATACATTTCATTTTTACTCTAAGCTATGACGTTGTGTTCATGTATATCTTCATGAGAAGCTGGGATAAGAAATAGGTTGTGCCGTTATCGCAGTCCAAAATAGTCGATTGCTTGAAAACGCATGTCAGATGCATTATGTGTATAGTATACGTATACAGAGTAATAATCAAGGAAAATCAAAGCATTTAACAATAGTCACATAATATTGAAATGCAAAACTTTACGATCGAAAAATGTCGTAAAGAAAAAAAGAAATTCTGTTATCGCTTTCCTTCTTCTCCTTTTTCGTATCTGTCTCTTCTCAATGAGATTTTATGATTCAATTAGCCACGCGAAATCCCATTGCAATTATTGATAAAGTACAATTAAAAAACAATTAAAATGTCAGGCTTTAAACGAAGTTAATAGACGGAGAGCGAATTCCACGAGTTTACGATAGGGTGAATCATTTTTTCCTTGTTATTCAGTTCAATCGAATCGTTCAAAAATAAAACGGATTCAACGTTACAATTAATTGTTACGATTCAACGCTTTGATCCAATTTCCCCAACTCGACTGATTCGCGATTAAATTACGAAGTAAAATGCAGATTTTTCCGTGTCACAATTATTGAACAGAGTAATTGAAGAAAATAGAAAGTTTAAGACCCACCGAATGCCTTAATGAACGTTGGAATGTTTTAACTACATTTTCAACCAAAAAATTGAACTTAGATTCGAAGAATTGTCGGATTCAGCACGGGTCAGAGGACGACGAAAATAAGTTTTTTCTTTTCACTTTGTAAATAGGAATGAAAAAAATATATGTGGAAAGTACGTCTGCATATTCGTCAAGTTTCCTGATCCACGGATAAAAACTGGTAACGTCAAAAGAAGAAAAAAAGCACGCATCGACGAACGACTCTATTGAAGCGAAATCCATTCATGCAATATGACGCGCTTTTCGCACACACATGAATCACTGCAGCAATGACGTTTCAGCGTGAGATTTTATATTAAATCCAACATTTCCAACTCCCAGATTCATTTCGAGCAGTGCAAAAAATGCAGACGCTGTTATTCATAAACACAGAATGAGAGAGAGAGAGAGTGAGAGAGAGAGAGAAATGGGTAATAGACAAATCGACGTAGAAAAAAAGAGAGAGAATGACGAATGAAAGGAAATCGGAAAGCAGAGAGAACAAAAGATCGATATGGTCGTTAAGGAGAAGGAAATTTAAGGGGAGTGATGAATTCTCATAAAATCATTGTTAAATATATTCACAGTGAATGACGTCATGACATGATGAACTAGTTGCAATAAATCGTCGGTTGTCACTCTTACAGCGATCGATATATAAACCCATAAACCATTTGTCATCTGCAACCTTATAACTGGTCATATATTGGGTAATTTGGCAAGAACTTGTAACATTAGTCAACAGTCATAGCTTTCGAATTAATCGATCATGCAAGAGCTGTTAAAAAATAAAAATTTAATTATTTCTTTCCGTGCTTAATATTACTTGCGATGAAATGCAATTGCAATGAAGGGAGTGAGGAGGAGAAAAAGAAAGAGAGAAGAGAGACACTGAAAAAATGAATCTTTCATGATAATATTAACATGAAAAATTCATATTTCATTATTAATTCGAGTCGGACAATAATCGTGCATGCTCGATCGAATTCTCGTGTCTGATGAGAAAAACAGCAGCTCGTATGTATACAGTGATAATGATTTTCTTTTCTGTTTTTTTTTTGTCGACATATGTCGGGAAAGTCTCGCGGCTCGCCTCGACCACGGAACCGTCCAGTGCCAATGAGCTCGCTCAAAAGACAAGTTTCTCCGCAAAACGCTTAAAAAATTCCTTGGAACGTTGCGTCACACAAGCGACGTCATGATTCTTGCATGGCTCGTATATAGTGTCATATAAACGCGATTGCAAACGTTGGAATTATAATCGTTTCTTCCCTCGTTTCGTGTAATTTCCAATCCTCGCAACGAGCATATGAACGCGCTGCTACTTATTACTTCGTTGGCTCTACGCGACAAACACGTCTGATTGAATAAATTAACTTTTCCATGCAACATTTAGAAATTAAAATGTCTCTGTTCATTTAAACAGAATAAAATGAGCGATATTAATTCATTTCATTAAGAAAAATCCATTTTTTCAAATTCGAATCAAGATTTGGAAAATAATTATTCATATAAATGAATTACACCTTTTAAGGATTTATCGATTTCGACGCAATTTTAAACGATTGAATTCTGTATTATCACTTATCGTAATTAACAAATAATTAATTAAACATTCTTATTTATACTGATGGACATTGAGTTCTTGACTCTCATCGTTGCTGCCTTAAATTGTTAGTAATAAACAAGAACTGTAATTGACTCGAAACTTCGATCGATCTATACATGCTATGGTTTATGTATATATGTTGTTCGGGAGCATAAAATGTGCACAGTGAATTGGTATAGTACGTATTAGCGATGAGAGAAAAATTAGCTACCCGGTACTTGGCAGTGCCGCGACAGGGGCAAATCGCAACTGAGTGACCTCGTGGCCGTAACCCTTTCAAGGCAAAAGTTTTACACTGCCATGTGGAATGACCCTGATTTCTGACTTCCGTTGAGTATAGCAGTAATACGACCCTCATAGTATGATCTTGTGACGTCAGTCTTGATACCAACAAGTTTCCGTACGAAATTATCATAAATCATTGCATTTTTGTATACCATCTCGGAAAATATCCGATCGTTGTCAAAGTCCTTCGTTGTTGTCGTCTCAAAGAAGGAAAAAATGGTTTTACCGAAATATGGCCGTTGACCGTTGTTCCCCTAGTCCAAATCTACGCTTAGTAGAAATAGCAACGCTCTTGTTCCTCTCTTGTTTAGGCTAGGTAACCAATTCTATATTTATACAGAACTTTTGCACACTCTTCAAGCGGGGTCGAGACTATTTTTGAATGACTCGAATCCGCAACACTTCGTTGTTCCTTTTTATTCTTGTTTTATTTTCACGAGCCAAACAAACGCATCTCATAACATTTTAATCGATATTCATGGCCAAGTGTCATTAATCTATTCATCAAAATTCAATGAAAACAAATGAATCAACTGTAATCGTGATTTTGTACAGTTTATCAAAGTCGAGTTCAATTAAATCGCAATTAAAACTATATTTGTGTACACTTTTGACGAGTCATTCGAGAGTAGGCTCATTTGCCATTAACCTGTCGAGCTCTGGAGAGGCTTATGATTACATTTTGCAGTTTTTTGAATATTTAACCACAGTTTATTCAAATTGCACGAATACTACATGTAAATCAATAATCGAATTTCGTACTTTTTTATAAAGCAAATTATTTTCTGGTAAATTACTATGAACAACAGAATGGCTATTTTTTCTCTGACTCCATATCGTCTCAAAAATTTTACAGATTTTTTCAAAATTTATCTCATGGTTTTTTTTTTATTGAAAAAAAGGAAGAAATCATTTTTAATTTCTAAATTTCGAGTCGTGATTTGCAATTAGTGATCTCGAAGATCTCCGACTAACAAAACTTGAGTCAATTTGACGCAAGTAAAGATTAAAAAGAAAAAAATCAAAAGATTCAAAAACAATGATACTTTGAAAAACGTAAAATATTCTTCAAATCCCAATTTATGTTCATTAATGGTAGTTCAGTCGCAGAAAAAAAGATTCAATCAGCGACATTGGATTTTCTTCCAATATATTCGCGCGTACCCGGGAAAATCGGATGCAAGCTTTTTCCACGGAAGTGAAAAGTCCGGGACGACCCAATGACAACTCATCTTAACTTCCGGAAGTTCTAAAAGAGTTGAGAATGGCTTTGTTTCATTTCCTGAGAGAATACTGAGAGGTGCGGCAACTGTGAGAAAATAACTGCTTTTCCAAAACGATCCCCTTCAATTTGTAATTATGAAACTGTGAATCAAAGACGTATAAGTGCTTTATCATTTTGAAACTTAGAAGTGGAAAAAAAATTCGGATACAAATACTTTCAAAATCAAATGTTACAACTTTTTGGTAAAAAATTCTCATTCGTGCTCTTAATCCTGGATTTGCGATTACAGATCAAATGTTTTTACCCCTAGAATTTCTCATTAGAAATAATGAGATCGCGAACTTGCGAGTCAAATGCCTCATTTGTCTTTAAAGAATCTTCCAGTAGAACTTGAAACAATTTCATTTACTATACATTTTCATTTTCCCTTTATAAAGTACGAGGTATCGATTGAATTATTACTGACATGTAGGAAAGAGAAATAAATTCGTGTAAAATATGAAAAGAATTATCTGTCTTTTGAGAATTTTTGAAAATTATACGTGACCGTTTGCCTCACTCTCTCCCTCTCTCTTTCCCTCTTAGTTCTTTGTGCCTAGATGAGTAATATGACGATCTTTGAAATTCAATAATACTGATCTTGTGACAAAAATTTCCTCGTTGTTATTTAACATCATCCTGTTGCACGTATGACAAAGCGCTGATTTTCATACGACCGCTGTTTCGAGTTGATGATCCGACATTATCCAATATATTTAATGGCCTTGAGGATAGATATGTAATACGATTCTGTGACGTGTTATATACACATTTCATGCCCGCGAACAAATGAGGAAAACGCACGTGATAACGTTCTCACGTAACGCTCAACAATAGTATTTTGATCCTTACGACGGCAGCCAAATTTCGATGCAAAGTTAGGCATCGTCAGTCATAAATTTATGACTCAAATGGATTATACTTATCAGGAAAGAAACTCTGAGGATTTAGAATGCTTATACAGCTGTGTCACGATATTTTTATTTACTGATTTTTATTAATTCGATTATTCACGAAACGATTATCCGAACTTGAGGATCCAGTTTCTTCCTTATTATTCCGATAAAATAAACGACCGTCCGACCTTTATCACGAAAAATACACAATGCACTCAAAACGCCGTATAATTAACTAAAAAAAAAATCGTCTCTACAGGTCTCCGGATCAGAAAATCCATTTCAACATAAAAATTAACACTCAATGGTAACTGAAGAAATAAATTGTGTTTATCGATTAATCAAACGAGTTCAAGGGATGTTATTTCTTTATAAATAAAACCTTGTGATACATAGGTTTTGAATAAACAACCAGTGAATCCATAAAAGCTACTTGAGATTTCGAAGGAAGAATTTGAAAAAAATAGAAGAAAAGAACCTGCACCATCGTTCTTCCTAGTCAACCTTGACCCTGATAAAGAGGACAAAAGATTTTTTGCCGCTGGTGGACAATCGATGCACAAAACAAGAGCTGTACCGCTTTAGAAACGAGAGAGTTGCATACAGCTGTTTGATACTGCTCTCGCTTCTAGCACTTGCTGATGCTCGGCACGGCCTTGTAAAACAAATTTATCATCATAATATCGATGTGGAAAAAATTCAACAAATGAATATTTGAATAAAAAACCAGAACCTTGTGATAAATTCCAATAATAAATATTCGACGTGATACAATTATTAAGAAGAAATAAACATAATAAGAAATACGTGAAAATGAGAAAATAAAATGGACGCTGCAAATCGTTAACATACTGGATTTTCGTGGAAATTATAAGTGAAAAGGTCCATTGGATAATTGAATCAATTCAATGATGAAAATTTTCGTGAGAATTTCATTGCTTCATTATTATATGGTGAAGAACGAATAAGTGTGTGTTTTTGTTAGTTTTTCATTGATTTGAATTAGCATCGGTGATACAGAAGTGAGGTCCTGAGATGAGTAAATGACCCCGGATGAAAAAGTGTAGTTGATTTAGTGGAGAGGCGCCTCGGAGCCTCGAGTGCAGAAGACATTGATGAAAATGTCAGGCTCGAGCGGAGGCCTCGAGGAGCTTGCTATCTCGAGCGGTGGATTGAAGAGATGTGGCGGTGGAATGAGCTCACCCTCGTTAGGGGCTGGTGGTGTTGGCGGTGTCATCGGAGGATTACCACGCACGCTTTCCACCTCCGCACTCAGGGTCAAACCGCCCCGTAGGGCTGTTTTCTGGGAGCAATGCTTCGAAGCAACCAACAAACGTGATTTGTGAGTCTTGGACATTTTACCCTTCGAGATTATTACAGCTCTTTTCATTTTTGTTTATTTATTTCATGTTGCGTCAACTACTTTGGTTATTAGCACCAGGACCTACTTTTTTCCTCCTGTGGGTTCGAAACCGTTTTGAGTAATAATTATAACGTTTATGGTTTGGCACTGGAACCACGTGTTATGAATTTCTGTCAAAAAATATTCGACTTACTACAGGCAGAGTGGTTCGCAATTAATGCGAAAGATGTTTGTTGCTACGTCGCGTCGAAATATTCTTCACGTGAGCGAGATAAGAGTAACGGGATACGATCCATCCCGAGACCTCCCAATGATTTGTTTTAGAGACTCTAATCCCTAGACCAAACTTGTTGATCCATTTTATTGTCCACGTATAATGTAATTTCGAAAAACAAGAGTTCTATATTGCCCTCATTTTATGGAGACATTCCAAGATAATTTTACAGGTATTTTATTAATAATAAAGAGGAATAACATTGATTCTAGAATTTTATACAGTGATTTAGTGACAAAAATATAATGAAGGTTTATTATAAAAACGTTTGTTTGCAATGACTCACATGAGACATTGTATCAGAGTTATAATTTCTTAATCTGTTGTATTAAAAAGATGAACCGTTTCAACAGCACAACGATTACCTGCTGCTTTTTCGTATAAGAAAACCCTCTCAAAAAATCAATGTCGAACGGATCAACTTGAGCCAATGTCAAATCAGATGACATGTCTGCGATCATGGAGCGCAATAAAAAATTTCTCTTCAAATCTTTACTGGAAGACTCACTTCTACTATTCATCTCCAACACATCAATCTCAAATTCAATCAACCTTCTCGTTTTGCTCATCTATCCGTCAAATTAGTCCTCAGGATAAAACGTTTCAAAGTCGTCAAAATTTATTCCTTCGTCATTCTTTATCCGTGTATTGTACATACCCGTCGCAATTCTAGGCAAAAAGTTTCCAGCATTGCGATCTTAAGTAGTCCTTGTTTTTTTTTTCTTTGATTACAACACTGAATTTGATGAAAATGAAAATGTAAACCTCGCACAATTGGATATCAATTATTCTTTTTTACACTTCCACTGTGTTGATAAATAAAAACGCATTATAAATAAATATCATTTCTTTGTATGGTTATGTTCTCCCTTTGAAATGAAAAACACCTCAGAAACATTTTATTACCATCTTTTTCCAGACCGAACACACGTAGCTTCTTTTTGAACA
The DNA here is from genome assembly GCA_948107755.1 of Campoletis raptor. NCBI lineage: Eukaryota > Metazoa > Arthropoda > Insecta > Hymenoptera > Ichneumonidae > Campoletis > Campoletis raptor. The sequence goes on from OX403622.1 coordinate 18,075,279, forward strand.
CGTAGCTTGAAATTAGACGAAGTGTAGAAGAAAACGAAAAGCTGTAAATATTTTATGACATCAGCAAAAGGGAAATATCAAGAATCAAATCTTATGGCGAAGAGTTGAATCAAACAAAGTCGCGCATGCACAAAATAAAAAACGAAAAATTTTGTTCGCAAACAATTAACTGTTGAATAAGTACCAGAAAAAATATGAAAATGCAAATAAGAATTATACGACCGCATATTCAACAAATTTTCTCGAAATTAAAACAAAAACATTGCAGAAAATGGACTCGGAAAAATCTATTCACAAATATATCCGAAGTTACATTGCTATTAAACAATAATCATCGACATATACACCTTAAAGTCCAAGTTTTCAAATATTCTCAACCAGTTATGAAATATAACACATTTTGACATTTCAGATGATGAATTTAGAGCAATAATGACTTTATTGACAATTTTGCATATCCTAAAATACGATTCTGTTCATCTAGTGCTCCAAATATATGGCCTCGTTCAACGAGATAAATCAGTATTCACGTTTTTGTATAGTCGGTGATGCATTTCGGTTGTGAATGTGCGCAGTTTCCGCATGTTATCGGTCACCCTCTCATCCATCACCATTTATCCAGATTATGTACGAAATTCGCACGTACACTATGCACGTATTATGTATTTTGTCCCTGACGGAAACGAGCCAGTGAAATGACCGAGTTGTAGAGACGATTGGTTGGTCTCGAACAACCACGGTCATTTCATGCATCGTCAACCGCCATATCTGGTGTATATGGACCTGTCTACGCCAATTTGGAGACCCTACGTTCGTTTTTTCCAAAATTTATATCACTTTCCGGTCAAATCGTACTGTGAGAATACAAATTGTAGAGGAAGTGCAGCAATTTTGAATACCTTTTCATTCTTCAAAACTATACTAGGACTATCCCGATGTCGATGCCGTAAACCCAAAGCCAATAGGACTACTCAACAAATGAAAGGTCAGGAAGAGTCGCGTCATTGGCCTTCGCGATGTGACCTGGAAAAGAACAGAACGTTGATTAATATCATCTTTCGGTACGAGTGCTAGAAATTTTGTCGACTTTAAATCTGAGGGTAAACGTAAATGTACTTCGATAAGACCATTCAATAGTGTTATCAGAGTTCATGGTTCTGTATTGATTTTTTTTATCTTTTTTTTTTATACAAGAACAAAACGAGCTCCGTCATATAACTCATACGGCGTCAGCATTAGTGTTATTCCAATGTAAAATGTCGCTTTCTGCTTTTTTCAAATTAAATGAAATTTTAACAAAGTTTTCAATTTTTGATAACTTTGATTTTTGTGATGGTTAAAAGACTTGATAGCTATTCAATATTTTCACGTAGTTTACTATAATATCACATTTCCAAACGAGATAACTATTGTTGAAAATGGAAATAATATACGTGGTTGAGTAAGGGCATTTTGTTTATTGCATTTTACGTTGAATTAGAAAAAGTCCTCGTATCTTCTGAGAACGTAATATTTAAAAAGAGTAAACGATACCTCAAATGGCTACAGGAATAAGGAAATCTTGGTCTAGTTGAATCGGAATACCCCATAATCTCAGAGTCGTTATTCGTTGTTGATAAATCGAGTTAATTGGAACATTGAATTGCCTAATACGTCCATTCGGTGAATTGGAGACTTGAGGATGAAGTGAAACCCAATTCGAAATTCCGGAACTCAGTGAAAGGCTCGTTGTGGCACTGAGGAAGTTGGAGTTGACTCTAATGTTCCTACGCTCTCAGTAATATTCTCGATGTTTCTCTTCACGTACACACAAGAGATGGAATTCGTAGTAGAAGCTCCCTTAACGATGGTGTCGCTTTGCGATGAGCTACTTTAATGATATACGATCTGTGTCCCTCTTTCTCTCTCTCTCTCTCTCTCTCTCTCTCTTTGTCTGTGTTCATCTCACACTCACTTTGGTATGATATTCTCCTAAAATCCCATCCACTGTTTGAGGGTAGAAACAGCAATGTATCTGCTAAAGGGAGACGGATGTCAAAGGATTAAGCGAACAGTTATATCGATTGTAATCCCAACAGTGATTGGCAGTCACTGCGTTAAGTCACCTCGACCGTTAAGCGTTACAAATATGCCAATAACTGTTGTTCATTCATTGTTTCAACGTTTCAATTATCGATCACCACCCATTTTGCTCTTTTGAATGTCCATGGTATATGGATATACGAATGTTTGTACGAAAGAGACAGTTAGGGTGGGAGCTCAGACACCGAGAGACAGGCGGACAAGTCAACAATGACGCAGTAAGCAACCGACCACACAGAGCTACAGAGAAGATATATACCCTACTGCATGTAATCACAGGTTTCTCAGCATCCTTCGCTTGTTTTATGAATTTCCGATAACACTCCTATTAACTCCCATTCGCAAATTGATTAATTCCAATCCTTACATCCATTAATCAATCGATTTTCTACTTTTCTACGTGGTCCAAGAATCGGGAAAATCGCGGACAAAAACTTCGCCGTGATATACTTCCTGCGTAAAATAAATAAAAAACTTTCTTTGTTAAAAAAACAATCACGGTATAGTGAACCTCAGATAAATTTAGCCGATATCTATCAAGTAATATAAAAACACTTTAAAAATATTTCGATTAATAACCAATGCGATGTTTGTCGAAACAATTTTTAATCAATTCGATATCACCTACAATATTGTTCATTCAAATATCAACTTATTTCACGTTCTGTTATGACATGTTTTAATTCAAACGTTTTTTTAAATAATATGAAGAAAAAAAAATGTTGCACGTGTGTTCAGAAAATTCATAGCATATTGTCAGGGACGATTTCTTTCGATTTCTCTGCACTAAATTCAAGTAAAACGTGTACATGTGAATTTTATAATACTTTTCTGCGAATTTCAAACTTCTATCATGATGAGGGAAATCGCTGCGAGATATTTGTATTATTTTCGTTCCAATTATGGTACACGTATTCGAGACTAACATAACCGTGAGATAAAGCAAAGCACGATATTCCAGCTAGTGTAAAACAAATATGAAACAGGTCATGGAATTTTTTTTGACATTTACGATGAAGCTGTGTGTTATCGGAATGCACGCGTGTTTACGCCCACCTGCAGACGACCCACGTATGTAGACTTTAGATTTTTTTTTTTAACATTCATCGACACCGAACAAGATTTATTTTCAGTGAAATAAAGTCAGATATTATAGCTCGACTCGTAATTTTTTTCATTTACACAATACAACTCATCAACATAGAGAAATTAATACAAAATTTGTGTTTGATTTTTGCAGAAACTTAATTTTATAAACTTCTTATTGTTTGAAAAAAAAAATGGAGATTTAGTGGTTTTCATTAAATGGTTAATTAATTGATTAATTCCTTTATTTATTTATTTATTTATAAGTACAGGAAGATCCATTTACAACGTTTTTGTTTCTTGGCACAAACAACAACAGAGTGCAAACGCGTACTAAATTGTACGTTTGCACTAATTTTTACTTTTTTCTTTGCAACTCTAATATATTTTGTGATACGTGATATACAGACCAAAAAATATTGAAATACGAACATAATATGACAGCCGGTCTTTCAGTTGTTGAGCTTGAAAAAAAAAAAAAACGTATGGATTTAATCCACGAAAGTAGGATTTTATCATCGAAACTTCGAATGGAAATGCTTTCCATAGGCACGATTTTTTTTCATCCTGAAATGTCAGGGCAAATATATATATATATATATATATATATATATATATATATATATATATATTTTTTTCAATTTTTTATTACTTTCGTGATATTTATCCACCATTGAATTATTATGAAAAAAAAGATAAACACAAACTTGACGTTTCGTGAGGTCCGGCGACTGAAAGTTCACGATCGTTTTTGGGTAAAGTGTATATAAAGTTTTATCTTTGTCCGATTGATTACGGCTCTTACTACTCAGGATTTCCTTTGACAGAAACAGGATATAATCCTTTAGCATGGAATTCACGGAACAAACTGACAAAATCTACAAAACTCGACACATTTTTTTCTTTTGCCTATTTATTATGATTATTTATGTTACCATTTCTGTCAAGATTTTTTAGAGCTTTAGCTTATCGAGAGGAAAGAGAGGACCGCACCATATCGAATTTATTAGATGAGTCACGTTCCACAGAAAGCAGTCTCCTGGATACCATTTCCAAATGACGCTCATTTTTTCAGAACCAGAGAGGGAGAGAGAGAGAGAGAGAGAGAGAGCTCATTGTCATTAACTAAAGAAAAAAGTACATTAAGCCCGAGTTCGCTTGGTTATGAGCGTCCACACTGCAATTTGTTGCTTAAAAATAAGCCATCATACGACCGAAAAGAGAAAAACAACTAATGAAAGATACCCTATGATTTATATTGTTACATACAGAAAGAATAAATTCCCCTACAGTATGGAATTGACTTCTTATATTCAATGAACGATTTATTTTTTTGTGTTGTTCGAAGATTTTATTGCCTCGCCTTGTTATAGAACTCTTTATAACTTCATACAATACTTAATACTTAATACCAACCTTTCTACGAGGGACCTTCTTAAGACCCTTCGGCTGTACCCTAGAATCGAATGATTCTCGAACGACTCGACGGAAGGTTCTCGGCTAAATAGCCCGGAGCAGCCCCGAGGAAATAAAATGGTAAAAAAAGAATGATATGTGGGGAGAGTTTGGAAGTAGGATAGCACGGAGCGAACCGGAAACCATGACAAATAAACTTTCGGATCTCGCGATTGGAAGAGAAAGAGAGACGGAAATCAGAGACAGAGACAGAGAGAAGGCGAGCTTGTGGCGGAGCTGCTACTGAGATAGGAAACCATTCGTTTTCTTTACGTAAATATACCATACAAGCTATATGAAAACATCCACACTAGATTCAAACCTTCTGAACGCGTACATATAACCGCACTAGACAGCCCAGAAACCCAAGCGTTCGATTTTTCTTATTCTATTCGAAACCATGCACTGACAGGTTGTTCCTTCGTATACCGTTGAATTTATTGCAAGACTTTTGAGAACATACTCGAAACTATTTTCTGGAGAGACTGTATTTTTAAATTAAACGATTACCCATCTTATCGTTTGTATAAAGAGGCAGATATTTTCATAGATTTTGAAAATCTTTCGTTGCCATTCCATACTAACAATCATTCATTCTTGGAACAATTTCGATTCGTCTCGAAATATCTACGCAGCATTTTTTTACACTCGTACGTACTTTCTTTTAGTATATTAAAAAATAGTCGATTTATTGATACATTTTGAATTGAAGGAAAATCTGTTAAAACTCTTCATCCATTTTAGTTGTGTATTTGGATTCTTTATTGCATCCGCGCGATCACTAAGGAAAAAGTTTAACATTTTTTCTCTAAATCACGTTGTTTAACTGTCTGTTTAAAGTTTTTTTTATTTTATCGAATTAGCCTTTATAAACTTTTTGTGTATGGCACACATCAATGTAATTTTGATTGACAGTTAATTAAATTTTATTAGGCAATAATAAGCATTGCTTATTTCAAATTCTTTAAAGTGAAATTTTCATTTCCAATTATACTCATAAAATAATAGATTTAATTTTGAGACGCGCATAGTTTGCAGGACAAGTTTTCTCAAAGCAGACATAAATGAAACAAAATATTAATCCACAACTTTAGTTAATCCGACTGTATCAATATTCCAGGCGCGATAGATGCAAATCTATCGAAATAATGAGACACCCACGAGTGCGCACATTTCAAACGACAGAATATATCACACCATATACATTCTCTATAGGAAAAGCATAAGACGTATCTGCAGCGCACTATAATTCAATTTCTATTTCCTGTAACGAAGGGTATCGTGATTCAAACACTAATTACGAAGAACGGGCTAATTGGTTGCTCGCAACGTAATCAGGTTGTTTAGTCATCTAATTTGCATTGTAATCCACATTTTAGATTTAGATTATCGAACCCTCTGGAAATGATTTGTAAACAAGTTGTAAATGCGGGTTGAGAAATAATGCAAAAGATTACAAACTTAACGTTATCATTGATATTATTCATAAAAAAGTTATTATAAAAAGTTGTTTTTTCGTTTTAAATGAATTTGGTAAAGCTGTAGAAACGACTGAATTAGACGGAGTTTTTTTTTCTATTCTACGAAATAATATTCAGATTTAATCATGTCAAAAAATAATCAAAATTATTGAAAAGTGATAAAAAAAAAAAAAAAAACAAATTGAAGAATGTGAGATTGTTAATAAATCGGCAGGTGCAGAATTTACGACTTTTTATTGGAGTTCTAACTGAATCAATATGTCATTTAATGGACATACATGTTATGATATAAAAAGTATTGGAAATAATGTAAATAAACAACAGTCTGTTATTGAACACTTGACCTGGAACAACTGTAGGTCGATATATTCATTTGAGTGAATGTAAATTGAAGCCTATTTGCTTCATTTATAGGGCATTTCTTAATGAGATCGTTTAATGAGCTTGAAGCCCGGAAAACCGATTCGACTTTGATTACACTGCCCGTGGGCAAGATGAGTTAGTAAACACTGCGATTTATCCACGATAAACGGTTTCTTGAGAATTCAGATATTTCGTACCCCTCCATGCCTTCGTAGTGCTATAATGGTTCTATTACAAGGATGAATTTAAATGAGAAATTTTCATAGCGCAATCGACCTGATTTTTTAATTGATATACCAACATGAGCGAATAATAAATCGATTGATAATTTTGCAATTAACCTGACTTGAAAAAAAAAAAAACAAAGAGGTTTGTTTCCTTTTTGTTTTTATTTATTTTTTCTATTTATTTATTAGGCCATGTAATAATTATGCGTAAGAATCGCATAATTGTTCATCGATTAAATAATATTTGTTTATTTGATTGAAACGATGCTTTTCTTCTGGGTGTATATTTGCGTCAAAATTTTTTAAATTTTAATTAAGACGAAAATTTGAAGGTACTTGTCAATCCTTATTATTTCTTGAGTATTTACTCATTAAAAAAGATCTTCATTTCGATATTTCGCAAGCTGGGAATTATGCATGACACTAGAGCTTTGCAAATTAATATTTTTTTTATATTGAGAGAGAAAACACTAAGTTATTATTTTCTGTTTATAAAAATAAAAGTAAATAAAACAAATGAAAATATGAGATTCCAATAACGTGGCACAATGGACGTATCAATTGATCGATTATTTCTTTGTTTACAGCCATGGAGAGGATCTCATCGTCACACCTTTCGCGCAAATACTCGCCTCTCTACGCTCCGTTAGAAACAATTTCCTGTCACTCACAAATGTTCCAACGAATAAGTGAGTATTTTCTGAAATATAACCCTTTTAGAAATCCTAATTGATTGAAAATCTATTTATAACGGTAGTGAATTTAAATTTTCAATTTCCTATTTGTATTCTTGACACAACTTTTGTGTATCTTTTCTTTCTTTTGATTTTCAAATACGTTTTTTCATTCAATTCTTCTTCCCAGCAGAGGATTGTGAATATTAAAATGAAAAATGCGATTTTCAGATCGCGGAGGAGCAGTGGTGCCCAGGGGAGCAGCACGCCACAACCGCGAATGCTGGCGCAGGGAGGTAATTTCATTCAAAATGTTTTTGTTTTGTTTATATAAATATTTAGATTCTCAACATTAACATTAAAAAAAAAAAAAGACAATACTGTGAAGAACTTGAGAAAGTTTTCGTTTTTCAATAACGTGTGTACAGTTTGAACGTGTGGCTAAAGCTTAATGTTGCCTGATGTTCCAGATGAGTTGGAAACATCATAACGAAACGGGAAATTTTTTTCAAATGACAGACTTTTGATACATTGATAAATAAAAATTGTTTACCGAAAGAAATCCATTTTGATAGATGATCAATGTTTGATACAATTTTTTTTTGGTTGTTGAATGCCAAATGTTGTAGTTTATCCAACTAAATTATTAATATATTTTTCGTATAAAAATTGACTGAATCACTGTATCAAAACGCTGTAAACCGGATTTTATTTATGTATTTTTTTATTTAACGAAACATAACATTGGTTGTTGTTGTCTATCTAAACCTACGCTAAACCCATGGCTGGAAAAACTTTCTAAAAACTTATTCCAACATTCACAAATCATTTTGATTTATCTCAAAAATATTTTGTTGTACGTATCAAAACAAACGTTTTGCGATTTTTCAAGTACTTACATTCAAATTGATCAAAAAATAAAAGCAAATGAAAAACAAAAACAATAATAATTCGATTCTTTTAATACTTTCAGAGGAGCCCTACATGAAGCTCGCAGTTGAAACGATGGAAGAGCTAGACTGGTGCTTGGACCAGTTGGAAACCATTCAGACACATCGATCCGTGTCCGACATGGCGTCCCTGAAGGTTCGTACGAAATTTACATTCTGTTGTTCCTCTTTAATCTGCCTTTTTGTGTACTCAAAAAGGTTTTTTCTCTGTATTCTCTATGCATCTTTCTTTTTCCGCCTCTTTTGAAATGTTATGCTCGATTTTTCGTGTCCTTTGCTACCAAAGATTCGGCATCGACCGAGTGGATAGAGATGGAGGCGTTTCAACGTAAAAGAAAGACATGGAAATAAAGAGGGAAAATGTCATGTCAGAGGAAAAAGAAAATTCTTTGACATTTTTTGCGGTCGAACAGATACGGTTAGTTTGATTCTAGAGCAGCAGCAATGATAGGATTCCGCCTTAGCTTTGAGAAAAAAATACTTTTATGAAAAGCCATATGAATATAAGAATTTTACGCTGGTGAACAATTCTTTTTACTATTTGAATGAAACATTATCGTTTTAATATTCAAAGTTATATTTTCAGTGAAAAAATTGAATTTATTTTTCGAATGTTCACGACGTCCATTACTTTTCGACCTATTTTCAAAATAATATTCAATCAAACTTTTCATATTATTCCATTTTTTGGCATTTATGCGGAAAGAGAATGAAAACTGAAAAAAAAATCGATAAGTAATAAAAATGGAGAACTATCTTGAGTTATAGGGAATTTTCATTATGTAGATTGTCAGTTTTCATGGGAATAAAATGAATTTTTTCGTTGGTGTACAAAATTCTATTTTCGTTCCATAAAATTAATAATAATAAAAATTACTCGAAATTAAACATTTCACTTTTCGCTTCTATTCTGTAACGAATATTTTTAAGTTTTTATTCTCTTTGCGTGTAGACTGACAACAAAATACGAATAATTTGATTAATTGGATCAGGTACTTCGGAAATTTGGTCTATTGATCCATCTGTACAAATCATTACGTAACAACTGTTCGAATAATAATAATAACGTATATATGTACATTTTATATGTGGTTTTTCTTCCTGGGTTGAAAAATAATAATTTATTTAATAATATTCAAAGTATGAAATTTTGTGGTAGAAACGTAATCACGAAGTGAATTAAATTTTGAAAAAACTATTCGTGCATTTAGAAATTATGTTCTTAATGATTGATTTTACTCAACACAATTTTTTTCACTTATGAATGAGGAATAACTGTCTCGTTCAAAAGCCATTTAATTATTGAGCCTTTAACGAACACGTTCTTGAATAAAAATATAAATAATGGTGAACACTTTTTTATTCGAAGCAAGAAAATGCAAGATTCAATGGAAAGAATGAAAAAAATAGAACAGTCTTTGTTTGTAGGTTATCTCGGGGTGGGTGCGAATTATGAGCAGCCCGCAAAATGAGGGTAAATAAAACCGAGAGAAACTCGTGTACTGATTGTTCTGATGAAGTTTTTTTTTAAAGAAAGAAAGTTGCACATTTTTTTAATATTAGAGGGAAACCAAGTTTTTTGTATTTCTGGAAAGTTTGTGAGAACGAAATACCATTTTGATAAGTCGGCGATGGATAAATTTTTTTTTTTGTCGTATTAAATATTTTTTAACATATTTTTTTTCGTGTTGTTTCGTAGGACTATAAATAAAATAAAAGTGACCGATAAAAGAAAACCGTTGAACGAATTGTTCAGTTTCAATTATTATTTAGTTTTCTGAACTGGAAAAAAAAGTAGATTCGAATATTCGCAGAAAGAGTTATAGAGATGTTTTAATTTTACGCAGAGTTGATAAAATTTATTAAAATTTATCAACTCAAATTTAACAAAATTATTTTAGAAATTACGTTACTGACACTAAATAATTGAAAGCGGCCTTGACAATGCAGACCAATCTTTCCCTTATACGATCTTAGTCCGTCGCGGCCTTATAAACCAAAAAAATTGACGCAAGATAATGCAGAAGGGGATTGAGTTCCGTCGATCTTTCACGTCATTCGCTTTCACATTTTCTCTACACTGCCGCCAAAATATTCGGAAGTCATTTTATTAACGCCTCATAAACATATCGAAATTCCGATCACTTCGTCTGAGCTCGTTCGTCATTCCGTCAAAGGAACTTGAACGTCACCAAAAGATATGGACCTGTTACGTATATCTCGTGCATTTGCGTATGAAATACCTTGAAGAAATGATTAATCGTAATCATGTTTTTTGAACGGTCTTTTTCGACGCTCATAACACGTGGTTTGAATGCCATTTCAATTATTCAATATATTTCCGATACGTTTCCAACGTCCTGCTTCCACACTTTGACATAGTGTATGGAAATTTTCTTTCCGGGTCTATGTTTTTTTTTTATACAAACTATAATCGTAATATGAAAAATGTAAAAATTCAAAAATCCGATGATGAAAATAATAGTGAAAACAAAAGTTAAGGAAATCAAAGCAAACCAGAGGGTGTGAGTGTATAAGAGGAGGATCGAATGATGCCTAGGTACACAGAACCGAACATCTAATGAACGTAACACGTTGATATTTCCTGGCACGTACGAAGAACGTCAATTGGAGGTTTGATCCTCAAGGGTGCTGTTCTATTTCACGCCTGTCTTTCCAAATGATTTTACTCGATTCCCCTAGAAATTATATATATCAAAACAGTTTATGTTCATTTCGGTATTTGACAGGTTTATGTTGAGAAAGTCGAATTTTTGAAAATCAGCAAAATTATATTATTTTACTCAGATGCAATGATTTTTTTATCATTAAAAAATTCTGTGATCACTGAATAAATGAATTTCCAACTTGTTTTAAGAAAATCATTAAGTTTGTTGAAAGGAACTTAAAGCATTTTGGACCAATGTCAAGTAGAAAAATGGTTGCACTTCGTATGAATCGTGCCAAACATTTGTAAATCTTTAGAAAATACTTGCAGTCATGCAAAGGGGTGAAAGAAGAAAAACTCTGGAGCCTTTCATACGCGTGTACTCTCACAGTTTCTTCGTCGACTTTTCGTTTTATGGACTTTTATCTTTTTTTTCGGTCACAAAGGGAGTGAATCGTCGAAGAAAAACGGGGATAGAAAGAGAGAGGGAGAGGGGTTGTTGAATCATGATAATTTAGGTCACTTGGTCAAGGAAAACTCTGCGGCGACGATATGCTTTTCAGAGAACAAAGCACCAACAACGCCACATCGAAAATGTGTTCTTCGAGCAATGAATCCCAGTTTTATATTCTTGCGAATCACCCTCTCGTTGGCGTTATGGGAGAATATACACCCGATAACTTTTTCACTTCTCTTTCTTTTCTTATTTCTCTATTCTCTTGTGCCCTCTGGCATTCAGCGTGAATCACACAAATTGAATCGTACCCCGGGTTCATTGAGGATAATCTTATTTTTGTTTTTCATGGGTACATTGTGGAGTATGTGTGATTCAAAGTTGAGCCAATTTCCATACGAATACCTTTCAAGGTTCGATCAGTCAAAAATCCTTCTACGCATTGTTCATAAAGTGATGAAAAAAAAAATATATCGTAACGACCTTATAATAATTTCATAATCAAGAAATGTAATAATTCAATAATTATAAAGCTTTTCTTCCTTTTTATTATTTTCATAAGAATTAAAGTTCTTATACGACCTGTCTGTTCGAAAGAACGTTGAAAAAAAAAAGAATATGGAAAAAATGATATTTCGCTGATGTTTTATCTCCCACACGTAAATCAGCTGATAACGTCAATCCGTATTTGTCTTTATTTTTCGAGTCACCTGTCCTATGATCGGAAAACAAGAAGGTTGATTATGAGTGTAGTTAAAACGACAAAGACGTGGGTGGAAAGAGAAGCGAGAGGGGTATTTATCGTGTTACACAGTGCATGTGTCATAAGGATAATTATTCATCGATCGAGTTCATGACGTTGTACTGAGTAATCCAAGTCTACTACGTGTCAGGTTTGCAATATTGATGCAACGATGATAGAACTTGTGTATCAATCTTTTTATTCGAAATTAGGGCAACTTCTTTATTTTATCGATGTATTTTGCATCTTGATACAACCGATTACCAATTTCATTTCTTGAAATTTCATCCGTATCGAAGAAAGAATAATTGTCATGATAAATGTGTACATCGCCTTAAGGCATTCTTCGGCATTCTAATTCATCGTGTTTACGATATAGTTATTTTTTTCGTATCGAATCAGTTCTAACGTCGTTTTTACGTCATTTTCAAATTGATATATTTCCAAATTATTCTCTTCTTCTACCTAATTTATTGTTTACTTTTATTTCAATCATGTCAATTCATTAAAACTCACATACTCTTCTTCCACATGCTGTTGAGTGGAAATATTTTTGTGGTGTCTGATAACGTTGTATAAAATACATCCAAATAATTCAAAGCATCTGTTGGTTGAAAAAATAGTCCAAAAAATACGTATTCAGTAAAAATATAACGAAGATAATATCCACAGAGAGGGGAGACTTCTATACCTTTTTAAATAATGTTTAATATACGTACAGACGTACAATACTCGTATTATACGTGCATATATTTTCTTGCATACATAGGTTGTATGGACACGAGCACAATGATGAAAATAAGACCGACGAAAAAGTAACGAGTGTACACTGTACAGAGAAGATGAGGAAAGTTTTTGCATGGAAGAGTTTCTTGCACATTCTGCGAAACTTTGTCTAATTTGATCACTTTTTTTTACCACGTCATATATTCTGACTTTATCTCCATAAGGTAAATACTAAAAGTGTCCATATGTACTCATATATATTAACTATAATGTCTATCCGACGGAAGTTTTTACTAAATTTGAAGCAACATACCTTCTGCCCCAAAGTTTCGAGAGTTAAGCTTAGAACAGCTTTATAGCCTTTTTTACATTTTTTTACGCATCGCCGGGATCGTTTCTAACCCCATATTTGGGTTAAAGACACGTACCAAGCCATGAGAGTCTACGTTTTTAAATAACCAATAAACAAGCAGGGAATTTAATTTCACGAGACTTGAGTCGAAGAGAAAAACATTTTTTACATAAAGAACTTCATTTTTTTCATATTTAAGTGGTGTCGATTGGTTGCTCGAGGTCAAAAAGGAGCTTAAATTGAAAAATGCCCTCAGCTATTTTGATATGTGTCAAATATTAACATTTTTTATTTTTATTAATTCTAATGGGCCACAGTAAGGATAAATAACTTGTTGAAAGAAATTTAAACGGACGACAAATATTTTCAAAGACTCGACAGTCATAGAACCGGTCGAAACGGTGAGGTTACATTTTTCGAATTTTTGAAAACTGATTATTCCTGTAATGATCACAGAAAAACTGTCATCATTAAACTTTTGGTAAACCTTCTCCATAAGTTAAAAAACCTTCGACAACTCAATGTTACTATTCATAAACGAAACAGTAAATTTTCTTAAAATTTTATAAATAGGTGCAAAAAGTGTTCGTCTACGTAATAAATAAAATTCAAGTCCAGAAGTTGTGATGATTCGTTCTTTGCATTCGTTTTTATGTTCGATGACAAAAATAATTAACTCGTAACCTCAGCAGACAAGTTTTTTCTTCGTAATTTGCATTACAAAATCAATATTTCAAGTGCAATTAAAGGTCATTTAGTAGCACAGTAACTTTTCTCTTTTTAGGGTCTCGTAGCACTTTGCAATTCATTATTATGAATGCTTTTCTATGCATAAATAAAACTTTCTCCTTCATGAATATTTATATTCGACACTTTTATGTCGGAAGTTTAAATGCAGTAATTAAGATGGGTGGTTAATTCGATCTTCGCTTTAGCGTTGCGACTGAAATTAGCCAAACGAGCACAGACAAATTGTGAACGTGACTGTGGCGCGACTATTTCCTCAAATACAAAAAAAAAAAATCGATACAAATTCTTGGAATACCCACCGTGTTTCAAGCATACGGGATAAAACAGGGTCGATGAAACGATGTTTCTTTTCAGGATTCTTCTAATCTTTTTCTTCTTCGTTCCCTTTTGCCTTGGAATCTCACAGCGTCCTCGAGTAGTTAGGTCATGGTGTTCAGATTCACATGGAACTAAATGTTGTACTTCTCATGCTTTGCAAGTACGTGACACACGTAATTCAATTAATTGCCGTTTAAATATTCGTCGGTTCACGTGGAATACAAAAACGACAGATTATAATGCTCATCGTTATTTTCATTCGAAATAAGCGAATGAGGAGTGATAATTCGTTCAAATATGCTTTCAAAACAATTTCCAATAAAATTTTATCTGTGGTGTCAATTTTTTCAACACATTCAGATGTGCACTTGCGTTCCGCGTACTTATGTACTTATTTAATTTGCCATCTTGTATAAAACACATTGACCTCGAGCTCCAAATCTCTGAATCATATTGGAATACGAAATTACATTTATTTCCGTTATTTTTATCCTTCACTTTAAAATCAATCGAGCTACAGTTTAAGTTTCCTTACAGATCGCTGGAGATCTCAATAGCCAAGTATAACTTTTTCAAAGGAGAATTTATTTATTCTCTTAAAATTCCACGAAAGCACAATCATACAAGTGTAAATACATCTTAAAAACCATGACATCATGCTCCAGTAAAATAACAATAATATTATTCAAAAAACAAAGTGTCAACAGTTTTCTTTAAAAAAAATAATGAAGAAAACAGAAACTATTGGTCTTGTATTCCTACCACACCTTTTGTGCTGTTCAAGCGATAACGCTTATCGATCGCATACTTTACATCACCTGTCACATCGTTATTACGAATGAGAGAACATCTGACGAATTACTTTTCCTTTATTTTTCTCGGTTGACTGCACTCGGTAGTTTTTCAATTCGTAAAATAATGAGATATGTTCGACGAATACTTCAAATTATTTTTCTATACTCGTTTGACCTTTTTCCACCCACATCGTGTCACCGTATGTTGAAGTTTGCATTGCAACTCAAAAAAATATTTTTTCATTATTTTTTTTTTTTGCATTTGTTCAAGTTTTTCTCAAAAATTAACATTTTAATCGTAAGAAAAGATTGTTGAATTATCGTAACCTCTGTAAATATGCATTCTCTGCTCTGATTAATATAAATTAAAAAAGAACTGAAACAATGTCGTTATATAACAACGATGGAGATAATTCACATAGAAAAGACCGCAAAACACGAGGAATAAATTTTCAGCTTAATCTACTTCGTTATTCGACGACAAATTGTCTCTGAAACAATCGGTAATTCGTAACGAAAATAAGCTCAGACAGGGTCAATTAGAAATTAGGAGTTTCGACATATATTAGATTACGAAAGCACCTTCAGAATTGGTTGGGGTGTTTTAACCAGTCTTTTGGAGATTTCGGATTGTTTTGCCACTCACGTGCGTCAAAACAGCCGCAGGGAGCATCTTCGACGCCGCTTCACTGCATGTAAAATGTTGAATTGAGAATAATTCAATTTGTATTCACAGAACGTCATGAAATTATACACATCAACAAGAACGACATAAATTCACGATAAATAAAAACTTTACGAAATCTAGAGACAAGTATAAATCGTAAGATTGGGAAAAAAAATTTATAAAATCACCGTGACAACAAAAAATTAAACGGTTCCATCAAAATATCATTTTATTGCAAATTTTTAAGCTAAATTTTCATTGACATTCAATTTTGTAAGATTTAAAGTTAGGAACAACTACAGTGTGGAGTAAGAATATGCAATTATATTTTAAAACTTTTTTCACATTTTTCATTTTGTTCCCATTCATTCCATTTTTCGATTATCAGAATGATCTATCTCTTTCGTAATGAATGAAGTATTTGAAAAATTGAGACGAAGAGAACGATAAAAGAAATATCAGACCACGACGAACGAGAATGGCGAACCATGTAGTTGAAAATCTCATTCGATTCGTATACTATACGTTCAATCGACATTTTAACGTAATTGCTCCTTCATATATGTCCATAGAAAGCCAAGCGTCGAACTTAAAAACTGCTATCTATAGAAATTCTGTTTTCATTCCGTATAGAAATTCTATTCATCTGTACTCGAAATTCAATACTTCTACAAAAAAGTGAAAAAGTGTTCAAAGAGAGAAAAAATCTAGTCCAGTTAGTTAATTAATTCAGAATATCGACAATCACTGCCGCGAATATTGAATTTACGTAGTAGTAGACTTCAAAGCTGGCACGTGGTTAATGAGTTGGCGTTAAGCTGCCTTGCCTCCAGCTTCCATTTGATCCATGCCAGTGCGTGAACAGAGAAACTGTTTGTAGATGTTTTTGACCAGAAATCCCTTCTGGGGCATTATATTCCAACAAAAGCTTCAAGTCATCGTGTAGGTTCCAGTAGTATATTAATGTTTCATCATATTGCAAGGTTGTTTCGATTCCATATGAATTTCACACAAGACCGAAAATTATTTGAATAATTATTCTAATGACTCTCAAATCCTGCTGAAATAATAACTCAAATGCTTCTAATGAAGCCTTTTTCCTGATGATCCGAATAAATGACAAATAATATGAAGAGTGTCATTTGATTTGATTGAGGATAAACTGAGGAAACACAGTCGTAAGAGAGCCCAAAATGCTTATTTCACTTTATTTATTTTTAGTGTTCTTCTATGTCCCAATACATTCCATTGTGAATCGATTCCCTAATATACAATTTAAATATACACAAATTTCCACAAAATCGGTAACATTTTTTCACTGTACTTTTCCTGTTTTAGTGTACTTTCAAACGGTTTCCCCATTTGATTACGTGTAAATTTGTTGAAGAGTTGATTTGTTATAACTCTTACACTCCTTAGTGAAACCTCTTGAAATTCGTTCACCAGCTTTGAGATAATTGAACAATTAATCTGTAAAAATGTCATCAACTTGGTAGCATTTTAAATAAATGTCCCAAACATCCTTAATTATTCAAACGTTACAATATTTCTACTTCCTGGTTTCTCGCGTCTCAAATTTGCACCAATACATTTAATTGTAACAGCATTTCCAGAAAAAACAAAGCACCGGTCGTATGTAACCAGAAGTAAATAATGGAATGGCGCGACGCTTGGTCGGGAAGATCATTGCTTGAAAAAATAAAGACACGCGCGTTGTTATTATACATCCGATCGTTCAAGTACCGCAACGGTATGCGCATAAAATTTACACATTTCTCGTTGGGTTATATCGTTATTCACTGAGAAACTTCGATAACCATCGATAATCTTCATGTTTGAACAACCAATAATGATGAAAAATATACTTTCGAAAGAGATTTTTCAAACTTTGAAATCATCTAAATGTAAGCTTACTATGTGATTGAAAAATAAAATGAATACGATATTTCAAAACAGATGTGAATGACGACAGCTGTGAATACCATTTTTGAAGAATAAAAAATCAAATTTTTGTCTAGTTCTTGATCCAAGGGACATGACGTATTTTTGAAATATTCGATTATTTTGTAGACCAAAAGTGATGAGGATCGGTTTATGTAGATGGCTTTAATGATAAAATCAGATTGAGTTGAAGTTAGAAGTGTTACTATACATTTTAATGGAAATTCACCTTCACGAAACCAATTTGAAAATATCACATAATAATAATTGGTATCTATGTACATTGTGGATGCCTGTGCTCGTAAAGTAAAGCAAGGTCACAATTTTTGTTGAATTCATTGCCAAAGTAAAGTTACGTTACATTAGGTTCACAACCCAGTTCTTAGTTTAACGTGGCCGACCTATTATTCGGAGAGTTAGTGGAAAATCCCATTCCACATATTCCACGAGGTTTTAAGCAAAGACATTCCTCAACACATGCACGAATACTTTACTCTCGAGTTATCGCTCTTGTGATAATGGGCGCAAACTCGAAGTCAAGTTCTGAGTTTTTTTTTGCGTACTCTTGGAAGAAACTTCGGTGAAATTTTTTTCTCACCATTTGGTAATTTTTACTATACATTTGGTTTATTGGGAAATAACTAAAATACAAAACTTCAGAAGCAACGAACGAAATTCGAACTTATTTAGTTGATTTTCCAGTACAATTTTGAAACCGTTTTGGCGCTAATACGTTTACGAGGTTTTGTGTACTCACCCTTTTCGTTGATTCATACCAGTTACAGTGCAAATTTCAGCTGTCGGGCAACTTGTCTTTCACGACAGTCTATCGATCGGTCTGAAAACAAAATGGCGTTGACCACATAACTTAACGTGTTTTATCGTCGGGGTCGTGCCCTCTTGTTTGCTTAGCTCTACATACATTTTAGGCTACATTGACTGTCAGTGAACAAAAGGTTGCAATCCCAGCAATTTAGTGCATGAATTTTCACGGGTTACGCCCTTTATATTGTTAGCTTTTTGTATCAATAGAGAATCAACGTGCTCTCTTTAATCTCACAGATCCTTGACTTTGCACACTCAGCTCAGTGGTCGTTGACACTCCGAATTTTCCACTGAATGCTCATTCGAATAATCTCGTAACTGGTACTCTCGAGTTTTGTGGAACGTGCGCAACAAAGTCGAAGATTTATCGGCCGGGGAGGTCCAAAAAACGTAAATTAACGTCAGCTTCCGAGCACACAGTACAGGCTTCATGCAAATATTGTTTCATCGGATTAAACTCGTTCATTGATTCTCAACTATTCACGTACGTTTTAAGCAACCAGATATCACAGAAAAATGGGCGCATGTATACGTGCGGTACAGATTCTGACAGTCACGTAGGCACCAACTTCACATTATTTCGGTTAAATTTCATAATAATTTATTGTCACTTGCAGTTCAACAACAATTCCTCCATTGTGCAAACAGACTGTTCTTATTGTGTGTTCTACATACGAAATACTTTATTTTACAGAAACACAAGTTATAATTCATTTTTCAAAAATTCACAATTTTTCCAGAAATACGAAATATTGTTAAAAAATTAAGTACTCCATTAATTTAGCAAAAAAAAATAACGCATTGTAGTCAGCAACATGGAGGAAAGTATATTACAAAACTATACAATGGATTCGATTTGATGGAAAAAAAACAACAACAAAGACAAATATTTATGCACTCGCATTATTTGAACTTTATTTTTAACGAAACATTGGCAATTAATTGGCCAATTGGGTCATATGAGTTCGATATTTCTAAGTTTAATTATATGATCGTCTAAAGAGGTTCTAAGATCATTATCAACGTGAAAAAAATATCAGTAAATTAAGTGGAATCTATTAATTTTTTTTTTTTTAATAATTTTACAAATTTCGGAATACTTCTTTGCTGATAAAACATTTATGCACGTATACTTGATGAACGTGCATACGTACTCTCATTTGCGGTTGACCGAAGGATCACCGAGTTACAGGTCGTGTTTCATGTGTAAATAGTATGAGAGTCATGGAATTTTTTCTTTTTTGGCCGTTTAAGTTCTCCCGTTTACTCTTGATACACAAACTGTGAGTAAGCATTAATTATTTGCCTGGCACAAATCAGAAAATCGTGGTTTCATCCTCCTCACGAACGACAGCTTTTTTAAATGGCTCATTGAAGCAAAAAAATCTCGCCGACGTGGTATTAAATGAAAGAATTCGATAAAAATAAGATCATAAAATCCGTATAACTGTCAGAATATGCGAATTCGCACGTCTATAAATAGAGCCTTTAAATAGATAGAAAGTTGTACATCGTTAAAGCCGATTACTTCCACAGCAATAAAAAAATGACGTGTCACTTACTCATGTCGTCGAAGACGTTCGAAAAATTTGTTGATTAAAGATGTTTGGTATATATATTAAGAATGCTTTCGAGTTGATAAAATCTTTACAGATCATTTGTTTAAAACTAATTTACAAGTGGACACGAGGAAAAACTTCATACAGGTGCATTTAAATAGGAAAAACACATTTTTTAAATGTTACCTTTTTTTCGGAATTTCCATATATGTAGATTAGATAAAGAGGAATCAATTCTCAGTAGAATATCGGACATTTAGTCAATTATCAAAGAATAAATAAATAAAGTTGGATAAAAGTCATGTCGGAATTTGAATTGGCGACTCAATTCTTTTCGCATATAAAAACAAAAATGTTGTATTTCATAGTTCAGCTTCTGGTTCATTCTTAATTCTACTGTTGATTGATTCGTAAAAATAAATCGATGTTATGAATTTCTAAAAAAAATCGTTCTCTGCAATGAATATCTTTATTGCATAAAAATAGCTATCGCATTTTACTTCGTGTTTGCACAGTTTTATATCCGATCAATAAAGTTCTGGATCCAATATGCAGAAAAAAAAAATTTTTTAACAAATGAATCGCATTGATTAAATCCGAGACGAATCAAAGTCCAGAATCGATCAATTGATTGCTCTCATAACTTGACAAACTAGCCATAACAATAACGGAATCGAATCATATAGTGTCGTGTTATTAGATCGTGATATTCACGTGACTAAATGCTGAGAGATCTATCATCTCCATAGTCAAACGATTTAATAGCTCTCAATCGAAAACATTCCCAGAAACTCGAGAACACTTTTTATTCGCACAAATTGCTTGACCTCGATATTTGTCAGCTCAGGGGTTGAATTCACATAAATTGTTTGAATAAATTTATGTAGGTTTCATGTGTTCATCAAAGACATCCAGAGCAGATGCTTTACTGAGAATATTCTTCATGTAGGACATGACGAAAAATGATATATTTCTAATACCTTTTCTGAGCCAGTTTGTCGTAGATTTCAACTTCATTCTTGTTCGTAATTGTTTACTTTGTGCCGCCACATATAACTAAATCAATTTTTTTAAACTCAAACAATTTCAACTGGAAATACGTAACAGTGGAATTTATTAGATGTCGTACGTGGCATAAGTTTATCATCGAATTTTACTATTCCACTCCTCAAATGAAAAGTCTCTCAACTCAGAATTCGAAGTTTAATTGAAATTCCTTTTATCAAACGCTTGAACTGGGACACGATGCAAGTGGTGAATGCATGAGAGATGAAAATTTTCCAAAATCCAACAGTGTATACAATATCCATACAATTCTAAATCAAATCCAAAATTGTTAGTAGCTGAATAAAGCTGAATGTAGAAAAAATGTCTCATATCTATAGTCAAAAAAGCGACGTAGCACATATGCTAAACATGAGATTACACACTGTTAAGAATCACCACGTTCGTGAGAAATGATCATTCGGTATCTGTGTGAGCTCCATCTTTTGGAACAGATCCAGTTGATGAAGGCCATCGAACACAATAATATTGATAAAAAAATATTAGTACAGCGATAAAAAAGTTGATTACGTGTACTTAAACTGGTTGTTTTCGGTTAGTGTAAAAAGCTTTGTTCACGTTGAACTTACTTCGTAAACAGAAATCAATGACTTCGTTCAATTTTGAAAATTTTTTGTGGTAAATTCATCTGTATCATGAAGTCCAAAGAAAAAGGAACTAAAAAATTCTAATATAAATTTAAGAAAAAACAAATAACATTTATTAGTAACTGGAGTCAGATTTATATTACCTTGTGCGTGGAAGGACTTCGAAGATTAGAAATAATTGAAAAAACGTTATTTTCGCATATTTTTTATATTTTTTTAGAGGTTATTCTTTCTAAAATTTGGCGTCGAGCTATTACCGGTATACGTCTTCAATATTTCTATGTCTTCGCCACCATTTTTCTTGTTTTTCAGACTATATTATTTTCCTTTAATAAGTCTTATCAGTGAATTAAATTATTCCGGAAAAATTAACAAGTCTATTCATTTGTGGAACAAACATATCGCACGTGTTAATTCTCACAACTTTTTTCTCAGTATTTTGTAGTCTCTTTTCAACTTAATTTTTTTTCATAAATGATAAGATACTCGCTATCTTAAATTTCGGTTTTTTATCATATACGAGAACGAAAATCGATCGCCTGATGGACTATTAATATGACTGACATTATTTGAAATTTTCGAAGAAATCTTTCTATCAGATTGTGTAACTACGAATGTGATAAATGTAACTGCAAACATCATGATTAAACGTGACAACATGCACGATTGTTACGTTATGATTCCAATTTTTAAAAGGAAAATTCGGCATGAGTATCGAGTACGAAATTTTGAAGTTCAAAACGATTTTTTAAAATGGTGCCCTTAAATCAAATAATTGAAAATAACATTTAATTCATTCATTCGATCAAAGTTTCCATGAGAAAACTAATGATTCGAAAATCTAATTGAATTCATTTAATGTTTTCAAAAGTTTTTTTTTTTAATTTTTGTTTTATTCTTTTTTAGTGCTGAGTTCTTTTTAAAATATTTGTTTTATTTTTTTTTAGTGCTGAGACAATTTCAATGGTTCCGACGACGGCTTTGTTGAGTTTGATATTAACTAAACATGGACGTTTAAATTTATTTGCAGCGATGCAAATATACACAAGTATTCTGTGATTTATTCAAAGCCTTTTGTATGCCAGAGTATTGTCAAAACAATTAGGTGCGTGGCTAGTACACGTGATTGTGACCTTTTGAATTTCCTTTTCCCCTCAAATCGCATTAAGGTTTTACATAAGTTTCTATGCTTTTCATGGTAATAAGATATCAATAGCACTTGACCTATAAGTTGAACCAATTGTATGCTCCTGTCTCTGTGAATAGTCAAGACAAAAAAAAACTTTGAGCAATCGAAATACGTTTCACCGTTTGTGATAAATCTATCCACTTCTATTGAACGTTTTAACATCCTGACCGATTAGTTATTTCACACAAATACATTTTTTTTTCTCAAATGCTCGTTTGAATAAAATAAATCAACAAAATGATTCATTACGATCACAAGTTCACTGATTTAGGCAGAAATTGATTGCCACCACGCGAATCCATATCAAATTGTCAAATTGTTCAATTAATTACTTTGATAGAATTGAGATCAGGGCAAACGTTTGTAAGACTATAAAAATAAAATCACATGGGCATCGATGATCGAATATATTCAGCAATTTTACTGTCAACTTATATTTTGATCCGGTATCATTTGAGCACTAAAAAAAAAAAAAATAGATTGTTATTTAAAACTCGATATAGATACTAACCCGGGCGAGTCTATGTATAAGCTTCGAGATTCTTTACCTCGCCATTCTTTTTATCTTCTTTCATTTCTTTCTATATATTATTCAGATGTACGCAAAACTGGGTGAAGGTTGCTTGGAAGTAAACGGCGTTGATCGCACGCCGTTCGTGTCTTTTGCTGCTGTTGGGGGAGTTTCAAGCCTCCTTCATCCGGTACTCGCGTTGCGCCGGAGCATATATCGTCACTTTTCCCGTCTTATCAGCTGATTGTAATAATTTACACCGGAAACTGTTAATCCACCGTTCTCCAATCTTCTTTACTAGTGACCTCGTAAATTTCCAATTTTTCGATCAAACCGCAGATTTTCCCAAACTAACATGTTATCGATCCAGTGGACGGAATCCAATCATTAAACGTACGACTTGTAAATTACAAGTCATTAGTATTTATGACCGATTTACATAACGATCGAATTATTGAGGTGGATGAAAAATCATTTAAGCTTCATCGGTCGTATTCGTATCGAAATTATTTCTCTCGTCAGGTATGCATAAATATGTATTTAGTCAAAGTGTGCCTTTAATTGGCTGCTGCTAGAAATATGGGTTTGTACAATAAATACGTTTCTATTCAAAAGAATTTTGGCAGCAAGAAAATATTTTTTCGTGGTATGCTCATGGTTCAGTTTTATTTTTGCATTAATCATAAATTTGATATAAATTCAAACAAAATTTAACGTGGGATCAATTAGAAATTTTGTTTTTTGTTATTGACCTATTTTTTATTAAGTCCCCATACGAAATACTGTTTTATCGATAAAATAGGTCCACTACTATGTCTCTATTCCACGTGACATTTTTATGATTTATTATTTACCAGTAAAATTGTGCCCCGGGAACATTTAATGCTCGTCTGTCGCACTTGTAAATCTTATTTTATTTCAAACACCTCGTAGAGGCTGAAAGAATTAAAGAAAAATGATAGGTACACAGTGAACATGCAGTGTGACAAACACGTTCAAATTGCAACGGTGTAGACTCGAAATTACCTGTACTTGACCCGCATCCGCAAACGTCCTCGTCAATTTCTCGGTTGACGTCCTCATACCTTCCTCTCTTTTCATTAAACTTAAATCTTTGGTGATTTTCCGACTTATTCGACCTTGTCTCTTTTCTCTCATGTTACATATCAGCAAGAATAGTTTGAGCAGGTGACCTCGGTGTTGAACTTTCAAATAATCAATATTGCTGCTCAAAAGTAACTTTAACATCAAAAAACATGGACAATATATGACAAAATACGGAAAACAATAACAATAACCACCGAAGATTTTTGTGATTATAAAGAGTTCCTATAACCTGACGTTTTTTTCACCGAATGCGACAAAACTAGATTTCTTTCGTTCAAAGAAAAATCTCATTAGTTATATCAATGGAAAGCAATTTTTTCTTTAATAAGACGGAATCTGCAGTATTTTTCTTCATATTGAGATAAAATATCAATCTGAGAAGAAAGTAATAATTTTTCTCCTTCGGGTTACTCTCTTCGTTTCTCGTTTAATATTTTTTCATTTCAATTAAGTCATTTTCAGGTAATACTCCATTACATTCAAGTTTTATTAACGAAGTGAAAATGTTGTCTTTCAAAGCCTTCGTAATGTTCCTCGCTACTTTGATCTTTTATTTGCAACCTGAATCCATTTAAAAATTTGAAATAAAATGAGCTTAAAACGTTCCGAGAAAGTTCGTAAAAGGAAAGCTTTGGTAGGTTTCAATAGAAAACGTAACATCATCTGATGAGAAAATAAAAAAACACACTGGGGAAGGACGAATACGCATTAAACGACTCATGTTTAGACACAAGGTCAAACGAATTTTTTTTTATAACGATATATTTTAGAAAGCGAAAGTGTGTTTCCTGGGCTTGTTGAGAATTCATAGTCCGGCTGTGTTTACATACGAAGAAATTGCACTTTGGCTCGATTCCAAATAATCCGGAGCACACTGACTTCTTAGTCTATGTTCTGCCTAACCCTCTATTTTTTCTTTCACCGAAGTTCTTTTTCACCATTAGCTGGAACCGATATGCGATTGCTCTAGATGCTACTGAAATACTTCATGCTCGTGAAGTATCGCGTCACACTTCGTGGTAAACGATATACGTGGGAATGGATATTTATTCGGAGATAGAAAAATATTTTTCTTTTGAATATCAGTTATTCGTTCGTTCGTGCTGGAAAAAGTGGAATGGTTGCTAACTGCAAGCTAAATTTGATAAATTCCAGATTAAAAAAAAAGGCATCACTTTCATAAGCTAGATGTTTTGTTGCTGAAAGCTTTCTTGGATCAAAACTTTTATTCATATTCTGAGGTATTTTTATTTCGTAACTTTACGATGCCAGATTCGAATGTGGTACTTTGAATAGTAATTGCTCGTTTGCCTTCAATTAGATTCCTATTAACATATTGTTCCTAAAAGATTGAATAAAATATTTTGAATCGGGAAAAATTGTTATAAAAAATCTTTGTTTATCACGCATTCTGGAAAAATAGTATTTTTCGTCTGCAGTCGAAAGGTTTAATGCACTTGGACCTCGCTGTTGCCTTGATTCCGAATACCATGTGCATGTGATAGTCGTTGGACGAGCGATCGAGGATCGAAAGACGTAGCAAGTCTTGTATAGAAAAAAATTGGAAAATGAAAATTGATCACTTGATCAGATTTTTGAATTATTTTTAGGACATATTTTTATTTGTTGAAATTTCGAAAACATCATCGTATTTTTCAGAGTTAGTTCCCTCTCCAATGAACATAGTATTCTTAAAATGATTAATTTATTTGTGTGAACTTGGAAAGTATGGCCTGGCAAATATATCGATGAAAAGATTGTTAATATAGCAATTCTTACATAAGCTTCGAAAATGATGTACCCGTGACCAGGTACAATTTTAGTATACAATGAATATGCTACAGAACAGACACAATTAAACGAGACCTGACGAACGAGACCTGACGAACGAGGCAATTCATTCGAGCGTTACCTCACTATCAATTGCAACTGAAGGGTTTGATAGATTCGTTCTAAATCAAGATGCGCAATAACACATGATTTCAAGTTTTTTTTTTCGTTTGTTCGCCTTCACTTTGTATTGTTCATATTTATAACGAAATTGAATCTCGGCAATCTTACGATCTGCGAAACTGTTTCGTCGTGGAATAAATGAATTTTTTCGTCCATGCGTTAAAGCCTTAAGATCAATAAAAATAAACGATCAATTACGAGTAAATCATTGTGTAGTCGTTAAATTTTTTTCCTTGCTCACGTCATTATAGGTTAGTGGTTTGATTAGGAAAAATAAGGAAATCATGAAAACGGAACGCAGCTTCTCCGATCGATTGATCGAGCTTCGTCGTAACATGTTTCTCACGTGGCAGAGCACGTTGCTAATCGTCCATTTATGTACCCAATTAACCACTGCACAATTAGCAAGGACGAAGGAGGAAATTAGCCTGTTTCTTTGTTTCCATTCCTCAAACCATGATTCCCCATTGTTTTCACTTTGGTATAAAATAATTACATAATACAACATTCAAATGATCTACAAACGAGCAGTATTTATATAATTCATTACATAATATCACGATATTCCTAGACTGCCTAGACCAAACGACTTCTAACAAAAACTAGTAAAAAAAAAAAACAAAAAAAAAATGTCATTGATTGACTGCGATTAAATTTATATTCACTACTCCATCCCGTGCTGCTGTGTAGCGGGACTTTGAACGTATTTAATTATTGAAAAAATCTGATTTTTCCAAAAATAATTCGTTGCCAGGAAGAAACCATGTACTAAAAATGCAAATTGTCAGTTGAGAAATATTCAATGTAGGAATTTTTTTGTTTTGAATTTTTACGTGTATTTCTTCACTCATTGTCAGACTATCAATAACTTGTCAAAAGGAGGGAGTGTGATCAAAACACCTTATTTAACTCTTCAACTCAACATTCGATTAAAAACTTAAGTTTATGCTAATCGAGGACTCAGCTCGAGGAAGTCTGCATAAAAATATGTTTTAATGAGTATAAAAGTTCGTAAGCTATCTATATTATATGTTTATACAAATTTTCACTTGAAATAACAATTCAATTGCGCAACGAACACGAAAAAGTTTTTGTGCACCATGGATAGATATATCTGCCATATGTTTTATGAGTTATTGATTTTTGTCACATGAACACTTGCGGAAATATTTTTTCTTACCAATGTATGTGTATGTGTGCGAGAAATGAAAAAAATGATTTCTTTACTTCTCAGCATACGTACCCCGTATTCAAACAGTATGTCGTAAATTTAATGAAATTTTTTTCATCACATCGAATTAATTATCTTACAAATTTTACCAATCGCCGTATCGTATGTAAACTATATTTATTCATCAAATTCTTACACGTATAAGTATAACATTTATTATCTTATTTCAGGGTCCTTTTAACTCGTACACCAAATCTTCTTTTAGACATAGGCACATTCTTGTCACGATTAATTATTTCCATTGAAAAGTAGTTTTCCTACGAACTTAGTGTGACTGTTTGATTTCAAAGGGTAATAAGTAAATGCTTATGGGAAATTGAAGTATTTATGCTTATCGAAGTATTTGAGGGTCCATTGAAGTTCGGACACTATATTTATTTCTCTGCCGAGAGTTATGAAGTCAGAAGTCAATAACTGTCATTACCACCTAAATTTTTCCAGTACACTCAAATCCTAAGTCTTTTCTCAGACTAACTACGTTGAATCGGCACGTTGACGATACCGGTGACAATACCGAGGGAATGATGATTTTTTATATATAAAGTCGCTGTTATGTTTCTTCACGGCCATAGGAAAGTTTAATTCATCTTGAGCTAGGAGTCTAAGAGAGAAAATTAACCATCGTAAAATCGTAAATACCTCGGCGTTCCGTCTCTTATTTACTAACATTTTCATCGAAGGACGTAGCGATCATCTTCGAGAATTATAAGTATTAAGGGCAGAGTAGATGAGAAATAGGTGTTTCGAGACAAAATTGACAATTGAGAAGTCTAATTAAAAATAAGGGCGCGTAAAGTTGCTGATCGCGTACGTGACTATTTTGTAAGTAAATAAGTTCTTGATTTTGTCGCCTTTTCTGGCGTTGCATTGTTCTAGTCGGACTTAGTGTCACGTTTGAAAATCTGGGGCACAGAATATTCGTTTTCGTTTTTTTTTTCTTGGCGAACACTATTTCGGTGGATGTTTCATATGACAAAGAAACTATGCATAGACCAAGGACGACAACGATTTTTGGGACTCTGTGTTACTTTTAAACAGTACGGTTACAGTATGTAGAGTGACGTCAATTTGGGTTTAGAGATTGACTCACCTGTACATTACTAGTTGAGTCTTCTATTTCACTTGAAAGGTTGAGGAAAAATGTTGTGAGTCACCAACGTTATTTACTTTCTGAATATTCAAAAACCCTCTGCTTTGCCTTTAATAATGGGTCACGTTTTCTACGATCGCGCGATCTGTCATTACTGCGTTTGCACATTTCATAAGTTCGAGGATCACGTTGCGTTTTTTTTTTGCTTTATTTCTATTTTCAATGCCTATTTACTCAGCTTTTTCCACACGGATGGCTCTGCTAACAAGAAACATTCAATTATTCATCAGAATTTTATCATCTCGTGCGCGAATTCGACACTTGTAACTGAAAAACGTATTTTTTGCCAATTGCACAATTTTTTTTATGCGTTGCGATAATCACAACAGGAAATAGGTGCCGAAAGTATAGTTTTTTTCTTTCATTTTGATTAAACTTTGCACTTTTTGGTTTCATCCATCTTTCAATTAAACTTGAACATTTTTTTAATCGGCCTTACAAACTTCTTTCCACATTGAGAGTAATTTTTTTTAGTGGACTCAACATGAATTCGATTCAAAAATATGATTCCTGGTAGACAATTATCCAAAATAGTGTATAGATAATAAATACTGTTCAGTAAATAGAGAATTGCATGGAATAGTACATCCCAAGGTTTGCATTACTGTTATAACCAGAAATAAAGCGGTAACGTAATTAATAGGTAACAAAAGTAATCAGACACGTGCCGTATAATTTAATTCTTATAAACAATGCACTCCCTAACAAAGTATATATCACTTATATATTTATTTATATATACATTCATTTTACTTTATCATTCGTTTACGAGTACATGCAGAACATTATTATTATTGTGTTTCACGTCACAAAAAACAATCGAGATATTGTCTCTACTCGCCTCAACGTTACGTACAACGTTGCGTTGCTAGTAGTGACACGTACGTATTGCTATTGCATCGCGTACGTGCACTTTACTGGGTTTTACAACATGACGCTCTGAACTAGCTGTTTCATGGAAAATCCTTGTCGTTAGAAGAAAAGAAAAAAAACAGTATTTGCTCAAACGATATATGTTGACACTTTGTGCACCATAGCTTCAGTGAAGCTTTCTTGTTTGAGAAGTTTAAGTTAAAGGTATGACACACAGAATATGCAGCATTGAACAAACAATGGTGCAATGAGTTTCGCGAGAAATTAATGAAGTAGAGCTCTCCCAAAATGACATCGAAAACTTTGAAATCTCATTCGTAATTAGATTTTTTATTTATTAAAAACAGCTGATAATGTATGATGTTTAAAAATCGATTCGAATATTTCAAATTTTTAAGAAAACTACCGATTTACGGATTTAACTAATTGACTGACACTCAGTCAATTTTTTCAATATTTACTCGAAACATTGTTCGCATAGCTTTGAATACATATAGAAAAAATATATATATTCACCGATCACAGTATCTCTTAATTAGTATTAATAATAATATTACATTTTTGTACGTAAATTTTTACCTGTATGACGAGGACATGATGTTCAAGGATTTCCATGAAATTTTTTTTTTAATATCAAAGACCACGCTATTTCGGAATGTGAAACATTGAAGTAGAGGACACGGATTTCATCAGCATTATGCCGGAATTTCTCATATTACACTCTGATTGCGACCCACTCGATGAAATTTAGGGCTTGTCGACCCGCACCCTGGAACATCATCAACATCGATCCATTACAATATTACGAGATATTTGCAGCACGAACCGAATCATATAAATAAACCAATTTTCATTAAAATAACAACCGATGTATGAAGAGCAGTTTTCCATGGTTTCTAGATGAAAAAATAAGCTAGTATTCCACTCGGCGTTCGTCAACCACGCTTTATCATATAGTATATGCTGTTATTAGATATAACACGATGCCGCCATGGGAACCCCGACGATATTAATCAACATATAATCACTGGGACTACACATTTCTCTATGGTATTTCATTTCAAACAAAAATAACCAGTTATTTGAACAATTTCTCTAGAGAAACCCATCACACTATACAGCATCATCACATCATCAAACACCATAACTAACCATCACAGAGTATCCCACACTAAACGATACTATATTATATTATTGATTAGGATATTATGTCAATGGTATATTATGACATTGGCATATTATTGACTGCAGAGATAGTATTGAAATATGATATTTTTATTATTTGAGACTTTCAAGCAAGGGTATTATTGTCAAGACATTTCGGTAGAATTTATTGTGGTCAACACGCGTTTTTATTGTAGCGAACGGTACATTGATTGCATTGAAATTCGAAATGTCTGTCCCCCCTTTTCATTTAGTCGCAGCCTGTGAGATTCAGGGTTTCCCTTTTCTATTTTGGGCCGTTTTCGGATTTTCTATACACTCCAGAATTATTTGATTCACTTCAACTCAATTTATCTTTTATTCATATATTAATAAAAGTCCTTAAATGGATGATCAAGGTTCTAAATTTATGCCACAGTCGGAATGAAATCTTGGCAAATTAGTCGCGGTATTCTAATCTTTCGGTTCCTCGTTGATATTTATATTCAAGGAAAAAACACGTATTTGTACATCGAAACCCCATGTTCCACGCAAGCGCTCTTACTGAAATAATTAAGGGTTGGCAGAAAATCGAATTTATGGGGCGGATGCTTCGGAGCTCTTCTCCGATACAATTGTTGGTTGTATTTCAACTTACAAGCGCGGAAAAGCTCATAAGTGTACAGAACTCCGTTATGTATTCGAATCTATTCACTTTCACATTTTTTAAAGAAGCTAATTTCTCAATATGTATGCTATTGTATTAAGCACGAATTAAAAAAACGTTCAAATTCTTTGGGAATGAACATCAGAATAAAAAAAGTTGGGAAAGTTCGTACAAATGAAGCGTGATTCAAAAAAAAAATTGTACAATTATTTTGTTGCTCTGAATATTTGAGAATTGGTGCGATAACAATATTACGCAAACTCTTAATCTGTGTGATTTGTTTGTTTGTTTGAATTAGTTATGGTAATTTAAAAAAAATGATTTTATCTACCCCCGCTTGAGTCGAATACAAACTCAGGTCATATGAAGGTTTTCTGTATCTTAGGCACGTATATGTGACATGTTTGATGACGTATTCGTGATTGCTCCAGTTCTAGAGTATCGATTCGTACGTTCTATCGATTCCCAACGATGGACGGTCAAAGTGTGTACTTGTCGTTAGTCACGTAGTTTCGACTACTCCAACGTAGGCGAGAACACACGGTGACCCACGTACGTCATCGAATAACGAATGCACACTAAACTTTTAAAAGCAAAACGAAATTACAGGCCCCATTTATATCTACATATGTGCTAGGAAGTTGTTTGTTCATTTCAGAGACTCTCAGTCAGCGTCAGTCGGGTTTGAATTCTACATAATGCTCCAAAGCATTAATATAATTAGTGAATTTTTCTTTATTCAATTATACACTTTAAAACTCGTTTCACATCATCTGAGTTTATTAATTGTTTACAACTAAAATGCGATTACGTAATGAAAATTCAACCACTGTTTGAAGTCAAGCACATGCCCGCGGAAAGAATTAAAATTGAAAAATTGTCGTTACACCAATATAAACGAGCGACATACAGCTTCGTGGTGATTTTAACTGTGCAAAATATTCAGTTGAAGCAATCATTTATTTTATTACATCAAATCACATCATTTCAAACATTGTTTTTACATCAAATATATGTCCAACAAAGTGTGAAAAAAAAATGAGTCGTCTTTTCGATAAATATATTTGTTCAGTGTAATGAAATCGGTGTTTTGCACAGCTGTACAATTTTTTGGATGGCCGGAATTTTATATTCGATTCGCATACACGTTTTTTTTTAGATGTATATCTACAGAGCTTTAACCACGAATTCGAATAAAATTTTGGACGAATCATCTGATAAAGTCAATTGAATGGATCTGATGTGTGACTTAACAATGAATTTCACCGCTGTAAAAAACGCTGACGTGAGGCTCTGGCTTTACAAACCAACGTGTTCTTGACCTCTGCAGTCATTCATAAAAAAATTATTTCTCAAATACAATAAATTTTTACCATTACCAATTATCGTTCGTCAATAGCTTATCGCAATCTACCGTAAATATCACAACACTGTGATACCATTTATTAATACGATCTTGTGATTTATCTATTGATCCTGATGTCGAAGCTTACATTTGCGTATCAGGTTATTGGCTGACCTTCATTGTTATCTCAGCGGGACCATCTCTTCCGGCTCCGCGAAAAGAAAAAAACGACGATAGCATCTTGATAAGTATTAACAAAAAGTTTTATGAACGTAACTCTCCGCCAAAATGATAGTCAGCTGCCAGATAAAATCATATGTAGACTTTTTTTCCTGGCTACTGTAGGTTTTCCCCACATTAACCATTGATGAAGATTCGATAACTCTCCGAACACACTTCAATATTTTTCGCAATCACAATTACGCATTGCAAATTGTTTACGGTCCATCACAAATTTACGACACTTAATATTTTACATGAATAATTTTTTCATCATCGCTTAAAAAAATGTGAAGATCAAAATATTTGGAGGCTTTTCAACGGTTATAAGTCCGGGTCAATTTGACCCACGCCAAGATCGATCTTCATGGTGCAAAAATTGAGTTGTATTTTTTTCGACTCCAACTGCAGTAAAACCGATCATTTTTCGACATTAAGTCCTGCACCATTTACTTAGCCAGGAGTTGTACGATTGTTAAAAAAAAAAATGTTCCGAAAAATATCGATTCTGCCAAGAGTTATGAGTTCACAAAGTGGTCTGGGACAGTTTGGCTGGATGTAGTAACGCTTTGTCATAAAAAAGGATAGTGCTTAACTATAGTGAGCGACAGCTGTTAATATTGGGCGGCATTAGGGACGACCGGTGACAACTTTGGTGTCACAAGTTGATACGATAATCATATATAATATTTCAACGTACATGCAAACATCCGTTGAGTAGAACGAGTTGCAGGAGAAATAACGAAAGTGCGATGGGTTTTTCCGATCGATTTTCCTCTGAACAATCACATTGCTTACTCATGGACAACGTGTACGTTTCAATTGTTTATACTTTGTGTTGACTTTATAGTATGCTAATGTGTGTACATATAAATTCGCAAAAATGGACTGAGAGAGTTGCAAAATCGTCACCGATGCTCGCGTCAATCTTTCTTACGGACCAATCTTTCAATACAAATGATACTGCGATGAACGTTCTTTCTTGTGTCTTATCCACATCGTTTTCGTTACGCAAGTATCACGAATTCTAAGATCTATCGAATTAAATTGAATAAATAAACTCAATATTCCTTGGAGAAACTGTGAGCCACACATATACATGTACAGTCGTCGAGAGACTCGTCAGAATTCGTTATATAATAGTACCAAACGAGCCACTTCTCAGGATTCACTTTCATTCATTTCCAGACTTCCTCAAAATAATCTTACCACGAAAGCCGTCGGGATTTTAAGCGGGATACAACGATTTTTTGAAGTTATTGTCATTCGCAAACTTAATAAT
This sequence comes from Campoletis raptor, assembly GCA_948107755.1. NCBI lineage: Eukaryota > Metazoa > Arthropoda > Insecta > Hymenoptera > Ichneumonidae > Campoletis > Campoletis raptor. The sequence goes on from OX403622.1 coordinate 18,109,715, forward strand.
ACTCCAGAAATAAAATTGGGTTTTTTTGTCAATTAATAAGATTTTTTCATAAAAAACGGAATAAACTGTTTTATTTAAACTTTATTTGACATTTTGACAGCTATACGCATGCACACAATTTACAAGTTCATTCGAAAATGACAATATGAATTAAGGCGGGAATCCGAGTTTGTCTCACGATACAAATAAATTGCTTGTTGAGTCTCTACGAGACTTTCAGTTACGCCAATGTCGCAGCCTAAAATGCACACGTGTAACGCAAATTTAATAAATGTTCGAGATGAAGTATGGATAAAAGTTAGTCAGGATACTTTTACTTTCTCATAAACTAATTTTTTCGAAAACTAATTATTTCTTGTCAATTATTTGCAACCGATTTTGACAAACAATATTTTTCATACAATTTTTGATTTTTTTCATCTCATCTCACTGTAGGTCACTTTATAATTAAAAAGTAGAGTTTCATTAAAAGAACTTTTTTCATGAACACAACGAAATCTTTTTGATATTATTTATATCTGAATATCGTTGTAATATTCGCACGAAAATTAATTAAAAAAGATACTACATATCGTAGTGACGCACATAGGTCAAGAACGGGTTAAACAAAAATTGTCGACGACGCGGGAGTACTGACCGACGAAATGAAGTCTCGAGTTTCTATAACGCACGATTCCACTTTATTCAGCATTATTCATATTCCTTGGCGACAATTATAGCTTCGCCTCAACCAATCTTTACACGCGCAATTCAATTACTCTGGGTATGATTATATATATATACATCTTTATATTAAACTCATAAAAAGCGGGCACGCTGTCTCGTGCTAGTAGCAAGTTATGTACTGGTTTACTTGTTTGTACTTTGATCCGTATTCTCTCATATTCTTTCAGCGCTAGTCACATGTATATTAAACATACAAATCTTATCAGATTCATCATGAATTTCCAGATAACTGTATGACGTTTTTCCAAAAGCTACGACATATATATAAGCGGTGAAGAAAACAGTATTGAAAAAAAATTGGGCAGAAATGGAATCCGCTTATTTCAACAAAAATGCAATTAACATTTATATTTTAATTAAATATTGTGCGAGAAATAATAATATATGAGTTATGCCAGTGTAAAGCTGAAAAATTGTGGACATAAAAGCATGCACCTGCATATCAAATGATTCGTTTGAAATTAAATTGACAGAAATGTAATAAAAATGAAGAAAATTCTTAAAACTGCGAAAGAAAAATGAAAATTCTTTATATGTTCGTGGATTGCTTCGATAAAATTGAACGGGTCTCACAAGTTATGATGAAGCCAGGAATTTATAATTAACAAGAGTTTCATTTCATTGATAATTATTCACCAGTAAAGTTGGTCGAGTTTTGCATGAATATCACAACAGTCATTTTTATGGACACTTTATCTGACAGTAGATCGCTATAAATTTAAATTGTATCCCTAAATATGAAGACACGTTTTGTACATGTGCAACACGAGTGATACTATGCGTAACCTTGAAGAGTTAGCAAAATATGACACTGCGTTGTTAAGATGCGAAAAAAATGGATACTCGATATAAATGTGTAGAACGAAAGCTCTAGATGAACTGTTACGAAACAATTAAGTACGTCGACCTTGTATTTGTGATTCGCGTAGCAGCTGCTGCGGAATTTATATGCGATAAAACCAAATAAATTTTGTCGACTTTGCACTACAATCATCGAGACAAGTAGTAAGTGTATGATTTTGAAGTTTCAATGTTTTCGACTTTTGGAGAAACTTTTCGGTGCAGTTTGCGATTCTGTGAATCCAAGTATCAACGTCTGTATTACTTTAACGGTCAACGAACCACTTTCGAATGATCGAAAAAGTCATTCGAGCTACTTATTCTGCTTTTTATCTCCTAAGCTATTTGCAGAATCTCCGCAACATTTTCGATCTTTTTCAAATAAAATACAACAGACATGCGTTTCCTTACATTTTATATCTCGAATATGCGCTGTCTTCCAATATGTACCGAAATAAATAGATGCACATTCTCATATGTACACAGGTGTCATATGACCATTTATTGAACGTTTATAATGTACTTATCACACATGTATTTATGATCAAGAAAACGACTTAAAGTCAGCGAAATTCTACATTAAAAAAGTGTCGATCGTAAGAATTTAACGGATTTATTAAAAGCACACATCACATTTTAAACCCTTAACAGCATTTACACTCGTTTATACCGATTTTTTCACAAATTTACTGGTACAAGCAAATTCTACGGACAATTGTGCCGATCATAATACGTCGTATAGGAACAAACATTTAAGCTCGAATAATAATTTTGATTCTTTAGTTTTTGAACAAGTATCGTTTTTATTTATTTCATTTTTATGGACATGAAAAATGTTCTTATCAAGCGTTTATGATCGTTTTTCATTCGTTCATTATCATCAATAAAAATCCTAATTTCGTAACATTCTTAATGGGGATTCTGGGAAAAATAGAATTTTGTTCCAACCACCAGACTGATTTTGTGGCACACGGTATATGAGTGTTTTTAAGACATATGCGAGCAAACACGTTTTCGCACTTTCTATATTCCTTCTTTCGTAGATAGCATTATCATCATTACGTATTATGGTGTCTGGTCGGTTCGCTCAATTATTTTAATTCGATTAATTGCATAGCATAGAGCGTAAATAATATTTACATAAACATTAGATCGTCAATAGTGACTTCATTTCCGAAAAAATTAAAAATCTGTTCAATTAAATGGTTTCACCATCAGGTGAACCAGTTGAGTGATTGTAAAAATGTTCATAGTGATTGCAATTTTGAATTTTGCATTCCTAGCTAATAAAAATCGCAAAATAGATTTTTCAACCACGTTGACAGCTACAGACCGTCTTAATGAAAGTTCTCTAATCAAATTTTCTTATCATCGTCCTAAGTAGCTGTTGTTGTGTTGATCGGACTGGCTCTTTCGACTGTTTTTTTGCACACGAAAATTGAGTAACATTTTGAAATATTGTTGCATATGCTAACCATTTTGTTATTTTTCAAAAATGTTGAACTCCCCATCCTGCAATGGTAGCAACTTATTTGTAGTTTAATTTTTTTTCTGGTTTTCAATCTCACATTAAATATACGGTTATTTTGCTGTCAACCGCACGACAGCCCATTTTTTCGAAGCGTTTGTTTTGATGGAGCGACTGAAATATTTTGATTATATTGTTCCATTGTAATGGTCCACATGTCATGATACACGGTATTAATATATGATATCGTTGACTTTGAAAAAACTTTCAAAAATACTTATTTTTTGGCCTGTTACCCTGGCAATGCTCGTTAAAATGCTAAAATTATAAGATTCCAGTTGAAATTTACATACCGCTTGTCCAGGTTCTTCAAAAATAAACATTTTTGTTCGTTACAAAGCTTTGCATACATTCAAAGAATATAAACAAGTCTCATCTAACTTTAAAAGTCACTTATATTTTCCACGTCGGATTTGAAAATGTTTAGTTGTTTACAAACATATCTCAATATGTCTTGTATTATGTACGGACTCATCTTGACATTGAACGATGAAGACAGATGGAAAGACATGCTCGATGCTGTTATGTCAGCAGACATTTATATATCCCGCTTTTGAATAATTAATAGCATTTAATAGAGAGAGTTTAATACATATGGCACATTTATTTTTGCGGTATGCAGATACCTTTAGAATTTTTCATAAAATGAAATATCATCAGAAACGTAAATATCATGTGAAAAATAAATTTTAATGAAACATTGCGACGGAGAAGGAAAAAAAATACAATCTTAACCGCTGATAGGGCGTTTTTTCGACATTTTTTTCCCCTCGTCCTAATTGAATAATAACTAATCATTGAAAAAATATGGCCAGCAATACAGAAACGAACATTTAATCGTTTTAACACAACGGCTTTTCTAAATAAGTCAGAGTGGATTCTCAGCAGGAACAAAGTTACATACATTTAATTACTCACGTGCAACTCGAACACGTGATTTTGTCGTGATCAGACATTTATATGTATATATTGCAACATATATATACGTATAAATTAGTGTCTCATCGGGTAACATCCTCTTCGTATATCCTTTGTATGATAAAATGCAGATGAGTCTATAATCGTGGTTAACTCTTGTGAAACTCTAGAATGACTTTGGCGATTATTAATTCATTCTTGACCCAACGTTATCGAGGAATTACGATTTGTTTCTTCTAAGCATTTTACACTTCGTAGATAGATATATATGATTTTTTTTCCAACTACATTTTTGAATAGTTGTTTGAATATCTTAGCCAAAAAGAATAAAAGTGATAAGAAATAACAAAAGGGTAATATATATAACTCCGTTTTAAATCTATTGATAATTGGCAAAATTGGATTTTTTTTATCTCGAACAAAAACTCGATCGCGATTATCTGATTCTATTTTACTCCGTTTAACTGATTGTAATTCAAAGAAAAGGATAAAAAAAAAACACATAATTGAGATGCATCAGTCTCAACAATACACTCTGTTCTCGTCCTATCTCTGTGTGACGCAAAAACTGCAACGATAAGGCACGTAGGCCACTTCAAAGCGACGTTTTTTTGCAACTACTACCGGCGTGCGCAGACCACCTCGCGTTTCACAATTGAGTTATTCTAAATAGTTACTCTAATGGTATTCCAATGTCTCTTCACTCCTCTCTCATGTTCACACGCGATATTCATTTCTTCATCCTTTCGATGACCTATATTTTTTTTTGCTTATACTAAAATCGTTCTTTTCTTTTGCTTCTGTAAACAGTTGAACGAAATTACTGAGCAAAACCGATGTTTTGTAGTCTTTTATGTTTACCCGCATACATCTGTAGGCTTTTATTCTATCCAACGCGATAAGAAAGTACATAAAGTTACATGATTTTCTCTCTATTGTAACAAACTTCAGTTTAATTTTTTCATTATTCAATAACTAAACAATAGAAAATTCTACTAAAATGTTTAACGTATTTTATTCTAATTTCATATGCAAATCCAGATTTCTTATGATTGAATAAAATAAATGTCAAAAATGGCCGATATCTACGAGAATGGTTTTCATTTACTCGGAACATGTTTTTTTTTTCCCATGAACAATGATAAAACAATTTTTCCATTCGACTAAACAATATAGACACGTTTCGAAATGAGCGTTTGTCTCTTTGCCATTGGAATAAGCATCGAAACAACAAAACTGCGATTTTCTGCGCAGTTTGAAGTATTGTTCGAGAATTTTTTGTGTTTTTTTACATTCTCGTTGTAAAGATGCAGCTCTTTTTTTTTCTTCATGGTTGCCCGAGATTTGGTGCCCATTTTTATTTGCCTCCTCTTGCATGAATCCATGTCACTCTAACTCTTATCGCGACCCGGAAAAGCTCGGCTTTCCTCATTGTAGACATATGGAAGTATTTAATAGCGAAAAATGATACATTGCGATATAATTATATAAATGTGAATTTAAAAAATATAAAATTTCAATGCAATTCGCGAAGTAGGGAAATACCCGGAAAACGGCTAATTCGGATGACCTAATTCCTGATACGTGATGATTTTATTCTACTGTCTTTCCTTAAAAGCTCCGAAACTTTAATCAATAATTTGATTAAAGAATCTTTAATAATTCATAGCAGCAGCAAATTATCGTTCACTAGGAATGATACTTGTGGATAAAGCCTGCGAGACAAAAAGTGCAATCTAAATTTTGTCGGTAAATTTTTTTTTGTTTCACGCTTCGAATTGTCGGTGAATTTTAAAAATACTTAATGGACAGGAGCCCGGAGATAATTTGCAAACTTGAAAATCGACAAAAATCCGGTTCGTCGCATGGAAATGATAGCTCGTGGAAAAAAAAAAAAAAAAACAATAAATGCAAGACAAAAAACATCGAAGACCACATCATCGACGTTAATATTTTAGCCCGAAGATTCGGGAACGATTTTGGAATGGGGAGCACAATTGTGGATTGAAAATTCAATGGCTTACGAGAAATAAAACAGAAGTGATGCTCGCCAACCATAAATATTAATTTGTACGAACATATGTCTCGATGAAAGTGTTTAAAAATCGCGAGAAATTGGTCTTTGTATTCCAAGAAATAAGTCGCAGAATCTCTCCCGTCTTATACGTGTGAGAGTTGTACGAAGAATATGTAATGACGTGTTAATGAACGAACCTTTCTCCGTTTCAGAAACGAGAGAAAAGTTCATCGAATGATTCATTTCATTGAAAACTCAACAATAAAAACCCAAAAGTTCTCAATTTGTAAGAGTATATTGTCGATACGAAATTTAAAAACCGAGGGATTCGAACGATCGACCAAGAATTATAAATAAATGATAAAACGTTTGCTATAAGAAAAAATGATTCGACACTATATATTTGAATATTTCCTGTAGTAATTAATGATGTTTTATGATATTATCCCAGATAAATTGATGTGAAAAATAAAGCACCTGGATAAATGTTACTTCAGATTAATTAACAAGATTGAAACTTATAAAACTGATCACTGGCTGACCTTTAAGTTTTCAAGTCCAATGTCAAAATTGAATCCACCACTTATGAAAAAAAAATCTGTTTTCTTCGTCATATTTCAATCGTCTTATCTCGGAAGATCTGTAGTGTAGAAAATAAAGTCGTAGGTAACCTTTTTCGCTTTATTTTTTTCGTCATTTCAGCCGTTTGTGAGCTTAAAAAAAGCGTAATCGTATAGTAAACTTCGCAATCTTAAAAAGCAATTGATTGCCTCATAGAATTGTAATGCCATAATTCAAATGTAAATTAATGTGGCAATATAATATCAAAACAATAACTTGAACTGCAAAGCAAAAAAATAAGTGTCACGTGCACGAGGCAAAATTGGCACAATATCAAGAATGCCAACAATTACTGAGAAGGCGAAATAAAAAATAATCTCAATTCGGAAAAAAATCTCTTGGAAAGATACTGGAAAAGAAAAAACATTCGGTGAAGAAATCTAAAGTATAACTTTGTTGAAAAAATTGGAAAATCTATAACTCACAATAGCACCAATAAATATTACATTCGCGTAACTTATTACCTGAAGAAACATTAGAAAATAGAGATAAAAGATCCAAGTTGAAATTCTGTGAATCCAAACACCCAGATTGAAGGTCGATAACCATTTGAACTAAAAAAATATTCTATTTATACTAAATCCATTCAGACAGTTTTTCCGAGACCGCTGAACGAGATCTTCATCTACAAGAAAACAAAAAATGATGTTCTGTAAAAAGCAGTTAAAATCTCTCTTAGAAACGTCCAAATGATGAGAAAAACCTTCGAAAGTAAACGCCTATTATATCAAACCAATAAAATTTCGGGGGACTGTTGAAAAAAAAAAGCATGCACGTTATTTTATAACGTACGTCGAAAAACTCATGACACACGCTATCTGCCAAGAAACAAAAAGCTTCTCGTTTCCCTCTCCTCGAGAGCGTTATTGCGATTGAAGTTTTTTGTTTTCTTTCTTGCTTTAAGAAGAAAAAGCTGCGGAGGCTTGCGCAAAGTGGTCCAATGTGTGTTACAAGTATCGCATCTATTCCCACTTCTGCTCAGACGATATGGATGGTATATGAGATCTTTGTTAACAGTTTTATATATCTGTGGAGTGTGCTGATGATACACGGTTTCCTGTGGGGAGGGGATGAGTGAGAGGGTAACCGGGAGGGACGAAGAGAACCGTAAGTGGCTGATAAAAGCCTGACGGCACGAGCCGGCACGTAGATCACTTTGAACAGTTGAACAAGAAAGAGCTAACTCGCGCAATCGCAGAGTGTATTCGCGCACGAGTGTTTATGAAAATGAATAATCGAATCTTACGAAGGTTTACTTTTTTTATTTTTTTTCGTGTGAATAAAACACACTGACACCTCGTGCTCAAGCTTCCGGGAATTCATGATAGAAATATTGAATTTTCGTTCGCATGTTGAATTATCCCGCGTTTTCAATATTATTACAATCGTGAAAAAAAAAAACGTTATAATTAGTGCGAGCAAACGGATAAAACTGTGATTGGATTAAAAATAAATCGTTGCTTCATAACAGTCAAGACGATTATCATTCCAACGGCAAATTTTGTGCGCATCATTAAAATTTGCTCCGGAATTTGTTGTCGCTGGATCGGTCGGTCGTGCGTGCCAAAGAGCAGCTTATCTTCCGGTACCAGTGCTGATTTCCTTCGAGAACGAAGACCTCAAACGCGTTGAAAGAAAAATAATTGTCGCTCTATCGTTAAGAAATACAATTTGAAAACTCTTTGCACGCTCCCCATCGAGGTGGATATTGCAATTTTGTGGTGTGCTATTGACAGTGCAACTCATGAAAAACTCTGCATTAGAGACGGATTACAAATAAGATTTTTTGCAAAGCGGGATAATATTTCTTATTATCACCGAACTGAATAAATCGTAGGTAAAAAAATAAAATGGTTCGTCAGCCGACAAGTGAAATTGAGACTCGTACCGTCGAGGATACTGTGGGATATTTTCACTATCTACGAACCCTCGCTGACCTTGCGGATATGGCCAGTATATTGGCGGTCCAGGTATAAAACCAAACAGCGTTTTTAATTTACTTCAAATTTTGTATCCATTATATGAACGATAACTTTGTAATTCAATCAAAAACTGCAAAGTTTATAAACGTAATCATTTTTCTAAAAGTCGAAGCAGCTTTGACTTATTCGCATTAATTATTATTTACGTTGCTAAATAATTTCATAAATAGATACATGTGTTTCGAACTATTCTTGTAACTTCGTAAAATAACAGTCACGAGAATGAGTTTAATAATGCAACAAGGTCTGATAAAACGCAGTAAGATTTATTGGACCTCCCTTGAGAAACCTAATAACAAACGATCGAGGACAAAACTCATGAATCTTTGCACAACAATCGTAAAATTTGTTTATCGTACACACATCCGAAGAACAGTTGACGTGCCAAGACCTTCGTTGAGCTAATATTTTGATTCTCTGGTTAGAAATTGCATATTACATAAACTTACTCACTTCTGTAACCAGAAATGACCTTATCTCATATTAGTCCAAGCTGTTCACCTTAAATAATAGCAGAAATAACAATAATATTTAAAAAAATGCCGCATTATTGTCCTTCTAGTTGCTTTATCCTTCAACGGTTGCAACTCCAACTGAATTCGATAGAATAAATAAACAAAATAATTGGACAATGTTTACAAATGCAAAGAAGATACAATCGTAAATTAAAAACCATACAATTTAATATGTTTCAGGAAAATATGTATGGTGCCATTCGCTTAAATTAATTTACCAAAATTTGTTGAGTATTTATAACAAAAAAATGATTAGTCAATTTGTGTGGGATAGATATTTGGAATACAACATTAAATAACACAAGGTCGAGGTTAATCGATCGAACTTGGTCGCGCTTAAAAACCCGCCAACCTTGAAAAGGATATTTTCGTTATTATGAAAAGAAATAAGAAATTAATTTAAACTGAGAATGAAAACAGATGAATCTTCAAAATTTGTGAGCTTGCTAATGGCTTCGACATTAAGTTGAATGTTTTCCAAAATGAATATTCATTTTATCGTTTTTATAATTATCATTTTTATGAGACTCGATATAAAGTTCACGAGAACCGAAATGATGTGAAGAACGATGACCGAAAATCGCCGCTTTGTAATTCATGATTATTTATGTGTTAGTTTCAATGGATTCGTTTTAATGCACGTTTTGACTTAAAAGAGGGTCACGCGCCAAATATCTTTGTCGTGTGATGTTTCAACAACTTGGTTTAATTTCCGATGCTTATTAACTCGATACGTGTGTCCTTTTTGCCTTTGTGTTATCACGACTTCTTGCGAATATGTTTCAACCTTTTTAAAACGTTTTGCATTACATAAGCGGAACATTCTTCCCAATTCGTACTCCTTAACATTCAGTGAGTTCGCAGACGGTTTTGGTTTAATAAGAAGTTAAACACCATTTAACCTACACACCAAGATTCAGCGACAGCCTTAAATATATTTATTTGATTAAATATATATACGTATTGAATTCAACATGATAATTCCCTAGAGGTTATCGTGTCGTACTTCGCGAAATACATTAATATGGATGGACCTTTTTTTTATTCATGCGATTAAAACATTTTTGACAGCTCATCAAAGACTTCAATACTATGATTCGCTGTTCAGATCCCATTAATAAAAGATTTCCGACCGAATATAAATATCAACGATATAAATTCTCTTGACTTATTGGAATAATAAATATTTTTTTACCAAAAGTAAATGCAAATATGCTTACTGACAACTTTTACTTCCCTCAATCGGGTGAGAATTTGCATACATCGAAAGACAATGATGCAGGAAAAAACTTACTTGTACTGTCAAGCCTCAGTAACATCGAATCCTAACGAAAGAAAAAAAGATCAAATAAAACGGTCGAAATCATGTTTTTTTTTCTATCACGTTCGTACAACATGACTTCACATTCATAATTTATGACAAAATTTCATTGTTGCTCCTAACTTTCCATCAGACCATAATTTTTGTTATCCAATCGATAACTGATGGATACTCATCATATTTTCGTATTATCGTTGTAATGTTGTGAGACGAAAAGATAAAATCGAACGCGATATAGGACGCCAATACTGAGAAAAAGTAGGGGTAGATTATTAAACGAATATTCGAGTTTTTTATCATGGAAAAACAATTGAATGAAATTCGTATTTCTCATTCAAGTCTACCGATTGGTTGAAAAATAACCTTGAATGATATCCATTTACGAAAAAGTTCAAAATGCTAATGAATTCTGAGTGAAAATTTATGATTTTTTAAAATAAACATCACTGACCCATATATACACAAATATCATTTAACTCATGCATCCTGCCATCAAGATACAGTGATGAATCTCTGTACATGTAAAACAGAGATATAATTGATTTTTCGTTGGATAAAACGTATCGATGACGCGAATTCTTCAGACACTAACCGAAGACAAAGATCGTTTATACATTGTCCAGCGTGCGTAACAAGGAAATCGATCTGGCCTCGATTTTCTCTATCGCAAAACTTTTTTTTCACCATAAAAAATGAAAAAAGTTAACTAGATTAGTTCGTTTAAGGCAAGGCCGAACAAACTGCACTAGAAAATTATTTATTCAGGATTTTCTGTTATCTGTGATAACAAGTGGAATTTTAGATCCTTGTGTCAACTTAATTCGTGTCAAGTGTATCGTACGTTTTGTAACTAAACATTTTTCTTCTTTATTGATATATTTTGCAGCAGTGATACCATTTTTTTTATTGATACTGCATATAAACTTGTTTTCATTTTGAGTAAAAGTCTAATCGTTGAGTATGTTAATTACGATTACGTTTAATTTTTATCACATGATTGCTATGCTCCAAAAGTCATGTGCTGTTTTTTTTACCAGGAGATCAAAACCGACCAAGTGAAATAATTTTCTCGAAAATAATATGTGGAACAAGTAACAGTGTATGCCTTATGATAATGAAATTCGAACTAAATTCACCGTTTTATGCCTTATCTAAAAAGACACATGTACGAAATGTACGTCACGAATGAACAGTAATGTACACATTTACATTATAACTAATCTGATTCTGAAAAGATCCATTACCCTGCAGTTCCATGAACTTTAAACGTTCCACTCAATATTTTCAGTGTGTTTGCGGATGAGGTGGAATCACTTTTTTAAAAGTCCATTCATATTAGCTTTTTATGCTCATTAGCATGCGTGACGTAATCCTTACAATGAAAATTGATCATTGAAATCGAGGATTCACAGAAGTGTGCAAATAAATATAAAAAAAAAATACTTTATTTCATTCTGGTATAATCATGATAACAGCTTTGATATCAATATCACTTAAAAATGATAGCTTGAATTTATGAGAATTTTAATAAAATTGAGGCGTAGAAGGTGACATTTAATTGAACGGAGATTCGTGGACTTCGCAAATCACGGTCATTGACCCCGTTGCACTTGATTAATGAATGGCCTGTCACTTATTCCTCAAAAATATCTTTGAGACATTCTGGATCCATATTTTTTCTCTATCCGACGAAAATTGTCCTTGCCCGACGGTCAGAACTGCGATAATAAACACTTAGCTCTGTTCTTTACACTGTTCCATGAAAGCTATTTATAAATATTTATCGACAGAATTGGATAGCGGAAGATAGGAAGCGTTTGTAATTTTTGAAGACAAAAAAGTCGAGAAAACTGATGATTTTATTTTCAATTAATTTAAATGTATGAAAATCACAATTACTTTCATATTTTTATTAACAATCAATGATTTATTCATGATTACAGTTCAAGAGGATGCTGAACAAGGAACTTTCACACTTCTCGGAATCGTCGAAATCCGGGAATCAAATCTCCGAGTACATCTGCAGCACTTTCCTCGGTGAGTCAACAATTTCATACACAATTATGTTCAGTCGTGCTAATGAACCACGAATTTCGAAGTACTTATAACACATGTGGTACACGACGTTTCTCTATACAAACATGTTCGATCGTACGTCATCGCAAATGTCGCGTGCGCGGTGAAAGTCGCGTTAGACCTTCTTTTTATTGTCGTCGATCACTCTGGCGTATGCTCTCGATTTTCCATCGATAAATATAGCATTTGCGTGCGTTCTTTCTGTCCCATACTCTATATTTATCTCAGTCTTTCAGACAAGACAATTTTCCTATTAAAATTATATCCAATGACAGCTGAATAGATACTTTTCTTATATAAAATTTATTCAGTTACTTTACCGTATGTTAACACGGCAACAAATATCTTAAATTCATTGCAATTCAAGTTTGATGACAGTTGTAATAAAGATAATTATTGAGTAGAAATGATGGTTTACTAAATAAATAAATAAGCATGTGCTCTGATAATATATTTGGAGGACTTCTTAATCAATTTGATTGGAGTTCATTGCATTCATAGATAAATGAGGCAGATCTTTGGAAATCAGATTTATATCCGATGTTCTCTGAATCAAATGAAATAAAAATAAAAATATTTATCTTGGACTTCTTGGCTTCTCAAGTATTATTTCAACTCCATTAGAATCTGTCAAAGTTTCGCAATAATTTTTCGATTCATAAAAATAATGTGATATCGATCGGATATTGGAGGACGTAAGAGTATCAATCGTGCTTCCGAATATTGATAACGGTCTAGTGTTTGAAAATAATGATTGAACGATGAAAATATAGCGGTTCTATGAGCGTACAGCAGATTGAAGAGGATATAGTGTCAGGCGATTCAACACGCACCCCAATAGACTTTTATTCCTATCGGAAACTATTGTCCATCGACGATGAATCACGCTCACTATGCATGGCATAGCGCGCGTGGGATTTAATCCGAGATGAAAATTTATCGAGCCTCACTGGAGCAGATATGACGACGATGAACTTTGCCCTTTCTATGTGCCATTTTTTTCTTACAACTTGATACGCGTGTCAACCAAGTACTGAAGTCGATCGGGGATAGTTCGTGCATTGAGAAATTGACAAGTTTACAATAAGCCTAAGAATAATAACTGGAAAATAATAGAAAAAAAAAAACTGAATGCGAAATTGTCTATTACTTTGAAAAATTGTTACTAACAACGTAATTAAAAAATTCATAAGCATTTAGTGATCGTAATAATCATTCATGACATTAATTAGTGTCATCGCCACATGCGACTACGTAGGATTCAATTTATATGAAAGCACTTTACATAATATTATTACTCCGATTCTTTTTCTCTGATTATCAGAGGTATAAATCGTTTTTAATCTTCGATAAGACACAACGAGCCTTTATTTAACACATGCGTCCGTTTTTTCTCTTTTTTCTCGATCTTCCGATGACATGAAATAATTAGACAAACAGCAAGAGCTCGATTTGCCATCTTTAAGGATCGAAGATGCTGTGGCCGCTGCAACGGGCGCAGACGCCAGGATCGTTAAGAAAAAAGATCGGGTCCAGCGAGGACCCGCTGCCATGTCACACATTAGCGGTGTTAAACGTCCGTTAACGCACACGAACAGCTTTACTGGCGAAAGGGTGCCGTCATATGGGGTCGAAACGCCACACGAAGAACAGCTTGGCAAGGTAAACGATTTTTTTCTATTTTTTCATCTGTTTTCATTAATTATTTATACATTTATTTGAATCACGAATGCTGAGAAAGTAGTTTTCCTAAAATTACGTCTGAAAATTTGAAAAAACATATCGAAAAGGCCCTGAAAAATTAAATCGTAAATTATTGTTTAGAAAACAAATTTATGTTCAGTAGGTTGCTGAAAAAAATGGTTTTTCATAATGAAATTGGATCACCGTAATAGTCCGATAAGGAAATGGAAAGAAATCGATATCCAATATTTTTTGGTTCTATTTCATTCGATTAATCTTAGACGATAGACGATTGATCTTCGAGTTGTCAATCGTTCAGTGACTCATGATGTTTACGTCTCTTATCGCCGATCCGAGACTGTTTTATTGATTAAAACGTCAGGAGAGAGAAAGAGCAATTTTTTTTTTTTTTTTTTCATTCTTTTTGTTTACTTCTACGATAGACAAAAATACGAAATTGCGTGGCACATTGTTGTTTTCCCATGTTTTTGTTTTTGTTTAACTTTGATTGCTTTTTTCCTCTTATGCTCGTAAGAAGAGACAGTGCAATAAAATGATAAGTTATACAAAAAGTGTTGACGAACGAAGTCATTCGAGTTTAATGACACAAATAGATTGAGCAAAGGTGCGGGTGGAAAATGAAATGTTTACGTCTCTGCTTATCCGCTGTTGGCATTACAATCCTGGCAAGTGAAGGAACTATTGCAAAACTCTGAGATATTTTTGAGCGTGAATCTTACGATGCAATGACCCAAATATTTTTACAACTTCGGACGTGTTTAGTGCGCAATTACCGGAGCATTTTAATTTTACAGTAACCGATAATTAAAATACCGTGTGATCAAATCATGTAAACATGCTATAATTCAAACATCGAAGCACACTTTTTTTCGGCCCGTAAAAAAAATCTTTTGCGTGCCTACAAATTCGATTAAAAGTCTGTGTTTGTCCTATATGGTAATGAATCGTTAATTCAATCATAGGCAACCTCTCTCTCTCTCTCTCTCTCTCTCTCTGCTTATTGCCACGCAAATACACTTTTTTCCGGAGACGTTAAAACGCGTTGAATAAAATTTGAATTTTCAACGGTTTTGAATAATAACCACTACTTTACGAGGAGAGCATTAAATTGTCGTCCCACATTGTTTGTTCGTCTGCCCGACGATAATCACAACAACGCGTGTTTGTCGTTGATCGGAAAAATTGCTGACTTTTTTTCATTTCAACTCCATTTCCAGTAGAAGCTCTAGTAAAAAAATACTCACCGGTTGCAAGTGGATAACTTCCGGATTAGAAAGTTCAGGGATAAGAGACCTCGGGAATTCGACCTTGTGGAAAATAATTCCTCATGTGTGATTGCTAATAATAGTTGTACAACAACGAGGATTTATTTGCTTTTTTACATACTCAACATAAAGACTCTGGACGTTGGGAGATCTGATTAATTCTGTCACCCTCAAGTAGATTCCAAACAGATTTAAAAAATAATATATTTTCCATCATAAAAATATTTAGCAAAATACTGTTGATGACGATCAAAAACATCGTTTAATTTTTCGAAATAAAAAAGTACTTAGTATCCGAATATTTAGACTTAATAGTTAACATTCCTTGATGGAAGTTTGTAATTAAATATTTTCCAATGGATCTATTTTATAAAGATGAAGATAATCTTTTTAAAGAGATCGTGAATAGCTGAATTTTCTGTTTCCCAAACACATCGCGAATGATTTGTTTCTTTTGATTTGTCGATGAGACTCTGGGTCGTTTTCATCAAGTCTTTGTCATTTTCGTTTTTGTTGCTCTTCCTTCAAAGCCCACGCAAATGATTCAAGTGGCGAGACAACTCGGATATGGAACAGAGTCATGACCACTTTTGGTCCTTTTGGGATGGGTTCTGAAATGTTTTTCTTCGAATAGTCGCGGACACAGATATCAAATAAAATTCGTCCAAAAAAGGCAACAGTTGTCTGGCAATGACGCAGCTTTTCATTCGGTAAACAGTTAGACTTTTTAATTTACTGAAGCTCCAAATTGCGGTCAGCAAATATTTCAAATGAATTGTTTTAATTGTTAAAATCTATTTCAAGTTTAACAAATTTTATGAACGATATTCCATTTAAAAAATCATTTCAAAACATCGATCGATGATCATTGAAATGCAAATCACTCGAATTACTAGTACAGTGGATATTTTCATTACCCACCAACTTTAACTCCATTGTGAGAAAATCGCATCAGTGTCAGTCACCTATTTGTCGATAGTTCTTGAAAAAAATATATATATTTGTAGGTACGAGAATGACCTAAGCAAACAATTATAGAGCATAATAGATCGTATAGTTAAAAAAAGTAGATTATCAACCAGCATGACACATGATTCGTGTAACATCGATCGGAAACACAAAAATAGAGAAACTAAAATAATCGATAAGATTCTATCTTATTACTTACCTAATAATATCTTGAGGAGCGTCGAATCAATAACAATGATATTCGACTGTTTATCAAATAGTATTGGCGCCTGTGCAGAAACAAAAAAAAATCAACAATTTAACACACTACTGTGAATCGAGCTTCCAATAAACGTGTTCTTTCGGATTGATTTTTTATATACATTGGATAATGTCTTAGTCAGTAATAAATCGTTTTTTTTCTCCATGCTTGAGGATAATTATGATTTCTATATACACAAGTGATAATGAAAGAATGACTGGTTCCAAGTGATTTATTCATTTCTTTGATCTCATTAACGCCCGTATAACATAACTTTGTATTTGCAGCTTCTTTCGGATATTGACAAGTGGGGAATCGATATATTCAGGATAGGCGAATTAAGCAACAATCGACCGTTGACCTGCGTGGCCTACACAGCTTTTCACAGTCGGGATTTGCTCAAATCGCTTGCGATTCCACCAAAGACCTTCGTCACCTTCATGATGACCCTCGAGGATCATTATGTCAAGGACAATCCCTTCCATAACAGCCTCCATGCGGCCGATGTCACACAGTCAACACACACTCTGCTCAATACACCCGCTCTCGAGGTAAGGCTACACCTTAGTTTCCCCACCATATCAATCCATTTTTCATACCCTTTTTTTCGCTATGAAACTTCACCAGAACTCGTTTGCAACGTTTGTGACTTTAATGAGTTTTTTTCTGCCGATTTCTTGTTCACAGTCCGTGTTCACACCTTTAGAGATCACAGCGGCTCTTTTTGCGGCTACGATACACGATGTCGATCATCCAGGCCTCACAAATCAGTTCCTCATCAACTCCAGTTAGTATTTTTTTAAAATCGTAATAAATATTTGAATCAAAAACTGCCACAAATTATTCTGTTTTCTTGATTTTAAAAGTGTAGCAGTTGTTAAAACTTGCTCTTTGAATGTTGTTTGGCAAATAAATTTCAAAAAATTTGTGTAAAATGTTAATTGAAGATTTAGAAATTCTCGATTTAAAGGCATCCATTATTTTATTTATTTGTTAAATTTTTATTGTAATAATTCGTGGTTTAGTTTTTTTTTCGAAATGTTACAAAATAGTGACACGATGATTCGACTATGAATGATTACTAATAGTTATTTATTGTCTTTTTTTTTTTTTTTAAATTGCAGGCTCGGAGCTTGCTCTGATGTACAACGACGAGTCGGTGCTCGAGAATCATCATCTTGCTGTAGCGTTCAAATTACTGCAGAACGAAGGTTGCGACATATTCGTCAATATGACGAAGAAGCAACGTCAAACGTTGCGAAAAATGGTTATAGATATGGTCCTATCGACCGATATGTCGAAACACATGTCCCTTCTTGCCGATTTAAAAACAATGGTGGAAACAAAAAAAGTGGCTGGATCAGGCGTCCTTCTTCTCGATAATTATACTGACAGAATCCAAGTTCTTGAGAATCTCGTCCATTGCGCCGATCTTTCGAATCCAACGAAGCCTCTGCCCCTTTATAAAAAATGGGTTGGTCTTCTTATGGAAGAGTTCTTCCTTCAGGGTGATCGTGAACGTGAACAAAACATGGACATCAGTCCAATGTGCGATCGTCATAGCGCAACCATCGAAAAGACTCAAGTTGGCTTCATCGATTACATCGTTCATCCACTGTGGGAAACTTGGGCCGATTTAGTTCATCCCGATGCTCAAGATATTCTTGATACTCTCGAAGAAAATCGTGATTGGTATCAGTCAATGATACCACCTTCGCCACCTTCGGACGATCAGCCGAGCAATGAACAATCGGCTGATAAAATACACTTCCAGGTAAATAATGAATAACAAATTTTCTAACTTTTTTCCTCTCAACTTCGAATCGTTCAAGAAATTTCCACTTTCTTTGAAATTTTATCTTGTGGTAATGACCGTCATCTTATTATACATTTCAATAATACATAGAAAAAAATTCATTGAAATATAATAAAGGAACGATGTAATTGAAGACAAATTAAAAAATCGAGTCTTAAACAAAAAAAAAATGAATCTCAGTAAAGTATCAGATCATAAAAAATAATGATTCTGAATCGTGTTATTTTGTGTTTAGGTAACCTTGGAAGAGGGTGACGAGTCTGGTGAAAATGTGGAAGGAACTAGCGAGACAACCCTTTCGGGGGACGAGAGAGGCGGTGAGGCCGATGATAATCCAGCGGACGCTGGAATGTGACGGAGGCTAGCTGGTATTTGCAAAAAGCTTCACGAGAAGGTGCAACAATCATGGTGGCGCGTACGTCAGTGACAAACGCAACGCGATTTCTGCTTTTTCGGTGATTTCTCTTATTGGAATAAATTGCCTCGCGCTTCGTGAACTGTGTCGTCATGTTCGAACAGCAACGTTCGAGCCTAGAATCGATGACGTTTATGTGCCGAAAAAAAACCGTCGAAAAGGATGAAAGTTAGAGAGAAAGAGAGAGGGATAGAGAGAGTGAACGATGAGACTGAAGATCGAAGGCCCTCTTCCCGGAGAATAAGACGGTATTTTTTGATTGGAAAAGAAGAATGAGAGAGAAGGAGAGAGAGAGGTGAGAAAAATCATCAAAAGGACAACGGCAACCAAAGTTCGGACTGCAAGATAGTCAAAGGATGAAGAGAAGTCAATGGAAATAAGGAAAAGTAGGAGGATCTGACGATAATGATGAAAGTCTCGAGTGCTACTGAGAATTAGAGTGATAGGTCAAAACAAAAGTGTTCAAAATGAAGAAAGAGAGTTTGTGGGAGAGGTAGATGGTGAAATCAGTTGATTCGACCTATAGCTCGATCTTTATCGTCAGAAGTTGAGAAACCAAACAAAAAACTACATACTCACTTCACCGAGGCTGAAAACAAGAATGAAGAAAACCGTTGTCGAGATAGAAGAGTGGAATTGAGAATAAAGAAGAAATGGATCGGGGAGGAAGAAATCTCAAAATGTACCTGTGCACTAAAAGCGAAAGTGTCCGAGCGCGTAAAACCCGACGAAATTCAAAAGTCTGTTTTTTTTTTTGTTAATTTTTTAAGCCACGTTAACTTTGAATATATTTTCGAAATGTAGTGCAAACCTCGAAGACGACGAGAAACTCGAAGAACCGATTTAAAATGGGCGAGTATGAATGAGAAAAACACGTTTTCTTTTGCACTTTTGTTTCTTCTCTCATTGATTTATTAAAAAGACTAATGAAGAATGCAACAAGGAAAATGGAATTCTCCGAGTCGTGACAGGATCATTCAACGACATATCAAAAAACGAACAAACGAGAACGCATGTGATAAAACTAAGGATGGAAAGGGGAAGGAGAACTGAGAAAACACAAACACAAAAAATCACTAGAATGAATGAATCAACAAAACTTCATCGACTCTCTATCGTTTCGAAAGAATAGAAGAAAAAAAACAATCGCTGTACTTCCATAAGACTCGCGGATTTAACTAAATGACGGATAAAGCATAACGAAAGTGATTGGAGTAGAGAGAAAAACAAGAAACGCAGTACGTCTTCTAAAACGCGCACACGGCTTGGGCGAATGAAAAGTATTGAAAAATAATAATAACCCTTTTAAAAAACGACAAAAAAATTGATAAAATGAAAAAAAAAACAAAAAAAAAAAACACCAAGAATTTGATGTAAGCGGAAACGAGAGTGCGCTGAACAATTTTATTTTTTCATTTTTCGGTTTTTTGTTCGCCCTTCGGTACAACTCCGATTCTTCGATACATAGAATTTACCCATGAACAAAAAGCCCGAAAGAAAAGACGAAAAACAATACCTGCAACGTAAGATTCATTATCTCGATCGCTTTGGATTAAAAAAATACAAAAAAAAAACGTTTATTGAAATAACAACAACAACTATCTAGAGCTTAGTGTTCGAAAGAATTTAGTCGACGCACCTAATAATCGAGAAAAGTCATTGCGAAGGTCACTACTCTATGAGAAAAGACAAATTACGTACGTGTATATACATATATATGCGTTTTTTCTTCTCTGCATAAAAAGAGCGAGAGACATGAAGATTGGACGAAAAAAAATTACTCGCATAAACGTAAGCAGGAGGAATCGAGTGAGGAAAATAAGAAGAAACGAAAATAATCACTAGTTAACGATTATATTGACGCGTATCGAATGATTTTAATGAGAAAGCGATAATTGAATTGATTATAATGCAGGACCGTTTCATACAGAGCTGGTCTTTGTTGGCGTGTTCCTCTATTAAAATGAATTCGTACGATATGATGCTTTTCTTCTGCGTTATTAAAAATTATGCATATGTTATATACATATTTATTAATATATTTATATGTATATAAATATGTATGTTTATATCAACGATAAATGTCCAGGACTCAACTTTTTCGATGTAAATGGTGTTTGACAAAAATCGTCGATGTGGAGCAACTTTAACGATTCGTGATGCTGCAGTTTATTTAAAAAATGTTTCCTCAATTTATTAAATAATGCATAAAGTATTGAGGTCACGCGGAAGTATAAGATACTCTCAACAAATTGGCATTAAAAGAGCCGTTTCAGTATTGATTTTTATTTCTTTTCATTTCATATAAATATCGAAGAAGAAAAAACTACTTTTTTTTTTTTTAATGAATGATTTTTAACGTCCTGACAACTGAAGCACAATATTATAAGAAGTTATTTTAAATATGCCGAAAGAAACTCACACGAAATTCTTTAAGTTGAAGCAATAGGTCGTACTGACTGAGCCGCCATGAGCGCGAAAGAGATAGCTGCAAACTTCGAAGTTTAATTTTTTCTACAGCGTTTGTCCGATCAGAAAAAAAGGTTGCGGCCGATTTTTGCCTTCGTGCTGCGTGGGTTGATTCATTTTCATTTCGATCGGACGAACAGTGTCAACAAATTTGGCTTTCGAAAATTCGAGAAGGATGGGAAACTGATGCGTAGCTTCAATGCAGATCTATCAAAGTTTATACATACACAAATTTATATTATTTTTTCGATTGAACTTTAAAACTGTGCGTTTTCATTTGGAGGCTCAAAAATATCGCAAGTTGATGTTAGCGAGTGTTGGTAACTTCTGAATCCATGTCCTGGATATTTTAAGTTGTTTATAAATGAGCATGCACGAAAAGGTAAAAACCAGACGCGAATGCAGCATGGAAAAGAATAAAAAAGTAAAATTAAAAAACAACAAAAAAAAATAACAAAATGTGAAAGTCGAGTGCGCGAATTTATGGAATAAGTGTTTCTAACCAAAGAGTAATATTAATTAACGTAAGGTGGATTCGTCAAGGTGAATTAATCAGTCAACAGCGATAAGTATCCTCTCGCGTGTCTCGACGTTATTACGTAAAGAAATGAAAAAAAAAACTAAACAAAACACGAAGATTTCATCGGTTTTCTCTAAAATAAAAACCTTCCTCAACATTAATTACCCTAATACACAATCATATTATCTTTTTTCTCATTTGTGTTTGTCTCGTCTCGAATGTCTCTTCATCCGTCATTCAAATCGTGTCCTCCGGCGTCATCTAATCGGCTTTTAGCAATGTGATAGGAGTTAGACGTCCCTCCACCCCACCATTATCTCTCTCTCTCTCTCTCTCTCTCTCCCTCTCCATCTATTAGATCTCTTTAATCGATGTGAAGACAGAGAAAAAAATGAATCAAGAAACCAAAAAAAAAAAAAAAAAAAACAAGCACACTTATTCGCTTGAATAATTACTGTGAGCCGCTCAATCCAATGAACTACGAGAAGATTTTATTTGAGAATTTTGCGAGAGTGAAAAAGAAGTAATAGAGGAAAAAAAATTTGAATTAAAATTCAGTACAATTATTTGGTATTTTTTGTTTTAAATTCTCAACAAAAACTGTCGTCATTTGTTTTAACACATGTAATTGTTGTAAATTCTCTCAATCGAGTTGTTATCCGATTAAAAACAAAAAAAAAACAAATGTTGAATCGAAATATCGTCGCACACGGAATCACAAGAACCAGCATCACGAATAAATCCTCACTAATGGAATTTGTTTGCAAACTTTCCTTAATTTTTTTAAAAAAGATACAAAAAAAGAATATAGTGTCGATAATTTTCGTACGTCAATCGAGATATCAAGATATGCTTCCTGCATAAATCATAGTCCCGGCTTTTGGTGTGGATGTGGGAATGAAGCTGTGACTTGCGACAATTATTGAATTGCGCGAAAAGAGATTGAGAGAAAAATTTCAAACAAACAAAACAACAATAACAAGAAAAAACTAAAGAAATTGAATGAAAAAAAGGCGAGAGATCGAATCTGTCCTGTCTGAAAGGAGCCAAGGCTCGAACTCCGATGTACCTAATAAGTTTAACGTAATCGTATTAGTCGAGATAAAAAAAAAAGAGAATACACAAGAAAAAGACGGAAAAAAAAGTAAAAATCATATTCATGGAAAATTCTCGAATTAAAAAAAAAAAAAAAAAAAAAAAAAGAAATGAAAACTCTGTATCTGTGTCGTAGGCATTGAATCCTAAGTAATATGCGAGTGCCTGTTAAGTGTGTGAGCGCCCGCGAAATCGTGTATAAGTACGAATGAAAATATCTTTGCGTGTTCAAGAGAGTTGTGGAATTGTAAGAATGATATTTTTGGTGCTGGTCACCAATTTTAGACGAATTAAGGTCTACCGTTACAAAAATAGTCTTTAAGATTGAATTAATTTAACGAACCCCTAGCGCGTGTGTGTGATCATAAAAATCGTTTGAAAAAAAAAAATTAATAATAATAATAATAACAATACGAAGAAAAAATAACTAAAGTACAGAGCATTGAAGTGAATCACGAAAAAACAAAAGAATAAACAGAAAAAACTTGTATCAGAATGCTCCGAATTCACAATCGATCAGCATTCGATCTACGGAGGGATCACGTCGTATTTGTACAAAAAAAAAAAAAAAAAATTGGAAAACATTTAAGAAAAATATC
The DNA here is from genome assembly GCA_948107755.1 of Campoletis raptor. Lineage (NCBI taxonomy): Eukaryota > Metazoa > Arthropoda > Insecta > Hymenoptera > Ichneumonidae > Campoletis > Campoletis raptor. The sequence continues at coordinate 18,133,352 of OX403622.1, forward strand.
GTGCAATATGTTCCCGCCTATACGAAATCTCTTGTCGATGAATAATAAGAAGGAGACAAAAAAAGATGTAAGTAAATTCCGAATTATATCGTTTGAGATAATTGTCGTGGCTGATCGAACGAATGTCCAGGGTAAACACGAGCTAGCATTCTTGGGCAATGAGCAATCAGCCCATTCTTTCGATTTACTCAAAATAACGGAAACAAATGAAAAATACAATAACAAAATTGCATATGCATAACAATGAATGGTGCGTCGAAGGATTTATAGGCGAAGGAAGAACACTGTATTAGTTCGAAGGAGAGAGAGAGCACTGATAAAATCTGGCGATTAATTTATTATTTACTTCGAGTTTCTCGCCCGTAACACCATCCCCTTCGGAGAATCACTCTGGCGGGGAGAAAACACAAACACACATAAACACCCACCCACACACACACACACACACACAAACAAACAAACACTGTTTTACAAGTAATGACGATTGCGATGATTTACTGAAATGTGTAATATTACTAAAAAATAAAAAGAAGAGAAAAAAACAAGTATAAACAAAAACTGATACAACGTGTTTGATTGCTGGACAGTTAAATGAACATGTATTAATATCGTGTAACCCTCGTACGAGATGTATGTGTAATAAAACAAAAACATATTTATTGTCGGACATAATAGATTTCTGTATTTATTTCGAAAACCTTCCACAACCCCTCATGGAAAAATACGTACATAAGCACTAATTTCATCAGCACGACGAAACTAATGGAAACGTAACGAAGACGTAGTGTCACTGGTCATTTCGTTAGTTATTTTATTATGATCTAATAACTGTTGAACTTGTCTAGAAGTTGTAATATTTTAATCAAATCAGATCAATAAAATAATCAAATGATTAAACGAACTCTCGGGGTCAAGCTCTATTATAATGGTTTGCAACGACGCTTTCGAGATGATCAACTTGGTAGAGTGTCTCTACTCCACACCGATTTTATCATAATTTTCAAAGCTATAGTATTTCTCTTAAAAACGTTGATAATATGTACCCTGAATGTGCAACGTTCCTATAACGTCATTATTCTTAACGTGATGCTGTTATGATATAGAGATTTTAATGTAATCATAAAAAGACTATTTGTTGATCATCTCGGAAAAGGAACAGATATTGTTATAGCGATATTATTTTATTATTTCAAGCAATTAAACTCGTGGTAATTATATGAGGAAATTACTGCAAGCTTAAAATAGTCCAAGTGTATATGATTTCATATTTTATAACATTCAATTGATAAGCTTTGCAAAAGTCGACAACCCGCTGTTGTTTCCTGGCTGGTTTCGATATCCACGTCATTTTTCTTGACCACTGATGATGAGCCATGGTGGGTGTTGTCAATATGTCAGCATTTATACATCTATTCTTCAGGGTTATTTCCCCCATCGATTTCATGGCTCTGAATGATGAAACAATGCGAAATGATTTATTGAACGACAACGAGAGAGATTGTCATTAAGGGTTCAGTTCTGTCTAAATCACAGTGTAACGTTGAGCCACCACAAAGTATGAAGTCTTCGGTATAAAAAGGTTCAAAGAGTATTGAATGCTCACGATTTTAATGTGGTCTGTAATTTTGTGTACTATAACGGTATCTTGATTCTTCCAAATATTTTATTATATTGATTAAGGAGTCTGAGAAGTGATAGAGATATTAATTTCAAAATCAAGTGTTTTGTTGTAAGTTTCTCGTTCCTTGGTAAAGTCCAGGTGTATTTCAAGACGACTTTGGGTTCCTAAATAGAATCGTTCTTCGATCGAGTTGGTCTCAGCTTATGTATTTAATGAGCCGCACAAGACTCTGGCTTCGTGTTCTTTTTTACTAATGAGAATGGAAAAAAATCTTTATCCTTATAGGTACAGTTTCGTCAAGTGACCAGGCAAATTCTATACTGCAGTGAAATACTGTAAAAATGTTCTTGGTAACACTCTTGGCAGAAATGAACTTAAATCGTTATCTAATGACGTTATTTTAATAGAAGTTACAATCTCTTTGAATATTTTTATCAAAATTATGAACATTTTTCTTAAACCTTTGAATTTACCGAACTGTTGAATTACAAAATAAACTCAGTCGATACAGCCAAATCAGTCTTTCAATTCCACAGTCATACTTTTTTTTAGCGCAATGGTTGTTGAATGGCTACTTCTTTTTCGAAAGCAAATATCGTTGTTCAGCTTTCATTTCGGTGGTTTTCAAAAAATTTATTATAAGAAAAACCAGAATATAATCACATCGCGTAAAAACCTAAAAACAATTGTGCAACAGTTTTGTAAGTACAAAGTGACCAAGGTCTCGATTTACTAGACAGATTTTATACTCTTCGTATTTGTCGAAAAATTTCGAAAAAAAAAATTCAAACCAAGTTGCATCTAGAAAATCACTATATCAAAATTTGAAATCTCTTCCATCCCTACAAAGACAAAAAAAAACAAATCGATTACTTTTAAAAATGTTTTATTGACGTTTGTAATGAAGTCCAAGTACAAAAACGTTGGTGTTTAACGTATGGAATCAAATCGAGGTATAGAGGAAATGGGCACAAACATTCAAATGAAACGAGACATTATCGCTTAAATCATTTGTAAATATATTATCGAGTAACATCTATAATTATAATGATGAAAAACCATTTATAGTATAATAAGTATGTCATTGTAATATTTCAATCCAATATTAAACACTCAGTATGTATAGATTTTATTGTTGTTGTTGTTGTTGTTGTCTTTCCCATATTTTTCTTCATAGTTTAAATCAGTGATGATTATTCAAGCACGGCCTCTATACAACTCGCATCCATAATATGTTTCAATATATAATAATCATCCTTGCCTCAAAATTTCTTGTCATCCATTTTCGAATTTTTAACTCCGTTGTCCTGCTCCTGTTCAGATAAATCGCGGCTATACATAAATTACAATAACTCTGTAGCTTTCACGAGCGATAAACTCGTATCAAAACACCGCGCGTGCCATTTTTATTTTTGTCTCTTTCTCTATCTCTCTCTTTTTTTCTGTTTGAATTGAGTAAAAAATTCATCATTTTCTTTTATGTTAAATTATATTCGTCATTATTGCGACATTTATCTCGTCAGTTTTTTATCTCATCGAGACCGCAAGAGACGTCTTTTTTTTGTTACGCAAAAATTAGGTTCTACGTACTAGAGACGGTAAATAGTCGTTGTTTTTCAATCTGCAGGTTAATCGGCGGAGAGGTCTGGGGCGGGAAAGGTAATAGCCGATGTCACGCATCATCGACTCGCAATTGGACGTAATTATTACTATAATTATATTTATTTCAACGGATTTCGGGTACAATCGAAAAATTAGCGATTCGCTGATTGTATGACGAACTTAATGCATACTTTCTCTCATTCGTCGAATCCAATCACACAATTAGTATTCACACCGGAGGTTCACGATAAAAGCCTCTTTTATCTCTGTACTTGCATGTATTTTTATTCTTTTTATTTCCGCTCGAGAAATCACTTCCTGTAATTGTCTCTTTCTATATTTATAGAATTATCTTAATAATCTGTACAGCGCACCATGGATCAGCTTCATTTTTTATATTTTTCTCTTTATTTATTTACTCAATGATGTAAGTTCGATTGTTTTAGTTAATTTATTATTCTTTTTTATACTGATAGTTTGAATATTTTCGATGAATTGTTATGTTTATATTTATAATAATATCAGTGCTCGCGATACTAAGCGGTGTCACGAAGATGGCACATCATATCACAAGAAAAACAGAAAACTTTTGCTTCAAGCACATTTCAATAAAATTATAATTCACTATGACATTGATAATGAACTTAAAATAGTAGTCTTGCCATAGACATGTTCAAAAGTTAGCTCTCCGGTTAATCTTTGAAAACTTTGTTATTACTTGCGGAATAATTTGATAATTTTAGTTGTTATATCTAATAGGAATCCAAAAACATATAAACTTTCATGAAAACTGTTTAATATGAAGCTTACAAGATGAGAAAGGTTTAAACTTCATATTTCCATATCACTGAATCTAAATCGTGATTTTTTTTTCGTCATATGTTTCGTCATATGAAAAACTTCGTCATATGTTTCTCAGTAATAGAGTCAAAAGTTTTGTAATTGTTTAATGAATTGTAAATTTTTCCAAAGCTCCCCATAAAAACGCATGTAAAACTGTCCAATCTTTGTTTACCAATATCTCGAACACAAGATGTTGAATTATTTTGAAATTTTCCACGTATTTTTGTAACAGTGCCCTCAATGTATCCTGAAAATTAAATAAATGATCTGTTACCAAATGCTTTGGCAAGACTACTAATTTAAGGAATAACCAAGTGCTCCATTCGTCGTTTCGAAATAGAAAGAAATTGTTGAACAATTTAAAATCATATATAATACCTCGTCGATATATTTTTTTTTCTTTTTTTTTCACGTACAACTACTTAACCATCTGTATATGAGTACCCTGAAATATATTTTCCACTAGTATATCCTAATAAACGAATTAATGTTGATAAAAAAAAACCAAATTTTAACACCGTTAAGACAAACAATTTGATGTGCCATGATAAAGATATTCAACATGGAAACAACTCACAGGATTCTCCTTAAACACTCGACCTTATCCTACCCAGCTAATATTTACAATAGTTTAGTGAGCTGTGTCGGACCTTTTTTTCCATCAATTTGTTGCATTTTTGGTTATTAAATTAAAAAATTTCTATCAATAAGTATCGCGTTACGAAACTTAAATAATATCCAACGAGCATCTGGACTCGTGGATGAAATGATTTAATAAATAATCCATTGATGTGATCTTGGATCAAAAACATCAATAACGACAGCTCTCAAGGTGAATTATTTTATCTAATAGTGTACAATTTATAGCCAACACCAAATACTGTTTTATATTTGTATTTATATTTATATATTTGACTTAATGTGACATTTTTGTTTATTTGAAATTTATAAAGAATCGACTATTGTACAACTCGCCACCATTAGTCTGTCCTTTCAAAAAACCTTTTCAAGGATTATCAGCTTTTAAGTAAAATAGTTCGAGTCAAAAATATGTATACTTTGTTGGGTAATATTGGGGATTTGTTAAAACGGGCTAGACCAAGATTTTCTGAGGCCCCTTTAATTCACTTTTATCTTTATTTTTCGGCTGTTTATCCTCCTCCCCAACGCATCTTGGCTATTAAACTGTTAATTGTCCTTGTGCATTAATTAATCGTGTTCGACACGTGATTTTTCGACGCGTGATCAAGGCTAAAAAACCGACCACGCATTCTGAGAGGTTCTAATTAGTTCATATCGATATGTCGTTTTATACAGAATAAAATCATTTTGTCGAATTTCCTCGACGCTATTCATCGCAATGATCAATTGAGGGGTTATTCATACGTCTCTCATTAATAATCAATAAATCAATACCGTTTCAAAGATTATGATAGAAGTAATTATGCTCTGGTGATGTAAAGATTTCGTCATATTTGTCAAATTTTCTGTAAAAACAACAACAACAAAAATACAATGTAACTGGGATGCTGTTTCTTTGAAATTTTGTCCCGTTTTTTTTTTTTAATAAAAAGATGTCTATAGTTAAAAGTACACAATATACTATAATTTGTGGACATCAACAATTCGTAGATATTTTTACTGCCTGTCGTTAATTTTTTTATTTGTTTTTTTTTTTTTTTTTTTTTTTTTACACAAGGAGACGCAGTGACGAATAACTTTTATCACAATCTTTCGTTGCAAAATGAATTTTTTTTTTTTTCCAGTCTCAAGGATTCTACATGATCTTCACACGATTCACATTTTTCGGCATCGAAAAAATACTCGAGAGCTCGCTATACCCCACAAAATAATCTACAATAATAGTTCCGTCTTTTCACCCATTTTAAGATATCATATTTCAATATATTTTTATTCAACCACTTTTAGAAAATTGAATTGAGGAACAGTAGCAGCAATATGTTTTTATTTTTTGTTATTTTTTTATCTTCGTGATAAATACCACTTGGTTATGATTACTTAGATTTATTTATACACACGCTGTAAAAAACTCCAGCGAGCCACTTGATGTTTCGTTTTTATCGTCGTTGCTTTGTGTCAGTACGAATTATGTATTAATGCGACAGAACCGATTATTAAATATGTATCTTAGTTACTCTTTTTAAACTACGATCAACACTCAATTCATATATAATTGGCCCCTTGCACCCTTATTTTCTCATATTCTCATTTACTCCATCTATTTCCTCATTCAACATACACTCGTGCGATACGTAAAAACCTTCAATCGTTAAAAGTATTTATTGAATAATTTGACAAATTTTGAATTATCCATAGTATTATTTTTTTAAATACATTGCTTTGGAGTTTTCATTGTCAAAAAGAGATAAGTATCTATTTGAACCTGGAACAAGAGTGGTAGAATATTTTCAACAACAAAACATTTTTCATGTGTTCCAATCAAACTTGTTTTGATGATTACGGGCTGCTGTTACTTTATTGAAAACAATTAATAAAACTGTTAATTGAATCACTTTTTTTCATATTTCCGTGCATTGTGCTGATAACACAATTTTATTTCAAAAGCTATACCGTTGTTATTTCATGACCATATATTATTTTCTCATTTTTTAACAGTCTGATTTTTTTTCGTACGTCAAAATCTGTGGTTTTCAGATTTGGGTAGAAATAAAAAAAAAAAAAAAAAAAAAAACAACGAATCGATTTTATTCGAAACTGAAGATTCATTGGATAATTCAACCGAAGTGTAGGGTCCAAGTGTGTGTTAGGTTTGTTCAATGCTGTTTAAAGGACTTCGGTAGCGGACCTGGCAGTTTTTCATTGCAATTTTTAATCATATTCCTTAAAAAACGTTCACGTTAAATTTGGACTTTGCAAAGTAGCGAACAACTGAATGTTTTTACTTTGGAGTTTTTCAACGGGTGTAAAACGACTCAATATTTTTTTTTCTGCAAACCTTTTTTTTCTCATTTTGTCGAAAGTATTTTCGTTTCACAAAATTATCATCATTAAATGTTCACCTAATATGACTTTATCGTACTTCTCTTCGTTACAAAAAAACTAAGAAAATGATGTATGATAAAACTATTATTTCGCTATTTTTAGATAAATAACTGGTAAGTGAAAACTGAATAATTTGAAAACGTCATCTATACAGAGATTTCACATTAATTGTCAACATAAAAAGACAACAAAAAATGAATTTACTTGTTCGTTTTAAAAACGATCTTTTCATTAAATTTCTTAGTCCATTCAACAAAATTGTCATATTTAAAAAATGGTAAAATTCAGCAGAGAATTAATTCCGGTCTGGAGACAATTTGATGTAGAAATTTGAAAACAAAAATCTCTATGACTTTTCCATAATTGTTGAACAATTCCCAGCACGTATATCCGGTCTCTGTCGCATTCACATATCGATCGAGGCTCGCTGACGTGATTTCGGGCGTGTCCGTTTCCTCGCTACCTTTTATATATATATTTATTATAACTAACTAAATTATTTTTATTAATATAATGATGTATACATATACATTCAGAAGTATTTATACACATTTATGTATATGCATATATCTGTAAATATGTATAATTTATATATATTTATATATTAATATTATATATTGTTTTAAGGTGCTAAAAGCTATGGGCGAAATATTCGTTGACCCTTCCATCCCCCACATCTCTTTGTATCAAGACGACGACCAGAAAGGAAACAACCCCGATCGGCGTCTTTAACTTTCGCCGAACTGCTAATAAGCTTCAAATTTTATCGTATCATTAACTATACAGTCGGGCAATTGACTTTTAATAATTGCCTCTCATCTGGCATCACCTCATGACATAACAAACCAACAAAATTCCTGTGATGAGGTTTTGTCTTCCGAGTGGACTGCGTGACGTCCAAGAGGTCGATGAAGATGCCACGTCACCACATTGAGCTGCACAAAATTCGAAAACAAATCTCCTTGAAAAGTTGTTCGAAATGTCTATTTTATTCTGGGTTTTTTTTTTGTTTAAGGCTGTTTATCAGGGTTGATTTACTGGATAGAAAGCGTTAAAAACCTTTAAGTTGTATTTATTTGAAAATTTGTACGCACGTTTATCGATTGTTCAAGAGCATATCTGAGAATTTTTCAAATATAAGAATGAAAACAAAATTCTCATAATTTTGTGTGATTTAGTAAAACTGTGCACTAGAATTTTTTTTTTTTCGATTAACTGTCAGATTTCCGGACGTTCTATGCATCCGAAAAATAAAAATCAAACATTCTTAATCTGTATCAGTGTTGTGAGTAGTGGTACCGAAATCAGACAGATAAATTTTTTTTTCTCTAAATGGTGACCTGTTAAACTTTCATTATCGATTTTCGCATACTTTTCCTCCTTCAATGCGTCGTAAGAAAAATCAAAAAAACTCCTTGACTCAATGTTGGTCACCAATGTTTATCAATCGTTTTTTTTCTTCACCTCGAAAATATATTTTTGTGTTTTTAAAAGATGAATATGTACAAAATTTCAGGAAATGAACTCAAACAATTTGAAATTAAAGTTATTCTGAAAGTGCTCTCCGAAACGAGAATTGACCTGAATGTCAAAAGATTTTGAAAAGTCGTCCATTTGAGTAATTTATTTTTAAAAAAACTTTCACATCAAAATGAATATTTCTGTAAGAAAAAATATATTGCACTTATTTTAAGTTGAACTGAGATGGTGCATGGATACTAACCATATGATGTCAAATTGACTTTCCATGCATGCTGTTGTTGCTGTTGACGATACGAGGGCCGAGGACATGAGGCCAAATGGCCCGTTACGGAGAGCTCTCGACTACCGGACGTCGCAGCCGATGCACTGTAGACGAGACAATAACGTCCACTATCTGTACTCGCAACGAGATACGCAGTATCGTTCTCTACCCAAGTACCATGACAGAGATACTCTGTAAAGACGTATACACTTATAAATAAATCCGTAATTCAATTACGAAACGCTTATAATATTAAACGAAATGAAATGTAATTAAATCGTTAATTTCAATCCGATAGATGCACAGATTACTGAAATAGTTCGTAGATGTAAAATTTGAAAAAAAAAAAAAAAAAATTAATACATTTATTGCTTTACATTACAAAATGATAGAATGAACGAATTAATTGATTAATTCGTAAAGAGTTAATACTGATCTATTTATTCATTAATTACGAAATTACAAAAGAATGACATAACGTTATATCGATAATGGAATTGATTCATTTATACTTCACGTCATGAGTAACTGTATAGAGAAATTATAATTATACTCTGAAATAGTGATTTTGTTAAAAAGATCGAAATGTTCGATCTCGAATTATTTGGTTGAATAGAGTCAACTGAATATAATAAAAATAATACCAAATATTTGATTATTGAATAATACCAGATATTTGAACTAATAATTGGGTATACATCAAAAAATACTTTTATGTCCCGGCTTTCCAACAAAATATTCCGTGAATAACAAACAACAAAGATTTCATTAATCGACACAAATATATCGTAAAGGAAAATAAATATCTGCAAAAGTGAACTAAACATTGCCAGTATTATTATTCAAATCTTTTGTTGAGGATTTTCACAGTAAATTTTGTTCACATTATTCCAACTCATGTACCATAATTAAATAATAGTTGATTGACAAAATGATGAATTAGAAAAAAAAATTTGGTTGACTAGACCAAATCAGCTTTTCAGTGTAAATGAAATGATACATCAGAAATTTTTCATAAAAGTATCAAAACAAGAGCATGAAATTTCATTGAAATTTTATATTAATTTGAATTTTATCTGAAAAAATAAATTCACAGAATTACCAGAAAGTGCTTCATCGCTGCAGGATGTGGCAAATTTCATACGATCCGATCTTTCGCAACCAATATCGAGACCTGGAAGACTGGTGTGATGGCATGGTCTCGGAAACGGGGTCGTCGACGTTATTCTTACTTCCCGTACCTGAGCCACGTTATCATCGTTCTCCGATAATCTTTGTTCTCCATTGGGGATAAAATTTTCTTCCCCGTATTCGCTCACGTGAGATCGCATCACGTACACGACTTCGTAGTGTCCGAGATAGGGACACTGTCGCGTAGTAAGATCCGCGGCTATAAACATTTTTTTAAATAAAACAAAAATATTAATGTAATTGAGGTGGCAGTCTCGCCAAAGAATTTTTCTACAGATTCCGTTTTAATTTCGGAAGTACATTCAGAGCACTGTTATGAAACTATGTGCAACGTTCCAAAAGGATTATCCATCGTGTATTCGAGATACTGGCAATTAAATATTGCACAATTTTACACACATTTTTATGGGGAGCAGTGGAAATATTTACATTCGACGAAATAACTCTGAATTTTTTCGAAAGACTTTTCTCTTTTTTTCCTCAATTACGAAGCAACATATGATAAAATTTGTCTTAAAAAATCAAGAATTTTGACCATGTAGTTGATAGATAGATAGAGCTCGTAGATAGAGTTTTGTATCTGTGAATCAAATTAATTGAATTTGTAATACGAGACCGCATAAAAAACAGGAATATCAATTTTTTAGAAATGTTCAATGCATATATTCCATAATTTCACTTTCTAATTTTGTTGTTGTTATGAATTTGCAGATTTTAAAAATTTGCCCACTCACTTATATATGTTTTGTAGGGAGCCGTCAAATAATTGAATTTGCTAGAATTGCATGCCTCCTCCGGTACTTGAGTCCACGATTTCGATATCTGCATTTCAATCACAGGATCATCCCGCTTGTGCAACACGAGACAAACGTAGCCATTGTCACTGAAAAAATCAATTAATGATATGCTTTAAAAAAATTCATTCTGAATTAAACGAGTATTTAATTGTCAAACGATGTACAAGTTTACCATTTTTAATAATATTTTTGTAACATGGAATATCGTTAGAAAACTCACACGAGAGACCAAACACGACTGTTATTTTTTCTCAACAGTTTTCCCCCTAATCTTCGAAATGCACTGTCACCGATTAATGTTTATTAATAATTAACTTATTGTGTTATATAAGTTGATAATGTTGCAGTGGATGGTTCTTCTCAACTTCTGATAGGATCACTGAGAGAAACATATGGTATTTCTTACTATATTTTCAGTTGTTAACAATCTACAGTTATTGACTATACATGTTTTTATGCGCACCGATCATATCGTATGATTGAATGCATAATTCAATCATCATTGAGTCAACTAAAATGACGTCGATCAATAAATTGTTACAGAATCCTGTTAAAAAACAGGTTGTAGAAAAAAAAATGATAATTATTTTTAGTGAGACTATGGCTGGTTGCATTTCATGGTGTACACGTACATGGTGAGGCAATAATTAGAAAACCTGCCATATCACAAAATATGTCGCGAACGTAATTCGTAGCCTGTGTATGAATTGTATATCCTGTTATTAATGAATCAATAATGTTGATTTTATGCATAATGAAATGAGAATCAATGAATTACTCAATTAAATGTCAAGTTTAATTCTTTGTATGGAAACTAATTTCAATGACTCACAATATAAAATCGCTTTTTCCTCAGGATGATACTCTGGACAATTGTAGTTTAACTACATCAAAATTTTAGAGATAAATCAATTTGTGTTGTAACAAAAACGTCTTTCAACTTATCGTGAGCTATGATATTGGTTCTATTCAATGCTATGCATCAAACAAAACCCTCAAACAGTTGTAAGAAGAGGTAACATCTGCATGTATAGTACGCGTGAATTTCTTTTTCATCATATTTTCAAGAGGATTGTGCAATTCACAGATGCCGTAACCCACCAGAATCCCAAACAGGTACGTTTGTTTTTTTTTTATGAGTCAAGACGATATAAATTCTGCACATAAACACATTCACACATACACATACGCAGGCATAGATATATATTTATATAATTTTTTGCATAATGCATTTCTGCATCTGCATATACAGATGTAGCTCTACACATACAGTCCATAACATAAAGGATATATTTATACCGCAGGTTATGATGCACGAGGCTTGCCACTGCCTTAATTAATTAAGTTGCACGCCCTCTCAGCCATTTGCATTGCATAGGATGTTTTCTAAACTCGAACGCATTCTACATCCTGGTGCATATATAAATGTATAGATATATTAATGGAGAAAAGGAAATTTAGCAAGACAGCGTGACGAGGAATAGCCAGGAACCGGAAAACCGACTGGCACGAAGGAATGAAGGATCAGAGGCGTACAACGGTGCAAATGGTCCCGAGGGTGCAATCCCATGGTTCTTACACGAAGCATAGATACTACTTTAACTGCAACTAACTATTCGGTCATGCAACTACACGAGCAAAGTTCAACTATTGAATTATACATCCATTGCATCATGTTGAATGCACATTCTCGTTTTTTCATACATTAAATATCTCTATTAATTTTATTTCATTTTTTAATTCGGTTCATTTATTCCGTATGTTTAACTCCTGCCATCCAAACTTCTGAACAGTATTTCTCTCTTGGAAATGAGTGTAAAAAGTATTCAGTCGTAATTAATTTCAAATATCTCGGTTAAATGAAATTAATGAGATCAGTTTTCACATGTAAGTTTAAATGGTGGTGCAAAAAATGTTTGAAACATTCAGGTTAATGAATAAAAATTAAAAAATTAATGTCTAAGCTATAAAAAACGATTTTTTTTAGGTTACTCCCAAATTTTAATGTTTGCGAATCTTTAACCTTACTCCATGCCACGAGTTCATAGAGAAAAACAAATTGAAAAAGCAGCGGGCGGTGTAACAAGAAGCCTACACTCATAATGAATAATGAAATGATGGAGTAACGATTTTGTGAGGAACATAAGTTATTGGATAAAGTGCAACGAATGTCGGAATAATACAGGTTTTGACCAATAAATCTACCAAATATTCATCGTTTAATTTTAAACTGTTTAGTAGTGTCATCACATTGTCTATTGATTTTTCAAAAACCACATGAACAAATTGTGTTTCATCATCATTTTTGTCATGTCCGATCAAATCTATAAATAAAAATCTCGAACTTCTGCTACGTTTACTGTGAAAATTCAACAAATTACAATTCATAATTTTTTTACGTTCTTAAAGTTTTCTAATGCCATTTTCATGCTGTATAGAAATAAATGTCAAGTAACTTTTCAACTGCTACCTTCCTTGACGACGAATATTCACATTTGTTTGTGTTAGATTGTGATCCGCATATTTACATGCTCGCGATCTTGCTCGTGCGAAAGATCTTTTAGGTTAAATGGAGTTGAGTTGAGTGCATGCACATGAACTTGTACTCGGTGTAGTGTCTCTTCATATGACAAGTGCAAGTGTTTTGCTAGAAGATATCCGTATACAGCTAAGTTCACAGTCTCACGATCTAATTACACATAAACCGTATGTATACAGTGACTAGTTTGTGATTATACAATTGTGTTGTTATTTTTCCTGCGTATACCCTAACTGAATATTTCGAGCTCATCCAATAACTTTAACTTCTTTTTCGTACTTTATTGTTCCTGTTGCTCATGTTCATTTGTGCAGATAATGGCTCTCAAAATATTGCCCACAGCCATTGTTTTCTAATGCATGTCAAGAGCCAAGGGCAACTGTAGAAAATCCGGCAGATACAGCTCGCTATATTTTTCTGAGTTTCAGAAACTCAGAAAAACTGTCGGCCGCTTGGCGTTTGATACACAAACTGGTGTTTGGCTGAGTGGTCAGCCAACCAAGTATTAAGCTCGCCCGAGGCTGTTTAACTTTGGCGGAGGCTGACGACACACACACTGACCGTAGGCTCATCGCTTTCGGAGTATAATGTATTTACAAATTATTTATAATAAAAGCAGGAAAGAAACATAGATATAATAGTTGCTTGAACATATACGTAAAATGATATAAAAACGAAGGATAAAATGCAAAATATTTACAATAAAATTAGATTACCCAGTAGATAAAAATATGTTTACATGTATTAGGAATTCTTTGAGGCAACTCAAATGACGAATGAAGCAAAATTTCAAATTGCATGTTTGCGTTTCTCGTTTCAATCTAATTTACGTCGAGAACATTAGCGAACGAAGCAGAGGCAGTAAGACTCGTGCTTATCCAGCCAATTTGAGATACTTGCTTTTAGCTATGAATAAGAAAATACCGAGTCGGATTCGCTATTCTCATGGAAACATTTTATCCCCACTCTCTGTTTCAAACATACATAATGGAAAATGATAAAAATCTCCGGCGTCAAAAAAAAACTTTGGTTTCATGAGCAAAAAAATCAATTTCATATTTTTAATCCTGTGAAAAAACATATTATGAGCTGGATCAATGTTTAAACTTTTACATGACAAATATCCCTCGTGCAAGTCGTGTATATACTCCGGCTGAGAGTATTCGACAGTTCATGTGGCACATTGAGCTCTGGGTGAGCTCATCTGTCGAGATCAATATGGATTCAACTCTGAACCAATTAAGTTGAGATTCTGATTAATAAGGAGGGATTATTAAACATTTTGAAAAACTCGAAAATTGTTTATTTTCAAATCGTTAAAAAAAACCGTAGACGAGAAAAATAATTTTTTTGTCCTGCACTATATATTAAAAAAAACGTCTTCGTTGTTTACTGTATTGCTCATATATTATTTGAGATTATCAAATATCAAAAAACTGAAATACATGGTTTTTTTTCATTAAACTTTTGTAGTGAAATTCAATGCTACCCATGTCTGCCCAAAGGGTTATGTATCCACTTGCACAAGACTGAGATATTACGGATACCTCGAAGCGCACATGCAGAGGATGTGAGAGGAAAGGGGAGAGTGAGAGAGAGAGAGAGAGAGAGGAGAGAGAGACAAACAGAGAAAGAGTGAGCTTGATTCTGTCTCTTGGGCGATCTATACGAAGTGAACGGGCGAACGGAGACGCAAAAGAGAGCCTGAAGCCCCGAAGGATATTATTCCGCCAAGTCGAGTATGATTTAGTCCCTAGACGCTTCTGTCTCTGTGGTATATCCTCGTGGAAGTTTCTGCGGCCAGGTATAATATGTTCGTCTTAAGTACCGTCATTTTTCCTCGGAAACGTTTCCACTCGTTGCAGAAAAAAAGAACAAAAAAAACAAGAGAAAAAAATGAATCATAAAATTCAAACATTTTTCACCTGTCTACTCCACGCTGTGCGTTTTTTTTTCAACTCAATTCCGTTCTTCATCTTTTGGGATTAAAATTCTTGATTTTCTTTCAATAAAAAAATATCGAAACAACATTTTGCTATTTTAAATGAATGGACAAAAATTACAATTCTCAAAGTAAATCCTGTTCATATCAATATTGCCTTTTGATTAATTTTCTCGAGATATTCATGGGATCGATTTATTCAGAAATGGTCAGCACGATGATACAAACGTGTCGAATTTCCGGTAGTTGTCCAACGATGAAATTTCAATGTGTTTTCAAAAGGTAGATAAGAAACACAAGTGCAATATAAAAAATGGAATGACGTTCTCTTTTTACCTGATGTAATCGATAATTCAATAAAAATAATACAAAATACAACTAGTTAATTAATCCGTTTATGATATTGCAACCAAATTAAGCCTGGAATATTTTGATACGAGAATGAATGCGTTGCACGTCCGTGTTACCAATTCAATAAAATCGTAATTTACTCAAAAGTATCGGGATATGAGTATATTGCAACATTCTACATTCTGTAAATACCATATCGGATATTCTCGCAACGTTACGTATATGGTTGATTCTGTTTCTCGAAATTACGAGGATTGATTATAATTGTTAATAGAGTGAACAGCGTATTGGTTGAAGAAAAAAACCTATGGAATCGCTTCAATTCGTGTATTAAGTGCATTCCAACAAATATTGACATAACGGACTGATCCCGATGGATTAAAGGATGACTGGGGCAATAGCTATTTTCTGATGGTCTCAAGCCGATTGATCTATACCGTTTAAATAAATATTTCAATAACGTACCAGGAAAATCGATGTTGAAATCAATTTACGATGAGTTTTGATACCATTGCACGAATGAGAATTTATGTGATTCTGTAGTATTATAAAGTTCGTGAGTTCAATTCAAGTTTAAAACCACTGATTGAGTAATATGTATCGTTATTAGAGAAAAAAAAATCATTTAAAAGCAAACAATTACGTTTAAAGCTACGAAATTTTTCTCGAACGTTTTGGATTCGAAGAACAGAAGTAATGAAATATATTTTTAATATTGATAAATAATATGAGAAAATTAATTTTTTATTTTAATCTTCACAGAGGAAACAATGCGATTATTGCCAGGGAATATTCGGTGCTTGCACTGTTTCTTCTATATTTAGCAACTGTTGGCTATATGTAAATATATATGAACGAATTTATTCAAATAGATAGGATTGTGCAACTATAAAGGAGTCGAAAAGCCACGCAAGAAAGGCTCTCGACGGGCTGATACGCTGAGAGACTTGCCAACTGTAGACTGTCGCCAAGCTCTCGTTGTTTTTCGGAGTAATCGAGTAATATAGAAGGAACAATGCCGAAAGTCAGAGCTATGGTATAAATAGGATGTTGGATGTGCGGCCTGTGCCATTCAGTACCATTCCCATCGTGCCACATCATAAACTTTCATGTGTATGTTAGCGAGACCAGGTACTACGTATTTTTGTTGTAAAACTGTCGTGCACGAATCACCAAGACGGCGAAGACGTCTCTGATGCGAGACACGTTGACGAGAGAGAATTTCATGTGAAATGATAAAAGTCGAAACTAAATTGGACGTTTCTTCTCGTTATTTGCTTTGGTAGAAAAATAGCAAATAAAAATTTAGTGCTAGTAAATTTTCTATTCACTAAAATTGCTAGTGTACCCTCATTTTGTACACGCAGATCTATAAATCCAACGAATGAGCATGATTTCGAAGATGCGTTCAATAACAACCGAAAAATTTGATAAATTTTCTGATTTTTATGAAAATGTTATAATAATAATAATATTCCTACGAATTTAAGGATTTTTCGTTAACTAGATATTTCTGTTGTTTGCCTTAATCTTATTTAATTATTTCTCAATGTAGATATAGCAATCCATTTCTCAAGTGAAGCAGTTTTCCATGAGTTTTTGTTGATATTTTCGAACATCTCAATAATCACTCCATTGGATGACACCAATTTTATTAAATTACCAAAAAAATTTGAAACTCCATTTCCAGATATCAAGAATCAGAGGCAATGTAATTAAATTTCAAATAAAATTTTGACAAATGTCTGCGGCAAGAAAAATATTTATAACCTACAAGCAATGCTCAGTTAAGGGGTAATCAGAGTTCATTTTAAGCGTAGAATGTGTACCGTCAACTTTACAGAAGGAAAGAAAATGAATTTGCAAAGATTCATAGCGAAGATAAGATTCACGCTCTTTAAACAGAGAGCATTCCGTGATGTTCAGTTGTTTGATTATAAAAAAAAGGTATATGTTTTACAAAAGAGTTTTATCAAAGTCGGTAACGTGCTACGTACTCAAGATGGATGCATATCTCGTCTCCGGCGTTTTGATTGATTCATATAACTACAGCAAGTCACTGTGCATGTGGAGCTAAATTTGCAGAGTCCACACGTGTGTTTCTACGAAAGGGTTGTTGTAAACACGTCGTGTGAACGACTGCCTGGCATATAATTCATTATAAAAGGTGTGTAAGAGAAAGGGAGAGAGAATGAGAGAAAAAGAGATGGAGAGAGAAAGAGCATTAAATAATCATGCGGTAGGACGTCAACCGTCAACAGCACTAAACTCGTGCGACGTTATAACTCAAGAGGAGTGGAGGAGTGCTGAGTTTTGAGAGAGAGGGGAACACACGCTGGGACTCGAAAGTTTGTCGTTCGATGTTTGGACGACACGTTTTTCCGCAACTCTCACTCCTTACACCCCTATTGCTCACACTCTCTTCTACGATCCCGTAGAGAGGAATGACGGAGGTGAGGAGAAAAACGAGAGAGAGAGAGAGAGAGAGAGAGAGAGAGAGAGAGAGAGAGAGAGAGAGAGAGAGAGAGAGAGAGAGAGATAGGGATAGAGGAAAAGATGGAGAGGAGAGGATTACGACGACGAGAGCCAACACTGGGCGTGCGACCTACGGCGACTTTGGAAACTTTACGGTCGGGTGCCACCCATAAATAATACCATCGACGGGCGTTTCAACGGCGACGACAACGACAGCTATACATATCACAGGCATTACTATACTACCAAGATGTACAGTCATGGTGGGCGCAAAGGTCTTTTTCCACTTTTCGCTCCTCCACTAGAGAGCAAGAAAAACAAAGTTCCTAACCGCCAGAATCCCATTACCATCATTCTCGTCTTATTCACACTTTCAACTTGCCATCTTTTTCACTCTCCACTCGGACGTTCCTTTTTTTGTAGTTTTTTTTTCCATTTCCATGTTGAAAACATGTTCAGTGAATTCAGAGTCAAAATAGATATAGTCAGACAATGAAGGAAGGGATTCCTTATTGAATTTAGAAGTTATACGTTTTTGGTGCATGAATTATCAAATTAATAAACGCTGAAACATTTCAGGTTTTTTTAATCAATTTACTCAGTTCGAACATTAAGTTTTGTGTGTTAAGTAATTTTTCATTTCCCAAATCTCACAGATCAGAAATTTAGCCCTGGCTCTTTGTCTAATCGAATAATGCGTGACAAAGTCTTTTAACTATTGATTTTTTATTGCCGTAGAACAATTTCCTTGGCACTTAAAAGAAAAACAACAAAGAAATTACTTTTGAACTTACCAGCCTCGAGTCGCTTTAGCTACGATCATCACTTGATTCTCTCGTCGATTTCCCATCAATTTTTGTTGATCGTCGAGCCAAAAAGTCTTGTGGCAAGACAAATGGGTTTCGTTCCGATCAAGGATCGTAATGTTGTACGTCGAGGCGAGGAGCGTCGAAGCCATTATGTCTAATGCGATCCACGACTTTGGTGATACTAACCAGTTTGGGAAAGAGCATCGTTCTGGTATGGGTTCTGAAAAGAAAAAATCATCAGGTCAAATACTTTTTATCATAAGGATAAAACGACGGTTTTTATTGGAATGGGAATGATTTATAATGAATAACATATTCGATAGACACGTGGACTTTTCTTTGGCTAAAATTGCGAAAAAGAAAGAGAGCAATAAAAAAAAAAATGGTCATCCTGTCATTCACTAAAGAAAATGGACACCATGGCGTTCACATGGACTGGCAAATGATTAATCGTAAACATCGTAAACATCGTAAGAGACGACGACGAACGGGGTACATTATGGTGAGAATTGTAAGAGTACGAGGAGAATAATTAATTGTGAAAAAGTTTAAATGGAAACGTAGAATACGAAATGAGCGAGAGGAAGAACTTCGTACTGCGTAGTAGTGAGAGAAAACTTCGTGACTTGTGTAGAACGATGATGGTTGACGCAAATAGTAAAACGCTTTCAAGTTTCTGTAATGCCTACCAGAACCTAGATCTAAAGTCGCAATGTGTTCAACAGGCGGGTAAAAAGCACGAGTAAGAAAAAATGATTCGGAGGATCAATCAATAGACTTAATCCCCGAAAACTTTATTCCTGATAATGAATTTGGTATTTTTACGAGCATTGACAAAAGTTTTATGAGAATTGTTCTTATGCATGGGAAATATTCATATATTTTTTTTTTCGTTCATTGCGCATCATTGTTTATGCAAGTGATTTCGTTTCGGTGCAGTAATGGATTCGTCGAAAAAGTACGTTATTTTTAAGCTGCTTATATAGAACTGCAGAATAAAATTTACGAGGGTCGAGCCAGCTTGACCTACGATTTGAAATATTAACATGCCGTGCGTCATGCCTAGATAACTTGCCTTCTCCACTCTCGAACCCCATCTCCTATACCGTCGTTTACCCCTTTTCCACGTTTCTCGATTCACACGCCCAGAGGCTAGACTAAATTATGAATTATACCAAAAAATTGCCTCTCACGACCCGGATCCTCGTTCACATTTTTGGAATGTCGTGTTCTCTTCTCTTTTTCATGTATTCGCTCTATATGTGAAGCGTAAAGTTGACATTTACTCATACTTTCAGTATTTTTGACTTTTTCCGATCGTACCAAATGATATTTAAATTCGTAGACATAAAATATCAAGAGAGCTTTGCCAGTAGGAATAGAATCGTAAGACGTGAGTTATTTAAATATAAATTGGCTATAAAAGTTGAATTATTAGCTTACTTTTAAACATGTTCAGGTTCCATATCAAAATCTGCGATAGTTATATCTTTTACGGTTTTAAAATTATTAAAAATTTGTAACCGGTAAGTCGACCAAGGAATACTATCTCAGAAAATTTTATTATGACTTTTGAAATTGTTTTTGAATAACTTTTGTGGATGCGAGTTTGCAGATGAAGGCAGCTTCGAATATCTCTTCAAAATATTGGATTATTATTTCGAACGAACCGTCACTTATTTTATTGCATTGAACTTGCTTGCAGGAACGATACATTATCTGCAGTCAATATTTCAAGTAATAATGGTGTGCGCATGGTCAGACCCCCAATAAGCCAATAAAACTGTTGCAAATTAATATCTCCGCTACATATCTGGAGCTGGAGCCGGACAAGTCAAAAGTTTTCTCAGTATTTCAGACAGTCATCACAAGTTTTAATTCTATTTCCTTTATTTTCATACATAAAATCTTTCGGAGCTAGGATCCCAGAGCCCGATTCCCACATTTCTCCGATGCAACGCACCAAGAAGTGGTCAGAAAGAGACGTTTTAACTTGAATACACGAATAAATGTACAGGAATTAAGTGCAGCATTTTTTGAATATCAGTTTGATTTTGCAGAATCCATACATTATAAGAAAAAGGATAAAGAAACCTGCGTGTATATGTTGGACAACTCTGATTCAAATGCAGCTTTATAGTTGAAGCAAATGGAAATACTACGAATTCAAATAAGTAATACATTATAATAGATCTCTTTTCTGGGTGCATGATTTTAAGGAATTTACAAAATTCGGGAAGCCAATAATTCTTGATTGATAGTGAAGAATTGAAAATAAGACTTGAAGAAAATGTATACATCCTGTATACGTGTCTACATAGATGAAAGTGTGACATGCAGTTGCATAACATGGTTTCGGTCTTGATACTGCATTCCGGGCTCAAGAATTCGATTCAGTGTCCACGAATCTGCCATAGTTCAGATTCTACCGGCCCCTCAAGTCTTTGCCTCATCCCTTTAATGTGTAGGGGTGCGAATTGTACGAAGCTGACGAGCTACGACGTCGTAAGCGGCTTCCGGTTACTATGCAACCCCAAATGTTTGAGATGTGGCTTGACCAACACATCTCTTGCTTTATCTATAGATATATATTTCTCATACACATGTACATTTGGGGGTGGCAATATGTGTATCTATGTGGGTCTGGAAATAAGTGTGCGTGTCTATGTGTGTGAAAACGTTTCGCATGGTATTTGCATCTCGTGTCCTGCGAAATGCTCGTACCATGTACCATCTTCTGTGGATCTCTATACAGACTGTCAAGCGTTACCAACACCGAAAACGAACTTTCAACGGTCTCTCTTTCTCTCTCTTCTTCACCAGCGTCCTACGTTACAAAACGATCATTGTTTCTCAAAAGCTTGCTCTGGGTAAGCCAAGTTCTTAGGGATTGTGCATGTCTGCAGGACATTGTTCGGTCGATGAACCAAAGTTATGTTAACTTTGCTTCGCCTCAAAACTTGCTTGAATTTGGGAGTTTATCAACGTTTCTTTGACCTCTTAACGTAGAATGGATACGCCATTTATAACACTGATGACTTTTGGACTATTGATAGTTATGATTATCGATAATCGATAGTCTTATTTAAATGATCAACAAAAAGTTTTTGTTACCATTTCGCAAATCACAAACATGTCAAAACAACGCGAGAAATTGCGTGTTTTTAAATAAAAGTTTTGTATATCTTTATAACACGAAACTGAAACGCTAAATCCATGAGAACGTTATTTTTTCGGTTGTTTTTTCAATTCTTCCCAATTAAAACAGTGTCAGCTACTCATGAATGACATAATGGCATGGGAAATGAATTTTTATTATTTATAGATCTTCAATAAAGAGAATATATTAAGAGTATAAATTTTCCATCAATAGCTTTCGAAAATATTTTAAAAATGATTTCATGTCAAAGAAAAACTCAAATAAATATAGACATTTTTTTTGTTTTGTAAAATGACTATAATAAGCAAAATAAAGGGGAAAAACAAGTGATTCCTAAAAATGTCGAACCATATTTGTGAACGTCCAGCCACACTAATTACGAGTTTCCCGTTATTACAAAAATATAGCAGATACAAACGAAACATGATAATTCACTTACTTTGCGTCATTCTGAGTGTCCTAGCGCCGTCGGTGACACTGTCAAGTGCAGAGCATGTTGCATCTCCGCTTTGTGCAAGATTCCACGTATTGTTGGACGTCTTGGCATACACGAAACATCTATAGCGTTCTTCGTCGTTGGAAAGCCTGCGTTCCGTTTTTCTGAAGAATCTACGAGCCACGAGATATTGAGTGCTGCCCTCTTTCCATGTGGCTAGGCACTCCAGTTCCACGTCTTGTGAAGTCATAAGGATTAAAAAAAAGAAGAAAGAAAAATCAAACAAAAAATAATGTAACAAGTCAGAGAGAAAAAGATTGAATGACGCAATTTTCTCGGAAATTCTTGTTGCGCGACGATATAACGCTAGTCCTTTTACTTTCGTGGCTTTTTGTGCTTTTTCTACTCGCCTCAGAAATACCATCGATATCTAAAACTTTATGTATGAAAGCTATATAAGCACTTGACATTTGGTTCCATGCGTCCTGAAATATATTTGCTCTATTCCGAATATTATTTTTGAGTATGAATCTGAACGAAAAAGTATGATTAAGAATTAAAAATAACAATGATGATAATAATATTGAACATTATACTTATGAGTTGTTTATTTGCCCAAAACCGTCAGAAAATCTTGGAAAAAATCTTGCCGAGACACTTGGGAAATTTCCTGCCGGTGCCTCGCCGAGACTATTTTTTTCAAATGGGGGCTGGTTTTTATTGATCTGTGACGATTGTTATCACAAAAGTATCTCTTTGTTGACACATCGGGTCATTTCAACCCTGACTAATTATTCGGCGTTGATTATGTCTACCCCAAAAATATTTTCGAGCACTGCCAGCGCTTTGTCCTTAAAATTGATGATTCTTTCATTTTTTATACAATGCTATTTTGTTCAGAAAAATAGCATTTTTCGTAAAAATATAATAAAATAACACAAAATCGTAAAAAAATATTTGAATCTTGAGTTTTTCAAGTAAAATGCTTACTACTCCATGGGGCAAAGATTTTCATAATTGTTTAAAACATGAAATTCGATATTTTCCGAATCTTTGAGATACCCGCGTATTAAGTAATGTATAAGGCGTGCTCCTAACTTTTTTCTATAAAAACTGACTGCAGAAATGCCAATGAGAGTTGGACAAAATACGCTCCGTATTAAATTGACCCAGTGTGTCAACAAAGGACTAAATCACTAGAAATACTAGAAATAAACCACTAGAATTGCACTCAAAAAACTGAGCCGAGAAAATCTGATCTGTGCGTTGATTGTGTCAGAGATTAAAAAAATCTAATAAATCATTTACTTGTTGGAGAAAAAAACGTGCTAGGTGAAGTAAAACTACAATGAAAATCGTTACCAGATTGTAATCTCGATAGTGGGATCCACAAAGAACTGATGGAGTATGGCAGGGCGAATGGTTAGTATAAATCACGACAATAATATTGAAAATAAATAAAAATTCTGAATAAAAGTTTGTTCGTGCATTGAATTTTGTTTTGAACAAAAAGAAATTAAAATAAAAACGAAAAAAATGGAATATTTTTTATTAAAAATAAGTACAAATTAATAAAATGACGTCGTACCTGTACTTTCGGTGTTGGCCACGTCAGGACACGCTAGATAACGCAATAGTAATCTCGAATCTTGTGTACAAGCCTCCGCAAAAGACGACGTGCTGGTACACTCTTTACCGTCACTTCCTATGCTATATGTAAACTCCAAGGGTCCTCTTATGGGACATGGCGATGGCGCAGCTCCCGAACGAAAGAGCGAATATAGAACCGCGTCACCAGCTAATTTATTGCACGCTTCACCGAAATTTGTGTCTCTCTTGAGACAGTATGCTGTCGAAAAATTGTATTTTTTACCAACATGCTTTAATGGTTGAAACATGTTTTAACATAAGTCTCGAAAATAAGAAAAAAGTTATGTACTACAATAGGCTTCATATTAATGATATGTAATCTTTCAAACTTTTTATTTCTTTTTTGAATTTTGCATCGAAGGTTTTCTGTATAACGATTTTGAGAATTCTTTTCGTTTATCATCACTCATTTACATTCGAACTGCTTGTATAGAGACGCGGTGAAGTCAAAATCAATTTTCATGCAGAAAAGTGTTCTCAATTTGTAAAATTGTAAAATTCATGTTATAATGCATTTGCAGGGTTTTAGAAGTTTTCTGCGAGGTTTTCGAATGATGAAAATTCATCATATTTATCTGAAATGTTTCGGAATAAAAAAAAATTTATTCACATTTGCTTTTATCGAGTAAGCAAAATTTCGTGTGATTGGATTAGGAAAATGTTTTCATTGCAGTATTACTATAAGCGGCAAAGCATAGGACGTGTATACATATGGACATTTGACTTCAATATAGTACTGGAAAAAGTACAAAAAGTCAATGTTGCAGAAGTACTCACTTTCCTTGTATTGCAGAACGTTTGGATGCTTCTCGTGCATGACGATGCACCGGAGACAATCCCTGAAAGATAAAACGTTCGATCGACTTAGTTTTTACGATTGACTTGGAAGTTTTATGATTTAAACAAGAAAAAAGAATCAGTGAAGAAAAACTAGACGGTGGAAATAAAAAAGTAAAAAAGAAAACAAAAAAGATCGTTACGGAAATGTGCAGCAGAGTAGTTTTCCCTCGTCTCTGCAAGGGAGAATGAGAAGAAAAATAAATCTAAAAGACGATATCGAGCTGAGTACGGATTAAACTTGATGGTTTTTTCAGGTCTCCCGACGGCTCTAATTCAAGGGAATTGAGTTAATGCTCGTTGGGGCTCACGCGCGCCGAGACAATCGTGTTTTGCGTTGTGAACTTTTCTAATAGCGAGAAACGATCCAATGGTTTTGGCATATCAGTAAAATTGCGTCACGTTCATCCGCATCAAATATTTATTGCTAACTTTTTAATTGCAGCCACATGAGACCCTTCTGGAAGAAGGGAGCTTAATGGAGAAACGTGACTTTTTATCCCGTTTTATAACACGTGTTTGTTTTGACAACGTTGTGAATTATCCACGAATCGTTTTTTTCGTCGCCTTTTTCTCTGTTTCGTAAATGGTGCCCTCGAGAGCCAGAAAAACTAGGAGAATAATCAGATTTTCATTATTCAGAGTAAGTGATTAATTTCGTGAATCGGGGCGAACATGATCTTTTTCGATTAAGCCTAAGACTACGGTTAACGAGATTTTTAACATCACAATAAATGAGAAGAGTTTCGAATCACCTTCGTAACGCGAACTTAATTTTTTCACCCCACGTTTTCAGGGAACTTGAATGCTAAAGTTTCTTCAGGGATAAAGACAAGAGCTTTGAAGTTGTCTACAAAAAGCTTTGAGAAAGTCGTGAGTCTGGAATAAAGGCAAAGTTTGAACACAGTATAAAGGTTCAACCCTTACACGCGGATAACGAACAACCTCTGCCTGTATAAGTGCCATACAAGATTCACAAAATGTAAACTGACAAAGAAAAAAAGGAGTTTGCCACAGCAAGTTTTAAGTAGACGAGCGAATGCTTCACGGTCCTCTTATTTTTTGGTATAACGATCTACTTAAATTCATTTTTCCTTTTTCAATTTATATTCACATTGTGCCATTGGTTCGTCAATAATGTTTACCAGATTATTTTGACGGCTGATGCGCAAAACATCTCCAAGAAATGTGTTTATGCTTCAATATTCGAGTTCCGCTTTAAACCGAATGTATAATCAATAACTAAAATAAATGTTCTTACAAGCGCAAGATTTATTTTCGTCTGAGACTTTATGTACCAGAACACTAATCAAATCAATAAAATTGAGTATATGTGTCAGTGGAAATAGAATAAAAAATTTGCACAACTGTATGGACGAAGAAAACAATGTTTCCCTAATGACGAGGAACGTCGTCGGAATAAAGACAAATGAAGATGATCATCGCTCCAAAAGCTTTTTCACTATTTCTGTCTTTGTCTGGCTTACTGTCTGTCTTTGTCTTTCTCTCTCTCCCTCTCTTTCTCTCCCTCAGCCACTGTCTTTTTGCTCTTGGAGCCTTGCAGACCTGGCTGCCTGGTACATAATTAGGTTGACCCAATTTTTGTCTTCCAACGTCAGCGATCCGCTGGCTCTTGCGTCTGCAGCCCTTCATTCCCTTCGGGCTTTCGTCGTGGTTCAGTGGTAATATTCGAGTCTGACATTAACGCTGGTAAATTTTTTGGTGCGCTGTTCTCTTACCCACAGAAAACAAAAATAAAAGTACACAGAGATAGAGATAGGAAAAGAAGAGAGTTTAAAAAAGATTCAGCATCGATTGAATGTGTGCAGGTCATTGCATATTGACCAGTAACAGAGCAACAGAAATCCTCGATGTCTACATCAAGCTTTTGCAATATTTACGATATCTTTACTGCAGTACACTTTTTGTTACCCAACAATAAATTTTGAAATTTCGTTGAAATTTTACTCTCTGCTGCGTTTAAAGTTTGCGGTCTGACTTTTGAGCTAACTTGTATTTAGAAATGGAAAATTTCAGTCTCTGAACAATAAACATTTTGCGTGGATTTATTTTTCGCTTTCGTCATAAAGAACATCTAAACAAACTCGCATCGACTTTCCACCCCCGCAAATTCTTCTTTATTTATGTCGCAGTGCTATTTTCTTTTTAATTTTTATATGTGCAAAACGATAATTCAAAATTACATTAAAAAAGAACACAAAAACAGTTAAACATTGACACTTAAGGTTGCACGCATATTAATATTTTTGAATATACATAAATGTATAGGAATGTATATGCGTTTTTATGTGTATATATGTACATATGTATGCTACATAGCATACATGTTCTAAAATGGGAGTACAAAAGTATCCACGAAGAAAATAGAGTGAGCGGAAAATCGCCATGAGCGATATGGGATCGAGCGCGACGCAGGAGTGCCGTTGTACCCATTTTTCCGGGCATCGGCGGATGTGAAAGCCACTAGAACGAAAGCATCGCGGAGTGGTGTATACCCGATTCCACCAAACGAATAATTTGCTCGCCCCAGTGGTCTCGGGAGTATACAAAACAAATTTTATTCACCGAGCTCCCTGCTTCTTTCTCTCTCTCCCTCTCCCTTTTTCTCTATCTCTATCTCTCTTACTTGAACTTTGTCATAGAGGAGATTGTCGATACTAAACTTATTGCAATGTTTGTCCACAACGATCGAATTTTTCCGAGCAAATATTATGTGCATAAACACATTTGCCCTAATTTCTCATACTTTTTTTTCTCCTTTCTCCTAATTTGTCGAATAAGAAAAAAGCCCTTAAAACAAACTATCACTGGCCTCAGAAAGTTATATGTTGGCGTCATATTTACATATAATTTAAACTTTTGATTGAAATCTGCAAAAATTATATGAATTTCTGTAGAATTATGTATGCATTTGAAATTACAAGCTCCTTTCTCGAATCCTGCTGTACGTACACGATATTCTGTGCATATTATTTTCGAGTGAGAGATCTAATGCTCTTAAGCCGTACATTTTCCCTTACGTGCACACAAACACTTTACACTTATACTTTACGTTGCACTTGGAATTTGGTACTCAGGAGATTCTGGGTTCATTGATTATGAATCTAAACACAAACTTGGAAGATTAAAAATTGATCGATTTCTTTTTCTTCAATAAAAACCAACATACGAATTTTTTTCGCAATAATTCTGTAAAACTCCGATTTTCATGGTAGTTGAGTAGAAAATGATTTTTTTTATTGAAAAGTACGACGTTGAACTATTTATTTCTATACACAGACATAAACGTCCGTAAAGAATTACCCGGAATATTTCTGTACATATTGACTCGAATGCTTAACGACAGGATTAAAGCATGAGACCACATAAACCAATATTTTCCTTTATTATTTGAAATAGCACATGAACATACATCTGTCTTGAATTCCATATTTATTTAGCCGTTAATAATTCGTCTATGATCATTCCGAGAATTCGAATTTTGACGAGAATGTTATTTCATCAAATATTATAAATAATTTTATTATAATTATTTTATCATATAATTCTTAATATGTGGAATACGTATTTAAAGAAACGAAGTAAAAAAAAAAAAAATTTAATTTAAAAGATTAAATCGAAAAAAAAAGAAAGTTGGCCGAAGAACTTGGCGAGTTCGGTAATGTATGGTTTCGAATTTGCCAAGTGCTTCCGACAATTTTTTTTTTTCGATTAAATTTTTTAAATTATCGTTTTTATTTATACGTATTCCATTAACATTCGATGGTTACTTGATAATAACCAAGGGTGCAATCTGTTGATACTTGGCGTTCTTTTTTTAATTTTTCAAAGTATTTTTCCACAGATTGCACTTCTTTTTAAATAACGAAATTTTGGAAAATTATTTTATAAATAGTGATCGTTTTACGATTTTATTAATAGTGATCGGGTTTACCCTACAGGTAAACTATAAGGTTTTTCAAAATATTCAGACATAAGCTTCTACTTTGTGGAATCATTTTGAGATCGATCGGTATACCGTATCAAGGAGCCATTCTTTAAATATCAATCAATACACTATAAAGATTAATGAAAAAAAAATATGTGAAAAGGCTGCACGAAGATCCGGTGGTCAGTAAACACTATAGGTATGAGGAATAGAAATGAGACAAAAAAAACCTTCAAATTGAATATTGATTGAGTTGACAATCAATATTCAATTGACGATGAAATATTCGAAGTTATAGAAAATAGACAAGGGTGAAGAACACCCCTAGCAATGAGCAGGCGACTTCCGTTTACACCCTCTACTTTCTCATCTTCGTTTTCCTGTCGCGCCCAGCAAGTCCTCTCCATAATTTCCCACGTTTCATCGCGCAATAAACCAACGTCGATCGATTAATATGCCTATCGACGCGTGTAGCCTCTCGATCGTAAGAATAACGAGGAAGAGAATGATCCACTGCATGAAGCATAAATCTTCTTCAGGGAGGATGGTTTTTCTTTCGTTTGATCCTTTTTCCCGCGTGACAAAATTTATTTTTTGAATCCTTTATTATCTCGACTGAATTTTAACTCAATTTTTTTTTTGTTCACATGTTCATATCCTTAACGTTATAGCGATGTTTTTTTTCTTCTTTTCATTGATATTTTAAATGATGTTAACACAAGTATGCATAAAAAGAAGTTTGTGTTTTTTCCAAAAGTATCGAACGAAGCGACTTAATATCATTATATTTTTTCTGTTGTGTTTCTCTATTAAAAATTCTATTATTCCATATTCAATGATTCTTTTTATTGTTTGGCATTTATATTGTATCGCATTTGCGCAAGGGCCGGGGAAAACTGTACAAAACCCGGCGCTTGGTCCTCATTCAGCAATTGATGGGCCAGTTGAATGGCTAAGCGCTCGCCCATCCAAATATGAATTTCTACCAAGGCTGCTTAACTTTGGTGACCGCCGGGGCCACTAACTCGAGCCAACACCCACCGCTGTTGTTTCCATTGATTCGTAATAATTATAGTCGTTATTATCACTATTCCATGGAATTGAGATTATTCAAAAGTCAAGATTTTGTAAGAATATCGTTGACGAAGTCTCGGATCTCGCTAGTGATAATAGAAATTTTATAAGACTCTATATCAACATTATCCTTGATACAATTTTATTACCATACGACAAATATCTAAATACCCATTGATGTAGCGTAATTGATTGAAAATCATAAAATGCATTGGTTTAAATTCAGAAATCTTTGGAAAAAATTGTACACAGTCAGTACATTTTCGAGCGATACACCGACTCAATATACCGAGTCGTCTTTATGTTCCAACATATTTAATATACGTACGAAAATTTGTTGATGTGTGCATGTCTGTGCAGTATACGGGTTCGGAAACTTCGCCCTGGGCCAAAGTTTATTGATTTCAAACACCGCGGAAATACGGAGTGGCTGTAGGTAACAAAGCTGCATCTCTATTATAATTA
The DNA here is from genome assembly GCA_948107755.1 of Campoletis raptor. NCBI lineage: Eukaryota > Metazoa > Arthropoda > Insecta > Hymenoptera > Ichneumonidae > Campoletis > Campoletis raptor. The sequence goes on from OX403622.1 coordinate 18,163,861, forward strand.
TGTTCAGACACACAAGCACATGTGCAGTATGAAAAGAGATAAGTACATAGTCCTATACGTACTTTAACGCTGCATATGCCGCGAGCTTATACGTTTATCAACCCAATGAAAAGGCAGATAAGTGAAACAAGCATCAGGTAAAAGACAAATATTAATTACTTCCCTATGATTCTTTTTTGTTTTGACGACCTAACCTACAAGTTTCATGATGCAGAGAACATGTTAAAAAAACGCCAAAATATGTACTTTTTCAGTGCAATTTTTTTCTCAATGATAATCTACTGCATACATTATCATAACTTTATCTACAAATGTTCTCGCAAATTGTTGAAAGTGGCATTCTAATGAGCATACGTAAAGAGTAAAGCATTCACGTTTTCATATCTCTTTCAATGTACAGTATCAAGATATATTCATCTTCATGGGAGAAATTGATAAAAAAATAAAATAAAAAAGCTCGGAGATCTAGAGCAGAAAGCTCCAAGTGAAAGGGTGGCTGGCATGTATTCTATATTATGGCTCTTCGTGAACAAACGAGAGAAAAGAGTATAAGGAGAGAGTGCTTGCTCTGATGTCGGGGGGTGGTTGTCGTAGGTCGTGGTCTCAAGCTCACGTTCAGCACATAACTTGCGTGCCTGGCAGCCATCCTATTACCTACACCTACCTCACTCTTTGTCTCGTTCTCTCTCACTCTTCCTGTGTGTCTATATACGTTCATATATATATAATAGCCTAGCACCGTGGTGTTACTGTGGTTAGTCGTTGCTTTCATAGTGCTCGTTGCTGGTCCTGCCACTGGTCGTGGTATATACTATTATCCACCCTAGTATGGTCAGAACGAGAGAGCTCCTTTCCTTCAAGCAACGCCACTTCGCCGATATTACTTGCACACTGCGGGTCATTCCCGCAGTTGGCCCGATAAAATTGTGTGCACAGGTCGAAGAAGAAAGAAGAGCCTCTCCCACCTCACAATATATACAATTCTGTCTGAGCCACATGGGTAAACAGAACCTCCAACAAAACCATAGAAAGATGAACGAAGAATAGAAATTTGCACGAGTATTTCAATTTATGGTTTCATACTTCTCTGTTTATTTTACTCACGTAGAGTAAATGAAATGATAGTTTTTTTTTTTAAAAGGCAAGTGATCATCGTAAGGCATTCGAACTAATTGAATGATACGTGTACTTTCACAAATGAAAGGAAATCAGTATTTTTCATGAGTTTTCCAATAAATGGAATCATGAAAAAATGCTTATCTGGAACTGGATTGAAAGGACTTAAAAACAAAATTTAGAATTTTGGTATTTATTTCAACAATAAATCATCTCGAAAATCATTCCTCAATGATGTCACGATGAGTGAAAAACTTCTCGTATCGTTAATATAGAAAAAATTTTAAACAATAAAATAACTCGACAACTGTCATGATGTTTACAAGAAATTTATAAGAAACGGTTCATCCGTCTGGTGAACTAGAATTGTTGTGCTTTCCGACGCAACACTCCACGAGTTTTTCACGATTTGTGTGCATCCTGCTCTTGTCGCTCTACGCCTAAATCATATGTGTACAGAGGTATTCGCAGAAATATATAGATGTCTGTAGGCGTAGATGTAGTCCCGTGGTAGCAAATGCTTTCAAGATATTAAGCGTTGCTCCGTGAGGAAATAAGTTTTCGTATTTTGTATGAAAGAGAATTTCACGAGCTGTTCTTTCACTCGTTTCTCTGTCATTGATGTACAGAGCCAAGATGTGAACGAGGGGGAGAGAGAGAGAGAGAAACGTTACCCGGTAGACCTACCGCGGTTTCTTCGGTCCCTTGCAATCCATTGACTGATGCTTTTATACAGGTACCTTTTTTCCTGTGTCCATATACTATTGTATAAGGAAAAATAATATACTTCAATATATAGCCTACATTGGAAACATAAAAAAAACCATAGTCCTCCAACTGGTTTTGCTTAGAATGTCAGGAGACAACGATTATAGACAATTATATACATAATAACATTATTATAGATAAGTAGAAAAACCAGCAAAGATCAGGTGTTCGTAAAAACTCTTGTTCGTAAATGAAATAAGTTATGCACATAAAAAAAGTACAGGATCGTGAGCGTGAAAAGTCTGATCTTATTTTTGTTTTCTTGGTCATTTCAATAAGTAGATGATGTCTGTGTAAGAAGCATTTTTATCTTTTAGAGAAGACACATCACGAACGAAAATATTTTCATCTCTGACTTCACAAGAAAAAACTCCAGGTTTCTTAGAAAGATTTAATTTAAACTGTTTCGATAGCTCTCGAACTAGTATCAAATTATGGATTATTCATCCGGCTGGTAGCTCTTCCATCGTACTATTATTTATGCAGTTGCAAATGGAATTTTATTAATAATCGATGTGACGAGTCTCTCGCTGAAGGGCTTTTTCCACCTAGCTTTGATTCAGCCAGAAGAACGTCTGGATTTCCCCAGTTCGACAAAATTTCAGGAAGAGAATATTGATCAAAGGGCCACTCTGCGGACTCTGTGTTGCACCAACTATATGAATAACCATTGATGTTTTCATGCGAAAGTATTAGCTTAGAATTGATTCCACCCTGTCGTTATTTATTCCCTGTTGAAGTCTTCTAAAGACAAACATTTTGTTTTTTAAATAGATACAATGGTTTTGTCTGTATATTTTTCTGAGCAACCAATAACCGATAGATTTGAGGCATACACGCCAGAGGATTTAATACGAAAAAATGTCTCACCCATTAAGATAATCGATGGAAACAATGCGAAGAAATAAACGTAGTCAAATTTTATAAGATAAATAGTAAATGATTCCATAATACATCTTCGATTCGTCGGGTTCCCAAAAAACTGGTAGATTTTTTTTTCTTTGATGCGATGAAATGTGTATTCAGACAATAAATAGACTTTGGCAGGGCAACGTGTTATTACCAAGGCCAAGCATAGAACTGAGACAAGAGTTTGTTTTGATACAGTTCGGTACTGAAAGGGAAGTATCAGTAACGAAGATCAAGATCGTTTTGGAGGATAGGCTTGAGGTTCTTCCAAAGCACGTGCACGACACGAACAATCAATACGTTTTTTTTTTTTTAATATGGAATCAACACTTGCCTGTGGAACTCCGGGAAGATCGTGGCTACTTTTTATTCATTGACATGTCCCGTACAACTTGCCGTAGGTAGCAAAACTTCATTCAGTATTAAAACTCATTATTAAAAATTAAAATTATTATTAAAAAAATGAAGCGTATAGCCGTTAATTTTACTAAAGTGTACCGGCTTTATGAAACGAAATAATTGAAGTTTCGTTTCAAGCAATACGGGAATTCTCACGTCATGAAACTTGACGTATTTGAGCACTTTAATTCCATGCAGCTTTGGGGAAACAGCTAAGTTTAAAACAATGCTGTTGGGTTAAGAAAAATTGGTACCGTCAAAAGGCCGTGTGTGCATTTGATGGTAACGAACAGTAGAAAATTTAGGTCTGCTGGGAATTTTTACCATCGCAAAATTCAAGAGTTTAATTAAAAAGTTGAGTATAAGATCTTGGTCAAAAGTTCGTAGGTCTCATAGCACAAGAGCTCGACTTCATTGTCGTTGTCACGCAAAAGAGTAATTAACGACTTTCTTTCGCAAAAAAAAGGTCTAGTGGTTCAGCTATAAAAAATGGAAGATTTGATAAAAGCAGAAAACGGAAATTTACAGACGATTCCAGCAAAAAGACATCTCGATACGGAAATTTCGAAAGCCACAAAACTATATTTCTCGAATGCCGACACATGCATGCAAATATTTAGGAGGAAAAAAGGTTTCCATTCACATTTCTTCAATGTTCTTCAATCATTGTTTTAAAACAGTCACTGGTCCATTGCTTCCGAATGAAATGCTCTTTATTATCCGAACCAGAAATGAGTCATATACACGACTCATTTCTTTGTGTTCGCGTGTTATTCGGGAATGGGATTCCATTCTGTCAGTTGCATATACAGTGCCTTCTAGGCGTTCTTGGTCGCACCAGCGGACCTCTGAGCGGAAACCAAGCCGTTAGAATGTTAAAGGTTTCCCGGTACACGCTCGGTTAACGTTAAAACGCCGATTCCTCCATATATACCTACTTCTTACATTCCATTTACGGCCACATTTGCATACGCAAGTATATACAGGGTGGAGCAACATCTATATCCAGCACAAATATCGCCACCTCTTTTTCAGATCTCAAAATCTTTTATTCAAACATAACCTTTACAGTATCAAAATTACTGTAATGTACGACTGATGAATTTTTTTTTCAGCCCAGATGAGATGATTTGTAATCTCGTAATGGAAAGAGAATATGGAACTTTTTATATTTGGAAAAAAATTCTTTAACTGGTACAACATTTTTATTTTAATATTTTATATCTATTTGAGTGGGGGTGTATTAAGCAAAATGATGTGAGAATTATAAAATTTAACCGTGATTTATACCATTATGTTAGATGCCGTTCAACATAATGATCTCTGATGGGCCCACAAAATTCACGAAAAAGCCTCAGGCTGTAGGGGCGGCAAAAATTTTGGAGAATTTACCGAAGGGACTGTGGGCTCTAACCGATGTGAATCCTGCGCCTAAGGCTTTGAAAATAATACATAATCACACTGAACCTTTAGCTAATATACATTTGCAATGTACATATAGATCTACATATATTTGAACGAGAAAATCCTCCCTTCGTAAATACAGAACTGGAGGGTAGAGAATGTGTAAAACATTTAACTTCGTATAACTCACGTATCGAGTAAAAAAGTTTTTTGAATTCAGAATAAAAAGGGCTGCAGCAAATATGTACTCGAGAATGTACTAAAATGTTATCCATTATTTATAGTTGAACAGGAAAAACTCGATTAGTACAACGATTCATTAACTATTAAAACGGGAAAAATGGGTTTGCTACTGAATCTACATATAAATAAGTTATGCAGTTCAAAGTAGACAGAGATCGAAAGTACATGACATTTTCCTAATTTTTGTAGAACTAAAACTAACCCGCAGCAAATAATCATAAATTTTAAACCATCGTTGAAAAATGATCTAATGTTTGGCCAGCAGCGATGGATGTGAGTTCGGTATACGGCTTCAGCGATCACCAAAGTAAAGCAGCCTCGGGCGAAGTCAATACTTCATCGGATCTATATAGCTATGTACCGGCTTGCGTATCAATTACTGACCGAGAGGTAGTTTTTCAAAGTTTATGATGGTGTTAACCAACTGAAACTCTATAAAAGCATAGCCGCTTGAATTAAATTGGTTCATCACAGTTTGCCTTGGCCCTCGTGCCAATGCATTGGCTGTGAAGAAAACTGTGAACAGGAACAGTGGACTTTCTGTTCCTGGGGGTTAAAGGGATGAGACCAGCTCATAGAAACCTCTAAGGCACACACAGGAACGAATCACTGAAACAAATCTCAGATTTCTCACGTCATATTTATGATTTTTTATTCAATTAAATTGTTTTCATTGTTTTTGGATGAGTTTATGGCAAAACAGCCCCTCTGAAGATCAATAAGATATACTGATGTGATTGATTCGTTAACTAATGGAAAATGGTTACCTCTTCGGTGCATGTACGAGATGCCCGTTAGGTGGCTAGGATTAGAGGGTTCATTGAGTATCAGTTTATATCCAAGTTTCGTCCATATATACGATAACCATGTGATGGCACCATGGATTTGCATATATTGTATAGCCGGCTATCAGCACATAAGGTGGTTGATTAGACGATTGATTGATTAGATAAATTTTCATGAGAAGTGTGCAACTGAGATAGTTGTTGGTTGAAGCGTGCATCATTATCACTACTATATACTAACATTAGATATACACTGGAGAAATTGAATTCACGAGTTTGGTGCTTCGTAATAGCGGTCTAAACCACCTCAAGCATACTTCCTATGCATCTAAGTTAATCCAAGTTAAATTACATTCTAACTAAGATTGAACTTAGAATACTGAAAATCAATGAGATTGTTGAACTGACATATACTTTGAAGGGCTGTTTATTCTGGAAGGTTATTTTAGATCCATTATATCTTAAATCAAAATCTTTTTAATTTTAATATTCCATCGTTGTAATTTGTTATTTTAAACGTTCGGTCAGATACGCTGGAGAGGTTCAGAATTTATTTTTAGACAAAAAAATAGATGAAGACCCCAATCCCTAACCCCGTCGCGGTCAGTTACCAACTGCATTTTAATCAGCCTTCCACCAAACCCTTCTTGACCTTATTATATTCTCGGCTCTTAAATCTCAGGTATTAGGGTCATAAAAATAGTACTCTTTTTCGCTGGTTGGCTCTTTGGATATACATCGCGATAAAACGTGTTAACCTTGCCGTGAAATGACGTAATAAATGCTTACGGTCAATATCGTAATGAAATTCTCGCAGACTCGTTACTCGGTGAGGCAAATTATTACATTATTTATTTTCATATAAAATCTTTACTTCATTTGAACTGACTGGGTCACAGTTTCTTGACCCAGTCTGTCGGACGAACGACATGTGCAGAGGAAGGATATCTATTATTTCAATATTACTATGAACGAAAAATTTCAGCTACTGATCATGGATGGCGAAAACGTAATTTAGAGATTTTCAATAATATTGGACTGCGTGTTATTCAATTATTTCAAGCCTGACTACCGACACGAATGGCTTAATAATTTTTCCAAATTTCATAATATTAATACAGAAAGTATTCTCACAGAAACCTTTGTAACAACAACAATCTTGCGTTTGTATTTTCCCAAAATTTCAACTTTGATCTTAAGACTTATCAGATATTAAAATATTAAATTGAACTTTAATGCTAATATACAATAGTACAAAAGTTTCGAAAAATTCTATGGTTAACTGTGACGTGATAAAAAATAATGGGGTACAGGAATAATTCATTAACATCATAAAAATCATGGAATTATTGAAACATTAATTTTTCCCTTGTTTTTCCCTGAAATTGCTGAACATGGCATCGGGGAACAATCACGAGGAGGTTAATAAGCCAATGTTTCGTTCTCTCTTGCTCTCTCCATTATGTTAATTAAAACTTAGCTCTCAGTTCGACTCACCGCAATAATCTTCAGCTTTCCGTGTCTCTCTTGCTCTCTTTCTCTTTTCCACGTGAAATCTCTTCGTAGATTATAAGCAGTGGGTGGAAAGCACATAGAGTTATATAACCACAGTCTTAGATTTGCTAATGCGAACAACCTCGAGCCTCTCGCATCATTTTCCTACAACTCTCTGCGCCCTCTGTGTTTTCTCGTACAGTAGTTTCCATGTTAATATATATACGTCCATATAATATGTTTTCTCACCCAAGATTTCGCAACGTTTCAATTTGCTTAATCTTCGTTCATCCTTCTCTCAAGCTCCCTCTTCTGTCTTCTTGTTCACTTGGTTCTCTTTGTCGAGGGTCGAAATGTCACTGGTATTTACTCTCTTTTCGCGGAAACGCTTTTCATTTATGCAGCTCGTATATCATTTGTTTACCAACCGAAATAATACTTGTACCAGATTGAAAATAAATCAATTTTAAAAAATATATATATCTTTTGAAAGTTAATAATAATTTCGTGTGAGAAAACTCGACCATAGTAATTATTTAATTGGAAATTTTGTGGTAAAACCGATTTTGAATTCATGGTTGAATAATTTTTGCGCATTTAATTTTGTATCGAAATTTCTCATTAAATGTCAGGTAATGAAACGATTCGCTATTAATTCATATACTCAAATTGACAATAATTATTCTCAACGTTGCTTTGTTATACATGCGTGCTGAGTCTTGTGTAACGACATTCATGTATGTTGATAGGGTAACATAAAAAACACACCAGTTATATTCTCAATGTCATACGCTATTTTCTTAGCAGTGATACTCGCGGTTTTTGTTCCTGGACTTTTATCTCGTCGCCTATGCAAGTAAAAGAGACGTTGCCCTCGGTTTTGCGAACACTTGACTAACGGAAAATTGGCTCCGCGTTCAGTACAACGCAAACTCCTTTTCTCCTTTCTTATTTCTTCGCAGTTGTGTATATACCTCCACCGTCCAACTCTTTTCACCAAAGACTTTTTCTTCTATTCTTCTTCGAGTCTTTACTCCTTTCTTTATGTGGTTTTTTTCCACTTCGACCCTTCTTATGTTGTTTTTTTCTCCACAAGTTAAAACTCTAGCGTTGTCTGTTGCTCATCTCACCATACATCGGTGCTACCTGTGCCAACGTTTATCACTCAATCTCATTCATTATAATGCTCAATTAATTTTATCACGATGATTTTTTTCAATCATGCTAACGGTTTTATTTGTTTTATTTTATTGCGTTGTACACACAAGATTTTTGTTCTTTTAACCATGTTGCGCAGACTCAACTTATTGGTAAACTATAGCGAACAGTTTCAGTCATAGAAAAATATCTCATCAATTCAACTAAGATGTGTCGATAAGTAAATAAATAGATTCCTTGTCTCTATATATATCTCTCTATATATATGGAGATTGTTCATGTAATTCATTATATTGCGTCAATATGAAAGGGTTGATTTTCACATGAATGTTAATCAGGGTCGCCAGATAATGTGAAAAGATAACGAGAATATCGGAGTCGCAGGATCGAAAATATGCTCGAAATGATACAGTCGTAATGAGAGAGACTTTGCTTAAGACTGGAAAGAAACGCGTGCTCCGTTTCCCTTTCCTTTCGTATACCTTAAGACCAACGAGAAACCATGTCCTTTCGGGCACTACCGCCTATTCCACTTCCGCCTCGGGCTCTACCGAGGCGGAAGTGGAAGCCACCAACAAAAACAGACGTTCGCGCACACAAAGCCGAGTGCCGAAAGCTCGTCCGAAATTGGATCAGCGCGCGGTGTAATCCTTGGATTACGAATCTACGCGGATTTAGATTCGAGCGAAACCCTCACCAACGAGGTCGTTGTTATCGCATTATATATATATACAGAGGTACAATGAAATTTTCTCTCGGTCTTTGCTCTTGTACTCCTTCTATCTCCCTTTCTCCACTTCCGTTTAGTGAATATCTGTATCTTCTTGCTCCGATTTCTCGTTCTTCCACGGTTGTACCGAGATCCAGGACATCCTTTGTGCGTATCTCAAAAACGCAAAGCGTAATCCTACGGTTACGAAAGAAATGGGAGAAGATGAGACAAGATTTTAGGGGGAAAAGGCTGAAGAAGAATGAAGAGAAAGATATTTTCTCGTTGCTTTTCCGCCCTGCGCAAACAATAATGATCCATTCCACGAGGGCGTTGTCAACCCCTCCCACTTGTACATCTGCCTCTCGAGCAAAAACATTCCAAGACAATGGAAATCCGGTGTCTTAAGTATTAACACTGATATACATCTATATCTTCAATGTAAAACGGAAACAATTATACGAAGGATGAATTCCAACAAGCAGAACTTTTAACAAATTCGCTTAATATCTTTCACGTTTATTTTTTCTCGTTGTTTATTTTATCTACATTTTTTCTCGCCTCTTTACATTTATCTTTTATTGTTTTTAGTGTCTGTGACATTATTTCCTCCATTTCTGCAGAATCGACGAATCGAAATTTTCTTCTTAGTTGAGCGCTGGAGTCATTACTATAGAGGTTTCCAAGGAAACTATATTTTATTCCGTCATGAGTTGAATCTGGAGTCATGAAACTTCTATATCCATACTTCTATACTTCGCGGATTGTGGTGTAGAAAATGTATTATTTGTAACTGAAAAAATCTAGTTTGTGAGGCAGCCTTTCTTTCAATCCTGTTCGACTATATCACTTTATTACTATTGAAAAAAAAGCAACGTCATCAAGATCATCATCAGGATCCGATTGACTATCTAAAGCATTTTAGTAGTTGAATCTACGTTCTCCAATTGATTTAAAGTTCTTCATCGAAATGTAAGCTATAGCAAAACAAAACAGAAAAAAAAATTCCAATTTCGTCTGTAAATTGACAAGTGTCTCGTCACGAGTAGCATGTTGCCAATTTTTTTTATGGAACAGTGTGTCGAGGTCCTTGAATATACGAGAGTATTCTATTACTGGAATTTTCAACATCATGGAATTTTGTTTGACACGAAGAAGCGTATATATGCAAGAGAGAGAGGGAGAGAGAGAGAGAGAGAGAGAGAGAGAGAGGGAGAGAGAGGGACAGTGAAAAAAATTTTTTAAACGTGATGGAAAATTTTAGTCACAGTGCATTTACGTCGAAACACACGGAATGAGAGACGAACAGATAAAGGAAGGAAGACTGAGGGTGAGAGAGAGAGAGAAAGAGAGAGAGAGAGAGAGAACCACAAGGATCGTGACCGAATATGATCGTTCTGTATTCATCCAGCACATTGTGTGTTCCCACATATTGTGACGAAAACCGTGAAACGTGAGTGTCTCTCATCTATACGCTAGGGTTTTTGGTCTCCGATCTACTCCCGCACGATCGACGGTTAATTAATAAAATCTCCAGTCTGGCCCGCAGCGGTGTTCACCCATCTCACAATATAACGAGCAAACGTTCGTCTACGTACGAGAGTTAAAACGATACAAATATGAGTTATCTATGCGATCAAACTGTAGAGTGATTGGGAGAAAAAAAATTGAAAAATCGTCTCGACCAGTAGAGCTGAAATACAGAAAGAGTTATTTTGTTTCCGTGTCAGCTATATTTACATTTATTGAGTTCGTCAACAAATTCAAGTCGATTTGTCACTACTTAAACACTCAAAAACTAGTAGCAGTGGATTCATTAATCGATTGATTTAATTAAATAAATTAAAAAAACTTCTAGTGTCACAGCTCAATAGAGTTCTATTTAACTTTAGGAAATTTTGTTCTTTGATTTGAATATTTTTATATTTCGAATCATTGCATGGTTTTCGATTTTTAATTTTAGAATGTTTCATGGCATTTAACGAGCATGACATTGAATTAGGAACAATTATTATAATCTTTTTTAAACCACCTTCAAATAAATTGTTATTTAATAATATATCCGTGTATCTGTAACTCTGTGTGGATATATGGAAATCGAGTCAGTATGATAATCCATCCAACGTGCAATTCGTTGATGGAATGTGACGACGCTCTGCACCACATTGTGATCGAAGTGAGAAGTTTTAATCTGAGCATTTGAAGAAACGTACTAAAATACGATAGTCCATTTCATTCAAAAACAGCTTTTTAGTTGAAGCGAATAGAAATTTTGTTGAGACCAAAAAAAAAAAATTAGACAGCCGTGATGCTAGGCCCGCCAGTGAATATTTTAAATAATTTTTCGTTGGTTCTGACCAGAAATTAATCGGTAAAACCGTCATGAATGAATCCATGTTATTATCCAGTGAAACACTACCGTCATCCTGTATATTTATTGTGGATAATCTTTTTTAATCCCCTGACAAATGATGTAATTGCCAAGATAATAAAAGATTTTCAAAATGAAGTGAAATCTCGCTGTTTAAATTGGACTTGAATAATAAACATTTATTCATTTTTCTAGCACTGTCCGAAGAAAAATACATTCCAGAGAAACTTACTGTTCTTGGATGATAAATTTTTCGCCGTCGGCCTGCATGCATTGTCCTTTGGATGATATATTCGTGCCGTTAACCACGACCATCCCCTGAACTCCAGATTGAAACCAACTGCCGCTCCAATGTGACGGAAATTTGCAGCCTGCAACAAAAAACAGTAATTAAAAATGTAAAAATGTATTATTTTAGTAGTTCGGATTGATTGTGTTAACTGATGAATCGTAATTTAGGAAACAATAGTTATTATAGACTTCTAAAAAGTCCCATTTTTCCCTGTCACATGTCATGTCAGATTTGCATGAAATTTTTCACTCTTTTAAATTCTTCCACAAATTCCCTCAATTTTTTCCCGTAATGAAATTAAAGCAACTGATGGAATTGCCACAAAACTCGAAAAGCCAATTTTGTATTTTTTGCATTGAGTGATGTACTTCAGTGACGAATTACTCCGTTAACTTACGAATTTTTTTTTCGCAATTGAAACATTTCTATTATTAAAAAGGAACATCTAAATTTGATCCATAACACAGAAACCTCCATATAAAACTTTGATTTTTTATGAATTTTGTTCTCATGAGAGCCTTAGAATAAATAACAAAAATATACCGAAGGAACAAATTAGTTTTTATGAGCATAAATCATTTTATTGGTGCGTTTACCTTCCGGCGAAATTTTTACATTTTTGCTGGTCCGGCTAAAAATACAATGACTGGCCTGTTCACCTATAACTTGTATCCCATATGGAAAAATGGAGATGTAACCGACGATTTCGAATTGCATTTGTCAATTTCCATAAGCAATGTATTCCCAGCTGCGCAAGGCACACGTGATATGTGGAACATCATGGACTTCGGATACTACATTGAACGTTTACATATGTTGAAAGGGTGGAGACACAATGTACAATCCGACATAGCAACATCATCGTTGGTCTCTCTCAATAGAAGGGAGAACTCTGAGCAGAGCCCTTTTATTCGGCCGGAAGCTTGGAGCAAAAGCATTAAGAGAAGACGAGAAGATGTTGTGTATCCAAGGGGTAACATCTTTCTGAGAGATTCGTGGAAGAATTCCATGAATATTTCGAACGTTTCCGCTACGTGAGATGTGCTTATAAAAATATAGCAAATCCTGTTAGAGAACGACCGAAAACGAATTATAAACGCAAGACGTAGAAACGAACACGAAAGATGTACGCTTTTGAGCATGGAAGTTGAAGAGCACGTTCACGAATCGGCAGAGTCAAAGACTGTACCAACAACATCGACCAAGTATATTTGACGAAGGGAGACACAAAACAAAAAACTTTCGAGTGAGAATTGTTCGCCTTAAGGTCTGCGAATTTTGAGCGAGAAGTTTGTGACGATGTATTCTAAAAGATATTGTTGACTTTTTATATTGGAAATCAAATAAAGAATAACTGACAATTACAAACAACAAAAATAAAGATGAAATTCTTAAAAAAAGGTTTATGAGAAAAATGTGTAGGACAACGCTAACGCATATCATGGACAAAACGTCACATGGCGTGTAGTGAACGATATCAGAGACGGAAGCATGGAGGTCACTCTGCACGTACAACCTTTGACTCGCAAACACCATTGCTGGCTGGGTTCGACTGATTGCCTTTCTCCTATTCGTGCGATTTTCACCAATTAACCACGTTTCAGAATTAATTGCGTAATAAATAAGGCGTAAAAAAAAACACACAAAAAAATTCGATTACATTTTTAAAGTATTGGGCAACGTGTCCCGATTTTTTCAAGGGTTTCTATTCAGAAGTTTCTCAGTGACACCAAGAAACGTAAACATTTTCGCGTATTTCACGAGATTCTACAATAAACACAATGTTTAATTTTACAAATGAGTTGGAAAAATGATTCACTCATCTACTGTGAAAACTAAGTGTGTATATTTTTGAAGTATTTAAATCGTGGCCACTAAAATCAGATAATTTTTTCGTCCTCAAAGTTTCTAAATTTTTTTTTTCCATTAATCGTGAAAATCAAATTTATTTTTCTCATAGTTGGGTCAAACTTTTTTCAAGCATAAAAAATATGACTAAAGTTATATCATTATATTAACTGCAGTCATATTTCCGAGTCTTGAAGGAAGCTTTGATGTCATAATATAGATAACAGACGAACCTGTTATAAAGTTGTTTTTTAGTTCGAATGACTTTGCAGAACTAATCGTTTGCTACTTTTTTTCCGTGTGCTATTTCGGCCCTCGCAAATTTGTCCCCAAGGTATGTGAAAACATAATTACTGGATCATCTTGACTCACGCATTTTTGCTGATAACTATAAGTGCCTTAATAAAATAAAATACCACAAATAGCGAAAAAAAGCAAGAGACACCGTACGATTTGAATAAAAAATTCTGGACATTTCTTCGTGTATTGACTTTGTTAAAAAAAATGCCATTCTGATGTGAATGGTACTTTAGTAAAGAATGCATTTTTCCATGAAAAAGTACGAAATTCGATGTCCTTATCAGTTCAACGTTTATAAATATTCCAAAAGCCACGTAAGCCCAAACTGCGAAAAAACAGGTGGAAAAACGTATAAGTCTCGCCATGGCTCAAAGGGTTAAGGATATTCCCCGATCCACTGCAGTTATATTACCACTTCTTAGGTTTTAGAGACTATATTTTTTTCATTGTTCTTAAAAATTTTTCATAGTTCGGAGAAAACTTTATTATAGTTCATACGTAGTATATTGTTATGTGTGTAGCCACAGGGAGAGAGACGTGACATTTTTTTTACATGGAGCTCGTAAAACCACTTCGTCTAACGAGAAGTAGCTTTCGTAGCTGAAGCAAAACATTTACCTGCACATTTTATGGTCGAACACGTATGTACATACGGCATATAACGAAAGCTCGATAGAGAAAAGGCGGCAATGACCAAGAGACATGTATGGCGACGAATAGAGGAAACGAAAAATCACGAGCAAAAAAGAGAGAGAAAGAGAATGAGAGAGAAGTTTCAGTGAGAAAGCATATACGACATGTGACTCGTAAAGATCAGAGGAGTCAAGGCAACAAGAGAAGCACGGGCTTAGAAGTAAAAGCGGATTAACGAGGTCTCTCTGTTCGAATAAATCGAATTTAACGTCGGTTCTCTCAGTGAACACCAAGAATACGAACGTCGTTCGCTGTACGAGATATATACGACCACATAGTACCATACAATTTTTAGAAGCAATGGTGGAAAGAAAAATAATGCCGTACAACGTGTGGATAAAAAACACTGCATTCAAAATGGATAAGTAATGGATTTAGTAGTCACCTTCAATCTTCGTAAACCAACTCTTTATTTTAACAAGTGACCACTATACGAAAAACAATTGAAAATAGAAAATTGCGGTCATACTTCCTTCATGGTTGACCCCAGCGCGTTGAAAAACTTACGACGGCTGCCAATCAAAAACTGGGGTACTGATCGTTTGACCGTTGGTGACGATTTACAGATAAAGAGTCAAACCTCAACTTGACGGCTGGATATCACCATTAGACAATGAAAACTTACGCTTCTCTGAAAGTAAAGGTCATCTAAATGTGAATGAACCCATTGCGACGATGCTTATAAATTCAAATTCACTGGTTGAGTTCTAACTTACAGAAGCTTTTTATAAATGATCGGACGACTACCTGCTGAAAAAAGCTAGAAATTGGATCAAGAAGTCATTGTCAAATTAAAAAAGAAAAAACATCCTAGACATGATTCTGTGATGAAGTTTTCAAATGTCAAGTCAAGCAGACGAATCCGAATACGATATTTTCTTGAATGCATGCTACGTCTGAAAGGGTAGTTTATAGAGTAACGATCCGTTAATTTAGACTTTTCACTTAACCTTTCAATCTCTACTTCTCCCGATTTTTGTTTTCACATGGTATTACAATAACGTTCTTTGGGCGTGGAATTACTTGATTAAAATCATCTATCATGGGACACTGACACAATTGGCTACTTTAGTTAAATATGATGGAGGACTTCGGTCCTCGTTTTATTTGCCAAGCCGTTATCTCGCGGGAAACTGATTTATCCATTCGTAATAATATATCTCCTCCACTCTGTGTCATTTTGATCAACTTCCGAGCCTGATTATCTTAAAATTGATCACTTTGCTGGGTCCTGAAGAAAGAATAGTTTGAAATGAATAGTGAACTTTATAAGGTGACTGCGTGTACAGTAAATGGAGCTTTTCCTGACTCATTTTATTCACAATATAAAAGCTGTCTAGATCTGTGACATTCTTAAGACAATGTCCAAATATAATCTTTTCTTTCTTATAATGAGATGAATGTCATGAAAACACACATAAAACACGTGAGCATGAGGTTCTTGATATTTAAAAACATAGAGTCCGAACATAAAATCAAATATCACAACAAAACTGGGTAACGTACGGATCTCGTGTTGGAAAGGAGAACAATAACAGAATCTGACTAGGAAGCAGTTAACCTGATTTTGGCAACAGTTAGCAAAAAAAGGGTTTTTATTCGATAATAAACCAAAATTTGAAATTCAGACTTTATTCGAATGCTGATAAAATGAAGATTTTTCTTACAGAGACTGCACAAACCAAAAACACAAATTGGAAAGAAAAATTTCATAAATTCCTTAGATCTAAAAATGCCGGCAAACTTTTTACAACATTTTTCCGAAAATCCATCATATTCACGCCAGTGACAGGCGCCGAAAATCTTTCCCGTATACGTGAGAGTTGAAAAATTCCATTTTCAAGGAAAAAGTAGAATTTTTGAGGTTTTTTGGCAACTGAGATGAACAAATTCGATAAAAAAAAGACAGACAAACGGGAAGAGAAACGAATCCTAGCAAAATGGCGAATGAAAGGTTTTGTGTTGTTCAGAGTGTACATCGTATATGAAAGCAATTGTAAGTTTTTTCTTTTCTACCCGCATTTCGGGGCAACCCATCCCACTTTTCGCGCTTCCGCACCTCGCTTGAACTCATCCCTCGCTATACCACTTTAGCCACTAGTAGGAGCAGTAGCATTTCCTGGGCGATACAATCCGTTTCGTCGGAAATTAAATACACAAGCGCCAGAAATTCTATCTAGTCTCAAAGTCCATGTACAACCAGATACAGTCCTGTTCTCAATGTATTTATATTATAAATACACGGTGTATTCTATATCAACTGAGCAAATTATTTGCACTGTATCTTATTCGAGGTTTCTCCTATTCAACTCTTCATCAATTCTATAATTTTTTCCTGTGAGTTATCTCAACCCAAGGCAATATTATTTTTATAATAATCAGCAATTTATCTATTATGATCTATTTAATATGAACCTTTATGTTATTTCATTTGGTTCTTTTTTTTTGTAGAATAATTATTCAAACAAATCAGTGTTTTTAAACACAACGTATTTGGTATTTGAAACTGGTATCAAACCAGCTGAAAAGCGATCGTTGGATTTTCAATTAAGGCAAAACTGTATTTCTAGGCATCAATTTAAACAAGATTATATGTATTTTTTTCCAATATCAATGATTACTTATGATATGAACGTTAAAAACCTCCTCAGGACTGATTATTTTTGGTCAAAAAACGAATGAATATTTTGAAAAATTATAAAACAGTTTGAACTCGGTTCAGTGGTAAAGTTAAAATACACAGAAATACTTCAGAAAATTATAAGTAAGCAATAGGAGATTCGGATGTGAAATGACACCAAAACATTAGAAGGATCTATGCACGAGCTCTGAAATAGCTGCATAAGACCAGACGTTGATCAAGTTGATATAGAATTGCCCATGTTTATATGTGTAGATACGATATCTTGCAAGAAACGTCTTGGCGTGCTTTTTACAGCCGCCTTCGGCGTGCAAAGATATCTAAACCGAGATAACCACGCCCAACCACACCGAGATAAAGCTAAGGCGGTTACATCTACGTTTTTTCGCTTCGGAGGTTTTTCATACTTTTATTTTAATTTTTTTTTTTGAATATTCTTTTTTCTTTGCCATTGAAGTGTCTATCCTACTCGCTTTCGTAGTTTTTGTCATCCCTATTCAGTCTTTTTTTTTGTGCTGAAGCTACAACGAGCAAACTTTCATTTTCGCACGCAGTCTCCCAAGGGAACATGCATTTCGCTCATTCGCTGAGAAAACCAGTAAACAGAGTCTCCGAGAATTTTTTCATAATTTATAGAAATACACCGAGTGCAAAAGAGAAAAACAAAGATGATTTACAAAAAAAAAAACAAAATAACTGCAAAACTGTGGTAATCATTTTTCATCTCGAGCATAATTGGTTACAACAGAAAACCAAGAGAAAAAGCTATAATTTGACACTTTTATCATTCTCTTCGTTGTCAAATAAGTTTGAATTTTGAGTCGTTTGAGTCGTTGAATTTGAGTTTGAGATGCTGCTTTATAATTGGCTGAAAATAAGGAAAGAATTTGTAAGATGACGATAAAATTTATTCGTATACCATTTATCTCTGATCGAAGGTACTGAGAGTAGAGGGATCAATTGTATTGGAATGTGTACGAAAAGATGAACAAATTTGAAGAGTAGAAAGAATATACTATATTTTCAATATCTTTCTGTATTTCCGTAGACACCATGAGAGACCCCTCTAATCCAATCTACCCAATCTCCGTCTATATCCTTCCTGCATCGACGCTTCGGAGAATCGAACTCAATTCAGACTGTTTTGTGCCCACGGCTATCAAAAAACAACGTCCATTTTATCGATATACGTGTCAATGCGGTGATATAATAATAATATTATATAAAAAACACCGACCATACAATTTAGTTTGTTAAGCACGTATTTGGTAGCCACTTAATTATAGGGCAAAGTATAGTTATGATTACGAACATCTCTATCTGACGTTATAGCACGAACCGAAACGATGTCATTCAACGGATTATCATGATCACAGGTATTCATACGAGAGAGAGAGAAAGAGAGAGAGAGAGAGAGAGAGAGAGAGAGAGAAAAAGCCTTGACAACTGTGTTTAAATGTGTTGACCTATAAATATGATTAATAGAAATTCAACAGTGATTGTTAAATAAAAGTGACCCATTAGTTTTTGTTTTGTTTTAAAACATATTAATATGATATAATCTGGTAAAGATCGATAATAATTTAAAGTTGCCACCATAGTTAATGGTAGACGATTCCACGAATAAAACAAATAATCTGGAACGTCCGGACGGGGCTTTCAATATTTCATGAAAAATTCAGTGTTCCATTAATAAGCGTAGACATTTCAAGGAAAATGCTAATTCAACACGATTTCCCTAAATGACGTGAGTTAATTGAAGAGTTATTTAATAGTTCATTTATGTGATTTGATCTACTTTTCGTACCATTCGACATTTCCAAATATTCAACATTTTGGCAATTATTATGGCAGCGTTTGCCGGTTCCAAAACGAGATATGAAAGGATCAGGAGAAAATGAAATACAATTCTGTGCCACAGAACTACAGCAATTCTATTTTATTTCAGTCATTAACGTTTCTCTCGAATGGCAAGAGATGTGAGAGGATAAAATAGAGACGACGAATCCATGTAGTACGAACATAAGTATTTATACGTATATATATATATTGCTGTGAAAAACTGGAATGTCATTCGTTATAAAGTTCTGAGGTGCAGAACGATGGGGAAAGCAATGGGATGTCAAGAGGTAAGAGGGAGAGTGAGAGCTCAACGAGAGGGTTGCCGAGAAGCTAGTTCGAGAAAAGCAGCTATAGCGAAAGGTCTTGGTTGAGTTTTCCCCTTCTATCCACAAGATTTCGTCAGTTGAGTTTATAATACCCCATTTCCACCTGTCACCATGCCCTTTCCTCAAGTCAACTCTTGCATTTTCATCTCTGATACTTCTCTCGTTTTCTTCCTCCTCTCTCTTTCTCTTCCTCTCTTTCTCTCTCTCTCTCTCTCTCTCTCTCTGTCTCTCGCCCTCTCTCTGTCCTGCTCACTACGTACAAGCTGCACGAGTTAATTGTACATATTTCATGACATGGAGCGAAGTGAGAATATCTTTACACCAGAGAGCTACGCATGTCGCCGACAATAACTTCTACTAAAATATCTCACGAATAATACCTCCGCTTAAATGTCTCAATCAAAAATACCTCAGTGATGATGATGTATGGCTTGTGATAGTTCCTTGTATCGATATTATTTCAAAATCAAAGCTATATTTGTTTAGAATATTATACCATGGAAAAATTGGTGGTCGGGGATATTTTCAGTGGGAATATTTCAGGTGGACACAATGTGGGTGGGACTCGTCTGAACGGAAAAATAACGAGTGTAATACATTTACTCACACGCATGACATACACGTTCTCTTGAAATATATAGTGCGATTTGTCGAGTGTCGTGTTACAAGGGCTGCGTGAGTAAAATGAGAATGATCGAACAATAAAAATCGTAAAAATGATGGTTTTGCATGTGTTACTTTACTGAAAGTCCGAAAAAAAAATTCAAACACAATAATTTGTTATGTTACGGTTTTATATTTCAAATTGAAATTTTCACGAACCTGGAAAGTTATTTGTCCTGACGTCTTGTGTTAAATAAAATCTTTAGTGGTTGTTTTTATTCGCACACAGATTTGTTATTTTTTGTTATCTTCACATCTTTTATAGACTGGATTATTTATGACGACGAGATGTGTCGACCCATGAGCGTGAGCAACTCCTTGTAGCTATGAAGTACACTCTACTTTTCTAATAAATTGAAATAAAAGAGAGGGAAGACTCTTAGAGTCACGTCGCGACACCAAACAATCTATGGCCTGTAAATATTACGAGATGAGCTTGTATCGGTAAAGTGAGCATCGGTGTATTTACACAAGTAAAACGAAAACCAGATTTAGATATAGTCGAGAAAAACAAGTTTCTCACTGGCGTTTCCTGTGTACAGAAGAAAAAGCAGACGGCGAAAGAGCACGAATGAAATCCGTGCCCTGGCGAAGGTTGTCCGGATTTCAATTTTAGGACCTTCGGAAACTATCGGTTGCGTCACGTGAAGCGTGGGAACAGGATTTATGTCGTAATCGCAAACCACCAGGCAAAAACCTTCACGAATGCTATTTTCATTTAAACGTACCATAAAAGAATTGATGAAAAAATCAATTTCGACAGGAAGCAAAGATCCAGGAAGCAAGAACATTGATTAACGTTATTTATCGAATTGATAATGAGGTAAAAGATAAAACATTGTGGTTGGCGATGGTCATCAGGAGGTACAATCGTAGATAAAAGTGTCCGGAATTCTTTTTTCGCTTTCAAAAAGTAAATGCATAATGTAGTTGTAGCGTTCAATTGTTTTTAAAATTCTAGTTTTTTCTCTATCACTTTTTAGTGTTTTCATGAAAATTTTCTGCATTTCATCAATTGTAACATCAAAACTTTTGGGGATGAAATTGTCGTGAATTTTAACCATTGTTTACATAATATTGTTCGAAAAAGAATTGAGTCGCCAACTTGAGTCGAATCCTGACATCCCTCTATGCAACTTTACTCATTTTCGAAATGATTGAATAAGTGTCCAATATCCTATTGTGAATTGATTCGTTCTTAACCTCTTGAAAATCGTCACCAGCCTCGAGACAATTGTACAAATAATCTGTAAAAATTTGCTTGAATTGGTATTTGGACTAAACTTCCTTGAATTACGTGATGTCGAGAGTAACAAATAATTATGTGTGGCTCGACAGTAGATAAAAAAATGTCAGTAACTCTTAAACTTTGAGAATATGTACATTTTTTCAATCGCTTACAAACTTCTTCAGACACGTTGAATTCAGATGGTAGAAAAACGTTAAAATAATTTATAAAGACAGAGGAAGGGGGAAAAAACTGGTAAATTGCTTCTTTAAAATTATATACCATGTTGAAAGCTTTAACCACGGGCAAAGGAAAATTGAGCGGGTCAGTTTCTGATAGAAAGTCTTTGCAAGTAATTTCAAGGATCCCAATTTGCAAGTTTCAAGTAGATGCTTTTTTTAGAAGCCACACCAAATCAACATAATTTGAGTTCTTCCTTCTACCATCTTTACAAAAGTATTTTCTTCTTTAATGAAAAAAAGTTTGAACGTTATGACTGAGAATACAACACCCAAGGAATGTCGAGCATTATAATAATGGCAAGATAGATTCGCCTCGTATTTCAAAATTATCCAAAGGTTCTTAAGTACACAGAGAATACGAGACTGAATAAGTTGAAATTTGTGACAGGTACAGAAAGATGCGAAAGAGATGAAAACTTAAGCAAGAGTAGACAGCTAGTTAAGATGGAATTAAGAAAGAGTATTAATATTAAAACTAGAGATGATCACAAAATGAATTATGAAGGAAAAGAGAGATACAGTATGAGAACAGCCAGACAGCTAGAGTGAGAGAGAGAGAGAGAGAGAGAGAGAGAGAGAGAGAGAGAGAGAGAGAGAGAGAGAGAGAGAGAGAGAGAGAGAGAGACAGGAAGAGAGAGAGAGGCGTGAGAGAGTTTGGGAGGAGAAATGAATTTGGCGTGTTTCGCATATTATGTACAATTTAAAGATTATATATGTGTATATACAAATGTCTATAAATATATATCGTAACCTTTAACTACGAACCACAGTACCTATGGGAAAACGTAATAAAGTTGAGTATATACATGAAGAGATGGTGGTACGAGGAGGTCTCAACGCACTCATACATTTAAATAATAGCACTTGTTTATATAACACATTTGGAACAACATATGTATGTATTTAATAGTAGTTATATACTTCAAACCTTACTTGAGTATATATAGATATAAATAGGCATTTGCGTGACCGAGCGCCGAGGCAAAGTCTTGCCACTTTCAGTACAACAGAGAACCTCTCGTGGATATATTTGCCGCACATGCAAGAACTTCCAAATCCCGCAGACACAAAGTGAATATTATAAATGTCGCTCGCGTACCAACTGGCACTGAACTTGCCTTAAACGAATTAAAGCGGGGGCGAGATGAGTCCGGGGCAGTGTACATAAGCAAGATGGGGGTGCCACAGTCGCTAGGCCAAAAGCTCACGTTGTGTCTCTGTCTTCCTCTTCTTCCCTATCTATCTACGTTTATCTTTTCTGAATAAGCCAGGTAGAGACTCTCATTCACGCTATTTGCCGGTCACTCATACTTCGGTTGATAATCCCTTCATTTTCAATGTCTTTGTCTTCCTTTCTGAACATGACTATGTGAACAAACTCTGAGCTACGCCTCAATCCTGTTCACAATCTCTCACTCTTTCTCTTGTATAGATATTTTCTTGAAGTTCTATGGGACACGAAACTATGTATAACATGGTAAAGGAACTCCAGACTAAATTGTGTTCACGTAAACCTACTCTCACACACACACACACACACACACACACACACGCACATACAGACTCACAGAAAGATGAATATCACTGTACTTCATTGTTAGGTAATAAGTAAGCTGTATATACGGTACATATAAGAACGTATACAATTCACGTAAACCCAAATCCAATCCTATCCCAATGACGAACGAATTCTGGAGTCTGATATACCCGAAAATGTTGGATCTCTTGCGATCTATGAGCACAGAAATTATTTTGAAAATTCATTGCACGTACGCCAAACGTTCCCTATAGACATACGAAAGTCTATATATACGACTTCGGTATACATATACATACTTCGATATATCCACGAGTACGCAAATACTCACATACTTATAATTCTTGTGTCTACAGATTTTAGGTATAGAGTAATTGAATTGAATTTTTTAATTAAGCCCCAGATCGATCGCACATCAGAGTAACTCAGATTCTCCAATTTCGCATGATTACAGACAGTGACACATACATATAATCGCCAGATTTTTTTCTTTTTATTCTACGGATCTCGAAGAATATTTTGCGACCATTTGAGAATGAAAATTTTTAGCAATTTATCGACACTTTCATTATGAGAGACGCAGACTTCAGAATTCAGCTAATTATATTATTTGGGAGAAGGTTGACGTGAATAAGGATTTTATAATTAACATGTATATTTATCACTGCGAATCAGTTGTTTTATCACGGTGAATAACACGGAAAATGAACAACATTATATATAAGCTACAAGCAAAGCTATTTTGTCGCAGCAAATCGATAATAACGTAAAAGCCATCGAAATAAAATTTCCCATAAAAAATTAAACGACATTTCTCATCGTTAACGAATTTAGTTAGAATTCTAGGGGACGTTAAGTGGCGTCAGAACATTCTGATGTCTTATTTCTTTTTATAATATCTGGAACCATGATCTTTTTTCTACAAATAGTCGAACAAAAAGTTCCCCCAAGTTAAGAAATTATTAGTCATAACTTTTGGTGCCTGCCATTTTATTGCTATTGTATGTATAAAAAAAAGGGACGTGAAAAAAATTCAGTTTGAACATTCTTCGTCAATTAAAAAGTAAATAAATTTTCCTCAGCCTCGACAAGCGAGTCTGCGCGGGTGATCAAAATTTATGAGAGGTCATTTTGCGAGGGAGTTGACTGTCTCTACGCGTATACAGAGATTCTCGTAACTACTGGGATCGCGACGAGCGTGAAGGGATTGTAAAATGTAAAGTAAGGTCTGTCGGTAATAATTGTGAGAGGAACTGTAGAAGAGAGAAGGATAGAATGTGGCGTATGCGTGCAACGTCGCTCAGCCACGCTGGCTACATGTTAATGAAAGGCATCCCGTTGGTACTATAACGGTATAACAGTGTGTACATATAAATATAAGCATATAAACATATATACTTATATTACATAGAGTATATAATATGCTGCTGGTATGATGGTACAGGACTTTAAATTTTAATCACGAGGGCAAATTAATTGGATATCGTTGGTTGTGGCGTGTTGATGACACGTTTCACAGTAAAGCAGTAGTAACGGTTGCGGTATTGTACAGAGAAAGTCTAGTTGCGTGTAATCACAAGTTTCAAGTCTCCGTTGGACAGCCTTGCAACTCCTGGCACCCTCAGTACTTCTCTGCCTCTTCGTTTTACCCTCAATCTATTCCCTTTCTTTCTCTTTTCCTTTCTTATGTAATTTAACTGTTGTCATTGAACAGCACCCTTTATTTCATCATGCACTTTTTATTTTGCATTTTCCAGCCTCCACTTTTTCTATTCCTTTTTCCGCATCGTAATAAATTCGCAAAATTGCCCTTTGTCTCTCGTATCGTTTTCTGCAATTATGTGCGAATACAATTCGTTGATGAATCTTTAAGGACTAATGGAATCACAACTAGGCCAAGTGCTCAACATCAAATAGAAACGATATTCGTTATTCTTCTATGTTTAGAACTTAAATTCATCTTAACACTCAAAATATTGTATATAAAAAATGAAAAGCGATATGTGATGTTAGCCCAAGAAGTAAGATCGAATTGAACGTCGCCAAATATTCGAAAAAAGTGGACAAAGATATGTGTAGTCCCAGCCGTACACGTATATCTATTTTGTACAAAACATACCTCGACGCGACTAAGCTATATACGAAGAGTAGTATGGGGAGTTTCAGTTTCCTTCCGGAAAAGCGTTGGCAAGGATCCCCTGGAAGTTGGTAGAAAAGTGAGCATGAGTGTGAGAGCGATAGGGGAAAGAGACGGTGGGTAAGACTAAGGGGGTGATGGACGTGGCAAGAGGGCGGGTGAGAGAGCTCGTAATTTCAGGCGCAAAGAAAAATAGGAAAAGAAATCGGTCTTAAACTTTATAATACCCGGTGGAACTCGTGGGGTGTGTGGGCTGAGAAGGAGGATCGGAAGAAGGATGAAAAGTTTGGACTCCCTGAGGCTAGCACAAGCACAAGCGTCCGCCTCTGGTAGTGCACAAAAGCTCCTCCAGTTTTATCATGCCATGTAGAAACGCGCGATCTTGCTTGGTGGTCCAAGACTTCAGTTTTACTCCGCGCTCGCTTGTCGGTTATGACGAACATTATTACGTATTACTGTATTTACACGAATATATGTATATAGACATATAATATTATGGCCCCAGACTGTCTCGGTATCCTCTACGTTCGCGTAACGAACGGATCTTACATTCTGTTTTTTCTCCCTCTACCCCCTCCCTTCTCCCCTCCAACTGTCTCTTCCTCGTTAAATCTTTTGCCAGAGAGCCAAGTCCGTCAGACTATTACGTGACTCTCGCAGTGCCCGAGAGATATACCCACGAATGCTTATGAAACTGAGACGAATGATGGCGTAAAAACTTTTCGTCCAAAATATATATATTAATATATCTTGGGAATAAAACTTGGAACATTTGCGACAACCAGTCACTGTACTCTAACGATGTGTGTGATTGGATTTTTTTTTTTCCGAGATATGCAGATATTTAAGAAAAATACATGGCTTTATCCACTTTAAAGTTGCCAAATTCCTTTTGGCATTTCTAAACCGAATTTCACTTGAACCATACTCTCAATTTTTTACACGAATTTAAGTGGGGTCAGCTTTACTTTGAAGATTAGACTGCAGTTAACTGAAATTTAGTGATGCGGAATCTCCATCAAATTCAGGTTACCTAAGATGAGTATAATTACCTCTCGATCATGACACACATAGATTTGATGAGACAAGATGTTAAATGCAGGTAAAATGGTTGGACGGTATAGACTACATAGATACGAGACGTTAATTCAGAGCCCTGACCCGGATACTCTTCTGCAAATCGTGCCTAACTTTGGACCAACTAATTTCAACGGATTCAGTATCAGGAAATCGCACCGGAAATTTGCTTTCCTCATAATTTGCAAAGTCTAAAGCGAATGCAAACACTCTCCAGTCGAGCAATGTATCCCGATGCCTACACGGATTGAACGAAATGTTCTTTCAAATTAAATTAACTTCTTGATTGCACATTAGTACTAATGAGGATATCAACGTATTTTCATTGAGGCTGGTCGGCTCGAAAATCATTATAAATTAAAAATTACCAGGCAAAGTGGTCTTGAAAAATTGTCGCTCGTAATATGATATTAGCTCGGCCTTGTAAAAACTATTGTTTAACAATCAGAGATTGTATATTATCTAAAGTATGAAATTTTCCCAATAACAGCTTGAGTATGATTTGTAAAGATCATTTCTTCATATCAAACAATTTGCTTCGATTTTCAACAGTCTACAGAATAACAATGTTTCTTGATTCCTCGCGTCTGGCATGTTTTCTTTCTTCTTGCATTTTTGGGTTATGCGATTGCATCGTGAATGTTGGAAGATACTCGACAAACGAATAAAAATGAGGTAATTCCAATCGACAATATAAATCTCACAATTGAATAGTTTGATGTAGTAAAATATGTAAGAGCGTGATGTCAGTTTCAACTGAAGACACTAAAGGGTTAACTGAACGAAGGTAGTCCGTCGGTGAAAGAAACGAAAAGACTTTGTAGTCTAGGCGATGAGATGGAGAGATAGGAAGAACAGAGAAATTGGTTGAAATTAGGTCTGCAAGAGGGCAGAGCCGCCGAGTCAAGAGTTGGTTACTAATGATACTTGAGTTAGCACCAATAAATTCATTAAAACTCGTGGCGAGGCTTGAGAGGTGGAAGAGGAAGATAATGGTGTTACCGTGTTATCGCGTTACCTGTATTCTTACATTTTCTACATGCTCGGGCATCCCTTTTGTTCCTCTTTGTACATAACTTATACACCGAAAGGGAGTTTCAAGTATAAAAAGATTTCGATCGATGGATATAAGTCTATATATATATATTTATATACACATGGAAGTACATGACATGAAAGGTTGAAGGAAGGAAAAACTTGACTTTTTTTCTGCAGAGTCTTTTCATTGCCTATTGTAAAGCCATCTGAACAGGATAGTGAAAACGAAATAGACAATTGAAAAGAGCTGTAGTGCATTGAGTCTGATGAATGAAAATATTCTCAAGACTACCGTACCGTTTTCTTTTTTCTGTTGTTGTTTTATTTTTCTTATATTAAGTTTTTGTCGCCTTCACCTCCGCAGCTTGTAAATGCATGTAGTTTTTTCACCTCTGAAATAACTTTATTAAATTTGTAATCGTGCTCGTTTGCAGATATTCACATATTTATAGCTAATTGGTTGCATATGTATACACATAAATATACTTCTATAAACTAAAAATTGTGGAATATACAAAGTGGTTTTAAGCTCCACAGATACTCGAACGAATGAAAACTGCTCGGTGCGAAAGTTATAAAAGCTTCCATTTTCATTTCTATAGCAGCTTGAGTTCATCCCGGAAAACTCTATTCAACGATGACCCTCGTTCCTTCCTGACTCCTCCATGCACCCTCACTACTCATGTCGTTGTTGAACAGGCCAGAAATGGCAAAGGGGCTCGAAATGTTCTTCGTGCACTCTCATTTGTTAGCTAAAAGACAAGGAAACCGAAATAGACGAGTATACATCCTTTATATATAGCCATTGGATGAGCAAATGTCATGGAATTTGAATGGTAAAATGAACAAAAAAGCTTTATAAAATATAAGCCTAAGAGACTACCAGTTATGTACATTTTTGATTCCTCTCTTTCTCTCTCTATCTTTTTCCTCGCGATATCTTGCGTGACGAACCTCTTTTTATTTTCTTGCAATTTCCATTCTCAATTAAGTTTTGTATGTACTTTATTGACGAAGATGACAACAGCTGATTTATCTCTTTTTTCTGACTTACGGCCTCCGTGTTAACCTCGCAAGAGAATAGAGATCAAGATAATGGGTAAGTTAAAGCTCCGGTTGTTTTACTACTTTTTGGAAAATGCTTCAAGGGTGTGAACAAAAAGTACAAGAGGTACAAAACGATATAGAGATAAAGATAAGGAATCCTACTCGCTAGTGTAATCCTACTTTGTGAGAAAAGTAATTTTTTTTTCTTCATTCACTCAACAAAAGGGTCATTTGGTAAAGAATATTTCTTTGAGTTTGCACTGTCTATACACAGAAGGCAAAGAAATTGTGATTTCATTAAAAAGTAGAGTAAATGTTGTACAATATGAAATCATACTCGAGTGTATATGTTCTCCACGATTTGAATGAAAAAATCTTGGTAAATAGAAGCTGGATTTTACTCGACCTTATTGCAATTATTTTACATGTAGCAGTAATGTGATATCTTTCAAAATGACACGAATATGCTTCGAGAATAAATCAATTATACATTCAAGTCCTTTATTCCAGACTTTAAAAGTAAGACAGAAGGGAGAGTGGAGATGAATTAACAAAAATCGTTCTCAAAGTATTCTCGGTTTTTCTTGCTAACACGCCAATTTGAAGAAGCTCTTTTCGTTGATGATAAATATTCAATTTTAATAAATTGACGCATTGCAGAGACGGTCTCTTTCATTACAGGTTGTTTGATGTTTTCCGTCTAGTGTAATTAAACAAATCCTCGATTAGTACGGAGAAATTGTACATAAGACATGCTTGAAGTATCCACAGTCACGACTCACCCATTAGGGAATATCAAGGATCAAAGACACGGGGTGATATGGTGAAGACCAAAATCTTAAACCGAATATATGATAGGGTCTTGAAGATCCGTCAACAGCTTGAACCCGCTAGTTTAACGTTTGATGAGTTGCAAACTCAGTTATCGCCTCGTGTGGTGAAAACAGTTCAGTCGTAATTGCCGAATATGCTTCAACAGATTTGTGTGTATATTGGAGACTTCAGTATTAGAATTTAATGTCATCCGGTGACCAGCTGTCCCACTGAAATATACGACTGTCGTTATTTGAGCACTGAAGTTTGAGATTCTGTGAATTCTCATTACATGCGTTTCGTTTGACCAAGGGGTTATCCTCCACCCGTGAGAATGCAATTTGCTGCTATCACTAGTACAATTTAGTCTTTATAGTTAAAGTTTGGTCAAGATGGAATGTTTAGAAATTTTACTCAATTATTTTCTTTACAGTTAGATTAATGTGTAAAATTATATGAATTTATTGTATGTTTACTGTGATCGCCAAAACAGTGGGTTTCATCAAATTTGTTAAATTTTATTCACAGATGAATGTAAAAACTTTCACGCCAGTCTTGAATTTTTATGCAATATATATTTTTAAATCGTTATTTGCAACTTTTATTTACACTATTTATTTATAGTTCAATATTTCACGTTATTCCTAATGTTTACCGGTTACCTAAATTCTTAGAAACTATTGACTTTTTGTAATAAAATAAATCAGTTTGGAATATAAGAAATCAAGGTTGTAGGTAATAATTCGAATGAAAAACGATAGAATAGTGAGCCCAGTTGTTGAACAGCATGAGCAAGAAGTGAAGAGAAAACATTCGTTAAATACGTGACCGTGAGAGGTAACCAAATATCTCTCGTAGCACAGGGTTAATGGCGAGGAGTAAGTCATCCAGACATACGGAGCAATGTACCACACGTAGGAAACACATCTAAATAATATGTATATGACAATGGAGAATTAACAGCCAGACAGTTCACAGTGCTCGCCAAGGTACAATGTCATATGGTATACAATTTCCGATATACATATATATATATAATCTTTTGTATGGTTGAGAAGCAGAAAATAGAAGTTGTTTGAAATGAAATATGGACAAAACATTATTTAGAAAAATGAGAGAATTGAACAGAGAGAGAGAGAGAGAGAAAGAGAAAGGAAGACAAAAGAACGTTTAATGGATAAAGCAAAAATGGCAACAGAATTAACTTTGACGCTTGATGAGAGATGTTTTTTTTTTTAGTTTTGCGTGCGTACTTTGAGATGGAAAGAAAATCACGAGAACAAAGATTTCTGTTACAGTCTAGCATACATGTATTATATTTGTTCCATGTACGTTCAAGTGCAGAATGTGATACATATATTCACATAGAGTTCATGTGTATGTATGATACGTATATGTATATATATATAGCAGAATATAATACTGTATAGCGAAGGAACGAACAAAGAGAGGTAGAAAGAGTGGGAGGAGGGGGGAGAAGAACGCTATGAATAATTTTCAGACGGGAAAACAATTTAGGAGTCTGGAACTCGAGGCTTCCATGACTCCCTGGCATCCGGCTTTTTGGGAATACTTTGGGTCCCGATGCGGTTCTCAACTGGTTTACGCTGGTATCGTATATACACACAACTATCATGGTACTTCGTTATATCTGCGGGAATCCCAGTCAGATGAACAATCTATAATTCAAAAGTAATCTCAAATTCTCATAAATAAGTCACTCTGAATTGGAAAGCAAAACGTTCGTTGAGAACTTGGATGAACGTTTTTTGTGGAATATTTTGATTATGTTATGGATTACATTATCTAGAGACGCGGCAGCGTCTTGACGCCAAGTATAAAAAGAAAGTGTTTGAACGGGCAAGGCTAGTCGCGCCGCGTGTCTATACTCGACATTCGGCCTTTTTCCGTTACGTTTGAACTTCAACTCGATGCCATTTTTAGTTTACAGAAAGTAATTATATCAAAGATTCAAAATTCAAATATTTGAATAAAATATTTTATCAAAATATCGAAATTAAATAACCGTTTAATTGTATTGGAAATTTTGGTCGTGAAAAAAATGACCTCGAGTTCATAAGTTCGTACATATTTATTGCATTCAATGAAAAAAAAGAGCAATATGTTACGTGATATGAGAGCACGTAACAATTAGTACCTGCCATTCGATTCAAATTACTATGTGCTACCATAAATAAACGTGTCACAATACCGTGACCCACATTTACCCAGAACTCGAAATGATTGTGGATATGGTTTCAGGGAGTATTTGCAAATGTTATCTGAAACCAATAATCGATTTTCATTACACTGCTACAGTAAACAAAACAAAAAAGTAATGGACAAACATTTCTAGTGACAGTATTGCAGCAAAATTGCCAGAGTACTTTCGTTTCAATGGCATTCGGAAGGGTTGAAACTCTGACTTATAGCATTCTTGGTAAGTTTTGAGTGGATTAGTACATACTTCGAGAACAGTGTTAAACTAACATTCCTAAGCATTAAAACTTAGTATTAAAGGATAAGAACTCACAAAGTGATACGGATCAAACATAAAATTATTATTTATTCTCCAATTGTTATGATTTATTTGTGTATAAGTAAATTGTATTTTCATTCATTTGTTCATAAATTAAAAATGCAATAAATTTGAGAGATGCTAAAAAAAATCTATACAGAAGAATAAAGTTTATGATACAAATAATGAAAATTTTATTTTCCAAGGAATAATGTGGTGAGGATTTTTGAAGTGTCTCATCAAGACTTAAAGTAACAGAATGGGAGAGAGTCCTTCTGTCTAAAAACCAAAAAAAAATTATAAAATAAAATAGAAGACTCGAAAAACTCATCCGGTGTATGGCAATGACTATTGCATGCAAGAGAGGAACTTTCACGGTTGGCGAGAGTCGTTCAAGTGCTGGCGAAATATCGTATTCTATCTCCGTACAGCCGGTGTGCTGCACACACACCCCCTGGGGTATACGTGCCCCGAGTTCACGGTTCTACAGAATTCACGAAGCTCGAGATTATGTTGGTCGACTCGTTACACGATCTCCTCTAACAATCTATATTGCTGCTACTGCTGTTACTGCACACGAGAACCGAGAGTTTATAATACTATTCTCCCAAGTTCACTTCGTATTAAATTTAAAATTCGTATATGCATATATATACTTCTTTCATTGAAAGCCAGAAGGACCCAAGTAGCGCTTTCCAATGCTAAGTGATTCAGAGCCCTGGAGTTCGAACAATTTTTTAAAATCCAGTATAATGTGTTGAAGACGAAAGCTTTAACCGTCTCATTCATTTGTTTGAACGAAATTACCAATTACTGCAATTTATTCAACATCAAATTTTATTCCTAAATATATAATCGATACTAAAACACAAAAAAAAAAAACGTTTAAAAATTGAATGTGAACTACCGCAACCACTGGGAAAATGGTTATAGAAACGGTAGCATTCCACAATCCCACCGTACTTGAAAGGGTTTATTATAATCAACGGTTGAGAAAAGGAACAACAACTTCCTTTAATGTATTTCAAAATTCTATACAAAAACTATTTTTACTTAGTTCATCTCGATAAAGCGATATGAAACTGGGAGTGAAAAACAAAATTGAATGAATTTATTTGAAATTTGAATTAATTTTTCCAATTCTGTATTTGATGTTTTTAATTATTTAAATAATTGATATGTAAAGCTTTCAAAGGCCCAATTTTTTCCTATATTACTCCTTTCTCATGGACATACGTATTAATTTGTACCGAGCCTACGAACATTGAAATTTATGTTTTATGAGCGATTTCGTCAAAAAAAAATGATCAAAAGTAAGGGACGTCAACCACACCATATCTTGGGTATACAATTATGTCACCTCTTTCTAAAAGCTATTACCTTGAGCTGTGCATCTTCAGAATGTGCTAAAAAGCGACAGACACTGTTTATTTGAGAACAAGGTGCCTGAATTATAACAAAGGCAAGGCGGATGATTATGGCTGACCAAGTAGTGACCATTACCACTGGTATGGCTGACCGCGCTTTGTGCTCACGATTCCCTTGCCCTGTGTGTATATCTCAAATGTCGCAGTGACGAGAAACAGTTTCTACACTAAACGTCGTTTCTTTTGGTCTATGTCAACTTTAACGAGACACTCTTAATTATGTTTACACTGGAGAAAGGACGCTGACAGTATTGTTATTATTTAGCGCGGAAAGAGTTTACGAATAAACCCTAAGAAAAATTCATTCAAAATTTTTAATAGTCAAATAGTCCCTTAGTGGTTCTTCGTTGAAAAAAAAACAGTTTTAAGAATAACAACACACTCTAATGAAGGAAACATGAACAGATATAGGGAAATGAAAAAAAAATTACCAGATGGTGGAACAGAAAAATAGAGACAGCCAGAAAGTGGGCTGTTTGGGAAAGACTAAACTTGTTGGACGAATCGCTCGTTCTCATTCGCTCGCTAGAATCCCCCTACGTCACGCAGATATCCGATGTTTTCAAACGCTATCGTTTAATTATTCATGAGAGCGTGCGTCAGACTCATTTTCCTCTCCACTTTCTCTATCTCTCTATTGCTATTCCTCTTTCTCTTTTTGTATATATTTTCCGTATGTCTTTTCAATCGCTGTTTCCCAATGAGCTGTACTACATACCACAATATGAAACCACTGTTTATATAAAATGGACCAATACCACACAAAAATTGAAAACGCTTCAGGCCAAATCTCCACCGGATCGTATATTGTACCACGAAAACTACGGCCATGGCAACAACGACGACGACAGGGTAATACGAATCGCGGCTTGTTTTTAAATCCGCTTGAGGGAGATCGACCATTTATCATTCGGTATTCGCTGAAACACGAATACAACAAAACAGTGAAGGCAACGCTGCAGCGATAACTTTTTGTGTCTAAATCTGTAAAGAAACAAGTTGTTGAAGGGAAAAAATGAAAACTTCATTCGTTCTTTTTTACAGACAATTTTTTAGTGGCAGGGTCGTACATACTAGAAATCCAGGTTTCATTTTTGCACAATTTTTGACTAACACTATTAACATAAAGGCCCTCCTAGCTTTAACGACGATTATCAGAAATATTAATATTTGGAAATAAAAAATGAATATTCCCATGGCCCCGTTTTCACGATGTTGATGACAATCAAATGCATGGATTACTGGCAAGATTTATATAACAGATGCTGTAAGAATGTGCATTAAATGTGTCTCGAAAAGCAAAAGAGTTTCCTCTCATTTCTTCAATATTTCATACATTTTTCAATATTTTGAATAAATGATTCCTTTCAGTATCTGTTGATAAATTTTATGAAATTTAATGAAGAGGATGGTGAATGGTTGGAGGGCTGAAGTGGCGAGTGGGTCGATTGCAGTTTACGAAATCCGGTGGTTTGCGCGCAAATTGGATGTTATCTCTCAGCAGCTGGGGATACGGAGCAAAACTCTGCTCGCCACACCCACTTATCCTGCGAGATGAGAACTTTAGCCACAGTACAGCGTCAGAAAGAGAAATAGATTAAGAGCTAAAGAGACGGGGCGAAAGAAAACGACTCTCAACGTTAGAAAGAAAAAAAAATTGGAAGTGAGGATGAATGACGAAGAGAAACGTAGTAAATAAGAGAAAAAACGAGAAAGACAGATGCCGAGTTGTATCTGACGATGTTGGTATATTAAAAACCACAAGGCTCTTGCATCAGGTTAGTCCAGGTATCATCTCTCAACAGAACATCGAGCAATCCTCCCCGACTTCAGAAAGCTTTAGACGTCACAGTTACAGCAGTTTCTGACATACTGAGCTCTCCAGAGACATTCTTTCGCGTTCCATAATTATTTTCTTGGATCTTTATCCATCGGATTTGTTACTATCTAGTTGCAAGCAATCCAGTACGTCGATTTATCGCTCTATCCATAGCTTCGCTTGAAATAATAATAATAATAATAATCATCATCATCATTATAACACAAGACTTTTCGATCGTCAATAAGGGCAAGTAATCGAAAATATATTGTCAACATATTTATATTATCGTTATTAGTATGATATTTACGTTGTATAAAAATAATGGAATTTAAGTTGGTGCTCACGTTAGGTGTAATGATAATACAGGTTTTATGTTAAAGTAGATTTGCTACGAAAGAAGCCGCACCTTGAAGTGTTTTATCAAGTACGATGTATTCCAATAGGAAATAAATATAACATAATAAATCCAACCCCATGATAGCCTTTATATATTATCAAATTCGAATGATTTGCTCGTTGATTCCGTATCATCTTTTTAAATTCAGGCTTTACGCAACTCACCTGTTACTATTTCCTCTGTTCCTCTCACTACGTAATATCTTATAGTTAACACAGATACCGGTTATATCGATCACTATATATTTCAAGATTCTTCCGGCCACCATTCTCTAGCCACTAACATACTCTCATGATCTTATATTCATATAGTATACTGAAAAAAAAGTATATCAGGATAGACACGATACATAATGTAGATGCAAGGCACATACTATGTTGTACTAGTATTGTAGTCCGTAATATGCTTCGTACAGTATAAGTACAATGGGGGTGGAAATCTCGCAAGCCTCTCGCGGCAAGTTGGTCGCAAGGCGGAAACTTTCGATGCTATATATCTCGTTCCCCTGCCACCTTAGACATATACACAGGTAGCAACGTTCTCTCTCACTTTCCTCGCTTGCCTTGAAATCCCTAGCAAAACCCAAAGTTGAGGTACACCGCTTAGGGCGGCAAGAGATGACGAAGAAGCAAGTAAGAGTCCTGGAGTTGAGAGGGTTGAGAGGGAAGGGAAGCACTTGCAGGAGCACGTTGCAAAGTTTTGCACTCGAACACGTCTCGGGGAAGAGAAAGAGAGAACGATGGGGTTTTTGAAGAATTGAGGAGTCGCACGACAGCGGCCGGCGGCGAAGCGGAGAAATAGAGAAAGATAGGGAGACGAATGTAAAAAGAAGAAACGATTGTTATAGTAAGACTTGGATAGACGGGGTAACGCGAAAGAAAGAGAAGAGGTTTAAACTAGAATGAGAGGGTTGAAAAAAAGATACTGAAGGAAGTGGAAAAGAGAGTAAGGTTAGATAAAAGGTAAAACCGACATCCCGACTAAGGGACAGCAGAAAGACAGTCGGGAATTCTATTTGTTCAGGGTTGACGAAGTTTATACAGTACGCTATCCTGTTCTTGTGTATAGATAGAAACATACATAAAAATTACCTAAACTTGTATATACATATACTTTTTTCTTTTGCCAGATAAATCTCATTAATATTACATACATGTTCATAACGTAATGCCACATTTCGTACTTGAATTGGTGACGCGTTATCATGTCAAAAAACGATATAACAGAAGAATATTTTTTCGTCCGCCTTTTCGGAAGGCCGAAAGCGGTGGAAAAGTTTCAGAATAGTAGCCATGTGTACTTGCAGCAAACAAGCAGCATAAAAGAGCGTAGACTGAAGTGACAATCACGCCTCCTTAAGCCAATACAGCCAGAAAAATGGTTGTCGGATGCTGGAATAAATATTCCACGAGTTAATGACAACACGCTGTCTATACTTAATGTATTTTCATTTGAGTCAAGCACAGGAGGCGATATAACTTTTAACTATGCGGTATTGTCGCTGGTGGTTGTCGAAGGCAGCTCCGTGGTACGAGATCCTGATGGTCGTGCGGATGTGGAAATCGATGTTTTTTTACACAAGGTATTTTAGAGACAAACCAGCCATGAGAAAAGCACTAACGAACAATAGGGAAAGAGAGAGTGAGCGACAGAGAGATCCTCTCCAAGCCAGACGTTGAAGCCCGAAAGCTTTTACGTCGTGTTCGAGGAACGAGGCAAAGGATTATACGAGGCTATTAAGGCCAGCAGAGTGGATGGGAAGAGGGTGGGAGAAAAAGAGAAAGAGAAAGAAAGAGATAGATTGGAAGAGTGAGCAAAGCACCAACGCGATGTGACAGGCTCGAAATTACTGCCGTGGAGCCGATCAGTAGCTACTTTCTACTGTGTTCTCTCTTTATTACACTTTTTGACGAAGTAGCTTTACCAAACTCTTTTCCATCTTTCAACTTACTCTGACCCTGGAAAAAACTCAATGGTGAGAATTTGACTCTCCTTGAATTTGTTAAATTTACATAGTTCCGAACTTTTAATCGTCGTTCACATTCACAGACAGATGACAAATACTTCCTGCATAACCTTTCTCGATTGACTCTTACGACTTTGACGATAAAACATATTCTGAAAAACGGAAATTCAAATTATGATGCGAGAAATGTTTAAACCATGAAGTAAAATAATGGACTAATTTATAAGGTGCAAAGTTCTGCGATAATATTAAGGAGTACTCTCTTGAATTTCTGAATTCGAATTTCGATTAGAAGCGAAGTAGCATAGTTAGTATACACATAGCGACAACGGAGCTGCAATAGCACTTTCTCCTGGCATCGTATTGCCACGGGACCACTAGGATTTTATTACATCAGCTAGATAGGGTTCGTTCGCTCACTCGAATTCTCTCAAACCACAACTTGGCTAAAAGAGGATCATATACCTCTCGTGGATCTTCGACGTTATCATAAAACTGTAATGAGCAATCCTATAAGAGACCGAGAGAAGGAAGAAAATCATGGTCGAGTATCATCTCCAAGTGTTTGAGCATAATCTATAGGTGAATGCAGCCAACTTTACTGATTCCCTTGAAACCATTGACCCATTCGTGAATTTGAAATGAAGACCCGTATAAGATTAATAATAGGTTTGGGGAATGAACAATTACTTGCTTTATGGAGGTTTTCGATAGACGTGTACGTGACGGAATCCTAATTTCTTGTCTATTTCGATGCTGAAAATTTATCATCCATTTTATAGTGCTATTAATTGATTCCTTTGTTTCAAAGTCATCTCTGCTGTGGAACCGACCACGAAATATTCTGTTTACTATAACATCAGTTGAAAGAGAACGTGTTCGAAAATTATCGTTGTCTACGCTCTTGGTAGCTTGTCTCACGTCCATACTCTGATATGAAAATATGCACGGACAGAATCATAAACAAGTATACCATCGTTATCCTTGTACTTTTTCTCGATTCCGAGAGTGCCGTTCGAATTCTCAACAAACATCCATGGCGCATGCTTCCCTGTCCCGAACCACCTGCCTCCGCTTGTTTTTCTCGATATTCTCTCGAGTTCAGTATCCCGTTTACTTGAATTTCGTGCGATTCGAATTCGAAAAATGCTTATCCAACAGATCTAGAGCTAGAGAAGAGAGAGAGAGAGAAAGAGAATAAAAAGAAGAGATTAAGAGAGAAAAAATGATCAGCAGACAAAGCCCCATGTGGTAGACTCAGTCCGGCATGATGTCATTTCGATTGTTGATGCTGATTGAAATTACGAATCAGGAAGGAGAACATCGTGGACTTTAACTCTCTTCAGCCGAAAATGATCATTTTGAACGAGCTGTGTCAAAGAAGAAGAGAATGACATTCTAGTTTACTGCTTATTCATAATGGCATCTGCTACCAGTTTCTACATTTTTCGACCACAAGAACCACTTCATTTTTCCTTTTTTGCATACAGGTCTGCGCAATATAAACGCTCGTATGCTGCAAATTTCCGCAAAAATGCGTCTCATTTTTTATATTTTCCTTCTTAGCATAGCAAAAGTAAAACTCTTTGAGATTGTCACCGCGCAACCTGACAGCCACACTGGTATAGAGCTATTTAACAAATATCCATATAACGACATATAAAAAACCTGTGTCCCTAGATCAACCACCTCGCGAAGGCATGTTGGTATCCATACCGTCATATTAACTGTACATCGATTCAACGCCGAGAACCAACTCTATCTGTTTAGTTTGACAAATGACAATACATATTTATGTTTCGCAGAATGGCTGAATCCAAGAAACGCTTGACCTAGTCTCTCGTTCGTTTGCGGATCCTGATACCATCGCACCACATGAGAAGATCCGCGGAATGCATGCATTCATTATATTCGTGTACCGTGAATGCATATTGAACATTTTACATAACTATACGTGGATAGGGTATACATGTGCGTTATATTTATATCATATATATATGTCCCGATGAACATACATACATATGTTCTATACTGTAAATGCATCTGCAGCCTACTATGTGTACACAAAATATTGCTACCTCATCCATATTCACATATTTGCACCCTTCTCACATATGCATACTTTCTACCTTCTATAGAGATTTCTACAATCATACGTGTTAACAATTCTACCCATCGAGAGTCCGCAATCTTATCGGAGCATTTATCTTTTCAATTTATTTCTCAAAAAAGTTATCAACTGGTCAAAGCACAGTGAAATTTGCAAAATTTCTGCTGCGTCGGAACTAGCTTATCAGGCCCAGCCACAACGTTTGTCGAGTCCGTAATACCTCGTATATTGTGACCATGCGGGTCACCTTGACTCGTAGAATGATATCGGAGGCTTAAGACACATCTGCTCATGTTGCTAAAAGTGCTACAATAGAAATTTTGCACCGTATAACCATTCCGTCTGGGCATGTACCGTCTTACAGAGCTTCACGCTCCACTTACGCAATTCAATTCTCGACAGCGTTTTCTATACTGATAGGATTGAATCGTCATGTGCACCTACATTCGGACATAGTTTCTGGATAGAAAA
Source organism: Campoletis raptor (assembly GCA_948107755.1). NCBI lineage: Eukaryota > Metazoa > Arthropoda > Insecta > Hymenoptera > Ichneumonidae > Campoletis > Campoletis raptor. Next base: position 18,203,652 of record OX403622.1, read on the forward strand.
GTGACATATTGGTTCAACGAAATAAAATATTTTATTTTTATTTTTTTATTGCAAATTAATGAATAGAGCAATGCTTTTTCTTAACACCATCTCGCGAAGAAATTCACTTGAAGACAAGTGAGGGTTGTGACTGCGACCTCTGGGAAAATCCAACATTGATATCCCTCTGCGTCTTCGTCCTTCAGCAAGTTGGCAAGTAAGTTAGTGGAAAGCACACACCCACGACCACTCGTGAACATGCCCTCGTCTTCCCTATATATATCTGTCGTAAACCCGAATAATCAGCCAGTGGATCACTCCAGTACAGTGAACATCCCTCGTATAGAAGCGACTGAGGACAACGTATTATGGCAGATTGGAAGCGATAGAAACCCAAGGGTAATGCTTAGCTGCGTATATATATACATATGTGTTTAATATCGTACGTATTACATATTGTATATGGTTTATCAACAGCTAACTGACACGTTTGTATTGTTCTTCACTTCTCAAATCGGTTATCATTCAACCTCACTCTTATTTTCTTCGTAACCTAGGTGTCTACCAGGGAGCGAATAGATTGCTGGATAAAATGCAAGAGTATCATACTTACCTTGAAGATTAAAACTCTCCTCTCGCAGGTACACGCTAAAACCAAGTGCGTTATTGTTAACACACTTCGACCGTCTTCTGTACTTAACGCCGTAAACACACTATAGTCTTTTGTAATCACTTTTTACACGTGGAGAAAGTGACTACAACGCTTAATGTGTGTTAACAATAACACACTTGGATTTAGAGTGTATTCATTTTCAAAAACTGTAAAAAGTTCCCTGCAGATTTTCCAGGGAATACATTATATAACCAGTCAAATATTTGCAAAAGATCAATAGGTCAATGATGTTCTACTTCGGAACAAAAGAGATTATGTCGTTGTTCAATAGTCGACCAGTATCAAATAATAGACTTGTATTCCGAAGTTATTGTCTTTATCGGATTGAACTTATATCCACGGTCTATTGCTATGTTTTAATCTAGCATTGACTTACAGTTGAACAAGTCTAAACAACGTTCTTTGAACCTGCAATTTCTCCTGAAGACCGCACTTCTTGAGAAGGTTCTAAAATATATGGTTCAATCTCATGCCGTTTATCACGGCTTCTGGTGTTCGTTGAACGATAAGACCATCCAGATAGTGTGGCCACGTGATTTCCTTGATACCTTCAGTGTGAAAACGTGCCGAAACACACGGGAAATCAGCAAATAGCCTTGGTTTCGTCAGACGAGTAACCGTTCTTCGAAGCTAATAAGAGAAGCTTCAGCGGTGGCCGAATTGGCCTAGCAAAGGGATGCAAGTTTCATCAAGATCACCAAGTACTTTTCTCGGTGTAGTTCGTGCAGTAGCGTAGGGTAAAGCAACTATGGGACTACGGAGCTCTTTTCCTCCCGCTCACTCGCGTGTTCACATAACGAATAGATTGAGATCTTTGGAGATTCTCGGAAGGTTTCCCCCAACTTTGGACTGTCGCACAGACCGAGAGTCTAAAGTCGGGATTCACGCCAATTTAGAAGTTTCTCCCTGCTGCACTACGGTACGGATAGACCGGAAAGTATCTCATGTATATATAACATGCTTTTGCTTCAACTCTGACTTAAGAAACCTGTCGAGTTAAAGGAACGAAGAGAGCACTTTCTTCGAGAGCTTTACCGGCGACCAGACACATAATTACGGTTGGAAGACTTAGCGAATGATGACGTTGCCATCCCGTCTGACTAATATGACACTTCTGATCAATTAAATAAAACCGAATTTTGAGTGGAATCAAACTTCATTGAACTGTCTTGACTGTTAAAAACAAAATAGACCCCGTAAATGTTCAACTTCATATTCTGACCAGTTTCTTAGCTTATTTGGTAAAAATAAGCCATTTGAGGAATGTATCACTATATCCGAAATCAAATCATCCGTCTATCTTCTCAATACCGAAGAAAACACTTTGCCCTCTGTTGAATTAAAACTTAACAGAGTTAGTTACACGTGGGAGTGCCTATATATGAGTACAAGTTCTTGCATCTGCCTCCCCCGTACATCACCCTACTTTCCAGCTAACATTCATCCATTACTTCTCAATTCGCGAAAAGTTTTCGCAGCCAGCTAAGAATCGGTAAGTAAGTTTCTACTAAGAACGGAGGCTTTTTTATTCGACCAGGTTTTGCAACAATGCAAGTGAAGCCTTTCCACTCCATTCTGATTTGCGACTTCTGAATTGTGGTTTGAATGCCATAACAATAGCAGAGAAGCAAAAAAACCGTCATAACGTGACGCGACGATGGAATAACAAGTATACAAGCACAGAATGTGTAACAGCATGGTACGTTGAGGCAGTGAAAAGGTGGCAGGAACTTCTGTTCGGCATGAGGTGAACGCACCAGCACAACGCACAATTGTGAAAAACGATCGTATATATGATCGGATAGATGTCGAGCGTGAAAGCCACCGATAAATCTTGGCTTTAGTGTCGTTCCATTCCTCGTGCATCTCTCTCGTCTCATATGTTCAGCCGAGGCCGCCCCTGCTGGCTCTAAACCAGAGCGAATTCAAACGTAACCTCCAATATCTATGTCTATCGATATGAAATACATGCTCAACATCTACATCTGCTCAATGTCTGCACATGTATATAACTGAGGCGTGGATGTTTCGCATCGTTACATTGTTCGATCCTCCGGTTTCTCGTCATGTAACACTGTTATGACAATGACCAGAGCCGTTATTTTGGTTATTAACGAGACGTTAAGCCACCCTTACGACAACCCTGTATCATAGAAGCCTTGCATATGCTCACGCGTGGATGCGGTCGTAAAATTTGTTGTGTACTTTCATTCCAACTATGTATCACTCGCTCCTACGCCATAAAGCTGCATCAGCATCATACTCATCATTCTTTCAGTAAAACTCATCCAGAATCTTTTAATTGACGATAAAAACCAAAGTTCCATTACACTGGATTGACTACATGTAAATTATATTTCGCAAACTATTAAACAGAACAATTTTTATGCTTTTCTATAAAAACTTCTTCATCCATTTAAATACTTTGAACACAACGCATGACTTTTTGGCTCGTAAGAAAATAATATTTCTACACTACTTGTAAAAAATTTCGTCAAATTTATTTTTAAAAGTAGTCCTAGAAATTTGTTTGAATGAATAAAAGTGGGAGGAATAAATTACTAAAAAATGCAATATTTGCAATATATTTTTTTACATTATAGTTTTTGCAACGCTGAAATAAATGTAAAAAATATACGTTAAATACACCGGATAATCAGTAGACGAGGCAGTGGCTTGACGCCAAGTACCAAAAAGAATGTTTCATTACTGGAATATTGCAACGAGATGTTACAGCATGTGGTAATGGGGTGCTGGTTCAATTGCACGGTGAAATGCGACCAGCAATAAAACCATTTTTTAAAGTCTTCCGCGATGGTGAGTGCAGAGGATCGTAAAGGTGATAATAGGTTTTTTTTTTATATCATCGTAGACGTCGAGACTACACGTGCTTGACCAGTCCCCAGGACTTGTGCCTGTTGCCTATCGATGTGAACCCAACCCTATTTGTGGTGACGATGCCAACGGGAATTCTACAGGTAGGGCGAATCATCGTAAAAGACGAAGTACAAGTACACCAACTGCGCTATACAGTCACTCTGTAACGTGCGTTCATAGCTACCAGCCGCGAATATAAGTGTGGATACAATGTGTGCTACATACACTATACAGAAATGATTCGAGGGTCCAGCTGATGCTCGTAAAACTCATATAAAAACAATTCCATCACGGACCACGTCATTCCACTACATATCCAAGTATCGTGTGTTCGTTTGTGAGTTTGATGCAACATATATCTTGCAGCGGAGTGTCAAAGTACCTTCTTTCTTTACGTGTGCATGCTTCAGCTATACTTTTTCACTTCTTTCTGCTAGTTCCAATTTGGTTTTATTCTCTCGTAACCAACGTCTCTACCTCGCTCTGTAGAATAGTTATCGATCACGTAATATGATCTGTGTACTTGTTTCCCTGATCTTCATTCATTACTCTCTCTTTCTTTCTAGCTATGCTCTCCAATAGGAATTTTAAATTCTCTTTTGATCCTGGAATCTTAATATCCACCAATTGCCAATGTGTGAGTTCGGCGGGATCGTTACTACGGCCACCACTCCTGTTTCCATTATTTCTTAATAATATTGGTCAAAAGTTGACATTGGTGATGTAATTTTTACTGATCTTACGCAGTAATCACTGATGTACTATTTATCAACGTCCAACGTAAAATCTTCCAACGGAGAACATACACCAACAATGGCGTATTTCCTGCAGTAAAGTGAAGTTTATGAACCTTTTCATAATATTTATGCATATTTCTGAATTCTTAATTAACAGTGCATTCAAAAAAGCTCTTCCCCTTGTAACGGTGTAACCATTTAGAACGATCACCATATATCGATTGAAAAATCTATAAAGATATAAAGATTGTATAGCTTTAAAAATGCAAGTGATCCCAATTTTACTGTATGATCCAGAATCTCACCAGCCGATCTTGGCTGACTGAAACACGCACGAAAAGACAAAGGATATGGCTGTTACGACGCCCACGTAAGCCCAAACCAACCAAAACCTCCGGAATAGTTTCCTCTGGTTCGTATAATTTTCCGTCTTCCTACGGTCTTGCGATAAGGCTTATCTAACTCGGCACAGATTCGCCTAGCTGACCCCAGTCCGGATAACTGGGCAGATATAGTCCCGAGAGCAAGTTTAGTCACAGCATAATGTGTCGACTGTGAGGGGTCATTGAACTTTATGTTTATGTACCATAGGAAAGAATATTTTTCTTTAGCAACTATTAATTACGAGCTCTCTTAACCTTCATTCAATCTCAGAAACAGTTATCTACTTGTTCGGACAATTCAATATAAAATGTGTGATCATAGTACAGTAATTATCAAAAAATAAGATGCACATTGGAGAGATGCTGCTTCAAAACAAAATCTTGATACCTTTGTGTTTCATTCTAGTCCCAAAAATGTTATCAGAATTAAAAATCCTCAATTAAAATGCAAGTGCTCATGATCCGTTGTACAGACACTATTAACCCGATGAGAAATGTTTTAATAAACGCTCGTTCTTTTCATAGAGTTTCCATACTCTTTATATGCAAAGGTGCAAACGAACTGTGAATTCATTAACGTGTAGATTCTCGGTAAACAGACCACTCTCATTTGTTGGAGGATCAAGTAAAAGAGCTGTTGGAGATGCAGGAAAAAAATGACCCCCGAGCCTAATTTGTAGAAAAGTGAATCACGTATGAGACATTGAATTTTCAGTGAAGCAAAACTTCACCAAAAACTGGCGGCTAGTTCAAGAGAAATGAAGTACGAAGGGTCACAGGAAAATGGAATAGCATTCAAAAATAACGTAAAATGAGTCAAGAGGTAGAAAGGACTTCGTACAGGTATGTGTGTGTATGCAAGTCAAAAAATTCAAAAAGGAGAGAACGAGCAAAGTTAATCAGAGTTAAAGCAAACGAGCGAATGCACGAGGTAATTAGTAGTGTCCATCAAAGTCCACGCAGAACATAGCGAGAGCAAGAGAAGAAAAAGGGAAAGGGAGAGTGGGGGAGACTGATACAAAAAGAGAAATATGCAAACGAGCTAAAGCTCCAGTCTGAAATGGAACTTATAGATTAAGATACAAAACCGTACCTGAGGTCATCGGGTTTTGTATGCTCAAAGCGTCGGTTTCAAAACGTTGGTTTTAGTCAATAAAGTACATCGCAAGCAACGTCAAAACTTTAAAATAAAAGTCACACTTTTAAAAAGTTGAATTATTATGGAAAATATGTACCAGACGTGGAAACAGACAGCAACGGGTGGGCCGTGGGTACGTGGCTCCGACGATCAGGGAAATTAAGAAGACTCGGGTAAGTCCAGTAATCAGTTGCCTGTGCCGTCCGAGTTTTTCGTAGTTTCCCTTGACCCTCGGTCAAATGTGAAACAGTAGTGCGTTAGGCAATCTGCCGATGGGCAACACTCTAAAAACGGCCTTAAATGAACACGGAAGTTAGTGAAGTTAGGAGAAAAATAAGATTGCAGTCAAAACATGAACTCGTAAAGAACCCGCAAGTTTTTCAACAGGATCACAAGAGAATCACAATATGCGGTATAAAAATAATAATATTAATCCATTGAGTCCAAAGGGGTACTAACCAAAAATTATCAACGTTACAGGAATATAAATAATCCAAAAATCTAGAATTATGACGAATCCGAAACGTACAGTTGTGTTTCCATGTGATTTCAAAAAGGCCCATGATGTTTGTTTATATAACAAGTAACTATACAGATAGATGATTCCATGGAGTGTATCGTGGGCTTAACGAATTAAGCTTTGTGTACGAAACGACTTCGTCCTGATTTATATCACGTACGAAACTAAAATGTACACCCAGCTTACTGCATATACATATGTGCTACGATTCGTTCTAGTTGTGATGAAAATTTCTGTTCTCTGATATAACACACGCTTACGTAAAAACCTCTACCGTTTTTCAAAAACCCGAAAATAAAAAAAAAGTAAACAAAACGATGGCAATAAACATCGATGTGTTCATATGTATTTATGTGTTTCTCACTTGAATCACATTTTTTCAGGACCTGAACATAGAGAAACTTTGTGCGTCTGCCCAAGCGTCAGCTCAATTCGTGTATTTCGGCAAACATTCCTACGTCACTCCTTTTTCTCTCTCCTCTTTCGGTTCTACTCTCTCTTTCTCTCATCCTCTTGATGGACAAAATCCACAAAAAAAAAAATATATATGGGCAAAGAATATCACGGACCAACTATTTGTGTGGCTATAAAACGGACTTTCGTTCTATGCCTAGCCGGATTTTATCGAATATTTCGAAAAACTGGAATGTTTGTTTAATATCTCACAAATTAGTGATGAAAACGATATGAAACTTTTTTTGAGCGTTAAAAATTATTTAAATCGACATGGCCGTCGACAGAGTTCAATAAAAGAATTCAATGATTTTTTTCATCCAAACCAGACTATGCAAAAGGATTATGCCAGACAGTACATCACACGAACTACTAAATATAAATAAATAAATAAACAAATCATGTATCGTTATGAAGAAATATAGATGTTCGTATATCACGGTTACTGTGTTGAAACTATTTCCTATCTATCATATAAAGCATTTGGAATCATTCGAGAACATTTCTATCTAACAGTCGGACCGACGTTTAGAGTGTAAGTAACGCAATTACTGATAGATTAAACTATGATTGGCATGAAAAAATATATGCACAAAATATTTTGCCCACATTTAAGCTCTCAATTATTTATACAAAGACTGTGAATCGTTGAATTGATAAAAATTGATAACACTTTACATAAATTTTGAGTTAACGTAGTACACATTTAAGAAGTTTCGTTGATTTTTAATTAACCAACTGTTTGCACCAAGAGATTTGTATAGTAATGAGATATATCACGCAAACAATTGAAGTTGCATTTTGAATACGTTCTCTCGGGTCTGCACACGGTATGCGATAATATACCACGCGATGTGCATGCATACAGTGTGCATGTGTTGCAGTTCAAGAGTGAACAAGGTTGAAGCTGAGAGACGGTAGCTTGAAATACGTACCGGAGAGGTGCATCATCCACATATGTCTGAGTGCGAAGCAAAGAGAGATGTAAAGAGAGTAAAAGCGAGATAGTCGGTTACGCGTTCTAGATAGACGACGCTTTGTATTTGCCCATTAATAGCGAACTACCATCCTGGCTCAGGCTTGCCTATTTGGAGCTGAGAAATTAGTGGAGGCGCTAATTGTATTACGTAACCTAGTTAGCGATGTGTGCACTTGGAAATTCGCTCCTGAACACCCAACATGTTCTCCTTCTACCTTCCGTTTGCTTATGATACACATTGATGTATACTATTTGGAGAATATACGTATTTATATATTCACTAGATTTATGCATACAAAAGAAACTCTAGTTTAAATATTTTTTCCATCCTTAAAACTTGCATAATATACAAATTAAAAGTTATCCATTCATTTCACTTAACAAAATATGAGAATCATTCAATCATGAAATTGGAATAAGTTTTAAATTACGAAGACCTTCGTGGAATATCTTGAATGACTATCATCGTGGTGAATCTTATATAGGTAAAGCAATGGAGGATTCGAAGTGGATTTATGTGTTCAAGGCATTGAGATAGCGGATATTTGGAAGGAAATGTGCGAACGAAGTATCGTGGGTGGGAAAAGCGAATAGGAGCGTTACACGAACATCGAGGGCTGCTCGATTTGCCTATCCACACTCCGTTAAACACGGATTAGGTAAAGAAGGCTGAAGTAACCATCGACAAGCGGACCGTGTGCGGTTTACCCCATTCTAGTCCCAAGATGGTTCCGTATTAACGACGAAGTCTTCTCTCGTTCCTTCTCCAAGCTCACATCTACTTCCACTAGTCCTTGGTAGAGAAATGTGTCTACTCCTCCATGCCTCTCATCCCCCACGCCTCTAAAAATAGAGGCATGGGAAAGCGCTATCCTGCCTTCTATATACTGCACCTTTATTCACCGAATACTAGCCCAGGGTTCGAGCAGTCCCGACAGCTCCTCTTCTCTCCTAGCTATGCGATTCTCCAAACTGCTTACGCCCAGACTCTTGAAAACATAGTCTTTGCAAAGCTTTCTTATTATGTTACTTTGTTCTCAGTCTCATTTTGGCTGTCCATCATTCTCCTAACCTAGACTTTTCAAGACCATGCATAGTCATCTGATTTCTGCACTACCAGATCACGTCTACTTTCGGTCCCCTTGAATAATTGGTAAATTGGTGTAGTCATACTAACCACAAATATTCTATATTTATATATACAATTATCAAGAAAGCAGTCAACAACTTACCAGGTGGTGGTGCACCTCGAATACACGAATGTTGTAAAACGAACCACGAAAAAACCAGTGGCCACTTCATTTTGGACCTGGAACAATCGAGCATTACATATATATGAATTTCAGAGTTTCTGGACTAAACTTTATACTCATGATACTACGTAGACGTACAAATATAGTTGTGGAATTTCTGATTCTCAATATCGTCTCGATAAAATCTCCATTACGTAAAATAAGGTTACCGGACTGAATAGACACATGAATATTTGCTTGAAATACTGAAAGGGAAGTTATTAATTTAAAATCTTAGATGTGATGTATAATTGTCTCCATCTTTAGAGAAATGGGCTTCAGAAATAAAACGTAGCAGAAATATGATATGAGGCATGTTCTCTACTTTGTGGATTATTTTGTTTTTCCTCTTCTAGAAAAATCTTTCCTGGGTACAAAATCCCGACATCTTTACAATAGGGTAGTTGTACAGAATGCTGAAACCAGTTTGCCCCGAGCTAATATCCGGATGTACGGTAAAGCGCGTTGTTTCCTCTGTTGCACGTGTCTCTTTATTTTTCTTTATTAGCGCGACCACGACGACGAAGAGGACAACAAAGCCTGTGTGTAACTGGACAGTTGAGAGGTTGGGGCAAGGAGAGGGCGTGAGTATATACGAGCGAGGATCCAAGTCGAGCGTCAATGCACTGCTCCGGGTAGCTTTTCACCAGTGCAACCGCCACCGCCCTAAACTCGTCTCCTCGCGCTCACCTCATCGCTATATTACCCACTGAGACGAAACTACATATATGCAGTACCCAGGCGGATCCAAAGAGCACCCCACAAGAATTCTACAGGAATGAGTGTTTCCAGAGAAAAAGAGAGACGGAGAACGAAGGTAGAGGAAGAAAAATGTGTAGAGATACACCTCTGCGTATATATCTACGAGAGGAACAAGCAGGAAAAATATGAGTTCACGGGCGTAGAGGGTTCAGCAGTGAGATGAACACCTGGGAGACAGTGGGAATGTGGAAAAATAGAAAATGGGAAAAGAAAAAACTTAAAGGAAAGAAACAAAGAAAGAGTGTGGAACGGTGAAGAAAAATGAGAAGGATAACGAAACACATTGGTGAGCGAGAAGAGAGTTACATCGAAGTAAAAAAAGAGCCCACGGCATCGTTTTCCTACGTTCTGAAATTCCCATCTACACCATGCACTTTCTCTGAATCCATCCCATCGCTGACCAAACCCTCATCCTTTCTTTTTTTCCTTTTGTCATTCGTTCGCCTACCCTCCGGTCTGCCTCTTCTTCCTCTTTTGTTTTGGCTCTCTACTCGACGCTCACAAATTCTTGCTTTTTTTCTCAGTTGGTGAACTTGGCGATCTCTCGTGCCTCCTTCTTTCCCTCTGTTCTACTTTTTTCGCGTTCTCCAGTCAAGTTTTTTCCATCTTCTTCTTCCTTACCAAATAGCTATGTGATGCCACCAGCAAAAACATTACATCCCACATTTCTAGATGCGTATATGTGCCATGAACACATCCCAGTGATACATTGAAAAATGTGTACACCGAAATGGGATACCAAGGTTGAATAGAACAAGATTTCAATTAAATGGCTTATATATAGTGACAATCAAACAATCGTTGTCACTGTGTACTTCATCTATTTATTTCACTTTTACGTTACTGAGAAAATTTGTGTCTAGTATCGAAAACCATCAATAGTAAGAAACTTTGTCAGTGTAAAATTTAACAAATCTAGACTCGCAAAAATTATGTTTAATTTTGGTCACGGAGTGCCCAAGACCGGTAAAAAATTTCTATCCAACTGCGTCATATCGTAGTCGAATTTCATAGTGCACTACGGTTAAAATTTTTACCTCCCGTGTACCTTCAGAAATTTCTCAAATTGTGGGGAAAATGAGAGATTGGTATCTTCCAGAATGAAAGCTCTAAATAGCCGAGATTAGAAATCCTCGAGACGCAACATTTGGCTACTTTATTGCTATAAAAGAAGAAATTTTTTTTTTTTTTTAATGGCAGAAAGCGATAAAATGATGATGCTGAGCGAGTGTGAGAGAGCCATTGCAGTTTGCTATAAATTCAAGCGTGCAATGAGATGAATGGGAACTGATAGTTGGAACAATTTGTATTGTACTAATATAAGCGTAAATTCGGTGTAACAGGAAAAAGCGCCACGGTTTACAAAACTGTCGCAAGATGTACCGAGGATATGGTTCACGAGAAGTGAGTTACGTGGGAAGAAAGTAATGCCTCGCCAGCGATATAGTCATAGAAAACATTGGGCCTTCTACGGTACGTATACATTTTGAGGTGCGGTTACAACCTCCGACTCTTCCAACCTCATATCTATTTTTATGGTTTATATTATACCTCCGGGTTATGTACGTTTTTATTGTGAATATTTTTATCTTATTCGTTTATAAGTTTACAGGAGTATCATCCTGGGCTAAGCTAGTATTCTAACAATTCGATAAAAGCGACCTCTTTGTTTTTCTATTTTTTTACTGTCGAAAAAAGGACATTGCTCGAATGATCGTAGACTGTCTATAAAATAAAGTTGAGTAAAGTATAAAATTGGAAAAAACGTCCACATGAGTTTCAAGTCTACAGTGTTTTGTTATGCATTAAAAATACATGAATTCGTCAAATTTTGGTGCAAGTTTACTCTTATGTTCTTAACAATAAAACATTAAATCTGTTTCACACATTGAAAGTAGGGAATTTTCATTTATGGAAAAAATAATCTCTCCAACCGAATGGAATGTAATCGTGATTGTTTGATAAACGAGAGAAAAGGGTGGAACATGCTCCTATTGATAGGAGTGAGTTTACGGGTTTCAAATCGTAGGGCATGGTGAAAGGGATATGTATTTGGATGGGGTGGATCGGGTGTGGACGCGCGGATACCACATTGAGTTTAATCCGTAAATCCTTGTGTAGGATGAATTCGCTTGATCGTACCGCGAGAGGGAATTTCGCCGAGAGCGAGAATTAGAAAGAGAGAATCGACGGAGCAGTCAGACGGCAGTATTTAATAGTAACAACCATCGGTTACGACCCTCGGTATTATCCACAGTGAACGAGAAAGCGAGAGAGAAAGAGAGAATCACGCAGCGGATAGAAAGGACTCTGGCTACAGAGGCCCTATTTCGCAGTTACGACTACCAACTAGTAGCTGTGAGAATACAAGTGGGATGGAGGGTTGGCTAATCCGTCCAGAGTAAGCTGTGGTACGTCCCACGAAAATGTTTCACAAATTTGTACCGAGTTACGTTCTGCGACAGATTCCATATTTATATACATACAAAACACACGTTGAAACATTTAGTTAAACGGCAGAATTCAAATGTGTAATTCGATTAGTTGATCCGATTTGTGTACCAAATTCACGTAAACTCGATAATTCCTTGTGATTCTCTACCAATTGAATATCACTGAGGTCGAAATGATTTTCAGATATCGAGGGTAGACAGTCATGTCAGCTGTATCGACATGTTAATTCGTGATTAGATACATGATTTTTTAGGCAACTGCGCTATTATTGTCGGTAAAAAATTATATAATCAAAAAAACATAATTACCCTATGGCTCTGTTCTCTTCATTAGTTCGATGGTGAAAATGATTCAACGAATAAAAAACCTAACATTTTACTTGCAATCAATAATATTGTAGATAAAAACTGCTTTGTTATTTTCAACAATTCTGAAAAGTTTATCCTCTCAATAAATCACGAAAATCATTAAACACGAATAATAATTTACTACCACATCGCCATTTTATAAATATGAGAACACTAATTCAATTTCATTGCTGTTAGTATTTGATTTTTTACGCTATTTATTCAATGAAAGTGAATCAAACATATTAAAATCATAAACTTCCTTGTGTTCTATACGGCAAACAATCTCTCGAGAGCTAGTAGAGGTAACTATATACAGACATTGCACACTGGTGCAATGGGGGGAATTGTAGGAGCATTGCTAATGAGAAATCAATTAGGCAAGCGTAAGCAGCTAGTACAGCAAGCTAGTACAGAGATTGTTAGAGATTGGAGGCGTGTGATCAGTCCTCTCTCTCTCTCTCTTGCTCTATCTCGCCTCTTACATTAAGGGAAACACTAGTGTTAACACACACGTCTATGCTCTCCGACCGTGTAGTCCCTTCCGTACATCGAATCAGATCATTGGGTACTACAACCATGGATATCGTCAAGTTCGACCAAGGGGGAACATGTGTGGACCGCCAGAGTTGAACTCTGTGTATTAATATATGGACAGCAAGCTCGATCGGATTCGTGGGTTGGTTATCGCTGCGAATCAGTAAGCCTCCGTGTGTAGGCGCTGGTGCATGATCAGCCCGACCGTAGTATTGTTCCGATATTGTCAGACACAATTCGAGCTCATGTACTGGGCCGAGTAAACTCCTGGACATTTAGCTTGGACTTAACGCTCGACTGATGGTGAAGGAGGATTTTCAAGAGCGTGTTCACCATGTTATGAACATTCTTGTTGTATGAGAGCAATGCAGTCCCCTTTTTTCCTCCAGTCACTCTTCTTGTCATTCTCTTTCAACGGACTATCCGATAACTGAATTAACGGGCTTCGTCTGCTGATAATTTCAAAACAACACCACTACCAGTTTTGACTGAAGATGCTCGTTGTTTGAGGGACTAAAAGTCACTCCGTCCATTGGAATTCACTACCATTTTTTTTTTTTTTAACGCAAATAATCATGTTTTTATTCAAAGATTAGTGCCGGGAGAGTCGGGTACCTGTTTCAAGGCTCCATAATCATCGTTTCCAACAAATCCAGAAGCGTAAATCTTTAAAGGGATATCGATGTGTACCGTAGTATAAAAGGAAAAGAAAAATTTTTTATTGAACGCACCTGACAGACCGATCCAGTAAGCAAACAAAACTATATGAATGAACGCAGCGCTTCCCTAACTTTTGCAGCCCAGGAGTATTGAACTATAAATTACATCTCTCAGTATATTCACGGAAGCGTATACGAGTTTGTATATTCTTTTGAATCGCGAACAGTGGAATCAACAGATCGAACGAAGGTGTACACTGTCATGCGTTTATTGCTTTCAACATACGCAATACATACCTATCAGCAACACTTTAGTTGGTTCGTCAACAATTGAACAACGCTCGATGTACGCCTACCTACGCCGTGAATATGATGAATCGTCGACGTTCTAGGAATCACAACACCATCTGGAGTGCTTTTTGCTATAGGACCGTATTGAAATTTGAAACCACCAAAATAACAATCTAACGCTTCAGTCAACTCTACGAAATGCTGATCAAAAACCACTCTAATGAACAAACTTTAGGCCTATTGACAGAAAGCCTAGTTACAAGAAAACTCAAGAAATTCAAACTGAAAGACCTACAGGATCGGTTCCCGGTGTTAAATGAACAATGAACAAACATTTATGAACGGCACGAGTTTCAGTCTCCTCGGATACCCGCCATGATTTTGTCAAAGGAAACTCACATTAACAAAATCGCCGGAGTTAGAAAATAACAGATTACAATGAAGTAAAAAAATTTAAAAAAATACAATCAATGTGTGTCTCATGCAAAGAGAAAAGCACCTTTGAATTCACCACTCGGCTATAGAACAGTAGCTAGTAATTTGGAGGGAACAAAGAAGTTGTGCTGTCCAATGTTCTGTTTGAGTCCAAAATAGGCAGCTGTCATGGGATTCTGTGCATTTTGCCAGCGGTAATCTGCCTTTGTAGGCCTGAGCGTAGTATTTTTCAAAAACCCCTTAAATACAAAAAAAAGGCTTACTACAAATTGACAATATCCAAACGAGCTAATCCCACCGGATCAATAATAATTCCATTTAAGCTTCAATCGAATGGACAATTGATTCGAAAGACTATTACAAAACGGCTCTCTTTATTTCTACTGCTTTTTTTTTGTCTGAACATGTGATTGAACATATGTCAGGAAAATGAAGAAAAAAAAATGAAAGCAAAACAATATTTCGAGGATGTATAGCATTTCATCGTAAGCACCAAGAGAATACTGGCAAAGAAGAGAAATGCAAGAATGAGAGATTTTCCAAAGCGAGTGGAAGCTAGAAAAAAAAAGTTCCAACAATGACTATTTTTCCTCACCGAGACTCTGTTTCGTTTATTTGCTTTCACCTATACGTTCTCTGGTACCATGATACCCGCGGCAATCAATAATGATACAGGAGCACAGGTACATTTCTCATTAGCAATGGCCGATGGAGAGATGTGAGGAGAAAAAGTAGAAACAAAAAGAAAAGTATAGACCAGAGCCGATGGTAGAAGCGTGAATGGCTCTCTTTCCGATTCGGATATGTGAAACATGAAATACGACCTATCTTTACTGCTAACATGAGATGTGGACACACACACATGTATATGCGTAAATATTAAAAACAGGCTGTATTGAATGTTACTTAGTTCAATTTAGTGCCTAACTGCTGCTCTATCACTGTCATACAATTAAGCCTAACCCATACAACAGCTACCAGAAAGAATTGAATGTGCTTCCAGCACTGCTCATTGGAGTTTTAAGTATTTCTTAATCACGATGTAAATCGTTTGGACGATTCGGAAGATAATAAATAACAAAATATTTTTTCAATACTATTTTCAATATCAAACAGAAACTATGAAGTTATCGCGATCTCGCAGATTTTAATGAGAACAGGGTTACCAACCAAAATCAGCCTTTGGCTCCACTGTTCTGCTCGTTGTGATTCGGAAATGGCTAGTTCTGTCACGCGTCAATCAAATCCAAATTTCCCATGACGATTTTGCGTACAAAACTTATCAGTTTAGTAATTTATAGGAGGTATGAAATACCGTGTATCATGTCCTGAGGGCATTTACCTCTCCAAAGTTCGAATGCTGCATGAGTGAGCAATAGTAGGGCTATGGGGATTCTGGCCCCGGTATTTCGGTGAGGGGGGATCCGCCCTTCTTGACATTACTTGACTCAGGATACCCGTAGGAGCAAGTAGTGAGGGGTACAGTACGCGCATGGTAGAAAGAGAGACGCGATTAGATGTAAAGAACAATCAGTGGGAAACAGATATGAGAATACTCTTCAATAAATGGATTGCATACATTCTTGCACATCTATGTATCTCGAAAATGATTTGCACAGTGGAAATTTTACAGAAAAAACAGTACTGTTTAAAGAAAATGCTCCTTCAAGAATACATCACTTTTTTAATCTGGCCCTCACTTTTTCTGTCATTGTCCTTCCCACACATTTTCCTTACTCGTCTCACTCTCAATCATTGTTTCTTAGATCTATCCGTTTCACTTCGAATCATTGTCCTTTACATCTATCCGTAACTCTGTATAGGGAAGTCTGTTGCGGCAGGGCTATGAATATTCCGAGTCCCACTCACCACATATCTCTCGCCTGCACTTGAGCCAGAATCCCCATAGCCCTACTACTGTGAGCTATGCGAATTTCTACTTAAGTCAACATCAGTTGAGGCAAATTAGAAGATGAATCTTGTCATATTTTAAGAGGGTTTAGCCCTACGGAAAATAGAATGTGTGATGATCATTGGAAACTTTGAAGTTTCGGGTCGGAATCAAGATAAAAACAGAAATTTCAGATATCTGTGGTTCATTCGTCGTGTCACCGATGCATGAAATTATAAACTACGTTCGTGCTTGATACATGATCGGAGATATATTTACGTCGTGCCGAGATATAACATGTGAGAACCTGGATTTCAAAACTATGAATAGGACCGCTATTCGAAAAGAATGTGCATTGAACGACTTGAAAAGTTTAGGAGAAGGCGCCACGCAAGTGTGAAAAACATGTTTGGTGAACTACATTCTTGTATTTCAGTCTCATATATTCCTACATTTCTGGCCACTACAATGCTTCGGCTTTGATATACTCGTTCGTCCCTCGACTCGTATTTATATTTATATGTTACGGGCCACGGATTCTAGGTGTTCTATGACTGAACAACGGAAGTGTTACGTTGGCCAGTTATTCTACGTAAATGTATACGCGCTACGAGCTGTACACAGTTATGCTCAGAACATTGTTTTGGAGATAAGGTCTCCGGCACTAGTTTGCACTACAACCCTCCGAGTGATTTATTATCAAGTTCTTGGTCATTGTAATCAACTGAATTACCATTGATATAATTGTTTGAACTGTGTGTATGGTTTACAATGAGCATTGATAGAACGAGAGAGTCCCCGCTTGGTCAATGAGATAAATGATGATACAGCTTTTGCATACTCTTGATTTAAAACCAATGTAACGGTTCCCTGCACTCTCTCATCTACACGTAGTTCACTTTCTCTCAATTTTCATGATAGAGGACTATCAGGAACTAGTATCTACAACATTGTTCAGAATAAGCACAATTTTCAGGAAGAATCACGGTCATAATTAATACGCACATTCTTCTACTTTATTACCTAATTTAAAAAAAAAAAAGATCGTGTACTAAGCCAGGACATTTTTAGCACGTTACATATTTCAAAATACATACCCGGGAAAATTTTTCCTACATCTCGACAAACCATTCGGGGAAAAATACTATTTATGAATGGATACTGAATATGAATGAACAAGCGCCATAACAATGAATCTCAAGGCAGCTCAAATTTTTCGAAACATTACCTTTTGAGAAACAGCAATCATTACATTTCAATATAATACAAATTCAAGTGAAAAATAAAAATTAATCTACTATGGGGATATTTTATGGGCAGTGCGACGGGAGATAACTCATTTTTGTGTCAAGTAATTATAAAGCTCTGATGCAGAGCAGCATATCCTTGATCTATTGCTCCAGATATAGGGATTACATCGGTAGTCTGGATGTCCAGAAATTTGCTAGGAAGCTCAGTTTTCCCAATTGACCAGTAGGAAAAAAAGAACGAATTATTCTGATAGAGGAAGGAAAGCGGCTAATAATTAATTTCCCGGGATCCGGAGATTCTAGACACTAACGGTTGTGAAAGTTATCTTGAAACATCCTGTATTGTCTTTTCCCGATGGGATTTGTCTCTCGGTAGCGTGGCATTATTCATTCAAGGGATTTCCATGTCCAATAACGCTCTCACGGATGGAAGCTTGATTAACGATCTGATTCGCCCGAAGAACTTGTAGGGACATTAAATATATAGATATAAAAGGTGTATTTAACTACACTTCGGTGTTAGATGGATTTGCATGTATATTGTGTGCACATATTTCGATGGGACTGGTAAACGAATAGAGCGCATAAGCGAACTCCCAACAAAGAGAAGAAAAGCGGAATCGTTAGGGAATCAAGGTGTGGCTCACGATTGTTTAGCGTGTAAAGC
Organism: Campoletis raptor; assembly: GCA_948107755.1. Lineage (NCBI taxonomy): Eukaryota > Metazoa > Arthropoda > Insecta > Hymenoptera > Ichneumonidae > Campoletis > Campoletis raptor. Next base: position 18,221,976 of record OX403622.1, read on the forward strand.
AATATTCGAAGAAAGTTTCTTTCTACAGCCATGAAGAAAAATTGAACGAAACACATTTGAATATGGAGTCCATGTGCTCTAGGGACAATATATATTGCTCACAAAGTCAATACTACAGACAAGTGTATATAAAGCATTTAGAGTTATTGTTCTTAACCATTATATTGATCATCTAAATGTTATAAATGAGTTACAAATTTTTCGGAAGTTCGTCAGTGCTTCGAGAGCACCAGAAACAGCATTTATGTATCAAAGCTATTCCATCAATCAACCAAAAACTATCGAGTGAATACACATTATGAACTCGGTCGATTGAAGGCGCACGCGATGTACGAATTATTCATTCATACACTTTATTAACTATTTACGTTAATTGGTTTCTTTTTCATACAATAGACAAAAATTCGAACTCCATCATATGTGAAACAACAACTTCATATGTTAGATATGAATGGTGATCCATGATTTTATTGAACGCAATTTCTGTTCATCAATTATTTAACGGACGTATTACCAAGTATTATTGCCATCCAATGACGCCTGTTGCGCGATGAGGACTTTTTCAATGAGTAAATTTCTAATTTTATTGCAGTTGCATCCATTTACTTGAAAATGGGAGGCCCATTTAAGAGACTTGTTTTTCCGTGTCATTGTGTTGTTAATTTGGAGTCTGGTGTGTGTTCATTGCTCATTAGTTAAAAACATTGGAGTTGGATTCGTGAAACGGATGATTTAATTATCTTAAACCTGTGCGAAGTCCATTGAGCTTTATTACGAACATGAAAAATGAAGTACAGAAGTTACAAAAAAAATAGATATGAAAAAAATGAAACTTATATCTACAGATTCAATTTCCATGCAAATCCTCATTGACGGGAATAATGGGAGTCTGTCGAAATGTGAATTAATCTTTTCGAAGCTTCAATATTACAGATACATTTGTATTTAATATCAGAGACTATCTTTACATCACTGTGTGGAAAAGTGAGGAGGTTCTCGGCAGAATTTGCTGAGAATACGTTGGATTTTTCTGTGATGAGAGTAAGAGTGTGGAAGAGAGAGCGCGATGAAATGGAGGCAGAGGGAACGACGGGGAGTAGAGAGCAATGGTAGGAGTCGGAAGGCAACGCCTCGACAATCGCGAATAATCCTCGAGCGAATTCTCTCTTGGTGCTACGTCGACGAGGTTGGGTTCGCTCATTCGCTAGACTCCCCTCTCTGCGAATCGCTTCGTTTCAACGTCGATCCGTACGCCCGACTAACAATTTCGCAATTCCAATTCGCATGAAATCCTTTATCCATCGACTCTCGCCTTCCAGCAATTATTCACAGTAGTAGCAAGAGGGTGCGCTCGAGCATACTCGCGAGGGTGTGAGAACCCAAAGAGAGAGAGAGAGAGAGAGAGAGAATCAGAAAGAGATAGAATGATGGAGAGAAAAGGTATGGCAGGAAAATCGGCCGGCGGCCAGCGTCAGCAGGGGAATTGGAATTTTCTCCCGGAACGCTAACGCGAGTGAACAAGCCCCGTCGACCAACGCTCTTCAGATATCGATGCGCATACCGTTCCTTCGTGTGGACAAGAAAATCGCTGGTTATTAGAGGAATGTTTGATGCTAACAATGTAGCACTAAAAATCGGTTTGCAATACTCTCGCTCCCCATTTACATTCCAGAATACAGCAGAAAAAATATTTCAAAATTTCAACTAAACACCCCACTGACGAAAGGCAGTCGGATCTCATTGGTAAATAGATTGAATCTAACCGTCGGTTCCTATTACAAACAAAGTTTTTCTGGTTTAATTCACTTTATTTATAACAATAATAGAAATTAAATGTCAAATAAATAAGATTTAATTTGATGACTAAATAAGAATACTTAATCATATTTGGCATTATCACATATGCATTGGCAGACGAATTAAAGTATAAATTACATTTATAAAAAATCGACGAAAAATCCAACAGCTAGTTATAATGTTAGAGGTGCGACCACAAAAAAGGAATCGTTGTTTCATGAAACTGAATATTGCCATATTTTAACAGGAATACCACGCATAAATGTTACATACCAAGCAACTGTTTCCACAGTCGATGTTCTCGCGAAAACCTGAAACGGAGCGTGGAATTAAAAATTCTGTTATTTTACGGTATGGCTAGACCGATTAAGTTGCTCTTGGTCAGAGCAAAAGTTTCATGCTCGCCTCGTTCTCATTAGGAGTTTAAATTCGCGTACACGAGTGGGGATAAATATGAGGATTCAGGAAAAAATGAGAGAGAAAGGTGAGTTTATGTTGACGATGCGGAGTGTTCGAGGGTGCAATAGGGGTTGAAAAAGCAAAGAGGGAGGAAGGTCTTCAGGGTGGATTCGCTGAGTTTACAAATGATATCAATATGTATCCATTAAGCTTTTCTCGACCCTCTCTGGTAATGTTTTGGGGTTGCGGTTGCCAAGCGACCCTCCCTATATCGTTTTCATAGTGTTAGTGTAACGTTGATGCTCGACGAAGCGGAAAGACGGGAAGTGATCGTGACCAACCAGCCCATGCTGTACTTATGTCCGGCACAGTTTTTTGTTTCCTTTTTTATTCAGTCCCGCTCTTCTTCTTTCTACCTACGTATACACTAGCCTTGACACAACCGCTTCGGACGGATTACATAATCCATTATAACATACGAACCGCTTCCTCGTGAAAACATGACCAACTCAAAGTCGTTTGTTCCTACTTTTCGCTGGGTCACTTAATCCTCATTCATTCAGGAAACTAAAGCAAACAAACATTCACTCAAGCTGTTTTGGTCACGAACCTGATTGGATATTTATTAACGATAAAACCGACTAAATTCTATATAGATCTCAGAAAAGTTAGTAATCCCTCTATTTTCTTAAATATACTTGAACTTTGTTGAAAAATTGTATTTAAATATAGACTTTATCGTCAGGACTTTATCAGCACATATAAACGTCCTATCGATGTTTCATAATTTTTCATGGGAACATGCAGTCCACTATGTTAAGGCATTGCAGAAAAATTTATATCACCGTGCTATCCCGTAGCCAAATAAAATTTCAACAATATCACTGCAGCTTAGCTATTACAGCAATGAAGAGGAAATGGCATATGAAGAGAGAGAAAGAAAAAGATTGAATTAGAAGAGCAGTAGATATATGTGTAAGCTCTGTACCGGTAGATTACTTGACGATCACCAAAGCAGACCCTTTCAGAATTTAATAGTGATTTATGGGGTCGCCCTTCAATGGATGCTTTTCGAGTGCAAACAGAGAACACGCATAAATGACTGGGACGTGTATATTTCCTCAATCTCCTTTTTCTCTCCCACCCTCAACATCCGTACGGTGCTGGTGTTCAACGCTGCTGGAAACTTTCTCTTATAATTTTTTTGTTATTCTATCGAACGAACGAATTAACTTTTCCGCCATGGGTGACACAGACCGGAAATAGAAAAGAGAATGTAAAATTGATCGATTAGAATCATCAATAATCGGAGTGACAGCAAATGAAAAGCAAATATGAAGTCACCCATGGCATATCCACGTAACTTGAATGACAGTTGCTCACTCAGAATATTTTTCGAGCCCATAAGATAATTTTTAGTAATTTAATTAGGGGAAGTTTATTGAGACGAATGAGTCACGTCAGTATGTTCAAACGTATATTATGTGTTAATATTACTTACCCTAAAAACAACTATGATAATATCGATAATTATCAGCGTACAATTTCTCTCGTCGTTCTTGCTAAACGTGAGCGGAGTTCGTACATAATAATATAGTTGTTTATATTTTTTCAGATCACATGATATTTTGATATAGTTGCAGAAAATCTTGCTCCCCTGCAGCTCGACTAAACAGACTACAAAAAAGAAATTCGATTTGGGTAGGTGGCTGTGAAACGAGGTTCAAAGTGATGTAAAGCTATGTAATTCTGTGAAACGATGCTTAAAAAATTCAGACGCCCTTTTTTCAAGTACAGGCAAGATCTCTATTTTCGTTATATATTAAAAAGAGGGTGAACAAACTAGAGTGAAGGGGATCGACTTAATCCGCTAAGGGTGAGGTGAGGCGTAAGTACTCGGGCAACGAGAAAAGGGGAGAAAAAACTAAAGAGGGAGAGAGAAATATGAGGTGACATACCAGCAAGTTCGACTACGAGATATTTAACACCAAGCTCCTCTTGTCACACTCCATCTCCCTCCATTTCTCATCTCCCATGGAGTCCTGGCACCAAAAATCAACCCTGGTTCCTCTCCCTTAAACTTTTACACTTTCAACACTGCTTTCATGTACGCAGCGCCCTTCTACTACTTATAAACGCAAACCGACCGGAACATATCAGGTCGTCGTCACCATCGTTCACGGTGTTTCCATCATCGAGTCAACCTCAAACAAGAGAAGAATCAAGGATCTCAAATAGACTCTATCCCTCACTTATAACATCGTAACCACGCATCTCTCTTTCTTGGTCTCTTCCTCTTCCTTTTCCTTTCCTCTCGCTCTCTCTTCTCTCTCTCTGTCCACTATCTTTCTCTCTGTCTTCACCGCTTTCTCTGAACCTTAGCAGCGGCGAAACATGAGAGCCTTCCCGCCTATTTCGCCTCATGAATATTTAAACTGGATATTAAAGGTGCAAAATCACCGCAAGATCGTTTCCACGAAGGCTTCGTGTACTACAATTCTCACGAATCAGGCCCTCACTCCTAAAAACCTCCTGCTTTCTAGCTCCTCCTCCTCTCTCTCTCTCTCTTTTCAACCTTTTCCTCGCTCCTTCCCCTTTCTTCACGTTTCTCTGCCAGAACGAGATAATCTCTCGGGACTTTGTAAGCGACGAGCAACCCTCGACCCATACTCTACACATACTTTATTTTTTGAAAAAACGGTGAATGGTGGATCATTTCGAAGATCGATTGTGATGATGTTAGAATTCATCCGTAACCTTATGTGATCGTGACTCCTGAATTGTGTTATATTTCGAGAAACATCCCAATATTCGTTTATGTAACCATTTTCGTGAACCTCATCAGCTAATCCCTTGTTATTATTGTAACAATCATGAAAAACTCAAAACATTTCAGTCCATATTCATCTCTACTAATTTTAGAGTTCCAAATTATTTGCCATTCCGCATAGCTGAAGTAATTAATTGTTTGCCGTATAAAAACAACTTTCATTCGGTTCTGATCATGACTAAGGTTTGCAGTAAGTTTTCGGACTGAAAAAGTTCAAAGCTGAAATTTTTTCGTGTAACCAGTTGAAACAACGTACCAACTCATATGTTGTTTAGAATACGCTGTTTTTAATTGTGATGGACTCACTTTTCCACCCAGCATAACCTAGAAAACCAAATACCATCACACATGAGAGTTTTCCATTTTTCTGTTGTTCTGTTGTGCCACGATGCATTTATCAACACTTCTTCAAAAGACTCCGTTGTCGTGCCGTATTTAATACGATTTTGTGTACTGTGATAGAGAAACGACGTACGTCACTTCACTTTGCCTATCCAATCGCGGGAGACACGCTTTATATCGGCACATATGGTGATAAATATATGTTTTCAGTGCTGCTAGAGCTACTAGTTCAGCTGCATGACCGAGTTTGACGAAATTCTTTGATATTTACTGATTCGGAAAGTAGTAAACGAAAGCACGCTGCGCAAAAAACGTACCCTTATAACACGCAAACTTGGCATATTCTGAACTAAAAAAAAAAAAACCGTCCATATTCGACTTACGAGATAAAAAGTACGTGGGAGCTGTGAAACAATAATGTTTCAGCGTCGACACGAACTTTTATACATATTTGTTATAGTCTCACATGTATAACTTTCAATGCATCATATTTGTTAGAGCCCACCTAAGAATTTCGCACTTCCATGACAGTTTTTGACGTGAAAATTAGTACTTCCATAGCAATAAACCTAAATTTCAAAAATTACAGTTTCGAAACAGTGTGTCCTTGTTCTCGAAAAATCAATTACAGTGTGTACAAGATTTCCGAAAGAAAACTCTAGCACTTCCAAATTTAATCTATTCTAAAAGTGTTCTCCGACAAAAACACTCTAGACAACAATAAGGCCTTTAGGACGTCCATATTTTTATTACCATCAAGTGGCAACGATTCAAAGTAATTCAGTACTCGTATAATTATTCGTACAGTTTCGAATTGATTTTCTTCAACACTATGAAATGGTGTAACAAAGACGTTGGCTAGAATCTGGACCAGGTTTCCAGTGAGTTCTAACTGCTCTTTCGAAGCCTCGTTCTTCGTGGCCGTATTTCGCTAGTCTGTGAGTTCCAGAGTGTGTCCAAACTCGCACTCTTGTCACGCTGTTAAATTACAGGAGGCCTATTGTCGTAACTATATGATCCAGTGAATGAATGGGAACTAGTCCATTAATTCTCGGAAAGTGCTTGTTACATTGTGACATGTCTGAAGTCCCCAGAGACAAATTAAGGATACATAGTAGAGACAAAATGGTTAACAACATCGCATGCATATCCTTCATCTACGTAGTAACTTCTCCCCGTTAAAACAAGATTTGGAAAAAAATCTTAGCCTTATTTTGTGAACATCTGAACGACATGTTAATAAAGAAGGCCTGCTTGGGGCCCTGAGGGAATATGTTTGTACACATAAAAAATCTTGATTTAAACATGTAGATTTTTCATAACGTTGCAATAAAGTTGTTTACATGATGGAAAATCAATTTGTCCGAAATTTGTTTCGAAGTTATTTCTACTTTCCACGTTCCTCTGACCGAAATTTTGGTTTTTATGTACGTATTTTTATATACAGAGCTACAAGACAAAAGCATGTCGATATCGTGCCCTAGAGTATGTCATAAGCCTTCTAAGATATGCAGGCGTACGAATACTACGAAAAAGTTGACAATTTGAAGGGTAAATATCATACAACACCAAGGAAAAACCCCCTCAAAATGTTAACTAGTCTCATAACTCAGAAGATTTTTGAAGAAAATCTTTTTTTACTATTATTATTATTATTATTAAATGATTTTATTGTTATTATACTCAATTGTTGTATAGACTAGCGATCACTTTAGTAAATTGGTCCGGAGTTTGCGGAAATGAGCTCCCGACGTTGATGCTAGTATCGCGTAAAAAAATGATGACTTTTCTAGACACGATAATGTTGTATACATATACATTTGAATGAACAGAGCTTTCGGAAACTTTTGCAAGATTATATGAACACGCGATGAAAACCACCGCTGCGCATGCTTCATTTGAATTATCTTTGGACCAAGTGCCTCGTTTCTCCGTGCACGCCCGATCTCTAGCTATTCCCATCGCACGACAGCCACTCTGGCTGATTGGAAAGTCGCTTGTTGGGTCAGGTGAGCCGAGATAGTTTGATCATTATTCAAGTAGAGAATTGGGTCGTGCCCGTAGCGTGCCTTATTTTTCTAAAACCATTTTCCGTGGTATTGGATGAAATTCAGCCATTAAGACAGCATTCGATTCTAAGGCAATGGTATTGTTGCTTTTTGTTGCTTTCAAGATATTTTTGGTATTATTTCTTTTCGGGCAGAGAAAAGCGTCCTTCGAGAAAAATATGAGAAATGTTTCATTTTCCGAAAGTACTTTCATCTCCTATGTAACGACTTTACCACCTAACTTGACTTATTACAAATTATTTATAGTGATAACCACTGTTTGCATTGTGAATGTTGCACAAAATATGCGAATCGTATTAGTGACATCATTCAGTAGACTATCTGCTCTTTCATTATTTCATTCAGACCTGAAGAAAAGTTTGTAAATTGAAGGAACGAGAGACCATTCCCTCGATCAATTAAAAGTGTATGAAGCATTGAATAGATAAATGGAATAGTGATGTTTCAAGGTAACGAAGAAAGGTCGTAAAGTCAGGTGAAAAGCTTCTAACGGAATATAATCCAATTATACCTTGATCACTTCTTTTCCTCTGACTTACAACTTCGAAAGTTTTTCTTTTATCCTTTTACCATGTTACTAAATCTCGAGGTGAAGATAATCCACACCGTTCTTCCGTGGAGTTACGAATTAGCATTCGAAGAGGACGACGACGACGACGACGGTTACTTGCTCTCTTGGAATTTCTCGTGCCCTCGAAAAGTATTCATTAACGTTGAGATAAGGTGAAAGGTCGCTAGAGCTGCATAGTGAGAAAAAAAACGAGAACGTTCTAAAAGATAGGAGGATGCGAATACGCAAAATATATAGGTTTGTAAAAGTACGTGTAAGAAAAAAAGGGAGAATACAAATGGGCTTTAGTCGGCGACGAGATGGCAAAGTTGCACTGCCTCATTCCTCACCCATCCAGCAAAGTTCCACGTTCTTTTGGTGGGGGGCAAAGCTTCTCCTCGAGACGTCTCTATCTACTTGGTAACTAAACTTCTACTAGCTCACTGAAGTAATGGGACAAACATCACGCGCGAGCGGTGAAGGTCTCTTGCGGAGGGAAGGAAAATAGAGAAAACAAGACGAGGCCGAGGGTGAGAAAGCGCGTGAACGAGAGCAAGAGTTTTTGGAGAAAAGGTGTCCTGAATTCACGTAACGTAAGAACGTCACGACGGTGACGCTCTCGTCCCGCTAAATCCAGAGTGTGGGGAAATGGCCATGATTATATATAAAGGGAAAGCAAAGTTTTAATTGGTCTTGAAAATGAGTGGGTTGTCGCATTTAAAACAATCTCCTAACTTGCTGGTTTTCGCACTTTCTACCTTACGCTACCTTACTTTTTCCTACTTCTTCGACGAAGTTTGTAAAATATATGTGTATGTGTATATACGTATTATATTATATTAGGTATGACTAGCTCTGTGAACATTCAACTTTTCTCACCTTACAACAGCTAGAATGAAAAAACACCTGGCTCTGGTACTCTTAAGGTTTTCAACAAACGCCTAGCTCTGTGAATAAAAACTATCTCGTTAATGCTAAGACGAGCTAAAAATTTGAAGTTTTCGTGGCAGTTAATTCCCATGATAATGACATATTGCGTGCAATATAAATGAAATAAACGCCTGCTGACTATGAACCGTTTTATTTATTGGATTTCTTCCATCCACTGTTTTTCACGACGCATCAGTGATCAATCGAGTTAAGTGGAGTTTCAGGTAGATCGACATCAATTGTATTTGATCTTTCGAGCTCAACAATGGTGAAAGTTTTGGATCGATAATGACTCCGGGTAACAGTAACTTATTCAAGTAGTGTATGTGGTGTTTCAATGCCGTGAGAAATTCTCGCTTGCATGAATTAATTAAGATTACGCTTGGCGCAGCGTTTGACTCTGCTGTGACGATAGGTGCGTAACCACGTTCAATCGCTTGGCAGTGACAATCACTCGCCACTTTGTCTCATCATCACGTCGCCAAGTTATCCTTCTTTTAATTTTTAAATAGTACTTTCCGTTATTGGAATGGTGGTAGATCATCATCGAATTTCGAGACTTATCAAATTTAGAGACACTTTATATCAGTATTATTTTCTGTCCAGGAAAATAAATACGAATATAATTTATAACAAACATTATGTTGCATTATTGTAGTTGCATATACAGGAACAATGATGTCAATGATTGACATAAAAAAAGTGTTTTTCCTGAGGCTGAATAAACAGTCCATATTATTGTAGAATTTTTTTCAAAAAGGTTTAAAAATGCATTCGTTATCAATAAGCTATACGAAATTCTAATTAAAAGTATCTCCCATACTGTTATTTGTTTCTTATCTATATTATTTTCTCAGTGACAATTATAAAAAAATTTTGTAAGGAAACGTTGAAATACTCTCAGGATGAAAAACAGGCCGACACGGAAAGTAGTTTATAAGGGATTGACAGGAACGTAAATACACATATATATCTTTATATATTTAACCGAATACACGAAAGGACACAACAGAGTTTCGTTGCATTCTCGGCGTTTATATACGAATACGTCACAAATTTTCCGAAGCGGTTTTTAGATTTTGTGGAGCATGACAGAGCGACAGAAAAAGGAATCAGAAAGAGCAACATAAATCCATGTGCAAAACGTACTACACAGTACAGATATCAGGAACTAGTAAACACAAGCTCGTATACGTTTCATTACTGTCAAATCATATATATACACGATACCCTTTTATTTATCATGGATGTGTACACATCCTATATCTATATATATATATAAATTCTTTATACTGAAACGTAGTATATACCGCATAAATGTATCCAATAACCACAGCACCGTGTGTGTTGGGTGACAGGATAGGAAGAGGAAGACAAAGAGTGAACAAAAACTCGTGGGTTGCATCAGAGGCAAAAAGGTAACCCGGAGAACACCCTGTCGAGTTTCTCATTAATCCATGACCTGAACTGTGGTAATCCCTTGTATCGGGTACAACAGAAACAGAGAGCAAAGAGTAGTGAAACTTTCCGCAATAGTTCGTAAGGGAAAGAGTCGAAGGTAATACGCGTCAATTTGCCATACGTGAATACCAAGTTAAATTATGATAGCAGATTTTCTGTATTGTTGCAAAGAACCTGCTATGATTATTTAATTCTTCATGATGCATTGACCAAGAAAAAAAGGTCAATATTTTTAGATAACGTATAGCTCATTTGACCTCATTTTTGTCCCAAAACAATGCAAGCTAACTTCATAACGTTTCTGAGATATACAAAACATTCCAAAGTCGTTACGGTGAGCTTCTGTTCAATCCTAGCCAAATTGAATATTTACATGTATTCACGATACGTACTTCTATGTGTATATAAGGTATAAATAAATATATGTAAATACACACGTCTATGTAGCATATACTTAAGTGCTTCCAATTTCCATGTCGAGATGCGGGGATAAATATGAGTATCCCAGGATTTCCGCGCGGCTATACGTATATCGTAAGCAGAGATTGTAATATATCCGCATATAGCTATGTAGATGCGCGTACACCCCGTAGTTCTACTTTCGCGAGCGCTGCATTGCCATAGACTTTCCACGGGAATTGGATTTATACGTTTCCGCTGGTAACGCTGGTTTTCGCAACCACAGAAACCGCATAGGAAATACGAGTCGTATAACGTTCTGCGATCGTGTACAGCAACACAACGTCCTACGGACATATCAATTGAAAAAGAAACGAGGAAGGAAAATATTATTCTATTAGTATCTCAGAGTCGATAAATATATTTCTTTTATGTAACCTGCATGAAAGATTTTATATTTTACTGTTGGGAAGAGAAGCTTATTCGTTAAGAGGATACAACCTAAGGGAAAGAAGATGTCGTATAATATTGCAGTAAAGATTCAACATGAGAGGAATTATGCTAATCACTGATGCTATTCCTAACCTACATTGCAGTTAAGATTAGATTTACTGGTACCACAGTCGAATATCTCTAGCAAAAATGCGATAAACACAATATCAAACTTTGTGTACCGTGTTTACTCAGTTAGATTCGACAAATTAATTATAGGATATAAAATTTGTTTTTACTCTGATGAATTCGTCAGACTTTATAAGTTCGGAATGGGCAACTAAATCCCGCGAGCCTTTAGGCTCGAAAGTTAAGTAACCCCAAACAACGTTATTTTCCACTTTTTCAGCACTAATAAAAACTATAGCCTGAACATTCTTAAGCAAAACATGAAGAAAAAGATAGTTTTTCGGTAAAATGCATGAACTAACACTACGCCGATATTTCGCGGATAGGAAGTTTAAAAAATGGAACGATAAGTGAACCCAAATATTTCGTAATAAAATTTGACCTACATTTCTGTTGGAACCAAAATAACTATAAAAGCAACGATAATACATCAGTTTCGACATAGACAAAATCCAATGCTCCATAAATATGGGAAATCTCATGCATATATTGATGAAATAGAATCTGGGTAAGGCAGCGTCAGCCGAAAAATGGCCGACAGAAATATTTGGAAGTGGACCGATGACCAGGGGTCCCGTGGGATATATGACGGAGAAACAAGACGAAAGCATTTCCCCTCGTTCGTTTTCACTAGAGCTTTTGTTGGTAGGGTGATGTTCAGGTGATGTCGAGGATCTGCCTTGAACAGAAAGAGGGAAAGAGATAGAAAAAGAGGAATAGGAAGCGATGGCGACGAAAAAATCGGTGCCAGCGGGAAGGGAAGAAAACCCGGGTAGTGCCAGATGACCAATGGTGATGGCGTCCACAGCTGTGGAATTGTGTCCAGTTGTACGATTCTTAGCGGGTAAAATTGATGGGACGGATAGAAGTTTAGTGACCAACGATATTTCTTAGTCCACGGAGCGGCTTGTAACTTCCGCTGGTGATGCCACGCCCGGCTGGGGCTGTCATACCACTTCCAGGATTATGTCGAGGGAGGGATAAGGATCGAGATACAGGGGAAAAAAGAATCACTACAGCAATAAAAAGCCGGGACACGAGGAATGAGAGATAGAGAGAGAGAGAGAGAGAGAGAGAGAGAGAGAGAGAGAGAGAGAGAGAGAGAGAGAGAGAGAGAGAGAGAGAAAAGAAAAACAAAATTGAGAAAAGAAAGTGGAAAGTAAGACTAATTGCAGAAAACTTATAGCTTAAATCTTTTGTGTGAACTGCCTACAAATTGAATTGTACTAATTAGAAGGCATTTATACCTACAAACTTTTGATGCATTGAATCATTCATAAATTGGTTGCTATTCTAGAATAATGATGGGAGTTTGAAATAACGTAGCAATTTTTTTCAACTATTTATAAAAAACATTAAAAAAAAAATTATAGCATGTTTTCTGATGTCATGGAGAATCTTCCTAATGTCCTACACAGACAGGCACTTTTGTGCTTCATTTCAGCCTCCGGTCTTGCGTCAAGTATGAAGAATTTGGAGTGGCAGGAACGTTTCCGATACTTAAATGCATACCTAGTCTATCCACTTTTATGAATGAAGTCAAACGTGACGAATTCGAAGCAATTCGACCGATACATTCTTGCTTCGTATACGATGAGAGAGCGTGTCTTTTCCCTCATCGTCGGCGATATACACGAGACATCACGGGAAACATCGTATAAAAGATGAAGCGCTTTCCGACGTGACCGACATGCTAACGCGTTTGTACCACAAGCTTCTCTTCTCTATACGTACGTGCATCCGCTCGGTGGCATGCAATGCACTTTGAACCCCTTTGCCTTGTACTCTCGCGGACCAAAAGAGATGGAGGAAATCCCACATATTCGAGTGTACGCAATACATTCGCCTTATTTTCCGCTAAAGCACCGAGTTCGAAGCGATACATTTTATTTTCGGTTGCCCGAAGAGTAGTTCCTATTTCAACCCTCGAACATTCAATTTTTGCTCTCCCTCTTTTTCATTCCTCTCGAAGGCTATTTTTTCGCAGAAGTGAGACCATCTTTCGTGACTTCTTTCATCCTTTTTTAATATTAAATGCTACATTTTGAAGTTCAGATGGTAATAAGCGCATCTAGTCTATCGTCTTATAATTTCCTTCTCTCACTGGCACTTTAAAACAGTCCAACCACATACTGACATGCACTGGTGATGATGTCAAGTCTAAAGAGGCTTAGCCGCGATGGCACTAGAATCCCATGATGCTTCCTTCCAGACGACCGTGATAGACCGTTTTTTTTGGCAAAGTGGTAGAAGACATGACAATGGATGGGGTGAGAAGTGAATGTCAAGTTTAAAGTGAAGAACGGAACTGAAGAAGACTATGAGCTTGTAGCGAAAGAGACAGAAAGTGGGATGTTGGGCTAGGATGTTTCGACATCGGTGTTGGAGTGAATCAGTCGCGAGAAGAAGCCTCGTGGAGATGAAAGATTGGCGGTAGACAATATAGGCAGGTTCAATAAAGTGCAAGCAAAAATGAAAACTAAGAATAAAGGACGAAGATGGCAATCAAGAAGCAGCGGGGTTGAACAAAGTTCCGGGGAAATGAGGGTACAAGAGAATAAGAGGGTGGAACAAGTTGACCGAGAAAGAATGAGTGAAAATGATGGACGAAGCGATGAAATGGAGAGGGAAAGTTACAGCATCGTAATAGGCCAAACATCGCACGGGTTCAAAGGTAAGATGGGAACTTCGAAGAAGTTGAGTTCATTGGGCTAGTGAAGGCTAGTCACGCCAATATTACTTACCATCTCCGCAAGAGCGAGAGAGGAGGAGAGGAAGAATGACGCCTCAATTGATGCCCAAGGAGCTACCTAAAATTCGTCTCACATATCACGGTCGAGTAGCTCATAGGCTCGTATTCACTTGCTCTTCTGTCCATCCAATCCTTTGAATTTTTCCCTTACTGGTTTCATTTCGATCCTCAAACTAGACATAATCTTGTTATCAATTTTTTGTGCAATGTTGATATTAAGTGATTGGGACGTGATCAATATCTGAGCAATAAAAATAAAAATAAAAATATTGGCATTTCTGGCCACCAAACATATTACGCATGGTACATAGTCATACAAGTGCTGACGTAGGCTGTAATTTCTTATGGATACATATAACACGTCTGAGTACAATGAGATACAGTTTCGACATCTTGAGAAGACGACATAATACAAAACACCGTATTTGAGATTTCAGTTGAAGGTATTCTGATGAAAATGTAGTCTCATCTTCAAGTTTTCACTGTTACTATCAAATATTAATATCAACATATTCCTAGGCAAAGAGGTATCTTCTCACGGCAATAATCGCTGGTGGTGTCTGAAAAGCATTCCTTAAGTTCGTTGCAACTGGCTGCGAAAAAACTTATCATGTTATACAAACAACTACATTTGGGATGCAGATGCTCAAATATCCCACTAGTAGACATCTTGATTAGTTCTACTAACATCAAACAGCTGAACAAGGTTATCGACTCGGAATACTGGTAAGTCGCGAATGAATGAACAGAACCTTTGCTGAGACAAACGATCCAACATATTGCATAGAAGGTATGCTTGAGCGCTTGCGACCAATGTGGGCTGCCTGTCTCACCGGAGGAAGTGTGCATCACTTGGGTGTTTCCGACGTAGCAGGCTGAAGCTACCAAAGCCCGTATAACTACGGTACCTTGTATACAATATCCCGTTCGAGGCTATCACACGTTAGAAACCATTATAGCGATCCAGGCGTTCTTCGAGTCCTTTCCATGTACCGTAGTTTCGGTAGTGCTTACGGTATGTTCTGAGATCGCACGTTTCCGTAACACAGATTCAGTTAAACATTCTGTATTACGTGGATCCTAATCGGAATCTGAGAAGGCAAATTCCTCCCTTCTACAGTGAATTGTACAGATTCATTAAAGGGTGAAAGCCTCCAATTTTTTTGGATCTAGTTCCAATCAACAAAAATCTGACCGATGATCTGACTAATTATTGCGAAAGGAACCAACCAATTTTATTCAAAATATTTAAACTCTTCTTCATATGTTTTGATTCCAATGTTTAATTCTCCCTCTATATTATCTTCTATCGTGTCGCCATGCTGAATATGTCCTCACCCTCCGCTATTTTATGGCGTTGGTGTTAATTTCAAGCTGCTGTACCTGAATACTCTAATCGACCAACAACGAAAATATCAACGAGAAGCTTAGGTACGGCAGCATCCAATAATAGGATGGAATGCTAATATAAAGCAGAGTGTTGTTTTGAAGTCACGATTGTATAGCCCAAAGCTTTTCATCGACATACATCCAGCAGCGGATCTCCCGAGCATTCATACACTACCAGGATGGCCTTTGCAGAGAGGTTGGGTCGTTCGATATGGTGGATATCGAGCCTGGTAGTGCTGGTGGTGCAAAAATAGAAAACTGCTGGCTCCATAACCGTATCACGAGTCGTGGATCCGGGCGAAACGGTCTACCGTGCAACGGCCGTTACGAAGGGTCGGATATGAGGGATAAAAATGGGAAAAGGACATCGAACGACTGCACAGTAAAACAAGACACAGAGGAGAGTGCTCCGCTGGCACGCTGAATTTTCAGGAAGCTCTGCTCGAAAGCAACGAAGATAGGAGAACGAGCGTGATGGAAAGAGGAGGTGGCTGGTAATGGTAGAAGCTGAAAGCTTATGATAGGATAGAATGTTGGGAGGGATACGGGTAGTATTACCACTACTAGCGAATGGAATAAGTGAAAGAGTAGTGAAAAGAGAAAGAGTGAGAGTAAGCAGAAGGGCCGGCGTTCACGAGGCACCCAGAAAGAACAATGCAATTTGCTGCAACAAATGTGCCAATCGGTTAGTGAAGCGATAGACCAGCTTGTAGCACGACAGGATCGAAAGGACAAGAGTGTGAGAGATGGAATGTGGAGAAAAATGGTTGAAAAAAGAAAATATTGAGTGAGAACGTAGACGAGCTGCCGATCAGGAATAGAAACGAAAGTGCAGTATCGATTGAAAATACCTTCCTTGTTAACAGGGTCCGTGTACTTTATATGGTGCTGTACCGTTCGGGTGTGTAGTTGCTCTCAATGGATAAAGAGAAAGCGTCACTCGAAATAAATGAAGGTGTCTGGTATTCGGCCAAATCGGCGTTCAACAACTAATTTCAAAGTTTGTGCCGACGTCACTCTTCTTCAGGTCTGGTACGTGTATTTTCATACAATTTCAGCAGGTAGCGAAACGCCACCGATTCTGCTATCCAGCAGATCGAATGATAATTTTTATTATTTATTTATTCAATAAAAACGGGCATTGCCTATTTACATTGAGAATAATAATTGGGACACGACTCATTATCTTCCGTCTAGTAATCCATGCAAATATAGATGAGATCGAAAAGTGGTTGATACCCCGAATGTACATTTTTCGTCTGTTCGAATAATTATTTCTTATGTCGTTTATTCATCCTTTCCTATCGAAAGTGAGTACAAAATAGATTATAATGTAAGGATTGGTACACGCCAATTTTTCGAAAGTATAACTCGGTTCGTTTAAAATAGCCATAAAAAACTTGCACGCAAAGACGGCAATTTTCCTCACCTTCCTCGCTCAAGTAAATGGTTCAACTAGCACCTATCCTGTTGTGCACAACTTCTTCCATCTAGCCAAGCTGAACAGCACGGTAAGTTGAAGGTTCCCTATGTATATATATCTAAAGGATGGCGACCGTAGACGGGAAACCTGAATGGAGAAAGACGAAGCCCGTTAACTCCCTGGTCCGTGGTTTCGAAATTCGATCGAGCAACTCCCTCTTCAATGAGAAAGGAATAGGAGTTCGAGGCTGGTCTTTGGTCACCCGTAAGGACTTGTCGAGAGATGAGCAGCTACAACATACCTATAGTTTGATTCTACCAACCCGTCGTAGAGAGAGTACAAGGCAGAGCTGCCTATGCAGGTAGTGTTCCTCCTACTTTCGCAATGTGTTGTGCTATTGCCGATGTCACTCACTATACGTTATGCTATGCAGTATACCAACCAAGAGTTTGTTCCGTCCGGCAACACTCGTTGTGGCTGTTAGCTGTCGCCAACATGCTCCAACGTTGGAGTACCTTTCAACTCTCTCTTTGCTTTATTTTCCATTCACTGGTGGGTCCTTTCTGCATGGACCCACTTCCGGAAGTACGTAACAAGGTTTAATTCACAACTGTGCCCTAAATAATTATCCACAAGCACGAATACGTACAAATATACACCAAATTCATGGTTAAATTTGGCTAGCTATAACAACGAATTGGATGTGTCATATGATAAGTGTGAACACACTTTGGTAGATTTTGAATGACCGCAGCGTGTTAACGTTGAATCACCCATCGGCATGACAAAATACGGATTCGCTATTATAACTGTATCTGTCCTGATAGATGAGAATCGAGTCCGCTGCTTAACAACGAAAAAACCGTATAGTAATGTTTTCATCGTCAGAGAAACCAACAGAGTAAATAGTCTTTGAGAGGCAAATCATTGTTTCTCTCGACGCTCAATCTGAGTATTCAAATCCGGCCAGTCCCAGCCAGTCTTTCATCCATCCGACAACAGCGGAATGAGTATACCTTCTGCCACCACTTTATCAATGCTTCCATCGTTCGGTGGTACACGATGCTTGGAAATTGAACTGAGAGGAAGCCACAACTGATTGAAAGAGAGAAAACGAGAGATGGGGAATGGGAACACATGGGAATCTCGTACGTTTTGATAACGAAAGAGGAAAGAGAGATCATGCTAAAGAGAGCATGTCTAAACTATGTGTATACATCAATTTTGGAATTCGTGTGGAAGGCTACTATACGAGGGAGCAGACCGAAGTAACTATACTTTGATTGACTTAAAATCGATTCTTCTCTGCTGTTGACTTTTTCTTCCTCTTAAAACGATAAAACCTTTGATTTTTCCGTTGGTACTTTAATTCTGAAGAGAGATAGACGTTTAGTGGACTAGGATCAAAACCATAGACATTGAATCTTTGCGATGCGGCGCATTTCGTGTTATTTATTTGTGAATGACCGTAGCTGTGCGTACAAGTGGCTGCTTCATTAATTGATGCGTTTTTATTAAAATTCGTCATTTTACCAGGAAATCAATTTCCATTATTGGAATCCGTCGTGCCAATGGTGAAACAATTCTGATTGCACAATTACTCTAGCTATGAACTTATTTCGCACAATACAAGCAATATCGACTGACGTTCAAACCCAGGTTCCAAGGCAATCTCGTCATGGACGTACCGTAATTGTTACTTCACAAAAGCTAACCATCTACGTACTATTTTCGTTTCGTTTCAACTACAGATCTAGCTCGGTACCCACGGAGTTTCGAAAACCACGGTTCAATCTGCGAGGAAACATGTTCCTTACTTGAAACCGAACAAACCACCTCACCACACCAATCGCTGTGTAATTCGGAGTTTCACAAATTGCACATATATTTGGGTATTGACTGCTTATAATATTGGTTAACTTCTATTATGCAAGCTTTATCCATTACAAAATGACTGATTGATGACGCATTCAATCTTCACCCAGAAATATTTCAGGCATAATTTACGTATTGAGCTGTTATTTCTGTGCCGCTAAACATACAATCCGAACAAACCACTAGAGGAAGGTTGGAGGAGAATAGGACAGAAAGTGAGTCGATAATTCGCACTGCACATTGAATTGAGATTGTTAATCATTCAATAAATAGAATGCGTCTAATCGATTTAGTCATCATAAAACTCATTACCCCGTAACCTATTCATACGTCAATCCCTAAATTCCTTTATACCATTATTCGGAGAGTATTCTACGTGCCAATACGTATACTTGCATTCATGGCCAGTTAGTCAATCGTTCAACGAAATACATTATTAGATGTCGATTATTCAGCCGATTGATCGGCAACAATGCAGACACGTTATTAATCGGTGGTTGAGTTGAGAAATTCAGAAATATACAGGAGTAGCTAACATAAATCGAAGCCTTCAATTCACATGATAAACTCATTGCACATGAACATCCGTATGCACTGTGTATATACATATTATACAACTAGGAATTTAGTACATGCCCAGATGCACTTACTGGCGGAAACAAAATCTAGTAGATCTCATTTAAGCCTTGCGGAAGGGAGACATTTCTCTGTATTTATTGAAAGTTATGTATAAATATATAAGTCGTTATTTAGTAAGAGTTCAGTTGAAATGTCTCCCGTATTGAACGCGTTCATATCAACGATTCGTTTCGTTTTTAAATACAATAATCGGAGTATTTAGAATTCGTGAGTAGAGAAATGTTATTAATGCCGAGTGCTAGGCATTGCTATGCGCTTTTTGACGTTTCGCTTTTCGACGTTGCGAAATAACCGGCTCTGCATTAATGCCCGAGCGAGGTTCTGTTTCAAAAGCATACCAAACGTAATATATTTCAGCGCTGTGGCTCAAAAAAATATACCCATATGTTTACGGTCCAATCAAGAGAGCTTTGCCGCCAACATGAAGTCCAAGCTTCTCTCGTCCATCCAAGATAACAACGTTTTATTACACCACAAGTAACGGTAGTGAAGTTTAGCGTCAGCAACATGAACGGGAAATATACTGCGGTTGTGTTAATGAGTATACACACACTTTACAAAATGAATATACGCTTTCATCCAAAAAGTTACTTTTATAAAATTCGCGTGTTGCTCGAACACATGTGCACCTTGCTATATATTTTCGTCTATTTGTATATGTGCGAGTGTCTGAATTGGAGGAATACGAAGAAAAATAAACTAGGGAGCCCTTTCGGTTTTGTGTAAAACTGCGAGAAACGCAACGAGAGATACCCTCACCGCAAGTGTGAGACCAAAGCGTCCAAAGATTCAATTTCAGCAGGTTCTCTTGTATTTACCCGGCGTTGGTGGTCGCAGAAGCTTTTTTTCGATGGAACCGAACTATATAGAAACTCAGCGGCGAAACAACATACACGAGTGTCCGTTTCTTCACATACGGACCCTCACACGATGGACCTACGCACAGAGTCGCCCTCACAAAAGGAAAGAGGTAGGAGTGAGGTTGGTTGAAGTTTTATCGAATCAACCACTTTACAGTAATTGTTTGGACTAATAAAAAAAAAAAAAGACTCGTATCGTACAGTCACGTGCAGGCGCAAACTTCAGTACAAAACAGAACAGAGTGCTAGTTTTTCAATGGTACCCTCTTCAAATGGCAGGCGAGAGTAAAAGAAATTCTCTAACGTTGTAAGAATGTGGAAAAAGCTATTTCACATGATAAAAAATACTAACTGTCACATGCCCAATCCATCTGTTAATTAATTTATCGTGAACGACTTTAGAAACAAAGAAGCTGTTAAAATGGGTTCGTGTTGCACATCTTTTGATTATTACTAATTCGAGTTCATAACCAATGCTTTCTAATATCAAGATCATACTCACTGGAAAAGAACAACTTATTAGCACATGTACATAATAAATAAGAATTAATTATTTAATTTCACATTTCTTTCCTGCTATGAATATTTTAGAGCAAAATATCATTCAGAAATACGAAGGGAACAGCAGTTCATGCTTCATATATTTCTGATAGTTGTAACCGCAAGGACTATGAACAGACAAGTTTTAAATGAGAAAAAGCAGGCAGTCGTATGGAGCCCTGAAGTCGTTAACCATTGCAAGGGAACACACACTTCGAGTGTACACGTGCTATTAAGTAGTAGTACAACAGCATGGTAGTTTATATATTGTATATAGGCTAGGACATAGCGGTTTACGTATATACGTTAGTGCCCTGCACTCCCGAGAATATAATCCACCCCTTTAGTTAGCTCGTCGTGCCTGGTGCGGCACGTGCTTGTTCGTTCGCTTGATCGCTTCCCGGATCAAGTTCGTCTCGATTGTCCATGCGCAAAGGTATTCGTATACACTATATATCTGTCTCATAGTATCTATTTAGTCACCTACTTCACGTACCAGACCATTTGCTTAATTTCAGCTCAACCAAATGGGCAAAAATTTGAGTAAAA
This sequence comes from Campoletis raptor, assembly GCA_948107755.1. Classification (NCBI taxonomy): domain Eukaryota; kingdom Metazoa; phylum Arthropoda; class Insecta; order Hymenoptera; family Ichneumonidae; genus Campoletis; species Campoletis raptor. The sequence goes on from OX403622.1 coordinate 18,243,401, forward strand.
AACAAAGTGACCATCAAGTCATTCGAATCGTTACAAATGGTGATATGTGAGCAATGAATACGATTATAAAAAAAAATTGGTAAGCGACAAAAGATGAAAATCAATTTTCATTTTTTTTCGCACCCATCGCCACGTCTAAGAATCTCTGCAAATGGCGAATGCTACACGACTGCAGGCTTATTCGGTTCCGAAAAAATTGTTGCTATTTAAATCCTTTGCACAGCTGGAAACCATGCACTCGCCCTCTGTCCTCGGTATTATTCACTTTATCAGCTACACGAGCGAGACAAAAAATACATTGCAGCTCAGCCGGTAATTTGTTTTCGTATAAACAAAACAGCTTTTGAACTTTGCCCCTGTACGTACGTAAGCTGTGCTCAAATATCATCGTAATTGGTATGTCACGTTTTATGCACCATGTTGAGTTGAATTTAAAGGCTATTTTTATTATCAAGGTTAACGCTGAAGATTCAGGATAGTTTGACGCGATTTGGCTTGTTAAACGCGCATCGAGAAATTTATCTTGTCTTCTATGCTTCGAAATTGGTTTAGAGAGAAAGAGAGGGAGAGAGAAAACACGCGTCTCAAGAGTCCTGCAGTGCCTACCACTGCCGGCATTCGCGGGTGAATAATTTCCTGAGAAGCTTCCTGCCACTACAGCAAACTATATGGTGTTGTGTGTATTCATGAAAAGAGGAGTAGATGGAAGCCCAAGGGGCCGGTGACAGAGGAAGACTGAGAAAAAGCGAGCTAGATATACTGAGGGTATGTAAGAGGGCAAATAGGGTAGTAGTATCCTTACTGACAAAGGATAAGAGAGGGTTAGAGTTCTGCTTCTCTAACTACTATCTTTGCTTCAGTCTTATGTTCTGGCACTAAGGTCAAGCCTAGCTATACTTCGCCAAGAGAAGTAGAAGCCGCGATCCAGTATGGTGATAGCAATTCGATGAGAGCTTGCACATGGAGTAGTCAATACAGGGGTGCCACAGAGTCTTGTAAATACTATATACGAATCGCATGATATTTAGTTAGTACGTGGATCCAGGAGAGATGTTAATGATTGATTAAAAAAAAAAAAGTAATTCTCCTAAAATTCAGAGCACCTGTGAAGCCATCCTGTCCTTTTTTTTCTGATACATCGATAACAAGCATTTTACGAATAGTGATTGAATAAAAAGATGTCCGCAATCAAGAAGCATCTTATTGGTACGGAATACCCCATAAGGATCATCTTCGTATAAGTGCCCACCAAAAGCACAAAGTGGCGCAAAGACTAGATGAGAGTAAATAGGGGTCATAAAGTTGACGTCACTAGTTTGTGAACATCGAGTCCACAAAGGTCATTCTGACAGAAGTCATTGCTGTTCCGTTACTACAGTTCAACTCAACTCTCTCGGCTCTCTTCGTTTTTCAATAGCTCGTTACTTAGCAGATAGTTTTCAAATTTTAAAAGAGCTATCTTGATTGCTTTTTCTTTATGTCACTCCATTACCAAGATTGTGCGATGTGGGAACCATCAAGTCCGCAAATCGAGATATAACTTTAAAAAATTGCTGAAATATTGCACTGTTAGCTTTTTTCATGAGAAACAAATTAAACGCACCAACATTTCTAGTGCAAACGTAAAATGATCTTTAAGGTTTTTATGATTGCTTGAAATTTGCGTTTCGTTTTTTCAACACCCCATCAAGCAGTTCCAACGAAAATATATTGATCAATTTGTTGCAGCACTGCAATGAGAAACGGCAGAAGCGATTTTTCAACGCGAGTTTTACGCACATTGGAGTGTTCTGCCACGGACGTTTCGAACTTTAGTGAACGCGGTAATTGCTCTCTTCCTATCTCGCCGTCGAGAGGTCGACGTTCGATAGGACACAGCCCGTTGAGTCCACTCCCTATCCCCTTCGCTCTCTTTCTCTCTTCTCCACTCCTTTCTCATTGCTATCCCTTTCTAGGCCTCCTCTATCCATTCGAACTCTGCCCAGTCGTTTCTTGCGAGCAAGCTTTTACGATGTTCTGAATGACCGATTTTACGATTTGAGCTGGACATCGAATCGGCCGATCGTTTCGTCAAAAACCATCAGGGGAATGTGGAACGTCAACGTAGATACGAATGATGACGTGGTCGTTATATGGTACACCAAAAAAGCTCTGGTTGGTTGTTACTTATCCATCTCTATCGAACATACCAAATGCGTTTCCATTTCATCTGTCATAACTCTCTTCGTCATGAAACAGCCTTTCCCAATTCAATACACCCTACACCTTGACAGTCTTCGAACGCGGCTTTGTTTTGTTCAAATCTTCTTTTGTCGAGAAAAATAAAGATTCACCTGGGGATTGCGAATATTCTTCCAAGAAATCCTAATTGAAAATCAAGTTCTACACACTTATAAAAGAAAATTATATCAAAGAATACGGGTGACTATTCACTTTGTGAAAAATATATATGAATGCACTCATTGGTCTATTAATAAAGGGGCAATCATAAACAGACGAATAGTCTCTGAAAATGATCCACGTGACACGTGTCAGACAATAGCTCACTGTGACAGTATTTCTAAGTCTCCCCCGCTTGTTGTTTCCCGTTTCATGAAAAATATAAAAAAAACGGGAAAAATACCGGATAGACTTTAAAAAAAAAAAAGAATAGAGCGTCAGAACAGATAAAACAAAGTTCACGAAAAAAAAAAACCACGAGAAAGAAGCCCTTGCCATCCACTACAAAGTTGGGAATTTACTCGTTCGAACCTTCCAAACCTGTCTATCTTCCTGTCAATTTTTTCCAAACAAAAATCATTTTCCGACCATTCCAGGCGTCGGCTGCAGCACAGCTTCTATATCAGCCGCAGTTGAACAATAAAAAAAAAAAACCTGATAAGCATGCAAAATCAATGCACACAAAATTAGGAATGTAAACGATACGCAGAAGCTATGTAAAACTGATTCAGAGGAAAAAATTAATAAATTATAAATGAAAACCTAGATCATATACACATCAAAGTCTATATGTATTGGAAGAGTACATAACGGTGGATCGAGGATACAATGGAATGGCAACGAGCCCTCAAATGGAGTGAGCTCAAATGTGCGGTAGAAAAGAAAACACCAACACAGAATAGTTTGAAAAACACAAAAGAATGAGGGAGATAATATCAGGACCTGTATCTTCTGGTTTATTCCAATGTTTTCGTATGCGTAAATGAACATACGTGTACATATATTTACACATATTCATACATACTACACGCATACAACAATATACGTCAACCAGTTGACGCTATAACAGGGTTGGACCACTAGGTTTGCTTAACTCGTATACACTACGTTGCAAGACAGTTGTATTGTTCGTTCTGTTGTGCTCTGTATCGCAAACCATACCGTAGCGCTTCGAGACCGCGGATAACCTTGCATATCCTGGGGGACATATCGCACCGGTAGATTATATGCGATTCCACCCCTCTTCCTCTCGAATACGTCTATGCGCATATGTAAAGAGAGACATATATAATATAACCAGACAACGAAGCGTTCCTGGACGTACTAACTAACACATATAACATTCACTTGGGGACTTGACGTGCTGGACGGTGCATGAAGTGCAAATCACCTCTGGCCTCGTACCTTTTTCGCCCTTTCTGCTTTGTTTACGTCTATCGTTCAACGTTTCAATGTCAGCTTTTTTCATTTGTTTTGTTTGCTAGGATGCCTGTTTCGTCCCAATAACGATCGACGAGAGACAGAAAAGTGGGCCAATAGAATCCTCGCAAATGAATTGGCCATGTACATCGTTTGTCAGCCGAAGCTTAAATACCGATCACGATGTGCTCCGATGCTCGTGTAATAAACATCGGATGTTTTATAAGAGGGAATGTGAATTACAGTTTATAACATAGATATTATGAATGACGTGTTTAAGCAATTGGATCGAGTTTCAGATTTGGAAATTGTATCTCCGTCGAATTTATTGTTGCGCTGTATTCTTTCCTAAGCCTGTTGTGAATACTCGTTGTTTTTTAGCCACGACTTTCCCAAGTATGTCGTGGTTTTTATGTCTGTGGGATTGTAAAAATTGGCCTACTTGAAAGAATCCTGTTCAGAAGTTGGGTTAAAAGTTCAGAAGTACTTTAGGTAGAGCTTATTTGAGTCAAGAACAGTCAAACCCACTAATATCAATGATCTGTGAATATGCATACGACAAATAAATACTTCAAACTCTGACAACATCAGTAACTGAACGGCTTCAATTATGGGTCAATGAACCTACAAGGACTAGGTCCTACTATGCTCCATTCAAGATATGAGAAACGCTGATGCATCAAGAGTATTGAAAGCAATAAAGGATGGCTAAGGGTTGCTCTAGGTATGAGAAAAGTTGATAAAAGAAACCACGAAGTAAAAAGCTGTCAAAACCAAGATGCAGAAAAGGTCATACAACGACCAATACGACGATACGCTTAGCGTGGAAACTAAAAGTCAAAACACAAAAGGCCTTTTGTTGTGTTCACTTGAGAATCGAGACCAAAATCACTCGATAATACATACAGAATATAAGGGCTTATTCAAGTGAAACCGACTTTACAAAACCGCTCACATATACATAATCCAAAACTACTATCACCAATATATTCAACGCGTGCAGTGTACAGAATATGTCGATGCACGGTAGGCCGGTAGGCATCCTTACCTCACCCGACACAACTCGCCGCCTTTATAGAACTCAAAACCTCTGTACTTCGATCCATGTTGTCCAGACTATTGCGTTTCTTCTTACGTATCACCTGATTGGAAGCAAAGGAGCAATGAGAGCAAATTCTTTCTTGCGAATGCATGTCATATAGATCGAAGTTATCCGAGCCCCATAAACTTTTCAAAAGAAAACACGAAAGAGTCTGTAAGAGCTTGGAGAGGGTAGCAGAAAATCGATTGAGTATCCCTGGCCTGGTTACCTACCAAGGTACCAGCAAGTTCTTGTAACACTTCATTACAAGACCCCTTTACTCAAGAGTCTTTCTCTTTCAGTACGGATATAGCATGTGTATGCATCCAACGCCGTACACTTTCATCTTCCTCTCAATTTTCCGTTCCACAGATCTCTCGTCCGGTCTTTTTAGTACCACATTGTCTGTACCTACTTAACACGTCTCTTGATGAAGCGCACTTCGTACATTCGACATTTCTTTCGACAACGGTCGATAAAACAGACAAATGGGCTTTTTATCTTAAGTCTATTGTACTTATCCAACGTTGTATCACCATTTTTATTATTTTTTGCAGCATTATGGCATTTTATGCACATCTTTTGTTCATATTCTTCTTTACATACTCGCAATGTTTATCATTTCAAGTTGGTACTACATCCTCGTGCGGAATACCAAACAAGAGTATCTACCTGAGAAGGTGTCTGTTGAATATTGTTGCATGGTGTCTACACTCATTTAATCACTTTTAATTCTTTCTCGTAATAATATCAGACTGAACTTTACACAAAGATGGCTTTATCTTAACTTCCATACCGTATCACTTTCGCGCATGCTCAGTCTTATAGAATTGAAGTTCTTTAGAAACGTACCGAGATTAGTGTAACAGCGGGTCGTAATACTCAACTTAATGTTTCTTCGTGGTTTTAATACCCATTTGGCTTCACCTATTATATCCTGAATGTGCATTTGTTCGCGAATTTTTTCAGGAGGTACCTATGAAATTCTTCCAGCAAAAATTGTAAAACAATCATTTGCGACGGAAAATTTTTGGAGCTCTCAAAATCCGTGCTCGAGATTCTCGGAAATTTCGATCCAAACACGCACACGTTGTGTGCGTGTATTGACTTGAAAAAAGTCTTCTACGGTGAATTAAAACAAATTGTAGATTTTCAAACATCGCTTGTGACAATTTATAATACTATTTTCTTTTTCATTCGCGTTCTTCATGCACTGAACGTAAAGTCGTACTCATTTCCTCGACTACACATTTCCTTTTTTTTCTCTGAAACGAATTTTTTTCTTCATTTCCTTGATTTTACTCGTACGGTCTCTTTAGTTTTAATCTCGCGATACGGCGAGCAAAGGTTGATCGCATCTGTCCACTAGGTCCATTAAAATCCCTCGATATCTTTTTTGCCATAGGCATTTTCACTATAACAACAACCGCATCGCATTTCATTCGGTCCAATCCGTCGAATTATAGCTGCTCCTTTCTATTACCCCAACGCAACCCCCCGGTTATCCCGTCCATACGCCCTTTCCCATGTCGAATGATTTCCATGTTCGAAGTCTCGGGGCAAAGCGACGTGGCAGCCGCAGGGCAATTTGTGAACGATGCGTGCAGCTCGATTGTGAACTCTGAATGTTTTTTTTTTTTTTTTTTCGTATACGTATCGAATTCATGTGATTGGTATCAAATAAACGCTGCATGCATTTGCCTCGATACGATATTACAGATCGACGCATTGGAATCCGTCATCTGGACTCTCGAGTAATCAACCGCACACTTGCATTCATTCATCCCGTAACAGGAATCATACATACAGAAATAATATATTCGAGGCGTACGTGGGAAAAAAACACATACACAACTCTCGCCTTAGGCAACGGTAAACATTTCAACGTTCGAGATTTATTCCAGGTCGGACAATTAGCTGGATATTTATGTGGCCCGGCGGCAGGCATGCTATAGTGTCGCATCGACCGACAAACACAGCCACCCTTCTTGTATACAAATCCAGCACAGCACAGCACAGCGAACTTGTCAGCTACAGGACAACGAGAGAGTTAACCTCTTCAGCCATCTCTCACTCTTGGAAAGAGAAAACCATCTGAGCATGATTTTCACGGGTAACTAAAACGCACCTTAACAAACGATCACGGTCGTTATCTTACGAGTACAGCTCCAACAAAATTTCGTTTGTGTAGTTCGGTTTCGGGCAACGATGTATCCACAAATATTATTCTATTTTCTCTCAATTGTATTGTTTGTAGTTGGTATAATGCTCAAGAATTTTTTTAAATTGCCAATAACTTTGGTATCTGCGTTTGTTACTATATATTACTTTGACCAGACGCATGTTTTACAATCGGTGCGCGTACAAAACTTGAAGGACCTACTGAGCTCATTCCTCTCAACGAGACTCGAACCTCTTGTGAAAATAACTTGATTACCCAATTGAGCTTCGAAGTTAAGCAGTAAGTGGATGATGGAAAAGCGATCATAGTGGTTAATGAATGAATTTCTACTAAATTCTATTTTGTCTCTCTTCCACATCCCTAGGTATTATTTTCATCGAGCGTTTATCGCTGAGTCCCGGGGAACAATAGCGGATTTGCGGTGTGTCCGAGGGAGCATCTCGAGCCCATTGCCGTGGCCGAATGTTTCTGGGGCATTAAGTCCATTGTAACGTGTGTGTGGTACGTTGAAGGGATGGTTTTCAGTGAATGCGAAACCCTTCGCTACAATGTTGCAATGTTCATCGTTCAATCCTATTGCTCTAACCCCATTGAATGCTCCTCTCTGCCTCCAACCCCTTCTTGAGCTTTCTCTCTCTTTTTCTACGTGTGTGTATATACTCCTTGGTTTCCGTCCCACTCATCTCGTTCTGCGTTTATGGTACGGTCATCTATAAATGTTCCATGCAGGCCAACAGTCGCGTGAAAGGAGAAATTGAGTACATCGTGTACCGGATGATGATGGCGTTATGTGGACCAGCAAATCCGTATGGACCACAGTATTGTCGTATGCTGCACGTAATCGGTAGTTGCATGCAGTCAACGCAAATAGAAATATTTCTTCTTGATCGATTTTACTTTTGTTTAAGTAAGCTCTTATTGTTCTGCAAATCATTTACATTTGAATTTAAAACTTAAACTCCATAATTCTTCAATCCCTTCTTGTTGATTCAGGCAAGGCTTGATATCAATGTTACAATTTGTTAATGCTAACCGTAAAATGATTTTATATTTGAGCCACATCCTATTTGAATAATTACCAGGGATGTACGCGGCCCCATTCGATCCTATGTCCCAGTGAATAAACTCAGATACTGCAATGATGAATTCGGGATAATTATTTTCGGACATTGTGTTGCACGATACCAGCTAGTCACGCTCCAGTGCATGGAGAATAATTTTACTGCGGATCTTCCTGTCGAAAGAATTAGATTATCTTGCAAACTAGCCTACGACCATATACAAAGTGCGCTCGGACTCTAAAGATCCTCTTTTGCTTATCCCCCATCAATCGTTTACGAAGCCTTTGATACGAGAAATTGCACCATCCCATATATCCAGTATGTCCCTACCCATTGTAAATCCATATACTGTCAGAACCTGAACAATGTTTGATTATAAGCTGATCAGTAATGTAAAAAAAAAAAAAAAAATTCAAACATATTTTTCAGTTCGGAAAAAATGCTTCCTTTTCCAAAATTTTTCTTGCATTTGACTAAGAGCAAATACTTAGTAGAAAATCATTGCAGTATTGACAAAAAGCGATCAATACAAACAGCTCCGTCATGAGATATATGGAATATTCGAATACAGTACATAATGTACCTAAGTTGGACATATCGAACCCACATAAAATCAGAGAATTCATATACATGAGGGGAAATTCATGGAAAATCCTGCTATATTAAATTCCATTTGCAGTTGTTTCGAAATCAGCCATCGCCCATCCCAAACCAGTCGAAGCCCTGTGTCCGGGTTCAATAAAATAGTATGAAGCATCAATAAATTATAGATACGTAACATACGATAGCAACTCCGCACTATGCATCATGCTCTACTACGTTAGAGGAATTCAATTACCAGTCTGTAAACCCATGCAAAATGTAATTTTTATTTACTGTAATCTTTCGTAATAGCTACATTAGCTAGAGTATAGTTATTATCCGTTAAATCACGATTCGATGAATATTTATCTGAATTCTGCATTCAGGAAATCCGCTTATAAATACAGATTGATCTACGTGAAATCCTCTTCAACAGGAATTCTGAACGTTTTATGAGCTTTAGAGTTTACAAAGCAAAAATAATCTTCTTTTTTATTGTGGTGCGGTTCAATACGTTTTTCAAGCATTGTGGATAATGTGGTCTACCACATGCAGCCATTGAAATAATTGTGGGATCGAAGCCGTCTTATATTTTGTGAGAATCGCCAGAAATAAAACGATTACTGGAATAGCATAAATGTTACGCGCATTGTCCCAACCGCAATTATGTTGAATGAGGCAATACGTTAGCACTGCAGGAAACACCGTTGAAATTAGAATTTTCAAGATAAAATAAACAGAGTGGTGGCAATAAACACTCTTCAGCAAAGGGTTCTCTGTGAAATATCTGAGAATGTCTTTCATTGACTGAGGCAGATGTTTCATATGTAAAGTAAACTAGACGAATCCAAAACACAGTCCAAAGTAGCTTGACTTGGCAAAATATAACAGCAACTTTCGTTCGAAGCATTGACCCGTTAATGTTGCAAGTTCAAAGACATTTCCGATGCTGGAAGTTATTGCTTAGCCCTGTAGATGTACATTTAGATATAGTGCATGCATATTCCAAAACAAGCTGTCCCCTTGTCAGCGTAGTTGAAGCTTAAATCAGAACGATCTATATATACGTAAAACGTGAGTCAGGCATCAAGATTCGAAAAAAAATCGTGAAAGTCCTGTAGAGAAAACCGTGAACGCGAGTGCTCGATGCTCTGGGGACGTTCCCCAAAAAAAGAGGTCAACGAGATCCTTAAGGATATCGACAGATCAGGTTTTCAGAGGCTTTTCGCAGTGAAAAAGTACTGCAGCAAAGTCGCAACTTTCATAGGGTTGCTGCTTCTTCACACAGAATATTCATTCTGCTCACAAAGCATAGTTCTTCGTTGAAATGGATAAATTTTGCCTGAGACAACATTGAAATCAACTTTATTCAATAGACGATGATTTTTTGATTTAAGAAAGGAAGCATCAAAAGTAAAATTGGGTTAAACGTGAATGAATATTAAGTCGTTTATTTGCTGTCGTGTGAAAATATTCATAGCATTATAGGAAAATTCTATCAAACCTTATTATGAAATATTAAGCCATCTCTTTGCTGTTCTGGTATAAAAATACTGATAGAATCAGAGCAAAATTTTGTCAAGCCTTTTCATTCCACACGAATGTCGGCGAACAGGTTCCGATGATTTGTTCAAATCTGAGTACGAAAATTGCTCTAATATTCTAAATTATAACGGCTAAAACTGGATGAGATTATCGGTTAATTGCTGTCGATTAACTCGATCACTTGGTAAAGGGGAATGGATTTAAAAAAAAAATCATAACGAGAGAATAGGTACGATGGTTGGGACAAGCTCGAGTGAGTTCGGAGGTCGCTCATTAGAACTCTTAACACACGCTCTCAATCACGGGGGTTAATGGAGATCCGGATGACGACGACGACGAGGAAGAAGAACGAGGAAGATCAGCCAGAGAAGAGACGCAGGCACCATGGGTAACGGTACTTGACTCGTGTGCCAAGGTACGATTACCATGAGAGGAGGTTCGAACGAGCGTCGAGGGTCGACACGTGACCTAGGATAACCGAACGGTTTCCAGGGGACTTTTGGCCCATTACCGATCTCTGAACGACAGTGTACTTGAGCGCTCTTCCTCTCTCACTCCTCTCATCTCTGCCTCTCAATGTCCTCTATCTATTTTTCCATCTCGGTCATATATATATACGCAACCTGTTATAGCTCCGAAGCTGCCAGTAGAATTTTTTTTCACAATAATAATATACACATCCCTACGAATATGTTTGATGTAGATTTATTATAATGGAATTTTGTGTCTAAAACTTTGGTATTTTTTTCGTACTGAATGTCGAAAAAATCATTTTAATTTTTTCAATAAAATTTAACAGAATAATCAGCGTTGATGGAAAAAAGACAGTGCACTATTCTCTATTCGAGGATTGGAAGCCAAACGCATCCTTGATATTCCAAAAGTATTCGGACAAGTTGATACACAAAAACCTCAAAGCCGTACTGTTGTCTAACATTCTGTTTTAGGAGAATATTTTCATGATAGAACAACTTTGAAACTGTTCATATTCATTTTTCTGAAATTTTGTACGAATCAGAGTTATTGATCCTTCAAGAACACTACAAATCCTCTGTAGTAAAAGTTCCCATCATCGGAATCCTTTTTTCAAGAATATTGCAATGTTTTCACAAACCGTACTTTGTGACCAAGCTTTCCAGCGACTCGGTCGAACTATTATGGTATATCAGTCGATGTTTCCAGAGCCAGATCGCAACGTACTGGCCTCTTTCCAAACTCTTCTCCATATATCCTAAACTGGCGGATACGTAATTGAAATATTTGCTCGTAAAAAGTTGGTCATGGACCGAAAAAAAAGGAAGATCAACAAAAAATAAACGAACCGCTACCGCCGTTGATTCCTGCACGTATAACCGAGACAAGCAAATCGTCGTGTATGAACATACATCGTACAGCCTTTTTGTTTGGAAACCGCAACAAAAAGCAAAAAATCCAATCGAGCGTTTCCATCGACAAGTTACACAGTGTAGTTATACGGAGTAGTTATATATAACCGTCCAAAAAAGAAACACGACAGGCAAATAGTAGATATTGTGAGTTTTTTTAATTTCGTTTATTTATTTGTCCTCCATGGACAAAATAGAAAAATAGTATTAGACAAACCTTATCAAAACCACCGACACCGCGAATTGTACGGATAACTATCTCGTGACAAGACAAGTGGGACAACGATGAGAAAGCAGTTTTTTTCATTCACCATTTTGCGCGATTGAGGTTCTCAATAAATGTTTGTATGCTGGATATCTTTTCCTACTTTTTTCTTCTCGATCTTCCCTGCAATTTTCTCGGGGACTGTTCAAGAGGCTCTACTCGTGTCTCTGCTAATGCTACGTAAAAACACGTGACCTTTGAATCGACGATTTACGCGAAAATGTGTAGAAATAAAAGTCTCCTCAAGTCGTTCCACGACGTTGGTTAGAAAATACAAGAAGATTAACGGCGGAACGGAGCTGAAGAAGCGCGACAATATAAAGAAGTCTAATGATAAAGACAGGAGGTGGAGATAGAGAACAGACTGCATTCTGTCGTACTCAAATTGTCTTTCGCTTGTCTTTACTTACTTTTCCATACATATATAATTTTTTTTCCTTTAGATGTTGAAAGAATATGAAAGAGCAGAAGAAAAAGAAAAATGCAGCGACCTGTCTACAGTGCCACTCCACTCATCGTTCACATTTCACCCACTTGCAACCCCCGCACAATCCTGGCCCACCTTAACCCCGTCCACCTCGTTTTCTCACCGCAGAATTCTCCTTATCCACGGTCTGGCATTATCATAATGCTATCGCGTGCTACGTGACGGGAAAGATGTATTATCGCGTTCCCCGGCCCTCTTTCTCTCTCCCTCTCTCCTGAACCTTCTTCTTAAACGCCACTCGTTGTTTTTAGGATCTCCAGCGTCGTTCTAGTGTTTCCGATCTACGGGAAAACCAGAGGGTCGAATTCCCAATGGCTCAAACACTCGTCGCTCTAACCTCCTCTTCAGCTCTTTAAAATGAACACTTATTATCCCTCTCTACCTTTCGTATCATACATCCGTCTTAGATAACGTCGTTTTCATGGAATCGTTGTCCTTTGGTTTATTTTAGAAGTTGAGGTCGTGTTCTTGCCACAGTCACGTTCAAAACTTAGTTCTTCGGTTGATTTGTAAAAACTTGAATATAACTTGGAGAATTGTCTAATAATGTTAATTGTTATGCGTTATAGGAATGTTGAAACATGTTTACTTCTGGAACAACGTCTAACATGACATTTACTGTTTGAGAAATAACCATCGTTTCCATATTTACACAGAACTTATATAGTCAAAATCCTTGATTTTATTTACCAAACTTTTTCATATGTCCCTCTGTAATTGAGGGGGAAAAAGAGAAAAAAAATGTATAAGAAGTTCAAAGTTATTCGGTGATATGTGTATTTCTCTACTGCTCCCCATAAAAGCATGTGTAAAACTTTGTGGTTTTCAACTGCCATATATCGAATAGAGGATGGTTAATCTTTCCCAAACTGAATGTGTCCTCGAAATATAACAAAATTCTATGGAAAAACGCTTTTTCACCACACCTGCACGGAAAGTTCAACAAGCTAGAGGTTTCAACCTCTACCTTGAGACGGGATTAATGGTTGTGATTGAGTGTTCGTATACATACTGGAGCTTGCCTAAGTCTGACAGGCTTTCGCTCGAGACGGTCGACTTAGGCGGCCACGGTGGGGACAGCCACGGCGGGGACAGCGAAAACACATGGATCGCAGCAAGCAATCTATTTGATTGCGAAAAGCATTTACGAGAATGAAACAAACTGAATTGCATAAGGGGGAATATTTTTTGGTTCGAGATAACTGGACTATGTCATTGTATGATCCACCAATAGTATGAGTTATTTTTAATTGCTTCCAGCGATGAAAAACGGAGCTAACTGAAAATTGATTCTCGTCAAAGTATAAAATAATAAAAACATCAGCCGGAATTGAATGGGGAAATTTTAATTTTGATGTCACAGTCGCTTGAATGCCCATTAGATATAAAAAATACTTTTTGTAAAAATATGTTTTACAATGTCAAAAATTCGTATAAAGTTTGCAATACCTATATAGATTTTTTATCACTTTTTGCCAGGATTTTTACGGAGCGCTTTCAGTAACATGTTTTTAATACACGGAGAGAATATAATATCAAAAATTGCTATGGCATCATTGTTCCGTGGTATCATGTCGTCTTTCTGAGGGTTTTTAGCAAAAACATAGTAATTTATTATCCGGAATCAAAAACTTCAATGTTTTGGTCAATTTCAATAGAATATGAATGAAAAATTACGATGTTTTTGGTAAAAAGCTACAGAGGGACGACGTGGTACCACGGAGCAATGATACCATAGCAATTTTTGATATTATATTCTCTCTGTGTAACTGCCACCATTTCACCTGAAAGTATTGATGAGTTTATGATTGCATACGGGCATTAAATAGCGAACATACCAAAAAGTCAAATAATTCGATTTTGTTAATTATGAACGAATCAATAAATTATATTTTTTTCAATTTGTCACTAATTAAGTCAGCTCTAGAAAAATACTTTCCCAAACATAAACAAGAAGAGAAAATCGATACATGTTGCACAAAATACGAATCTCAAAATATTATCTACGAAAAATGATCAAAAAACGTATTTCTAATTTTTCGAAAAGTATGATTTTTAATTTTTTTTAAAGTGTAATGTTATTCCTACGGAAATGATTAAACTTTGTTAGATTTTAGCAGAAAATTGTTGTTATCTGGAATATTTTTAGCCGAGGGGACTTCAATAGTATCAAAATTGATTCAAATGGTCTAAGTTATGGTGGTTTATTTTTTTAAATACTTACAACTAACCCTTCGGCTGCACACTTCTCCGCGGTTTTTGAAATGGTCTTTTCTCTGGCGTGAATCGTCAAATTTCAATTTATCGCGATTGATTTTCACGTCTCAAAGTGTTTCCATATGATTGTTCGTCATTGCAGAAGAAATCTGAAATTGTGTTTCATGCCAAAAAGAAACAAAAAATGCAAAATTAGCAGTGCAGGTAAATAAATGTCTTAATAGGATTAAATTGAAGCCTTACGATATTAACCCGAATATTCAAAAGCATCAAAATATTAAAGAAAAAATGTGATTAGTAAATTCACCATTATGAAAATAGAAGAGACATCGAACATGTATGTTTTCGTTTTATAGGATTATGATACTCATGGTAGGGGCATACTGAGGTCGTATTAAGAGTCCTCATGGTCCAGGGTGGATTCCATTTCTATTTAACGCGTTCAATAGAAGATTCAAATTCTAATAATGTTGGTTAAGAGGATGGACGATAAGATATCCTAGTGCAACGCTTATGTGCATATATATGTAAATAGATAGATAGATATAGAAATATACATATGTATATATAAATGTAGAAAATCTAGAGTGCCTGTTAAAATCATGATTGGGTGTTGCAGAGAGGGTCTGAAACGAGCTCCAGTTAACTGGCACTCTGCCAAGAAGAGAGAGAGAGAGAGAGAATGAGAATGAGAATAGACGTGAGAGAGAAAAAGTTTCTTTCTACCGAGCGCGAGACACGATGAGACGAGGCTCTCTCCCCATACGCTAAGAGTAATAATCCTAACTTGCAGGTTTAGTTCGGGCTTAATTAGAACCAGAGGGGTTAGAGGCTCGCTAGTATAGTTACACATATCTATCCGACTATATTGGAAACGGGTGTGGCCTCTGGTGGTGGTATTGGCCACTTGTTCCCCCATCCACGACTGCAGTAGTAAAACCCTTTCTCTTCCTCTCTTTATCTCTCTCTCTCTCTCTCTCGAGGCCACCCAGCATCGGGGTGCGCAGACCCTTTATAGTAACTTGCAACGTCTGGCTACTCTTCTGTACGCCTCGTTCTTCCTTTCTCTCTCTCGGTCGTTCACTTTATGTAGATTCCTCTCACTTTTCGTCTCTACGACCTTCTAACTCCGAAGCTCGAGGTACGTTTTCTAGACTCCCTTTGACACTTGTATTCCTGTGCGCGAACAAGTACAAACGGTGAATCGAGAGGCAAGCCAGTCCATGGTTAACCAAATACCAATTTCCTATCGCGTGTACATGGTTATCAAATCAGTCGAGCAGAATACCTGAGCGAATTTAATGAAACGAAAATGAATACACTGGCTATACTCTCAGTCTGATAAATACATATACGTATGAAGGTATATTTGCACGCATGAACGACGATGCTATAATTAAATGATTATTAAGTCCATTGCAATTTATACCGTCGTATTCGCTTCTGGTATGTGCACGGTCATGGACACTGCCATGTAAAGCTTGTTCCATGCACAACCAACAAACTATATAATTTTAATCAACGCAATGTCAATTCCAGTAAACTTGTGAAATGTAATTAATTATTTAGGTTATTTAACATGGGCAATGCTATAAACAATTCTGAACGTCAGTTTCAGACAATACTTTTTAATTGTCTTTAGAGTTGGAACAAATTTATCTGTTAAATCTTCCATGTAAAATGATGTATGAACTTTTTTCTTATGGTCACACTTGAATAAAGACAATGTGAATCCAAATTGCTAATGGCATTATAATTTTATTATGGAAAAATCATTCATGGGTGTGACTCAATTAATTTTTTTTGAAATTAAACCTTTGGAGAGACTACATGAACAAGTATTGAGAACCGTATTTATTTTTTGTACGATATTTCTTAAAACAGGCTTGAACAAGCAAAAGGCTATAGACTGGATGCTCGGTACATTGAAAAATTTTGTGATAGCAAACAGGGGAAAAACCACATCATGGTCAGACACAAGAGGCTGAATACGGGAATATATTAGGCATGAAGGAATAGTATCGAGCTTGCTATCGCTACCGAGCATCTGATGGTCGAGTGAACCTACGTGCCTATGAGACCACTGCTTGATAAGATACCGACGGTACGCACAATTTTAGATCATTAACACGAAAAAAAATAGGCAAAAAAATCGTTTTATTAATCGAAAGCTTATATGAATATGACGATTTTGTTTTTAGTCAACAGTCTGCAAACTTTCATTTTATATAGACGAGGAAACATGTTTGACATTAATGTTTGATGAGTAAATGAATCACCCATTAAATTCTTGAAAGACCATAACGATAATTAGCTGATACAAAAATAAATGATCATGCGCAAGATTTTGATAATTTGTTGATATAGATTGAGGTTTCTTACAAACACGAGCAGGTTTTTGTGCGGTTTTGTAATGAAAAGAGATTCCCTAATGACCCTCTGACCCAATTGTTATCATGGAAAACCCATCACCCCGCTTCCGTACCATATCAGATCAAAGTTTATTATTTTGAACTCCCTCCTCCTTGCGGATTAAAAATTTATCAACCACTTATGGGTTGTAATAGTGGCTGCTTCAAACGATGGCCCAAAGTAAAAATTCTCTAGATCTGACATGCCATCTACACAAGACTCATTACAGAGAAAAGCGCCACGGAGAAGAAGGGCCAAAAACGGATGGAGAAGTGATTGAAGGAAAATGAGAGAGAGGGGTAGAGAGATTCGCTGAAAAATATTGCTAGGAAAAAGAGTGCACAGACGCTGCAGGCAGTTCTTACTACGCGTTTAAAGGAAACCGAGTGATGTATAGTTGTAGAACGAAGTACGAGCGAGTGCACACATACCCTTAAGCGACACGTCCCCTCTTTCTGTTCAACACCCTTTCCTACCTTCGTTGCTTACTTCTTCGTTCTTACTTGGCTCGTTTTTTTTCTCACTTTTCCCTCTCGCAGAGTTCTCACTCGCGATTCAACGATGAAAGAGTCTCGACCAAAGAAACCTCAGCCGTTTCCTTCGTTCCCTTTTCCTTTTCATTCAGAACTCGCCAAGAAAAAGCAGAAGAGCTCGTTTCTGTGTGGAGTGGGGAGGCAAAAGAAACCTGAACGCGAACGAGCGAATGAGTGACGAAAGAAAACGAGGAATAGCTCTCGCTCGGTCGACTCGTCTACTCGCTTTTGCAATTGACCGACAATGGCCCAACGAGTGAGTGAGATAAAAAGGAAACGTCAGGTTTGTAGGTGTGAGAAAGAGTACTAAAGAGATAAAAAGTTTGGCAAACAAAGATGGAGGTCATACGGAAAAGGGAGTTGAACGGAGCAAGAGGATCGATGCAAAAAATCATTTACCTTCCTTTCTCCTTCGGTCCCTCTCTCTTCCTCCCCCTCTCTCTCTCTCTCTCTCTTTCCTAGTCCTGCCTGCGCTAATCATGGAAGAAATTGAAAGGGAATATGAAAATTTCCCATAAAGGATCATACCGAGCCATTGAACAAAGAGCTGAAAGCCGCAGGAAGGAAACTCGTAGGACCGACAGGATAAAGAGAAAAATATTCATGACCCAAAGAATGGATTGATTGATAAAACAACCGTCAGTTCTACAAGAGAACCGTTCGAAAGTGTAATTTAGAGTATGCGGTCCAATGTCCCTTCACTGACGGTCTATTTGTCTCTCCCTTTTTATAGTCATGTTACCAATGTTCCGGTGCCTCGGGGTCTGACGAAACGACCAATTGACTACGGAAAGACAAAAGATGTGTACAAAGAGAACAGAAGAGTGAGAGAGGAATACAACGAAATCGACAAAAAGAGAAAGAAAGAGAGAAATACAGGTCGTCAGGCCGACAGAGAGGCAGCCACAAAGGCGGGTGATAGATATCACGACAGAATAGACGATATCTGTGTAAGAGGAAACGGAAAAAAAAGTACACTAGTTCGAAGACTCAGAGACTCAATAGACACTTCCGATCTTTCGACATTTCGAAATTCGATTATCGATCGTCTTTTTTGACTCCTCAAACAAATTTCAGAATAATTGCTTCTTATAAGCGCTAGCTGCAATCAGCCTGATTTCATTTCCAGTTAAAAATAAATGTAACAAAATGCATGTAATTAATTATTTCAAACATTTTTCGCCACTTATTCCTGATAAGTAGAAATCCGAAATAGCTGCGATCTGGATATCTGTGTATATATTCTAATTTTGTAGTCATCCAGCACAATGCTACTGTACACGCGCGTACAACTCGGTAGAATCGATTACGTCACGAATCTGTCTCCTCCTCCTAACTCAACTGTCAGCGTGACTTGACTCTCGTACGGTAGATTTACTAGAGGGTTGCAGCACGTATGCAAACTAGTTACGTTACATCGAACTGCATCGGTTTCCCAATGCAACATTGATATGTATATGCATATTGGCTTTTCCACAAATCGCAGGCTACGGCAGTATCACCGGCGGTTCTTCTGTCATCTCGTCATATTGGATGCGCTTTGGATCATTGGCAGAAGGCTTTGCTCTAACCCTAAAATAATTACAGGCTGAGCTTTTACAAGCCTTTCGGATTACCTGCTCAATGTGTAGCATCGAATGAGAATTTATTTACGACACTCGAGTATGTTTACTGCATACAATTGTCCAATTGGATGATGAATTGATAGATATTGGGATATAAAGGTTGAAATTGCTCATAAGATTCATGTCAATTTTTTCACGTTTCAGAATAACAGGGTTTCAATATAATCCGCAAAAATTTGGAGGAAAGAATGATTTCGAAAAATCACAAAACAGGCTCGAGTTATACTTGCAAATGTTTTTTTGTTTTGTTTTTTTTCATCGATTGAACATTTAACGAACTTTTTCCGCTTACTGGAAAAAGAAGTTATGTTTAACCTGATTCCACAATTAAGAGATAATAAAAGAACTGTTGATTATGATTATTCTCGATATTACGACTATAATATCACTGTTATCTGATTATGAAGTCGGGCAATCTTGTGATTGCATATATAATACCAATAATCAGTGAAGGCAAATGATTCGAGCGCACTGGTATTCATGGACTACTGTCTCTTTCTCCTTCGGAATCCCTTTCTTTTCCTTTCTTTCTCTCTCTCTCCCTTTCCCTCTCGAACCTACATCTCGACCTCTTAGTGACTCTCTCTCTCTCTCTCTTCGATTTTGCTCTTTTTCGTCTAAAATGGGTGAACACCAACGATTGCGCATTACACCGAGAGTAAAAAATGAATCTTCAGAAAGATAAGGAGAAGCTAAGAGGACTAAGAGAGCTGGCAACGAGAGGCTATTAACGCCATTAAGCCATTCGCACCATACTCCAAACGCAGCGAAGGGTTTAAACGCACTCGAGCTGTGCCTATACGGCAGTTATCCGATCTCTTGCTCGTCAGGTCGAGAGATGGCAAATGAGAGGAAAAGAAAGGAAAAGAAACAGAAAGATAAAAAGTAGGCGTCTTTGATGATTCACAGCAAACAAGAAATCATCTGTACCGTTTTCATTAATTCCTCTGAACAATTCTCAATGAGTGCTTCCGTAGGCATTATAAGTTTGCACATCTTTTTAATTTTACAAATAGAGAGTGAAATATATTTTCTTTTGAACGACTCTTGCGAACATGCGAAAACCATGATAAGATGCAAATCGTATATTTGTCTCGTATGTTTGAAATGATATCCCTAGAACGGCCGGAATATTTTGTAGAAATACAATCTAAGTTATTCTACTTTTTCACTCAGATTCGAATGCTTGCATACTGAGGGTATGGAACATCTGGAAAAACGCATAAAGCCACGAAAATATTTAAGCGGAGAGAATATAATATCAAAAATTACTGTCCCATCATAGTTGTTTGGTACCATATCGATCCCCAGTGGTTTCTACTAAAAACATCGTAATTTGTCCGTGCATTCAAATTCTATTAAAAATCACGAAAACATTTAAGTTTTTAGACCAATTCCGGGTGATTAACTACTATATGTTTTTGCTCGAAAACCCTCAGTTGTTATATATAATACCAGAGAACAAGAAACAATATTTTTCGTGAATACTTTATTTCAGCCGGATTTTCATGCACAATAGATAAGATAAAATATAACCGTAAAAAATTTCATAAAATGAACGCGTTCCAACTAACATAATCAATATTTTTCGACTGCATAAGCGTTACATTCAGTTTTTATTAGTGCAATTTCTTCAATCAAACGCACGGTTAGTAAACATTGGATACCGAACATCACAGATAAATTCATGTACATTGGTGGGAGCAAAAACATTTGACTCAAAACCAAAATGTCTAAGCAATTCCATTTACGAAAATGTAATACAGGATCATCAGGGAATGCAATCCGAGGAGTGGCTGGGGCATACGAATCGAGGTTGGAAAATTGTGGTCTGAGAGAAATTGAATTCTTAATAAGGTTGTATGAAAACCGTGCATTAAACAAGAAATGAAAATATCTGGAGGATCTCTCAATTTTCACATTGAACTTCCATTACATCGGAACCCCCGTGAGTTTTATCTTCGAGCTAAATTTTTAATCGCACTCAAGCACGTACCCGCTATTCGCTGTTACATATGTGTATAAAATAAACATCATACGTTTGGGGAGAGCTTATGTATTCGGCCGCTGGTTATTCGGATGCCGAAAATCAGCGTAGGTAGTTACGATGCCCCACTGGGTGCACCTTACTCTACGTAGATGATGTCGCGTGATTAAAATTTACTATCGCCATATTCGCTGATTTCGTCTCTCTGTATACAAACCGTGTATCACACACTGTGAGAAATGTCTCTCTCTCTCTCTCTCTCTCTCTCTCTCTCTCTCTCTCTCTCTCTCTCTCTCTCTCTCTCTCTCTCTCTCTCTTTCTCTCCCTCTTTCTCCCTATCTCTCTTTCTATCTCATGGATACAAAATGTATCCGTTTACATTCCCATGCACATGCATACCTGAAACACAAGAGAGGCCACTAACACGCGGCAAGCCCACAACTGATGATGTCACATAGTAAAACGAAGCAACAATATATCGTGGGCGCGAAAGAGATAGAGAGAGAGAGAGAAAAAGAGACAGAGAGTAAGAGAGAGGAAATGTTCACGTTTGGGGTGCTCGTTAACGAGAGAATGCGTGCCGAGAGTATGCATCTGCAACACCCGTGATTGCACAAGGGCGCATGCCGGATCTATCCTAACTCTGGATATGCTTTATATCATTCCACTGCACACTATATACTTATATGTATATTCATATTCGTTGTACAAAGCCTACGTGTACACGCATCAAATCCGATGCACGTGACAGTATAATGCGGTAGTCCACGAAAGCGTGCACTGGGGAAAACGGAAACGCTTGTGGGTTGCGTGACCAGAGAATGAGCTCGTCAAGTTTTCATGACCCACATATGGTCAGGGAACTAAGACACTATTCAATTCGAAATAATCATCATAATTTCATTATTTCTATTTTGTGAAACGGTAAGAAATTAAAGAGATTCAGATCAGCGTAGTGACAAAAAGCAGGAATCCAAAGTATAAACTTTGACTGTACAGTCTTGTATTTAGGGGAAAACACATATAAATGTATAAACACAAAAGAGGACAATCGTTTTGGAACCGAAATTCATGCTGAACTTTTGTTCTCTCGGTTTCGTGAAACGATTGGGCGAATGTATAATAATGGTAACAGCTGCAACCATATTCCAATCGACGAAAGCTCCAAAATGGATTACAGATCGAGTACTACGAGTGTAACTATATGGAAGGGGGATGTACGAGCTTAAGAGGGGGTGGAGGATGGGAATGTAGAAATATATATGTATAGGCATGGTCACTAGCCATGTGGAGACCACTCTGTACAGGAAATATGCGAACAGCTATATAAAACCACGTGCAAAATCGTTCCCTCGATAGGGTTGCGGAGCGGAAGAAGGGAGGTCAATCGAAATAGCAAAATGGTGTGTATATGCGCGAGGTACCAGGGTAACGCCCATTCCAAATATCGCACTGAATTGCTTCGTGGTCACTCGTTCAATTGCGCGGCAACGAATATCGTGATTTCGCTGTGGAGAAGGTTGTTAAAAAAAAATACCATTGCAAAAGAAATAAAAGTAGTAGTCCAACAAGCTACCATTCAATTCTCACCACTAGTTCATTTTCAAACTAGTAAGCACTCAACCGGTCGATCAGTCATCACACAATATATTACTCGTTAAATTTGTATTTTTACACAAAGGTGTGCAACGTATACTTGCATGACATTTGTTGTTCTTTGTAAAGTTGTCTGTACTGATCATTTATTATTCTTCATCTCCCACAATTGACTGAAAAAAATACTAGACAATGGACTAGACGTGTGAGACTAAGCTCGGAAGACATACTTTATTTACGTTAATGAGCAAAATACATTTGAAGTTATTTTGGTAAATATTCCTTCCAACTACTTTCTCAATCAAACCTCGTTTCAGCCCTGGAGAAACTTCATGCTAAACTCTTTTATCGCTTTAATATGACGATAACTATATTTATTAGATTACATGGTGACCCCTGGAATTGTTTCCATTAAATTTGTTTCCGGCAGAAGGATTTCCGAAACGGTTTGTTACTAAACTACCGATCGTTTACCACTAGCTAGGAGCTACTTCAATAAAAACTGGTCTCTGTTGGCCACGTATTTTAACTAATAACATAGAACACGCGAACAAGTAAAATACTTGATGCAATTGTATAGGTTCTTTTTCGAATAACTGTAAGTGTGTCCGTCGATCTCATCTCTTTTCCTTCTTGTTGGTCTTTTGTAAGCCATTGCCGATGGTTAGTGCCGGTTTCCGGGTTAGTTATATTACTTGTACGGCCAAGTTCGTCGAGCAAATGCACAACTCTGAGCACTTCAAGGTACCGTGTTAAGTTTCCATGAGGTTACGACGCGCAACGGCTATGAAGCTACTCGCTACATTTTCTTCTTCCTCTCTCCTATTCTCCCTCGTAGTTCTTTGTTATTTCTTTCTCATTCTCAAGTGTGTCAGTTAGCCCGGTTAGCAAGAGCTTTAGTCGAACGAGGGTTAATGTCTTTGGAAACTTTTCTCGTCACTCGCTCGTCCTTCATATTCTCAAAACCCTTGAAAACTCCGCAAGTACACACTTTGATACCCATCCCAACCAATAAATATTGCATTCATTTTTCCATGAGGACTCCCGGTTGAAAAAAAATCATATATTTTTTCTTTTTCAACAACTTTACTTTCACGTATGAACTGACAACAATGGGCACGGGGGCTGATATGGCTTTGACGGTTTCCCACAACTGCGGGCGAAACTGTTTGTCCTGGGAGCTGCAACGATCACACAGTTGGATAGGTGACCGTTATAGCGCAGGTTTTCTACATTTCCTCTGGGCTCTCGTGTAAATGCAAAACAGGAGTGCATTAGGTAGACGTGGCTCTCAGCGACACTTTTGGGGGACTCCCAAGAACATGAGAGTTAATGAAGTGGAGGAAAAATAGGGTTGAAGTGATGGGATTTGCTCGTAAAAACCCGAAAAGCGTTTCCGCAGGAATAGTGAAATAAAATGAAAGAAGTAAAGTAAAACAATCTGGAATACCTTCACATAGATAACTGCTAGATTTTTAAATCCTATAATGACGTACTTTCAAATAATCGAAATATACTCAACCATCAATTTCTAATTTATTTTTATGTCGTTTCTTTTTTTTCTACGTTTTACAATTATATGTGACAGTACATTCGATTTTTAATGATTACAATTGCCACTATTATTCATTTACTCTTATCACTAACAAGGTTACTCGAAACCACTTAGTACATCGTTCAATTTTTTTTGTCTCATCGTTACGTTCTCGAGACTTATCCCTTTTTTTCGTATAAATCAGGGCACGTCCAATCCTGTAATTCTCATCCTCAGAGACTGCTGCCACTATTTCCTGTCGCGACGTCTCCCGCTCCTGGGTACCATGGCGCCCTCTACTAATCTAGTAATACTTTCGTTTAGCCAACTTGGCGACGTTGCGCTATGGACCAATGTCTTTTACTGATTATACTGCTTCGTGTATAAGCAGCAGTTATGAAATGGGACTCATTGAATAATGAGTGGTAGCGAAAATTCCGAAATTCATCATCGGTTTATTTTTAAGAATATGCAAAAATCTGTGGCAGAGAGTAAATACTCTAAATTCTATAAAAACGGACGAAAAGTACAATTGAAAAATAAAATCTACACAGTTATGATAGCGAAAATAAATAATAAAACACTTGAATTTTTTCTACACAAAATTGCTTTCTTCTGAATTCCAATTTAAATACTCGAAGATGACAAATTGAAAAAATTTTGAAACCGCGGTTGTAAGAGCACGCTCCTGACGATTTGAAATATTACGTTGAAAAGTTAGTTCTCGAGCCAAGAGGACGGAAGGCTGTCGACTTTAAGTGGTGTACACTGAAGTGGCACTTCTTCATTAGAACTTTTACGTTTAAAATTCTTTGTCAAAGCCCGACAAGGACGCGAGAAAGCATACAGTTTCAAATACAGTCCCAGGTGAAAAGCCACGCGAGAGCCATTTATTCACAGTAGAAAATTCTTGCCATCACACGTTATTATGTCGCTCTGTGTACTACGCTGGAGCTATGTATTTCTGTCTGTATATATGCGTACTATAGAAAGTACTTGGGTGTTTAGCGGCATTCTTGAGGACCGAGAAAACTCTTTTTTCAGCATGACGGGGTAGCTGCGTACTTGGGTGAACCGTTTCACGCTACTCTGCTCGCTACTATACATACGTGTATACATTCGGCAGGAAAAATGATTTTTCCTTCGATTTCTCACTTTTTCGGTCGTTCGTTCATGGGACACTAGAATTAACCAAAACGTTCGAATGCAGGAAACCACCAAAAAACGAATCTATATTTTTTAAACATTTCAAAAAACTTAATTTCTTTCAAGAAATATTAAAAATTCGAAAAATATTATTGTTTCAAATTGATTTTAGCAAAATACCTTTTTTCTCAAATTTCATTAAGATTGATTTTCTTGATGATCAGATCCATTGATTCCTACGCACTTAAACGGCATTACACTCTACTAAGTCTCCAAAATTAACAGAAAACAGTTAAATAGACTAGACTATATACAGTTTGAAAATAATCTAAAACAAGGATTTTACACGACCGAGTACCATCTCTAGGCAAGGGGAAAAATACCATTCACAAAACATTTGTGGAACCTATAATTTCGTATTATTCTCACACATTTTACAAGATATACACTGGGACAATGACCATGTCAACTTTGATATTTTACATTTTTCAATCGTGGCCCCGGGTACGTTTAATGGCACATAACACTTTTACATGTTATTGTGTGCTTGTTTTTTTTTTCCCTTTTTCTCTTTTCTTCTATTCCTCTCTATCTTTCTTTCTTTCTTCAATGTTGAATACTTGGATGTATATATATATTACCAGTACTTACACTACACTACGCGGAGGTACTAGTTTTGTTCTTCAGCATTTAATGCGAAATAATACTTCGCACGAAGAAGAGAAGAACCTCCTGTTCTTGGGTCTCATGAAAAGTAAAACGACAATGACAGGGTGTGGAGCAACCCGCCATCAGAGGGGTTAGAAAGAGCACAACGACGACGATGAGGAAAGTTTTTAAAGCCCTTAATCTTATTTCGTGAGAGCAACTAAAGTCACTAAACTAACTGACTCACGAGCGTGAGAATGCTTTGTACGTATTTTGGACTTGCAGCTTTCCACTGTCTGATGTTCTTACTTTTTTCAAGCCTGTAATTACCTTCTTCAACTCGTCTCTTTGTCCTCATACCCGAAAAGTTGACCCAGTCGACAGAATGTAGCATATAAATACATTTTTTTCCCCAAGAAGTATTCGATTAATAAAAATTTGAAAATCACCAGGTAACTGATGTGGTGGACGCCGTAACTATTTGTAAACACTTTTTTCATTCACAATTCCTTTTCCGTGTTAAAAATTGACGTCTTTTCAAACCTACTTTTTTTCAATTTTACGTTGTTTTACAGTGGATTTGTTTTTCCTGTATTTTTATATTGTACTGTCTTCAAAAGACTTTGAAGAAAAAAACACGTCCTCCGTTCTCACAAGGAATAAGGTGTTTTTTTCTTTTCTTTTTTGGTCGACAAAATGACATCTCATTTCAAATGATTAAAAATAGCCTCAATTCTTCATGTTCTTTATTCGAAAATGTGGTCGTACATCTTGGCGTTTCTTTTTCTTTTGCTCGTTACTTTTATCTCTGTAACTTGCTGTTTTCCGCCTCTTTCTTACGGAGAGATTGATGTGCTGACTCCGAACAAAGTCCCGAAGCTCCGAACGAGTTTACAATCGTCTTGGAGTAACTTGGCAGGCGTGACACGCGATTGCGGAAAAATATCCCCCAGAGAGACCTTTTGTGCTATATGTTACGTAGAACCGAGAGCCTCAAACGTACGTAGTATTCTCGAATCGAACCCTACTCGAGTTTGGTTCTCTGGCAAAGAATGACGAGCCTGGGTTAAAATGGTCATCGGGTCAGTCTTCAAGGTCGATTTGTATCTGGTTCTCAAGTTCTGTAACGAGGACTATCAGTCGAACGCATCGAACTTTTACCGGCTTAGAAATCTTGAGGAGTAAAACGTTTTTAGAGAAAAATCAACAAAATCGATAAAAGGTCGAATCCGTGACTTTTTATCAGATTCTTCACAGTATGTTTTATTGAAGCCAGAAAAGTGTTTATTCATGGATTCCACTGACTACAAAAAAATAACTGTGTTGTCATTACACGTAAAAAATTTTAGATTAACAACGAAACAGTATACTTTAAGGATTTTTTTTTAAACGAAATTAATTTAAACAGTTTCACTACATCAAAATTGAGTAAATTTATTCAAACTCTGATGAGTAATTGGCACCCCAATGATAACGGAGCAATCAAACTTTTATATTTACAAGATCCGGTGCATTCCTCGGTAACGAAAACGAAAGTAAGGGGAAAATGAATAAAATTTCAATCATCCGTGTAACAAAGTTGAAATTACCACATTCGAAAATGGGATGGAGGGTGGCAAACAGGAAGGGAAAATTTGGCGTAAGAGAATTGACGGAAACAAGGTAGACGCTCGTCATTAGTTGAGCGGAAACTACTATGTGCCCATGTATAGTGTAGAAATAGAACTGGTTTGCGTGAAGAGAGAAACAGAGAGAGAAATGAAAACGAAGGGGAGAGAGAAGAGTGAGGAAGCTAAAGGTTGCGAAAGGATAAGAGGGAGAAAAGAGCGACGGTTTGTGGGGAGTTTGCAAAGGGTTTGAGAAAGGGAGTGAGCCCAGAATGGAAGAGGAATACACGAGGATTTCCTCACTGTATTGAAGGTACTGGAGGGTATATCTTCATACATAAAAGGGGAACAGAGATTTAATAAAAGATGTGCTACGTTTTGGTGGTCTCGACGATCAGAGCTACTTGGGAGACCGAAAGAATCTCGCAATCTTTTATCACGCGAATTTAATTCCCGTTTACGTCACATATTTTATTATTATGTATATTCATTTCTCACAAGCAATAAAAATAAAAATTTTCCATTACTCACTCAATCGCATTAAGGTGGATCGACCTGTTCCTCGTGATCAAGAAATAACTTAAATATCATAAACATGTCCTCAGCTATCCTGATTTGTGTCGAAGGTGTACATTTTTTAGTGTGATTGTTTGTAATTTGCCATAATCGTGATAAACAACTAGTTTCAAAAATAAAAACTAAAGAATGAGACCCGTAACGATTCGGGAGTAATAGAAAACTGAAGCTAGGTTTGCCAACCGCATCAGCTGTTACGTGTGACCATGAGAAAAATTTCACTAATCTCAGTTAATAGATAAATAGCAAAACTGATTATTCAACTTCCGATTATATTTCTCCACGTGGGTACATGCAACTAAAAACCCTTGACTTTTCAACTTCAGTGCGCAAAAACGAAATGGACAATATTGTTAAAATTTTGCGATATAAGCGCGTGGAATATTTCAAGTCCCACGGTCGGAATCGTAATAACGCTCGATCCTCTAAGATACGAACGCAGATGAGGTCTCACACTTCATTTTGAAGCCGTGAAATCAAGCTAATCCGTAAATCTAGTGATAATTTGTTGGATTTGTTATAAAACATCAATAAAGTAGTTGCTGTAAGCAGAAAATGTCTTTCCCAAATCTCGTCTCTTTACCTTAAGCCTCTTACTACGAACCTGAATAATAAATTCGTTAGTAAGGCCTTTCAGGGATTTAATCTTGGCTCTTATTTTCTGATGAACGCATTTTATCATCTTCACGACTACCCATTTCTAGTTAATAATACAAGCAACGAACCCTTAATCCTCTTCTTTGCTACTCTGGACTCTCTCCATATAATGTTCAGCATCTCGACAACTCACCGATGGCTGATGTTTCCCTTCTAAAATCACCTACATATGTGTGTTACATATTATATATATTTATTGCAGTAGTAGAACTCGCCAAATATAGCGTGCATAAAAACCCAAAGAATTACCCGTCGTAATTTCGAAAAATTAAACGGCATGAAAATGTAAAACACAAAAAAAAATTAAAAATTTCCGTACCTCTTTCCAATTTTTTAAATTCTGAATTCATCGTCTTGTATTCGAGATACTTTCAAATAAAGATTGCGCAAGTTTTAAACGCGTTGTTTTCGGGCGCATTGAAAAAAAAAAAAAAAAAAAAAAAAACAAAAAAAACAAATTTTTCGAAATAACTTTGAAACTTTTATACAGATTTTTTTCTTTTTTATCTCAATTACAGAGCAACATATAATAAAGTTTGTCCAGAAAAATCAAGGATTTTTAGTGTTCAGTTTCGGAGATACAGCCATATAAAGTGTTATTTCTGTGGGGGAACGGGGTTATTATTCCTCAAACTTACCACAGTTATTGAAAAATATTCATAAAAACAGACAGCGAAGCAAAAAATTTCACTTATATTATCTTTCTTGTTGTCGCTAACCACTTAAGTTTCACTTATAAATTTACCCCTACTGGCGTTATTCACAGAGACAGAGAATAGCGAAAGTTCGCTTATAAAATCAAGTTGAAGATTTCATTATGCAAAAGCATTTACTCGTCATCAGTTGCACACAATGGAAAGCCATTTTTCTCTCTCTCTCATTCTTTATCTCTTTTTGTCCATCGGGAAGGCAACATAGAAACCAAAAGACTTATAGTAGAACGTCCGACAGACCGAACGAGAGAGAAAGAGAGACAGATATGGCGATAAAGCGTACAAGTCAGAGAGGGTCTAAAAAGTCGGAAAGTTCAGAACGTGGCAAATATATATATATACTCTTAAGTACACGTATATATATGTATACACGTATGTACTTAAAGGGACTTAAAGAAATGGAGAAATGGTCGTTTCGGTAAAACGAATGTATCTAGAAGAGTACGAGCTACGAAAGATTTTCACGATTCCTGTCTGTTTTTCTCTTTCACTCTCCAGTGCATGTATGCGTGTATTTTCATCTATCTCGTAGTTCTCGTTTTTCCTCACCTTTATCGGCATTCAAGAGCAATCTTTCGATACAACCATGCTGAGAACTCTCAAGTTGATTGAAGGAGAGGTAGATTTACATTAAACAGTGAGCGAGGTTCCCTCAATCGTAGATATGCATTGGCAAGCTTTCTCACCACATCGACCATTAGTAACGATTCCCTTTTTTATTATTTTTATCTGATTATTTTTTTCATCGTTATCGAAAATTCCACTCGAAACTGTTCAAGGCAGGATTGCAAATTAGATGGAGAGCGTGTAGTAGAATGCAATTTTTCGGAATTGAGTTTCACCCTCAAATACTAAAGGCACATATTTTTAATATCTTTCTCTCGACGACTCTTTATATTTTTTCATTGGAACAAAGTGCACCTGAACTACTTTCATTGTTGTTAATGAAAAAACGATGATTCAAAATACAAGAAAATATCCCGAACGCCAACATTCGCTGGCAACCGCTCTCCCCTTATCTTTCTGTTAACCTTACTCGGACGTTGATAATGTCATAATTTTTACTATGAGCTTTTTCAACAGAGTAAACTTTATTCAATGGTAAAAAGCCTGGAATATAACAATATTGTCGAATGTTATAAATTTGCATCAGATATGAAACAACGATAATTTTCCATTAAATTTCCATATTTTATCTTTGCAGTCACATAACCTACGAGACCTAAATTACAGTTAAACATATATTAACATTTTTTTTAATATCCACGAACTATCCATTATACCGGAAAAACGTTGGTCACTCGAGAAAAGATTTTTAGAGAGTTTTTTTTCTCTTTATTCAATACTTTCATTCTTCGCCCTTCCGTTCTTAACCATGACAAATGAAATACCAAGGGTCACGGGTTCGTTGAATAAAGGGCAGAAATGAAAGAGGGAAAGACAAATTGTCACGCATTCTCTCGCGTACAGCGGTCCAAAATAGGAGATGGTTGCGATGTGATATAATAAATAGTTAGATAATAATAAAAATAAAAAAAGTGAATTGTATAGATATTTTTTTTTTTTTTCATTATTGTTACTTCATCTCCGCACACTTTTTTCTGAATTCCTTTCCTGTGACTTAGGCATTTTTTTCATATAGTTCCATGTCGAATTATTGTCATCACGTGCGTAGGTAGTAAACATCCCGACAAAAACGAATAAGTGGATGCGCAGCGAACGTTCGTTTCCTGGCGCTTGCTGTCCCCTCTACAACTTTCTCACGCCTCTATATATTCACGTGTATAAACTTTTTGAAAATGCATTTTTCTTTCTCTTTTATAGCCTGATACAAACACGAAAAAGCCAGAGACCAATGATCGAGGTCGGGGTTGTATAACTCTTTTGCTATATAAACTCTGGGTTTACGAGAGTGAGTTCTGTCTACCTTATCCTTTTGTTATCCACACAGCTCTATACATATATTACATTGATTTATCTATGTGTTCCATAAAAATACATGGGGCATTCCTTGCCGGATTAACAACTCTTCTCTCAACAGCAGTTTGACCTTTTTATGTGTGCAAATAAAATAAAGACGAAAAGTTTAAAACACTTGAAAGCCCAGTATTGGGTATTTGTTGTTTTCTCGTATTTTCCGAGCTTTTTTACTATTTTGATCCTCAGCCTCGACTATCCTAGTGCATCGATTTTACTGACTTTAGCAACTGAATAACAACATCGCAATTTTGAAGATACAATACTCCTCATTTTCTTTTTCCGTCTGCATTCGGAAATCAAGTGTTTTTACTTTGACCCACTTTAATGGGTATACGAAAACGAGAAGGAGTTTTCTCTGTAGACGCTAAAGCACTCGGACACTAATCAGATTATTACGAATCAAGTTAAAATGAAGTTAGTTCAAGTTGGTTCGAAGTGGGTTAAAGAGAAGGTATTATTGTCTGTTCTAATACCATCAGATCGAAGAAAATTTGTACTACGTATACGAAGTATTGGAAAATTACTTTTTCCAAAGTACTGGAAATTTCATTCGTATTTCCAGCCGCAGTTGAACTGCTACGAGTAGAGCAGTATAGCAAATAAATACGAAAAAATGTATTCTGTGTCTCGGTAAATGGCGTACACGTTGCTTTATCTATTTATCGATTTTTTTCACCACTAATTTGACGCGAAACGCTTCATATATAAAATTGAGGCAAAAAATGTACATAGAACTTACAATCCTTGCGATTTTTCACCCGCAAAAGTAGAACGAACGGGCGCGAACAACCCCCCGTGAGGACCGCTTGTGGCACGTAAGGAATTCCACGGGTAAGATTAATCGTCCCAAGCCACGAACGTCATTTTTATATGAAGTTTGTAACCAAAGAACTTTGGTTACCCCTTAAATTTTGCTTCTTATGAACGTAGTTACGTATGCACATATAACACTGTGCTTATTATTTCTTAAAGTGTGTATATCATGGCAAATATGCAATCAGTTGAAAAGATCAATGTTGTGACGTACAATCAGAATGACTGGAAGAATGATTTTTATAAATGAAATGCCTTTAAAAATGATAAGAGTTCATTGTAAATTGAAAGTCAAAGCTTAATGTTTTTTAATTGATATTTAATTGTAATCCAAGTCGAAAAGAAATAGTTCCGACAGCGTCCTTTTATCAATTCAGTAGAAATTTATTTGTTGCATTTAGAATAATCGTGCTAGAAATTTATCCATAGATTTTTCATTTTTCATGACGGTCTATAAAAACCAACAGTCACAGATGTTTTTGGATTAAATTCTTCTGACTACAAAATTTCATTTTTATCATTTCGTGCCTTAAAAATATGTATATTCCAGCGATTTTCAAAATGCCTTGATAAAAAATAAATTCTCATCGATATATAATAACAAATTGTTACGTAGCTTGTTAAAATATTGCTCATTGCCATAATTTCCAATTCCATTTTAAATGCATGGAAAAAACCTTTCATCCCGTAAATAATTGTTCGAGCTCGAAAACCTTTGTCATTCGAAAATATTAACGATTAACAAATGAGATTCAAATGAATATGGAAAATGAGAGGAGATCTGCGCACAAAGTGGGAAGCAAAAAGCTTAAGCGCTCGAATGTACAAGCTTGACAAACAGAGGGTTGAGAGACGAGAAAAACAGTGACGCAAATGGCGCACACGAATGGAATACATGAGAAAAAAAGAGATAAAGAGAGGAAGAAATGCGTGGAGGGATGGAAGGGTTGTTAAAGCCATGGCGATAATCGACCGTGAGGGCAATTTATTAAAAGCGCATTCATTGTCGAGAATTTCGCTGACGCGTCGTGTTCATCTAGAGGACCGAATGAGAGGTAAATAGAGAAAGATAGAAGAATAGAAAATACTCGAAAAGTGAGAATGAGAGAATCGGGGAAGCGTGAGGTAAATCGAGCACCCGTACGAGTGATTTTCCTCGCTGTGAAGGATGATAAAAACCGCCATTCCGTCGGATCTCGATGAGTAGCCAGCCCTGTATATGTATCGTCTATCTCTCGATTATTTCTTTATTCTCCGCTTATCCTATCTCCTTCTCTCTCTCTCTCTCTCTTTTTCTCTTTTCGTTCATCACTCAACACTTGAGTTCTGACGGTGGAGGACGGGATTTGCGAGTAAATTTATACATAGTCATATGAAAATGTGACTGACTGAGAAAGGCGTTAAAAAACCTCGTTCACGTGAAAATCTCGAGCGATGCATACGCTGCATCCTCATGAACTCATCCCTGCAAATCTCATACGACAGCATTGTATTCAGTCCCAGGTCATATAAGCTCTGGACGATTGCCATACCACACTTTGCATGGTGGCTCTCTCATCTTCATCTGTTTGTCGTTATTCAAAACGTCACCGTGTATCTCAACGATTTCACGAAACTAGCGACGATAAGTCCCATTGCATGGTACCATATCATATTTATACCTATAAATAGTTCCTACCCATGCATCCTACCTATAAATAGTTATTACCTATACATAGTTCTACTATATATTGATAACATATATATGGGAACTCAGAAATAGAGAGGGAGAGAGATATTCGGTGGAATAATCTCTGTGTTCTCATTGGAGTATCTCTAAACGAGACTCGACTCCTATAGCAGACTAATCGCATCTAATGAGCCGCACCCCGTCAGCGGCGATTAAATTCAACAGCAGGTCGGTACCCTCCTCTTGATAGTGACATGCACACACTCGAAATACTTGTGCATAGTGTCTTCTATATTTCTATGTAACGTGCAAAATAGATATATAAATATGCATGTTTAACATAGTATAGTCTCGCTAGCACAGTCACATTTAAAAATTAACTCTCTCTCTCTCTCTCTCTCTCTCTCTCTCTCTCTCTCTCTCTCTCTCTCTCTCTCTCTCTCTCTCTCTTTGATATAAGCGCTGAATCCTTTTGAATTTTTTCACGTACATTCATAGTAAGGCCATTAATGAGATCCCGTTAAAATAACCCCTTAATAATCCCGTTAATAATTTTTGTAGCACTTGGTGACTTTTTTCCCCAACAAAAAGTTAGTCAAATAATCCAAATCGTACTTCATGATTCATGCAGAAGCTTAACTTCAGTTCTATCAGTTGAGTCATTAATTTTCAATTTGTTATGAAAGTGATCAATTAACACCGCTGGGAGATGGAAGTAGATGAACATATGTTCAATCGATACTTATTTCTTTTCGACGAATTTCAAATTTTCGCAATATTTTCGACAGTCCTTTGGTCCTTTTTACTTTGGTCTAACATCGACCATTCACTATAGGTTGGTCGCAGATCCACATGTGCTTCGAACGATCTTCCAGGATACACGGCTCCAAGCCCAACACTCACGCGTACATTTCTGTACGTTAACTGTGCTCTGTTGCGTTACAGAGGAATCTGGTATACATCTACGATTCTGGGCTCTATATGGCTTCGTAGAGAGGAGCTGAGCCAAGCCATTAAGCGACATAAAAGCGCAACCCTTGCAAAGACATACTCACACACATACTTATCCCGTCATTTCTCTCTTCCTCTCGCACTCTTGCTCCCTCCCTTTCTCTCCCTTTCTTTTTTCTTTCCTTCTCTATCTCTTTCTATTTGGTCTCTATTTCGCCCTCTTAGAAAAGGCTTGTCCTGGTGAAAGTGCTTAGCTGGCCGTGTTACAGGCGCGAGAACAGCTTAAAGTTGGGTGCACAAAGCTAACACACAAAACCAACATATGAAGCTACATCAACTGTCAACATACAGAAAGACGTAACTTGCATTGTTTTCCCAATTAAATCTGATGTATTAGATATTTTTAGTAGTGAATTGTTGCATGTTTATTTTTTTTTTTTTTACCAGTAAATACGTTCATAGTCAACGCTACCGACATGTGCGACCGGGCATTTACCAAATGTCAAAAAAAGATTTGAGAAAAAAAAAAGAAAAAACTGACAGACGTTTCGATTTATATCGAGCTAGCCACTTGAGTTGCTTCATATGTTACGACGATTTTCAAACTTTCCTCCACATGCATAAAGGACTTCCGACCTGTGTACACTGTACATGTACAAGTTTTTCTTACATGCCACTTTTTTCTCAATACTACGAACTCGTTATAAAAGTTTGCCCCCCCCCCTCTCTTCATGTTTCCTTGGTGTGGACTCTATTGGTCGAGACATACTAGAGAGGAAATTTCCTTACTGGATATTTCCTTCCCACCGGTTTACGATCCTTAAACTCTGGATATGTGCAGAGCAATAGAACGCGAATAGAAAAAGTGAAATTTCAGCATATTGAAAAGCTCCAAGAAAAATTTGCGGGTTTTTATGTTCGTTATCGTTCGAATCTCAATGTTTGGACTAAAATCTATTCAATCAATGGAAAAGAGTTAATAAAATCTGAAAATGTCCATCGCATCAATATTGGTATGTCATTTCAATGTATCACGAAAAATTTTATCAGACACTCTTTATTGACGCACAATATTTTGTATCTAACGAATTTTGAGAATAAATCGGACGAACAAAATATTGTTATGAAGTGAACTATGAATATGAGCAAATTCAGCGAACCAGACATTAAACCGATTTAATATCGACATATCGTTAACTTTCCCCAACCCCTTATTTTTTTGCTCCGAATCCTTTTTCATCAGCCAGGCATATGTAACTGTATGGTACAAAAAATATATCAAACTCGAAATTTTTTTAGCGTATATACAGACAATCCGATGATGACGATCGAATGGTGAACATTTTGCTCTTTTTTCCAGGTACTCTATGCGATATTAATCAATTACGCTCTCACGAAAGAATTTATGTTTTTTGATGCGTTATAGATTTCCATACACTACACGCTTCCATTGCAGAAGAAAAAACAGTAGTATTTTAAAGCGACTTTTTTTTAGTGAAAAAAAAAACGATTCTCTTAAAAAGTTTATAGTGTGAGACGAACTTTTCGCCAGTATAAGAAAGGAAAGTCTTGCAGCTTTTTACATGTATTTATGCATGCATATACGGATTTAGTGTACGATACGATTTAAAATAATAAAGGACAGCGCAATTGAAACGTAAAATGCAGCAGATTAAGTCTTTCTCTATCTGATGAATCGACGTTTTACATATATATCGCAGTTAGTTTTTACTTCACCCTGCTAAATATTTTACGATTCTTTTTTTAAGACATCAACTCAGCCGTTAACGCGACTCAGTTCCACTCACGTGACAGCGGAACTATAAAAATATTCACTGCCAAGCATAAATAACGAAAGTAATGAATAAACCACGCCGGTTGAATGAGGATGAAAGAAACAGAGAACCAGAGGATGAGAATGTCACGAAAAAGAAATAAAAGTCCAGAACACGATAAATATCAAAAGAAATGAAAGTAGGCTTTTGCTACACGATATTATAAAGTACATATCTTATTAAAAAAAAAAAATTAATTATTGCTTGTATCACGCCGTGCTGTATTAGGTACACAGCCTTTCTATCGATTGGTTTATAAGGTAGCACAGCACTGGCTTGGCTTTACATATGATATCATAAGTATCAAGGCGATAATAATATTGTAATATATACTTTATTATGTGAATATATTAGTTCCCACGCGATACCTGTCATGAAATTAGATTATATTCTTTCACGTAAATGTATATGGCTTCAAAATCATTGAGTTTCCAAATTACAATCATTTTTCGTGAACACACTATCAATAAACTGAATATATAAAGTTTAACGACTCTTATATCCCCATGTATGAAACTAGACATAAAAATAATATGTATTGTTACGAATAAGTTACGATTTCTAATGGATTACTCCAAATTGGTTTTAATGCTTATCGATCTGTCTTTCTACTGAATTTATTTTCCTAGCTCGTAGCCGTCAACTCTTTCCATTCTACCGATAACTTCATAACTACTCGTTACAATATAAATAAAATTTACTGAGAAACGAAAAGGCAAGGAGCAGAAGTTTTCACATATAAAGCATGAGTTCTGCTATTAAGTTTAGTGGCATTTGTCTCATACGTTTACAATTTCATTTCTAAAAGGGTATAAAACAACGAAAATTTGTTTGCAAGTAACACATGGAAGAGATATGAGAAAATATATTTATAAAGCTATCAGGTAACGGATTTATTTCTCACCTCGAACCTTGGTACATATTTATTATTAACTCATTCCCTAGCATATTGAAAGCACGGTGAAGTCAGATTAAGAAAAGATCGTAGTGATAAGAAGGAAATGTGTAAGGAGAAAGAAGATATCAAAAGAACGAGTTAAAAAGGGAAAAGATATAAAGGGATATATCGTATAGACGCGATAAGATTACCTCCGTTTTATTACGTCATGTAGCTGGTCACAGGATTTTGCAACAACGGTACTATAAAGATATAAATGCGGCGAGTAGAAATGTATCTGGTACTTCTCAATCCCACCTGCGTATACATAGCAAGATACACACATACGTTTATGTAATATCTCGCTCTTGCTAAAGTGTGTATTATAAAACCAGCCCATGGTATTCAACTCTGCTGGACTTAGTGAGTGTAATGTCAACCAACGAATACTCGACTCTCGACCTCGACTTTATTGTCGAAAATATAAAGTTTTCCATTTAGATCGCTTTTTCCATCATCTCCTCACCCAAGCGGGGCAGGTGTTCTCAGTCCCTCAAAGCTTAAAACTTATCGCAACTCTCGTGGTGTCTTCCATGTCCTCTCGTTCTGCCTCTTTCTTCATCACGAATATCCTTCGACATTTACCAAAGTTGATTATGGTAGTAATGTTCAAAGTAATCAGCAAGCTGAGCATAAATAACAAGAGAATGGTTCAAGCCATTATACGCGCTCGAAAAGTTGACAGTTATTGGCAGCATACTGCACCAATGGTTCCATACGCGGGTGCTGAATGGGCTACAAAGCTGCTGAGTTGCTTCATGCACCAGGTGTGCTTGGACGATTGAGACTGGACAAACTTTTCGTTTCCCTGTTTACGTGTAATTTCATAGCTTTCAATATAAAATCAATGGTTTCTAGATTTTGTTGTAATTTTAAAAAAGTCGAAAAGTTTATTCGATACTTCTGGACATCCTTTTTTGCATATAATCACAAAGAAAATATAAATCACGTGGATTTCTTGAACCTTCGATAATTCAGATTTCTCAACCATTTTAACGAGAAATCTTGTGTAATCTTCTCATAAATATTTGCTTAACCTTGAGCTTAACCCATAAAAAACAATATGACACTTGAAAATGGGATCCAGAGATCTTTAAACGCAGTATAACACACGTGATTTTTGTGCCATGATGACTTATGAGAGTGGGGAAATGACACCATATACACTCTGATTGACATCGGGCTATTTATTAGCATCTCAACGACGAACCCTCCTATTGTTGGCAGTCCAAAAAAACCACAGCGTTGCCACTTTTCAATCGAAGCATTTGATGTCTCCAAAAAATAAAGTTCACGATCTCCTTGATACAGTTTTTCCTTAATATCAGATGGCTCAGATTTTCTAGGTCTTCAAAAGCATCACCGTTTAAGATGCTCAACAAATTGGCTTCCAGATTAAGCTCTTGCAGACGTGGTAATTGAAAACTCCCCTTCTTTATCGTCGTTATTTTATTACCCCTTAACGATAAACGATACTTTGGTACATCAACGAAAGTGCCCGATTCAACGCTGTCAATTCGGTTGAAATCCAAATATAACTCTTGCAATGTATCAGACAAACTGCGAAGGAAGTCCGGATTTATTTTCGTTAATTTATTGAAACCAATGTTTAAATATTTGAGGTTTCTCAGGTAATCAAATATTCCTGGTTCTAGAGTTGTTAAATTATTTTTATTCAGATTTAAGAATTCCAGTGCTTTAAGATCGTTGAAGGAACCTGGTTCGACTGTTTTTAGATTATTTTCCACAATGCTAAGTCGCTTTAAGGACAACAGTCCACGAAAAGATTCAGTCTTAATCTCAGTTATGTTGTTCTGGGCAACGCTGAGAATCTCCAGACCATTGAGCCTAGCGAAGGAACGAGGTAAAATTTCTTGAATTTTATTTTCGTTCATGATTATTTTTTTTAAAGTTGAGGGCAGAGTCGCTATGAATCTTGTGTTCGTCAGTTGATTGATACTTATGAGAAAACTTGAAAGTTCTGTGTCCTGCAAAGCGCCATCCGCAATATGACTTATGAAATTGTTCTCCAAGTTCAACTGACGCAAATTCTTGTTGAAAATGACTCCCTTTTCTAAACGTTCGATTTGATTATTAGCCAAGCTGACTCTACTGAGATCTGCCGGAAGATCATTGAATAATTCGCTCGTTACATTCACTATGTCATTGCTGCTAAGATCCAGAAAGTTGATGGGCAAACTCTGAAGACGATACCATCCTTTGGCGAAACTGGAGATACCAAATCGACGAAGTGATATCGATTGTTTCTTGAGGTTGACTTTTACTTCCGTGCAACCACTCCAGAGTACCTCATTCTCCATCAATACTTCAAGTGACGTGAGACAACGCTGATGAATGCATAATTTGACCTGGACATTTTCCTCTATCCCCGGGACATAATCGCTCTGTTCAATAGGTCGGTTAGAAATTTCGAGTTCAACTTTGTCTTCAATCTCAATCATGCTCTGGAATTCTGTTTCATTTTTCTTGCGATCCAAAAACAAAGAACATTCGAAGAGAGCCTGACTTATGTTATAAACTGATTGGCCAAGTAACAAAGTATCCCCGGCTTTGACAGACCCATTTGGGTTATGATGCAGAGACGTCATAATGGATTTATTAAGCCATCCATCATGTGACAGAATGCTTTTTTGTGTATAGTGATTGTTGATCAACGATTTATCCATCATTGCAAAGACCATGGGCACCAAGAAACATCCAAACAGCAACATACTGAAGCACGATACAGATGATACACGGACCTGTCTTTCCAGAATAAACTGCTAAGTACTGGATCAGTGATTGTGCAAACTTGCGGCTGCGGCTCGGCCGAGTATAGTGGATTATTCATAATCATCTTATAATTTATTTATTTTCAAAATAAACGTATTTTCTGAAAATAGCTCATACCGGAGACCGAACGATCAATTAATTACTCCAATTGATTAATCCACATCAATTGTATTTGGTTGAGCTGCAGCCCGAATTTTGCACTCACTCATTCACCGACCACAACGACTATAACACTGAGTGCTTGAGTGCTGAATTAATAATAGAAACTATACATCTATTTTTTTTGTTACTTTGTTTCAGAAACTTTGGAAAGTCACAGTGGAAAATCACACAAGCAGATTGAAGAGATCAATTTTTTGAAAGTTGCTTTTTAGAATTCTGTGACTTTCCCCCTTGAATTAAAATGCTCGACTTTGTAATTTTATTACCGAAGAACGACACGATTATAATAGTTCAAGTTGAATATAAAAATTCTAAGTCTATAAGTTCGTTTCCTCATCATGATCGAACCATTTTTACTTGGTAATTTTTTGATATTGATACACAATATTTCAAAAACCCACCATACAAATTGATATTTTTAAAAATTAAAAAAAAAAGAGTTGTCTGACTCGTGTTATCGATTCAATAGATAAATCAATGAATAAAAGTTCAATAAGTACTCCCACTGTAATTAGGGTATCAAATGAAAACATAAAAATTACATTAATTCTCTTTTATATCACAATCGAAAACTGACTTCGACTACTTAAAATTCACACTAAATGTGATGAATAGATGCATTGCACTAAAACTTCGGAAAACTTACACGTATAAAATTTGAATATCCACTTATCAACTGTATTGGAAGATAAACACGTAATGACTGATAAGAAAGACACAAATTTTGTACTTTTTAAATTCAGAAACGTCTTCACAACACACACACACACACATACACACACTTGTGAGGTGTGCCAGCTGGAAATGATAGCTAGTCACAGGGTTCCTATAATTATGGATTTGAGAAAAAAAACTTGTTCACACAAAAACGTTATCAAGAATCTTCGCGCATGACTGTTATTGAAGTGTATCAGCAGCTCGAACCAAAGTAAAAAAAGTGTTTCTCGGCAGAAATCGATCGAACTCCTTTTTTCAAGTGATGCATATTTAAATGAGCAACATCACGGAAAGAAACATTTAAGACAGCGAATGTAATAAACTTAATCAATAAAAAAAAAGAAAATGTATGATGGTCTGTTTGTTGAATAAAAAATTCTACAATATTTATGGCGCGGAAATGATTCAACGGTCGATTAAATATTCTGAACTAAATAAAAAATTTCTCCATCCTCAGGCGTTGTGGGTAAAAACATATACTTGGAATCGAGAGATGACGAAATATAGACGTGTAGATATTATGTACACATTTCGTCGACAGACCTTGCTGGCTTTGGTGTTCTGTGGATTGTATTTGTACTCGTCAGCTAACTTGTGTGTATGTATCGTCTTAGACGTCTACCTAGAAATGGATCAGTATAGCACATTGTACACACAAACCCAACTACACAAATTGGTTGGTGGAATGTTTCCACCGACTCTTGACACCCAGCGAAAGAGTTCCAATGCTGCAACATTTTTTAGTATGAAATTCTACTCAATCAAAAATATTTCGATCATTGAGTAAGAATTCAATCATTGCATTCGAAGTCTCAAAATTAGAAGATATATTGACCAGTAAACGTTTGCGTTCTTTGAGAGAAACATGGTAACTCTAAAAATAACAATTTTCAGTTAAAACGAGTTTTATGATCCATTCATTTAGGTCATTTTCAATTTAAGTATCAACGAGTGCTTCACTACTACGAGAAAGTAGTTATTAGTCCGAAGGATTAACGACTTTTTATTCAATGTTATTGGAATCGAGTTTTCCCTAAAATATTGTTTTTCTTGGGAGTGGACATATGTTTTCCTCAAACACCATAGACCAGTCTGACGAGCTTTTAAGCTTTGTATAGAAAAATTCAAGTAACGAAATCAATTTTTTTGAGAGGTTAAAAACGATTTTCTTTTTAAATCTACTCTTTCACGTAGCTGGACAGCAGAAGAATAGAATTATAAAATGAAAGTAATGACGATCATAGTAAATACAAATTAATGCGGAAATGCCCATACATGTGAATATATGTGTATTTGTGTGTTGCACTGTATAGAATACTCCTCTTTGGCCTAGCTTTATGTATATGTATGGGCTCGCTTTGCATAATATCTTTGCCATTGTAAAATGCAAAACACTGCACGGAAAGCGAGCCCGTTCGAGCTGAGCCAGCCCTCTTCGTTGCCAATGGGTTCTATACGTGTATTTAGTGCGGTTACCGCCTCAATATCCATCTCACTCTTTCGTTTCCGGGTAAGCAAGAAGCTACACACAGTATTTTACTGTAAGGCGAGCAAAAAGCTTGGTAAGCTCTCCATCGCACCCCCATAGACATATTTTTCGGTAAACAATCAAGAAAAGGGCTTAACCCAAGATGTTTATGAGGTAAAATTATAAGAGTTGAGCCCTTTCGTTTGGTAGAATTTGATAAATATAGAAGACTGCCCTCGGCCAATCTTTCGAGGATCTATATGCATATCTACCCTTTCTCACAATATTTCTCTCGCCTCTCGAGTGCAACTTTTTGTCTTCTCATGTAAATCGCACGATGTTACCAACCCGAACGATACCAACGAGGCGTGAATACGGCCGATCGAAGGCTTGGTGCACATATTTTTATATTCCTAGGACGGAATAAAGACCAAAAGAGAAATTTAAAAAACCGGAAGCACAAAAAAAACATGACAAACGATTTTTTCAATCGTTTGAGTCAAAGCTTTAAAGCATCAAAAGAATATTATGAATTCGTTATGACAAAGCGTCTTTTTTTTTGGATGCTGATCGTTATAAACTCTTTCTCGTATACTTTCGATATAATTGTAATTTCTGATCGCAATTCACATTAAAATAGAATTATTTATAACCATGGATTAATGGAATAATCGAACAAAAAGAGTCTTTCGAAGCTGATGGTTTTCATATTTAATTATGTCTCATTCCCGACTTACAGAAGTGCAAACATTCAATAACTTACGAACCTTTACCAAAATGATTGATCCGCTGAAGTTGAAACTTCTTTCAATAATATTACACTTATTGAAAGTTTCTTCGAAGGACCCACAATTCAGTAACATAAATTTTCCAAACAGAACTCTCTCCGTGTAAACTTTTCCAACGGGTGCCTAAGCTTGGAAAGTCAAAACTATTTTTTCCTGATTCTTTTATATCGCGAAGTTATAAATCTAGAATCTTTGAAAAATTTGGATTAAAAAATCGAAGTTTTCCTCCGTAACACCGTTTTCTTTCGTCTGAACTTATAGCGCCGGTGAAAATTTTAATGCTTTGAAAAACAATTAAAACCAATTACGTCTTCTGGCTTTGTAATGGACTCTAACTTACAAGAGAATCAGCCCTGATGAAAAGCGCACTAATGAGCACTAACAATCACTGTTCGTAATTGATCAGTGCTATGATCGGACATTCATAATTTCCACAAGTGTTTTCATCAGTGATAATGAATAATAAATTCAGATACTCATAATCGC
The DNA here is from genome assembly GCA_948107755.1 of Campoletis raptor. Classification (NCBI taxonomy): domain Eukaryota; kingdom Metazoa; phylum Arthropoda; class Insecta; order Hymenoptera; family Ichneumonidae; genus Campoletis; species Campoletis raptor. Next base: position 18,287,478 of record OX403622.1, read on the forward strand.
TAATGGAAATTATAATTCAAAATAATCAGTGCGCAAATATCAGTAAAATGTCCTCTTCCCACTCATGATTAGCGATCACTTTTGTTACTCATGATCACCAATGAAAACTGTTTCTCAAAACGATAATAGACGACTTTAAAAAAAAAATTTTTAATAATAGAACTTGTAACTGAAAATTATAGAAATTGTAATAAAATCACCAACGAAATCAATTTAGAGATGACTAGTAAGATTACTCGATAAATCACTAGTAAAAGTACCGACGATACTAATCCATTGATGTCCGGAATTACGTTATCATTAGTATCATTAGTGCTCTTGCGATTAGTACTTATGTGCATGTTTACTTTTAAAAAAATGGGTTGAAGGAGATTATAGACTTCAGAGAAAGTACTTCCAGGTGTCGATATTGAAGGGCTTTATACCTGCAACATATATATTGCATGTAACAATTTGGTTCTTCGTATATACCATCGAGCTCGAGAATATGGCCACGATCTCTCGAAGGAAACGTTTACAACTCGCTTAACAGCTAATCCTAGTCTCATAGTTATACCGTCATTAGATCGGGCTTTAATCGGTGTTATTACTCGCATTATAGTTTCACCAGTATTGCCTTACAGCGGTTTGTACCGATTTTATTTGAGTGTGTACTTGAGTATATGATGATTTTTGTCATGTATATATTTATGCAAATACGTATGAATCATGTATATTTGCGGTCTAGATAGAGCTGCCTGGTAGCGCGGGTAAAATCTTCATTGCTCGGTATTTTGTCGCTCTTGTTATAAAATATAAAGGAATTAGACCGAGTAATGTGACCACGTTAACCAAATGACCTGACCTACCTCGAAGATATGCACAGGAAGTCGCCGGGAATATCGTGAATATATTATAACGAGCTAACGATTCGAGAGAATACCAAATCAGATACCAAATATAATTACGAAGTGCATGGAATAAAATAGTGACTTCATACAGTTACCACTCGGAATCAGTTATCATCCTCGTTTGTGTTATTTTTCAAGCTCTTTTTTAATACATGTCACAAATTTTTATAGATACACATTTGTCATTATAGTTTGTTAACTTCATTTTATCTTCGAACGAGGACAAATTTTTTTTTCCTCCGGTATCACCATGAAAATGTTTCCGTAAAATCATAATTAAACAAAAAACGAGCATTCAATCTATCGTCAGTGAAAGAAGCATTAGCTTCACGTTTATGGAATATATTTTTGTTTGTATGGATAATACTCAACGTTTATTTGTTTCGACGTTTTCACAGTCTTTTTCATAATATGGACGTCAATTCATATCGATCATGAGTGACATTAAAATACCTAGGTTTGCCGGTACGTCATTGTTATAAACATCTCAAAATCTGTCGAATATACAGAACCGCTGATGTATACTCTTTATACGGACATAAATACACGTCCACATGTGTGTTGACATGTATTTATCCGTGTACGAAATAACAGCTGCACATATCGTCTGTGTCATATCGATAAGTATTCGTCAACGAATCCATCGCAAATTAATGGTAAATCTCTTAACATACGATACAAAAAATGAATATTCTCTTTTTGCCAATTGAATGTGATTTATCAAAAATTCACTGTTGAGTGACAAAAATTAACTTTTTAAAAAACTCGTTTTAATTTGAGTTTATGAATAATTTCTTATCAAACTGCATACGTTGCTACTGATAACCATCTTTGATGCTATTTATTTCCAAAAAATGAATTTCATGAATCGTGATAATGAACAGTACAAGTAAAAATAAAAATCAAACACAATAGAAAAATAATATAAATCAATAGCATATAAATGAATAAAATAATTTGATAAAAAAAAAATAACAAACCATGAAATACGTAAAAATCGAATCAATATATATAAAGCCCGCGTTTAGATAAAAGTACGAACATTCCATCGTTTGTACATTTATAAACCAACAAAAATTACTCGTTCTAAGATACAGCCTTTTAGACTTCTTCGATGATTATGAACAAAAACTGGACAAAAAATGTTATAAGTTATTGATTTGATCTAATTTGAAACCACGATTTAACATACTGTGGCGACAACTCATTTCATTCACAATTAATCAATGCAAAAAAGGTGTTAATAATAAATTTAAAAAAAAGTGAACATACATGAATAATTACACGCGATCGAATCATTTTCTCTCAAAAGATATCGGATCCTGAGTATACACAAATACCCGAGGGTGTATGGGATAAACACATTATTTGCCCAATACTGAGGTATATTATGGTGTGCCAGGGGGATACAACGATGCAGTGGATGGTCTAGAGGGTGGATGCTGTGTATATACGGACTACTACTAAAAAGCTATATATATATATATATATATAGAGAGAATATATTTATTGGAACGAATGCCGGAATATGCTGGACAAGATTCTGGCATCACTATGAACATACATATAAATGTCTACCATATCCACACATCCATCGACGAGAGTTTGTTATACGCATCATTATTGCAGAACTACAATACAGTCTGGAATTTTCGATATCGAGGATAAGGTTCGGTACAACAGACCAATACACGTATAAACGTACCTTTATAGGTTACATGTTGACGTCGTCTACGAAAATTCAGAGACTACTTTCATAAGCATGGAGTTTTTCTATAGATCGTATCATAACTAACCTTTTCTAACTGCTACGTAATAATGCAATCGCACCTCCTTCCCTTTCCATAAAACTTTAATAGCGTTAAAACAAGCCGAACGAGTTTACCACAGAATTTTCCAAATAGTTTCACTTCTTTAACAATTTATTCATTCATTTATAGCCGCTGGCACATTTCCTTTTTATGGAGCATCGAAATACTCGGGATGATTTTTAAAAAGTTTTTGTTTCAAGAAAAACGATAAGTGTTCAATCTTTGAGGTCAATTTTTATTGCTTTTAAAAAATAATTACTCCATTGTGGCAAATACGAACGTTTCTTGAAATTTGCAACAAATTTAGAGAAAACTCTGAATATTAATCAAAACGCTCACAACGAATACCGGATGAAAAATACACTCGGGAGTTTCTGAAGATTCACTAACCGACTGTAGTTCCTTCGTAGCTTTAGACAAGCACAATTTATTACTTTGATTCTTGTTTGCGGATTAAAAGAGACGACATATATACCAGAATGTGGACACTGGCGATCTGGTGCATGTCATCTCAGTGTCTGAGCATAAGAGCTTAAAAATTGAAACCGTATACCAGGGCTTTTGTGTATACACCACTTTCCCCTTTTCTTTCTTTCTCTCTCTTTCTCTCTCTCTCTCTCTCGCGACTTTCGACACGGGGAAAGTACGTTTCCCTGACTAACTCTCAGCACATGCAATATGACTGTACCCTGTGTCTCTGCATACGAGGTCTCGCATATTGGAGCGACCTAACTTTTGAGACAATCATTGTTAACTCGTAGTTTAAAACTGACACTGGTGTGAATTCATACTTCTCAATTAGTATTTTTTCTAAACAAATTTTTGTGATTGTGAGATATTTTCGCCGAAACATATTATTTCTGTCATCCGAAACTATTTTCTTTCGATTCCTGGAGAATTTCACTTCAAGAAACACTGGCTATGGAATACTATTGGATTATTTATACGAGAGCTTATATTATTTATACTTTATACGAGAGAATGCAAACATCGAATGAGCCACCAAAAATATATTCCAATTTGAATCAAAAATTGTTTTTTGTTTCTACATTGAAAAAATCAAAACACCATTGTTTGATGATTCAATAGCTCTTTCATTGGCAAACCTGTCACCGGGTGGGTTTGGGGTAACAGGGTTTTAAAATTTCTTCAGTAGGAAACGGGTTGATTAACTCCTTCGAAATGTTTTGTTAACAACTGCATCAATAATCTTTAGATTTGAAATTCGCATAAAAATTATTGTTTAAATCACTGTGAGCTGATATAATAAATAAATTCCAAATCAAAAATCGGTTCGACGTGAACCGACGTATAGACATGCGTATATGTTCGAAAGAGATTCTCATATAACGTTTCAACTTTGTGCTGTACCAGTCCATAATACAATTCCATAAAATTTCATGTATTCACGGTAGCCGGTATATTCTCGTTTCTTCCATGTGTGTGAATCACCGAGTGGAGCGTAAACGCGCCACCTAGCGAACACGGAGAAGTTTAATCGATGAAGGGCGATGAGAGCAGCCATGTCAAAAATCAAAGCTCTGGAGGAAAAACAAAAGCTTGACCTTACCCGTAACTGTTGAGATAAAAGATAACAAATTAAAAGTGAACAAAAACCTTCAATTATCATATGATTTTGTGCCGGGTGATTGATGTAGAAAAGAGTTTCAGTTGCATCCGGGTTTGTAGTGTCAACGATAATATTCCGTGCACATAATATTTGTACAACGAATGTTTTTCGAAACGAAAAATTAATGCTAATGACTTGAATTAAAACCTTGTGAAATAATGTCCTACATGCTATGGGAAAATATCAGATAACAAAAATAAATCATATAAGCTTTTCATGATGACAGAAAAAACTACAAACGGGGTCCGGGAGAAAGAGGAAGAGATAAAATAGGGAAACATCGAAAAATTGCATGAAACAAATATTGAAACTCGGCTTTTGTCGAGAGAGAACCCCAGGTCTCTCACCACATCGATTGTTTGGCTTCCGCCAGTGGATTATCTCATGGTATACATGTATATTGGCGGATGTACACGCAGGGATCCATGCGAAATCTGCAATTTCTATGTCCCTCTTGCTTTGCCTCGACACCATATATACATATTCACATGCTATATATTCATCTCACGCATTGCTTCAGCTCTCTAGTTCGCAATGTTCATTCACGCATGTATACGTACAACCATGTACACACATTTATCACTATACACGTATTTACATGTTTGTGCGTGTATAATAGTGGCTCGAATTTAAAGGCACATGAAACGCGCGTTAACCCTCTCGTGCTCTCCACAAGCGTGTGTTCACCGACTCGTTCACCAAGTTCCGGAACTGTCGCTCTCCAGAGATGCGAACCATTAGGTACCTGCGTATATGCAGAAATAGTTCCAATGAAAAATCTCCGGTTATCAGATTTTTCGTTATCTTCCAAATAAATCAAACCTCGTACTGGTTTTTATTTCGAAGCAAAATTTTCACAAACGTAATTCAATGCATTAATTACAATCATATAAAAAGACATCAACTTTATCGATGGTCTGTAAAATGGATGCTACGCTAAGGGATAATTGTGACAACAGATATATTTTGTATCAGTGCTGACGGATTTTTTGAGCATATATTAAAACCGCTACCAAGTTAAAGAAATTTTGATAGATTATTAGAGAATTGCCCGAATCAACAGTCGTTCACGAGTTATTACAATTTTATTTTTCAAAAAGTCTACCATTTCTTTTGGAAGTTTGTACATCTGTAGATTGAATTTGAGGCAATCAGAATACGTTGGAATTACGTTTGTCGACTTAATTTTTTCTTTCTCAAGTAATTATAAAAATGGGATATTATAATTAATGAAATGAAGAACGTGCTATAAAAATACTAGAAATTAAAAAACGCTTACTAACAATTGAACGGTAAAACTGCTTTAGGGACATTAAATATCGTAATATCAGTGAAGTACGAATTCTAGGCACTTTTCTTCATAATCGAAAGTCTCGAATCTTTCAACGCTGAAAAAACCGTATAGCAAAATCATGAACTTTCGCACATTTCTTCAATTCAAAGTGCTCATTGGAATAGCACCTGTGTGCATGAAAAATTAGATCAGTGAAGTACTGTCAATGCTTTAAGGAGAGAAAGAAAGAGAGAGAAAGAGATTCTTGATTAAACGCCAAATAACCACATATCGAGACTAAAAGAGAAAGAGATACATATATAGATCGTTTACAAAATGACTGGCTGCGGATGCTGATTTGTACAAACAGACCACTATGATAGCGGGTGAAGCGATATTAGCGATATATTTAGTAGAGTGACACCAGCTCTCGCACAACATCCATCAACTTTTGGCTCTCTCGCCTTCCTTTTTCGTCAAATTACAAAATTCTATCAGTCAATAGAGACCTCAACTCTTAGCGTTGTATCTACTTTTAGTATCTCAACGGGAGGGATATAGACAGGAGAGAGATATAGGTGAATAATAGTTCAAAAATGAAATCTATAATTTTATTAATATAACCCAAAACAATAATAAATTCTATCGTTGTTTGAAGCACGCAAGTCGTACTACAATATCCTGTACTTAAACGGTCAGTGCAGCAACTACAGCAGGTCGATAAACCTCTTCCAACGAAGCAACGTGGGCGTTACAAAACGCGGAGCTTGCTCGAACAGATTCTATCTCCGAAATCAACTGCGAGTTAACGGTAATGTTTTTGGAACGTGGCAGGAAGTCCCGAGAGCTGTTATTTCTCCGGCCCTTAGGGTCCCAACTAACTTTCCCGTTCACCCCCCTTCCCCAACAGGATTTCAGAGAATATAAACCGAGATAGGGTTGTTGCTTCCGCTTCCACCGATGGATCGGACAAAGCAGTCAACGAGTTTCATGCAAATAACAAAATCGCATTCTTTTTTTTCGTACCAAAACTAGCCCTGAACATTGTTTCGTGCTGGTTTTTGTTTTCAATCATTGTTTGGAAAATCAATGAAAATCAATGCGATTGATTGTAGTGAATTCTGTGTATAATACTAAATGTGTATATAAATAAAATCAAAATACAAAACGTACAAATAATTATCTTTTTGACATTCCTAAAATCTATCGCTGTCGATGAATGTCTTGCTCAAAACTGCTGACCTCGGTCTTAAAACTTTCTTTAATTTTTCTCTAAAACACGGAAAACCAGTGCAGCTACAGCATCTTCTATTTTTATTCACAATAATTGCATATCAAATAAATGGTGAAATTGAGAAATGCAGTGTGGCGGAGGCTTTAAATGGTACCCGCCACCGATAGAAATCTATCTTACGGATGTCGCAAGCTCTTCTACGTGAACATACGGATAATGCAACCAGGTTATGGTCGAATGGGCAGCAGTAGTGGTCGTTATATATCGTATATATATTCGGATGCCTGGACTATGGTACCCAATGAAATATATACATAGTTACAGAGCTCAGGACACCCGGCATACAGCTCCCGGAAGCAAGGTTGGGGCAGGCAGACATTGACCTCCCTCTTCCTCCCATTCCATTCCTCGGTAGGTTTGCAACCCCACCAAGAAGGGTGAGTTTCGAGTCGCTGCACTCACGGATAGTCTGGTGCTCGAGGGACGTGGCTTGGACGAAGGAAGGCGAGCGAGGCGAGTGCCTGAAGAGAAGGAACAAGCCCGAGGACTATATGGAGGATCGAGCCAGGAGTCGAGAGGAGACGAACCACTACCATCGTAGCTAGGTGACTCTCGACCGACCAACCCTTTTTATCTTTTCTTTCTCTCTTCCTCTCTGTGCTTCAATTTTCTTCTCTTTCCTTCTGAGCTTCCTCTCATTCTTACTTTATCCTCTACGTCTCTCATTCTAACCTCCCGGCGGTCCTTTCATTTTTTTCAACCCCTTTTCTTCTTCAGGTTGCTCTCATCGTACTAACTCTCGTACCTTCTTTCCATCTCCGCTCAATCATCATCTCACTTTCTCTCATCGCCCATATCTATGTATATTAGCAAGCAAAATGGCGGAACCCGCGTCGATATACGAGATAAATTGTTTCGCTTATGCCCTTTTGGCTGTTAACTGACTTTATGTATATGGATGTTTTATGTACACAGATATAAATATACTTTTGTATATGTAGCTCTATTGCACTTCTACTTATATGCTGCGAGCAAAAACTGTGTATTCCACTCTACTTATTTTATTCTCGTGCTTGCTTTTTCTGTAAGGTCCCACTTTTTTATGTTTATCTTTCTTTTTCTTTTGCTTCCATCTCCTATAAATTTTTTGTTCACATATTTTCCCGTTGTTGTCTATAGTTTCCTCACTATTAAGTTTTTTGTTGACGTGCTTACCGTTTTTTCTTTCGTAGATTAATTGGAGTTTCAAAACTATCGTTTCTACTCTATCTCCATCCAAAACACTTTTAAATCACTCATGCGATATAAAACTGCAAACAATAGATTTCATTTCATCAATCTGGAAAAGCTAAATGAAAATAAAAACTCGTTATCCTGGGAATAAGCATCAACGGTGCTAGAAAAATACTAACAGAAAACAAGTTCGTTTAAGGAAAAAAAGGGAATTTTATCAAACGGTATAAATAAAGACATTTACTAATTCCTTTATAAAGTTTTTCTCCCATCTCCCAGATGTGCCTCTTAATCCATTTATCCAACGTATTCCACGAAAGATCGATTTAGCTGTGTCAACGAAATTAATTTTTTTATTTAACAATTTATTAATCCAACTATTATTTAATGAGGGCGCGACATTGTTCAATTCGCTTTTTGGTATATTTATAGCCTGTTACGATATACCTATTCGTTTCTAATAATGAAATCTTTTGTCTGTGTACTGTTGAGGAAATATTTTGCTAAAGAAACTGGATCTATTAGTAGTTAAACTACTTTCTTGGTTGGTCCGCCTAATTATTTATCCACGAAATCAATCGAACATTTTGCGTCATTGAAATGATATTCAGTTGAAGGTATTTAATAAAATAATTTAATCGTGGGAATGAAATTTTAATCTGTTCATACATTCTGCTTCATATTATGAAGCAGTTTTTGAGTGTGCTTTATTGGTGAATTTCTAGTATTATTAAATAATTTTAGATTTTTTCTTTTATCAATTTTCCAGACAACAGTTTTTTCTACGAGCTCTTATTTCTTTCGGATTTTCCTCTAATTAAAAAATTATTTAAAAGTTTTTCCATTTGGAGCTTTCACTCGATCGCATACTTCTTTATTTTACCCTCTTTTTTGTGCCGAAATGAGTTTTCGTCCGGCTGTATTTTCATCCACCAATGGCCTTGAGAATTTTTTTTCCTCCCTTTGTCTCTCACTAATATTAACTGCATTTCCTCCTTTGCATTGCCCTTAAAATGAGGGCAAAAAAAGAGGGACACACACACACAGACACACGGAGACACGGAGATGAAGAGCTCTTTCCTGCTTTTACTTACCAAACCGAGACCCCGCCGACGTTGTGGCGTATCGTATTTAGCTATTCACCCTCTTTCATTAGGAACGTTAATGATGGTTACTGCTGGTTATATGAGCAGCCGGCTAATACCGAGATGCGCATCTCTCCTCGTTGAGGCGGTTACGCGGGTAATTTACGGTACAAGTAGCGATTATACATATATTATGACGTATACAGACTTGCTTTCGAGACACATCCGAAGCATCGACGAAAACCTCCTAACTGACCATCTTTGTTGAATTACAAAAGAAATTAGACAAAAAGAATGCTTTCCTAAATTCAATAACATTGCTTTTCAATATTATTTCAATTTTTCATTTGGACAGCTACACAGCAATTACCATGGATATTTGTTGGGTATTTGTTAAAAAAGAGCAAACGTTGAAAGGAAATTGCGGCGAAATGGCTTCGTGCAATACCTCGAATGTAATATTCAGTTGCATTAATTATTTATTTCCATGAATGAAATTCATATTACATTGTTCTTACTGAATCTAAAGCAAATGAAATGGCTGGCTTCATTCACTAAGTATCTTTTTTCATTGTGTATCGTTAAATGTATTTTTTCGTAATTCTGAAAGGGTTTTTAAATAAATGACATATTACATTCAACGTATTTTACGAGGCTTCAGTATATTCAATGAATCAGTTAATATTCTCTTCACTCAGTTAATATTTATAAAATATGGTTAAAAATTGTTTTTTGTTTTTTTTTTCTATCATAAAAAAGATGAGAGATTTATCCGGCGGTAAATGAACTACTTGAATCCATAATTTTTTGCGATCTTTTTATCAAAACATTTAAGACCCAAAAATAATGCTCGGAAAAAACGACCACAATTAATAATATATTGCCAGGTCAGTAAACGATTCGGATCTACAATTAATTAAAAACTCTCCGCTCCCAATTTAACCACTATTGCTCGATAGGATCTCGGCTCTATGGCTCTTTCCATCTTTTTCTGTTTTGCATCCTCTGTATAGATTTAATATTTCCATGAATTTTTCTTCAAACGATATTCTGCGGTTTATGAGCGTAGAGTATTGGAAATATGAATGACTCCTCTTGAGAGATGTTAGCGTTAAAAACTCGCTGGAAAAGCAATCGATATACAGTTCGGATCGAGAAACACATAAAGCACGAGTTTCAAGTCGATCGATACTGAGATATAAGTTCAACGATGGGAACGAATGATACAACTTATCCGTTCGACGTGACAACAATATGTGTGTATATATGAATACTTTTGCATGTTACATAAAACACTCCTGTTTCTCTCAACTCTGCATGACTTCCAGAATGACATTAAAGATAAGCTCCAAAGGTCTCCAAGATCTATACGAAGACGGATGATTCGCGATGTAACCGGTACTTTGCTCTATTTCTGTCGGTCGATCTCTCGTCGTTGCAACGATCCTCCGACATGAAAAACCGGAATTTCAATATCACTGCCGTGCTCTGCCTTGTCAACCGTATCGAAATACAGAATCACTAACCCGACACGCCGTTATTCGTGTTACAGAGGTAAACAGCGAGAAATCGAAGACAAAAACGAAGGAATGAAAAAAGCAGAAAATTGTACGTCTGTAACGCAATTCGTTTCGTTAATACCTTAAAAAGTCAAGAAGAAAAAACCCCATAGATGAATCCAGGCCATCCTTTTTTCGTCACAATTCATAAATTGTAATTATATTCGTGTTCAACAAAGAATAATGATCAATTACGGACTCATTGTTTCCTTAATGAAGAAATTCTATCCCTTCACTTTCCGACACGGAGAATATGCACTCGAAATTCTATTAAACTTCTTCTTTATTTTACTTGAAGTAGATAACATTTCATTACTTGCATTCATTCACTCATATTCAGAAAAACGAATCTTATCTCTTTGAGAAAAAAAATGTATTCTAATTGGTCCGATCTCATTCGCGGTGAAGGAAATTGACCAGAGTGCTGATGCAATTGAACAATTGCACAGGGAAAAATCGACTTGGTCGTGGCAACTAAATTCATTTTGTAATTCATCAACCACTTTTAAATCCAACTCTATCATTCAATCAGGATACATGAAGTGAAATAATGTGAACAAATTGTAATGTTGAAATACTCAACAAAAGATTTGGTTAACAATACAGAGATCATTCAGGTTACTATTCATAGAACCTTTTGTATGCGTTCTATGGTTGACATATTTTGTTGGAAGATCTGGATATAATTATAATTACACTTTGTTTGGGCCTTTGTTCGGGCAAATTAATTCAACCGTGAGAATCAAATTTCGCCCTTTTCAACAAGATCAGATTTTCAAGGCATTTAAGTCATTTCTTATGACATCATTCGTAGCGTCATAATGAATTATGACTAGGAGTCAAAGAGAGAAGTTTGCAAAATCATTTCACTTGAGGATAAAAATCTAACCGAATTCTACACTAGTGCATGTGAGTTTTTATGTTTTTACATTTCTAAACCAAGTAGAAAAATGTTAAGAAGAAAATGGTGTGTTTTTGTTTCACTCACCGTTTTTATTTTTATTTTCTGCAACTGTGCCGGGTATACAATCTGCAGGAAAACTTTTATTAAATGCTACACTCACATCGATATGATCCAGTGAGGTTTCACTTTTGTCTGATGCTAAACACAATTTAGATTTCCTTTCTTTTTTTCACAAGTTATTCGAGAGCAGCAGGATTTTCAGTCTTGCACCGAAGCGCAGTTTTTGTTTCGTCGCGGACCCACAACAACGAACGAGAATGAAAAAAAAATATATCTTTTATTTTCAACCCTTCAAAATAATATCCCGGTCGAAGGAGTATTCGGAAGTCCGGGCACGAACAAGGAGATTGAGTTTGGCGGGCTGGGTGTCGGCAAAACTCGCTTCTATGTGCTCCTTGTTTTATTCTTCTTCTGCGCTCTTTATCCCTTATTTTTAGTAAGTCACGCGATGTCAAAATGTATTTAGATATATTCAAATATATCCTCACTCTTCACGACACCTGAACACCGCCGAAATAATTATCGGTTATCAGTAGGAAGGAAAATTAAGGTAATAACGATGATCGTTGAGAAGAACAGCATGACGAGGTTGATGAAACAGAGAATAATTTTAGCAGCAAGTACCGCTGATTCAAGTGGTGCAATGAGAATCCACAGAACTTTCCGACAATCCTAATTATCTTATTTTGTTCAAATTCAAGTGACCCTTAGGAAAATCCACCACTCAAATCATTCGAACTAAGCTCGATCGCACCTTTGACGAATCCATAATCAAATATAATAATGAATTGTTAATAAAACGTTTTACTGAAAGTCAGACTATACGCAATACATTTTCACGAGGGCCATATGCGTGGCCGGAAAAGTGTGAAAATAAATAAACGAAACGTACTCGATTCAGCCGGTAAATCGTGGCCCACAGACGAAAAATACGTTTCGTATTCTTATCAGAGAATAATCGTGCAATTCCAGATACGCTGAAAGTACGTTTCACGCCCGATAGGAAAGTTTCTATCACCGTGATGCTGGAGCCTAGACTTGAATGTCGTATCGTCGAGTGACCTAATGGTTACTGGTCGCGCGCGTGAGATTCAATGTATACGAGAACGAATTTATTGGGAACCCATCGTCGCGCCAGATAGCGAAAGACTGGCAAACGCGCGCGGTTCTCTCGCTTATTCGGCGGAGGGTTTATCTTAGCCTCAGGGGTTGCAGAGGGTAAAAGCGGCGAGGGCCAAAAAGCGGCGGGGGTGGAATCGCGTCTCGCCGGTGACTGCCACCGCCGCCACTGTTCGGTTGTACGCCCACCACCCCCGACGTTTCCTTCATCATTCCCCTCTTGGCCCTCTCGTAACCCTCTTCCTTCTCTCCTCTCATCCCCCCCCCTGCCCGTACGTTTTTGCGAATGCGCATGTCGCTCGCGCACTAATACTTTTGCGATATATATATACACATATACGAAACGTATTTCATGTATACAGAGGAATAGGTACAGATTCGAACGATCGGTACCGATTAAATCTCTTCTTATGTGAAAAAAACTATCAACAAGATTATGAGTTAAAAAACGTTTTGTAGCATAGAGTTTTTTGAGTGATGATGTTCTACTAGAATGCAATTTTTTTAACCGTTTGAGCCAAACATGTTTTTTCAGCTTCAATTGACTAGAAATTTGACGCACAGAGGTTTCCAGAAGCACTGATTACAAATGTGAACTCAAAATTTGAAAATTTAACATAAATAGTTCTATTCATTTTGGTATATCAACAAAAAAGCACACTGTACAAAAAGTTTTGGAATGATTCTGTAAACTTAGAATTTAGAAAATCTTTCCATCCGATGTGCATAGTAGCTTAGTAAATGATGAATTTTTTGAATGGCAAAGTTCGACATTCAACTATTTTCTTAATAGGGTATTTGTGCAACTCATTTTTTTTACATCTATGAATGTCTCAGAAGCCACAATGTTGAGTCAGAAATCTCAATCGGGAGGAAAATCGAAACCGCGCATTCAGTTGTGGATATTTCGTGTATATTTCACCGACGAATATTATACTGGGTCTATGAGACACACCCAAAAGTATGATTTCGAACAAATGCAAGAAAAAATTGTTTTGAAGATCAATGATAATTTCAATTGAATATTTTTCTAATTTATGTTCTGACTCAAAGATCAAATTAACTTTACAATTGACAAACTGAAGAAAATTCCAAGACACTCAGACCAATGGAATCGAATGGCTATAAAAGTGTATAACATTTCGTGACGAATTTTATTATTATAAGTCGTTATTTCAACTGTCTAAATGATCACCAATCAGTTTTTTACATTATAATATACTAAATAAACGAAAGCTTTTCTAAATATATATTGCTTGGTAGCTAGAGCCTTGCGACATGCTATAGGATCTCGCATCTTCTTAGCCTCAGCTTTTTTGCCTCATGGTGGCTACGATCCTCTCACAACATTTTCTCTTCCTTTCTTATCACGCATACAACGTGAGATGCATCCTCTCGCCTTTGTCGATGTCTTTCCCATTGCCAAGAGAAAGGATCAACGAAGACAGCTGGTGTTCGAATGAAAAACAACAAGAAGAAGGGGTTCAAACGAGAAAGCAGACTCTGGGAGAATGGAGGCGAATTTCACAGTAGAGAAAAAGGAACACCGAAATATAGAGAAGAGGTTAGAAGAAAGAATGAGTGCATGTATTCGTGTTCGAGGGAAAAGGAAGCAAAGTGAAGAAGCGAAGGAGGAGTGATAATGGTTCCTCTCATTGCAATGTGCACGCAAACCAACCAAAAGGTACATAGGAGGGAACAATGGTAGAAACTGAAAGAAAATTTGTATATATATATGCATATAGCTCGAACACTTTATTCCGTTTAATTTACCCAGCGGTTTTGTGTCCGAAATTCGAGAGGAGAATGTACTTCGATTACGTCTCGCGACTCTGCGGAAAACCAGCTTAATGCTCTGACGTCTATTCCATTTGGAAATCGAATCAAATCGTATTTTTATTCAACGGTTAAATCCGCCAGTTGGTTTATTCTATATACTTCTTTTTGTACAATTAAAGATATGTTCTTTTCGATTCACATGCTTCAAGATGGAACATCGAAATTTCCTTTCATAAATAGATTGTAATTTACTAAAAAAAATCTTTCGTACCGACACCTCTGACTGCATTTTCATTTTTTATCAAAGAATTAAAATTTGCAGAATGTTATCTTTATAAATTTGTAATTTGAAAATTGTTTGTAAAATTCTCAGCATTTGAGCTCACCACATTTTATGCAAACGGTGATGAAAATTACCAGGACATTGTTTTTCGATTATTTGCTAAATTTAATTAATCGCAAACGAAGAAATGTCGGACCATTGATTTTTCAACTCAATTCCAACGAGAATTCGTGACGGAGAAATCAACATCGACAAATTCTATATGTCGTAAGTTTTCATTGAGAAAAAAGAGAGGGAAGAAAGATCAGCAAATCGTGTCTATTCATAAGCAGCGATTAAGGCTATAGTGGCTGGTCGGGCGAAGATATGCTTGCACAAGATTTCACAGAAAAAGGAACAGCAACACTAAAGTGTGGAAAAATGGGGTTGAAGTCATGAGGTGGGCTCGTAAAAATTCGCAAGAGTATTGGCACAAAAAATAAAAAAATAACCAACAATAATACGAAATTTTGTTGACAAATTTGAAAAATAACGTTATGCTGGTAAGTTGTAGAGGCTGCCACATGGTTAGTGTACTTTTTATGTGAATATATATCCAATACATTCACATCTGTGTATGTAAAATACAATATGAAAGTGTGCAAAGAGAGATCGTGTTCATGTTTCTAGCCCCCAAAAGTATGAGGTGAGATAACGAAATGTAGTGCATCTTGAACAGAGACCGGATATAGTATATGTACTTACGTGCTACCAGAGCTACATCCCAGAACCTTACATCTACACAAATGTACATATATATATATTAGAACACATAACATAATATAGTACAGTTGAAGCAAAGGCATATATTATGTGAACCGGTGCACCACCTTGTCGATTTATACACTACCACGAGAAAGGCTCTGGCTTTATCCACGTGCGAATAAGTCGAGACTTAACGGTGTGTATCGATAAAACCAAACGTACTAAAATCTACGAGGTAGGCTTACATACAAGAGCCTCGATGCGCAACGTAAAAAAGAGACAGTCCAAATATATAGAAACTGTTGGTCCGCTGGCTCAGACCAAGGATTTACTACTGGTGAATTTTGTTTCAAACAGCAAAGGAACCTGCTGTCAATCGAAATAGGAATTTTTTAATCTCATTTCACGTCTTTATATTAAAAAGCTCTCGTATTTGGTTTCAAAGTGAATGAGTCGAAAAATACCCAGGGAATATTTAAAGGATGAGAACGTAAAGGGTAGAAACGTTAAGAATTTCTCGTTTAAATGTGTATCTTCCATAATGAAGGCTCGCGTATTAAATATTTATATAGAAACTCAAATTTATTTCCAGTTTCAAAGGGTTCTGTTTCAACATGAGACCACCATGGATTTTGGTGTACAATTTTTTTTTTTTTCAATCCATGCTGCAAGATGAAGTTATATGTAATTCTCCGACTCGGGAAATGTGATCGCTAAAGATCAAACGATTTTATTCTGGCCTGATCCCAGCCGGACCGAATAAAACAGTGACTTAATATGATATTATTATAGTTTCTGTAATGTTACCATTTTCCGGTATTTTGAAAAAAATAAACATAAAATAAATTAATCGTACCAGCTAAGAAGGAAGATAAACGCTTAACTGTCGACCTTTTAAAACGATACAATTGCGATACCTGACTTTGTTATTGTTATCAATTAAAAATCATATCTGTAGAATGATTTTTAATCTTCAAAAACTGTGTTTTTTCGATATTTTTCATTATGGAAAAAATGGTGTTATGTATTCAAGAATTCATTTCGAATTTTTTCAAGTGTATTCTAAAGCATATTCCATCATATTTTCGTAATAAAATGTGTTGAAATAACAGAATTATAATCATTCTGCTAGCGGTTTTCAAAAAACACTGATGAAAATCAATAAAGTTTACGAGATATATAAACGAACAATCTTTGGAAGAAAGATTTTTCAAAAATGCTTTTTTTTAATTTTTTCACAATGATTCATTCTGTGTCCAAAATTTTTTTGAACATCATAGTTCACTATTAACGAATAAAGAAGAAAAAAACAATTTATCGAAATCGAGACTTCACATTTCAAATCTTTGCCATTTCGCGACTATAAACAAATTCAGTTTCGACAAGGACTAGATTTTTTGATAACTTGAAAAAAAAAAAAAAAAAAATTGTTTTATTTTTTAGTTAAAGTGTGGATCGATATGGTGGTTACCGCAAACAGCATTTTGCAAAAACTGTTTCATCAAAACTGCGACCACAGTTGATTTAATTTTTCGATTTTTCTTGTCATAAAATAAAAGAGCAAAAATCATGAACAAAATTAGGCGATCATTAACAGACTTCAGTCCATTTCAATTAACACAATTCGAAAAAAATCTATTGAAAATAAACTCACATTGAACGACCTCCGTTAATCCATGAATTGACAAAATAGACAAGTTTCCTTCTCAGCAGCTGTAAAGTATAGAAATAATAGAAGTGATTAACTCCGAGAAAAATCACAAAATATCAGAAGATATTTCTCCTGAGGTTTGAGAATGCATTTCTAGAACCTAGTGACTCTCGCATCATCGAGAGAATCGCAATAGCAGCAAAAAAAATGTACGTCGGTATTTCTCAAGGGATCGAAAATTTCTACATCAACCAAACTATATTATTGTACTACAAACTATGAATGGGTTTAAGTCTCATAGGTATTTCAAGTTTGAGAAATGCATGAAAATAATTTCCACTAGCAAAATAATGTTCATAAATTTTTCACCTTATAGCTTCATTTGGTTATGAAACTAAAGACAATGTAGTAATCAATTAAATAATGAAAGAGTTTTTTCGTTATCTCGCGATTATCGGAATCACGAAAAATCGATGAGCTTTTCTCGACGACAAGTTTCAGTGTTCCGAAACCATTATTCCTAGTATTTTATTACGTACAAGTAGGCATCCAAGCTAACTGACAGCTCAAAGCGAGAAAGCGGAAGTGAGGAAAGGAAATTCCAAGCAAGCAATAGCATTGAGAAACAGGACATCGAATCCGTGGTCTGGTTCACCGGCAACCGGTGCATATATGTTCATAAACATGTACCAATGAACGCGTACAAGTTTGGAGTGTCGAGCATGCGCAACACTCTTTCTCTCTCTCTCTCTCTCTCTCTCTCTCTCTCTGCCTCTCCTCCTGTCCTAGTGCCTTTTCGCTCTATCTCTTTCCTCTCGTATCCTCGTGGTGGGGAACATTTGGATCGATCCTTGAGCTTTGTTGGTGTTCGTGAATGGAACCAAAACGCACCATGCGAAACTTCATATATAGATGCAAGACCATAACTAAAACGTAAAACACACACACTGACATACACACCCACACAGAGAGCGAGAGAGAGAGAGAGAGAGAGAGAGAGAGAGAGAGAGAGAGAGAGAGAATGAGGTATGAAGAGATAGGAAATGTAGTAGAGATTTCGTTTATAGATGATGTGGTCAGACTTTCTACATGAAATGATAGAAATGCTGAAGAGGGTTTTCCCAAAATATTATTAATTATACTCGTATTTCAAAACCAAATCCTGAAGCTAAAAAAAATGTTAAAATTGTTGTCTTGATAAATAGCAAGAGTAAAAATTACTTACAATTACAATTTCTTTAAATATACTACCGAATCGAAAAAGGACGTTTTATTGAATTAAAAAAAATTGTATAAGGTAAATGACGGACAAGTACATATAAAATGATATTTATTGAAACTAATATGCAACTAAGTTCAACTAAAGAAAAACAATTATTATGTTTTCCAAAATTTTGTGATTGACATTATACGATAAATACTGTTTACTCTTTAAAACGGTTAAACACAACTGCTCCAAATAATCAGTTTCATTTTTTGTACATCACCTTCGAAAGTTTTATTTCGAAGTATTCCGACCGGATCCATAAGACCTCAAATGTTGAATACGCGTTGAAAGATATTATACAATGTGGAATATCGAACCAATTTGATATTAAGCTCATACTCCCTCCTAATTACTATTCACATGATAAGAAACGGAATACAAGGTGACAAGGGTGACACAATCACATACGTCGACAAGTATAGAGATCTAGATCGACAGAGACGGAAATGGAGAGAGAGAGAGAGGGAGACAATTTGTCGGATTTTAGCGAAGATGATAGAGACACGGATATGCAAACACAGGTACAGGGTGCATCACAGTGGATACACAATAAGGGTTTCGTAATGGACGGCTCGTGGTCGTAGCAAGGGTGCGATGTTTGTCGAAAGCATCTCATAGTAGAATGATCGTGTGTCTATCAATTATACAGTCGAAATGCGTCACAGCTGGGTGCTCAAAGCTCATCCAAGTCTGTATAATGTGCAATTGTATCCTGTTTATATATACAAACGATATGTACACGAAATATTTCGGGCTAATTCACTTTGATGAAACATCAATTGCGCATAGACAGGAAATCATAATGTTTTCGATTATAAAATCAACATAAAAGTTACTTCGTAATAACATCAATAAATAAGATAAGAATGTTCGAATTAAGAATTGGCCCATTAATTGCTCTCATTGATGGATTGCATAAACATATTCATGTACTTCACTTTTTCAGTTGTAGATATATATATATTTTTTTGTCCTTTAGCTTTTGTTTATATTCAATTTCAAACGTTACTCTTAAATTCATTTATTTCTAAAACTGATGCATTTAACTACGATGCAGTTCATTGTATAACGACTATCAGCGATTAAATTGAACAACAATAAAACAAATTGCCTGAACGAGGTTTTTCTGTGGCAAGTACCTTATTAGGTATCAGCAATTATGATAACTGATCAATTATCGTTACCAGTTAGTTACGTGATATAAAGTTTGTATACATACACTCGAAAGCAAGAAGAGTGAAGGAGAAGAAGAGAGAATACGCCCGGAAAATCCATCATATATCGTTCCAGTAGTGGTCTTTTTGAAACGGATATTGGAGGTAAATGACCCGGAAACATTTTGTGATACCCCGTAAGTTTGGCCAAGGTTTCTTACAAAACGGAAAGACCATAGAATCGACATATACGCGACAGCGTCATATATCTATATGTAGGAGTAAAGATTTTTTTTCAATACTCTTCAAATAATATACATTTTTTCATTCCATACGAAACAGTTTCCGATGATATATACATAAACAGAAATTTATCCTCAAAGACTCATTCCGTAAAATTAACATTTCAATCAATAACAAAAATTCGAGTCCAGTTCAATTTCACTCAATTCCTAAAATAATGTGTCAGTTCATCGATCTGTAGCTTTTCCACACATTGATTTCTCTTGATCTATTGAAAAGTTGCTAAATATTCAGAAGTGATCAAAAATTATGGTCCGAAAATTGATCTTTAATATTTCTTAATGCTCGAGGGCCAAGGGAAACTGTGGAAAACTAAACTGATACCGACGAGTTGGTTAGTTTCATCAGAAACTCGGACCAGATGCCTCCACACAGCGATTGATACCCAAACTGGTTACTAAGCGGCCACCGAACCAAGTAATGACCCAACACGAAGCTGCTTACGAATGTAAAACTTTCATTTATTTTAATACTTGTATGAAGGGTGATCTTAATGAGATATTATGAAAAAGCATAAAATGTACATCCTACAAGAGAGAACAGTTCCAAATCCCAGGACCCCTGATTCAAATGCCGGCCAAACACCAATGAAAATTTGTAACAATTTCGAGTATCTCTACTACAATCCCGAATGATTAATAAATTATAACCACTTCATAAATCCATGTACAACACAACTCTCGGTGATGCCTAAGCTGGACGAATTCGGGCAACTTCAGTAGACGGTGATCATAATACGGATGGTCGTAGTCCCCTAACCGTGTGTTGGTTGGTTCATCACAGCTGAGAAGGTGCCTTTCTAAGAGCCTACAGTGGCAGTGCTTGAGCGTGCTCGCATTGTTACCCAAGAGGATTAATTAAATACCGGCGTTATCAGTATAAATTCTTGCACTTTTTCTTCGCCCGCGACAAAATACTCCGAAGCAGTGGAGAATAAGTCATCTGCAGCTGATGGATGAAAATCGAAAGAGGAGAAATAAGGTGAACATTGGTGGAAAAAGAAATGGAAAAAAAGTTAGGGAGTTTGTAATAAAAGTGGAGGAACCTGTACATGAAAAAATAAAGAATAAACGAAAAAATGTATATATCGTCCTACATACTCATTTATGTATACACGTAGAACGATAGAAAGACAAGAGTGAAGATTTGGACGAATAGGGTATAAACAGGACTGTATTATACTATATCCTAGGCCCATGTTTTCTTTTTGTGTGTCTCTCTTGCTTTTCCTTCAGAATATAGCTGGAATATAGATATAACGACAAGTATATGTTCGACATTGCAAGGCTCGCCAAAAGTCGGATCACGTAGCAGGAGACAACCAAATTCGTACATTTTCATGGCAAAACTTTTCGGTGTCTTTCGCTATAGTCCTTCAACGTCTATCCCACGAAAGCATAAAGAGGATTTATGGAGACCGGAAGAAAGAAAAAAAGGAAATAAAACCCGGATGTAGATATGTTTTTTTACCCGGACATATACCTGTATATATAGCGGATATGTGTCCATATATTTACGCATAAATTGTGAGTGAGTTGAGAGAGAGTGAGATAAACGAGTGTAAAGAAACAAGAAAGAAAAAGAGGAACGAAAATAGCAGCTAAAGATTAGAATAAACATGAAATAAGCAATAAGAGCGGCAGACATAGAGAAAGAGACATGACCGAACTTTTTGAGATTTCCTTGTGCTCTATCGGGTGTGTTAGAAATAGGTGGAACACGACGAGAAATTGATCGTGAAAATGTGAGCTAGAGACAGGACTGAAATCCTCCTGCAGTACGTGGATGCATTCACAAATGCAAAATGCATGCAGCTACATGTAACCTAAGCTCGAACAGAGAAGAAGCGCAATATTAATTTTCTTGTCTGTCAAGGAATGTGGATTACGTCCTCTTGTTTCATATATAATTGTTATACATGTATAAGACGCTTGGTTTCAACAATAAGCTGATGGAAACAGAAAACAACGGAAGGAGAGAGAGAGAGAAGAAGACAGAATGAGAATAGGTAACAGGAAGTCCGAACCAGCCACAGTTGTATCACTGTGTTTGGGTTGGCTTTCTTCATTGTTTTAAAACTCTTATCCATCTTGATTCTCTCTCATATTTTTACTCTAAACACATCAATGCATATACTTTTTCCACAAACTCTGATACTGAGTGTATGTGTGTTTATATAGTATATATATGAATGTAATACAGGAGCATCATACTCTACAGAGGAAGCCGCCACATCACCAAATCCCCGAGAGTCGTATACCGAGTGTTTAGAATCTCTGGTCTGAGCGTGGAACGCGCCAGCGAAACGTGAGAATCCAAGCTAGGCTAGTGTAACCGACTATCTGCCTCTGCCTTTCTCCTCACCCTTTCTCCCTCCCATGCTCATGCTACTTACTCACAAAATGTATGTTGCCTCTGCTTTGCCACCTACGCCACACGAGTTTCCGTGTGAAAGGGGTGGGTGAAAGGGAAGAGAAGAGTGTGCAAGAGCGTCAGGGATGGTTTGAGGGTTTTGAGGCACACACCCCATCCGGGTATTAGGGTCACGTGCAGATTTGCCGAAGTGAGACTCTATCTTATGCATCCCACGTACACTCATCTCCGCATCAAAAGCCCGTCATGAGAGATAGAGAAAGAGAAAGGCATGAGGGTTTCCAAGGATTCGGAGGGACTCGGGGAGGAAAGTCTACGTCGATTTCAAGAAACACAACCCAATCCACCAAGCTCACCAAAATCGCGGGGGCAAAGAGAAGACGAGGTCATAACTGTTTGATGATACTCGAGAAACAGAGAGAGAGAGAGAGGGAGAGAGAGGGAGAGAGAAATAAGTGCATAGAACACTAGAGAACTCGTAGTAGTGGCAGGCTTCAGTATAGTGCAACGAGAGAATCTCTGTCAGACCATCTTCCCGTCCTCTTTACTTCCTTGCGAAAGGGGACCAAGAGAATTTCGGTGTTTCCCCGAATAGTCTACCACTGAAGTCTTTAGATAACGCGAGAAACACGACCTACGTGGCCAATGTCTCTTTCTCTCTCTCTCTCTCTCTTGCTCTATCTTTCTCGTTGCAATAAATACGTATTTAGAATTTCTATATCTATATGCATATAGTTGTGTGTACAGAGTTGCATTTTGAGCTCTGTAAACCAGGAAAACCGACAAACCGCAAAATAGACGGAGATACAGTCTATATATGATGGTATCCATATAACATATTGCGTGGGTTATGTGAATCCTAGAGGATCTCTACAAAACTGTGATGACGTCCATAGAGCGATAGGGTAAATAAGAAAATACGTCAGTTCCAATGCTTCCACATATCTATTTCGGTGAAAACATATCGTTTTCATATTGCACATTGAATTATAACATTGAAACTATGACCACATCTAAACTTCGATCTGTAATGCATTTTTTTATGTAAAGATAACAATTATTCTTCTTTAAAAATATATTGAGGCGAAAAATTCATTCACAAACTGTAAAAAGTTTTCTCGTATCAATGCTATATTAAGAAACATTTGATTGATCGAAAACTAATTCGGCTCTGCAAACTGAATGCTACATTTTCGTTGATTTCGAGTTGATACATTTTTCGACGAATTGTTTTTTTTTTTTTTTTTTTTTTTAGGACGCTGCAGAATACAGACTAATTGGACAGAAATGGCTACAAATTTTGAGAGTTTCGAGGAAGATAGTGTTAGAGTTAAATGCCTCGTCCGACCTTCCATCGCTACCCAATGGATACATTTATATATATGTACATGCAAATTTCGATTTGGGTGCTATGTATGTTTTCCAAATTGTTCAAACTTTCAATTACACTGGGAGTCATCCTTTTTCACAATCCTACACACGCACACCATATACGGAAACGTTGTTGATGAAACTATGGTACAAAATTCGCGAATAACGCGAAAGGATGAAAATTTCAACCGTATCCGGTATTAAGCTTGTAGATTTACGGGATATTGGCCCCCATGTTGTATGCAAACCCACTTGGTCTCGATGTTTGTATTCTGGTCTATTGAAGAGTGTATGTAAAAAAAAAATATCTGAAAGTATCACCGTATTTAACATTTTCTTTTTTTTTCGTCTTTTTACTTATTTTTCGAAATCATGATTTTGTTCATTTTTTGTTGTTTGTGAAATCACGTTAATCCCTCGCATCATGTTTCATTGTAGTTTTTTTATTTTTTATTTTCTATCAAAATCCAATGAGAAAATGTACCGTTTAAACAAAAAAACCATCAATCCGTGAAGCATTTAGTACCTTCTGATGTATTCGTAATCACAAAAACTGTATTAACAATCGGTTCCATTTTTAAATTATTATTTCACCTCTTCATACAGAGCCTACGGTCTGACTATGTGTATAATAAGACATTGAGCATTTTATTTCTTTTATAGAATCTCAATGGGCACCGAATACTTGCATCCACGTTTCAGCAATAATATCTCACGAATAAACATTTTTTTCTTAATCTCTTCTATATTTTGATAGCAGAATCTCGAATACGAGATGAATTCTTTTTAAATTTTGAACGTTTTTTTATAACACTGCCCTGAATATGATCTCAACTTTTCTTAAATCCTGTCGAAATACCCTTTCGAGAGACTTTAGGAATCGAGATATTTACCCATAGGTTTCGATGTAAAATAGTGATGTCTACGAAAAAAGGTGTTTGGCAAGTGAAATATACATCAGCGAATGGAGTTATTCAAGAATTTTAAAGTTGATCAAAACGAAATCACGAAGTATATACAGTCAGTCTTATTACCCATACATTTACAGTATTATAGAGTTCAAAGCAGAAAAAAGACATATATAATTTTTTTTTATCTGTGAAATAAGGTTGTGTCAAAGAGTTTTGTTTCTTTCAATTACATTGAAAATTGGGTACGATGCTTCGTTTTAACTTTCTGAATATAATGATATATGTTTTTTACTTGAAGGTAAAGTATTTTAAAAAAGAGTTGATTCAGTTTGTAACGTATTTCACGTCACAGCATTTATACTTTTCTAAGCTTTTTACGTGTCTGTCAATCCACGTGATATGGGAGCATAGAAATGGCCCTATTCACCGATCGATACATTTGTTTCTATTCGAAGAACAACTTTCATGATCATATAAATATACATATTCTCATAGGAAGGATTCACATAGGAAGTTACAACTGACGTTGGCTTTAAAGTTGGCTGGTATGAAACAATTTCGATAGGTGAAACACTTTAGGGACCAAAGTCGATTTGTATGGACAACGCGTGGCAAAAGCCATCAGTCCCGTTTCCACTTGACCCTTCATTGCTCTTTTTTCCTTTATTTTCTTTTTGGGCCATGTTATAAGTGCAGCCAAAAAGAGTGAGACATTTTCGAAACCTTCCCTCAAAATATAAATTAGAATGCATGGGAAAAGTGAAAAACTATTTGTTATTTTTTACAAAATAAACTTGGGGATATGTCTCTGACATTTCTTTTCAGTTTAGAATTGATTGTGAGGACAATTGAGTTGGGATTAGGGGTTTGAAAAAAATCATAAAAGAACGTGTTTTGTGGAATTGTGAGTTATTTTACGTTGGACAGCATTTTCAAGGTTATTTTTGTTTCGATTATTATTTTTTAATTATTTTGACATATTACCAGCGCATTTGCATTCATTATGATTTTCCTATAGCTTTATATTACTTCTGCTGAAATTTCAATGGCGCAAAGTCACCTTCACAACGACTATTCACTTTCCGTAACAGGATATGAATCCATATACGGGATATGAAACGAAAACGAACGAACGATACGGAACGAAAGGTATGGAGCAAATATACCAATTGAATATTCGAGCTCCTCTGAACAACCTTGTTTCTCATTCTTTCCCTACTTCTCATTTTCTCTCTACTTCGAGAATAGACTTGGTACACCGCGAATCAGATGCGTCAAGTCATATATTCGGGGATGGAACCTTCAACTGTTACGTGGTATCCTTATCACGGAACTATATTACTTCACATATCCCCACGTCACCCACCATTTTCCGAGAAACTTTGACACAGAAGAGACTCCGTCTGGAGATCACACAGAGGATCTATTTAGATGAATATTAAGATCATTCTTAAAATAGGTCATAGAGACCGTGACTTGAAATTATAAATAAAAAAAGCGTTAAGAATTAGTGAAAGTTATAAATGTTCTATGGGAGACTCGGATACTTGTTTTTATTCCTCTTGAGATTTCTGAACTGCTTGAATCTTCTGTGAAATTCTCGCCTTGAGAAACTTTTAGTTTCAAACGGTTGGTAAACTATTTGACTCTTCCTTACAAGTACACACACACAGATTTATACGTAATACAGGGTCTGCCCGAGTGCACTAGCTCCCTCGTTTTAGAAGCGACTCTAACGTGCCATAAGGAAGTGTAAGTAACTCGTAAACCCTTAGGGTTACAGTCCCACGGGGTTCTCAAAGCAGGCCGGTACCAAAATGGCTACTGTTGTACCTGCGGCTGAAAAGCCCGCAGGTACAACTCAACACCAAACTAAATGAATCTGGGTGCGCCTTACCTGCTGAGTTCAAAGTACTCCTGGACTGTTGAGAGTCACTCGAGAACTTCACGATGTTGCATATCACCTAGAAAGCTTTACTACTATAAACAATTCACCACCTACACCACTCTTGTCGTTTCGTTTAATTATTACTTTCGACGAAATAAAAGCTTACGATCCCCATTGAGATCGTCAAACTCTTTATTGTACACTAATCGTATCATTAATTCAATAGTTTTAGGAATGCAAATTGGATTCGTCAAATATATTTGACCTGATGTAGAAAAACGCTGCGATGGAATGCAAGGAAATTTCTCAATGGAGCCAAACATTTGTATGCAGTGGAACGATAATTCGAGAATCTTTTTATATGGCTCGCAAACTAAATCTACAAAAAGAAAATCGACAATAAAATAAAAAATAAAAAATTTATTATGTTTAGAAAAGAAATTTCATAAATAGATTTCCAACAATGCAACCTTCAATACCATGGTTCGACGTATCACGAATATTTCAAATACACCGTCGCTTTGTGTGAAAATAATTTTGAAAAAAATGCAATGTCGACGCATATTGAAGCCAATAAGAGATAATAAAAGCATGGCAAAATTTATACGGAAAAGACTAATAGTTAATGAACATCCGACTGCTTCATCAAATAATAAACAAATGAGGAAGTGTATAAAATTGTACCCAATAACTCGCGGATAATAAAATATTCCGAAAGGATAAATCCTTTCCCTTCATCGCATTTCATACACGTTTGCAGAGCGGCAATTAAAATGCTTTAATTAGACAACAGCAACTTCTATTCGACAGGAAAAAATGGTTTTTTCATATGCTTTATTATAACCCGTACTCGCATCTTTATTGGAGAAATCTCTATCTCCAAGTTATATTATTTCACACATAAAAATTCAAAACATTTCTCGTTATACTCCAAACAAATTATCCATCTCTGTTTCTATTACTCTCGGTCTCTTTCTTTTTCTCTCTTTACGAGAATCTTATTCGTTGTCACTCTCGTTACGCAATATTACACCCTCTTGGCTACGTTTTTTTTCTTGCATTTTATCCGCTCGATTTAACGGACGTATATTCTAGTACGAGTAGACGTATATGTATAGTATGATGCACGAAACGATGGTGGCAGGCCGTATACGCTTTTACAGTCTGAAATAATGGAAAGAATGGAAAGTGTTTTTCCATGTACGTCTAAGAATATACGCGTCTACATATGGGACATTCTATCTCAAGCTGATACGTTGGAAAACAAACCATCAAATAATCTATCGATACGATTTAGACAGTATCCACTAATACTCCAATTAATTCGTGTCATCACTTTTCTGCATAATTGAGCTTGATTTTCTAAAGCGAACGTAATTTATCCAATGCAAAAATTTATCTGTTAAAACACTTTGATTTTTAATCCTCCACAGTCCAATATAGAAAGCCAACCAATATTTCGAGATCAATAATTCAATATTTTTGGTTAAAATTTTATCAAAATCAATAGCAGTTTAATTATGATTTTGATTAACGTTTAACCTCAAATTTCATGCTTCGTGATCGAGTTATTAGAAAATACTGTGTCACGATTATACTTCTTCACGGTGGACTATTGAAAAAAAAAAATAAGATCAGACCCTGTGTGTTCGTCGTTGTTTTGCTGGAATATCCTGTGCGAAGGTATTTGTTGCTCGAGTACGATGCGCTGAGAAAACGTATTGTATTTGTCGATGAGCCAACAAACACGTGTGTCAGTACTGTCACGACAGGTCGGTAATATCCGTTGGAAGACACTACTCGACAATCACCGATAAATTTTACAAGAGAATGGAGGATTCGATTAGCACATATCCGCTTCCCATGGACACATGTCCATTTGCTATAATAATATGTGACGTTGCTTCAGCTACTTTTCTTTATAAACATACGAATAGGGTTCCACAAACTGTCAGAATGTAATTTTTAGTCTTTTTTTTTTTATATTTCTCGAATCCAAAATATTATAAATTTGTCGACAGTCGTAAATCTTAAGAAAGTGACTATATAAAAATAATTTCTTTGGAGTATCAACTTTTTTTTTTCGTTTGGTAATATGAACGACCACCATTCATTAGCCTGACTGCGAATGTGAATTTTACGACACGGCCACTTCATCTCCTGATAACCTGTTCATTTTTCAACGAAATAGCCTATAAAAATGTATGGTTTCAGTTTAAGGTAGTTCTGTGGTTTTTACTCGAAGCCATTCCCAAAATTCCCAGAAAAAATACGATCTACTCGCGGTGCGATTTCCAAATTCTTAATTCGATTAATCGCTCACTTTGTCAGATAATCTTAATTTCATGCATTCGAAAAAGAAACCAGGTAGAATCGGTACAAGGTTAAAGCCCCCAAATTTCAGTCATATTTTCGCCAAGACCTTATTATTACACAGAGAACATAGAATAAATTTATTGCCACAACGAATGAAATTGATTTATTCGAATTATTAATTCGTTATATGCATTAAATGCATGAGCGCGTTATAAGTGTATGACGAAGTTCTACACAAAGTATATGCGAGCTGGATAAAAAATTTCTATCCAGAAGCATTATACAGCAAAAATAGATTTTATTGTAGGCTTCAGTTAGAACTTTAAGCTGATGCGCGTAACTCCAAAATTTCTTGAAATATGACCAATCGGCCGAGAATAAAACCTCAGTACCTCAGCCCTATACAGTCGATTGGTTTTTCAAAATGAATTTCAAAGAATTCATCTTCGAAAACGGTGTCTAGACCAGAGAATCGCCTTAAGCTCATAGCTGGAACCTTTTGGCAGCCGCGCTCTCGTAATCACTTTACAGTATGATGGTTAGTGACGGTTGGCAAATCATATATGTGTACTGGTGAGTGTGTGTCGATATACAAAAATAAATAAATTTATATACGCCGTATATATACACGTAGAAAAACCATGTATGGGCGTGCCACCCGAGGCTACTCTGGCGCGGAATTTGGGCGCGTATTTCACGAAATATACACGCCATTTCCAGGGCTGTTTTGCCGCAATCCGACGGAGCCAAAAATAGTGGCAATCTCGAGAGCCGCGCGCGCCGCAATCACGACGAGCTGTCGTGGCAGAGGTAGAAAAGCGCGGGCAATAGAAGCGAGTATAAAAGGGGTCGTTCGGGGTTGAAGGGGGTTGGTTCGGAAGAGCGTAGGATGGAAATGGGTGGAAAAGTTGAAACAGAGAAGCAGAGAGAAAAGGAGAGAGAATCCAGCCAAATTGGACCAAAATTGCAACAATCCATTCCCTCCACTCAGTCGCATTACATACTCGGACGGATGGAGAGAGAGAGAGAGAGAAAGAGAGAGAGAGAAAGAGAGAGAAAAAACAAAAATAAAAAAGGGAAGAAATAAATTGAAATGAGAAACCTTGAAAACGTGTATATTATGTTGCTAGTTCGAATGTCAATCCATGAGATAAAGTAACAAATATAAAATACATGCAAATATACGCGCGGGTATTGGAATCCCTTTCAAATAAGTTTTAACAAACTATTTAAAAAAGAAACATATTGCAACCTCTCTAAAAGGCTCTTTAATATAGCTACAGGAATAAAGTTATTTCGACTTTACACAAGAAATCCTTACCGAGCTACGTATTAAATTTCCCACAAAGGAGACTGTATTTTCTTTGACAAATGTCGTAATCCTTGCCGCTATCTCTGATACCAAAATATTTACAACGTATACTTCAAATCGGTGCTTCACACCAGACAAATAAATGTTGAATTGTCACAATAGTTGTATCCAAAGTTTAACAAAATAATGAAATTAATTGACGGTGGTTTCCTATTACGATTTATGAAGAAATTCTATAGTAACATTTTCATATTTTCATGGACGTTACCGTTCTAATACTGCACCCAATTGTTTAATCGGCAAAAATATTTCGTAAACTAATTGTTGAAATTAAAAAATTAACAAGATTGGGAAGAAATTGAAGAAGTGACACATTCATAAAATCGTTTGAAAACGACGAATTATTCCTGTAAAAAGGTCGACCAAAATATAACACCGTAAAATTTTGTATGTTATCAATTGATCGGTCTGTACACTATACTCATTAATATTCATCCCACTTGATAAGACATTCTTCAATACAAATTCAGCCTCAATTATTGAAATTATTTAATTTAACTTGGCATACAATTTTTGTGAAAGTTTAAGATTAAAAATTTTTTAAATTCAAGTTTTAACACTTATTTGACTAGTGTGAAGCAGCTATTTTATCTTATCATCAGAATCCTTTGGTATTTCCTGAAGGACACCCTAAATGTGTTAAAAAAATTCAGACAGTCGTCATATATATATCACACATCCAGAGAGACCCTCGAGTTCTGGAAATGGTATAATGTTCACTCAAGAGGGACAGTAACGATACCGAAATGGACTGTCACGTTTCAGGGATATCAGTATCACAAACATACGCGTTTGTGGCACCTTCTACCAAAGCCTCACTCTATACCAAAGCCCTTGATGTGGCTGGCTCACGAGATTCCGACGATAACAATCACTTCTACGATGAGGCAGTATTGTGGGCGATATTCTCGTTAAAAAAAAACATAAAAGTGAACATTGAGATCTTGAGTTTACATTGAAATTCAAAATCCCACGAAAATACTTTGAAAACTGTTTATCGATACTATTTCATATATGTTCGTTTATAATTCGCTACGGTAAGTGAAAAAAATTCAGTCGCAGAAAGTAGCAAAAAGCAAAATATACAAGATTTCATTGAAAATTTATACACAAAGCAACGAAGGAATAAACAGTCGGCAAAAAATGCATTGCTGGATCTAAATTTACGATTGCGAAGTCATACACCTATTAAAATTCTCCTTGAAATCGCCTTATTATGGTAAACAAATGGGTGTTCGTTTAGATGAAAAATATTTCAAAAAACACGATACGTATTAGGCTAATAAATTATGAAAAATAGTTTATAATTTATAATTGACCGAATTATGATTGAATTTTACGCTATTTCGTCTTAAAATTTCTTGTGTATGCATAAATCAGGCGAATTCTTCAAGTATACGAAAAATGCATATATACGAAGCGTTCTAATACACTGGAAAAACACATACTACACGTCGACAAATAAAAACAAATTTTTGAGTTAGTGTGTGTGTCTTTGATGCTCGGCTTTTTAAAATGGTCGATTCAGAGACTCGTAAGGAACGGCAGAAAGGTAGAACGAGAAAAATAAAGGAGAGGGCACAAGAGAGAGAGAGAGAGAGAGAGTGAAAGTGAGAGAAAAAAATCGTCTTTTCCGACATGAAAAATGTACGAAACGAAATTGCTCTGCCTGAGAGAGGCAAAACGCGAGGCATCCGCAGCGTGTAGCTGGGCAGGGGGCTGTTCGATGCCCCTGCGGGGATATCGGGGTCGCTCGAGCATATGAAGAGGCTACAGGGGGTGGAAAAAAGCAGCAAAAAAGGAGGAGCCCGGGAGTCATATAATTAAAATTTCACGTCGAACACGGTGCTCTTCGGTCCGTCTGTAAATAACGGCGACTGCGAGATAGAAAAAGAAGGAAATAAGCGAGAGAAAGCTCGAATCGGGGTAGAGAGAAAAGGATGAGAATGAAAAAAACGAGAGAGAAAACATGCTGTTGGGATTCTCCACTTTTTTTCAAGATGAGTAGGAAAAGTTACAAATATTTGCACAAGGCGCGCAATAAGGAACTCTCCAAGGACGAAACAATTAATTTCGGGATATTAAAATAGGAAATAAGTGGAAATATATATTTCTTTCTTATAATTTTCGAAATGCAGCCAATCAAGTAAATACACAATATTGACCCAAGAGGATAACGATAGTTGGATCTTCAAAACTTTCCAGGCATTTGTTTGCAAGCTCCTTTTTAGCGCATTCCTTTTCTTTTCTGAGACAAACACGAACTTTTTCGTGAAATATATCAATAAACATTAATCAGTTGGATTGAACTGACAGGAGTCATTGCGAAGAAGTTCAAAAAGAGTCGAAAAATCTCATTTTTATTTGTTATGCAGATTCATTGATTAATCATCTTGAAAGATTTGTTGTATATTTTTCATAACCTATTCTCCCACGTTATGAGCTCTATATGGTACATTTTTTTAAGACGAACGAACCGAGAATTTCTTATCCACCCTCTTGATATCGTCTCCGGATACATGAGAATACATATATATACACATCCATATCCGTTTCGCTCGAACGAAGAAACATTTTTGCCGTTGACGTCTGCCGATCGTCGAATATCATACGCCTCATTGGAATTCCGCAACGTAAAAAGGTACATACGTGGAGGGCCGATATCACGTTTTTGTCTTCCCGAGGGAGGCTATAACAGTGTCTCGCGAATGATCGAATTCTCTGTCTTTTCTTCACCCAATATAACCATTTTCTCACTCTCTTTCTGTTCTTCTCTTTTTTATTCCTCTCCCTATTTTTGCTTAGATAACATATATATTTTCCCAAACTGTTTCTTCTTCCTCATATGTCACTTTGAATTGACTATATGGAGTATTCCACGCATGAAGACTTTAAAGTCGCAAGAAATCCTACCAACCGTTGTGCTCGAATTTACAGTTTAGTTGATCGCGACAGCCTTTACCTGATCCAATGCAAATCCGTTATTTCTTTTTTATTAATCTATTTCATACATGGATCAATATTTACCCCAGTGAACGAAGGCAAACTTGATTGGTTTTTCAACGTTCGTTAATACTCAGGCTTTTGTAAAAATTTATTCATTTTCAAAGCCACCAAATTAAATCTCGACCGCATACAAAATCTACTTCGTTCGAAGACATGGTATCGAATTTCTTTCATTTTTGTAGAACGCCCCATACTTATAATATGTGTTTATTTATTATATATTTACCGATATTACAAGATTTAAAATTGCACATACGAGAATGAAATTTGAAAATTCGGGAGTGTGGAATATACGCAACTTTTCTACTCCACTGGCGGCGGAGAAATGAAAAGTAAAGCACGTCTAGCTGACTTTTACATCAAGTTCCCACAAGACTACTGTGATAACGTACCCTGTCATATATCTTTTGTATCCGAAAAAGCTTTTCAACGGAAAAATATGATATCTTGTGTAGTCTTAAAAAAAAAATCGAGCATTGTACAAAATAATATTCAGAAACATTTTTTTTGTCGTTTATTTTCATAAATTTCATAAGATCCCACAAAATGATTAAATATGTCTCCGAATAACATGAAATATTCGTAAGAGATGTGTGAGCGGAATAAACGGATTCAACGAGAAACGAAAGTCGTATGTGAATCGATATCAAAAGTTTATTTTAATTCGATGATTATTTGAATTCAATCGATTACAGTATCAAATAATGGATGCAGAATTGTTGATACTTGAAATAAAAACCTCTTCGAGACTGCAAACGACAATATTTTTGACTGCCATTATAAAGTCTTGCAAAAAAAATAGCACTCGCCTCTAATCGGAAACGATTACGAGCACCAACTCGAAAATTGTTAGATTCACTATAAACTTTTAAATAACGTATAGAATTCCCGTTACAAAAGTCTCATAGCTTCGCAAGACTTGTAAAAGTCATCTGAAAAACCACGACGAGCATGTATTTGAAAAAAAAAACAAAACATGCCACGTGCCTTAATTTTGCATTTTTTATCTCCACAACGTCAAAAGTCACCCATTTTTTCGATATGTTCAAAACTTGCGGCGATTTTTAAATTGAATAAATGTAACCAAAGCAACTTTGACAAGGATACCCGGTTTCCCTAGACTTTTCCTGCACTCACGGGTATACGATGATGGATTCATACAGCTGAGTTATAAAGAGACAGGTAACCGCAAAAAGCTCCGTCGCCATCAGCAGGCGATATGTTGATGGATCGTAGTAGAAGCAACTTTTGCATCCTTTTCAAAGACTTTTATATCAATGCATTTTTCACGTTTCATGCGATTCTGAAACTCTAAGAATTTATAAAGAAATACAAAGGAGTCGAGAAAGAAACTGACAAACTTTGCGGACCAAGAAAAATATACGAGACTTGTCATTTCTGTATAATAATCAATACTTTAGGTCATTATAAACAGACTGTCTTTTTATTCTACTAAAATAAATCGTAAGGTTTAATTTTTACAGATTCTCTGTGCAATTGTTCCGACGCTGGTAAACAAACTACGAGAGGACGCACTAAGTCGTTTAAAAGTTATAACAATGCTAATTCCCAACAAATTTACAAATAGTCAAGTAAAGAAACTGTTTTTCGATACACTAAAACAGGCAAAGCACTTTAGAAAAATGCTAACAGTTTTGTGGCAATTTGCATATATGTAAATTAGTTAAAGGGGAACCAATGCACGATAGAATATTCGGCACTTAGTCAATTATTGAAGAGTAAATAAATAAAGTTGGATTCAAAGTGATGTTAGAATTCAAGTTGGTCACACCCCAAGCTCAAACTTTTCACACCCCTAAGGAATGATTTCAGGGATGAAAACTATCCTATGTTCTTCCCTGGGACTCAAACTATCTCCATACTAAATTTCATCTAAATCGATCCGACGATTTAAGCGTGAATAGGTAACAGACAGACCGACGGTTGAGTTCCTTTCGCATTTATAATATTAAGTAGGAAAGTAGGGCTAGGGATAAGGATAAAACCATAGTTGTAATGAAAAAAAGTTTTAAAAAACTTTTTGTAATCTAACTAGAAACGACCCCTTAATTAAGGACACAATGTTCCCAAAATGAAGCATCTTTCATCTCGTGTAAGCTACTGAGACGAACCGTAAACAGATAAAATGATTAAAATCATTTGAAACAATGATTTTCTCCGTGAATCTGAATAAGACGCATTTTGTCAAAATTAAAAAAAAAAAAAAATCATGTAAATCTGATAAATCAAAGTACTTTCACGGACGTGCTGCGAAGGTTGAAAGCGATCTGCAATTTGTGCATGAATCTTTTTATTATAAATATATGTTTACGGCGATAAGTTGGTATGAAGTATTTTTCAATTTGCCAATAACGATCGGGGCTCACGTGATGGTAAATAGAAAAAATGAGAGACGAAATAAAAGTATGGAAAAGTATAGAAATTGAAAAGAGAGCGAAAGGCTCGTGAAACGTTTTCTGACTGTAGTCAGCGTTGGTTTACCACTTTCTAGAAAAGGTCGTTTGTCGAGTCACACCAGGCGTGCAAAGAAATCTACCACCGCGTGCCACTCTGGCGTATTGCGAAAACTCCATTACCCTTCTTCTCCGTCGACCTTCATGGTTATGTACATATACAGAGACAAATAAATGTGTGTCTAAAATAGTATACAGTGACATACAAGAACAAGGAGAACCAAATCGTCTCTTCTAACTGTTTTGAAAATTTGCTATACAACTAAAGAAAACCAGAAAAATGATTTGTATCAAATTTTTAAATCTATCGAAAGAAGTTACATTTCGAATGTTACATTCGAATATAACTGATCAAATAAAATTTTAAGGGTGTAGACAAAAATCGTCAGGGTCTAGTAGTTTTGTACGTTGCTGTATAAACATTTCTCTAGCACAGTTTCACGTTTCGCAAAAGCCTTGGTGTGCAATGTATATATATAAATATATTTCTGATCCAGACAAGCCATTGCACCCTAACAACCCTTACACCGGACGTTCAGATAATGTCCAACGATTACGACTGTGCGGTGTTATCCACGAAAATCATGTATCCATAAATATATGTTTTGGTACTTACACAAACGTTCACGCGTGTGTAACCACGCTACAGTTTCAAATATTTTAAGTGCGTAATGGAGAATGACATTTTTCTTCAGTACTAAAAATAATCATATCCTGAGAACTGCTTTATGAGCAGTACAATACCAAGCTTTACCATTTCGTTCCATCGCGCGATACTTCAGCAACCAATATCGGTGAAATTGCGTTATTTCGTACATACTTGCTTTGAAAGAATTTGTAAGTATAGTATTGGCAATCGAAATGGCAACTTGGTACAGAACAATTAAAATGGACACGTTTTTCCAGCGATCGCAAATCTTTACGATGTTGGTGACAACATTTTCTCGAACTGTGGTAAGAATTTCGTTGGAGCAGTAGAGGAAACTAATCAGTTAATAAACGACTCTGTTTTATATTAAAAATAAGCAAAGCTCATAAATTGTCGATTAAAAAAATTCAATCGTTAAATTTTTAGCAAAAAATCACCCTTTCTGTTACGACTGGATTTTTTGGTTGATGTTCGACTTTAACGCCGTACCTTCACTCACATTACGGCTATTTTGCTACTCATGTATCTACTTCTTCAATATTATTTTTGTTGCAGCCTGAAAACTGATTTCGTTGAAAAGATCGAGAGTCGGTTTTCAAAAGCGAATTATTTTGTTAAATACGTTCAACTGAATATAATTGAGTCGACACGAAAGGTTTGGTTGCTTTCGTAAACAAATCATTAAGTGGATCGACAAAGGAGATAGTTTAATAACTATTATAATCAGATTTTCCAGACCAGACCATGAATAGGAACGAAAATACTGTAAAAAACCATAAATATACTAAAGAGTGACCTAAACGATGTCATTATTATTAACCAAATCTTTTGTTGAATATTTCAACAGTACATTTTCTTCACATTATTTCATCGTATGTACTCCAATTTAATAATAATCCGATTAACAAGTTGTTGAATTACGGAATAAATAGATTTCGTAGCAATGGAAATTTGGAACTATGGGTATATTTGAAACAAGTTAGTAAAAAAATGGACAAGGAACCGAGGACAACTGTAGAAACTTTGAGGAATTGGTTGAAAATTATTGCGGAAAAAAGTTGGAACCCATTGATTTTCTGGTTATTGCGAATGACAATTATTTTACACGAAAAAAAGAACAATCCTTTCCATGAAATTTATACATCTCCATTGACTAGTGAATTTATTATTAATAATTCCAGATTTTTCAGAGAGCTGAGTCTTCGTTTTATATTTTTATTCTTTTCGAAAAGCTATTTTTCAGTGGTTTGAAATGTCGAGATAAGAAGTAAAAAACGAAGAATACGCCATCACTCGTTTTCGAGTCTGACAAAGCTGGAGTGAGAGAATATGTCAGTCATACTTTTCCGCAAACCGCGCATTTTTATACAACTCTCATTTTTCTTCTCTCGTACATGTTTGAAGGTGTATATACAATAGTCCTTTCTCAATCCTTACTCAAGCACACTTTTTCATATGGTAATATCGACTCGGCCCCAAACATTGGTTTTTTTTCTCTCTCCTCTTTGTCTCTCTCTCTCTCTTAAGCACGTAATGAAAATATGTTGATATACATATGTACAATAGTCATGTTCTTAGACTCTTCGCACTCTATTATATTTTTCTCTCGAGTGCTCACTAATACACGTTCTTTCCCCCGACCACTTTTCGTCTTCCCAGTCATGCCTCATAGCTGTCGAGATTTTATTTGTGCTCACCAACTTAGACGTATATCTCTTGGTCTCTGTAAAGCACTTTTATCCTTTCTCATTCTAGTTTTTTAGAACGTTATTTTATGTCAAAGAGGATGGTATCAATTGAAATTCGTGTCACATGTGAATTGCGTGATTCCAATGCAACGTACATCAAGAGCAATGTTTAGATGGTGCTTTTGAGAGGATAAACCCAAGAGAAAGTAGATCCCCTATAAATTCTCATGTGGTTGGCGACATTTATTCAGTTCTATCGCATTATACACTGATAGTATAATTCTTTCATTCGAACAGATGTGTATGGGAACATTCGCAGACCATAGAATCCATTGATTCGATCTTTCTTCAACGGCGCTGCCCACAGACAGAATAAGACGGGAGACGGGCTTGCATCACGATTATGTAGGGGCTTGGCCACCGACACATTTGTAATTGCAAAGGATCGACTCAAACGAAGAACGAATGTGTGGGAGTGTGCGAGACGGATAGAGAGAGGTAGGGAGGCGAATGTGCCTGAATGGTGGTTTGCACGCTCGCGATGGTACGTTAGAGAGGGGTTATTGGTTGGACGTTGGGCTGCAGCTGTTGCCGGGCACCAGATTCTCAGAGAACCTTTACTACTGTCTACCATCACGCTCACCCTACTTATCCTTGCCTACCCTCGTTATTGTGGAAGAATTTCGTAGGAACATGCTGGATATCAATATAGAAAGCATTCCTTACAGATTGGACATATTTTTTTCTTTTTCCTAAATTTTTCTTTCAAATTTTGACAGCTTGTAATATAAGTCGATGACAACAAAAAAATTCATTAGTTTCTCTTTTTATTTCATGCGGACTATGAGCTTAACTTAGAATATATCTTTCGATCTTCACAGTATTGATGTGTACGTAGATTCTCTTATTCATATTAATTCGTTCAAAATGATTTTTTTATTTCGAAAAACAAAGTTATGTTGGATCGTTATTTTGCAACGAGTTTTTCAGTAATTTGAAAGCACTCTAGCAACTGGATTCCAACAGGTTTTCATCATTTACATATTCGATTTCTTTGCAAACATCATATCAAAATATTTATTAACTTTGATTTAGAGGGAAATTGAAAAATGGCAGAACTCGTCCGAGAGCAAACTTAAGTGCACTCGGACGTCGAAAATAATTTTGAGAAATATTCCAATGTCTCTGAAATTAAATTCTCTGTGACAAAGCAAAACACTCAACTTTTTGTAATTTCATTGAAAAGTTTAGAGTTTTTCGAGTCTCCAGCACGTCGACTGAATGAAGTTTGTTTTCCTAGTTGATAAAAAAAAAATTGGTTGAAAAAATACGATCTTGCGATCCGATATCTCATGAATTTTTCATTGAGTGTAAATCAGATGAATTGAAGAAGCAAAAATCATCCTGAGGAATTTTGCACTTGATAACTTAGTAAAAAACATTTATCAACAAAATTAAAATCTACAGCTCGAATATATCGAATATGTACAGTAAATACATACTTAAAGGTAAATTCGTATGCAGGAGTAAGATTGTGTTTCAGTTTTCAACGTTTAAGGGCAACGAGATTTTGATAAATTTCGTTTTTCTTTATTTTCAATTTTTGTTTAAAATTTTCCTCAATGAGACTACAAGAAATAATGACTCGATCGAGTGCAATGAAATTTCTAAAGAAACTATTGAAGAGGTGAGAAATAAAATTAATTAGTGACGTTCCAATGGTGTCAACTTCAATAATATGGACGACACAGTTGATTCAGTTATTTTGGGAACTGATTGAATGTGCCGTAAGCGTTGAAGCAACAAAATTGTATCCATTGTATAAACCTTAATGGTTAAAGTTCGAAATTCACTGAATTTATTTCAGTCAACAACTTTAATTTGCCCTGTATATTAAATATCACTCATATTTAACGAAGAATTACTTTCTCTTAGCTTTCATTTGTACCCGACGATTTTTACCGGGTCTTTGACTCCCGCCCATTCTGCCAGCCTTGCCAGTTGCTCCCTTACGGCCTGGATTCCCACCTCGTCCCGCAGGACCACCTTTCCCCATTTTTCCACCTCTATCGGGTTTAGCAGGCCTTTTGTATTCAGAAACATCTGCAGCGCTTTCCCTAGTATTCTTTTTCATGCCTTTTTTCTTACCGCCAAAGCCATACTTCGAGTTTTTCATTTTCATTCTCGCGTTATTTCGTTTGTCTTTCGATTGGCCATCGAATTTCTTTGCTCCGCCAGGTTTTTTCTTATCATCAAGAAAATCAAGGTCCTGGCGTATACCTTTCCTATACTTTTTCACCTCTTCGAGCATTTTCCTTTTTTCTGCATGTTTCTTCAGGGTCGCTTCTATTTGCATTTGCTTGCCAACCTTTCTTTGTGTTCTAAGCTGTCTAACTCTTTCGCTACGCTGAGCTGACGCTTGTTTTTTCATCAAGTTCTCTCTCACCTTGTGCATGTGAACATCCGTTTTTGCCATTTCAGCAAAGTAATCATCCGGCCTGACTGTCGGTATGTTCATTTTTTTAATCCTCGATATACCGTCCATAACCGCGCCTTGAGCTTGTCTGTGAAACATTGTTTCTCGTTTAAAGTCGTTCAACACGGGATCGTCAGCCGGTTTGAACTGTGGTAATTTCTGGTTTCCTTTTAGTTGTTTTGCTCTTCTCACTTCTTGGTCCTGCATCTGCAGAGCCAACTCTGGGGCGAGAGGGGCAGGTGCGCTGGATAAATCTAACCTCTCTATCCATGGCAAATTCAACTTTATCTCATTAAGTTTTCTCTTCAAAGCACCCTGTGAAAGAAACAATTAGTTGTTCATTTTTTTGTCAAATGTTGCAACTCACGTTATTCCAATGCAATGTGATTTTTTTGAATATTATTATTTTTTTATATTTCATATTATATTTATTATATTTATTTTATATTAGTAATTTTTATTTTTTTATTTACAAATTTATTTTGCCCACTTCTAGACTCGGCTCAAATGTTTTATTGCATAATGGAATGTCGAATGTACTTTGTTGCGCAAAAAGATCAGACAATTGTAAAGTTTTTGAATTCGAAAATATAATACCGTCGTTAATTCTATTTCCTAAACTTAGTTTTCATGATGACACGGTCGGTTTAGCATTTGTTTATTGAACAATGCATCAAAAACAATCTGCTATCGGAATGTATCAAGGCCTTCTGGACTAAGTGAGGGGAAAAAAAAAAACAACTTACGACATTGTTTTTCCTCTCCCGTTTCGACGATTCAAGAACAGCATTCAATCCTGGCTTGAGCAAACCCTTCGCGAAAGCTTCTTGCAACTGTAACGGAGCATACGAAAAAAAGCAACACGTAAAAAACAATTTGGTTAAACGGTGCGGCGCTGAACTTCGAGTTGGAAGATATAAGAGCACGAGATACTTACGTCTTCGTCCGAAGAATTGTACTCAGAGTCAGATTCACCGGAAGACATTGTCAAGTCAGTTAATTGAAAAAATATTTATAATACAAACGAGCACTAATTTGTTTTTCCGAAATAATATGTGTCGTTTCGAAAGAATAGTACACACGCGTGTAAAGACTCACAAATAATAGACACAAGCACGTGTACTTTGGTTCTCGCTTACCGGTGTGAGCGATGGACACGCAGCACGCTGTGAACGCATGAAATGAAACTGCGGCGGTTGGCGCTAAACAACGGCGCTTCGATCACTTCCGAC
Organism: Campoletis raptor; assembly: GCA_948107755.1. NCBI lineage: Eukaryota > Metazoa > Arthropoda > Insecta > Hymenoptera > Ichneumonidae > Campoletis > Campoletis raptor. Next base: position 18,329,213 of record OX403622.1, read on the forward strand.
TTCCGGCGCTTATGCCGGGAGCACGGGGTCGGGAGAATACGCAACTAATCTTTGCCGCGTTTTTCATTATTATTTACATATCCATTCTATCGTCCACACGTCTGATGTTGTTTTTAGTACGTTATTAATATTTTTGCATTGCTCAAATATATACTATTTATCGGTTGTTATTTAACTTTTATAATTTTTTTGGACTATTTATGTATCAACCAATCCCAAGTGCACAAAGTTCACAGGAAACTTACAAGTGGCGCTATCTAGCTCCAGAATAGAGCAATGTTTCGAAACTACGAAAAAAACAGAAAAACAATTTATTTTTTCAATATAACCCAAACAATAACGATATTTATTTTAGAAGCTATGACATTTTTACAGCTAAGCTCAAACATCGTTGTTCTTCGTTGTTCCATTACTCATAATGGAATGTTTTTCAATAACTCAATCTTACAGAACATTTAAACTTTAAATGTCAATAAGTGATGAACAAAAGCTATGTATAACAAGTATATGATACCCATGAAAGCCCGACTTGAGCGTCACTGTTTGAAAACAAGTAGCTTAAAATTTCATATAATAATAGAAAAGCGTATGTCGTTATTTATTATTTATCAGCACCAGCAAACCGTTTAGTGTTTCAGCTCCCATGAGCGATACGGTCCTGGTTTTGTACCTACAAACGAAACAGTTGTAAAAGGAAAAAGGCGCAAGTTTGGCAACTGAATATGCGAAATAATAGGAGGTTACGCCTTATTCATTGTTAAAAGTGAGTTGATCGATACAGATATAGACGGAGTATCAGCGACGCAGAGAATACACGCGAGGTCTTTCCAGCCAGAAATTGGTATTACAGTACAGTTGGCCACGACTGTGTGCAACGAGCATCATGGCGGATACGGACGCCGAACCGATGTCACGCTTACTAAAAATCGCTAATAAATTCAACTGCTTCTACTTGTCAGGTACGATTTTTGACCTATTGTTAAACGTCAAAAGTACAACTATGATAAAAATATTCCGGTGTTGATCGACTACTCAAACGCTATTATTTTCTGTGTATCCGACGAGATATTGATTTCGAGTGTTGTGTATCTCCTGCGCGCTCTCATACCCCCCCAACTGCACGAATAATAATAATCTTAGAATTAGAAAAAAAAAAATATAACTTACGAAGAAAAATATCAATACGTTGTCTAGACACGATGCTGTAAAAATTTTGCACTGTTGTTTTTTTTTGTTTTTCTAATCACATGAGACGAAGCTGCTTATGTTTTACACGTCACAACACATGCAAACACACGGGCATCTTTTGTTTCATTTACAAATACAAAACAACAGATGACCAAACACTCGAAAAAATAAATTCAGACCTCATATTGATAACTTTAATTTAAATGGAAAGCATATGGCTTTTATTTTTCTTTTCAATTATTATCCTATCTGTTTTGATAAATTTACACACATGCATATCCACACACATACACATTTGACACTTCAGCCACTGACAGATGGGATTATCAGAGTTCGATCAAGGCTAACTTACTAAAATGTAAAAATAGAATCTTTTGACGTCTGTACATGGCATGTAAGCAAGATATTCTTGCACATACCTTGGCAAATTGGACCTTTTCCAAGGTAGCCAAAAAAACAACTCTTTCCTGATTTTAATGCGTTCACTAGATCGTTAAGAAATTGCATGACAGTTTCTCTCGCACATCAACTGCGCCAAGTCAAAATTTTCATAAATTATTTCATATCCAGTTAAAAGTTCTTTCGTATGAACAACAAAGGATTAGTGTTAAATAATTAATTAGTTATTAATTTCCCTTTCACACATACATACCACATTTTTTGTTTAAAAATAATTTTTTAATCTTCAACATGATCAAGTTTGTGTGAAAATTCTTTTTTTTAGAAGAGCCCAAAACTTGAACATAGTGTTAGTTTATGGTGATTCAAAAATCTTTTGCAAAATCTAACAAATAATAGGTGCAAAGTGCAAGTTTACAAATTGTAAAAACTGTAAATTGACTGAACAACACCAATATTTTTCTACTAAACAAATTCCAGACTAACACGTTTGAGGATGTTTTTTTAATGATTTTTTTCATTAAGTTGTTTTCATTAACAGTGTCCATGTCAGTGTCAGTGTCATGACAGGTTGAATTGACAGTATACAAATATGCACAATAGCATACAATTAAAGTATTATTTATGCTCAGAATTGATAAAAAACAATAACCTTAAATGACATCTATGTCAATTTGTATGCATATTTTTTTTTTACATGTTATCAAAATATTTCTAAAAGTTTGTTTATTACCCTCCATACAACAATGACAAGTATATCCACTTTCAACAAGTTCAAGGAGCAAGTTTGATGAGCCATCGGTCATTCAACTGCTGTCAGTCTCGTCTTATCATCTTATTTGTACCACATAAAAATCATGATAACACCATTTGTTTTTTTTTTTGTTCGTTTACTATGAAACTCAGAAATAGTGCATTATTCTTGCTGAGGGTCATGCATTATATTTCATACAATTGTATTAAGCATCCATAATTGGAGTTGTTACATGTAATTTAATTTTTTGCATTAAATTGACCGATCTAGGTTTCCATGCCGGCAATTGCAGAGCATTCGTCGTCGATGGACAACAAGTGGGGCTTGTACGACCGGATGTAATGAAAGAGCTGCTCAATCATCCGCAGGTGCGAGATTCATTGAATCGGCCATGATTTCCTGTTTCTTTACATTGAAAACACGATATTATGGACATCCAATTGTTTCCAAAATTCAGATCTAATATAACAGGCAGGAAAAATAAATAGTCAATGGTCTCGAATAATTTATCAACCGCAAGACCCATTATTCTAGATTCTTTCAAGCCTGTCATGTTTGAGTGGAAAAGGTGGTTTTTTTTTTTCATTTGTTTGTTTGGTTAATCAAATTTTTATCAGATGTATCGATATTATTCATTGAACAAAAACTTTTTATAAATCGTTAAAAAGTGATGTACGAATTAAGATGTTTTTTAAATCTTCTTCCATTTCACTGACGGACAAATACGTCGAACCATGTAAAATTGGTGAATGACAGGTATCTTAACAGATTAATTGATATCAAAGGAATGTTTGGTTATAACGTGCTTTATCACAGCTGTATGAGATTCGTGCCTTTGTGAGAATATTTTTATTACATCAGGTTTAGGTATTTTGCGAGTAAAATATTTCGCTTATCAAAATTCTTCACATTCTGAAACGATTACATCAGAGTTTCTCAAGATAATAAAGGCTCAAGAGTATTTTTCCGAAGTGGGAATATATCGCGAATTTATAAATGAGATAGGGATCGTTAATTGTCAAATTTTTGTCTATGAACTTAAACTTAACAATAAATTTTCTAATTTTGAGCTCAGTTTTTCTTATTCTCATGGCTTGAGAATATTTATCAGAATTATTATTAAATTTAATAAAATATTGCGTAGATTTACTTGATCGCCAGAGCAAGCTCGAAACGTTTAGAAGCGACGTAAAGTCGCCTGTAAAAGCGCATCAAATTTCTAGTTTTTACGATTTTCACAATAATATACATTCGTTTGTTTTCATTGCAAGGTCTTTCAAGTACATCCGGAATACGTTCAGCTTAATCCAGCTTTTCGAGGATATAGAGAGCGAAGTGCTCGCGTTGACGAAGTTCTTCAAGAATGGAGAGCTGGCGGAAAATTCATAACCCTTCGAGGCTGGAGGGAAGAATGTTACGAAGTTAGAGCCCAGTTCAACACACCGCCACTTTTCAAGATGGACCGATCGGCAACCTGTAAGATTCATTCGTAAACAATTGTTAAAATGCTCTTTATATATGCATGATCTTTCGTGATGTTTCCCCATTTCTACTGGTTTATAAAGTTTTCCCAACCAAATCTTTCCCCATTTCTACTGGTTTATAAAGTTTCATTATTTTATTTTTCAAATGATTTTTAAGGTTTGTTCGGAATTCGAAAATATGGAGTTGACATAAACGGCTACGTGATGGATCCTATAAAGGGTTTGTCGATCTGGCTACAGAGACGTAGTCCTAACAAACAAACGTGGCCAAGTTACTGGGACAACATGATCAGCGGTGGTTTAAGCGTTGGTTTTGGTATACAAGAAACTGCCATAAAAGAGGCTGGCGAAGAAGGTAGCATTCCAACGAATTTACTCGGAAAGCTTAAGAGCGCGGGCTGCGTCTCATTATTTTTCGAGAGTGAGAGAGGTCTCTTTCCAAACACGGAATTCGTCTATGATCTTGAATTACCACCGGACTTTGTACCGAGCAATAGCGATGGCGAAGTTGAGGAATTCGAGCTGTTGCCGGTCAGTGAGTGTCTCGAGAGGGTACTCTCGCCTCATTTTAAAACCACATCTATTCCCGTCGCACTTGATTTTCTAATTAGACACGGTCACATTACTCCGGAAAATGGTAAGTTTTGCCAGAACAAACAAAAACATTATATTTACGAAAGAATGACAATTGAAAAATTCTTGAAATATTTGTCTAATCAACTAATCGATTCGGTATATGTTGCAGAGCCTAATTTTATTCAAATAATGGAACTACTCCACGTACCACTGCAAACAATGTATAGTCACGTACGGGAGCAGACAAAGCATAAAATATCTGCCAATGGTGAAACGAATAACGCTCTATAATGAGTTTAGGTTTACTATATAAGAACAAAAAAGATTTAAAGAAGAAAAAAAATAGGCACTAATTTCAAGCATACGAAGGCTACAAACAACAAACAAATGAACAGATTCAATAAAATGAATAAGCTATTGTCCTCTTTCCCCATCTTGTATTTGCAGAAGTTGCTCGAACGCGATATTCATTTTTCATTTGTCTGAATTTTGTCTCTCTCTCTCTCTCTTCTCTCTTTCTCTCTTCGTTAATATTTGTGTTTCTATAAAAACAGAGAGAAGTTGAAGTATAATACTAGCTTGTTATTGAAAAATTAAAAACAATTATAATTGATAAAATGCAAAGATTTATGCCACTGTTGAGTTATCAACGCGCAGATTTAATATTTTCCAATAATTTTCACATGTTGCGATTTTTTCCGTATTCGACGATTAAAGTTTTGTCACTATGAGAGAGCGCATTGAGTAGACCGTGGGGTGTGATATTAACACGAAAGTAATCAATCGATCAATATGGCTCTTCTAGAAATATGTTCTCTTTAGTAAACTAGAGAGATTGTGTGCCTGTGTAAGTGTGTGTGTCTTTTTGTGCGTATGTGGCAATTGTTCGTATGAATGTGAATTGAAACACGAAGGGGAAAGGGAGCAATAATGCTTCCACTATTGCTTTGAGAATTATATTATCATTTGAATGCTTTGATACATTTATAATAAAAAAATAAAAACAAAACAAAACAAAAGGAAAAAGCCAGGGCGAAGCCAGATACGAAATTTTCGCAATTTGGCGTTGACGCGACTAATAAAATTTTTTAAACGAGCAAGGCTGTTCAAAAGTGGGTTAATAAAATAAATTTAAACAACAGTGCGACATCGAAATTCAATATTAAACAGATGTTATTGTATTTTAAGAATCAATTGGACATGGCAAACCAAATAGAAACACACAAAAAGCAAATAATCTACGAAAAATGAATAAATCGACAAAAATCTTTGAATATATGTACATGTATAATCACACGTGTGTGCGAGAAATCTTTATAATTAATATAACGTGCGTAACAGAAAGCAATTGTTTTTAAATCAAAGTATTAACTTTGCATTCCAAGAGATGAACAAAAAAAAAACAATTTGTCTCTTAAAGACGTAACAAACCAAAAAATCCTCCCTCTTCACGTTCTCTATATAACGTTTCATTTAACTGTTCCACGTGGGATAATTTTTAATCCCTGTTATTCTTTATTTATATTTACAACGAAAATTCAATCACGAGAAATATCACAAAATCATTCGAGGCTGACGAAAAATTAACCTTAATTTATCAAATTGTTTATCCCCTTGCACTATTATACTTGTGAATGGACCCTTTTTGTTGCAAAAACACATTGAAACTTAGTTTCGTTTTTCCATAGATTCTCTGTTTTTCCTATTTTATTTTTCCTCCCAATCAATGAATAATTGTCGATGCACAACGACGTGGTATCGAAAGCATTGTGTAACCAATATAACAAATCTCAATCAGTATGCAAAAAGCACAAGGTACTTATGCAATGTATGGATGTTGCTTTTGTTCATTATATTATTTTATTATTAATATTATACAAAAATCATAACTGGTTCTTAGGCAAATATCGTTCAATATGTTACTTTATTTTTCGACATTATTAATCAAATTATTTTGTCGCTGTTAAGAATTACAATTTATTCATTCTGAAAATCAGGTAATAAAATATTATGAAATGGGAAACAACCATGTAAAAAAAAATAGTACACCCATCTCCATTATTATCATTATTATTATTATTATTATTATTATTGATATTATTACGATTAAAATAATTATCATATAGTGACAAGCGCATGATTGGAATCTACCATATTTACGGAGATGGGTCAAGAAATGTGATTGAATAATTTTATATTGAACAGTAGAAGGTAGGCATGAATGACGATAGTTTCTGAGTGTAAAATGAAGTTTGACCGTTCTTCGAACAAAGGATTCTTAGCATTTACAGAACCGCTCGGCGTTTAGCCGAAATTGATAGCATAACTTTAGTACTTTTTTAACAATGAGAGAAAAAAACATGCTTGATGTGCTAGTCACTGTTTCTGACAGTTTATTAGCCGAATAATTTATACAACGGATATTGTAAGAATAGCAAAAAACAGGCAGAGAGAGAGAGAGAGAGAGATCTGTGAAATATTCTCGTTTTTGCGTGACAACTGTTTCGTCTATTTAACAACAATTGTTACAGTTCTATTGTTAATTAAGTAGCTGGACGATAACGATTTTATTTACTTATCGATATCGACAGCTGTTACAATCAGCCTCCTCCCCCTCCCTCCATTTACTCGTGGAAATAACAATTTTTTTGTATTTTCCACATACGTTCGTTTTACTACGCACAAAAGTTTGTTCTTTCATTTGTCGATTGTGATTACAATCGTGATGAAACTTGTGTGCCGCTCAGTCGACTTAAGTTGTACACAAAATCTTGTCGCTTCCGACGATGCGTCTTGACGAAAATGCTTGGAATTGTTTTTTTTTTTTCACTGTATTGTAAAAAAAAACTAGGCTATTTCGAATTATCTACGTTTTGTTTAACAACGTCAGTGTATGAATTAATTGAACGTTTTTATCAGTGATATGAAATTGTAAATTTGAACAGCAGCAACGATTTATAGTAAGATATACATTGTGGAAATAGAGAATTATCGTTCCCTATTCCCTGCTGGTCCTTGGGGCTCAAACTGTATTTTATAATTTCTCATTCGATTATTACTGGCATTATTTATTTCATTCAATTGTTTTGTCGTGTATGTAAATTAACATACATGCATACTCAACCAAATTACAGCATCAAATATCAATATAAAATATGAAATCATGGATCTTCGCCGATTTTGTGACAGTCTATAAATATATATAAATATAAATTATATGACATGGGTGACAAACACAATAAATTAAATGATTCATGTCAACATCTTGGAAGCAATTTTTCACCAATCTCTATTTGATTAATATCGTTAATTAGATTTCAGCAGAAAAAGTGTATCAATGTCAATAAGAATATACCCATTTTCTCAGTTTTATCTAATTCCAATTTTGTTTCATAAAATCGATTATTTTTTTCTCCCAATATTACGAATTTATAAACACCGTTATTATTAAATGCGAGTGAAGAGAACGAAACATCTAAAGGATTCTTGGGCTAGTTAGGATTTAGGTTAATTGAAAAAACACAGATTTTTTTTTTTTTTTAAATAAATAAATCAACATTTTATTTGGTTGAACCTTTTTGTTGTACAGACAATTAATTTTAACTGGAACTTTTATTTAATCTTTCTTAACGAATAAGATCAGCACTACAGATAATCTGGATTGTTGAAAGACTAGTAACGAGGTCATACCCCTTCGATGATTGGAAAAAAATAAATAAAGAAAGGAACAAAATTATTCAGTCTTTGAAAAATCTCGCGTTTTCACGATGAAATACCGATTCTTTGTTTAATCGACTTCTTCGACGGATGGGCCGGAATGTTTGTTGTCGGATTGTCTAAATTGTGCTCCACAATCTTGAGGGCCTCCGGTTGCTCCAGCCTGATGGATTTTGGCCATGATCGGTGAGCATTGTTTCTGCAATTCCTCAAGACGATGTTTATATTCGTCTTTATCAGCAAGGGTATTGTTGTCGAGCCAGCTGATAGTTTCCGCGCAAACCCGAGTGACCGTTTCCTTGTCCGAACTATCGAGTTTGTCACCGTTGTCCTGTATGGCCTGTTTGACATTGAAGACGTAGCTCTCGACGCTGTTACGAGCCTCGACTTTGGCGCGTTGTTCTTGATCCTGATCGCGATAGCGTTCCGCCTCGGCGAGCATCCTATCGATTTCTTCGCGTGACAAACGTCCCTTGTCGTTGGTAATACGAACGTCGCTGCTACGACCGCTGGCAGTATCCTTCGCGGTAACGTGGAGTATACCATTCGCATCGATGTCGAAGGTCACATCGATCTTTGGCACTCCACGCGGTGCTGGTGCAATGCCGCTAAGTTCGAACTTTCCCAGAATGTTATTGTCCTTCGTCATCGCTCGTTCACCCTCGAACACTTGGATACTAACGCCCGGTTGATTGTCGGCGTAGGTCGTGAAGGTTTTCGACTGTTTGCAGGGAATACGGGCGTTTCGCTCGATTATGTTAGTCATGACACCCCCAGCGGTCTCAATACCAAGAGACAATGGTGCAACGTCAACCAAAAGGACGTCTTGTAGCGTTGAACTCTTGTCACCCTCCCCGGTCAATATAGCCGCTTGTACAGCTGCACCGTAAGCTACTGCCTCGTCCGGATTGATCGAGAGATTAAGCTGTTTGCCGCAAAAGAAATTTTGCAGCATAGATTGTACTTTGGGTATACGAGTAGAGCCACCGACGAGAACGACATCGTGAATCGATTTTTTATCCAATTTGGCATCTGTCAATGCTTTCTCGACGGGCTCGAGAGTGGCTCGGAAAAGATCGGCGCACAATTCCTCGAAGCGGGCACGTGAAATTTTCGTGTAAAAGTCGATGCCTTCGAACACAGCATCAATCTCGATAGTCGCTTCAGTGCTCGACGAAAGAGTACGTTTCGCTCGTTCAGCCGCTGTTCTCAAACGACGAAGCGATCGAGGATTCGACTTGATGTTTTTCTTGTATTTCCTCTCAAACTCCTTGCACAGATGATCGACTAATCTCGAGTCAAAATCTTCTCCACCCAGGTGAGTATCTCCCGCTGTTGATTTTACCTCGAAGAGTGAACCCTCGTCGATCGATAATATTGAAACGTCGAAGGTACCACCTCCAAGATCGAAGATCAGCACGTTTTTCTCACCCTTGAGATTTTTGTCAAGGCCATAAGCCAGCGCAGCTGCTGTTGGCTCGTTGATTATCCTCAAAACATTCAATCCTGATATTGCGCCAGCATCCTTTGTCGCTTGACGCTGCGAATCATTGAAATAAGCCGGTACCGTTATGACCGCATCTTTCACTTTTTCACCGAGATACGCCTCAGCAGTTTCCTTCATCTTCATCAGTACCATCGAACTTATTTCCTCCGGATTGAACTTTTTCACTTCCCCACGAAATTCAACCTGAATCTTCGGTTTTCCAGCTTCAGACACGACCTTGAATGGCCAATGTTTCATATCACTCTGGATCTTTGGATCATCGAATTTACGGCCGATTAATCTTTTCGCGTCGAATACCGTGTTGACGGGATTCATAGCGACTTGATTTTTCGCCGCATCTCCGATCAGTCTCTCCGTATCCGTGAATGCAACGTAACTTGGTGTCGTCCGATTTCCTTGATCATTTGCAATTATCTCCACTTTTCCTTGTTGCCAAACACCAACGCACGAATACGTCGTTCCCAAATCAATTCCAATTGCTGGCATTTTGATTTTGTTGATTTTTTTTTTCACTTTTAACACTATCGAAAAACGATATAATTTCTTTATTCGTACTTTTGTATTGTTGAATAGATTTTTTTTTGTATAGAAATGTAGCGTTGAAGCGCTTGTTCACTTCTTTTATCTTTCGATATTACTCGGTTGCTTTTTGTTTGTAAACTGCCGCTCCGAGCGAGCGGCCGGCCTTATATATCCGCAGAGCGAAACCTCCCCACTACTCCTTCTTCCATCGAACTTACTCGAGGTTTCGAGCGTTGACCGGTTAGCGTTGCGAAGCTACTGGAACTTTTCGAGAGATTTTCCAACCTTTCTGACGTTATGAGGTACAACATGTATGTGTGTGTGTGTGTGTGTGTGTGGACGTATAATACGCGTAGAAATGAGTATAAATACATATTTTTAGATTAGGTCCGGTTAATTGACCTTTTCTTGACGTTTTACACAAAGTACGGAGTAATATTTATACATATACATGACATGCTCTGTTTTTAGAACAGTTGTGGGCGAATCAGCCCAAAAGGCTCGAAAGAATAAAAGGTTTCTAGTCATTAATTTATGTATGACTAAGAAAGAGTGAATTCGATTTTTTTATTATTTCGCTACCTTTATTATTTTCTCAACATATTTTTAAACAGTGCTGATTTTAGCGACGTAAGATCAAGCCATTTATACTACCTTCATGAGGAATGTTTTATTCGAGCATGACATTTTTTTAAACGTCAAAATTCAAACATACCTCGAATTGAGAGGTCAATCGTGCCATTCGACAAAAAAAAACGGAAGAACGAAAATCTTTGGCATTTTTACTGGGTTAAACAGAGACTCTTCATACTCTTATTGTACAGTTTTGGCGCTTCATAATAATATATTATCTTATTTTTTCTTGAATATAGTTTGAAATGTCTGTTCGGAAATTATAAATTTATAAAAATTCTCAGCGAAAGATTCGATGTAGAAGCAAAATCAAGATTATTTGTAATAATATTGCAAAATCTTTAAAAAATTTCCAGACTATTCGAGCATTTACTGAAATGAAAAGCATTTTTAGAAAAATCCTTGAAAACGATAGAAAAGGATTTCTTCATCATCACATGAAATTTTTTTACGTTTTTTGCAATGCACAACATTTCTGGAATGGTAACAAATGATTGAATAAGATTTTAATTTTTTGAGGCTGCAAAGTAAAAAAAAAGTTTATTAATATTCCGGATATAGAAATGCCGCAAGACAGATCTAATCATTGGGCGCGTACCGTACGTGGAACATTGTCAATGCTTCCAGAACTTTCGTATTTTTTTTTCTCACAATCGCACTATTATTCTGTAAGTTTTATATTTAATTCGGAATGACGCATGAGGGCAACCCACGTTAACATTTTTTTCCTTACTATTCATTCTGAAATTTACAAAATACTAAATTGGCATAAGTCATCGACATATAATCTCGAATCTTCCAGTTGATTCCGAAGGGTGTGGTGTGGGTACGTCGCAATCCCGAAAATGCGAGAATATTCTTGGTTCACACGCTTCATTATCGATCGAAAATTCGAGTCTGTCAGCCGCCCGGGAGAACTGTGGAGAAATCTCTAGAAAGTTCTCGTCGCTACAGTTGGTAACTAGTAATAGGAAAGTTTCTAGGTACGAACCTTCTTCGCTTTTCTAGTGGATCCTAGGAATTTTTGATTTGTCATGCGCACGTTTAGCGTTTTGCGTTTTCAATCTCAGATTCTCACACTTCTTACACCGCTCGCGAGTGTGACTACTGTGATTATTATTGCGCGCACCGAGTAAAGCACGTGTCAAAGCGGTCGTACGTATAACATCAATATTTCTATTGAACAATGGCAAAGAAAGTATTGAAGCGAAAAAGGAAAGAAGCAGAGAAAGAAAATGAGAGTCAACCGCAAGAACAGGAGATCACGTTACCTCCTAAAAGAATGTCCGATGAGCCACATCCTAAAAAGGTTAGAAAGTTAACCTATAATTGTCTGTAATTAAAATTGACTCAATGTTTTTCTTATTAGTCTAGTTTCATATATCTATTTTCACGTTTCATACTTCGTTAAGTTGAAAGTTTCCCATAATTCGCAATACACATGTATCGTGTAATCAAATTGTTGATAAGTAATCATCGTGAAATCAATTCGTACATGCGGTGCATTATTGTAATGCCGTTAATTTTTTAAATTAAATCCCAACCATTACATCGAAATGTGCATGCTTTTTAGTGTAAAATACAGGCTTTTATTTTTACAAAGAATTGGTTTAAAAAAATGTCATGTTCAGCAAGGCAAAAATTTTATTATACTGTTCAAAGAAAGCACAAAAATTTTGACCCATTATTCCGAAAGCAACAACGTAGTCCGGATTAGTGATGGGTTTTTAGATATCTTTGATCGTTATCATATTTTTACTGCTTCATACAGAATCATTTGATTTCTGATTCATTCTAACTGAATACTTTTCACATTTATCGCCATAAGAAGAATGCTGATTAGATGTTTGCATGTCACAGTATAACATTTTTGTGTAGCCATCTTTTTTACTTAGAGATTTGAGCTATGAATATTGCTCTTGAATTTTCTCATGCCTTTCGAAGCTGAATAGAAAAAACAAAAATTGTATTTTTCATCACCAATCCTTCTTCCACAGATAAAATGGATAAACAAACAGCGAGTACTGGTATTTGCATCTCGTGGAATAAATCATCGAAATCGTCATCTCATGGAAGATATCAAAACATTGATGCCTCATCACAGAACTGAGGCAAAAATGGAACGGTCTAAAAATCTTCAAGTCGTTAACGAAATATGTGAAATAAAAAATTGTAATAAGGCAATCCTCTTCGAAGGACGCAGAAAACGAGATCTTTACATGTGGTTTTCCAACGTGCCAACTGGACCATGTGCCAAATTCCTCGTAGAAAATAGTACAAAATATTTCAATATTAATAATAATATTAATGAATTGTTTATTGGTGAATTTATGAAAATTTGCTTAATTGTTATTACAATTTTCCACAGTTTACACAATGGGAGAATTAAAAATGACAGGCAATTGCTTAAAAGGATCCCGACCATTACTCTCGTTCGATGAACACTTCAGTACAAATCCTCACTATGCTCTTCTGAAAGAGCTTTTCACTCAAATATTCGGTGTTCCGAATCATCATCCCAAGAGCCAGCCTTTCTTCGATCACGTCTACACTTTCAGTGTACTCGATAATAGAATATTCTTTAGAAACTTTCAAATACTGACGGAGGATGGTGGCTTGGCAGAAATTGGGCCAAGATTTGTTCTGAATCCGGTGAAAATATTTGGCAGCAGTTTCGGGGGTGAAACACTCTGGGATAATCCAAACTATATTTCACCAGCAAAGGTAAACAAAAATTAATATAATTGGTAATTTTGGCATCATCGGAATCCAAAGAAAACAAATTTCTTAAATTTATAACTTTTCCATCGAAAAAGTTTGTCGATTTATTTCCTAGAATTATTCCATGCAAACCTAGCTAAGACCAAAAAAAAAATCATGATTCTTCGACGCATCGGCAAGGAATCATTTCATCATTGATGAGAGAAATTCCACTTCCATTACAATTATACAAGCTCCAACATTGTACCAAAAAACAAACGAACGCATGCTCGTAAGCTTTTATATTTTGATAAAACGTCTCTATTACAATTGATTTTTCTTCTTCGATTAAAAATAGTCATTCCAAATTGCGTCAACATTTTTACCCTCGCAACAATCATAAATAATCAAAAACTTGCATAATATTGTGACATTTTTAAAAGGAGTGTTCGGTTTGCATGAAACTTGTAGGGAATCTATAAATTAATTAAGTGCTCTTTTCGTACTGAATTATACGAGAAAAAAAAATATATCAAATTCAACTTTCTAAAGCTGAATATTAAGTGAAAAGTGAATCTTCCTAATACAATATTTGAATTTTTGTTTTGAATTGTTCGCGACTTATTTTCCAGTTTCGACAAGCCGCAAGTAAGAAAGCTGGTGGCAAATACGTGAACAGGATAGAGCAAAAGATGGCGCGAGAAGCGAACAAACCGGAGCAATCGTACGCACTCAATCCCATCGACGAGATATTCACGGGTGAGCCATTGGAAAAAGCTGAAAAGTTGGAAGAGATGGAAGCGGCAGAGGTTCCGCTTGCGGAGAAAAAAGTGAAAAAAGTTTCGAAAAAGCGTTTGGATAAACCGGGAAAAAAAGTTTTAAAGAAGCATTTGGACAAAACGGTAAAAAAAGTTTCGGAAAAGCAGTTGGACAAACCGGTAAGGAAAGTTTTAAAAAAACGTTTGGACAAAACGATAAAGAAGAAAAAGACAGTCGTTGCCAAAAAAGTTAGGACATGATGTAACGACGATTTTTTGCTATACGAATTAATTGTATGATAAAAAATAAGGCTAATAAAAAAAGAAAAAAAAAACCAATTCTTCATGAGATCGTTTGAACACGAAAAGGGAATGTATGGGAGCAGAAAAAGAAGAGGAGTTGGTTGATTTTCAAGAAACTATTTGAAATTTTCATTGTTTTTATTATTTCCTTGCATCAGCAATTATAGTGTAAATATATCAGGCACATTACTGAAAACTTGCATTTAAAAAAAGACATATATAATTATATAGGCCCGAGAATATTGAAAAAATAGACGCAAATATATAAACAATTTTGTGTATAAGTGTAGAAGATAAAAGTATATATATATATATATGTTGTTTTGACATAAACGTCAGTATAATTCATTGTACTAACTACTAAAAGCATTCTCTCGTTTTCTTTAACGAAATGGGATTATTGTAAAAAGTAATTATTGGTCATTGGACTGTTTCGTTCCGCGGCATTGTACATATGCGAGATGAATTGGAACATAAACCAAAAAAATACTGTATGACACTGAAAAAAAATATCATCAACAAATGTGGCTAAAAAATCCTTTTCACCGGGATCGAGAAGTTCTTTGTACATTAATTCACGCGAGCCTCTATTTACGTTTTCATACGTTTGGCTGCAAAATATATCTAACATTACATTGAACTGAAGGAATAAAAAAGAATATAAGTACCGCTCTCGACAATAGTAAAATTACGAGAAAAACACAATGATTCAAGAAGAGATAAATTTCACACGTGAGTCGTAATGTCGACATAAATGACACTTTTTCATCTAAACACTAAATCTTACAACCTAAACGTATCACGAATATAATTTCACAATTCGGAAGCGGTTATCATGGCAGCCCAATTTGTTCGTCTTATAAATCTATGGATGTACTTGATTTTTGTTGTTTTTTTTTCTCTCGCTGTTCCCTCCAAATTTCTGCGAGTATTAGAGTATAGCTTTCTTTTTTCTTTTTTCTTTCTTTTTTTGTACATATTTCAACGCAGGCACAAGGTTTACCTATTGCACATATATTTTTATGTTAAAATGGACCTTTCAAGTCGCACAAACACGTTAAATTACTCTCTTTTGTTTTAGGCACTATGGCGCAATAGATAACAAGTGCCTAAAACGAAAACGAAAAAATTCTTCGATGTACGTTTAATGGAAAGATTTAGTCATTTGTACGATCGCAGCAAAAATCATTATGGCTAGTAGTTGCAACGAGAGCATGATCGCTTTGTATATAAATCCCGAACTTGTACTGTGAAAGAAAACAGTTTACAGACCAAAGCGTTGATCTAAAACGCGACGAAGCAGAGTATTCCAAACGATCATCCAATCTTTTTCTTTCGATACTCATGCCATTTCTGTTAATTCTAAGCCAGCATGCTGTATGAACGTTGCCAAAAATATGCTCGATAGGAAATGTGAAAAAAAAAGTGTTGACTGAATCATTGATTCATAGGTGCTAATTCGTGAGCTTGTTGAATCTCCGGATTCGGATTACCGTCGAAAAGCGCGAGAGGAGATTGGCGCCATTTGCCATTCTCGCCATTGAGGTGTTTGTCCTCGCATATGCACAAAAACAACGTGTCGATAACAGTCTGTAATATAAATTAATTTCATTAATCATCCTTCTACTACAATAATGCCAATAGTTTTCTGTCTTATTTGAAAATCTTTTGAACCTACCTCGTAGAGAGAAATAACACAATGAGCTATGATAAAGGCAAATATGCATGTGACGAATATAGGAGCTGCATAGAAATGTAATCTTGGGTCTTGTCTCATGAACAATAAACCTATGCTGCCGGTAGCAGCCATGACGAAACACTTGCCCAAGAAAAGTACAAAGTCTCCAATACCATTTATAACGGCTATTTGGAGAGCGTTGCTCACGAGCGTTGAAAATGCCTGAAACATATTAGAGATTTCAATTTTTAAGATGCAGTGATACTAGATTTTTTTTCTCCACGCTATTGGAATAATTAGATGGTCTCGAAATATACACTTGGAGTTTTTTTAAACATCAAATTGTTTGTTGAAAAGTTGTTGCATCGCAAAATGAGAACATATACATTTTTACATTTTAAATGATTCAGTATTTTAGTAAATATTACTTACAATTCTTGCAGCGTTGCAAAAGTGTGTTCCCTCGATAGCCACTACTGTGTAAGCGTTGTGATTCATGTAACGAATGAATTTTTCCAAGCAGTAAAAACAGCATATGCAACTTTTGAGGCCACACTGGGCACAAGGTGAAGTTTCTTTGGTTCTTTCAAATCTGAAAGAAAACTATAGTTCAAACGCCAATTTACTTCGCACAAAATATCTAACGACACAACCAAAAAAGTTCTTACTTTTGATGCAAATAGGTGAGAATCAACCGTGGTAATTTGAATATCGTAATCAGCAAAGAGCCGCAAGCGACTGAGCCCAAATGGTAACTTACTAAATTTCCCATTGCCGAACACACCGGCGACGCACTTGCGTTTTTTCCTCTGTGACAGATGAATTTTAATGAAAGCAATTACAAAAAATAACGCGATGATAATAAATGATAATGAATTTACGAAGAATCTATGAAATTGCAATGAAAATCTGACATGCAAAACGGGGTTTTTATGAAAATGAACATTTTCTGTAAAATGAGAATCTCACCGGAAATACCAATGGGCAACAGCGCCAGCTATTACCATATCTTGACACGAGGTGATAAATTCCGAAATCCAAATCAGACCAATCAAATACACCCACCACATGTACTTGACCCACGTGGAATCGACGAATTCCACGAACGTGAAAGCTAAAAATAAATATAATGTTTTACCTCTTTATTGTAAAGTCTTATAACGTTTTGTTACAATTTTTATTTGAATATTGAAACGTGTCTTACTTTTAGGACTCTTGATAGGCAGGTCAAGTCTTTTCTGCTCCACGAATGTATTCATTTCTTCAGAAGATCGCAACAATTGAACGTTACCCGATGCGTTTAGCATCTGTACCGATTTTGTACCAGGATAATCTAAAAAAAAATATTCATCAAGAATTTGTATATTTCTAAGAAACCCAAATAACGATAAAAAATACTCACTGGCCGTAGCGAGGCAAAGGATTACAACGATCCAGAATACGAAAAATATTATGAGAGCTGCGAACGTTAAAAGTGGTTGGAAAAATAAGCCTGGAAGTTCTGCTAAGCATTTTGCACTCTCTTTGAACAATGCAGCCATGAAACTCAAGCGTTTTCTAATTATACACAAGAGGAAGAGAAGAATCACCTAAAACCAATAAAAATTAATTCGATTTCCATGTTCAATGAAAATTTTAATAAACCTGACATCAAATGACATCCAAGAAATACTGATGACTAAGAAAAAAAATTGCATCTATCTTACGGTTATTATTGTCGCTATAATAGCAAAGGCCAAAAAAGCTTTCTCGTTTCTGACCGATTCTTCCAACAATTGACTGGGATTAGTCGCGTCCAATGTTCGTTTAATACCGACATAAGTCCACCACAAAAGACCGGTACCACCTGTAGTATGCAGATATTTTTCAATGAAAAGGAACATTTATTTAATTCGCGATGCGTAGCTTATTTATTGTCAATTATTATTCCATACCAATGCAAGCGACACTAACGAGAATCATAACAATCCACGTGACGATGCTGGCCAACAAATGGAAAATCGCAATCATGGTCAACGACAAAACTGAAAAAATAAGAAAAGTATTAACAAATCCAAGTCTTTCATAAATCAATGATGGAAATTCATGGCTCTCAAATATTTCTCAAATATTTCAAACAATATTTTCACTAATATTAAAATAAAATGACAAAATATTCCTACAAAAAGCTAAGAAGGAAAGTCCCAAAATTTCTCTCCATGTTTTATAGAGATCACCCAAAATCTGTTCAATCACGTCCCAGGAATTGAGCAAACCGTACAGATTGGAAATTAATGTGGCTGTTGCATCCTTTAATGCTTTTGGTATACATCTATTGAGGATAGGTATGCTCTCATAAACTGGCATAGTTGGACAATATCCAGTCTTATTTTTGCTACGATCGTTGCAAGGTGAAAAGTCACCTGCTGGATGACACAGTTGAGAGCCTGTTTCTTTGTAAAATTGACATACATCCTGCAGCGACTTCATTGTCCTGTCAGGACATTTCTTCACGCATATTTTTAATGATTGTTTCACATCCTTCATGTCGAGAAAAAACAAATATCTGAAACATTCAAACGCATTTTTTAAATCTTTTATCAATACGCTCTATGTTTACAAAACAGATTCACGCAATAAAAACCAGAAACTCAAGTTGAAAGTATAACTTTGGTCTTACAGTCGGTTGACTCCATTTTCAGTTCTCATTTTTTTGAGGATAGATTTTTTTGTACTTTTCAAAATTTATACAACTTTAGACTAAGCTGGAATTACATTATAACGATGAAAATAGTGCATGGAGCATTTTCTATGATATTGGAATGCCAAGAGTGAATTTTGCATTCCAATGCAACAAAAAGTATTTTTCTCATTTATTATTTTTATTAACATTGAAAATCTTTCCAATTCATATGAAGATTTTGTTCTTAGATTCCAAATGAACATTGTCAAACTGTTCAGCTGTGTGTATAAGTTAAGAGCTCATTTAATATAAAGAATTGTGTCGCAGTTCAACAATTCCAACTTCAGCAGCATGTAACCAACTTACGGCTTGTCGCTGGTGTCCTGACCAGATAATTCCATTTTTCCAAATTTTTCATTATTCATGCCGCACGTATTACCGAAACTGTCATATCCACTGATAAGCCGCATCGGGTTGCCATAGACCAAAGCGAATGCGGCAATCAAAATCTAACGAAGTAAATATAATAACCAAAAGTTCCATAACAAATGAGATAAGTAAGTAACGCGTACACGAGTGACGCTACAAATACATCGATGCGTTGAGTCAACGATGACGATCGATGTGACAATACTTTGAGAATAGAATAGGACTCGTAATCTCTGCTTAACTGGACTAAACATAAGACAATTATGAAGGTTACGAACCATAAGACACCAGAAAGCAATGAACAAACATAGCCAAAAAATATCCGTACAACCCCGAACTCTGGTAGGATCGGGTCGTTGTTCATCTTCTTCCTCGGCTCCGCAACACGACATTTTTTACGATTTAGTTATCTTTCTTATAATTCTTCGTTCGAGCTTGGTTCAGAGATGATTCAAAACTTTACTGTTGAGACGCGCCCGACAAGCTTCCCAGCCGACAGCCGACTCGTCACAAGTTGTCATTATTATTATTGTTATCATTATTCAAGATCAGCGCGCTCGGAGCTTTGTGAAGTTGGCTGACAGACCTTTGTGTCGTCACTTTCTTCATTTTTCTTTCTTCCTTTGTTTAATATAATTTTATTGATTTTCGCGATGGGGTTGTTTGGTGATTTACAGTTTTTTTTAACCTCTTTGTTGTTTAAGCAAGTTGAATGTTTTATTTCCGGACGTAAATTGAACGACATCGTTGGAATGAGCTTAGCGAATTCGAGGTTAAATTTTCAAATTATGCTCTCTTGTTATATTATATTTACAATCGTTTTTCAAAATATTTTTATTACTCACGACGATTACTCTTTCTCATTCGCAGAACTCAAGTTTGTAACAATTTAAAGGATAACTGTTTTTCTTAGATATTTGACAATCAATTAGCAAACGACAATAGTAGAATCCCCGCAACATATATATTTCATTCAAGGGAATAATAATGTTTATTGATTTAATTTTACAACTTCGAACGAAATTACTTGTTATTAACAATTTAACAGTTCTTGGTTTCATTAATAATTTAACAATGAATGAAGAATAAACGTCATGTTACTCAGGGAAACATTTTATTGGATCAGAATTTGGAAACAGCTGATGGGCCAAAAATTTCTAGAAATCAGTCTTCTGCGAAACTTAACGATGATTGAATTTCAATTATACAAATTCTAAAAATTTTCAACTTTATCTTTAAGCAAAATTTATTTATTTATTCCTCAGTTTGTTTATATGTAAGTACAGATCATGCCAGTTGTCCTTGTTGCATTAATAGATCACATTTTTTCATGAGTCAAGGGCTTCAGGTACAGTTGTTGTGCAGGGTCCACGGAAGTGGTATCTAGAAAATGAGTGTTGAAGCAAATATTTATGAAAATCTGTAGGAAAAAATCTGCTCATAGATATGAGAATAAATGTCAAATTTTTGAACTATTTGGAATAAGATATAATATTAAACAAAATCCTTACTGAAAATGTCTTGTTGCTGAAGTCTCTTCAAGGTTGAATTCAGCTACGGGAATACCTCTTTTAGCAACTTGCGGTGCAAACATTGCCGCAGGATAAACGTCAGACGATGTCCCAATTATGAGGCAGGCATCACAGTTTTCGACAGCTTCATCTAATCAATCACCAGAACAATGATATTTTGTTTAAAGAATGTTTCAGAGTTAGAAGTTTTAGTCGTAATTAATAATTATTACAATAAGTTTGAATGTGAACATAACAACAAACATTGATTTGTACAGTAAAATTTGAATATTATTTTAAAAATAGAATAAAATCATATAGATTTGGCAGAAATGGTCCGGACTAATGAATCTCTAATTGAGAACAATATAGACTGATGTTGACAATTATTTGTACAAATTATCTACACTCACGAGCTTTGTCGAGAATTGTCTCATCAAGATTTTCACCAAACCAAACAATGTGTGGTCTCAATAATCCGGAACATCCATTTCTATTACACTTTGGCAATTCTTCTATGGGAATATTTGATGATGTAGCTTTTGGATCCGGAGAACTAATAATGATTTGACATGAAAAATAAAATAACAAAATTAGGCTGAAGTGGAAAATTCATGTTATTTTTTCAACAATGTAGGAATCTCGGCCTGATTTTGTTTGTTTCATTAACGCGATCAGCGGTTACCAATTTTCCGGAAGTTTATTGGAAAATAGAAAAAATTGGAAAAAAAACTTCAGTTTTATTTATATTTGTCACTGTTACCAATTTTTAATAGAATTTCATTATGATTACCACTTGTTGGCCAAGGCTGGACAAATTGGTATTGTTTCGTTGAATTCGACATGCTTACACTTAGTGCAACGAGTTTTATACAGCGAGCCATGAAGTTCAATCACATCGTCGGTACCAGACTTTTGATGAAGTCCATCAATGTTTTGTGTAACGACAGTGACAATTTTTCTGTCTTTCCTAAGCTTGCCTTGAAATTTTGTAATTGCATCATGTGCCTGTTTAATACATATTTAAGGTTATTTTCTGCTTCCGATGCTTGGGAAAGTATAAGGAATGTTGAAAAAAAAATTGAGTTTCGAGATTTCAAGAGGTCTATTTTGAATCTCGGATTATTAGTTTGAATAAGTCCCACCTCAAATAATGGCGCTTTTTCCATTTCTATACATTTATGGATCTAACTTTGCTATATATCTATATTATCATGTACCTTGTTAGGCATACATTTGCTAGCGAATTGTCGGCGGTATTCATAAAATTCCCATACTAAAGAAGGATTAGCTCGAAATGCTTGTGGTGTAGCGAGACTCTGTGCTTGATATGTTCGCCAAAATCCTCCGGGACCACGAAATGTTGGTATACCCGATTCTGCCGATATTCCACTTCCCGTTAAAATGAGAACGTTCTTTGCACTGGACAGACTTTCTCGAAAAGATTTCATTACATTGCTCATTATCTGAATTTCACTGCTGCTTTCCGAAAATAATATCGTAATAAGTAGAGATCGCGTTTCCGCACAGTTTTTTTTTATCACAAAGCTTCTATTACGCGATAATAAAGGATAGTCATCCAAGCGAAAAACTGATGTTTACTGTAATATCGACACTGCTATCGATTTTACCATCTGCTGAAATACACAAATTCTATAAACGCCGCGTTCTATAAAATTAAAAATTAAAATATTTTGCATTACATTCAAATGTTTGTTCTATTTTTCGTTTATCGTTTATGAAAAAATCCATGGATTTCCATGGAGCAGTATAGTGACTGCTGATAATCATATTTAAAGGGAATCTTAATTTTCACTTTTCAACGTTAATATTACCCTGGAAACAGCGCCACCACAAACCATTGTACGACTACCAAGAGATTTATATTTAAAAAAACCAATTTATTTGACTTGAGGGAGCTAATTCAGGGGAGGTGACAAACCCAAAATTTCTTCTAACAAAAGGAATCGCGCTTATCGATTTTGTTGTTGGCGTTGTCAAGACATTTCGATCCACAGAACCATTGAACTGAAACAATGAATTTAGGCGTACATTGAAGCTGCTATGTAAAATTGTACGGGCCATTTTGACTTTCGAACGTTTTTTTTTTTAGTTTGTTCGTTGTTTGTTCTTAATTGTTCAATCACTTAAAATGTTCGTTCAATAATATTTTTCGACAAACAAATAAAACAAAAAAGAGCGTCAAGTTAGCCGGATTTCGTGCTCGATTTTCCCCAAGAACCGAACGTTTCCGGGTTAAGTCATCCTTTAAAAAAAAATGAAGGGAATTAACGTTTCAAAATATATATTTTTTTTTTGGTACAGGCTTTCACATTTTTATTCAGATTCAGTAAAAAAAAAGTCTCAATTATTCTGCTTCAAAGAACTTAGAATGAAATTCGTATTTATAATTCGAAATTTTAGATCCATTAATGAATTTTTTAATTCTCCAAAATTGTTCTACTTTTTATGACTCTTCCTTCTGTTCTTTAATCCATAAAAAAAGCCCTCGACCAAACTGATGAATACTGCATAAAAGTAATTGTGTTTTTCCACGTAACCGAACGACTGTAAGGTGTGAGAACGATAATTGTATGAAATTTTCTAAATGTAAACAAAACATGGAAAAATTCTTCACTATTTCGTCCTTCTTTCACCTCATCTTTTGGCTATGATCGAAAAGTATTAAAAAACATAACTTCACAAATTTCGAAGCAGAAAACCACAATGATAAGAAGATTTTGTTGAAATAGGTCGATTATTTTGTTTGATACGGTCGACTAAATATATTCTTTGGAAAACATCAAAATTTTTTCCCATTTAAAAAATATGATTGATTTTTCCAGGGACTGTCTGCAAAAAATGTTTAAATGACAAAAATTTCGTTATTGTTCAATAACATTCAATTGACTGTATTCAACAAAATATTTCATTCCAAATTTTCCAATAACTAATTCGATCACATATTTTTTTAAATCTCCATCATACAGTATAGCAATAATTGATGATTGATTTACAAATGAGAATCAAAACTTGATAGCTATCTGTAGTATAGTTGGTTCCCTGCAAGAACGATCGCAGCAACAAACAAAGACCATCAACAACTCAAAACTTCAATTTTTTAAATTCAATATCGGAATTGAGGAGATGGAGTGAAATTCTGAAGATTCATCATTAAGAGTACGAATCATGCGATCATTTTCCTTGATCTTGAGAAAGTGAATTTTTTAGCTGGTAGCTCATTCGTTATGAGACATAAAAGAGAACAAAACAGTATAGAGAAAATAAATTTTTTTATACGAAAATATTTATTAATCAAAGAAGTGGCTGGTGAACGTTACAACCAACTTAACAATTCTGTTTCTGTGATGGAAAAACGTCAGAAAGAAGAGTGATTGATACTGAAAGTTTTGATACTTGTTAATAAATTTAATTAGCTCATTGGGTTCCGTGATTGAGTGACTGACGATGATTATATCGTGAATTTGAGGTTAAAATGAACTGATAAACTTGGCCAGAGCGTATAAATTTTGTTTATTATAAAGAAATTGTACTTGCAATTAGTAATGTTCGAGTACAAATAGAAGGTAATGCCAAGGATTTGAAAGCGTTTGATGATCGGGAATGAAATAAATATGGCGACGGTTAATTCAAAAACGCATTGATATCCTTTGAGGAGGTGAAGCGGGAGTGGGTGGAGTGTCGTGAGGAGGCGCTTGTAAAAGGCGTGGCTTGGACGATTCCATGTCGGTTTCATTGAGTATTGGTGTGACGCGTGGGGGTAATGACAGTAAAAAAAGAAAAATATGCTAAGGGAAACGACAGCAGTTCTTCGCACGCCATGGCGGCGGGGAGGAAGAGGGGAAGCAGAGTTATTAGGGGAGAAATTTACATCGCTGGAGTTTGAGTCAAGTGAGATGCCAGACACGAATAATTTGAAATTGGGAGGCGTAAGTGCGTGTGACAAAGGCGGAGAAATAACGAAGAGGCGGAGCTACTTTTGGCCCGCCACGTCGTAACTTTTTATGCCTCAGTCGTTGACACGAAACAAAGACTTGTGTATGTTACGTGTACATACGCGAATGTGATATAGTTCTCGTGAATTTCAGGAACGCGAGTGGACGATAATTTTGAGTTTCGTGTTCTTATAGAACATGCTTTGATCTCATGGCATTAAATATATAGAGGAAATTTAGAATAAACTCAAAATCTACTCAACAAATGAACGATTCGAATGATCTACTTTATTGACATTTGCGATGCCACCTGCGGAAGAACGGAACGTGTCTTTTTCGTTCACACGTTATATTTCGATATAGGATTTCTATCAGTTTTGACCAATGAATTTTAGGCCAAATTAACATACAGTATAAACCGATTAGCGAATGAACGAATAACGAAACTGTTATATTTGTATAGATAATAAAATTTAAATATAACTATAGTATTTTCATTGTTAAAAAAAAATATTCCAAGTGGTTGCAACAAATAATATTGGAAAAGTTGATAAATAAGTAGACAAATATCATTTTCTTTGATGACAAATTTTCATCCACATTCTTCATAAAATAATCCTGATTTTTCCATCGATTTTAATGCGCGACATCTTTTTTTGTTCCTCAAAATATCTTCTACGGAAGCAGTTTTTTAAAACAATTGGCTGTAAAAGTAAAACGATCAAGTTTGCAAAAAAATTTACGCGGTCAATTTGTCGAAAAACTCTCAACGAATAAATACAAGATTTGGTGCATTCCAAGCGATTGAAAATTGGTACAATCAAGAAGAGAAATGCGATATAAAAAATCTTTCGTTTGACAATTTTTCAATAATGATAACATCGTAGAATTCAATTAATATTGTTTTTTTTTTGTTAGATATTCTATTGTGTGGAAACTATAGTCGACATTGTTCTCAATCCTGGTACTCGGTAGGTTTTTTATTTCCTCGTGTCCTCACTCAAGAGGAAACAATATGGCGTCTGCATGAACGTATATAGTGGCTTTGGGAAGACGATAATAGAATATGAAGAGAAAATTCTCGTAAAATTGGAATTCTTATGTTACCAAAGTGGCAGGATTCTATATCGTCAATTCTGTTGGTTTTTTGTAACAAACATGGTAATTTTTTTGTAAAACATATGGTAATTTCTTCCCAACCATGCAACTTTCATTCGAAGTATTTTTTCCTATACAACAACTTACACAAGACATTTCCAGTGCTAGTAAATAGTAATTCCTTGAATTCATATTTCGCCATATTCCGTATAAAAGTCTCGTTGATCACAAGTGCATTCTGGCGGTCAGAAACAAATTGGCACCGGCGATAAATTTAGTGAAGTTTTACGGCCATGAGCTGCCATGGAGTTACCATTAAAAAGAGCATTTAGACCGTAAAACTTTCCGTATTATTGTTTTTTGGTCGTCGTTTATTATAGTTTTTTCATGGACTTTCCCATCAATTTGCCATTCGTGAATATACGCTTGATATAAATATAGCTTTATATTTTAATCGTCGTAGATGCCATGTTGACGCACCAGAGAGTGCAAAAAGTATTAAGAAGTGAATGTGTGTCAAGAGTATTATTGTGTATGTGCGTTTTAAAATCATGTGTGATACAAGTTTGTCACGAAATGTAGGGGAATTTTTAAATCGTTAAAACAAAAAAAAAACGCGTTAATCAGGTCGATTCACCAGAACAAACATATCACAAAGATATTTAATACTTGGCCATCAGTTTCCTTCTTATATCGAGATTTCCTTCTCTACACGTGGGTCTAATCTATCATTTGATACGTATTCGAAGAATTGTGTGGTCATAAAACCAAACCCACGCTCGTTCCTTCACTACACTAGCGCGAATCTGCCAAAAGACACTTTTTTATGTAGCAAATTTTTTTTTGGAGTTGTGAAATATGTCGAACGTAATTTTTCTTCCTGACTTGAGTAATTTGGGCCGTGTAGACGTTTTTCGCAAAAATATGGTAATTTTTCACGAAAAAGCAATAAAAAAAAATACTATGTTCTTGCTAAAAACCAACAGAAATGGACGATATAGAATTCTAACACTGGTATCATAGGAATTTTTATTTTACGAAAATTTGCTCTCTATTTTCCATTATTGTCTTCCCAAAGCCATTATACATTCATGTAGATGCCATATTCTTTCTTCCTGAGCATACGAGGAAATAAAAAACATAATTATCCTGAATTGCGAGTTACTGTCGCTTTTTAATTTTTTTTACTGGTCATTTAATGTTAATTTTTTGTGGATAGTTTACATTTAATGGTTTATTCTTCCAATTTGACAAATGTCATTTGTTGTAAATATATCTCGATTATTTTCAAGCTCATATAATGACGACCTTTTCAAAACTTCTGTATATCATACGACCATTCTCAAGGTCGTAGTCGAGCTGGGGAGTGTTTTAAAAATATAATTTAATAATATTGTCAGAAAATATTAGGGACACTTTCATGAAATTTTGTACAAGAGTTCAAAAAGAAAGAATGAAGGTTTGTGCTGTTATGCACGTTTTTTAATGGAGAGTGCAAGAAAACGTGACGCAATAACTTCGAAACTTCTATACAGATTTTTCTTTTCTAGTTCTCGCTTTACGGAAGTTTGATAAACAACGAAAAACAACAATTCGACGGTTTATAATTGTGAAAAATTTAAAAAAATTCAAATACATCCTCACAGCTATAGAAACGAAAGACAACCTTGAATTAGAGATCATTTTTATTTGTGCGAAATGTTGAAGTGTCATGAGAAAAAAAAAGAAATTTGGATCTTTTACGAAATTTGATTTTTTTTTCTCATGGACATTTATATTTCACGCGATAGTAAAAATCACTTGAAATTCAACTTTTTTCCTCGTTTCTATCGGTGTTACAGTTTTTCAGTTTCAAATCTCTCTCCTAAGATAGTAATCTTGTCACCAGTCAGTCACGCTCAAAAAATATAACGTTCCAGTTAAATTTCGAAGAGTTGGATATAACGTACGAGATAAGTTGATAATGTTATAGCTTTTATATCTTACAGGAATGTAAAAACATATAAACTTTGGGAAAAAATGTTTAATAAGTTCAGAATTTTTAAATAACCACCTTTCCCGTATGTAATGCACAGAGCTTTTATATCATTGTATCGCTAAAACCAAAAGTTCAAGATTCTTGATTTTTCTAGAAAAATGTTGTAACATGTTTCTCTGTAATCGGGAAAAAAAATCTCTATGTAAAGGTTTCGAAGTTATACTCCGTAAATGCTGAATTTTTCGAGTGCTTCCCATAAAAACGCGTGTAAATATCGTGAATCCTTATGAAATTTTGTCAAAATAGTTTCATATTTGTGCCTTGAATGTATCCACAAAATAAAAAATAAAAATAAGTCGGAAAATGCTTTGGCGAGACTACAATCTCAACTTGTTAAATTATTCGGCAATATCTACCCAAGTTTTCAAACACTGATTCAACAGTTAACTTTTTAAAGGTCATTGTGACGAGACGTATATCGAGTTAATTAAACAACCTCAATATACAAATGAACTTTCAATAAAAAGTTAAAAATTAGCGGATAATTTTTATGTGAAGAAAAATCGAAGAAAAAAAACGGAAGTAAAAAATAAGAAGATTTTTCGATCAAACTTCGATGGGTTAATTATATGCAATTAAAGTAATTCGCTCAAGAGGTTTCCGAGTGCGTGAATCATTCTGTCATAAAAATCGAATTGCTGGCTCTTCGCATCCTTTATGTAGAATTTCTTCCTTTATGTAGAATGCAATAAACTGATTTTTATCGTGTCTCAAAATATTTTTTATTGCGTTTAACTCGATGAATTTCGAACAGAGAATGTATTTTCATCGTCGCAAATTCGTGATCGAATTAAAAGAGGAAACAAATGCAATAAAATGAGACATTTCACCGACAAACATCTCCATTAATTTTCTTACAGGAACCACCATTGGCAAAGCAATTCTCGCTTAACAATCAGGAGATGCTTGTCACTGCACAATTTAATGCATTAAATATAATTAGATGAATTTTGAAAATCCTGTGCTCCATATTTGTGGTCCCGCATAAACGACCGCGTCGATATGAGATTTTCCATTTTGCAAATTTCTCAATTGCGGCAATGTAGACACCGAAATAGAAATAATTTAAAAAAAAGTGTGTAACAGGCATTATTTTACTATGTATAAACTTTACAAACTTTCAACTCGATTTCTTTCCATTGTGATGAAAATAAAACTCTAAAAACATGATATAATAGTAAGGAACGGTCGTTTTATTATCGAGAATCGCAATCTTTGATTTGTCAATGAATATTGGACAAATAATAATCGTTTTGTTTTTTTTACATACTTTACGTACAGTCGTATTTTACGTGTTCTACGTATATTTTATTACGAAGCGTTGAATTTGTTTAATTTTATCACGAAGTGATCTAGACGATAAAAATCCAGCTGCACGTATTTATATTCGAAAAGGCTCGACGTTCCGAGAAAAAAACCAAGCCACACGTTGTTTTCCTTGTGTCGTAGGATACGGAGAAACTTTTGTTTTTCTTGGAATTTCAAGCGTTTCCGAGAAAAACATGTATTTGATGCTCTCCACAGTTATTTCACTCGCACTCACTCAAGTGGAAGAGCGCCTTAAGATGTTTCCAGTGAAGGCATGACCTTGAAAAATGAAATTTGTTCGTGCCTTTTGTCATTGACAGCCGCCATATTTGATTTTTCGTAAATATTCGTGAAAGATCGATCGTACGAAATCTATTTCAGACAGGCAAAAAAAAAGGGCAATACAGGTTTTATTATATGATGGAACGCTAATGGGGTATCGCGTCGAATGTTGTCGGTTGCCGCTCCCCCGCTCCCGCGGGGATTGCTGAAAAGTGGGAGGAGTTTACGTCGATCGCGGAAGAGGCGTGGCTGGGGGGTCACGCGCGGTGGGGGATTAGTCTTGGAGTTGCCGGGTAGAAGGCAGTCACAATTCAGCCGTCGGACGGGTAACATGTAACGTCGCGACGTTGTAATAAAACGCCCAATTTCAACCGGAAGTGTGTAGTGAAAGAAAAAAGTGTATATCAGTAAATCCGGAAAAACAAAGTGCGGGTAAACATTTCAAAGCATCTTCATTGGGTCATTAACGACAAAAGAAACGACGCGGGACCCGATAAATCTCGTTCGTGATGACACAAAGTGTTTTTTTTTCTAAATAACGCTTCGTTCGAGTTGAGACGAAAAAAAAACAAACGCAGTCCTCTCGTATCCGTCGGGCAAATATCCGTTGCTTAGACAGCAATGTGTCGTTTCGTTTTAGTGTAGATACATGTGCAATAAAACAAGTGTTGAGTGTTTTCAAAAAATTTAAGTCGATTTAATACATTTGTTTTGTTCGAAAGTCTTGTGAATATATTGGATGTTTCGTTGGGATCTTCTGTTTTGATATTCGATAACAACGGTTTTGTTGAATCAGTTTTGACACGTAAGTTTTACGTTAAGAGATTGAAAAATTGAATGTGTGTTTGGGTTTTGAGCTCAGCAGATCGTCCGGAAATAAAAAATACGTAGGAAATCACAGTTTTTCAGCATTTAATCGCTTAAACGATGATCGATTCAGACTTCATAAAGATATTTTGTTCGATCATGTATATCGAAATATTAGTGACAACTTTGCTCCATTGATTATGAAAAAACAGAAAGGGAATTCGCGATATATATGGTTAGGTGTTCTAGTGAGGGCTTTAAAGCTTTAACCGTTGGTTCGACCGGCCGGCGCCCGTCGTTAAAGGGAATATATCCGAAGCTGCAACAACGCATATCGAGGTACAGAGTTCTCTCTCGTCAATTCGGTGCTGCCGCCGTTCCTGGACCGGCGCATTTCGCGATTTTCGTGTTCTAGAACCTCCTGCCGTAGGCATACACGCACATTCTCATATAAACGTCATGTATTCGTATGTAAAAAATACCCCATTAGTCCTCAAAATCATTGTGAACACCATAATTCGTACGAAAACTTCGTAAATTTAGCATTTGTGTCCTCAGACAGTTAATCGTGCACGAGACTCTTCTTTTCTCTTTCGTTACTAACCGAGTATCCAGATTTGTCAAAATTCCTAACTTCCGAGGTTAGAAATCAATGATTTCTCTTTCGAAACGCGTAGGAAGTGAATTAAAGTGAACTTTGTCGAACGACAACAGAAATATTCGGCTTAGTTTGAATGAACGTTTTTAGTGAAAATTTTCCTTGCCACTATTTTTTTGCCATTAATCGAATTATCAAAAATTTAATAAAAACCTTTGGTGGCTGAAAAATATTAGAATTAATCGAGCTCATAAGTGACAACCGAAATAAGGGATTATTTGTCACTGAAATCAGTCGAAGTTCCGAAAGATTCTGTTTTGTCAGTTTTGTCATATTTAACACACCAAGACTACACGAAATATTCAACCCAACGATTGACTTTCGTGTCGTTTTTTCCTAAATTAATGCTATAGAAAATAAAGTGCTCATCTTTTTATAAATTATATTGGTGTCAGGTTAAAAATTTACTTAAAAGTTTAATAAAACTATTTATTCATTCGAGAGATATCAATGCAATATTCAACGTTATCAAATCCACAGTATAAATTCGAGCAGCATTTTTTTGTATGTTAATGCATGGACAAGAAAGTGAAAAACAAAGACAAGGTCAAAACATCATTATAATACGTGAAATCATTGGTACAGAATTAGACAAATATGGTAAAAGTTTTTTTTTCATCGAAAGTTGATAGGAATACAGATATTTGCGATACCCCAATTCTTTGCAAAACGAAAACATATAATGCTTTTGTCTATTGAAGGAACTCGCTAATTGAGCTCAGAATCCAAAAACAATCGAGCGTGTGTTCAAAAACAATCACCCGCACCCAGAAGTCTTTGAAACGAGAGTGACAATATAAAAATCTGCAGGATAGAGCTTAGGCCTGTGAATGTTTTCTCAACCATCAGATTTTGCTTGTCGAGCTGTTAAAGAAAGTGAGCGCAGATGCCAAAACAATAATTTATGGGTCGATTATGAATGATATGTCAAAGGCATTGAAATCTGTAGATTCTACATTTATTTTACGTTGATAAAGTATGTAAAATGAAGAAATATAATCGTGTGCGTGTGTTGTTTGTTTTTATAGATAAATCATAATATTTACATTCTTTCTCAAACATATATTACTGTTAAAAATTGATTCGTTCGACCTGAAACTTTGCAATATGAGTTTATTCGCAAATACTACGAATTATTACAAAAGTCATGTTGTGTGTTGTTTTTTTTTCTCGTTAAAACAGATTCGTAGGAGAAAGAGTACCGAAAATGTAGCGCCGACGGGAAAGCGACTAGGGCATCGAGAGAGGTTGGAATAAACATCGAATCTTGCGAACGGAAATAAGCGAATAAACTACCACCTTTTCAATATTTATTTAAATTGTTTTATTTTTTATTTCTGAGTGTGGTTATTCAGCGTCGAAGTAAAAAGTGACGACTTTCTGTGCGCGTTTTTAAATCGTTGTCTAATGAAAGTGATTATTGTTATCAACGAATATTGTTGAGCGTTATAAAAGGATTTCGTTGTGTTACGATCAAAAAGAAAAGGATTTTAGGCATTGAAAATCTGGTGTTTAACGACACGAAAAAAGGAGCGAGAAGGAAACGTGATGATATAGGATTGTGGACGGTGGAGTCATCCGCCTAGTCATCACAGTGGAGTTCTGTTTTATCGCTGGTAAGATTCAATCTTATATTTTACTTAATTACAATATTCTTTCATCATTTTTTAAATATTTTTCTTACTTTCTATGAAGTTTTGATAGCATCATCTTTGTTTTCAAACTCAATTGTTTGTTATGATTTTTTTTTTTTTTTTTTTTTAATTTATTTCAAGGACATATTTGTAAATCCGTTTTTGTGAACTCTGCTCTTTTTGAATTTTTCTTCACTCGTGCACGATTATTATTATATATATTTAATAAATTAACTTTGTTCTCCGACTTTTTAATAACTTTCATCAAATTTTCGCGCTCTTGTTGTTCAGGAATGAACAAGGTGCGGGTTTCGTTTGCTACCACTCGACATTGGTCGTTTCACAAATTTACAATGTTTTTTTCGTCATTGAATTCATATTGAGCGTACAATATTTAAGACTCAGTACGAGTACAATCGTTCGGCGAATAATTAAAATCCAAGTGATTGCCGGACGCATTGTTTATAACTTTCGTACGATGACGAATTTTTTCGTAATTTCTTTGGACCAGATTCGGGAATACAAAGTGACATTGTTATTTTATGCACGCTTATCGCTCATTAATACTAATGAACGATTATTAGAAATTCGACTGAGATATTTTTGTTTGAATTTTTGTTGAAATTGTACGGTGATTGGGAATTTTAGAATAATTTTCATCGAAATATTCTTCAAAGTGCACACGTGATTATGAAAATTTATCATTGAGTTTGTTGAACGATCTCGAAGATGTATCGTTAGAATGCACGGATTTTTTTTTTTTTTTTTTTTTTTTTTTTTTTTTTTTTTTTTTTTTTTTTTTAAACGTAATAGTCTCGCCGAAGTTATGTTCCAAGGTGAACTTTGCGGTTCATTTTTTAAAACTTGGATATAATTTACTCAATATTCTAATAA
The DNA here is from genome assembly GCA_948107755.1 of Campoletis raptor. Taxonomy (NCBI): domain Eukaryota; kingdom Metazoa; phylum Arthropoda; class Insecta; order Hymenoptera; family Ichneumonidae; genus Campoletis; species Campoletis raptor. The sequence continues at coordinate 18,362,709 of OX403622.1, forward strand.
TTTTTGTTGTTATTTCTTATAGGAATATAAAAATACAAACTGTTGGAAAAAATGTTTGATATGAAGTTTAAACTTTAAGAAATTATCCCCTTGGCCATAATTCACAGGTTTTTGACTTTATCGCGCTATCTCCGAAACTAAATGGTCAACATTCTTCATTTTGGACAACGATGCGAACTTGAAATGTTTATTGAATTAATTAGGAAATTTACGATTGATTTGAATAAATTTTCATGTAAATTTGCAAAATAATTTTCGTAGGAAGATTAAAAAAAAAAATTAAGCGTCACTATTCATGAAAATTTCGTGCAGTGTGTATAGTCAACGATAACGATAATCAGAACGTTATTTAGATTCCGTATATTCGCGTCAAAACTTATCAATGATTGGAGTTTTGTGAAAAAATTGTACGTCGAAGTAATGACAGAGTCGCTGAACCGTAATTACCGTTTACAAAAGCGTTGATGACACGTAATATGCATGATTGAAATATTGAATTTACATCGTTATATAGGAAGCGGTAGGCAAATAATATTCTTTAGTTTTGGGCAATTTTCTCGTTCTTAGTCGGAAAGGATTTTTGCAAAATATACAGTCGTCATCAAGTTTTTCTCATAAACCTGCGAGTATCTTTTTATTTCTAAATACTTTTTCAACTATTTTCGCACTGTTTTAACGTTTGAAATTTTATTTGAATTTTTCTTTTAAATCATTATCCGTAAGTTCAACGAATCATCGGTCATCACACTTGATAATTTTATCAACAAGTTGAACTATGTGTTGAATTTAAGTTCTAAAGTAATGGAAGAGAAACGTGTCTTAAAATCAAATATTGAGATGACAGTTCACAAGTTGGTAGATTCACTGGCGAATTTTGGCCATTCTGACCTGTCCATAGTAAACCTAAACTAAAAGTCGGCGAACATGAGAGGAGCAACAAAGAGCGAGAGAGAGAGAGAGAGAGAGAGAGAGGAACAAAAAAAGAGCAGGAGAAGTATATAGTTTTGCTGCTGGCGTGGTTTTCGTGGAAGGTCCGAAAGTAGTTTTCGTTGTACGCATAACCAAAGAGCCTCTCGCACGCGTTCACGTATTTCTCTTTCTCTCTCCTCTCTCTCTTGCTCCCTCTCTCTCTCTCTCTCTCTCTGCCTCTTTCTCTCTCTCACTTACTCTTTTTCAGACCGTTAACGAGCCCAGGGACTCTTCTCTCGTCCGTAAGAATACTTTGCTCACTTTTCGCTCGTCGAAAGAGCGAGAGGTAGAGCATCGACCCGGGCCTAACGTTTGCAGCATCGAAGCTAGACTTTTACTAAAATTCACATGGCATAATGTAGAAATATCTATGTATATACTTAAAAGGGTGACATATATAAATTATTGTAGTATTGTTGTAGATCGAGAGACATAAAAAAATAAAAATAACCAGATATCGGATGATACGTTGATTATGATGACTTTGAAGTTTGCATCGTTGGAATCCCCCGAAATTTTTTTTTTCTTTCGGAGAGCCAACAATTTATATAACATCGTTCGATTACGTGTAAAAAATAGATTTTTGAGGGAAATTAAAACAATTTTAGAATGACGAACGTAATAATTAAAAAAATGAATAATTATTTATGCGTTCCAATGATCGACTTCAAATATTTTGGTTATGCTCACACTTATGTCTTTATGGTTTTTTTTTTTTCCAATTACAGAGAACGAACGAAGTTTGTTTGAGAGAATCTAGAATTTTGACCATCAAGTATTTCCATGATACAGCAGTACAAAGATTTCTCAAACTGTTAACTTCATGCTAGACATTATTTGTGAAATTTTCGAAGTTTTTACATTCCAATAAGATACAACAACTAACATTATTAGATTATTACGAAAATGGTGTCCAAGTTATCAAAAATTAATCGAAGAGTCAAGTTTTGAACATTACGGTGGCGAGACTTTAACCTTCATCAGCAAAATCTACTTTGCACTGTCGTTTCTTTGAAAATATATAGTAATTAGATAAGTTCATACAAATTGGTCGAAATTCTTAAACAATAGCAAAGAAATCACTCATCGGAGGTCGCTTTTCGATATTTCGAGATATATATTTCGAAAAACCATTAAGGGACTTGGAAAACAAAAAAAAATTGTTTAAAGTCGAATTCTACAAAAAAGGTACGATCAAATTGCTATTAAAAAGGAGGAAGACATTAATTAGTGAAAGAGAGCAAGAAAAAAGGGTCTTCGTGTTTATTCTCGTGGCACATACATACACGCCGATAAAGTAATAAAAAAGAGGGATAAAGGGAGAAGCAAGGTGTATATGTGGGTATATACTTATGTGTATACAAGTAGAAAGTTGGAGGATGTTGAAGATAGAACTGCTATATATATAGTGCATAGACTATAACGTTGAAAGGATTAACGACGACGAACGGTTAACGAGGCTCTCGGTACAGCAAAAGCGACATCAGAGCCGCAATAGCAACGAGCAACACTTGCACATACTCACAAATGAAAAAGAAAAGGACGAGAAAGAGAGAGAGAGAGAGAGAGAGAGAGAGAGAGAGAGAAAGAGCAACAGTGAGAGGAGTGTACTTACGCATCAGTTCGTCGTTGAAGCGTGTTCTCGTAGTTAAATACACTGTGTCGTATATACATCATTAGGGTGTTACGTCTAAAGCACCTTTTATATATTTATCCATATCTGTAAAATATATACACATGGTGTATAAATAGGTGTGGATTAGGTGGAATCTAATGCAATCCCTAAATAAATGAAGAATTAACAACTAATTCGTTCAATTGAATCCACATATAATTCCGCATATCAAAATGTTACTTAAAATTTGGTCAATGAAGACTTTCATTGCCAAGGCCTTTCATATAGCGAGCAAATGCCATGGTTTCGAAAATCCCTGCAGCAGTTGAGAGGTTTAATGTTAAATATTAATTTTTCTCTTGAAAAACCACATTTCGTAGAAGAAAATGACTTTGAAGTCGAATCGTCCCGGTGGTTCAATTATTTTGTTGGACGATGAGTAACACCGACTTTAATATTTCTTATAGTTTCTATCAATAGTCGAGAACAAAGTAGAGTCCAGAAGAAAAAGCGAATACCAAAAAAGTGTTTTTCGATTTTGTTAATTCGATATGATGTATATTCTCAGTGTACAAAGCTATTGTGTAAAACAAAAACTTTTGAATTCTCTTCCTCGATATTGACTCATTAATTATTATAACATTTTGTACACAAAATTTGAACAGTAAATACCAATTTTTCCCACGTTACGTATTAATATTATTCGTGGATTGAAGTCGAGTTTACAAATTTCAAAAGGAAAAATGTTCACGGCATATTCGTTCGATCGTAATAAAAAAAAGTTGTGGCCCATCTTTTTTGTATTGTTTCGGACGAACAGTGTGGAAAAAATTTTCTTCGTAAAGTTCGAGATCGCTGGATTACTGGTCCAGCCCGTTAAACATTATTTCCTGAGTTGAATGGATATTTGATGAACTTTTATTTTTGTTGATTTCTGATGGAAATTCACTGATTGTTGGCTTGTCCCAGTGAATGATTAACACCCTGTATACTAATATAGGGATTTACACGTGTGTATGGAATACACCTGTGCCCATCACGTACCTGTAAACTTGGCTGTAACAGTCGTACGTGTGCGTAAACGATATTGTATGCGCATTTAGGCTTGTGCGTGCGGAAGCGTGACGCCCTTCCTTGTGATCGACCAAATATAAGCTCTGGAATTCGAAAGCCTTTTGTCCACTATCCACGATATCACGAATAAAAATACGAGGTTATACTAATCCTTCGAAGATTTTTACTCATCGAATTAGTTTCTACTGTTTGTCGATGGAACATCGAATGTACTATGTTTTTATGCATAAAATTGTTGAATGATATTTCGTTATCTGATTATCGATTTTTCTTTATAATAATATATCTTCGGACAGTTTATTCCTAAGTTTGGGATTTAATTGTGACAATCTTGCAGATTCAAGTGATTTTAGGGGTTTCTATTTCTGATGATCTTTCGATTTTCTTGGTTTACGTTATAGTTTGCGTAATTAATGTCACAGATTAAGTCGATTATAATATTATGAGAATTGTCTCTCGTGGTAACTCGTCTTTTCGTTGTGAGTGAGAAAAATCCATTTGATGCCAAATATCGTTCACAATCTCGAAATATGAACAACACCTTATTATTGAAAAAATTTAGCTAGAATTTTCGTAAAAAAACATAAAAATCATTTTGTTACACCTTTGGACAATTTTTTAAAATGCTAACAAAGGTGTGACATGTATCTCATTACACACCGGTGTGTGTTTTTTTTTCTGTGTTTTGAAAAGTTTATGCACTAAAAAAAAAAATTACAACAACAATATGATGTTTGTGTAAATGCCATGACAGGGTTCCGCAATTAATAACAGTGTCGCAAAACATGAACGTCGAACATTGCAGATCCAATAATCGTATAATTTTCGTATTATTTATTTTTACAAAATTCACATTGTTGCCCAATTCTGTTTTAAGAATTTATCGTAAGAAAAAAGTTCTCTGAAGTAATAAAATCACGGAAATAATCGATACATTATAAGTATTCCAAGAAAACACTTATTTTTTCTGCCTGAAGCTGACATCAGAAACTTATGGAAAGTGACATTAATTTATGCAGGCATTTTATCGATATTTATGGTCCATTTTATATGATCTCTGTCTCAAAAGCTACGGGCAAGAAAATCCCGGAAGCGATCGATATAGAAGAAAAATTGCAGTGCTATATTTTCTTCATTTTTCCAACTGTTCCGACAGCCAGATATCAAACTCGAACGTAATAGAATCTTGTATTCTTTTCTTTATGTTTTGTTTTTTATCTCTTTGAATTCTCATAAGATACCCACGCAAAGTGTCGTAAGGATGTGTATAGAAAAAAAGACACGTTTGAGAAGCTACCACATATGTATTTAGTTAGGCTTTCTCGCGCCCGTACGTGCGAATATTTTTCTCCTTGCGTTTCTCGCTATGTACAGCGCACATAACACACTGTATAGATTATTTGTATATATGTAGATATATACCTTAACGTTTGTAGATAAAGAAAAAAGCGAAGAAAAAGAAAAAAAAGAAACATGCACAAGCGAAGTGAGAGAAGGCGCGCCCACGCACGAGACGCACGTGAGCAGCAAAAGTACATTGGAACTATATATACTTTTGTGTATATATTTATATGACCGTAGGCAGCATAGGGAGTGGATGACTCTTGTGAAGTAAAAAAGTTTCGGGCTGACGAAGCCTCTTGCGTGTCAGTGAAAATGCCGCAAGATCAAGGTTATTACGATTCGAAGGTATATTATGGCGCTCATTTACCCTTCGTTTCCGCTCGAATCATTTGCTGCATAATAATAATAATAATGATAATAATAATAAAAATAATAATAACAACAATAATAATGATAATAATAATATATATAACAATTATATCTTGAAATTTTTGATCGTAGAATGAACTTTAACGCCGTGAACTCCAATTGACTTTGATCGTCTTTGTTGTTCTTTGATTTGTAAGTAAAATAAATTGGTTATGCCTTTTCTTCAAGGAGACGAGATGATAGTCCGAAATTTTTTTCCTCTTTCATGCTTCTGGATAAACGTGATAAAAAAATAATTGACCATGAAATAAAATGAAAACCAATGTATGGATGTTAAATTCACGTTGATTAACTTGAGTGAGAATTCGTGTGATAAAAGACATTTTAAGACGTGTGTAGAAATTCGTTGGCTATACGATTGTTTGATTCATTATTTTACATTGTTAGGACATTTTTTCACAAGTTTAATGCATTGATTAACATGATTCTTGTTGTTGTTGTTGTTGTTGTTGGGATTGTAGCAGAAAACGTTAAACGTCTCCCCAAATTCTATGGTGTTGCGATCTGTAAATTAATATTTCTCTCTCTCTCTTTGCTTCGATTTCAAAGAATGTCGCTTCAGAAGATACTTGCACTAACGAAAAAGAAGGGGGGAGGGGAGGCACTCAAAGTGGACCGCAGGAACAGCAGCACGCATTATTTGAAAGAGATTCCACTCGTTTTACCATGCAATGACAGCTAAGAGTTTGGTTCATCCATTTTTCACAATGAATCAACGCTGTAGAGGAAATATTTAAATTTTATTCTCGGTCGTGAAAATAATTTTATACATAAAAAATGAAATATTCTTATACAAAGTTACCTCATTTAAAAGCCCATGATTTTTTCATCCGAATTATTCGTATAAACAATTCGTTGAATTTCTAACCCAGCATTCGAGTTGAGTTATATGGTAATTTGTTTTTTCCTCCATTCTTATGCAAGCATCTTTCCAAACGAGTTATAATCTCATTATAAAGCTTGTATATTAAAATATACATCAAATTCTCATAATCCCATGACTATATACTTCGAAACTCCCCACTTGAAGAAGACTTTTACATTACTCGTCTAAAAATGTTTTTAAAAACTTGACGTTTTTGACCAATTTTATGAACAGTCCATGTAAAAAAGTCATAAAATGATCGTTCATATGATCTGTGTATTTGCAAATCGTTAAAGTTACTGGATATATGCCTTGTCCTTGAGGAGTGAAGCCACTGTAGTACAAAAAAAAATGCAGCCTGATTTAAAGATTTTTATGTCAATATGCAGTTGATGCTTAATAAAGTCTGGTTTTGGGCCGGTATTGTGTATATTTTTAAGGGCGTTTTCAATTGATTTTTTTAAACATTTTTCATCGAAAAATGGCTGAATTAGCCATGGCGCCGCAATCGATATATGATTTCACGAAAAACATACGATCTACAACAAAAAATTAAAAACTATTGAGTTTGTTGTAAGATTAGTTATCGAACTGCGTGTATAAATTGAAAAATGTCGTTTATTTACCAAAAATTACACTTTTGAACAATGAAACTTATTTTTAGATAACAAACAATTATGTATATGAAGAACGGTTAATGGCGAAAAAAAATAAAGAATCAATTGTAAAATCCTTACTTAGTTCAGTAGTAGAACATTTAACAAATCTCGAGCGTTTCTGGTTATTGGTTCTGGGCCAAAAATTACTCGAGAAATTTTATCAACTCCGGTGCATTGGCCGCAAGAAGGGCCTTGGCTTTGCCTTTGTGCGAAATAAAAGATTGAATAAAATGGTTCAATATCCTTCAAACTATGCACAATGATAGTTTTTAAACTGATTTTGTTGGGTGTATCAAATAAAAATGTTGAAATCGGGGACTATTCTGTTTGGACGTGGGAATGACTTTGGCCCTAAACAACATTCTGATACATGAACGTTTTTAATTTTGAAAAATAGTTGTTTTCATTAAAACACCTACATAGTCCAATGAAAACGCATGCTATATCGACAAAGTATCAAATTGATAAATAAAATGACTTTTTATACGAAATGATATTTTCCCAAAAAGGTTTTTCAATTTCATCTACTAAAAAACACTTCAACGGTACATACATACACGTATATAGATATATTTATATGTAAAAAGCAAGAGAGCGCTAATCTACAGTCGCTAGAGCCTTGCGATTCCTATCCCTCGGCAAATCGAGTCAGTAACTCTTGCCTATAGATATCTGTGTACATATAAAATATATATATATATATATGTATTTCTCTTTGTTGCCACACGTGCTAACCGTGAGCGCGATGTGCCGCTTTCCCGATCGATTCGCGAGCACACACAAAACAGTTCGCTGTCTCGTACGTTCGTAGGAGAATAAGCTACAGCACAGTAGTAAAAGTTTACTGGTATATCGGACGTTCTCGCATCGTACAACATACATTGGATAATAAGAATAAAAAAATGTACCCGAGCCAGTACACTATTCCAAACTCCACGGTAGCACGAAGAGCTCACGGAAATTTTGTTTTATATCTTGGATTACATATCGGTATACGCATCAAACGATGGTAATTTGGAATTGTGCTGGTAATTTAGAATTCTTCAATGTCTTAGTGACATTATCTATTTAAATGGCTCGTAAATACTCTTTATAGTTTGACATTGTATGACCAGGTGCTTTATCTTGCAAGGAAATATGTTTTATTAATCATTTTGATAAAGTTTTTTGTCTGTTAATCGTCATCGATGGTTCATTTATTGATTATAATCAATTTTTAGAATAATTTTCATAAGATTGATTGTTTTAACTTATTATCGGTTGTTTTAGTTGAGTATTGCTGTTCATAGTGTTGGAGTTGTTGAAGAGTAAATAATTGTCAGTTTTTAAAGCCACGGATTTCTATTGTCAGTGTTGAAGATTGTTTGAAAAAGTATCTTCCGATTGTTACATGAAATTTGGTTATGTCCATTATATTTTAATATTTCTTTGTGGCATTGAAATTAAGGAATTAATGCTTTATTGTTTTTTACATAAATACTCTTTTATTGTTTTACTTTATTGTCACTATAGCTCTTTTTATTGCTCAAGTTCTATTCATTAGGATAAAGTATTACGTAGAATTTTACTTGTTTCGTTTGGGCTTGACATTATATTTAATCAAGTAAATTATACTAACATTGAAAAGAATTTAAAAAATCTTCAATATTGATTGGTTTTTGTCACTCAGTCTTATGCTTCTGAATCACATAATTGACATCAGGCAACATCTGTTCAACTTTTGTCGATCTGATCATATTTGTAAAGAGAATTTAACCAAATATACCAATCGATTACGATATTCGTAATTAGATTTTAAAGTTTTTGTCGGTTTCCTTATTTGAGCTTGAGGTATTTACGTCCTGTCATAAAATCGGGTTCCCCGATCGTGCACCACTATATAGTGGCAGTGAGTCGCAAAAGTAACAGTATACATTTATATCTTGTGGTGTTTGACGTATTTTCTTGGAAGCTTCGGGTTGCATTGAATTTAGAATTCGATCCGCGAGCTCTCAGAAGGGCTCGGTATACGAGGGAAGTCAATTTCAAACAAAAAATATGATCACTCACTAATCATCCGTTACTTAAAGTGTAGACTACTTTGATTGTTTTTTCGCCAAAGAAACGAAATAATCCAATTTTTACTTTTATTACTTCCTCCTGAATCGAATTGTGAACTGATAGATTTAACTCACCGACGTTTCATATTTAATTTCAAAAGGAGAGAGATCGCACCTCGTGTCTGAGAATGAATATTTTTTGGTCAAAGATATGTAATCAAGAAAAAGAAATAATGTCTACAACTTCCTTCAGATTGAAATTGGCGTAAAAGTGAGTTTCCAACTTGATACTAAACGGACAAGGAAATACTCTCATTTACTCCGCTGGGAACGTTAATGACTGGTAATTAATTTCCTGCTTTCGTACGTGGAGAGATTTTTCAATCGTGTTCTCGAAGTGGTAACTTTTCTTGAGCTTTTGGGAAGTTTTTCTATAAATCATTCAATCTACGTACTTGAAAATATTTGATTCCAATGAAATTTTCTAATGCTGCGTCAATTGGCAACGATATATGATTACACATTTATAAACTTTTCATTAACAAATGTATAGATTTCGATCGTTTTTTTATTCTACTTGGTTCAGGATTCTCTTTTCGTTCGTCGTTATTTAGCGACAGTGCAGCAAAACGGGAAAAAAACTCGGTAAAATGTCATTAACTTTGGCCCTGGCGTAAATAAATAAATCACTGACTGAGTCGACGGGTAGCCGCTGGGGTACTAAGAACGAAGAAAAATAAAAAAAAGAGGGAACACCAATTGTGGAAGATTGACAGAGAGGCAGAAAAAGAGACAGAGAAAGAGAGAGAAAGAGTGATAGAGAGGGAGAGAAAGAAAGAAAGAGGGAAAGCCACGGGGTTAAAGATTAGAAGAGGTACGGAAAGGCTGCGATTCAAAAGTCCGAGAAAGACAGGACCAACGAAAAACGAGTGAGAAGAGAATACGGACAAGTTGCTACGGGGATTGGTGGAATTTTTGGTGTAGCCCTGCGACGATTGGCGGAACCGGTTCTTCTTGGCACAAAGGAATAACGAAACGGACGAAAGAGAAGAAGACGCAGAAGAAGAAGAAGAAGAAGAAGAAGAAGAACTGATTACACCTATACCAGACGCTGGTGAAGAGAAGGGCGAAATTCACATGGCTCAACTTAGTATATCGTGGTCCTTCTGTCCTTTTGTTTGTGAGCAATTGATATAGATAAAGAGAGAAGAGAAGAGGAGAGCGAAGAACTACCCCGGGCTGCCTTCGTCGTGATGAAAAAAAGAACGGACGAAGAAAGGAAGAGACAGAGAAAGGAAGGGAGCGAAAGAAAGAGTTCCTTCTTTCTCGTCCTCAGCATTTTCTTCACTCTCAAGAGTCTTCGAATGAGCGCTTGCGGGTCTCAGCGAAGCCTTCAGAATCGCGTTGCTAAGAACCCTCCCTGAGGTTCAACTTCTTATATTTCTAGCTCTGTATTGCTGATGTGTGCGGCAACGTTGTCTCTCTCTCCCTCTCGTTCGTTTCTGCTCTCTTCGCATACAACAATATACACATATATCAATATATATATATATATATATACATATATAGCCTTGCTTACACGGACACTCGAATCCTGAGGCCTCTGCCACTGCTCGCAGGTATACCCGTGTATACCTAAGCAAAGAAATATATCTGCTGCGGGGACCAAGAAAAGGGCGTAATCCACGTGACCCAAAGATCTACGGGCAAGTTCTTTTCCTTACTAGCTAACGATGTATACTCGCTGCGTTTGTATATATGCGTACGTCTCTATACAATACACATATATCGGTGGATATATACGTATAAACCTCTATAATACAAATGTATTTGATTTTTGAGCAGTTTGCCTTGTCCTCGACTTGGCATCGAGGCAATGCACCAAGAAAGCTTCTCCCCTGTTTTTCCTTCCCTCCGCGCCCCTGAGTAACCCACGTAGTAAAATCGTCCAGGAAGTTTTTGGGTCGTGGACGTGGGGGGTTTCGGAAGAGCAATGAAAACGAAGGATAGGACCAACGGGCTATAAAATATCCGCGGTTGGACTAGCCAACTCGTTGGAAAGTTTATATGGCCGTTGGATGAAGGCAGTATCGTGGATATTCCTAGTCGACGCATGCACATATATATTTATTTGTAAATATACATCGCAGTTATGCTTAAATGTAAAATTCGGGCCTTATACTCTAGTCTGACTTTGTCAATATAACCTTTCGAGCATCTTAGTCTCATTCTCATTGTTGGATCATTTACTTCACATCTGTAGATTTATCCATCACGTTTCAACCTATTAAAGTCTCATATTGAACGAAAAATCGATGTCGTTTTGTTGGAATAAAGTATGATATCGTAGGGAAGAAGTAATGTAGAAAAGCTAACACCATTCACACTCTAGTTACGTATAGAAATGTGAATCGAGGGACATACAGGAATAGAAGAGAAACATGAGAGAAAGATTAAGAAGGTCCATGCAGCAGTCGAATCAACTCGTTGCAGGCCTCGTGTTCTCGTTTATGTAACTAGACATTTTGGAAACAAATTGTGACGTTAGTACGAGCTGCCAGTGAAAAATAGTCTGTACCGGCTTAGCCATGTCTTTGGGATTTTTCGAAACGATCAACTGATATGTAAACGTTCATATGCGTTGGCAACGAATGACCGAAACGACCAGCAATTCTACTGTCACTCGATACAGAAAATTTAACGGTATCGGTGAGCTTTATAAGGGCTGTGAACACACCTTTCACAGTTTGGTTTGCACTAGGCTATTCCATTTGTCACTCTAATAGCTCTGGTGAGGTAACTTTTGCGTGTTTCAAAAACACCTTCGATTGGGCAAGACTTGAACCTCGTAATATTCACGAATTGCCACATTAAAATCATACAATTTATTGGATCCGCGAAGTTTCTCCGTTTATTTAACTTGCTCCGCGAATAAGGAGAATCGAAGTTATTCATACGGCAAGATCGAATCATCGAGTGTATATTGACCGTTGTCGATCTCACCGTTATCCCGAATATATTATTTCGTTCCAAAGTTCCCAAGAGCTTTGAAAATCACATCAGACATTGGTTTTTTTTTTTTTTTTTATACTCTCCAATTTGATACCCTGCAATAGAAGAGCGTGTGCATGATTCGAGAGGGAACGACGAATGTAGTAGAGAAAAAAAATCTCTGCTGCGCGTCCTTCACTCCGGAGGACCTCTCGTCGTATGCTCGCGAATCGAATCTTCGCCGTGCTGAGGGGGATCAGACGAGATCCTCTCGATATCCGCGTTCCATGATACGTAACCTCGTTAGAGAGGGAGGAAAAAGGAAAAGGGGAAAGGAGCGACACAGACAGAGACGAAAATACGTAGAGAATATACATGGATAAAAGAGTTGAGTATAGATAGACGATGAAATTTTGCGAAGAGTCGGTGGTCGATACGTGATGTGCATAGGACGTCCTCAAACTCCATTTTATTACGCCATACAGCCAGAGCAGAAGTACCTCCTCCGTGCACAATTCTTGTCATCGGTCTCTCTTTTTTCGTATCCCTTTTCGTAGTTTTAAAAGCTCTGAAGAGTTTGAAGTTTCGAATAACGTGGAAAAAGCGACAATTTTACAGCCAAATATCTAAGCGATCCAATGTTGTATTCACTGATCACATGTTAAGGTCTTTGACGCTGGTGAAGGTATAAAAATAACTTGTTACATGGATTATGAGTGCCAAGTTCATTTTTGTTATTTTAAACTACCCCGAAACGTTCGGAACCGGGCTTTTGGTGCCTTGGGGTGTCCAGTGGTTGATACGCAGGTTGGCTAAGCGGTCACCTAAACCAGTATTGAGATCGGACGAGGCCGCTTAACTTTAATAATCGTCGAAGCTTCGCACTTACTGCGCACCCAGGGCTGTTTATAATTTTAATAAATTATTTCGTCTGCACAAAGTTCTCAGAATACTTCTAGCGAGTTTTGTTACTTTCAAACGTAATTTTCATACCAATCTAGTAGATAACTGTCCTGATGTTTTTATTGCTGTTTCGCGTGTCTGCTATAACAGTCGCAAGTAATTCATAGTTATTTAGAGGGCATCAACAGGGTGCCGAGTAATTTACGATTCTTTTCAGTAAATTATAATTGTACGAAATAATAAGATATCATTGTTCCGAACACATTTCTCTTCTTTACCATAAGTACGTCACAGTATTTATACACTTTGTCGTTAGCCTGATGAGTGAGGTGAGTCGCATTGTTTCGAGTAATATTGTCATTGTTTCAAGTACGTTATTAATTCTTAGGTACTTCATCATTTTCTAAGGTGAAGATTATTCTACTGATGTCTTGACCATTATTACATATTAATAAAATTAAGCTGTTTCCACCTGTTTTCCATTCACAAAAAAATGAAATATATCCCAAATAAGTGATCATCCTCTGATAAACAATTGTACGACAATTTCCAAGTCCTTTTACACATTATATCAAGAGATATAAAAGTCAATCCTGTTTTTGTATATTTAATCCTTCAGCTGCAAACGTATTTTCGCCGCGGTCTTTTTAACTTCTTCTTTCTGACTTCTGACTCTTCGTTCTGACTGAAAAAAATTTCGCACAATTTTAACTATTTTCAAATGATTGTTGATTATTTAGGAGAGAGAATCATAGAATTGTGTTTTACACAAGAATTTAAGAAAAATTGAAATTTGGCGGTGCAATTTCGCATCGATGTGCAGTCGAATGATTGCGGAAGTATCGTGTCTTGTATTTTTGTCAAATTGGCTTTCCAGTTTACTTTCGACGTCCTGCTCCTAATCGCGTCTCTTTTTTTCTCTAATGCAAGTTTCTCCCTACGGAATAAATTATTACTGTCCAAAGATCATCGTCTTTTCTTTGATCGGTTTTATTCTTGATGAAATTATTTTACATTATCGTTACTCAAAACGAAAGTCGTAATAGAATCAATTACCTTACGAAGCGATGCTATAGAGAATTTGAATGATTTTCAAGTAAGTTATAATTATCCGAATAAAGTAATTATTATCTTGAATGAAGCTTTCTTGCCTGAAATAAGTATTTGGATCCTCGCCACCCGATCCGCAATCGTTTTGACCTTATTCAGCATATAACAAAGCGTTATACCTCCCTCTCAGAAAGCAACGCGGTAAAACGCCCGCTCACGCACGCTACAGTACGCACGTTATTATATATAGCGTTACGAGTACGACGAGGGACCGTAAAACTGTGACGCGCGTTGACGCCTTTTCCCATGACTCTTCCTGCGTCCAACGAAATTGCCAGTACACTGTACGTATACCATTATCACCTTCTCGCATGGATAGACACTCGTCTCGAAATTTTCTTCCGTTAGGGTCGCAAAAGTTCTCGGTCTTTGTCCTTTACCATTTGAGTTCCTTTCTCGTAAACGTTTCTATTGATATACGGAGACACTAAATTTCATCAATTGCGGATGTCAGAGTCAAATGAACAAAAATCATTTTCCGAAATACGCTTGGTTCTCATTTGAACGCGTATTTAACATTTATAGTCGTAAATACGTCATTACAATCTGAACGATCCTTACATCCATTCAAATTTCATACTCGTTTCCAATGTAAAGCAAGCAATTTTCGAAATAATTGAACTTGTTCGGTGTTGAATTACAGCATCGAATATTATTAGATGACTGACGTCATAAAATCGGTACGGAGTCAGGATTAAATTATCGGTAAAAATTGCCACGTGGATTCAACAGAGTTGCAATTTTCATGCCTCCGGTTGATTTTATTTTTGGAATTTAGTCCTTTTTCAGGCTTTGGATAGAAAAATATCGTGTTTCTGTTCTATACCACCATATTATTTTTTGTCATGTTTATTTAAATCGTTTTCGACCCGGTAAATGACCGAATTGAGTAATTTTTAAACGGGTTTTCTTTTCGACGTCTCGAGCATTAGAAATCTTCCGGTACTTCGATATATCCTCCGAGAGCCTTTCTCGCTCGAATCCTCAGGCCGGCCTTGACCTTCGAGGCTCGAGCCAGCCGTATGGCAGAAATGACGTAACACCGTACACCTATATATCATTTACGTTACAACTATATTCACTTATATGTACACTTTACATATACATGTATGTAGGAATAGTTGTTTCGCACTTGGACTTCTTAACATAAAAGTTATTCAGCACTATAGTGAAATTTCACACTATATCAAGGGTTGATCGAAACTTTAGGTATCATTAGTTGACGCTTTCGTTATAGTAATTCTCGACAAATTATCACGAAATTTTCATTATTCATCTCTTTCTTACGTCGTTTGAATGTTAACTTTAAATTACTTTTGAAAAATCGCTTTAATGGAAATTCACGAAGTAACGATATTGAGATAATCTTTTTTTAGTGCAATTCTTGCTCCTCAATCATTATTTCTACACATTTCGAAGTTTGAAAATGACCGGCGATCAATGAAAATTGATCTAAATAAGACGGGGTCGTTTAAAAAGCAGTAGTCAAGATAGGCACGAAGCCAAAGAATTAACATCAATATTGTAACCATTATTTATTTACATATTTAATTAACTGATTAATACAATGTTACATTCGTCAATAACTGTTACGAAGGAGAAAAAAAAGTAAAAGTAGACACTCAAATCGCAGAAGGATTTCCCGATAAAAATTGAAGATACAACGGAGATATATTTTTAACATTATTGTAAACAGTAAAAGAAAGGCACAAAAATAGTATTAATTTTGAAAATTGCTTCTTATACTCTCTCGGATTCAATCATATGGATCGAAGTCATGAAATTATAATCGGAGAATTATTTCGTATTACCAAATGTATGTTTGCAAAGAAAATTTGTAGAGCAAACGAAAAGAATGATGTACGTTGGTAAGTTTCGACGTTCTTGAGTCGAACGAACAACTCATAGGAAATAAAATAATTTTCATCGTATTTGAGAACCGCTGGTTCATCCAACGTGCTGGAATCGCTTCTGCAGCGTCTCTTGGTCCGACCGTCGATCATTTCGGGTATATAAGAGGAGGTCGCTCTTTTCCTCTCACTCTGAAAGAGAGACCGGTCTCACTCACTATTCATTTCTCTTTTCCTCTTTCGGATCTTTCATTTTTATAAGTCGAAGACCGTAAAATAGAAAGAGAAAGAGACTGGATTACATTAAGATTGGTTAGAGAAGAGGAGGAAGAGGAGGCGGGAGGCGAGGGGGGGGGGGGGGCAGAAGACGTCCACTAAAAGGCGGAGGGTTGTGAATGCTCGTCAGGGTGCCTAATACGCCCACGAATGGCTTTTGGCCCCGGCGGCTCTTACTTGGACGTCGATCAATTCAAGACACGATTACACGTGTATAATATACACATAGATAGATATTTATACATATATGTGTCTGTTTAGATATCTCTATATATGAGAATCGAACACATAAAACACGTAGAGCCAACATAAGGAAGCGAAAGAAATAATAATTCAAGACCTTATATATAGAAAAAGGATAAGAAGAAAGCGACAAATACGAAGTCGTTTTGATTCACAATAATCTTATTCTCTCTATGTGCCACGAACATACTTTATAAATGTTCACTGAAGTTCAATGAACAACGCGATGTATTTTAAGAAATTTTTAAACTTCTCTTCCTACTTTTTTTTTAACAGTTTTTATCGAAAACAAACCCTTTCTTTATATCTGTCTGTTTCCTCTGTTCTCTTCTGTCCGTATTCTCTTGGTTCTCGGTCAAGTCCCTCATTAAGTTGCAACTAACGTCGGAGCAATTAATCTAAAATCGGGTTTGGCAAGGTGAACCGAGTCCATTGCGATATTCTCGCTCTTGCTCTTGTTCGTTTTACCGGTCTTCCTTCTTCTCACTCTCTATCTATCTATCTTGCTGCTGTTCGTTATTCCGATTGGAGTGGTTTGTATAGTGCATCCTATATCGCAGAAGCAGACAGTTTCGCGGCGGGATACAAGACGAAAAGATTCGCAACATAGTACCATTTCGTCTGCCATTGGCGGCTCCAAGTGAATTCGTATTTCTCTCAGCTCATCTACATTTGTGGAGCTTCTCTCTCTGCTGATATAATTATTCTAGTATCTCAAATCAATTTCTACATATATATGCAGTACGTTTCAGTTGTTCTGTCGATTATCGTTGGAGAACTCGCGAGTATTTAACAATCGTTACTAATAATGCTTTTTCTCTAGCTCGTTTTCTAAAAAGTGCAGCTATTTTTCGCTCCTTTGCAAATGAATTGTTATGGATTGTTATTATGATTTGAAATAACAAATCTACTATTCGAACGTTGATATATTCGTAATTCGATGTAAGACTTTTAATACCGTTCAAAGTGCACCGAGAAACGATTCTCAATTTGTATTGGAACCATGAACACCTGAGAAGGTGTGTATATCGCGATGGTAAATGAAGAAAACATGGGACACGCTGAAGGAGTATGAAAAAAAGGTACATCAAAGAAAAAGAGAGAATTGAGAAGCCAATAAGTAGTCGGTGGTTATCGATTCATCTTTTTTTTTCTCTCTCTCTCTCGCTCTCTTTCTCTCTCTTTTCCCTTGCGCAATCTCTTACTTCTCTCCTTGTTTCGCGTCTTCGTAACTTGGGGTACGGATTGTTCGATGCTTTTGGTTCTGCCAGGAAGGAAGCCCTCAGGCTGTGGCTTGCCGCTGGTCACTCGAGAGGGTCCTTTATTTCGGTAGGTCCCTCGATCTCTCGCACGCCTTCGGGTTTTACTTGAGCTTTTTGTCCCTCCGGTAGTCCCGGGAGTCAGCTAATTCTCCGGTGTGTTATATTCGCCTCCACCTTTTCCATCACTTCTTCTCCATCTTACTTTTTTTTTATTTCTCTTTATTTATGCCCCGTGACGAGTTCCTCAACGAAATACATAACATTCGCGGTCCCAAGAACGCACAAACAATCATTTTTTTTCATCGCGTCATCTACTCCTATTTCCTCTCGTTTGGCTTGCTCCGAACAGGCGGAAAACCGTGAAAAAAATACGTCTTCAACTAAAATAGATCTCTCTAAAGCAAAAGAGAAGCAGCTTAGCGACTTAGTTTAAACGAGACATCGAAGTCGCGGAGGTAATAGAACAAAAAAATTTAAGACACATGTGTGTCTTTACCAACGAGAGCAGGCGATGAAATACAGAAAGACCGAGTGAGAAAGAGTGAGAAATTGTGTTCCATCGTAGCCAACTCGAATGTTTTTTTATTTTTTTCCTCTAATTTTTTTTTTCACATATCTCTCACTTCTTTCTGAGCCTTTCGCGTTGCCCTCGTGGGGATGCAAACACATGGTGTTGCCGTCGACGATTTTCTATTCACGGCTACGCGTTTCTTAGCTATCATTATCATCGTCATCATCATCAATCATGATCGTTCATTATCGTAACAACTATCCCGTAACTATATCGCTCGGTGAATAAGAAATTTATACATCGACGCCTTGGTTATAAAGCATAATGTATATACGTTTGTATTTATATATTAGGTGTGTGTCTATATAGGATGGATGTATAATTCCGTACGCCCGAGAATTTCGCTTGGTGTGCTGAGAAACCGAGAAATCTCTGACGATAAATAATTCCTTCAGGTCGCGAACAGAGATTAAGGTTACATTCGTCACATATTGATTTCTCAATGTCTTAAGGACGTTTAAACTTTATTCAAGTATAGAAATTATGCCCTCATTATACCCTTGAAACACGTCGTGTTGTACTTGTGGATTAATTTTTATTTGACACGAAGAACGTACAGGTGCGATAATTATAGACATAGAAGTGAATTGGGTTGCGCAATTTTTTGCTCGAAAACAATATTTTTATCAATTTTTTATGTTTTGTTTTGTGTTGTTGAATTCTGCATAGTATTGAAAACAAAACTTTCATTGAACTTTGACAAACGGATTTTTTTCTCTGAGAATTTTTTTGGTTATATTTCTTCAGAGTATTGTATTCCATCAGAGGATGCAAGTTTTATTTTTTTGCACTGTTTGAATTATATCGTCACATCTATGTGTGTTATCTGTTACACTTTTATGTCACGATATACATATAATTTCATGTATATTGTTTTACGAGAAGACAAAATTATCATGTGAAGCATCTCTATAGAATCTAGAGAACCACGGTGCGCTTTTCTTTTTACCGGCGTTACATAAACTAATTAGCAATTATGAGGCTAACGCACCGGTCGGCTTGGCCGTTCGGTTGTACCGGGTCATAATTAATCAGGAAGAGTTCTTTCGAGCGTGAGCGAACGCGCGCGCGGATTAAAGTTCACAGAGGCGAAACGAACTGAAAAAATGTTGTTTTTATATATAATTCTCGGTTGATTTCGAAGCAGAAGAAACCTTCTTGATCGTTTAAATCCACGGATAAATTTCATATCTATTCCGCTTTTTATCTTCCTAACATTGCAATAAAATTTTCAAATTTACTCGTGAACTCGTGATGGGAGCTTGGAATCGTTAGGTCGCTTTACTTAAAATTAAGGATCGTGGGCAAAAACCCATGCAATCGCCGATTCAGTTGCTATTTAATTCTGTATGATTTCGATCCTCAAATGTTTGAATATAATTGACAATAGAACAAGCATTTGAATAGTTAAAAATTTGGCGTATTCGGGTGAACCTTATACACTTTGTTAAAAATTTAATAAATTGTGCCTATATACGTTTATATTTTGCTCATACAAGTTTATATACACTTTTAAATAATGTACGAGTTTTATGGATGTGTCGTTCGATCGTGTCCTCTCCTTTCTTCTGGTTTTACCTTTCAACCTTACTATATTCCGCGCGGGATATATATATGAGAAAAGAGGACCACACTCTAGCTTCCGGAGTAACATCGTGCACGCCTGGTGGATCTTACGGGCCGATAAACGCTATACCGCCCCGGGCGTCTCCGGGCGAGCACGATGCGATCTCCGGGGCGCCGGAGCGCGGACGCCGCGCTCTCATATACATACACGAACTACATTGTATGCAAACGTACATGTACTACTCCTACACACACGTTTTATATGTCGATGGCTTGCACACTAAAGCCCCTTTAAAGATGAGCTCATGTATCATACATACGCCCTTTTGTACTACAAAACATTGGCATGGATATATGCATATTGAAGAATGCACGTTGCACCAATGCGGCCTGCATGCCGGCACACGATTGCCGCTCGTCGCCTTCCAACGATAATGTATACGCGCACCCTAGCACACCACACCGTGGCTGCAGATCAGGGGAACTCTTTCCGAGAGATCTTCTTTTCTTTCTTTTTCGCTCTTTATTCTTTTCTCTCTCCATCACTTTGCAACCCGATGCGCTTGGCCAACCGAGCTAGCGCGACTTCGCACTATCACGAAACTATATACTTTATTCCATCTTTCTCACTCATGTATTCTCTTTCTCTATTTCTTCAACATTCTTATACGCGACGTTTTGTCTCACGCTTCGATTACTTAGATATTTTTCATCTCAAGAGCTCTGCAACAACGGATATCTGAGCAGTGACGAGAACGACTCTTTCAGATGCGAAATAGTTTTTTTTTTTTTTTTCCCCAATTATACTGTCAAGAATTTGTCAGCGTATAATTGATCCACATTGTTATTGGTCGATTGTTAAGCTTTGCGCTTTTTCATCATCTATTAAGAAAGTGTTTTTACAAAAATGTTGGGTGTTCATCATATAGTTATGGAGGCTAAAATATATACACTGTTTGACAACACTGGGTCTCAATCGGTGCTGATTTTATTACGAGAACTATATTACTAATACACGTTCCTCTTGATATTCGGAAGAAGATACTTTCGATTAGTATGCATGTGATTTTCAGGTTTCTCTAAAAAGACCACGATCACCTCGGGATCCTCATTGCACATTTTTCACGGAATTTCTTAAGGCATGCTCTCACCCCTAACTTTCGTTTCTCTTTCTTTATTCCACGTATCTATTTTCGTTTGTGTGTCTCTCTCTCTTTTTCTAACACTTTTCATTTCTATCTCATTCTCCCTATTTCTCTGTGGCGATTTCTTGCACAGTGGCGTTCGTGTCGGTTCTCGTGTCCCTTGTGTATATACCCTTCTCTCGCTTCTGAACGTTTGCCGTAAAAGGGGTTGCTGCGAGAGTCCACGAGGGAGAAAAATGCGAAAGAGCGTGGAAGATAAAGCGAGAGTAACTTCGTTCGTTCTACCTCTTCTCTCTCTCGATCTCTCGATCTCTCTTCCTCCTGCTTCCTTTTAGTTTTTTGCTCTTTCTCTTCTTTTCCTATCTTTCTTTAGTGGATCTTTCTTGTTGATGGTGTACAGTATCTTTTCTTTTTTAATTTCTCTATAATCAACGGCTCACCGCGAGTGCTCCGCCAGGACAAAATATATTCTTTTCCCGCTCGTATAATCTCTCGTTATTTTATTTCTCTCCCCTCCCCCTCTTCTCTCTCTTACCCGCTCTCTTCCTCTTTCTCGACACTTGGCCAATTAAGCCGAATGGCGCAACGCGCGCCCGAGGACTAATATAACCTAGTTGCGCGCCCGCTGACTTTGTGTTGCTTTCTTATCTAAGATCAAGGGGGGAAACCGCGTTTGGCGTGCGAAAAACCGCGTGCCTCAAGCATTCTACTCCTCTCCCTGTGTTCATACGTTACACACATTCAATGTATTCTTATGAGACTTTATAGACTATACACATGAGCCGCTGATGAGAAGCAGAGTGGACTAAATCCTATGCTTGTACACGCAGTTCGTCGTCCACTTTACAACTACGATATAAAAAAATTGCGCAATGATTATTTTTTTGCAAAATTCTGTCCATGAAGTCTCGTGAAATCATCGCATTTTTCATTACATCCATATATCAGAACGATCATATTGTAATTATTATCCCATAATAGTCGAATTATTGGTGATTTGGCATACAGGCAACTTTTACAGATCTCATCTTTGCGCCACGACTATCTTTTCTCATAGACAATTGAGGAAATTGACATTTTTAACTATCGTAGAACTCGAAGTCAACTTGAAAATTTGAGAGACAATATAGCAGACGCGAGTATTGTTAACAATTGCAGAGAAATCGAGACTTTATCGTATATACTCACTCAGATTTAACCCTCTACGGACTTTCAATTTATTCTCGATCTACTTACAATTCTACTGCTCTTTATAAACGTTTTTTAGTTACAACGATTCTGTATACAAGGAACGAATCAGGTAAAGATGCATTTTTGAAGGTAAGAAAGTGAATATCATACAGGACCTGCTTTGTGATGTAATAGCAGTTCAGAGGGTTCTCGAATTGATAAAAACCGAATTGAAGTACTAGCCTGGAACCCAATATGAGTCACTGCAAGAGTTTAAGTTTGACAATTCCCTTTCATTGAGTATTCATGGCTTTAAACAAAGTTTTACTGATAAAACGTTAGATGATATTAAAATTTGTCAAAGAAATACAAGAATGAGAACTTCCTTACCGTGCCTTCAACTGTGAATTGACAATAATGGAAGAACCGGTGGCCGAAAAGAAAAAAAAAAACACTTTCGATTGAATCCAACATTTTTAAAGATTCGTCGTATCGTTGAATTATTTATTCAGAGAACAACGGAGTTAGCAGCTCAAATATAACTGAATAAATGATAAACGGTTGAATTTGAAGATAATTAAAGGGATTTCAAAAATATCTTTGATCGGACCTAGTAACCTTTTAAAGCGTGAAATCTTGATGAATTAAATTTTATCACTTTACGAAGAGATTATAGGGTCTTCATCTGATTTCTATCCAATTTTCCTATCTCCATGTTCTGGAGACTTTGAAGTAAACGGTACGTCCATTTATATATCCGTAGCTCACAGTAGGTAACTAATGTACAGGCATGTTTCATACGTGTGTATGAAGACGGATAGGGCGCCTGTGTTCTAAACCGCAATCGCATAGTAGCGATGACGATCCGATAGGGGTTAAACAACCCCTCCTACTTCTTCCCTTTTATCGAGTGTACATGAACAGCGTGTAGAGCAATCACCCACCGGATGGGGTGGTAAATGTGACCGGGGGTTACTGCTTGATGCTCCTTTTAAGGCACCCTGCACCGCCTCCTTATACATGCTATATAGATATACATTTTACCTATAACACATTTACAGGCTTTATTTCTATATAATGCACTTGGCCACGTATGCTTATGAGGCTCGATCCTGAAGTGTCTAAATATATAAGCGCTTTCAAGCTGCTGGAGTCTATTGAACTTTGGTCACACAATTATATACTCTACTACGAAGAAATGCAATCAACGTAAAGAAAAAAAATCTATCGTTGTTTTGATTTTTTGGTTTTATTGATATTTCGCGTTTGCAAAAACACAATCTATTTTGTATTTTTACACTCATTATATGGGTCTTGGACAAAGGTTATTTTTCCTCAAGCTCAACCGCAGCTTCATTTATATAGTTGACTTGGCTATAGTTGAATGAACGATGCATTGTCATTAAAATGAATCATGGAATCTTATTGACGCTTTGAATATCAATTGGAAAGCGTATGTTGAAACAAGTGTTGCCTTCTGATGACAAGAATTTGTCTTTGCCTGATAGTTATTAGAGTGGGAACGAGTGCAAAAAATAGCAATGTCGAAAATCGTTGCTGGTTGCCTCCTGGAGGTACAGAGATTCTACCTCATACAAGAAATTACTGACTTTTCGTTTTTGCCTATGGATTATCTTCATTTTCTGCCACCAGGAACTAGAGTGAATTATTTTTGTTACATAAAAGTCGTTTTCTATGACATGTTTCATTATCCTTATTCCGCGGTATGGAAAAGCACGTTTGGAAGGAGCCATGAAATGAACATTGTTTCAGTATTTTTAAATGACAAGAGAATTTAATGTGAAAATTCGTGTGAGACGAAAATTAAGAGATAATTATGCTGCTGGGAAGGTTTGGAAGCAAATCATCATTTATATTTTGTATGCTGCAATAATTCTGTGCGATTAGGGGAGTGTAAAAAATGATGCATTATTCAGGGAAAGTATAATTATAAGTTCGGAGACTCGTGCGGGCTGAATTTATGATCGATTCCGCTGCCTGCGTCATGCATTTCGGAATGTTCATTAGATTAATTGAAGCAACGGAATTGGACAAACTGATATATAATTGGTGCGAAATTTCGTGCTATGTAATTACTTATAAATTTTCATTAGCAAATGTTTATAGGGCGAAATAACTTGTATAATATTTTTGATGATTTTCATTTTATATTAAATCGTAGAAACTCCGATGAAAATGAAATACTTGTACGTTCTATCTCCTCGATCATATTATTTTGAAAGGCGTCCAGTATTTTCAAATAAAAAAATATTTTTCTGTACAAAAACTTAAAAACCGTCAAGGTTAGATTAAGAATGCAAGCTCGATTTGAATTTAAGTTTCGAGATGGCCAGTCAGTTTGTCCTTTGAATGCTCTCGTTAAGAGACTTCTCCTTTGGTAATTACAAATTCATGAGTGGTGGCTCTAAATAGAATAAGACGATCGAAATATTGTCCTGGAAAGGACAAGGTTCCACTGCTCCGAAGCACGTTAACTTGCTGAACAGCTGCGGGTACTCAAGATAGTCCAACTCCGTTTTCGATTGAATAGAATATTCAATTCGAGTTGCTCAAATACTCATGTTGCCCCGTCAGTATCATTGCATTTGCGAGTGGAATAACTACAACTTGGACTCCGATGGACTTGGATGAAAAGTTCTGTATATAGGAACAAAAATATCAAAACTTTTCGGGGAATGCGAATCGAAACCATTGGTTTTCTACGTTCGATCTTCATGGGTCGCGAAAAGAGTTCATCGTAATGGTTGAGCCAATCTTAGACCTTCATAGATTAAAGGTTGATCACCAAACCGATCGATGTTGGAATTGAGTTATAACACTTCGCCCGCCTCGATATATTGATCCGGTATTGGAGAAAAATTCTGTACGAAAAATTGTGGTCTACTTTTAATATCTCCTTTTCACCAAGAATATTCATAGAGCTTCTTCTTCGCTTCGGAGCGGAGCTTAAAGCGTAAATTTGCCTGCAGGCGAAAGCTCAAGGGGCCGCGTTGACAAATGAAGTGGATACAAAAGTGAAGCTGATGCACGAACTCTGGATGAATTTCTAGTGCTTCGTACGTCAGCAATGTACATCGAGGTCCCGCCGTCTCGACGGCGAACTTCCCAACTTCTAAAATTTCAGCAGAATGCAGTTACATGTTGATGAAGAGGAGAAGCATAGCGCGCCTAATGTTAAGGCGAAATTAACTTCACCATGGTCGCTAAAAACACCCACATAAAATCTAGACACTATCTTTCCGCGCATACACCAGTATTCTGAATTGACCTTACTTTCGTTATCGATATTATTTGAAAAAAATTGCCAAATTACCATTACAGTAATAATTACTTTGATAACAAGATCACTTTTTCTGTGCAAATTGTGAATTTTCATTAAAAGGAAATTAAATTTTGTATATTTCCATGAAAATTTACATGTTGCAGAGTAAAAATCATCGAAAATTTAATGTGTGTCTAAGTTGGATTACCTCAATTTCCTAAAAAGTACTAGCACCATCCTTAATTAAACTGATTCGGTTAAGACCATCACAGTGTGAAAGAGAAAAAGAGATGGCAGATGGCTGGTGGCAGGGCATGGGATCGAGGAAATGAGAGTAGGGATGGGGAACAGAGATAGAAAGAAAAGCAGAGAGAAAAAGCGACAGGCAGAGAGAGAGAGAGAGAGAGGGAGAGAGAAATGTGTGTGACGACAACGGCGGCCCGGATGGACACACGCACGGCGCAACGGTGTATAATCCGCGCATTCCTACAGAATGGAATCACCGCGTGCGCGTTGCGTACGCACTCACGTAACTCTTCGCTCTGTATTTGTGTATATAAAGACAAATACTATCTCGTTTGTTAATACGATATAGGTATAGGCTACTTAAATACTCTTGGATGGTATAGTTAGGTAGACCCTTTTATGTATCAATATACATATATATATAGGGGATAAAAAGAAGAGTGCGGAAGCCCTCTCTTCGGGTATTACACCCATTTGCTCCCACCTATTTTCTCTTTCTCTTTTATAGTCGTGATCGCATTCTTTCTTATTTTTTATTTTTCTCTATATGCTCTCTATGGTTCGCCAGGCGTTTAGCGATAAGCGATCCGAAACGACGGCCGAATTACTGCTGTTGCTGCTGCTGCTGCTGCTGCGAGTGTCGCATCGAGATATCTCTGGTAGTGCGACGTATAACGAGCGTGTAATGAACCTGATGATTTACGTGCTAAAGGAAAATAGACTCTACAATTGATTTTGGATATTTCAAAGCTATTATATTTTCGAGGATATTTTCGTAATGCGATTGGTAGCAACTTGTGTGCATGGTTAGATAGAAATAATGGAAGATTCGGTGCTTTGTTCCGTTTGAAGCTATCGTTTGGTGATTAAGACGTTATTTCTTTACAACGATCCAGGACATTGTTTCAATAACTTTCATTTTTTTTTAAGAATTATTGATCTATGCTGCTTTATATAAACTGTATTGCTTATCGTGACTTATAAGGATCGGTTCAGAGCATACAAAACAAGCTGACCCTCATTAAGACCGGATCAGTACTTCAACTCTCTTCGTTCTTGACAAGTAAAATCGAGTTTCCGGAGTATTTCGGAGTTTTCGGAGTATGCATATAACAAGTTCTCATACATTAATTCTAATGCTAAGCTCTTGGACATTCGCTTCCATTTTCAAAGTTTCAAGCTCGATGTATTTTCACTTATTTCTTAATAGTGCTTTCAGATAATTACGTGACCTGCTCAGTTTTTGGGGATAATACTGTGTATTGTACTTATACTTATGGTTTACTTGACTTGAAACATTTTGGTATTGGCGAATTCAACAATCGCAGTGTACAATAGTATAAGCAAGCAGAAAACAGAGTAGGAAATTCTCTCAAAAGATTACTTTTTATGCTAAAATACACTTAAGGGTTTAATGGAAGGAAATTTCGGATTTGATTGGAACAGAAAGTTAGAAAATGTGAAGTTGGTATCTAAATTCAAATTATTAGCTATACTATTATTCAACGGGAGTGTAAATCAAAGGAAAGACGTGCTTTGTAAAACTGACAACTTTTAGTAGAAATCTATTTGACATTAGTCATCGCTTGATACTTACAATGAAAATTCTCATATTTACAGAAAGAAATTTTGTTTATCTAATCGATGATAATTATAGACAGCCACGTAATAACTTTATAGTTTTTGTTCTGGTTTCCATTATTGATGACTTGTTATTTTAAAGCAAACATACACCCCGACCCGTGTGATCGAAAAAAAAAAACTACATTACTTACACCTCAATGCAAATTGCTGATGAATGTCCACATTGAATGGCATAAGGATTATAATTGTACTCATGATTTGTATTTATAAGGCTCGATTTGAGGATAGATTTAAAAAGTTACGATGAAAATGAAGATCCTGAGGAAAACGAGGGAGAAGAAGAAATAAAAACAAATGTGCAAGAAGTAGAACGCACACGTGGCCCCACACGCGTGGTTCACAACGAACAGAGACAGAGATAAAGGGGAACCAGACCAGTAGAGAAAGAGTGAGAAAGAGAGAGACAAACAGAGCAAAAAGGGTAAAGATCAAGGATCTAAGATCGTAAGAGCAAAGGAGACACACAGTGAGAGACACGAAAGATTAACGTGAAAAAAAAACGTAAAAACAGCGTATATAGAGGAAGCAAAAAAAAGATGAATGAAAGAGAGGAAAAATTCGAAGAGGCGCCTCGCGATAGCCGAAGGAGGTGACGAAGGAGGTGGAGTCAGAATGACGACCGAGAAGAGGTGGTGGAGCGAGGAGGGGGGGGGGGGGGGGGGTTGTTGCTGCAAAACTTACGGAGGAGCGGTGGTGGAGAGTAGGAAGAAATAACTCGTCATAAGAAGGAGCGACAAAGATAGAGGAATGGAGATAGACAGAGAGTATAAGAGCCAGAGAAAAACGAAGAGAGGGAGAGAGAGAGTAAGAGAGTCTCGTACTCGGGGAAGTCTCTTCGTTAAAGCTGATAGATCGTTCCCAGCTCGCACCCGAAGCCAAACGTGTCTGCATTGAGACTCTTTCGAAATGTGTTTCTCTCGAGAGTATCACCTTTAATACCAAACTCAGGACAGCACACGACGACGAGGACGACAAACTTTTTTCTTCTACTACTTACTACGACGGATACTACGTTTTTTCTTTGTCTTGATATTCGTTTTTTTCGTCACCGTTTCTCTCTTTCTCTCTCTCTCTCTTTCTCTTTCTTTTCCCTGAGCTGTTTTTTTTCTTCCGCACCTCTTATAACCGAGCTCGTAACTATACATCGGACCTCGTAAGTGCCACATGGAAAAGAAGTGTCTGCAATGAAATTTTCATGTGACGATGATGGTCAACTCATCAATTATTATCGCTTTTCAAGTTTCAGTTGTATGATACGTGAAACGCGCAAGAACAAGTTTGCGTATGTTTGGTAGTTTACTGGAGTTGAAGAAAATTAATTATATTTCTTCTGATGAAATCCTAATATTATCTTTGGAAACGTCATTTAAATGCAACGAATTTTTTCCATAAGTTTAAAAAATTCAGTATTCGGCTTGATGATTGATACTTGGAAGCCAATCAAATCATTCGTGATTACATCCAGAAAAGCACAAAGTTGAAAGACATCAAAACACTATTCCAACCTTGGAAGAAGATGCAAAGACGTGTAAATTAGAAAGTGTGCGAGAAAAAGAGAGATCGAGAACGAGGAAGAAAAAAGAAAATAGACAGATCGAGAATGTTCTCGAAGCATCAGGGCAAGAATTAGAGAACGAGTTAAAAAGATGAAGAAAAAAGGGCGTAGAAACGGTAGTTGAGTGGCTCGCCAGTAAGAGAACCCAAAAGTGACGCACAAGTAGAGACGGAATGAAGAGAAACGAAAAAAGGACGTAAGGAAAAAGAAAAAGAGGCAGAGATAGAGAAAGAGAAAGAAAAAAAAAGAAAATAAAGTAAAGAGGGTGGAGGCGCCGAGAAACAGCCGTAAAAAGGAATCCCAAATTACAGGCCAGTTGAAATTGCTGGGTTCTTCTCTTCCTCTCCAGCTCCAGCTTCGAGCTCGTCCCTTTAAATATATACATACGTATCCCTTGCTTACCTTCCGCAGGTTCTCCCGCCTTCCATCTTTCACCTTCTTACGATTCTCTGTCTCGGTTCCTTCTTTTCTTTACCTTCCGGAGCTTCCTCTTTCGTTGAGATCTGTACAGTATTGCATTCATGTATATAGATAGCAAATTGATGTTCTGTGATAACGTTGATTGGTAGACTTCCCTCCTGCTTTTTCTCTCGATATAGAGCTTTCTTACAGCTCTTTTCTTATTAATACAGATTTTTGTAATCGCTTTAAATGTTTACCACAATAGAGCACTTCGTAAAATAGTGTCGATTACGAGGAATGGTCCTGTACAGATAACGTAACTTTTATTATTAACCTTTCGGCTGCACATCTATTTTCACCGCCGATTTCTAAACCCTTCTGTTTCTCCGGTTTGAAGCATCCGATTTTGATTCATCGCGAGCGACTCTCAAACTCCTAAATGTGACTTAATTATTGTTCATCATTAAAGTTTTGCACCAGTTTACTGCTGAAGTTTTAATTCAATTTGATTGAATACGAGATCATCTAAAACTGACAGAATACACACCGCTCGGGGAAAAAAAATAAAATGAAACGAATATTTGTTACGGCAGTTTTATCGTCAGGCCGAAAATTTGACTCCCTGATCATTGTATGAAAACTTTTGGCAAAATATCCTTATGATGTAAAAACCAATGGATCAATGGAAGAAATCATATTATGAAGTATGAAGTTGAGAGTTTGAGAAATATAGACCAATGTTTATCATTAATATTCTCCGGAAATAAAATAATTTAAATTATTCGAACACCTAATCATTTTTTTACTCGACTTTGTAATATTTTGCTCTGTAAATGAGAATTCTTTAAAGAAAAATCTGTAGAAGCGTGTAAAGTTTTCGTAAAACATGTGAAATTTGCGGAGACGATTGTCTTAACATATTTTTTTCGACAGTATTGCAAACACTTAACAATCTTTCCATTAGTATCTGAAGTCAGTTTTTATCTTTCTTGAGAGCGATTAAGGAGGGGAAGGAGAAAGGAGATGATATATGTCTAAAGGTTGCACAGTGGATGATCTACAGAAGCAAAAAAATTTCATCCCAGTATAAAATTAAGGATGGGGGTAGATGAATGAATTTTGTTGTTTTGTTTTTCGTGTCATGAGTGTCTTTGAGTGCATAAGATGTATTTGCCTTTAAAATTTCATTATGTCAACTTGAAAGCTATGAAAGTTCTGCGTCCTGTGGCATAACTAGGGGGGGTGAATAGGATAATCATGATGAAATTATAAAGGTTCTTAAAAACATAGGGCAACCGAACGAAATGAACAAACATTAACTAATTTCAGAAGATAGTAGAATTGTGAAGAATGTGGATGAAAATAATGTAAAAGGTTATAGAATAAAGGCCTTTTCATTTACTAAAAAACGGGTTTAATTCAAAGACATTGAGTTTTTTTTTTGATTCTAGTAAAATTCATTCGATTAATTGAACAAATCAATGCAGTTATACTTGGACAAAACTGAAAATTAGTAAAGTTTTATAACAAAGTGCAGCAATTTCGTGAGAGGGTTTGTACGAGGATGTGAGGATGAGAACGGTTAGTGGAAAGAACGATATGGGGGAGAAGAGAATTAACCATTAATGTATGATGATAGTCTGGACGTATATCTAGTGGAGTATGTTGTGTATAATGGAGGCCAGAGACTCGAACGAGGAGAGTGCCAGAGACGTGCCTCGTGTTCGGAGTGGCCTCTATATAGCTATCACTGGCTGGTGTGCTTCACGAGCTAGAATGTACATTGGTGTATATAACCCTACGAAATTTGACACCGAGATCCTGTCGTATGTGCCAAGGCCATGGACGTCGGGGCGTATGCTCATCACCCACACGTACAGCACACTGATACACGACACAAACAGATACGCCCTTATGACCATTGGAAATGCTCATGAATACTCGTATAATTGAAATAAACGCGACATAGGCCAACAAGAAAAATACTGAGACAGACCCAACGAAGCCCCTATTAGATGAATCTGTACTGGATTATGAGATCAATACACAATTCATGACTCGAAAAAATAACGACTCACCAGAAAAGAACCCGAGGAGATAAGTGAAAGTCCAGTCAATGTCCTCAATAAATAGGATTTAAGAAATTTTGATCACAATAAAATGCACGCGATACAACTACTTTTACTGAGAAAACTTTTCAATAAAACTGAAGCGGAGTATGGCATTTGCCTTTCGTACAAATTTCGATCAACAAATCTTTACTCGCAAAAATTCATTTGCAATCTAATATTCTGGCATATGTGAAACTCATTTTCAAATGTTTAAGAAATTTCATGAGTTGTATAAAAACCCGTTGAGGAAAGGCGTTTGGATTTGTATCGTCGCATATTATACACGACTTACGTGCTCCTACAGTCTCGCGAGTTCGTGATGTTTTGGCTGGTGACGTCATCACCCTTACCGAGAAACGACAACATCACGTACGAGAAAAAAATTCGGGCTGCTGCCAAGCCTCATATGTTGAAAAAACTTTCTTTTAAAGTACTTTTGATTTTTTTTTAGACACTTATTTCATTTTCGGAAAAAATCTAACTACGCTGAGCTCGAGAAATTGAATATATTCTAATAACTGTACAAAAAATGTTGAAATTATTTTTTAATCGTAAATCTACTATTGAGACATGCTATCGAGCTATTTACGGTTACTTCAATTACAAAAATCGCGATAATTGATCTTGCGAAAAATCCATCAAGTTAAATGAAAAATTGTGTTCTAATTGTTGAATCAAATGTGTCCCAACTCGTAGTATGCTTCGAGTGCTAAAAGGTGACTTCGTTGCATGAGGATTTTTACGGAAATTTTTCTTGACAGAAGGAGAGTGAATAATTGTGTATCTCTCGACAAAATGTTTCTCTAGTTGGATCAAGTGATGAGTTTCGACTCGAGAAGAACTTTGTGTCTGGTGCTAATAGGCTTTCAGTTGCAAACTCTCTATATCCCATTCCGTTAACGCGCGGCCACATTCAAATTTAACGGAGTTACAAACATCCACGAACATACATGGTCGATGTAAATTATTACGGTGTGACAGAAGTGCCTGACGGCGTAGCACCAACATGACCAATTTTCGATGTTAATGTGCCTCCTTAATTACAGATTTGTGCGTTCTATGTACGTTGTATCTTGCTGTTGAATGTACAAAATGTCTGCTCTGAATATGGCGGACGTTCCTGGTTCTCTACAATATGAGATATTTGCGCGATTCGTAATCGTATACCACACAGAAAACCGGATTTTGTTTGAACTGTAAATATTTTATCGGATACGTTCAACAAAATATTTACAGTTCTATCAATATCCGGTTCTCTATGCACGTGTACATAACTTTCTTTTGTACGCTATTCTCTCTCTTTTGTACCTTATATTTCCTGGCTCGATTTTGCTAAATTTTCAAAAAAATTTTACTGTTTTGCGTAGTTTTTTTTTGTGACAACAATTGGAAACAGGGGTCAACCAATGTAGTTGTCCAAGGTTTTTTCCCTGGGGTACGATATTATGACGGATAAATAATTTCATTTGAAAAAGTTGGGAACCTAACTCGCACGATTATTTTCACTAGAGTTACACAATATTTCTCTATCGAATAGTATGAACAAGTCAAACACAGAGATCAAATGGAGTTGTTCATTTTAATTGACAAGAAAATTGTTCCAATTAACAAGAGAATCGTTATACCTTATTAAATGTATAACGGCATCAATTTGGCCAGAGAAAAATGACGTATTTTCGCGACCATAGACCCTTACAATCTAGTTTTCAAAATGTGATCAAGGTCGCAAATGACCCCAATGGCTCTCCAGTATATTGGCTTTCGTTTTTGATAACAAAAGGAATGGTGGATGACGAAGAGAAATTTGGTGAACATTTAATGTTGAAAATTATATGAAACAGAGAAAAGTTTTTTGCTAGACAAAATTGGGTCGATTTTTAGCTCCATTTTAGGGATCTAGGATGTATAGAAACTTTTTGAAAATAGAAAAAAGATTAAATTTAACTTGGTGGATAAATATTCGGTTGTAAAAATGGACAAAAACACCATTCTTCTCATAGTTCCATGGATTGAGAAGTGATTGAAAAATCACTCTATTAGAATGAAATGATGAACACATAAGGACTTCTTTCTCAAGTGGTTCATTGCAAACCCGAATTGAAGCTACGGATAACTCTTGTTTTGTAAAAAGGAAGAAAATCTTGAATTATCGTGATGCTGGAGTTTTATTCATAAATTGAAGATAACGAGGATATCAATAACAATCATCAGCGTGCGAATCGCAATTCAGTGTAAAGCTCGTCAATTTACATTGGTTGCAGAGGGAAAAATAGTCTGGGCAAAGGGGGCAATCGGGAGACACCGAGAGATCGAGAGAGGGTAAAAAAAAGTGTCAGCTTGCGAGGGTGAATCCGCCCGGTTACATTAGTAGCAAGAGCTTCGAGAGTTTTCCGGTAAGGGCAGGCGAATTAATGACCACGTACACCCCAGAGCAAACGTGCCAAATCTCGCTCTCTTTCTCTCTTTCGTTCCACGTTAAAACTCTTCCTCATACACTAGAAGCTCGCTACACATAAATATACGCGTACATATGCATATATCCATATTATTCGCATATATATAGGAATATGCATGCCACGAATGACTCGATTGCTCGTCTGTGTACGCTCGCGGCGAGACATGTTTGTTTCCGGCCGTCTGCTCGCAGGGAAAAGCACCGTGGCTGATATATACACATTCGTACGTATAAAATCTACGAGGTTTGGGGATGAAACCACAGAAAAATTAGTCCCTTTTGTCCCCTTTTACTCTTTCGGAATTCGTTTTTTATTTTCTTCTGTTTATTCCTGGATCGTGAGAGATGCAAGATGAGTTTTTCGACGGTTTCTCACGTGGGGGGGCTCGTGGGAGGGGAGTGGTCGTAACACGCGTTGGCGTTGGTGCTACAACGACGACGAGAGTAAAAGAAAAAATATATAAAGAGACGAAGCAAATGCTCGAGAAGCAGAGAGATGAGAGAACCGAAACGAATAGAGAGACATTTTATCTCACTCTTCCACATCCACATTTCTTTCTTGTTTCTTTTATTATCACACACGGTTCTATGGAGTCGAGACTAACGAGAAGGAAGTTTTCAAGCGTAACGAATCCCGAATTCGAATCTTGCTCACTTCTTTCCTCTCGATCTTTTTCCCTCTTGTGGTTAAGGTTACATGGTTTTATATACACCTATATAGATTTCATCGTAGAAAAAAATCACGAGCCCCATCCCAGATTTTGAGGATTGAAAATCGCTGTATTGCACGCTGAGAATCATTAGAAAAACATCGACAACTTTTTCTCGGCGTAGTACTCTTTTCGTATCTTCTAACTGTTCTTATACTTTTTGTTGGGCTCGAAGAGAGCACACTCTTTGGCAGCTTTTTTCATTTTATCCTTTGATTCTCAGGGCTCATCAATTTTCTTCTCGCCATACCGATTTCTTTTTTTATGCTACATTATACATTTACTATTGATTATACAAGGCGATGCTTGTAAATGCCTCATTATTACGTGTTTGATTGGAAGACTTCATTTGATCGTGGACGTCAAGAAAATGTAACTGCTATGGTTTCGATTCTGTCATAAAATAGCCGTTATTATGATGTGTATTGTTTTTATATTTAAAATTGTTTACACATTCAAGTACTTGCATCAATCATATTACAAAATCTTTTGCAATAGTCGTTAATGTTGCCCCGATCCGAGTAAAGACAAGACAACATTGAGGAAACTCTTTTTCTCATTAGTCTGACGAATTTTACGATCTCGGATGTAAGGATAAGTGTTGAATTGTTTAATAATTTATTCACTCATACAAACGCACCGTCATTTTATGCATCTCTTTTATGTATAAATTGATTCAACATATGTACATAAGGAATCGTTGAGTGGGCGTATCAAGGCGTATGCCTTTGCGTACGATAGTTTGACGCTACTATGATTTTACCATTTGATGAAAAATCGTTTCTTTTCTGAATTCTAACCCAATTTCCTCAATATGTAATATTACGTTCAGATTTTCGATCGATTTTCTTCAACAAAATGATTTGTTTGTTTTTGATTTGTCGTTTTTTTCCATCCCTCTCGATAAATGACGACCAATCAATGTCGAATAAAATAATTTTCTGTACAGAATTGAAGAACTCCACAAGTTTTTCCAAATCAATTGAAACACTATATTTGTTCTGTTAGTATACTATGCTTTTCCCCGGTTTCCTCTTCACTGACACTTATATTTTTTGGTTGTCCGAAGTATTTGAGTCCCGTAGAGATGACAATATGAAAAAAAAGATACAAAGGAAGAGTGAGAGAGAGAGAGAGAGAGAGAGAGATACAAAATGAATTATTGTGCCACCAGATTATCACTCGAGAAAATATTATTAATGTGGATACTAAAAAATGAGAAATGATCGGGTTCGTCAAAAAGGTGAGAACGTACTACTTCGAAGATCTCGTCGATTTCTCATAGCGAAGAATAAAAATCGCCATGTAATATACCGATAGATCTGTACAACAGGTATATATACAGGTATATAATAATACACGGATTTATACTAAGTATATAACATGACGATATGTATATGTAATGTGTATGAGAAGCATCAGGGTGTGACGCTTTGGGTTGCTTTTCTGTTGCCCCACTTGAGAACTCACATTGCACACTCACGACTTGTTGTGCATCGTCGCCGCCATTTTGAAAGGGTTTTACGACGGTCACACATATACCCATATACCTGTACATAACATACACTTCTTTGTATTCTTGGTTGTATGGGGCAGCGTGAAAATGGATTATGCGAGAGTCGGCATATTCCTCTCAAACGAGCTAGAGTTTAAACTATAGTTTGAGCAAATATATATAAAGTTGTAAATGCTTTTATGTATCTCGATTCAAACAACATATGTATACATCTGCCGTAAAGTACAATATATCGAGCAAAAGAAAACTGTTTTGTTGATAAATAATGACGATTCGTCAAAATATATTTCTCACTATTAAAAATTTGATGATCATAAAAGATTAGTCGGTAGACCTAAAACGTGTATTTTATTAATGAACGTTTCATTTCACGATCAATATGTTTTCTGCTCTATCATATACGATTCATTGATCAAAAAGCTTCTTGCATCAAGTTAACAGTAAGTTAGTTTACACTTTGCTCCTGTTAGTTACACTTTAAATCGTAACTTTTCTTACGGTTTTCTGCGTAAGGCAAATCCGTAGGGAACACGATAAATTCGTTGAAAATATAGTTCTTTCGGTGCTGAAAACATTTTAAACGTTCTTACCCAGTCATTTCTTGCTATAAAAAATTGTTGGAAAAATTTTAGATCGAGGAGTGGCTTGAATCTCATTCGAGTCGTCCGAGCTTCTGTCCCCGCAGACCGCTTTGTCTATCCCTTCCTAACAGACGGCGCAACCTTCTTAACATTTTTGTTCGGATAGTTGTATCGCCGAGACAATGGCGTCTTCCACGTACGATCCTGTCCTGAACGCTCTTGCTGAAGGATTTTTGTACCTTGCCGCCTCTCATAGTAGTCAAAATTTCCAACACTAAAGGTTATTTTTCTATAAGCTTTTCTTTTTCATTTTCCCATAGAAATAGACCGTTCAACAGTGCTGTGAGATCATTAGAAAATTAGATTCTGAAGCATTTTCTGATGTTCTAATCGAAGAGCCCCTTAAAAATAAAACCTGTTAGAAATGTCATAATCGTGGATTGGAATTTCATCAAATTTGTTCATCTATGTGGCAATTGTTCTAAATGAAATTGAATGAACATGAACTTGGAAAGAACGCGGAAAGACATTTCGTAGTACATTGCCTCAAGAGCGCTGGCTCTTTTTTTATTGTATCTTGTCGACAAGATGAAGTCTTGATTCTCACGAGTGCGTATGATGACTTGTCGGAAAAATATGAAAATAAAGGCAGGAGATAGATCGATAGAGAGAAGGAACTAGTGGAATCAGGATTTTGGTACTTTCACCGTATATACGTCAAATATGATACAAGTTCGCTCAGTTATGGTATAGAGAGAAACGGTTTATGTGGACTCGCGGAGCGAGATCACCTCGCGAGTGGCGCGCTCACCAAGGGGGCGCCAGTTGCCTAGCGACGATGCAACCCTCGTCCGCGTTTCAACCACCATCCAACCCCCTTTCTCCTCTATTACCACCCCCTTTGCCGCTCTACGGTCGAGGGAACGGGTGGCGAACGTTTCTGGGCTTTCCGCTACCACCCCTTGCAACGTTGCGCCTCCGCTGCGACCATCGTTCTCTTCAACCCCTCCCTTCCACCGGCTCCTTTGCTTTCTTCTTCGCTCTTTCTCTTTTTCATTCTCTCTCTCTCTCTCTCTCTCTCTCTCGCTCTTCATTCTTTCTCTCTCAGTTCTCTCTCTGCTCGCTCTCTGTTCATCTGCCATAACCTCCACTCTATAAACCCGACCCGATCGTTCGACGTTCGCTCACATCCACTTGCACGCAGATGTGGGTGACGAGCTTCGACACAAAAAGCTAGGAATAGGTGTGTAGGGGTCAGGTCCGTTTTCGAGACTTTTTTTCTGTACATATATATAAATCTAGTAAAGCCTTTATATACATGGTGACTTTTCTCTAGCATACATCGAGGCAAAATTCACATTGTTTTCACCGTATGTGTGTTCCTCACACCATTCTTTATGATCCCCATCATCTTTATCTATCGTATGGCCAGTGAATTCTGTCACGGAAAAGTTCAAAGTTAAGCATTTTATGGAAATGACTGTTGAAGCAGGAAGAAGCAACACTTCAGCAAAACTTTTGGACAACGGAATCTCGGAAAAGAGTTGAAGACCGGTGTGATTAGGTATCGGTGGGTTCATATTTTTAGATGAGATTTCACATTCAGATTTTAATGCATGATGAATTTGAAAAAATTATATTTGTGAAAAATATCGATGCAAAAAAAAATTTTTACGTCCGGTTAAGTTTGGCATGCGAGCTCTGAAGAGAAACGAACGTGTGCGACGATATCAATACGCGTGACGAGAAAACAGTGAAAAAGTGTATTTTTGGTAGTCTAACACTTTATATCTCTTTTTTTTTTTATCTTACTCTCGTTGACACTGTTTTGTTGGACTAGCCTGATAGTGGCTCTGGCAGTAGCGTTTTAATTACAATCTTGTAGTGGACGCGAACCCAGGGTGAGCAAAGGCAGAACGTTGAGCTCAGTTACCGAGTGACCCGGATAGATTCATGCAAAAAGACAGGCCGAGAGAGAGAGAGAGAGAGAGAGAGTCACAAGGGTGAGGGAGAAAGGAAAGGGAGGGCTTTCATACGAACGAAGCTCTCACAGTTTTTCCACAGTGAAATCATGGGGACAGCGAATAGATAGGACGCGAGAGAGCTGCAAACGGATGATATATCTCTGTAGCATCGCAGGAAGACAAACAAAATGAAAAGAATAAAACTCATATTGCCGTTGGCATTTCAAGTATAATTTCCGGTTCATAGCCAATCTTTTACTCGATCGCTCTGGAATTTTTCTGACGCGAGAAATAAAAAACATTTATTTGTAAATATTTCAAACGTTTCAGAACAACACTTTTTACGATTATTTACAAAAACTGTTCTGTCGAATGTTCTTTATCATAGTGTCATCACTAATTTGCAAAACTTTTGGTATACAAATGCTGTTCAACTTCCCGAAAAAGATTAAAATACAAATTAAAGAGAACTAACAAAGAACGAAAACGATGACTCGCACTGGCTGATTCCATTGAAAGTGTATCCCAAAATATATTTATAATATTACTGATCCTCCGGCAATTGACTTTGATTTTTATTTACGGAATTTAGTACCTCGTGATCATCGGAATAAGGATTTCAACAGTTTTAACCTATAGCCCAGTCATAAAATTATTTATTTGTGATAAAATAAACATGAAACATGGCGACATTCGAAAGCGTGATTGGTTGAATTATTTCGTCAACAACATGCTTTTTAAATACTACAAGATACTATTGTTTTTGACGAACGTACTAATTATGCCGCATATTATCATTAGAGTCTCCCTTTCCTCTAGCTGAATCCAAATCAATTTGCAAATGTCGGTTTCAATGACAATTCAGCGGACGTTCAAACATAAGATGAATTTTCAATCGTGGTTATTCTTAGCATCCGGTGTATTATTTAAGTCAATTGTGTGGAAGCAAAATTCTGACATAAACGGAAATGTGTCTGTGACAGGCTATTCAAATTTTAGACTAAAATGCTATTCGTCGCAGCTGCTCTGGACTTGGCAAGCGTTTAAAAAAGATAACGTAACATCAATGGAGACAATGTATAGCGTGATTAAGTAACGTCGATCGTTCATTGAATTTTAGACAATTTAACAAAAGTAGACTTGATCGGATTCCAACCCTCCACAACTGAGGGCGTATCATGAATTGCTGTGGCAGATTTCTGACGCAAAGTTCTCTGCGAGATACGCACGAATGTATCTTGCTACAACGCATTGGAACCAGATTCTACAGATGCATACACCATGACGTGATATTTTTGCCCACGTCACAAAATGATTTTTTTAATTGGCGCACCGCAACGGATGCGTCTCCCGATGTCGTGAAATGTTCCTGGAACCATCGAAAAGACGAAGTATTGAGCATATTTTAATTGTTTTCTATTTATTTTCATAATTATTGTTGGCAAACACGTGCGAGTGAACGACAGAGTCCTGATGTTCAGAGTCGAAATCGTTGGAAAGATTTGTGTAGAGGGGAATGCAAAATCATAAATATATCTGAAGTTTCGTTAATCTCGTAGCAGAAATCATCCGAATGGGAAATTGAAAGACGCCAACGGCTGGGTTTTTAATAATCTGTCATGCAAAATGTAGTGTGATCAAAGTTCAGATCAAATCTTATTTAGATCAAAGATCAAGATTTACTTTTGTCAGAAAGTTCGATTGAAAAGTAGTAGTTTCGTTTGATGGTAAATGGACGAGGAATCCATCGTTATTATATAGTTGGTTTCATTATAATTATGCAATTCTCATATAAGAATCGATTCATTAGAATTGACAGTACTTGGATTCAGGAAGCGGTTACATTACTCCATTGGATTTCATAATTATTTGTGTGATTCTTATAAAAAAGTAAGTAATTGTCATTGCTATGTTGTCAGTGTTGTCACTTATAAGCCTTTTTGATTGAAGAAATGTAGAAAAAGTGAGATCCTCAGTGTATTATGCGGTAACGCATTTTAATTCTCCTTTATAGTCGAGTGAGCAGCTCGTAAACGCAAAGTAATTTTTTCTCTTTTCCTATCTCTTTCCCTCTCGTTCTCTTCTTTTCTCTCGCACTTTTTCTCTCTTTGGAACTCCTACGCGAGCTGTAACCTACAGAGAAACATAACGTGCACCAACAACCAGAGAGGATCAAGGATCAAGGATCCTCAGATCAGTTTTCCACAGACTTTCACCGCTGCCTGTTTCGCTCATTCTGAATAAATAATCGGCTCTTCAAGCTTGATATTACTTTAGTTTAGTAGATAATATATTTAAATATGCGTTCTTCGTATAAAACATAATAAATGCATTTACATTTTGGGATCTAAGATCAGAAGCAATAGTTCTAGCTGTTTACTTGAAAATGTGAGCTCTGTTATGACCATATTATTATGAGAGCTGGTGAAGTCATTTTTTTTTTCTTTTAAATCAATATTTTCAATATTTCGCCTTACCAATCGATCTAAAGGGCATATGTTACGTAATCTAGTAGCTTAAAATGTGATCTAGTTTTCCGGGGACCTATTAGAGATCCAGCTAAAGTCAACTGAACTATCAGTTTCACAATAATAAGTTATACACTGTCTGTGTTATTATTTGGAATAAAGTAAGATATTTACGGTTTATCTTCCACGGGTATTTATCAGTCTAAGTTTGTCGATTCTATCGGAAAAACTGAATACACTGATAATCAGATTATCTATATGCTTTGCCATTGGTTAGTTCCCCAATAGAAAAAAGACATTGGTATCGATAGTTTACAGGTAAAACAAAAATAAACCAGAAGAATGAGAGGACATTTTGTAGCGAATATACTATTTAAGCAGGTGAACAAACAACGATTTATCAGCACACTGATCCGAGATCGTGAGTTTGAAACAAGTAACATTGTATAGTTTCCACAACTACAGGTTATTAAATCAATTTTTATGGGTCCTGCGCCTTATGGCTTACTACAATGTTCCCAAAAGACGTCCAACAATGACAGTAATATACATGAACCGTTTCAACGTTCCAGAATATCTTGTAGCTTTTTAACCCTAGTTCGGAATACCCGAATCCATTAAACGATGTACCGAAAAATGTGGTCGTCCTCACAATGGATCTATCGGAAAAATTAATCTTACAAATGCTTTCAAGAACGTTGACGTGTCTAAGAAACACCCGAGACAG
Source organism: Campoletis raptor (assembly GCA_948107755.1). Lineage (NCBI taxonomy): Eukaryota > Metazoa > Arthropoda > Insecta > Hymenoptera > Ichneumonidae > Campoletis > Campoletis raptor. Next base: position 18,404,452 of record OX403622.1, read on the forward strand.
GTTTACTTAGCAGAGGGAAAAGTAAGGGATGAAGAGAAAAAGAAGAGCAGCGTGTGCATACGCGGTTGTCCTCGTCCCTTAGTCCGTCGCGATATATTCGAGAGCGAGGGAGATGAGATGCGGGCGTCACTCGTGCCGCGGCTGCCAAAGATCTTGGTATTAGAGTTCGCTTCTCCACACTATATCCCTTTACCACACGTTCGCGCGAATATAAAAAACGAAAAAAAAAAAAATCAAAGAGAAAAACATGAAGAAAAAAACGCAATTTGGCCCGCATGGTTCTTTTCGAACCGTGCACATATGTGTGTGTGTGTGTGTGTGTATACATAAAGGCATATATTTGCAATATGCTGCCAAGAAGAGAAGCACATACGAGAAGCCCGATTATTCTATATATTCTTTCTTGCCTCTCTCTTCCTCCTTTTCCTTTCGTTCTGGGTATTACGTCCACAACATCATTTCCATACCCTATATAAATGTATGTGCATCGGTAGATATATAGTTTTCACCGTTCTCTGGCTCTCCCCCTTCAATCGTGCAAGGGATGATGAACCACGAGGCCGGTTCCACGGAATGCTGAGTCTAGCGTAAAAGCGTAGCTGTGGTAGTTATTCCCCGGTGTGTCTATCGTCCTGTATTTATCTATCTCTTTCTATTGCTCTCAGTGTGAGAGAAACCGCGTGGGTGTGAGTGAAGCCTTTTCCCATCCCTCGTTTGATCGCATCGTATCCTCTCTTTTCACTCTTTCTCTCTTACACTCTTACACAGTCTTTGTCTACTCCTCTTCCTTTTTTCTCTTCCTCACGATCTTGCGCTCTCCCTTTTTCTCCCTCTCTTTTTCTTTTTCTCCTAGTCTCTCTTTCGTTCTTTCTCTCTCTCTCTCTCTCTGTTTCCTTCTTTTTCTTTACATCTAATTTGATGTATCTCTGTTTCTCTCAAACGCTCTTATATTTTCGAACATATTCTCCGCTCGAGGCTCTCCCTAGCTATCTTTCTTTATCTAATTCCACGTCTCTCTTCCTCTCGCCCTTTCATCTTTCATCTCTCTCGACATCTCTTGGACCCTCCTTCTTCTTCTCATCTTTCGCTGTCTTCTTCTCTTTGTCTGATTTTATCTTCGTTTCTCTTGCTTTCTCTTTCTCATTTACACACACACACGCACATGCACACATACACACGAATGAATGTAAATATATACACATATATGTACAATTTTGTGTCCGTGTTTCACATCTCTCTGCTCCCGCGCGCTTCTCCACGTTCAGACTACATGTCCCTCTCCTGAATCCGCCTATATATATCTCTTTCTCTCTCTTCTGGCCCACGGCTCTCTTGCCGCCACCGCAAAGGGTTCTCATTTTGTTTACATTCGCAGTGGCAAGTCTTGTATTGCTCTTCAGGTATATTATATATTATTAATATATGTATGAATTATTTCTTTCGCGTATGCGTTTTTCAGCGTGTGCATATTTTCATATATTTTTTGAAACAAGCTACTGGCAAACAGAAAGGCATAATTCATGCAATATTGCATATCAGAACGGAGGTCATACACCTCTTTGTCTGTTGGTGGTCTACACTCCGATTGACCATGTTGATCAGAACTCAATGACGGTTCGATACTTTGAATACTCGAACAAAGAACTTAACGATAGTTTATTGATGATAAATATTCATTTAGGTGATTAGGTTGGCTAAATTTCCAAATGATGAACAGTAACTTTGGCTTTTACGCCACTTTCTCTCTGTTTCAACGTTGCATTTTTTGTTTAATTTTCATGTTAGTGTCTTGCACGAAGCGGGGTTCAACTGTTTATATCCTATAAACTTTCTTTTTCTTTCTTTTTTCTCTCATTCTTCTCTTACTTGGATTCTCTTATCAATGGAATTGATTGTCTATCGCGGTGACTTGAGAACCACTGCTACGGGACATACGATCCACCACGATACCGAGGAGAGAGAGAACCCGCTGAGTGTACGGGATAAGAAGAGGAAGCACAAGCAAAAAAAAAGCAAAAGAAGACGAAGAAGAAGAAAATAGGAATACGAACCGCCACGCCAAAAGACGGATAGGGACAGAGGAGTTTTATCAAGAGAGACCGCGAGAGTTGAAGAAGAGGAAGGAAAAAAATAACGAGAGAGAAAAAGGTCATGGTCTCTCACTCTCTCTCTATCTCTCTTCCATCCACCCAGGCTGTTGTATGTGTTTCATACGTTCCATTGGGCCCACCCTTTCGGCCCGTTCGGGCCTGACGAAAGTTCTAAAAGACCCCCACGGCCAAGAAGGTCTCTTTGAGCAGATAGGTTCGCAGAAGTTTTTGAGTTGACATTCCAAATTTTTGATGACTTCAGTATTGCCAAATGAGTAATTGATGCCCCTATGTATAATAATAGTGGCCCATTTACCGTGATATTTTGAATGATCACCTTTGGGTTTTCTCGGAATTTATGCGAACCGAAGTTTTTTTTATTTTTTATTTTTTTAAGTAGTAACATTACTTTTTATTGTTTTACTTCAAATTAGAATTTCTGCCAATTCGTATATCTCATAAACTTATATTTCGTCATACGTAATCACTGATTCCTATATTTCTGGAATTACCTTTCAGGGTTACTATAGAACTTTTATTTAAAGGAATTTCCGCTGCAGTCTGCTGTTTTCAATTCCCTTTGTTGAATATTCAATGATAACTCAATGACTATTCATATTACTTTGGTAGATTTTATAATTATTATAAAATCTCAGCCATTTGACAAAGAGTTAATGGAAGAGTTATTGCCTCATTTTGATATTGCTTAATGGATGATGAGATAAATGTAATGACAAGATTTTATCGCAGGCGGAGAACTCTTTGAGCTTAAAATCATCACTAAAACCTTCCAATGATAAACGATTGACAAAGCGGTGAATTTGGCGATTTTATACTCACCCGAGAAAAAAAATGGATTTCAAGTTATAATTTGAGAACCTCGGGGAGTCTACATTGGACGGGGCTCGAGAGAGAAGAAAAGCAGAGTGCGAGAGATGAATAAACAACGAAGAGATCCCGATTAGGCGTAAAAGCATTGGGAGTGTCAAGGGGACGTTTTTTTTTCTGGCAAACAGTCGACGAAACCGTATGGACAGTTTTTACGGGTTTTGATCTCGCCCATATCTAGGAAAAATCGCGGCGTATCTCTCGTTCTCCCTTACTCTCTTTTTCCTTTATTGGGATGCGGGGTGGCCGTTAAGAGACGGTTGAGAATCTCTGCCAAGAGGGGTTTGAATAAGTAACGAGGGCGTACGATTATTTGGTCCTCGCGAGCGAATCAAGTGTCTGGTTGAGATTTCTTTCAATTCTTTCTCACCTGCAATGTCTACACTTGACCGACCTTTTAAAAACCTCCGAAAATTCCTACATCGCCACATCGTTCATCAAAAGAATTAAGTACTTCGGAAAAATCTTTGCATTCTCAGAGGTTTATCGATATATTTTTCTTACTCATGAAATGTCCAGTGATGTACTATTCGAAGTGAGACAAAGAAAATTTAAAGGATTCATGACTTCTTTTTCTATAAGTTCCCGTTTTCAGGCCTAACCCAATCGCTTTCTCTCTCTCGCGCTCCCTGGCTCTGGTTCCATATACATAGACCACAGAGACGGTTGTGGCTGGTTGAATTTCTCCTGAAGCCGTGAACATAAAGCTTCTCGCTCTAAACGAGCTCAGTGACCAGTGCAAAAGGCTGCATTCGTTCCCGTCAGACTGTGGGAGCGCGTTTGTAAAACAACGTCCAAGGGGAAAAACTGTGAAGCAGTTTTTCTTCTCATCCTTCGGGATTAAAATGCCAACGAGTCTCTTTTACATCTGCGTTTCTCTCGTCAAATGTCAAATCCCCACGTTTTACAATCGTATTGTTGTTATTTTTTTATCCGTACTGAATGCTTTGGTGCGTTTTGTACAAGAAAAGAAAGGTTAAAAGTTCCGTTTTGGTCAGTTGCTGAGTATCGAGCATTGCTGCAAGAACTATTACAACTTTTCAAAACTTAAAAAAAAAGGAAAAAAAATGAAAACAAACAATATGTAGTGCGAATCGACATAGTCTGACAGAGAAAATGCGTGCTGAAGTGTCTTATCTTATTCGGTTAATAATTATTAATGTATTACGGAAAAAAGTGATTGAAATGATTAAATTGTGACTCTAAAAACGCCTGTTTACATTTCAACTCCCGCGTTCTATATATTTCAAATATTTCCTACTACTGTGTCTTGTTCGATCGAAATACATTCCAAAACAGGAATAATGAATCGAATAGATGACAGAGAAAAAAGTTGGAATGATTTTCCTTCAATTTTATATTCAGATCACGTTGTCATACCTGGCAAGTTTGTTGCTTTGAATAATTTCCGGCAGATGCCCGATGATTGATATTATTTACCTCGTATAAATGCTACTGGCTTACGCAGATGCGTCTTTGTTGATTTTAATGAAAAGAGACCACAATCGTCTCTGCGTTTATCGTTCATTTCAATTTCTTCGCTCGGTATCTCTTCGGGAGAGTGATGATAAAAGTAGCAGATAGATATGGATGAAGAGCGAGGGAGGTGAGGATTGAAAAAAATATGTACCTATGTATAGGTAAGTACATAGATAATATATAGATAGAAACATATACAAATGTACAGCAGAGGGAAAAGAGAGTTTTCTGTGTGTTTGCCTTAACGATCGAGGACCGACTCTGTTGACTCAAGTGGACCGTTAGCGAGGCATCGCTAACTTGCAGCGTCAACTATACGAGAGAGCTTCGTACTATAAGGACAAAAAAACATAGAACGGACATCGTCGTGCAAGTCTCAAATCTTCCATCTTTTACTGATTTCGCTTTACTGCTCTTTCCCCCTTTTTTACCTTTGTCTCCTCATTCTCTCGCTCTCCATCCAGGTCCGTCCACACTTCCGCTTTTCTCCTTCACCGTTCGCAGAAATCATTAGAGTATATGAAAGCATATTCTATGGTATCCTTCGCTCTTTCCTCCTGCTTTCTCTTAATCCTTCTATCTGGCTCTTTCGTCCTGCATTACTTCCCTTTCTCCTCTCACAATTAGAGCTCCTAACGAAAGAATCAGGTGAAGTGAAGCTTTAAAAATTCTGGTAGTTTTTCAACCGTGGCTTGATCAGGAATCTCCAGTGTTTTTCTCTCGCACAAGGAAGACCCTTAACGTTCGAACTAGCCATTTTTAATAAAGTTTTAATAAGAAAAGGTTAACGTCATAATAATCATGAAACAGCATCCTTTGCTCATCAAACAAATATAACAGATAATGATCATTGAGGAACTTTCGATGATCCAAGAATTTAGGAATTCAGGCTCAACATTGTTTAAGGGAAATTGGAAAATTATGTACTAACATTTCTTTTTCGTAGAAACATATCGATTAAATTTCCTCACCCATTTTTGCTTACTTCTGAATAATTGATCAATAAAAGTTAATGAAATCATTTGTTTTCACACGATTTTGGTTCCTTCGCATTCAGAATTTTCTTCGGGACTAAATCGAAAATATCTTCTCTCACAAATCTCAAAAAAAGAATTAAGACCGTCAGTATAAGACACTAAGTTGTAAAAAAATTATAGCAATTTCGATTTTTTCGCAACGGTTCTTCAATCGCTATTATCTCATAATAACGTAATGTTTTTATGGTTTTTTTCCGTTGGAACTTTTGCCCAGTGCTATTAGACACGCGGTGTATTTTTTTTTTTTTTTCTAGTTTGTCTTCCTCTCCATTCTTTCTCTTCTGTTATATCCCAATAGTAGAATTATGTTATTATTACGGCTACGGGTTGAGTGGACCTTTTTGATGAGGTACTAAAACAAATGGAAGCCCCGTCGCGCGATACCCACCGGGTTTCATTGAGCCTGAGGGCTCAAGGAACAGTTCACCAAGAGCCAAGGAAAAATCCTTTTCCACGATCGTACAAGGCTATTCTATGTTTGCAACTGCAATGAGGCGACCAACGGAATAGATAAGGCAAACGAAGTTCCAACCTTTCGTGTACAGATAATGGCGATGTATCTATGTTAATATTTGAAACTCTTTAGAATCATTTCTAATTTATTCTTCTGTGAATTTTTTCATCGTTAAAACTGAGAAAGATTTCTTCGAATTCCTTTTCCAGGTACATGCAAAATCGTTTCAAACTTTGATTGAGTATTCTGTACGTCCGTACACGAAGAGTTTCAAACTTTATTATTTAACCAAAAAGTCTAAAGCCCTGTGGCATATATCCATTGAAATAGATTAATTTTCTGGCAAATTCGAGCAGCAGTTGACGAATCGGTATATGTTTCATCTTAGCCACGACGATTTATGCATGTAGGACTGAAGTCAAACTTGACTGGGATCTGATCAACACGAGAATTCTACAAAAAAAAAATATGTCGATAATGTTATAAACGTCAAACGATTACATGGATCTTTAGACGTCAGAGAAAAGATGAAATGGTCAAAGAAAGTCGTGTATGGGGGCAAACCATAAAAAGGGAAAGACAGCAAGAGAGAGAGAGAGAGAGAGAGAGAGAGAGAGAGAGAGAGAAAGAGAGCCGTTAGCCGAGGGTGAAAAGTGGAAGTAACCCGAGTCGGGTGTGTGGATACGTGGCACTGTAACAAAATTGCGAAATCCTTGGACGCTCAATTAACGAGTAACAGTATATCCGATGCTACGAACAGGGAAAATAAGAAGTGAAGACGCAGGGAATGAGAAGGGGGGCATCGGAAACCTACACAAAGGGGCTTCTGCGATTACGCGCTGTGGTCTGCACACGAGTATACGAATAAAATAGAAGAAAATGGTTGAGAGGGTCGAGGATAGAATGAAATGGGATTTTCTCTCGTACTAAACATGTACAAATTTTCATAAACACGTACAGGTTGTCGCATTCACAGTAACCATCTCCCAGGTCCTGCACGAAATAGAAAAAAACATAATCTGTATCGTGATTCTTGCTCCCAAAGTTATGTCATTCATCTATTTTCAGTTACGAAAGTTCCAATTTGAGCCTATAAAAGTTTTACCTTAAAGCCGTTCGAAAAGTTTCATTTCAAAAAATAAATAGACCTTCTTGACTCGGTATTTACACCTGAACTCCAGTTTATTCGAATAAATAAAATATCCGAATTAAGGAAAGTGGCTGTACTGTGGGAAAACGCCATTAACTTTCAACCGAAATCGTTTCAAAGAGTCCACCGAAGAGCTTCAAAAACCCTATGCATTTAGTTGATATGAAAAATTGAGTGATTTTTTATTGCTGTTTTAATTACACCGTCTTTTCGGACGCTTACGTAACTGATGGAAATCTATTGGATCAATTTACATTGAAATTGGGTCTTAGTTGAATTTAAATTAAAACCAATTTTATCCTTCTCACGATATTGATTTAAACTGATCGTTTCGAAATGTCTTTTTTTTTTTTGTTTGTTTGAGTGTCATTGTTAACTTTGCATACTTGGGGCAATTAGTCTATGGGATAATGAGCAAAGACTGAGAGGGAAAGAGAGGAGGAATAGGGAAGATACGAGAACAAACATATAAGGGATAAAGAGCGAGAGACACGCGCGGCTATAGTTGGGACTCAATGGGACGCCCTTAAGCTGATCGAGGTACCGTTGCCAGGACACCGCATTGCGACCCCTCAAGGGACATTTTGGATGGTTGGCGGTGACGTGGGGTGCCAGAACCCGCACAGCACACAACCTGGAAAAATTGGGAAGCAGGACACAGAGAAGCCACTCGAAGCGACTATTTCGGAAATTTATGGACCCCCTTTCAGCGATATATATATTATATTACTGAACAGCCTACAATACTTAATATATAACTGTATATACATACATGATTGTGTATATGTGGGTTATATATTCGTGAATCGTTCAAAATTGGTATAAGGGTGTGAGCATTTTTTTTTGTGTCAGAAAAATATTGTTTCTTTTTTTTGCCAATTTCGTCAAATTCGTAACATGGAAAATAGTTGGATGGATCGTTATTTGAAAAATAGAGAGATTGATAAGTTCTCTTTGTGTTGAGCTCGTAGGATTCGATTTTTCAATATGTTCGAAACATTAACGATCTTGGAATACAGAAGATGAGTTAATTTTGGTATTGATAATGGGGAACTAATAAAAATAAAGACGTCAGTTCGAATTTTTACAGTATAATCAAATAAACCTTTATGAGTTAAATTTTGTTAATTTTTTCGTACATTAAATTTATTCCTAAAAAGGTAAATAAAGAAACGAAGAATATTGCAATCGTTCAAAATGAAAGAAAAATAATGTGTGTAGAGATTTTTTTTAATTCACCTTTTTTATGGAGATAGAAAAGGATTGTGCCAGGAGAATTCGTTGCCGGGGGGTTCAATGACAGAGAACTCGGAGAGCAAAGCGAGATGGACTTGAAACACGCGATCGGATGTTTCGATTACTTTGGAAAAGAAAAAAGAGCCGGTGATGTCACGAGAAAAATGTTGTATGTTTCCTTCAAGAAGTATGAAGCAGTATATTTTCTTCACTTTTCTTGTCACAATATTCACTTTCTGAGAAAAAAATCTTGTATCATCGATAAACGACATTTTTTACACGATACCAAGAACGCATACGCTTCATAAAGAGGGAATCAAAATACAATTATCAACAAAAATTTAACAGTTCTTGAAGGAATTGCCATCATAAATTACTCGATGTGATTTATAAATAATTTAATCCATTACAATGAGAGCTATTGAATTGATCGATATTGAAGTTTTCAATTTCACATCTGTTTATCCAACACAGCTTAGTATTTTTATGAATATAAAAATTTAAAAAATTAAAAAAAGAAAACATCAAATGTTACCAAGACACGTTATTCGAGATGTGGTGACAAAAATTCTGAGCAAAATCGAAAGCAAAAGAGATAAGGAAAGTATACACGAAAAGAGATCCGTGTGGGTGGATAGGGTACGCTGGTCGATGATTCGTTCGTTTATCAGGGAAAGAGGGAGAAAGAAAGAGTAAGTGGTACAAAGAGTGACAAGAAGAGTATGCGCCACTTCGTATAATGATAAGTGGTCGATGATAAGGGCCAAAAGCGCGTAGGCGCGCAAGTCAAACGCGTTTTCTCACTTCATCGTTGTCGAGACTATTTTAACATTGAAAGCCATTTGCTAAGTTTGGATATCTTTTTTTTTATATTCGTTTTAAGAGATGTGTACGTGCGTGCACGCATTTTGATCGCCTCATTTTGTTTAGTTTAGTTTGCAACACTTGGCTCTCATCTACACGCTCTTTACGTTTCAACGATTCGTATTTGTACTTTTAACATATATACATATATACGGATTATAAATGATCTTGATGTTAAATAAATCGTACATGACATTTGTCGTTCGATACATCAATTCGCTCGTTTCTCGATATCAATACGACACTTTGCGACAGCCAACTTGTCACTTGACGGCTAAAAAAATATCTCGATTTCCTTCACCTCGTTGAAGCAAAAATTTACCTCCATTGATACCCTTCGAATGCTAGGAATTGCTGTTATAAAACGTGCTAAGATCTAGCATTTGGTGCATATGTTTATAAGATTCGGAAAAAAAATTATTTACGTTTTTTCAAGTACCATAATGGCCATATTTTAGAAAAAACTGCATGCATTTTTATACATTCACCTACGATGTCGAAAACATCTTGTTATAGGATTTTAACGGGGCGCTATTGTGGCCGGATTTTTTATACCCGCTGATAACTTTTTGAAAGTTTTGTATAATTTCACGTCATTTTAATGATATAAATGACATTTAATAATCAGGGATGATTCATTTTAAAAAATTATAGTTGTATGGTGCATATATTTAACATTGAATGAGTGAAAAAATTCCCATTACACGAGAAGTACCATTTGCTGCGTGGGTAAACTATACCCGGCAACAAACGGCCGTATTTTTTTTAGTCGCCACATCGGCGCCTGTTGAATGATGGGAAGGGTCGAACTGAACTTCTCTTACTATATGTTATGAATAGAATAGTTTTACCGGGTAAGGATTTGTTTCCAATTTATGTTAACGTGCTAAAGAATAGATACGGGGGACAAGTTTGAATTTGGAATAATTTTTACTGTACACAATATAAACTTTTATGGAAAGAAAATAAATTTGGTATATACACGAGAATCTTCAGTTTTTATTCTCTCTAGCTGTGTACAAATCGTCATGAAACACAAAATTGTGTGATAATAGTAACTCGGTTAACGTTTTGTTTATTGGCGTCAAGTCTCGAATCAAATAAACAGAAATAGCCAGGCATTTCGAAGTAAATTTTTTTTTCTTTATAAGATACCAAATTTTCTTAGGAATCCTCACGACTAGTTTCGTACGCATTAACAGCATGTATGATGCATTCACCTGTGCACAGTTCGACCTCTTTGTATACATGCCTCTCATCCCGGTCTCGTTGTCAGTCGACGTAGTACAAAGTACCCGAGAATATCGAATAATCGATTGGCTGAAAAAAGAAAAAAAAACAACAAAAAGATTTCAGAGGCAAACGATGTTTCGTGTTGGTTACATGATTCGATTAGGCTGCGGACGCTGCAAATTCAGTATGTACACAAAGTAATTCTATTAAATCTATTTCACAGAGGGTTGAAATCGCTTTTCTCCTTAGAATGAGAATCGCTTTTGATTTGCTTTGACCAAAGATATTATAATATAAACTAAAAATTATTCAAGTATTTTTCATACTTCTTCAACTCCTTGATCCGATAATTAATCGTACGAATTAATATTGACCCTTCAGCTCAACATTGGCGCGAATCTGCAGTGCGAACTTTAAATTTTCACGAAATTTGGGCTATGCACAATTTTAAATTGCCTCTTTGAAGAAAAACAATCGTTTGGAAATATTTTGAGTTTCGAAAACCATCTGCAATATATTAAAATTGTACGATTGAAGCGTGGGAAACAAGCGGTGAAAGAGCCGACGATGTAAAAAGCCTATTAAAGAATTTTTGAAAAATGAGCATTAGGTTCAAATTTAACTCTATAGAACCAAAATCAAGCGAAAAATTAAATCTCAGCGACTTAAAATCTTGAACTTGAAACATTATTAACCATAGAAAACCTCAAGCGCGCAGTTCAAGTTATCATCAGGCTAAGGTTTGTGAATTAATATAGAGCAAAATAACAAAACCAAATATTAGTGAAAACCGTGTTTTCTTGCTTTTGTTTGAAAAGCCTTACGTATAATACGATGTAAAATAAAGACAAATAAAAATAAAATATGATAAATTCGGGTAATCTTACACGATAGGTAATGCCGGGTAACTGAATTTTTTGAATGCTTACTTACATTAATTTGAAAAACAGACAAAAAAAAATGAAAATTGGACCATCGTCGTTACCTCAATTCGACTCTATTGAAGTTTTAAAATTCATGAGTTTCCAACAATCGAGCTACAGCCGGCATCACCCGCATTCCGGGATCCTGTGGCTCCTCGCAGCTTTCTAAAAAATATAGAAATCATCCCAGCGATTGTTTCATTAGCGAAGCAATACTTCAGGGACAAATAATATAATATCGCTTGCATGCAGCAGCCTCCGGGATTCCTGGGCGTATAGATACAGAGAGGGGAAAGGAGGTATAGGAGGGAAAAGGAGAAGAAGGGTGGTTACAGAGGGGTTGAATATGGCGGAGGGTGCTGCTGGACTACGGGTGGAAATGACAGCCAGTTTGGCGATCTCCTCTTCCTCCTACTCCTCTCGCCCCTCTCCTCTTATACCGACGGACCTCGAGCCCGCGAACGTAACCCAACTAACCCCTCCCATCGCTAACTCTTGGAAATCCAACCCCCACCTCGCCCTTTCCATTCACTTTCAACCCCGATGGTCCGCATTTACCCTGCTCTGGCGGGTCTCTCTCGTATATCGACCCACCTCGTAGAACATGAGCGTTTACGACAGAGAAAGACATACGAATGAAGATAGAAATAGAGAGAGAAAGCGCGGCGACCCGCTGACACTGTGTTCAGCGCGGGTGGACAAATGCATGCACACATGCGTTCACGTACATTTACATACTAGACTACAAAAATTAAAATCAAATTATAGCTGCTCAAAAGTAGTGGATGTTTAGAACATATATATTCCAAATAAAAGGAAATCGATAAAAATTAGTACAAATGTTCTCATATGATTTCTGACATTGTGACGAAAAGTATCGAAAACATTGAGAAGTGTATTTGTATTCGTAGACCTGATATTCAATCAAGTTATAAATTCAAATTCAGGACTTTTTCAGTTTCGCAATTTTATGCTGTGTAGTCATAAAAATAGCAGGTAATACTATAAAACCAATGAAAAGTAAGCGCGAAGTAAAAAAAAAAATGTAGCAGTCCAAATAATCATTCAAGTTGTGTACTTGCTACGAAGGGCTGATGTTATACTTTTGTCAATGAATATTAAGTTCTATTTAGAAAGATGAATATATAGTAATCGAAGGCTGGGAGAGCGATGCATGTGGTACTATATTATCAAACTTTTCTTTTTGCTCGACCGTATCGAGGCTTCTGTGCTGCAAACGATATTCTGCTGCACAAGATTCAACGCTACGGATGTTGTACTAAAGAGATTTGGACAAGCCAAGCAAAACTATGCCAAGAGCTTCAAGAGAAACACAGCCTGGGTCTTGTTTACATTGCGAGTTTTTGTCACAAGATGTGAAATTCTTCTTGTTGCTTTGGATACATTATTTAAAACTCTTTTGCTGTACACAAGTGGCTTAGAGTACACGATTCGTGAAGTAAAATAATTTGAGTTGTTTTCGTTTGTTTGATGTGCTGCAGCATTGCCCAATATGCATATTCCTTCTCTTTCATATTTTCGGTTATTTTTTACGATCATTTTGGTCATTATGTTACCATTAATTAGATGATAATTAACCTCGAATTAACATTTATACTGCATGCTGCATTCATAATATTGACCAATCCCATTTCCACAAGTACACACTAGATTGTTTTGCATCCTGAAATGTAACAGTCATCGAGGAATAAGCAATATCCGGAAACGTGTGTTTTATCCAACGTTGTATTGTCCTGAAAACATCGGGATTGGCTTTTACATTCGATGGAAAGCTTTGTCCAACCGATTGGCGAGTTATACGTGATCCGTGTGTTAGTTTCTCGTGACGTGTTGTGGGTGGCACGAGATAGAAACAGCGAGAGAAAGGGAGAGAGAGAAAGAGAGGAACGCGTTTGTATTATGGAAAGCGCGTACACGCGATGTCGCACAAGGCCTTTCTGTCGGCTTCTGTCGCTGTTTTGTGGTGCTCGCTGGCTTGAAAAGATCGTGCGTGATGGTCAGAGCAAAAAGAGATAAAAAAAAAGATGAAAAGAGAGAAAGAGGCAGGATGGAAGTTACAGTGGAAGCGAGATAAAATGAGTAAGCTTTAAGTAGAGGCGAAACATTGGCAAAACGTGGAAAATGCGATTGACGCTTGTCGGAACGTTCTTTCTACTATTTTCTCCACTTTTGTTATTCTAATTTCCTCTTGCACATCTCCGCAAGTTCTTATTTCGCGATATAGCTTCCGTTCGCGTTATCGCGCAGACCTCCTGGTGAAACTGTCAACCAACCCGGACTGCTGCGACTGAAGTATATGAAGAAAATCGAACAACATTTGCTAAAGGCCACAAGCTTTCATGACGATTTCAAAGTTCATGCGTAACACGCAGGAAAAATCTGGGTTTACTGGAGTTCAAAAGATAGCACATGTAAGAGAAAAAACCGTGTAATTCGGGAGGTGGACGATTGCGGAGAGTCTAAGTTAACGAGGAGCACAAAATAAAGGGAGAAGCTAGGCAGGGGTGATAACGAAAAGTGAGACGATCTTAGAAAGGCCTAGAAACATCAGTTACAAGACGAAGATAATACAGAGACGGAAATAATGTCAACGAAGGGTAGAACGAACAAGTTGGAAGAAACAAAGTAAAAGAATATTCGTAAAGAAAACGTAGCACGATTAAATAGAAAATGTTGTGAAATAAGATAAAGAATACATAAAAAGACGATGAGGACGGACAGGCAGGTAAAGAATCAGAAGATAAAGAAGAAAATGCTGAAGATGAATAAGAAGAAGATGAAGAACGTTAAATCGACAAGGGCGAAGAAAAAGTAAGAAAGGAATGAACGAACCAGAGAAGAGAAGCTACTGTCCAAGAGAGTCCATTGTTGTGTCGGGAACTTAATATGCGCGTTTCCCTTCTGCGGTCTTTCTGGGGCGTGCGCGAGCAAGTTGTGTGCTTACTTCTCGGTAGACAGCAGAACGAAGCAAACGGGTTGTTCTTATATACACAAATACACACGTACGCACATTCTATACACCGTGTGGTGACTCCTTGTATTAACATTGTAGCTTTCCCTTCTTTGTGACAGAACATTCGCAGGTTTGCGTATTTCTGCTCAAAAAATACATTCCCGCGATGTCACATCCCGGCAGAAGTTTCACAACTATTTAATGTTAAAGAAGTACCAAATAGAAGATTTTGAGAATAGAGGAAGCAAGTTTTTCCAGCCACTCTTGCTACTCAGCGAACCTGATCCAATTTTTTAAGTTTTCACTTGAAATGTTATTCACGAAGAACGAATTTAGTGACAGGGAAGTGGCGGTAAATTAAAGAAAAATAGATGAGAAGGCAGCAAGGGAAGGAGGACAGTTTAGATGAGAACGATGGGTTGGAATATAGAAGACGAAGGTACAAAAACGAGAGGAACAGGTTTTTCAGGCTGTTCAGGCTTACGAGTCGGTACGAGAGGGGCTGAGGGACCGAGAGGGGATTATATAGTGCACGCGAGAAGCGCGCGGCTCTACGAAGCATGACTACCTGACGACGTGGCCCCCGGGCGAACCGGTGGAAAATTGTGAAACAGGTGCTCGTAAAAAATTCGACGCCTCTTTGGATCCTATATACATATTGTGTATATATGTATATCTATATTGTTTTCTTCTTTTAGTTCCTTCCCCACATGGTCTATTTCAGTAACTCCGTTGCTTTTTTGCCTTCTTCTAAACACTCCCAGCTCTCGTTCATCCTTTCAGAGATTTTTTTCTCATCGAGAACTGCCCACAACTTCGAGCATTAACATTCTTAACCATGGTAGGAAATTCGCAGCAAAATTGTACAATCCTTTTTCGATTCGTATGGTAATTTTTGTAAGCTGCAAACCGATCTGAACATCAATCGGTGAGGTATGTGGGCGGGAGGGCGGTTGCGAGCAACATTGTGAAGAAATGCCTGGCACGCCGACTATTTATCGATCCACTGGGAATCATTGGAAGGGTTCAACCCTTTCCTACTTATGTTATTCCTAAGTTTACAATGGATACAAAAATCGATTAGATTTTCCGTCGTTAAATATGTAGATTATATGCGTCTATACCTGATGGTTATCAGATGTACTAAATCAATGGCTAATTAATAGATATTTCAAGATGTTTCTGTAGTTGAAAACTTAAAAAAAAAAAAAAAAAAGTATTGATATTAAGTTTTGGATATACGTATTGATAACCAACTATACGTACCACGACCGAAAATTAATTCATTTACATCGTAAAAAAACGTAAAGAACCTATGTCGATTTACATTGTAAATATACGTCCAAATCCCAACAAGAACCTGCAATCATTAAACACATATGTATGGAATCTAGATTTTTTTTCTCTTTTCTGTCGAAATTTCCCTTATCAAGCACGACATAATCAAGGAAAATTCACGTACAACAGAGAGTTGAGTGAAGAGTGGATGTAGAAAGCAGAATTACAGAATGAGAGAAACGAAGAAAAAAAGAAAAAAAGAGCAATCGCAAAAATGCGGAAGATGAGGCAAGAAAAATGAACGGCACGCAGAGTGGCAAAGGCACCTCACTGAGATTCGAATTCTTGTGTTTATACATCCACGGGTACATATACATATATACTGTATTATGTACAGGCAGGCAGAGAAAAAGCACTCTCGTTGGAAAAGGACGAATCTGTGGAGGAAAAAGACAACAAAGATAACGCCGTCATCATCGCTAAGATTACGTTCTCTAGTTCTAGCGACTTCCGTATGGTCAAAAATACACACTCTCCTCCCCCTCATTCTGTTGTCGCTTCTGTGCATCACCGATCTTTGATGTCTTCAACAATTCGAGGACCGAAGTTTTAATGATGTCCTTATTCTCAATTACACTGCTTTACAAAAACCGATGAAAGCGTCTTTTTAGCCTGGTTGTCAAAAACCAAATAATTCTCCGTCTTTAGAAATCCCGGAAGAATTTAATTAGCAATATCATGATACGGCAATTAATCAATTTTTCGTATAACACACTTTGACTCATAATCCAATGGATGTTTTGTGCTGAAATGTCTGAAACGATACACGATCAATAAATAAACAGTTCTTCGATCGATTTTTTAAGAAAAAATTTCGGTAATCACGAGATACAATTATTTAAATTCAACTTTTCTTCGTTATGGGAAAAACATGAGGAGATCAGTAATATTGTTCATATTAACAGAAACACGTGAATTTCGCCCGGTACCGTTACTTCGACTCTAACATTGCCTCCTAATGCACCACTATTTACATAGAGGGTTGTCGGGCCCTTTTAAGCGCCCTAGATGCTTACTGTATACAAAAAAAAATACATACATATGGACACACGCGCATATACACATATGTATTCCGTACAACGAGCAGAATAGCGATATACAGAAAGAAAAAAGAGAGAGTGAGAGAGTAGGGAGTTCGACGTAGGTGCATGAACCACGTCGTGTGTGTATATCTAGAAGAATATACATTATGCGCTTGCCGACCTGTTGCTACCCCCTCTTTGCTTCTCGCAACCCTTGAAGAGACTGACGCAGCCAGGGCAGGACAGAGTGAAGGTAAAGGAACGAGAATGGCTCACCCCCGCAAATACAAGTAACTACATATATATACGTGTATATATTTAAATATAATATATGTGTCGAGGTGTATACGTGTATACTTCGGACTATTTGAGACTCAGTATACGGCAAGTTCTCTGCGCGTTTACTCGCTTTCTCTCTGTTTATTTCTTCTTTTTTCTTCCTCCTTACATAAGTCTTGCGGTCTCCAATCTATCGGCTTCGCTCCATCTCTTTTAGTTCTTTTTCTTTCCACTTTTTTTTCGCATGCCTCCCGCACTTCGACCGACCCTTTGGCGAGATACAAGGGCGACGAGGGAACCCTCTCTCTCCCTACCGCCGACGCTCTCAGACGCCTATCTTTATCCCTTCCTCGATCTTCCTTGTGTCTCGTTCCTTCTACGGCTTTCTGTCTTTCTTTCTTTCTCTCTCACTCTTTTCTTCTTCACGTTTTGCGGCCTTTCGTTATTCCTTTATTTTCCCTCTCTTTCTCTCTTTTTACTCTTCCTCAGTCAAGACCCTCTAGGATCTTCAGCCACGTGCAAGACGCGTTGAATTGCTATATATTTTTACTCTTGGGAACCCCGACAACCTCAAGGGCGATTCGCAGGGGGAATATGAGAGACTCGGATAAGGAACACGATTGTTTCTATAGGTCATCGAAGTCTCGAAAAAGCCATGATAAATTACATGGTTTTTTTTCTTCTTTTTTAACAAAATATTTCATTGGTTTCAATTAAGACGATTTCAGTTTTTTTTTTTTTTTTTTTTTTTTTAATTCTATACTTCACCCAACATTTAGGCTAAATCCTTGTTGGGATTTAGACAATCTTATGTTTTATTAAGTTGTCCTCTAAATACCACAGATCGTAATCGATTTATTGATGTGGTAAAAGAAAATGATTCGACAATGAGTTTTTCAAAAACAATGAAAATCTGGAAAAAAAAGTTTCGTAATCTCAATCATTAACACGATAATAGTGAATAAGTAATAAATGAATTGTTTCCTTTCGTCTGTTTTTGGTACAGCCTCGGGAGGGGGTGGTCCGATGTTGGTCCCTCCCGTGGTTCAAGGGGGTACAGGGAGCCGTCAGGTCGGGGACACAGGTGGAACCCGGGGTCATCAATCCACGGTTCCGAGTGCTCCCGCGACATTATGGCCACTCGCTCCGGGACAACACAATCAAACGGCAAGTCAACAATCGCACTCGACACCACCACTTGCCGCGACCCCTTCACCGGCACATAATCAAGGTAAATTAAAGCGATTATCACACGTTTATATAATTATCTATCAGTGAAAACGTGTGTTGCTAACAAACTACAAACAAGAAAACAATATAAGGAACGACTGAATGCAATGTGGACTTTTCGTGATTTATTCTTACAGGTGTGAGCCGTTACGGACTTTATTCCTTATTTCCAGGGGGTGGTGGAGCAAGCTATGTCGCTGCTACTCCTACCACCCCCGGTAGTACCTCGGCTCGGGCTTATCATGCCACAACGCACAAGGGTAAGTCGATGAAGACCGAAATAATAATTTTACAAACATAAATAATTATTAACTACTTTCTTATATTTTATTCATCTTCACCAGAAATTTATTCGCGCAGAAAGCTTAGAGAGGTATAATTGTTAAGATATCACATCAAAAAATATTTTACGTAATGTACTTGATGATTTTATCATTTATGTCGTATTATTTCACATATCAATGATCATTCGTTTTGTTGTTGAAGAATAACGTTATGATTGCTGATTTCGAGAAACTACTTTGACTGCATTGTTTCCCGGAAACTTGAATTTTTATTTACATTGATTTAAATATGCAGAAAACATTTAGCTCAGATAAATAATCTTTGCTGGAGTAATTAATTAAAATGATCGTCACTTTATCCATTCGCACAAAAAATCTTTGGCGATACACAATTCACATAATATTGAATCAAGGCAGAACGTTTCAACTTTTAAGAAACCTTGTTGGATGTGATGAAATATTGTGGGTTGTAACATTTATACAATAAATATCCAATAGAGCGACTTGAATTGAAATGGAATTCGACACTATATGAGAAGCTATTGTTCAACTTGAAATATAATGGCAGATGAACTATCTCCCAATAAGTACCATCGCAGTAATTGCGTCCTCTTATTCTTTCAAATAAATCAACGCTCCATGATTTTCCTAACAAATTTGGCGAAAATAGATCGAAGAGTTAAGCTCACCAAATTCAGTCAACAAAACTGATGAATAAATGTTTGACTTGAACGATCTAAATTAGCAAATAAAGATGAACATTTATTTCACGAGCGATACATGTTTAAGTATAATTACCATTACCGTATAATTCGTTCTTATTTTTGTAAAGTTCATGTAAAATCCAGAAATCGACACCCTTTTCGTTACAATTATTGTTTCCTTTGTTCATTTATGTCGGAAGACGCGTGCACCTGTTTTTCTGTCATTTTGCCAATGATTTTAAAATCTGTCATTTTTCATCGTTACGAAAGAATTCATTTTCTCGATTTACTCTTTTCGTTTGAAAAATATCTAAATAAAGAGTTATTGATACACTTTTTTTCCATTTTGAAAATGATCTCAGAAAAAAATATTTTTCAATTTTCCATGTATTTCTGAGGTTCGTAAAATTATACAGTAATATTGAGAAGTTGCAGACTCTCTCGAGCCGTCATCTTTTTCATCGTGCCAACTGTATCATCGCCTGCAGATTCGCTGAGGCCCACCATCCTTTTCACTCTGACACGTGCTGTGTCAAAAAAAATATCCTGAAGTCAAAATATTTTATTAAAATGATAAAAATCAATTAGGGAGTATAACGAAATTCACAATGATATTGTGTTATAAAAATTTAACATTTTTATCAATCTATTTTAAGCTTAATTCTTTTAGCGAAAAAAAGAAAATACATACTCAGGTAAAAAATTAATTTAGTCAACGTGTTAAGGCATCTTTTCCAGCTCGTTGATTATTTTAATCATTCAATTAATTTTTCAATGTCCCTACTTTAGATCCCCTTCATCGTTCATCGTTAAATCAATGTTCATCTTCGTTTCCGTAAACATTTAAATATTGTGAAGAATTGAGCTTAAATGCTTAACATTCATTATAATAGCATATATGCTGAATTTTAGTTCACGGTTCAAGAAAGACTGAGTTGATGATAGGAATAATTAAAAATAATGTACTGTTCGAAGACTTCGATCGATTTCGATCGAAAGATTTGTAAACCTTTTTCTGTATATTTCGATGTTTATTGAATCGATACCTAAGCTTAGACGAATAAAAAATAAAAAATTAAAACATGCACAAGAATTTGCCACTATGAGGAGCATTTCTCTTTCGCTTTTTCGCATTTTGCTGAATGAGGAATAGTTTCGAGCACGATATATAATCGAATGAAAAAAAGACTGAAAGAAAAAGTAAAGAATTAGTAGACAGGTGTTCGTCGTAAACGCGACATTGATTTCATTGTTTTTCCTTCTATAATTTTTTATTGTACATTATAATAATCCTTCGGAGAACTTGAACCGCCGGTGTGGCTAGTCGATGTACATTCGACGAAAAGATTCGTAAACCGTTTGCCCCTTCTTTAAGTTCCAACCTTCTTGGTTAGCTAGCCTATGGAACATACTTTTCTCGTCCCTCTCGCTAACTGCTGAGCCTTTTTGGCACCTTCTTCTTTTTCTTCGTTCTTACAACTCGGAGGCTTTTATAAAGAGGAAGAGGAAAGAATACCTCTCCCGGGCACACGAGGGCACAGCCCCTAACTCGCACAATGCCGCAATTATGCAATTAAAGGTTTGAATGAGCGGTCTAAAAAGCTCCCTAGGAACTATATTTTTTTTTACGCGTGTTTTAGGCTCGATGTATATACGTAGAGGGGATTAAATATAGATATACACATAGGTATATTCATGCGTAAAAGAAGAAGCGTGCGTGTGCCCAAATAGAATTTCAGAGAGACGGAGATATCCGCGAGCCAAGAGGATAGAGAATAGGCTCTTTAACGACCTCATTGTCCAAGGTGTAATCCAAAACGCCTGGGTGTGCAATTCGCGATTGAACGCGAACGGTACATATCACGTTTAACGAAGAAATAATACAAAAAATTAATATTCTTCCTTTTTTATGGTTCTCTCGCGCTGGGCCAATCTCGACAGTCTCACATATCATAAAATGAGTCTAGACTCACTAACTAAAAAGTCTAAAAATGTCTGCTATATAATTAAATCAAAATGAAAGAAAAAACGGATATTTTTTCTCGCATAGAATGTATGGACTGCATCCAAGTCGTATTTTGAATAATTTAATACAAAATCGATATTACCAATGGAAAGTAATAATATAAAAGTCTCAGAGATTTTTACTGATTTTGTAGCTCGTATTTAAAACTTCATTTATCTCTTTAGTTCATAAGTTTCATAGAATTTTCAATTCATTATTTTGATGTGTCATTTAACTGTGATTCCTTTATTTACATTCTCATTTTGCAAAATCCTCGTCATGTAATCGTAATTTTTATGTTAATCAAGTATTGAGTTCAACGAGAATTAGCAAAAAGTTGAAGTGATTATGGATCGTCGTTGCAGTTTCTTCTCTGTCAGTACCAAAATATCACACGTTTACTTTCTCCAATGGGAAATCTTATTTGGATCGAGAAATGGATAGAAATCAAGAAAAATCAATGGATAGTTTGTCAGAATGAATGAAATTAAGTGCGAAATCGTACAGGATTTCATTAGTTCAAACTCTGTGTGTCCTAGTGTGAGAAACGAGTAAAAAAAAACAATCAAATAAAAACTTCCTGAAGATAAAGCAGTGCAAGGTAGAAACATTGAATGAGACTGATCGGTGGTTTATACATATGTATAACCATGATATGGTGGTTGATTATTCGTGCCGGCGAATGAGACACGGAAGCTCCTTTTTTTCTCTCACCATCCAAGTCTCTTTCTCACTGTGGCAGTTCGAGATGTCGGCTCTGTTCTGCTCGGTTTTTTGCCTTCGGGGCCCCTTGTCTAAAATCGAATCTAAACTCATCGGCGATTTCAATTACCCGTATCGTCCTGGGACGAATGCAAACGATTCGTGGCACGTGCTCGTGGCCCTCACCCTCAGGGGTGATCTACAACCCTTCTCCACTTGGCTCGCCACCACACGAGAACGATCAACGTGTACAGGGGTGAATATATATTATTTTTATTTTTTTATTTTCACTTCCAAACCGAGGGTGCGCCACAGATTTTCTCTCATTGCTGTAAACATACACTCGTGTTCCTCGTGTACCAATTTAACACAATTTTTTAACGTTTTGAAGATTTCTCTTGTATAAATCACGGTAGTTTAACACGATTAGTGGCAATTAATCACATAACTTCGGTCTAGCGATAACTATTTGTTGTTTCTATGGAAATTGAGGATAGCTTTATTATGTAGGGTCCTATACTTCGAGTGTATTTGGGAAAATGCAAAATATTCAAAAAAATGATTATTTAGAACTAACGACGAGTTATTCAGTTTGAAAAAATCTACTATTTTCAGTCTTTTTGTGATCATTTGATAGCCAATATATTTTTTCTTCATGCTATTGTCCGGTTGCATTTTTTAAATTCCACGAAATCTCGTTTCATAAAACTACAAATAAATTTTAACGTATTTATGTTAATTTTCAAAATGCAAATGAGGAATTATGGAACAGTAATCACGCGACAACAATATTTTCTCGTATGCTTTCGTACGACAGTTATACTTTTCTAACATGGTATCGCCCAAAAGATTCATTCGTTATAGTTTCCAGAATATTACAACTGAAAAGATACCTGCGAGTAAGTCTGAAAGCGACCTAAGCCTCCCCCAACCATAGACTTTTGGTGACCAGGGACTGCTTTGCCTATTTCGCTTTTTCGCTAGTACCGCAAGGTTTTCAAAGCTATGTATTACTCATCCATCCACCTCGAATTTCCGAAAGTGAAATTTGTCCACAGCGTTTGTTCGATCGGAAAAAAGTTTCAGCCCGTGGAGGAAAAAGCCAAAAATGGGCTGAGACTCTTTAACATTCTGATCAAACGAACCGTGCAGAAAGATTTAATCTTCACAATTTGCACCAGGGTTGTTTTAAACATTTGACGTACGTACGAAATTTAAGAATAAAACTGAATACCAGCTCTTAGTATGTTAGGCTTTTTTTTAAGCAAAACGACTGACTTTGTTCCAACGAGTGTTATGATTTTTCGAATTCTTTAATTTCAACTGCATAAACTTGTTACACATAGTGGCAATTTCATTCAATCATTTATTACCACGTTCCAGATTCTCAATTATCGCATAACTAGTCGCTCTATTGAGATACAAAAAATAAATTAAAAAAAAAACAATATTGTATAAATGTGTATATATATAGATATTTGATTCGGTAAAATAATTAATCGATCGAAGTTTAAGCACGAATATGAATGTTTGAATGATATCGGTGATTCGATAAGGGGTACGCGCAAGCGTTAATGATTCAATGAGTGCGCACATAACTCACAAATAAAATGTATGTATGTGGCTTTCACGCTGCTGTCGATTGCAAACGTTTATTACGTGGACAGAAAGAACAGGTGAGTTCACGCTGTTTTACACACAAACACACATACACACACGTATATATGAGCACATTACACCTATGTGCACAACTTTTTTTTAAATTTACTGCAATAAAGCATTGATTATTGGGCTTGCGACCCGTTCTTGAACAGCAAAAAAAAATCAGACTCCTGAATGTGATATCAAAAATGTCTGTAAATGAATATTCATGATACACATGCTTTACGCGAAAACCTGAAAAATCTAAACGTTTACTTTTTCATTCCTGTTTTACCTCCGCAATTGGCAGAATATTTTTGTCCTTGTCGCCTATAACTGTAGATACGATCGATATGGAGCTTTCCATGCCAACGAATTAATTGTGAGAACGCCGTGTCGAAAAATCGAATACAGCGAGCATTAAATGTGCATATAGACAATAAAGTTGGCGTGTGGAAGTGGATTGAATGCAAAGAAAAAAAGATTGTAAACCCTCTTTCTACGGGCTTTTCAAATTTTTAGGATTTATTGAGATTTATTGTAGAATATTTAACGCGGAAACGAATTGGTAGAAAATTTTTATTCGAATGCTCGCATGAATTTGTGTTCCAATAAATTCATGATTGACGTGGGACGTACCGTAAATAGACTATCTCGAGTTCTTCCTCCCGTAGAGCTTTCGATTTCGTGTATATATATTTTCCAATTTTTATTTATTCTTCGGTTATATGAGTTGATCAGGTTAGGACGATTGAACGTCGTAAATAAATCATTACGGTCGATACTCCATTCACTTGCGCGAGAAAATAGAAAATGATTCATTTTTTATACAAACAAGAACGAGATTTTTCATGTTCTGTGTACAAGAAAACGAATGATATCGAATTTTCAATCTGATAGCAATAAACAAAACAAATACGTTTCCAAAACAATGAAATTCGACTTTTGCGATTAAAATACCATTCAAATACTTTGCTAACTGAATGAATCAACTTTTTCGAAATAAAAACAACCGAGCTACTGTAATTTTTATTAAATTCAATGGTTTTTACTTAATCATCAATTAACATTAATCTGTAAAATCTGTAAATAAGTAAAATGGACTCGTAAATTGTACTAAAAGTTGCAATAAGAGATACGAAATAAATTTATGTACAAGATTTCTCTATTTTTCAACTTCTCGTTCACGCGGGAAGCAAAAAATAAAACAATATTAAATAAATATAAAACGACACGAAACGACACCGTGTTTTAAACGCATTTGCATAGATTTTCCATTTATTCGTCTCACCGGTTGTTTATTGCATATTTATCGAAAGTCGTTCGGGTACCGAACGACTCCGTCGCCCTGTCCTCATGGATGAACGCGCGGCACTATATAACACGATAAATTTAATTCGCCGCTCGCGCCCACCGGATCTCGAAATGAGTTTTACTTCGCGTTTCACTGTTTTGTGCTCATCCTGCAATGTGGCACCGGAGACACTACGCCGATTTACTTAAATATTCATACGAAACGTCCGGCTTCCACATCGTTCGCCACTCTTTCTTCACTCTCTCCACCCTTCGTTTTTTTTTGTCATAATATCCATATATTTTTCGGAATCCTATATACTTTTCTACCCGCCTCTCTTATATAAAGTGTTGAGCTGGATTTCGACCTCTCTCTCCTCCGGTGTCGACGATAATCACCCGTATAACTGCCTCAGCTACGATTAATGCTTATATACACATTTATACATGTATACATATATATAAATAAAAGTCATATTCCATTGCCGACCGCGATTCGCATCAAATAACGTAAATAATGAAAAATATTCGTCGTGATTGCAACGGTATTTCACAAAAGTTATTTTAGAATCTTGTTTAACATAAGCTGCGTTATTTGAGGAGATAGAAAGTACCTAAAAGAGGTGAAACAAGGGATTTGTAATCCGAAAGGTTTATGAAATTTTAACACTGAGAAAAAATAATAACTTATTAATAATTTAACTCTAACCATTTTCTTGATGGATCGCAAATTATGTAATTTACTGAAATGAATCATGGAAATTTGTTTCTATATTTAAAGAATAATTTGCAATGAGTATCAGTTCTCGACATGATATTGGCAGCCGCCCACTATATACTTTTAAACAAAAAGAATTATCGACTTTTTTTCGAAATGTATGTTTGAAACTTGCGAATACATTTATCCAATTAGACTAGCCGTACTTTCAATAGAAAATGTAACTGGCAGCGTCTGTTGTAAAGAATTCTATGCTTAGTACAACATACACATCGAAAAAGGAGGGCATTTTCGTTGTATTAACTCCACGAAATCATTTCTTCAATTAATAACATATCCAGACAAAATATCGGCACGAGACACATTTACGCTCATATTTGGCTGAAAATAAAGTCGAAAATAATGTGTGATGCGACAATCTTAATTGTAAGCTTACCAAATATTTTAGCCGATATTACAAGAATCTTATATTTCGGTGAGCCAGGAGAAAAAAGAATAAAACTATGAAAAAGTAACGCATCTTATGACATGAGTGAAATCGAATTCAATTTTCGATGAGCCGACGTGTTTTTTGTGTTGCGTCGAATTAAATTTTAAAAACAGCCAGACAGATCGCGTCAAGAATCCATGACGTCTCTCGATTGAAGAATAAAAATATTCAAATGGTTAAGATTTATGAACAATTGCTTCAAAAATATGATTTTGGCTCTTCTTTTCATCATTTAGGATGTTACAGCTCTTATACGTATTCAACCTTCAATATCCATTGCAAAAGCGTAGTAAACTCAAATGTGACTAGTTGTATGAAAGGTAAGAAAAAAAGAATCGATTAATACGGGGCCGTTTGCGTGGGTCGCGCGCTTTTTTTCTCTACCAGTTTCAGAGAGCGTATTTTCAGCCGCTGTGGGGGTTGGGGTCGGTGGTTACACCTGGGGCGCTCCCACGCCACCCCCAGGTTCGCCGTACAGTCCTGTACCCGTGACTCAGCTTGAGCTACTGGCCAAGAATCTCGCGAGTCTGGCACCGCATCACGCGACCGGTCATCAGCAAACATCTCATCAGGCTCATCAGTCCCTGAGTTTACAAGGTGCTGTGGGGGTTAACGTCGCAGCTGCTGCGGCTGGTGCTAGTCTACATCATGCCCAACATACTCAACACACCCTCAATCTCGCCGGTCTTCATCATCTTCATCACGGTGAGTCGACGATGACGACTACATCGGCGACCTCGTTTACGTCCAAGTTTATTGACGAGCATACGCTCACCTTCGGTTAGTGTTCCTCCCAAACAAATTCAACAGTGAAAAACTTCATGCATCATTTTCGAAATTCTCGTTTTTTCCTTTCTTATTGTCTTCAAAGTTCTTTTTCTTATGCACTTTTTCAGCATTCTTTATATTTCACAGTTTCATAACATTCTTTTGCACAGATCGTATGAATCACAATATTTTTGTTGGTTATTCATGGAAGCACGTTTCCAGCCACCGTTTTATTGGTTTGTAGTTGATTTCGATGTCATTCGAAAATTTTCATTGTTTGGTTTATTTTTTCTATGCATCGATACACACTATTAGCGTTTTTCAATCAATTTTGAGCTAGCACGAACGATTTTTTCAGTTGTGGCCGTAAATCCTGTTTTGTTTTTGTTTTATTATTTTTAATTATTAGTTTCACGGACTGAGTACTGTGGAGAAATTAAAAATTATACACAATATGCATCCATAATGTGCTCTTATGCAAGGACACGTTTAAAAAAAAAAATAACGTCATGAATGTATATTATCTTTCGCTCGGTTTTTCTCGAACGTGGTAACCTATTTTTCATAACGTTATTGTTTTCTAAAGTTAACGATAATGACTGCTGAACTGTAGAAACCTTGTCACATTACAAAGTATTATTATAGAAAAAGGCATGATTGTAAAATATATTTTTTCATCATATATACAACAGGTTGTATTACAAAAAAATCGAATCAAAAAGTAAAAATTTATAAGCTTAAAATGTGGTTGTCAATGAAGCTTTAGTAAAGACATACTCCAGGCTCTCTTTCGTTCATGAAAGCAACCTCAATTCTTGAGATGTAACGGAGAATTAGTCGTACTTTCGTACTTCACTTCTACAAGTGTTACTTATCATTCCTTCGAACTAAATGATACTTGACACAAACAGATGTGTTCAACTGACGTTTCTTGCATGAAACCTTCAAAGGGTTTGTTTGATCGTTTCGAGTATGAAGTCACGTTTATGAATAACACCGCATAATTCGATAATTATTTTCCAAAATTATGAACAGACTTTTATAAACACGAGCATGCGTGCTTCAGTATCAAATTTGATGTCAAAAAAAAAACTACGAAACGTGGACAAATCAAAATATTTGATTAAAAGACATTGGAGTTTCGTCGTCATTGACCACTTGATGTAAAATACATTTAAATATTCTGTCATGAGAAAAAAAAATCTAAAATGTTACTCGAAAAATCGGAAAACGATGAAACATCTAAAAAATAATGAATGATAAAATGTTGAACTGTATTGTTTGCTCGCACGAAAGCATGTCTCTTTTTTTTTTTGCGTCGTACAGTATATTTTGGAACAGTTCAGCTCAATTGTTATAAAAATTGAGTGTTTGTTTTTTTCGATGTAATTGAATGTGGTTTGTGTTTTATTTTTGTTGCAAAAAAAATATATTACTGAAGGAGGTCTTCATCAAAACGCATTTTCGCCTCAATTATCACTCGTGACGGCGGGCACTCCGACATTAACGATAAACAGCTTCTCGTCACCGAGTAACAGCCAACAAGGGAACGTCGTTCCAACGACCGGTGTACTTCTTCAGCAGGATTATCAGACTCAGACTCAGGCAATAACGAGCACCGGATGTACGACGGCGGTCAACGTTTCGACGATACCGAGTGGTTCGACTTCGAGTTCTATGAGCACGATGCTCGTACAGGCTGGTACACATAATGGCAACAATACCGGTGGTTTTCTGCAACAAACAACTAGTTGCAGCAGCAGCATGAAGAAACTCGACAACTTTGGCACTGTACAAACTACCACTACCGGACAGACGGTCAAGTTGGAGAACAAAACTCGCCAGCCATGTATATGCAAAAGTAATAACGGTAAGAATGCACGTTTATTTACATTGAGACAAAAAGGTATAGAACATTGAAAGAAAAAAAACGATATCCGGTGGTAATTATTATTTTTTTTCTCCCCATCGTAAAAATCGTTCAGGGAAAATCTGACATGCTGATCAATTTCTTAATTCTTGAAATTCGATTTTCATCACATTTCGTTTATAGGTGCGCAATAAATGGGAAAAAAAGTTCGTTTAATATAAATTTTGTGTAAAAGTGGAATTTAGATTCTCTTGTCAATGATTAACAATCATTTGGAAAGATTTTAAGGTTTGAAAATTACTCGCGATATATTGTAATTGGAGTTCTTCAGTCGATGAAACAAATCTTTAAAAAGTCGCGGTGATAATAACTTTGCAACCGAAGATTTGATGTTTTATTCTTACTTCTTCGAAAAAAGACGTTTCGAAAAAAAAACGCTGTAGCGATCTAAAGGATTCGAATTTCGTGATGAAAATTAAAAACGATGTTTCTGTGATTCGAGATTTTGTTAATTTTGCACTAAGAACGAGATATTTATTCGCTGACATATTGCTGATAAGTTTCGCTGACCTCCAGTACCTTCAATACCAACTTGATCACATTTTCTGATTTTCTGATACAAGCGTTCTTTGCACATTCCATTACGGTACTTTTTTGACAAGTAAGTGAAAACACAAAGAGAGAAGATTATGAGATGAATACACGGTTAGTAAAACGTTATACAAAAAAAAATGCCAAGATCCTTACACATTGCACTTACGTTATCCTAATATTTAGTAACTACATTTCATTTTCCTGAGCGTTATACTCTTCGTCGTGAATTTCGTCGTTGTCGTGTTCGAATGCCTCGTGACGAGGTTCGCCAGTTCGCTTACGCAAGAAGTCCTCATAGCGTTCACTCCCCCGTTCTATATTTAAAGCTCGGATAGCTCGAGCCTCTCATTTCTTCCCGTTCTCTCTCTTTTTCTCTCTCTTTCTCTGTCGCTCTCTCACTTCTCTACCACTTCTTTTCCCCAGCTTCCTTCTCTTTTGCTTCCTTTTGCTCACTCCTTCTCTATCTCTCTTTCTCTCAAACATACACACAGACACACATATTACAAGCTCGGACATTTTATCGCCGTCGTACCCGGTTTTACGTCTGTCGTCTTCCTGGCTCTCGAGACTACCAACGTCTTCCTCATCTCACGCATGCAGGACCGGGTACAAAAAAAAGATGACTTTGCCAAGATTTATTTTATTTCTTTTTCCGTTGTGGCTTTTTTCTTACACCCTTGATTTCGCAACTCGATGACTCTTTATTGAATTCGCAAGTGGAAGAATAGGTAATGGAAAAATAAATATCCACTTAAACAGAAGATTACTCAATTTTAGAGAAACCTTCTGTTTAAGGTGGTCAAAAAGATTAATCCTTGTAATCGTACACTTTTCATTCACTTAAGAATTATAGATGCAATCATTGAGTAATCAAATTATCATTGAGCCAAAAGTTACATTGTGAGCCTAGAATGAAAAATCGGCACAAGACAAGATTATGCGAATTTTGAGTATTACTAATTTTAACATTTACAGTTTCGCGTGTTTTTTTTTTCTGAAATGAAACGAATACCTTTATTATGATTTTCTTCATTAGTCGGCTTTGTCCTCGTAATGTTCTTGTTGTTTTTTTGTTTTTTGTTTTTAATATATCATCTATACAATTCGTTACAGTTTGATGCATTTTCCAAATTAGAATACGAAGTGATAATTCGAGTTTAAAACAGAAATTTATTGACCCCATAAATTACTGATCAAATGTGTTTCGATTGGAACGTGGATTTTTTAATTTGATTGTTCCAGGCAAAACGAAATTGGTCCACTCGGACGCTGGTTGTAGTCGCACGCTACCAGTTGCTTCGTCCTGGAACAGTCCAACGGAGGGAATGACTTTATGCACGAGCAATTCGAATAATATCGTTACTGGTACAACGACGACGGGAGTCGTGAACGCAAGTCTCGTTAAGCGAGAGCCTATGACGACGGTACCGTGCCAAGTAGCCGAAGTCTCGACCTCCCTTCATGCAACAACGACCGCCGTCAAGATCGAGCCTATGCCGACAAAGTCCGAAAATGGTGAGTCCTTTACAAACACTTCTTCAAATTATAAATATTCTTATTATTATCACACTGAACCATGAATGATCTTCCACAATTTTGATCAAACTGAGCACATTGCAAAAAAAGCCTTGTATTTTTAGGTTTAGTATAAATTCTCTGCCATAGGAAGAATTATGATCCCCAAACGGTTAGAATAAGAATCGATAAATACATACTTATCCGTGTAGAATGCATTGAATTTTTTTTTATTTCGAAGAAATATTACTATTATTTATTTAAAAAGATTTTTGTTATGACAATTCACATTAAATTTATCAATGAGTAAATTGTCGCAAGCGCCAACGTCTAAGGCATCAATTTTATTTATTTTATTTCTGCAAATGGGACGGTGAGAAATTTGGAAAAAAGAAAAAAAAATCAGCCATTATTTCGATGCCATTCTTGATGTTCCGTTGAAATTTCGTATAATTTTAACTATTTTTGTTTGAATCACCAACCTCCTTTAAAAAGTACTGCGATAGTTTCTCACGTTTTATGAGGACATTCTACACCACGCAATTCGCTACGTTTCTTACTTATCGTTACTGGATAAAAAGAAGAGAATATTCTACCGAACCATTCGCGGATTCGCTTTCCCGCACTTTCAGCCTCCATCTCTTTCGTTCATACACATCCGGAAAAGCTTTACGATCGAAATCGTATAGATCTTAACGTTCGTTCACGTGACTGCTATGTAGCTGTCTCAATGCGAGAGAGTTTCATCGCCGTTCTCGTCTTTATATCCCATCGTCGAGAAAATCCTTACGAATATAAACGACAGGATCGTTTCTCAAGTTTGCAAGAAAAACTAACGTTTCATACATTTTGTTTATGTACAGAAATGTACAAATGTAGGTCGAAGTATGAGATGTATTGTCGCGACATCGAGTCTTCAATAATATATTTTTTTTCAGAATATTTTTCCAGTAACATTCAATAAAATAGAAAGGTTCAACGAGTTGTACATTTTATACGATTATCTTTACGCTTGTTTTTCGAAGAGATTAAGTAGTCAAATTTCTTCGCAAATGTTTCATGTCAATAACTTTTTTACAATGTTTAATACGAAATTCTGATGAAAAGATTAAGCAGCAGAGGTTCTTTGTGGTAAATGGATCTTTATTTCGTAATTCTTGATCGATTAATCGTTGTTGTAGATTTGTATTAATATTTTTGCGAATTTATTCATCATTTGGTTTTTGTCGTCAAACCCTGGAGTAAATAAAAATTTATTAGATAAATATTTGGATTATTTACAACTGACAGGAGTTTTTCAATCTCGTTTACTCAATGAATGCCAATGTGTGATCGATCGTGATCTTTGCAGCTTTTTGACGTATACTACGTGCGTACATGTAAATAAATGTATTTAATATACATTTTTGTATACATGCATGTGTGTTTGTCATGAGCAAGTAACGAGAGCAAAATGAAAAGTACATATGTGCCCTCTGGGCGGCGAAATACAAGCCGGGAATCCTGCGTTTCTCCCCCGAGTCCGTAAAATGGGGAGAGATCCGGTGAATTTGCCCTCAGGCTTGACGAGCACCAATGGGTGAACGAGAGGAGCGAGCATACGATCCTCTGGCACCCTTCGTAATAACGAGACACGCACGAAAGTGGAGTGGCGAAAGTGTATACGAGGGGAGATGAGAGTCAGTGAGCGAGTAAAATCAAAAAGATGAAGACGGAGAAAGAGAGATCGAGAGAGAAAGAGGGGGAGAGAAAAAGAGCAAGAAGGAGGGTTGAAGGAGAGGGCAAGAAAAACGGATAAGAGAATGGGAGTGGGGAGTGTAAAAAAGGAGGTTGAAGAGTAGGAAGTGAAAAAAAGAGCGAGAACGAAGAAAAGGGAATGAGAGTGGAAAAAAGGGGAAAAAAAACCGAGAGAAAAAGGGGTAGCACGGTGAAAAAAAAACCAAATGGAGATGAGAAAATTGGAACAAAAAGAAAAACGAGCTTGCGTCGATGCTGGTTGGACAAAGAGAGAAAAAGAAATGAAAAAGAAAAGCCTCATGCCAGTAAGCAAATCAGTTTGAATTTACCTTGCTCTCATTGACGCTATAATTCTATGGTTGAACACTTTCTGACCCGTGGTTAGATTTTCTTTTCCACGATAAGAAGAAAATCGCGAGGTGTTTGCTAATGGCCTGCTGGAGCAGTATATGAAGAATCAAATGAATTTAATATGAGAGTGCGAGGGAGACACGTGCAGAAAATAAGAGGGAAAGAACAGAAAAGAGGGATTGAGAAAAAGTAAGATATAGAAGGGGATCTTGTTAAGTAGGAGGTGCGTGTCACGCATGGCGACGCAAACACAAGGCGTGGCTCCGAAATCGTAAAAAAGAGAGACGGAGAGACGACGGCGATATAGGAAATAGTGTGGGTCGCTTACAACCCTCTCCGCGCTTTAACTCACACGTGTGTATTTCCGTAAGACCTAACTTCGATTATTTCACATCTCTATTAATAACGTCATATAACACAACATGCGCCCCTTTATTTGTCAATGAGACATATGCCTGGGTGACTGTTGACAAGTAATGATAGACTTAAGTATCTGCATTTTCGATGTTTTAAAATCAATTAACATTACGTACCATTTCGCAGAAAATTGATTAATTGATTCACTTAAAACGATATCCAGACAATCGACAAATCAAATTTCTAATCGTTTCAAATTATGCCTATAATATTTTATAACCATGGATTACATGTGAAAATTTATTGGATTTACAATCATTTGAAAAAACGTGAAATCATGCCGACGTCTCTATACAATTACAAATAATGAGATTAATGACAATTAAAAGAATCTTCACTGTTTGGATGATAATTATATGAATTTTTAAAATGATGAACAGCACCATCACATACTTGTCAATATTTTTGTCGTCTCCAAACGTTAAAACGATTTAATCGCAAAATTAATCTATAACTGATTGATCATTTGGAAGTTGCCTTGTTGTGTGAAAAGGCTGTGGCTGCCTGATGAATTGACATCGAGAACAGTAGAATAAGAACAAAAAGAAAATATTTACTGAAAGGGATGAATCGGATATAAGACAGGGAGGATAGTCGAAGTCTATTTACTTGGTTACGTAATCAACATTTCTTCTCTCTTTCTCTCTCTCTCTCTCTTGCTCTGTGTTATACTCACTTTCGCAATAACGTGTTCGGCATGGATGAAAAAAAGCTCTACGCTTCTCCTCTATCATGCGTAGAGCAAGGTAAGCGAATTGGTGATGGCAAGGGAAAAAAAAGATAGAGGTGAAATTATATACATGCAATGAAGAAGAAGAGAGAAGGGCTCAACGGTAATGGATTTCGCGAAATCGATGCGTCAAAAGCTTGGATGATGGGCAATAAAAGTATTGGATGTGGTTCTTTTGTTTTTTTATTGCTTCCACTGATACAAACAGGGGTTGTCAATAAAACATTACGTGGAGTGGTTTGTTAGACTCGTACGTATGAGTTGCGGCAGTTTGGTCGCTAGAGACACATCAAGATAAAAATGGAAAATTTTATAATATTTTTCTTGCATTAATGTCGATCAAATTGTTCTAAATACTGTCTTTGAATAACACATTTTCAGAGTTCGATCTTACGAACGCTTGTATCTAGAGCTTCGAGTTTGAAGCAGAGAATTTTTATTTGGAGTTTAATGACATTTGGCTAAAGATAATGAAAATCGAATAGAGTGGAATCTAGACCTTTTGGAGTTGTTAATAACGTAGAAATTGAAAAGAACTTATTTGATCGTTAACTTTTCTGGATCGCTCAAAACTTATCTAAGAAAGCCGATACATTCGTTGTCGACCATTTTCTTACGGAATGGGTCTAACTGCGAATTTTGATCATTTGAAAACTCGTGACATGAGAAAATGTCTGTAACAACGATTGATAAAACAATTGATCGTTACGGCCGATGGCATATACGTCAGTGACATGCAAATGCCCTTTGCGCGATTTTTTACATAATTATACTGAATCGAATAATACAGGATGCCAGGCGCACATTTTCGACAGTTTATGTTCCTGACAGGTGAACGTGAATGAAACTCGTTATTATTATTTTGAACAGTTCGATCCACGTGACTCATTACTGGTTATCTGATTAGTTATTTGGCAACTCATCGAAATTATCATTATTAAGAATGTTATGAAAAAAGGAAAATGTCATTTTTCGCAATAATTTATTATGTTTCCGAAATATGATGATATTTCTTTAAGTTTCCCACATTTGAAAGCTTTAATTCTTTACCGTTCTTTGCTTTTCCATTCTTCCAACAAATAATCTCTGCATCACTTATAAAAGATGAACAAAAACTGCAAAGTATTTATTCTCACTTAATGGTTGAGTTTTAAAAATGTCTCTTTGATAGGAATCGTCGTCTCAACAGCAGGGTCTGGCGGAATTCCGGTCGGTATCGCTGTGGCGCGTCAGAGACTACAGCACCAGGAAACAACGTCGTCGTCGATGCGAAACGTATCACTGAGTCATCACACCTCCCATCATGCCAGTTACCATCATTTTCAACCTGACAATCTTGGTTAGTACATTTATTATTAATACTTTTATAAAAATAAACTATAGAATATTTATTCTTTATACGTACATATATATTTGCATATTATAAACATTGATAAATGTATTACACAACTCATGCGATAGAAAATGCATGAAAAATGATCTTAGCAACTATTAGTCGCGGGGCCTTGACCCGTTCACCGCACAACTCTTTATCATTACGATCTTCGATCGCTCTACATACCGTAACATTGTTTATGCACGAATATGGAATACGTCATTATTCATGGTAGATTCTAAGCAAAGTGACTTAATTAATTATGAGGAGATAAACATACTTGTTTTTTTTTCTCGAGCAAAGTAGTTATTCAAAAACTATCACGTAGAGTACCCAGAAGTTAGCAGTTTTTCACTGTTTGAATAAAAAACTTGAAAGCCCTGCTGTCATTTGACCAAAATTGACATTGAAAATTCAAATTTTTGCATAATAGTGTGAAAACGATTCATAAACGATAGGGATTTAAAAAAGTCTTTGGGGAAACGATCAGTTCTGTTACAGAATAGATACCTGAGAAGATCAAATGAGATTCGTATATAAAATTGATTAATACTTTTTAAAATAATTAATAAAATGACAAAAGTCACATTTTTGTTGCCTTTGCATTGATCGTCCGAACAAAGTGTGGCTTGTCTCAAAATGGCTTGTACATATTCGTAAAATAAAAAATCGTGTCTACGAATGAAAAACTGGTGAACGTGCTGAACGACTCCCGACCCTGAGCGTTTTATATCTACAAAGTGTTTCACGTTCGTTAGGTTACGAGCCACGTCTATATAGATTTTGCCGTCATCGTAAATTCGACTGTACTCTTTTCCTCCTTGCGTGTGTTTTCTTTTTTATATTCTTTTTTTTTACAATAGGGAAACTGCGAACAAGCGCGTGCTTTTCAACGAGTTAATGCGTTCTACTCGGGAGAGAACTTTATTTCTCGTGTGGCATAATCTGCCATATGATATCGGTATTCGCTGTTAGTGTGTGTTATATCGTAACTGATAATGGATAAATGTGTATGTAGAATAAGAACAGAACGAGGTGTCAGGTAAACGTCGAACAATCATTTATCCACCGTTGGATATTCCATACATATATATCAATATGTATTAAGGATATATATATATGTTAAGGTGTAGATTCAAGGCGTTATAATAAAGCGTAGATGTATTGAAAAATTGTACACAAAGAACCGTAACGAAATGATAACTCACCTCTTGTACGAGAGATCTGAATATATATGGGTAATAATTGATCTCGTATGACGATGAAATTCCTCAATATCCATAAACCATTTAAATTCATGAGCTGAGTATAGGGAAATATCAATTGACAGTTGCTTATTCAATTTTTGACGTATTTTTTCGTAGGCGTATTACTCGAACCGAAGGAATTAAATTCTTGATTTTCTTGGCTGGAAAAATTTATTATAGTATTCGTGGTAATTAATATCAGATAAAAGGTCAACTTAAGGAATGATGTATGTAACTCGCAATAAAGTAACGCAAAAATGTGTTTTTAACGATTTTTTAATGAGTTTCGAGTTTCTGAGGACCAGCCCGCTCATAAGTAAGCAAAGATTTTATGATTCGTTATTTCATCATCAAAAAATATATACGTCCATTAGAGCTTTCGTCATGTCCGTAAAATATCACTATTTGCTATACGGTTTTTCTGTTAATACTACAGAATCGACGAGACTTTGAAAAATCATTCAAAATTAATTCACTTTTTTTCTTCTAATGTGCCTTTGCTGTAACAGAAAAGGCACTTTCCACTTTTTTTCACAATTTTTCTCTCATGTTTGCTGTCATAGTTTTTCACTTTTCTTTCGTTTAGAGTTTCGATCAAATGTGGGTTAATAAAAAATTATTTGAAGTCATGTGCAAAAAACTTTATAACTTCGATCCACACTCGGAAAGAAATAAAAAGAAACAATTATTAGGAAATCATATAAAATGACGTTGAGTGTATGTCTCTGAGCATATAATTTGCCACAATCTCTTGGCTTTGATTTTCAAAGATGTTATTTTTATAAAACGTCTTTAAAGAAAAACGTCTTTTAAATAGTTCAGCAAAGAGGTGAATTACATTAAAAATTAGTTGAAAAGAATGATTTAAAAGTTATTTTTTCGATTTTTTAAAATTATTTACGTTTCCATTGGTTACAAATATTTAAAGTATCAATTTGTTCATCAACCGCTTTACTACATTCATTTTGATTTTAACATTTAGATAGAATGAACAACTATCGAAACGTTTTTCTCTATGAAATTATAAGTCTCCAATAGAAACTAGTCGAAGGCTCGTTTGAAATATAAATTGCAGCTGGAGAAGTGCAGAGGTGGACGTCCCTGACGGATAAGCGTTATCCGATACGACACTGTTTTCGTTTGACCCATCGGGCACTCGGGATTGTCGAGGTGGTTCTGTCCTTTTCTCTCACTCTCGCTTCTATACTTTTATACTATTCATACATGTATATGCACATATATAATATATGTATGTAGTGTAGGGACTTGGACTGCGTCGACTCCACGAGGGGGATGGGAGGACGTGCAATGGTAATGGGGTGGGGGTTGCAGCCATCGGAATTCCTGGAGCGGCGCCGCGGGCCCGAAACGCGTTCGTAAACGTCGAGGCAGAATATTAACGAGACTGAGGTTTAGTGGAGAGAACGTTTTTGAGAAGTAGAAAGAGAAAGGAGGATGGGATTATGACGATACTCTTTTGCTCTTTCATTTTATCGAATCTTATTCGGTAATTTCATTCTTTTTATTCCAATATGTTATTTTTTTTCAATTATTTCCCTCCAGAATTGCATTCATATTGGAATTTTTTTGAAAAGGAGGTTTTACGAACTTTCAGATTAATTGTTCACTTCCAAATGGCAACAAACAGCATTTTTTATCAACTATACAGCAATTATTCTACAACAAATATCAATAGTGAGCCTCATCCTATTTTTGGTGAAAATTCTTAAGATTTCATGGGGGAATTTATGTTAGTTTATGATGAGTACAAATTTTTCAAGTAAATTGGTTATAAAAACCGCAAAATTTCTCAGTTTTCGTAAATTCTGATGTGAAACTATATGACAATGACAGTTGTTCTTCCGTTTGATCATTTTTTGACCAATATTTTCAGATCGCGAAAAGCGATATGAAGTATCATCGACCTGACTATTTTTCTGAAGAAATGGCTTTTGAAAAAGGTTCATTACATTATTTTAATTTTAATTTTCGATATCATGATTGAAAAACAGTGATTAATAGGCATCGAGTTCGTTGATTTCTTCGGCGAAAATCCAGTCGAATTGTTTGGTTTTCGTATTTTCGAGGTTTAGTTGTTCCAAATTAGTGAATGCGATGGAAATTTTCTTAATTTTTCAAGTCCAACTGCTTCGAGATCACTGCAGTTTTAATTAAATCATGTTCGAAGCAACTAAACTTTGAAGGGAGAATTAATCGATACTTTTATCGTACGCATAGAGTATTACAATGATTTTCGGAATAAAATACTCGAAAATAATAATAAACCTGTAATTTGACCAGCTTCGATGAGAACGTTCCAAAGAATATCGATAATCTTAATTTCTTCGATTTCGAGAAAGTAAACTCATTTTAAAAATTGCTGCATCAGATTATTGTCTTAATATTTGGAGATGCATGTGGAAAAAGAACGTTGGATTCCGATTTCTATGATCCTCGTACCTCTTGTGTCCAAATTTTGGAATAAAAACGTCAAAACTGGATCACTTCTCTTGATGTTGGAACAATCCTTGAAAGGTAGTTCGAAATTTCTGTCAAGTCGACTTATGGTTAATCTGATTCACAAATCTGTACAAGAGAGACTGGCCTATGTTCGATGAAGCGATTGTAGAACGGTTGGCCATTTCTGGCAGTCTGACTGTAGGAATTTGAAGACTTTACGGACGCTAAAGGAGACGACGATACATATAGAGAGCATTTCGTTTTGCTGCTTGAGGCATATATATGGAGTCGCAATTCGCCGCCACGGCCATGTTTAGTTGTCGACATGAGAATAGGAGCCTATACATATATACCGACCAACGTATACCTGTAAATATATAGATATATATAGATATATATATATATATGAGTATACCACTAATGCGATGTTTGGTAAAAGGTTGGATGGGCTGGCGAGAATGTGCTTGTGGGCGTATAAAAGAGGTGGAGCTAAGCCAGAAACGGGCAGAAGGAGGACGTTGAGAATTTCACGAGGAGAAGGAATGACGATGAAAATACGAGAGGAAATATCTCGGTGTGTGTTCTCTCTTGTACTCGTACGAGTAATAGGAATTTGTGTGCGTGGAGACAGGGAGAGTGGATTATGTGGCTTTTGAAAATGTTCGTGACGCTCATACACGTTGATATTCTTGTTAATCTTTCCTATGTGTATTTAGTCTGAGCGTATGTATGTGTCTAGGAACAGTGGGCGTTCATTGTTCTCTTTTTCCTTTTATTTGACCCCCTTTTAACCCTCTTTTCATGTAGATTTTTTTTCGTATGCTTCTCTTCGTGACAGGCTCTACAACTGCTATGACCATGGGAGGAGCCACCCTGGTGCACTGCGGAAACAGTGGGGATGAACGTCCAGCCCATCTCGCCATTCCCTCTGGTACTCTCGCACCCTCTCTGAACGCAGCTCTCGGCTCTACACTCAATTCTGGTCTCGGTAATATCGGAGGAGCGGGAAATCCCCCTGCCGCCGGGACAACTGCTGCCTCCTGGCCACCAACGATTTGGCAATATCCTACAGCAGGTAATCATGCGTTACTCAAGAAATAAGAACTGTATATTCGCCTCGATATCTCCTAACCGAACTACTCAGATCCGAACTTCCCAATAATGCCGAATTTCACTGAATCGATCAACCAAATAACTACTTCCATTTCGATAGTTTTCTACAGATCTTGATTAGGCATATTATTGCTAAATTGTCGAGGTGAGACATAAAGCATCAAACATCAATCAAAGTTTAACATTGACAACAAAAGCGAATCCGTTCCTTAAGAATATGTTTTATAATTTATAGAAACTATCAAATTAGAGAAAATCAACGAATGAAAAAAGTTTATTATGCCCAAGCAAGTTGCGGGGTCACGGAAGTACATTATGATAAAAAAATTGGTGGCGAAATTTTACAACAGACCACTAAAATACACTCAATTTAATGATAGTAATAAAGCTTGTGAAATTTGATAGCAAGACAGAAAAAGGAAGAGAGAGAAAGAGAGGGATAGACAGAGAGAACGTGTACCGAAAAGCTCTGCTAAATTCATTCAATCCCCCCCTCGTTATATTGACCGTTGTCTCTCGTTTCACCATCCTTAACCACTTATACTGAATCCTCTGAATGACCGAGTGACATTTCAATGGAATTGAGTATTCCTGAATCTCTATATTCATTTCGGGCAACTATTAAATCATTAACAGGGAGAAATTCACGGCATCGTTTATAGGTCGATCGAGCAGCATTTTTAAACGACCCAGTGGCGTAGAACAAACAATTATTTTAGGCACTCTGAGTAAATCTTTTATTGCCAAGAGAAGTCTAGTATTTTTCCTTCGATTACTCATGTTGATTGTTTTTGATAATGTTATTTTTACCACTTGCAACTGTTCATGGAAAAGCTTCTCGATCGATTGCATTTATGAATAATGATATCAACCCTAAGCCTGTCTAGTGGAATTACCGATACTCCTATCCGTCACCTACATCGAGAAAACTCATGGATTTTTAATTCTACAGCAATGCCTGCTATGGAGCCCGTTGGTTTTCCGCAAATGGGAGTGGGCCTTCAAGGTGGTCTTCAGGGTGGTTTGCAGCTTGTTAGAGATCCAACGACCGGACACCTTTTGCTTATACACGCAGCTGGTAAGTACAGACTAGAGGAATGTAAGGATTTCAATTTGATTAGATGTCATTATTGGACGGGAAAGGGATCATGATTTATTATACAAAGGAAGTTTCGACGGTATAGAGGTGTCGAACATTTAGGGTATGGATCGAGTTAAATAAAAAAATGTTAAATTAATTAAACTGATAAATTTGAAGTGCTCACTTCAAACGTAATTACAGAAGTGTCATTTTGCAAATTTGTACAAATCGATTGTGTAGAACTATACTTTTGATTTCTATCGATCTTATCAGGGATTATTCAAGCCGCGAATTGAAAGGAATCGAAGAAAATTTTATGATAATTTCGATATATTATCCAGCTGTGATCGCGATAAGTTGCTTTCAAGACTCGTTCACCAACGCAAAACCGTCGAAGCGTCACGTTATAAGCATTTGCCACTGCATGAAGTGGTTTTTTTTAATACATCGAGTTATTACATCGCGCTTGGCTTAGAAAGTATACATGTTTTTTTTTCCTCTCCCCGTCTCGAATAATCGTCTGCATACACGTTAGAAAACTTTACGCAATCTCCTCTATAGAGAATAAGGAATAAGAAATCCTGATGAATGTTACTTTGAAGCAGGATTTTCTCATTCAGCGGAACAGATGCAACAGGCTGTTGTATGGCCGAATTATCCGAGCCACAATGGTCACAATATCGGACCACCCCCGTTATTACTTCCACCACCACCGCAGCCACCGTCACTTCAACTTCTGAGTGACATCGGTGGTGCCAGATTCGTACTGACAGAAAACAAGAGGAAACAACAGAGCACTGTGCCACTCGTCAAGATCGAGGCTGATTGTGGCAGCAGTCCGACAACCTTAATTGGTAAATTGATAAATAATATGGTTTTAAATGAATAACATATGTGTAACAATGCTGAATTATCTCAAGAGCTCTATTATCAGTTTGAAAATGACGCGTTTCTAACAATGTTAACCGAAAAGAATCCATTATATTTATTATTAATTCATTATTTTTTAATGAGTTAATTGGGAGGATTGACCTTGCAAATGATAGATGACTAGAAAGTTATTTCCAGATTTTTACTGGTTATTGAACCAAATCGACGAGTATTCAATAACAAAGATTCTTATTGCTCTTTGTCTGTGATAAACCAAAACTCTCCCCTGCGTGATATCAAGCAAATTCCATTGCGCAACAGTGCAACTGGATTAATTGACATTTTTTCTCGTTCCAATCCTCAGCATCCGCGGAATCGAGTAAAACCCTTCAGACCGTGACATCGATGGCAAGTGCTCTCATGCCGGACACCCCTCTTCTGACAACCCTCCACTATTACCCTCACGCTCCGGCTCTCGTACAAATAAGCCAAGCAGAGCCAACGCACTGCACGTCACAGGTTTGTCCACATTGATTTTTTTTTAATCGATTTTATTTTGCCCTTATTTGTCCTTTTTGTGTAATGAATATTTTTCAATATTTATAGTAAAAATGCGTGATGGATAATACAGAATTTTATTTTTCAGCAACGACATACATTTTTGTCGAAAGCAACCTCTCCAGTATCGTGTCTTACACCACCACCAGAAGTGACGCAAATTCACGCGATCGAACCACCCGAAACAACGCCAATCGGTGTTCAAGATGCGTCCAATCAGACAGACGGTGTCGAGACTGATGATGAACATTTACCTAATGATTCTTACGTCAAGCAGGAGCAATACTCAAACTCCTGTCAATCATTGACTACGAATCCCTCGAGTTTCGATTTAGTTTCCTCGAGTCACGAGCGTACAAAAGCACCTTTAGGAATGATTCCCTTAATAAACAATACTCTCGTCGATCAATCGATGATAGCGCAAACAGCATGCAGCTTAATCGGAAAATTTGAAAAGTCGGAAAACACTGTGATAAATGCTGCTGATTGTACGAGGTATGCAACAACGACCTCCGTCACGACGATAACTCGATGCAGCAGCGAGATCAATTCCGTCGATAGAACGATCGAGAGTGTCGTCAGTTGTCGTTCGATTAATGACGAAGTTGCAAATCTTGATGACGACGATTCGTTGAACATCGACGAAGAATCTGGTTCTGACGACAGAATATCAAGACTAGGTTCCAAAGTTATCGAAATTACGGAAGAAAACTGTGACAGTTTTCACGAGAATCTTGAATTTTTTGGACGCAGACGTGATCCAGTTGAACAAATAAGAAAACCTTTTTATTCGGAGGATTTGCTTAATGAGGAAAGAGCTTTGGAAACAAAGAGGAATGCGGATTCGATGAGTACACTTGAAGCTAGTGATGAGATAATGAGCAAGCAGGAGGATGAGCAAATTTCGGTTGAAAGTCCACAAATTATGAACCATCCGGAAATCATAGAGAAAAATATACAGCAAGAAGTTCCGACTTCAACAGAAATTGTTGTTCCCTCTATGCCGGAAGAGAATACTCAGGATTGCAATGAGGGGAGAGAGAATTTTGTTGAAACGATGAATTCAACGACCGTGGAGGAATCTTCACAAGTATTCAGCCGATCGTTCGACATGCCGTCCATTGATTGTGACGAGGAACGCGACATATCAGCAGTAATCGTAGTCAAAAAAGAAAAAGACGACCAAACGATCCATGATTCACATTCAGGAACGAATGATGCTTCCTCACACGTGGAAAAGTCATTGCGCCACGAGAGGAAACAATCGGTCGAAAGATTTCATCCGGGTATAGAAAACGTTGTAGAAAAATTGAAGAAAAATGCTGCAGCAGCACTGCATGATCATCAGACAGTTTATAACTCGGAAAATTCAAGGGAAGTACAATCGGAGGTTGAGAAAACTTCGACACATTTGGAACAGTCAAGTGGAAAATTGGAAAATGGCTTCAAGAAATTCTTACTACGTTCTCGTGAGAATTCTACAAATGCTGAGCATTTGTCAAGCTCCATATCTCTGCAGGATTATTCCAAAATTACTCAAGGAGATTATCTTGTCAAAGGAGTCTGCTCAAAAACTTGCCTACCCAGTGACAACAACAACGACATCAGTAGTAACAATCATAATTTGAAGATTACTGATGAGAGCATCAACGAAACCATTATTAAGGGAGAAAAGATACCACTCGTCTGTACGTCTTCCAACTTCGTTAATCAGGATGCGGAGTGCCCTCAAGAATTGTCCAGTGGT
The DNA here is from genome assembly GCA_948107755.1 of Campoletis raptor. Taxonomy (NCBI): domain Eukaryota; kingdom Metazoa; phylum Arthropoda; class Insecta; order Hymenoptera; family Ichneumonidae; genus Campoletis; species Campoletis raptor. The sequence continues at coordinate 18,448,919 of OX403622.1, forward strand.
TATTTAACAGCTAAGATCGAAGCCGGGCAAACAGTCGGAGAAAAAAATGGTCTTACGAGGGATTGTAGCTCCGCAAATGAAATCGCTGGTTCAAAGAATTCGAATCAACGAGAAGAGTCTAAATACATTATCGACAATCAAGTACCGAAGCTGAGAGTCCCAGGCAAACCTAAACAAAATGTCGATTTGAGTGGTCTCGAGCTTTTGTCCAATAGTATCGCTCAATACGAGCATCTTGTCCCAGGAAATCCAGGTTATGAGGATTCTTTGGCTAACTCGTCGGATCAACAATCACCGCAAGGCGAGAGCAATAATAACGATGTTGACAGTCCTTTGGGACTACTTTGTGCGCTAGCTGAGCAAAGATTTATGGAAGAAGTTGGTTCAAGTGGATCCAAAAAGCCGAAAGAGTGTCTTGACAATTCTGAGGAGATTTCACAAGCTGGACGACTCTTGTTGAATTTAGGTAAAGTCTCGGAGAACGAGAGAAAAAGGAAGAGATCTCTGATCGATGAGAGCGAGCAAGATGGACTGGATAAATCGAAGCGAATCTGTAAAGACAGCAACGAAAGAAAAAGTCCCAGTGTCGATTATACTCCTCGATTTGTTGATAAATATAGCAAAGCTAGAAGATTCGTTGCAAAATCGAGGGAAGATATGCTCTACGCTGATAAGACCCGGAGAAATAGTGAATCAATGGTGAATAACGAAGATGCTCCAATAATAAATGGAACAAAAAGGAATTGCGTAGAGAACGAAATGGAATTCACTGACTCTGAAGTGGAAAATATTGACTCTCGTGTTTGTCCATTGAGATTGTCCATTCCAAGGGAAGATTCGGAAAGATCTGATCAAACTACCCCAGAGAATCAGAGTGGTAACGATCAAGACTGGCCAAATATGGATGCGATGGAGTTGGATATGAGAGTAAGAATGGCAGATATACAAAAACAGTACAAAGAGAAGCAGAAAGAACTTTCGAAACTGCCACCGAAGAAAGATGAGAAAAGAAGTCCAGGGAGGCCGAGAAAAAAGAGCCAGACGAGTTCTGACTATGGCAGTTTGGATCTGAATGCTTCACCCCCGAAGTCACCTATCGATGAAGCTCTCGATGGTACTAACCAATCACCCCTTACTTCCATGCCAAATCTTGCGATTCCAAGGTGCAACGTTAACCTCGTTAAGCTTGGCGAACTTAGGAGCCACATTAAACTGTTGGATAACATACCAAGCATTCCGATACCCGTTCCTCCCGTAGCATCACCGATTACTGTTCTACCGACAACTAAATTAATGACTGAAGATGAAGACAAAAATGTTTTAGCGGTGAGTAGTGTAGCGGAAATTTTATTTTTCAAAAATCCGGTTATTTTTATTGAAAATTAACGAAACAACGTCCAAAGTATAACACTTTTTCATTGACTACCCTGCCTTCTAGTTTGATTGCAATATACATGGACAGTTTGATTTTATGAAAAGTCAACAATAGAATCCAAATATTCGGGGCGATTGAGACAAGGAAAAATATTGTAAAGAAGTGAAAAAACTATAGAATAAATATTCTGAATTTTTTCACATCCCATATGTTGGTCTATTCATAGTTGGGATACGAGACAGCTTCATCGCCAGCGCCAACAGTAGGTAGTTCAAGTTCGGCTTCGAAGAAACGTAAAGTTGGAAGACCGAGAAAGCTCATGTGTAGTTCCGGGAGTGCGAGGCATCTAACGGAAACGATAGTGGCTAAGAAACCGAAGAGCAAGAGTTCACTCGTGGGTTATCTGATGGCATCGAAAAACAGACATCTTCAAAACAAGGTAAGCAACTGAAGGTATCACATACATTTTCTTTCTCAATGATTCTTCTCGTTCTACGAAAAAACACTCAATAATCACGATCACTTCTGCTCTCACCACGATCTTTATCCGACTGTGGAATTTCTTCAGGTCACGTTGCATATTGTCAATTTTCTATCGCAGTTCCTTGGTAAATCCGGCTACACGCCTGTCCCATTCAAGTCTGGTATTGCCGGTAACAAGAGCTGCAAGTCCAGTAAAATCGCGAAATCGAAGATTAAACCGGTCAAGCAAACCCCGTTGCACAACAAGAACGTCATAAGTTCAATTATCGCTGAGAAAGCAAAGCTCAGTCAGGAGACGAAGTTCGAGAGACAAGTGACAAAGCTTAAGCCGAAATTAAAAGCGGAGGCTAAGATGAAGATGTGGGAAGAAGATGAAAGCGGAGCATGGAATTATACGATTGAAAATGTTCCCCCTGAAGTTTCGAACGTTGAAAAAGAACCCACCACGGTAAGATTCAGAGAGTGAAAATCGTGATGACTTCTGTATTTTTTTATTTCAAAGGAACGAATAGTTGAGAAATTAATTGTAAAACAGATTACAAGATGATTCTTCGTAAATAAACATACCCGGGAATTCTTTTAATCCGATTGGAATTTGTTATTTTCAGGAAATGCCATCAGAGCCAGCTAAAATTGTAACGGAGGAAGAAACAAATGAGATAGAACCGGATCGACAAGAGAAGTTGAAAAAGAAAAAACGTAAATCAACATCGACTTCACCAACCAGACGCAAGTCCAGTGATCACGAAAAAAAAGAATCGAAAAAACGAAAGTCATCCCTGGATTGCAGAGAGTGCAAGGAGTGTGCTAAAGCAGCCAAAGCTGATAATAAATTGGATAACATCCTGTCAAAGTGTAAGCTGACAGATGCGCATTTGGCGATCGATCAATTGAGAGTACTGACGGCTATGGGAGGATTGTTTTACGCTGGAAGGTTGAGTGCTGTACAAGCACCAGATGTTTACGCTATTACCCTCGATGGTGAACGGGGCAACAGGCCTCATATACATTCGCGAGAAGAAATTCTTCGCGATGCTGTAAGTGCTGATTTTGCTCAGTGTTTTTTTTTCTTTTATTCTTCTCACGAAATTATTTCATTGATAGCTAATCTTAATGAATGTTGCCAGATCGTCGAAGTTTGTCCTTCTTCGACGAAGGAATTACCACCTGGCACGAGACTCTGCGCGTACTGGAGTCAACAATATCGTTGCTTGTACCCCGGTACTTCTGTCGAACCCTCCGAGGCCGATCCTGAACTAGATGAAAAATTTGTCAGTGTCGAATTTGACGATGGCGATAGCGGTAGAATTGCTTTAGACGATATTCGATTACTTCAGCCTGATTATCCTGTTGTTGGTAAGAGTCCCGTAAAAATACTATTGTACAATTTTTTCAATGGTGCTGATAGCGAAGGAAAAAAATTATCTTAATATTAAGTATATGCGATGAGATCCTGAGGTTTTTTGAATTTAACAGCCGAGAGTTCCTAGAATTAGTAACAATTCAATTATGCTCATGTTTTGGCTGCCGGATATCGACCTTGAATCAAGCATGTTGTTTTAAGTTTCTCCGAAACATTTCAACGTATTATAGTCACCGATTTCATTAAATTTAGGCCATTCAGGAAACAAACGACTTTGCTATATAACGATTGTCATTTATTACACAGAATACGATCCCAATCCTTTGCTCACACTGGGAAAAAGACGTAGACAAACATCGACGTCAACGGATGAAAAGCGTTCATCGTCAGCTGGAAATCTACGTGAAGTTCAGTCCTCAGCGATAGCTGGAAATTGTCAAACTAATGAAACAGAAATAACTGGTCAAGGAATCGATGTTGATTCAACGGAACTTCGAAAGAGTGATGGAGCTGAAGCTAACGCTCTAGGAGAACATCGGGAAAGAAAGAGATTGAAGAAGAGAAGACGTGATAAACTGAAGAGACTCAACGAAGCTCAGGAGGGGAAGAAAAAACATCGTAAGCACAAATGTTGTGAGGAGCATCGAAAACACAAACACAGGAAACATCGAAAACATAAGCACAAACATAATCATCATAGCAGTTACAGCGAAGGGAGCCATGTCAGGTAAGAGTTTAGCAATTTTTTCTATTTCTTGCGGGATCCTTTTTTTCCAAATAAAACTCTATTTATTACATAGTTAACCCTTCTCTGACTGTTATCCCTTTATGATGAATAATGAACTACATTATTATCAATTAGCAAAAAAAATCTCAATGAGCCGAAATTTCTATAATTAATAACAATCGTTTACATCATAAATATACTTAGTGGAGGAGAGAGCTGCAGTGGACACAAAAGCGAAGAGGAAACGTCACCGTCCAATGAGAATTCGGAGAAGGCACTTGACATTCCAGAGGAAGAAGAAGCAGAAAGAATCCCGGAACACACTGAAGCTCCAGAAGAGGAGGAAGAACGCCTCGATGAGCCAGTTGTTGATCCAATTATACCAGCGGAAAAAATTGAGAAACCGAAGAAACCAGAGAAAAAAGCAAAAGCGAGAGAACGCCAAGAATCGGTGGAAAGTCGTAGTAAAATGGCAGCATTTTTACCAGCAAGACAGTTGTGGGGTTGGGCAGGAAAAGGTTACAGAAGACCAGGTGCAAAAGGTCGAGCGAAAAAACAATTTTTCCGTGCCATTCAACGTGGCAATGAGACCATACAGATCGGTGATAGCGCTGTATTCCTCTCTACCGGTCGACCCGATAGACCTTATATCGGTAGGATCGAATCGATGTGGGAAACATCGAGCTCGAACATGATCGTCAAAGTTAAATGGTTCTATCATCCCGAAGAGACTGTTGGGTGCCCCCCAAATCTTAAATATCCGGTAAGAACTTTTTTTACACATACATCAAAATATATATATATATATATATTGAAACTATGTTTCGAAACGTTTGGGTAAGTACGAAAATACAAAGCTTACCAACATTATTATTTTTCTATAGAAGAGCTATTTTGAGCAAGCTTGAATGATTTTTTTTTCAATTTTTTTCACATTTTCCACACCCATTTCCCATTATAATATCCAGTGTCAATGAAGAGGTCTTTTCAGAAAACTTAAAAATTTAATTGTTTGAAAGTACTTTTTAGTTATAAAAATCCAGCTGTAGTAATATTAATCATCGCTTAGCAAAAATTTATGTTATTTCAAGCTTGTTTTATTTTTTTACAAACCGTCTCGCATCATAGAAAGTAGACAAGACTGTTATTGTTTTTAAGTTTATTTTATGACTGACAAATATTTAGACAACATAGAGAATGAACATGTAAAACATGATCTTTGTTTTTCCAGGGTGCACTATTCGAATCACCCCACATGGACGAGAACGATGTCCAAACGATATCGCACAAGTGCGAGGTACTGAAATTAGCTGATTACACGGAAAAATTAGGAAAAGAACCGCACAGGTACTTAACGATCTACGACAACAACGACATATATTATCTCGCTGGATATTACGACCCTACGACTTATCTTCTCAATATGCAGCCCGATGTTGTTTGAGAAAAGCTCAAGCTGACGATCAAATTAACGGGAGTTAATTGATCTTCAGCGATGTGAATTGATATTCAATCTTAATAACTTAAAACAAAAATAATGATGAAAATAGAAAAACAAAACAAAAAACAAAGAACAAGAACAATCAAAGGAAAATGGACAAAGATGCAATAATCGTGAAATCGAATGGCATTAAATTGTTGAATGGAATGATGATGATTTAGTTTCGACGCGATCGAAGCACTGTTAATCATCGAAAGAGATATTGTGTAAATATTGTAAATATTAATGGATAGCAACTTCATGATAAGAATTTCACGAAACATTTATTCCGTGGAGAATTATGTGACGAATCATTGTTTTATTATTGTCATTTTTCGTCCTATTTCGAAGATTCTTGTACTAGGAGTAAGAGTGCATGCACAAGAATGCGGTGATCCGCAATACTTAGTGATATACGAAAAAAACGATATACGGTGCTACGTAACCGTAAGCGATTCTGTTTTTTTTTTACTTCTTTCTTTTTAGAATTGACGCTTATTTGAGAGTTTCTGAAACTCTCAGTTCTATGTATACCGGTAATAACCGAACGTTTCAAAAACTGTTCGTCAAACAAGAAAGAACATATAGGTCGATCGTGTTGAGCAACAGAAAAAATCGGCTTAAGTTCTTGCGAGCAGTCGCAATTCGTGCAAAACATTAGCGTTAAGACAATTTCTTTATAAGATCATTTTATTTTTATCACGTATAAAAAGACGATTGTGGAGATGAAAATCCATCGCGCATATAATCTTTGGTTCAATTTTTTTTTTTTTTTTTAATAACGAGGGAAGAAAACGAAGAGGATTAAAGGAAAAAAAACTCCGGCCATTTAAGCGTTTCGAGTTACTTCGTTTTTATAAAACGCACGCATAAGCTGTCTATTGTATTGCGATTCCCATGGGAATTCAGAAACTTGTACATATTTGAAGAAGCCCATAACTTTTTTATTACCTATTCACGCAATAAATTCATCTCGCTTCGATCTATGCTTCTCACAAGTGCTTCTTTTCTTATCATTTTTCGACATTTCGCGAATGTTGTTTACTTACGTTTTATGGTTGGTAACTTTTATGCATATATATATTTGAATATACATAAAAATACAAAATTATAAATATATACATATATATAAATATATGGAGGAGAAACTTTTTTGGGAGTTTAAGTACGAACTAGTACAAACTGAAAAACACAATAATTGTCGTCCAGTGTGATGGGTGATTGATTTTCTATAGGATGAGGTTGAATGAGCGTGGGAACGATGAAATGTAACACATGGTTGTAGGCTGGGGTAATAGCGAACACAAAAAATGCAACTTTTCGTTTTTTTTAACAAATCATTCAATATTTGTAAAAATTATTCATGTTTAGTCATTGGAATAATATTTTTTCTTTATAAGTACTGACTGCTTCGAAAATATTCATATTACAATAAAATTTTTCAAGTTACAATTTTCATAATACTGCAAAAGTAACGAACAACGTTTTTTTTAGCTCAAGTTTGGTTTAGGATTCTTCCTCGAAGTAAACTTTCATCAAGTACAAAACGTATTCAAATGAACGCATTAATTGGTCAATGAAACAGCAACATTTTCTAAATATATTATGGCGGAAGGAATTGACACTTTTTTATATTACTTTGCGTTGTCAAAATACTTCAACAATTATATAAAACTGATCGAAGATTCTTTAAAAAATAAAAATAAAAAATTTATATCTTCAAATTTGATTTGAATTTTGTTGTTAACTCAATTTGACAAATGCAGAATTGTTCTAGGTCCAGTTTTGTAAACGTTTTATTACTTTTTATTAATTAATCATGACAAACGTTCGATGGCTTGGAAAATGAAAGGATACATAGAAATTTCGAAGATGTTTTTGACAAGACCTGAGATTTATAAATATAAAACCATGTCGAACTAAATGTCGAGACGACAAAATAATCATTGGCTTCTTGATCAGGTAGCTCGAACGCGTTTTGTCCGCCATTGCCTCATTCTACCCTCGCAAGAAGAGATTCACTCAGTGTCAGAGTGATCTCAATAATTATGCTGATATAATATTTTCGTGTCTTAAATTTCCAATTCGTGTAAATAAGATATTAATTAATGTTTAACATTTTTTTTTGGTATGGCTGAGCAAACAAACACCAACATTTCATAAATTTTGGTATACGATTTGTTGCTACACAACGAGGTACGAAGACAGAGAGATGAATGTGCAAATTTTATTACGTGAGGCTTGAATTATTAACGAAAGAAAAATCGAGTCTGAATGAAGAGAGTTGTTTTTTTTTTAATTATTATTCCCCATGCGTTGTCAATCGATCTAACCGGTAGTAAAGTAAATGTTGAATGCTGAAGCGAATTGAAGTGCGAGAAAAAAGAGGCGGATGTGAAACAAAAAAACATGATACAAATAGATTAAAAAAAAAAAAACATGAAATCGAATAAATCACTAAGACAGTTAATCAGTAAAGTTACTCATAGATAGTATTTTTCCATTAAGGCGCACTACGGTGGAGTCACTTTTAGGTTTTTTTGTATAACAAATAAATTTGTCGAGAGAAAAGAGAAAAAAAATAGAAAATGATACAGAAATGCGTTGAACAAACGAAAACGATGCAAGTCAAACGACACTCGTCGCTGGCTCTGTTGGAAAATGTCACACGAAAAAATTTAAACTGTATGAAACATATTCGCTTGTAGATTTTTGTATAAATAATGTAACTACGTAGAAAGCGAAAAAATTGATTGCTCTGATCAACCGAAGAGTAACAAAGATAAAATTAATGATAATTGAGGGAAAAATAATACAATAATTCGTTATAGTCAGATCATTCTCAGTTGCAGTTGTTGATACGTGTATCTTTTTTCTGTCGATATTTGATCAGAGATACCGAAAGTTTTTATAAAAAATCTTGTTTTCCCTCTTATTCGTAAAAAAAAAGAAACCTATGCAATGGTATCTATTTTATGACTACTATTATTTTCATCACTAATGTCATCAGAGTTATTGGCGGAGATAAGAGGACAATGTAAATAGGGAACGAGTTCGATTGAAAATAATTCAACATTGAAAAAAGCGATTCCTCAATAAATACTCTTCGTGAATTTTGTTTTACATCCTTGAAATTTATATTGAATTACGAAATAAGTTCGAGTCGACGAGAAAAAGAGAGAAATGTGGTAGCGATCGATATCGATTTTAGGATTGGATGAGTTTGGGAAGTATAAGAATGAAAAACATGCAGGTAGTGTTTTCTGCGGCAATGAAAAATAATCACACAATGATAATAGTATTTATACTAGTCCAGATTTGGGAATGATTCAGAGAAGCAACAAGAAAAAAAAACAAATCAAAGACCCAGCACATCTAAATTGATATTTCAAAATTGGTATTTGTTAAAATAACAAAATATCAACAAGTGACAGATAAATGTAATTAAGGACAAATCGAAATTTTTAATCGCTATAATTGATGCGCTTGTTGTAAATTCTAGTTCGGCAAAAAAGTAAAAAAAATAATAAATAAACATAAATAACAAATTCGAAAACGTAAAACTACGAGATTGAAGTGAATCATCACATATTTTATTCTAAACGTAAACAAAAAAAGATAAAACAAAAGAAAAATTGAATTATTATATTTTACTAAATGCACGTCGGTGAGACAAGGAGACAATTTCGAATACGTAGTTTTAGGAAAGAATAATGCGGTCTCGATGCAAAACGAACCGAGAAAACAAAATTATTATACGCTGGTTTTTTGTATGACCGAGAAAATGAAATATTGCAAGGAAGTGAAAAGCGTCACGGAAAAAGGCCCAAAACTTTGAGAATGGTCGATAGAACGAATATCTTCCGTTTGTATTTTTTTATAACAATTTTTTCCGACAAACTCGGCCGGTGCATCGCAATTTCGTGTTACCTTAGCTGGAACTAAAATAAAAAGAGTTGAAAAAAAACGTTTCTTATAAGGGGCGAAAATTCGCGATTTGAAACGTGTTTTCTCCATCGTTCGTTCAAAACGTAACTGCGTAAGGGTAACATTGACAGAATCATATATATACATACATATATATATAAACACACTCAAATCGTAGCGAAATAAACGTACGAGCGTGTGCGTGCGTGTGCTAATTAGCAGTTGGATGTGAACGGGAGTCAGAGAAAAAGAAAAAGAGAGAAAGAGAAAGAGAGAACGTAGAGAAGTGAGAGCAAGAGCAAGAGCGAGATAATTAAACTAAAAAGTTAGACGAGGTCGAACTCAAACGTGTTTCATATTATGCTTTTAGATGAGTCAGTCAGCGTAAATAAGAATGAAATAAAATAAATATTATATGAAAACAAACATAAGCGTTATTATTAATTGTTATGTCAATTCATAATGTTTGAACAAAGATTCGATATTCCAGAGAGAACATCTCAAGGAAAATAAAAAATAAAACTCCATTGAAGTAGTTACGCAGCTTAAACATCGTTGTATTGTGTTGCGGGTAAGACGAGTAATTACAAAACATTACGATTTAATTATAACACTATAACTTACAAATCTTTTTTCGTGTTTATCATTTATTGAACAAAAAAGCAGGATATTTTAAATTTTTTTTATGATTGAATTGATTTTCTCAACTATTCTATAAATATTTGGACGGCAGAGTTTTTACGGAAAGTAGTCAAAGAAACAAAACCAAAAAATCAAGATGAGCTGCATAATGTTATTCTCACTTATTGTAAACTCAACTATCGAGACGTCGAGTTCGTAGATTGTCGTTGAAAATGATAAGCCCAAAAAAAGATCCTATGAGGATAATCACGGAATGAAAACATTTTTATTGATTAGTTTTATTTAAAAACTATTAACTGCTTTTTGTATTTACGTGTTGGGGTTTTTTGTATTACGTTAAACACGTGATCGTGTGTAGAAGGAAAAATGAAGGCCGGCATATTGTGACGTGTGAGGCGAACAGCGGTAGGTAAAATTTACCATTTACAAACATCATATGTTCAAGGCAAGGAAGCAGCAGCAAGTGCTAATAAATTCTTCGTGGGATTAGATTGGCAAAAGATCATAATGACATAAAATCCGTAAAAAAAAAAACTCTAGACTTCAAAATAGTACTGAAAAGGTTGAGAAATTATCGAACTCTGCATGCTTGATTTCAAATTGATCGGAGGGTCGTAAATTACAAGTAATTAAGCCCATAGATCGTCGCTATTTTTCTTAGAGGAGAGTGAAAATGATTTATGAACTCGAAGATACTTTATATACTGAATGGAGCAATTTTTTTTTGTGAATATGCGAAAAATGTCTTTCCTAATGAATCTACAATATCAATAAAAGAGTGAGGCTATCGATAAATTAATTTAATATCGGGAATCAAGATTAACGAAGATTATAGGTTTAAAATGCATGTTGAATATCGATGAGGAAATCCATGCTCTCTTGTTTATTATCGGCTCTAATTTAATGAGGGTGCGTCAACGTTACACGAATGAAACAGGAATAGAGGAGACCTTGGCACTCCCATGCTGTCACACCCTTCGCTTGATCGATAATTCTTCCTATAACTTTGTATAGGACAAGGTTATTTATTTGTAGAATAACCAAATTATCTCGAACATAATGTAAAAAATATATTTCAAGTGGTGAAAAGGTAAAATGTCATGGAATGAGGAAAAAAAACAAGAATTTTTCACATCTTGAATCAAAACAATTGCGTAACATTTACTTTGGAAACTAATTATGGTGATGGGTTTTTCCTTTAGAAATTTCCGTATGCCAAAGTTTCAAGAGTGTATAATTGGACTTTAAAGTAACTACTGTTCTGCGTCCCAGTCGAATGAGTGCCAAATTTTCATAATAATAAAAAAAAATATATTTTCAAGTGAGGATCTTCTACTTATTGCGTTTATATAAAGATTTTTTTTTTTCAATAATATGAATATAATGAGTTATTAGTAACGCATGGAATTGGAGTTTTGTTATCACTTTTTGGTGATTTTGATCGGCGGGCAAAACGTTGTTCGTAGTGCGTGTCCTGAGTTCGTGTTCGAGTCGTGTTACAGCTCAAAATATATATTTGTCGGTCCTAAAATGTCGCAATGACAGCTGGCCTATCAAAATATCTCAGTATATTTTTTGCTGGAATGAAAAAGAGTCACGGCTCCTTCGAAATTAACACAAACGATTTTATATGACGCAACCACGTTTTCCTCGCTTTTTCGAGCGTGTCTACGGTACGGAAAGTCTTTTGGCAACTGTCGAGATAGATCAGTGATGGGGAGTACAAAAAACAACACTTCTAACTACAAGGAATTGAAAGTGCAGTTGAAACAAAGTGCTTCTCCTCGTACCCCCAACCCACTCATCCATCTCGACAGATGTTTAAAAAAACCTACTTTTCGCACTCGAAAATAGCACTCGTAGACACACTCGAAAAAGCTCGGAAACGTGGTTATGTTGTGTAAAGTACTGTGCACACTCATACACTCTTACTAAAGTGAGAATGTGTACTCGTGTATAGACATACTGTTGGCGACGCCAGTAGTGAGAAAACACGACTACACATTCTCACTTTGATCAGAGTGTATAAGTGTGCATCGCGGAGGGTCAGCGGGACTACTAACGCCGCACGCGGCGATCAGTCCTACTTCGCCTCCTCGCACAATGTACTACATCATAAAACGCCAAGTAGTATTTTAAAAAAATAAGCCAGTTCACGAACAAAAGAGTTAGGCGAAAAATCTCAAACTATGTTTATAATTCTCTACGATGTTCCGGGAACTTTTTTTTCTTCAAGTCAGAAAGATGTGAGTGAAAATATGTGAGTTGTTTACATTTGGACATACGTCTTGTGCGCGATCGAAGTATTTTTTTCACGTAAAAGCTCATACTCGATACGAGAATGTATAAGAGGGCGCCAGCGATCGGGGCTGGCTTTTGTTTTGAATTATTGGCTACGATGAGCTACAATACCATGGCACTCGATTGCTCAATTTCGAGAATTCAATGATAACAAAAATATACGACCGTAGTGCAGAGGCAAGCGAGTATCGTGGTCGTAGCAAGAGGTAGGAGAAACGGCCCGTAGGTGAACGGGGAGCGCGCGCGGTGGGGAGAATCAATCCAAGCGCAGTTCTCCCCCCACTCTCGGGCCCGCGCGCTTGCTGCGACTAAGTTGCAGACTTAGGCAGGCTCTTGCTCGAGGCGGTCGACCGAGGCGGCCACGGCGGGGACAGCCACGGTGGGGACAACGAAAACACACGGATCGCTGCGAGCGCGCGGCCCGCCGAACAACCATATTACCATCGCACGAATACATAATAAATAATAAAGGTAAGAAAAGAAAAACACTACATAATTAATCAGAATTATGAATACCATTTATTCGATAAACGCCAAAACTATTGATAATAAGGAATAATAATTAATAAAAATATTAATAATAATATTTACAATAATTAATAATCCTTCATTAATACTAATTAATATAAAAAAATATTAATGAGAAGGACATATTTACTATAAACCGCAAACGTTTTATGGTGGCGTAACAAATGAGATACAATTTTTTAGATTGTTTTCACAATGTTTTTTCTTGTTTAAAAGAAACCGAATTGTTCGTCATACAAATCGAACTTCAATCACACAAACATTGAATTAAAGGGAGGTTTCGACACTTTCTGGCTAACTGACGTGTCCTGTCACTTTCACTTATGTTTCGTTTGTGGATGTGTTTTTTTTTGTTGTTCCGTCAAAAAAGAACTGAAACTTTCTGTGTATGAGTTTTCACACACAATATACGAAGCCAGAGAGTTACTGTTAATCTAGGATTTTGAAAAGGTGATAGAACCACTGGCTCTTCACAGGGCGACGGATGCATGAGGCAGGAAAAGAGGTTGAGGTAGAGAGGAGAACAGCTCGGAAGTGAGTCGGGTTAAAATTCAATTTAGTGCGATAGCTTTCACGGATCCGTTTCGCATTTTCGGTTAAGCCCGAAGTGACAGTGGCGAAGTATAAAGTTGGCATATAAAGATAAAGAGTCGAAGATTGTTAAAAATCCGTTTTCTCATATTTCCCATATTTTGTCAGTGCTCCCTATTACCCCATCGTCGTTGGAGGACTATTCAATGTTTATTTGTGATAGACGCATATATATATTCGTCAATTGAATGGAGCGAAAAATGAAAAAAAAGATGAGGTGGATGGCACAAACGAGATAAAAAAGAAAAATTGTACTGCAATTTTTCAGATTGAGTGCTACATACAATTTCCATCCGGTTATATTATTGTTGAAAAATTTTATATCACGATTCGAAGTGTAAGTGAAATCTAAGAGCATTTATAATATAAATCTCACAAAATTAGCTGTAAAGTAATGGAATTTTCAATTTTGTATAAGAGACTTGGATAATATACAATAGCTTCACTGTCTTTCATGACTAATTTGTAGCTTAGCAGCCAGAAAGCTAGGTATGAGTGAAACTTATCCATCCTAGTCTAGCTTCGACAAACTTGATCTTCACGTCGAGAGAAATAGATGGAGAGAGTGAAAGAGAAAGAGAGGCGTTATTAATGAGAAGGAGAGAGAAAGCAAGCCACTTGGCTCTTCGTGAATTGCCCGTGGCTATACTTATATGCGGAAATGATGTGAAGGATGAGTCCCTCCTCCGCCAGAGCTATAAGATAATGAGACTATCAGAACTAAGCTTTCAACCCCGCAGCGAGTACAATCGTATATTCAGTATGCATTTTTACGAATCTTTTTCGTTTTCTGTCGAGATTTCAATGGAATGTATGCCGCAAGGCTTGTACTCTTATAATAATATTTAAGAACCAATTATATATTGAAATAACGTTTGAAAATAGTTCTCAAAGAATAACTTGTGGAGCCACTTGATAAGTTTATTTTGAAAACTTTCAAATTATAAGCTTTCTGGCTGACAAAAAACTTCCCGTGCGTGATGCACCTCAACTTGGTTAATTTCATGATTATCATGAGTCTGCCTAGAGAGATTTGCAGGCAAATAAAATCCTCACGTTTAGTCAATAAATTATTACTTTGCCATAAAAAGGGTTCGTAACAAATTGTCTGAATTTAAACGAAATACAGCTGGATTTCGAATATTGTCTCACCCGATTTACAAATATATATATAAATGTTGTAAAGAAAGGCAAAAGATAAGCCTCAACAAGTGCAAACGTACAGGGAGCTCTTTCCGGTTACTTTCAAACTTCTAATGGCACTGTATTGATTTCTCGTTCACCAATATTTTATCTATACTTAATGGAAATATGACATTTATCGATTTTGAATTAAGTTATAATGTGTGACTTTGAAAACTATCATTGATATCAAATTGATCCAGTGTTCTGTGATTTGAAGAATTATAGAAATAGCGCAATGTTTGAGTCCACACCACCCTAGGAGCAAAAGAGCTGTTTAAAACTATATACGCATGATTGCTCGAATCGTGATCGTTGATGTATGTTTACCGTTTTTTCAAGGTCTATCATACGTTGTCAAAAGTTTTCTGAGTTCTCCTAACCCAATGAATTTCCTATTGAAAAGTATTCTATTCTCATAAACGTGTGTATTTGTATTTAAAACAGGTGCGTTTCGCTTTACTCACCTCGTTGGACTTGAAGGGTTAAAGGAAACGCAACCTTCAAGAAAAGCTGCATAACCAAACGGCAGAATCAATATAATGCTTTTTTATAATAACAAGTTTTAAGTTTTTAATAACACAGTTATAAATACCAAGGCTCTGTGTAATATGCAGGTAAATTGCAAATGGTGATTCATCGGTCTTTTTAAAACAATTCATTTATAATTTTATTTATTTATTTATCAAGGCATTGTCTTTAAACCTGAAATTGATTTGCTTCCGGGTTAGTGAAGTTTAAGAGATAATGGATTCATTGGGTTAATGCATGAAGTTAAAAAAATAAACGATTTACTGGAATAATCTATGGACCGAGACCGCCTCGAATTACAAAAATAATTATAGATTGGTCAAGTTACCGGATTGTGGGAAAGAAAAGAATGAACGATCGAATCGACAGCGTACAATTTTTTTTAGTGATAAACAGGTTGGATATTACGAGGATATTTTAAAAAGATTTGAGATAGTGTTTAAGATAGTAATGAGCCCTCTTTGGCATTTTCCGGAATGAGGCCATAGACAGAACAATGCTAGAAAGTAGTCATTAGTTAGGGTATTGACCAGAAATAGTGCCGAAGCTTAATAAATTACTACGACTTTTGAAGGTCTCTCTGGGAAATAATTATTAGGAAGTCAGAAGTTTCTAGCCCTACTCTACTATAAAATCCGTAGAAAGCATCGACGAATGTTTTTCACGTGGTTATAACGGCGTTTTCAAGCGTAACATTATCGTACGAGGGCGAATGAGAGAGGGGGTAGTTTTAAATAAATTTCGGTTAATAATGGATCCTCGATTGGATAACAAAAGTTTTCGTATTCCCATGAGTACTCGAGTAAAGTTTTCCTGACAATAATGAAACGATTTCCGTTCCCCTCGACCTTTTTTAACAAGTTAATGAACCTTATCCGACCCTTCAACCGCCTTGCTCGTTCCAAAGGATAAGTATAATCGTGTAATGCCGCTAAAGTAGGTAATTCATATAATCTACAGGACTTAATAAAAGAAAAACTAACAGTAAATATGTTTTACCGAATTTTAGTTTCTTAGTTCCTAACATTGACTCAGTCAATAGAAACTTTTTCGTCTATAGTGTATATACAGCGATTGGCAAACTGATCGCACCTACGTTTCTTGGTACACCGAATACGTTATTCCAGGCAAGGAAATTGCAGATACAGACTCCGGAAAGTCGTTTCCGGATGAGCCAGAATAGAAGTTACAACCTATGATCGAAGCAAATTGGCACGAGTTTTGTCAATCTCGTTCTCCCACGCTTATACGAGAATATCTACGATTTGTCCATTTATGTTAGTACGTTGCCACGATACGAGTTGAGTACTAACGGAAAAGGGGTTTCTGCGTTCCGAAAGCTCCGTTCAGTGTACCAGTGGAATTAGCCGAATGGTATAGAAGAGCTAGCGATGAGTGTATATGCACTCCAGGAAACATACATATAGATGTTTATTATGTACGGTTGAATACGTAAGAAGGTTGGTTGGAAAGCAAAGTACGACGAAGCCGTAACAACTTCTAAACACTATCGCCAAACTCGTGGAGTCGCAGCCGTGCATATATGAGGCATCTCACGAGAAACTTTTATTCTCATCAGTATAAACATTTTTTATTGGCTCGAATTTTTCAGATTTTCGTAGACAAAAAAAAGAAGAAGCTCGAATTTTCGCGTATCTCGATCAGGTCATGTATTTGTGCAATTTGTAGTTTCTTGAGGAATCTTGCACCTGCTCGTCTGTCTCTCTCCCTAAAGTTCTTATTCCATGAACTGGTGACTGTTTGACAAAATTTAATTTTGCAACGATTTATAGGGATAGGCTGAAATGGATATTGCAATATGTAAAAGTAAAAAGTAAATTCAAATTTTTTTTTTTTTTACTTTTTGTCAAACACCTTTAGACATTTGATTTGAAAACTTTAATAATTTGTTTTTCTTTTCTTTTTTAAATAATAGAGAGAATGCAAAAGTCATCCCATTATGTTTGTATTCGTATCATTTTTGTTGTTACTGTGAAAAAAACTTATTGCTGAATAATTAACCAATTACGTCAAAAGTGTAACAGAAATCAAGAAATCCTTATGAATCATTCCTCAAGTTATCACAAAAAAATACTAGTTTAAAAATTAAGTTTTAATGACTCAATCATATGAAGTCAATCTATCAGTACAAAGTTGTGTCAACTCCGACGTACTCCGAGGGTTATTTTACCAGCTTATAAGGTTACCTTGTTTACTGAATTCATATTACGTTTTACAAGAGTATCTTGAATGGCGAAACTGAAATTAAATTTGTCGAGTGGCTGAGCCCACTGCTAAGATTAATTTAATAAGATACTCAACGTAGCTACGAGAATATTAACTGACAAATTGTTTGGACGTTAGGTTCGTTTATTCGGGTAATATTTATTCCAGACGTGCATGACTGGGAAGTTTGAATTCCAGGGGCATACCGTGCTGCTTTAATTGAAGAACTTTCGTGTGGCACATGTGGTGGGAGGTGATGTAAAAAAATTAAGCAACATTTTTTAGCAAGATAATTAATGCCACAATTTTTCGTGGTATGCTAATTACAGGTTTCCACATTATGATATGCCGTTGAAAGTTTTGCAAATTATAGAATACTAGATTATTTGTCGTCGCTTGAAAGCACAAGGTCAATTCTACTGCACGCGATTTCGATAGAGGTCAGATTACGCATATTAGTATGGCCGCTGGGCGTAATGTGTATAATCGCGCAAATCAAGTCCATCGAGAATCCATAAACGCATTTTATATGAAATTACACACATTCATTTGAAAGTGCATTGAGTGATTTATACTGCTAAGCTGACGAATTATCGATTCTAAAATCCTACATCGCTATAGTCCATGGATTTGAGCATTTCACGTGGATCACAGCTTTTTACAGAATTATTATTCTTTTTTAAACTTCTCCAACCATTACCCAGTATTCTACTATTGTACAACATGCGTCACAAAAATACAAATACTATTTTACGATCACTAGTACAAAACCAGTCAAAGTAAAGAAATTGGCTTGGAAGTGAAGAATTGACAGTTTTAGGTCATTGAAGGATAAAATTTTACGCAGCGAAGTATTCTCTCGATGCAGGTCGATGCGAATACCATGAAAGCCACGGCCCTGCGACACACAGTGGCCGAAATTAGAAGCTTCGTGGGCCTACTTTTCTGTTTAGTCTCAAATTTCACGGAGCCGTCCTCCGATGTAACCTCCCAAAATCTCACATTAGTTTGTCCAAACATGAACTTGGGGTGGAACTCTTCCGGTATACATATTCTGTTATCCACGCATAGGCATCACGACAACCTCACAAGAATATTCTACTTCGCACATAAGCTTATTTTGTTTCCGAATGAAATAAAGGGTAACAACATAAATGCTTCTAGTTTGGTTACTGTATTTTCAATGTAAGGTTTGATTGACACAAAAAAAAACAGTTAATCACATGTTTTATAACCTTGTTTATACAATACAAGTGTCATGGACACTCATTAAAAAAATTCTGCACCCATTCTGTATTACTTTGTTCGAGAGTTAAAAAGTAACTTGCGACATTCAACTTTAAAGTGGTTGGATAACAATTTGTGTTATGACAACAAACTCATCCACTGACTTCAATTTCCAAGTTGTTTTCCTTTGCTGTCATTTCCTACATTCTAAACACTGACCGTTAGTGGAAGAGTCACAATTTTTTCATTGAACTCAGACAATGGGATTGAGTGTTGATAGAACAATCGTGATGATTTCGTTTTGCAATGGATGATTTTGCTGAATAATAATTGATTGGCAAAAATACATTTGAATGAAATTCAGAGATCATTCTAAAAAAACACGGAATAAGTATGGAGCCAACAACCAAACTGATTAATTTGGGGATTAAAATGTCATTATATACATAGCTTGAATGGTAGCATTCATAGATAGTGATAATGTACCCATAAACTGTTTTGACCTTTTTCGGATGTCTTGCATTCCAAAAATATTACATACATATTACGGAAGTCCAAATCCAATTTAGCATAGATTTCAACGTGACAATGAGTGACGAAACTATAGAAGAGGCTGTTAAATTCTAGATTCTCGAGTAATTGTAATTGACAATTTCCTGAAAAAACGGATGCGTACGGCATGTGTACACTTTTAAATATTGGAATATCAGGAAACTGTCACCCACATTTTTCTTTAAATTAGATTTTGCTCTGGTACAATTTATAAATGGCAAATATACAGCCGTATTATTTTCATACCAGTCCATCGATTATAGGTTGCACATAGAAAATGGGTAGAAAAATTGGAAATTGAAGACAGAGGCTGCATGAGAAAAGGCGAGGTAGTATAATAATGACGATAAATAATATATGCATGTCACGAAGTAGTATTAAAATGAGTGACCTTGTGCAAATGATGGCCATTCTGTAGGAACTTTTCGGTCAGGTCAGTGAGTGCAAAAGTTGGCCTTTAACGAGGCTCCATTCACGAAAGTTGGAGGAGGAGATTTCCTCTATGTACTGTATGAAGAGATTCTGTATGGAACACGATTCAGTGATGCATGAAACCGGACAGGGTGTATCAGCCAGCATCTTTGACATTTAAATCCCATGCAAATACGTGGTTGTTGCGTGTGTGGATCAGGACATTTCAATGTATTAAGGAAAGCGCTGCAACTATATGAGCGAAGAGGATTATTTCCCTGGGGTTGTGATGGAGGCCGGAAGGGAATGAAATTGAAGTGTGGATCTAGGGGATAAAGAAAGGGGAAAACCGGAGATACATAGAGGGAGGGAGAAAGGAAAAAAATAGAATCAGGACGACCGACAGGCGCCGAGACGTCCGACATCGAGACGCCTGATGACGCACGTACGGAGAAAACGACACGAAGAACATCCAAAGCCTCGAAAGGAGGCAGAGGAGAGAAAGGGGTTGCTTGTATTCATGTGACAAACACCAGAGGGTGTGCCGAGGATCTTAGTCATGCTAGAAATAATCTTCTCCAAGGAGAATGAAAAGTGGGACGAGGAAAATTGGCCAATTTTTACTGTGATTTTTTCCCTTAAAATAACATTTTTAAATAACGCGTATAGTACCAATGTATAAGGAAATAGCCCAATTCACAAAATATTATAAAGAGTAATTGCTCCATTATTATAGTCATTTTCATTTTCGGAATTCAAGCTTTCTTCACTTCAAATCAAAATCTAAGAATAAAAGCTTTTCACATGATTTTGTATTAATTTTCAACGCTTCTCAAAGGGACGACATATATATAATTTTCATATTGAATCAGCTCATCAGCTTGATGGTTTTTTGCGAAAATAACTTGCCAATCATAGAGAAAGGCAGAAAATAATCAGATAGGACATCTCCAGAACACCCTAGAAAATATTGCTATTTCGGAACGTGTCTTTTTTGCTAGATAACCGAGGAAACATTTTGGAGTGGCAAATTCTGTTTTTATTATCATCGAGGGAGGCACGTTGCACCCTACGCGATCCATTTGGTTCAACTCTTTTGGATATATACGTGAATAAAAATATACATATAAATATTTTGATGGATGATCCAAGAGTAGCTTACAAGTACGTTCCTTTATGAGTTCAAGATGATCGTAAGATTCATATATGATTCGCGTCCAAAGGGAACGTTACCATTGTGACTTAACGTGTTTGATGTTGTAATGGATCAATTATACCAACGTCCCGACTCCGGCGCCAAGCCAATTAAGATCGCGTCAATAAATTACAACCGAAACTCGCTCGCACGTATTTCGTTTCCAATTCTCTTTTCAGCACTCACATCATGATACCACCACCGACTATACAGTAGGAAAAACTGAAGAAACGGAAAATAGGTAGAAGAAGGAGAAATATTGGAAGAGGATGAGGATAAGAAGTAGAATAAGAGAAACAGGCGGAGACAAGAAGGGCGGTCGCATTTTATTGAGCGTGTAAAAAGGTCGCGTTTGTCGTTGGAAATTTGTACAGTTTTGTAGTATACGCTGCCCGTATATGCTCTTTTAGACACATATATATCAACAAACGTTTTGATGCGGTAGATCACATAACTAATGGAGTACAACTTTATAAATTACTTTTTGAATACAGCTACATTTTTATCAGTTGGTAACACGTCCATAAAAAACCACGAATTGGAATATTCATCCTTGAAAACGGTACTATTGATCGAGAGTAATAACATCAACCGAAAAATCAAAATTTTGTTTTTGATGTTTAAACCTGAGCTTGATTTAATAATTGATTTAAACTTCCGAAGATTACGATGAAAAATTTGAATACACATTGATTATTTAATTGTTTAGTTTAATTCGAATTAGAATTTCATCGTTGATGAAAATAAATGTTGCAAATTATTTGTTTGGTTGATTAAATAAGAAATAATGTAAGAGTATTAAGAACGTTAACACTTGCAAATATTTGAATACATCAGGTGAACTTAAAAAAGTCATACACGCGAAAGTATAATCAATTTATGAACAGATTGGAATTTGAAGAAAATCGTGTGACTCAAAGCAATAGCTACGTCATATTTCAAATAGGATGGTGTGAGATAGGCGATCGTACGATGTTGGGTTTGGGAGCTGACGCAATCGAGCATACGTATGTTTTAGATGAGAAGACGTGTTCTCGAGATTACGTGGTTGACAAAAAGCGTTGTGGTGTTAAACCAACGTGGCTGACCACGTCACCCTCGAGACGCAGTGATTTCTGCTCGAGGAAGCTGTTCGTTCGGATATTGGCTCCAATTTAGATCTCCGGGTATACGAACCGCGTAGAATGTAAGAGAAATTTACAGCGGATAGAGCTTCATTACATACAAACACAAAATCGAGAAAGCTGAGTGAAATCTTTCTCTGTGATAAGGAACCCAATCATTCTGAGTGTAACACGAAGGAATTACTCGCAACCATCTTATACAAGTGAAATAATTGCAGATTAATGCATGATGCGTCATAATTATAAAAGAAACTGTTAAAAAAAACAGAATATTAACATATGATATAAAGTAATAAAAAGATAGAGTGTCAAGTCGACATTGAGCTACTTCCCCTTCGCTACTCGCCTTTGCAAGTTACACGAGGCAGATGACACAGTAGGAAGTAGCTTTGTGTCGACTTGACACCCTGCCAATAAAAATGGCATAGAATGCCCATTGCACGTGCGGAAAAAAGCAAAAAACACATTCTTCTGGATAGGAAATGCGTATTTTCTTCCAACAAAATATCATGTTATTAGCTTCAAGTAAATTTTACTTATCGATTTTCTTCCCCTTTCTTCTTAGTATAAAATACTACTACTACTTCTTCCCGAAAGAGTTATTTTTTAATTCGATCCTGTGGAAACAATATATCGTAAATTAAATATGTTTGGGTAAGCGGGAGTGATCAGGGGAAGATATTGTCTTAAATGAAGACAGAAAATTTAATAGTGCAGTGTAAACTTGGTGTAGAACCTCCAAGAATATATATTATGGAGCCTATAATAGCGATGGGTCATGGAGCTCTCCACTCTCGAAATATTATTTTCTTTCGGTATATGTTGGGTGGGGAACAAAAATATGCATAAGAAATTCATGCAATTTTCGACGTACATTACAAGTTCATATATTCGTGGGGGTTTTTTTGGGGTGGAACAAAAATTAACCCCACATCAATGGGGAGGAGAAAATACGTTCTTGATTAGTATATAGACGTGTTTTCGCGTAAAGTCGGACTGTAGTACAAAAGTAACAGAAAAAAGTCTGCGTGTATAGAAACATGGACAATCATGACTTAACTTCTCGTTTTAATGGTTGGCGCCGAGACCACTGCGTCTCTAGAAAAACGAATACAGAAAATCGATGTTGTTGTTATCTGAAATGCAAAGAATCATTATTGCTGTTTTGTTACCAAAATAACTTTGATCCGTCAATCAGAATATCTTTTACTGTTTGAAGCATGAAAGTAGAGAAAGAGGAGCCGATTTTTTCGAAGCCTTATAAAAATGTTGGGGTTGATATATCAAACTGTTCCATGTTGTTTTTATGAGAGAAAGGAAATCATGAGAAAGCATCATGTGATTTTCTAGAGAGTAAAAAGTAGCGATGCATTGAAAAAAATTTCGAATGAAAAGTGTGTAAGGCAGGTAGTATTGTAAACTGGTATGGGCTGCTAATATTTTGAAGGGGTAAAGACGCGTGAAGAGTTGCTATCGAAAATGGGATAGCACCGTGCTAGCATATTCCATGGTCAAAAAAGGGGAGAGTGTGTATTTGGTGTGGGTGTGTGGGTGTAAGAGAGAGGGAGAGAGAAAGAGAGAGAAAGACATAAAATAATGTCCTTTTTTCTCTTGAAGATTTTGCGCCAACGTAGCAGGAACTCGCTCGTCGAGCAGACTCGAGCTCGAACCGACACTCTTGCGAGACCGTAAAACTTTACGAGTTTCGTTTTCCCGCTCTGGACCTGGCCTGGTGGAAACACTCGTGTACATATATCGAATGTAGCTTCGTGCTCCAGAGGCATCACTTGGGAGTAGGATGAGAAGGTGAGGAGGGTAGGAGCACGAAATGAATAGGAAAGGTCGGGGTAAGAGAAACGTGGTACTAGAGCGAAGGGCTTATTCCGAGCCTCGCATCAACCCGTAAGAGCTGCCATTCGAGCGTTCATCCATGGAGCACGTTCATCGTTATTTGTTTCATTTAATTCTTTATTAGTTTCGATACGCATCGATAAGTCTATAACCTCGTTCGCTTCCTCTTAACGTCGCAACATATTTTTTTATAAACCATTTCTTCGACTCGCTATAAAAAAAAATAAAAAAATAAAAAAAAACTGACTTCAATGAGAGTGAAAAAACAAGGAAAGCGAAATGTGGTATCAATGGAAAGTTCTTTGAAAAACACTTTCGAAAAAGCTCGTTATCGAAACAGCCAGTATATCCACTTCATAACGTTATTAAGCTGAATATTTATTTTATGTGAGCTGCTGCACGTACAGCTTACTTTTTTATGCCATTTCCAATTCGTGCAATGGTGACATTCGGATGAAAATGTTCACAACAACTAAATGATAAATGATCGAAGGTTTTTATGCTCCTTGGTCAGCGTCACAAATTGTTTACTGCGCTTATTATTGAGCACTTCACGACAACGTATTTTACTCGAAAATAGACACGCAGTTTTAAAAAACCACAATATCTTTTGAAAGCGTTAGCAAAATTGCGATGACACTTGCAAAAGCGAATAAAAGTTTGTCAGCAAATCTTGGACAAAAGTAATTCAGTACGTTATTTATTCGAGTTTATCACCGTTTATGCATTCTTGTTTGCGAGATGAATTATATCTTGCATACGTAACATTGGAGTCAGAGTGACGGTCGAATCTAACGTCTTTTACAATGGGACTTTCGTAAGACTGTATCTACGTTTTTTTTCATGACTTATGAGCAGCTAGAACACTTGACTTATGACAAGGTTGTGACAAAGTCTCTTGAGAGATTATCCGTGAGATAATCATAGAATAGCTTCTAATGTCCGATAATATCGACGCTTCTTACGAAGGTAGCATGTTTACATGTTATTTAGCATGTAAACGTGCTACTTCTCCGTACGCTACGTGCTTATATATTGATAATATATTTGGAGCTAGTTTTATAATGAAAGTTTGATTTTCTCAAGATTTCAATGCACCTTTAGTGGGTCCGTAAACAATATTCGCGTCAACTATTTCTCAAAACTTGGTCAAAATTTTCTGTCAGTACTCTCAATGATTCATGAATGCATTACAAGTTCATTGGATTACGGATGTTCGTGAAATATATTAAAAATGCGATCAAATTAATGAAAGTTTTTACACATTGTTTCTAGAATTGTCTCGAGGCTGGCTAATTTTTTTCTTTTAGTTACACTGAATCGTTTAAAAGTTATAATAGCAATTATAATTCTCAACTAATTTACATGTAGACGAATGGTAAAACCGTTTTCAGGTGCATGCGAATAAGCGAAATCCATTGAAAGAACGCTACCAATTTTTAAAATATTTGCATTTATGTAGATTAGTTGTAAAAGAATGATTTTGCGATAGAAAATTGGACACTTACTAGATTATTAAAGAGTAAGCAAATAAAGTTGGATAAAGGTGATGTTGCTATTATAATGTTGACGACGCAATTGTTGATAGAATAATTATGAAAAGAACAATTTGGTGTCACACGGTTGAATCCACAGAAATTTCATTCCCAAAAGTATTGCGGTTATAATCGATGAAATTCAAAATTATCCGTTAAAGTACTGAACGATAAAGAAAAATAAAGAATTAGTACCGTTATATCATTAAAATTCATATCCCAAACACTTTGGTCTACAAACGTACTCTCTAAACATTCATAAAATACACAATCATAATTCATGGAAAGATATCTTCCATGGCAAAATCTTCCAAAAACGAAATACAATTTTCAGTATTGACAAAATACATTTTTTATGTTTCATATCTATAGATTTACGTATGCCTGTTTTAAATATTTTAATAATTTAAAGAGAACAGAGGATACAAATTTATAATAATACTCGATAGCAAGAAAAAACCAATGATGATTATTTGATGAGTAAAATTGGTCAATTTTACCAATAAAGTGTTGCTCTGAATATCATATTGTCGAGAATTGGAACAGAGAATGAAAAAAAAAATACTGGCGAATTTATAAATAAACAAGAATACGGTGACATGTATATTGTCAGACCAGATTTTTTCGGGCTTTTGTTGAGGTAATCGATATCCGAGTGGCGTTTCCGGTTAAAATAGAATAAAATGGAAAAATGGCATTCCGATTTCCATACACGTATGACAGGAAACGTGGTTACAAGTATATAAACTTATTTGACGGGAACGAGCTTGGTGAAAATACGCTGGTAGGTGAGGGACGTTCGGATGTCGTGACTACGTTCATACAAACACGTTTGGTGAAAGAATTTTGTTCGCAAAGCTTACCTCTCGATTTTTCACGTCTTCTCAAGTGGGATAGATGGAAAAGCAAATGGGGAAGAATGAGGTAAGTCTGTCTCTCTTTTTCTCGCATTTTCCGTAAAAACTAGCGTAGTTTGAAACGTACTTTGGCAGTTACCAATCGAATTCTAAAGTGCGGAGCAAGAAGATGAAAATGAAGGCGAAGTAAAAACATGCGAAAATATTCCGATCAGACATGAAATTTTCTTCGGTGTTGTTCGAACTTTAATAATTTTTCGTTTTTACGGTTTTGATGGAGTTCCATCCAACTCCGAATATATTATATTTTTTACATCTCAACCGAAGAGTAGAGATGGATAGGAAAGGGGAAGGAAGAAAAATGATCGAAAATAATGATCGAGCAATTTTCGAACTATATTGTTAAGGAATGCGCTTCCATTTGTTTGATCCTGTTTGCATTCTTTTCCCGTTTTGATTTTGACAAACTGTTTGCTCGCATTGTGCAGTGTTCGAGTTTTTCTAGAAGTTGAACCCGAGCAAATAGGGAAAATAAGCAGTCGAGGTTTATGATTATATACATGTATGTGGGATTTATACACTATATAAAAAGGAATGAATATGGGGTGATTCTTCGTTTCGCTCTCAACCCAACAAGCATAATCTGCTTACAGGTTTGAACGAATCCTCTTATACTGTGTTCACTACGCATATTTCGCCTCGACGTTAGTAATGCTTCTTTTATGCCATCCAACTCTGCTTCATCGCGCATTCCGCTAAGCCATTCCTGTTAAAGTTTAAGGCAACGTGTCATATATTGACAAAGTTACCAAGTTAGATACGAGTGCCAAAGAACTAGACGTCAATTTTATAATGTAGTTTTTTTTCGAAACGGTCATTACGCATTTGAAACGGCAATTACCTATAATCTTTCATTCCAATAAGTCCCTATCAGTTGTGTCTTTTTTAAAAACCCAGATCTTGAAATTTCAAAATGATATTCCTGCTCAGGTTTTGATGGTTCATTCCGATTTTCACTTTTAATGAATATTTTCACATAAATCAATATTTCTGTATGGCTTTTTTTGTTTAATTTCAATCGACCAGTTTCGAAAGTATTGCATTATTGGAAACGAGAAAAGGTTCGCATTAGTGATGTTTTTATTAGTATTTTTCAAAGAAGACATATCTACTTTTTAAAAATTTTGAAATTGTTTCAAATTCAGTTGCCTATTACTTGAAAAATCAATGCCATGCGATGAAAATATGATTTCAATTAACGAACAAATTAGTAATTGGTGAAGAATATAGATTCCAAGATTACAATCAGAATCCTGGGTAATATTAATTATGAAACAAAAAAAAATTGAAAATTAATCCTCACATCGAATAAAAACAATGAAAACAGTGCCAAGACATGTCACTAATTATAAATTTTACCTCTCATTAAAAATGCGCATTGCAGCAATTCGAAAAATGTTTTCGTCTTGTTTCTACGGGAAAAGATTTTTTCTTTCGCGTTGAAACAGAAAAAAAAACATTTGGATATTCGAGAAAGATCGGACAATAATTTGACTAATAATCCCATGAAATTGTTCATACTGCGAAACAGTCGATATCTATTTTGTAAGCACACGACTAAAAATAATTTTCTTGAAAATATTTACTATCTTCGAAGATCGTCGGCAGTTGGAACGACGGGGATCACCGGGAAACGATGTGAAAATCTGTAAAATTCCGATTATATTCTTCCGCGCTTGTCATGAAAATAATAGTATCAAGAAAGGGTATAAATAAAAAGGTGACATGAGAATAGATATTAAACATCACCTGATGTCTCTTACAAAAATATATAACGGGACTTCCAAGTCACCTCACCTTCGTGTAACTTGACGTATTCATTGATAACGTTGGCGCGAATGCGTGGGGCTCACGAGTGTGTCTTCATGCGTCATCGGTTTCACGTAAAACTTGCTTAGCAATATACGCGTCAGAAGTAGAGCCACGAAATCCACCATATGGATTGCACATTTTTTACTGACGCTTCAAATGCCTGGCCACGTTGCTGCAGTTGTAGCTTAAGAAAAATATATCCACGTACACTAATATATTGTACACTTGCTTGGCGAAATAAGCTCCAATTGTGATACTCAGAATATTTCGTGACCGATCATCGATATTAGAATTCCCAGCGAGAGTATCAAAAGGCCTCATCAACGTAGTTGTGATTGCACAGTAATTTCTTTTTAACGATCGAACCGAGTGATACAATCTTCGGATTTTGTTTTCCAAGAAAATGTGATTGCTTGGATTTCCTAAAAACAAAACTTATTTTTTTTTACATATCGAAGTAATTAAAATTTCTAATGATATTTTAATATTGTAATAAAACATTATTTTCATTTTCGTTTGTACATTAATTTGAAGCTTTGTGTGTACTATTTTTTATGGAGTTAAAATAACGAAAAAAATGTTTTTTTATTAAAACTCTTGAAACTATTAACATTTTTATTTTTGGAATTGATGAAAATAATTTTTCGTGTGAATCACTTTTTCCAAATGGAATTAGTGCTGCTGTCAATCGTGTCGTGAGACTTGATGAAAGGATAGAGATAAAAGAAAAAAGAACAACCAAAGGGGGGGGGGGGAGAGAGAGAGAGCAAAAAGGAGGCACATAAGAAAGAGGGAGAGTGGTATACAGACAGACGGAGAAAAAGCTTAAAAGGTGGGAGGAAAGTGAGCCCGTTCAGCGTTGGCGGATTGTGCTCGCGCGACTTCAAAAGCGAATCGAGAACCTCGACAGTTAAGCTCTGAAAGACAGATATTATTAAAACAGAGAAGAGGTAATATCGCGTGACTATGAACAGAGAAAGAAGACGAATTAAATATTATCGTGGGAATGAAATGAAATTTGTTGTACATAAAACCGAACAACATATAATTAGTCGGTTGGGAAGCATAAATGAACGAAAAGCTAAACAATATTTCGGCCAATTCTGTTATGCAAAATATTGATAGGAGA
The DNA here is from genome assembly GCA_948107755.1 of Campoletis raptor. Classification (NCBI taxonomy): domain Eukaryota; kingdom Metazoa; phylum Arthropoda; class Insecta; order Hymenoptera; family Ichneumonidae; genus Campoletis; species Campoletis raptor. The sequence goes on from OX403622.1 coordinate 18,478,028, forward strand.
GAATAAGTGATTTGAGTGGCATACCGTCATCGGCAAGATTTGATTGAATTCACGCGAAGTCAGAAATCATAAAACTATTAAATTTCCATGGTCAACGGAATCTCGTTAAAATTCACGTGAATACAAAAATTGTTATACGTTTTCCTTGTTTTCATATAATTCAAAATATTCCCGAACTATCATAAGCAAGTTTGAAATGTTGATTTCGTGCTTGTACGGTATAATTATAAAGGATAATCATAAGTATCATTTAGAATATCTCATAGTAGTCACGAGAGGATCACAATGTGACACAAACCATTTATTTTGATTTTTTTCCTTACGAAAAACCCATAATTTATTGGGGTATAAATATTTGTTTGGAGAAAAAAAAAGAAACAAATTAGAGCAATATTCCACAAAAATAACGCTTCAAAAATCTGCATACAAAATCTGGTATATGTTCCATATTATTGACCGTAAATATTGCTGCTTCGGCTAATATCCGACCTGGATTGACTACATAGGACCGAAGAAAACACATGCAAATAATGCAAGTAAACAAACAACCAAATTAGAGAATATAAATAAAGAATCGTGAATAATAGGTGAGGGACGGTAAATAATGGGAGGATTTTTTTTTTGCCTACAACAAAGAAATAATGTTTTCCGAATTGACATTCCTGTACTACTGCTAGACAAATAAATTGTTATGCAGTTTTCCGCAACACCTCACATCATAGAAAAAATCAGGAAGTAGGCGTAGCGTACGGTGTAACTGATTAAATAATGTACTTGATGAATCAACAGAAATACTTCCAAGGTACATACACATTTTTTGCACTACACACTTAAAAGCATTTAATAATCATCCATCCATTTGTAATAAAAGCTATATTATAATTTTACTCGAACAGCAGCATGATCGGAAGATCGATAAACAAAAATGTTCGATGTATATAACGTCGCTTGATTTCCTTGTTGACAGTACAAACAACAAAATCGAGTCTTATAAGGAAAAAAAGAAGTCAATCGAAAATAAAAATGAAAGAATTATAATTCTCCATATGGCTTAATGGATTCTAACATCGCTAATGAGACAGGATCCTAGGACATCAACCTCCATATTTTTATTTTTGTATGGTTTTTCGGATTTTTTTTTTAAATATGTTTACGAAATTTCTATCCCGTGTCGATGATCAGAAATGCCACGTCTGGTTCCACGCAGTGAGGAAACTCTTGATTCAGCCGCTACTTTGTCGCGACCGAAGTGAAAAAGTAGAAGGGGTAAAACTCGAGGTGGCCTAAGAACGAAGAAAAAATATGACGCGAGAGTGTGAGGAAGACAGTATATATGTTGATATGTACACGCGAGTATGTGTATGCGTGTGATTGTGCAGGAGGTTGGAGGAGAGAGGAATGAGAAGTGTCGGGATCGCGAGACGCGAAAGAGAGAATAAGAGGGGAAAGGTGGCGTGAGCTCTTGGGGCATGCGCACAATCGTCCACCTTCAAAGCTGAGTGCCGCCAAAAAGCGAGTGTTCGAGCTCAGTAGCGAGCAAGCCGGTCACCGAGTAAGTAGCGCGAATAATAAGAACCTCCTCGGGATTTAATCACCCGGCTTATACAAACACGAGAAATCCAAAGAAACCACGAATTTGTCAAATTGTCACTATCAATTGATAAATCATCATCGATATTTACCCAAATAAAAACGTGCAGAATTCCGACTAATCTAATTATCGAAATAAAAGAAACAGCAGTTAACCACTTAAACTTATAAATATTATTCTTATAGTTGATTGACGCCATAAACGGTTCGATTACAAAAAAACTGCAAAGTAATATAAGTTTATCAGAGCTTACGTCTTCTGAGTTCAGTGAATAAACGAATCAGTGCTTTTCTTCATTAGTCATAAAATAGTCTAAGAACGTTGACGAAAATTGCATCGAAAGTTTGTGCGTGAATTTTTCAAAAAGTTCGTCGATATAAGAAAAAAAGATACAGCAAAAATGAAGAACGTTGTTGAAAAACAATTGTCCTGGTTCGCATTGATCATGACGGCCTTTTACTCTCGTAAGTACTTTTTTCGATTTAATAATTATCGTGCCTTTTTCATTTAAATTAACCTCGAACCACGTGAAAAAAAAAAAACAAAATCAAAAAGTAATATACATACATGCATTTGCAGAATTAAGTTTCTTTGCTTATTTCGGGTGATAATATGATCGAAGAAATGATTTCATGCAGACAAATCCAGATCGAGTGAACCCTGAAGATTAGTAAATAGAATTAAGGTTTTTCCCAAAAATTGCTGATTGCGATTTGACTGTCGATAAACCAAGTTATTTCATTGAGTAACTTTGTTTATCTAGAGATTCTTCAAAATTTTCACGAAGATCTTCCAATGAGGCAACATTGGATGCTTTGATATATAGCTGCTGTTTATTTCATGCGCCATTCAGAAGGCGTTCGAAGTACTATTTGCATAAAAACAATTTGTTTACGTCTTGGTGCTCCGTAATAAAATGCAAATTTAACAAAAATTGCAAGAGCAACAAGAATACGTTGATGAATACGCACTGAGATCAGTCTATTGATCAATGTTTATCTTCATATATTGTTTAATTTACATTTTCCAATGATTGTAGGACGCAATCGGTTCCATTCAGTATCACTTGACTATAATTTGTTTACGTTTGCTCTATTTGGTTGCTATTATAACGAGATCCCGTGGATCGGTTGTCCGTGATGACTAAACTCGACTCACTGACCTAAACGCTCGTTTGCTGTACAACCGCCAGTCCAAATACACACATACGAACAATATAAGCGCTAAAGTATCGTCGTCAATAGGTCGTAATTCCTTCAAGCAGATATAACCGCAGGTTGCATTTTTTCGATCGCACTTCGCAGACGATTGTTTTCATTTTTTTTTCTTCTAGCCACAGATGTGTAGTTTGCATAATTTTCATTACGTCACACGTACAACAAACTGCATCAAATTGATAGTGATTATCGATCGTTCAATTTTATTGGACTAAATCGTTTTATTGATCCACATATCTCTGACCATTATATCCAATGATAAAAAAAAAAACCGGTAATTCCATCAAACTGAAATTCTGGCGAATCGATTACTCCAATGGAATTAAGTCAATCTTATTCATTTGATTATCTTTAAAACGATTGAATTGCATTTTAAATGATACATTTAGTTGTAATGAAATACATTTTTGGGTTTTATTTGATTCCTTCCAATCGCAAGATATTGCAAGATATTGAGAGTAGTTTTGAGATATGAATTATGCTTTGGAATGTGTTATCATTAAACTGAAAAAAGTAAACATTGATGATAAATGAAAAAACAACTGGTAAAATGAAACTTGGCGAATTTCAACAACATAATATATCATGCCAAAAATTGAAAATCGATAACGAAGAAATTCGTATTCGAAAACATTAGAGTAAAGGAACAAGAAAATTTGCTTCAGTCTTTGAATATATTCGAAAGTCGCAATATATCATCAATGATTAAAAATAGCACAGCAGAAAAAATCGTGCAATCAAACAATAATGAATTTAAAGTATTTGTGAAGGTCGTAATAATTGATGAAAAATGCTCATTTATTTATACTAAATCGCATTTATTGCGTGGAATCATCTCGAATGATCCGAGGGGCTCGTTCGGTCGTCACGATCACGAGAGAGTGATAAACGGAGACAAATAGATATAGAGAAGGAAGAAGGATGAGAGAGTCGGAGAATTAGTTCTCCGTCTCGAAATAACTTAAGAGCAAGTGCGGTCGGAGGCTCAAGTTTGTTGGTATGTTCGTGCATGTGAGTATCAAGAATGGCTATAGACGTACTTGTGCGATCTACCAGCCAGTCATACCACGTGGGCACGTATTTTCCGTTACATCGTACGAGATGACGTACACGTTTGCTATTGGACGAAGAGATGGGCGTGAGCCACGCGCTTTTCTCTCTGTCTTTCTTTCTTAATCGCTCCCCCATTCTGGTTATCTCTTTTTTTCCTTTTCCTCGTGCATACGTATACATATATATATATAGCGAATTCTCCCACACGCACGCCTGGCGCCCGCACACCTGGGCTGCGTTGGCACGACTGCTGCTGCTGCTGCTACGAGTAGAGACCAGACGACTCTCGCGATCCGCGTTATATTCGTACCTTCGCAATCTCCTCTCTCTTTCTTCCATCGCTCGCTTTACCACGATCCGCATGCGCTTTGTTGCCCCCTTTGCACATGTACGAAGAAATTTTATGTTTATAAAGTGTGCGAACTGACGGTGAAACTTGCCAGGAGCAATGCAGCAGCCGTGCGGAAATCATCTTCGCTTTCATACTAATTCCTTCTTCTTCTTCATACATCCCCACTTAGATGTTCACCTTATCGAGATAGCAGCGTAAATCGCAAAAAAAACAGCACGTTTTTAGCTTGTCTTATCTTCATATTTCGGTCGACTTGAACTTTATTTTTAGATTCTATTTGAAGATCGTTATTAAGGCAAAGTATATTTAAATGTTTTCAACGTTTTTTGGAAACCTGCCGACTCGAGACTCTTGGCGCATATTCTGTAGTTCTGAAACCGAATCGTTTCGTGATTTTCTTAACGTAAACAATCTTGTCATGCGTGGCATTTTTGCAGCGTAATCAATCGTTTTAGTTTTGATTATGTATTTAGTTTTAAAGAAATTTTGCAAAGTTCGTTATTATTTTATATTTCGAAATGGAGTTTGATTATTTCGACGCTGAAATAATTTGCGCCACGGGTAGGGGAAAGCTTTATCGAGCGGCACCGAGCCATAGCGTTAATATTATATATGGGTACCACGTCTTTTGGTAGCAAAAAAATATCGGGTTCATACGGTTTAATAAGGTTTACTAAATTTTTTAATGAATATGTCCTTGAACAATAACTTCATGAGGTGAATTTATGATTTTTGACACAGTTTTTTCTTATTAACATTTCATCATAGTTGCTGCAGCATAAGTCAACTGTTTACACGCTTGGGTACAAATTAATATTCGTAGATATTTCAATTTACGATTGAAAAAAAATAAATTATGTTGTTAATTGTTTTGAAATTATTAATAATTATTATTTATATTCATTATATTGGAATCATTCTAATTATGCAAAATATATATGTTTTTTTGCACTGTATATGAAATCATAACGTTTCAAGTAACTAGCTAAAGGAACCTTCCGTCAGCTTCTAATAATTTCACGACTCAGAGTTCACTAAACATTTCAAAATTTCACGATCAAATTTTTTCGTCCCTCACTCTTGCATTTTTGCAATCTGAAGCTTTATATAACTAATACGTTTTCTAATAAACTTATTTTTATCCGCTATCCCTCTTTTGATGGAACTCGTTGATGTTCGACCCCGACTCCTGACTGCATTCCACGTTCCCCATGAAGCCTGAATTCATGGAATTTCCTTCGCATACGCATGTGTAGAGATACAGCAATGCAGACACGCACAGGTGTCAGCGGAAGTTTGATCGCAATCGTACATTTATTTTCGGATGAAAGAGAATTAAATTTTTTTCTAAATTATTTTTTATTTTTAAGAAAGATCTTAACGTCGTACGGGAGGATTCAACTTTTTTTTCTAATAGCTCCTTAAGTCTTGAATTTGAAAGTGAGTCAAAAATGTTTTCAGAATGAAGATTGAGAGTTTAAAATATTAGAAAAGAAAAGCTGATGGATGAGCTGTTACTATGGCTTTTTTTTTATTCGTGCACCTGCCCCCTGCTGTAGAAGGGATTCATGTCACATGGTTCAAATATTTCTGACAGCCCTATTATCGTACTTTCAATTTTTAATTTGTTTCTCTCCAGTTCTCTTTCTTCTGCTTTTTTCGATCCTACGATCTGAGTCGAGCTTGCATAAATTTGAAAGCTATCCGGAATTTGCCTAATATTACGAATGCCTTGAATTGTGAATTTTTTGATCAACAAAAAGATCCCTCAATAAGATGCGATTCACCGGTTCTTGGTTATCAAATTTTAAACGATATGTCTTGTCTGTTTTAAGTCATGCCAGTCATGCTAACCGGACCATGTATGTAATTATATTTAATTTTTTTTTCTTTGTTCAAACATACGAGCGAGAATTTTCATTATTTTGCCCCAGGATACAATAATTTCCTATGAAATAGGAAATAGGAGGACACGTGGTTTGTTTTAACCCGACGAGCTCCGCATCAAAGCTTCAATGAGAAAGTTTTTTGCTGTCAAGTAGTATTCCTAACAACTGGCACGTGTGGGGGAATGATTGTCGATGCGTAAGAAGTGTGCACTATTTTATGTTTACTTCCAGCATCGACAGGCCCGGGCACAACATAAAATAGCTATTTGTTTGCATGAATGCTTATAGCAACATCGATGTATGAGCTTTTACACATACAAGCTTTATACACGTTTGATAAAACCTTTCCTTCCCACCCACGTACCTGTGACTCGCTCTTTAGTCAGTCTAACTTCGTCGATAATTATATACAGCTCGTCGAGCTTCGTCGAACTTCTGGAAATGGACGTGCAATTAGACCGGATGTTACATGCACCGACCTTTCCCATACTCCATACACAAGGAATAAATAATTGCGTTTTCCCTTGTAAATCCCGAATATATGTGTACCTCTGCGTACATATAAGTATGCGTGTGTTTGGGTATATGCGGGTAGGAAGGAAAATAACACAAGTTTCCACTCGGTCACTGTTTTTCTAGTCAAGCTTTACGAAATGCAGATTTACTGCTAAAAGCGCCGGTCACATTGCAATGAGACTCGTCATTTATCGACTTATGTATGTACACGTTCTTGTTCTAAATATTTACCTTTCAAGTACCGACAACTTAACGTTGATAGGCTCCTTCCTAGTTTTTGCGGAATGGCAGATTCACTTTAAAAAGCTCCGGTAACCTTGCAATTAGACTCGTTATTTATCGACTCATGTATATAATACACGTTCTTGTTCTCGATATTTGCGTTTCAAGTACCAACGACTAAACATTTCTAGGGTTCTTCCTGGTTATTAAGAAAGAAGTGTAAAGAACTAATTATTGAATGAAACTATCAAAACAACATCTTAATTTATCGTCAATTATTATAATATTTGCACTACGGTATGAGCTTTTAGTGTTTCATAATAATATCGTTCATATTTACCGAAGATTTTTCGTATTTTCTATGATTTGGAATCGGAGTAATTACCGTTGACCTTCAATAAAAATTATCGCGAATAAAAGTTAACATTTATTACTACATTAGGCGATTTAACTTCGAATTTTGGGTCATTCTGATTCTATATTGAACACAAACTTATCTAACTTGACCGAATTCGTGTATATAAACAAAGATAAATATATTGACCGTCTTTGAGCACATAACGTATATATATCCACACATATTTATCGAGGTTCCGGTTATCTTTGGCTGGCGCACTGACGTCTGCAACGTCTGACCTCAACCTTGCCGATAACCCGTTTTGTCTGGTGCATAGTCTGGATAGATTGAGATGCACATGTGTCTTTTCATTACTTTGTTATATGTATATGTGTAGCTATATTTATATCAGTCATACACATACGCATGTCCGATGTCTATCGCTCGGACTCCCATTGTACGATCTGCTGACATTGAAATTCCGTGGGTTCGCGCTCCCGCTCGTCAAGATCAAGTCAACGTCGTGTCTTCCTGGAATAAAAACAATTCTTGTGGAGTCGCGAATATGCGAAAAAAGCACCTCGACCGGTCTTCTTTCACGGACTCGTGAACCCTTCATCCTTTCGTCTACGTGTGTTGGTTTCTGTTGATAAAAAGCTCGCTATAAACAGATCGCACATCTAAGTGCCCGTAAAAAGAATTATAATCGTTGGAAAAAGCAACTTTCCTTTATTGGATTGGATGATGGTAAACAAGGTTTAGACGATGAGGTTTGAATTTATAAATTGATATGCCCAATGATGATCTCAGATCCTTGGACATGACCATGGACTAAGAATTCATTTGCAGGTATTGAATTGTGTTTCTCTTATTAATGCGTTAGTTTTTTCTGCACTGTTTTGTTCGCAATTCGTGAAATCTTCCTTGATAACCATTCGTTTCACGGAACAATTATGTTATTTCCTTTTTTTGAGCCATCGTCAGGATCGAAGCTGATTAAACAGTTTTATTTTTTCAACGTTTTTTTGAAACTTCGCAAGTGGATTTTGTGTCATTTCGTTTTATTTATAATCGCGCCATTCGATGCAATGATCTAAACACACGCAATATATACTGATCTATATATTCGAAGGCTCATACATATTTATTTTTATATAGAAAAACGCATGACTGAATTCGTGGTTATTCGTAGATTCGTTGATACACTGCTTCGTGAGATAATTAACACCGAGCCAAACGAAGTGGAATAGCTACTGATATTTTTTAAAACCAATATCGCGTCAGTCGTGATATCAGTTAGTCACGGTTTTTCAAAAAAATTTATCACGGAATAAATAAACATATATCCTCAACAATGAAAGTCAATACAATTATTTTATTGGGTTCTTGTGTATTAATCTGATTTGTATACAATTTCCAAGATCACTTCTTCTTTAATCTGGTAATAATATCCTAGCACTCGAATAAATCAAAAGGTATCAGAATCTTGACGAGATCCATTGGCGTAAATATGACCTATTCCACTTTATCTGGAAGTTTAATCAGAACCTGAAAAAAGTTTAAGTAGAAAAAATGATCTTTACACCCAACTATTGAATCAATCTGTTATAATTTTTTTTTTTGGGCGTCTAATGGGATAGAAAGTCAATGCGCGATCACTCTGGTAAATCTATAGTATGTGAACCTTATCAAGCTTGATATGCTTTAGCTTCTTAATTTGATAAGTCAGATTAATTGACACTAGATCATGCTCGCAGATCATTTGAATAAACATTACTAATCGAAATGTTCTGAAACCATTATAAATAGGTGATTTTTAAATTTCGAATATGATATTGAGATTGAAATATTCTTGGAAATAAAGTTTCCTTTAAGTGAATTAACCATCAGAAATCATAAAAGCGACATAATATTTTCATGACCTAACACTTCACTCCGGATTATGGAAATGATGTTGATATGGGTAACGGATGCATTCTGTATCCGATAAGGCGTTCGCGGCAAATCCCCGAGATCACGAAACATCGGAATAGAGGTCCATATAGATGGCGCCGTCATTATTATAATCGGAGCAGGAAGCATGTCGTCGGATATGTGGATCGGCCTGGTAGACACCCCGAATAACGAGATAAACAGAATTTAATCCATGTTTGCTCGACATCAGGCGTGAGAAAGAGTAACGCAAAATGAATGAGGACAGGCGTAATAATTTAATCGATATATCCATATGAGCAGACATGTACTCCAAAGAATATATCTGACGTGGTTTTCGATGTATAATAACATGAATAATCAAATTCCAAGTGTCTATTTCTAACGATTTATTGGAGAAATGAAGGTCAGACTGGTCTCGATATGATTTCTTTAATAGCAAGTCTTAGTAAAAGTTCTAGATATTTTCTTTCTGGATGTTAAACGATATTTTGTCATTATTGATGAAGGATAATTGACTCCAATATAAAAAAAAAGTTTACTGCCTTATCATAAATCTGTGACCATTCTCAGGAATAAGAAAAAAATAAAAAATCAAAGTATTTTAGAATCGAATACAATGGAAAAAAACCTTGGGTGTTTATATCAGGTTGAATTGAAGCCAAATGAATGTGAGCGATGAGATAAAAAAAATTACTCGAATTAAAATGGGCAAATCGTAAGAACGAGAAATAAAATTTCTTGCCCACAAAAGCCCTTCAAGCAAGAAGGAATTATTTGAATTATATGAGCTCCTGATCTGAACTCGATACCTACGATTGTTTGATGCAGATATTTATCGTCAAAATTTCCTCGACAGAAGCTTGCAGTCTGACGTTTTCCTCGCACGTCCGTTTCTCGTATATGCACAATTCAAATAGCCTGATTGTCTAAGTACGTCATTGCCACAAAAACCCCGTAACGCCTTCTTCGTATATTTTGACCCGAAGTTTCATGCGAGTTTGCGGTATCGAGTACCTGCCTTACACGTTTCTCGCAGTCATTGGCGCGTGTCACTTGAAAAATACACATATGTACATACACACATCAAATGTATACTCAGACCGGGAGATACGTTATGGACACCTTATGTCAGGCGCTTCGTGTGGTTAGTTCATTTTGTATCTCTTTCTTTTTTGGCGCAAATGTGCAAGTATTCAATCTGTGTGTTTTTGTGCAAACGTGTGCGTGTGCATGTGCGTAACGTGGCGACCGCGAGCACAGGCAAAAGAACGTAATGGTATTTATAACGCGTACAAGAGGGACCATCGTACGATATGTTGTCGACCAATCAGAAAAGTCTCTCGTGCGGTCTGGCCTTGCGCGGGCCGCCAGAGAGCGCTTACACACACTTGTGCTCAACACACATGGTTGCAGCTTCGACCTCACATGAACGTTTCACTCTTTACCTCAATCATTCTAGTATCACAAAGTGTGAGAGTGAGAATGGGAGAGAGGGAAAAAGAGATGCTTTTACTCTCACCGTCACAAAGTCGAAGAAAAAATATTTCACAGGCACTTATTTAAAGAGGGCGGCGCTGAGAGCACGTCTACGAATTTTCGCTCGTCAAGTGTTTGTAATTTCTGTCTGCAAACTTTGTGGATAAGTTATTATCTATATGATATCTCTCTAGTGAGATCTAGTTGTACCAAAATTCTTCCGCTGTCTAGTCTTTCCGAATAAAACCTGAATACTAATGAATATTAGCGTCAGCTGCTAATACTTCGAATTCATAGAACAATTTAATTGGAAAATATTTGTTTTGAGCGCCCCTCAACAAATACACATATTTTGTGTATTTGTTGAGGGTCCCCAGGTTCGAAATCCGGTACCGTCGTCTTGCTGGCGGAAAATAATATTTCGATTCGACATAGCGCCATACATCTTTAGAATTGATTTGTGAAACTTGATGCCTGTGGTAAGTTGGATGCTTATTGATTTCTATCAATAACGAGAAAAAAAATACAGTTGACGCCAAAGTTGCTATCAAAAGTGATTCGGAACGATCTCCAGGGAAAAAAGGCTCCGTTAAAGGCTGAAGTAATGCGTGATAGTCTGCTATTAAATCAGCCAGAGAGTTAGTAAAGCAGAGTAATCAGCATTCGGAAAAAAATGTTAGCTTCATGGATGTAGAAAAACAACGCTGTTTGGTCAAAGTAAAGGTCATAGCTGGCTCGAGAACAGCCCATCGCAAATGATGTCACCCAGAAAGAAGCTTATTATGAAAATTTCACACAACACGTGAACAGAACTCACGTTTAGAACTTTTGCATTCGGTATATTAACTAATTTCGTGTGAAAACAGCAATTTCCATAATTTTAGAAACTCCAAAAGTTGACAAAGCAAGAGTACATCTACGGAAATCTATTGCAGTTGTGATTGATGAAAAATTTAGAAGGCTCCCACAAGATTTAGAAGAGCACAAAAAAGTTGATAAAACAGATTCTATAGTCCCCCAGTGAAATCGCGCAAATGAATTGACATTTTACTCAATATATTATTTCATTACATTTTTCGTTCATTATGTTGCGACGATGGAGTATACATGTATCGATGTATATATAATTGTTTGAAGTGAATTTTTTTCGATGCCGTCAACTGTCTCAGAGCGATTAAGCGAAAGTTGAGAGGCCGCTTGTCTCTTCTTTACTTTTGAACCGTCTGCATTACATTTGAAAGCAGTACGTTCTCGTGAATTTAATTCAATGATGATTAACATTGCGGGCTCATTAAATTTTTCGGCAAATGTCATTGTCCTCTGATATGAATAAGCAATCACAAACGTCATGACATCGTACATGTAGGCCTATTTTTTCTTTTTCAATGTGCAAGCTTAGAATGTTCTATTAATCATTTCAGCTCGAACAAACGAAGAAATTTGGATCACTATTACATAGATTTAAAAGTACAAATGAGAATCACTGAAAATTCTATCCAGTCGAGCGTAAATTTACCTCAGCAACTTCACTTGTTGTGAGCAAATACTGAGCTCGTTCAACGAGACACTCTTAGTGTCAGTTTGTCATTTTTTATTATTTATCCGCGGAATCGATACGTGTCATACAGTATCGTATGACATTCTCTCGTGTCTAAGAACCATGTATCTGTGATGTCAATAAACTGAACCACGTCATTTGATCGATCGTAGATCGCTTAAATCTATGAAATTGACGTAGTGATATCCAGATGAGGTGACGTGTGATGATCGTAAAAATAATGACATTTTAACATGCTCTCGAAAGACAGGATTATGCCATTTTTCGACTTTCGAAAAATAAACTTCTTTCTTAAACTTTCAACTTTTTCATATCTATTTATATTGAGGATTACGCATCTAAAAAGTTGTCTAACATTGCAGCGGTGTTTATCATTACGAACGAAGATAAACCGCTTTTTTAGCGTGGAACAAAAGGGTAGAGGTTAAAGGGTTGAAACAAATTCACGTTATTCGGAGTTTACCTCTATCTCATTTGCTCGCGCATCGTTATTCCTACTCTCGGATGATAATGAATTTACATCTCGTTATCCGTTTCACATTTTTTGTTCTTTCTGGACTTTTCTGTGAGGCTCAACGAAATGTGGGGGGAGGAGTGGCCCTGGGCACTAGACTCTGTGGGAAAATTAACTAACGACCATTCGCGTAATGTTCTTGTAATTTCTCTCCCACGAGTGCCGTAACCTCGGTCCCATATCGCATACACATATATAAAACTCACACTACTCGAATGTAGAATGTCTATAGATATATATGTGTGAGGGAGAATTCCTGTGCTTCGAAAATGGTTTAGGAATTTATGCTGTAGGTATGTAGACGTGGGCAGGTAAGCATCCCTTGCGACGCTAAATGTACGCAAAGTTATAAATGTATTTTTTTTTCGTACCCGCTCTTTTTCAATTTTTTTGTCCGCTGCATGCGTGCAATTATGCTTCGAGCGCGAGACCAACGGAAATGAAATAAACGCTCTCCACTGCGTATTTAATTGAAATAAAAGAGGATGTAGTTGTGGAAGGAGGAAGGTGGCAGGTAGCGAAATAAAATATATATCGCAAAATGCGAGGCTTTGTTTTCTCGGTTAATGCTACGAGATAAATCGTTGGATGGCTAACATAAAACAAATTCATAACACCCCATTTTTCTGTGTATAACACATTTTTGATATTTCGACGTCCGAGACGTAGAGAAAAAATGGAGATAGGAAAACGAGTGATTACCGTTTTATAAATCAAACTGCATGTATTATAATGTGTATGCACATAAATATTGGACAATTTCCCAGTTTCCTTGCTGCATACATTTATGGAATATGCATTGAACACTGTATACACACAAACTTACCCGTATATTTACGTCCATGTCGTTCATACATAGAAATATTGAATTTTTTTCGATTTTGAAGAATTGTGCATGTTCAGTGATTTCTCTACAGATTTTCCAGGTACATACACCCAGTGATAATTAGGTAGTAAATAGAGCACTCTTGACACGAAATTCTACATTTCAGTGAACAATACGAGCGTTTAGTGATGCAACGGATTACACCTCGTGATTGCGGGCTTTGCAATCGAAATTCCCTTTTACGCAACGGAAAACCACAAAAATTTCGAGTTCGACTCTTCTGGTCGAAGCTCAATGAATAAACGAGGGTTTTTCTTTTTCATCATCCTTTTATTCAAGCGGATCTCTAAATTACACTTCTCTCCAACCAGTGGTTGAATAAATTATTCACCGAAACTGTAAATTCATCTGATTGGCAAAACTGTCATAACGTATAGAGTGGTGAATCATATTTAGACATCAGACATGTTTAGACAGAGTCAACGCGGAAGCATGGCCCTCGAGCACAGGACACCGATAATTATCATATTTACATAATAATATTTACTTTGTGTTACAACGATCGTTTTCTCCCAGTTGTTACATTAATTCGGCGTTTTGTACCTGGTATACACTTTTTCAAGATAAATCGATAACGATAAATAGATGTAAATTAGAGAAAATAATTAATAGTATAAAACATTATGATAAACCGTTGGTATGTTTTTATTGTTTTCCTTCAATTTTCACGATATTCAGAAATTTTATGACTGCGTTTGAATGTGCTCAATTTTACATCGAGTAAATAGTGTACTTGATCCTCGAGATAAAAAGAGTATACGTGTAAGTCCACTCCATTAGTTCAAGTGGATTTACCAACGTTATAAGAGCAAACATTAAGTGGGTCAGTCAACGTGTGCGAAATGAGAACTATGTACTCATCCAATCTCTTTTTGTCTTATTTTTTTTATCCCCGAGCGCAGGGCGCAGAGCTTTTTCCTACAGCCCTTCTGAGTAGTGAATCTTCGATAATGGAGAATCGATCTTCTCGGGCGATACACCCACAAAGAATTTCGTATGCTGTATGCAGAAAAAAAGACGCGGGGAGAAAATACAGAGAAAGAAAGAGAGAGGGGGCGGCGAGAGAAGGGGACGAGATGCAGAGGCATAAAATTTTCGATTAATGATGCATCGATCGTCGTAGGTTATCGAGTATTTAGGTAGCTCGAGACCTACCCGTTTCCTGAAGCACGAATGCCTTGTTTTGTTCATTTTCTATCATCTTCCGCTCTTTCTTCATCGAAAACGTGCTTTATGCAACATCCCATAACTCTTGTTTATTATTGGAAGTTTATTCCATCCGTTTTTCATGCTTTACTAATTTCCTTCTTCTTTTTCTAAGATACTATGCATCGTTTGTTGTATTATTTTTTCTCCCATATATAAAAGACTACACTCTTTATCAATTTTCTTCTTTCACTGAATAAAATCTTCATTCAGCACGTACACTTCTCGGCGTAAGTTAGATAATTTGGTCACGAGAGTCACGAACTCGTTGAATTTTCTCGTGGTTCAGGATACACGGAACAGAAAAACCTTTTAGTCATCGTTAAAATAACAACGATACAAAATGATGGCGAGATTCTATCGTGATAATAGCAGCCTGCAGGGAATTGTGGGTTTCAAGAGGTGGGGCATTTTATATGAAAGGACCCTTTTTTATACTCGTTTGGTATATGTAGATATATATTTCACAATGTAATAAATGTTCGGAGAAATCTACAGATTTCCTAGCACTGGATTTTTTGCGTCCAATTTGTATAAATATTACGATCACAACATCCTGCAAGTGGATTTTTTCATAGCTGTTTTCATAGTTTTTCACCCACTCAAATACTCGCACACGTTCATGTATGTAAATAAATATGTAAATGTTCATGAAAAGAATATAAAATTTTTGTATATTTCTGTGAATATTTGCATTCTGCCTGGTACAAGTCACTTGATTTGATGTTTTAATTTTTTCCATTTTGTATTTGCAATCCGTAATTTTTGAGTTTCCATTCTCTTCATCTACCAGATTCTACATGCAAACGCACATGTACATTTTTCATGCGTTAATAATGTTTGAACGAGACACACTTCGATTCCACATATTATATTATATTTTCGTCGGAAACACATTTTTGTAATTTTTTTTTTTTTTTTTTTAATTTTGTTCATTTCTTCATATTGAATATCAACTACTTTTTATGAAACAATACTAAATAACGGGAGTTATAATGTTTTTATGGAAAACGGTATGGAGGTAGAGTTATTAAATTTTCTCTTATTTTTATTTGAACTGAATTTCGTCGATGAAATTTCGATAATCAATTTCATTATCATTTCGCGGAAAACATGTGAATGGCCGAAAAGAGGAGTGAAGAATACAGATTTTTTCACATGAGACCGAAATAAATCGATATGAATATTAACGATTGGATTGATGGAATTATTAGTGATTGTTGAAATGATTCTGCGAAATTTTTACATGCGTGATGGTACTTAAGTTTTGCAATTCTCTTTATGCTGCTTCATTGGCACTATTATATAGAAGCTCAGGACACTAAAGGTTTTGAAATCGTGATTGATGTGTGCCGTGTTATCTTTATACAATTGCATTTTCTCTCTCTCTCTCTCTTTCTCTCTCTGTATCTCTCTGCCTTTCTCACTTTTCGAAACTACATTGCAGCAAATAGCGAAGGCTTGGAAAAGCTTACCGCTAGGCGCGGTAAGCTTTGCCGATAATTTAGATGGCTTGTAATTAAATTTAATGATGCCCGCTAGCGGTAACAGGCGCTTCAACTTATTCAGGATATGTATCTATATAGTATAGTTTCATTCTTTTGAAAATTTCACTAGCCAAAATAGCTCATCAGCTTTTCATCGTACATTTACCGTTACAGACTTGTCCATCTCCACGAGCCGTAACAACGATCTATCGAAAGCTTCAACCTACCGTTATAGGTATTTTATGGAGGGGCTACTTGCATTTGTATATAGGGTCGAAGGAATTATCGACTTCTGATTAAACGTCCAATCACGCTCACACAGTGCAATTCAATGGCTGTATTTTATGGTTCATTAATGATGTAATTAAACTCAATCCATATGATTATCTTTCATTGAAATACCCTGTGCATCACAGTCATCACAGTAATTATGTGTACATACACGGAAAACGTAAAGAATCATTTTGCATTTATGTGCATAATAATTAATACGCTTGCGTTGATTCTTGAAATTAAATAAAGAAATTTTATCAAAGAGAAAACTTGAATAGTGATTCGGCTAAAGAATATTTATGTATAATGAACTATATATTGTATGGCAAAAAAAGATAATACATATTTTGATTTGACATTAAAAAAAAAAAAAAAACGATATTGATATTTGGCACAAATGTGTATTTATTTCAATATAAATTTATTTTGTTCGTTTTCCTTTTTTCAAATATCATGTTGAAAATTTCGCTGATTGTTTTAATCACAATAGTTGGCATAATTTTTGACCCATGTAATTGTGCCAGTTGAGGATAAATCCCCTTTTCCGACGAGGTTAGTACTTCGTTAAGGGACTACTTAGGTATGCGTTGGCTGGCGCATCAATCGCTGATCGGAAGGCAGTCTTTCTGAGTTTCTGAGTTATTGACCAACCGATATTCCGTGAGAATTTAGGCGCCACTTTCCTTTGACTCTCGTGAACTGGGGGAACGGTGAATCGTAAAAGCATACGCAGGTATTTAAAATAAACTAATAAAAAAATTGTTTCTCCGGTCCAGTTTGACCGACTATGAAAGATTGAACAAACTTCACCGAATCCAGATAAATAGTTAAAAGCCTGCACAATGTTGGCGTGAACGTTCTAAACAGTGTAACATGAAAACAGCGTCTGTAGAAACAAACGGAGTAACGATGACGGATGGACCACGATATTTCGATCTCATATATACATGGGATCTACATGTGAATACAAAAACACATATATGTCCATATAGACAAATCGTGTATGCATTTCTGACAGTTCTCTATCCCTTGCATCTACAACAAAAAATACATAAAACCATTTTTTCCCTTCTCGCTTTTCTCACCGTGTATGAAAGCTTTGAAGGGGAAAATCCATCTGTTCGATAAAAAATTTAATACGGTTGGAATGCCTTAATTTTTTCCAGCTCTTCTTTCCGACCTTTCTCTCTCGCTCTCTCTCTCTCTCGCTCTCTCTGTCACACTCTTGCATATTTGCTCAGCTTCGTTAATCTCGTGATTTTTCTCATGAAAATTTCTCACTTTTATTCCGACGTGTTTTTTTTTTTTTTTCCTTTGAGTCGCATAGTTTTGTCCATTTCCATAGATATACGAAATTGAGCATTCAATATTATAACGGTGGAATCGTTATAACTCAATGGATGAATTCAGTAAAACATGGTTCAGTACAAGAACTGCCACGAGGATCCATTACTGAAAATATTGCTCGCGATATACCGATCGTTTTGATTCTCATTTTGCAAGACCAAGCAAGTGATCTGTAAGAATTTGGCTCTTGGTTTGGAACATTCTGCAATGCAACAGGAACAACTCTATTTTATTTCGATCGTACAGTAAAGTTGCGGGGAAAATCACCATTTAAATTAATAGACGTTCATTTGTTTTTTCTTGTGCTGTGAGTCTCGTACAGTTGCAACTGAGTTATAGATTCTTTCTAGCTACGCGTCTTTTCAACAAGTTACAAATCTTGGTTTTCGAGTATACAGTCATATATAAGTATACGCATCAATAAAAAAATTTGACGAATGCAACTTATTGTATTGTGTAATTATTGTTCATACACATTTTTTTGTGATTACATATTTACATGTGAGGAGAGATGAAAATGTACTTTTACGAAGCTCGTGAACAATTCAAAGCGATCGGATTTCAAAACTTTCCAATATGTCTTCACAGTGCTGAAATATTTTAAAGTACTTTCGTACATGCAGTTTTACCAAATACAAACACTCACACACATCCACATTCATGAGAAATACCGGGCAAGGGAAAACTCGTAATCCTCGTAAGCCATCTTGATCCTACAAAAAGAGGCTAGCCATCGTGGTCCAAGTGGATAAAGTCTGCTATGACAGAAGAGTTGCTTGCATGACCGTTCAGTAGTACTTCTCAACGTATCATCAGACCTGGTACATTACGTTCCTTCTAACGAGTTCCGTTACTCATAGAGGTCCAAAAGTCTGGTTGAGCAAAATCTAAACTACTGACAAACGTTTCCTTTTGTCCCTTACTGTCTACAAAACATATATTATAAGAATTCGTAAAGTCAATTATAAGAATTTAACTCAAATTTAATAAATGGATTTTTTTAGTATTTGGTTAAAATTTGAAAAATCTCAACAATGATCAAAAAGTCACGGCAACGAAATCTCATTTTTTGTAACATTCCATCATTGATTTTTTGCTTCCGTATTATTATTCTTTTACGGATATAGTCCTGACATGGAAAATAATCAAAGAACGAAAATCAAATTGATTCAAGAGATTCGTCAAAATTGAATACGTTTCTTTGGAAGCATATAAGAATTGTAAAGTAATAATATAAAAAAAAGTACTCGCATACCGAAGTACTTTGGAAAAGGAAATTTATGAGGAAAATGAATTTTCCATATAGAGAGTATAACTTTTTCAATATTCCTTCGAGTAATAAACTTTATTTCTGCTTCAGGAATGAAAAATTCTTGGTTACATAATCTTTAGACTCAGGCTATCGTCCTTTCACCTGCACTATGTCGAATAGTTTTTTTGACCCAGAAAACATGAGAGAAAGAAGTTATTCGTCTGAGGGTGAGACGTAAAAGTCTTGAGCTGAGCTTGATCCACGAGAGGAGAAAGATTCTTTTAGAGTAACGGGAGGCAAAAGATGGTTTGGCAATCTGAACACGTATAAGTTTTATACGGTAAGAGCTTTCCGATCAAAGGAGAATTAAGGTAATCGGATTAGTCCGGAAATAAGATACGACCTTCTTCGTGTCCCTCGCACATGGACGATCTTTTCTCCGCTTCAATCTTCAACTCTCTTGTGTACGTCACGAAATTTCTTTCTCACGTTCAAAGAATTTCTCTCACTTGGAAGATAACGAACTTATGAACTTCCGGATGACACGAGGTCTGGCCCACTTCTTTCTGGCTCTGTTTTGAGTGCCGAAAGAAATTAGCCGGAAGTGCCACTTCTCAAGTGCGAAGGTGCTTGTCTTAATGATTGACATGCACCTATGACGATAACGGATCTAGGAATGAATTTTCACATGTTAACGAACGAAGTCATTGATTTGTTCTATTATTTTCTTAACGTGTAATGATATTTCAAAATATGACGAATAATTAATTTGTGCGTGGGAATTATAAAATTTCGCTAAACAAAAAGTAGCAATGATAGGACAATATTATAAACAAACTGTTTAGTTTTCTCACGAACTTGTTCTGTGTTCTTATGAGTCATGATCAACGGAGCTGAGCGAAAATTGATCAACTGACAAGAAGGAAGGTTTTTAAGAGTAATTTGTAGTCTAATGAAGCAAATGAACAAAAAGTTGAAAAATTATAATACGAGCTCTTTGTCATTAGCGTTTTTTCACTCACACAACTATAAAAGTTTAATATAGTAAACAAAATAGATAATTGAATTTTCAATCGACTTACCAAACTTTAAACAGAATGAAGAGTTTAGTAAAGAGACTGGGAAAGAAGGATAGAGCGATGTTTAATTTTTTGCCCGATCGAGTCAGCTTCAACTGTTGCAATGCATTTTGCATTCTCGTCCAAACTAATTTTAATTTCTGTCTGATAGTCCATGCCGTCTATACAGTTATTTATATATTCAAATGTATAGTATATACACAGGCTGGGTACCTATATTGACGTGGAAAAGTTTGTTACGTTTGTATTGAGTTGGTTTTTTTTCTTCTGTTGGCTTTTAGTGCTGGCGAGTTGTCGAGCTGAGGACTGTGGTCACGAGCATCTGGCACGTTGTGCTGGCCCACTCGGAAAAATCACCAACAACAACGAGCTGGGTTTCGTCACGACTAAGGAGGAGCTTGAAGCCCTTTGCCCGTGAGTTTCTACAATATTTCTCTTGACTTCACCTCATTTCTTACTCTCTCTCTCTCTCTCTCTCTCTCTCTCTCTCTCTCTCTCTCTCTTTTTTTACCCTCTCTACCCTTTCGACTGGCTCTTGTAACTCTACAATCAAGAATTATGTACAAGCATACATGTACAAACACTTGGTTTGCAAGAACGCGTTCTTTAGGGTTTGAGAGAACTTTAATCGCACCCTCTGTCCCGCAGAAGGAGTCCGCAAGGGGATTTATCGTTTCGTAGCTTTTACGAACGCTTGCTTGCGAGTCCGACAGTCTTGGCTGGCTATTCTGAAAATTGAGACATAAATAATAGAAAGAAAAAAGAGAAATGAAGCAAGGGAGAACCATGGCAGCAGTAGTAACACCATGAATTAGAGAACTGAAAGCGTGAATTATTTGCCGCACACGAAGTGATCCTTGTTTAACGCACAAGACCCACGTTTAATTGCCCATCAATTCTTCACCAGCAAACTCCGTTGTATCGATGAAATTAATCTCAACAAATGATCGGTTTCACATTTTTCTCTCTATACGTTCTCAAGTATTACAATTTTTAGTATTTCATCAATTTTTACGTATTGTAAAACGTATTGTAATCAAAATTATGTGAAATCCTGGAAATTGAATTTCCGTTAAATTTTACAACGAGCTCATAAATCCTCGTTTCTAATATCTCTGAATATAAATCACTATTTTCCCAGATACTTGAATAGAGCACGCGAAACAACTTTTAACTGAAAGGATTAATCTAATTGAAAGAAGAATTTATTTGAAAGAATAAATTAACAATTTTTCATCTTTGTAAAATGTTAACGATATTGTAGTCAACATTTTCAGAGATAATTTAATCAATAATCGATCATGTGAAAAGAAACAAGATGACAATACTTCGATTAGTCTAAAAACAGTGCTAAAATACCTATAGGAGAAAGACCGGTGTATGGGAACGACCGAGATTGTCCCAGAGACAAGAATCGTTCGCTGTCGCGATTGTTTTGAGGCTATCTTCCTCAACGTCTAGACTCTTCCTCTTCCGCGTTGAAGTTGGCTAGTTTACCCAACGACTTTCAACTAGCTCTCGACTAAAACTCGCTCTTCCTTTCGTTCTCTCAATGTTTCTATGGAGGTTGTCCGGCGTGTTATACTTACTGTCCTCGAGTCTCTGCCTTGAAATCCATGGACCACGTTGGCCACTAGCTTCTTGTTACAAGTTTGACCATCTTCTCTCATTACACGCGGGGTGAAGGGGAGGAGAAAAGATAGCGCAGGATAAACTAAGGAAGCAGGAAAAGGAAGACTCCACTTTGAGGGTAGTACGGAATATGTCTCTAAGATTCACAGAGCACTCGGAACTCGAACAAGTTTTCACTCGAAGTAACCATTTGATGATCTCGACACCGGCTGAGGCTCTGTATCATATATTTTAATCGCCGACATATATTTATATGTAACAAAATAAATGCATTAGAAAAATAATATACATACGAAATATTTGTAGTGGATGTCCAGTAGAGATGTCACTGAAGTTTAAAAAGATCTGTGTTTTAAGGGCACTTTTCACGCCCTTTATTGTTCTCGCGAATGTACAAGTAAATAGTTTCGCATAATTTGCTCCTACATCATTCCCATGTTATATAATTGCTAGTGTGATTGGAACAAAATGTCATGTGTAAGATGAACAACATTTTGTACTGAAGAATATTATTGAATAGAGATTTCATATATTTGTACACGATTCGTCATTTTATTGACAACCGGGTTCTCGAAATATTTTCCTCTTTCAAAGGGTTTCGTAGAAAAATCTATAGGTTTTTTTTTCTTCGATTTAAAACCATATATATGTATATGTTTGCATCTCTCTCTCCGGTACAGATACGAAAGAGTTTCACAAAAATATTGAAATCCAGATTTGAAATTTAAATTCCTTACTCTCACTGATATATTCTCGAGTTCTCTCTGCCAAGAATTTCTAGAACATGCTTTTTCCCCCAAACCGTGTACATGCACCTAGTCACATACACTTTTACATGGTTTTTCACGTGAATTATTTTTTTCTGTTGCAGACAACTGCGGGATGGCATGACGTGCATTAAAAAATATACTCTCACGTGTATGGTGGGCGAGCAGAGGGAAAATTTCAACTCCCTGTACAAAGGAGTCAATATGGCGATAATGGAACTATGTCAAGACAGTCCATACCAAGATCGTAAGTTTAAGACTTGATATAGTTTATTGTTTCGAGTTATCGTCAATTTCGCATATTTTTTCGGGCGCTTTTTACAATGATATAATTATACATTTATATCTATAATGCGGAACGACCCTGGGAGCGGACGGTTGATTTACCGCTGAATTCTGAACTTTTGTCGAGCACCCTGGGGTACAGGGATCAAACCCGTTGAGAACGTCGATGTTCCTCGGGCTGATCGTTTTATTCCGGTAATCTCGAAAGTGCCGAATGCATTATTAAATCGGCGAGAGCTTTCGGTAGCGCTTTTCAGTATATATTATTATAAAGTAAAATTGTAGTATGGATCAAAGTACAGTAAACATAACAAACTCGCGAAAAATAAATCAGTACTCTTTTGTTTTGCAACAATTTCTATGATTGATGATGGGAGTACGGTTATGACTAAAAATGATTGCTGGGGTGGAAAAATTGCCGTGATTCTTTCGCTTTCAAGTTCCGCTTCGCCGAAAATATATTTCCACCAATTAAATTAAATTATAGAAATAAAAACAAATTATGGTGAATTCTGCAAGTACTTATATCGGACCGTTATTATGGAGTTACCAGTTCACAATATTTCATATAAATAACTTCTCTGATGTGGAATAGTTGCATGGAGTAAAGTACACGTGTATATACAGTTATGTACAATTAATGATAACATAATAGTCATGGTACTAGGCGTCCTCAGATAATCCGATAATTACTGAATGTTCGCCGCCACCGTTTTTCAATAAAATACAAAATCTCTCGGGGACCACGCTCGATTTGCTCTGCATATGATATTATAGAATTATGCAAGAGATAAACAATTCATTTTGCATTAACTCGGTATGATGGACGCTTGTTCAACTACGTGTTATTAGTATGAAAGACTGTTGCACAGCCATCGAGCAATTAGACCGTCAATGCATCGATTCAAATCTCAATGGTAAACTCACATTCAATTATTATTTAAAGAATAAAAATCTTGTGTTGTTTTAGTAGCACTGATTATTCTATCATCGTTGTCAATGTTGAAATGTTGTCGATTAAATACTCGATTAAATACCTACTTTTATCACTTCCTCTTACAAGATTTGATCTATATCACAATTGTAATGAAAACGTAAGCGAAATGTGAAGAGATTTAATTTTCTTTTGTAATAAAAATTTGTTAATCTACAGATCGGCATGCGACTAAAACAAACTTTCCAGCCTTGATTAAAGGCGTGAAGATCTGAATTAGTTGACTATTCCTCATACCAGAACTCTGACCCGCTTTTCTGCTTCGATCAATTTTTTTTATTTCATCATCATATATATGGTTATTAAAACCATTTATCGATCCGGTCATTTTTTTGAGTTTTACAACCGATTAAACTTGTACTTTTTTTCTCTACCACTGAATTCTGGCTGTGATAACTCGGAAACGGCAAATGAATATGTAGCCTGATGCATGGAGCTTTGACTTCGAATTAGCAATTGCTTTAGCGCGGTGTACAGCATACACACGCAATAAATTCGATTCATTCAGGTTAAACAAACACGAAACTTTGAGGTCCACAAATATTATATCGTTGTTTAAATATTAGATTTTACTGTGATTATCTGTGATAAAGCGTTTCTCTTGAAACGATAACATTAAAGTCACAATGTTGAATGTTGAAACAGCCCATCCAAAATGATATTAAATGTTACATCGTTCTAATGCAATTAATATAAACGTTGAACTTTGTGAACAACAACAAAAACAAAGAAAAATTCGTGAATGTATTTTCATTTCAGTTGAATCATATTATCGTTAATACTATATCTTTTAAGAAAAGAGTTATTACCCATTGAAAATATAACGAAACGCTTTCAAATCCCAAAAAAAAGAAAAATATGTATATATATATATATCGATCAACCAATTTATACTAATTATTACGAACAATTTGATATCGCTAAAATGGAAGTGGATTTAATGTTTTTTGTTCCAGAGTTTCTAAAGCACGCGCCCTGCATGCAAAAAGTTCAAGCTGAATACGAAATCTGTTCAAAGAGGTACGTGCAAGCAGCTTTTGCCATCGAGAAGAGAAATCAGACAAGCGCAAGGACAAACGAGTCACTCAAAGGAATTTGCTGGTAAACACCGATTTTTGTACTTAAATAGTCGTAATGAAATAAAATGTTAGTACACTTTTCTAGCAATCATTCTTGATAAATTTTTCTACGCTTTTACGCAACCGAAGGCTCTAAATTTATGCAATTTTTTACCATCGTTTACAATGGTTAAAACAATTCATCCGTTTAGACAGAACAATGAACTTTCTCGATACACTACCATTTTTTATCATAAAAGGAGTTTCTCCTTGACATAGAGGCAATGTCGTAATACAATGTCTCTGTAAACTTTATTGAACGTTCCACGTGCGTACTCAATTAACGTGATCCATTGAAAACTGCAATACACAATCGCTCGCGACGACCAAAGGCAAGGTTGTTCGGTCGGTGCATTCAAGAGACATCTGCCCATTAAAATGTTTGTCTTCAACAAAATTCCATTATTATGGACATGCTGACCATTGATCTGCCTCAACTTGCTGAGGCTAGAACGAAAATCGTTGAGCGAATTACCATTGATCGTATACGAGACTAAAAGGCATTTAAGAATTTTCTACATCTAACTTTAAATAAGCCTGGTCAAAAGTTTATTTGGCGACAGATTAAAAGAATAAATTGCTTTTGAAAATATGCCAGTGACATGAAGTTAATCGTAAAATTTCAAAGTATTTTACGGTTTTAAACCCGAAATGATATCGTCAGATTTTGGCGAAAGAATAATTCGAGAAAAAAATGATAATTTATTGAATTCAAATTTCAATAAAAAATACAACGCCGCGTGAGGGAAATTTAATATTGAGTATCTGCTCGCTTAACCCTTATCACTATTTGCCATGATCGTTAATTTGTTCTGAGACAGTTAAATACGTATATCTCGTTCCCAACTGTAGAACTTTTCTTCTTCATATTTATTTTTTCGGCTTTGAATTCGTTATTGCAAAAAATTTCCGGAGGCTCTATAAACAAATATAAAAAGTCATACTCATCCCTTTCCTACCACACGCCCAATCTCGCACAGTCCGTATCACCTATATCCACCGGACCAAAAAGTCCCCTTTCTCCTCTCTTTCCCGCTCGCCCTTACGGTCCACCACCGTCTATTCCCCGTTCGGCCAGAACGAGAGTTCAAAAGCTGCAGTAGACCGTGGCACAGATAGGCTAATGACGTTACGTTCCCGGCTAGAATCGACCGACGCGAATTTTGCGTCTCCGTCTCTCTTTTATGCCATTCTCTTCGTCCATTTTGCTCGCCGGATTTAGCGCTCACTGAGAAATGAGAATACGATGGATAGATTCAATCCAACTGAATAAAAAGGCGTACTACCCATTATTCCACGTACTAAATTCCGCTGCTGTGCGACCGTTACGTTGCAACCGAGATATATGAATTGAGATCTATATATGTATATAGGGATATTGTACACGTATTTGTACGGGACCATCGTTAAAATTCCCCGCAAAAGGGCGAACAGCCGGTGAATGGTATTGGAAAAGATAATACCCTTCCATATCTCTTTTTTGCTCTCGTCTCCTCATCCCAATTTTCTCGAATTACTCGATATGACTCTCAGTCATTTTGAGCCAAGAGAAAAAGGGAAGATTGATTGGCGAACGCTTTTTCATCGATGTTTCCATTTAAGGGTCATATATTAACTTATCGCCATCAAAAGTGGCACGTTTGCTTATGATACGAACGTGCCAAAAAGTTACTGCAATTATTAACTTATCGGAAGAAGAAAATTTCATTAAACCTTTTCATTTCATCCATAAATAGTTCAGTTTTTTAATATATTTTTCTTTATGAGATATGCGTTTTCGAAAATGCTCGAATTTTATAGCATTTATATTGTTTGTTTATAAATAGTTTGTTTATAAACATTAACAAATTCTCAAATCAGTTTTCCAGGCATAACAGAAAATTATTCAAGTTGAAGCTTCATTCAAATATGTAACAGTACTCATTGTAATGTCACCAGAACTCGTTTAGTCGTGGAAAATTTGATGCGCAATAGGCTCATTCATCCGCGTTATGTAACTCAATTGTCTTCAAGTGTCGCATGATTTCTACGCACGTGCGTCTACATGGACGCGTTATATGCAACAATAAAGTGATCTGAAAATTTTATTAAGTGCATGAGTTTGACATGACAGCCCTGTAACGTCTAAAGGCATTTGAAAGACGAAGAAAAAGCTTTCAGAATAGTGAAATAAAAAAAAAGATTTCCTTTGTTTTTTTCCCCCGTAGTTTCCACAACTTCCATTCATTGTTTCATTGTTTGACTGTGATAAATAGCACTCTGTGTTTTGCAACATACAAAACTAAACATATTTAAAAAAATCGTGACAATTCCGAAAGAAAAAAAAATCATCCAAATGATAGAAACTTCAAGCACACACTAATTCTCGAAAAAGAGATAATCTTTTAGATGAAAAAAAAATCGCAATACATAATCGTTATAACATTTATGTTGCAGTGCTTTCCAAGAATATCTCGATTGTTCACATCACACTGTGCTACGAAAATGCGGCGAAGAAACCGCCGAGTTTACCAAAGACTTCCTCGGCAAAATGTCCAATTCTCTCATGAAGGTGAGTCACTAAAATTTGAATAATTATACCGAAAATATACTCTGCACTTCTTATCATTCATGGCTGTAGCCTTCCAATGAAAACTATGAATTATTCTCAATCGAATTTGTATAATTAGCGAGCAAACACGTCTGTGAACGTTGAGGAGATTATAGCAAGCTTTCGGAAATTGTGAATAAATTGATTTTTGTTTTTCAATGAAAAACACTTTACGGCGAGTCTTAAAATGATTATAATTGTTAAGTCAGATTTGCTTTAAAGTGCGTCGCACAGTGAAATAAGCCGAAGATACAAACCTCGTAAGACAAAGTAAAACTCGGGTTGATCTGTTGATGAGAAATTTTGACATGCCTGCCAGTTTTATATATGCATTCTCAGTAATACCGTAAAAACATTTAAAAAAACCTTTGACGTTTAATTACGATGGAGTTATTTCACGGAATGATGGAAGTTTGCAATCAGAGTCGAAATTGCACATTTTGCATGGCAGCAGGGAACATAAAAAAAGAACTAAGTCTCACATGTCGTACAATTTCTCAATATCTCTGAATCTGAAGGCCATAAAAGGTCTACTGCTTTCATCACGTAGAAAATCTAGTGCGTTTTATTAAAGGTAGAATGAGATATCACAGAATTTCATTTATCCGGAGGTTGAATCCGAATTCGATAAAATTAAATTGAGGATTTGCAGCAAAAAATCATAAAGTGAAATTATTAAAAATAGAAAAAATGCAGTTTTGTTATTGCAGACTGAACGTTTTTAAATTATTTCTATTAATTAATTATTCAGAGATATGTCGACTCTTTGATTTCTGCTTTAGTTGGAATCAATGTTAACGTCGTCATATTTATGTCAGAGTCATTCTCGGAGTTCATTTTTCACTGAACTACACATGAATCAATCACTTTTCTCCTCAAGCTTTCGTTGAACAAATTGAACTGAGTCTATGTTACAAAATTATATTTCGAAGAAGACTTTTAATAGATTTTTTACGTAAAAAAGAAAAAATAAAGCAAAAACGACACGATTCACTGATTTTTCTTTCATTTTTATTTGCCATAGATGCACTGCGAGCCTTATACTCACGGGGAATGTGACCTCGGTTCGGGAAGCCAAAGTGTGAGGGTCCAGACAATGCTCGTACCATTGGCTCTCGTGTATCTTGCGAGATACTTCACGTAAAAAAAATGTGGGGCTCGATCGTGTCGATCGAACATAAAATATATGTATATATCTATGCGTACATATATACTTGTAGGAAGAGATGAAGAAAATCGTGTTCACCGGATGCGCTTACAATGCCGGTCAACTAGGTGGTCACCGGAAGCGCAGCAGTGCCTTTTCCTTTTGCCGTCTTTGTTGAGTGTGATTAAAGCGCCCGGAGCGTGAATTTCACATTTAGGTATTTTTTTCCTCCAAATCACGAACGCCAAATTACGTAGAAAATCTTCGAGCAGAGGCTACATTACCACCTCACGAAAAATAAAGTGAAAATCTTAAGACGATGAAGGAAACGGATCGAGCCAACAACGTGGAAGCCGTGGGAATCGATTCCACGTAGATTTCTTTTCCGGACTAACGCAATGCACTAAATCGTAGTGCGAAAATTCTTCTCAGCCATGTATTGGGGAGAAAAAAAAAGTGAGGTGGGAAAGAAAATATGTTGATTTAAGACAATCGTTAATGAGGAGGAAAAAATTATGATTTTTTTCTCAGTTCAACAATTCCGCCAAAGCTCGAAGTATACGGATACTTGAAAGTAGATAGAAATCTCTCACGAGGCTGTGGACTAGTTTCAAGATATGAAAAAAAAATTACAACGCGACTGAATAATTTGTTTTCTCTTCTTTTATTTCTTTCGATGTTCTTCTTCAGATCATCCATGTGAGCATCGTTCAAGCAGAAAGAATCTATCCACTAATTATATCCACATCCTCTACCTCTGTACAGCATCCCATTCCACTGTACACAATTTTTTATATATTTTTTCTCGCAAGGATCATTAGTGATTTAGGTTTCCACTCGTCTGACGCTTTATCGTGTACAGAATAAATGAATTAGCCTTGTGAATGAGTTTACGAAAGAACGAATTATTTTTATTACTTTATTCTCATTATCTCGCTAATCGGTCAGTTATTCTCTTTTTTCAATCAATTCGTTAGAGAGTTAAAGGAATTGTGTGAAATGAAAAGAGACGGAGAAAACGAGAGGGGGAGAGAGAGAGAATTACACGCAAATTGATGAGCTGATGTACATAAATATTATAACCATAAATCTAATATTATTGAAATTATTGAAGAAAAAATATATAATTTAAAGTTAGTTAAGCATGCATGTCTGAAGAAATCAATGTGTGAGAAAACATAACCAGGCGTTTTCTATAGTTTATCCAAATGTTAAAATATGAAATATAAACGATAAAATTGCTTTCTGTGTAGATTTCCATTCACCAGTTTGTTATGAAAAAAACTTCCAATACTTCGCAAAGCGACAACAATTTCAATAAAAGTTTACCCTACACAATTATTGAAAAAAAAAAAACGATTATAAGATCACGTGAGAATTCAAACAATCATCAATAAATTGCTTTCATTCTTATTTATTATTTTAACATATACGCGATTTGAAAAAATGAATAACAATCTAATAACAAAGTATTTTTTAAAGTAATTGAAATATTATTATTATTATTATTATTATTATTATTATTATTATTATTATTATTATTATTATTATTATTATTATTATTATTGTTATTGTTATTATCGCTATTATAAATACAAGCTCACAAGCATTTTAATGACAGTTAATAATTATCAAATGTTTATTCGTCCGCAAAGTATTTGAAAATTTCGCGATATCTCTTGGCTGGAAATTTAAGCATTGAGCGCCTTCGAAAAACCAGTATATTTAAAAATATGTATATGAACTGCGAAGAGAAAAAAAATAATATGTACATATTATATATACTGTAGTTACATTTTTATGTGGTCTCGAAAAATGTTCGTGACGAGCATTTCTGACTTCAACGTACGTAAACAGAAGTAAAGTATTATTATGTACCGGAAGAAAAAAATCGTCAATACCTTTTATTCGTATTAACACCATAGTATCCCTGCTGACCGAAGAACTACTGGGGTTAAAAAAAAAAATTGAAAAAATTCACGAAATAATATCTACGGGGTATTTTACAACAACCAGTCAACGCCTTATAGGATAGAGGATCGAACTTTAAGTCATGAAATCAATGCATTAATAAAATACATTCTTTAGCAAGAAATTTTATTGAAAAATAACATTTTTTGACTTCAATCGACTTCTCGACCTCAATTTACCCTGTCGACCATGATAGTGGAACACCCGGCATTTTTTGCATCTGGTGAAGTTTATTCAAATTATAGTGCATGGTGTGTGGAATAAAAAAGTTTGAGAAAGACAGTTATGGTATGATAATTTCTGCAGTGGTTAATTATTATCACGCGTCAATGCATACCCGGAAAAGTAATTATTTAGTAAATAATAAAAATGCAAAAACTCAATAGAAAATTCATCATTTTTTTTTTGTATTAATTAATGTACAATAGTAACAGAAAGACTTTCAAAATATATCGTAACACTGCGAAATATACTACAATAGCTTTCTTGAATTTACGTCTTTTCACATATCGCTCATCGTTTGAAAAATCTGTATCGAGAATCGTGAAATACATGCAGATATATTAACAAGTGAATTATTTTTACTTCGAACATCCATCATTGCGTGCTATCAAAAAATAAAACGTGGATATTCGTGTCATACTTTATGTACTATTCCTTCAAAGCAAAGCAACGAGACTCCCCTGGGGAAAGGAGAAAACAACAAGAATTATATTCAATAATATATTGGTTATAAAAAAAACTTGATCGCATAATTTCCTGCATATTTAAAAATATTTTGAAGTTATGAAATAGATTGAGAACAAAATATTTGATACATATTTAATGGATGTTGTATGAATTTTGTTTCTTCAGGGAGTCGAGTGTAACGAGGAGCAAAGAGTTTAACTGTGCAACGAATTTTGTTAGGAGAATGCAATGGATGAAAATTCGTCAGTATTTTTCGTGTAAATGTTTGAATTTGTGAGAAATTATATAATATGGGATAAAAGAAACTAATGGAAAATGAAATATTTATTTGTACAATAATAGATAATGAACCATTGTAAATAGATCATGAAAGAGATGCGCGAGACAAGAGTTCGAACATTGTGAAAGTGGAAAACACAAAAATTAAATGAACTCTTGCTTTTTCGTGTAAAATGTACATTCGTTCAAAACAATTCACAATAAAAGCATTATTTTCATTTACATGCGAAATATGTCCGTTTTTTCGTTATCCACCCGCTGCGTTTCGTGGTTGGTTCCGAAAATTGGCCTGAGAGGAATCATCCACTCTGTTTGATGTCTGGCCTTGGAAGATGAGCTCCTGGTAAAGTGGGTCGAAAATCGAGAAAGAAGTTGGTCGCTAGATGTTTCAGGCTTCTTGCTCACGTTCCTAACTCATCGTCATTACATGATCAAAGTACTACTTGGAGAATCGTATCATAAACCAGGCATCAACTTGCAAGGTTTTTATGACTTTTTTTGGCGAAACTCAGGTCTTACTGACGATGTTTGTGTTACTTTTTACAACAAGACATATTCACAGTAAGACGTAACATTTTTACAAGAAGTAGTTTAAAAAAAAGTTTTACTTCACGTCACAAAGCATCAACGAGTATGTGTTGTAACTGTAATAATTCTAGACATTATTTGATGGAATCGTTTCCACGAAATTTCAAACTGTTAGATTGGTAAATATTCTCGAGAAATACACAATTTAAAATGATTTTCCAATCTTCAATACTCATGAATAACCACAATAAGAGTATTTACTTTGAAAAAAAAATCTTCGTTCACCTTCCACTCCTACAAAGTGAACATGTGGTTTGAGCCATGACTTTTCCGTACACCCTGTGGAGATGCAAACATGCACATGCATATAGAAAGTCATAGACATTCGCGACGATGGGCAGAGCAATAGGAATTGTGCTCCAAAGCCATTTGGCGAGAGTTGCCCCTGCATATTGGGCTGCAAATTAATTATCGGAAATACGTTATCGAATACCTCGGTGACAAAGCCATCGAAAGAGAGAAAGAGAGATAAAATATAGATGAAAACAGAAAAGCACTAGACCACGATACACCAGGAAATAGAATGCAACGTGGCTTTTCGATTGAGAGCCATGCAATTGAAAAGACCATGCGTCTACTTTCGTCTCTATTTCCTGAGGCGGTTGAATAGAGATTGCTTTTGATCCGTATAATAAGTCCTACTTTAAATCCTTAACTTTGTTCATCGCTGCGCTTTGTTCAACATTCGTTTGACCCAGCTATTATGACGTACGTACACCTCGCATGCCTGTAAATACTAATTAATGAATGACTGGCTTTACTGCATCGTGCAGCACATTGCTTCTTTTCCTCCCGAGTCCATTAATCTATCTGTTACTTTAACTTATCAATTTATCTCTCCTTTGTCTGATCCAAATTGATAACATCATTTTGCTCAATCAATGATTTTCCATTGACAGAGCGGTGAAAATGGTCGTATAATATTTTTCGCAATGTCGTTTTCACAGGAATCATGTTATTCAAATATTTAAGAAAGTTTCGAAAAAATACGTAAATTTTTGGTCATGAAAGAATCCATTGTTCAAAATATCATCACATTATCATCATAATATTATAAAGTATATTTATTGAAAACTAGTACGTTGATATTTAATTAAACTACATACTCATAATTCCGATCGAAAATACCGCAATTGAACGAACGATACCTTCTAATCACATCAACTACCATTGAATCGATGATTTTGTTATATCAATGCATCATCTCCGAAACGAATTCATAATCGATTAATTATCTAATGGTGAATAATTTATAGGGGACCATGTATTCTCTACTGTAGTCAAATTCGATACATAGATGAGATCACTTATCTACAAGCGTACGCAAAAAACGTGGTTATATATATCTACTATCACACTCAAAGCCGTGTAACAATTATAAGCTGAAAGCACATTAATCCAATTTTCTACACAATTAAATTCTCTAGCCTAATGTATATATTTAATAATATCTCATTTATTACTGTCATCGGATGATAGGAATAATTACTACGATGCTCTTGCTATACCAAATATTCGAAAATCAATTGTATATTTTCGAGCTGACCTGGAGGTTTGCTAAATTATGCATAGTGTAAAAGGGTACAAGAATAACTTTGTACAAGGATTTTGTGGGCCTGTGCAGTAATATGTACGACAAAATCCAAAAGGAAAAAAATATTGATATCATCCTCTCATAAATCGATCTCTATTCGTTCTCTTATAGTCGTATGATTTGTATATTTGAATATATATGTTTAATCTTTTCCTACATATAGAAATTCTCGCTACAGAGAGTTCCTTCCTCCGGCATAGCTCGAGCAAAATCCTTTCACAGGGAGACCCAAGAGAAGTCTCGGTGGGATTTCGTCGTTGGCTAATGAAAATTAATAGCCCGCGTGCATCGCCATACCCGCTGTTTCGTATATGAAATCTAGTTGTAACAGGCATTTTCGTTGCAACAACGTCGCGCCCATATCGTCGGACCTATATGGCGTATATAATTTAATACGTTGAAACCCTTTGGTATACATAACCGCAAAATCCCTCTTCATCCGTAACCAACACACTAAAAGCGTCTTCAATGTGGCACATCACCGCTCACTGAACTGCACGACACGCTGAGGTATCTACCAGGTATGTGTGATTTCGCGGCTTCTGCCCTTTCTCGCACCCTGTTTCTTCGTCTAAAATAGAATCCAATCGAAAAATACGACCAAGTGTAAAAGAGAGCTCGATGACGTATGAATATTCCCAACGGCTCTGAGTCTATGCTTTTTATATATAAAAGCTCCAGCAGTCACTGCGTAATGGTAAATTTCTATCGCAATCCAACCATTTATTGTAATGCTTTAGAGTCGCAAAAAAAAACCCTTGGGAATCCAGTTTGGAATATAGTACCTAAAATGTATTGAATCACTTTTTTTTTTTCCTAGCAGTCAATGCACATTCATCTATAAACTGTGCATCGTTTATGCATTAAAAGATAGTGACACACATGTGTGTCTGTAATTAAAATAAATTGAAAAGCACAATGTGCGAATAGTTCACCTATGTGGTGAAACGGTAATTCATCCACACGTGAGAGCTCTGTTAATCCATCAATATGTATGTGCACATTAGCTGCTAAGGTGCATTTCTCTATTAATTGTATTCATTAATCAAAATATACTTTATAATTATATTAAGGGCATCAAAACTGTTCGATAAGAAAATTCAGCATATTTATTAAAATCTTCGTAAAGGTGAATTAAGGGTTTCACGTAAGATCCTTAAGCCGGTGAACTAAGTCTATTTTTTTATATATTGAATGTAAAATATTTTAGCCTTTCAACTATGATATTTCAATATTAATCTGAATACAGAATCGGTAGAAATCTTAATTTACAAACAAGATTTAGTCTCAAGGATAAAAAAAAAAAAAAAATTGATTGAATTGTTATACTCATTAATTGTCGTGTCATTGTTAAAATGTGCGACAGTGAAACGAAAAGGTTCAAATTTGAACACGAAAACCAAAAAAAGATTTGTAGCTGTACAATTTTAATGTAGTTTTATGTAATTCTTTACATTCGATTAGGAAACTCAGTATAGTAAGTAAAATAAGTGCTCAATTCAGAGGCACAATACCCAGTAATAACTGTTGTTGTCCACTTACCTCGAAAGTCGAAAACGGAATGTAATCAGCTCGTACATAACATTAAAGGTTAACCATTCGTAGCCATAAACATGAGTTTGAGATAGGAGTTGAGACAGCACTAATTAATTGTGTGTCAATCTGCTCCCGTGACCAAACTATTCCTGTACGCTGTATAGCGTATCTATTGGATGTCAATGTAATTAATACAGTATGCCTATTTGAGCGCATTCTACTGAAGAGGCTGAAATTACAGGCCAGACTTGAGTCGACGAAATCATGCATGAACGCGGGCTATTAATTGTTAACCTGTATTAGTGCGTATCAAGACTCTAAACACATACAGAAAAGGTTGTTAAATCAATCAGTCAGCATATTTGTATAAGTTAAAGATATATTTTTTCAAATATTGAATACCCACTAAAAATTGTACTTTAAAACACCTCGGATTGTAACTTTTCGACAATAAATCCTTGAATCAGATCTTTCTTGAAAGTGGCTATTAGTGTATTTTTTCAGATCGACTAAATCTAGTGAAAAGATATACTGGACACATACATCGTGCGGAAACTTGATAATACTGAAAATAAAAGATGGGACTTGGGCAGAGTAGGGGTGAGGAAGAAATGTTTGTTTATAATATATCTCGTTTCTATTTCTCGTCCTTTATTCACTCGCTTAAAGCGTTGAGTCAGTATAACAGCTCGCGATAAATCAGCGGTTCAGGGTTCAAAGATTGTGTGGTTTGAGGGAGGATACGGAGTCAAAACTATTATAACTGTTCCACCGGGTTTAGCATCCGAAAAATGAGGTGGCTTGAGAGTAAAAGAGATGAAACTCTTGGTTGCCATAGTCGACATCACGTGAGATAGAATAACAGTGCTGCAAGAGACGAGAAAAGTCTTGGGATATTATATGGAAACCAACGCTCGAGAGGCGAAGAAATAAAATGTTAGAGAGAGCATAAGAAAAAGAAGGAGATAATAAAAATAAAAAAATAAAAACCCTGGAGAAATGAAGTGTACGAAATGAGAAACTGAGCTGGAAGAAATCAGCGGAAGGTCTTCCACTGCATTCACATCGAGTGCACAAAAAAATAAAGGGGAATAAATCTACATTGATTGTTCATATAGCATTTTTATGTTGTATCTTGTTTGCACTTATATGTGGAGTATTTCATTCCATTACATTTTTTTACGACGCAGGTATGGTCCTAAAAAAATGCATTTATCTGAGGGATGAATACAGCTCTGGCTTTTGGAGGCTCGTCTAATACCGTCAACGGCTTATAATTCATCTGTAAAAGTTTGTAAAAGTGTTCGAAGAGCGCAAGCGTCCAATTTTCAATAGAATTCGCATCTGAAAATTGATTGTTAGATCAGTTTGTATTTTCATTTTCATATTTCTTGTTGCTGATGCCGGACCCGTACGCTTCCGGGTTAACTTGGCTCCATTTTATCCCCTTCGCATATCTTGGAAGACCGCCCAACGAACCAGAGGAACTCTTTTTCCTAATGCACTACTGTATCGTATAAATAAAATACAAGAAACCACAGACAAGAAAAGAGTTTCAGCATCAGAAACTAAGACCAAAGCGATCACCCAACCAAATACTCTCTTTGTCCAAAGCTGCTCCAATTCGGAGATCTCACAAAACAGCATCGTGTTAAATTTTAACGGTATTTCAAATGTAATATTTCTGTATAAGAATAAATTAAAATACAACATTAATTGGAATACGAAAATTGAACAAGTATTAAGGTCGCAAATTTGATTCGCCATGAAATCAAAACTTTGCTCAGTGCTCTGTTCACTGATCATTTCAGTAGTGCATTGATATATCGAAAAAAATGCGAACTTCGTTTCCACTCGTAATCTATATAATAATGCAATGATAAAACTTCTAATAGAGGTCATTGACAGAAACTATAAACTAGTAGACTTTTATCGATCGACTCCGTGTGAAGCATAAGCTCGGAGCCCTAATAGAACATTACTGTTTCGATGTAAACTTTTTATTTCTGTGGAAAGCATATTCTAATTCGACGGTTTTTCATTTTTGACAACTTTTAGGGCCAGTTTTAAGATTATGAACGGGGTACGTATTTCCTTAACTTCATGGCAATGCTGCGCCAGTTTAAGTATTACTATTTGCTGAAATCTACGGTGTTTTGCCAATTCGATTCGTGTAAATGTAGCCACGAAAATGACAGAAAATGATTATCTAAAAAAAGAAAAACTTTTTTATGATCATTGCTTATATAAAAATGCATATTCCTATAAATAAGCGCGAAAAAAAAGGAAAACGTTCTATAGCACGTTTATTTTGAAACAAAAAGTTGGTACGCGCAAATCGCTTCTATGCATAAGCATGTGACCCTCCCCTCCGACGGCTAGACCACGCAAATAACCGTAATGAACCCAGTGCTATAGTTCTGTGAAAGCTCAAGTTGTAAATCGACATAAGCATAATAAAACTAAACTTTCTTCACACGAGCGTGAATCATTTGTTCAACTTCCTATTGCGTCCAACTTCTGTTCTTTCACGTATAATGTTCCAGTAGAATTTCACGAATGTTGGCTGATGTGAAGAACAACTTTTTGATGAAAGTTCTCAGGCATAAAAATAGGATACTGGAAAACACGTGAAATTTTTGTCGATTGAAGTGAAATAGACGCTTCTGTGATTTTAGACTGCCACGAATGGACGCGTTTGAATTATTTATTAAGCCGATCGTTAGAACTTCATTATGACTCGCTGTGAATCGCACGCAAAAAGATAAACCGATTTAAGTGGAATCTTATTACTCGAAAAGCATTAACTAGAAAAAATACCTTCAAATAATAACTATGTGTTTTCATGCGGTCACTCATTAATTGTCTAAAATTAATTCGGCTGAATTAATGTAATTATTTTAACTAATTGAATC
This sequence comes from Campoletis raptor, assembly GCA_948107755.1. Classification (NCBI taxonomy): domain Eukaryota; kingdom Metazoa; phylum Arthropoda; class Insecta; order Hymenoptera; family Ichneumonidae; genus Campoletis; species Campoletis raptor. The sequence continues at coordinate 18,516,324 of OX403622.1, forward strand.
TGATGGGGCATGAATCGATTTTGATGTGTCTCAATCAGATCGAAAAAATGGCGCACGAAGAGAATGAATAGAATCGGGGGATGATCTTTAATATTGGGAACATTTTACTTTGCAGAAAAAAAAAAAATATTCATGAAAATAATATAAAATTTCTAGCTGTTGCAATAAAGTTTTTTTTCCACATTGAACATTGCGGACTATTCAAAGTAATGTCTATTCTATTCAGTTACGCTAAATTTTTCAATCTAATTCTCTCCGTGTGTATTTTCAATAGTCGTCGACTTCTTTCGTATCCCGTCCACGTCATACGTCTTCTGTGTCTGTCTTTGTAGACAAAAGTAAAATTGAATTTTTTTGTGAGGCGAGCTACACAAGAAAGAAAAACTTTAAAATCTACTAGTTTCTTCCCTTACACCTTATAGCATGAAAAAGAATTGAAAAATGTCTCATCCACCTGTGATGATAGAGTTAAAAATTTAAATAAGTACGTACGAAGAATAGAAGTTCTCGTGATACATAAAAGCCTTATATTGCACTCGAGACCATCGAACTAAATTTTTTCACGTGGACAAGAAGAAAATACGTGCTTAAGAGCCCGCGAATTAGTAATATACTTCAGGTTTGTATAGAGGTAAAGCTGACGAAAAAAAGTTATAAAACCGCTTCAAGGTGCTCTTATCAGGCTAGCCCAGTGCTATATCATCTCGTTGTTTCACACGAGCCACGTGACAGCATGCATCGAGTACAGGTATAACATCTATGTCAGGGTTATGTGGAAAAAACTTGTTTTTGAAATTCTAAATCGAAAAAACTACTCATTTGCACCGTCAAAGGATCAAAAGGATCAAAAGGAAATACCGACGAGAGATTTCGTTATTTTTCGCATGTCTGTGATGTGAATTTTTTTTTTTTTCTTTTACCCGCTCAGTCCGAGTTCGGAACAAAATGGTTCTTTTCGGTTATTTTTGAAACAAGCTAATTTTTTCCAACTATATTTTTGGAACACGCGTAGTTTAGTGTTTCCAAAGATACAACAGTTAAGCCCAGGAAAAATGAGTTCTTTCTGGAATGGTCGTCGCCCAAAACCATTTGTTATGCATATATGGGTCATTCCACGCCAAGTCACCCACTTCAGATTATTACATTTTTTGACTTGGCTCAAAGTTTTATGAGTTGTTACACCCGTTGAGAGAAAGTCCCTTGATATTTTCTTGATGTTTTTGGTCGATCGTTCACAAGGTCTGATTTCTTTTTTTCTTCAACATTCGATAGTTTATCTCCGAATTTTTAGAAGAATGTTGGATTCTCACCGTCATATTAAAAATAAAATTAATTTGATTGAAAAAATCTATATGAAGACAATCATAAATTTTTCTTCGTATTTTACTTTGAACAGTAGATTGAAGATAAAAATGGAAAAAAATACGTATGCTGATTTTATCTTTTATTTGATAAAGTTTTAATATAAAAACTGTAAGGTTGTGAAATGATCGGTTCGGTGTTGGATGCCCCATATACGTATATACATGCACATGCGTACGCGTACGTATGTGCATTTTTACATGCACAGAAAAAGACAAATGAACAAGGAGCGGCGTCGAGATACAAGGGATGAAACGGAACAGGTTGGTGCTAGTCAAAATTGCTCGAGGGCTGCTTTCTACGAACGACTCGTGTGTACCTAGCCTGAGACATTTGTGTAGGTTAACACAACCAGCCGAGTTGGAAACCTTTTTTACCTGCCTTTTTTTCTAGAGGATTACGAGTCAGATACCCAGAAGGGACGAGAATGCGTACTAAAACCTCGAATGTGTGATAAAGGCTAAAAAACGAGAGAAAAAAAGCTTGAAGCGTGAAAGAATCGTGGCATTGGAGCTCTCCCTTCCAGACCGTTTCTCTGTCTGTCTGTCTCTCTTTCTCTCTTTTTCTATCTCCCGCTGTTTCTCTGTTTCATTCCAGTCTTCCTCTAATCTTCATACCACACCAGATATATACAGAGCGACACAGAATTCACATTCTAGGTTTACACAGTCAAAAGGAAAACCCTAAAGGACAAAGTTCTCACAGTTCATGAGATTTTAATTAATAAGTGACTGCCAATCCAGTACACCATGAGCTCAAACGTTGAGCACGGCAAAGAGTCTGAAGGAAGAAGTTTTCAAGTATTTCGTTTTGCGTTGTACACCGTCCATGAGAGATTAATTATAAACAATGACAGATCCTCTAGGTTGGCGAAACAAAATGTGAAACAAGGCAGACACGTCTTGTTCTTCGTATTAAAGCATTGTCATAACACTTTTGTTACACCTATTCTTTGTGATGAATGCTCCAATTATGAACCCACGACAAAGACGAGAGATAAAAATAAGTGGAAAAATCCTTTGTTTCGTATTTTGAAAATCTAAAGACGATCGGAAGGTTGGCCACCATTTTTGAGACGCCCTAGAGGTACATTTACATAAGGCTGAGTGGTATATGGTATTAAGCATGCAGTGCATAGAATTTTTCATGTTTGTGATGCTGAAACCCACTAGTATCCTATTTGTACGTTTTTTTTTTGCGTATTTTACAAAAAGCCGGGTGCGATATTATTAAATAAATGATGAGTAAGCTCTACGGTCGCTTGATCTCCGTGGTGGATGGAATTTCGGAGGAATAAAGATTTTATTCTTTATCAAGGTGATTCTACGTATATCTGAACATGGTCATTATTTATGCTTCCGTAGAATAAAAATTGTTCAAGCGTAGGTTGGACTTTGCAAAGAAAAAAATAAGGGTTAATCCCACATGTGTCGCAGTGAATAAAGAAAATGTACAACTTCTATTGATGTGTTCCGACACGTGGTTATTAAATTGATACACATGCGCAATTATCGTTTTTTCATCACATCCGTTAGATATTGGCCATCCCTCGTATATTATTAAAAATTATTGCAATAACGAAAAATACGCTCATCGTTAAATACTAGACAAAAATGGTTTTAATTAATAAAAGTATTATAACATTTTTTAAATTCTATTCTGCCCTGGATACTGTAAATAATCATTCGTAATGAATTATTGAAATGCTTGCAGTCCCATTTTCACCCACAATTGCTTGAACTTTCGACTCTGTCGAGACTTCTTGAGTAGTGCCTTAAATCAAGGCGAAGAAACTAAATTTATCTGTTAAACCTCATTTCGTTAAATGTATTGGTGTAGGTTTCGTTACAACGGGCAATGGTGAATAGACATGTACAGAATTTCAAGTAGATTATTTTGGACTTCAGAGCAATTGTTTCGAGGTATTGGGAAAACCTAGAACGTAGTAGTGTATGCGGTATATTTTAGAAAACCCGAGCAGCTCAATCGTAAAAACGTCTCAAACTATCGGTCCATGATTGTAAACCCAGTGGTAACGAAATCATTTTATTTTCCACGATATATATTTTTTTTAAACTTGACAACTCTCTTGTCACATCTGTAATATTCTTTCAAAAAAAATCAAAGTTATTCAATTGGCTACAAATATTAAAAACGATCAAACCAGGAAACGTAAACGATACGCGTCTGCTTTTTACTCTCACAGAAAAATAAATACAAAATAAATAAAAACCAGAGTGAATATTTTCGATGAATTTTCTTATGAAGATATATGATTTCCAATTATCGTTCAAAAGCTTCATGGCCGTAGTGGTTTTCATTTCCATTAATAGAGTATCGCGAAAGCAACTAGACACGACTACAATTATGTAAAAAAATAGGCAAGTCTCTACCAGGTCGTTCAGCGGACGCAACGCGTCTCGAAATGTTTTCAAAAATTCTCGATAATTGTTACTGGAATCCTTATTTTACTGCAGTATTTTGAAGGTTGATGTGCTTTGACGTATATTCCATTCGTTTTTTTATTTCAATCTGGACGTATCTGGTTTATATATATTTTTTATTCCATCGAATAAAATTCCATCGATGGAATTTCATTCCATCGAATTAAATTGCAGTGACATTTGAGCAACAGCTGCCTCCCGTTTGTGGATTTTGAGAAAAATATGATGAAAATATACACTATGAAAAACGTATATAGTTGAGTCAACTGAATAGCACGGTGAAATACGTCGTTCAGGTAACGCAAACATTTATTTTGTTATTTGCGTTGATCTTGGGAAATTCAAGACAACAAAATGACGTGATTTTTGTTGTCGATTTGACTTGATTTGAATTCAAGTCGACTTGGTTCACTCAATACATACATTTATTCGGTGTAATAAATTTAACGACACTTACACCTGAACGGTTTTTCAAATAAACGAAATATTACATTTGATTAAACACTTTTCGCAGTTTATGGAAACGCGTATAACCTATCATGTCCCCTTCAAACTTTTGACATTTTGCACGTCTCCTCTAAACGTTTTCACTTTTCGTTCATATCGAGTGACTCTCGTGAGGTTTTAAAGACAGCTAACCAATATTTTTTTGAAAGGGTTTTAAACTTTAGTTAGTAGATGGAGTGATAGTGCGAGAATCAAGTGTCATTAATATTGATGGTGTATAACCTTATCAGTTTTTATATTTGTTTGAACAGTCAAAGCGATTGTACAGGAATCAAGTATCATTACATTTGAATATACTTTTTTGCTGACCAAACGGTTTACGAGTTTTTGGTTGACACAAACCCGTTTTCAACTTTTCCTAGTGAATCACACATCGTTCGGTACTAATATTATCGGAGTACGTTATACTTTCTCTCTGCGCTTATAGCATGGTACCGATATCCATTTTATTTGGTGGATTCTCCTTCACGAATCGAACTTCAGAATGGATGGTTTTTTTTTGTTCATCAAATATTAACATACTTCGCTGAAACACTGACAAAAGTGGATTCTTTTTATATCTAATAAATATATATAGACAATGTACATGTTGAATTAACAATGCTTGATCATGCACAAGAACAATCGATGTGGTCGATGTTCTCTTTCCTTTCTCTCTTTTTTTCTCTCTCAATTTCAATCCGTCGACGGCAAGCCCATGCAACCGTTATCCACCTCACCGACGGAAATTGACAGCCGTTTAAGCAAATCGTTACTGGCTCACGATTTCAATGAAATTACCTTTCAATCGATATTAGAACTTTCAACCTCGGAAGATTTCCACTCGACTCTTCTATCTTTCGTTTCCTTTTTCAATCATTTAACTCTACTACTATTTATTTTCCGGTTATATTCGTTGCTTCGAACTTATTTTTTTTCTACTTCCCGGTTCACTCTTTTTGTCTGAAGTTTGTTACGCGATTCGAGCGATGTGCTCCGCGCATGCACTGCGGTTTTATAGGTGTAGGTCGCCGCAGGAATTATAATTATGATATTGTAAAATTGAAAAAAAGACAAATCGTTGAAGAAGTGTATCAATATTTGTCAGAAACTAATTTCGTTCGATGATCTAAGATAAAAGTTCATCACTAATGAAAAAACCAGATGAAACCATTCGAATTTTAAAAACTTCTGCTTCCAGAGAATTCAATTAAACTTAAGGAATTTTCAATAATAATTTTCAGTCCACTTCCTATTTTTTGATCAAATCCACGTTACGCACATGTAATTAATGAGAAAAAAAACGTCGCTGTATCTCACGACTGTTCAAGGACGATGGGGTTGTTCCGCATTTATTTTTGCTAAGTAGACAATATAAGCTGAAAAATATGACAATTGAATAGAAAAGGTACGGAGGTTTTACTCAAAAGTACAAAAGGTTTCACTCGACATTTGCAGTAGTTTGTACTTTGATGTTGTGACTCTGAGATTGATATTTAAAAGTGTATAATATTCTATTAAAATCAAACGAACCACTGACAAAAAGTGTGAGAATTGCAAAGATTTATTCTGAAGCAGGAAATGTTCGCAAAGCATCTAAACAAAAAAGAATTTTTTTTCCAGATTTTCTGGTTCGTTTCTCCTCGTACAAGCTCTTAACGAGTATGGGCTGAAAGCACGTATAGACTAACCATGCTTGAAGAGTTCCCAAGGGTATTGGTATGTGGGGAACATCGAGAAGAAGAAACGAACACGTTTCAGTCAGGGGAAGAGGAGCAGTCGCACGCAAGAGACAAGACGAGAGGCAAAAGCAAAAAAAGAAAAGAAATTGAAGGGAACGAGAGGTGAATGGCCTATGCGGAGATCTATTCGTTTGGCTCTAAGCTTCACCACAAATTCAACAGCTACGTCACAGTGGATAAACAAGTGGTAACAAGCTACGTGCTCCCATTTCTTTTCTAACTATGTACTGGCTACACAAGATGATCTTTTTTTTTTATTTCCTCAATCTCGTTTTCTTCGATGTGTACTCATCTAAGTGCATATATGTCAACCCGATTGTTTTTTCGATAAAAAAGCGACGTTCGCTAAATTCGAGAAATTCTTAAGGGATGGAAAATATAATATTCTCCTGTTTTTTTAATGATTTTTTTTTCTTACAATGTTAAGGTACGAAGTCGTGTTGACTAATGAAAACAAAGAGGCTACCTTAAAAGTTGATTGAAAAACTTTTTTTCTAATTACCATTTCGTTGAAATTTCGCATCGCATGAAACATTTGTGCAGCTTCTCAGTAGTTGTGCTATTCTCAGTACGAATTTTCTCGAATGTTTCCCCCATTACTTAAGTTCATATAAACTTCACCGAAGGTCATCCTTTGCTTCTGGGTTGTTTTCTAAGTTTTGTTCCTGTGTTTGATCAGTTTATCACGACGTACTCGTGAGTATCATAGTTTTGCCAGCACATGTGGGATTTTTCTGTGGAAAATTTCCCTCGTTTACTATATTCATATTACAAAGTGAAAAAATGCATTCATGCCTTGAACGATTTTGAACTATTGAATGATTTACAAATAATGTGTACAATTCAAAGACAAATTAATCAATTTATCACTTTTTTTTTAGCTGAATATAAATCAGTTAAGTTGCGGATGTGCACATATAAAAAAAAATTTAATACACCGATAAGATGACGTGACGCTGTACAATTAGAGCGCATTTAAAACTACCGTTGAACGTATTCATGTTGCGTCCAAAATATAAGAATGTACATGCGCATTGTTAGTGAAGCAATAAAGAATTCTCCAAGGAACGTTACCCACAGGGTTTTACCATCCCTATTTCCACCGGGTACCTTACCCACGGACCAAGAGTCGAATTTTCATTGAATTTCACCGCTTCTTCCTTTGCTTTCCCTAAGGGCATCAAAGAGATTCGAGTATGGGTACATCCATGGTATCCCGAGGGACATTTACCTCAGAAGCGTCAAACGAGTATACGAGGCTGGCGATACGTGCTATTTGCGCAGCCTCTCTATAAAGTTGAGGTACCATCACTATCTATATTGATAACTGCCACAATACAAATATATACATATGTGCTTTTATATAGCCTCCCATTTTATTTAGATATTTGTATTAGATCTACACATAGTTTTTCTGTGTATAAATAATATATGTCGATGCTTTATTTGCATATGTAGATGATACTGAATTCATCCGGTTTCTTCTCGCTTCAAAAAACTTTCACAGATGAATTCGTACGAACGAAATGGCTTTGAATGTAGCTCGAAAAACCCACAGTAAGAGTTGATTTTCGAAATAGATCTCTATGCATATAATTCTTTAGTTTTTTTGTGGTTCAAAGGCCACTTTATGTGTTCCCTAGAAACTTTTTTTCATAGTACAAACAGCAGATACCATGTTCTAATCATTTCCTTGTACATTTCTCAATTTTGTTTTCCGTAGTGTTGTAGGAGGCCCTTGCCCGTTAGATGAACATATATATGGAACGTTTATAAGTACAATATGGACGTGTATCGCGATCAGTTTGCGTTGGAGATCCGCGCTTATTACATATAATTATAATGGAATAATAAAGGAATTTTCTTTCTTGAATGCGATACAGTAGTGTATCAGGAAAGAGTCGCTGTGTGGGCAACCCTCTGAGGGGTTCTCGCAGGACCAGGAACAGCAACAGTGAAATGGGCAAAAAAGTGGGTTTTAAGTGATGGGATGGGGTCGCAAAAACCCACAAGGGTAACGCAAAAAAATAAACTATGAATAAATAATATTTACACAGGAAAACCGGAAAAAGTGTAGGTAGAAGGAAAATTGATGCTGAATTTCGAACTGCAACTATTCTCAATATAACTTATTTCTCCCAGACATACCGATCTTCCGTAAAAAAAAAAAATTATCGGTAAAAAATTTTGAGATTTCTTTATAAACTGGTTTCTTTGTGAAAATCAGTATTTTTCATCAATAAAGAAAAAATTCGTCAAATTTCAAAATCAGTTTGGGCATTGTAGTAGAAATAAACATTGAGAGAATAAAATATAAATTGGAAATGGTGGATAGATGGTATATAAACGGGACTTTTATCGTCGAGTATGGAATTCCAATAAAGGGCTTGCGATTCTGAATCTCTTTTCCCCTTCCTACCTTACTTTTTCCATCTGTCTCTATTTTTTTGTGTATCTATGTACTTCCCTTTGTTCTGAAAGTTCATAACGTCCTACCGTTTATGGTGCTATCGTTGAGCTGTTATATGGGTTCACGAATCCAATATCCAAACGCTTTAACAGGTGTGTTACGAGAACCGACCTACTGATATCGTATGGTATCCATGGAAGTCGTGTACTATATTCCGTTCATGGAATACAATATTATGTTCGAAGAGCTCGATCCCAATGGGTACGTTAAGTTCTTGAAGCCTTCCGACTTATTAGTTAATTAATCAATTGAGGCAGAATAGTTAGGTAGAACAGAAAAAATTACTCCAAATCATTACCATGTAATCTAATCGAACTAAACGCTTTAACTATTTGACGCACTTTTCCTGTACGCATAAGTTGGTTCATCGTGCCTCTGGCGGATTCATGTATGAAAGTTTTTAAACAAATAAATTTGATTTATTCTATAATATAGACATTGTGAATTTTATTTATAAATTATTTGTCTAAATAATTATCTTATTGTTGATCGATCTGTTCTAAGCAACCGCTGTATTTGTGACGAAGGGAAATTAAGTGATTACCTTTATTATTTATTCGTGCAGGTTCGCCGGGTCCTGCGCACTCGCTGTGGTTATTATTTATTATATATTCGTGCGATAATGGAGGTTGTTCGGCGGACCGCGCGTTCGGTGCGATCTGTGTTTTGGCTGTCCCCATCGTGGCTGTCCCCGCCGTGGCCGTCTCGGTCGACCACCTCGAGCGAGAGCCTGTCTGCGACTAATTCGCAGACTTAGGCAGGTTATAAGTGGTTAGGTTAAGTTATAAATGACCGTTGACTCTATACACCCGTTACACCAGGTACATATCAAACTTCATTCGACCCTTACATATAGATGTCAAAACGGGGCAAATGAAAAGTCGTCTCCCAAGCGCTTTACCCAATAAAGTTCCGGAGGGAGGATACGGCCTCTTGTATTGTATAAAGGTGGTTGCACATACACCATGCGTTATGTGCGATATAACGCGACATATTATTATATGGCAGATCCAATATATCTTCTGGATATGATGTATTTATATTATGGCGGATATAAATGCACTTGTGCCTTGTTCACGAGATTTCTTTTTATCGGAATGTCTTGAAAGGAAATACCAACGCTCCCAACACGGCGACGATAAAACGATGCCGTAGTTCACTGTTTAAGGATCGAGAATGAGAAAGGTCGCTTTCTATTGTTGTTCCAATCTCCCGAAGAAACGATTTCGCTATTTTACACCTCAGTGATGGGGCTCCCGTCAATTCTTTCAAGTCACCCTATATTACGATGCCAATTCTACTGACAGAATGCCATCGAATAAAAAGTTTTTAACATTTATTAGACAAAGTTATCCGTTCGTACAACTACGATAATATTAAAAATCTTTTTATAACGTCGTTCTTAGGTACTGAGGATAGCTGTTTACTTAAAGTGAGTTAATCACGAAAGTTTCTTTTCACTCTATACTGTTACGTAATTTTTTTTTCATTGAAAATACTACTTTGCTAATTTGTTTGACTGATTTCATGAATCATGCTCTCTAAAACGGAAATTGGCAGAGAAAGAGAGAACGAGAAATTAATTGATTAATTGTTATGTTCCAGTGGACTGCAAGGCAATGTGGTCAATGTTATTGCATGCATAAAAAAATTAAAAAGATATAAAGCCATAATCATATAAATCACAATAATAATAACAATGATAATAATAATGAATAGGATACAATAAATAAAGACAAGAATGACGAAAAAAAAGCAGGACAGAGGGAGAGAGAGAGTGTGAGATCAAAAACACAACGAAAAGACATCGAGAGAACAAGAGACCCGGCAAAAAAGGCGGCGACAAAAGCTCGAATCCGGGTAGTACTCTCTGTCTGACCCGTAACTGACTGCTCTACTGAGCATCCGTTTTAGCGACGAAGCCCCCTCCATATGCCGAAGGCTCTCTGGCTTCTGGAAGGTCCGTCTGTCTCCGAAACGTTCGCTGTCCCATCTTCTCCGTTACCCCTTGTCTGTCTAACCACGCTGTAACGAACCTTTCAGTCCTCCGGGCAGTTACCAGACGGAGGAAGACAGTGAAACAAAAAAGTGTTGTATATATATGCACATTGCCATGAGGTCATGCAAATATATGTCCAGACAAGTTAGTATTTGTGTGGGCGTACAGACATCGAAAGAAAGTCAGAGTGAATCTCTAAACCCTTCATTTCCGCACAAACTTTTCACTTTCCCCATCTGTCACATTAGGTTTTTTACTTGTATGCCAACAAAATGATGTACCTATAGTAATATTGTGAACAAGGAGTAGGAGAAGATTCGTTACGTTTATTGTTCGTGTAAATAATTCACTTCAACAGTTATCAAATAATTAATCACAGAGTTATTCAGAGAAGTGATGTTTAAGAGTAGAGATGTCCCGGATTAGAGATTTTCAACATAGAGTTATTTAAGAATAGGGATATAAAGAGCGGAGTTGTATTACTGCCAAACATACGGACTAGAAAAGTTTTACTTGTCATCATTTCAATGTTCTATTAATATGTCTATAAAAACTTTAATTAAAAATTACCGTTCTATCTTGATCGTTTTCTGCTTGATTTCATTACCCAAGTTTTTGATAAGTGGATTTTTTTAGCTACTTCAAGTGGACAATATCAGCACACATTGTTTTCTCTCTATTTTCATAATTTTTATTGTTCTTTGTTGTTGAATTTGTTGAATCGAGTAAACGTTGACATCACTCTGTTTTTGAGAACTTAGATTGAAAAAAATAGCATGCTTAATATTAATAATTACTTTACATTCAAAATGTTTCCCGCACGAACAGTGTAGAGAAGTCATTTGAAAATAGTCATAGTTTGAGAGAAATTTACGTAAATTATTTGTTTATTTATTCGAAAATCCGTTCATTGATTATTATGAAAACACGACGGAAGAGCTATTTTACTAGTAATTTAAAATGAAAATACCTTTTTCCATTTTTGGTAAAAAAAAAAGCACGAGTACCGGAAAAAGACGAACTTTTCTTTATTATCTTATTTTCCTTCCAGTTTTCTACCATATTTTGTCAAAGTTTTTGAAGCTTACATTGCCGTAAAAAAAAAACGACAAACCTGCATACAACAGATTTTACTTTTTCCTTTTTTTTTAGCTACGTGCAATGAGATTTTCCTCTTCTTACGAGCGGTGGTTTTCTCTTCCTCCTGTCATGGATGGATCAGGGATGAGAGTACGCGAGAACACGTACTCCCTGAAGACTGTTGTGTGACAGCAATCGGGAGGGAAGTCTACGGGAACGCTTGCACAGTTTTTTCTCTTTCCACGCAAGTGTGTTGAACGCTTGTGCTACAACGAGGACGACTTTGCCGCAAATGTACTTTTCAAACGATAAAGTGCGACTATACTCATAGCAGAATTTTCGCGTTTTTTTCCTCCCGACTATTTTTCTCGTCTATGCTGGCCTCGACTTTCTTATTATAGCCTGAACCTCTTCACCTGCTCCAATATATAGTGCAAGAAAATAGGAGGAAAGAGTGACGAAAGAGAGAGACAGAGAGAGACGTCATTCTGCAGCAAGATTGAGGAAGAAAAATAAGAGGCGGGAACACGAGTTGTGAACGACAAGAAAGAATATGTATACATATGTATATAGAGAGTGAAAAGCAGCTTGGAGAGGGAAATGGAAAAAGTTTTGCAGTTTTTTTTAGGGCGAATAGAAAGAACGATCAGATTAACCCAAAACACACTCGGAAGTAAAAAAAGAGAAAAACAAGTAGGTTGCTAGACGAATTAACTTTTTGTATCCAGATGGATATTTTCTGTTGTGAAAAGTACGAAAAGGGCACTGAGGAAGAAAGTCAGAGACAATTGGGTTACATAAAAAAGTGTATCAAGCAAAGCCGATAGGTTTGGATAACGTACTTTATTCGTCAACTTTAAATAACACACAGAATGATGTCAATGTCTTTACGGTGGCTAAAAACATTGATGAGTTTGGATAACGTACTTTATTCATTAACTTTGCAACACACAGAATGATATCAATGTCGTTACGGTGGCTAGAAAAATTGATTTCGATACAACAAAGATTTTTTTACTAATATGGGACTTTCTATCACGTAAGTTCAAAAATGTATTTACGAATTTGGAATCAAATTATGTACGTAACACTTTGTCATGGAATAAATAGCAAACTCCATGAATGTAGCAGAAGTGATGGAAAGCGCATAAAAGCAAATTAAACGATATCAAACTAAATTCTTAAAGTACAACGAAATCTGAGGAAATGAAATAATTGTAGAAAAATCATTTCTATATGATCTTAGACATGCACGTAATATTAATTGTTTTTCCAGTATCAAATGAATAAGTTAACGGATAAAAGTATTTTAGCACAAAATATAAATTTACACTTGCCCTTAACGACGTCTCCTTCTTTCAGGCCCAGAGAAAACATCGATAAGTTTACGGCGGACGGATTGTCGAGTTATAGGCAAGTGTTCGTGTGTATATGTGTGTGTGTCCGCCTTCGTCTAGGTATGTGAAAAGTTAATTCGCTTGTACGGCAAAGGCAAGGGTAGGAAAACCACGAACGAGAATAAAGATAGTCGAGCGTCGATCGTGAGAATTTACGACCGCACAATTACTTCAGAGAGATCGTTCAGTGGTTCTCATATTACAAAGCCGCGTTTTTTTTCGTACGATACTCATCCGTTAGTAAAAACTACACCCAGACAACATTTTTTTGAAAAACGTATGTCAAATTGTCAATAGAACGACTGAATTAAGATCGAACAGGTTATCAAATCATTTTCCACACCTTGATGCTTCGTTGCAATCTTAATTTTTCTTATATTTTAAAGTCTCTCCTTCCCTCCCATTTTCTCGCTGTTTCTGTCTCTCCATCCCTTCCCACTATTTGATTCAATGGAAAACTTCATCGTTATAAATTTGTATATCCAACAGCAGTGAATTTATAAGAAAAAAAGGGTTTAACAGAATTGGTTTTAAAAAGGAGTTGGGTGTTTAGTAAATCGTAAGTACTAGGCGACGATATATATGAAAAAATCATTCATAAAAATTTTAGGAGTAGTTAGACTAATTTAAAAAATCAAGAATAAGAACACGAGGCTCTGTATGTCGAAAGTTATTACAAATTTATTGACAAACGAAAACATCAAATAAAGTTTCAGGTTTTCGAGCGCCAGCAAATTTTGGTTGTAATTATCATACATTTCTTCACATCCGATCGAGGTTCTAGCGTTGAAAGCCACGTTCGCGATAAATATCCCCTTAAATCATTTTATGCTGGGAGCAGAATTTGTTTTAAGTTTTGTCGTGTTTTGCTTTATCTGATCCGAAGATCAGCCATCATTTACTCACTTTATCTCATCCAAAGAAGTAGCAAGAGAACGGAAGAGTTTGATAAAGTTTTATGAAGAATTATGTGTACTGGGCGCGTATCAGTTTATTTGAAAACTTGTGATATTCGCAAAAGCTCAATTTACCGAACAGCTTTACGAAATTAGGTGTACTTTCGCCAAGATCGAAGATCTTGTTGGAGGAATTTACAATCATAAATACATAAGCTTATACTGACAAAGAGTCCTTTTGTCAGTGTTGTAAGTTTTGTTCCCCTTATTTTAGAATATTCCTTATTTCTGGTGACGGAGACAGCAGGGAGTTGACATTGATAATTTAGTCAACATAACTGCAATAAACTTTACTTTGCTTTTCTATTTACTGATTTTCAAAATCTTTCAGCACCCTAGTAACCCTTAAATGATAGACATTTAGTATGGACCTGTTTATAGGAATAAACAATAACAAGAATCAAAATAAAGGAATCTGGGAACCACTGTAGTTCCAATTATCCACTGTTAACTCATGGTATTTGGGTCTACGCAAGAGAAAATCTAAAACGTATGGAAGTGAAAGTTTCGGTCATCTCGTCTATTCAGTTTCCTCTCGTATTCTCAGTTTCCAGTGATATCCACGACCAACACTTCCTATTCGCATTCCTTGCTCCAGTACCTCGAACAGTTCCATGAAAAGGAGCGCCAATTTCAAAGAACACTGTTGAGGAGTGAAGTACATTTGAGTTCTCTGACGCACCCCTGGATTTTACACTAAAACGAAGGAAAACCACAAGATAGACGAAGACTGAAATTACCCAGTTTGGTTCACGTCTTTGTAACGTCTGTCGTGTGGACACACGTCTTCTTCCATTGACCCCACTAGTTCGTCAAAGACCCCACGCACATACACACAAATTGCTCAACTTCCCTTTTCCATGCACGAACTATTGGTACAGGAGAATTCTCCTATGCAACGTAGTATAGTAACGCATCACTTCCCAACTCACCCTCAGTGAAAATGTAAGTGTGAACTAAAAACAAAGGAGCAGAGTCGTCGGTTCAACGTTTATCCCTGGCCCTTTTCCTACTCTGCTAAAACACATCCACAATCTGGTGGAGAACCCAGGTGTTGGTAAATTTATCGTCACTGAGCTGACAACTAGTGGGCATTTCAGCTCCAGCGGGTAACCACTGACGTCCACGTAACTTCCGGTACTGCAAACTTACATTTCGCACGGTACCTTTTCTCCTTAATATCTACTCTTCTATGTGTGATCAAAAGTCCTTTACCACACCCTTTGCTATCGATCTGGTCGAAATCAGTCTTTGATTACGGACTGAGAAGCGGATGAAAGGTTTTTGTAAACGGGTTGTGACATTTTTAGAAAATTACGTATTTTCCTGAACTCGAAGTGGTGTCGGTTGTAGACTAATAACAGGAGGAATAACTTTTTTAGTTGCAGTACTTACCAGGGAGAAAAAAACCGTTATTTCTTTAATTAAACTACAGGCTTTTTGTTCAAAATGAATGTGTGGTTAGCTCAAAACCGAGAGTATTTGATCAATACTTTATAATTTTATTATGATTACATACTTTTATTGGCACTCGGTAATGAGATCTTCGATTGGTCGAACAATTCTTTCCCTCAGATTGAAAAATAATTACAATGGACTCAATATATCCGCAAACGGAAAAAATTGGAAGCAAATGCATGCACTCATTGTGTAATCGTGAAGGCGCAAGAATTTACCTCCAATATGAAATTCTCTCAAACTTGAAGTAATATTACCAGCATTATACTAAAAGTGTTGATCCCATGGAAATTCGTTGAAGTGGAAATCCGTAGTTCTTAACTCGACTTTACTCCTTGTTTTTCTTCCAGATTGATTACTTTCAAATGCATTCCTTATAAACGACCATTGATAACCAGACACGAAATTCCATCAAATATAGCAGAAGATTAAAAAAAAAAAAAACAGGAAGTGAAAAGAATATGAGAGCAGATGACTATAAGCGTAGATGCTGTATGGTATATGAGAAGAAGGAAGGACTTGTTTGATGCTTGTTCCATGTTGGGTCTCGAAGTGGTTAGATAGCTAGAATGGTATTAGAATTCTTGAGTCGTAGGTCCTCGTGCTGATCCCTCGCATTCTCTTGATCCACATGGCCAATCTATATATGTCTACCAAACCGAAACTCGTGAAGACTTTTCACTCCACAGCATCAGGTCCTTTCCTAAGATTTCGTCGTCCCTTACAATTTCGTGGCTTCTCGTCTCGCGATCTACTGGCACGTACTACAACCCCTCCATCAAAGCATACTGCATCTTACGTATATATACACATATACTTCTGTGTCTTAATCTCAAAGGGTCGTATCGAGTTGGTTTAAACTCAGGATTGATGCCACTTCGAACTTGAGCCAATGACACATATTTCAAACTCAACACCATGCTGAATATACCTTAGTAAACATATGTACACATATGTTGGTAGGTGTACGTATATCTTGGAGCGCCGGGAATCCCCTACAGAAATCGTACGTGTCTCTCGAGGAATGGCAAGATAGGTGCTCAACGAAATTCCAGGATCGAGCATGAGAAAGAGAGAGGGAGGAGAGCACATGAGAATCGAAACTCATAAGACCGTTCGTTGGTTCTCTCGCACGTCTGGTTTCACAGTATCTCCTCTTTTCTTGTGGAAATCACGGAGCACACCACATCCAAAAAGCTCTGTTACGCTGAATACTTATTGGTTGATTTTGTTACTTCTCTTGTTTTTCAATCAAGCAAAAGCATTGACCGGGAGTTTCGGAGATACCGTAATCATCAAGCTACTCTGTTTAATCAGGATCTCTTGGAAAAATCATCAATTCCGAGACCCATAGCTATAACTCTGATTTCATCAATCGTGAAGGGTGGCTTGGTGGAACACATTCGAGCAAATAGTAACGTTCTTCATATTTTTGACTTTCAATACACTTATCATAAAGTGGAAAGATGAAGGAACGTAATTGGTACTAAGCTTGAAATTTCAATAAGCGTCAAGGCCCACTAATATATTGTCAGCCGACTGAGCTCACTAGCGAATCAACGCAGTGACCGGTTGACCTCAATTATTGATTATGTTCTCTCCCTTTCTATTTCTATTTCTACTTCTCTCTCTCTCTCTCTCTTCCTACCCTTCCCCCTCTCTCCATGTGTCTCAGCACGAGCATTGCTCAGTTTCATGAAGAGGATGTTCCGCGTTTCGGGCTGTAGAACTATGTATATTGTGCTCAGCTAGATTCATATGGAGTGTGTAGGGAGTCTCGAAGCTTCAAGGGGTTAGGGAAACCAACAGTGAACCCACTGTCACTTCTCGACAAGTGCTCGACATCCCGAGGGTCCCCTATGTGCATTTATGTACGCATATATATATATGCACGTATATATAGGGATATGGTTTAGGTTGTTCTAGGATCGAGATAGTACGAGAGATTTGAAGGTGTGTACATCCCTTCGGAGATCGACACGAGACGAAGCGGCAAATCAGATATGCATGTAGAATCATACGTACATGCATTGCTGGAACGTCAGAACGCCATCAAGTCCATTCTTGGTCACAAACGTGCTACGTCCGTATAATTTAAAACAATCGATACGCTATATATATTTTATAGATTTAGGTAGTCTCGCTATGGTGACTGGCGAACTGGAAACGTCGCCTTGTTTCCGGTGACGGATCGGGGTGCTAGACAAGAATAGAGAGCGAGAGAGAGCTGACGTTGTAATTTCACACCACGTGCGCCCTACAAGCTCCATTATATGTCGTTCGAATGTGTCTATATACATCGCAGAACACATCCTATGCAAACCTCATTTTCTCTTTCTCTCTAACTCGTCTGCTTGAGTCGTTGGATTGAGACATAGATCGTCCGAGACCGTTCGTTTTACGCCGGGAGTACCATACAATCCCGCAAAACAAAAAATCTCGCCTCATGAAGTTGTCTGAACCCCCGGGATATCAATATGACAAATAATTGAAAAAGCCTGGTAGAATAACGAATGCAATGGAACGATAATGAAGTTCAAAGGATATCGGAAGTATCGGTATTACGACAAGAGAGAGAGAGGACAAAAACTAGCACAGATAGTAACAGTACAATCTCTTTTTATGAAGGCCATATAATCGTACCGGGGAGTTTGTTGGTCGGCGGACACTAGGGGATGTAAAGTCTTGATAAAAATATCACGCAGATGGTGTTGTTATTTGGAAGCATGCGGAACAGCCATTTACGATAAATTCATAAGGGCTTCTCCCCTAGGCAAAGGTACTCCGAGTGTGGAATCATGTCCAGTTCGCGGTTAAACGATATTAAGCTCTCCCACCAGTATAACCTTCCTATCTGTCTCTCTCCCTCTTTACGTTGCTCGCACTTTCCAGCTCTGCCGCTCTCTTCCTCGAATGAAAACGAGGAACTTTGCCTGTTAACGATTTTGCAGCCACCAATGTATAGCTCGGTATCCTCGTTATCGCAAAGAAAAATAGCAGCATGATTGGAAAAAGAGTAAAGAAAAAAGGAAAGAAAACGTGAGCGGACACAGGACTCTTCTGATGTAATACAAGCAATTTCTGGTAAAAAAAGAAATTTCAACCAATTGCGAGCGGTGGAAGAGAAAGGGTCGAAATTATCTCTAAACGATCGTAACAAATTTGTTATCGTAATGGAATTATCCTCAATAATCAACTTGAATTGTCCGTAGTTTAGCAAAAAAACTCAGATAATTCGTCGATAATACCTACGTACGTATAATTATTATCATGAATTCCACAGCAATTATCTGGATACGCAATACTGCAAATATCCTATGCTCTCGCGTCGGATTTAGAACCGGCAAATGTTATAAGACATGAAATTTCGAAGATTCCGGATGCTTGTGCATGGAATAATCCCGTCCAAGAAATATCCATCTCGAAATGATTCGCTTGAGGAAACTAAACCAACTTTGCTCTCGAAAGATGGAGTTTCATTTTGATGAAAAATCTGAGTATAATCACGTACCGCGAAAGGTCCTTCACGAGTCAGAGATTCACAGTCGTTAAAATAGCTCGTTGAAACATGGAATATCATATCTTGAAAGCTTAAAACTGTGTGTATTAAGTTTTCATACCGCTCTTTTATAGAATTTTGAAATTGCTTATTTTTAATCAAGAAGCAAAAAATTACACTAGATAAATGGAGTTGTTCTGTCCCCGTATTTTTTATTTATTTTTTTTTTTAAATGATTTTCTTTCTTCATTTATTCATATCACTAGAAAAAATGATTCAAGGCCTCACTACTTTTTAATCTCATTGAAAGGACTTCCATTTCGAGGTTTGGTAGGTACGAATATTATGAGCTGATCAATTAAGGGTGATATGGTCACATCCGGAGAGCCATTCGTAAATTTACTGAAGTTATGACCATTGATGTGACACAAATATATATATATATATATATATTTTAAAATCTGTACTGAACCACACATCCGAATAGTAATAAAAAAGATTTGTATTTCATCTGCAGAATACGGTAATATTATCACTACATATATTGTTATTATATTTTTTTACCCACTTACAGTAATATGGGAATATGCTGCAGGCTATTTTTACATTTATATTGTAATTGAATGTACGAAAGTATGTCAGCATGCAAAATCAATGGATTTCTTCTTGGCACAAATTAATTACTCACGAAACCATTTCTATACCTATGCTTCGGTCTCAGTATTTTACTGACTCTGTTTTATTTTTCATTTCTCTTTTCTTGCTCTCGTTCTTTTTCCGTTTCTTCCAAAAATGAGATTCGTGTATACTTGTAATTAATGGAATCAGTATTCTATAAGGATCGAATGTGAGGCAATGTGTGTAAAAAAATAGTAAATGAAGTGAAAAAATTGGCTCGGGGCTAAATAAAAATAATCAGCTATTCAGTCCCCCTTTCCTTCGTCTTTTTCTCGCCCTCTTTCTTTCTCTCTTTCTTTCTGTATTTCTTTGTGTGTTAATACTTCAAATTGGAAGAGTCAGTGAACATTTGCGATAACGACCACGATCTGTTTACGAACTGGGCATTATATTTTTCCATGAGAGCAAAAACACGAGGTTTGTGCATCCTCGTTTCAAGAATAGAAAAAATAAATCCAAGTCGTGTGCAATGTATGAGTGTATTTGTGTGTATGTGCGTGTGAAAAAACTGCAGACACAACTAAAGATACCTGCGAGGGATACATTAACAAGTAACTCCTGGGTACGCGATACACGTATGTTCGCGGCTCAAACTTCTGTTCTCCCGGGACAATAGAAATCCGGCTTTGCACTCGTCACTCGTATAGCTTTGAGATCCAATTAATCCGTTAATTGGGGTATTTGTGACTACTCGTGATAGCTGCGATAAGTAAATAGGAAATATTGTGATTTATATTTGTAAATATCGTTACTCGAGAATCAAAAAATACAATTATGTCATTTGCAATTATTAAGTTCATAACTTATAGGAAGAATGTTAACGACTTCTAAAAACTCTGAGATTCTTCCATCATAATATCAACTGGTTTAGAAAATCAACTAACAGGATGGATCTACTCGTTATATTAATCTGGAAAAGTCAAAACAAGTTGCGTTTGCCACAAATTCATACTTTTATTAAGGTACGTTGAAAAATGAAAGAATTAAATCAGTCACACCACCGTGGTCCTCACATGACATCATCCTGTTTCGTGAGTCTAATATTTTTCTCCCGTGAAAGGTTCATGTAAACTTGCATATATTATTCATAGCAGTTTCCAAAAAGATATCTAAGGTCTAGACGATATTCTGTGCCCCTACAAAACATATCGAGGAAACACACCCAAAACACTTATATATATATATTTGATAAAAAAAAAAAAAAACTATGACCCTACGATTTGAAAGATACGAAGCGATTCGAGAGAGTGAAAAGTATGCTAATGAATTAAAACCTCTGGAATAATTGTGCAATTTTTTCGTGTCATAGCCTCTCTATCCTCTTCATATGATATTTCATTTAAGTCCGAATTTTTTTTCGGTATCTTTCATATTTTTCTTCACAAACGATAGTGGAATAAACAACCGAAAAGGAACAATGGTGAAAATTTACCTAGGTTGAATTTTGTGTCGTAAAAAAGTGGAAAGTTCGCTAGCGAATGGCATGATATTATTGGACCCCCTTTGTACTTGATACGAACTTTCCTTATTATAGGCATGAATTTGGTAAAAGGCTCAAATATATAGCTACTGACCAAGCGTATGAAAAATTCTTCCCCTCTCGACGAGTGAGAAAAAACTCAAAATTCCTCATGTTAAAGTTTTTGGCACGACTCGTTTCATTACAAATGAAACACCCGAGCTTGTACAGTTTTGTTAATTCTACGAGGGAAAGCTTGAAGGAAGACAACCATAGTATACACTATACAGAAAAGTACCGTAACTATTGCGGTCTACCGAACTAATATCTAACCTTCCTTCCTTTTCTTCTGCTTTTCTTTTCCTGACTTCTAGAGCTTTTCTTCATCGTATTTGGCCACAGTCTTCGTACACTGCAATTTTATTCTTCCCTTCATCTCTTCTGCCTTTCTGTGTTTCAACTACTTATTTCACTTCTCTCGTATTTTTCCATCTTACCTCCTTTTCCTTCATTTCCTTGTTTTCTTGCCCCTATATACCGATATATACATAGATATTTAGTTTTTTTCTTTCCACGCAGAGTATTACACAAGAGACAAGAAGATCTTTCGCTGGACTGCCCACGGCCACGACGTTAATTTAAAGTTTAACGAGATCCTTTTGGGGCGGCAACACGGGAAGCCGTGCTCTTCCTCTTTCCTCTGTCTGTGTCTCTCTCTCTCTCTTTCTCTCCCTCTCGACAGCCGCATGGATACACGAGACGAGAAATTAATTGGGAGCTAGGGCATTTTTAAAATGCCCACCTCGTTTATGCTACCGTTTCTCCATTATGTGTACTCCCCCTTGGCTCGAACATTTTTACCCTCTCTTACCTTTCCTGTACCCCTCTTCGCCTCTCTCCACCGTTAAACTTTACATTTGGAGCTTATACACTTATCTTCATAATTTATCCGTATCCCCACTTTTATCTACTTGATATCATTGACGGATGGTTCTACTGCCATCACTCCTTCACTTTAATCGGACAATAAAATTTTTTAATCCAGTATTAGAAAGATGCCTGGAGCGTATATATAGTACAATAGTTACTAAAGTGGTAGTGATAACATAATTTGGGTATTTTCATTTCGCGACGATATAAGAGACCTGATAAACTAAAGGATTTATTAGGTAATTCCTATAGATTCTATCTGCATCGAGCACTTCGTATCCATGCATTTTTAAACGGATTACTATACATATGCTTAAGCTTATAAAATTTCGTGAGCAAATGAGAAACAAAAGTTTAAAAATTTTCAATGTAAATCCACAGAATTAAATCCTTACTCGAATTTAGCAAATAACATTTTTCTACTCCTGAGGTTCAATAATCATCATATTCAATTAACTTCAAAGCTAGATAAAACTCACTCAATTGAATTACCAAACACGGCTTGAGAGGTTTAATTATCGTCTGTTCAATTACCCGTTACATCGATTTTCGCTACAAAGTGACGCTCGCTTTAAATCGAGCCACAACTTATTCCAAACGATAAAGAAGAGTCAGAGTTTAATCTTTCTTCGGTAATGTAACGGTATTTGAGGGCCGAAAGTGTTATAAGCTTTTGCACTCAGAGGTAAAGTGGATAACAGAACTGAAAGCTTATGGCATATTCTTTCGTTTCGTGTTCGGCGGGAATAGAAAAGGAAAAGCCTGCAATACCTCTTGGGAATAAGTAAAAGTAGCGAGAGGCAAATTTACGAATTACATACGTATATATCGGTATAACGGGAAGAAAGAAATTAGTTATTCATGGACCTTTAGTGCCTTTCGAGTGAGAAACTGAAAATCTCGTCGCCGGTACTTTTCACTTTGCCGAGCGGATTTGCTAGCGATGACAGCATATCCAAGCTAGAGTGAATGTACCGTCGACGATAGAGGCTTGTTCGCTCGATTCGTGAATAATCCAAGAAAATTTCGAGACTTGCTACGCCTTAAGCTTCTTACACTACCAGCTAAGTAATGTATACAGACTGGTGACATCCTAGACGCGTTCGGTTCAAACCTCGAATATTTATAATACTGCAAGATTTGTTAGTATATTAAGATTATTACAAATTTTATCTGTCCATTAATTTTGTTTAATTTTTAATACGACATTTCTTCTAATGCCTTCGCATATTAATAGGTTAAACACGACTCCGTAAAATTTCATTTTCTAGACTCTATTCACCACTTATAAATAACTTCATAATACACTTTGTCGAATTTATATCGTGAAATAATTCTAGTTCGTGATTCATCCAGATCAATTCAGAGGTTAAAATTTTAAGTTAGTTTTTCACATTCTCATGAAGCGAATTTTTCCTCATACAAATCTGATGCATGGACGAATGTACTACAAAAAAAATGTTGGAAGAACAAAGGAGGCAGTTATTCGGAGACTATACCAACTCGTGTTTGCTGCAAGCCGTACTCTATGGAGACGGAAGAACGCATGCTGGTGGCTCAGCTCGAGAGGTACGAGTTTGCCAAATTATTCCGACCCAACTTGGATGACCGAGGAACACAATGGCTAGACGTATGTATGTATACATTTACGCTCGTTCTACGGTATTTACATATATAACAACAAGATTTTTTGCAGTACACAGCAGTCGTCAAAGTGGACGAGTTTCGTATAAATTTACTTAGGAGTGTCGAGAATCGTCAGTGTACTGCAGCACTCGTCCCCTCATTGCTGGACGTATATATCCGGTAAATACGCGAAACAAAATTTCAAATCCACTCTGACCCTTGAAAGACGGTTCGATATTTCTTTTATTTTTTGAATTCATCAACTTCGGGTGGTGACTTGATGATAACCAAGGGTGGTACTTTTGATACTTGGCGTTTTATTTTACCTTTTCAAAGTATTTTTCCACATAAAAGCTCATATTCGATACGAAAATATATAAGAGGACGCCAGCGATCGGGACTGCCATGGCTTCGTTTCTAATTATTGGCGTCAACGAGCTACAATACCATGGCCCTCGATTACTCAATTCCGGCAATTCATCACTCATAATAAATATGTGACTGCGGCGTAGAGGCAATTCACACAGACACAACAAAATTTATCACAATTCAGTCAACAGAGGCAACCACAGCGAACACAGCAAGTGCGCAGGGCCTGTTTAACCACGAATATAAATAATAAATAATAAAGGTAAGAAAACAAAAACGCTACAAAATTAATCAGATTTATAAATACCATTTATTCCATAAACGGCAATAATATTAATAATTTGAGAAAGTAAAAAAAAAGGAGACACCATAGAATATAAAGAGATTGATTTTTTACGGGAGTTTTTTTAAATTTTGCCTCAATTTCTCCATTTGGTCATATTGGTATACGCAAGCGTACATACATATGAATGGCAAACTGAGTCAAGAGAAAGGTAATGCCATATGCAGGTGATAGAGGATATATCGGTCTAGCTCGGCTCTAATAACTCGCGGTCTCCCGATCGGCAATTTCGTTTGATGTAGATAAGAGGCTGTTGAAGGACTTTTACGAGGGAGTAGAGCAAACGAGGATTGAAGGAAGTAAGGAGGTAAACGGAATCAGCTGAACCAGAGCAGAAAGAGAGTGACACTTAAGCTCGGTATATAGGAGCGTAAACGTACATCTCCACCGAACTGAGTAGTAAATCGAGCACAGCAGGAACGACGAGACGGCTTTCGGTCGCGTGAATTCAAAAGATGCAGGCAAGCCAACCTGAGCAGCAAAATCAACAGGACGAAGAAATGCAATCCTATTTCTAAATGGAAAAGTCTTGCAGCCAAGCGTTATGAGTTTCTTAATTATTTCTTGTGAATTGAAATGCAAAAAAAAAAAAAAACTATTCTCCGCAACTCTGAACTTTATATCAACCGTACAACACGTGAATTTCATTTTCACAAGTTAAGGGAGATCCACGTAAGTAGCACACTCAAGGATATACAGTATTTTTATTGATTCATTCAATATCAAGAGAATCATTGCGGAACAAGGCTTGCATTGAGTCTATTCACGACTTCATTTGCCTACAGCCACTTTTTCCCCAATATATACACTATAACTGTTATGTATCACATTTGCACGAGGGTGATGGGAAACTGTGCATTGACCTCTTCCGAGGCTGCTTAACTCTGGAGATCGCCAGTGTCACATTGTAACTGTGCACCCATCGCTGTCAATCTTCTTTTACCATTTGTTTGTTCCACTTGAAATGACTTATGGGCCACGAATTTGATTGAAATTCCTATTTCTACAGCGAAGTTACAAACTGATTGAAATTTTTGTTAAGAAACTAAACAGCATGTTCGAAACCAGATTTTAGGGCAGCTTCCATATCGAACTATATAGATAAAGTCTCTTTGCAAACGATGAATCGTGTTCAACGATGGTGAACGGAAAACGTTTGTGCTCTCGTAGCATGACTGAATTGTCTTTCTCCTTTTCTTCTCTATATACCCTAACCTTTCACATTCAACATATATAGAAATGTCGATCCATGAAAATGAAACGCATGCTCGACTTGCACACGACATATAACAAATCGTAATCGATTTGCCAAAGTCCGAGAAACGCTTTGACACTGTGGTTTTATTTTGTATAAAGGATAAAAGCCCCATGTATTTTTTTCATTTCCTTCAATTTGAAAACACGATATTGCCATACTTTGTGTGAATCTTTTGAAGACAATACTAAGTTTAACATTAACAATGTCGTGAAGATGAAAAAATTAATTAAATCCATTTTTTCTAGCTCATGTGATACATTTCCATGTTTCATGGGGGTATGTAATAATAAGGAATCATTGCTACAGAACAAAAATAAATATCGCACATGTTAAACCATTCAAGACAGTGCTTCAGAATGGTTGTTAAACGGTAGGGAAGGAAACCCAATGAAAAATGAAAAAAGTTTTTAATACAACTTTCATGAGGCTTGGTTGAAACTTGTGAAATTTCAACTTTTTGTAAACTTCAAAGAGGTAATTTTGCTGTATTCTTTTTCTGCAGAATACTCTACTTTTACTAAGGATTCTAAACATTTGAAATCTTTATATTAATTTTGTACTACCCTGATATGTTTCTTGGAAAAATACCACTTTTTATTTATAGATCACGCCACATATTAATACTCCAATTCGGGTTTAAAAAAATATATATTCAGTCGACTTCCAAAATGTTACGTCAAATTTATTATCAATTTTTCTCCTCTCGACTGTCCGGCGAGAACAGATTTTACTACTTGGTGATTTGACAGCAACTAATTAGTATACCCCACCATGGAAATGGCAACAATGAAGTCCCAAACTTCCATCGTGTGCAAATACCGATTTTGATAGCTAGAATAATTTTATGAATTTAACCACTGAGAAAATGTGTATATGTATATGTTATTTATATGAACTGTGAAATGGATGAGCGCTCGAAAGTAGAGCGAATTTTAAGGGTGAAGTAGAGAGACTGGGATATGATAGCCGTAATCGTGTTTAACGCGAAGTTAAGCATAGTTAAAGCTCCGTACACACACCTCGCATGCGTATGTATGATGAATGTTGGCTTGACGTGCAACAGGTTAAGACCGAGAGTCGTAGATTGATGCCGTTTGTAACACGATAAAATGTACGAGATCATATAAAAATTTCAGTTGAGAATAATAATGGTGATTGAAAAAGGCATCAGTTATTCGAAGCACAACTCGCACTTGTCATAACGCCCATTTATTTATTTGTTGTTTAAAAATAGTAAAGACAAACTAATGTACAACTTTCGTAGAAAAGTTGTTCAACAATACTTTGGACGCTGTAACACAGCCGAAACCACAACTTTTAGATTTCTTGCTAAACCTCGAAAATGGAATATCGGAATAAGTTATGGTTTGAACTCAATCATTACCCAATTAAATTTGTTTGGAAAGATATGAGCCTTCCATAAAAAAAGGTAAATAAATAAATTCTTTCGCTACAAGACATCCGATGAAAACGGCGGCCTTATAGTATTCTTCGAAGATCTAAGGAACAAATGTGTGTCCTCCAAGTAAATAAAAAATGATCAATAATCGATATACGTACGACTTGCTGGTAGATCTTCGTCAATGTAAAGTTGCGACAAATAGCCTCGCAAATAGCTTTTGAATCAAAATTCATCAAGGTATAGTCTGTCGAATACAAAACAAAAACGTTTATCGTATAATTCTTGTGTTATTTCGATCCATTCGGCATGGTGAAGGCTCCATAGACAATTTCATGGCAAATTGAGACTGCTATCATTATCAATGTAATTAAGTTCGGATGAGCTCCCATTGATTAACGCCGATACTTCTACAAAGTCTAGAAAATTGCCTTAGAGGAAAGTTGTTCCTGACCAAAATTGAATATCCATTTGGGAGTTCAACCTCAAGTAGCATTTCAATCGAATTGGTGTCATTAGTCGTCCGTATATGACATGCAGACAAGTTGTTGACGGAGAAGTTGTCTTCCAGGCGGACGAAGTGTGTTGATAGACAAGTTGATAGTCACGTCGATGAAAAGTCATCGAGTTGAACATTTGATATGCGGATGAATCACAATTTTGACAGTTCGTGGAATGCTCGCTCAAGCAAAGCCAATGTTGTTTTTTACTTTTTGACACTTGTGCGTGTATCAATGACATGGGTGATGAGATATTATTCCAAGAAAAATAATTATCTGAGTAATTAAATGGGTGAAAACCATTTGGCAAATTAGCTTTTCAAATGAACAGTGTCTAATGAATTGTTATTTATTAGAAGAAACTTTTGTTTTGATTAAAATATCAATTAATGTTTTAAAAAAATCGCAAGTATATATAAGAATTGATGATTGTGATCAGATGAAATTCTGATCGTAAAGAACCAATTGAAATATCGTTCAACAATACATTCGATCATAATTCTGTGTCGACAACCGATACACGAGTTACTGAATTGATAAATTACACGAATAATTTATTAACCCATACTGTCGGCGGGTTGTAACAGTGATTCATTGCTCCCTGAGCTAAACGTGCGATAATCTGATGATGCGAGTATTATTCAGTGGCGAACGTTACTAAAATCCACAGACGTGCAAAATAATATGATATCAACATGAAGAGGAGCTCGCGGAACTCGTTGGGTCGTGAGTATATACCCAACATAATCTACAATGTCCGAGAGCTTTCGAGATTCCCACGTGGCTCGTATCTTGTACGCGTATACGTCGTGTATTACGAGAAAATACATTCCCGTTCTGCACTCGAGATCATATATTTACATTAACTTAAAAAAAAGTATCCTCTGGGAAAAATTTCCCACAAAACATTCAGCGCGAACTTATTATGATTATTATTGCAATTTTGATTCCATACATGGTTCTGGTATAAATAATACATTCAAAATAGTTTCTGAACAACAAAATCTTTCCTAAGTCAAACTGGAGCTGATCATAACTTTATAGGAACGATAAGAAATCGGAGAAATTTGCTCCTGCATATTCTATCGTAACATGACTCTTTTTTCCGATCGCGGAATCGAAAAATTAAATCAATTGAAATTGCACCCATAGTAAAAGGAAACAACGATAGAAAATGTAACTATGGATCTGTGTGAGTGGAAAAAAAAAACAACGCAAGACAAAGCATAGCGTGGAAAAGCCGAGACAAAGTTACTGCTCGAAAGGGAATTAGGGAGCAACTAATCACGGGTCTTGTGGGAGGAGAATAAAAGAAGAGAGAAAGCTGGGAGAAATACTATAATGGCAACTTTGCGATCGTTAATGAGTCGAAATTTTTCGGTTCTTTCTCTCATGTGAAAATTTGCACGAGAATAAAGTAAAAAAAAATCTCTCATGTACAAGACTCGATGGAAATAATCCGCGATCGTGTTGCGGCAAGTATTATATATGCGATTTTATAATGACAAAGGGCTTTATCGACCTAACCCATTGCTCTTTTTTAATATGCATTGTTAAACGCATTAGCTATTCAATGGAGTGCTTCAGCAACGATGCTTGGTGGAAGTGGATCCAATTGCATCATTAGTGATTTACAAATGATGTAATCCAGTTAAATATATTTCAAAGCTTCAATACCTACTATAAATAACTATAACTATATACTATAACGATAACTATGAGTGTGTAGAAGATAATTTTTGCAATGCCAACCCCGAAAGTGCGATTGTTGATTCAAGTAGAAAGTTACGAAAAAATCTCTTTTTACACAGTGATATAGTTTTCGGTTTTACGTTCGTAACGCAATTTAATTTCTTTCTGTTGTTGTCGAATTTCGAATTGCACTTCCGAGACAGGCATTGCAGAAAATAATGTATGGGACAAGTGAAAAAAGAAAAAAGGAATTGAATCGCGCATAAGCTGCCCCATTCACCTCGACTTATGGTGCATTTTTATCTTTGTACTCATGTGAAATGCACCATAAGGCAAATTCACGTGCAACGGAATGAGTTGCTTTCCGCGCTTGGAGCTTTAAACTACCATTGTCTTCATACAAGAAGGGTGTTTTCTCTTGCGTTCGTTCATTAAATTTCAAAAATTTGTCAATCCTTGCAACGAAACCATTCAATTCACTGATCGACGCAACTTCGAACTCAGCAGTGTCATTCGCAACCTGCATGCGTTTGAACTTAATTGCAGTCGTATACGTTCTAGCTTAGAAATTTCAAAAAATCGGACTCTTTTCATTTTTTTCGTAGTGTGAATTTTATAAAATGTGATTCTAGCATATTTTGGCTTTGGGAAGTACCCAAAACTCTCAGAGTAGCCGCATGAAAAACTTTAAACGAGTTAATCTCAGAACATCATTTTTCAGACCACCAGATGCAGAAATTCCTCGAAAGCTACTTGAACGATTAACTCCAAATTTTAGACACCAAGAATTACATCGTTAGTTTGAGTCCTAGCTCTCTACCCACTAATTAGAGTTGAACAAGTTTTCCAAACATTCAAACCTTGATTTTTCAACAGCTTGAGTTATATTTAAAAAAAAATTGGTTTTTTATTGAATTCAAGTGATCGTGAAACTATATTCATACGGTTTACAATAACCTCTGTTTATATTTTGTTTGAGCAATTGAAATGTCCCTTATAGTTTTCGATCAAAAAATTGATAAATATTTGTATTACTAGTTCCGAATATGAAAAATGTATGTGCGAAATTCTGTGTGTTCAATAGTTTCCTCATGAAAATAAAAACAAAACAAAAACAGCTTCTAAGTGGCCTCGACACTAGGATACGGCCTTCAGCAAAGCTTTTGAACTGATAAAATCAATAAAACTTATTGACCATAACGACTTCGAACTGCAGCATTAATTACTGCTTGTTTATAGGTCAACAGTATTTAATCAGACAGTATACAACGTATCCTTCGAACTTTTTGATGAAACTTCGTATACATGAGTAAAAATTTCAACCATGATTTTCTTGAAGGCTGCTTGAAAACTTATGGAGTAAAAAAATCCCTGCAGTTGGCCACTCTTCTACAGGATTATACCCATAGAGAGCGGATGTTTTGACAGTTGGTATATCTCATGCCAAAAACTTTTTTCTATAATTAAATTTGATCCTGGCCAGGCGACTCCGTGCATATGTATAGTTATATGTGAATGAAAACTTTAGTTTTGTTCCTTCAAGAAAGTACTGCTTAAACGTGCGAAATCGGCGGATTTTTTTCATTTTAGCAAGATCTTGGGAAACATATTTAACGTGTATCTGCCAAGTTAAAATAATATTGGCCACCTTTCTAAAACAACAGCTAAATACCAACCGAAATTCCACAGAGTTTTGTATAACACGTAGACTGTTATGACGTGAAGAATTACTTTGAGGAATACATTTTGTGCACTGTGAATTTTTTTTCCGCAAAATCAGCATGACCTGCGTCGCTATAGGAGCGGAACTTCCTAAAGTAGAATCATCAAGTTCGTATTTAGCTGCCGCATATACGCGTCACAGCAAAGAATACGTCATCGAAGGCTCGACTCCGTGGCATAGGATCGTGATTGGTCGAAGAATACGAACATACAATCTTACATCCAATTGACATTAATCTAGCGAGGTCATGTTTCGGTTCGTGAGAGTTTCAAGTTGACTGCTACTATAATATATGAAAAAGACAAGAACAGCGAACGACATGTTATACTCGATCAAAACCTCACCAACCGTTGCTACGAGCTGGTACCTCTGATGAACATATATCATGAATAAACTTAAATAATAATGCGGAACCTGTGGAAAGAAAAATGGAATCACTGTAATGTGAAAAAAAACCTTGTAGTAGAGTTTAAAAATTAAACGACCCTCTTTTTCCCATTTAATGTGGTATATGGGATGAGTTATAAATGCCTCAAGGGGTAGAATAGAATCGACTGTAGACGTATCATGTATACACATAGTTATGTACATAGAACGACAGTGAAATAAGAGTTGAAAACCGTAAAATTTCATTATCGTAACGTGATGCCAGTTACAGTTCTTTGTTCATTATTTAATCATATATACTCGTCTGACACTCTTATTTGCAGTTCACATTTCCTTTTGCTTATTTTATTTTCATCTTCGTCTTTCTCTGTCTCTCTTTAGTATTTGGCTGCAAAGCTTGCGCGAAATCTCGCGTTCAGTTCAAGGAGCTATTATGAGTCTTTTCCAGGTTCACCCAATGCAGCTTCAGCGAGGATAAGGGCGGTATGAAAAATCGCGGCTTTAAGAGATTCCCAGGGGTACGATATAAAACACTGGGAATAGCTTTCCATCGCGATAGTACTAACTGTATATATATATATATATATATATATACATATATATATAAAGCCAGTCGAAACCCACCCTCCCACTTCTTCTTCAGGAGCGCGTGGGACAGAAGAGTATTAGTGAAAGTAAGAGTAGAGGATGAAAATGGGTGGAAGCAAGAAAAGAGATGCACCATTCGTGTGGTTTTTTCTTCCATAGAAAACCGACGACTTTCACAACTTCTCGGCAGCTCGTTCGGACAGACAACACGGCCGGGGGCAAAAATTATTCCACTAACATGAACAAAAGTTCGATAACATTAGAGCAAAAAAAAAGAAAGATCTTTCACTTTTTATCCTCGTCTGCCGCTGCAGTTTAAAACGTACAAATACTTCATAGCCGTGTGGAGGGTGAAAAAAAATGATTCCGCACGCAAATTCACTTGTATCTCAAATTTTCGTTTTTCACGCAAGAATAACGTTTCTCCGATTTTCGCTAGAGTTGAAATATTGTGGAAAAGGTTCGGGAGATGCTCGTTGGATCGCAGCGAAAGATCGCAAACGGAAGCGAAGAGATATAATGGACGACGGGGCCAAAGAGGAAAATCGTCTCGAATGTGTCCTTAAATCTTCAGGGAATAGTAGCGAGTAGAGCGGTCAAAAAAGGCTGAGAAAAAAAGGGGACTTGGGAAAGGAGGACAGAGAACGTTTTATCTCGAAGGATATAGGGAGAGAGTCCGAGGATATAGCCCAAAATTTTGTTTCCGCACCAACCAAATCCTGTTGCAACTGATCTCACATGTACGGGACGTTCCACATGAAGTAAGGTAATCAATTTTTAACCAAGTAAATTCTATTACCCTATAGTTTCGAAAGCTCGAGCAAAAAAAAAAATAATACAAACATTCATAACCTGAGGATCCTAGTATACGCTATTTCTAACATGTGCCAAAAACGGCATTGTATTTTTTCCAGATTGTACTTAATCTCCGTTCACAGAGTATCGCGATGCTTGCAGTAGATTTGCAGCGAAATGGGTGAGAACAGGCATTTTTTACATAATCGAAACAATGTAAATGATAACCATCTCCGAACAAACAGAATAATCTTGTAATAAATACATTAATCAAATCTTTATTATAAAATTTTTCGATAGAAACGTTTCAATGGAAATTCCATTCACTAGATGAGAATGAATGTTGTTCAGATTGAAATAAAAATGTAATTAATGAATCTTGCTATTGGAAGACGTAAAAAAGTGTGAAATATTTGTTGGGTTCTTTTAAAGGAGGCAAAAATTGGGTTTTATTTTCTTTAAAAAATAGCCCATATGTGTATATGCATTAAGCACTCACACAGACACAACCGCTCACTAGACACGAATGCCAAACGAGCGAGCTTTCTTTCCGTCTCCCTCGTACCTTTTCTTCTTTTGCTTTACCGCGGGCCCACCTTCGCTGATCTCTTTATCGGGATATTCCTTGGGGCTCTCTTGGTCCTGAGCAAAAGGCAGCCAGGAACCGCACTGATAAATCTACGGTTACGAGTTGAATTTCCACCCATCCTGAGTGAAAGAGGGATGAAGCCCTGTGGCCACCCCCAGAGAGATCTCGTCCTATCTAACCGAGGATGAAACTCTTGAAATTCGGGTTTAAGTGGATGTTCCAATGTAGATACACATGTACATACAAATCTCTATTTGTGTTATACATGCATATACATATATTGACTGGATGTGAATACGTATAGGAGGAAACTTCTATTTAGATTTGGCAGATGATGTAATACTCAGAGGGGTGGAAACCGAAGACGATACAGAGACTGAAAATTTCCTAATCTACGGGTACTTCCAAGACATAAATAAAGATTAACGATAATTGAGTTATGAGGGGGTGGCAAAAAGATTTTTTTTTTTTCAAAAGATTACTATATAATTGTTCAAAAAGCTATATTTTAACAAATTTCAATCTCGTTTCGATGCGCATATATTTGTTATTGCTTCTACGATTAATTAGTGCAAACAAAAACTGGCATATCAACTAACAGATCTACGCATTTCTCAGTTTAGTTTATCTCCTACACGCTGGAAAAAGTGAGCTTACGCGAATAAATGTGCAGGCTATACAATGTCAGAGCGTCGAAAAAGAAAAAAAAAAGAATCGTTCGGCGGGTTACACATATAGATGGGTTGATTCTCTTACTTGGCTTTTCAAGCTCGTTAACCGAGCCTTCGGTTTCTTTTCGCAGCGTCGACGGACTGCTAATTAACCGAGAGAAAATCTCGCTGGAATTTTCGTGCGAACCACCAATGGTGTACAAATTTCATTAACGTTTGCTCTCGCTTCGAGTGCCAAATCGACACAACCACATTTTCTCTTTCATATTAAAGGGCATGACCTTTTTTACAACACTATGTGACGAATGAAGGTATAAATAAGGTCGAACAAAATTAACTGTTAATAATGCATTTAAAAAATCACAGGGTCTTTTGAACAACACAATGCATCTTCTTTTCACCAATATGCACATAATTAGAGATTTATGTAAGTAACATCATGAGGTCCCATTCGGATTGAAATCGACGATTGTATTATGAATTTCCACATTGTGCAAATGAATGTCATTTATAATTTAAATAAGTTCCATTTGAATAAGTAAACTTTTATTCAAATGAACCAAATTACATGTCAAGCGAAATTCCGCGATGATAGAGACGTATCTCTGCAGAGGACGGGTCGACACGAGACAGAAACAGTGCTAGACCTGAATTGAACGTATTTCTGTACGTGTATAAACCTGAAACAGCATATATTCGAGAATTTTGACGGACCACAAGCTCTGTTGTGAATTTGAGCTTCTGATGCTTCCGCAACTCAGCCTCGACTGTGTGGTCGAACACAACCAGCCAACCACAACACATGTAATTTATATATGTATACATACAATCCCGTGCTAAACAAACACAACACCTATCTGTCGCATTGCTTTTCCCACAATTAACACATAAACCTGGATTTCCTAACTTACGAAATGACAATTATAATCAAGTCATACAAAATTATCTCTTGAAAGCATAAATGTCAAGAAACATTGATCGAATTTCCATCCTTTTTTAATATTGATTAATAATACTTTATATATTCCTCAACCATATAGATCCATTGTTAATTACTTCGTCTTGATTAATTAAACGTTAATTTCTGAAAAATGGAAAACTGAATCATCCACTAAACTGCTTTACCGAACAAAAAGTATCGGTGACGTTAGTTAAACTACTACGTTACGTAATTTCAGAAATTATCAAAGTTCAGAATCATAAAGAAACTGTTTACTATGTTGTAAGAAAAACTGAGAAAAACGTACCTAGTGAATCGTAAATGAACCATATAATGATGTTCAATATTTGTAAAAAAATGCAATCGATGTGAGAAAGAAAGAATAATCGCAGCATTTTTAGTACCTCTTCACCCGAACATGTAATTTTTCCTCATGTTATAAAAGTGCAGAAGTAACATGGAAATCAACGAAATTTTGATTGTCAACACCAAAAATTAATGTATATCTTTGATTCCTCATATGAACGATAAACTGTACAGAAATTTGTCGCAGTGTCGTTATCATCGTGCAGACGCTCGAAACTTTGCCAAAAGAACGAAAGAGAGGTCGTTGAGATACATCATATGAAATTGCTGCTGGTGTGTGGTAAATTCGACTCGGTTATGGGCTCTAAAGGATCCACTAAGTCCTGTACGACGACAGTATGACTATACTTTATCATGAATTATATAAATAGGTCAGATCCAATGCCAATCGTGTCCCTTTCCTTTAAAAATTGCAGTTACAAAATGTTCTCGATTGCCATAAAACAGTTTATATATGACCTGACATATGGGCCATTTCATTTAACACCAAACAAATGCATTTTGATTGAAAACTTGAAAGAAAACCCGATCGACATCTCAAACGAATTGAATCGATTTAATTTCACTTGAGTAACTAAAATTATCTTGGTGACTGCCTTGGGTGCGATGAAGTACCAAATAAGCTTCTATGCATGTTTGAAATATAAAAGGAAACCCAAGCGTTTCACCGTTTGACGAATGAGTTGAGCGCTGTCAAATGTGTTGTATGTGTCGCGATGTATCTCGCGATGAACTAAAATTTGGTTATTTTATTTTCTTCGCAGTTACATGTATGTGCACTGGAAAAATAATATTGTTTAAAAATGCTCTAGTGCAAACATGCCTGTATTGAACGTCGACACATTTTATGAAGAGAATTTTTTGCATGTTATTCTTAAAAACCTATTGCTCGCGACCTCGAGATATTCAAGTAATTCTTGTGTGCCAAATAAAACTGAAACACCGACCCTTAAATGGATTTGGAGTGTACAGAATACAGAATGAAATGACAAAAAAGAGCAGGGAGAAAATTGGATTATTCGTTGAATCGATATTAATCAGATTATGTATGTAATCGCGTGACAAAATTTCTCGAACGAGAGAATACCTTGGTCTCTGGAGAGCTTCAATTCTGTTCACTCGCCATGTGTCATGCGATACAAAAACTTCATTTACTGTATATATCGTACTCGACTCTGCATATAATCTGTTTTTTCAATAATTCGAGCTGAAAAAAAAGAGCGAATCGAATTTTACCCGATGGCGGCGGAATGACAAAACGGGAAAAGAACGTGACAGGGAGAAAAGAGCGGGCTTGATGCATAAACTACACGCAAACAAAAAACGGATTTAAGAAAGAGATCACCTTTTGCTTTCGAAGTGTTGGAGAACATGCCTATATAAGTGCGATCAAACTTTATTTGGGAGTGATACACGTTGTAGTGATATGCGCGACTGATTTTCGACAAAATTAATTCGTCCGAAATAATTCAATATATCGTTCGTCATAAAAAATAAAGTTAAATTTTTGTGAACAATAATATTTTGTGAGTGTTTCAAGTTCTCAAACCCTACAAAATTGAAAGAAGGGATTATATTTCTTGTCCCTTTTTTCACCTTCCACTGCACTGATTTACTTGGAGCTGGTCGCTGTAAATTTTCTGCAATTAATTAGCCTCTAAGCCCCATGAAAAATTTAGAGCTGGCGTGTCTTTGGCCAAGTTTTTCCTCCACGAGGCTAAGACTAAGCCGATTGTAGATATTTTTAAGGGACCTTTTCTACTCGCCTTAGGGGTCTCCGTCTTTTTTGATTAGGCCCTCGCTATCGTTCAGCCTTGTCCTTGGCAGAGGCTCGTAGTGTCCAACTCCTTTATAGAACCACGAAGAATCGACTTTGCGAATATCTCTAGGCCCTCTGGCGTCACACTGGTTCAAATTTCTGTGTACGAAGCCTATCTATCGTATCCGGAAAACAATAATGAATATTCAGTAATTAGTGTACGAAAAGCGTTCACTGTTCTCCGTGGAACTCGATTTCGACAGATATATTCGTTATAAGTGTCGAGTGGGACGGAAGTCCAAGATGGCATTTGAAAATTAATTTCTCTTTCCCAAGGGTTCCGAAATAAGAGTCTCTCGTTGTTATAAATATTCATCCCATAAATGTTCGAGAACATTCGATCACGGCGACAGCTCCGCCATATTCCGTTAAAATTGGCCACGATTTTTAATTTTTTTTTACGCTCTTGACCTCCGTTTAAATATAGCGAGCTGCAGAGAAAACCCGGATAAAATTCCGTGACATGACCCTGCGCGAAAATCTCCCTTAGTTTCCCTTATTGAATAATTATGCTTGTTAACAGAACTCTTTTTCAAAACTTGCGAGGGTCAATTGCAAGTTGGCGTAAAAATGTGAAAGTGGTTTGGCGTGAGTAGGTCGTGGAAATAAAACTTCGCGCAACGGTCGATTAGTCCGAATGGGGCATCGAATGTCGAGGGCTCTCGGTGTCTTTTTCCATCGAATTAATAATCGCTTATTTTATTTCAACACATTCTTCATTCTGTTCACGAGTAGATCAGTGTCGAGAACGGGTAGTGTTTCGTGTGCGTTATGTAAGGACGTGTAGGTTCCGGACCAGGTGTGTGGGTGTTTTTGTGGGTGTTTGACCTCGCAGTTTTTACCCTTCGTAGTATGTTTTGAACGCGAGATTATATTTCTTTCTTTTTCGTTGTCCCAAGCGCATATTTTCCTTTTTATTGCTGACCCTGTGATTTTCTGTTAAATCCCGTTGACTATTGTTATAATAGAAGCTCAAAATGCTCGATTATTTTTTCGTTTGACCTCGCCCGTTTGCTGAGCAAGCTGGAAACCTTCCCCTCTTTTTCATCCATTTAAGATCATTCGATGGCTCGCGCCCCGGATAATAATACATAAATTGACAGAATAAGTGTACAGAGTTTTGTGGAAATTATATGTTAAACATTTCTGCCACAGTCTATGTGAAATCGGAACCAAGCCGGGTAACCAACGAGGCAAAAAAAATTGTCCGTAGGGGATTCCGAAGTCGGATGCCACTTGAGCGAGTTGAAATCATCTTTCAACAAATTGTCCCGTGTATTATCATTTATGGATGTATGTCAAATGACGACTATGAACAAGAAACTAAGAGTGTAAATAACCAAAAGACCTTTCTTCCCTCAAAGAAGTCATTTTCATTAAAAAAAATGATTAGTATTGATATCATGAATATTCGAGAATTTTAAACCTCTTCATCGCTCATAAATATTTATGATTACCGATTAGTGTCAAGGTACTCGTTATCTAGTGCATGAAGCAAAACTGACACACCGTGAGTTCGCTGTTGGATGTACTGTACATTTATGATAATATGGCTGGACAAAGAAATATGACGTCGAGAGCTGGTGAGATGAGCGAAGGAATTTGCTATGTGTGAGTGTGTGTATGTGTGTGTGTAATTTCTTCATAGGATAATTTCCCTCTGGTATACAGAACCGAGCGGGGAATAGGGATCGCCAATTCTCCGATAAAAAATACGTGTTAATTAGTTGGGTCGGATGAAGATCATTTCACTGAAGGGAGAAAAAGAGGGGGAAAAAAAGAAATAGAGCGGAATAGACACTAGAGAATAAGTAAAATTAACGCCAGGCCTCTCGGAAAATCCGCGTTGTATTTTGCGTTTTCCCTTGTCATCGCACATGTGCGAACTCGCCCACTCGACTAGTATGTAGCCCACCCTTTCCAAAATGTCGAGGCTGTTCTTTCTTTTTTCTCTTTTATTCTCTGCCTCTCTTATAATCTCTTCTTCTTTTTCTCTTCTTCTCGGTGGTGGCTGCCTGGAAAATTAGCCATTTGGAAACTGACTGCCCCGCGCATAGTGAATTTACGTCCCTCGAGTCCAAAATCTACGAACACACTCTTTCCATATACATAAATATGAGTTTTACATACCTGTTCCAGTGAAGCTCAAGCCCCATATCTCTTTGTACTGCAAACACAATGTCACTCTATATTTTCCTGAAACAAATATACATATATGTTTCTTTATATACGTTTTACATACTTTTATGTAGTACACGCAAAAAGTGAGAAGTCTCGAATGCCTTACTGCGTATTTTCGATATTTCATCAAATAGATTATTTCGTTACGTTTTCGAGAAAAACGACGTATACAAATAGATCGAAAGCTTGAGCACTAAGTGTATTTAAAAGCTCGGAATTTCAATTTTTTGAATGGAAGAAAAAAGGGAGCATGTCGACTGTGTTTTATGCTTCATTACAACAATACTATTTCAGAAAAACTTACGTATTTACTTTTATATTTTTTTTCCGTAAACAACGTATTCCAAAACAATGTAAACATTGTAAGGATAAATGAAAATGAAAGAATTGAGAATGGAGCAAGCGCACGTTGAGTAATCCTACAAAGATGCGCTATGCAAGTATTCATTTTATTGATTACAAAGCATACTAAATTCATTCCCCGATCGGACTCTCCATAGGCGTCGGACTAATCCTATT
This sequence comes from Campoletis raptor, assembly GCA_948107755.1. Taxonomy (NCBI): domain Eukaryota; kingdom Metazoa; phylum Arthropoda; class Insecta; order Hymenoptera; family Ichneumonidae; genus Campoletis; species Campoletis raptor. The sequence goes on from OX403622.1 coordinate 18,556,049, forward strand.
ACATGCTAAAAAAAAAAAAAACAAATATAAACAAAAAGCTGTTCATGTTTACGTTCCGAGCTTCATTTCTATGGGGCTATTCATTTTATTGGCTGCTGAAATATATCTTTATAGTCTTTATGGCAAAAACAAGCAGCTTGGTACCGAGCCTTGTGCGACCGAGGTTTTCACAATTTCCCTTCACCCTCGGCAAAGGCGATACATTTGGAAAAAATGGCTGTGAATAAAATTCTAAGAGGACTCATAGAAACAGAAACCGAAAGATAATGAAGGGGAGAAAAAATGGGGTTGAAGTGATGGGATAAGGTCGTAAAAACTTGCGCGACCATCTACGAAAGAACGCTAAAAATAGAAAATAAAACACACTGCATTTATATAATTGAAAAGTATTCGATCTTGGGTGATTAGAGAACCTACATACCGAAACTCTTTATTCTTTAAAACGTGTTATTATTATTTAACGGGAAATGCTATTTTTAATATGGAATATATCAAATTATGAATGCATCGGTACGACCCAGATAAAGTTTACTATATTCGCAGCGTAACTTTAATTGGAAACATCGAAATGTAATATACCTGATTGAACAGCAAGCTCAGGTAGTCACACTAAACTATAATTAAAAAATATTCAGGTTATCACTTAATTAAACAGAGCATGTGGTATCTTTTAGGAACTGACAAACGAAAAATGATGCATTCTTTGAAAACAACAAAACAAACATTACGAAGATCAATATAATGAGATTAATTTCATGAAATGATTCACAACGAACATTGTCGCTTTCACCATATTTTCAACAATATATTATTTCTTGCAATAAAATATAATGTTCACTCGAAATTCTTATCATATGTACAGTTTTATAAATTTTGTGAAGAAAAAGACTGGGTTCGAAAGGACACTATAGAGAAGTTTTGATGAAATAAATCAAGTGGACTATTTAATATGTATCTCCTTGTATGTATAACAGGGTGTGAAAAGTGAATTTTTCTTGAGCAGCTTTTACGCGTTTGAGACAAGATAGTGAAAAATAAATGAAACGCACCCGGAAGGCGCATGTCCCCGTAGGGGCGACCACTGTTTTATCTGTATAACCGGATAGAAAATTTAATTAATCTCAAAGTTTCGCTGAAGCGTTCGGTCTCTACCCGAAAAACCAGTGGCAAAAGAGAACAGGTCAGAAACAGAAGAGAGGGCAAATGCTAAAGTGAGCCAGAGGCAGGGAACACAAACGCCAAACGGAAAAAAATGCCGAATTTAATTAACTCTGGTTGAAGAAGCACCCGACTTCAATTATACACGGAGTAAATGATTTTTTGTACAACCGAAATTTCATCTATTATCGTTCTTACCAAATCGTTGATACTTTCAGTAATACATATTCCAAAATATAAATAATACTCTATTGAAAACTTTTTAATCATATCTTTTTCATATACTATCACGATTCATATTATTTTTCGAAACGACACAATAGAACATAAATAATATTCTAAGTTTATCCGGGTCAATACCAATTTTTCCAATCGTTCTTCACAGTTTCAAGTGGTGGAAATCCAGTCATATTTCTACGTCCGGAGTCTAAATACTGCAAATTCTCTTTTAATTTCACTTCAGCATCTTTTCCTTGCAATATACAGATTCATTCAGGACAACTAAACGATGATAAAACGATATAGCCAAAAGAGAAAAGGTGAAAGAAAGAGACAGAGAAAAGAGAGAGAGAGAGAGAGAGAGAGAGAGAGAGAGAGAGAGAGAGAGAGAGCGGAAGTAACTTTTGCTGTTCCCCAAAGGAATAGCCATGGGGGGGTGCCAAAACTTGCCGCCTCTTTTCTCTCAACGGTTGCATAGATGCCAAGAAAATATTCAAGGATTATTCTCTCTTCCTCTCACCGTCTTTCTCTATACTACTTGAATATTTTTCTCTGTATGTATCCCTCTTTTTGCCTCTCTCTCTCTATTTAGCTGGAACATCCTCCCTCAACTAATTCCTATGAATTTCTCGTTTCGGGAGATGAATGGCGCTCGTTTGAGAAGAAACGCAGAGCCATTCCAATGTACAGTAAACGGGTTCATCTCTACTCTCTACCTAATATATACGTAGGTAATTCTACGTCAACTATGTTCAATGTCGTTTTCAAATTTCTGTTAGAATCACAACATTTAATAAGAACACACGTGAGGAAAAAAAAATTGTTCATGTATACCCTTTTCTCCGCGTTGGATATTTCTGAATTAATTCGTACATGCCTCGTTCCTTGAACATGAACAACTATACAAGTGATTCCGGGTTGAAAAGGTTCCATTTTATGTGGAGAAGCCCATATGTGTACAGAAACTAATAAAACTGGAAATGGCGTATACCGATTCTCTTTGCATGCTGCAATTTGTGAAAGATGCCTTTTTCGTTCTCAGCAAATTTTGAATACCCGTGTGAGAGTTTTGGAATGAGGAAGTTGTGTATGTACATAGAAATTCGATGTTCTCGGTGCTTTCTCGGCTGAGAACCCACTAGAGAGTTATAGCAAGCTCCACTACTACTGTTCTAAAGGGAAAACGAGAGATACGAGATAGGCGCCTTTTCCCATGGGCCGTTAACGAAGTGCGCGTTTGGAAAGCGTCTGGCACTTGCCAAATTATGTATCTATAGTACATAGATGAATTGCCTGCTTTCTGAAATTTCATGCCTCTACTACTCGACTGGTACTACAATTTTTTTAACACTAATATTATATAATTTCTCTTTTAATGTTTAAGTTCGTTTTCAAAGTTAAATTTTCATTGATTGTACAGGATACGATTGGTCGTTCTTTTACCAGATGATTGTCCGGTTGATATTCGCTGAAGATTACCGCGAAACAATATGCTGGAAAATTTGAGATCGAAAGACTATTTAACTGTCACATCGAGGGGGCAAAGACATTTTCATCTCCAGCACACGACTTTCCAAAGTACGATTACTATCGTTATATATGTTGCACTGCAAAGTGATCTAATAAAAAACGAGTAGATTATGCGAGGGATTATGAAAAATCAAATGAACGTGGTATTAATGTTATTCGGATCGAACGTCACAGAAGATTAACTTGAAAAAGTAGAACATGCGCGATAGCAGATCTGGAAGCTTCTATACAGTTTGAAAAATGCGTCCTAGCGGCATGTCTATCGAACTATATGTTCAAACGATGCTTTCCAACATATACTTAAACTCAATTAGAAGTAATTTTCATTTCTTTTGCATGAAAATTATTTACTGCCGGAAATTGAATGGTTTCTTATAAATTTTTATTTAAATTCAACATTTTCCCACGAGCGCAACCGATAATCAAAAAATTGAACTTTAGTTTCAAGGACATAACCAAATTTGCAGAAAATTGTTTAGGAGTGGTCTTTGGCAAACGTTAGCTAAAAACCATCTGTCAATGTGACAACTAATCTTTACCTTTTGCATCCTGTAGACTTTCTAAATTCGTCATTACATTCGGTTTGAAAAATTTAATACAAACGACATTCTCGACGTACATAATTCGTATGAAATTAAGAGTTTGCGAAATTAAAGATTTAAAAAAATGTTCAGAAATTCTTGAGACGAACAAATGGCGACTATCACCCAAAAATGTCAAATGGTTAGTGCAATTGAACCTTCGACCATTATTTCAAAGGTCATTATCAATTAGTACCGCCTGTTTGATGGTATCACATAGAGAAGTTCTACAGCCGTAATTTTTCGAGCAATTACACTTTTTTGCGTCATACATTTTGTGAAAGAATCATAATTTTACTATCGATTGAGACTCAATGTCGTTGCAATGTATAATATACTCAATGGGTATAAGTGCATTCCTGACACGTGCATGCGTGATTTCGGTCGGACTTGCAAACTTTGGTTTTCGCGTCAAACTACGACAGAAACAGATTGAGTTTGAATTACTACAAGTGAAACTTTGGAAAGTTTTGTAATTGTATTCATACAGGTACATTGATGTATCTGCTTAGATTACCGAAAATGCCACCGGAGTTCTCGCAGACGAATCTTATCCAATACAAGTGTATACTATATGGATCTTCTAAAAAGAAGTTAAAAAAAAGTAATAATTTGACTATTAACTGTTTTTTATACATGAAAGTTATAGTGACCCTTATTACAGGTACACTAGAATATTGATTCATTCGGCCCTTCAAATATTTTCGATAAACAATCCTCTCTATTGCAAGTCAATGAATTTTCCACAGTATATGGCAAGGAAATCTGAAAGGAGATGTGTCAGGAGTACAGATTGAGAGTTAAATCATTTACAGCAACGACAAGCACAAGAAGATTGATTTTTTGGGAAAAATTGTCTCGAAACATATTCACATATACGCTATTTCTTGCTCGTATTAATTATATAATATATCAAATTGAATAATAACGAAACCGAAATCAACATGGTAAATAGTAAACTTAATCGCCAATCGATTGCACTGAAATAAATTTGAATCCAACCAGTAATGTAATTAAAACTGAAAAAATAGAGTGCAATTACTTCACATTCTGCTATGGTAAAGATGTATTTTATTCAATGCGATAAAAAGTAAATACATATGCGATAAATCGATGTATGAGATACCTAGTCCTCTTTTCTGGTATTGAGAGAATTTTCAATTATTTATCAGTATTTTAATCGTCAAATTCATCAATAAAATATGATGTACAAAAAATATTAATGTTTCAATATGATCGAATTGTGTGCATGTTAATTATTATCGTGTTTTTTTTCGCGAAACTACAAAGGATAAAAATAAAACAATTGTGTTGCATTGTATCAAAAGTGGATACATATTGCTGGATTAACCAAACGAAGGAGAGGTCATGAAAATATCAATTTCATGGTCTCAACGAACAATTGCCATCCAAATTTTGAACGAACAGCGTGTAATACATTTTCTGCGCGCAGAAACAAACAAGTATATATGGCCATATCTCACGAATGGTATTCATGAGAAAAGTAAATTTGGAAAATTACATTTCGAAACAATGATGAAATTCGATTATGAAAACTCTAACCACGCGTTAAGATTCTGTATGTAATTAAAACTTTTACAGCTTTAATATATTTCGTGGTAAATGTAAAGCTCGCCATTTCGTATGTGTACACTGATTCATTTTTGTGTTCGTGGGATGGCGAAATGTTTATTTTTATTTTTTTATATGCATGAGCGTAATTTTGTAATCATTAAATCGACCCCTAACATGTATCCACCGGAGCAGTTATCAAAATTGTTTATGCCAGTGCTCAAAATATGACTATGACAATGATTTTTTCCTCGTTTTTCCTACAAGAAACGAGAGAGAGAGAGAGGGACAGAGAGATAGAGAGAGAGAGAGAGAGAGAGAGAGAGAGAGAGAGAGAGAGATAAAAAGAGAGAGTGGGCCGGTTGTCGCCAATAACATTTATGGTTCACGAAAAATGGCGCAACAGCAGGGCGAAGCCTGAAATTTTAACAGGCTCTGCGGTAAGTTGGAACACGTGACATTAATGATGATGAGTTAGGGAGCGACATCGAACCGATGAAATAAAATAAAAATCAAACTGTATTCATTAATGTACTCAATAACAACAAAAAATTATTTTTACATTCATATTTATTACGAATACTCTTTTGTTCGAAAATTATACGTAGATGGGTTTATGGCTTTTCCCTTAAAAGTAAAAAATAAAAAGTACTGCCGTTTTATAGTATCATTATACAAGTAGATAAACAGGCAAATCAATTACAGATATAACATTCGTTTTTGAAATCTCACGAAGTTAATGGCTTATTTCAATCGGTTCATTTTTCTGATGTTAATAAGGGACGTTTTTTTTCGTTTTGATGAAAGACACCGCTTGATGAAACACCATGAAGAATTTCTCTGCTTGAACAAAATCAGTTTTATGTAATTACGACAACGTGAAGTGTGTAAAGGGCTGACAAGAAGGTATACACGGAAATTTTAATTATATTAGCAAAACTTCAACATTCTCGTCAAATATATATAATATGAAATTTTGAAGAGTTGGCTGGTCTGCAGATAATTTGGTTAAAGTGAAAATGCGGCTTCGAAGAAGGAATTTTTGAGATTTACATATTATACATATAGGATAAGTTCGAGGAAAGATGGCGACGAAATATTAAATTTAATGCTTTGTTGCAGAGATTTTGCAACAGGAATTCTTGACAACATTTCTGTCACTGAGTTATTGACATAGTTTGACTAGACTAAACTGATGGAATTATTGAATTGTCTGAGCAGCTGAACAGCACCACAACTACATCATAATAAAATTTTCAGCTGAACGTATTATACAAACATAAATCTTTAAAGAAAAATACGATAAAGAAAAACCCATTCTGAAAACGTCAGATTAAAAAGAATCTCAAACAATAATGTATTTTTTAAAGATTTGAATAGTAGTGAAAATCACTTCGGTGTGAAGATGGAAACTTCTTGCGATTGGACTAAAAAAAATGAAGAGAAAGATTCATTTCACGGTTCTTCTCATTCAAAGCTGGCGGACTGTATCCCCCAAGGAAATAATAAATTCGCGATCGAATATTTTTAGTTTTTTTTTTTCCTTTTAATCAATATTAACTTTTTGAAAAACAAAAAAAAACGCACAGCTTATTATACCATCGACGTCAATGTTTTTTTCATTAATATCTCTCTCTAGAGATAGATACTTATAATTTGATATAACAACATAAAAAATTGTTATTCTCATTCTGTTTATCAGATACAATAATGAATGCACTCCAGTATTTTGTATAAAAAGAAATACAAAAAAATGTGGCAGAACGATAGATATTTTTATATCAGATAAAAATAGGGCCGGAAGAATCGAGTACCGGAGTGGTGTACGAGTGAGGGTTCTTCATAATTCGGAATTTCCATTGGTCCTGGTCGAGGTCGTTCTTCGAGATCCTCGACGGGTGTGCAGACGAAATAAACTAGTGAAAAAAAAATGGTGAAAAAAGTCGTATTTTCTCGTAAAAAGAACGCTATAATATAATAGCCGGGCTCTTCTGGTGGTTTTTATTTCTTTCCGATATTTATTCGCAGAAGAGAATTCCGCTGACTCGAATTACCCATAGTCTAAGTACGGATGCAGGTATAGCCCTGGCATGAAATAAATCTGTATACCGATGGATTCCCGATGAGTGATGGCAAAATAAATAGATAAACAAACATTCTTTACTAAATTAAAAAAAAAAAAAAAAACGAGTTCTGATTATATAATTCATGGTATTTCTCGTACGATTTTTGTTTTCCTGGATATCTCAATTTCTCTAGTGACTAGTGCAGCTAATAGCCACCGGAGACATTGAAATACTTGTTTATCAACTAATGCTAATTTGGCATCTACTGTGATAGAGCTGTATTTGTAAAGCAACCAAGGGACTAATTTCTTGCCCACAAGTGAATATAGTTACAGGAACTGCGTTTTTTCTAATACTTCACTAGAGACTTCATTATTCGAAAATTTAAGAAAACATGGGGAAACTAAATGTTTACAAATATATTTACATGAAAATGAATCAATTCTAACAATACATTTTAGTAAAAGTATGAAGTCGATCTTGTAATATATATTTTTATAATCATATATGGTATTGAATTTTTAATTCTATAATAATTTTTGCAAGAGAATATATATATTAAATAATAAAGGTAGTAGTCTCGCCAAAGCGTTTTTCTGCAGTTTTTTTCAATTCCGAGAATACATTCAGGGCTCCATTATGAAATTATGTAAAAAAATTTAGAAGAATTCACCGCTCTGTGTTCGAGATATTGAAAATAAAGAATTGTACAGTTTTACACGTGTTCCCATGGGGAGCATTAAAAATACTCACATTTCACGGTATAACTCTGAAACTTCTGGGACGATTTTTTGGTTTTTTTTGTTTCATTTACATATGACGAAATTTGTCTAAAAAATCAGGAACTTCAACCCTTTAATTTCGGCGAGAGAGCGATATAAAGTATGAGCTCTGCATATATTAGAGATGAGAAAATTGCATGGTTATTTCTCAAACTATAAACTTTATATTAGACATTTTTCCAAACCTTATATGTTTTTAAACTGTTTCCAACAATTAACCAGAAAGTTAAGTTGTGAGGGTGACTGTAGCTAGACTACTATACGTTGAATAGAATCGAAGACATTTCAATATATTATTTATAATACAATAGAATGAGTGTACAGTGGAATCGAATATAAAATTAGTTTGTAAAAACGACCGTAGAATTTTTATAATATGTTGTGATGTTCGTATCGATCACATTACGATGTGCAAATAAATTCGAGTCGTAGAAACCATTATCGTGAGCATGCACTCACGAGCAATTAAATTCGGAACCAACAAATGTTACCTCACGCCTTGGAAACGAATCTTCACTTCTGTACAAATAATCGTTAACTTTTCGTAGTCGACCACATTCATCCACGTTCTTGTTTTTTCATTCAGCCCCACTAGTTTTTTTTTTTTTTTACTGCGTTGAGTGACTCGTTTTTTTTTTATTTTGTGCAGTTTCATGGCTTAGCGAAATACGTTCGTTTCATTTAGTTCTATTTTCAACCCTCCAAGAACGACGAGTGTTCGTTATACGCGCCTGGCGAGGGTCACGTCTCAATTTAACGAGCATGTCAAGTACATTGACAATATTTAAGCGGATAACATGAATATTCAGATTTCACAATTTACTGCTTTAATGTTTTTGCATGTACCAAAAGATATAACTTTTTGATTACTTTATTGAAAATGGTCCATATATTATATACGCAGTTTTTTTCCTCATTTATTGCTTGAGTTTGCACATATTGCATATGAAAAAGGAACGACCAAAATGTGCTAGAACATTTTGTATGATTCACTACCAAGGATATTAAAAACTATGAAAAAAATGACAGAGCTTGAAATTGTTTTTCAAAATATCAGAAAAATAAATGAAGAGAAAGAAAATTTACAAATGAAAGTGTAAACATGGAATTTCCCAATAATCGGGACCAATGCAACTCTGATGAAGTTGAATCAATTGATATTCTTCCATTGACATAAAAAACTGAACAAATGTACGATTGTTCTAGGTGTTCTATTTGGAATTTATACATTCGCTTCTTCGGGACATCTAGCTATGACCATCTCTCCCATACTGACACTATCGGCCAAGTGTTTTTGAATCAATTCGACCTGAAGGTTCTCTCTAAAAACTCATATTTCAACGTTTAGTACAATTAAAATGATTATCCAATTTTTTAGCGTGTACCAGCATAGTGACCGCATCCCCATTATTGATTGAATAGTTGAGATATTTTTAAATAACCTTTTATACTGCTTCTGGCTCATTCATCAATCGACGTTCGATTACATGTTCCTTAAAGAGAGGTAAAGCACATATGAACCTATATTTTTGCGGCTTGCACGTAACATTTCGATCTGGTGTATATGTATAAACGTTCGATCATACAGAAGAAGGATTCAGGGAGCTTTTGGAGTAAAACTTCGGGCTTACGAAAAACGAGGGTAATCCGTTTTCGCGCAGCGCGTTCGATTTTATGCTTTTCCTGTCCTTTTTTAGATCCACCTATTTCCCTCGCGTTCTATATTCGCTGCATTCGGAAATTCACCATGCGGAAAATCTGATTTTCTATAAAACAACCAAGACGACTATACGTTCGTGAGTTGCACCCACGGTAATAAATGGCTTCAAATTCACGATATATTTGACTATAACACACTCGAGTATATGTGATACATTTTTCTACAATGACAAGCCGATATACGAAGTATTTTTAAAATTGTTAAAATACCAAGCAAAGAGTTTTTAGCTGCACCCTCACCATCACAAATACTTTAGTGTTCCATTAGAAATGGGTGGCATTAGAATGGACAGTCGAAATCTTGTTCGAACATATTTTTAATACATTTTTCTCTTCATATCGTCTACAATGCTTTATTTAAAGCCTTTCTCGTCAGTTTTTCTTAAAACTCTGAAGATAACTGTTATCAATTTGAATGTATTTCATTTGTAGAGAAATCGGAGCTTATTTGGGATGACTATGTGCGGCTTATTTCGCATCCCAAATTAGTTTCCTTCCTTCTACTTTGAACTGAAGTTATCACATCGACGAATCGAAACGATTGCTAACGTCAAGTGAAACGGGCTATTTTGAGCCATTTTTATGCAAGAGAATTTGAGCACATGAGGAACTTGATGGCCTGAGCCCACTCGAACCTAAATATAAGTGACGCTTAAATTTCACACTTTAGACTCAAATTGCTATAAATTGCGTCTCGCGTACCGTTGAAGAACTCTCGAGATTGCAAATATCTGCGTTCTCGCATTTACACGGGCTGAACGGGCTCGGGCATGATGCTGAAAATCGATGTTTTCGACCATCAGAATTAAGTACCATTATCAGTTTCGCAAACATTATTTCGCAAACAACGTAATTAGGTAGGAAGGACTAGATAACTCGACAATGAAGAATCGTTAAATTTTTATTCATGTTGGATCAAAAAAGCAAACGGTAGTTTCGTTGAAACTTGGAGTTTCGATACTTTTTTTTTTATAAGTTTTTATTAACACCCGTTTCCCGACGTTCACGTTGCTGTTCCTATGTGTATATATACACAGGAATATAGCCACTCCGGGTTTTATTACTCGACGAACCGGATGTCTTCCGTTAACGAGTTGCTACCACTGACATTAATCCGATATCTGTCCCGGACCCCTGCTCCGCTGTTGGGTTCACGGAGCATATACATCAATATATTTATTGACATATTATATACATTATGGTGAAAATTTGATATTTTTGTACAATATCGTAGGCCCAAGAGGAATGTTATAGTAATTAATTGAAAAGTAATTCTCAAAAACTGGGAATCTTCCAAAAAAATTTTTAAACAAATCCCTTAGAGACACATCGATCTTTTTTCCTAATTTTCGTTGAAATTTATGAAGTCAAATGAACGATTTTTCTTAATGTTACAACAAAAGTAGTTGGAGTTTAATTGTCCAAAATTTTTTTATAATCCCCTCAAGCGACACGAAATTAAAAAAAAAAAAAGTATTCAATAATCAAAAGAGTACTCTACGATTTTCTGGCTCTCTCTCTCTAAAACTTGTTTTTTGCATTTTGTTTTGGTTTTACGTTTGATAGAACATCATGAAAATCAACTGTTTTTGTAAAAACAACCGCTAAATTTTTTCTCGATAAACGCCACATGGTTAATTATTTTTCATTTGATTAGCACATTTTTAATTGATAATTTTTCGGAAGAGACAATGACGACGATATTTATATAATTATGTCGACTTTGTGATTAAATTTTAAATATTCCATTCCTCTATTACTTGAAAATAACAATAATTTAATTTCGTGTGTTTAACTACAAAGTTAAAGAACTACATTTTCGGTTGAGTTCTAGCTGTAAAACATTAAACCGACCACATCTTCGACCACCAATGTATGAACCAGCCGGTTCTCTTTGGCCTGCGTTCAGCGTCTGTCGATGTCTGACTAAACTCAACGCTTTTCTACTGCCAATTCACTCCCAGCATCTATGCTACGTACTTTTTTGGAAGTCTCTTTTGCCTTTCGAATCTTGACTTTTCAGACTTGGTTTTTTATTTTATTCCTCATCTAAATAGCTGTCTGCCTTCATAAAATTCACCTAAAACCGGGCTTTGCCTTTTACGCTCAGCTAAGAAAGCATCAGGTTATTTTCTCTCTTTACGAAATTGCGAATGAAAACGGAAACCGTAGCGCAGTCACAGGGGCGTTTGAATCTCAATGTATGAACACACAATATATGGGCAAATTCAAGGATTTACAGTACAAAATTTTTTTGGTCTTGGAAATATCGTCCGAAGCAAACCTTGTTCAGTAAAAATGCGTAAAGAGAAGTGCGGCTTGACCACACGCGGTTTTCAATGATAAAGTTCCTAATTTCAAAAAGTTTTCGAATAACATAACTGAGAAATTTAAAAAATTTCAAGTGTATTGTATCTTAACGCCGCATGATTGATTTAAATTGAAAAAACAACTTTTACTACCATAATGTATCTTGATAAGTGGGATGTTATTGATCTATTTTTTTACGTTAGATAAAATATAATGTAGTATAATATTTTGAACATAATATTTCTCGGATGCCTGAGCAAAGTCAGAACGAACATCAAATCACCTACTGTCGATTGTTAGAGATCGTTTATAATTGAAAGATGCAAAAAGCTTTCTTAATTATCGTTCCGTTTTCAAACACTGTTGAAGAAAATTGTAGAAATCATCGCGTGTTCCAGATGCGTTACCAATCTGCCAATTATTAGCCGTGTTCGAATTCGCGTGTGAATCCCACATTACGACACTCGCAATGGCAAATTTGGTATCTCGATTATCACACGCGCGTGAGATGGTAAAAATTAGATCTCAACAGGCAGCGTGGGGTGTATAAGCATTTTCTTTTTCTAATAAGTTATTTTTATTTATTCATATTACTGTATTCAATATAATCGACTTATAGATGATTGGAGTTCCGAATTAAAGGTTTCAAAATCTCCTCATCGCTATGGATAAAGAGAAAACTACTTATTTATTCTTTCGACATTTTCGATACTGTTGTGTAAAAATATAGATGATTATTGATAGTAAAGAAGAAAAAAAATGAAAAATAATCGTATTGCGAACGAATTGATCGGGCTGATAAAACTGTGAAAGATAAACGGTTAGGGGTGTCATGAAAAGGAGAAAAAGTCACAGTGAGAAAAACGGAGTTCTTCAACACTACGAGCACTCGAGTTGCATTCGATATCGCGACAAAGTGTCAATGATTTTAATCTCGTGAGGAAGAAAGAACTGTGATCGTCTGAGAGAAGGAGAAAGAATTGAAAACCCACATGTTGTCGAGATAGTGAGTTAGTCGTGATGCGTGAAACGACGAGAGCAAAGCGGAGCTCGGGGGTTGGGCTGTATGTTCCTGGCTGGTTGTGAACGTGCAATTTTGTAGATGGTGCTCATAGCAAAAGTTACATACATATATAAGCCGGAAGGTAAAAGGGCAGGCATGCGAGAACATGTGAAAAAGAAAGAATTTCGTGAAAACGAGAGCCAGCGAGGTGAGATAGAGATAGCGAAAGATAACGCCACCAATTTCTATTGTGAGAACGTATAATGGGGCTTTCACACGGAAATGTAACGTTCTCGTCCGGAAAAACTAGAAAATAATGGGGAGCCTCTTCCTACGGGAGAGAGAAATCCCTTGACGAGAGAAAAGCAGGATCGTCGATGAGTTTTCTCTTTCGATTTGATATTTTCCCCTTTTTTCTGCCCATCTCTTTTTTTCTCTTTCCATGCCGCAGGACGTGTCCCATTTTATCTGCGAAACATTGTTTGACTCTGTTTCATTGTCTGCCTGTATAAATGTCGGCGTGTGGTCATTAATTTTCTATTCGTTATTCTTGTTTTCTGATCAAAATCTCGATGAGAAAGTAGCTTTCTCTACGATTATTTTTCTGAAATATTAATCAACGCGAGACAAACGACCTTCGATTGGTTTGGGTAAATAAAAGAAAACTCCATTGAGGATAACAGATTCTCTTTAAAAGCTCTGTATTGTTTTTGTTGCCACAGTCAATACCACAAATTCTAATTCTTATTGTATAGTGATAGACAGTAAAAACTTAATTTGTGTTGTTAAACCTCATTGGTCACTCGGGCTCTAAATAACCCACGCTAGGGTGAACTTTTTTATTGTCCTCGAGCAAGCGTCATTCATAAAGTGTTTTTGAAATTAAATGAAAGCATTTGAACTGCCTGTGCAATGAATAGGAACCGCCACTGAAAAATTCAAAAACTTTGTCTACATTTTCAATAAAATCAGAATAAAAAATGAATAATTTTATCCCTTTCATTAAACTGGCGAAGCCTTCTCTTCAAGCATTGTTACTGTCTATATTTTTCATTTTAACATGTTGCAAAATCATCCAACGCTCAAAATTTCAAGCATGGAATCAAATTTGTAAGCAATTTTACATTTGCTTCATTTATAAGAATGATAATTATCCGTGCCAGCATAAATTTTGTACTTTTTTACAGCTTTTCTACATACGCCACACGCTTTTCCACACACAGTGAAAAAAAACGGACATAGATGGTTCGAGAGACCTGTAAGACTTTTGTGTACAAAGGAACGAATGAAGGAAGGTATAAAACTTTGAAAACTCTCATGAAGAATAAATACAGTCTTTCAAGCAAGATCGACAGTAATCGATATGTAGATGCAAACTGAAAATCTAAACGATAAAATTCTGAATTTTTTTTTTGCTTTTATTGGATTTCTTTCCTGCTACGTCGATAACAAGGAACGACAAGTTTTTAGAATTAATTTACGATAAAAAAAGCTCATCTTCTCATTATTTTCCAATAGTGAATTAAATCGAATAAAGTTATCTCTATGAAAACTGGTAAAACATTTGGACTTCCAGGCTTCTAATGATAACGATGAAAAATAAATATTAAAAAAAATTACTGCGGCCGCATACCTCCGTTGTACCATGTCGTCCCTCTGTGGCTTTCCATCAAAAACATTGTAATTTTTCTTTTATATTCTATTGAAAATGACGAAAACATTGAAGTTTTTGGTTGTATTCCAGATGATAAATTACTATGTTTTTGCGAAAAGCCCTTAGAGAAACGACATGGTACCATGGCGCTATAATGCCACAGCAATTTTTGGTATATTATTCTCACCGTGTAGTTTAATTCAACGAACTTCTGTCAATCGAAAATCAACATATTTCGAACAAAATAAAAATACTCATTCGTGTTTCAATGACTGCGTTCAAAGGTAGACTAATTGTGGAATATGTATTCATTTTGTTCGTTTCATCGAATTTCAAAAGAATCAGAAACAAATGATGAAATATAAACGTATCGTGTTGCGGTTGACAACAGGACAAAAATAATTTCAAATCCTTTAGTGATAAATTTCTTTAGCATACAAATAATTTAAACAATATACGAAAGCACGTTTTTTTAGGAAACCGAAATATAAAAAAGAGGACAAAAGGTATTCTGCAGCGAATGATCATCCCTCAAACAGTTTCACCAGCGTCTGGAAAAGTGTTGGTCAACTTTGATAATTAATAACTCATCAAGAGTCTCATGAAAAAACGCCATTGAACTTTTCCATTCGAAATTTCGTCTGAAACTTGAGCCTGAGAAGATGACCAACCGAAAAGGGACACCCTGTAAAAACTAAAGTAAGGAGCAGGAAAAATCTATGTGTACACATCGTAAACTTGTGAAACTCCAAGAAAAGTAACAATGCCACGAAAACCACCTGCGCTTGTGGTAACAACTTATCAACTCGGCAGTCTCGCTACAGGAAGAAATGTGATAAACAGAAAATGGGGTGTTTCTTGAATTCTCGGCAATCGATCATAGAGTAACACACGCACATCAGCTGAACGGATATATGGGCATTTCGAGGTTCGATGGTCTCTTTCTCGATGAATTTCATTCATCGATTCATCATCATTATCACGCACAAATTCAAGAATCTTTCATTTTATTAAAAAAAAAAATATATATATATACATATTGTCATTTGTTGAAACACTTCCTATTTCTTTTCGCTGACTTATGGGATTTTAGAAACCATATTGAAAGATCAGTAGTACGTTCACTCGGAAATTTTCTTGTATGCGTGAACAAAAGAAAGATATAGAGCAATTGCGTCAATTTGTATTTTCAAAGAAAAGCCCGAAACGGTCTTTATGTTACTGGTGTTCCTAGAGACTTGTTTGAAAATTGCCGAGGGAATATCAACTTTAAACGTAGCAGCAGGAGGTTCTATGCATATGAATATATATATTTAAAACGCTTATTGTGCTGTAACGTTTCAAACACAGTGTGAAATACGAGCGAGAGAGAAAATTACTCTCGGTGGAGAAAACAAGTCGTTGACTTTTGTTCCTCAGAAATTGGCTTCGGTTACTTCGAGCTCGAAAACTTGCTAACATGTATAAGGTGAGACGAATAAGCTCATGAAAATTAAACGGCGGCTTTGAACATTGCCGTCTGGTTATGGAATTACAAATTAAATTTAGGCCACATTGCATTTCATGAAAAAGTTGATAGCAGGGAGTAAACAATTGATTTAATAAAATGATGAATCGTTCACGGTAAACATCGTGCCATTACTTATTTGAAATATTTTGAGAGTATTCTTCATTAATGAAGCTCGTCACCGGTGTCAGCTGGACGAGAATTTAATCCATACAAACCGATAAAAGGTATGAAAGAATATGGTTTTATAAATTCCTTTGATCTCAGTGACTGAGTTTGACGGATCGATGGTACACACATGTAACTGATTGCACCTTTTATATAACGAGTCACCTTGTATGCAAAATATTCGTAACGATTTAAAAGCGTTTCGACGTGTTCAGTTTGCGACCCCTTTTGGTCGCCATGCCAGTGTGAATCTAACTTGGAATAACCTAGAGATGTATTTTTTTTTTCGCAGTTTCATATTTGCATGAAATAGATTTTTAAAAACGACGCTACAGTTAAAAAAGTATATATACCAACATTTCGATGCAAAGCTGATCCTTTTCGACATGCCATTTTCATCCCAACAAGAAAAATCAAAAATAAAGCTAGTGGTATATCAAACTAATTTGAAGAGACTCAAATTATTTTTAGATCGAAGTATTGTAACTTTTTTTAAAGAAAAAACAGCATTTTTTTCTCTTTTAGAGGTCAATGGTCTTTACAAAAATTTCAATTTAAATTACTTACAGTGTATCATTACACCTTTCGGGTCTACCGCCGCAGGGAATTTTAGATCGAAAAGCAGAAAAAAAAACGGATCGAAAAGCGGAGTTTAATAGTATATTACACGACAAGGGCAGAAAGTTTGAGATTCCTGCACTGCGCATCATGATGCCCGAGGCGAAGCCGAGGGCCATCATGTTGCGCAGTTCAGGGCTCTCAAACTTCTGCCCGTGTTGTGTATACTATTTTTCTTCATGCCCGGTCGAAAGTACGCTGGATTCGCGATATATTCACGATAAATTCATGTATTTGATGCTTCGCGGCACGAGCGTAGCGAGTGCCGACTAGTATTTGATGCCTGCCCCGACATTTGCGGCACGAGCGAAGCGAGTGCCAGCTGGTCGGGGGCAGGCATCAAATACAAAAGAAATACAAATACAAATACAAAAATGATAACTGATTCATTTTTTCAAGTTTTAAGTTGTTAATAACAACACAAGTAGGGAAAAAATGGGCCCTTGGGGCAAAGCGGAGTAGCCAAAATTTTATATTTTTGGGCAAAATGGGCTCTCCACTAATAAAAGAAATTTATTGAATCAACTATATTTTCGTGAAATCAAATAATCCTGCGGTCACGGGCGGCGAACAAAATATTCTGTTCATCCAACAAAGATTCCATTGTTCCAACCACTTAATTTGTTGGCTGGAATAAATATCGCTCACTACGACAATATTATTGTTGCATCAACAAATTTTATTTTTTCCGCCACAATTTGTTGACTCCACAAATTTCTTTTCCCAGTGTCCTAAACATGAAGGGAGTTCGAATTTTCATAATATACACAATAAGTTCGACAAATCATTTTTGGGATACAAAAGTATCGTCAAGGTCGCGTGTAAACGGATACATCTAGCTTAATTTCTTAAGGGGCCCATTTTGCCCCATGTTCCTCTATATTATAATATAAAAAAAATATATATATATATATCAACGCAGCTTTGACGTTAACCAAAAAATGGTTAGAGACAAGTCACTGGCGGTAGTCGTGACAGGGGTGCAGGAAAAAAAAATTTCGGCCCGCACAGAGGGCGATCGTGTTTTTTTTTTATCAATGCAGGAATGTCGAACTTTCTGCCTCGAAATCGATGCCGAAAGTGCGTACTTTCGACCGAGGTATGAAGAAAAAAGATTTTATACATCAACTGTGTATGAAAATTTCGACGATTTCATAGAAATAATTTAATATGGTATTTCATTACAGAAAAAAACCGAAACAACATTTTAAATATGAATCCCGTTGAGTTTTATTATTATTATTATTATTATTATATAAAGGAAATACCGTGTGTATAAAATTGCAGTTAGCTTTATTCAACCTTTGATGATATTAATACGCTTTTAAAAAATGTCTTTGTATTATAGGTCAAACTCATGGAGCTCAGAACTGTAATAAAATATATTATTTTTCTAGCTCCTGGTAGGTGGTAACGAGGTGGCACTGGAGAGGAAACAAAAAGGATCATGAACAGTCTGCAAAAGTAATTTCGACGTACTGGGACGCGAGAGGAAAAGGAGAGCAAAGGGGATTTGTCGAGCATCCACTGCAATATGCAGTAGTTTCTAGAAACATCGGCGAACTATCCCTTAGGCTTTTGTAATCTGACGAAAGGACGAGTATCAGAGCCTCGGGTAATATTCATGAGTGACCAGAATGACGGAAGCTCTTGAGTAATCGTTGAACAACGCATCGAAAACGTTGTCCAAAGTGAGATTACCATCGTAAAAGCAAGAGCATGCGGTGTTAGCGCTCTCTCTCTCTCTCGCTCCCTCCCTTTCTTTAACTGTATATGTCCTTCATGCTTGCAGAACTTCCGGTCCATCGAACGAAAACCAATCGCCAAAGAGGCGTTCGGGAAACGGGTTAAAAATTTTGTGCAAGTTTCATGTAACTTTCAATTCGCTTTGCCACGTACCAAAGGTCGATATTAATATCTGAATATTCATACAGTTGAATAGTTTAGATGGAGAACCCTATTAATTCGGTGCTTTGATTGTGTAGGGCTTGTTTGAAGAGGATTTTTCGTTTCTCTGCAAATATTCGATTTTGTTATCAATCGAACCAGACGTAGCTGCAATTAATCAACACAGTTCATTCAGAAATGTGTTAAATTATTCGTAACTCACTCTTGGCGATATAAAGAGGAATATATCTGACAATTTTAGTAACGAATCAAGTTTTTATTTACAGCAACTTATTTTTGTAAAAGATGTTTTTCCAAAAAAAGGAATCATCATTCAAAGTAAATAATTCGATAAAATAATCCTAATTTAAAAAAGGTTTCCTCTCTGATTAAACAGCGCACTATGTGTTTAGCGCACCGGCTAAAACTTTGAGGTCTACATTTTGTTCAAGTTGGTGATACCCGTTTAATTATCGTACCAAGAATTCCCGATCAATCGAGTGGTTTTTTTTTTTTTTTTTTCATTAAGAGCCGTATACGTACCAGAAACATCAAAAAGCACAATAATGACTCTTTCTCCTCTACACAGCGAAAATGGAGAAACTTTATAAAAGTTCCCTTACGTTCCGCGTCGGAATTTCTGTCTGCGTCCATGAAAGGACGATCTTTTTTGCTTTATCTATGAGAAGGATTTTTCCTTCAAAAACTTGGGACTCGTTAAAAATATTAGAGAGGTTCCTTGAAGATCAAACCAAAGCTGTACGCTCTATAAAACCAGTCTAATTAGTATTCAGAAGGAAAATAAATAAATTATCGAGTCGGTTTTTTTCAGGAGTAAAGCATCAAAGTATTTTCCAACTGAAATAAAATGTTATAATCGATGTATTTTTTATCAATAATTTAAGAATTTTCGAATATAGTTTTTGAAATCTTCTTATTTTTATAATACTTTCCCGTTGCAACACGTACACAGAGAGAATTTCATGCGAGAATATCCTGTTTCTATAAAGCCATGGGACTATGATAGTTATTGAAAAAAGATTCACAATGATCACGAAATTATATCATTTCTTTATATTTTTGATATTTATTATTTTATTGAACCGATATAATCCTAGTTATGTCTAAATGTTCCGCCAAATCACGTTGAATATGTATTCTGATTATGTAGGACGATTTTGCTAAGACATTTGCATTGATTCTTGAAAAATGTTACGAATAAGTACAAGAGCGACTGGAAAGCGAATTTCTGAGTCTTGATGACTTGTTGGAACGATCGTCGACGTACGACGAGATGCAAGGTATGCACATTTCAACAACTCATTCACGAAACGCTTGTTTCCATGTGCTTCACTCATCTCATAAGAATGGAGACTATTCTCCTTGTTTTGAATCACTTTTAACCGAGTTTTCGGCATTCTCTTCTTCATCTTCTTCTCTTTTGCCTCTTGTTCTCTCCCTCTCTCTCTCTCTCTCTCTTCCTATCAATCTTTCTCTCGGTTTCTTACTGCCTCGCGGTGTTTTCGAAATCTCTTGGTCGTTATTTTGTAGTACAGGTACACTCTCTTCTAGCCACGATATAGAGCCCGTTTCAAGCCTTTGGGCCGGATAACCACGTCAAGATATAGACACATACCAATTCAACTAGATAAGCTAACAGTGTGATGGTCTATTCGAGGTTTCGACTCTCCGGAGACGATGAAGTAGAGAGAACGATGCTGCTCGGTTCGACTAAACTCCCAAGAATCTGGACTCTACGAACTATCCGACCGCAAGAAGGAAAGAGAGAGAGACAGAGAGAGGGAGAGAGAGAGAGAAAGAGAAGGAAGTACTCCAAAAACTGTTTTCCCTAAACTGAGCCACTGCAAGTTCTCAAGCCACCTTACAACCCGTATCTATAGAAACATGTGAGCATAAAACAGAATCAAAGATAGTTTGACTAAGTATCGATGAATCCGAATCGTGAATCGTCTGAATGTTGTTCAAGCTTTATATAAGGACACGGGTTCCAAGGGCTACTAGAGAAGTCGTTCACGATGAAAAACTGCCTGCAAGAGCACATTTACCAATGTTCGAGATCAATAAGCCGCCAATAAATAAAAAAAAGTAGATATTTAATCGTATTCGAAGATCGTAACTTCCGATGCTATAAATTAAGTGATAACGTGAAAGGTTATTTCACCGATAATCGTCAGATTGAACAAGACAGATCGTTAACTTGAGAGCAAATTGTATATGACACCAATAAATGTTACGTTGAACATAAATTTCCAAGGGAATATCATCGTTGGTAGGAAAATCGACGCTGAACTTGGGCAATATAACTTGAAGTTATCGGTCATACAGACAAAGAATTACGGAGGGTGGTTGAAATACATTCTCATCATACGTTTGCACAATCACATATGCACACAGACATAGTGAGTAATAAACCGGAACTGAGTGAGAGAGATTAAATGGACTCTTATCCAAAATTTCGCTGTTGGAGCTGTATCAAGTTTCGACGATTAGACTAAGAGGAAGTTTCTAGCAGTATCTCATTGCATATATACACTGCTGTGCAAATAAGCAGCTATATGCATCAATATGACTCCCGTTCGAAGTCTATACAATAACTATACATAATTAACATACCTCTAGGACCTCATAACTTTGAGCGCCTGATGAATCCATGTATGAGAAACTTCTGATACAAATAAGAGCAAGCAGAGGTCGTCCTATTGTTAAATTCCGACCTGAGGGCGGGAAGAGTGGATTGCTGCGATCTCGTTGAGCAACGTTTTCACTATATCCATGAGCCCATTGGCTTCATGCTACGATTATTATTATTATTATGAAAATATATTAAGCATTGGACACGAAAGTAGAGTATGCAGTACCACATAAAAGGTGTTCCCAGGTTTTTGTCAAAAGACTCATTTTAGTATAACGTTCCATTTTCAACATTAATCAGTACTCATAATCCGTGGTTCGGAACCCACGTAAAAATGTAGGTCCGGGTAGAGGCAAAAAAAAATTGAGGAAAAGCAAAAACCAGAGTGGAAAAAGCACGAAAGAGGGAATAATAGAAATATGTAAAAACCCGAAAAGGATGTGCATCTAAAACTCCTACCTACCTACCTACCTATAGTACTCATAGCTAAGAGCTAAGCTAAGAGAATAATAAATGAAATAAATGTTGCATTCAAGGATTAACGAAATGCCTTAAATCGAACGAATTTGGATTTTGAAATAATTTCCAGTGTTTTCTAACAATATTAATATTATTCTGAAAAGTTCTGCAAACTGAATGGATCGAGGCATCAATTTTTTGTTGTTTCGGAACGTATCTTCGTTTAGGAATATACCAAAAATAAGTCGAAAATTACTGCAACTCGGTTTTTTTCCTCAATTGTAAGAAAATACATTCAAGTCATTAAACAAATAATAAAAAATTTATGAATAAAATCGAAAGAGATATGAAAGCTCCAGTAATCCTTCAATTATATTTCGCTTATTTTCAACCCAATGTAACGTCGAGAACAAAGAAATGTTGGGTTCTGCATTCATTTGTTTTTTACAGAGTTATAGATCATTGAAGATTAAAGTATGAAAACTAATCCAAAATTCGTATCGCATGACCTGGTCGATATGAAATTTGAATGTTACAAAAAATGAGGTTACATCGTTAAAAAAAAAAATAGAAAAATTTCAACAATTTAAAATTGGAAAATTTAAGCGGTAACGGATTCGGAGTGGGATGCTCTATATACCAGGCTCAGTTTCGACGTACTATAGTGTTTCGTAGGAGCTGGCAAAATTTCAAATCGATCTGAATAGTCCTGGTCGAAATATCGTGCCAAATATAGCGGAAAACACAATTTCGAGAAAATCTCATTGAAAAGTTTTCTTGAAGGTGTCCAGCATGAAAACTGCACTACTTGTTTCGGAATTCGCTAGGACTGGGGAAGGAAGTTTGTAAAAGAGAAACTTTAAGAAGAGCATCGGTAGAGTCCCAAATCCAGACAGTCTCGTTTTAATTTCAAACTTTCCTGGTTGTTAATTGAATTAAAACAACTATAATAGGAGTTTGGATTCTTTATTGAAAAAAAAAATTAAAATAAATTTAAACTGATAAATAATAACGTTCCGGAGAAATGAAAATTTTAATGAATTTAAATTCTTTGAAAAAAAAAAAAAAATGGTTCATATAACAAGTAAGTGCTGAATTCATGGCAACATTTCTTCTTCAAGTTCGCATCTTACGAGTCGGACGATTTTTTAACATTCAGGCATATCTGGACGAAGCTGTTTTCGTTTCTTCTTTTATTCTTACGGTCGCTCTTTTGATTTATCCTCACTTCGCGAGTGAGAAAAAACAAAACGTAGAGAATGGAAATAAAGGTAGAAAGAGTCTAGGGACTTTTCTTGGCAGAGGCTCCGCCAACTTGGCGAAAATTGAATAGATAGTGCAAGTTCGTGAACACAGAGTAAAATAAGAAGAAGAAGAAGAAATAGAGAAAAAAGAAAGAGCGAGAGAGAGAGAGAGAGAGAGAGGGAAGTATGAGAGGATTTGCAGAATGGCATCCAACGGTTTCTAGGAGAGTTGGTCGGTGCCAAGTTTTCCTGCACTCTGAACGAGTAAGAAGGTTTGATCGTCGTCGACTGTGGGACACAAAACGACAGGCGAAGTATCGGGCAAATTCACAAAACGCGTGGAAAACGAGACCAAGAGATAGCCCTCGGTCGGCCTCACCCTTCTGCTTGTTCGTCGTCGTTCACGAAACCCAACAACTCTTTCGTTCATGTTCTCGTTTCGTTGCGTCCAACGATTCTCTTGGGATTTCAACAGAGCGAGAGGAGAGGTTATTAGGATAGATAACTCCTCGACAATTCGGTTCAAAAGTCTCTCGAACATCGAATCTGCACACGGTGCCAACCCCGTAAATTACGATCGAACAATTTTCCAACAATTTCATCCTCTTATATAACAATCTCTCGAAGAATCCTTATAATATCATTATGTCTGTTCATTCGTTCGTCCCTCTGTCACAAGGTAATAAATCTTAAACCTTTAAGATTATCGAAAATGATATTTGATATGCAAATGGATTCTATAAACTCAAACACAGACTTAACGCGAAAATTAATTTTTTTCATGATTTTTTACGTTTCAATATTCGAATCTCTGAATTAAAATAACTCTAAGTTGCTTAATGGTGAACCATCGGCTATTTGAAAATAATACAATGAAAACTTTTCTACTGAATAATGGATCATCGACATTTTTGCTATTGATCGATACGGTTTAACGGATGTTGAAAGTTCCACGCGCATTCGTTAATCTCTATCTATATAAAACTCAACTGGAAAATTGTGTTTGGCCGCTTTCAACGCTGAAACCACTAAACCAATTTTGATAAATCTTTCACAGGAATGAAGCTCATGAATCAGAATAGGTTGTAGGCCGTATTATATTCCGATAAATTGTTTATTCAGGGAAGGCCAAACGAAAAGTTCAATTTTTCACCATTTTTTTTTTACTTTAAAATTTCTACTGTTATTAAAAAAAAAAAACTATAAACGAAAAATACTAATTACAAATTTGAAGATAACTCCGCAATGAAGAGAACGTGCGGTGGCTGGGGCGCCAGCTTCGAATGGAACAAAAGATACAGTAATTTTCGTGAATTTGTTAAAATCCCAAAATTTTGTAGATTTCCATTTTTTAGTACACAACTAGGTGTCTAGGTTTCCAAATGAAAAACTTGACGAAACCAGCTTCGGATACTTTTCGTAAGGAATTCGATCATCTACAAAATCTCGGCCATTTTTTGTTTTATATTCTACAGTTGACTACTCAATAGCGAAACAAATCGAATTATCTAAAAAAATAAAATATTTACTACTGTTTTTAATTTTGAAATATAATTTCTTTCGAATCCCCAGTAAATTGCGACTTGATTGTTGATAAATTCAACAAATAAAATCACAGAAAATAGTAAATACTATTTTTTAGTTACTTTAAACAATCGATACTCAAATTCGTAAACAAAATCTAAAAATTTCGTCAAAGTGATGGTAATAATACAAAAATGCCCTGAAATTTCAATATCGGATGTAAGTGAACTTTGAATAATTGATGCGAATAAACTTCGTTTTATTCAACGATTTATCGACACCCAGTAAAGTCTCTCATGTTTTTAATACTTGTCATTGGTGGCGCCACATGCCAGACACTTTTCGAGATAAAATCTTTGTCCCCAAAGCTGGATAGTAAGATCTCATGAATTTCGATCAGCTCGTTTATAAATTTTTCCGATTTATGAATCGAACAAATTTGACTATAATTTTCGACAAGGTCATTTTTTTCAAGTATTACATCAGAATATTATTTCTTTTTCTAGTTTTATTTAAAAATTGAAGATTTCCTTCAAATTAAATTTCATTTAATTGTACTATTTATTTATATTATTTTTAGATTTTTAGATTGTCATTGTAATAATTTGTTGGGTTGTTGCTTTTCGTTTAGCACGAAATATGAAGAAATATTTGAAAAGGCTTCAGATTTGCTATTGGAAAGATAACAAATTAACTGTCGCCCACGAATAGAGTGTTAATTCTGAGAATTTCCCAGAAGTAAATATTAATCATAATAAGGATAAAGAAATTCGTGTCGCATTAAATGATGTACTATTCAACAACACTCATTTACATCGTTTTTCCATACATTTGTACACGTTGAACAACAAGAAGCGTGATTGAACAATTTCAAACGCAGCCTGGGAAAGGTTCGACTCGATTTTTTCTCAGCACGAATTGAATCTTTCGATTCATATCTTCGTCATAAATGGATTTGCATCTTTCGTAATTGATTCTTCTTCTCACTTGAGTCGGTTTTTCATAGAATCTGCACCGTCTGTATTGATCCAACAGTCCTTCACGTCCCAATATTCTATTTAACACTCGACAAGCTCCTTCAATGTCATTATTGTTAACAAAGACTGTTCTTGAGAAGAAATATGTGTGCCTGAAACCCATCTAAAATAATGAATTTCATAAATTTCAATTATATTTATTCTACAATGCTTGTCCATGCTTTCTATGCATGTATTTTTCGTGTCAAATTTTGTCAACATTTTCATATAGAAGTTCATAATCTATTATTTAAATAAACCTCGTATTTATTTTCCTAACAAGATTTTTCAATCTTTCCTGTTTATAGAAAAAATAACCCTTTGGCTGCATAGTGCAAATCTGTGCCACTAATTTTGCATTTTTCTAGATTTTCTAGAAAACTTCCCACAAATGAGATTATGTTTTTAATGATAAACGTCAATGGGGAAACATTGGAATATTGGAATTGAAGCTTGTATACTTGCAAGCAACAAATACCCCATTAAAGAAAATTCCCGCGACAATGAATCGTGCTTCATTTATGAAATTTGAAACAATTGAATAACAAACATTGCATTTGCACTGTGCGTTTCATCAATGTAAGAATTATTCAGTTCCACAATACAGCTGGCGAAAAATTACTATAGTTATCAGAATAAAATGGTTGGATAAAAAAATATTCTATAGATATTAATTACGAAAAAATGTAATAGATGATAATTACGAAATATCCGTCGTAATCTAGGATACAATATTCCCGGATACTTTTTTGGAGCAACGGTAGTTGTCGGTCTCAATTTTGAGGTTAGAAAAGTGCCATCGGGTTTTGAAGTTTCAGACATCAATTATTGATTTCGAGCAATGTACTAGAAGAATAATAAATTGAACCTTACATCGATGTGCTGTAGCGTCCGTTCCTACGGACAATATTTCGGGCTAATTCGCCGATGTAGTCCAACGGCAACAATATTTGGATTTCACTTTTCGATAATCGAGACGACGATAGACCGGGGGGTTGTTCGTTGTAGTGGCGCTTTTTCTTTGCGGTCAACTAGTGAAGATTTATGTTTATCCTAGAGAATTCAGTTCAGTGGAGCCTGCAGATTCTTCGCATACACATCACTCTTTTACAGTCCTTCAGTCTCGCGGTCGGTAAAAATGCTAATGCACGTTTTTCTCAGAGAAGCTTGATATTTCGAGCAAAATAAAAGTTACACGTTGTTTTCTTTTCGTCAGAGAACAATGTGTAACTTATATTTTTCTCGAAATATCAAGGATGTCTGAGAAAAACGTGTATCTACTTTGTAGCTACCTCTCTCGCACTCATGCAAGTAACAGCTACCGAAATAGTAATTCTACCCCAAAAAACCCTATGAAAAAGCACTATCCCCGAAAAGCTCCACTTACATAAAACAATGTACGATACAACTCAACCAAATAAAAAGTAGATTTAGGTTAACTGTGTTGCAAAAGATGTCCAAAAAGAATTTCTACCTTATCATCTCTATCCCATTTCTTATATGCCCTTACAAGACTACCACAAAAATGTAGTGATGACATAAAAAAGAAATCTACAAATTGTAAAAGTGCAAGGTTCCCATATAAAATAATTATTTATGAAAGATATTTTCATATGAAAAAAAAAGTAACTTCTTCACCGTGATCAGAAGGCGAGAGTGACTATTGGCAATATAGGAAAATAATTATCATACTTTACCGACTGCCCTTGTTGTACCTCTTCAAGAAGACTGGACGTTTGAATCCAGAAAAAAATCTCGGTACTCAGCCGGTAAGCGATTGTACTGTTGACATATTATCGACGTCTTCTTCATTAGATCCAAAAGAGCTCGTTTCGTTTACAACTTTCCAAAATCTATGAAGTCTTCAAATTACGCTCGTCATCAATGGTCAAAACGTTTTTACGCTCGTTAAAGAAAAGAACAACAAATATTAACGACCTGCATAACTGGTTTTCAGGTTCTGAAAACATCGTTTGGGTTTTAGGATTTTCAAGCACAATGAAATCAATTTTTTCTGGATTGCGTTCTTTTGGACAATTAAAATTGACAATTATCCAAAACAATCCAGTTTCTTATATTCGAGAATGTAATTGGCACGTAATTTTGAACATTTGTACAAATATTCTCCATATGTATGAGTATGGGATGTTTGCAAGGAAGAATCCAAAAAATACAGAGATCGAAAAAATAAAAACAAATTGACCGAAATTCAATCAAAAGATTTCAGCATTTCATTAACAAATCGTATTAATTATTAAATTATTATTAAACAAAAGTTTAATGGTTATTTTTATCAATTCATGAAAGTGGCCAAGTTTTCTCAGTCACCATAATTGAAAGTCGTAGTTCGAGCTACCGGAATTTTACTTAAAAAAAAAAATCAAGATTTCAATTCAATATTGATCACCCCACCAGCTCATAGACTTTTGTGCCTCAATCGAAAGTCAAATTCTCTTTTTATCGATAGACCTGTAATTTAAAAATAAATAAAAAAAACTTTGTACGTACAGTTCCAAATAGTAAGGGTTCACTTGTTATATATCGATCGTCAGTTTCATCTGTTGATAAAGACAATTACTGTCCGATAATCTTTGAGCGAAAAACATCAGATTCATTATAAATGCGAATCACTCCAGAAATACGAAAATGAACGAAACAGATAATTTTTTTTCCGAAGCAAAGCTAAATTTTTACGAAGCTTTTCATTTATTGTTTTTTTTTTTTATATTTTAAGGTTGAGTTACTGTACTGCATGCTAGTCAAATAAGTACTTTATTTTTACAACATTTTTTTTCCCAGTTTGATGAACAATTTGAACGTAGAGAGAATGGATTTGTATGACAGCATGTTTATGAACCTAAAAAAAATATTAATAACGATAGATTTGCGGAACCATTCATTGTTACATGCAAATTTTCCAGCTGGCACATTTTCATGGAGGTTTTTCTAAGGATAATCCATATTTTTCAACCGATTTTGTGCATCATATCTTATATTCTTCCTCAAGAGATCCTCTCCGAATCAACCACATGTATGCTCGTTCGGTAATGACAGCAATGGGTTTGTAAAAAAAAAAAAATTCCTTGATTACATTGGCTGCGGCATTAAAACGATCGAACTTGGAATAAATTTGTATGGTGAATTCGTATTGAATCTTTCGAAGTAAAGAATAAAACGTAGTACATTATAATGAGTTGCAAAAATAGGGATTATTCATCACAAAGTTTCTGATAAAAATGCGTCACCATGGAAATTTGCATTCTCAGTTGGTACTTTCCCAAAACTGATCCGCGTAATAAACTTAACATAAACAATTACGAAAATTTACCACTCGTTTGACTAGCATGCAGTAGAGTACCTTTTCAGACAATAATTATTTCAAAAAAAATTCCTACCAAATCTATCAACCGTCGTTTTCTCACTCTTAGAACATTGTTACTCGGAATTTTCTGTTATGCTTCGGCACAAAATGAAAGAACTAAAGAAAATACTTTAAATTTGAATTGCTGTCGTTGCATCTACTTTAGAAAATATCTAGCAGGAAAATATCGATGGGATTGGAAAAATGGAATGAAGGCAGTAGCAGTATAATCCATCCTCACATAGGCCCACCACAAAGTACAAGTAATCTTATTCCCCTTTTCTATGATCGATGTCTACTTTTTTTGGGGGGAGATTCAATAGTCTGTACATAGCTTGTAAAACACGGTTTTCCGTCACATTTTCTGCAAATCTGGCTGCCAATGATATTCGTAACACCACACTATATTATTATACACTTCGAAACCTTTGTTAATTCCTTTCCTCCCTTCCTTTTTTTCTAAATACGAATTTAATTTTTTTTCATCCCCTTGAGTTCGTTTTTTTCGATTCTGTTTTTTTTTTTTTTTTTTTTTTTTTTTCAAATTATCGTCGTATACATACACAGTGATAGTTAATATACATCGTGTCGCTCGACAACATTAACTTCGACATCGACTACACCTTTTGCACGCCCCTTAATTTTTTCCACCCCGCTCTTTCGTACGTAGAGTGTATTATTTTGGTTTCTTTTGGTAGTCTTCATTGTTTGGTACGTTATATAGATTATTGTTGTTTATAATTATCTTTAGGCATAATTAGTTACATACGTTACAATACATACATACAAGTTGCCCGACCACCGGAAACGATTGTAGGTGTTTCTATTTCCCCCACAATTTCGACTTATTCGTGTATCTATATTTTTAATTTTTTGTTTTAATTAGAAAAACGATGTTTTTTTTATCTCACTAGTACTACAAATAAAACTAAATTGTTTTTTTTTTAATTCGAATAATGCGAAAAAAATAAGATGAAAGACATGACCGAAGTCAGTTATTTGAAGGGCGAAGATATTTTAATCGAATATAAAATCAACACCATTCAGGGACCTTCACTATCGAAAACTTTTTTGAATCTAGACTCTCATAAACATACCGTTGGATTTTCGTTATGAACTTCAAGTTCTTTGGATCGTTACCGACTTTTTTTTTATAAAAAACGATTGGCCCCGCTGCGGAGAGGCTTGAAACTTAAAACGAAACGTCGCTTTCCAAGACCGTGGATCACTAGCATCTACCATCAGGTGTTATTTTTTTTTTTTTTTTTTTTTTTTGGCACCATCCATTCCTAACAAACAAAATCAGTCTGGTTGCAGAAAAGATTAATCAAAATTTATGCCCGTTGCACGCCAAGAAGGTCCCAAAAAACTTGTCTTTTCGTTAAAAAAAAAATTCTCGTAGTCTCACCTGCATTTTTGTCACTTTTTCATATCCATGTAAGACAATTATCAACAAGAGTGTTACATAAATGACACGCATTAATCGTGACGCAGTCGATCGGGCTGTTTTTTTATTTTTTATTTATATATTCTCTTATTTCTTTTTTATTTCGTTCTGTTTTGTTTTTTTTTTTTCTTGTATTTTTTCGCATCGAGGATTCGTTAATTTCAGCATCAAAGCCGAGCACGATATTCCCATACGTTTCGAATTTCACACGAATAATTATAACGCGTACATTACACTTCATTACAGAGTCAATAATAATAATAATAATCATAATACAATATATATTCTTTATGTACAGAGGGCAGCTTGCCTAGTAGGTAACGTTTGTGGTAGCTCAAGTAATATTGTGGATCCGGGTAAGTTATAATGGTTTTTGAAGAGTACTGCGGGTGTAGGGGCTGGTGGGAGGATTAGGGATCGTATAATTGACGGTTCAACGTGCGCGCATCACTAATTATTTAACAATGTTCGAAAGCAAAAACCAAAACTCACGCCTGATTGAATGAAATATTCCTAAAAATCGTTGAAAATAAATGAAACGTACACCGATACACACACTAGAACAGCAATTGGTTGCGTTGTCACTGGAAAATCAGAAATATACGAAAAATGATATGCCACAATTATTTCGAGATATCCGTGACGATAAATCACACACGTTCATCACTCTGTACTACTGTACTGTACTGAGTGTACTTTTTTTCCTTCTTTTTTACACTCTCCATCTCTCTCTTTCTCTCTCTTTGCTGACTTGTTCTTGAAATATAAATGATAACGTATATACGAATGAAAAATTGTTTTTTTCTCTCTCATTTATCTTTTTTGGCGTACATCGTGAAAAATCTAGGAAATACAACTTCGTGCTACTCTCTCCCTCGAGGGGAAGGAAGAGAGAGGCAAAGAATTCTCGCGGCGGAGGATCGAAACACGTGCTCTTGGTTATTTACCTACATGTGTTATGTTACGAGCTAGTTTTTAGGGCAGTCGGATAAGTTATATGAATATAATAATATATTTATTGCCACAAAAAAAGTACTTTTATCAAGACTTCTCTAAGCAACAATCGAAAATCCTTTCAACTTTCACGTGACATGACCCATATAAGCATTTATACATTTATGTAAATATGTGTGCAAATAATAAATCCGGTCCTCATTATTACTTTGGCTTCCGCAGGATTCTATCAACGTCGCATGATATTTATCGGGCCCGTAGATCTCTTCGGGTTTGCTTTTTCGCTACCTCGAGTTTCTGTGTAATTGTGTATGTGTCACTTATTTTAATTTTTATATTTTTTATTGTTTTTTTTTTTTGTTCTTTTTAATCCTATAACACTCGTAATAACGTTTCACGAGATTCCACCCCTGATCAATTGTTGCTAATCGGAAATTAATTTTCGAACAATACGAAGGAAGGAAAAACTCGAATATACGTGGATATTTCATTCATTTGATTTTGTTGTTGTAAAGGCTCGTGTTTGCTTGGAATCCCAAAACAACGGAGCGTTTAAGCCTCCGTATTTTAATTTCTAAGCAATGATGAGCCTTGATTTGAATTTTTGGTCTATTTAAACGAGTGATAAACCACTTTCGAATCGTCGAGAATATATGTGAACGGTTTTATCTCTCGTTTAGTTAATAAAACTATTGAAAATAATAAAATAATCGTTGGAATGTTTTTCATAATTCTATCCATATCTACGCTCTTTCGAAAAATAATTTTTGCTATTTTAATCGACGAACTGTGAAACATTTAATGGTCACTGCTGATCGTCTATTCGAGTTACGAACGTGTTGTGCACAGAGAAAAGGAACATATTAAAATCACATCAACATTACGATCCAAATTATAAAACAAAAAATGTCTAGATGAGAATTTACCGAAGGTACGATCTGAAAAATAATTAATACACTGTAGCAAAATGTATCGTTGCGATTTGTTCACAATATTCACTAACTAACATGATAAAATTATTCAAGTGGCTGAGCCTGAAATCATGAATATAATTTCATAGAATAATTTTTGTCATAATGATTAGCCAATTTTATACAAGTTCTCATTTCTCCTCGTGACCTTTGCAATAAATGGAAAAATAAGCCATTGAAAACAATGAATAACAAAGGGGGAAATAACGAAGGGTTTTGTTTCTTTTTTTTTTGCCCAGGAATTTGAACTAACTAGCCGGCGTTTATTGACACAGTGACACGAAAAGTTGTGTTCGCGTGTGTGTGTTTGTGTTTCTTTTCTCATCTCCTATTTCTTGTATTTCTTCTTTTCATCCTCAACTCCGTTCTCATCTTTTTTCATCTCCTTCTCTTATTTGCATATTATTATCATTTCTTTTTCATATGTGTGTGTTTTTTTTAATTCTCCATACACGTTTTTTTGCTCGTTTTATCGTAACTCCTCATTTTTCGTCGTTCTAGTATTTTCAATATTCATCTCTCAAACTGTCGCTCTCTATATATATGTTTATATATATATATATATGCTTATATTATACTTTAGCAGTTGCAATTGGTGGCTGATGGATTTGCCGGCTGATCGGTTAAACGCTGACCTTTTGCTTCTCCCGCACCTCCTGTCATTAACGCCGGATCGTTGTCCAATGACTCGCTCATTTTGTCACAAATTATGTCTACGAGCTGCTCAAAGACCGCCTATAGATACAATTAAACAAAAATGTTAAATCGCAATGCAATTAGATGGAAAAACTTATAGATCCAAGATACAGGCTGACAGCCTTTCAAAAACTTCAATGAATTTGAAGACAGTATGAAATTTTTTCATTTTCAACCAAATGATCGAGAAAAATTCTATGAAATTCTGTAGGAAAACGCTTTCCGAGACCGCTACCTTAATAGATCAATAAATTTGTGTAAAAAAATTCAGGAAAACAAAACTCGAAAAACTTTGGATTAATTCTATCTTGTAAATGTTTTGAATCCTAGCCAATATCGGCCCTTCAAATTTTTCCAAACTCCTATTTCGTGTTATCATTAGGTTTCTCATATAGTTCTCTATGATTGCAACATATCTATATAATTTACCTTGACATTGATATTCTCTTTGGCCGATGTCTCAAAGAACTGGACACCCAACTGTTCAGCCAATTGTTTACCCCTTTCGAAGCTAATTACTCTTTCGTCTTCCATGTCGCACTTGTTGCCCACTAGAATTACCTGGGCGTTGTCCCAAGAGTACGTTTTTATCTGCGTTACCCAGTCTTGCACCGAATTGAACGATTCTTCGTTAGTGATGTCATACATCAGAATAAAACCCATCGCGCCTCTGTAATAGGCCGTCGTAATGGTTCTGTATCTTTCCTGACCAGCAGTGTCCTGTTTCATGAAAAGGCAATTGAAAAAAATCGAGGTTATTTATAGAATATCGAATAAACGATTTTTCCCACTAAGTTAAGCTTCCAATCAGTTGAAAATCCATATGAAGTTAATAAAATTGGACTCGTCCGAAGTTTATATGAAAATAACAATGATGCAGTACGTTTCAATGATTTATATCGAATCGTACAATTGAAACAAAATCGTTCAGTGTGCCAACAGATTGGGAGCGATTGAACCTCTCACTAAATCCACTTATACTTCATCACCCATTGACACGTGTACAAAATATTCAATGGAGATCCGAGGCTATCGGGCTCTTGCACGTGCAGCCTATCGCAATAAAAACCGTATCAAACGTCACTTTCCACTGCGTGAACATCCCGATCGATAATCTGTTAGTTTCACATAGTTATCCAAAGCTCCGACAGTTTCTATAGAACTCCATGTACTCAAGATCCAATAAAACTCGAATTTCATTCAAAAGGAAGCGTGAGAACCGTCCACATCTATCAGACCCAAGCTCTTAGAAACTCTATATGTAAATAAAAGGGCGTAATCCATACTATTTCAAGTGGTTAGTGCGTCTTGTTACGACCTTTTTATTTGCGAAACAGTCGATATAATATAAAGGCATCAAAATACTAGGGATTATCTTACTAACCCAGATTTGTAGCTTGACCCTCTTGTCGTGTCTGAAGACCGTTTTAACTTTGAAGTCAATACCAACGGTTGAAACGAAGGCCGAGGTGAACGAGTCGTCAGCATATCGGAATAAAAAGGACGTCTTTCCAACTGATGAATTGCCAATTATAAGCAACTTGAACATGTAATCAAAGTTTTGATCCGCTGCATCTTTCTGCCATTTTGGGTCCTGACCCGCCATCTGTAATGTCGTGTTAAAAACACATCAGTTTTATTACAAATACACTTTAGGCTGTTTTCATTGTAACCAATCATCAAACTTTTCAAGTTACGAGTCGAAGCAGCACTCAGACTGCCATAATGAGTTTGCATTCTGTATTCTTTTCAACCGATAGAAATCATATCCCTTATCAATCTATTTTGAAGGTAATCTTGCCATATTTGACTGGTAAAAAAAAATTGTCAAAAATCATAAGCCGTTGTATATCATGTAATATCGTTTTCAAATGGTACCTCGTAGTTTTTTTAAGTTTTTCATTACAACGAACCTTGTAAAGTAACTTATTAAAGTTTGCAGAATTGTAGGCAATACTCAACCTTCGATATATTTTTTTGAATGTAGATTAATAATTTTCTAGTCTGGATTATTTTTAAAGTAATTCTGAAATGAGTTTGTTACTATTATTCGCAAAGTGTAGAGCGTAAGAAACAGCTGCAGAATATCTTTTAACATTTTATTACGAGACCATCTCGGTGCACAATTTACGAAATTTAGAAAAAAGATTCGACTGGTTACGGAGAGCTTCGATACTTTATAGGCATTTTTCATTAAATATTTCTTTTTAACACATTAGATAATTTTTTAGAACTAATTATAAACATTAATAATTTCATTACAATATAATTAAAAAAAAAAAAAAAAAAAAAAGATTTCCTTCAGGCCAAATAAAAAGAATAATTGTCAATTTAATTCGAAGCTATTTTACACCACTCGACGAAACAGTTATCAAAAGTGAGGGATTTTAACGCCTGATGAAAAATCGTAAAATTTTATTTTCATTTTTTTATTCTTGGAATGAGGGATAAACGTAAAAAAATGGAGCCTGCTTTCTATAAATAAAAACAATAATAATTGAGTAGAAACACCAAACGTAGAGTAAATTGAATTTGCGCTACAAAAACAGAGTGAAATGTGTCGCTGCCTCCCTTCCCAGCTGTCATAGCTAATGCGTATCTGTTCTCATCACAATGTGTTACATTTGTTCACAACACGAAATAGGCACTACACTAGTATAATAAATGGTCGCGGTTTTGTGAAAAAGCTCATGATTTTGATTCGACATATCTATCGTTTCCGGTAATACCGGATGAAAATTCGGCGACGTTATCTCAACGATGGAAAGCATTCGAGCCATCCGCGGACGAAGTTCGAATACCGAGTCCTTCACGGACCCGGCAGCTGGTTTTATTCTGGACATTAACTTCTTTCCCGTATTTCACGCTCACTATAAAAAATCGTTTTTCTTCGTTCTCGAGCTTTTCCTTTATCTTGTTTTCTCGTTTCTTTTCGATTTCTATAAGAATGAAAAGCTTGTTGTGCTTATTATGTTTGGAAATATATTGTCGCGTCAGCTGTTTTATTATGTTGACGCGCGTTGATTAATTGAGGATTTACTGAGTTACTGGTCGGACTCTCGGCTGCTCCCGTGCCCTCCTCCGACATGTCTCTCCTTTGCTATTATTCTCGTAATCGTCGTATCTTGCCACCACCGATTATTTAACGAGAGGAAAAAAGAAAGACGAATAAAAACGGATAACGTCCCGACTTTCGGTGGCTATAACTATTACTGTACTAAAATACGAACTACGTGGCTCTGTGACCGCAAGATCCGTTCTTCCCCGCCGCCCCATACGCTATCCACCGTCAACGTCGCCGTTCTTCCGATCGGCTTTCCTTGTGGCGAGTTCAGCGCCACAATATATCACATTTTTCATCCACACACAAACACACTTGGCAAACTGTATGACGACAACGTCCACAATTACATTTGACCACCTGTACACTATACTTCACTCGCACCTTTTTTACTTCCCCTTCCTGCTGTCTTTTTTTATTTATTTATTTATAAACTCGGTTCCACGTGTGCATGGCGGGCCACAACTTTGCCCATAATGCGTATCACGTTTGATAAAAACTTTGGTTATCGATATTATGAGACCTCGAGTTTTCTCGAGCAATAATCGCAGTTTAATAAAATAGCCTCAGTTTTTAAGATTTTTTAGAAATGTTTCAAATAATATTATTACTGCAAATAAGATACAATTGCACGTTACCCAAACAATAATTTCAAACACTTTCAAACAATTATTCCAAATACTCGTCCGAGTATAGTACATAAAATACGTTATCATTGCAGATAGGTAATTGTTTTTTCGAAATTAAACATTACAATACAGTAACCGGAGCATAATATTTTGTCAAACTTAGTTTTTTTTTGTTGCCCATCGTGAAGTAGTTCAGCATTAAAAACTTTCTTTTCAATTATTTTAAAGTATAAAGTTTCCTTTTAACAAACTTTCGTGAAGAAAATATCTCATTTTATACTTTCTCAATGAAACTACAAGTTTTCTATCACGTTTCAGTGGTGATTCAATAAAAAGCTCCGGCTTTGTTTTTACTGCCCCATAAAAAAATTGTGTATTTTCTTTTCGTTGAAAAGCTTATTACGAAGTTTCAGTTGGTCGACATCAAAATCACTGGTGTTTTCACTGAATGCTTGTTACTTTTTTCACACAAGCGGAAAGGGAAATGTCATACAATTGCATTCTTCTGCCGTTTAGAATTATTTTCACACATATTTTTTATTTATTATAGCTTCAGAAGGATCGAGTGGTTCCTCAGGGTCAAGATAGGGCTGAAATAAAAAATGCCCCCAGCTATTTTGATTTGTGTCAAATATTCATATTTTTTATTGTGAAGTTTCTGGTGTGCCACAGTCGTGGTAAATGATTAGTTTGAGAAAATAAAAACTAAGGAATACTATCTTCAACGGCTTAGGAGTCATAGGAATGTGAGGTTAGGTTCACCAACCGCATCAGCTGTTACGCGTAACCATGCCAATTAATTGTATCAGTATATATATATATATATATATATATATATATATATACTATTCCTGTTCATATCGGAAATCGTTAGTTACGCGTAACATAACGCTCGATCTCTACGGTGAAGTTCCAATTTATGATTTTTTACAGTTTCTGTTATGTTCAATCTACGGAAATTCTAATTTTTTCATTATCTTACTTCGATACATAAGTAGTAAGATTGTAATAATTGAATTTCCAGTGGACTCTCTCCGTAAGGCAATATGCTTTGACAAGTGAACACTGTCGACATCTCACTTTTTGTACGTAATAACGAAATAGCCAATATTATTTAAACTTTGGGAACAAGTGCATGCGATGTGTTAGTCAAATTAATATGAAAATATCCTTGAATGAAAATCGAGTTGATCCCAATTACAAGATCGTTTACAACTTTAGTAAACTCGTAATTTGCCCATCAAAGATTCGAAGTTTATGAACTTTGAACCCTCTACGAGGTTTACCATTTCGAATTGGGACGACAAAAGTTTGCCTTTTGAAGTGAGTATCTTGGACAAAAAATCAAATTATTTACATCGAAAGTAGTGTTTTGGAGACTTAGAAGCCAGAGCTGGAATTTAAGAAAAAAAATATTCAATCTTACGATATTAAAGAGCCCCATAATAGCCTTTGAACATTTTTTCTATCTTGTTTGGATCTGGGAACAAAAGATCAACCGTACCTGGCCAGGGTTAAAAAGATACGGATAGAAAATGCTTTACTTTGCAGCTATTGGGTCTGGGACCATTAATATATCTTTATATTAGCTCCGATCTGGACGACGGAAGAATATATAACAAAAGAATCAAACTACCACGTCTACATCGCCTGCATTGTAGCCTCTATAGGCTAGAAACACGAGACTATATCAGTCCTCGGGCCATTATAAACTGAATATCGAAACATAGTACATGATAGACTTTGCGATTACACAAAGACTGTGTATCGATAAAATGCTCAATGTGCCTGGCCATGATACGTTCATGTATATCACTTGAACAAATATTCTGTCACCTTCAAACATGATGCATAGGACAGACTATTAAGGCGTTTTAAATACTTTTCCATGCCTACGAAGAAACAAGTGTATTCGATATCCATAAATTTTGCAATGGGGAAATTTTTTTTTGAATTGAAACAACGAACTAGTGAACCTTGAAAAAATAATCATATACATTGTTCACACTCATTCCACGAGCATAGCGGTTTGATTTCACTGACTAATTTGTTTTGCTTTCTTCTTTTTGAAATAAAAAAAAAAAAAAAATAGTGTTGAGGAGCTATCATTTGAGAAATCCGCAGGTTCACTTGACCCCTTCTTTATTTTTTCCCTCCCAATTTTGTTGTTAGATAAAATGATTCAAGTTTTACAGGGTCGCATTGTGTTAAGACGGTATTGTTGTTGTTTAGAATGTCGTTACCTTCTGGATAGAATAAATTTTACACTTATCGAGTATCTTTATTCTTTTGTTTTTTTTTGTGTTTTGTTTGTTTAAAACCTCATACAAATTTTTAATAAAATGATCCATGGTTTCGTAGGATTTAGTAAATTCGTGCGTAAAATGAAACTTCTGGTGATCCGAGTTCCGGACGCTCTTTGCATCCAAAAAAAAAGAAACAACAGCATACAATTCCAAATTCCAATTCCACAACAGCTTTCCAAATAATCACGTATCAATTTGTGGCTGTGCAAATTTATTAAATAATCTTGATTACTTTCCTATAATTGAATGTCCTTTTCTTTCTCCCATTGTTTTCCTCCTCAGCAGATCTTTTCTCGTTTTCTATCATAGTTTTTTTTTCTCAACTTTCTATCGCTTTCTGCATCGTTTTTTTTCTTTTACAGAATTCTTATAGCAATATAGAGACTGGAATTTCAATACCCGACCCAGGATTATATATTGATCGTGATTTCGCTCGTTCCTTCGGTTCTCTTTGTAAAAGTGAGCTCATTCCTGGAAACTGAAAAAAGCTCTCCTTGCCAGTCGTCCCTATTTTACAGAGTGCGACGACGTTTTCTCCCTTCTTTCCTTTCGAATTTATACCTCCGTAGAATCCCTCTAAACTAATTTTTTATGGAGAAACCTTCAGCCTTTCTCCATTTATATTTTTATGCTCAAATCCGCTTCAGCGAATTACCGACGTCGCACGATGTAACGACGTCGACGATAACGAAGTCGACTACTATGGACAGTCAGTTTCCTCTCGGGAACCCAACGTATCACGCGCTCCACCTCTCGCCCCGAAGATTATTGATCGGGTAAACGCGTGGGCGCACGACCAAACGACCATTTCTACTCGTTTCGTATTCCTATATCTTCGTATATACGTTTATACTCGATGCTTACATGCTCATGCTCCATGTCTACTGCACGTTCGAACACATATATATTAATACGCATGAAAAATCAATTCTAGGCCAAAGTGACTAGCTGAAGTCTCTCACCCTCCAAAATACATTGCCAATTAACATTTTTCTTTCCTAGCCCTTTATAAGCATATGTTTTTATTCATTAGCTTGTTGTCGTAGCCTGAAAGGATCATGTCAGGTTACAATCTAAAAAAACCACAGGTTTCTTCTTTTAAAGATCTCATGGAAACGATGGTTTCATACGTAACAAAATATATAACTTCATAAAGTATACTTATACAAAAATTTGATAATTTTTGCCAAACTAAATGTCTTGAAAAAACAGAATTACAGCTTCTCAGGTGGAGTGGTTATAATTTTTTCAATTTGAACTATTTAGAACGAAAAAAATCTTAAAGTTATAGGTCATATGTCAGTAGGTCCAGTCTTTGAATGACGGATTAAATAAGTTTTTGTTTTATTGTCGAAAAATGGGAGTAACTTTCATTTTTTTAGAATGTTTTGTTAAAAGATTCCGTTGCAGTCGGTGTACCGTATACATTTTTTTGATCTGTTCATTCCGAATGAGATAAAATGTTTTAGTTTAATTTCTTTTTTCAAGGACTCCATTAGAACCGCTATTGCTCTGTAATTTCAACATAGTTTATTACGAAGAAATAATGGATAGT
This sequence comes from Campoletis raptor, assembly GCA_948107755.1. NCBI lineage: Eukaryota > Metazoa > Arthropoda > Insecta > Hymenoptera > Ichneumonidae > Campoletis > Campoletis raptor. The sequence goes on from OX403622.1 coordinate 18,596,699, forward strand.
TTATAAAAAACGTAATTGATTGTTCAACATAAAGACATTGTTTTATAAGAATATAATGGAACAACACTATTTATTTTTAATTCGTTTAATTCGATAGTATAGGTTTTTGTGGGAAAATAGAACTTAACGCTTCACCTTAAAAATGAATTTTCGATTCCCAAATAAATAAATACCTGGGTATGACAAAATATTTCGTCAAGTATAAAAATTTGATGCAAAAATGATCGAGCAAACTGGACTTTTTCGTGGCAAAGTATAAAATAATATATATCTTATATATTCAAAATGATATGTCTTTTGTGAAAAGCGAAGGTCGCACGTTTGCGGATATGGCTAAAAAATTTCATGTAATAAGAACCTACGTATATATCGATAATATATTCGGTACCCTTTGCACAATGTTTGCTAAGAAAAACCACCCTCTTGCCGCAAGAAGATCGAAGAAAAGTAACCCCTGTCGTGAGCGTGCATGTAAAACTTCCTTTGTGTAGTAAAATGGGGGGAAAGTTAGGACTCGAAGGGTTCGAAAACTCGGCTTCGCCATCCCTTCAGATTTTGTATTATTTTCCCTCCGGGACAAACCGAGTTCGAAATTCATCCGGAATTCTTGGTCGGAGGGTAGAAAACAATTATCGTGAGCTGTTATGAAAATATGTGTGTAGCTGTGCGTTCGTGTATTTATAGAGCAAAATTAGTGTGTGGCACAGTGACCGATTTATCGTTCAAGGTCTGTTGCTAACCCTCCAACCTTTAACCAGTTAAATTTTATTTTATTTTTGGTACCTTTTCTTATTGTTATTGATATCAGACTGAAAATGATTGAATTATCTATGAATGTTACGATACTTTTACTTTTTGTTCGCAACAGTGAGTAACTTATAATTCGATACAAAAGTTTTGTGTAAAGTTGTATTCATGAGAGTCGAGGTACCGCTAAAAAAGAGAATCTGGGTTGACAGCTTTTTACACTTTCGCGGAACGTGTTTCCAGAACAACTTACAAGTTTACAACCTGAGAGCATCGAAAATAGAAGCATCCTCACTCTTTGCCTTTCCAAAAGTTTATCCCTTATTATATATATAAAAAAAGTTTTCCACGTTATACACTGACGTGATTTGATAGATTGGCATTTGAATATTCCGTGTATCGAATAATCTATATTGAAAATAACTCAGTGTAAGCGAAGGTATTCAACTATTCGGTGACAAACTGAGCCATATTGGCCCGGGCTGTTTTTTCCCATAATCCAAGTTTTCTATAGTTTTTTATAGCAATGAAGTACGCTTCGGTTCAGACGAAAATAATAGTTAGTAATTTGTGAATCCGTTGATTCCCATATTTTGCTCTTTCGAACGTTTTTTCGAATTGTTCAGAATTCATTAGACAATTTTAGCATCGGTTAATCATAGAAAAACACAAATTCATGAAATTTGAATTAACGTACAGTTTTAATAAAATGTTGATATTTACTACGATCTGGCACGGTGTACGATATCAAAATTTGTCATAATAATTATCGAAATTTTCAAATATCCATGATACATGAAACTGGAGTAAAGCTAGTTTTTTTATCACGTAGACTTTGGGTACGAAATAAAATAAGAATCGAGCATGTTATTCATGGTTGAGGGAAATAGCGATGGAGTCGCTCGGACGAGCAGCTGAGATCTTCTTGCTGACGTCAGGGCCAGCCAATGTACATATACACATATAAATATGTATAACTGTATGTGTAGTACAAAATGGCAAGTGGCATATAAGAGACCAAGAAAGGTTATACATAGCAACGGAAAATCTGAGTCTCTGGTTTAATTACGTGCCACTCGAAGCTGTTTTCTATATGGCTGCCTTGTCCTGTGGCGACATAAATTCACCATGAATATCCAGTCAATTTAATCGATAATTCACTTTCACTAAATTTCGTTACATCTGCCACTTCTATCAATCATTCAGTGGGGTCTAAAAATTCCACCATTTCAAACAGAAATGTGAGTTATTTGCTGAGCTAAAAATCGATGCTCGTAATCATCGAAGTAATTTAAACTTGTGACAGCGAAGGTGACGAATGAATGATGAGGAAGACATTAAATGCTGATTAAGATATTAGTCTCACCGAGTCGTTTTTTTATGCATCTATTTTTCTGTTTTTTTTTTTTTTTTTTCAATTTTGAACACCATTCGGAGCAGTATTATAAACTACGTGCAAAATTTCAAAAGGATTCCCCGTTCCATATTCAAGATATTGGAAATCAGAGATTGCAAAGTTTCACACGTGTTTGATTGTTAATAGTACAAAAATTCACATTTCACGGAATAACTCCGAAACATTTTTACAGATTTGCTTCTTTTCTGATCTGATTACGAAAGAACATATGACGGAGTTTGTCTAAAAAAATCGACAATTTTGAACGTTCAGTTTCCATTTTTATAAAATATAAAAACCAACATTATTAGATCATTGCGCTAATTATATGCAAAAACCAACCGGGATGTTAATTTCTCAACATGACTGTAGCGCGTTTCTTTGCAATTATAACGTGCAATTATACGTGCACACACTTTACTTTAAAATTTGCTATTTTTAGAGGATTTCACAAATCATGGCCCTGTGAAATCGAAAAAAGTGTCTATTAAATAAAATTAAATTTAGTTGTGAGAGAGGTGAATACTCGGTTTTGTGGCTGTTTAGTCCAGCATACCAGTCCGCGTATCAATTGCTGAACAAGAGGCAGTTTTTTTTGAGTTTCTGATGTTGCTAATCAACTGAAACTCGGCAAAAGTATAGCTACCAGTATCGGCTGGGTTTTCTATAGTCTAGGCCCTCGTGCAAATATGTACTCGTAGTGGATTAGAAAAACTTGGCTGTGGGTAAAACTTTAAGGGCTCTCAGAGAAATATGGAAATTAGTGAAATTGGGGAAAAACGAGGTCAAAGTAAACAATAGAAAGTTGGAACTCGAAATGTATAAAATACCAAATATATTTATATTTTATATTACGCTACAATCTTTTATACTTCAGATCATGCTGCGTTTTAAACTTTGACCATTATATTTTTTCGCTTGTTTTAATTTTATAGTATAAATTATTTTGTATATTGTTTATTTTTCAACTTGTTGATGAAAACTTGATGAAACAATTTATTGGAGCCGTGCGAGAAATGAGGACAATACGATATGGATATAGGGTTGCTTGATTTCGAACTGATAGACGAGAGTATTGGTGCGCTAGATATATGGAGCATGCGATCTATAGTGTTGTGTAGCCCGCGGCAGTGGGTGAAATTTACGTTTTCTCGCAATGTACACACATAGGGGCAACAGCCTGGGAATGAACGTATGAACCATTCTATATATTTCTATATAAAACACACTCACACACGCGCAAACGTACACACATATCTGTATAAACTTTTGTCGTTTTATTCAAATGCTGTAAAGTAATACTTATCGGCTTGTCCAACGTTTCCTAGTAACAAGCGACCTTTTTCCGTTAACACCCAGAGCGCGCAGTAGATAAGCTCTTATATAGCTCAGACACAACTGTGCCTACGATACGTTAACCTGCGTGACGACTAACGACCCATGTATTACCATTAACGTGCTTCTCTCGTCTTGATCTCATAATGAAAATCCCCTACGTTGATTTTTTGTATGACTACATATTATGAACTGTATAGAAACGGAAATGAAGAAGAAAAAAACGAAAGCATTGTGGCACGATAATATTAAAGCAGTTTGCAACTTTGGCATGAAATGAAATTTCTATTTTTCGTTATTAGAGCCCAAAAATTACATGTAATTTTTGGCTACGACAACTAAATGATTTTTTTTTGCCTTTCGACTATCACAAATTGAATACCATTAGCAGGTCGTATCTTCTTTCATTTCGCCAGAGTAAATGAAAGTTTTTCATTCAATATAAAAATCACTCATTTTTACCTTGATCAATTCGGCAATTCGGCAATGTCACAAAATCGGTTCGTCCGATACTGTCTATGAAATATATTCAGGGTTTTTTGAAGTTTATTGTTTTGTTCGGTTTTCGATTGAATAGTTCTTTGGATTCATTCTCGTCTCTGTTGCATTTTACGTTCCATTCAAAACGAAGGGTAAACAAACATTTAATCATGATTTGTTGGAAAATAGAGAAGAGTTTTTATTTTCAAAACAAAATATGGTGTGAAACTTAGGAAAATAGCTTCAATTTCGATTTTGAAGGATGACAAGAACGATTTATATGTTAACTTTAGATTACATTGACAGTAAGTTATACTTTCGAAGGTTGAGTTGATAAAAACATGTGCATAGTAATCGTTGGGCCTCCGAAAGTATTAAAAAAAAAATAATATGTTATGTATCAGCAATTTTAGAAAAAAAATGTTTGTAAGGTTTAGTTAAAAAACATTGAGGATGGATTTTCTTTTAATTCTTCTTCTTTCTTATTGCATGTAAATTTTTATTCTCAAAAGTAATATGCAAAGAAGAAATATGACAAATTCCGTACCAACAATAAAAACAGGGACCCGCGGAATTTTTTACCAAAATTTCCACTATAAAATTTGGTAGAACGTGATTATAGCAGACGATTTTTCGTAACCTTAATTTTTGAGAAATTGTGTTCTTTAACTATTTCGATAACATTTCCAACACGAAGCATATTTTTGTCTGTTATAAATCGGCCCACATTTTTAATAAAGTTAGTCTGCAATGGATAAATATGTTAACTCACATTTCACGCTTTTTATCATCTAAAAGCAATGATTGCAGTTTCTCCCTTCAATAGGTCTCAACACTGCAATTGTCGACTTTGTAGCTTATGAGAAAATGCAAAAAAAACTTCGAAATCACCTAAATAAGTCAAATTATTCAAATTTTGTTTACCGTAGGAATCAGATATTTATTTTAACACATTTCCTTCAAAATCCAGTCTATACTATGAACAATCGTAGCAGGTGCTTATGCTGCCAAAAGATACGGCCCCCCTCGAAAAGAATACCTTGATTTGTAATGTATTTTGTTCGTTTTCTTTCAAAAAACCAAAGAAAATAAAGAACAGCCATACTTGTAATTGATAAGAAACAAAATTGAGGATGAAATGTATTGAGAATTTTGTCGTCGCGCTTCGAAATTACACGCCCTCATTGCTGTTCCATCGATTATTGGAGTCCAAAGCCAGTCGATCAATCGTGTGCTATCTTTATTGTGGCAAACCTCTTTACACATGTGCATTACTGCCTTGTATCACGATTCTATTTTGCGAAACTTGTCATAGTTCACACTTTTATTATGAATCGTAGCCTCGCGATGCGTCCTTCCTCCTTCATTCAGAGGTTTTACATAGACAAGTAAATACCCAAGGTTCTATATGTATTTATGTATAAATGTAAGAATCCTGGGAGAGAACTCTCAGACCCAGCGCTACCAAGCAACGGGGAACAAATATTTTGCGATGATCGATTTTCCGCCAGTCTCCGTCCATGTCGAACGTAAGTTTTAAACTTGAAGCAAGTGAGCAAACAGAAAACAGGCGAATTTCGTCCTTTCTAAAATGGTATCAGAATAAAAGTTCTCTATCGATTTATCGACTTGAATTGAATAGCAATCGTGAAAACAAAACAATCAACGTAAGTTTCTTCAAAAACATATGTACATGGCTTTCCTTTTGTTACAAATTGAATTTAACGTTTAAGTTGTGATTCAATTTATTCGTTTAATTGAATTTGCTATTCCACGATAAAGACGAGGCTGTTTTTTTTTATCTGCACCTTAAAAAGAATCCCTTTGTGAACAAATATTTTGATAAGGAACTGCAGACTTTATGTTTCACTAAACATCAAAAGAAACCCAATGTCAAACTTCTGTAAGATTGCTTTGAAACAGCGTGTGAAAAGACGAGATATATAGGTGACAAGCCTGCGGGGCTCCCGCGCGATACCGGAAGCCAAGTTATCGCGTAATATTTGTACCGATAAACAAGTGATGTTGACCTCGAAAGAAAAAAAAATCGGTCAGCTAGAAAGAGCGAGGCATTAGAATAGAACGAGACAATAAAACGAGAGCAGCTGATATGTTGTAGTGTAACCGCATGGGAGGGACGTATAAGATCGTGTTAATGGACCTCAAACTTGCCATGTATGGAAAAGTGCATTATCCAGGATTTTATCTTCTCACTATCATGAGATTTTGCAACATTCAAGGATTTCCGAACTACTCGAAACATGAAAAAACTTTCAAAAGTTACAATTGCTCTCTATATTGGAATGTTTTTCTACTTGAAAAAAAGTCAATTCATATTTAAGAGTGTTTTAATTCGCTTAAAACATTGTAACTTGCGTTATGTACATGCACTGAAAAGGTGTGTTACTTAAAATCCAATTTTCTCCATCCGAAAATATAATAATTTCGAGGTGAGAAGATTAATTTTGAATTTGAATTGAATAGTTCTTTGAAAAAAGTTTTTCACATTTGAATATACGAATCGACAACTTGAATGTGAAATATATACTATTACAATGATGAAGGATTATAATGGCAAACTTTCTCGCGTCTCGCCACAGCATTTATTGTACAGAATTCTAAGGACACATTCTCAGCACTATTACAAAATTACGTTCAAAATTTAAAAAGGATCAACCTTTCTGTTTTCAAGATATTGACAATCGAAGATTGCTTTGTTTGACAAGCGTTCTTGTGGAAAACATTCACAGTATAACTCTGCAACTTTTCTACAGATTTGTTCCTTTTTTCTTCAATTACAGAGAAACATATGACGAAGTTCGTGTAAAAAAGTGAAAAGTTTTGACCGTCCCGTTTCGGGCATACAGCGATATATAAATTGTATGCTCCGTATGAATAGATATGGAAAAAGTGATTATGTTTCAAACCCTAAACTTTATATTAAAGATTTATCGAAAGTTCGTATGTTTTCAAATTCCTATAACATTTAAGAACTAACATTATCAGATTGTTTCACAAATTATATGCAAGTTTGGAAAAAATTATCAGAGAGTTAACTTTTTAAATGTTAAAATTTCATCTGCTCCTGATTTTTTCGTTATCTCAGTTTCAGTATTTTTCTGTTTTGTTTTTTATCCGAATGTAAGAGCCGCCCATTCACAGTTTTGGTTGTATCTTACGAAAAACGGGTAGTGATGTCTGGAAAAAAGTCTGTAGTGTAAATTTACATCAAGCTCCGAAATTCGAGAGAAACCAGAGTGATAAAGAGAGAGAGAGAGAGAGAGAGAGATAAAGAGGCAAGGGAGCGTAAGAAAGACAGAGCCCGGTGCACTAGTTTCACAGCAGAGAAAAAGAGATCGATAGTTAGTTGAGGGTAGCAAAACGGGGGTGTTGTAGGGGAAAATCCCAAGTTAACGAATGGGCGAGTTTTCACGTATCGGTGTAAGTCTCGAAGGATTTTTTAAGACCAAAAATGAATGTATGTATAGATATAAAAATATATATAAGCAACTTGTTCTTATTCATATATAATTGGTCCAATGTATGACGTAGTGAAACACAGACACACACACACTCACACACTCATGCACAATCGATCCCTCGACCATTCCATTTCTATCTTTCGTTACATATCTATTTCTACTATAATTCTGCCACTGTCTGCTTCCACGGTCTATATTTTCCCATCGATTGCTATTTTACTCCGTTTTTTGGAAGCCTCGGATCGATCGGAACGCGGAAATGCACATATAAAAATGTTTCACTATCACATTTAATACGAAGCACGTTAATAGACCATAAAAGCTGAAAGAAAAAAAATGTTTTAACGATAATCATGAGCAGCTGACTGAGCGTACCTCGAGGGATTATCTTCTAAGGACGACAGCGGGGTCCTTTAACTACAGCTCAAGGAGACTTCACCTCGCGACGAGACCTTTAGAAATCTCGTTGTTTCGCGAGCGGAAAATCTCCTTTTTTTGTTCAATTTCTGTATACGTCAATCGATTGTAAATATCTTGTCGTTTATAAACAACGCTGCAGTTCTAACGAGATGTTCGAAAAACTCAAGTCACGTCACTCGAATCTTTTTTTTTTGTTTCTTCTTGTTTCGTTTTTTCCGCCGTGTTTCTTCACAAATTTTTATAAAAGTTTGGTTTTTAAACTATTCGAACTTGATGCCTAGTCACCGATATATAAATGCGACTGGACTGGCCTCGGTTAAGAGTCGCACAACTGTAGGCCAGAGAAGTCTCTATAGTCACGAATATCGACCATTTCGTTAGCAAAGACCCCCGCCCCGTGTGTACCAATCCCGTTGGACCTTACAGATGCGCCTGCGTCATGACGACCCGCACAACATCAATATATCGCGACCACCGACGCGCTCATCCCAGCTCTCTTATTCCATTCTTTCATCTTTATCTTCCTTGCTTTTTCTCTCCTTCTTTCTCTTTTATCTTTTCGTCTCTCATGCTCCATCCACCTACGCGATTCTACTAAACTAGCGTTGCAACTTGTTGATTTTACCCTGCAAACGTAACGTCAACCTGTTTTTTATGATATTGTTTATTTTTATTTATACTCTATCACTCTCCAATGACGTTTATATGAGAACAATACTACAATGTAGCGTTTCATGTCCCAAAATCATGACTTTCGGGATGTCATTAATTTTTCAATTTTGCAGTTCGAATCTTTGAAGGCTATAAACATTATTTTTGTCATCAATTTGTCATGGACTACATGGATTATAAGTTTGTTATAATTTTTCGAAAAAAGAAAAAAAAAACAACCGTTTCACATGTGTTTTTTGCTTAATTATTCGAGAGTCGAAATTGCTTCGACTTTTTATCTTTTAACAGTTTTGAATAGAGATAATGTTTCAGTTTCTTCTTCAACTATAAAACAGCTCGATTGATTTAAGGTCCCGTCGTTAAATAAAATATTATACAAGTCATTGTTCCTTTTCATTGGGACCAATCAATCTTATCGAGTTTCATCTACTTTTTTTCGAAGATTGCAACTGAAACAGCCAATTGTTTCACTTGTGGGTTATGAGGACTACCTCAAGCTTTCAACAAAATGTGCATTTTGAGATAACGATCATCACGCGTGATTCGACTTTAAACTTGTTAGCGTGAACCGTAATCTTTGGACAGTGTCCTTGTTCTTACTTTTATCAACAGAAATTTTGATAAATCATTCTACCAAGTTAGGCATTAAATCAATTATTTCATCGCTGTCGAAAGCGTTGGAAAATGATAAATGAACGTCTGTCTGGACGAGGACGTCACTCATTGAGAAAAACGATTAATTTACTTAGGATTTTTTCGCCTTCGCAAATCGATTCCAAACTGCACTCATTGGAACTGAATTTGAATTTCGTTGAAACCGCGTATCTCACACTGTGATCGTGCACATCGAGAAAGCGTACGGCTCACGAGAAGTGAGCGTGAAATTTGCTTTACCGACCGAGGATTTAATCCTTCATTGAGACCCTCAAATTTGGCCACGGCATTGCCACACTGGGTCAATTTGACCTGGCACGAATTTCCTCCGCCTGTTTCTCTGTCTCGTTATAAAATATTTCTTCAAAAATCTTCTTTAAAAATATTTCTTGCAGAAGGATAATTGACCACGAATAATTAGTCTGGGTCAAAATTTAATTATTATTATTAAAACGGAGGCAATAAAGAGCAGCAATTTTAGGAAATCGTTCCAGCGAACAAAATTCCTTTCACAGGATGCCATTAATGTGACGTCATGTGTGTGCATGTTATTATTATCGTTTATAGTACAAAATTCATTGGGCTCCATGGCAACGCAAGGTTATTTCTCTATTTTCACCTTCACAGAAAACTCCGTTTGACAGATGACTTAACCTTTTTCGATGAGCAATAAAAATCCGCGAAAAATAAATAAATAATTAAATTAAAAAAATGACGCACAAAACCTTGCGGAAAAAGGCGCAAATATTTTCCACTCAAAAATCAGTCTCTACGGGTTTCAAGCATCCGAACCATCTCCCAGAATTCTTAGTTCGTCATGAAAAGCCATCGAAATTCCGGTGAGATTGAAAGCAAAAAAAAAAAATAGTAATCTAAATTTCATAGTCTGACAACGCGACACATTTAGGTCAAGAAAAATTCACACGGTCAAAATTCAACGTCGAGGAATGAGTAGAAAAAAAATGGTTCGCGCCAAAGTACGTACTTCAAAATTGCCATGCATTCCACAAAAAGTACTTCGCGTTTTAAAGATTCTACGACATGAGAAATTTCTCAATCTCGTGGACAAGTATTTCAAGCCATTTGAAGGCAACAATTTGCAATCGGAAATTCAACAGCCGACAAATAAGAATCCTATTGTGACTGATGAAGATGAGAAAATAAAATAGAACGGAGAGTTTCAAATTGTTTGATCGACCGAGCTCGTCGCGGGTAAAATGAGATAAATGCCTATTTGATAAATCGTTAACACATTTTTATTTTTCATTTCTTCAATTATTAAAGCTTGATGTCCATTGAAAGATTATATTTACAAATAATAAGTTTTTTGTTATTTAAACAATATACAAATAATATATTATATATACACATAAAGTGAAGTACGAAACAAGTAATGGAAGTAAATGTTATATTTCGACAGTTTTCCTAAAATTCGTTAAACCGAAAATCTAGGCAATTTAGAAAACCGAAAACGTAGTTTGATGCAAATTTTTCTCAACTTTTAAAAGAGATTTGTTGCATTCAAAATGGCTAATCGGTTTCATTTTGAGAGCATTCGAAGAATTATTCGTGCTCCCTTCGCTTCGTACGTCACTGTACATTCTGTAAATTTATTTCCACCTCGTACACTTTCATTAATTCATGAGACGATCAGTGATGGTGTGAACTGGGAATGTTGAATCTAACGGTTTAATAAAATAGTGTAATTCATGAAAAACATACGAACATGAAATCAATCAGTTTAATCTTTTGAGTCATGCGTTCTTTCGTACAAGCCTTGGGATTTGCTCCACGGGGATTGTTTTCGGATCACTGTACGAAAAATTTATGAAAGAATTCTGTAAATTTCTTTGGAGTTTATTGAGGTTGTGAAAATATTGTGATACCGTTGTTCACAGTAGTTTTGTAGATGCAGGATTTTTTTTTTTTTTTTTTTTTTTTCAAAATAATGAAATTCAATTTTGTTCATATTAGGTATATCTGCAGTCATCGCATAATGGCTCATCATTTTTTTGGAATATATATGATCGTCCCAGGGATCATTTAGAACAAAAAATCGGACATTTGTTGTTGAATTTGTAGTTTAAGGGAGTACATACACTCAGAGAGGTAAATAGATTCGATTTTTGAAAATCATTTTACTCGATAGTGTCTCATTGTATGTATCATTTCAAAGACTTTGATAACATATTGGAGCTTTGAGAAGAAAATCACAAATTTATTCGAGAGATACTTAAACATGGAAGTTTGTTCCATTGTCGAGTTGAATCGTGGTCTCAAAATAGTGCATTGGGAAAAAAATATTTGACCAAAATTATACCTATAGCTCATTAGATTTCTTCTTTACAAGAAAACAAAAATTTGTTTCAAGGGACACATATTTTCTGTATAATAAAATCATTAAGTGTGGCCCTTTTTGGCACCTCTAGGTGTAAAATTAAAACCCTTAATGATCAAAAAAACTGTTAAACAAAAGACGGGGCGGGGTATCGTTCAGTCACCCATCCCCTTCATATTTTCGAAAGCGAAACTTTTTCACTGCGTTCGTCCGATTGTGATAAAAATCTGTTACTCAACTCAAGAAAAAGGGCAAAACTGGGCTGAAACTTTTTTGTTTTGATTGGACGAACGATGTGGAAAAATTTAATATTTAAAATTAACAGCTATTTTTCTCGGACTCATGGCAAATCAGACAGTATGAAAAATTGCCTTAATTTAAAGAAATAGATAGCAATCTTTAACAAATAATATTGATACGAAGTGTCGTGAATCGGGAAGCTTAACGTAAATGAAATTTAATCAATACGTCGATATGATCAAAATTTATGACGTTACGTACTACACTTGATCGCAGTCTCGTAATCAGGCAATTACGTTAACACAACATGTGCATAAGTAATGAGAATGTTCACCTTGTTTCGTGCCTTAAAAAACATCACTTGGTGCCATTTTTTTGTTTTTATCATAAAATAACGAATGGCTCGTTCAAAAAAATTGATAAGTATAATATTTTACATTCGACACTGCAAGTGAATTTTCAAGAATTCACAATCTCGTCTCTCCGTCGTCAACAACGAGAGTCGGATTTGTGGCAGCCCATTTTTCTTTATTCGGCAACGTTTTTTCAGTAGGTTTATTCTTCAGATTATTTATTCCAGCGTAATGTTCTTCGATCTCTCGGAGTGTTCTACCCTCAGTTTCTGGCAGCATGAAGTATAAAATAATACCAGTCAGGAGATTCATTGCCGCGTAGAAAATAAACGTTCCGGATAGTTCCATCCCGTTTACCATGTACAGGAATGTCTTGTTCGCTGTCGATGTAAAAATGTAACCGATTGATGCTGCCACACCTGTTGCTCCGGCTCGAAGCTTTACGAAAAAAAATTGCATAGATTATTACACTTTTCATATACATGTTTGTTACTGCTGATACATTTTTTTAAACCTTGAATAATGTTCAAGTGAATATTTTGGATTAGACTTTACTCTGCATAAGGATCGATACATTTCTGGACTTAATTTTACATAAAATGCCAAAAATGTCGCGACTCGTTCGGTTCCGAATTTGAAAGTTTTGCAATCAGACAATAATTTGGGGAACTAAACCACTTTTGAAACTTCACAATTGCCTCCAGAAAGAGCAGAAAGAAAGAATTTAAAAAAATGCAAACGGATTCAAGAAAATCGCAAAATTTTATAATACGACGACAAAACAAGTTGTCTGACTACTTTCTGAAAATTTATTATTTTTGTAACAATTTAAAAATGATTTCTTAACGATACTGTGATGTGTGTGCAAACATACCATGGCAGGAAAAACCTCGCCAGTTAAGACCCAAGCCAACAGTCTTATTCCAACGTGCGAAAGAAAAGCCGAGCCAATGAGCAGCGTCGTAGGTAGCCAAGTCCATGCCTCGGAATCGATAACATCGTACTTCAATAAATACGAATAAATGGCACTAAACAAGAAGCAAAGACCGGTACCGGTCATTGAGAAGAAGGTCAGCTTTCTTTTGCCAAAAGTATGAATGGTCAATACGCAAGTAAGGGTCCCGAGGAATTCAGCAACACCAAGGAATACAGCAGCTGTGTATTTTTCCATCGGTGCGTTCATTCTCTCAAATATGGAAACTGCATAGGTTTGCAAAGTCGCAGAACCACCGAATGCAGCCGCAAAGAAAGAAATTGTTACGAGAAGGAAAGGCCTCGTAACTGATTTTCTAAAATAAGGTTTCCAAAAGATTTCCTTTTTCGGATTATTCGCGTTCGTTTGATCCGAAGGTTCTTGAATCGTCTTCATTATCGTTCGGAGCTCTTCTTGCACATAAGATGGACCAACCCATCCACGCAGAAAACAGAGGGCCTTCAGAGCATCTTTGACACGTCCTTTGCCTTAAAAAGAAAATAGAGAATAAGAAGGAAAACTTGATCTAGAAACAGGTTTCATCTTTGAGATACAGTTGAATATTCGTTTTTTTAGTACTTCTCAATTTTTTGTTGTTATTAGCTCAACAAATGGTGAAAAGTTTCATATTCTTCTCGATATTATCATACACATAGAAACTATACTTAAAAAAAGATTTTATGATACTCGAAGTATAAGGATTTGAAAATTGGGGACTAAAGTTATAGGTGCATTACACAGATGTTAATTTTATTTGCATAAAAGAATTGCAGCATGTGAAATACTGTAGGAAATTTGGAATACTTCTATTTCATAAAAACTACTAGCAACATTCCTATTTCAATGTTATAATCTCAATGTCAATTCAGTTTTTGCTATTTTCTCATCCAATCATATTTCAGCCGAGCTCATAAATTTTATGTTTTATGTTTACGATTGTTCAACATGTTTACGCAGATTTTTATAAATCCCAATTGCTGAAAGATATTTTACGTTTTTAGAATTTGAAATGGTATTCCAAATATAATACACTCTCTCTATAAAGTAAACGGGGCTGAAGGAGATTTCTGCTGGCTCGAGGTCACAATACTGGAATACTTAAATTAGCATATCGTTAGATTCTTTACCTGCCAACCAATAAGGACTTTCAGGAACCAACATGAGTGCTGTCGCACACAACAGGGGAAATAAAATGTTCATCAATGCTATAGTTCTCCACTCTGCAAGACTTCCGGCTAATAACTGAGTAAATATTCCGAGAATAATCGACATTGTAGAGGTCGCCGATAAAAGTCCACGAAGATGAGGTTGCGTCACTTCAGCGACGTACGTCAACACAGGTCCTTCGATAAGACCACCTGTTAGTCCTGTCAGTGCCAAAGGAACAAAAAGCATCGTTGGTGTCGTTGCGTAATGTAGAAGCAGCCATGCTGTGATAAACGGGATGTTTGCTATCAACATTGATTTCTTTCTTCCTATCAACTGCGATATTGGTCCACTCACGACGCAGCCAATCGGTACAGCAAAAAGATTTATGCTACCTATTAGGATCGTTTAAAAAATCGAATTATGAAACACGCAATATGATTCATTATTATTATTATTCGTGAAGATGTCCAACGTTACAAAGATGAAAAAATCGAGGCATTTGGATGTTATTTTGGATTCCCAAGTTTTAAGAATATCCTAAATAGTACTCAAAATACTTCTTTTTTGAAATAGCAATAAAAAAACAACAAAAACTCCATTTTCTGAATTTTTTTCTTGTGTATTTTTTTACTTCTTATGCTTGTGAACAAAAAACTATAACGTTGAAATAAGAAAATCGCTCGAAAAAAACTAGATAATTGTGTAAAGATCCTTTGTATGGACTTTCCCCAAATCGGTCGTTCAGTTTTCGGAATCGAATAGTTACTATTTTCGAAAACAACATTTTGAAAAAAAAAAAGATTCTCATGGCTCCAGCATCTGTCAAATGTAAATGAAATGTTTTCTCTCATTGTTGCAATATGTTACTGACTTCTGGAAAATTTTGAGAAATTATTTATAAAGATAGACACCATTAAATGGAAATATTTAAAAAAAATCGAATCACAATTGTTTATCAATATGATGATATGTTTATTCATATGGATTTCGAAAAAAGGAAAATAGACATAAACAAAACTCACTTATCCACGTCAAATCCTCAAGCGTAACCTGTATATCAGGATTTTTCTTTTGCAACGCTGGGAGTAGAATTGTAGGAAAGCCTAAGGTCGATCCAAAAGTGACGAGAAGAAGATTCTTTGCGGTCACTGCACATATTTGTGGGACGCTTTGTCTCAATCGTGATATGGGTTTCAATTCGCAAGTGTGGCCGTTTAATTTTTCGGGCGCCAATTTTTCACCGTTGCTATAAATTAAAAGTAAAAAAAGAGTTAGAACCGAAAAAATTTAAGCAAATATTGAACGAACAACACAGCGAGTTATGATAAAATATTTATTTTTTGGCCAATCTTCGGGCCAATTCGATGAAAATTTTTCTCGATTAGAAACGAATACATTTACCTTCAAGATTTTTTTTTATTGAAAAAAGTGGTCGTCATAAAGAAACATTATTTTTGAAAAGAATTCGAAATGGTACGAGGTCTAAATTCGTCAAGATTCAAGGGACAAAAAATAAAGTTGGATATTGAAATACATACTAATATATTTCGTGGATCGTGGCAATCTTCCAATTTATTGATCGTTGACAATATTTTAGGTTTTTTTTTTAAATAAAAACTAACAATATCGCGATAAAATTGAACGAAGTCCTATCAGACACGATAATAGGAGTTCATAGAATAACTACTTATAAACATTTTTAACCATTCGGTTGGTTTTCGAAATTTGTCGTTACCAATTTTTCACAAACTAAGTCTCTTCACAAAGCCAAATAAGAATCATGCACAAATATTTTTGAGTAAAAAAATTATCTGGAATGTATGTATCGAAGCACGTAAAAATTTAGTTTCTTCGCTCCGTTAGTTCGCCAAAGAATTTTTTCATTTATTTATATTTTTTCAAGCGTTACCCGCGTATTGCTTCCTTAAACTTGCAACCATTATCTCTCAGCAATTAAACGGAACGAAAATGACAGCAGGTCGAAGTCATTCGTGTAATTGGTACGAAGAATTATTATTATTGTGCAAAGCTGACATATCCACGTCAAATCTTCAAGCGCAACAGAAGTTAAAATTTACGTTTTTTTTCTCAATTTCTTCTAATATAACGATCTTTTAACCCTTCTGGGTCATTTTGCTCCCGCACTGTTATTATTAGGCATGATTCGCGCCTAAAAGTTGCTCCGGGTCGAAATCACCCACTGTTTCACAAAGAGTGTTAATTCTGAGAGAAAATATTCACGTGGAAGATTTATTTTAAATTACAGTCCGTCAATGTCAAACTTACGTGGTGTTCATTTCAGTGAAAAACGATTTAACATTTTCCAAGGTTGTGACTCTAATTGCCACGAGGATTTTTACATCCTCGGTGCTTTCAAACTGTCTTCAAAATTGCGAAGGCAAAATCCGCACGTGTAGTTATTAAAAAGATGTTGTTTATTATTTTTATTTTTTTTCAACTGAAATGGTCGGTATCTGCTGACTCACTGAACATTAATCATTTCTGTAGTTTTGATAACCGAGATTTTGTCCCGAATTATCGGTTGGATCAATTTATTGATACTTGAGATGATTAATTGGAGTTAGAATTTTTTGAAATTTATGTTCTCGTGGTAAGATAACGAGTTTGTTAAAAAAATTCAAACTGTATTTGAAAACGTGTGAATAGAAATTTCAGTTTGAAGAGGTTATGTAAGCTAGAAACACACATTTTGCTTCACTGTGCAATCTGCTTAATATGTTTGACAGTCAATAGCATGAATTCTAATAATTGTGCAAAAATAAGTATTAGAAGCTTTTCTAGCATTCTTTTGTGCAAAAGGATGAAAAAAGTTGTTTACGCTTGAACTTAAAGTATCGCGCATTTATAGAACTGCTTCGATTATTCGAAAGCTTAATTTAAATAAAAATACATTTTAGAGATAATTAATAGAAATTTACAATAGAAAGATGCAAATGAAAACAGAGATTTTTTTTAAATCTCTGGACGTTGTATCCAGAAAGTACGACAAAACTTTTCGGATGTACAATTCTAGAAAGGAAAATCTGACAGAGATTGAGCGCAGTGGCAACGCGGCAAAATGCTTTGGGCATCTCACCTTCACCTACATTCACATTTGAAAGGATTTTACTAGAGAGGTAAAGATGAGAAAGAAAGACAGAGAGAAAGGAAGAGCGAGTGAGAGGTAGAGAGCGAAAGGGAGGCAAATGAACACCCGCAGGTTCATCTACTTGTACAGTTTGCAGGTGTATGTGTTACGTAAAGCCGACGTATCCAGCAAAGGACCATGATATACTGAGAACATGCTCTGAATACAAAATTCACTTGACAGTTGCGACGTATCCAAACGTCTAATCGAGTAAATCAACATTTTGTGCTATTCATCACAAGATTGACAGTTCGAATT
Organism: Campoletis raptor; assembly: GCA_948107755.1. Taxonomy (NCBI): domain Eukaryota; kingdom Metazoa; phylum Arthropoda; class Insecta; order Hymenoptera; family Ichneumonidae; genus Campoletis; species Campoletis raptor. Next base: position 18,614,344 of record OX403622.1, read on the forward strand.
CTAAAGGAAAAAAAACAACAACAACGTACTGAATTAATTGATCCTTTTTAAAAAATTCGATAAACTTTTCTGAGTGTCTCTTTCATTTTCCAATTTTTTTGCTAACCTAAATTTTGCATTCAGTTTCCAATTTCAACGATTATGAATTATTTGGCAACGAAGAGGGTCCACAAAAAAAGTAGGATTAGTCATTCGTTCAAACCTTTCAACGTTTCACCCTCATTTTCTTTATTTTTATGTTATTTTATGTGTCTGAATTAGCATTCAGTTTTTATTTGATCGCTGTTTTAAATCTCATCTCCATGTATAAACATAATTAATTATTTGTCAAGGAAGAGAGTGCAAGAAAAGTAAGATTAGTCTTTCGTTGAACCGCTTAGTCTTATTCTACGGATATTCAAATGAATCCGCTTAATAACAAGATTAATTATGTATGTCTTGTCATTATGTTGAAGTTCACTTCCTTGGAATGCAAGGGAACTTCTTTTTTTTTTAACATTGCTAAAAATTGGTTAGACTATGACAAGTAGAAAAATGTTATTTCAACACTGTGTTAACTTCACTGGCAAGATCATTATTAAAATTTCAGCAAATCAGAAAGTTGTAAAATAACATTAATAATTTATCTAATTGTTTGCGAGTTACTTATGCAAAGATAAATTTTTTTCTATAAATCACGAAAAAGTTTTTCCTCAAAATATTAATCAACTGCACCGATTGCACATTATGATTCAATCATTTGTCACTGCGAGAATAAAAGTGAAAACAAAATAAATATCAGTCATCAATCTCGTGAGTTCGTTACAAAAACAGACGATGAATGATGACTTGATACAAAAATAAAAAATAGAAATGAAAAAAAAAAAAAAAAAAAAAAAACAGTGTACGAGTATCAACGAAAATTTAGAATTCAAACCATAATCTTATCCGCAAGCGATAAAGCTTTAACATCGATGAATAAAATGATATTCGCGAGAAAATTGAAAAGATTCGTTGAGATAATGAGATCGATAATGAGAAAAGCCTCTTACAATTTACTCGGAGAATATACATTCGTGACAATACGAATCAATTTGTGGCGAGCTCGTATTACATTTAAATCCTGTTGATCTGATGTATTCAATACATAAGGATAGTTTATCCGTTTAAACATCTGATATGACAATCAGTTAAAGCTAACGCACTTAGTTAGATATAAATCTTATTCATTGAGCCATTTGCAAGCACGCAAACTTTCCATCGACCAGTCTGTGTTTACGAATTGACACTAAAAAGAAAGGAAAAATCAATTGTACAAATACAAGAGAATATTCCATTGGTTCTACAAAGTGACGTTAAAAAAATTGAGTTATCCAAAACGAGCAATCTACTTATCAACGGGAACAAATGATACTCAGTTTGTACTATACGGACACATAGTTTGTTAAAAAAAAACATGGTTTATGGTTTAAAGAGTTGATCAAATATTATTGCAATCCAACATCATGCTTGGACGACATACTTTTTAATAAATTTATCTTGATCAATCGAACGCAATCCGATTAGCATCGGTATGTTCTAGTTTTATAAAAACAACCTTAACAATATTTAATGATAATAGAAAAGTAACGTGCTAAAAGATAATTGTAAATTTTTGTTTTGCAACATCGTTAAATTTCAATTTTTGATTTTTAACTGAACGTAATTGTTCAAAAAATTATTACATTTTTGGACTTAACGAATAAATCTTGTTTTATTTTTACTCCATTTATAGAAAAATTTAGCTTAATAATTAAATTACGAAATACATGCCTTTTTTAATGAGCTCATGCCAACAATTTGAGTTTCAAGCTGTGATTTAAAACAACGAATTCACCGAGCGTTTCTCAAATTAGTTTGCGATATCTAAACTCGCATAAACTGTTTGTCATTAAAAAGCTTGAAAGTTTATGGTAATAGATACACGAGGCATTTTACGCAAACTTGATTGTCGTTTTTACTATTGTTGCCAGTTTTTTTTTTTTTTTTTTTTTACATAATTTATCGTTTATGACTCCACTAGTGAAAACTTGAATTCTAAATCGTTTCCAAAGCATTGCCAATATCGGATTTTCCTTCAATAGTGAATAGAACCACAATCCATTGAAATCTTCTTCGAACAAAGTTCCAAGATGATATTTCGAGCAGACCAAAAAAATCCTGTTTATTTTTGATTTTTCATTATAAAGGATTCAGTTATATCGCGGATGTGAGGACGTGAGAGAAACTTGAAGGACGGGTTCTCAATATTCACAGATCCCCGATGATATCAACTTTTAATTATGTAGGCGTATAGCAAAAAGACGTTGCCGCGTCTCTAGATATAGTTACACGATACGCGTTATATTTATATTGCATGTTTAACGCCACTAGCATCAAATCACAATCGACAGTCCAGGAGAAAAATTGCAATCCTCGTCGTTTTTTATTTTCTCGTCAATTTCTCAGAAATTTTACATATATTTTTTATAATGTATTTATCTTGTCACTTGCGGAGAACTAGAAATTAACTCATCGCGTCGATCCAACTTGATACGTGTCAATTTGATAGAGTATTTCCGCTCATAAATGAGACTGTAATTTAAACTGTTGAAAATTTTGTTATTTCTCTAGAAACTTTCATTAGATATTCCAAACATAGTTTCGTAACAAGAGAAATAAGTGCGAGTGCTTGATTTTATGTAAATAAAGCCATTAACCACTTGAGCCATGATTCGACTTGCGTCGGCCCGCCTTTTTTTGCTTTTCATATCATTGAACTATTTCAACAACAAATACTGGATTGTTTGGTTCAACTACAAACAAATGATTTGCCGAATTTCATACTTTTTCTTTAAAAAAATAAATTTTTTACTGAACAACTCTGAGGAATCGAATGACGTTTTGTTCACGAACTCTATAAATCCTCCAAAAAACGCTACAGAAGTTTGCTGACTGTTTTTGTGCTGTGGTTCTAGTTTGAAAAAATAACGAATCGCGTAATTTTGAATAAAAAAATTGAGGCTTCGTAATTAGCGATCCCAAAAAACTTCGAGTACCATATCACCGAGTCAATGGCAAGTAAAAGAAATTTCAAGGGTCAAAAGGTTAAGAGTCAAGTTTGGAAAATTGATATTTTTAATGTTCTGAGATTGAAAAATCGTCTGCCATCCCTATTTCCTGATTTCTTAAGTTCAAACAACCATCTGCATTTTTTTTTTATTTGAATAAAATTATAATTTTGCGTTCATTTATTTCCTGAATATGTTTTCATTTTTTTTCTCTGACCTAAGTTTAAATCTATATTGAAACGCTCTATGCAAATGTAATTCAGGTGAGAAGAAACAATAACATTGCTCTCACCAGCACCAGCATTTTTAGCCTTACATAACTCGAAACGAGTTATTGTTCCCGCGTGACTTAAACGTACATGGCAATGCGAGGCAAGGTGCGAATTGTGCTCAATTCAGAGCATGTGTAGGCCGCTTTAATGAAACATTGAACCGCGAGATGCATCATTGCGAGGCTCCCGCAAGTTCATAGTAAAGTATCACTAGATGCAGCCTAGAGAATAATCGTTTCGAGTTCCAAACTCGATATTACAACCTAGAGGTCTCACAGTCATAATTATTTTGCTTAACCTCCGAAGATAATTGTTTACTTGTCTATTGAAAAAAAAAAAAATCGAAAAATTCCTTGAGATAGAATTCCGCATAATTCAAGGTCTGCTCGTGTAGACGGTATTTTTTCGAAATGTCGTTTAACAATCATTTAAAAAAAAATTAGTTTAAAGGAGCTAATGAAGAAATCCAAATGACACTTTAAGATGACATGCAATCACAAATGAAGTGATTTTCAATTTATGAAACAGAACTTTGTATGATTATTCATATAAAAATCGATCAAATTCAGCAAAATTATTATTCTAAAAATACGAATCACATTCTGAAAAGTGAACAAAAATTGACGACGTGCTTGACTTGGAAAAAAAAAATTGTTGTCACGAAGATTGAAGTGCTGACTACGAGGCGAAGACTTTTCGTGGCATATCTCGAAAAATTTTGTAAGTCTTGCAGAAGTATATCCGGTGATTTGGTCTATAGAGGAATTGGGTTCTTATTAAGGTTTCCGTTTCAAAGTAAAATGTAACATTATTGGATAAGAAGTGTAAAAAAAAAAATTATAAAATGTGGTCGTGATTAATGAAATTTTGTTCGAGTTGAACGAAAAACAAGATTTCCTAATCTATGAACATGAATATCTGATTGAATATTGAGCAATTTTATCGCAATTTTTTCTACGTGAACTGCTAGGCTTCAAATCGTTCGTATTCTTCTCATAATAATTGTTTTAACTGTTGAAAAACAAGGATAGAGTTTAAATAGCCTGGAGAGTATTTATTATTATGGGTGTAATACAACCGGAATGTTATTGGATTCGGTACTCGAAACACGATTTTAATCCAGAGGCAACTTTCACTGTTCTTGAGCTAACTCTGTACTGCTTTTAGCCTTTTACCACACATTAGCGACTGGTAAACATGAGAAAATTTATTTCATTCATTTATCTTTTCGATTTTTTTGAGAGAGATATCCTCGTAATGATGACAAAAACTTTTTCAACAAGATTTATATTTGTCACTTTTCTTTTCGACTTTTTCGAGAGGGATGCTCGAGATGATGGAAAAAACTTTTTCGTTTGTGATCTCTCTTCCAAGATCATCTGTATCTCCGCTTCCGAACCTTTTCCTTCATTCTATATGATGTTTCAAATATTCCATCAAAAAGTAAATTTGAAAATATTGATTACATTTATCAAAATACTTATGCGGAAGTCAATATTCAAAATTTTTTTTTTTTTTTATCCATTTAACTTTTCATTTTTGTAAAAACATTTGTAAAAAAGCCTAAAAGGAATAAGAAACGGAAAAAGGTCAATCTGACCCCTATATCTTTATTATAATGTATTTTCACGAATAATTATGATTTTTCATTCAATTTCAAAATTTGGTGAACACCACCTACGCAATATGAGAAAAAAATGATCGGAGCCAACGTACGTGCCCGAATTAGGAAGTAATTATCAATTATGTTTCATTGCTCTCTCGTTCATGTGGTAACTTTCCTACAAAGATGTTTCTCATCTTGAGTTCTGAACGATGACCTGTCATTAGATGTTTGCAAAAGTAAAAATTTCGTTCGTCAAATTATCGAATAAAATTTTCAAACATTATACCATAATGTGTCAAATACAGTCGTTGTAACTGTATATTATTTTTAGTTCATTTGTTTTTCTTTTCTTCAACGTTGGTATATTGTGAATAACGTAAGAGTACTTAGAGAAAGGCCATCGGTAGACCGTACGTCAATACAAATTGCGACAAAGTATATTACTGATAGAGATTAAAGTAATGCTTTGAGCCCAGATGACTTATCATCATAAAAGTGAGAAACGTCAATCGAGTCAAAATATGTCTCGAATAAATGTTTGTCCAAGCGTTCAATATCTGTATTTTCTCTGGAAGACATGACTCGGAAAAACATATTTTATGAACTATTACAAGAGAGAGAAAAGTATTTCAAGTATTACAAACTATTACAAGAGAGAGTGAGGAAAAAGAATTTTTTCCAGCCGTGGTTTTGGATTAAAGTAAAATTAATCAACTCGAAGGAAAAAGAGATAAGAGGAACTTATCTGAACAATTTCTTTGCTGCGCCCAAAGGAAGACGCCTCTGGTATATTTGAATTGTTTATTGACACTTAAGACATAGGAATTTGCAGAGTTGTTAAAAATAAAATTGAGGTGAAGCTTTTAAGATCATAACTCCTTCAAATCCTTGATTTAGGAACAATCATCGAAAAAGTAAACACTTGAGAAGGTATGACATAAGCGAAGAAGTAAAGAGAAAGTTTGCATATGTATTTCTTTGTGAAATCCACAGATTTTATTCCCAACGTTTCGACATCATTCGTGTTGCAATCTTATCGATGTTTTAGCAAAGTGCAGTCGGAAGATGATTAATTATCCAAATTGCAGTATCAGTGTTTATGAAAAAAAAAAATTTTCGATTCTCGATAGATAGATGAAAAAAATCAGCACAACGACAACCAAAGCGAATAATTTAGATGGTAATGAACAAATATTCTGAACTTTTATCTCACTACAGTGCAGTACAGTTGAAAATGAATTTTATTATTATTAGAGAGCGTGTTATGACCTCAAGGGTATTTCAATCAGGGTCGAAGTGGATAAATGGTAGGATATGTTTCAAGAGCAAGCACTGAATAGTTGCTAATAGACACAAAAGAATAAACTTATCTAATTACCTGGTCGGTTCACTGGAATTTTCCACGAGGGTCATTTCGTAGCCAAAATATTTGCTGTGCTTAAAGAATAATTGAAACAAATTCACGAACTGGGTTGGCTGTGAATTTGACCGAAGAGTTTTTTGTGTCACTGCACTTTTTCACTATCGCTATTTCACCTTCATTTTATGCAAAAAATGTCCTTGAAATCAGTTCAGGTTTGGATTTATTGGTTTTTTTTTCTTTTGTATTTTTGTTTATTTTCAAGATAGGCTCCGGTATTACCGGCTCATTATTCACTCAATTTATCGAAACATGAGCCTTTGAACCGTGCCTTGCCAAGTTTCCATTTAAATTACTCGGGCCCGGCCGAATAATGGTAATAACGAAATGAGAAATACCAGATTTCTTTTTGATTATCGATGCTGAAATCCTTATCAAATATTAATAATACAAAAATGTAAAAAATTGTTTGAAAAAATATCGTTTTGTGTTATTTCAAATGTACACAACGACTATCTTTCGCGGTGTTGCCTTCGTCCCGTCACCTGCAAACGACAACTGCTTGCAAATATCTCTCCAGGCTTCCGAACTGAAAGTTACCGGCATTTGTACATTAGGTCTTTTCTCCCTCCAGAATCTCGTCATCTCCCTCTCTCGATATCTCCCGCGTATACTAATAATCTATTGTCAATCTTTTTTTATCTTGCGACCAATCGAAATATTTTGTGTACATAGCAAACTCGTGGCAATTTATCACGCGTCTGATTTTTTTCCATTGTTTTCCCATTTATTCATTTTTTGTAATAATTATATTATATTTAGCGGAAATTCTGTAATGATGCAAAACAATTTTTAAAAAACGTTTATTTGCTTATGACAATTATCCCGAACTATTTTGTGAATAGCTAATATACAAGTGACGGAATTTATATATAATTGAAAAAAAAAAAAAAAAAAAAAAAAAAAACAAGTTGGCACTGACGGTCTTCAGAAGTTTCACGAGGAAAGCCGGTTTTATCAACAAACTACTTCGAAAAAATGTGCATCGGATTAACCATAAGACTGTATTTCAAACGGAATAGCCCTGTTATCAATAAATCGAAGCTTATGATCGAACAATGTCACGATTCTACAATAAATTCAAGACATTTTTTACTCATAGTGGTTTTAATCCGATTGCATTTTAAAACGTTGAACTTTTGAGTTTTTTTTTCTTAATTCCTAAGTGGGTGTCGATATTTGTCCTTATCTGTGGGCTTTTTTGAAGTTTTTGGAAATCACTCCTTTGTATGATATTTTTTGCTTATGTTCGTATAGATGATCTTTATTAGCAATCTCTTTTTCTGCCCTCCGGCCCGAAAGCATTCGTAGCATTCCGGCTACGTCGGACAGAAAAATCGTATACACACCTCGGCCAGGAAAAAGTAAAGCCTCAGACCACATGTTTGTCAATTACATGTGATCTGAGACTTTACTTATTTTCCTGCCCTAGGTGTGTAATATACTATTTGTACCCTGCACAAATTTCATTATTTAGCTTAGACTCTGTCGAAAAAATGAACTTGATTGGGCTGCAGTAGCACAGTATACAAAAAAATCCTTATCACATAATGTCCTGATTTTTTATTTAAGTTAAAAAAAGTCGCAATCGCTTGATAATCGTGACATTTATGCTGAGGCCGTGTTTTAAAAAGAAAATGTTAATTGACCTATCCATGTCAGGGATAGAATTGTCGGAATCGGGAGGAAGAATCGTCGGGAATCCTAAAGCATGTTTTGTGTGTTTGAATATACTGATACATCACGACCGAAGCCATCATCCCTTTTGAAATTTGAAGAATACAAATAATCAAAATTCAGCATGTTGCCGTATTGCGAAAAAATGAATTTTTCTACCTGATTATTGAACGATTGTTCGCAACACTGATAAAGATTAAGAATATGTTTGATTTGTCATTCCGGATGCATCGAGCGTCCGGATTGTGCTCTCGAATCAGATTTTTTTTTATCACGTACAATTTTACTGTGAATCTTACAAAACTTTGAAATACTATAGCTTTATTTTTGTATTCAAAAAATTGTACCAGTACACATGATAACCGTGAGTACGAAAAAAAAGATTAGCAATAAATTATTGGCATATATGAAAAAACTGTATAAAACCTGGAAGCCCCTTGGATGATAAAAATCTGTGATACGTATTGTGTAATGCAGGTTCTCTTTACCTTTGTCAAGAATTATTATTGACAGAAATCACGTGCGTACAATTAATGTAATTAGCGGATTTAAAAAAAATGAACTTCGATCGTTATCTTCGAGACGAGACGATTTTTAATCTTCTGCAATTTGTTGGGTCGGAAACACAAAAATTATGAGTTACTCGTTATTTAGAGAACTGATTCAACGAGGTCTCGATTAATTAAGGATTTTGCCAGATTTCTGGGTCTCCTTAAACCGAAGTGTTACAGTTTGACGAAAAGTTCCATTCGTTTATCTTTACGGAATGAGGTATTTCGATGAAAAAATAGTCACGAGTGACATGGAAGTATTATTTAATCGCAATATGACAAGTAAATATTTTCAACATGTGCATTCATATTTTTAGTAGAGAATGCAATGAAAAACAACATTTTTATCGGACTCAAAACGAAAAAAACAAAAGATGCAGATGCCCGATAAAAAATATACTTTCCTCAAAATCAAAATATCTGTATGCTTCCAAAAAAAGTGTTAAGAAATACGTCAACAACTTTTTGTTCAATTATCTTTCTGTCGTGATATTAACAATGGTTTCCGACACCTTTTAACACTGGCTTGGGTCGAATTGACCCCCCGTTAGGACCACGGATTAAGCAAGCTGAGAAAATGACAATTAACTCGGAAAATCTTTCCTGTCAATAATCCTCAAATTTCAAAAGCATTGTTGAATACCGGGTGTTTCAAAGCAAATAGTCATGAATGTTGACTTGAGTTTAAAATTGAATTCCAAGTCGACAAGTATTGTAAAGTATTACTCACAGATTTCCTGCTGACAAGGGGTTTGTCACTAAAGTTAGAAGATTCGAGTTTCTTTTAAGGCGTATACTGCCAAAACGGTTGCAGATAGGGCAAAATTCCATAGCACCAAAATTCTCGGGCATTAAATTTCCGATGTAAAACCTCCCGATGGCACTTCTCCATTTTCAGTAGTTTAACCCTGAGGGTGCTAACATACAAACCCAGAGATGTAAAAAAAAAATATAGATTTTGTAAAAACATTTTTATTCGACAGTGCTATCATTTATAGATCATTTCTAACAAGTTTCCAGAAACCGATAACATATTGCAGCAACAAGAACGAAATTTAAACTTAATTTAATAGATCTTAACGCATCGGAATGCTTTTATTCGAAAATAGTGTTTTCGAAAACCGTATTTAACAATCACCTACTCTTTATCGAGTTATTTTTGTTTCAAACATTATAGTTTTATTTTTACAAGTCAAAAAAAGAAAAGAAAGTTTACCAAAATCCTGACTGCACGATTGAAACCTTCTGCCATTTTGAGAGAAATGCATTAAAAGACGTACGGTCTCGACAAAGACTGAATTTTTCTGTTAACTTGAAGAGAAATTTTTTTTTTCTGGTTAAAGTGTGTCGTCGGAATCGTGGTGAAAAACTGTTTTCCGGAGACAACAGTCATAAGTTAGTAAATATTTTTATTTCTATGACATTTCCTACTTTCATTGACAACAATGTGTCTTTTTTTAATACACAAAAAGTGTTAACAATAGAAACATTTTTCCGGGATTAAAAAAAAATTTTGAAATTGATCGAATTTCGGGCAGCTCTATAAGTGTGTGTGAGTTCTTGAATTAACTTTTATGACGATTCGTCACGAAATACCCTGCATAATCAAGATCTTGATAGTAAATGAGTCAATTGATCACAGATTTCTTTGAATCTTATACGAACGTCAAAACATCAGTTCTTAATAACATTCGTAAACATGAATTTTTCTTAATCGTGTGTGATAACAGATTCATAATTTACTCTCTGTCTCATCATTAATAGACATCGGATTAGAAGCGGCACATTGTTCTTTGAACGGCAAAGTCTCCTTTCGCGGTTTGTTCTTAAGATCGTTAATACCGGCGTAATGTTCTTCAATTTCTTGAAGAGTTCTACCCTCGGTTTCCGGCAATATAAAGTACAGAAGAATGCAAGCAAAAAAATTTATAAGTGCGTAAAAGATGAACGTTCCAGAAATTTGTATGCCGTTTACCATGTAGAGATATATTTTCGATGCTATCGAGTGTAATACGTAACCGATCGCCGCTGCGACACCAGTTGCACCAGATCGAACCTGCGAGGAGAAAACACAAACTTGTAACTGTTGGAAACTCCGAGGGAACTTTCAGTCTTTTTCTCTATTAAAAATCAATTCAGGGACCCCGTCTGTGTAAAATTGCTTAGCGAAATCTAATTATTTTCACCGTCTTTGATTCCATAGAGCAGTGTGAAATTTTTTCCTTGAATTTCCCAATTTCTTATTCTTCAGAAGACAAACTGTTCACAAGGAAAGGTACAATTATCCATTCAGTTTTTACAGGCCGCCATAGTGTTAGTTTCCATCGGAAACAAAATTCTCCATGTCGCGTTATAGTTTGTCATGCTGATTAATAATCTTTTTGAATTTTTAATGTCAGACAATTTTTAGAGGGGTAGGAGTATAAAAAAAATATTATAAATAAAGTACAAACAAAACATTTTGAACTTTTTTTGTGTAGGACATGATTTGAGTAATCGAAAAAAAAAATCGGACTGATTATCGGCTATCATTAATGGCAGAAACACTGACAAGGTCCCTTAAATTCCAATATCGCCAACGAGTGAAAACGTCAAAAAGTATTTAAAAAATAAGAATAGCATTCACTGGTTAACGCACCGTTGCAGGAAAGACCTCGCCAATGAGGATCCAGGCCAACAATTTGATGCCAAGGTGCGATAACAAAGCCAAAGCAATGACCAACGTCGTAGGTATCCACGTCCATGTCTTAGAGTCAATAACATCGTATTTCAATAGATACGAATAAATCGCTGTGCCCATAAAGCAAAGACCCGTACCAGACATTGAGACAAAAGATATCTTTCGTTTGCCACTAAAATGAATCAAAAGAACACAAAGTAGTGTCCCTACGATTTCAGCAACACCGAACCAAACCGTCGACGTATATCCGTCCATCGGTGAATTCAATTCTTCAAATATAGATACCGCGTACGTTTGAACAGCAGTTGAACCGCCGAAAGCATCAGCAAAAAATGCTGCTGTTATTAGTAAAAATGGCTTGACCACGGTCATTTTGAAATAGGGCTTCCAAAATTTTTCGTTTCGCTCGTTTCCGATCTTCTTCTCATGTGAGGAATGCTCAATTGAACTCAGGATGGTTCGAAGCTCATCTTGCACGTGATAAGAACTCACCCAGCCCCGCAGATAACAAAGAGCTTTTTCGGCCTCTTTGACGCGTCCTTTACCTTTGAAAACATTACAGTATTGATGAAATCTAAATATACATGATACTCTACCACAAATGGTCACGTTTGTAATGTTCTTTTATTTCGTTCTCTTCTGATACGTTATCACGAGGAAACCTTATTAAAAGACATTTCGAGACTGTTCATTGCAGAACTCAGTATTGTTATATTAATTACCATTGATCGTGAAACAGCATGCACACTAATAAAAAAAAGGATTCAACAAGCAAAGCTAGTTCAATTCACAAATCTTTAGAATGAAATTGTGTAGAAATTTTTTTACCTGCCAACCAGTAAGGACTCTCAGGAACCATCGCAAGTGCTATTGCGCAGCATACTGGAAATGCAATATTTATCAGTGCAACGTGTCTCCACTCGAGAAAACTTCCTAGTGCAAATTGTATGAATACACCAACAATAACACCCATCGATGCTGTCGCTGACAATGGTCCTCGCAGATGAGGTTGAGTTATTTCAGAGACATAAGTCAATATCGGTCCTTCAATAAGACCGCCGATAAGGCCTCCTAATGCCATTGGAATGTAGAGCATCGTCGGTGTAGATGCGTAATAAAGAAGTATCCAACTAATTATGTATGGGATATTTGAAATGAGCATTGAGTTTTTTCTCCCCATATATTCAGATATGGGTCCGCTAACTAGACATCCAATTGGTCCAGCGAAGAGTGTAACGCTACCTGTCAATAAAAATTATATATAATTGTAGAAATACGATAATAAATTATCCAAATCAATTTATGTTTATACCAATACATTCTAAATATCATTTTCCAGAAAGTCTAAAAGCGCGTAACTAAATAATAATACTTTGGAACTCACTCCATCATGGTATGAATTCATCAACAGTGTCTTTAAACTGTTCAAGAATATAGACTTTATGACAAGTGGATTTCCAAATATTTTTGTTACCAGTTTTCAAATCAGTTTTTTCATAAAATCATGTTATAATCACGTAGCATTTTTTCTACATGAAAAATCATGAACATTTCCCAAAATTTGTGCTTTTAACAGTTTGTCAAGATTCTATTACATGGAACTACGTTTTTCTGATCAGTCTACGTGTTTTGTCCTCTTCAATATTTCAACTAGAAATGAGCAGTAATCAAACGAATCAAAAGCATCAAACCATCGAAGACAAAGATTTTATTGGCATAAAAAATTATCGTTTGAATACAAAGTGGTTCGTTTTAATTAAAAAAGAAAACGATAACTTACCTATCCACGTCAAATCTTCGAGCGTAACCGGTATATCTGGATCTTTTTTCTGTAAAGCGGGTAGAAGAATCGTCGGGAATCCTAAGGTAGTGCCTAAAGTGACGAGAAGAAGATTTTTTGCGCTCACTGCGCATATTTGAGGAATGGACTGTCTCAGTCGAGATACCGGTGTGAATGCAGCCTTGGGGCCATTCAAATCAGCAGCGTTTTGATTTTTATCGAGGCTGAAATGAATAATAAGAAACGAACAAATGAATAAAAAAATCATAGCAATTACAGTGTGAGCGAAACCTTCGGAATTTCGCAATGTGTACACCGGCTAATTCCGCATCTTCACATTTGCGGTTCATTCTTAACAATTAGTAAAACACTTAGGAATATTGCAATTTTATGAGATTCATTATTGGAAGACAGACTAGTCAACTCCTGACTATGGTTGAAAAAAATAGCACCAATACATGACTTTCCAAGGTTACGATGACTTATTACGTGCCGTCGCATTTTTAAGGATGTTTGGAACATGCACTAAAAAAACCTGCCAAGCTTGTAAATTTATTGAATTGTTCCAAGGCAGGTAAACACATTTCAAAAGATTACACTGAGTCATTCAGGAGTTATCGTGTTTCTAATTCATAAAAAATGTACACGCGGTAACATAACAAAACTGATTTCGGTTGAACTAAAAATAGGCAAAAACATTTCAAAAAGGGTACAAATCTGATCAAAGTTTATTTGTATGTATAGATTAGACATAGACACTATTCTCAAACTACGTTGAAAATTTGAAAACAATCTACCGTCATCCCGTATTCGAAATAATGGCAATCCATAGATTGCACAGTTTTACACGCGTTCGTACCGAAGTCCGTAGAAAAATTTACGTTTCATGGAAGAACTCTAATACTTTTGTACAGATTTTTTTCTTTTTTCTTCTCGTTTTCTAAAAAAAAACATATGACGAAGCTTGTCTAAAAAATCAAGAATATTGACCGTAGAGTTTGAGAAATACACTGATGTAAAGTGTAAGCTCTGTATATGCAATTTGGGAAAGATCTAGAGACGCGGTAGCGTCTTGACGCCAAGTATAGGTATTTCTCAAACTCTAAATTTCATATTAGAAAAGTCAACTGTTTTCAAATTTCTAAAAGACATGAAAACTTACGTGAAAAGATTATTTCTCAAATTATATTAAAGTTATCCAAAATTAACAAGAGTGTTGACTTTTGAATGTAACTGTGACGAGACTGCTACGTTAAATACCATAGAATCATTGAAAAAATAATTCCTGGCACTTTTGCCTACGATTGTACCTCCTGATAATCCTTAAAGCATAAAATAGCATTTTTTGCGGTTAAAAGAAAACAAAATACATACGAGAGCAAGTCGAGTACGAACAATTAATGAACGTACATCCTCGCAACAGGTTGCATGCAATCCTCGGATTACATGCAACTGTTCATTATATTTCAACTACCGAACAACAAAAATTACTAATTATTGAAAGATTTCCGCGTCATGGTTCGTCTCATAATACTTGAAATACTCTTCGTGTGTGATTAGTATTGAAACACGAATTAGTGATGAAATATCCAATTCAGAAGACACACGATTGCTTCATTTTACTGGTTTACTTCGATCAAATTTGCAGGTGATTTTTTGCTGTTAAATTTATGGAATGGAATAATAATATGTAATTACTTTCTGATTTATTGACGTCGAGAGTTCTCCAAATGGTGTGAATAAAGAATTAACTGATGATTTCGTGAAATCGAAAAAGAGCAAATAGACGATACTGAATAATAGATTATTGGTGTCACAAAAGAAAGTTTGAAAGTGCAAATAAAACACGTATCGAGGGACAATCCCAGAACTCTGTCAATATGTCACAGAATTCGACGAATTCGTGAATGAAAAAAAAAGAAATCGATAGAAAGGCAAAATAGGGTACCAGGGGGGAGGAAAGAATGGAATTGAGAAGTAATTATAAAATATTGTGCTGGAGAATCAATCGTTGGAACGTAACGAATTTTTTTTCAGCAGTTTTTTTTTTATTTTTTATTTCGAATTAATTCCAAAAATGAAAGCATAAGGACGGGAGAAATGTAAAAAACAAACTTATGATTCCGTAGAACATAAAAAAGTCGTTATCATTTAAATAATTTTTTGCAATATCGTACAATGTGGTTTTCTAATTTCTGACGGACGTGAAATTTTTTCCCTCGAGAGGAAAAATAACTTAAAGGAACATTGCTTTTTTTCTGACTGGCAAATATTATGCCGATTAATTTCTTAACACAATCGTTACGTTGTAGAGTTTGAATTAATGTTTTTGGCGTTTTATTAAAAATGTTGAAAAAATAACCAAAAGTTGACGTGTTAATGGTGCATTCTTGTTCGGATGATACATTTTATTTGTCACATGCATGGAATTGCAGATCAATATTTACGTTCGCGGCGAGACGTGACGTACCATTAGCATCACAAATTTAATCCAACACCTACTGTATCATCAGCACGAGCGATCAGACATGTTATAGGGATAAAAAATGATTACAACAGATATTCCGTCGAAAAAAAAATTGTCTCATCAAAGAAGCTGTGATAATAATGTGAACATAATTATTATAACAAAACAACACTGCTATAAATCATTTTAAATATCTTTGCGATCAATAACTGAGAATGGAGTCATCGAAAATGCTATTTTTCGAAGGAAAAATAGTGCGATGACGAGATTTCCGAAAGAGGTACTTATTTGAACAAGTGAACTTGGCTTCGTTTTGAAATAGAAAGATCGTTGATTGTTGGTAAAAAAAAGCGTTAGCAGTCCACGAAAATATTTTTATGGCAGGGATAATTCATTCTGAAAAATTAGTTTAGGTCAGTGTGACCCAGTGTCTGTTAATGAAAGGTTACAAAGTCAAGTTGTCCGGTGGTCATTTCTTACTCATTGAGAAAAAAAAGTTCAATTACCTGTTGAGATCCATGGAATTTCCAGCGTGTGACATTTTGTAGCCAAAGAACGTATCAATTATTGAAAGAATTCATTGCACAGAATAGCCATGAAGAGCAGGTTTATTTTAATGTTCACTTCAATACTAATAGCAAATTTATTTTCATTTTTCTCGCGATTCACTTAATTTTTAATGAATTCCTTTGTTCTTACAACCTTTTTCGTGGTATAGATCGATTATCGAATCCACTTGTTCGTGTTCATGAGTGACATCATCCCCGTTGATTGGAATATCGGAAAAAACAGATTTGAGCAAAAAAAACTGTTGAAAGGATTTTGTACTCAATTAAAATGATGCATAAATAAATAAATAATAAATAAAAGGAAAAAAAACCGAAATGTAGAGTCCTCGATGTTGCTGCGAACGTAGAGAGCGACGTCTCTCCGTTACGACTACTGTCAAGCGAGGATAACTCTTGAGACTTGCAAACTGAAAGTAAATGACATTCGGAGTTTCCGCATTTTCTCCCTCCCAAAGTTCTCTTGTCTTGTTCCCAAAGTTCTCAACAGCAACAACGGATAATTCGTGTCATCGAAACGCTTGAGAGTGCAAATGACAAAATCAATTTTTCGTTCTTCCTCTATTTCTTTCTCTTTCTTCTTCTCTTTTTCGTGCGTGTCGACAACTCAAGCAGGCGGTGGTTCTTCCCACAACTAAAAGATAAAATACCTCATTATAATTTCCTCTTCGTTTTCATTGTACTTAACACGAAGATTCAAGACTAAATTAGAGAATAATTCTATTAGTAGGGACCACCGGACGGAAATATTATCCAATAGGCTTAATAATATTTAAATACCAAAAAAACGCAATTGAAAAATTTTGAAACAATATCTACTACGATTTCATGATTGCATATCATGATGACGATGATTTTTACGATTTCCGACTGCCATTTTTTCTTTAATTTCCGATGATTCCGATGATTATTTCTATTTCCCGGAAATTACAGTATTTAATATACCTCCAGTGAAAAAATGATGCATAAGGTAGCTTTATCGTTCAATTGTTATTTAACATCTATTTTTTTTTTTTTTTCATTTTTTTAGTATTTTTAGAGCATTTTTTTGAATTTCATTGATTGTAACATCAAAACTTTTAGGTTGAAATTGCCGAGAAATCGAATGTCAATGTGGTATTATTTTGGAGAAGTGAAAAATGTTATAAAACAACAAGTCGAACATTTACAAAATTCTTCACGTACTACGTGATTCGTTAGAATGAACGAATATAGAAATCAGACTGATGATCGAACTTCATTAATTAAGAAAATAGAGTTGTGAAAGTTGGCTGTTCTTATGGCTGTTACACGGTAATTGATAATACAACAATTAATGAAATAATCAATAAAATGGGATTGAAAATTATAATCTAAATGAATAGCACAAACTAATAGAAATAGAAACGAAATAAGTCTCTTTATCAAACATGATAATTTATTCAGAAGAATAATTTTATTTAATGACATATTTGTAAGGTATTTTAAATTATACACAATAAATATTTTTAAAAAAAGCAAAAAAAAAAATACGCGCAAGTTTGCTCGTCAACGTATACGAATGCCAATCAATGGCACCTTTTATAATTTTCTCACAATGTTTTAAATCTTCTTTCGTTTTTGAACTCTCGTTTATTATTATTATTATGATTATTATTATTCTAAATTCAATTGCATACCAAGTACTATTCTTTGAGATATACTGCACTTTGGTTAAGAAAAATATACTTTCTACATATTTCGCGATCATACAAAATGTCTATCAACGTGTCAACAATTGTTGTTCCCACCGGATTTACGGACACGATTATAACCAGACATATCGATTCAAACTTTCAGTCTAAATTTCAACGCTCTTTATCGCAATAACGTTAAAATATATATTTCTGTATACATAATATATATTTTATAAATATATCTTAAGAACCAAAAAAAGATATCGGTTTCGTCGACACAAACGACCGTTTAATTGAACGAAACAATGTTTCTGGACTTGCTGAGAAAATATTGGTTACGAAGTTCTCATACCTTCGTCCGACGAGTACAAACAAACCTGTTATTGCCTATTTAAACACGCTGCGTCTGGGAGACCCGGTCTGGCAATTGTGATGATTTTTATAAATCTTGGTTCATTCATATTTTTTTAAAATTTGGAACCTAGACCAAAGGCAATGGCTGAAAAACATCGTTCGAGGTAAAATATATTTCAACTGAGAACAAAATTTTTGCACTGTTCCTTCGGGTCTCTCAGACCCAAAAGTTTACTCGTGGAGTGAAGGAAACACGAGAAAGTCGTAGCGATTTTTTTTTGTCTAGCTACCAAATTGGGTACACACACTCGAGATGAAAAAAAAACAAATCATTATCATTTCCTACGTTCAACGCTTTGAGGTAGCTACGACAGTGTTTTCAAAATTACACGAGCCCTAAATTTCTTGAAAATGATAATCACTAATGATCAGCGATCGTTCTTGCACTCACACAAATGATTGAGCGCCTTGAAGTGATCTTATGTTCTCGGACATCCTTGGTAATTCCAGAAAAACACAAGTTTCACGCCGTTCTCCTACACTCAGAGAACAATGTGGTCCGTTTATTTTTCTATGTGTATCTACTTTGCAGTTATCTCTCTCGCTCTCATTAATCTGATAGATCACCTAAAGAAAATATTTCGTCGAATTGATCGGTGCAGATCCACCTCAATGCCTAGAGTTTATCGAAATAAGTGATATCTTTATACTTTTTCATTCAAAAACAGAACATCTTTCGATAGAAAACGTGCATATGAAATTTGTAGCCACAGCCTGTAACGAGGTCCGAGATGCTTAAATATTTAACAAATGTGCTCAACTTCATATTTCGTGTATTCTCACACTAACGTTCTTTCCACAAAAGCAATTTTTAACAAACGTTCGTTAAAGCTAGAAAACTAGAAGAACCTGTAAATACACTGCTACCAATTGGAGCATTAACGCAGTAACTATTCTCAAGAACACGAAAAAAAGTAGACATCCATGCCTTAGCTACCTCGTCAAAAGAAGAAATTATAATTAATGCTTGCTACAATTACGTACGAAGGCTGCGGTTAATGTTATCATAAAATTGTGAATATGGATTTTTATGAATGAATTTACAAATAACAGAAAAAAAAACAACAACGAAAAGAATATGATCCACGGTCAGTGCTGAATAGCAATTAAGACGATCCGACGCGATGAAGGCACTCTCGATTCTGCATAGTTATCGTAATCCTCATACCTCCTCCATTTAGGGACCTTCTCAGTGAAGGACTTGAAAAAAAACTACTCTCATAAACATCCTGTTCAATAATGATTACGAAATTCGGCTGTGGAAAGCCTCAAAATTTTGAACGAGTGTTTTTTCCAAAACGTCAATTTCTAAAACGATGGACAATATTCAACGAACATAGTCCTTGAAGGAATCTGTGAGAGCTATGGAAGATTTTTCACGTTAACTTTCAAATTTCATTCTTTTTTTTAAAGAGAAACTGATGAAAAAAGACACAATTTGACATTTTATTTTTCAATGACTGACATTTTGATAATTTTCATTGAAAAATATAAAAAGAATCCTCCACAGCCCCTTAGAATTTTTCATTCTGATTCCTAATTTTTTTCCATTTTTTATTCCAGACAACTTTTAGAATATAGTCCACTGCGAGGCACAATTTTTTTTAGACACCATTTCGAAGTGGCGAAAAATGTTATGAAAAAGTCAAAATTTCAATAATCTCTCAATTACTACAAGATTCATTTGAATGAACGAAAACAAATCGAACTGTTTTTCGGATTTCATTCATCGAGCAGAATAAATCATGAAAATCGGTAATTATCATGCCCGTTATACTGAGAGGGTCCCTTTCTGTTGATTCAGTTTGATTAACATGTACGTATATATGTAATGTATATGTGCGATCCATAAATAGATATTTGACTTAAAAAAAAAAAGAAAAAACGAAGAGAATAAGAACATTTGAATCATCGATTGTTGATCGAGATTTATGCAACAGCCTCGTAACTTTTGCTTCGTTAAAATTTCTTCATCATACGAAAAACGTGTTTGAACACATATATACCCACACAGAGACACACACATTCATTTATACACAGCCAAACGATCAACGGGAGTTTTTAGACTTTTTTTTTTAATGGAAGTCTTCATTATTGTGCTCACAGATCAGTTCGAGAAACTGGTTAATAATTCGTCGCTAATTTATACTTTGTCTTTTGTTTTGTTTGTTTTTCATTTTCCGCGAGCCTCTTTGAAAAGTGAATACTCGTTCATATGTTCACGAAGCGTAAAAGGTACAAGTGTATAAAAAAAATTGAACGAGAGTTCGTTGTGTTGCAGGATAGAAATTCATGGGTGAAACACGATCAAAGTCTTTCACCCCTCTCTCCCTTTTCTTGCTCGATCGAGAAAACTGACGATTACGCGAACTTTATTTACAGACATTTTTTTTTAACTTTTCTCTTTTTTTTCTTGAAGGAACTCAGTCAAGCTTGTCAGACACTAGAGGAAATCTGACAATTCGTAATTGCCGCCCGAAATCGCAGACTATACTGTCTCTCAACGCAAGCATTTGCTTCACGTAAACACTGTCGTCCTTGTGACCCAATCTCACTTCTCTAACAGGCTCGCCCGTTCTCACGTCCCAGACCACTAAAGATCCCTGTACAAAAAGAACAACGAGAAAATCACATTTGTTAGTACTCATAGACATTTATCATTCGACTGTAAAGAAATTTGAATAATGGAAATTCATTGAAAAGATGAATTTTTGACAAGTTACATTGATAAGTTGACAAGTTGACATTAAGGCGATCTATCAGTCTTGCGATCAGTAAAAATTCTGCTGCACACTTTTCTCAAACGTAATTAACTTCATGTTGTTTTCTTTTGATCGAAGAATAAGTAATAAATCGACCAACTGATAGATTCCCTTAACAATTACGCGAAATACAAAAAGTTGGGTTTCAGGACAAACCTATTAGTATTCTCACCTGGTTGCTCGTAATGAGTAATTGTTGCGTTAGCATGACTAATTGAAAGCTGTATGTTGCTTTTTGGGCAGGTAACGCGTGCAACAAATGACCCTGGAAGCGTTCCCAAACGCAGAGCCTCTCGTCGGTGCCGATACTTATAATATACGATGCTGAGCACGTTATCGCAGCTACAGCACCGTCGTGTGCTTGGATACTGTACATGCACATTCCTGAGAAACGATTTTCATAATTTGTTTTTTTCACTTTTTTTCAATACTTTTATGCTCCTGAAGTTTACAGTTTGTTTCGATTTTCGGAGGATTATATTTTTGATAAGGTACTTATATTTACCTGTCGATAAATCCCACACACAGAGCAACCCGTCGCGAGATCCACTTCCAGACGTCATGGGGCTGACCCTATCGATAAAGAGACAGGATATTGGACCGCAATGTCCGTGCAACGTATACAAAGGGAGTTGGTCCTCTAGCCTAAAAAAGGAGCGAAAAAATATATTAGAATTTATTACTGACAGCGATGGATATGCGATTAGTATGTCGTTTTGGAGATTTGTAGGCGAAAAATATCAACGAGTCAATATTGTTGGAATTTTGGGAATAAGTGGATAAAGCGTTCGTCTACACAATACGAAAATTTAAAGTCCCCTTGTTTGAGTTGTCGTAACTCTCGATCGTCCTCAAAGCGATCGATCAGAGTTGGTGACGTTATTCGTGAGTGCGTGTAAAATAGTTGACAAGGAGATTCACGTTTCTCTCAGAGCCGATTGACCGTTCCGAGAAGAACAATAGTCACAGCTTATTCTCTTGTAAAACGAGAACAACGTATAACTTTCATTTTTCTTGAGAAATTCAACCGCGTAAGAGAAAAGTCTGGCATTAATTAATTATCTTTAGTTAATAAATTACCTTACCTAAAAACTTTTAGAGTGTGATCTTGACTTCCCGTAAGAACACGACCACCCTCACTGTCCAGGACAGTTATGGCTTGTTGATGAGCTCGGTGAGAGCCTTTTTTCAAACATCTTAAGTCTTCCTCGGGCGGTAAATTATTTATATCCATTGGGGAACCTGCGCTTCCTGTTCTGACGTGGGCTAGAGATTAAGGAAAGTATTGATTTTAATTTAAATATGAATCTTTTCAAGATGAATCGAGTAACTTAAATTTTTCGAGATTGAATTTTTTTTACTGAATTTCAGGCATGATTTGGAGCGATTTTTAAATCATATAAAATATTATGAAAAAATTACAAATTCTTACTCCTTCTGCCGGAACTGAAACCCCATCCCACCTGAAGACCTTCGCTGAATCTTTCAAGCTCCAAAAAATCTACAGAGCCATTCAATTTGGCCGCAATTACTCGATTGCAAACGAATTTCACCGCCGAAGTCCCGAGGCCCGAACCATCATCGAAGAAGCACTAAAATGTAAATAATTGCACGTGTTATGATCCAATTCACAATAATTGATAAGGCTGACATCGAATGACCAATGATGATTTAATGTACAAATTAAAATTCAAAACAGTGTACCGCGTGCGCGATTATAAAAAAAATGTTTACGAGAACTTTTGACCCGGAATCTGGTCATGTTACGTTTAAATATTTAGCTACTAATCGTAGATGCCCTTCCTGTATTAATGTTGGAATTTATGTTAAGTTGGAGGTGCTTACTTTAAACCGTCCGGTCGTGCCTTCCCAAAACTCGAGAGAACCATTGGCACATCCAACGACGATAAGATTATCTTGATAATCGACGCACCATATAGGCGATGGACTTTGATGATTTAATGAAGTTTTATAAGTATTAAGGGAGTTGGCGCTATCGGTAAGTTCATTGCCATTGAATTTACCAGAGCTGATACTGAGTCCATCGGTGCTTTCAGACTTTTGTACATCTTCGATAGATTTTCGGTGTTCTTCGACCAATTGTCTGTATTGTTCGCCATAGTCGAATCCTTGTTCATAATTGGTTTGTCCGGAGGAAAGTTTCATGGAGGTAAAACGTGTGTTTATAGAAGATCGTAAGTCGGGTAATTCGAAAGTTTGATCGAGACTACGTCGCAGTACAGTGTGGCGTTTATCCGGAGAAAATTCTTGAATTTGATAATCATTGTAAAGACAATTCATGGAGTGTCTTTTGTTCGAAGTCGTCTGTGTTATTGGTCGGTAGCCACCGGAAGTCGGTGAGAATTTTTGTCTCTGTGATGCGGGTGAGGAATTGCTGAGAACGTAAGAGTTTGTAGATTCCATTTCGCCGCGCGAGGGTGGGGAGCCGCTCTCGTAATCGGACATTAATTCGTCCGGATCGGGGGTGCCGTTCATCAGATCTCTGGGAACGCTGTTAAAGAATTTTTTCCTATCTACATGGGCAATAATTTCGCCAGTGATGGAATCCCAGACTCTAATATGTCCGGCCAAACATGTGCTCGCGATCGTGTTTCCATCGGTAGCTATGCATTCGACCTCTTGCGTGTGACCTTCGAGCACGAGAGGCAAAGTTTCCAACACAAGTTGCGTCGAGGAATCTTGAGTTTTTTCCTTCTGATCCCAGCTGGCTCGCCACTCCGCGTAATTTCTCGTACACACACATCGGTAAAGCACAACCATCGTGTATGCCACGACTATCACGCTTATTAAACACAAAATAGCTGCCAAAAATATTTCCATCGGACTGGATGGAACGAACGGTGCGTTCGTGTTGAATCCACGTGCCTCCGATCTCGTCGGTACTTCTATGTCTGTCACAAAACCAAGAAAACAACAATCGAATTAGAAAACGTCGGGTTACGCAGAAAATTAAACGAAAAAAGAAACAAACTGATCCCAATTGGAATTGCAATTTTTTTCATCGATCTCATTGTTCCACTATCGCATAATTCGTCATAGACGTATTTACTGCACAAAGCTTACTTAGACATACCTGAAAAGTCCAACGGGTCAAGGGCAACCGTAGCGAAACTCTGCCATTGGAATAACTGCACGTCATTTGGATTGCTGATTTGCCTGACCAACCGAGGACTGAAAGCGTTTGATAACTTAATTGCTGGTAATATCGTTATGTATTGGCCAGCCAACGATATATTGTACATCATCAGAATTGAGGACCAATGATATAACGATAATCGATTCCATGGTGGAAAATCTACTGGTCGTAATTTGTTTAACTCGTCGGTTATGTTGTTCGTCACTGGAGGCTAAAAAACGATCGATTATCAAGTCATTTATCCATTATCATTCAACAAATTGATTGTCTTTTAACTAATAAGTATAACGAGCTAATTAATGAACGAAATAATCTTTAAAGAAATTAACATCTATTCATTTATTGAGATTTTACCAAAGAATCAACTAATACTAGTGGAAATTATTGAACATAAATCAATTGGAAATGGAATCAATATTTATGACTCGATACAATTTTACAATCTTATCGTTTTTTGAATTTTGTTACTGTTGACAGACACACTGTGTTCGAGTAACCTGTAAGGTCGATTGCAGTGCTTTTGATTATCAAAAACGTTAACATTTTGTTGTCAAATGTATGCTCTAATTGTCAAATTCCCAAAACACTCCAGTTGTTTGAAATTATGTCTTTTCTTGTTCGAAGATTTACATGTTCAAAGGCGGAACAGTAAACTACATTCCGGAGATTTTGATTATCTTTATAAAATCCCAACATATTTTATAAATTGGCATAAAGATTGAAAAAAAGCTGATGAACATTTTGTAAATAACTAAATGGAAAAAAAAGATAGAAATGAAACTGACAACAATTTAACAAAATTTTGAATTTTACGGGTCGTAAAACAGTTATTTCCATTAAATTCTGGTACCACTGGTACCAATGATGTAAAATTTCAACTTAATCGGCTGGTTATCGAGATATCATGGTCACTAATCTAAAAGCATATCTTCGAGAAACACTCTAAAGTTCTCTGTTATTTTTCGACTTTTGATCAATAATGTGTGCATACAAAATGAGAGAAAAAAAACTCTGATACTGTCAAAATTATTCTATACTAAAAATGCTATCCAACAAACATTCTCGACAAAATCGATCGTAACTGATATAAATGGCAATGAAAATGGTTGTTACCTGGTCACTCGGAATATTAGGCAATCCAGTAGACGTTTGAATGGTGAGAGGTTTCATGGTGCTTAATCCAACATAAGGTTGGATAGTTTGAGGTCTTTCCATTGTGTATCCATCGATTTCGGTGTCTGGTTTAAGGGTATCGCTCAAGTGTATAAGATGCTCAATAACTCCAGAATTATAAATGATCATGCTGATCCAAACGACCATCCATACCATAAAAGCGCGTTGAAATATTCGTGTTCTTGCCCAAAAGTGTACGAGCCTCAAGCGCTTAGGTGTTTTAACAAGATTCTGTGTGTTTTGGGTATTTGGAGCAATGACATTGGTCGGGCCGGCTGTGAGACCGTTCAACCTTGGATGTGACTTAGAACGAAATATATTTGGTTTTTTGTTTGAAATAATTGTAAATTGTTGTTTACGATTGGATCGCATACTGGAGAAATGAAATTTGGAATTTTCACTGGAGAGTTCAGTTCTTCGTATATCGACACCAAGTATCGTTGAAAAAAAGAACATTTGAAGAAAAAAATCATTGAGAAGACCGACAATGGCGAATATACAAAATTCTTGAATAGCCGGAACAAACGTAAAAAGTCCAATAGTCAGAATGGTAACTTCGGTTAGCAAGTTTTTCGTTATCGACCACCCTTCTTTCGACATTCCTTGAGCGACCCTTATTTTAACGTCCAAATGCGAAGGTGTGCTCACAACGCTTTTCGTCAATACCAAAACATTTTCCAATCCAACGATCACAACGAGATACGGAAATATTTCTTTGCTACTTAGACTCAGCGTAAGACCAAAGAAAAAACAGATGCCCACGGTCATTGCCAATGATGATATAACGGTGAAACTCGCGCTAAATGCCATACCGACTTTGGACTTTATAAGCTCGATTTTACGAACAGAAAAATAGATATAAAAGAATAGAGCCACGAACGTCATCGTTAGTGGAAAAAACTCGCTGTAATTAAATTCACCGGGATAAAAAATATGTAGTGTCTCGTCGTTTATCTCGGGCTGCGCTGAATTTTTCTCCGATGGTTGATGAAGAGAATAGTACGTCGTTAAACGATTTTTTAGGCCACTTATGAATCTACAACATAAATTGTTACAATATAAATATATGCTTTTTGTAGTAACTCAAATTGATTGTTATTTTTTTGATTTATTTCACTTATTTGAATATTATTTCAACGTGAATTATTTTATACAATACATTCGTGAACAGCCGAATTACGTTTTTATTTTTTTATTTCGAATACTCGAATAGAATTGGATCAAATCTCATGCGTTTGCCCTAAAAATCATAATTTTTTTTAAATACCTGGGATCGTATTCCTTAAGAAATATGGTGACAGCGTATTGTAAAACTCTCTGTCGTACTCGAACGGGATATCTTTTGATACCAGTCTCTTTTAGGTTCATGCCAAACACCATCTCAGCTAAACTGATTTTTCCTTTCTGAAGGCTCTGATAAAAAAATAGGAATATTAAGATTGTCTTCAAGGTGCTTATTCTATGAAATTTATTAAAATTCAGGACACACATTTCCGGATTTAGGGGTTTTTCCGTAAAAAAAGTTAAAATTGAAAAATTACGATTACAACAATAGAAACGGAAGAAAAGCTCGAATTTCGAGTGATATTTTCGAGTGAGCAAAATGTGAATTTTTATCAAAATAAAATAAAAAATTTCTAATACCTTTTAAGGTTCATATTTCTTCAAGATATAACAAACAACATTATCAGGACATTCAATAAATTATCGAAGGTTCCATCCGTCAACCAGAGCATCAACTTTTCACCGTGACTCTAAGCCCCTTGAGTTTTTAGTTCAAACATTTATGCAATTAAATGTTTTACAATTTATTTATGTCGTCACGCTACTCGTCGATCAAAATGGATCGACAAACAATGTTGTCCTTGCAGATTCTTGCATACAATTTTTTTTGCTCATGTCAACGTCCAGACTCGTATGAATATTTCTACATACGTTAACAAGGTAAACACTAGATGTACACATAAAAACGACGAGTTCTTTGGAAATATATAAACTTCTTTGTAAATGTTTTACCTGGTACGAAAAAATGGTGCCCAAAAGATCGGTATCCTGATTGAAAATCTGCATGCTCTGTTGCCACAAATTAGCCGGTGACAAGACGAGGCAATTATATTCTGGTAAAATTTCCGGTTTTTTGGCATTTCTTTTTTTCACAGCTTCGACGTGGAGACACACTTGACCAAGAGTCTTAAGGCTGCGTGAGATACGAAACAAAAGTGCTATTCAGTATTTAACGTTCTTTGGTTTTTTTCATCTTTCAAGTGTCTCTCCGTTCAATGAAATGGTATTTTGTTTGTATACTCACGTTTCAGGATCTTGATAATTTTGTATGATTTCAAGAAGGTTAAAAACTTCGTACAGCGGACCACGAAATGCGTCCGAAAGCGCTAAGTCTTCGGCCCATGGCACTACTCCGACTCTCATCACTACTTGCTGGACATAAAGAGAAGGAGAATCCGATCCATTGACTGGTGTTATTGTGTGATTTATCACAGTCCGTGGCGCATTGCCAGGAATTGGCAAATTCACCAAGGGAGAGCTAAAAATTGTATACATTGAATAATCAATTTTAATCTGTTTCCAACTGCTTCAACTGAGTTTAAGAAACGAGAAATGCGTTTTTTAAAAGTAATTATTGCGTTAAAGATTCCGCACAACGATTTAAAGAGTTTTTACTGCCTATTTACCCCTTATTCTTCAGAATTTCGAAATCATTTTGTGCACAGAATATAACAACGACCCTAAAAAAAGTCCGAACCATATTTACATGGACCGAAATGTCTAAAAATCAGACTGGAAAACTATTCGACATTGAATTTTCGAGGGTATCGAATTGGCATCGTGGGATTGAAACGATTTTTTCGCGTCAGTTATTATTTTTATTTTTTACACAGATTCAACTTTTTGTTCAATTTTAGGTTGTGCGTTCCAAAAAAGTTCGTCCATGGAAGCAGTGCATGGGTATGAAATTCAAATGAAGAAAAATAAAGATGTTGAATTCCAACGATGTAAACTTTGTCAGAGATTTTTGTTCTATAATCCTACGATGCGAAATGGACGGCTTAAAATTCGTTGAATTTTGGATCAACGTCTATAAGATACAATAAATTACTCACCAACATAGTAGGACGACGGAGATTGCCAGAGATATTACTGCTACAGGATGGGATGAACAAAACAGGCCATGGGCATAATAGAGCCCTGCAACTCTGTCTGGCAGACTTCGGGACATTTCACCTTAAGGCCACGTCACCAACATCGCTTGTTTCGCTTACGACCTATAAAATTAATCAGAGAACGAATTAGAGTTTTATTATCAAACCGTAGATGAAAAATTAATCATTCATAATTCTGAATGTGTAAAAAATGTAAACAAATATCACAGAGTAAATTTCAAGAGAACAATTCAATTTCATTAGATTAAGGAATTTTAGGGAACATTTTTTTTTTAAATGCCACCAAGGTAATGAAATTTTTACACATTCGTACAAATATCCCAAGTCTAGTAAATTGATGGGTAAAACTGTCTTGTGTATAATTTTTTTTTCACTAAAATTACATTGAATACTGGTATATAGAGGAAATAAGAATTCCTGAATGATCGTTAAATTCTATCATTTTTAGTAAAGATTGAAAATCCTCTTTATTTTTTTAAATAATATCTACGGTTTTGTTAATCATCTAAAACAGCAAGAAAACTGATTAACACCGATAAAAATTCATGACAATGAAGTTTGCTTCAACAAACAACAAAAAACAAGGTCAACAAAAAACAATCATCTAATTTTCATAGTTAAACACTGAATACAAAGATTGCCTCTACCGATGAAAAAATAGGAATTTCGTTGCATTCCAACGATGCAAACTTCAACGTCATAAAAAGTCAATCAATTGTTGATATGTCCTAAGATCTCGGACATTACGTAAGTATAGACGTAATGACGATAGACTGTCAGTCATGAATATGCAATGTTATTAGACGTATGTATTGTAGATTGAATTCAAGTGGAACGAGTCTTTCATAGTAGGCGGGAATTCGAAGCAAATCTTATAGCTTATCGCTTTTAAGCAGCAACTATACGTCATGAAAAAAACAAAAATCAGCGTAAAATTATTATCTCAATTGTAAAGAGCTATTAATTGACGCTATGACGAAGGAGGACGATAAGAGCAAGATATTTTTCGCATTTCGGTGCACTGCAAGTGTCAACTTCGAGGTCCCAACGCACTGTCCCTCTGTTTTCCGTAAAGAGGAATAAAAAATCTGAGTGAGTGTAATACTCTTCGATTAAATTCCTACATTGCGCAACGTGTTTTTACTGCTTGTATGATTGATTCATTTCAATTTACACAAATACACGATGCACCAAGGTGTATGATATCGAATGACAAACACAAGCATGTCTCGAATTTTTTTTTCTTTCATTCCAAAATGTTCCAAGTTTTCGAGAATCGTATGAGTCTTCCAATATAAGAAGTACAAAGCAAGTGTTTGCAATGCTATTGAAGATTTCATGGATCGAAAGCAATGAAAAATTCTTATTTCAATCATTATTTTTTAAATATTTAAAATTTTATTTGCAGCGTTTAATTTTAGGTGATAAAGAAAGATTTTCGAATCACTCTGCTACAGAAAAATTGAAGTCTCGTTGGAATGCAACAAAATTTCGTTTTTTTTTTCGTCAGCAGAACTCAACATTGTTCATGCACTGTCTAGCTATGAAAATTAGACGATCGTTTACTGGAACCTCAAATTTAACAAATAATTGATAATAAAAAAAAAATTTCAAAGTGTTTCAACAATGCAAAATTCAAGGTCATTGAGTTGGTAGGTTCCAACGTGTTTCTGTGATGGAACGATTTATTATTATTTTTATTTGATAATTTATCTTCCGATGTCGGAATATTGACTTTAAACAAATCTCTCGAGTTTAAAAAAAATTCAGCATCGAATTTTTGTGACAAAACTCTGCTTCGATAATGAAAATTAATATCTACTACCACTAAATGGTGCAGAACAACCGACTCAGCCTCCTCCAAGTTTAATATGGTGAAAGTTAGAATAACAAACAGGCATAAATACATAAATATATAAGTTCTATTTAAATCAAGGATAAACGACGTATGCGGATAATTAGAAAAATATTTGATCGAGTTAAATTATGTAACGGTTCACTGGTCGATGCAATCTTGCATATTCAAAATAAATTACGATAGTCAGATTTCCGTCGGTCGAGTGCAACGGAAATCACACTTTTGAATCGTTTTTTTTCAGCAAGCAAAGACACTCTATGCAACATTCAAGTTTTTACATTTTTTATCACACCGTTTCATACTTTTCGAAAACCTATGGTTACTGTCTTTTTCTGCGAACATAACGACCCTCATTTTTTTATTTTATGTATTTTATTCATTTTATTTATTTCTATCTTGTTTCTCATTACTTCATGCTTCTTAAAAATAGAAGTTATTATAGTGAATTTTTCTATCGATACAATTAGTTAATTGGTTTGAAAGAATAATCGCGAATTGCGGGAAAAAAAAAACATGATAGCTATAACTAAATAAATAGAAATTTTGATGCTTTTGAAGTTTGAGTTGTAACACGAAAAAAAAAGTTTCTCATTCATTGTAACTAATTGTCCCAACCTTGCCTTCAGCGTAGAATATTCCCTTTCAGCAGCCCCCAAAATTTGCATGCAATTGCAACTCTAAGAAAAGCCGTTTCAATAAAAAACTTTACAAACCACGATTATTCTTTGATGCATTCTAAAGACACAAAATTTGTTACATCTTTTTCATATCTTCAACCTCTAGTGAATAATAAATAACATGTATTTAAAAAAATCTTAGGAGCACGACTTTAACAGGAAAACTTTGATGCTGTGACTCAATAAGTGCCACAAAATTCATTGCCAATTTCAGATCTCAAGTCAGGAACTTTTTTTAGGATGTAAAAACTGACTCAACAAAATGTAGGAAAGTTACAACACTGAGGAAACTCATGAATCGTTTTCTGTGTTGCAATACCAGAAACTATTTGTTACAGCTCAAGAGCCAGAAGTACAAAAACAATTTTAAACCTTTGGCTTCTGGATTCTTCATGCCCCGGCGTGAAATATCCAATTTGAATTTATTGGGAATGATTTAAGAGCTTAACATTTTTCCCAATGTTTGTTTATCATCAAAGAGAGAACCGAAAGTTGTGTTTCACACAAAATCCACAAAAATGCAAAAGCGATGCTACCGAATTGCTCCAGTATGGAGCCTCAGGGTTAAAAGTTTTGAGAATTGAGAATTTCAATGGAAAATTTTCTTTAGCCACGTATCAATGACATGGACTTCAATACCCATAGTGCGTAGAGTTTGTCATACATGAGACGGGCAAATCATCTCTGGACGAAGAGACAAAGAAGAGAATTAACCGCAAGACTGCAAGCGCTGATTCAATTTGAAGCGAGGCCAATGGAGGCGTCAAACTAAGAGATACAAGAACATCGATCGACTTAAAAACAAAAGTATATAGCTCAGGATTTTTTAGAATTTTCTAAAAACTTTAATTTTACATGGCGCTGCAACCTATTGATTTTGAACCTCTAAAAAAATAATTTCCTAGCAATAGTTGCCCAGAACAATGAAAAAGGCTCAATTTTAATAACGAAAAAATAAAAAGAAGTTACATCATTTTTTTAACATCAGTTATGACGTCAGTGGAGAAATTAATTCAATAAAAAATTAGAAAAAAAGAGAACACAAAAGGATGAAACCAATGTTCGAAGAATAATCGAAGAATACTTTCTTCAGCACAACTCGAGGTGAGTGTACGCAAGAGCGAAATTGAGGAGAGTCAAGGGGCAATTGGATGAAAAGCTACTTGTCAAAACGAAATAAAAAATAAATGAAAAATCTTCGACATACCTCGTTAACAGCAGAACATCGATTCCTTCGGTTCTCGTTAACAAACAACAATCAACCTCCCCGCGAATCACTCAAGACTTTTCGTAACACACACTCGCGGTATTAATTTCGTGGAATTTTCAAAGGTTGATGAAAAAAAATACGATCGGCGTAAGTAAAGCAAAAATAACCTCTTCGTTGTCTGTACGTAGCGCGGAGCCCGAGATGTATATTAAAAAAAAGACGTCAAGTTGAGCAGCAAGTGGTGATGAACGAAAAAAAAAAGCGCACAGAAAAAACTGACCGTGAAATAATATTTGGAGGTTATGGACTGTCGAAAACTCGGCATAGGAGTTCTCGGAGAGTTGCTAATCGCACCAATGAGCACTCGGTCAAAGGGTCTTTCGAACGATGTTCGAGATTATGCGAAATATTGTTTTTTTTTGCTTCTTTTTCGTCTTCCGGCAATTTTAACGAATAATCTTAAACTTTCGACGCTAAACAACACACACGTGCTATACCGCGGAACAAGACGATACGCGCGCAATTTTATATCGACTACGAACCGAACGTTTTATGTCGTTTCCCTCTCTTTTCTCTTTTTTCGTATTTTTATTCACTTGAAACACGTACGAACCTGTGCTTCTAGCCTATATAACTCTCTTATCGTGTGGATTTCGTGCTGTCGTCGTGTCCCACACGTACTACTTACACGCAAGTCCCAATCGAGAGTGCACTGCCCGGTTCAATTTAACTCGCAGAGAGGCCGACAGTGTTTAAGTCGCGAAAGAGAGATAGACACATAGAAACATAGATGATAACTGAACACTCCACATGCTAGAAAGAAAAAGAGAGATTACAGAAAAGAGGGGAAAAAAGAGAGGGAAAGAGGACAAGAGCAACGTAAGATATATACCGTGCGCGAACCACGACTAATTTTATTTTTAAACGCTCCGGTCGAGCCTCCGCGCAAGAACCAATAGCAGGTGTATGTCTCGTTCGCTGTATAGGCACTATACATCCATGTGCCCAACGTATTATTTACGTGTATATATCGATATATATATATATATATACGATTGTCACTTAAAAAAAACTCACACGTGGTGTGAAACTCCATTGACTGTACGAACAAGTGTTTATTAAGGGACTCCTTATTTCTTTTCAACTTATAACAATGTTACCAGTCCGTGATATTTCACGTTACACGCGAAACAAATTGCGGATCTTTGCTTTCTTGACGACGTAATATTATATTACAAAACGGGAGTATGACAAATCCGTAGCTTCAACTGGCAATCCTGGCCGCTGCTTTATCGACCTACGCAACGTTCTCAGCTCCTTTTTATTGTTTGTTTGCTCATTGCGCGTTATTTACTATGTGTTTTCATTCCTCGGAAATGTGTGTGTAATACATTCGACACGAAGAGTTGGGTAATCATGTGAATATATTAAATTGCTTTCGAAGAGAAACCGCGGTGCCGTGCTCGTCATAACCGCGGTTTATTACCGCGAAAAATAAGAAGATCGCGTGCGTGTCAACGTGTCAGTGTGTTCTTTTCTCTCCGTGGCCTCTACCGATTCCCAAGATAGCCATGTGTGTCATAGAATCGTAAAAAAAATGATTGGACATTGAATTTTATGCGCATTTTGTAAACTGTCTTGCATTACTCACCGCCCATACGTAATACCGGTTTCGTTCGACATGTAAACAAACCATTATTTCGTCAAATATCAAACCTCGTATGTCATGTGTCACGAAGAAAATTTTTTAAATCAAACGAACTTCTACACACTGTTTCGGAGGAACTTGTTTTTTTTTTCGACTCTTGACTGATCCGCTGTTGCGAAAAAAATTCTAAGGACTATTCTGACGTTTGCAATCATCACAGGAATAAACTTTTTTTTCAGCCCTCCGGGCGGAAAGTGGCAACTTTCGGCCCGCTACGCGGACCGAAATTGCCGCATTCCGCCTACGTCCGACTGAAAAATTGTATACGCACCACGGGAGTTAAAGCAGACTACCTCAAACCGCGGGCAGAATTGTCAACCGAGCCGAAGGCGAGGTTGACAAGCACGCGGTTTGAAGTAGTCTACTTTTCCTCCCTAGGTGCGTAATATACTATTTTTCAAAATACGGCTCTGAGTTGTTAATCTTTCTAAAACTACTTCGTCTTCGTTTGGGCTGCCTTCCTATTTCGTCTGGAATTTTTTCGCTTTACTTCGTGCCACATGTCAAATAAGGTTAGTCCAATTTTTTTTTATTTTGATTTCTTCCCACATTTTTCTTATTTCTTTCTGTTTAACTCTCGACTGCTCTCGAATTCGGAAAAAAACGCATGCTCTATGGCGCTTATTCAATGGCGAGGCTCTTATTATGAATTCATTGATGCGTTTTTACGCTGCCGTTTTCTTCGCGGAACATGTTAACACCGAGCGCTTTGTACACAATCTTCGGGCATTGTAAGTCCGTTGATCGTGCTCATTGACGCGCATATAATTTTATCAATTGCGTAACTAATTGGAAATTAGGGAGTCAAAGACATGGTCAATGGCAAGCGGAGGTCAAATGTCTGAGCGCGCGAAGAAGAAAAAAAGAGCTATGACTTCGCGAGCAGATCATTTGTCAAAATTTAAACTCCGTCAGAAAAGATCCTTCTTATTTAATTTATTCAATATCCCCGCGTCAAACTCAAAGATTTTCCAATGCGATTAAATATGATTTTGTAAGAAAAAAGAAAAAATATATGAGCGGTTTATTCCCCATTATGATATAGGGTGCCATGAACCGTTCATAACAGGAAAAAGCTAATAAATTATTCAGATTTTGCGAAAATCCTTATTATTTGTTTCAGTTATTTAATCCCACATACACTTCAAGATTTTCCATGCTGTTACAACTATGATTTTATATACGAAAAAGGAAAAGATATAAAAATATATGAAGCGAAATTCGTTTCCTGAATATTTAACGAACGTTAAATTTCCCTGTGTGATTCATGAATTATTTTTGATCATTCTCCCAGCCGGTAGAATACATCAGGAAGATAATTAAGCGAATCAAGACCTGAGAAGAACTCAATTTAAAACAGTGAATCATACATAGGTGGCTCAATGATTTAATTGGGATTAAGTCTTAATTTTACCAGCATAAATATCAAGAGACAGTAGAGTCTTGAGACGACGAGTATATTTGACAGCTCTATCATCTGCTGGTCGGAATATATGAATAGAATTGATGATGTTGAAGTTTGTATCGTTAGAATAGAACGAAACATATTTTATGAAAAAAGTAATTTCGTAACGTTCCAACATAATTAGAATTCAACTAAAAGAGAAAAGGGAGGAATAGGATAGTTCATGATGGAACTGGTATTTAAATCCTCTCAAACTAACGACTTCCAATGCTCGTAGTTTTCAAGTGCGTTTACATCAGTTCTCCCATCAAATATGGAGTCTCCCTCTTCGCTAATCCCCAAACGTGAATTTGCCCGCTATTGAAAATAGACTGCGTAGTATCGATAAACGTTCAAGCCCTAGGAAACATCGGTCACGTTCTGTTGATGCTTCTCGCATGTTATATTATCGATCCATTCGGATTGAATGCATCGGAATACCAGAATTGTGAAATGATGTACATTCAAGCGATCTGGCAACGTTTGAAGGTTTATGTTTTGTTTGGGGCTATTGAACCGTAATTCAGCAACGTTGAATACACGCACGTATACAACTGGGCTGGCTGATTGCCAAGAGCATCTTAATTTAGGCATTTTCAATAATAACGAGGCTCAGTGGGTAAAATACGACCTTGATATCTTTATTCATTTATTTATGTCTTTCTCTTTTTTCTATATATTTTTCTCCTCGTTTTTTTGTTCCTTTTTTGTAATAATAAATATGTTGTTACATCGTAACGTAAAGAGTATCGTGTTATTACCGCAAATCATATATATTTATAAATTTCGTTCTGACTTCGAACCAACACGGAAATTTCAAATTTGTAGGATCAACGACGCTCCTTCGAAGTCAGATAAATAATAAGAATATACATTTTTATTCATATATTCCTTTCTTTTTTTAAGTATACATTTTATGTATATAAGATTTATTTTTATGTATATTTCATTCTCTCCTTTTTCTATAGACAGCACAAACACAAAGTATTATACAGTATCATTACAGCGACAGTTTCTATCG
This sequence comes from Campoletis raptor, assembly GCA_948107755.1. Lineage (NCBI taxonomy): Eukaryota > Metazoa > Arthropoda > Insecta > Hymenoptera > Ichneumonidae > Campoletis > Campoletis raptor. Next base: position 18,650,689 of record OX403622.1, read on the forward strand.
TGGTAGAATTTTTATTCTCAAGTACAGCATTTTTAGTCACTGAAGTAAAAAAAAAAAATAATAATTTTTTCACATCGTTGCACTAAAACTCACATACGATTGGAGCGTGGAATACTCTCGGCAGAGATCGAGGCGAAAACATTCATTTGGAATAACGAAATAATCAAAAAATTGTTTAGAAAATTGCGCAACGAGTTTTTTTTTTTTTTGGATTCAATAAATTTCTTGATTACCGAAATGACGTGTGAATTGTTTCAGGTTTCTTTTTTCACTGTTTTTGGAAGTGGTGTTTGGGAAAGTGTTCATTCAGTGACTTAGAAATATCGTTAATATTACGTTGAATCGTTTTCCCAAAATTTTGTAACGATTTTTATTTGATTTTTCATCTGATTATGTGTCGAAGAATTTTAGTTTCAACGAAGGTCGAATATTTTCAGATTTTTCTCCAGTTGCAGTTTCTAAATTCTGATCCAATAAAATTTTTGACTGGGAAACTTCTGTGATTCTCTACTTTTAACTTGGCAACAGTCTGAAGACGCTGCAGTAGTCCGCAGCCCACGTAAACTTCATGTTATACTGCAGGGCAGTGTGAAGTGTAAGGATTAAGGCGCTTTATCAACTGCACGAGTGCGAGAGAAATAGCCAAAAAGCAGATGCCTATTTTTTTGAAGATATTTAACATTTCAAGAAAAATTAAAGGTACATCGTATTTTATAATGAAAGCAAAACAATCTGTAACTTTAATTTATCTTGAAAATTAAATTGTGTCGAATAAAAATAAGTAGCAGGATTTTCACGGTCGTTCACGACTGATAGAGCGCCTTAAAGTTTCCAACCATTTTTCTATCCGGTAATTTCTATTTTCACTAAACTTCCCCTTAAATTTGACAATAATTTTCAGATCTTTCGTTCACGCTATTAAAATAAAATAAAATTGTTTTTCAAATAATAATTATGAGTTAGTACAGCGAATATGAAGGAATAAAAAACTTTTTTTTTTTGCAGTAACATTACAATGCCCACTTTTGAAAAGTTCTCTCACATCCACGATTCCAGAATCCACACATTCTTAGTCTTGTAACTTGCGACGAGTTTTTCGCAATAAAATTTATTGGCAAGATGATGGTTCACCACTCTTACTAATTTTTTTCTTCTAGTTCACTCGCTCTTGGTTGAAAGAGACCTTGAAGAACAGTTTAATAAATTTTGCGCATAACTGGGCACTAGAGCAACTCTGTTCATTATTTCTCAATTTTCAAACAAATATGTGATCAATATCTTTATTCCAAAACATCTCTACTCACAATTATGATCAATATAAACTCTCCATGCAAAAATATCTCTATTCATTGAAATCTCCGTTTTGAAACAACTCTTTTAACGAATATCTCTGTACCAAAACATTAGTATTCATGAGAAATAATTTATCAAAGATTCGCAAGTGACAGTAGACAATTGACGATTGGCAATTGCTCCACATGAATTTCTCGGTTCTAAAACCATTCATGTTCATTATGGAACAATTGTTCCATAAGGATAGAGATGATTTGAAATAGAAATATGTTTCAAAACGGAAATGTTAATGGATAGAGACACTTTTTGACTATACTTATGAATCGAGATGTTTTAGAATAAATATATTTTTGAAAATAGTGATATTTTGAAATAGACGAATTTCTCGCATAAAGATATTTGAGAATAATATTATTCAAGAATACAGTTTACTTACAGAAGTATTAAAAAATAGACACGTGTCTAAATAGACGTGTTTGCAATAAAAAATTTTACCGTGGAGTTATTTAAGAATAGAGAAATGATGAATACAGATGTTTTGTACTGCCCATTATTTTCATTTTTGCGAGAAATATAAATTTTGATTTTGAATTTATTTTAATGGGAACATTAATCGTAAAATTTTGAATAATAATTATCACGTATAGATTTACACGACTTAAAATCGTTTCTTTCGTTTTCGTTTTTAATATTCTCTTAAGTACTCATTAATATCCACAAAAATCACGTAATTTACGTGTGTCCCATATCATATATATGTACACATTCGACATTCATTACACACGCACACAGCCACATGCACACATGCGGAGGACGCTCCATAAAATCGATGTACGACCGTAGTCAACCGAGCTTTGAAAACGTTTTTGTTTTTTATCCATAATCTAGTGGGCAGAGTGAAAGCTCCCGAATGGAAACATCGATGTTTCAATAAAATGGTACGAGCCGTGAAAGTTTCTTTGAAAACGTAACAATGCGATTCGTTTTTATCGATCGTTGCATGTTTGGTGTGAAATTATTATTTTTTTTTTTACAAATTTATCCCATTCGCACACATCGCATAATATTTTATGCAAAGAAACAACGCGGTGACATAAAATTTCACGTTTGCACGTTGAAAATACGCTCGAATATCGGCAAAATAAAAATAGTTACAGAGTCTCAATTATTAAATACAAATTGTCCTAATTCGTATATTCATTTCGATTATTTTTCGGTTCTCGTTATATTCGCAAATTAAATTTTACACTAATTCACGCACGAATTATTATCGACGCTTATTTAATATTTATAAATAATTCAATCTAGTATTTACACCGTAAACGAGTTACGAGCTTTGTTTCTAACAGTAAAAACCTTTTCACGCGATAAGCGTAAATAATTTTATATACTTACAATTACACGGTGCCGAATCATTCGAGGATTGGAAGAACATTTTGAAAGTCGCTAAGGCGTGCCTGTCGATATACTTTTTCTCATTATGTTTTCATTTTTTTTTGTCCACCGACTCTCCTGCACTAGTTTGTTAATTAGACGAATGTTCGGCGTCAATTACGAGTCGTACGACGGGAATTTTATTTACAGAATGGTCCACCATGAGTGGTACGATACATTTTGTTTCTTGGTGCAGTTTCTTCACTTTTAACACAACCCATTTTTGCATTATTCTTGATTAGTTAGAAGTATGAAATTATCAATAACTCAATTTTCCATTTAATTAATAAATTGAGATTTCATAGATTCGTTTATGAGGAAAAAAGTAATAATTTAAAAGATTCGTGGGCAGGGGGTAATCCAAAGTCGTCAATTTAAACTCGGATTAAAGGATGAACTCAATTAAAACGCTAAAGGAAGTTACGCTCTTCCGATTTTTTTCTCAGTTCTCTAATAATTTTCAGCTGTTTTTTCTTTCGAATTGACGAAGCTGTTTTTTGAGGCAACAATATTGATCTTTTATACGTAACAACTTCGAGACCTTTAGAACACCCGACGCTGAAGTTGTTCATTCGAGCGCGAGCGTAAATTTTATATGAACAAGGACGATACAAGGCTCAACGAATTTTTTCATTTTAAGATTATACTTTTCTGCGTGAACTTAATTTTTTTCTTAAATATCGTAAGCGAAATATTACATTCAAATCGAATAGCCTCAATCATATTGCCTCGCAAATAGAAACTCAATAAGAACCCGAAAAATGTTGAAAAGCTTTGTTCCGTTGGAAAGAAGAATAAAAAATGAAACTACACTTTTTTAGCGTTTTGATTCAAGTCGGCCCTTAATTTTTTGTTTCTATATTTTAAACTCTATTACTCTTGGGTAGTCAAACACTCGTATCGGAAGAATGAAGAAGATGACAAGACGGACAATAATATTTATGTATTATTTATCAATAAAATTGCACCTTGAGTGCCCAAGTGAAGAGAATGTCATCTAAAAGATGGAAGTCCTAGTATACATTTGATGAGGTAAAAAGAGACGAGTTTCTTCAGAGTCAAATGTCGTACATGTGAACAATAGGAAGATGAATCGAGAAAAAAGAGTATTTCTCTATAAGAACCTGCCATTGAAATATCGTTTTCATTAGTTTTTCGGTTCGTCTTTGTTTTTCGTAAAAGTGTATAGAGCAACGTGTGCTCGAGGCTGATATGTACAATGAAAATTAGTGCTACGCTTCGTCGTAATAATAAGAATTTGAAGTTGGAAAAACGTTTGCTACAATTTAGTTTTTTTCAGGACTCGTCTCTTAACGCAGAAGTTTTTCGGAGCTGCCTAAAAGTCTGTGTTATTATCAATAACAAATAGTATTCGTTATAATCCTTGGTTTGGATAATGAACGAAATAATAAGAAAAGCAACGAAAATCATTGTGAATATTGTGAAAAACTCAATGAAGAAACTGTACATTGAACGTTTCGATTTCCATGGGTTGAATGGCAATTTCGTGAAGGCCTTTTTTTAAATGTTCTTTAGTTTTAGTTCCAGTAAGTGAAGTTTTCGTGACATTAAGTTTATTGAGTTTGAAGAATGACGTGCCAGTGGTGAGTCGATCGTTGAGTGGACAACGTTTGAAGGACGCATCAGCACCGACGGAACAACTGTAGCCTTGTCTGTGAAGCACCATCAGGGCGCTATTTACAGGAAAATGTGGAAGTTTTTGATCGTGATTAGTTCGTAGATTCATAAGATGAAAATCGCACGGAAAGCTGTGAGTGATTAGTCTCGTTTCTGGTCTGAGTGTTATTTCGCTCTCAGTAGCATCAACGACGAATATATTGACTGGATAATTGAGAGCGTTGCTCAAATGATTGGCGAACAAGGATGGTTTGGAGTAGCGATCAACAGGGCTGTTGATGTCTTCTAACAAGATCCAGTGTTTCATGACAGTCCGACGATTGTCAAGAAGGCCTTCGCCCATGCCCCTCGAGTCATCATAGAGTGTTCTTCGATCAAGCATGACTTCCAACCATCCAGGTTGATAGCTTGCTGCGCCTTGTCCATGATTGACCAACAGGGTCAATCTGTGCGAATCATCTTCGATGTAAGCCATCGAAGTGATAGGAAAGTAATTACCCTCGATGCCGATTCGTTCGACTTTAGTTCTTTTGATCATTTGATGGCCGTTGAGATCGGTATAGAATTCTGGTGGCTCACCGTTCAGTATGTCGGTCTGTAATCTCATGAACATTTCAGTTTCTCGGTTCTTTGGTGGTGACTCAAAGTCAATAACGTTTCTGACATAAATGGCTTCTGCCAACGGACCATCTTCCAGGTAAATGGACACGTGATGAGTTAACAATTTGCCATATTCCACAGTCAATCTTGCACTCAAACGACCCGACACGATGTAAATTTTTTGATGCGGCGTATACGCCTCCAGCACATCTTTATCCGCTTCCCGAAGGGTCGGATCCGGCATGAAGAGATAAACACCACTGTGGAATTGTGCTGATGCATACGCCGCGAACTGTATCGAACATTGCATTATTTTGCCGGTTGCTTTTTTCGTAACACGCTTCAAAAAACCTGTTTGCCCATCGAATACGAGTTTCATACGCTTGTTTTCCAACTGTATGTCACCCACTAGCATCGGTTTTATTGGGAAGACCGTATCTTTGCCGCATCTGTTGCAATGCACCGTTGATATCGCTTCGATTGGTATTCGATCAATCTGCTCGATGTGGTACGTTGCTATAGCCAATGGTTTCAAATCAGCGACGAACAGAACAACGTAAACATCGTGAGTTATACTAGTAGCGTTCATAACCGGTGTTATTTGATAAGGAATTGGATTTTTTTGTGGATCTAAAATTCGTATTTTGTATGAAGTAACTTTCAAACGTATGATTTCTTGTCTGGATTGGGCAAGAGGATTGAAAAGCACGACTCTTCTGGTTTCTTGATTAGTTACGGTGATCGGTATCTTTTTTGGCAACTTTTCGTAACTGTCACGATCTGATTCTGGTAATACGTAAACGGTGTTAGGTTTGTTGCTGCTCGTTGCCGTTAACGTTTGTAATGCGAAGCTCTGTAAGCTCGTCATGTCCGAGATTGATTCGAATAACTTTTGGGCGTAATCCTTCATAACGAAGGATTTACTCGTACCAGTTATAGCGTCGTGATGTTGAAAAAGGCCGAGATTCCGACGTGCTTTTACGAGCTTTTCAAAGTGGGTCTCGTACAGTTTAATGTCATTGCCACTTTGCTTTGCTACGTTTAACGCAATCGTATAGAGAATTTCGGATGATCGTAAATTAGCCTCGAGCTCACGATCGAGAATTTTCATGTAAGGTCTCGTCGTGAAGTAACCACTCCAGTAGGCTGGTCTTCCTTCACTAAATATGTCTGAATACACGAAAAAGTCCCCAGACAAAGATGGAAACTTTTCAACTCTTTTCTCAATCTCCTGAAAATAATCTTTCGGCGTGCCGAATATTATTTCGGCATTGTACTCTTCCTTCCGATTGTTTATGTAATCGACGAGGATCTTGTAATTCGTGTATTGTTGATCCCACTCGATTGGATGATCGTAACGAAAATCATCGCCCAATGGCATGAGCACCACGTTGTGAGTGAACAATGAACCCGTGCGTGAAAATTGTTCAAGCAACAACTCGGCCATTTGCTTGACATTGTTCTGAGTTATGTCGACCGCACGTACTGAATACTCCGTGTATTCGCCTCGAATTTTACGGAAATCGAAATTCAAACATACGTGAGGATGAGGACCGCATGAGTGCTTTATGTTGTAAATGTCGAACGGCTGATTGTGCGTCAACATGTCTGACGAACCGCTCTTGTCCCACGGTTGTAACCAAACAAAATCACCGTATTGTTTCTTAGCGAACCATTGTTTCCAAGCGTAATGTATCCTTTGTATTATTGTACCAGAACCCCCTGATTTTTTTAATAAATACGGTACGGTCCCACCGTGCCCAAACGGATCCACCGCCCATCCATATTCAGGCGTCACACCTAGATTCGTTTTTAGCCATTGATGCCCTGTAACACAAAACAATACAGCACCATATATTGTTAAAATTCACAATAACTATTTCATTGTGTTTTTTATATTAATTATCTGTTCATTTACGAAAGCTCAAGGCAAAGTGGGGCAACTGAAAAATTCATTCAACATAGCCTCTTGTTTTCCTCTGGCTTTAAATTTACCTGTTCTCATTAATTTCCATTTTGCGTTTGATCACACCGCATATTATTGCTTTTTCTGCGAAATTTTTTTTTCCAATTTATCACAACAGATGTATAGAGATAAAGAAATTTTTCATAAAAATATGAAAAAAACGCCGTGGTATTTCAATTATAAGTAGAATGGAATAAACAAAAAGTTTTCGGGATCGTTCGAAATGCCATTTTTCCGTCTCTCTGTTCTCATACTTCCTTTTAATTTTTCATTTTTATCTGTAAAAGCGTGTATACCGAAATATGATTCGAAAAGTTTTGTTTGTTAAAAACGACAGCTGCGTTATTATTTCTGAAAAGAAAAATTCTATTTCATCTTCTGTGTCTGAGTTTTTATATATTTTGTTTTTATTCATTTTTTTTTGTGTGAACTTCAGTGAATTTAAAACTTTTATCATTGGTTGAAAGAAGAAATATGAAAGGACAGCGATGGTATAGTTTTTATCAAACTTTCACATAGGCTATGATGTTTTTGTATATGAAAACCTTAATGATATTTCTCGAATCTCGTATATTGTTCCTTCTGATCAACGTTCAAAGTTTCACAAAAATAAAATAGAGTAGGTTTTCACCAAGCTTTGTGAGCGATGCTTCCTCATTGTTAAAATAAGAACCATGAACCAGAGAAAAAGAGCAACTCATTTTATTTGACCATCTCTATTTGCAAAGTTAAAAAATTTTGCTTCCATTCATCGGGTTGAAAAACCAATTAACAGGGTTACACACGATTCGTCCTGACGACAAAATATCTTTAAAAGATATATCGATTGACCTATGCTGTTGATCGATCAACATAGATTTCAAAAGAACAAAAAGATACAATTTTTTTGTAAATAACCAAAGTACTGTTATTCCCAAACGAATAAGTTTAGAAAGAAATCTACAAATTGATAGTCGCAGAGGATGTCTGTACAAAAATAGATGAAGACGGTGGTGACGTGTGCAAATGAAGTCAAAATATATATACTATCAAGTATTCGTCCTTACAATCATGCCATTAAAGTGTGATGGATATGTTGATTCCACCAAAAGTTTTTTTAAAACAACCGTGAGTTTGGATGTTATGGTGCGCTCGATTGACTGATATTTATTAGCTTTCTCAGCTGTTTTTTATGCATTTGATTTACATATTTTGCCTACATCTATATATTACTTTATCTGACTGTGGATGCAATGTATTTTTTAATCATTTTTTTAAACTGAACCATTTTTTCACATTCTGTGATATGTTCACATATCTGTGATATGATGATGTATAGAGTGATATGATGGTTTATGGTGTAACATGATGGTGAGTAGTATGATGTGATGAGCTATGTTGTAATATACTTATATCCGATGCGATATGTTGGTGTATGGTGAATGATGACGTGTGGCCTGTAATAGATTGTTTTAGAAATATACCGATCGTTCAGCCTATCAGATGTTGGATTTTTGGTAGATTTTTTTCGTCGGATTAGAACAAGTGTTGCCATCAACACATCTATTTGTTGAACGGGTTTTTGACCATCAACATTCGATTGTTTCCTGCAGAATAGTTTTAGTACAACTGAATATTTGATATTTATTCGCAATCGAATAAATTCGATTTTTCAGCAGTTGAGATCACGTCAAGTTCTTTAATCGAAAGAAAGCCGATAGCTATTCCATCGATTCATTAAGAATGAAGAAATAAAAGCATACAGCTACGCGAATAAAGGGCAAAGTGAATTGTTTTTTACTTTACGCTTAGAATGAACTATTTCATTTTTAAGGATCAGACAGCATGTTGATCCATTTTCTTCAATTCGATTGTGATGCCTATGAGCAAACGAATCTATCTCTGTCGGTTTATCAAGACTGTTGGAGCGTTTATTCGGTGTGCTGGCATTGGTGGGCGCTGTTCCTGTCAATCGATAATCAATTATCACCGAAGCGGCCAGGGATATAGACCGGCGTTTCCAATAGCACGTTTGGTGAACGAGTCTCGCAAGCTAGGGCTTCGATATCCTCTCTTCTGTTATCTCTCGCATATCTCGACCAGCAGCAGTACGTGTTCGTTATATGCAATACATATATATATATGAATGGATTGGTTCGTATGTGAAATGTTCACGAAGGTTTACGTGCTACTCTCGGATGTTTCTCGCTCTCTCTTTCTCTCTAACACTCTCTTCCGCTATCTTCGTGTCAAAAGGGAATTATAGAAATCAGAAATGATGGCAAGCGGATGGCTCAACTACGGTGTTATTACTTCGCGAGTTGTCAAACGTGCGAATAATATATATTGTTGTTCACAGTGTAGAATGTAATAGCAACCCAGTGAGACGAATGAAACATCATTAACGTGATTGACGATTCACTTTAAGCATATCTACGTATACTATGTAATTAATAATCCACGAACACTCCAGCCTGAACTTCGTTCAGCTCAACGCAAGTTCCGTAAGAATAAATCTTTGAGGACAAGAACAAGCCAAATGCCAAAAGTACGATATACAGGATCGCTATCCACAGATATATCCTGGCACTTGGTGGAGCGTTTGGAGTTGCTCTTCCGCTCATCTCGCGATCGATCCAAACTTCGAGACGGTTTTACATCTTAATCCAGACTACTTGAAGAAGATCATTTCCTCTCACGGTCTGCCACGCCTCGTGTCGATTCTCGACGAAAACACCAACCCAGAGAGTACAGAGCTACGCTGTTTCCGAACTTCGGGACGCCTCATTGAGAAAATATATATCCATCATGTCGCTGCCTTTAATCCCTACCCCTCACGATTCTGGTTACGCCACTAAGTTTTGCACACAGCGTGTTCTTATGTATATGTACAACACTTGCCTGAGAATCGATCGGAGCTGGATCGATATATTTATACACGATCCAAGAACAATCTTGCTTGTCTCCGCTCCCCCCCCCCCCCCCTCCTTCTAACGACCATAGCCGAGCTCTTATCGCCAAAGTATTTTGGACTCCCGCACGTTCGTTCACAACGAGATGATCGATGCAAGAGATTACCCCTATTGAATTTATCCGTATAAACTATACCGACAGCCAGCAGTTTGATCGAGTGCTCAAAACGTTTTGTGGAAATCCACAAGCTTATCCGTACACATAATTACAATTACTAATCCTAGGGATCACTGTTTACGCGGATATGGTCATCGCGTTGTATTTTATGAAATTATACGAAAGGATAAGCGATTTATTTCCAGCCACGTTTATTCTGCAGGCAAACATACTGGCTTATAAAATTTAACATATTTAACGCATTTGTTAATTACCACTTTTTACTCAGTATTCTAAAATGTAACGGCCATTTGCTGCTTTATGTCCACTCTCTACTTTTTCTTTTCAATTCGAGCTTGAAAATGAGATAATTAAGTTATGTAATTTTTGAATATGTACGATGGACCACAGAACGTAAAGTTGGCAAGTTAGAAAGACTGAAGAAGTTTTTTGAAGTCTTTGGAAGAAGGCAAGAAAAAAATGGTTTTAAAGAATATGATTCATGAAAGTTTTCGCAGATCATTTACGTACGCCGCACTAAAGAAAAGGGATGAAATTACTTAGATAAACGGCTTTCATTTTCGTAAATTTACAAGAGTTTGAAGCTCAGAAGTAAAGTTCGTAAAGAATATATCTCGGCATCCTAATTTCGCGGTGTACGATCCCATCGATTACACTTTTTTCGCTTACGTCGAAGCAGATTTCGTTTTGCCTCAGTCTCGAGCTAGTGAACAAGTGGTATGCAGTGCGAAAACCCTCTTTTCGATACGTGGTTAGAGTCGACAGCTCGTAATCGGAGGCTATTTATCGGCTGGATGTTCTCTGGCGCCCCTGGAATCCACGGAGTTAATCCTAGCTCGTGTGTGCTTGCTGGGATGGAGCGAGTTTCTCGACGGGTGGGAGCAGCAAAGGGTGAAGCAGTTTGTGTTTTCTACTCTGTTACTCCATTTGCGAAAGCAGAGCAGGAACGTGGAGAGATCATTTACGCAGAACCATTGGATAATCGGCATGAATCGCAACGACTTGAGGGGCATCAGACTGACTGAACGGAAATTCTCTGCAACCCACGTAAATATCTCTTCAGCCGCAAACGGTCGAATCTCTCCTCGGGGAATTTCTCGATGTGGAATTTCCCGGTCGATCCATCACCCTATTCATTCGATGTTGAATTTATAACGGCAGAATAGAAAAATTCTTCCAATGAAAATTCCTTTCGAACAATTGGCGTGAGGGAATTACAAATATATATATATATATATATATAAATAGAATCAAAAAGATAATTGAAGATTCTAAAAATAAAACGAAGGAAGTACGGTCGATTTCTTGGGGCCAAAAGAAAGCTTGACCCTTCGTCTAAACACACAGAATCGTATTAAACTAGGCCGAGTATTACACAGAAACAAAAGGTCAATATTGTTGTAATTTCAGGAACAATTGCATGAAGTGCTCGTCTACTTAATGTAATAAAGTCGAGTCCGAAAGCTGGATCCGTCGTGATGTTTGTACCTTCTTAAAACTTGTTTCTAGTATTTTCTTCCAAGGTAACAAAATCTGGCGAACAATTAAAACAGAAACGAACAGAACAAGTAGACGAATAGAACAGTAGCATATATCAAGAATATTGCGACAAAAAAATAAAATTTTGCTGACTCAAACAATCAGTTACCGTCCCTCCGAAACTGCTACCATTTCTTGTGATAAATAATTCCCGATACACACATCCAATTTCCGGTACTTTGACTCTCGCCGATCGTAAAGCACCGAATCGTGTCGTTCTCTATCTGCGCCATTACATTTTTTCTCTTTTTTATGGATTTTTTTATCGGTTTTTTTTCTTCGCGTCATGCTTATTCACTATCGTTTCTTCCGATCCTCGTGAGTATACAGAGAGAGAGAGAGAGAGAGAGGGAGAGAGAGAGAGAGAGAGAGAGAGAGAGAGAGAGAGAGAGAGAGAGAGAGAGAGAGAGAGAGAGAGAGAGAGAGAAGGGTAGAGTGAGGAGTAGAGATGGAGTGGTTAAATCGGTTCACCGTGCAACGACACAGGATAAATATACGCGTCCCAATGCAACCCGGCAATGGTTGTACATCCATCTAGTGACGAGGCGATCTGCCCATAGCGCGGGCGGGCGTGGTCGCATCGTGAGTGCGCTCAGTGAGTGTGTCCGCGTGAACCATTGCCCCATGAGTATTCGCCCTTCTTCCGTTTACCCCCGCGTTCGCTTTCTCCCTCTCTTGTGTCTGTCGCGGACGATTTGGCAGAACGCGGCGTATCCTGCGAGACAATAAATTGCGTATCGGCCAGTTCCAAATCCCGCCCGTCCTGTGAGTCCCATTTTTCGTTTTTTTTCGCGCTGGGTCACTGACTACGCGAGAGCAGTGTCGCAACGGAATTCTCTTTCAGGATCCTATTCTTCACCCCATACGTATTTTTCCAAATCGACATGATCGTTCCTAATATTTTTTCAAAAAAACTCACACTCTGACGTTCAATTTTGTTTTTTTTTTTTCATCACTCCTGCTTCATGTCAGTAATCTGCACCATACACTTAAAAAAAGATCGTTCATTTGATTTTTTTTTCTATAATTTGAATTGAATTATGAAAATCTTTTGTGGTCATTTTAAGTGCCCGTCAACTATTCACTAAGAATATTGTCCCGGCACCACGTATTCCGATGTTCTGGCTGGAGATATTATTGTTGAGAGTACGAATTATCTCCCCCTCTGTTTTTTCTCTCTCTCTCTCCCATTTTCTGCTGTCACCCTGCCATTCAATAACCTAATATCCAGAAGTCTTCCTGGAACATCCTTGGATGGGGACCCCAGTCTATATTTTGTCAGTGTAACAAGGAATGCATTCACAGAGAAGAAAGATTTGTTTGAGTTGATTAGGATCGTTTACTCGATTCACTTGAATTTGAATTAACAAAATTTTCATTTGCATCAACTTAAAAACTGTATTTCAATTAAATCATTAGTGCTACTCGAGAACCCCTATCAAAGTATCCACGTTAAAGTCGATGATAATATTAAGGGAACGCGATTATGAGGTCAAGCTTGATGAAAACAGATGAATGAACGAGACAAACGGAATCATATCGGTGTTCGAAGAAAGATGAGGTATATGGGGAAGAAGGAGATAGAAATTTAGCATACCGGCTCGCATAAATTTCGCGTAAATTTTGAAATCCCACGAGAGTGTCGAGAATTATTGTGCTGTGTATCGGATAATTCTTGCATGTACTATTTGTACTTTGGAATTTGCTGGAACCCGAAACCTACTAGCATTACTTGAATAACGCCTTGTTTAGTGTGGTTGCTTCGAGTAATCGAGAACCTTTGCGTGCTATGCCCTCCAGATACGTAGAATATTGAGGTTCCGAGAAGCAGCCGGAGAGCGAGAGAGAAAGAAGGAAAGAGACAGATAAAGATGATCATTTCTAGATTACTGTGGTCCATTATGATCTCTGTGCAAACGAGAGTTCGATTCTAGGAATATAAAAATGTTCGCCTAACATACAGTACTTTTCATTAGCCCATCCATACCGTAACTCATTGATCAACGACGAGTCATACATTTTTTTAACAAGGTACGATCAGTTCCTCGGCATGACGAAAGAAAGAAAGAGGGAGAAAGCTTCAATTAAAAAATGCCCTAAGATATTCTGATTTGTACCGAGTATTCAGATTTTTCATTGCGATAGTTTTTAATTTGTGAAAATCGCGGTAAATAATTAGATAAAAGAATTAAAAGTAACGATTAGTATCCTCAACGATTTTGGAGTCACAGGAAAGAAAGGTTCGCCCCCCACATTAGCTGTTACGCGAAATCACGACAAATATGTCGGTGCTATTTTCATTTTGACTAGAAATTGAAAACTTCAAGTAACGTATTGTTTGATTTACATGGTGAAGTTTCAATTTTTGAATCCTGTGACTATCTTTTTAGTCTGATCTGCCAAATTCCTGTCTATCCACACACATGTACGCCGGTAACTCAACAGAATCATTAGAGATCGCTTTATGCTATTACGGGGCCGGAAATTTATTAGAAAATAGAATGCAACGAAAGGATCTAAAAAAGAAGTAAAAGAAAACGATACAAAGGATATAATTTAAAATACACGCTAAAGTAAAAAAAATAATCGTAGAAAGAAGAACGATAACGGTATCAAAATCCTGAAATTCGTTGCAAACTATTCCGGAATTATTCTGCGAACGACATCGGATTACGAATAAATCCAACATACATTAATTCTGGTTAAATTAGTGTTTTCAATGTGAGACCTCAATGAACGATTGCTTTTTGTCGAGCAGCCTGATAGAATAATGGCATACGAGAGAGAATCAGTGTACTGGGTACATCAATATCTGAATATACATAAGTAATGTGCCCATTGGGAAGAATTTGTGAAAAAAAGAGGATTGGAAAAAGTGTTACCCAATGGGACTATAAATAAGCAAAACGTAAGCGACACAATAAAAAAAAAGAAAGAAAATCAAGGGCCAGTTTTGGCGAGAGAGAGACAACCGCGTTATGCAGAATCGATGTTTATTAATACGACGAAAATTCGTCCTCGTAATGGAGCGACTAATGAGGAGTTTAAAATGTAGGAGGGTGAACGAATGAATCGACATAATAGGTAACAGCTGTGGTGTGAGTTTATTTAACGATATATATCTGTATATTTTTGTACAAAATGTCCGGAATGTATGTACGTATAAACCAAATTGCTCTTCAATTGCTGAGCTGCTATACCCTCTCTCGTTCTCTCGCCCTCTTTCTCTCTCTCTCTCTCTCTCTTGGTGAACAGAATTGCACACGCTATGGCTATTGTTACGATGGTTAAATTGTACGTTAATGTCGCTGCGCGCAGATCGTTTACGATTGGTGCAAATGCGACAATGCAAAGTATATATATATATGTATTTAGGTTTAAACTAGATTGCAAACGCGAGAGAACTATTTTTTTTCGATGTTTTCCGCTCTCCCTTCCTGCTACCAAATACGTTATTGATTACCACACCAGGTATACTATTTATTCTTTAATTCACTAGCACAACTCAAGGAAAGACCCGAAACCCAGGGTTAATAAAAAAAAAAAAAAAAAACATGACTTAATGAGAGAACATTTGGTGAATACTGTTCTCCGTAATTGCAATTGTTCTTTGGAAACAACTGCATTTGCAGTGGCAAGAAATTTGATGATTTGTTTCGTGCTTGCTTCGACGATTTATTCATCATGTTCATTTGCCGCGTTGTATATTAAGAATGTACTATTCAAGACGTTTTTTTTTCGAGTATATTCGCATGGGACCAGCGATTGAAGTGTGGAAAGTTTTTTAACGGCGAGAACAAAAAGTAAAAGAACTTCTTGGACGATTTTTCAAGCTGTATTTTGTTGTCTGGCTTCTCACCAAAATGTATCGTGCAAAAATATCTCATGGATAAAATATTGACATTCACAAAAATCTTATACTTATTGAAATGTTGTATCAAACTAGCTGTGCCCATGGCTTTGTCTGTATGGCTAGAAATGTCGTTGTTAATGAACCTGTGAGCTAACCAATAATTATGAACTAATTGACTAAACTTTAGTCATTGAAAATGACGAAATTTTCAATTTTTGTAAATCTTTCTGAAATAAAAATGTAAGAATTGGATGAGCATAAATATGAAAGATTCTCACGGTTTCACAGTTGATGTGATAATATTAAGGATCGAAGGAGGAACGAGGATATGACCACTTTTCTTCAACATCAATCCGTGATCGTTTCCTTCCTTGTATGCGACTCTTCAGTCTCGATTAACTCTTCCGCCATTTCCACTGGCGAAGAGTTTTCTTTCTCTCACAATAATTCGGCCTCTCTACAACCTCAAACGTTTCGATAAATTATTAGAGGAACAAGTGAGTTTTGCTCGTGGTTGAAACGACACGGTCGATTCTCTTGTCTCTTTCTTCGTCTCCTTCTTTCACCTATCACCAATCTCCCGGGCCTTCTTCTCTTTTCTCGTAAATATCAGAGGGCGCAGGGGATGGTCTCAGTCGAGGAAATCCGGCCATTCCCAAGTGGCATAGCCTGCGGATCTTTATACCAAACGAATCCAAGCTTTTTGCCATTCTCTCGGTCTTCGCGTATCATCCTGAACGTGCCAGAGCCTCGACTTTCCTTGACGTATTTCAAATACACCTCGTGGATCGTTTCAACATTCCTCTCAAACTTTATCTACTCAATACTCCACCGCACGAGTATATATAACTTTTTTTTATAACTTCCTAGTGGAGATTACTTTCATACTTTACGAAAAGTGGACATAAAAAGTTGTAGAAGCGCCTCGTATACAAAATAATGAAAGCGTTCACAAACATGAAAAAAATTACATTTGTGCGTGTAGACATAATCCTGTTTATTTTTTATTTCATAAGGAAATACACATTCGGCGCTCGTTCTCTTCAGTCGAGCATCGTACACATGTTGACACGGTGAAAACAAAAGCACATTTAATACTCCTCGATCGTGCATTTGACATTTGATAAATGACCTGGTTCGTCGTTGAATTAATCCTCCATATAAAAATGCTCATAACGAGATTTATACTGGAGAGAACTCTCGTAAAAGGAGTATAAATGAGAGAATCACCGTGATAAATATTTATAAAAGTTCATTAAAAAATATACTGCACGGATGTGGTTATTAGAACTTTTAATGTCGTAAATTAATCAAACGTTCATCCATTTATCTATATAAATGACGATATTGATGTTTGCAGAATTTGCAATAAAATTTATGTTCACGAAATGAAGAAAATTCATATTGGAATTTCTCTAAGGAATCCGAGCACTAGCATCGTCATGAAATTTGAACGATCCGAAATAGTGGAGAATATTGTTTTACGTTGCCTTACAATGACGTGAATTTCGATACGCTCTACAACGACGCAGAGGTCACCTAGCAACTCTAATACGTGGGACCAAACCATTAAACTGCACTCAGCAGTGAACAGCTGATTATAACTCATTAAACACGACATGTGTGTGCATTAACGAAGTTTGCAGCATGGTAATGTCTGTAGATAGATAACTATAGAGAGAAAGAGATGCGAGGGGACTGAAAGCTACAGGGGGAGAGCAAGGTCGAATTTAGGAATGGGGATTGTGAGGTTATATATATTCGGGGCGCCCAGAGGGAGTGGAACAGCGAGGTGCGGGAGATGTTAGAGCTGGTTTGTGGGAGCTCGGGTGGTGGCTCTGTCGTACACGTAAACCAAGTACACCAGTAATTCCATAATACCTGGTTTAAACGGAAGTGAAGCGGTGTGAACCCTTGAATTGGTGGATGAGTGTGAGAAACTAGTATAAGTGGGTCTGGGCTCCTTGACAACCCTCTGGGACTTACAACTTTCCAACGAATTAATTTACCCTAAATGCTATTGATAATAAATCATGTTTTAATTCTGTTAATTTTCGATCGATCGTTTTTTTTTTTATTCATGATATTCATGAGACGAACTTTTCAATAACTGTTAACCTGACATTAAACCTGCAAAAAAACGTATTTAATTTACATACACTCCACTTTCTTGATTAAACATAAAATTGACTAATTAATTGACTGATTAATTTTGTTTTCGAAAAACCGTAAAGTTTGATTAATATAACTACAATAAAATTTATTTTTATCTACAAAAAATCATAATTTATTATGGATTTGTTAATTATATTCACACAATGAATAAATGTAATGAGTGTGATTCGAAATTGTTAGGAATAGTTTATGTGAAAACTCAACATCAAATTGAAGAGCAAGTTTCACATGATTGTACAGAGCAAAGCTCGTTGTTCCTGATTTCCTCTGTTCGAGGTCTGGTGCAGTAACGAAATACATGTCTGTATTACGAGAACTTGAGGATCTTGAACGGGAGGGGTATTTAATTTGATCGAAAATCGTTGAGAAAGGTCAAAGTGTTTGCGAATTTAGAGGGCACGCTAGAATGGATTCAGTGCTTTGTTGCTCAAGCCACGTCCGAATAATACATACTTGTACTACTAGCTGCGAGATTATAGTACGAGGCGCGAATGCCTTTCCTGTTATCTACAGCAGGCTGCTGGCATAAAAGGGCTCTCAGATCCTCATATAGTGGATCATATACCTGTAAGAGGTATAAAGCCACTAGATTCTTACGATCTACGCCATTACCCATCCTCCGTCCATTATTATCGAGAATTCTTATCTTAGGCTTTCCACCACATGTTATACAATCTTCGTCCTTTTGCTCGTCGTAGCGTAGAAAGAAGATCGTGCTCCATAACGACTTATTCCTTTACTTTTTTTTTTTTTTCAATCTTTACTCGCGACGATGGAACACAATCTATTGCTTTTTTTTACCCATTAAATGAAGAAAAATATCTTCGAATACCATTTTATCGATATCATTCTGTAATAACACTTTCGTTTTAATTTTGACTGTCATGAAAAAGGCAACAACCAATAGCAAAAAATATAACTCGTAATTCACATCCGGAAAAATAATCAATGAATTCGAATTAGTCTTGTAAGGAAAATAAAAGTTATACGTTATTATCATTTAATCAGAAAATGAACTTTTGTTCATTGTCTTTGAACTTTGTTCAGAAATGTAACTTTTGTTTTTCTCAAAATGTCAGTCATCTCTAAGGAAAATGAATATATCAAATGGAAATAATTATGTTACAATATGAGAGCTTTTAAACTTCCGCCTTTTGCTTGCGCTAATTCTCACAGAGTAAAGGACCACTTCACAAATTATACGAAATATAGATGCATTTGTACTCATAACATTATACCTATGTTTGGATGTATACATAAATTATACCTCCGTAACGTACTTCAGCTCGAACAAGAGCTCGTCAACTATTCACTCGGAATATTGTCCTTGCACCACGTATTTCGAGGTTCTAGCTGGGGATATTATTGTTGATGGTACAAAGCTTCCCTCCCTCTCCCTTTTCTGTCACGCTGACATTCAATAACCTAATATCCAGAAGCCTTCCTGGAACATCCTTGAATGGGATCCCCAGTCTATATTTTGTCAATATAACAGTATATCGCACAGGAACTAGTGGCGTTAACGCGTTTTACAGATTTATCATTCTCGTCATGGTCTCATTCTCGAGAACCCCTATCAAAGTATCCACGTTGAAGTCGATCATAATATTAAGGGAAGCAGGCTATGCATGCTTGACTTGTCACGAACGTGTAATCAGTTCAAGAGCAGGAGACACAGAGGTGGATGGAGGGAATAGAATGCATTGGTCATCGGTATTACATGGTGGAGAGATGCCTATAGTAAATTATGCTAAGCCGTGCTGAAGAGAAAGAGAGAGAGAGAACGACAGAGCCGGAGATGCGAAGGCTTTGCATTGTATTCAGTACCGCAGAGGAGGAACGCGTACGTCGCGGTCTGTAGAGCCTCCGTGTTCTGGATTCAAGCCGGACATTGTCACTGGTGGTTATCCAAAGGCTAGCAAATTACCGAAACCGCATCGTACTATTGCGTAAGATCATTGCCATGCTCGCTACGTAGATTGTACGATGTTGTGGTGTGGTACGAGGTAGAGGGGGCAGAGAGACAGAGGACGGGATTGTTTCTATTATCAGAAAGGGTCGAGTCCAACGGCATTCTGGGTCCAAGTAACATTGTCTTTCATATAGAAATTGAATTATCATGAAAAAAAAAAACTCGACCCCTTATGTGTAGGTGGGAAAATTCAAGAGCCTTTTTTATCGGAGATATATAAGGCTCTCAATGGCAGAGGACAAGTTACATTAAGACATAAAATAAAGTAAATTTCACCGGCACTGAAACACAGGGAATTCGGATCCTTTTGCTCTCCTTTCCCACCCCTTTTTTATTACCTATCTCAGGTAGGTAAAGCTCAGCATCATATCCTAGATTCTCAAGGGATATATCCGGGATTCCCAGACCTCTTCACGTTTCGCTGAATCTCTCGCGTCCTATCGCTTTCACTGTCTTGGCGGAGAACTTCGGCATTCTAAATGCAATAAATCGGAGAACTCTCAGGACGATCGCCGGGGTTACCAGGAGAGTTACGATCTTGGAATGTAGGTCAGCTTCGTGCACCTTTTTTCGCTTTACCCATACGTCCTACTTTCTATATATTTATGGATCATGAAGCCATTCGGTATTTTACGATCGCAAGTACAGAAAACGAAGTATTAGAAAAAAAAAAAATATATGTGTGTACACAACAATATGTGCATTTTTTTCAATTCCTATAACTATCAAATTCAATTCAATTGTTGAGGGTTTACTCATGTCTCGATGTCAAAAAATTCGATTTTTCTTGAATATTTTCATTTGCCCTTTATATGTCATTTGTAAAAAATTTCCAGCGATCGATAACATATTCCAATTACAAGAAAAACACTTTTCTGGACTACAGATAACACACATCGAAAAATTCTACAGGGTCAGAATAACCCCGTGTGTCAACGAAGGATACAACATCAATCGACTTTGTGACTAATATTTTTGGCACCACCTCGAGTCGTGTGTAAGCTCTTAATTACAGGAAAGAAGTTTCCAATTATTGGAATTCTCAAGGTGATATAACAAATGAGCCCAAGTTGAAAGAAGCTGTTTGAAGGGCAGGGGACAGATTTTTCAGTAGTATTTTAGATAAAAACGGGAGATCTCTGCACATTTTCCAATTCTGCAGAGCTATCGTACAAGATCTAATCAACCGAGCGACATAAAAGTGACGGTATGAATCCCAAAGGCTCTCATGATTAATCCACATCCATATAAACACACCTATCTGATAGTTCTGATCCTCTTCTCCCACACTCCATATGGAGTTCGACTCGAGGCGTTTTCTCACCTCGTTTATTCTGAATTTACGACAAGAACGAAGAACCGATCGACCTTTCCAGTCAACTGGATAAGAAAAGAAAAATGAAAGATGTAAAATGACTAATTTCAACAGGTTTAACTTCTGAGTTCGTATCTTTTCCAAACGACGAGAGAAAAATTGATGAAACACTTAATATCATCGTACAAAAGTTTCGAGTGAAATTCAACCGTTCAATTATTTTCAGCTTCCGCTGTGTTCGGAACGATATTTTTCTGTGCAGCAACCTATACAAATTTAATGATTGCTCTTGAGGCGGAGGCTCTCTCGTTCGTTACACTCATCTTTGGGATTTTTCCCAAAAGCGGTACACCGGCAACAACGACTGTGTTGTATGTTTGAGCAGAAGGAAAGCACGAGAGTAAAACTAAAAAATGCTCTCATGGAAGAAGTGCTGGACTTGATTAATTAAATTTTCCTGAGAAAATGAATAAATAAAAGTTCGTAGAGAGAGAAGAACACATCAGCATGTGCTCGGAAAGAACGAAGATAGAGAAAAATGACGAAACACAAAGATGAGGAAAAAGGTTGTCAAATGCAACTACAGTGTTGGAGCTGCTTCGCGGAATTTGTCCTACGCCTATCTCTCGCTTTTAATGTTACTTTGAAAGAATAATAAATGTAAAACTTTTTCTTCCTTTCATTATATCTCTCGGGTTTTTATTTTGTTGGACCCTCTCGAACAAGCTCGCTTCTAAATAGTAGATTAGGCAAGGCGCAGAAGCCTGGTACAAAGAGACAAAGAAATCATGGCACCGACGTTCCGTATATGTGGGTGTGCCGTCTGTTTTTATTCTCGAGAGAATGTGGAAAATTGCATTTTTTAAATGTATACAAGGTTGCCTACCACTTCGTCGGAAATAAGTTTTTCAAGTGAAGGAAATTTCGCCCTTTACTACGTGTTGAAATATAATTAGGGTTCTGCTTCGAGTGCAATGAATTGAGACATCAAAACTAAATCATTGATATCTTTTAACCCTCCGGTGACACACCGGATCATCTTCACCAGGACAAATTATCCGACGTTAACGATATTTCGAGAAGTGGAAGCGCTTCTTCACCAAAGTTAACGGTATCCATTTCGACGATAAGCCAAATTTACTTCTTTAAATAAATACCTTTTAAAGACATCTCGTATTACTAATATTTCTTTTTTAAATGTATATTTTTAATGAACACATGGGTTATGAATTTCAAAAATATGAAATTCTTACTCTTCCAAGAGTCAAAATTTCTAATAATTTTTAGAAACAATTGAATTCGATATTTTTCAAATTTTTTATCATGCAGCTCTATATTGAGAAAGTAAACCTCCTGATTATTTTCAATAAAAACCTCCTACTTTCAATACGGTTTCAATAAAAACCGCTACTTAGTGTCAGACTATTGAAGTACGCTCTGGGTCAATTTGACCCAGGGTATAAATCCAGTAGCCAATAAGTTTGACTCTGTCTACAAACGATTAAAAACCCAATGTTATTCGGCGATTTTTTATAGTGTTAAATAAATTTTCAGCAATTCGCATTGACGTGAAAACAGAGTTGTAGAAAAAATACAGCCGAAATGTATCCTAAAGACATTTTTCTTGAAAAGCAGTGTAAAAACGAACCAGCTGAGTGGACGACCGGAAAAAAACGTCGCGACATACAGGCGCCCGGGTTTTCACGGTCGTACACACGTGCTTGGTTTTCCTCATGGAAATTGTTCCAACACTAGACAACGTGAGGATGGAAACACACTTTTATGTATCGCTATATACATGAAACATATATAGCACGCACAGCGGGGATTAATGGAACGATGAGGGAGACGGTTCGCAGGGAAGGGTCGAGCTTTCGTATTTGACTTGGGAAAACAAGACGGGAAATTTCGACGGGATACGTGTTGAGTTTACGTGTGTATATAAGGCGCCTGACTATTCCGATGCAAATGAGATACACGGTAAGGGATGGCCACGCTCCCAATGCTTTCTGAAGGCGAGGGGGGTTTGAATCTCGCACATCGCTTACACCGTCGGGGATCTTCTCGTTGTGCTCCTATTATCTCTTATGTTTCGTTCCATACGAGATAGTATGTGATCCTGAACAAGCTCTTTATATATATAGGACTACAGGGTGTATCTACTTCTCCGAGATGGGAAACTTTAATACATCGTGATAATGATATCTTTATTAAATTAATAAGCCGTAGATTAGTTCCCTAAAATAATATTTCCAAATGGCAATTACCGCCTCATCGTCATTTTTTACTTTTCCAAAAAGTTTTTCTTCTACGTTCGAAAGCTAGTGTTGTAAGTAATGGTGTTGTTGAAACAAATGTGTGCTATTGAAAGGTACAAGCTCAAAAAAAATGCCAACGATGAATTTGTCGAGAATCCTTGGAGAAACAACATATAAGCGGTGGTGCATTAAAATCGCTTCAAAATTACAGATTATTCTTTCAAAAATGCGGAGTAGTTTAAAACGTAAAAAAAATGTCACGAGACAAAGCAGAAATCTCGGTCACGTTTTCCCAACAATTGGTAAATCTCTCAAATAAAGATTGACAGGAAAATGAATGCTTGTTGTCAAACGCTCGAGTGAGTTTTCGAGTTATCATATTCATAAACCTCTGTAAGGTCACCAATTATTCGACATTGATTACTACCGATTTTCATAAAGGTTACATATGTGTCAAGAGTAAATGTCACGTACACGACGACTTCAAAGTATGTGTACCAGAAACTAGCAACAAACTCATTATGAGGAATACATTAAACTTGTATACAAATCTCTGGAAATTTGAGAATGGTTACAGTTTGTTGATGATTCATCAGCAAAGAGAGAGGGGGTGAGAAAGAGATGGAATAATCCAAGTCTCTCCTGATTACATTATAATTGCAGATGGACGTAGAAGTTAGCACTTGCGTCGGGGGGTGGATGGGTTTCATATCTCTCGAAATAGTTGGAATATAACGTGAAAGCAAGCACGCTCTCCCGATATGAAGCAGCTAGATATCACATTCGAATTTCCATATGATATTGACAACGCGAGTGGCTCAGAGGCTCTGTACGAACATCACCAAATGGGGGTGGAAAATTCATACTGGCGGGAAAAGGGTCTGCATCCATAATTCTATAAAGACAGCATGTGCATCTGTATGCGTGTGTCTATATGTATGTGTGTCAAGCAAGTGTGTGACAGTGCTTGACATTGCGAACACAAGGTAAATTCCATTTTATTGTTTTCAACAATAATTTTTCTCCCAAATCCTAGAAAAATCGAATAAAAATTTTTGTCGCAAGTTTCTGAAGGTATTTGACGCTTGAAGAAGCTTATATTGTCCCACAGATATTTTTGTAAATCGAAAAAATTAAATTATTTTCATATTTTCGTACAAGTTTTGCTTCAGTCAGTAATGAACCGAATAAAGATTAATTGTTTCTCTTTATTCCGACCTCGAGTTGTTAATAAAATGTATTTAAATCCTTTCCAATGGAAATAGTATAAAATTTCGTTGTATTGTGAACTATTCTAATAATAATAAACCTTCCACTCGATCTCTTGAAATAAAAGTGGAATTGGAAATGAGTTGAAAAAACGCCCATGGATAATGTAGAAGTGAATTTTTACGCGATATTAGAATAAAAAGCTGCTCTTTATTTGAAGTCACTCAAATAGCAAAAACGTTAAGCGATAATGTAACCGAATGAAAATCGGTTTTCCGATCATTGATGTCAACAGCACTGTCGCGGAGGTTTTTCCTTTCACATCGATTAGACGTCAAACGATGGGTCGTAGATGGAAGAGACGTAAAAAGCGAATGAAAAAAGTGTAGATGCAATGTACTCGAACAGCTCTTTACATTTGGCGATCAATAGAGTCTCTTTACTTATTTTTGTCTCTTTTTTTCGCTTTCAATCTTTTCGAGGACCTTCCTGCACACTGCGATAATGCAAACCGGAGTATCATCAATTGAAGAGTGTCTCGAGCAGACAAAAAAAATTACAGCCATGTTAAAACCCAGTACTAAAGCGAATAATTTAAAAATTGATATAACTGGCGCCGTGACATTATTTGTACAATTGACCAAGCATTAACAATCATTTTTATTTATTATCCACTTGACTTATCGTGTTTCTTGCACAAACTCGAATACTTTACAAATAACTGATCTTTTCATAAGCAAAAATACATTTCATTTTGGTGCAAAAATATCAAGTCAAGTAACCAAACTTTTAGCAAAGATATTAATTTAGAATCACATTCGTAGTTGAAAATTCATGTCAAAAATAATTTGAGATGTTTGATACAAACAACTCTATGCGTAGAAAATATTCCGAAGATTCCGTAGCAACATTAAAAACAGGGAGACAGTGAATGTTCGACCAACATATTTACGATAAACATTGTTAAATGTGACTAGCAGACCATTTTTTGTTACCTTGATTGCTTAGAGGTTACGTTGTCTTTTATAGTTTCAACAACATTGTTAATGCGAGGTTCTTTTACTAAAGTTACTCTGCACTTCACTACAATTGTTCACTTATGAACAATTTGCGCCCTGTTGCACCCAAAAATACGACCTTCCGTTGAAGAAATACCTTGAAATGTGAAAAACCCCTAAAAGACGGTTCCAATATCCTGAAAGTTTGATGAAACCATTTTCCACGTCAATAAGAAGCTGTCACCGTGAGAAGCAACACTAGTCACCGACTACTGACAACGCAAATTCAAGGACATGAGTAAACCGAGAATTCTGAAAAACGATATCACAATTCATTGGTATTCACGGCAGGAACCGGAGGAGACGTTTGGAGAAAAAAAAGAAAAAAGAGAAAATGAAGAACTGTTATGTCGAAAGAAGACGCCTGGCAGACTCACTTTCCGGTGAAATATAACGAAAGTCAAACTACCCCTTCTTTTCTTAGGCTCTCACATCCGCTTTGTATATTTTTCACCCCCTTATCTCCCATCGTCTTTCTTTCATATTTTTCTCTCCCCTTGAAGAGCGAACTTTCGGAAGCACGAAGCAGAGCAGCCAGAATTCTCTAAACATCGACGTTTTATCCTTTTCTTTCGGATTCTTCCTCAGGATTCTCTTATTTTCTTGCTTTTAGACGAAGGAAGAAAACCTCTATAGAGAAGTGGTCGAAAAAAAGAAAAAAAAAACCTACGTATAGTTCGAACGCCGAGAGCGACGAGGCAAACACCGCTCGATCATTGGAGTATTTCGTAACACGCGAGAACTTTTATCGTTCTAACACTCTGAGCAAGTGATCAATTTTCTCGCGTACTTTTTTTAAATTTCTTGCTTCCTCTCCTTTTTTCCCTGTCGAAGTCCCCCTTCTTGCTCACTTTTATATTTATACAATACAACGTGGACGTAGAAAAAGTTCATCTAATTTTACTGCGCTTTACGATATAACGTATATAACTTATTATTTATTATTTGCTGTATTCGCTGCATCCCTCGTGATAAGAAATATCAGTGTTACGGTATAGTATTGTCGCGAAAGCGTTTTTTTTTTTTTTTTTAGTTTTACACGCGTTCGGGTGGGGAGTAGTAGAAAAATTCACATTTCATAGAATAACTTTCATTCGTAATAACGGCTAGAAAACAACAAGTGGACGAATATTGGTCTGGAGCTGTTCTATGTAATTATTAAACAATTTATTGGAATGTAATGCAGCCTACAGCTTAGTGTAAGTCGTGAGTTTGATTCCTGTGAAAGAATCATGGAAATTGGTTCAGTGATTCTCGACTGAAACGCAGCCATTGTTAAAGATTTAGTGGTATTTGGAGTATGGACGATGATATATTATAAAAGTATCCGATATTATTAATTTTTTTTTTCCGGACGTAAAATTTGTTCCTACATATAATAATCTTTATTTATGTGTTCTTAAAAGAGAAAAAAATGTGAAAATAAATAAAAAATGAATTTGTGAATGTGCACGGACACTTACCCTCTATGAGTTGATCAAGCATTGCGTAAATGTGAGAGCTGGCTTCGTCGGTCATCACCCAACCGCCAGTAGTCATTTCGAGACGACCCTCTTTGACGAGTCGCTTGACGACCATTTTCTTGGTCGGATGAGCACTGTAACAAGCGCGTAACATTCTTTTTATTTCGCTTCTCGTACTCCCTTAAGGATAATGAGTGCGGTAAGCCCAACACCGGAACGTAGAAGTAGCAGAAAGAGGCAAATAAGAGGAGTGAAATGGTAAAGGCCATGTATATAAGATAGGAATCACGATAGCGCAGGAGTTAAAGCCGAGCACGCGAATCGTCCAAGAGTCCATCCTGCGCGGTTACGTGGGCACTTTCGTTTTTTTTTTCTTTTTCCCTTAATCGCACCCGAGAATTCTTTTGTTTTCCGTCGCCGGTTAAAAGAGCTTCCGGTCTTTATTCTCCTCGCTTTTACATGCACCTTGCAACTTCGTCTCTTCCGCTAATGTCCTCAACTCCTGAAGGTTAGTCAATGTTCTATCGATTTTACACAAGTCTGTATTTAGCTATGTTTTTATCAATAATAAATAACTTACAGTTCGAGACCGTTCTTAAAGAATAATGAACATGGTCGTGTACTATTTTTTTTAGAATCCTCAACAGTTTCTTTTTCTACTGAATTTTCGACCTAACTTCTATTACTTCAGTATTCATTCGGCAATCGAAAAAAGGACTTTTTTCCAATGTTTCTACGCATCTCTTGCGGGTATTTACGAGCCCATCCCATCACAACCCTACTTTGTTTCCCTGCTTCACTGTTCCCTCGAAACCCTCCAGCGTGTTGGCCATAGTTACTATTTCCTGCTGCATCACTTTGTCGCATTTGCATGAGAGCCAGAGTGAACTGTGGAAAACCCGGCTTATACAGGCGACTAATTTTTATTGAGTTTCAATTGGTTAGCATCGTTAGATACTTTGAAAAACTGCCTCTTGCTTAGCGATAAATTTGGCAGCTGTTGCATAGCCACGCGATCACGAAACCAAGTCCTCGTCTAAGGCTTCTCAACTACGGTTAAAACTCTATAGTTTCCAATTTAAGGATCAATTACCATTATTTTCTTCTACAGAATTTCAGCGATGATTCTTAAAAAATTTGAGAAAATTCTACAATCAGCAATACAATTATCAGAATATGCTTTTGATTTTTTTTCTTTATTCCAAACGCTTTATTTTGATTATTTCTGAAAGCGGTATTTTAGAAACTGTATTCGCAGTTGGATAGTTTTACAGACAGCGTTGACTAATTTTCAATTTTTAATGTGTTTACGCAAAGGTTTTGAAAAAACAGGAGGGCTCTTAAAAATATCACACGCATCAAGAAAAATAACTGAAAATATTTCAAGCAAGTAGAACGAATAATATTTCGTTTAAACAATATAATACAAGATTCAAAATTTGTCGTTCATTTTGAAATACCCTTTAAGGTAGACGTTTTTTAAACAGATTTTTTAAAAAGTAAACATTGACGACACATTCGTGACACTATTACAAAACTGTGAACAGAATTTCAGACGGATTCATCATCCCGTATTCGTGGTATTGGCAATAAAACTTCACGTTAGACATTTTTCTCAAAATCTTATACCTTTTTATATTCCTAGAGGATATAAAAACAAGAATTATTGAATTATTTCGCAAGTTATATCCAAATTTTCAAAAGCTAAACGGAAAGTAAACTTTTGAACGTGACACTCGCGATACGACTACGTTAAATAACGCTAGTCCGTATAATATATTTTATACGCGTACGTTTTAATCGTAGTCGATTGTTCAAGAGCTGCAAAATATCAGTGATATTTTCCAAGTTCTATAAATAGATGACTATCTCAGCGAGAGTTGGCAAGCTAACGCCCATACTTTGGCCATCAGCTCTGTTAATAGCCGGTTTTACGACAATCTCTTCTGTGTTACGTCCGCCATCGAAGGGAGAGCAAACGATTTTCTCTTCCCCTTGTCGTCCCTTCCTCGCCATCGATACTCTCGTTTACAGCGTTTGCACGGATATTTTTTTATACTCTATTCTTCATACTTATTATACTTATCACTAAAATTTCGCCGTAAGGGACAGTGCGATGACATGTACTGGCACAACTTTGGCCCTTGAATGTCATTTAAGAGCCAAAGGGACGGGATCCCGCAAACGCGAATTTCTTGTTCGCGTAACATGAAATTTTCTCAGCCCGCAGGCACTTTACAATATCACACCTCACGTGTATTCACGGCTTTATCATATATTTTTCGCCGTATAGTCGTGAGAGTGAAACATCGTTTTTCAGAGTTTTCATACTGGCTACGAGAGACGTGTGGCAATATTATGTGGCTAAGTTCACGCTAGTGAATACAGCAAGTAATATAGTTAGACTGGTTAATAAATTGTTGGAAGAGAGAAAACTGCAGAAGGGTAGAAAAGTCAGAAAGGTCAGGAACAGTCATAAAGTTGCATGGAACGTTTGAGGATTAGTTCACAAATCCAATTATTCTTGACCGTGTAAATGAAACGTTTAATAATACACCGGAGTTCGTGTTTACTAGAAATTTCAGTGATAAAGGTCGGTGTTAGTCAGACTTGGAGAGCAAACCGTCATGCGCAGGTTTTTCGTGTTCTGGCTAATAGTTTAGTGCGCTGAATAGTTTTAACTGATCAAAGTATATTGCTTTTTCGTTCTCGCATTGAAAAATTTGCGGAGAAGTTTAAAAAAACAAAAAAATTGATCGGGAATACACGATAATTTGACGTAGTAATCGTTCAACTGAAATGTTTCTTTATGAATTATTTATGGCTGCGACAAGAAAACGTCAAATTTTGAAAATCTAGGCTCTCATCGTAGGCAACACACGCTGTTGAATTTTCGCTCGTGAAATTCCAAATAATTTGATCACTACAGCTTTCCTGGGAAAACTGGATTCGACCGGACTATGCGAGACCCTCGAAACTTTAAATACGTTTTTCTCGAAACGGCGTTGTTCAAAACGACCATTTTCAGCGAACCAGTTTTTAGGCTATTTTTTTCAAATTTTGTCACATCACGAACAGTCTGAAAGCTTTTTTTTTTTTAATGTGTTATTTTCTTGAACAAAAAACTGTTGAAAAAAGGCCTAATTTGTAATTTAATTTTCGAATGGGAGTTCTTTTGTTAATTTTAACCCAAATAAACTCCTCTACACCACGCTACAGTTTCTCATACTAATTAACGTTCTTTTTGCATTTTTATTTCAGACAATTTCGCTAAAAGTACGATCATCCACCCTCAGACGCTGTTTTTTCGGCTGTTTTGTATTATACATAAAATAATAAAGACATACCTTTCCCACCACAATGATAGGAAGGAAACTTCGCTCCAAATGAAAGTCATGTTTGGCCATTGTTGAAGTTTCGTTACCATGTTGTTGAGTATACCTCTGGTAGAGCTGTGAAAATACTGTTCGAACGTTTTGAGCCATCCTGGATCTGTGTGACTGTGAGGCATAAGTATGACCTGAAATTAAATTTTTTAATATTTTTATTATAATATATTCAGAAGAAAAATCATTTAATATTTAAACTAAAATTAAATTAAAATTTTTTCTTTTATTTCAATATAAAATAAATTAACTAATTTTCATTGTTATAATTATCTATTTTTCAAACAAATACAGAAAAAAAATGTAAAACTGATTAAGGAGTATGATGAAAAAAAAGCACGTTGCTTTAACAGCCATGCAAATGAATTTGTGCAGGAGTGAAGGGAACTTTATAGTTGGGAGAGTACAAATCTAATCTTAGCGATTGTCGACTTTATCGAAGTCGTTGCAGCAGGTTATATGTACATATATGTAATCATTTGTTTGTGAATTCATCAGTGTAAACACTTAAACAGACTCAGAAGGGGCTTAAGACGATCCAAGAGGAATGGAAGCGATGGGAGGTCGAGAGTTTCTCTTCTCAGCAACGTTAATTACGGGAAGGGAGTGAATACGCCTTAGAATGGAACGCGGCGGCCCTAATAAGCCGAGGCAAAGATGGTGACACACGGACCCCTGGTGCTGCCGCCGTTGAGTCGACAAGGAGGCAAGACAACAACGAGGCAGACGATCTTCAACGACGGCTTATTGCTATGCACAAGACACAGCCTCCTTGGTCGTGGCAACCCTTTAATACAGAGACTCTCTTGCACGAACGCAGTATTCTCTCAACAAACCTCTTTCACCCTTAAGCATGACTTGGAGAAACCCGGCCGTTCTAGGACTCATATACCAAACAAGTTTTTCCTCTTTCTTGCTTTCTGTATTTTTCACCATCTCTCAATTTCTTTTCCTCGCTTATCACCCGACTCCGAAGAGAACTTCCGTCCTCGCAACTTCGCTATTTCAAATATCCTCTGGTTCTCGTCCCGCAATATTCGCCTAAACTTTGCCGGCCACTTGGCTTTGGCCTACCCTTCGTTTGACTATCCTCAGTTAGTTCATACTTTTAGACATTGAACTTCCATCAAATATGGTTATTAGGAATTTACTAAATAAAACCGCCTATAATTTCGACAAGATATATGATTGACCATTGTTTGAAAAAAAAAAAAAAAAAACATTATAAAGTGCTGCCATTATACAACATTATTTTTCCACTTGACTGAAGTGATCAAAATCTTAACGTATGTACTGAAAGGTTATTTGTTATTTTGATGATGGAAATCCTCTTGAAACCTTTCTGTAGGTCCGAAAATAATTTTAATCAAAGTAATAGAATTTTAATATTGTTAAAATGACACTTTTTACCCTTTGAGCCATACATTTTTCCTTACGTGCAATTAACTTGAAATTTGGCTCTCGTGAAATACGTGATTTTTTAAACCTTTTACCTGGATTTGGCCCAAATTACTTCTCTAACACACTAATTTCGAAAGAAGCCTAATCGATCGTTATACATTCATTGAGAAGTTTCATTCCCTAAATTCTGCAGAATATCATAGAAGAGGCAGACGTGTAGAGTGCCTTGCTTTTTCTTTCTTTCGTTTCTCTCTCGGTTTGACAAAAAAAATTAAACACAGAATACAGCACAGGGTAGCATCTTGAAGTTATTAGGTTCGCCGGAAATGAGTTTCCCGAGCGGGAACATACAGAACCAGCTCTAGATTGAGGGGATGTATGTACGTATATAAAGACACAATCTTGGAATTAGTTACGAGTGTGTGCTAGTGTACTCCAGACGAAGGAGTCACGAGCATCTCCATGCGACATCGAGAGCTCTCGGGCGCGAGACAACGTCCGGGAGACGGCACTAAAATGTACGCGTCGTGAGCTACCTCTACTAGAAAAGTGAAAGAAAAAAAATAAAATTAAATAAATATATATATATATAGACATACACTTTTATGCGCACCGGTTTATGAACGGTCTTGCGCTCGACTCTCAAATTATTTTTCATCTCGCAGTAATACACATCATTCCTGAGATTTTTTTATCGGATTTCTCGAAGCGAATGACAAATCCACTGCACTACACGCTGCTCTTTATAAATGCCAAGACAGTCGTCTCTATTTCAGACTCGGATTTGACGTCACCAAGAAAAAACCATTACAAATCTATCGATTGGTTTCACTGCCAAGAACTTTGCCGCAGTGAAAGAAAACGGAGGAAGAAGATCAAAGATAAAAACGTAGGAGGGAGACGAAACAATGTTTTTACTTACAGTATATAATAAAATACCTTTAAGCTATTATTATGTCAGAAGTTCGAAAAACAGCAGAATTGCTTATGGGCTTTGCAGACTACGTCATTTTGAAATCTCTTTTACGAACTGGAGAGGTTGGAAATAAAATCCTTAGAATAAAGGTTTTAATACTGCAGCATTTTTCAATCACAATTCGGTGGTTTCTTCTTCGGAGAACATTTTCATGATGGAATCAATTTGAAAAGGTTCAAGCTTTTTTTCTGGTATTTTTTACTCATATTTATTGGTTTCGATTTTTTTTTAACAAACACTAAACACATGTACAAAATGTCAACGAAAAGCTCAAATCGTTTTAAACTTATTCTATTTAGAAAATCGACGCTGACATCAGCGTTTTAGACACATTTACTTCTGTGATGCGTATGTATACCGATGTATAAATTTAATAAATAATGCAATCATTCAGAGCAGCGCAATCCCCTGTCCTAAATGCAATATCCGTATGTCTATATATTTGGAATCCTTCATTATCTTCCATTTCCATTCTATTGTTCGAGTGCACTGGTGCAGGAGGTTTTGTTCACCACGCTATTCCTAGTCCCTACGACTCGTTATTCACAGTCCATCTGACGGACCGCGAGAGTTGGACCGGATTAATTGATTTCTATCGGTTAATGAAGATCAGGAGAATAATGAAAAGAAGAGGGAACAAAAAGATGAGGATAGCGTTGGATGGTAGGAGATGAGTCTCATTCTCGTCGAGAGATCTGCCCCTTTGTTCATTCTTTCATTTCTATTATCCATTCCCATAAAAATTGGCTCACACCCGAATGATCGATGCCTCAATTCCCTGCGAGCAATGAATTCTGATTAAACTTATAAATGAAAGAACTATTCTATCATCCCTTTTATTCGCTTCCATTATAATAAACAATATTACGCAAAAACACACCACCGTCAATTCATAGCCTGCCACAAGCTTGCTTTTACAAAAATTTTCCTGTCGTGATCATAAACACGTCAATATACTCGAATCATGGCTAACAAGGTGAAACTACCGCTGTCGACGTACCAGACGGCAATGAGCCCGGGAAAGCCTGGGTACAAGGGAAGTGTAATATTACGATGAAAAGTTACTCACCCGGGAAAATCTCGTACATACATAATCGCACGGGCTAGAGCCTACTCAGCTACATTAAGCCGACGAATATACGAGGTAGACCGGAAAATCAGGGCAAGCCACCGACGCGTTACGGATGAAAAACATTAGAGCTTCAAATACATTACCTGCTCAAATACAAGACGTGCGAGAGATGTGAATTTACTCAAGTTTATTGTGAATGCGTTGTGAGTTTTAAGAAGACCGTTTTTTTCCTTTTAACTCGCAAAATAATGCTCGTACATTGGGACATATTTCATAACACGCCATTTCCCAAATATGTGCAGCAGCCCAGGACTAGACAAAGTGAGTAAACTTTGGAAAGATGAAAGACGCATGGTTGCGCATCCTACTCGCACCAACTTCGGTCTGTAAATTCGTGACCGCACTTACGAGACTAGCCATTGTATCCGGATGTATGTTTCGAAATACGCTACCGTATCCACATCCCAACGAGAAACCATTGTACATCCGCGAGTGCTCAAATAGTACAGGTTACTATACAATCCTCTCTCTACCCAACAATAGGCCACCATGAGTGAGAGCATTGTTGGACTCGCCAGACTCCATATATCTTCAACTAACAGGGCTTTTTAGCTATGGGCGTGTTTGCAGGTCAGCAGCATGTACGCAGACTGCAAGATTACCACGATCTGATAAGTTGCGAACATACGTTACATTTTATAGCTAACTGTCAAGCTTTTAGTAACTTGGGTATTACAATTTCCTCTTTCTACGTAAAAAATTTATGGAACATTTAAATCTGCGGAAATTGCTACGTTCTATCGACTTGTATAAACAAAAAAACTTCAAGTACACATCTGTAAAATGTTCACTTGCTTCGTAACAATAGTTTCTCTAGTGAATCGGAGTAACCGTTGCTTTTTAGTTACAAATTCGTTGCCTATTGGTTTTCGGTTTTGTTGTTGTTGTTATTCGCAGGTTTTTACCACCCCAAAAAACTTCAGAATAACTGCATCAATAAAACCTCAAAACGACAGTTGCTTCGAAACAAAAAAATTACAATAAAACGTTCATTGCAAACCGATATGATGGTTGCATGCAGGTTCCAATAATTTACTGAAACCTCTAAAGTTTAAGAAATAATCACCTTTCCCGTATTGAATCTGCAGAGCGTATACTTTATTTGGCTGTATTTGCAAAGCTAAACGGTCGAATTTCTTGGTTTTCTAAGACATACTTCGTCATATGTTCCTCTATAACTGAGAAAACAAAACAAAAAAGGGGGGAAAAGAGACTAAACCTTGTTTTAGCTGCTTCTTCATTCCGTATAATTGCTAAGATGGACTGGGACTTTAACAACATCCTATAACATTATAGCACGACAATGTTAAACTCTTCGAATGTTGCGATGAAGTTACAGACTATATGTATCGAGCAATTGTCGTTACCAATTGTGGCTTCCTCGCAGAGTAAACTTTGAAGTTTGCTTGAAATTCAGCAAGAGGCATTTGCAAGTTTGAACTTCTAACTTTTTACTAGTATCTCGTTGAATAGTAGTGTCTGTTTTTTTTGTTCAGTTTAGCGATT
Source organism: Campoletis raptor (assembly GCA_948107755.1). NCBI lineage: Eukaryota > Metazoa > Arthropoda > Insecta > Hymenoptera > Ichneumonidae > Campoletis > Campoletis raptor. Next base: position 18,685,932 of record OX403622.1, read on the forward strand.
ACTAGTATTTGGAAAAATTGGAGAGATAACATCAGGACCTTTGGAATGATTCATAATGTTATGAAGTTAGAATCGTTTCGAATAAAGTTGTGACAAGCCTTGTAGAACACGAGGCTTAACTGTGCGAGGATTTGTCTTCGATCAGATCTTTCAAGTTAACGGGCTTACCGCTATGATTAATGAGCAGAACGATTATAATTTCTATTTACACTCATACAGAAGAAATAGAAAATCGTTACGAGGATCACGAAAAAACATTGAAAGTTTTTTTCTCCCGCAATATAATTCGTACAGGGCAAGTTGGGTCAAGATCTCGGTGGGAAGGATCAGGATTTGATTTAGATAAGCCACTGAGCTCTTTTGGGAGCTTACCGGTTCTACAAGCCGTCTGTTTCATCCCGTGGGAGACCGACGAGTATACGAAACAGAAAACGACGGAGCAAGATGAGGAAAGAGAGCGTAGCGAAGTTATATAGCAAAGTGCACTGAGTGGGTTTATATATATCTGTATAAAGCGTGAAGAGATGGAAGAGGATAAATAGATGGGAAAACGAGGGAATGAAGGAAATGGAAGCATGCTCCGAATATTCGCTGACTCATAATGCGAAAGGTGATTCGCTCGTGGCGAATGAAAAGAGTACGTGGGAAATCGTCTTGAAATTTTCGCGATCATTCTTCCTTCGTTGAACACTTGCAAGTGATTGTTAGATATCCTTCAGTTTTTTTACGTGTACTTCTGGTTGTCCTTTCATCTCAATTTCGTTTTCCTTTCCAGATTCAACGATCATCGAATTTAGAATGGATGAGAAAAATGTCATAAAACCATGCAGCTTTCGACACTGGTCACCGAAGTGATAAAGCGTGTCGTTCTTTGACAAAAATATTCAGCACCCTGTAAGTTTTCCATTTGGACAAAAAATTAAATATCTCGATCTATAAAAAATCGTTAGCCGATTTGGAAAACGGGTATGTGGATGCACATCAGGGAAGGTATAGTAAATAGTAAAGTTACAGTGTGAGGAGAAGGTGATATGAAGTAGAGAAATTTGGTGTTTGAAGTGATGGTGATAAAACGAGGTCAGAGTCATCAGTGCACGCAGTTACGAAACAGGCGAGAAGAGCTTTTCCCAGATTCAAATATCAGAATGCATATTATATTTCGAGAGGCTCCTGCACACATATGTGTTCGAATGTTAGGGTCGACGTCATCTTCGTTCGTAGGAGGAGGTAGAGAGGAAGAAAGATAGAGAGAGAGAAAGAGAGAGATAAACAGAGGAAGAGGAAAGGACAAGCTCTTACCGCGATTCACGATGCCTTCACCGCTCGCCTTGGTACTAACTCACGAGCTTTTTACGAGAAAGGAAGAAAGAGACAGAGATAGAGAGAAGGGAAGAAGGAGAGCTTCCAACCCGCGAGTAACCCTCGTAAATTTTCTAACGTGCGGCTGCTGCACAGCTCTCTGCAGTGGTAACGTCGAGTCGCTACGATAGCTCGCCTATATATGCAGTCACGTAGGTTGCAGGGACGAAAATGTACTAAGAGAGGAAAGAAGTGAGATAGGAAAAGTGCACAGGGACTCCTGCAACCACCCGGGAATTACGAGAGGTAGGGCACAGTGAACCCGTCGTTCGTAAAACGAGGTTTCCTCGACTTTGCCCTTTCTCCTCAAACTCTTTACTTCAGCCGATCCGACCCCATTCTACATGTTCCCTCTTCTATTTCACAATCCTTACTTCCTCGTTTTCCAAGTCACCTAAGTGATTTACCCTCGAATATTCAACATCGCTTTGAACGATTTCGCTATCCAGATTCAACGCGAATATGATTTCCTAATGCTGCTGTATAATAAATAGAAAATTGTAGAGTTTTCTGGTACATCTGGTAATGATGCTACCAATTTATCCATGTTAAGAATATAATGTAATTATGAGAGTGAGTTGATTTTTCATTGGGTGATGAGGAAACGATAACTCTCCGGTCGATTTTTGATAACTTGGTTATCACTTGTGAACAATAATGTAATAATGTTAGCTTTCCTATCTTAGAGAAATGTAAAAGCATATAAAATTTCAGGAAAAATGTTTAATATAAGGTTTGGAGTTTGGGGAGTTATCACGTTTCCCATATCTAATGCACAGAGCTCATATAATATATCGCTGTATCTGCGAAACTAAACGGCCAGAATACTGCGTCATATGTTCCTCTTTTATTGAGGAAAAAAAAATCTATCGAAAATTTTCGGATTCATTCCATGAAGTGGGGATTTTTCTATTTCTCCCTACATAAGAACGCGTGGAAAACTGTGCAATTTTCGATTACCAATATCTTAAATGTGAAACGGTGAATCCTTTTTAAATTTTGCACGTAGTTTCACAATAGTGTCTCGAATGTGTCCTCGAAAATGAAATATAATTTTTTTGCTTAGTAGAAATACACGCAATGCGCTCGAACAAAAGTTGGTCCATAGTAGCCGGGAAGCACACCAGAGTCCGTCATTTGTTCCCCCCTGCTAATATTTTATACTCATGGTAAACTTATATAACCAGGGCAGGCAATCTCTGCTGTGGTGCAAAGGGACAGCGTTGATTAATTCCAGGCGCCTGCTTCACTGAGAGAAAACTTGCGTATAGCAATTTTAATACCGAAAAACGAGCTGAAGGGGCTAAAATAGCGAGACAAGTCCCACCGGAAACGATTCGTGACTGAGCTTACTTCACCTCTTCGAGTCTATTGTTTTTTTTTTGTCAACCATATAAAGTATAAATAAATCAAAACTAAGTCCAGAAAAAAAAAGCTTGAGGGTGTTTCTTGAGGTTTGCAAAAAATGAATTTAGGACTAAATATTGAATGTACTTAAATTCACTATTAAGGCCGTATTGTTGTCTAGAGTTAAATTTTTTTTTTCATTTCGTACACTCCTTTATTGCTTGTTTGGAAACACATACAAATTGTTGAAATCAATTTTTTTAAATCGTGCTCTTAGTTCTACATGATTTAGGGAAACTTTAGTGAAGAAAAATGATTTTTCCACAAAACATCGGAATGCTGAATTTTGATTATCAATCTTTTGTAAACTTTTTTCTTTTCTACGGGTCTTAAAAAGAAAATAACAATTATTTCGACTCAATTCTGATACCATCACTAAAATCTCTTTGAAGTCGTTTATCATTGTTTTCTTTTCCCTGAAACAAGTTTTACGTGTTTTAAACGAATCAATAAATATGTGGACAAAACATCAGAAAAATAACTTTCATTGTTCCAAATTCATTCTATTCATCAAATATTTAACGGAAACAGAATTGTAAATAACAACGTGAACTTTTCTAACACGTCTGACCAAATCAGCTCATTACTACTTCTCAATCTCATGATCTCAGGGTCTCAAATGACTCGGAGAATAACTCTTTCAAGATATGAATTCAATAAAAAGAAAGAGAATCGTGGAAACTATGATTTATCTTCGTCGATTAAGGACTGGTTCTAGGTTTCGTTTCCCATTATATGGCTTTCCTGTTCGATGGTTTTTTCGCTTCGTCGAGCCTGTCTTGGTGTGTTCACCCTCGTTACAGTGGCTTTCCGTCTTTACCTTTGGTTACACAGTGCTTACTGTTCACTGTTTCTCGTGTAATTTATATCACGCGGAATCGGATGTCCCATCGAGGACTGACTTTATCACGTTGCCGAACTTTAGAATTGCTACGGTCGTATACTCGTACAACCACAAAAGGAGAATAACGAGGGGTATGAAACGTATATTCTTGATTTGGTATCCGATCTCTTGGCTCAAATAAGATCCAAGATCTTCATGTCTCATTAAACTCTACGTCTACTATATAAATTGAAGCATTCCATTATTTTTATTTATTCCAATTTCTCTCCCACAAAAGTTCATAAAAAAAGCTTGTTTTGTTCATATCGCTTGATCATAAGAACATACTTTAAAGCAATAATCTAAAACACCTTATTGATTCGATTTGCTTAGATTTTTGAGAAAGTGAAAAAAAGATATATAACGAGTCACACAATTGATTAAATTTTTTTTTGAAGAATCAAAATTTTCATCTTGCAAAGTGTTCGTATGATCTTCGTACATAATGTTAAAAGTTTGGCTCATTATCGATAGTGTGAAACTTCACATTCGACGCTATATGATTAAGCAAAAAAAGTTAATAGCATTCGCGCAAACGCTTCGTCTGCACTCATTCATTCCAATACTAATTTTCTTTCCAATTATCAAGAATAAATATATTTTGTTGCTTGGTTATAACTATAGGTTTTAAAAAATCAGACTTGCCTTTAACCGTGGCCTGGTAGGATCCTTTCGAAGTTCGAGGTAGCGTGCTTCAAAGCTATCATCCCAATACTCTCGACTTCTCATCCACGAAGGCTGCGAACAGAAAAGAAAACAAAAAATTAAGGTCAAAGAGATATCTGGGACCCTTGTAACATTTGTAATTACCGAATTTTCTATTATTTCAAATCAACGTGACATGATTTTTCTCCTATGTCGAAAAGAGGGCAATAACGTCGATGTGACATTTTGTCACGGAGTTCATTCAAGCTCGAATGCCATTGACTCTGAGTATGCTTTTATTTTTGAAACCATGAATACAACGAGCTCCGAAGTACGAACGCTTACTTCCACCATGAAATTCTACAAACCGCAGAAATCGGGATGAGAAAATCTCATCCGCGTATAACTCTGTTGATTTGGGGGTCGCGCACGTACGTGCAGCGTCCTTGTACACTCGCGAGAGAGTTTCGGAAGCTTTCCAGACGATTTGCGGTTTCGGTGCCTGAGAAATTTGATAATGGACGAGACAGCCGAGCGGACAATGGAGACGTTCTAGGATGGTTATTTTCTCGCTCTCCTATCTCGTCTTTCTCTCGGATTTTCGGGCATCGAGTAAATTCCCCAGTGACCATCGTCGTTGGCCTCAGGCTTCGTAGTTTGAACCAACGGAATTAAGCATTAACGCAGGCGTACGGATCCCTAGGAAACAGGGGGGGGCTCATTTTTTTCCACTTCGTTGAAAGCTGAAGGAAATTCTTGGAGAAATTTTAAGATGCATATCGCTGGCGCTGCTTTCTTTAATCTACTCGCTGTCTCGTAAATCACTCCCGAGAGTTTTTCACTCAGTGAAACTTTCATTTCAATTTTAAACGGAGGACATGATTCACCAAAAGAAAAAATATTCCTAGTCTTTTGTTTGATGATTATTCGCATCGGCAGGGTGTCGGCAGGCTAATCTAGTGCGCAACAAAAAAATTTGAAGCTCTACCCCGTCTTAGTGAAAATCATGGCGTTCACAACTTTTGAAAAAGTTAGCACGGCCACAAGATTTTTCTAGGGAAAATAATGGCTCTATGATAATTTCTCGTACACCGAAATTAAGAGCTATTTAAGAGCTGATCAAGTGCGCAACAAAAAAATTTGGAGCTCTACCGCTTCTTAGTGAAAAAAATTGATAACATTTACTCGCCACGGCGATGATCGTTGGGTAAGGACGAGTCTACTTGAAAAGTACAGTATGATAGAAAAATATTCGTGTGTGACTTTGCACAGGGGGCAATTGAGACGATGAGCTTTTTCCCGGTGTGTATCGGGAATCTCAAATCTCAAAAATCTCTCAGTACTAACTTTCGAGTTAATTGCACGTAAGGAAAAATACATGGCTCAAAGATTAAAACCCACAAGTGCATGAGAAATAGAAGTTGCTCTGCTCATTCACGCGCGTGGAACAGTGTTACAACCATAGTTCAAACTGCTTTTACCACAAGACTATAACTTAATCGCTTCGTAATATTGATTAATCCGAGTTTTACAAAGTTTGTAACTGAGGCGTTATATTATTAGGTCAAATGAAATGTATACCTGTGTCTGCACGTTGCTCGACGATCAGGATATGTATATTAGAGTAACAGGGTGCATAATGCATAGATATGTAACAACTAGTAGCAAGTACGAGGACTCGAGGTCGTATATAGATTCAAAAGTTTGGACGTGTAAGTTACGCCGGTTTGTTTGGTAGCAGTCGATAAGCAAATATAGTTTAGGGCTTCGAGAAGAGACGGAGAATTTCGAGGATACCGAAGAGTTAGGACATTCGATGTACCTGTAGAAAGATAGGGAGAAGCAGAGACATGGAAGGAGATAGAACGCTCAAGACAAACTTCGGTTTAATAGTCCGGACTTTAGCCAAAGCAGAAGACCCGGGGATGTGTACGCCTCCAGGTCATACAGAGATGGCGCAAGGGGAGCTCTTGTACTTTGCTTCTGGTTGCTTCTGCTCGTCGCCCAGCTACAAATTGTCTTATTACGTCGCGCGCCACGAGGGGTTGGAAATCCGGCTTCATCGTGGTATATACGTTCATATATAAATATATGTATTTATTGAATGGAGGAAAAGACGTTATATGTATTTTAACGTGTATTGTGTGTTTCTCTATATATACTGTTTGCTTGTATATTTGACTCATAGAGAGGGTTGTTTCCGCGTCACGAACACGTAAATTCGTGGCTCATATATACGAGATATGCATCAACCAATTTCTACAAGTCGAGCTGACATTAATTGTTCTCTACGACAGGTAAAACATCGCGAACCATAAATCACTATATTACAGTATAATGAAACTATTTGGCAACGTAGCTTTAGCGAACAGTCTTTCAAGTCATAACAGTGGAACGAAAGGCGTTAGGTTGAAAATATCCCAACAAAACTAACCCTGAACATAACATCCCATGTCAAAATAACCCACAATCGTACTATGTACACAAATTGTATAAATACATAAAAAGCTTTCTTGAAGAAAAAAAAACCTATCCCTGAATCCAAAAAGCCTAAAAATGTAAAGAAACGCTTGGTTTTATTAATTTTATCAAACTTCCATCAACCTTATCTTAATTATACCGAAATACAGCCAACCCCCAAACCTTTAAGCCTAAACAGCTAATAAAATTAAATGAACATATGGCTTCATTTCTTGAAACCCCTATGGCCACATCCCTGAGGTTGTCTAGATTAACCATAAACATCCATTAACTCATCCAACCCTCAAAATATCGAAAGCACACTTTTTTATTATGATTTATCTATTAACCCCACAAACACATCCTCAAATTGATGTTAATTTTTCGTAACCACAAATGACCCCCAAACCTGTAACAAACAATGAAAATGGACAACATCCATCACACGCACCACGTAACAACACACGCCAAACTTATTTTAATGATCGTCTGTATGCATTACCGGATATTAATGTATCCAAACATTTTGTATATGGGACAGTATTGCTTAGGATTGGGACATTTTATCGAACGCCAGAAAAATAATTTATTGAGATAAGAAAATGGGGAGGATTGTTTTGTAACATATTTATCGAGAGAAATCAATACTCGAACATAGCGTGTCGTAGAATGTTGTATTGTTGTTTGTAATAATGATTCGAACCTTATATCGTTTCTCTCAGAAGTTATACTTCCTAGGAATCAATCGTATAGATTCAATTAGTTCGAGGGTTTCACGAACTGTCAAGCTCATGACAGTATTGGTTATTGGTTGTGTATTTTCCAAGCATTTGCAATAAAACTTCAACCACTGTTATTTTCCTTCGTTTCAATTGATTTTATTTTTTCTTTTACTTGAAACGAGTAAGCCTGAGTGAGAAAGTGAATTGTACACTTTTCCAAGCTACTTTTACTCCAGTCTGCGATTTATTACTCGTTGAATACTCGACACGCCGAGTTGAGTATGGTCAAGAAGTAAGAGTGGGGATAAATATATGGAAATGGATTCTGTCGTACACGCCGAAAGGGATCAAACCTGCGTGAAGGGGTAGGGAATAGAAAAGCGAGAATGAAAGGAAAGGGAGGACGTCTGAGCAAGCTATGTGACGTGTCTAGCAATGAAAGAGGTAAAACTCTATACATACATACTTTTTTACATAAATATATACATATATGTATGTTTATGTATATACATAAAGATCGAAAGCTCAAGTCTATGCAATTCGCAGTGAACGGTTTCTACACCCCAGCGTTCACCACTGCCGTGTAAACGACTCTCGGGAGAACTCTTTGCTGAATTAAGGTCGAGCTCGGATCAGCCTGCGTCTACAAACTTGGCCTTTTTTTTTATCTCCTTAATTCCTCCCACTTTATTTTCCTACATAAATCGTTGTCGCTATAATTCCCGCAGCACGATTCTAAACTATTTGACTTTACGTAACCATGATCATTTTTCAGCTCGCTGAATAATTTTACTTTCCCATGCTAAATAGACCACTCGTGAGATATTGTCGTTATTCTCTACTGAATTATCCTTCCGTCTGGCATTTCTATCTGACCTATTTATTTATTTTCGGTAAATATAAAATGACGATTTAACCATCAAGAATATATCAGTTAAATGTATATGTAAATTTTTGCAAGTATATTTTTTAAATCCGTCTATATTTCTTCGATATGCGTTTTTTACGGAATGCCGCTTTCATTGAAGCGGTCGGATCGTTAGCCTTCTTGTTTCGTCGTCAAAAAACAGGTTTCTAGTTGGATTATGAGACAAGTTTCACTTGGGGATAGAGAAAAAGCAGTCTCTGGATATTGTTTTTGTCATTGTGAATATCTTGTCGAGTACGTGTCAACTTTTAACCCTGACGAAACCAATCAATACGATCATTGTCATTACGTATATTGGGACAACGAAAATATATATCGACAGCACTCTTTTCAAACCAGCTCTGAAATTTCATTTCTCATAACTTATAACGTTTTTTCTTTTACGTCGCTTTTAATTGTCGTCTTAATATGAAAATCCTTGGATATGTGATTCTTAATAAAAAGATTCTAAAATAGGAATAAATGTATTATGAAAAGCCTTCGCGTGAGAGAACGAAGCTTTTTTCATGTTTTCACCTCACATGAGTTTGCACCATGTACGCAACCGAAAGTTTTTATTCCTGCGGTACATTCACGAAGCAAGAGATATAAGTATATGAAGGAAAAAGCTGGAGCATCGCTGCGTCAGTATAACAACCCCGGGGATACATGCCGTTTATAAACGCCCTTGTAAAAGCTCCCCCTCTCCCCCGACCGAGAGCTATTTTCCTCTTTTCCCGCAGCCTCGAACTACCTTTCTTCTCCCTTTTGCATCGGCTGAAGACGTGGCTTTAAAAACATATTGGCAAAGCATGGCACTAAGTACATAAGCTCTATAATTTGCATTATGTTACCTTCTAGTCGATTGACCCAAATACCAAAATAATTGTGATTTTATAGTTTTTCGATTTTAACATCGAACGAATTAATTGGAAAATCATTGACAATACTTCTATAAAAAAAATATTAAAAAATAATAATAATGACTTGCACCATTAAGATGTAAATTGTAAATGAATTTGTCGATCAGTTAAAAAAACTTCAATATTCACTTTTTTTAAATGAACCACTTGTTCGTTTCTAATACTTCCGTGTCCTTTTTTTTATTAGTCATGCCCAATTGTAATAAGAACTCATTACGACAGTGCACTTTGATCGAAAAAAAATAACAGCGAACAGAAATTTGCAAGTCTTTTCAACTATATCGCGCTTCTACCATGTAAACGTGTGCAATTTAACTTTACGATATATCCGAGAAATGGGGTTGTAAGCAATAGGACGACATTGGCAGGCTTGAGTTTCAGATGCAAGAAGAGGGCTGCTGGAGAGCAAGAGACTAAAGCGAAAGTTTCGCAATCTTAGCAAGCTTTTCGGGCCGAAGTAGAAAGCGCGAGAACGAGCGAGCGTTAACAGGAGTTAACGCTCATGGCCTCTCTTTGGGATAATGTTCGCCCTCTATCGTATTTAAAGGGGTATTTCCCTGTGTACGTTACTATTTATTTATACTTACTGGAAAGCATCTATGTGAACATTATTCGAATGGAAAATCATACAGAATTATTTTCTTACAAAGTCATGATGAATTTAATAATGAGAACGGTAAAGAAACATTAATTCTTATCACAAATGACCGAAAAAAACGTAACACAACACAGAAAAGAAACATTTAGACTTTTCAGTGATTTTTTTCTTTTTCTCATTTTGACGCTTTATTGACACACTGACAGCTGTTCTTCATCAGAATGAACAATTTTTTAGTTTCGATAATAAGCTGAGTGTTTTTGTTCAAATAATTACCTTTTTTCGAACTCACGTGATAGAATTATTTTTTCAATAGAAACCGATCTAAGGACTGCTGATGACACATCGATGAAGTACGCTCCGGGTCAAATTGACCTAGTGTCAAAGTAGTCTCCATTTTTATGTATCTCATAAAAAAATGAAGCTTTTCCAGGTTTTTTTTGACAACACATTCATCCTATCGCCTCAAACAAAAAAAAGGGCTATATATAAAAGCTTCTTTACTTCTTTCATGTTCATTCCTTCATCAAATTATTTTCCCAATAATCTACTGAGCCTGTGAGAAATTTCGTAGCGCTACAATATTGATGCTCCAAGTACAACCGAATGGATAAATAATTCACTATTTCGCTTTAAATTAATTCAAAAGCGTTCATGCATTTACGACACGAAAGGAGAGGTCGCTTTAAGCCAAGCATTTATTTTCCATTGCGACCCTTTCAAGAAAAAAGATGTATCTTATTTAGGGATCATTTTCGCGCGACCTACCCTCTTATTTAGAAACGCTGAATTTCTCGCCTGACAAGTTTTCTTAGTCACCTGAAATTGAACGTATTCATTTCCTCCCGGAGAAAAGATTATTTCAATAAATTAGGGAGAGCAATACGAGAATTGTTAAAAGAAAAGGAGGCACAATTATTGTAATTTTAAGCTGACTATTCAGCCAGCCATTTATTTAATTGACATCTTGTAACGGGGTAGAAAAGTTCCAACGAAAAAAAATAGCGCACTTGGCCAAAGTCTCCCATTTCTTTTTTTTTTTTTGCAGGACTCGACCCACATTATTCCTGTGAGAAGCAAGCACATTGCGTGGAAGAAAAACAAGAGGGATGGAAAGTAAGAAGGGTTAGTGAGCTTTCGCTTGCCACAGCTATTTTACAATGCAAATACGATCGAGGAAAAGAAGAAAGAAGGAAGAACTTCAACACTACTCCGAAGTGTTTCCAATGTTTTCTAAACTTCACTCGAGTTCTTATTCCCTCATTTGCTTTGCTTCTCTTTCGCACTTTTGCTCCTTTGAATATATCGAGTTTCGTTACGTGATTCGGCACCAATGAATTTTACAAGAAATATATTTTCTTATCGCAGTTCATTGACTTGTGGTCATGTAGTTGCATTAAAAATAGAAAGCCTTAACTTATTTGATTCGTTGGTGAGTTGAATTTCTTTCAATATGTTTTAAGCATGGACAACGGATCTTTATCATGACATGCTTTTATTGCGACGAGAGAAGCAACCACTACACCGATTTGAACTTCTAAAAGTTGTGGCATATGATCTGGCATCCTTTTCCTTTTCATGCATCGAACTATAAGTCATCCTAATCCTATACACAGACACACTAATATATACTCCCTTATGTATGAATGTTTGAATATCCACAAGGAAGCAATGGGCCCGCAATATTTGCTACAAAATCTCAATGACATTCTCTATTGACTCTGTCTTTCAATTCCTCACTCTGGCTTGGCAAGAGAAATGTTCTGGTTGTATTCTGGTTGCTGACCATTGGCAACGAGGATGTTTGCTCTTCATCGAAAGTTCGAAAAAACCCTTAGGTTATTTTCCTCTCACTTCCTGTCTCTTCAACCTGAAGATCATATCCAATAATCACGAATACGGACACAGAAACTCCTTCGGTCTCTTTTTCAGAAGGTGGACCAGACACCGATCTTACCGCAGCATGTTCCAATGCAATTGATCCCTCGTACAGTTCACTGAGTTCCGCAACTGTGCGACAACAGCAGAGACAGAAATCAAAAGGGAAAGAGACATTGAGGGAGAGAGAGAATCCATCGAAATTCAATGGGTCCATGGCCTCTGGACGGCCTTCAAAACTTCACAAAGATCTCATATACGTAATACGATCAAGTCATACTTTTCTACTTTGCATCCAACAAATCCTTCAATAGAATTGTTCGAAATTGTTGGTAAACTGCTGTACATGCCATTACAAACTTCTGTGTTGGTTTTCGTGTGTTTGAAATCTTACAATGTTAAATATATCCTCATAGGTTCATGGAGTGACATTTTATATTGCGCTCAATACATGGAGACTCGCTAAACTTGACTAAACACTAGAGAACTGTACTAAAAAAAAATCGACGGTGACATCCGGAGTTTTACTCATAAAGCACGCCATTTTTCGAATAAAATGAACAGTTGGGATATTTTTCTGTGAGAAAATGTCATCTAACTTGATAACAAATATAAAAATAGCTGTAAAGTTTAATACTTTAAAAAAAGTTCGACCATTATTAACTCATGGTGTTGCCATGGGAAATTGAAAATTATGCGTTACATTTTTATACAAAAATTGATTTCAAAACAACGATTCAATCGAATCTTCGTAATTTTGACTTTTCAATATTTGTCAATATTTTTTGGAACATTTTGGATTCTGGAACAGGAGCCAGTATTTCTAAAATATTTTCTTAGTAACTCTCACAGTAATTCTGCTTGAAAATATTAAATGTTTAATAAATATTCAAAATTTTGGTATACTCTACGATGTCATAGAAAAATTTGATATTTTTTTCCCTAAAATATCATTAAAATAATAGATGCTTTCTGTTGAGAAGACTTTGTATGGAGTTTAATTAAAAATGAAATTAACGGAAGTGTCGGCCACCTTGTTACCGCAACTCGAGTGACCACGGCGAGGATATCCTCTTTGTGTGTGTTTTCTCACTGCTCGCTGTCTCACTTCGTTCTACTTCACTCCTCCCCGCAGTCTGTATACCCGTGTATACAGACTCATAGCGAGATTAATCCCACGAAACCTCGCAATATTAGTTACCCATATAAAAAATGAGCACAACTTGCTTTCTATCCATTGCGAGTAGAGCTCAAGTATCGGCAATAATGATATAGTAACACGGGGCGATGGTGATACGCTCCGGAAAGAGCGATTCTAAGGTTTCCCGGGCTTCTCTTGATCTATGTTTGCTCGAATATACACTACCATCAGAAAGTTTGGAGACATTATAATTTGATCCTATAATTTATTGAAAATTCCCTTCAGGCTAACAAAACTTATGAACGAAAATAGGTTGTTCATTAGTTAACAATTGAATAATCTTGACACCCCTAAACAAGTTATTATTCGAAACTTAGAGAATTTGAACTGAGGAATCTTCAAAATGGAGTATCCGTATGATTTTTTATCAAGAAAATGGAATATTTTAATAAAAATTCGAATTTCAGAAATTGTATCACTCTTTAAATGAGTCTTTGAACATTTTAATCTTTTCAAATGGTTACTCTCCGTATGAAAAGTTACAGTCCCCGTACGAGGAAATAGTAAATATTTGATGAGGAATAAAAAAGGACTTTGGTGCGGGAACATGTAAACAAAGAATAAAAATGATTTTTGAAACTTTCTAAGGATAGTGTACGTGCCCGTCTGTCGTTCTGCATCGCCTGGGGAAGGTGCACGTATATCGGTTTCGATCGCCTGCATTCTATTTTTTTTCTCTCTCTGGTTTTTCAAGTTTCTCCGTTAACGAGCACGGCGAGGACAGAGCAGTTGGGTGCGATCGAGAAAACGGTAGTGAAATAACGAAATCCGCAACGTGAACGAGGATAAAAAGTAGCATAGTTTGTGCGATGAAGCAACCAATCGTGGGCAGTAGTACATCCCTTGAATTTCAAGTTATCAACTGTATTTTGGTATCGTAACAAACAAACGGATCCCCAATTCAACGATTCAGAGCTCCGAGGAAATCGAGCAACGACCTTCTCCTGTTTTAACACTTGAAATGCATGTTGTAGATAAAGAACATGTCGAATGAAACGACGAATTGGGTCGCAAACGTGGTCGCAAGTTGTTCAAATGTTTTACGTTAGAATTAGTCCACTCGATCAAGCTTGTGTACGACGATAGGTTCTCCGGTGAATGGCCGAAGCCTCACTAGCTGTGGAATTGTTCTGTATACGTGGTCCATACCTTCAGGCTTGCCGAATGGTAATCGAAATCGATTTTATCCAACGTGGAAAAACAAGATATGAGGAAAACGTTTTGCCGATCGACACTAACACGAAGCTCACGTATCTGTATACGTTACGTGAGAAAAATGTATATTGGTATTTGGATGAAACAATAAAAAATAGTCACAAGGTTCAATATTTCGATTTTTCGATACGGTCAAAATATTGAACTTGTTGACTTTCAGAACTTTTATCGCCTTTTTAATAATTCAATTAGATCTTTGTATATATGGTAAAAGGATATTATTGTAGTTAAAAACCAGGAAATTCCTGAAATCTCCTCCCCTTCTATATAGACGCCGAGCTGCAAGAACCCAAGACAAATTTCCATTCCTTTTTTTCTTTTTACCGTGTTTCTCTTCTCTTTTTCTACTTCTTATTTCTTTTCGTCTTGCCCTCTCGTAATTTCGCGGCAGAATAAAATGCGGCATTCTCTTAGCATAATATGAAGGAAAAGCTTTAGCGTGAGCGCGTTTTCTGCCGACAAGTTAGCTATACAAAGTTAATGTTATAAAGGTCTACCTCGGTTCGTGGTTTTGCAGCTCTTTGTTTTCACAGTGATAATTTAATATCGTTGGGTTGGGTGCACTATACGTGCACCAGAGTACTGTTAAGAGAGAGAGAGACAGAGAGAGAGAAAGGATGGAACCTCTATGCTTGTCGGATCTCTGCTCGAGTTTCGCTCCACTGAGACCGTTGTAAACGCAGGCTAATGCGCGGATGAGAGCTGTGTGCTCCCGGATTATCGATGTTATCGTTATCATCCAAGCGCGTCATCGCTTTTTAACCCTCTCCTAGATTTTCCAGTCTATCAAAAGCCTCTTTTCCCGTCCCCTCCCTATCTCCCTCAGTTTAGTCCCCTTTTCCGGGCTAAAGTGAAATGATTTCGCTCAATTCTCCACATACGAATAGCTCAACTATGATTTTCGCTTTGGATGATAATTTTCACAGTCATTAGATGTAGGGAAAATATTTTTTTCTATTTTCCAAGTCCATTTCATGATATTGATGCAACTTCTTTAATTTCGTGACGTTGGAAAATATCCGAATGCATGTTCTCAATAACTGGAGCTGGTCATGAATATTTCGCGAAAAATACTCTTGCGAAGAGTAATTAAGAGGAAGGATTTGATGGAAGGGTACAAACGATATATCAATGTGGCATACGCTGGTAGAAATATCTATGCAGCGATGAAAAATATATAAAATACAGTAAAAAACAAACAATAAAAAAAAACAAACTAAATAAAACAAAGTCAAACAAGCAGAAAATTCGTAAATTTGATGAGGAAAATGAAGAGGGAGCCGAGCAAGTGAACGAGGGACAGAAGGAGAGAAAATACATTTGTAGAAACGGATTGCCTGGAATAATTGGAATAAAAACCGAGAATCACATAAAACTGTGTTGAATGGGAAGAGAAAAATAAAGTAAAAAAAGGTGGAAAAATCGGAGAGTGGAATGTAGCCGCCCACCCGCGTGAGTGAGTGGAAACGATCGTACTATCCATTATTCGTAACGACTGCGATTTCGATTAGCTGACTAACCCCTTTTCCTTCTCCACCGTTCCCTACTTTCAGCTCCTAGCTCTCATTCCACACTAGCTAACCGAATTGGCGTGATATTTATTCGGTGGACTCGTGCGTTCCTAATTTTCGTTCGCAAACTGAAATCCAATAATAGTCGTTTCTGCTTTCCATTCTTCGACAGAAAGAGAAAGACTAAAAGTGCCGTTGAAGGTAAAAAAGTGAGGGAAAACAAAATACTCTCAATTTCCACTGCGCTAAACGTCACTATTTGATCCAGAAACAAACCCTGTAGTTTTCGCATAAATGGTTCGTTGTCCACTACCGGGTGGCATCGCCCTCGCCATTCATCTGATCGGCGACCGCTTTTTCATTCACTTTATGTCAATAAAACCTACACCTGCATTTCACATGACTGTCAATTTTTCTCGTCTCGTCTTTCCATCATCTTTTCTTATCGACCTTTGAGCATGACACTTTAAGGCAAAAAATCAACAGTCATGCAGAGTATGTTTAATAGGTTCACCTTTAAGGTCGTATTGTTGCCTAAAATGTTGTTTTCAGAGGATTTTTTATTGGTGGAACCGTGTCGGAAATATTCAGTTTCGAAAATTGCAGCCGTTTCTCTCGCACTCACGTTGCGAGAAAGCGACTGCTACATCGCCTTAAGTATACCAAATAAGCGAATCCATTAACTAATTAATAGCAGTTCTTGAATGTACCGAGAATTAACCAAAGCAAACTTTGCAGATACACGAGAAATAAAAATCAGTAGAAATTCAAACCTTGAATCATTTCCAAGTGGTTAAGAAAATTTGTATGCCTTTCACCTTTGAAATGTTGTATGTGAACCGACAGTTTTTTCTCTTTTTATTTGTCAAATCCTCTAGAACGCGGTAGATAGCTACTGCTATGACATATAAATATATAACTATTTTATATATTGGTAGAGGTACATCATTCTGTCCTCGAGGATGCAAATATTATTTATTTTGATAAGAATTAATATATTATTCATTATTATGAATTAATTATTATTCCTTAGTATTAATATTCTTGCCGTTTATGGAATAAATGGTATTTATAATTCTCAATTATTTTGTAGTATCATTCTTTTCTCACCTCAATTACTCATTATATGTATTCTTGGTAATGGTGGTTTGGCGAGCCGCGCGCTCGCTGCGATTCGGGTTTGCTGTTGGCTGTCCCTGCCGTCAGCTGACTACCTCGAGCGAGAGCCTGTCTGCGATTACGTCGCAGACTCAGGCATGCTCTCGCTTGAGCGCGCAGGCCCAGGAGAAGGAGGAGATCCGCGCTCGGGTTGGTTCTCCCCACCGCACGAGCTGCCCGTTCATCCGCGGGCCGTTTCTCCTACCTCTTGCTACGACCACGATACGCCCTTGCCGATATGCACAACAGTCACATATTTTTGTTATAAATGAATTCCCGGAATCGCCTTTACACTGCAGTCACATGTATATTATGATGGCATTCTCGAAATTGAGTAACTAAGGGTTACTCTTCTTGTAGCTCATCGATGCCAATAATTAAAAACAAAGCCAGCCCCGGACGCTGGCGCTTTCTTATATATTCTCGTATCAAAATCGAACAAAAAAAAATAGCCCGAAGCAGCTGACGAGTTTGGTAATAAATGGTTCCGAACTTGCCAAGTAAGTGCTTTGCACAAATTTATCTTTTTATCGTTTTTTTATCAATCGCATATAAGAGTGCGATTGGGCTCGCGCTGGCTTTTCTTTTTAATACTTGACGTCCCGCTCCCGCGTCTCTTGATAAACTTTCAAAATGTTGGTTAGAGTGAAGCAAACTTAGAGCAAGAATTGTTTGTTCAACACTGATATTTCCGGAAGTATAATGAAAAAAATGGGTCTCGAAGCGCTACAACTCAATGATAATATGTGTTTTAACGCGCTCCCATACACAATTCCTGTCTCATTCATATTCCGCGTATACGAGCTCGACGATAAATTATTATTTGTGGATAACACGTAGATCGGTGAATCAGATTATTCGAGTGAAATATATTGCATAGAGAAGAGAAAGAGAAAGAGAAACAAAGAGCGTTTAGCAAATTTCACTAATTACAATATTTGTGTCATTTGGTTGGGTTATGGAAGAGAACGAAAATATAAATATCACGACAAATTTAAACTCACAAACATATTTATTTGGTTGGGTCACATAAACGTGATTATACGCATACAAGCCAATTGATTGATTCATATCGCTGAGCACGAAAGCTTTCAGTTCAGTTTACAGGTATATTTGCGAAATGATTTTATTATTTGCCAAGAGATATTGGTACATTGATGAGTTACGTGATAAAATTTGAAGCTCGCTGCACATTTATTATGCTTGCAATAAAGCGACGCTACATAATTCTCTCGTGAATATAAAAACATACAAACAAGCCTATCTAAATAAAATAAGTGTACGGAAATATTCGTGACATCTTTTAAAGAGATTTAAATCCTTCGGTGGTTCTCAGATCCTTTTTTTCACATTTTACCCCAGGAGTATGTCGTTTTGAGAAAATTATATTTCCTCCTGTTTTTTTCATTGCTTTGAACGAAAGATCAAAGCAAGCGCACACAGCTATATCTACGTCATCAGCTTTATGTACCTCAAAAGATAGTAAAAAATGAGTTTTCCGTTGAAATTTATTTTTCATTTTTTTCCCCCTTTCCCCAATTTTTTTATCCTCATGTCGTACCGGACACGCTAAGTTAATATAGTTCGTCAAAGCGTTTTGGTAGAGATTTTTTAGAAATTGAGACTATACATTGAGGACTCTATTACGAAATTACGTTCAAAAGTGCAACAGGATTCACCGCCTCATATTCGAGATATACGAAATCAAAGATTGCACAGCTTTATACAGAGTCTCATGGGGAGCAGTAGAAAAATTAACATTTCACGAAACGTGTCCAAATTTTTCTACAGGTATTTTTTTTTTTCATTTTCAATTACAGAGGAACATATGACGAAGGTTGCCTAAAAAACAAGAACTTTGACCGTTTAGCTTCGAAGATACAGCGATTAAAAGTACGAGCTCTGTATATTCCGCCAGTTATATCCAGATTTTTAAGAATTAACCGGGGAGTTTTTACTTTTGTACGTAACTGTGGGTAAACGACACTACCTTAGAAAGTAAATATATCCAAATAGATTGGAGTATATTAGTTTGGAATGGTGTGGAAGGGGGGGGGGGGGATTTGGGCTTATAACAAGTTTGTATAAATATATGGAATACAGAGCCGAAGTAGTAGAAGAGATGAAGACATGATCCACCATCAGTACTGCTATCATCGTATACGTCCTCGACGATGATCCACGTATATATATATATATGAGTTGAAAGGAGAAAGAGGGAGAGAGAGACGAGAGCTCTACATAAGCTCCCGTCGACTTTTCAAACGTTGGAATGAATGGCTCGCAGCTCAAGCTTCCGTTTGGCTACGTCGTTGTGTGCCATTACGTTTGAGCGATGGCTCGGTATCACGCGATTTCCTTCGGCTACTATATACTCGTTTTCAACCTTTTCTACTCCCGTTATATTTCGCCCCGTTGTGGCAAATATTACGCCGCATGCGGGGGAGGATACACTCCTCTATCTCATACCGTGAAAAGCGTAAAACGCTCATTGCTGATCTCGACAGAAGGTCGTTCTTTTCTCATATAACGTTCAAGTGTCATTAAGTTATTATTAATTATCATAAATATTATTATTAATATTCTTGCCGTTTATGGAATATCATTACAATAATTAAGTAGGTCAATTCAGTAGCTTTGTTATGCATGTGCATTTTATTTAAGGATGTTGTGTCGGTATATCTCAACAGAGAGATTCCAATGAAACTTGACAAGCAACGCAATATACCATCAGAAAAACAAAATTTTCGTCAAATTTTACGAGAATAATTAAGAAGTTATTAATGATTTAATTATAATTTTTGGTCTCTCATGAAGTTATCGGAGCTATATATCTCAACATCAGAGTTCTAATAAATAACGTTCGTATCGAACAAACAGAGAGAATGAAATGAAAATTTCCGAATTGCTTCTTAAGGTATTGAAAATTATATTCCGAGTTCAATATCGATTGGGATACGGAATGATAGAAAAAAAAATCAATAAAGAATTTAAAAAGTTCATTTCGTGGTAAGAAAACAAAACCTTACCCTACTTTTATTCTGATTGGTGAAGATGCTTAACCTGTAGTAGACAATGTGTGAAAAAAATTTGACTAAAGATAACCATCAAGATCATATGAAAGCATATGAAGTTCCTGGCTCTAGCTAGCATCAAGTTCGGGAATATCAGAAATAAAAAAATAAGAAGCCCAGGGTGAGGTCGTTACTCGGTTGGTTGGGGTAACCAACGTACGTTTCAATCACTGCGGAAGGAGGAAGGGAGCAGTTTAGCTGAGTTGAAAATATCGTGAAAAGTTTTTGCCAACGAATTGTCGGAATCGATGATATGTTGAAAGCTTCGTAGTACATTTTGACGCGTCATCGATTATTATTATTTTTTCTGACATCGTAAATTGATGCCAAAAACTTGGCGTTTCAATGAAACGGTGGTGACGACAATTTTCAACGGTGGGTTGAACGTCACGAAATGGTTTATCGTTTGGACAGAAATTTCGTCAGGAAATCCGGGATAGAGGGTAATCGTTAGGATCAGTGATATACAGCGATGATCGGGACGTGAATGAGAGATAAGGGTCGCAGGGGAATTGGTTGGGTCAACCGAGGCTGTTGCGATAAACGCGAGCTGGGCCAGAATTCTCGCGGTCTCTGGAGTCAAGCGTTGCCAGACGGAGGTCAAGTTCGACCCTCGTCACGAAAGCTCGTGCCGCTAACTATCACCGTTTATCCGAGAGAAGGAAAGAGCGAGAGGGCGAGAGAGAGAGAGAGAGTGATTTTAAACGAGCAAGTCGCGGACGGTTTTAGTCGTTTTGCTGCTTGCTTGGTCTTGAGGTAATTTGAGTCTGGGCTCTTTCATTACTATCAGAAGCCTCCAAGTATATATCTATATATACGTGTACAAGGCCAAGATTCATAAAGATGCAACATTGCAAACCTGCAGCATTGAAATTGTACTTTCGGTGCTCGGCTGGAAAACGTCGCTCTTATCGCACTGTTCATAATTAAGTGCGTCCACTGCGAATCAACAGCCTATCATTGCTGAAACAACATAAATCCACTGAGGAGGAATATTCCTCAACATTTCTTTACTTAGTTATACGAAGTAATGAAAAAAACTTGTAGACAGAAGCCTACGTTGGTATAAGTTTCGAAACAAATGTTTGTATTATATCTGAAACGTATATATATATTGACAGAATTTATCGATTCACTGTTAATTAAATTCCTGCTCTGTTTAACTTTCATTATTACAAAATATTATATGAAATTTTCTTGGATAATTTAAATCGAATATTTTTCAAACCTACATGACGTGAGCATGCTGAAAACGAATACGTTGATACATGTATCTACACTGTATAAGTGTAGATACATAAGAGTCTTTTGTATTTGAGAATATTTTAACCATTGCAGTTCGTTTTATTTCTTTTTCCCATTCATTTTTTTTTGTCATCCAACATACGACTACCCTCTGAAGTACGTCACATATACTCGGTGGATTTCCTCTTCGTCGTTTTATCCCGTACACAGCTTGACTGGGCTTTTTTCCTGCCTGGTCCTTCTGTGCACATTTTCTCCCCCTTCTGCCTAGAGATGCCTTCCTTTCACGCTGCCCATTCTCTTTTTCTGGCCCTTTATTGCTACCCTCTTTCTCTATCGCACAGTGTCTACGTCAGAGGGTGCAAAGTCCGATAAGACGAGAGTTCCGGACGCGCTCAGCTGGCACTTTTATCCACCTTCGCTTCCTTTCTACCCCCTCACACAACCTTCCCATCATCTTTTATTTCCCATATAAAAGTGCACGGAATTTCTACCATACTATATCCTCCGCCCAGTCATTCCCATCTCCCACTCTCTTCGCCTTGAAAGCTTAGCGTTCACCCTCTTAGTACTACCTCCGCAACAGCACACCTAGACCCTAAGGCTAAAAGCTACATACACATGTAGATATACATAAAAAATATATTGTGTTGCGTCCATGTGTAGTTCACTAATCTTATATCGTATAGATATATAATTTATTCTTTGGCACTCGTCAGGCTGATTTTCTGCGTGTACGAAGGTAGCGACGGGGAAGGGAGTGGGGTTGGGAGGCCGATTTTTCTTTTTCATAATGGTCATGACCAATGTACAAACTCGTGTTTGAAATCGCAATCTCATTCTCGGTACAGCTTCAATAATACAACCAAATGGTTGTTGAGTCACGAATAAAATATTACGTTTGTACCTTTTGTTGATGTAAATGCAAATCGAGCAAACAAAAATGAGATCATTTTTGTACACCGTTTATTAGAGATAGCGCAGCATATTTGGAGTACCCGTTGAATTTTGAGGCATTTAAGAAACAATGCAGGAGGTAGGATTTGAAAAACTGCGTAAAAATGTTTAACGATTATCAACTTCAATTTGGAAAACAAGTTCAGCAATAATTCTATTGTAATGGAATCACTAACGATGTCACTGTAGGAATGACTACTGAGATCACTGAATAAATCACTAGTGATGACATTGACATCACGAGAAATACTAATGGTACTAATACTTTTGCAATGAGTGTTCTGTCGGGTTTTTTTTTTTACATTAGAGATTGATTGATGTTTAATATCTTTCTCAGCTACTCGTTGTAGATCGTCTTTAGATATTCTGTTTAAATCTATATATTTCGTTATTTGACTGCGAAACAAGAATTGTGATAGTCGTTTTTAAGAAATAGAATTATTCGAAATGGTCTCTAGTATTTCATATATGCTGCAATTTCTCGACATAATTATTCATTACGAATTCTACGATATCCTGTACTGTATGTTGATATTGCGATTGGATGAATTTCGAGAAAAACACGCTTTGGTTTTGAATTGTTAAAGATCTTCCTATACGAATTCTGGGGTTTGCAAATATTCGAGAGAAATGCGACCAATAGCAGGGCAAATTCACGAGTAAGGACTAATTCTTTCCCCGTGGGCAATAAAATGTTCGCTAGGGATTCACCCCGGCCCGTCTCAACTATGTCTGCATGGCTATTGGGCAATTCTCTATATATACTCATTCTCTCGTCGTTTATTCACTCTCTCTCTCACTCTTTCTCTCTGTCCGACTCTTTCTCGTCCTTGTGACTTGATATTTTTATCTCTTTCTATCTGGCACCACGAAGGCTCTTCTCCGTCGTGCCACACGAAATTATTATGCATTATGCAGCGACTCAGGGCGAACGGGTTAACGACCGTGAGCCTTTATCTCTCGTTTTCTGCCATTCTCTGAGCTCTTTTCCCTCTCTTTCTCTAACGTCCAAGACCTCTGTTCCACCAAGTTAACGTATGCCAGCGTATTTCGCAGATCCGGAGCACTAGAGAATTTTCTCTTTTTTTTCCCTATTTCATTCTAACCCGTCATTTCGTGTCCGGAAATCGCAAAAATACATCAAACTATTTGTTATTTTTTTTATAGCTATGCAAACAAATGACAATAATATTCACAGTTCTATGCCGATGAAACCATTACTGTAGAAAAAAATCTCGGAAAGCTCTTAAGCTCGGAAAAAACTGAGACAAAGTCGTTCATTGCGACTTCTGTTTCTAAATTTATTTACGAAAGATTGGAAGAAAACTAGATGAATAACGCTTCGTCGACACACTGGGTCGTTTTGACCCGGTCTAACCTTTTAGCGCCATTGATCCCTACGTCAGGTGTATATTCAAGACTACCCACGCTTTTCCACCAGAATTAGCGATTTGTTCATTTCCACTAAGTTTCCCAAAAGCCAACATTTTCGTTATACTTTTTTAAAACCAATTCATCTGGAATTTTCCGAACTTTTATAACGCACACATATCAAGGAATTATAACAGTGGACTCCTGAATTTTCTTCAATGCAAACCGACCGAAGGGTTGCCGATGAGAGATAAAGTTCTCTCCGGGTCAGATCGACCCGATATCAAATTAAAGTAAAAACGTAGGGGATAAATTCAAATCTTGCGTAAAAAAACGGCTCCACTTTTTTTCCTAGCCCATTAAAATCTTGCAGCTTTAGTACGAGATCACATTTCCACAAATTTAGCGCATCTATAATAGATTTTCAAGTGAGTCGAGAAGAAGTTCTAATTTACGGCAAACATACTATTTATATAAATATTTACATATATATATACCGCTTCTGATGTTTCAATTCCCGTTTGAAAGCTTTCTGTGTTTCTTTGATCTTCAAAGTCGTGCAAACGTTATCCAACTGCAAATGTATATACGACGTTATAGTGGGAAAGGGGAGGCGAATCTCTCTCGTCTAGGAGACAGCTCGACAACGGATGACAGGGTTCAAGGATGTTAACGACATTTCTCCACCATCCAATCTCTCTGTGTTTTTCCCTGGTATATTCTGTGGTGCATACAAGTATTATAAGGGTAAAATTGTATATAGGCAGAGGCAGAGAACGGAGAAGCATGAAGTACAGATTACATTAGAGGAAGGGCCGAGATTTTCGCTCCAGTTCGCGCGACGTTTCCTTTCCTAACAGCTCCAAACCTTTCTTTACTATCTCACTGCCTTCAAACGGGTTTCCTTTCTTTTTTTGTTCTCATCTTTTGTATCAAAAAAAAAATCTCATTCCATTTTGTTACAAACATCAGGGAATGAGACATACTTAACTGTATAAGGCGCAGCAATTGCGAGCAATTTTACAGTACACGATGTTTTCCTTCTGCTCTCATTTGTGAGCCTCCGTAACTGCAAAGTCTTTTTCAACAAACTTCATGTATATAAACATGAATCCTCATGTAATCATCTGTCTTTTGCTCTTCGTCGTATTCGCGATCGCAATTTTTTTTTTTCTCCAACCGCAGATTTTTCATCCACAACAATTTCAGTTGGGTTTCCATCTCTGTGGAAGTCAGTAATTAAAGAATGACGTAAGATGTTAGAACTGGAATCACTCTAGAGAAACGTTGTAACGAGGTGCTTCGAGGTTTTGTTATACTATATAATCGAGTCTTTTGTGTTCCTTTCCTAATCCTATTTTATGAAAGTCATCAAAAAATCAATGAACAATCAACTGCAGATGACGAACAAATCTTCGCAACAATGGAAAGCAAAAGGAAACGTGTCATAGTGAAAAATAAGAATTCGATATACTCGAGAAAACACGAGAGGACTTTAGCTCAGCACTTGTCGCATTATTGCCTTTTCGGCGCGATTTTTGTATGTGTGTTGTGTGAAAAAGTGATATTTGGCGTGTGTGAAATGTAAAAAGGGTGTGAAAAGTGTTCGGGAGTTGCAGCGAACTATGCAAAAGGAAATTCCGAGGCTTTGGAGTCTCGCGTCACGGAATGAGAGAAGCGCCATGGAAAATATGCCAAGTCTGGTATAAGCAAACTTCGTATGCTCTTGTGAGCTGTGTCTGGATGCGATGCAATATAGGTTTATATTGAAAAATTTGAGAAAAGGATTCCGCGCAAAAGATTTAAAGTTTTGAACGAAAGAAAAAAATGCAGATTGAAAAAAAAAACGAAACATTGCAAGCCCAGTTTTATGGGTCGTTGCAGTCTTGTCTTATCAGCATGAAACGAACACGTAATATAATCCAGAAACAATAATAAAGCAATAAAAAGTTACATGGATCGTTATTGACATCACTCAAAATTGAATTCAATACAATACTTCAAATTGTTTGATAAAAAATATATTCACGATTAGGGTAATCTTTCCACAAGATAATAAAGCCATGATGCATAAAAATATTTTATTAATAAATTAAGTGGCCCATAAAAAATTGGATTCTGTGAGTGGAAAATCGTATAATTCAACGTATAAATTATAATCTGCACATGGTCAGATTGTTAAACAACGCGGAACACGTCGAGTGTCAAAGTATTAAGATCTCGGAAAAAATGTATGTACAAAACTTACGAGCAATCAGAATGTTAAACAAAAATCAATTTGGTCCCACTTTTGTGCACAACAGTATTAAAGCCGTTGCTCGAACGAGTGCACTCGAAAATTTCATGGAAAAAGGGTAAAAGCTGAGAAAGAGAGACAGAGAGAGAGAACCGAGATTGGCTTAAGGGTGGAAAGATACATGTATAACGGAAACGACGCGAAGGGATGGAAAAATAAATTGCAAAAGGTAGTAAGACAGTAGAGTGTTGTCTTACGAGTAACTCGGGGTGGAGAATGAGAGAAAGAGAAAGAAGACGGAAAGAAAACGGGAGACAATACTGAGCGAGAGCATGTGCGCTTGGCACTCATGTGCAGAATCTGTACCACGTGGATACAGAGATCCGAGTGTCAAGGGAAAGGTATAGAAAGAGACGACGCCTTCACAAGGGTCTCTCGTTCATTTTGCGAGGGGGCTCCAGAGCTGCAAAGTTTTCCCTTACCTCATACCCTCATAGCAGCGTTCTCGATGTGCATTCAACGCTTACGGGGTGTGTGCACTCTTGGATTCCGATTTCACAGCGAGAGAGTAGGAAGGGTAGAGAAAGAGAACGGCAGGACGGTAGCAACAGGAATATAACCCTCTTGTGTCACGCTCGACGAGGCGCGTACCCACATCGTTCTCATATCTACCCCACGACCATTTTCGACTCATTCTCCACATGTACTAATGCGTGCACAAATGCACTATATTCGCATGTGCATCTATAGCTACTGACACACAATCATGAAACGTTTCGAGCGAGGAGCAGAACCAGAAAATGAGAGAGAGAGAGAGAGAGAGA
The DNA here is from genome assembly GCA_948107755.1 of Campoletis raptor. NCBI lineage: Eukaryota > Metazoa > Arthropoda > Insecta > Hymenoptera > Ichneumonidae > Campoletis > Campoletis raptor. The sequence continues at coordinate 18,712,506 of OX403622.1, forward strand.
GAGAAACAAGCTACGCTCGACGATAATTAAACGATTATATACACGTGGCTGGTCTGGCTGATTCATCGTCAGATAAAATGTCGTTTAAAAACAATATTACGTCCCATTAAATTACAGAATTTTTATATACATCTCTGCACCATGTACTGGTTAAACAATATCATGTTCGTGTTGACTCATTAAATAAACTTTGATTTCATTAAAAATTGTCTCGATCGTAATTGTAAAGTTTTCTTCAAAAGAAACATCGCAGCTACTCACCGAGAGCATGTATTCGTGATAAAGGAACATTGAGACTATTTTTCGCGTATTCAGTTATTTCAATGTAACGAACGAATCTTTACAATTAAATCATAAGCCAGCTGAGCATAACAACCCTTGGACTTTCGTTATAATTTATATGAAGTAGTTAAATGATTCCAACAGGAATTCCGTTCGGGATATGAATTGATCAGGAAGTGCATGAGCGTCAAAAGTATTTTACGCTAAAACTTTGAGTTGGGCCAGCAACGTGTAAGCGTTACACACAATAGATATTCCTTCCGGATGTATGAATATCCTAACAAATTGGGATGTTGAGAATTTAAAAAACTTCAAGGACGAGTGTATTGTTAAGAGGATATGTGCGTGCGCGTTGGATGCACACGCTACAGTGCGTCCGGTGCAAAGTACTCGCACGTGCTGTCTCCTGCTCGGGTTACGTACCCTTGAGCGTTAATTCAAGCGCTCTCTGCTTCTCTCGCAAAGTACCTACTCGTGTAATCTTTGGTCCTCCCCTGTGGAATATCTCCGATGCGAAAAAAGAAACCCAAGCTCGTTAACGTGTCCCGAGGGAAAGAGTTGCTATTGAACAAAAGTCTTTTGCGATGAAATAACAATTACAAAAGCGAATGAAAACCCACAAAAAAATGCATGGTTGCATCAATAAATATCTAAATATATAAATCTCTATAACCAATCATACTTCATGGTTTATTAATCAATTCATTTGAAAATAATCAATTATTCGAACTGTCGACGTACCGTACTCTCTGTTGGTTTATCGACGCCCACGTGATCCAGGAGTGTGAGAGAGAGGAAGAGATGTCGAAATTATTACAAGGATGATTCTTCGAGACATTTTACAATGACATACAATTTAAGAGTTTCGTCAAGGTAATAGCTCGAAAAACAGGTTTTTTTTTTTTGAGAATGTTTCCAGAGTAAACGATTTCATATGTTAATTTTCTATAATGCAACATGTGTACTATAACCATATAACAATATCATAATAAAGAGATTAGAAACAGTAATACTGAAAAAAAAAAAAAAAAAAAAAAAAAAACATTATCTAAGATTCTAGAGTATTTAAAATCCACATAACAACGCTTTTCGTTTTCTTCGTCGCAAGAATCCTCAAATCCTTCGAATATTAACAAGATCTGCAGAATTCATTTGCAATCTTGTAAGCATTCAAAAACTTACGCAAAATATGAAAAATTTGTGGCAATGACACATTAGCAATTGGTACAGAGATCACGTCTACATTTCATGAAGTTTTCAATAAAAAATTGCACCGTATTACATTTCTGTGTTTCGTACAGGTAAGTGAAATTTCTCGTGTAACATTGTGCCTTGAAAATGCATCGTAAGCCGTTTTTTCGTTCGCACTAACCTCGAATGCACGAGAGCACTTCATAGAAAAACGTGTTTTTCTCTCGAGCCACGTAACTTCGTACGGTTAAAAGAGGGAAGATGTTCAAGCAGGATGGATTTTGCTACCTTATCTGTCCACGATTTTCCAATATCTTTGAAAGCTGCTGTGAGAAGGGCTTTTGGAATCGTTGCAAGGGTGAATCCATGAAAGATGACATCATCAGATAGAAGGAGCATGAGAATGAACACCTTCAGTGAGACGCTGACTTCCTAGGTTGCTGGTTTTGGAGGATTTTCTTTTGAACCCAGTGGATAAGAATTTTTTGCGAATCAGCTGAAATCTGCCTCTAACAGAGAGTCCTTTTGAAGCCAAATTTCGTTCTACTTGTACGAATTTTTCGAAACCATTTTGCTCCCGCTATGAGAACGAACATTTTCTCTAAGCTTTGTGTTTATTGGATTACAAATTTTCTTCATGTTGTTCAATAATTTCGTTGAGTTTATACAAATATTTTGTACGAAGTTCTAAAAGTTTACAGGGTCTTGAAGAAGAACGATAATTATTGATACCATGCTGTGAAAAGATTAGCTTTAAACCTATGGTCTTCAATCCACAGATGTAAAGCTCGGAAAACCATTACTCTGCACACGTGACGAAGTACCTCGAGTAAAAAGCGTGAATGTGAGACTGTCTTAAGGGCAAAAAGGGTTGCAAGGCGCAAAGATCAGACATGGTGAACGAACTCTTGCTCGATTTTCCGAACAAGATTGCTTCGGTCGATACAAAAATCGACTGAGGAGTAAAGAAGAGAGAGAAAGAGAGAGAGAGAGAGAGAGAGAGAGAGAGAGATGGAGTGAAAGAGAAAAAAGGAGTGAGAAGTGAGAGGGCGAGAGGTCGTTGAGGCGAGAACGATTAGATCGAGAATGTTGAATGGCTGTGCCCCTGGTACACTCTCGAAGTTGTGTATCTATAGAGAGAGAGAGCTTCGGTGAACTCGTGAGAAAGGACGAGTCGATCTACCCAGAAGGCCTTATTCAATGCAAGGCAAAAGAAAAAGAGAGAAATAAGTGTAAAAAAAAAAAAAAAAAAAAATATTATCGAACAAATGACGAAATATCGAAAGAGATTGGCAATGTGGTAGTTTTGTTCTCCTTTAGCAATTCATGTAATACTGGATCACGCGAATAAAATACAAGATAATGGGGAATCGATTGACGAACAGTTTCGAGAATACCTACACACACACGTGTAAATATTCATTTATGGAGTAGACCCACATAAACCTAATGCAATGGCGAGATCATTCACTATCGTGTTTGACGTCTCAAGGGAGGTCAATGTGGATATATACACATCACATTATCTATATATGTGTATAGACTCCTAAAGAGCACATGACATGGAAAGCCGAAGCTTTCAAGGAATGGTGGTGTTTTGTGGAGGGTTGGATGAGTACGTCGAGAAGTACCCTTTTGGTACTTCGTACCTTTTATACTTTACATACGTGATCCGAAAGAACATTATACGCATAAGTTCCATCAGTCCTTTCTTTTTTCCATCGTTTTCTTTTTCTTTCTCCCTCCCCCCCCCCTCTCGGTTTCTCTTTCTCTCTGTCTCTGTCTCCTCTCTTTATTCGAATATTTTTTGTGTGCTATGAAAGATCTAGCGACTGACTACATCAACCAAGGAAATGTTCGTATAAGGCTCTTCAGCTTTGACGGAATGATGTATCGCTTTGGAGTAGAAGATTCGCAAGACAACCAAGTAGCCACTTCATACAATTCTGCTCAAAATCATTTGCTCGCTTTCAGCAATTACTTAAATAGACGTTAATTGAAATTCTCATGAAACGAAGACTCGTTTAAAGCCATATCGATATCGAGAATGCTGTTTTCGGAGATGATTTTCTATATGGAACAAGTTTGAAACTTTTCGACTTTTTAAAAACAATTTTGTACGCGTGCTTATGGTATGTTCAGAACCAGATACACATTTTCGAAAACAGTGATTTAAACTTTTGAAGCAATAAAAATAAAAAAACAAATCAAACCAATTCTTAATCTGTATCAGTGTTGTAAGCATTGGTACCAGAATCAGACGAAAATATTATTTTTTTACGAAATGGTGATTTATCAACTTTGATTATTGGTTTTTCACATACTTTTCCCCTTTTAAGTATCATAAGACAAACCAAAACAATGACTTCGACTTAATTCTCATTCCGATGCTGGAATATAGTCTAATGACTACTAAGATATAGTGGTCAGCAAAAAAAATAAAAAATCATTTGTCTCAAAAAAATTTGTACGTCTAACTAGAGGAATGATAATCATGTCTACACCATTTTAGACAAGAAAAATCAAACAGTTTGAAATATATCCGATCCTAAAAATGTTTGCAGGAAACAGAATCCTACTAAGGAAGGTGAGATGTTAGCCGTTCCCAAAGACACGAATTGAGAAATGTTTAGCCTGCTTCAAGTTCTATATAAAAAATAAAAAAAAACTACTTATCCGGCCCAAAACGCCTTCTGATTGATTTTTGAAAAACCCTCAAAATATTTGTAAGGTTCCAATGTTCAACATCTAAATGTTATTTCTCTAACACTTTATTTTATCGTGATAAAGAATTCCCCTTAGACAGACGTGTAATCTTGGAGTATCATTTGAAAAAATTAAAAATAAAGCTTTGAAAATATGAAAAATAAAAGCTGTGCTACATTTAAAAAAAAAAAAAAATCATTTACGTCTAACGACCTAATCTTTTGAAAGTATTGCAACTTTTTTGTTCCCCATTTATTAGAATTGTATGTGAATCCAATTACAACTTTCAAACCGCGTATGTTTAATCGTTTCGAAGTTGTTGAACCAGGTATGCGACGAGCAAATACTTTTGAGTCATAGTGTATCCATTGGTCTGTTTTTATCTCTCTCGCCCTCTTATACATATTCATATACGTATATAGGTTGGTGTTTTCTCTTGGGAGAAAACGAAGTGTCGACATCACGATGTTTCCTGCATGGAACTTGGAGGAACGAGGGCAAACTCGCCCTCAATATGGCAGAGCAATGGGACTCATAAAAAAAAGTTCGTCGACTTCTCGCGGTTGCCTTTTTTTTCTATGGATATATTTGTTATTTATGAGGAAAGAAAAGTCGTTTGTATGTGAAGGGAGCTCGTATAAATACGTAGGAAGTTTTTCATCAGCTGCCGCCAATTATTTGCAATATAAAATGGACTTGTTCCTTTTGATAAATATGGACAGTGAATCCACCGGTAACCTCGTCAATTCAGGGTTCAATCCAGTATCACGAAAGTCTTATTAGGACGAATTGCTTGCAGTTTTCCTTTCGAAGAAATGTTGACAGGGCAATTCTCAATTTTATTCCCGATCGAAAATTATGAAAAATTCATCGAATTCGATCAATTAAGTCAAAATTTACGATTTTCGTTTACACTAGGGATGAATACTTGGTTTTAATTGTTTATTTTCACGATCCGGAAAAATTTATGAATAATTGTAGCGACTTTGCTTATGTGCCATGAAAAGACAGCCCTTTGCGAAGCCTTACGTGAAGATAATTTTTATAGATATGTATTGAGTATACACATGCATGTTCCTGTGTTCATTTGCAATAAATCTTGATAAGGAATTCGAGGACGATATATTGATCGCCTAAGGTCAAAAGGGCGTCAGATTCAAACATACATATATGTTTATGCTCTTGATCTACCCTTTTGTCTGAGAACCGAGGAATTATAGACATATCGACAATGAATGAATAAAAGGGCGTAATCTGCGTCGATCACTTTATTGAATTGTAAATGGACTACGCCCTTCTGCCCATATTTACAATTCACAAGTGTGTGTGTGTGTAGACGATACAGGATCGTTGTCCCTTCATAGCAGAGAGTAAACGATGATTTATTTGAGTCACGTATGTGTATGTAATGTATGTGTAGGTGACCATTATGGCAGCATTTCTCTACTACTATGTCTGTCAAACTATTTGTCTGGTATTATCTAAACCGCTTTTCCTATTCCCTCAATCAGGCGCTCAAACCTATTCGTGTCAAACGGCAAACGATTAGGTAATTGATGGCAGTGTCACAATGGAACACATCAGGGGTGTGTATTTATTTATACGATTTTGTTTTTGTTTTTGTTTCTCGTTTTCCTCAAAGGTTTCTACCGGCTAATCAAACGACACTTTGGCCTTCATTGTATCGAACGTTCATTTTTTTAACGATTAGAACCATGCGGCTGACTGAATTTGCATACTTTCTGATATCGCGATTACTATCAATGTGGCCTGTATGTGTCATTGAAATTTAAAATATTCTGCAGGAAAACTCTTCAGGAAAACTAACTACTACCTTGACACAATAATTCCATCAGTTTCAAGCATTGGAAAATCGCTTTTCAGAAAAACTGAAAAAACAAACTTATTGCTGAATATGGAATTTATTCAAAATTATACCTTCCAGTCTTTCAGTGATTTTGAAATAATTCGAAGTACGAAAGCGGAATAGGTCGAGCGAGTTTTCTCACGATCTCATCTCTCATTTTTAGTTCTTTGTTCGTGTAAAATGAAATTACAGAATAAGAAATGATGCCGTTGTACACAACGGTAGATACCTTTTGTACAGACCCTGCTCCTTTTATATCTCTTTTATAGCCGGAAAAATGTTCTATTCCATATACGATGCAAGCTCATAGTTAAGTTTTTGCAGATACGATGTGCGTTCAAATGAGAAAAGAACGAATGTAGAATAACAATGATAAAAACAAACTATATCGAGGGGAATCCAAAAATTCTGTTAAAAATGACAAAAAAACCATTTTAACATAGCAGATGCATGAACAATTATAATTCCCATTGAGGCGAAGGTACAGTATTTTTCTCATTAAATTCATAAGACCTTTATCCAACTTTTATGTAAATGAGATGAAAAATTGGAGGAGGAATCTGTGAAATCTTCGTTACCAGAATTCCTCACTGTTCATGAATAATTTAATATTTGTTTATTCACATTGTTCCAGTCTATGAAGCATTTGTGGTAAAATACACACTTAAAGAAAAGTCGTTAGACTGTAACATATAAGAATGATGAAGAAAATTATGTTGCATTGAAAATGCAATTTTCTTTGTTTGTAATTGACAAGCAAACGTAATATTTCACTTTTGTTGAATCTGTAGTTTCTACATTTATGGTCGAAATGTTTTCATAAAAATCGAATTGTTATATTAAATGTGAATTTCTTGAAATGTGAATTTCTTGCTGTTTCCAGTGTTTACGATTCTTCAACTCGATTTCATTTACTAATTAGTCTGCTACCTATTAAGCATCAAAATGCTAGAGTAATCAGGTAATCAGATAAGTTAGTATAATCACATTTTTATGAAAAGAAAGTAAATATGTAAATCTTATTTTGGAAAATAAAAGAAGTGATGATTTCTTCTAAACAGTAAATTCTCTTTTTAAGCATATTCTATATACATATATCAGCTCATAAATAAAATGGACGTTATATCAGAAATATTTCAATTCTGATTGAAGGACGACGAAGAAGCCTCCAATAGGCACAGATATGTATGCATGACCATTTATATATATTACAACATATATAACCGGATTGGTAACAGAGTGATAGCAAAGGGTGTGACGGATATGAATATCCGTGATAGAGGAAGAGACTACGGGAGAGGAGAGGTTTGCTTAGGCAAATTGCGAAAGCCTGGCCGAGTGGTGCGACAGCCAGACGAAAGCCCTAAATTGCGAGCGTTCGTCTCGCCGACGTTGCTCCTCGTTTTTCGGTGTCTCCATTTCTCATCGACCCCTCTGCACGGTCTCTCGTCGACCCGGACGTCGACACAGTCGGTTAACGATGGGCATAAAAAAAAAAAGAAATCGAAAAAAGAAAAAAACAAGAGAGACGAAGACGTCTGGTTTGGTAGTAGAGAATCGTTAGAAAGCAGAGTTCAAATCAGCCATCGTTGCAAATTGATTTGACACGAAATCAGATATTGAACAATAGATGAAAATGATGAGGAAACAATATTGTACAAATGGAAATTACGCTTATGTACATTGAGACCAATAATTTCGTTCATCTACAAATTCGATATTTTCTTCCGCAGAATGACTTGTTCTGTGAATTACTAATTTGAGGATTCTTCCGGTTTGGTTGACAATCGTCATCAGGAAATTGCTTTGGAATTAGACTGAATTGAGAAATGATGATAATTTTATGTCTATTTAAATTTCAGTACTTCCAGGAAGATTAAAAAGAAAGGTATTACCAGTTTATAGATCGATTACTATCAACAAAGACTATCGGCCAACGTGAAGAAAGAATCAAATGAAAATGTCGTTGAGATTCAGTACGACGGAAACTTTAATATTACGTTATAACAAACTTGGTTACGAATAGCAGAATTGAGAATTACCGGAGGGAAATAAGGATGCTGAAACGCGGACGTGGTTGGATTTTGCCGCATTGTGCGACCTCGTCAACGTCAAGAAAGAGACGTAGTAAGCAAGAGATAGAGAGTAAGCAAGTGATAGACGGAGACGACGTGACGAAAGGAGAGCTCGAGGCTGACTGTGTGTCAGGCTGTACCAGATGTACAATATATCCTATTCGTACACACGTCGTAATTGCATATATATAAATATATCCGAGGAACAGTAGTAGCTGGTGTCTGCAGGATCTCGTGAAACAGAACACATGGGCCCTACGCGGGTTAATAGGAACTGACGGGGTATCCCAGCAGGAAACGGACCGACATTTCTGGGCACGACGACCATCCCATATGACACAGTAAATGGTATTTATATATATATATATATATGTATAAGCGTATGTTGGTACCAGCTGTAAATAAACACAAATACACATATATATATATATCTTTGTCTGTACATGTGTGTGAGTGCGTAAGCGAATATATATGGTACGTAATAGCAGATATTACACAACGCACATACGTTAGTTTGGTAATTCATATCGATGAGCACTCTCTAGAAAGCGTCGAGGTGAATTAAACAATCCGTGAATTCTAAACGTCATGAGCGAACGAGAGAATAAGCCGCACGAGTTACAGCACGCATATATGTACGTGGTCGCGTTATACAACTTGTTCCAAAAATTGTATCCAAACGGGGGATGTCAGTAGAGGAAGTGTAGCATATGTGGAATAATTCAGGTGATTTGGAAACCCTCAATTTTTCGAAAACTACCAGCACTATTTTTGTTTCGATGACTTTCACTAAAACTCAATGTGACTACTGAACAAATAAAAAGTTTGAAAGAGCTGCTCATTCGACATTTGCCATGTGACCTGCAGAAGAACCATAACGTAGATTTGAATCATGTTTCGTCACTTGATTCCAAATCAGAACTCACTTATACATCGTTTAGACCAATCAGTAGTGTTATCAAAGTTAATGATTTAGTCAATTGATTTTTGTTTTTAACTACAAGAACAAAACGTACTGAATGATAATTTACATCAGAAAATGATCATTCAATCATGGTGATCTTTCAATTTACTTATAACTCTAATGTGACTTTCTGCAGTTTCCCGATCAAATGTAATTTCAGGGAAATTACAATCTCGGGACAAGTACATTTGACAGCTCTGTCGTCTGCTGGCTCGAGGCTCGCCCGAGGACATTACCTCTGAATAATACGATTCGTCGTGGTCGGCGTAAAAACTACAAGTCATTTTCTTGAATCTTCAATATTTACGATTAATGAAATTTGATCATCATTTTCACGTGGATTTCTTTATTCTATCACATGTAACGTATCTTGTATTCTTGAAAAATCGAACTGGTATTACAAATCTGATGCACTATCTTTAGTCTTAGGACATTTGATAGAGGATTTTAGGCATTTTAATCAGTTATGCTCCGTTGATGAGATTCTAGAAGATTAAAGCCAGCTAAACTGATACACCAATAAGGAGGAGCGATAGATTAAGGCTATTCGATGAGGTAAGTTAGGTGGGGTGCAATCTTTTCAGCATACTAGATGTCTTGTAGAATCTCCAGATCTATCCAGCTTGCTAATGTTGCGCTTGAGTTTCGAAACACTCTGTAGGATAATGCCATTTAGGCATGCTAAAATACACGACTATATCACGTACTCACACGACCATTATGAACGTCGAGAGAAGCTCTTGATAACCCAGCACATATTCAGCTTCTTGTGTAGCTCCATAATCGTGTTTAATATAGTTAGATTGCATGGTACAATGCGTGCTCTAGAACTCTCTACCAAACCCAACTAAATTCTCTGAAGGAGAGCACACGTTTCATGTTGTGGCTCAATCCACGAGACAATGGACAATCCAATTTTCAGTACGATTTCTCGTCGGATTTGAATATCGATACTAATGACGTATTGTTCTCTGAAACCTATATAGTTTTCCCAAACGTCAACGTTGATTTTCATCCTCCATTATAATTTCTTTGATGTTGATTATAATAATTTCAAAAACAATTTTATTTTATTTTATATCCCACATCAAAGCATCCTGGAGACGAAATTTCTGGCACTAAGTCAAGTGTCACTTACATCACAAGCACTAGGGTACCAAAAGTGTCAGTTGCACAAATAAAGTACGAAAGTGCCAGGATTTGCCAGGAAAATCCGTAGAATTGAGGGCACTTAGATCAAGGGAAGGGAATCTTGAGTGTGTCTTTAGCAAAGCCTGACTTATCGATTTGGAGCGACCCTCACAAAAACCCACTCTGCATATGCTCTTTGCATGCTCGAAGAGAACAATTTTCAATGGAATATTTCAAATAAAATAAACTCATCCTCTACAGGTTGATTCTAAGAATTTGGTTGGTTACAAATTTAAAAAGGTTAATATAAAACAATTCAATTTAATGACTCGTAGAATTTATTATTATTTGGGTAACAACCCGGACTTCTGCGTTGTAGCAAGGAAACGAGAGATTGACTGTGTCGAAACATCTCGTGTTCGAGCTACAGGGTTCAACAAAATAACTCGCAAGTATTGGCGATTCAGTCCGCAACTAATGTACCTTTCGACCTCGTCCACCTACGGAACGATTTTATGAGATCGAGGAGGCAATAAAAATGTCGGTAAGCTGATATTGGTGCGAAGAAGTACTCTAAGAGAAACTGTTGCTTTTGAAAGTTATTAGAGACCGATTATCCCGACTTCCGAACTCAGTGAATTTGAGATTGGCGAGCAAGGAGCGGGGATGAATTTGGCCTAACCAGCACTTCTGGACTCCACGAGAAATAGCAACAGGAGACATTCTTCTTACGTCCAGCCAGCATCTTGAAGCGTTTGAATATATCTAAATGCATAAGCCTCGCGAGTGTATGTTCGGTGTAGAATATTACGTAAATACAGTCGCAACGATAATTCAGCGATTTGACGGATGGCAAATTCGTGGGAAGAAGATTATTGTTCGAATAATTATAAAATACTGTTGTACGATGTTGCATCGGTGATCTCGATACTAAGGATAGATTTTTGGATGATAAGAGGTACCAAGATCGAGGAATAAAAAGGTTTCGGTGAACGTGACACACTTCTTAAAACCCCATATGACCCGATAGAAATAAATATGAGAAAATACGTGTCTCTTATTTTTCGATGTGCTACAACATATTAAAAAATGACCGAATTCGGACGGGGACTCTAAAGTAACTTTCCTTTTAGATCTGGAATCGAAAATTGAGATAAACGATAATGATTGAGTCTTCTTGGCACAATTTCGATAAGTAGGGTGCACGTGAAGCAGAAAGCTGATACGTGGTTTCGAACACCTTATTCTCTACTCCCGAACATCCATTTCCGGCAAACCGCGGGATTCGGGGTTGAGCTTCTAGGATATAGCCTAAAACAGCCAAAGGGAAGAGAGCGAGCGAGAGAAGTGGAGGGAGAGAGAGAAAGAGGAGACAATTGTGTACGACAACCGCACTCGAGATTGTCTGTCGACTCTCCGCAAACTGCTGCTATTCTCTTTGGCTTATATACAGTCTCTGGTTTTGTCTCAACCGGGTTTCTCTTAACTGGCAATGGCAATCTAGCTAACCGATGGAACTTCGCCGTTGATTGACAAAATTGAAACCGCAACTAAGCGGACTTTCCGATCCGAAGATATGACGTGCTTCAATCAGTTTTCTCAAATTCACTCTTTTCCACAGTGAAATGGTGTCTAAAAGAGTTGGAATTCATATTGGCTATATTTTTTAAACCATTTCAAACATTCAATAATCTCAAGAGGTCTTGCATCACGCACGGACGGGTGATTTACAATCGTACATAAAAAATATCTTTTATTCATTTATCATAGCTGTTTAAGGACTGTTAAAAAAAACGAAGATTACTTTCACAACTTCCAGAAAAGAACATATACAATATTCTATCGATTAATATGATTTTGTAGTGGTGACTGAAATTTCATTCAACAAAAGGTATGATATCACATTTGAAAACAATTAGAAACGCCAGTCTAGTGGCAACAGAATTTTCAGCAGTTCTGATATTCTGAAATTGACTGCTAGGGAACGATCATTCAATTATGATTAATAACTCTCTTCACAAGGATGCCTCATCGCTACCTGCCTCCTCTCCCTCTCTGCTTTCGTTTCTGGAGCTTCCTAACGATCTCGTCGATAAGCAATTAAGCATTAGTCGGAATTTGACACAGCTTTGATCGGTCTACATAGACGTCGTAGGGGGCACAGAGATTACAGAGGTATGAGAGTACGCAGACGTTTTGATGGCAGAGATCGTGGAGTAGCGAAGCTATTGTTGTTTGAGAACTGATCAAGCAAGAGCTAATTCATGCAGAGGCTTAATCCAACGATCTGATGGGGTCGCATCTAAGTATTGATTCTATTCTGACCTCAGCTGTTATCGTATGTTAGAACATACATGAACACACGCAAACACAAATATATGATATCAACGAATCAGAACTTAGGAGTACGGCAGTAGAGACTGATGGCCATCTGCGATTTATAGTGATTAGAAATAATTCCGTCAATTGCTTCATCAAACACAATTTATCTGAAACATCAAAGGGCTCCGAAATCTTTTGATATCTATAAATATTTTGTAGTATTCCATCTGACTTGGGTCAGGTTTTTTTTTTTCGAGAAAAAGATTCACAGACAGACAAAAGTGCGAGATCATCATCCTCCGATCCTCTGAAATCATCCGATTTGTCCTCGTCATTCGATACTCTTTGATGCTTTTATTCATATGAAGATCTCTATTTACAATGCGATGTAGGTTGAGCGACTAAACTTTCGAGGGAATTTGGCGTAACTCGAATTGGGGTCAGAAAGTCTGTAGTTAGTTGGTAAGTTGTATTAGTGACGTACTACTAAGGGTTCAGGATAGTTAAAGTGAAGAAAGTAAGAGCGAGAAAGAATGAGGCTATGAGAGACAGCAAGAGAGGGAGAGGGAAAGCGGTAGGTCGCATCACATGGACACAAAATTCAGTAAACGAGACGATGTCACGCAAACTCCGAGGTCAACCTTAACGCATCACACGTTGTAGAAAAAGTTTTGCATGAAAAATATGAAGTAAGTTTCGTGACAAAAAAAAAGAACATGCAATCATTTTTGTTCTGTTTGCACACGAAAATATTTTTCTATATCAAAGCAATATTTCCGCTTCTTAAAGTGGGACATACATTTACGGCCGACGATAGAATAATAAGATGAAAAATTAATGAATTAGTAGAAGAAAATCGAATAAATGAGAAAACTTACTGTATAACAGATCTTCGAGAACGCGTTTCTTGAAATTGCATTTTCGAAATTTGAGTGATCGATTAATAAAAAACCATTAAATCGATCGAGTTATAACTTTGTAGAAATATAAACGATACACAAGATCGTTTTTTCTTTTTATATCGGAAAAATGCTGTTGCCTTATTCACTTTTCTTACTTTAAAAATGGAAATAATGGCCTTAATTGAACGTAATAAATTGTGTAGCTTCAGTCTCGTTTATTAATTATAAATAAATTGAGGTCGAGTTATTTTTATCGTTACGAATTCAATATCCAACATTAAGTACTCAAAAAATGTAAAACTATAGTTTCTTGGACAATTCAATTGAAACCACTGCATCAAGCAATAAGGAGAGAATCGCAGAGATTTGAGTAACACTGAACAATTCACGACGCTAAAACACTATCGACATTAATAAAAATAAAAATGACCTACACGAAATTGGCAAAAGTGCGATATCGCGTGACCAACATATCGGTGAATCGGAAAATTACGTGCGCTAGAAGTATCGGAGAAACGTCCTCAGTACAATTGCTACGCCAAAAGACAAGATCAATTGTACAGCTCATATTGCTCGTGTTCAATTTCCTCTGTATCCCTTTTTTTCTCTCACTTGTTGGCTTTTTGATTTTCGAACATTTCATCAGGAAACACTCCGTCCTCGCTATATATCACTTCTCACGTATTCGTCTTTCTGGCTTTTCGTTATCAACAGTTGCTCTCTACTACACGAACCTACGAATACATGCATACACTGCCTAACGAGCAAGCTCAGCGACGTCTATCAAGGAGTCATTAGAAAGTAAAATCGTAGACATAAGTGCCCAGAATTTTCATTTCACTGATACAACGGATATTCAGCGTGTTTTCATTGAAAAAAATGGTGCATGAGGCAGTTTTATCGTTCAAATGTTATTAAAGTCCGTCCAAAGCGTTTTTCTACAGAATTTGTATAAATTTTGAGGAAACATTTAGAAATAAGCATTGAAATCTTTATATCACTGCACCTGGAAACAGTTTTTCTTTTTGATCACGTGTAAATGTGTTAAAAATTAGAATTGTTGTAAAGCGATAATGGTTTAGAGAAACTTATTGAATTTTTACGCCAGCCTCGTAATAATTAAAAAAAATAGTCTATAAAGATTTTAACAATTTTTGGTAGCACTTTAAATAAATGTTTCAATCATCAACCAAGCTGCGCGAAACATTCCAAAAATGCATACAGTAAATTCGAGTATCATTTCCAAATATTTTTTATTCAAGGGCACTGATAAGACGCTTTGTTACCGATTGAAAATGATGCCATTCGAAAAGTATCGAAACTAACGTCAAGTTATTGACAATGATGGTAAGTGCTCCATAATTCCTCAGAAGTCAAAGTACGCTTCACAAATCAGTTGAACCAAATCGGATGACGGTAGTAAATCCTCTAAAAGATTCAAAGGTAAAACTGTGCACTTTCTTTTTATCGTGGCTCTTTCTTTCAAATCTTTAAAATAAACTTTCATGCACAAGTAGTAACAGCTTTGGAAACGGGATGTGGGGAAGATGGCAGGAAATCTTTTCCGTTTATACGGTATCCGAGTATTTTTTTCGTGAAACTTTTGAGCAAACTTTTATCTTCATGTAGTTATAGTCTGAGCGAAACGACTATGAAGATTGGCAATGAATTATTTCCAATCTGAGTAGTGTGGTTTTTTTTTAACGTTTAAATAAATTTCCTCACGAAGGTAGTTGGAGCCACTAGAGGACGACCACAAATAGACGTGACAAGACGAGGATTTTAAGACTCCGAAAGAAAAAAAACATACTGAACCCGGTTGCAAATGGAGAGATAGAGAGAAAGAAAGAGGGGATTAAGTGGAGTATATATATGTATGTGTTACTATGGAGATTGCATGCTCAATTTGCATTTTTCGTTTTCGCCAGGATCTTTCAGTTCTACTGAGAAGAAGTCCTCGTTTCGGAGTCGCGTTCTCAGCAACTGTGAGTCTAAAAAGACTCTTCTTTCATAGAAAACATACACTCACACTCACACACCGACAAAGACTAAAAGGGAGAGGTGAGAAAAGAAGCTCAAGTTTCCGGTCGGGTGGTGGCTTGGCAGGCGAAAATGCGAATAAATATAGAGACTTTTCCTAAAGAAAGAAAGGCACAGAAAGCGAGAGAGACAGAAGCGTGAAAAGCTCTTTCGCTAGTCGTTTATTCGCTGTTCCGAGTGCGGAGCTTATAACATACTCTAATCGTTCTTTTTGAGTGGAATAATCCCTGAAAATGTGTGAAAGTAGAAGAAAATAAGTGCTCGGTTGTTGAAATGCTGGCGTTATTCATTTACTCTTCGATTTCGTACTAATCGAATTCTAAAAATGTTTCTTCTCTGAAGAAAATAACGAGAGTTGATATTTTAAAATGTTTTTTCCAAATTCATGAACAAAATCAATCAAAATTCCAACAAATTCATTCAACGCTTTGAAAGGCAGGCAGCGAAGAGGAAATTGTTACAAAGAGACTTATTTTTATTTTTTCAGCCATATTTTCTTTTTATCGTTATTATTGCTCAAAGTTAAAATTTAATAATTTTTTGAATGATGAAAGGTAATAATGCGGTTTTGGAAGGTTAAATGGAAAAAATGTTATGATATACTTCGCTAAAACGAACACCGTGTACATAGTGCGCATGTAAAATCCTCGCAGCGTTGCTTCAGTTATATTTCAGTTGCGGCAGAGTCACCGCCGCAAACGAACTTTTTTCTCATTTTTTGGGATTTTCAAATTAATCTTTCGAAAACGATAAAAAATTTTGCATTTATTCATATTGATTTCATAACGATTACGAATTCGTGATTCAGCGTCGAAGAAACCACTTTTAATCTTCACTCAATTTCTCGTAAACGAGGTGAAAAAAAAATTAAAAAAAAAAGTCTGCAAATATCTCGATATAATTCTCATAGTGTGGTAAAAATTTCGTACAATTGAAAGTATTTTTGTACGAGTTACCAGTCTCTTTACGCCTAATTGTCCAGAAAAAACGTGAATTAGTAAAGCTCATCATGAATCGAAGCTTTCTCGTCTCCATCGTGTGTTTAGAGAGAAAGAAAGAGAGAGAGAGAGAGTTTATCTGTGCAAAATCCCAACGTCCGTAAAAGGTAAATAGGGATGTTCTTTATCGGACTAGAGAAGAGTGAGAATCGAAGAGGGATTTTTGTAGTGACGAGAAACTTGTTCATTTGTCACTGGTTTTACACGTCGGGCGAGAACGAAAAGTGAGAAAGGAGTTACTGAATTAGAAAGAGTGAGAAGAGACAAAAACCAAAGAGTGAGAGTAGGTGGAGGATAGTCTCGTCGTCGACCTCGATCCGAGGGATGGTACATGGTACATAGCGCAAATGTGTCACGTCGAGACCCCGAAGAGACCCAGCGTGTGTAATTAAAACGAATCGTACGCCGCCCATCCCATATACATACTCCATGCTTCGCTACTATATTCACTATATTCAACAGCAACACCGTAATAGTTATAGTTGCCAACCGTTTGGCTGCCTCTTTCTATCCATATACTCGCATTTACATGGACATATATATTTGTGTATATGTGTAACAACACGTACATAAAAGAGAGACAACTCGAAAAGCGCCCAACGTTTAATCGAGTTGGCTTTCGCCCGGGTGTACCGCTGTCTCCGCACTTTTACGCCACTCTCATCCTGCTCTTCCACCCCCCTGAATTCTCCCGCCGTGTGTCCCCATATACTCCCACGAGAAGTTCTGTCTCGGTCTCTCTCGGTTTCTCTCGGTCCGTCACTTGTGCTTCCATCCTCATTCCTGTCGCGTAATTATTCAATTCGACACGGAGCGCGAGCTCGCATCAGTAAATCCAATTCGCAAAAAACCACCGGACAGTGAATGTAAAGGTAAGGCATGAATAAAAAATAAAATAAAAAATAAAACTCGACGGCACTGAGGCATACATTGAACAATGAAATTAAAAATGATGTAAAAATTTGCCGACAATTTA
Organism: Campoletis raptor; assembly: GCA_948107755.1. Classification (NCBI taxonomy): domain Eukaryota; kingdom Metazoa; phylum Arthropoda; class Insecta; order Hymenoptera; family Ichneumonidae; genus Campoletis; species Campoletis raptor. The sequence goes on from OX403622.1 coordinate 18,729,960, forward strand.
CACAATTGTTAGTATCCACGACTGTATTTTTACAGAATGTGCGTGGGTGAATTTATTTTTTACATTCACAGAATTTTAATTCGTGTTACAATCGCATCAACGATATGTAAAATAGATACAAGATCGTGGAAATGTACCCATGAATTCCAATTCCGATCTCGACTTTTGGATTCACGTTTTTCGACCATTTCGATGGTGTCTTATTAGCTTAGACGAACAGCAGAAATATTTTACATTAGAAAAAAAATAGAGGAGTAATCAATCCTGACTTCTCTATTGGCCCTTATCGATTAATTAGTATTGAATAATATTGTGTTTTGTGTTTGGATATTTTTGAGTCATCTTCACCCTTCGAGTCGAGGGAGGACTGACGTTGTCCCACCCACGTGGCCTCTGGGGCTTTCGTCAACGTCAAAAACAAATGAGAAGTCCTTATTTTTTAATTACACAAATACCACGTACAAATAAATAGCCAAATTTCGTAATTTTTAATGAAAAAAAAAAAAAACCATTTTCTACTAAACTGCTATGTAAGCATCGGGTTAGCAATTTTTTTTACGATCTCAATACTCAAACTCAAACGAATTTTGAGTTCAGATTTATAATTGGTAACCCCAAAAACCCCTGAGTATTAAATTTCAAGTCGATGACCAAAATACGAAAGAGTCAATAATCCCGACAAAAATTGTTCAATCAATTTAATCATCACTTAGAAGTTGCAATATGATGTTAGAAAGGTCAATAACAGTCGTATATGAAGTTGAAACCACTCGAATTTATTATTCCATAGTAACTGCAATTTTCGTTGAAAATCTAAATTAATCAAGAAAAAACCTTTTCCCACAGCTTATAACCAATATTATGATTTTTTTTTTTTTTAATAAGCTATCCGTATCAAGAAACGTGTATACATACGTAACAAAGTCAATTTAATCAGTGGAATTGATTTTACCATCGTTATAATGGCCAGGGGGCAAGAAATTGGCATTACCAGTAAAAAAAAATCATTTTGTTACGGATGACTCCAATGATTTTATTCAATTGATCAATGAAACATACCTGGAAATCAAATTCCTTGAATTCCTCTTGAGCATCAATATCAACTTTTCTCGGATCGACGAGAGGACACGTATCAGTTGACACTCTAACGTCCGGTGGATCGCTGTATTCCGCAAGGATTGTGGTGGCCCTGTTTGGTCCAGTGCCATCACCACTGCCGTCGTATCTCGGTCCCTCAGGTCCAAGAAGAGCTCCGGACGAGCCAGCACCGGTGTTCGGTGTTTGTTGCGTTTGACTTACGTAATACAGACACAATAATAACGAAAGCACAATCACGCAAAACACCAACATGCGGCCCGAGCCGCGCCGAAGAAGTTTGTACATCGCGATGTATTTTTTTAGTTCGGATTATCGCGACTCCTTAACTGTTTCTTTATATTAAAAAAAATCCCGGCCGCTATTTTCGCAATTTTTCAATCAAATCATTATTTTATATCTACCACTCGCGTCCCACGTTTGAGACAATTTTTCCACGTTTCTTTTCTGCAACAGAAACAAGAAAAATTGAATTAATTGGTATTCGTTACATATTCACGAATTTTAAACTCAAACAGTTCAATTATACTATTTGCATCATGAATTGAACACGAATTTTTAATTATACATCGACACAATTCAATCACAATTCAAGATGAACAATTATCGGAAAATATGTTGAGATTCAAAATCATTTTTGAATTAAAAATGAACCACTCAAGCTGGAGAAACAGTCGTTTAAAAAGCTGCGGCCAAAATAAATGTGCAGTTGAAGGATTAAAAATGTGGATGCCTTATATTTAAAAAATATATTTTATTGGAAATAAAACAAAGTACGAAATTATTGCCTTTTTTTAAAGATCAAATCGCTGCAATTATCAGAACATATATTGGACCAAAAGGCGAGAAAAGTATTAAATGATAGAATAGTCTGCAATACGACTCTGTCATGTTGAATTTTTAAATGGATTTGCTTTTATTCCATGCTAAGAAAATGGTTAAAAATTCAGTAGATTTCTGTCACAGGGAAGGTTACTCGATATTCTTACTGATATGCAACGGAGAATTGTGGAGAAATAGAACAATTGGAAGTCCTACATTATACAGTGGAGATCCCTCTCGAAATAGCCGGTTGAGAGCCATTACAATCGAACAAGGGACATTGGCTACTTCGTGAGTGCTAGTAGAAATGGTTGAATATACGTTAGCAAAGGTCTTACACCGAGGAATCTGTATATAAACAGTATAAGCACTATAGAGATATCGATGTGATAAATCGAGCGAGTACAACGATACTAAGGTAAATCGGATCAAGGAAATCACGTTTGCAGCAACAGATAAAATTGGAAGTTTCATTAATTATCAAATAGAACGAAAACATTGCTAATTAGACATTGGATCAAAGGAGAAGATTATAAATAATGCTATCGAATAAGTATTATGTTGGCCAATTCGTCTCTAATACCAGAAACACTGCTCAACAAATGGAAATGTTATGAACAAAATATGCGGGTTCAATCTTTAATGATGTGAATATATATATTTACATTATCCCTTGGTAATATAAATTAAATAACTTACAAATCGCAAACTGATTTCTTTTCATTATTATACGAAACGATTTATGTTGAGCTGGATAATTAAATGAATTATCCTCGGAATTATCACTTAAACGAGAATTTTTTATATTTTGATTGAAAAAATTAAATGTATGGATATTTTAGTATCAAGGAAGTATTGTTCATTTAATTATTGTGATTTAGAGTTTCCGAATTTTGGAAATCATAATTGATCAAAACGAATCAATTTTTCTTCAATATTCATAGAAGTACTTTCTATTTTCACAAAACTGTCATGTAGACCATGTTTACAATTAATATGGGTTACAATCAGCTTTTTTAGAGTTCTCGATCAAAGCCAGTTGAAATAAATTGAAACCGTATTTACAGTCAAATTAAGTGTTACATATAGATTCGTGGCTACAAGATCCAGCAGTTGTAAAAAAGAAATTTGGTCATCATGCATAATCCAAACACCTCTGTTTATAATCATATCTATAAATATAACTATAATGAGTATAAGAAAACAATACAATGTTGTAACAGTAAATAAATGATTCCGATGATTAATTAAAAGTTTAATATGTTTATAGCTTGTGGTGACAGTTCGAGTTTGCATAGTTTCCATAAACTTCCGCTGTCGTTTACGTTACCAAATTCGTATATTCCCATCAGCCCCTATTAGTATAGTAATGCATTGCAGTGTACATCACAAGTCTGGTATGGGATGGTTCGAGGACGTCGATCGCAGTCCTCTACCCGAGTACCCTTATGTACGCTCTATATCTATAATATACACAAGCACAATCTATACACTGCAGTTACTCTGATCACGGAGACTATATCGTGCCGTTCGTTCGTGTAAATTATACGCACGACGACGTGGTCGCACTAGTTGATTAAACGTCCAACGAAAATTATGAATGATCGATATTCGTTTCCACAATTGCATTATTCCGGCATCGTATATTCGTGACTCTCCCTCCTCCCGCTCCTTCTAACTGAATATCCAACAGTGGAGTCATTTTTGACAAACTGTAACGCGATATGTGGAAAAAAAACATATCTTTCAAAATGTTCATTCGAAAATTCGACTTGGAAAGAACTATAAGTAGAACGTGAACGGAGCTTGGTATCAAAGGTTACGGAATGAGAAAAATAATAACAGTTTGAACTTTGAATATTCATAATACTTTTAAATCACATTTCATACCGTATTGGCTATAAGAAATACGCGAAAAACTCAATTGATATGGGGATGGATTTATAGAATTCATGACAACATAAACTTTTTTTTAATTGTTTGATTCGTGGAGTCATTATAGTTTGAATCGAATGCCCTGTATTTACATGCACAAAAAGTCGAAGAGAAATGCAGTACGAAACTGTCATACCACGCTGAATTTAATTATCCGCTCGCAACTCTGACAACAAATGTGTATCGCAATGTCATCGATCTTCCAGTTTTGCTGATTGGCTTCATTTGACATTTCGCAATTATTCCCAATTATCGTTGATTCGAGACAGCACGTATCGTAAAATTTAATTAAAATTTCACAACCAATCGTGAACGACCGTAGCGTGTTAAAAGAACGATGAAAAAAAAAAAAAAAAACGGCAGTAACGTTATACTATTCGAGATGGTGGAGTAATAATTTTGTGGGACGGTCACCATCAACTTTGCTTGTCAAATGGAACCATTATGTGAAGGGTACTTCTGGCGACTATTCACTTTTCCTTTCTCGCTCTCTCTTTCGGGTTGGACAACAGTAAAAGGAGTTTTTTGCTCCAAGGGTCGTTAAGAGTTTCTAAAAGAGACGTTTCGAGGGTTTCGAACCGAGACAGGGTGAAAAAAACTGACGAAAAAAAAAAAAAAAATAGACAAACTCACAAACATTCGTAGTAGAACACGTTATACAAGTTCAACGGCATCCAATGTTGTTAGAAATAGTTCGCTTTTTCACTGTGAAGGATGGCAGAAAAATTCGTTCATCATTATATCAAAGTTCACGTTTTTTTTTCTTTGCATCGAATTATTTTCATCAACTTTCCATCAATCCAAATCCCAATGCTAGGAGAAAATTTATATTTTAAGCTCACAAGTTTGCCTAGACTGTGGATTTTTCAACTATTCATAATTTATTCGTATGACTAAACAATCCCTTCTACTATAGCTGTTCGTTTAAGATATAAATAGTCTCGCCACCGTCACTTTCAAAAGTAAACTCTTTACTTAATGTTCAAAAACTTGCGTAATAATCTATTTACGCTAGTTGTTATTTTTAATAGGAATATAAAATCATGTAAACACTCAAAAAATATGTGTAATATAAAATTTATCGTTTGAGATATGATTACCATATGTAATGCACACAGCTTATACTTTATATCGCAGTATCTCTAGAACTAAATGGTTAAATTTCTCGATTTTTCCAAACAAACTTCGTCATCTGTTCTTCCGTAATTGAGAAAAAAAAGTAGATGAAAAAATGTTGGGAAGTTTCGGAGTTATTCCATGAAATGTGAATTTAGCAACTGCTCCCCATAAAAACGCGTGTAAAATTCTACAATCTTTGATTCTCAATTTGTTGAATGTATCCTAAAAAATGTATAAATTTTGTAAAGAAACACTTCGGCGGGACTACTACCTTATCAGAGCCCATACAACATTGGCAATCGATATCTACTGAAGGTCTCTAACAATAAAACCTACATAGCAGGTTATCATCCATGATTAAAAAAATAATTGGTACTTTTATCGACCATGGTCTTGTCAATAAAACTCTGAAAAGGTATAACTTAAGGTTCGTTCTGTGGGGCATGTATTTATTATTATACTATTGAAGAAATTCTCTAAGTTGACTTGGAATTTTAAGGCGATTGTCTACCAAGTTTGACCGCTTCATTGTTCATGAACGATACAGAATTTTTCGCGGGCAATTGCGTAAATTGGAGGTGACCAGAAATAATTAGGCAGGTTTTTGCTATTCATCATTTTAAGATCGCATTGTTGTTGAGAATATCGTTTTTAGAGAACAATTTTAGGACAGATTAATATCAAATTCTGTGTACATGTTCATTAATATTTTGAGAGCTCATACACATTTCTTGAAAGAAAAAATTAATAAAATGCATGTTCAGAGAAACATTTTTCGAAGTTGTACTTTGAAAATTGGTGACCATGAAGGATATTGCACTAAGCAATTAGCCGTTAATTAAAATGTGTATACATCTTCTTTACACTATATTCTAGCACCGGTACCAGAATTAAGTCGATATAATTGTTGTGTTTGGTTTAATGAACACTAGAAGGGTGAAAAATATACGTGTAGAGTCCGGAACTCTGTCACCAATCCGGGCCAATAACTCCGCATAGGTCACCGATCGAAAGATTTTTGTCACGCACTCTTTTACTGAATCATGTACAAAACTAGTGTGATAAATTCAGCAAAAAATTTTATATGTTTTCAATCAAGAAATAATTCCATGTTTAAAATTTCATAAAAATAAATACGCGAAAAGTTTTAACCATATTCGATCCAGAAAATCATCTCACAGAGAATCTTACTTCCCATAACAGCTATTCACGTCTTATAACCAACGTCCGTTTCAATCTTTAAAAAACAGATGCAATTTAAAAAAATTTCAAAAAAAAGTTAGCGTAAATGCCATTTTAAGACTCCGTTACTCTGTCTCTGTTTCTTTTTGGAGTGCTTTAGAAGTGTCGAATTAAGGAAAGGTAGTTAAGTAGATTTAGAAACGAATACTATTATAGAGTTGAGGACGGGGTGAACTTACGGAAGATGGAAGGGCGGGCATAAAGAGTATGGAACATTCACACATAGAGAGGATGCAGGTCGTTACGGAGAACGAGGGAAGAACAAGTGAAAGAAGACTGCAGCACGTGCTCTGAAAGCGTGCCTCGGAATAGTGGCTGAGCCCCGTTTTTCTAAACGGCTTTACGTACTCATTGCTATCAACAAAAAAAAATAGGGTTTGCCTGTTTTTGTCTTATATCCATGCATACGGTTAAGATCCAGATCATTCATCCATGTTCGTAAAGTTGGAGCATCCACAAAAATAACGAAACGTGAATAACAAGATGATGAAATGAGAGGAAACGAGCCCATAAAAAATTGATGTTTTTAGGTATAAAATAACAACGAGGGATGAAATTATAAGGGTAAGTTTAATGTATAGCATACTTGAAGCATACTCTATCGAATGATGCTAAGTATCGACGTGATTCCGGATTACCCGTGGGAGGGATCAACTCAACCAGGGTGGCTAAGATAGGGGATGAAACTTTCGACACTTCCGTAACTGATGCGAATAAGCCGAAGCTAACATCCGCTGAGAGGGAGTAAAAACATGGAATATTTGAACAACTTTTATAATCGATATCAAACTATCAAGCTGGTGTTTTTTTTTTTTTTTTACTACATTTAAAGAACCTTTTGATTCATAAATTTATTTTTATGGGATACTAAAATTTAAAAACTGGGCAGGGTTTCATCTGATTTTTTTTTTTTTTTTTTTTTCAAAGACGATCGATTCAATCGATTTGAGAGCGGTTGTGTTTAAAGATGAATTAACAGGTGATTCCATCATAAGAAGCTCAGAATCTTCTTGAAAATGAACAACAAAGTTTATCAACGAAAAGAAACCGTAAATATTTGAAAGAGCTTGATAAACATTGGAGGGCTATTGAAAAATGGTCATTCGTTCTGAAACAGTTGAAAGTTTTTATTGCACATTGAATGAAAACAATTTCAAATGACTGTGCACGAAAACCACTTTTTTATTCATCCTTCAATTATCATCATCGCAGTCTAGAGGCTGAGCATTGTCCATTTCAACTCTGCATGAGCGAACACGTGTGGACAACGATTATCAACTAACGATGTTACGAGATGATACGACCAACAGCTCATAACATTGTTTTGAAATGCAATCACATAGTTAGATTTTCAAATTTGATGAACGTATAGAAATTGTTTGTTTACATAACACATCGTTGATCTACATTGGGTTTCCCTTTATTTAATGTATCACCTGTGCGATTTGAAATTCAAACTGCAATGATTCAGAAGCACCACATTGCTTCTCGTTAGTTCTATTCGTTCGAAAATTAAAAAGACATACAAACAATCGCGCACTGACAAAAAACAAGACGATAAAAAGCCGCCTACGGCTCATCAAATTTGTGAATTTTCTCTGTAACACAATGTACGTGCAGTTATGACAGAAGTGTCTAACAGCCGAAGAAAAAAAGTTATCATAACAACCACAAAAAATATATATTCCTCGAAAGTGAGAGAAAAACTTACAGATTCAAACAATCCACAGTTTATGATTTTGCACACTTGAACAAAAGAAGGAAACACTTGTAATTATTCACCACGACATACTGAATAGAACTTTTAGGTCAGCGATAGACAACGTAGGAGAAATTCACCGGTGAGGAATCGTAAAGAAAAAAAACTAAAAAAAAAAAAAAAAAACAACAGAAAACAAATATTGCCAAACGGGAAAAGTGTTGGACGGGTTATGGACCAAGCGAACACTATCTTCGAGCAACACTGGAATGAAAAATGCGAGGGTTGTGCACCGGGTGCATAATTTACGTAGCAAAAGGTTCGAAAGCCCGAAAGTTACAAAGGTACGGGATATAGAATGTATGTGTGGTTTAAACCTCGCACGAGGGAACGTTCGAGACAAGGTGGAGCCACGCCGTACTAGCGAGGACTGGCGAGTCGAGTGGAATGGTTTTGACACGCTGCCGTCGCGGCTATCCGCTTTTACCCCTGTGAGTCGGGGAACCCCGCGTCTCTGTACATTGCCACAGCGTTGTGGGTACGAGAGGCGCATGTGCCGATAATCTTCACACAGAGAGTAGGCAAGAGAGTAGGAAAGAGATATAGAGAAGAGAGCGAGAGAGTGGAAGAGAGACAGAAACACGAGGACAGAGAGAGGGAGAGGCGGAGAGAAAGAGAGAGAGAGAGAGAGAGAGGCAGACAGAGAAAGAGAGGGTGTGCTTCCTACATCCACATACACAAGTCACGAACACAAGGATTCGATTCTTCTTCGTTGGTATATTTAGGAATGAGAGTGAGTGAGAGAGAGAGAGAGAGAGGAAGAGGGGTTGGTTAGAAAGTGGTGACGCGCACACGCGGCTGCCACTACTATTCGCCCCTCTCTCCCGACCTTCGTCTGCTCCGAATGTTGAGGGTGAACCGTTGGGAGTGCCGTTGGGGCTTTCCAGCCTGTGTCTGGCCCTGTATAGCTTCTTCCACTCTGCCAGTGGCCAGAAAGCATACTCCGAACATCCCGAAGATGTACGAAAAAATAAAAGAAGCAAGCTCCGAGCCACTGCGGGCGCTATTTTATCGATGGCGAGCGGCGAAGAAGGGGCCGAAGAGGGTCAACGATACACACTCCCAACGCATTTACACACGCATTTGTATATTTATGTGACAATGTTTATGCATGGAACTTTGTACAGGGTAAAGATTGATGCGTATAAAAAGGTATAGACTCAAGCAATTTTATAACGCTGTCAATTTCGAGAGTCCAATGATTTATTTATGGCAAAGAAGCGTGCGACGAATCAAAATTTCACGAGATAATCAATTTTGTTGTTATCTCATTTTTTATTCAAATAGAATCTTCGGTCTAGTGTCTTAATCCTGCTGGGGAAGTTTATTTCGAGAATGAATTATTGAATAAACGACTTCAACGACCTTGCTTCCAGAATCTATTTAACTTTCATTGCTATATTAACTAGCTGAATCAATTAAAAATACGGTACATTTTTTTTCCAGCTCAAACTTCATTTTGTTCTAGAAGAAAACATCAAAAAGCCCAAGCCAGAGAGATTGAGTAAAAATTCCAATATTCCAACGACTCCAACAAATAAAAATGATCAAATCGACAAATTCCGGAATTCATGTCTGCTTATTTATTTTATTAAAAAAAAAAAACATAAGGATCTGGCACAAATATAAAAGGGTCAACGTATGAAATTTTAGTGAAATTTCTTATACATATAAATTAATATATATATTCAGTCAAATTTGAATAAGGGTTTCCTCAGCATGAGTATATCGAACCGACCCAAGAAAATCGTACAATTTTTCGTTTTGATATATTTATGAAAGTATACATATGTCATTGTGGGCATAAAGAGTATGAGGTTTCGTATGTTTGTACAAAGAATGAGAGATCGAATAAGAAAATATTCGTTAGAATTCGCCTTGCGTGTTTTCTATCACCACAAGAGAAAATACACCGGAGATGCCAAAAAATCGATGACTGCTTCATGCCAAGCATGTCTATGAGTGTTTGCACTTTTGCTGCGATTTATAAATATATATGAATGAGTATATTTATATTTATAGAGAGATAGTTTAGACCATACGAAAGCGTGACGCCAGAACTCTTCGCGAACCCTATTGAATTATAGCTCATTTCTCTTCTGTGTTCCTTCGTAATCTATGACGTCGATGTATCAATTTTATTGCAATACTTGCATGTGTGAGTATCTGTCTGTTTACAGAAATCCCATGAGGTGCATTGATTTTTACATAAAAAATGAAATGCTATCAAACCGACCGATAAGAATGACAAGTAAGCTCATTTGATCGATGATCAACGAAGTGCACTGCGAGATAAAGTTTACTCCACAAATAATGTTTAAAGAAAGAGTGACATTTTACTATATTCAAAGAATGCATCGTAATATGAGCCGAGATCTTGGAGCAGACGAATAAAAAGTATATGAAAGTCCAACAAAAATCACTACTTTTACGCTCCAACTCGTAAACTTTTACTATTTTACACTGTTTCTTCAATTTTTCTTACTTCATTCAACACATAAAAATGCCTAAACGAAATTTTTTTTTCGTTTTTTCATTTCAAGTAAGAATTACGAGTTCTGCAGCTCTCGCCAATTTGAACCTTCCATGGCGAGGCATATTTTGTTCCTGTAAACCTTTAACCTTTAAATTTATCGTTTTTTTATTACATTAAAAAAAAAAATTAAAAACGGTTCATTTTTTTTAGTCACTTGAAAAAAAAATCCCGAAAATCACCTTCTTTGACCTCCTAAACTAGATTACAGTTGGTTATATTTTATGCAAGTCTATATTTTTGAAAAAGTGGAAAATGTATTCGGGATTATTTTATTTTTTGATCAACGGAATTTAAACTGTGGAGAGGGACTGAATTTTTTCGATAACCTGGATGGCAGTCGTATGATATATATCTATAATATTTGCACTCATCCATTCAGCCTTTTCCGATTACAATTTTCACTTCTCTGTTTACTTTCCACTTTGATGTTTGGTTTATTTGCGTCCTGTTGGGAAGCAATGTTGCTTTTTTTTTCGATTTTTCGTTTCCTAACTCAGGTCTTCAAAAAAGTATGTTAATGAGAAATACATGGATAAGCAAGTAACTACGAAGTACAAGCGAGACGGAAAGTAGTACTTCTACTTTCAGGCCTGCTCCGAGCTCGCAAGTAGAAAACTCGAGAACGTACACAGAGAGAACTGTGTAATCGAGTTCCAGCTACCGTTTCCTCGTTGAAGTGACAGCACACTCTCGAAAGTACTAAAAAAAATAAGGATTTCCGACACAAGACGATCGGAGAATGTTGATATTGGATATTTTAGTCGCCATGATAATAATTCTCAAAAACCATATAAAATCGTGTTCTTCGATTTGCAAAAACTTGGGAAGAAAAAATAATCTGGGGAAATGAGAACAAAAAAGAACTATTCACAGATTCTTCAAATTTATTCGCGTATGTCGGAGGTGATTTTCTGTATCTAATCAATTTACTCCATCCGCGTAACATGGTAACCCAGATAATAGTAATCACACTCAAGTATAATTTCGTGTTAATCTTGTAGCAGATTAACCAAATTGCTTTAGACTAATATTGCTGTTTGTAAATGGGCGTGATGATATGTACGTTCTTCGAACTCGAATGCGAGTGAAGTAATAATGAAAGAAACAAGACGATGAGGAGCATAATCATGAACAGGAAGTCCTTGTTGTCTTCGTTTACCGTGATTGGTACTGTCTGTGCCTGGTTTCCCACTTCAGCTCCCTTTACATTTAAATCTTTTCTCTCTCCCTCTGTCTTCCTATAATTTCTCTCTCTCCCTCTCTCTTTCTCTCTATCTTCAGCGTTTTGTCTCGACACTTGATTCGTTCATACATCGGTCACTTACGAGGCGACCCTACGATGACTAACCTCTTGAAAGTTTCTCTCGAGACCTGTCCCCTATTTAATGGGATTCAGGGTCAAAAGCTTGAAAGTTTCGTCCCCAGTGAGCTTTCATCTTCTTCTTCGAGAACCAACCATTTGTCAGTAAACGATTTTAGTGAGTTCCCGTTATATATTTATGTTTTTTTTTTTTTGCTATCCTCTTTTCCTCGGGATCTGATAATATAATTCTAGTTGATTTTGGAAAATAGCTTTTAAAACTTGAATCGAGACTCGTTCCCTTCTGTCAAAAAATTGACGAAAAAAGAATAAATGCAAAATATAAAAAGACAACTTGATTGATACGGACGAGCAAATAGAATTGAACGCGGTAGAACGGACGTGCACTTTAGCACAAAATAGTGTCGGTGCAAGCTACATGTATAACCTTTCCATTGGACTGTTGGCGCATCAACGCTAATCATATTTTCCTACAGTCTGTAAAACACGCAGTACACGTGAAGCATTTACTAGTATATTGCAATTTCTCTCATGTCTGCATCCATCAGAGCTCCAATTACCAACGTCCTACGCACCCCTGACGTCATTACCTTTTCCGACACATAATTTATATTTGTTCTTTTTTGTATTTTATTCACTATTCTGTAGCATTCATGTTTTTTGTTCCATCCTCAATGTTGTGTGCAGCTCAGGACGACAAAACGAACGAGAGAAACGACATGACACACTCTGCGTGCATTGTTCACCCGATGTATTTAGAATTTTTATTTTTTTTATTTTTTATATTATGTCGACGAAGACAATACATGGGAAAATATGCATTCACAAAGAAAATGTATATTATTTTATGTCAGCTACGAATTTTCCCAACTATTTGTTAGAACGAGACAAAAGTTACAAACTACACGTATGTATATTTAAACGAATTTACTGGAGACATGAAAATGTTGAGTTTTGTTATTCGTAACAGAAGATTTTTATAAAGAGTAAATATAACAATGCATATTTAATTTGCAACTACATGCGCTTTTTATGTTTTTCATATTCTCTTTTACGTATCAAGATTAACAAACAATTTGTTTTTTCCCAATGATTTTGCACTAAGTTTCCTTATGTATACGCTGACATGAATCAATTTCTTATTAAATTTTTCATCAGCCATGAGATCGTTGGCACTTGAGCAGCCCTGAATATTTTGGTGCCTGTACAAACATAGATCACAAGTGAATATCCTATCGAGCATACAAGAAACTACAACATCGTACTTTATAGCACACAAACGTGTTTCAAGTCCGTTTTACATTTCAAAGCAGTAATCCATTTTTTAAAAGCAAGTTTTCAATCAATTCCGGGTCAGAAGAGATGGTGTGATTGCCCCTTAATAATTTAGTGACCGCCAAACAGACACACGTCGAGAGATGCTGGAATCAGATCTCTATATTCAGAACATCACACGTTTAATCGTATTTCATAATATATTTATAAATCAGTTGGCGAAAAAAACTTTGGAAACTATTCTTTCGTTTTAAGGGACTAGGTCTGGTTGAAATATAAAGAAAAAAAAACACCTATTTGTAAATTTTTGTTTCTGTTATGGAAACGATGTAACGAATTATTTTACGAAGTATACTTTGACGAGTATTTCACGATTTTTTCAAAGCAACATGTATTAAAATAATAAAGTCTCGATAATACTGAGCAAGGAAACGCTTTTGTTCGTAGTTTTTACTTCAGATGTCCACCATTTTTTGGTTTTTGTTTCGTTGTTGATATTTTGACAAATCCTTTATTACAAAACTGCGTTTGTTGTGATAGCTTATAGATTTTTTCGACTTTTTAATTTTAAACAAACTAAATCCAAAAAATCTTGGTGACGATCAAAGCATTTTTTCTATTAAATTTTATTCCAAAAAAATTATGGAACATTCCTTAAACTAGATGTGACAAAATATGTTATCAACCGATAAATATGGAAATATAATATTGAAGAAAAAATGAATTGAAAATGGACTGCTTTTATCGGATTCCAAGCACGCCTAAGCCCTTAAGTAAAAAATTACAGGACGAAAGCTCATGATTCAAAATAAATATGAGGCTTTTACCATTTCAGAATATTATTTTTCACGGAAATGTAAAAGATTTATATTTTGTCGAAATTGAAATACATCGTAAAAATCGTAAAAACGATGAAAACGTTTTCAGCACTTTTCAGTGTTTAATTTTTTAAATAATAAACCAAATAGTATACACAGGTTTGAAATTCGTGAGTTTAGAATTTATACCGAAGCTTGTAATTCACAAAAGTATTCGCGTGTGGCGAAAACGTAAAGTTTCTTTGTTGCCCATCAGTTGCGTTTGGCCGATATAGAATTCTCTCGCGAGACCTGTATATCTTTGTTATTAAAGCTCTTATATGGTGTCTCTGTGGAAGAAAGCCATATGAGGATAGTGTCGCAAAAAGTAGTCCGAGGAAAACTTGCTCAGACGGTGGGTGTGAGAAAATCGCACTTCCAATACCGTCAAATCGTAAATACAGTACGTTTCAAAATTGCTTCAAAATTTAACGATGTTTTGAAGTTTCCATCGAATTTTTATAGAAACTTTACAAATTTTCCGACTCAAGGTCGTATTCTTGTGATAGAATCATTTTGTGAAGTGATCTGCTGGATAGAATATGGACTTAAAACTTTTCGAGTTTTTCTCATTCCGTACTCGTGTTTATCCATGGTTCCAAAACACATGAAAATAAGCAGAACAAAAATGACGATAAAATAACCCGATAGTTTTGTACAATTTAGTAAAACTCTGCGCGTGAAAAAAAACTTCTGGACGGGCACCAAAATTTCGAACCTTTTGTACATGCACCAAAAACGAAAAATAAATCTAAACATAACAATTGTTTCTACTTAATTCTAAACTGTACCTCGACTAAATTTCAACACAATCGGCTGTAGTTATTGAGATATCGCGGTCACTAATTCAAAAAGCATAATTTCGAAAACAAATTTTAGAAGTTTATCATTTTTTCTATTCCTTGAAACAAAGTGTACCATTGAAAAAAATTCTTTTTTGTAGCTAAACAAACACTTCGAAAGTGTCATTCAAAAATAAGAAAATAAAATATGAAGAAAGACTGCAAGAGACGTAATCGATAACTGGAAGTACGACGAACAAGTTTGCCTCTTATATATAATCTATAATAGGATTGTGGAATGACAGGAAATTTTACATGTCTATGAGAAAAAATGGAAAGGAGACGTGAAGTGTAGAGGAGATTGCCCGCTGTGAGCAAAGTTGGAACATAAACTCTTGGCATGGTTGCCAAATAAATATATTCTAACGGTATACGTTATATACATGCTTCATGTGCATCACATAAAACATGAACCTCTGTTTTGACACTTTTCGTATTCTTCCAAACATCGATCCCTGGCTCATATAGTCCTGCATCAGAAAAGGCGTGTTGTAAACAAAAAAGCTCTGCCAGATATTAAATAATCTCGATAGCAGGACAATTTGAATTTTATTTGTCAGCAAATTGAATGAACAAACGACGTGAATTCGAATAATGTAATTAAAATTTGATTAATAACCGTTGAATAATTGGCTGGACCAATTTAGTGGAGTATAACAAATTTTCGCGTACAGCCCAGTTGGCGCTTTCGGTCAGAAATGTGGAGCCATTTTTCAAACCAAGAGTCGGTTTCACCTCCTTCCAGCGAGATAGAATTTCATACAACACACAGACACACAGACACAAACACACGATTACAATACACGTATTTTCATAGCGACTGATTAATCATCTCCGTGATCGCCTATTAGAAGTCCCGAGCCCGGCGTGTTTTGTCTCTGTTACGTAATACGTCAAACATTTTCACGTTCGACTTTTAGCCTTGGCCGCTAAAATGCATGGCTGCCAAAGCAAAAAGCCACGTGAAAAACTACTGTATCGTGTCATACGTCAAAGACTGTAGACAGAAAAATATATACGCGAAAAAAAAATCAATGAAAAAAAAGAAAAAAACTTCATGGCCGCCCACTGTTATATCAGAACGAAGAAAGAGTTGATTCGAAACAAAAGAAAAATCGTTACAATTTCCCACATAGTGCCCCCTGTTTTGAATCATTAAAATAATCCAGAGCACAAAGTTTGCTGATCCCAGGGAAACGCGTAATTCCTGGATTAGTTGGCAGTGAGGGCAGTCGGGAATTCAAAATGTCATTTGAAAAGGAACAAATTGACTTTCATTGTATGAAGGCTCAAGTAAATCCGTACATATAAATCAAGGAATAAACTGAGACTGACCTGTCACGTTTCTACGTCTCAAGCACTCTCGTGACTTTGTCAAGAGAATAAACTTTTTGCTCGAACATCACTCAAGTATAATACACGGTTGGAACGAGCTACACCTCGAGGAATGCTTCAAAAGTGTTGAAGGATTCATCAGCTTTCGAAATCTCAGCCGCAGCGCTATCCATCATCTAACACATATGTAACAACCACCATGCTCAGTGTTGCCAACGTTTAATGAACGTTTAACCAACGAACTTGAACTCAAAGCTTCAGAAGATTGGTAAAAAAATCGGCCACATCGATGTACGAGAATCAGGAGAGAAGATAAAGGAAAAAAAAACCTGAAGGATATGCGTCAAATTATCATCGATTTTGCATTAAGCATAAAGTTCTTCGACTGACCTGAACAGCATTTAAGAAAAAAACGGACGATGACAGACATTTCTGCGTCTCTGGTATAAAAAAAAACATGTTAATAATCAGCCAATTCCCATGAAATAGACATTAACGTCATTGAAATATAATTTTTTTGCATCTAATAATACCGAACCTTTTGATTTATTAATTCGGATTGCAAAAATTGTCCATTTTTTTTGCCCCTTCTTGTCTAAATAGATGACTCGAAAAAAGTTCTGCACTGAGGGAATCAGCAGAAAACGATGTTGGGAGTTACAAGAATAAGGCAATTGAGAACCGATGGGAATACTCTACGTTGAATTATTCCAACAATGCTAACTTTAATAACGTCAATCTACCCTTTAATTCCACGTCGAATTTACGTGGTTATAGATGTAGGTTAATAGTAGTGAGTATATATGAAAGAGATTTGCTGTACTGTTGAGGGATTTCCTCATGCTCGACGTTCGTCAATTTTGCATGAGCTGTATCTAATTTAGAGAACTAATATTCCATTCGGAATTGTAAATTTCTCACATTTGGAAGGATACAAGAACACATGCAATGTAGTGCTTCAAGCAAAATATGGAAAATCATTACAATAAAATTTATAAATAAAAGACTTCTTTGGACAATGAACAACACGAACATTCCCAATCAGTTTTTAAACAATGGTCAATTGGTTAACTTTCATACAATTGAAAATTATTCCATTGAGTAAAAGCAAATTTGCATCACTAAGGCGTTAAACAACGAACCAGTAGTTATGGTAGCGTGATTGGTGTGTGGCTTCAAAATCACCGAAATTAAACAGTCTCAGAGAGATCAATACTTAGTTAGGTGACCGCTTAGCTATTCATCAGCTCATGTGTTAATCGCTGAGCAAGTGGCAGTTTTTCTTAGTTTTTGAGGGTGCTAATCAAGTGAAATTGAATGTTAATTGTTGTGGTAATAAATGTTCGCCAGTATCGATCCTGGTTTATCACATTTTTCCTTCACCCTCGTACAAATGCGATGCAGCAGTGCATTAAGCAAGAGTGGCTTTCGGCAACACTCTGGAAGGTCTCACAGGAATAGGAATACAAACTGTAAAGTAGGTACAAAATTGGGGTTTGAATGATGGAATGGATTCATTAAAAAATGAATTCGACGCTTCTTACGAAAAGTAGCACGTTTACATGTTATTGAGCGTGCTACTTTTTGTAAGAAGCGTCGAAACAATGTCAAACCATAAAAATTAATTTTCTGATGATAAGTGATATGAAGTAAGCTCAATAAAAAGTTCTAATAAAAATGATAAAACTACAATTCAATTAAAAATTCTAGAAAAACTACAACGAATTCAAAAGCACACATTAATAATTCGCAAGTAATAATCAAAGTACAGTACTTCGCAATGATGGGTAGTTCTCCTTCAAGTTTTGTTATGCAATCCGGTGTTGAGTATTCATGAAACTATACACACTAAAATTACATATATATATATATATATACTGTATGCATGAACAAAAAGATTTGTTCAAAGTTTATTTCCCATCCAGGTGAGCCAGAAGCTCGAGGTAGCTGGTTAGAGGACTATTGTGGGGCAGGGTTTAGTTAGCGTACTTGTAGATCGTCAAGCGAGTGGTCTCAGTGGAGGACGAGGTCTCGGGAGAGGCTAGCGGCCAGGAAACCCTGGTGCACCTTGCACTCACCCAACAGCAAACTAGCCAGCGTCGAGCTACTACTGAAAGCGATGGCTAGCGAAGCGGAGCCAAACCGTTTCGCATGTAACCATGGAAGAAGAAGAAGAAGAAGAAAGAGAGAAGCAAAGCAGAGAGGGTGGGAAAGAGAAGTTTGTTATCCAACTTGGCTGGACGAAAGAGTACACAGAGTTAAAACCATAGAATTGGGTACAACATCACTCTTCGTGACCAGCCAACGACAACGTGAGTAGTAATATAGATGACGCACGATGCACGTAAGAATGAGAAGGGGAGGAAGTGAAAAAGGAGAACAGACATACGTCGTGCTTGAGCGACCGAGTCTAGTTGAGTCGAGACCGTATAAAAACGACTACGAAGACTTGAGGACAAGACGAGAGAGATGCGAGAGGATTCTTGCAGCTTGATTCGTTACATGGCAGACGGTCATTCATGCCAACATTAGTGCGAGGTGTGCGTACTCGAAGCGATCCAGCCAAACTCATTTCACCGAAATCTTTCGCTACATCTGTTCTCTAACATCCGCATGCTGTTGCACACACGGCCATCTTATAAATTTGACCTCTTTTTGTACATTAATCGTACATTTAATTCTTTTTCTTTAATTCTTTATCTAGTACATCTATAAAAACATTTGTTGAGAGTATAGCGTATTGTTTGAAATACCAGTTTGATTTTAAGAAACCTGCATTACAGGACATAGGAAAAAAAAATTGCGAGAAAATGTTGTAGACAACTATCACGTTTTAGTAATTGCTCAAAAATTTGATTCTTTGCTAAAAATTGGTTCGATCAGAAAATAACTGAATAGGGCATTTGACTTAGGGTCCAGGTAAATTGGAGAATGATTAAAATGAAAATTCCGTTCTTCTGTAAATCAGTTCTTCCTAACCTTTCATTTGTTGAGTAGTCATATTAACTCTGAGTTTTTGAGATTGGAGCCGGAATAGTGCTGATAGTTTTTAAGAATTTGAGGTATTCCGAATACTTCAATATTAAATCAATGTTATTCCGCACATTCCTAAATGGCCTAAATTATGCCGCACATGCATAAAATGGAAAAAATGTAAAAAAAACTGGTAGAAAGGACTTCGTAATAATACGCCGAGCGAAGTTGTGGGAACAGGTAAGAATACGTGGAGTATTAAATATCAAATATCTTTGCTTCACACAGAATATATGCATATATGTATATATCGAAAGATATATACACACTTACACGTGAATGCTCTCAGTACCCTAGATTGTTATTGTTATGCAAATGATCGAATAAATCTCATGTTTGGAATCGAAATCACGTTCCGTACGTGATCAAACAAATGCGCGAGTGCGTATTGCATTTACTATGCATCACAGTCATTCATGCAGTATTTCCATGCAGTCCTCACTACCACCACGCCCGTTTATCCGGTCTGAACTTCGTCTCTTATTCTATCATCCTCTATATCTCTCTGTTTTTCTCGCCTCAAATTCACCAAGACCGTGCAAGTAAATCGAGCGGACTCTTACTCGCTTGCGCTATTTCTAGTCACATGTTGAACTCTCGAGCCTCTCATCGTCTAAGATTGTACGAAACTATATTTACGAACTTTCGGAAACCGAGACCGGTCCTGACCTGAGAATAAGAATTTAACGGAATTGAATTTTGTACCCAAATAACTTAAATTAATTGTTTAGAAGATGATTGATGCATTATCAAGAAAATTTCGGTCTTGTTATCTTCACAATGAATTCGAAATCGATGTTTTTCATATTTGGAAGTAAATTTCCTGTAAATACATTTTGTATACGAAATCGAGTGGTGGGGATGCGGTCGATTTATGGCTTTGGCGATCTCCCAGCTCGGGCGATTGTGGGCGATTTCAGTACTCGGATGGGTGACTGTTTCTTCTATCTACAAACCCCAGAACGTAAAAACCTCAAATATTGTTGAGTACTCAATTTATGTCGCTTCTAATCACTCATTCTTCTCCCACATTCCTGTAGAATTCCTATAAAATTTGAAAATTTCATCTTAATCATGCAACTAAAAATTGAGTAAAAATATAGAAATCAGTACATTCGTGCAATTGCGGTGGATTACTGTATCAGTACAGAGTGGGTGTGGGTTTCACAAGGAGCACATGACTTCAGTAAAGTGCGGGAAAAGTAATAAAAAGTGTAGCAAAATACGTTTGACAAAATTTCGCGAGTCCTTGATCATATCTATATGAATATCCGAGCGTTGAAGTACTTTCATCAAATCCAAAAAGATAAATCCTTTTGAGCGATAATCATATATTAATCCAGTTTTTCCAGTAGTTGTTTTTGATGGTGGTGTTTAACGTGAGACATGAGATGAAAAAAGTGAGTCAGACGAATGACGTACGTGGCTTATGTAGGAAGCGGTTGCTCAGAGCGGTTTTATAATGTACGCATATGAAAAGATTTCTCCTTCCCTTTCTCTCGCTCTTCGTCTTTCTGTCTTTCACTCTTTATCACATGTACAATCTTTCTCTCACGATGAATACCTTAACGGTGGCAAAACTTGGTATCATTGGGCGATCAACATCCAAGGGAAGAGTGCGCAAGCTATATAAACCGAGAACCCTCCTGCTCACGTTCTGCCTTACGAAGAGGCTTGTAAGTTGAAAGGATGAGGATTGAGCACGGTTTATAAACATCAGGGACAGAGATTGGCTCCATTTCTATTTCTGCTGCTCAAAGAGGGTGCGATACCGAGAGTGGGCACATAAAATCAAATGGATGCATCAAACGTCATGCGTGTACGTACAAGTTGATGTAAATAACACGTTCCTATGTATCAGTATTTTATACCCGAAGTTCTGTATATACAATCACCATCATGGGTGTATATTGAGAGAGATGTGCGGGCGTGACAAGGTCGGTAAGGGTTGGAAGGCTGAACGTTTTGCCCTTTGTGTACGTGTAAATCTAACACAACAATCTGACACAAGGTGGCCCGCACGTATAACAGCAGAGGGTTGTTGCAGGATATATCGTTGCTATTTATTTTCAAGAAGACCTTGAACCAATATTCTTTCTTTAATACTCTCCTTTACTACACTTCCTGTCTCTCTTCCATGTTCTAGAATTTCATTAGAATCTTTCCTGTTTTTTTTTTTTTTCAATTTCATTTATTCGTTCAGATTTTATCATGATTTTTTTCTCCTCTACATTTCGGTATTAATGCATAAAATATGTTTGTATGAATGTGTGTGGGTCCATCAACAAGGGATTAGCCTTGAAGCAAAAAAAAAAAGCTGCTTTTTGCAAACGTGTCATCCATTAAAATCTCACGATGCTCACCCTTGAATTCATCATTTCAAAGGCTGTTTCCCCATCAGAAGGAAATTTATCCATTTCTTACTAAGTGGCCATGATTCAAATGAATTTCAAATTTCTTATCGTTTACACGTAAAAACCATGACCAGGAAGTATCCAGAACGAAAATTCAATTAAAACTATACCTTCCATTTGTTGAGTTAGAAATTATCATCAGAACTGCTAATTTTCTATTTTTTTATGTTGTCGATGAACTTACTAGGATAATAATATGTTTTGACATATTTCCTCAGTTCCAATATCCGAAAATATTCGAATATAACTTAAAAAAAAAGATGAATTCCGATGTATTGCAATTATAGACGCCGCGTCACTATTAAAAATCCAAAAATTGTAACAAACAGTTTAAAACAAACGTGGAGTTAAGTAGTAAAGTCTATATGAATTGTGGGCAGCTCTGTTTGAATTTGCTTGGGTTTGTTTGAATTGATTTTTCATATAGATATGCGAAGTGTACATAATGCAACCGATGCGTGTCATTGTTGCATGAAAATCATGGACCTTGGTCTGTCTCTGTCACCCCCTCCCCCCACTCTCTCTGTCTCTCCCTATTTTTCTCTCTTTTGCTGTGTATGTTCTCCTCTGTGTCGTTAGTGTGCGTTGCGGTTTGGAGGTCTCCGCGGCCGCGACTCGAAAGCACAGCTTTACGAGGTCATCACGAGAACGTGTGAGAGTTTCTATGACGCGCTTTTCGCGGCGAGCTAGCCAAGCTGCACACAGCCAGTTATCACAGCGTTGCGGTCTATGCGGTGCTTGACCGCTATCCCGCCAAGTAGTAACAGCGTGTGTTCGACAGCCTGGACACACGACGTCGACTTTGCCGGAAATATTTGTGTGTAACATTCACGTGTGTGTAAATTTCGAGGTTACTAGTATCGGAAAGTGAAGACATTTCGGAGAACGGTAGCCAGGGAATATTATAAATCAAAATTCGTAGTTTTAAGATATTAGTCTCGCCAAAATTACGTTCGAAAGTTAACTCTCCGGTTCATTTTTGAAATCTTGCATATAACTTATTAAATAATCTAATGCCATTGGTCGTTAAATCTCCTAGAAATGTAAAAATACATTATTTTTCGGGAAAAATGTCTAATATGACGTTCTCTGAAACTGAATGGTCAAAAATTCATCTGTTATTTAAAAAAAAAAAAAAAAAATAGTTATTCTTATATAATTAGGACAAGACAGACAGACAAAAAAATAATTTTTTGAAAATTCTCAAAATAAGACGAGATTTTATTTCAAGACATTTATATTCTGACTTTTGAACGCATGGTCCGAGTCGACATCTACTCCATGATTGTCTCCGTCATGAAATCATTTTAGTAGAGATAACGAAACTCAGCACCACATGAATCTTTTAGTTTCTTTTAATAACGTGGAAAGTCGCGAGACATTTAATTTCATGGAAGTTGAATTGAGGAAAAACCCATTTGAAAAGCAGAGAAGGAGAAAATTGGCAAAAATCTCATTTCTCCGCAAATCGCCTCAGGTCGTGATCGAATCTAATCAAATATCATATCGTTATAAAATATTTTTTGATTACAAAAGTAAAAAAAAAATTATAGTCTTGCAGAACTAACCTGCAGGCGTGACATTAATATTGTTTTTTTTTTTTAATTCTTGTCTTTGTATCTTTACGTTCGCTCTTTCATTCCGTTCCATTGATACTTTGGGTTCTAAATTTTGAATTGCGATTAACAACGACAGCAAATCTTTCCACAACCAAATTCCTATCGCGACCTTTAATTTTCCACGTCCCCTGACCGACTAGCTGCAACAGCATTTCAGCATCTCGTCCACGAGCAGTTCGTGCTTCGATATATATTGTATCGTTAATTCGATCTCACTGGAAAACTCGATAACCATCCACTACGCGCATGTAATATTCAGCATGGCAAGCAGCTAGAAAATTCGATTATTTCATTAGATATACGGGTGATCCGATTAATAATTTGATAAACGTCATCGAATGTTATCTCCGAAACGGAGTCAATTTATATTACTGCTAAAGCTTCACTGCCAATAATTTTGGAATAATAAGAGCCAAAATTTGCTTTTAGATCAAATTGGTAGCCTAATGTAATTATAGTCTAATTTCACGAGCATTCACTACGTTATATAACGAGCTGTGTAAAATAATTTGAGATTCTTTGACTTCTTATGAATGAGTTATTTCAAATGGAACCTTCACGATTATAGACTATTAAAAAACTCAATGAACAAATCGATTGAGAAACTAAAATGATTTCAAGTTCTGGTCAACTCGAATTCTCGTACTCAAATAGCATTGATTCACTAATTTGAATACATCAGCTTTTTAGTTAAAGCCTATAGAACATTTGTTGATTAAATTTCAAAAAAATCGGACCAAAGATTCTAGTAGATTAAAAAAGATCATGTGTCTCGGTGAGGACTACAGAGAACGTTACAAAATTCGTTGAAGCTTAATCGTGATCGCGTCATAATTGAGCAAACGTGTAAAAGAGAAAGCATTATCTGGTAAGCTTCCTGTGGAGTAATAAATTATTCTCGTAATTCGTTGTTTGCTGAATTCACGAGAAAACCAAATAAAATGGTTAAGAAAATCTTTTTTAAAATTGAATCATTGCAGGATAAAAGTAAATCCAATTCAAGTACAGAGGTAATTTACGTAGCACTATTTGATTTTTTTTTTGGTTTGTTTCTATTACGAATGAAATGCAAGTCGATTCAGATGGACGATTTATAACTGGAGCAGATTAAATGAAATACTTTCGAAATGAAGTGTCAGTGTGCGTTCGTTATACTGAATGTATGAGTGTTTATACATATACAACAACAACAAAACTATACGAATATACAAACTCTTGTTCATCTACATATATTTTTTAAATCCCCACGAAAGAGTGCAGGAGACTCTGCGATTCACGGAGATTAATGAGCGTAGGTGGGTCCCTCGTTTCATCGAGGTGAATAAAACGCGAATCCATTCGATAAGGATCGTCGCGGCTATATACAAGTGGCACAGCCACACATATTTATATATATATATATGTGAAAATACATCTACGAACCAGAGAGTTTCTCGCAACGTGTCATTAATTATGGACCGTCAAGAGCATAAAAAAAAGAACAAGTATCTTCCTCTGCACCAATGTGCGCGATTCCATTATATCTTTTCTAGAAGAGTAATTGAATTTTCCTGAGTGAAAACGCACACACAGAATGATACACAAACCTGTACAGAAACTCGATATTTCGAGCAGTAAATACATTCTGCCTGAAGAGTTTCTTTATCTCTTCATATAGCCAATTTATACTCAATCATAAGAACAATTGTCAGATAAAATATTATCAATTAAAAAAGTAATATAAACAGCTGGAGGCTGCAAATGGATCAAGATAAGTTCAATCGTTCACTATTAATCTGTTCATTCACATGCAGATTAATGCTTTTGATGATAACATTAATTTGCCTCTTGGACAGAAAAGACAGTTTTTAATTTAGAAAAACGACCATCTTCTTTTGTTGTGAAGTGAAATAATGATCGGATACTGCACTATTGGCAGCAAATTTTCAAACCGAAAGCGGCTGTATCATTTTTGCACTGGTAATACGTCGTAAAAGGCGGAGTTGTTTGGTCCAGTGGACCAAGACACGACTCGTTTTAATCGTTCATATCCGCCAACGAATGTAAACATCACTGGAAGAATGATCGAAAAAAACTCAAATGTCTTTTTCCACTGAACTGTTGAATGGAGAACTTGATCAACATCTGTTCGTTATGTACAATTCAATTTAACAACAAAATAGAAAGCAAATAATCCTGCCATTGTAATTATTCGTGCCAACGACAAATATCTTACACGAACAAATTCACTGATATATGTTTTAAAAAAATCGATTAACCGGTTCTAGTAGATTGAAAAACATCTTTTTTTGGGTCCACAGATATCTGTATGTATGATCTGTATAATTGTGCATGGAGATAATTAGAATTCTAACATAAACTTTAAAAGTTCAAACGAGAAACTTCATTGTATGTGAAATTTTATATTGTGCACAGTAAAAACTATCCAAACTAAAGATCGTTTTCCATTCGGTTCTGTAATTTTTTCATTTTAATTTCTTCCGTGTGTATAAATGGGATTTAAATTTATGTAATGTAGTGAATACACCACACGCAGGTGCACAAATATATACATTTATATGTATCGTGGTATGAATGTACTTTACGTAATTCTCTTTCTCAACGTAAACAAGTATAGATGGACACGTTTTCCTCTTTAGAAGCCACTAGAGCGATGGATAATTGTTCGCTGTGATCCTTTCAACAACTAACATTGTTTGCAATCTCTGCGCGTTTCGTAACGGTAAACTTATAAACTGTTCTAAATATACGTTTTTTTTTTTTGTAGTGATTTCGAATTATTTTTTTTTATTATTTGTCACGTTGCTGTTGCCAAGTCTTTACAAAGCGGCAAATGCCTCCTCCTCCCCCCCCCCCCCCCCAACTCCATTCTGTCGATGACATTCTTTTCCAGGGGTGGCAATAAAATTCCACCATTTTCTCTCTTACTTCTCACTTGGAAATGTCTCGTGGCAAACGACACTTTGCTCGAATTATAACGCTACATATTTATGAAGGAAGAGAGTCGAGCTTTGCTCTGTTGCTTTTCGAATACTGTTCTGCTCGACAAAAAAATTGTCACCGACGCGATGAAACGAAAAATATATTTCTTCTCTCATGTATACATAAAGTATATATGAATGAAAATAAGCATATTACATATTATTTCAAGAGGCGTCTGTATTTTAAAAGAGAAAAATATGAAGAAAAAAAAATCGAAGAAAAAAAAATTTCGAAGTTCTTTTGAACAAATGAACGAGTTCACCGCAAGTTTTGTATCCGCATAAACGAATTTCGAAGATTATTAATTATGCGACTTTCTGCGAAAACACTCGACGATCAAGCCACCTGGGAAAAACATTGCCTGTCCCATTACTTCCTTCGTTTTACGACGACCAATGAAAAAGTTTCTTTTTATGACGAAACTATTGGAAAGGTTCACTGGGGATCGACTTGTATTCCATATTCTTCGACACTGTATAGGAGGAACCAAAAAAAACAAGGAAACCGCATGAACTCTAGACCCTTGAAATCTATTTTCTCGAACATAAATTCTACAACGGGCTCAAAAACGACCCCAGTCTTCTCTTTAGCATAAAACGTTCCTAGTATAAGACGATCAGTACTACTTATACACCATTCTAATTTTTATTATGAAACATGCTTTTCACTTTGTATTATTCCTTTTTTTCGAGTACCACTTCATTTATGTAGCAATGAAATCCCATATTTTCGTAATCCAAGTGCAAAGAAGTATTTTTCAGTAGGTCTACTAACTTTCGACTTACCCAGGTATTTAAAAACCTTCATCAACGATATTACTTAATGAAGTCGTTAACGTATATCTATACAGATTTTAAAATATTATGTAAAATTGTCGGACGAGATAATTCAGGCAACAGTAGCTTTAAAGAGAGTGCTCGTCCACGCTTTTCATACTTTACGCCTCTCTGTGAAAAAAAAAGAACAAGTAAATATAGAAAAAGAATAAGAGGAAACGGACGAGAGTGAAACGAGCTAACCAACGAAACGGGAAGCTCAAGCGAGATTTGAAATTTCCTTCGCCTCTTTAATTCGATGCAGCATGAGAAAGGAAGAAGCAGAAAAAACATGCAGGTTCTGAAAAGTTACTCTCGCAAATACACCACCCAGAAAATGCTGTAACGTATTGGCATTCATAATAATGAGAAGAAAAAACGAGAATAAAAAAGTGGCCGTTCGAAGTGACGGGGATACATTTTTACGTTTTTGAAAGCTCACGGCTTACCACCCGTTGATGCCATTAACTATATGAATGCGCCCACATTTCCTGCTCTCCAATGTTTCGGATCAGTCATGATAAAAAACTCCAACTCGGACTGAAAAAATCACAGAAAAGAAAATCACTCTGCAGCGATGTGCGCAGTTTTTCCAATTTGGTGTTAACGATTCTAGTCAGTTATGGCTAATGTATTTGTGAATTCGCGACGCGATAATACTTATAAGAGGATAATGAAAAATATATTTTTCGAGTGTTTTTTTTTTTTTACAAAGTTCCCCCCTTTTACAGGTTACTATGTGCGTTCGTAAAAGTTGATATACATGACAGTATAGAACCCAGGCGCCATGGTATCGTAGTAATTCCAATAGAATTTTTCTTTCCAGTTTGCACTTAATCCGCGATTAGCGAATTCGAAAGAATGTTATTGTGGCAACAGGAAGAAATTCTGATCGAGAATATTCAAATTTGTACCTTATACGGTACAAAATAACACTTTGGAATAATACTCAAAGCCATGAAAGCTCATCGGGATAAAGAGATTTATATACATAATATATATATATTTATCTATAACACAACGTTAGCGGAAAATGGAACCGTGGAGTGTTCAGGCTTTGGCTACGATCGAAGTGCACAGCCGACAGAGGAAACCACGCCCCGTTGCACTAATTGCTAATTAATCGAGTCACGGACACGGGAAGTGGATCTTATTATGGAAGAAGTTCAACTAATATTTCGTCAGGTCAATATTGATACATGAACATGCATTACAAATCCCATGAAAAATAGGTTTGTCATCGTAACATTAAAGACTTTTTAAACTATATGATAAAAGGATTGTCCATTAGTTAAGTGAGCCGTACATTCAATTAGCTTATTCGCTCAATTGATCCGATGCCGAATTAACGATTCGAAACGAATTTACGTAAAATACATTTACTGAATCGGTATAATCTCTATCACTTTTCGCTCCAGAGAATTGGCCGAACTTCACGGGAGCTTGAACGCATTAATTATACTGCCTCACTCTCATCCACTCACTCGCCATCTCCCTACCTCTCTCTTTCTCTCTTTTTCATTCTCTCTTGGACTTTAATTTCGAGGTTGGAGCGGAAGTCCCCGTGAGATAATTAAAGCATGCTATGACCAAGCATAAAACCTGATATATATATAATAAATATATACCAACGATGTCTTAGATTTCCAAGTCGCAGCCTGTTACGTCTCACGCTTTTTTTCATGGTATTGAAGTTTATATTTTTTGTATAGAACGAAATTTCATGCATTCATATTTTCCTCCATTTCTTATTGACCTTATACTATTTACTTTTTGTGTATATTTGAAATTGAACCTGATAATGAACGTTGTATTCAAGCTCATTTTTCTTGTACTTTTCATGATTGAATTACTGTTACAACAACAATCACCGGATTTTTAAGTTCCAAAAGGTGCCTAGAGTTATTCCTAAAGGTGAAAAAAGTAAACAGTTTTTATTTGTTAACTATGTAACATGGTCGAAAAACCTTCGAGTATCAGATTTCGAATTAACTCTACGCAAGGAAAAATCTATGGCCCAAAAGACATTGAATCATTCAAATCGTTACCAATAGATGTCAAAAGATTTTCCTTACGAAATATAGATGTTATCTAAAATTCATTGCATGATAAATTTTTCCATCGCCACGAAATTGACCTCAATTATAAAAATTGTTTGTACAAAAAATGCTGCAAAAAAAATCTGTTCCGTGCGCGTTTCAACAGTACTAGAAAAAAAAAACCAAGAAACGGTATAATTCCACGTGAAATAACAATCAATTCAAGACAATATGTTTTTGTCTATAGCCAAATTTTATTTGCACAAAACAATTTTGTTGAGTTAACCGCATTTCATCAAACGAATTTTCAGTTGCGAAGGGTTATTTTCGAGGTTGAAAAACAAAAGGGGAAAGAAAAAATTTGGGCAGCGCGCGAAAACATTTTAGAGTCGGGCATAAAACGGGGAAAACGGCTTTTCGCGTTGCTACTCTGCGGGAAAGCACTGTCGTAAAATCACATGTGGTTTCTGTGGCTGGCGGGATATATAACAATGTCGCACACATTCTCCCTTCGTGTATGTGTTCGTACACATATCCATGCATTAAAATATAAATGTAGGCATATATACATTGCCATAGTCAAGTAAAATATTCAGGCAGCAGAGTTGAGGCAGAAAAACGACTGGAGAAACGGAAATTAGCATGAAATTTTCTAACGCAATCACGTAAATGGGTCGCGTGCAATCGCTGTTGAAGAGAAGGAAAAAGAGTAGAAGAGAAAGAGAGGAAAAGGGTAGAAAAACCGAGAACTCAAAAGCCATACTCTAAAACTTCTTCAGTTATGACTCTCATCCTGAAGGTTGTGAAAAATTCAGGCCTTTGGAAATGCAAAAATAAAATAAACTCGAGAGCAGTATATTGAAAATGAAATCAAAGCCGAACACATATAGTTCGCGCACAAATATATGGAAAATAACCAGTCAAACAAAGTCAGAATATCGATAATTAGGAAAAAAAAAATAGACTTTCAAGCTTGTCAACAAATATAAACAAATATTCATCATGTTGAGTTTGAAATCGAAAATGATGATTAAATTCTGAAAATTTAGTATGTCACTGTATAAAATAATTCGAGAAGTCGTGTAAAAATTTCATGACGCTCAAGAAGCTCGTTAAAGCAAATTTACCATTTAAATTACTCATTTTCAGATATCGGATTTCGAACTCAACATCTTTGATCATCACATAAAGGATGGAAAGTAGGGAAGAATTTCGTGGGAAATTCATGACGAAGCGAATACTGTCCAGAATAATGCGAGCGTGCAGTTGATACATCGCTCTATTTTATTATCATTATTATTATTATTATTATTGTTTTTGTTGTTGTTGCTGTTTTTTCTTCTTTTCTTTCACGTTCGTGACCGCTTCGAGGTTACAGAGAATATCGGAAGAACGAAGAAAATCGAGGCAGTTTTTGATAAAGCAACAAAATTCATAGAATTAGATCAGAGCTAGGGAATTCGGAAGTGGGAACTTTGGACTGAAGGGATAATGGAAATATCGGAAATACATAACTATGTACCTCTACTTCGTATGTACCAGCGAAACACGAACTCCAGAATAGATATGTATATATACTCACGTATATGTCGCGGCTTCTGTTCGGAAATGAGCAATTGGTCACGGTCGTTAGTAAGTCAGTCAGAGTCTCGTGCACACGGAAAGGAGAGAGAGAAAACGAAACTGCTAAATCGCATGAACTTCTTCTCTGCATGTACACTTTTGAATTTTCAGTAATTTTTCCATAGACGAGACTCGGGCAATGCGGTTTACCTCAGCAAGTACTGTATTTTTGTTTATTTTAATGAACGCCGTGACATTAATTGTAATCGTATTTTCAAAAGAAATCGTTCATTTGATTTTATTTCATTCGAACCAAGAAAATTTTTATTGTGTCTAAGAACCAAAAGTTGATTGGGGATTTGCTCTCTCCACACATGGTTGTAGACCCATGGAAATATCATCAAGTAATAATATAATTAAACGTCGTATAAATAACAACACGAATATTATTTTTATTCAATTTCAAGATCGTTAAATTTGTTGAAATTTTTTTTTTTGTTATTAAGTGTCGAAAAATAGATTTTTGATAGATGAGAAATATAAAAATATTCAAATTAAAGAAAATCACCCATTAAAGTTCAATAATCCAGAAACAGGTATCACCGGAAAAATGCTGTGCAGCCGTGATTTTTCGATTGATCTATGCGAAATTTTTTTTTTTTTTTGATAGTTCATTAATATGTCTACGGAAAACCGCACACAGAATTCG
Organism: Campoletis raptor; assembly: GCA_948107755.1. Lineage (NCBI taxonomy): Eukaryota > Metazoa > Arthropoda > Insecta > Hymenoptera > Ichneumonidae > Campoletis > Campoletis raptor. Next base: position 18,761,272 of record OX403622.1, read on the forward strand.
TAAGCCGATTTTTTTTGCTCTTAAATGTCAAGTTGTTTTACGAAACCATGAACATTTCGTTATAATCAGAATGTTTGTTATTATCAAAAGACTAAAGAAGTCAAAAGAGGTAGAAGCCTCAGTATGAGAATATTTTCTATAAAAAATAAGACAGTAAAATTATTCAAACTGTCAATGAAATAAACTCACGAGAGTTCATTAAAAAAAAAAAAAAAAAAACGATATTTCGGTATGCTTGTTGTGCTTTTGTGCGCTTAACGACACAAATAACAAACGATAACAAACGACGAGACTAGCATATAATTTCTCGACTTTCCGACTCGAATTAAATATTGAAAATTAATCATTTCCACGATCGGAAATTCCTCCAATAAAGTAGGTAAATACACCAAATATTTTCATAACGATCGTGTATGTACATCGATAGAGGCGATGGTACATAGACATTTGTAGAGGTTTGATCACATGGGACGAGAGAGGGTGAGAAGGAGGAGGAAAACACGTGAATTTCACCGCACCTTGCCATCGCACCACCAAACTGTGCGCAATTTGCGAATTAATTTTCCAACTCTCGGCTCAACTCTCCAGGCTCATCAGCCGAATTCTATCCTCCCCCGCATTCCCTCGCGACCAGTTTGAATTATAATCAGTGTCAGAGACCCCGAGGGCACGCAGCGCGAGCGAGAGAAAGAGATTCTGACTATGAGTATATAAATCTCCTCTTCTCCTACGTACACTGCTTTTCATTATTAATGCACTATTTATTGTCGAAATTCACCTCGCAATGCTATTTTCACTTTCACAGAATGTTAAGTTTTTTTCAGGAGCTTCACACACGACTAACTTGACTAAAAAATATACACAGATGGATGTCCATGTATTTGTGTATTGTAGCAACATAATTGTTCGATACAAACTACCTGTTGAACGATATTATTGTTAATCTCTGGACAAAAAATAAGGATAGATCGTTACACTGGCGCCAGGATAATTAAAATCAAATAAATTACTGTTACACTTAGCCATGGAGCCGGCTCGCGAATTAAGCGCTGAGCAGAATGCAGTTTTTCTGAGTTCTAAGTTTCTGAGCCCTCTTGTAAATGCGATACTGTAGCTTGTTAGGAAAAAGTTTTTATAATTATTCGAATAAAAATTATGTCATCGACCTGAATTTTATAATCACTTTTATCCAACTAAAAGTACTCGCTCTGTAATGATTAAGCAAACGTCAAAGTCGTTTTGATATTTAAAAAATATGCGAATTAAAAAAAAAAAAACACTGTTAGCACTTTATCGATGTGTTTTGCTTATTTCAGTGCACCTGGAAACACGTTTTTTCGTTCGAAAACTTATCAATTTATTCGGCACTAGAATTGTTGTAATACTACGACAGCTTAGCGTGATGCCTTAAATTTTTTCAAATAGCTACAGAACAATTGTACAAATAATGTGTACAAATTTTATTAACTTGGTAGTATTTTTAATATACGTCGCAAACATCCTTAAAACTAATGACGATCCTTATCATTTTTATTCCAACTGAATAAGTTTAAATGTAATCGTTTATTTATGAATTGCGAAAACTAAATATTGTATTATCTTAGTGAATGTTATCACATTATTAAATGTGTTCTGGCAAATTTCGTAAAACACAGCAGAAATAATTGATAAAACATACCAAAAGAAATAAAATGTTGTTTCATTTAAATCGCCCACGGGGAAAAAGCTTCACGAGTAAAATAATTACATGGTCCAGGATCAAATGAAACACGTGACGAAAATGTGCCGACTGTTTCGCTTTTTAGTCGGGTAAAAACGTTGGCATTAATGAGTCTCATTTGTAAATTGTTAAAACGATTCAAGTGAATGTATTATAACTTCGAACTCGGTTCTCTGGACCGGAATGCTATATTTTGCATGTTTTAATTAAATTTTCCATTCGTAAAAAATACGATTCCCGGCTAATTGCTGTATAAAATTCGCCGCGTCAGAATTTTAAATATCGCGTACTTCTTTCAAGTTAATTTCGAAAAATTATAAGATGGAAAATCAATTGAAAGAAAGTTTGTCATCGAGGTTTTAATTGTCGAAATAGATCGAAAAATTATTGTCACTTTGTTATGAAAAATGACTACGTCAATTTTGTCCAAAAGTAAATTAATTAATTAATTATCTGTTGAAAAGTTCCGATGAATATTAAAAATTGCTGGGTCCCGATGATGCTAATTTAAGTTTCATATAAAAACAATCGCACGTAAAATGTGCGAATAAATATTCACCTCCACCCGAGTCGCGTATATTATAAAGGGAACGGATAATGCAATAAAGTTTTTATCAACAGAGTTCTATGGTCGAGTATTTTTATTTATTTTATTTTGCTGTAATGTGAAAACATTTGCTTACTATCTCATGAAAATAGTAAGCAAGTCAGAGTGTTGCAGACTCGCGAAACAACAAAGTTTTTTGGCGTGAAACGTCGGTAATTGCATGAATTCGCAGTGAGTTCTTGCGCTTAACGATGTTGGCTAAGTCATATTTAAAATCAACGAATTGGAAAAAACCTTTTTTTCAACCAAAGCGAACTATTGCGAGACGTCACAAATTAAAAGAGAAGAAAATAATGTAAAATATATATAAAAGCCAAGAATCTTGAAAGGCTAAAAGCAGAATCGACGGATTAATGGAAATGGCGATGAAAGACGAGATAAGAGATAAAAGAGATTTTCCAACATGAGAAACGGCTGGATTTTTTTTTTGTAGCTTTGTCTTAATCCTGCCACATTCAAGTCACATTCTGTGAGTAGTAATCCTCGTCTAAACCGACACGTCATAAATGAAGTTGCGCACAAGTTTTAATCTTGTGTTTAAAACGTCTGGTTATCATTAATTTTTTATACATTTATGAATCGTTGTTCAGGGTTATTGAGGGATTATTATGAGGGAGAATCTCACAGGATAATTAAAAGAATATATGATATTAAATGTTTGGAAAATGAAGTTTCTCCATTCTGTATCACAACTATTCGACCTTCAAAACAAAAGATCTTCACCGTTACCCTCGATAATAAAGAAATTGAAAATTATACTGTACGAGATACGCATTCACGGACACTACGAACAAGATTTTAATAAGTTGCACGTCTTTTGTTATTTGAATCTCAACATATATGTCAATCATGTTGTTACCGAATTAGTTTTTACGAAGCTCTGAAAATAATTGATGAAGAAAAAAATTGTAGCGAGAAAATAAAAATTCGTCAGCAATTTATTCGTATTTTCGTGCTATTTTATAACATCATAAAATGTAATCTTTAATAACTGTATTAAGGCAGACAATTCAAAAACATCATATAATTGACTTACAGACACATGGAATTATCATGCACTGTTAGTGTAAATAAATCATCAATTTCCGCCTCTTCGTTTGCTTGTTTCTGGTTAATGCTAGAATTATTTCGACACGTAATTGACAAGAGTCTGTAATTCAAAGCTAGTTTCGATGTTCGAGTAACGTATAACGATGGAAAATAGAAAGGAGCTTCTATCACGTAGCCTCAAGTTTCCTCGTGTGTGTATATATACTCGTAATTCTGTGACGAGCCCTTCGTATATAGGGTTTGATGAGAGAGAGAAAAAGCTATAGGAAGAGGGAGAGAGAAGGAGAGAGGAAGAAAGATCGACATAAACAGAAATGGAGAGAGAAAACGAGCTGAAGCTCACCAAATTTCAACGAAATCCGATATATCCCGGGTCCATCGTCACAGAGTACCATTCGCCGGTACAAACAAGCGAGAAAGAGTAGAATCGAGGATGCATATGTATGAGGCATTCTATCCCAGTACAACGTACGTGAAGCGCACTCACTACATTTTACCACAGACGTTTTATTCCGTTTTTAATACACTATAGTATAAAAGGACATATTTATTCAAATATTTTTCAATCCCAAGCTTCGTTTTCAATTAATCTTTATTTGAAAACTGTTATTCGGAAAAACATAAATTTCACGAGACCACACATTTTTTGTGAAAATCGTTCAAAACTGAATCCATGGGAAATGGGAAATATATATTTATAAATCACTGACAGCGATGGGTACGCGATTGGTGATTGACCATCGACCATTCCCCCAAGTTCAACAGCCTCGGGCGCGATTATTACTCGGTTGGGTGGCCGTTTCGTTAGCCAAGTAATGTCTGACACGTCAATCGCTTAGCAGGAGGCAGTTTTTCTACGTTTCTGGTAATTTTTACGAATTGAAGCTCGATAGAAATATAGCTGTCTATGTCAGTTTGGTTTTTCGAATGGTTTCTCTTGTCCTGCGTGCAAATGGGATACAGCAGTGGATTAACAAAGAGTGTCTACATGGGCAACACTCTGGAGGGTCACACAGGACCACGAACAAAAATGTAATGACAAAAACTCACTAAGTCATCCTCAGCGACGTTGAAAAATATATTTTTAAACCACTAATATATAAAATTATTCGCTGTGTTCAATTGTGTACATAAATGTTAACGTAATCGACTCCTGGACACGAAATTATTTTAAACTCTTTTGTTGGATATTTAATTCATTCTCCAAAGAAAATGAAAGCATTTTTTATACCAAACTGACTGAAAATAATCGTTTTTAATTTTGTTTTAATGAACAACTTGTAGTGCCAAAATAAGGAAATTCTGCTAAACTTCCACGATTAAATTGCAGGTAAACTGATGATCATAGGGAAAAACAGAATCGCAGAACAGACTTCATTTGAGGATTATTATTATTATTTTTTTTTACTTTGAGGAAAGGTCCTCGTATTTGACGTGAATTTCTAAGGTAACAATGAAAAGGTTGAATCCCAGAAGTCCTTATCGTGTGAAAAATCCATTTCGATTGTGGGACAGAAAAAAAAAGTTGGCTTCTCTTTTTCTGACTTTCATTCGCAATGGGCTTTAGTTTAAGGTCTCTCGAGATCTTCATAGTGCTTTGTTAACTCATGTTTCCCTAAATGTTACCTTCAAACTTTCTGACTCAAGCATCGATCCTTCACAATATGCCTTACATGCTAATTATTCGAACCAGGCCACGTAAGCGTATTCCAAAGTTTACTGTCAGCAATGTAACAATTTTGCATCTTCCTTTCTCCCTCTCTTCAAATCTTCGTACATTTGACAGAACCAACTAACATGAATATGAACAGAAATTTGTAAATTATTTCCATAGGGAATGTAGAGCAAAATGTGGGTCAATATATTTGATGAAACTTCTGCTATTGAAAATAGTAATAAAAACAATCGTTCAAATAAACTTATGAATCATCCGTGATTCTAAATTACGAAAAATTTACCAAAATAAAAAATCAATAGAAATATCACAAAAACAGTAGTGTATTTGTGAAAAACTCGATACATTAAACACTTGGAACTTAATTGTAAAATCGTTCGATGAATTGTCGTTTCCCAATAGTGCCTCGAATGAATTTTTAAAATAAAAGAAAATTCTGTAGAAAAACGATTCGGCGAGAATGTTATGTTAGCAAAAGTAGAGTGTAAAAGCGTTGTTTTTAATTAAACGATAAATTTTATATTAAACGTACATTCATAAAAATGTTAAGTTGGTGACGTTGGGGTGGAATGCCTTGTATATACATAGATCAAGAATACATTTGCTCGGGCTTTTAAAGTCGATATGTGTCTGCGGTTGATGCGCGTCAGATTCTGTCCGTACACGTGAGTTCCCAAAAGCTCTATATCCAAGACTGGAAATCTACCCTTTTACTGTATCTTGTATATGTATACAAATAAAGCTCATGTACTAGAAAACCGAGTTCCTGGCTGTCGAGAGACAATCGCAGTACCTCAAATTCGTGAATTTCATACAGCACGCATAGATACCAAAAAAAAGGTATAACAAAAAATAGCATGATATTGTACATCAAAGTAAAAGCTTTGAAACTATTATTTCGTCTCCTCTGCACAGCAAAACAGTAATGTTGCTGTAAATCCTCTTAACGGTTTACAATTTTCAACACAAATTTCAATAACAATCAACAAAAAACAATTACAATTCATTGTGAACTATTCAAAAAGAAATTCTAAATATAAATATTTCAAAAATACACTAAGGCCTGTAAAATTTCCTACGATACCATGACGTCAGAATTGCATAACGTCACATTCATCAACTTTAATGAACACGCATAGTTATTTTTCAAGAAGTTGAAAATTTATTTAAAAAACAGTACGCAACAGAATAAAACTTATGTTGTGATTTAGTGCAAATACAACATTTTGGACTAGCGAAATTATACCATACTTACTACCCACGTAAATGTATTACTACTGCTGGAAGAAAATAGTGTCCAAGCAAATAAACGTTTTCGAAATATTACAATGTAGTACGAAAACACTAGCTCGGAATTTAATTACGTGCCATAGTTATTTTCCAAACAATATAACGGCTGTTGGTTTATTTTCGCTCGAGAGTTCGAAATTTTATTCTGTTCCACTGTAATTTCTGATTGTGGACACAGTACTAATCGCATGAATGGTAGAATTCGTTTTCTATATGAATTTGTAATGTATGAAAAGTTGTTGATTTTATTTACAGAATGTGACATGCATCAAAATAGAAGCGAAAATAAATTTGATAATGTCTTTCAATAAAAAGCAGAATGGCAAAAGAAAGAAAATTGCAAATAATAATATTTGATTTGAAGGTCAATAAAAAATTACTATAATGGTGGTAAAAACGATTAAAATGGACAACATAGAATTTGAACTGACATAAAGAGACACTGATAATTCTGAATTTAGGGTCGATTTTTTTAAATTAACTCGAGGCATAATCGCCCACAATCCTAGAGTTTCGTTAGAAAAGGATTTTCATATTAAATAACATCTTTTGAAATTCCATTAGTGGGCAATCTCAGAGACATTAATGTAATTTTGTATCGCATGTAATTAAAACTCAAAGAATCATAACCATTGGGGCGTAGCAAAAAGTTTTGCTGCAATTAATGATACAGCTTTTGAATTTTGTTTCGCCACTTCTCTGGTTGCTTATACGACTAATATATACACAAAAACATAAAAATGTCTACAAGCACAAAAACACAGTAACATTTTCTATGTACATGTACTCGGAGCTTTCGCGAACCGCGTGAAATTTCATTAAAAGCAACATCGTCCGTATCACAATCGTTCGCTCGCGACCCCGCGTGACCATTCTGATTGCAAAAGTTTCTAAGTGAATTAAGTCGAGCGCCACGAGTCCCGACATCTTTTATACGCTCTGCTATACAAAACCTGCACGCAGTTCCTCTCGTGATACTGACCGATCACGATCTACCCCATGTCCCTTTTTTCTTTTTATTTTTATTCCTGTAACACAATGTTTAGCGTATTACTTTTAGCAGCTTGACATTTTTTATCGTTGCATCGAAAAGATTCATGATTGTGATACCGATTTCTGCAATATACGAAAATGCAATATTATTCTATCGTTATAAGCATCGTTCATCCATTTATTTTCGGAATTTACTTGTTCGATAACATCATTTAAACAATTATTAACGTTATTTATTTATTTTTATTTTTTATTGTTCCTGTGGATATCATTGCGGGTTTTTTCAACCCCAATAAATCACTGCGACCCGACTTTTTACCCCACTGCACTGTTGCTCTTCCTGTGAGAACTTCCAGAATGTTACCCACAGCCACTCTTTCCTAATGCACAAGGACCAAGGGAAAATATAGACATTCTGACAGATACAGGCAACTAGTAGATTTCTACTGTGTTTTAATTGGTAAACATCATCTGAAACTCAGATGAACTGCCTTCCTTTTAATAAACGATACGTGAGCATGGCTGAACAGTCACCCAACCAGGTATCCATTTTGCCCGGGGCTATAGCGAGCTTTGTTGATAGCTAAAGCCACACACTGACTGTCCAAACATTGCTGTAATTTTTTTACCAGCTCGAAGCTGGCATTCTACGTGCGACAAGTGGGAGCACGCTAATTCCAGCAATTTGTTAACATTCCAGGAAAAGTAATTTTCCTTGAGATGCCACTTTTGTCGCTAACATTGACGAAAATTATTTACAATTCCACCTGTTACGTGTTCTCCGGCCAATGTGAAACCTTAGAGTGTTGATAAGTGGAAAAAGAGAATATGGAGGCGGAAACTACGAGAGAAAACATAAGATAGTGTGTTGCACCAGGAGATGCGGACGATACGACGTGTCCCGAGAATTGCATGTCACCTTAATCCTTGACACGAATCTCAAGAGTTCTACCGAAAGAGAAAGAGAGGTGGCAGGAAGGAAAAAAGATGCGAGATACGTGCTTACTCTTTTGACGAGATTTTAATGAACAAGGAAATGAATGCGCTCTTCATACTGCCGTGCGAATTAAGTCGAATGCTCTCGTTTAATTACTTGCCTCGTAAAATGAGAAACGCGTCAAACTATACGTACGTGACACGGTCGAAAGAATGAGAGGGAGAAGCTTTGGTCGGCGTAGCAAAATAAGTGGACTACTCGTTGGAACCCATCTCATAGAACGAGTGACAATGGCAACGAAGGTTGAAGCTCGATTGCGGACTCCAAGAATATTCACGATCACAAGATTTTCAAATTCCTCGAGCTCATTTTAATTCGTTATTTCGAATAAAATTCAATACTACGAAACCCGATATGTCAACAAAACTCATCAGATTGATGATATAATTATCAACAATTCTTTCGGAATTATTTTCTCATTGAAATATCAATAAATAACGAACTGAGTTTGAAGTGATCATTTATAAAGCAGACACAATAGTGAACTTTCACTGAAAATCTGGCACTGAGAAAACAGGAATTTTGATTATATTGATTGAGCTAACGCAGTAAAAGCGTTAAGTCATTGCTTTCACGAACGAATATAACATATTTCGAGATTAATATTGTACTGGAAAAATACGAAACCGAGTTAGCAAACTTCAATGTAAAGAAATATAAGTTGGATAATCGTCCTAAGAATAGGAAATATTCGAACAATTCCGTGACAACAATAAAAGCAGCGCGTCATCAAATGTTTCACAAAAATACTCACGATTAAACTTAGATTTTCAAAATTTCATAATTGTAACAATTTTGATAAAATTTTCAACGTTAGACTTTTTTTTACCCGTTAATAATCGTTCTACAACTTTATCAAGGTTACTCTGCACTTTGCAAGAATTTTTACTAAAGTTTTTCTGTTTTTATCATATTCAAATCACGATGCAGTCTGTCCCTTTAACATTTTTAGACAATAGTTTACTTTTTTTTTCTCATCAATATGTTGAAAAGTACTTTATTGATTTGCCATTTGATTGAGATTTCAAAGAAATCGAGACCTCGAGTAGTACAGTTAACTATTATGTAGGATATTATTTCATCAATATTTCATTTACATTGTTGCGTTTTGCTTCGTGAATGCACGCTCCAATAGTGAATAGATATATATTTATATATCTATATAGACATATATTTCTGTATTCGATGCGAAAGTTGTTTGCGAGAATGAGAAGAGCGAGGGAATGTACCGTAAAGTAAGTAGTACAGAGTAAATTATAGTAGGTATAGTTGTACAGTTGAAAGGAAAGGAACTCTTCCATGCGATGGAATATATAGTGGAACGAGAGTGGCTCCAGAACACGAACGAACCAAGTGATCCAGTTAGTGCCCTCTTTTTTCTACCTTCTTTCTCCCTCCTTCGCTCAACGTCTCACTTTAACTAGCTGCTTTCTTCGCACTTTTTCGATTATTCTGTGTATATGTATAGCGGAGGTCAGTAACACGAGAAGTCAAAGGTACCCGCTCCACCCTACTTACTACTTAAAAGACGAAGAACGTGAAACGTCGATGCAATTTTAACTTCTCACTGGTTGCAAGCCACCTGGGTTACTTCTCTTTTCACGTAGTCTCATTATTTTTATCCAAAACTTTACCTGCTTGTGATAAAAAATTTTGAAAAAAAAATATATATATATATTTTTTCAAACACTATTTCAATTGATCGATATGTCAACAAGCGTTTATGCAAATATTTGCAAACATAACATATGGCTTTCAGTCTTTTCGCGTTTTCAACATGACAATACGCACGTAAAATCCATTAGAAGAAATCCCGCTTTCGTGTTTATCCAATCAAATATTTTCTACCGCTTTTGGTCTCATAATTGGTTCATTTCCTGCCCGTACTCAATGGCTGCAACAATTCCACTTTTTAAACTTTTTTCCGTGGACACTCAGTGACCCCGATACGTGATTTTATATTTAAAAAAAAGAAAAATTGAAACCGAAAAAAAATCAATCCGAACACCCCAGACCAGCCGAATAAACGATTACACCGCTCCTTTCCCAGGCAAGATAAAACCCTCGATTAATTCAGCTCTATATATAATAATTTCCAAATTCATTAAATATACCAAAAGTAAAAAAAAATATTCAAATTAGCATCATTCAGTCTATATAATTTATATATCAACATTCACCTGCAAAAGAGAAATAGTTTTGCTAGGAAATAATGAGAAAAGCCTCGAGAGTTTTTCACGGTCGAGGTATTCGCGGTACGAGTCGGTTCTGTTTGAATTACATGCCTTGGCCCACACACACGCACACATCCGGATGTATAAGTGGAACAAAAGAAAATATACTGCACTCGTGCAACACAGAATCCTAAAGGACTACACGTTCAGTCCGCGTTCATAGTATTCACAATTTTCTTTAGTATAGTAGTACAAAATGCATACAGGTCTGGCCAGCCCCAAACCCGCGAGCCACTAGTCTGTTCTTTCCTTTGTCGGTCCCTCACTCTCATTACGTAAGTAGCAACGTTATATATAGATAAAAACGTAGATATAACGACATACTGTGGGATTTTACGACGGGATAGGAAAAGGCGCGATTGCCACACCGTGTACAATACCCGAGCGCATACAGAGACAGACAGAAACACTTACAAACTGGGAGACATTTTTAAGATCTGCATCGGATGCTCTAGTCACGTCTACACACAAAGAAACGAAAAGAGTAACGAGGAAAAACTGCGGTTCGTTTGAATAAACAAAAGAACAAATATTACTGTCAAAGTAGGCCACAAAAACCAACTCTTATACACATTTATGCTGATGAATGTCGCGCCGCTTAAAAGAGAGTTGTGAGAAATTCTTAGTAGAAAATTTATAAAATCTAGACTATTATTATCATAATATAAAATTTTGATAGTGAAATCCGGATTATTTTGGTTGCTGCACATTTCTTTATAAAAAAAAAAAAATGAATCGAGCGGGTTCAGAGTGGCCAAAAAATTATTTCAAAATTGATAGTAAGATATTTGAAAAATTCTTTGTATACTGCTTGATTCATTTGAACAATTGATCAAAAATCAGACTGATCATTGGGTTCAACAACTGAGGAAAAAAATCATGGTAACTGACATTTTCCATGGTCGTGACACTGAGCAGGTTCCATAAGAGGATTGGAGTCTTTAGCAGTACAAAAAGGATCAATGTACGAGCCCGAGCAAACGACGATTCGAGCAAAGCAAGTTAGCGTTTTTCATGCCTATTTCATACGAAGCAATTGTGCTCCATTATTTTTTTGTTTTTCGGTAAACATTGAACAAAAAATAAGTAAAAAATGAATAAATCTTTCGCACCAAGCATTTTGGATGCTGCATCCGACGACAGACGCGTAAAAAAGCGTGTAAATGGCTTTTAGCGAACTTTGAGAGTGTAACTCGATCGAATTTTTTGCAATGGCCCTCATACATGTATAGACAGAAAAACAAGTTCGATATTAGGGAGATTCCTACGCCCCTTGCTTTCATTTCCAATCAACTTGGAAGCAATACACATAGTCGAAAAAGGTGGTTTCTGTTGGAGTAGTGTGGGTGCAAAATTGCGAGTATCTGCTGATGCGCGAGGCTGTGGAGGCGCGGAGAAAAAAAAAAGTGAAGAACAAAAAAACCGAGAAAGAAGCCGAAGAAAGTAAGTGGCACGTCTCGTCGATCTTCCCTCGGATCAGTTATCGATTTCTTTCTCGGTTCTTTTCTTCTTCCAGCTCGATCGATCCTTCTCGCACTTTTTACTGATACGCCGGACCGATAAAACGGGCTTCACGAGTAAAAACGTCTGGAAAATGAAAATAAGTAAAAAAAAAAAACAACAACAACAGACGTACATTTTATGAAAAAGTAGAAACGCGAAGCGAGATAAATACTCCATAGAACTGAAAAAAAAGCTTGGGAATAGAGGTGCCCTTTTTGCAAGAGGAATGATAATAAAAAAAAATGTAAAAAAAAAAGAAACTGAGAAATAACGAGAAATGGATGACACCAACGAGAATAGAACACGCCTCGGTTTATTTATATCTGGCTTTCTTCCTCTTCGTCTCTCTTTGCCAATCCTACGAGAAAATCCAAAACGTTTTGAGCGAAGGACTTTAGCGGTGAGCGAGTGAGAGAGTGAGAGAAAGGGAGGAATAGCCGTTGATTAAACGCATTGCTCGCTCGAACGCGATGAAGAAGTTGAAGGGACGAGTTTTCGTCGTCGTCTTCACTAGCTCTCCGACACGGGGGATGGGAAAGGGTCGAAAAAGAAATGGAAAAGAGAAAGAGAGAAAGAAAAATGAGAGAACAAGGGGATAACCCAACTATATTTTCACAGCACGGGGATAAATTCAACGTCGCTTTTCGAGCTGCGAAAACGAACGAGACAAAAAAGCTCCTCCTTCTTTTCCATCGGTGAATGGTACGTACAGAGAGGGCGAATATAGACGAAATATAAGGGTTCTGAGTGTGAACGCCGCCCGGGTGTGTAATTAAATCCTGCGGGGTGAAGTGAATGGATAGAGAGACAGGATAGAAGGAGGAGGAGGAGGAAGAGAAAGAGGAGAATGGGCCACCAAAAAGCTTTTGCGAGAAAACGCCTCTGTGTATGCGGGACAGCTCGCGATCATCCCTCTCGTTTGCCGAATTCGAATTAGGCAAAGGAGAGAGAAAGAAAGAGGCAGTTAAAGAGAATGAAAGAGAGACGAGAGAGACGAGAGAGCGCACGATCGAGATATCGAACTAGCCAGCTCAAGGACAATGGACAAACGAGGAAGCGAAATAAAGAAGGAGAGATGGAAAGTCAACGTGTCGGCGAGAGAAATGCGTTATCATTCATGGACCAGCGAGAAACTTTGGCACGGGCTACAATTTTTATCCATCGTTCGCTGAATAATCCTCTCACGTTGTTCCCTGCCTATAGATAGTGATGGGTCGCTTGTTTTTCGATCGATAGTTCAATGAATTTGTTCGTGCATTCAATCTCGTCCCTCAAATTTCAATGAAGTGCCCCAAAGCTGTTTCATAATTCACATTGCGCATGCACTGTGAACCTTTTTATTCTACTTTCTTATTTTTTTGTATTTGTTTCTGTATTTTTGAATCGGCGCATCAGATCGAATTGCGAATTTTTACATTTACTACATAATTTACGGTATGTTAGAAAGAAAAAACATAACTTAAAAAAAAAATACCAATTACTGGATTCTTTTTCGAATAACAAAAAGTGTTTTTAAGGTTCAATAACATACGAGTATAATAGGAAGCGATATTCGAGAAGAAAGGCGATTATAGAAATAGGAGAAAACAACAAACAAAAAGAACAGTGAAGGACAACGAGGGGACAGGATCAGCCACGAATATACGCTCAAAATCACGATAACGAGGAACGATCGAGGACCCCACGGGAGAGAAATTGAAACGGACTCGAGCGTTTTCTCTCATCGCATTCCACCATAAATATACATTTATATATACATATATTTATACATTTTCCGGGGAAAAAAAGTAACGAAGCTTTTTGTCTGTCGAATTTTCTTTGCTAAGCAGTTGGACGCAGGCCCATGACATGATGAAAAATAACCCGAAATTGTTAGAGTATTGAAGCTTGTGAGAAGCTAACGAAACGAGTTGACGATTCAATCACAATTTGATTCCCTTTTGCTGAATCATCAATAGAAAAGACATTATCCAATAGAGGAAATGAAGTAACATGATAAAAAATTTGAAAATATTGCTATTTTCATTATTTTTCGTCAATTTTAGGAAAGCACAGCATATTTGTAACACTAATTAGATATTAAAGAATATAAGATGCATTAAAAGACATTGAAAAAACTGCTTAAAAATGTTGTACAACTATCAGCTTTCAATCATCGTAAACACTAAAGATAACAAAAATTAGGAACTTGGCCTAAATTCGACTTGATCATGAAATAGCAAAAAAAGTCAATGGACTCAGGGTGCAGATAAATTGAAACAGTTACTAATGCTGGCTTAAGTTATAGTGAAGCACGTGTTGTTGTAGTTTTAGAGAAATCAATACAAAATAATAAACTGTGATAACACTACTGATTAGTCTAAACGAAGAATGATGTGAATTTAATAATTTTGTTCTTCTTCAGGTCACATCGCCAATATTAGTAAAGAAGCCTTTCCGAATCTTTCATTTATTGAGTCTTTGAATTGACTATGCGTTAATGACATTAACTTTCAATTTATTTATCAATAAAGAGACCTTTCCTAATCTTTTATTTATTGAATCTCTTTGAATTGGCTTCGTAACAGAGATATCGAAAGAGAGATAGGACTAGTAGTTTTTTAAGAAATAGAGATATTTTAGATCGTCTGGAGTATTCCTCATATTATGCGAAACTTTTTCTATTTGGTGGATTTATGATTAATAACAATTTGCCGTGTATGATTCTAGAAAAATGATCCAAAAATCGCTGACAGAGCTACTGTCACGTGAAAATAGCTGGAGCTGAAATTAAAATTCAAATATCCTCCCGTGGCAAGAGGATTCTCACTCGAAGGGCTTTCCAGTGAGAAAATAATAAAAATGAAATAAGGAGGAAATAAGAAAAGAGGATGATTCGACCCAAGATCCGAGAGCTCCGCAATATGAATACATTAGCCACGTCTGTCTGAGATCCGAGAGTGAGAGGGTGAGATCGAAGAGCAGGGGCTTTATTTGCATCTCTCGTCTCCTAGACGTGGAAACACGGAATGCCTCCTATTAAAATCATGTCGACGCATTTTAATACGATTGCCTGCTGCTTAGGTACACGTCTTCGCTCTTTTTTGATTTGTCCTTTCAACGAAGGACAGAATATTAGAAGGGACTTTCCCTTCCGGCTTAACTTGAAAGAACTACCAAGTTTTTGTACATCTCTTTCATGACGTTGAGTGTGCGCCTTGAGATTGTATTGGAATTCATTTTTTGTTTTGTTTACAATTCTACACTTTGATATGTACTTTGATATCGTTCATTATCTGGAACTAAAAACAAGAGCTACCTTTCATTTTTATTAGACGAATTACATTTAATTGGCTTGACCATTGCTCGAGATCAAATTGTTGTCTAGAATCCAACTTTCGAAGGTGATTTCCGGCATGAAATAAGTTCCGCACTTTTAAGTTGGTTTTTTATATTTCGTAAACGTAAATATTGTTTGTGTAAATACCGGAGTCCAGAAACGCGGATAAAGCTCGTAAAATGAATGGAAAATGGTCTGACAACAAAGAGAAAAGACTAAAAGGACGAAGAGTAGAATAAGAAAAGAAGAAAATGAGGTAGAAAGCTGCAATTGGAAAAGTACGAAAGAGCACATACAAAATTACGAAACTACTAGTAAGAAAATATTTATATTGTTCCAGCACTTTGCGACACATCAGAAAGAGCCCAAGAGAGAATTGGAGATATGGTAAGAAGACGAGCAAAAGCAAAGAAGAAAGATTCTCTCTGTTATATATCATTCGTCTTTGTCTTCTCTGATATTAAAATTCAGGCGGGAAAAGCGGAGTCACGGAGAACGTGAGAGATTCTACGTGAAACAGGATCTCCACGACGGACCAATTTATTTATTATTTTATTACGAAAAAACAGAATATCCTTTGAAGCACTGGAGCTTGTAAGGGTCTTGACTATGCGAACATAGAATATAAGACATCACTTAACGTGTTAAAAAAAGGCGAAAATTTTTTGAAAAAAAATGGACATCTGTGTTTTATCACACAGAATATAGAATTTATACAAAGAGAATACGAATTATACATTTTAACAATTTATCACTTTAAGTAAGTTGCAATTGACACTTTTGACCAAAAACCAAACAAATGTATGTACAAATTTAGAAATAATAAAGTAAAAAACTTGACACTGTTTTAATTTTATTGAAGTCTAAAAATATTATCCGAAAACAGAATGTCGAACATCATTAAGGACTTTCTTGTGTGGCCACATATTCTAACGAATAACAGAGCGATTAAACTAACGTTTAATCGCTCTGTTACGATTGAAATCACACTGAGTGCATAGACGCAGTAAGCTACAGAATACTGTAACATTTGGTAAACGAACAACGAACGAAGAGGAGGGATAAACGAGATAAGAGAGACTAAATACACCGCCTCGAGGGTTAGTTCCGCGCAAAAGCTTGTTGTTTGTCCACGTGTGGCGCCACTACAGCATGATTGCACTCACTTTTGCAGTTTGGCGGGAGCGCCCTCATGCGTAGGCGTCCCTAAAATAGCGAGAGAACAATGTTTTTTTTAGCTTCATTTCTTTTTCTTGTCAATGGGTTATGTCAAGCGTTCTCAACCGTTTTTAAACCGTAGGAAAAAAATGAAGTGTACGAAGAAAGCCACTGAAACGTTAGTGGCCACTAAATTCTTGTCCTAATTGATCCGAACGTGCCCGTACATTTTTTTCGAATTTTTGCCAATCTTTGAACATGCACACGCTCGTGTTAATTTCGGAACCGGCGAAATTTACATGCCGCAAACACTAATTTACATTCTGTAATGGAGGTTTGTGGATTTTAGGCAACCGATTGTATAATCTTGGTGCTTATGGAAGCGGGTACACGGACGTATTATGTCCAGAATAACATTTATCTCGAGACTCTAATTATAACGTCCTCATGAGTTTACACGGTTTGTTATCGTTGCTCTCCCATTGACCGCGGTGTCGAGGTATTCGCTCGTACCGAAATCGAGCTCCAATTCTACGCGTGGTTGTTCTCGTGGAAACAAAATGACAAAGAGAGAGGGAGAGAGAAAGAGAGATAGAAAAAAAAAACAAAGAACATTTTATCCCAATTGGTCTCGTTCGAGTTCGACTGAAAGCGTGTAAAGTGAAGAGACCGCGATAGAATAAAACGCAGCGACCTGGTCGAACGAGTCTTTCGCACTGAGAGTCCATAAACGGTGAGACTTCAGGGTCATTGTCTTCGCGTTTGTAGCTCGAGGCGAAATCGTATCGAGAGAACATCAGAGAGCAGTCTGCGACGTTTGAAAAGACACGGTTAAGCGCTATCAAATTTTCAACATCCCATTTAGTTTCATTGCAATTAACGATTCCATTTGACCATGCAATCCATTTTTTTAGATCAAGCTCCATAAAGAAAATCCAGACAGCAAAAAAAAAGAGGAAGTCATCAAGAAAGAGAAGCCTTCAAGTCACCTTTTTGATGACTTTTGTTTGCGAGACATTCTCACCGACATTTGTCTGATGTTCTGTGTCTTTCTGATTCTATCTCGAAAGAGTGCGAAAAAGCTCGAAATGAATTTCATCAACAGATGAACCAAATTCAACGTGAATAACACTCTAGTACATGAGAATAAAAATGAAATTGGAACGTGGGTTTTTTTTTCTATTTATTACTTTTTTTTTTTTTCTTTCTCATTCGAGGGTTTGGATGTAGCTGCTGGGGCTCGAGTTTTCCAGCTGGCCAAGTGTATAATCCGTGTGTTGTGTAGTCAGACAGAGGTAACAGGAGTTAAGGTTGGGTTTCGTGTATGGAACACGAGCAGGGAGAAAAAGACCGAACTGGCGCACCTCGAGTGGGTGCGCCTTTGCGTGTGAAATATTCAAGTATTCACCAGGAACAGACGAATGCTTTATGCAGAGACACTCATATATAAATAAACTTTTTACTACACATATATGGACACACGTACATAAATATTACGTAGTGATACGTTGTGGTGGTCCTACGGACAGTGCCATGCACGTATAAAGTATTCTTTTGGTTCATCTCCGAGGCAAAATATAAATATGCACGTTATTTACATATTCGTTTCATGGATAAGGTGTATTCAAATATTCGGTGATGGGTTTGAAAAAATAAAAATATATATTACGCACAAAGAGCATATCAGATGAAGCTGACGAGTTCACGAGCCTCCGCATTATTAATTCTTCCCTTTTTTTTTCAAAACATCTCAATGCCATAAAAGAAGAACACTCGTCGTCACATATAATGATTTTGCATGTAGTGGAATATAGAAATCTTTTCGTGATAATCAAAATATTTTAATCCCAGAGGAATACTCTGCATGAAGTTTTTTTTTCAGACTTTCATAGAGACGCGGTTTCGAAAATAACTTGTGGATAAAGTCTGAATAATTAAAAGTATCGAATCAAGAGCAATGACTATTTGAAAAAATTGTCGTTAGAAAATCCTGAGTTTTCGAACTAAAACAAATAGTGCAACATCACTAAATAATGAACTTGCATCATTTAAATATTCTTTATAGCTCAAGTAGTTTGTTAAATGAACAATTTTGAAAATGAATCGATTGAGCTCATCAAATTTTATTTGATTTTTCTAAATTCAAACATTCATTTGCTTGCCTAATTACTTTGTTTTACTGTTTACACGCAGGTGTAAAAATAAAAGTCTTTTCATCAAAATCGTTGCATTATAGTAAAAGCGATTTAATAAAGTGAGCGATCAGGAAAGGTGGGAAATTTATAACGTAGTGAGATTCGACATATCGCGTTACGTTCGCGGCGTTGAGGAACGCACCGTTTGCGTTATATAGCCTGTGTGCTTCTCTATCGATTCGTCGGTAGGAGCTATCAGCTTTCGTTGCTAGGCGATATTCTCTGGCGACGATATCCGTTAAACCTTTCGGCCTCATCGCGCGTTCAGAATCTCTTTCGTCGTTATACAGACCTCTTGGCCACTTCTGGAAGTCTCGAAGATCCTAACTCCCCGCGATTGTCTATACCATACACTCAGTAGTAACTCAACAATTGCTAACGTTTTGTAAAATTCAAATCACGTCTTGTTTCCACGCTGAACCAAATCATCAAAATTTTTATTTTTTACCCGCACCAGCCAACTTAACGAATCTATGTCTCAATAAAAGTTGGATATTTTCACAAAAAAATGACATCAGGATGAAGTTGCTTGTTGTTGGATCAACGTCCAACAATATGAGACAGAATCGGTATCAAATTCCGGAAAGTTTGAGGTCCTGCACTTTTCATGTGAATTTGTATATATTGGAAAAACTAACCCTACAAAAAAAAAATACTAGTGTCATATGGTCGTTTGGGGCTGTCATGAAACATCTATCATGATGCTGCGGACAGTACTTTCGTGCAGTGATGTGCATTCATCGTTGTAACGAGCTTTTGATTGAGATATTTCGCCAGACCCTTCTTTCGATCTCTGTGAAACGTGTCGACGATTCTCTGTAGCATCGTTTATCAATTCACAAATTTGGTATAACAGTTTACTAAAAAATTCAGCACTTTTTCATCATTTAAGAAGATATGATCAAGGAAGATTTTATATAATCAACAATTTGCCATTTTTTTTCTCAAAATTCAAAATTTTAAATCAAAGATAAGTAGCAAAATCACAAAAAGTTTTGAAGTTTCGAAACGATCGGCATAAAAATACCTTCTCTCAAAGTGTTTTCGTAAATAATTTGAAAAAATTACCATAACACGAAAATTTCCTACATTTATTTACTGCATTAAAAAAAAAAAAAAATTAAACTTACGATATTCATTTATTTGCAATCAATTTTTATTTCTTCGCATTTCGCAGCCGGAAAATTTACATAATTAGGGCGCACTTACGAACCGTAAAGTAATGTTTTTTTTTTCTTCTTTTTCGTTCGAAAAGTCTCAGGAATACTTGTAATGAGGGAGTATTCATGTCTAATCAGGAAATGTTTTTTAAACTAAAATGCTGGCTGCAGCGATGACTGCCAGGACCAATTGCCTGCTTCCCCCCTTACTCTCCACTCTTCTTTCTCAGCCGTTCTGTAGCGTACACGTGGTCACGTATGTTTCATACATACAAAGATATGAAATATATATACATGAGCAAAGCGAGCACTTCGTCATCCGAGGAAATAAAAACCGGCTCTCAGGTCGAGAGATCCAGGAAGCGAGAGCGAGTGAGAGAGAAAATGAAAGGAGGAGGAGAGCTGGCTATTGGCACAGCAGAATTTTTTATTCAGTGACATTTTTTTACCACAAAATTCACCTTGCGTGTTTGTCTCTGCCATGAATCTCAAATGGACAATTTCGGAGCTATGGAATTTTTTTTCCTTTTTTTTTTTTAATACAAGTAACAAAAATTCATCATTGCGAAATTGTGTTTAATCTTCGAGAAAGAAAAAACTCGAAGTTGTTTTTATTTGGAATTACACGCTTCAAACACTGTCAATAAAATCAGGCTGCTAATTGACATTTGTGTTTAAATTATCAATTAATAAATTGCAAACTCGAATCGTAAGAGGAGATAAAAAATGCAACTGAAAACCTGCCGCGAGCTTAGCGAGTGCATCAATTCAAAGAATTTGGGCAAATCTTCAGAGCAGTCTGTCAAGGTTACAAGGATTATGAAAATCAGCGTCTGAAATCAACGTCCGATTTTTTACGTCGAGTGACGGACAATGAAAAATATTTCGTTCATGGTCGTTGTGAACTTTCGAGACGACGCAACAGCGCAAATACAAAAACGTAACATTGAATACATTTAATTAAGTCCCAAAAGTCAGACTCAGTATTTGCAGGACACTGAGATCGTTAAATACTGATGAAAATAATAATAAAATAAATAGAGCATAGATCAAAATAGCAAAAGAACTTTGCTCGTTAGTTTTGCAGACATCAAGACCAAGACTTTAAATCTTGGAGGAGAATTTCCGGACGACCTGTACGCATGAATATACGAGTGGTTGTATGCACACGTATAAGCGTACACATGTATTCATGAGTTTGCTTTTCTCCCACCATTCTCTCGAGAAAACCCAAGTTAATTGGATGACTGGTTAATACACCCCGTTTACTTTTGCCACGTGGTTAATTCCCCCCAGCGGTACAGGTCGTCAGTTTTTTGCAACGAGGTTATTCGAACCAATGAAAAAAGATTAAAGAGACAGTATTGTTCGGACAAACTTTGATAAGGCATTATCGTTTTGTTTACGAGACTATTCGACAATAAATCATTCCAAGATTTTTCATTTCGTCACTTGTCAGCAAATAACATTAAAAAAACATTGAACCAATGCTGCTTACCAGCCAAATTATCAACGCAAATGTTTTCTACCTGCTTGCAAGCTTGTAACGCTTCTAGAAATGAAAACAACACTTTTTGGATCGATTGAAATATTTTCGAGTTTTCTAAACGTATGCCAATGCGAAAAAATCATTCGATGAAAACTCTCGAGTGTTTATCATTTTATGAATCAAATTCTATGAGGCCTGAACAAAAAATTAGACTCTCCGAAAAAACAGCCAAGCAAATATATCTACACAACGATGAACGAGTATCATTACCGGTTGGACGGGTAAGATTCCGGTGTAACTAACCCCAAGAGGGCATACCAAAACAGGTACAAGCTGTACAGTCTGAAGGGAGGGGCGAGAACGTTCTCTTACAAGAGAGTGCAAAGTATATGAGTAGGAAAAAACGAGGAGAAAGGCGAAGCGAAAGAGAGAGAGAGAGAGGGGGGGCAGAAAAAGAGACACGTAGACAACAGCCAGGCAAAGAACTGGAAGAAAAGGAGAGGAAATGAAAACAAAGACAGAGTACGGAAAGGAAAGCGGGAGAAAGAGAGCCAGGACAGAACAGGAAAGAAAAAAGATAAAGAAGAGAAAGAGAGGATTGAATGGAGAACGAGAGAGAGAATGAAGCCCTGCAAGGTGTTTTTCTTTGTCGCTGCTCTTTGTCGGTCCTTCGTAACTTCTGTTTCACTCACTCACTCACTCTCTCTCTCTCTCTTTCTCTCTCTTTCTTTCATCAATATATATATATACATATACATTTTATAATCGACGCCAGAGTTATGCAAGATTAAATCTCAAGGCTGTATTAAAATATGATTGAGGCAAACTCGGAGACCAACATTATGCCACCGGAGCTCTCTGAAAGTGGTACTCTTGCATGGTCTCGAGGACAATGAGACTTTGAAACAAAAGCCACAGTAACGGAACCTGGGCGAGAATAAATCCGCGACAAATATCTCTTCATCCGGATAATAATGTACACTTATTACGTCACGAGTTTCCGCAAGATGCGGAAATGATTTTAATGCAAATACACTGAGTCAGGATTAACCAGGGTCAAGGTCGTTCAACAACTTTGCCTTGTTCTATGACTCATATGTGAGTGTGTGTACGTATCGTGGACTAAATATTTTATTCACGTTACGTTATTCAACACTTACTCAAATATTAAACGGTAAATAATAAAAAACGTTGGATAAAAGTTATGTTCAATTTCAAGTAGGTAACTTTTTTTTTTTTTTAATAATCATCAAAAATTCAAATTTCGTATTTCACAGTTCAATTGAATTTCACTTACAAAAGTTTTCTCGTCACAATTTATGGAGATTCAACGAATTTCCCATAAAAACAATTAAAAATTGATATTTTATTATAATTGAACGGGAATACTGCCTTGAAAACCATTTTTTTCACTGGACATCCATTAAATACGATAATTCCAGTGAAATTTGAATACTGGGTACTTTTGTCTACGATTATGTTTCCTAATCATTCTCAAGCAGCCTCGGGTGTACGTCACCATTATGGCGTGGGTCTCACGGAACCAGGAAAAGAAACAGAAACAGCGAAATGAGCAAAAAAGTGATGAGGAGGGCAAAGCGGAGGAACATTAGAAGAAGAAAAAATTTGAAAGATCAAATTATTGAATAATTTGCGGCGACCACAAGTATTGGTTGAGCTCAAGAAATCCCCAGCACATTAGTAAAATACAATTTTGCTTTTATATATAAAATACACGTACATTATAATTGCCTCGTTTTTTTCCGAGTCTCGATTATTCCTGTATTATTCATGTAGTCAGAAACGTTTATTTGATTACATACAGAAGTGGGTTTTTTCCGAGGAAGAATCTATCGTTCGAACATGAGCGAAGAACCGGAATCGGAAAAAGGATGGTCTCGTTAATAGAGATTGAGTGATTACTTATTTTGCTATCCACTAACGAGCCACTGTTAAAAACCCATATATGTATATATATATATAACTAAATTTTTTTACTATAATTATGCTCACGTCGATTTCTTTGTTGCACGAATAAACTATATATAAACTTGTATGTGTACGTACAAGAACAATTATTTGAATAAAGACGACGGATGGTTACGAGTTGGCTGGGAAAAATAACAATGAAAAAATCAATCCGCTACGAATAATTCGTTGGAGAAACTCTCAATCGAATACACGTCTCTGTCTGTAAGGGAAAAACAAGCTCTCAAGCACGTTGTGGCGGTTTGTTGTATCGATAATGCTGTAAAATATAATTGAACCGAATGCGTTTTTCGACGAAAAGAAAAAATATATCAAAGTTCTTACCGAAGTGTATTTTTTTTAATTCTATCAAATTATTAAGTTCGTTTCCAGGCTACAAATGGTAGTCAAACCTGTAGTAGTAAAAAAGGTAGTTTAATAAGAACGTATTAAATTTATAAAATTTATAAAATTTCAAGAATTATTAGTATTACTCAATACTAGGAAAAAAGCATTCGTTATATTTCTTTCCGTTGCCATGTATTGTAATTATATTTCCAAGATTTTAAAGCCGAAATTTGAATAGCTGGTCTGTTGAAAATTCGTTATTGTTTTCTAATTCGTTAGACTTTGGAGGTAAATATGTTTTTTTTCGTACAATTGACTCGTGAGTTTGCATGCACAAGTTCGTCGAGTCACTGATTACGAATCGGAACTAAAAATTTGAAAATAAGTGAAAGTTTTCAGACATCATTTATTGGGTTTAGTACCAAAACTATTATATCACTGATTTTTCAAACCAAAACCCCTGACCGAAACATTTTAAAAGATTTTTTGGAGTAATTGAAACTGTAAAAAAATTGCTATCGCAATTTGTATAATAGATTAGTAAAAACATACGTTTTTTGATGACAAACGTACGAATTTAGGCGATTTGTTCATACATGATATTTAAGTAATATTAATCAGCTAACTGATAATGACGCTTATGTGCAGTCGAAATGCACGCATATGTGCATTATTACCATTTAACTGGTTAACAAATAATGAATGTACATATTGCTTCTAAATTTAGCAATATCCTATCGACCATATACAAACGAAAACTTTGGTATTTGTTTCTGCCAAAGTGGTAAAATAATCAATAAACAACCGAAATGAAAGAGCATCATGACTCAAAAGGTACAGTTTTCCGACAAAATCAACTGGTCTTCGTTGCTTGAGGAATGCGTCAAAATGGTACACAAATTTTAAGCTCTAATATCCATTACTTTTAACCTTAACTTTTAACTGTTTAGAGACTCTGAGTGAGTTTCGACCTCATGTAATCTTAATGGGACCACAGGGAACTGTGTACTTTTACGATAAATCATCTTTATTTATAGAGTGTTATATTTTACGACAGACGAGACTGTTAGAAACATTGTTTAAAACTTTGTAAAAATGTAATCTGCATATTCAGTTGTGAAAACTTGTGCGAAATACTGAAAAATATTTTTAATTTTATGACTACCACAAAATTTTCTCGCTGCTGCAATCCACAAAGAACAATCTACAGTTCTACTGGATGACCGTTTATAAAAAGCTTGCAAACTCTATTTAATGTAAAATTATAAATACATGAAAGTAAATGAATCTAAATTGTTTCCCAGCTAATTAAACTTTGATCCTATTACGTTAAATATTTGTAGAAAAAACAAATTTCCAAAATTAAAAGTACAAAATTTGTAAAGCCTGTGGTTCTAGACAGTCGTTAAAGGGAAAGAAAACAAAGGAATGAATGTCAAAATCCTTTTGGGAAATTGACTGATTACTTTTTCTCAAGTACACGCAAAGAAAGAGAAAGAGAAAAGTTAATTAATCCTCGAGTTGATTTGACTAATGCCGCGCTAGACAGGTTTCCACCCACGAACAGTAGAAGATGCTTAACTTCGTTACACGTCCGTTTGTTCGCCTCTGATTCATTCTATTCTCATTTATGTCCAGTGCATTTTATCCTACTTTCTTTCTCTCTTTTTTGTCCATTTCTCTTTCTTTTCTTCACGATGCTTCCAAATTTTTTCAATTTATCTTTTTATCCGTTTCTGATCGAAGTTTTTCTGTCCGCGTTTCTACTCCGCTATTTTTCATCTATTTAAATGACGAGAAAACTTGTGTCGATTGTGTCAAAACCCTTTCATTGTTCGAGTATCTTAAATTTTTCAGATTTTTACGTAAATAAATCAATTGATTGATGAGTTAAAAAACTGAAAAGAAAAAAGTTTGCCACCTTCAAGATAGAAATATTTTTAAAAAACATTTTTTCAATCCAACGACAAATCGTTCAAATATCTATGAAAATATCATTATGTAAAATAAACCAAACAATGTCTGTTTCATTCCAACGTGCAAGTACAGAGTTGACTATGGATTCTTCACAGTTAAGATTTTTAGTATCACCCACACACAGTTAAAGCACTTGGTGGTCAAAAATCAACAATTTTGTGAGAGCTAAAAAATTTATTCAAATTTCATACGCCACTGTTTATTTCTGTACCGCAAATTAACTTCATTCTTAAACATTTTGAATTTTAGTTAAGTTATTCAATGATATATATTTATATTCTCTAACTTACTCAAAAATTCTATGACATATGATGGTATCTGTGAAATCGTTTCTCATAATCCCAAATCCGATTATTCCCCAATTATTTCTATTCCAAAATGTCGAAATATTTATGGAAATGTTGTCAAATTTGTAATGCTTTACCTGCTCGATGGTGGGGAAAACCACCGCAATACTCGTCTGTTCCGAACTGCAATCTACCTTAGAATTAAGGATTTTTGAACAGTAAGTCTCCGTCTAAGTCAAATTTGTAAATTTTTATCGTTGTTATGAGGCCAATGAAGTCAGTTTGCCTTAAATCGGAGCCTGATAAGTCCTCGTTAGTCAAAAATCATCTAGGTCAGCAAAGAAAAACAAAACTGACGATTCCTTGCCGACTAGATCTCAAGGATCTCCAGCCGCAGTAACGGCACCTGAAAGATATCGGAGGAGAAATCAAGGGACGAATATAACACGGACATTAAAAAGACCAATCAGGTCACGGAAACAATGAAGAAATAGATCCTTTTCCAAACGCCATTTTCCTATCCCAAACAAACAAATCCTTTTTATTCTGAAACTATCACCTGCCCGCAAGATTTTCGATATTTTCGTAATTCCCAGTCATCTAAAGAGCGAGTTAAGTCACAGAAAAAAAGGAGAACTGAAATAACTCACAGTCGTTGAAGAAAAACTTCCGGTACCGAAAGGAAAATCCATTTAAGTCCGAGGAAGTACGGCGGAGTGTCGAGTCGTGGGAAGCTAACCTCCGAATAACAACGCCGCTTCGAGGTCGGAGGAAAATAGGAATAGCCTGGAGAAATATACAGAGGTCCCACGGCGTCCAGGCACGACATTTTCGTCGTCCAACATCGTGTTTCTTGCGGCGAGAACAACGAGTCCACTTCTCTATCGATCCCGCCACGATGACGCCACAACAACTTCCGAACTTCGCAAAGTCGACAACATCTAACCGAATTTCTCGGAAATTTTGAAAAGCCTCGCGCCGTCTACGCAGAAATCGAGACCAAGCAGCGCTAGCTCTGCGCAACAAGTGATGATTCCAGCGCCCCCTCCGTTCACGGACTGGCCGAGCAAAGCTTCACTAGCAAACCCCGTTTTTCCTTCCTCACCCCTCACCAGCGAACGCGTTCACGTTTGGATGTAACGACGGCTGCGATTGGTCGGCGGAACCGCGGGCGCATGAAGCGTCGCCCCCACCAGCACGACAACAAGGAGAAGCTCCCGAGACTGGAGAGGGCACGCCACAGCGTCACTTGCGACTTCTCCCCGCGTTACCGCGTTGTTCAACGACTTTTTTTTTTCGCGATTTTCTTAGTGAAAAATGAAAAAATTGATTAGATGCAACGACACCTGGCTTCTTTCAACGATGTTTCACCAAGACGAAGCGAGACAGGACGATTTTTTAAGTGTTTCAGCGAAGTGGTAAGTCATTTTTTGTATTTTTATAGTCACGACTTTGCAAGGCGTCGCTTTTTGCTCGCCATTGTTATTGTTGCCCGATCGTTCCCCATTTGCATTTTTCCTCCTTTTTTACCAATTTTGAGCGTTTCTGGCTATTGTATATTGGGAGTTTCGATAAGAATAAATGTTCGGCGGCAAAATAAAGACGCGATGAGTACTGTATAAGAATTGAGATTTGTAGCGATAAGAAGACGAATAGCGTCCTTCCCCCCACCCCTTTGGGTTTATGTGTTAGATCGAACTCCTCGCGCTCAATTTTCCGATTTTATAAAGAATTTTTGGCGTTGCAATATTTCAAATCGCTCCATATTGCGAGAGAGAGTGAGTTGAGGCGAAGTATTTAATATTTTCTCTTCGCTTTTCGGGACTTGGCAATAATAGAAGCATGAATTGCATCATCTTTGTTTAACAGTCGTTCGTAGTAAGACGGTCTCACACGCGAGCCGACGTACGAACATTTTCTCTTTCTTTTTCACCAAGTTTTTAGGTAATAAATTAATTTTCAGCATCATTTCTCGTATTTCGTCGAACAAGTAGATTGCTTTACTGTACGTTTCATTTCGTTTTTATTCAATCCTCGTAATATTTTTTTCGGACTTCGACCAAATCAAGTCCCATATTTTTTCCCCCACTACCTTTTTTTCGTTCATGGGAATAAGAGCATGAGTTATCGTTCGTTTTTGTGACTCGCGTGCTCAGATCTAGCTCAATTATTGTATTGTCATTGTTTATTAGAGTAAGATATTTTTGTAATAATAATTGGAGATCGAAATTTTTTTTCTCTCTATTGTGCTAATTTCATAAATTTAACTGACGCCCACAACAATCACAAGTATTATTGCGCCACCGAAATTTTTTTCCCGTGTTTTCTTAAACAAAATTTCGTTTAAATTTATTTTAAACCAAATATCCTCCAAATTTCTGCATTGTTCGTTATTTATTTTGAATAAATGCATTTATTTATTTTTATTATTTCCAATTGATTTGAGATAAAATCGTGACATCCTTACGACATTGCATACATGCCTGAATAATGAGGTATATTCAAAAAACTGCCTGCACAGAAATATTTTATGTTGAATCGTTCCTGCGTAAACGGTAGTGAGTTTTTCCGAGCCCATACCATCATTTTAGTTCCATTTCACTGTTCCTGTGAGACCCCTTAAGAGTGTTGCCCACAGCCACTCTTTCCTAACGAACCACTGCATCTAATTTGCACGAAGACCGAAGGAGACCGGGGAAAACCCAGTCACTAAGGGCAGTTATATTTTCACTTAGTTTCAGGTATTCTATACTATCAAAAGCTCAGAACAACAGTATCCTGCTCACCAGTTGATACGCGAGCTGGTGCAGATCTAAGCGTTCACCCAACCACGATTGATTTCACCCAAAGCTGCTCAACTTTGGTAATCGCTCGAGCGGTACTATAAATAGTATTACTTCGAATCAGTGTCCAACTATATCGTACGATAACTAAAGACTCTATTAAGGTAGTAGTATCGCCAAAGAATTTCTTTGCATACTTTCTTTACAATTTCAAGAACACATTCAGGTCAGTGTTATGAAACTACGTGCAAAATTTTAAAAAGAAATCACCGTCCTATATTCGAGATATTAGCAAATCGAAGATTGTACAGTTTTACACATGTTCTTTTCAGGAGCAGTAGAAAAATTCATATTCATTTTCTACAAATTTGTTTCTCTTTTTTTCCAATTACAGAGAAATATATGACGAAGCTGGTCCAATGAATACATGAATTTAACATTAATACATCCATACATTTATTTAATATGAGAAGCAACAACTGACAATTTTTGTTCTTTGTTGTTATTTTATAAACTTCAATTTTTTGATAATTAAAAAAAAAAAACTACAGTTACTCATAATTATAGTTTAAGTTTAGTTAAAATAACAACGAACAACGATTTTGTTCTTTATGATTATTTTATAAACTTCAATTTTTTTTTATAATTTAAAAATAAAGTATAAGGATAACGAAGAACTTTACTTTTCAAAAAGTTTGTTGAAATAACATCAAAAAACTAGAGATTACACATTAGTAGACTGTGAACTGCTACGAAGTAAAGACATAAGGACTCGTGTTGTCATCCTGTCAATTATTGCAATACAACGATAATTGTTTTTTTTTTTTTTTTTTTTTTTTTTTTTTTTTTTTTTATTCTCACCAAAATCGCAATTTGGAGAATGCTACGAACATTCTTGTATCCAGTTCACTCGATATTTCAAAAAATCAACAATTAAAAACTACAATTTTGACCAAATTTCGTAGACCGAGGGTAAAAAATGCGTCGTAAGTACGAAGGATTAAAACAACAATAGCACAACATCGTGTGCAAATGATTAATGGAACAATGAAACAAAGAAAACAACTCACCAAATTACGTGCAGTGACAAAGTTCCTTGTTTCCCGTTCATTGATAGTCGAGTCCAAGCTTCACCATCAGCTCACTCCACTTTTCACACGTACACTGATAATACCTTTTTCCTAATAAACGATTCAGCACAAAAGTTTGTGCACCATTCGAAGTTCAATAATAAACATTGCGACCGATTGTCGTGAGTGCACCACGCGATCGAAAGTCACGTTGCCGATGGTAAACATTAAATTCAGCAGGACTCGGTGTCCTTGATATTTGCATACAAATACTGATATATTAAAACGCAAACGATTTCGTCAAAACGTCATTTCCCGTTCGAACCGTTTGCATTCCGAAGAAAACATTAAGCCTAAAAATATATTTATGAGATTAAAAGTAAATCTTGTTTAAAGTTAAATATTTCCTTGATTCCCTCATTGAAACTCTTTTCGAGCGTTTCGCCTGTCGCGTGTCTCGTTTCTAGCTGTTCGCCCACACGTAACACGTGAAAATTCGGTGTCACAAACGTCAAAGCAATAACAATAATATACGCAGGCGCAGCTACGAGGAAAATGCCCAACACAACATCCGCAATCCCGCGGAAAGACTGTCTCACTCGTGAGCGCGTTCCGACGTTCCGACAAGTCTACCGACTGCCCCTCTCCATCCGACGCCATCCCGTGTATACAAGAAGGGCGCTCACCGCTCCAATACAGCCACACAAGAAACGAGCTGTACGTGAGAACGACTGTGATAGACAGAGAGAGAAAAAAAGAGAGCGAGACGAGAGTGGGACAGGTGGAAAGCGACCAAAGGCACGATACGTTTGAGCAACGATGCACAACTCTCCGTACGATTTACAAAAAGAAATATAATCATCGAGAGCGAGTGTGCTAAACGAGAAAAAGAAACGAACAAACGAATCTTTATGGCCACGAGAATTTTCAGAGAGGAAACAGAAAACTGCTAGGCTTTTAAATAATTTTCACATAAATAAAACTATTTTCAAATACATTCAAACCAGTTAAAAGGGAAGGAAAAACATTCCGAGAGCGAGGGCTAAAGGACGGTTTTTATAATGCATAAAAAATGAAAATGAGTGCATAAATGTGCAAAAAGAAAATTGTAAGATGAAATGAGTGGGAGCTTCTTTGTGGAGAAAGAGAGACAATATTTAAGGCATAAGGTAACTAAACATAGAGAAAACTTCGTGATAAAAAATGAGAAGTAGTCAAATTTTGTGAAATAGTCCACATCAATCTTCCGAATGGATATTTGGAATTTCATAATTCATTTTTACTTTTTTATTTTTCGGAATAAAAACCACCGTAAGGGAAATTCGAAAAAATGCTGTTATATTTTTTGGAGTGTATTAAATTTGAGAAAAAATATCATTCCCGGTGTTCATAGTATTTGAGTAGAAAATTAATTTTTCCGTGACAAAACTATAAAATTGAACTATTTATTTTTATGTGGTATTGGTGCAATTATCAAATAGAAACCGTTAAATTTTTTTTACTTTGTGAATATCTCAGGGATCGTGTAAAATCGAAAACCCTTACAGATAAACAGCTATCTTGCCATTCAATTATTTTCAATCAATTAAATTTAACCCTCGACGTTTATTAGAGGTTCTCAAAACTCCAAGGAAAGTTGAATCAAAAATTTGAACACCTGATCTTATGAAAATCGATCCATGTGTTCTTCTTACGTTAATAAAAAGTTTTCGATCAAAAAAAATATTCATTTTCATTCGGGGAATACCCAAATATGATACGCAAATCTTTTCAAGCTTTAATATCCATTACTTCTAACTTGGCAACAGTTTGAAAACTTCCAGGTAGTCCCACATAGCCTTTATGTTACTACGGGGTACGATTAATAAAGTTTTGTTTTAATAAGATAATCTATGCTTTGGTGTCAGAATATCGCTGGGTCTCTATAATATTTCAAATTTAGAAATTTCATGATAACGTAATTGATTCAAAAAAATGGAAAACCGTCTAAAAATACGAATCTCCTTTGCACTAAATATCCGAAAAATCTTTTACTAGACTTCAGGTTGGGTTTTTTTTTGGTAATTTAGAGTATGAAAAATCCTCTGACCCCAAAATTTTTTTTGGCTCCTTCATTTCTTTCCTCTCCAAAAACAATCAATGTTTTGAAATCAAAACGCATAATTATTTTCGTTCTTCAACCCTGTTTTACAATCTACTAGTCACATTGTTGGCGTTTCGAAAGATTTGAAGAATGTTGGTAATATTTTGCTCATTGATAAATACATTTTTTCGTCGAAAGTCTCACTTCGACGAAAGTTCATGCAACGAATAGTTCGAAGATTGGTATAATAAAATAAATAAACTTTGAAAATGATAATGAAAATATTAATAAAAAAATTGTGTAAGAAAAGTTCTAAGCCGAAATTGTCATATTTCACTGGCTTCAAAATGTTAAGACTTCAATTATGTATACGATAGAAAGAGAACGACTGGACGAATAAAGCTATCGAAGGTCATGGTGAGGTCGATTCGCCATGAAATGACTTGTGCATTTGTCCTCGAGGCTTCCCCTCGACCTTGGTGGGATTATCCCTCTCTCCGTCCACGTATACGCGAGGTTTTTTTTTTTTTTTTTTTTTTCATTTTCTTATTTTTATTTTGTACAAAGAGGGACATGGCCAGAGGAGAGAAAAGGGTCGGGCAGAGAACGCATCGTTCCAAGAGACTCCGTTGTGTATACACGTCCAGTTGAGTCTGCGCGTTTCGTGTCTTAAAAAATACAGTCCAGACCAAAATTATAATGCATTTATTGTCAAAAAATACAATTCTGCGTCGTCAAATGTCGTTTCACAGCAAATATGGATTATTTGGACCAAAACACAACTTACACGTAACCCTCGACTTTTTCAAACTTCTCCATGTTTTTTTTTTTTATAGTTCAATAGAAATCAAAGTAATGTTCTGCCATACATTTTGCCAAGTGTTATTCAAAAGAAAACCTAATAAAAAGTTATCGATTCGTCCAAAAGTTGCCAAAAACACTAAACAAGTGATCGGAATAAAAAAATGTCATCCTTCGAACAAATTTTTCTGCATCAAAAAACGTTTTTACATAAACCATAAATTACGATGATCTAGAACGGTGATTGCGGAAAAAAATTAAAAAATACACATAGTCTCCATTCGTTACTTCCGAAGTAGAGTCGCGCCAATAACTTCACAAATTGGCTAAACCTTCATCCTGTTTGAATGCAGGATTAATTATTCGTAACGAAGGAATATACTCCGAAATTTGGTGAACAGCAAAATCCTATTTCCGGAAAGTTCACAATGTTGCATACTTTCGTCACGTGGTCTTCTTGTCATTTGGCTGAAAATAGGAGAAACCGCGATAATTTCCCTGTCGCATTAGCGAGGAAGACAGTTCCTCAAAGTTGGTCCATCCAATTAGTTCGGATAATTCAGAGAGAGACTGAGTATAGTGAAGGAGCTCACTCGTCGTCCTCTTCTCAAGTTGATAAACCAACCCAGTGTTCAATTAGCCTCTGGCCAGCAATTGGCTTAGCAAGAGTCTCCTGTGTACTTCGAAAATATATGTATACATATATTGACCGTGTAGGCACTACATGTATAGTCAGTTTAAGCAGACGGTGGGATTTTCGTCAATGTTTACTTGATCCTGCAGGAACCTTTCTGCGGTAAATTGTATCAAGCGTGTATAATCCTCCGTGTCTTTCCTGCGCAATCCAAGATAACGCGGAGATTTTTAATTCCAGTAAAACGACCTCGATTGCTCGGTTGGTGAAAATGAAAAAAAAAAAAAGAGAAAAAAAATACTCAGATTCTTTTCTTCGATGGTTGCACATTTTGATCGGGAAAATAGTGTCGTTATCATCGACCTTTTGAACAAGAACATAAGTGTGAAAATTTGATACATATTTCTATTCCCTCCCCATAGTACCTCGTGATAAACTGCAATTTTTGATAGCCAATATCCCGAGTACGGAACCGTGTATCCTTTTGAAATTTTGCACGTAGTTTCATAATAGTGTGTTACATATATCGTTAAAATTGAAAAATATTTTGTAGTAAAACGATTTGGTGAGATTACTACCTTAAAGTTACTGCGATGAATAAATTCCGTTTCGTTTCCTCGTTCAATAGGGATTTTTGCGTCGACTTTGACGCGGGAAACCTCTTGAAAATGTCAATAAAACGTGAAACTTTTGTATTCAGAAGGAATAGTAAGAAAAGTCGATAAACCGTTTGTGTTTGCCCGATATTAATTTCCCTGGGACAAAAGGTCGTTGAGAGGAAAGGCAGAAAGAGCGTTTGGTTCGCCACAAACCAATTTTATTTCATCGTCAAACGACAAGTTTCGAAGCAATCGCGGCACATGAAACGTGCTGGGAAACGCGAAGAATGAAAACTGACGAAGAAAGAAAAACGAGAACGAACGCGAAGAGGAAAAGGGGACGAAAGAGGATGTGGCAGAGGATAATATGGCAGCTCAAAATGGGATAAGGCAACGAAGGAAGGAAGCATTAACACCACGTTGAAAATTGAATTATTAATGACGTTTTTGATGCTTGGCATATCAATCATATGAAAATATCAGAATTTTATTTTCCCAGCAAAAAAAAAAACGATGATTCGAGTCCGGAAATACAATTCGTCGTCTTGACACACTTGACATTCGCAAACTATAAATATATATATTACAGAATTCCACTGTCTTTTTTCTCCTATTATTCGTCGTCTTGACGCACTTGACATTCTCCATCTAAAATATATATATTGTAAAGTACAAACATACATATAAGGTAGACCAGAGCAAAAGGGAGTACCCAAGAATGAAGGAATCAATAAGAAGAACCCTTCTTATTAATTCCAGCATATGAATGTTGTTCCCATTTTGAGCA
Source organism: Campoletis raptor (assembly GCA_948107755.1). Classification (NCBI taxonomy): domain Eukaryota; kingdom Metazoa; phylum Arthropoda; class Insecta; order Hymenoptera; family Ichneumonidae; genus Campoletis; species Campoletis raptor. The sequence continues at coordinate 18,795,999 of OX403622.1, forward strand.
GTCAGCAACTTAATCCGGAATTTAGCTAGAAAGAATTTTTTTTGGTACCTAAGAAAGGCACTCTTGGTTTATTCCATTGCAACAAATGCTTGTGTTGTCGTTTATTTATAAATAAATCAAAACGCCAGAGTCCGACCATTGGGACAGTGATCTATAAGCCTCAAAAATTATTTGCCGAAAAGTTGTAACGTTACAAAAAGAAGTGTGATAAAAAAAAGGTTAAAACGTAGTTTTGATGTTGAACTTTGTAGAAGATCGACGTTGTTTTTGGCTTCAGATTTCCCTGGTATATTAAAATTTCCTCGAGTTTTATTAGCCCATTACCAAATGGTGGATTTTCAAGAATCACAAGTGGATTTCAAGAATGCGTGAATATTTTACTCCGTGCAACATTTTTCTCTATTAATAAAAGGGGACGAAAAGTATTCGAAGGAAAAATTGAGAAGAAAAACCAGCAAATTTTTCGATTACGAGTAAAATGATAACGTTTATTTGAATTAATAAAAATATAAATTGCCTTCGGTACCACCTTTAGACTCTCGGATATAGAGGTGTGCATATTTACTTTTCGAACTCCTCCAACTTCTCTCTCTCTCTCTTTCTCCCTCTTATTCGCCTTTTCTTTTTCTTCGTCTTTCAATTTCTTTCAAACTTCAGCAACATTTTTCCACGCTAAAAATGACAAGCAATATATTTGCTTCGCTGCGAATCGACAATAAATCTTCAATTATAGATGAAGAAAGATACCATTTGCAAATTTTATTTTTTTCATAGTGAGGATTTGTAAATTCGTGAAAATTGGGAGAAAAAAAAAACATACTTGGATTTGAAGTATTACGTTGCATTTTTACTTATTTTTCTCTGTTATTTCGTTTGAAGAACCCTGTCACGAGAAATACTGCGTTTCGGTATAGCTTGAAAATGAAAATGTAGCACCGCGTGCCTCTCTCGGTTCCAATAACTCGAGGTAAAACGCTAGGGAACAAACCGTGGGCTCGACTTCTCTCAGCATCCCCGAAGTGACAGATGCGCGCCTTTCGTACTGCAAACCCGTCGTACGTGGTGTCACGAACGGCGTTACTTTACAGGCGTCGTTGCAATATGAGTATATTTCTATTTATATCTATAGACATGTTATGGATTTGACTTATTCCAAAGCAGAGCTAGTTCGTCTTGTAAGACGTGGTAATATGCGACTTACTGCTGTTTTATCTCATCCATTTCACGTTGGAAAAACACGCCCCGAAAAAAAACATCCTGTTGATTCAAATGAGATCTAATTGAATAAATAAAAAATAAAAAATAATTTCCTTGTTCCACGGCATAAGAGAACTCTATTGAACTTGAAGGAATAATTTTTTTCGATTTGTATATTTTTATATTTCTCATCAATGAAAAATCCATTTGTTAGATTCTCGGTGAGAGAAAAAAACAAAACGTTGCATCAAATTTCACGAGCGTGGAGTTGCAATGAAATATATTTTTCAATGATCACTGAAAGAAAAAAAAACAGAAATTATGAACGTTTCGTTGTTTAATGGAATCATAAAAACGAAAAGAGTACTTCGAAGGTTCGAACATCATTTTTATTTATCAACAAATTTTTATAAAATCATCTATACTATACTTGCGAAACCTAACTGTCATTTTTTTTATAAAATAATCTCCGTTGTTTCTATTCTGTAATGATAATTTTCCAATTTTTATTGTCTTCGTGAAGAAATTTGATCTAAGAGTTGCAACAGAATTGGTAATATTCTTAGACATTTCTATTCGTACAGTACCCGTTAAAAGAAACATTTTTTTTTCTCATCAAAATAGACTTGGTAAGATGTAGGCTTTAATTCATCCATTGAGATCTATATTAACTGAGTGAGTGAGCGAAATATTCACGTGGATTCATTGGTCTGATAGTCGTTCCGCTGAATCGTTTTTCTATAAACATTTTTTGAGATTAAAAGGAAACAAGAATTGACACTTTTACATAAAAATATTTCCTACTAAGATTGTCCAGTTTTACTTGCACTTCTTATGCAAAACTTTTTGTAGAAAATTCTTAATAATTAGAAAACAAATGAACAAATTGAAAAAAAAAACTGGGATCGTTTAGTTTCGGAGACACAGCGCTAGAAAGTTAAAATAAGTGTGAAAAGATATGGGGACGTTGATTCTTCGAAATTTTTAAATTTTAAAGTTTGAGAATGTTAATCAATATACATTGATTAAAATATTGTGTCAGTTATCTAAACTTTGAAACATTAAGCGAAGAGTAGTAGTCACTATTGCACTTCACACCAACTAAACAAATGCCGAACTTTGGATACGGTATTACATAAAGTTTAATGGACTAGTTAAAAAGTGTGAAGGTAAATTTTTATCACAAAATTACTCAGAAGTGTTAAAAAATATTAACGCTTTCACCGGTGCAAGGTTTGAGACTCATATGGCCATTTCTGGTGGACGAAAAAATTGCAAAAACATGACCGTCATTTATTTTGTAGTTTATTTATTATGTTTATTATTTATTTTTTTAAACCTGTTTTTTCACTACCAGTAAAGAGGTTGATAATGATGGATTTTCAAAGCCATCAGCAAATGAAAACAAATTTCTATAATGGCACATTTTCAATAAGATTTTCTGTAGAATTATCCTTATTTTTTTAACCTATTGCCCTGCACCATGTCTTATTGGGTTCCTGAAGAGATCCTTCATGATTTCACCACGTAAATTTATTCTGAACTCGATTGTTTCACTGTGGCTACTAATTCAAAAATTAACAAATTAAATCTTCAATAAAAGAATTGCTATAACTTTGAAACAAATGGGCTCATAAAAAAATTTAGGTGATGAGTTTCTGAAAGGTCGTTTCAGAAACGAAATTGGATGTGGTACATTAGAATTTGTTCAAAGAATCGGATTATTCTTTGAAAAATGTCAATGAAAATGCGTCATTTAGGAAATTTGCATTTATACCAGTCAACGGTTGCCAAAATTTATTGTTATAAGTGCATTGAGGCTTAGCATTGAACAGTTGTGTGCTCTCAATGATTGACTAGTATCCAGTAAAGTTTTGTTACCTTTGAGGGAATTTCTACTTGATTCAGCCAAAATAATTGTTGTTTTTTTTTATTTCGCAGTACCAGAAACAGCCAGTGCTTGAGGGCAAGGTGTTTTCTGTAGTTCTGGCGTCACATAATAGGTGTAAGTAATTTCCATTTTATTTGTACACAAACTTCATTTGAATGCATTTTTCTCGATACGTATTTCAAGTTTGTGGAAGTGCTCCTACACGCCCTAAATGAGCAATCATTATAAAAATTGGCAGGCATGAGTAAAACAAACGTGTTCATTAGTTGAACCAGAATTATCGAAAAATATTAAAATGTATTTATTCAATAAACAAAAAACTGCAGGTTTTTTGTACGATACGGTTTTTCAATATTCCGATGTGTTCATTTGCGACGTGAGGCACATCATTTTCGAAGACCTTATTTTCTCTTTATATTCATCGATTATTAATTATATCAAATAGCATTTTGTTAATCTCTTACGGGGTATTTGCACTTTCAACTAAAATTTATTAAGAACTACTGGTTTTTTTGAAGCTACATAACAGCTTTAACAGTCGCTTGAAAACTTGAAATTCTTTTTATTTATAAATATCTATATCTGTAGTAACTGTGGCGTTGAAACATCGTGTTTTCAGATTTTTTTTGCGACACATTCCTTACGAAATAACTTAACGATAACAGCAACAAACTTCCACATGCACACTCATTTTCTTATTTTAATTGAAATTTTCGTTAAATATTTTATTCACGTTCAAATTTAATCCAACTCAATACATGAATCATTTAAACCGATTGAACGAATTCGAATAAGGCTGAAATGGGATGTGACTTTTTATTCAACCCTAGATTTCTACGGTGCTTTTTCGTACCACACCTTTCATCCATTCAACCAAATTGACCGCAACCTGTCAAACGACTCATTAGAGTCGGTATTTTTCAAGACATTTTTTTTTTTTAATAATCATATAATTTTCAAGTAAGCGAAGGGTCCGATACTTGATATTTTATAAACGCTAAGTTTTACTGAGATTGCAATTTAAAAAAAAAGTGCGATTTGGGTCATTATAACCCCCAGTACGAAACAGGGATTGAAAATCGAAATATAATTCGTTCGGTATTTGAAAGATAGTTTGATCAACAATTTTACATACTACCAGAAACTAATTGCAAAGAAAAAAAAAACAATTTTTCGTACTCATTTCAAACACACATTTCACACATGCACACGTAAAGTTTTTATTTAGAAAAATATTTCTTCATTATTTCGTAGATTTTGAACACTTTGGCATATTCGAAAGAAAAAAGAAATGCTCGTTGAAGAACAATATAAAAAATATTCACTGGGTCTTCTGGAAAAGTTCGATATTTCGACTGCTATTTGTTTCGTTCTGTTAATTTTTCCGAAGTCGCTCTCATTACCAGGAAACGAGAACTGAACGTCCTTAAGAACACTTCGTTGACGTTTGATATATCGAAGCTTCAAAAGCCCCTTTATTGATGTTACGAGCAAGGGGATCTACTAATTAGCCGAAGATTTCCTGGCTGTTTGCTTCGCATGCTGCAGGCAAATCATAATGTTTTGTGTTAGTACCAGCTCTTGAGTTGAGATTCCAGTTCGTTGACTCGTGTCGTCTTCGTGCACCAACTGCGTCGATCCTCTAATCCGGGGACCCTCCATATACATATCTCTGCTTTTGACATCGTTGATTTTTCAGTCAATCGTTAAATTAATCAAATATGCTGAAATGATAAAAAATCGATTTAATTTTTGATGACATTAATACTTCAAACATTTGCTTGACGATCGAGTTTTTTTTCACAATCCTTATTATTATCATTATTATTCCTTGATAGGCATTCCAATCTAATTTAGAAAGTGGTTAATGCTGGCTAAAAAAAAATTCTCCAAAATAACATTTCAAGATAATTTATTTGAATCAAACTCATTTATGGAAATAGAACTGTTAAATTCATTACTGCATGGACTAGTTGTGCCCGCAACTTCAGCCACGGTAAGAAATATCGTTGTTAATGCAGCTCCCTCATTAAAATAGGCCACCGCGTCTCTGACTAACAATGACGTACTCATATGCCAAAAATTTAGTAATTTATCATCGTTGATATTATAAAAAATAATTATTAATTAATGTTGACAAAAGTATGAAACTTTGATTTTCGATGTGTAGTAAATTGTACAATGACGCTTAGGTAAAAATAAAGTATTCCAAACGCGATGGTAAAGAAATTATTGATAATGAAGAAACTTTCAACGAAAAATTTGAATTTGACCAAGTTCTGAAAATTCTCTATAATTTTTATTCTGTTTGATTTTTATTCTGGAACCCTGGCCACTGTCCATTCTCTTTGTTTTCGAGTTAACTATTAAAAGATAATTGTTGTTTTTATTTATCTACATTTTTAAATCACCGGTGAATTTTGAATGTTGGATATGAAATCAAATATTAATTTTTTTCTTTAGGCATTTCCGTAAGAGACAATATTTCGTGATACTATACAGCCTATATACAACTTAGCGTGACTCATGAGCTTTGATCCTGTGAAAGATTTATCGCAAACTGTTCAGTGATTTTGGAGTGAAAACACATTTTTGCATTACAGGGATTTTTCAAGCTGTGATTTATGTTCACTGGTCAAAAAGTCAACCCGGTAAATGCCTCATTTTTCCAATATTTAAAACCTAAATAATACTTTTTGCACACTTTTTTTATCTACCTCGTTATCGTTATTCGTGCGAATCGTGAAAGTTATTTGTACCAAACGTCCTAATCCTGAAGCAAACACGACAACCGTCTTGTTCCGTTCCGACATGGTTTACTGGTTAATCCCGTTCAAATTTGTTCGTCTCCCGCTTCTACTTTAACTGCTACGCTTATTCAACGTTGCTGGGATCATTACTACCGTTTGGTATGAGACTCGTACGCGATTCTCTCCTACTCTTTCTCATTTTCCCTCTGTCTATCACTATTTCTATCTTTTCTTTCTTCTCAGCTCGAACTTTCTGCTCTATCCTTTCTATATTTCTCATGTCTTTCCCTCCCTGGTTATCTCTGTCCTTATCTTTTTACCCACTTCTTCCTTTTCAGTCTCTTGGTAACTCTCTCTGTTCATGTTTTTTGGTCTTTTCTCATTTTATTTTATCTCTTGTGTCCCTTTCTACCCTTCCCAAGTCGTTCTATGTCTTCATTATATTTTTTCCTTGCCTCTTCTCCTCGACTTCACATTTTTTCCATTTTTAAATTTCTCTTCTCGTTTTGCTTGCTTTCTAGCTCTTCTTCTCTCATTTTCTCACTCTCTCTCTCTTCATCTTCTTCTTATATTTCTTCCTCTCTCTCTCTCTCTCTTCTTGCGATGTTTCTAGCTCTGCATGGATATGCTGAATGTTTCGTATAGCAAATACAACTGCAGTAGACTCGTTAGTGTTAGCGATCCGTGAACCCAGACTCTAGCGACGATACTAGCATTCTGTTCACATCCAAACAAGGTCTACTTTCGTAGATTTATATCAGTGGATAAGCCAAGGAAGTTAAACCTGGAAAACCGCCCGTCTAGCACAATTGTCGACTCCAATGAATCTGAAGGGCTCAGCCAACAGGCTTCAAAGTACAGAACGACGTTCTTTACGCCCTGATGATTCTTAGGCCTCTTTACGCAGATACACGTATTTTTCTATTTCACTTATTCTGCGGCACATGCTGGATAAATATATCGTGAAATCCAGCTACCCGAAATTTCCTTAGTGGACCATAAACCTCGGCACCAGGAAAGCAAATGTACAGATTTATCATCAAGATCCTCCAGTGTCCAGCGTGCTTATGAATTAATTGCTCTTTTTAACACACTTTACTTGCAATTACACCTTTTTCTTTCATTATTTCTAATTCACAGAGTACATGGGACACAACATATTCCTTACTAAATCGCACTTAATCCTGACACTTAATTTAACTATTATTTATGTGGATGACGCGAAAAACCATTCTCTGGCTTCTCTTATTCTCTTTCTTTTTTAATTTCCTTCGCTAAACTGCGAAGTGAATGTTGAGAAGAGTTTCAGAATCCAGCTGGATTTTAGTCAACCACTTTTTCTCCGGTATCCGTCACGTTAAGGATAATTACAAGAGTTTTTAGGATTTTGAAGAAAGACATCGAGATTTATGGGTTTTGGTGCATTACCTCGGGTTTTTCCGTTTCGACGCAATTAAGCGCTACCGTCTCCGGTATCGTTTCCTCGTCCTCGTCCTCTTTGATCCCAAAAATCATTCGATAGGAAAATGCAGCCAGGAAAGCACCACCCAATGGACCCAGCCAGTAAATCCAATGATTCGACCACTGATTGTTCCAAATTGCTGGTGCAAACGATCTCGCCGGGTTCATGCTACATCCGGTGTAAGGACCGACTACCGTTGCCAAACCGGTCACAGCCAAACCAAATTTAATAGCCGTCGAATCTGTGTTGTGAGCATTACGTTCGTCCCATACCGCGCATGCTACCAACATTAGTATTCCCGTTGCCATTGTCTCGACGATCAAACCCTGAATCCAACTCACGCTCGGATGTAGATTTGTTATGCAAAATGATTGAGCGTCTTCCGGACCCGATTGACTCAAAAAACCCGTAGGTGTTACCAACTGAAATGTTCAATAATCATTAGTTTCAAGGACATTTTCTTATCGTGGGATTCGTAGCCCAAAACATAGCTTGTGGTTGTTCTTAAAGCCCTGAAATATATTTTTCGAAAGTGAACTCTACGAACAGGGTCGAAACCGTGTGCAATATTCTCCTTAGCATAAAATGTTCCTTGAATGCGATAACGAGGTTCAATTGAACACCATTCTCTTTGTTTTTTTATAACGAACAGAATGATATACGATAAAGTTGTATTTGGTGGTTATTTATTAATAAAAACTTGAAACAATCAAAAAAGGTTTGCTAAAAGGAAGAAAAAAAAATGTTTTTAAATTGAATCATTTTCGACCCTGTTGTGAAGTTTTAATCTCATACACATAAAGTTTATGAAACTTCGTATACAGTTTACAAAAAGTGATAACCAATTTAAAAAAAAAACCGATATCATTCACGATAAAAAGTCGTTTAAAATATTTAAAAAAGAGGATTGTCGCAATTGGGCAAAGTACCAAATTTGATGAAAATGGAAAAGGAAACATAGAGTTTACTCATAGTTAATTAATGTTGAAAATAAAATTACGACTATCCATTAAAGTTTTAATTATAGAAAAAAAAAATTTTTCTAGTTGAATCAATAATAACAATATTTTTCGAAAAACCATCAGAATAAACAATATAGAACCTCGACACGATGGTACAATAGTGATTTCCTTTCCGTGTAAAAAAAAAAATGAACAAAGAAACGAATAGGTTCGCAGAAGGAATAAATTGAAATGTTTTCATTAAACATAATAAATGATGCACATAACGGTGCAAAAGATAACGTCAATTTCTAGAAAATCAGTTATCAGTCGATTGCTGAATAGAAGCTGGAAGTACAAATATTTCTCTTTCTCTCGCCATCGAACTCAGTGCAATCTTGAAATATCACTTTTGTACATGAATGTAGGCATAAAAAATGTAAATAGATCGAAAGTGAACGAGATTTACGAGTAAAATATTAAAGATCGACTTCTGGCTCGTTCCAGAGTACAATTTGACGTCATTAACAAAACGGTGAACGAAAATAAAATTAAAAAAAAAGTGATAACGATAAAACATTGTTGGCTGCTCGCAATGTCCGAGCATCTTCATGGTTTCTACAAATTTTTCGTAATACTCGCACGAGATATCTCTTATTTCGACACGAAAACATAAACAAAACGAACCGATTTTCTGCAATATTTCTCGCTTTCGCGCTCCTTCGAAAAACTATAATTTTCCCTGATTTTATTTACCAAAAAACGTTCTCACAGTAATTTCTTTTTAATAATCAATAAATGTAGACAAACCTTTAAAAGTCCATAGCCAAGAACAGCACCGATCAGCTGTGACACTATATAAACCGTTCCTTCAGCCAGAGACTTTTTTCCGAGGACCACAGCACCCACGGTCATAGAAGGATTTATGTGGGCGTGACTGATATGTCCAATGCACTAGAAAATATATAGATTTTTCCGAAATTTCAATTATTGATTTACGTTAAGAAAAAATTCCCAAATTTTTTTTTGTGTTATTAATTTATTGGATTAATTATATATGCACAATTAATTGCATATTATTTGATGTATAATCGTGATGGCTTTTCCATAAAATCATTAATACTTTGTGCATTCAACCATAGTTTACGATCCAATCCAACAATCTATAGGTTTGTCTCGATTACATTAATTTCCATGATTGATCGAACACTAATGTTGTAACAAAGATAACTATAACGTTTATGAAACATCTATATTTGATCGGATTGCAGTGATTGTTTATATTCCACGTCAAATATTTAGTTTCAATGTATGTCAAGCAAACATCTTTATATTTTATCGTTCGTCGTCGAGACGTCGCTGTGTCTCGATTCACGATTCATAAGATATCGAAAAATGCACTACGCAGTATAATACGTAATACATTTTTTTTTGCTCATACTGAAAACTCCAGAGAACTGCTATTGAAACATTTATCAAGTTTTTATCGATAAATCGTGCTGATTCATTAAAACATTTGAAGGAAAAGCAAGACAGCATCTTTCCTTTACAGAAAACGTAACACACTTTTATTTTATGGCAATAATAAAATCTTTTAACCAAAGAAGTGTAGCCACTTATCACTGTACAAATCTGCAGAATAACAAATCACATATTGTTTTTATTATTATGTCTTTAAGGCTTCAATGCAATTACCAACACAATAAAAATAATGCTCATCAGATGAAGGAAGTCTTCAGGATCTTTTACGATTTATTAGACATGTGTGCAGAATGCCGCGACTATAAAAATAAATATGTATCCAGGAAATGCAGGTATTGTTGTATAGTGAAGGTTATTTTTGCATTTTGTTTATGCAGAAATTATTCTAACGTCATTCATTCTATCGAAAAAGAGTCTGGAATCGGAAAGGTTGTAAAATCATACAAAATCAACACGAAAAGACTGCTCAACTTTACAAATTGACGGAACCACACATCGATAACTTACACATAGCTGTTTCGATATTTAAAAATCTTTCTCACGATTCGATATTTATTATTTTGAATTGAATCAAGATCGAATGTTATCGATTATTTTAACACATCGTTTATATTTTGTTTTTTACATAAAATTAAGACTTCGGGCATTTTTTTCTACTGAAGAGAGTGGCGCGTGTGCTTATAAACAAATGTATTTTTTCAAGGACGTTCACTAAAGCAACTCGAGGATCATGCGGGCGTACATACGTCACAATACTCCGAATAGATAGCAAAAAAAAGCATAAACTATGGTGTAATGATTTACAATCTAACGATATATATATGTCAATCAATATTAAATCGGATTGAAAAGTGTTTTGAAAATGTTGTCGAACGAGCTACATTGGAGAAGGGTTTTGCACTGCTTTATTTGTAATGTTAACGCTTCAGGCTGCGTGAGCAATTTAACATGATACGAGAAATAATCACGAAATTATTCAACCATGAACACAGATAATTATTCCAGGTTATGATATTCCATTATTTAATTTGAAAAGCATTTCGATAGTTCACTGACCTGTATCACTATCATAACCGTAAGACCAAATGTCAGTGTCGATTGAACGTGGGCAGGCGATACACCGAGACTACCGACGCATCCCATGCAACCGAGAAAAACAAGAATCGCTGTTCCCACAAGCTCTGCTATTCCCTTCAAAAACGTGTCCCACATTGCACCCTCGCCATACATCATCTTCTTGAATCCTAAAAAGTAGAGAAACATACACGAATTCTCGTTTTTTAACATTTTCGAAAGAGTGAACACGCTCTTTTCTCTCGAAATGAAATATATGTTAGTTTTCATTCCAGAAAAATGAGTTTTTTCATAAGAAAAACAAAACAAAAAACACAGATTTGTCACCAGTAGATGAGGCAGTTATGTAACCTAAGATTGGATTTAAAAAAATATTATTATTGATATTATTAAAGCAACATCGATAAATATGCGATTGATGTGTAGCTTTGGCAATCCCGAAATTTCGGATCGTCTTAACCAACTAACAGCTCGGTATATGTAAAGCGAACTGTACAGGCTTTCCAGAGTTTCCTTGCACCCTGGTGCAAAAACGATATAGTGTTGCAGTCAAAAACTATTATACTGTGGGCAACACTTCCTGAGAATCTCATAGAATCGTAAAAGTTAGTAAAGTGTGGGAAGAAGCGATTAAAGTAATCGTTTTGCCTGTTAGGAACAAAAAAAATATTGATAATGATGTCACACTTTAATTACATTTAATAGTTTGTAAGAAAACACTAAGCCACACGAGTGATGCCGCAAGTAACAGCTAGTAATGTCATGATGAGAACACATTTTTTTGTTTTTTGTTTTTCTTCTGAGCGAGAAAAGAACTCAAATGTTGAAGGGAACATAATAATTACATCAGCGAGAAAACTTCAAGCCCTCTTTGCAGAATTGTGAGCGTAAAAGAGCCCTCGAAAAAGTTAAACGAGCGAAAAACAAGCAATGAGGCAGCATGTTCTTCCTCGATGTCAAAAAAAAATTCTGTTCCAACTAGTTGCACACTTTAATGTTCACCAGACCGTACCCGTGTGCGTTGTCGTGGAATAAAATATTCGATCAAATATTTTCATGCAGAGACACGGAGACAAAGAGTTTATTACGAGCAATCCTCATTTAATTTATTCCACTATCAAAACCAAATTTAGACCCTAGAGTTTGAAAAAAATAGAATGGCCATTGTTTTCAGAAAATCAATCTTTTTTCCAATATTTAGGGTTCCGACAAAAAAAACCTTTTTATAATGAAGTAATTGAAGTATCATCATCTTTTCCGAATCATTCAAAAAGATGATTTTCTGGATAGAATCATTTTGAACATTTTCGAGATTTTTTTTATTATTATCTTAAATTATTATCAAATTTTATCTCATAGCTTAGTATGAATTAATTAAACTGTGCGCAGAAAAAAACTTCCGATTGGCGACCAGCGTTCGGAACGTTCTATACATCGGGAAAAAAAACCAAATATATTCTTAATTTGTATCAGTGTTTTGAGCAATGGTGCCAGAATCAGACCGAAAAATTATTTTTTCACAAAATGGTGGGATGCTGAACTACGATTCTTGATTCTTCTTATATATTTATACTTTTACCCCCTTCCAAATGAAGCAAATCACGACAATTATTTCTGGTCCCATTACTGAATAACAGTACTCTAACAAAGACATGTGCCAAATTGCAGCTCAATGAGCCAACTCGTTGTCGAGATATCATGATGGTTGCCAATATGAAAGGCACTTTTTTTAAAAAACTTCTTTAGAGTTGTCCTTAATTTTCTTTTATTTTTTTTTATTTTTTTTTATTTTTTTAAAAATGTATTCCTGTTTTCAATGAATCAATAAATATGTGTGCAAAGTTAAAAGAAAAACAACTCGAAATGTTTCGAATTCGTTGAATCCTGAAAATGCACAGAGCTAATAAAGTATTTCCAATCTTTCATTGTGAATCTGAAGTGATTGATTTCTGTTATTTTTGAGATTGAAAAACATAAAGCATTACTTTCTCTCCTTCACCTTGTCTCAAGAATCATTTATCAATAACTTATCATTCTGGTCGATGTAAAAGTTACTCGACAGTTTTTACACGATCGAGGATACATTCGTAAATCACATGGAAGATTTGAGAATGATTTATGGTGAGAAGAAGTGAAGTACCGAATGTCTCGTAGTCATAAATTTTCGTAAATCTTGGAAGAATAATAAGTGCAAGAGGTGAAGATAGTGAAAGGGAAACGGGGCAAGACGATATTGCTGTATGCACGTTTATACATATTGTACATCCGCGCCGTCCTCCGCTTTTTATCTTCAAGACAAACACCATTGCTCCGAGTGCATTGTGTGTTGGCATCTCTCGGTAATTTTGTTTTTTTTTTCTTCTCCTATCGTATCAAATGAACATTTTCACAGAAAAACGAAAGCACGAGACTAATGGTTTGAACCAGCAACAGTATCGTCATTGCTACAAGTTTAATTTTTATTATAACTCCGTGGCCTAGGAGACTCGTGTTTCAAATACGAATAAAACTAAAACGAATCATAAAGTAGTAAATAAAGTTAAAGAAACTGTAAACAGAAGCAACTTCAGAATTTTCGTACAGATTCATACTTCGATGAACTATCAGTTTGATGAATTCATCATGTTCATAATATCAACGAACACTGCCCAACGATGCCATACAAAATGACATTTATTAGAACGTCATATGCTTCGAGATTTAGTGGAAAGAGTACAAAATTGATTTTTTTTTTCCAAACATTAATTCATTCACGCTAATGAATAAATCATACAAAAGATTTTTTGTAATATTCATGACGCTTTCCATGGGTTTTCAAACATGTTAAAATTGTTTGGAACTACAGGAAGAAGGAAATGATAAAAGTAAGAAAAAAATGGAGCAACGGTTTCAATGCATGCATTGAAGAGGTTGATTTTTTTTTTTTTTTTAATTATGAAGTGATACGATGCCTTTCACTCGTGCCGGCGCACCTGTGAAGTCTCGGCAATAGAACAGTGTCTCGAGCCTCTCTGTGAATATTATCCATCGATATATGCAAGCGGAACTGCCATCAATGCACTTCGTAGAGCAAAGACAATGAGGGTGGGAGAAGGAATACAAGGTGTAAAATATCGTAGTTGCTTCGTCGAGTTGTGTATTGCTCGCATCGACGATACGCGGGAGATTGCACGCGCCAAGTTATACAAATATAGCGCAAAGCATTTAGCTAGTGAAACCGTTTATATATTTTACTTTGCATAATCGATTCCTGAGCAACCCAGTCCTTGAATAAGGCTCGAAACTATTCAAGTAGGGGTAACAAAACAAAATACTGCCACTCGCCGACAATCTGGAGGTTCCAAAGTTCCATGCTATTCGATTCTATAGAACTTCATTCCATACATCTACATTGGATCAGCTTTGTACTCGATAATAAGTGGATCTAGTCACGTAGTGTCGAGCTCATCTAGATTTTACTATACAACGTCGGAGCTCAGTACAATTACACTACGTTGAAACAGAATCATGTAAAATTTTGTCCTGTTTAGTCTAAACAATGTAGAAGTTGGAAAACAGACACTTAATCGTGTAAAACCAGGACCATCAAGAAATTATCAATGAAAAGTTGGAACCATGCTCCATTCAGAAGTTTCAATGAAAATTTATACATTTAACAATCGAGAACGTATTTTATACTGTATATTTTCGAGAGTATACCATGATTTTTTCCTGGTAAAATATGTTGAAATAACAAAGTTATAGCCATGCTGATGGGGTCCGCAAAAGCGGCAGATTAGCCTCAGTCTTTTAGATTTGGCTTATCTAAAGAGAAGAAATCAAAAAGATTGGTGCGGTACATCAAGAATCACAACATTTGAACGGAGAATTTTTCAAAATACAAATTGGAAAAAACAGTGTCAGATGTCTAAAATTATAGCTACCAAAATTAAAGATCCTTCGTTCCTAAAACGCTTTTGTCGATATGTTACCAAAATGTTTTTAATTTATTTATTTCTTATAAGTCTAAAGAATCCTAGTCATCGTAGGAGAATTTTTTTTTTTTTTTTCGAAGAACATCCGCCAGAGTTGCTATATATCTGTTGTTTCGGCACTTTTTGTTTTGAACAAATGACACGATTAATTGGTGAACATCAAACTATCGGTTTAATGAAAAAATATTAAATTTTGTCTTTTTCAGCTGAAAATATGTATTTATTCTTTGATAGAATTAGAACCTTGAAAAATTCTACTTTAGAAAGTTTAGACCGTGTGGAAGTTGACCTTGCAGAAGATCAAAGAGCGTTTACCTTATATCTGTACAGTTAGGATCACGAAAAATTGAGCCCCGTTGAGTGAGTGCCATGTAGAATTGATTTTCATAGAATTAAATTCATGTTTTAATCAGTATGAGACGTCGTTGAGGAGTTTCTTTTGAAACTTAAAAATATTCACATAAATTAATGATAATGAAAAAAAACACACACACACACACAAATTATATATAAATTTAGTTAATTAACCGTTCGTTGATACACTATTAGGTCATTTCGACCCGGATCAACTCTTTGCCGTTGATTATCAAATTATATTTTCGCTTTTTTCAAAAGCATCCTTTATCATAACGGCATTTCCTGTAATTTATCTCAAAAATATTAGGAATTGAAAAATTACGATTTTTTTTTTGTAAATTCCTCACTTTTCCTAAAATCAGAATTTTCAATAATTTCTTTAAACAATAAAATTTGATATTAATTTTTGGAAAAAAAATGGAAAAATTGAGTCTAGAATCTTATCTGTTTGGAAGTAGATTAAGAAGAAGAATTTAATGAGTATGCATATTTACGTTGATTAAGGCATTTAGGTATTGTGTTTCTCAAGTGGACAAAGATCATTTCTACTATGCACTTTTTAAATTTATCATTACACGTGCATAATTTAGAATCAATATTTTTTACTGAGCAAACTTTGAACGTTGCTTCGAAATTTTCGCACTTCTCAAAATAAACAAGACTTTGTGCTCAATAATAAATGGAGTTCACCCACTTGTCTCCACGTTCAAGAATATGACGGTCATTTTTACCAAGAATTTTAAAATCAAATCTACTTGTCAATTCGTTCTGCATCGAGGTATTTTTACGAATTCCTGTTTCTTTTTTACCAGCAAAAATGAAACAAAGAATCCATTACGATATTTTCTTATGGTACTTTTTTCACAAAAGTATTTTTTTTTTTTTTCATCTGAAATATACTGAGGAAATATACTGAAGACACTACTACAAGATTCTCATCAAATGTTAAAAGGAGTGAGCTCTTTGAAATTTTTCGGAAGTTTTTTTTACATTCATTCTGAATTGCATAAAAACATACAGCGAAGTTTAAAAACAAAAATTCAGAGCAGTTAGTTTAGAGATGTAACGACAAAAAGAAAACATGAAACTCTGGACCCAATTTAAGGCCATTTTTAATTTGGTCACGAAAATTTCTCGAACTATTACTTTTTTCGTGTTTTTTTATTGTTATTCATGATCTTAACGGCGTTCGTAGTTGCCAAAAACAGGATAAATTTCTTTGATCGTGCTTCAACCCAGAATTAAAACAAAATTATTTATCAATGTAAATAAAAAAATAAACAGTCTGCAGCGTGGCCAAATTTTGGTGTAATGTATTTTTCAAAAAATGGCAAAGGTTTGATTCACATAGTCAGGATTTTTCAGTACTTTTTTCTTTTTTACTTGTGAAACAAAAACTGATGTTAAAAAAAAAGTTCAACAACGACTAATTATTACCAATTAATCAACTTTAGATTATCATAAACGATATCTTCAATTTTCACCATTTTTAATTAAATATTATTTATACATTAAACAGGTCAATCATATTCCAGTTTCTTGTTTCGCATCTCAACGTCGGTCGTTAACGTAGCATCAATGTGTAATTTGCATAAAATCAACTGTTTGGCGAATTAAGGAACTTTAATAGAATAGGCAAATTCTCGTGTTACAAAGTCACGTTTAGGTTAGCATGCACATACATCCGGACATGCTATATCAGGTAGTAGTGCAACGTTGCCCGTTGGTGCAATATTCTCAATTATAGAGTGACAGTGACAGAAGAGCAAGTTAAGGTCTGTGGACGAACGAACCGGTGAACAAATTGCTTAATGATCCAATCATATGTTCCCGCTTGTCGCCGATTTCTACCTACAGTCTGTCCGCGTGTGACGACAAGTGTCTGTAACGTCTTGATCATTAAAGATCCTTGCACCACGTGTCCTTCAGAGTTCTTTTGCTTACTTCCGGTCATTTATTTCTTATCATCGTGAAGACTCGTTCTTGTTAATGTTCATATGGAACTAATCGAATTGATTCGAGCAACAAAAACCTTCCTGTTGTCTAATGACGTGGCAATTAATTAATTATCAATATTTTGTCTCCGGTAATCAACTTTAACTGAATGTTATTTTTCTGCACAGTTTAAAATTCATATTAGCTAAACATGTGCTTAGATTCTGTTCTTGTAGTTTTACAAAAATCGATAGAAAAGCCTGGAGAATTTAGCTGTAGATTTAGTTCTAAGAACTGAAAGAACTTGGTGCGAAAAACTATGTAAATCAAGGTTTTGTTCTTCTGCAGATTGCATTGCAAATATTGTTGAACAGGATCTTTCTAACTTTTCATTTGTTGAGGAGTCATTTTGGCTTTGAGTTTTTGATATCGGAACAGGGATGGTGTTAGTAGTTTGTTTTAAATTTGGGGTACTCCAAATTATCTACTGTTTTCCACATATGCTGCACTGCTCTATTATTACATACGGACTTCTAACCAGCACTAACGAGTGCGTGGTCGATGTATGGCTTTGGCAATCACCGAAGCTAAGCAGTCTCCAGAGAAGTCAATACTTGGTTAGGTGACCGTTTAGTCATGTACCGGTCTTGCTTATCAATCACTGAATGAGAGGCAGTTTTTCTGAATTACTCACTGTGCTAAACAACTGAAACTAAGTAAAATAAAGCCAGCTGGGTATTTCACAGTTTCCCTTGGCGTTTGTGCAAATGCAAAAGAGTCATTTATCAGGAGAGAGTGGATGCCTCCCAGAGAATAAGAAACAGTGAAATGGAAAAAAAAGTGGGGTCAAGGTTATTGAATGGACTCGTAAAAACCTGCTAGCGTACAGACACAGGAATGATAAAAATACGGGCTTCGATATATGCGTATATTTAATTTCTATTTCATAGCTTTAGCATGTCGTTCATGTATTTACACATATTTTACGACAATAAATTGCACCTGGGATAATATTTGCTTACGTGCGCGAAATCATAAAATTATCATAACAGGATATCAGAAAATCGTAATGAACTCGTTACTATCGTTCGAGTATGATACTCGAAAGCAAACTCCATTCTCTAAAAACAGTCAGTTGAAAAATAAGCAATATTCCGTGTTAAACATTTTTCCATGTTAAGCATTGACGTACTCAACTCAACAATAATAATGGTTTTATGACCTTTTCCTAATCCGTCGTTACAGAGGTCAAAATGTCAATATTTGGCTCTCAATAAACATCAAACCCAAGAAAACAATTGTTATCTATTACGCTTAGAGTTTTTCGGATAATCTTCAAGTATTCATTTGTAAATTTTTCAGTGTAGGAAGTTGATGAATGCGTAATTAAAACTTGAGGTCAAAGTCGAGCCTCGCGAATAGCATACAATACACAAGCTTTTGTTTAACATTAAACTGTGAGCTCGATTCTCAACTCCCATTAAAAAAAATATATCTACATCCAACTTCTTGGATCACAAAAAGAATAATTTTACAGTCGTTAAGGGCTTACATACATCTAGATAAAGAAAAGTTCGATATTTCGAGGAACAAAAACATTTTCGATAAATTTCCCCTTTACATTTCCTTTTTTTTTTTTATTTCCAGTTATCGATAGCATATCACAGCCGTGCTATTTTTTTTAAACTTTATTGACAGATGTCGAAACATCAGAACAGTATTTCCAACGCGGTAACCATTCTGTGTCGAAAACTAAACGACCGAATTGTTTGAATTTTGATACAGAGAATCTTTACACAATTATCAAGTATTTATAAAAAGTTGTTCGAATGGACATATATTTTCTGTATTTAAAAAATCGGGCTATTTTTCTAAGGAATGAGTTTACGAGAAAAATGAAAGATTCACCTTATCGTTTTCTTTGCATTGAATAAGTAAGTTTTCATTTTCTCGAAAAATCAAGTGGCTCCGATAACATGTGAATCTGCTTCTTAGAGCTCTTTCACGCCGACTCAAGTAACTGATAGAGTGCCTGAATTTGAAAAATTCTTGGCTTCGTGACCACTTGATTATTTCAATACTTATACAACCGACATCAATTTCGCAAATAAATATGTTTTTACCACTATTTTATCTTGAGTTTCGTGATTGTTTTTTTATATCCTCAGTTCGCTACATAAAACAATAAATAAGTAGATATTTTGATATGAAAATGATGTCCAGACGTTATATATACCGATGAAGGTGAAAGTTTATAAAATAAAAATTAATTGACACGATTATCAGAATACAAAAAGGCAGAAATTATTGTGTGATTGATGAATGCATGGATTGGGAAAGCAAGTTTGATTTTGACATCGTACGGAAGTTATCGTATCGCGTCAAGAGCCTAAGACCTCTCGACTTTGTGATGACCGTAAATATAAACCGTTGAAGGTTAAATCATCGAACTTATTGGTGCCAGTGCACACTGACGAGACTCGATGAACTCGACGTAATCTCGGCAAACGTTTCCATTCGCGCTATCCTTCTCGATTTTGCTTATCGCATATTCATTGCCCTTTCACATTTTTTTCCACCACTTCAACATGTTCGGGGAAAGCGTATATGACTTTGATCTTTATATTCTAAAAGATATCTTGCTCCGACGATGAGTTAAATACCATTTATTTTCACCAAAGTATTAAAATTTAAAATAACAAGTCATAAACTTTTTGATTAAGAGACACTCAGCTGTATATTCCCCAAGTAAATTTTAAATTTCTAATCTTATTTGAAGATTATTATGACTCGCAGATGTTTTTGTTATAAATGGCAATCCTCTGGATAAATGATCCTCTTCTAGGATTCAACGAACGAAGAAAATCAAATTGAGGGGCTTTCACATTTTGTAACGGGCATAAAAATTGCTGAATTTTATGATTTTTTTTTCTCAATGAATGGATAACTAGTTCGATTTTTTTCGTATATTCCAATGAAGAAATTTTTTGTAAATGTTTGACTTTTTTATAAACATTTTTGGCCAAAACTATGGCTTAAACGACCGGCCTCACGATGGTCGCTTCTGTTCCTCTAAAAATTGTCCGAAATAAAGAATCGAAAAAAATGTTTAAAAACTGTTCGTTGAAAATGCTCCATCGCTTTGGAAAACGAGATTTCGAGAAAAACGCGTTTACAGTTTCGAGGCTCTCCGTAGAGTCGGTCGATTTTTTTTTCATAAGGGAAGCTGTACCTAGTCCAAGAATTTGAATTTCGTGACAAAATTGAACAGGATGTTAATGAGAGTCTAGATTTTAGAATCTGAAAAGAATTAAAAGAATCGTATCTATTAATCTCGACAACCTGCGAATTTGTGTGTAACCTGTCGTTATTTTTATGTTATTCTAATATCGATACAGCAGTGTGTTATCTAAATTAATAGACCGTCGTTTCGAGAACTTCGACACAACTAAGCAAACATCCCTGAAAATAGAAGCCCCATTCTTTCCGCACTGATCGTCGATTTAAAATTCTGCGATCTGAAAACACTTCAGAGGCAAAAACATCAAGCAACGCGTATTATTTTTGTTTCGGAATGCAGCCCCCGAAAGAATCGAAAAAACCTGATATTTTTCGCTGTCTAACAGTAAATTAATGGGCAGAGCGATTCAGTGTATTTGCAGAAGCAGAAAAAAAATCCCGAGAAAAATGCGGTCGCAGCATTTTAACGAAATACATTTCTCGTCGTGCTCGCCTTGAAAATATTCAACGTTTTTATTCGAAGCCTACATGAAATCATTGATTAAGTAATTCCGTTTGAATTTACGTTGACCAGGCAAAAGAAAAAAGAAAAACAGTTAATCCAACGGCGATAATAATCCTCACGAAAATTATTCAACCGGTTGGAGGCGATTACAGAGCCAATTATTACAGTTCAAAGGGTCGGGACCCGGATCAATTTCACTTTGTGATTTCAATTGTGGATCAACCGGTCGAAGCGACTGTTAAAGACGGGAACGCAAATTGTAATCGAATATAAATGTCAATTTAGTGCATTCGAATCAAGCGGAATGGAAAAGTGAAAAAAAAAGTACAACAACAAAATTTAATCGATCGTTGCTAATAAATGAAATAGCGAATGAAAAAATTGTCCAATTATTAACGAACAAAAAAAGGACATGAACGATTTAATTTCCTTATAAAAAGATATAAATTGGAATTTCGTTCTGTCGCACTTACCAGATCGTAAATCTGCGGTAGACATGTTGATAGTCCCCAACGATTTATTGTTCAATGAAAGAAGCACTCACTTTATCGTTTTTTTATACTAACCAATAACTATTAACGAGTTTACTTTGTTTCAATTTTTTTCGTTCGTATAAATGCCGAACAAAACCTCCATAAAATCGTTCAACGATCCACCCATGGATCGTCCACCTGCCTTACGGATTAAACAATGAAACTGCAAGGTCCGTTTCCAACTTTTGTCGTGTCAAATTGCAACAAATGAAAAATTATAATTTTATTTTAAAAAACGACACTACTTTGACTCTCTCGGGTCTGCGGTCTCGGGGCTAACAGCTCGGTCGGTTTCGTTCTCAGCAAAGCTCACGAGACCTCCTCAGTTTTATCTCCCGGGATATGTAGTGTGTCCTACTATTTTACGTTTGACGCCCCCTCTCCTTCATTCACCAACTCGATCACACTCTTCAGATGTTTTGACTGTCGCTGGCTAGTACACGCGTAAATTGTCGAAAAGAAAATCTACCCTCCCACATTCTAATCGGATAAATAACTTTCTCAAAAACATTCGTTCTTGATGCTCAGTGAAAAAATATATATGATAGAAAAAATATTGCTTGACCTTGAAAAAAAAATCCACTTACAATTTATTTTCTAAATATGAAACTTTTCAAATGCTAATGAAAAGGTGTTAAACTATTGTTCGGCTGTTGTCATGTGAACACGTGTTTTTTAGGGTTTGAAATAATCAAATTTATCTAGAACTTCGTAATACAACGATTGGATTTTCAGAATTAAATAATCACATTCAAAATTGAGGCAATTTAGACGAGGTTTATGTTTTTTTCCTAAATGAATGCTTTGCTTCTGTTCTCGATTCGATCGTATTAATTTTCTGGATTCTGTCGATAAAAATGTCCAAGTCCATCGAGACGAACTCTTCCTACGTTGTACTCCAATTCAATGATTGTGTGAGGGAAAATAGAGCACCGTGGTAGATTTGCATACTTTATTTTACACCTTTCATTATTTGGAAATCGTGCGAGCGTGAGTGTCTGGCATGGAAATAAAAAAAACGATGTGTTTCAATAAAACGTTGGCAGTTTCTTTTTATTCATATTCTCGTCGATCGTTAGCGCTCCGATACTGGCATGTGTAATTGGATTAACGTGCCACGGCTACGGTCTCATTGTTATGTATTTATCAAGGAAAATGAAAAAAAGACTCATTCGTTGATACAGCTTTTCAAGACAACTTTGCCATTTTGATGAACACACTCTGACGCAATTTCTACAAGGTTCAAGAAGCACGGTTGATTCACAATGTTTTCATTTATTATTTTTTTCAAAATTCTGCTTTTCATTATGTTGGATGTTTTTTAAAAAATAATTCTTCCTGGTCTTGATTACATTCTTGAGTGCATTTAAATCGTTTCAACATCTTGTTGTCATCTAGAATCCCTTTCCACAAATAATTTTCTGGATCGAATTACTTTTAAAAACCACTTACAGGTTTGTGAGAAAAATTAAAAAACCTTAACTCATAGTTATGTATAATTTCGTTAAACTGTACGCGGAAAAAACTTTTGACTAGTGAAAGAAAAGAAATCAAATATATTTTTAATCTGTATCAATTGTATCACTTACAAAAAAGTGACTTACTAAACCGCAATCATCCTTTTTTAGGTACTTGTTTTCCCTTCCTCGGGTCATTAAACTGAACATAAGAATTATTTCGACTTAATCCTGATAACATTGCTAAAAAACAGTCTAAAAAAGATCGATCCACGCCGAATTTTAACTCAATGGAATCAATAAACACGTGTAAAAAATTTCAGAATAAAAACTCGAATAGTTTCAAATGTACTCTCTTCAGACAATATATTTAAAAAAATTGTCTACTATACTTCGCAGTTGCCATTGTCATTATGGCTTGTTTGCGTTTCGAATGGAATTTGGTTTTTTTGTAATGTTTCAAACAACAACTAAAATCTGGTAAGGAACAAAGACAAAAAATTGAACTTGAAGTACTGATGACACGGATTATTTGACTTGAAAACCACCGATGTTTCCCTCCCACAGGGTAGTAAAAAAAAAGTGTTTTTGTTTCTTCTCAAGCTTTCGTGTCGATTGAATGACTGGAAGAAATATGATACATGAAACCATATGGGCTTGCGTGTAAATATCCTACGGTAGTAGAAGTTGTAGTAAAACGTCGTGCAGGTTGGCTGGTAAAATCACTTGAAGCATCGTTATGAATGAATAATGTCGGACAGTCTCATGCTGCATCCACCTACCACAAATGATGTATGAATAGTGACACGTAAACACGTGACAAATGAAGGCCATTATGAACTTGTGAATGAAACTTTCGATTTGATATTTTTAACGCCTTGTTCCGTTACATAAAAAATTAAATCATTTATATATTAAACATATAAATGAATGAAAATATAACAACAGTGACAAATCGATGATTAAAAGTCATATTAAAATACGTACATTTAATAATCACACAAAATACATCATAGCTCTGGTGAAAGGTAATTATATTATCGCATTCCTATACATAATAATGAACCAGTCATAAGCATTATGGGGAATAAAATCACGTTACTATTGCAATTTTTCATCATTGTCATCAGACGAAAATGATTTTATCTCGTACTTATTTTAAATCTTGTGTTTTTTGACGTAAAATTTTTCATATTCGTTGTGTTTTTTGCAAACTTAGTCATAAAAATCGGTAGACTTTTCTGATTTGTCAATAACTTACTTCAGGGATTACATACGCCTAGAGAGGTAAAAAATTTAGATTTTTCAAAAATTCTTAATATATAATTTCCAAACATTACACAGAAATCGATAACAAATTGCAGGTGTGAGAAACAAAATTTCCCTATATGACACATGCCTAAATATGAAAATGATTTTTGCAATCTTGGGTTTGCGATAAAAACTTAATTGCAGCATTTCATGAAAAATGCATTGAAAAAAAAAAAAATTGGTCTCGACAAAGCCTGATTTTTGTTTTGTTTTTGTCAACTTTGAGAATAATATTTTGTTTTATCGTTGGTCCGGAGCGTATATTCGGAATAATAATTATGTCAAATAACGTTTTGCGAAAAAATGCTTTAGAAAAATTAGAACGACAGGCCATCTTATTGTTTTTTTTCTCCTATTAGAATTTTCTACTGTTATTTACCATAATATATTTTTTCAAAAACCTAAAAAGTTATTTCAATCAATACATTGCTTCGGAATATAAAAAAAATGATTACAATTTATCACATTTTTGAAACTTGTAGGTGTACGTAAGCCTTCAACCTTAAATATATAGCATCTAAAAAACTAGCAATATCTTATAATTATCAATAACGATTACTTAAACACTAATTCAATTTGGAAAACAATCACTCGTTGATTTATAAAAAATATACATCGTTATTTATGTACAGACCGAAAAATATTTGATTTTTTTTGTGTCTGTGTATAGGTATATATAAAGGAGCTTTGATAACTGAACCGGAGCTCTGCTCAGCAACCCCAGAGTACAATTAAAACTTTAGTCTATGATTTTGGTTGCTCTGGTGCTGGAATCTCAAGCTCATTTTCTCAAACCCAACACGTCGTCCTCACTAATTTTGTTATTTTGAGTTTTGGTACCTCGACAACATGGAATGTGTGTGTGTGTGTGTCTATGTCCGGACTATTATCGGTCACAACCAAGACGACGAGGCATCATTGTGTCCATTAAAATTTCTCGTGACATCAGCCTCTTATGGATTTTTATTGTTACGTCGATTTCATTTGTTACTCAATTATTTTTATTTCCTTTGGAACGACAACCCGTAGTGTCGCAATTTAATTCAACGATTTATCAATGTTTAAAAGCAAATGGTCAAATAAATAAGACTCTGGCCGGATATGTGCGAATTAAGAAAAGATTACAGAAGACACTCTCGCCAGAGCTCAGTTGTGCTTGCCTTCGAATACTATCGATAAAATTGCTTTTTCCATGTTGATTATTACTAACGAAACTCTGCGTCCAGAAATATGTGCAATTTACCAGTCTATTTCGGCAAGCATGAAATCTTCAGTTTCTAGAAGCCACAGCGCTTGAGCAAACAGAAATCCAATGATTCCAAAACGGTGGCTTTTGACCTTTTGACCGTAATTTTTGGACCTGTCGTCGAGAGTTCTATTCTTGCAGAGAATAACATTAGACCTGTTGAAAAAGATATTCCAAAGTTGGTGATTATTCCACAAACTGTTTTCGAAATATAAAATTTTCATTTCCGAACCATGCAGGAAAAAACGTTACGATAAAAAGCTGTTTACCTCAGGTTTCCGGACTTCGGGGGTGTCAAAATTTAAGCAGTCTTCTGGTTTACATTTTTCTGGTGAAAAAATCGATCGATACATAATCGAAGAGAGTAAAGATCCTCCAATGGGTCCGAACCAAAATACCCAATGGTAACTCCAACTATTGTTCCAAATGGCTGGTCCCAATGATCTTGCCGGATTCATACTGCATCCGGTGTATGGCGCCACAGCCATGCATAACGCGGTAACACCAAAAGCGAACTTGAGTGCCACTGAATCGGTATTCCTCTCATTTCGAACGTCCCAAATTCCGCAGGCCATGAACATAAGAATCGCCGTTGCAATTACTTCGGCAAGGAAACCCTGGATCAAGGATATGTCCTTGTGGATCGCGGTTATACAAAAACTAGCCGTTGTGTCAGGTCCGTCGACTCCGTAGAGCAAATCTTGAGGGGTGACCACCTGTCATTAGAAAAAAAAAAGTTATTCAACCCGCTTGAGAATGGAGTATTCTCAACGACAATCAACTAACAGTGTTTTGAGCAGCTTAACGAACCTTCAGAAGACCATAACCCACTACTGCTCCCAGACATTGGGCCACCAAATACACTGCAGCCATTCGAAGAGACTTTTTGCCCAAGACAACGGCACCAACTGTGATCGCAGGGTTGATATGAGCATCACTTATGTGTCCAATGCTCTGTTTGAAGGGAAATATAAGAATTACCTGATCATATCGACCCAATTGACGTAAACCCCATTTTACTGGCTATCAATTTCAAAGAAACTTTTATCAAATAATTACCAGGATTACGATCATAACTGCGAGCCCAAAGCCCAGTGACGAATGCAACATTCTCGGCTCATTGCCGAGACTTCCAACACAGCCCATGCAACCAATGAATACGAGGATTGCCGTTCCAATGAATTCGGCAAATGCAATCTTCATGGTGTCGCATGCTGAATAGTCCTCTTGAAAAAGTTCCTTCATCCCTATAATGAAAAAAATATGTATATAAGCACAATGATTTCTCGAACATTTTGAAAGACAAGACCAGCAGTTTCAATCATTTCTTTGAAAAACTCGTAGGAGATGAAAATGAGTCAAATCTCGATTGAAAGCATGAATAATGAGAATTTTTCATTTGACGTTCCGGATATTTGTCAGTGTGTACATTCAGCCATATTGAATGAAGTGTTTGAACGATTTTTAATAAGATGTATTTCGACATTTAGAGACAGCTCACTGTTATAGAAAGAGCATTGAAAAGCAATTGACTTGAAATTGACCCTCAGTCAGGCACTTGGCCAGGTGTTCTTTTCCCATGGAATGTCAACCACCTCCGAAAATAAACGTTCAGAAAATTCGAACTACCGTTTGCTCAGTCTTTTTGCGTTTATACGAAATTTACTTTTCCCCAAAGGAGAAGAACATTGAAGTATTGAATACAGAAATTTTGTATCATTGAAGTAATAAAGGGACATTTGTTTCATTAATTTCGTACTAAATAACTAAAGACATAAATCCGATAAACACCAACAGAAAGACGAAGAAAGAAGACTCTTGTTTCCTCTGTGTTGATGCCATTTGGCAATTCTCCAAAAATTATTTACAGACGCGGTTAAGTCTCGAAGCCAAGTATTAAAAAAAGATGAAAGTCAAGAACCATCGAGTAATTGTCTATACATACAGGAGGATGGGCTCTTTCCGGTTACTTTTAAGCTTCAACTCGACGTCACTCGAAAACGCGTCAGAATATCATACGATATTTTCAATACAATGTCGTTTTATTTACATTACAACCGCATGATTATTTTTGTTTTTTCAATCCACCCAAATATAAGATCGTGTTCATAATCGAAATTTTTGTAACTGTTATTGTGAATATAGCTAAGATGCAACGTGTCATGAAACAATATATATATATGTATATGTATATATGTTGAAAGTAAAATATCCGCAGTTCGCTAGGCACGCGTAACGAGCCAAGCACATGCACAACATGCCGATTTGGGCAACAGCTGAAAACTCATTATCGGTGCCCGTGGCAGTGATAAACAAGAAGTAAAAATATACAGGGTGTCCCGCCGTCAATGGTTGGATATGTGAACTTCGGTTCAGTCCCTAAGTTCAAGTCGAAGAGTATAATGATGTTTTTTCACAAAGCTTCCTCCTGATAAATTACGAATTATTGAAGTGAGTTTCTCTAATCTTATATACAGCCGAAACGGTTGGAGATAGAGCGAAAGAACATAGGGCCAATCTTGTAGATCATGAAATTTCCTAGAAAAAAGCTCTTGACCGTCTATTTCTACCTTTAGTACTTTACTCGTGAGAGTGCAAGTAAACTAATCTTTAAAAAGTTTTCCCAATGAACGATCCTTGAAAGCTATTGATATATTGAAAGTTGAAACAACAACCAATGAAAACATCAAGAAAAGTATGATCTTGGAATTCTCATCACGAAGGGTTACTTTTAAGTCCAGAAACGTCAGTCATGGAAGTCAAATAGTCTGCAGGGAATCTTGCATCCAATTTTTCTGGACACGCTGTGTACCAGTGCTTTTTTCACTCATCTGAGGGTCAGAGGTAACAGACAAATGTAAGTTAAGCCTAGCCTCGATAGCTCTTTGGTCACTTCTGAATCTCTGAGTAAAGCCACCCCCAACTTATTTCCCGTCTCAATTCAATTTTCCGAGCTTACGAGGAAGAAATCAGGGCTTTTGCTGCTATGCATTTCTCTTTTTTTCGGAACCTAGTTTGTCAGGACTTTTAACCTCATTAATGAGGCACGAAACAAACATAACAGATAACTAAAAATAATAAAAAATCATTTACTAAATTCCAAAGTACAACAGTCTTCGAGATCATTTTCAAAAAAAATCTCCAATCACAATCCAAATCTTCCTCATGACACGTACTTTGAACTGTATTCCAATGAAGTATTTATGGTTTTAGGAACCAGTAGTAAGTTCGCGATGTGCCCATTCATTGATGACGAAAATGTTTATCATAATATATAATTTAATACGAAATGATATTGGGAGTAACGACTAAACTTGTGATCGCAGAATTATTTAGGCGTAAACCTCGAATACCTATCACAAGTTTGATTCACCCGAGGCGGAGAAGGGAAAGCGAGGGGTCAATGCGGAATTTGCATAAAGGCAGGCGGTCGTTTATGCAGATGCCATACCGCCTCGAGGGTCAACGTACCACATCTAACCCCGTGTGTTCTATGTTTTGTTCTACGTGTTCATGGTAAATTATCGTTGTGTGTTCGTTGGCAGACCACTTAAGGATACTCTGCCAGGAAACAATTGAACACCAACGCTTGACATCCTCCCACAATGCCTCAATATATTTGACAGTTTTATGACGTAAACTTGATTACTATTAGAGTTTTGAAGATCAATTATGACTTCAACACTCATTAATGTCGTGAAACAAATGTGCTTTAGTTATCAACATTTGTCGAACTCTCTAAAAAGCTTTCTCGATTAATTGGACATTTTAATATCGTTCAAATTTTGGAGTAGTTGTCAAATTTTTCGAACTGATTTTCAAAAATGTAGAGTTTATAACAAATCTCTCATTGAGATATTGATTTTATGGAACGAAGTCCTCTAAAGTGTCCCATAGAAATTGAATGGCATTGAATGTTACGACTTCAGTTCCAGATGTGTTTTCCAGTTTTTTGTCATTATATTTAGTAGCAGTTGTTTTTATGCGTTCATTCATAAGATAGCGATACTTTCCACAAAGTTTTGAATGGAACATTTGCTCTAAAATTCGCACGAACATCACTGATGAACTTGTTGCTTTGTTTGATTTTTTATGTATATTTTTATTTTCTCGTGAAAATGAAAGTTTTCTTTTCTTCGTAGATCAGATAATTCGGACTCCTTTTAAATCTTCCTCGTGATGGTTCGTGGAATCTCTTAAATGATAAAATTATCTCCCTTTCCCAGTCAAAAGCATAAAGCGAGCAGTCGCGATTCAAAATAATCATGCAATTACGTTGAAAGTCGCAGGCTATTATTATGAGAAACGTGAAAGCACGAAACTCCTACATTATCAGTTTATGTTGTGTGTTAGATATCCTGTTGTCTACAAGTGAAAGGACTAAAAATTCATCCTTCGTGTAATTCACTTCCCTTCTCGACCGACTTGAAAATTGATTTCCTAGTTTGACCACACACCACGCTCGAGAATCTTCACCATGTTTTTCGATGAAAGTAACCAAATTGTCTATTTAGCTTTCTCATTATCTTTTATTTTATTTTGCTACCATTAATGCACAGTTTATTGCTTGATCTTTAGTGCTAATCTAGATCACATCCAATGTAATGAAACCCTGAATCGTCACTACATTTCTCTCTGGCAATAAAAAATGATCAAATCATCTGAACGTTGGGAAAATTACATAGGATTTTCTACTTTACCAAGATTCGATACTCTTTACAACTCTAGACTTTTGAGGAGCAATCGATACAGAGGTTTCCTGCTTATTCTGCGCACAAGTTAAACCAATATTTCTCTGTGTTTCCTAACAAACCGATCTAAGACAATAAATTATTGATCGTTATACACATACCATTTCTTATTGCCTCTCATTCTTTCTAATCATAATTCCCCGTAATACGACTGTTCTGAAAAATTTCCGTTCTTATCATATCATAAATTTTTTGTATGGTTTCATGAATTAAGTATTATTTTTAGAACTTGGAATTTTCTGTTGCATGACAGCTTCTTACGGCAAATCATCCTTTTCTTAAACAAATATGGACAGTGGACAGTGGAGCTTTTTTTTATTCATGTCTATTCTCTCTTTACTCTACTTCTTTTTTAAACATTGATTCATTTTCTCTACCTATACATATAGTTCCTTAAGGGGAACACCACTCTAACGGTACATAATATGTTTCTTTTTCTTTTCCTATTCTCTTAAAGTATCTAAGGTAATTGTTTTTTTTTTTTTTTTTTTTTTTTTCCATTGACTGAATATCGAGAATATGTGTTCGATGGAGAATCCTTTGTCCCAACTTTAAACATTTGAGTAAACCTGTGAAAAAAAATTCAATTGTCGTAAATTTTTGTGAATCCACATTACTGTGACAGTTACAAAGCAAATTATAATAACTGAAAAGTGTTGTATTTTGTTTATGTTGAAGTTCCCAAACTTCTAAAAGTCAGCAGTTTTTTTGTGATAAAAATCGTGTTCGTAAACGTTTCTTTCATCAATTTGCAATGCTTGAAGAAGACAATAATGAATCTTATCAGGGAAGAAAACATCGATTAGCGTCAGGATCGATTGGAGTATACGTTCGTCTCAATGTTCGCAATGTCATAACTTCTGTTAATCGACTATCTCAAGGTTCCTTTCATTTGGAGTTAAAATTGTCCGCCGTAGAAATAAACACGAGGTTCTAAAATTGCCTGGTACCAGTAATTCCAAATGGTCTAATATTTTTTCAACTCACAGTAATTGAATCTACTGCAAAATCAAGCTTTCGTGACTCAAGCCGAATTATAAATAATAATTATCCGCCAAGTTTGCATAACCATGAAAAGTAATCGCTCTGATCACGACAATGCCAAGAAGTAGGGCAGACGAGGTAAGGGAATAATGTGTTTTTATTGATTTTGATCAATTTTGTTCATTTACAACAACAACAAAAAACTACTTTTTTTTTCTTCTAATTTTCCATGAAGTTTTGTTTTTCCGTTATTCAAACAACGGTAAATGAAGAAATTTTATATTTTCTCAATTTTTTTGATGCACAAATATGAAGAAATGTTTACACTGTGCTCCTGTTTTTTTTTTTTTTTTTTTTTTTTTTTTTTTTTTTTTTTTTTTTCAAAAACTGATCGAAGAGCTGCTGATCGCGAGGGAATGCATTACGCTCCGGGTCAAATTGACTCAGTTTGTCAATGCAAGTATCACTTTCGTTCACATGACTGTCCCGAGTCAATTATTTCATTTGAAGTGCTTTTTGTGTAAAACTATTCACTACGTACAAACATTCGACAGTGCTGGGCATAAATAAGGCAATAAAAATAGTGATGATAAATTAAATCAACGTGCAAATAAACCAATTTGTACTAAACAATCTGACGTCAAGTGGTCACAATTAAATAATGAACAATCTTGAAGAACTCATTACGTTCTTACCCTAGTCAGTCTTATCAAGATATAAATGCTAAAGTAATCTTCAGCGTAAAGTTTTCATCAGTAAACGTCATTTATGAAACAACACTCATACAAAAGATCTCGTATAGGCGCGCATGACTGCTCTGAGGGTTACAAGTGAGACAGTGGGTCAAGTTTGCGGACCGGTTAACGACCCCGATCGTGTTCAGTGGAGATTTTTTTCCACCTGCATTATGGGCAGTGGGAACTTAGCGAATTTTTTGTTCCTCACGTCAAATTCAATGAGAGTTGCCCTCACTTATCTACCAGAAAGCAGCAAAATGTGTACAAAAGAAAAAATAATAATAAAATTGGATAATTTTCTAAATAATATTTCTCCCATCACTACGTATGTCAGATAACGAGAAATCTGAAAAATCCACAGAGATAAAAAAATGTAGAGCTTCCAATGACTTTTTTTTACTTGTATTTCAATCCGGATCGCATTCGTGCTCGGTAAATGTTTATCAACGGAATTCCTGGTTGAACAATAATATTTTCATATCGATTTAACATGGCTTAAAATAATCCCAGAAGAATAATTTTCATGAAAATATAAGCAGAGATATCCAGTTTTTGACTAGGTCAGTTTGCATGAATATCTAAATACCGAATAAACGATCTAATCTCCCAGATTCATAAGATCGATTCGAAAGCTAATCGAAATGAATTGCATTATTACAAATTCGGAGATTAATTGCAGAGATAAAGAGATATACAGAAATTCTGAAACCAAAAACTTTCCTTGCTCATTGTTATCTAATGACAAACACCAAAACCTCTGGGGGATTAATTGATATGAGGACCTACCCAGAAATCTATACTCCGGAAAACATAGACGTACTAATAATTTGCAATGGTATATCAATGTTTGTGTTAATTATTATCAATATTTACGCCCCTCGGATCCAATATGTGCTTTCAATTACGCTCAGGATTTACGGCATATGTTGATATAAACATACTAATTGTGTACACCATTTCATAGCACATCTGTGCAAAATCTAAAAATTGAAGAAAAAAAAACTGCAAACACATTTCTGAACATTTGCTCGAAACAATGTTACTGCAAAACTGGACACATTGAAATTTTCAAAATAGTTGAAATAACAAGACTGGATTATTTGCTTAACCATTCGAGATACGGTGAAACCTGCGGCTTCTCTGGGACATTTATAAATATTAGGGTAAAAAGAACAGTCATTATTGATTTATTGCACAAATACCACAAGTAAATAAATAGTCGAATCTCGTTTTTTTTTCCATGGAATATTAATTGTCTACAAACTTTTTACACAGTTTTATTCAATTTTTCATACATTGGATTTTGCATAAAAAATAAAGAAACAATTGATATAAATTTCCGAATTTCCAAAGTCAACTGCACGTTTGGAAAAATGTATTGTATAATTGGAAATACAATAGGAAAACAAAACGACAATTTGACAAATCTCTTCCGTAATTATGGGATAGAGTTCGTAACATGCCGGGAGAAGAAAGTAACAATCGTATACCAATCAACTGTATGGCATAAGAAAACAATTAGCCAAATTATATGTCAACGAAAATTATTACCAGAAACATTTTCAAACAATTATTTTGAGATAATAACTAATATTTATGTGAGAAAGCAATTTTTTTTCCTTTTTGTTTTCTCACTACTCCAATTGTACGTTGTTACAACGACTTTTTATTGGTTTTAAGGTATTCCTTTCACGAACTCTAACATTTCACGAATAACAGATGTTTCTGCACGATAGATTTAAAATTCAATCCACTTTACTGAAAAATAAGCAAGTCAATTTGGCGAACTTTCAACTAAAAATAAAATTAAGCCAAAATGTTTAATTTCTATTTCACTAATTTATGAGCGATTATAGAGTGCCGTGCTTTGCACCTGAAAAATACAGCCCTCTGCGAAAGTATTTATTTAAAATTCGAACCAGAAGAAAATGCAACGTGTTTTTCGTTTGAAAGCTTTATTAAATAGAGAAAATGCTTAGGAAAAATGAATTTCTCGTAAATAAGACTACTAAATGATGAAATAATAACACGTGCAAAGTGTTAAGCATAATTATACTCTCGTGTGTACATGAATGCACAATAAATGTGCTACTATTGGATTATCATCGTGACGTTTTTCATCTATATATCATATTGAAATGTTTGCACATAGACGATCACTGACACGACTTCGTGTGCTCTCGTTCGTTAAATGCCTCTAATAAAAGCCATATTTGGAAAACACGATGAAGTTTACGACGTCGTAACTCATTACAGTTAAGACAAAGGTGATTGTTCCCATAACTTCTGACTTTTCTACCTGCATGCTTATATCACTTTTCCACATCTCGCTTGTTCGAGCTCGAGCATATAATCCTTGGGAATTTTACAATATTTGGAATGCAAATACGAGGAAACGAAGAAGCTACTTTTTTTCTGTCACTGTTTGCCTGTTTCGCATTTCAAACAAAAAAATCTTTTTTTAAAATACAACTGATGTTTAAGGTCGTTGTCTCAGCAAAGCGCCTTTTTACGAGAAGATTCAATCCTTGAATTTTTTATCAAAAATACTATGTGTTTCTTCAAACGTTGAGGATTAGTCAGTGGGTAAAAACCCTTTTGACCTGGTTTCTTCCGATACAGTTAAATTTTCGAGAAAACTGAGAATCTTCTTTCAGTTTTAGCCCCTACAGTCGCATCCAGGATCGCAAAGATTGTACACTCGTTCTTATGGGGAACGTTAATAAAATTCACATTTCACGAAATAACTTCGGAACTTTTCTACATATGACAAATGTTATCTTGAAAAATGAATAACTTTGACAGTTTATTGTTTCTGAGATCCAGCTAAACTTATAAAAGTAGAATACAGAAGAGTTAACCTCGGAGTTAACTTTAAAGCCCAACTGTACAACAAGACAATCGCCTTAAACCCAATCAGATCTTCCTCAATTTTCACACTTTTCTTTCTTTCGGTGTGAAGTTGACGATAGTTAATCGGGCCTGCATAATTAGTCATGGTCAGCGAACAATGAAATTCAAAATTCTGCAGCGCATCGCGATAGTTACAAGTAAAAGTAGCTCGAAACTTAAAATGTGGAACAACTTGAAGCTAATTTATTCTATTAAATTATTATCGTCACAGATCTTGACCACACTTTCGTTAGATTATTTTCATTCGCAATTTCTCCGTGTGAATTGAGTATGAAAATTATATGACTTTTCCGTGCTATTCGATAATTATCTTTTGTAACATCGCAATGCGAGAAGCACATTCGTTGCAACGAATGCTCACATGGCTTCCTCATTCCGACACGTTTCCCAAGGATCGCAATCAATGATTGATCGATTTCTGATCGCGAAATCGCAGCGTCAAATAATCAAAAAATCACGAGTATTATATCACTGTTATCTACGGTGCAAAAAAAATTGAGTAAATAAAAAAACAATAATAACGTTTCCATCAAAGTTTTCCTTGAATTTAGGAAATTTCAATTTTTTTCGAAACATGGTCCAGTGTCTCGAAACATTAAAAAAATTTGAGGAAGTTTAATACCATCTTCAAGTCATTGAATTTTTCATTTTTTTTTCGCGTCATTTGTATCGATTTCAATCACTACATTTTCTAGAAGATTTTAAAAAAAACTCGTTTATCCGTGAACATGACATTTGATATGGCGGAAGAACGCGGTGTATTGTGAACTGGAAACACCGGAAACACAGCAGCATTTTTTAGCCATAAATATTGCGAAATAGGACAAACTACAAACACATCCTTGTAGAACAGGATGAATAGAAACAGGATGCTCTTCATGGGAATACACCGGATTGACTTATACGCACAACACACATACACACCTTTCGCGTGAGCACGTTTTGTTTTTGCCTGTTCTTTCATTTGTTAACAAGTAGAGCGACTTTCTACGACCGACAGTAGGCAAGGATCTCGAAACATCTCAAGAATTGAGTCGCAAGCCATTTTATACAACAGGCCTTTTGATAGCGCGATAAAAAAGCTACTTTGATACGAATCGTGGAATCCGTTCAAGGTTCATATTTCGAAAAAGGGAGTAATTGTATTAATTTATCAATTCACTTACGAGTGTTAATCGATAAATCAAACAATCACATGATTGTAATCACGATGCAAACATTGTCATTTGAACGTTTAACACGTTCATCTTTCAGAAATTATCTTTGAGTGTCACATTTTTTTCTCTTATTGTCTGATATCGAGAATTACAATATTTTCAAGTACTAACATATTTACAAAAATCATTATAACTTTCTTCTATCGCAAAAACTCAATCACGATCCTTTCTTGCTGTTTTCGAATAATCTCCAAATTGGTGATCGGTATTTTCTATTCATCTACGATTCTAAAGAACAGCTGAATTTTTCAAGTTGGACGAATGAAAAAAATATGATTTTTTCGTTGGCATTCCGGCATTTTGCATTTGACATGTCTAAATATAGAGATAAAGACGACAAGAGAAGAGAAGAGAAGAAAAAAAAGATATATATAAGAGGTGACACTAGCGGATGAAAATATTATTCAAAAGTCGTTTCATTTTAAACTTTTCTAGATGCATGTAAACCCTTAACTGAAATACTATGCGAAGTCTGAGCACGTGGTGAATATCGACACATTTCCGGCATCACCGTTAATAATAACAAATACATATCTATGTATATACGATAGTACGTGGGGTTGTAGCCCCTTTTGAAGGTTGGACCGGATCAATACCGACGGTTTATACTGGTCCAGACGACCTTGAAAACTGCGGAATCTCCGAAGTAGAAACGTTGTACCCAATAATCTTGTACAACAAAATCTGAATGTTGAAAATAATGTTTACTATTTCTTTATTTTCATTCAAAAATGTTGAACCAGGAAATTTTTTTTCATATCATTAAATCTCAATGAAATATGTTTTCTAATATTTGAAACATATTATTTTAATGAAAAGTATTGCATTTTCAATGTGGGAAGAAAAATGTGCCTGCCATTATTATCGTGACAAATAGAAGTGTTTTTTGAATAAAATAAAATAAATGATTCTCACGATATTTGTAATGATTTCTTTTACTTCAATGATACGGATAAATTATTGGATTACAAAGGATCGTTATTGATTATCTTGTTGAACAAGCACAAAAACTCGTGAACCAAATGACCTGATCGCACCGAAGAAAACTGTATCGACAGGCCCTAATTGCGAACTAATTATATTAGCGAAACTTGTCTATAATCGTCGAGAGGTAATACAAAAAAACTAGCTCGTTGTACAAGTACGCGTATTGAGCACGCGATAAAATGCATCGCTCGTATAACACACGTCATGGGACAGCAGATACTTTCTTTTTTAGTGAAATTCGTACTCTCCATCATGACGATTGAGTTCGAGTAACACAGATATGTAAATATTGTTTTTATATGCACACAATTAGCTCTGGAATCATGAGAAATAAAAAATACCGTTTCATCCGTATTTCTGATTATCCATTTAATGGATTAAATGGTTTGGATTTAATGCACAGAATAAATATTCAGTTTCGAAAATTATTTTCGCACGATAAACATTGATTTTCCATATTGTTTATATTCGATTCGTTTCATAACTTTACGTGAACTTACATTTTGCTTTGAATTTTTCTTTCGCGTTCTGGAGACTCGACCCCGATGGCAAGGAAATGCTGGTTCCTTTGGTCTTACCGTTCAAGTTCTCTGTGATGTTGGTTGGCGATATTATCGATACACCACCTTGCTCCATCTCGAAGTTTGTTTTCTCGGTTTTTGGTCTCTGATTTTTACTGCGCACAGATCATCAAAAAAATTTTAAACTTATTATCAATTATGTAATCGATGATTATGATAATTGAAGATAAAAATTCGCGTACAGAAATCTTTCAAATAAATGAAATTCCTACGGTTAAATGTGTCAGAACATAAACACGTGTTATCGTCTAGAGGAATTCAGTTGTCAACTGATTTGAGGAAAGCTAACAAACACAAGAGCAATAAAATATTTCTTTTTGTGTACTCCGGCGAGTGTACACGTTTCTATGTACGTCATTTTTTTGATTCTTTTATTACACGTAATGGTTGTGCAAGGAATTAGTGCTTGGAGTATTTACAAAGGCACTCTGTGTAAACAAAGTCCAGGTTTTTCGTGACCGATGATGACTGCCATTCAAGATAAAAAAATAGCAACTCATGAGTTTAATACATTTAATAGGAAATAAACGATTAAAAACTATGATACCGTGGTCTAAAAATCTTGGTGAGGAATATTTGATAAGTCTATCTTGTAAAAATCTCTTCAATCATCAGTTAACGTAATCCCACGATAATGCAATTGTGAACAAGGATAACAATAAAGCGGAAAATCCACAAACAGATTTTTCATGTTTATTGTGAGCGAGAAATAATTTCAGTAACTGCATGATTTGATTACGTCAATATTAGATATGACAATTCATGGTCACACATGCGGTGGAGCGGATGTTGCTTTGGTTCCCTTTTAGAATAGTTCATTATTATTATTTTTTCTTTACTGTTGACAAATAAATACATATTATAAAAATATATATTCATTGTTCGACCGTTAAGCGGTTTTTTAAATAATTTTTATTTGGTTAAAATCTTTCAATCGGTTCATTCAACTTTAACTTTTTTTTATACGCTTTTCGTGTTCATTAATTTCAAGTTCAAACAATTATCTAGTATTCCGCAGCACTTACTTTTCAACATTCACAGTGATTTGTTAAGAAATTTAGTATGAATTTTTATTTTATTTTTTTCAAACCAATTTAATTGGAAGTGAAAAGTTTTTTTTGTCCATTTTTTTGCTTTTTATAGTTTCCATTTAAAAGTATTAACCGATGGCAAATTTGTCATACGCCATTTTCTTCGTTATCAAAAAACCAAGAGATTAGTGTAAATTAAAAATTCTATTGTCGCATACGAGAAAGATTTCATGCTGAAGTGAAGATTCGGGTCGTTTTCGACCCTATTATGGAATTTGCGTTGAGAAAAATAGATTTTAGGAGTCTAAGTTAACATGTGCCCTGCTTGTGAATGTTTTCGTTCGGGAGAAAAAACGGTTTCTTTAAATTTATTTTGAAAAAGTATGTGGATAAAACTAAACTTGCCTCGAAATAATCGTCTGACAGCGACTTCCGCGTTGCGTACACAATTTCCGGAGCACCAATGTTTCGTTAACGATATTAAATAATTCTTATAACAATATTTCGTGCGAATGTGTAATCTGACGCTTTATTCGAATGTTGTGGATCGAAAAATGTCTAATTTCGGCAACGATCTAACTTTGAAAATGCACACTCGTTTCTACTTTTGAATGACCTCCGATATGGAAAGTTTTGTTTTTGTCCCTTTCGTATTGTCGCGTGGTTCGTAACAGACTGATACGTTTCTCGTCTCTGGCGCACCTCTATATGTAGAAAACCCTCTACACAGCTGCTCTCTCGCTCTCTTTTTCTCTGTCTCGCTCCCTCCGATGCTGACTATATCCGAGAGCACTCACACGAAAGAACGCTTCCGAAACAGCCGAAGATTCCCGAAAGTTTAGTCCGTAAACACGAGCATCGACGAGCATCACCTAAGAATTCCATTCAAGATAAACTGCACTCTGTGATGAATCGCTGAAACATCATCGATGTAACACAAATCACTCCAAACATTCATTAAAAAAACTACAGAAAACTGAAAATGATTTAATGACACCTTCTGCCACTTGGTAGATACGCAGATTAATCAACAAATCAGTACGGCCTCTTTGGAAAAAACAAAAATAAAAAAAAAACACGTGACCATATTTTCGATATTTCCTTGCCTGCTTAGGAAACTGAAGGTATTTGACTGACGATTTTGACGAATGCAGATTTCATGCAACCCGGAAAGATCGCATGGTGTCCGAAAAGTGGCACAGCTTCCTATGTAGGACGGTCTGGGTCACGGTCAGCCCGAGTCGTCGCGTACATCTCCGACAACTCACGAACAAAATTCACGATCACAATGTATCAACATTCCTCATATATATACTGAATAAACGAATACGTAATATTTCAAATTTAATCACTTTACAAATACGTACATCAAAAACAACGATCGATACATTTTTCTCAACATTAACAACTTTCACGATTGATATGTCGAACGAAAATTGCGATTTGGTTAAAAAAAATGAACTATTTTTACTTCACGTTCCATTTTTCTATTCATAAGCAAAAAAAAACACATGTTACAAAATAAATACGTGAAGTTAAATATAGTTCTTTTTTTTCACCCCATCGCAATTTTCCCTATTTTTTCTCTAGAGGTTTCTAATAGTTATGTAAAAATGTAGCTGAAAACCAAGTCCACGTCGAAGTATCGTTTGAATTGATGCGAAGGTTTGATGCACTAAAAAAA
Source organism: Campoletis raptor (assembly GCA_948107755.1). Taxonomy (NCBI): domain Eukaryota; kingdom Metazoa; phylum Arthropoda; class Insecta; order Hymenoptera; family Ichneumonidae; genus Campoletis; species Campoletis raptor. The sequence continues at coordinate 18,836,239 of OX403622.1, forward strand.
ATGGTTGACCGAGGTCAGCAGAGTTTGTCGAATTTGACCTTAAGCTGCTCCGTGTAAAAGTGTTGACAGATTCTCCTGGATGCTCTTTCCTGCAAGAAAACAAAGCTCGTGTTTTTTTGCACAGCCTCGAGACTTTCCTTCGATGTAATCGATCTGTACATCCAGATAAAATATCCCTTCGGATCTTTCGCTTTGATCGATTAACAAAAAAATGCAAGCTCGTCGACATTCTTCCACTTGATATCCTGAAACTCAAGGATCCTCTTTTTTTAAATGTCGACTCCATTATCGATGATTCTCGCAACTTAACGCCGCCACCCTGTGCAACACAATTTCATATTTTATATTCTGATGATTAATCTCATCCTCCAGATCTCGTCATATCAATCGGTTCTCATCAGAATAATAATCGATTATATTTTCGACTCACCACCAACCACTTTCTACTTGAAAAAATAAATTTATTTTCAGCAATAATTGGATTATTTTTCCTTCTAGAAAATAAGACAGTTTCAAAATAATTTCATTTTTTTTTTATTTCATTTTCTTCCTTCGGAAACTAACTTTTTTCCCTGGAGCAGGCAAAAACGAGCCAGACGTCAAACTCTCGTAGTAGTGAGTGATCAAGAACACGTTGCATTGCGAAAGAGTAGCTTTGTCGTTGAACTGATTCGATAAACACATGATCGACCAGTCGTTTATCTTTTCTCAAGAATACATAAAGTTCCCTTGATTCGATCCTTCGAGCCTTGTCCATGATAACGACAATTGATTGTTCTTTTGATTTCCCTTGTATATATACATACGTGCTAATACTTAGCAATACTAATGTGTAACGTGCATTCAAAGCATTGGTTTGTACTGTCAATAAAATCCTCAATCAACTGTAGATCAGAGTTGACATGCGGAAGAGTGCCATTATTTAGTTACTATTGTTAACTATTTTGTTAACAGATATAGTTAACTTGATTTCAATTAAATCATGTGTTATCATCCTCATCATCATCAATAAAATGATTGTTGTGGTATTATTTATAGGAGCTCTGTCATTTTGTCCTTGCACAGTTTTACCAATCCCGCTCTAGATAGATGTCTCTCAATACATCGCAGTGCAAAAATAAATCTCCTTTATCTCGCCAAACATTGTAATAACTTTAGTCGTTTTGCTTGATAATCATGAAAAAAAACTTGTAAAATAATGCAGGCAATGCAAAACGTCAAAAACCAAGCCTCCTGCTTACGTTCTTATGTTCTTTGGCACGAGGTCCAACGAAATGATTCCAAAGGATGATCTACCAGGACAATGTGACTTAAGTTGTTATTGATAGATTTTTTTTCAGGTCTGTGATTTAACAAGCGTTCTGAGATAATAGAATCGCCAGAATCCTGTAATCCCACGAGGCAAATTATTGACGGCGGGGAAAACTGTCCAGGGCCTTCTGTTCAGCCGTTGTCTGTTCGAGTCAACAAGTGCAGTGATAGGTATGATGGAAGTTCACTGCCTTGCACGCCCACAAACGTGCTTTCTAATTTACTACTGTGTATCATTAGCACAAGGACCAAGGAAACTGTCGAAAACTGGCCAATACTTGGTCTGGTGAGCGCTTAGCCCTGCACAACAATCGCTGAGTAGGAAGCAGTTTTTCTGAGTTTCTCATCGTCTTAAACACTTGAAAGTTAGTCAAATATGGCTGCCAGTATCGGTCGGGTTTTCCACACTTTCCTTTGGCCCTCGTGCAAATGCGATGCACGACGGCATCCAAGTTGCATGAGAAGTCACATAGAAACAGCATAAAATTCGAAAAAAAATGGCATCAAATAATCACCACACACACTTGACTTGAAATTGGACTTACGTGTAGCGTTTGAAACTTTTCTTTTCGATACTTGACTCCAAGATGCTGCAGTGGATATTGAAATTTTTTTATCATTATACAAAACCACATTTTGCATAATAATCTGAAGCTTTCTGACGTGATTACCGCCTATTGATTCTCTGGGGTTTAGGAGTAGAATAAAATGTAGACACTACCGCGTGTCTATGAATAGCGAGACAACAAGTTTCAAATACAATCACGAATAAACCACAATATCCGCATTATGTCCAATTTTCCTAATAAACATAGAAAGGTGAAACAAGACAAAGTCTTCAATTATTTGGCATCTTTAATCACGAACTGATTTAAATACAGGTTCCACTAAACCCCGCACCTTTATTACGTAACGCGGTTGTTCGAAAATTACATCAGTTCGGTAACTCTAAAAAAATTAGATAAAAAAAACACTCGTTCAATTATTTCAGTCATTTCTATCTTTCAGAAAATACTATTCGCAGCAAAAGGCTGTCATCCACAGTGTATTAAGATAGTAGATTCGCGAATGCGTTTCTCTAGAGAATTTTTCAAATTTTTGAAAGATTCACCACATTGTATAAGAGTTATTAACAATCAAAAATTGTACAATTTCATACGCGGTTTTATGGAGAGGTTTAAATAAATTCACATTTTAAGAAGTAACTCCGAAACTTTTCAACAGATTTTTTTCTTTTTTTCCTTATTACAAAGGCACGTACGTCGAAGTTTGTCTTAAAAAACATGAATTTTGACCGGTTAGATTCGAAGGTACAGCGACAAACTCTGTGTATTAAATATCGGAATCGTGGTCATTTCTCAAATTCTAAACTTCATGTTAGACATTTTTCCAGAAATTTTATGTTTTTGTATTTCTGTGAGATATAACAACTGACATTATTAAATTATACCGCAAATTATGTGTAGGTTTTTTACTATCGTAAACATAGCTGCTGCGAGAAATTACGATTGATCATTATCATAAACGTAAGGAATGATTCATGGGGTTTTAATTTGACGTACAAACACAGACGTGGCTGGAATTCATTTATTTCCTGACTCATTTTTTCATGATTATCGTTTTATCTCTACCGATAGTTTCCGAATAAAAAAAAGAATTAAATTGATGCTATCCTGTTTATTTATTTTTAAACCTCGACCTTTATTCTTTGACTTCATAGAGAGAAACCGATTTTTTCCGTATCTTTTATCCCTCCATCCAACTGAATAACAATTATAACACAAAATTCTTCCCTTAACAATTGATGATCATTAGAAAGCGTAACTTGTAGATACTTTCGAGGTTTAAACGTAGAGCTTGTTATTTAACTAATAACAATATAATATTTGAATAACGTGGGATTTTAACATGTAAAATCGATTACTTTGACTTGGAATACTCCAAAACACGTTCCGGTATAAAACGAGAATATCTAACCGGAATATTTACACTGCAAATTGTATCAAGAACCGATCTAAAACTGAGTGGACTCGAAACCGGAAATTCTCGCGCCTTGGCCATTTGGAGAAACGAAAGCGAGCCTCATCAAACAGGATTTAATTGTCAGAAGAGTTTATAGCAAAAAGTGGCTACAACAATATATCTGATTGCTAAAAGAATAAACATAAAATAAGTAATTAAAATAAATTATTACATCAGATAACCATAAAAATTCTATGGTGCATTTCAATCTCATTAAATTGCAGTGCTCTATTTTTTTTATTTTCAATTGTAACAGTTCCATTCAAAGAATTATGAAAAGTAAAACATTTTATTATTCCGGAGAAAGGAAAAAGATTTCTGTTTGCCAAATGGAAATGTACCATTAAATGAATGTAATTATTTGCAAAATTATTTTCCATACAATTAAAACTTGATCAAGATTCAAAATTTCTCCTAAAGTTTTACAATTTTTTGTGAAAAATTCGACATTCGTTACTCATTTTGGTTCAACGACATTATTTATTTAGTTTTTTTTTTCAGGCAAAGATTATTTTATAATCTTACTATAACATATTCAAATATAGCCACTGCATTGACACTCTGGGTCAGTTTGACTCGAAGTGTACTGCGCACACTTCGTTCGCATTAGGAGCTTTTCGTTCGGCTTTAAAATTATTATTGAAAATTTTGACTTTTAGAAAAAGCAACATATTTTACTTTAAAATAATCGTAAGGTTTTCAGTTTCGAGTATATGTTAACTTGAAAACCGTGGATGTACTCATAGAAAATACTACTTTGCAAATATTAAGTTGGCACTGTGATTATATGATTCGAGTAATTCTGAAGGTTCAAGCATTCTCGCAGTTATTTTTCCGGCCCCTTTGGACGCCGACCAATCTTGACTAAAAATACAATTACCACCGACTTCGCTCGATTTCAGAAGTTCGTCTCTGCATGCTGTTACAAATCCGACAACATGGGACATAAAATATCAAAGAAATTATTACATTTCTTCTATCAGAAAATTGACGCGCTTTCCAAAAATGCTAATGATTTATTGTATTCAGGATACCTACACATCTTTAATTCATGTGCAAACAATTTTCTATACAGACGTACATAAATTATTTTTTCTTCGATTCGAAAAACGCTACTAATTGTAGTCCGGGTCAAACTGACCCAATGTGTCAATGGGGTAGCCAAATTTAAGTGTTTCAATGAAAAATCACGCTTCTTCTCATTTTTTTGCATCAAATAAAAATTGAATTTAGTTCAAAACGTGAATGAAATAGAAAACAAAAAAGTTCTGAAGATCAGGAATCAATGATATCTTACAATTACGATTCGAGATATTTCCTTATATTCTTTCCCTCGACCGCTATAAAATCTAGATTTTTAGTTCATCCGAATGACCGAATACCATAATTGCCAACATCGTATTCCACGATTTTATCTTTTCTTCGATAACACACGATGATACATGTGTATATATTCGCATTCCCGCCTTTCTCATTTATTCCCTCGAAATATCTTGTGAACCTCACGTAAGGCCATCTGTTAGGGAGACGGATTTTTTTTCGTAACGGCAATTTAACGCATCGCCGTGTACAGACGTACCGAATTCTCATTGCGAAGTGTTGTTCTATCTGTAAAAATCGTAACGTGCAATTAACAATCTTCATCATTTTTCTCATCACGATTCAGACGATAGAAGGGTCAGAAAAAAGATTCGTTTTTTATTCTTAATTCGATTCAACAATTTCAGTAACAGTTTTTCATCGACTTTGTATGACTTTTACAAAAAATCTTGTAAGTTGTTGAAAAAGTATACCCAAGTGATTCTCAGATTCTAGGGATTTCCCAGCTATCGTCTTCGATAATTAAGATAATTAAGAAATAATTATAAGCTAACGAAATAATTCAGTGGTCACGGTTTTTTTATTGGCATTGAATATACTTATGTCAATGAAAAAATCGTTTACTAGCGAACATATTTTTCTTGACTACATTTTTAGTTCGCTATTTTTTATCGTTGCAATATTGAGCCTAAAATTGCACAAAAGATATAAAAATCAAATTCTTGGTGTCCGGGAATGATTTATTTTGCAAGATCATTTGCATTTGGTATTTAAAAGGTTTTTACTCAATGATCAACTCACACGAAGTGTAAAATCAATGTTGTACGAGATAATTATTGCGACTAATTGTCTCGTAAACCAGACGATTATTAACGTAGTCCTTTCGCCACAGTCACGTTCAAAAGTTAACTCTTCAGTGAATATTCGGAAACTTTGATATTACTTGTAAAATAATCTAATAACGTTAGTTTTTATGTCCTTTAAAAAATGTGAAAACATATGAACTTTTAGAAAAAAATGTCTAATATGCAGTTTAGAGCTTGGGAAATAACCACGTTTTCAATATTTGGAGTCGATACTTTATATCGCTGTATCTCCGACATAAATGATTAATATTCTTAATTTTTTAAGTGAAAGTTTGTCACATCTGAGTATGTAAATGAGAAGAAAAAAAATGTGCAAAAAATTTTGAGAGCTATTTCGTGAAATGTGAATTTTTCTACGTCTTGCCATAAGATCACATGTAAAACTGTGTAATCATCGAGACTACTATCTTAAAGAGCCGTAAAAAGAGAAGGTAGATCGGGGCGTTATTACGAATTCATTAAATAATAATCAATGGGTGTTACCAAGCGCTGGCTGTCAGCGACACACAACAAGTGTCTTAACCTTACAGCTCTCGCGAGTATTCGCTCTCAATGAGCAAAACGTCTTCGCATCATCGCATAACTTTTACGCTCGTAAAACGCGATCTCCGATTGATGGATGACTCTTTGCCGCGGTCTCGTAACCGTGAAACACGCCAATGACTCCTAATGAGACGCTTCCCTATAATTTGTCGTATTTCTTTTTGTTTTTTTACATTCTTTATTTTTTTCTCACTAGCTTCGTGAATTATCGGAACTCTCATCCTTTTAAGATTTAATAAACCCGCGATTGTGTCATCGGAGCCAACACAACTTCGTCTAATCGCTTGTCTATAATACGTAGTTTGTGGTAATTTTGAAGCAAAATAACTTTGGATCATTAAATGCAAATAGGGAATTAGAATTTTTTTATTTTTTTTATCGTGAATTGTTAAGGGGTTTCGCCATGATAACAGTCCGAGGAAATACGGATTCTTGACCATTTTTTTTTCTCAAGTTCGTAACTTATGTTTTTCATTTCTATTTCGTGGCATCTGAACTGTAACAATATAATTGTATGATACAATATAAGTGTAATATACGAGGCCAACAGAGACGACTCCAAAAAAGCATTTCGAAATTTTGGAAAATAACTAAATAGCCAGAATGTGGGGAGGTATTTCACAATTTTATTCAATTTTTATATACTAAGAAGGGTGAAGAGTCCATAAAGTTAAGTCGGATTGATGCTGTGAATATACAGTACCGTACAACGATCACTATAGAGGCGCTATAATTGCAACTTTTATTGAAACTGTCAGATTCAAATCTTTCATCGCGCTCATTACCATAAATTCGCTATATTTATGGTAATTATTTTATCGATTTCATTAATTTTATTTACATTATCATATTTATTGCAATCGTCCGAAACCTAATGTTAAAAAATGGTTGAATAATGTGTAGTTCCTGTATTTGTAAATAAAATAAATTTTATTAGAATACTTGACCCAAGAAATACCAAATGGCGCGAAATGAGAAAGCAGCATATATTCGAAATGATTCTCAATGCTCGGTACTCGATTTCCCGGAGAGCTCCTCTGTTTTGCAGTAAAAAGTGAAAGAAGGTCGCGTGACTTCCATCAGGCCGAGGGTTCAGTGACTTCTCTGACTCTGACGCAGTGAATATTACGGCAGCCTCTGAAATGCATCTTTGAATTGAATTTAAGAAAAAAGGCCAAACGTCAACAATTGAAGAACCACGTGTTTCTTAAAAACTCAAAACGGAAAAACACAAAATGTTCAAGTGTCAAACAATGTTTTTCTGTTATTAATATTCATATTGAACGTTTATTTTTTCCGATAATCAAAATTTAAAATAAACGCAAAAGTAACAAAATTAATTTAACCAAAAACACAAAATAGTTGTTAAACAAATTCCCAATCGATCTCAACAATTCGTTTTATAAACATCCTGCCCATGAGAATTGCTCCTTTTTCTTGGGCAACGAATTGCCTCGTCGGTACTTTTGCGGCTCGCCACGAAAGAAATTTATTTCTCTGCTGCACTTTTGAAACACCGACCTTTATTCTCGATCTTCTGTAAAAGATGGGCAAAAAAAGGAAGAATAAAGCGAAAATGAAAGTCTTCTGTTCCTGCCGAAGGTTACCCAAGCGCGTTTCGATGAAGTTCTGATGTTACAGTGAAAAAGAGATTTAAATAATTGAAGTATCTCGCTTCGTTAAGGATGCACTGGCTGTACAGACTTTGACAAAAACGAGCTACGACTTTAGTCAAGAAGTTAATTTTTCAAGGGCCATTTTATATGTCATATTTTTCTTTTTAGAAGCGATTATTTATTTAACGTTACAAAGATCTCAGTATTATAAGTCAGTTTTGTATCGAAACATAATGAATTGTAAAGAAAAAGCAAAAAATGTGTTCACAGAATGAGAATCGATGTAAACATTGAAAAAAATAAAAACAGTACTCGAGTTTGAAAAAAAATTTTGTATTTTTTATTTTTCAAAATTTATTTATGTTTTTCGAAAGAAACAATGAACACATGTACGAAATAAAAATGAACAAAACACTTGAATATCTAATGATTCTTAAACGCGACTGTACGAGACTTAAGGGCGTTTCGCGAACCAGCAAAATAAATCGTGTCTTGGGAAGATACGCGATTGTGCACTCTGACTATTTGAGGCTACATGCATATATATATTTATTACCACGTACACGCGAGCTTATAATCTTGACCCCTTTTCCATTAACTTTTTATAGTCTTCGGGCATCTCAGAAATCGTGATATTCCCCGGATATAAGTATGTATGTATATATTTAGGAACGTGCCAAGTAAAATCATTGGGGCTCTTCCCTCGATGTCCCATTGCGGGAATATGTCTCGTCCAGTGTACATCACAATTCTCATGGAATATTGCGAGCAAACGCGATTATCAGGCTCAACGGTGTTGCTCAATATATTTATATATGTTCGTTAGAAAGAATTTTTTAAAACTCCATACCAGAATTACATATTAAGAATTCCTGGTTAGTTCCATACAGTGTCCATACTTCACTCCATATGTCCCCGAGAATGTCGGAGTTTATCTTGTATTGAGCAAAAAGATAATTAAACCGAACACTGTTACAAATCAACAAAAACATACATCAAAGATTGACGACACTCGAGTATTACATGTTACGATTTTTAGATTGAAATTATATGCGGTTTTCGAATGATTCTGTACGCGCTATGTACGGTTCCCTCGTAAACTATGATCCGTTGTTTATAAATTCATAAATATCGTACAGTCTGAACGAAATTTTTTACATTATTTCTGTTTTTATTCATCCTTAAAAAATCTTCTTAGTTTTCAAAACGACCAAATAATTTGATCGAAGAATGTACATTCTTGGTTGTAATGATAAAATAAAGAATCTTCGCATCATTATTGGCAGTTATTAAACTTTCACCGTGCTGAGTAAACAATCAGAGGACCGAACAGAGAATAATTATAGTAGATTGCTCCTGGAAACATTGTAGAAATGATTTTTAAACAGCGAGTACACTTTTAACCACGTTTGTCCGAACGATGAATGTCGTTGATTGATTTGTAGCTGTAAAAATGTTGTTGTCCTATTCCTGGATAATATTTTCCAGTGTTAAAATTATATGTCGGCAACATTCGTATCATGAACTATTATTGTTCGATATTATATGACAAGATTTTATAAATAATATCAAAATGGAATCTACGTTGTTCACTTGTGACTATACTGAATCACTACGATGACATACATTAGCAGTGTGTATAATAAACCAATGTCTCTATTTGTTAATGTGCTCATACGTCTTCTGTAATAAATGTATGTTTTTTTTTTTCAATTCATATAAAGGGTGTCCCACGTTACATGACTTCGTGTGATGAGCCATTTCGGTAACCGATAGTTGGACGAACATGCGGTCTTTTATCGCATATACTGACAAAACGATCAGAGATAGCGTGTAAATGTGTAGGACCAATCATGTACAGCATGAAACTTCGTACAAAAAAGTCCCTAGCCATGTTTTTCTATCTCGGGTAGTTTGATCTTAAGAACCGTTCGAAAAGACCTGAAAAATGCTGGACCTTCATATGACGCTTGGAAGTCAAACGATTCAAACGGAGTCGCTCTCAGAAACAAACCTCTGAAGATAGAAAAATATTGAACGGAACTTTTTTGTAGAAAATTTGATCATCTACAATATTGGTCCTATCCAATTTTGCTCTACCTTCCGTCGTTTCGACATTCCACACGATGAAAATCGAACTGACAAATTGAATCATCAAAAGCAATATTAAGGTTATCATTCAACCCAGGACACCCTTTATACACACAAGTTTGTCTTTAAAGCTCATCAAGAATGTTGCGTATTTTTCTCGTTGAAATTAGCGGATTTAGTAAAAAAAAGTATAAAAAATCGTAAATCTTTGTTGATTCCATCGCAAAAGGATTATTTGATTGACCCAGCGCAGAAAACGAAGAATAAACTCGGTCACGGCCCACGATGCAGCATTTATTCGCGCGGGCGGCATTCTTTTCTCGCAATTCTCAAAGAATTTAAAAACGAAACATCTCATTCGATTTGTTTCAGCGTTTTTCTGACTCTCTTTTCTCCCATCGGAGCTTTAATCGATTGAGTATTTTATATATCGTTTTCCAGCTCTTTTTTTAACTCATTAATTACTTATACCTGGGCACTTTGTCAATCCAAATAGCTCTTGCGACAAAACCACTCAATTTTTTCGACATGAAACCACTGCATTGTAGTAACAGTTGGTCGTGAATAAGATCAAGATTCCTGGCAGGAAAACATCAAGAGTTTGTTGAATTTCAAACGTACAATGAAACACGTCATTAAAATTAAAAAAAAAATCATATTTTTCAAAATTCTGCATTGTCTGGATTTCTGTCTCCGCAGAACATTTTCAGGATAGAATAAAATTAAAACTATTTTAGTATTTTTTCTAAATCATTCTATACATACCTAGTGATTGTTGAAGAACACGTGTCAATTTATTAGAGAAGAAGAAAAAATGATAAACAACTCAGCGAGTTTGTTTCTAAAATATGTGTTTTTTTTTGTAATTGATGACCACGATATCTCGATAACCAGTCGGAGGATTGAGTTGAAATTTATAACACGACTCCATTGCACCTTTTTTTAGCAACGAAACCAGAAATAATTTGAAATGGGTTTCTATTAAGTTTTATGACCGGTAGAAAACGAAAAAAAAATCGAAAAAACGACGATCAGAGTATAGCACCTCGCCGTTTTGTGAAAAAATAATTATCCTGCCTGATTTTGGTACAATTGTCCACAACAGTGGAACAGATTAAGAATAGGTTTAATTTTTTTGTTCTGGATGCATGGAACGTCCGGTACTCTGGTCGCCAACCAGAAGGTGGTTACATATGTGTGTTTCTTGAATAAACAATAATCACATGGACAAAATAAAAATAAAAATAAAATTCTTCAAGATCTTACCACATTTCAACCACAGAACAACATGTCAACAGATTTTTTTTGAAATTTTGGCAACCTGAAACAAACATGAAGCATTACTATCCATCCATCACCCTTTTTATTACGTCTCAGTGAATGTTGAAAAATAAATAGTCTAAACGGCGTATAATATTGTCCGGATAATTGCAAGAAATTCCACCATTCCGAATGCAAAATTTAACTATAAAAAGCATACAAATAAATTGCATATGAGACATTGCAGCCTGATATTTCATTCTACATATCCATTCCCATGTCTGTTCTTTCGCATTGATACGCAAAGACAACTTTTTTTATTTGCAGCAATCTAAATACAGACATATTTAAAACTTTTAGTGCCCTGTCCCGATGTTTTGTTATTTATCTTATGAAAATGATTATTCATAAAAAAATTGACGTAAAAATGAAACTGATGAGGGAACAATATGACATTCTAATGATTATTATTCAGAGTAAATAAAATTATAATTATAATAATACACAATTTTATGTGCATTCTATTTAATATCCAGTAACATGTTCTAAAAGTTAATTCAAAAACTGCATGGATCTCGTAAAAAATTGCTGCATTTAAAATCTTTTGGAAAATACAACATATTCTTCCAAAAATATCAATAAAAATATGATCTTGCAGAATTTTGCATTTATCAGCTGATGATTAAACATATCTATAGTTATCAACATTTTTCTAACTTAACAAGACATCCTGCAATACGGATTCAACGTCGATTAATTAATTTATGTGTTAAACGTTGATTACAACTCTTTTAAAAATTTGACACAGGTTTGACTCGGTAACCACTGCTATAAATCCTTAATACTTGGCGTCGAGTCGCTATCGCCGCGTCTCTCAATTTAGGAATGTTGAGTGAAGGTCTACTATAATTTCGGATAATGTGAACGACAATTGTGATTTAATTGAGTTCCGCAAACTTTCACACTGTTAAGAGTCCAACAAATATACGAACACAAATTCGTCTAAATTTTGTTGATTCGTTTTGAACGACTCAGTGACTCTTTTATTCTTTAGCGAACATTCCCACAATGAGTCAGGGTGTTTCGCGCCAAATTATACCGTGATAATAACCTGCTTCGAAAATTGTGAACGGAAGATATTCAACGGGCAAACTTGACACATAAGACCTTCATCTTTACGGAGTAATATCCTTTCATTTTATTATTCTCGGATAAAAAAATAACAATAAAAAAAATTAACACGTTGTAAAAATGCGTCAGAGAAAAAATTCTATAAAACGAAATAGAATTACAACTATTTCGACTATATTGATTTTTTTCTGAATAAAACATATTTATGATTTTTTGCAAAAATGAGTAAAATTTTGTGAAGTTTCATTTCATTGCTACTTATTTTAAGTCTGAACAGTTATTTTTAACTCAACCGTTACACTACCTATTTTTTGGCAAATTGAAAATGAGTCCGGGTCAATATGACCCAGTGTGTCAACGTTACTTACCGTTTTAAGCATTTTATCCATACTAATTACAAACATTCTCATCAACATCAGAAACTCAGTAGAGTTTATGATTTCTTAAGAAAGACCCAAACGGGTCTGCCACGGGCAAAACTTGGAGCTCATTAAACTTCCGTGAAGCTAAAACCAGAATTTTTTCAGGATCGTACTCGTTCCGTTCTGGCACTTATGCAATTAATTTATTCTTTCCTCTTGTCGAATCAGATTGTACGCCCATTTTCAACACTCATCGATGGGCCATGAGCCACTAATTAATGACGAACCAGCTGCAATATACTTTGACGTTTCGCTGTATATTCTCAAAAGTCTCAAAACAAATGTTGCAGATTGAAAGAACTAAAATAAAAACAGATAACAATTTCAACGATTTACGATAATTTTGTTCCTCGACCCTCAGAGATGTATAATGCTTATAAAAATGTCATTCGCAATTACTTCGTACAAAAATAATCGAAGAGTCCAATCAACGAAGATTCGTGGACTCATCGACCTCGAAGAGTCCTTTCGGATAAACCGTCGTAAACTCTCGCCAAAAATTGAAATTGCAGTCTCTCTCAACTCAGGCATTCTCCTGGTCGTGTATGGTCCATAAATGTGTGGATATAATTGAGCGTGTCAACATCCACAAAATTTATTTGCGAACCGTTATACCCAAGGTGAACACTCAATTATATTTCTCTCAGAATCAAGAGTTGAATTTTCGTCACTGGGACAATTTTGCCACCATATTAAAAAAAAAAAGCATTATCCACCCAATTGGAAAAGTTGAACAAAGTACTTTACAGAAATCGGAGCTGAAATCTCGTCCTTACGTGTCAAACGAGACAAGTTAATTCTCTTCACTTATCGCTTTCGGGGCTCGTCAAGGAAATGAAATGAATTTAATATTTTTTTCTCACAATACACCTCAACGAAATTGCACTCGATTATCGAATTAAAACAACCCACACTTCCGGAATTAAATTACTCGTAAACAAGTGATTTAAAAAAATTGAAACCATGGGATCCAATCTCACGGTATTTCCGGTCACAAATAAGAGTTTCATTGAAATTCTACAATTTGTTCATATGTTTATGGGAACGTTCTGGATAAAACGAATTTAAGACTTTTCAAATCTTTGTTTATGTTGTTCATGCATTCATTATTTTTTTGAATACACGCTCAAATTTTTGAAACATTTAACAAATCTTATTCCATAGTTTTGTATAGTATTGTAAAATTATGCTTTGGAAAAAACTTCTCACTGAGGACCACAGTTCTGCACATTCTATGCATCCGAAAAAAAGCCAAATTAGCGGGTGCTGAACTGCGAATATCATTTCATGGTCATTTTTTTCCTTTTCGACGACGCACCAAACTCAACATAAAAATTATGTCGACGCAATTCTAATACCATTGCTGAAAAACATAGTAATAAAGATATGAACCAACTTCCAATTCCATCAGCGAACTGGTTATCGAGATTTCGTGCTCCCCGTTTCCAAAAGGACATTTTAGAAAAACGTCTTTAAAAGTGTTTATCATTTTTTTTTCTTTTCATCAATAAAATTCGTACGTACTTATAAACGATCAATAAATATGTGAAGAAAATTTTAGAAAACAAAACTCGGATGGTTTCAAATCGACTCCGTACTATGGACAGCAGCTATGGCAGCTATTTTACCTTTAAATACAGCTTCTTAGATAAATCAAATAGAAGTTTTCAATTTTGTTAATTTAAATTGCAAATAATTGTCAAAATCGCTCCATAATTGGATGAAAATATTAATAACAACTGTTAATTGCTCTCATTAATAAGCTTGGACAACACGTAAAGAAAAAAATCTACACAGATGAGCAATAAGAATCGAAATTTCGAATTGTAAAGTTGGCGCGTAAATTCTCACTCATTTTGCCCTCTGCGGTACTATTTTTGTCTCGCAAACCATTGACTGATCCATCAATATAAAAACTGCATGTATAACGAGACAAATGTCATCCTTGTGTTGTTCGCGCAATGAAGTCTCAATCGTCGAGGTCACTTATGTTTCTCGCTCTTCACGATTTGAATTTAAAACAAGACGTGCATATCCACGGCATTGCAAAATGTACTTGCTAACCGCGACAGGCCAATGCATTAATTCTCATTTCGTCGATACAATCTTCGATTCATTCAGCTCGATGTAAGCACATAATTCTTGTAGAATAAGTTTTCAGGGAAGAAAAAACGAGAGAAGTCATTTACTTAACTACCGTAACGTCGTTTCCATTCGTCTCTGACTCTTTGTTTTCCTGGTCTGATCGATTGGTTTACGATCTTACTTCCGTTCAATATGCATTTGCTCATTTTCTTTTATATTTAATATTACCTTTGCCATTTTTTCCGTAATTTATACTAGTAGTCTTGATTACATGAGTCAGACAAGGTTTAAAGCAATTACGATCATTTTAGATTCACTGTTACGTTCTTTTATCAGACTTAACAATGGAATGAGTAAACGATTGTATCGGGATTGCCATTCCCAAAAGTTCCATGCGCACTAGATACAGGAGCTTCAGATGGTTCCATATAATGGTTGTTTTTTGACAAACTTTTTTGACAGTGCAGTTCACGCACACACGATCATTCATGTACATATTGGTTACACATCTTCCCAAAGCAGAATATCGTTAGCCTATCGTTTGCTTTTTCTTTTTTAAGACGTGAACGACTGAATGCTATTTAAATGGCGCGCGAAATTCCCGAACACTTTTATCGATTGAGCGGACAACGTGAAATTTTACTGTTCGACGGTCGGTATTTCAACTGCAAGGATTTCGAAATTTCTGTAATTTCTGTTAATATACGAGATTCATTGAATATTAGAAAAAAAAAAAACAGTGTCAAATCAAAAATATGTACGACGCACCAATAACGAATTAAATCATAAGAGTGACACTTGTACATAAGAGTGTCTTAAAATAACAGAAACTGCAATGTTTTAAAAAAGTTTCTGGAGCGCTGCGCGCGCCATGTTTTCCGGAGAGAACGCGACGACAAATATCAGCCACGTCCTAACTTCATGGCAGCGGTGTATCGTTATTGTGTCTCTTCGCATCGTGTGTATTTATCATTGAGTCTCGAAAGTTTTAAACGCCAGTGTAAGAAGGAATAAAGAGAGGAAAAAATGGTAAGAAAATGTGCAAAGATGATGAATATTGTCAGACGAACGATTGTTTGAATAACCGGCACAAAACAATCTTGTTCGATGTTCCGAACGATTCGGGATGACATATTCACAACACATACGCCTCTTGTACACGTCAAACTATTCCACTTGTTCGTGTCACATGTTTTTGTTTCCTTAATTTTTAAACATTCGAATTTATCTTTATCTTGCAACAAAATAGTTCTATTGTTTTATTATTTTGAGGTTATTTTTCTATCTCTATGTTTATTTATCGAAACGGAAACGGCGTATGTCCGTTCAAATTCTTTTTACGTGACTCATGTAATTGTTTACACTCGGTTACATCATCTTTTTAACAAAAAGTTTATTTCTCAACGAGATGAATATGATTTCCATGCCTTTTCCACAGCCTCTGCGATTAGACATCAAACGCAAATTGACCGCGAGGTCTGACAGAGTCAAAAGTGTCGACCTTCATCCTACCGAGCCATGGATGCTCTGTTCCCTCTATCAGGGCCATGTCAACATCTGGAATCACGAAAGTCAGACTCTCGTCAAAACTTTTGAAGTCTGTGACGTTCCTGTAAGAGCAGCTAAATTCGTTACTCGTAAAAATTGGGTCGTCACTGGCTCGGATGATATGCAAGTCAGAGTATTCAATTACAATACTCTCGAACGTGTCCACGCTTTCGAAGCTCACAGCGACTATGTCAGATGCATCGCGGTGCATCCCACACAACCTTTCATTCTTACCAGCAGTGGTGAGTCCTTTATAGCATAATAATTTTTTCTATTCTCAAACGCACGTCCTACGAATTGCTTTCTTAAATTTGAACCCCTTAACAAGGACAAAAACAACCCGTTACTTACAAAAACTTTCAAACTATAAAATATTTCACGATAATAATAGAATTTTTTACATTTTAATCATATATTTGGTTTATACAGACTTTGTCAGCAAAATATACTGTAGAAATAGTGTTGTTAGCCATTTTACTGACGGAAAGACAGAAATTCAAATGAATATAAATAATTTCATTATATACTATTTTGTTTAAGAAATATTCCGAATGAGAATCTTTTTAGAAAAAAGAAAGAAACGAATCAAGCTGTAACACTGCTAAATTGTTTCTATTACTCATCCAAAAAACTGAACGAATGAGTTTGTTGAAAATAAGCTTTTAGGAAAACTCCGTTAAAAATGTAGAGAATAAATGTTTGATAAACAAATTTTAAAAAATGCATAAAAAAGAAAAAACTCAGAATTGTGTTTTAACGTAGAGAGGTAAACTTATTTAATTTCTCTATGTTCCCTACAGACGATATGCTCATCAAGTTATGGAACTGGGAAAAATCTTGGCGCAGTCAGCAAGTGTTTGACGGTCATACACACTATGTCATGCAGATAGTGTTTAATCCGAAGGACAACAATACATTTGCCAGTGCGTCATTGGATCGAACTGTAAAAGTATGGCAATTAGGCTCGTCAACAGCGAACTTTACATTAGAGGGTCATGAGAAAGGTATAAATTGCGTGGATTATTATCACGGCGGTGACAAGCCTTATTTAATATCCGGCGCGGACGACAAAAACGTGAAAATCTGGGATTATCAGAACAAAACATGCGTCCAAACGTTGGAGGGCCACACGCAAAACATATCTGCGGTGTGTTTCCATCCGGAGTTGCCGATTGTTCTAACGGGCTCGGAAGACGGTACTGTACGAATTTGGCACGCTGGAACGTACAGACTGGAGTGTTCATTGAATTATGGTTTCGAGAGAGTTTGGACAATAGCGAGTATGCGAGGGTCGAATAATGTGGCAATCGGTTACGATGAAGGAAGTGTTATGGTTAAAGTCGGTCGCGAAGAGCCAGCTGTCTCGATGGATTCAATGGGCGGAAAAATCGTATGGGCTCGACACAGCGAAATCCAACAAGTTAATCTCAAAGCACTCGGCGAAGAAGCACAAGATGGTGAACGTTTACCACTTGCTGTCAAAGACATGGGTGCCTGTGAAATTTATCCTCAGACTATTCAGCACAATCCAAATGGCAGATTTCTTGTTGTTTGCGGTGATGGAGAGTACATTATTTACACTTCAATGGCACTCAGGAACAAAGCTTTTGGACAAGCTCTTGAATTTGTTTGGGCCTCAGACTCCAGCCAATATGCTGTTCGCGAAAGCTCATCGACCGTCAAAGTTTTCAAGAATTTTAAAGAAAAAAAGACCATCATGCCCGACTTTGGGGTCGACGGTAAGCAAAGCAAGATTGTTCGTTTCTCTCACCGAATTTTTGACATTGTTGTTTGAATCAAACTCTAATTTTTTACAATTTTTTCCGTTTTCGATTTGTCACTATGACATCTAAGCCCAGATATATTTTCTTCAGAGCTCATAAATATTTTTTTTCATCAGCGATCTTTGGTGGATTCATGCTCGGGGTCTCTTCTGGTTCTGGCCTTTCGTTCTTCGATTGGGAAACCCTGAAACTTGTACGCCGAATCGATATTCAACCTACTCACGTCTACTGGGCTGAAAATGCTTCTCTCATTGCCCTTGCTACTGCCGATCAGTATTTCATCCTTAAATATCATTCGGATGCTGTCGCAAATGCTTCGGACAGTGCTGAGGATATCGAGGATGCGTTCGAGGTACGATTGCCAATTGATAATCTCATTTGCACAGTTGAAAATTTTGCAGGAATTTTTTTGTGTTCCTTTTCTAATGAAAACAATATTTTTTTTTTTTTTATAAACACATTTCCAATATTTTGTTATTGAAACTGTTTGAAAAACATGTTTTCTCGAAAATGGTAATATAGTCGAAAAAAATTGCACGTGTTTAAAGATAACGTCTTTAGATCTACTTTGAAGAATTTTTCGATGTTCCAATTATGACTTTTTCTTCGATCCACTTGACTTTCTATTCATTTTTTCATTGTTGAAAATAACTATTCAGTTTACCGTCTTAACGAGTACAGAAATGCAATCTCGATAAGGGATTCAAAAGATTTTTCCACATTTTCAGATGGTAGCAGAAATGAGCGAAGGCGTAAAGACAGGTCTTTGGGTCGGCGACTGTTTCATTTACACGAACAGCGTGAATAGGATAAATTATTTCGTTGGTGGTGAGGTTGTGACGGTGTCGCATCTAGACCGTCCGATGTATTTGTTGGGTTACGTGCCACGAGACAACAGGCTGTATCTTTGTGACAAAGAGCTTGCCGTTGTTTCTTATTCGCTGTTGCTATCGGTGCTCGAGTACCAGACAGCAGTGATGAGAAAAGATTTTGAAACGGCGGATAGGGTTTTGCCAACAGTGCCAAAAGAGCATCGCACACGTGTCGCACATTTTCTGGAGAAACAAGGCTTCAAAAAACAAGCGCTTGAAGTGTCAACCGATCCGGAGCACAGATTCGAGCTGGCGCTTGCCCTCGGCGATTTAACGACCGCACACACCCTCGCGAATGAAGCAAATAGCCAACAAAAATGGCGTCAACTCGCAACTCTTGCTACGCAAAAAGGAAAACTTCGACTAGCACAAGAATGTCTTCATCATGCTCAAGATTTCGGTGGACTTTTGCTGCTCGCAACTAGCACCGGAAACTCATCAATGATGGAAAAACTCGGACAAACTGCTGACGATGCTGGAAAAAACAACATCTCTTTTCTCTCGCATTTCCTTCTTAGCGACGTCGACAAATGCCTAGAAATTTTGATCAAAACTGACAGAGTACCCGAAGCCGCTTTCTTCGCACGTGCTTATGCACCTAGCAAAATATCCTACGTCGTCAAATTGTGGAAAGAAAAATTATCCGCCGTCAGCGAAAAAGCTGGACAGAGCTTGGCTGATCCCGAACAATATGAAAATCTTTTCCCTGGATACAGGGAAGCTCTTAAAGTCGAACAATTCCTCCGGGAAGATAACAAAAAGAAAATTCCGGCCTCCGCCTTCCCTACGCTTCAGGTAAATATTTTTTCTGTTTCGTCATACTGACATTCACAGCCCTTTTTTTATATTTGAAACGATTTTGAGCTTGTGTCGCGATCCGCAATAATAACAACAACAATAAAAATGTGCCAATTCCAATAAGGAATGCACCAGATTAATTTTTTTCAAACCTGAAAGTCTCTCCAAAATATTATTGAACGCTTCCAATTTGAAATTTAGTAATACAACAAATTTTAGAGCGCTTTTTAGAGATTGAGTCGCGATTCGCAATAATTATTTTTGAAGGATCAATCAGAAAGTTCTTCAATGTATGACTATTAAAAAAAATTAAACTTTCGAAAGATTTTTTAGTTGATAAAAAAGATTGATTGTTTCAAGCTCAAAGATTAAGAACGTTTTCGTTTTTGTTTTTAAAGATTATACACGAACGTTCTTCGCAAAGTAAGTTTATCAATTTTTCACGTATCACAAACTCAATTACAAACAAATATATTTTCCATTATATTACCGATAAATAATGATTTATTTGCCACTTGGGGAGAGAAGCATAACGGAAAATCGATTTGATAATAACGCGGCGATTGTCATTGAGCCAAGTCACGATAGAATTAACAATTCCACGCTCCTCCGGGAGTGCCGATTACTTCTGATAAGTAACATCAAAAAAAGGGAAATAAGCAGTCGATAGAGTATGTTTGTGTTTGTGTGTTCGTACGTTTTTGATGAACGAACCTTTTTTCGCACGAGCGATGAAAGGAAGTGAGAGGATATGAACTAGAGACTCCGGTTCTATTTTTTTATGATGATTGCGCGACAACAAATTGGATATCGTATTTATGTAGTACAAATCATCTTGCTGAGACTATTCCATTATAACCATACCAATCGAACTACGATATACAAATTTAATAACAATAACTTGCAGTGCGAACAAGCTTGCTCAAGTAAAGTTTTTTTTTTTTGCTTCTTTATCCTCGCTCATAATCACATCGTAAAAATTGAACATTCCGTCATGCGTGTTAGAGATAATAGAGCGATCGCACTACTTCGATCAAGCCGCTTTTATTTGCGAGCTAAAAAAGGCATGAACTATTTAAAACGTTGTTAATCGGAACATCTTACCTTTTGTTTTACTCTTCATTGTCCAGATTAGAAAATAACGAAACAGATACAGTTAATACTACAAAATTACTGTTACAGCCATAGAAACAGGGACAAAGATTGTATTTTGAAGAATTTTTACTAAGTAAAATCTTATATTAAAAAAAAAATCGAATAACATCTCAAAAAATGAAGTTAAGAAAAATGTTCATTCCGTCCACGGAAAAAAAAATTGGTAATTTTTTAGAAGAATTATGTATTTTTTATTAAAATTGACATATTTTTGTCATCGTATTGATTTTATTTTATTGCTTCATTTTCCAGCCCAACACCGAACGAAAACCCGTAGAGGAAATGTTAGCTGCTGAAAAATTGGGAAACTTTGTACCCACGGAAAAACAGTGTCCAGGCGTGACTGAAAATGCGAGTGACGAAGCGAATGACCTACTGACCAAGAGACTGGAAAATATGGGAATAAATCAGTCAGTTCCTCCCGTAGTGGTGTCCAATCCAGTAGAAAACAATACGAGACAGCGAAGCACCTCGAGACCATTAACCATGGATGAGGATGATTTAGAACTGGATCTTGAGCTCGACGAAAACATCGACACTACCGTAAGATCTTTGAAATAAAACTTGTGGTTATCAATAGACAATTATTTGAGAACAATTCAAGAGTACGGCAATATCAGTGAAGAAGAATTCTGGGAACTTCTGTCTAGGATTTTACATCCCGATTATCCTCAACTGCATTTTCTCCCACTTTTCTAACGTATAATACAAAATTGGATCATTTATTTTTCATGTCTCTGTGTACAAATTTTTTGGAATTTTCAAGATTCTAACAGTTCAGTTCCATTATTTCACTTTGGCAACTTCGATTGCATTTGCATAAGGGCCCAGGAAAACTATTTAAAAACCTTCGCTTATGCAGTCAACTATATTTTTGATAAGTTTTTAGTTTGCTAACACGATTAGAAACCTAGAAAACTGTGTCCCGCTCAGCGATGGATGCGCGATCCGATTCGCGGCCAAACGGTCACCAACTCGAGTATTGGCTTCGGCCAAAGTCACTTACCGATTCCGTATCCATCGCTGTCGATATCGATATATCGTACAAAAGTATAATAATGCAGCGAAATATTTTCAGCCAAAAAAAGAAATAACCATAATTTTCACTATTTCTCATTACATTTGTGATTTATTTATTTTCCGTTCTGTGGTTTTTTTTTGCATGCTTTCACAAAAGGTTTTCTTGATACGAAAGTAAGTAGGAGGTAGTCGAAGAATAACGAATCTTGAGGAATACTAGTTTCTATCGTTCGAATGCAACAATAATTCTTAACAACAGTTACAACATTTTACAACATTTACCTTAAAGCCCCAAAGTTTCAGTTTTAGTGAGAGTTGAAAGAAGGTCCTTTAATAAATGGAAACTTTGAGACATTGAAATCTACTCATGGAGAAGTATAAGTATTTGATAAAAATGGTTAATATACGTCTTTGTAAAGGTCAAAGGACGAATTTGAGAGAACTTGCAATTAGACGATGGCTTAATTTTCTTTAAATACACATGACATAGAGCGTAACTCCAGAAGGGTATTAAATTGCTAAAATAGACCGTAACGTGGAAAGGGCTGGGGTCAGCAGGTATATAACCTCACGACGTACGCCTGCGATACACTTAGTATCCCGATCTATACGTATAACTTTCGCGATAACACACGGGAGCTCGCACAAGCTCGTAAAATATAAAGAGCGCGAAAGAGAACAAGAGAAATAAAGATATTCAACGTCTACCAGCCATAGAAAAATATTATTTTACAGCTTGACTAAGAACGAGTAAATTCGTATCGTAATAAATTTTATGTCATTGGAATTTAACAACATCCCTTCTTTCCAACATTTTGCAATGTCACTGTTTCCAAAATTCAATAAATTGGACCAGAGAAACTTATTTTTCGAATTTACAATAATCAATTTAGATCATTGAAAAAAATTGCACCTCCAAAATTTTCAGACCTCGTTCACAGAAAATCTAATCGCTCTCTCTTTTTTTACCATATTTCGAAAAGAAAAGAACTGTTTTCTTTCTGTGAACGAAGATACAAGTATTCAATGTTCAGTATATTTATTATTTAACAAATGGACGAATCTATGAATAAGTGTTTTCACGGCGTTCTTCGTTACGTATTTTGAAAAATTACAAGCACTTGAGATAAAAATAATCTGCAACAATAACAAACTGTGATGGCCGTATGATTACTGCGTTCAAGCTTGTTCCACAAATAGTTATAAAAATAATACAAGGAGCAAACTTTCCAAAAATCATAAATTATATACGATGTTCTAATTTTCAAAAGTTTCAAACATTATAAGGAAATAAATATACAACGGAGAGTTGCATTGAACGAATGTGCGATTCATTGTTTTATTTATTCAACCCTAAAAAATATTCACTTAAAAAAAAAATGTTTCCGTCGTACGTTTAAGTCGATAATCAGTGACAAAGTGGTTGCGACAAACAGACGAACAGACTGACTCTCAGGACTTCTTTTGTTTTTTTACTTAATTTTGAGCTGCGGAACCCTAATACTGTTTTCATTTTTATTTCACTGGAGTATTACATTACATATTTACGTTTACGTTCGGGTCGACGGGTTCGAAAAGTCTCGTTTTCCTAGCTTTCTACGTGTATTCTTTTTGTTTTAACGAGGAAGTCGAGAAGATAAACATAACGAGAGAAAGAAAGGGAGAAAGAAAACGGAGTAAAGTCGTGACGAGACGTAGGTCTGCGTAGACCGAACGATATTTCGGATTACGACGTTGGTGCGCCGGATTGTTATGGCAACAAGGCTGTAAACAAAATGCAGCGTGACTGCTCGTGAGTAAACAAGACCCTGAGGGGACTTGCAAAAAGCTCCGGCGAAGCTGAGCGCCCGGTGGTTCGCGCGCGCCTCTTATAACTCTCACTCTCTCTTTCTCTTTCTCTCTCTATCGCCCCCTCTTTCGCTTTTCCTCCCTCCATTTGTATCGGTTAAACGCTTCAACGGTAATGAATCCCCGTAGTGATTTCAAATGTATTGCATATTGAGGATACATTTGTACGTAAATATTGAACTAGTCGAGAAATAGGATATTCAAAAGTTGTTCCGTTTTCTCAATACTATATGGTCAAAACAATTCAACAAGAAGATTGACCTTTTAGATATTAAGATCGTATTGGAAAATGTGTACAAAAATTGAACAACAAACTGATGTTTACTTGTTTCAGGACGTAAACTTGGACGATGATCTTCTAGAAGAGGATTAACCAGCGAGTGCAAAAAACAAGGAGAGAAAAAAGGAGAAACGAAAGGAAGAGGGAGATAGAGAAAGAGAGAGAGAGAGAGAGAAAAAACCTGTGTATCATTAAACCGTCGGTCATTCCTCAGAAGGACTATAAAAGTCGCATGAGTATTACGAGTAAAGAAATCGAATACGAAATAAACATTTTTATCGTGATAGAATAATATCGTGAGATGAATCGTTGAAAAAAGAAATAGAGGGAGAAAAAAGGAACGGGCCATTTTCTCACGAATTAAGCGCCGATGTATACCAAGGGCTAAATATATATTGTTAATATAAGAATAAGCTGGTACGTCAATGACGTCCAGAAATTGTTCCTTATATTCAGAATTTCCTTCGCTTCATTCCTGTAAAACTAATTTTTATTCTTGTTTTTCCTTTTATTTGTATTTTCTGAAATTTGACCAAATATTATTAATTTCTTTAGTTTTTTCGCGGTCACGAGCAAGTACGAATCCAGCGATAAACGTTCAAAGCCAACTTCGTTGATTTACACATTGGAGTCTCGTGTTTTTCAGTATTTTCAACACAACTCGTCACCCGTGATACACATTGACACACAAGCCCACACACACCTGAGCTGTATTTGTAAAATAGTACTCGGTGTACACGATTAACATCGAAGCAAGGGGAGCAGTGTCTCTGTTTTCGAAACATCCACGTATGTAAATATAAACTCTCGGATGAACGAACAAAGATATAACGGAGCTTAGCGACCAAGAAAAATACGGGGAGAGATGAACACCGTGTGTGTGCCCGTGTTTTTAACTCACTTTGCAACGTCGTACGTATCAACTTTTCTTCACCAGCTCTCCACGTACTCATCCACGAGCAACGCGAGTCCTTGCTTTCAGCTAGCCGCGCAGCTGGTCTCGTTCACACGATCCTATAATGTACTTCTGTAACACTACCACAGAATACCAGACCTCCAGCAATACGACACTTTTACGGTGACCATATCCATAAACACACGTGGAATATTTTCTTTACACACTCCTTGTTCGTCTCATCATCACTTCAAAACGCTTTGGAAACTGAATTTTGCACAGATATACAGATTTGGCTTTCATGGTGTTTGCATCGCTGAAATTAAACGGGATTTCTTGTGTTTTGAATGCTTGACGTACACGTGGATCGTTGAAATTAAACTGGTTTCTAGTTTTTTTTGACGCTCAAAGTATATATTTTTGGGTCTAGAATACTCCGGCAAATTTATTCTAAGAAAAAAGAACTCTCAACAAACGTGTAAAATAAAATTGAAATGTAAAATCAATCCTGAGGGAAAATGAACTTTAATCCTTGAAGTACTCTTCTATTCATCTCGTATATCTATACTGGAGTCCGGAGTACCCGAAAACACGAAGGTTGACCCCAAACTTCACGACTCTTTCTATTTCATTTTGTTAACTCTTCATTTTTCCTGAAAACCACTCAGCAAGGAAGCGTATCCTTCAAGAATTTTTATTCAAACATTTGCATTTGCCAATGGTATGAAATATACTCTCTTTTTTGCCGCTTTGAGAAAACTGTGGAGAAAAACGACAAATATGTTGACAATTCGAAATAGTATTTTGTCGCAAAATTATAAAAATAATTTACATCCTATTCCAACAATACAAATGTGAAATTCACTCTTAAGGCTTTTCAAATTTATGCAACTAATCGATAGTGCATATCTGATATGAATAAATAATTGATTTCTGTATTTGGTGAATCTCTTTTTTCAATTTCTCATCTTTGAAGAGCAAAAATGGAATTTCTTCAATGCTTTGAGAGAAAATTCAATCGTATCAAACCATCGTTCGACCACTTCTTTTTTTTCCACCAGACGTTTAACGTTGAATCCACATCGTTCGATCCTTCAATTCTGCCATCTGGTAACACTTATTCGAAGTAATACATCGAGTATAGCTCTAACTGGGTTCAAGGGTTCGAAAAAAGTGTAAAACAAGAAATCAGATTTATAAACGTTCTCATGAGATCTTATAAATATACTTTTGTTTTATGGAGTCGTTTTAAAGATAAAAAATATATTCAAGTAGTTTAATGACACAAAAAATATCATGCTCAGATAGTTGAAAATACTTTGAGGCGATAATCGTGTAGCCGAAGTAGCGAAGCTAAAAAAAACATTTTACGGTCTCTAAATGGACAAGATATTTTCACGTTTGCCTGACAAAGTAATCTAAAAAACTGAAAAATTGAAGATATTTATTATACATTCTGTATTTGCTGACAAACTTTTTTCCATCTTTGTTACGAAAAATGGTATGTTAATTAAAAACAATTCGAATGTTTATGACGATTTAGGGATGAGAATAATGCGACAGTTTGCCTAGCTGGAACTTTGCTGGACGGTGGAATAGTAAACGAAGGGAAATTTGAAGAACTCTCGAAGCGACGAACAAAGAGCGGGAAAGAGGGACGACAAAACGAGACTCAGAGCTCGACATATAAATATAGACGCCGCACTTGGTGTCTTGTATGCGACGTGAAGAGCGATAGAAGAAACTGGGCAAGCGTCGACGTGCCCCCTGTCAGCACTTTTGAGCCTCTCAGCTTTATGGCACGTGCCCCAGTCAATGATCACTCGACGAAGAGAAAAAGAGAAAGAGCAAAATGAAAAAAGGACGAATATCTTGATGATTCTGTCCTAGCACAATTTTTTCTCTCTCTTTTGCTACAAGAAACCGGTATCGGCTTCGTCGAGTAGATATATTAGAAGCTAATGAGTCATTAGCCAAATGAAGTCTCGTACGTTCTGTACAGGTAAAGCTGCTGACTGCGGGGAATCATATCTGCGCCGATGAGAACTTTTATAGCAAAATTGCAACTCGAGGATCTTTAGATTTTAAACATTCGCTGAATTTAGCTAATAAAAAACCAAACATTTTCAAAATTAAGTTTTTAACACAAAAACTGGATTATCAATGATTTCGCTTAAGAGTTGAAGCTAATTATGGGACTATATTTTTGTGCTAAAAGATCAGAATAAAATGAGATTCCGAGCAGATGTAGTCGGACGATAAATTTTAGGTTTGATTTGAGAATATGGGAAAGGTTTGAGAATCTAGAAAATTAAAATTAAATTGTGAGGGAACCAAAATTAGAACAAAAAAAAACGTGTAATTTTTGCGACGTTTTTTCTCAGCTCCAATGTAAGAAATTTTGTCAATTCTGTTCTGTGTTTCATTACGTATTTTGACAATACAAAGCAATTTTTTACAGTCAATAATATGAATTCTTCATACAACATATTCTGGATTCTTTGAAACTTCTACATGCTTCATGTACTTACAATGGAAGGCGTATATACTTTTTTTTCTGTAAGAACACGGAATGAGTGGAAAGCACGGCAACTAATACTGCTGAAAAAAAAAAATCTTCTGACATGTCCAGTGCAATGTAACGATTAAGTACGACGTGAGGAAGGCACAAGAGAGAGAAAGTAATTTGAAGCTTCATGCAAACGCTGTTACAACCCACCCACGAATTTATAAGACGTTTAGTTTCAGCGACAAGTGGTGCGCCTTCGAGTCGGCCAAAAAAGAAACGTCGAGTCGCAAGCAAAACGATTAAGACGGAGGATTTTGGTATCTCTATATGCGTGAATGTTAAAAAGTAAAAGAAAAATCGTTGTACGATATGAGAGAGCAAGAGAGAAAAAGAAAAGTGACACGATATAGCAAAAGAACCGAGCGAACCTCTTTCCAAAATAGAAATAGCCACCCGAGAGTTTTCTACATTCGTGTGTATTCGTGTGTGACACTCGGCTACAAATTGCCCGCGTCATTGCTCCACGCTCGATCTATAGTCTCAAGCAACAAGCCTGACGCTTTTCGTTCTCGTGGAGATCCTCGGGAACGAAATCTCAAGGGAACAACGTATAGTGGCGTCGAGCGACGAGGATTAAATAGCGTCAGGGACTCGTAAAATCAGAGAAATACTCCATTCAACGTAATTAAGTCATTCTCTGTGACAAGAGACAGAGGTGTGAGTCGATTGAACGGATCTCGACGACGAGCGAATAGGCAAAGGTGTTAAGCACTGTATGAACAATATTTATCACCATTTTCATTTAAATACAACGATGACAATTCAAATGAATTTTTGACGACTCATAGAATCGAAATTACAGATTTCTAGCGTTAGCTCATCAAAGTTTTTCCTTTTGCTAGTCTGAAATAATCTAATGTTTCTTCGCTTCGATATAATTAATTCATTTTTTTTTATAAACTCAATAAATGCCATCATTCTACACTTCCACCTTCAAACCTAAATATCTGCGGCAAAAAATTTTTGGTTCACAGAGTCCTCGTCGAGAAACAAAAATCCGCTAATGCAGAAAAATCATATTGATGAATTTACAGCAATAGATGCAGACTGAATACAAACCAGCCATTCAATCTAACAATAAATTAACTGAATTCTTTTTGGTGAATTCTAAGATCGAGTAGATATTTTTTATTTTGACTTTTATTGGATACCACATAATTGCATCATCGCTTGATCAAAACATCGTTCACAAAAAAAATTCAATAAAATTAAGCACTTATTTTAAAACAAAATTTGAATCGACTTGAAAACGACGATAAAACATTGATCGATGGAGAAAATAAATCAACGGAATCGATAAATTTTTGTCTCGGGGTCAGCGTTAAAAAAAATTGTTTACACGATTAAGCTCGGTGTTTAAAAAATACGAGATTTTCGAATTTAAGAGGGAAGCTTCTTAAACCAATAAGTATTTATTCGTAAATATATATATATATATATATATTTAGAAATTATATATACGAGTTCTCGGGGCTAGACGAAGTTATATCGTTATGACATCCGTGGCACAAGCAGCAGCAAAACTCCGTGAGCAAACAAATAACTTCCTGCCGTTAACTCGCCGCCGCAGTTATTTTATAATATATACATATATTTGTGTGTATACGATATACAGAGCCAGGTCCAGCGAACTAACTCTTCATCCTCCTCCTCATTCCACTTCGAACTAAAGCCAAGCGTGCTTTTCTCTCTGTTATTCGGCCAGTGGGGTTATTTATGTCCGATTTTATGGCCAGGAGTCAACCGTGGCAAAGAACAGAGAAGTCTCTGTTGCCTGTGAAACACCTCGAACTGCTCACCGTATTAAACGTGACTTAGGGACATACTCACACATGACGCTTTGTCAATCTTCACGATTTTTCAACCCTCTCCAGCTACCCCATGATACCATAATATATCAACGACCTTTGTGTACTCAAAAATATTATCAAGGGGGGTCGATCGAAGGAGAAAGAAAAAAAGAGGTTGAAAAAAAAATTTCACTGAGACTGCTTGTGATGTGCCACAATCGTAGTAAATAATGAGTTAGAAGTAATACAAATTAAAGAATAAGTCCGTCAACGACTCGGGAGTCAGAAAAGTGTGGTTGGGTTCGCCAAGCGCATCAGCTGTTACGCTCGAGTGTGCCGAATAAAAGTCAGTGCTATTTTCCAATTTTTACTGGAAATTAAAACTTTTTCGTAGAGTAACGCGCGATTTACACGGTGACGTTACATGGCGATCAGATATTTTTTCGACTGGTTCTTATTTGACTCCTAAAATTCCCTCCTTCAGTCGCGATAAAAACTGCGTGAAAACAGAGATAAAAAAAGTGAATATCACAAAAAAAGGCGATGCTTTTTAGCGAATTTATTACAGACTGTTGGGTTTTCCATATTTTTTCTTTCTTTGAGTCAATAAAAGTGTATTGAGTCATTAACACTCGGGTGCTTCAAAGCGAAAAGGAAGAGGAAAAAAGGTTCGAAAGATTGAGGGAAATCTTCCGGGCGTGGATAGAGTCAATTTATACGGAGATGTTCCAGAGGGCACGCATGCACAGCAAGCACGTGTGGAATCCAAAGAAGCGCCGCTAATAGTCGGCTAAGCGATCCGGAGCCTGTTGCTATATGTCACCCGTCTCCTCGTACCTCGCAACATATATATCTGTAATACTTTTCTTGCTTTCTTCTGCGCACACCCCTTCCCTCCTTTCACGCCTTTTTCTAACCCGTTGACACGAAGTATTTCGTATTCCATGCCATATTCCACACCGTTGAACTTTCGTCTCCTTTATGCTACTTATTTACATACCCAAACAAATTTATATTTTTCTCCACCGTTTTTGTAATCATTTCATTATTTAATTTGATTTATTTTATTACTAAAAACAATGGGTCGTGCGCGGTCGGTGTGTGGCTTCGGGAATGACCAAAGTTAGGAGCCTCGTTGGGAGCCTCGAGCAAACACGATATTTGGTTGGGTGATCGGTTAACCATGCGCGGTTTGCGTATCAATCTCTGAACGGGAAGTAGTTTCTCTGGGTTCCTGCGGGAGCTAATCAACTGAACTTCAGTTTAAAATCAAACCGCGTGAATCGGCCAAGTGTCCCAAAATATTTATTCAATTTATATTATTCACTCTATTTGTTTCTTTTGTTTAATTTTTTTATTTTTATTTCATTTGCAGGGAAATAAATTGAGTGAATTTTCTTTTTGATAGAAACAAAAAAGAAGAAAAATTCTCGTACTTCACTTTATTTACACATTAGGATACAGTGGACTTATTTCAACCGAGTCAATGAAACGATTCTTTTGAGTTATAAATATTTCATTTTCGCAACGATATCGCACGCGTGTTAGTAAATTTTCATAATTCATTATTTATGAATACGAGCTCGTATTTCTTAACTCGAACCTACTGTGCGGTTATAATAAATTTTTCAAAGAGCAGAAAACGGTAGCAAATTCCATGACCTCTCGAAGCTTTTTTCGTGGATCACTGAAATTCTTTTTAAATATTCATTTTTTTGCACCCTTTTCAATGTCATGAATTTTTTCTGGATCTTTTTAATGATATTCACAAACGGTGCCAAAAACTAATGAATAGCAGCGTATTTATCGCGATATACTTTGCTCCCAAGCGATCGAACGAAAGGGAAAATTGGCTTAAAAAAACCTTTTTCGTTTTAATAATTTCTTTACGCTGTATATATATATATGGCGAGACAGTAGCAACGTGGATTCTCACTCAGCTGTCGCGCATCGTTCATGGTCTATAAGACTCTCGTGTTTTACGCACTCTTCTACCGTTCTCACGAGATATCACATATACCAACGAAAGAAAGAGAAAAAATGAGAGATTGAAAACGTTTCTCTCGCTCTCCCTACTATTTCTAATTCTGTTTTGCTGCTACGGCCACCGGGCGAGAAAGACGCGTTGCCGTATCCTCTAACCACTGATCGTAACATCAAATCCTCAGATTTTTTCCTTTTAAAAGAAGAGAAAAACGATTATTTTGTGCAAACGAGGTAAACGTTTCATCAATTACCTACTATATGAATCAAAGAAATGAATCCGAAATCAACGGTTAACATTCTAGGAAATTTTGTTCAATCAAGAGAATTCAAAAAATGTACAAAATTTCCAAGAATATAAAAATTCGTTTAGTGCAACAAAATACTCGATATTTTTAACAGAATATGTTTCAATAAATCAATGAAACTTATGCTCTTGCCTTTATCCAATAACTTTATTCGAAGTTAAAGAAATTTGTCGTTTCAATTTATACCGATAACAGAAAACTAAAAGTATCCGAACAAAGTAAAAGAAAGAAAAAGATTATTCACGAATTCCAAAACTGATGAAATATATGACTCTATTAAAATTCAGTACGATATATATCGAAGTTTCGTGATGAAATTGAGAACCTCTGTTGCGTGGGCGGAGCTTTTTATCGAAGTGTACAATGCATCCTCTTTATTTTTATTGACCCTTTCTTCGTCTTCTTTCGCACATGTTGTTGTTTTTTTTTTTTTTTTTGTATTTGTGTACAAAATAAAAACGTCAGTATGCAACGATACTTAAAGTATTTTTGCCACAATCACCACTCATTGAAATCCCTTCAACATTCACGGTAGAAATTCTTCTCTCCTATTTTAATTTAGCTCAATATTTAATCGTAAAAAAAAATCATTAAAAAAATGACGTACTTACTCTGTACGATGACTAAAAATCCCACGTTTGACCTTCAGAATATACGGTACTCTGAAATGACACAAAGGATACATGGGGTCCAGATGACCCTGGAGTCTCTAAACTGTCTCCGAGTCCAAACTAATAAATATCACAGCTTCAAAAAGCTTCCCAAGTAAATAAAAAATAAATAAAAAAGGAATTATTTACCGAGAACAGAGATTTTCAAAAAACAACGTCTGTAATTTTGAGCTCAAATATTGCTTGGAGTCTTCAGACCCAAATATATTTCAGGAGTTAATTAACCTTTATTCCCGATCAGAATTTATCTTCGATTTATACTTCTTGAACTAAAAGGTGATTGAGAATTAAACAGAGAAAAAATTTCGATTCATAAAATTGATGTCCGGAAAATTCTTTGCAACTGTTGTCCGTTATTTTTATCACTTTGAAAGATTTTGTGAAAATTATGTAGAACCCTAAGTTCCTACTGTACGTTGTCATTCAACATCGTTCCTGCATACAGCCAAACATATCTAGATTGAATTGCGAGCTCATAACTCTCAATAGAACAGTTATTTTTCGAAACATTTTGTTCAAAACAATCGCAAAGCTTGCGACGAAGTAAATGGTTGAAGGCTCAATGTCGACGAACGATTACTTCAGCAGGAGTTGAAGTTTCAAAAAAAAGTTTTTTATTTTGCTCTTGGGTCCCATTGACTGGGAGTAAAAAAACTAGAATTATAAGAATTGAAGGTCAAAAGACAATGAGAAATTATGAAAATCGAGAACAGACGATAAATAATAGTAATTTATTGCATATCCTTAAGTCCCTCAGCTTTACATTTGCGCCTTCGTTACAACTCTTCATTTTACAAAGAATTTTTATCTTCGAAAAAAGAATAATCTTCACAACAATAATTCTACATCTTTAAATCGATTCTCGATCCAATATATCTTACGTGACAAAGAATTACATTTACATCGACGTATTATTACAATTGGCATCACAATTATTTTCAATATAATTTCAATAATTATAGTGTTTCAGTTTTATCATAAATTTATCAGTAATGACAATATTAATAATATTAATAATAATAATAATAATAATAATAATAATGATAATGATAATAACAATAATAATAATAGTTATAATAATATAATAATAATAATAATAATAATGTATTGGATTCATTCACTCTCAATCTCTCTCAATTCATTGTCATATGATTCAGCTGTGATTAAAATCTAAACATTCTTCCATTATTCGTGAAAACGAGATCACTCGAGTGAAGCATTTTTGTTTGAATCGCTTTTTCTTTTTTCGATTTTTTTTTTTCGTTATCCACGCGTCACAAGTGAAAGTTTCTGGCACGTTACGTATATTTTTGTTTGTATGTTTGAAACGATCGGTAACAATATGGATGAGATCGTCACGATCGCACCGAAAGTCATTAATCAAGTTGAATTAATTCGTGTGTTCCAGGCTTTTGCTCTTGCTGCCCGTACACGTAAAAGCTGCTTCATATACGCCAACATTTATATGTATAGTGCACTTCGATTATTGGAGGCGATACGTGCATGTCAAATCGGCAGTGAAAGCCGTCTGTATTTATTTTATTTTTTATTATTAATTTTTTTTTTTTTTTTCATACAGTCATACATGGGGAAAAACGGTTGATTCACATGTAACACTTGGAACGAGCCTGGAACTCGACACTCTGAAATCCTGAGGACGAGACGCTCGAAGGAGTCGTCGAACCAACCATCCCGCTACCAACGCTTCCCATTGTTGCTACTGTGCCCGTTCCACCCCCCGGTGAACTGCCCGGTTCCTCCTTCACGTTCAACACTGCAGTCACAATATTTTTATTTTTTTAGACAATTTTTTCAATTTTTTTTTCGATGTTTTCCATCTCGTATCAATGCTTCGATAGTTTCGTAAGTAATATTTCGACACATTCTTTCAAATGATGACATACTATTTTTTTAATAATGTTTGTATGCTTTGGAAATCTGGTCGTCAGTTTTTTCGGACATATTGAGATACATTTTTTTTTAAAGCTTCGTTGACAACAAACTCAGTCAATCTGACTTGAAATTAACTTCATCGGCCTGTCATCAGCAGCCTTGCTATCAATTTTATTCAAAAGAATCAAGGGTACACTTAAAACATTCCTAAATATGTGTGTTTCATGAAAATTTGGAAAATATCAAATTCGAATGTTGGAAAAATATATTTAAAATTTAGACTTTTGCAAAAGTAAGGATTTTACTAGAAAAATCAAAATTCTTCCAGTTTTCAAGTTTGTTTAGATTCTTGGAAGATACTATTTTTCGAAAATAATACTACAGTGAGCTTTTAGAAAAGTTTTCATTTTCACAAGTGTACTTGGCTTATTATAGAAACAAAGAAATCGTAACCACTGACAGTTCTTGAAAATATTTCTGGGGGGGCAGGAATAAGTAGGACCATTCAATTGATTTGGGTCGAAAGGACCCAGGGTGTCAACGAAGGGTTACTCGCTTAACTTAATGTGTTGATTCCCTTCACGAATATTTCAAAAATGTCGTTTATGACTTTCGGTAGCTGAAAAAACATTCGACAAATTGTTTATAGCTTGTATTTTAATTTTTTTAACTTTTTAGAGAGGATTAAAAGTGAAAATTTTTGCCTTGAATCGAAAGAACGTCACGAATCGATAATTAACGATAAACTCTCTTGTACTTTTCAATTTTTCAACATTTGACAACTTTTTTGGACAGCAAATTGACGAATAAAAAAGATAGTAGTAGTAGCAGTATTTTGAAGAAAAAAATAAAACACTTACTGTCTGGCCAATAAGTGCATCTTCCGGACATTGGATCGGGGAACATTGAACTCTCATGTCTCCTACTACAGGCAGCAAAACTACCACCAAAGGTTGTGCTCGTCATGGAGCCCGGTGAGCTCGAGGCCCCGCCTGGAACATCGAGATAATTGCCTTGAAACGCTTTGGCCGAAAGTTTAAATGAATTTCTATTGTAAACGATAAATTTGTTGAATCAAAGAATTGAAACTCACATAGCGATGGTCCGAGTTGACCGTAACCATTCATTGTTGGTATTTGCATCGATTGCATCGGTTGCAACTGTGGCTAAAAAAAAATTGAACAAATAATTGAAATTCAGAACATTAACATTAACATTTTCCTAAAACCTCATATCTCAGTATTTACTTTACGTTGTAACTAAATTCTACATTTATACAATCAATTTTTATTAAAATTTTATGATTTTTTTTTTTTACTTTTCATTTATTTTATAATACTGAATGATAAACTGAATCAGATTTTTTTTGGAATTGACGAATTAACAAAAAGTAAACAATTGGAGAAATGAGAATGAAATAGAAATATATATATATATATATATATGAATATAACTCACCGCCTGGCAATGGCCGTAGGACAATTGTGGTTGTTGAAGACTCCAAGTACTGCAAAAGTAACACCATGAAAGTAAATAATTTTGCTCCGACATCCAAAGTTTTTTTCAATCATTTAAAGGAGTAGTCTCGCAAAAGCATTTTTCTATATAGAATTTAGAAAAATTTCGAGCACACACTCGAAAAAGGATGAGCTTAGTTTATTGAATATGAGTTAACTTTCAAATGTGGCTATGGAGATCTTTATAAAGGTATCTGAAAAAAAAACATCTGTTCAAGTAACAATTAAAATAGATTTCATGTTTTTGCACCTTGGGTCATAACGTGTGTATCCTGTTGGGGCGTACGACGGTGGTGAGTGGCTAAAAAGATTTCTCGATGGGGCGAAATGTACATGAGATGTTGGGTAAGGATCACGAAAACGTGATTTCTGGTAGGGCGCACTTCTGTATGGGCGTTTCATGCGCCTTCGTCTTCGGTAGTTTCCATTCTCAAACATATTTTCGTAGCCAGCTTCTGCGAGCATTTGAAACAATTAACGGATTAAATGAATTGTTCAAATAATTTCACAAATAAAAACAGACATCGGTTTTTTTTTATTGTGATGTAAATTTCAATGATATTTTTAGTGATGAACATCTTTTTTTTGTTTTCGAAAAAATGTCACGAGAAGTTTTATCATTTCGGAAAAGCAGCTGGGATGATTTTTTTTTTACGAAGATTCTCCAGTTTTCAAAACACAACTTTTGTCAGTATAAACGAAGAGAAATCGATCAAATTACGTGGATATCGGTTGGTCCGATTCGGAACAGTTTACTTGTCATCAAAAGTTGAAAAACGAATGAAATAACGAAAAGAAATATAATCAAGGAAACATCAAGAATAAACATATTTACCAAGTTTCCAAAAATTGCCTTTTCCTTCACCGCCACCTTCTCTGGGTACTTTGACGAAGCATTCGTTCAGAGATAGATTGTGCCTAATTGAGTTTTGCCAGCCTTTGGTATTTTCTTGAAAATATGGAAATTTAGCTTTGATGTAAGCATAAATTTCACGAAGCGTGGCTCGTTTGTGAACGTTGTGATTAATTGCCATAGTTATAAGGGCAACGTAACTGAAAGGTGGTTTTCCGGACGAGGAACTGGGTGCCAAGGTAGCGGATGTTGGCCCATTAGCAATTTTTGTATGTGCAGCTTCCGGTGCAGTGTTTGGTACAGATGCTCCACTAGGCGTGGATGGGTTACTGCCTGTCGAACTGTGCAACGTTCCAGACGGTGAACATTCATCTTTGTCGTCGAGTCCTTGATGCTGATGTTGCTGTTGTTGTTGCTGTTGTTGATGGTGATGAGTATGATGATGATGAGTTGGCTGTGAAGAGCTGTGCATCGAAACTACCGAATTTGGACTGTGATGTTCAGCCGCCAAATGATGCGACGTCAAAGAACGTGAAACATCACTGCCAGTTGCATCTATTTTCATGGATGTTTCGTTTGTCTTACTCATGCAATTCGATGGCAACTCCGATACGAAGTTACTCACTGCAAAAATGCCAGGGAAAAGGAACAATTACGAATCAGATATAAATTATTACGTGGTCGATACCTCTCAGCGGAGGTTTGTAGGAGGGGAAGAAAAATCGATTCGAATGAATTTCTTGAAATTTCCTTTCCGAGAAATTGAAACAATGGAGCGAGTACGAAGAGGTTCGTCGAGAGAGTTCAATAAATGAATCCCAGGAAGGTAATCTATTCGAGAGCTTGTACACTCGTTGGTTTCAAATGATCCCCATTTATGGATGAGAAGTACAATCGATGGGTCGGCGACCCGAGACGGGAAATCATCATTTCAAAGAGAGAAGAAAAATAGTCGCACCCGCACACGACGAAGCTTGAATGATCGAAACAAAAAAAAGAATGAGAGAGAAAAAAAAGAGAGAGATTAAGAGCTGTTCCAGGAAGTAAATCAAGGCGCAAACAATTAGGACCGTTAATCGTAATGTCGCCATCTTCGTCTTAATACACATTGGTCTCATGAGGGTCTCTCTTATTATGTAAATGGCCAATCTCGTCTTGGAACCCGAGGACCGAGGACGCCCCTTAAAAAATCACCCGGTCAAATCGACTTAATTCAAGGCGCGATACGCGGCGACAAAAAGATGTTTAGGTCCTCAAGCAACCCGTTACCTCGTGCGATAACGCATCGTATACTAACACCCTATACCCGAACGAACGACGAGTGATGGAACGACACGCTCGTTGCTCCAGTTACAAACTCGAGGAGATTAGAAAGAAGCTTTGTGAGGAATGAATTAGGAGAAGTGCTTAAAATTTCGTTGGTGTGTTTATATCAATATTTGTGTTCACGTGCAAGATATTTGCTTCGATTTCGATGAACTACTTGCTCTTGAGCTGATCTAATCGATAATAATCGGAATGAATACAACAAAAATTATATTTTTTTGTTCTTTTAACGCGTCATAATGAGAAATCAGGATTTACAAATGTACATAATTAAAAAGTACATTTCACGTTCAGCAACTACTGCAATTTAGTCAGAAGACAATAAACTGATTAACGTCGTAGTCTCACCAAATGGTTTATCTACAGAATTTTTCCATAATTTTGAGGGCACTATCATGAAACTACGTGTAAAATTTGAAAAAGCGTCACCGTCCCATATTTGCGATAATGGCAATCAAAGATTACATAATTTCACACGTGTTGTAAAATTAAATAAAAATACAGATTGTTCTTTGAAATATCTCGAAAAAAACAAGTCAATAAGGAAATGAACATTTTTCAATTGACAATTTCGCAAAGCTGTCGTTATTCATATTTTTCTGGGCTAACAAGACATGCTACCATACAAATTCACTATCACTACGTTTATGAGGTGCATTGAATTGAGCGTAAAAATATAGTGAAAATCTGATCATAAAAAATCTGACTTTTGTATTGTCTCTCCATGACTACAATTCCAATTATAATTCTCGATAATTATTGTCTCAGAGCACTTGTGTCACAATGATTTACCGAATTTCGA
This sequence comes from Campoletis raptor, assembly GCA_948107755.1. Classification (NCBI taxonomy): domain Eukaryota; kingdom Metazoa; phylum Arthropoda; class Insecta; order Hymenoptera; family Ichneumonidae; genus Campoletis; species Campoletis raptor. Next base: position 18,874,818 of record OX403622.1, read on the forward strand.
TCACATTTAACGAGATTAACTAAACTTCATTACGAAGTTGATTGATTAGTTGCCTTTCAAATGAGTCAAATAATATCTTATGATGTTTGAATAATATTGAAGTTTATATTTAAGAAAAATAAACAATTCTCGTTATTTAAATCGAAGGCGTGAATGATCATTGAAGAAACCAAACTCTTTCCCGTAAACGCGAAAATAAACAAAAATGTATTTTCGTAACCATTTGTACTAGAGCGTATGTAACCCCCGGCTGAAGGCTCGGTTGCATTCAAACTCACGGAGTCACGTTCCATCGTACGAAAATCGAGACTTGTTTGAGACTCTAGCGAGCCGTATAGCTCAACGAGCGAGAGTCGAACGGCAGTGAAAATGGTTGTGAACGTGCTTCAAGCTCGAAATTCATTGACGAGTGGGTAGGAACCACATAATGTATGAGGGAAAATCATGGATTTAGGAAATCCAAGAAAAAGGGTGATACCAAAATGCGTATAGGTTTCATTTTCATATCTCAACTATTCACCAGAATTTAACAAAACAATGTGTGGATGAAGATTTTTTTTCTCTATCGAAGCTAAGAAACATGTTATTTTTTTCCAACAGCATAAAATACAAAAAAATTTAAATATGAGTATATTCTGATATTAAAAAAAGCATTAATCTTAGCGGAAAAAATTCCACAAGCTTTGCTTCGATCATTAGTCACGTTTTTATAATCAGTCAATCGCGTACATGCCAAGAGAAAAAATCTTGTGACACGTATTTCACTAAAAAAGTGAGTTCTTAACGGGTCACGATTGATTAAAATACAAAAAGGTGTTTGTTTTATGATTTTCTTTCGAAAAAAAAAATCAATAAAAACGATGGTTTAATATTGAATGAACGAGATCTTTATAAAGTATACTTGCACGAATATTCGATCATTTTTTCAAAACAAAATGTGTTGAAACAACAGAGTTTTGGCAGTACAATAACCCACAGATATGTTTCTCTCTTCTGAAATAACTCTATGTTGAATATCTTTATTCCAAAATAATAATATTCCTAAATATTTGTGTAAAGACTCATTAGTAGGTAAACTTCATTTTTTTTAAATCGTCAATCTTAAATATCTCTATGCGATAGACATCACTATTCTAGAATGTGTCTATGTTTTAATATTTCTATTCTCGGATGTGGTTCAAAACTTCTGTATTCTCAAATGTGTCTTATCGATAAAATACGCAAATAATTGTTGAATATAAAACCATCATTTTTGTGAAAAAAAACCAAAAAGATAGTTTTTCAAAATGAATTCGAATTTCACATAAATGCAGGACTTAGGTTGATTCATGGAGCAAAGCAAAGTTCATCAACGTTACAAACAACAAATTAAATAAATTAGAAAAGTTTGACTGTTTACGACAGAGTTCATAATCACTCTAATTCATATTTTATTCACAATTCTCATGAGTGAAAAACTTGTAGGCGTAATGCTAGTTGAAAGGTTTCCCTACTTTTATGGTCTTCGTCTGGAAACAAAAGATATAATGACCTTGTTCGAATATTTTTGTCACAACGCAACAAAAACTGAATAAATTTCGTATCATTACTTCGTCACGTTTCATGATTTGTAAATCGTGTGAAAAGTTGCAGAGTCATGGGTAATGTGCTTAGTGCTAAGAATGGTTCGATAGTTCATCATTGGCTCTGGCCCACACAGTAAAAAACACGATATCTGTGCAGTAAAATTTTGAGCTATAAAGTCATTGAAAAAGTTTGGGCGATGTGAGTTTATAGTTTTCTTCATGTACCGAGTACTCGCGTGTACACCGTAGATAATCGCATATAAAAAAAGGGCAACTGACGAGGCGTGTAACTGCCTATGAAATTGCTTTATCCACGTGCTTCTCGGTTCATTATATCAAAAAAAGGTTCCAGCGACCAACTTTTTTTCTTTGACATTCGTTCTTTTTTTTTCTCATCAGTCATTTTGATCATTTCATTTGGATTGGCCGAAAAACAATGATTCGTTTTATTATTTCTGCATGAAATTAGTTCTTTTTTTTCATAATAGTAACAAAATTAGAAGATTCAATGAAAAATATTTTGGCCAATCATCATAGTTGGCAATGAAATTTAGCATCAAACAAATTTGTACCTTCGATTCATTCGAGTCGTGTTATTAATTAATTAAATTATCTGACGTTTTTTCGATTTTTTGCTTATGGCAAAGTTGTTATCTCGAGTTCGTTGTAATCCTTTGAAATTGTACCGATATTTGCATATTAGAGATACCAAGCTCAAATATGTGAAGAAAAAAGTACTCGACTCGCATTCCTGAAATGCCGGAGCGGTTTCCACCTCGGAATCGCATTGAAAGCGTCAATGTGCGAAATACAATACGCGCTATGACATCATTCTTGTCGTTGAATATGAACTGAATGTTTTCTCATGATGATCAGTGCAAGGCGAGCATTGAAAACCCAAACGAAAAGCACTTGAATGATTTTTCATTTATTTTCTTTTTTTTTTTTTTTTTTCATCATCGTAACTTCCGCGTAACAAGCTCGATGCACTTTTGGTTTTGAAATAACCGAAAAAAAAATATACACGCCTCATAAAATCGAAACAAAAACAATTTCGTCGGTAAACGAATCACGAAATATCAAATTCGTTGAAACATCGTTGCATAACGTTCGAATGAACAGAATATCTGTTTTCGTGTTTATGACTCTTGAATTCAGCGAAATAATAATGCTCGGGAAATCACAAATAACATTTTTCGTAAATAATAGCTTTCCTCGATTAAAAACAAACAAAAAAACACATCATAATATCCATATGAAAGCAGAAAAAGTATTGCAACAAAAACACCGAATGTTTATTCACGCGATATAATTGTTAATCAATTCCTGTGTTCGGATGATTATTTCCAGAATTTTTGCACCGGGTTTGTGCACGTGAAACTAAAAGAAACACGGTATTCATTGTTGAAAAAATAATTCACTGATAAAAAGAACTGCAAAAAGAATCGTCGGGACAACGTTAGCACCACCATATATTTTTGAGAAAATTTTATGACGAAGTAGAATTGAGCATTAATTTATAACGATCAGTGGCCAAGAAAGCAGAGCAAAGAGTGTCGTGTATCGAACACAATCTCCAGTTGCAGTGGGGTGTCCGTGTGTGTGTGTGTTCGCAAACGTTTTAAACGTATCGTGATCTGGTTGCTCTGTTGGAACCTTGCAACGCTCACTTTTTGTCCTCTTCCTTAATACAGTGACGCATGTAAGAAATGGACCTTTAATCGTTCATTCGAAATTTCAGAGTCGATTTTGACAGCATTTCTATAAAACTACGTTTAATATCTTTTAGCGATTTTTATATAAGTAATTTGATGCATTATTAAAATTTAATCATTAAAGTAAAATTAGGGTCTGCAATACCCTTTTTCCTTGGACTATATACAAGTGTTTACGTTAAGGGTTCGAACCAGTACGAAATCGTGAAAAAAGTTCCTCTTGCAGAGACGAAAAAGAAAAAATCATCGAGGGGCTAATCAAAGCAAAAAGATCGTATGGCGTTTATGGAACATTGGAAAAAATAGATATCTACGCTATATATATAAAACAATCTCTTACCACTCGCTGCAGGGCACGTGCGCCCTAAGGAAGTTACAATTAGCAGTTAGTTTAACAGCTCTCATTTGCTCACGAATATACGTAACGCGATCTCATTTTTTTTTCGTCTCGTATGTAATCGCACTCCCATAACTCTCCATACGATATCTATATCTACGATATTATTTACACTAGCTGCCCTTTATCTTTCGCTCGATATAATTCCTCTGTGCTAGCAAATTTGTATCAGTCTGATATCGAGGGAATGCTCAATTAACGTAGTAGTCTCGCCACAGTCACTCTTTAAGGTTTAACTTTTAAAGTCAACTCTCTGGTTGATTTTTGAAAACTTGGATATATAACGTGCAGAATAATCCAATAATGTTAGTTTTTATATCATATAAGAATGTAATAACTTATAAAATTCCGGGAAAAATGTCTATTATGAATTTTCGAGTTTAAGAATCAGTTTTCTCATATCCAATACACAGAGATTTTTATCGCTGTATCTCCGAAACTAAACGGTCAACACTTTTGATTTTTTAAGATAAACTAAATGGAGGGACTTAAAAAATCATTGTGTCAAAAATTGAATCATTTCGTCTGCATAGAACGAACAAGTTTTCTGAAGGTCCAACGGGCCCGAAGGAGAGTATTGTGAGTTAGGAAACTTGAGGGCGGTTTGTTAGGCTGCTGCCATAGGTTATGCCTCAGGGATTCAGTGACGAATCAAGGGGAAGTGCGGTACCGAAGGGGCCTTATGGCTTACGACTCGAGCTATGGAAATATGATACCTTGCCGGCGGCGACCGGACGGGCAATGCGTGGTTCTCCCAACAACTGTACAGAAACACGGACCAAAGAGAAATTTGCAGCCTTCGTAGAACACGAGAAAGCTTTACGTGGTTACCGTAGTACGTATAATGTGCGATATGTTTGCTCTCATCCGCGTTACGAAATCCAACACCACCCCATGCTTAAATAATCATAATTATACTTAGAATATAGTCATTATTATTATTATTATTATTATTATTATTATTATTATTATTATTATTATTATTATTATTATTATTATTCATCATTTTATGATTAAAAAAAAATCATTTCATAATTATTAGTCATTTTATTCTTGTTTCACTATTATTGGTGGATTTTCGAGCAGTTGCACAATCACAACCTGGGATCCATCTACAGTTTAATTATTTATGGAAAAATCCTTTTAATTAATTATACATATTTTTCCACAAAATGAAACAATGTCATAAAGCTGAAGTTTTTCAAGTTGGACTGCAACGAATTTTTCGGGGGTATAAACGAAAAGAGCCAAAGCGGTAAGGAATTTTGTGAAAAATGGTATTCATTTTTGAAAAATGGTTACTGAGTGAATGAATTTGCAGACAGTGAAGTTTTACAAAATGGAAAATGATATCAGGAATATCTGCGAAGAATTTCGGTCGAATTTCATCGATGTCTAATTTAACCCTAGACTAGAATACACAACGAAGTTTTTTTATCCGTACAATTTTTATCAGTACAAAACTTCCTTTTTGCATTTGATAGCCTGATTAGTAAATGGTGATTACATTTCAATGGCCCATAATGTAATGAAACAATTCATTTAATAGAATTAAAAATTATACCAAAAAAATATTTGTTTGTGTTGCAATTTTCATACTTTAAAAAAAATGTGACGAATTCTATTTTTCGTAGGGGTAAGTGCATGGTAACTGAAACGTGATTCCACTTTGCAAAAGAAATTCATCTATATATGTATTGTATATTATAGGTTTATAGAATTCTCATTGAGATTACTTCACTCTTCGAAGAGAAGAATTTCACTCGGAGACTTTTCAGCTCGCTCGTATGTACGCAAGGGGCAAAAAGGGTCATCTTCGTTACGAGATAGCTCTCTCACAGCATATTACGACCTCGTCGTAATGTGTGTGTGTGTGTGTGTGTTCTACACGTATGCATTGCTGAGAAATACCATTCTCGAATGTTTTTTTATTTTGTTTAAACCTTTTTACGAATCATCCAAGCCGCGTTGTTGTTTTAAATGATGTTTTTGGAGAACATTTTTCGAATTGAATAAATTTCAAATTGTTTGGATTTTTTTTTTCGGAAATGTTGTACTCACACTGATTAGTTATTTATAAAAACGTACAAATTTTCCAAAGAAAAAGAACAATGATCAACAACTGCAGAGAAGTTTTATTTATTTGATGCACTTCGAAAAATTGAATGACCTTCTCCTCCTTCAATTCCGTCAATACCCTCATTTTATTTTAACCCATTATCTTCCCCTCCTATAAATTGTGCCGCTTCTGCATTCCCCTGTTTTTAGTCGATCTCCCAATTCTGTTTAATCGTGTTTACTATATCGGGTATATATTTTCTTCTAAAGAATAAGAATCGTGATATCGTGATCATTTGTAGTAACTTATCACGAATTGTGTAGATGTTAGGAGCAACGACAATACAATTATTAATATACAACCAGAAGTTATTGATCGTTTCTGTCGTCTCGAATTCTCTATAATACGGATTTTTATCATTTAACAAGAGTGAAATATTTATGTCACCTTGAGCATAAAAAATGATTCTATGCCTGAATTCTTTGGTAATGTACCTTCGGAAACACAGTTGATTATCCAAATAAATGTTCCCCGTCTTATTGGGTGAAAAAAAAAATCTTCAAACTGGCCATGAACGTTGCTGGCTTGATTCGCAAAGGGTACGAATATTACGGGAGCTCGTTAGGATGGCAAAATGTACGGATCAGCGAAAAAGCGATTACGATTAGCAAGAAGGGGCCCGACCGATTTATCAAACCACGTGGTTCGTTGACTTATTATTTTTGTTATTATTATTATTATTATTATTAGCGTTATTATTAACCGTATCGTTATTGTCATTATTTCAGAATATGGTTAAATTACTTATAAGTTACTTATTAATGTTTTATTTGTTGCATAGCTTTTTTTTACTATTCAGTTTTGTTTTCGCTGTTTATTTTTAGGGTAGAGTTGCCTAACTCGCATTACAATTTACGATCTTCTCAGTGAAATTATTTTATAATCGAGTGTATCAAATGTGTGTGATAACTACGCATAAACGATATCGTTACTATAAACGCCAATCCGTTCTGGCTTATCAACCACATATAACCATGATTGCCCCCAAATCGTGCCCTTGTTTACTACGCAATTATAAATATACTACAGAGAGATATATATGTATCTTGAAAGATGAACGTATATCGAGTGAAGTTCACACGCAATTGAACATGTCTGTATGGAGTATTTAATGTCAATTGAACTTGTTCTGTACACCATAATCTGTAATTTTGTTGACCATCTTAAATTTATTATTCATTTATCTTCATTTTTACGGTCGCAATACGTTGCATGCTACGTGGAGAAAACTCACATTGAAAAGAAACAACCTTGATTTTTGGGTCATTTTTGCGTGCACTATATCAGTTTCCATTGAAAGAAAAAAAATCGTAGATAAAAATAAATTTTATTTCATCGTCATGTTAAATCATAAATGTTGTCAAATTTTTTTATAATCATGATTTGACGAATTCGTGAATAAATGTTTAATAGATTAGTTAAAAATGATTGCACTTGATATGGAAGGCCCCATTTATTTATGTCGGTGCGAAGATTACATACTTGAGCTTCGCGACCTCGTTCGAACATAAATAGCCAAGATCACCATTTTTTATAGGGTAGTCACACAAATATAATTCGAAAAATTACAAACACGACTTATGTTTCCTTAAATTGTGTCATTTTTAGCAGCCTCGACTATTTTTTTTTCTCGTAATTGGTTCCTTTTATCGTGAAGCTACTTATTCATACTTTCGAGATAATAAAAATATTGTAACGTAAATAAAAACAGTCATAAAGTACAGAACAACTTTTGTAAAAATATGTGCTAATTTGTAAGACACAAAAAAAGCCTCGCTTCAAAAATATAGTAAAAATTGTCAAAGGAAACGTGACCCCTCGAAAATCACGATTACGAAAAATCGGTGGCTAGTCACATATTTCCAAGTTTTATCGTAAACATTGTTGTTAAATATTTGTTGACTCCCTGTTTTTATTGTTGGTACAAAATCTTTGAATTTTTTTCGATGCACAAAACCGTTCATATAAAAAAATTGCTAATCGATTAGTTTGTGAATTCTTAAATAGAAATGTGCGTGGCATGTGATCTCCATAAAGTGTCGTATGTCTTGGACGATTTTCAAAGTGACATTCTTAGCTAAAATTTGAATCACTTGACTTAATGTTTTTCCAGTAAAATGGGTTGTAGTTTTGATTCTTCATGCGAAAAGATTTGTTATCCATAAAACATCGGACCTTTTGTGAAAGAAATACATTAAGAACTTGAATCAAGTGTTTGTGGTGAAACACAAATTTACAAGTGTAAAGAAAGTAAATATTTAAAAATGATATTATTTGTGAATGTCGTATGATTTTGCGACGATAAATCATTCCTAATTTAATTTTATCCAACGATCCCTCGTATATATCAAAGGTATTAAACTGACAACATTTAGCACAGGACAAGATGAATTTATCGAGGCTTTTAGAGTGACGTTTAAGCATACGAAGAGCCCTGCGAACTCATGCCAAACAATAATTACCAGCTGTTCGTGTGGGTCATCCTGACACACCAGAGGCTTTATAACGCATTTCGTCGTCATCGTCTTCGTCGTCTTCGTCGGCAAGAGATCACCCGCCTTGCTCTTTTCGTTTCACAAATGAATGAGAACTAGAAGGAGATGGAGAGAGTAAGAAGAAATACTCTTCCGCTGGAACGAGGACGAAGAAGATGACTACGACCCTTGAAAATCATCGGATCGCAATGCCCAACTTCCCCCCTCGTTACTTTCATATATTAGTGGTTGCCTAAAGCCACAAGCTTCTGAGATTAGCGACCATAATTCTCGTGCTCGATTTTCACTCTTTTTCTCTCTTATCCGCCAAAATATATTATTTTCTTTCTCTTTTTCTCCTTCCTCATTCTTTCGTAGTTTATTTAATTCACAGACATTTTTTTTAGACAAAAGCTCATTTCATTCCTACGGAGAATTTTGGGGTTGAAACATCTTTCTCAATTTTTAGGCACATGTATCCAAACAACTTTTAATTACCAATATTTTGATGTTCACATTTCATTGGATTTTTTCAAAGTGTAGATTAATTGCAAAGCTGCACGAATAACTGAAAGATTGCTCTTCCAGAATGGCAACGGACGACAATCTTGAATTTTGAGTATTTTTTATTATGCAAAATATAAACTTTCAGGAAATGAAAATAAAGTTTAATATAGTTACAAGAATTTTTACTTTATTTTCATGAGAATTTATATTGTGCATAGTAAACATTGTTCGACATCCAAAAAATACTTTTACTCTTTCCCATCGAAACCATACATTTCATACAAATGCTAAAATTTTGCAGATACTACGAAGCGTGACTAAACATTAGTGAACAAATTTGTATATTTATCGACATAAATCAAGTTCCAAGGAGTGTTCAGGAAGCAGAAAAATACTTTCAAACAACTCTAAATTTAAAAGGCGTCTGCATAAGAATTGAGTGTGACATTTTTCAAGCTCGAATTTCACCACCTGTGACTACGAGCTGACAAATGTCTCAAAATTCTGAGTGGTTCTAAGTAAGCGAACTATCGTGATCCTAACGTAGCAAACGGCACGCGTTCCAAAAGGCTGAACAAACAATAACAATGCATTTGCACGTTCTTAAGGGATGTTCTCAGTGGAACGATCATAAAAATGGCCGGATTTCTAGATTTTTTCTAAACCAATGAAATCCGATAACTTCGATAAATCCGATGACCGATTAATCAGTATGAATAACTCTAGGAGACTATGTAAAATTTGGGTTTCCTATCAAGTTAAACAAAATGGCGGCTATTTAAAAATCCAACATCAAATATTCTATAGCACAAGAAGCAATTCTCATATTTTCTTCCGAATCTCTCCATTACTTCGATACGAAATTTATTTACTGGAGCTATGATGTCAAGATATTTCAAATAATTCCATAAGAGACGATGCTAATTAATAAACAAATGACTTCTAAATTAAAATTTAGGAAGCAATTATTAATCTGTAATAATTCGTTACTCGCAAGGTTCATTAAAATCTCTCTATTTTGATGTAAAGACACAACTTTGTCAAGGTCCTCGACTGGAGTTGTCATTTCTTTTTCGTACAAGCCTCAAGGCATTCGTTAGAAAATCTTTTTGGAAATCTCGAGGATGTGAAGTTGGTTCATTTAATTTAATCATCATAACGAATAAAAGTAATATGATTAAAGATCATAGAATAAAAAATATTGATGGCCGAGCCATGCGGCTCCGATTACGAGGATGCGCCACAAAACTATAATATCTTGCGAGCTCCGCGACTCTCGTTATGATTAACCTCAACGTACTTCACTCTCTTTCTCGACTGTCCGGTCCCCCGATTAACCGATAACAGTCGCATAAGTGCGTAAGAGGATACAAGTCGTTTCATCTCTATACACCTTGTCTTTATCGTTCCTGATGTGCATATAAATATCAGTGCGTTCAAACACATCGACTCTTACCAAATGGCAATAACGAGATCCCCGAGAATGCGAGATAAGAGCACGAAAGTTGAGACTTCTTCATTCATAAATCCATTCTTATAATCGTACGTAATTATCGAAAGGTCTCAGTAAAAAAAATAACTAATTTATATACTGATAAAAATGACTTTGAAAAAGCTCTGAATAGAAAAAAAATAATAACGATTTTGAAAAAAAAAATACTAAAAGGGTTTTCTTCTGTCAAAAAAATAATAATAATAAAAATCATTTTCATTTGTGTGTAATTTTTTGAAGGTCCAATAAAAATTTTAGCCACGTCCCATTATATAAAGGATTTTGTGAAAATGTTGTGATGGAAAAGATAAAAAATGAATTTATTACCTTGATGTAGTGACGGTAATGATGAAGTCGATGACAATTGAAAAGGTTCGTGTTTGATCTTCAAACTATGATATGAATTGTGTATGCCAGCAACCGCACTCGCACAACCGAGACTCCCATTCCCTTGTTGTAACTCCTGCAACCAAATTATTTAAATAGTGAAATTCTTTGTTTTTCTATTAATTGAACTCATTCGTTAACATACCGGGTCGTTTTGAGCCGGACTTAACAACAATTAAATTTTATAATTTTGCATTTTTTATGATGCACACATATTAAGGGATGTTTAATCTCTTGATATTTTTCAATAAAAATTAATGCGTCACTGCAGTGTCAATTCACTTATTGCTCCGGTACACCAAAAATAGCACTTAAGAAAACTCTAAAGAAATTCTCACGTTTCAAGGGCAGGAAACTTGAAAACAGACTTTTTAAATTCCTCTATACATTTGTAAACGAGAAATCGTTTCTTAACGAAAAAATATTTTATTTTGATTTCTGGAATTTTTTTTTTTTGTCATTTTGTATTCTTCAATTTCGTTTTCCTTAATTCTGTAAAATTTATTGATATTCCCATTTATATTAATCACAAAAATAAAATTTATTATTGAAAAAAAGTAATGTGATAATAGTTGAAAAAAAAAAAAAAATGAAAACAACTCGCCCGTTGTAGTCGAATGTATCCTAATCGAAATGTCCTGCTTGGAAATCTGATTCCACGCGGTTTTAGTGGACGAGCGAGTCCATCAACAAGATGGCTCGACGACAAGTGGTCCATGCTTTTCTCTCTCTTTCTCTCTCTCGTTCTTTCTATGCGAGCCTACCGTGGGGCGGACTTTTGGCTTGGGGCTTCGCAATGTTTGAAGTCCCGTCGTTGCCAGCTTACAAACACCGTTCACGTGTTGTGACATCGTATTATGCCCGGGCTAAACTTACGATCTCGTTTAGATCGTTAATTTGCGATCGCGCACAAGATGCTCGTGATTTTGCGTTTTGTTCGCAACGTTTTACTTGTAACACTTAACTTCACGTATGGACAAGTGCATTTGCTTAATATTTATTCGACCATGAAGGGAAACTGGCATGTTTTTGTTAACAAAGACCGAGAAATCGATTTTTGAAAGTCAAATGTCGAAAAAAATCCTTCGTCTCATCTATAAATAGTATTTCATTTTTGGAGATCAAAATGGAACGCACGAAAGACAATAATTCACAAAATAAAAGTAAGTAACCGTGCAAAACAAAGGAATGTGAATTATTTGGAAACAATCATTCCTGATTGACATTTCGTGAGAAAATCTTTGGGTAAATAAATCTTTCCTTACAACTTACTGTCCAACAATCTATTCTCCGATCAACGACGGTTAAAAGTGGTACTAAAGATGCAATAATTATCCGCATTGCATCGTGAGAGGGAAACGGAAATGATTTTTTGTAGGCTATTTACAAGAAGAATAGATTTAATATGTTGGAAAAAAGTTGATAAGTTTATGCTTTCGTTGTCACACTCAAATTTGGTCATTGCACTGACACACTGAGTGAATTTCACCCGAAGCAAACTAAATCCGCCTGTTATGAGGAGCCCGTCGGTCAGTTTTTATTTTGGAAAAATCTCCAGAACACTTTAAACGTTCCTCAATATATGTTTTTGTGTCCATAAAAGCGAGAATTTGACATCATGAGAGTGGTTATTAAAAAAAAAAAAAAACATTGTGCGACGACAAGATTTAAAAAAAACTATTTAAAAAAAATTTATCGATTAAATAAAAAGAATTTTTGATGATTGATACTTTGGCTTACGAAAGAGTGGTCTTGAGAATTAAATTATATTGGCTGCTTACAAACATGACAAGACATATTGCACGGTTAGCTTACGACTCTACCATATATATTATGCACTCCTTATAATACTATGTATACCAGAGAAGTGCATCAACCCGTCGACACTGAGAAAACGTTTGCTGACTTATCCCAAGCTGTTTATACGCATAAAATATATATACATATATATAACTCACGATAATTTGCACAAGAAGTGAGCAACAAGCAAAAGTCTACGAGCTTCTGATACAGCTACGCTTCAGTTTCGTGAGATCTCGTTAATTTCTACGACAGCTATTAAATTAAAGCTTTCCAACCCAGCTGGTATAAGAGTTACTTTTGTCAGGTCTCTTGTCCGTCATTTTACATCACTCTGTATCTTCTCGATCTTCCTACATTATGTTCAGTTTTCGAAAGATCTTGAAAATTGAATTTCAAAAAACTTCAAAATACATTATTTTAAATTACAAACGACGTTTAATTAAACAATAAACAAATGTATACGAAATTTCAGAAAATAACCTCGTAAAGTTTCAAAATGATGCTATTCGTAAAATAATAACACCGAAATTTTTCATATTTTTGTTCTCACGAAGTTGGTGCGTGATGTTTGCATTCTCAACTACATTTAAGAAATAATTTGATGAAAAGCTTATTCAGAATGAGCAAATGCTTAATTTTTCCTTTTTGAATGATTTTTCCTTCACGTATTTGCATACAACATAAGAGAACTAACTTAAATACTATAGAGCTTTTCATTTGTGTATCGCACTATGGCGTAAAAAATCTACAATATTATTGATAATGTTGGTCCGAGTTTCGCGAATCCGATCCCCGGGCAACGCGATTCTTATCGATCTCCGAGTTTTAAATTCTCTGTCTGTTTCTTTCAGTCTTTCAATCTCTTTCTGTCTCAACTGATGCAACGTTTAGTGTTGATGGAATTTTTTTTAATGACCATGCGTAACCGATATTGACCTTGCGAATCCATAACGATCGATACATTAACAATGATGTCAAAACCGATAACCCACAAGCAGATCAACTGAATACGATTTCATTGCATTTGCATTATTTCCAGAATGTTGTATTGAATTGATAATTGTACTGAATTATTCCCAGTTGCAAAAAAAATAACTTTAACCAAATAAAACTTTATAAACATTTACCGAACGATCTTTTAATGGATCGTAAAATATTTTATTCCATTAGAAAATTATAGATTATTGAGACAAAAATAAAAGTGATTTTTATTACGCTGACTCCGTATATATTTTAGAATAACAACAACGACTATCTTCTTATATTATTTGGATTTGTTTAGGTTTTCAGAATATTGCATTCAATTCATAATTGCACTAAACTATTTGTACTAGTTACAAAAAAAATCACAAAAAAGATCAAACATTGTCAACATTTACCGAATGATTTCCAATAGAAGGTGAAAGATTTTATTCGATTTCAAAATCGAGGATCATTTAGACAAAAAAAATGTTTTTTATCACGCGGACTACGTTCATTTGATGATAAGAACAATAATAATAAAATTAATAACAATAAAAATAATTGAAATTATATTGTTTCAATTCGAACAATAAATACACAATAAAAAGAAAAGTAAATCTCTTCCTCCTCTGACTATTAAGGGGTTAATAAAATCGCAAACGTAACCACACTGACATTCGTCTAACAATCGTGCTACGTGAAACTTTAAACGAACTTTGCGATTGTACTTGAATGTTTGTTTATCACCTTATAGTGTACCAATATGTCTTTATAGCTAATTGCCTATTATCATTTCATGCCTGTACGTGACGATTTTAAACACATCGCGATTAATTGTCCCTTTCTATACGAAGCTGAAGAAACAACTCAATTATGCATAAAGGTTCGAGTGGCGAACACTAGCAAATACCAAATGCTAAAATTTCCATCATTAGAATGGATGTTTCTTTTTTATTCAACGTTTCTATGGGACATGAAAATAAAATCTACCAACAAATGGATTTGTTTTCGAAAATATAAAAAACAAATCAAAATTTGGTCGCATTCCAAAACGTTGTAAACTTTCATTCAACAATAAACAACAATTCGCTGTTGAATAAACAATAAATTGATGAATTATAACAATCGAAATTTCGACGCTTGGCTAAATAACTTGATATTTTTATTTCCAATGCTCATTTTCAATATGAAAACCACGACTCCACGAAAAAAAACCCATAAAATGACGAACTTTTCAACGATGATGCACAAACAAAATTTAAAAACTCATTGTAATCGACCATAAATAATCCATTGTTTAATTCATTTCGGAACACTTATGAGAAAAGTTTCATCAGTGAACAATGCAAAATATATACATTTTATATCGTCAAACAATAAATTTATAAAAACTTATTAATTTCTTTGAAAAATTGTTTACTTACCCCTGAAACAGGAACCACGTGAGATACCATTTTGCCACGATCGGTAGTCGAAGAATTCATAAAGAGCGAGGCTGCAGCAACTGCATTTACACGACTCTGCTCAACGAGGTCCCCCCAATAAACAGCAAAGCCCCCAATAATGAATTAATTTTACACTGAAGATTTTTTTTTTCGAAATGTTCTCTCCACAATTGTCACTGTCAATTCTATTCTGGCGATGCACAAAACGAGAAAAAACTATTTGTTCGTATAAAAAATACGATTGCACTTAATCACATCAGCCTTTGTCGTCACAATCGAGAAAATAATTCAAGTTTTTCTCCAACTAACTTTTTTAAACGTTAAATTCACGATATTGTTAGATTGAGAGTTTAGACAGAATATTTTCAACAATATTTTCCCGATTTTACATTTTCGTAAAAGATCCATTAAGTGTCGGAAAATGAGGGATAAGTAAGATCACGAACTTTAACCGAGAGACTAAAAGGTCTGATTCAATCAGCCAGGGATCAATTATGAGGAAATATCGTTAAGATTTTTTACAATTTTATCAATTTTCCTTTCTGATGATTCTGGGAACTCGATTGATTTACAACAATCCAAGAAAATCTGCAACATAAATAAATTTCATTTTTTTCGTAATTGGAACAAGAATCTTTGCTCCTTAAATATTCACATACATCGTTCGGAACCTTTTTCAAAGTGCGACTGAGTGGAATTAATCAACTATCGATAGTAATTGACATTCTATAATCTCTTGAAAAAAGGATCATCCAGTTCGAAATGTAAAGTCGAAGTTAAAAATAATCATTGGTCTATATTAGTTTCCTCCGTTTGTTTTTTTTTTTTTAATTCTACACATTTTCACGTGAAATGGATCGAGATTGTGATGGGGGAAGAGCTCGACGAGTGACGTGCCACGAAGAAGTTTCCCGGCGGCACACGCTTCCGTATGACAAGTCAGCAGCAGCTGAGCACTTAGAAATTCTCATTCTCGCTACACTTTCCCTCCCTGTTTCTCTCTGTTTCTCTCTCTCTCTCGATCTCTTTTCCTCCTGCGGAGTAATCCAATAAAAGAGACTGAAAATCCCGATGCGATTGCACGTCGTCAACCAAGAGTTGAAGCTTTCTCCCCAGGGACTCATCTTCACTTCCGTTTATTCATTTTTTCACGACCTGGTCTCAGATTTTCTCTCATGTTCCCGATAATATACATGCTCTATTCTCGCCTCTTCTTAATAGCTACAAAACACCCCCGCACTCCCATGTATCCTACGTAAGGGACACGCAATACAGAGTCCAGAAAGGACTTGTATCGTCGAACATAAATCCTGCGAACTAGACATCGACCATCTCTGGTTGTGCCGGAGATCTCAAGTAAAGTTCACACGAGATTGAACGGCCCTTTTTGGAACCGGACACCTCTGCAGAGCTGACATTATACATCATAAGTTTTTCTTACTTATTAACAAATTCCTGCTGTCTCAACACCCTCCTTTGGCTAATAAATTTATGACTGAACACATTTGCTCGATAGTTTATTGAACACACGGAGACTATTAAAACTGAAGAATTACAGATACAAACGGGGGACAGCGTTGGATTTTGGATAATTTTCCCTATGCCATTAGAACTGTTTTTCCATAAAAATCAATGTTGTTATGGGGAAGAAAAATAAAATATCTGCATAGTGGAAATTCCTCCAATTCGTAAGTGTATCCCGTTTCTATTCTGCAACGTTAATGTTTAAGTTTCCGTTCGCTCCAGGTAGTAGAGTACATTTTTTCAGTCACTGCGTTAACACAATTTCGTCGCAATAAAATTGAATTTAGTTTTATTCGAATTGTCTCGCATAATTCACTGAACATTGACGTGTGTTTTTTGAATATTAATTCTTCGTCAAAATTAAATTCATCATCGTGTTACAGTAAAAAAAAAAAAGTAGAAAAGATTTTCCCAGCTGAAACGAAACTCCACGGTTTGTGTGGAACGTGAAATAAAAAATTTGTTGAGCTTGACTTTTGATTCGCGTAATATACGATATATGCGGATGTTGTGATTCGTTATGACTCACCATGATGTCATTGTTTGAGAATTCATACCTTGCATTTGAATTTTTATTCATCCTGGATACGAATAATTGAGGGGTCATGTCAAATTGGAATTTAAAAAACACGTAATATTAAATTTTTTTTTTTTCATGAAAACGATGCTTTCTCGTTTAACAAACGATCCGATTCCAAACAGACATGACTCCTTAATTATCTTCCTTGGCAAGTGGCACGAACATTGTTGAAGGTTTCGTTTATATTTTCAGTGAATAACAGCGCACATAAAAGCAATCTCGTTTGACTGTCCACAGAATCTTTAAAAATCCCCCGAATATGATTTTAACAACAACAAAAAACACTAATTTTACATTTCATAACTGAACACCGATTTAAAATTAATTAACAGAGGCTCGAATCTCTGCGGATTTGAAGAAAAAATTAATCATAACTCGACACCCAATTAATTAACTTATTCGAAAAAAATTCAATCAATCCCCCTCGACCATAACGCGTGATGATTGACGTAAAAAAATGAATGGCTATCCAAGGACCTTTAACCCAAAAACAAACTTTACTTCGTATCGTAGAGAAATATTTTTTTCTTTTCATGAACCTGTTCTCGATGAATCTTAATCTTATGTCTTAACACATCGAGTTAATCCAATTGTACAATTAAATGTGTAAACTCATCCTCGATAACACTTGAACGTCCCTTGTGTGATGTACCGTAACACCGAAAGAGGATTAGTTCTGTCGTGGCAATAAACGAGGGTTCAATTTATTTCTCGGGTCACGATTTAACCTTTATGTGAATTGCGATCTTGTTCGAAGATAAACAAAGGTGTTTGTATTTCTTTCTTTTTTTAAACAAAACCAAAATTTACTGCAACCCGACGATTTGCTTTTATTTCCCCGATCCGCAATCCCGAATATATAATTTTTTATTTCTCCACCGTGCAGTTTAATTCTTGATATTTTAAACTATTTTCCTATATTTATTGATTATTTCGCATGACTACTTTATTTATTTACTCAACGAAAGTTGTACAACAAATTACGATAATCTGGGAGAGTTTGTAAAGCTTCTTGACAGATAACGAGATGTTTACGAGACTTGCCCCCTCGTTATCGCACTCAACCGTACAGAGAGTCCCGCGTCGTGACGAAATAAGAAATCGTTTTGTTCTTTTTTATTTAATATTTTCTTCCTCTTTCGCACTCCCCTCGTTTGGCAAGCTGGGTAAGTAAATTTTGATAAATCTCACAGAGCTTTAGACCGCAAGTTTGTAAACTCGTTGAGATTGATTTGGAAACATTCGCGACTTTGTTATACACACACACACACAGAGTAGCTAATAAACAGAGCGGGGATCCCTGAGAAGAAATGTTTCTATTTGTTGACGAATTTTGAAAATTATTTTTTTTTTACATTTTTTATCGATTTTTATTCTTAATTATTTATTCTTCCGATTGTTTTTCATGATTATTCGAGAATTTTCATATGATTTCAATGATTGTTCACAAATTTTTCAAGTTTTATTTCATTTTCTCAATAAGTCGAGGCGAAATGATTTTTTCTTTAACAATTAAACTGAAAATTGAAAGTAAAATCATTTCTTGTCAAAAGCTGGGCTGAATATTCGTTGACTTTTAAATATGACTATTTCTATATCATAATTCATTTCGAACTGACAGAATTTTCACAATAAATATTCAAGAGTCACGATCGCACGGTTTTTCTTTGTATACGACAATTTGTTTACCTGTACGTGAAAAATGGTTTCCAATATTCCAGAGCTTAACTAACAACTCATAATCACACCACAAAGTCAATGCGAACTGTAAAAGCCTTGAGAGTATGCGGCATCACTTTTTAATACAACTTGACCGAACGTAAAATAAATTTGAAAAAAAAAAAAAAAACGAAACAATTGATTGAGAAAAATCGAAACACAAAAAAGCGGAAAATCGACTACACTAGGGCTGGAGGGGGGAGGGAAAAGGATGAAAAAGTTTCGCGAACTCGTGAACATATACGAAAACCCGAGCACCGACGGCTTATGAAGCTACAGCCGTCGAGAAACGAAACCGAAGCGAGATTAAAGCAGCTACGACGACGACGACGATATTTCGTGACGGAACTGGACTGGAGACCGTATTCAGCACAACGTTGCTGCGGAGGCGGAGTCAGACAAGCGCTCACACGCATAAAAACTACACGTGCATACGTACACGTCGATTTTGTGACTCGACACGAGAGTTCAGCCCCCGCGATTCATTCTCCTCCCCAGCAGCGTCATTCATCGGAAAACAGGCGCGAAAATAACATTTGTTATTTAAGGTAGTAATCTCGCCAAAACGTTTTTACAGGTTTTTTTTTTTCAATTTCAACGACTTATTCAAAGCCGTATTTCGAAACTACTTGCCAAATTTCAAAAGGATTCACCGTGCCGTATTCGAAATATTGGCAATCAAAAATTGAACATAGTTTTAAACGCGTTCTCATGGGGAGCAGTAGAAAAATCCACATTACACGGTATAACTCTGAAACTTGTCTACATTTTTTTTTCTTTCAATTATAAAGAAACATGTGACAAACTTTGTCTGCAAAAATCATGAACATCGACCGTTCAGTTTCGGAGATACCGCGACAATAAAGTATAAGCTCTGTCTGTTAGTTTATGGGAAAGGTAGGTCATTGCTCAGATCTCTATTTTATATTTAAACTTTTTCCCAAAAAATTATACGTGTTTACGTTATTATAAGATACACAAACTAACACTATTAGATTAATCTACAAGTTAAATCCAAGTTTTCAAAAATTGATCGTTGAGTTAACTTTTGAACGTGACTGGGGCAAGACTATAATTACTTGAAATCGATTTTTTATCAAAATGTTAAGGGATTTGAATTAGACATTAGAATCGTCGTCGGGTACCAAGAAAATTGATGAATCAGCTTAAAAGAAATTGGAAGATGAAAATAGGTCAAGCATTATATTTTCCCAGCCTCAATACCGACACTTTCAATTAAAAAAGTAACGAGGTCGGTGCAAATGCACGTGTCATCGTAATTATGCAATTTGAAACGTGCTCACGATGCTTTTCTCCTCGAATTTATATTCGATGGGGAAAAAGACGATTGAGAAACTTCAATCCATGCCGTAATTGTAAAGTGACATTTACCATTGCATTGGACTATGCAGGTCGATTATGTAGCACGATGTCCTACATCGTGCACGATCGTCAGCAAGCAAAATATCTGATCCAGCAAATTTTGAATTAAGTTTAAAAAATATGAAGTGGAAAGGACATAATTTTTTCGTATTTTTCGCGCTGCTTAAAGATGATCAGAAGATACAACCGTAGATAAAAGTGTCTAAGATTCTTGTCTCATGATATTACGGTATTCAATCGGTCTTCAGGGAAAAAAAAGTTACATAAGGCAGTTATATCGTTCAAGTGCAACTATTTTATTCATTTTTAGTATTTTTATGGCAGCCTTTTTAATTTCATAAATCACATCAAAACCTTTGATCCTGAAATCGCTGGGAATATATAAATATGAAACAGAAAACTTTTGTTTTCATAATTCTTCGAATAAACATTAAGTTGCCAACTCAAATTCTAATAAATATATGTAAGTTTGCAAAAAATTCGTATCATTTAAACAATATATTTTACCTATTTTATTACGAGTTTTGACGGTTTGTTTGTATCGGATATTTATGCAATTAACAGATAATAAATGTATATTTTTTGTTGTTGCATGTTCCTAATTGTTCCATGCACCGAAACATTTGTCACACGGTGGCTCAAAAAGATTTAGTGCGTTTTATTTTAAAAAATTATTCCTCGAATTTAATGGCAATAAAAGATAAAACACAGAACAACACATTTAAGTTAAAAATCCACGATATTCATCATACTTTTCTGTTGGTCTAGTTTTGAGATTTCCGACGACAATTCATTAATCAGCGAATTAACATTCGTTAGAGTGAACTATATACGAATATGAATGAGGTGGAAGGTAGGGAACGGAAACGGTCGCCATGATGGGGCGTCGTCATTGTTCTCCCTCCTCGTTCAACGATTGGACGAATGAAAACGTTTCTCTGAGAATATTGGTTCGATCTGCATCGCGCCAACCCAACGAGAGTTTCTCAACTCACATCGAAATATTCTCCGTGTGTAGGTTTGTGTTACGTGGGTATTCGAGCGAACAGGAAACACGAGTTTCGGGAACATCGGGAGGGCTTAGAAGAAGGACGTTTCAAGAAAATAGAAAAAAAAATGGCGTCGCAAAGATATCGATTCATCCTTTTATATTGAAAGAGTTTTTATTCATTTTCCTACAGAAGGAAATAACGGGACGAGAATTTTGGTTTTAATTACTGATTTTGTCGCCATAATATCGCCACTGAAAAAACTTTTGATTTTGTGAACTTTGAACATCGACTATGAAAATCCTTCTATTCTTAACTTTGCAGAATTAATTCAAATACTGTCTGGTTGTACCGTTTTCAAAAAATCTGTATAATTCCAGGAACAACTATTAAGCTCATGCGAAAAGGTTTTTTTGTCAATTTTTTCATGATTAATTGGTTGTGTATTGGTTGTTGATCATGTAGGTCATAAACGAGAATGCATGCACTTCCATCAACGTTTAATTTAGGTCGATTGAACCGCAATTACGTGAAGGAAGAACTGCAGATTCGACAGAAGCCTTAAAAAAAAATGCAATATTGCAAAATTGAGAATGGCGATTCGGAAGCTCGGAGTATTCTCGCTTATACACTTTTATTTACACAATATTCCATTTTAAGGAACTCGATATACAACGATGAAATCAGTTAGTTACAGATTTGTTGTCGCCTGTTTTTTCATTATCCGGATATTTTTCATTTTTGTTTCATTCTTTGTTTACATAAATGTAAAAAATGTTACATGTCTCATCACATCCTACATTGCCATACGACATTATTGCAAAAACGATTATGCAACTGCAGTTGTTTAGATTTCTTGGTGCACCCAAAATATGATTTATGACACAAAAATTTCACATCGTTTCAAAATAGTTCGTTAGCACCATCCGAAATTCAGAACAACCATGCCTCACGCTCTGAGAATGATACGCGAGTCGGTGCATGGCTGACCGGTCGCCCAACCAAGTATTGACCTCGTGCAAGATTTCTTAACTATTGAAATCGCCGGTGCCGCACACTCTTTTTTGTCTTTTCTTTCGAAAATCGTTATTTTCAGACATAATTGCATCGTGAGAGTACAAGGTTTGGTGGAAAACGAATGAGAAGGAAATAAACCCATGTGAGTTGTATAAGGCTGGCGTCCTTATGCTGAAGACAGTTTTTGCTGAGTGAGCCATAAATCAACTGACAGAGGGTCTATTTGTAAAAACGACCTTCAATTTGTTTATTTATTAAAAGTGGACTGTGCGTATTTTTTGTAGGGTGGCAACATTATGGGGAATTAGAGGGAAAATAGTGGAAAAAAAAGTCCAGTTATTTAAATAAAATCGTTGCGAAGCAACAGACCGATCGAACACTCAACGTTGTGCTGAAGAATTCTACAGTTCTCCATACAATTGTAACAGAGAGCAATTGAAAATTGAACATCTATCACAATAAGCTTAGAACTTTGAAACAGATTTGTTTCAGAAAATGTTAAACAACTGCCAAGTTGTAATCATTGTAAACATGAGAGATACCTAATGTAAGAATTTTGGAAAAATTTGAATTGGTCAAAAAATGATAGATCATTCGACTCAGGGTGCAGGTGAATTGGAATAGCACTGGTGCTGACTTAAGGAAATTGTGTACTCACATCGAAAAAAAGAGAATTCGATGAAACTACGCAAGCAACAATTTATGACAGATAAAAATTGCTCGCTAAGTTTTGGTACATTTAGAAATAATTAATCAATTAATCAGCATGGTCTCGTATGGCATTAATTGAAATCTCTTAAGATTATAGCTCTGATAAATAAATTTGAGATTTGTTTGTACAAATTATCCTCGTGACGGTAGCAAGCGGACTGTCTCAAATGTTGACCATAAATGTCAAGGGTTGTACACAAAAATAAGTGAGTTTTTTTTTTAAACGAATATCAATAAAAATAAATAAAAAATTGACTGGGACAGAGAAAAAGATTATTAAGCGGTGAGTCCGAACCGGATATTTTTCAACACTGTGTTAAAGCCACGATGGCGAAGCTTGACGATATAATGTTGATAAAAGAACGAGTTATGGACGACTAATGTTGGCTATACGTGACTCCAGCCATTGTTGGCCAAGCACAATGAGCCTTGTTTAACAACAATGAACGAGTGATTGTTCAATTGTTTCCATTACGATCGTTTTTAATGTTCTATCGTCGATACTCCATAACGCACTTGCACGATTATTCTTAACCACCATCGTCTCATTTTTTTCACATCCGTCTCTACGTCTCGCCCTATACGTTCCACATTAAGATAATAGTCTTACCAATGTGTTTTGATACAGATTTTTGTTAAACTTTGAAAACACATTTGAGACACTATCATGAATCTACGTACAGGATTCTCACAGAATTCACCTTCCCATATTCGAGATATTGACAATCAAAGATTGTACAGTTTTCAACGTGTTTTTATGGGCAACCGTATAGAAAAATGCATATTTCATAGAATAATTCCGCAACATTTATACAAATTTGTTTCCTATTTTTCTCAAGTACAGAGGAATAGATGATAAAGTTTGTCTAAAAAAATTAATAGTTTTAAAAAAAGTTATTTTTTATATTTTTTTAATAGTTCTATCAAGAACTGTACACAGAGTTTCGATTCATTGGAATCGTGTCGTTAAAAAAACTGCCCAATTTTTTGCAAGAATTAAAAAAAAATTTAAGCTTCTTTTTCTCAACGTTGCAATTTTTTTTTCGCTGGTGCAGATCGCCGCTCGCAACGAAGCGAGACCACGAAAACAATTACCACCGTGGCACGTCTCACATGACCCGAGTGACGTGTGCCCACCTCGCAAGTTTCACACTCAAAAGTCATTACGGCACGAACGCGTGGGGCCTTTTCGACTCACATTAAGAAGCAAAAAAAATTATACAAAAAAGCTCGTAAATTAGGGCCCGCGCTCGAACATTCTTAACTAAACCCTCGGTACGAAAAATCTCTCAGACCATTTAGAATATATGCCCAAGAAACAAAACTTTGTGCTTTCCAAACGTAAATGTTTTGTTACAAGCAGCCAACCATTCAAAAATATTCACTCTGTCCTCTCTTTCCTGTGCTCGTATTTTTGATAATGAGACACATTTTTGAGATGGGGCAACGAGAGGATGTAAAATATTTGGTCAATTCATTTCGTATTATAAAATTTGATCGATTTTCAGTACAGAATTTACTGATTCATATTCATTGATTAATTTATTTATTTAATAATTGGTTTGTTGATGTACTTATTCATTGAGTTCTTTATGTATTTATTTATTCAACCATTTTCTTAATATCATTAAGCTTTTGGCCTTAAATTTTCGTGATCTATTTCAGCCCTTAGAACCATTTTAAACAGATGAACGAGATGTAATCTCGGAGTCGAGGTTGAACACAACAAGAAAAAAAAACGGTGCTCGTCCCTGCACTGTAAAAGTCAAAATTGAAAAAGCTAGGGTCAAGCATGACCTCAGTGTGTACGGTGAAGGTTAAATCCGAGCACGCGTCTCTTTCTTCTTTGGAACATTGTGCTCGATTAACGACAACGGTATAATGAGGAAATAGAAAAATTACGAGTGGAAAATAGACAATTATCGATTATTAAAATCTTATTATTCAATATAATATTTCTAGACTTGCATTGACAATAATCATAATGCGATATTTTCGATTTTTTCTAACCTTATAATTGTCATCAGGAAGATTTTCACTCGCGGATATGAGCTTGGTATATCAAAAACAAGAAATCTTCCGGCAAACGATGTTTTCAAAATATTTATTTTCTTGTTTCTGGTATGAAAGGAAAATAATCAACGTTTATTCTGTTTCATAATAAAAACCATGCATGATTTTACATCAACACGATTTTTATTGTCCTAGCGCACGACTGTTTCGAGTATTTATCCACACAGTATTATTTTATTTTACCTCTTGTGTCGTGATTCGACGATGTCGTTTTTATTACAACTGAGCACATCCGCATTAGTATTGGTTGTGACATTTTCATGTCACAAATGTTTTTGTTTTTTTACTAGTTTTGCCGGACTTGAGAAAACTGAAAACATACATGCGTAAAAGTACTATGAAGAGGTGTAGGTCCATATTTTCAGACCACCTCTTCATGACAAGCGTGACACGTTTTACGACATGTATGGTTTTGACCATGAAAAACACTTATCCGATGGAACGAATAGCTTTAGGAAAAGAAAAAATCTAATAACTCATATTCATAACCCATTTCGTATAATGCCCCAATGAATACATCTGTCGTAAATTTACCTTTGATGTCTTTTTCTTTTCTTGAAAAAAATCTTCTTCCCGTACTTCGAATTGTTTGATAAGATTGTATGATGCTGTCGTCTCTCTAATCGAACTTCTTATTCTTTTAATATTCCCCAAAAGACTGTCGATGTATGTATATTTGAAAAATTTGTTTAGAAACGTGTCGCGTGCTTCGAAAAACTCAGTCGATAACATTAATTGACATGAATTTAGCGAACTGCAATATACTCGCCGCTCCATCTGACGATGCTGGAGTAAACCGCGTCACTGCCTCATTGGCCGGCGGTCGTGTCGAAGGTGTATTTCGTAACCTAAGAAAAAAAGCAGAAAGCACGAAAAGCAGAAAGGACAAAGACGAAACCTGGTGCAGACAAAAAAACGAAGACGACACTCGAAAGAGTGTCCAAGTGCATCTACCAGGATTTATTGAGTGAAAATTATCGTGGAAGTCACCGTCAATCATATTTCTCGAAATGAGTGAAGACAGGGATCAGGATAATGTGATCGAAGAGGATTATTACACGTTCTTGAATCTACCACGAAACGTGAGGAAATCTCGTACAATTTTCCGTTATCCATTGGATTATTATTTCTTTTACAACAATTTTTCAATCGTCATTGATTATAATTAGGAAGCATGCAAGAATTTGAATGTTTAGACATCATTCAAATGTACTTATCGCAAATTAGTTTTCTTTTACAAATTCTGATGTAATTAGATTCGCTCCTGATTTTTTGCTCGTGAAACCGGCTTTAAAGAGCGAATCATTCGTGACTGATAAAAATTAAATAAACTCGTGTGTTACGTCTTGTTGATAAAGAACAGGCATACAATTTAAATCTTATGTGTATGAAATAAACTGTTTTTGACTCTAACATCTCAATGTAACTCCAAAAACATGTTCTATGATCCTAAAGCTTGCTTGTCAGAGTAAAAAAATTGTTGCATCCATTCTCAGAACTTTTTGACAAATATAGATCATGAAAAATGGTGGGACTTTTTTTCGTCTCTGTTATAAATTCACAGAAAAAACTAATTACATACCTTTGTAACCAATTTTTAACTAAAAGAAACTGTTCTGTCTTGTTAAAGAATAATTAATGTCCAAACTAGGTAAAAACTATCTTCAATTCTTCTTGAGCTAATGAATTCTGAACGATAGCAATGTTTTGTGTTTGACATGCTTACAACACTCCTAATGTACATTTTTTCTTTCTCCATTTCGCATTCTAATTCCATATTTTTATGTTGATAAATCTTGAATATAAAATTTATCTTCCTTTGGAGGCAACTGGGCAATTCATTTCATTAGTCGTTCAGTATACTTTATTTCTCCTCTTCTGATCAAGAGACTCAGTAGAGTCTCATTTGTACCTAACTTTCAAAAATTGCCAAGTGATATTTCCTTGAAGTGAAGCAATTTGTGGTAGTTGAGGTAGAAATTTTATAAAGTACGATGTTCTAAAGACAAAATTCTAAAATCAAAAACGACATTGCAGCAAGTGACCTCAACTTATTCAATTTACTTATTCAATTGCATAATGATAATGTGTATTAATTTTATTTGATCATTCATTAACATAGGCAACACCGGAAGAGATCACCAATGCTTATCGCAGACAGAGCAGGCTCTATCATCCGGATAAGCATGTCGATCCTGCACTCAAGACCAAAGCAGAAGTTCTATTCAATAGAACAAGCAAAGCCTACGAGGGTACGTTGAAGAAAGAAAATCACTGTAAAAAGTCAATTCGCCATTTCGTACGAAAATCTGTTTAAAAAAATACGAAAATCTGTATTTTGTATGTAATTCTGTCGAAACGAAAAATGTGGGTTTTAATGTTATTTTGGAAACTTTAAAAATATTTTAGTTCTAAGCAATCCCCATCAAAGAGCGATTTATGATTCTCTGGGCACTCGTGGGCTACAAACCAAAGGATGGGAAATAGTGCAAAGAACAAAAACTCCTCAAGAGATTCGGGAGGAGTACGAAAGGATAGCGAGGGAGAGAGAGGAAAGCAGACTCCAACAGAGAACTAATCCAACAGGCAATGTAACAGTCAACATAAATGCGAGTGATTTATTCACCGTATACGACGAGGATTACGATGATCGGTTTGTCCGCATTCTCACATTTTATTTTCAACTCCTAATGACAATAATAAACAATGAATTTGTTTTTCTTCATAGCGAAGGAATGTTCTCGTTTATCGAGATCAGTGGAATGTCGTTCTCCCAGTCTATTGAAGCACCTCTCACACTTCGAGACACCCTCATTATGTATGGCCAAATAGATACTCAAAACGGTACTGGTTATGGAACTGTTAATTTTGCTGCAAAAAGAACTCTGTCAGCAAAAGGCTGGATGGAAGTCGACGTTGGAGTAGGCGACGGACCCAAAATATCCTTAAGTGGTCATAGAGTATTCACCGAAAAAATATTCTGCAATGCTGTTATGTCTTTGAAATTTGGCCCCCATGAAGCTCGACCTGGATTACTTGGACGTGAGTAAAAAATTTCACAATTTTGTAAACAAAAAAAAATCACCGAATTTTCTGGTAATTTGAAAAAGAAAATTCTTAACTTTATTCAGTATTACAATCAGTAAACGCAAAATGTAATGCAAATTTGAAAAAAACTTTCATCAATTTAACGAATGTCCTTAGGAATTGGAATGCAGTTGGACAAACACACTGCGGGATACTTGACGTACAAAGCTGGTGACCAGACCGCGATGAGTACAGTTGTCGTTAGAGACACTCCTCGTTCTCGTTCTTCTGTGTCAATCAATTTCGGTTATTTACACTCCCAAATTACGTTTGGATACACATACAAAATGGAGGAAAAGCAACTGAAGCTTCAAGGCAGTGTTAAGTAAGTGAAGGTTCAATAAATAGTACATTTCGAATTAAAAAGAAAACAATAGAATATCGTTCACACACAACTGCTTGACCCTTCGGTTATGAAAAAATGTATTTGGATTTTTTTATTTTGATCTTATCCCATAAAATATTTGACGTCGTTGACGACGACAACAAAAAAATACAGTCTCGGCTACGTAATAACGTGAACTTCTCTTCTTTCTTTCCTATTGTTTGAGATCAGCTTCTCTATAGCGGCTCCAAATCTTTTTTTGATATTTTCTACAGGAATTTGTTCATGGATCATTAAAAAGCAAATATTTCGTAACAATGTTTAGATTGTGAATATCGAAAAAGAAGTTTGGAGAGAAACGCCTTGCTGTCACGAAATAATAACGGACGAATATGAATTAATGATGTTTTATTGATTTTTTTAGACTCGGTACTGCCGGTATGTACGTCGAATACGGAGCAGAGAAAAAGGTATCAAAACACAGTGCATTATCGGCAGCCGTTAGAGTGGGTGTGCCAACAGGAGTAACGTTGAAAGTAAAACTTATAAGAGCGTCTCAAACATATATATTCCCGATACATTTGTGCGATGAAGTACTGCCAGCTCCGGTGTTTTACGCGACAGTAACTCCCTTAATAACGTGGACGATCGTGAAGAAATTTATCGTTGATCCAATCGTAAGAGAGCGACAGGAACGTGAAAAGGAGAAACAGAAAGAATTAAACAGAACGAGAATGTTGGAAAAACAACGGGAGGCCAAAGGCGCTGTCGAATTAATGATGGTGACCTTCAGTAGAATTCGAGCCGAAGAAGAAGCTAAAAGAGGGCTTATCATTACCAAAGCACTTTATGGACGATTCGTTTATCCGAACGGTCGAACTAATAGTGTCGAAGCTGCTGAACCTCATAAAGACGAAGTTATTGATGTCACTGTACCTCTCCAATGTCTGGTCATTGATTCCAAACTAGTCCTTCATGAATCACCAAAAGTCAGTATGCTTTTCAGTGTTTTGAAATATTCCTCGTACCAATTTGAATATTTCCCTTTCCCTCTTTATATATTTCGCAGAAATCTTTAAATCTTCTTTTGAGACTAACACATTTCCTTCTGTACGATTTTTACGTGTTTTAACAAAACCTTAATTCATCAGTGCAATATTTAGTGCAGTTTTCGTACTCAAATTGTTGTGCATTTCTTCTTTTTTTTTAACAATAAAATCGACAACGCAGAAAAGTCTGAAAAAAATTCCGTAAAATTTCAATGTGTGACAAAATAGCCATTTGAAAAAACCCGTTGTTTTCATCTGAAAACGTACTCCGATGACAAAAAACCACCAGATAAAATATGAGACCGTGTATGTTCCACCGTTTTTAGAGGGTTTATGTATATTGAAGAAAAAAATTTTTGTTGCTCAGAGTGAACTGCCAGGATTCTACGATCCATGCTTTGGAGAGGATAAACAACTGTTGCTTCAGTACCTATTTCATACACAGACCCACGAGTGTATAGTAAAAGACAATGAAACCCTGAGGATACCACGACAATGTACGTTAAAAATAAATAATATAGATATTAATAACTATTATTTAAACAAAGTATTGACCAGGAGAATTAATTTGTAACTATATTTTCAGCACACAGAGTAAACGTTACATGACGCCATCGTCGGGTACACAACACCAAGCAAATGACCTGAATGATTCGAATGACCCCCCGTACTTTTTTTATTTCAATTTTTTCGTTCGTTCAAAAGGAATGAATCTGTGGAAGAGGAAAAAAAGAAGAAACCAAATAATTAGCATCGAGAATGCTCGACGTTTGTCGTTTGCTTATGCTTTGTACAATTCTCGAAGGTTATAAATAGCAAAATTATTTCCAAATTCAATTGATAATTTTCAGTTAATTCGATAAGTATAACAAGAGTTGATCGTTTATCGAAGTGGGAATTCACTTTGAAAACTCTATGCTCCATTCTCTTCTAATTCCTTCGAGGAAAGAGTATTTAACTTCGCCCCACGTCGAGGAAAAGTGAGAAAGATCGTGGCAATAACGAGAAACCATTCGCATCTCTAATTCTTCCTTCAATCGTAGTTTTACTCTTAGAATCGTTCTTCGCTTCGAGACCTTCTATTTTTTCACGGTTTTAAAACCGTATGTATACACTATCAGGTCCGACGAAGCGAGAGATTCTTCAAGGTACGTGCTTGATATTTAGTAGAAAAAAAGCACATCCTGTTATGTGTTCCGAGAGAAATTTCAACTTTCTCTCTTAGTTCAGCCGTCAACAGTGATTTTCACTAAACCGTGGACAAAATTGAACGGGTAAATTATATTAACTTGTATTTTTTTTCTTTTAATCTATAAAACCATGAACTGCCATGGTCCGACGTTCACGATTTATAGCCCTCGACGAAACAACTATTATTTTGTAAATACGATCGTCGATCGTAACTGTATCAGCCATTTATCTGTTTAGAAAATTATTGACAAATATTGTTGTTAGAAAGCTGCATCGAATGCAACAATAAACTGCTATTCCGTTATTGTTTTATTACGCTCTATTATCTTTTATCCACTGAAACCTCGTGACGAAATACTTTTATCTCAAAATGGATTTTTTTATCTATTCAAGAAATTATTGCGATTTCGTGCGATCATTTCTGAAAAAATATTTTTATTTCAATATACAAGGTATTCATACTATTTTTTTTTTGTGATCTAACGAGAAGAACGTTAAAACTATTTTGCAGATTTGAAAAGATACCGGGAAAGTAGGTTGAAAAACAAATAATTAACAAGAAGTTTCGTTGCATACCAACGACGCAAATCTCAACATCGATAAAAATTCCGGTCAAGTTTGGGCATTTCGATTAATCGACAAGCATCCTATTTTGTCCTAATTCTATTGTCAGCCTTGAATTCGAATCAATAAGTTTATTAATCATTGTGAGCTCATCGTCTCTAGAATTTATTTGAGATACCGGTGTCCAAGATTGATCATGTTCCAGTCTGAATGATCCTTTGTAATTTTGACTCGGAGCTCTATTCCCCCATTCCTGAAAAAAAAAAGATATTCATTTATTTGGGATTGCATAGATATGGCATCACTGAAAGTAAACTCCAAATATTGACTTACATCTGGACTCAACATCGAGAAGTAACATTGTCCAGATTCTCTCTCATACAAATGATAAATTTGACCAGAGTGCTTAACGAAATTGCAAGCTGCGTGGTGCAAAAATGTTTGCTCTTTTGCTTCCAGGAGCACTTTCTCAGCTTGCTTTTGAAGAAAATGCATTTGTTCTGCTATTATATGCAGTTTGTTCTGTGCATTTGCCCTGATAAAACTGTCAGCCTGTTATCACAATATTTATTATTGATTTACAATATTATTATTATAATCCTCACTACAAATTTAGTCATTTTAATCACTCATTTTTTTTTTACATTCAAACTGTTGAATATGGGATTAGAACTTTTTTTTTATATCAAAAATATTTTTGTTATCGAAATAAAAAAATTCACATTGTTTGTCTGAAGTAACGTGTCCAATAATAATTCTGCTACTGAAGCGATTATTCAGCCTGTGAGCATTGAATTCGTTAATCTTTAATACCCATAGAATAAATATGTAATTCTACTATCAATCAGAAGCAAAATTAAAAAAAAAACGTATTTTTTTGATATTTATAAAATTAACTTATCATATTATTACTAATTATGCTCAAAAAGTTTGATAATTAAACATTTTTCAACTACAATATAAGAGTTAGTTGAACTGATTTTACTTTGCATGCGTCGCTCACTGGTGGAAGATTTATTAAGTTACCGAAAGCAGGCTCAAACCTTTTGGATCTCCGAAGCCAATTCTACCAGGTCATGAGGTGATTTTTTGGCCACGGCATAAGGATTCAAAAGTGGTATCCCCTGTGGCGCAGTATTTCTTTCCACCAGAGCCACTTAAAAAGGGAAAAATAGATAAGGAAAACATTGCCGAAAGAAAAGTGAAAAAAATCAAATTTCTCCAAATACGATAAAGTACCCTTATTTGGTATGCTGTCTCCACTGTCCATTCCTATATAAACACGTTTCATTTTTTTTGTCTCCGTAAACTCTCGTCGAGCAGACAATAATATTATAAATAAATTATTCAACAATACCACAACAGAGAAGGCCCTGTGGCATATATGAACTTCTCGAAGTCGCAATTATCTGAAACGAAATAATTGATGTGGAATTATTTTGAAAAATCTAAAAAAGGATAAAATCATGGTACAAAGTGAAAATTGAACTTTCAACAAAAAATCCAGTTTCACACACACGTTACACGCAAATCTCATACGACGGACACACACGTTTATTGCGAGAGGTTACGAAGATTCAAACACGAGCAATCCGAGTTTCCTCTGCAGGCAAAGGCAACCTAACCCAAAAAGGTGCTTGTCAAAAAAGTTCCGTAGGCTCGCCGGACTGAAAGTGAACAGAAGCCTTTTTTTACAAATCTAATCTTAAAATTCCCGGAACGAGGTTTTAAAAAAATGTAAAAAAATTGAATTATTACCTCATTGGTGCCGATATCATGGAAAGTTCACGATAGATAACACTTGTAGCTTTTTTGTTGTGACATCAGAGCAGTTCTATCAGCTCCCGAATATTTGATTAATTGTTTAAAATTTTTTTTCGTAAAGTCCTGTGATCGTTTATAAGAAAAAGAAAACATTGTTTATTGAATATGATTGTTAATTATGGGACAATGAAGTGCAAAGTTTACGTGACTATCGATCGAATTCACTGAGTGTCTGCAGCGGATAATACATAACTATTTTGATTTTAATTGTTGCAAATTGTTTATACTTTAATTATAAATAAATAAGTGGAATGGATTATGCCGGCACTGTGGAGGATGCGGTGAAGAGATTTTATTCTACAGGGTCCAACGAAGCTCACACATGGATCCTTCAAGTCCAGGCTTCTACGGAAGCCTGGACTTTTGTATGGCAGTTGTTGGATCCAACAAAGGTAATTATATTGTTATATAAACATTAATAATCAAAAACTGCAAATTATGAATGAATAACTTCTTAGCATTGTCCTGCTTTTATCATTTTCTTCATAATTCATTCTCCTATTCTCTCTAAATTCTTCCAGTCTTGGGAAATACAATTTTATGCCGCTAGTACTTTACACACTAAAATATCAAGACAATTTCAAGAAGTACCTGAGAACGAATATCCTGCGCTTAAAGCAAGGATACTCAACAGTATGAAGATGCCAAATACTCCAAAACTAGTATTATCAAAATTGTGTCAAGCGGTGAGTACTAAACTTTTTACACAGACTACTACTACTACTGTACCTTTACTTTAGAATTGTTTTTTCAACTCAAATGGTGTTTGTGAAATACTAGATCACTTAATACAGTGTCTTTACAGAGACAGTGGTTCAAATCCAAACTAATGATAAAGGGCATTGCTACAAATACCCTGAGCTCAATAAATTTTGGTGTAAAATCAGCTCAATAAAGTTTGGTTCAAGACTTATTCCAACTTTTGAGATTTTGCAGAAATTTAGTGCATTTTTTACAAAAACCATCAGTATGCTAGATCCATGTATTCACCTGAAATTTTGTCTACACCAACTTGAATAACTGATTATTTTGTCAAATGATGGTTTCAACCCAAAAATGCTTCAAAATTTGTGTTCAATTGAAATTATTTGTTACATAATTTGTTAATCACAGAAATATCAAAAATTTTGAAGCCATTTTATGCTGATGCCCCATTTGGTAAGAATTTGATATGAAAACAATTATTATAGAATTGAACAATGCTTAAGATTCTCAATTGGTTGCTGGCGTGCGAAAAATATAATTGAAGCGTTTTAAGCACATCTGAGCAAAAATTCTAGTGAATCAGCAACAGCGAAGGTTTTTCCCAGAGTAGTTAATAAACTTCTGGAAAATAACAACACTTCCAATAATTCATGAATAGTGGAATTTTGGATTTGCATATTTTACATGTTCTATGACTCAAGTCTCTTTTTTCTCTCGATTCATTTTGGTTTATGCGAATTTCAGCTTGCATCATTTCTCGCCAACACTTACAGCAACGAAGCAGCAGCAAAAAACAATGGTCTCATAGAAGAAGTGATAGAAATGTTGCCGTACACTTCAACAGAAACATTAGATCTTTTATTGAGGGTGCTTGCGTCAATTCCGAGCGAGGTGAGCCATGTAACAAAATCAATAAAACAAAACCAAACGTTTTGAAGCTCAAATCATTAAAAAGCAACAAAAATTCGTCGTTCCATTTTTTATTTCTCCACTATTCCTATCAAATTTTTGCTTTTGTAAAAAAAAAAACAATCAAACCCGTTCTGCAGCTTAAATCCATATAAAAATTATTACCTCGGAAATAGACTTACCGGACAATGTTTGATTAACATAATTATTGTATAAAAATTTGTTTGCTTTCAAAGTTTGAGCGCCGTCAGATCATTAGACCATCGAAATACCGAGAAAACTTATTCGGTTGTTGGGGCAAAACGACTTGGTTACTTCAACAAGTGTTCCAATCGTACGAGCGATCAACCCCAGGGAGCTCCGAAGAATCGCTGTATCTTCTTAGTCTCGAATGTACTATGGCTTGGCTTAAAATTGGACAATTATCTCTTGATATTACGGCTCAAATTTATCCGCATTTTCTCGTAGCAGCAGCCATCTACGCACCGGGCAGGTAAAGTCGAATAAATTTGTAAACATCCTCATTTATAACAGATCTGTTATAATCACTATTTTTTATTCACAATTATGATTGTAACAGTGATTCCAATAATAATTCTGGATGCTATGATAAATTTACATTTTTCTCGCTAACTAATTAATTTTAATTTATTCGATTTTCTTTCTCAGCTCCATTAGAAATAATCTTTTCAACACGTTCAAGTTTCTTTATCAAATATTTCGACATTATAAGACAATACATATAAGACAATATATCTATAACAAATAGAACTTTTCAATTTTTGAATAATAACCTTGAATGTGATACATTTTGCTTTAATAATTTCAGAGACGATGACGAAGAATTGGATAGCCGTGGTTGGGAAGTGGTTCAAGAATGTCTTGTATCGGCAGTGACCCACTGCGAGCTTTACAAAAGGCCTCAATTGTTGTGGGAATGGTCGAAGGGCTTGGTGTCCTTGGCACGACAGCACAACGGCAGTGTTTTTTGCCGTGTGTTAACAGTACTCGGTGAAGCTGGTAGCAGATTATTTTTACTAGCCTTAACCGAGGACACCGATGTTTCTCATCGATGGACGTCCGAGACACTTATCGAACTATTGCTCGAATGTTCCGAGCACAAAGGTCGTTATCCGATCGATGAGAGACTTAGTTGTGTACCGTTTGGTTTTTGGTACGCTTTGCAAGACGATCTTCGGACTTTAGACGAGCCACTCGAAAGCAGAGCATTGAATGCTTTGCACCCGATTTATGCGAGGCTAGCTCAGGCTCTTTTACGCAAGGCGACTTTGCCGTCGTCACCGAGCGAAGCCGGTCACGATCAAGAACGCGAACTTCTTCGATGCTATAGACAAGACGCTGCCGATACACTCACTCATTGTTATAACGTGCTTGGCAAAGATCTTCTTGTTCTACTTGGACAACGACTTAGTAATCTACAAACCGAACCCCAAAAGTGGACCGATGTCGAATCAACTTTACACGCTTTTAACGCTCTTGCTGACAGCGTTGGAACTCAAGAGGATAGTTATGTTCCAGCACTTATGGACCTCATGGTTTCCCATATTCCTTATGCTCATTATCCAGGCGAGGTAAACAATCATTATTAATTTTCATACTTATTTTTACATTAGAATGCAACAGTAATCAAGTTTGTATCGTTCAAATGCAACGATAGTTATTAAGGCCGTTGTCTCTCTACATACATTTTGAAAAGTATGCTTCCTCTCCTTCTTACCTTTCCTCGGGATCTTCATTCGAGAGTGCAGAATCCTACCTGGCCTGAGGATTATGTTGAAAAGTCAACTCTAAAGTCAATGGTCTTAGAAGATCTATGAATCTCGCGGTCGTTTAGAATCCTGATGCGGATTTTTTGTCGGAAAGACTTGATATTCTGAGAAAAAGAAAAGTGATGGAAAAATAGCTTCATGAAAGGTCACATCTCTAAATACTCACTCATACTTTTTGTTGCTATTTTTGTTTTTCTTAATTCGTCATAGGTTTTTCTGTAATTAAAATGAAAAAAAAAATCTGTGGAATAATTTAAACCTTATTATGAAAAATTTAGAAAATATTTAATTGCCCTAAAAAAAAACCATGTATAGGAAATTAAGAAAAAGAAATTGAACTTTATTCTATACAGAAAATTACATCTGAAAATGTCAACAATCCTCGATTTCAATATGAAAGAAATTCTTGATTTTCAGGTTCTTGCATGCGCTTGTTCAACGGTTGGTGCATACGCAGAATGGATAGATGCTCATCCGGATCCTTGGCTCGAACGAGTTCTCCAGTTGATTGGTCACGGTTTGACGTTAAATTCCATCACATCAATACCAGCGAGTATGGCATTAAAGGACATTTCCAGAGAATGCAATGATCATATGGGGCCGCTTGCACCAGCGATATTAGAAACTATAGAAAGGACTTTACCGAATATTCCATCAGGTGGTGGTGAGGGCTTGCGTTTGATGTACGCAGCAGGAAAATTGCTCCATTCTCTGCCATCGATAGAGCAACAAATGGTCCATTTGGACGCGACTTTAGGTCCTTGCATCGGTAGGCTACGGGAACTTTTGCAACATCCGGTTAATTCAGCCAGGGCTTCGGTGGCTAGTCAATTGAAAATGATAACAATGTTTCTGTCGACTCTCTTGGGAAATGTCGGTAAAACCGTGCTCGACGGACTGTTACCTATATTTGTGCAAATAATCGAACACCAAGAATGGTCCCGGGACGATGTGACACTCGAAGCGATGCACAGCTGCGCACAAAAATCGTTACCGTCTCTTAGAAATCCAGAAACTGAAGCACGTCCTTTATTAACGATTCTTGCAACTTCCTACAAAACTCATCCGCATCCATCAGCTTTAATTCTTTTACGCGAATTGGTACTACTTTTTGGAAAAGATCCGGAAAATATCGTCGGTCCCGTATTCGCCGAACTCAGCGCTCACACCTTAGGTGGGTTTGCCGCTTGTCGCTCCGTCGGTGGCAATCTTTCCGATCTTTGCGATCTTCTCGAAGCTTATCTACAACTACTGGCACAAATTTGTAAAAAAAATCCGAAAATGTTGCTCAGAGTACCCGATCAAATACCGGAGATGCTACGTTGCGGTAAGCTGTCATCCGATTTTCGTTATTTTCATTTAATTCCAAAAATAAGTTCAATTTTGACATTTTGAATTCGTTTTTTTTTTCTTGTTTACGATTCATTCAGGAATGGCCTGTCTCAGTCTTCCGGAAACTAGCACCGCTAAAGCAGCTGGAAGTTTTCTCAATCACGCCATCATGCAAAGCCCACATTTACGAACTTTTATACAGCCCATTGGTCAGGAACTTGTCTGTGTTATTCTTCAATGCATCGGTAAGTATTTCCAACAAGGAAGCTCAAATGTTCAATTCAGAGGTGTCTTGCGATGCTTCTTATCAACTGAAGAGCCCCAACTTTTGAAATACAGCGATTTTTTAGACCTTACGATTAATCCATACACAATATTGAAAGCGTAGACAAATTATTAAAAAATTTTTACAACACGAATTTGCTCAAGAAATAATCGAACGATGATTTTTTCCATCGTATGGAACGAATTTGTCGATTTTTAAACGAGAGCTGTCCGCACGGGCAAAAGGCAGGAGTTGAATCAAATTAATTACAATTTTTCCGAATTTTCCTTTTTCCTTTTTTGAAATACTTCGTTTTTCTATCTTCTGAAAAAGTTAGTGAGAAACAGTTTATTCAATGCTTTAAAAATATCGCAAATATGATATTGAATATTTTCTTACAAAAAAAAGTTGCGAAAGGTGCGAAAGGTGCGAATACTTAATTGCTGTCGTTACTGAAATCCCGATGTACTATTGATTCGGACCCGATTTGTGGAACATCCTAAAAACGACGTACCACATAATTTGAACTAATATTTAGTTTTGTTTTTTTTCCTGAAATTTATGGTTTTTTTTTAGGTGGAACTGTTACACGTATGCATTTGGAGCCACACGCGGAAGTATTATTAGCATTGAACAAAACTTGTTTGGAATGGTCGAGCCAATGGTTACGATTGGCGTTGGCAGATGCGACAGCACCACTGGCAACAGAAGTGCAAAAGCAGAATTTTTCACGAGAGGTATTGAAGGAGCAAA
Organism: Campoletis raptor; assembly: GCA_948107755.1. NCBI lineage: Eukaryota > Metazoa > Arthropoda > Insecta > Hymenoptera > Ichneumonidae > Campoletis > Campoletis raptor. Next base: position 18,913,475 of record OX403622.1, read on the forward strand.
CGAACAAGTGGCGACTTTGCGAGGTCATCAAAGAGTTTAGTCTGCAGTGTCAGTGTGTTAAGCAACTGTGACATATTATTTTAACAGTAAGATAATCAACCGAGCGTATAATGGAAAGAAAAAAAATGTAAAAATGACAATGGCCGAAACATTTTTTGGCTGTGTCGGATGAATCAATACTAGAATGTAGAGCAACCTTGTACTTTGTGATTATTTATTCGTGTCCAAGAAAATGTATTTTGCTAATCTACAAAGAGCAGATATTGCCGTACGTATTTCAAGGATTATTCAATTACAGATCCACACAATAAATTTTGGGAAACGGATTAAGGGAAAGAGTGAACATCCAGAAATGAAAAAAGAATAAAAAAAAGTAAACACGCATGTACCAAACAATGGTCGATTCATTAAACATTCATAAGCGGGTCTAACGGTGTAGATTTCTCGATCTAAAAGCTCGGGGTAATACAAGTTTCAACTCACATCGCAAAATGCTTCATGTTTCTTTTTTAAAATGAATAATCTTCGTATGTCTTTTTTTTTCAACTAACAAGATTTCTATCGTTTATCAGGTAATTACAGTCCGTAAAAAACGAGTTGCACCAAACGCCTCATTTTTAAATCTGATGTGTGGCTCAATATTGAAAATAAAATGATGCAGAAATCTCTCGTTTTTTTCTTACGTATCTCTCATGAGAAAAGCTCGGAGAAAATAACAATGAAAACAACTTAAATTGATTTGAAGTTTACAAAGGTACGAAATAAAAGAAAAAAAAGGCTCATTCACGGTTCAAGCATAATCAATTAAAATACTATTTCTCATCCGTATGAATTGATAATTCGTGTAAATATTGTTAACTTTACAGTCTGTACAGAATGTGGACATCGTACGCGGTCATTAAAACTATCAAAAGTTTTTTGCTTGACGCTTCAAGCGTGTTAATACGCGTTTTCTTAAAAAAAAAAAACAAAAAAAGAAAATCGTTTTCGTGACACATGATTTTCCAAAAATTCATGTCAAAATACGAGAAGTCGGTCGATCGTCGCGATTTTTGATCGGTGAAAGACACTTCGGGTCCAGAATACCCCAGACCCGAGTCTCTCCTTTATCTTACTGTACCCGAGGGCACACTCCAAGGGGTAAGTCCCCTCTCTGCCACTCGAACAGATGAGGAGCACTCATTGTTACTCGTATGTTTCGTTTGTTCTTCGTGAAATATTATAGTTTTCTTATATCTAGTGTGGCGCGCTTTTCATGCACGTATCACGGTTCTAGCGTTGTCGAACATTAAAGTACACACATATGTATTTATTGTGGCGCGCTTCCGTTAGGCGCTGGTACCGAATTAAAGTTCGCAGCGATTCGCGATCTTCTCGGTTTCGGTGCTCTCTGCACTTTTTGTGGCGTTTGAGGAGATTTTTTTGTGTCTGTATCTCTCCGCTCGTTTCCACCTTTATCCTCTTTCGATTGCTGTAACAAACAGATGTAATTATGAAAAAATTGATTTATAAGTTGAATAATTAAGGGTAGAATTCTGTTAACTTTCAAATCGTCGATTTTAAAAATGAATTTTCAATCAATCGATTTTAAAAATGAATTTTCAATCAATCGATTTTAAAAATGAAAAGGTGTTATTGTAAGGATTTTTTAGTTAATACGAACCTTGGTCGAATCGTCAACTTTTTTCGTTTGTGTTTCATGAGACTGGTGCTTCGTATCATTAGCAGTCTGATGAGGATTTCTCGAAGTTTGTTTAGGTTTTGGATTTGTCGATTTCTTCTGTGCTTGAAGTGGCACGAAAGGTGGATTCTTTTTATTTTTACTTTCCAGTTTGTTAGCGTTCCGCGCTATTTCAGGAGGATTTGGCACTGTGTGCGTCGAGTCTTGTACCGGGGCTGGCCTGTTTTGATTGATGTTTGGGTTCGGAGGTTGAGGGAACGCCGGAGCTCGTGGCATCCGAGGATTCCATTGTGGCATGTGCATCGGTGGGTTGTGCATGTTTGGAAAAACTTGGCGCGCTCGTGGTGACATCATCGGCGGCGGTCTTGCATTATGTGGTGATTGCGAAAACTCGTTTTGTAATGCATTCAACCACATCGGTGGTGGAGCGCCCAATATACTCAGTCCTGGTTTTGAAACTGTGTCTAAGTGTAAATCCTGTCGAACAGAAAAATCCTTTAATTAGTCAAATGCATTCTCTGCTCCAACATCTTTTTTTTCCAAAGAAAAATTTGATTCTAAATATTTTCTGTAAACCCCTACTCACAAATATATAAACCCTGTATCATCCCTAATTTTATGAAGACATTCTACCGTCGTCGATCGAAAAAACCATGTTTTTAAATTGTGGTATTCGTAAAACAAGTATTCCAATATTGTCAATATTTGCAAAATTATAAACCTTGAGCCCAAAAAATCTCTTCCGTTGCCTAATCAGTTAGAAATTTTAACTAGTGACATTGCACAAACTACGAGCGTTTCAATGTTTTTTTTTTTTTAGATATATGAAGCCACAAAGTCGTAACTTTTGACGAAACTAACTTTTTATGTGAAAATTATTTTTTTTTATAATTATTGTGGTCGTTCTGTACTTTTTTATGATGGCGAAAATTATAAAATTAACAACAACAATAATACCAAAAACCAATTTGCAACGAATTTGTAACTAAAACGTAAACTACCAAAGGAAATGGAGCAATTTCAATTTCCTTAAATGTTGCATAATATGTCGAAGCTATTTTTGATAAACTGAATAGTCCACTTTTTTGCAATAATGTTAAAGTACAATGTATTTTTAAAAAATGAATAAAACCTGAACAGAAGAAAAAATAATTGTATTTACATTCGATCTCAAAAGAAATGTTATGAAGCAAAAGAGTCACGTTTACCTTGCAAGCGATTTCAGCAGCACTTTCAGCAGCTTCTGCGCTAACTCTGCAGAATTCACCACAATAAGTTCTCATGTCGGGCATAACGATTTGTGCACAAACCATGTTTTGTTGGTTGGTGTGATAATTAAACCTAGGCATTCCGCGACCAGTTAATTGTGAGTATTTCAACAACGTGGCACAGTAAGAAAAATTCTCTTTGCGACTGGCTTGTCTAGCGTGATCAAACAATTGTTGAACAAGTGGTGGTGCCCTAGAGGTGTTTGAAGGTTCCTGCGGTACGGCAGGTTTGCTAGTCACCGAAATGCTGGATTTCGAGGACGTGCTAGAATTCTCGTCCGATATTTTAAGCATTGCCTTCAAAAACGCACTCTCATCCTGTAGTGAATCGTTGGTAGGCTGTTGAACAGAGACTGGCTGGGGTTGTGACACGATCGAAGGCATCATAGGTTTTTGCGTCAAAACACCGGATGGTGGTAGCGATGGTTTGTACAATTCGTTCCACAACATTTGAAATTCGGATGTTTGTTCGGGCCTCGGTATTGTTGGTTGTTTCTGTGTAAAAATCGTGTTCTTAATATCCCCAGAATCGGTTGTGTTCGTGGGAGGAGCTTGTACTTTCGCTGAATTTTGTGGTTGTTTTGTTTTCTTCTGAGTTTCAAAATTCGGTTGGGTCGAACGATTCGTCGTCGTCACATTCTTTTTCATAACCCGAATTTGCTGCGATTCAGTATTAGAAACTTTGTTATTCTGACTAAAGCTGGGAAAGGGAATTTGACGGGGATCTCGAGCCGCTGAATTGGGAAAATTCTGTTGTGACTGTTTCTTCGTACTGGCGGAATCTTGCCTCCAGGAATCTGGTGGTACAAACTTTTGCTTGGGAATACCTGAGGTTATCGACGCAACATCCAACTCCCCTCTCACACCGTGACTTATGTTTATGAAATCAGCTTCGTGAAGCTTGTGACGACGATTCACTGCTCCACCACTGAACGAAACACCACCCACGAACTCTTTGTCGAAAAGTATATCGTAAACAGTGTCCGAGACATCCTCGGCTTTTTGTATACACACGATAGTTCCTTTGTAACCAAGTGGGACGGTAGATGTTTCCTTAACACTGATTATTCTGTCGAACAACATGTGATGTGCTTTTTGGTCCGGTGGCAAATTTCCTGAGTTCAAACCAGGCTTGAATAACAAGTGAGGTTTCACCTGCATCAACACCGTCTTTCCGGTATCTCGTTTTTCTGAATTCTCTATGTTTTCTATTTCTTTTTCCAATTTTGCGATCGTATCACCGTCGAGGCCGATGGAGTTACAGCTTCGAGTGTCGACACAGGCAAACGGTTGCTCTTTGAGCCAATCAACGACTTCACTCAGTTTTTCTGGTCCGGACTCGAAGAGGTCATCCTCCATGTAAATGTCGTTTGTTACTCTCTTTGCCAAGCGTTCAAAAAGCAAGGGATATTGATGCATATAACTCCGGATGAGGCCGATCGATTTCGTGCTGTATAACCATTGGCCGGATGACTTTTTCGTGTAACCGGGCAACTCCTCGTTTCGCTTTGTAAATTTCAAGTTGAGACCGACGTTTTGCTTGCCATTTTCCGGCGCTTCGGCCGAACCCTGGGTCACGTATATCGAGCCAGTTATACGACTGAGGAAGTGATTGCTTACGCCTAATCGTTGGGCAGCTATTCCAGTTGACATCCATTGCGCCTCTGAATCCCCAAACTGTCTTTTAATCAACTCGAAATTCGGTTCGTTCTCAATTCTCATTGCTACTTTTACTCGTCCAGTTTTTGCGTTGAAACCCGGCTCGATCACTTCACCCATTGCACCGTAGTGTGGATGCCCGAGCATAAATACAATACTCTTTATGGTGAACACATCTGTTATGTTCAAATTGAGAACGTAACCGGGATCGTGGACTGCTATGTCGGTTACTATCGCTTGGTGAGCGTAAGATGCGGGATGCGTCGACCACGTTTTTTCTAATGACATTCTTCCCTGAGCTGTCAACACGTATTGTCTACCACACATCGGTAACGCGTAAACGAGTACACCGATGTCTCCAACGTTGATCCCAAAACGACCTTTGTAACTATAAAAAAATGATTTTGACTGTTATTATTGATTTTAGGAATTGAACGTCAAGGTTACTTTGATAAATCAGCATTCTCCTCTAAACAATGAGAGCAGCTCAAATATTCGTTAATTCAAACTCATATTGCACGAAAAAGTTATTTTAAAAAACCTTCAAATAACTTTTACATTATGATGCCAATAATGACCGTCTGAATTTGTATACACACCCATCATGTACAGAACGACACTGAGTTAACCATTGTGTCGAAAGATTAGCGTTCAAATCTTCTATCCGGACGTTCTCTGGACTGTAACCTTGTCGAGTATTTATCAAAGTGATTTTACGATCATTCGTTGATACTCCGACTACGAGAGCCTCTCGCATTTGTGGCCATCCTACGAACACAGTTTTTCCCAAAATTTTGCCAGCTTCGTCGTGCAAATTTGGTATTTCATTAGGAACTATTGAAATTATCAGGTTTTCACGTCTCGATGGTTGTTCAAACACTTTCACCTGTGAAATAAAACGTCCAATTACAATCATTTTCGATGTTGAGAGAATTCATATATGTGTCGTACGTGTCGTACAAAAAAAATACCATTTTGTAATGAAATGTATATATTTTTTTTAACTCTTACTAGAAAAGACCCCTTAAACGAATGAAATACTTGAATCGTTAATTAGAGGAAAAATAGTAACCTTGGCCATCTCGAACGCTGCGGTATGTTTGATATGCTGAAAAGTTGGAAAACCAGCAAAATATGTGCTAAGTTTGATGCCTTTACATAATCCTTTGACCAATTTGTCCGCTGGCACGTCGATGTCCGCACGATTGAGCAAGACGACTTTGGCGTGACTGCGTATAGTGGGAAAATACTGAGGAGCTTCGTACAGACCAAGATCTTCTTCCGTGTACGTGATGATGGACATTGGGCCATGTTGGTTTCGCTTTTGTTCCTCCGGCGTGAGTTGTGCATTGTAAGGTTCCATAGCTGCGTTGTAATTTTGGTTAATTAATCTGATAATCATCAAATTAGTTGGACAAACAAGATACGTACCATCCAGCAAATTCTTCTCATCGATGAATGGAATGAGAACTACAGCTTCCCACTCTTGTTTCTTGTGATTGAGATCCGTCTTAAAATCAAGCGGATAATAGTCAATGATCGGCGACTGTTCTTCAGTCAACAATCTTTGATACGCTTCGGGTAACAACTTCCTACTGGCCGCTGGTAAAACGGCCAGCAATTGTTGAAACGGCAAGAATGGCTTCGCCAAGTCGAACTCGATCTTGAAGTCTTGAAAACCCTTTATGTCCGATATGTATGGCGCATAATGATGCGGATAAAACCAAGACCAACTGCAGCAACCGTTGTAGTAATAATTCAAATTCCATTGTATTGCTGTCACGTAGGCAACCGCTTGAGATCTTAAAACTTCACTGAAAAGTTATAATCGTGTGAATTGAAGAATCGAAGGGGTCTCCGAGACCCGTGTGAAATGTTCAAAGCATTTGAATTTTATTTTTTTCAAAATTTTGTATTGAAAACTGCAAAAAATTCTTAATTGATTAAGATGCGGGCAAACATTTGTTGAAATAAGTTTGTTAAAGAAATATTGACCATTGTTATAATATTCGAAGTGAATACTACACGTGTCTCCCAGACCCAGTTTTCAAGAATAAAATTTGAAGGGTATCAAAAAACAACAAAATTACAGAAAATTTAAATTAAATTGAAAAATAGGATTTTCTTCCATATTTTCGTGAGATTATTGGCAATAAAACATCAGTTTAAAGATTTAATCTTTTTTCACGAAAATAAAAAAATTTTCATCAATTCTATGATTCAATTGTAAATATTTCGATTTACAATAAATTGAATTGCCTCTTATTGATAATAATATTGGAGGGTGTCGAATATTTTGATAAAAACGTGATAAAAATATGGAACATCAATCATAATCGGACGTAATAGATTTCCTGTAGAATAATAAATCCAAAAATTCATCAAAGGAAATAAAATACATACGCATCGACGTTCTCGTATTCGAGTTTGTTCATGTAATAATCTCGTTTGTGTTGCGAAAATTCTTCATTGTGAGTCTCACTGTCGGAATCTAAAGCGGAAGAATCTTCCTCGTCGGAATGCCCTATCAACTGCAAAAAGATTCATATTATCGATTCATTAACGTTATTATTCGAAATGTAACGAGTAACCAGAGACGTTAATGAAAATAACAAATCATACCATGTCGTTGGTCGACTGTATAAGAGCACTTAATTCTTTGTTCGCCAATTTTTTCGGCGAGGCAAAATTCTCTGGTGAATCTTTTGATTTTCTGTAACTCGTTCTCTCGTTCTCGTTCGGTCGTCTGCCCGTATGAGCCTCGAAATACTTTAAATCGGCTAAATGCTCCATAAACTGGTCGGTATCAACTTGCGATAATCTTTGCATGAATTTTTCAAATCTTTCTAGATTTAAGGTACCAGCCTCGTTGATGTATCCTAGAAATTGAAAAATGAGAAAAAAAATTATTTAGATAATGTACAAATTGCTGCTACGACTCGAAGCGGTAATGTTGTATAGAATGAACATTTCTCCCGAAATTTTATATTAGATCATTCCGCAAGTTATAAATAAATTTGCGAAAATTTATCAGAAAATTAACTTTTCAACGTGGCTGTGGCGAGACGACTATGTAATGTAATTTAAAAAAGAAAAAAAATCGTACGTACCGTTCAACGAGGGCAAAACCTCCATGTACGCTTGATATAAAATCGTAAGTGCACCAGTTTCAATGTGAAGATTTGGTAAATTGGGTATAAAGTCATTGCCGACCAAAAAACCCATCAATATCCAATCGTCTATTATCTTTTCAATATCAAACGGGAATCCTAGTTTGTCTTTGACAGGGGAAAATTCATGCTCCATGTACTCTCTCAAAAGAGTTATATGTAATAAACAAAACCTTGTCTTTTCTGGCGTTGCACTTTTTTTCACCTTTCCGTATTTCACCTCCTCTCGCAGAACGGCAAAGTGAGGCTCATGCGTGCACAAACTCAACATTATGAGATCTGCGTCTAACCCGTACAAACAATGTCTCGTATTTGGATCATAGTCCGGTTGAGACTTCATGTACCTTATGTAATCCATTATTTTATGTTCTCCTTCACCGGGAACCTACAATTTTCCAAAACATTTTCAATATTGTTTGTTCCAAATTTTTCATTGTTGTCGAGAAATAAATGATTTGTATTTGTATATCGCAAGGGAAAAATGTTACCTCTGGTCCACTAAGTATAATTTTGCATTTTTGCCAAAGCTTGTTAGTCGATATTTTCCATGTAACAAAATATTTCAACTGTTCTGTGAGTCTAGCCATAAATAAAGTTCCAGGTGTGATGCAATTCGAGTCAAATCTCGCTTCTTTTGGAATTTCTTCACCTTTGGCTCTTGCTCTGGCTTCAACGGCTTCGGCATCTTTAGCTGCTCTAAATCGTCGTCCCCGCTGTTGATTGATTTTAGCTCTCGGGGCAACTCCATCCACAGCCATGAAAAATAATTTCTGAGGTTTTATCGTGTTGAACAATATTTCGATATACTGGAAAATGTTCTTGAAAATATTTTCCTCCGTTATACGAAAATGAGCATCCATGTCGTTGGGATGAGAACAAGTGTGTATTATGCCGTTCATGTCTAAATATAGATTATCAAATTCAGGAATCTGAAAGTAAAAAACAAAAAAAACACAATAAACACGCTGATTGTAAACAGCTGTAAAAACAATGGGTTCGTGTTTTTTCATTTTTGGAGCACAACACCAACAGAAAGGATTTTCCATTTGTTTTTACATAATTCCGAGGCCATATTGTTTGGCAAATATTTCGGTTGTTGTGGTGCTCGATATTGCAAGAAATAAAATAAAGGGATCAATCATTTGACCATTTTTATCGAAATTTTTGGCAGTTTCGACCACCATTGTTCCAAAAAATTTGTAACTTATGTTCAAATAAAAAAGGAATGAGGAAAACGATTTTTGGAGTGACAAAAATAAATCTCACGATTTGTTTCGTGAACAAAAGGTAAATTGATATTAATCGTGTTACCTGATATTCGTTTAGTAGCTCAAGGAGACAAGGGTATCTCTCACAGATATATCTGCAAAACTTTGGTACCCCCATTTTGATTGCGACTGAATTGACAAAGAAAAAAAATCAGTAAATACGGAGCGCTATGTACAGTCTCCGAACACCGATCGCAATCGTTTCTGTTATCTTTTAATTTTTCTTCTTATTTTTCACTACGATAATAATGAGTTAGTTAGATTAAAAACTTCAAGCATAGCTGCACCGTTTGTGATCACACACTGCTGTGCTGTATTCAACAAAGTTTGGTAATCGCTCCTAACGAAGCGGCGAACATCGGAAACACTGGAAAAATTATTACGAGCAATGAGATGTTGCCGGATTTTGCGCATCTGCTCTTTTTTTTCTCTTATTATTTCCAGCCGGTTAGATTTTACTGATTTGAGCGCCAGCCTCGGAATCATTTTGTAACAGTCGTCGTCTGTCATACTTTCATTCCGAAAGAACGTTTACTTTTCGTTTTGAAAAAAAAAATCCAACTGCCCAGCAATGAGAAGCTTCTTTTATCAAATAACGAAAAGTGTTAAATTTTGGTAACTTTTGAACAAAATAAATGACTAAAAATAGAATCAAGTTTTAAAGTTTTCTGTTTTGGTGTTCGATCTTGATTCATTTTTTTCATCAATGGTTCTATGGGAGAGCTTACAGCTTGGAACCGCTAGAGGGTTACCACACGATGTTGGCTGGCGCCAAAACGTTATGACGATATTACGGATGTTACACAAATAACACAAAGTGCTTTTTTTTTTCCAGTGCCAACAAGTTTAGTACTGTACCAAGTTCGTGAACGACCGATTACAAATTTTAGTAATTGTTTTCGGGCATTAAAAAACGTTTTTCGAATCTTGCAAGATCGACAAGAGCAACTATAACGTCGCTGTGCAAATCCGATAGTGTCTCAAAATGATCGATTTATCGGAAGGAGCGTTGGATGTAAGATTCTTTTATTTGCATCAGATTTTTTATTTGAAAAAAATCGTTCACTCTAATGTTAACATAAGCTCCATTGCACGTATACCAAACCAAGGATTTTTCACTATTTTTTTTTAGGCTATCATGGCTGGGGAGACAATCGAAGGACCCATTGTCCAAATTCTGGTAAAGACACGTTTGATATTGTTCGGCATTTTTATTTCACCGTTCAACTGGAGTTTGCTTTAATATTCGTACTCCACAGGGACATAAAAAATTGGCGAGTTCTACCAGCGGAGAACGTTACAGACTTTTGCTCTCCGATGGCAAAAGAATCAACTCGCTCACCATGCTTGCCACTCAACTCAATCACATGATCAATACTGAACTGACGGAGTTCAGTATTTGCAAGATCAATCGCTATGCCATGAGCAATGTCAACAACGCTGGAAAACCAAAGTATATTTTTTCATTCTATAATCTTCAACCAGAGAAATATTGGATAGAATTTTTTCTTATCCAGAATGAAGCACATTGAAAACATAATTATATCACTTTTGACAAATGTTTTTACATAATTTCCTAAAAACTAGAAATTTTCTTTTTTTTTACTTCATTTTTAAAAAGTTTGAGATTTCTGTTGTTTCCATTGTCAAATGGTTTTATTCATGTTTATTCTGTAAGTGAACAAAACTTTGAAGGATTGACAACATTTTATACATTGAAAAATTTGACCTTGCGAAAAAAAACTTGTTTTTTGTTGAAGAATATATTGAGATGAAAAATGATTATGAGATAGAATTCATTTGTGTACAGACGTGTCATGGTCATTCTGAACATAGAGGTCAAAACTCCTGGTAGCGAAGTTGGTGGAAAAATTGGAAATCCTTCTCAACTTGATGCACAAACAGAAACTGAGCAAGCACCGGCCGCTCCTCAACCTAAGCCACAGCAACCGCCACCTTCCCCAAAACAATGTGAGTCTGGTAGATTAAAGAATGATTATCGTCACCCACATTAACAAATTTACATTCCATATTTGTCAATTTTCCTAAAATGGATTTTTCATGAATTTTTTTTTTTTTTTTTTAATACAATTGTCTGCTAGTAAATGTTTAAAAAAAATTAACCAAGAAATGTACACAAATGTTTAGCAACAGCCAGTGGTTCACAGAGGAAACGTCTAAACGAAACAATATCGTCAGGTTGTGATATTACGACTACACCGATTGCAGCTCTTAGTCCGTATCAAAATAGGTGAAACTCAAATAAACATGTTTACCAGAAAAACAGAAACCAATCAGACCCGGAATTGAATTTGCAATATATTCTTTTGTATCAGATGGGTTATTAAGGCGAGAGTTAGCAACAAACAAGGAATCAAAAGCTGGAGTAATTCTCGAGGGGAGGGCACCTTGTTCTCTATGGATCTTGTGGACGAAAGCGGTGAAATAAGATGTACCGCGTTTAAGGAACAATGTGATAAGTTTTACAACATGATCGAGGTACTTTTTACTTATGATTTTCCAACTGATAATTGTTCCATTATCTGCCAAAGAATATTTTTATACAACAATATGCTTATAATTTTGTGAAATTATTATAATCAAATATGAATGTTTGTGGACTTTAAAAAATCGATGACATTTTTCAGGTTTTTATGAATTAACGAAATTTCAAAAGTTTGATGCAATAGCAATTTTTGTTGAAAAACATTTGTACTCCATCCCCGAACTAGTGTAGCAATGAAGTGAACATATTTATCATAATTTATTAACGCTCGTTTTAATCCCACAGATTGGTAAGATTTATTACATATCGCGTTGTACATTAAAACCAGCAAACAAGCAGTATTCAACATTGAAGAACCAATACGAAATGACAATGAACGGCGACACAGAAGTGGTCGCGTGTCACGATGAGGTCGATGACATTCCGACGATATCCTTCGATTTTCATCCTCTCAGTGAAGTCGAAACCAGAGAAAAGAACTCTGTTATGGGTACGTCTGATTTCATAATGTTTTGCTAGAAAATAAATGCAAATTTGACAGAATTTGTAATGATTCGTTTTCAAATTTCTATCAAGCGTCACTGTTCAATTTCTTTTACTATACTTTATTGACACTTATATTTCTGCGGCATGGATAATTTGAGCAGAAAAAGTAGTCCGGATCAAAATGACCCATGGTGTCAATTAAGGGTTAAATTATATCAAGTCGCAACCTTGAAGTCGTCTTTATTCTTCCCTGTACCCATCAATATTCAGCGTTTTCGCTACTATCAAATTTTATTCGTTAACCAAAATTTATTTCAGATATTTTGGGTGTTGTGAAATCGTTCGACGACGTTCAAACACTCGTTGCAAGAAGCACGGGGAGAGAACTCCGTAAGAGAGACGTCCAGTTAGTTGACATGAGCAACGTTGCGGTAAATTTTAAATAAACAAACTTTTTCTACACAAATGTGTAGCCGTTGTCTCTTGTAAAAATTTATTAATTTTTTTTTTTTTTTATCAAGGTAACTCTTACTCTCTGGGGTTCGCAAGCTGAGGAATTCAACCCGGTGGATAATCCCGTTTTAGCCGTCAAAGGCGTGCGTATTGGTGAATTCAACGGTGGTAAAAATTTGTCAACTCTGAATTCCTCAACTCTTCAACTGGATCCCGATATACCCGAAGCTCACAGGCATGTATAAAAAACAGAAAAATTAGCAAATCAATAATAATTCAACTTGAATTTCAAAATCTCGAAATGAAATCATTGGGCAACGTAAAAAGAATGAAAATTTGATTGTTTACAAATCGTTCACATTTAAAAATAATTACTTGAGTTGTTGTTATCAATGTGTTCGTTAAAAATTAATGGTAACAGGTGCTTGTTGAGGTTTTGGAATCAATTTGTTGCTTCAGTGCAATGAAAATATGATTTTTATTTACTACGATACTAGTTTTTTATCGCCACGTGTATTTATAGATTGCGTGGTTGGTACAACACAACGGGAAAAGAACAAGATTGCAAATTTATATCAAAGGCTGGTGGCGGATCGATGAATGCTCCATTGACAACTGTTCACGAAGCAGTTAAGAAAAGTCAACAACTTACAGACGGTGCTGAAACGTTCATGATCAAGGGTTGTGTGAGTTTGATACGCACGGAAAATGCATTGTACAAATCTTGCCCCACGGAGGGATGCAAGAAAAAAGTCGTCGATCAAGCAAATGAAATGTACCGTTGTGAGAAATGCGACAGAGAATTTCCGAACTTCAAGTATCGATTGCTGGTGAACGTGAGTAGTTTTTTTTTATGTGAAATAAATTTAATAAAATTACTGTAATCCCGAATGTCGTATTCGACATCTCAATCTGTTTACCACAAAGATTTGCCGCACATTACATACAGTTTATAATGCTTCACATTTCTCCGGACACCTTTTTTGTTCAAATAGTGAAACAGGAAATACAGCTTCAAATATGATAAACTCTCAAAAACTCTAATGTTACAATTCTAGCGTAAGATTTTGATTTATTGAAAATTGCCTAAAGAACTTATTGTTAAAGATGCTTTTTTCAATTATTATAAAAACACCTGAAAAGTGATTGAATATTAAAGAATATGAACGTTTTTATCTAGTTGAACATAGCCGACTGGAGCGGCAGTTTCTGGGCCACAACCTTCAGCGACGAGGCTGAAAAATTGCTGGGCATGTCAGCTCAAGAAGTTGGCGAACTGAAAGAAAACGATTCAGATACGTACGAGGACGTTTTTTCGAAACCACTATTTATGCCTTCGTTCTTCAAGATCAGATCAAGAAAAGAGACTTACAACGTGAGTTATAAAATAGATACAAAATTAACGAAACGTTTCGTTTTTTTTTCACCACTAATCCACTATTTTGTTGCGAAACATTAATAAACAAAACAAAACAATTATTAAAGGACGAAGTAAGAGTGAAGTCGGTCGTCAACGGAGTGGCTCCAGTCGAAAGTAAGTTATATCTGACTTATTTGATGGATGAAATCAAGAGACTTGCAAACGTTGACATCAACATGGAATAAAATCTGCTCTCGCAATCGCCGTAAGATTGAAATTGTATTGATAATACGAAGGCAAAAAAAAATGAAATTCTTACCTATTGTTAAGCAAAACCTTCGAAACATTCTCTTTTTTCATTGCCAAAAACTATTGTCGAAATAAAAGATACAATAATTGCAGTATTTTTTTACGATTTTTCATGTACGAGGATTGTATTGAGTCGATGACTTATCGATAATATAAGGCAATGTATAAAATAAATCATTTATTTATTAAAATAATACACTATTCGTAATACATGCCTCAGCAGCAGCGTTTTCATTTTTTTTCTTTGATCATTGGAAGATTGAAATAATACAAGAATAGACTTAAGTTATATTGTATCGGCTTATAAACTCTAAAAACATAATGTAGCACAACAGGACTATTACAAAACCATCTCGAATATATATATATATATTTTTATTTTTTTCTGCTTTGTATGTTATCATCAATTAAAAACCAATAAACGGCTCGATACAATCATGGTTACGTATTTGTACACATAGATTGTCCTTTCATGCTGCACCTTTATGTTTCATTGGAACGAAACACTTGATAGAGTGCTAACAAAGACTAGTTAAACACGTTAGTCTTAAGGGAGAATTCCCATGACGACCTTTTAAAAAATCGATTGTTTATTTTTTCGTTTCACTTAACATTACTATTCTATGACATGAAGATATTTTTTTCTCAATGGACCAAAGTGAAGTTATCGCAAGAATTGAAACCAATGAATTTCAAGAATTGGTTCGTATAGTGAAACAATCAAAGAAAAAGTATCAAAATTTGCTAATATATATATTGTTTTGTTTTCAATCACTGTCATGGGAATTCACTCTCAATGTAATCATAAATAGCACAACATTGATAAAGGTACTTCCCATCGTGCTATATAAAATAGTTCATTTCTGGCAACAAATTGTAATTCTTTGAATTCAGTAGTGCTCTGTAGGAACGACATTAGGCTAGATATTTTAATAAAATTTCTTTCTTTTGAAAATATTTTTTTGTTTTTCTAATAAATAAATAAAAGGCCATTTTTTTCGTATAGGAGTATTAATGAACGATTGACGGATCGACAGCATCGTGCAATTCAAGGAGTGAGAAGCTTTTTAGTTACTCTATCGATGACATTGTTTTCTACTAAAAAATAAAAATATTTTAAGAGCTTCCCAAGTCGATATACAGTTCCATTCAATAGATTTGCCGATTACCTTATAATTAAGCGTCTTTTACATCAGAACCTCATCGAATACAACAGCAGAATATAACCAAGGGGAGGTTCACATTTGTTCCTTCGTAAAAATCATTTTTCATGATTTTGCATGTGTTCAAAGGTCGGAATATTTAGAAGCGGTTAGAATAGTTTTTCAAATCCGCGAATTGTATACGCTTTCGGTGCAGGTTTAAAAAACAAAATAGCAAAATCTACACTTCGATCGAACTAATGTGAGCCTCACCTTAATAGATAAAATACATCAAATTCCACACAATATACACTTATACTCTAGAGTAACGAGAATAATGACAATTTTTATGTAACAAAATTATTGTCATGGAACGTAAAGAGATTTTGAGAGCGATTAACGGGGGCAAATAAAAAAAATACAGAGAAATATGAACCTCTTCGTCAATAGCAGGTCGCACGTTCAATACAATTTGTAATTAGCGATATTTATGGGTAAATAGCATCATTGTAGCGTACAATAGAATCTGTTCTATTTTTTGTTTGTTTTTTTTTTTTTTTTTAATATGTTATCACACTCTGTTACCCAGGAAGCTCTCGTGCCCAGTTGATCGTAGGAACGAAATTTTTTTTGGTTGATTTCTTCATTTAAGAATATAATTTATATATATATATATATATATGTATGTATATACGTATATAGCTTCTTTCATATATAGTATATTTGTCTCTTTCGCACTTTTCTTCATTTTTTTTTTGGTTTTCATCGTGTTTTAAATATATATTTACAGTGTACATGGTGCAGCACAGCATGAAAGAACTTTTGACTCACAAACTATGCTACTCTCATGTGATATTAATATTGGTCGAGATAAGTTCTAGTGATTGCTGACAATCGATAATTGATGTATTTCATTCTTTTTTTAATTGGAAACTATTTGGACTTTCCTTGATTATATGCATTTCGGGAAAAATGAGACCCCCGTAGAAACTCGCAATGTTGCGCGTTGCCTCGCCTTTTTTGCGATTTGATAGAAATTGATAAAAAATCGTCACCAGTGAAAAAAGTTAACGTTGTTCCTGTAGTGGTTTATGTTTTGTTTCCTTTCCTTTCAAGTCTTTGTTAACGTTGTTTAATATCTATTTTTTTTTTTTGCAAGTCTTGTCGCGGGAACTCTCGTGTATTGTATAAGTCGATCGTGTTCCTTATATCAATCATAAAGTTTTGATGTCTCGTAAATATAAACGGTGAATCCATATCACCATTTAAAAAAAAAAATGGTTTTTTTCTGTTACACAAGTACAAGGTTTAAAAATTTCTCGAGTGAGAAAAGGGCTAGTCGGAATACGTGCATTGAATATTTTGAAATTGTTTTTTCATGACTTTTGATATTTAGAAAAATTATATGTATATATTATATTATGTTTATATAATATATTATATAGATATATGAATACTTGTATCGTAGGTAAATATTTCGGATATGATACATCAAAAGTGAGCCAAACACCCGGGAAGATTTCAGATAGAATGGGATAAACGATAAGTCAATGAAGCTACATGTGGTCCTCTTCCTTGTGAATTTGTGGCGATGCTGGTGTTGGGTCGTCACGAAACATTGGATTCTTCACTTCCATCTCACCGGCCTTTAAAGACATTATTTTGACAATTCAATATTACAATGTATATTTAAGAGAACAGCTGAAATAAAGAAGAGTCTTTGAAAAGAATTTTCATTTATTGGGATCCTGTTTAAGATTTTATTTTATTCATATTGAGCTATTTCGTGATTGAAAACGAACATCCTAAGAACGGTTGAAAAAAATGTATCTTTCGAATAAAATGGGACACGGTTGCGATATGGTGGATAGAACCTTCGCCATACGTCAACTGACCATGAAAATTGAGCGGAATATTGAACTGCATACTATCAGTTTTCAGTTATTGCGGCAGATTTCAAAATAATCGATCTTTTACAACAGGGCGACGTTCTTAACAAAATAACAGTCGTTTTCGACGCATATCATTTTGGAACTCTTCTGAAGAATAAATAAATCACGTGAAAAGAGAAATCATATGATTAGCGATACATAATTGAGATTATGATAACCATAACAAACTTGAAACAAATTGGTCGAATGGTTGGTGTTCAATACAACTGTATTCTTTATCTATTCTAGAATCACCCTTTGGTCAAAATAACTCTATTCTTCACCTCTTTATTCTTAAATATCACTATGCTTTGTTGAGTGTTTAGATAAATGTTTCTATTCTAATACATACAACTTTACTCCGATACATTTTGGTTCTTCATTAATGCATAAAAATAATTAATAATCATATTCACGCACACATATTCGATTGTCATTGGGTGGTAGATTCTAATAGGATAGAGATATTTACTTACAAAGTTAATAAAGCATAGAAAGTGTATGGAAATAGAGTTATTTCACTACAGTATTGATGAAGGGTAATGCAAAGGGTATCGATTAAGACAACAAACAGTAAAGAAACGAAGAATAGAGAATAGAATGGTATAGAATGGTATAGAATGGTAATAGAATGGTTTCGTGGTACCGAATAGAATTCGGTACCACGAAATGATTCCAGAAACATTTCTGATTCAATCTTATTTTGGCAGTCATTTTGTTTCGAATCGGTATCATAGTCGTGTAGCATTTTTTTTCTAAATGAATAGAAAATTGTCAACGTTTCTCGGAGTGTATATTTTTCATATAATTACGTATTTATCATAAGCAATATTCAAGAATTTTTTTGTACAATCAGAACGCATTTAAAAATATCGAAAACTGAGCTCGATTTTGTTCTACAATTATTGAATTAATATTTAATCTGTTTCGCCAGCATTTGTTTAAAAAGTAGGGGAGTTCAGCAGTCCTCCGAGAAAGTTTTTTTTTGTTGACTACGATATCTCAAAAACCAAAAAAAATTTTACCAAAAAAAAAACGAGCATTTTATGATACCATAAATAAATAGCGATCGGTTGTTTGGTTAAAGAATGACAATAATTATTTTGAAAACGCGTATCATTTTTTGTCGACTTACCGATGCAAGACCAGGACATTCGTACACAGTGTAATCTCCTTCCTCATTTTCCTCATCACTTTCCGCTTCTGAGACCGAACCTGGATCTCGCGACGCGGCTGTTCTACTGGAACGATATAAAAACATTACTTTTTGCCAAATTGCAGTTTGAATGTTTACATTTTTTGTGTTTGTAAAAGTTAAAAATTGAATAATATCAAGTGACTGAAGCAACGTTACTAATCATCAAATAGTGACCAAAATTGTTTTTTGCATTTAGAATTTTCATGTCTAAAAGTCGATTGATATTTGATCTAGTTAATGGATCAATTGTTGAAGCTCTAAATTGAAACCTTGTTGAATGAATGTCCTCAGAAAATATAAATATTTTCAAACATTGTAAAAAAGCTGTTCTTTCAACGAAGTTTCACTCTACTAGAGTAATTCCAGTTTTAACGACATCAGAAAACGTATAAAAACGCTATTAAATGAAAAAAAAAGCACGAATAACAAAAGGAAAAAATGAAAAGAAAAAAAAATGAGAAAAAAACCCACTTTTCCATGGCTATTATCTGTTGTTTTTGATGCTGAAAATGATACATCTGTGCCGAGTGAGCGAGTCTCTGGTCTCCGGACGGTGAAATGTCTTTGTTCGGTCCTGTCACGCCGTAAGCCGGGTATTCGATATCCGCAGCTGCTTTAGCCCCACGCTGAAGTCTACGGATTAAACGACACTCTCATTTAAATGACACTTGTCATCGTCATCACAGTAACTTTTTTGCACAGTTTTATTCTTAGAGTAAATAATGATGCACGATATGATAACTGTATTTATAAAACAACTGATGTTCATTACCTGCACCACGTTAAGCTGATCAACACAAGAGCAAACATGGCAGCTGCGCTGCAACCAGCTACAATTGCTAAAACAAAAAAATAAGGATAATAACAAAAATGATTTTATTCAGAATTGCCAGACTTTTCATTATGCCACGAAAAATGGTCTTTTTATGTTTTTTCTAATTTCTCTTTATTTTACATCCTCAACTGTTTGCACATGATCGTTTATTTTGACGGACCCTTTGTTTTTGAAACATCGTTAAAAATTGGCAAATTTTGAATCTGTGAAAAAAGTTGGCACGATTCAAAAATGTCGACACTCAAAGTTATGAAGAATTTCTTCTTAAGCAAATCTGTCAGTTGCAGGACTAGGGGGTCGGTAAGTGAAAAGTACATAAACGTTGTTGTCCGTCAAGTTTGATATTTTCAGAAAAAGTGTAATCACTTGAAATTTTTCAATTAGCCTCGCAATAATTGTACAAATAATCTGTACAAACGTAATCAATATGGTAGCACTGTTAATTCATCTCCTTAATTACATCCTTATTTGAAACGTTGCAAACTGCAGTATCATAGAAAAATGAATGACCCTGGCTCACCAATGAAATAAATATCGTTAGTCATGAGACGACTAGATGAAACGATGACAGAATCGTCTTCGGTGAGTCTATGATTTTTGGGTAAAACAATTTTCATGATGGAAAATTTATCATGGCGTATATTTTCGGTGGAGTATTCAGGGTCAGTTTTAGGCATATCGTCATTTTCCTTGGCTCGATCTTGATTCTCAAAACCATGGAAAGGTGCGATGATATTTTGTTGTTTCGCGGTTGTTTTTTCAGTGCTTGCCTCGGTGCTGGAATCGTCTTTTTCGTAATATCGTGGATCGTTTGGTTTAACAGCGAATTTACGTTCTTCCATTCTAGGCTCGTCGAATTTGTACGTGAACTCGGGTGTCTCCTGCTCAGAATTATGCGCCGAAACGTCCTCGTCGTTGTTGACAACGCGATTTCGATTCAGCTCCATTAATTTTCCTTGAATGTCCAAAAGTCGTTCGGCGCTCATTTGCTCCGGATATTTTTCCATAGTAAATTCATTTATTCTTGATGAACGGTACGGTGATGATGGATGAACGTAGCGTGGTTTTTCATTTCGGAAAATATTCTTTGCGTATGGATTATTGAGATTTGTCAAATCTTCGAAACGATCAGAAAGCGGATCGAGCCTGCTGTAAGGACGTGGCCCTTCTGGCTCATAGACTTCCCCCAAATCCTCTGGTAGGTCATAACCCACTGGTAATTGCGGAATTATCGTTCGCTCTTTTGCCTGCCTTCGCAATTCCCACGCGTCGAGCACATTCGGATTCGACAGAAAAGCTTCCAACATCTTTTTCTCCTTTTGACGCTTAGACAAGAGATCTTCCGAGTATCCGAATGGCACGCCTGATGATAATCTGCGACTCATGTCGTCCCTCATGATTGCCAGCTTTTTTGCTTCCAGATATCTCGCGATCTCTTCATAATTAACGTCCATTGGTCGCTCTGGCTCGACATCTAGAAAAATACATAAAATAATCGTTGAGATCATCATTTGTTACAACGACAAATAATGCTTTTGAATAAAAACCTCACGGTATGGCAAATAATTTACTCAATATTCAGCATAAATACTTCATCGTAGTAATTGGTAATAATTTGCGAGCATAAGATCAACCTTTTTTGGTTCGTTGCTATATACGAAACGTCAAACGTGAATGTAGGAAATTGGCAATTACGAATCAAATATTATGAATAGTGAAGGAAAGAATATACGTTACATTTGGAAATTGTAAGTAATATATACACACACGAATTCGTATACATATGTGAGGTTTCCGGTGAAGGGAGTTCTTGAACGACCATCTGTTGCGTCAAGCTCATGGAGAAAATCAATTTTAAATGCACGTAGTTGAGGAAATTGGGTCGAGGGTTAAGTGTTTTTAATATTTACTCATTTTCATATAGAAGGGCTTCCCTATAAAAACGTATCCATTTCCTAAATGTTATTGCAACAACATGTCTAACATTGCCGTCAAAGAAACTTTGACGTCTTCAAATAATAATATTTAAAATTGATGCATTTTATATTAAATTTTCTTGTAGATTTACTTTTCAGGTCGTAAAAAAACAAGCGTCTAATTTTTTTAGCTAAATACTGTATATTAGTATTGGGCTTTGCTGATGAAAAAAAAAAACAAAGAATTTCGTTGCTTTCCAACAATGAGAACTTCTCGACCTTCTTTTGACCAGACTCCCTGCTGATAGACTAATAGGACGAAAATTGTAGTGTATAAAATTTTCAACAGGACAGTGTTTGACAGCAATTTTCTATCTTTTAAGTACTTTAGTCCTGACAGCAGATCGAACCGCGAAAACCTTCGTTCTACGCAAGATCCTTGGAAACCAAGATTTTTTTTTAGATCCGTTCCACTGTCTAAACTATTGAATATAGGGGGGCACCGCCAGGAACTTTTTGTAGACATTTTAACGCGCTACAAGATTGGTTCTATGATCTTTTGTTCTAACTTTGACGGTTTCGAGAGTGTGACCGATAAAAGAACGCGTATTCTCCAACTTCAATCTCTAAAAACTTATCGGCGAGAAGCGTTATCATAAAACTTTACTAAGCTCGTCGACTCGGAATTCGGTTCTGAATTTAAGGGCGTTTAGAATTATGTATTTGGGGAGAATTTTCAGGATAGCATTTATCCAAAACTGTTGAAGTTTGTTCTTCAGAAATTTTTCAGACATATTTATTGCGTTTTAAATTGGCGGTCAGTTGGTCATCAGTAAACCGGTCAGTTGTACGAACCCCTCATTTCATTAAATTAAATAAAGTTGTTTTTTGTCTCCAATTTCATTGAATAGCCAAAAGATACATTTCGTTTAATGAAATAAATAATTGATCCAACTAAATATCCCATTTGACGTACTTCACGAAGACCCTTTGTTGACACAAGTAAACTCTTTTCTCAGTATGTGGGATATTGAACGAATGACAAAATCGGTCTTGTGTATTAATTGTTTTATATTTTAATAGGTTTTTGTTGATCCTCGATGTAATGTTTGCAACGTGACTTTAGGTTCTATTAGACTCTCCGTGTAGCGATTGCGTAAGCTTTATCGATTGTGTCTGATAAACACGTCAAGGGGATTCCTAATCAACATTTTATTTCGGATGTAGATATAGGAAGTCGAAAAACAATGAGGGTATGTCAATTGAGTGAATAACTACGATGGAATTGGAGATGGACTAATTTTCCAATAGGAAAACAGTAGTAAAGAGAAGAGGGAAAGAAAGAAAACGTTATTCGCGCGAAGTTGGCAGATGTCAGGCGATAAAGGAGCCCTTGAAACAAGAATATTACATAACCACCTTGGAAACACAACTTGAAGAATTGATTTCCTCTCTTGGTTCGGAGACCTTACGAATGGTTAGAGAAGGGTGGAAAACCGAAACAGATGAAAAACCGTCACGTAAGGACAAGGCCGCCATTGTTTTAATGCAGAACACAAATCGAACCAACCCAAAAACCTCAATTATGGACATTTTCATCGAATTCCAGACAAGATACAAAAATGAATATATTTGAGTCAAAGTTAATGTGACGATCAAACTGGGGAAAATATATATATATTTGTTTAAAGGTTAAGTTTGTAGCGACAAAATCGAACTTTAACGCGATGAAAAATGTCCAATTTATTAGAATAATGCACGTGTACGATTAAAACAACATTAACGAATCGAATTTTTGTAATTTTAAACGTAACTGGTTTCCAAATGAGTACAGCACACGAAAATGAAAAATCTTTACTTGACAAGTTGATCGAATTCGGTCAACACGTAAATTGTATTTTACATTTTTATTTCAATAGAAAGTTACCGTTTTCAAAAAGACCCTGAAAATATTTTTTTCCTTTGTTTTAAATTGTGTTAGATGAAAATTTCACTAATTTTTATGTATTTTTCAAAAAAAATCGCACAAAGTAAAAATTATTGAAGGATTGATTTATAAGAAAAAGTTCACATTTTTATCATCTCGAGGAGAGTTTTCGAATATTTTATGATGATATTTTATCACCGATAAAATATTTGTACTTTTTTAAACGTCGAAGAGACAGCTCCGAGATTCATTGAAAACAAAAAAGAAATAAAAAGGACTTTATGGGATTATAATGCCAGCTGGTGTCGAGCGACCTTTTTTTCGCGTCTATAAACTCGTCTGATCTGTATTGCTTCTGAAAATTTCAACTATCTTTTATCTTTTTTCACAATTTCTTCTCGTTTTTGAGTGTTTTCATATCTAATGTTCACCTATTACGACACATTGACAGACAGACGTGATGACAAACGATTACTTTTCGATAAAAAAAACAACCAAACAAATTGTGTGAATTAAACTGTATTCGTGCATCCGAGGAACATTTTCTACCGTCGAAAAAATGGAGATAATTATGTTACCCCGTGGGGTTTACGCCCGAAAAAGTTGATTGTGTGGTTTTAGGGTTAAAAATAAGAGTAGTAACGAGAATGAAAAGAAAAAAAAACATCATATCGTTGCCGTAAAACGCTTATGTCGCGTACCATATGCAATATCACTGATTCTCATTTTCATCTTGCTTATTACAATGTCCTAAAATAATAATAACAATAATAATAATAATAATAATAATAATAGTCAATAACATCAATATTCTTTTTGACAATAGAAATTGGTGGTCATTTTATTAATGAATAATGCATTAATTGCAATGAATACGAAGAAATTACTTTTTGGGGCCACACTATTTCGCAAACCACAGCAAATCGTCTTCGAGTGGTTTTCAAGTTGGTAAGATGAAAAACAAAGAAAACAGTGAAAATAAATATTTTGCACGAATGTTCGATTGTTTATCAACTGTTAAAAATAAAATCACTCACAAATAAAAACAGTTTTGACACGAGCTCACACTCGTGTTGAGAAGTGTCTCAAAATCCATAGAATGTTAATATGTGGTAAAAGCAAGACGAAATTTTTAGATACTCAGAGGCAAACATGTATCGACACGCACGTTATATTTATTCTTTACTTACCCTGATAAAACTCGAGGTTTTCAGCGTTATCGAGACGGACATGTAGGACCAAGAGGATGAAGTGAGCCAGGAACCTTCGCGGGAGATTCCCGGATCTCATTATCGCGCGAGATCTGCCAGATGTTAGAGGTGAGATAGAAAACAACTGGTATGTCTTTCAATTGGTTAGACACTTTTTATTGGAGGAACCCGTGGATTAAATCGCGTACAGGTCCGTTGGAAGCGACTGCGGGATGTCCGCACGGACTAACGTAGGCACGGGTAGAAACAAGTTTTTTTGTTTCTTTCGGTATTTCTTTTCTCACGTTTTTCAGTGTACGTAAGCACGTCATTCATCGAAAAGGACGGAGAGCTTGCGCGGTCATGGTCCCGCGCAATCAATACTACACCTACGCATTCGCATGTCTCTCCTCAGCACAGCTAACTCTATCTCACCTTCGTTTTCCCTTTTACGAAAGAGTGAAAACACAAATAAAATCACTCCCTTCTCCTTCTATGAACAATTCAAGTTCGATGTCTTTTTCGCGCTGAACGACACCGCACTTTACACGATCATAACACGGGTCCGACTGCCAGGGGAAAAATCAGAGTTCGTTCCGACAAACAGAGCAATACTCTCCCGGCCAAGTCCGTAAAAAAACGTTGGAGACATTCAGTTACTCGGGAGGGGATAGGACGAAGCGAAGCGCCACGAACGGGCGTCAAACTATCGCAACCTCCGAGTTGTTTTTTACTGTACCGAACGTTTTTCATTTTATAAATGAGGAATAATCTTTTTCCTAAATAATTTTGTTTTCCTTCATTAGTTTCTTTTTGAAATCACTCCCGTTATTCCTTTTGTTGAAATTTCACAATATGACGTCGAATTAATCGAAGATGTTTACGTACAAATTGTGTTATGTCATCATCAGTAAAAGGCCAATGTCACAGTACACATGATTACGTTCGAATAAACGTTATTCATCGGACGAGTCGATAAATGACCTTGAAACCTGTAATTAACTTCGGGACGCATCGAGGGACGCTACAACCCAACAACATATGAGGGGGGGAGGTCAGGTTATGAAAAAATCTGACGAACCATAATGCGAAGTCATGTAAATTTGAAAGAACAAATTAAAGGGATGTTAAAAAATAACGAAATTATTATGCAACAAATATTATTTTATTAATCCCTTTTCTTAATTCCAACAAATCTGTAGTTTTTCTTCCGTCATTTTCGTAAACAAAATTTGACTATGGAAAATTGAGCGAATCGGAAGAATCAAATTTTGTTATTTCGACTATCGTAGTCCAAGTTCAGTGTTGTGTAGTAAAGAAAGAATAAAAAAATAGCTGACCACGACGAATGAGAACAATGAACGGATGACTTACGAATGAGTAAAAAGAAGAAAAAAATACTGCTTGTGTCGTGAAAAGCTAAGCATTTTTGGTTTTGCATATCGCAATCTCCTAACCACAAGAAATCTACTTCCTGTGTATTGTTATCATTATTATTATTATCCCGTCCACGGCACGAAGACTCCACGCTCGTGTATTTTCTTTCAATTATTGGTGTCGCCAAAGCATTTTTTAATTAATTTTTTTTCTAAATTGTTAAAAAAAACACCCATCTCAATGTCAGATATTTTCTGTTATCGAAGATTTTGCAATTACGCGTTTCTCACAGGGTTCACGGAAGTTTCACATTTTTCACAAGAATCGAAATTTTTGTATAGAATCTGCTGGGGCGTTATTGTTCAAACTTAGAAATTTTTTAACAACTTTGAATGATCGAAGAGAAATCAAGAAATGTGGAATTTCCGTTTCCGAATTTTTGTCCCAGACTGAAAAAGATTGAACGGAAAAACATGCTCAAGCGTGGGCTGCAATATTTCAGTTATATTCGAAAGGTCGACTTCTCTGTTGAAGATTTTTTGCTATAGCTATTATCTTGGCAAAGGGCAAAAATGGACGTGGGAACAAAAGCGTAAAAGCCTTTCCTCATATGTATATATACACAATTCTATTGAATCCTACACGCAAACTACACTTATGAGATTTGCGTCGTATGTCCGGTTCGCGATAGCTGGAAAGTGTGTGTATACAAACGAGACACGAGAAAGATAACTACTCATGATAATAACAGTTCAGGCGCCAAAATGCGGGCGAATACAACGAGAAGGGCAAGAGAGGAAAATTGTTGTTGCGTTTTCATGATATTCTAAAAATAGTATCAATGAATTGAAAAAATACAAAACAAAAACTGTTACCAACTCTGAATATTTCAAAGTAGCAATTAAGTTCGTTTCCAGTTTTTATCGCTAGCTTTTCTAATTATTAAATAACAATCATTAATTATTTATGGAAGTATTTTTAGACGAGCGAATCGCTGTTTTCTTTTTTACACGTGGCTATGATAATTTCTTGTGCTTTTTTTTCACTCAAGAAGTTTGTAAATAATAATATTCGTACGGAATGACAGGCGAGACTACACAACTCGATACGGCGCCCCTTGTCAATTTTATTGAGGGGAACAACTAACCGCGTTTCGTATATTCACCGATAATTTTTTTTCGCTTAACTATACCGGAAAAAACGCCTACGCAATCTGGAAACGGATAGTTTCCTTACCATGACATCAAGGTCACTTAACAGTTTTTCATTGAGAGTTCTATTAGTGTTGTACAAGTAAAGTATCTAAAGATAAATCGTAATTTTTCATTTCGTTGAGATTAAAGGAAACGTGAAAAGAATAAGAGAGTTCAGTGAAGATTGGTTTGTGTTCTCAAGGGACTCGAGGATGCAATTAAGAGGCTCTATATGTATGCTGTACTGCTGAGTTTTTGCAGCGCCCGAGAAATACGTAATACGTTTCAACTTTATTAAGGAGGCAAGCTAAATTGAAACGCTGAAAAAAGTTCAATTTTACCTGTTTTTTTTTTGCTTTGATTCAATCAAACGAATCTTCTCGAAACTCCTTTTTTCGTAACTTAAATATATATTTGTTAATGGACAAACTATATTTCTTAATTTAATTATTCCACGCCGGTGTAATTTGTTTTTACAAATTCTGATTTTTTCTAGAATTATCGTCGTCTCTGTACGAAAAAAACTTTGCCGGTAAATTGCTGTACCTGTTTTTTAAATGTTTGTTGAAAAAAAAAATTATTCTTTCAAGTTCAATAATTGTACTATGAAATCACACTCTGTTTTCGATCGCAAAACACCTGATACTGATGAAAAAAACTTATTAATTTTTGCCCATAACATATTAACTGCAAGTAACCCCGTAATTTTGTTACAATGATTTCAAACAAAATGAAGAGCAAAATAGAGTCTTGACTGAAAAGGATGAAATACGCTTTTTTCTAGCAATCTATTTCCTTTCCAAGTTGTTCAAATAATCCACGATGAGGAATTAAAAAGATGAGAACACCTTCGTCCGAGTTTCCTATCGCGCGTCATGCCTAGTCTTGACCTTCTCTACATGGACTATTGATGGCAGCACTTGACGAGAGTCAAAACAGTTCGCCGCGATTTTCTAGGTTAAGACTCCCTCCGTGACATGTGGGAACATTATTAAGTTTCATAATTACTTAATTCAGGATTGCAGCAACATTGAATATTAATTTGTGTTAGTTGAATTAAGGATTTCAAAAAATATTTTTGCATCTACAGAGCCTCTGTACTTCTACAGTTCTACGTCAATTGATTACCTTGTGTGAATCCTGCATAAACAAAAAAGGACCAAAAATGTATCACAGAAGTCGAATTTCGTAGACTCAGATTAATTGCGATTCAATCAATGAAACAAAAAACGTGCATCAATCGTTCATTAACATAATCAAATGATATTTAAGCAGTGTGAAGTATTTTTTTTGGAAAAATAATGCAATGCCGTGTTTAAACTAAGGTTTCCATTTAAAGTATGATTGTCACTAATTTTCGAATATTCAATTATTACGAGAATGTCTTCAAACTGTTTGTGTCCAATCCTCGCGAAAAACTAATGTTGAATGTGTTTATTTGCAAATTATATTTGTGCTAAAGAGAGAGAGAGCGAGAGAGAGAGTGAGGGAAGGGGACAGACGAAAAGAAAAATAGTTGTTGCCAAGTGTCGCCACTTGTGGCATTTATCGGAACTAATAAAGCTGATGATGTTAATTTGAAATACCGATATTTTAATTGTTCACATATAAGCAGTGAAAACGTTGCAATAAGATATTTAAATTGGGATAAAAAAGACTGAGTTTGACTATAAGTTTTGTTGGTGTTTCAATGCTAATTATTAATCAATCAACAAAATCATGTGCTTTAAAAATCTTACTTTTAAATTGCTCACCTTTTGATGTTTTAAGGGGTTCAGCCACTCTCCAGCAAAACGAAAAGTTAGCATATATTGGGAACTTTTTCACTAAAATTTTGAATCGAAATTACGTTGGCAGTTTTTTTGTTGAACTATGAATGAGCTAGAAAATTGACAATGACAATTTTTCCTTGCTGCAGAATCGCCAAACCCTTCAAGGCGCAATTATTAAAATGGAAAAACTTTTATTTCAGCACGATGTTGACGAGATTTTATGTACCAATTTCCCGACATGTACGTCAAGTAAGTTGAAAATTGACGAAAATAATATTAGGCAAATAGTTTGAGAATTTGAATATTTAATTACGCAAACACTTACACACCCTTTCGCAGGTTGCAACGAAACAGACGGAGAAACTCAGTGTTATAATGGACGAGGAAACGTACAAACGGATCGATAATCAGGAATTAAAAGCGCGTAAACATCCAGGAAGAATCACTAACGTTAGAGCCACATTACCTGATTGGCTTGCAGCCGCCGTAGGAAAAGCATTGGAAGGTGAGAAATTAATTTTCTTTTACCATTGATGCATCGTTAAAAAAATTGACGACAATTCTTGCAAACAATGACTACTACAGTCAACACTTCAACAGAGTAGCATTGTAATTGTCCCCGTCGGTTACTTGAAAAAGTACAACGACGTCAGAAGCGAGCTTGATTTCTTTTTGAGTAAAAACCTTTTTTTTCGAGACTTTTAACACTTTATAGAATTTTCTTCATAAGTTAAATCTTCTTATCACATATGAGGAACATTTTATGCTGAAAACAAAATTGCGTTTGTTTCCACACTCGTTGCAGGGTTCAAGTTCAAAATATATATTGCAGAGATCCACATCTAAAATAATGTTCGATTTTAATAATCTCAAATCCAATTTCCTTGTCCATTAACATTAATTTTTTTCTGGCAAAATTCAATAAATCAATTCATCATTAGGACAAATATTTGAAAAATGAAATAACAAAATGTACTGTTTGTTTTAGATATGCCAACGCCAACAATAATCGAAGATGGTGTGAAATTATCTAACTTTTTGAAGGGAAGACATGCGCCACCGGAAGTACCAGCTGTCGTAGCCAAATATGAAGAAATACGAAATGCAATCGCAGCCTCCCGAGAGAAGAACAACGAATCTATAAAATCAATTGACGAAACAGAGAGCAGAGATAAAAATACAGCCTTGCAGTTGTTGAAACGTACTATTCACGCTTGGTCTCCCGTTAATTACAACAGATATGCGGGTCTGTTGTATCTCGTTTCAAGAAGTGCTCCCGACTACGCTGTACTCCATAGAATATTTCATGAAATTAGCGTTCGAGATAAAAATTTCAAACCCAAGACTTTCATGGATTTTGGATCCGGTGTTGGTACGTCCTTATGGTAAGAGTTTTTTTTAAACTACTCTTAAATGTGCGTCGATAATTTTCGTGTAATTTTTTACATAACAAACATCCGTTGATGAAATATTTTCTATGCCGATTAATCAATCGGCTGCAAACATTGAAACGATGAAGCTCGAAAAAATCGTCGTAACGAATTTGAACTTATAAAAATGTAGACGAAAAAATGACGTCATGGAAACTTGCATTATCGGTTGATGGTTCCGTAAATCTATCGTTTATATTTTTCTAGATTAATTAGTCTGGTAAAAAACTTGCTGCCCATTTTTTTTTTTTTTTTTTCTAAGAAACGTGATTTTTGAAGAAAAATAAATAGATGTTCAATGAAAACGTATCTGCTTTGTAGATTTCTCTTTCGTATTTCTATCTCATTCACGCAACTGATATATCATTGTTTACATAATTTTTCACGTTCAAAGATCTTTGTTAAATTTTTTTCCTTCCAATGAGCCGATCGAATGTTTTTATTTTTCAGGGTGGCATCTCATTTTTGGCCTCGCTCGATCACTGAACACATGTGCATCGACGTGTCAGAGCATATGAGTAATTTAATGGAGTCTATTATTGCTCACGCTAAACCAAAAATCGAAAACGTATTTTCTAGACAGTACATACCATTGTCCCACGTACGTAAAAATTCTGGACTCAACGATCGATGA
Organism: Campoletis raptor; assembly: GCA_948107755.1. Classification (NCBI taxonomy): domain Eukaryota; kingdom Metazoa; phylum Arthropoda; class Insecta; order Hymenoptera; family Ichneumonidae; genus Campoletis; species Campoletis raptor. The sequence goes on from OX403622.1 coordinate 18,944,180, forward strand.
TTATCGTGCGAAAATTCGGACGCGGCTGAATACTATTTCGTTTCCATTTTTTTTTTTTTTTTCAATATTCCTCCGTACACGCCTATCAAAACTTTTATTTCGGTATAACAAATGATCATAAATAGAAATTATTATTTCTTTATAAGACTTCTTCTAAACTTTTGACCGGTGATTTTATATTAGAAGCAAGAAATTTAAATATGAAATTAAAAAATACTTGATGATTTTTATTTATTATTTAGAAAAATTACGATATTGTCGTGAGCTCTTATACTTTAATGGAATTGCCAAATATGCAAACTCGTTTGGAGGCCATTTCGAAGCTCTGGGCAAGAACTCGACGATATTTGATCCTCGTTGAGCAAGGAACAAACGCAGGATTCAAAGTAAATAATGTTTTTTTCTATTTTCACACAGACTGCAGTTTCATTTTCGTTTGTTAAGTTTTAGTAATTTCTTACTGAATTTTTACAGATAATCAACGAAGCTCGAGAATTTCTTCTCCACATGCAAGAAAAAGACGAACAAACGAATTCTCGAAGTTATATTTTTTCACCGGTAACGAATATTGCGCGAAAATCTTTCTACAAATCTGTTTTTTTTTTGTTCGAGATCTTTTCGATTATCATATTTTTTCCAGTGCCCTAACCAGACTAAGTGTCCTCGCTATGCAACGGACAACACACCATGTAATTTTGAAGTTCCTTACGATCACATAAAAATTGGAAGAAGACGAAATCCAGGAATAGAGCGTTTCTCGTATATTGTTTTTAAAAAAGGTACACGAAGATTTATTTACGTAAACTTGGAACAAACCCGTACAATTGTTATTGAACATTTATTTTTTCCATTTTTTTTACTGTTTTTATAGCAATTTTTTGAATTTCATTAATCGTAACATCAGAACTTTTAGGGCTGAAATTACTCTGAATTCAACTGTGAAACCAAAAATTTATGTTTCCATAATTATTCGGAAAAATTAAGTCACCAACTCAAATTAAGTCACCAACTCAAATTTTTGACGAGTTTTATTGTTTGAATTGAATTGATTGTTTTGCTTTCTTCAAAAATAATCAGATGCGATTGACGATGCTCAAGACGAAACGAAAAATTGGCCCCGCATTGTTCGCCCGGTTCTTGTTCGCTCTAAACACTCCATATGTCGGATGTGCACCGCAGATGGAAAACTCAAAGAAATTATATTTACCGCATTCAAACACGGGAAGTAAGTATTGAAAAATATTTTCTGTCAAATATATTTAAAAAAAAAAAAAAAATAGTCACAAACAGTAAAATAGTCAAATGATGAGATTTTTTAATATTACCTGTTGCATTCTGTTAATTCAATATTCGATGTTGCATTCTGCCGAACACGATGGTATTGTGGTTTACAGTGGCTTTCAAAGTTTTTTTCAAAGATTCGGGTCCATTTTTTTTAGAAGATATTTCAATTGCTCCTGTTATAAACTTCAGTTCCGGAGTCGCTTTTTCCAGCTGTCATAAAAGTTTACTTTGGCACAATATCTAGAAAATGATTGAGTTTTTAAAAATTATTTTATTAACAAAAAAAAAACGGAACCAAAATTGATTATTCCTGCGATGAAATTGTTTTTTCTTAATATTCTGTACAATTTATGGAATGACAGTTAAAAAATATGATAACTTGATATTTTTCAGATGGATGTATTGGTGTGGAAGATCCAGTAGATGGGGAGATCGTCTTCCTATTGAAATAAAGACCGAAATCGTGGAAGAAGAAATTGAAGAAGAAAAAGTTACAGATGAGCTTGAAAAGGAAACAACAAACGAGGAAGAAATGGAAGAAGAAGAAGAGGAAGAAGAGGAAGAAGAGGAAGACGAGGAATTGATTGAAGAAGAGGAAGCAAGGAAACAGGACGACGAAAAAACCCTTCAGAATAAACAGTCATAATACTTTTGACTATTTTTTTTTTACCAATTCTTTACAAATTCGATAATCTTTGTAAATAAAGAAAAACTTGTATCATATGTGAAGTATCAATAATTAAAAAAACATAAAAAATTATAATAATCCACCATTGCTTTGCGGGTCCTACCTCGAATGTAATAGAATAAAGAGAATGTTTCTAAAATGGAAGACTGCAACTCTGCACTCCCCTCTATTCAAAACCCAAGATAAATTCAAAGTGCAGAATATCCGCAGAAGATTTAAAAGCAGCTCGTCCCGCTCTCCTTTGCACAGTTTCGCGTTAACGATGGACGAAGTAAATTCTCTTGACTTCAGGTACGATTGGCTTATTTTTTGTCCCTCTTTTATTCTCCTTTTCTTTTCTTTTTTGCGTTTAATAACTCACCATCATTTTATAGTCGCGAAAGTTATGTTTAATGAGTTTCCAACAATAGACTGTGCAATATTCCGTAAGGATTTTTCTCACTCGAGTCATATTTGTCTATGACTTCCTGTTGCGTATCCAGCTTCGGCAAAAAAAAATACGTGTTTATTGGGAAATCATATTTTTATGGTGAAATTGAATCTGTAATAACAAAAGACATTCTTAAAAATCAATAATCACAACTTTTACATTTTAGGTGAATTTTTTGTTACAAATTACTGGACGAAATTTTTGGCTTTTTTCGTCCATTTCAATTTACTCATTTATTCAATACGTTTTGTGAAAAAATATTTCGTACAAATTACATAAGCAATTGTGAAATTATTGAGGATAGAGTAGAATTGCAAGTCATGCGCTGCTTCATGCGCCGACAACTTTCTCCCATAAGATCACTCCACGTTTCACTTTCTTTATTATCTCGGTGCGAAAATCGTGTGTTACCGGTATCTTGGGAGAACCGAAGATACGTATGGTTATTGCGCAAAATTCCAAGCTGTGCACTCGCTCTTACTTATGCACTTTGGTGTTGAGCATTACAAAACACCCTTGTAGGTTGTGATGCAATTTTTAGCAGTAAACTTGAGATTTTTCCATATAATAAGGAAATCAAATTATTACTTGAATTCTGTCAAATATTCATTGGCTAATGATTTTATTTTTGAATCAATAAAATATGATAAAAAATATCCCTGTTCAAATAATGAAAGAAATATTTTTAATGAACTCCCACGATTTGTTCTAGTTCAGTCATTTTTACGATTAGTCACATTTTAACATATTAAATAAATTTTACAACAGTACCTCCCCAGAAAATGTCAAATTTTCATATAAGTGAAGAATGTGGAATCTATGATGGAATTTGAAATTTTTTTCAGAATGCTTATACCGTCGGTGTTGCTGCTGGTATTATTGTTGTTGCTCCTGTATAGGAATTCTATGAAACCGAAAGGATATCCACCAGGTAACGATTTGTAGAAAGCATGTCAAATTAAATAAAGTTAAAAGAAGGTAAAATAATAATTAAACAGTGACCTAATGAGTTGAGTCGTTTTGATCGATTCAAAAAAGGACCAAGATGGTTGCCGATTTTGGGTTCTGCATTGGAAGTTGCACGGATCCGAAAGAGAACCGGTTTTCTTCATGAGACGTGTACTGAATTATCGAAGAAGTACGGTTCCGTGGTTGGTCTCAAAATTGGCAAGGATCGTATCATTGTACTCAATAACTATGAAAGCATGCGTTCGATGTTGACCAGCGATGAGTGCGATGGAAGACCCACAGGACCAGTATACGAAGCACGCACTTGGGGCGAGAGAAGAGGTGACAATTAAACCAATCGATTCATTTAAATATTCATTCGTTTTATCTCAATACGAAGAGAACAAAAAATAATGCTTCAACGTGAAAATTTCTCTTTATCATTTATCATTTGCTGTCGTGAATATTTAGTAATGGCGAAACGAACAAAAAGTATCATTAAAATAAATAATTGGCTCCCATTTATCAATTTAATTAGCACGAAAAGAAATTTTCGTGCTAATTAAAATCAATAAATTTTTTAACTAAAATGAACAGAATGGATGACTAAGTGAAAGCACAGCGTGGTTTCGTAATACAATTACTGAAATTTACATGTCATTTTTGTCATCAAGATATTTGAAAAAATTGACGTTTGAAAACGACGATACATCGTTGCAATGTAAAAATATATATAAATATATATATTTCATACGATTTAAATCATTACAGCCAACGATAAATTGCACGTGAATTATAAACTCTGTCACCGAAACTGTAGAGTTGCACTTGTCCGTTAGTGAATGTGTTTAATATTTCAATGACAGTGTGAAAAAAAAAATCACATGTAGTTTCAAATATGCCTGAAAATGTGATGACAATTTCATATATTTCCTTTAAAATGGATTTCAAAGCCAAAAATTTTGGGTTTTTCAATTTTGAAACTCTAAAAGAATTGGAAATAAATTTCACTACGTTTATTTCAGGTGTTCTAGTAACTGATGGAATTTTATGGACCGAGCAGCGTCGCTTCTTGTTGCGTCACTTGCGAGTTTTGGGGTTTGGGAAGAACGATATGGCAACGATGATAGAAGAGGAGGCATCTCATCTTGTGAATAATTTGCTCAAGCGTCTCGAGACGAATTCATTAATTCGTGAAAAATCCATCAACGAATATAGCGTTAAGAACAATGGAAGAATTTATCAATTGACGAAACAAGAGAATCTGTGGAAGAAAAAAAACTTGTCAGACAATTGGGAAAATTATGAAAAATTTGAAACCGAATGTAAAGTTTTAAATGGTCCGAAATCATTAAAAATCGAAGATATGTACGTCAAGGCCGAAGACTACGACGAAGTACGGAAAGCTTCGAAATTTTCAGAAATTATAATCCAGATGGACGACACATTTGGTGTTCCAATTCTCAATACAATTTGGAGAATGATAGCTGGCAAAAGGTTGACAAAGAAATAAATCGAATATATTAATGAAAAGCTTCAACCATTGCTGCATATTGAGTGACGATTTTTTTTTCAATTCGTAGATTTACTCAAGAGGACAAAGAACTGATTAATCTTCAAAAAATTCTCAACACGTTACTGCGAGAATGCGATATGATAGGTGCCACGTTCGGTCATTTTCCAATATTGCGTTACATCGCTCCAGAAATGTGTGGATATAAAAAATTCATGGAAACTCACCAACAATTGTGGGCCTTTTTGAATGCAAGTATTCGCCCCCAGCAGCATTTAGTACCAATGAAACTTTACTAGATCTCCAATATTTTCATTTTCATTCCAGGAAGAATTGAAACTTCACAAACAAAAATTCGATCCCAATGCTACACGCGATCTCATGGACTCTTATCTTAAAATTCTTCAGTCTGAAAATATGAACGAGACGTTTTCAGGTAAGTTTCATCTCACAATGATTCATACAGGTTCATAATTATTGTATATTATCACAAAAAAAAAAAAAAAAAAAATTCTGTAATCCTAGTGCCAACAAATTTTACAAAATAATTCACTAAATAATCCATTTTTTCTTTCTTTTCTTTCGTCGTGTGAAGGAAATTGTTTCTGAATATGACGAAAATATTTTTCCTTTTACTTTTTCGTAGCATTCAAAATAAACCATCGAAGTATTATTTGCACAAATTAATCATTGATAAGTTTTTGAAGTAATTACTATTGTAAATTGATATTCACAATATCTCGACGATGCTTCGTATTTTTTCACATTTATTTGGAACTGTAAGAAACTGCTGATCATACAAATATTTCAATGAAAAAAGAATCCATAAGAATGTCATATTTGTTTGTTAAAATAGAAAAACAACTATTGGCTATTTGCGTGGATCTCTTTATGGCTGGTTCGGAAACGACTACAAAAGCATTGAACTTTTGTTTCCTGTATCTGGTTCTGTATCCGGAAGTTCAGAGAAAAGCCCAGGAAGAAATTGACCGAGTCATAGGTCACGATCGTTTTCCTACACTTGCCGATCGTCCTCGTATGACTTACGTCAATGCAATTGGCCTCGAATCCATAAGAATGTTTATGGGAAGAACTATGAATATTCCACATCGAGCACTAAAAGACACGTATCTAATGGGATACAAAATACCAAAAGTATGAAAATAATTAAATATAATAAAATACTTCGATAGAAAAGATATTCGAATATCATATTTCTAATGAATATAAAATGAATACAACCAAGAAATTACAAGAGAATTTAACGTTCGAAAATCTAAGTCATAAATGGTAATGACATTCGAAATCAAAACCAAATTCGTGAAACGTTCAATGTTCATATTTTTGGAGACTCATACTTGAAATACAATAATTCTGGTTAGTATTTGAGTTTAGATCGTTGCAATGAATCTTTAGCACTTTTTTCACTAGTTTGGTCAATGAGTTTAAAGAGACATCTCAAATAAAAGCTGAAATCAGTTTTCTCAATAGCAATGAATCTTTTGTGAAATGTGAATCAAAAATTGGCCGCTACGATGCGTAATTCTGTAAATTCATGAAGGAGTAAAATTTTGTTTTTTCAATATGTACCAGTTACAGGGCATCACAAATAGTTGGAAGTGGAAGCAAGTTCCCTATACAGAGTTTTTCATCATTCAAAAAATCGATGGATGGAATTTCAGAATTTTATGTGCAAAAGTACTTCAATTTTTTACAAGAGTTTCATGGACGTGATATTTTTTTCGATCCGTCTAACTGTTAGAAAAAATTGATGAACCATTAATCAAAAAACTGCAATTGTATACATTTTTACGGTGATAAAGAAAAATTGGAAAAGAGGAAAAAACTCAAAATCATTATTAGAAAAGCTTCACTTAGGTGTACTTAAAAAAAGTTCTTGGTTTAATTAATTTTTATTCACTTATTCCAAGTTTAATTGTTGATTTTTTTTCTCCTCGAAGGACTCAATGATAGTGGGGAATTTCAACAGAGTCCTTATGGACGAATCTTGGGGCGATCCGGAAGTTTTTCGTCCAGAGAGATTTATAGATGCAAAAGGAAACATATCCGTACCCGACCAATACATGCCATTCAGTATAGGTCAGTAATTGAAATATTCTGAAAATTTGGTATCTTTATATGTCCATTGTCCTTGAGTATAAAAAACAAACCGGCAATACCTTTTTTAAACATCCAACAGGTAAACATCATTGCATGGGAGAAGTGCTTGCAAAGAGCAACATATTTGTATTCACGGCTGGGCTCTTGCAAAATTTTGTCTTTTCTGTTGTGCCTGGTGAAGAAAAGCCTACGACGACGTTTACCGATGGCGTGACCGCTGGTACATTGCCTTACAGAGTGCTCGTTTCCAGAAGACTGTAAAATATAACATTCCCAAATACAAAAAACTTGAGAATTCGACTGCAACTAAAAATGATAATTTCGATTAAGAAAAACTTACTTGATAAACCTGGCAATAAGTCGCAGTAAAAGAAACAAGCTCGTTAATGGTTTATCCCCCTTTCTGGGCTCTAGTCAAACCGATTATTCAGAACGATTCGTGAAAAAATGGAAAATTTTTTACTTTCAACAAAAAAAATATAAAAATAATCCGAAATAATTCTTTGTTTCGGTGTAACATATTTTGTCATTCTTTATTTGGTTACAATCACTTTACAGCCACCGATATAGATCGATTAATTTTTTATCGTAGAAAAGTAGATTTTTTCTACGAGAATTTTATTATTTTTTAACGTTATATATATATATTTTTTTTTTTTATTTTTTTTTATTTACAAGTATATTTTATGTATATCGCGTCAAAAGACACAGACCACATGATTTTTATTTACCGCCCATAATTGTCGCATTTTATATATATTCAATAAATATATGCGACGTTTAGAAATATTTGAATCGCTCGAGCAGTCTTTCCAACCAATGAAATAGATTTTTTTTCAGTTGTAGGAAAAAATCATGTGTATCAAAGACGATTCGACGCTTGAGTCAGTTCATACTTCTTTCTCCATTTACGTAAATTCGAGATCTTCGAAATATCAGAATGTACAATATAACAAACAGCATATTTACTATAATTAGGATTTCTGTTTTTTCACATTGTAAAATATATGATTATAATTTGATTTTTATAGATTGTATAATAAAACGCATTATACTGTGTGGAGCAGTCACAAAAGTAACAATCGTGTCTATTGTATGCCACAAAAAGTTTTCTTTCATTTGGATTAACCCTAAGAGTACGCTCGTGGGTCCTTGAGACCCATTACGAAAAAGAACTGGCGATTTTCGTCTTAGAGATCAATTTTATGAGTTCAAATGGTTTTTTTTTGAGAAAAGTATGGAGCCCACAAAGATTTTGCGTGTAAAAATTTGACCTTTACTGTAATCTGTAAATCTTCAATCTGTAAATAACTTTTATGAATTTTTATAACGGTCAATCAACAATCAATTATGCGGCAACCATACAATTCGCGAGTAGGTTGGGTCTCGAAGACCCAGGAAGTGCGAGAAAGCAGTAAAACAATCCGTGTACTCTTAGGGTAGAAAAGAGACGGACCATATGCAAACGCATTGAAACTCTGCTCATTTTTCATTCTCTATTTCTCATTTTTTGTACGATTGTGCATTCGGTATCTACACTTTGGTCGTGGGAATGCTGTACAAACAATCGTTTTTAGTGAATTGTACTCGAGCGAATGCAGAGGTGGTCCATTCTGTAATAATTATAAGCATTACCATTGTACAGAGATACTTTTCGTTTTTTTTTCTTTTTTTCAAGAACAGTTTTTCATGTGGCTATATATTATTTTGCGAGACATCTTATTTCATATATTTTTCGCATTTTTATGAAATAATTAAGTACAAAATTCACGAATATCAGATCTTTTGCAGTATAGCAAAGATTGTTTATTTTTTGTTGTGTTTTTTTACGAGTTTTATGTGAGACAGAGTCATATGGTGACCGGATAATCGTTTTGAAATTTGCATCGCTTCAACACAACAAAAATGTTTTTTTTTCATTTATTATTTCTAATGATAAAAATATAAAAACATGTATAATTATGAGAAATTATATTTTTTCAATAAAAATTTTACACAATGTCCCGAAAATCCATTTTTCGAAGAAGCTGAAGGCCCTTTGAAGACTGTATGACTGTAATATAGAAAAAAGAAAAAAAATACGATTTGGTCGTTCAAAATATACGTTACTATAAATGTCAAGTCTCAAAAGGTTTGACTCACTCCGTCGTTTTCGAAAAAATTCCTACAATTCATGTTTTTTTCAGTCTTTCATATGAATTTCCCCCCTTTAGCCCAAAAAATACGTTGTCTGAATATTGGATCGAAACACTGCATCTAAATTTCAATTGTCCGGGAGAAAAACATTTGATTACATTCAAGCCATGCAAATCTCAAGATTGTATCAGTTAGATGGTGAAATTCTATGTGAGTTAGGCACAATGCAAAATTCAGCGACAAGGTTTATGTTTTTTTCGCATACGTATATTAATATTCGCTGTAGCAAATCGAATGCATATACTCCACAATTTGACCGATAAATGAGACTAGAAGTTAAATAGATTTTTTGTTTTAATTCCTATTTTAAAAAAATGCTTATGCCCTGTATAGCCTCTGATTGAAATTGTACAATAGACATCGTGCAATCTTCGACTCTTAACTTTTCATATTCGACCGATAAAATTGTTCGTACTGTTGATGAAAGTGAACAAAATGTACTCGTTTTTTTTTTACTCAATAAAATTGTTCATTGTCTTGAATTGCCTGAATGACTTTGATGTTTTTATCGATATTTAAATTGCAAAAATTCATTGATTTAATATTTCAAATCGCACACGACGTGGTTCGAAGTTGTTCATGGAAAAAAAAAAAATAGGCCAATGGTACCAGAAATATCTCGAAAACCACTCAACTGATTTGTTTGAAATTTTATGTGATCTCTATGCATCCAGAATGATCTATTTTAGTTTAGTTTAGTTTTTTTGTTAAAGAGTTAGACTTTATCAAAAATCGATTATTTTGCGATTCACTGTAATAAACCAATGATAATGGCGATAACTTTGCAGAGACAATAAAGAAACAAAAAGCCTTCATCTGTTTCTGAAAAAGTATTTTATAAATTGATTAAGTGCATTAAAAAATCGATTATCGAGTCCATTTTAATCACGCAGATGATCGATGTTACGAGTCCTTGAGAATAAAATGGTTTGTGTCGAAGACTGGGCGATAGTAGAGGATAAATTTCACGATATATAAATATAATATTTTTTCATAAAGCTGTACAGTTCTCAGCAATACAGATTGAGGATAAAGGTAAAGTTGCCTTTCTGGCAAATCTCAGTTTACTCGTATTAAGGGGTATGTATGACACGTTGCGACCAACATTCCAAAATCTAGTTTCTCCAAAATGACCCAAGCGATCGTCATGCAAAGGAAACTGGCAAAAATGGGTAACAGCTTGATTATTCTAATCGATAAAATCGTTTTGGAGTATTGAGATTTCGAAATCTGCACTCATGACAATTCGGTCGTTGGAAAATCTCGGTTCAAGTGCACAATAAAAATTTCAATAGCACAACAAAAAAAAATACATATATCAAAGGATCTAGAGAAAGTATACAAATGGTTTTTTCTCAATTCGTTAAATAGCTGATAAGAAGACTGTCTCTATCACACCGCGTTCTCACATTATGCTGGTTTACAAAAAGTCATGGGTTTCATCGACTCGAATAAATGGCAGCAATGTTAACGAGTTATTGGTCTCGCAATATCGATTGCAATAATTGGACCTTATTATTCATTTTTTGTAAGTATTTCGTATGCTTTGAGCTATTTAAACATCGATCAGAGGGAAAGAGATATTAATATGTCTATCGATCGAGAACAGGAGTATTTAGAAAAAATCTATGATAAATAATAATACAGAGATAACAACATTAAAATTGACAAAATGATAATAAATTCGATGAACGAAAAGTTCACAATATATGTATATATATAGATATATATATGTGTGTGTGTATATGTGTAATTGCATACTTAATTCGAAGAAGGTACCACCTTTCGTCAACCACCACGGCAACTAATGTATCCTTCGGATTTTTCTATGGACACTTTTTTCGACAGGCACTTAAAAATCCTTAAATTAATGCTGAGTTTTTGCGACGACGTCGGACAATTGTTTTCCTTTTTCTCATTTTGTTTTTGTTTTTTCATTACTTTCATGGATAACGAGAAGAAGCACAACATTGGTTTCGAAAATTGACAGATTTCCCGAGTTTCGATGGAAATCCAATTCCGTTTTACCATCTGGCATATTTACATTATTTGAATGTATTTTTTATATCGAGTAACTTTACCTCGTGAACGTCAACTGAGATCATCTTCTTCTATGTGGATCTGATGGGAATCGATAGAATTAATATTCACGATAATAATAATAATAATAGTAATAAAAGCTTCATGATTCTATTACCTCAGACAAAATTGCCCAATTTTCACTCTCACTGTGCACCGTCATTCGAAGAACTTCAACACGCCCTAATTTTTTATCCATTGTTCCAGATGCTATTCCACTTGCATCAAATTTTCCTAAATTGAAAAAAAATTCTTTTCAAAGGCTTTCTCGGAGTCTTTCAGCCGGTAAATATATTGTTACGCACTTTCCGCGAACAAAGTTAGGTTGTTGAGAAAAATAAAATTTACACGTTGTTTTTGTTTCATTAGAGAACAAGGTGTAATTGTTTTTTTATCAAAATATGGATGTAGCACCTTAAGAGGCCGTTTCCTGGATTTACAGACTGGTCAGCAGTTACTTTTTTATATATTTTCAAAAGTATTGACTCACCTACTATTACGTAGCCATCTTCGGTAACATCGTTGCTATTTCTATCGAGAGAACTCGACAATTCAGTTAGTACTTCTATTGTGGTATTGTAAAACTTGTCTGAAAGATGCTCGACATTGCCACTCCTGAACAAATACCTGGGGATCAAATAAAAATGTAAACTTGTGCAATCTATGATTATTTTTTTAGAAAAACGTGTGAAATAATTAAATTTTCTAAGTCTACACATTTTTTTTTCATTTCAAAATAACCGGAAAAATAGTTATTGCACCGCTATACTTGCCTCTTTATAAAAATAGGTCGCGAAAACTTAAATTTGACGTGATCACCAGGTTGGGGCAAGAGACCCCAAAAGAACGATTCACCTTTGTACGCTTTTTCCAAGGTGAACTGTTTGTATGGCTTTATTTCAGATTGAACTGTTGCGGCTGGATTTTCATGACCATAGTATAGCACAACTTTACCGAATTGTTTGTCCTATTAAAATGAAAAATACGAGTTGGTTTATGTTTTTAATCTCGGAAATTATCATATTACTTCCACATATCTAAGTTCTAAGTCTGTAACAGACATTTTAAAAACGTCTGATTCATTTTTGACACCTGATTGATAAAAAAAGTTTAATAATACTTATAAAAGAAGACATAAAAGTTAAAGGCGCATTCGAGAGATGCAAATTGCTTATTTCTCCATTATTAAACTCGTACTGTCATCATGAACGTACTTTCAACTTTTGCACTTTTCCTTTCAACGAAGAATGCGTGCCTATGTGTTGAAATAACGATGGTTTGTGATGCAGCCATAGTTCAGCTTTGGCCTGTTTACAACGTTTCTGCAAAGAAATATTTTACACGTTTAATATACAAAAAGAAAAGGCAATATTGAGGAGAGGCAATAACGAAATTATGAATTTTGAAGAAATTTAATCGGTTTAGTAAAATTATGCAATAGGTTCCTAATTTTACTGAGTCGTAATGTTGCGATGTTTCCGGAATGCGTGAACTGACGACTTTTAGCAGAAATCATTCAAGTAAATTCTCATAAATAAACAACTGTCAGAATTTTATTCAACCCACCGCCACCCGGTACTACAAGAGATTTTGAAAATATGATTTTTTTTCCTTCTCGTATCGAGAAGTTCTGCATCTCTTGTTAAAGGATAATAGAAACTTTAACCGACTACAGCCGGTAAATTGCATTGAAAATTTTCCGAGTGCTAAAAAATCCAACAACTGTTGTTCTTAATAAGTGTAATGAATTTTTTAGTCATTTTTTTTATTAAGGCATAGTAAATGTCGTTATACTAACATGGTCCGTATCCAGACTGCAAACCTTCGTCGATATGAAATGATCGAGGAGCCAATCGACAGGTTTGTCGTTGTAAAACATGAGAAAGAAGTGAACGAGCCATGGTAATTCGACGCATTTGAAAAGTTTACCTGAAATCATATTAGGACTTGAAGAAAAGAAAAATAATTCGAATTTTTACAAACTAATGATATCGTAATGGTCTCACCGATGAATCCCAGCTGGCAAAAATCGAGAACAAACCACTTCTGTTTCATACTGATTTTTTGTAAAGCATACGATTTCATAGTACTTATAAAATTTTTTTTTGCCAGAATATCGTCTTCCAATTGTATATAAAATGTTCCTTTAGTTCCGGCGTATGACATCAAAAATGCAAAGTCTAAATTCTGCTTTGATCTCCATACTACACGCTGATGATCGTCGCCAAGAGTGTCGCGAAGTTTCGATAGATCAGGATAATATGAAACTGACGGTGATATCACTTCAATCAATCCGGCTTCGGTCTCACTAGGAAATCTGCAATAATTTACAAATTTATTTACGGAGATTTATGAAATTGCTATTTCAAGATTAGCTCTTGGAGTATACATTTCCCAGTAGCAAAATGAAGGCTAAATGAGCTATATGGGAGGGTTGAAAGAAAAAAAAAGATAAATACTATTCATAAATAAAATGCTTCTTATGTGCTTCTTATCTGCTTGATTTCAAAATTGTATACTTCATAAATCTAGATATTTCAGAATACAACATTTTAGAATTGAGAAGGAATTACTTCAAGTTTTTGTATTCTTTTAGAAACCGGCTATTTTTAATATTCCCCCCCAAATCTAAATACATTCTGACTTTTTTCATTCCTTCTAAGCATAATGTTGCTTCAATAAAAAAGAACAGTTTGTTTATGGAAAAATGATGTTTCAACATATTAGGAAAAAAGAACGATTTGTAAAAAACCAGGTGTTTAAATTTTGTATCAAATTTGTTATTAGAGTAGATATTAGACCCCAAGTGTACTTTGAAAATTTATATATGAATACCTACTGGACTTCAATCTGCTTTGCAACGTAAGTCACGTACTCCAAATCCGTCTGCAAATATTTTACGATTAAAATTTTTCGAAATATAGGTAAATGCTTCAACAATATGCAACGAGATTCTGCGAATTTCTCACAACTTCCAATGACAAATACAAAACTAATTTATGCTACAGCACGAACGTTGTTTGAATAGAACGACTATTTTTACTGTTATTTTTCATTTGAATAATTAATCCAACATTTTTTTAGAGATTTTGTACTTGAATCGTTAGCAAACAGCCAAAAGAAGAATGACCAAAAATTATTCGTAATCACCGACACCAAAAACTTATATATGTCGATTTTTAAGTCAATCAAACGTGAGCAAAAATTGGAAGCGTGAATTGAAAAAAACGTAATTATTTACCTCAGCAACCAAAACAATAATCAGCGTGTCGGAGCTTTCAGCAGAAGTCATGCAATCCAAAAGATTTTTCAATGTGTTTAACAAGTAGCTTTGGACTTCACGCTTAACCGTAGGTATGCCAAGTACCATGCTAACACCGGTCCGTCCTTTGCTCTGAAGAAAAGCTGGTCTGAGGCTATTCGGATTGCTCAACAAGTGAGGAAAAAAATTGTAGATTGATGGTAGCTTAACGCTAGAGATATTAGATGCTCCATTGTTCAAGAAAACTTGTAAATCCGGCGAAATATGATTATTATCAGTGAGAGTAAGTAACTGATGCAGAAGTACATTCATTTCTTCTTGGCTGGCTACAAACTTGGACTCCAAATGTTCTAACTTGGCTTGAAGCTCTGCAATACCATTTTGTAATGCAGTTTCTTCGTGCATATCCGGCGTCGACACAAGATTGAGGAAGGTGCAAGGTACCAGCACGATTAGCAATGTTATAAAACAGATTCGTCGTAGTGGCGTCAAAGTTATAATGTGAGGTATCATCGTTGTTATATTTGCGACTACATCATTCCATTTTTCTCCAAGATTGTCTCTGTGTCTCCTCAATGGACCGTTGTTTTTCCACCTCTTCTCATATCTAAGATTGAATATTATTTAAAAAAGTTATACATATTGAAAAAAAGCAACTTTGAGACGACAGTTGTCTAGTTGTGTTCAGAGTTTCAGAAACATCATTATTGTTACTCCCATTTCTTGATCCTTGCTCTTACTTTCTGTCTTTATATCTTAAAAATTAAATAGTCTCAAAATCCTAATTTTTTTCGTAATCTTTATCATGTGTATTTCTGTACTGTTTAACCAATTTTCAAATATTTGAATTCAAAATATTGAAAAAAAAAAACAACAACAACAAACCAATGGTTATGAATCATTTACAAAATTACCAGGTTGGAACAATTATTTGCTTTATCCATAATTCATGACTTGTTTCGAATTATTTAAAAAATATATGAATATTTGAATATTCGACACCATTCTTTTGAAAAGAATGGTGTCGACTACAAAAATCGATCTATTTGTTGGTGCATTTTTATTTTCGAAACCTATGATTTTTATTCAAGTGACAATTCTACTGAATATCAAGGTATTGAAGTTTTTTGAATTATTCTTGAATACTTTCCGTCTCAGCATGAGGCATTTGCAAATAATTTTTGTATTTTGAAAATATTATCACTCTGAAAAAGGAGGTTAAACACTGTAAAAAACAGGAGAATGGAACTAGAAAAAGTACTAACCTGTTAAACGTTCGACGAGGTATTCGTCAACAAACGTCCAAATATGATAATTATATAATGTCACATGATTTGTACGAAGTGCAGTTAGTCATTTTACCTCCAACGGATAATTTTATGTACAGAGGTCATTCACAATTGTTCATTTTTGGTCTATCGGCACGCACGGTGACAAAAAAAAAGAGCACCGATTGTCGGGTGCTGTTGCGAATATTGGCGACGATTACGTTCGAATAAAAGCAATAAATATATAGCGAAAGATGTGACAGTCATTCTTTTAAATAATTGTGGCTATAACATTTCATCAACACGACAACACGCACTTGTAACATTAACATTGTAATAACGAGAAGTTTTAGTTTTCAATTGATTATTGATGATTTTCGATTGAAAAAGAAAAACCAATTTTATTTTGTGAATAAATAGTTCATTCTGAAAAGACTTTCGCGCACCTCATGGGCTTATGAATGTTCGACATTAGCAAACTCGTATTTACAACGAGAGTCTTTCATCTCTTTACGTCTCTACTACACATGGTTAATGGGTAGATACATATGAAGGATCTGGACTGATCGAAATCGAGAGAAATCAAATAGAATGGACGTCTCAAATTCCCTGATCCCCTCTGCCTGTCTTTACACATTCCATATATTGCTTACGTATACGTAGTTCGAGTGCAAACTGGGCCATAAGTAAATACGAGAGATGAACCAATCTCGATGTAAAATGAATACGCGCCACTGTGTGAACCGGAGAATAGTCGGCGCGCATTGGCGGTGACGGGCACTATTTTGCGCTGACAATTATTGAACAGCGGGAAAATTTAAACAGTATCACAAGTAGAACTCACTATCACTGGTTTGTTGATAAACCAAACGGCGTACGTGCAGTACTTGTATAATCAAAGTACACCGTATTTTTCCTGTGCTAATAGCATAGGAACTGGTAAGACAATCGCACGTTTTGTTTACTGGGTGATGGTTATCTGGCTATCTGGGTACGTGCTGTTGTCTTATCGTCAGACAATAAAGTCGAATTCTTTTTTTACTCAACACATTAAATTAGAGATAAAACGAAAGAAATAAAACCAGATTATGCACGAAACATTGATTTATTTTGCATTCAGGCACGCATGGTTTTTTTGTTTTATTAATTCATACACGTTCAAATGCATTGCACATTGTGCAACGAATTTTAAAACTGAAACAAACTTAGAGTATCTCAAAAATTAACAACTCGCAGTTGACTGTACATAATATCAATCGTCGACAGATGACTAGTTTGATTTCTTCTCTTGCTTCTCCAAGCTGAAAATATTAAAGAATCAATTATAAAATCTATGTAGATACTGATTGGTAATTATGTTTGTCAAACTTTATAAATAATTTGACTTTGCCACTGGTATGCAATAGATAATATGAGAAATGAAAAGGGAAAAAAGAAGAAAAAAAAAGGACATTACACTTCCTCTTACTCTCGTTCTACTTCGCTCTATTTTTGCTTTTCTTGCTTTACTTTCGCTCTACCTTTGTTTTCTTTTTGTTTTTTTTTCTCTTATTTTTTTTGTGACTTTCACACGACAATTTTTCCTTCCTTTCTGTTCAATTCCTTTCTACTATCAATCGAAGTAATCATCGTGTTTGTGATTGGGCTCTGACCGTTTTCGTGCAAGTAAATAAGTGAATAAATATATATATATATATATGTATATATAGTTTGATAAAGATTCAATAAATGAAAAAAACGTTCACATGTCCAAATATAATCGATTGAGAACTCACTTCGCTAGATTGCTCGTTGTTCTTTTCGTAATGAAACGTTTTTCAATTCTTCTGAATGGTCCCTCGATTATCAACGAAAGTAGCAGCGACAAAAAAAACGTGAACGCCACGTCCGGTATGTAATCCCAGAACTGCAAGGAATGCACATTTTATTTAATCGCGATTGTCACATCGCGCAAGTCTCACCAAAGATGTTTTATATCTAATCACAGATATATAATTTTGACCCATGAAAATATAAATTACCAGAAATAGTTCGAAGACATACTAAATTTGAACTATAAGGAACAAATGAAAAAAGAACAAAATTATTGGAAAGAAGAATCCATACCATGTTATGAATGCCAAAAGTTCTAGGGCTTCTTGTTACCCCAACGTCGTACAGCTGAATCATGGTGTGAATGAGATATGCACCGTACGTTAATCTGCCCAACGGTTGAGCCCAATTTGGAGTCAAAAAATTGTAGTGGAATTCTGAAATAAAAATTTTAAGAGTGAAATATAAATCCGAAAAAAATAATAGCCCAAAATCAGTCATCTAGCGAGTTAATGAGTGCGAAAGAAACAGTTGGAGAGTAGATTCCAATTTTCTTCGAAAAAAAATTACGCCTCATTTTCTAATGAAAAGAGACCAACACATAACTTTTATTCATTCGAAATACTCAACTGTGAGGAAAAAAAGTGCGCAAAGGAATTTTTGGCGACTGAACGACTGATAGATTGCATCTCTATCGATGGAATGGTTTGAAAATCATTTAGGTAAGGGAAAAACAGTTTAATAAAAAAATTCCGAAAGAACATTGAATATAAAAGATATTGTTATTAAAAATATAATATAATAATAACAATATTATTTTTGTTATTATTATTATTAAATATTTAATATAGACAAATATTGAATATTTATTTTAAATATTTCTGAGTGGATAAATATGTACGTTCATAGATTTTTAACATTATTTCGTCACAGTTTTGGAGTATAGAGAAATTATGCTCACTTGAAGTGTCAACATGAAGAAAAAAAATAAAAAATAAAGTTATTCTAATGTATTGAGAATTGATCGATATTAACTTACGCTAATGATCTTTGACATAGCCGTCGTATTAAAACTACGAAAAAAAAAGCAACACCCCCCACGAAAGCGAAAATCGTGGAAACTTCGTTAAGGGGAAATTAACGTTATTCTAACGTATTTAAAATAGATCAACATCGAAAAAGACACGTGGCGTTTCTCTCTCTCTCTCTCTCTCTCTCTCTCCAAAGTAAATAAATTCCATGAATGAAAAAAAAACTGCGACGACAATTACCTAAGCCTTGACCGATCGTAATGAATAATGGAATCGAGCATATGGCCAAAGCGAATACACCTTTGTGTAAACAAGCGTAAATAGCTTTATTAAGAATCGATAGATTCATATTTGGATCGAAGTACTTGTGTCCAGTCATTTCGATGCCAAGACTCAACACGACGACCACAAGGAAGAACAAAATATTCGATGACACCTGAATAAAGAAAATGGCACAATTAGTAAGAATAATTTTATTCCTTGAGCGAAAATAGTTCAGAACGTACCTTGCCTAATTGCCAAGGAGCTCGAGTATGGTCGTAAATAATTGCTCCTATGAACACCCCGATAAAATAAGAAGTTATACGTTCATGGGTTTTTATATAGTGGTCTGTGAAGTAGGGATCGTCACGAACTTCCTGCATACTGCCAAAATAAATCTTGATACTAATTCATATTGTACAGAGCCATCGAAGTCATCGAAATGACAAATTTCAGATGTATTTTATCGTTCGATCATTCAATTTCGAGTATTGAAAAAATTATTGAAATTGACCCCATTTTTGACAATACTTTGAGTGTATGTAAGCCTCTAAGGTTATGATCCAAACTTTCTATTAGCTTTTTTTCATAAATTTATAAGTTTTTAAATTGTTATCGGGATTTTGCACAGTTAAATCCAAATTTTCACTATTGACAAAGGAGTTAACTTTCCAAGATAAAAGACGTTAAATAATTACCTCATGATACTTCGAAGTCGTTGTTATTTTAATATTAATTGTAATGAATCTTGTAATTTATAAGGATATAAACATAGTCGATAAACGACTCCATTATAAATATTTTTTTCATTGCAGCACAATTGCTGACCTTACAAATATCTTTGAATATGTAAATTAACATGCAATGAAGGATTCTGTAATAATTTTTTTTATTATTGCAAGAAAAATACGAATATCAATGTATGCAGATGAATATAAATTCAACAAAAGTTGATACTCACTATAGAAGACCTTTGTAAAGTGGTTGAACGTCATAAACGTACGTGTAAACAAACGGAACAACGCAACCTCCGAGTATAATGACAGAAAGGAACGGATAGCCAAATTTTCGTGGCATTTGCCAAAAAATATAAATTATAGGCAATGCAATAATGTACAAGTGATAATCAACCGAAACGTACCACGATTGAAACATGCACTGAAAAAGTATGTGAAAAATGAATAAACATGTTAAAATATGCATTAATTTCATTTATGCGAATACAACTTACTGCTTTTTCTGGGTTAACATAATTATTGACGTACAAAATATTCGCCCACCAATTATTCCAGCAACCGTCACGGTCAAGTCCAACTTTCCATTCCCAGTAAGGTCCAGATCCAAGATAAGGCAGTATTAAGGCGTTAAAAAAAATTATCATAGCGTACGATGGTGTCAACCTAAGAAAAATTACAAAAACGTTTTTTTTCAGTTTTCTTTCAAAATTACATTATCAACGTGTAAGTAAAGGTTTGTTAAATGTCTGGAATCGCTTCAACCTGCTTAATTACTTGCACCTCAAAATAGTTTCATTTTTGAGATTATTTTTTCATTGGCTAAATGAACGAAATGAATTTATTAACTCATAAAAACGAAGCAGTGCGAAAAGCCAGGGTTCGTACATGTCTGAAAAGCTTTATATATATATATTTTTCTACTGACCTGATAAATCGTATGATAATTAGACCAAGAAAGTTAATCCTTTTTTTTGTGTCGAGTTCGTTAAGTAAACCGTATGCCAACAGGAGACCACTAATGCTGAAGAAAGCTTCGACCGTTTGAACTCCAGCAAGCACGACCATGGACGTCTTGTACTTGTACAACTAATTAAAAGATTTGAATGTTGATTCAATATGAAATAAAATATGATTCCACACTTATGATGTCACTGAGGAATATTCTTTGTTACCGTTTCCATGTATTGTATATTTAGCACAGGACCTGTGTAATATTGCACTGTTCGATGTCCAATCATCGTCAAAGTCAGGAAAAAGAAACGAGTTAAATGCAATGTACTCAATCCACGATGGCCACTTGTTATTTCAATTATTGCATTGAAATTGCGACGTGCCGAGAAACATAAGGCCAAGTCCTTCGTCATTGATGTTACGTTCTCGTTGTAATCCTTCAAAGAGAAGTCGTAACATGTACTCACTACAACCAGTGTTATCAGACCGAGGAGAATCCAACTGCGGTTAAATAGTATTATTTTAACAATTATCAAAATGTACGTATCTAGTGATGTTTTATTTGAATCTTTTTTTTTTCATACAGGTTGTCTGGGGTTAAATGTTTAATAATGTAAACACCAGTTTTACACACAACTTTGATTCAAATAGGTTCCATTTCGTTTTCTGAGATTAGAATAATTAAAATTGACAAAACCGCTCTCTTTCATCGAACCCAGTGCTCAAACGGGTGGAGATAGAGTATAAATGCTTCGCATTAATGTCGTAGAGCATAAATTTTCCAACAGAAAAGTCCTTGACGACCTTTTTCTATCTTCTGTAGTTTGTATATGACAACGACTTGAAGAACTATCTCGTTTATCAGCAGTTTCTGCCCAGTTTTTGACGTAATTGTTCGAACTGCTTTCAGGACTAAATTTCGAAAGATAAAAACGAAATTTTGTGCTCTACAAGTACGATTCCAAAAATGTTTTCTCTACATCGAACCGTTTCGACAGTATGCTCACTAAAAGTGCACACATTGATCAAATTTTATAATCATAACTCATCAAGAAAGAATCTGATAAAAAAACAGTGTTGGTCTTTTTGACTCGTGGTCTGGTACAAAATTAAAGTTTTGATCATTAAATACTGAACCTGCAATAGTCTGACTTGTATATTTATTTATTTATTCATCAATTTTATATTTCTTTTTTCCTCATTTTTTTTTTGAAAAAAAATTGTATACTCCTCGAAATGATTTTTATTTACCAATATATTTTCGCAGAAAGAGGAAATTCCGGGACGTCTTTGCGCGCTTGACAAAATTGTGGTTTAACAGAAACTTCGAGATTCAATTTTTTCTCGGTACCGAAGATTTTCAATGGCCCTCGAAGTGCGGCCTCGATATCGGAAGCACTGCAAACTTCCGGCACGCACAATGCCATTTGTAGCAAATACCTTTTGACCCGTCTAAAGTCACCTTTTTCCTATGCATCCAATGGATTTATTTAATTAAAGAAATCGTCATATCCGATTTTTTTCGTTGTACATCTGTTTGCTTAATTATCTCGTATGTTTACGTACTCGAATAGCCTCCCACGCAGAACCGTTAGGATCAAATTCAAGATCATGTTTTTCATCTTTGTTAACCGGAGGCAAATCTAGTTTCTCATAACGTAGATCTACGAGACAGTATCTACCAGTTATTTCTTCTTTCTCCTCCAAATTCTCCCGATTGTGAGAAGGAAACGCCGGTAATTTGACTTTGAGATTGTAACAACCGTCAAAATCACCAAAATGTCTCGTATGACCGTTTATCAAACCATCGGGATATTTCGTCGATGCATCGTACACTGAAACAACGAACAATGTTAATGATCAGTTTTTTTGTTATTTCAATGCCTGGATATAATTTCGCAAGAGAAAATTACAGACTTCATGAAAGTTTTTTATCTCATCATTCGTACTATGTTCGAATACAAATATAAATATTGAGACATGTACGGTCTTAATCAAAAGTGTTAGGCACTTAGTAAGTTTTCTATGTGAACAAAAAGTCAAGTATTTCTGTTTTAAAAAATTGTGAAACAATTTGGCAAACCGAATTTCAAAGCAGACACATCCAGCTTCATTTTGCTTCTTTGGTTCATTTATCAAACTTTTTTTGCATTCTCAACGTAGATTTGAAAATGTCAATCTTTCAGTATTTTCTTCTTTCGCGAAATTGTGTGCTGGGCTTTCAAAAGATAGTAAATTTAGTATTTGGTGAAGAAATCCTCAAAAAGGACGTCTGTACCTTTATTTTCATTTTGAAAAAAAGAGGTTTTTGACAAACCGGTATCGACCGGCGCAACTCACAAACCGCGGAGTTTGAAATAATTTGTGTTAGGAGTCAAAAGTTGTATTTTCGTTGTTTTGAAGTCACACGAATTTTTAACATTTTTTATTTGTAATTTCTTCAATTGTTTATTGTTGACCAGAAATAGCGATTGCGTACTGGGTGCAAAAGAAGTAGAATAAATTAAATTAAATAATCAAAATGAAGGTGAATTTGACCACTTCAAAACCTCGTTTGCCAAATTGGTCCACAAGTTCTTCAAATAAAAAATTTTGTTTCTTTGTTCAGATCGAAAATGTACATAGTGCCTAATACTTTTGGCCAAGTCTGTAGTTCCAGGAATCGGTATATATTGAGAATAAAAGATTTTCTAATTATATGTCGGTATCAGAATTCATTTAAGTGTAGAGTATCGAGTTCCGCAAAAACAGAACCAACGATTGCAAAGATCCCTGCACTTTTTTATAGCCATGACAATATGTGTTACAAACTTTTTTTCTTTTTTTATGGCAAAAAATGGTTTATACTGAAGTAGCAGCAGTGCGGTCGTGAACTCATTTGCATGAAAGACGTAACGAGCATTAGACGGAAGAACGATGCGTCATTGATTGAATAAAGAATAAATTAAACATCTGATCACGTCAATGATGATCCTTACTATGTTGTGATCGCATTTACAATATAATTTGCAAAAAAAAAGTGACAACGAATGTAAATTCTTTCGTTCATTCTACGACAAAAAAATCCCTATTATTATATAATCCTACTGGAATCGAGAATATTTTATCTAACGAAAAAGTGTAAACAATATTTTTTATTTTTTCAATACTGATCCCAAACAGTTTTTTTACACACCAGTTGTCGATCACGTTACACCTAAAATTATGATAATTCAATTCAATCACATTAATTAAATTGCACCGTATTTTTGTAAAATACTTATGAATTTCTGATTAATTCAATCAAATTCAATAAATTAAGTTCCGTGTTAGTTTATATCACGATGTTTTGTACATAGCTTTAGAGACAAGGTAGACACGACATACAAGCTGTCCCACAAACAATGGATTAAAAATCTTAAAGCCTTTTGCCTGATGAATCGTGAAGTACAATTGTTGGGAAGTCTGTTCTCTTTTATCAAGTATATACTGTCAAAACGGTTGAAAATAGAGCAATAAACTATAAGACCAATTTTGGAGAGCATGAAATTTCCTACAATAAATCTCGAAACAACATTTTTCCATCTTCGGTAGTTTAATCCGGAGAGGTGATGGAAAAAAAGACTCGTTTCAAAGGACCTTGCTCTCTGCTCTCACGCTAAACTACTGAAGATAGAAAAAGGTTGTCCGGGGCTTTTTTGCGAGGAATTTTATGCTCTATGAGATTGTTTCTATAGTTTTTTGCTCTATCTCTAAGCGTTTCAGCAGTATACTCAATTTAAAAAAATTGATTTTCATTTACTTCGAATAACCCTTCAGGATGAGACTGATCAAATAACATGAACGAACTTTAGACCTCAGAATTCAGTCCCGAACTGAAGTTATCAATTAGTTCACGGAATTACCGATTACCAATGGCCACAAGTGACCATTTACAAATTCAGGATTTCTTCAAAGGAACTCCCAATAATTGAAATAAAGTTTCAAGCGCACAATATCATTCTAACGACATACTGTCGGACGCGTCGTCAAAGAAAAATGAACAATTTATTACAAACTGTTTCGTTTGACGAGATAATTAAAAAAAAAAAAAAAAAACGTGTACGTCAACATGGAAAATTCTGATGAAAGCAACTGCATTTCGAAGTCGCAAATGTCGTAGCACGTCAAGATGTTTATATGCAAAATAACCACGCGACCTTCCTAACCAGGATTTCTGACGGATGCTTTTTTGATGTGTATTAGACGAAGAACGTGTCGCACATCGAATATTGGAAACCTTGCATTTCGCGTGCGCTCATTTTTTTTAGGATTCATCCACGCAGTAGTCTTGCCACAGTCACGTTCAAATGTTAACTCTTCGGTTTAATTTAAAAAAATTGATATAAATTGCGAAATAATGCAATAAGTTTAATTTTTGTATCTCACAAAGCTGTAAAAACATTTATACTTTATATCGCTGCATCTCCGGAACTAAACGGTCAAAATTCTTCACTTTCTTAGACAAACTTCGTCATATGTTCCTCTGTAATTGAGAGGAAAAAAGAAAACCAATGTGTGGGCACGTTTCGGAGTTATTCCGTAAAATGTGATTTTTTTTTACTACTCCCCATAAAATTAGGTGTAAAATTGTGCAATCTTTGATTACCAATATCTCGAATATCAGGTGGTAAATTCTTTCAAAATTTTGCCCGTAATTTCATAATAGTGCTATGAATGTGTCCCCAAAATTTGTTTAATTCCGTAGAAAATTACTTTGAGATTTCTACTTTAACCAAATTTTGAAAATTTGTTTACAATATTGTAAGTAAGGCACGTTTTAAATAGTGAACACAGTTTAACCTTTTTTTTCAACCTCAAATACTCCGAAGTAATTTCCTACTGATAAAAATCGTTCATTAGCAAATGCAAATAAAGTTTTAATGCAAACTGCATTATACTTTCAATTAATTTATGTATCAATAATGAGCAAGAAAGAATCCGTCGATTTTATATAAAGGAAAGTGTTGTTGAATGAAAAATTTCGAATATCAATAAAAAATTTAGTATTTCATTGAGAAACATATCGTGTGACATTTTTTTCGAAAAAATTGAGTCTCGTTTAGACGAATAAAAAGAAATAAAAAAAAGTACACCGAGAAGAACGAATAAATATACTTCGTAGCTTCTGTGTACTTACTCTGAGTGGCCCACAGTGTGCCATTTTTCAAGTCGGTCAAATAACGCTGAGCCTGCACTTTGCAAGGTCCATCAGGCAAAGTCGAGGAACTTGCGAAGACGATAGGAAGTAGAGGAACGTTGCTGTACCACGGATGTACGAAATCCGATTCTTGGTTGCTCGGAATATCATTTATTTTCCTCGTTTCGTCTTCGGTCCAGAAATTTTCGCTGATGTTTTGAATTCTACACGGTTCCGTTGACGTTGAGTTGCATGTGAGATTTCCTGAGACATTCTCGGAGGAAGCAACAAACAGCAGCACTTTCGAGTAAGCAATTATAATAAGAAGTCTCGAAATCATTCTTTGAGAAAATTCAATAAGTTAAAAATTGAAGAAAAAAACATGTAAATTTATAAAAATACAGCTTTTTCTTGACTTCGTCAAACTCCACCGGCGTTAAGTTACGGATTAAGATCTTATTAAGAGCTCGCGTTGAATTGAACGCGTTTCAGCCGTTTGCAAAGCGAGTCGTGTTCATCCCTCGCTAACCACTGAACTTCCCGCGCCCTGTACAATCTTATTTAACTTAAGAAATCCGTATACAACACCGGAGTAAAAAAAAAAAGAGTCACGAATGCGTTCTCAACCTTTGAGCTTTATATTTCTCGTTCCACTGTCCCTCCCCCCTCTTTTGATTTTCTTACTGTGATCGATCTCCTTAACTATTGTACAAGTTTCACTGCGATCTTTTCCATTCTTTCAATGCATCACATAGACTAGAGTTTTTCTTACTTGTACGTGTAATTGAAATTACATGCGCTTATCTATTACGAGGGACGTAAGCGCTGATTCGTAGATCGTGTTTTTATTCTTATTTTTTCATATTTCAGTCATTATGAGATGTCACAGTCCCATAAATTCGATAAATGTTTATCCTAGTTATTGGCTCGGATTGACACAGAATGAACGATCATTTCCATTTTGTAACAAAGCAACTTTTTTTTTTACTCATACATATTTGTAAATTGTTGTTAGAAATTTATGTTTTGTTGAACGTGTTTGAATAATTAAATATCAAGAAATACCACAGTAGAGCAACGCCAAATAGTGAAAAAAAATTTAAGAATCGCTTGAGCCAACGCGAGATCGAGCGCAGCTGCGTTCTGAGAAAATCCAATATCAGTTTTTTTTTCTTAATTATTTTTCATTTTTTATGTAAACACATTTGTCACCGATTATCGAAGAATAAAAAAATAGCACAAGAATGTTTAAGCTCACCAGTCATCCTGATATATTGTTAAATAAATAACTAGTGAAGATGTCCCGAAAAACGAAGAATGAAAGGATTCTCCGCTTGTCTCCCTCGAAGCTTGATTACTTGGACTTTTTGATTTATTATGTACAGCAAACATTTTCCGAAATTTTATTTTATTTTATATATTTTTTTAATGACGTTTTGCCATTTTTCTCTCCATCTTTCGTTGCTTCTTTTCATCCATTTCTGGCTGCTCTTGAGGTCCAGAGAAAAACCAAGGAGCCAGGAGTTTCGACCACAGCATCCAAAGCGCTCTGATTGGTGCCTGCATTCACAAATTGTTTTTACAAATTAGTAAGATGCCTCGAAAATTGATTTGATGGATCTTTTAGCATTCACTCACCAACAACCACAACAGCCAGAAGTAATTCGAAGCTAATGACAACACTTGAACACCTGACGTCAGAATTATGAGATCTTTGAAATTCCTGAAACAATGTTATTCTATTAGATATAAAGAACGAAAATGCAATGAACAATTTTGGAAAAAGAAACAATTATTTCATCGTCTCTATGGCGACAAAAATTGTGGATGAGCAATTTCGTTAGAGCGTGACTATAATACTTTTAAGAAGTATTTGAAAAATGACATGGCCCATAATTTTGTAATTTATAATTATTTAGACAATTATAATATTGTTTAATTCTTTTATAACATGCGTATTTTTTCTTTATTGTAACTTTTTTATTCTACTGTGGTCTTTTTGGTTCTGTCAAAATTGTTAGTATTTTTGTCGATTTTATATCTCAGTTTCCGAGCAAAAAAAAAAAACAATAAAAATTCAACTCAATGCCATTGGCTAAGGCTGCATCAGAATTTTGGATGACGTTGAAAACAGTACATTTTTAGTGCATTCTAATAATGCGATTTGCCTCATAATCTGGAAAAGCTGTTGACTTCATTTAATAAATTTAGTATTTCAACATCCAAAATACTGAAGTGTGCATTGTTATTATAAAGTGATGAATTAAACATGTCAAGAAAGTTGTCCATATAAAAAATTTTAATATTGAAAAATTATTTAGAAAAAAATTCGTTTGCCGTCTAATGGCATTTGATTAAATTAATTCATTTGTATATTTATTCATTAGCCAAGTTGTTAAAGATCCATTATGTTGATTGAGGTAATGAAATTAATCCAATTTAATTTTATTACACTTCATTCTTTTTGTTTTATGTTTTAGTATTTCTTATTCCTATCTTGATTATAAAATCGTTAAAACTTACTCCGCTACACCACCCTCCATATTAAGATCTACACCAGAATCTAGCAATTGCCCACTCTCGCTGTATTTTGTTCGTGCCATGTACATCATGAATTGATAACTTCCAAGATACATCAGGGCAGAAAATATTGTTAAAGTCTGCAGAAAAAGGTATAAAAAACATAAACACAAATAAGAACATATGAATTCACAGTAGAATAGGTTGCAAGAATTTTTTTTTTCACGTTACGTACAATCTCTAGAGCATTAAATTGGAAGAACACCATCATCATGGTGAGATAAATGGCAACAGCAGCAAAAACCATATTTCTATAAAAATTGAGAGTCGACACATTTTCTTCGACTATCTGTTTGGCCCCTTTGGTCGCAACCTTGCTGCTTTTCTTTTCTGCCTGTAGAGTTTGCAATTCAGAAACAAAATTGATTGAATCAATTATAAAATTATGTATCAAGTTTACTGTCTAGCCAAAAAGTTTTAATGCAAATTAAAAAAAAAATCAAGCTATTCATTCAGGTCCGTAATGCATGGCTGCCTGCACAAATTTCAAAACAATTCACTGTTTTGAATTCGAGATATTTTCTATAAAAGATTCTTCAGCTTTACATGCATTATTAATGGATGACACTTGAAAACTTCACAATTCTGGTAGTAACTTCGAAACTTTACTGGAAATTTTTTATTAGAAATTTCTGAAACACACGAAAAAGTGTGACAGGATTTTAAAAAATTAGAATTTTAAGGATTTACTTTGGAAGAAATTGACATAAAAAGTAAAAGTGCGGATTTTAAGAGACTTAGGAACTGTTGTTTTTTCTGAAACTCTAACTTTTCTATTGCTGTGAATAATAAAAACGAACGTTATCAAGACATACCGTGGTTAAAGTTTTTGATTTGATGGTAGTGAGACCTTAATATTCTATTTAAAGAAAATAAAGTTAACTTGAAAAATGAATTGTAGCAGCCATACGTTTCGAAAACTTTGAAGATGTAAATTTCCGAGTTTGCGGGTTATGTTTCTACATGTCAACAATCATTTTCAGTATATTTTTATTTATAAATAAAAGTACAAAAACTTACCGCCATCGTTGAAAATCTGGTATTTTAGATATATTTGTTTTTGTCCTCAATTTTTATTTTATCAATTTACAAATTTTTAAACATACAACTGTTCCCAAAGTTGTGTTCGAATTGGGATTATTATAATTTTCGTCATGGACTTTGCCGTCAGCTCTCGGCTCTCGCAGTGGCAATCACCTGAACCCTCATCGAACGACGTGTTCGACCAACTGTACGAAAACACGAAACTCATAAAACCACGAAGCTAACCTCACTAAAAACATAATCTCTATGATGAAAAATGAAAAAATTAACAATTTTTTACCTCTTTCCGAAACTATGGTCTCCCTTCAAGTTCCACGTCAGCATAATATCTTTTACTGTTGACTGTTGTTTGTTTATAACTAAATATTTCTGCTGTAAAACAGTTCTATCCCCTCCCTCGCCTCAGAAACTCAACATGATCTCTTCTCTGGAAGCCGAACCATTTAATCACCTTAGTTAATTTATATATCATGTTAAACCACGTTCATTCTGCGAGTCTTCAGAAACCGAAAAAACAATTTTTGAGAGTAAAAAGAAAATTCAAATTTTTACCGTGTTCTTCGTAATTTTTAATTTTCAAGCGGTAAAGACGCGACTACGTAAGTCGACACACACACACACACACACACTGAGATGAACATTTGAAAATTGGAAGAACATAATAAAACGGGTCATTAGAAGAGCAAGCGCGTGAATATTAGCACAAAAACAAATAAAATATCTGTTGGTATAAATAAATTGTAGGAACGAAATAATGCCAATTTTAGTAGCGATCTAAAAAGATCTGTCGCATTATTTCCTTATTTTCATTTCTGTTAGATTGCAGGTCGGACAATTACCTCGCAATAATTTGTATGACTTGAATTTTCAACTGAACTCGAATAAATTCGCGCTAAATTCGGACATTTCTCTTATATGGGAGTCTATTAGATTGGACGTGAGAATTGTACTTTGCTCCAATCATTGTCATATGTACGCGCATTGCATGATTCCACATTCAAGCGTAAAAGGATGAAAACATAAAAAGCAACGAATGCACGATATCCAATCGAAATGATGCTGCAGCACTCGTGTGAATACGAGCACGCATATTGCACGGTATCACACGAGGGTGGGAGAAAGAGGGAGGGCAAAATGAAAAAGCACGGGACACGCGTGGCGAGGGAGAGAGGGAGGGAAAAAGAGAGGACGACGACGTATACACACATAATCTTCTGCTGCAGCTTCGCACAAAATTTACATGTGTATATATACGCATACTGTAACAGCACCTTAAATATTTTATATATACGAATGCATACATCTTATGATTCATGGAATAGTTATGCGTTATGTCTCGGCAAACGCGACTCGAATTATACGAATATCATCATCGTCATGTAGTTACGAGCAACAAAAACTTGAAGCACGCACTTAATGAAACGTTGAATTGTACGATATCACTAAAATGTCACGAAACACCGCGGCATCATTGTTCAACCGATCAAATTCACATATTTCCATTTAATACGTTGATCCTCATCAATAATACATTTTATACAAATTCCTTTACGATTAAAAAAACATACGAAAAAAAATCTCGTTCACGCAAACAAAGTATTCCCGCGACTGTGCATGTCAATGACGAATTACGTATATTCTTACGGTCATTCAGGATAAAGTGATTCGTGATATCCAGGTAAATAGATCGTAATACTTCATCGATCATTAAAAATAATTGAAGAAATCAAATATTCTATATAAAAATCGTAATAAAAACAAAACAACGTGACTTTCATTGTCGTCATTTGTTTGGAGAAATACGAGACAAGCAAATGTTGACAGTGGCCATTGGTGGTGAGCTAGAAGAAAAGAGGAAATTGTCATTTTTTGTTAACTAAAAAGCCACAGTTTTTATATCTATTTCTTTGTGTTTTTATTTTTTTAGCCAGATTTCAACGTTGAATAATATGGAGGGTGAACAATTCTCACTCGTTTGGAATAGCTTTCCAACCAATTTGTCTTCCGGCTTGTACACGCTTCTCACGGATGAACATCTCGTTGATGTTACTCTTACCGCTGAAGGTCAAATTCTTAGAGCCCACAAGCTCATATTATCCGTCTGCAGTTCTTATTTTCGAGAACTCTTTGAGGTGAGTGCAGTACAATGGTCAATTTTTTCTCATGTTATGATTTCAACATTAGAGTGATTTACTTTGAAGCAAAATTCCTCTCCTAAAGTTTGAAAAATTGCTAATCTTTGGAAATATATTAATGAATTTGCTTTCGATGAGAAAAAACTGCTTTGTCTTATCAAGACATGATTGAAAATAATGCACAAGCTGTGCAGTTCAGTATTTCTGTTCGCAGATGTTTCAATGTCGCTGGGGTTGTATGGACCCCATTGGAGCTTTAATTTACTATGGTAAAGTGTAGACTTCCAAATGTAACGATAAATTTACTCCTAAAAACAATAGTTTCGTTCCATTGAAATTCATATATTCAGCTGCGCTCATCAAATCTGAAAAAATCTAGTCATTTTTTAGGCAATACGTGCATTAACAGGCAACATTGGTAATTATGAGATTATCGATAGGTTTTTGACAAATTGTTTTCAGGAAAATTGTTTAAAGAATGATTCGACGTTGATTTGTTGTTGTGTGCAACAAATTTGTTGACTTTCGACGATGCTTTTGTTTATTTTCCCATCTAGAATGTTGCTTTTGCCCTTTTCTTGCATATGGTGGTTGAGAAATTATTTGTTCAAAGATAATGTAGCTGGAAAAAAGTGTTAACTCATGAAAAAAACAAAAAAATTTGGTTGAATCTTAAATATTTATATATATATAGATAACAGTTTCGAAGTTAAATATGTGAACTTTTCTACTCACAAGAACACATGTAAAATGCTGCAATCTTTGGTTGTTAATATCAGAGAACGTTAAATCTTCTTGAAACTTTTTGTGTAGTTTCGTAACTTTCAGCTGATGTGTGCTCAAAATAAAAATAAGATTCTGTAAAAAGGCTATAGAAAAACTACTACCTTAAGGGATTTTTTTTCTTTTTATGCTCAATGTGAAAATACGTGACTTGAAGAAATAGTCTTAGTTGCATTTCAGAAATGCAAATTTCGATGAAGAAATTCATTGATCAGCTGACACTATTAGTTTTCTAAAAATCCGGAATGTTGATTTTTATTTTACAGGGAAACACTTGCAAGCATCCGATAGTGATATTGAAGGATGTGAATTACAGAGATTTGTCAGCAATGCTGCATTTCATGTATCAGGGAGAAGTGAACATAAAGCAGGAGGATATTTCCAGTTTTTTGAAGCTCGCCGAAACGCTACAAATAAAGGGTCTGACAACAGAAAAGAGTGGTGAATCTTTGATCTCTGATATAAATAAAAAAGAGAAAGATTCATTCAAAACAGAATTATGCGACGATATGGAGGAACAAAACATGGAAGAAACAGGATCACAGAGGTTGGAAGATTCCGTTGGCTCTCCTCATCGAGAAAAGTCTTCATCTGAGAGAACTGAAAAATCCTGTATAAAAGTCACATCCAGCAAAGCTCTGCAACAGTTAGAAACGGACTCAGACACAGAAAATATAATGCACTCAATAAACAAAATATTCCACGAAAATTATGAAGACAAACCGAATGAAATGGAGACGATGAACGAAGAACCACTGGATTACACTTCGGAAGTAAGATCGCAGATGGACAACACCGAAGAACCTTTGAACTACAGGTTGAACACATACAACCATCATTCCCAAGATTTTGGTTCGAGTTTGCCCTGTAGCCAGGATTGCGAGAGGGAAAGCTTAGGTAAGCCCAGCCGGAAGATGTCACTCGACTGGAAGATATTTTATTTTTCATTAAAATCTCAAAGTTTTACTTTCATTTGAAATCCACGTTTTTTTGTTTATTTTCGAAAAAAAAAATGTATACATGAATATATATATACGTTAGGAATCGAAAATCAGCCGAAAGAATCGAAGGATTCGAACTGTGAAGGATCGAGTTATTCGAGAGGGAAAAAAACAGTCAGAGGATTACCTGGCGGTTCTTTGCCGCTGGAAACAACGTTGAGGGTTGTCTCCGAGATTGGACCAACGTTACGAGTCGATAGAGGCAAAGTCGTTCGTATGTACTCGTGTCCATGGTGCTTAAGACATTTTACGCGGAAAGAAAATCTTAAATTACACGTACGTTACATTCACGGTCCCCTCGAAAGTCTCACGTGTAAGCTTTGTGGCAACAAGTACAAGAACAGTAACAGCTTACGCGTACACTCGTATCTTTATCATAATACACGACGTAGCAAACACGCAAAGCCACAAATCTTGGGTGGCAATGTCTGATAATGTTTTCCTTCCTTTTATTTGTTTCTTTCCCCTTTTTGTTTTGCCAAACAAAGCTTTATCGGCGTGTCTCGTGTTATTTGTTATGTTATTGAATCATACTTATAGGATTTAAATAAATATCGTTATTATTGGATAAAACGTTAAATTTCGTCGTTGTTATGAATTCCTTAGAATTTTTTTGTGCCAAGTTTTTTTTTCTTTTGTGAGCCTGCGAAAGTTCAAACAACTTTTTCGGTTGTTCCTCTTTGTTGTACCTAAATTCACATAAACGAGTTGACCGATGTTGACTTTTTCCAAAATTGTGAAATGAAATAAGAAAAATGTTTTACGTTGCTTTCAAACGATCTCTATTAGGTGTCTTTTTTAAAGGGTTATGTTTTCCAAATTGACAAGCTTCTTCTGTATGACTAGCTCAAAACTTTTATGATAAGATCGCAGAGAGATAAGGTTTCTTGATCTTCATCGTTGATATCGTACGTAAATGGTGATTGAGGATTGAATACAAAATCTCGCAATAATGTTAATTATTATTTTATTGGGACAATTACGCCAGTACACGACTCTATCGCGAATTCGCAAAGGGTCTTATTAAATAGGAATCGAATGGAAGAAAAAAAGAAATAAATCAATTAGTTTTCGGACTCGGTTTTGTCCTTGCTATCGCTATAATCGGATCCTCCAGCCCGTGACTTTTCTTCGGATTTCGATTCTTTATCCGCTCTTTTATCTCTGCTCGATTTTTTCTCGCTTCTGTCTCTGTCGCTTTTCTCGCTTCGTTCTTTGTCTCCGTCGCTTTTTTTTCCATTGCTGTCAGATTTGTCCTTGTCGCGCTTTTCCTTGTCCTTGCTCTTTTCCGAATATTTTGATTTAGAAGATCTAGATTTGGACTTTGATCTGGAGCGTCGCGTTTTCGATTTGGAGCGTTTACTACGCGATCTGGATCGACTTCTACGACGTGACGACGGTGACGATCTCTTCTTGCGGTCTTTCGATCGAGTTCTCGAGCGTCTCGATCTCGATCTTCGTGACCTTGACCTCGAACGATGTCGGCCTCGTGAACTACTTCGTCTTCTCGAAGCCGATTTTCTTCGGTGCTCTTTTGATCGTGAACGTTTTGATCTTGATCGTGATCTTCGACGATGACGAGAGCGTGATCTTCTGTGTCGAGACCTCGATCGCTTACGCGATCTCGAACGTCGACTGCGCCCTCGCGATCGCGAACGTGACTTACGACCCCGTGATCCGCTGCGACTTCTCTTGTCCTTTGACAACATACCGATCACCGGATCGATCGCTGCTGATATCAAATTATGAGCTTCTTTCACCCTCGACATCGCCTCCTCGATTTCTTTCTGCGCCGCTTCATTACTCTTCGCTTCCGGTTTCGCGATTGCCTGTGTCGAATGACACAATTTTATTGGCTTCTCTGCCAATAATTTACCGTTCAATTGCAATGCCGCAACCACGCTCGATTGTTCTGATAATTCCAGAAGCGCGTAATGCTCCGTGTCTGAATCACGAGTACATAATCTAAGATACTTAATCTCAACTCCGTTGCTCACAAAAAAATCTAACAGCTGCTCCACTGATACAGAAATGTCAAGATTTCCCACTACTAGAGTACGCCTTATTTCTTCGATTCTACGACTGTCCAAGTGACCTGGAAGATGAGGATATCCTGGTAATCCATTTGCGTCCAACTTCGGATCGATCGTCGCTATTACGTGATTCGGAGGTATTCCTTCTATCGCGTTCACCACGTTCGGAGGCAATTTTGGCTCCGATGGATACAGTCCTGTTGAACAAATAATCAATCGATTAGAAAATAATTGTAACAAACTCTTAGATCTATGAAAATTCTATTGAAGAACAAAGGCCGTTTTGCCCGATTTTTTGAGTGTTTTTTCAACTTCAAAGTTAGATTTACTGTATCTGTTTCATATTTAGATGAACGTAATTCAAATGCTATATGTAAGTAAATAAAGTCAGATATTTTCTATTTTTTCCAACATTATTGGAGCTTTTTCTATATTCAGTTTTTTTTTACCGAGGGCTTGAGGAACCAATTATATTTTTATGATTGAAATTCATTATAGTACGTACATGCGAATTAAAAAAAATTATGATTGTTCATAAAAAGCATTGAAGATACTGATAAGGTTGAAAAGTGTCTGATGCTGTTGACTTACATATATTATTTAAATTAGTTTCACGTTTGCTTTGTTGGAATGCAGCTGAACCTCTTTTTATCTTTCAGCAGAGCACAAAAATCGCATGCAGTATTTGGTCAAGATAATTAGATGAAAATTTAATCAATTTGTTCATCTAGATTGAATCAATAATGATCAAAGTAACAGGGCAGAAATGTAAATCTATTGTAGAAATTACAATTGAACATTACATTGGAAATTACATTTAAACCATAACATTTGAAGTTACGCTTCGATTGTTGTCAAAAGTTCTGTTTTCAGAGAACATTTTCAGGATACAATAAAATTGAAACAGTTTGACTTTTTTTTCTGAAATTTTGTACACATATTCACAGATTCTTTAAGAACACATAGAAATTTATTTGAGAAAAAGAAAACCTGATTAACAACGTTAAAGGGGCCTTTTCAAAAACGTGTTTTGAAAATTAGTAACTATGATAATTCAATAACCAGTTGAGGTGGAAGCTTAGAGCTAAATTTTTTTGAATTTATTAAAAAAATTTCTATCCCTTTTCAAACGAACAATAAACACGTGTACGAAGAAATTGCAAAAAAAGAAAAATACTCAAAACGGTTCTAGCTCATTGTATCCAGAGAATCTCCTCTAAAAACGGTGTCGAAAAACAATTTGGTTTTACTGGTACAGGTTGCAGCGAACAAGAGTTACAAAAAATATCATCAAATTTAATTGTTGAAAATGAAAAAACAAAAACATCTCTGAACTATTTAAAAAATGAAGATGATGACAGGCACAAAAGTTTTCCGTTCCAACGTTGCAGGTTTTGACAAAATAATTCTTAGCGAGAATAACGCGATCTTACCTGGTACGACGGTGCCGTTGTTTGTCAGTTCG
This sequence comes from Campoletis raptor, assembly GCA_948107755.1. Lineage (NCBI taxonomy): Eukaryota > Metazoa > Arthropoda > Insecta > Hymenoptera > Ichneumonidae > Campoletis > Campoletis raptor. The sequence continues at coordinate 18,980,960 of OX403622.1, forward strand.
AGTGCTCGTTGTTCGTCGGGAATATCGCCATTCTGATAAGGAATAACAATAAGAGCCCGGTCGATGAAAACCGTGTTGGTCATGTGTTGAGCAACGGCAACGCTACTGTGATCGTGAAATTTGATGTAGCATATTCGAGACTGTACAGGCACAGCAACGTCTCGAATAGTTGGATACAACCTGATGTCTTCGATTTTGCCCAAGTAACCAAAGAGCGTTTGCATTTGATCTTTGGTTGCTTGGGGGGCGATATTTGTAACTTGTACGACTTTCGTTGAACCAACCGCCATTTCGTTGGTGTTGCGTTTTTAATCGTATCACACACGAAATTTGTAGGTTAGTTTGTTTCCCGGTGCGAGGTAACACTGAAAATTTCACGAATACGAGACTACCGACGAGGAGTCTGTTAGGGCGACGCTCATCGTGTTGAAACGACGCTTACGCGTGTCCCTTCGAACAATGTATCACGTTCACTTTATATTTACTTTATTCGCGAATCACAGAAAGGACGCTACAGTTTTTTTCTCACTCGCGCCGTATTATCAGCGCTTTAAAGAAAACCCGCAGTCTCCGTGAGCGACACTTTGCCCCAACAAGCACAAAAAAATCACCGAGCGAGTTTCTAGTTTCGCCGGAAACTGCGCATACCGAGAGCGCAAAGTTTTGCCGCGTATGACCGCTAGACGGTGTGGACGGGTGGGCGCGGCAATTTCAAAAATTTCTATACAATGTTGGAATGAATGACACGTTTTTTTGCTCGACTTAGACGCATAAAATTAATTTATTCAAAGATATCACTAGACCCAGGCATCTCGTTGAAAAATTCAACCAATTCCTCGCGATCGTAGACAACCTTTTCCCCTAATTGCACGGATTCTCCAACAATACTCGAAAAATCTTGCGGAATGTAAATTTTGTCTTCACAACTAAGAAACTTGTCATCTTCAGGAATTGTTTGTAATTCAAACCATCTAGCAGCGACTGCTTTGTCGACGCATTTTCGAAAGACAAGACAATGGAGATGTCGCAATTTTTCATAAACTATTCTCATGAAACCCAGTCTGGACAAGACCAGTCTCCAGGATTTAATGATTTTAGCGTTTGTGCCAACGTGACAAGAATCAGGTGTCACAATGATTAATATTCCTCGTTCTTTCAACAATTTGTAAGCTTTTTTACAACATTCGAATCTCTGCTTAGGACAAGGAAAATATTCCAGAAGCAGAGAAAAGACTATGGCGTCAAACGACTCTTCTCCCAATGTTTCTATACTTCTCTTATCGCTTGAGAATATTGTCTCGGATGCTAATTGTACATTGAGAAAATCACATTGAATTACATTTGGAGTTGACGGCGCGATATCGATTGCAGTTACGCTGAACATTTCTTCCGTACCCAGCGGATTATAACAACTTCCTACATCCAACAATCCTATCTTTGTTCCGCTAATTGCTCTACTTTCATTCACAATGCACTCAACGTCTAAAAATTCGTTACGACTGACACTAAGTCCTACGTCATTGATTTTAGACCTAATATTTATTTCTCTCTGATCAAATTTGACTTTTCCTTCTTTGAAAAAATAATCATAACACCGTGACCTTATCCACTGGTTCCTACAGTGTGTTGCTGCTCCTTCCTGCTTTTCCATAATTTGTTCGTTCTGCTTCCAGTGATTGGTCGCTAATTCCCTCATCGTTGTCGCGTAATTCTGTAATTTTCAAATCAACCCTCATTGAGTTGCCCATTTTTCGGATTTCATCACGAGATCTAACCTTAAGGACCTCCGTACGCGCTAGATGCCTCTCCCATGCCTCCATCGGTCCGTAAATACGAGACTCTTTTCGCAATTGATTGTGCGTCGATTTGATAAAATTCGCCAATTTCTTGTGATCTTCGCTTGCCATTTCGTTTATTATAAATTAACGAAAAAAAATAAAAACGAAAGTTTGACGAAAAGGATAAGCAGCCTGATGTTCCGGTGCGTTTGTTTACTTTGGGAAGAATAACATTGCGCTGTCTTCAGTGACATAACGGAAGTGCGTTTCCAGAGTTCAGAGATTTCCCGTCTCGGTCGCCAAGTTAACGACAACTACGAGAGTCAGACAAGAAATCATATATTGCAAATATTTTGTTAATAACATTCGAAACAAACATATTATTTAAATTCTAAATTCATTTTATTCGTATTTATGAATTTATTTCGATTTGGTGTAGGTTTTTAAAAAGTTTTCGAAATAACAAAAGTCGTCGTTTGAACACCACATTTCCTACTCTCATACATGGTGAGTTTCTTTCCTCTCGCCGCTCTTTGGACGCACGAGGTGAGGAAATAAGATTTTTATTTGAAACGATATAGTTGCTCAAACATATTAAAATAATCGAAAATAATTTGTGTCTATAATTATTGCTTTTTTTTCTTTTAACAACTAGTTGAATTTATTTTATTTGCAAATACCGATATTGATGATGAAAAGCACATGTGTCAATCTTTCGCAGTGCACTGCGCGTTCGATGCGTTTTGTTCGTTTTAACGTTGTTTGGGGTTAAATGAGGTGTTATTATTATTCAAATATTGATTGCAACCATGCTTTTATTCCGCTTTGCAACAAAATATCATCTACATAGAGCAGCAACGGTTTTATTTAGTCAAGAAATTTTCTAACCTTACATTTGTACAGCTCGAAGGCAACATTATTACAGTTCGAGGGCCGAAAACTGAAACTTTCTTCATTTCAGGTCATTCATCATGTCGTCCCACCTGAATTGGATGATTATTCGCAACAACAATGCTTTTCTTCTCAAGAAGAGAAACATCAGCAAACCTTTCTCAACGGTAAGTCCAACACAGTGTGAAATACTTATGCAAAGATGTACGTTTTGTTGGAACAAGCACCCCAGTAATGTAAAAAAGATTAGCAATCAGATTTATTTCGATTTCTCTAAAAATTTCAGGAACCAAACAATCTGACCAACCTTAGTAGTTACCGTTACTCCGGAATTATACACCGCAAAAGCGTTGGTGTTGTAGATACTCCAGACAAGAAAGGTTTCACGGTTGTCTACAAGAAGCCAAAGGCGGCGCTTAAGCCTGCCAAGGCCACGGTCAGGCGCACCATGAAAGCCGGAGCCCGCAGATCTCTTTACAAGCTGAAGACTCTCCTTGTTGCTAACAAATACCGTCGGGATCTCACCAAGGTTCGATCAAATGCCATTATTTTTGTTACTTGGAACTTATCAATTAAAAACTACAAATTCTAACAAGATGAGATCCCAATATGTTCCAAACGCTACAATCATTTCATTCTCCTATCGACAGGTTGCGTTGCGTCGTGCCAGTGCTGTTCTACAATCACAAAAGCCTTTGCCAGCCAAGAAGACTCGTGCTCCGAAAAAGGCCGATTAATTCATGGATTCCATCAATAAAATATTTAATAAATATTCTAAAATTTACCGCTTACCATAAAACACAGATGATTGAATCATATTTATCAAACTTCAGTAACTGAAACATTCAAAGTTAAAAGCGTCAAACACAAAGGCTACACTGGGTCCAGACAATCGAAATATCTACGCTGTCGCCAAATTGAAAATAATGAATTTTAAGGCTTAAAAAAATTGGTGTATTATTTTAGAGTGTTCTTGAATAATGCAAATTCGGAAAACTTGGCTAAAATATTCAGAAGTTTGTCTGGGGCATTCTGGTTTTTGGACTCAAAGTATATTTTGAATGTAACAAATATGAGAATTAATTTTCATCTATGTTCTGTGGTAATGTCGTAACTGTTCTTCAATCATTTTATACAAACCTGCTTCGATCCATTATTGATAATTATTTTATGGTGTTCAAAAAATCCAGGTGAGCTTAATCCGATCGGTTATTATGTCTCTCAACATAATTATCCACATAAGTTCTTTTATTTTTTTTCAGACATTTTATTCATTCGGAAATTCAAGTTAACTACATTTTCGTCCTCATCAATGAAAGTAAGTTTTTGTTAACATTTTTGAATAGTTTTGTTGTGAGAAATTATGATGAAATATGCATCCACCAAGATCTATGAATGCCGTGATTATTTATAGTATTTGCTAACTGAATATGTAAAAAAAATCCTTACATTAAAATACGTTTAAAGAATCGCGCGATAACACTTTTTTTTTGTTATGTTTTCAGGGGCTCGATAAGGAAGAGAGAGTGCATCAGAAATAAGGTGAGCTGGTAGTTTATTTTGTATTCATTAAACTCGTAAATGGTAGATCAATTTTTTCATTAACACGAAAAAAATTTTATGATGAAATATGCAACCACCAAGATCTATGAACGCCGTGATTATTCATAGTATTTGCTAACTGACCGTAAAAAAATAAAAAAAAAGGATACACGTTTGTTCTACACATCGTCCTCTACAAATATTATTTTTATTTTTGTTTCAGAACTTTGCTAAAAACTGAGGTCGAATTGCCGAGCTAAGATATCAGGTGAGCTTGCACTTGACTTTTATTTAATTGAATAGTACATAACATATTTATATAATTAATGAATCAAACTGATCATTGTGATGAAATATGCAACCACCAAGATCGATGAACGCCGTGATTATTCATAGTATTTGCTAACTGACATCAATCAATGATTCTCTTAGTAATTACTTCTATTCAATCCAATGTTTAACGCCGTACTTTTTCTTCCTATTGCAGATTCCATCAACCACATTTCTGGATGATTGATTGTTGAAGGCAGTTGACATTAAGAAAATATTAGGTAAGAAAATTTGCAGTGTATGGTTTTTTTTTTTTTTTAGTATATTTTTCATGATGAAATATGCAACCACCAAGATCTATGAGTGCCATGATTATTTATAGTATTTGCTAACTGACCTTAAACTAAATACTGTAAAACGTACAGCTTGTTAGAAAATATGAAACTAATTCAATTTCTTTTCTTATTTCAGCCAAGATTTTTCGATCAGACGACAAACTGCGCAGACGTTTGTTCCGTTTCACTCCCAAAGAGCCAACTTTACATTCAAAAGGTAAGAATATTATTATTAATAGGTATTGTTTCTGCGAAAAATGATACAACGTTAAAAAATTGAAATTCAATTAATCCTGTAAGAAATATTAAATATCCAACTATTTAATGATATTTCGAAAAAACACTTATGATGATATAGCAACCACCAAGATCTCTGAATGTCGTGATTAGCATATTTGCTACTCTGATTTTTGAAAAAGAAAATTTGAACATCAACGTTTAAAAATATCAATAATTTAATATTTAATTGTTTCTTTTTCAGAGTCGCGATTTTTTGCTTGCCTGGCAGTTTCAAACTCGAAGAGAGTTCTTTTATAACGGTAAGCAAAATTGTTTTTCTATCGAACTCGTTATTTTTTAAGAAATGAAATTTTTCCCTTATGTAACGAACAATTATGATGATAATTGATAAATTCAATTAATCCTGTAAGAAATATTAAATATCCAACTATTTAATGATATTTCGAAAAAACACTTATGATGATATAGCAACCACCAAGATCTCTGAATGTCGTGATTAACATATTTGCTACTCTGATTAAACAAAAAAAAAAAATTCTAATCGTAATGATTCAAAAAATTTCGCTAATTTCATATGTATTTCATTGTTCTTTTTTCAGAGTCGTTGTTTTGCTTGCTTGACAGTTGGATGACGGAAAAGAATTCTTCTAGAAAGGGAAGAAATGTCGTATCATTTCTATTCAATTTGTTTATATAATACAACGATTTACGTAACCATAAAGATCTGGGAATCCATACTCGATACTCGATATTTTTCAACACAAAATATGTGATGAATGGTTTTATATTAGTTGATGGGTCGTTGACTCCGATATAGGAAAAATCAACAGTAAACAAAAAAAAATATTTATATGTAAACTGTATCGAACTCTGGCATTTAATAAACACATTTATTTTAATCGTTGTTCACTTTTTTACTAACGCACGCTAGTTACAAATCAAGACGAGGAAACACAAAGACAGAAGGAAAAAACAGTAAACCTATGACGGAAAGTTTTACGAGCTCGTCCGCCAAGTTTTGTTGTTTTTTTTTTCGCCTCGAGGTCATCCAGCGAAGAAGGTCAATGGTATAATAGTCCCAACGCTTGGTCTCGTCAAACTCGTACCTGTTGGAGGCCAACAAATCTTCGTGATTCATCACCTGGTCGACTTTTTTTTCCTCTTTATTTTCGAACTACAGTAGCTCACTTATGGAAAACCAGTCTCTCGAAATACTTCGGTTTATTTTATTCGAACTAACTCCAAGCAGGTTGGAATGATCGGGGATTCCCAAAATCAAATATTTTCCTTTTTCTGCGACCTCCTCGTTTTCGGGCTTTGCCCCGAAATAAGGAAGACGCTTTGGCAATTTGAAACGAGTTCTTCACAAAATCTAGAGCTTAGTATTATTATTGTTATTATTATTTATAGTGTTACTTAATTATCGCGATTTCTCAAAAAATTATTAGACTTGTGTAACCTCTAAAGTTCATGAATAAAATTCACTTTGTTTTTTAAGCCTTTCGTAAGTAATGGAATAAAAAAACTGGCCGTTCCTACGTCATAGGCTTTTTGCCCGGCTGAAAGAAAAACAAAATGCATTTATCAATCATCATTGTACGCGAAACAAAAGTCACAATAGTCAAAACTAACAAAGGCAATTTTAACCACATCAGTCTTTTTTCCTCAAAGCAATAGGTTCAAAAAACAAACATAAGGAAAGTGAATCTGAATAAGTTACGACAAAATAGTGTGTTAACAAAATGACTCATAATTGTCAGATGTAGTAAATTTGGTATAAGGAAGAGTGATTTTTTTCTCGAAAGGTTCGAGCAATTTCTGAATTGTTTTTCTGTCACTATTGCCACAGAGTCTCATTAGCATAAAGGACTACGCAAGTTGGTCACAAGAATTTACATTACGTATTACTCTCGTGTGGACTTGGGTGTGTCGAATGAACCTGTTATATATGATGCACGAGCATCAATCTACCTACACAAATTCGTGAATAATTTCAATCTTTTATTTACAATTCGTTCAACCACCGAATTCATTATAATGATTATAAAGACGAGAAAATAAAATATTATTCAATACACTGTACTTTTTTGCTGTCTTTTCTTTCGTACTAGACACGCGGTCCAATCTCAGCGTCATTGGAAAGAAAAAATCAGACAGATTTCAGAAGAATTGATCAAGAACAATAATACACAATGAAATGACAAAGACGTCACAATATCGTGAAATTTTGGTTGGAATTTGGATTGTCATTGACTGCAAATTCTTCCTGTACATTCAACATTATGAATTGACTCTTAATATATTTTTTTTCTAACCTTTCAGGCTTTATTGAAAATATTAATTCTATTTTTGGGCCTACTGAGGCTTTCTCATTTGTTGTTACGGTGACATTGGACGATACAATTTTTTTTACATCACCCAAAAGGCAGCGAACATGATAAGAAGGCAGAAATGATGAGTGTTTGGCTGTGAATTCTGAAAAATTGTTGGTATTATTTAGACCTAAAATTTCGAAATGACTGAGGAATCTCATCGTTTGTTTTTCTCGGGGTTGCGAATGGAAAAATACTTAAACAAACATGAAAGTCGAGAGCAAAAAAGACAAAGTGAATAATGTATTGCTGCTTCTTTCACGCGTGTACGAATCCTCAGAAATCTCATCTCATTAGTATTCCGAAATATTAGTACAAATAATGACGCGTGTAAGCTACGGTCAAACTCACGAATATACATACAAAGCGATTTAAATATATTTATATGTGTACGTACGTGCGATCGTAAAACTCGAGTGTAGGACCACGAGTGAGAGAGTTCGGCGAATTAGGATCCCTCTGGACATCTGTTGGGTATAAAGAGCCAGATCTCGAAGCCTCCCAGCATCAGTTTCTTAACTTCGCAGTCACCTTACACACCAAACATGAAGGTAAAACATCGAAAAAGACGTCGAGAATAAATACAACGATAAATTTCTTTACTTTTGCACTTTCACGGTTCACCGTCATTTTTAAACATTGCTTATTCAGAATTTTGTATCGAAATTTTTTATTTTCACGGGTTCAATTATAATGAACGGTTCGTGATATCTGTTTTGTTTCTTTTACGATTTTGATTTTTTCAATCCAGGTAGCAGTTGTTTTTCTTGCCATTGCGGCGTGTGTTGTTGCTGGAGCTACTTACACGACAAAGTACGACAATGTCGACGTCGAACAAATCCTCAGAAATGATCGTCTCCTTAATAATTATGTCAATTGTCTTCTTGATAGTGGAAGATGTACTCCCGATGGAAAAGAGTTGAAGAGTGAGTCTTCAGCCTGCAATTAAAAAATATATTTTTTTGTATTTCGTTGAAAAAAAAAGTCTGCATAATTTTTATGTCCCAATAGTTTGCAGTAACGTGAATGTTTCTTTTTTTTCGTAATTTTACAGAATCTTTGCCCGATGCTCTAGCCACCGGTTGTGCCCAATGTAGCGAAAAACAGAAGGCCGGTAGCGAGACGGTCATCCGGTTTCTAGTAAACGAGGTACGTTCACCTTTCCTTATTTTTAAGGGGTTAAAAAAAGATAGAAAATGAAATTTAAAAAAACGACAACAAACGACCGTCTGTACGAGTAACTTCAGACTCTCGAGTTATGTGATTCGTTCCAATTCAAACTATATTTACACATGCATTCTCTCCCTATTACATAGCGAGTATACGTTGCAAATATTCTTCCCAACTTGCATTTCAACTTTCACGATTTATAGCAACGTTGCTTATCCTTTTACTGCAATGGGAATATCTGGAACGTTCGGAAAAGCATTTTTATGCAACAGCGTTTTTTCTTATTTTCACTTATTTTTTAAAGTTGTTACGAATGATGGAACAATGTAAAATATTGAACGTTGTAACCTGGTTATTTTTTGCATGAGCTGGCATTTATTTTTCATGCAAATATTTCAATAAAATCGCAATTCAGCAACTTCGTTATTTTTTATCATTTTCATATACAAATATAAATGTTATATTTACAGAAAATAAGTTTAGAGTTTAATTGTTTTCTTGTCAAAAAAATTGAGATCCTCGGTAAAATTATAAGCAAATAATTTTTTCTTATTCTGTATTTTAATTCGTTTGTTATTGTTGTTGTTGTTGTTTTTTTTTTTAATAGCGTCCCGCAATTTGGGCCAAACTCGCCACGAAATACGATCCCAACAACGAGTTCAAGAGCAAGTTCCAAAACGAGGCTGCCAAACGCGGAATCACCGTTTAAGATAAAAAAAAAAAACAGTTCAACGGATTTCAAAGTGATTGAAAACATTTCCTAATTTTTATAGTAACGATTCTCATTAGGACTACATTTTTTTTAAATAATCTGTTCAGTCAACGTTACATCTCGTGTGTTTATTTTTTATTGTTACCCATTTTTTCAATGCCACTGTAAATGTATTTCAAATAAAACATTTATTAATTATATTGTATCACACGTGTATCAATTCTTTTCGAGAATTTTCACGAGTATAGTGCGAAAGAATCTCTGCTTTCGAATTGTGGAACAAGGGGAGTGGGATTTGTAAAACTGGTTGAGAAGGTGTGGCTCGAGGGCACCATTCGAACTGTTCTGTGTATCTGCGATTTCGAGAAATGTTTTATTTATTGTGTATTGAGCTTATTACGAATTTATCGAGAAACCATACCATTTCGTATAAAAAAACTCAAAAGAAACAGAATTTTTTGGTTCTTTTTTTCTTAGTACAATGAAATCAAACATTAAAATTTTGCTATTCCAAAGTTAAAGTCCAAGAAAACATATTTTTCCACGCAAATTTATAAATTTAGTTAGAAGTTGGAGAAAAAAAAGTTGTTTGAAACATTTTTCTACAGAACATTAAAAATTTTCGAATAGACATTCAGATTAAGAAAATACGTGCAATATTTTGAAAGGCTCTACCGACTCGTATTCGAGACATTAGCGATCGAAGTTTGCACAGTCTTACACGCGTCCTTATGGGAAGCAGTAGGAAAAATACACATTTCACAGAGTAACTCCTAAACTTTTCTACAGATTTTTTCTTTCTTTTTCTCCGTTACGAAAGAACGTATGACGAAGGTTGTCTAAAAAAAATCAACAATTTTGACCGTTAAGTATGGACGATGCAGCGACATGAAGTTTCTATGTTTTTACATTCCAAGATAATATAAAAATTAAATTTATAATATTATTCCTTAAGTTAGATGCAAGTTTTTAAAAATGCGCGAGACTACTACCTTAACGCCAAACTATAAGTTGCAGCAATGTTTGAATATATAAGTAATAAATGATGAAAGAAAAAAAAACAAGTCTAATGAGTGAAACGCAATACAGTTGATGGTGTAAAAACCTAGGTGCAAAATGTTCATTAAAACCTGTCAAGTTTTAATTATTTTTACTTTGCATAGATAAAAAAAAGTATTATATTGTACCCCTGTTGTGCAGTATTTAATATCTTATCGACAGTGACGCAAAATTAATACCAATGAATTAATTTGCATAGTTGAATAATATTTTTACCGCTAACCGATAGTGTTAACACTTGTAAATTAATTTACCAACATTCGGCACATATTTATATCGGGCACAAGATAAATGGAGCAGCGTCAATTTCGATGTTTCTAGATACTCTTCATAGCTGTCGGCAAGTTGTCGACTATCTTTCGAGGTCGGTGAATGGGTGAGAGGTGGGGTCGGCTTGGTACTGCAAAGTCGCAGTTGCGAGACTATCATCCCAACAGTCCTGGCAGCTGTTAGTACGATCTGTGGAATATTACAAAAAAAAAACACCATTGAAACTTTGGGAATAAAAGTACGTGACGATAATATTAAATAATAACATTTTCATCAAAACAAAATTTTAAACATTCGACAATTGATTGAAAAAATTAAATAAATAATAATATTTAAAAAAAAAAACAGATCTTCATAACATGCTTGACAAAAGGAATATAAAATTATTATCATTACATCAAAATCACGCATTGGCTGATCGATTTTCATCTGTTTTTTTTTGTTTCAGCATAGAAGCCATTTTTTTCCAACCGTTCAAACTGAAAATATTTGTTAGTTCAGTAGTGAAGATGTTTCTTGACTTTTTTTTTACCGGCTTTTCCTTTTTTTTAAGGCCATTTCAACTGTTCATCGCGCAAGTGAGTCCTTTTATCGGTTTCAATAATGGTTGATGTGTTGTCGGGCAAAGTTTTCGTTGTGATAACCGGAGCAAGTCGTGGCATAGGCGCTGAGATAGCTCAACAATTCTCACGATTATTGGCCCAAGGATCTCGTATTCTTCTGTTGGCGCGAGACATTGAAAAATTGAAAAAAAATGCTGAAAATATGCCGAAACACGTAACTATTGATTGCGAAAGCGTTGATCTCGGGGCTGCCTCCAAGGACGAACTGAGAGGTAAAAATTTCTTTTTTTATTTATTTAACCATTGTTATATTTTTTGTCAAATTTTTTTAAATATATTAACCAGGAGTTCATTTATACTGTACAATTTATAAAATATACAAAAATAAACAACGTAATTTCCAATGTTAAAATTACACTTTTTTGTTCGATCAATTATTTTACCTGATTTTATGTTTTTTTCGTGGGTACAGGAATTCTTGAAAAATCTTTGGGATCTGGAGGTGTGAAAAATTATGATAGAGCAGTGATAGTTCACAATGCCGGGACGATCGGTGATATTTCGAAAAGAACGATAGACATGGACGACATCGATGAATGGCGAAAGTACTGTGATCTCAATTTATTCTCGCCAATAATATTAAATAGTATATTTATGAAAATATTTACGGAGGAGAGCAAAGTTGGAAGGTTGGTGATAAATGTCACGTCACTTTGTGCTATCGAGCCTATGAAATCGTCAGCATTTTACAATACTGGAAAAGCAGCCAGAGAAATGTTCTTCAAGGTAACCATTAATAATAATAAGAATAAAATAATTATTATAATATAATAAAACCGTCTCAATATAGAATAATGAACTCTAGAACTTGTGTTCTATTTAGCGACAAATTAGATTTTAGCATTGACCAAAAACTTGATTGAAAAACTTAAGAATTGAGAAAATCACATAAAACCTTATTTTCTGGATATTTATTTGGCGTCGAAATCGATCCTGGTCACCGATTCCAGGCTTAAGGTGATCTATCAGTTGCGTGAGTGCGAGAGAGAATACTAAAAAGCAAATGCACATTTTTCTCTACGACTACGACTTTTGCCTACGACTGATAGATCACCTTAAGAGTTTTTTTTATTTATTTTTTTTATTTTTTTTACCATTTCCTGGATTAATTGGATAAAAGTTGGAGGTAAAAATAAGAAATGACGTGAAAAAATATCGACTCACATATAAATGAGTGGTCGCATTTTTATTCCTTATTCGATTCTGATTCAATGAAATTTCATTTTGCAGACTTTTGCCGCGGAGTTTCCTGCGGTCAACGTACTGAATTGGTCACCTGGTCCAGTGGATACCGATATGTTTGACACACTAACAAAAGAATCCGGTGATCTTCAATTACGTGCAAAATTTAACGAACTACGAGACAACAAGGAAATATTGACGACCGAGCAATCGACGAACCGATTGATATTGGTTTTGAAGCATCAGAATTACAAGTCTGGTGACCACGTCGATTACTACGATCAATTGTAATGTACCTTGTTATAATTTTTTGCATCTTCCAAAATCCTGTAGGATTTTTCGTTATTTTCCTTTATAAATTGCATGCTATGGTCCAGTCGATACCGATATGCTTGACAGACTCTCATGAACGAATCTAATGGTGCTGAATAACATGCGAAATTCCACGGAATGCGAGATAACAGGGCAATGTATTTACGACCAGATTCAATTGATGTGATTTCGAGGGACCAAAAGTAGAAATTCGCTGAGCAAACATCCACCATTACGATTTGTAGTTTTGTTGTCCGAGATTTCTCTCGGAATATTCATTCGAATCTCATCGTTTGAGAAAGTTATCGAGTTGATGCTGTGTAAAAATAATTCATTCCAGTTCTCGTTCTGAGAACGTTACACGTGTATAAAAAATAGAGCATATGAACGAATTAGCTTGTTGACATTTTTTCCAAACCCTCAATAATCCAAGATTTCCAAATTCGTATGTAAAAGAGAAACCTTAATATCTTTCAGTCTAAATTTTCGATGATTCGAGTGTCCACCTCTTCTTTGGTATTTTCGTGAGAATTCTTATTTATCCTCCATCCTATTATTATTATGAGTATGATTATTAAAGCGTAAAATCCAGCGGAGAGGAGGAAAACTGGAGACGGGTAAATCGGTGGCATGTAGTGGGCGTAAATCATGGTGTAGAAAGGACCTGATGCCAACGCGATCATTGCTTCCATCGAAGTTTCGAAAGAGAATACTTTGCCTGTGACAGGAAGTAAAAAAAAAAAATTGTTAGCATTTTTGAAAACTTCTTCAACTAGTCTTCTATCATACTTTATGGAAGCAAGTTTATTCTTAGGTGTGAAAAATGTAGAACAAATGTAGTCGATCTTGAATAATAATTATTTTTTGCACTCACCATACGGTGTTTGGAGCGATAAGGTTAAATCAATGAATAATTCTTTTTATCAGCTTATCTTACTCGTTTCCACGCTTAATAGTTTCATTTGAATAAATATCACAAAGAACGTGATGCCAGCAAATGAGGATTGACTGCAGACTTCTTTTTTTTCAGTAAAAATATTATTCTAATTGCTCTAAGAAATGGCACGCTTTTTCATCACATATTCGATTTCGAAAAATTTGCACTTAACTGGGCAAAACTGAAGTAGTCGAACAATTTAAGGTGTTTTGAACCGCAATTAGAAACGTTACGAAACAGAACTTTTTTTCACAAACTTATCTTACAATTAACTTCCGCTTCACTTTTCTTTTTTTTTGTAATCGACGTTAAACTGACCTGTGTCCGTAGATGGTACAGATTTTGATAGAACAGCTCTCAAAACTGGTCCACAGAGTCCACTGAACATAGCGAGACCGGTGGAGAGATAAAAATGCCAAGATTTTGTTGTAAATGATCTGGTAATCGCACCAGCCAACAAGGATGTTACTGCGATTATAGCAATCAGCATTTCTGCCATACCTGCAATGATAATGTCTTTATTGTTAGTATTCATTATAAAACAAAAATTAAGCGAGTTTAAAAAATTTTAGGCATTTTTTTGTTTTTGATTCTCGTAATTCAATAAATATTGACCATTTCAAGATAGAACCTAAGAACCTTGAATCAATTTCAAGCTGTTCGAGTTTTGCTTCTGAAATATTTATTGATTCTCTAAGAGCACGTACAAAGTTTTTCAAAGAAAAGAAAAAAATGGTAAACAATCTGAGACAGATGTTTTCGAAAATATTTTATTTTTTGAATTAGCAACTGTGATACGTCGAAAAATAATTAAAATTTAGCATGTTACCATAGTGTGGCGAGACTATTACGTTAAGAATATGTGTTTTTTTTTCGGATGCCTAAAACTCAGGGAAACCTGGCCCCAAATCAAGCGTTTTTCCCGTGACCAGTTTTCCCAAAGCAGGCAAAATTATAAGATAAAGTGTTCTAATTCTTTTCCAACATTTGTATGTGCTTCCAAACGAACAAAGAAAACCTCCGCTTCCGAAAATGCGATTTTAGTTAACAACATAGCTGAAACTTTTAAATAAATTTCTGTTGAAATATCGATCAGGTAACTTTTAAAAATGTAAACATTTATTTTATTATTATTGGATAATGATATCAACAAAAAGCTCACTTTTGTTAATAAAAAATTTGAAGACTTGAGCTCCAACCAATGCACCGAAAACCGTGAGAAGAACAACCATCGCTTGATAAAAATAATATTGGTCGATTCCCCCAACCAAGTCTCGCGGTCGTAAACAAATATGCAATGCTCAGTTCACCCTCACCAACGAGCATTATAATCGAAAGACTGAAGATGCAACTCCATATAATGACACGATCAGTGTTCTCGCGTTTTTTTACGCAAGTCTTTATCATGTCATTGAATAACGATAAATCAAAGAGACTGCACAAACTTTTCTGAAAAATTAAGAAAAAAACAGTCACGCGACAACGTGCTTTCATGAAATCTTTCTCTCCATCAAAAAAATTTGTTATTTTTTTACATTTAATGATACTTACTCGTTCGCCACTTGGAACCACGGTTTCCGGAACAAAAATCAATACGTAAAACATTGAGATTGCTCCACCTGCAGAAGCTATTGCAAAAATACCCACATAGCCGAATTTTTTGTAAATTGCTGGCCCGGCAAAACTTCCCAAAAATTGTCCAGCCGGTATAACAGACTGCTGCCAAGTCATGTGCCAAGCTCGATCACGTTCGGATGTTATATCCGTTATGTAGCAATAAGTGGCAAGAATGAGGCTGCTGTATCCGCCAACGAGAGCAGGAGGAACAGATGCAATGAGATACCACCAGGGATTTAATTCCATCGAACTGAGAACCGACCACAAGAAGAAACTGACCGCTGAACCTGCAACAATTTTACACACTGTCAGAAAATTCTATCGACTTAAAAACCAAAATTTATATCAACAAACAATGAAACTGTCGACTGATGTGTGTAATTCTGTAACTTTTCAATTTGCATGAAATTTTTCTAGAAATTGTTTATTTGAAATTTTGAGGCAGGTATCACAAAAAATAAAATACCTGAATAACTCGCAAGCAAAATTGGTTTCCTTCCATATTTATCACTCCAGGGCCCCAAAAAGAATGAAAGAATTGCTGGTATCAATCCATCGATGAAAGATTTGTTCATTACTATGTAACTAACATAAGGTTGAATTTTTCCCTGCAAATTCATCGCTTCCGAGCTCGAACTGTTCGAATGCAGGATGTTACAATCCTCTTTTTCTATACCCATGATTGCTTGACAGCTTCGAAAAACCATGAGGTCCGAAGTAACGGCACCTGAAAAATCAAGCAAATAAAATAATTGAAAACAAGATTATTTCAAACTAAATTAAAAATTCAAATTGTCAAAATTCCAATCGCTAAAAATATAACATTTGTCGCCATTATTTTCACAAAAAATTAATCTTTTTTTTTTTTTAAATTAAAATCGTAGATAATGATTAATTGGAAAATAATTATATTAAAATATATTTTTTTTTCAATTTATTTGACCGAGAAGTTCATGAAATATTATCCTACCTATGATTGCTTGTCCAAAAAAGTATAACATAACCGGTGGCTCAACAAGAGCATAACTGCGCCATCCTTTGAAAGCTGTTTTCCCACTGTACTCCATTTTTTATTTATTCGCACAATCCTTGCGTTAAAAACTATTTGAAAATAAGATCAAAAAAATTCTTCAATAAAGTATTGGTATTTCGTTACTAAAATATAATATAAAAATAGTATTTCGAAAAATCGATGTTAACTTATTTTGCAAATAAAACATTTTTCAATATTGTGAAATATTTCACCTATTCATAATAACTTTTCACTATTTTCAAGAGTTTCCCAGACTACGCAAGACCTCGCTCTTGCGTAGTCAAATACCGAATGCGCCAGGGACAGCAGTGATTTCTCGACGTACTCGTATACACTTCTTTTTTGTTTTGTTTTGAAAACTTATCGATCTCGTAAGCGGAGAGTTTTTATAAGAGGCATTTAAGATCCGATAGCTGAGACATTTTTATCGATTCTTAATTCTGAGAAATAGATTACTCGTGTAAACGATTTTTATAGGAATAGGATTGACTTACCAAAATACATGTTGTGCCCTTACGATTATCTCAATCATTATTCGAGTGATAAATAATAATACTTCTTCTCAACAAAACACCATAATAAATTTACAACGGTATTGTTTTAGTTTCGATATCAATGTGGATAGTGTTTGAGAAAAATAAAATAAACAGTTTTCCCACAAAAGTGATCATTTTCGAGAGAACATTTTTAATGTAGTAAAGACTGAAATACAAACTCTTCCATCACTCGAATTATAACGATGTAAATATTATGCTTTGCAAACTTTTGTGTTTAAGATGTAAATATTTACAATTTTCAGCAATATATAAATTGTACGTTTTCTTCCTCTTAAAAGTTGTTAATATCACAGATGATAAGTTTTATTGAGCTTTCTAATAAATCTAACGTTATTCAATAGACCTTCGATATAATGTTTTTTGTCCTATGACTTTCTTCCAGCTCCGCTGGGTTGGTACGTAGAAAATGGCGATTTATCAATAACTTATCAGGCAACTCGGCGATTATCAAAACTGCATCGTACCTACAGCGTTTGCTTGTAGATAAGTACAGTTCCACAAGTTATGAACGCATCGAGCGTTCTGTTATATTTTAAACAATGTACAGTGTCGTACGAAACGAGACGAACAGAATAACTTTTTCTACTGATCCGAAAAACCGATTTCTCAAAAGTTTTTGCAATTTTAAAATACCAAGTAAGTAGTTTCTGGCTAATTCTCTTAGCTTTCGAATGAGACTCGTTGCATTTAAACGGGATGATCGAGCAAATTTTTGAAGCAGTCAACAAAAATCGTCGTCTTCCACTTGGTTTGAACGACATTGTATATCATTCGATTATAATCATTATATATTATGAAAATATATTATTATATACGCGTATTAATATTACTCTATGCTAATTTGCAGCGTTTGAGAAAAAGATAGAAAATGCGTATAGTTTGTTATATTTTTCCCAAGCACCACAGATATATATTTTCATACTAAGGGCTCACGTACATCTAGAGGTACCAAAAATGAGATCAATTTGAATCATTTCTTAAACACAAAAAACTTGTATTCATTGAAACAGTTTTTTGTTTTTTTGGAAGCCGAATTGTTGTAAATAGAAAATTTCATTAAGAAACAAAAATTGTATTTGCAAAAAGCTATTTGCAGTAACCATTCGTAAAGTTTACAGAAGAAACTAGTCTTTGGCGAGGCCGAACTGCTATTTATCAATTTTTGTACAAAATGACGTAAGCGTAACGTCAGCATTTTTCTTAACTTTATTTTGTGCTTGTAAGAGAAACCGCGATATATGAATAAAGAAAAAGCTCGACAAAGGCTTCATTAATGTGCAAAGATCATCTGTACCAAATTTCATCCAAATTAATTGATTGGTTCTTGAGATGTGACTGTTATTTTCAAAAATACGATTTTAAAATAAAGCATTTTAATTTTTAAGCATCTGTCAAACGGTTATAATTTTTTTTCTCAAACCAGCAATCTGTTATCAGTTCCGAGAAATTTTTTCGAAAAGATATATAAAGAGGGACATTATCGAATAAAAAATATTTTTGATGAATCGTATTTTTTTACCTCTAGGTGCATGTAAACCCTAAATCCTTTGTCACACTGGGTTGATAAGGCACTGAGTTCGTCTTCGGTAATATTGTTGAGTAGAAACTTGATTTACAACCCTTTTGTAAATTTTTTTCAAAATGATATAACTAATGAATTTTTGAGAACATCCGTTAATGAACAATTTCGTATCTTGAAATTCAAGTATCCCGAGCATGTCGAAAAATAGAAAGATCAAATTTCTGATTTTTTCCTAAATGTAATAACAGTTTTTTAGGAAATCTTCTCTTCACGATTATTTTTCAAAATATGTTACCACTTGAATTTCTTGTCTAGAACTTCCACGATATATTCTTAAATGTGCAACGTTCGTAAAAACGATTTGTCAGAATTATATGGACGAGCGTGGATGCAGCGAAATTTGAAATTTCAAAATCGTGGCAATACTGATTGACGTAATTTTAGCTTTTTAATGTAAAAAAAACGCTTAATCAACGTCCTCGTTTATGCTGACATATTGCGAATGTCTCGACGTCAATAGTTGCCTGTCTATTAAAATAACCAAAATAATTATCGTTGCAAATACGCTTGCTGAGATAAGAAATACCGGAGATGGATAAATTGGTGGCATATTGTGCGTATAAACCGTCATGTAAAGAGGGGATGCTGCGAGCGGTACCACCGCTTCCATAGATTGTGTAAGTGAGAAGATTTTGCCTGAAAAAAGTAAATAGTATTTTTGTAATGATTATGAAGCTTGTGAATATTAAAAATAAAAGTGGAATTTTTTTTCTCTATATTACCAGCATCCTTAGGTGGTCCAGCTTTCGACAATACGGCACGTAAAACGGGCGAAGATAATCCACCAAACATCGCAAGTGCGGTGGAAAGATACAAGTGCCACGGTCTTGTTGAGAAAGATTTCATCATGGCAGCCGCAAACGCGGAAATATTGGCAATTAGTGCGATTCTCATATCCATCATATCTGATAATTCAATATTTCAAGTTAACATTTCCAATAAGGGATTTAAGGCTGAAAGATTAAAAGTATGAATCGAGAATGTATATTCGATGTTTTGTAATTTTGTTCAATTTTAGACCTTGAAAAAAATTGCTCCAGAATCCCTTTGTTTCGGGCTTTGAGTCACCCAAGCCTTTGAAGCTTATTATCTCAATATTTCCGTTTGCAGTTATTTATTATTATTAAACTACGTTTTTCGTTTTTCAGTAGTCTCTACGAAATTTTTAAATATAAAGGAAATGTGTACGGTGATTATAAGTTAATTGTACAAGCACCACATAAAACAATTTTTTTTTCTTCTAGTTACTTTGCTTTTTCTACAAAAGTATACTCATGTAATCGTTTGAATTTTCTACCAATCTACTACAAAAATCGCTATACCAATGTTTCCACAACCCTAATCCAGGCGTAAGTATATTACAGAAAATTTTCAAAATGCTTTTTGTTAATGGAAAATTAGATACGAACAGTATTTGTTTGATTGTTTGTTTGTTTGTTTGAACAGTTTGTATTCAAACTGACACAACAATGGACTTGTTAACAGCGACCACGAAACCCATGTATGCAAATGTTCCAGTAAATTGTTAACGATATTTGCTCGTTTATCATCGGATTTTAATTCACTCTTCACAAAGAAAAATATTCTCGTAATTCACAGAACTATGAATGGTAGAAAAATTTTGTAGCAGCTATTCGTTGAAACGCAATGAAAAATATTTCGATAGTGAATTTTGTGCTATTTTGGATATGAGCGAAATCATTTACGCTGATTTAGATTTAGAATTCCAAAAAAAAATTCTCTAATTATCAACATCAAATCCTACACATATAAATTGTGGGCTGTCCCAGAGAAAAAAAAACGTACTTTCCGTTCCAGCGATACAAACTTCATCATTATTTAAAAAGAAACGGTGCTAACCTCTGTGCACGAAAGTTCGAAAGAAATGAGCTCCGAGTATTGTACCGACAACCCCGAATAATACGGACGCTGCTTGAAGGGACGAATAGTCACTGACATCCCAACCGAATTTTGCGCTAACGAATAAAAATCCAACTATAAAATCTCCTTCTATTACCAGGACATTTAGCGCTAAAGAAGTGATGCAGGACCAAACGATGACACGATTAAAACCATCGCGTTTTTTTAAGCAAATGACGAACATGTCAGTGACCAATGAAATGTCAAATAGTTTGGACCACCTTGCCTAAAAAAGAAAAATCATATTATTCGAATGATTTTGAAACATTTTTTTCGAATTTTTTAAAACTCTACATATTTTGTATTTTGCTCACGTGCATGTCAGTTCGTATCACGGTTTCGGGTACGAAGAAAATAACGTAGAGCGTCGCCAGAATGGCACATCCACAAGCAACGCTGAATACTGCAGTATAACCGAAAGACTTGAAAATAGCAGAACCTGCAAAAGTGCCCAAAAAAACTCCTCCAGCAATCAACACCTGTAACCACGTCAAGTGCCATGCACGATCTTCTTCGCTTCTGATATCCGTAATATAACATAAACTTGCTAGAATCGGACCGATGATTCCACCCAATAAAGCCGGAGGTATTGAACACAACAAGAAAAACCAAGGGTTCACGTGTTGAGTGGAGAGAATTGTCCATAGACAAAAGCTAATAGCGCTGCCTGAAAATTTTCGTAATCATTTAAAATGCAGTAAAACATGAACGACAATTAGGTATATTATCATTTCATCAACTCAAGAATCTATAAAAATAAACAGTTCCAGAATGAACATAAACGAAACCAAATTTTATCTATAATATCATTTTGCAATGGAGAATTCAATGGGACTCTGAATTTCGTGGTGACTTACGTGGCATAACTTTTTTTTCATCTCATTTTTGAAATTGATAGTTAAGATGATTAAATGTGTTAGAGTTGAAGAGAAAATTTTAAAAAGTATTATGTATTTTTCTCAGATTGGTGAACACGATGACGAAAAGGCTCGACTCTCCACTATTAGGGTAGTTCATTTTTTGTTCTAGAATATATTTCCGCTAGTTAATTCTAAATGCAATTGAATATTCTTCTATGTCACTTTTGAGTGATATTCAAAAATATACGTATTTTAACAATTTTTTACAATAATTGAGTTTTGTGAAAAATTATGAAGAATTATATTAAGAATAGTTATATTATTCATATTATAGTAAAGAATATAAAGAATCATTTTTTTTAATTTGCTCTGTATACTTTAACTGAAACTTTACACAGTACATTATACTCTCATAAACAACCCCATTGTCAAGATGTTTCAAAGAGTTTGCAACATATTAGTAAAAAAAAACCATTGACGCCAGAAAAAGAAATTTGCCGGAATGTCACTTTTTCAGTATTTTCATTCAGATTCCTCCTTTGACTATGCATGACAATTCACAATAAATTGAAGTTACATATCACTCAAAATGCTTTATGAATAAAACGAAATAGAATGCCACTCTGAATTAAAAAAAAAAAATTCGGCTCACCGGTGTATCCCGCAAGCAACAGAGGTTTTCTGCCGTACTTGTCGCTCCAGGGTCCAAGGAAAAAAGACAGAAGTGCAGGTGCAATGCCATCAACAAGAGATTGACACATAAGAATATACGAGGCATAAGGTTGTGCCTGTGCTTCCAATTTCAAAGCTTCCTGGCTTTGGCTATCAGTATGGAGAACATCACAGACAGTTTTATTGTCGCTGTGTATTGATTGGCATGTCAAAAAGACCATAAGATCGGAGACAACGGTTCCTAAAATCAAACAAAGCATCAAGTTCACGAAATCGTTGGCCAGTGAATAATTACGAAGAAAAGTTCAAATTCACCAGAAATTACTCGAGCAAAGAGATTCAAAACAAGAGGCGGTTCGATAAAAGTGTAGAGACGCCAACCACGAACACTGGGATCCATTGTGAAAGTTGTTTGTTTCAGAAACGACAGAAAACACTAAGCAAAAAGGCAACTCATTGATCGTCAATATAACAATTCGTGCACTCCCTCTAATTATTGTACTCACGTTTTTCTCTCCAGTCAAATTGTGATTATATGCGTCGTATATTCCATACGAGCAATTATATTGAGCCTTGGAAAAAAAATGCTATTCAAGCAACCCGCGCGCTTATCGCGCCAGTAAAGTAGAAAAATTGCCACGGACTCTGCTGCAGAGTCGCGTCATTTTCTAATTCACACGACTGTACGCAGACACAGACGACGCAAAAAGTCTTTGTCTCCTTTCGTGTCATTGTCATGCAATACCAACGTGCTTTGTTATATACCGCGATGCAATCATTATTGTTACGTTGTTGATACGACAGGCATATATACAGCTTTTTTCGACTTTAGTACTTGGCATGCTTTGCTTTTTTGCAAAAACATACGACCATTCTTGTCTTTATGGGTCACACGTGTCATACGTCTGAATTCGTTGATTTGGTCATTGCAGGATCACCAGTGCCTGATTGAGCAGGCACATTAGAGAGTTCGAGATAGGGGAACAGGGTAGGTAGGTGAATCCTGTAGGTTCGGGATGAAGGGTAAAGATGAATAACTGTAGACGAAAGTCGCAGTATGTAGACAGAAAAATGAGCCATTGTAGTAGACTAATCTTCTAGTGCATGATTTGTGAGATTGAAATTATTGCAACCCAACTGTTATACAAATAAATAAACATGGTCATTTTACGATTTATTCTTATTTAACCTTCATTTGTATTTCGATGGAAATCTTTATTGTTTTCGAAAGAAAATATTACACATAAGTCAATAATTTGAACGTAATTCAGTTGCGCAGCGATTTTGACAGACGAATCAGCTGTTTATCGTCATGTGAAAACTATTACCATTATTATTATTATTATTTTGTGTGAAGGCGAACAGCTGATCAGTCGTATCGCGCACTTCAGCGACCGTACATTCGTAAACTCGACAGAATCGTGTCGAATCACTTTTTCTTCGAACCCGCAATTATCCCATTTTTAACATGAATGATAATAAAAATGATGATGATTTCAACGAAACGAACAGTCGGCCAATTACACCGACGAACGACGACTGTTGTGGCAATGCCTGCAGTCCATGTATTTTTGATGTACATAAACAGTTATTGGAACAATGGAAAATTAGAAAGGTTCGGGGAATCGAAGGAATTCGACGAAATAACTTTTTAAATCCACTGTCATATAAAATGTTTTTCGTTAAGGAAGTTGTTGTCTCGGATTATTATGTGAAAATTCTACTTGATTGTAGTAGTAAGTTTTTTTCGATCAAATAATCGCTTGCAACTTTGAAACCACGAAACTTAGAAAAAAATGTATGTGGTGAATTCGTAAAAAATCTTTTGGGGAACGAAATAAACCATAGTACATGAAGATCGAGTAAAAGTTATCGATCAGACTTCTAACAATGTTTATGACAATGTGACAATATGGAATTTTGCATTTATCAGATGATGATTCCGCAAATACACCATGATTAATAATTTTTTTTGATTAATATAAGACATATCGGATTACAAATGCGTTGTTAATTAATTTTATTATTGTATTCAACGTTGCACACAACTGTTGTGAAATTAAAACACCCATTTGACTAGTTGACTTGTGAAGCAACCGAAATAAGTAAAACTGGAAAGTGTCTTAAAAGCTGACCAATAAATCAAATTTATAGACCACATTGATCGAGATTCAAAGATAATTCTGCAACCTGGACAACACATAATATTGTCTGTGAATAAAAAAAAATCGAGGCCTTATACGCCGATATTTTGGACGAACGATAGATTGCAGCTTTTGATAAAAATTTATCCCAATGGAGAATTATCAAGTTATTTGGCGAAGATAAAAGTCACTGATCAAATTCGAGTGAGAGGGCCTTATGGTGATTTTATGTATAATAAAAATAGGTGAGTTTGGAAACACCGTTAAATACAAACTGGCTTTGAAAACTGGGAGTAATTAATGTTCATTTCAACATTAGTTTTAGCGAAATCTTCGCTTTTTCCATCGGCTCGGGCATCGCCGCGATTTATCCAATCGCAAGATCGATAGTTGACGATGAAACCGACGAAACGAGACTTCATCTCGTTGCTGGATTTCGAACAACAGCGGAAATTCCTCTTATAAACGAATTAAGAGAATTGTCGGATTATTGGAACGTTCAATGTACGTTGCAAATATCGTGTCCAACCTGCGACGAAATGAATCCAAGCGGAATAGAAATTCAACGAGGTCGATTGAACGAATTTACTTTTAATCAACTCGTCGAGAATCATTCACCAGCAAAAACTCTCATTCTTATTTGTGGCACCCCAGAATTTAGCAAAACGTTGGAACGTTGGAGTAAAGAGCGTGATTTTTATCATTGTTATATTTTTAGTTGAATTCCTCGTGGGGAAAAACAAAATAAAACATTTACGATTAGTTATGAACACGAGTTTTATGAAATCTTTTATGAAATTTTATAAAATTCATTCATGGAATGTAAAAGGTTTAATGAAACTTTCAATCGCTACAGTAAAGATTGTACTGTACAGTAAAGACAGTTAAGATTCGCTGATTTTATGGTGGATCTTATCATTGCTACCACATAAAATTTTTTAAATGTGGCGTGCCTTCGAAAAGAGGTTTGTAGATTTTTCGATAAATCAGAGCTTACCATGATTTTTCAAATTCCTCAAATCAGCTGGTCAATAGGGAGCACGATATACTTTCGCTGCAATTTGGACATGTTCCATGAATTCGATCGAAGGATACTTGATTACTGGCAATTGCTTGTAGCCACTAGAAAAAGACAAAAATTGTATTCAAAATTGGCATCACGGTCGATTATCAGAAAGTTAATTTTTAGGATTTTCTGGGAATGACGATCTCTACCTGACGTAAACATATGGTGTGAAAATGTTTTCTACATTTCTCATTATTGCATATTTCAACAGGTAACAAAGCTGGCGTATGGTCGTCGAGCTCCATGGCAAAACAAATACAACATTCGTCGTCCTCGACAATCGCATCTTTATGCTTTGCTTTTTCCATTTCTGGTGGTCGAGGCAAGTCGTCGATTGCCAAAAGTATTCTCAGATTATCTGATATTGCACTTTCTGGATCCCATTTCTGTTTGAAATTTCGAGATTACATGGAGGCGTTAATTTACGATGATCGTCAGAGAGGCTTGATTTTCAAGAAGAATATAAGTTAAACGTTGTTCGCCTTTCATCAAAGAAAAAGGTGTAAACTTTTATTTTTTCTCGACATATCAAGGATGTCCAAGAAAAATGTGTATCTGTTTTTTCAGTGATTTCTTTCGTATTAACGCAATTGATAAATCACTTTAGGCATAGTTTTGAAACTAATACGCCAACTAAACTAAAATTTTGTACTTTTTATGAACTAATGTTTTCAATACATCAAACATTTATCTTACCAAAAGATTGCTACTCATAATGTTCCTGTATTTAGCAACTTCGCTATCGCTACCAAGAAGTTTTATGTCTGGTAATTCACAGAAATTCATTGGATCGATGGTGACAAGCGCTGACAAGGAAGATGTCAAGTTTATTCGTCTATAAAGATGATAAGGCTTTGGTACTGGTGGGTCAACAACCCAACATGTGCTGTGAACATATATGATATTTACCGGCTTATAACAAACATTTTTACAAAATTTTGATCATTTGGACATCCAAAAAAAGGGTCCAGGGAATTGGGGAATTGTCTTTTCTCATTAACTCACTTGTCAATGTCATTGAGTACATTCCAGGCATCGGTCAACATGTTCACTTGCATGCGTAATTTTGCCACCGCCATACTGAGATTTCCCAAGTTCATTTCAAAGGGCTCTAACCAAGGCAATTCTGGCAAATCTGATGAAACGACTTTCCATGAGTTTGTCCCTGAATCTTTACGGATTGTGACAACCACATTTTCTAATGATAATTTCACTGCTTTCAAGCCACTACTCGCAGATATTTTGACTGGCTAAAAATAAATGTTTTTAGAATCACTGTTTGAATTTTTATTATTGATTCAAATGAAGGGATAAATTCTTTGAATTCCATTTTTTGTGGCATGATTTTTGGTTAAGACAAAAAAAAATTGTTTCCATTGGACTTTAGAGTCAAGATTTTTCAATTTCATACAGTTTTCCATTAAATTGGTAAATTAACTCCTCAAGTATGCAATGTGTCATCAATAGTTTATGTGAAACGTCTAATGTGTTTCCTAGTCAGTGCATTTTTGTTACTAGTTGTCAGATTGTTTATATAATGATTTAAACAAATGAAAGTTTTTACTGTGCAATTGAAGAATGTTTTGTGTTAGAAATTTTTTTGATTGAAAAAGACAATGCCGATCAAAAGGTAAAATTGAATTATGTTAAAGTTTACATTGTCGGAATACAAAAAGATTCTTAATTGTCCATTAATACTGCTCAATAGTTTTATGCAGTGTTTTCTTGTGATAATTTCAAAATCTTTCTTTGGGACTAGGAAAAGAAAATATCAATACCATAAAATTCAATATTTTTGTTTAAGCATGATTCGGAAATGAAGCAAAATTGAAAAAAAATGAAAGCCAAAATCATTTATCCGTCCTTTGCGTTGTTTTCTCAAAATTAGCTTACAGAATCATTTTGGAGAGCTTCTCTTATTTCTTCCACGACGTCTCCTTGCAAATTTGACGCTTCGTTGTCAGAATTGTCAAATTTTTCTTTCAACAGGTTCATCTAAAAATCATAATGGAAAAGTCACGATTGCCAAAGATGTTGAAGATTTTATTGTTGAAACATAACAAAATTTAAATTTTCCTGGAATGGACCCTGAAATTCATACACTGTTGTTTACTGCAATGATTTAAAAAACATTCTTTGTGACCAAAAAATCAATTTCGGGAAGAATATTTCGACAATTTGAATAATAACGAATAAAATGAGTAGTTTTTGTTGCATTCGAACGATGCAAACTTCAAAAGAATTGATTGCCAAATGTCTTGAAGTACAAATCTGGGGAGATTATTGAAGAAAAATTCATACCACGACTCGTTTCAATTGAAAGAGCAAGGACGATACCGTAGTCGCGTTTTCCAACAGCCTCAGAATTTTATCAGAGAAATCAGTGCCATGAAGGAGCGAAATACTTGCACCGAAAAACAGACTGGCATCGGTTAATCGCGGATAAAACGGCACGATGAGTGTCATATCAATTGCGAGGCCTAAGTTCGCATCGACGGCAAGGAAGCCTTTCCAGGTGACGGGATTTTCGGACACCAGAACAAGTCCCGGATGAGATTTTATTATTTCCGTACATTCTTCCATGATTACAAACAATCATTAAATAAGATCAAATAAAAACCGCGACATTAACTAATTTCTCAAGTTTAACCCGTGAAAAGGAAAAACATTTTACGTTTGCTTAAATCTGGACACGATGTTTAACATAACTTTTCGTCCTGACAACCGATGAAAACATTATAATGTTTATGTTATTATGTATACGTTCGGAGAGCAGAAAGGAATAATATGCCGGATCTGGAAGCGGGTTTGGGATTTGAAAAAAATCTTGAACATCGATAAAGAAGAAACCTCGCGCATTCTCGGTTTGAAGTACCGAGACGCCCCATTTCTCAAGATTCTTAATTGTTGTGACCATTCCGTAATGTCAACTTCTCCATTCCCCACTCTCCAGAATTTTAAACATTCTCTCCCTTATTCCGCGCACTGTCTCTTTTTTAGTACTAATACAATCCCGAACTCGCGCTGCGAAACCGGAAATAAAACTGGGAAGAGGAGAAGTTGAAATTATGGAACTGTATAGATCTTATTACGTTGACAGATAGGAGCGTTGGATAAATAGCACGTCTGAAAACGAAGATCCTTGCTTTACCGAGCGATTTCGTAAAAGTGAATAAAAGATTGTCCAACTTTTGGTCGCGAGGTGTCGATACAATAGAAAATTAGGGAGAAGGGGAAGAAGCTTCGAATATTGTGTGAGTGACCGCTTATGTATCCATATATGAAATGTGTTGGGAAAAGAGAGTGGGGTATTTATAAGTGTTAACCGTGAGATCACGTGAAGCTGGGGGAGTTTTGGTGGTCGGAGTTAGCGAAGTCCGCTAGTCGCGCGACCGTGCGGTTTGTGCCCTGTTCGTGTCAGCCATTTTGGATTAGTTTATAATATGGCGTCAGGGGATATTAATATGGCGTCTTCGGACATAATAACTGAAGTTGAGATCCAGCCGGACATTCAGGAGGTTGAGATCGAGAGTATTCCGGTGGAGATACCGTGCGAAACCGTGGAAACAACGATCGACGGTGATGACGGACAACCGATGATAACGTTGCAACCACTCCCAGAGCCAGGACGCGAGGAAATAATACTTCAGACACAGGAGGAGATCGTCGGCGGTGATCCATTGAGCGTTTACGACCAAATACCTGTGCCGGATAACGATATTTATGTCGAATCAAGCCCCGGACCCTCCAGAAAAACTACCAAGAAAGCTAGAAAAGGTGGCAACTCGAGATTTCGAACACCCGATCACACGATCTTCGGTGACATGGGCTCTGAAACTAAAGCTAGAAAGTGGGAACAGAAGCAGGTGCAAATTAAAACTCTCGAAGGAGAGTTTTCCGTCACTATGTGGGCCTCGGGGACCGATGACGGTAAAGTTTATGTTTTATTTACTTTCTTCATTCTTTCCATCTACCTACAACCTATTCCTGTCTTTTGCACGGATCTCTTCTTCCCTGGAACTTTCATGCTATTAAACCCTCTTGACAGTTCGTCAATGTGCTAAAATCGTTGTATTTATCGGAAGGCTTTTTATTTTCTCCTTCTATTATTTTTCACGAATTACGGAATGTTTTATTTATACACGTAAATACGTGCGTATATATAAAAATTCCAATACTGTGGCTCTTCTTAACACACGAGAACGCACTTCCGGCCGCGCTCTTTGATCAATACTACGCGCCAAACACGTGGCCACTAACTTCTAAAATCATTTAAATTTTATCATTTTATTCTGAAGCCGGTTCATACCGACTTGACAGTCAACGTGTTGTTTGTTTTGATCGAGTCTGAACGCCATTATGATGTCAGTCAGGGGGCAGCCATATTTTGAAAATGGCTTCTTTTACCACCGACATTAAACTCTCGCGGCCGACATTTTATCATCATGGCGGATGTTGCTTACATGGCGGAGCGAACAAAGACGACCACGCAACTCCTACCACCTCTCCCTCTCTTCTTTTTTTTGACGAAAACGTCGCTTTTCGCCCGTTTTCAATCATGATTTTTCTCTGTCTCGTCACTTTATGTCAGCATGAGGTTTTCAGCGTGTTTATTTTTCATACTCTTGCTTCTAACGACTTTTGTTTGTTGTGAAAAGTGCTCAAATTCTTCGTTTCGTAAAAAGACGCCAAAGCCTTTTACTCGCCACCCCAGATATTTACCCACAGTGCTTTGCTCCAACCCCCCCTTTTTACATCCTATCGCTGCGCCATCTGGCGTGGCGGCAAATTTGAATATTCCTGTTTTTTGTCAAAAATTTGTTTTCCTCGGTGTATTATTAAAAAATGGGAACAACTCAGTTATCACGTTGAAATCTCAATGTACCCTCATTCAAGGCTTTTGCAGATTTCGATCTTTTTTTTACATAGAAATTGGACAAAATGAAAAATTTACGTACAGGAAATGCAATTAAGCTTTTTTCAATTTCCAGCTTTTTTACAATATACGAACAAAAATCCAATGAATGTTCTTTACACAAACCTCACAACATCAACTCAGATTCAAAATATTCTTTTCAATGTGACTCTGTGTTCAACTTAATTTGGTCTAATTTGAATGAGGCGAATTTCAATTTTATGTAAAAGTGAAAATAGTTTTCAAGTGAAACTTCAGTATCTTTACGACGACAAAAACATCCTCTAGATAATAAGATCGTGCGAATAATTTTGAAGCAAATCCGTCCTGGAAGTCTCGAAAAAAACAAAAACAATTTTTCGTTTTCTAATTGCATTCATTAACCATTTACCATTGTGTATTGCCTCTTCGTTATCATAATTTGTACAGTGATTTTCGAAGGACAATTATTTTCGAGACTCTGGTTTATTGAATTTTGCTTTACAGATGAAGGTTCAAATCCTGAGCCCGATCCTGATTACACGGAATATATGACGGGTAAATCATCAGCGAAATTCAACCACTCCGGTAGTTCAGTATCGGATGGAATGCCGGGACTCGATCTTTCGGATCCTAAGCAACTCGCGGAATTCGCGAGACCTGGACACAAATTAAAGGTTCGGAAACCGCCGGTTATGGACGGTGTGGAGCGTACGATAGCCTGTCCTCACAAAGGATGTACAAAGATGTTTCGTGACAACAGCGCGATGCGCAAACACCTTCATACCCATGGACCACGGGTGCACGTGTGTGCCGAGTGTGGGAAAGCCTTTGTCGAAAGTTCAAAATTGAAGAGGCATCAGCTTGTTCACACCGGCGAAAAACCTTTTCAGTGTACCTTCGAGGGCTGTGGGAAGAGATTTAGCCTGGATTTTAATCTTAGAACTCACGTCAGAATTCATACCGGTGACCGGCCTTACGTATGTCCGTTTGATGGCTGTAGCAAAAAGTTTGCACAGTCGACGAACCTCAAGTCTCACATATTGACGCACGCGAAAGCAAAGTAAGCATTCCAACGAAAAATTCCCAAATTACCATTACAAACGCTTTTAGAAACTCTTATTTTTAAATTTACATACTGCAAAAAATTTATCCATCGGGCAAGATAATGGTTTCCAAGCTTATTATTGCATACGAGAATATTTTCATGCTAAACATTGGGGTCGTTTTTGGTCCCGAAGTAGAGTTTACGTTCGAAAAAATAGTGTTGCACCAAAACAGTTGACTTTAGCAACGTTATAGATATTGAGAATTAATTAAACTCACCCCTTGCATTGTGGATTTCTAATAAATGGTTTTATTTTTTCCCTTGTAGATCGCGTAACGCAATTGGAAGACAAGTATCACAAATTCAACTGCAACAGCCCCAATTCGTACAAGTGGAGGTAGCCGATGTGGACAATCAGCAGTTTATCGTCTACGCGGATTAGCCCCCTTGAACCCACCCCATTGATCTCCATCATCCCTTAATGAGCCCAATATTAAGTAACGTAACCAATAATTATTATTAATCCACAAACAAAAAAAAAACGAAAACAGTGTACATATTTACAAAGCGAAGTTGCGCGTGGTTAACGAGATAGTTAATGAACGAAGTGAGAATTAAAAGGAAAAAAAAAAGAAAACAAAAGAAAAACAAATACATTAATGTAGTTTTCTTGTGAAGAATTTCGAGTCGATCGGCCAAAAAAAGCAAATGAATTATTTGACTAAAAAGGAACATTGAAACGCGGGTGGTTTATGAACGATTGTTAAAAATCAAGCCGAACATTCGTACATTTGGGAAGAGAATAATGCAGATCTTTGAACGAGAGAGAAAGAAGAGTTTCGAAGAAAAAAAAACGAGAATTTTGCGGCAGACTGTCGCGCACTGCTCAATTTTACGTCGAAAAAAAATAAAGAACGAAGTCGCGTAAATCAAGTGCGTTCTCATCAAGACATGACTGTATATATTTATAAGTAAAGTTAAATATTGTATACAGTATATTTTGGAAAAGAAAAAACAAAGAAACATTGCGAAGAGGAAAAATACATTTGGAGGATAATAAACCCGTGAAAATAAAAATGAAAGTTTACTTAGTGAAACTTTGAAATGGAACAAAAATAAAAAACTTGGGCGCTTAAAGCTCTTCCGTACAGTTTTCGAACGAATCGTTTTATCATTTCGAAATTGTGATTGTTTCGTTATTTCTATTAATCGTAACGCCGAAGTGTTTACTTTTTTTCTTTTCTTTCTTTTAACTACAAATATATATATATATCTTAAAATCGCCAAGAAAGAAGAAAGACGAAAGAGCGGAAGAGAGGGAGCGAGAGAGAAAAATGATTGTATTATAATTACGCAATGAATTGTTAAGCAGTGTGTGAAAACTATTTGAATTTTGAATATTGAAAAAAATTGATTAAGAATTTGCGAAGATTGCACAACGACGTGTATACTTGAAAGTGTGGAGATGACAAGAAAGCAAAAAAAAAATGAGCTGTAATATTGCACAAGCACGAAGGAAAATAGAGACTCGTCGTTCGAGTATGTTGCAGTCGTGATCGTCTCTTATAATTGTCATAACTTTATCACAGCCTGGCGCAACGTCCTAATCCGAGTTCACGCGTTGATCCCGTGGACTAGAATGGGCGGAAGACTTTTTTTTATAAACAAAGACAAAAAATGCATCAAGACAAGCATCTTTCAGAAATGCTTTGATGCTGGATAACAGTGCGTATATATAAAAGACTATGCGAACGAGCAAACAAAGAAAACGAGGAAACTAATTCTCGGAATAAAAAGACGGAGGATCAAATAGCCTTAATGTCCATACAAGAGAAAGAGAGAGAGATAGAGAAATGTGAATCCTTGTTATAAAATTGTTTATACTACAGCGAAAACAGGACTATTTAAGGAAGAAAAGTTAAAAACGAAACATAAAACAAACACACACAGAGCTTTCGTGCAAGCGCAACACACGAACGAGATTGAATGAGCTTTCTCACCGATGCAACCAATGAACATTTTTTCACGGCCTATTATATTAATAGCGAGCATGTACATTTGAGCGAGCAAAAATTTGAAAACTTATATCCGCGGATTTCCTTTCCCTCGAAATCGAATGTCGATAGAATAAAATGCTTGTGTGTCTTTTTCTATCGACATCGATTATTAAAAACCCTCGAACGAAACGAGTCAAAAAATGATATTTGTAAAGATGAATGTACGAGTGGACTGATTGGAAGGAAAACGGAAATTCGGTCGGAAAACTCGTGTTGTATGCGCGCATACACATTCGCAAATCCTTGTATATCACCAAGAACTTTGGAGTGAACGAAAGAAAAGAACGACACTTTTATTATTAGCGATGGAAGAGAAAAAAAGAATTTTTTTTTTTTCTTACATATATGATATCACAATACTGTCGAACTCAATGGTATATACTTAAGTCTTGTCGATTTATATGAGAAGAGAGGGCAGAAGAAAAACGTAAATACAATTGTTCTATATTTCAGGTGTTTACTTCATTTTTTACACCGTTGTTCAGTTTTTTGAATTTATATCACTTAGTTTATTTATATCACACAGTTTTAAATCGCGTTTTCCTCAAACATCCTTAATATTTCGAAATTAATGCAAGTTACACCTTCATCCCGAACGAAAAGGGAATAATGTAACTTATATTTCTCCTTCATCAAATATCACGCCCCCGACGAAAACGTGCTGTTGCATTTTTACCGATCGTACGACTGGTAGATCTTCTTCGGGAGGCATTGCACCAAGAGTAGTTGAATATGAGTACTAGAATATTTTTTCGTTTTCCCAACTATTGGAGTGATTGGAGGAAGGTTTTGGTTTGTGGTTAAAAACATACGTTTTGAAAAACAACGCGAAAATAGTACCTTATGTAGCATCACGAAAAGTCAATAAAAAAATGGGGTGGGCTACGAGACTATACAAAAATCATAACGGATTTTGAAACGATGGATTTTTCATAAATTACAAACATTAGAAAATTTTTTTCGGTTTTTTGCTGGAGATAATCTCACAGCATATTTTGAACAGTTCATCTGTCCAAGTTCTTTGAACGACAACATAAGCAATATGATATTTGACATGTAATTATATATGAATATTTATTTAGCGGCCTTTAAAAAAAGTCCGTATTTCTTATGGTAATTATGAACATGACTATTTCATTAAAGTAAATTTTTTTTTAAATGACCCATGAGAAACTCCATCATATTCCGAAACTAGAACAGTTTCCGCGTAGCAGTCGGTAACAATGCAAAATAATAAAAATAAAGTAGCGCTCTCGTGGCTTTAAGTGGAATGAAAATATTTCAGCTGACAAGTGTCAAATCTCTCTCCCAGTCGGCGAAAATAGAGATATTCAACACGCGCGGTGTATTCCCTCTTCACCGCGAAAATGTCTACGTAGCCGAAATTTTACAATAGCAGGAATAATAACATAACTTGTACAAATATTCAACATGTGGTGAACTGGAAATAGAAGAAATAATCGGAGATAAATAATCGTGAGAACAAGTTTCCGTGTTTCTGTTGCGATAAACGAGTGCTCCATGAAATCTTATCGCAATACTGTTTTTTTTTCCTTTATTTTTTCAACGATACAACAAACTTTCTAATATCAGTTTTAACGCCTCTGACAGACGGTTTCAAAGTATTGAGATAAATATGGAAGAAACTGCTCTTTTGTGGATGCTCGCCCTCGTGATGTTGGCGGGCTCTTATGTCGCTGGATATTTACCACTTATTATGAATTTATCTGAGGTGAGTGTTCTATTTTTCAATTTTCACCAAAATACACAGCAAGTAATTGGTCTGTTTTCCTTTCTTTTACATTTTTTCGTATAAATTAGCATAACATTTGCTTTATGTATATGAATTTTTGTTTACTTATTACGCATTAACAA
Organism: Campoletis raptor; assembly: GCA_948107755.1. Lineage (NCBI taxonomy): Eukaryota > Metazoa > Arthropoda > Insecta > Hymenoptera > Ichneumonidae > Campoletis > Campoletis raptor. The sequence continues at coordinate 19,015,978 of OX403622.1, forward strand.
CATGTACATATGGATTTCTTATTTGTTTATTTATTACATAGAAACAATGAGTACATATGGATTATTAATTTCTTCATGCATATATTTGTTTGTTCATTTTGCAGGACAAGTTGCAATTAGTTTCAGTTTTAGGGGCTGGACTTTTAGTCGGAACAGCCTTGGCAGTGATAATTCCTGAAGGTATAAGAGCTCTGTTTGGTGCAGTACCTGAAGGACAGCCCTCGATAGCGCACAGTAAGTTTTCTACATTATTTTAGTTCCCTCGAATTTGTTTTTGAATGTTAGAAGATTTTGCTCAATTGTATTGTTTTCAGATGATCTACATGCTGTTATCGGTATCAGTTTAGTATTAGGATTCATTTTCATGCTCCTGATAGACCAATGCTCAACTAAAAGAAGTGGCGGCAAAGAAAAAAGTATGACTGCGACACTTGGACTCGTTGTTCACGCGGCTGCTGATGGAGTTGCTCTCGGCGCTGCTGCAACTACCTCACAAGCTGACGTAGAAGCTATCGTTTTCCTGGCTATAATGCTTCATAAAGTAAGCAATCTTTTTCTGCATAAAAGTATTCAATGTTAGTTTTTTAGAGAAATAAAATCGATGAGGCCAATGAAAATAAACAATCAATGTCACTTTGCATGTTAGTTATGTATATGTTTTTATTAAGAGACATTCTGTCTAACTCCCATAGAAAATGTTCACTTTTTGATTTTTCGTCGTATTTTCGAATGATTGATGTGGTATATGAAGAATTTTTCAAATGTTGTGACTTACATTTTTTTTTCAAACGTTCTTGGTGACTCATTCAAAATGGGGTTCAGACAACATAGCGAATAATGGTGGAAGCTCCATTTTGAATATGAAGACTTTGAAAACATTTATATTTCTTTTCACTTGAGACAACAACGTTGCAACAGACACAAATATCATTAAGACAGCCGGTGCAGTTAAACTCACGACGCGTGTATATATCACAAAGCCTTTCTGCGTTGTGTGGTAAATTATTACTTTTTTCTTTTCAAGAAAACAAGGAACTCAAATATTATCATAATTACAAGCAGACATGATAGTCAAAAAGTCTAAAATGAATAAATTTATCTAGTACTGTATTGTCGATCCTGATGATTGAAAATCGTCAACATCTCGAACGTTAAGATGATAGGAATATTAAGTACTTGAGGTAATAACAGCTGATGTACATGAGGAATCAATAGTTTTCAGTATATAAGCGGCCGTGCGATGGTTATAAAGCCATTACAGAATTTGAAAAACCTTTCGGAGCTTCAAATTAATTTTAGGATTCTAGGGCTGTTCTACCCCTTAATTTTTGTGCGGTGAAATTCAGAAACACCCTAAACTCTTGCTCTTCAATGGATGTTTGCTGTATCTGAACGGAATAATTTGTTTTTCCAGGCTCCGGCAGCATTTGGGTTGGTATCATTCCTGCTGCACGAGGGTGTCGACAGGAAGAGGATAACAAGACACTTGCTCGTATTTTCTCTGGCAGCACCTTGTCTTGCTCTCGTAACGTATTTCGGGATTGGAAAGGTTCGTACCGACGGTTTAATTTTTTAAACGTTGTTATATTTAATTCTTCCACAATGAATTGGCAAAGGAAACACTTTTTCATGCTGATTTAGCAAAATGTGTTTACTTTGTCAAGCACATGAAGTTTGACGAATTTCGAACACGTATAATAAAAAATTGTCTGATTGGTGAATTTCAGGAGGGAAAAGAAACGCTGAGTAACGTGAACGCAACGGGGATTGCTATGCTCTTCAGTGCTGGTACATTTCTCTACGTAGCTACTGTTCACGTATTGCCGGAACTCATGGCACGTGGCAGTACCTCATATTCACATTTACCAACTGTCGAAAACGCGCCGGTGGTCACATCGGGTTTGAAGTTCAAAGAGATCGTGGCATTGGTCATAGGAGCAATTGTGCCAGCTTTGCTCACAACGGGTCATCATCACTGACCTCTCTCAACTTTCCTCTCACTCTTTCTCTTGACTTTTATGTCGTTCTCAAGAAGTGGCACACACGTTAGGTCCTTCAAAAAGAAAAGAAGCGAGAACAAGGTGATTTCTTTGACACTAAACGTCTCGAAGGATTCTGAAGTTTGCATTGTTGGAGTCCAACAAAATTTGTTATTATTTTTATCAGCTGGCTCGAGGTTTTGTAAATTTAAACTACGAAAACTGTTCGACTGATTTCTTTGAGCATTTTTTTGCGAGCCAATGTTTTTTTAAACATTTCCAGATTAAAAAATTAACTCAACGATTGGAATATTGGCAAACCAGAATTTTCATTGCCCTGCAACGATGCAAACTTCTATTGCCCTTCAGTTTCATTCCATTTTCGACGAGAGAAACATTTTCTCACGTAGAAACGCACGTGCCAATAAGTGCGAGACAGACCGATAACGAAAAAGCTACAACATGATGTCGAACATCCAACTCGCGATAACAGTCCCCCCCCCCCTCCTTTTGAATCATTCTTCGCTGTACTTGTACCTGAGAGGTTTTTTATAACGTATATTATGGATCATCTGTTGACGAATTTATCGCCCAGTTAGCGGGAAAAAAACGACAAAACACGTACAGATAGAATTAGAACGAAACTCTTCTAACATAGAATCTATTTTTATTACGATTCGAAAACCCTGTGTTACGTGAAGTTGGACGATTGAAATTATAGACACACAAAGTCAAATTGAGTGACTAACATGTATACGTATGTGTATATTAATATATAGAGTTTCTCACGATCAATGGTCACAAACGTAAATTACAACCCAAACCAAATTCTGAGTCGAGTAATGTTCTTTATCCAGGTTTGCTCCTGATGAGTTATGAATTTTTTAATTTAAAGGACAGGACTTCTTTTAGCCAGTATACTGCTGAAACGGTCAAAGATACAGCTAAAGACCATGGTACCAATCTTGCAGATCATGAAATTTTCTACAATTAGTCTTCAACAGCATTTCTCTATTTTCAGTATTTTAGTCCAGAGAATTGATCAAAACAGTGCTCCAAAAACATTTACCCTCTCTCGGACACCAGGTATTTGTTCGATTTGGTCTCAAAACTACTACTACTACTAAACTAGATAGAAAAGTGGGAGTGAGGAGTTTTTTGTGTAGAGAATTCGATCCTCTACACGATAGAGAAGACGAGTTTTGATAATTCATCAGAAGGGTGCCTAGCCACAAAATATCACTAGATTTTTAAACTTGAAACTCAGTCTGGAATTCAAACTCGCAATTATAACCATTGATTGTGGGTACTTTGAATATGTGTATTTAAATATATTGATACATATATATTCAAAAATATATACATAAATATAACAATATATTATTTATTATTTCCGTGCCCCGATGAGTTGTATTTATTTAGGTGAATACAACAAAACGGGGTGAAGATGCAAAAGACAATTTCTGGGATTTGTTTCGGACAGATTTCTATGTCGATTGATCGTATCGATGCATTTATTGATATTTTGGACATATGACGTTAATTGGTCCACGTTGTACATCTCTGATTCAGAGACGAACACCTTTTCATCGCGAACGATTTTTATTTATGTTTCCAATGTAATTACTGTTTATTATTTCCGAACAATAATCCCTCATATTTCTATTCGATTTGAACAGCAGGTGTTTGTCTTTTTTTTTTACACAGAGCTAGACGAGAATGAAATACAACAATAAAAGCGAGGAACCTTGAACTTTGATCAACTTTTATCATGCAGATTGTAAATTTTCATGAAAATGACGTAAAATGTCCTGTATATATATATATGCGAATAATTTTTTTTCTTGCCATAAAAATTTATATTTTCCATAGTAAAAATTCACAGTCGTCTCCTTTTCTATTCTTTCACGGTAATTTTTCAATTTTATTTTCGTTTTCGTGTGGATAAAGTGAATTTGACACAATTCATCATTTATGTGTAAATATATTTTTAGTCATTTATGTTATCGGGTTTTATTAATTATAATTTAATTTGAATTCGATGGAAATATTACATGGAATAAAAATCGTTTATTGATGATTATACAATATTTGAATCTCACGTACGCTACACAATATCGTCCAATATTTATATATATATAGCATATCGCAATTGTTGATACCATTGGGTTTGTTACGTATTCTGTATATTCTGTTCATTATGTACTTATAGCAGTAATTCAATAAAACTTGCAATAGATTTTTTTTATAAATATTTGTACAGTTAACTTTGTTCCAATGTTTTCCAAAATATTCATCATGTTCGCAAAAATTTGTTCATTTCATTGTGCTATCTTAGCTTTGTTGGTTTGTTCGTATCCTTGTTTAACGACCGTGATCGTAAAATGTGTTTCAAATCGTCAAACGTTCCCGCTTTTTTAGTGAGTCCGCGGCTGACGCCTGCGCAAGAGTGCTCTTTAGAAAAGGCGCGAAAAAGTAGTCGCAGAGGTAGTGGACAATGGACAAAGTAGTGTTATGTTTTTGATCTGTTCGAAATCTGTTTTAATATTCTTATTTAACGTGATCGAGACTTTCAGCGAACTAATTACGTAAAAACAGTGGCTGTGATTATTTGTTTATGTGTTGCGGGCCGGCTTGGATCATTTCCGGAGTTACGTATGTACGTCCACAAACATTTACACCAATGAGACGAATTACCCAATGATTCACGAAGTTTACGAGTTTCTATACAAGTTTCCTAACCTCCAAACAATCCGTGCGCGGAAACTTGAATAAATCGTGGTTTTTGATCCAATTTAATTTCCTTGCGTTCACGTAATTATTAGAGTAAGAATAAAGGCTTCGTAATGAGTCACATAATTGTAGTACGATGCTACAAACCCGGCGACGAGATAAGTTGCCGAGAAATGATCAAAGAAGGCGTCATGACGTCTGTAAATACGGCATTTTTCGCAAATATTTTTAAAGAAGTTACTTTTCAATTTATGATCCTCGGAGCAGCGATAATGTTTATTTTTTTCGGGATGCCTTTTACTATTTGTCTTTTGGTTATACCCATGGTCATTTTTATAACCTATGTCTCGACGTATGTATTTTTCGTCGCCAAATCCGCCGAAATCAGTCAGGAAGTGTCTAATATTTCGAGGTAAGTTTTGCAAGCAATCCCCGATTTTTTAGGAGCATAAAACTAACACAAACAAACAAAAAGATTTACTCAAATTCATTTTTAAAAAACTATCATTCGCATCAAATTAATTCTTTCTAAAATCATTCAGTCGTTTTCCACCTTGTTTATTTTTACAAAACAAAACATATCAATAATTACTTCAAAACCATCCCAATTTATGAGCTGTAACTACGAATTAAAAATATTGGCTATTTTCTATCAAAAAAAAAAAAAATCTGTAAATCATTAGGAAGTTCAAAGTGATTATTTCACTTAAGGGATTTTCTGCGAAGTATTCAAAATCAGCGATTTTGTGAAGTAAATGAAAATAAATAAATAAATTCTTTGTTTCTTTGAAGGTTTCATTTTCACAGAGCAATAAAATTCCTTCATTATGGATTGACAGATTTATGGTACTGCATTTTTGGTGTTTTTTTTCCAAAGTCCATAGAGTAAATTTATAAAAAAGGTTGTGAATATATAAAGCACAATAAAAAACAAATGTTTTGCCAAAGCGTTTTTGTAGGAAATTGTTTGAAATTCTGAAGACATATAAGAGACGCTGGTATTTCATAACTTGGCAAACTCTGTAAGAATGCACTGTTCTAGGTTCAGCATATTTTAAATCATAGATTATTCTACTTTAAGGCTGTATAGCAGTGTTGTTCTGGCACAATCACAACTTATCGTTTGTTCAAATATCGTTCAGGATTTACATGTCCAACGCATTCTCCTGCTTCTGGGTGGCTGAAGCATTCGAACCTTACATGATAACGAGAAGTCCGAAAGATGTTCACTACACGATAATGAGCGAGAAACAATTCCGAGAATCCAACATAGATGTGTCGTCTCAGTCCAAAAGAATAGTTGGTTCTGTAGCTCTTTCCAAAAGTCACAGCATTGATAAAGGTGCTTGGATCAAAAGACTCTGCGTCGATGAGCGTTACAGAAGAAAAGGCATTGCTTCCTTCCTGGTTAATGTTGCAGTTCAATTTGCCATGGACGAAGGTTACAGTTGTGCAAATATTGTTGCTTCAGAATACACAGAAGCCGGACGTGAACTGTGCCTAAAAAAAGGCTTCGAGCTCAAGCAAATGTACCACAAACCTGTATTTGGTCCAGTTGTTTCTGTTCTCATGTACGAACTCACTTATCAGATAAAACCAGGCAACGACTACTGTGAAAGACCCTTACCAGTATTCAAGCTTAAATGAAAATTCAATACATTTTTTTGAGGAGGAGAAATCTTAGAATGTAAACAAACATACAGGGGAAAAAGTTTAACGAAAAATGTTAAAGTTTCTATTGTTGGAACGAAGCAAAATTTCTATTGTGTCTCTGCACTTGGGCTACGTAATTAAGTTGAATTTTTTTAGATATCCTTTTCGATAATTTATAGACAATGAACGCGGAAATTCGTCTCTCCAATTTGTCAAATAACGAAATTAGGGTTTCAACAACATTCAAACAAAGTCGACAATTTTTGCTGCATTCGAATGATGCGAACTGCAACATTTTCCTTGAAATAAGTTTTTAATGAGACTATCTGAGAGAATTCTCAGTAATGTGGAGGACCAAGTAATTTACTAGCTCTAGTTAAATGAGTAATTAGCTATTAATTTTCTAGATCTTAGTTGTTTAAACTCAATGAATTCCATTCGATTTATGTAACCGGCTAGGCCACTCTGGAACAAGAAAGCATCGGTATGTTTTCGGGATTTTTTGTCAGCGAAATTATGAAATTAATTATCAACGAAATATAAAAAATGAGTTTTCATAATTCATTAAAAGTTCACCTGTACATGGAATTGCGATTTACTCCATAATTTCGCCACGAAAAATTTCCACAGTATGCCAATTTCTCCTTTGCTCCGGGATTGCCAAAGCCCTCGATTTTTTTTTAATACAATGTTATGAACAATGTTAGTATTGTTATATAAAGTATAGATTGCATTGACCAGAAAAGTTATATAGCAAAGAGTAGATTGTAGTTCATCGAAATAGCTTTAGTAAGTATACCAGTTGGCATTGGAGTTTGCGTCGTTGGAAAACAGTAAAAAAAATTTGCCTCATTTTCAAAATCAACGGCATTTTCTTTATAGATTTTGATTATGAACCGCAAAAAACAGATAGTCCAAATATGGAAGCCAAATACTGCACATCAATTTTCAGCTGTGTAAGAGGAAATAAATTTTTTTTGTTGAATTCCAAAGATTCAAACTTTAACGTCATGTGTCCTGGAGAATACTTGATTTGAGGCCTTCAGTATTAAAGTAAGACAAACAATAAAACTTTAGTTATATTTTTTCATGACAATGCAACATTAGATACTCGGGAAAATCAACTTTTGGTGATTTTCATTCCTATTAAACAGTTAACAAAAGTTTTGTTCTTAGTAGGAATAACATATCGCTAAATGTAAAATGATAAGAAAATACATTTTTATATATACGTTTATACACATTTTTAGACTCGTTGATTTCTGGCTCTACGATGGCTCTCCATTTCACGGCCTTCCCAATGACAGCCTTTTACTTTCGAAAAAAACCTAAAAGAGAACAAATCAATTAATTCAATTTTCGAAGACCATCGGATTTATTTCCAAACCAGAATTCCACCGTAGCTATGTTTAAATCTCAATCTAAAAAATTTGACAACACATGTCTATGAGGAAAATCAATCTACTTATTTTTTTGTCGCTACGAAAATAAAAACCCCAGTAAGATGCAAATTTTCGTGCAAAAACGCTGACTCACCGTTGATATTTGTACATTTTATTGAAAAATAATTCTCGTTGCGATTTTCACTTGTCTTTTGATTGGTGCGTCATTGTAATAGAAGATATTTTAACATTCTTCGATACTGGGAACTGGTCAAACAATATAAAAAAATTTCGCTTTCATGATACTCGTTCGAAAGATGTTCCCTTGGTTATTTCTCTTTTTTTGATGATGTGAATGAAATGATTAGTTTTGAAGATTGTTAAATCATTGCTGCATTTATGTAACAATGTTTTAAAATTTTACTTACAAATATTTAAAAAAATTTGACAGAACATGCTCGTCAACCCGATTATCCAAATTTTGAAAAATAACAACCCAAAAAATTATTATTCGGTAATCATAAGGGTGATTTAAAAAATATGAAATTCATGAAAATGAAGAATTTTCCAAATACCAGAAATTTGTCGTAAATGATAATAATACTGATTTTCTTTTTTACTCGAATTTGAAAAATGATTACTTTATGCGGTTCTTCGATCACGACTTACTTCTCTTGAAGATCGTGAAGGATATCTTTTTCCTGGTCAGTAATACCATTCCTCAAAACGTCAAGATTAGTTTTCAAATCCCTCAAATTTTGCATTCCAACTAAATAGGTCGCGATGTCCTCGCACTGCATCGAATGCCACAGGGCTAATCTCGCTAAATCTTGGTCATTGTCCTAGAATAAAAGTGGATTCCAATTAATTATAATGTTATTTTATTATTTTTCAAAGTAGTTTAAGAAAAATTGAAATAAGATGTACTTTGCAACATTGCCTCGCTTTGGTACACTGAGTTCGTACTTCATCCGATGCTGGATGCCATTCAGGTGGTTCATTGTTCGTCAACATACCCATACAAACTCCGGCAGCGTTAATAATGCCAACATTATTAGTCTGTAATCGATTATTCATCATTTTTTCTTGTAATAATTATTTTTACGAATGTTAATTACTTCCTAAAAATCGTTCGTCCAGAATGGATGTATGAATCGTCATATCTGTAGTTTGTAAGAATCAAAGCATTGCATAGCATAGAACAGTAAATATTAAAAACAGAAAAACGTAATCCAACGTTTTTTGGCGAATTTATTGAAAAGGCCATTCATGGTTGGATAATAAAACGTTAATATTATCACGATAATAAAATCACGAATAAAATAAAAGTCTATTAATAATTGAATAGTAATAGAGAATAATTATTCAATAATGTTGATATAATGTTGAAATGGGAAAAAATGATTTTTTATAGTTCATCGAAAATTAAATAAAAAATTTTCTTCAGGATTTCGAATGGTTTGATAATTTCAATCAATAGAATTCCCAACGTATGTCAATTTTTAATTGCTCATTAATGGTTTTAAAAATCGCTCAATTGTATGGAAGTAATACAATTATTTAAAAATTATCAGATCATAAAAATACTTACTTTAAAAAAGTCCATATATTCAAGAAGGGTTTCGTCGATGAGAGTGTACCTCGAATATGTTAAAATGCAACTAATTGCAATATTGCTTCTCTCGACGCATTCTTTCAGTACTGATACCGGGTATCCGGTGATTCCAATAAATTTCGCTCTTCCATCTCTCACTTGTTTTGATAATTCCGGAAGGGTTTGAGTTATAATAATATCGAGAGACGGTGAAAACTCGATATCGTGAACCTGCATAGAGAATTAATGAAAATTAGGTGATCATTTCAACGAGTACTTGAGATATTGGAATCCTTTCATTTTGCTTTGAAGATTTTTATTTTTACTTGTAAAACATCAACGTAGTCGAGCTGCAACAACTCCAAACTTTTTTTCACACTTTTTCGTGCCTTTTCGACCGAGAAATCAAACATTTTGTCGATGTTCATCTCATACCTTCCAACTTTGGTAGCAATGTAGTAAGCTTTCCGAGGAATTCCTACAAGCGCCTAAAATTATTGAAAGAAAGCATAATTTTATTACTGATATTTTGGTGTATCGAAATCTGCATTGTTAGAATGCAACGAAATTTATTCTTCATCATCCACTTGCTAAAAAGGATCGAAGAAAAGACTTTGTTGCTTTGAAATTGGCGAAGAAGCATTTCATGACGAAATTCCAGTTCCTTTTTCGTCCGATTACCTTGAAATTTTGCGATCTCCATTTTTTGTCGTTAGGGAACTTCAAATTTTTAATTTTTTTTTTTTTTGGCAATAAAACAATTCATTTCGGCGTAACAAGAGAAAAATTCATGTCGAAAATCTACATTTGTAGTCAATGCTTCGTCATTGTCACAATTTTGCAATTTCTCACGGTAATTTTTGAAAAAATTACCAAATGTTGTTCAAACGTGCTAGAAAAAGGATCGAAATTCCGAACAACCAGCTTGAATATTGAGTTCTAAAGCAGGATCACTCCTCAAATAACGAAAATATTTTTTTCTCAGATTTAATTGCTGAATTTCCAGAAAGGAAAACTGTAATTTTGACAGTGTCGTATTTTGAATTTGTATTCATGTTTCTTACTTTGCCAATGACTTCTTCAGAACGACCTTGTCCGTACCAAGGTGCGGTATCGATGTAATTCACACCCATACGAATCGCCAGTCTTACCGTCTCGATTGCTTCTTCTTCGTCAAACGATCTGTTTGGTTTCGACGATAATGAAGAAGAAAAAAAATTAATTTAATTAAAAATTGACGATTGTATTGTACGAATCTTGTGTATTTTCATTTTTCATTCATCTATTAACTAGCAATCAAAACGTTCATGTCTAATCATAGAAAATGACAACGTCAATTATCTCTTCGTTCACTAAAACCGTAATTTTATCGAAAAAGGTCGATTATTTCGTAGAGACAGTCAACAAAATATTGCTGGGTAATTACGAAATTTGAGGCATTCCAACATAATATTTAACTGGAATTTCAAATATACTGTTGAAACAAGAAAAATGTTGTTGTTATTATCCAATAATATTTTAATGATCGTATTAACCAAATAATTGACTGTTTTACAACAAAAACTGTTTTGAGTGTTTTCTGTTTGCGGATAAATATTTTGTGTACCCATAATGACAGCCCAAAGGTCCACCACCAAAGGACAGTTTGCTTACGAGCAAACCGGTTTTGCCTAATGGTCGATATTCCATTGCTTTTACTGCTTCCAAATCGTGGAAACCTTCAACGTAAGTCGGTGGCAAGGATTTCCTAATAAAAAAATAAAAAAATAAAAAAATTATTAGTCATTTTTTTATTATTACTTTATTTCTGGTTGTTATTAGAGGTTTTATTTTTTGTTGAGGATTCTATTTATAGTAACACGATCTATTTTCGATATGTCAAGTTCATTCAAATGTATGCAACTCTGGCTAAATTTGGCACATTTACGCGAGCGTTGAGCTACGAGTGCAAAATGAACTGTATTAGTATTAGTTTTCAGGTTCCAAACAAAGATTATGTCAAATTATTATAGCAAAATACAGCATTTGGTTTGAATAAAAAATCATTATTCATTAAAATAATTAATGTTTATACGCCATTGAGTTTTTCGTTCGTATACTTAGAGGATCCTCACGTTTATTTCTATAGATCAACGAGGATTTGTGGATCCAATTGTGTATAAATGTATCTCCCGTATAAATGGTATCAATGAAGAAAAAAAAATTCTTGATTTGATAACAACGTTCGTCGGAGTGTTTCTTTTCGTATCTTGAAGAAATTTCTTATCTTTATCATACTAGAGATAAGTTAAATAGTATTCTTGAGAGAAAGCATCGAAATAACCTAAACATATGTGTTTGTTATTAAAGAAAAAAACCCAGTACGTGCTGTTCAGCATGTTTCTGGACGCCTGGCTTTGTGTCAAACTTGTCAAACTAGATTTTTTTTCTACATATGTACCCGAGTTCTAACTGTTGAAAAAAATTGAGGAAACATCGATTGATCGATTTTTCAAATGTTTTGGTTTATATTTCTTTCGAACACATTCAATAAATTATGATTCATGTCGAAGTTTGCTTTGTTGGCATTCCCTACAATTGCTCATTATTTTCTTTAATACTGTTTACTGTGTTACACGTTCGAAAACTGTTAATTTATCTTTTAGCATCTTCTACAAACCCACACACGAAATCAATAAGAAACTATAGTTCTTTTGAAAACGAAGAGATTTGATAATTGAAAATATTTAAAAAATTCTTTTATGTCTTGTTGCAATTGGCAGTTTAGGAGAAGATTGTAGTAAAAATTAAGTTAAGTATACGCAGGCTCGATATTGACACTGTTAAAATTTATTTCTGAATTTTAAATCGATTAAATATTAAATCTCACATTTTTAATGCCATTGTTTTTCCTCGGATTACATGTAAGAAATGTAATCCACCGATGTATTTTCTTAGTTAAATAATATTTAACGTGTCTGATTTCGTTTAATAAAAAATTAAATTATCGTCCAATATGTCATCACTACACTGTAACATAAGTCGAGGACAATATATTTGATATACGTAATCACTGGACGACTGCCCGATCGTCACTGTTGTGTGTTGTGTTTTTTTACTTTGGCCCGTCGTCGTTCTGCTCGATCAGATGACGTTTGTTTTCTCGTTGGTCGCGGTCAGTCGCGGTAGGATGAGACAAACCTTGCTGTCCTTGCAGAGACCTCTGCTGGTGTCTTTCACTGCTCTGTGGGTAAATTAATACTCACACCGATTGAGTATATCATTGGCTAAACAACCCAGATACCCAGGTAACCATCAGGCGTACTTTTAAGTACAAGATACTACTACCGTGCTACTACCTTGAAGCGATGAAATACCAGCGAACGCTGTACTCCCACAGTGGTTATTTCAAATCATATTATTTCACTTTTTTATTCTCGCATCTTACGGTCGTTATTAGTCTTATAACGCTTTGATTACTCGAATAGTAACCAATGAGCGATTTCAAACTTGTTTCCGACTGATTGTAATTAAAATATGTGCAGATTAGGTTTCTTTCCTGTCAATATCACGTCAATTCAACGCTACGCTTCATCGTTCGTCGATACTGATAAATTTTACGGAACGAAATATATAAGAGTACAAGTAGAATTCTTTTTTATCCTCAATGAAAAGAAATAACTTTACAACCCTAGGGCTTTCTCTCTGAACATGAAACCTTAATAAAAAATAATTAATAATTTTATAGAATCAAATTGGAAAAATGTATTAAATTTTTATTTCCTTAAATAATACGCAACAATAATTCATTATAGTATTTACATTTTTTTTTTTAGTTCTCAAATTCTCAATTTTACTCACGAGAAATACGATTTAAAATCCAATCGCGTTGACAAACAATAGAATAACTATTCAATTTTACTTGTTTTTCCATTCAATTTCGAAAATATTCCAACCTCGCGCAAATTTGTGTGGCAACGTAGGCATTTCTCTACATAATAAACCGAGACTCTTGATAGACCTAACCGGTAATGAAACACTTTCGTTAATAATTAAAATCGTAGGTATACATTTTTTCGTAAATTTTGTTTTTGATTAAAAATAACTTTTGTGATTGAACACGAATGTTAGGTGTAAAATTTTTCGGAAATGAAAGTTTATAGTGCGCGGATTGTGCTAAAGGAGCGTTAACAAATGACTAATGCGTGAGATTAATTAAACAATTTGTGCGGGATTGACATTGATAAATATTTAACAATCGTTATTATGGAATACAGCTTCATTGGATGGAAGGAAATCAGTGAAATATGATGGAGTGAGGATTTCGTGCTACGAATCTCGAATACGCACTACTTCAAGGACTTTGCCACGGGTGACAACCGGTTAACGAATCCGTGAGAGATGGAAGAAGACATCGAACGGTAAGTAAAACAATCATTTCAATAGCACGAAATAGCCAGCATAAAGATTGAAAAAAAAATTGAAATATCCTTCAAGGTATTTTCGATGCTAATTTTATATAGCAAGACTTGCCAAGGTTGTCGATTTTTTAATAAAAGCTACTTCGCCGTAGAATATTTTTTCCGCAATCGGTCGCAAGACAAAGTTTTAAAAATATTGACACACTAAATTTGTAGAGAATATCTTTAGGGACCGAATAAGCGTTCGTGCGTTAGAGTTGCATGAAAATTACGGATTATTTTCTGGAAAATAACGATCAAAATATGAATTCGTGGAATTTCGTATTCATGGAATGATGGTTGAGTAAATTAAGTTGAGTTGTTCTCTCTGTTGAAAAGCTATCCTGCGAAACGTATGTAGCTTCAATTAATTAAATTATGTGTTGAACTTTGCTTGCAACTATTGTGAAGATTTTAAACCCATATGACTAGTGTAGTTCCCTCTAATCAACTTTAAAATTCACCGCAAAGTTCCCAAAAATTTCAAACTTCACGTGAGCAAGGTTTACTAGGGGTCTATTGGACGCGACATCGTTTGTAGGTGGAGAATATATTAATTAAACCGTTTTCGGGATAATATTAACGTTGACCCCCAAGAGATTCGTAGAAAAAAAAATCGATTTCTTTGCTTGCGGAGAGGCAAAGTCGAAGGCCAAATTAAAAAATTAATTTTCCTAAAAAATGGTTCATTACTGAACGATCAAACTGCGCCACCACAAGCCGCTGTACGACCACCAAGATATTTATATTTTAAAAAGTCAACTTATTTTACTTGAGGGGGCTAACTCGGGGGTGGTCGGAATGGCGAATCGAACCTTGCGCCGTCGATATTGTAGAGGCACCGCACTAGTACCACGGCAGTACAATGTATTAATGAAGCCAAAGATTAAGCACGTTATCCGTACGAGAGATGTACTATGATAGAACTGTATAAATACAGTTTAATGACAGAATCAGGATGGTCCTACATTTATGTACGTTATACTGTAAAGTCCACCATACACACTGGTCCTGCGAGAACACTCTTTACTGCTATGACCAAGTGTTACAACTACAGCAGCGGTACTTTGGTAATACCGCGTACCAAAACACTGTACTGCAGTATCGTACGCTTATCGTACGCACGTACCTGGTAGATTTTGTACCAATTTACACTGTACGAAATGCTTACATCGTATTGGTACAGTACGACCATGTTATTTGCTGGGAAAGAGTTGTCTATAATATTACTCGTCGGATAAGAGAAACCGCGTTCACGAGAAAATCACGAAATTATCTTAAAAAAAATTATGAACTATTTTTCAACAGATATTGAATTTATAAATATATTTCTTGAAAAAAATTATCAAAAACATTCGTAATGACGTTCAAACATCGAAATATTTTTTTTTTTTTTGAAGCCAAAGAATCATCTCTTGGCCTCTAATTCATTTTTTATATCAAGATTTGCCAGTACGATTTTTTGTTATTACTAATCAGGGCATTATTATTAATCAGGGCAACAGAAATATATTATTGGTTTTTTTTTTTACAAAATAAAAAACTCGATGTGCTACTAAAAAAAGGTTGTTACAGCTCGAAAAATTGTCAAATCTCACTCGAAATTAAGTCTTCGTTATGATAGTCCATAGAAATTAATAGATTCGTGATCGATTGAAAATAATCGAAGTACAAAGCGGATAATGTAACGGATATATTCGCGTGATTGTTAATTCGTGAAGTACGACGAAACGATATATTTATAGTAATAATTCACACGAATAGAGTGAGGTATATACATACTATACGCAGTTGATTTACACGAAGTTGGGACGAGGTAACGCCAGTGCAAGCTGTTCTCCGGGACACCGGCTTTCCCCGTCCCCGCGCGTGGCAGATTGAACATGTCACAGTGAGATACTCGACGGGGCTTTAATGCATGGCTTTTGGGTCCTTTTGTCGCGTCACATAATTCATTCATACCCTGGGACGCCATAGTCCACATATCACAAGCGAAAAAAAGCATTTTTATTTCTACGCTTCTGTCAAATCGACAGATTCTCCTACGATTGGGAATTTCAAATCATAATTAAAAATCAATAAAATTTCAAACAATTATATCATACGTATCACTAACGCAACAAAATTTGATGTTGGATAAATTTTTTTCATATTTCAGTATTATGGACGAAAATTCAAGAAAAAAAAAAAAAAAACAAATGAATTGGTGTGTATCCACGGTTTTAAATCGTTTAGAAACGTTTCGAAAACGAGAAAAACGATGTCGTGCAAATTCGAACAAAAAATTTGAAAAAAAAAAAATAACTCAAATAATTGCTCGTTAAAAGTTTGTGCAATCGCGCTGAAAATTGCCTAGGAAAAAAACTCCACTCAGCTTTTCATGTGTCGTACGATTTTCGATAGAATTGGACGAAAATGTTATAGACAATATAGACATTTTGTGATTTTTTATCGCGTTGGAACAAAAATTCAGTCAACTCATCTTGATTGTCGTTTTTTTGGGACTAATTCGATCGAAATGAAAATAAAAAGGATTAAGCGCTTAGATACAACTAGATACATGAAAAAAATTGCATTTTTCAAAAATATTTTCATTCGTTAGTCGCCATATCATTTGTAAACAAAAACCCAGCTATCAAAAACATATCGCAGCTTAAGAAAAACACATTTCAACTCAATTTGACAGATTTTGTAAAAAGGATCATTACACATTTATTTAATATCCATCCGAGATTTACTTTTTGAATAGCATAGTTTTTAGTTTTACAAGTAAAATAAGAAAAACAATTTTGCCACAATGCCGACTTTAGGATTCAGGAAAAAGTTCCACAACTTGGTCTATTTCTCAGAGATTTACAGTTATCTAAGATTAGAAAAATCGAATTTCGGACAAAATTACTTTTCTCTGGCAGATGGATAAAAAATTTAGAAAAAAAAATATGAGAGCTTCTTTCAATCGGGCATTCCAAACCAGGCATCGAATGTCCCATATGTCCACACGTGAGGTTGATAAAAGCAAAGGTAACTGATTTCTTGTATACGATAATTTTATTGTGTGTTTGTAAATAATGAACGTTATCCATTTTCCTTAGGGATGACGTTTGACAGGGTTTCTTTCATCTGAAAATGACAGTTTCGTTTCTATAGCTAGTGATTGTCATTTCCCCACGGGTTAAATTTATACTATGACCCGGAAGTTGAGTTTTGGTTGCTAGATCGTGAACGTATATTCCCTTCAACTTTTTTTCCACGGTTTCGATGTTTGGATGGCTTTTTCTTATACAAGGGTGATTGAGCTCGAATAATTGATTTCTTTGGTTGTGAATTTTTCACTCTGATTGAGCATTTTGTTCCTTCCCCTATTTTTCAGGACGTCATTCCTCTCTCTCTCTCTCTCTCTCTCGCTTTCTCAATGATATCTAGTTGACTCCGCGACGCTTCAAGGAACTGATTCGAATTACTAAAATTACTATATTTCACTTTATTATTATATTATATGCAAGAAAACGATACTAACTCTTCTTTTTTTCTTTAGGCTAAAATTAATTTTAAATTGTAAATGAAAAATAAGAAAAACACTGTTTATTTAACCAATGTATGCATCCTTTGCCCCATGGATTGTTTCCAGGGCATATAATAAACTTATCATTATCATTATCATTATCTATCGAAGAAAGAAAAAAAAGTAGATTTTCTTGGCACCATTTGAAATAAATGTTTCAACATCTTTAAAATGCCCAATCAAATTCTTATTTTATTAAGCATTTGTTGAAAATTCTTCAAAATGGAAGATTTACTTTTGATTTCTTGATTTAAAAAAATCTTTGATCATTTTACCTTTAATTATCCTACGTAATAAATTTGATAATTTTTTTCTCAATCTATTTCTTTTGCCAGATCAAAGTTATAAAATACATAACGTTAGAATCTAAAAAAAAAAAGCAATAAAAATCCCAACCAGGTAAGAGTAGTCTTCGCAAAGTTTTACGAAATTGAGCTGTTCCGTGATGTACAATAAAGAATAGAGAGCTATGGTTCCGGAAGGGCGAATAAAAAAAAGAGAGAATATATTACTTCAAGAAAGTGTTTGATTTTTTTGGCGATTCCTGGGAGACCAGAGTTTGCGAATTCAGGTACCGAAGCAGTACGAGAATACTTGTGAAGTGCAAGTTTGGATCAGAAATGCAAAAGTATGCAATATACTGCTTCAGGTAATATGGAATAACTCAATTTCTCAAAAAACTTCCAACACCATCTCTTTTTCGATGTCATGAACTCAAATTCAATATGACTACTCAATAAATAAGAGATTGGGAAAAGCCACTTCAATAACATTTGTGCTCTGCAGAAAAACAGAATGTTGATTTACATGGTTTTTCGGTACGAGTTTATCACTTTTGACCACTGAATCTGCGTTAAATTTCACATATAGGGCGTTTAGGGAATCAGGATTGTTATCAGGGTGTATAGTTTTGTATTGATTGAAAAAAAAGCAAAAGAACAAAATGTACTTCATCATAACTTACGTCTGCATTAGTGCTACTCGAATTTACCTGCATCTGGATTCACGTGTCACTGTCTGCTATTTTCTGATTAAATCGATATTTTTTTTTGTTTTGAAACATTCCTCACTGTTGTTATTTTTTATGTTTACGATTATTAAGAATTCATAGTTGTTTAACATTTTCTAATACTTTTTTGATTATTTTTTCTATAACGTATCGTATATTCCTTCAAATATAATAAATACCTCTGTAAAATTGCTTTCAGCTTATTATTGGCGTCTGACTAAATCGGGCTCTTACTACTGAGCTCATCTCAACAGAACTGCTCTCGCTCGCTCATAAGCCTTGCTTTGCCCGGATTATGCTCATTTGCTTCCACTCAGGGATAAATCCCCATCTAGTTACTTATTTTTATGTTCATCGATACTTTCTCATCATACAGATATTTAACAAAAGTGTTTCATTAACAAAACTAATTGAACAAAAAATGTTCGATCATACCTTCTAAAGATTCAGAAAAACAATTTTTCTCAAATCATCAATGAAAAAATGTTATTCGACAAATTGTGAATTTCATTTTAAACTTTCTGAAAAATCTTCCTCGAGTAAGTGACAATTTTTCATATTGATAAATCATTGAAGGAATTCGTTCCAACTGGAAAAAAAAGTCTAACAAAATATTTTATTGATTTAATTTCCTCATGAATTTCTTCAAACGGTGAAATGAATGAATGGACAATGTCACTAGCAGCTGCAAGCAATATTGTTTATTTTTTTTTTAATTTTCTTAAGGCTTTGAATAAATTAAAAAAAGGTTTTATGCACGTGACCAATTGAAATATTTGAGAAGAACTGAGTAAACTCGATCGAAATCCTAAAAAAACCTAAACCGTATGTTTTCAAAGAGTCTAAATAAGTGTGGAAGTGAGTTCAAAGGACTGGGAGGGGTAAGTTAAGGGTTAATTTCGTTTTGTATCCATCGTTGAGCTTCGTAGAGTGCTATGATTGTTGGTGGGGTGATAGCTTGGGTCGGTAGCTTGACCGGATACCCTTAACGAAATTCTCGAATCGATTCCTGCCGAGGCTTTATCCACACGTGTCTCAATGCGAAGAATCAAAGATAGCGACGAGAAAAGGATGGAAAGGACGGCAAGTGAAAGAAGGAAAAAGGAGGGGAGGGGGGTTCGAGAGAGGGGAAAAGGAGAGCGAGACTGCGATGGATTGGGTTGTAGAGCACCGGTACATGGGATAAATGACTATATAGAGTAGGAGCGTTGGCCAGACGAAAAAGAAACTCTGGTGCGGTCGATAAGAAGGCCTCGAGGCTGCCGCCAACAAGTCACGACGAACAGAGAACGGGTTTACTGTGGCTTCGTCTAGTTTTAGCACAAAATATAGATATAGATTTATTGAAAGATTCTCTTGTGAGGTAGCCAAAAGCCATGAAGGCCTAGACGCCATTCGATATTATTATTATTACTATTATTGCTACAGTTATTATTACTGTTAGGATAATGGCAATAATTATTATGATATAGAGTTTGTGGCGAGAACGAAGGGCAAGGATCGTTCCTTTTTGAGATTGTCGGCTCGCACGCTCGCCAACGATAATCGACCTCGTTTTACAACGTCTCTAGACTTAATGTTTACCAAGCTCACTTTCCTTTAACCCTTTTCTGAACCTACCAGAAATAAATTTCAACGTTCTACATATTCGCATAATTCAATGGACAATTGGGACGCTAATTACTAGCTCGTGAAAGTCTTTGAATTCTTCCATATACACTTGAAAATGACAGCAATTACATTTTCTCAGTTTTCTTCTTTTTGACGTATTTTTGCGTACTTTTTATTCGTGATAAAACAATTTTATGAGGTTTTAAACTTTGACGATTAATTATTTGATATTGCTTTATAATTTTCATTTTTCGATTATTCCTCAATCAATTCAATCCTTTCAGCCATGGTGGGAACTTCGTTGTCACTGGAACAGTGATGAGTGTTTAAAAAATATAAATAGTCATTAATTTTTAATCACATATGAATGTGACTGTTGTGCAAAAATGATTGTTGGGAAGAATGTATCGCTGAAGGGTTTGAAATGATTCATTTTTTTTGTTTTCATAAATTACTGTAGCATTTTTTATCCCATTTTTCACATAAAACTTTCATCTACTCTATTTCGAATAGTTGGCACCTTATGAAGAATATTGCATGCAAAATGCGGTTGGAATGAGATCCCGACAATTCATTCTCATCTATGTTTTATTTCCTCCGTAATTTTTCTCCCTTCTCATTCTTCCTACATAGTTCATATCAACATTTATCCACGATGCTACGATGTATTTGCGAAGTTAGCATCTCATTTTCTCAAAACGCGATTTTAATAGTTTAATCAATGGAACTATTGTTAAAATTCATCAAGAACTGTAGAACTATGCTGGATGCCACTTCATATTAAGTTTATTTGTGAAATGCTAACATTTGAGATGCTAACTTCACAGACGTCTTTATCCTCGTAAAATAACAGGAGAGACGATTTAAAAGTTGATGCGTTTCGAAAAAAAATCTAGGACCACCGAGTAACGAATTTTAAGCCAATTACATGTAAGAAAAAAAACGTGTGGCTCGAAGCATTCACGTAGTAGTCTCGTCATAGCCACGTTTTTCGGAAACAAGAATTGAGAATCTTATAAACTTTCGGGAAAAAAGTCTAATATGAAGTTCAAAGTTGGAGAAATAACAAACTTTCCCATATTTCAAGCGGTCAAAATTTTTGAATTTTCCGGACAATCTTCGTCAAATATTGCCTTCAAATTGAGAAAAAAAAAATTGTTTTTCGATCGAATTCGTTTAACACGTAACTTTTTTCATCTGTTACAGAACGCAGTTATTGAATTGTTGTTAGAAGTGATGGAACGAGAAGTTCAAGTTAAATTGTCGATAACCCTGGGCGTCAATTGAGCTCAAGAATGAAGCACCGTTCGGCACAGCGAATATATCAAAGGTACGAAAACATTTTCAATTAAAATTCTTGTTTCTGAGGAAGTATAATTGTATTTTCGTTGTATAAATTACGCAATTATTATTTTCGTTGCATAAATCATTCGATTATTCAATGATGAAGAATACTTTGTGCAGGAAAAAA
Source organism: Campoletis raptor (assembly GCA_948107755.1). Lineage (NCBI taxonomy): Eukaryota > Metazoa > Arthropoda > Insecta > Hymenoptera > Ichneumonidae > Campoletis > Campoletis raptor. The sequence continues at coordinate 19,037,411 of OX403622.1, forward strand.
CGTAGTGTTTCTTATTTTTAGAGTAATCGAAAATGTTGAATTTATAGCCGACCATGATGGTGGAGCTTCTGGTGCTCTCTAGCGGAGTTGATTTTAATGGCGAGAGAAAGAGAAAGAGAGAGAGAGTGAGAGAGAGAGAGAGAGAGAGAGAGAGAGAGAGAGAGAGAGAAGGTGGGCTCTTTTAAGGGTCGAACTTCAGGCGTCTTGACTATCGCGATTTGAATTGTAAATCGACGCGCAATGTTTGGTCCCCCTCTGTCCCTTTCTACCTCTCCTTCTTCACTCTAAGGCTATCTCTATTTCTTTTTTCTTCTTTACCTCTTTCCATCTCTTTCTTTTTTCCTCGTTTTTGTTCGTCTAACTCTTTCTTTCACTTCTTCTTCTTCTTTCTCTTTTCTGGTTTCTGATCTTTTTTTTTCCTCTCTTTTTCACTCCCACTTTTTTCTAACCCGGATACACTCCTCTTCCGCAAAGGGTTTTATCCGGAATGTCCGCTTTGGCAGGAAAAGCGGGGGATAGAACGAAAGGAAGAAGGAGTAAGAGAGAAAGAGGCAACATCCAGAGGGTTGGGTAGTTTCGGGGCAACCGGGAGGAGGGGACATTGTCGAAGGAGAGAACCTTCAACGATGGAAGCTAGGTTAAGAGGCCCGGGTCGCCTTCTAGTCTACCCCTTTATTTTCCATCCTATTCTATGTATGACGTGTTTGAGGGTACGGTAAAAAAAAAAAAAAAATGGATATATTACAAATTTGAAAGTGTAATTTTTTTTCTCAAGCTTACGAAACCACCGTTCGACTCCTGTTATTTTTTACGTTTGCGCGCTCTAAAGAAACGTATAGGAAAGGAGAGGAATCGTGTTGCCGCGTTTTCAGTCGACGTAGTAATATCGTGGAGGGTTAAAAAAAAAGTAATTGCTTCACCCAATTCGATGATTTGGAGGATATTCTTATTGATAATTTATAGGATCGATGTATTGACATGCTTTTTTTAAGTGTATTTCATACCGCTGTAGATTTAAGAATTGCTAGAAATACTGTAAATCCAAATAGATACGTAGTGGAATTTTGGGTTTATCAGTTAATGATTCCGCAAATCTATCGTTTTTTGATATTTTTTTAGACGGTTGTAGTACTGCCCCTTCAACCTCTGACATGCAACCATCTAAATAGCATTTCCCTCATGGCATCGAGTGTAAAACTTTCCCGGTTCTAATTAATTAAATACATCTCGACTTCTAATGCAGCTGGTGAACTAATTTCTATCCACATTTAAATTCAATCGATTAGATAATTCAAAAGAAAATTTAAGGGACTATTAAAAAAAAAAAAAAAAAATTGAAATTCTTCCAAATTTGTATACAGTGCTGTTTTGTTGATGCTTGTGAGAACTTCACTATTTCTGTGTGTGTTTCGGAAAGGTTTTCAAAAATTCATTTATCAAATCAAAAAAATTTAATTATACATTTTAATACCTCTCAATTGTAAACAAAAATAATCACGAAACAAAAAAAGCAAACTTGGAGTCCTTGTGTGATTTTCTACACAATCTGCTTCTTAGAGTCTATTCCAAACGTCACCACTCTAAGCTTTCCTATTTTTTTTTTCCAATTGCTACGGCGGTTATGTGAAATAGCTCGACATAGTGTGAAGGACGAAAACAGAAAGAGAAGCGAAGTTACTTTATGGTTTTTTCTTGGAACAGTCGTTCACACGCCGGAAAGAGTCTGATACGACATTCTGAACTATGAGTAGTACATAAGCACTCAGTTTGCCTCCCTGAGGGAACTGATATAAACAGACTGAGCAAAAATGAAAATGGAGAAAAGATAAAAAAACAAAAGTGGTTCTGATCCCATCTCGTAAAAAGGAATTAAAAATTGTACTGATTTCCTGTTGATTATGAAAGTTCAATTCGACTCAAAAATTCTGATGTCAAATTTGAATGACATGAAAAGTGATAAATTGATAGAAGGAAAATTCGTGTATTCTAAAAAATGAAAGAAAAAAAACTTAGATTATGAGACAACTGGACGATTCTATCTCTTTATTTTTTATTCTTTTTGGGTTTGGAACGGTAGATCGTTATTTTTTTTTGCTTGCATAGAACGGATTAAGATTGAAAAAGTTTTCGCTCAGTTGTTTCACGGCACTTTTTATCCAGGCGTTCCTGTTCATTTCAACTACTTTTCTGTTCCTTGACGCACTAAATTCCAGCTCTCTTAGTTCGTTGGTTGTTCCCTAAAGTTCTTTAAAGAGGTCACTGAGAGACAGCAAATGTTTTAGCACTTAGCACGTGGAAGTCATTCGCACTTTACAATTACAGAGACGTGAGACATTTTTTCAAATGCATCTCCATTTACAAACAAAAAAAAGGTCATTTCGTACTAACTTAAATCTTTATTGAGGATAGAAAAAAATGTGGAATATTTAATATTTTGCTCGAAAAAACCCCATTTTTTTTTAACTTTCAATTCTGGTTGCTATGGTTATCTGTTGTGGTTGTAACTTTTTTTCTATTCAAAATTGGAACACCACCTACCGCTCGTTCTCTTCGTGTTCAAATTATCTTTGAATTGTTAATGGAATTCGGATTTTCATTAATATGCATTTTTTATTCATCAGTGAGTTTGCAGAGTTGTTCATGGATAAAAAAGCTTTGATTGTTTTCTTGTATTTTTATTTATCCGTAAAAAATAATTTATCGAAATTCATGGTTCGCGAATGAAAAGTAGTAATAGAACGAAAAAAACTGTCGGATGACGAATAGTTCAGAAGTTTAGATGCAGAGAAATGACAAAAATAATAAGTAGTTGAAAGAGCAGGGAGGGAAAAACATCTACAACTGTCACAATTAAACGTACAAACTTGATGATGATTCTCGTGTAATTGAACGGTGTCACATGTCATTTACTTATCGATAAATCGTTCTCAGGACATCCGGGACAGTTCCTCGAATCGGTCTCCGCAAAAACCGGAAATTGCTTTGCCCTCATTGACTCTAATATACATATATACGACATTTGTCGATTTCCGGACTTCCTATCGAGGTTTCATATTCTTTAATCGTGACGGGCAGAATCTCCTCCATGAAGATATTTCGATTGACACTGTGCTGTTTTCAGGCTAATTTTTGTGTTTATATTATCAACTCGTGACAAACCTAGAGACCCGCCAATGTTATCCCACAAATACACAAAGAAATTTCAAAACGAAAACAATAATATCAAATGAATAACTAATTCATTTTTATAGTTATTATCAATGTAACGACTATTTGTAAAGTCAAACCAATTTTTTTCACCGTTCCGTATCGGCATTTTTAGTGATGTGATTATAAATTGGTGAATTTTTATACAGCTCGTTTTTTTATTATTTTTATTCTTCAATGAAATCTACTCGCCCCTTTGTTTTGCACTGTATTTGATGCTTTGTTTCAATATTAAGATCAATTTTAATTTCGTTATCGTTTGATGGATAGACGAAATAATGACAGCTATAAAATCGAATAAATCCGTTTTCCTTGGTGTAAATTTCAGTCGTGCATAAATAGACCTGATAGGCCACAAACGTATGGAAACACCTTTGAATAAACGGCTAGGGTTAGAAGTTGAAGAGATGCCTTCGTGCTAGTCCATTAAAATTTTCTCTTTCTCTCTCTCTCTCTTTTTCTTTCTCGATTTATAATTATGTACAGATATAGTCCACGTACATATACCGACACATAGATAAGGCCCTTTTTAGATGGTAAACGGGGGTGGTGGCGTGTGTGCGCGCGAGTTTCAACGTTGGAACGTCGGCGAGAATGAGGTAGAACGTGATTCACGATGTCGTAGCACGCGAGAAACTTGCCTTGTAATATGCACGAGACACAGGTATGGCATTGAAGTCAGAGAAAGAGAGATATTGCACTTTCTTCTCCCTCCTTACATCCCCGTTGCACGATGAGCTGATTTTGTATATTTGTACGTTTATATATCTACAGAAGAAAATGGAATTGCAGCAAATTTACGAAATGAACCACTTCCAGTTCTGTGCAAATCATTCTTTGTTATATTTTCCTTCAGTTTTTTCAGGTTTTCTCTTGTGAATACTTTTGTAATCGAGTTGAATAAGTTTTGGAAATTTAGACCACGTTTTTTGAGGATTTTGAGTCCTGTAAACAAAGAACGAATAGAATAAGTACGGAGGAATAATAAAAATGAATATGTTTGATTATGAAATAAATAATATCGGACTCCTCAGCCTTACGATATAAAAAGTAACAGAATTTTCAAGGGTAAATGAGTCACGATTATTTATTGTTTGAAAAAAATAACGATCCACATATTTGAAATTTAGAAATCTAGTTCCCTTTAGTTTTCCTCAATGGAATAAACACAGATTAGAAATTGAAAATTTTGGCTGTAGATATTTCAGAAACCCGGCAAAAAGCGTTGTTAATGGAATATTAATCAGTAGCAGTTTCATCCGTTCTCCAGGAAATGTGTTGTAAACCTTCCTTCGCGAAGAATCCAAAATTAAGAATTCATGGAATGGAAACAATCTTCTTACTATACTTCGCATATCTAAGCTCGTCTGTTGTCGAACTTTACTAGAACTGTTGACGAACTAGAAGTAGAATGTTAGTCGAACTTCGTCATATGTTCTTCTTCCGTAATCGAGAAAAAAACAAAAAAAAATTGTATGAAAGTTTGCATCCTCGGAATTAGAAAAATATTCTGTGCTGAATGTTGGAAAAAAAAAAGAAAAATCACGAGGAAATTTTTTTGCGTGTTATTTTAATTCGTGTTACGAAATTTTAGTTGAGTTATTATTTTTACTTCAGTATGTCGCACCGATGGATAACTATATGACAATTTTCTTTAATTTCCCAATGGAGCATTGTGGAGCTTCGTCGTCACAGCTTTTAATTAATTGGAGCCAAACTCTTGATTGGCACATTAGGCAAGTTTCTTTTCGTTATAGTGTTCAAGGTCATTATAAATTTTCCTCACTGGGTATTTCATGAATTATCTATTGAATTAATTTCAGTAGTTCTTACATAGTTCATATCAACATGTATCTTCGTAGATATAACCAGCTAGACCATTTGCAAGTCGACGAAATCACGGTCAGGTTTGAAAGAGAAAAGAAAACACAAGAATAAAAATGAATAATCGGACCGTGCCGAAATGGTATGTGGGTAAAATTTTTCATCATTGTCTTGTGAACTCGCTTGCGATCTCAAGAGCGTGAACACCGACGTAAAAGCTCAGCTTCAATGGATCTTTGAGTTATCGTTACTGGATAAAATCCCTCGTCCTTCTTCTCCGTTTCTTTTCCTCTCTCTCTCTCTCTCTCTCTCTCTTTCCCGTTGTCTCATGATACAGTGATATTGATGATAAAGCAGAAAGCTTGTCTTGCATTCTCTCTAGTTCCTTCGCTATTATCTTCTTCGAAGATAAATTGTTCTTATCACGAAGAGCAATCTAACCACCTCACTTATTTCTCGAGGACTTTCTATAGCTCGTACAGGTAGAGGTAACTCGTTCAATTTCTCTGAACCAAAATGAATCTTCCTTCACTTAACTCGTTTACCGATCATCATCCTACCACTTGATAGATTCACACTTAAAAAATAAGCTTTGCAGTTAGACTTACAAAGAAATTTTTGCAAGAAAGCGGCGTCGAGAGGCGATAAAAACTTGTCGTTTTTTCATCGAGTATATCAAACATGTATATGATTTTTCAATCAAAGAAAAAGAAACACAACAACATTCCAAGGGGTTTAAAAAAGAGAAAACAAATGGAATAAAATCGTCCGTTTATAAGATTGCGATTTGTGTCTGTAAAAAAAGTTCGACATAGCTGAGAAGAAATATCGATGATTTAAAATAAACAAAAGCTTCACGAACCGAAGAAAAATAAATTTTCAAATCCGATTACTTGCAAAGTTCTTGACACCGTTTGAATATTTTTTCACCTTGTTTGAAATAAAAATGTTAAAAGTTCACGAAAAGGTGAATTTCCGTCGTTGAAGATCGACGTATATACCTCGGTAAAAGCTCCCTATGGTAGTCTGACTTTAGCTGTAAACGTAAAGGGGAACGTAGAGTGGTGTTCGTACCTTGTGTATTTACGCTGAGACATGGAGTTGGTATGGAAAGATTGCCGGAGGGCGACTGACGCCCTCGTGTGTGCTTTCCAACCTCTTACTGCTTCTTTCCTTTCCTCTCGTTTCTTATACTTAGGCAAAATGGTGGATAAAAAGGGGATGAAAGGCACGGAAAGAAGGATCGAGACATACAGAAACCAAAAGAGACAAACAGATCGAGGTAATGAGAGAAAGCAAGGGAGGAATAGAAAACGCGAGGGTGGACTTGGCTGACTGCGCGTGTTTCGGTGGGGGTAACGTACCACCCTGTGTCAGGTGCTCTGCCACGCGGTCGACCGCAGTCAGTCTTAACGAAAACATCCGGCGTTCGTATAGGCCTCGGGGTCTCTTCAATATTTACTTCGAAAAATTTGTTTTTTCAAGTCTTTTAATATCGAGAGTTTCATTAACGTTTTTACGATTAACTTTAAACTACGATATTTTTTTCACGGTTTTTAATGATTTTCATTCTTTTTTGACTGTTGACTTTGTTTTTTTTTTTAATGATTCCCGTGATTTCTTGTCTCTCGAATGTTTGTTCTCCACTCTTTGTACGGCAAATCCGTTTCTTGTGGTTAATGCAACAGTGAAAAAGACACACACCGGTTTCCAGTGAATCATTCAAACTCAGGAGCTCGATTACGGGATTGACAAAGATAAATTGTTTTGAAGCTCGATCCGGGATCGAGATTCCAGGTCAGTTTGCTTCAATCAGTTTCTTTGATTTTATACTTTGGTTCCATTCAGTCGTTCCTTTCGGTGAATTGTGTTAGATCCGCTAATCACATTTTGGCTTATTCACTAATTAATCGTTTCGCTAAGTTTCCGAGATTTAAGTCCCTCGTGATCATATCGTGTGGAAGAAATTTTGGAGAGTCAAATGATTATTATACTTTGATGAAAATTTGATTTTTGCAGGAACTCATTTATTGATTGAGTTCTCGGATGTGGACTTGAAAACTTCTTTGCCTTTTTTATTTTTGTTTCAAGTTTCTCACGAGAATTTTTTGCATTTTTCTTTTTTCAACTGTTGTTGTTTTTCAAACGCTTTTTACGACAACCATTTAACTTTCATACAAAAAGAAATGATAAATTCAATTATACGGCTGTTTGTAATCATTTTTTTAATCGAAATGTCAACTTTCTGTGATTATGTGTGTTTTAAACGTCTTTTCACGTTCGTTAAACTTGGAAACTTGATGGTCAGGCTTTGTAGAATACTTTCGAACGTTGTAATGAATTTGACGCGTGGGACTGATTAGAAGAAACTGTAGAGCTCTGCAAAGTGTGCACTTTTAGTGTGTTGAAACCTTACAGCGCAAATGAATGTGCATTTTAATTCCAAGGGAAATTTCGGGAATGAAAAGAAAACATGAAAATGATTGATTGAAAAGATGGGGAACCAGTTCATCAAAATCGTATAATAAAACGTTTACCGATACGATATTATTAAAATTATGGATTTTTCATTAATTATAATCAAACTACCTAGTTCTGGCTAATATATTACTTGCTCAGTTTCCATCTGGAATTTAATATCGCATCTGTAGACTTTATTTTATGAAAATTGATTTTAATAAATTTTCTTTTACCTTTTTTTTTTGAAAATTCAAGCTTAATTCACGTTCCAGCTATTTTTAAACGTGGACTAACTTTTTTCAACACCACCGATGGCTTTTTCGTAAAGAGCTTCGCTGATAGTTTTGTTTTTTGAGATTTAAAAAAATTTCTCCTGACGATTGGAAAACTTCAAATTCCCTGAGATACCGAACGTCTTTCTATCAATTTTTTCGCTGTCTGTTCCGAAAGTGACCTGAATTTGGTAGTTAATGTCATTGGAATCCGCCACTCCTAAATGCCACGTGAATAATCGATGTTTTAAAGTTTTTTTTTTTACCATCATTACTGAGACAACCTTTTGGATCGTTCATCCAAATGATATAATATCGAAAAGTTTTTCATGCAGCTAAGCCTGAAGTCGTAACGTTGAAATCATCTCAACGTGACTGTGCTTACGCTTTTCGTTGGTTTTGCTCACAAAATTTAATCGAATTAAACAACAACTGAAAAAAAAACATCTAAACACTACTGGACATAATTTTTGAATTACCTTAAAGACACCATCGTTTTGTATAGTTGGAAGGAAATTGAGTCGAGTTAATTTTCAAAGATCGTAAATAAAAGTAGTGTTAAAGACATTTCATTATTGAAAGGAAAAGTTTGGATGTAGAATACGGGGTTAGTTAATTGATCTGAATATTCTGATCAAAGGAAACGATAAAAGGTGCTCTTTAACTATTATCCAGCTCGACGGAAATATAGGCGAACGAGACGCGACAGAGGGTCGGGCATAGACCGCGAGGGTTGTAAAATTTCACACTTTATCTCCCTCGAAGTAATATCCCCAGTGTGTTATCGCCGAGTTCCATCGCATGGACTTTGTTCTCAACTTGGGGCGGACGTCACCGACGGATTATTAATTAACGAAGGCTCTTAATCACTGCTTTGTTGCGAGAAAATTACGTGAGACATTTATTCTTCGAGTATTTGTAAACATTGGGAAGATGGTATGAACTCATGCAAATTTTTGTTCATGTGATTTTGATTTTCAATCAGAAAAGCATTAACTACTACAAATCTTGAGGATATTGTGTCAAGATCGGCATTGCCAAAAATTTATATCCTCGTTAGAGACAGGAGCTTCATATGGTTCTCTATAATCCAAATTATTGTCTTTTCTCAAACTTTTGTGACAGTACACTTCGCATACACACGATCTTTCATGTACGTATACCACATCTTTCATCGACAGGCTTGCTATCTATTGGTAAATACAAAATTCCAATATTTTATATTTTCATCGATACTTTTAGAAGAATAATCGCATCGTAATTGTATCGTATTATGTACCTTAAAAAATTCTCTACAAATTCAAAAAATGAGGATTATTCATCTACAAATGTTAATGAGAATATGACATTGTGTAGTTTTGCATTTATCACCTCTCTGCAAATCTTTCGTTATTAATATTTTTCTAGATTAATAAAACGTCAAACATACTAATATACCTTCAATTAATTCGATTATTGCATAAAATGTTGTATACAACTATTGTGAAAGTTTACCTCAGCAGTTAAATTGTGAATCATGTTTTTTTGAATCATTTTATGTTATTTTTTTTATGTGAGGAATTAATACGTAACTTGAGTAAATTATGAGGACGATTAATGAATAACGTTTGCTATTTATCAGATAAACTGTTACCCAATAACAATAAATGGTTGATTCAGCGGAGATGATCAATCGACTATTTGTAACTGCAGGTCAGGGCACCGGGTGTCGGAATCCTGTCTTTCCTCTGTTTTTCGTTACAATTAGTCGCTCCCGCATTATTGTCGCATTATTCATATCATATTATCCACCCTCCAGGTTTTATCACACCCTGCCACAAACATGTTTATGGAGTTTGATAGAAAAATGATAAGTTTTACAAGTTTATTATGTTTTTATCATATTTTCTCGAAACCCATTGAAAACGTTTTTCTTAACTGTTCAGTCGAAAAATTGAAGTCCGTTTATTTTGTACACAAGCGATGAAAAAAATAATGAACAAATGTCAGGGATCTCTTGTCAGCAAATGTCAGGGACTAATATTAACGTTAAAAAATGAAAATTAAAATTCGCACACACGCCACACACGGACCACGCGACTATTGCTGTAGATTGATTGCTAACTCGATGGAACTTTATATAGTTTTTTAATACATAAATGGGAAAAGTGTGTTCGAAACCGTGAAAAAATTATGCGACATTGCCCGATGTTTTTCAAGTTATTCAAAGGGGAAAACTCAATAGGAAAAGAGTAATGGAGTTTAAAAATTTGGTATAACTCTGAATTCTCACGTTTCGAAGAAAAAATAAATTAATAGAGATGAAGTTTGGGACTATCGTGGTAATTTAAATGGCGGTCTTATCGAATTTCGCTGAACTATTTTCTCGGCAGATAACAATAATAGTAATTGGAATTTATACCAAAGACTCATCTCTCTCTGTCTTTCTTCCGTTTCGCTTTCTATGCAATTATTCTTGAGTCGTGAAGAACCAGTGAAGCGTGTAGACCGGATTGAAGATGAAGCTTCGATTCTCTAAATATCTGTGTTCCCACACACATAAAGACGTTAGAGGAAAATTACCATCAGGTTCAACTATGCTCTAAAATGTCACGGTGAATCATTAATTCCCGAAAGAATACGAAAAGATTTTTCTTCTTTTTTTTTCATTCTGTCGTGTCTCCCTCTGCGGATAATTGCCTACCGAAGAGCAAGTGTATACGAAACGATTGCGAGAAGGTTTTCCAGCTACGCTCTAATTGAAAAGATCCCAAACCTTGACTTACTTAATCTTGTGCGTTTGAGGCCCAATTAATACGATCAACGTTCTTTTGTTTCGGCGGAGATAAATCGCACTCTGAGCTCAAACGTTTTGTATATACAGGAGTTTTCTCGTTCTTATTTCGAAGACAAAAAAATTTCATAGTGTACCAAAGTGTTTTTGACACGACGATTTTCAGCGTTCCTGCGTTAACAACGAGTTACTCGCTGAAAAAGAGTAATAGCATGGAAAAAAAAGAAAAAATAACAGACGGAGGCCGAAAAAGAGAACAAAGCGCGTGGCACAGAAAGTTTCTTTCGCGACGCGATCTCGTCTCGCTTTTTTTATTCTGAGGGTAGTTGAACCCGATTTCACCACCGACACCTGCTACCTTTCACGTGTCACCTGCTCCATGTTAGATCCTTGTACATACATTTCAAGCTCTCACGTTTGTGTATTGATATATTACATCTATAGATATACGTAAAGGCGTGAAAAAGAAGAAGCCAGACTAAAGCAATACTGACCCATTTCTTACAATCAGAAGTGACTCCTTCGTATTAAATTGCTCGAGTGACGTATACACTTTTATTTTTACTCTCTTCGAGCAATTAAGTTTGTCTCTCAAGTTTCCGAATCAAAGTATTTTCGACATCGAAATTTTCCTCATCCGATGAACTATCCTCTTAACTTACCATGACGATCGTAGGATTTTATATATTTCAATAATAATTCTTGGGTTTGAGAGAAAAAAACGAACGAAAAAAAAATTGTCATTCCATAATCGAGAATTGGAAAAGCAGGGTAAAAATTGAATCAATGAGGTCATAAATTGAATGCGGAGAAAAGAAAAGATCCCGGGTTTTTCGAGTCCCGAGTTATAGGCTCGTTTATCTCCCTACGATAATGAATATAATGGCAAGCGGAAAAGGGAGAAATTAGCTGGATCACAGAATCGCTGCCAGAAAGTGATTCAGGTCATCTTCAGAATGGCTGAAGTTTCTTTCCCTCAAGAGACGGGAAAAGTCGATGTGGTCTGATGCCAGGCGCTCACCAAATCGTTTTTTCTTCTTTTCTCTTTCCTTATTTCTTAACGTTTCTGTTTCGCTTTTCGTTCATCTTTTCACACCTTATTCGGGTTCGCAGTATTCCACTGCAGATGTTCGCAAACCTCCGTTCCTTCCTTCCATTTCTGTCACCCCTGCAAAGTTTCAGCCCCCGGTCTTGTGTCAAGAGGATTTCTAAGCGGTGGTAATTTCTCTCGTCTTACATAAGAACAACCTTCTTTTATTTATCTCTTATTTCTTGGCGATGAAATTGTCGACGTGGCAAAAGAGACACAAGAGAGAATGTATGAAGGGTTAAGAATTCTACGTGAATGGAAGTTGGATAAAAGTGAGTGAAACAGCCAAGGAGCTCGCTTTCTTTCCTTTCCTTCGCTGCTCTCTTACTCTCTCGTCAATTTCAACGTCGCCGAGATTCGATTGCCTGGCTTTTGAATATAATCGATAAAATTCTCATTGCGGTGTGTTGCCTGCGGGAACACGAACGACAAAGAATGAGGGTGAAAGGAAAACCGTAGACGCATATATAAGAAGCAGACGCAGTAGTGGAAAAGGGTGAGCGAACTGAGGGACCAAGGCATAAAGACAAGACGAGTGGGAGTCAAGAATATCTATATATTGTTTGTCTTCCATATAAATATAGAACCTCTGATGTCAAACGAAGGAGATAAAGTACACGATTTAAGGTGCAAAACTATGTCAATGGCGGGTGTCAATAACTTACAATAGAATATCTCCTCAATAATATCCTTGCTCAAATGTATCAAGCCAAAATATTCCCTTGCAACAATGTCCCAATAATATTCTAGTCCATGAAACTCCAATAAAAATTCAAATATTGAATCAAAGTATTTATTACCGAATTGAAGTACACAAATTGTGTGCTAAAGTTTTTTGGCGTAATATAATGCTGAATAGCCTAATATAGTGAAGGATGGTATTGAAAGATGCTTCATGGTGTGACACGATGATATATGGTGGTCAATCATGTTTTATGACATATTATGATGTATGATAGTATGATACGTATATTAGGGATGATGGTATGATACGACCAAATAGTTAGGTTATTTTCGTTGGCAATATTAAATTTTAAGGATACTCTTGATTTGGGATATCAGTCGATGGAATATTTGAGGTGGAGATCATATGAAGTGAGGTTCACTTTACCTGGGCATTCGGATACTTAACCGTCAATGAAACTCTTCTACACACAAATTTTTTTTCTTCATTCCGATTAGTCTTTAGTGATTAACCATTCCGATTAGTCTTTAGTGAGACCAAAAAAAACCAACATTGTTACAATTTATGATCCGTTCTACCAAAATTACTTCCGGGGGTGTTTTTAATTGCGTCGTTATTGATAGGGTTGACTCTCCGTAAACACGTGCGGTTTGCGTTCGACCCGTGGAAATCAATATTTTGGCTTTATACTTTAACACGTATGCGATCACAAAAGTTGCCTAGCAAACTCTCTGACTTCGTGATATATGGTCGTGTGGCAACTTGTTATCGAACAATAGAAGTTTCCCTTCTGTTTTAACATTCCAGCGGAATTCGCTCTCTATACACTCTCATTGTTTAATCTCGTTAACGTATAGGTTGTTACAACTCGCCTGATCAAGTTCTAACTTTTGGTACAAGTGTTAAACCCTACCGCTTGTACATGCATGTTAAATATAGAGAAAATCGAAACAATTGGCATGCCAAAAACATTAGTAAACACATTTTGTTTTATTCCGGCATTAGAAGACAATAAAAAAATAAAAACCAACCAAACCAATAACTACCAAAATACAAATCACTGCGCTCTCACTAACTTTATTATTATTTTTTTATAATTTTTGCTTGTTCCTTCGTACACCTCTGGTGTTTTATACTAGCCCACCCATCACTTCAGCCTTTTTTCTCTACTCCACTGTTTTTTTCCGGTTTTTCTAAGAATAATCATCCCCAGAGCACGGCCAACAGCCACCACTTTCTAATCTACTACTGTACGCCCTTGCACGCGATCTAATGGAAACTATGGTAAATCTGAGCGATTCAGACGGCCATATTTTTACGGTGGGTTTTAATTCTCTAGCATCATTAGAAACTCCGAAAAAACTGCCTCTCGCTTAGTAATAGATATGCGAGTTGGTGCATGGCTATAGGGCTCACTCAACCAAGTATTGACCTCGTCCCGGGTTACTTAATTTTGGGATTATTGAAGCCACACACTGACCTTGCACCCATCGCTGTCGGTTTCACTCCCTGCTATCATATACATTAAAAAATGTAACTACTTGCACAAGACGGGAAAAAGTCAAGTCATCTTACTCAGTCACTTTTTGTCCTAAAAGCAATGTCTTCATTTGAATATGTTAATATTAGCATGCTTAAAGTAATTATATTCACATGTTTTTTGGTACGTTTTCATAAATTTTCATGAATACATACCAACGGAGTCCATTCGCCTTCGTGTTTTTCAATAATATGAAGAAACCTGTTTCATCAAACAATCACAGTTTCCTTGGTTATATTTAAATGATACGGACTTTTTTTTTTACTTAATTATAGTGATTTTTTCATTCCCCTAACAACAAAACGTCTGGCGATCTCTTATCGCATCTCTCATCATTCTTCAACGCCTCGAAATTTATGAAAGGGCGTCCGGATTATACTGATATTTGAGGCACCAAGGATATATTTTTAGTTTTAATACTTATCGACGATGTACGCCGGTCGTTGTAACTTGTATCGTAGACCAGCATCTAATGTCGTGACTATAAATGATAAGACCTCGTGACCTTTAACGTTATCAGGCATTCCGACAGAAAAAGTCCTATACAAAGATGGGGCGGAAGGGAGGGGAAGGAAAGGACGAAAATTAAGAAACCACGAAACTTTCGTACATATACTTAATGTACATTTACATATATACATCAGAAAATTATATGTATTTTTAGATACATTCATTTTTTAGTCAATTTTTTCAAGTCCTTTCAGTGGCACAGTAACGGTACAAAAGATTGATCAATTATTACAATCCTTCCAACAAATATGCTCCGATAAAAATGTTAGCAACATTTTTTTTTATCCACCGACTATCGCGTGTTTGATGCGAGAGGGTGAGTTTAAAAGCGAAACATTCGCACTGTATAGACACGAACATGTCGTTTATGATCATCAAGTACAAAAAAAATCTAGCAAGTCCGATTTGTCATGACTAAATTGTGTGGTAAACGAGGACAATAGGGTAAAAAGTAAATTCTACCTTGACGTCCTTCGTTCAATATACATTTCGGTAATTAGTCACGAGAATTCCGTGTTATCCAAGAACTTATCAAGCCATTTTTAATTAAATATTGAATGATATATGTGAAGTTAAAATACTTGTGAAATAGCTTTCCTAGGGTGGCAACATCTGTTTATTTTTTGCCCCAAAGATCAAATTGGTAGGCGATTTTCTGACCCTTATTTCGCAGCGATTGGTGTTTTTCTTAAATTTATTTTGTTTTTCTCACTTATTTCGGGTTTTCGTATAGCCGCGAGATCGTTCACGTTGTTATTACGTTTTAGCCCCCCCCCCCCCCACCTCCTGCCGAGACACTAAGATTTTACCAATAGTTTTTTATCTCGTGGAATCGACATGGGATTAGGAAATGTCGAATATATCCCATGGGGAATATACAAAGTCTTGACCGGTTATTCTGTTTTATAGCTTTTCACGCGACATGACCCTCGAACTCTTGAGAGATTTTTTATACTTTTACTTTTCAAAGTGTATAACACTACGAAGTAAAGAAAAGAAAAGTTTGTAAAGCAAAAAAAAGAAAAAAAACGAGAACATCTCGTATGGTCGTCGGCACTTGGATTATCATGAAAATACTTTTTTTTCACATTTTCATTCAGTTTTAATAGAATTTGACTTTATATTGTTTGGAAAAGCAGCTGAAAATAAATATCCCGTTTTACGATCATCGTTCACGGGATCATGGAAATCTTTACTTTCTTTGGAGCATCTTCACTACGTTTATTAGTAATTATTGGGGCGTAAATTTTTTCGATACTTTCTTTTAACCCTTTTCGCTAATTTCTGCTTATCTTAGCTTATCATCATTTTTTCCAAATTGTATTACCTTTTGAACCGTTTTTTTTCTTGTGAGACATCGAGCTGTTTTCTTCTGTCGTGTACGTCCTATCTGTGTTCTTAATCCTTGAGGATTTCTTTCGGTAATCTGGGTCTCACAGCGAAAAGCCTCGGAAGCTCGACCTTACCAGAGTGGCAATCCAGATAAACATTATTCGGTGCCTTAGCAAGAAGCTGATTTTCTCGTATGAGAACTTTCTCTACGAGAACTTTTTTTTTCAATCTACCATAAAGCGCACAGCACACATTTTATTCATTCAAAAATAGAACTATTCAGTGCTTACTACTTGCACTTTTAAGACGAATCGGATATCATATGAATTTTTCATTGTTGTTCACGTTCGCTACTCTTAAAAATTGACAATTTTCTTGAGGATTCGCAGCGACCTTCTCCCTTAATCCCACTGTGTCCCACTTTATCGTTTGTGTTCCCGTTCCTGTTCCCGAAACCTCTCCAAGTGTTGCCTACGGCCACACTTCCTAAAACTCCATCACCGAGTCGCATTTGACCGAGGGTTGAAGAAAACTGTGATAAATGCGGCTGATACAGTTTTGGTTTCGTTATTCCTCAGTTCTAGCTGATTGGGACCATCAGAAATTCAGGAGAACTGCCCAACTCCAATTGATACATGTCAGCAGTTGAAATATACGCTAAATATTTTAGCTGTACAGACATATTATTTTCGTAGGGCCTCGTGTGACTTTTCGTATGAATTTTTTTCGTTCTAAGCATGACGATGAAGAGAGATTTTATCGAAAATCCAAAGTGCTTGCAGAGTGATTCGTACTTTGGGCTGATGAAAGAGGGCACAAGGGAAATAGCGAATGACATGAAGTGCTCTGAGGTTGAGAGCTTGTGAGGAGATCCCAAAATAGGTTCTCTATGTATTTACATATATAAGGGAGCCCAGTACATATCAGGGTACTGAATAAAAATATATTTTTATATATTGCATTAATTTTATTAATTCCATTTAATAATGACAAGCTCATGAAATAGACAAATTTGAAGCCAAAAGCGAACGTCGATTTCGTGCAAAGTCTATCAACTGATTGCAAAGGCACTTGTTTGTCGCGCAATGAGTTGAATTCGGCACCAACCGAATTTAGGATTCCCTGTAAAAACTCCTCTTGAAGGAATGGAATTGAAAAAAAAAAAGATTCAAAACAGTAATAGTTGGTTTTACCAAATTTATCAGACGCTTTACATTAAACAGGTCTATTTTATTCTCATATAGCTAGAAAAAAAAAGAAAATTTACTTTTATTTTCTAGCAGTAAACAAGGGAAACGAGCAGGGAAGGTAGAGGATCGTAGAAAAAGGAATGTCGAGCCTTACAGGTTGTCACACAGATGAAAAGAAAGTGCAATGTGCTATGTCAGAGAGAAATAGTCTAGAGACCACACTGGCTTGAATCTCGGTACACACGTGTATATAACTCCACCCTTAGCATTCGCAAATCGATCATGCAAAGTGAGAACTCGTCGTAGTTGTCTCAATCGTATAACAAAGAAAAGGGCGTAATTGGTATAATGTAACCACACAAATGTTGTTGATTAAGACGTTTTGAGTGTCAGCAGTCGATACCCACTTCGGAATAGAGCCAGAAATACGATATTGGCGAACCGCGAGAACATTTCTCGACTCTATAGTGGTTCCTCATCTCTATCTCTGTGTATACAAACAGAGATAGAGCAACAACATCGAACACTCTATGGATCTACCCCTTTGGTTGTACTCTTCTCAAGACCTCTCGATCTCTCCCAACCCTTGAAAACTACTTCGTCCCGATATGTTTATTAACTTCTTGTTATATATTCTCTCCTAGTCAGCAAATTACTACCTACGTTACCAACTGACTCTTATATTCAAGCTCCAAGCAGTTTTGCTCACTAGTTTATTGATAGACAATTAAGGCATTGCATCAACTAGTTTGGAACGATACATTGTTCACCGTATTTTTGTGATGATTTTTTTGTTATCGATAAGAGTGATCAACTATAGTGACGTGAAGCTTTATTGTTGTTTCCAATTCAGACAACACTTCAACGATGTAATGAATTTGAAACTGTTTGATTTTTTTTTTAAATTTGTTTACACGTATTTATTGATTCTTTAACAAAATGTAGAATTTTTTTCAAGGTAAAGTCAACATGATAAACAACTCTGGGGAGATTTTTTCTAAAATATGCTCCTTCTTCGGCGAACACGGAATCTTGATAACCAACTGGCCAATTGAGTTGAAATTTGGTGCACATTTCCATTATATTGTTTTTCAGTAATGGTATCAAGTTGTAGTGATTGTTTGTTCAGTTTTATAACCCGTAGAAGAAGAAATCCTGCGAAAAATCGATAATGAAAATTCAGCATGTTGTCATTTTGTGAAAAAATAGTTTTTCTGTTCGATTCTTGATTGTATCTAGAAAAATACCACTATGGCAAAGAGATTGTTTAATATATCAATTCAGAAATATGATTTAACAAAAACAACTCGTACATTTTCATCTATATTTCACCCTCCATTTTATAATTATTTTATTTTTCAGGTGAGTGCAGCACAACATAGAATTCAGAATTTCACGATTAACGAGACGTAATTTGAAGAGCTACGAATTGGTAACGTAACTTTTGATAATTATGTAACATAAAAATGGCTTATCCGGAAAAAATGATGACTGCGAATACGAACAGCAGTTTTTAAATAGAAAGGTTTCAGTGAGAGTTATCGAATAATTGAAAGTGATGCGAAATTTATTGGCGCAGTAGGTTGGTGTGTTTGACGAATGATTAATGTGTTACAATGTTTTGAATAATTCGAAAAAATCGTTTTTTCCTATTGATTTTGAGGCCTGGAATTGAATATATGGTTGGCTGTTTGATCATCCTTCTTTTACGTTACACTGGTTCGTTTCACAATCCAGGGAGGACGAGGGAAAGCTCTCGAACACACCGGGCGGGATAGCGGGTTGTCGAGGGTGGTTAGCTGACTCTGGCAACGTGCCAGGAGTGACGGGAACTCTATGTCGTCCATTACATGGTCTGTGTGAGGGACGACCAGAAGAGTCTCGGCCGTTTCGCGATTTGGGGCTAGTGCAGACATTCCTATAACGTCAAGGTACATTCATGTACAAAGTGTTCGAAAAGTTATTTTTAAGATTTCTGGAATCGACGGATCGTAAAATTCTGCGAACAAAAGTTCGTAGCGAATTTGCTGTGCGATGCACCGTTGATGAGTTGGTCACAGCCAGTCCGGTGCGCCGATAATGATAGTCTATCTATAGTCTATCTGCAGCCGGTAGCGACGTTGGCTGCGCTTCCCTCACGCCACGCATTTCTTTCACTTACTATTTAATATCTCGCCAATTTTGCATCGGAGAGAAAAATGTCCAAAGACTTTTTACTCCAGAACGTCGTGATGCGTTCAGGATAAAGTTTGTAGCAATGAATTCTGATACACCTTGTAGATACGGTGGTTGGCGTATGCAGGGACACAATCGATACAATTCCACTGAGAAAATAAATATCATTTACGTCTGCAAACGTAGGTTACTGCTCTATACCAGGCAAATATATAGTTAACCACTAGTGCAAGAAAAATGTTGTCCCAAGGCAATTCCTTCCGGAATCTTGCACCAACCTTTACATTCCGTGGTCTCTTTTCGTCATGATTAATGCCACGCACTTTTGTCACACTTACGGTCCATCCATCTTCAAACCCTGCTCCATCTTTCGATACGATTTACCGAAATTTTCGCGCGTTCCTCGCTTTGCTACATTTTTCCGCAATGTCATCGGTCATCCTTTTGTCTAACTCATCGAACAGAGGTTATCGTTTTTCTTTTTTTATGCTTACAGCTACCACGTGCCTTCGGATGAACTGATCTTCTACATTTCTGAAATATGTGTCTCTTCCGTTGATAGTCCATTTAAATAGCTTTGCATGACTTCTTGCTGCTGAATAGCTTCTTGATGTTGACTATTCTTCGTATTCTTTTCGAATGGAACTTCCGGTGACACAGAAAGTCCGGATATTATCCTCACAATATGTACTTGGAGTGAACTCAAGTGGATACATTTGCATGCGCGTTTTTTTCTTCGATGAATCGCCAATGATTCGAAATATTTCTGCTTCATATATTTCTTCTCCGTGATCTGCATCTTGTCACAAGGTTAACTTTGAATGAACGAACAACACGCACAAGCGATTTTTTTTAAATATATTGCGAATTGAATGTACCACAACAGCAGGGAATATATTCTTAGACGTTCGGGGAGAGGGGTAGCTGTTCGATCAAAAGTTTTAACGAGTACATTCGATGGAGTTCTTTTCACAGGGCCCTTGTCGCCTCGAAACGAGGACTATTTGTTCGCGAAAAATACATAGTTCACTAATTAGTTCTTTTTTTTTTGGACAATATTTGATTAAAGGGCTTATATACGCCTGGAGGAATTAAAAAGTTAAATTATGTTTAAATATTCTCATTCGATAGAGTCGCCTTTTATTCATAATTTAAAAATTTGCTCAATATATATTGATGAGAATAGAATTTTTTACGTGATTCTCCTTCAACGCAAACTGTACCGAAACTCCGTATTTCCGACGTGAAAAAAACGTAAAATGTGAAAGTGGCAATTGACTGGAACGAAGATGGTGTTGAGTGTGCAATTTTCAGGATTTTATCCTCTGCTGTTGGCGAATGTTACGAAAATAATACAGCAGTTTGCCACGTTGGGTGAGCCAAGCTCATCTTCCAAAATGGCTTATACAGCTACATATACACAACGAAGAATATTCTGCTTAGAAGCTGTGCATTGATTGTTGAATTAATGGCAAATTGCATTAGTTCGGTTCATACCGGGTACAGAGTTCTATTTTCGTTTTAATCCACGAATATTCCAAGTCGAAAGAATGGCAAGAAAAAAAAGGTTTCCCATTGATTAACCAATTAGCCGCGATTGAGCATTTTGATCGCAATTGCCAACCGACCTATTTTTTTTTTGTTCCAATCAGTCGGAATATTGTTGGCAAAAAAGTTATCTCATCGATTAACAATTAGGCGAGTGGTGATTGGAGTCAGCTTCGAAAGTTAGGAATGAAATGTCGAAAATAAACTTGAAGTTATATAATCGTTGGTCCATCGAATTCCTCTCTTTTTTCTTTCGTTTTTTTGTTGGTTTGTTTTTGTTGTTCAGCCATTCGCTGATTACCCCTGAGATTTGGAATTTGACGATGGAAAAAATGACTGTCAGATACGTCGGCCATTTTTTAGTTTGAGCCATCACACACTTCATCCCTCAGGGACGTACGTGGATGAGAACCCTTCTTGCATATTCACGTATGCTTGTAGGGATAGTTTCCACTTCCGGTTACCTCGACTCGCCCCTTTTATCTCTGTCTGTCTTCCTGCACGTCAGTTTCTATCGTTATTTCTTCTTCTTCTACTTCTTCTTCTCTCTACTTCTCTTCCATACTCACTTATTCTCTACTATATTTTCATTCCTCACAATTCTATTCCACCAACGTGTAGCTACGAGAGAAACGTTGCCTACGCGCTCGACCTACTTCATCCCTTTTGCATATCATTGCACATAACCGTGGCAACTTTCGGTGTATCAACCGTGAGAGGTTGGTTTCGAGTATCCCGAGGATATTAAGTGGTGCATCGTGAAAGCTCCGTTATTACTGGCAAAATCCAGTCCCATTAGTTCACTCCCCAATTAATCACTGATACACCAGAGTTTCCAAATGTAAATACAACATATTCCACGACATATTTCTTGTATTAAAATATGTTCCCTAAATATTTACATGTTTTAGTACCTACTCCGAGCATCCAGATTACTTTCGATTAATCTCGATTCCCGAGTACTTTAAATGTATCATCTAGTCCCTGGAGAGTTATAACTTCCGTCCATGAACGCCAACGGGATTGAGGCAACGTTCGAATAAGCTTAATTAACAATTGCCCTTGATTGCAAGCACGATCATTTATACCTGTATCATATATCAGCTTCGAAAATCCAGTTGATACTTCTCGCGAATCTTTGATTTACAAATTAAATAGCAAAACTTGTACGAAGTTCAATGTTTTTAAACTCAAATATTTCGCTCATGATTGATTAATTTTTGACAACAAAAAATATATTACGCGTTCTTTCTGTATTAAATCGCCGGGCCTTTGGAGACAAAATTATGTTCCTACGGGTTTTCTTCTGTAAGACTATGACAGAATAACGAAAATCTTTGACAAAACTTTGATAAAGGTGACAAGTCTAGTGTTTGATATTCGTGACAATTTTTCGCAGAATTTTTCCAACTTTTGGTTACTGCATTAACACACTGGGTCAATTCGACCCGCAAACTACTATATTCGTCTGTCATCAGCAGCCCTTCGATCGAGTTTTATTGAAAAAAAATCAGGGTTACATTTAAATCATTGCTTAACATATGTGTACATAAGACCAATTCCGAAGGAAAAATAAAACGACGCGTTAGGCAGTTTTACTGTTCAGTTATTATTAATTTTTTTCCTCTCATTTTTCTGCAAATTCTAAAAGTTTCGAGTTCAAACACATTTATCCAAATTTTGCATTAGCCATTTGTTCTCTTTTTTATCGATCTTTTCTTCGTACCGTAAAAAATATTTAAAAAACCAATACTTCCATCCACCCAACAAATCAAACAGAGCTTGGAGTGTCGGGAAAGAGTGAATCGTAAGGAGGATTAAAGTCTGAAGATGAGAGAAAAAGAAATGAAAAGTGAGGATGTATAGGTAGGAGGAAGGAAAAACGAAACTGTGGTGAGAAAACAAGGAAGGATAAACAATGCTGGGCGTAGGCGGTCTCTCTCAATAAAGGGTAACCCATTATTTATGGATAGCGGAAGATCCCAACGACTTTAGGTGTCAGTGAACGTGAATGCTAGAGAACAGTCCACGTGAATCACTGACACAGCAATTGGCCATTTTAACGAACGAACTGAGTAATTATCTAGAAGATTTGTATTTTTTTCTAAAATGAAATATCTTTATATGATATTTGAAATCGATGCTAAAACGGCTGATAACTGCACCAGTTTTTTTCAACTCGATAAAACAATCAATATTTATCTACGTACTTTGTGCAACTTGAACAAGACCCTGCACCTTTTTTTAACCTTATTGAGCACAGTAGGGCAGGCACGTTCTCTTTAATTCCCCATTAAGGAGTTATATTGTAATGCTTGTCGAAACTTTTGCACTTTACACTCTCATAACCTCGTAGACTTTTTAAACAACTTATGAGAATTACATGACTTCGGTGATTCCACTCGGGAGTCTTTAAAATTCATTGATTTATGTTGGTCAATGCGCTTAAAAATATTTCGGTCATCAAAAAAAACTAATTTTGATGCTTTTCCATGATACAAACTTCATTGTGATATCAACATTTAATTTATGTTTTGTTCCTCAATCTAAATGAATTCACTTTTCACATTATTGAGCTGAACAGATCGATAGGAGGCCTTAATTTTTTTCTTCTAAATTATTACCTGAATAATAATTAGATCGATAAAAATAAAAACCTATTCCATTTATTCGATGCTAGTGCAGATTATTCATTATTATTGATGTAAGAGTAACCTAATTGTAAAATAATCATGACCAACTTATAGACTTGACTTTCTTATTTTACTTCTGAATATAAGAAGAGTTTGAGTTTTGTAACTGAATTGCTTAATTAATTTTCATTCTGATGAATTTAACGAAATTCTTTTCTACAAATGATCGTCGGATTGATTTCGCGTTAATCTGTTGACTGTTTGGACATTGTATGTATATATGTAAATGTGACCTAAAAACGATTATTCAATGCAGCCTCTGGATCTGTACGATGTATATACGCATCGCTTACAACCATAGGGTATATCAGCAAAATCGCGCATATGTTTTAAACGGTTTGTATTCACGAGACTCTGTCCAAGGATTTTGCTCATGTGTCATTCGCCGATCCAGAGTGATGTGTCATTTACGGCTAGGAGATTTTCCACGTGGATTATCGTACGAGATCAGCCGGGCAAATAATTTATCTTCGATACAATAACAGTACTTGGAACGTGTTCATAGACGTAGAATTGAATCGATGCTCTCCTGGTTTGTTAATTAACGAGCTAGTAGCGAAAATCAATTAAAAGTCAAAACTTCTAATGAGCTATGAATTCAATAACTTATTCTATTTAATTATTGAACGAACTCTATTCAATGGAAATAGACATTTTAATTATCTCGTGGAGCACATTCAACCTTCGATTATTTTATGAAACAGTTTTAATTAAATGACACATTTATATGAACTTTTGCCAGTCGAAAAAAAAAACGTTATAATTGTAGAGATCGAGATATCGCTCTATGATCGATGCTTAAACTTCTACTCCCGATATTACATTTTTATGATATAGAGTAAGATTTATTTTTTCAATAAGAGTTCGTCGTTGCTCAATTTTCTTTCGAAGGGAAACTCTTCCATTTCCACTTCCAAAATTTTCTACTATAGCTTCAGAGTTTTACCATCTTCGCACGACTATCACAATGAGCATTTAATAAAAATCAATAAGAGTTTTTTCTATACATCAGCTTAATAATTTTTTAAGATTTTGAATTTATCACAATTTTGTGAGTAGTACGAGCGTCCAACGTCCCGTGTAACTTTTTTAGGTGGCACTTTGAAGTGGTCAGATATGTTTGAAAACCCTAAAAGTAAAACAATAATTTTTTTTAACATATTGCACGCTTGATTTGAATAAACGATAAGGAAAAGTGACTGGTTGTTAGATTTCATTAATTGAAGAAAAAAAATTCCATGGGAATCAGCAATTTTTATGCTCGTCACACCAAGAAGGTCCCTTGATCCTATTTCACGTTTGAATTCAATACTAAATTCATTCGATGAATTTGGGGAGCAAGCTCCGCTATGGTCTTTGGCAAATTTCCTATGTAGCAGATATCGTTACACATAACACAAATACTAAGACCTTTATAACTCTCAGTGGATCGGTAAGCGGTCCACATAAGGTTGAAACAACATTATACCGAAGGATGTCAAGGAGACGAGCTCGCTATAATTGTAAAACTCTCGCAAGTAATGCGGTGATCAATGAATGCCTCTGTCAGTTTATTATACATCGATCTCTCGATAGTCTATTTCACTACATATAATGCTCCATATTGTTCCATCAGACTCAATCGCTTCATATTTATTATATACAGAAAAGATATATAGACAAAAAGAGACAGGAAGAGAAAGAAAGGACAAATCGTACAAAACTTTCTATCGATCGATTCACTAATTGAGAGCCGATTTACTCACTTTGCAAAGTGTTAACGATGAAATAGGATTTCCGTTTCGAAGATAGACGTGTAGTACGTGTCTCGATCGCGATAGCGCTGTTTTCTTCTCCCTCTCTCTCTCTTTCTCTCACTGTTGCTCTCTTGTTCTCTTTCTCACGTCAATTTAACGGCGATAATGAGGCGTATGCTTCGGTCAAAGGATTCCGCCTGATTGTTCATACGTTACAATAACCGGTGAGTTAAAAGATTTAAGTAATTGACAATTGTGTCCATAATTATTCAACGCGCTAATGAACATGTTGTCCATTAGCACGACTAAGTTAAGGAAGTTGTGTCGTTACGAGAAAATAGCGGATTTTAATGAAACTTTGCTAGCAAGGAATTGTTACAGATAAAAAAATCGCTTCCAAAATGTTAGGACATTTAGAAGCATGATTATAGAAGTAATTATTCAATTGATTAGCATGCTCTCTTATGGAGTTATTTGAAATATATTGTCAATCCTTTTTTTCAATCCTAAAAAACAAACATTCGTTCTATTTTGATAAGTTGATAAGTTTTTACGATGCATTGCATCAAAATATATATACACGAATGATACGTGTATCGATAGAACATTACAATCGTTTCCATTAACATGCGAATCCCACGACATCCGTCTCGCAATTCTCTCATGCAAATAAGGCAGGCGACTCTGGTGTCGAGATGAGAAATACACAGGTGTATGTGTGTGTGTTGTGTGTGTTCGTGTGTGTATATGTGTATGTGTGTCGTGTGATGACGAATTGCAATGTAACAGAGAATTCGAAAGTAATCCTCCGACACGTCATCTTTTCGCCTATATATTATTTCCGGTGTTTGTCCTCCTGTTTGATTATTACCCATGTATTTTATAATTTGGGCGTATATTATGTCATAATAGCAAAATTTTTTTAAGGGCTTGCATGTGAACTTAGAGGTGCTGATAATAGGTTAGATTTCAGTGATTTTTTTATTCCGTAGTATCCATCAAAAACTCCATGGATTGAGTCGTTATAGTTTTAATGAAAAATAGTTATATTTGCAGAAAATGTATCGAAATAGTTTAATTGAAGTTCTTCTAAGCAAAATTGTACGAACGAGTTTATAAAAATTCAGTTGAACTAACTTAAATTCGCTTTAAATTGATTTTCAACATTGTATTGCAGTTTTTCTATGAAAACTTGTTAAACCAGATTTTAAAGAAGTATTTTTTAAAATATTTTTTAAAATTTATTGGCCTTCGTGGCCAATAATCTGCCTGATCTCCCTGGGTAGCAATGTGAGCACACTCAAACACGGCTGCCAGAGGCGTCTCAGGCAGGTATATCTCTTCAGCTGTGATGCAATGAGCCAGCCAGTACACGGCCAGGGGGGCCACCATCCGCACGATAAGGACCGGCCACTGGAGGCACCCGGAGCCGTATACCGACCGCTCAGGCAACACAGGGAGGTATAGACTGGGGATTGCGGTAAAAACACTTGAAAATTTTTTTCAAATTTTCATTGGTGTTCGGCCTGGGAATCAAACCCGGAGCCCGAGCCCTCATCTACTAAACCAACCGCTCTCCCTAATTGAAAAAATATTTAGTAATATTTTTAAAAATAATTTTTTTTTAAATATATAAATTGTTAATTCATAGTGATGTGGACGTTTGAATCAAAAGTAGATTGGTTCTTACGTATAATGCACAGGTGGAAAACTTATCGTATGAACGAACTCGTGCAAGATAGAGCTCGACACGGTTGTTTCATCGGTTCTCTTATTCACTCTTTCTTTTTTTCTCGCTCCCTCTTATTTTCCTTCTCTTTTTCGTATACTCGTTCGGTCTCTACGTTCTCTCTCTCTCTCTCTCTGTCTCTCTCTTTCTATCGGCAATGAGTTTTGCACTCGTGACCGTGAAATTAGACGAGTCTCGCGATTGGATTCATCGTGAGGCTATGCCAGTCTTATATTAGTCGTCGTACAATCGTGCCGATGTAATAAAGCAGGCGAGTTGTGTGTGCGTTTTATCATTGAATGCTGTCTATATCCAGTGCAGATTGCAGTTTGCCTATACTCTGTAATAATAATGGAGAATACGATAGTGCGATAAATTTTTCAAAGTGGGGGCAAAAGTGTCACAGCAGCTGTGTAGACGTAAACCTGCCATTAACGCTCGTTTTTATAAAGTCTTTGTTCTTTATCTATATCAACTATTCGTGTATTTATATATGCGTTTTTGTATATGCTCTACTTTATACTGAAAAAAAAACCTTTTTTTATCATCATGGCAAACTTTTTTCTTTTGCTTGCGAATTAAATTGAGCTTTAGGTAAAGAGAAATCGATTATTTCTACTGACATCAGGTTGTTTAACATGTATGAAAAATGCAAAAAAAAAAAAAAAAAAATCGTTGGTGGTGCCAAAAATACAGTCAGTTTCAGTGTTCAAAAAATTTTTTTAATCAAGAATAAAATATTTTTGAACAATCGAGTTGCTTTAAATTTTCTATGTTAAAATGTACTTCCAAAAAAATAAGATGATGTAAAATGAACAGCAATGAATCTGAGCAAATTCTTTCTGCCGATATACTATCCTAAGATAATTAATTGGATTTACGAAAAAATAAGAGTTAATTAAACAAAAGTTCCTTCCTGTCAATTAACCTTCGGATAAGTAAATTCACGAACAATTGCTGTACGAAAATGTATTGCCAGTTACTATGACGAAGAGAAAATAAGGGGTGATAAGGGTAGGTTCCGTCAATTATCGTTCGAGTAATTAGATCTTGATGAAAAGGAAAATCGTTTATTCAGAGAACAGCTTGCAAAATGATTGCAATTTTTTATCTTTATTTAATGACTTTTTTTTTAATAAGCGATTACGTTTTATTCAGATAAGACCTTTTAATCGATTAGTCACTCGGAACCATGAACATTCATGTAGGAATAATATCAACACGAAGCTGATTGAAGATTTCCAAAATCATCTTTTCCAAATATTCTTTTATTGATATTTCCATTACTCAGAAAGAGATTACTTAATTTTCGTAAAATTCCTTGCCCTACTTTTGCTGTCATTTCTGCCTTCTACCTTCCGAAATTATTTATTTTTCAGCATTCTGCTTTTTTTTCCGGCCAAATGTCTTTTTTCTATTTCTATACCAGTGGAACGTTACCTCGACCCAATGTAGCCAGTTTCACTTTTCTTTGAGTGTTCGTTTTTGGGAGAAATCGCGTGACGAATAAAAAAAAAGCACTCTCCGAATCGACAATGCATGTAAATACGTGAATATATATTCGCTTGACCAGTTTCTACTTGTCTTTTCGACAACAGATTGCAAATCTTACGGAAGTTTCGTGCCTGAATGAGAATATAAACTTAATTTTGTCTTTTCTTCACTAGTCCATTGCGAGGCTTTTCGATGTTGTGAAAATGTGTATTTATGGTATGTAGAAATCTTACTTTTGTATCGAAACAATAATAGCTTGGATCTGTGTTGAGAATGCAACAGTACAATATATAGTGTTTTAAAAATGAAAAACTCAACCACAATCAAATAAATTCAAACATATGCACATTTGTTCGAAATATGTTTGATTTATTTTAATTGGGTTATTTTTTGAGTATTTATTTTTAACTCTATTACTTTGACAGTAATTTTTTTTTTTCACATAGTTTTGTGTAAAGTTATATCGATTTATTGTTCCGATAACGCGACACCCTTAATTTTACGAAATAGTTGCTTTCGTATTCTCCAATCAAAACAATTTGTATTCGTATAGCGTTTTTTGTACAATTCCTAATGTTTTCTATTGAAAAAAAAAATCAGTCTCCAAATAATGAAATTTGCAAACATTCAAAAACGTTTTATTGCTTTTGATAATAATGAAACTTTCACTAAATAAGGAACGCTTACAGACTACATTTCAAAAACATAATCGAAATGGGTTTTAAATTCATTAAAATTCCTACCCTTTGGAAAGGTTTTGAAAAAAAGCTCGTGCACGAAGGTTCATCAATTTATGGACACAATTTCGTGTATGAAAATGCCCAACGCTGATGTAATAATGTTGAAACGTAATTGTTTTACTCTCTCCATATATCGTTTCTTGGAAAGACAACAATATCCTTTGAAGTCAAGAAGCATGCACGAGTATCTCAAAATACAATTTCTTGCTGGAATCTCTCGGAAATGAACGACTACGTATAGTCAAAGAAACATATATCTATTAAGACGATAGAAAGAGAATAAACGGAGGCGTTAAGAATTCTCACTTTGCTACATTTTCGTCTTTCTTGCTTCTCTAGAATTGTAAGACACTCTGTAAATGATACGTACATTTTTTTTCATGATGAAATTTTTTATTATCAAAACGGCGAAACTCTCACGATCGTGCCTATTTAATTATGATGGCTACGCCTTTTTGATTGTTATCAGCTGATTCATGCATTCGTTGGTCTCAAGGAGCCAAAGTACGAAGTACTACTCGAGTCTCGACGTCTCTTCACCAGCTCTCTCTCTCTCTCCCTCTCCCTCTCTCTCTTTCTCGCTCTGTTTCCGCTTTTTCGTACCTTTTTTCGTCTCATTATCTCTCCTTCCATTTACCTCTCATTCCCACCTTTACATAAAATATATAATTATATATATCTATATAGTTGCATTCACTTATAACATAAACCGAGCGTGTAACGTCCGTTTTCCTTTTACCTTACATTCGTCTTCCTCCTTTTCTCTTTATTTTCTTTTTCATTCGCTTCTTACCTTGTATTCTCACTTTCGTTCTGTCTCGTACCACAACTTGTCGCATGCGTCGTACACAATTACCCCACTGTGACTCCTTCAGCGTTCTTTTTTATGCTCCTTCCGCTTTATCTCAACATTCCTCGTGGGCTCTCGTTTTTTCTCCTCAATTATTTTCTCCACACGCATGTTTGCACTATTCCCCGTCCGTTCATATCGCGTTTTTTTTAGTCATTTTACTCGCGCACCAGTTTTACTCGCAATATTTGTTATCGTTCAAATGTTTTCTTAAAAATTTTCTACATGGTTGATATTTTTGCTCACCAAATTCCTTTCGTTTATGAGTATGAATTACTTTCTTTTTTTTTTTAACTATTGAATTTTTCGAGTCAATACGAACCCTGTAAAAATTGAGGTGGTCCAAAGCTGGTGTATGTCGAGAAAAAAATCGATTTCATATTAATGATTGATCCTTAAGGTATACAAACTTTTATTTGGGAATTTTTTATTGAGTACATTCGATACAATATTGACGTTGTCGACGACGTGACAGCAAAAAAAATACACTCTTGCACTTTCCATAATAACTCGAACAGAGATAAATTCGTATGTCTCTGTTTCAGTAGATCAAACAACCTTTTTCGGTGAAAAATGAAATAAGATATTTTTCGATTTGGATGTTTTACGAATATAAATTCAAAAATGAACTAAATGAAATTTTCTATTTGATATAAATTATAGTTTGTATTTTGTTTATAAAAATTATTGAGAAAAAAATTCAAAAAAGGCTCGAAAAATTACAGGTACAACGATTTCACAGAGAAAATATAACGATAGAAAATTTGTAAATCCTTTTCACTTTTTGTGCAGACAGTGAAAACAAAAAAGTAAATCGCAATCGAACAGAAAAACTATTTTTCAAACATTATGGACGAAAAAAAAAACTTGATTATAATTGTTATGAATTATTACATAAATATGTTAATAAAAATACTATCGAACCAGTTTCGAAAGAACTAGTTTCGAAAAGAAAGCAATTCCAGGCATCCCCTCCCCAAGTATTCCGTTGCATGTAACCGTAGCTCATAACGAGAAAGTATAAACAAGAAAATTGCGTGTGTTTTTTTATTTCGTAAACTTCCTCTGCCCGAGTCGTTTTCCTCTCATATTATCTCCCACTCGATATGTTTCCCACCAGAAGCGCGTCCCTCCTTATTCGTGGGATTACCTTTGTGTCACTATAATTACTCTTTTACATCGTCGTCTTATCTCTCTGTCTCGTTATTTTTCGTCGTGTGGGTTACGCGAAAGAGTACTGGGCGGGAGCGCCCTCTGCGTACCTTGTATCACGGGCTGAATCGCGTGGCACGTGTGTAAAGCAACAGTGCCCTCCCGCCTCCCGCGTCGGACGATCATGTACTTGTATTTTATTTTCTTTTACTTTTCGTTATCGCGCTATTAAATTTAAGGGCAAAAAAATAAAACTCGCGACTGTTTTTTTCCATCGATCCTAGAAACCACACAGAAATATCTCGTACGCCATTTTTTCTTATTGCTTTTTAGTGTCAACTCCGCGAAAGACCGCTAAGTGTGAATTCCGCGAGGTTAGGAAAAGTTTTTGTCGTAGAAAAAACGTTTGCTAAACACTCAACCGCTATAGTTCTTCGTATGTTTGTTTTGTGATCAATTTATAAAATTTGGAGGTTATTATCGTAAATTTCAATGAAATTCTTTCCCCTCGCATCCCACGAATTCGTTTCGATCTAGTAGTTTCGCTTTATCGTCATAGTGTGTCGCCCCCTCTTCAGCATCGGATGGTGGTATTTGTGGAGAAAATAAAAAACAATTCAGTGCATTGCCAGTGTTTGTGAGAATATTCAATCATGATTTATATCGTAACCGATGCTCGTGTTTCGCGGAATTCGATCGGGTACATCGATTAAAATGTGCCGATAACGTGTATTGTGCTATCACGCTGGGAATCACTCGAGTTTTTCTCGATATTTGTACGAGAGTTCGACCTTCCACCTCTCTTTAGCTTCCATCGATTCATACATACCCACATATAATACATGTCACTTCTCGAAATTCTCCGATAGAAAGTTTCTACTCTCGCATTGTTGCCATTGCATTGATATTAAAAGTCCCGCCATTTTTCCAATTACAACGTTCAAGTTTCATTTTCTTGATTCCGGACTGTTTTTATTACTCGTTAGAACGTTCCACGCGTACAAGTAGTTCAACGTGTGTTCAATTCATCGCGTTTCGTCTCAATCGTTACGCGCGGTATCTTTTTTTTTTCCTATTTGCTTGACGAATTCTTCTCTCAAGTTTCACGATAATCCACCAAATTTTGAGGAGTCACCACGTGGATTTCAATTGACTTATTATTTTGTTATAATTAATGTAAAATCTTAACAATTGACTACCTTAGAAAAGGAATGATTTTTGACTCGACTGTACAAATTTTTAGAGAACGGAGCTCAGCTCGTCAGAATGAGCTGACGTTTCCATTCTTTTATTTTCCAATTTTGCATATTCGTAAAGATATGGATTCCATATCTTCGCGCATAAGCGTGTTTCAAGGTTATTCCCCCCGGCGTCTTGAAGAAATACATTCGCATTTTTTTTCTTTCGACAATTATATGAAAAAAGCAGAGTTTCTCTTGTTGTATAACTTTGAAAACGTTTTTTTTTTCTTTGAACAAAGATTTTCTTATAGAACGAATACATTCGTTTGAAATAAAATTCTAAGGTAGTTGTCTCGTTACGGCGTCTTTCTATAAAATTCAAAAAAATTCAGTAGCCACATTCGTACTGTTATCACGTGAAAGTGACAAATAATATTCATTATTTCGAGTTTGAAATACTTTCTGTCAAAGGTTGCGCAGATTTACATCCGTTACATAAACAGAAAAATTGAAAATTTCACATTTTTCGTGATAATTTTATGATTTCCTTACAAAATCATATATATATATATTTTTTTCTAATATTATTTTCAATTTTATGAAATGTGATGAAATTTGTGAAGAAAAAACTAAAATTTTACTGTAGTTCCGAAGATTTAGCGATGGGATGTAGTAAAAGTCAGTTGTTATTTCTGCAACTTTGAACTTTTCATCAAATATTTCGTTTATTGATAAGTTTCGATGCTTCTATGTGAAATACAAGAACTAACGGTATTAGAACAGTTCGTAAGTTTTGTGAGTTTTCGTATATTGATCTGAGAGAACTTTTCAAAACGATTGTAACGAAACAACTGCCTTATTTATTTTTCGTTACGTTTGTATGTGACAAGCAAGGGTTCAATGCTCGGCCTGGCAAGACTGTCTGACATTGCTTCAGGAAATCACAAACATACGAAATCGAATCGAACGAATGTTATTGTCGGTATGAGGATCGTACAATTTTTTCGTATACTGTGTAATACCGGGTGGCGTTTCCATTCGAGTTCTGTTGAGTGGATTTAAAGTTACGTGGTGTCGAAGTCAGGCGGTATATGAGAGACTCAGGGAATGAGAAATAGCGTAGAGGTAGAAACGACACCTCTTTGTGGGATTAATCGGGAGATAAGAAAACTACGAGCAAACGTAACTTGGAGAGTCTGGCTGCAATTTTATTTGAGTGGCTCGTGTGATCTTTGCTAGTTCTATATTATTTATTTATCTTTTCAAGCACACTCTTGTACGTGGCTCGCTCCATATATAGAAAGAGTGTGCCACGAGTCACCAGTACAATTTGTGAACTTGTGAATTTCTATCTTTCGATGATAAAAATCTTTATTAAAAGCTTCAATTATCCCAAGTCTGTGTGTGTCTAATCAACACGGTACATGGGAATAAAAATAAATAATAAAAAAAAACATAGTATTTCCGTAATTTACCGATCTTCTCTTTCTTTGAAACTTACAACTGACTTTTGGCAAACCGTGTGTAAATGCTTAATAGAGACAAGGATATTTACTGGAAACGGCGATGGCTCGAGACAAACGTACATGTGCATAAGCGCAAAGTCACAAATAGTTTGAGTTTTTCGAGGAACTGCGAAGTGTCATAAAGATTTTTCGTACGACTTTCATGTTTTTTTTTTTTTTTTCTATATCGAGCATCGCAAACGTTTCTCTCTTGGGCTACGTGCAGGAATCATCACTACCGCATATTATAACTGACGATAGCCTCATTTTATCCAACCGACATTTTTTTCCTCTCGTTCTCTCTCTCTCTCTCTCTCTCTCCCTGATAGTTTCTCGCAGGAATGCAATTACACTCTTTTTGTTCTCGCGTAGACAAATATGACTCATAAAAATTAACCGTTTCGCGAATCAAATTGTCGGGTTAAAAAAATCGAAATTTTGATGGATTATTCGTGTTCTTGAAAATATCTTTGACACTCGCGACATGCGGGAGGATTGACACTTGTTCAAATACACAACACGACGCGACTTTCCAATTCCTCCTCTCCTTTAATTTTGTGTGTATATATTTTTTCCTTTTGAGTTCGTTTTTCTTTGTTTTTTGTATTTCATGGTACGCGGATCTACGGGTTTGAAAAATTCGAATATTTTGACATATATACTTTTATTTGATTTGTTTTTCGCAAAGTTATGAGTATTTGTAATACAATACGCTTAATTTGAGGCGTCATTGAAAAAAATGGAGCTCTTAATTTGAAATGAAATGCCCTATTATTCACGAGTCGATTTTGGACCCGATGAACAACGTCAATGTTTATAAAATTGTGATGTAACGTGTAATATAATTTTCAGAATTTAGACTCAATTGAAAAAATCAAGTACAAAGTTTACGTTGAATTATTAAAAAAGCACTATCGTATTAATGAGAAGGTTCAATTTATTTTGTACGAAAATCAATTTACAACGGCTTTGAAACCAAAAATTCCGCTGCTTAGTAAAAAATAATAATAAAAAAAAGTCAAAAAGTATCGAACTACGGTAGAAATGTCTAGGAGTACATTGTTTTATCGACGATAAACTCTCGTATATTCGAGACTCGTTTCCCTTATCGTTGTTATCGCGACCTTGAGGATCGAATGCTTCGCAATGCGGTAATAAAATATCGTCACAAGCTCATTTCAATTGTGCAATAGCAATCGTTTCGGAAAATTGTATCAGTGGCCTCGTGCTCGAACAGGAAAAGCAATATTATTTCAGCTTTATTCGCTCTATTCGTTGTCTATTAAGTTTTCTTTCTTTTTTTGTATAAATAAACACGTGACATGTACGTTTGTATATGTAAATATTATGATTTGAAAGGGCTCGTTGGATAAAGTTCCCAGAATCGAGAAAAAACACTTTTCGAAATGAATACGAATATAAGAGTAATACATACTTAAGTCGTGTGTGACAGAGATGGTAATTTGAGTAATCGCGTAAATATTATTCCCCTGTATCTTCTTTCTAATAATAATAACGATTCAGGTTGAACAAATATCACACATCGATTCATAGTGAAAATAATTGTCAACATGAACAGAGTGAAGTGTCGTCGACGACTGTATGTCGTTGTGGTGAGCTCAAATAAAACGGAAAAATCATTAATCAGTGCATCGAACGCAGTGAAAAATTTATCATTGGATTACAGCATAAAAAATAATCAAAAGATTTATATTTTTTTAAACTAGTGACAAGTTGTATCGAATCTGTTTTTAAAACAAAAGTTACACGTCGAACGTCGTCGTCATGACTCTCAAAAAAGATGCCAAGAGAAACTCTAAAAAAATAAACAAAAAGTCACAAATAACGGCGGACGAAAATTCTGCGAGCCAGTCCGTTGAAAAATCCAGTGGGGAAACCAGACACAAAAGAGATGAGACAGGTGGGCATTACATCGAAGCTGTTCGATCGTAAATTACGATTAAACTACGATTATCTCAATGAATGAAATGTAATGGAACGTTCGATCGGTGATTTCCGCTTAGTCATCGTATTTAATTTGTTATTCAACAACTGTTGCTAAACGCTTTTTTTCTTTAAATACAATATTACTTCTTGTTTAACGTTAAAAAGCTGCTTCACACTTGTCAAATAAGTGTTGAAATTGCACAATAGTCGTATGCAAAGGTTGACACACTCATTAATGAAATTGACAGTGTATTCGTATGACAAAATATTTTATTAACCTAGAAAAATATTAATAATAATATCTTTGTGCAACAAACACCTAATAAATTCAAAATTTCACAATGTCATATTTTAATCGATATTTTTAGATGCAACATTTTTAAAGACTTTGAAGTACCACCGCTCATTTAGTTCCCAAAAGATTTTCTATAAATCCATCACGTCGATCTTTTTCTAAGCTCCATCCCTCGACTTTTGCAGCGGATTGTTTAATCGGCAAATATAATATTTTATTAATAAATTCACATTCTCCCGAAATGAACGAGCTCGGAGAAAAATCGACGTAGTGTATGCATAGAGAATCTCTTAAACAAAATAAGCAGTGGTGCATCAAAATTGCTTAATAATTATGGATTATTCATCTAAAAATGTTCATGAAAATATGACATTGTTGTTATTTGCATTTAAATCAGTGGACGGTCCCGTGAATCTATGATTAATAATATTTTTCTTGATTAATAAAACATTCTGCAAAACGAATCCATTTGCAATTTATTTAACTACTCTATTAAACATTGCATACAACTATTGTGAACTTTTAACAATTATTAAATTAGTGTGACGCAGCCATATCCCTTTAATTTCATTAGAAAGTTTGAAAAACAATTTCATTGTTAGAAAACTTAATTAGACTCATTTTTTGTGAAGTTGAAATGGAAATTGTGTTTATGCATCGCGCGATGTTAAAACTTCAAGATTATTCATTCGGGATTTCCGTAGACATGATGCTTCTTACAAAAGTCGTCATTATTTCTCAAACACATTTTTTTTCCTTTTCATTCGATTGAAAAAAAAAGAATTCTAAAAAATCACCAACATATTGTTCAAACAAAATATTCTTCGATGAATATTCACAAATTTTTTTATTCTTGTGAGGAATGTGTGTAATTATGTGAATGTTTACTAAATTGTCGAAAACGTTATTATCGTTACTCACGAATGTTCGGTAACGTCTTGAAAATGGCTTAATTTTTTATCAATTTCTTGCGAACCGCCAAGTACTAAAATGTTTATAAAATAATATATAATTGCCATCAATCGATTCTCAAACAAATGCTGAGACAATTGAGAAAAAAAAATTATATTTGTTGGTCCAAAACAGTTTGTTATCTTCATATCTTTGTGTTAATAAATTTATTCTGTAATTGGCACTGGAAGCAATTTTATGGCTTACATATATTGTTCCGTTCAAGACCGAGAAGCTAAAGTTTTTGAAAAAAAAAAAAAAAGAACGATTTACTTCATTCATTGGTGTGTGACTTGGTTCTATCTCGTTTAAAGAAAAATAGGAAAGAGGAAAAGCTCATGAAACTCTCGAGAGATCGAGCTCATTTCCACGAGAATGAGACTCTTATTTATTTACATTATCGACATGAAACTTTTCCGCTGTCTCGGACTATATATATATCTATATATAGCAATGGATTTCTGAAGATCTCCACACAATGAACGGGGATAACAGAAAAAGTGTCCATTAAGAGATCTTTAAGCGAATTATTACTATTATTTCCTTTCGAAGCAAAAAGAAAAAGAAATATTCTGATATGTGATAAAGACTGTAACGGAATCAAATTTGATAAAATTTCATAAAATTATTTCATTATGTTAAAAAAATATAATTCAAGGAGTCACATAGATCTAGAGGTGCCAATAATGGGGTGTCAATTTATACATGTTTCTTGTGCTCCGAAGTATGTCTATCGAAACGATTTTTTGTACGGTAGTTTTTATTGCAAAATATTGATATTTATTAATATTATTATATATTAGGATAATTGTTCGAAGATTCTATGTACGGAGTTTCATCCAAATCTATCGTTCAGTCTTTGAAAAAGAAATGTTACCATTTTAAAAAACCGAATTATAAAAGGAAAAAAGAAAATATTTTGATGTTCAGGCATCTGTCACATCAGGATAAAATATTTTTCTCATAGATGCATCATGTTGGTGATTCCTGAATTTTTTTTTTTTTTCGAAATGACATTCAAATGACGATATTGGTGAATATGATTTTTTTTTTTTTTTTTTTTTTTTTTTTTTCGGAAAATCGATTTTTTCAAACTCTCTACGTGCATGTAAACCCTTAATTTTGAAATTTTCCGAATGACTGCGACCATTTTTTAGGATTTTTTCTCACGATATGCAGTAGCCCATAATTTTGCTGTTTACTTGATAAATTCAAACGTTAAAATTACGTTGACGAGTTTGTGCGGTAATAATTTGCTAGAATGGGGGTGAAATCAGCATTTAATTGCGAGGGTCGTTGGGTACTGCTGCGGCTGACCACAAACTTTTCTGGCTTAATCGTCACTAAACATACGTTATAATCATTATGTAAATCCTCGAGGGATCCAAAATGTAAATTTGCACAGACAACAGTTTTCCACTGCATCAATGTTGTTCGGGTCATCTTGTATGCTTGTATGTTGTTGATAAAAGTTTTCATTATCACATTTTCATTTATCAAGTTTTCATTAGCCCATTGATTCGGGCTTCAATTAAAGTGCTTGGCATGTTGATGAAACTTTTTTCCCACAAAGCTCTTGATTTTTTTTTACATTTATACACCATAAAGCTCAGAAGTGGTATTTATTCATATGCCACTCCCAAACTATTCCGAGATATACATCGAAGTTAATATTGAGTCCATTTAATCAGATCCTGACGACCATTCGTGTATTTTTCAAATCTATCTTTCATTACTTCATTAAGTCATGCGTAAAAAGCGATTCTGATGAAGTTTGAACACTCAAAATGCTGCGTCGTTTGAAAGCAAAGAGAAATATTATTCTTTCTTTATCTTCGAAATCAATTCAACTTTTTTTGTTGATTAAGTTTTTAAATCCTTATAACTGTTTTCCTCAAAAATTAACTCCAGTATCGTACGATCGATATTTTTCGAAATCATCGATCGTAATCATCTCCATAAAAACGATACATAGAGACCTTCGTATAAAAATATTTAACCATTAAATTAAGATTCAGTGGGAAAAAAGCTTCGAGCCGCGGTTCAACCGAGTCAGTGAATTTTTTGACATTTCAATTTTGTCCGTTTAAACTGTTAAGCACGGATTTTTACTTGAATTGAAAAAAAAAAAGTTTTGAAAGCTTTTATTTATTTTTCTCAGCCGCAATTAGAGTTAAACAATATATTCAAATACAATATGTGTTGCATTACATATTGTTGCGAGCCTTCAACACGATGATTTTTGTCCGTTTCAAGGCTCGTCGACGAGCTCGAGTCTCACGAATCTTCATAATTTGGGAGCATCGAAATATGACGGGGATTCGTTGCACAACGTGTGCGGCAGTAGCACGAGCAGTGGCGATGCAAGTGACCCAAAAAAGCTCGATCGTAAGCCTTCGTTGCGACGAAAATTTGGAGCGTTGATACGTGGGAGCGCTGAATTGCCGGCTGCTATTAATCGCGGCCTTCAGCCAATACGGCGAAGCTTGAGCTTCAGCAAAGATTTGAACCGCGTTTACGAGACTCAACCGGCATCAGCGGATCGTCATCATGCAAGAACTAGAAGCGCTCAATGGTACAACAGTCTTGGCTCTTTAGCAGAAAATTCCAAAGATGAGGAAGACGATTCAACTCATAATATCATCAATAATAATAATAATAATAATAATAATAATAATAAAAATAATAACAGATTCAAAAATGATAATAATGACAATAACAGTGACATTAATAACGCAAATAATTCGGAGGTCGACGACGATGATGAAGACGATGAAACATTCGGGAGACATAAGTTGGTTGGACGAGTCGTCGCCAGAACTCGAAGCCTTTTGGACAAAGACTTTGTAAGTCATATTGTTACATTTTTTTCTCACTACAGTATTTCAAGTATTATATTTTCATGATTTTTTTTTTTTACATTTTTTAAGCTTTTCACACGATTTATTCAAAAGAGATTGATAACAGCGATTTTTTTTTTTTTTTTTTTGTAAAAGATTTGTTTTCTATTCCTTCGGTTTAGAATGCAATTTAAAATTTCATTTTACAGTTGTATGACCAGGGCAAAAAATGACACGGACCTTATTTCCAGGCTGTTGCTTTGAACTAACAGAAAAAATTAAAGAAATATCGTTAGTAATCGAAAATTGTGAAATAAAAAAGTAGTTTAGAATCAGTTCCAAGATAGTGGTAATTCTGATTGCGAAATTATAGTCAAAATATTGTTTTTCAAAAAATTTCGTAACAAAAAAACTTCGTAACGGAGAATTGTTTCATTCAATTTGTTCCAAATGATTTTTGTTGTAGGTGTGGTTCATTGATTTTATTTTTATTTTTCTTCCAATGTTCCTGCGCATACCTTTTTTTTGTTTCTACGAGCCCATCCCAACGGTTCAACCCTCCGTCTCACGCACCATCAGTGAAACGTCGAATTTTTTTGCTTTTTTCATTAATCAACACAATGAGAGTATTGTATCGAATTGTGACAATTTAGCTATTCCTCTATGGCGTCCAGCTGGGATTTAAAAGTTACGGAAAAACGCCTAATCTCTGCTGTATATTATTATTATTATTATTATTATTAAACTAGTAAAATGGTATTGAATTTATGATAAGACGACGCATATTTAAATGGCGTTTAGTTGAAGCTTGAGCACAACGGATAAGGGTCGGATCTCGAGTATGGACACGCGGAGCGACGTGTCTTGGCCGTTTAAAACTTTTCTTTTTACACTTGACGTCAAGACGCTGTCGTGTCTTTAGACACGCGCTGCGCAACTTTATTTTGAAGTTTATAAACTCTTCTTTATTTTTTCTTGTTGCGTAGAACACAATAGAATAAAAATTTATAAAGTAGCTTTCAATTCATATTTTATGAATAATAATCAATATGACAAGTGCTAGAAATAAGACATTACTCTGACAGTGCGAGGACAGTGGCACCTCGATTCTTTTCAGAGTTAATGCTGTCAATAAAATAAGTTTCAAACTTCTCAAGTTCTTCGTTTAAAATTTTTCAGGCGTATTTATCATTTGTTCATAAATACATGCAATTTTTCGAAATTATGGTGGTTCGTTGAATTTTGGTTATTGATTTTTTTTTTTTGTTATTTTTTCATCTTTCATTTTCGGGTCGTAATGAACAACTTAGAATTCTCATAAACGATGATACGCGTGCATATAATAACGAAATGGCAACGCTGTGAAACTTTTGTGAAGCTTACTATATATTTCAACTCAGTCGTTAGTTAGCAGTATAAAAAACTTAGAAAAACCGTCATCGGCTCAGCAATCGATCCGCGAGTCACGGCATGTTCCCAGTATTGGCTTCGCCCAAACGACCATATTAACTCGAAATATTATGATACTCACCGCCTTGTGGGTTGGTCCATTATTTATTAGCAACAACGATTATTTGATGCCAGCTGATTTGCAATGTTAGTTTGAATAACAAAGTTCGCCCAGAGATTACAAGAGCTGAGTCGATTTTCAAATACAAATAATTGAAGATGCGTAGAATATCTTTCGGGAATTTTACAATATTGGAAATATCATGATTGTATATAGTTTCCACTACAGAGCGTCGAGCATACACAAAGTGTATGTGTAGCTTTGAGTGTGTCGTTATACTGTTCAATATCAGAAACGCCAATATTATTCGTTGCACTTTTCTATGCCGACGAATTTTCTGCACTCGAGATAAAAAAATACGGAGAAAAATCTGGTTTTTCAAAAGATTTTTATTCATTTTTTTTTTTTTCATTATTATTATTTTTTTTATTTCTATTTTCCGTTTACAAACGATCGAGACATGCATATCCGGAACATATATGTTTCATTTTCTTTCAAGTACGCAAACAGTTCGATATTGCTTGTACTTTCGTATGACAGCGTTCGGAGAACCACGTGTTTCGTTTCTTCAAATATTCACGTTTTTATTTTTATTTTTCAGAGCAGAGAAAAAAAAATCACGACATTCGACAATGTTTGTCAAAAGCTTTTTAGATGAAAAAAATGTGTATTTTTTTTTTATCGCATTGAATTTTACGTCGTAGATGTAAATAACAAAAATCCCTTTTACTATTCGATTCGGCGAATAAAATATTGGCAAATTTTTCTATAGATTCAATCCGTGAATTTGCAAAAAAATATAGATTCGCCAGTTCTCGTTGTTGGAACTCTAATAAACAAACATACCAACGATTCAAATTGTTAGGAAAAATTTCTCATCCAAGGACGTATGACGGCCGGATAAATCTTCTATACCTGTACATTTTTATTATCTACGTTGAATGGAGACCATTGATAGAGAAAAAGCTCTCGAGCGGTGTAAATGAATTTACAGACAAAAAGGACTCGGAGCGAAAAATTTCTAAGGGAGCAATTTGCTCGGTATCTGGATCAGCCCCCGGATTACAAGCTCAATATTTTTTAACAAGTATAGATATTTTTTTAAGCTGGAATGTTCGAGGCTGATAAATTTATACGGTCTCGTGTGACACAATACCTATTTTTCCCTTTTTAGTTTCTTTCCAATTGTTTGTATTCGTATTTCTTTCGGAGTATGATTTTTTTTGAAAGTCATTCATTCTCTTTTGTCTTTGTAGTTCTTTTTGCGATTCTCTTTTTCTAGGAGATAGAAGTAGAGGGAATGGGACGTAAATTCGAGTGAATAATTCGTTTCAGCTTCTCTTTCTTGTTTCTCATAATCCGATTATAAAGAATAATGTAACAATAAATTTCGAGATAACATTGAATTTTTTAATATCTTTTATTAACAAAACAATTCCATTTAGTTTTTGTGATGATTTTTTTTTTTTCGTATTTTGTTTTTAATCGACAGTCAATAATTAGACGATAATCAAAATAAAACGATAATTCATCGATATTATTACTCGATCGAGTCTTGATGATATTCCTTTAACGTAACCCACACGTAAATATGAAATGGAAGCTTCTTTCACACTTCTGGCTGCTATCAAAAGTTATGATTCCACGAGACAACTGTGCAACATTCTTAAAGAATGTCTCTTCACAAGGGCTCCATGTTATTCTGACAAAGATTTTTCTTCGAGCCTAATTCTCTCTCTTTCTCTCTTTTATTCTTTTTCCCATTCGGTGTGTGACAAACTTTTTCATTACATGTTACATAGACACGTGTGTCGAATTATCAGCGACAGAACGAAAAGATCGAGCTTGACCCTTCCGGTATTCTTTATTCGAGAATCTGGGGTTAGCTACCACGTTCGAAAACATTACACCATATTGTCAGTAGATCTGCTTTCATTGAGGCGTGGAAAACAAATTCATTTTTTTTTGACACATGTGTAAACATCGAAATGTTCTGTTGTTTCATTTATTTTTAAACTGAACATATTTTTTTTTGTAAGAGTAATAAAAGAAAAAAAATATAATTAAATAAATTGTTATTAACATATTACGTCGAAATCGTGGTTACCGCAAATGAAATTTTGCAAAAGACTGTTTCACAAATATACAACTATACAAATGTACAACTATAGCTCATTGAATTTTTTTCCCCTAATGACCAACAAATTGTTTTTGCAAATGAACAAAAAGTCATTTTAATTAACGGATACATTCATCAGTATATATAAAGACAAATTATTGAAATCAACTTTATTGTACGTAGTGCATGTGGTTTTATGGAAAAATATGAAAAATCACAATAAAAATTAACATTTTATTATACTCCAATGATGCAAAGTTTCATATAAATTTAGAAAAAAAATTAACGGTCAAGTAAATAGAGATTTCTATGCTGTTCAACTATGTTCACTGTGAAAAACAAACATTTTATTTAATTTGGCCAATATTTGTGATTATAAAGCACTTCACATTCGAACTTCGAAGTATCAGTTAGTCGTATTTTTTCTGGAAAATCCGACGTCGATATGACTCGTGAAGTACTTACATATACGAGTGTGAAAAATGAAATTGCTTTATCATTCGATTTTTAGGTCGTTTGGATATTGTATTTCTGGTCAATCCGGCCATGTGTGTGTGCGCGTTTTGTAGAAAGCAAAGAAGCAGGTTGAAATATGATGGTCTCGTGTAGCCCTTCGATAAATCCGATCCATTTTCGGCCATTCTTCGCGAGGCGGTGAGTTAGAGTTACAAAAATTGACAGTCAAGAAAAGCGAGTAAAAGCTTCATGCTTTACTCAGGCATTTTTATGTCGTCACCTTTACTTCGTTTTCCTCGTATACGACCTTTTCCATTGGCACAGGGCGTAAAAAAAAGAACGAAAAATTACGAAAACTACCCTTAGCACACAATGGTAGGAAGGTAAAAACGAC
The DNA here is from genome assembly GCA_948107755.1 of Campoletis raptor. NCBI lineage: Eukaryota > Metazoa > Arthropoda > Insecta > Hymenoptera > Ichneumonidae > Campoletis > Campoletis raptor. Next base: position 19,081,609 of record OX403622.1, read on the forward strand.
TTCCTTCCCTTCGTTCGTGTGCCACTTCGCTCCACTCTTGCTAGTAATGGAACGAAGTGACGAATATTGGCTTAACGAGACAGAAGATAGCGTCACGTCAATCAGAACGAGGGTGTCGAACGTAAAGATTTTTCTCTATAACTAACTAACCAAATACCCTTAAACCCCAGAATCGATTATTTCGTACGTCAACTCAACAGTGGGGTAACTAATTCCTCGTCCAATTTTTCGTTCAACGTAAAATCTTCTGCGTATGCAATAGAAAAGTTTAACTTTCACCATCCTCTTGGTTGTTCGACAACGAACAGAATGATGCACGATAAAGTCGTAATTGTTTAAAATTTGATTATGGAAACTCCAACAAACGAGTATTTTTGATTCTAATTGAGTGTATGGGACAGCCCGTATACCGCCAATTCAAAAGTAAAAACGGTCCATACCGTTCGTCCGATCAGAATATAAAAAAGTTTGAACCGATTTTTGCTATTTATTAAAGTGGGTCCAAAAAAATGGTCTTTTACGTAAGTAATCACCCCGTTGTAGGGTTCTCTGTATAAAATCATCACGCATATGGGAATCGTCGAAAATTCTTCATAACTTTTCTGACAAATAATATATATATCGAACATGTATATATGTTACAATCTATTTTCGACTTATAAGAATTTTCAAGCCATTTTAGATAAGGCATGAATTGGTTAGAGTTCCGGAACAATACTTGGAAGTTTCAAGCGATAAAGCTTAATCGCCATAACTTTATGTTTTCGCCTCGCTGACATTGTTCACGAGTCAGAATACTACACGTACATAGATATTTATGGGATTCATTGTGTATCCGTTTTATAGTATCCGATATGACCAAGCCTAACGAACAATTCCACTCGAAAGGATTCGAGAGCCATCAAACTTGCCGAGTTAACGTTGTCTCTTGTAAATATATATTTATTCCCTCGCATGTATACAATTATATAGATTTCTCGTGTGCAACATTCACTCACTTGCCGCAAACTTTACGACCCTCGAGGACCCTCGTTTGACTATCTCCTTCGCTAGACAATATTCGTCGAGTGCAAATAACCATAAGCTCTCGTGTTTGGTTGTTATACCACGACACGTTGCTTCTGTTCTCACCAACGCATCCTCGTCTACCTTCACACCCTCACAAAATGTATGCATATAATATTTATATATCAGACGGTGTATACAGTTGAATTCCATCAGAAATAGTCTGACCGGATTGTACATGGTACGATCTGACACAATCGATCTTAACAGCCATTGAAAATAAATAAAAATTTCCACTTCTCTTCTTATTCTCTTTTATGCTCTTTGCTCTTATTACTTGCTGGAGACTTCCACTTCGGTGGTACCAAAAAATTCCATTTCTTTCATTCCTTGTCTTCCTAATATTGTTCAGAGGATCCCGACACATTTTCGTTTTCTAGAGCAACAGGAAACTCTTTGACATTTGAAATATCTGCAAAGACTCATTCCACGAAAGTTGATATTCACTGATGACAATAAATGTTCAGTTTGCTTTTCTTTTTTCAGTTGCTGAGAAAATACTCGAAGTTGCAGAACTAATTGATGTCTGATATGAATGCTCACTCACACCCACTCGGTTCGACCTTCCACTAAATCCCGTTGATATCTTAACCCCAATTTCGGGGTAGAATTCACTTGATATCTCTTAAGACAATTTGAACATGTAACACATTTGCATGTTAAACGACAGATTCATGGCAAAATGATCTCAAAGACTGTGCTACCATCTACTCAAAGGAAAGAACAATTTTTTGAAAAAAGATAACTTTTGGAAGAAAAAAAAAAACAAAATGTGCAACATTTTGGATTATATGCGTTATCGAGTGGTGAATAGTTTCTCGGTGTTTTACATGAACTTTCGGACAATTCTTTCGAAATTGAAGTCGTAGGAAAACCTCTCTACTTCAAGTTAGTACAGCTAAAGCGATCCAAAATTTATACTGGACATGTATTCACGGACAATAGAGTATTCCACGTAGATTATAGCTGTTTCCCCCATGCTTTTCACTACAGTATCGCACACAGACACTGGAACTAGTATAAATACATATATATATACACATATAAAAGCTTATAGAGATTGGAAGGAAGCGAATAGAGGCAGCAAATGCGCATCCCGGAAGCTCAGTCCTCAGGAGCACTCCCTCCAAGGAATTTACCGCGATAAATCGCCTCTCGACCGGAGAAGTTTCCTGAAACTCGCGTGCCATCCGGAGTTTCTCCTCTTTCTGTATAATACCCGTACAGAAAAGATCCTCTTTGTCGTCGATTAGTTGTCGCCGTACCAAGTGAGAGTATTGGTCGGTGAGTGATATTTCAGCGGGTCCTGTATTTATATACGTATAAAATATATATACGTACGTTTGCAAACTTCGTACTGATTTGAGCGAGCTCTCAAGTCCGTTGATGCGATCTGTAAATATGTGGGGCATTCCATACCGTTTCGATCTGGGTCTGAACTTTCTATTCATTGATTTTTTTCAAAATTCTTTTTGTATTACTTTTTCGTGAATTTTTTCAAATTCACAAAAAAACTTTGATCAATTGCATGATCTTTAAGACCAGTTCCATCGTATGCACATTTTTCTTGACATGATTTCTCTTTCCGAGATAAAAATAAGATACGATTTTTGGAAGCTAGTTGAACGAAATCTATAATTTTGAAATTGACAAAAAACGATATATCAAGTTCATCAATTTGACCATGGAATTCCGTGCTCTGTGTCCATTTAAAATGTTTTCATTTCGACGATGAGAAGTAATACTTGAAATCGTATTGACTATAATCGCTTTTGTTTATTGGATCGAACGTCGATAATATTTGATCGTTCCTTCGGAAGCTGAATCTTTTTTTTTACCTCCATGTTGTAGCGCGAGTCATATCGCTTCCGTATCGTAGAACTAATGTCTCATAAACTTCACCACACTCTCATATTCCGGCTTAGTTTCACACATACACACTGACGTTTCGTACAATCGAAACAACAGCGTTAGGTCCTTTTTTTCATTATATTTTTCGTTCTCTGTAAAGGAGATTTCTTTTTCACCTTCAGCTGTTTACGTTTTTCGCAGCAGCGGATTAATCAGGTCTATCAGACTAATCTCGAGATTTATAGATGTTTGATACGGCATGCTTGGACTTTCTTACATCAATACTTACTGCGATAAAACTCATGTTCTCCGACCATTATTCCATATTGTGAAGGTTAAAGTAGATTTCAAGAGCTGAAAACATGGTGCGAGAAAAACGTGTTTCATACCACCTATTTTGTCGAGTTGATCAGTAATTTTCAGTCATTTCGATAATTGAAACAATGTTGCTTGCTCTTGTATCATTTTGTGCAAAAGTCATGAGCAATATATTTCAGTAAATATTTGTTAATTGGGCAAATGAAACATACAAATTTGTAAATAAAAAAACAGGACTGCACCCAGATTTCAAATAAATTGAAGACATTTAGCTGAATAATGAATTTAAAAAAAAAAAAAGAGCCAAACGGTTTGCACATTTGAAAAAAATGAATTAAGCGGTTTGGTAAAAAAAATTCATCTGCCGATAAATTTGATTTTGATGAATCTGGTGAAACAGCCGTTCCCTCGACGTTCGATCGATCGAGGCTCTACCCAAATGTATGCGAATACACGGACCCTATTACATTCACCTAAATCCCACAAAATTACGGATATAGACGAACTCATGAAAACATAAAATGCAATTATAATCGAGAACGATTGAGTGAGTTCTCGATTGGTTGTTGAAACTTTGCGTATATTTCGTATTACTTGTGTGCAAAGTTTCTCTACCTTCTCTCTCGTTTTCTTGATATGCACCCTGCATGAAAAACCCCAATGATATTTGGATTAGCAGAAATATGATATGGTAGAGTTACGTCGCACGTCGTGTGCCATAAATAAGAAAAATGTACAAGCCAGAATTATGACATTTCTTAGTCAAATTTAGCGAACGAATTTGCCTCTAATGAGTCCGATTAATGAAGCGTACCTGCAACGATCGTATATATAGGAACAAATCGATATCAAGAAACGCAGCAGTGGGCTCAAGGCTGAATATTAAAGTTCAAAGTATTCATTTAGCAAAAAGTCGTACTCATTGGGCACATAAGCAGAGCTCGCTACAATCGTTCGTAAATTAGTCTGGATTTTGAAAAAAATGTCACCAAACCAATTATCGGTTCTCACCGTAAACTAATATCATCACGAACTTCGGCTCAATTAGCTGAATTGGAATAATTTAAATGTTTTCCGGTCAGCCACGTAGTCGACAACTGGACTGTCAAAAATAGGGTTAAAGGGAAACCAAAGGATTTTATCGCATGAAAACCAATAATGTCAATGATGATAAAAGCTTAACATAGTTATTCACTTTTAATATTTCATTCATTTCTTCATTATTAGATACGAAAACTTAATTTTTGTAGTTAGGTTTATTTCTAAATAAATAAAAATGAATTTTCTTTTGTTGTACGAAACTTCCCGAGTAGGCCACATCGACACCAACTCCTTGACATATCTATTTAAATATGTATAGAATAGAACACGGGTGAGCTTCAATGCCTTTATCCGATACTATTATCATGGTAATGTTTTCACTCTCTATCTCCCTCCTCCCTTTTATTCTATTATCTTCGTATTTATTCCTTTCCTTCCGCCCCCCTCCTGGCCTCTTATATAGTTGAATGCCTATATTTTTTCTCTCGTGCAAGAAACACACAACTATGCTATCGCCTCGAAACGCAATAATTTTTAATGCACACACATTGAGACAGGTGCAAAAAATCATATTTTCATTTACATATTTTATGCCTTGATACAACAACCGTTAGATGGTTAAAAAACTTTTTTGAATATAAATATAAATTCTAAAGACGACCCTGATCAGGGTTGAAACTTTAATACTGTCTTCATTATGAATCAATAATGCACAAAGCCTCGAAGCTAGAATGAACAAATCCAGTTCATAAACAAGATTTTTTATTATGAGTTCAAAATTCTGTTTTAGTCAATAAATAACTGAATTATCGATTGTATTTTAAAAGATGAATGTCCTGTTTAGAAATTCACCACCCAATGAAGCCGCTATTCGAATGAATATTATTCATTGATGTTTTTTCATTAATTCAGTCAACATCTTGGTTCATTCGAATTATCGCATTTTCAAAAAATATTCTCTGTTTTACAGTTTTCTACTATTTTTTTCTTCAAAGTTAAGATTCTTTTTGATTCCTTAGACTGGGTGTTATGATGCATGGAAGTGAGTGAAAAACAAATTCATTTTATTTGCCTAAAATGTTGGAATTATGATTTTCAATTTCAACATTTTTATTGAAATTTTTTCTATATCTAAATAACTAAATAAATATTTATAACTTTTTGTCATTATTGGTATTCAAAGTCCATCCTCGCAGCTGCTCCAAAGTGTTTGAAATAGTTTTTCTAAGACCTGACTACCGAAATTTTAGTCGATTAAAATTCCAGACAAAAATGTTCGTGCAAAACTTTATGATCTTTTGGTAACATTGCAACGTGCCATTTACGAGACATTTAATGTATATATGTATGTATGCCGACGTGTACTGGAACACATATGTAACTTTAGTATGTTCGTAACGTTCTCAACTATTCGAGAACTAACCAAATGTGAATGTTTTTGACTAGGTCGCATTATTCCACGAAATAGAAAATTGCCACAAGTACGTAAAGTATATTGAATTGGTCGACAACTTTCCCCATACTTTTCTTCTACTGATATGCAACTTGACGTTACTTAATATCAACTAGTTCCTTCACTCTATAGTCGAATGAATGTTAAAATTTTACCAATAGTTACCAATAGTTGAATTTGAAAAAAAGAAGCAGCAATTTGTTTATGGATTTCATTTTAAAAGTATGACATCGCCGAATTTTGCATTCATCAGTTGAATGTTCCGCAAATCTATCGTTATTAATATTTTTCTCATCAGATAACTGCATCTGATATTAAATATCGCGATAACAAGAACGAACTCAAGTAGAAATAAAATTCAATTTTTTCATTTTATCATTGCTTTTTTTTTATAGGCTACGAGCCCCAGGCGAAGAACTCACACGGTCTCAGGTAAAGCTGCACTTTATGGAAGACACAGCGATCACTATGACTCGGCCATAGGTAATTTATCACTTCAAATAATCGTATTGTTAGATTTTTAATATTTAAAAATCCTTCTTTTCATTATTTCTCTTCGGACTATTGGCACAAAAAGATCGGTTGGATAAAGAATTAATTTGTACTGCGAAGCATTGTTTTGGACTTTAAAATTCGAAAAAATTAATTAAAGGAATTGCTTTCATAGAGCTACACAAAATTGGGTATGCAGTTGATTACAGAGATAAATACTTTCGGCAATTGAATGAAATGGTCATGCAACGTATTTACTCCACTATTAATAATAATCCATTAATTGGAACGTTCATTAAAGAAGAGTAAATTCGTTGATAGACTGGGTCAATATGACCCGGAGTGAACGTCTGTCGTTATTAGCGTTCGATCGGTGCTTATTGAAAAAAAATAGAGGTTCACTTCAAACACTACTTAATGTGTGTGCATTATTATAAAGTTCCGGGAACATAAGACTAAAATGTTTCAGAAAATCATCGTAAAATTTGACTGTGAAAAATAGAGCAGTTTACTAAACAAATCGTACTCCATTGAATTGTCATTATTTTTAAGATTAATAACCACACGGTTGTACTCATAAAAAATGTAACTTGCAAAAAAAAAAAATTCAGATAAGCGAACTTAGCTTATTCTCAAAAATGATCAAAAAATTTACTTCTCGGTCATTTGAATGATGTAGAAAATTCGTGATATCGGATCAAAATACATTTTAAACTTTTGCAATAGATATATTTTGTCGAGTGTGGACTCTGCAGACTACGATGCAATTGGTTGGATTTGTACTAACCAAAAAGCCTTCCGGGCACAAATTTATGTAGAAGATTAATTTTTGTAATACTTCACGACCTAAGGTGAGATTCAAGTGTTTCGAAGTGCTAATAGTAGTCGCATTTAAAATTAGAAAGAATTTTTTCGTAAAAATTTGAAAGGTTTTCGTAAAAGTCGTCGACTGTTTTTTTTCCTTTCGGAAATTATTCCAAAAATCTCAAATTCGTATGGAAAAAAGCCCAGTTAGAGTTTATAAAAAATTAGCAGTATGAAGATTTTTTACGAATGAATAAAAAATCAAAATGAACAAACGGTATTTTCTTAAATTTTGAGCATTACATACATTGAAATTTGAAAAAATGAATGTTACAAACTTTAGAATAATCTCTATTTGCTTAGTTATGTGAACTTGTTGCTTAATTTAATTAATTCTTTCCGCTAGCGTTACGTGCGTAAAAACGCGATCAGTTATCGAATGATTAATTGATATGTTGTAGATTTGAGCAAACCACCTTTCGAAGCCATCAGTCTGCCGGTCTTAACGCATTCTTCGATCGACGAAGATGAATCAGGGTCGAGTCAAAGGTGAGTCTTTTAAAACTTCTAAAATTCTGTCAAATACAGCGAATATTTAGAAACAAGAAATTTCATTGAATTCCAGAAAAATGTAGAAGTTTCTCTGAACTTTAAAAACTCGATGGTTTCTTGTCTATTTTTTTTTCTATAAATAAATTTGTACTCAGGTAAATTAGAATTGATGAAGAAAGAATAAATTCAAAGTTAAACAATTAAATCAATTGAATAGTAATTGGATTAACAAAATTGTAGAATTACCAGATATGAATTTAATTGTCACAGTCAAGTCTTTTATTCAGTGTGCGTGTTTTGTTTTTATTGAATAATTGTTAGATCAATGCTTTTAAAGAATTGTTTCGACTTGCGCTTGTTTTGGTTTACTACTCGATGAGCAGTAGTCCGTCGTAAGGGATGAAGGTTTCCGGTACGAATGTCCGGCATTAAAAAATCATGATATCTAGAGCACTATTGCAAGTTGGATGTTATTTGTCTCCTGGTACTTTTTCCTCCCGTTCTTTGTTATTTTTTTATTCTCTCCCGCACCGTTATTTCGGGAAAATAATAAATTATTGGATCCCTTGCGTTTCCTCTCGCACATATATACTTTTATACTCAACCTGTAACACGTTCAACATATAGAGTAGAATATTTGTTATATGTGAAGGAACTTAACGTCCGAGAGACTGGCTACAAATAACTCAACTGCTCGTGGGTGATCGAACGGGACTGACGCTTCAGCGAACATGTTTGTTCGTAAACCAGGTTACCAAGTTTTACGATGCACTCTTGAAATATTGATAAAAAACAAAAAGCCAGGGACACGCTTTAAAGCAGAAAATATTGTCATTGTTAAATTTGAGAAGTGAGCAGGCAGCAACACTATGAAAACAAAGTGCAAAATATTGAATAAATACTAACGAATATCTTCTCATTCGCTAGTTGAATTAATATTATATGAATTTTCAACTCATTTTGATCATTTATTAAACAAAGTGCTAGGAATTTCAATTCGTACGTTGTTGTATTTTCCATTAAACTTCGAACTGTTTTTCTGTTTTAAATTTTGTTTGCACGAGGCTATTTTCTCTATCCATGAATTTTGTGATTCGATCATTTTCGTCCCACATATGTGTCCAGTGGCATAGAAAAAAAGGAAATGTTTGAATGAACAATGGCACTGATATAATAGACTCATATCACTGAACAAGTCGATTGAACCTTTTTCGAAACCTCTCTTTTTCTCTGCTTCTCGATTCCTCTTGCTCAACTCTCTTTGCACCAATTCCCCTAAATGCCTAGGACGAGTGAATAGATAAAATTGTGCGTACAACCACGTCCTCCATGTTTGACAAAGCCCCCAAAGCCTGTAATAAAACCGCAGTTTAATACACTACACTTCTCCGCATGGCCAACAATCAATTGTTTCGCTCTACCACCCCTTCTCATCTTCATACTGTGGACATTTTGTACATTTACACGAGACATTTTACGTCACGTTTACATTCCATCACCCCGACCTCTTTCCAATTGTGCTCTTTTTTTTTTTACAAAGTATAAAATTTCTAAGTCAAATTTACAGTTATGTAAGTTATGTTACCATTCTTACGAGTGTATTTTCATCAAAAGGCGTTACATGCAATTGTCATAAACAGAATTCAAGATTTTTTTTCATAATTAAAGTGAATTTTTCAATCGAAACCAAAGCGTTATGTTGTACGACAATTACTGAACTCGATACATAGTTTTTTGTATCAAGATATATTTATAAATTAGCGAGACACTGCAGTTTTTTGAAAAAGGGTTTTTCTTCAAGTTATCACGACATCTCGAAGGGCATTCTACCGATCGGCTTCAAATTTTAAGGCCTTGGTCAATCCATCGAGGACTGCTGAATGAACGAAGTATTTTTTGTGATTTTGATTTTTATCTAAATAGCACTGAATTTATTGAAAAATAACGTTCTCGTTTTTTTTTTACTTGTTCATAAAATATGAAATACTTTTTGAGACGTTGTGATTACAAAAAGTAAAAAACATTTTCGGAAAATTGCTGCATGTGCCCCGTCCATTTGTTGATATATCTTGACAAAAAAATTATGTATCATATTCAATAATTTTTATATATAATCACTTTCGATTTTCGATTAAAAAATGCATTTCTGTTGAGAAAAAAAATTCGGTAAATTCGCCTGTGCGTATAACCCCTCAAGAAATACATTTTACCGCGAAAAGCTGGACTATAAGACAGAGTCTTAACAAAGTTTCCCCAAACGTAAGACTGATAAGGAAGAGTCATAAAAAGCAATTGCTAACACTAAATCACTCCTTATTTTCTATATTTTCCGTGATGAAGACTTTACGCATTTGGGACGAATATTCTGAAGCGTTCCTGGCCAGGCTTGATAACAAAATCAACAGCGCGCATACTGCGAGTGTTGTAGCGATGTTCCTTCTGTGAATTATTTTCATTATTTTCTCGAATACTGTAAACGTTGAACATTAGCGAATGAATTTAATATTTATTCGTATTACACTTTCGAATGTGTGGAAAGGCCGTTCGTAACAGAAGTACAGCTATTCTTAAAAATATATAGATATATATTGTTCCGGTAATAAGTTCCTCGATGTTGTCCACTTTGCCTAATGACGCCCCTACCGAAATACTTTTCTTGAGTCGTGTTTTATTTTTATATACCATATTTCGAGCTTCTCGATAAAATAAGTAAAAAGTCCCTTTAAAATTCGCGAACTTTTCGTGAATAGGACAAGCGCGGGATTTCGTATAAAACATTTTTGCCACGTGTACACTTTTTATGTAAATACAAAGATTGATAAAAAAAAATATATCTTCTTGATATCATTGAGTTCTCGTGGTATAAATTCTGAAATTTTCGTTAATAAATTGACATGATAAGTAAATTAGTGAATAGATTAAGTTTGGTTAGTGATCGAAAGATGTTAGAGGTTCAATATTCAATTCTTCCTTTTTTCGCTTCCTTTATTTTTTTCCTCAAGAGATTCTCTACAAATTAAATACGTCCATGCTATTATGAGTTTCATCGTATTCAATTTTACAGCCGATTTTCTAATGAGTAAAAATATATTTCATGAAATGTTTACTACATTCATAAAACACGCTGGAATAATAATCCAACCCTAAATATTGTGATTATTGTCTTAAACTTTGCATATAGCTATTGAGAAAATTGATCACTCATTTATCAAGGTAAGGTATAAGTCATATTACCTTGAGGTTTTAATAATTTTGACATGATAAACAGAAACCCATGAAAAAACTTGAAATTTCACTATATATGTATTTCCCTTGAGCTATAACGCGAAGCTAACGATGGATAACATGATTAAGGGAAATATGAAAAAATCCTACTAGTTCCATGTCAAAAACTGCTTTTCTGCAAATGAATCAAATTCGTAAATAGTGCACATTAATCTGAAAAGCAAAATTTCACGATGCAAGTAACTTGTGCAAAGTTTGATATATATTTCAATCGAATTTGCTTTACATTAACGAAAAGTGAGTATATGCGATGTACGTCAAATTTATCGCACGAAGCGTATACTTGAAAGTCTAAATGTAATGGGCACCAAAGTAATAAACTTGCCGCAAAAGTGTACGTTTTCGCGCAACCGCAATTTGACGATTCGTCGGGTCTTTTTAGCCATAGAACGTGATGAAGGGATTTCTGCCTTTTCCATTCGTCGTGCCATCGTGAACAAACTCAAAGCTTCGAGGCTAACTATCGTCTGAGAGCAAAAACATGTGCCGGATTCACGTTCTACTGGATTTTTCTAAATTTCCTTTCGGCCATAACGACTCTATGTACTCCAGCTTTCTCTCGGCGCAATTTCCTCGTCCGATGCTGGTCATAAAAAATCTCAACAACTCCAAAAATCCGATGTAAAATATTTTTATAGTAAAAAAAAAACTTCCAACTTCATTTCCATTGATTTTTATTGCTGATGAAACACGAGTTTAATAAACTTTTTTTTTTTCTCAACAATTAGTTAAAATATTTCATCAACGATACATAAAAGTTGTTACTGGCAATTAAAAATATTTAGAAAAAATCGAATTTTTAAGCTTCTGTAGGTGCATGTGAGCCTTTAATTTTTTACTGGATTCTTGGAACTGGCTGGCGAAAAAATATGAGTAACGTTTCATAGCTCTTAAAAGTGTAAAAAACGTATTTGTGAAATTCTGAAACAACGGAATTCCGTTGTTTTATACGGATAAAAGCTTCACCAGTATAGTTTTCGTTATGTTTTTATGATCCTCGCAGGAGAGAACATAGAGTCTGGAACGGATGGGGGAACTTGAGAGCGAGCGCGCGAAACCTATCGCTACTTCGTCTCGGCTCTTCATTTACAAGAGAACGGTCCAGCTACTCGGTAAGCTATTCACTTTTTCTCAATGTATTTCCCACTTTTTTCATTTCGTTTTTCGTCGACCATTCTATCCAGTTTGTACTACGTATTTACTTGAGACCGGAATACATGAAAGAAGTTGAATAAAATAGCTCGGTAGACGAGATTTGAGAGAAATAAAAGTTTCACTACCAATGCGTATATATTTTTATATGTAGATGGCATTTCGCGATCCCCTTGAAAATATTACACACCGTAGCACAATAGGAAACGAGAACTATCATCATAGCTCCACTTCAATCTCCCGTGCAAACTGATTATCTGGAAATATTGCAACCTCGCTCCAGATTTCAGCACTTAACCCTCCTCCTCATTTCAGAACATATTTGGATATATATGTCACTCTGCTGCATGCTATGCATACCTTTTCTCAACTTAAGTGGTCAACTTAAGTTCTAGTTCGAATTTCAAGACTGCAAATGCTGTAACATTCTCTTTCCATGAAGTATTAATGATCAAATTTGAAGTATTAATCATCAAATTTGACGAATTAATATTTTTTGATTGCCCACGATATCGAAACGGTTAGAGATAGAGGAAAAATTTACAATGCTTACAAAGTACAATTCTTAGGCTTTTATGCAAGTTTTCATTATATTTTTCCAGGAGTGTACTCTATTGGCTGATCAATGAAACGATGAAAACTTTAAAATTCTCAATTCTAAATCAATTATAACGTTGTTCTATAGGGACTCAATTTGAAACAAAACTCATAATTTCTCCGAATAGTTCCATTCCTGATGAAAAACACGAATTCTTAATGACAGTATAAATGATGTTCAGTAAATTTATGCTCGTGAATGAGTTTCAAAGCTTTTTGATGAAATTAAACAGCATTGTTTCCGAAGTGGACGTCACAGCCATCATCCTCGTAAAATTTGAAGCAAGCGTGTGGGTTCATGAGGTTCCGCAAATCTGAGCAAATCCTCCAAGTGTGAAGGACGAAAAGGCACATATGAAAAGACTAAAAAATGAAAACTTTTGTATTATATTGTGGCGTACGTATCACGAATGTGTTTCTTGACTCGAAAAAAGATGCTCGTCTCTCCATATCGCAGGTTTTTTTCTCGGCGCAATACAGAAAAGGAAGGTGTGATTTTTTTTATTTTCTCCCCGATCCTCCCACCCCCGTGGAACACGTGGGCGTTGGTTGACCTCGCCCAACGACCGCAATGTTACCGAGTGTGACTTAATTCGACGAACGTAAACTGGCGCGGATTTTTTTCTCACCCGTTGTTCTACAAAACCACCGACAATTGTAATCCACCCTCGCCCATTTGCTCTATTGATATTCATGAACCACACTTTAACCCGTGAATAAATCTTCTCTCCAATTCATACACTGTGCGAAAAATACAAACTTCCACCATCCGGATATATATTTTAATAATATCTTCGAGCAATTTCCGTCGTGTGTATAAACAAAGTGTATCCAATGACCAAATATTTTTTTTTTTTTTTTTTTTCAAATATTTTTTATCTTAAGTTTACGTGAGGAACGAAAAAACAAAATTTCATCCAATTTTGGTCCTCATATTTGTTCTTACGGAAATGATTTAGTTACAAGGATGAAAGAAAACATGATTCAATAAAAACCCACCATAGGGCTGCTCATGACAGGCAGATGCTGAACGCTCCGGGTCAAATTGACCCCGAGTCAATTCAGTAGTCAAATGAAAATGTGTTTTGCTAGAATATAAAACAATATGGCCTTAAATACAGCAGTAAAGTGCTTCAGGAATTTCAAGCGAATATAATTTTTAGAGTTGGGTGAAAAAAAATAATAATAATAAGTGCGTTGCGTCTTCGAAAACGCGCACTGGTAGTTACGGTAACAGAAAAGTGCTTATTAATTATTTCACGTGTGCACTTGAAGCAAGCGAGGGTTTTACGCGAGGTCTAACATTTCAGTTACCATCGCCGGTGAGACACCAAAGACCAGCCGTAGATGTGAAAAAGAATTCGAGAGGGAGGTTTGCAAAGAAAAAGAAGGTACAAAGAGGAAGACGATGTCTGTTTACTTTGTCTCCGACGCAATATACACGAGGGTAGGAGAAACGACTCGAAGACAATATTTCTTTCTGGGGATCCCTGGCGTTGATATGCTTGGAAATATATTTTTTCATACTTGAGCAAATGCGTATGATGAATAATATTTACAAACCGTAGTGCGGAAGGAAACCCTTAAGGAATTACTTTTACTCGCAGTGACAAATTTCACAAGTTTTCTTTTTACAAAAAATGCCACGTGGAAAAAGGCACGTCAGTACACTAATTAGTCAACTGGAATCCAGTTGATTGAAATATTTTTTTGGTTTTCAATGACAGAACTGCATATTTTTTTGTTTCCAATCACTGGAAAGCCTCGTTCGTCGGTTTTCAAATTTTTAAAAATTTGCAACAAAATGAAAAAGCATCAGGAAGTAAAATCAGAGAAGAGAGTGCTCAGAATTGTTATTTCACTGATATTACCGTATTTAACTGTACGTTCAGTAAAAAAATAATGCATAAGGCAATTTTACTGTTGAATTTCTATGAAACATTTATTTTCTTCTATTTTGATTTGTCATTGTTTTTATAGAAATTGTTTTGAATTTTATCGATCGCAAAATTAAAACTTTTGGGGGTGAAATTGTCGTTGATTAAACCGTAAAACAAAACAAATTGCTTTCCGTAGTTTTTGGACAAAAAATCAGTCGCGAACTCACATTTTAACATTACTTCATTCAAACTTTATATTTTTTAACTCTTCAATATCTGAGAAATTATCCAAAATTCTATCGTGAATTGATTCCCCTAAATCTACTTCGGTTCCCACAATCCAGAGAGCAATGGTTGATGAGAACTACTCGAATAAACACAATCCGAATAGAATTCTTTATTTGACTCATAAACAGCTTTTTAGTAGAGCGAACAAAATTTTTGTTAATTCAAATAGGAAAAAAGAAAAAGAAAAAACGAATAAACGATCGTGGTATAGATTTAAATAGATCTGTTTTGAGATACAAACTACTGGTGAATGTGTAACGATAGAAGCAAGAAAAACACGAGGAGCGAGTGAGTGTTCGTACAAGATAGCGAGGGTTTCTGAAGCGTGAGGAAAAAGGTTTGTGGTGATGCTCAGACGTCCCTTCTCCACCTACCATAGTCTTTTTTTCAATTTATTTATTAAAAGCTTTCCTTCTCCTACATAGCTTCCCTCTCTCGTTCCTGCTGCTTCTCCTGAGTGTCTTGTCGAAAATACAGTATCCGGGTGTATTCCCTCGTGTGAATCACAACGACATTACAACAGAATACAATCTACGTCCCTGTTCACCACATTCCGGCCATAAAATTGGTTAATTTTATTTCTTTATCCATAAAAAAATCTTCGGCATTAAAAATTCATCAATAAATCGTACTCCGGTGACCGATAAACTAGAAAAGATCTCTACGTGAGTTATTCCGAAATTTTCCATCACGTATTTCGAAGCAATATCCAGCCTGCCATACATTTTTATAATTTTATGCTGGAATATAATTTGCAACATCTGGTACACGGAAAACACGGTTTTTTGGGTAAAAAAAGTGCAAGCAGCCTTTTCGTTCTTTCTCACATTTATGAAGCCTCATTCGTTCTATCTCCTTAGAACTTTGCCAGCATTTCTAATGAGATGCGGCAAGAATTAAAGACAGAATGGCACAACGGGAGAGAACAAGATAGAGAGAGAGAGGAAGGACAACAAGATTTAGGTTTTTGCCTCATGCCGCTCGTCCCGCGTCGTATTCTCTTCTTGTGCACATTTACAGATACATAAGTACGTACGTACCAGCTCCACGCAAAGCAGTGGAAACGAAGAAATTTCATGTCTGACTACACGTTGATCGTAATCCCTTGCCATCTGCCAACAGCATCCGCTGTTCATTTCGACTCTATGTACCAGCCTCTCCTTCCCTGCTTTCCCTTATTTAACCACACAATTTTTTTTTCTTTTTTCTTTCCTCTCACATTGCATCCATTTACAACTGGAGTTCATGTTTTTTTCTCGCGTTGTCACTACGTTTTACGTAATTGTTGCTTTACCATAAATATTGTTCCGTGCAAACGCAACAAATTGGATAATTTAACGGTCATAGTAATTTTATTAATTTATTTTTGCCTTCTATTTTGTTTCATGCGAGACCGAATACTGGGCGGCGGATTTTATACATTTTGTTTCCAGTTAACCAAGAATATCCTTTTTCTCCAACACGTAACAGTTTGAATTTACTCGCGCTAAATCGTGTCCAAAAAATTGCTTATATTCTCGTTTTGTTCCCTCCGTTATTTTATCTATCGTTTCTCTCGTCGTATATTTTCTTTTTTTTTGCTGTCAAGTTATTGACAATTGAAAACGATTTATAGTGTTTCATAAAGTGAATATTAACGGGAGATGTTACCAGTCTAACGATAACAATAAAACTTATTTTGTAGTCGCTGTATTGCCATGTCGCTCTACGTGTATTTACGTTTGTTGATGGTATAAAGTGGTTGGGTTAAAAAATTAAGAAAGCATAATTTTTTTCTTTTGCGGTTTGTTGGCTATTCGATACTTTCAATCCCTTGGTTTGAAAGATTAACAATTACAAGTGTAAATTGACACTTGTAGTGACTTTTGGATGTTCAGATTTTGTCAAGCACAATTCAGGCCAATTTCGCTATCCTTTTCGGTCTCTTTCATTTCGCAGTCTTCGTGGTTCATAGCCACTCGTCGTTCGCCCTTACTTCCGGGTCACCTGACCTGTCTGAGCCCACATATTTATGGAGAGCCCCTCGACCGATCGATTCGCTCAACCTATCAATTACCTTGCCCTTCTTGTACTCTCTCTCTCTTTCTCTCTCTCTTTCTCTCTCTCTCTCGTTTCTTCTCATTCTATATCCGCGACGTTTCCGCGGTAAAAAAACGCATTCAGAAAGCTTCCTTGTCTTCGTTACTTTCACTCGCGCCTCGTTTCGTTGCTGTGTGTGTGTTTTTTTTGTTTCCTCATTTCCTCTCTTTCGAAAGTACATCTTTTTGACTCACTCGCGCTATTTCTTCGACGGGATTGACGTCAAAAGCGCTCATGGAAAATGCCTGCGATCGGATAATGGGAAAGAAGCTTTTTACTGACGTTAAATATGGCTTTCATAAAATTGTTTACAATTCAATTACGTAAAGAATACGAAACACTAATTACAAGTCCTTTTTTCTGTGCAAATAATTTTGATCCTTTTTTTTGGCTCTCACGAATGAAAATGATAGCAAAAATATATTGACGACTAATTTTGTTAAAACAGTTCAATAATTTATTTACATCGATTTGAAGTTAATAATAATAACGACAAAAAAAGATTTTTACTCATCTGATTTTTTTCTTTGTTTAAGTACATTTTTTCTAAAATGTTACTCCGAGTCTTTTCGAACTTAGCACCAGTACTTTCTCTCTCTCTCTCTCCCTCTTTCTCTCTTATTGCCTGGTTCGACAATTGCCACTTTATTTCTGTTCGGTAGAAGACCGGAAATGGAACCAGTCACGCGACTAGACTTTTATACCTTCGAGCTTTCGCACCACGATGAGAAGCGCGTTCTACCAGAACCCACTCGATCATCTCTATTGCCTTGCTCACTTTTTTCTCTCATATATATGTAACTTTTCTTCTTTTTTACCTTGACCAAGCATTTTTCCAATACTGCTGTACATTTGCGCGACGGAATTTGCCAATAAATAGAATAAAACGAAGCGTTTTATAGCCTCGAGCAATTAACGTTAAAATTCGACCAAACAATATAAAACAAAAGGAAAAAAAAGATGATACATCGATTCAATAAAATCATATTTTTCTCATTTTCTTATAAATTTTAATAAATAAATTTCACAAATTTCTGTTTAAAGTTTTGAGGATTCTTGTGGTTGGTTGAATCCATTTCATATAACGAAGGCAGTGTAGTGACCAAAAGAATTCGAATTTCGCTATCAATGTTTAACAGCATGTTAATAAGAGTATAGATTGTTGAGATTCAACACTGAGAAAGTTTCTTAGGGATTAATATTATATTATCTACGAAATGATGGAATCGTCGCTTATGCGAGATTGGCAAATGATCGCTTGCTTTTTTTAGTCTTCCTCCGTTCGTTTTTCTCTCTTAGTCTTTACCATACTCTTATTCTCGATTACCTTTTCAGGAATAGAAGATCGCGAGTTACCTCCAATAAGACTTTCTGGCGCGATCTTTGCCAACTTTTCCATCATCTACGAATTCTCAAACTTATATTCCTAACTACTTGCAACTCCTTTCTATATCTCTTCTGCACAGATTTTTCCGTCTCGATATTTCAATCTGACGGAACGACGTTCGCAAATACCAACCGACAGTTCAGTGAAGTTGGCATGTCTATGATTTTATTTGCTCGATCCTTTACCATGGGAAACAGAAGCAAAGGAAGCAGACAATTCCTTTCGATCATAGAAATTATTTAGTTTTTTCGTCTCCACAAATACCTTTGACACGAACAATACGTATTACGTCATGCTTTTTTTTTCTTTCTTTTTTTTCCAAGGATTCGTTATAATCATTCTTAGAAAGCGCCAAGTGAGGGACACAGAAATGATCCCAGCTTTGCTTTCACTCGTTAATTGTCTACCGACGACTATAATTTACAAAGTACACACTCTGTAGTTGTTTCAAAACCGCTATCTTTAGTCTTGACCAAAGTAACAAAATTAAACTCGATGCAACTGTTACGAAAGACAAATTATTGAATGACGTTCCTTTACTCCTTTAGACCCTCTTCTCTTTGTTGTCTGTCGATCCACAAATTGCTCACAACAAAACAGTCTCCGGTGGAGTAGCATCCTATTTCCCAGTGCTTTGGACCCAAATAAGACGCGCAGACGAAAAATAATATTTATAACAGTTAAGCGAAATATGTAATTAACTTCTGTCATGGACTTAAAAATTTTTTGCTACTGAATAATTAGCAAGGTGGTCGATTAGTGGCTCAGCTATAAACTATTTCTCATTGCCGTGAAACCAACAAATTTGAAATACGTTTATCATAATCAAAAACAGCTGTTTAGGTCAAATTGTGCCTTTTTTCGATATTCTCTTTTCCAAAAATTATGAAATTTCGTAATAAAAAAAAGTCCCTCGCTCCTTTAAGGAACGTCTTCCTCCGAAGCCGGTCAAATCCTTTTTTTTTTAAGGACAGCTGTAGCGACCGAAGTAATACGATTAATTTGGTGCGCAACCAAAACTAGACAGGATGTTTTTGAGAGTCTTGAATTTAAAAATCTTTCGCTCACGAGGTTCCTTGAGGTGGTTATCAAGCTAGAAAATGATTTGCGATGATTTTTCTTTGCGAATGGAAATCATATATATATAGGTTTAATTTGAGTAAAATGCTCTTAAAACTATTAGAAAGCAAACTCTTGAACTTGCTTCGTTTTAGTTTTGAAGACATTATTCTTGGGCAGAGGTTAAATCTTTTTCCCCCCTCAACCTATCTTCGAGGAACTTTCTCACAATGTGTCACGCGACATATATTTATTGTTCTTGGCGAGGACAAGAGAGGGTTTATAGGTGTATGTGTGCGCGGGCGCGGTTCTTCTTCTCTCTTGCTCCCGCAGCTGTCAAGCCCGTTTCGTATCCACCCCCAGCTTGCGCTTTCCACCCTCTCCGATGCCGTATATGTGTATACACGATGTTGAGGGTTGAGAGATTCGTGCTCGCCGATTTTCCGCGTCCAGTGCGACGCGCGACCCTAAGGTGGCGGGACCACGCCGCCCACGGTTCCTTTCATTCTCTTGTTGTCTCTTTTTCTCTCTCCCGCATTACACACTGCGAATTATTATCCAACAGTAAGACACCAAAATCGTCAGAGAAAAAAAACGTTTTTGATTCTTCTTTCCTTTTTTTTTTGCTCA
Source organism: Campoletis raptor (assembly GCA_948107755.1). NCBI lineage: Eukaryota > Metazoa > Arthropoda > Insecta > Hymenoptera > Ichneumonidae > Campoletis > Campoletis raptor. Next base: position 19,101,542 of record OX403622.1, read on the forward strand.
TCGTTAATGCGCGGTGAGATAAATTTGTTCAATTTTAATCGAACTGACAACAACAATCGACAAATCTATCGGGAAGAGTTATAAAACATCGGAGGAAGTGTCGCAAATAAAATGGTCTCATAGTGTAAAACGATGGAAAACTAGCGGTGAGAGAAATCGAGAATTTTCTTATCTGCGATCGAGTAAAAGAGTTTTATTGGAACGAGTCAAAAATGTGTTTGTGAGAAAGAAAGGAGAGAAAAAAATATTTAAGTACAAAAACAACTTGGAACTCAACACATTTTCAAATAATTTAAGTGCTTGCGGCGTGCGAGGATTTGACGAGAGAGATTTTGTGCCTTTCTCTCTCTTTTTTATTTATTTTTATTTTATTTTTTATTTTCCACCGACGAAACATTTCAACACCGACGAGATGAGATCGAGACCGCCAAAACGAAGAGTGTGCTCGAACGACTATTGAAGAGATTTAATCTCCACGGGTGGGGATCGATCGTAATGTGACGATCTTACGCTATATCCAAACCCAGAAAACCTTAAGAGCAAACAAAACAATATTGCTATTATTAAAATACGTGGGCGGGAGCGATAGAAAAAAAAAAAAATTAAATATAAACCATCGAGGTAAGATCGACGTCAATGTTCAAAGATTAGAAGCGATTCAATTTGAAATTGGCAAAAAATATTGAATCCCCTATAAAAAATCTCGTTAGCCACGATCCTTCGAATTTGAATTTTCAGTTTTTATCGTAGAGTTTTATTTCCTCGCTAACGAACGAGCATTCGAGAGGATTTTTTTTTTTAACGTATATGCTACACCGAATGACGCAAATTGTCCAGATGTCGGCTAATATTTTCACCAAACCACTCTAGCTACGGACGAGAGATGAGATGAAAAACGGATAAAAAAAAGTTTTGGTAAAATAAACAAAAAACTTCGATCTTGTGTCACATCTGGACCTGTAATTTCGGTCCTTTTTATTAAAGTGATCGCGCAAACGTGGCTAGTACAGACACGCGAGCGGAATAATGTGTAAAGCTGTTGCCTCAAGGGGTAGCTCGTCGGTTGACTGTACACAAGTTTTATATACACATCGATATGATGCCATATGTTCAGCACAGAAAACACATACACACACACACACAAATTTTTGTACTCGTCGTTATATCGTATAGATTTATAGAAAAGGCGCCATTATCTCGTGCATAAATAAGTAGAATACCGTGGCAAACCACCATTGCACGATCGAAGTCGTCCATCTTTATTATATAGACATATACCTTCTAGCTGTTTCTGAGGCTTCGTCATCGATAGGAAATATCCTTGTTAAGAGATTGAGCCACTTCAAAAGAAGAGAAATCAGCATGCGCTTGGCAATTTTGTTTTATTTTATCAAAATTATAATATTCATCGAAATTCTGGTTACGGTTTTCTAATGAACTATAAAAATGATTTTTCTTGTACTGATCCATGCAAAAGTGGTGCGTGGTGAGAATTTATCCGGTGAAAGCTATTTTCGAAAGCGAAAAAATTCATTAAATCGAAATTTTTCAGGTTTTCCGTTCTAGTTTAAAAATAATATGAACTTCGTTTTAGTCCTTTGAAAAAAATTTCACCGGAATAATGCTGTACAGCCACCTATTTTTTATTTACTAGTGCGGAATTTTTTTTTTTTTTTTTTTCATACTTCATGAATAGTTCAGTAAATAACTGTCCTGGGAAATAATTTAGCAAAATTAGTCATTACTGTCTGAATAATATAAAAGTTTTATTTTGGATGGGTTTAAAAACAATTCTGCATAAAACACTGGGTACGTTTTATACTGTGACTCCGACACAACAGGAATAGTATTTCCGTATTTCAATTATTTTCCGCGCGCATTAGCCAGAACCCAAATATCGATCGAAGTGATGTGTGTCCTTAAAGGTATTTTGCGGTTCTCTTTTTATATTGAATGTAGTTTTTGGGTTTTCTGCTCTGAAGTACTCCAAAATAATGCTTAATACAACATTAAAAATTATGAAACCTCGAAAAATTTGATCAATTTACGAAAATATCTGGAACAATTTCTATCCGAAATAAAAACCCTACAGCCACAACTTTATTTTTGAATTATCTTGAAATTAGGGTTGCATGTCTTCTATTTATCTCAATTTTTTAATCCCCGGTAAATGTTTCAAGTTGTACAGGGAATCAAATTTTGGTTTGTCTTTCTGTGTTTGCGTGAAGAACAATTTAAGAATAAGGAGAATTCCACTATCATTTGATGGAGAAAGATTTTTCTAAATATCGAAAAACAGTAATTAAAAAAAGTCGTAAATTTTCTGATCGATAGACTTGTGTTTTTTTTTTTTCATTTCCAACTGGCTTTAAAAATTCGAAAAGAATTTTCCTTTTTGAAATTTTAACATGAAAATTGAATTCCTCATCGACATGCTAGGATAGGTGAACCCTTGATGGAAAAATGCGACGCAAATTTAAACCGCGAACTATAGGCAGTTTCCCACCTCATTGAACGGTTCATCAGTTTTGTGCGAATAAAAGCGCAGAACTTGTGCACCGCCCGCACCTGCCGATGGTATTGGTTTATCGTCAAAGAGCTGCGTCGCTTGTTAGATGTGGCCACGAGTCATACGAACCCCGAATATTACAGTTTAACCACTTCTTCATCAAAGTGCAACATGAATATAAATGTTTGGTGTAAATATAAAAACTGCATAAACATCAATAAAGAAATTCCAAGAATATCAAGTTAATACTTGAAATGGATGTAACGCTGAATTTCATTGTCATAATCACCATTTGGTTGAAAACGAAACAAATAATGTCAGCAAAAGTATAACATAACAAAATTCCCAAATAGATGACGAATTTCTCATGGAGCCTCGCGTATTTTAGTTACAGCTATAAATTGCATTTTCAACCACCCTTAAGAAACATCTCGAAACCAGTTGAATTAGTTTAATGATTAGTCAGTTTCGTAAGCATGCTCGTTATGATATGACACGAAGGAAATGAACAATTGTTCATCTCAATGTTGTGTTAAGTGAATATGCTGTGGAAGGTATGCTCCAAGAATTCCTGTTTGTAGTCCATTGATATCCATATATGTATATGCTGTATGGGTGAAGCGTAGGAATGTTATATCTGTACATAGGTAATATATATATATATATATGTATAACTCGGTGCATGAGACGCATTCAATCCGTCGCGAGAAATTACGGTCGGCGTAATCGAGTATGCTTCACCTGGTGCTTGATGCAATTCCATGCAACATCAACGTATATATATGCATTCAAACCTTCCACGACGTTTCATATTGTCAACGTAGCAGTTTCGAGTAATGGAACATTCTCTGCAGATCCGTTTGTGCAGTAGAAACATCATTGAATTGATGTTTCCAACCCTGGTTTGATCCTGTCCTGGTAGACTCCTTTTCAGGCATTCCAGTTCTCGATATACACTGAAGACTAGAATCAGAGGTCCAGGAACTTTCACAACACCGATGACAATCTCATGGATTCCTGTTACGTTCGAACCTTCCCCAACTCCACGCCTCTTTTGGCCCTTGTCATATTCTCACCTTTCACTTCGAAGGATATTATAATCTTTTTACTCACTTCAGAAACTTGCTATCTCAATGTATTACAATCTTCATTATTAGTTTATAAAACTCTTGAAAGTTCGGTGATTTTTTGTTTGTCCAATGTTCCTGTTGTGTGTTTCTCTAACAAGATTATGACTTTATTTTTTTTGTTGCACTAATATATTAGTCATCGGATTTTTGGCAGATAAATCACTACGATAAATCCACCTGCGGGGATTTGAAATTATTGCCAAAATTTTGAAAATATTGACCGTTTCATATATTTTTTTTTTATTCAAACTGAGAGCCTGAGGGTTTTTGATTGTGGAAGCATTTCGTCTTAGGGAGAAAGTCGACCAGAATTCAATGGTTACAGTTTCGGTAGTTATTGATGCAACTTTGCTTGATGAAATAATTGATGGTAGTTATTGGTTTAGGTACCAGATATTGTAAAAAATCGAAAGTTTGAACTTCGTCGTTTAGATCGAGCACTGCATTACACGAAAGTTTGCGTTTCCGGTAAAGATGCCATATTTGGTCCATAGCACCGCCATATTTGGCATGTTCTCACGTAAACAGCTGGTGTATTCGGCAAACGCAATCTTACTTTTCTATAACTTTCTAGTCGTTGAGAATCTTATTTCTTAACTTTCATTTTTTTAAACTAAATATTTACGATGATGATGGCACTTTAGAAACAATTACAGCCCAATAGTATTTTCTTGAGGGGCAGAATGGGACCGTAGTTTTTGCGCTGTTCACGATGACTCAATAATGTCTTTTGGTTACGTTGAAATAATATTTGTAAATTTTTCGATTGGCAGACTAAGCACACCGGTGCATTTTTGTATTATTTAGTATGCCTATGCCTATTTGACGCATATATGGAAAATTAAATACTGTCCGGGGAATATGTACGTAGTTAATGTGTTTGTCGTGTTTGAGTTATTGGTGCTTTCCCATGCTATTCATTTACTTTATGATCGATATTTAACGCAATTATTACGACTTACAATTCTTGAAACCTCTTATTCGTTCAGAAAAATTTGAAAAACCTAAAATCGAGTAGATGAAACAAAAATGAAGTGTTTTATATTTCGCTCAATCAAGTTCCATTCGATCGAGCAAGCATATTTTTCGTAGTTCTACAAGTTTTATGACACGGCTCTCAATCTGTAAAAATATTCCATCTGTAGATGTTTACAAATACTGAAAAATATTGTCTTCGTCATTTTCATCTTTTGCAGGAATCGTACATTTCCGATATTTCTATACTCAATTGAATTGAATGTATCTCCAGTAGCTGTTTTGTCAAATGGTACGGTATAAGCAAATTTTTACGAAAAAAAAAGTCGATTCGTTATGTTTTTTCAAAGGTTTTGAAAGGGCTCGATGTGAACTGGAAATATCTTGTTGAATAACAAATCAGGCCACGTTTGTGCTCCTATTTATAAATTTTTTCAAAACTTCTGTATACGAAACTCGAGGAAAGAAAAATATTCGTTTTTATTTGTCATTTTTATGAAAACGTGACGGTACATACAACGCTCGAGATCCACTTGTAACACGCTAGACTCCATATAAATCCATAAAACCGATATATTTATAGACGTAAATAGAAATGTATGTTTTTTCGATATTCTTGGAACGTGAATCGAAAATTCAATGGTGAAATTTTTGTCAGGTTGAGACCGCTTCCACGAGGGTTGCTCGATCTTATTGAAATTCATTTGTCGACCTACATATATATTTTTTAGGGTGAAATATGGATGCAACATTTTTTGTATGCATAACGCGTCTGCGGTTGTTATCAACTCGAGCTGGCCATTCGTACCCCAATAAATCTAATTTATCAACTCGATATTCACGATACTTATTTAGTCATCTATAAATAGACCAATTTTTCATCAAAGTACGACTAGGGAATGTAGTTAAAAGTTTATGAAGTCATAAATAACATAATTTTGGATAGCTGCCTCATGTTCTAATCATGTTCAAAAGTTTACTCTTCGCCAATATTCCAAAGTTTCGATAACTCGCAGAATAATCTAATAATAGTTATTTTATTTTACCGGTAATTTAGAAATTATAAAGTGATGGAATTAATGCGGGATGTAAGTTCGAACATCGAAGACAACAAATGTGTTTTATTTCTTTTGCAATTCCGTGGAATTTGGAAGAAAACCAGAAAATAAAAGTTTCAACCAATTTCCTCAAATTATCAAAAAACCAAGTTGGGTGATTGAGATTACAAAAAAAAAAAAAAAAACATTTCGTCGCATTCGAATAGTACGAATTGATCAATTTATTTTTCATCGAAACCAATGACGAAAATACGAACCAAATTGGTACGTAAAAGTTACAAAAATAATTGATCGTGCTTCTGTTACAAATGAAAATGCAGATCGATGTCAAGCTACCCGTAATTATGTCCTATTGCCGGATTAGTGAATTCCCCAGAGTGAAAACGTGAAGGAACGCTGTACGATACTGGCAAATAGAATGCAAAGGGAGGTAATTAGAGAGTGAGCATATGTGCAAAATAGAGGGTATACCTGTGAGGAAGATAGACCGAGATTCTGACATAATTGGAAATTCAGTCCAAACCCACAACTAGTGATGTAAATCGATTCCATACTTGGCACAAAACACCTCGAAACTATTATTTACATTTGAGTAGAGCAGTTGCAGATTATTCGAAATACCAGTTTGATATTAAGGAACAAAAGATACATCATGGGAGATGAGATAAAAAAACTACGTGAACAACTACGTTAAACAACTGTAAAGTTTTGATAATCGTAAATATAAAAGATAAAAAAATAAGGAACGCTGCCAAAATGTGATTTGATGAGAAAATGTTAGAACGTGGCATTCGACTCTGGACGTAAGTGAATTGGAATACCACTAAGATAACGTATCTATGATGGAGCAGATTTTGTTCTTGTAGTTTGAAAAAAAAACAATACAAAAGCACCAACTCTGATAAACATAACCGAATAGTCTAAACGATTGATATCCGAAATTTTTCTTAAATTTAGTGGTCAAAACTGATAAACCCACACTAAAAAATGATGCACATGATGATATTATTCGATCTTGACTATTAGAAAAAAACACTAATACATGTAAAAACTGAAAAAAAAAAAAAAAATTAATTACAGACTATTTTTTATGGTATCAACGATGAATTATTGTAGGTCTGGGGAAGTAGCTTGAATTCGCGATGTCTGCGAATATTTTTACTTTCTCCTCGAAACGTTGTAGGCTCAGAAAAGCTACGTTGAAATACTGGTGGGCCGAAGACTCTAGAGGCTTGGGAAAAGGGGCGGAGAGGGGGGACGGTGTCGAGGTAATGTTATTTGCCCGCGTATAGTCACGTTATCACCATCCGAGGCTATGTGCAACACGCTTTTCTGGATAAAGGCTATACGTTGAGTAAACTCCTAACCTCGCCTTCTCCTTTCTCATTTCTTCGTTTTTTATGTGTTTATACGAGTCGTTTTATACTAAATTAATCAGTCAATATTTAGAATTCGTTAAATTCATTAGAAGCCTTTTCATGAAAAAGTGTTGCAGTTCAAAAGAAAACGATTTGCTGCATCGTTTGGCGTACGAAAAGACGTATGGACTTTGCTCAAAATCTTTCGGTATTTTCCACGGTAAAAATATATTGTCTACTCACCATTCCGATCACATAAAACACTCCATCGGAAAATCCCTCGATATATATAATTCATTAAGGCAGAAAATGTGTTTGGCTTCTCGCTCGAGAACGATCGAACAGATTATGGTACATTTTTTATAGGAATATTTCATGTCCATGTATTTTTTTTTGTGTCCGATTAAATTATTGACCGGTGATTAGACAACGTAAATAAATAAAAATTTCGATATACCAATTGAAAAAAGATTTGCAAGAGAAAAAACTGAGCGGTGACTGGGGTTTGAATTTTTAAGAGAAAAAAAGATGCAGTTATTCTCGTGGATGGATGAAAAAGTTGGACAATTTTATAGTTTTCAATATTTTACGCAGCATATATATATATTTTTCCAGTTCTTTACAGAGGAAACTTAAAAATTGTTTTTTAAATGACAAAATACGACATTAATATCACAGTTGATTTTATTAATAAAAGTCTTAGAAAGTCTTACATTTATTGAATGTAATTGGAGATGAGGTCGTCAATCTATCGTCATAGAAAAGAATGAAAAAGAAGCAAAAAAATGTTGATGAAATGACGAAGTTATGGATTTATTCTGAAAGGCCCGGTACTTTCGTAGTGATGTGTAACGATATGCCGCTCGAGGACTTTTTTGCTTTCTCCATTGACGGCGCTAAAGGGAGCCGAAGCATCCGCCAGGGAATAATATCGTGCTACATAGATTATATCACTACGTGAGTCTCGTATAAGAGGTGGGGCGAGGGTTGCGTGCGTGCCCACCGATGGCTCGACAACATTTAAGGATATTTCCAGTTTCGTCGCTACCCTCTCGAAATTTATTCCACATACATCTGAAACGACGCGAATTTTTTCATCACATTTTGCTCTATACAATGTTCCTGTTGCGGCTTGAATTTTTACTCATTCCAATTTGCAAAACCCCGAGGGAAATAGAATGATAATTTTTCTGAATTTTTCTTTAAACTTGCTCGAAATCGTTTTCATTTTCATACTATTCTCTGTTACAAATTCATCGTTGATTCGATTTAAAAAAAAAGAAAAAAATTAGGACAATGTCGAGAAGCAACCAAACTGAAATATAAACGAAAAAACATTCATTGCAATTCAACGATGTCAATGTCAAAAAAAAAAAATACATTTAAAAATACAGCCACCAGGGTAAAAAGAAAGTATTTAATTATTAACAGTCAGAGAAATTAGATTAGCGACAGAAACAGATAAAGAATCTTACCCGTCAAATATTTCCAGTCGAGGGATAACGTAGCAAACAAGATTTTCATCTCCTGCCCAGCGTTTCATGGAATTAATAATTCACAGCATTGGATTTTTTTGTTTGCCACGTTTCAACTTAAGAGTTTAAAAGCGTATTCACGGATCCATAGAATTGTTGTCTTCCCTAGCGTGAAGCGTCGATTCATCCATCAGGCAGTAAAAAAAAGGAATATATATGTCCATGCATACAAAGTTTTGTCGTTGCGATGGGACGCAAGTACCATTTTCAAGATCCCCTTCTATGACACCAGAGGGTCTGGAGATGTGGTGTAATGATCGATGGATTTGACTTGGTTAACAACTCGGAGGAAGAAAAAACGATGAAACTTTATTTCTTTCTAACTCTTCGGTGATTATGATATCTGTCGTAACCTGAAATAAATATTGCCGTGTTTCCGACCAAAGAAACAGAAGTATTTCACGCAAAAAGTGACGATTCGACAGCGCTTTTTCTCATTTTATAATAAATATTCGCATAGTATTACAATGACATTTACACAATCCCACTAAGCCGCAGACGAAAATCCACGCTTATGGAACGTGTATCTCTGAAAACGGCAGCCCAGCCCTAAATGCTGGCCCTAATATATTGTCGGTGTCGCACAAGCAAAAGTTTCGTGAACATTCGCCCATCTCTTTCTCTTCCAAAGTACGCTAATAATTAATAAAACTCGAACCATTTTTTATCGCTGATTAAACACGTATTGCTCCCTAAAGCAACAGACGGAACGATCGAAATACCGTTGACAATTCGAATGGTTAAACAGAGACGTAAACGAAAAAGAAAAAAAAGAAAATATCACCAAGCGCATTTCACGGACAACAATTCTTTACTGTAATTCTTGTGGGGCTCCGGGCTCAAAATACTATTAGCAGTAAAATGTTACGGGCGAAAAAAGATTAAGGGAGTTGGGAGGGAGAAGAAAAAGAGATGGAAAGAGAAAAAAAAACATTCAAGCCGCGCGTGTGTGTCGTAAACAAAACGGGGAAGACGTCTCTGAAACGTGACCGGGGCCGACTTGGCTGTTCTTGGATTCGTGCGTCGTTCAGCTAATGTCCAAAGCCTGAGAAAAGTGCTGTTAGGAAGTGTTCAAAGGAAAAAAGGTATAAAAGCTTTCCATTTGTAGGTGTACGGAACTCTAGCATCGCTCAATATCGATGAGCCTTACGTCTATCATTTTCATCGAATAAATACACACACACGCACGCATATACACACAGAAATAAAATATAGAGGGAAAAGAAAGAATGAAGGTGAGAGAAAATAGGGGTTCTTTAACGATGTTGATTGAGTAAGATGGCAAAGGGTATATTTTACCAATGGTTTTAACATTGAAATCGATCGGGACGAGTAAATATATATATAAAATCTATAGGGTAATCATGATCGTGCTATGACAATAAACTGATAGACTTTTCGTATTCATTGACACAGTAGATGTGTTCGGACGATTGTATTAATGTGTCACGTGTCTAGTACGTATTGAAACCTTGAATTTATTGTATTCTAAGTTGAAATCAGTAACTAGACTCCTTCCAATTTCGTACTAAATTAATCCGTGTCTTTCTCATTCGCTCTCTCTCTCTCTCTTGTCGATCCATGAATCGTTGCTAATTTCTACAGCAATTACCCCTCGATTCAGCCTTCCATCCATCTTGAGAGTTCACCCGTTTCTATTCCGCAATTTATTCCATGCTAGTAATTAATAGTTAGACTCGTATATATATATATATATATATCTCGGTGAAATAACGATATTTTTTTTTGCTGTTTTATTGCGCATGCGTCGAAAGTTTTGTTAGTAGAACTTGGAAAATCAATGTTCGTGTGTTATTTCATTTATATTTTTCAGCGAAAGAGTTTATATTTCGGGAACCTAAGGGTTTATCGTGGTAATAGAAATTCTGTTTGAAATCGTTGCCCTAAAATTTCAACTTTTCGAATACGTTTAACTCTCCTTTTGATATCCAGATACTAGGTTAAAATTAAAATCCATTTAGAAGCAAAAAAGCCTTGAAAACGAAGTATTTTTTTTTACATACATGGGCTCGAGCTGGTCCCCGATGTTCATGAAACGTCACGAGGTCGCATGGCAAGTTTACGATCGATGATGAAAGAAGGCGAAATTGTAAGGAAAGCTATACCGTCGAGGCCTAAGCACCGATCGATTTCATACGTACCGAGACAATCGTAAGAGCAAGCTACCATGAGTCTTTACTTTTGTCTGAAACTTAATATTGTGCAATGCGAAATGTTGCTTTTACTTCATGCACAAGGTTAATTCGAAATTTGTGCATTAAACACTCAAAAATCAAAGCATCGGATGAAAAATTGGGAGATTTGGTAAACTTTAGAACTGATGTGATGAACTTCAAGCTGGAGGAAATCTCTCTAGAACGAGTGTATAATTCTTATACTTTTCACACTAAAATTTATATGGAATGTTTGTTTACAATAATTGGACAATGTTTTTGTTATTTAAAACCTGAATAATAAAAATATTTTTCGTTGCATTCCCAAGTGTAAACTTCAACACCGTTTTATATCTGATAGAGAAAAGATTAATAAAATTCACGAAAATGACGGAATATATAGCAACATTGCAGTTTAGAAAATTATACGAAATTTGATACATTTAAATAACAGGAGATTGCTTAGTGATAGGGATCGAACTGATAGATCACTGGCTTCGTTGATTAAACTCTTAGCTACAAGAAGAATGTGTTTACATGTACTATAGCACGCTGTGTAGCGAGAAACTATCTGGCACGTATTTCGAAATGTTATCGGATCCCTAAATTGTCTGCCAAGTACAGCTGGACGTTTTCGCTGTCCAGGAGTTCGCATACCAAACGTAACACGCAATACAATGCCCTAGGAAATTGTCTTAACTGCAGATATTCCAATATCGTTCGCTCCACGATCATGCATTGTACATATTGAATCTACATGATGATGATGATGTATGTTTATCAGCTATATAGCTGATACCGTAGTACTTCAATTGTACATCGTTGGCTTTATTTTTTATTAACAAAAAGAAGGATACATGACACAGTCGAACGTACAGAACATTCAACGGTGAAAATTCAGTAGAACCAAATGGTGTTTCGAAATTTTTTTTTAAATTAGTTTTTTCCTGAGCAAATATTGAAGTTACTTTCAAACCCGTTGTAAGTGTCGAAGCAAATCGACTTGTTCTTGACTTGTGATATAATGTTAAGGTAGCAAGCTCGCGAAAGCGTTTTTCTACAGAATTATTCAAAATTCGAAAATATATACATCGGAGATACAGTGATATTAAGTATGAGCTCTGTGCATTAAATATGGAAAAAGTGGCTATTTCGCTAACTCTAAACTTCATATTAGCCATTTTTCCCAAAAATTTAGATGTTTTTATTTTCCTATAATATATAAAAACTATTACATTAAGCATTATTATTAGATCATTCTGCAAGTTATATTCAAGTTTAAAAAAATCAATCGGGGAGTTACCTTTTAAACGTGTTTGTGACGAGACTACTACCTTGAAATATGTACACAGATCACGAAATTAACCGTCGTGAAATTGCTCATTTGAGCTTGGAGGCCTCGTATCTAAATGCGTAAATATTTTCCGGATGTATATTCAATACACCACTAATACAACGTGCACCGTTTTCACTCTGCCTGATGCAACAATTTAGGGTTGTACATGTCAGTCCTTACGGAATTTTGATGCGCCCCACGGTGACAGGAAACCTTTAATGTTTAACCACCCACGGTATTTACCGAACGAGCCTCCATGTAAACAGAGCTCGGTAGAAATTTACACAATTTCCGATTCGGCCGAAATTCTCTGCAAATTAGCGAACGATTCAGCTGATTGCAAATTAGAGAAGTATTACGAAGGTAAAATCTCATGACAGTTTGCGGATTCCTATACCATTTTCGTGATCCAAAGGATCATGTGTAGAATCGAACCCAAACCAAATTTCGAGTGAATATTGATAAAAAGTTAATTTAATTTAAAACATGTATTGTTTTTTGTCTCAGCAGCTATATTAATCGATAATGACTATTAATCAGAGGCATAATTTAATTGCAATTAGTCTATAAAAACTTGACCCTGCAGTTGAATCCGCTCCAGTTTTTTCTCATTATTTCTGCCTCTTGTTTATTATAAGAGACCGGAAAGAGGAAACTCTTCCAATAGAATTTTGCATCGTAATAAAGCCTGGCCTGTAGGAGTATAACTTTACTGTCAGAGAACGATACCAACGAGCATGGGTAAATATAATCTTTAGATGAAATACGACATTTTTTTCGTCAATAAACACTTAGAAATGAAAGTCAGGCTTTCGGTGAGTATTCACCGAATACTAAAGGTGATGTATTTTTTGTCTATTCGCTCTTCGTCGATTGATTCATTCGGTGGCTTCACAAATATTTACGTATACCTATTGATTACGCATATGCAAATATGACGTCGAGTACACAAACTAATCCTTAGGTTTCAATTGGCAAATATGTTTTGCCTGGGTGTCAAATAATTTGGTGAAAATAAGTTCTATAACATCATGAATCTCGGATGTTTTACGTCTTCATAAATCCTCAAAGTATACGTGGGATCTAGAATACCATGGAGGACAAAGTCTGAGCCCAGATTTGAACAGCCGGTGTTTTGAAAATTATCAATTTTTCCTAATGTGTTAATATATTTAGGTCGTGAAAAATGACACGGTTTTGTCTTGATAAAAAATACTTGAAGATGATACACAATTTTGCAAGCTTAAATAATAATTTCTTATAACTTGGCCTTATTTAAAAACCGTTGCTACTACATAACGTATGTCTAACGCAATTTGAAGGCTTTAAAGACTCAAATACTGAAAAACAACCGTAAAGTATATTTTGACAGATTATTCGAAAAAGAGATACCTCACAAGTAAAAATTCAATGAATGATTCTATAAAACTTAGTCCCAACTTTTCAGTGGCTCTATAATGATATAAATATACGAACAGATTACCTAAATTCTTCGCATTGAAATGGTGCATCGGAAGCGTTAGAGTTCTCGTTGAGGAAACTGAGCAGACCCCTTTGACGTAACAAATTGTCTGGTAGAACGGAACTCGGAATTATCCTTTCAACGATATGCAAGTAATAGACGAAGAATTTAAGTGAACGGAGGGGAAGTAATAAAACGAACGATAATCATATCAGAAGATTATTAAATGAATATGCATGTATCGGAGAGAATATAGAGAGAAACAGAGAGAGAGAGAGAGAGAGAGAGAGAGAGAGAGAGAGAGAGAGAGAGAGAGAGAGAGAGAGAGAGAGAGAGAGAGAGAGAGTAAAAAAAAGTTGCTTCGATCGAACCTCAATGAGGAACGTTCGAGGTGGTAGTGTAATAAGAAAACCGTTCCGAGCATACCCTTGCAATCATCTGCATCAATTTTCCTCTCTTTCTCTCGTTCGCTTACTGAACTGTCCACGGGCTTTTTCTTCGTCTTTACCCCCATGCCCTGTGGTTTCTGGACCAGAATTTGGACCTTGAAGGGAAGCCTCGGCCCTTGAACTAATTTGTATGCAACATGATGATCTGCTCTTCTCAGAACCGTCCTCTACACAAATACACGAAAACTTTATTGTAGTTACAAGTAAAAGCTTTACCTACCGTACGACCGTCTTAACGAGACCATTCGTTAGCAACAAACATTTGAACTTTCGACGAATCATTGAGACACTCATAGAAGGCCAATAGTACAGACGGGCCTCAATCAACGAGTTACCCAGCGTGCATGATCCCAACGAAAAAGAAACATGAGAAAGGGGCAAAACAAAAGTCATTTGAAACAGAAAAGAAGGAAATTTCAGTGAGCTCTATACAGCAAACTAGTTGAGCTGACTGAGCAAGAAAATCAAATGAAAGGTTCTTTAAATTGGACATTGCGTCGCAGCTTAAAAGTTTATCTGTGTCTAATACATCGTTATGGCAAAAACTAGTTCGTTCTCTCAGGCAAAAGCCATGAGCAGGAGAATCCTTGAACAATCGTTCGCCATGTAGTATAGCATTCAGCAGACTTTTTTGGAACTGAATTCTCGGTCGGATCAAACCTATATCTTGACTACTTGAAACGCTCGAAAACTTTGTGTGCAACGAGTATAGAAGCTCAAATCTGATACACCGGCTAAACATCTCAATTCTCTAAGGGAGAACAAAAAGAGAAGTAAAAGCTGTTGGAACAGATTAGAAACATCGGAAGTGTGCAACGAGGCTGTATTGTGGAATCGTCGGGGGAGAAAACCCTAACGAAGGGATGCGGTGACGACGAGTCGGCTAAAGCAAGTTGTGCTTCTTCGACGAGTAGTATTCTACGGAATTTGGTTCGCCGCTTAAGCGGTGGTAACAGCAGTGGTAGCGGCGATGCAACTGGAACATTGGGAAATTCGCGTCCGGGAATTTTCGGCGGTTGCGTCACGGGTGGTAGAAATTGGCGTCAAGGTTTGGGGGTAGGGGGTGGTGGCGGAGGGGAAGGAACAGGTTGTATTAGCACCACGGTGTCAACATCCGGGGCTCGGGTAGGCCGAGCCGGGACCGCAAGCCGTCGGGCGAGCAGGGAGTTGAGTCCCTCGAAGGTCCCGGTCTCGCCGGGTCCTTTCGGTCCTGTTTCTTATCCGTCCGTCGAAGATGAAACTTCCAACTACATTGGCGTACAGAATAATCAATATCGTGATATCTCTACTTGCTCGGGAACGACTACGACACCATCATCGTCCTCGACAACGGCGGCGACGACGGCGACGCCGTCAATCGGTTCCTCTTCCGGGACAACACCTCCACCAGCTTTACCACAAGATTGGCGACGATTGGTCGGTAGCATAAGACGCAAAGTACGACGTAAAACAACCTCCCAAAATAACGTCACGATTAAAAGCGAGGACTCTTCGATTGTACCAACTATCGGTCCTAACATTAATCAAACGAATAACGCAACTCACATCGACAACGAGTCGATCCTGTATCCCCCGCTTCCCAATACAGCGTGTACCAAGAATCAGGATGACTTTCTTAAGGCCACCATGAGAATCTTCCTCGTTGTTTCTCCACCCATGGGTCGAGTACAGGTAAGAAACACCATCTGCCTTTTTTTCTATGTAGTAGCTTGATAAATATAGACGTGAGTTCACGCGAATTACGTTTAACCGGTGAAAGCGTTTATTCGAAATCACGCATTGGTGTAAAAGTCCGCATGGATTTTTCGTGCTTTTGCGCATTTTTATCCCTGGCTTGAGGTTCATACACACTTTTTACAAGATCAGCCTAACTTAACCTCAATCCTTTAGGATCTCTTGATTTATCATTTTTTCTCAGCACCCACATACCCATGTGGTCTTTTCATAACCGACGTATTCCCTTGCGGCATTCTTCCTTTTGTTAGACAGTTTTCCTTTTACTCTCGTAAAAAAGAACGCAGCATATATTGCCAAGCGAAATACAGGGATATTCGAGATACAACATTTTTAGTCTGAAACATACCCGACGATGTATGGAATGATAATTTTATGAATTGAACGTTCTATTTCATTTCTATGGGCCTTCAAACACGCCTCCGAATAAACGATGACGGTCCATGTGATTAGGTGTTCCAAAATTCCTTTTTCTCAAACCTGACGTCACTGTGTGTGTATTCATTATAGTATTTGTTAAAGATTTCTCTTAACGACATTATTTTGTTTGCCAATAACATTTTACACAAATTCGAATTACATCACAAGACAAATTTCCAGTTAATTAAGGCACCTACTTCGTGTGATGGCCATGAAATCTGATATCCAATCAGATTTTCTGTTCGTTCATTCAAAGATATCATGAAGCTCGTGCAGTATTTGTTGAATAGATTACCTTAATTTCATTTTATAACATTTTTGGTCACTTCAAAATGGTGCTCAGAGAAACGAGCTTGATACCCTCCTTTACACGTCCACTTTCGCGGCTGGTAACGAATCCCGGGTGACCCAGTTCGACTGAGTTTTTGTTCAATGATAA
Source organism: Campoletis raptor (assembly GCA_948107755.1). NCBI lineage: Eukaryota > Metazoa > Arthropoda > Insecta > Hymenoptera > Ichneumonidae > Campoletis > Campoletis raptor. The sequence continues at coordinate 19,118,121 of OX403622.1, forward strand.
TACACCCTCTCCACCATCCAGACAATTATATTTTTATTTTTTTGCGAAATTTCATTCAGTCGTTCTTGTAGCAAGAAACATGGACTTTTGAGGTTCAACCATATCTCTGATAAGTACATTTTGTTTCGTTTATTTTTATCGTCACCAAGTTGTAAAAAAGAAAAAAAACAGGTAGGTGACGGTCACATAAAGAGTGAAAGATGAATGCTTGAATTCAGTGTGTACAATGACGAGGATGATTCTCTCATTGCCGCGTCGCTATCGTGATAAATCGTCTGGCAGATTATCGTCCTGGGCTCGTGTTCTCCTCAACCCTTGACGTTTTTGTCCAATCTCTCATTTTGATTGTTTTGTTGCCTTGTTTCCACTCTCATGCTGACATTGCACATGGTCATTTGTCATTGGTTCTGTATTTTAATATTACATGCACAACTCTATGATCAGCTAACCTTAATTCCCTAGATATATATATATATATATATATTCATACGCACATAATCTCTGCAGTTAATGGTTGTCTTTACAAATCTTCAACTGTACTACTTCGCACCACGGCGTTCCTACAGTAAGCCAAATTTTCTCAGGTCACTTTACGACTTCATAACTTTTAGTAGAGTCGGTTTTTTTTTTAGACATGTATTTTTAAAATTAACGTACAACTCCCGACTAAGCGAAAGGTACAAATATGAATGTCGACAAACGATTAGTTTCTCTGTAATTGAATTTTGAAAAAGTAAAACTCAATTTTTCCTTTAACTGTTCAAATTGACCCTGTGTGGGAACCTAAGGCGAAGATCTATGTCTTACCCAAACGTTGCACCGGTAGCGATTCCAATGAGAATATGGCTTTTATACGATTGGATACTCTTTATGACGAAAACTTGACATGTAAATGATGATGATGATTAACATCCCATAAAAAATTATGGACGCCACACATGGCGGCCATAATCCGATCAACCGTTGAGTGGACAAATAAACTAAATTCAAAATGAATTTTGTTCGTTCAACCAAATTTAGTTTTCAGTGCAAACAAGATTTCTCTTTCTGCAGATCATATGTTGTGTTTGATGACCTCGAAATCAAGCTTTATGATTACAGTTCGGCGTATCACCGTGACAAAACTGCATCATGCTGAGATAATTTACATAATGATTGCTAGAAAACACGAGAATAGTGAATTCATACGAACCGTTATATTGTTTTTAATCCATCATTTACATAGAACGGTATTTATATGTGGCGTATCGCAATTTAATGTTCTGAACTAGTATTTTGCAAATGCAAAGAGAACGCAGAGAGAATGCAGAGTAGAATCTCATGTGAATTACGGATTATAGGGCTGAGCTTAGTGATAAGCGAAATGAACCAATGAGCAAGCGAAAGAGAGAGCGATAGAGAGAGAGAGAGAAGTTTGTACATCACCGCGAACGATAGCTAGATGCGGGACTATCAAAGACAGGATATTACTGTGTACAAAGTGAAAGGTATTAAAGCTTCGGAAATGTGGTTTTGTGGCTCCAATGGATTCAGCATACAATATCTGTTATTGTCGATTGAAAATCCACCGACGAAGTCTTCATCGATGCTTTGATAATCCATCTTGACGCAAATTTACAATCGGATGAAACTTAGGACTCTTATGCAAATGAATTTGATCTTGGATTGCAGTATTTTGAGGAGGATTTCGTTTTAGGTACTAAAATAAGAAGTTGAGGGTTCTTAGTTGTAAAAGCATGTTGCGTCATGGCGAAAGTCGACCGAGCATTCAAGAATCGAGGTCTCACTACTCATCACGTATCCGACTAAGATCGACAAATGTAAATTCGGTAAATTAGTGGAATAGAAGTTGAGAAATCAAAAATTGCAACAACCCTGTGTCGATCGAGTCGCGAACACTGTCGACGTTACGCGAAAGTTTCAATTTTCGGTAAAAATGGGGTAAAAGCACCGATATATTTGACATTATCGCGCGTATAACAGCTGATTTGTGTGGCGACCTTAACCTCACCTTTCTATGCCTCCCGAGTCATTAAGAATCCTATTTTTTAGTTTTTAATTTTCAAACCAATTCTTTACTACGATTTCGACATATCAGAAATCAGTTTCACTGTAATCTGACACCTACGCAATAAAAGTTAATGATTGATTACCGTCAATGTAATCGTTAGTAATGAAGACTTCATTACTTAACCATGCGTCGGAAAATGGCGATCTGGCGGCGTTGACGGTATCATTATGTCAGGAAGTTGTGCCTGATCAATTTTCTCACGTTCCTTAACAGTAAACGCTTCAAAGTCGATGTCGGCATCGATCGTTTTGTTGAGGGATACGAAAAACGAAGAAAACACAAAGAAAGAAAATTTATTTCAAGCTCCTCTTAAGGAGCCTCACCACTTTGCTCAGGTAATGGGAAAAAAAGTCTTGGACACGTAGTGCGATCGATCAAGAGAATTTTTCGAGACGCTTTTCTCACAACCAAGCATATTGGCGTTACGCCAATCCAATAGATTTTTATATACGTATATAATAATCGAACGATGTCGCAAAGCTTCGTAACTGCGCAAGCGACGTGATTTTCTTCTCTTAATTCTTTTTTCCTCTTTCCCTTTTTTTCTGCGAAGCTTCTATTCGCAATGTTTTTCTTTCTCATCGGTCCCATCCTATGGCCAAGAAATGTCGATATCTTAATTGACGTTGTACAAACGTCGACGATACCATTTTCCGAGTGATAAACAAAAACTTTACAATTTCATTAAAAGCACGTCATTATGAATAGTTCTGTGAAGAAAAAAAACCTCTTGTGCGTGGATAAGTTTCTTTATTTTTCGAAAGAAAAATCATTGTATAAAACATTTTCAAAAAATTCTCTGGAAATCATTCAGTTTTGTGAAAAAATTATCATTCCGATAGTCATAGTAGTTTAGTAGAAAATATTTGCTTTTATTAAATAGTGCAAAATTCAATTATTTATTTATATTTGGTAATTGTGCAATTAACAATTATTGACGGTCCATTTTCTTTTTAACATTTATGAATGTCTTAGAATTATGTTGAACCAAATAACCCGCTATTTATTGTTGAAATCGTTGGTTAATAATGAAAAAGATGAAAAAAAAAAAAACAAGTAGGAGGGATGGCATCACATGCATACATATATAGCTCGAATGGTTCAATATCATTAACGAGGTTCACGCGCGATAATGATAATAGTATATACAAAGTAAGGGCAAAATCATTGGATATAATTTTGTCCAAGATAATTTTTTGAAATTTCGCATGAATCTTCTTGAGCATCGTATTAAAAATCGTGTTAAAAATTTGAGAAGTTTTCACCGTCCAGTAATCGAGATATTTCAGTGTTTAAAATCGCAACTTTAACGTGAGGTCTTGTGGGAAGTTACAAAAAAGATGACTTTTGACAACAAATAACTCGATTTCTAGACGGTAAAACTTTCTCAAATTTTGCCCACAGTTGAGTATTATTGTTAAGAAGGTTCATACGAATTTTAAACAATGAAACTTGGAATTCGTCCAACACATGCCTAACGCGTGAACCTCCTTAAGCTGCATTTATAAAACTAATTATCAAAACTCATTTGTTTAATTTAAAAATGACATGGATCATTTTCTATTCTTTAAATATTTTTTATTATCGCCCGGAACGCACAGAACACCTTAAACGTACCTTAAGCCTAAGTTCGTCTCGCAGTCGTGCCACTCCAATCTCCGCAGTGATATAATCTCTCCCTCTTTCTCTCTCTTTCTCTCTCTCTCTCTCTCTCTCTCTCTCTTCGTTCTAATGAATGATTAGTCCAATTACACGCTCGAGAAAGTGTTACCCTCGATAGGGAAGGTCTCGCGAAACCAATCTTACATTTAAACCCTTATGAGCTCAAAATAGCTACACTAAACTTCTGCATAGTAAAAATCGAAGAAACTAAAACTAGACGAGAAAAAATGATTTTTTATAGTTCGTTAATAATTAAATAAACAACTATGCACCACATTTCGATTCATCACATATTTCTGCTGAAAAAAAATCCTGAAAGTATGATTTCTTCCCTCAATACATTATGGAAAACATTATTTAATGTTAGCCTGTATTCGATATAAATGTTGAATAACTTGTTAAAATGGCAACCTCGCATTAACTGTAATCGTTAGAATGTAATGATATATATTTAACGAAGAAGCTGAAACTTTTATGATCGTTTTCTTGATCTCTTTTTGTCTTTTTTACCGTTCATCCTCCTTTCCTATCAGTCGAAGCGCTCAAGAACACCGTCGGGTAAAAGGAAGGCTGGGGTGGGAGTGGAGATCAAGGGTGGTGAGTAATTAGTTTGTCGAAGTAATTACGATTATCCGTGAGCGATAGCGTCGAGGCTGTGGTAAATTGAGTACACGGGTTAGAGGGCTACGACGGTTTAATACCTACGTTGCTACTGTTTTCATACTTTCTTTTCCACCTCCACCCCCTCTCCATCCAAGCCTACCTCTTTCAACGATCTCGTTTTCGCTATCGTTTCTAATATATATATGTATATATATCAATTTCGATATATACAAGGGACACACGAGCAAACGACAGAGAAAAAGGGGCGAAATATAACGGAGAAAAAGAGAGACAGAGTGCGCTTAAAATCGATTAAAATGACGTGTCTTGAAAAAAACTACCGTACGAATTGAATGCTGTGTAGTTTAGACTGTCGCCTTGTGAACTGCAGCCTCGAACCTTTACTACTTAGCCTCATATATAACACGAGACATGCATGTTCAGCAAACTGCAAGAAAAAAAGGAGATTATCGAAACAAACAAAAAAGTAGAAAAAAAATCAATTCTACCGGTTTGCAAGAGCAAACACCATATTTACAAATGCAAAACCGTAAGGAAACCCCCATAGGGATTTCATTTGACAATTCCCTAGAAACCCCCAGGGAAACTCTTCTGATCAAAACTTCCCCCAAAACACATTTTTCTAGTGGCATTTAAAATCTCATCGTACTTAAATTATCTACCCACACTCTCACAGGCTCAAGAGAGCAGGGTCGTTCTCATATCAAATGTTCATTAAATTTAAACTCGATATAAATCGATATTTCGAGGAATTTAGTAACCACTTTGTTTTTCACAACCTTATTGAAATAACTCTAAACAATATTTGACCAGTTATTCGACAACTTCAGACCCAAACACTTCTTGGCCTCTTGAGATCAAAAAATTTCATTAAATTTCATTAATTTTCCTAACTCTGTAACATCCGCAAATAAATTCCCTCGATTCGATTGCGCATATAGTGTGAAAAATGAATTTTCACAGTATTTCTGGTGAGGGAGCAACAGACCAGGTCAACAAAATTCGTCGAACGTAGTAAAGAGCTATCGAGAACTGCGAGGATCGATTTAGCATGTGGTGGTGCCTCTCGTATCTCTATAGATACATGTTATATAAAAGTATATACGTCTATACTTGATCTATATATGAACGAACGTATACCCACAAGCTGCAGTGGATTTTAAAAGGAAATTTCTAATCGTGATCCAGATTGCGTCTCACGTAGCTCGAGTGAACTTAACGAGTCTCGTGACTCGATTCTGACATCGACCAGTAGCAAACAATGAGACGAGAACTTTTTCCTTCTTCGCTTATTTCCTCGGCAGGAAACTACAGTAGCATGTTCATTGTTAAAAAAAAATTACTTTAAAACAAATAGATTGATGCAAACAAAAAAACAAAATAGTATGATTGATGAAATGTTAATCAATGAAAAAGAAAGGAGAGTATAAAATGCATGTTTCGTTGTATTATAGCGCTGACAGAACATCATCGTTATTTTACAAACCGATCGAAAAAAATTATGGAATCCTATCACTTTTCTCCATGCTTTGAGGTTTATTTTGTTACACGCTTCCTCTGTTGCATATTTGATAATAATTCGATGGCTCAGTACCTTGGGTTCCATTGTAATGAAAAAAAAAAATGTCCACTATTCATTATGAATTCCACCAAACGGAATTGTGCTGTTTCTCTTGTGTTTGGTACACTGCAATTCGCGTAACTTGCCATGTGCCACTTGTATATTTATATTCACGTGTACATCACGCTGCCGTTGGGAACAATAACGGTTTAGGTCTTTGTGAGCTTCTGACTCCGTACAAATCTGTATACAGGGTGTTCCATGACCGATGGACATAAATGAAATCTTTATTGAAGCCGGAAATCGACGTAGAATTGGTCGTAGTGACGTTGTTTCCGTCCAGACTCAACCCTCGTATAGTTGTTGATTATTGAAGTTGGAAGTAACGCGTTCTTTTATCGCACAAACTGCCCAAACCGGTTAGAGATAGAAAAAAGTCGATGATACCAATTTTGTAAGACGACCAATTTCCTACTGAAAAGTTCCTGACGACATTTTTCTGTCTGGAGGAGTTCAGCCTAAGAGTGGATCGGAAAATCATCTTGAGAACGATCGCCCCATAGAACTCACAGCGTTCGCAAATCGGCCGGTTTTTCGACACGCTCTCAAGGACCAAACTTCTCAAAACTGCAGGAAGCTATCACAGGGGACTTTTTTTATAGGCAATTTACTTCTGAAAACAGTTTAAAAAGTATATACGATGAAAGCAGACCTTCGCGCCAAGTTTGATAATTAATAAGTCATCGATAGTAGAATGACTCGAAAAAAAAACACATTTCTGAACTTTTGGACTCGAATATTGATCCTGAACTTGGGTTCACAATCAGTCGTGGGACATCCTGTATACGCGTTAAGAGATTCTCTGATCACTATTGTCGCTCGCATGTGTACATGAAAACAAATAGGTGTGTGTAAATGAAAACACAGAACCACATACTTACAAATAGGAATGCCGAATGACCGCGGGCTCGAAACGACACTCGGAGGATTAAAGGGTCGAGACCGCGGTACTTCGACCGGAAGTCGTGTGGACGCCCACAGAGAGCTCACTGCTAAAAAAGAGACTCTCAACATTCTCGTGTACAGTCCCGCCGTTTAACCCCTTTTTTAACGCTTGAGCACACTATAGAGACCTAGATATACTGGAGTATTGTTCCCTTTCTCTTTTTCCCTCTTTTTCTCCCTTCATTCCTTTCTCAGAAAGTAAGCACAACATCAAGAACGTTTTTCTTCGTTCCACCACTTCTAAGAGATCATTCGGAGAACAAAAACGAAGAAAATGGAAACTAGCTAAACATTGCGAGAGCCAAAGTATCCTGATAAAGTCAAGTGTGAGACGAAAAAAATTTTAACGGTGGAATAAATCAGATTCTTTTTTACCCTTTTTTCCCTTTTACAAAATGAAGGATGTTTGGGACATACACCTAAAAATGGTGTCATGTTGATAACATTTCCACACATAATTTGTACTTCAGTCCTGAGGCTAGTGAAAAAATTTCAAAATAACTATAACTATTCAAATTTCGATAAGAATAATCTAAGTAAGAATTGGGAGGATTTTTGTTTACGATTGTTCACGAACACTTTTTTTCGACTCACTTTCAGTTTTAATGCAACCATTCGACCATCTGTATTTTTTATTCAGGTCACTTATTCGAACGATCAATCTTATTCCCTCTAATCCCCATCATCTTACGTTGCAAATAATTTTCTTCCTGCAAGCCATTCCACGACGTCTGACCAAATCACAAATGCATCACTTTGCATCACAGAGTATAAAGCGCGGCGTTCTCGTAAAAATCTCGTAAGTTCCCCGATAATGAAAAGGCCAAGTCTATCGACCATGAAATAACAAAATCAAGTTTACGATTGCACCGCGAGTGCTTTCGTAGTTTGAGACACAAAAACGAAAGTGAATTTATACTCGTTGAAGGCGAAATATTGCATACGAATGCACGAAGAACATTTCCAATGATATGACTTCACCGGGGATTAAACCATTTGCTATTAGTTCTAAATGGCAACAAATAGAAGGGGATAATCCACATTCTTTCTTAAGGTAGTAATCTCCTATTTTTCAAAATATCAAAGACGAATCTAGGACTCTATTATAAAATTACGTACAAAATTTCAAAAGTATTCACCACTCCGTATTCGAGATATTGGAAATCAAAGATTGTGCAGTTTTGCACGCGATATTATGAAAAGCTTTCTATCTAGTTAAGGGTTGAAAAGTTATATAGTTGGGGAACCTGCTGTGACTGCCTCTCTTGTTTTCTCTCTTTCTCTTTTTAGTCTTTTTTTGTCACGCTCTTTTTCATCGGCTTGAACTCGAGGCTTGCAACCCCTCAAACACGTACTCTTCTATATTTTTTGAATAGTGGGAGAAAAAACGACTTTATGACTTTGCACTTCCCTAGCAAACCCACCGGAAGGGGAGAAAAAAGGGAGAATTAGCAAGTGAAAGAGCAGAAAAGTTCGTTTGAAAGTTTTCGAGCATCTTCTAACTCTCGCTCGAGCCTCCATATTTATGAAAAATGTATGTATATCAGTTTGTAACAGCTGGAAAGCCGGACATGACACATTCTTCTGTCTGCAAACATGAGCATACATTAGTCGCAGTTCATTATGCAAATGTTTTTATACCAGAAACTATGAGATGCGAGATAACGAGTTCGAATTCATGTTTTAAGTCTCGAGGCCAGCATATACGCAATATTGCCCTCTTGCTGCTTTATTCCTGAAACGAAACTTTATAAACAACCCTTGTCTTTCGATCTACGTGAGTGCCAAAACGTGTACTTAACGTTAGTTACAAATATATATATTTTATATTTTAAAACATGGGTCATGCAATTTCGCATACTCGAACGTACTACAAAACCAGAAACAGACCTTCTATTTCAAATCAGTACTTTTTATCAACAATTTCATTACATCATTTTACATTGTGTTTGCAACAAAGGCGAAAAAAAAATTCCATAATTATTTTTTTCTATATCTGATTGTATGTGGCACTAGTAAAACACGTTTTATGGTACTATCTTTGTAAACACACTAACTGGCATAGAATGTCATCATCAAAAGTTTTTTTTTGACGAAGAGGAAAACAAAATTTATCCGAATCGCATCTCGTGTGTTTTCGAAGTTTCAGTATCAAATGATAAATCCGAAAAGCACTTCATTCGAGCTAGACATGGTGATTGCGTCGAACTTGGGCACCCTCAGCTCTTCCCACGTGACCCATAATATAGCAAAACGGTTACGCGAATGTATCATTTAGGTATAGAAGAAAAATTTTCATTGAAACAAAAATGAAAAAAAGAGAGATGATCATTTGCTGATTTTCTCAACATTTTAAAGGAGGATGGTGGCGAGCAAGTCGAAATAAATAACTACTCTGACTAGCTTACTCTGCTAATCATGTACAGCGCGTTCAACCTTCAAAGTTTGACCGATTTAACCTCCTTTTTTGCCACGAATTTATTTATTCTAACCCTCATAAGCATCTAATGGATTATTGAGAGCCATATAAACGTTCTAGAGATGTTTTTTTAAAATCAATATTAGAAGTTTTTCCTGAAACTGTTTGCCAACACTTGCAAATTTTATGTACACAGACGAAAAGACCACTGCAACTTATAACGAACTGTTTCATGGTGTCAATTCTACACAGAGTAAATGAACAGTACTCCGAGCAAAACAGTTAGCTTTAAATATATTTGTAAAAAGCTCGAGTCACGCGATTTTATTGCTTAATGAGTTTCCTTGGCGTTTAGATATGATGATGAAGAGCTTTAGATGAAATGAAGGAAAGGGTGATTAAAGGATCGCAGGAAAAAATTCCGTGCGGTTTTCGCATTTTCATACAGCAGCACTGTTATTAATTTCGTTGAAAAATGGCAAATACCTCGATCAAACTATTTTTCATCAAGGCTTTCAACAAACTATTTCGTTAACTATATATATTGCAAGAAAGTGGGGAGTGGACTAGAGTTTGTTTGTGTGCAGCTTACGATCGAAAGAACGAAATCCCGTGGTGAAGGTTTCTACAACTCGTACTCCACAGGAGGTACAGATGAAAAAGTTTATCGATCCAGGGTTTAAAGTTTTCTTACCGCCCTTCGCGATGCAACGTTTCTCACATAAAGCCAATTTCGATTTATAACTAACTAAAGGGCGCAACTCACGTGCAGATCTGTTGGCCAACGTTTATTTTTACAACTCCCCCTGTCTGTTTAGTTGTACCCAAAGTTTACATTTGGGTGTTAGCAAAGGATATTTGGGAGGAAGGAAAACTCCGAATGGTTCGCCTCAGGGCCAGAACTATGAGATTGTAAATATCGCTCTTGAGTTTGTGGATTCTTTCCTCACGTCAAACTCATCTTACTCTTCCTCTTTATCTTTCTCTCTTGTTCTCGTCTTACTCTTTTTATGCATTTCTCTCACTCCACATCTGCAAAAATCTCTGCTTTTGGTTATACGCTTTGTTTTTCACCCACCTCGTTTTTCCGCGCTTTCCCGTTGTTTCCCTTTACTCACACAGTCTGGCGTAGAAGAAAATAATAACTTGTGTACTTACTAATATGGACGCTTTCCTGAAAACGGTTGAAAACTTTTCTAATATATCGCGTATCCTAGAACCAATATAAAAGTCCAGAATGATCTCGTATCGTGTTTCGTAATTCATGTATATACGGAATCGATTCTCTATATGTATTTCTCATATATTTATGAATTCGCGCCAAGTTGGAGTAACTTTAAGCGCACATCGCTTTACCAACACATGCATTCAATTAGGATCACCTGACACTCGAAGCTGTATTCGTGGCATCCAGCATCACTTCATCAATATGTTATTTTTTGTTACACTCTTTAAAAAGTTTTGTCGTTACCTCAAAACAGAGAAACTTTAATGAAACTTTGCAAGTAGCGAATTGCTGAAGATACGAAATTGCGATTAAGTTTTGGGACATTTAGGAGGATGATTTACAAGTTATCAATGAATTAATCAAAATGATCTCTTACGAAGTTGTTTGCAATATCTTTAGACATCACAGTTCCAACGTATAAATTTCGTATAAAGTAACAGAGAGAATCGAATGAAAATGTGATAATTATCTCTGGAAGTATCAAATATGTAAAGAGTGTGCCAGGTTTCGAAGTGTTTTGGTTGGTGGCTCTAACGGGCATAAACAATCGAATATATTGTCGATTTTTTTATTGTTTCTGCGTATAACCTTGCGGATTTGCCTACTCACACGCTTCCCTAATCCACTGTTGTATTGCTTTACTAGAGGGCTAAAGGAAACTGTAAAAAACCCGACCGATACAAATAAAAATATAGCCGCTTGTAGCCACAAACAAACTGAGCCCACAAACGGACCGTGCACTCATCGCTGTCAGTTATGCTAAAAATATGTATATTTTTCCAATCGTACTTTTGTACGATTGATGACTTTATTATACGATGGATGACTGATGAGGCATGAAATTCTCCATTTATATTTCGTGTAGCTCGCTACCATTAGTACTGAGAACAAGCCTGGTATATCCACAAGCGAGAAGAGTACAGAGCACAGCTCGAGTCATTTGGCTCGCAAATTTCTCTCGATAAATTTTCTCTCCCCTAAGGTTCTTTAGCTTTCGCTCTTGCCCGTGATGCGATGTCACTGTACCGTATATTCAAAAAGACTATTCCACTTTCAGAACACATAACACAACCCTCCCACTGTATATTTCCCTCCCGACTCGTCGACGTTCTATCTAATTTTGTCTTGCCTGCCACATTTACTTCTTCCGAACAGTCCCTCGTGTCGCGAATCTTAATGATGCTCGCTGGGAGGATCTCCTTTTTTTTAAGCTGTAGAAAATAGAAACTGTTTTCGTTTTTTTTCTCCGTCCTTCTTTCACAGCAAAAATAAACCTCCGTTCTCACGGTCGTTTCATGGACGGGATTCTTGCATTTTATTCAGTTTCATTCCCTCGTTTTTTTTCACGACTCGGTGTATCTCGAGTAGTACGTGGAGAATTCCGAAAAGAACAATAAGTGTACATGAGCATGTAAATAAATGTGAAAAACCATAGACAACCAAACAAATTCCTCTTCAGTAAACATAAATAACATATTCTGATCCACAATTTTACGTTGACCCAACTGGTTATATTTTTCACGATGATCATTCATTCAAAGAGCCATATCATTGAGAAAATAATATAAAATATCGTTTTTTTGCAGTTGCTAGGACGAATATTGTCATAAAATAATCTTGTCGGGCGCCGCAGAGAAATATCAGAAAGTAGAACAAAATTACATTCCATTAACCTTCAAAGTAGAACTAATGTTGTCTCGCCTATCTTTTTTGTAGTTTTTTTTTTTTTTCATTTAACTACTATTTCAATATTCAGTACTGATTTTTTTTTATTCTAAATAGACCCTAAGAAATTCATAAATGTAACAATATGCATAAATAGACAATATTGTTAATAATTCGTCAAACTTCGTAATTATTAATGAAAAACAACTATTTTCTACTAAAATACTATAAACACCAAAATGGCAATTTTTTCACAATCTCAATAAACTCCAAATAATATAACAGCATTTTTTCAAAAATTTTCATACGCTGGTTTTCGTTTAAAAAAATAAAGTAACAATTGATTTGGAGTCTCGGAAGTTCGAGTTCAGATTACTCAAGTACTAAATTTACTAATATATGGCTCAAAGCGATAGTAGAGGAAGAATTTTTTCTACATTCGAAGTTCTCGTGTTTTTAAATTATTTGCGCAACTTACTCGGTGCCCTATCGCTGTTTACAGGTATATTCGTAAGCGCATACTTGACTATCGCTGCAGTTTATATACCCGATGATAAAAGTACCGACAAAGTTTCAAGAGATATAATATTTTCCATGCCCCTGTTGTTATCTTCTATCTGTAAATTGCGATGTTGCTAATAAGAGCACGTTCGTGTTTAGATAATTAGCTGAATAATACTAGTTCATTGTAATTAATTAAGTGCTCGGAAAAATTGTAATTAATTAAAAGACGTTGAGGGTCAATAATTAAACCGCACCTTTTAATGAACAAAATTATGCTCTATGCATGCAAATGTTTCCTGCAGGTTCAAAACCAATTCCACGCTTTGGACCGATTATTTGTAAAGTTTTTGTTCATGAGTTCATGAGTCTCACTCGTTTTTCTTTTTTTTTTTATTAGTGACAGGAGACTTCCTCATGTCGAACATAAAATGGAATTATTACACATTACACTAGAAACAATCACGCGCATACACTGCATATCTAACATTTTTTATTGAAATTTTTCACTTTCATTGACCCATCTTTATTAAGTAAATAAAATGGTATTTCGATCAATACCTTTTCCCAATATAAACAAAATGTTTGAAATTGACCCTATAGTTGGCACTTCTTAATAATATAGTTAGGTTTTCATTACTAAACGTGTTTTTGAACTCAACCAGCAATAAAGGAGACTATGATCGTATTTTCAACGAGCAACAAAAGTAGTGGAACGATTACTTTCCTTGAAATCTTATACAAGTTTAACTTTAGTTTCAAAGAACTCGATCCTTAAACATGCCAGTAATGTTCCTTTCATAACTCCAAGACGCTCGCAAGTTTCAAATACCTCGCCTTTCCCGTATTCGAAATTATTTGTACGCTCACTCTCCTTATACAAAGGAATGCGTCGAGGAGAATATACGGTTTAAACGACATCGTAATGAAAACTAAATCTCGAAAAAGGCAATAATATAGTGACTACCGAAAAATTAAGACTATCTAATTAAATGAAAACTTTGGCATTGTTAAGAAACTTGTTTTCATGCTGAAAATCAGGATCAGGACGATGAAAAACGCTAAAAATTACCATTCCATTTCTTTGCTCACGTATGAGTCCAACGTAAATGTTTTTGCCTCTGGTAAGAAAAAATTAATAACCTTATTGAGCGGCTTCCGTCGATCGAATCACGAAAGAGCATTACCGCAGCAACCCGAAGTGCTAACGTGTCATAATTGACCACTAGCTGAAAGGTCTCAAGATTTCTTATTACTTTCACAATATTATTCTCCCTCATTCTCATTACAAAACTCCTTTTAGAATCCCAATTTTTTCATTCACAGTGTTCTTATTGTTGATTTTCGTTCGCAAAGTGTTATATCATTCCTTGTGAATAGTTGAACTCACCAATAAGTATTTTTCCTCATTCAAGACATCGATTTATCAAAAGCAAGCTTTGTCTTCTTTACTTCGTTCTAAATTGTTTAGTAGAAAACAGCACGTAACCTGCACTACATTTGTTTTTATATCGACTAGAAAGAAAACAGTATATACTGGTAGGGAGCACTTTAATACAAGATTATAGATCACCTAGATGAGAAATTCAATATCAATAAAACGCAGTCAAAATCACGCGCGGAGTGATGAAGGTCATAAAACAATGCACGAGAAACAATTAATCATGACGTGGATGAAACGTGGCAATAATGATACTGACAGTTTTATCAGGACAGTCTCGTATAAGTCGATGATGCGAAATGGCGGTCTCCGGTAAAGATCTGCCGAGGTTGCTCTCTCATCCAGCTGAGAAGCAAATAATGAGATCACTAGCCATGGCCATTACTCATATCGCGTCCTTTTTCCAGGAAAAAATCGAACAATGCACAAGATGCTCTCTCAAGTCATCTTTGACGACAAATATGTTCATTAGATGAGACTCCAGAACTATTCTATTAGAGAAGAGAGTATTTCATCAATCACTTCATGAACACGTCGATTGTCCACTCAATAAATTTCAATTAAATTCCATTCGATTGAAATTCAAAGATAAATAGCTAACCTGTCATTGACACCTGTTGAATGTCCCATGTTACATGCATGAATCAGTGTCATAGAGAGTCATCAAGATACGACGTAAATACAGAAAATAAATAACTAAATTGGGATCCAACATAGAGAGACATGAGATCTGGTGGGCGATAGTGGAAACAGAAAAAGGAGGAATAAGAGTAGTGCAAGAAATGATGCCAATTTTATTTACGTCATTCCTGAAATTAAATTAGTATTATTTTTATGGAATCGCTTCTCCAAATTCACTATTTTTTATGCCAATTACACGTATACTTGACTTGAAGCCAAATTTCATGCTGTTGGCGTAAAAACTTTGAAGGCTGTCACATTTTTTGGTTAGCTTATATCTTACCGGTAGCAATAGAGGAGAGTTGCAATAATGTGCTTGCACTTTTCACTTTGCCCTGCTTTGCACGAACACTTGACTGGCCCTGCCCACATGTTGGATCCCATTTACTAAGTATCAAAATAATTTGGCGTAAGTAAAGAAAGAGAGAGAGAGAGCCAAAGAAACCCCATAAAAAAGACACAATGGATGCAGGATTCTTTTAAGATATTAGACGCGGAGGGCACAAAAAAGGGAGGCGAGAATCAATTAAGAAAAGAGGTATAAGGAGTAGCGACGATATCAAGGATGGAGGATCCGAGATTATATCAAGAAAGTACGATGGAAGAACTAATGAATTTGCTTTGAAAAATTAAAAATGAAGAAGCTGCGGGTAACCATTAATTGGTGGGAGAAATGATTAAAGCTTGTGGTTTGAACGGAAGTTGGGATCCAATGCATATCCATTGGGTTCTTCCACTTGGAATAAAAAAATAATCAAGCCCATATTAACATGAATAAATCATTAAATACCTAACCTCAATACGTGTAAATCCACATCAACGATATGAAAACAATTGCAGCATAAATAATTGAAGAGGGAAAATCAGAATTCAAAAAAATTGTTCGAAGTTTTGAAATTGTTCTACAAACAGAACAAACAGCGAGAATATAATCACATGAATTAATTGAATCACCAGATACATGATGTGGAAAAAACTGTGACGGTTCAATATCTCGATGTAATAGTGGATAGTTCTTGGCATTTGAAATATAGAGTTATCCATGTATGACATGTTACAACGTCCCTCTACGAGAGATATCTCTCTTGGGAAAGGATGGCCAAGAAAAATACGGCGTACCATCGTGACACTTGACATATGTACAGATATATGCGTCCTGCAATGCAAATAAAGAGATCAAAGAGCTAGAGGTGCAACATACAGGCCATCAATATGACTGTACAGACAAACAAAACAAGGCAATGTCATGCACAAAGTAGCAAGAAATGCGTGCCATGCTTCCGCGTTTCATCTGCTGGTAAAAGGAAACTGTAGTACATGCGGACAGAAACATTATGACATTATGATACATTATGAATTGAGTTACTCATGAATATACCACTCAGTTTCTATAGTAGAAAAGAAATTAAGGGGAAAGATTGACAATCATTTTGTAACTCGATTCAAGCGTTATGGCAAAGCAAGATTTCATCTTTCAGACATTCTAGCAGATTAAACACCTCCTAACAATTATTGATCGATATTCACATCCATGAGAACCACTGCGGTTTTATTACCAAACAAACAAAAATTGTATTATCATTATATTACTTACCCTTAAAGTTTTATAATTCGAAAAACGATTTTCTGTAACAATCCAAGTTACGGTCTTCATGTTGGATTCGGATATTGATACATTTTCTCTTACTCTAAACTAAATCTGTTAAAATTTTGAGAAAATGTATTCTCCTTGCTTCTGATTCCGTCTACGATGCAATCACAGACTTCTACGACTCCCAAAACCTTTACACACCCTATCACTAACGCTGAGCCAGAAATTTTATTTTCCCTTCTGCTCCAATAGCGTGGTGAAAGGTCAGCTTCGTATTGAACGGAATGATCCTTTTGAGACTGTAGTTGATCATGGCATCGATGTCTGTACCTATTACGTATCTTATGAGATATAAAAAGTCAAAATAAATTTCATAAAGCTGCTCCAAATGATGTTCCAAAAGTTAATTTATCCAAGAAATATTTTCACAATATATTTTCATTCCTATTCAAAAATATTTGATGCTGTACGAGGAAGGTCATGACCATTTTATCTGTCGGTGGCTTTGGTATGCGTTCCCTTAGTCTTCTCATTATTTTTCTTCGGCATTCTTTTTTCCGTTTCCATTTCTTATTCCATCTTACATTCTCAACTCTAATCTCTGTTATACATAACGTCGTTTTCCTCCTTATTTACTTTATCTTCTTTATCTACATTTACGAATCAAAACACAATGTTTTCTTTCTACATCTTATTCAAGGATTCAAGAAACAGTCTTTCTTAAGATGCCAATTCCGTCTTCTCAAGTTTTTTATGTTTATTCCTCTCTCGCTCCTTTGTCATAGTTAGCTCGTCT
This sequence comes from Campoletis raptor, assembly GCA_948107755.1. Lineage (NCBI taxonomy): Eukaryota > Metazoa > Arthropoda > Insecta > Hymenoptera > Ichneumonidae > Campoletis > Campoletis raptor. The sequence goes on from OX403622.1 coordinate 19,135,366, forward strand.
GTTCACCAGCAAGAGACCAATCGCTATTGCTGTCTCATCTTTTTCATCCAGCTTTTGCTGTCCTCTTCCCTCAACGCTTCTCCTTGAATTCCCTTGTCTGAGTAATTGCCTCTCTAATTCAGCGACTACAAAGCATACCATATCTTTACTTCATCCTATCTGCACACAAACGACACCGTACGTCCTCAATTTTATCTCATGACTTTATATCCTTAAAACATATTGTTCTATTAGTCTAATTTTGAAACTAACAGCGATGGATACTCCATCGGTGTCAGGCTTCGACTATTTCACAAATTACCCAACTGTGGGTAGGAGAATTTCTCTTATAGGTAAAAAATACGCGTTGGTGCATTAAAATTCATTCAATAATTACGTATTAAGTTTCTAAAAGTGTAGATAAAAATGTGACATGATGGAATACATGCTGTGATACGAATCCACCGTCAATTTATTGAATTTTCGTATCAAACCTTGCAAAAACTATATTGTGAAAAATAAACAATCATTCGACTAATGAGAAGCAGCAATTCTACCTTAATCCACGCAACCTACTGATTCTGCAGGGTCTTTGTCTTTCCAGTAGTACAAGTCATGATTAATCAGACGTTGGAAGAAGAGGCTTGTTCCTTGGCCTCTCAACCGCATACATACCACTTTCTTGGCTCATTGAACTAACAGCCACACAGTTTAACGTATCGATCTGAGAGGCTATATCGGGGAAACGTCCGGCCTGTTTGCTCGTTAACCCGAACAGAGAGAGGAAGCCATAGAGATAGGAATATAGGAAAATAGAGGGGTATAAAGAAAATCATGAAGATAATATGTTAAGATATAACAATGTCACTTCCGGTTGCCGATTATGTTCTCAGCGATATCGGACATTGATGTCCTTCCAAGGAACCGTCATGTTCCTTAGATATGGCTAGTGACAGTGACACGAGGGTCGAATGTGTGCTCTTCTACACCGAAAACTTTTTTTTTTCAAATACAATGAGCGGATTAACGAAGTTATGTGAACATCTATTTTCACTAATGTCAAGTATTACATAAGAGTTGTGGCTCTCACAGATAAATCTCCCGGTTCAATCTGAAAGACAAAATTTGATAATATTTGCTCCGTAAACTGAACGACTTCCGTTGCAATACTTTCGCTCACGAAATTCTCTAATCCTATTAATCATTTCGGTCTCACTATTTTACTACACTTGCCATATGTCGAAATGTTCCCTTTATTTGATTAAAATTAAAAAAAAAACCATTTCGTCACATTCATTTCGTCGTACATTGCCGTTCCTGGTTTCGCTCGCGAATTTTAAACGTAATAAAACACCTTAAATTATTAATGTGTTACAATAGACTGAGCGAATTTTCAATGTAATAATGGCATATCGTGAAGTGCTGTGAATTGTTATTTTTATGACCAGACACGTCATCGTATATTTTGTAGAGGAAGGGTGGAAGATTAACGCGTGGATATATATACCGAACTATTTACGTGATCGTGAGAATTATGCGGTAAGCGTACATAAAAAAATTCATGGAGTTTGGTCGTAGAATTTGTTGTAAACGTGCTACATGACCTTTGTTGAACCATTTCTTAATATCCTGGAGTCTTATGGAATATGCACAACTTTCATCAGATGTATTAGACATTTCCATTTTTTCATGTTAATAAACGTTATTTTCTTCGTTTAAATAGAAATGGGTCACTTATTAAAGATTTTTGGGACATATATTAAAAATACTAAACCTCTGATACAAGAAGGGATTACAGAACCTCTAGTTATCCTCAAATTTTGTATAATGTATGTTACCGCTTTCCATGTAATTCGAAAAAACAAAAATGTCGTATTTCACGTTTCGATTCAAAGGCGATTTTACGTTTAAAATGTTGATGATTAATTGATAAAACCTTTAATATTGCGCTGTGAAAAATACAAAAAATTAGAAACAATACTTTTCCTTCGAAAACTAAACGATAATCCTATATACCCCATGCGCTATTTTTCCACTCTCGATATCTAGAGACGCGGCGGCGTCTTGACGCCATACATAATACGGAAATATCAGTGAAATAATAATTTTGACCATTTTTGTCCGCGACTATACCTCTCGATCATCCTCAAGTCATAAAAATGATATATGAAAACTTCATTGAACTTTTTTTGCCCTTTATTTCGCCTTCTTCCCTCTTCTTTTGTATTCTGTGGTAAACGCAGACTTTTCTTTTTTGCCATTCAAGAGATACATAGTAAAGTTTGACGGTGCAGAGCCAAGATTTTTAGAAGCAATTTTTATTACGAGCAGCAATCAGGACTTTCGTGCCCTGCTCGTTAAGTGGGCTCGTCTATTACTCAGTAGATCGAAAAAATAACGAATAAGAAAGAAAAAAGAATACGGCGACGAAATTTATATCTCGTCGGATAACAATCTTTAAACTCGCTCCCAGCGCTGCCGTCCTTATAATTCGCTAGTCCTCGGTAGAGCTCAGATATTCAGCTATAGCTCGCGGACGAGCGCGGGGAAAAGATGTCAAGGTTTACTGATTAAAGTTCACGTCGCGTCAACATCTCCTGGAAATAAAAGTACCCAAAGCTCGGTTGTGAAGCAGCTCCCTGCGGTAGGGAGACGTTTTTTTATTTTTTCATTTTTTTTTATTTCCACTGCTTTTTTTGTCCCATCTTCCTCGGCATCGTTGAGAGTATCAAAAAGTTTCTCTATCAGAGCCTCCCGAGACCCACAACTTTATCTCAATCTCCAGAAACGTTTTCTGGACGAAACCTATTTTTTCCCATCCTTTCTTTTTAACGTTGCTCTTACCTTCCCATTGGATCCGTCTCGCCATCAACGAGGAAGATATTAATTTTCTTCATGCACTCAAGCCATACCAACAAAAAGATTCCTTTGATAAAAAAATCGACGTGCATGTGTGGTTTTCAAATAGTTATCAATACAAAACATCTCTCGTGCATGAATCCTCACAAAAAGGACAAAAAGTTTCCTCTTCGTGGTGGAACATGATTCTCCCTGTTCAAATGTTTTTTTTTTTTAATAATAAAGTGATTTTAATAATCACTGCTTTGGCACTTATGGTGTTGAACTTACAATCGTGAAGTCGAAGGAAAGTGAGGTGAAAACTCTTTGCCATACGTATAAATTAATCTTCTCCGTTTTCCCTCGAGGGTAATTCTTCAATGAGCGATAAAACTCAGACTGAAAATTAAAGTGGCCTAGAAATGTAAGTTAATTCAAATTACCTTATTAGGTATTACGAGAAACACTTTCCAGTATTTCATTCGCATAATTAATACAACTATTGTGTTTAATTTTCACAAACGCTGTATGTAAAGTTTAATACAAAAATCGCTTAAAAATTACGCACGATTCGTCCAAAAATGACTATGAAAATATGACATCGTGAAATTTTACACTCATCAGTTGACGGTTGCACAAATCTATTGTTATTAATATTTTTCTAGATTTATCAGATGGCCTGTTATACAAATCCATTATCAACTTATTTAATTACATACAATTATTGTGAAAATTCAACACTCATTTCACTAGTGCGAAGCAACTATCTTACCTTGAATTAATCTAAAACCTGAATGATTAAAAAATTGAATAAAACTTTCGACTTTATGTACTTCCGACCTAGTGGTCGCCCGATATTTTTCAGCCGTAAAAATAATTTTCGAAAAATTACTTCTTATATCTTATCAAGTTTTTTTTGTATCACGATACTGAGAATTTTGTTAGATTTTTCAAAAGGAGACTTTCAAAAGAATTCCGTCCGAAACTGCAAGAATTTCTTTTGCATTCCCACATTTACGTAATTTTTATTTCTACGAAGCGTCAGGCACGCGTCAACGCGTTCCAGAGAACACGTAAGGCGGCAGTTTTTTTTGTTCATCATATACCAAAAGCGTTGAAAGAAAGTGTCGCAATGAGGCAAAATATTTTTATTTTGCCTTTCGCACCACCGCGAATTTTTCACACATCAAAAATTTCTTTGATAGCGTCGAAGCTTCTTCGCATGACTTATCAAGTGTCGTATATGAAAATAAATCCAAAAAGTATCTTCCGTCGGTCTCATATATTTTCATTTCGCCCTGATAAATTCATTTTCTGTCGTTCTGTCTACCTTGAGTGTGCTCGCAGCCCCTTCTTGAATATACATAAATGTGTATATGTGTGTGTACAAATGTTATGTATATGTGAATGAAGGTGAAGGTTGTGTATTTGACGGTGAAAAGAAGTTTCAATCCTTTTCTTCGCATATGTATGAGGGTTCGAGCTCTCCCAGAGCGGGAAGGAAAAAAAGCGAGATAATGGTTATGAGAAGGGCTCTGAGAAAAGCTGGCAGAGCTTAGCATTGTTTGATTGCGTAGGCGTGTAGGTTACCCTATGAGCTTTCATAGCCAATGTGCTAAAGTAAAACTAAAACGAAATACCAAAGGGGACCTTTTCCTATATATTGATGATCTCAGTTTAATACCGAATAAATGATTGAAATTTTCGTGCACGTTGAATCATCAATTTTTTGCTTTCAATTCTTTGCTTATTTAGGATTTTCATATTTTCCGACTATTCATATGTTCTGACGTGTGCAGTTTGCAGCTATTCATGGATTACTGCGGTTATTCTTATGTTGAAAAAAATAAATAAAAAATCATACGATTGCGCCACGACTTTTTTTGATAACGTGACGTTTTCGCTTCTTGTGAAGACACAAATGATTATCGTCGATTTTCTTTTTGACCGCGCCATGTTATTTCCGACCAGCACTTTACTCAGTCAAAGCTTTTTTCTATTCACTCGTTCAAGTGCCGTTTCCCACAAATTTTAACAAAAGTCTTATCACGACGGTAAAATAGTGATCTTGAAATCTTCCTGGCAGTCATGAAATATGATTCGAACATTCAGCACAGTAAAAGTTTTAGTTACAAAAGAACGGAAAAAAACGGCTGAAAAACCATATTCTTCTTAAAGTTGAGACGAAAAGGAGAAGAAATCGTTCTTGATTTTACGAACCTGGAGATCCGAAGTAGTCATGAGCAGTGAAAAATCGCGGAAGCGAGAAATAACGAGGAAAACCGAGAGAAGTTCAAATAACCATGAGCACCACTTTGGGTCCATACAGAAAGAAATTTTACGTCGAAGGATTTGTTACGACCTCGATGTTATCTTAAAAGGAAAAAAAAAACGCGAAAAAATCAACCACTCGATCAGAACTTTATACGTATGTATAATTTCGTTTGATTTTATGGTTTATTTCATTTGTGAACGAGAAAAGCGGTGATTAAAATATTTGAAAAAAAACTTGTTCATGATATTTTATAAAATTTCCATCACGCGTATATGTATCACATCGACGGAGTCTTTGCTATCCTTTGTAAACTTGATTCGCAAATTAAAAGTAATCGGAAAACCCTCATACTGCGGCGTGTTCATTTCGAAAGCGCTCCACCTCGTGTCGGCTATGTGATCCTCTTAAATTTTAATTTATAATACTCGCGTCAAGCCTTCACCGCGGCTCTTGATATGCCTCTCAAATTATGGAATTAAACAAGTTATGTTAAGGTCTCACCACAGTCACATTGAAGAATTAACTCCGCAGTTGGTTTTTCGAAAACTTTTTGTTTTGTTCGACCTTTTTATTCAATTGTTCGATGTTTTTCGCTATTTATTTAAAAACATTAGTACGTGTTCTTAAAAAGGATCGTTAAATATGTTTATAAAATATCAGAAAAAAAACTCGAATAGTTTCAAATTTTTTTGATCCTCTTCTCGAAAGCAAAATAAGCGATATCGTTGCCACTGTATGGAAGGTTCATAAACTTAGCCATTATTACGAGGACAAAGAAACGAACAGTTCTGTCGTCCGTTCTCCACGTGACATTTTTCAAATTTCCAAAATATAACTGCAGCAAATCTTCTCTTTGACACTGTAAACTGAAAAATACTAAAAAAAAAAAGAATGACCGAGCTACCAACCGCAAAAAGTGACCTAGTTGAGGAACAATGTTCAATATATAGTCATCACGTGACTTTATGTCGATTTTTAACACATTCTCGATACCCAAGCATTGAAGGTAGCATGCACATTGAATTGGTTGTGATATCTAAATTTCTTCGACGTTTTCCGGCAACGCGTGTAAATGGCTGAAGGGAAAAAAATTACGACCGACGTCTACAAAAGGGACTGGATACAGCAACTCTACGTATATATCTTACTCTTCCTTATAAAACCGATAGGCTTTGATTTTTTTTTATTGTCCTGGTTTCCCTTTCTCGGCTTTCTTCATTTTTTCCTTCGATCGACTTAACGCCTACACTGTATATATACATATATATCGAGGCGTTTTCCGTCTACGCCCAGATAACGGCGAATACATACCCTTTTATACGATCATCCCCGCGTCAATTCCTTAACGATGAATCATTTCCCCCTTAGTAATAGCGCAAGAAACGAAGGGAAAGCAATCCCTTCAAATCCTTGTCTTGTATACCGGGTGTTCTGTCAACTACAAGTTTGCCGCGATATTTTTTTCCCCGTCGATGATGCTTCATGAGCCTAATTCTTGAGACATTTGCCAACATTCTATTCTTGCGAATTAGATGTACTCGTAAATCTCTATGGAACGGACAGCAATGGTTGCCCGTTCTGTGTGTGGATTCCGTGGCCACCAAAGTTGAGCAGACTTGGGTGAGATCAATACTTGGTTGGGTGACCGCGTTGAGGAAACCTCACCACACAGTCACATTCAAAACTTAACTTTCTGGTTAATTTTTCAAAACTTGGATATTACTGACGGCATAATCATGTTAATCATTATTATAGGAATGTCGAAACATATATAAACTTTCGAAAAATATGTGTAGCATGAAGTTTGCAGTTTGATAAATAACCACTTTTTGCAAATTTATACACACAGAGCTTGCACTTCATATCAATGTATCTTCGGAAAACCGAACGGTCAAAATTCTTAATTTTTTCAAACAAACTTCGTCATATGTTCCTCTGTAATTTAGAATTTAAAACAACTGTAGAACAGTTTCTGAAACTGTGTAATCTTTGATTGCCAATATTCTGCAGCATAACCCTTTGGCCAGACTATTTGTCACAAGTTGTAGAAATGTTTGAGTCTGACTGTTTTACTTAATTTTTTTGTACGTTTCCTTTGGTCGGATGAGTAAATTATCAATTAAATTTCCTTGGAAGCTGATTATCTGTGTAGATGTGTAAGTTTAAATAGATTGAAAAAACTTCAGGAAAGGAATTTATTAAGTGACACATATACGTGTGATTTACATATATACTTCAATATCCTTGATCCCACATATATATTTATATATATATGAACACATACGATCGAGAAAAGAATTCACAATACCGGACAGGGAAATCCCCGACAAACAAACTGTCGACTAATGGAAATTCTACGTTCACTTGCCCAGTGACAAGCGTACACTGTATGTGCACACACCCTCCAGTCTATAAGAGAGGAAAAACGAGGAAATCGCTAGAACCGTTCCGTCCTGTGCACGTGTGAACATATATGAATGGATTTTCAACGATTTCCACGAAGAACGACACAAAATAGTCGTGATGAGACTTTGACTGAGGTGGAAAATCACGAGCATCCTCACTCCCTATTCGTTTTTTTCTAGTATCATCGTTGGCTCGTTATACAGCTCGGATTCTTACGTATTATTTTTCTATATAGAATTCCGATACGTATGAAATATTGTGCGTTTGCACTAGCCATCTTCAATCATGTCCATCAATTCACGTTTCACTGACGTTTATCGATTTACGCTTCAATAACGAAAGACACAGCAATGAACCGAATAGGTCATGATGACGATGTACTTTTTTCAAAAGAAATTATTATTCCGCCGGTAAGAATGAAAATATTGTATTTTTTTTTTCTTTTTCATAGAAACCAGAAGGTTTATATTTCACGTGTATCGTTTCAATGTTTCCACTGCAATTAAGTACTTCGATATTGTCTTGCCGTATTGTTTTTTCAAGCTGGCAGCATTTTGGTATTTTCTTTTTTTTTTTACTCGTAGTCACGAAATTAAGTTTCTTATCGAGAAATTCGGTGGTTCGTCGAGTAAACAGAACACGAGGAACTAAGGGGGCGATACTGCGTGACGTTGAAACCAATCGCTACAATGAGCAACGAAATTTCGATCACGAAATACCCTGCCTGATGGATTTATGTGGAGAACTTTCCAGGCGAAATCGGCAGGAAAGTGATTCTGTAGACATTTTTTTTTCATTCAGCCCACCATAATTAATAGAATTTCATTAAATACTTTAAAATTACATTTTCTTTATTAATTTTTCGCATCATTCACCTTGTATTTGGAATTTCTTATGGTCAATTAAATATAAAATCCAATATTCGGTTTATTTCACTCTGACTGACTTCGCTTAGAATCTCGCACGAGGATCCGAAACAAAGGCACACGGAGAGAGAGAATATCTTGTTCGTTTTCTCAAACTCGTATCTAGATGTCGCTTTTCCTTTTTCTCTTGCCAACGTGGCCCAAAAGCTTCTGGGTCGTGGACGAATCCCACAAATATTTAACCACTTTGGTCGGAAAACAAGCCGAAACTCGGCGAATTCTCTTACGAATTTCAAACCACTTCTTTTGCCAACTTTTTTTTTTAGTCTTCCGTTCTCTCATCCAGTGATCACTCGCTCGGCCCTATCGAGATTTCGTGATTTGGGCTTCTTAATTAAACGAGCATCTCGTTTGCTCGCACATTTTTGTTCCAACACACGTTTCTTGTTTTCCAAAACGTCCCTTCGACGTTTTGTTACCAACCCGAATTTGGTCGTAACTAATTTTAAAAAAAATTGTGTTTCTAAATATTTTCGAAAGTTTTTTCTCTTTAAGGCATAGTGGGATTTACGTTGATCCACTATTCCGGATTTATCGGTTCCACATAGCTCCCGGGACATTCATAAATATATAAATAATCATTTTTTGTTAATTGTAAACATAAATAAATAGTCGAATTTCGTACTTTTTCAAGAATACAATTATTTTCTACTAAACTACCATAAACACCGAAATAGCTATTATCCTAAACTTTAAATACTCCAAAGAGTTGTGCAACAGTTTTTTTTAAATATTTGCATCTTGGTTTTGAAAAAAATGAAGAAACGGTTTATTTTGAGTTTTCAAATTTCAAACCAGATTCGTCATTACCGACTCTAAAAACTAGCAAGATTTTAAACTACAGTCAACGTAACACGCAACGAATAATATATGACTCAAAGGATTAATAGGTATCCGAGACCTGATGCAGCAAAATCGGTTTAAAATCCCTGAACTTTTTATCAGAGTTCTTGGATTCCATGGAATTCTGTACGAGATGAGTTGATTGAAAAATGTTATAATTAAGAGTCCTGTGAGCTGATGACAACGACAAAAAAATCGATCAGCAAGCAGCGAACCTCACGATGTTCTATTTTGCGGCTGTGCATAACTGAAAGTTGGGGAAAAAAAAAACAAATGACAGCGTAGGATTATTGAAGTGAGAATTTAATTTCACTAGATGAGGATTTATCAGTAATGAGAGTCTCGAGATATCACACAGAGGGGAAAAGCCCTCGCTCTTCAGTGGAACGAAGGAGGAAACGAAATAACGGCAAACTTGAAATTGCGGTGAAGAAAAAATCAATTGTGCACATATGGTCGCAAGATTAAGAAGTCAATCGTCGTGTTTGGGCGAAAACATTGACCTACTTCGATTTCGTTCCATTTCTGGCTTCTCTATTTTTTTATCATCCCATATCACGTACGTCTCATATATTTTTTTATCATATTTACCATTTAATAAACATACACTTTTTTTCATTATCGTATCATCGCGAGTTCTAAGTAATATCTGAATAGCCTCGGAATCGATCCTCAAACTGGGAAAATAAAGACGACATTGCGAACAGCTGGTCGTCAAACATGTTTTATTAGTCCTTGGCAATTCTCTAGGAGCCTCCTCGGTGGAGAAAAGTGACATATAATGTTGTCTATGTTACGATCCCACGATCCTATCGTCCACAGTGAATATGCATACGTATACGACCATTTTTTATGCATATAAATGAGTATGATGCACATATGCTGACTATTGAAACAACTATACATTATGTCCATCGTATAAAAACCCAGAAAAAACATCTAGTAGATGCAACTGGAATCTAGTTGAATCAAATAATTGTTAGTCTCTGTCCCACGACCTCATAGAACTTTGGGAAGAATATTTGTATTATATTTCTGATCAATTCTCATCTTCATAGAACTCTGGTTGAAATATTTGTATTATATTTCTGATCAATTCTCATCTTTGCAAAAAACAAAGTTTATAATCATTTGTGAAAACCATTAAATTTGATATCTTGCAAGTTTGCTTGGTGCGGATATAATTCAAGAATTTTTTATGTGTATTCCTAATTTTTTTACGATGAAAACCGACCTAAGGGGTACTGACGACAGACGGATGAAGTACGCTCCGGGTCAAACTGACCCAGTGTGTCAACAAAAGGTTAAATACCCAAAATTAGAAACCTTCTTCCAATTTTTTTTTTTTTTCATTACAAGGAAAAATAGTCTATTACTAATAAATTATCATTCTGTGAGTTTAAAGATGTATAATGTATTTTTTTTTCACAATTTTGTGTTTAAGGTCCGCTCGAGGTCGTTGAGCCAGCTCGACGCCCTCGGGACGAGCATGCTGGACACCGGTGAGCATCGTCTTGTCACTGGTGCTACATCACCTCATCAGACTCCACAGCAACAGCAACAACATCAAACACAAAATCGTTATCTCTCACAGCATCAAAACCAACAGCACTATATACCATCACCGAGTGATTGCAGTCCTCGTCTTTTGGTACCGAGCGCAGTATCGACTGATGGATCACACGCGAGTCGTCATCGACACAAACTATCACGTTCTCAGGTAGCGTAAAACAAATATATTCATCTGGTATTATATTTTACTCGGAATTTCAAAAGCGTTTGCAAAATAATAATAATAAGTTTCGTACGAATTATCACTTTCGCGTATATTTACGTTATATACGTAAATTTACTCAGTTTCCTTTTTGACCCTCGTGCAAATGCGGTCCCGGAACAAGAGTAATAAAGTGGGCTCGTAGAAACCTGCAAAAGTAATAAATGATATTTAAAAATGGAAAAAACTAGGAATTATACAAACAACAGCTTTTTCGCCCTTCACTTTACCACTAGAGTAAAGTGGGCTCGTAGAACCTGCAAAAATAATAAACGATATTTAAAAATTAAAAAATTGAGAATTATACAAACAGCAGCTTTTCCCCCCTTCCCCAAAAATCAAGTTTACAGAGAATAAATTCTCCTGAAGTGGATGCAATTTGTTTTCAAATTGTTATTGAGAAATTATTTATTTGTTTATTGAGTTGTATTTGTTATTGAGAAACTATTTAAAGTGTTTAAAACCGAATTCAGCCTGTGATGGAGTTTTAAGGCGAAAAATACAGCCTACAAGGATACATATGTGTATCAATTCCAAAACGTATTCGAACAATAAAGTTGAAGGAATTGTTAACGAATTCACGAGTGAGACACGTGATTATAATCATCCTCGGTCGAGGTTCTGTTTGAGAGTTTCAATTGGCAATTTCCGTTGTACAGAGCCCTGCTCGTGTTCGACCAAAGTTTTCGCACGTAACGTAAAGTGCATAGAGTACCAAAAGCGAAAGAGAACAGTGAGAACCTTGCATCCGTAGATATCTATGTTTCCATGACACGAAAAGAGTTTTCGGACGTGCACGAGCTCGTTTTCGTTAGAACTTTCGATGTATCGTCGAATCAGGACGGAAAGCAACGTTAGAGATACAAACAGTCAAATTTTAAACTGGATGAACATAATTAGAGTACTTGTCCTTGGATTATAGTTAAAATGTACTTTTTCTGCAACTGTACGCGATGTAATTGAACGGTAACATTCAAAACAATTGATCATACTTACGACTGTCACAACAGTAGACAAATGGGCGTTAAATAAAAGAAATAACATTTTTATAAATTTTTTTCATTACACACATACCAAATATATTTTAAGTTATATCCACGAATATTTCAAATAGAATATTGATTATTGATCAAATTATTTGCGGGTTCGTCGAACGGGCTCTCGGCAATAGTGCCTCATGATGACCATTAGTGACTTCTTAGTGACTAATTTAAAATCAATAAATAAATGTACAACCAAACCTACAAGAATAAACATAGCAAAATTCACATTATTTCCTGACTTGCGTTTACATACACCGTTGCTCCACTCTTATCATTTATAGGATGTCACTGAAGTCGCAACCATTTTTTTCTATAGATTTCACGGATTCTCCAAATTTTGATGGAAAAAGTCGTAAAAGTTAATGTTTATATTAATTAATTAATTTGTGACAGGCTCTTGATTAGTGACACAGCAGTAGCGTAGTTTTCATTCGATTATCAAATTTTTTTTTGTGTGTTGATATCAACTATGAAATCACGCTTTGTTTTCGATTAAAAAATGCCTTTCAGTTTTAAATAAAAATTCTTGAATTTTGCTTACAACATGGAAAAAAAATGAATGAAGAATTTCTAATATTTTGTGGTGATGCATGGTGATCGTTTTCGACGGTAGTTTAAACACTATTTCTGGGACACTCCGTATGCACCTTTCTCAATGTCTCCCCTTTGCCGTACGGAACAACCCTTGCACTTTGGACCAATTCACGCTTCTCTGGTTGCCTCACATCTGACTCTCTAGCATTAGCCACTCCCCGATCATTTGAATTGCTAAGCGGACCAAATGCCGTCGAGCACTCCTTCCTTTCACACACTATGCTTCCGCGGCTAAACTTTCTCTCTCTCTCAAATCTTGTAGCTAAGGATTAAGGGCACGATAAAATTCGTTCTGGAAAATCGAAGTTTCGCTGTTCATTCTTCTGTTTTTAAACGTATTTTGTTCGCGAATTCAAAAATCGCAGTCCACTTGAAGATTAAGATTGAGCAACACTCAGTGTAACGGGCATGAAAACTGCCGATTTTTATGATTTTTAGTTTCATCGAATACTAAGCCAATAATTAGATAATTAGTTATGGAGTATTTTTTTTTATTGATAAAAATGAACAAAATGGTGGCCATTTTCAAATGACATCTCAAATTGGGCTTTTTTTCACCAGTTTTCGCTTCAAAATATGTGACAAAAGTTAGGAATCAGCCTAAAATCTGAGGATTAAAAGTAGTCCATCGTTTTCTACCTAATTAATTGGAATCGCCCGCCGAAAATTCAACAGAGTGTTGATGAGAGTCTAGATTTCTCAAATATTCCAAACGGAAGTTCCCTTAAAACAGGCACAATATTATTTTAGAGTAAAAAAAATGTTGAGACAGTTGAAAGAAAATAAGGGTGTTTGAAATATTGATCGCGTTTGAAAAATGCGAATCATTATACTCGGTTCGTCTCGTGAGTGCTCTTACATGCTCTTCTTTTTTCACTTTTATTTCTCTCTCCCTGCCTCTCCTTGTTTCGATGGCACTTTTGATAGATTCATCTGGATATAACGACGATACTTAAGTTCTTACGGTGACCCTGTTGAACTGTAAAAGAAACGTACTCTCACGATGCAATAATCTTTCATCGCGTTCTCTTAAGTAACTATATCTCTTGCCACTCGAGGCGATGAAAAAGCATCAATCGAGTGGAAATTCACCGACCACGTAAACGTATATATCTGAGTAGTTTTGCGTTATATATTGGATGCTATAGCCTCACGTACAGTATATATGAAGAAAAAAGAAAAACAACGAAAGGGATGAAAGCAAGGGAGAAAAAAAGAGACATATATGTATATATATATGAGACTCATGAGAGGATATGAAAAAGATCGTACGCTGCACCGGATAAAAGTGCAATCGGCGATAAATCTTTCGGACGAGCGCGAGGGATATTCACCGAAACTCTATTCTGCTAGCGTCACTCGTTCATAATACCAAAAAAAATGTGTATGGCAAGGATCGAGAGAAGAAAGATTATATGCACGATCATAAATATATATGGAACCCGATCGATCTCCAGATTTACGCGTCCCGGGGAACAAGACGTTATGATTAATAACTGACAGAAAATCGGTGGAGTCTTTCTCTCATATCATTTCTTAGATTTTACGTGCGAATTTTCTCATCTCATTCATCTTGCTCTGGACGATTTCTCTTTGGAAAGAAATAAAAATATTCAAAAAAGACATCGCGATTACGTGATGTATTTATTCATTTTTGTTTCTACCTTCATGTACTTCATAACTTCATATCAAATTGAGAACAATGTAAGTTTCCCCCTTTGGATAAACTTGAATCGATTTATTTTGCTTAATTCTTTGAGCCATACATTTTCTCTTACGTGTATAAGTTACTTGAAATTTGCACTAAAGCGTTTTTGAGACACTGATTACGAATCTGAACTCGAAAATTTAATGGAAATTAATTATTTCTTCATTTTTTTTTAAATACAAAACGTATACGAAAATCAAATCTTTATTTATAAATCTACATAATGACTGCACATGATGACTATAATGACTGGTCAGATTTTGTTTTTTATTCACGAATGTCCCATTGATCATGCAGAACATAAAAAAAGATATTTATTATTTAAATAGTCATTTAGGAATGAAGTTTGAAATGAAAATATATGGAACATTAATAAAGTCTCTTGATCGATCAGTCTAATTCTGTTTATTACGAATCTCTTGAATGAATTTTACGAGGACATATCGGTTCCAAAAGCGCACATGGCAAGCCGAACATCAGTTCTCATCTTTCCCGTGCGAGCGATGGCATCTCAAAAGCGAAGCATTAATTACACTGTTCCCTCATTTCTCCCTTTAACTCGTTTTAACCCAAGCAGCACTCCATTGAGCACTTTCCTCGCTGTGGAACTTCACTTTACACGCTTAAACGTGGCCACATTATCGCGATGATCCCAGCAGGTTTCGCAAAATTATGCAGCCGGTATCTCATTTTACGGTAGCCGCGCTACGCTCTGCTCATGAAGAATCCCGAATAAATTACAGCTATCTGAAGAAACTGCGAACGAATGAAGCAGCTAATATTTAAATCGTGATGAGGGAGACGAAGAAAGGTCAAGAGGGTTAAAAATGTGATCAGTGTGCCCGAAGTAAAGATTTACAAAAATATACTTTTACGATTGTCATCCTTTCAATAAACCCGCATCACTCTGAGACGTTTTCCACTCAGGGAATCCTTGAGATTCGTAGACGAAAAAAAAACTACGCTAAAATGACAAAGGTCAGGGTTCTATATAGTCGAACTTATTACTTTTAACGAACACGCAAAGGATTTTTTTCAAAAAGCCATAATTTACTAAAAATCAATAGGTAACTCAAGTAAAATTACATCAATCGTTTCATTTGTTGAGTCATATTGACCTTGAGTTGATAACATCGTTACAGAAATGGCGCTAGTAGTTTTTAAGATATTGAGGTTCTCCAAATCGAGCAGCTATCGCGTTTCTTGACTAGCAAAGGACATAGAATCCCGATTCTGTAATACACCACTGTAATTTCTACAGGAATTAACTCTCCGTGTAAATTTCGCATGAGTACCCATAAGACAGCAATTTTAAGTTTAAAAATATAACTGAAGATACTTTGCTAGATGATGAAGCATGACATCCAGATTTATAGATATAAGTAACGTATATAATCCGCGATAAATTGGTGATGCATTCTGAGAGAGCAAAAGGAAGAAAAGAGGGTACAAAAATCGCAAAGTATATCAGAAGAAATACGAGGAGAAAGAACGAAACTTTTTTTAGACCGCCGCTGGCGTTTCCGTTTTCTCAATATCAGAAGATAATGCGACAGACGTGGATGGATTCGATGTCGAATCGATATTATGCAAAGTAACCACAGCGGAAGTCAACCTGCTGCTGGTTCGAGCATATCGTGCGATACACTCGTACCTTATGCTCTCTTTCCCTTATTTTCCTACCTACCATTCCTTTAGCTTTTCGTGCCTTTATATCATTCTCCATCGAAGGCTCTTTAGATTACGTTTATATCTTCAACCTTGTTCACTTCCAACCTCTAATATCTGAGCAGAACTCACGGGAGCTCAGCTATGTTTGCTGCGATCAACACGACCACACATACTCCCCAAAGGAGAACGGTTCATTTCTCACTCGCTCGTTCTATTACTCTGTCGCTCGGTTTATGTGCTTGGATACCAAAGTATATGATCAGTGTGGATCTACTTTTTACTCTTGCTAGATTCATCGCTTCTCAGAGGATATTCCTGGCGTTCGTTCTCTCAGCCAACATTCACTCAACACAGCTCGGTATGTCGATCCGTATACACACGAGGATTACCAATATTTAACATTGGCACCCTTCGTGTTACCGTCGCATACACGATGCACTACTATGTATTCTAGAGCTCTGATCCTGTCCGTCTCTTAGTATCTGCAAAATCGCAAATCAAATTAACAAAAACTTCACTCCCTGGATGATTCTATACAAAGCTTGCACTGCTGACATCAGATTTAGAATACACTGTTCAATGCTACGATTGCTTAAGCAGCCCTGGTAGAGAATTCCAGAAAATATCCTCGTTCGGGCTATGTCCATGGTAGGAAAACAACCTGACAGAATAGAGCTTCGCAAAATCAATGTTTCACTGTATATCGCAAATGTGCAATCGGCTGCATGGTGAAAGCCATCGTGCATCAAATAGGAGCCTCAGAACATTGTATACCTTGTCTGTACGTAACATATAGCTCTGGAAAATCGACCCAATACTGCAATCGGTGTCCTGGCACGAGGAAACCTCGAACTTGATAGCTCGAAGTGCTGCTGACACGCGTCAGCACGAAATTCTCTGTCTACGTGCCTTTTCTTCTTACACTGAGAGTATTAGGGTCTAATGCACCAGTGCTTGGATATCGGATACCAATCAACAATTGGATCACATGAAGCACTTTCTTATGTTAAAGTCAGCATCGTAATAACGCAACGATTATTATTTGGGTTTTTATAATGTCCAAAACTTTGATATTTATCAGTTAATAGTTCTGCAAGTATAGCGACATTGAAATAATTTTCCTAGGTCAATTTATTTAATTTTTGTATTAAATTTTGCAAAAAAAACTATTCTGAAAATTCAACACTCATTCGACTAATGTTCAGCAACTATTTGACTTTGAGTCGAGGAACTAATTGGTACAAGTACAGAATATCATGGTGTGAATGAAAGTAAAAGTTCGAAAAGGATGAAGGGGAAAGCTACGTTGATGGATTCGAGAATTGGCAATTTCTAGGCACAAGACGACTTTATGCAAAAAATGAAATCCAACTTTTTGACCCATCACAGTGACGTTTCCCTCTCAATGTTTAAAATTCAGAGAAATATTGTATAACCGACCGTGCTTTGATAAAAAATGTTTTCCAAAAGTATCTTTTAGAGATTCTTCTAAACACGAAATGAATATAAATGTGTTTAACCATACAACCCTTTGCAAAATGGCCATTAGTAAAGGTCGTGCTAGAATTTTCAATATTACCTGGCGTACATATGTAACAGATATGTATACACAACACAATGCTTTCGGCTTGATTTACGAATCCTCTCGATCCCTGCATTATTTATGAGTGTTTGCAAGAAATGGCAATAAGCGTATATATCACGAACCAACATTGGGTTTTTTGCGAATATTTATTTTACCAATATTTAAACCTGTCTGTGTGTATTCACGATAGAAAAAAAGTAACCAAAAATAAAAGAAAAGGAGAGAGAAAAAAAGCGAATGGAATGATTCTCAGCTGGCTTGACCACCCAAACAGCACCCTTTGGGCTCTTTCTCTCTCCCTTCGGAGCTCTGGAACTCACCCCGAAAAACTGACCCGGGCAATTTATGTTACCATCCCTATTTCGTGTGCCACAGTTTCACTCGGAAACAATTCCTGAAATCCTCTCGAGCATTTGTATTACATTTTAGTCATTTGAAACTGTGATATAATACTCTCAACAATTGTTATGTGGATCAAAACACAATAATTTTCATTCTGGATGGTCAAATTTCATTCTGTAATACCAAAATATTCGATTTTTACCTATGCTAATTATTTAAAAATTTATGACATGGATTTTGAATGAAATTTTATTCCAAAATTCATGATTAAAAAAATATTATGTTTTCATGGCTTTCGATTTTCTTTACATTTGCTTATAAGCTCACATGCTCAGATCAATCAAGAGATCGACTCTTTATTTTTTGATATCAAAAAGTATCATATTTCATAATTACACAGCTGGTTCGTTTTAATTGACATGCTCGCTTTTCCAAAAATCGAAAAAATGTTTAAGGTTAAGGCTCCATTCAAGAAAACCCGCCAGGCCGATAACAGACGGATGATGTACGCTCCGGGTTATTTGACCCGGTGTGTAAATGCAATTAGTAAATTTAAGTGTATCAACGAAAGGTTAATAAAGTATGAAGAAGTAAAGTGGAAAAATGTGATATATGAAACAAGGTTTTTAACGCTGAAATTGAGGGGCGATGAGCCCACGCGTCTACAATAAATGTTCGTTGATACTTTTATACCCTGGGAGATGTACAGGTGGATATACATAATTCCACCGGAGATGAAAAGCTCACGAGCGCGTCATCATGAGCCAGACTGCTCCAGGTAATCCGATCGGTACGAAACATTATGAGCTGTCGTTCTTTTTCTCTCTCTTTCTCTTCCTCTCGACTCTCTCGGTCTCGAGAGCATGGTAATCAACCTTTACATCGTATATATTCATAATAACGAGGGACCTGGTACATCGAGTGCAAGCATACACGACATTTAACCCTGTCTCGTCGTCTCGTCGAAACACGAGCTTGTCGTTCAAATGTCGATAAAATACAGTATTTCGTTCGGAGCAACAAATACCACATACGATCAATCGAGCATTTTCGATACGGCACGACACAACGCTTCTACCAAGTTTCCTCTCTCTTGTCAATTCATTCCTATAAATGTTCGCACGATACAGACCGGAAATTGCATAATTACCCTAAGCCTGGCGATGCCACTTCACTCTCTGTCGTTTGGAATTGCTTTCAAAACCCATCTCGATTAACAAGCGTAATACGACCATTGAATATATACCGATCAAACAATTTGATTCAATTAATTCCTTTCATCCGTCACCCAGAGCGATATACAAAAACGGATTTGGTTCGAGGACCCTTTTAACTCATACTTTTTTTTATCAAATTGCTAATGATTCAATATGTTGACAGCGTTAAAATTTTATTGTTATTTGCAATTGAATTATTACTGAAATAAATATAAACTGATAATTTGACCAAATTCACGTTGACAGTATGCCAGTCACTCTGGGAAAATAATTTTTTAAAACGTTTTTGTCGTAGCCAGCGATATTTATTTGAGCCAGAATATTATGTGGCTGAAACAATCAAATCTTCGTTGGGTTTTATTCTCTGCTCTTGACCGTAGAGTTTGTTGATTCAATGAATATTTTATTGATTCGAACTATTCCTCTTCTTAATGCAGCAGAGGTTCAGGCTTCCTGAAACGGACAAGAGAAACAGGAAATAAGGTTCTAATTAAATCTCAAAGCTCGTTTCTTCCTTTACCTGACTGCCCTTCATACAAATATCATTTTCTACGATGTATGCTAACTTGCTCTATTCTGTTGTAACTCCCACGATGCGAGTGACATTTTGAATGGTTTTTTATAAAATATCCTAGAATTTGCTAACCAACGAAAATAATTTAAAAAATGTTATGACAAACTTGTTTAATGATACGACAAACTATCGATGGAATCATAAACACAAAGAAAAAATACAACAATTCTCAGATCATCATCAATTTACGCTTCAGTACTGCAGGCCAATTGGTAATTTCGTAATCGACATTTTTTTTGCGTCGTCTGCACTTGAACCTTTGAGCCATAGTTTTTTTTTCTTTACCTGTATTTCATATTATTCAATAAAAAATAGAAGTTCCACACTCGTCTTTATGTTTGAATAAATCGCAGTAGATTTCTATAGTTAATTTTAGCGTTAAACAGAGTTTATAATTGTTTCCTAGTAATAGTTTGTTGCCAGCAGCGAGTTAAATGTTCTAGAACGTGTTCACTCTCCGGTTTCTCTTTCTTTCGCTTTCCGTACAATTTTACCAGTTCGAAAAGTTCAAACGGTTTTCAGAAGATCCGGCTTCGTGCTTGACGTATCATCTCAGGATGCCAGAAAACTCTCGTCTCCGCACAAACCTTGTAAAACTCTAACAGTAGGAAATCGTCACATGCAAAAACGTTATTATATGTTTTCGCGCTCGGCATTTCACTCGCTCGAACTTCTCTACCTTTCAGCTCATCCGAGAATCTAACTTTTCAATTATATTCCAAGCTCGGATTTAATTTTCCATTGCATGTACCATCGCTTCTCGAGCGTCTCTGTTAATTAACACAAACTTCAAGTCCCTGCACGAGTTTTCCTTAGAGTTAACGAAAAGGTGCAAGAACATTGCTGCACATCTTACTCGCGAATTAAGTGCAAAGTTGACATAATAATTATTCATAAATTCGATTAATGATAAAAAGTAAAAAATAAAACAACTACAAACTGTCAATTGGGGAAAAAGGGCCATGAGAAGAAATAAGAAAGGTAAACCTGACAGAAACTGTGAAGAATTTTCAACGTGGGTTCAAAATAAAGATAGATCAAGAAGCACAAACAGATTGGACCAAAACTACTAAAATTCAACTGCCTTTTGGTAACTCAATTATCCCCAAACTCAACAAATGACAAAAATCGATAAAATCTAACGCACGCACACATAATATCATAATTCATACTTTCGTCATTTATTTCACAAGTACATTGAGATTTATCCCAATGAATATTTTGGTTGGACGTCAAAAATTCAACCAATCAATGCGAGGTTAATCGAAACGAATTAATGGAGAAGAATCCAAACGAATAATAATGAACTATTTTTCGGATTAAAATTTGAATAAACTCTCGCAAAATTTATCGTAATTCGCACGTTAATTTTCTTTCTACGTCATCTCTTTAAACGTCGTCTTTGTATTTTTTCTTCTTCAGGTATCCAGCAGTGAATACTTCAGTGTGAGTTTTGAAGTTGGCGACGAATCTGGATCATTGGAGCGAGAAGAATTTCTACCTGCTACGAAGGGAACCTTTTTGGTGTAAGTGTTGAACAATCTATCACATTTTAATGTCTGGTGTTTGGCACATTTATGCCCATTCCGGGAAAGGGAAAAACTAACAACTCCATTCGACCCTCTCGAGACTTTTATTGCTATTCCTGTATTTATTTCTTTTCATCTTCGTTTATTTCGTTGCCTTGTGCTCAATACATCGAAAGGCACTACTCTGCCAGTAAAAAAAGTGGAAATACAATCGGTATGAAATTCTCGACGTGTACGTGAGCTTTTTTTGAAAACAGATGAGATTTCTGGTCGTTTAAGCGAAGATCTATGACGACAAATTTTTCCAACCGTTGAATTATTATTCTATCGTCTTCGATTCTCCTGAACCTGCGAAAATCCTCGAAGATTTATCTCGTATGCTATTCCCATTTTTTCTTACATCTCAATATGAGAATACAAAAGAAAAAAAAGTTCTGCACAAAGTAATCGGATTTTGAAAGCAATATGAAATTGCGAGGCAATTTCGCTTCTTCTTGAAATTGCTTCATAATTTATCGAGAACGCGATAAATCGAAGAATCGAATGGTATTCAGACGTGAATGACGTTTCTCCCGACTGCGTGCAATCGAGATAAAGAAAAAATTGTTTGGAGGAATCCTTGACGAGAGCAAATGTTGAAACGCGGTGGAAATCGCGTTGATGCGTAAAAAGCTCGCTATTCTCGCATTGATGCGTAAAAGCTCGCAGTTGCCGAGAGTTGGAGCGAAAAATTCCGGAAGCTTATGCTACCAATGATTTCAAACTACACGAATCACTTCCTCTTTCGACACTTTTTTTCAACCGGTTTCATTTCAAGTCTCAATCGACCAAATATTTCCTCTCTCTTTCTTACCCCTTGATACTGTTTTCGATCCCTCTTCGCAATGAGAAAGACACCGTGCTTTTTCTTCTCTCCAATTTGTTCCTTTCCCGGGAATTAAACTATATACATATCTGACTCCCTCGAGACAGAACGTAACGAATGTTATTCGTATACGTGATCGATAGATACTTTGGAAATGAAAAAATAAAAAAGGAAAGGAACCCATGCCAGCCACGAAGTTAACTTAACGAGCTTTTTCGGAAACCAGTTTCGTCGATTACCTCATTTATATCCTTTCGCCTCTTTCCTATCTGATGTTACTCCTTTGGTAACGATACCAACAAAAAAAATGGATTTTTATGAGACAGTAAACGGCAATTTTAACGTGTTCGATTCCAATTTGCGATTTATCATCAATTACAGTATTAACTCTCGTTGAATCGGAATCTTTAAAAGAGTTGTGTCTTGTCATCAAAATAGAGAGACATGTCAATGAAACTTTGCAAGCAACGAATTATTACAAATAAAAAATTGCTTGCTGAATTTTAGCACATTAATCAATTAATCAGAATAGCCTCTTATGGAGTTATTTTAAATATCTTGACTTTATAGCCCCAATAAATAAATATCACATCGAAGTAACAGAGAGAACCAAACGGAAATGTGATTCTCGAAGTATTAAAAAAGGTGTGTGCCAAGTTTCAAAAGCTTTAGGAGACGGAATGACGAGCGGAATGTTGAAAAAACATTCAACATAACACCAAGACTGTTTATTTCGTGGTAAAAATAGCAAATTGTAGCCTTATGTTCTGCTTGACAAAGATGTGTAACCTACATGTACATGTAGGTTAAATAAAAATTAAACTGCCACAATTTGTTTACGTCTGGACTGAATTGCTAACTCAATTACGATAAGAAATAAAATAAGAAATGATATTAAGGGGGATAGAAAAATGTCAGTATTTAAATGTTTGCGCTAGTGAATCAAATGATTTGTTTACCAAACTACGGATTATTAATTACTCGTGGAAAATGACGGATAAGGTTACGAAGCGAAGGGAATAGGTCGAGATTCTATTCATAGAACGTAGTCAACATTGACGAATCTATATCTGCTTGATCTAGGGGACGACGTGATGTGTGATCGATGTCCATGTCCCTTCGGCAGACGATGTTAAGCGAATTCCTAATATATATATATATATATGTATATACATATATGTATTCATACGTATTAGCGTATCGTCCAAACTCCACTCTTGCGTGAACGTTATCACTTCGTACGAACGCTTCACCGTCACTAGCCTGACGCGTCCGGCAGTTACGAGATGCTTTATCTTCTTGTTTCATGACCTTCCTTCACTTCTATCTATAGCACTGGCCAACCCCAATGCAAAAAACATTATACGATAAATATATTTCCGTAAATATAAATCGTCCGATAACAAAATCATGAATATATACATTTTGTTTTTTTTTTCTACGTGTCTGTTACATCGATCGTAGGATGCATAGCAATAATAAAAAAAAAATGATTCCATGAAACTTCTGTAGAATTCAAATCGCATGTCCGGATGGTCATGTTCAACGAAACCACTTTGAAATTTTTCTCGTAAAACTTGTTTCAATAAATATTTTGAATTTTGCTTCATAATATTTTTCTATTTTTCGTAAAAATTCAATGACATTGACCACACCATTTCGGAATAAATTGAGCTTGAAAATAACCAATATTACACGTCCATTATGATCGAGTTACCTGAAATACTAGATAATATTTACGTTTTTATTTGTCATTAAAAAACGGATCCATATAAATCCTTTGAAAAAAAAACCAACTCGTTGCCCAATACGTTCTTAATGGAATAGAATTTTTCATATGTTTCATAAAAATATTGAATCCATCAATTTTTTTAGTTTCGTACATAAAATAATTCCATATTTTTATTTTATCAAAACAATAATTCACACCGTAAAAGGAAAAGAAGACAAAAGTCGATTACAATGCGATAACAGAATATACAGGAGCTCATAAAATGATGTGATTTATAGGATTTTAATGTGGGGAACTAACGATCACACGTATCCACGACAACTAGATTGAATTCGTATTTTACTGGACGAAATTGCAGTTGAACACGAACGAGATAAGGTTTGATAAGTGCGAAAAATATGCGTATGTGGAGGGTGATCAATCACACTAAACTGCACACGACATTCACATGGTTTTCAAAGCTTTCAATACCACCAGTTCGAGCAACTAAATCGTGCGATCGACTGATCACTTTATGAAACACATCGGTTTCCTCTTCTTTTTATTTAATTGTTTTTAATTTTTACCTTTTCTTTATGTTCCTTGCAAACCTGTAGAATGCAAATTTTTTCATATATTTTGAAATCTATATTGAACCAAAGTCTCTTGTTTCTTCGCGGATGAGCGAAAAGACAAAAGCTTACATGGCTCACATGACATACCTTGCGTTTTTTTCCGACATTTTTAACATTTATTCTTCGCTACTATCTCGAACGTGTGTTTTCTAAAAATTGTAAAACAGTGACAATGCAGGAATTTTCGTGGTGAAATAGAAGAATGAATGAGCTATACTCTCGATTCATGAAAATACGAAAGACCGCAGGCTTATCGCGTGTCTACTGCTCTACCAAAGCCTCGAGGAAAAGCAAAGAACAAACGAAAAATAGAACACGGATGGGAAAAGACCGGAATCGAGCGCTCGGGTGAATGGATCGTCATGAATCACGCAGAGTTTTCGTTTCCGTTGTTGCACACTTCTCCTATTATATCAACCCCCCCCCCCCCCGCCCGCCCTTACGCCCTATTGTGTACATTCTCTAATGTCTATACCTATATAAACATACGATTTTCAAAATCTCATCTCTCACTTCGTTTCTTAACCACCTTTTCATTGTATATCTTCATTATTTTCTTAATGATTGCACTTTTCCATGAAAGTGAACATTCGTTTTCAAAGTATTTCATTCACTCGAATTTGTTTGTTCATGATCATCATACTTTTATATTTACGTATGTTGAAGATAAATCTTTACGATTTTTTTATTTCAGTTGAGCCCAATCGGATAAATCGCAGTTCTCTGCTAAAACAATTCTTTTTATTTTCAATACCCCATCGAAAAGACAAAGTTTTTTTTTTTATTTCAACCTGACATGATCCTCGACAATTCGTTGAACATTTCGTTAGATTTTTTTACAATAAAAAGAAAAAAAGAATTATTTTCCCGTGAAAAATCCATCACCTATCACGAATGATGAATAAATCTGAAAGGAAATGTATTGTAGATTATACATTTACACAAGTACATTTTCATGCTTGATAAAACATCGAAGAAAAGAATCGAAAAACCGGAACAAAATGATGCGGAATGAAAAATCAATCCTTCTTGTATAATGGACCTCGCCTAACGGTTGAAGCTCCTGACGCTATTTACTGTGAAAAGCGATATACGATTGAAATATATGAAATAGAAAAGAAAACGAAAGCACAAAGACGAGGTGAAGATCGATAATGTAAACGATGAAATTTTCATCGTATTTTATTTTCATTTTCACTTGGAATCGTGATAAAACGATAAGCAATATTCCATTCAACGAATCAAAAGACTTAACACTTTTGCTTGTATTATTTATCGCACACAAAAACAAAAAATAAACTTGAAACTTGGTCGACACCAAGGAAACCCCCTCAATGAACAAGACGATAGAGTTGAGTATTTTTAAAAAACTTTCATCGTTTCTTATCCACTCTCTGTAAATCATGTAAAAAACCTTCTTCAAGTTTATTCTATAACTTTAAAATGAAGTTGGCAAACAATGGAAACGGGTGGTAGACTTTTTTGCCACATCACAGCCATCCTTTTTTTCTATTATATTAAACTCCCGGAATTCTTCGGCGTGTTCCTTTTTACATCGTTCGCCAGAACAATTATATTTGCGTTGATTCCAGTCTCTCTCATTTCGAAATTATGTGTTACACGAATTTGTGTACACACACTCGTGGAAGCCTAGTTCTCAAGGTATATACTTGAGAATGCGAGAATTCCTCTTAGCTTTCGAGTGGACGTCAAAGGTACTTGCAGTTTACCTGTTAATATAGGCGGCGTAACGACGTAAAAAAAATAGAAAAAAGTTGAATCCACTCGACAAATTAATTATTTCAATTGCTTTTCATTTAACTGAAATGTCGTCGATTTATTCGTCAACTAGTTACCAATTATGTTTTAGCATCACTCAAGCTCGTTTTGGGTCTTCCAATAATGAGAAAACTTAATAAATCAATAAATACAATTCATAAAACAATGAATTGTGACTGAATTTCGGAAAATTTGTAAACAATGTTTTGGGTTTTTCGAGCACAATGAAAGGAACCGGATTTCTATGTGATTTTCACAAAATATACAGGTGGGTGGATTTACCCTCTCGAATTAAATTAGAGCTCTGTGTACATCAACGAGGAAGAAAATTATTACGGTAATGCATAAGGCACTAAAGCTGCACTATATGCAAATCATTCAACAGAAATGTACGTATGTACATCCTGGTGCCTCACAATAAAAGCTTTTGTTGTTTTCTCTTTCTCTCTCTCTCTCTCTCGCTCTCTTCATCGTTCTCGTAACTGAAAGCTCAACAGTGACTGCTCACGTTAAAACATTACATTAAATTCTTAAACACGACATTTGTCTACATGAGTTATCTAAAAGTATATGTATCTACAGCGTGGATCTATGACAGCATATTCACTGTGTATGCACACGGAAATTCGCATATGTTGACGCAGGGAACCAAGTTATTCCCTAAGTCCTAGTATCACTCGTCAGAGTTTGGCTTTAAGCCAAAAAATGTATATGTACATCCTTTTCTCATTTTCCTCTAAAATGTTGAACACTTTTAAAAAACGTCAAGTACTTTGACTTCTTTCCAGAGATACGAGACACTTATTCACATAAGAAGTACTGTTTTTTTCGATTACATCTGTTTGCGTGTTTTTAAGACATCAAAGCCTTCAGGAATCCAAGTAATAATGATGGCTAAAATAAATATCAGGAAAGCAAATAGAGAGACAGCAATGTGTCATGTAGAAAGGAATTAGAAACATTTATTTTCTCAGTTTAAATTGGTATATTTTATAATAAAATCCGATTCATCTCAACGAAAACTTACGAAATCGTTTAATATGGAATGTCTTTGAAAAAAAAAGAAAAATAAATTTCATCCCATGTCCAACGTTCAAAGTTAACGAATAGGAAAAAAATGTAGATAAATAAATAAAAAACACCAAGTACTAATATAGAGATAATACGAAAATAAAGAAAATGATGGCTGGTTGAGGTTGCAGTTTCGAATAGAAAAAAAGTTATCGCGTTTTTTATTATTGTGTTAAAATGATGAAACTTCGTTATTTCTAGTTACTGAATTTTAGTAAATTAATTACCATGCGAGATATAAAGAAAAAGCTCCGTTGCTCATTAGGTTATTTCTTGTCGGTGAACGTGTGACATTGCATCATTGTAATGAAGGAGAAACATATTTTTCTTCAAGATTCACAGAACACTTAAATTTTCAAGAAACTAAATCATTCCCCCAGTGCTCTAAGAATACGCGATCATTCTCTCACGCCCTTCTGATCACGGTGTGACCTCATCTGCTTATCCCTCCCGACTAATTCCAGGCTACATAATTATACACTGGAAATTCCGTGCTTATCTAGACACGTTGAGCTTTTCGTACAGAGCTCGAATGAATTAAGTAAAATGAGGCAGGCCTGTACGAATAATGGGTTACAGGCAGAGAAGAATAAATCTCAGGGGTCAAGTCTTCCGTTGTGAAAATCTTATAATTCTTTGACTACGGGGATGAATATGAGGCGAGAGAAAGAGAAATTCACGCAGATCTTTCAGTCGAACATAATGTCACATAATTCAGTATCACAAATGGCTCAAGTGGATTATTATGTCTAAAGAAAATAAAGACATGACATAGATCTTGCAAAATTTAATATACATCGTCTTATGCAAATGAATACATTCGTTGGGACGATTTGGCGAACGAATACTTTATTTGTGGCTTCTTTTTTTTGCGACTGAAACCGCCCTTTTTCTGTTCGGAATTCATGAGTAGCCAAAGAGAAATCAGCTATCGAAAATGGATGAAAGTCTGACGTTATTATACAGCAGTAGATAAGTCCTTGTCGTGAAAAAGGGACGAAAGAAATAAAAAAAAATAGAAGGCTTTCTGAATAAATAAGTCAAACGATTGGGATTGTAACAAGTTTACATCCCCTGGGACTTTGATCATGCTCGAAAAACACTCCTCGAGCTGAGTTATCGAACATTATCGTTTATGGTGCCATATTCCTTCATCCTCCACGTTGTCTGTGTATCTTTGTATATATATTTTGCATTACCGGAAACTCAATTTTGTACGAGTGCGGAAAAAAAATCGTAAAATTGATTTTTGCAAAGGTATCGGACCCTTTTTCATCAAGGCAAACACAAGGTTCCATAAATTTGTAAGCTCCTAACACATTTATTGTATCTCATACGAATAAAGTAGACGTAAGCAATTTTATACAGGGTTAGTGACCCCAAGAAGTCAAGTAACCCCTTCAAGCGATCGCTCCACATCTATTGATCCATAAATCCACAATAAATAAATGAAACTTTTCTATAAAAGATGTTCGAACTATATAGTTAAGTAAAAGGACAAGTCATGTAATTGAAATATCACAAAAAGTTCACGTCATACGAAAAAACATCAAATGGCAGTGTTAGAGCGTAAAGGGAGAGAAACTTATTGCGCAACTTTTCGTTACCCAACGCAGATCGCGTGAAATGATCTAACGCTTTTTTTCGGAGAAATCAAATTGTGTTTCAGGGAAACTGGATAAAAGTTTTGGAGTTATTCCGTGAAACATGAATTTTTCTACTGTTCCCCATGAGAACCGGTGTGAAACAGTACAATCGTTGATTGCAAATATCTCGAATACAGAATGGTTTACCTTTTTGAATCTCTGCACATTATTTCATAATAGGGCCCTCTTAAGTTCTGTACAAAAAACCCTTTGGGGGAACTACTATTTTAAGCTTCTAAATGGTACTGGAATGTTTACAGTTCGATCAATTTTTGGGCCAAGTTCCAACTGTTTTAGCGTGACCCAAGTTATCTGTTGAACAGTCTCGTTGGGGTTAGTTGAGCAGTGATTGCTTAACGCAGTCTACGTAATTTTCCATTGAATTTTTCGAGCAGTCGAAAAAAATCATTCTGTTCTCTTCGCCAGACGGCACAAAGAAGAGGAAGCCATCAAAAAGAAGACTTTGAGATATTTTCCGGTTTACTTTTGTCCGCAAGCCATCAGAAACACTTCTTACCGAGATATTCTTGATGTTTGGGTTGTTTTGCACGGCACTATATACATAAGAGCGAATCACGCAGCAATAATTGTGCCTGGATGTCCAGATTTTCATTAATCACTAGTACTAATTCATTTCTAGTAATCTCTGCATAAAAATTCATTATACCTTGTCCCTGAAAGGAATTCCTACATGCAGACGTATATGTGTTATTGCGACGACATAATAGTGTGATAGGTAGACCAATAAAAATGATCCCTGATTGGAATCTTTGAAATGGAATCCCGGTTGAACGATTGCGCATTGATTCGATCGTGCAGTCCTTCGGGTATTCTCGCTAAGGTTTTATAGAACAAGAGACATGAAGGCGAAAGAACGTATAAGAGAAAAAAAAAAGAAGAGAAAAGAGATTATCTACGAGTGGCTATTTTATTGCCTGTTTCTTCTCTGTTCCTTCATTGTATCGGGTTCCTGGATCGAAATCGATTTTAAAATCGAACGAAGATTGAAAATGTTTACTTTTAAACGTGCATTTTGTATAAATTAATAAATTAAATTATACAGAGTTTTTTTTAAGATCAGCAAAATTCTTCACTACTAAAACCTTATATTTACTCCGATACAAAGTTCCTTCGTTGACGATTTCTGGATATGTAGAGAAATCAAATAAGTCGACACAAAAAATTTAATCATTTCTTTAAATTTTTAAAAATCGATGATATAGTGGAGCTAAGAGAAAAAAAAATTCTGCTTAAACCATCAGAACGCTTTTGTTCAAAATTGAAATTTTAAGATCGCCAACCACTGCATCTTTAAAACAAAACGATAGGTTTTCATGAAATTTTTGTACAAAGGATCTTTGGGCAATTATGCAGTCCTTGTCGAGTGATTTTTTTTCAACATCCACGTTTTTTTTATTGATAACAAGATGTCTTCACAAATAAACAAAAAGTTGGCCCTATTTTTAACAGCTCTGTGAGATAAATGTGAGTCCTTAATTAGGATCGTTTTACCCTTTTTTTACGTTCCGAAAACGTCCCAAGGAATTTCCATTCATAGATTTTTTTCTCCGACATTGTACTCGCGACTTTCTCTCGAATTTATTTTTCTCTTTTTATCCCCTTTTTCCTCAGCCCCTTCTTTTGATTCGTTATGGAAAAAAAGAAAGAGAAAAACTAAGTTGAAACGACAGAGCATTGTAGATGGAACTATAATCCAATAAAGTTTTTCACGTTAATTCAAGTATATTGTCGATCGAAACTGCCCGAGGACAACTCGATGAAAAGTTTTCTTGTGGTTTTTATTCCAACGAAGGAAATGATGAGATTCGACAGGATGACTCGTATAGTAGCAAACGAAAACAAAAGAGCCCGATGGCGAGACACTCAAAACCACTTTTTCTCTGTGCATACGTTCGATGTGAATAACGAGATTTTATCCTGAAATTGAAACTTTTTTTCTTCCTCTCTTTTTACAGTGAAGCACTTGGAGGTGTCTGCGAGCGTCGAGGGGTCGATCTGGGTCGTGTAGACGTACTTCTCGAAGCATTTTCAAGTCCCTTGCCGATTCTAACGACCGAAACTTCCTGCCTTGGTGGAAAACATCTTCGAATCACCGGTAACTAATTTTTATACAACAATTAACTTGGTAATTAGTAATTTATTTTCATTTATTTACGAATATCATTTAATTGTAACAATCAAAGTGTTAATTATTTCTTAAAATGATTAATCGACGATTAATCGAAATTGCAAAGTTTTGTATGTTTTTTATTGGTAGATAAACAAAAGTAATATTTCGGAATGATATTGATCCATTGATTCAAATTGGAGATGGTCCATAAAGTGTAATTACATCGCGGTCACACCGAGCCGGAAAATGTATGATTTACTCGTGAATTATTTGTATCAATGAATAAATTCGTTGCTTCCATTTGCCTGAGTAACTCAGTGGCAAATGAGGAAAAATCTCATTATTGATACATTAACAATAAACATGAGTAAATTTTTGTCAATTCTATTTTTTTTTTTATACAATAAAAACATTCTATCAATGTATAACTATTGATAGAAAGGGCTCCGATGGTTCAGAAAATTGATAGTGATCTTACCTTAACGTAGTCAGTCTTACGGGAATAATAAATCTTCTCCTATAATAATCTTCAGTTAGATTCCTACATTCTTTTTTTCCTTTCATTTCCAACTTTGTTCCTTTTGTTTGACGTCGTTACTGGCACAGATTTGAGCGATTTGATAATATCCTAGCTTTACGGTCGTTTCAATTATAATATCATCAAGATTTCAATTAAAAATCCATCCTTGCGACAGGTTACTTTATGATCATCTGTTACGTCACTCTCGTTTGATCTCCCTCCAACTCTCTTTCTTTTTTGTTATAAAGCTATTATACAGCTTCATTATTATCCAGTTTATTACGCATAAACTAACCGAACGTACATTTCCATGGTCGAAGCTTAAAATAGACACGCGAGAAATTGAATCAACAAATTTAATTATTGAATCTCAAAGCTTAGCGTAATTTGCGCAGTGTGCTTAAATCCTATAATCTTCAGCAGAATTTGATCTGTTATACAACGAGCACCGAAGATCCAATTCTTTGTAAAACTACAATCTTCCTTCCTGCTTCGAACCGAAATAAAAAATCGCATTCCCGATGACAAATATTTCTCAAAACTGATAAAGTATTTCATTAAACGTTGATGATATTTTTGAAACCAAGATTACGGTGCAAACAGTCTTCTGCTTTCTCCTGATTGTCGCCACGACACCGTTGGAACTTATTAAGCCTTTGAGATTTTTCTTCATGTGCAATTGACTCAAAATTCAAAACTCGTGAGTTTTTGGGTTCACTGTTTATGAATCTTGGAATTTTAATTCAAAAAGATCCTTCTGTAAATAATTAGTGCAATTTCGAAATAATTATCAAACGAGTAAGTCACGTTTGAATTGACTCGTTATCTCGTTAATGCTGAACCTCGATATTCGAACAAATTTATTGAGCATGAATTATTCGTATGGCGCGCACGAGGGAAAGTTCCAGTGCAGATGTCTTTAGGGTTGTAAATTTCGAGCGATCCAAACTCAGAGATCGAGGGTACTCTCTAATATCAGTGTGATTTGAGAGAATGTCGAGTTTGCCAACTGATTTCCCCAGGTGGTGGCACGGAAAATCGTATTAACGGGCCGAAGTTTCAACTCCTTTTCAACTCATTCGTCCCCTCTCTTTCTCTCTCTCTCTCTTTCTCTCGCTATCAATCTATCTCTGCTTCGCACAATTCTGAACCTTTTTTTAATATCTGGACTCCTGGACAACAGAAGAAAAAGAAACTAACACGTTCATGTAAAGAAAGAATTGCAATTCGATGAAAAAATTCAAAAAAGTAAAAAAAGAAGGCAAAAATCGTTCAAATTATCAGAAAAAATATGCATTTCGAGAAAACTTGTCACAATCAAGGCCCAGCCGAAGTACTTCGATAATAATTTACATTCGAGTTCATAATTTACGAAAAAATAAGTGAATAAACGAATAAATTTTCAAATCCTGTAGTCTGACCTGTTCGCAGCCGTTACCACACTCGTTTCAACACTACAAAACATTATAATCTAATACCACACGGCACAATATGCTGCAACAAATTAATCCTCATCATAGCATAGGAGCAGCATAGGAGTCGCAGCACCATGTGTCTCACATTAATTAAACCTTTTGCAACGTAATCGTAATTTTCGAAACGAAAGCAATTCTATGTGCAGACACGACAAAAATAAATAAACCCATTTTCCTACTCGGCGAGAAAATATTATCAAAAATTACTGTGGCATCAATAGTTCCGTGGTACGATGTCACCCTTCTGTTGTTTTTTTACCAAAAACATCGTAATTTTTCATTCATATTCTATTGAAATTAACAAAAACATTGAAGTTTTTGGTTCAATTCGGGCTGATATATTACTATGTTTTTGCTAAAAACCCCTCAGAGAGAGGACATGGTACCACGGAGCAATGATGCGATAGCAATTTTTCACGTTATATTCTCTCCGTGTATATTGATATTTTTTGTTTAACTCTACATGAATAACGAAATAATTAAATGAAAGATTCCAAATAACATGAAATATTGATAACGCTGAAGAACTCAAGTTTCATTCGAATAGTCAAAATCTACGTCAGCAGAACGAAGGTCATACGAAGGGTCGAGTCCAACAAATATTACACTCCAGTGGAAGCAAACTATAGAGTTCTACACAGATATGTACAAATTATATCGTATGTGTGGATAAATCCATAACTTCATTCGTTCAACTTTATGCTCAGTAGCAAAAGAAGAGACTCATAATTGCAATTTTAATAATTAAATAAGTCCATGTGAATCTTCCCTTTTCGTACACGCCACAAATCGCAGTCATTATGTCATTGAACAGTAAAAATTGATAACGAATTATTACAAATTTTTTTTTTTCTCTTCATAGATGATTCAAAAATATACGAAAAATCATAATATTCGTACATGTTTTTGCAAAAACATTGAAATTCTATTTTTTTCGAACTGGCAGATACCGCGTTAAAAAAAATTGCGGTAGACTTTTTAAGTTTTCTAGAGAATAGACCATTTTTTTTAACCAGCAATTAATACTTCACGTACATGATTAAAATCACTTTTCTTTTTTTTCGAGTGAAAACAGATGGTTTTTATGTTCACATCAGTCGTTGTAACAATTTAAATTAATTATCAAATTCCACTAAGATTGAACGTTGTATTTTTGGCACAAATTTGAATTTCTTAAAACCTTTTTTTTTCTTACTTCGTAAAGAAAAAAGGCTAAAGGTAGCCAGGCTTCGACAACTTGAGGAAAACTTTGGCGTTTGAGTACGATGTATGGCCGATAGTAAACTTAGCAGTTTCGTGAACTTTCCGTGCGCCAATAAAGTAGAACTGAAATAACTTTTTGCTCGTGAGGATTAACTGCTACCCTTGAATCGGTGTTGGAAGGAAAAAGTTTCTTTGACGAGAAGGAACGACTGAAGGGGCCCATAACACGATAGGAGCACGTTTTTTCCTACTTGAAACACTTTTTTCCATTCGACGTAAGGAACGAAAAATAGACTTTATAAAAAAGACTTTATATAAACTAAACAAAAAATAGTTTCAAAGAAAAGGATAGTGGAAAAAAAGGAGAAGAGCAGAAGACAGATTTGACAGAATTTTGAAATTTTTCATTGAAGCTAAAATTAAGACCGCACGCATACCTAGAATTTACTCCGTTAGTTTTCGAGACAGTTTTTGAGATATAAAAGTTACTGTTTTCAAATACCGAATTTAAAAAATAACAAAAGCATCCTGATGGTTTAAGCGTCTGACGAATTGAGATGAATTTTTTTTCCTCCAAGCCGCATTATGTGATCGGTACATGGACATTTTTTGAGCAACAATATATGAACGGTGACCATTGAATGAAAATGTTGTAGAAGAATCGAATGGTTCGGGTACTCATAATTGACGGAATTTTTTTTACAGGATAATTCTCAACACGAATAAATTATCACTCATTTTTTCTGCTTAACATATTTTCAGCCAAAGACGAAAAACTCGCGTCACGTTCGGCGAGTCAGAGAAGCAATCAAAATGTTTCCTTGCGCAAAACGAGTGGAGTACGTGTTAGTTTTTCATCAATTAAAAAAAAAAAAAAACAAACAAACATAAAACAACATGACATTTTTCTGAATGGAATTAAATAATTTTTTTCACAGAGTTATCGCGGTCGAAGCGGACGCTTTTTCAGCGTTTCGACCGAGGACTCGAGTGTTGATTCTGAGATCGGTACCGCTGCTGCACTGGCAACTAGTAAAAGCTCTGCTGGAGCTGCAGGCCTCAAGGCAAGCAAACAACGCTGGAGTGGTTTCTTTACCAATACGAAAGGTACCAAAATGGAATTACTCGTTGAACAACTCAACGGCTACACGAAACACGGTGTTCCCCGTCTTCCGGAAATTCAACTGCCTTATGATTTTACCTCCAACGAGGAAGGTAATTAAAAGACCGTCAAATAAATGGGAACGAATAAAAATGTTGTCATTTGACAGAAATTCAATTTTGATCGAATTAAAAAAAAAAACTAAAAAAAAACATTATATTGTCAATGATTTTTTTCCCCGCAAAACACATTGCATCCTTTTTTATCGTAGACGACTTTACTCATAATTTTTTTAATGCATTTTCGACAATTTCAAAATTTGACAAAAAAACGAGTGTAAAACTTATGTGCAATATTTCTGCTGCTTTATTTCTATTTTTCATATAAATATTTTTATGAAAATACATGACGAGGACAAACAAAGTTTACAATGTTTTACGAACACTGCAGCTCTCAAATCCTCTCCTCTCGTGAATAATTCCATTGCGTTCTCGAGATCTACTCGCTTATTCGGTTTAAAAATACATTCAACATTTTCTCTTCGCAGCTTTTATTACGTATTATCCATCGTTTCGAAAGTAGCGTTTCACGATTGTTATTTCAAGTTTTTTCGTTTCGTAACATCGTCGGGCTCTTATGAGAAAAAAATATATATGCAAACATTATGGGCGAGATTTGATAAAACATTT
The DNA here is from genome assembly GCA_948107755.1 of Campoletis raptor. Lineage (NCBI taxonomy): Eukaryota > Metazoa > Arthropoda > Insecta > Hymenoptera > Ichneumonidae > Campoletis > Campoletis raptor. Next base: position 19,171,497 of record OX403622.1, read on the forward strand.
CTTCCTTTATGAAAAGTTTTCCTTTCATATATAATAACGAAATTATCTCCTGCTATAAAAATATTGCAATTATTTCGGTAGAATAATTTATAGAATTTTTTTCCTCTTCTATAAAATCCCATTTTTAAAAATGATTTTCTGCATAGTATAAGTTTAAACCTCTTAAGTTAAAAAAAAAAATTATTACATATCCGTGTTTATTGATTGTTTAAAAACATCTACAATTCTGTGAAGTAAAAATAACAAATTTTATCACGTACTTTTATAAAACAAGAACCAAACATGTTGTTTCCCATTTATTCGATATATATATATATATTTTTTTTTCTTTTCATGAAAATGTGTTTTCCACTTGACAGCTCTGTATGGCCTGGAAGATGATTGGCGTGACATCGTGGAGAATTCGGATCGTTTGACAGAGAAACAACAGCAACAACAAACCGCTCTTTGGGAATTGGCACAAACCGAAGCTGCTTATATAAGGACATTGAAAGTCGTTACGGACGTGAGTAATTTTCAAAAAACCATCGACTTTTCGTCCAGGCGTCCATCGAATTTTTTTCTATGAATTTTTATGAAACCAGCCAATAAAAAATACATGAATTCTGTAATTTTCGATGACCAGTTTGATAATGAAATATTGATATTATTGAATAACTTATTGATCGATTTTTTATACGTGCTTTTCTAAATGATTTACCAACGAGATGTTTGTTCTGCTATTATTAATTTAACGAATCGTCGATAGATCTCATATCGATAGGTTTCATTTTTGTTTTCTGCGTAGCTCTTCATGGCGTGTTTATGCAGTCTACAAGCATCGAACATTTTGAACGAGGTCGATAGAACGCGATTATTTAGCAACATACCAGACATTTATGCAGCTAATCGTTATTTCTGGAGCGAACACATACTCGGTATGATAAACGCTGCTAAATCGACCGGAAATCCGTTGGATCCTGGTCATTTACTTCACGGTTTTGAGACGTTCGAGCAAACCTTCGCACCGTATACAAGATATTGCTCGGAGCAAAGCAAATGCCAACAATATTGCAGAGAGAGACTTAACGACAACGAATTATTTACGGCTTATCTAGTAGTAAGCGACAAGCCAATTAACAAAATCAATAATCCGCTAATAGCCTAACAGAATTTCATTATTTCTGTTCATTCTTCTACTTCGTTTTGCTAATATATATTTTTCGAATAAAAAAATTTCAGTGGTGTGAGACCCAAAAAGATTGCAATCGCTTGAGACTTCTTGATATTCTCGTAAAACCGATGCAACGATTGACGAAATACTCCCTTCTGCTCAAAGCTGTTCATAAAAACACGGAAAATGAGGAACAACGAGTCGAATTAACGATGATGGTGAGTTTGCTTTAAGGTAGTAGTCTGCTCAACGTCACGTTCAAAACTTAACTCTTCTGTTAATTTTAAAAAACTTGAAAACATATATTCCTCTGTGGTTTAGAAAAAAAAGGTAAAAAACTGTAGCATAATTTCGGGGCTATTCCATGAAAAAATCATTTTTCTATTCCTTTCGATAAGAACGCTTGTACAATCTTTTATTGCCAATATCTCGAACACGAGACGGTGAATCTGCAAGGCAGTAGTCTCCCTACAGACGCTTAGAAAAATCAACGCTCCACTAATCGATTAAACATTAAAAACGCGCATGAAATCTTTCTCCAATATACGGAATAAAACTTTGTCAACTATTTTTAGTCCCAGATCTCCAAATTTTTGTTAGCAACACAAGAAATTAAAAAAAAAGAGATCGAAAGTGGTATACAATAAATATCATTGGGAAGATGAAATTATAGGCGAAAAAGGACTATGAGAAACGAAAATCTGCAACAATCTACTAATTAGCTTAAAAAAAAATTGAATAATTATGATGAATGGACGAACAAACGACAAAAAATTGCAGATAAAATGCGTAGACAGTTTTGTCGCATCCGTGAACGCAGCACTCAGAAGAACAGAGGAAACAGCTAGACTGGCGGGTGCAGCACTACGAATCGAGAGTTACGATGTCGTGGAGTCGAGAGACGAAGAACTTGAAAAATTGGTCAAGATCCACAGTAGTCTGGACATAACGACTGCACCAATGCCAGGTTGTCCAAAAGAAACACTGCGGACTCTTATTCGTGAGGGTGATCTCAAACTTCGTGACGCGGGGACCAGCAAAGTAAGAAATCCCCATTAGAATCAATATTTTATCCAATAGCTATCATCACATTTTTAATTACAATACTCCGAGTGCTTGAAAACAACTGATTAACATCCAAGCTCGAAGGGTATTTGACGGATAATTTTTTTCACTCAAACTTCAACCAATATGGGATTGATATTTAACATTTTCCTAGGAGATACTTTCGGGGATAGGGTAGCATTTCGCCACAAAACAACTTTCCTTTTTTCACTTATCTCCACAACTTTGACGTTTCAAAATCAAAATCATTATTAATACATGTTGAGCAACACAAATTTACGAACCTGCATTGCTAACTTTCCCGGTTTACGAAGATTTAATTCATTAGTAAGAAAAAACTGCTAGGACAGTTAATAATTGTTAACAATTTCGAAATTTTGCCGTGTTCTATTTTTATCTGTTTATTTACAGAGCGAAGTACACGTTCTCCTTTTAACGGACATGTTACTGTTGTGCAAAACTTCAACGAAAAAAGCATCGGGGAGTAGTGGTTCGGGAACCGGTGTCGGTGGATTAAAAGTCATTCGTCAACCCTACGTCGTCGACCGAATACGGATTCACGAACTCAAAGAACCAACAAGTCTTGGTTTAGTTTATCTTAACGAATACGGTGCCGCTTCTGCTGCGTTTGTACTTAGCGCTGGTGAGCCGAAACTTGCCAAGGTAATTGTCACATCGAGGTTCCGTTATTTTCATACTCACATTTTTTTTTTCTGTTGAACGATGCACGAAGGCTGTATGAGTAAATGATCGTCAAACGAACTCCTGGCTTCAACCATCGTTATTATTTTGTTGTTTTGTTTAAAGTCGTGGATGGAATCACTGAGAAAAGCTCAACAACAATTTGCCATCATGAAATTACCACCCGTTGGAGGTATTCCGCCAATCGCAGCGGTCAGCAGACAAGCGAGCACTTATCTTGGAGACGGTGATTACGAGATGGAAGAGTGCGACGTTTTACCAAGAACTCCCCGTGGCAGTAGTAGAGCGTCGCGAGTCAGTAGTCTCGCTCACAGTCACAGGTTAACATTTTTTATCAAGAGACGCGGTAGCGGCTCGACGCCAAGTATTAATAAAAAGAAAAGCAAGCGTGAGCCCTACCGCACTCTTTACTCCAATACGACGATTTTATGACGTCACAAAGATTTCAAACCACGAACAAACGAGTTGGACGAAAAATCTCAAATTAGATTATAATTTTTTTCGATTCGTTACATTCCTATCGGTCCTTGTTCTAAGTAAACCCATACAACCAATCCCAAGAAACCTAGTTTTTCATTTGATTTGCAGAAATGACAGGGATACAACTCGTATTGAATCAGATGTATGAGATTCGTAATGAAATAAAAGCTAAATGTCAATTTTTGTTTTTCTTGTTTCTCCGATTCGCAGTGGAAGCATGGAGATGGACGGGGTTTCGCCCGGCAGCAGTAACTTTATACCGAGCTACAATGCCAGTAGAAATGTCAGCGTTGAAACGAGTGAACCACCCCGTGCCTCGAGCGTCTCATCGGAAGAGGGTGGTGAAGTTGGCGCCGGACATAACCACAGACCCTTGCAAATCAGGTAAAAAAAAATTTAACAATTCTGCTAACTCAACCAAAATTCAAATTAAGAATACAAGCAAATTTATTTTTCGAAATTCCTCGCTCATGTGTGTATCATTATGATTTGGCATACTGGCTCATCATGATTTTTATTGTTTACAGACGTTCGTTGCTGAGTAAATCACCAACGCCTAACACGCTCAGCGTCCAAGTACCTGCTTATTCGAGCCTCGGTCAGTCGTTACCAAATCTCACGCTGGCTACATCGCCACAAACGTCGACCGTCTCACCGACGCCACCAAATTCACTTTTGATTGTACCCCAAATTACCAAAAGCAAAGACACGCTATTATCACCTGGTCATAGAGGTATTGCAATTTTTTTAAGAAAAAAAATTGAATGGAAACATATTGTGGTTTAGAAAAAAAAAAAAAAATAATGAAAAATCTCGGTTTTTTTTGTAACTAAAATTATTTGGATTAAATTACATTACAGGTATCTCTTATCCACCACCATCGCCGCCAAGAGGGGCTCTCAGACGTGCGTTTGCAATACCGCAATCGCGCAATCCACCGCTCATAAAAACGAGACATGTCAATGCCTCTGTGACACAAACGGCGATCCAAACAGCTCTGAGTCTGGACACCGAGGCCATCGAGGAAAGACGCCGGAGATTGGAACCCAGTCAGAGGACCCCATCGACTGGAATTATCGCTAAGGAAGAGAAAAGGTAAATTTACCATTGTCTAAGCATTCCTTTCACCGATAGCAGTACTCTTTGGATGCATATATAAGTAGGCCTCGCTCCAATCGTTTTTAAATTAAACTGGATCTTGAAAATAGAAAATGCCAGAAGCAATTCTTGGACCTCATGGTAAACATAGATCAAAAATTTGGCCCCAGTTGGGTAAGTTGGGAGAATTTTTAATATTTTTTGCTCATCTACAAAGTAGTCGACAACTGCACTGTCAAACAGTGTTACCTTTAACACTTTTTGACAGTGCAGTTGACTGACAGTTGATTAAAAATAGCGAAAGATGGGCGAAAATACTGACAAAGTGCACAGTAATTTTAGTAAAAATGTAAAAACGTAGTAATAATTCAAATTTCAAAGACGATCTAACGATTAAGACTGTTATTCTTAAGACATGTTTCTATTAATACGTGAATAAAAATCCATTTTTTCGATCTGCTGATCTCTTCTGACTCGCTTGAAAAATTTTCATTCCTGCTGTGAATTTTCCAAATTAATACGCACCTCAATACAGTGCAACAAAGTATTCCAAAAAGTAAATCAACTGAATTTTCTTCACCTAATTAATAATCTCTTTTTTGTGTTCATAGGAACGAGGAAAACCGATGAAACGTTGCGGTGAATCCTTTAAGAGGATGTCAGACGCGATTCGTAAAGGACGCGGGCTTCGTCCTTTGCCGTTGATCCTCGAGGATTTCCACACCGGCGAACGCTTGTGCGGAATTGTGTGGTATCCGTACACATGCAAGACGTCTCCATTCATATCGACGTATGGCAGAATGAATTTTCGAAAATTGTCGATAATTGTCTTGTACACTTGTAAGCCTACAAAACGAAAAAAATAAAATAAAAATATATTCGAGCAAATCAACAATCGGTAGGTAAACAGTGAACAAATTTACTTTCATTTCAAAACGATTTGATTCTGACAAAACTTTCATCGCAACTTAACGCCTTGATTTAAAAATAATGTTTTTCTCTTTCAGATAGGGGCCATTTCGAATCAACGTGGACGTTTTTAACAACACGACTATGCGATTTAATACCTCCTTAGTGTAAACGCGTTGTCATTTCATTCAAACTTTTCTCTCTATCTCTACCTTATTGTTTTTCTTTCCTATATTTGGAAACTGGGCAAAGTTGTCTCGTTAAGAGAATAAAAAATTAATAAACGAGCGACTCGGGGAGTTATTTAGATAATTAAGCGAACAAACGGGCCTACGTAGGATAATATTTGAATAAATGTTAGGGAAACGACGTGAGATTAATAGAGAGAATATTAGTCTTTGGATGTAATTATAGTTGAAAAAAAAACCAAACAAAAAGAAACGAAATCTTGAGCTTGTAGAAGCAGAGAGACCGAGGGACAAAGAAAGCGTGTGATCTTTTAGTAGAATATAAGTAAGGACCATTTTGTAGTTAATTATTAATCAAAATTTACGCAATTTGGCCTCGGCAATGACTGCGGCTTCACGCTCGTATGTCCGAAGCAAGAGATGTAAAAAATATATATAAATACTTAAAAATACTTTTTAAGTACAAATTAAAGATTGTACGAAGGGAATACTATCCCTCTCTGTTGTTTCGCGAGTAAAAATCGCGAATATCAAACTAGCAGCAACTACTATATCTTTTTAGTAGATGGAATATTAAACTACAGTTTTTTTTCCTTCTTTTCCTTTTTGTTTCGTTCAAGAGCTCCACATTCCTTTTATTTTTCCCAGTATATATTCTCATTCCTTCGCTCGTGCCGCTTGCATCAAGCTATGTTAAATTATCGTTATGAAACAACAAAACAAACAAACAAAAAATGAAACACAAAACAAATAAGGCCTAAGATTGTACGACTACGTACACGATGAGATAAAAATATAATGCGTAATTTATTAATTCGTCAGATGTGTCATTTTATTCTCTTTATTTGCTTTCCAGCTTCCTCACCACTTATCCTGCTCATCCGAACTCATAGATCAACAGTGGTAACAAAAATGTCAAAACTCGATCCAAATTTCCCGTAATAGTAAACGGAAACAAAATTTAAGAATTTTTCGAGGCGTTGCTGCTATTTTTGGAGTCAAAAAAGTTCACGATTGAGAGAAATAAAATATTCAATTATTTATAACAAATTTATTTGATTAACATCGTTATAATTTATTTAAAAAACAATCGGTTTTATATGAACAACCGATAAGTCATCAACATTTTTAAAATACCTTCATGTTACATTTGCAAACTGTAAATTTGAAGAATCGTCGTAAAACGATTTTTTGCATTGATCAACAATTCGCAAAACATCGAACTCTAGTATTTTTACTGGACATCAAGCTTTATCGTTCAGTCTTTGCTTGATGCTACATTTTCAAGGCTAATATAAATTTTTTTCATATATACTGGATATAAATAATTATTCGCGAAAAATTACCGCTCAAGCCATAATAAAACAAAATTTTATTTCAACAACAATCTTACTTTTAATAAAAATCGTTAAGCATGAAACATTTTTCTGGATCGACTAGTTATCTGCAGTTCATTAATTTAAAGAAAAAACTGAGCGTCACAATAAAAATACCTGCGACACTTCTACGCGTCATGATGAAACTCGAAAAAACACTAAAATGTTGACAAGTATTAAGGTGTTTGTCTCGCCCAAAGGTTTTGCTATAAATTTTTTTCTTCAAAAGTCATATTCATTGCATTAATATGTGATTTCTTCCCACTATTTGAAAGAATTTCAACGAAAAATGCCACGTTTCTCGCGATACCTTTAAAAAGCATCTACAATTTTTTTTAACTTTTTTTTTAAAGCTTTTATTACAGAAGAATATATAACAAAGTTTAAAAAAAAAAACTACGATTTCGACCATTTAACTTGGGCGATACAGCGACAGAACATCAAAGTGCATATTAGGAAATGCGGGGAACGTGATTTTTTTTTTAACTTTAAACTTTACATGAGTCTTTCAGTACTTCATAGGTTTTTATATATCTATATGTTATAACAACTAACAATATGAGAATATTCCACAAATTACGGTCAGGATCTCATACGAATACCGAAAGGTTTACTTTCCAACATTACTTCAGCGAGACAAGTACCTTAAACTAACGAAAAAAAAACCCTATTTAATAATAAATACTATTTTCACTGTTTCTTCAACATCCCAGTGTGACGGCCATTGTTACCGTCAATTTCTGTGAATGGTTAACGTCCTAATTCCTTCCGTTTATAAGATCAATGTTTCATGAAAATCATGGGCGCGATGTGCGAATCTATTGCTTCAAGGAATACAGCGAGCTGGGAAAATCGCTAAGTTCAATAATGCGATTGGGTACAAGCAATGACGCTGAGGGTTTGTTCGTCCCAGCGCAATCAAGTCGTTGCACCGTCATACTGACTCTTAGGCCGCTACCGAGTGTCGGTAGATAACGCGCGCCTGGACTTCGTAGCCTACAGCGGCGACGATCCGAGGCAAAACGTCAGCAATCACTCGTCATATCCTGACAAGTTCGGGCTTCGCTTTGTTCGTCAGCCAAAGCTTCCAGTATATCCAGAAGCAAATCTCTGCTTAGCTGCTTCAATCTCGGTAATCGGGCGACCTATGTCATAGAAAAAAAAAACAATAATGAATAAGAATTCAACCGAATAATCGCTATATTAAAAAAAAAACGCTCCAATTTCTTTTCACACTTGCAATCGTTAGTTCAGTAAAATAACGTTTTCTGAAGAATGGAATAAGAATCTCGAATCACCGGAGGCCTTTTTCAAAAGAAATTAAATGATGAGGAAGCAAGTGACATTAAAAATGCACTGATCACGTTGTACCTTGCTAAAATGATGTACAATAAGATTCAAGGCATATTTCTTCATATCAGCAGCCTGCATTCGATCGGCAGCTTCCAATATTTGTATGACGTTTTCAAAGGTAACGTTCATCTCAAGGTTCTGTTTGCAAAATGCTTGAAGCCGATTGTTTGTAAAACCATAAAAAACAGGAGCAGTGAAGAGATACAGAGAGTCCTCCGGTGGCATAGCTACGTCAGCGTAGTAAATATATCTAAGAAGAGACGCGAATGATTCTGACGAGGGTATCATCTCGCCTATTTGAATCTGCAAAATTACAAAATTCATCATTAAAACCTCAAACGTTCTACGCTAGTTTACAAATTTTCATTCCTCCCAGTGCAAAGCGTTCTTCAACATATTTCCAGAGGTATTTCGGTAAAATAACCGAATCAAATAACTTGTCGCTCCAACTTAATTGATTCCAACGATAAAATTAACTTTAATTGCCAAATAATCTTTGCGTAAAAGGAACACTCCCGGCGGAGTATCGAGCAACTAACATCGCGAAAGGTGAATAATGATCCACGTTGGACTATTACGTAGACTTTCGACGAAACGGCAATTTGAACAAAATTTCAATAGTTGTGATGACCTTTTTTTAAATGTCTTTCGAACATTCGAACAGTAGATGATAATAGTTATACAAAAATGCTTACGTTAACAGTATTATTCTCGGGCATAAAGGACCGAAACATGGCCTCGAAGTAGCCGCATCGAGCGGCCAAAACGGGCTTGTGAGCTGGAATCGGTACGCCATCAAGCATAAGCGTAATATCACAAAGCTCCCGACCAACGCTCTTAAGAAACGCTTCCATATCCTGTTCCAAAGTGGTACCAGTGCCGGACTCGTATTGTTTGGTAAAACTGCGAGCTTGTGGCATTTGTCGTCGTCTAATAACTTCCACCATCAGCGGTTGTTCGAGAGTCTCAAAGTCCTGGCTCATAACGATCTGATTGTAATTACTTTCTTTGACAACGAAACCAAGACAAATCTCTTTAATGAAATTGAGTTTAAGGTGAGCCGCATTGTGCAGTGCCTCAAGAACATTGGCGTGGGTGATAGTTGCTTCGAGGTAATGAACGCACAGTTGTTCCAAGCATACCATGTGGAATTGAACAGCTAAACGATAAACGTCCATCATAAGCAGAACTATACGATTTCCAGGCTCAGGGTCCTCCGTTCTCTTGGTTGGATCGATGCGATCGGTGTATATGTAATTCAGTACCATTTCAAAAGCTTCTGGGACGGCATCCTCGAGTTTAACTTCAAGAAGAGGCATATCTTTTATTGGCACATCAACGGTGCCATAAACCTCTTCTAAATGTTTGTCTCGTCGTTCCCTTGACTGTTTTATACGAGCACTGAGAAATTCGGATCTTGCCGCTACCATAGCAATGTGAGCTGGTATTTTCGTCTCGTTTTCAGGATCCCCAACGACGAATTCGACGTCGCAAAACAATCGGGAAGTCAAAAGTTTGCCAAAATCATCGTGCAACGTACATTTCGGATAAGAGGAAAATTGGAAGCGATACGTTTCTCCTGAACGTACGTTATTGTCCACCGTACCACCAAATATAAACATGGCTTCACCGATCACTGCTGCTGCGTGGAACAAACGACCCGATGGAATTTTACTCGTCGACGATGGTAACACGATGTTCCACGTTTGAGTATCGAGGTCGTAACAGTGAAGATCATTCGGCAATGTCGAATCTGCCGCACCTCCGAATACGTAGAGATGACGGTCAAAACTCACCATCGTGTGACCGTAACGACGCGCTGGAGGCGGGGGAGCAGCTCTCAATATGTGCTCCGTTGAAATACGAGTCCATCTGTAAATTAATCATCATTAAAACATTAACGGATTGGCGCTAACTTTTTGTTCCTCAAGCCTACGAGAACGTAGAAAAACACTGAAGCAATCTGCGTTAAGTGGAAAAGTGTCTAATATTTTTTGAAGTGTCGAACTTGATATCACACAATCTTGGAATTAAAATCGAACTTTGCCCAGCGTTCCTCCTTCAAAACGAAAAAGATCCATCCAAATCGGAAACTTCGAAAGGTATGCACGTAACTATGCATAGAAAACAAAACGAACAAATACAAACAAACTACGAACCTCTTTTTTTAAAGTCGGTTAACAAAGAGGATGTTTTTTTACGACGTTGTCAACGACTTAGAAAAAAGTTGTCATCGGTTCAAACAATTAGTACCGTTTTTCTCTGAAGTGGAATTGAAAGAGGCTGTTTGTGATGTTAGCTCCGCTCTGACCGCTGAACACGAACATCGATTCGCGCGCTACAGCGACAGGAAAATTGCAACACGTTGGCGGACAATCCCCCGATTGAACCACCTCTTCCCAGATCCTCGGCTCTCCCGGAGATAATGAAATCGTCCACATGTCGTTCAAGCGAACGTTACCATCGTATCCGGCAAATATCCAAAGTTTGTTATCGTAAATTGCCGCACCGTGAGCCGATCGTGCGACGGGAGTTCTAAAAAAATATTTGTCAGTTCTTCAATATCAATTACGTGGATATTGGCATCGTTGGAACGCAATGAAATTCTTCTATTTTACGTATCAGGGTCCACAGTTTACATGCAATGTTTGTTTACGATAATCTGACAATTTCATTGGTATTTGAAAACTAAATCTACTAGTGAAATGTGGACTATCCCAAAATCCTTTTGAATTATGAATTGAAAAAAGTATTTTCCGTTCCATTGAGTATGTAAAAGAAAACACCAGCTCTATATACTGAAGAATGAGAAATCTTTCCTCCAAGGTTGCAACTCCTTATGAATTTTTTTTTGTGTCTAAAATATTGTTATTTTTTAATAGTTTTCTCATATTCAGTATAAGATGGAATTAGAAGATTAGCAAATATTTCTGAACAACTATAGAAATTATTGATCATTTCAAAAAACGAACACCACTAATGGAACACAACTGATACAACTCTGTTGAAAAAAGTTGACAAGATTAACACTAATGAATATTCAAAGTGGATTGGACCTTACTTTCCATTAAATTTCCATTCCGTCCACTGTCCAGTCTGGAACTTATACTCAAAGAGATCATTTTTATTGGTGAGATTTGAATTGGAATGGATGTCACCGGTGTATCCTCCAAAAACGAACATTGAAGAATCATGAACCACGGCAGAATGATGATATCGGGGAGCGGGTGGTGCTCCAGTCGCGATTGCTGTTCCCCAGGATTTTTCCTTCGCATCGAAGCGCAAAAGGTCATTCAGCATTGTGATTCCATTGTCTCCGCCAAAAACGTAAATCGAATCTTTATAAGCGACGACTGTATGTTTACTGCGTCTGAAATGTATACAACAGTAATGGTTTGTCAATAACTAGTGTAAAGTTAGTTTAAGATTTTGGAATATGATTTGCAGTTATAAAAAAATGTGGATACCTGGCTCCTACGAATTCGTCGCATTCTGGCATTCGCTGCCATTGATGGACGGTCTCAAATGGACCAAAATCCAGGGTGAGGCATTCCGCAGTCGTCATATTCACGATTCTGAGAATCAAAATTTTCTGACTTTTACACGGCAGGTAAAGGCAACGATGAATTTGACTTTTATCATTTTTTCTCAACCGCGATATGCGTTATGTTTTAAATATTAATCAATAAAAACATTTTCGTTTGAGAATCGAAATAATGTATCCTCACAATCGATATACTAGTTTGAGGAATATTCGAGTCATTAACAGAATTTTGACAGCCACTGAAATCTGGCAACGAATTCTTTACAGTCATGATTATTCGTGAATAAAAAACTGTACGAAAATTAAAAATTACCTGCGATATCACTTATGAAATAATACTTGACAATACTTTCGTGGTATTGTTTGAAAAAATTGAAAATGATAGAACTCAATTATAAATCTGACATTTTTCAATTTTGACGCGACAATAAAAAATACAAAGAGAAAGGACAGCTACTCTCATCCGCCTTTGGACAATTAGACTTCGGAATGGTCAATTAAGCAGTTAAGATATTTCCGCTATTGTGGTAAGTTAACCAAAATCACATTTGTGTCTTGGAAATACAAACATTTTTTTTCTGTGTAAAGAAAATCTTTTTTTATTGCTATAGCATACGCTCGTTCTTTTTAGACCCTTTGTTGCTTTGTTATAAAATATATTAGATTGTTTTTTTTTTCATGTACAATGCCATGGTTATTTTGGTTATTTACTTTTGCGAAAATGTTGTACTTAGGCCTAGGGTTATTTTCATTCCTGAACGCGGTAGCACTGACCAAGCATCGAAAAGAGGTGTTCGCCCTTTCATAACCTCATTTGACAGCGCGCAATCTAGCATTTCGCGTGGTGAAACGAATTTTGTATCGAATAAAGTAAAAGTCGGAAAAAACGAGATGGCTTCATCAAGAATACGAAGAATTCCGGATTTGGAGCCGCGAATTGATCATGTACAATGCGACGGTGTGGCTTTAATGAAAATGGTGAAACATTGTCATGAAGAATCCACGAGTAACATGGAGGTTGCACAGGGGGCTCTATTGGGTCTCGTTGTTCAGAGCCGGCTCGAAATCACCAACTGTTTTCCTTTCCCTAAAAATGATGAATTGATGGAAGAAGAGGAATATCAGTTGGCTGTTATGCGTCGTCTTCGGAGGTAAATATTTTTTATTTTATTTGTTTTTCAATTGTTTGCTATTTACAAAATTTAGCAGCATATTTATGAGAGTCTAAGATTTTTCAATTCTACACTGAGGTCTTCAATATGTTTCCGAGTCAATAAGCCATACCATAATACAAATCCACCCTCAATTAATTCAAGTTTTGCGTTAGACTTTATATACAACAATTGTGAAATATTATTATTAAATTGACTACTGCAAAGCCCATTTATAACCCAATGTTGAATTGTGTCATCAGTACTAATAATATTTTTGTATGAATTCCAGGGTAAATGTTGATCATTTCCATGTTGGATGGTACCAAAGTGCAGATGTAGGAAATTTCCTAAGTTTCTCTCTCCTGGAGTCGCAGTATCACTATCAGACATCGATAGAAGAGTCTGTTGTAGTGATTTACGATACTGCCAAATCAGCAAGAGGATTTTTGACATTAAAGGCATACCGCTTGACACCTCAGGCCATTCAGATGTACAAAGAGGGAGAATATACTCCGGAAGTGTTGAGAAATCTCAAGATCGGATACGAGAGTCTTTTTGTTGAGATTCCAATAGTTATAAGAAACAGCAATCTGACTAACATCATGATGTCTGAGCTAGGAGACATGGTTCCTGAGGAAGAAGGCACAAAGTATCTTGATCTTGGAACAGCAAGCGTACTCGAGAATCAACTGAGATGCATGATGGATCGTGTGGATGAACTTAATCAAGAAGCCATCAAGTTCAATCGCTATCAGCATCTTGTTGTTCGTCAACAACAAGACAAAAACAGACTTTTGCAAAAGAGGGCTCAGGAGAACGCAGCTAGAGCTGCAAAAGACGAGCCACCTTTGCCCGATGATGACATCAACAAACTTATGCGTCCTCTTCCAGTTCCACCCAGGCTCAACCCAATGATCGTTGCTGGACAAATAAACACATACAGCCAACATATATCACAATTCTGTGCTCAGAGCTTAGCTAAATTGTACATCACGCAAAGTCTCCAGAGTGCTAAGGAAGCCAAGTCTACTAATTGAACAGAAATCCAAAACCATCGACTTTTCTATACAGTGTAATTTTGAAAAGGATGGGCAAACGAATGTGGAATGAATAAATAAAATGGGAATGAATCATTTTTATTTACAGTAATTTTATTCCTCGCCTATCAGTCACGACGTGAACAACGTTTGAAAAGAAAATCTATACTATCTAAAATTAACTCACATGTGGAACGAAAATCATCAAGAAGACAGTTTTGAGTAATGAATTCAAATATTAATTCTTTTGAAAAAAGTCCATTAAATTTTTTTTTTCAGTTCTACCAACCACGAAATCGTAATATTTTCAAGCGCAATTTACGTTCATAATAAGTTACAGTTTGAAATTTTTATTGAATTTCAGGAAAATCAAAATGGAAATTGAAAACACTCTATTTACAGAAACCTTGCCTCGTTGCCGTAAATCTATGAAAAAAAGTAAATTTTTATTTGAAACTTGCGGTGCTCGCGGTAAACGTGATCATATCACAACCCAAAGCCAGATGGGTGGAGAGCAAAAAGACCAAAATCGTAGAAATTGAAAAAATCTCAAAATACGTATTCGCTATTTTTTTATGCACTAAAATTGCTTTTGCCACTAAAATTTATAACAACGAATATAAAAAACAAAAATACTCATAATTGATGTTTCGTTTCCCCTTGAGGTAAACATATACACGAAATTATTATATTATATTTCTGCTGCAAAGAATTACAGTCATGATGTCGCACCAACAAAGGACGGAATGAGTGTATTGGAATAACGAGAAGCATACGTAACAGGAATACTAATCTTTATCTCACAACGTAAAACGAGTATAGTGTACATATATATATATATACATGTGCATACGCTCGCAACACAACCTGTTAGTTATCCTGCCGAAACACTAATAAACAGCTATACAACGCCATACGGTGGAGTGGAATTGAAATAAAAATAAAACCATTTTTATCTGTACGGAGAAGTTTTATCTTTCATATTTCTCTGAAGTAATAAACGACGCATTAATAAAAAATTGAAAAGTGTCCTCAGTGACCGGTGAAAAGTACAATCGCAAGTGTTATAGCGGTTCAATATGTTGCGAGATGTAATATTGCGTCTTGTGGTAAGCGGTATTGGTGTTTTCGTCGGTATTCTCGGCTTTTTCGTGCTATGTGTTGGTTATGGCAATCACGATGTAGGCTTTTGGTCGGTTTTGGCAAGTTAGTAAATTTTACTTCCCTATTATTTTTCATTCATTTCATTCTCATTTTTTTCAAGATTATCAGCATATGTTTGATTAGGTACGGAGCTGATGAGATAAGAACATTTCTTACACGTCGGTGGGACAAATAATCAGTGCAGTAGAACAAATAGAATAACTTTTCTTTGTTTTTCCGACGTTTACAGATTTGACACGTCATTCCTTCTGTGAATTTACTTGAGCGTAGCAATTGTTTTTTAGACCAGCATGACGTATTTAGTAAGGTTATGAATGTTTTTCCGTACATTATGGTTATCGAATTTTTATCTTATAATGACATTTAGTACAGCACGTAACAATCATCATCGATGATTAAGATTTTAGATTATAGCACTTGCTCAATGTAACGTTGTAAAGTAAGGTTGAATACTATTATTACAAAGTAGTAAATATGAATATTTTTACAAAATAGCGAATTCAGCACTATTTTGACAAAATAGTACTCAACATACAATTTTACAAAATATTATAAGATACATTTTTTCTTCATTGTCATTTAGCCGTTTTTGCCGGAGTCTGCTTTCATCTCCACTGGGCCTATGGTAGAAATTCTTTGGAAGTTTGTCACACTACGAGATCTCTTCGTAACTTGACGCATGTGGGTTTTGTGATTGGAGTTGTAGGCTCCGCTGCCATCATTTGGTACCTTTTTCTCACATTCTACCGCAATATCTGTGAGTATCCCATTTAATGTACAACTGATGAGTGCATGTATTGAAACTTCTGAGTAGCAATAAAAACACATGAAGTTGAAGTTTATATCATTGGAAAACGAGGTTCCTCCTTTCTGTAAGAGATCTCACCAATATCATGATCAATTTTTGTTTTACAGCCTCCCCGACAGTCGCAGAGAATACTGCAATAGCAGCTGTATGGGCCTTCATGAGTGGCAAATGGGGTTTCACCTTGATGTATTACGGGACGAAATATGAGATAATTATCAGGGAAAATCCATCGTCGATGCTCAGCCAAGATGGAGCTTGAAAGACGATACTAGGAAGCTACATTAACCCTTAAAGTATACTCGGGGTCTAAAAGATGTCAGGGAAATTAAAAGGTCACTTTGGAAACCACAGTTTCTTTTTGAATTAACAATTTTGCCTGATTCATATATTTTTCCAATAAACAAACCGTTCTATCCAATGCCTGAATACTTTTCAGGCCTGAAAATACATTTATTTGAAATCAGAATAAGTTTAAATACCTCTGGGGTCGTCCAGACCCCATTATAATCTCTGTTACTAAACTTTATAGTTCAAAAGGTAAATATTCCTTGAATTCTGTTACATAAACCTACAATTTTGTATGAAAGAATTTTATATGGTATTTTTATAATCTGATGAATCGACAAAGTTATAATTATATATAGTATAACCAAAGAGTACACGAATAATTGTACTGACAATTGTATTAATCGAGTATTCAATTAATAATTTACAAAAATTCGTCCATTTTATTTTCTCCATTCTTTTTTTTTTTAATTTTTATTATTCTATACACAAATACAAATGATGGATGTGTGTGTGTGTGTGTGTGTATGTGTGTAAGTCTGAATGTGTACGTGTACATTAAAAGTGCTGGGTACAGGATTTTAATGACTAATATTAAACAGCAGATCTGAATTACGTTATTAATCTGTGGTAGGCTATAATGGAATTTGAACCACATAAAAATCTATTTGCCCGGCCGGGGTAGAATGCCCTGGAATCTAATTTAGAAATCGAAAACTTCAGCAACTACTATCAATTTGTTTATTTTTGTTTTCTATGCGATTTCATTGCTTGAAGTTCAATCGTAGATGAAGGCTCTTGACTCCAAAGACTTATAGCCTCTTGATGAAAATAGTACAAGTCGCGATTCACTGATAAACCACGGAATGCTTTGTTGCTAGGAGTTTTATTATAATTAAAGCTGGAGATTGTGTCATTTAAAATAATTATGAAATTTTTGCAATACAGAAATAATTACTCAACAGAGTCAAAGTTAATACTTGTGATCTCATTTTCTCCGATATATAACAGATACTTAACGAAATTCAATTAATTTCTTTTCAATAGTTTGTCATGTCATACAATGTAAACGATCTTGTGACACTGATTTAAAACGAAGATGTTTTTTGTTTTGCTACTACGTACGAAATCTACAAATCTAGGCCCAGCGTACAATCAGATTATATGATTTTGTCCTTGGCAGATATTTTTTATCGGATAACCGAACGATATTTGTTCGTTAATTCGATATAATCTCAAGAAAATCCTACTTTTTTCACCTGATTGTAAGTTGACGAGATATCGCGAGAGACACCTGGTTTGATACCCAAAAAAAAGGCAGCTTCGTATTTTATCTTTCGTTCCTCGTATTCTCGTTACATGTAGTTACTTTTCATTTTTACTTTACGCCCGGCGTGCTGTAACGCAGCAACATTTAGTTGTAAAGTTGTTAAATATTTCACTGCATCAACTTTACCCAACGTGCGACGGTGTCCGTTTCTTCATATTTTTAATTGTTCCTACTTAACGCAGATAACTTTATGAATATTTGGTGTCAATGAATTTGATGTAATAATGAAGTGTATGCGCGTATATTTTGTTTTTATTTTATCCCGTAAAAAAAGCCTTCAGTAAACTCTGAAAAAACGTTTTGCTAATATATTCGAGAATTTCTATCTCAAGATTCTTCATCAGAAAAATATTTCCTCAAAATCGTTATTATTCCACTCTCAAAAATCACATTCAATCGTTAATTCTTAAAGTTACGAGGCTACTTCTTTGCGTGAATTAGCACCGGGCTAGTAGAATTTCTCTTCTTCTTCTCTTCTTCTTTTCTTTTCTCTCTCCTTCTCTTTCACGCTTATCGCTTCAATGAATTGTCCCTATTGAAACCCGAAGAAAGTTGCGTTAGTGTTGCTTTTGTCTAGAATTGTGTTTGCTACTGTGGTTTGAGGAATTGTTAGCAAGTGTATTGTCCAATGAAACGTCAGAAATATCGTCGCTGCTATCGCTCCGAATATCTCCTTCCATCTGTTGAGAAAATAATTACCGAATAAAATTAAAGGCTTTAAACAATGATATTGGATTCGGACGAAATTGGACACGAGGGATTACATTTAAATGTAATGTGGTAGCCTGTTCTGAGACGTCACGTACCTGACCAGCGTAAATAGCATTGTACGCTATTTTGAGGATTAGCCACGTCCAAATAATATGGAGCGCCAATAGCAGTACCAAGAGAGAATTGAATATAAAATATGCCGGAAACATTGGTACTATTTTCGGAGCCTCTATCGTTGTACTGAAAATTGAAAATTCATAGTCGGTTAAATAGAAAAATAATTTTAATATCTGTTAAAAATTTCAACAAAGAATAAACAACTGAACGTAGATTTCAAGACAATTTGTAAAAAATTCCACTATTTCGTATAGAATAAAATGATCGGAGAAACGGATAGTTTTTGTTTTCTGTTTTATGAACAATAAAAACACAAAATGATAGAGAAGTGAAGTGAGAGCTCTTTAGATTCAATTTTTTAAATATTTTTTCAAGGACGATGTTTCTTACCTATAAATGATCCAGAACGGATACACACCGATACGCGTCGCGATCCACAGTATTGTAAAGATAAAAAATATAAAATCACATAGTTTTTGGTAATTAGCGTACTTGGCCATTTTTGCCGCCTAAAATGAAAACAACAAATTATTACACAATTCACGAATGAATATTTTGTTTTTACTCCATTTTTTTTCAAAGAAGGGGATTGGGTCTGACCTCTAAGAAAATATCGGCGCAGTCGTGCACGACTAGGACTAGCGAACCGATTCTCGTCAAATTTCCGACCCAAGAGAAACACATCAGTACAAGCGTTGCTATATGATGAATAAACATTTGCCAGAAATCCTTTCGTTTAACATCGAAGAATTGCGATATACCGAGAGACCAGTAAAACGCCATTGACACCATGTAATACCACCAAACATCATTCGTCACCGGGTGGTAAGGATAATCATAATAACAATAATTTATGTCCCAGAGCCACGGTTTGTCCCAAAGGATAACGATTCCATAGATGAAAGAGTACGTGTAATATAAGCATCTCCAGCTGACATTGAAAAAATAAAAAAACATCATTACGAGACACTTGTATAATTATACTTGAATAGAACTCTCGAATGATCAAGGCTTCTTCCAACTATGGTAATAAATACTGCGGTTCAATGTTTTTATTGTGTAAAAAGTGCTAAATAACTATAAGAACGCAAAAAACTCAAGTTTCTCTCGTAACGGGATTTAGATTTTGAAAATATATTTGCGTAAGAATTATGTACAAAATGAAGCATCAGTTTTATCATACAGTCACTTTTCATGCCATAATTTTTCGTCACTTTGTTGAATTTTTGTGAAAATCCAACCACAATAGGAAATTCGAGTCCGATCCGTTCTCTAAATTATTTCCATAAATAATCTTTGAGAAGCAACTGAATCGAATTTATGCTAAAAGTTATTGCATCGTATAAGCAAATGCTTCATTTGGTAAATAATAATTACAGAAATAGATAAAAACATTTACGATTTGCAGCGACGATTAACTTAAGCTGTTGGATAACTTTCCCGAGCATTTTTCGTTCTGCATCCGCTTGTACCGGGAGTTCAGTTCCAAGGAGCGGTCCGTACAGTGATTTCTCAGATTAAAAACAGTGAAAATACTCAGCTAAGGTATTGCGGTAGTTGCAAGAAGCCTGAACTATATCAAACTTCCATAGGACTCTTAAAAAGTTTACCTTGAAATGCCACAATTTCGTTGATCATTTGAAAAAAATATTTAAAAAAACCATTTCTGGTAAACATGCATACTTTAAAATACGAAAGTACGTGCATTTCTAGAATAAGGACGAAAGAACGCGTTTTATTACATTTAAAAACTTTTACCTATTCTCACAAAATTTCGTCAACGTAGAAGGCTTGTCTTGTGAACGTCTCAGTCTTAGCCACCTTTCCACTTGACGTTCGCTCAAATCCAATTGTTTTGCTAACGACAGGACCTGAAAATCAAATGCAAAATTTCAAGAAAAAAAACGATGACATTTTGAAATATATATTATTGGACGACAAAGAAATATGGCTCTCAATTTTTAGTTTGTAATATTTGTTGTAAATTGATGCAGATTATCTGCAGATTTAACCAGCAGGCTTTTGAGTCGAAACCAAAAAAAATTATTCATTTTTTAAGCCTAAAATCCTCGTTATAGAGTAAGTAAATGAATCCTTAATCTTGCTAACCAGACTACATTCGAATGTAGAAAATTACGTAACGAGACGAGGTATGTGTCATTACAGTTTAAGCTGCTATATTAATCGAGCAGATAAGAATTTTGAAGGCAATTTGAAAAAGAGCAGATACTTTTACAGTATCAACTAGCATAGAATGTTACTGGTTTTTAATGAATATCACGAATCTCGCCGTTGCGTTTTTCTACAGAGTTTTCTTTCTTTTAACTTCAAGGTCACTATTATAAATCTACATGTAACATTTCAAGCCGCTCGGTATTCGAGATATTGGCAATGAACGATAGCACAATTTTACACTTGTTCCTATGGGGAGCAGTATAATAATTTCATATAATACGGATAATAATACGGATTTTGTTATTTCTTTTCTCAATTACAGAGGAACATATGACAAAGCTTGCGCATAAAAATCGAGAATTTCAAGTTCACAAACCTGCTAGACTTTTATGAAATGCAAACAATAAAAAAAAAAAACTATATTTGGTTTAATTTGGACGAGCAAAACGATTTACAAAATGCTGAGAAATAGTCAGAAAAAAGATTAAGCAATAAATGCAGAATTTTTTTTTCTCCACGGCAGGGTTTAAATAGTTACCTGTTTGTGTTTCATTTTTTTGCTGCAGTAAGCTTTTTCCAGAATAGCATTAGGCGCTGCTCTCTTGGTTCTCGTTGTTTTGATACCAATGGATTTACCCACAGGTGCGAACCAATACCTGTCGAAAACAATTTATACAATTATACTCGTTTTTTGAAATAAAAGCACGAATTTTGGTCTCAATATTTTAGTGCCTGGAAGCTGACCTTTCATCTTAAACAGCTACGATACAAGTCATCTCAAGAAATTCTTTTTCTTTTTATAAAAAACATTTGTAGATCAGGGGACTGACCTGTGTGAGATAAATTTACTCACACAGGGTAATTAAGCCTGCCATTTTAATCTAGCGCTTCAATTTGCTATCCATACTGGAAATGCCAAGTAAGGGTGTTGCAAATGGACGCTAACATCAGAATAAAAATTTATCTACATATTTTGTGACCTTTGGCTTTACTGATATAAAGATCTTTATTTATTTTCAGTCAAGTTTCATCTTTAAGCCTTCTGGCTGTATAAAAAAGAATTAAAAAAAAACATTGCTCAAAAGTGATTGAAAAACGATTGTTTTTTTAATATATAAATTTCAAAGTTCATATTCCTTCAGTATTCATCTAAATTCAGTTTTTCCAATATTTTTTACATTCAGTATAATTCTTACTTTAATTATTATAGTGATTTTTTCACATTGCATCTTCAGGAATTATAATGTTGGAGTTTGCATCGTTGGACTGTATCAAAATTTCTTTTTTTTTCTTTAGCAAAGCCTAAAATATATATGTCTACTGTGGCTCAATAATTGAACAATTATTTTGGCGAATCGAAAGAACTGGAATTAGAATTCATAGATTAAATTAAAAAGATTAATAAAATAACTATTTTTCGTTTTATCCGAACGATACAACTTTAAATGCCATTCAGGAATTTCGCATTCTTACAATAAAAATTAAGATTTATTATTTTATAATTCACAAAAATTTTTTTTTTTCATCTATTTTTTTAAATGGTTCCATTAATGGCTGTATATTATTACGCTGAAATTTCTTAATTGCTCATGGATGATTTAGTAATGTAGAACTTCTCATGTGATTTATATTTAGATGCAAAGAATTTATATGTAGTTCATTACATGACCCATTGATGAATAATATCTCAACATATCTAGATTCATATTTTCCCATAGCTTTGAAGGTTTACAAAAATCTTCAGTCGATTAGAATTTTTTAATCTCTTGACAAGTAGCTGCAATTTAAAATTTCTTTCACTTCTTCTGAATTTCAACCATTTAATTATCTTTACTCCAATATTAAAAAATAAAATAAACTTTAATATCCAAGAACTTTTTTGGCAGGTCAACTTCAATTAAAAATATTTGGATATAGATTAATCCACAAAAACTTCCTTCTATTTTGGACAAAACTTCCAAGATATTTTCTTTATATAAACTATACCAAATAATATAAATTTTTTATATTTTTATATAAAAAAAAATTAATAGCACACAGAAGAATAATAAAATGAAAAAACATAATTTATGCATAGAAAGAAAAGCAATTCCAGACAACGGCTAATATTAATTTTTGCATTGCAGCATAATTCTTGCCATATAAAAATTCAGAAGAATATTTATCATTTGCCGCAATGGAACATTGTTGTGTTGAGGGATCAGATCCAACAAATCAAAAAGTTATGTTGTCAAATTTGATTTATTCAGTACAAGAAGTGCCAAAAATGTATGAATGTAGTTTTTTTGAATTTTTCCAACAATTTATTAGTTGCTGAAATATTCCATCAGAACAAGTTTGAATATTTGAAAACTATGAAGCTGGCAATGCTGCAACACGACGCGATCCCTTTTTTTTTTGGCCGTAACTGAAAATTGTTATTTCTACCAATTTCGTCAAGTTTTCTATTCATAAAATGGTAAAACTGAAATGATGGAAAACAAATTAAGAAAAAAAAAAAGGTTCAAGTCTGTGGCATCAGAAATAAAAACTACAAGATGCTTTGTACATTGGAATCAATCGTGAAATGTGTTTTTTTTTCCATTACATGTTTTCAATAAGAAAGGAGGGAGAAAAATTTTGTTTAAAAAATTTTGAGTCAATACAAAAAAAAGTATCGTTTGGAACACGTGAGCCGAAATCGTTGATTCAAAGGTGCATTCAATCCCGTTTCAAAGCTAGGAAGAAACGCCGTATGCGGCAAGGTCTCTACACTGATCATCAAGCAGGTGTGTTATATTACGAGCGAAAGAAAAAAATCTGTCATTAGCATATATAACTGTGACGTTTGGTGCGCGCGTAACCTCTCTGACAACCGGATGTTAGTGACGAAGCCGGCACACGCTGATTAGAGTGGAAGAAAAAAGAAGGTTGGAGATGAAAAGAAAAAAAGATCGCGAAGGACACATACCTTTCAAGAGCATATCTCAGGACTAGGAGAAATAGTGCCATTGGCAGAGGGTATATTAAATGTTGGTAATTCGCATATTTGTTGTCCGCATTGGGTGCGATGTCGTCCCACGTCGTGTTCGGCGGTAACCAAACGTCAGGTGACCAAAACGCCGATGATATGTTCGTTAGGATCTCCATTATTATATTTGGTGATCCTCTCGGCAAGGAAACCTTAATTTCGTAAGGTTAACAAACTACGGTCTCAGGATTTTTAATTTCTTTTAGAAACCGAATAATGGAAAGAAAAATCAAAACACGAAGCAATAATTTTAATTGCTGAAACCGCCCGAAAAACACGAGCTCGCTCCTGCACACGCGTTCTTTTTATTACAAAAAAAAAACCCACACCTACTTGCACACTTCGGAAGAATTCGCGTTACAAAAAGGACAGAAATACTGCGTGATGGGTGTGTACGAGTGTGCTTCTCTGCGTGCATTGGCGCTCGCGCGACCGTTGATCTTACATATTGAAATAGAAGGCGCGGTTCCTGCGAATACAAGCTACACCGTTTTACCGCAAACTGCACGTATATCCACACGGATATCCCATATAAGTGCGCTGTATACGCACCAAAGTGGGCGTGGACAATTAGATAATCTGTTGCCCTCTGACGATCAATCAATTCACTAAACTCCAATTTTACCGCGAAAATTCAAAAAAATTTTAATTTCGATTGACGTTTGTCGAAGAAACAAAAACAAACATTCTGAGCGTTTAGTTTTGGAAATCTAACGATACAAGGCATAAGTACTCGAAATAGGAAACGTTATTTCTAAAACTCGAAACTCAATGTTAAACATTTTTTCCATTGCTTCAAAGATGATTGCCAGAGGTTCTCAATATTACAGACACATTATTTCGTGAATTCACGTTTTTTCATAATGATAAAGGATGAAATTGTATGAAAATTGGGATAATGATGGTATTGGAATTGGTAACATCAAAGGAAAACGAAAATCGTTCGGATCTTTTATAAATTCCTTTATTCCAAAAATCATCTAATTTTCCAACTTCTCATATTTTTCGAGAACCCCTAGAGTCTAAAAATTTGACACTTTTACAATTGAACCTAGAATTGAGGTGCTACTCCGATAATAATGATGACGATTTCCAAGTGACTTGATTTTTCCAATTCACTTATGAAAAAAAAAAAAACTGACGAATATTACACATAAAAAATATGAATTTCGGTCCCTATAACAGGAAATGAGAACTTTCGTCGTTTTCCAGTGATGCAAACTTTAACATCATAAAAATGCGGATACATGTCATTATGTAGAAACTACTTTTCATAAGCTAATGAGAGACTTAAAAATTAACAAATATTGATACTGTTGTAAAAAAGTGGATTCACCACATGAAAACACATTATACAATGAAAAAGTTGAAAAAGAAATCTATGGAAATAATTCATGCGTTTATTTAAATAATACAAATATTTGATCGATGCAAGGTCCTTCAATTATTCTCAGCAATCATCATAATCAGTACTTTATTTGTATTAAAAATATTTATCGTAACTTTGCCATAATGGCTATTCAGACCTTATAATTAATTCTCTTGAATCTATCCTAACAATTGTCACACACAAATAGTCTCAGTAATCACCAATCGATTCAGCACATAAACACCATTCATACATCTTAATTTAAAAAACGAAAAAAACAAAAATGAGCTTAACAGGTTGATAAAAATAGAAAAATCCTCCAGTCTCTAGTTACAAAGCCAGAAAACTATTTGTGCCCCATCACCTTGTTAAGGTGAGCGTTTAAAGTCTTGAGTTGTTGCATGGTTTCGTCGTCCACTGCCGGCATGTGGGAAAGCCGGAGTCCAGGATTGGGCAAGAGAGAAATTACGTCGCCATTTCGAAGGGGAACATTGATGTTTGCAGATCGTTCTTCGATGGAGGAAACGAGCAGAGGACTTCCCTGCATGCTGAGTACCATTTCACCTTGCCTAGGCCGTCGCATTATATTCAATGGAGTATTGGGTTTGATTTTTGGAGTGATGACGCCATAAAATGGTGCTTGATGTTTTGTTGACGGAGTTTTGTACTTTGATGCTGTTGGGCAGCGGCCACTGGTTTTTAGAAGGTTGTTTTTGTTTTCCTGGTCTGCATCTGCGCTCATTTTAGAATTTCTGGTACGAGAAGCGCTTCTGGTGGTTCGATTCGGTCGTTGAACAGTGTTACTGCCGTTGGATGAACTGCGATGTTTCCTGAGTTGGTGATTGGCCGAATTCCTTGTACTGTTCATCCTCGAAACATGAGTAGTTTTTGCTGCAGTCGTTGATTCCGTTGCATAGCCGTCATCCGAAGCCGCAGTTGCTCGTTTCGCTACTTTTTTTGGTCTACTGGGAGCTGCTTTCGAGACTGAAGATATTTCCGACGAGGCGTCCGTCGTTTCCAAAGCTATTTCATCCTCCTCACTCGTATCCAATGTCAGAAGCTCACCCAATGTCAATTTTCTTATTTCCGTTGGCAAACCCGCCAGCACGACATCGATCGAATTCGACAACATGGTTATTTGCATTGATAAATGGGCCTCAACCTTGTCAATCCTTTGCTTCGCTTGTCTCTCGAAATCCTTCACCAGAGAATCACTCTCCTCTGTAGCCTCGCGCATTGAACGCGTTTTACGCGGTTGCTTTGTTCGCACCATTTTTCTCAGATTTATTCGTACAAACAAATAATACTTTTGTACACTACGCTTTGAGACGCTTCTTTGCAGCTGAACTGTCGCAACACCAAAATTATGCACTTCCGCAGCTCACTTCGTCGAGCATAACGAATTTTTGCTTTTTGTTCTGTTAACATACGTAAAATATCCTTACAGCCAATGTTTTTTCGATCAAAAGGCGGTAAAAATTACAATCTCACGTTTAACGTATTTGCTTGCATTGGTCGGCAAAGTTTTTGAAACCGTCATTAGTGTGCGTGTGATTGAATATCGGACATGAACGAAACAGAAAAATGTGTGAGGGACGACTATGTTGAACTGTAACAAACAGTCGGTGATTCGGAAATTTCTCGTTTTTCGAGTTAAAGATGGCACTGTTTTTCAATTTATTTACGAAATTACCAAAAGAATATCCGGGTTATCTGACCGTTCATAGAAAATTTCCTTTCTTTACAACGAGTGGCGTTCATTGGTTCATTCTTTTGTACCAAATTTTCGGCCAACCGCGTACTGGTTCGCCGGCGACCAAATCGATTATTTTTTTTCTTCGAAATTCCGTTGCTAGTTGCCCGTCTCTTGCGAATCTTGTCAAAAAATTGTGTGACGTCTTCTTGGTTGTTTATAATTATCGAAGTTTCGCGATGATAGGGACTAAAGAAATAATAGCTTTGCTCCTTGTTTACGGCGTCGGCAATGCTTTTTGCGATGACATTTTTGAGCTTTTTCGTCGTGAAGATCCGTGCGTAGCGTTGTGCGAAAAATCACCACAAACTTTCGTTACCGTGAGTATCTACTTGTGTGTTTTGGAGTAAAAAGCTGTACGCCGTTTGTTTACACCGGACATCAATTGATTGTGAAGTTTTTTTATACATTGAAATTGAAGCTTTATAATTATGTTTTCTTCTGTAGAACGAGTACGAGAAATCGTGCTGTCAACGTGGATGCAGATTTTTTAATCTTGTTGACCTTCGCCAGGGTCTTGTCGCCAATAACTTGAACAGCTCCAAAGATGCTTGTGAATCATGTGAGTAATAATTGCCCTCAAACTGCTTAATGTAATTTAAATATTAACACGACATCAGTAATGAATTCTTGGAATTTCCCCAGGTCTAGAATACCTTAAGCAAAATTTGAGCCAAAATATGTTCTATCAAAAACTCTGATCTATGGATATATTTTTTGTGGATGTCGATATACATGTGGACAAAAAAGAAATTTTTAACAACTATTTAATCATTTACAGCCTCCTGCTTCAGAATTGAAATTAATATTCTTTTCTTTTTTTAGCTTGTACTGAAGCGTACTCAGTTCTCCAGGACAGATCTGCATGTACATCAGGATGTGATTTTATGGCTGCACAGAAATTTGCTGATTTATTGTCTGTGCTCTCAGTATTTTATGTTGAGGACTCGAATGTATTGTTGATGTCCTTGGACATGCCTGAAAATGATGTCATGACTGATCCTGGTTTGAGAAAAGAACTTCTCCCTGGCTGGTGGGACACGGAAGGATTTAAATTGCCTCAGACCTTCATCAAGACTGTACCCAAGGAAGCGGATGTAAGTTTTCAAGAATTCTAAGAATGTTAAGATAATTTTTTATTCGAAACATTATATTTTGCTATATTTTGCAGATTGGCTGCTTATCCATTGTTTTATGAATGGGCCAAATTTCCAAATTTTCATTAGAAAATAAACATAAATGAAATAAGATAAAAGCAATGAGATGGGATCATAAAAACCCACAAATTGCATACTAACATGAAAATCAATTTTTTCTTGTCAACTCACAAACTAATCGAAACAAACAAAAGAAAACCTTCCAATCAACTCTGAAATAAGCTGTCATGTAATACATTTCAGACAATGGGAGATTACGGGGGTTCATCAGTTTATTACGGAGAGACAAAGCAATCAGTGACGATAAATGATTCCGATTGGTTGCAATGCGCATCGCGTCATACGGGAATACCTCGTTGGCTGCTCGGTTCGGCAATAGCAGTTGGTGCGACCGCAGCAATATGGCTTCGTTTTATAGCAGACAGGGATGTAACGGAAGAATTATCTTCGACAACATCTTCATCAACATTGCCTCAGAAGTCCGGTCTGACGACTAAATTGACAATCGTTATTCCTGATGAGGTGCCGTTGCACAAAACGCCACCTCCGAAATACAGCGAAATCGCGGACGTCGACGACGTCAACTTCAAGCAATAGTCAAGCAAACATATTCTTGACTGTCTAAAATATTTTCTAAAAGGGCATTCAAATTAAAGTACCTAAAAAAAATATTATGAAAGAAGAAAAGAAAAATCACAGTGACGAAATTCATCAGTGAGATTTTGCTTCGAGTCTACTTAACTTTAACTCGTGCTTTATTTTTACTATTTTCCTCTCTTTTATTAAACTTTCTGTTAATTAAGTTTTAATGTTGAAAAAAGAAACCAAAAAGTAAAACAATTATTATGGACGCGAATGTTCGAAGAATAGAATGACAGGGAAACGTGTCGGTAAACTCTCAAGGGTTAGGACGACTGCAAAGCAAAAAAAAATCGGCATTCTTTGGAAATTTTTTTTAGCGAAATTATTGAATAAGTCATGATTTTGTGTGTGTGTCAGTTATTTATTGAACTTTCTATAACTGCGGCTGCATAGCATTTTTCAAGTTGCGAATTTTTTTCCAGAAACGTAGCTCATACAATTTTTAATTTGGAACAGAAAATCAATCTTTTTTCGATTATATATAAGAACGGCTACAGAGTACGAGAGTATTTTTAATTTTATTTTTAAATCATCAAATAACTGTTCAAAAGGAAGTCTATGCAATATGACGCAAAAATTCTATGTATTTCCAGGGTAAGAATTGTATAAGCTACGTTTCTGCCCTTCATAAAAAAAGAGTCACCGGAAAAATGCTGCGAAGCTGCCATTTTTTCCGATCAGTGTGAAAAAAAGGATTTCCAATAGTTCATTGAAAATTCAATGAAGTTAACGGAATTTCGTTATTTCGATAGAGAAAAATTCCCTCAGAATGCCGATTTTTTCTTGCTCTGGAGTGACTTAGGCTCTTAAATTTATACGTTGCCATTAATTCCAAAATCAAAAGCCATGAACGTTTTAGCCTAAAGAGCTTCACTCAGATTGGTCGAAAATCATTCGTAAATTATTTAAGTAGTTCTACTTACGCAATTGCAAAAATACGATAAGTCACTCAAGAGACAAAAACGGAATGGCTGAAACTGACGAAACGTCAAAATGCTGTGTTTTTCATTGTGGAAGCGTCATTAAGGAACAACGAAAATTTCCAAGAGAAATATATACGATTAAATAATATTTAGGGCGAAAATGATGAATTTATGTCTTCAGCTCATGATTGTGAGAGATTCGTTTGATTTTTATAAGAAACTTTGTTTGTAATCTTTAATGGGCTTGTTTGCCATGCATATATTCTGGGGAAGTCGAAAGTTTATTGGACCCTCGAAAGTGATTTAAATTCGTAGAAGTTTAAGATATGATTTTGTCCCAATGAACTGACAGATTTGTTTTGATGATAAAAAAATATGGAAAAAATCTGAAAGTTCGAAAAGACTCATTGCGATATGGCAAATTAAACAAAGAAGTTCACAACTGGATATAATATTCATACGGCTTTTTATTGCGACCATTGCGATTTCGATCGAACAATTATAATGAATATTAAATAACAATTTTTGAATATATAAATTTTCATTGCTATATTGATATTTGACTGGATAAGATACATAAAACTTTAAAGCTCCGCGTTTATGATTATTCGACAAATGATTTATTTGTAGAATTGAGCCCACTATGTTTTAGTAATTGCTAAAACTCACCAGAGTTAACGCTATCTTGAAATTGCTATTTCGTAACGATCAATGTGTAGCAACAATCAAAAAAAAAAAAAAAAAAAATCTATATTCTCGCTTGAAAACCAAAGTCGCGTGTTTTTGTTTCCCAAAAAACAAGAAAAACAATTAAACGTGAAACCTTAATATGTGGGGTGTGTATTACATAAGATTCAAAACTGTGTAGAATTTTAGACAAAATAAAAATATTCATCATCTCGTTGTGTTTTAACTTAACGATTGGTGATTATTCATTTAGACCAATTCGCAGGTGTTTTTTTTTTCTTTCAGGCACGATTGAAGTTAAAGCGTAATTACAAAACGTATTTGTATCGCAAAACTATGGCAAAAAAAGGAACAATAATTAAAGCAAAAAAAGCATTGCTCCGAGTAGATAAACAGAAGGATTTTTTCAGGTGAAACAACATCGTTCATTGAGCACGTGACGGGTTTCATAAAAATAATAATATGCATACGATAACAATTCGTGAACGATATAATGATCCGTGAAATTTACAAATGTAGTTATCTTAATGGCATAATCATAAAATAGTATTATTTTCTCTTACAATTAAAGCGCATCGCGTCTC
Source organism: Campoletis raptor (assembly GCA_948107755.1). NCBI lineage: Eukaryota > Metazoa > Arthropoda > Insecta > Hymenoptera > Ichneumonidae > Campoletis > Campoletis raptor. The sequence goes on from OX403622.1 coordinate 19,202,271, forward strand.
TGAAGAAGCGAGCAAAAACGATTTCCAACAAAATAGCATTTGTAATTTTTTTTTTTTGCATTATCCATTTCGTAAACGATGCATCGTGTCGAACTTAATCTATTCGCGTTTTCAGATAATTGTGTTTATTTACATAGTGTGTGTGGTAAAAAATGAAAATAAAAGGTGTTTTTTTCGTACTTTTTTACAACCAATAAAGTTTAGGATCGTCACGACGCATTTGAAGTTTCAAAACGTGTCTATAAATTTTAAGAGCTGGTCCTAGCAGCAAATCCAAACCGCTCAAAACGTCTGAACGTTTCATCAGCAACAGCGAATGTCCATCGATGTCCTGAACCCTGAAAACTTCTGCCTCTTTCGGAAATAGCCTCGCAAAATATTGATAAACTTGCTCGGATGTCCAATCTGATGCATCCGGTATGTTTGGATCTATTCCGTCTCTCGTTCCCGGCTCGTCGTCCATTTGCTCCGGTGACGCTCGATTCGGTGATACTTGAGGACTCAAAACTGGCGGCAATGCCGGTGGATTTGATGGTGTGTCTGGACGACTCACTGATGTATTCGAATTTTGTACAACGTTAGTCTTGTAATTCTTTTGCGTACAATCGTTGCATTGCCACTTTGAATTCGATTTTGCTGAAGGTATCCGAGGCACGTGACATGAATAATGATACGCCTCGTCGCAGGTGTAACAGGTTATCAGAGGTCCCTGTAAAAATATGTCATTTGCAAATTGTATCTTCGAACAAAAATGCATGTATTTATTTTTCAGAAAATCTACTTTGTCTCATTATTATCGAAGTTTGTGGATTTTATTTTCAAACTTTGAAAAAAAAAAAACACAATGAACGAGATTTGATATGTTTGGTGATTGAAATAGAGAAACTGAAAATGAGATTCTTACGGTGTTAAGAAACGAAGTTTTAGTGCATTTCAACTCGGCAAACTTTAACATTATTTTTTGCCAACTTCGACGTACCTGAGTCGTTCAAGTTTACGTTTTTCAAATAGGCACCAAATTAGATGAAGTTTGACAAAACTTAGGTTATTGCATTCTACTAACTTCTATTGATGCTCTAATGAAAATGACTTAAAAAATCATTTGTTTTTCAAAGATCGAAACGAAAGAATTAATTTTTTCATAAATTTTGATTCATTCAATGAAAATGTTTATCAATTCTCGAAAAAAGTTGCAACGAACAATAGTGCATTCGAGTGGCAAACGTTATAGTATCTACGAAAAAATTCTTCAATTTGATAAAAAAATTCAAAGAACCGAAAACCGCTGTTTTTTCATTTTCAATGCAGGTCTCTGAGAACCAACAGTTTGCGCTAAGGCTCAAATAATAGAAACGTAGATTTGTAATGACTTTTTCATTGACTTACAACGTCCGAAGTTTCACAGCACACTGTACAGCTCTTGCAAAGCTCGCATTGCCAACTACTTCCGGATTTTTGCAAAAGTTCGTCTGGTGGATAGATACAAGTTGGATGAGCTGTGAAAAAAAAAGTTATTTTTCATTGTTAGTAAAATATCTGGCAAAAGCATTGAATTGTGGACATTTATTGGAATTTTCTTTTACCTCTTACTGTACAATCCCGACAAGCAACCAGACTTTCGGATTTTTCTTTGGCGCAGAGACTACATTGTCTGTTAGGACCTTCTTTTGTCATGGGCTTTTTAGGCTCTTGCAACTCCTGAGATCCCTGGACTTTGTTTTGCGATACAGGTCGTCCTCGTTTTCTCTTTACCACATTGTTGTCGGATGGATCAAACACTTTCTTAGCCCTCTATAAGTAAAATATGGAATTTTGAACAATTAGAACACAGATTTAATATTTAATCAATTGTCATTTTTTTTCACATGCTCTAGACTCTGGTAATTTGATGAATATTCATTTTTTCATTCAAACAAAAATAATTCAAACAAAAAATCAGTTTGAAGCTTGGCAAATCCGCCAACATTCGTTGATTTTAGTTTTCATTTTCCAGTGATACAATCAACGGAGGAACAAAAAATTTTGCTGAAGAACAGACAAAGCTTTGATTTGGGGATTTATGGTTCATTTTTTCATCAATTCTAAATGTTATGTTTTTTATTAGACGATCCCTCGTTGCGTGAAAAATTTCTTTTAGTCTAGATAATGGAAATATGAACTTAAGACTTTAGAGTTTCTCTGGAACAGAATATTTCTCGAATGTGATAAAAAGATTTTATTATACAGCATTCTCTTCATTTTTTGATGATACACAAAATGGTGTATGATGAAATCATATTTGTTGGATATTTCTCCACACAAAGTCCATGGAAGAAGAAAAAGTTTTAAAAAGATCCCAAATTGATTATTCAGAAATACTTTAAATTAACATTCTAAAAATTGAAAACTTGTAAATAATTCAAAAAAACTCACCTTTCTGCGTGCACTACGAAAAGCAGCAACCGTAGTATTGGACGGTGTGGGAGAAGGATTGGTGGAGCTTCGACCGGCATAATCGTCATCGTCTCTATCATCGCTGTGTTGTCCATTGTCGAGGTCTCTTTGTTGTTGTTTATCCCTGTCGTCTTTACTCTCACGTCCAAAGTCTTCGAATTTAATCTCTATGTCCATGGGGTCTTCGGATCGAACGAGTAGTCTTTGTTTTCGTTCGGATTTGGATGTTTTTTTGAGGTTAGAGTGATTGGTATCTTTGGTCTGTTTGGTATCTTGATTTTTGGTTCTCGTGTCGTTGTTGGAATTAATAGAATCTTCTTCGCGTGATTCGAGATCGTCTTTCGTGACCGATTCCTCCGGTGAATCGGGTTCCTTGCCAATAATAGTAATCTCGTAACATTCCGGCTTGTTCACATTTTTATTACGAGAATTATCATTGAGGTTGTTTTCGTCGTTGACGAGTTGTCTAACAGGGCTCGAATTGCCCTGGGAAGAGCGTGGTGTATTCGAGCGTGAATCCGTAACCATAACTTCGTCCTCGTTGTCCTCGAAATCGTAGAGTTCCCGTGAAAGTTCAGGACTCTTTGATTTGATTGTTGTTAAGCTCGTCGTCGAGGTAGTTTCTTGAGGTCGAATGGATGTTGCAATAGAAATTGTTGTTGTTATTATTGGTAGTGTTGCAACGATAATCGGGGCGGTTGGGACACTGTACGACAATTTGCCCGAGTTACCATTCTCGGAACAACGATCGTTCCCAGAATTCCTCGTCGTTTCTTCCTCTCGTTCTCCAATATTATTATTGTTGTTATTATTACTTTGATGATTATTATTATTGTTGTTGTTGTTGATATTATTATTACTATGGTGATTATTATTATTTTGTTGGTGCGCCGATGCCGAGAACGTCGAGTTGTTGCTGTTACTCATCGATATTACGGAACTTGTAGTATCCGCGATGCTCGTCGCAGCGTTAGTTTCGACCACGCTCGACGAGCTCGTCGTCGTTATATCCGTCGTTGCAACTAACGAATAATTACCGTTCGACAATCTCGCAATATTACCACTCGCTACTTCTTTGCTTAGAAAATCTTCGACCATTCGTCGGGAAGTTGGATTTGAAACCCCGTCCAACAATTGCTCAACTAGCCTATAAGCCGGTACACCCTGATCCAAATAATCCGGCTCTTCGACCACCAACTCCGCAACCGCACCCGCTATCATCGACGAATTTAATTTCTCTTTTACAAAACCCTCCGGACGATTTTTGTACAATTGAAGACGTGACCACTTTGAGGCATTTCGATAACTTGTGTTACCCTTGTAATCTACTTGTATCACCTTTTCCGCCTCTATCAAACGATGCAAATCTGCGATCGTGTCACGCGCATCTACGGCAAATTTTCTAAGAAGATAATTGCATATACGATCGGCGTCCGGACGCGCTTTACGACGCCTCAGTTGATCGATCGCTTCGAGGATCTGGTCCTCGTGCAGTATTTTCGTTTCGACTCGATGTTGCTGCATTATCGCGTAGACGGAATCGACAATATGAAACCACCCTCGCTCCCCCCTCCTACTCACGTCGCTTTTGTTATTTCGTACTCTATGTTTTCGCTGTGTACGAATTTATAGCTATTATTGCTTTCAAAACGTTCTCTCGTTCTCTCGTTTTCACCTTTTTTCCACCTCGGAGTCGCAATAGACTTTTTTCCTTTTTCTGTTTCACCTTTTATTCAAGAAAGCTCGCCAAAGCCCGGGAGAAAACGCCGCATGAATGCCACACGCCGCCGCCGCCTTTTTCTCTTCAACAAAATTTACGCCAGATGGCGTTACGCGAAATTCGTATTGAATCGTCCGCTAACCACTTGGACGTTCTCAATGTTCTCATGCTGCAGTATCTGCGTTTTTCTACACGCGCTACTCATTTTCCGGAACGCATTTGTAATGCGAACAATTTCAGTTGCTCCAACTTTGGAATTTTCGTTCGAAAATCATGGAAACGACATTAATCGAAAAAAATTACCCTGATGCAATCGTTCAACGACCATATATAGATTGATCCTCTATTATTTTCTTAGATCTTTTATCATTTTAATCTCGTCAGCGAGATCTTACGTTGTAGATATGTATTTTTTCTTTGCTTTCGTTCCCTGTTCAATTGAGATGATTCGACGTGGTAGCTTAACGCCTAGGGTACGTCGAATTTTCCCTGGTGTTTGTGTGCGCTGGTCCTTCGTGCGAACACCATCCGTTGCGTCGTCCGTGTGTACTCACCGCCAAGGAGCGCACCGCTCAATTCTCTGTATATCGATATAAAATCGTGTCGATATGTAAATCACGGACGAAACTCAAAGTTCATGAATTTACTAAAAGGTTTTGAATCAAAAATCAAACTTGATTCAAAGAAATCAAAATTCATTTTATACTGAATATTATTGAAATAGTCCTATTTTTTTTTCAACATTCGCCTGTGTACACATTTTCATGTCTATTCCGACAATCTTAATGGGTTGCGTCGTCGGAGGTATAACAAACCATGTGCATGCACCCCGCGAAATGTATACATATATGTTTATATACATGCACGCAAATATATATTACAAAAACACTTTGTATCGTGTGTTTTGAAAATCGATTATATATCCGTGTTAGCCGCGGACTAATTGTACTTAGTGCGCCTTTTCCATCAATACACCCGGTCTGTGGCGACAGAAGCGTAAAGCGGCGGGAAATGTTCGATCGCGTATGCAATTAACAAATAATCCAGCAAAGTGTAGTACTTATAAAAATATGTATATACAAATAGTGAAGAAACAAGAACGAAGAAAGTGATAAATGATCGATTTTTTATTATTTCCGTTGCTGATAATAGAAGAAAATTTGTTGGTAAACGAAGAATTTCGAGAGAAGGAGAGAAACGGAGCGGAGGATAACTCGATGCGCGACGTACTGGAGGCGCGATAACACTACTCGTTGCGGCCCCGTAAGTCTCAGAGTCTCACTGGTAGCCGCCGCGCGTGAGCCGCGTTTCGTGCGTGATCGAACTTGCTGGTGCTGCTGCGCCACCCGGAGCGTTCGTTGCTTCAGCTTGACACGCGCCTCGTCTTCTCTCTCGCGCGTCATGGTGGTTCCATGCACCTCTGTATATATGTATTCGCAGTATGAAACCTGTGTGCGTCTTTCACGCCGCACTTTGCGGCTACGGGGACGCGGACAACGTCTCTCAACATCACCGACGTCTATAGTTCCGAGCCAACTAGAAAACCCCACGCATTCTATCTGTATATATCATTCGCCCTTTAACGTGATGTGTGAGACAAATTCGCGGTCCGCCTGACACCGCCAATAACGTCTGGTCTCCCTCCCCCTTTTTTCTTTTTCACCGCTACCTCGAAGACTTTCGATTATGCAAATGAAAATCGAAACAAATCGACTTCAAAGTTATTATTTGCGTTGTAATTATTTCATAAAAGTTCTTGGGTAAACATTGCGAAGCGGGTTATCCCTATATTTTTTCTACACCGTACCCTGAAGGTTCATAATTATTCAATCCTTTGCGGATAGTGAAGGCACCAACGATAAACATAAAACGAATACATGAAAAAAAGCTGGAAATTCAAGCGGTGGAAAAACTGCATTTTGTTTCATTTACATTTTATACGTGAAGTATTAGTTAAAATATCTTAATTTAGTTATCGCGATAACGAGAGCGAAAAGGACCGTTTCTCAGTCGGAGCTTGTAACTCGCTCCGAGATCGCGGCACGGATAACTCTGTCTGTCACACACGTTACGCGTAACGCTCCGCCCCTACCCATGTGACCTGCCCCCACCGCTGAACCGGGGCAAAGCCGCCGTGAGGAGGTCGCTTAGGTAAACACTGTAGCTTTTCTCGTATATACTCTTTTGTCACATTTCGGCAAATATACAGTGCAGGTTTATATTTATCCGATATTTGCGGACATAATGTATTTGTTGAACAATTCAAATTTATCCAAAATCGTCCGAAAAATACTGGCACGTTCAAAGTGATTAGAGTTTTTCTTTGATTTGGCGCGTTTCGTTTATTGTTCATTTGGTAATGACGATTTTTTGCACACCCGCACGCACATGTATGCACCCGCGTATGTCGATGAAAAATTACATATATGTATTTATGACTTCGCATACACTCAGAATAAAACGGCAGCAGTGTGTTTCCTCTTGTTTTTTTTTTTTTTTTTTCATTGTGTGCCGCTATTGCGTCACACGCGTCGAGTTACTTGCAGCAGCCGAAACGGCCAAACACAAATAATGCCGAGTGGGAGAATGAGCGTAAGATCTATCGGGTCTGCATGACAAACAAACGAAACCCTAATTTTTTTCATATTTCTACCTGTTTTTAAAAGAAGGAAAATATTTTTTTTTTTGCAATATTTGTGGATTTCTGTTACCCGACAAGTAGTTACTAAATATCGTCACTGCAGGAAACCCATTATCTGCAGCACGTAAGTTTGCATCTGTTTATATATATATTGCGAATGTATATGTATACATAAGTGCGTGTGCAACAGAAAATAAATTGGTGTTCGGCACGCGGTTAGCCAGCCGGTGTAGCGCGACGCGCATGTCGCCATCTATATCGCGCTTTTTTCTCTCATCCTTTCGCGAAAGATGCGCTTTTTTATCGTCGCAATCTATCTATTCCATTGCTCTCCCTCTTTCGTTCCCTCTCACTTTTGTTCTCCCGTTCGCCGTGTTTTTCTGTCAATACACCAAGCTATTGGGGAGAAAAAGGGGATGTATGCGTGAGGACGGGCTAAACCGCGTATATATTTTCCTAGATATAGTTAAATGTCCGCCACATGAGAGACGCGCACCTATACACATGTGGAAAATGTATTCTCGCTTAGCCGGGCGACGAGAGCCGGAACGTGCGAGAAATTATACTGCATATATATATATATATATGGGTATTGTATGTATATAGAGCGAAAAACGGGGACCGCGCGCCCAACAGAGCGACAGAGGTGTCCCGGACCGCCTGATCAGAGCGCGCGCGCTTCGCCGACGATACACACGCCGGTTAGCACTAGCGCGACACGACGTGTGTATAACGTACACGCGCGTGAGTTCGCGCGAAGAAAACGTGATCGCGAGAGAGCTCTCTCTTTATTAATATGAAAATAAAAAAGACCGCATCGCAATTTCTACGCGTTCTTTTCAACACTTTGACTCATTTCCCTCCCTCACGCCCTCCCCAGACCCTCACTGTATGTTCGTATATGCAACGCTACGCGTTTAGACAGATTTTCATCGTAATCTAATTCTAGCGCGACTGATGATTATATGTACGTGTTAATTTTTTTATAAACAAAAGTCTTCGGAGTAAAAAATAACGGGAGGAAAAACGTGGAGAGCTCTTCTCTTGAAATGTCGATAAGCAAGCAGTTCCCGTGCACAAGGCGCGCATAGAACGTATTCTTCTATGTGTGTGTGCGTATATGTGTGTCTGTATGCAGTGGGCAACGCGATTCTGATACGGCCGCAACGTTGACGCGCTTCTATCTCCGTCTCTCGCGGTCTCAGTCTCCGCGCGCGACATGTCTTATGTATATATATATTTATACACATATAAATGTTCAGGCTCATATCTCTCGCGGGCGCGATCCGCCTCTTTCGCCGCATCGAAATTGTATATTTTTTTTCTTTAATTTCGATGTTTTCCTTCTTCTACCCTACGCGCGCTACAGCTCTACATATATATATATATAAATATACACATGCATGCACGAGGACTTTGCGTCCGCGCCTAAGAAATTTTTCACTCGATTGAAGTGAGTACTCCAAATCGCGAAATAGAAAAGTGTAAAGAGTGAAAAAAAACTACGTACGAAATGTTCTATAGATGTATAGTGTCACACGGTTACATTGCGTTGTAAATATATTAATAATAATCAAAGGCGCTCAAAGCCCGGCGCGCACTTACCATAATCCATCGTATAACAAGCCCCCCCGCATCAAGGATTACTATTCTTTGTTATTTTTCTGCCAAATGTTTATTTCTATCGGTTTTTTTACACGTTTTTGAAATTGAACTAATTTGTTACGAATTTATTGGAATCAATTATGTTCAAATTCTCATTTTAAATGATTTTTCTTTCATAAAAATCTGATTTTCATTCGGATTTGTATGGTCAAGTATACTTTTCAAGGGATTCTCGGAGCGATCGCAGAGACGATCTCCCGGCGGGTGCGGCTGGGAACGGACACGCCAGCTACGCGACTGACTGACTTTCGGGCATACCGAAACGCGCGTTTTCGAGATCTTCTCCTCTCTTTCGCGCTCCACACCCGAACACCACACTGAACCCGCCGCCGTCGCCGTATTCTCTTCATGTGTGTGCGTTTGTCAACGCAAACGACGGTCACGGACACGCGCGAACCGGGCGAAATAGTTCTCGTTATTGCCGCCCCGGTGCGCTTCCCCCGGCTACCAGGCCGGTTCGAATGGCGCCACCACCGTCACTCGAAAGCATGTTCTACACTCATGTTCCCAACCAAAAACTTTATTTATTCGTATTCGGCAATTATCCAAACAAAAATGTACCCTTTGCAATTGTGAACATTACTTTTCAGTGATAAACAATCTTAAACGAAACAAATAATTAATTTGTTAACTAATTAATCATTTAAACACTTAATTCAATGCGTTTATTCCATTTCTTGGTTATATTCTTTCAAAATCGAAATGTATACCTTTTCTTCGGAATTGTAACTCCTTTGAAAATCAATAAGTGTATTTTATTCATAAACACGATGAAACAAAATGTCGTGGAAATTTACGAAACAATCTTTTTTATTTGGTATTGTTAACATTATCGAAAATCGCTCCTCGATTATTGAACAATTTTTCACCCTATTTCACTACTGTTCCACTTTTCTCCAAGGTTCGGAGAGTCTGGATATTTTGAGAAGACAAATTTGTCCTTTATTGTACTATTGTATTGTGCAAATCGTGGAAAACCTGTGCTAATAAAGCCATCAGCTGCATTCTTACTGATTTTTCAGTTAGTCAAAATTACAAAACGGAAAACAACTTCCCGTTCAGTGATTTGTGCGAAAACGACTATCCGTACGACAAAGCGGTCATCCATCCAAGTACTGGCTATGCCCCAAGTTGCTAAAGGATCATCAAAGCCACAGGTGAGCCGCACTCTCATCGTTGTCGGTTTTGTGATTTGTTCCTCATTTCACGTAATAACAAAATTTTGTTTTTCTCTCGAAATCATATTTTTATCAATTTTTCGGCCTTTTAATTATTATTAAAACATAAATGTTAAATTTTTTGGTTAAACAGTTCCTTGATTATGTTTTCGCTCTTACGCGTATCAGTAAGCAGACTGCGCAAGAATAAATAATTAAAGTCGTTCGACTTTTAACAGATTTTGGACAAAATCATATTGAAACGAAAATTTTTGTTGGGAAGGTACATATAAACATCCTCAACGCAGCAGAACAGCCACGCACACACACGTTAATGACAAATACAAATAAAGCTGTGTACATGAATCTGCACTGATACGTCAGTCGTACCCGCTGCAATAACGCGAGTAGCTTGCGCGCGCAACTTTGCATTAATGTACTAAACAGCTGATTTCGAATTTAGGCGCTTCTGAAATTGCCGCGGATCATGATCCTTCTTCGACAAGCAGTAAACGTAATAGTTGACAATGATGAGGATTTCTTTTCTCGTTCATGAAAATTTATTGATATCAAAAAATATTTTATTGCAAACGTACAAAATGGAGCCTGTAATCGATCGTGGCTTTTCAACATATACATATATAAAAATGAAAGGGGGAATCAACACAGGGCTGCGATCGATCGTTTCACATGTACTCGGACTGACACTCGTTGCTGCTTAAGTACAATAAACTCTTAATTTACAATTAATGGAATGAATGTGAATTAATATAATGAAGTTTCAATGAATTGGATAATGAATTAAAACAAAATCGTTCGTATAAAAAGGAGATCGCCGTTGTAATACCGAAAATGTGGATGGATTTAGAGAAATAACGGAGGCTGGCCTGCTCAACCACCTATCATTATGCGTAGTTCTCTTTCTCAGCTACGCTTGCTTTGCGTCGACCAAGCTTTGATATCTAAAAAATAAAACGATTTTTCAATTAAAAGACCTTCAGAGATTTCTTCATAAATGTTATCGTATACTTTATATCGCTGTATCTATGAGTCTGAAAGTTCAAAATTCATCATTTTTTCAAACAAACATCATCATATGTCAATTACACTTTAATTAAAGTTTTATACGAGCTGATATATTTTTGAAAAACAAAAGTAGTTCCTCAAAAACGAAATAATACGTATGAAAAATGGTAACAGCAAAAAAAACTCAGAAACACTTGAAAAAAAAACGAAATTCATTAGACAAAAAAAATTGTCCCATTATTTTGTTAAGTACTTAATGTTTTGATAATTTTATCATGGGATATCAATGTTCGTAACGTCTTATGGAATGTTTGTCGACTTTTCTCAACCAATTAAATGGTGTCTTTGTTTGTTCTGTAAATTATTTTTAAATGATGAAATCAATCATGAACTTCTAATTTACTTGACAATGGAAGTTGATTGCGTAAGTTTTGGTCACATAACAAAATTTAAAATCTTAAAAAAGTTCTTCACTCGATTAAATTTGAGATAAAACCGTATATTTTGTGTTGATTGAATTTTCCTGAAACTCAAACTCGGCTTGTATTTGGTAGTGTGTTAACATAAATAGTTTGTCGTTAATTTACAAAATCCATCAACGTACCAAATTCAATGGTTTCACTGCGGTTTCTAGTTTGTTGCTGTTATTGAGAGGACTCGTTGCGCCGACGATCGCGTGCCTCTCACTGGGAGATTTATGTGTGTTTATCAAACTTTTTGGCAAATATGATTGAAGCGGTTCGGACCGTCTCTGTCCTCGATTAGATTTCGGCGAAGTTGGTTTTGTTCCGAGCATTGGCGATAATCTTGGAAGTTGTGAGCTCTGTCGTGATTTCGAAGGTGTTCTCATTTTACTCGTTCTCGAACTGCAGATAAGAAATATGAAAAATTAGTTTTATCTGAAATTATGAGCTGCTGTGAAAAATATCATTTAGAAAATACTTCTATTTCTTCTGTGCTTTCATATCTTTTGGTATTATGCATTAGTGCTAATGATTTTCGGTGAAACAATCTGAAAAGTTTAAAACCACTTCCAAAACTTTTAAACAGAAGGAACGAATTTGTCAGCACGTTGATAAAATAAGCACATTTCGATTTTCGAGCAAATTGTATTTAGTAAAACATAATTGAATTGATAATTAGTTACTGGAAAAAAAAGATCCTACAATAAAAGAGACAGTTCCTTTACGTTTTGTTTTTAAATTTTGATTTTTTTCAAATTAATGTTGTAGTGTGCTCACGGAATTGCGATTTTCAAGGTGAAATTCAAATTATAATTGTTTCCGTATAAAATTGACATTGTTTCTAAATTCACAACGTTACCTCGTGGAATCTTTGTGTGAGGGATTCTGCTCGTTGGTTTGAGCCGTTTTAGAAGTAACGGGTGAAATGCTGCAGAAAAGAGTATTTTTCACTGGACTTTGTGGTATTTGAGAAGCTGAGCGACGTAAATGTTTCGATGTAACATCGTCCGGTGTCGAGGAAGCCATGGGCTTTGATTTCGGTGACTTTTTCGCTGGTATCGTAAAGTGTGGGACTCCGAAGGGTGTGCTGGTTGTCACACCGAATGTCGTTGAGGTTTCGCGACCTGGTTTTGGCGGAGTTACCGATCCAACTGCCGATGATTCTTGTTTAGCCAACGAACCTGGACATTTTAATTGTATCGGAACATTGTTTTTGTTTATCCAATGAGAGTGAATCTTAAAAAAGAAGTAAAAACCAATTATTGGTCCCTACGCTAAACAAAAATCGAAAATTTTAAATTAATTGGGTGAATTCAATGAATTTCCAAAAAGTTTTTACCAATCTACGAAGTCGACGACTGCACTGTCAAAAGATTTTAAAACGAGTTAGTGCAATAATTTTCTTTAGATGATGAATACAGTGAAACGTGAGTAACTTTGTTAAAAACGTGAGACGAAAAATCCTATGCTGGTTACAGTTTTCCAAGTTTAATCGTAAATATTTAGTCATTCCATGTTTCTATTGTTTCCAATGATTTTTGGAATTTTTTGCATTAGCAGGACCGTTTGTAAAACATCTAGAATTATTTTGTATGTAGATTTTCGATAGAAATATGTGCAGCGAATGATATCCAAAAAATGTATGAATTTGACGATTTTCAAAGTTTTATTTCATTGCTAAAAGCTCGATAACTTCACGTCATATTTTTTAAATGAAATACATGCATTTTTACTTTTATTTTACTTCATTATTATTTATTATTTTACTTTAATTATTATTTGATAATTACCTCGACGCTGCATATTTCCAAGTGGAATTATAGCTTTCATTGGACCTTTTTTGCTAGCCACATCAGAATCCATTTTCTTCCTTAATCTGTTTTTCACTTTCCCAACCATCGTGGATGAAGGCTTATCCTGTCTTGCCAATTCCGAAACTGCTGCAGGTTTCAGCGATATATCTAAATTTTTTAAATTAAATTTACCGAAAATAATGAAAACTAATGGTATCGGTTTAAGTCGTATTTCCCCATTACAAAGGAAATCCTTGTAAAGTTGAGTTCAAGTGCAAATTCGAAGACAAAAGGTCAAATGTGATCGCTGATGAACTACTAATTATTCAAGTTATCGTTCTTTTATGGCAAATACTGGCGAAACGGTCGGAGATAGAGCAAGAGTCCATAGGGCCAATGTTGTAGAGCATAGAATTTCGTACGGAAATGCTCCTGAGACTACATTTCTATGTAAACAAATTAAGAGAGTATCAAAGAGATACCCCGTCAGGAGTTTTTTGTTTGTGATTCGATGCTTGAAATAATCGTTTCTATGGATTTCTGCTTTATCATCAACTATTTCGGAAATACGAGTGATAAAAGACGCGTCTTTCAATTTCAATAATCAACATTCTCTTAGGTTGGATTCTGATTAAACGAAAATATTTTAGAGCTTTTTGACTCGAAATTCAGTCCTAAAATCGTAGTGGATTATGTATTTTAATGAAATAATGACCTTTAGAAAGTTTTCGATTGTTTAATGAAGAAACGTCGGAACTCGGATCACTGGGAAACCGTTTTCTTCCATCCTTCAAGTGCGCTTTAGTTTTGTCAGCGGACAATGGAGTGTTGGGGAGTCGTGGAATACTCGGTGTTGTGCTCGTTGGTGTTTGAGTCACCGAAATACTTCTTCTCATCGTCCGTTCGTTTGTGGTTTTATCCTATAATTCATCACATTAATTATTGAGCTCTCCATTTAAAAAAATCCTCACATCAATCGTTCAAAAAAATGCATTAAAATATGTTATTTTAATGATTACTAAAAATTGCGATAATTAGTTGAGTCATTAATTTTTGGTTACAATTATTTAAATACCGTTGTGATTTTTTCAATTCGGCCTGAAAAGTAAAATAAATGATTGATGAATTATTAGGATAGTTTGATTTCAACATAATACATTAAAAATCACCTTCGAGCTCAAATTTAAACTTCTGCGATTTGCGGATTTCGAAAATACCGAGAGAGGAGTAGATTTTCGAGGAGGAGTGGCCATGCGATTTTTAATAGGTGTAACGACACGTTTATTTTCATTGGCGATCGATTGCGCTTGAGCATCGTGATCACAATTATGAGACGAGACCAGATTGAGAGCGATACCTAAATTTTTCAACAAGTTAACCGTTTGGGGATCTTTATTTTCTCCGGTCAATAGTTTTCCCAATCCAACGAGTATTTCCACAGCCATTTTTTGATCGTCTGTTATTTGATTCTGTTGTTTTATCACTTCGATCGAATCATCATGAATTTTGTCAGACGTGTTTTCTTGATCGTTTTTCTTTTCGGTTTCCTCTGAGGAATCGTCGTATTTATCACTGACTAGTACCGACGATTTATCACTTTTGTTTATATCTTTATCAACGTTCAAATTGTTGTTCAAATTGTTATCTTCGGACAAACTCAGTTGTTTAAAACTTTCGACTGTTTCAATGTCGTTATTATCTTCTCGACTCTTCTCGACACTTTCGTCCTTGATATTTTCGGTTCCTCCAATGTTTTCGGATTTTTTTGGACTCTTTTCCAAATTGTTTCTCTCCGTTGTTAGACACGTTGCTAATAAATCGACATTACTTTCGCATTTCACGCCCAATGCTTTCTCCAGACTTTTCAGGAGCTTCGCTGCTTCTGAATTTGCTTCAGATTTCACCAGTTTCTCCAAGTCCATTAAAAGACTCGAAGCGATTATTTTGTTCTCCGGATCTCGGAAATTGGTGTCCCAATCTTGGAGCACATTTTTTTCCTCCAATTTTGACTCTGAACTCGAACCTGATTTTCCACTCTCTTCTCTACCGTCCAATTTCTCACTTTCTTGCTTACATGGCGATTTTTGCAGTTCTATTAAATCGTTAACCTGCGAATCCTCGTCCGATGGCGGCAATAAATCGAAGTTCCAATTTGGCCGACTGTTTATCAAATCATCGCTGCTTACACCTGACGAAACAAAAATTCAGAGTCAACCTTATAAAAATAAAAAAACCTACGTGGGTTTATTTTTTATTCTACGATCCGTGGATGCAAAGTAGAAATTGAGATTCAAATTCACTCACTTGTTCCTGTCTCGCTCGCTAATTCTTCGAAAGTTTTGGCCAGTGTTTTCGCTTCGCTAAATATCGACTTTTCGATCGTATCGCTATCCTGAAAAGAATACGAACAATTTACAGGAGTTGACACATGGATTTTAATATTATATATTCCAAAACCGACACGTTAAAATATGGGTTGTTCTTTGTCTTAGCAATTCTTTTCATTCGCAAGTAAACGAAAATACTGAAACGAAGTTTTTTTAGTTGCGAAAAAAAATGTATATACAAAGACAGTGCAAAAATACAAATCTTCTAAATACTTATGATTAAAATTCTTAATAGAAATCCATAAAGTTTCTTTAGTTGATTGGGCCGACAGTAAAAAACTGAATAAAATTTTGTAAAACGGAGTTAAAGTTCACATTATTCACAAAATTCAGCTCCTTTCATAACAGAGCCAAAATTTATATGCAGTGGTTGTCTCTTGAAACTGAACGATCCATTTTCCAGCGTGAAAACTAAATCTGCCAGAAAAATTTGAGTAATTTAAAAACAATTATAGATAAACACTGCATACCAATGGTTGGCTTGGTTCTGAAAATTAAAGGAATATGCATTATATGCCAATGATATAAGCTTCAACATCATGTTTCCTCTGAAGGTACAATGGAATTTTTTATTCTAGTCAGAGAATGAATAAAAATTCCTTCGAAGAGCAAGCATTGATGATTAAAACGTCTCGTAAATCAACTCACAACAAAAACAGAATCTGATGATGTACCCGATACAGATTCTCTCTGAAAGCTATCGGGGCTTCTTTCAGGCTGAGGTACAAAAACATCGACATCGATTAATTTGTCTTCAGTTTTAGTAGGAACCGATTTTCCATTCCCAATGTCTGAGCCGCTAGCAATACTGTTTGTCCATGAGGAAGTTTCGTTGGTGCTTGATCCCGAGGATTGTGTTTTCAGTTTTGAGTACTTGAGTATCAATTCATTCAAATCTTTTTCTCTGGAACTTTCATCACCGGAACTTTTAGCTGTGCCATAACTTTCGATAAAAGCACAATTGGCAGTTCGATTAGAGAACATGGAGGAGGAATTTGAAGAATTGAAGCCGGAGGATACCGGAGTAATTCTTGTGATGGAAGAAACATTTGATAAATTTGAGAAAACAGAGGCATTATTGCCGGAACTTTGGAGAAAAGCTTTGTTCATAGAGTCGTCAAAAATAATTGACGGTACAACAGAATTGGAACTAGTATCTCCATTCCCTGCAAGTTCAAGGCCATCAATAGTCGAGCGACATCTTTGTTGACGGAATTTTCTAGGAGAACGTTTGTCACCTTGTGACAAAGAACGTCTGAGATGGTTCAATTTAGGAACTTCGTCACTAACTATCGAAAAGCCAGAATCTGTTGGCGCACACCGTAGTTTCTCATTAATTTTCAAACCCAGGACAGATTTGAGGAGATTTTCGTCGACACTGCCGCTCGACTCAGTCAGACTGTCGTTCATGGCAGATTGATTAAGGATAGAGGAATCCAGCCCCGGAGATTTGACGATAAGAGACGGAATTTTAAGACGGTTTTGTATATAATCGTTTTCTCCATTCGACAAATATTTTTTTTCAGATTCTTTGATTACGACCTCGGGAACACTCAATAAAGTTTTTTTATCCTCACAAATATAATTTATTTGAAAATCTGTGATAGAATCGTCGAGGGTTTTATTCATTTTGAGAATATCAGAGTATCTTCGCTTCTTGGGAGTGAAATCGTCCTTAAAATCAGCGGTACGAGATTTCATGGGGGTGCTGTTCGACTTATGCTGATACTTGTACGTGAGCGCTTTTTCAAGCACAGTTTCGAAAGGATCGTCTTGTTTGCGCACATACTCGACAGTTTTGTGATGAGCATTGTCAAACGGATTATTATCGAGACTGTTGCGTTTCTCAGTAAACAAATCAGCTGTTTTCCCCGAACCGAAAGAATCGTCGATTTTTTGTACGGATGACGTTTGCGTCGGAGTTGGTATTAAAGGCGATGCCAATTTCGTACCGGGTATCGTTTTTCCGTCCGGACTTTTCAGATCTATGAGATCACACATTTCGAACTATTCTTTTTCACCATTCACGATTTTTACGACTCGTGACAATTTTTTTCACGATTTTTCTAACCACCGATAAATAATAATTGATGATTCTCGTAAAACCGCGTTCCCGCCGGTTGCTAAAGAAATTTCGATCTTTTTTTTGTTTCGAGTACTTGTAACGGTTACATTCCAACCAACGATCAATCCAATCCGGATTTATCACTTTTTTAAAAGTATTTAAACTCGATGATTCCAGTCACGAGCTTTATACACTTTACAGATATTTTCCTTTTTTTGCGAGGTAACTCTTTTCCCTTTACAATAAATATTCTTCCTTTCTTTTGTGCAAAATTCAGACAATGGAAGGCTACCTGCTGGCCATTTTCTCGATCTACGAGCAGGCAAGCGCGGATAAAACAAAAATTCGTTTACGACTGTATGTGTTTGTGTGCGTGTGTTTGTGTTTGTTCGGTGTTGTGTTCTTGTGTCCATATATATGCTTGTGTCAAAGTGTCTGGAAAGCTGGAGCAATAAATGGCGTGGATTTGAATTTATGGCGGCTTTCTAACTTATACAGTTTCGGTTACTTTCGAATACGACTGAATTTGCGTTGTCTCCAAATAATAATGATCGGCCTTAATTTGATTGTGGGGAGGCTAAGTCAAAGGCGAATTTTAGAAATTCATGTTTCGAAAAAATGGTTCATCACTGAATGATCTAACTGCGCCACCACAAACCACTGTACGACCACCAGGAGATTTATATTTTGAAAAGTCATGTTTATTAACTCGAGGGGGCTAACTCGAGGGTGGTTGAAATGCCGGACGAACCTTGCGCCGTCGATATTGTAGAGGTACTAGCACCACGGCGGTATAACGTATTGACGAAGCCAAAGATTAAGCACGTTATCCGTATGAAAGACGTACTATAACAGAACTGTATAAATACAGTGTACTGACAGCATCAGGATGGCCGTACATTTATTTACGTTATATACTCTGTAAAATCCCCCATGCACACATGTACTGTGAGAACACTCCGTACTATAGCTGCTATGACCAAGTGTTATAACTACACAGCAGCGGTACTTTGATAACACCGCGTACCAAAACGCTGTACCAGTATCGTACGCTTACCGTACGCACGTACCTTATTGTAGAGATTGTACCAGTACACACTATACGAAATGCTTACATCGTGCTGGTACTGTACGAACATTTCGTTTCCTGGGACTACACAAAAAATATAAATGGAAAATTTAATAAAAATAAAAACCTGTAGGAAGAAAATCAAAGTGATAAATATTAGACTATGAAATGTAAATAAAACACATCGTTGCAGCATAATTATAGCATTAACGTTTGAAAGTAATGAAAATGTTCCTTATATACATCTTCCACCCCTGCCTCTTTCGTCATCGATAACCCATTCGCGCGAACTCGGTCGGTCGAAAGCGTGGAATTTATCTCAAACCGAGTATATGCGCGACTTCGTATTTTGCAATAGTCAGTCGGGGGACTGTGCGCTTGTCAGGCACTCAGGGCACTAAGCCAGCACCAGTGCCAGTAGAAGACCGATCGTACATGTACATCGGTTGCGATAGTGCCGCATACGGGGAAGAAAGAAAGCGCGAGAGAAAGCAGAAGAGATTTTGATCGTTGCGCGGTATCCCGCGAGCGATAAAAATCTCTTTAGAGTCGTAATTAATTGAATCGTGGAAGGGTTTCGTTGCGTGGAGCGAAAGTTTAGTTTTCTAACGTGACTATCAATGGGTGTGTGGAAGTGATATGAAAGATCTTGTGAAGGATTCAGGCTTCGGACCGCCCAGGTGAGATTGTAAAAAACGTGGGGTTGTATTATTGCGGGATTATCGTGATCCGGGCCACGGAAGTTACAGCCTCCCGCGGCCTAAAGGCAATCCCTCACCCCTGTCTCCCGCCCCCCTCCCTATTCTCATTTTTTATTACTTCTCTCTCTGTTATCCCCGCCTGCGGTCTGCGTCACGTGACCCGCTCTGTTTACCAAAATGGTGTTCATCGCCGAGATCGCCGTTTTACAAACACTTCGGGATCAAATTTTCGCATCGTGGACTTTTGTCTGAGTATTTTTACTCGTGCAAAAGTCTCCGAGTTGTTGGCCAGCTTAAAGGAGACTCATATACGCGGTAAGCATCCGACCAATGTCTTTTTTTTTTTATTCGTTTTTCATCTCCTCTGACTTCTCTAATATAATGTGTGTTCGTCGACGCGTCACGGGCCGTTGCACCGACAATTTCTCGCTCTCTCACTCTTTCTCTTCCCCCTCTCCCCAAATGCCCCTGTCACCTTGTTCTCTCTCTCTCTCTTTATCGATGTCAATGAAAAACTCTATTCTCTTCCGCGTTACAACAGGTGCATGATTGTTCGTTTCACACTTGAATCTTTTCTGTCGACTATTTGTCTTCGGATATGTAAGCTCACTGTTTATTCGTAAAACATTAAATATTAATTCTCCTATCTGGATAATCGCATTCAAAAATTCTCCCTTATTTTCATTTCCTATTTTCACTCGATTTTTCATTTCTTTGATACCCAAAATTGTCGTTTATTTTTTTCATTCCTCGTGTAAAAGTGCCCATAAATATTCCGTGACAATATATTAAATATTGCATGTTTTATTTCCGATCGTATCATTGTTTTGTTATTATTGATGTTTGACAACACTTCCTGATTTCCCCTCTGTTTTACTGAAGTTTCCTTCAACCCTTAATTCTGTAATTATTTTCAACATAAAAAAAAAAATGTTGCATTTTGTTTTTTGCCTTCTTAGAGAGATACATTTGGTCAAATCCAGTTTTCTGTCATTGATATGCCAAACTTCATGCATCGCAGGTAAATTTTTTGTCATTAATTTTTTATTTCAGTAACGGCAGAATGGCAAAACGATGATCTTTAATTCATGCATTTTTTAGATTTCATCATAGATGATCTTGGAACTATAGCAGCGCAAATGGGAAAGATTCTGAAAAAGAGGTTCTAGATGCTTGACGGCTGGCTAATATAGCAGACGTGCATCAAGGCCTTACGTCTTAACGAACATGGCCACCAATCAAGTGGACTATCAGTGGTATGATTTTTTACACAATTTTTAATGTGAGGCTCTCTTAAGGATGTTTGGGACATAGATTAAAAATGCAACTGAGTTTGATTGAATTTTTACAAATTGTATAATGGTCGTGAGGCTGCTACAAAAATTTCAAGAGGTTACGTCAAGCCGTTTGAGAGTTATAATGATTGTAAGTTTCAACAAATTTATATGTAGCCGAATGGGAAAACATTTCCCAAGTTTGCTAAAATGGACAAAGCGCATTGAAAAAATGGTACTGATTTTGTGCAAATTTGCAGACGTAGAGATTTGATAAAAGAGAATCACTTTACAATAGAATATTAAATACTTGGTTAGTCATTGAAGATTAAATGAATAGAGTTGATTAAAAGTGAAGTTGGAATTCGAGTAACTGACTCAACTTCTGCAGAATAATTATAAAAACAAAAAATTTGTGATTCACTGTTGCATTTACGACGATCGCAGCCTTATTCTACCGTTGATAAAAGTACAAAAATTGCCGCAGAAACATTTTATAAAATAAAGAATGAAAATCGATGTTTGATAACGACTGCAAAGTCAACTGTCTTATGTATTATTTGTTTCACCAGAGGTATATTCCATGTCGTAGTATCAGTAAAATAACAATTCTCAACACTTTTGTCTGCGATTGTACCTCCTAAACGTCTGTAAGAAAGCAAATTTTATTTTAAATGAACATCTTTTTTTGAAAGTTAAAAACAATGATGTTTTTAATTTCTAGCATCCAATTCAGTAATGAAATCTTTTATTTTTTTTGTCATTCACCAATTAATTTATATTTGTAATTTTTTGAGAGTCAAAAGATGTTTGAAATGTTTAATACTAATAATAATAATTATTTAATAATTAATAATAATGTGTCATACAATTTTCATAATTTGATATCAAAACCATAGTTTTTGAAAGAACCATAAAAATACAATGTGAAAACCATTGAAATTGATTCAGTGTGGTTTTGAATTGGAAATCCAATACTTGGTTATCCATAATTTAATTAACGATATAGTTGTGAGTTGAAGAAACGATTTATTTATAACTTAACTGCGACAAAGACGTTTGATGTCATTATCTTCGATGAAGAACATTGTAAAGTAATTGATTCTTTTTTATATCTTAATCATGCATCAGAAAAATTTACTGCATATTTTTACGTAAGATAAAAGTTCTTTTTAGATTTTTTTTTCCTTTCATTATACAGTAATTACGATTTCAAAAAACCTTCATAATTAATATCAATAATCAACGTGAATATCTAAAGTTCTTGTTACACAAAATGGTTTAATTTCGAAGCCGTTTTAGGTGGACATTCAATCTTGTCAAATAAGTCCAGTTTCAAAATGGTTTTCCATAGAAATTTAGAAAGTTAATATCGGGTGTCAATAAATTGTTTAATTTCCATGACTGCTCAGAATCGTAATACTTTTAAATTGCAAAAAATGAATCGTTTCTATTTGTTGTTTGTTTTTTATTTCACAGGGCTTACTCGATAATGGATTCGTCCAGAGTTTCGACTTTTCTCATATCGATATTGCTGATCGTTTATGGGAGTTTTAGATCTTTAAACATGGAGCAAGAGGCAAGAGAAAGAGAAAAGGAAAAAGAACGCGCGAATCTTTTGTCCGGACTGAGTAGCGGTACAGGCATCACGGACAGTGCCAATGGCGGCAGCGTACAAACACTCGACACAATGCACGCTCTCTGTCTACCTCTTGGCGCTTCCATATCTCTTCTTATCATGTTTTTCTTCTTCGATAGTATGCAGATGTTATTCGCAATATGTACTGCAAGTAAGTACAGCAACAACCCACAAGGGTTATACATAAACAATGGAGGTAGTAGTCTCGTCGAATTATGAAACTTTGTGCAAAATTTCGAAAGAATTCATCGTCCTGTATTTGAGAAATTGGCAATGAAAAATTGCAGGGTTTTACTCACCTTGAAATCAGTGAAAAAAAAAATCACATTATACAGAATAATTCTAAGATTTTTCTACAGTTTCTTTTCTTTTTTTGTCTCAATTACGGAGGAACACATTGCGAAGTTTGTCTACAAAAATCGAAAATTTTCACCGTTTTGTTTCGGAGATATAGTAATGTAAAGTACAGTGGTACAAAGTATAAAGTATCTGAGTATTAGACACGAGAAAGGTTATTATCTCTCGAACTCTAAGCTTAAACGTGTGTAGTATATTCAACATTTTTTCCAAGAGTTTATGTTTTTACTCGTACGAGATATAACAACTAACATTATTAACTTATTCCAAAAGTTATATGAAAGTTTTCAAATATTAAACGGATAGTTAACTTTTGAACGTGGCTGTGGCGAGACTACTACGTCAACGAAGATTTTTATCGGTCGTAAACATACAATCTACAAAAAGTTCAAAATTTATATTGTTTAAAGAACTAAGTAAAAGGCTGCGTTAGTACGCTGTAAAATGACGCACTCAAAGGCTTACAACGAAACAAACGTGAAAATCAATAATGCCATTCGTTAATGATTAATGTCGAGCAATTGAGAACCGAAAACAAGGCAATAAATATTCAAGGATATTCAACTCGATGACGTAAACATTAAGATGCTACTACTAAAATTGGGAGTTTCTGTTGGCAAGAAAGAAGCATTCACTAATTCAGGATGATAAAAAAAACAGAAGTTTATATAAATGGATACAAATCTCAATTTTCAATTAGATTGAAATTTACATTCTTGGAACTTAGTACCGATACTCTTTCGAAATTTGCATGATTGAAATTCTATCGGTATTATTATTTCCAAAACATTTTTTTGTGCGATTGTACATACGCTGACGATCCTTGAATCATCAAACTCATTCTTTTTATAAAGTTTTCCATACCCTATAACGGGTCCTTAGGGTTTAATTAAATTACAAATTACAAATTAAATTACAAAATTCAAAAATGTTGCAACTTAAACAATCTGAATTAATCGTATTTTTTACTTGTTTTGTTTTACTTTCATGTTCAAAGTCATAGCAACCGTAGCATTGGCGTTTTTACTATTACCAATGTGTCAATACATAATACGACCATGCTCGGATGGGAACAAGATATCATTCGGCGTATGCGGCAGGTTCACAGGCGCTGAATTATTATCTTTTTCGCTGAGCGTTAGTATAGTATGTATATGGGTATTGACCGGACACTGGTTACTGATGGACGCAATGGGGATGGGACTGTGCGTCGCTTTTATAGCATTTGTAAGATTACCCAGCCTAAAAGTATCCACTCTCTTACTCACTGGACTACTTATATACGACGTCTTCTGGGTTTTCTTCTCTTCGTACATATTCAGCACAAATGTTATGGTCAAGGTAATATTTTTGATTTGTTGGTTAAATTTATAAGGTCATTTTTTTTCACTATTCTCATATTTTTGTCTTGATACTTACCGCGCCGACATTTTTTCTTCTCACTTGATTCAGGCCAACGTGAGTAATTTTGGGCCAATGCTGTTTTCTGCGAAACATCAAATGGGTTTTTGTTGATTTTCTATAATACTATTCAATTTTTCTGGATTCTTTCTTCGACATTTTTTGAAGAACTGTTCGTTCAACACGTTCTATGCTTAGTAATTTTGTGCATATGATCAATGCTTCCTCGAAAACGAGTACAATTCGTAACGTGTGGTCAATTTTTCAAAAAAATTCTAAATAATCGTAGAAAACGGCATATTCACTGAAAAAATTCATATGCGTTCAGATGAATCATTGTACTCATTTGACCTATCAAAAAACTGTTTGTCTGATTATCTGTGAAAGCACAATTTGTTTAAACAAGGTGTTGATAACTTTTAAGAATATTGCTAAGAATGAATAATGTCGAGGTTTCATAAATGTATTTTTCCACATTTTTGCAGCAATTTTTTATTGGATTATTATGAATAAGTTGTGAGGACTACTTAGAAACTATATTTTAGCAAAAATAACATATTTAAGAGAAAAAAACGTATTTCTAGGTCGCAACACGTCCGGCTGACAATCCCGTGGGTCTCGTCGCACGACGACTACATCTCGGCGGAGTCGCTCGGGAAGCACCAAAGCTTTCATTGCCCGGTAAACTTGTATTTCCATCGATGCATCAAGCGGGACATTTCTCGATGCTCGGCCTCGGTGATGTTGTAATGCCTGGTCTTCTCTTGTGTTTCGTATTACGTTACGATGCATACAAAAAGAGTCAATTGGTAATCGGTGGTTGCGAGGCTGGTGTACCACCCCCGAGGCATTTAAGTCGCATTAGCTACTTTCATTGCTCTCTCATCGGTTATTTCCTCGGTTTACTCACTGCCACCGTAAGCTCCGAGGTTTTTAAAGCCGCTCAACCCGCCTTACTTTATCTCGTGCCCTTTACGCTGCTACCCCTACTCACGATGGCATATCTCAAGGTAAATTTTATTCACTTCTTATGTAATTGTATCAAAAATTGACGTATGACATTGTTATTGTGTAAAAATTGGTTCGGTGACATTTTTTTTGTTTCGAGATCCAGTATTCGGTATGAACAATTATTGTCGGCCCTATATATGCGACCAAAAAATACGGACTCAAGTCCGGGAATGGAATACATTAATTTAAAAAAATTTTCGTTGTTTTTTCTTTTTCAGGGTGATTTGCGGCGAATGTGGAGCGAACCTTTCATATCTCATCCACCATCGAAGCACATGGAAGTTTGACAACCATCGTGACTGGTAAAAAGTACTATGAAAAGAGTAGTACAAAGAAAACCGTAATCACATTTGCAATAATCGTCTCACAACCTCGTTTCCTTAATTTCCGTCGATATCATATTTATGTAAGTAATTCACGTTTATTTTTATTTTTCTTTATAATCGATTATCGCGCTCTCTCCCTTCTCCCATTTCCCAACCGTCTATGAATTCGTTGGTCTCTTAACCATCGCTCTCTATCGTCGTCCAGATCGACGATGTACCAAGAAAGTGTATAACATCGTCGGACATGAACGAACAAACATTGGGTTTTTTCTAATAATTAAAAAAAAAAAAAAACAACAACACTTTAGCGTATAAATAATTTTATTTTGCACAATTGGAATAAGTTCAGAATGGAGTATCAGAATGCTGAGAATTCAAAAAAAAATTGAGCCTCAATTACAAACAATCTCGTAAAACATTATTTTTTTATGTTTGGATTTATTTTTTCACTTTATTGGATCTCATTGCAAATATGATTTCTGTAGTTTCTTTTTTATTTTCGGTTTCTACGATCGAAGAAACTCAGGTTCAAAGAAACATCCGCAAGTTTTCTGTACTCCCAACCGGTGAATAGGAAGAAAAAAATATATTTAATTTATTGTTACAAACGAAAGTAGCCAATTAAAACGTACGTAACGGACGAACGAGTTGAAAATTCAAAGCTTCGTTCGAGCATTTGTAATAGGAACGAAAAAGAAGAAAGAATTAAAAAATCATAATAGAATTAATTATAATGCGCGTGTAGGTTGTGAATTTACGTTTAACCGATTGCTTTGACACGCTAAGCGAAAGCAACCATTGTGTACATAACTATATTACCGATGTTTTTTTTTTTTTTTTTCGTGTTTTATTTTTATTTCTATTATTATTGCTATTTTGTTTATTTTATTTAAAATATTTAAGCGCGGGTCTCGCAGCTGTGATTTGCTGGTGACAGTTTTCAACGAAAATGATTAATCCTGCGAAACTTGAAAAGAAAAAAAAAAAAAAGAAAAAACCGTTCGTTGACGATAATTATACTTAGAAATTTAAGAGCCAAGAGACCTACCGGAACTTTTCGTTCAAGTTCTCACAATAACTTTCGTCACTTACTACACTCAAAAACACATTCTCGTTTCTGTGACGAGACCATTCTTAATTCCTTCACCTCGTGTTATGGACGGGGCAGCCATGTAAGAAACGAACATAAAAAGAGATTAATACTAAAAAAAAAGAACATACTTTATATTTTTTATTTGATCACAAGACTGAGCAAGATGTAGGAATGCCAATTTATTTAAGAGGACTCTCTGATAAACCAAACTCTGGTATGGTGCTCCGAGACTAACAATTTTTCAACTTAAATCTCGTTTGAAAAAGTTATTTTGAAACTTGACGAACTTTATTTTCTTAAGCATCATAAAATTTTTAACTTCCAAAAATGGCGAAGACTTCTTTAGATTTTGTTCACGTTAAAAAAAAAGGGAACACGTTTTCTAACATGAAAAAATGTTTTTAATGTAACACAAATTTACAGTTTTTGCAAGCAACCGACAATGTTTAGCATCCCAATTTTTCATTATATTGGATTAAAACATTTTCTTTTTCGACACATTGAAGAATATTCAAAGTCCAAATCTGCAAATAAAATTAGGCAAAACTGAGAAATGCAATAATTTCGATGCTTTCAAACTATTTTCAATGGGAACATACCCGCAAGTCACAAGAGAATATTTAATTGGAAATTGAAAATTACAACTTTACGATCTTTTCGGCTCAAGTCTAAAAGACACTTTTCGAAAACTGTTGGTCTGTTTTATAACATATTTCGATCTTGAAAAACAATTTTTGAGATATAAACATTATGAATTTTCATACACGTTTAAAAATGTTCGAAACCCCAATGTACCGTGTGGAATTTTTGTTTGAAACATAAACAGTCGTTATTGACATCACAGTATACTTTATTATACGAAAAATAATTCAAAAAAACTTTTCTGTCGAATATTCCAAAAAATAATTGAATTTTTTTGTAAATTCCGTTTCATCAGAGCCGCGAACAAAAAATTGCAAACCTTACGCATTTTTCAGTGTTTTAATTGAGGTTAACTTCTCAATTTGCTTCATTTGTTCTCGCAAATATTCTGAGCCAAAAAAAAATAAATGTTCATAATCATTATTCGTGCAAAAGACTAACTCACACACGAACACTCATAAAATCGATTAACAAAAATTAATGCGAAAGCGTCATAACAAACGGAGTTAGCCAACCAAGACTAATTAGTGATAATAATTTTGGAGATCCTCTTACCTGTACAACGCAATAATTTTCCAAGCATCTCTATCGATTATTAAATTCTTCCCATCCCCCGATCATTCACGGCTGTCCGACCCGTCCACGACAAAAAGCTGAATTCGTTGTCAATCTCTTCTCCCTCATCACTTGATAACACCTTATGATTTGTTTATTTTTTTTTTCGTCATTATTGGAGAACATATTTACAAATTTATTTTTCTTCAAATATCGTTTCCATTGTAAGAATGTAGATTTTAATTCTACGGTATTTGTACTGTAAAAACGAATGAAAAAAAAGTGGCTAAGCGGTAGAAGAAAAATTATTAGTGTCTCAATTTCTTCCGGTGTCGATACGTGATCGTATAAGACTAAAGTTTAATTCTCTCTATATATATATATATATTTATACGATATTTCTAAACGAATTGACAAGAAAAAATTGATCTCCCATCACATTCGGTTTTTTTTTTTTTTTTTATTGATCATATGTATCATGCATTTTTTAAGACTCGAAAACAGTTGGTCGTTTTTTTTCTATGGGAGACGTTGACAGGCATTTTTTTGCGAATTGAAATGTTTGGATTGCAACGAAAACACTTCTTTTTTTTTTTTTTTTTTTTGTAATTTTTCGAAATTTTTCAACAGTCAGAATTTGTGGTTTCTTAGGAGGGATGCAAAACAATATTCGGCCTATTTTCGTGGAATGGATGAGGCAAAAAATTGGTAGTCTAGAAAAAAAAGAAATTTCGTTGTATTCCAATGATTTAAAAAAAATCGATTTCTCGCTCTCTCTCTCTCTCTCTCCCTCTCTCTTATCTCTCATTCTACAAGGGTCAAAAGTCATGATAATCTTAATACGTACAGTGAAAATAACACAAAAACGTTTTTTTTTTCTTTTCTCGAATAGCCGAAGGAGTCAAAACTTCGTGATTTTGTGTTACACCGGGTGTTCGTATTTCACGTAACATGCATACGTTTCTCGCCTCGAATTGTCTCTCTTGTACATAGATTTTGAAGCGTGGATTATATAATTATATTATTATTTACGGAACAAAACGGGAGAAGAAATTGTAGACTTTTGTCGATTGTTCGAGAACAGAGAAAAAGAAAAAAAAGCGTTTAAAATAATTATTTTCGTTTTGTTTTCATCAATACACAGAGAAAAACGTCAACAAAAAGAATAAAACACCTGAAATGATTTGAATTTTGTGCAATAATCGACACGCAGAGTTCTCAACACCTTCCGCATTTCTTTTTATTTGTTGTTCCACGTCGAAAATTCGTGATATAATACTTTTTACCACGTGAGAGGTAAAAAATGAGACGAAAGATTATATAAAAATTGTTCCTTCCTCCAATTTTCATTTTTGCTCTTCGTCATAAATACAAGAAAAAATATCACTTGAGTTTCCTATCTCGCCCTTTCGCCCTAGCCCTCCTCCCTCTCCCGCCCAATCACTGTCGTTCTTTTTTACAAGAAGAAACAAACATAATACTGTAGACGTTATTGATGGTCGTTAAGACTTTTAAGATCTCGATTCACGGTGAAGTCCCGATTGCTCATCAGGGACGTCTTCAAATTGCCAATGTATGACGATGAAGCCGATGAAATTTCATACGTCGACTAAAATTTATTCATTGAGACCACGTGTTAATCTTGATAAACGTCAGAACGACGATAAGCGTTCTTTAAACGAGATTAAAATTAATTAACTCCCGTTGACTCGATTCCACCGTGATTCGAGAATGAAAAAAAAAATTAAAAAAAAAAAAAAACAAGAGAAAAAAACAGAAATATAACTTAAAGAGTCTATAAATTTAGAGCAAGGAAAGAACAAAAAATTAAGGAGAAAACTGACGATAGAACGAACGAACAAAATACAGGTTTAAGCAACAACAAAAATGAAAGAAAAATCATTGCAAAGGTAACTCTTAAATAGAATGTAATTATTGCTAAAACAACAAAAAAACAACAAAAAAAATGATTATCCTAAGAGCACTCCGCTTGTACTGCTGCAATTCTCAACTTGCATATGTACAGCCATGTACATTTTTTATATATAAAAATAAAAACACGTAACGCGAGTTCGCCTCGTTATACGATCCGAAAAAAAAAACAATACCATAAGACGTCAGTTTTGTGATTTTTTTTCCTCGTCGTTAATGCTCCTTCTTTCTACATTAAAAAATTGTATGACACATGTGTCACGTACGAAAATAGTTGGAAAAAAAAAACCGAGCCATTATAATTATTTTTTGATCGACGTACAAAATATGGTAATTAATGATTATCGTTAAAACATATTAATGCTTGTTATTCGTGAATAATTGTTTCGGTGTCATCATCGGAACATCCACGATTAATTATACAAAAATAATCACTTGCAATTATTCTCAATGGAATTACTTACGATGAACTTGTTTTCGCAAAATATTTATTATTCTGTCGGAAATTCAGTATAAAAAATATTTTTTTATACCAACGTTTTTCCGGTTTGATATCTCGTTCGATATCTCACGACACGAGTTCCAAAGAATTTTAGGCTACATCGACTTGTGATTGGCGTTATGTTTTTATTTTATTTTTCCTCTTCGAGTTTTGTTGTTGCGAAAATATTCTCACGCTTATTTACAGATTTATCGAGCTCAGCTTTAGTCAGCTAGCCCTTTTTTTTATTAGACAATTAATTCCAAATTGTTCACAGTGATTCAAAGCTGAACAAATTTACACAAGAAATTCTTCGATGAGAAACAATATTTTTCAGATCTTATGTGAAAATAATCGTATTTTTAATCGACACGTTTCAAGAAAATGATAATACGGTTTTGTTATCCAGTTTATTCAACGTTATCAACTCTATTTCTATGTTGTTTTTTCTTATAAACTCGATGGGAGCATTTTATCATTTATTTGATCGAATAATGCGTCATATTATTGAACGGAAATTGATGAGTTACCGTCAACTCTGAAGAATCGTTTCAAAAATAAATAAAACTTAAAGTACCAAATAAAAAAGGCAATTATTTTGGAATTCAATTGAGACTTTTTTGGTCTCTTTTAATTATAATAACGTTCATCTCATAATTCAGGTGACAAAACGTAAATGTTTCTAACATAGAAATTTGTGGCATGAAAAAGTAAAAATGATATCGAACTTTGCATCAACGAAATCCAAAGAAATTTCTTTTGTTCACAATTTTGCAAGATTTTGAAGCATCAAATCTTTTTCGAAGATTCAAATCTGACGAAAAACGAAAAGCGAAAGATGCAACTCGGTTAAATCTGCAATAAAAAAATAAAATAAAAATAATGAAAAACGTTTCCGTTGTTCGTCATACTGTAGTTTGCGCGGTGTGAGCATTGTCCAATTTTCTTTTAATTTTCTCCAATTCCGCCATGTCGGTGGAGGAAGCTTCGCACTTATAAACAACCAACGAATGATAAAAGTGTACAGCAAACGCTACAAATACAATGAGCACAGGTATGACGATGATAGTGCTCGCGGTTGCTGCCATGAACGAATAATCCCAAAATTTCACCCAACAGAGTATGGCGACCTCGACAAGGAAGAGGAAGAGACCAAGGACCGTTGAAAACGCCCACGCCAGCTCGATGAAACCACGCATTCTCTCGTGCGGTGATTCCGTCACGAGACTCGAGATCTGAAGTTTACTTATTGCCTCGACGTTCGGCAACAAGTATGTGCTTATCATAAGGGCGAATATGTGCACCGAGACGAGCACGGTCGTGCACACTGCGAACGTTACAAACAACCATTCAGGCACAGCTGTTGGTTCATTTACTTGAAGCTCAACCATGGCCACCTGAAATTTTGCAAATTTATTCATATTAGGAACAAGTTTATGCTTCTATTTACATTGATAGTTTTCATTTTATAACACTTGTAATGATAATAATAATAATAATAACAGTTTGACTATTATTCATTATTACTGTTATTATTATTTATATTATGAGTATTATATATGTTGAGTTTTTTTTATTTTACCCTAATTTGGATTTTCAGTATTTTTTAAATATTGACAAAATTACCTTCTTCATTTTATCTATGTTTAAGAAAAAAATGATGTCTGCGCAATGCTAAGAAATTGCGATTTTGATTATCCGGACGACGCAAAATCTAATCTCATTACTTTATTGTTAATTCATAACGTTTAGAATATCGAAATTCCTGGATTTAAAAAATGCGACGTTTATAATAATTTCGTTAATTTTGTACATCTTGTGTCAAGAGATTAAATCGTTGTATTAAAGACTGCTGCAAAAAACAAAATAACTTTAAAAATAGCGTTTTTGAATTATCTATTTTTTGCATTATAATGGTTGTGTTAATTATTGCAGTAACAAAAAAAATCGGAGTAGTGAACGATGTTCTATAATAAATTGCTTTGGATATTTCATTAATTACATATGACTAACAATAAAGGAATAATGTTCGGTAGCAAAATAATGACTTATAAGTTGAGCAATTGAATTTGGAATGTAGCAAAACAAAAATGACACTGAAAAAAGTTGCTAGACGCTCGCAATGGCAGACCTTACTTACATAAGTGTAAATATTCCCGAAGTTATTCCGTAATTATCATTGACGCTAATTCATCCGATCATCTACTTTTTCTTATTCTTCTTCTTTGTATTTTTCTTTATTCTTGCTACAAAGATGCTCGATCACTGTTTTAAACTATAAAATAATTCATTCAAAATTTTCTCACGTCTCTTCCAATTCTTGTCAACTTAGTCACGATAAAAATTTGTGTGTGTGTGTGTGTGTGTTTTTTGTTTTTAACTCGAAGCGTACGAAATATTTGCACGCGAGAAATAATCAACGCGATGATTCGATTGTCGCGTGATATTTTCCATTTATCCATAAGCGATCTGTGCTCTGTTGACGATCGTAACAAGCACGAGCTGCATAACGATTGTCTTGCGTTATAATCATAACGATTCTTAGCGTTCATCATACATGAGAACAGTTGCGAGTCATTCGGTTTTTACAGTCGGACTCTACATTTTCCAAGCAATTTTTTTCATGAATTATTCAAAAGATTAAGTTCAAAAAACTCAAAACATAAACTTGAAATCTATGATAGAATTTTTTATTGAATTTATTATTGATTTCGTTTTTTTCTTTAATTTGTTGCTAATAATTCATTGTTGATTTGATATTCTAAGTTTTGAATTGTTTGGTTGTGTCGTATATCTATTTGGAATAATAAAATATTGTTCCTAGAAATAAATTTGCATACTTCTATCGACGAAGGAAACATTTACTCGTGACAGTTGTATTTATAATCGACGTTTCTGTCGATTAAATAAATCTTTGTTTCAACACTCTTCAGATTTTGTAATGTTTAAACAGGTTGAAGGAGAGAATTAGCTAATTCCATTTTTATCGAGGAAAAAACCTAGCACAGTATCTTCCTCAATGTCAAATGAACGAGTCGTGCAAATTACATCAATTTTTATCCATAAGACTGCTGCGGAAAATAGCCGTACTTGGTCATATTGCGCATCCCCATAATGCGTTTTTTAATCACTCGACCTTGGCACCATACCTCGGTATTGTAATTAACGCTTTTTTGACACCTCTATTTGGTAATGACACGGATTTTTTTACTATTCCTTTCACGTAATCGAATAACTGACGAAAAAAAAATTGTAGGATAGAGGAAATTTGGTAGTTGTTTATGGTTTTTTAAATTGTTGACAGATCATATAAAAAAATGATAAGTTTTTCGCTCCCGACTAACAATAGAACAAAAATTTTCCAAATCCAAATTCTGAAAATCGTGGTCACCGCGGAACCTTTTATTATTTTATGAAATCCAAAAAAAAAACTTGTTCAGTGTTCAGTTTTGATTGGTTCGATTGATTTTTCGATTCCACCTGTTCCGTTCTCCGAATGACGATAAAATTACGAAATAAATACAAAAATGAAGATTGTTGTCCTTGAAATAAATTTAACAAACGAAATAAAAATTTTCTCGCGTATCCGAAATGCGATTTAAATCGTTTTTTCCATTGTGCAAAACATCCTTAAGTTTATAATTAGAGCTAAGTCGATTGTTTTGCAAAACCAAGTGAGTGTCGTTTTACGTTGAACGTCATTTCACTTCTCGGATAAGATTCAATCTCATCGTAATGACAACAAAATAATGATCATTTCTGATTAATCTTCGCGAATTAAGTCTCGTGCTTTTTTTGGTAGGAAATATATTTGCTATTTTTAGTGGTTTTCCTCAAGACTCATAAATAGAGATAAACAGGAGCCTTTTCCAAATTTTACTCTATAAATGTACTTCCATCAAAATGTCATAGTTCAACCCTTATAAAAGAAAGGGAAATTAGCTATTTCTTTGAATCATTGCACACAAAATAAGCGTACTCGAAACCTTATCGAAAAAACAAAAAAAAACAATATTTCTTTGAAAAATATGATCAACTCATTAATCAGCAAACAAGACGAAATTTTTCTTCAAACATCATCCTGTCTTGGTTTGAATCTTATCGAAAAAGGTAAATAAAACTATTTTTTTTTGTTTCGAATTCTAGCTCAACTAAGATTATCTATTTTTGAGAATACTTTTCAAATTTCCAAGTATTCCAAACTCACGTCGTAAAACTTGACGTCCTTCAATCATGAAACTATTTGTTTTGTTTTTTATTCAGAATTCATTCAATCTTGGGAATATTTTTCTTTCCATGAATATTTGTTTTGCGTCAAATATCACAACACATGTAACCACGCGACCTACAATTATTCGACAAGTCGTTCTTTTTTTGTCTTCAAATTCTTTTTTGTGTTTTTAAGTTTCAGCTCATTAAAGATTATCCATCTCAGATAATATTTTTCAAATTTTCAGGTATTATTCTCTCCCGTAATGTATCATGCGTCACAACATTATGACCCTCAATTTTGAACCATTTGGCGAGGCACTTATCGAACTCTGCAAAAAAAAGCTTATGCATCAAATGTCTACTTGATCGATCACTATCAAGAAAATTCCAACCAACCAAGAAGCTCCGTTACACTCGTAAGAACTGTTAACATGTTTTACTGCCATAATTACACTCTACCAACAAAATTACTTGTTAACAACAGAGAATTACTTGCCTGATAGCAAAAGTTGGAAAAACGTCTGACAGACATCTTTCTGATTTGAAGACTCAGATAGAAAAATATCAAATTGATTCAAAGACGTTTGTGCTCTCCGAGTTCCTGGCAATGTATGGCTATGGCAGTAGAAATTGATTGTAATACCGTTCAGAAACGATGGAATGGCGGTGTTGGTAGAATTTTTCTTGTTACAGACCATATTCTCGTAGAAATTAGACCCAAAGTCTTTTTTGGCAGAGTTGTCTGGATGTCTTGGACGAGGATAAGGACGAAGTTAAAACTAGGATAAAAAGTAAGGACTCACCATGGCAAAACCACTGAGCAATTCGGAAGTGGTCGCAGTGGCTTTGAGTTTGGCACGACTCATGTGAAGTCTTCGCCATGAGAGACCTTCGGGACTATCGGGGTCATCGTGCTGTTGATGGCTCGAGGAGGACACTTGATTAGTTTGTATTCCATTGCAATTGCAGCAACAATTGCAATTGGCATTGTTAGAAAAATTGCTATTCGAAAAGGGTGCGCATTGTGAACTTGGCATTGACTTTAAAATATCAAGTGCAACGAATCTGTTGTTCGGCTGACGATTTCTCGATGAAAGTATAACTTCGCTGCGACTCGAGTACAGGGTATTTCTCGTTGGTGCATAAATCGAAACGTTCGATCCATTGAATTGATTTGATTTTGGTAGATGTCCTATGGAGGTCGGCCTCATCGGTCGACTGTAATGCAGTCCTTGTCCGTAACGCCAATTTGACATTGGGAAGTCAATCTGTGTCGATTTGTTGTTATTATTGTGATGAGGATGATAATGATGATTATTTGACCTGATGAAACTTTCTTCGCCCGAATTGCTCGCCGAGCTCGTACCCGCTTTTCCGTTTCTCATCGAACTATCGATAAACACTTGTGTCGTTGTACCCCCTTTACGATCGTTCGATTGGTGATCCGTTTCACTTCCATTAATCGCCACATTCTCGTTGGACATCGTAACAAAAAATAATATTCAAAAAGATATAGTCAGTGAAAAACGAGATTATTTTTTTTACTTATCAATCTCAAGTACGAGTATGTGACATAATTTACGTCTTATCGTTTCGCGACGTGAGAGAGGAGAAATTTTCCGCTCCTCCGAGATCTATAGAGCGATATCGAGTCTTCTTTTGGTTTTTTTTGTCTTTTATAATCGGGATGGACGAATCACAACGCTATATTGTGACTTTAAAGTTTTTCTATATTTTTTTTCTTTGCATTTTTCTTATTTATCACAAATTCACTCATTTATGGTTCTCTTTCTCGTTTCAAAAGTTTTTATCAATTTTCCATTTCTGCTTTATTTCATAGTTCACTCTGAATCACTTTGATCCCATATGTATTAATATGACAATCTAAATCAAAGTCACCCACGCGCCAAGTCCTTCGTAAATCATCGAATGACGGACCCTTGATAGTTGTAATTGACGCGTCACTTAGTAAAACAGTGCGAAGTTAACTCTGTAGTCAAACAGTTCAATGTAGAATTTAAATGATTTCGAAGCACGTATAACAATCTGACGGAGTCGATGATTTAAAAAACTGCACTTTCGTCTCCGTTGTATCTTCGATAATTTATGAAAGATAATAAAAAATTATTAAAACAAAATTCGTTGTTTAATAAATCAGTTAAAATTCATCGATCGCACAATCAAACGACACTCAAAAGTGTACACGAACTTTTCTCAAATATTGCAACTTGAACCAAACTTATTAACGATATTTATGCACCAACGTAGATGACGAAAAAAAATTGAAAAAAGTTTAATTTTCCTAAAAACTCAATTTTCCTTTCACAATAAGTTTATTCGTCGGAAATGGGCAGGAAATTTAGTGGATCTTAGAAAAACACTCGTGTTCCGTCGGTCTGGTCCGCAATAATATATCAAAAAATTGAACAACATTTTTGTCGATTTTTTCTATTCGGTAAAAATTGATTTTTTATTACGTTTCCTTATGTTTCATTATTTACGAAGGGAAAACGTGTGACAGATGAGCAAGAAAATAGATCTTGGTGTATCCGAGGCAATCTCGGAACAAACTGAACAAGTCGAAACGGAAAAGCATACACACGCGCATTACCTACCTGGAGGGGAATCATAACAATAGTATTAATTGCCTCGAAGCCATATCGGCCGCATAATAACCGGCTGTAAAGCCCCACCACGTGGCCTCTTCGCGATCTCGACATATTATAGTACATCTCTGGTTATAGGTCCTCCGACACGAATTACGGATATGTATGCATAACACATATTTGTAGCTAAACAACAAAAAAAAATCTAAAACATCGTTTTTATCGAGAAAATATTGTTTTCTTGTTTTTTCTTATATTTAGAAAATGTAATTTTCTTATTTCAACTTTCGAAAAAAAAAAATATATATATATATATGAATATATCAATTATTAAGCCCTTCGACCTATTTTTTTAAGCACATTGCATATGTTTAGCCTCTCTCGCATATTACAAGCACGCTTGAATGATCACTGAATAACTTTGGAGAACATTGACCCTGAAAAGACGGCAATAACACATCGCGCATTTATTCTTGCGTAATAGTAACACGCACCGTATTAGAATATAAACAACAATAATAAACGTGGTAATAAAACTCGCTATTAATACCATTCATTAATATTTTTAAACGCATTTCAGTTTCATGTCACTTTTATCATCTGCCAGTTAGTTCATGATTCTTTCTGTTGTTTGACTCTTTTGGTCTGTGATTTTTTGTCGATCAAACTCTCTGTGGAGTCATAGCGTTCTCTTAAAGTTATAAATTCGAGTCGTATTAGTATTCTTAACTAAATAATAATAATAGTCGAATAAATGTGCATTTCGTTTTCAAGATTTTGTCGAATTAGCACATTTTCCTTATTACAAAAATCAATTTTTCTTATTATCACTCCTGTAAAAACTTCACGACACTTTGCTGTATATCGCGTGATTATATGACTAGCACTTTTTTTTCGCATTTTAAGATATGCACTTATGATTGGTTTCGTGGAAGCGTGGGTGTTCAGTAGATAGAAGAAAATCATCAAGGGGATTCCGGAATTTCCTCTCACTAGAAACGGAACAGGTTTTCATTCAGACAGTGAAACATGACGTGACGTAAGCATCTATCAGAGTTATGCATATTCTTAACATGAACAATTCGAAAAACATATACAGTGACGTACTAAACAAATTAAACTAAATATGACGTTTTTTACGCCTTTTTTTTTTACATGAAGAGAAATAAAAATTAAAAGTTACCTTTAGGGAATAGCAAAGGGAGACAACTTTACTTTTTATACAAAAAAATTTTTTTTGCTTTCATGAATTTTTTTTTCATTATTTCGTATTTTAGCAAAAAATGTTGTTTTATTATCGTTACAATTTACAAAATTGATTACGTTTATACAGTTTGGTTTATGAAGTTTCGCATTAAATCAAGAATTTGCTCCTATTTTTATAAGAACTAACAGTCTGCAAAGTAAAACATTCTCAAACTTCAAGTTTGTCCTCATTTAATATTCTTTAGCGGTTATTTTCTACTTTTCATTCTCTCTCTCCGCGAATGCTTCGATATTTGACTCCTTCGAAAACTTGCCAAATCTAAGAGAATTCGAAAAATCTCTTTGTAGGAAAATTTCTCAGTTTCGAAACGATTTTCATTGCATAAAAAATAATCGATAAGCCACACTTTTGATGATATCGTCAAAAATCATCGATTTCCCCATGTTTTGTACCTCACTGTATAATACATCTGACTCTTATATATATCTATAGTCACAATGTTTTCACTATTTGATCACCGGATCATCATAAATATGATATCATATTCAACAACTATCATATTCGATATCTCGTGTTTTATATTTTTTCAGTCTCAGGGAACACACACTTTAGGAACATGGGCACTAAGAGCCTTATTATTATTTGATATTTTTATACAAATATCATATTAACAAACGTACACACGTGAATTATTATCACATAACATCAATTTAAGGCAGGATTATAGTTTATAAGATGAACAAAATTGTTTTTGGCCATTTTTTTCCAAGTGAAAAAAATGATCGATCTTTTTGAACCTTTGCACACATTCTATTACATATTTCAACAATGGATTTAAAAAATTCTATCGAAATGTAATAGAGAAATGATGTGCTTAAAGCTGCAGAAAAAACCGTCTTGCTGAGACTCGTAGCTTCAAGTACATCAATTTTTTCTTATATTTTGATGAGATTTCTTTTATGTTGCGTTGAAATGTGTAATAAAACGTGTCCAAAGAGTGCAGGTAGATTGATTTCTTTTTCCACTTGAAAATAATGGTTCTTCTACCTAAACCTTCTAAACTGAACCGCTGCTTTGGGACGTAAAAATATTATAAAAATAGACTTTTCAATTTTCAGAAATTGAAGCAATAATCTATAGCTTCGTTCGAGTTTTATTTGTTTGTTCATTTTGTGTAAGTAACAAAAAATACATCGAGATAAAGTGCAGCCTGAATTCTACAGTTTTTTCAGTAGGGATTTTTATATCGGAAAAAGACTGCCCCATATATTTTTTTGACTTGCTGATTTTCGTGCACAGATTTAATGCCGAGTATAATTTGAATATTACATATATCTGTTTATATCTTTTTTTCCTCATCGCTAAAAGGCTATTGGATTTCCTATGAAAGAAATAAGTTTCAAAGTAGCTCCGGGTTTTCCTGGTTTTTCCTAGTACATTTAACGTCGTTAAGATTCACAGCATGCATTTGTAGCAATAATTCCTTCCGCGAAGTATCACCGTTCAACGTGGCAAGATAAATACGAAAACTGCTCAGCTTGCACCCTCTGTATTTCAGTATGTATTACAAACTGAGGTAATTTCTATTACGCATCCTAACATTATCCTGTTCAAATCACGTGCCACGTGCATGCAATGATGTGCAGGTTTTCGATGCAAAAAAAAGAAGAAAAACTTCTTTTTTTCTCGTTAATCTCTAATCCTTTTATTCGTCAAGTGTGAATTCGAAAATGTGAAAAATATAGAAAACGAAACTTAACGTCAGTCTTGTTGGCGTGAATAGAAATACTGCGAAATAAATAAATAAAATCAACAAATTTATCTATAGTAGTTTCGTCATAACAGTTTTGTACAGATTTTTTTATTTTTTATTTTTTTTATGCCACAGTGGCTTGGGTACTACCTCGAAAGGAATTCGTCTCTGAAAAGCGGTTTAAAAATCCTTATTGAACATTTTTGAGAAACACAAAAACATGTCGAGGGTCATTTTCATGTTATTTATTTAGAATTCTTGCTACGATATTTCGCAAGTCACGGCTAGCTCGTCTTCAATGAACCGTTTTAATTACCATATTCATAACCACAAACGTTCGAAGGACATACGCATATTCGTCAATAAAACTCATCGCATTTATTAGTAACTGCAATAACGATTTCCTTACTTCATTTTTTTTCTCTGATTATTGTCCAGTTTAAATTTATGTCAATCGACTATTCTTCGGGTCTGACAATATGAGAGACAAGAGCTTATCTTTGGAGGTTAACTGACTCAAGACTTCGCGTGGCAAGGCCTAAATCGGAGATTATTATCGATCACATTATCGATTGATCCTTAAGGCCGTATTGTTGTCTAGAATTCTGGGTTCCGTGAACATTTTCAGGGCAGAATAAGTGTTGAGGTGTTTGAGTTTTTTTCATGATATTTTGTACACATATTTATCGATCCTTGAGAACACGTACAAATTTTTTCGAGGGAAAGAAACAAATGATGATCAGTGTCATAGAGACTTTTTTTTTCTAAAATATGCTTTTTACGTTGACAATCACGATTTCTCGATAAATAGTTGACCAATTGAGTTGAAATTTCGTCACAGTCATCTTCGTTAGACTGTGCTTCAGCAATGGTGACAGAATTGAGTCGAAATAATTGTTATGGTTCGTTTTACGAACCGTAGAATTATTATGTATTTTTAAACAAACAATTAATACGTGTACAAAATTTCAAAAAATTAAAACTGAGAATTTTTATTTGATACTATCCGGAAAATCATCTCTGAAAATGGCATTCTGACAACAATATGGCTTTCAGGTGTAACAAAATAAATGTTATTTCAATTTTCGATTTTCAGTGCATTCGACACGATGTTTAACGTTATTGACAGCACCAACAAAAACGATTCGTAATACAAAGTTGTTATTGTAGTCTCTTGAGGCATTGAAAAAAAATTTTAATAATAACTTTCGGAAATTTTTAAGTTAGGTATGAAAAACGGAAACTTCCACTCTTTACTTGTTAATTAAAAAATGGTTAAACAAATATGACTGAAACGGACGTCTAACAGAGTATAAAGAAAGCAATAGTAGCCTAAAAATTCCTGCCGTATGTATTTTTTTTTAATTCAAAAGCAATGATCTTTTATATTTTGCCAAGTTTCAATTTTTTAGTGATTACTGTTAACGAATGAAATGATAATTATTTTTTTTTAATGCAAGTAACCATTGGCTTAGTCAACAGGCTTTGAACGAACAATTATTCTTATCGCCCACGAGCACAAGCACGTGTAAATTAATTTTTTTCTGCACGATTTTTTTCGAAACTCGATTATAAGGCAATATTCCAAGTACTGACACGAAGCACTTAGGGAATCACTGTATATAACGTAGATCCATATCTTTCGAAACAAACAAAAAATGTGATGTTCTCAACAGAGAGAGAGAGAGAGAGAGAGAGAGAGAGAGAGAGAGAGAGAGAGAGAGAGAGAGAGAGAGAGAGAGAGAGAGCGAGAGAGAGAGAGAGCGAAGGAATAAAAGATAAAAAAACAATAATAGACAGGTGGTTTGAATCATCCACTGAAAACACAAGATTGTGACGGTAACTTAAACGCGGTTGGTATCATAAGCTCAATGCAGGCATTAAACTGAAGACATCGTACATTGACAGAAAATACGTCGGAGGATATAACTCTTTTGTGACGATGAAGCGAACCGTGACTCGACTTGAACATTTGAGACGATCTTCGGTGGTATACGTGAAAGAGACTTTTTTTTTATTCTTGCCTAGCACAAATCATGAATCTTATGCAATCGCGATTAATGTCTTTGTCAACCACACGAAATCCCTACACGCGACAGCGAGTATTGCCGGTTCTCTTTCCTTTATTTTTTAGTTCATTCTTTTTCTAACCAAGTAAACAATTTGTAAACGAGTGCCACCGTCAGTTGTTTCGTAAACTTTTGATTGCCTTTTATCGTATTGGAAATCGATATCGATTAAAGGGGCCTGCTACTCGATTTGCTGTACAATTTTCACTCTTATTAAAAATGGAACAGTGTACAACCGATAAAACGAGCATATAGCAGCGAGTATTCGACAAAAATTTCACTGACCAAAGAAACGATTGGAAATAATAATAATATTTTTTTAAATATGGCTTTCGAGGAGGGAACTTTCAAGGAAAGGATCCCACTTTCGAGGGAATTTGAAAAAATACTCTTCACAGACGGCAATTTGAACCTTCACTGGTGTACCGTGTTTTTGAATAGTCTGGTCACTGCTAATAATTATCTTTACGGCGAATCTTAATTTTGAATTTTCGATCTTAATATTACCTGGAAAACGGTTTAATTAATATATTCTTCACCGACAAACGATTCCGCGTCGATTAGACCCGTGGTGAACCTTGCTAGCATGAAAATTGATATTTTTAGTGCTAACTTTATAGCGAATTTTAAGGGCGATTAGCAGTGGTTGCACTTGTCGAAAACACGGACGGAACACCGCTGAACGATTAAATTGCGCCACGGTCCGACCTCCACGAGATTTATGTTTAAAAAAATCAAATTATTTGACTCAAGGGAGGTCCCGCAAACTGAACTGTTCTGTTTCATGACTGCCGATTGAGCGCGCCTCCTCCCCCTTCTCTTCATGTTTTCCCGCCATTTTTTTCCTACAGCTGATCGAAGGAACATCCTTCCAATTGGCGGATTATGATCTTTGTAGTGGTGACCGGATAATTACGTGCAGTAACTGGCATAATTAGGTAACTATTCTCGCTGTATGTGTCCGCTTGTGATAAACGTTTACTCGGTAAATCATGTGTCACGTAACATATGTATCATTCGAATATTAAAAAAGAGATCCATATATACAGCGATTTTTATACTTTTCATTCCCAAACCGTAATAATATAAAATTCTCCATTATTTCTTCGCAATTAACTAATAAGAATTTCGGTCAATGTTCCATTTCGAGTCAACTTATGTTAGAAACAATTTTACACCTTAGCCTGAAATGTGCATTTACATTTTTTCGACGATTTTCAAATCTGGACCCTATAAATTTATTGAAATTAAAAACTTCCGCATTTTGACAGAAATTTTGGCAATTATACCGTTTCGTAACGTTTGCATATGTGCGCGTCGTAACGTGCACGTGTGTGCATGTGGTGCAACAAAGCGTGAAAAAAAAAAACGAAAAATCGAACCAAGCCAGGAGTTGGCGTGTTTGTTTCAACTGTGATCAGCTGTTTTTTGTAAATGTGCTCGTTTTATGCGATGCCAGCGCTGCGGCGAAATAATCGGTAGAGGAACAGAATTCAAAATTGGTAAGAAAAACTGTCCGACCTACATCGTATTTTGCATTATTGATGACGAAAACATCAATTGTTTTTTCGGTTTCGCGCGCGATGTAAACTGTTTCGTGATTTCTTGACTATTATTCATCTTCTGTATTAAGGAGTCGTGAATTAGGTCGGTCTTTTAACCGAATATTTATCAAATATACATTTGTAAGCAAATTGAAATACGACAATGGCATATGGTGATAAGCACCGAACTTTCGTCCAAATGGTAATGCAAGCTGGTATTATGCCCGAATCTAAGATTGAACATGTTGCAGCCCAAATATTCGGTAAGAATAATGACAGCGACCAATATTTTAAAACCGCCGTTTTTTTTTCTTTAAATGAATTATTTTTTTCTGATTAATATAATAACGAGTGAGAATTATTCGTGAATTATTTCCAGACCGCGATCCGGTTTCGTACCATGTTGCCTTTATCAATTTGCATCTCGATACTATTGGCTTCATGATCGTATCTTGTCTCAGCGAAATAACTGGGGAAAGATATTACATGCTCACCTCAACAACACTGGAAACTACCACCATACCGCAAACACAATTCACCAAAGCACAATTAGAAATGTTGAGATATATTTTTGCAGGAATTATTGAATCAACGGAGGGCTACATTTCCATTAACTCTTGCCTCAATTTATGCGGCATGTTGGATCATCACATCAGCCTTGCCAATGCGCAAGCCTTCTTGGATGATGTTGTGGCTTCCAAGTGGTTGGATTCTAAAGTTAGTATACATATTAGCCCCGTAGAATTAAATTTTTCCATATCTGTTAAGCGATCTTGTCAGTTAAGCAGGCTTAAAAAATGACAATTTTCATAATTTTTTAATTCAATTCATGGAACCCAATGAGCAGTCTAATTTTTATTTATTTATTCAAATGCATCTTATACTACATAAAGCAGTTTTTAAGTGTTTGACTTCATTTTTTGGGTAACATTTTTGCATACTTTGAATTGATGCCTCAAACAAAAAGTACCCGATGACTGATGCTCGTACTTCTCTAAAAATGGTCTGAAATGGAAAATCCAAAATATCAGCATAAAAAACTCTAGGGGGCCATGAAGGATTGTTCTTTTTCTACAAAATTTAACAACACAGCAGCTGTTTTAAAATAGAACATCAAATTCTGCTTTGTTGCGAAATTTGGTAAAAAAACTCCTCTCTAGAAACCTTTAAAGAATATTTTGAAGAATGGTGGGCTAAATTTGGAGATGATAGCTTGGAAACTGTTAGTTGAAGATAGTCCAATGAGCGAACTTTTAGAAATGAGTGACAATTTTACAATCTGGATTTTTTTTTGTGCTTTATCATTTCAAAGTTGCAGCTAATTGTTGAACCTGTAGAAAAATATCTATGAAAAAAATCTTCAAGTTCTAGAATAATGTTGAAAAGTTTTTGAGAATTATACAAATTTGTAAATTTGCAAAGAATTGAGACTTCAACTCATTATGTGAAATTTGCAACGTTTTTCT
Source organism: Campoletis raptor (assembly GCA_948107755.1). Classification (NCBI taxonomy): domain Eukaryota; kingdom Metazoa; phylum Arthropoda; class Insecta; order Hymenoptera; family Ichneumonidae; genus Campoletis; species Campoletis raptor. The sequence goes on from OX403622.1 coordinate 19,246,960, forward strand.
CTCCCAAGAGTAATCATAGTTTTAATTTGAATTTCCAGTTTACATGAATATTGAAATTCAATTCTGTTGTAATTACTAATTGTAAAAGTTGTGGAAAACATTTGTTGTCAATAGGTTTTTTTATGTTTATGAAATATCCAAACTTCAATGACAATGACCTTTCTCTGTGAAAGGCAATTTCAGATTTCCTCTTTAGAGATGAACACCCATTTGAAGGGACAAAAGCGTTTAAAAAGTCGCGGTGAAAATAGTTGTTCGGCTGAAGAGTCGAGAGTTTTTATTCAATTCTGTTTATGAAATCATCATGAAGGAAAGAAGATGGTTTGATTAATTTCTACGATTTTTTCATTTCGAAGGATAACAATTACTACATTGGTCCGAGAAGTATAATGGAATTGATGTCATACTTCAAGGCGACTCATGAAAAAGGTTTCAACGTTTGTTCTCTGTGCAAACAGACGGTTTTTCACGTAAGGAAGATGAAATACATTAAAATAAAATTTTGAATGTTGCCCAGCGATTCAAATGTCCTAAATCCAAGAAGTTGATTCTACAAAATGTTTACTCAGTCCAGAATTTTTAAGTTTGCCATCATCAATTCAAGAATATCTCGAATAATTCACGACAATAGTAATTTAAGCATTCCGCAAAGTGGACGTCCGATTCGAATCTCATGGAAAATTTCCAATTTCAAATATTTCTTTCGAAGAAATTCTTTCAAAAAATAATGTATTTTGTAAATTCATAGGAAGAATAGATTTGGTTGAAACGGCTCGAAAATAAATTTCGATTAATATCAAATGTTTTCCGAATAACAGCAAGTATTTGGATTATGAAAAATTTCAAAAAATTCAACCAGTCGTTGTTTTTAGGGACGTCGATGTGAGCAATGCGATACGATATCGCATCTCTATTGTCTCGCAAGGTACGCGAAAGTACGAAAGCCTTTAAAATGCTCAAATTGCCAAATTGAACTTCCCACGGACGATCTACCAGGTAAACTTAATTCATTAGCAAAAAAAATGTTTTTCAACTTGGCACGAGCCTTCAGAGCTGGAAATCATATTGAACGCTTGCCTGACTGCATGTCTCTCTTACATTTTATAAATAATTTCGTCTTCAATGTGTAGTGAAAATAAAAAAAGATTTAACCATTTTTTAAATCAAAACATTTTCCATAAACTGTAATACCGTAATTTCACCTTCAGACGTACCAGATATGAGGACGAATTTGAAGGACAATACTCAGTCGGATACGCAGTCGAGCCAGACACAAGCAAAGCGTTCAAAAAAAACCAGACACGAGCGTTAAAACATCAAAACAGCTTGGGTAACGAAATTGATCCTTTATTTAGTATTATTGTTACAAAAAAATAACCGTCTTAAATTATCTATCCGTTCTTGCTATCGTCAAACCTTTGTCGCAAATATTTGAGCCCCGCCGAAATGTTGTCAACGTTCAAATTGCCAGAAAAATTGGCTTCACAGGAATTTTCCCTCCGATTTTTCGGATCCTGAAGCGGTTGTGTTGGTTGGGTTGTATAATCAAACATTGTGGGAAATTGTACGGTCGCTGGTAGTGGAATATCCGAGAGAGTATTGATGTGATTATTGTCTATGAGCCTGGGCCCACAGTTTTCTACCGGAAGGGTTGGATTAACTGAAATCGAAGGCGGTGGTACCGGACCAATGATAATCGAATCATCGCTGTCCGAAAAGTCCTCCTCATCGTGAACGACATGAGTATCGATAGTTCGGGCAGTCGTCGTGGAGGGCGTTATTGGTAGTGGAGGAACGACCGTAGGTGGAGGAATAGAAAAATTGATGATCGCTGGCGGCGGAACTAATCGGTCGAACGACACCGGAATTCCAGGTGTTGCAGGCATTGGTTGAGGTACAAAACTATTGATGAACGTAGCTGGCATCCCGGATGGAGGCATTGGTCCGATAACATCTTCATCGCTATCGTCCTCATCGATTGTCGCGGCTTCGATATTGTTTGCGAGACTTTTTTCAAGGATCGACGCATTTTGCTTAGTTTGTTTGACTTTCTCATCTTCCTGATCTTCTTTTTTGATTTCTCGATCCTGATACGAAGGACCTTGAGTCTCCCAAACATCCGTAGGTTCAGGGCCCGCAAAATTGATCCTCACGGGATCTTTGGCATCTTCCTCGTTCCTCGTCGCTATCCTCGTATCGTTGGAACTCTCGAGATAATTACCACGTCGAAAATTCTCGTAAACAGGTGCGAATTCACCCAGACGATCTTTTCGACGTTTGTACACCCATTCTTCCTGCGACATCTCTTGCCACTTAGGCCTTTTTCCAAGAAGTTCTCCAAACGCTTTTATTTTGTCCTCTACAACGACGAGACTATTATCCACATGACTCTCTTGTGACTTGACTCGGTTCGCAGCTGCCTCCAATGCTTCGGGACTGGTTTCTTCCTCCTGTGTATCAGTGGAATGTCTCGCTTTCACCTGAGCCATCAATGCTTCCTCTTCTTGCTCTGTCAGTTCTGCAGACAGGCCCGATCTCACTCGTTTTCTTATCATTGCAGATTTCAACCTGTTGAATTCCATTTTGATCTTCAAGTCACGAGTCTCCTGAGATTCTTTCTGTTTCTGCTCAGTCTCTTTTCTCAATTTTGCTAAATTTGCCTGCTGCTTGGCTCGCTCTTCCTCGTTCTGAGAGAATGCATAGTAACCAACACCGTGAGCTCTTGCCTCGTCAAACAATACATCCTGATAATGAATATCTGTTTTGTCCGCTATCCTGGCCATTTGCTCTTCCCATTTTTTTCTCATAATCTCAATCTCCGGCTCTTTTTCAACGACTGGGATCACAGGCGCCGATGGTTTATCCCCCGTTCTAACTTCTTCTTGCCGCGGTTCCTTTGTTATTTCGCGTTTCACCAAATCATCTTTCTCTCGCATCTTCGGCAGATCTCTTCTCAAGCATTTTCTCGTTCGTCCGAAACAATCTTGATACTCGACCCAATCATCCTCGGGATCTGAATTTGCATCCTCGTAATCTTCCTCTTGATAAATCTCGTCTTCTGATCCATCTCCTTTGTTGGTGAAGTCCACCAAATAATTGTGACCTTCATCGCCTTTACTTTTCTTCAGTTTGTCGTACAACATTGTCTTTGCTTCGAGCATAATTCTCGATTTTTTCAGCGTAGCCACGTCTTCAATTTCCGTGTAATCACCTTCTTTTTTCGAATTGTTCTGTCTTACTTTTTTAGTCTTCGTTTTTGACTTCAATTTTGAAATTTTTGGCTGGCCTTCTTCTTTGGATTTTGCATTTTTTATTTCTGCCTGTTTTCTCAGTAGTTCGGCTTTCAGGCCAACCAGTGACGAAAAATTCACGTTTATCTTTTTCGTTGTGTTCATTCTGGAAGAAAATCTTGTCCCCTCGAAAGTAACGTTCAAGTCCAAGAAGTGAGGTTATGTTGCTGGAAAATTATTGCGCTTTTAATCTCGCGAACGACAAAATGCTAAGACAAAGTGTTCGGTTTTTATTTGTGTTCCCCGTTTTTTGTTTCGTAACTCAAAGTAATAATGATTTTTTCGATTTTGTTAATATTTTACAGAATATAACGACCACTGCGCGACGTTTGTTAATCGAGCGATAATTTCAGGTTGGAATTCCACTTCGAACAGCTGATCCGTGTTTGCACACCGTGCTTTATATATATAGTCATAATTCTCGATTTAAGCGCTTTGTAAACCGTGATAATTAATTCTTTAATTTGTAATCCGATTCATTAAGAATTGTTGCGTTTTATTTTAACATATAATGTGTGCGTGATAAAATGGTTTTAATAAAGATAAAGCTCTATTTTGATACTCATATCATTAAAAAATAAGTTTTCTTACTATTTGACAAGGTTTTCTCTACTCATATGCAAGGAATTCTATGCTATTTGGAAGAAACATCATGAATACTATCAATTTCTTATGAAAAATATCATGTTTTTTTCAGCAACACAGCATAATTATTTTTAAGATAATTTTTCTAGTTTCTCGAATTTTGATTTATCACTGCATGAGAATGCTTAAACTTTTTATTGATCCTTTGAGCTGTAGTGGGACCTACTACGTGCCACCTACTTTTTTTAAATTATTAAACTACTGTTAAAACAACTAAAACCGGGTTTTTGGATTGTACTTGGTTCCTGGGATCTTCGTAAAACTATAAAAAATATGAACAGTTATTCTTTGTTAATTATAGTGCGCAAATTATCGTATCGGTACCTCCTGTTTTTAATGTTGCTACGGAATTCTCGGAATTTTTTGTATTCATAGGACCGTTTATATAAAACATGTAGAATTATTTTAGAAGTGAGTTTTTAAATAGGAATGTGTGCGGCAGGTCATCTCCATGAAGTGTCGAATGAATTAGACGATTTTTAAAGTTATATATCTTTGATAAAAGCTCGGTAAGTTGACGTGATATTTTGCCAGTAAAATGACTTATATTTTCACTTTATCGTGTAAAAAATCTGTTATCCGTAAATTGTTTGAGTTAAGGTATTTTTTTTCATCTCAAAAAAATAACAACGTGAAACTTTTATTTTCCATAATAAATCAACTGAACGACTGATGCATCGCCACCAGCCCAAGATTCAGTATTTTAGGAAAAAATTTTCCGAGTTCAGGTAAAACACAAACACGTAAACATTCTTTTGATGACGAGGTTTTCTCGTACATCTCAATGACACAGATTTATTATCGAAGCAAAGTAAAATCAAAAAATGAACTATGTTCACAATTCCTCTTTTTTTTCGTTTCTAGAAAGTCCCAGCTTTAGCTCCCTCCTAGTCCAGCGCTTATCGTGACGTTTTATTTCGTTAAATATACTGTATTATAAATAATTATTTACATTTCAACCGCCTAAGGGTATTTTATCTCTTCATAAAACTTCGAGATCACAGTGACGTATCTCCGGATGATTTTTCTTAAGTTTCAACTCGATCCTGTCAATTTCACCGCCCATCATGTCAACGATATTTTCTCCGTGTTTTAGCAAAAACGACTCGAGTTCGTCGATGTTCTTCATATTTTTCACTTCCTGTAATTGAGGTTTACCAAACGATTAATTAATCGCATATTCGTAAGAAGTATTATTGCGAAAAATCGTATTGGCTTTAAATATCAATATTCAAAATTTGCAAAAATATATATATATACAGAAGTTAATTTACTGAAAATAAAAAGACGTACCTCTATCATAGCATTCAAATCGTGTTTATCGAGATAAGATCTCGTAAGTTCCCGACCATCAAAATCCAACTCAGCTTTATACCTCACGAGACTGTTGCCCATGTCGATCCCTTTAACGTCGTAAATCGCACGGACCTGCGAGAATAAACAATTCGGTTATAAATGAGGGTAGGGCCCAGTTTTATTTCATTAGTATTTTATGTAAAATATTTTGATAAAATAAATTTCAATAAATAAATTGCAACATAAGAATCTTTATGTTTTTGCGAAATTCGTGAAACAACAAGTAGAGTTCTGAGGCGACGAATTAAGTTTTGAATTCGGTTCAAAAATAATAATAAAAAGTGATACATTTTGTTTTGTACATTCTGTTAATGAAAATAGACAACCAATTTAATTATGTTTTAATTTTATGAGACGACAAGATATTTTTATAAGTTTAAATAAAATTTACCATTATGTCGGACTCGAGTTCAGCGTTGATTTTATCGAGATTTTCTTGGGGTATGCTTCGTCCAATGAGAGCAGCAACGTTGGTGTAAATAATAAAAGAAGCAACACCGCCGAGTAAGCCACCAACGAGGAGAGAACCAATTGCGTCAAAGGCTGGATTGCCAAGAAATGAAGTCAAGCCCATACAAGTTGCAGCAAGCGTGACTCCAATAACGGCTGCCAAATCTTCCATGAGCACAACATTGACCGAGGGATCTTGTCCCGAAAGTACGTAGTCTTTGAATTTTTCCCGTTTCTCCAGGGCACCTTTTTTAATTGAATTTATTGCTACGAGAAGAGTTGCTCCTTCGGAGACGAGGGATCCAGCAAGAATGAAATAAGCCCAATAGAACGATTCTACAGGATTCGGGAATAGAAGTCCGTGAATTCCGTGATACATCGAGAGTCCTGTACCCACGCAAAATATTCCAACGCCGGATATCAATGAAGAAACATATTTCATGTTCGTGTAGCCATAAGGATGATCCGGATCGGGATTCTAAGAATAATTATAAATTATTGAAGTCATTTTTCCTTCTTGTCACTTCTGTTACACGATGTAGATTCTGAATCTACATCCGTTACGCACGGAATAAATGTCATAAATATTTTAATAAAATTTTCATTAACGTCCTAGTCTCACCACAGTTACATCCAAAAGTTAACCCTCCGGTTATTTATTGAAAACTTGAAGATAACTTGCCGAATAATCCAATAATGCTAATTTTCATATATTATAGAAATGTATAGGAAAACATACAAGTTTTCGGAAAAAGTGTCTAATATGAAGTTTAGAGTTTGAGAAATAACCCCTTTTCCCATGTCTAATATACAAAGATTATATTTTATATCGATGTATCTTCGGAACTAAACGGTCGAAATTCTCGATTTTTTTAAGATAAACTTCTTCATAACTTCCTCTATATTTGAGAAAAAAAAGAAAAAAAAATGTAGTTACGTTCAGAGTTATCGTGTGAAACGTAAATTCTTCTACTGTTCTCTACAAGTATTTTTGCGTGTACAACTGTACCATTTTTAATTGCGAAAAAAAGTACAAGTTGACATTACCTGGACGGACTTGTGAATGCCGTACGCCAGAATCAATTGATTGCAAGTGTCAGCCGCTGAGTGTATACACTCGGAAAACATACTGTGCGAGCCTGTGTACAGCCAGGCGAAGAGTTTAAACAGAAAATTACTGGCGTTGCTAGAAAAAAAACGAATAATTATAAATGTCAACAATATTACAAATGTTACAACGTTGTAAAAATGCATCCAAAGGCTTGGAGAGGGATGTTGTGGTGAAATACGATTATGCTTACATTATAATTGCAGTGAGAACGACTCTTCCGGACCTGCCGAAAAGTCCTTCGTTTTCATTAACTGCTTCTGTTTTGTTGCCTATTTCTCGTCTATAATCGCGTAATCTCCGCTTCACGGTAAAAACATCTATAAAAGGGAATTCACGAAAAAAAATTACTTTTACATTCGTCATCAATGAAAGACGATTAAAAATGTTCATTTACTTTGTTGATAAGTCTTTAGTTCCAGTTCTTTTTTTAAAAGTTCCTTCAGCAATGTTTCGCGAGAGCCCCAAACTTCTAATGCCCTAAAAAAAGTCAGCATCCAAAGCTCATTAGTTGCAATCCGCAGTTCTCTTTGACGTTCGAAAAAGTTTATTGGAAGACGTGAAACAAACCCTCTTACTTAGCTTCAACATCTTTGCGCCAATAGACGGTGATCGGTGGCATATACTCGTACGGCGATCTTCTTTTAGTCTTCGGCAAAGTTTCGAGGTCCGAAGGCTTCAGTATGAAATCCGACATCGCTCGAACTGGTGTTATAAAGTTTCTCTCTAGCGATGAAACTGAAAGATCGACTCGTTGTCGCTTAACTGGAATTCAGTAATAATGAATTCAAACAATGGATCTCATTGGATGTAATGTTTTTACCTAGGAAACTTTTGAAGTTTTAATTAACCACATTTTAAATGATAATTTTTCATTTTCAAAGGCTGTTATAATTCAGGCAACAAATCACATAAATCAAATGTTTTATAATGATTTCAAGTATTCAAATCCAACATTTTGTGCAAAAAATCTCAATTAATTTTAGAGGGAAATTCCTGCTTTTTCTTTATTTTTTCATTTTATACACTTTCCATAAATAAACATTTGGTTGTTTGTCATACACCATTCTTTTTCATATTAAAAATGAAGTAAATGGTGCATAATTACATCTTATTTTTGAATACAAGGAACATTGTATGTTCAAAAAATGGGGTGCTATTTGACTCAGTTTATGTTTTGAAAAATAGATTGTGGGGGTGTGGGGTTGGAGGATTAAAAAAAAAAACGCTTTTTTTTACCTTTTATTGCAATGTCTTCTTTCAATGCAGTATCATTACTGGTTTCTGTTTTTGTCTTTTCACTTCCTTTGACTTTTTTCACATCTGTTTCCAAAGATTGCTTATCATCCTCGGTCAGTTCGGTTGCAAGAACACGTTCTTTCAGTTTTCCCAGTTTTTCCCCATTGAGCTCAATGATTTTTTGCTGCAACGGTACTTTTGCTGTTTCCGTGTGTTGAGCAAGAATGCCATTATTTTTAGATTTGCCTCCACTAGACAAATTCCTTGGACACAATAATCGAAAGTTTCCGAAGTTGTTGAGACTTTTTCTAGCAAAGATTCGGTGGTGATCTGAAGATGCAACAACCTTGGAACGTACACCGAATCTGGGCGTTATTTGAACACTTGCATATCTTCTAGCAAAACCGATTCTCAATTCATAAAATTGATCGGTATAAATAGAACCGGCATTGCCACGAATAAATGTCAGAATACTGTACGTGCGGTAGAGCATTTTCACGGATTGTCAATTTACAGTATGTCCTGAAAATAACGTATAAATATAGCATGAACAATATTTTTATCCACTGTACCCAACTTAACCTCAAATTATGAAAATTCTGATTTTTCCCCATCAAAGCAAATAATTGATCGTAATAGATTTTTCAACTCTTACGAATAATAAATATTCATCAATAATATAAAAACATCAAACTTTTAGACATGATCACACATGAAATACTTAAAAAAAATAATTGAATGTCTTACAAAACGTATAGAGAAAAACATATTTGCGCTTACTAATGATTTGTTTTATTGTCGCCGATACATATTGCCTTCCAGTTACAGAATCTTCAGTTTTCCGAGTACATTAACGATGGATTACTTGTACGAGCTGTCAAGATCCATGTTGACGATTTGTCTGTCCAGTGTATTGCGTGGGTGAATACGACGCCTGACTGGCCTGAACCATCAACCAAAGCTGCAATATTAAAAAAAAATAGGGTTGCATATACGTGTATTTTCGGAACAGTTATCGTACATGAAGCGCTCTCTATCGAGTGATTTCTACATAAATTGTGTGGCGTTCGCCATTACGAATTAATTTCAATCGTGGAACATTTCAATAATTCGATTACATGAAAAATTTCTTGGCTTTAAATCGTAAACTTAATGTAAAAGTTCATAACTTGTTGGTGTTATGCAATTAGTTTTTCTAATGTTTTGTCTCATTTTAGTGAGGAATGTAGATGTAGATAGAATGTAGATAGAACAAATATAGGTCGAAACTTCTGTCATTCATATAATGAATCCGATTTAAGATGTAAATTCCTTCGTTTTTTTTCGCTTCTGTAGATTCTACTATTGTATAATTTTTTGGCCTTTATAATAAGTCTACTTATTCTATGATTTCATGGCTATTATAAATTTCGTTAAAATATTGCAAATTACATGTAAGCTGTTCGAAATCTTTTGTTTTAACTGATCCTTTTACAATCAATATTCTTCGTCCTTGAAAAATACTTGGGGTCTTGTACTTAAGTAAACGTTGAGTACAGATGGGAACACCTGTTCTTTTGGAAATTTGTTATTTTTTCATAATGGTTGTTTATTTGTTTTTGGCAACAGTTCAAAGACCCACAAAGGATATTATGAACTCCAAATTGTCTTTGTGTTTTTACAGACCAGTGTTTACTTGAAGGATTAAATAATTTGGATTGTTTATTCATGGCTAAAAATCATGTTGTATTATATGTTTGAAAATTTTTGGCAAAACATACTCTACTAGTAAGTTTTTCTTGATAATTACTGTAATATTTACATTTCTCTTTTTCAACAATATAAAAAAGCTCATTGTGACAATCCAGCGTATCATTTTTCTTTTTGGATTTTGCAATACATTTAGCTCTGCGATTGAATTTATTATTGCAGGAAATTGGGTTTTAGGTCGTTGCACCGCTTTAGAAGTACTTCTTATTTGATGTCAGATTTTATTTTGCTATAAAGCGATGAAAGTGATCGATGGAGCATTTAATAGAAATTCCAAATTAATGAATAAGTACAATTAGGGTCTAGAATATCCCAAGCAAGGTTTGAATCAAACGTGTGAATGTGAAAAAATACCTGCAGAAAATGATACACAAGTTTTTTCATGTTTTAAGTACAAGTTTTTCAACAAAAGTAAATGGATAATTTGAACGTTAAACGGATTTTGATTAAACCAACAGTGACAAGAGAACAGCATTCCTAATCATTTCGGAACGCAGACAGTGATGATGAATCCATGTAAATATTGAAAGAAGAAGCTAATTATCCGGATATAATTTTCGAATGTAGCTCAAGGCCACAGATAATGGCCGGATTCGTAAAAAACGAGGTTATCTTCTGCAGAGTTCAATTGCGTGTAAATCGATCGTGACGATAATAATAGTGGAATTTGGTGCAAAACTGTTGATAGAAATTTTCCGAACATAAAATTATAGTTGTGACTGAAATAATTCTTGCGACCAATTTTCGCAGGACCGAGAGGAGTGTAAGCACACGGTACGGTTCACGCAATTTTTAAACGAATACAAAGACTTGTCATTCATCATTCGTAAGCTTATCTACGAGATTATAATATGCACAACGTGCTTAAAAAAATGATTAGAATATTTTTATTCAAGAAACATACTAATTTGTCGCTCGAATAATGAAAAACATACAAATTTCACGATGTTATCGGTCATTTTGACTCTACTTTCCAGTTGCTTAGCAACTGTGAACGCCATCCGCGGTTGTCATAGTAACGCAGTTTCGCCACTTTGAGGGAAAAAAGTATCTAGATTTTTGCATCGTTTAGCGGTCCTTCACTACGAGATCGTTGGGATAAAAATTGGGCAAAAGCTTATATCAATTAAACGATAAATCTTGAAGAAAACGTATCAAGTCAGAATAAACCTCCTCAAGTAATGCTAAATAATTCCTCCCGTTCAGTCCTATATTCGCAAAGCCTCTATTGGAGTAATATAGTCTCGGAAAAAAGAACTAGACGACCGATATATAATTCGTATATCGCATATACGCATGACGTACGCGAGACATCGTGTACGTCTTGCTGTAAGAGCGCAAAACCGAATCATTCGCGTCATAAATAATATAAATTAAATCTCTCGCAGCATCGTGGAATGAACGTACGGAAACTATATTTCGAAGCGTTTACCGGTTGAAGTTTATCATTATAAAAAAAGATCTTGGGAACGCTGTGAAAAGGCTAAAAAATTTCGTGTACAAGTGGTGTGTGTATATATGTATCTATGTGTGTGTGCGTCTCGAGATCTCTGCCATGATAGATCGGAACGCGTCCTCTTTCGAGACACGAAAAAGTCAAAGTGTATTCGAGAAAGAAACAAAAAATAATGGGAATAATACATTTTGAGGAGCGGCACTTTATGGTAAGTCGTGAAATCTTTGTGTATAGTGATTCTCGAACGATTGCCCGATTATTCAGTAGCGATAGTAGCAGAAACTGAGAAAGAGAGAGAGAGAGAGCGTAAGCGAGTGAGAAAGAGAGAGAGATGTCATTATGGGGATGGGAGATCCAGAGGGGTGTTTAGGCTTTGTGTGTGTGTGTGTGTGCGTGTTTCTTGAGAGACCCGTCAGCGGCCATTAGCGTTCGACGGGGGCATGGTCGCCCCAGACCTTCTCGTGTCAAATTGTCATAATAATATTATTTCAACGTCTTGATATCTCGCTTCATTATGCTTCTGTTAAATACGTGAATTTTGACTGATAAATAAAATACATAATGCTTGCAACTGTTTTCATAGGAAACGCCCGTGTTCGAAAATCTCGGGTTGTCTCTGAGCGAAAAAAAATGTCTTTCCTTTTTTTAACTCCATATCCAATAGAGTTAAGCGTATGTCCGTGAATCCGTGGGATATAACGATCGTTGCCGCGTGATAACGATCGCATTTTAGCGACACTCTTTTTACACTTTTTCAACGAATTGCCGATTTACTTAAGAAGTTATTCTCTATTGTGAAATTGTATACATTATTATTTGCCGTCCAAACTTTTCGATCGCGGGATCACTCTAGCCCGTACGAAACATTTTGTTTTTCGTAAACAAAGACTAAAGTGTTACAAGTCACGTTTTCGAGTGAATACTTACTGTGCCTTATCGAAAAAGTACGTGTTGCCAACAATATCTTAATTCAAATTCGACTTTTTTCATCACTGTGTTTTCAACCACGAAGATGGATCCTTTGCAACATCCAAGAGTCTTCTGTCATCCATGATTATTTGGTGACAGGTTATTGCTCCACCAGCGCATCCACCCAAATTGGATTTTTAATGTCAGGCGGTAAGAGTGTATCACTCTGGCAGCAATAGACAGTAACACAGTTTTTTGCGTACTCTTCATTTTCTCTCCATTGTGTTTAACCCCAGTCCAGCTGCTGGCACGATCTCAAGTGATCTGATTGCGAATTAAGATTATAAATCATTGAATTCAGCTATTTGGATCACATTCACGAAAATTAGAGACGGCGTTAAAGCAACAAACACTGTCCAAACTTATTACTTTTGACTCAAACTTTTTTGCAATAACCTGTTGAGAGATAACGGTCGCTCTTACTCATTAAATATTATCACTAGCATGGAACAATTGTCCTTGATGAATCAATACTTAAATATTCTTTTACAAAATTAAATTCCTGGGTTTATTTGATTTTTACTTGCAAATTTTGTAACAATGCGTGATTTTTTCATTTGAAGCATGAAAACGATTATTGAAATATTCTCAAAAATGTTGGCATTTTTGTAGTGTCGTTAATATGAAACTTTACAAAATTCATTTAAAGGATATTTGTAGAATTTTTGTAGCTGTTTGTTTGAATGTGTTTATTTTGTATATTTTTAAATCAATTTTCTGTTTCTATATCCAGTGAGCTGAAGGATTGCAGAATGGTGGTGGATTGCCTGTCGGTCCAGGGGTCCGCGGCTGTAGCGAGGAAGCAGGAGAGGAGAATCGGAGGTGGAGCTGTAGGCGCTAGAATGCACACAAATGGAGGCAGCGCCAGCAGCGGAGGAGGAGGAGGAGGTGGCGGCATGACCCCTAAGGAACTCTGTGACAATGACGATTTGGCAACTTCTCTTGTTCTCGATCCTTTCTTGGGCTTTACAACTCATAAAATGAACATTAGGTAAATTTTTCTCTGTCCCAGGTTTGTGAAGTCCATTGAATCTTGTTTATTGATTGAAGAATTCGTCACCATAAATCTACAGAAAAATTCTGTTGAAAATATTCAAAATGTACCAAATTGATTTAAAAAAATGAATCATCTTTTAATTCGATTTTTCTGTAATGGGGTTAAAAGATTTACCGACTGAGCGAACGATGCATTCCGAAATATCGATTTCGTATGTAAAAGTATTGAAAAATAACCCAATTAATTATTCTATCCTGTAGAAATATCTTGTGCTTTTTTTTGTCAACTGACACTTTTTATCTTTGACGAAAATAGATTTCTGTATTTTTTATCATCAGTCGGTATTATAAATCGCACTTGATGAAACCTAATCGAGGTGAATATTGAGAAATGGCGCGTTAATAAAAATTTGTGTAATTATCGAATGCAGGTATCGACCATTGAAAGCTAACAAGGACGACCTTCGTAAGGTCATCACGGATTTTGTACAAACGCAAAATTATGAGAAGACTTACAAGAAGCTGATGGGTGGTGATTGGGGTGCACGTTTGCCTCACACTAAGTCGAAACAGCAACAGATCAATCTGGAGAAGCACGTGAGTATACTCGCGCAAAAGTAAAAACAGTATGTGGTAAATTTCGCCGGAAAAATTCATGATTTTAACAAACAACCTCCGCAAAGATTTATTTTTAATTTGAACGATTTTTTTCACTTTTATCGTAACAGGTTTATCGTTACTTGAGAGTATTCGACAAGGACTCGGGTTTTGCGTTGGAACCTTGTTATAGGTATTCTCTCGAGGGCCAAAAAGGTGCAAAAATATGCGCAACACGAAAGTGGTTGAAGCACGATAAGATTCCCTGTTTGGTCGGTTGTATCGCAGAACTCAGCGAAAAGGCACGTGCATTAAATATAAATTCACCGTCGCTTGAGATTATCACATTTTCAACGAGCAAAAAGACACGAGTTGTTGGTTTTTTTTATTGCAGGAAGAAGCGGCACTTCTGCATCCTGGAAAAAACGATTTTTCGGTAATGTTCAGTTGCAGGAAAAATTGTGCTCAGCTCTGGCTGGGTCCAGCCGCTTTTATTAATCACGATTGCCGGGCTAATTGCAAGGTAAACTCTCATTTTTATTATTATTCAACAAAAACATTATTTTTTTCGTTCTTTCAAATAATGGGCACTCGTACACCTACCCGTAAAACTACAACAAAAAAAGGCCCTACCAGGTAAACGCAACCAGGGGACAGTCTTTCCGCGGTAGAGTTTATCTGGTATCAATGTCGTCTGGGTATTCTTTTTATTGTTGAAGTTTTGTACTGGTGCTAATTAGTGCGAATTAGAAAAAGCTCTGACTGCTGGAAATCTACGGTACATCTGATTTGCACTACAATTTTTCAGCGCCTGAAGTCACTTACAATATTATTCACGTTGTCATTGCTCACCAACGATACATTCGATCTTTTTTTTAACTTTCCATCTTTTTGTTTACAGTTCGTAGCAACGGGACGTGATACCGCTTGCGTCAAAGTCCTACGTGACATTGAAGTTGGCGAAGAAATCACCTGTTTCTACGGCGAAGATTTCTTTGGCGATGGTAACTGTTTCTGCGAATGTGAGACATGTGAGAGAAGAGGAACCGGAGCGTTCGCCAGTCAGAAACCAGGCGACGAACTCTCCACAGGTAAAAGCTCGCCGTGGTGAAAATTAAATTCGTCGGCTCCATTTATCACTAATTTTGACTATGAGGATCGTGTGGAACCAATAGAGAACAGTATAAAAAAACACGTGGAGTCTTTAGGGTTATAAAAGAAAAAAAGAGTTACACGTTATTTTCAGATCAAAAGAGAACAACATGTAACTTTATTTTCACTCGAAATATCAAGTGTGTTTGAAAAAAACGTGCATCTACTTGTTGGTTATCTCTCTCGCATTCTCTTGTAAATTTCAAAAGTGAAATTCTCCCACACCGTTCGACCATTCGGAAAGAAAAAAGTCTTAACCTACGCAGATTAATTACAAAATTGAACTAAAACTTTCTTAAATTTTCGTAGCTTAAGTTGGGGAATAAAAAATACGCTGTTTCAAGAAAAAAATATGCTATTGTAAATAGATCGCCGTAACACACACCCACACACACACACACACACACACAATTTTTTTGTTTTGCTTCATGAAAAATGTGTATTACAATATTCAGGTTATCGTCTGAGGGAAACGGACAACCGTATAAATCGGACGAAGCATCGTCAACAGCCTCCGAGCCACGGAAGCAACAAACAGCAAGGGGATGGTGCATTGAGCGAAAGAAATGCGTTACTGGTTGGTAACGCGGCAGTAGCTCCGCAATCGTTGAGCATGAAAGAGCTTCGTCGAAAGGGATTGACGAAGTACGATGCGGAGCTTCTGATAGCGCAGGGTTGTCGTTTTTCGGACATAGCTCAACAACAGCAGCAGCAACAGCAACAACAGCAACAACAACCGTCGGGTCCTGAAGACGGTACAAACGCTTCGGGCCAAGCAGGCTCGCGATCTCATCCGTCCTCTATCGTCGGCTCAACATCGACGAGAAATCTCCGCAACAAGCAACACAACGTTAAAAATGATAGCAGCGTTAACAACAACAACAATAACAACATTAAATATGGGAATGGAAAAAATGGCCAGAGCTTGAGAGCTTCGAGACTTCAAAAAAGAACAGAAACAAAGAAAACTCGGGCTAGTGGAGACGACAATAGTACACCGATAGGAAATTCCACCGATATCGACAGAGAATCCTCCGAGTCGAATCACCGGAAGGACGATTCGGACAGAGTAGCTATGGACGAGGATAGCTCGTTCTCCTTTTCTGACAAGCCGCGGTTGCAAGACGATTCCAAGGAAAATACGAGGGAAGCTACCGACTTCACGGATCCTCGTTCTTCAAGCGTCAACGAACCAGGTGTCGTTATAACAGACAAAGAAAGAATTTGTCAAGTCTTTGTGAAGGAGAGACGGGATGGTTCGATCGACAGTGATGACGCAGTAGGTACAGATGATCCATTGAAAATGGAATTGAACGACGATGCTAGTTTGGACAAGGAGACACTGCGTAGGAGTGTTTCAAGGCACGAGAGAAAAACACATAATCCAACGAACTCTCGGCCACCGGGCTCCGTAAGATCGAAAACTCACGAAGTTTCTGCTAAACACACCGAGCCATTGGAACCTCGAGAAACAAATCGTACTAAAGACATTCACGCTTCGACCTTGTGTCTCATTAATGAAAAAGATGACTGGAGCCAGAACAGTGGAAAACTAAACGACACTCCCGTGGATTTTTCAACACTATCTACAGCCTCGGGCGAAAAAGAGAATCGAAAACTGTTACAAACCGTTGTTGATTCACGAGATGTGGAGCACAGAAAATCACCAGCTCACGGCGAGACACCAAGAAAATCAAGTTTTCGCGAAGTCGAACCGCGAATAGCTACTTCGCATACCGACAAATCGAGCGAAGCTTTCTATCGTCTCAATCCAGGAAAACTTCACGCCTCCGTTGAATCAATGGGAAAGGGGATTAGAAGAAAACTCGAGAGTACGAAAGGTGATATTTCGAGCGAACCGTTGAGCGATGAAATGTTTGGAATCGAGTCGTTGGAGAATGTCAATTCCGATACTACAAATATTCATGAGATCAATGACGATTCTTTGTTAAGAAATAGCGAGGAGATGAAGCACGAAGAGGATGAAAGTTCCAAGTTGTTTGAGCGACAAGTTAACGCCGAAATTTGTGCGACTGAGGACATCGATGGCGACGATGCAACAATGGAACTCGAACCTGATTCTCGACAATACAATTTGCAAGAGAACGACGAAAGAGAAACTAACTACACAACAAATGCCCTGGGATTCACTGAAAATTGTCAAATTGTCGAGACCAATTCGAGCGCAAACATTACGCAGTCTCACACCGAAACCTTTGATCCTGCGAATCATCACAAATCCGAGGACAATCGATCACTTACGCTGAAGAGATCATCGGACGGAACGATTGAAAAAATCTCTAATTCATCTTCTAGGTCGCGTAGACGAAGCAAGAAACACGGTGGAGAAAGTGGACGGAAATCGAGAAGAGGAAAGGTCGTTGCGATAATGGAAAACGGTGAAGTTGAAACTAGAACTGATTCGAGCTTGCGAGGTCATAGCAAAGCATCCAAATCCCATGGAAGATTGACGCGCAGCCAACGAAGAGGAAAACAAAAAGACTCCTCGCCCTCCGAGTTGACCAGCGAACCTCTTGTCGTTGGCGCTGCTGACGATGACTCTGGTATTCAAGGCGATATTTATGAATTCAATGATAAAGAAAGCTATCTCGAAGACGTTGGCTTACCATCCTCAATACGTCGCAACAAGTACGATAATGTAGATGCCGATAATCCGGAATCTCGACTGCTTGAACGTTGCAATGAATTTGCGAAAATCGAACCCCCCGTACTTCAGCCCGAAATACCCTGGTCATCCAACAACACTCCAACCCGAATTAACGATTCCAACGAACACAGAAAAACACCAGAAAACTCGGCTCAGTCTCAAGAAAATCGTGATAGGTTTGTTGATACTTCTTTTTCAATGTATTTATCAAGAATTTTTATTACACAATGGCAACGATTAAAACTTTTGAACGCAATCTTATTTTTCCTCATTTAATATTCAACAAATTCTTCACATCTGAACAAAATTAAAACAATATCCTGATTTGACTCCACAAATACATTTAAAAAACTGAGTTATGAATTTGAGCCAACATTTTTTTTTGCGAATTCGAACTGATAAAAGATTCTTCAACTTTGTTGAGATGCTAGTTCATAATTCATATTCAATCTAAAAGTCTAAAAATGATCGCTTTTCAGAAGCAACGTCAAAAACAGAAGCAGTCCAAAAAAATCGTCGGCAATTCCAACTTATCAGTGGCAAACGACAGAACCATCGTGTCAAGTGTGTCCCGCAACACCGGAACGACCCGGGGGCCGTTTAAAATTGACTCTACGAATGAAGCGTTCACCGGTGTTAGATGACGTAGTTGAATCGGGTACGAGTTTGAGCGAGGACAGTTACGAGCCAGAATACGAGGTTCTAAGAGTAGAAGGTGTCGAACAAGAAACGAGACGTCGAAAAAAGCACAAAGCTCGCGATCGTGAAAGGCGACACAAGCGACGAGAATTGAATCTGGATCCTCCGCCGTTGCCGATGAAAAGGTTACGACTGATATTCGGCAACGAGACACACACGATCGATCTGCCGCCCTCTTAACGAATATAATCGGGAGTTTTATTGCAATAACGATTGATCCAACTCTGGACATTTTCAAAACGAACGTATATACATATAAATCGTATATATAAAAAAAATGGTAAGTGACGTAAACGTTGATACGTTGCAAAATCTCGACAAAGACGTTCGTGGAAGTTTGCATGGCGAAAGAAAACGAATCGAGCAGTTCGAAAGTCCAGATTTTCTTGCTTTCGGAACGACTTAACGGCGTTAATGAACATGCAGAAGGAACCCGGTGGTTCGTTGACAAATAATTTCTCACAATTACGCACTCTCTGAATATAAAATAGGAGGGAAAAAAAACTACAGAAAAGTCGATTCAAATGATTTTGAATTGAAGGAAAGGGCGGGAAGGAGAGAGACAGAGAAACAGAAACAATGGAATTTAGACAAATACCTTAGTTAGCGCGTATTAATTGTAACATGGGAGAGAAGACAACAATGACTTTGTGCGCGATCACGATATCACGACATCTGGAGAAGGAAAATAAAATACGCTCTGGTGAATAATTGTAAATAGCGAGTGTGTTATAAGTTTTAAGAAGTTGTATGAACGTAATTCGTATTTTTCGTGAATCGCGGGTGTGTACCAAGTCGATCACGACTTCGGGATGGGAAAGGGAAGATTTTGAGCACGGATTATGTATATGTATCATTATATACATAAATCTAAAGACAGAATTCGTTATTCGATGAGTTTTGACAGCGATAAAGATGTCGTGATGTTAACAGTTGTCTAACGATCTGGAAATCCATTTTTCATCATTTCAATCGTCATTTAACAGGACCCGCGAAATGTCACAAAGATTTTCCTTGTAACCCGGTAGGGATAATGCAGGTTTTAGTAAAATAATTGAATCTCATGCAAACATCGATAATGTGCTTTTTGACTTGTTTGAAAATAATGTTGAGCCCATTAAAAAATAACGTTTGCAGAAGATTTTATGCAATTTGTGTCATTACGAGGGTCATGAGATAAGAATGATTGAACGATCGGAAGAAAAAGCTCAAATATCACGGTATTTTGGTCGTCAAAGATATATTAGACACTGAATATATCTAATGGGGAATGAACTCCGTTAGAGCTATACGATTTGTTGTTGAAAATATCAAATCTCCAAAGTTGTTTACTTCGGCAATTGAAATTGTATAGTTAATTATTTCATGAATTAAATGTCAAATATTGCAATTCGGATCACCGCACTATAACGTTTTAGTCGTCACAGAATACATTTTTCAAACAACAACAAAAACGTAAATCAATTTTGAAATTCGTCGATATGGTAAAAATTAAAGTGACACTCGTCTATAAAATTTTTGCAGCAAATTTCCGCATCGTGGAAATTTGGCTATTATGGCAAATATATATGTAATTTCTGAGGTGTGTATATTCATATACACATTCATATGTACTCGCACCTAATAACGGGAATGAAAATTTGAACTTTGATCGAATATACTCGAGTTCTTCACGGCAATCTTCCCTCGCCCGTGCAATAGAATAAATGATTACCGTAAAAGTTATAAATATTACGATAAAACGATAAGAATAATGAGAACGAAAACAAGAGCAACAAAAGCATAAAGAGCGATCGATAAAGTGTGATGTAAAAAAGATCCTAGAACTTAATGCCATTACCGTATAAAAACGTAGACATTTTTTTCTAGGTGATTAAGTCGATGGCTGAGTCTCCTCACAAGAAAGAAACAAAAAATACAAAAAAATAATAATAAATAAACAGAAAAAAATACCGTTTGTGATATACACTATATTGTACCATCGAATATCTTCTTTTCGATATTATAAGCAGATAATTGAAGATATAAAAAAGGAATGTAGTTGTTCACTTGGCCAGGGATTTTTCGAGAAGCGATTCTCATTCGCACAGAATGAGAGAATGAAAAATAAGTAATACAAATTGAAAAAATAAACATCAATCTCGAGGCGAAACGTTTATCACTCCGTGCGATTGCCAAAGTAGTTGCTTAGAATTTTCATGCTCGAGAGACCCACTAGTACTAATAAGATCTTGTTGGAGCGATGAACGGAGATGACAAACGTTCCCCGGCGCCCGCCGCATTTTTCATTTTCATGAAAGATACCTGCTTAGAATTCAACGTTTTCTTTTCGTTTGAAAAAAAAAAAAAAAAAAAACGGAGGCTCTCGTAACGGGCTGGAGGAGAAGGAAAGAATAACGTAAAGCTTGTATGCGATGGCAAAACTCGTCTTAGAATGTATCGAGTGAAAAATAACTATTCGAAGTTATCACGAAATGAATTTAGGATGATGGCGTATGTTTCTCGGCCAAATATTTCGTTGGATCGGAATTACAAAACCTTGAAATTGAAAGAAAATCGGGAAAAAAAATTCAGCCGTCCTTAAAACTTTACAAACATTGATTCGAAGTAATAATAATTCTGAAAAATTATTAACATATCGTTTAAAGAATTTGAAAAATAATCAGAAAAGTTGTTTTCCCGATAATGTTTTCTTAACAATTTGTTGATTTTTTTATAATTTATTATCGCCGATCATAATTCGTAAGGTCTGAAAGTGATCAATTAGTCGTTCAGTCAGTAAAAATCTTGTTGCCCATTTTTCTCCAACACAGTCGAGTTTGCAAGAAAAATTAGAGTTACACGTTGTTCGATTTTAATCAAGGAATATGTGGCAATTTTTCTTTTTTTCGAAATTTCAGGCGGCCCCAAGAAAAAAAAGAACCAGCTTTTCAAATTTTTTGTCGAGTTTACTGGGCACGCAAATTTCAATGGAATAAAATTGTTGGCATTAACATAGGTGCAATTCCACTTCGTGGAACGGTGGGAAATGTGGTAGGAAAATGAAAAAAAAAAAAACTTTTGATTGGATTACTCTGTATATTGCGCTTATTTTTGTTCTCTCATGTTCTTTTTCGTATTTTTTTTCGATCGGTTGATATTTCTGTCACTGCCATTAGATGATTTTAACTTGTTAATTGTTCATTCTTCGCGCTTATTACAACACCAACTGGAATAAATACGACAAATAAAGAAAAATCATGGTGAACGGTCGATTTTTTAATAACGAATGAAGAGAAGAAAAAAAAACTGAAAATGGGCTGAATTTCGTGGGAAAAATGCTTTTATCAGCGACATCTTCTCTCGCTCATCAATTCATTAACATTTTCGTCGTTTTTGTCGCCTCTTTTTTGTAGTTTTGCAATTTCTGCGCGAAATAAAGCAAAATATGGAGAAAGTAAAGAGAAGAAAGAACACTCTTACGAGACGTACGTGACTTTTCTTTCAATCTCGCAGCTTAGGACGACAACCCGAATGCTTACTATCAATGTAGTTTGTATGTGCGATACGTGCGACAAACTTTGGAAATTTTTTTTTTTACCGTATATCTATGTCGCGTTATGGTTATTCGGTTTTTATGTATATCAATCCCAGTATTCAACTTATTACGCAAGGACACACATATATTAATGAGATACAGTGATCGAAAGAGGATCAGAAGCAGAAATAGAAAGAGAGATTAAGGAGAGTACATTGTCATTATTATTTTTTATGAATTAGGATATCATAATAAACGAACTCAAATAACTTTTTACATCTTTATTATCCTCTCCAGTCTCATTTTACATAACCTGAGATACAACCAAAAAGGTTTATCGCTGCGTACGTTGAAACTGTCTCCTGGGAAGTAAGGATGTGGATGGATGTCTGGAATATGCATGAGGACCAAGCTGACATAAATATATGAGAACGGAGAATCAAGATTAACAAACGATACGAACGGGACGATGGCCAGGTCTCGCGGAGAAGTTATTCTAATGTTACACGGAAAAAAATGAATTGTAAATACTACTGGGATTTTCAATGAACTTTACAGTTTTCCCATCAGAAGTGCCTCCACTATAGACTAAACACTTAAATTTGCATATTGTTTCAGAAATTTTTTCGGATATCATATATGACATAGTACATGCCCGTGTAACGAATTTTTACGGTGTGAAAGCGTAAATTTTTGTTTCACCCGTTATCCTTTTTACAAATTTCACATTTTAAAAAACGTCCATTCGCAGTAACAAAATTTGTCATGGATTCCTGTATAATTTATTCGTTATCAGGAGTAAAAATTCCTTTCAATCTCCTTGTCTCCACTCGTAGAAAAATTACAGTGTAGACTGTGAAAAGTGGAAACGATAGAGTGTATTTTGCAGTACTATTTAGATTTTTCGCAGAAGTCACTGTAATTTCTTATTTTTATCTAAAATAATTTTCCCAAAACCTTGCATATAATTTTTACATATTCTGATGACAATATTTGATATGTGTCCTCCAACTGTTTTTACCATCTACAATACGAGTGAATGCTACTGCGCACCATTTTTTTTTGTTATGTGCTTTGCATATTGTACAGAATGCATTGCAAATTTCACGTTCCATACACAGTGGGTTTATATATTTTTTTCCGTAATTTTCGTTTTGTATTTGGTTTACTGTAAACCCTGAGTTTTTTTACATTTCAAATCAGTATTTATAGTTGTTTGAAAAGCATATAAATCATTTAATTCATGATTTTATAATGAAATACGCAGTAAAACACCTAATTTACAGTGTTGAACGGTATATTTTGTGCAAAATTCAATAATTTTGAAATATTGCGGATGAATTTTTACATATCATTTTTTTCCGTGTATGCCATCCCGCGGAGATGAGAGAGGGGAGGTTTTCAGTCGGTAGGCCAACAAAGGAGAGTCCGACCCACGGGGTACTTTGTGTGACTCCCCTACGCTGCTCAACGCATTTTCGCCAATGAATGATGAAAAAAAATATGTATAATGTTAAAACTGCATGATTACCATAACAATATTAATAATTCGCTTCTGCCACTGATAAGAGTGATAATGCCAAAATGTCCTCTGAATAGTCAATAATAGCTGATTATATTTGCATGTCTCAATAAATAGCATCTACTGGTTCACCTGGTCAGGATGACGGTGCAGTAACAAAGTGACATTACGTTGATGGTGCTTACTCGATCAGGTTTCCGCTGTGATTGAAATAATTGTGCAAGAATCAAGCCGCATAATATTTGCAAAAAAACATTCGAAATCGTGGGTAAATATTTAGAATATAATTGATAAAAATAAAAAATTATCTGCTCAAAAATGGAATGAAAGTCTGCAAAAAAGATATTGAAGTGTCTACTGCACTACAATGCCAGTTGAAAGATTGCCAAGTTTTCACAATGATTTTTATTTACAGTTTTTAATGCACTAATTAAGGTCGATTAGTTTTTGATTTTGATGTTTGAGCATCTGTCAAATTGAGATGAATTTTTTCTCTTATAGCTGCAATATGCAACATGCAGTAGTTGTATGCAATATTCAACATATAATTCAATCAATTGACGCTGTTTTCGTCTTGCAGGATGTCTTGTTAAAATAGAAAAGACGCTATAACTGCAAATTTCGGTTATTCCAAGCAATTTTAACGTACGAACGCTTATTTTGTTGCTTAAGCAATTCTCTATGAAGAACACTGTGTCGAGTTTTCGAACTTCATTATTTCAGTATGAGAAATGTATAACTAAAGTTTCATTACATTTTTAATAAGTTGACGCATTTTTAAATGGCGTAAAGTTGAAGCTTGGGCGTAACGGAAAAAGGCCGAATCAGAAGAATATACTTTTCTTTTTATATTTGGCCCCAAGACGCTACCGCGTCTCTAGATGATCATTAAACTCGAATGAAATTCTCATATAAAGCAGTGGTTTCTGTTTACAATCAAAATCGCGCAATCAATATGAAAGAGTGCTTGCGCCGATTTCACGGAATTCGACAAATATCAAGAAATGGTAGAAAGAAAAATTCCCCTTTTTGTTGCCTCGTGCGATACCCAATCGTTGTGATGCAATAATTAGTGTCATGAATTATAAATGTGATCGACAATTCATGTTCATTTTAATATTTTGAAATAGCAGGCGATACGAGGAGCAAAGGTTCCAGTTTATCTGTATTCATGTCACAGCAGCCGAGTATGTCTTTCATCGTATATAAATATGACATTATTGTCTGTCATTAATATTGCTGTGTGAAATTCTTTTAAAACCAGTTACTTGCAATTCATTGCATAAAGTAATTAGTTAATCATCGCACTGCAATTTGAAATTTAATTAACTCATTGCGATCAAATAAATGCACCATTAGTGCAGTGTAGTTTCTATCTGATGTATTGTGCACAAGCATAGGTAAGTGAGAAAAAAAAACAAAAAAAATCACTTTGTTTTACAATTCCCCCTGTTGAATCTGTAGAATAACATATTTTTACAAATGAGTGATGAAACTTTTTGATAGAAACTTTTATCAGATAATAAAGTATTTTCAAGTTATAGCCTTTTGCATTAATAAAAATTAAAGTGTAAATATTGTTCAAGCAATAATATAAGATATAGTCATTTGTGTAATGAATTGATCCCAGGAGAATTCTTATTTTTGTTCCACAGAAATCAAGGAAATTAGAAAATGGGTCGGTCGAAGGACAGTTCGGTACCCGGATTGATATATTTTTCCAATCGAGAGGCCACAATTCCGACTGCGGATGGCTTTTTAGAAGGCCGAAGAAATTGCGATGGCGCAGAAAATCTTTGGCGAATCGGAAACAATTTATATGATCTCAACAGCTTCGTTAAATTACACCCGGGTGGTCAGGAATGGATTACATTAACCAAAGGAACTGATATTACGGATCTTTTTGAAGTAAACTGTTATCAAACAATATTTAAACCAAGCGCCATTGTATCACGTTATTATTCTTTTTGTCAAATCAAATAACTTTAATAACAGATATGAAAATATTATTCACAACAGTTCCAGCATCTTTGGGGCTTGATGTAATAATTTGAATGATGAAAAATGATGAAAATTACACGTTATTCATATTGTTACTGTCATACAGTCCATCAAAATTAATAACTTGTAACTATTCATTGGTTTTCAATCCAAATTACTTAAGATTCTAATTTAATATTGTTCTTGTAATTTTCAAAAGACTCATCATATAACAACCAAGGCAGAAAGGTTGTTGCCCAAGTTCTTCATCCGAGAAGCAAAGACTGAAAGGGCCACACCATGGACTTTTGAAAAAAATAACTTTTACAACAAGTTTAAAGAACGTGCGCGAGAGGCATTGAAAGATGTTGATTTTCACAAACCTTCAATCAAATCGAATCGTATTGCTGATAGTTTAATGTTAATAACCTTAATTGCATGCATCTTGGCTGCTAAGACAGAATCCTGGAGCTCCATTATCATCGCAGGTATTATTTGTTGGGTTAATTACAATTAATTCATTATTTGATACTTAATCAATACAATATAAGATAAATAAATGCATGAATCAAACTTTGAGACTCAGTATTGATAATACAAGTAAGTCACGAAGTGCTGGACTTAGAAACACAGTGTTAAAGCTCATGAATCAAAATAAGATGTAGACTGCATTACAGTCCGATGAACTATTCATTACAGGAATGTCAACCGAAAAATCAAATTTTTCATCCTATTTCCATCTTCCAAAATATACAAGTAATTAAAAAATGGAGATAAATAAAAAAATATATATTAAATACCAATATAAAGATAATTTGAAAACGAAGAAAATGAGCGGTTGTTGGGTTTTTAGTATCAAACCCTAAAAGTTATAGCCATTTTTGCTAATTTGTTAAAACATGAAACTTTTGTGACATTCAATGAGATTTTTATGACACTAATGATACACAGTCCCTATGAAACACTCAAGAACCAATAATAATTGATAATAATAGTTCCATGTTCACCGATGTTTCCTCACATATTTGATAGCCACACTACCAAACAATGATGCAATAGTTTTAAGCCGCGAAATATGCAACACTCCATCCGGAGGAAAACAACTAGTCGTAGTTTTCAAGGGCGATGCCCGCAGCATATTACACCTAGCATATTAATAAATCCAAATAAAAAAATGTTCAATTGATTTCAGGCATTCTCGCGGCCTGGACAACTGTCTGTGGTCACAATTATATTCATATGCGAGACAATTTTCGGATGTTTTACTTCGATATCTTCGGTATGTCTTCCAGAGACTGGCGAATAACTCATATTTTCAGTCATCATATGTATACAAATACAGTTTGGGATTTTGAGATATATGTGTTGGAGCCTTATTTGCAATACCTTCCCCGAGCCGATAAACCATTTCTACCGCGATGTTTTGGCGGTTTTTATATCCCTGTGGCTGCTGCGCTATTTGTAGCTGTACAAATCTTCAACAGGTAATTATCTGATTTCATTCGACAGCAGTAAATATTTAAAAAAGTGTCATGACAATCAAACAAAGTACCAAATTGAATACATAGTAATACACATGGCGTTATTAACTTAAACGTCTATGATAAGTGTGTGTTTCGGTTTTGTTCACGGATATCTGGCTGTGACATCGCGTACAAATTTGTAAAGAAAAAAACTTTGAAGTATGTCTCATTCAAAATGCGATTTTATCCTTTTTGTACAGTAACTAATTAATAGTGAAACTGTAAGTGTTAATTTTTTATTTTTCCACTACAGATACTATAGGATCTTTTCAAAACAGTTGAAAATGGAGTTGAGAGATTACGTTCCATTTGTAATCCCATCACTGCTGTTTATTTTCGGTTCATCGTTCAAACAGACGATACTAATATATTCAATGATTATCTCTGTGGCGGGTTATGCATTCCACTTTACTGGCTTGAATGCTGCGCATCATCACCCAGATATATTCCATGATGGAGATCGTTACCGGTAAGATATACGGGGGAGAGACAGTCACTACTAAGGACTTATTACTCTCCATAATAAAAGAGAATGATTTTTCCCACTGGAAAACTAACAATTCGATCAGTCGCCTCGGAACATACGTTGAAAAAATAGTATTCGTTGAAAAAGTCTAATATTGCCGAAATAGAAAGTAATATATACTTATTGGCGAAAAAATGAAAATTCAACAAAATTTTGTATTTGTAGAAGTTCCACATATTATCAAAACCATACTCCCCGCGAAAAATATTTGAATATTCGGTTAATATGAGTACACAACTAACATTGCTGTAAGCATGTTCGAAAGTTGGTTTTTATTTATTAAACTAATGTGTGACATTTTTATTTCAATTTTCATTCCTCTATTTGTGTTCTCTTTGAATATTGATGAAAAAAAATACTGTCTTATAAAATTAGCTCAGTAAGACTATTTTCAAAGGTTGCAACTTTTATGGAATTTTTTTTAAATTCCGGTTTTAGACATGTACTCGCTTTTCTATACACGTAGATTCTATGGAAGTTCAGTCATTTTTGAAGATATTTTTATATCGACGTTGATTTGATTGTTTTTTCCGAAAAGTTTCATCTCAAACGCACAATTTGAAGAATTTTATTTTTTCGTTTTTAAGTGTTTTTGTTTGCTACATAACCGTTGCTGGACTTGTTTTTCATTATAATACAATGGCATTTTCTGTGATGATTCAGAGTCACTTTCCGATGAAATCTGTTGAAAAATACAAGATTCTAAAGAACCTTCTTTCTGAAGTAAAAATACTGTGAAAATGATTGTAGTCAATTACTATTATTATTATCTTCAATTCCCTTAAAAAGATGAAATCGAAAAACTTTTTACGATTTTTAACAATCGTTCGAAAGTATCACTGCAAAAAGATACGGTTACGGTTTGTGGAATTATCAAACAAAGTTTATGGACAAAAATCAATGATTATAACAACCTTAAAACATGCTAAGTAATGTAATTATATTCGAAGCGAAAATTTAAAGATTCACGTTCTTTCGAGGCGTATACTGTCAGAACAATTAGAGATAGAGCAAAATACTGTGGGAACAATCTTGTCGAGGGTGAAATTTCCTACAAAAAGTTTCTAAAGACACTTTTCTATCTTTTGTAATCTAGTCCTGGGGGCGGTATAGAAACACTTGCTTAAAAATGTCGCTTCGGACACGACGCTTGGAAAACCATTTATTTTTCAATGAGCTCGGAGAACTAAACAATTAAATATGAAAAAGTGCTGTCGAGGGGTTCTTTGTGGGAAATTTCATGTTTTCCAAAATCGCGGTCCCATGCGTTTTTGGTCTCTTTCCAGAGTTGCAGAATTATTCGCTATAAAAGGAAGCCGATTCATTAACATCAACCAGTTAACTGGTAATGGTGCATATGTGCGTTCAAAATGCCCGTATATGTGCGTCATTACCAGTTACCTGGTTAATGATAATGAAAAATAACTCATCAGGAGAAAGCACGACTATAAAACATTAGAAGATTTTTCTATTATATTAGACGCTTATTCCAGGAAAATCAGTCCTGAAGAAAGTTTTTATGTATGACCTTCGGTCGTGGGACATAATGGAAAATATGTGTGTTTATATTGTGTTTTCGTCCTGAAACTTATTTCGGGACCTATTTTTTCAAAACAAAGATAAAGTTTTTTTTTTTGTTATTATCTCGACGAGTGTTTTTACGTGATGTTATGATGTGTTTGACAGAGATAATTTCGACTGGGGTCTTTTGGAAATGGATGCAACACGAGACAGACCATTAATCGATAGAATATACTTTTTCGGTTTCATTAATTTTGGGTGGCACTGTCTTCATCATTTGCTGCCTACTGTGGATCATGGTTACTTATCCCTTTGCCAAGAAGCATTGGAGAAAACATGCGAAGAATTTGGAATAAAGAGCGATGTGTACACTCCATGGGAATTAATGAAGGGCCAGTTCCAACAACTTTCCCGCGTACAGAGAAACGAAAATCTTCGTTAAAGCAGAAATAATAAAAAAAATATATATTTTTCCTTGAAAACAAAAAGAATACGCGGTGATGATCGTTTCGGTCAAAATTATTTTTCCAACATGGGTATGAGTTACTGACAAAAAGAAATAAAAAGCATCTAGACGGTATGAAATTTTTTTTGTAAACTTAAACTTCTTTATACCTTTACAATATGGACGGTGCAGGGTTCAATCCGGTATTGCGACCACCCCGAGTTAGCCCCCTCAAGTCAATTGAATTGACTTTTAAAAATATAAATTTCTTGGTGGTCGTAGCTACTCAGCTATATTATACTGACACTGACTAGATATAGCATATCACGTGTTCTCCCGGCACCCGCTGCGTCCGGCGCTCGCCCCACCAGTTGCGCTATCCCGCTTCTCCTCTCACGTCGCGCCGGCACGTTGAACGGTTCCCCCACTATGCAGCACGCACAACCGTTCAACCGTAGCAAGCACACGGGACTCCCGGGGGCGCGTAGAACGTAAAAAAACCAAACGCATACCACACAAGTTTATTTCGAAGAACTTTTTGATCTATTTCAATATACTGAAAACAAATTCATCAAAAATAATCATTTTCGTTTCATGGTTCGGCAAATATACTCAATAGTAAAATTGTATTTAATAAGCCCAATGAAAGTTAAGTCATACATATAATAAGTTCGTTGAAGTTCGGTCAAGAATCCATAATCTAAGTAGAATATTCCTCATGACTTTTTTAAATAGTTTTTTTCACGATAAAATCTCCTTTACCACGATTAAATCGCTGTCGACAACCAAATAATAATGTTTTTTTTTTCTACAATTCTACAAGCTCTTCACTTCTTGTGTATCTGGGTCCTGAGTCTGCTGAGTCGCGTTGAGAGCGATGAGGATCTTACTTTCAGTTTTTATTTTTTGACACTAACTATTTCCCACGATCGGTGCACATGAAAAAAATCACAATTAAAAATGTGAATATTAAACATGAATCAGACGGTTTAAGCATTTTCTTATATAACCTTTTTTCAACCTGGAGGAGCCGATCGTACGAAAATTTCCTGTTATTTGTTTAATTTCCAACTGCAATGGAAACGATTCAAGAAGCCCGCGCTTTTTGGAGTCACTCTCAGGGCCCTCTTTAGGTGAATTTACAAAACACAAACACAGGTACATTTCGCGGAATTTCTGTCACCGCGAACCGCGATCGCGATATGAGCAATCAGGATACTCGGTCGAACGTCGAAGAAACTCGCGGGATACGCCGCAGGCGACGAAGTACGTCGGTCAAATAATTTTATATTGGTTATAATCTCGTGAATATTATTTTCATTTTATCGTCTATGAGATGAATAGAATAATGACAAGATAGTCAAAGGAGTGTGATTAATGTCAATAGTAAGGGAAGAAAGACTGAGCACGAACATCGAAATAAAGCGATGGGTGGTAAGTACGCAAAAATATTACTTTGACAGTTCTTTCCAATATTTATACAAGTGTCAACTATTTTTTTCTCCGAATTAACTTCTTGTATTATTGTTCTTTCGTTACAGTTAATAGCTGTGATATGCACATGTTTCTTGGACTGACGTTTCTCCTCTCCGCTGTTGGAGGAACGTCTCTTCTGACGCATCCATCTCTATATCCCAAAGTCATTTCCGCAGACTATGGAGTTCTTTACCAAAAAGCAATTAATTATAGCATCGAATACGTTTTTCTCTACAGTGTAAGTTTTTCTACACAACTTGGTCCTATTTTTTACCCGCAAAAATGTATCACGGTTTATATTTTGTTGTCTTTCTTTTTTATTCAGGAAATTCCAGTTGCAGGTGCGAGAATTACAGTACAGAGTAATGCTTCTGTACAAGATCCGCTCGTCATCGTTGTGCGCCAGAGGAGTGGAATTTTATCATGGCAAATTCCTTTTGTGGTTCAAAGCCCTAATTCCGTTATACCTCCTTACGAATCCACTAGTCGCAATTTGTGTTCCACTGACCGTGATCGAAAAAATGTTACCGACGAAGTTTATATAACTGTCAGTATATCCACTGGTAGCTCTACCAATATTGCTTTTGAAATGATGA
Organism: Campoletis raptor; assembly: GCA_948107755.1. Taxonomy (NCBI): domain Eukaryota; kingdom Metazoa; phylum Arthropoda; class Insecta; order Hymenoptera; family Ichneumonidae; genus Campoletis; species Campoletis raptor. The sequence continues at coordinate 19,278,440 of OX403622.1, forward strand.
TTACGGAAGCAGATTTCAATATAAGGTATTCAGAAAAAGGCAACTACTTTGAAGTTTAAGGCAACTATTCAGAAGTTTATCCCCTCTTTTCTCATAATTTTTCTATATCTATTATGAAATGTAAATAATTTCTCAAATTTACAAACGGCACAAAATTTTCAATGTTCTATGAGAAAGTTTCAAAGTAGCCATAGTTTGTTTTCTTCCTCTGCATATCAATTTAATTTATATAAAAAATAAAGTAAAATGTTCTAAAAGAAATCTTTGCGGTGAGTATTTCGCTATAGTCATGTTAAAAAAAAAATAACTCTTTAGTCAGTGTAAAAAAATTTGCACAACTTTCAGAATATTCTGCTAACGTTGGTTGCCGTATCTAGGAGATTGAAAAGTTTTAAGAAGCAATATAATTTTTTGACATTCCTGAATGTCCCAGAGACTATATAGAACGAAAAAATTTAGTATATCTTTGAAACAGTCGTTGAATAACCGAAAAACTGTTAAAAAGCCGATGAGACGACGTACGTCCCTAAGACTCGAAAAGTTAAGAACTGAAAAATCCCAATGGCCTTGAGTGATGAAAACATTTTTCAAAAATTCACAGCATGGGTGATCCCAAAAACGTTACCATATCACCCGCCGAGCCTATATACTACGGTTACAATTTTAATAATGAAGATAAAATTTCATCTGTGCTTGTACAAGTGGATTCCGATTCAGAAATTTGTATGACAATTTCTATCCAGAACACTACGGTATTTTGATTCTACGTTCGTTTGTTAATGTTAAACAATCCACAACAAATTTTCTTACTCTCTGTTCTGTTTTCTAGTGTCCGGTTTTCGATTTGGAGAGAAACGTTCAGTACTCTGGTTACTGGCAGACAGTGAGTCGAAGAGGAGGTATCACGATATCGGTTAGCTGTGTTTTCAAAGAAATGGAGAAGTAAATGTGACGCGGTACGAATTAATGAATTTTCCGGTTTTTCTAGAGAGAAGCTTATCCAAAAGGTTTCTTTATCGTTCTCGTTGTAAAAGGTGACGACACCGATTGCAATGGAACAGTCGGTGATCCGAATCGTCGGAAAACCGTACACGTGCTTATAAAACCCAGTATCAGCAGAGAAGACTTTATCACAGCTTCCGCATTGGCTCTCTCAATCGGTGTTGGATTCTGTACGCTCTATATTATTGGCGTAGTTATGCATCGTGTTAGAAAAGGAAGGAAGCTGAGGGAACGCTTGTTAAGCGATCTAGAAGAATCGGAACCACCTCAACATTTACCCAGTCCGTCGACCGTCGACGAGGTTCTAAATCTTGTATTATGGGAGTAATGAGGGTTGATCATGAGTCATGAAAAAACAAAAAACAATTCAAAGCGTTTTCAGTAATCGAATTTTTCGAACAGTTGACAAATTCCTAATCAGTTGAAATTTGATTCAATCAAAATGTTCACTTTAATTATGTAATTTTACTTTAATTTTGGTGTATTCTTGAATATTATCCAGGTGGGCCCTAGTCAATTGACATCCGTTGAAGAAGATTCATCGCTGGACGAAGACGATATCGATATGATGGATGATGCACTTACGGACAAAGAAATCATTCGAACGAAACGGGTTTTGGCGGTCTCCGATTTGGCGAGAAAAGAACCTAAGATACTTTGTCAGAAATCGCGTCTTTACCTTTATTACTTGATAACGATAGCTGTTTTTTACACTCTACCAGTTATGCAATTGGTAATTACTTACCAAAACGTATTGCACGAAACTGGAAATCAAGATCTTTGTTATTACAATTTTCTGTGCGCTCATCCGCTCGGTGTGTTGTCCGATTTCAATCACGTGTTTTCAAACTTTGGCTATGTTCTACTTGGTTTCTTATTTATATTCCTCACTTACACGAGGGAGAAGAATGACTTCGATCGTGCAGAAAAATCAAAAAGTTACGGGATTCCACAACATTATGGACTTTTTTATGCTATGGGCACTGCTCTTATGATGGAAGGATTGTTATCCGGGAGCTATCACGTTTGTCCAAGCCATAGCAACTTCCAGTTCGGTAATTATATATAATTAACACTTACACGATTTTTTTTTAATCTTATTAGAGCCAACGTTGGTCATTCTTGGTCAGTACCGATTTCGTCCAATTAGCATGATAAGAAAATCTTCAAAAAATCACCAAACTTACTAGTGTTAGGATAGTCCGCAATTGATCCAAGCTTTCATTCGTTGACTGAAGAATTGACTTTTCAACATGACTATCGCGAAATAACCACCTTCCACAAAGAATGTATTGGGCTTTTTTGTAATCTTTTGCATCAAACACGATGCTGAAGTGTGCACCTTAAAAAACCTACAATTGTTATTGTTTTGTTTTACTTTTTGTGGTACAGTATTTTTTAAAAACTGGAACGTTGATATCGATACTTTGTTAGTATGACTTCAATTTTGGCTTCCAGAATTGAGGTGGCCGAAAACGGAGTTCTTCTTGTCAGTATGTGTTGATGAACCACGTACGAAATCGATCAAAAAAAATTGTTGTCAGTTGCGGAAATTAGGAAATTCAAAAATAATTAAAATTCATATTACATTTCAACGATGAAAACTTTGATATAATTTTGAATCACATGAATAATAATCCTTCAATTTTCTTTACAGATACGAGCTTCATGTACATTATTTCGGTGCTGTGTATGGTGAAAATTTATCAAAATCGGCATCCCGACATAAACGCCCGTGCATCGGTAACATTCGCGGTTCTTGCGTTGATAATATTTCTTGGAATGGTCGGGGTGCTCAAGGGGACGGAAATATTTTGGATTTTCTTCACTATGGTTCACCTCATTGTATGCATTTGTGTAACCGTGCAGATATATTATATGGGTCGATTTAGACTCAACCGAGGCCTTTTCCAACGAGTGTTAATGGTAACCGAAGTGATTGAAAAGGTTAACATCGCGCTCACAACTGGCGAATCATGCCTCATTAAATTATCGTGTATTTTCCTATTTACAGACTCTGAAACACGATGCTCGTGCTGGACGTTTTGATGCTTTCAGGCCACTCTATGGGGGAAGATTGATCCTTCTTCTCATTGCAAATATCTGTAACGTGGCTCTCGCAGTATATGGCAATATGCATCATGACAAAGATTTTGCTACTTTTTTGCTTTATCTACTCATGTCAAATCTTATACTGTACACATTTTTCTACATCGTTATGAAGGTAATTTGACAGATATTCAAGCGTTGGTTTGAGAAATTTTTTAACATATCATGCAAACGCAGAGAAGGGTTAAAGATGCTATTTTTGTTATTGGCTTCGTAACAGAACATGCCAACCCTCTAATTCGAAATGTTTTAAGTTTGAGTTTTGAACAAAGTAAAAGGAATGGAAATAAAATGGCACTTTTCGCCATGAACAGTCAAATTTTTGAACGCTTTTCCACAAAACTACAAAAATTTCAGATTACGAAATATTAAAGACTGACATTTAGTAATTTTTGTTTTCCAGCTACTCTACAGAGAGAAGATTTTGTTCGAGCCATTGTGTTACATAATTCTGTCTTTTGTGACGTGGGGCGGTGCTCTATATTTTTTCATAAACAAATCGATTTCGTGGGCGCTAACACCAGCGCAATCACGAATATACAACAAACCTTGCGCTCTTCTAAATTTCTTCGATTCCCACGACATTTGGCACTTTCTTTCGGCCCTTGCGATGTTTTTTTCATTTATGGTGTTGCTGACTTTAGATGACGATTTAGAGGATACACACCGAAGTTTAATACCGGTGTTCTAATGAAGAAGGTTCGTTCGTTTACGTATTCATACCTTACTCGTTGACTTTAAACAATAAAAACAAATACGAAGAAAAATCGAAACAGCATTTACTTTTCTTTTAAATATATTTTCACGGCAGTGTAATATCGATCCATTAATCCCTTCAATGCGCGCACACTCCATAGCTGTACACGAGCAAGTTATAAAATTTCAATTGATTTTTTCAATGTACAGAAAAGGCACAACTTTAAACATAGCAGAAAAGGCACATCATTAAAATTAACATCGTTCAATGGTGAATGAATTCCAATTTTTCTTTGTCCGCAAATTAACTGATTTTTCAACTTTCAATATATTTTTATGCGCTCAATATGAGAGTTCACGATGAAGGGCTTGATAAAAACTTTCGACTTATATCGGTGATTAGATATTCTGAAGAAACACATGCAATGATGAAATATGAATTTTCTTTTTTCCCAACGATGCAAACTTCAACATTATTTCTTTTCTCCCGATATTTCGCTGTTCTCGTTAAAAATAAATATATATGTTTACGTACATATGCATACGATTTTCTTTTGTATTTACCCAGTTTTTGCAAATTGCATAATTTTTTTATCCTCAAACACACACAGGCACACACAGATACACACACGGATTTATCGTGAAAGACTTACGTACATTTTTTTGTTTTTCACGACATTATTACCGACAATTTCCCCTTCCCTCTTGCAATATATATACAGAAATGAGCGTTCGTTTGAACAATTGCTATTTACTGCTCAATCGAATCCCGTTCGATCGGTTTTGTATTAAAAAAAAGAAAAATAAAAACTACTTTACGCAAGCCCACGTTAAAACACTTGAAGGACCAAAGAATCGGGTTGTTTTCCTTACAAAATATTTCAACGTAGCATTTACATATTTCTGGCTAAACTGTATAAATAATTGACCATTGAAAAATATATATGTATGAATCTATTAATCACAACGAATTGAATTGTGTCATGAAAGGTGCTATCGTGAAAGAAACAGACGAGGGATCGGATCCCCCTTTTTATATGGAACACGCGGAGGTTAAGAGTTACGAGGATGAGCTTGAGTCATTGAGAGGTTCCTGACCCGATGCTTCCAGCTGCGCCAAGGTACGTTGAAGCTCGGCTCGTTCGGACGGTTGTAGTCTGTGTACGATCTCGAGAACGGCGTCGAGTCTGACTTCTGGACAGTCTTCAAGGACATCTTTGATTTTAGTAACGACAGCGTCACGTTTAACACAATTTATGTTACGAGCTACGACGCTGTTCTCGCTGTCGCGTTGTGCTATCAACCACTGCACCACACCCTCGTCCTGGTCCCAGAGATAAGATTCCGTCGCGCCTTTGTCCTCGACGAACCAGCGTCTTAACATAGCGTCAACCTGCCTCGCGCTCAACGACGGTTGCGTCGATAGTACTTCTCTTCTCATCTCTCCTTCCAGAATACGGCGACGCAAACGCCAGTACAACATACTTCGCGATTTACGCCAAGGCACGATCTCCTGTATTGTATTTTTCTCCAACATACGCTCGGGCGTGTCGTGAAGATCGGCGAAATGAACGGCAACCTGATGATACATCGATTCGAGAACGCCTTCACGAGTACGAATCATCACTTCGTAATCCGCACGCTCTTCCGCTGACGTTGAATTCGATATTTTTTCCTGTTCATTCACAAAAAATATTCAATAGTGAATTCTAGTTTTTTCTTAATTTATTTGATTGTGAATTTAATCAATATGTCCGTTTTGAGTGTCATTGGAGATTGAATAGTTGACGGAATTTGTGATATCAATGCAACGATTCTATTGACAAATATTGCTTCTTTAAAAGTCATTAAATAATATTTTACCTTTAAATTCTGTATCACTGGATCAATGCGATGCATAACTTTCACTTTGTCTTTGTTCCTAAACTTTATCTCCACAATCCCTTCCGGCTCGAGCACACCTCCTCGACTCGTTGGGTCAGCAAACATCTCCATTTGCTGCGGATTTATCGTTGGGTCAACCACTGCCCAAGCTCCACCTCTTAGCTCACCGTTTGGCGGAATATACACCAGTACTGGCCGCGTATACTCTCTCAAACCGTCCACGATGTAAGCACCGAATTTCATTATTTGCTCGTACATATCTGGTGGAAAAGATGAATTTTTCTAAAAATTTCTTGAGTAGTTACACATGTTCAGAATTTGAGCTCTAGTTGACACGTTGAGTCATTTTTATCCGGACCAACTTTTTGGGGCGTAAATTATCACTGATCTAGAAATATTATTGAGGAACGCCAGCGCTTTTTTATCAGAATTAACGATTTTTTTTTTTTTCGAGAATGAGCCATGTTCACTTGTTCAAATAAATACCTTTTTCGGAAATCTCCTCATAGCAGTACTTTTTTCGAAAAAGTATCGACTAAATGTTTTAAAAAAATTTCAAGAAATCAAAGTTTTCAATGATTTTTTTCAAGAATTTGTGAATTTTTATGCCTCCACGATAACTTGAAACTATCTCGATATTTTTTCTAAACGTGGCTTCGCTGTAGTTCGTCAATTCATTCATTTGATATTCGGATTAGATATTTTTTGACAAACGGTTAAAGAGTTGAATATTTAATGACAACGTATATCCAATTTAATAATGTAATGTCATCTCTATATTACAAGACAGTAAGAATGTATTTTTTTTTGCTGTCGTTGATAAGATTTGATTACATTGAATACATTGAAAGTCGATGGAATAAAATTCTTAGTCGGAATTGAAAATGAAAATTCGTTAACTCGATAATTTTTGTTGTTAAATTTGAAAAGTAAGTGGATCGTATGATTCGGTAGCCGGAGAATCCTCAAACATTCTTACCTTTCATACCAGCAGAGAAACCCCGCCAATTAGCGAAAATAAATAGAGGAAGTTCTTCTCTGTTGAAATCTTTGATGGCTTGAGCAGTTTTGTAAGCGCTGTCGGGGAACCAAACTTGACCGGCTTGAGAGACGGTTTTGGCTTCGGAATCGAGATTGGCAGGATCAGCAGGAAGATGAAGTTCGACGGTTCTCGTTTCGACGGCAATGACACCGCAAGGAATACCGCCAAGACGAGCTCTACCGGTGACAACGGTTTGTGCCCAAGGTTCCATAATTTCTTCCCAGGATCCACGATCAAAAAAGCCGGTTTCCCAAAGCGTTTGATCTCCGGGTGAGTATCGACCTTCGAGCATCCACCGCGGATCGTAGGGTGTTTTGGTTGGTAGAAAACCAATTTCACGATCGATGGGATCAACGGACGCGATAACCGGCAATGGTCCACCTTTAACCTTGGGCGTGTAACTGATCCACTTGAGAGCTGTGCCGACGCCATCAGGATCGCGAGGAGAGGTCACATGAGATACTCCGTTATTGTGCATTATTTGTATGCCACCGAGTTGATTGTTGCTCGCATAAACTTCTCGACCAAGGACGGTATTGAGAGCTCGATAGCCGGTAAGAATAATATGTGAATTTTCGACTTGGATGACACGTTGTCCAAGACGAACAAGATAAGAACCGATGCCGATAGCTCGACAGGAAACGATAGATATGGTTACGATGTCCTCGTAGGCTTTGGACGTTTCACCAGCAATCATACCAGCGTATTTAAGATTTTCTACACCAAGTCCATCGTCCACGCCAATGATATCGGTTATTTGATAGCGTGATTCACCGCCATCTTGTATGAGGCACGCTTTGAGCGAATTCGACGAAGCCAACCGCGCGTAATCGTCCGGAGAGAGGTAAATGTACTTGAAACCTTTTTCCGGCTCGTTTTCATCTTCCCAGGCGATCCTAAAGACGGCTTTTACTTCCTCAGCCAAGCCAATTCGAGCTCCGGAATTAGCTGAGAAATAAATACGCGGTATGGCGAGTTGTCTGGCGCGTTCCGAAGCTTTGCAAAACAGGAGATCTTCTTTGGGTCCAAACGATCCGATCAAATAAGTAATGTCGTTCGCTATGAGAATAATGTCTCGGCCGTCCGGACATTCAGGCGTAAATAAGCTCAGCCTCCAGGCAACCATACCCACGTCATTTTCACCAGGTAATCTCATTTGTTCAACAAGATTGTCACCTTCGAGTACGAGCTCGACGCTGTCGAGTACGGGATTTGGTATCGTTGGATTTTGAATATGCGGTCGTTCCTCGTAATACTTGGTCCACATTTTTTCAATTTGCTGACGGAACATATCTGGCAAATCGTAAACGTACGTTGTGCCAGCACTCTGTGCTTTGAACCTTTTGGCTTGAAGATAATCTTTGGTTAGATAAGGAGTAGAAATTGGAAGACCGTGCATAGGCCCCGGTCTCCAATTGGCGCTGCTCGTAGCGACCGCTGAGCCGTAAGACTCAAAACGTATAACACCGGTTTTAGGATCAGTCGATTCCGTGTACAAATGAAGATCGATGCTGTAGCCGCTGTCGTTTGAAATACAAAGACGTACGTAAGAAGTTGGTTTACTGGGGGTTGGACGAATCGTCATTTTTATTTCAGCCTGACGTACCCGCAGCTTCCATAACCTTGGTCCGTAACGCAAAACCATGCTCGTAACGCTCTCTTCGATTCTTGCCAAATCCATAATAACAGTGGGAACAAAATTCAAAAAAATATGATTACAATCAGTGCGTTTCGCTAGTGGATGAGAGAAAGCAACTTCGAGTTCATCCATTGCTTCGAGAAGAACTCTTTCTCCCTCATTGTGAAGATAATCGAAACTGGCTTCTTTAGTAACGAGATCCGAGTGACGAATAATCGAGCGGATGAAGAATCGATAATCCGTGACTTGTTGTCCTTTGGCTACTTTAGCTTTGCCCAAATAAAGATGCATCTTTTGATTCGATATTGGCAAAGCTTCGAGATCGTAAGTTCTCATTCGATTAAGTTCCAGTTGAAAAGCACAACCAGGTTCGAGATGCCGATAAATACGATCTTCCACGAACCCGTCGCGTTGACGGAAGGTAAAGAATTTCGGGAATTGTCGCCTTTTAAGTGCTCCAAAGGTTACTCTTCTGATACCTCGTGCAACGAGCTCGTCTTTGTTGGTTGCGCACCAATCCCCGAACAATCTTGCCATCGTTGCATCGTCCTGATTGCCATTGTCCTGTACAACTATACTGAGAATATGCACCGGTTCTATTGATCGTTCACTAATCTCACTGGGACCCGATTGTTCGGCCATGCTCAAAGAAACGTTGATCGAGGTGCTGTGACGAGATTCACTGCCACCGGCGGCTTCGACAGCTTCGAGAACTTTTGCAGACACTGACTGCGGCGACGACAAATCTTCTAAAAGATCCAACACTTCGTCCGAGTACTGGCTGAATTGTTCGAGATCTTGAAACGCTGCCATTGCACCGGTGCGGTGATTAATCAACGAAGTATTTTGTCGATTTGGATGATTGGTCGGTAGCATAAATTGGAAGTGTACGAGTGGTATTTCGCCGGATAATTCAAGATGTTGGAGACACGTTAATTCGTAACTGATGTAAGCGCGTCGTACATAAACCTCGAGAGCAGCGTTGCACACGGCACGATTAGTGTGGTAGAAAAAATCGTGAAGTATGTCAAATATCGAAGTTTCGGAAAGTATGAGCTTTTGTAGATTTTCCGGATGGAAATCGTGGCCGTACATGTCAACGGCTGACAAGAATATCGATTCCATCTGATTGTGACGTAATTCATAAGCGGGCTGATGAGCAGCTATCAAAACTTGTCTCGCGCGTAAAGCAACTCTACTGTGCTCGGTTCGATTTAAACTCGTTAACTCTGTGAGTGTACTCGCCAGTTCGTCGGTGAGGCCGGGCTCGTTAGCCCACAAATGATCGATCAACATTGTCACTAATACGTTCTTTTTACCGACGTGATTATGACTGAATATCGTTGCTGTTACCATCGCCATGTCGTCCTTGTAACGATGTATCAAAGCCGAAACGCATTTGTCGTAATGACCTTGCTGAAATTGGCTCTCGACCGTGTAATACTGTCGCAAAAGTTCGTGAACCGTTGTTTTCATGCGTCCACGAATGCCATTTCGATATCTTTGTACAAGTTGAACGATGGCTTGGGTAGTAAGGAAGAAAACATCTCTGTCGGAGCGTTTCGACAGAGTAGCTGCGTGGCCGTCGATCACCGCAGCTATTTGTTGACTCGGGAATTGTGCCAGAACAGAAGTGATATTTCTCTCGTAGAGCGTCATTAATTTTCGTATTTTCTTTTCAACCGAGATCGGTATACGACCGGAAATGGTTGCTATAACGTCCTGCAGCTCGAGAAGAGGCAAGCTTGGATCGCGCAACGAGCACATGAATTTTTCAATGAGATCGCGAAGTCTCGGTAAATGATAAGGATCCGGAAGGCAATAACCAGCCAAAGTGTTTTCCAACGCGCTGCGATATTTCGTATGGAGATTGTTGAGTTTTTCGGGAATGGCAGGTATCGCTGGTGCCAAAAATTGGCCTGTATATTCTTGGGCCTTGGTGACGAGCGAAGGATCGTCCAGTTCCAAATGAGCTATAAGAGCTCCCGTTTCTAGGACGGCACCAGGTCTCTTGACGTAAAATACGCTACCGGATTCACTCGCCGTCAACGTCATGATCATCTTCATAACTTCGATCTCAGCGTATGCTTGTCCAGCGTCAACGTGTCCGCCATCCTCGACAGTGAAACTGACGAGTTTGCCGGCCGACGGTGATCGCAGGAGCGAAGGATCGTTGTCTTTCTCAAAAACGCAAGTTTGATTGCCGATCACGATGCGATAACGATCGACCTCTTCCTTCATATAAGTCGTGAAACTCGCGCCATCCAACGACAACAACATTCCACCGTCCGACAAACGATGCACTTCGACTTCCTTGTACGATCCATTCATTACGAGGAAATAACTGTTAGGTCCGGATTTAGCAGCTTGTACCTTGTACTTGAAACCATCGTTTATGAGCTCAACGTCGACAACGTTGTCAAGATCGTTGCTCGCCTGTATCTGTCCTTTTTCCAGTGCCGTTTGGAAACCCGTAAACGCACTTTGTATAGCGCGATCGGCAATATGAAGAGCCCCACAAGTTACAGCGAGCAAAACATCAGGCTTGTCGCTACGAACGCGCTCCGCTATGAGGAGATCGAGCCAAGCTGTGTCGATGTTGTTCGTAAGAAAGGATTCGGTCTCCAAGAGCGTTATCAGATATTCGACCGTCGTTCTGAAGTCGCCTCTTATGCTCAATTCCTTAAGAGCAACAACGAGGTTCTCACGAGCTTGGTTACGGTCTTCGCCCCATGAGAAACAATGCCCGAACTGAGAATCAGCGAATTCGTGAAGACCACCCGATGCGCCTACGGAAAAATAGCCCCAGACGTTTTTCGATGAACGGAAATTCAACTCCTGTACCGTACCGGAACTTGGCTTGAATCCTTCGTCGGGATTCTCGCTTGTTATTCTTGCCGCTATTACGTGACCCCAAGGCTGTGGCTTGTGGCGCGGTTGATCAAAATCTATGGGACTGTCGCCCCATGGACTCTCACCGTACAACAAACGTATGTCCTTGATGTGATGGAGAGGCAGCCCCATGGCGATTTGAAGCTGCGCCGCGGGCAAGTTAACGTCAGAAACCATTTCCGTGCAAGGATGCTCTACTTGCAGACGTGGATTAAGCTCAAGAAAGTAGTAACGTCCCGAAGTGTCGTAAAGATATTCGACCGTACCCGCGCTCACGTATCCAACCATTTTTGCCAATCGCACAGCCGCTCTTTCCATTTCCTCGAAAACTTCCGGTTTCGCTATTACTGCTGGTGCTTCCTCGATGATCTTCTGATGTCGTCGCTGGATCGAACAATCACGCCCGAACAATGATATCGCGTTTCCATAATTATCCGCTAATAGTTGCACCTCCAAATGACGCGCGCACTGTGCCAATTTCATTATAAATATTGGCGAACCCGCGATCTCGGCTTGCACTTGCCTGAACATCGTTGGCAATTCTTCTGCATTTAGCACTTTTCTTATTCCCTTACCACCACCACCTTCACTGGCTTTAACCATCACGGGAAAACCAATTTTATTCGCCGCTGCCAAACACTCTTCCACCGTAGAGACGCAACCTTTCTTAAATAATTCCGATGATATCTTTATCTTCTTTCCACTGTATTGCGCCTTCAACTCTGAACCCGACCATGGCATTGTTGGTACATCCGCCGTTTGAGCTACTATGCTCGATGCTATCTTGTCACCCAACGCCCACATCGCTCGTTCGGATGGTCCTGTTGATTTTTTCAAGTTTCATTGAACATTCAAGATTTTTCTTTCCACCTATCACCATAATGTTTATTTTTATAAAATATTTGATAGACAAAAAAAAATTTCTACTATTTGGTCTGTTAATTTGTTGTATTTTTGAGAAAATTTACATTCTGCAATGTAAAAATTGCTGAACATTCAAGCTCATTCCCTTTTTCTATTCTGCAACGATAATTTTTGAATTTTTTTCGGATATTCTGTTGTTCATCTACTAAATATTTTGCTCACATTATCATTAGATTTAATTCCGAAAGGGGCAAAAATCTTGACCAATATTCGGAGCCTGAATTGTGCGTAAAAAAAATTTAATGAAAAAAATGGTAATAAGATCATTCTTACCGATAAAAGCGATATCTTTTTTGTGCAGTAATTCTGGTAATTTTGGATTTTCAGAGGCGTGACCCCATCCAGCCCAGACTGCCTGCACTTGTGTGCGCATAGCAATGTCAACAATAAGTTCAACATTGGCATAATTATTGTTGTTCGTACCACCAGGCACTGGTACATATTGATCCGCCATTTTTATATATTCTGCATTCGCCTTAAGATCCTCCGGTGTTACCATTACGACGAATCTCACGGCTCTCTCGTTCTTGAACATCTCGTACGACCATCTTCTTATTGAACGCATGCACTTGACTGCAGCAATTCCATTATTAGCTATGAGAACCTTGAAACAATAAAAAGAAACCAAAATGCATATACTATTTTACAAATTATTAATTACGAATATTGATTATTTATTTTAAACTTTAAAAATAATCTTATTTTTCTCAAATATTGTAATTGGGAATGCAACCAGAGAATTTCATGGGTTTTTTCAGAAAAAGTTCAGTACCGTTCATCCCTCGGAATCCCTTCTGATAAGATATGTAAAAAAAAATGGAAAGTACGCCCCCTTCTATCGTACACACTGTCAAAACTGTTGGAGATAGAGCAAAAATGCATAGGACTAATCCTACCGAGTATTCGGTTGTCTATGCAGAAAAAGTAATGGATAACATTTATGTATCTTCAGTAGTTTAGTCCTGAGAACCCTTGCACGTAAAACTTGGCTAACAAGTTAAGCGATCGTTTTAACGATAATCTCTTCATTGGGGCTCAGGTCTAAATTATTAAAGATGGAAATGTACTTGCCAGGACTTTTGTGTAGAATATTTTATGCTCTAACAAGGTGGATCCTATGCATTTTTGCTTTATCTCTAACCTTTTTGGCGCTTAACCCGATAAAGAAGCTGACATCCTTCGTCGCTAATAATTAATAACTCGTCAAAAGTCCAATAATGCTATACAACTTTTTCACTTGAGATTAACCCTTTGAGCCATACATTTTTTTTCTAGCTTTCAATTGACTTGAACTTTAGTACTTAGCGGTTTTCAGGGTCTGTGATTACGAACGTTAATTCAAAATCCGAAAACTCCAAATTAATGATTTCTTTATGCTCTTCGAGAAAAAAATAAGTGTACGAAATTTTTTGAAACTATTTCTTAAACTTCTATGGAGTGCATTGAAATGTGACATTCTACTTCGTTTAAAAAACAAAGAACGTTAAAAACGTTATATTAAAAAAATTGAGTTTGTGTAAATAAGTTGTGTGTAAACATTTAAAAAAATATGATAATTATAGAACATCTGCATTGAAACCATGAATGTTTTTCATAAACTTTGACCAACTTTTGTCAAACACGAAGTGTTGACGCTCGCATCAAAGAAACGTTCGTTGTTGGTTAATTAAAACAGAATATCATTTGCTTGATTGTACAATTTTAATGACGCGTTTACAAGATTTTTTTCCGAATGAAAAACCAGCCATTCTGTGAAGTATCATTTTGTTTTCACTTGCAACGACATTTAGAAATAAACTCATTAGCATGTTGTTGGTTCTATGAGGTTCAAAGTACAAGGCTCGAAAACTCAATGAGTTACTTCGTTTTTCTTGACGCAAAAGATCATACAACTGACTTTATTTAATGCATATTGTTCCACAATGATAATTAGCAACAGTCTTTTTTATAATTTTTTTTCTCTCGATCAGTATTCTGTTTTATTGTCCACCCTACAACCGCAAGCATTTTTGCATTCAATTAATTAAATTCAGCATCGTTACGTTTTTTTCAACATTTGTTGTTATTTTTTTTTTTTTTACATTAATGAAATTGTTCAATTTCGTTTCACCAATTAATATGTAAAATTGAAAAATTCGAAAAGTTATATATACCCATTCGGTACAACAATCGGCTTTGAAGACAAGATTTTTAGACAACAAGACTTTAAGGTGTTGAAAAAACATTCAGAGAAATTAGTCTCAATTCACCTTTTCGATAACTTTCGTCCCGTTGAAACGACGAACGAATTCTTCTGGTGTCGCAACCGTGAAATCTTTCTCTTGTAAACGGCTCTGCGCTTGAATCATCACTGTACCCTGGGACATGCTGGGTCTGTAAGAAAATAAAGGAAACGAAAGAAAAAAACGAATTAATACCATACAAATGATGTTTAAATTTTGGGAACTCAAAAAAAAACTCAAGCAGTGGTTTTTAATCAATTTTGAAAATCAGATTTATTAACATTTATGTAAATGATGGGAGACAAATATTTGTAGCTACAAATAACGAACTTAATTACTTCTTCTCATTATTTCAATATTGTTGTTCCAAAACTTTTGAAAAGATGAACTTTTGTGTATTTTTATGATCAATGACTTCCAACAGGAAGTTTTTAACAGGTCATTTCGAGATCCTATATTATAATTAAATCAGCATGAAATGAAAAATTCATTGTAATTTTGACACAAAACTGTTAATTCGTTCATAAAAAAAAAAATTATATCATTGACAAAGAATAAATGACGCAATAGCGGAGAGAAAGTCATAAAAGTTTTTTTTGTGTAGCGCACGTGTAATACCATCAGACACTCGGATTCATAAGCATTTGGAGAAAGTTGTGACTTTTCTCAACATCAGTGATTGTAAAATACTACGAGTCTACCGAAGATAAAAAATTCAATTCAATTTCAATTAATAGTTATTTTTGTAAATAATTTAGACAAAAAAAGATTACAATTTTTTTTGTTTACTACTCTTTTTTTAAATTAAGATTCATTCGTATATATTAATTTTCTAAAATATGTAATCTTACATTTTACAAACGTTTATTATTTTTATGTAAGAAAAACACGAATTACACATGGTTCAACAGGGAAATCTAAATTTCATGATTAAAAAACAGAGTCCCGAATGTTTCCAACCATAATTTTATCTCCACCTTGGGCTTGTTTTGGGATCACAAGTGCTGACTATGGCGGTCAGTTAATGCACTATTTTAATTGTACTATTATTACAAAATGTGGGAACAGTACAAAATTTGCAACGTCGTTTTTACCCGTAGAAGAAATCGACATGCTCGATATTACTGTCAGCACGTGCGAGCACAACGAACTTTGAACAGGCGTTATTTTTTACTGAGCACTCAACAGGAAAAAACATCATTTGGAAGTGGCGTAAAGCGTTTTGAAACGTCAGTATTTTCCAAAATACTGGAGTTTCGAGGAATTTCAAATATTTTCATCAAGTAACGATTTTAACAAATGCAAGGGTTAGCCCGTTTGGTGGGCGGGAAAAAGTCGCATCAGATCTTTAAGCAAACATTTTTTTTTCGTAAACTTTAAAAAATGTATACATTTTTTTTTTATTCGAAATGTTTTATTTTTCCACAAAAGTTAATATTTCGACGGAAGAAAGACGCGTTGAGTTTTTTTTTCATCGTTAACTTTTAGACAATGTTGGATTTTGATGACTATTAGAATTCGGTGGGAAATCATCGGAACATTAATATTTTATGTGATACAGTTGTTCCATATTAGGTGGCAGGGAATTCGATTCTCACATCGACTGTTTGTGACTAACTGCTCGAAAGACGCCAACCATTGGTCATCAATGCCAGAAACATCCAAGATTTAACGGTAACTCGTAATACATTCTCATAACGTTAGAATTAAATTGAAAGATACGATGCAACTGAATATACGAACACAATACAGTTTCTAGAATGTAGAATGGATATTCCGCCACGGAAAAATTTATTTATTCTATGACTTGAAAATTTGACTACGGAAATAATTACTTTGATTAAATTATTTAAACTCAAATATGAAATGGGAAATATATTACAAATAAAATTGGAAAACGTTGCAATTATGCACTGCGAGTGAGAAAACATCTGTTTTGTTAAACGAAATTTTCACGATTAAAAGCTGTTTTGAATATTTTGTTGTGTTGTTAAGACCATTGTCGTTTTTCAAATGCACGTATTCGCATTTTTTTAAAATTAGCATCACGTATGGAAATATTATTGTGATTCCGAGACTTTTTTCAATGTTTTACTCAGTTTATTGACGGATCGTAATATTTATGTTAAAAAATTTGATAAAATGAAATTACGTGAGGCCATGGCTAGGTGGTACACTGAGTGTTGACATTATCAAACCACCTGGTTCATCGTTTGAGGAAAATTCGTCATTTATGGTCGAGTTCCTTCGAGAAGAATTTTCCTCTTCACTCATAATCGAATTCATTCTCGATATCCCTGCTAAAAGATTGTCCGAACTTTTCCAAATAGGATCCGTCTCGTCACTTTGAGCGAGTACGAATCGTTTCATTCGTTTCATGCCTGTCTTATCCATTATAATAAACCAAACTTTCTTCAGATTATTATTTATCCAATCAACGAACGGAAGACTCCGAAGTATCTCCGACACTGCTGCATTCGAGATATCCACTTTAAAAGATTTTCTGTTAATACTTTTCTTCTCGAACAACACGATTCAGACGTTTTCTTTGAGATATTAACAAAAATACAAAAGTGAGCATGGACTTTACGTCTTATAAATCTTGCAATCAAAACTGTTTTGTTCTCACCCAATGAATAAAGTATTTTATAAATATTCGTTCAAAAGTTTTTCAATTCTCATTATTTTACTAAATAATTTGACGGAAGATTTCCATTGGACAAATAGTATGTAGAAACTTCTCTAAATCCCAAATTGATTATAAATTAAATTGTGAAATTTGATCATTTCAACGATCGAGCGAAAATTTGAATTTTTTTTTTCCATTACGTAAGTTTTTAGTGACCTTCGTTTAATTTTTAATATTTTTTCAAGTACCTCAAAATAGAAAATTAAAAAAATGATGAAAAATATTGAAACATTTTCATGGAAAAAATAACGGTTTGATTAATCTTTCGAAATGTTCGTTTATTATCAACCGATGATTACGTGAAAAAAAATCGTCTGAATATATTTTTCGCGGGAATTTTCCGACTTGATTAAAGGAACAAGGAACACGTCCTTTCCGATGTGGAGACCAACGGTCACTACTGTCGTTCACACAGGTAGCCAGAGCCATTCTCCTCTACCAGGTGAGAATTCCCCCTACTTCTTCGAACGAAGCATAACACGTGGAAGTCACAGGTAAATCGCTGTTGTAAGTAAAGTCGTTCACTTTGTACATCTGACAGTCCATTGAATCCGTGCGTCAAAATCATGTTATTTAAGGAGTCCGTACGTTCGAACTGGTTAAATCAATTGTTAATTGTAGTGTCAATTATAAATTAATATAAAAAATCGATTAAATTTTTAAACAAGGATTTATCCATGGTAGAAAAAAGATTTTTCGAGAAATATTTTTTGTCGAATAATTTTTTAACTTTAAACTTCAATGTTTTTCAAACCTTATACAAAGTCGAACCCAATTGCTTAAAATATTTCGAACTGTCCCTAATTATGAATTCGTAAAATAAGATTCAAGAATTAAAAAAAAAATCATATTTATTAATTGCATTAAAAAATGCATTCTTCATTATGATAGAAACAACAAATAAATTATTTCATATTTGTAAAAGGAAACTCTTCCGCTGTCGAGAAGACTAAAATAAAAGTAAAAACGAGAAGAGCCGAACGTTACGAATGGATCGACTGACCACCACCTGATCTCGACTGACCAATTGTCGTTTCTCGCCTCTCCTCTCAATTCATCTGCCAGCACTTGTGTGCCTATGCTTCATACATTCCTACCATTCGTACTATTCAAACGTTCATTAAGGTGATCTATCTGTTGCATGAGTGCGAGAGAGATAACTGCAAAGTAGATACACACTTTTCTCGGACACCCTTGATATTTCGAGAAAAATAAAAGTTTCATTGTTCGTCAGAGAACAATGTTTAACAATGAAAAGAGAACAACGTGTCACTCTTATTTTCCTCGAAAAATCAAGTCTCTCTGAGAAAACTGTGCAGTAGGATTTTTACCGACCGAACGACTGACAAATCACCTTAAGGTACATTTAGTACTTCACTATATCCAATCGATAAATATATGAAAAATCAAGACCAATATTTTTTTAATCAACATTGTACAGAGGTGTGTGTTACAAATCTTTCAAATACCGAATATTGATGAAAAAAATTAGTACGCTAAATGATGTTTAATCTTATTTTTATTGAAATTTTTTAAACAATTAAAAAATAGTAAACTGTCATTTTTTTAACTTTTGCGACACCGTTCGTCAAAAAAAAAAAAACGATTGGACAAATAATGTGGCAGATTTGACGTTACTAATTCCAAACAATGCCTAAAATTAGAAATACTTTGAACTGCTTTGATAACAAACGCAAGAGTAGGTGCATAATGTTGACTCCGCGACTTCGGACACGCTTATCGTTTTATCAGGTCGCAGGCATTTTTTACCTACAGTAATACAAATTTTGTTGTAAATTCAATAAGTTTAGGAGATTCAGTTGAATAGTTGGTTCGAATTGCACAAAGGAGTGTTAAAATTTCACAATGGTTTCTTACAAAGTTTAATACAAAAATTAAATAAATTGACGGTGGATCCGTGTTTCAGCATATATTATTAACCTAGAAAAACACATGATGTCACATTTGAATCGATGCTTTCAGAAGTTTAATCTTGAACAGCAACTTGTTTATGAAACATTTTTTGCCGATTTTTTGCCATTGAAACAACGTAGCTCCATACGAATCCACCGTTAATTTATTTTATTTTTGTATTAAAAATTGTATACAACTATTGTGAAAATTTAACTAGTTTTTGACTAGTGCGAAGCAATCTATGTTACCGCAAGACGATAAAATTGCAGAAAGCATTATCTCCGAGAACATTGCTGGTTAACGTAATAATCTTTCGAATTCTGTGAGAAATCCGTCACAATATTTTTTTTTTTTTTGCTTCTCAATGTCAACAATTCTTATTTATCTGCCAATAGCCTTGTTTGCTAATAGTGATGCAACTATGTGACGTCAGAACACGGATAACCGATCTCATGATTGATAATTTGTATTACGACTCATAACCGAAATCGATAAGATATTTTTTTCTTGTTTGTGAATAAATTTTCTATTTGTGGTCGCGTTATTCAAATCCAAGATTGTTTGAAATGTTTAAAAATAAGAGAAGACGATATTTAAAAAATTTTACGTTCATTTTATCAAATTTGTATTTATTTATTTATTTATTTATTTGAAACAAAAACGGGCCAATTACAAACACGATTTCTCATCGACCAATGAAACAAAAAGTTAACAATGCTAAGTTTTTTTAGCATATTTATTTAATTCAAAGATTGCAAATATATAGTGTAGATCTAATATTCGACAAATTATTCCGCAGCTCTAACGACGTGCGATAGAGAACGCAATCGTCTGGCGAAAAGTTTCGTTTTAAGTATTTACATGGCAAATTGAACGTTTAAAATAATTGCGGTTCAAAGCAATGAACATTAGGTTCGATTGAATTCTCGTCATTACTATTCGAATAATATTTTACATTTCATGGGTTTCACTGGACAAAAAGTTTAATTTTTATTATCAAGCAAAGTTCTTTTATCACAAATAAAAGACTGGAACGATAGGAAATACAGCAATGAACCACAGGACCGATTTTGTACAGCATAAAATTTACTATAAAAAAAATTCATGACATGACATTTTCGATCTCTATTAAGTCCTGAGAGTTTATCAAAAGAATACTTGATTTCCAAACGTCGTTGTTGTTGCAAACATTTTTACTCATTCTTTCAATAGGCTGTCAGGACCAAATTATTAACGATAGAGAAGTTTTGTAAGGAGCTTTCTCGTCAGAAATTTTATTCTCCATAAGATTACTCCCATGGACTTTTGCTCGATTTTCAAATGTAATGGCTGTATGATTGAAAAACAACTGAACTGAAATTTATGTACATGATCATTGATCATTATACTTGTTCTACTTTTTTTCTACTTTTTGGTTAAAGCTTAAAGTCAGAATTGTGCATGCCGCAAATAGGATTTAGTAAAAAAAAACTGTCTACAGAAAAACTCCAATCACAGCTCATCTAGATTAGTTTTTCTTCATGAAATGTTCTACTTTCAAAAATATACCTTTTCAAATGAATGAAAAGTTGTTGCATTCGGAATATTTTTTCAGTGTATAATGAACTTGTCATTACATATTTATTCCTCTTGAACAGGGTCATGAAGAAGAAATTACCACAAAAAAATTCACACAACAATTATCGTAATTATAAAGATAAAAAAAAACGTCAGTAGTAAAATTCAAACGCGTAACAAATTACGATAAGAATATCGGAGAGTATTTCAGAATATTTTGACGAGAAAATATAATGAATATCCATTATTTTTCGAGCCAATCGATGCGTAATTTTGGAAAAAATTTAAAGCGTTCGATCACTTGACCATAAATTTCCGCAAACACTGAAAAAAAATAAAAAAATAAAAGTAAATTTCACCTGAGTCGCTTTCGGCGCTCGACCAGACCCGGCACGATCGGCGGTTGCTGTTGATAGCCATCGTCTCCCTCCCCCGGAAAACTATCCTCTGTTTCAAGTTCCTCCGACGGATCGGGATCGCCGACGACGAAGCTGACCGGAGTTTCGGACATCGTGTCAACCGATCGTCTTTTAAATTCGGTTCTCTTCGTCCGCGGTGTCTGAACCTCTTCGTCGCTCAGAGCTGTTACACCACTTAATGAATTTCGCCTTTTATTATTTTCGTCTTCCGGTTCACCACGATTAATATCCTTCTGCTCGATGTTACCTTCAAAATATTAGGAAACACATGTCCACGATGAATTATTGCTCCGAAGAGGTGTTTATGTTTTTCTCAATAGTCAATTTTATGTTTTCCATTTCTCGTTTTCACCGCAAACAATTATTCAACGACTATATGAATCCCAATGTTAATTCGATGATATACAAGTTCCCAAAAGCTGTTTATTATTTTTCATTGCGTGAGCACGATTGTAGCTTTTTCCGAATTTCGATTTTTCTTTCGTTTCGATCGTACGTCGAGTCTTCTTCGTCGTTAATATTTACGTCTTTTTGTCCAAAATTTTTCATCATTTTTTCTCTGTCCTGTGATTTTTTTCTTTCGACGATTTTTATCGTTTTTATCATTCTTAACGATTCGATTATTTTGTTTCGAAAAGCAAACACATGCAGATCCTTCGAGGTTTTATAGCTGAATATGAGTTCTGATGAAATTTTCCTTTCACATTGCTTTGCAAGCCCTTTTTTGTGTACATAGCAGAGACGATGCATAGGCAATTTTTTAAATGTATTTTTTCTGTTTTTCCTGTTTCATGTCCATTATGAGATTCCATGTGGTCGTTTTTTTTTATAGGTCGATCATGCAATCGATTTATGGAGAACGTGCCCAAAATAACCAGTGTCCCTTTGTACCGGATGAAATTGTGTAAAATTCAAATGTAATCTTCAATCCTTTCGACGGATTCATGAGCAAAATTTATTCAATTCCTCGATTCAATTCGTCACAACAATTCACTTTTTTCTACGTTATTATTTTGAACGTCTTTGTTTTTAGAGACTCATGAGAAACAGCGTGTTGTGTGCAGCAACACAATCCATACAATGCGAGTTAACCCCTTGAGCCATCGTGGAACTTACGATACACTATTTGTGAACTATTTTTGATGTAGCTTTTTTAACATTACTAAACTACTATTTCAACGAATAATTCTGAAATTCGAGGTTTGATTGGATATTGACAAGAGTGAAAAAAATATGAACAGTCGAAATTTGTTAATTGCACATATACCACATACAAATAAATAGTCAAATTTGGTATTTTTTTTATGGAAAAAATGATTATCTACTAAACTACGATAGTCATCGGAATAGCAATTTTTTCACGAACTCAATACACTGCAATAAATTTGACAGAATATTTTTAGAATTTTTTGTGCAGTAGTTTTTGTTTTAAAAAATCAAGAAACACTGAATTTTCAATTGCGCGATTTCAAAAACCTCCCGAGTACCAAGTTGCGAGTAAATTCCATGTAAGGAAAAATGTGTGGCTCAAAGGGCTCGATAAATCATATTTTAATTTTTTAGCTCATGCATCCGGAATCTTCCATTTTCATTAGTTGTGAGTTCCCAAGTGGTATTTTTTTTTTTCCTTATAAAATAGGATCGACAGTTTAAGCGTTAAACTGATTAAAAAGCGATGACCCAAAGACAATGTGAATTTTAGAATGACTGGATGTTTCCATGGTTCTCCCGTAATAATGTGAAACTGAATAAACATCTAGAATAAAAAACTCAAACCTGGCCTGCATTCATAATTTACTCAAAGAAAAAAACAAAACAAAAATCTCCAATAGACTGAATGCAAATTTCATTATTTTATCAGCTACATTTTTGTAGCTGATAAAATGCGTTTTGACTAATTTATATTTGATAAAGCTGCTGATAGCGTTTTTACTAATTTATATTTTACGAAAATAAGAATAATAATAAAAACTTATCGACATGTCATCGAAATTAAATGAATTTAATCATTTGAAAAACCATTAATAAAAATCAGGTAACAACCATTTTTGCCAGGAGTCGGTCTACGTTTTGCCATGCCAATTTCCCAATAGAAATTTTAAGAACGATCTCATTAAACATTAAGCCACATGCTTCAAACCGTAAAAACCACACAATTCATGCATTAAGCGATAATTCGAGCAATTAATATTCTCTCGAATCTGCTTCATATACATGAACAACAAAATGCACTAAAGTCAACAACGACCGAGTAGTTATTATTGTAAATTCAAATTACTCTCCATGAACAATTCACGCTTTGAATGTCTGATGAAATATTTCCAAAATTAATTTTCATAGCTCATTTTGTTTTTATGTGTGTACAATTTTAAACATAACTTTGTAAATGATTTTTGGTTTTCTGAAGAAATGTCTATCGATCTATGGACTGAATTTGGGTAAATGTAAAGGTAGAAGTTCAGCGAACACGATTTTAGATAGAATTTTTCAATATTGGGAGGAGACATTTGTGGCACTTTCATGAAACTACGTGCATAATTTCAAAAAAATGTACCATCTCGTATTCGATATGTTGGCATTCAAAGATTGCAGTGTTTTACACGCCTTCTTATAGACAGCAGTAGAAAAAATGATATTTCAAGGAATAAGTCCAAAACTTTCCTACAAATTTCATTCTTTTTCCCTCAATCATAAGGCAACTTAAGACGAAGAAGTCTATTAAATATGGCAAAGGTGGTTATTTCTTAAATTGTAAACTTCGTATTAGACATTTTCCTCGAAAATTTATATGTTTTTACATTCCTATAAGATATATATAAAAACTAACATTATTGGGTTATTTGACAAGTTGTGTCCAACTCTCAAAAATAAACCAAAGAATTAATTTTTGAAAATGACTGTGGCGAGACGACTATGTTAAATGTACATTAATTTATTCGAACGACAAGGTGACTATTGTAATAATTTTTTCGTTTATTGTGTCGGAAACTTTTTGAAATTTAGTTATTCTTTCCCAACAAATTACACTCAATTTAAAAATAAATCGATTAATTTGAGTCCGTTGTTTTGAACGACTACTCACCGCGATCAACAGTGCAATACTGCGATACGTGGTGGACCTTTCGTGAAACTGAACAAGAAGTTTCGTCGCTGTATGATAACGACGAGGAGAAGCTTTCGATTGAACTGTCGCGTAAGTCACGAAACACAAAATAGATGGTCCAAAGAGCAGTGACTCCGATCACGACATATAAACCGTAAAGACCTTGGAAATTTTATAACGAAAAATTGCATTTTTAAACCCGTTCAGATATATTTATATTCATATTAATGCGTAATATTTAATAATAAAATTTAATAAAAAAAAAAAGACAAGATGATTCACCACTCGATTTCGTCTAGACTCGATTTACGATTAGCAGTCTTTTCGACCGAGTGCCCTGCGGTTGTATAAATATTGATCTCCGTGTTGCACAGTTTTATCATTTTTTTTTCAATAACACAAATAAAACAGAATAAACTTTATCGAACGAAATACAAATAAATTTTATTGAAAACTTGTCGGTTTAAAAAGGGTTTACATTTACAACTTGCATTTTAAGGGTGCAGGAGATATAATCGGAGGCAAAAGAGCCTGGAATTATATTATTTCACTGTTCAATATTTAAAACATTCTTATTTAAGGTTTTATCGGTTATGAAATCAAAAATTTTAAGGGTGAAATTGCTTCGAATCCGACTGTGCAGCACGAAATATTTGCTTTAATAATTAAATGTATAAATAATATGAAAGAACAAATTAACCTCTGTTTAAGGGAGTAAAACATGACGAATAGTAATTTTTGTCCATTTGGCTGCCTGAATATTGTGTAAAAAGCAGGAACATTTTTTGTACAAAATTGAAGGTTAACTAAAAAGTTTGAATGTCCTCTATGTATCAGCTGTTTACTATGTTGCCACATTTAATAAGGGATTTGATCACAAACTCGAAATATAGCATCAACTTTATTAAACTTTATTCGTTTACTCTTTAATGTAGTGAGTGACGAATATTTTTTTCTAAATTGACTCTACAATTCGATCGAGTGTAACTTTGTTGAAAATTGGAATCGTTATAACTCCCAAATGTCTCAGTGAATTGATAAATTGTTTAACTTAACTCGGGATAGATCTGAAAACTACTGGCAAAATTTTATCAACTTGTCAACATTTGAAATTTCCTATACTTTTTCTGCATATTGGCAAATTTCTAAAATACTGGTACCATTTTTCAAAAAGTCAAACCTAAAACAGTTTTTAAAAATTAAATTACGAGCAAATTTGTTGAATGTTGTAGTATCTAGTAACGTCTGAACGGCTTAGTGAATAGTTTTGAAATTTTTTAACTAGTCTCAGAACCGATGTACAAAAAAAATTGTCTAAATTTGATTAACTTGATACGATTTTGAAAATATATGTCCTAAACATCCTTAGGATTAAGTTCTCAAAGAATGGAGTCAGCGATACGAGAAAACCAAGTTTTCGAATCACATAAAGCGGAAAACGCGATTAGAACGTCAGGATAGTGGTTATACACTTGAATGACGTAAGCATTGAATGGAAAATCATTTCTTCGGAATAAATTAATGAAAAAAAAAGAATAGAAGCGTAACAATAATGTTGTGTGACACGGTTCGGCCGAAATTTTGCAAGCATGTACCGTTGATAGAATCGACAAGCCATCGAAGCATACCGTCCGACACTTTTCTTCGAGCTATTCCTGTTAGTGCTTCGTCGTTGATAATCCGTTGTGTTTTTTCCGTTCTCACGATAATTCCGTTCGCGTAATACTCAATCCCATACAACAATGAATAATTTAAAATTCAACGTGAATGAACGACGACAGACGATTAATAAATTGGAATTCACGAAAATATGATCCGGAAACGATAAAACTTTACTAAACACCATTTAATAATGGACTAATTAGTCGATACAAATTATTTATGAAATATATATATGTAAATAGACTTTTATGTACATATAATTATTTGAGGTTCGAATCTCGATTAACTAAGAGGAAATACGTTGTCCATCCTCTCGTACGATCTCAAGACTGATTGGATGTTATTCTTGATATGTTTTCCGAATGTTATTGTACGCGCGTGTTCCCAAAGCCCGTCACTCATAGACTGATCGTCCCTCACGTCGATTGATAATAAGAGCTCGTACGAAAACTGCTGTAAGAGGCAAAGTGGTAGTACATAGTATAGTGACGGTGGTAGAAATACAGGGTGTCCCAATCTTCTCGTTTCCTTTTCATCGAATACAAACAGGTCGTTAAATGCTGAAGAGAAAAGTTCTTATTCATTTTTTTCCCCAATATATCGTTAATAAGATATTTAGTAATTGGTGGCAGCCAATCGAGTGTTCGGGAGAGTGATGAGCGGGGGAAGCACGTTGCACTGGTTCAGAACGCTCGCAACGCCCATTTGTCTGTCCAACGTAGCGGATTGGCTGTTAGTAATTCAATAAATATTCGATGAACGGTGCATCGAATGAAAAAATGGAATAGGAATTTTGTATTTAGAATTTTGTGAACTCAGAGACACCCTGTAAAACCAGTGGCAGACCGAATGAAGCAAAAGCAACCACGGCGACGACGACAAGACCAACGAGAGACCCAAGGATGACCGGACGATGGTTCAGGGGTCGTGCCACTTCGGGATTCATTCGCTTCCGCGTGTTCGTGTTCGTTGATAATGTGTATAGAAAACTATATACGTCTTTATTCACTGATACCAGTTATCGACACACGCGAATAATCGAACACGAAACTCACGTTTACAATCGAGTGATGGAAATTTCAAAAAATTCTTCTCTGTTCCTTCAAATTCAAGGCCACGATAATTACGGTAATATACAGTGGCTACGAAAAGTATTTGAACACTTTAAATTAATATACAATTCTCCACTATACAATAGCCAGCTGAGCATTAAATGGTACCAAAAAATAATCCATTCGATTTTTTTTTCACTTTCGATTAAGTGTTTTGACTTCAAGAGCTTGGAAGTAACGTTTTCTGTTTCGCTGAATATGGTCTCAATGGTAGGGACAATATCGAACTTTATAATTGGAAAATAATTTTGTCGAAAAGTAATTTCATTAAGGTTTGAATCAGAAAAGTGTCAAATTCTATTTCCATTTAATCATCACCCAAGAACAGTTTATAGTTTTTTTATAATGATCGAGTAATCATTATGAAAGGAAAAACAATACGAAAACAAACAACTTACGTTTCTCTCAAACGCCACAATTTTTTTCTGTATTCTGTGATACTTTCCTTTGTTTTGATTTGTTTTATCCGGAAATTTCCTAACATTAATAATAATCATTAAAAAAAATTGCTTCGTTCGCATTTGACGATCAATTACGATATAATCGCCGTCTTAGCATATGGGGAACAGATATTAGAGTGTTTAGTATAAATTGTCGTGTAAGAGCAGAGAACTGCCCACAATGTTCGTAATAATACACAGCAGTAGAGAGCATCCACGTGCTCTTTTGTGAGACAGGGGCTTTAATAATGTACAATATACATGTGTCGAATGGTCGGAGATTGTCGAGCAAAAACCTATGAAAGCTATAACCGGATTAGCCTCATGAATTTATTGTGCTTTGAATAATCCTGTCCACCACGTGTATCATAAAAAAATCTCTCCGACCATCATTCCCCGAAGTAAGAATGTGTTTTTTACGTTCTGTTTCAATGCATTTTCTTCGATACAAGCGAGTGTCTGGAAAAACTGGTTTTGTTGAAAAATTGGGATTTTGGTCCCTACGGTTGAATTATTTCGTTGAGGATGTTAACTTCTAAAGGCCCCACAGAAACAGGGTAAAAAAACACACGAAATAAAATAAAATGAAATGTATGTACGAGAAATTTTATTTTATTTTCATGAAATTGACTATTTCCACCGAAAAAATTATCTATTAATCAGGGTCGAGCCCCATTTCTATTGTGTAACGTTAATTTTGTATTTGAATTTTCTCCGTGCAGTGATACGAGCACAAATGTGATGAAATGTACGATGAAGAAATAAAAATCCAGAATATAAACATAGATTGCACGTTTATGGGAAGACCGAGAGAAGATCTAATTTTAAAATATATTTTCCCCGAAATAGTGCAATCTATTTGAAAGAAAAAAAATTAGCCCGTTATTAACAATATTCTGCAATGGGCTTCTATATATTAAAATTGCTTAATTTTTCAAATAAATATTTGAAATGAAACGTCACAGCTATTTCGGTAACTTGGTGAAGTTTCGATTGGAATAAAAAAATTATTTTTCGGGTTAAAACTGATGCTTATTTCAGTTTTTTAATATTAATTTTTTTACTATTCAACTCATTTGTATAACCTCATAATTGTAACGATTTTTTTTTTGCAACCGACATGATGTGATTCGACACAGATGGACGTCGAAGAATTTTTTTTTTGTTTTTCTTTCAATCCGTAGCCCAGTTTTATGTACATGCAGAATAATGTTGCGATTGAAAGTTTCTATTAATAATTATTTGCGTAAATCGAGCTGACCTCTTGCGGTTCGCTGGAAAATACAGTTCGAACGATAAAAATCGTATCAATGATAGAAATCGTATAATTCAAGTTTACGCGTAATAATATCACGTTACGAAGAATACAAAATATACGTCACCGTCGGATCATCCTTTTTATTCTCATCTCAATCTCCACTGTTCTCATATTTTTCCTTTCCTCTTTGTATTTAAATTTTCAAATTTTATCTCAACTTCCTCATTTCCAGATTTAATATTATACAAATTAAGCAATTGACAAACAAAAATGTTTCCTCAACATTTTTTCGGGAAAGCACCTAAAGCAACTCGGTTATTCACAATACACTATTTTTATGGATGAGAGAAAACTAAGAGGCGAGATCATTCACGGTGTTCGAAGAATTTCATCGTTTCAAGGTCAAGGGCGTAGGAGAAATGTCGGTATCGCTCTTGTTACGTGTATGGCGTCGTTTCCCCCCCTCCGCGTACTCAACGAATTTTTCACATTTTCCTTTCCACGTGCTGGTCAAATATTATGAATATTGACCATAAATTTTTCATTCGAAAACTAGGCTTTATATATAATGAAAATCGACATTATGCGATTAAAAAATTTGGTTCATTTTGTTAACGTTATTTTTGTGTACAAAAAAATTCAACTGAAGAATCATTGTTTTGTTCTCTTCAACTCTATTACCATTGCTGAAAAATAGTGTAATGAAAAAGTCTCTCTCTGATTCCTTATTTGTCATTTTTCAATTTCATCAAAATAATTTGTACGTTTGAAAATTTGTATGTTGAAAAGCAACAATAAAGACGTGTACAAAATTGCTGAAAAAAATAAAATAAAAAAAAAAAAAACACGAACATTTTTTAATTTATTCCATTCAAAAAATGTTCGACGAAAACAGAATTGTATAGAATAATACGGGCTTCAAGTCGTTTTTCATGGTTCTATACTTGATTACCAATCGGCAGATATGAGACTTCTTGTTGGTGGATTTGTTTTATTGGCAGAAAAAGGAAAAATGCTGCTCCTAAAATCGCTATTTTGTTTGCTAAAAATTTAGTAAATTTTGTAAAAAAAGCACGTCATTATAAAATCAGAAAAAATCTAAACAATTTGTTCAATTATTAAAACGAATAAATTTTTTATTTTCATAAGCTGTGACTGCTTCTACTCAGATGGCAAAAATTATAATTGGTAAAGGGTGTGTGATTCATGAAAAAGTTTCCGGGTTTGTTGGTCACAGCGAAAAGAAATTCGTAAATCCCGTCAAATCCAATAAATGAACATATACGTTCTATTTGTCTTGTTTACTCAACGAATAGTAGTAATGAAAAAAAGTCGCGTGTTTTTTTGTACTACGACTGCTTATATTACGACACACGGAACACAGAGAATATACATGCAATGGCAAAGAAAAAGAAAAAAAATTGGCCATAGACTTCACGTTTGAAACGTATATGTATATAACGAGACGATTTGAGGAAGATCACGTGATTGGTGGATGCCCGCGTCAGGCGAGGTTGCGGGCTCATCCGATTGGAGGAGATCGGGCGTGTTTTCAATCGCACACACGCGTTCTTCACATAAAAAAAAGAACTGATATTACGAAAATATTCATGTACTTCGTTCGAGAGTCTGTACATTCGGAGTATTCCTTCTAAATTGGTCAATAACACGCTCGTATCTTGAAATTGCGGCAATTACACGTGCTCGCTTAAAATGATTATAAATAAATTGAAATGAAAAAAATAATCGTATATCAAGAATAAAACACTCACCGGTGACGAATCTTACGCGGTTGAGCCGCTCGCTCCGCCGGGAGGTTAGGTACGCTTCTCTCTTCCTCGCCTGACATTCGATACACTTTTCGTTTCACTGATTAATTATTCAACAACAATTAAATGATAAAAGAAACGATGAGTGCGATAATTTCTTATGCTCAACGATCAATCGAACGTTTATAATAGGCGTAAAATCTCTGGCAGTAAGAACAAAACCTTAGTGGTATAATTTATACTGTTATTTGTTTTGGTTTGACCAGTCGCACTTGTCACAACGATGCCGTACACATGGAGACCTCTAAATTTTTGGCTCGTTTGTATCTAATGGTCTTTCTCCCCTCTTTTTACGAAAATGATTTTCTATGTCGGATTACACACGAGTGTCTCGCGACAAAATAAAACCTTCCAATCTACTATTTTATCGCATATACCTGCGCACTTTGCTGACGCGCTGGCCCAATAGGAGAAATATGAGCCCTTTCGTTTGCAGCGCGCTTGTCAAGCACGCGTGGGATTATAGCGTTTTTTTTTCTAAGGCACACGGTCTCCCGCCCGGCCCGGAACATCGACTCATTGTTTTCACTTACCGGCGGAGGCTTCAGCGACTTTCTGAAATTCTCATAGATGTCGGGGTATGTCTGCGCGATTGCGCAAGCGCGGTACTCTCTACGGGGTGTAGAGAAAGTTGGATTTATAGATTTTCAAATTTTGTTTTGTACTATAATATAAAATTTCCCTGAAATAACGGAATATTCTCGATTGGGCAAGTCGAAGCGACCAAATCATTCCGTTATTTAATATCACATAAGTGGACGTCACAATGACACATGAAAGCCAAAAAACTCTAAAGATAAACAATTGGACAACAATCAGAACATAATATTCTACGATACAGATTTTCAGACAATTTCCTTCGACTTCGTGAAATAAGTTTCCATTTTTCTAAATTTCTATGAATTCTCACAATATGCCTTTATTCCTGACCGACTAATATCGTATGAAAAAAAAAAATCATTTGAAATAAGTCGTCCAAAAAAGAGAAACCAGAAAAAATAGGCAACTGTCGGAAAAATTTTCAAAGATTTCTAGATCATCAACAAATTCAATTCGTACAATAACAAAAAAACCATCTTATTATCTGTTGAACATTTTTTCCAAACAATTTGCTAATAATTAATTGTAGTATTTGGATTGAATGTTCACAACGAAACGTAGAAGGCTGCAATTTCCCATGATTTGCAAAACGCTAAGTACAAAAATTTTTATAAAATAAAATTATTGGCACGGACAGCAAGGGTGGAATTGTAAAACTAGCGAACAAAAAAACGCTTACGGGTCACAAAAGGGAGCGTCGATTGTTGATTGTAAACATTGTAAATGACCTTCCCCAATTCTCAGACATCCGACAGCGGCTCAGCTTCTTAGTTTTCTATTGGTTGACTGCGGCCTATAGTAACACTTCCACTCTGTAACCGTCTCTCCCTTTCTTACGCATAAAGAAGGAAAGTCGATAGAAGAGACGCGAATACCGAGTAGAGTCCAATGACGAGCAGCGAGTGACCTGCGCGTAATCAAAGCGCGATGTCTTCTATGTTTACAATGTCGGTACATTTCGAAAATTCGATCTTTATTTTTTACTCGCATTTTTTTAAATACAAGAGAAACTTTTTCATTTAATCGGAGTGGCCTTAAAATAGAATAGAAATTCGAGTTTTTGTGAGACTAAATGTGAACCTCGTGGCTCCCTGTTTTTTTCTGGGAGTATAATCGAAAAATTTGACTTTTTGTCTATCATGTTATTATGGTTGCCCCCGAAACCCCGAATATTCAAGATATTAGTGAAATTAGCTACGGTTCTTTCATCGAAATTGTCTTATTAACAATAGAAGAAATTTATATCCAAAATTGTCGACTAATAATTGAAACTATATACTTAATATTTTCGTAACCAGTGGCGACTAAAAAATCATTGAAAAATCACCTGCAAACCGTAGTTTTTGTCTTGAAGGGTGAAAAACACGAAACTGAACAGCATTATCAACTTCAACGTGGTAATGAGGAGCTTAGTGGACTGTTCCTTCAGTCAATAAAAAAAAATAAGAATTCATGCTTCATAGAAAAAACTGTCGTTCTGTTGGACTGGAAGTGTGTATTTTTTAATTAATATTAACCCCTTTGCTGCGTATGACGCATACTGTGCCATCGAACAGTGTTATGATGTAGGGGAAAAAAATTGCACACAGCGGAAGGCTTAACAGCCAACTCGTTTTTTTCAAATATAATAACTCATATACTTTCTTCATTGGTTGTATTAACTGATGTTTGGAAATTATCGAGTAATAGTTCAATAATCAACTTTCTACTTCAAACAAAGTAGAAAATCCTATGAAATATCTGTTTTGTTCGGAGGACAAAAGATTTTGGATGGACAGAGTCCAAGTTCCGAGAGTGATTAAAAGTTATAGACTTGTGCGTGTAGCCGTTGCTATTGTATGTAAATTTTCTCGAAATCAACGTTATAAAGAAAAAATTTCAAGAATCATTGGCTGTTACAAAAACTCAGACAGAAGAGAAACGATTGTCAAACAAATTTTATGATTGATATGTCGATAGAATTACAATAGGACAAAGCGAGGAACTTGTGGTTGATAATCTTGAAAGGGAAAAATATAAAATGATTATGTGGTTCGAAAATCTCCAAGTGTTTTTACGTATTAATTCATACAAAAGAAATCATGATTGTGGTTGCAAATACTTCATATTTCATATTTGAATCTGCAATCTGTAATATTAACTAAAAGATCTGTACAATTTGTACAATGTGTAAAACAGTTTTGTTATAAAAATTCTAAATCATGTTCATTTTCTAAACTATCTGTTACAATATATCGAATGGGACTAAAAATCACATATATATTGTCTTTTTATTGGAAATTGTTTATCGCATTTCTAAAAATCATCGATCAATAATCGTTATATGCACTGTATCTGCTGCCCAAAATACAAACTTTTAAAAAGAAAAATAAAAACAAAATGAAGCCAGAAAAATTGAAGGATCTAATGTTTCATTTGAATGTTCCGCTCAAAATGACACTTTGGATTGCAAGGAAATTCTCTAATGATAAAAACTTAATTGTTTCTATCATTTGGAAGTTAAAAAAAAAAATTAAACTCATATTCATATCCTTCAATGAAAAAAGATATATTAAAACAAACATCTGGCATTTTGGATTGCAAGGGATTTTCTAATAATGAAAACACAATGGAATGGCAGCTAATTTTGGATGACAATTTGTGGGGTATTTGGTGTCTCAAAATTACTGCATTTCCTCTATTCGTTTTTAACATCAAAAAGGTTGAGAAAATCGAAAATCATATAGATGCAAAAAAATTGAGCAGAGTTCTTGAGCAAGCTTTGTCAAACATTGATTTTCAATAAGAATAATAATTAGAAAGACTTGTTGACATTGTGTTCAAAGAAAATATTTATTTTTCCGTTGCGTAAAATGAGTAAAACTCTGTATTTTCGTATTTAATTTTCGTATCGTCGAATTATCTAATGAAAATTTCTTAGAATATTCGATCAACTGGAGCCCAGACAGAAAATCACGGAAAGTACTGTTTACTGTTTCCATTCGGAGTTCCTCTTGAAATCGCCATATTTCTGAAAATTCGATTAATTATTCGAATCAAGAGCTTAGTGCAATCTCGTGCAGACCAAAATATGGAGTACACATATGCAATGATAAATAGAAAATCATATTTTCCCGCGCGTGCGCTGAAGGCACAGCGACGACGAGTAGCAAACCGTACTCCCACTTTTCGAGATTGTGCGTACTGCTGATGCGCAGTGGAGTGCAGTCCCCGATGCATTTTTGTTTCCAGTAGCGCGAGTACAGCGAAGCAGGTCAGGTTGGGAAGTAGCAGCAGGTTGACTGACAAGCATTTGCTAGTATATAGAGAAAGAAGAAGAAAGCAGCGTCTCTCACCTCTGAATAGGTGATAGAGCTGGGTAAATGAGGGTCAATATAAGTGGACTACAAGTTCGAGCGTGTTATTTTCGCGTAATTAAAAATACATCGGCAATGAGCGTAAATACGTTATTTAACGGGGGTGAGAGTATCCAGCGGTTGCTAGATCTTCGGTAAGGGAAGGCTAAATAATAAGAAACAGACGGGATTATTCGCCGTCGTAGTCGTCGTCGTTGTGTGAAGTCGTTTAGAGCAGGGGGCACGAGGCAGTGGGGTTTGGGCGAAGGGAGGGAACGGGGGGAGCAGCTCGTTGCTCCTCGAGGGTCCGGCAAATGTTGTCGTTTTCGCTCTGAAGCTGTGGATGTTCAGTGTTTCTCAACCACGGGAGTGTCGGTATGTTTTTTTTCTTCTTTTTCCCCATACTTTTGTTTCTTTTTTTAATTAACCCCCAATTTTCTTATTTACCTTACGAAAACGTCAATATTTCAATATGGTATTTAGCTAGAGCTCGATGCTCAGTTGTCACCGACCATTGTAATCATACATATACTAATTTATTAAAATTTTCAAGATTTTAAGTTCTCTGCAACACCCAAATAGAATCTCGCAGTCAAAAAAAGTCTCTGGAATCAAATCTTTCGACAAGGTGTGTCCATATTTGTCTACAAATTTGCAGAGTTTAAAAAATACGCTTTTTTGTTTTTCTTTCACTGAAGATTACATTTTCACAGCGGAAAAGTATGGTTAGGAGATCAGCTTTTGTTTATAAGAATATTGAGGAAAAAAATGAACTTTTTTGCTGCATCAAATACATTTGTGAATCTTCGGTTTTTTAACGTGGAAAAATAAGTTTTTCGAGGTCTTGTGAATCAATCATTTTTAAATACAGATCGTTATAGACAAATGACGAAATCGAATATCACGTTCCCGTTTAACCATCAAAACTTTGATACAGCACTGGTTTGCATATCGCGTTACAATCTGTGTGCGTATACACTTATATACATATATATGGTCGCTTGTGTACATAATAATAATAAAATAGTATATACTTCGTATAACGATGCACAAACGCGTGCCAAGTTCTTCGAGTGTTGCGGGAAAACAGTGGTCGTATTGTCGAGTGATTGACAAAAAGGATTATCGTTACTAGGTGAATTTTTTACGCAAGCTCTGTACGTGACAACGAAGCTTTTATGTTGCCTTAAGTTGGTGACATAACCATGTTTATTTTAACGGTTTCTTATTCTGGATTAACCTGATTTTCGAGATCGAACTGCTGTCGCGTGTACGAATCGATCATTTTTTAAGGATTTGCAACTTTTATTTTTCACAGTTTCGTTAGTAATCCTGTCATTTTTTTATTATTGAATCCGATTCTTCCGATCCTCAATTGATTAGTTATTGCTGCTGCCGCGAATAACCTAACCTACAAAACGTCTTCGTAATATCGAGGGAAAACTTTTACTAGAAACTTTCATGCGCAGATGCAATCTTTTTTCATGAATTTTCTTGACCGATTATCAAATATGGGGATTGTCAAACTCGTTTTTTCTTTCAAGCGTGAGGAAAAATTTCGTTGTAATACATTCTACATTTATTACGGATTAGGAACTTTTAGTGAAAAAAATTACTGAAAAAAAAAAAAAATTCAAACTGCAGGAGACTGCATTCTAAATAAATGATTTTCACAGTCCCATAATCTTATAGGAAAATCATACTACTTTATTTTCGTAAATGAAGATGTGCTTTTCTTAGAATATAAAATTATGTAAGCTTGAAATTTGCACATTTCAATAGTGGGAAAAAAATGTTCAACGAGAAGAAAAGATTCTCAGAAAAATGCAGAGTTTTTTCAATCGAACTTCAGGGTGAAGTAGAAAAAGTTCTTTTTGATAAAAATATTTCAATTCATCGAGCTTGAATCTATAACATTTCAGTTCGTTGTGTGTCTTTTTTTCAAATCAGTTTAGAATGTTAGAAAGTTTTTTAAAAGAATTTGAAAAGGGTCAGAAGTCTTTACTGCTGTTGCATGGTCTTTATGCTTCAATGACGAATTTTTTTTCAAACTCGTTGCTTCTGTGGTCCCTGACCTTGCCTTTGTACAGAAGAAAAAGAAATAGAGAGAGCGAAAGAGAGAGAGAGAGAGAAAGAGAGTCGGAGAGGGAAAAAAGAGAAAAAGGGAAAGAAGAGAAAAAAGACAAAAAAGAAAAATGAGAGAGAGAGATGGAGAGGAAAAAGGGAGAAGAGAATGTGAGACTGCAGAGGAAGTAAGCTTCCCCTCCGGATTCAGACCCTTCTTCAATATGACCATTGAAATGTACACACTGTGTGCTCGCTGCCAGCATAAATGTACCATTTATAATAGTCCTCAATATGCAATAATATTCACTCTGTCTTTATTTTTATCAACAAAGTATAAACTCTTGATTATTATTTCAAACATAAAGAAAAAAACAATAAAAAAGTTTATTGATAGACTTTCTCGATGTTCATAAAAATAAGAATTGCCTATATTCATGATTATTTTTCTCAATCAATAAAATCCGATAACCACATCCATTGTTTTTGTTTACTCAAATAAATCGTATCGAAGGTATCAAAGTATCGATACCAACATAGAAAAACAGACCTGTGACCTAAATTCTTGAAATCATTAACGATTTTGTCTCATTTTTATTCAAATGTCTTTGTCAACATAATGATTGATAATCGACATAAAGAATGAGGAATATCTTGAAGAATTGTTGGATGTCTAAACTTTTAATGATAAAGTTTCCGCTTCATTGGAATTCCACGAAATCCCAAGCATTAAACAGCTGTTATTATTGAACAATCTTTTTCTGGGCCCAAAAAACCTCATTTAGAAAGAAAAAAAACAACAACAAGAATTAAATTTAATATTGAAAAAGATTCAGCAGTGCAAAAATTGAAATATAGACGAAAATTAAAGTATTCTCTTTATCTCTGATTCTTTCGACGATGAAAACCACTTTTTTTTTCGATCGATCATGGAGTCTTGCCGACACTTCCGGACTTGAATAAAATTACTTTAACAGAGTAAATAAAGGAACAGGGCATAGTGAAGTCTTTGAAATTCCCTGCCCCCTTAACTTACACATCATTTATCATTTTTCGCACTCTCTCTCTTTTTTCTTCATGGTTTCAAGACGAAGCACTTTTGCGAGTTAGATATACATGTAAATTTATCATAAAACCACATGACTCACAATGCCCCATGTGCCTGATATATACACCCTGTATACACTATATCGAGGGAAACTTTTATGGTTTCGTCGAAAAATCGATCGTGCTGATCGTGCGAGCTGCCTATATTGTAAAAACAAAAAAAAAACAACCAAGTTGCTTCGTTTTCTCTACATATACGAATATATACAGATAATAAATATCTATATCACCAATGAAAATATAGAAAACATTTGTATCCTTTTTACAGTTCATATAACTTTTTTTTAAATACAGTTGCGACGATAAATATAATTAATAATACGAACAAATCATTTCAAAAGTCCGGGTATCTTCACTGAAAACTCGTCGATTTTGTTCGAAGCGGTATAAATATTTTTTTTAATACGTTCAACGAAATGATTTGCAGAAATAAGCCAAATTTGGCTGGAAATAATTTTGTCGAAAAATATTTGACGTTTTCAACGAAATTCAATTTTCATTGAAGATATCTGGATTTTTCGAATTATTTGTTTGTAGTATCATTTATATTTATCGTTGTCCGTGTTTGATTTTTTTTACTATACGAATCTACCGTCAATTTGTCTAGTTTTTGTATTGAACTTTGCGAAAGACTATTTTGTAAAATTAACACTGATTTGACTATAGTGTGAAGTAGTGATTTTATCTAAAACATTCAGGTTCGGAGTTATGGCAGTAGGAAGCAAACGTGAATATTGGATGTAGACTTCTGAAGCTCTAGATTTGCGCTAAACTCGATTATAAAATTTTTTCTTTGCAGAATAGTTGTAAGACATAACAATTAACATTATGAGATGATTTCACAAATTATATCGAAGTTGTCGAAAGTAAACTAATAAGTTAACCATAGAACGTGACTGTGACGAGACTACTATCTTAAAAAAAAGTTGTTCGATCTTTTTCAATGCATAGACGTAGCGTAACGTTGAAGGTGTTTACAAAACGTTACAAAGAGCTTTGCAAAATGAAGTATTCAGTAATTATAAACGATGTGCAAAGAGAAGGTGATACAAAGTGCGGTAATCGTGCTGTCGTGCCGGAAGTCGTGTCGGACAATTTTACGTACAGGCTCGTTCACCGGGAGTTTCAGTACCGGGGGCTCTCGCAAGCCTCGTTATAACTTTCGTCCCCTCTCGTGTAGCCAAAACCGTAAGTTTAACAACTTCGTTGATCCGGGGCTTTGGAATAAAGTCGTAATTACCAATCGCGTTCGTCAAGGTTCTGCAGATTAAAGATTTTTTCTTTATTTGTTTGAAACAGCCGCACGAACAGTCTTTATTCTTTTGTCCTATACATTTTATCGCTTTCTTTTCTCTTCTCGGTTTTTTCAAAATTTATTTATTTTATCGTTACACTTTTATTTTCATCCTTCTCGTAATAATCGTCTCGTTCACCCTTATTTTCATGCCAGGCTCTCGTTGCTCTTACGATGAGAAAAAACAAAATCCGGGGCAGCTCGAGAGAAGAAAAAAAAGTGTACTCGTAAAGAAAAACGAAAGAAAAGATGAGAAGTGCAGAACCGACGATCTCGCATGTTATTCGGCGTCTCGCAGGCGGCTAAATCCCCGCGAGACCGTTTTCGCTTTACCCAAGAGAAATTGAGAGTTATTCACATCGTACACATACTTGTCTGAGATAAAAGCGAAAGAGCTCTCTTTTTTATTCTCCTTCCTCTTCCACGAACGATATCAAGATTATGAATTTTGCTGAAATTACAAATCCCCAAGGAGAATTTTTTTCCATGCATGCTCCAACTTTACTAACATTTTTTATTGACCTAAATATCCATTGATAAAGTCTCTGTAATATTCGAAAGCAACCAAAATTCTTTTTACTATTCTTTCATCTCGTTATTCTCCAAGTTATCAAATTCTTTTATTCAGATTTTTCCTAAGATTTGCAAGAATAATCCAAGATGCAGTTTCGACCCATTTTTTTCGCCTTCGATTGAAAGAATGGATAAAATTTTTTTTTTAAACCAACACGTTTCAATGAGAACCAAATGAGAAAAAAAATCTTTTACAAGTTTTATGCTGTATTTTCAGTCATAATTAGTTTATTTGAAAGATGAGAAGGGTTGGCCAGAACGGTGAAGAAATAAACAGGTAGAAAAAGAAATTTTTAACATTTTGAGCATCAAGTTTTTTTTTTTCAAGGATGTTTAGGATGTAGAATCGTAGACCAAAGTACCCATGCATCTTATTTCGTTGATATTACGGTATTTAATAAACCGTCATAAAAAAATTGTTTTCATAAATTCTCAATTGACATTGATCGTTCTCTAATGTTATTTGTACTGTGATTACCAAGATAAGAGATCGATAACTCGATGCAGGTGGCCAAAATTTACGATATTTTGAGTATAATGAGATTTTATCACGAAAGATATCGAAGATCATAAACTGCAAGTGAACATAGCACGGATCTGGCACACATTCGTGATGTCTTTCAATATCTTGTACACAAAAGAATAGGCGAGGTCAGGATAAGCTCAATTTTCGTTTGCCCTGTTTTGTGATGGACTCAAGGTCTCTTGGTTCCAAATCTCACGATCAGACGTTTGTGGGCCAACTTTCGTTTGTTCGTAGCCAAAGAATCACGATGTATTAAAACGTGTCCAATTTTTCGTAGCTTCGAGTGCAATTTATCCTACTTTTTAATTAGAACTGGTCTGTATATTCAAACGAACTGGATTTTTCGACACAAATAGTAAACCCTAAAAAGATTCGTTCTTTTTAAATTTATATAAAGCAATTATTGAAAAATATAATAGAGATTGGAATCTATTCATTTCATTCACGGTTTATTGGCTTCACGATTAACCCAATAATTTTCCAAAACAAATATTTTTTTCGTCACTGAAATTAAACTCGTCTTTAGAGCTTTGGACTGGGTTAAAGATTGAAAAACAGATTTTTAGTGGATAAAATGTTTAAATTTTTTCATGAATAACATTATTAACTTATTTGTTATTAAATATACAAAATATAAATTTGTATTTTAGTGAGTCAAAGAGACGATGACGAGAATGAAGTTCCTAAAGTGACGATATTTTAATTGAAACATAACGAAGAAAGACACTGGCTTCAACATGGCGCGCGCACAGGATGTCATGAGGGACCTGGATCGTCCACCCTCGTCCACGTCCAACTCGTCCTCGGACAAGTATCACGTAAGGATGTCGGGACCGACACCTGAAAGACCTCGTGCCCAAAGGCTCAATGACATTGAACAGCACACATCGAGGGTAAGTCATTTTGATCTCAAAACAAAGTCTGTAAGAGTTTGCATTGTCAAAATGGAACAAAATTCATTTTTCGCAGTATCGGCAGCATTTTTCATCCGATTTCAAATAAAAAATCCAAATCCGGGTCAATTTTGACCCCGAGCGGACTTCGTGCGTTTGTCATCAGTCGCCCTTTGGTTGGTTTTCATTTAAAAAATCGAGAGTTCACTTCTAATATTCCTGAATACTTGTGCATCATGGAAATTAGAAAAATATCAAATGACATTGTTTCAAAAAATTCTCGAACATTTTGATTTTGGGAAAAGTGCCAATTTTATCAGTAAAATTGCCACTTTTCTAAAAAGATCATAATTTCTTCAATTTTTTATATCAATAATCACAGAGATGTACTAATCAAAAATCTTATTGTTCGAAAAAAATGACATTGAAAAATAAGTTCGGGCCAAAATGACCCACCGCCTAAAGTTGCCATTCGAAAAAAATTCAATTTTTTGTTCTTTTCGATTCAGCGATCTCAAGAACTTTGAACAAAGGCGTATAAGACTTTATTTAAAGAAGAAAAAACTTACAAACATAAAATGTAAACATTTTGAATGAAATGGTCGTATAAAATGTCTTAAGACGAATCGTCACGAATGAGAGAAAACCTGATAAAATGCTAGAGTTTTTCAACAGAGAAGTTATGACGTTGCTTTGATACTGAGCATTTCAGTTATTACTTGTGTCGATTTGCAGACAAGGTTCTATATTCTATGGAGTATTTCATCGATTTTTTTTTCAAAAATACAGACAGACGGCAGGTTTTATGCAATTTATTCGTAGTAGGGTTGAGTTTTATGATTTTTATTTGTAGAGGAAGTTGAAAATTCGTGTATATGTCGAAAAGAACGTCAACACGGACGACCCTCCGGAAAAGGGTCTGAGAAAATT
The DNA here is from genome assembly GCA_948107755.1 of Campoletis raptor. NCBI lineage: Eukaryota > Metazoa > Arthropoda > Insecta > Hymenoptera > Ichneumonidae > Campoletis > Campoletis raptor. The sequence goes on from OX403622.1 coordinate 19,320,155, forward strand.
GCTATTACCGCTATTACCGCGTGAAATTCTATTAGGACGATGTAATCGTCGTTCCGAGGTCGATTCCGGCTTTCTAAATTGCTTCTGGCGTTTTATGTTTGATGGGTGATCAGGATACGATGTAAATTCTGTCGTCAGATTTGCCTGTTAATCGTCTTTTTTCAACTGCCCCCAAACATCGTCTAAAACCATTTACAAACCACCAGCAACGCGATATCAAACGATTTTTACTTTCGTCCAAGTTCCAACCTGACCGGAAGTTCGATCGTTTAATATTCACGTCGCGGTTACGTAATATATGCACGCGTATATATTATACTCGTTGGACAAACTCTGGAGGATTGGATTATCGTTCGTTAAGGCGTTCCTCGTGTTAACGTTGTACGAACATTCGTTAGTTAATCCGCTCGTTCGTACTCTCTCCTGTAATCCATTTAATTCACGTTCCCACCGCTATCGAAATTACGTTAAGAACTTAACAGACTCGATCGAATTCATATCAATCTACATCCAGCATTTAAATTTTATCTGCTTAAATTATATTTATGGTAAAAGTGCCAATAAAAAATATTTATTAAGGATGAAGAGTCCAAAATCGGAAATAATGATGGACTTCCGAAAATTCCGTATGTGTTTATATCAAATGTTCAAGAGGTCATGTAAAAATTTCACGACCATTGAAAAGCTGGAAGTATATTAATAATCATATACAAAGGATGACATTTTCGTACAAAAATATTTTTGACGAATCGAGTTTTTTGAAATCTCTCGGAGTAATCGAAGAAGATTCTGAAAATAAATTATATGAAAGTGGTTGCAGGTTTTTCTATAATAATTTTTTCGTACAATGAAACTGAGTAAAAAACAAAAAAAAAACGAAAAAAAAAACAAAAAACAGTTACGCGGAAGAGCAAAAGATGAAAAAGCGGCTTTGCAGTTAACGCGTTTATTAACGTACGCGCGAGAAACAAATTTATTTTTACACTTTGTACAAAAGCGACTTTACGGTAACGTAGTATCAACGGCAATTTCGTTTCCGGTGTTTCTCTTCGCCTTATAATTCCAACGAGCCATTCTCTTCTTCTCTATCCTGTAAATGTTTCTCTCAAGTAAAACAAAACACTCAAGAATAGGAACAGCAATAAGAGGTGTTCAGCCTCTCGAAGAAGATACGAATTTTTCAACTCATTCTCTACCTTCAACTCTCTTTAGTCCAATATCTCATAAACGAAACAATTTTCACGTTTATTTTTCATTTTTTCCAAACGAACCACCAATTAATATTTTTGTTTTTCATTCGGAATGAAAGTTGAATGGAAATTCCTCATTGAATTAAAGAATGATTCAAAAACGTTATGATCGAACAGAAAATTAATTTATTCCTCAAGTTCTTAGTGAAAGTTGATTAGTTCCCGTTTGAGAATATAAATGTCACATCGTTTTTACGTTGCCACTAAATTCTGTTGCTACTAATAGGTAATTAATAGTTGTGTGTCATTTTGATATGGAATCATTATTCCCCGACAATTATCTCTGTCCCAGATACATTTTCAAGGACTGTCAACGTTTTTTCATGAGAATTGACGATTTTTTCATTTCGCAAATTAGTCATGTTCACTTGTTGAAATAAATTATTTTTAATTAACGAAAGAGTATTTTGATAAATTCACGAAGAATAAAGTGTTGATACGACAAGTGAGGGGGAATTTTTTTAAAACGTGGTTTCCAATTTGAAAAAATATTCACAACGATCTATCGTACAATTTTTGAGCTTTTAAGCATTGACCTGAAGTATTTTTTTGAGCACTTACTTCAAATAATCTCAATGTGCCATCCATTTATTCCAATGTATTTTATTCCTTTTGTGTATTTCCGTGTGGTTGTGGTCCAAATCCACTTGCCAAGAAACCTCTGGTTTCATTTTTTTATTTTTCCACGATCATTTTTTTCTTTTCTTCTCTTTTGCAAATACTTTTTTTTACTTTTTGTTGGCTGGCCCTGAGGGTAACTTGCCCCTTTGGTGGATAAAGCTCCCTAACGACGGGGTAACCGCGGGAGCATGCGGAAGATGGCTCTCTGTTTTGCCTCGCTCGCTCTCGAGTCTGCCCTCTGTCTTTCTATCCCGCTCGCGAGAACAAATCGATAGAATCTCGCGCGCGCCTCTTCTACCCTTCTCCTACCACCTCCGCATTACCACACGGTGCCATCCCCGTTGCTGAGCTCCTCCGCATCCCACATCTCTAGCTTTTGCGCGAATAACTCTGAAAACAAAAAATATCAAACTATATTTTAACAATTTATTTTACCCTAAAGCCGAAAGTATTCTCTTTATCACTAAACGCAAATCTTGAAGTTTGCATCTCTGCAGTGTAACGAAATTTAGTTTTATTTTTTTTTCAAACAGGTTTCACCTTTTTACTGCTATTTTGAGGTCTGGATAATGAACATTATCCGTACTCTCAGGATTCAAAGACAAAAACGATCGGAATATTTCAGAATTTTTTTCAACTTAAAATATATTAACAAATGAAAATTAAAGAGCTTTTTGTGTGCAGATCTCCTATAAATGACATCAATTACGAAGTTACAAAAAATTTAAGAATTTTCATGGCTTAGTTTCAGTGATGCATCGTTATCGAGTATAAGCTCTCTGTACATTAAATATGAGAAGCTCTTACAATAGAAACTCGACATTAGATATTTTTCTAAAAAGTTCATGTTCTCACATTCCGATGAGATATAACGAACATTATTCCGCAAATTGCTTCCAAGTTTAGAAAAATTTCCCGGAGTGTTAACTTTTGAACGTGACTATGACAAAAGAATATTGCCTTAAGAAAAAATCGATTGTTAAAAAATTTCGGAATGTTTAAAAATCATAAAAACAAGAAAATGCTATTTCCAATAAATCTCGCAAATTTATTACCAAGTCCTTTTCGAATGAAAACTCTTTGTTCGAAAAACTTCTTCGTCCTGGAGATTCGATTTCTCTCATCCGGATTGCGATCGAATTTCTCAAAAGACGTATTTCACTAGGATTTGGGTACAAATATGTTCACGAATGCATGTGCAGCTTGAATCCTCTGGTTAGGGGGAGAGAGACAGAGAGAGAGACCGGCTTAGCTGGTACTGGTGTCGAGCCGGTGATCGGCAATGGGCTTGGCCATAGCCAGTGGGTCGTTCATCAGTGGGCGTTTTTTGCACTGGTTGCGTGAAACTCGTAACGTTGAAACACTCCAATTTTTTTTCTTCTTCATACTACAATCTCGATACGAACCTTATCATGTGACAGAAGAGAAGTATTGTAGTTCATTGGACACGTGCTTAGATAAACTCGGTTTATGGTAAGATGCACCGGTTATTTCCAGTCATTATTATTAATTCAATTAATAATCACGAATTCTTGGATACTTTAAAAAAATTGTTATTAATTGTTTAAGTTTTCCAAGGTTTGTAATCTTCCAAGTACTTTTGAGGTCTGAAACAGTGCAGACGAAGTTGTAACTAAAAGTTGGTTATTTCAAATTTTGAGAATTCATCATTTTTCCTATTATTTCAATCCATCAATGAAGAAACGAACTGTTTGGAAATGAAGTATTTCAAATTTAGTATCTATTTGGAATTTTTTAAATAATTCTGTAACAATTTTTGGAATTACTTGCATGAATGAATTGTAACATAATAAATGGTTCGTGCTTTCAAACTTAAGAATACATAATCCACAAATATTCGTTATCTCTTTTCTCTTGAAAATTGAAGAAAGAAAAGTAAGGAAAATTCAAGAATTAATGTACACATTCAATAATAAGACGAAATTGTTAAATAACTACGAAAATCCTTGAATACCAGAAGTCTCGTGTTCTCTCGACTATTTTTCATTCTGTCCTTTAATCTATATCGTACATTTTCTGCTCGTTTGACACACCACCCACATGCGATTGAACAGGTCACCGAAGATGCGCGTGTACGTAGAATATCGACTCGCATGTTCCTGCGTACTTCGCCTCGTGTGTTTCTCGGTCACGGTTTTTCAAAACGTGTTTTTTCAAAGGTGAAGCACGGGTTGTTTCGAAACGTTTATCTCGTCATATGGAGCTGAAAAACGACGAGAAACAGAGAAAGAATGGCAGAGAGATAAAAGGATGAAATCGGGTGCAAATGCTTCATGATTTTGGGCATCGTTTCCCAATATATATATGACGACACGTATTGATACGTAACCCAGAAAAGTTAGCTATAGAAAATTGTGTATTTTACCCGCCAACTCCCGATTTTCTGGCTGACAGAGTCCCTCCATTAAATTTTATATAAACGAGTAAATATATATATACATGTGTGTCTATATATTATGGAGAGTATACGCAGCTACGCTCACGCTCAGTGACCTAGTTTCATCGGGACCCGCGATCCCCACACTCCGAGAAGCACGTTCGCATTTTCCCTCGCTCTTGTCCGATAGACGATACGTCGCGACGTCGTCGTTTTCTTGGCTCCCTCGATTCTCCATCATCTTCGTTCATTTTATCATCTCAGCTTTTCTCTTCCTTATTATTATCTTCTTTTTCCCAAGCTTTTATCAGAAACAATATAAGATTCGATTGTTTCATAAGTTTTTTATTTAATCGCGGGTGATTTTTCGCACGTTTGCGATTGGTTGGGTCATAGAAACCCATAATTATGTTTTCTGAGAAAAACAACAGATTAAAATTGTTTTGTGTTCTGCATTACGACAGTATTCGGAGTTGGCTGACCCAGTGATTTTGCTGACCCAATAAATTTCATGTGTCTTTGCGATGAAAACGAAATATTTCAGTGTCGACCTTAACAATCCGTAATTCTGGATATTGAAATACACAGAGCATTCAGTTATGTATGCAACTTCAAAAGCAAATCGAGTTTTGTGTTGAAAATTGAAAAAAAAAAAAAAAAAAAAAAAAATCCGCGTGTCGGAAGCACGATTATGGCGGATTTTTTGTCTACTACATTCATACAGGAAATCCTATTTATATCGAAAGCCATTAACTATCCATTTCTTTTGAATAATTATTTATTAACGGGTCTGAGTTGAAAAAAAAGAAAGAAAGAAACTGGGTTTCCTGGTGAAAATGATGATAAAATTTAGTCGAGCATGGAAAATTGTCCGTGCAGTTGTAACGTTGCGGAGAATGTCACTGAAAGGTGGTCAAAGTGCGAGAAAAGAGACTATTTTAATAATTTAATATGCTACTAAGTATACAGTAATATATATAAATATATAAAGATATATATAAAAGTGAAGAGACATAAAGGAGTGCCTGAAAGAGAACAGCTATGCTTCGAGTGTTGAGCGGTTGCAGCAGCTGTTCCTATCATCTCGAGGTACTTCATGTACAGTGTTGAAAAAAATACATATAGATATATGTATATTTATACATATAGTACGTAACGTTCATCGTACGTATACATTTGCATGTACAATAAATAAAAAATGCAGATTCAAATGATACACGGAAGGGCTAGAGGCGCGAGACACGACGAAGAGTTTTCAAAATAAGTTTTAATTGAGTTACTTTCAAGCGAAACGAGTCCCGCGGAAGCTTTCCTTTTATGTTTGTGGACTCGTCTTCACCTCCGTTGATTCCTCCTCATCATCGTCATCTTCTTCTTATTTGCTTCATCGTATCACGCGTCCGTAATACAAATATACACGCGAACGGGGATTGTCACGAGAAACTTGACATCGTGTATTTATTATAATTATCGGATCAATTATTTTTTATCCTCTTATTGCTGCTTCATACAGCTATTTTTATCTCACTTTTTCATGGAATTATTACCGAGGTATTATTTATGGCTCTCACGCATCATATCCGAAAGGATACATATTTCGATCTACTTCGACTCGATCAACTGCTTTCTCAGGATATTTCACATTCTAATTATATTTGAACAAATAATAACGAATTGTAATCCATTCAAAGTACGTTATGTCGTTTTACTTTCTAAGGTATTGATTAAGAATTTCAGAATGCCTTGGAAAAGCTAGTTCCAAGAACGATCCTTGGAAAAAAGGAATTTCTTTTATCCGTTCTCAGAACGAAATTGTTTGAGATGCAATAATTTTGTCGCAAGCTTTTTGGTAGAAAGTTTTATTCTCCACAAGATTAATTTCGTGGTATTTTACTCTAACCGTTTTGGCAGTATACCCGAAAAAGGACGAAAACTTGATTAATGATTTTTAATTCATCAAGAGAGTCGAATCGAAAAATATTTCTAGACGTTTTTCGACGTCGAATTTGGTCTCTAAATTATTTTTATTATTATGACCACTCGTCGCGGAACACCTCGTATATATTTATCTTATAAATGAATAATAAAAATGATTTTAACACGCGTGACGTCCGTCACGCTTTCGAAGTTATGCATAATAATTATTTTAGCATCAACGAAAAGTCACTGAGAGTCTTTTCTCGCGCGCATCAAAGTACGTGCTTACCATTCACATATTACTCGGATGCATATTTACTACCGGTATTACGCACATGCGAACGAAGACTCGACGCGTTGCAAACGCGCTCGATGACGCTCGTTGACAAGGGCGAGGATGCGACCACTACGACAACTTCGAATTTCTCGCTCTTGACACTCCTCCCTTATATTACTCTTCCATCACAATAAAACTATATACCCCGATGAAAAAGACGACAGTGTATGTTCGCGACCAACGGTATTCAGTCACTTACAGCAGAGGGAATAACCCTGACGAATCTCAGTTTGTCATGAGTAATCGAATATTACGAGGGTCTCTCGAAGGAGCTTTTATTTTTCGATGTTTCGTACGTATACTTAATTTTTTATTTTTTAACTAATCTTTTTTCATTGCACTATTGTGACGAATTTAAAAAAGTTTTTGAACGAAAAATAAACACGCGTATACAATGTTAAAAACAAAAACTTGAATACTTTTAAACTCATTCTATCCACAGAATCGGCACTGAAAACGCCTTTCTAGACGACAATTCTGCATTAAAACATTTCATGAGGAATTCATTTATTATTTTTGTTACTAAAAGAATCGTTGTAGCAATAAATAAATAAAAATACCGATCAGTTTCATTGATGTAGTCCGAAAACAGTGTAGACGATGATATTTCGCGCAGTGTTTGTTTGTGTTCCCTATTTATAGAGATTTTAAAGCTGCGAATTACTCTCGTTGGGTCTCGTGCCAATTTTCGTAATACACCTCGACCGATGCAGCATGGAAAATCTCAAGTACTCCCTTCTCTTTGTTGGCAAACTTCGACCATCCTGTCGAAGAGGGTTTTCCACTTTTTCAAGCCAAAAAATTTGGAGTGCTGTAAATACATCGAAAGTGTTATAATCTTTTTCATGTTTCTTTTAATTTTTGCATGGAAAAAATTCGAATATTGAATTTTAGTCCCAGTTATGAAATATCTGTTTCGACGTTTTTAAAATCTTGTGAATAACAATTTCGATACAAAGTTATTTCGAATGTTTCGATTCGTTTGAATAATTTTGCTAATTATATTAATACAGAAAAATGTTGTTGAGCAACTCGCACATAATTCGAATGATACTATCCTGAAATAGTGCATAGATTATGTCGTTGTAGCAAAAGTTGCAAATCACGTCAGGTGTACGATATATTTTTAGCACTTGGTCTATAGACGCTGTGAATTAATGACAGCACAATAAAAATAAAAGCAAACGAGACGAGTGTCGTGCCTGCTTTTAAAAGGCAGAGAACAAATTTTTTCTTTAGAAAAGAACGTGGCAACAAACATTCCTCTCGTTATAATTCACGCGACAAGATCGACGGAAATCGCGCACGCACGACGATCGAACTGTTTGCTTTCATGAAACGTAATGCTGCGTAATGAAGGTCTCGTAATCCATCGAAGAAAGGACGACGGAAGTCTTCACACGAGTTAATCGAGTGATGTGATGTTAAAAAATTAGTACATCGTTGAGCACCAATGAAATTTTTATTTCTTACATTTCATTTTATTTTTTTGCGATATCAAAGAAATTCTATTTCCAAAGTATTGCCACTCAAACTGTATATTCGAAGAGGAATCATTTAATTATCGGTTAAGAGAGAAAAATCTACCACAAAAGACAAAATGAATGTAAAAAAATCCTGAAGAGCCTAAAAAATGCTAACCTGCGAATTTTAAATTAATTGCTTCCGAGTGTAATGCTATAACAAGCATTTCATAAAACTCTCAATAACCTGTGACAAATTCTCTCGATATTCTTGAGCATTTTGCTCCAGTTTTATAAATACTGTCACACGCCGTTGCGATCAATATGTTGCGAAAATTTTTTATGATTTATATTTAATTACGAAGCAAACAAAACTTAAATTACGTAATTTTTGTCTCTCACACGCATTAGTTTCAAAATAATAAATATCGAAAAAGTCTAATAGAAAAGCAACAAAACTTATGGGCAGTAAAAGTTAACAAAAACAAACGTGTTTTGTTTCGTGATAGTTGGAATAATTAAAAATGATTGTGTTTGCAATTTCTCTTATTTCGTCACAGAAACCATTAATCTAAAAAGAATTATAAAATCATCTTTAAAATCTTTACTTCAATTAATTACAGAATGCATTAATTAGCAATTAAGCAAAGCAGATGATGTTAAGAAGAGAACATTGTATTAACCGATAATCATCAAAGATTCTTTCCACGCTTTTTCCATTTCTCGAGGACTCTATTCATTCCTCTTATGCTAGACTTCGAAAGCCAGTGGAATGCACGTACATATGTGTGTGTATGATAGAATAAACAAGATAATTGGTTGGAAGCTTGAGTAATTGAGCAGTCCCAACTCTTCGCTCTTCGTCACGTTTTGTTTGATGCTTGAGAACGCGTCGAATAATCAACCAGTGGTTCAAGTTTGAAAGACTTCGTTCCTTGTCGACTTTTGAATCATTCACTCCGGGTATATATAGAGGTTTCCTTAAAACTTGCGCTCAAGGTTAAGGAGACAGTGAGTTCTCGATATTCCAAGGACAAAAGTCTTCAACGATTCTTTCCTGCGATGTATCGTTAACGAGATATTAATTGAGAAAACATAATCAATCTGCGGTGTTGACAAGAGGGCGTGGGAGGCATCGACCACGTTGAAGTCTACCTGCTGTAGTTGAAATGATGGGGAGCACTTCCCTCGCTTAAAATTTCAAAAATAGGTGCTTCAGATGGATTGTTCCTCACTAATGAATATTTCCTCGGCGGTGCATCAAAGAAAAAAAATGAATCAGGACTTTTTTCTGCAAAATTTCAAGATTTGTCATCTCTTCGTCCAAACTTCGGGTGGATTTTTTGAGACTCTATGTATGCAGAGACTACAGCAGATTGACACGACCAGTGGAAACGTTTGAACGAACAAATCTTCATCATTAATCCGACTACTTACGTTATTTTTCCCTTTTTTTTTCAAGTGCAAGGAAATAGTACGTCTTGAATTGACAATCGGGGTCCCGCATCTTTCTGGAACGTATTCTCGCCGTACCGACGAACCACGATGGACTTCGTTAGCGCGCTCTTTCCTGTCACGTATTAGAGCCACGCGATTCATGGTCGACCCGCATATTACAATCGACGATCTATCCAATAGTTTGCTACACACAACGGTGCCTACTCGGTTTTCTTTTATTTTTTTCACTCCTTCGCTTCGATCATTCATTGTCTTGCTAATTTAGTACCGTGTCATATAATTTTACATACATTATCCCAAATACCTCGATTCCCCAATATAACGAGGTTAGTGGGATTGATTTAGAAAACAAAGTAACTCGTTTCGAACACTTCACCCAGTGAACCTGCACTGTTGACTCCTTTTTCGTTTAAATTTTGTCAATTATTTTACATGAAATGATCAACTGAGCGATAAAATTTTGAAAAACATATCATTGGAAGTAAGGAACGGGGGGTCGAACAAATTATGAATGCGTGTCGATGAGTACATTAAAGATCCCTTCAAAATTTAACGATCGCGACCGAGCGAATAATAGAGTTGCCATTTGCTTGGTTATACACCCGATGGAAGTAGAGCTTGACCGACTCCGCGTGTCTCGTCCAGCAAACACAGAACGTTCATTCATCCGGCTCCGCAGAGAATCGTGGAGGCGCAAGAACAGTTGCAAACAAAAAAAAATCTTGTAATATGAATATTCTCATTCAACGGTCCGTTGAACCCTCGGGCAAAGAAGCTAAACCTCGTGGCAGCCTTCGAAACTCCTTTGGTTACGAGACAGATGTCTTGCAAATTTTTCTTCTCCCACGAAACTACGAAACACTGTCTCTCAGTCCCTCAAGCATGACGCAACACTCGGTAGCTCGAATTTTCTTTAAATGCTGGATACGAACCCCGTGTCTCGAGACACTAAAGAAAAAACGTTCAATTTTTTGATCATGTTTGAATAATTGTGAACATATATTTCAAGTACAGTAACAGAATATTTTAATATAAAATTCTCTGATAAATATGAAAAAAAAAAAAAAAAACAAATGTTATTCAAGAAAAAATCTCTCAAATTTAATATTGTAGCAACAAAATTATCGATGAGAAAATAAAGAATTAGTTTTTTCTTTGTTTTATCGAAATTCGCAATACAGAAATTTCTATATAGTTCATAACTTAATTAATTTCATAATTATACAAGAATGTTTTCCTTTCCACGAACTCTCGATTACCGAAAAAAAGAGCATCAAAGTGTTTCGTATGAAAACGATCGTCTGAAGAGCACGAGAATTGAAGGGGAAAAAAACAAAATGAGATACATCGCAACTCGAATTCACGACGCACAATGATTCATCGCGTTACTTCGGCTTCAATTGCCAATGCAGACACAGTCCCAAGATCGTCTCACCCGCGTTACATCCTCCGATCGTAATTGCAGTATACTTTTGCCATGACGGAAATTTGTTGCGGCCAGTTCGACCAGTTACAAGCTCGATCGATCCGCATAAATATATATGGATATATCCGTATGTTAGTAGATAGTCGTCCGGTAAATAAAAATAATGATTCATCGTTACCAGCTCGTCCAAACAATGAGAATGGTCAATGAAGGGGGAGGGAACATTGAGCATTCCACACGAACATCAAATAAACTCTAAAGTTCTAGCATTTTTTTTTTTTTTAATTTCACCAATTTTCAGAACGGTATTCGATGAGAAAAAAAAATACATTACGTTCAGATCACAGATTCTCTCAAATTTTCAGCCTCACATCGAGTATGGAGTTTTCAAAAGTTGCAAAACAAGTGTTTTTTTACGAAACATTTTTTTTAGAACCATAATCTACATAATGATTTACGATCTAAAAAAACAAAATGATTAATCAGAATGAAATTGGTGTTTTTACAAAAATTTTCCAACATTATTGAATAAAAATTGCAATAACATAACATAATTGAATTAAAAAATTGGATGATAAGTGATTGAAGATTCATGTTATTTATGAGAATTTGCGTTTGTTTTGCAGGGACTTGGCTGTGGACGTACGGAGGACTTTGGCACACCAGTGAGTTCGGGCAGCAATATGGGGAGTGTGGCAAGATTTCCAAAGCTCGATGAGTGCGCCCACTTCCATTATGAGCACGTGGAACTCGGGGCCTTGGAGGTATGTAAACATTTTTATATTTATGCCATTTTTTATTTGAAAGGAATTCTAAAATTTTTAGTACGTCGTTTTACAGATTGTTGCAAAGTTACGGAAAACTTGTTCCAAGAGACATGTGTATTTTTTTAATGACAATAAAAAATAAATAATAGTACTCGAACTTTGTTTTTAATCAGCTTAAGATTTAAATGAATTTTATTGACAGGTTTAGAAAAAGATCTAAAAAAGGAATGCAAACATAGATTTTATTGTACTTGAACGTTATAAATATCAAAATGATGTAAAATTTGTTTTCAGGTATCCGTGACTGAAGTTCCTAACGACACTGGTTACGCCGTTCGAGTTACGTCGGGCGATGCTTGTTGGACACTACAACGTTCCTACGAGAACTTTGTTATGTTCGATAAGCAATTGCATCGTTGTATATTCGATCGGAAATTCTCGTCGCTTGCTAAACTACCAGACTCACAGCCGTCAAATGTGGGCGATCTCCTCAACACATACTTGGAACGTTTTTCCCAATTGAATCACGAGGGCTTGAATTGTGGTCCGGTTCTCAATTGGTTGCAACTTGATAATCGCGGTCGAAGAATCCTAGTTCCAGAGTCAGATTCCTGTCCGATAAATACACCAGCGGTTGCCGCTGCCTATGCCGTTCGTCCGTACACCGCTCAAGCTCAAGATGAGATTTCCTTCCAGGTGAACGAATAAACAGAAAAGAAAAAATCAATTAATTTTATTATATACATTAAATAAATTGTGGAAATAATCTTTCGAAAATTGTAAAACTTTTCGGAATTTGTACTTCGTGCGCGATATTTGCCCAGACACTTTTCTAATCATTGAATGTCATGTATTTTTTCATTTGCTCTCTTCATTCATTCGTTTTTTACTTTATCGAACTGATAACGACCTCGTAAATTCTGATTTTTAAAGTATTCTTTGAAAAATATCGATAAAAAATGTGCTATCATGGAAATTTGCATTGATCGGTTGTCGGTATTGCGAATCAATCGTTGTTGATATTTTTTTACGTTGATAATATCCTGTGACATGAACCGACCTGAATTGCTTTTGATACGGTATCCCACATGACATAAATTTTTTTGAAAACTTAGCAACAACTTGAATAGTATGCAGCACACAATAGTTTCCTCAATAATTGAAAAAAAAAACTGCAACAAAATAAAAAAGGTGGGAAAACGTAAGTCTCACAATGGCTCGAAGGGTTAACAGCATGGCCGCCTAACCCGAATGATTGAGCACAGTATATTTGTATGTTGAAGGCGTTAGTCGCTATGTTGATTACTCAATCAACCAATCGCGTGGGAAAACTTGGAGCGTTAGCTCTGAGTTACGAGCACCTTCTTTGTAACGGGAATACGCGAGTTAATTGTGGCAACAAGCTGGTGAGAAGCTAATGTTAAAGGGAATATAAGTTGCAGTCTCGTCGCTCCGTAAACTCGTTGCTCCTCAATTGAGATCAATGAGGAGCGTTCATGGTATTTTGGAATCGAGCCAGAAATACTTTGTGCTTCAAAAATAAAGTCGTCTTTATCTTCCACCTTATCGATGCCTTAACATTTCCATTTTTTTTAACTCCATTTTATTCTTTCTTCGCTACAGGTCGGTGACATGATATCCGTGATCGATATGCCACCACCAGGGGAAAGCACCTGGTGGCGAGGCAAACATGGATTCGCAGTCGGTTTCTTTCCGGCCGAATGCGTTGCAGTGATTGGTGATAAAGTACCTCGTCATTTGACCGTCTCGACTACTGTCAGATCCAGATTACCCGTTAAACCGGTACTCAGGAAGCACGGAAAGCTCATTGCATTCTTCAGATCTTTCATACTTAACAGACCGTCCAGGAGACGATTGAAACAGTCCGGTATACTCAAGGAACGCGTTTTCGGGTGCGATCTCGGTGAACATTTGTTGAATTCCGGCCAAGACGGTGAGTTTTTTTCAATTACTTACGAGACCTTTGTCACTGGAGAATTTCCTTGAACACATGCTTAAATCTTACTCAATTAACAATTATAAATATTCCACGAATTCTTCATTTACCAATTTTTTTATGATTTTTTATTTTCTTATCAAATAATCGGCTGCGATATTGAAAAGAGGAAGCCCGGAAAATGATCGATGTTTCGAATTCGTAGAAAATCTCTTAATAATAGATCAGTGAGCCATACGAATCCATTGTCATTTTATTGAATTATTGTATTAAACATTGTATAGCTATTGTGAAAATTTAACACTCCATTGTCTCTTACGAAATAGCTATTCAACTTGAAGTTTATAAGAAAAAAAATTGTTTTCATCAATTGTTAAGAATCCTTCATTTAATATTTCCATATCAATGATATTTTTTTTCTTTCTTTTTTGCGAATCCAGTTCCGGCCGTACTCACCTGCTGCGCCGAATTTATCGAGAACCACGGCTTGGTCGACGGAATTTATCGTCTGAGTGGCGTTACTTCGAATATCCAACGACTTCGTCACGCCTTTGATGAGGATCGTGTACCAGCTTTACACTCGGATGAGGGAATATTACAAGATATTCATTCCGTTGCCTCGTTGCTGAAAATGTATTTTCGGGAGTTACCAAATCCGCTGTGCACGTACCAATTGTACTCGACTTTCGTTGGTGCTGTGCAGGCTAACAGCGATGCAGAAAGATTACGCAGAATGAGAGACGCTGTAAGAAAATTGCCACCGCCACATTATAGGTCAGTTTTATTTAAAATAATAAACTACTCGATTTCAAGTTTTAATTGTATGGCTTCACATTTTGACAAATTTTTTGATCCTTCTACGTAACAAAATGCAATTTTGGCATCGTTATTAAATTTTATGAACATCCTACTTTGTCGTGTTATTCGAAAAACATACTACAGTAACTATACAAGAATTTTTCGTATTTAAAATTAAAGTATCAGAGGGTTATCGTCGTAGTCTTGCCGCAGACACATTTAGAAGTTAACACTTCTGCTAATTTTTGAAAACTTGAATGTAACTTGCCCATTAACTTTCGGGAAGAATCCCTAATTGAGAAAAAAAATATACAATTTGTCAAGAAATTTCAGAATTTCTCCGTGAAATGTGAATTTTCTACTGCTCTCTATAAGAACTCGTGTGCAATCTTTAATTGGCAATGTCTCGAATACTGGACGGTGAATGCTTTTGAAATTTTGCATGAAGTTTTATGATAGTGCATAACCTGCAAGTGTTCTCAAAATTTCCAAAAAAATCTGTACACGAACACTTTGATCAGATTACTACCTGAAATGAAATTTGTTGTGGTCGCAGGAAACAAGTAAATGTGTGGATTAAAATGATATTGTTATGCAGGACATTGGAATATCTGATGCGTCATTTGGTGAGAGTAGCAGCTCGAGGATCGGAAACAGGAATGACACCAAGGAACGTAGCGATAGTATGGGCACCAAATTTGTTGCGTTGCAAAGAGTTAGAGGTTGGCGGTGTTGCGGCTCTCCAAGGAGTCGGTGTACAGGCGGTCGTAACGGAATTTCTGGTTTGTTACGCCGAGTTAATATTTGGGGACGGTCCTGTTGGAAGGCCAAAATCATTGGCTATAACGACGCCGGCGCGTTTGTTGAGTTTGGAGGAAGCAAGGAATCGAAGTTTGCGTTGCGAGTCCGATTACATCGAGGTTGGTGCTGGACCGGCTGGTTTGCCGCTCCATTATCACACGGTGATCGATTTGCCGCGTAAGCGAAACGGCTCGAAACGATCGCCATCTTTAAATTGGCGAGCGATATTTGGCCGCGGTGGTTTTGGAGCGCGTGGCAAAAGTGCACGACAAGTTGGCACTCCACCACAAGCTGAAACAATGCCCAGTTCATTGAATTCACTGAGACGTTTGCGTCCTGTTAAAAGCGCCGACAGCCTTGACGGCGAGGACAGTCTTGGTCCACTTCTGGGCCCGCCTCCCACTCGACCATGCGGCCATAGTCGATCTGTTTCCCACGATTCTTATTTCGACCATCTCGCTGATGCACCTAATCCGACCTCTCCTCTTGATCTTTCGGAAATTCAGCTCAACTTTGATCTCGAAGAACGAGAAATGAGAATGTTCTCCGAGGAGGAAAGCGGTGGTATTGCTTCCGTTGAAGCATCACCCAGAAGACAAAGAAACGAAGAAGAGACACCCTGCATCAGTATCACTGGGGGATCCAAACGCAAGAGATCTAGACTCGAGGAACGACTACATTGCGAGGTCGAGTTGAGATTCATCGATAGCCAAAGTCCCGATCAGGTGAACTTTTATCGATTTTTTCATAAGCTTTTTTTAATGTAATTATTTAATGGTTGAAGTTTGCCGAAAAATTTCTTGATGACAGCTCATTTTTAATGATACAATATATGTATATATATTTCTTTACATACAAACTTTTACCAACGTCGTTAAAAGTCGAAGTTGGAAAAACACAATAGCAAAATTACGTTACGCAATGAAAGAATTACGAGAGTAACTTGGTCGATGATGAATTAAAAATTAAACAAAAACTTGAAACAATAACATAATTATTTTTAAACTGCAGGTAATGGTATCAGCTGACATCCATGGAATGGAAACGCCATCTCCTCTGCCGACACCGGGGTACTTGCCTCTTTTATCGGAAGCATCGACACCAATGACGCCGGCAACGATGCAGGGTACTCCAAACTCGATATCACCAGGACCTTCAAACAGTCCTAGAATAAGTTTTCGAAGTTTTACATTGCCTCTTGACCTAGATGACAATTGTGGGTCAATGGAGAACGCGGGAAAGCGACAAAGCACGGGAGCGTCTTCAGATAAAGCGTCACGAGATCCTAGTCACAGATTGTCCTCTACGTTGGACGATCATAGTAATATTAATAGCGAATCTTGTGAGAGAATAGAGACTTATGATGGTAGGAGAGGAGGAGGAGAAGGTAGTGGAGCTTCTTGCGTAGAAATCGGAAATTCCTCGAGCAAGAATCCAATGGGAACGAGGGAAAGTAGTGAGAATAGGCACGATCAAGAAATGATGATATCGTGCGATGGTTCATCGTCGGGTTGTTGTGAGGCGGTTGACCAGGAAAATCGAGAAAAAAGTTTAGAGCCTGTCGGAAACATCGTGGATTTTTTGGGAGATGACAAATCGCAGTGTCACAGTGATGAGTCTTGTCGTGATCCAAGAAGCAAAGAGCTTACGATCGACGTCTCGACGAGTTCGCGAGTCGACGATAACGTCGCGGGCGGTTCAGCGATGCGAGTAAGCGAGCCTTCTTGCTGCATGCCATCCTCAAGCAACACCGATCTCGATTCGCCAATGTCCTGCGAACACACACTCGAGGATCTCCCTGACTCGGGTTTCGTTATTTGCGACAGTTCCGAGAAAATGTTTGAGAGCACCGAAACTCAAGGATTGGCGACGAACACTAACGATTCCGGAGAATGGGTGATGATCGAAAGGACAACCGAATCAGTCACAACGCCAACGAGCGAAGCGAGCAGTCCGAAAGATCCTCTCGACGGCACGGTTAATCAAGCGATAGCGAGCGATCCTCCTCGACTAAGATCGACTTCTGACAATGTGTCAAGAACCTCCTTGGATCTGACGATGGGCTCAAACGTCGATACCGATCCATCGTGCATTGGAACCAGTGATTTAACCGAAAGTCCACCGTTGTTGTTGCAACAAACTAATGAAATGTCTTACGACCCAAGTGACTCGAAAAAAGACAGTAAAAATAACGTCGACGAAGATTCCAATGTATTGTCCGAATCTAACGAAATATTTGTGATCGACGATCGGAAGTATGGGAGTGACAGGCGGAACGGTAATGAGAGACCCTCCTCTGAGAACATCAGAAATTTAGACGATAATTTAGAGTCGGCTCGCATGGAACAAGAGAATGAAGTTTCGGGGAGCTACAGTCTCAGGCTCGATAACGAGAACGTTTATCGTGGCAACATGAACGAGAAAAACGAAGGACAACGAGGCTCGTGCGAGGAAGAAAATATCAATGCGGACACGATGATGAATCAACAGACTTCGGAACAGCAGAAAAAACGGATAATCGTTAAAAGCCAACAAATGGGACAATATATTCCGGGCACGGAACAACAGAGGCGAAGTTTGAACGAAACAAGATCGGACAATCAGAGTCAAGAGCGTGCACACTATCATAGCTTTGGACAAAGTCCTCGAAAACACCAGACTCTCCACCACCACCATCATCATCATCATCACAATCATCATCATCATTTCAAATATCTTCCAAAACACATACAGGAAAATGTGAAACGTAATAACATGCAAAATTCTCAGATACGAGACAATGAGGAGGTCGTCATCGCGTCGGAGAATGCAGCAGAGCCGTGCGAAATCGTTCATCAACCGGAAGGAGCTTCGGAGACGACGTCGTTGAATTCTTCGTGCACGTTGTCAAACGCATCCTCGCCGATAGAAGATTCTGTGGTGTTGCGAGACACGGCTGCGATCCTACAAGAGCTCGCACTCCAGAGACTGTCCGGTGGTGTTGGAAGCGAAACGCCGTTGAATCCTCGCAGACGTTACGATTCCGAAATGACATCGAGTGATCGTCGGAGCTTCGACTCGGAAATTGGTCGAGAAATAGTGCGAGAACGAAAAATGAGGCAAGAGTTGGACACTGCGAGAGGAAAATCGGAAGAGCCGTCACCCAACAACGGTGTGCAATATTTGCCGCCTTGTTTGCGAGCTCGACATGCGCGATCGACCAGAGCAGCTCTCAGCAGATCCTTGGACGAAGGAAAATTCAAACGTATGAACGACAATCTTCCCTCTTTACCCTCGAAACAGACGTTGGAAGATTCCCAGCACAATTCGACCCCCAACGTCGGCACCGAACTCTCAATGTCTTCATCCAATAGCTCTGACAAACTACAATCCCGTAATTTAGGTGGTTTGGATCTTGGAGATCCACGCTGTCGCGAAAGAATCGAAAAGTACAAAGAAGAGCGACGCATGTTTTTACGGGACAAATATAGATCCGAAAGTTTTCGCGGAACCACGAGCTCCAGGACTGATGACGACGGAGAACAAGCTTTGCTCGCAAGGTTAAAACAACGCGCTTCCAGACCTTCCCTACATTGACCAAGTGATTGTATTTCTTTTAAGTTCTTTACTCTCAGCAATACTCTCTGAGAATATCCATTCGGATTATTAGGAAAGATAAAACGAACTAACAAACACGACGTTATAATACGATAACGAAGCCTATTGTAACGCGTTATAACGAATTGACTCACGTATTTTCCCTTCGTGATACGGGGGACAAGTAGCTTAAGCCTCTGCGCCTAACCGATATATAAATCTAGCGTTTAATTGATGAAACATGAGCAACCGCGCGGTTGTTTTCTTACTTTTCGCATTCGTTTAGTTTTTCTCTTTTTTTTTTTGTTGTTCTTAATTCTTCTCTTTTATAACTTGACAAATTAATGCAAAATGAAAAATCTAACATTCCTCACACGCATCTCAATGATACTTCTGATATTAGAATCTAAGGAGAACAGAAACTCTGAGTCGACTAATCGATAAACAATACAAGTACCAGAGGAACTGTTTTTTTTTGTTTATTCGACGTTTGGATGTTACACGATGAGACGACACCATTTCGAGGATCACGAATGACTTTTTTCTTCTTTTTTTTTCATTGTTCTTTAAGTTTAAGCTGTATTTGTTTGTAAATTGTTACGTTATGGACGATATGCTGGGCGTGTGATTGTTTCCAAGCTGTCGCGACAAGTGCATTTATTAAAATAAGCTTTTCGACTTGACTTTAACGTACGTTACTATTATCATGTGTTTATAGGCTTTGAGAACCGTGTTTTTTTCCTCGTAATACTCATCACTCGGACCACGTTTTTTTTCTCTTTTGTTATTCTCTTTGTTTGAGTTGGCTTAGCGAGGAAATTTCTCGACTGAAGAATTGTTAATTTATAAAATAATCGTCGATGTAATCGGCCTAACAAATACTACAAAGGCTCTTGAAAACGACTTGTCTCGTTTCATTAAAACAAGCTAAAAATTCATTGTTTCTTTCATTACGTTTCGTTTGACCATAAACCCATTTTGAATTTTTATATTTTCAAATACAAACAACATTTATTGAATTAAGATTTTTATACGAATACATATTCATATATTACGTGTTTATATTTATATGTAACAACGTTATTTTCTCACCGTTGACTGGTTCTTGGTGTCACAAATATTTCTTTTGTAAATTCTACATATTTTTAATCTTCATATATTATTAATATATTAAGTTTCTTCCGCGTTCATTAACGTGGCAATCGTTCGACTGAGTTTAATATCGTACGCTGAGAACAAAGAATGATATTTTTGAATGCACACGAATCGACGGTTTGTTTAAGAGGGTCTTGTCGAGTTCGAGTTTAAAAAAGCATGTGTTTTTTTTTTTTCAAAAAAAATCTTACAAAAACCATGTTTTTATATTTAACAATTGAACACGTACTTTATCAAGTATACTTGGACGAGTATTCAACCTTTTTTTCAAATAGAATACGATTCAATAACAGAACAGAGTTACTGCCATTCTAAAACGTTTGTGAGGTGACAACAAATTTTCAAGTTTGGTTTATCTAAAATTTTCACAATCAAAAATCACGTCGTATATAAACAGAAGCAGATTTTGAACGATGAATTTTCCATTTTTTTCAAAAGTTTTTGTTTTAATTCGAAAAATGAGCGTAATTTATATTGGAATCCGCAGTTTTTACTTCAGCGATCGATTATTTTTTCGTAATTGATATTTTCGAAAATCCTTTATTCAAAAAGAACGTTTGTTGATGTATCACGTAAATCTTTTTGATATTTTCATTTTAGATACACCAAACCTGAAAAATCGGGGTTAGAGCGAAAGGATTCTTTTTTTTTTTTTAAGGACTCCCCCAAAATGGCGACAACTCTGTTGTTTCGACATATTTTATAACAGAAAAATACGATGGCATAGTCTACAAAATATACTGTACAAAATACAAATCCATTGTTGAATATAAAACGATCGTTTTGATGGAAAAAAAATCGAAAAAATATATTTATTTTTTAGTTTCACCCAGACATGATTCATCCTTACGGATGAAGTTGAAGCAAAACTTTCAACTCCGCAATAGACGATAATCTGAAAAAAATCTAAAAGTTATCGATTGTACATTCAAATTGTCGCTGAAAAAGTTCCTCCAAAGCGCATTCATATCTTTAGTTGAATAATAATAATAATGATATTGATAATAATAATAAATACACAATAACATTGATTGAAGCTAAATCGACAAAGTGAAAGAATTTTTTGACAAAAAAAACTAATTTGTGAATACAATCGCGCGTTGTGCTCATCCCAGACACTTGGAGTTTGAGGAGTCATTGAATAGTTTAGTCACGTCTTCGTGGCCGCCGAAGGCATAATTGTATTATTAATAGAGACACTGTGCCAATTTGTGCGGGCACGAACTTTCGTCCGTTTTCTTTATAACACAATACAAATACAAATATATATAAATATATATATATATATACAAATACATATTTCACGTAGCGAAATCGAAGTATAAACGACGTAGACTGTTTATCAAGATCGTTCAGATAATTGATTCGTCTTCTCGATGAAAATTAAAAAAAAGATGAAAATGATAATAAAAGAAAAACGAAACCTGCGTGAAATATGCTCTCGTGATTCGCGATCTGTGCTAAAAACATGAAAGTTTCATTGGCGGATTGTAGATTATTATTGATCGATGTGACGTTGCATAGAAAATTTATAATCGTATTTGAAATTTCATTAAATATATTTCGACGAAGCTGTGACCAAAAATTGACAGCGAATTATACAATACGACACTTCAATAGTGGTCCATTACGTATTTTCCCGATTCGTTACGAATCGTTTGAAAACAAAATAAATTCATACGAAAAACAGAATGATACAAATATATTATCACGAAACTGTGAAAAAACGAGAATTCAATATAAAATTCATAGTAGAACTTTCTGTATTGTGATGACAAGGGAAAATAATTATAGCTTGAGCTTACTTAATGTGTTCATTGACGATTATTATTTCTTCTTAAACATTTTATCACCAACTTGGTCGTGACTACTTTGAATCTCAAATGAAACAAAACAAAAATAAAGAAAAATTGTTAAAGGACGCCTAAAGATCCATCGATTATAATCACGTATCGATGTTACATGTACTTGCTGAAAATTCAACGAACGAGCATCGAGTGACTTTGTAGCCAAGATTGTAACAAAATTGGCACAACATACGCATCGAAAACATACAAAAAACAAAATAAAGGTAAACAGTAAAGTAAACCGTAAATACGAGACAAAAAAGGATAAAACAAAAAATGAAGCATTTATTTTTTAGTAATTTGAAATATATAAAAATGTAGTCCAGACAAGTCCTTCCGGTCTTGGCTCTGCTCGTGAATCTCGTGTTTGAAATACGACAACCCATAAATCCGTAATGTAAGACTAAAACAATAATTATTATAACATCGTTGTAGTATAGGAAATTTAATCACGGAATCGCAGCAACTGTTCAATTGCTTTTTGTTCTTAGAGTTTTCCAAGACTTTGAAGTCGCCAAGTTTGTATGCTTTAAAGTCTTTCTCTTGGATCGTAGTAAATATTGCTTAATTCATTAATTGAATTCGTAAAAAAAGTATATATAGAATACAAGAATATATATATATATATATTAAATAAATACATAAATTATATGTAATACTAATATGAATATTACGAGTCCGATAAAAAAAAAAGTAACTATATATATTACAGTGTTGTTTGATCTTCCCGCGCTTTTTTCAATAGAGAAAGTATGATTTTAGCTCGATAAAAATACAAAGCTTCATATCTATTGAAGTTTTGGAGCAAGTTATGGCTGTATGTACACATCATTGAAGAGCTACGGTCACAATTCAAAGCGGAATATCAAATTCTACAACGCTAAACGAGGTTACAATATCCGATGGACGTACAAGCTTAAGAGCTTTTTTTAACAATATACTGGGTGTCCCACGACTATGCTCATGAATGTGAGCTTAAGGATGTCGTATCGAAATTCCAAGCAAAAAGGTGAGACGACTTGTAAAACAAATTATGATTGGTGTCTTTATTTCTAATCTTAAATTATATTGACACAATACTAACAATTGCAAAGAATAGTAAATAGAAGCAGTAAACAAAATATTGTAAAAAGAAATAGCGAAACAATGACACATAGGTATTTATGTATTTGCTATTTTGAATGAAACTTATCGCCGGGCGTCCGCCTACTACAGTAGTACAAAATTCGTCCATTAAAAGAATCTTCCAACTAAGACATGAGACTTTCGCCTCAAGCCAAAATAAAAAAACATAATTAGATTTTTCGACAGAGTTCCAAGGACACCCTGTGTATGCCTTCTCGCTACTGCGGTACTGTAAAAATTTTGTTAGAGGTCAGAGGGGGTGATTTGCAAAAGACTCTTCGACCCTCGTGTCTACACATTGTCATTGAGAATCGACTCTTCTCCCTTTTAGAGGTTTGCCCTCATTGGAAGCAGAGAGAGAGAGAGAGAGAGCGAGAGAGAGAAAAAAAGAGAGAGGAAAAAATGGCTTAGGTTTGGAAGAAAGAATAAGCGGTTGGGCAGTAGAATCGCAAGGGGTTGAGGGAATGAAAAATTGAAAGAGCCTTCAGTCTTTACTTCTTTAAACGCTGTGATAGAGTGGTTGAAAGGTGAGTACCACTTGAGCAATGCCGGAAGAGCGAAGCGCTACAGGGCAGGAAAGATTCTCGCCTCTACCTAGGACAGTACAGACTTTTTTTTCCAACAGAGGGCTTTATGTCCCGCGCGAACGAGTACCACTCGACGCCCTCGACGGGTCCCTCGTCGTTTGTCCCATAGGTGAGGACGACTCCGTGACTATCTTCGAATCTTCCACGGTAATTATTTTTAAACACGTCGTGGAGATATGAATCTTGGTTTCGTCTTTATTTTTTTTTCTTGTTGTGATATACTTGTATTCATCTCTCGATTGGTTTGTGTACTAAAAGAGAATGAGAGAGAAAACGTCGGAGTTCTTAAACTCGTACATTCCGAGCACTTTCTACATGTTACATGTGTTCATAAGATGCAGACTATCTTGGTATAATGTAACTAAATAACAGGGCACTAATTGGGAGTTTCTCATACAAGTCCTCAACAATATACACGTATTATATCTGTATGAATATTAAGGAGGGTGCACATCCGGTGAATCGTTACGTTGAGGCACGTTTCTCTCTGATTATCTTTATTGTATCCTACCGAAAGGTCCCCGTTAAATTATTTTTGACAATCACTCTTCTACATACTTTATCCATTCACGAGCTTTCTCGCCAACAATGTTGTCCTTGGAGAAACAACATCACCCAGAGATTACTTAAAAGAATATCTATCAAAGACGTTATCGCAAGGGCATAAAACATTTACCAGGAAAAAGAAACAAATAATGTCCCTTCTTTGTAGTAAAAATTATATTTTTAAAGAGTTGCCATTTTTTCATTTCATTTTTTTCAAAAAGTACATTAAATTTTAAGATTCTTATATACATATTTATTGAATTGTTTCATTCATGCTTAAAAATGACTAAAGAAAATTCGATTGTCCCCGATTTTACAGTTTCTATGCGATTTGAATATTGTTTCGCACCCTTTTAATCGCCCTCTTAAAAGGAGCTCTTTTCTCATAATGACAAAAGTAATGAAGAAATATAAGCGACAATCTAAAAAACGTGTATGCCGCCGTTCTCTTGCCGGGTGCAAACGCCGCCTCCTTCCTGACAGGCCAACGTCTGTGCACAGTATTTGGATGCACAGCTTTTGTGTTTGTGTCCGTATCCCCGATCGCGTATGGGACACACGAGACTTTTACGGTCTGCAAATTGAATCAGTACGGTACCGGCTCCTGTATCTTTCCTCCGGACAATGTTATTTGTTAGTAGAAGCGTTGAAGTAACTGAAGGTTGAAACGAGACCAGATTGCCCAGTGATCAGGTTAAGCGGCACGTGAACTAAAAGCAAACGTTCCCATCTCCCTTGCATTTTTTCTGTCGTAGCATCAAGATACTCTACCCATTTATATATGTGTATAAATGTCCTCGTAAATATCTATGTATACATGAGTAAATGAAATTATCGACGAACGAATGTGGACTTTTATATCCGTATAAGATTTTGCAAGATGAAAATTGTCAATTTTCATAACTGGAAGGCCTATGTACTTTACACCCGTCGAGAACAAAAACGTTCGATTTTTCAAAAGTATTTTTTTTTCTCGATAATGTTATTACGCTTGGTGGGCAGGTAGGAGTTGTAGATGCACACCCTACGGGTTTTTTTTTTTTTGCTTTTCCACTCTAGTTTTACTTTCCTCAATTTTTGCCAGTACCTAGACCTACATTTTTACATGGGTTCCGAACCACGGATATTACGCTTGGTATATATGATCGATAAAAAATGTCTACAAAACGATAACATATTAGAGCCATGAGAAACAAATTTCATCTCTATTTGATAGATGCTTAAACATCAATCAACAAAACATTAGTAAATAAACTGATTAAAACTAGGTATTATTTTAACCAGCTGAAAAAAACCTGACGATCAAACTGTCAAAAAATTGAACTGTGTTTTAAAGGTGGTTGTTGTTATTTATAAAATTTCGAACGTTCTTCAAATGACGATTCAAGCACACAATGTATGATCTTAAACAAGTGCATGTACGAGTAAAATATCATATACGCTTGTCCTGCGACCGTGGAAGAAGGGAGAGTTGCTTGTTCGGATTTATCGTATAGAGTCTCGGATGAGAAGTCGAGTGACACGCGTCGACGTCTTGACAGCTTGTTAGCCTAACGCTCGTGCTTGCTGTGGGGTCGTGGTCACATCCAACAAGCCCCTATTTAGTCTTTAGGCTCGACGTATGTTTAGCCTCTTTCGTTGTTGCCCACATAATAGTTCTGCCGGATCCTGGATCGTTAGACACCCACATTTGTGTTAGGCACTTCTGGACAAAATTGATGGATCCTCGACCCTCGATTTCTTCGAGGCATGAAAATGAAATCATTTCCTTTGAGCAATTTCACAATTTTCGTAAACAATTTCGGTTTATTAGCCACTATTTTTTAATTCTCAACTCTTGATCGTATGTAGGTGACCGTATTCGGGGTTTAAAACCGTATATTGTTGCCTGAAAAGCTAAATTGATAAATTTTCCATTTTTTTCGTCGAAATGTAGCAGACGTGTTGATTGTTTATTTGAAAACTCATACAAAGTTAACAAATTTAATTTCTAAGTTTTGTTTGGTAGAACTATGCACGGAAACAAACCCGCAAAAACCTCTGATTGGCGAGCACAGTTTCGGACGTTGTATTAAAAAAACACTTTTTCGGGTTTTACATGTTTCTATTGTCCCTCTTTCTTGCTTTTCCACTCTGGTTTTCACTTTCCTCAATTTTTGCCACTACCTAGATCTACATTTTTACGTAAGTTCGAAACCACGAGAAAAATTCTTTTTTTTTTTTTTGAATTGTAAATTATGATTATTAATTTGTCATATAATTTTTTCCCTTCTGAACTCTGGTATCATTGCTGAAAAAAAAAATTAGTGAAAAATGATTGCCAATTTCAAAAGCTACATTGAGTTACATTGAGCCGAAAAAATGTATGCATGTTCTGAAAAAATCAATTAACAAGTGTGTATAAAAAATGGAAAAACTCGTACACTTTAACAATTATAGTTTATCCTGAAAGCGTTCTTTGAAAACCAAATTCTAAACAACAATACGGTCTTCAAGAACCGTAAAGTGTAGAAAACTC
Source organism: Campoletis raptor (assembly GCA_948107755.1). Lineage (NCBI taxonomy): Eukaryota > Metazoa > Arthropoda > Insecta > Hymenoptera > Ichneumonidae > Campoletis > Campoletis raptor. The sequence continues at coordinate 19,346,702 of OX403622.1, forward strand.
TATTGAATTTGTCCCCTCATGACTGATGGCTTTTTGATAAGGCGATTTATAATTTCGATAATTCAATTACACGACGGGACTGCAGAGTCTTTGTCCGTCTACCGCTTGCAAGCGCACCTGTACTCCGATGTACTAAAAAATCTACTCATCTGAAACGTGAGCGAGATACATGCACTGCTAGAGAAGATTATTTGTTAGCGTTATTGAGAGAGACAGAGATTTATATACGAAGCGACCAGAGGCGTGAAACCCTTTTCGCTATCATGAACCTTGCCGATCTCTGTGATCCCGCGACTTTATTACACGAATAATACTCGTACATATATATATATATTCCTAACTGAAAATCACCCCATTTACTCTCTGCTGGCATCCACGGGTTTTCGGGAGATCCCCGCGAGCTCTCGGCGACGGAACTCGCGCTTCGGTACATTATGTGCGAGTGCATATCGGTCGAACCCTCCTACTGGAAAATAATGAAAGTAATGGAACACGCCCACTGCATTTACTACCCGCTCTGGTCGGCTTCACTTCTCTCATATAAATCCCCTCGTGTCACTTATCCTCCACCCCATAAACCCCCTTGGAACTCATGACGTCCCCTTCTCTTCCTCTCTCTTTCTCTCTCCCCTTTGCTCTCTCTCTCTCTCTCTCACTCAATGTGCTTTAGATCTACACCTCTATCCAGTAACACCTATTGCCCATTGTACCAGCCACTTCCTTGTCCTTTATGCCATCATTTCTGTCGCATTCTCCATGTATACTGTGTGTCCTCCAATACATGAAATGCCGAAAACATTTAAATTGGTATGATTTTGAAAAATATTCGAATTGAATTCGTTTCCAAAAATAAACATCTGTTCAGGTTTCCGTTTTTTTTCTCATCAGATATTCATTATATGTGATTTCTTTCGGTTTGTAAAAAATATTCAAAAATTTTGATGCTATATCACAATTTGTAGTAAAGTAACACCACGAACGCATAGGCTTAGGAAACCTAACTCTTTAGGAAGTTGAAAATATAGTCTCTTTTTTGGAGGTCCAGTATAATATCCCTGTGTTGTTAATAAATATAAACACAGAGAATTTAAAAGAATCGTTGTGTGGCTTTGACGATCAACAGCTATTAAGGGCTTACGTACACTTAGTTTTACCTCTCTACGTGTATGTAACTCCTCAAGCGATCTCGGGTAAGATCATTATTTGGTTGGGCGCCGTGACTAGTTTTATGGTTCGTGTGTTACACGAAATATCAATTTTCTCCGAGATTTTGTAATATGTGCAAGAACTCCTCGTCTGTCCACGTATTTCAAAGGGAGGACCTGAAATTTCCTTTTCTGCAAAATCTATACAAATTAAAAATTGGTGATGTAGATTGACACGAGTGTGTATCCTGAAGGGTTAAGTTCTGTCTCTAGAACATTGTCTTCAACAAGTGACGACATTCATTTAATTCATGATGGAATTCGAAATGCGATTTTTGTAATATGATAAAATTTACGGAATATGGATAATAACACGAGCGGGTTATACTTCACTGAACCAATTTATTTTCATCGCTCTTTATGGAGTGAATAATAATAAAAGTTCCAATGAAATTCAATAAACTTCATAAGCTGCCTGTGATCTTGTTGATTCGTGACTTTATGTGCCAACAATTTCCCTGCGTTCGTCGCACAGCTTTTTGGGTCTGAATTTGGCTCTCTTCATCCCTTGGCCTTTTGTTCCATCCCCTAAATTCAGTATGTCCGAGGTTTCTCGAGATACGGTATACTTCTATAAGTAATGTATCCCTACCTGCTACTTCAAAGGATTTGATAGTCGTACCAAGCAGCTCCATAATTTCATCGTCAACCTCGAATGCGGGTGAGTGTCTGTGTACATGTGCGTGTGTTGGGGAACATTGTAATGGTCTGCCGTAATCTTTACATCGAAAAGGCTGATGCGTATTAATAATCTGAAGGGATCGTTCGTGCCTTATTGTATTTGTCATCGGTGTGTGTGTGTATTTATTGAAGCAAATTGTTTCGAGATTATAATCAGTAGACAAAATTCCAACAGCACGGTGTTGAAATTTGCTGGATTGGTTCTGGAAAGAGTTTCAGATTCCGGACTAATGGATAAAAAGGACATTCTTTTTCATCTCAGCGTTGAAACGAGAATATTCACCCATTTACGAAAAATCGAATAAATCACAAAAAGATAATTTCCTTTTACCTGTTTTCCAAAATTTTTGGAAAAACTTCAAAACGGTGTCTAAGAAAATGCGCCGGCTGATGATAGACTCTCCTAGTTCTCTAAAAATTGTTTGAAATAAAAATTCCATTAATATTACTAATCAGTACATGGAAACTCTAGACTTCGAAGGATTTTCTTTGATGACAATTTACAAAATGGAAACCGCGATTTAAAATAAAATGTCGATAGGTCTTTTTTCCAACAAATTTTGGTTAAAAATAGTTTGAAATATTGAAATAAAGAAAAAGTGACCCCAAAGTGCCGCGAGTGCCAGAATTATAAAATTTAATGCACGTAAAGGAAAATCAATGGTCGAAAGTATTAAAGGATTGATTTTTACGTATCGTTTGAAAGGCAAATACTCGTAACCGTGTTGAAATCGTTTTATTTTTTAAAAACTTTTCTCCAGTATTACGATCCGATTTTTGCAGTCGTTTCATTTTTCCCGGTATAGATACTATGTGGCGGGGGGTGTTCATCCGAGCCTTTGAGCACGCACATGAAAGGTTTAAATTCATCCAGAGACATGTGTTACATGTGAACGATATGCACACATACGTTCAAATGTTCACGTACATGTGCACATATCACATATATGTTTATATGTGTGCGTCCGGACGACAAGCGATATCTCGTATTTGAAAACGTGCTTCGTGATTTCGCTTCGATAACATGATTATAGCCTCTCCCTTTCGTGGATTCGTGGAAAGATGGGAGGAGGGACATATGATGACGAGAGGCTCGTGGGAGGGTTGCGCGCGCGTATTTCCGAAACTCTCGGTCTGTGCCATTTTCCTCCACCTCCTACTGCTCATTCGCCTCATTGTATATACATACATAGAAATGTTGGTAGTGTAGATGACACATTCTACGGAGCCAAAGGACATAACCCATATCGCTTTACATATTAAATTCTGACAGTTTCGCCTTTTTGATTGCTAGCTTTTCATATGTATATTTATGTGTGCATGTGTGTGTGTGTGTATGGTAAGGAGGGAGCTACAGTAGAAATATACCGTACACTGTACAGACCCCGGAACCGACAGAGTAGCTACGGTCGCTCTGATCCCTCGCAATTACTCCCCATTATCTGGGTATTAGGATTCAACCCCCAACTGGAAGCACGAAGTATTCTCGCAGGCCCCGCCTCAGAGTCGTCCTCGTGAAAGCGTTGGAGAACGTCATGATCGATCAACTCTCTTCGCTACTCACTTTTTAAAAAATATATATCTGTACGTGTGTAGGCTTCAATACATATGTCCAATCAAATATTCTTTTTTAATCCTTCACGATTGCATGCTATTCGATACTGTAAGATAACGAGGATGAGCGAATTTTGCCGAACGTTGAACGTTTTCTTCTGGAAAACGTTTCTACAGTATTGTTTTTTACCGATATGACACATTAAATAAACATTTGTATGGTTTTGGGATTTTTCAATTCGTACTACAGACTTTTCATACCGAAATTACTGGGAAGAATCGACGTTGGATTGTTTATTCTTTGAATTTCATTGAAATTCATTACTAAAAAAACCACGTTGTTGTAAAATATAGTGAAACAGAGGCTTTGATTGCAGGTTCTTGAATAAGGCTCTATCATTGATTCCGAGTATTCAAAATCTGAATAACAATAAGTAACGTTGATAGGAAAATCGTGAATGGATCGTGACACAAATTGAAATGTCAACCGAGCAATTAATACTTCAACAAGGTAGTTAATTATGCTTACAGGGGAAAGGGATGGGGGTGGCCCAGGGATCGATCATGTCGTCATCGGTTCCGCATCGAGCCACGACACCATGAAATGTCAATGGCTTGGCCTCTGCTTCACTGTTAGACCGCTAACGTTGCCGTATAACGCTTCTCCCGTTCCCCCCTCTCCCCCTGAGTTTCCTCCTCTTAACCCCTTCGTTGTTCGTAGTACTATACACGTGTGGCAAAAGCGGCGAGACAGAGTTTGGTAAACCCCTCTAATCTCGGCTCTCCGCTCGGTGACCATAAGCGCGAGAGCATGCTCGACGGATATTCGATTACATTCGAGCATGTAATCGGATGAACGAAAAAGAGTCAATATTCCTATTTACAGCTCGTTTTTTCCTCTAATTTCTTCGAATTATTTTTTTGCTTTTAGAGAAAATAGGATGAGGAACAGAGAGTTGAAAAAAAGAAACAATTATTGTATCTATTAACTTTACAATTTTTGTTTATTTCTTGAGATATTGAGAAGCTTCGTCTTCTCGATACATCTCGATGTATTTACAATCTTCTGACCACTTTTTGGACGATCCTCATCAGTGTATAAGAAATTCTAATAGACCTTCGTGAAACCTAATGCGACGAAACACCGTCGCCGAAACACTTTTTTAAAAATTATCTGCAGTTCATCTAGAATTTATACCGGACAGTGTCTTTAATTCGCTTGATAAAAAATCAATTGTCAAAAAATCAATGTCAGGATTTTTATCTAAAACACCTGGTTTGTCGGGTGTACTGTTAAATCAATTTCTCTCCAATCAAACCTGAATAAATAATCAACAAACAAAAAGTCATCTCTTAATTACAATTGACTTTTAAGATCGTCTTGTTCCAAGTTCTTCCGTTGAGAACATACCAAAAACACACTTTTTCTTTAAATATCAATCCTTAGCTATAATGGATATAAATAAATAATTACGACAATAATACCAAAGTAGATATTCGAAGCAAAATATATTGACTCGCATTCTTGAATCGAAAGACTAGAAATCATTCTTCACCTTTCATCACTTTTGTTAGTAACAATTAAGAACTGTGAGAATCAACATACATTGTTCCTCTGTATACAAACAACTTAATCAGAAAATTATAATTTATTTCATTCGAGGCTATGCATGAAATGAGTGTGAAAGAACGGACGGTTATTGCTACTATTGATTTCCTCTTCGCACTTGGTTCTAAGGAATATTTCCGACAGTGCGATTGTGAAAAATGTAAAATTACGAGCTCACATACATCAGGAAAGGTAAAAAAAAGAAACGATTCGTCGAAAATGTTTTGGTTTCTATCGTATCATCCTTTATATGTTAGTTCCCAAAATAAATCCAGGAATCAATAATATGTTGTTGCAACTATATGAAAAAAATATTATCTCACTTTGACAGAGGCTTGAACATCAAAGTGTTTTTTTTTTCAAAATGATATTTTTGTAAATTGTAATCACGCGAAAACTAAATAACCGATTCAACTGAAATTTCGCACACAATTTCCTCGTCTCTATCGAGGGATCTCTATTTTAAATATCATGTTTTTTTTTACAGGCAAAAAAAATGGTAAAATCTTGACTTAATGATCGAAAACTCTGCCACTTTTTATATGTATATAAAAACATGCCACCTCGACAAAGACTAGTTTTTTTGTCGACTCTTGAATGAAATGTCTGTTTTATTTGGTTTAAATTTTGTTTCTCAACCACAGCTCGTATAAATATTTTTTCTTGGATGAAATTTTGAACTTCCATTGCCAACAATGTGTTTTTCCGAATGTTTTGTGGAATAAAAAAACGTATTGACCCTATTTTCGTGCATCTTCCGGCGGATGTAAGCCCTTAATAAAAAATTAAGGTGGTTACATGATTTAAAGAATTCTCTGGTAAATGTTTCATTTTATCGCTGCTCAAACGCGTGATCGTTGAATAAAAAAAGACATACGTACATACTTTTGATCCGTGACAGCGAGAAAAGTCCATTGACCGCTTACCGTAAAAATAATTTCCGAATTTTCGTGACAAAAGGATGTAAACGAATGCGTCGGTCGTCTCAGCGATGATGACGTTGAATGGATTGCACGTGTTGATGTTGCGGCTGATGATTCAGGACGATTGGGTGGGGATGCGAGGATCGATGGAAAATCGTTGGTGGTGAGGTCCGTCTTGGTAAGTGCAGACTTACTGGCTGAGGAGCAGGTGATGGGGCCTCATCCCCGAGAACATCAATCTCGTCCGAGTCCGAATCCATTGGAGCGTCGCTACTCGCTCGCGATTCTCGACCGCCGCTCAACGAAAAATCCACCGGTCGCTCTGTCGAAATTCATTAACGATCATTTCTACAATTCTCATTCATTTAAAAGGCGGTATTGTTGGCTCGAATTTTGTTTTCGGAGAACATTTTTAGAATAGAATTAATTTGGAGTTGCGCTCATTAACTAAAGAGTTATAATGAGCGCAATTAATTGGAGTTCATGAGTTAATGAGTGACGTCGTTCTAATAAGCTTTCTTTAGGCATTTGTGCGTAGAGCATGTACCGAGTACATCGAACAATTATTAAATAATATGAATTTTCGGGGGTGAAATGTGTGGAAGGTTAATATCAGAAAATTGACAGATTTCGGGAGATTCCGGGGGTTGTCAGAATACACGTTGTTGAAAGCGTAAGCGGAGAAAATTTCCAGAAGCATATAGAACTACTATGGGCTCCGGTGGTTCATCATCGGCGCCACTCCGACGTGATGTGCCCTGCGAATAACGAACATTTCTCTCGTCCTTCTATGGAGCGAGGAGCGCGCTAATGGTATCGAGTTTAAACGTTTAGGGAAATGTGCGTCGAGCACCAAACGAAATAACCCGTTTTCTCCGCGTGGGAATAATTCTTCACTCTCTCTCTCTCTCTCTCATTTGAAGCGTTTCGTCGCTAATCTTTACTATCACTTAATGCGAAATTGATTATTACGTTTACGAGCTTATTGCCTATAATGTAAAGGATGAAGCATGCCCTTAATATGCGACTCGTCATTGACACCTTGACCCCTCTTACTTAATCCGGTTTTGCTTAATCTTCATCATAACGTTCATTTAAGTTTCCGAGATTTATTGAAACTCTCAAGTTCCTTAATGACATCACATCGTGTAATAAAAGGTTGAAAACCAAGTTGTAAACTGTCTCAGTCTCTTTTTACCTTTATGAACTCATTGTTTCACAAAGAAAATGCGATAAATAAAATTGTTTTGAAAGCGTGAATTGCATCGATCAACTGAATCTTCTCTCGCCGATAAATCATTTCTTCAACGATAACGATGTCCCAAGCGTCATACGAAAAGTAATTTAATCTGCTGGACAGAACTTTTTTGGTTTTTCGAAATCGGTTCAAATGTAGCTACACCGAGAAAAGACATCTAGTTCATTCTATCAGGATCAGATTAATAAAATTTTGTTTCCTTGACTCACGGTTAATATAATTATGTTCATCTTCAAGAAATTATATTCTTCGATTTAGAATTTCAAAAAGTTTCAACAAATCTAACGAGTATGAAGATGAATAAAAAATAATATTTATAATATTATTTATACCATAGTCAATTTTGTTAGTACTTAATAATATTCCCATAGATCTGCAAAGCTATGTGGGTATAAAAATTCAAAACTGTATGCTTTTTTTGTCATGGCTAGTAGTTAGTCAAAATAATAAACCTTCTTTGGTTCCTGCTATTTATCCACTTCCAAAAGGCGAAGTAAATAGAAATTTTGTTAATTTGAACTACAAAAAAATTAAATACGTGATCGTAACAGATTTAAATAGATATTTTTTTTGGGTGTGAGCTTGATAGTAAAAAAAAAATGTTTACATCATTTGAATCGTCGGAGAGTGTATGTATATGTTTTAGACTGTATGGAGGATTGGCTAATAGAGTAACTAACAACTTGAGATGTAGGTCTCTGGCCGAGCACTTAGCTAATAATTGACTAATTTCGGAGAAGGAGCCGCGAATCGAGAAGCGACTCCTTAGATGGTGCCATCAAAGTCTAAAGGAGTAACATCGTCCGGAGAAACTATGTATATATACGTATAAATATTCAGTGAAGACGGTGCGACCAATGTGTGCGTGAGAGGAAAGAGGGATGCTGCAGACATTCGTAAAGATGTTGCGCCGGAGAGAAACTCCCACTAGCGTCCCCATCGTCTCCAGCATCGTGTTTTCTCGTCCTTCTCAATGTTGATCTTCCTCTCAGGCTTTTGCCAACTCCTAGTGCATGTCTTCAACCCCTTTGGCCTCCTCGTCGCTACGTGAATCTTTCAAGACGTCAACGTAAGACGTCCAAAACGAAGACACAGAGATGGAAAGATATCTTGGCGAAGACGAAGAGCCTAGACATCGTCAAAGAGGCCGAGAAACCTTCTCTTCGATGTACGAATATCACCCGCCATCCAGACCAAACCGTTCATGCGCATCTACCTTCTCCCTTGCACCCTCTTTTTCTCTTACTACAGCCCTACTGGCTCATTCTCTCCCTCTTTCTGTCTTCCACCTCAACTTGTAGCCAAGAAAGATGGCTCATTGTAACTTTGTTAGCTCTCATCTATCCCTGAATGTTGCCATCTTGGCTTTGCCTTCAACGAAGCAATAAATGGGGTTACGCGGATACGATGTGGTGACTCCCAGATCGTGACAGGTATTCTGAAGCGACGCAGTTATCTGTAATTACTCTCGGTGTATACTAAAACTCCTTTCCTTTCTCTCTTCTTCCTCTCTCTCTCTCTCTCTCTCTTCTATATTCTGTCTGTATCTGTATATCGCTTATGAACAACGATACTTAGGACACGAATGTATGACTTACAGGAAATTTATACATCGTCACCTTTCAACACGATCCTATTAAAAGAATACTAAAACTATTCTATCAAAGATTCACCGTAATTGACATCGTGCTCTTGATACTTCAAAGACATCATTAATACTTTAACTAGAACGTGATTTTAGTTCAAGAATATTGAGGGATGAAATTTCTATCCTAGCATCATTTGCGGTATCACCTTATAAGCACGTTTACCCTTGAAAACTAGCCTACAATTTATTTATACTTTCAATCTTTTGATCAATAGAAGAAAAATTTGTTATCTGTGACACTTCGATTTTTCGGCCTCGTTCCTTTACGGTGAATTATTTGTGATAACTGCCTCGAAAGTTTGATTTTCAATTCATGTATAGCGTGCGGAAAGTGGCTTATTTCGCAACGATTTGTCTTTCGTCTTACTTTACCGCACTTGTGCGGTAAAACAAAAGATATGCTTTTTACTGCACGGATTCGTAAAAACATCAGGTTAGCGCTTTTACTTTACTGCGCTGATTTGCGAACTGGGTATAATTATAATTGGCAGTTGAATCTGAAATCAAACTTTTGTGACCGATATCCCAAAAAATATTGTATGCAACAGGTGCGGAAAACAACGAATTAAATCGGGCGTTTGTCCTATTCGTATTCCGTTGCTTTCCGCACTTGTTGCATAAATATATATTTTGCTGCACTCAATGTGAAATCAAAGTGGGGGTGAAGCACAGTGGAAAGAGAAGATGTCATTGACGGAGGTGCAAATTAGTTAACGACTTCGGAGGACCCATAGTGGTCAGTTTGCCCGGAGAACACGTTCTGTATTCTCTACAGCAACGTTTTCTGTGTATATCGAATTATAAAGCTCTACTCGCTTGTGTGAATGATAAAATAATACTTGATGTTTTATCGAAACTGATAACACCAAAAAAGGATCCGGATCGCACGCTCAAAGTAAAATAAAAATTGTGGCTGCCAAATGATTGAATCAATTTTAGAATGAAATCATTTTTTACGAACCTGCTGGCGATATGATTGATCCGGATTGAACTCCACAGTGTTGCTGTCCATTTCCCTGTTGACTAACGCTTCCACCGCTACTGTTGTTTAGCTTTCTTAATTGCTTTTTGTGTTTCATTCGTCGATTTTGGAACCACGTCTTGACTTGGGTCTCTGAAAGATGAAGAGCAGCTGCGAGCTCAACTCTCTCAGGTGTACTGAGATATCTCTGTGCCTCGAATCTTGCTTCCAATCCCGCTAGTTGCTGATCACTGAACACCTTCATTCAAACAAATGAAATAATGGGCAAAAATCCCTCAACAACAATTTAATGGCAGGTAATCCTAAAATTAGATGTCACAATCTATGGCTCAGAAGTTTGCATACGTAGGTTTTTGCGGACACTGTTTACGAATCTGAACGAAGAGTTGAAAAATTAGCGAAAACTTGCAGACAATACAGTTGTTTCTTTCAATTTCGAGGCAGTAGAAAATTTGCAATTAACAAATAATAAAGATTAATGAAGAATTTTTTAAAAATAGCTCTGACGACGGACATGTCTCGAAAGGTTATCAATTCAAAATCCCACTACGTAAATCTTATTCTTTTCCTTTGAAGTTTCTTAAAGTGCAATTTTTAAAATTCCGTCGGGAAAGCAGTTACTTTTTAAAATATTTAATTTGAATTCTGTAAGAAAGTAATTAAAAATAATCTCGATCTTTATAAAATTGTACTATATGGAAATTTGTAGGAAACTTGCTTTCTTGAATAATTGTGGAATATTTTCTCATTCCTCTTTTTTCACCAGTCATGTAAACTGTTCTATAAAAAATGTCCCTTGCTTCATAATTCCCTGTTCCTGATTCCAATATTTTTATGGGCCATTTTTTTAATGTCCAAGACCATAGGAAGTAATGACAGATATAAAAAAAAGAATTAATTAAAAAAAAAAAAAATTACTTACGGTTCGGGCTTTTCGCCGACGGCAATGCTTGAGAGCAGCAAGTTCACTGACGCCGGGTACGACGCCCATACCGGCGGTACCAAAAAGGGGTCCAAGGAAAAAGGCAGCAGCGGGTGGTCCCGATGGATAACTGGGCAACAAACTAGCAAATTGTTCGTACTGATGATGTTGACTATGTGCAGGTGTTAATTGATGATGAAGATGGTGTTGCGCATGAACAGCTGGATGAGCATTGCTCCTGTTAAGAATATCCTCGATTAGGAAGGAAGTTCTGCTGGCGACTGTGCCGTTCTGTTGTTGAGCCTGATGTTGTTGACACGTTGATTCCATCATTTCGATTTAAAATATATTTCTCTTTTCTCAAAAAAATAGAAAAATGAATAACAAGGGACGATAAATGCTGACAGCTGACTACTGTTTTTCCGTTATCGTAATCCACATTTCACTGGACCAAGCAATGTATGGAAACTTATAGTATTCGAAAAATTACCGACCAATTTTTGCACTCAATTTTTCGTTAATTTCGTGATCTTCGATAAAAGAAATTTAGTGCAACTTGGATGATTTATGAAAAATGACAAATTTCACCATTAAGAAAGACGGTGTCACCACATCCTGTGTACTTTTGTATACACATCAAAAAAATTATTTCACTCGTAGAATTTAGTATTTGGAGAAAGGAGCGTGCCGTTAAAAACAGCCGATCGAAATCCCACAAGGTCAAAACACGTGGAGAGATTTTACAACGTAAGGACACTGTGATCACTGTTCTGTAGAAAAATCACTAACACCGTAACTTGGAGCCCATTTTAAGACTTTTGGAATACTCGAGCGATCGGTCGTAGTTTGAAAATCATTAAACAAATTTACGTGTTTATATAAATTAATGAATCGATATGTTTATGTGGATAAACATGTATACGCGTGTATGGAAATACCTCGTTAATAGTGACACGTGTCGTAACATCATTTGTATCCCGGGTAAGACACTGTTACCGTTTAAACCCCTATCGGTCCGTCAACCTGCGATTGAGCCTTTCGCGTCACCCCTCGCTCACTCCCATAGCACAGTTGTTCTCGTTGTCGTATTTCGGTCCAGCAATACTGAGAGGTGAGCGAGGAGCTTTCTACATTCAATTTATACACGAACGTATTTGTGAGCGTGTATATCGAGAAAGGGGTTGTTGTGAAGCGTGAGGAGGGGGTTGCGCGTTCGCGGAGGGTTTTCCTCGTCGTTTCATCCCGATTGGACGATCCCAGAACGTTTTGCACCCTTCCGGTTGGACGATAACGCTCAACGGGGGCGTGACCTTTCCTTACTCGTTGCCATGACGATATCCTGAGAGTTGGTGAATTTACGGATTCGACTGGGTCCACAAGAGAAGAAATCTCATGGAACGTGTTTTCTCTCTTTCTCGCTTTCTCTCTGTCTATCTTTTCAAGCTTTTTTTTCTCTCCCTCTCTTTTTCTTTTCCCCTCGTTTTCACCCATACTCTTTCGTTTACAAAGTACGTGCATCCCACAGAATATTCCGCCTGATATTGTGTGCAGTATGTGTATGAAATATATGATCTGCCGCTCCGCGCCCGCAATCAAGTGTACACCGATAGTATCCAATCCTCGTATCTGTATATTTGTCACACTGACAAATCTCCCACCACATATTTCAAGAATATACGTTTAAGCTTGATGAGGCCAATGGCGTACATTTATACTATAATTCATACATAGTTAAGCCAACCTCAGTCCACGATTGCTCAGTTGAAATTACGCTTGCTATTAATTTTATTCCGAATTAACTATCAATTTTCGGGAATATTTAACCTATACTGTTTTCCTCGAAATAAAAACGTCTAAGTTCTATCAATTCTCGTGTCAAAGTGTGTTCCAAACGCGTCCATAGGTACAAAAATGGCGGTGGTACGATCAGACGAGATTCAATTCAAAATGTCATGGTTTTTAAGTTAAATTGTTTATTCATTTTTGTTCGTTTAAAGGTTCCCACATCTAAATTCTATTCCCACGTACTTAATTGTACGGAAATTGGGTTACGGATTTGTATGTGACTAAAAAAATTATCGCAAGCAGAAATTTCCCATAACTTTTCTTTTTTGCCTTCCTTCCTTCCTTCCTCGTTTATCAACATTTTTCGAATAAATATAATTCGATGCACGCATACATATTATTATGACTCCGTTTGTAATCATTTTCGACATTTCTCCTACAATACTGTGTTAGAAACAGTTCACATTAATTAGATACCAATTCACATAAACGTTGACTTCAATATACAGCGTGATTTGCCCCATAAACAAAGGTCATATATCACTCGACATGAACAGCTCTATTTCTGATGCATGAATCCCCAAAAATGGCACTATTCGTTTACTCCGCATTTGATCTCTGAATAAGAGATACAGAACGTTGTTATTGCTGCAAAAATCTATTGCAAATACTATTTCCGCTACACTCGCAAATAAAATGAATCTGGGTTTAGGGTTCCGGAATTCGTTTTATATTCTTCAAATTCTTTATTAAATTTGGCATCTTGAAAGTACGTCAGTCCCGAAGTAGATCAACGTATGAGTCTTGTGTTTTCTAACGAAAATCTTCATAAAACTGTTTCATTCAGAAGAAAAATGTTTGTTCAACAACTGATTTATTGAAAAAATTCGTTCTTACAAATCTTTAAGTCTTACTAACTTGCACAGTTTTTCCGAAACAATGTTTTCGAGTCTGCAGGAAAATAAGCATTCACCAATCGACAGCTGCTTCCGAATAAATCAACGTGCAATAAAAATATGTTTTAGATTCTATGATATCCACTGTCATTCGAGCTTCTGAACGTTATTTTCTCGCCTATATGTAAGTGTTTTAATTCATAAAAAAGCAAGTAAGCTCGATTTTTACCAAAGACGTTTTTTTTTACGTTTTGCTGTTTTAATCGAAATTATATATGCGTCTATGTACAGGATATATCAGGCCTCTAATACGGAGGGATTCTGAGGGTTGTTGAGCGTCGGAGACTCGAGATTGGATTACTTATCGTGCCGCAGAGCTCTACTACACCAACTTGCATATGTATAATGAACAGGCACATGTCTGTATACTAATATTTCTGGTCGATCCTTGCTCCATATGAATTTCTTGCCATCACCATGTACCCCTACTATTGATATTCTGCGTATCCTCCATTCTTGTGAAAACGTCGTTTATATGTACTCCCATATCTCCTGATCACCCGAGTGTAAACGCCATACATATCCTTCCTATCTTGTCTCATCGTGACAGTAGATAGTGTTATTATAGCATCAGACATACCATGTACACATCGGACGTTGTATACATGTATACATACACTATGGACTCTGCGTGAATCCGTGAGACATACAGGATTTATCCTTTAATCATCTCCTACCTCTCCTTCTCAGCTCATCTCCATCTTTCTCCCTCTCTCTCTCTCTCGTTTGTCACTTTTTATCTCTGTCTCTTTCCATTCCTGTCTCCGTCCTTGGCTTTGTGTTTGAGGTATCCTCTATGTACTCGAAGCACATTGTGAGCATAGAAACCCCTGGTAGCCCTGCTGTGGCATTGCAAATTATGGACATCATTCGACTCCCCATCCTCTTCTTCAGCAACACCGATAAATCGACCTCTCACACGTGTTTCCCCATGTAAACAGCTTAAAGCTCTGCTACATGATCTCAAACACACGATAATCCGAATCGCATTAGCTAGATTCTTGTTACTAACTACATTCTGTAGGCTTCTGAATATTTTCGGATACTTCTTCCGCTCAAACTCATGTCAAACACTGTAAACTTACAGTTTGGACTCTGGCATTCCATTAACAGTTTTTATTCCAAGATCGTTACACTACTTGATGAAAATTTCTTGTCTCATTGTTTCCTGGTTTTGTTTCACTTTATATCTATCTGTTCTGAATCAACAGTTGAATACATTTTAGATATTTTTTATGAATTATCAAATGATGATATTGATTTCGGAAAGTCAACCAGTTTACAGTTACGACTAGAGACGTGGTAGTGTCTTGCCGCCAAAGAAAGTCTTTTATAATCATGCGTTCAATTAAGAAAAGTATCATATTACATTGAAAATTCTTTTTTATTGAAAAAGGTCGATTATTCGAGTGGAAGTAAAAATGATCAACCGTTGTGAATAAATTTCTCTTTTCATATTGAATCGAATAGAGAAATTATTTATAACCGATACATTTTACTTTTCATAAATTCAAATAGAGAAATTATTTATAAAGAAATTGAATCAAGTACAGCGCTCGATTGAATACTTGAATTGACGATGTGTAATCTTGATCGTTAAGTGAATTGTTCCACTCCAGTGCCTATTGAACTTTGTTTTCACGTTGATTTGCTGGTTTTGGTTAGGACGACCCTTTGGCTAAACGTAGAGACGTATTAGGACCTGTCAGGCGTTTCCCCGCTGTGTATAGCCCTTAGCGTAAATGCTGCATGAAACCATACACGCGTCTCTATTGAGGTAGAGAGTGCATGCACTATGGATGGTGGGCATCGACGTTACAGAGCGTTCAACAGGGTGATCCAGCGGTGATGGGAGGAGAATGGCGCGTGCCGGCATTTAGACGAGCTTGCCTCCGCGATTATTGAGTAAATTAGCGACGAGGTAATTGTGTTACCCACGCGTGTCCATTGGTCGGTTCCCCCAACAGCGAGCTTCGTCTTGTTGCGACCCTTTTCATGCTTCTGCTTCGCACCCTTCTGACTCTATTTTCTTACCTTTTACTTTGTTTTCTCATCATTTCATCACCAATTTCATTCGATTTATTATACAATTAATCTAAAATATTTTTGGTTTCTCATGCATGATTATTCGTTTAAAAAATATTCATCGACTATAAACTACTTGTGTCAATAAAGGCACGAAGAAATGAGTATAGTTAATCATCAATCAATGTCTCTTTGATGCTTTCAAATTTATATAACAACGACACCATCTCTTTTTTTCAATTTCTTTGCAAATGTACACCCAAGCGGCGTGGACGAATGTTGAATGAAAGAAGAATTTGCTTTCTGTTGTCGCATCCAAGATTTGAGGAGAGCTTTCTGTGGTCCTCGAGTTTCGAGTTCGTGACAGAAGAGACGGCGTCAGAGAGCGGAAACCCCCCTTGAGACTCGTTAACGAAACCAGCCCGTGGCCTCGTGCCGTTCTCCTCGTCATTTCATCGGCTCTATCATCCGGGCAAAACTTACTGCAATCTCTCTCTCTTTCTCTCTATTCTTCCGCCAGCACCTTCCTCGTTGACTCTCGTTCCCGGTTTTCGTCTCGAAAGTTTGAGCCTTCCTCCATGTCTTGTTACACTTGTATATTATGTATTACATAATACATTAGTTACGGTACTGCAGTATATGGTTAATTTATTCTTGAACGATATAATACGACGAATAGCTGACGCTAAGTACCGTTAATGCCGAGTATACATCGTCCCCACGTTGCGGCTTTTCTCTTGAAATAGCTTGTGCACTATACACTCTTCATCCCAGTGTTCAAGGGATTGCAGTATGGGATTATATTCGGATGCATGCACTTTGGTATACATAAAGGTTAATTTGAAGTTAAACATAAACTAGTTTGGTAACCGCCACGTTTGAGTTACTTTGAATTGAATACCTAATTGTTATACTGGAATACTTGGAATACCTACACATTGAATAGCTAATTGTTTTTTTGTTTATATTTACTTGGTTCGCTCCGTTATAATGTTGGAATTCTAGGAAGTTTTTGTATATTGCTGCTAATTGTAGCCATGGATTTAAGAAATTAAGGAGAAACCTTGCCAAAACCTTGAAATTGTCGAGGCATTTTGCAACGATGACAACAATTCGACCAAATGGTTTTCCTGTTCCGAAAGACGGTAATCAGTGCATAACGCTAAAACCCGAACAAACATGCCATGAATGCTACAGTTCAATTAGTTGCCGGCTGCAGATTTTCTACAGTTTGCCAAGAGTATCATTTATTATAATTAGCTTTGGTCTTATTTGATAATCATTTTTCGCAGTAATTAAGCACTTCTTTACGCTGGGGTTCACCCAGAAACACAGATCTATTTAGGGACCATGCTTGTCGGTGTAAAGTTTAAAAAATCTAGACTCTTATAAACATTCTGTTAAATTTTGCTCGCAAAAAATTCGTTTGATTTGAATAAAAATTTGAAATTTTTTTTTTTCGAAATGCGGGAAAGGGCTGGAACCGCTGCCACCCGAGGGAATTATAGTCAGGTTATTATAGACTGTATCAGCAAGATTTTCTGCAATTTCCCTTTGCCTTTAGCAATGGCTATACCGTTGGGAATGATCCGACCGTACCAAGGTTCTTGTACGAGAAATACAATTCAAATAAAATAAAACGAGGTTTTATATACTCAACCAACATAAAGGGAGCGGTTAGAAGGAGGGTAGAAGTCATAATAGAAAGAGTCTTAGCCACTGACAACGACGATTATGTTTTTTTTTTTTTTCATCGAGTTAGTGGTGCAATAGAATATTTAACTTTCCAACAAGACCGATCGGTTCTCTATAACATTTTTGCAAGAATATCAGATTAAAAATGACAGACTCAATTATTTCACGAAAAATATTTGCATTTTTGTTATATTTGTGAACAAAAGTACAGGACTTGACTTTTCATTAACATTCATTTTATTTACTACCGATTAAAAAAATACTCGTTGCTCACGCTATGCTTATTCTATTTTGTTATCTTACTCATAATCACATAAGTACATAAAACAGTAGATGATGATATTATGCAAAAAAATAATCTTTTAAATTTTCGTATGCAAAAAAATGACTATGATGATGACTAAAATTCTGTGTATTAAAAATGAAAAAAAAAAAAAAATTTTGCCAAATTATTTAATCCATCAATGGTGAAAGAGAACGATTTTTCTTTATCAACATCGGTTATCAGTAATTTCTCTGTCTCTGGCTACAAAAAGCAAATCGAAAAGCGATAAGTGGCACCAATTGGAGACTCAAAAAAATTCCGAAAAAATTTATATGACGTCATCGTTAGACGCTCGTTTATAAAATGCACGTGAAAAGGTGGCTGGTCCTTGTGTACCGCAGAAGAAAAATCCTCTTCTCCAGAATACGAAGGTCGTAAGGGCGATTGGAATAGCTAAGAGAAGTCCAATGAGAACGCCAATTAAAATAGCAGCGTCACGCTCAGGTCGTGCCCCATAAAGATCCAAACATCGTAACTTTCGATTTGCCAACGATGTTAAATTTTTTTTGGCGTGTTCTGGTGGCGTTGAACATTTGAGCGCATTGACGTTTGATCCCATTAACTTTTCTCCCATGTCCGGTAGCAGGGTTCCAATCTTTTTAAAATCACATTTGTGTATTATCAAAGTTTTAAATATTATTAATCCAGTAGATAAGAATAATTGAGGCTTGATAAGATTTATATTGTGATTGGGCTTTCAGCTTTTTTCTACCCATTACGATAATAGAATATGATTTAATTCAGCTACGAGATTGAACTAACCAGATATTGATTTTCACAATCGCAAGACCATTCGTTGTTGATGAGCTCCAATTTCTCAAGATGATCCCAGCGTCCCAAGAGGTTAAAAGGGAGATAACGCAACGCGTTGTTCGATAGATCGAGCTTTTTTAGAGGTGGCCATATTGCTGCACCTTCAGCATTCTACAACATTTCACAAATTACCCAACATTGCACAATCTTAATTATACATTACAAAATTGTTGATAAAAATGATTTCATACTATGGGGTCAAGCCACTCTAGAGCCAGAAAAAAATATCGGCATACTTTGGCGATTTTCGTTTCTAGTTAAATTATTAGCGAATATTCTTGGAGAATATTCTTGTTTTATTACATTTATTCGAATGATCACTTTTTCTCCCATTTTATGTCAAAAATTTTTAAAACAGTTTTTATTTGTTGAATATAACTTTAAAAGTTTTGACGAGCTGTTCGAAAATCAACAAACCTAAAAATAATGTGTAATCTCACTCACCATCTTTACAAAAGCATCCTCATTGATTTCCGTCAATTTCGGACAATTTCGCAAACTAATATTTTCTAAAGCCATTAGTTGGGAGAAAACACTGTAACCAACGGAAGACAGATAAGGAAGGGAAGATAAACTCAGCTCCTTAAGAGACGGCATCACAGGGAAAGCCACGCTACGATCCAATACTTCGAAGGGATTCTCGTCAAGGGAAATATACTCCAATGCTTTGCAATCTTCTAAAGCGTTTGGTGGACTTTTTAAATTGTTTCCGTTCAGGTTCAGTCTCTTCAAGTGGCTGTGAGAAACAACAAATTTCAGTCATTTTACGTGAAACTTATTCAGAGTTTTATAAATTCATAATTAACACCTCACCTTAATAACACATCAAAGACAAATTCAATTAATAATATTAATTAAGGGACCTTCTTAGTGTAATATACGAAAAATTCTAGACCCTCACGAATATTCTGTTAAATTTTGCTCGCAACATTCAAATTTTTTGGGTCGCTATAGATTTCCTTATAAAAAAAGGATTCAACTGGATGTGGAAACCCTTGAAACAATATATAATCTTCCTGTCTGTGAATGAATAATCTTTTTGGATTTCTTTTTCAGACAATTTTTAGTTCATACCATTTTGGAGTGGCCAAAAATATTGTAATAAAAATAAAAGTGAAACATTAAAAACGTTTCATGTACTGTGTGATTGACTCTGAATGAACAAAAAAAAATAAGACTGATTATCGAATTCCATGCATTAATTGAAAAAAAGTCACGAAAATCGGTAATTTTTATAGCCGTTAGACTGAGAAGTTCGCTTAATTGAATGTTGTACATAAAAATATAATTATTATTATACACAATTGTATAATACCAATGCGTAATTTTATTTTCTTTTACTATATTGTTTTAGTTTTATTTTTTTCTAAAAGAGAGAACGTTTATTTGGATGTTATTTTGTAAATAATTTAATGCATTTTACCTCGGTGCATGGAACAAGTGATCGGGTAACGTGGCTAGCTCGCAGTAACTAAGGTCGAGAGTCTCCAGATAAAGGAGCTGGCTTATTGCATTTGTCGTGCCCTGATCGATAGTCGTGAGAGGATTGCCACTTAGTATCAAAACCCTAAGATCGGACACGTGCTCAAAGATGTCCTGCTTCAGTGTGTGAAGTGCGTTGTACCCCAAATTTAATATTCTCAATTGGCCCAATGGTTCATACTCTTCAACTGAGAATCGTCCCTTTAAAATTATAAGATTTTGTAAACAACAATACAGCGTTAAAATGATTAACATCAGGATTCACTTTTGATATTTTTTCTTCGTAATTGTTTGCAGTAATTTATAAAAATAACTTTCGAGTCTAAACGGATATCGTTACGATTGGGCAGCAATAATTATTGTAGATATGCTTGACACTAAAAACGGATTTTGAGTTCATGAATAGGAGTACAGTTCATTTGCAGTACAACGAATGGTGAAACTTACACGATACATGTATGCAATTATATTGGAATAAACGCGTGCTGAAGGTTTAGTAGTTATAGATTCGACATAAAGTCGATCTGATAAAAAAATATTTTACCTCGAATATTGCAGGCCTCAGCAATTCCGAGGTGAGCTGATTATGACTCAAATCGAGCTCGGTGAGATTGCTAATCTCTTTAAAAGCCTTATCATCGATCTTTGTTATTCTGTTGCCCCTGAGGATTAACCGGTTCGTTGTAATGTTCGGAAAAGCTTTCAAATGTACAAGAACATTTCCCACAAAGATGACTTCGTCAATTGGCTTCGACGGCCATTGCGTATCATGAAAATGGCTTTCTAAGCCAAGATTCGTACAATTGACTATTGTATCTGCGAAAAATTGAGAAAAAAAACGGCGAGGAAAACATGAGATGGTAATTTGTAACATTGATTCGTTGCTTGATTGAATGATTGATTCGTTTATTGAATAATAAAACTTTGTTGTTTATAACGACACTATTGTGGTTTAGGTTAGAATGAAAAATTAATAATCAATGAATAAGTTTCGGTCAACTGTAAAGCATTGTTGGCGTTAAAAAAAAACCGCCAGTTCCATGAAATGTATAACGATCATAAAAATGACAGAGTGAAAAATAAAGTTTCAGCGTTTACTTTGACATTTAGTCATTGATCAAACAATTCGATACATTTTCCTCTCCTCGAGCGATACTAAGTTTAAAATAAAACACAATATTGTTTACCTGTGCAATAACAAGTTTCACAGAGACCGGTTTCCGGAGTTGTCGAAATTTCCGTATGAGAATTTTCAGTGTGGACACTTGTATTAGTCGCAATTGTCCCATTGCGTACGGTAGTTGATTCGGAGCGCGCACTTGTCAAGAAAAATAAAAAAAGAATTATTAACGAGACGAGTTGACGAGACGTCACCATTCTCAAGTACATCGTGAAAACTCTCTATGGCACATTCACGAATGAACTCACGAGCTAAATTCGTCGGGCTCGATACTCCGATAACGTACGCAGCTATGATAAGATACGAAGCTACGTATTTCGTATATCTATGGTTGCCACGAAATGTTAGTCATCAAAACGTGTACAGGTATATGATTTTCGTTAGATTCAAGTGAACGTTGTTCCATTACAAAAGAATTGTTTTCTTTTCCTCTACTCGTTGTTATACATTGTATCTGATATCGTTCTGTGCATTATTATCAATGCTCTAAAAACACCTGTTTTTGCCACTAGCATTCAACTAATGACTGTAATTTAATTCGATAATCTAGGCATTAAATTTTTAATAGAATTGTTTTTAAAAATATACCCGAGTCGAGATTTTGGGCCTATTTTAACGCTGCAGCTCCTCACTTTGGTCATAGGAGCCGAAGGCATGAAAGTAGGATGAAATGTAATGCAAACCAAGCTCCTTCTTAATGCCTAAATCAGGAACAAATTTTCCTTTTCTCCACTTTTAGGCGCTAAGTAGGATGTCAGTCTGCCGTTCTTGTTGGCTGGCACGCATACACATGGACGCGTATGTGTACCTACAAACACGCTCATACACATCACATCGATTCAGCATACGAATCGATAAAAAAAATTATTTATATAAAAATATTAAATGAGAAATTCATCTTTCGTCGTTGATGATCAAATTTCAGATGGGTTCAACACTTAAATCATTTTTTTCATCTGAAAAAATTCCTGACTCCAAGGGGATTCGAACTACCTGCCTACCGATCTAGAATCTATTATATCTATCCCTTCTTCTCGCTTATTCTCTCTTATTCCTCAGTTTCCTCATTCATTGTTTCTAGACTCTTTCTTTTTTTTGTTATCCATTCATCCTCCACTTCTTTAAAATAGTCACATATTCCCTTATTTATCCCCCCACTTAGTAATCTTATCACTAAATAAATTTTGTATTTTCCTCGAAAATTTAACATAGCGGAAAAAATGTGCAGCTAAATTTTAACTAATTTAACGACTGATATCCCACCATAGATAATAATGGCAAAGAGCGGCTCAAGTGGATAATTTCTCCTCACTCCCGCGATAGCTTTTGCGAGGCGTAAGTCTACTTAAAATTCAACGATCATTATCCTAGGAATTCATTCGATCCTTGGTTTTCGAACTAAATTTTTCGATATTCCTTGACTTGAAAAGACTTGACTTGACTTCGATGCCTTGAAAAGTCATCGAGATATTGATCAAAGTTTAAATAACTGTACCGAGTTTTCTTTTGTTCCTTTCGCTTTTACAATTTTTTTTCGAACCCTTGACAGGTGAGTGTCAAAATCATGAATTTTTATACCGTTGGTTGTTTAAAATATAATTTCGTTACAGTGAAGTTATAGGATCTCACGTGCCACAGTTTCTCATTAAAAATCATAATTGATTAACTCTTTGAGCCATACATTTTCCTCTTATGTGCAATTAACTTGAAATTTGGTGCCAATTCAAAATGACTTATTCATTTATTTTTTCCAACAAAAACAACCGTAAGCATGTTTTAAAATTGATTATGTGAAATTCTTTGGAATTAGATTGATACAAATTGACTTTTTTTTTCATGAAAAACTACGAATTTCAACTATTTATTTGTATTTGGTATTTTTCCAATTGACAAATAATAACAGTTCATAAAGATCGGGTATTTCTTTCTGAAACCTTAGTTTAATCATTGTTAATAAGCACAAAAAAGATAGCTGGGACAACGTAAGGCCTACCCCGGCTCGAAGGGTTAAGAAAATGCGTAATTCAAGAAGAATCAAAATGTGCGTTTGAAACAAAAGGCTCACATTTCATTATGGTGGCACAATGAGATTTACAAGCGTTTGAAATTGTTTCAATATGCTTCTCATAAACAATAGCACGTTCCTTTTCCACTAATGATCCATTTCCATCACTTCAACTGTTACCGTTTGTCACTATGTCCGAAGTTGATTTTTTATCTCCGGACTGCCCGAAAAAATTACAACAGTTATGGTGGTTGTTGAAGTCACGTTGCTTTTTTGTTTCTTTTCTAATTGCTGTGCATTTTATTCGATAACGAAAATATTACAATGAGTATATGGATGATGGTTCAAAAAAGATGTTCGGTAAATTCGTCGAGAATTACAAAAATATTGTGTAGAACCTAAAGACCTGATTTTCATCACTGAATATTTAAAAAATTCGAAATCATTGGAAGTTTGATGTCTCCCGATTTGAGACTAACCCGATGGTTTATCTTTTAAGTTGGTACAAATGTGCTTTTGCTGCGTAAACAGTTTTAGCGGTTTATAATTGTTACGAATTCAATTTCTTGACTAGAGGGACCAAATAAAATACTAAAGTGCTGTTGAAAAAAGATTGATTTTGACAGAACGAAAAAAAAGATGAAGAAATTCCATTGTTTTTGAGATAATTTAGTAGTAGTTTTAAATACACCGTGCTAAAAAAGTATAATTGGGACCAATTCGCTATCGATGAGGCTAGTTTCATTTGAAGAATTATTAAAATTCATGGAAAGCACTTTATTTAATTGTCGTGGAGGGTAACCTACACGTTTAAAATGAAGTACCGTTTAAAATTAACTTTCAAAAAATTACACTTCATAACCACTTTTAAATGATGTCTATTTTACTGCTATCTTGAATTTGTCCTCCATACGATAACGTAATGAGAAAAAGGAAGTGATGAATGTAACTTATCATATAATTTAACCCGATCGATTTGAAGGCATTGAAAAGATATCGATTTAACGACAATTTACAAAATAATTTTCGTTCGGTAACAAAACTCTGAACTTGAAAGCTTCAAAACAGCATTTTTGAAATTGGTGAAACTTGAGATTTCATCTCGGATACAAATTAAGATACACGTGCGACAATTTAGCGGGACTTTTATAGCAGGGACGAACTCCACAATCAACTTAAAATTTGACTTGAATACACAACGCACATGCTCTATGAAATTGGCTAATAAAAAATATTTACTAGTATTTGGTCAACTTGAAATATAAATGCTGATATTATACAAAGACAAAAATTGTTGAGTGATTAAGTAACGGTAATTTCTTAAACGTAACTTTCGAATCGTTGGGAAATGATAGATTTCTCTGAGTTTTCAATAGGCACAGGTGTGGCTAAATCAAAACAAATATATTACACTGATCCACCGATTGGGTCGTGGCAACTAGGTTCATTTTTGAATTCAACATTTTGTTAAACAACTTATTATTAAATTGTGGTACATAAGTTGAACGCATGTAAACAAAATGTGCTATTGAAATACTTAACAGAAAATTTAGTTAATAATGCTATAATAATTAAGTAAAATTGTCAGTTGTGCAAATCTATCGTCAATAATAATTTATTTTTTTCTAGAATAAACAGACGTGTAATACGAATTCGCCATAAATTTATTCAATTCTTGTTTCAAATTGTGTATATAACTATTCTGAAAATGTAACAGTCATTTGACTGCTGAGAGGCAGCCATATTATCTTAAAGCATTAAAATGATAGTTGATTAAATATTTTTACTAAAATCTGCAACGTTCACAAAAGGAACTAAGTAATAACACTTTTGGTTAAACATAATTTTTTAACTTTCGCGCCGTAATGATCGGCTCTTACTAGTCGGTAAAATCACTCGCGCTTATTATCACGTAGAATTTTTTGGTGCAGCAGGTAGCGTCATCTATAACACGCAAATAGCAACAATGCAATGCCCGCTTCTTCAGCGAAAAGTATTGAATCGATGACGTCACAAAAGACGAGACAGTGGAAGGAGGTGGACGAGCGGGTAGTAGTGGACTGTTCGCGGCGCGTTGAAAAATGTCCAATTAC
Source organism: Campoletis raptor (assembly GCA_948107755.1). Taxonomy (NCBI): domain Eukaryota; kingdom Metazoa; phylum Arthropoda; class Insecta; order Hymenoptera; family Ichneumonidae; genus Campoletis; species Campoletis raptor. The sequence goes on from OX403622.1 coordinate 19,371,843, forward strand.
ATTAATTTATCGTTGGCGTAAATAGTAGTGGCTCGTACGTGTTTCCCATGCTTGGAGTGTTCCGGTTGTTTTCCACGACGGTATTATCTTCAACAAAACACTTCTTTTCGTCGCCTTACAGCACGTGGAGAGCGGGAATATTATAATCGCGAGAATACAGTGTTGTAAAACGAGACAGAAAGGTTTGCTAATTCGGCTAAAAAGACGTGAAAATGCGAGTGGTTTAAAAAAAATAATAAAAAAATACGATATAATATACGAAGAATCCATAATTTGGCAACAGCCGAAATAAATAAAAAACAATAACGACGAAACGAGGTTCTCGAAGTTCAAAGGTCGTGGGGACACTCCAAGATGATAGGATAGGGGTAAGAAGACGCGAAATCGTGTTTCCTTTTTTTCTTTCTTGTAATTTTCTCTGTAGCATAACAAAGGTTTTTGATTTTCAAATAACCTTCGTTTTTTTGAGGTCAGGATTGTTTAATTCCACGAGAGTTGGATCTGTGAAACGATGCGTTTTGAGGTTAGATGGTCGCTTAAGCGTGCGCCGACCGTGCGAAAAGTTATTCTTTTACGCGCAACACCCGTATAAAAAAAATGATAAAAAAAAAACAAAACCCTTGGCCGTTCTCTTGCTGTCGATGCTTTTGCCCTGCTTGAGAGTTCCAGTGAACGCCCATTTCTCGCGGGTGTACATATCCCCGAGCCAGAGCTTGACAGAATCACGGATTGATGCGATCGATATTGTCGGTTTGCTTATCCTGGTCGGTCCGAAGAACAAAAAAGAAGCAAGTGGGAGAGAGATAAACAGCACGCACACGAGAAATGCCAAACCACGTAGAAAGATTGCAGCTCCCGATTCTTTCAATATTCCATTTCGCATTTATTTTTCATTGTAATCATGTTGATTGCAAAACGCACAAGTTTTTCTGTCATTCTTATTTTTCTTTATGCTACAATTTTTTTAAATCAAATCCTTCAAATATTTTGTTCTAAAAAGATGTCTTTCGAGTCCTTATCATTCATTCAATTGACAAATGAACGATTAATCAGATCAGATTTAATAAATCAACAATCAAATCGAACAAGTACCAATTCATTGATTAATTCTCAATTAATCGATTGAATTAGCATCTTTACATTAAAAAATAATGTCAATGATTCACCGAATTCGTAGTATGTTTTCATGTACTGATTAGCATTAGTGGATAATGTTCATATTTGTATCTTTCTCATGTTTCGAATTGTGGTTTGATATTTCTTTCGAAACGTAAAATAAACTTTAGAGGGTGAAATGTAATTGTTTCCAAAATCTTCAAAAAACAATTGATTCCACAAATTCGCTAATGATATTCGATTAATCATGAATCGCAGAGTTGTTTAGTAGTCATTTTTTTTTCTTTTTTTTTTTTTTTAATCGTAAATAGCATTACATTTTTCAAGTATCTATGAAGAAAGTCGCGTCTGTTGTGACTTGCACGTTTGTAGCAACTCGAAGTGTACTCTTGTAAAATGGTTGCTCCGCGATTCAATAAGAATCAAGTTGGACTTTGGTTTGGGGTCGTTCGGGTCCAGCTTCAGCCAACAAATACCTTTCTAAAATGAAAATACAGAATTTCTGAATTCAGGTAGTTGATAACTTGACAATAATATTCGAAATCACAAACATTGATATCAAAGTAAATGAAAAATAATTATGTTTGATGATTACGTATTTATCTTATTTCAAAAATATCTATTTCGCTACGTTCCTCTCCGTCCGTGTCTATTTTCCGTGCAACATTTTTTCCTCGCATCATCATACACAGGATGTAGATAGATTTGATGTAGATTCAGGGACACAAAGAAAGATATTGCGAGAAAATTCTTGAGCAGTCGGCAAAGCAAGGGCAACCGGATCACAAAATTATAAGACTTTCCTCGAGTCTTCGTGAACGAACTCTCGAGGAACACAGGAAAAGAGAGATGCTGCGATCAAGAGACGAAAGTGGGGAAGGTGAGGATGAGACGGTGGGGAACAGAAACGAAAGATGAAAAGGAGTATGGAAGGGTTTGGTTCACATTTACATCTTTCGTGCATGCGTGTTGCAACAGGATATTATAGTGTCGTCGTATACCATCTATGTCTATACGCACGGACAACCCTTCGTGGTCTTACCGAACCGCAACCGGTAATCGAATGACCGGAATTCCGCGCTTCTGCCATCTAAAGTTTTAACCCTAGGAATACATAAATATATATATATATATTATTTCAAACCGATTTAGCGTGATCGAATGTCATCCATGCACAGAAAATGATGAAAAACAGTTCCTACCTCATATTAACTTCATGACCTAATTCGAACTCATATCAAACTCAAAAATTTACGTGATTTTCTGGAAATCATCTTAAAAAATTAACGAAACACCTATGTGTTGGAAATTTGAATAATATATTGGAGTATATTTGACCTGCATGCGGACAATTTTTTCATATTGAAATATCGATTACATTACCTGCTACGGCAACGTAACTGTAGAGCCACGACGAAAAAACGTGTGAAGGTTAGAAATTTTATCTTTTTCGCGTTTGATATAATATCACGAGTGAACCTTCAGAACCGTAACAAGTTATACTATTAAAGTTTGCATCATCGGCACACAATGGGAAATATTTGTTTGGGTCATAATTTTATTTTTATTTTTGCATTGATGGACTTTTTTCAGATTTAGTTATTAGTTGCCAAAACAGAATCTTAAATCATTATGGGTAAACACAACGCATTCTAAACAATTTATAAATAGGATAGTCCATTTTTTGGGCTAAATTAGAATCCCCTTAATGGACAGAAAATTTTTTGATGCAATAGATCGCAGATTCTAAAACCATAAATGATATAACATGTTGAATCATAATAATCAATAATATGTTTTTTCACCAATGTCAGATGATTTTGACGACACAAATAATTTGTCAGGAACCTAAGTAGCAAGGGATGTGTTACGATCGTACCACGCGATACATTGACGTTTGAATGGGTCATAAAAACGGAATTTATGTGCCCCCACAAGTGCCTGATGCTAGCTAGTAATCTATAGTTGGTGTCCTCACGCCAAGGATTTAAAATCGTTTTGTGACTCTAATGGACACCATATCCCGATTTTCTATCGATCATATAAACAATGCAGCCTTGTTTTCTATCGATCAAATGAAAGCCTTTGTTAATTTCTATTATCCAAGTACAAAAATCATATCCTCAGGTTTTATGTGATACTATAAACTTTGAATAAATTAATACGATTTCAAATATCTTGAAAACTACCGATTAGGATATTCTTATTTATTTAGCTGAACAAATATCAGGAATTTTAGAAGAGGTTCTGTTACAAATTAACATTAAATTTCCATGCACCAATTAGTTATTTATATGTTTCAATTAATCCTCTGAACTTAAAACTTAATCCTAGAACATTCAAAATAGCGTTTGAAAAACTTTCTTTTTTCTTTTTCTGCAAAATTACGTATCTAAAAAAAAACGAGGTCCTAAGGTATGGTGGCAACGTTTACGTCAAAAAAAAGTACTATTTTTTGCTCCGTGCTTGACTATGACAAGGAAATTACCTTTCGTATTACTTCATAATAAGTAGTTGCTTTTCGCAACGTTCTTAGGAAAAACTGGCGAAGATATAGTCGCATTCAAGAGTAAACGGGAGGAAGACTAGAAAAGGTAATATTAGGATAAAAGTACGTTATTGCAAGACGATGTTTGGGACAGAAGCCAGTCGGGGGCGGTTGGGTGAAAAATTCTTGGCCATTCGCAAGAACGATCAGGAGCGGCATCTGTATGTGTCTGTGCTGACTTAGCGATGCTTCTGCGCCACTAGGATCCCATATAACAGTCATATCGCGCACACACCATAGACCGAAACATTTCCTCTCTTTATCTATTTTTTTTTTGCTTCTTTTTCATCCTGTCGATCCGTGGGACCGGCGAGGTGGCGTCGCAAGCGTTTCTCCAACGAGAGGAGATCTATCCGCCTTTAACCAACTTCACCGTCCCCGTTCTTGATGCGTACTCTGTGATAGATAGTAAACAACCGTTCAAATTGTTCATTCCGGGTGACCCTCTGAGATACGCGTGGTCGTAACAGAAAACACGTGGTGTTTGTAGTGAAAAGCGACGTCGTCAGAGGTCGACTTTAAAACAAACTTATAAAAAACTCGTAGTGTATTCATATGAAGCATTCATCACTGTGTATTCGTATGTGAGAGATAAAATTGTTGCTTTTTTCAAATTTCACAATCGGATCTCCCGTCGAAAGTAAAAGCTTGTTTCAACACGTTGTTTTTACTCTTATAAAAAAAAGATCAATATTGTTTTCCATTGTTCATCGTTGTGTCTCCCGTATACCTGCTCTGTGCGTCATTTTGTAAACAACAAGACGTAAGTTGTCGATACTATCAATTCAGTATTTTTTGTAAATCTAAATCAATTTTGTACACGGTCTTATATTAATCGGGTTGACGAAAAAAATGTATTCTTTGAGATTAATAAGAATTAATATTGTGGTGATGCTGGCAGTGTCATTGACAGCGACTGTGAATATTCGATCGAGCTGAAACGACACATAAATAGCCGCCCTCAACAGTAATGGAATACTTTTGGTATGATGATTATATCTTCAATTCCGTCTTAAGCACGCAAAGAAGACAGAAAAAAGTAGTAAACACGCTGCTTAACGAGACAGTTCGCCAACAGTTACTTCATGCCGATAAAAATACCTGATTGTAGAGCGATTAGGGGGGGGGGTATTTAAAACTGTAGTGAAATCGGTACATTGTTTACAGCAATTTCTTCCATCTTACTTTTTGTTTGAGTCTCTCGTTCTTCAAGGTTTTATGACCAACTCTATCATTCTTTCCCAGCTTTAGTGGTTTTCGCATGAAAAGCGGCCAAACACAATTTTGCAGTTCAGTTTTATATATATAGAGATGAAGGAACTTGGATGGCTTTTTTTAAATACTCTTTTTCAATTGCGCCAATGTATTTTTCATAACATTTTACGATTAAACTTATTATAAACTACCGGTCAAATTTCAATGAACTCCACCCCGCTGTGTGTAATAAACCGAGTTTGACGATGCGAAAATTAAGACGGATCTTATAAGAGAACCCGATAGAATGCCTCCCATTATTTACATTTATATTTTATTTTTTATTGTTTCTATTGCAGGTTCCTACTAGCCCATCCTACGATGAACTTTCTTTTCCCCCCCGCTTCATTGTTCTTATTTTGGTGAGACTGTAGCATCACCTAATCATTTTAATTCCTGAGAATCGTGATTAAGTAACGGTTAGTTAAGACTCTTTACAGAAAAAATCGATAATTTCCTCGTATATACCATTGAAAGGTTCGCTTGAATATCAAATAATTCACTAGGTTATGATATAATATATTATTCCCTCCGTAAGCAAGGTGTATGAAAAAAAATGGCAGCTATTTCCAATTATGGCCACCTGGCACCGCAACAAAGAAAGCTGCGCATATAGCCCCTATATAGCAGATCATGCAATTTTTGTCGACAGCTCCGTCGAGAAGTGGATTAAAAAATAAATTTTGCCGTATTGCTAGGAAAAAAGTTCTTATACGACAATTTTAACGACCCAATTTTGCGGTCACGGTCCTACTTCGAATTCACGATCAGTTAAAGACTGTCAAAATGATTTTTTATCCGGTTTTAAGTATTTTCAATCACACTTTTCATTTCGCATTGCGTACTGAGTAATCTTTCTCCTGAGATTGATTTCTATGTAGTAGTCCGACAAATTAAAATTATTTTCATTACTCCTGTTCAACCTACTTGCAAACGGAGGATCTGTTTTTGAGCTTCGTTATATATATAAAAGGGCTTGCGAGTCTCGTGAGGCAGAAGCAGTCGCATCGGTTGGTTCTTCCGGTAACAGCTGCGTTAAAACACCGCTCGTTCCCTCAAAGAATCTAAAAGCAATATTATGTGCTCCTGCCGTCGTTGTCTATTGGATCCAGAGGGTGAGTTTACTCTCTACGTGGACTGAGACGACGAAAGTACGAGACGTCGGTGCACCTAAAAAATGAACAAGTTTTTCCGACTGCTGGTGCAGACTCTCATAGTTTTGGGGATCAGCTCGAACAAGTAGAAATGGGGAGAATACGCCGAAGGAATAATAAAGATAGGAATAAGCTGCCGCAAGAAAAGTCAGAATGTCATGTCGTATGGTCGAAGATGATTATAAAACAGCGTCAAATCTTCGGGGTGGTGGGTTCCTACGCAATCATCAAATTCCCAATACCAAGTTGTCGGATTCGAAGTTGAGTCTGAGTTGCTGTCTTTATATTGTTTGAGGTCAGCAATCTGACTGATTTACTTGCATATCCATGAATGCATATGCAATTTATCTGTACATACAACCGTGATTTATATTTGCATGCTCAGCAAGATAAAAATGCTCTGTCACGTATACAAATGAATGTGTTACCGGGTACGGTGGCACAGGTTTTTCGCAAATTCCCTGTGCCCGAGTTTAGTGGGTGCCGCGGAAACTGCGCTACAGGGGGGGGGGGGGGGGAATGAATGTTGCCACATTGTAGTCTCGTCCAGACCGAATCCATATCAGAGAACCAGGCGAGAGTTTCTACTACCATTCTGCAATAGACATAATGTCACCAAGTATCAGGAGGGGGGAAAAAGGGCTGAAGTAATAAAAAAAAAGCATGCTCTGCCTCTCCATCATTTTTATTTTTGGCATCAGATATGTGTTAATTATTTTTGAGCAATCTAATTCTTATACGACTTAACTTCATAACTCTAAACATGATTGAACTTCATAATCGTTCTATCGATTGTTGAATAAAATGGTAACTTTTGCTTTATTTGCTTTAAGGGCAGTCGGAGATAGATAAATTCTAAATCTCACGGAATTCGATTGTTTTGTTGCACTTCATCTCAAAATTATTCTTACCTCTTTAAGGCGTAAAAATTTTCTCTACACCTAGCCCACAATGAAGGTGGGTGGGGGATTTCATCAAAATGATTACATGACCAGGCCAACTACCATCAAGGACTGTAAATCGAAGTCTACCGGTCAGCAGATTGATGAGCCCGAGAATGTTTGCGACAAATTCCGTATGACTACAAAGTTGTGATCTTGCGTTTCGTCGGTAGTACAAGTCTTGCTATCTCTTGCGCTAAGCATGTTCGTGCTGCAGGTCATGAAGTACGCTCAGTCTTGGCGATAGACAAGGTGTTCAAAACATGGGCAGCTCAAGAAGGTATTCATAGTGTGGATTCAATTGCAGCCCTTGGAGCAAATCTAAGCGAACTCCCAGTTGATTGGTTACTTTCTGTGGTCAATCCAATCATCCTATCGCCCTCGATACTTGAACGAGTGCTTGACAAAGCATTTAACTACCACGATAGTCCCTTACCTCTATTTTTACCCTTAAATATATGTCAATTTTATTCAACCGACGTGTACCACCCGCGGAGTTGGGTTGACGAAAATCACGTGATGGTATCTAAAAACGTTGTAATTGATGAGTGGAAACAGACTATGTCCCATACAATCGTTCAATTCGTACCAATCCCCGGGGATCACTGGACAATGATGAATGAAGCTCCAAATCGATAAGCATTGGGCAAAGCCTTAAATCAAGTTTTAGAAACATTATCTGACGACTCTATCGGACTCTCGATTAATCCGGAAAAAATACTCCATGTCCCAATTTCACTTAAAGGTTCTTGAGGGCTTCAAGGAAAGTTCATACCTGGGAATCTGAAATTACTGCGAATATCCTAACTATAGATACTAAAATATTTTATTCCATTTCCGTTGTTCCATTGTGTTCCATTCCAGTTCCATTCTGGAAAATTGATGAAATTCTTTATTTTCCTGTTGTAGAGCCGCAATTTTATGCGGAAAATTCCGACGATTTCAAATATTGGAAAATGAGAATGGAACAAATGTCTTTCGTTGTGTAACAACGGTGCAAACTTTAGTACGAATCTAACTCTCCAATTAATTATGGTATGTTTACTGAATATTTAATGAGCCAAGGACACACCTTTCTGTAATTGCTGAGCCAGGGTTTATTCTTCTGTATTTTGATTTTTCAAATTTATGATTTATAACCTTGTTTAACATCTAAAATTTGTGTTGTATGATCTTGTTTAACGTCTAAAAAATACATGCGAGTGTTTATACGCACACGTGTACGTATTTGGCAGATTTTTGTTACTGCACTGGTGTCATCGAGCGACGTCATAGCAGCTCGACGCTGAATATTATGTAAATATAATTTAATTGAACTAATGAGAAACCTTTTTTTAATTCTTTTTGCAACTGCTGCTACGTCGCATTTTGAAATAAGTAGCCAATTGTAATAAACCTAAAAAGCAGAACGCGTAAAATTTGTATATATTCGTTGAAATACATGTTGGATTTTAAGGTCGTCAGTTGTCATATTTTTCGTGTTGTTGATTTGATTGTACTTAATCTAATTGTAATTAATCTATATTTCGCGAGAATTCCCGTAACGGAAATTCTTATAAAACAATTTTTTGTATCTGCGCACCGTAAAAATAATTTCGTTATAACTATGCTCTCAACGATGTGGTTTATTTTTTCAACGGATCAAGATTGCTTGCATTTAACCGAAAGGCTCGGCTAGATCCAACAAAGCCTAATTTTCCACAACCCTGATTCGATTCTCCGATCAGTAATATACCACCGCAGCAGCATACATAAGTGGATAGTCCTTTATCCTTCCCGTCTCCTTCTTCGATTAACTGTATCCGATTCCCTTCGAAAATTCATAAGTGGCGGTGAGGCCAATCTCGCAGAAAGAGAATGAGAGATCCAGGTAGTGAATATATATTCTCCACTTTTTGTATATTAAAGTAATCTACCAATATACCTGACTTCGTACATTTACTTGTATCGAATAAAAAGATGAAGCCTTCGTCACCTTCACGTGTTAAATCAAGTTAGATACGCCTGTTTCTTTGCCAGCTGCCTTTGTCTCCGTCGCTATATTCGTAAAGGATCATGTCTCGATATTTAACGATAATAACCGCGTTCCGGAGACTTTGAAATGTTAATGAAACGCGTCTGGCCATCGCTTAGGTAAATCGAGCGTCCAAACATCCTTTAACACTTCGATTTTTTTTTACTCGCGTCATTTCGTTATTCCCTCATCGAATAATGAAACTAAAACAGTTTGAAGAATGCATCCTTGAAAAGTTCTTTTATTAAAAAATGTGATCCACAAAACAATGTTAACTTTTTAGGTACAACCCGACGTTTACGGCACCTTCTTAATTGTTTACAAATAATACGAGGTATCGAAAAACTCAACAATTTACTAATAATTACAACTTCATTAACAACAAAACAAAATGCGAATGCTTCTTAATGAAAAGAAATATTTATTGGTACGGAACGCCCTGTATATTAATGATAGCTAAACGTGTGAAACTGGAATGGAAAACGGGTTCGTGGTATTTTCTTCCCCGCGCGTCTCAAATTCATCACCCTTCATTTCACTAAGCCGATTACACTGGCTCGTACGTTTCGTTCTTGCGAAAGACCGTATTTTTAATATAAAAAAAAAACGTCATTATGCCAGCCGATTAAAAAGAAAGAAACGTATCCTATTTGTCACGTGAAAGATTGAACGTTTCTTAATCATAAGAGTAAAACAGCATATTATGATAGTAATATAGTATTAAGAAATATACAATAATTATGAATGCAATTTTGAAAGATTCGTAATTCCGCCGATTATCGAATAGCTGCAATTAATCAATCGAGATAAGTGTTATTTTTTTCTATGTAATGACGACTTCGATGGCCGCGAATATTTAATGTAAATTTAAATTTACGTAGTAATCAGCGTATGGAATGCGAACTCTTTGATACGAGGGAAGAAATGGGAGCCTCTTGAGCTAATTTCTTCGATGGAAGAAAAAAAAAATTATAAATTTTTTTTAATTTCTGATTCAGGCCGTGTTTACTTTACCCCGTGTGTCCAATTAGACGAGCTGTTTTAGGCGAATAAGTAGTTTGAACCCGAAAAATTTTATTTTTTATTTTTTGAAATGTCTGATTCGGGCCGTGTTCACTTTTGCCCCAGATTTCCACTTCACAGGGCGAAATGAACACGGCGATCGTATTACCCCATGTTCGTTCCTCTAAGTAACGATAATTCTTGCGTATTTTGATTTTTTCATCTTTTTTTATTTTGATTTTTTGTTTGTTTCTTATTTTCGCCAATACGGGATCTTTGTATATTTTGTCAGCGTATTCACCGCAGCGCTTTATTTATTCATGTCGAATTGCGGACTGCCGAGTCTCACCGCGGCCGTTATGCTACACCCCCGCCATATATACATAAAAGTGGGAGGAGGAGGGTTTGGAAATTCAGAGCAACGCGTGGAATTGCGTCCGACTTAGCGGTAAGGGGTCGCATGGACGCGCAGAAGGCGGCAGAAAACACGAACGTTGGGTGTTTGGCGTCGCTTGCGAGAAGGCGAAGGCCTTCTAATGATGACATTTAAATGCAGTAGCACTTGTTTGGTGCTTCGTGGCGTGCGAGCAATACACATATGGGGCATTTCGTCTCGAATCGACACCGTTGCGATCTTCAACTGGCTTTTGTTTTGCTATTTTTTTAAATGGCCTGGTTACATTGCTTGAAACCAAGGATTATTCCTTTTTCTTTTACTGATGAATTTTAACGAAAAGGGTGGACATGCCAAGGAAAAGGGTGGAAAGCCTAAATATGTGAATCGTCAGGACATTTTTTTTCATGGAATTCGTGTATTAAAATACAAATCTTTTGAAAAACGTTAACAATTTGTTTTTATTCAAAAGAAAAAGGTACATGGCTGCGACACAGCATCATTCAGAAACGCCTTCTTAAAAGGACTACGAAAACGGTACAATAAGTCGTATTGCGTATTTTGTTGGAACATAAAAAAAATCAATTATTGGCTGTTTTGTTATTAACTTTATGTGCCATTAATATACTTCAAATTCCCAAGAGTGTCATTACTATAGTAATGTCTAGAACAGAAATAATAACAATGATTGAGCTCAAGCACTCTCACTGAATAGCAGGAAAAAAAGCCGTCTTCGTTGTCGTCATTTTCTGCAAAAATTGTGATAAATTGCTAGACTCAATGTTACTCTGCCATTCAGCGTGCCAACACCTGCGTTGACTAGAAAAACCATTTGAATTTATAAATAAACTCATGAAGACGAAAGATTTTACGACTTAGCTCATTCTGATTACTGTAAATAATGGAGTAATTATCATCGGAGATTAAAGTTAATCGATTGGCTTGTGATCACGTGGGTCCATTTATTCGTAATTCATTCCAATTTCGCATCACGCAGCTGGTGGTGGATTCAATTATAAAATTCTAGAAAAAAAAATAATCCCAAAAATAGCAAAAAGTCGTTCAATAAATGCAACGATAACATACAGAAGAATCGCGGGTACGTCTTGAAACTTTACGTGAATAAAAACTAGACTTTTTTAGTGAGTTTTTGAATTCTATTTCGTTAACCTCAATTATCTGAAGTGTCAATGTTAAATTCAACAAAATATTAAAGACAAACAGTTTGAAAAAATAATCCTCAAACGGACTTTCAAAATGAATATTACTCGATTTTCTTGTTATTTTACAGAACGGTGAAAATAATAAGTTTGAAAAAACGACCAATCGAAGTTGGACTATCTTAAAAGGAAAATTTCGAGGAGTGGGGAAGACAACCTGATTAGAAAAGGTTAAACACAAACGATGGAACGAGTGGCGGAGGAATGATAGAATGCAAGAGGGTAGCACCGCCGTGGCGCTAGCGATGGTGACTCCTGGCTACGATCAGGACCCTGCGAGCGGGGTAGCCGATTACACAACACATCAAGATCAAGCACAGTTTGAGGCTGACAAACGAGCAGTTTACAAGCATCCTTTATTTCCGCTACTGGCGTTACTCTTCGAAAGATGCGAGCTCGCGACCCAGAGTTCGGACAACTCAATGTCCGAAAGCTTCAATATGGATATACAAGCTTTCGTCCAGCATCAAGAAAGAGACCGAAAACCCTTTTTGATCAATGACCCAGAGATTGACGGCTTGGTAAGATTTGAAATCCGAAAAAAAAAAAAAAAAAAAAAAAAAAAAAAAAAAAAAAAAAAAAAAAAACCATATTTTCATTCGAATCTGAACTCGAGAGTACAAAATTTTATTGTGACAAAATAAAGAAATTATTAAAGAAATTTTATTATGAAATAAACACGCAAAAACTACAAATTCACGATGACGAAAATTCCCATGAGATATGGTAAAAAAAAAACAGACAATCGATAAATCGTCAAACGATTGAAATATGAGAAAAATAATTGAACGATGAGAACAAAGAAGAAACGTTGTTATTTCGAAAATTTTTGCAGATGATCAAGGCGATACAGGTGTTACGCATACATCTGTTGGAATTGGAGAAGGTCCAGGAATTGTGCAAGGACTTTTGCAACAGGTACATTGGTTGCCTAAAAGGGAAGATGCAGAGCGAAAATCTATTACGAAGCGATTACAGTCATCACGGGCACGACATGGGCCCATCGAGTGGGAGCAATGGGAGCAGTCCACTGCAGGTTAGCTCTTTGCTCGTTCGGGGGGCATATCCTCGACCAAATGATCCCGAAAACCTTCGTAGTTATCCCTCTGGAGAGGTGTATGATAACCATTTTAACCGTACACAACCAACAAAAGAATATAATCACTTTAACCCGTGCTTGGTTATGATTAACGTCAAAGTTCCAATCTTTAACAATCGTTCAAGAATTCCTGTAATTTACGATTCTATCAAGCTTCAAGACGACGAGGAGATAATTGAAACTATGAAATTACAGTTACACCATAGAAACAGGAAACAATCTTAAATTGTAGGCAATTTTTACCGGTAGAATGTAAATTTTCATGAAAATGAAATCATTTTTTTTGCTGATATACGAAATTTTGATTTCTTTTCATGAATGTTTATTTTTTGCGTGGTAAAGATTATCCAAAATTCAAGTTTTTCCTACGGTTCTACTCTATAACAGTTATTTTTAAGTTTTAATTATCAACGTGCACGTTCTTTCTTATTTCTATCAATAATGCTCCATTTGAAAATTGATGATTTTTTTTTTCTATTGCATCAACTTGATGTTGTTTGTATATTGAATCACTGGACTAACAATTTCTTTGAAACATGATCGTACAGAGTAACTGGCTAGCCCAAAAAGCAATAACAAAGAAAGTATTTGCGCTTTGTACCTGGTCAGCGCGAAGGTACTTGTACACCTCTTAAAAAAAATACGATAGAATCCCACCCCTGTTCTCTGACGGCTAGGTGCGACATATATTTGCCAGGTGCTGTCATCTACAGGCAATGATGTTGAGCCGGGAGCTAACGGACTCGGAGTGAGCAGAGGTGATACGCTGTCGGATAACGGCAGCGTTGATCTCCCGATCGTACAGGATGAGGATCCTCTCGATCTCGAGAGATCCTCCACTAGATCGTCATCCGTCAACGCTCATCGCTCCGTCAGATCGGATAGCCACGATCAAGACGATCCACTTTCACCTTCAACGATTCACGGGGGCACGCCACTTTCTCAAATTGGTGCTCATTCCTGTGCACCTGTTAACGATATTTATCTCGGCCAAGGTAGGCCCATTTATTATTTTTCATTAAATATTCGACAAATACAATTTTTCAATGACATTAAGAATGTTTAACAAAAATATTGAGATATTGTTGAAATTGTGGTCGACAAATACATTTTTCAAATTGATCAGTAGATTCATTGAATTTGAGTCGAATTTCGAAATCATTTTCGTTTCTAAGACCAATTGAAGATTTGTATTTGCCCATTTCTTTCCCAAGTTTGTATCGTTGAAATACAACGAATATTATTTCTGTTTCCCTATTTTCATTCATTATAATTCCTGCGTCCCTTGCTCTCATTTTGTTTATGGGCTATCAACAAGAACCCGAAAATATATTCAAAATACGTTTGTATCCCAAATCTTTAAAAATGCAGCTGCAGTCCGAAGATGCAAACATCACCGTCATATATTGATTAAAGAATACTATTTTACCTCCTTCAATCTTACGTCCTTCCCGCTTTGTCAAATGGACAAATAATATTTCCTGGCGAAAAAAAATTCGTACAGCAATGCCACAATTTTCATTTTGATTTATAAAAGTAATGTTAGCATCTTCATTACAACATAGTTAACTTCGTACCAACGATTCAATTATTTTGAGAGACTTTTTTCAATAGTTCGAAGGTGAGGTATCATTATCTGCAGAGCTATAAATGCCAACCTATTTTTAGCTAAAAAAAAATGAATACCAATTCACGAATTCACGAGTTCAGGCAAAGGATTCACCCTGCATTGATACTCTGGGTCAATTAGACCCGTAGCATACTTTATCCGTTATTTATCAGCTAATCTTAGGTCTGGTTTTGTTGGAAAAATTCGGGAGCACACTTGAAATAATTCCAATATGTATGAACCATGAAAAATCGGAAATTGACATATTCAGAGGTCTAAGAAAATTATTGAAAACTTTGACTTTTGGAAAAGTCTGCATTTCAACAAAAAATCATAATTTTTTCAATTTTTAATATTCTCGAGATTAATGATTGCGAATGCACTCATGAAAAATGCCATTTTTTCCGAAATAAAAAGGGTTATGATATCCAAAAAAAGAAATATTTATTCGAACAAATAAAATTAATTTCGAAATGAACAAGTCGTTAATTTTAATGAAAAAGCGCTGGCAGTCCTTGAAAATATCTCTGGGATAGGGATAATTTACGCCAAAAAATTAATCTGGGTCGTAATGACCCACAGTGTTAATGCAAGTTTTAAACAGCAACCAGGATAAATTCTTTCAATTTTTCAAGTACATATTTAATCACATGTCTAAAAAAATGATGTGTGCTTCGACATTTCGTTCTTAGATGAAATCGAGTTCGTCGACACTTCTGATAGATTGTACTTAGAAGAGGTTGGATACTGGGGTCTCCTTGCGATGCAAGATCGCGAAAATGAATACGTGGATGTTGGTGACGCTAACGACGAAAAGTACCCTGGTTAGCTGATAGTTATCGAAAGTTTTGAGCAATTATCGCTATTCCATCCTTTCCTTACCCATTTTTACGTATGAACAACTTTTCTTAAGAGGCTTTATCAGTTTTTATCGGGCGAAAAGAATCCTGCTTTGTTTTTTTCCCACACATTTGACTTTTTGAGGAAAATAAAAGTTATAAAATTGTTTTCTTTAGAGAATAGTGCGTGGCTTTTTTTTTTTTTTTTTTAATATCAAGCGGCTCCGAGAACAATGGAAATCTGCTTATGAGCTATTTTTCTCGCTCCCGCGCCACTGATAAAGTGCCTTAAGGGGGGAACCAAGAAGAGGTGAACAAGTGTAATTGCCAAATAGTTTTTTCGTTTCATTATTGGAGCACTTGGTTTTTGTGTTTGCAAATATACATCTTGGAAAATGTTTGCAATTTTCTCATTTAAACGATTTTCTCGTTCGACTTACTTTAGCATTTTTCATTGTCATTCAATACTTCGTTGTCAATAGTCCATCATAGTATTTTTTTTCTCCGACCCTCAATCTTTTGTTTTTAGCAATAAATCAAAAACTCACATACTGCTAGTATTTTGTTAATAAAAAGTTCACGATTTTGTTCGGAATTTAATTCCATTCAGGAGCTGTATATATCTTGTTTAAACAACAATTGAAAATATTTAAGAAAAAATATTTGTAACCAGAAAAACAGTAGATTTTTTTTCACGCGTATTTAACCCTTCTAGGTTCAAATTTCCCCTGAAATCATCGTAAAAGACTACTTTAAACGAGTGGGCACAAAACAAATAATCTTGGTTTAGATATTACTGTTACAGGGTCGCCATCTCCGGTGGCGAGTGAAGACGATGACGATGGTAGCGGTAGTGCACCAGCGGCTCACAGTGGTGGCCACGGGAGCATCAGAAAAGGAAGACAAAAGCGCGGTGTCCTGCCGAAACAGGCGACCAGCATAATGCGGGCTTGGCTCTTTCACCATTTAGTCGTAAGTGAATAAATCATTGTCATTAAATAAAGACAACTCCAAAATCAATTGAAAAAAAAAAAAAAAAAAAAAAATTAACTCCGAACGCCGAGAAATACTTAAACAATAAAAATTTGCAAGATTTTTTAGAATGAAAGTTTTGTTATTTGATTATTTTTCAAATAATTGCAGCATCCATATCCTACGGAGGACGAAAAGCGCCAGATCGCGAGTCAGACAAACCTGACGTTACTGCAAGTGAACAATTGGTTCATAAACGCTCGACGCCGTATACTGCAACCGATGCTTGACGGTGCTGGTGCAGAAGCGTTACCACGTACCGGTAAACGTCACAAGGTATCGAAGCAATCGGGTCACAATCAGTCACAAAACCAGCAGTTACAAGAGCAACAAATGAGTCAACATCAATCACAGTCGCAACAGGCAATTGGTGTCGGTGGTGATTGGCAATCCGAAGATTCGGGTAGCGAGTCAGGATCAAGCGATGGCGATGGAGGTGCCGAAAAATTTAAGGATGGTAACGATACCGACGAGGACGAATTACACTGACCTTCGTTCTGCGTCGCACACGTTACGCTAACCTCCGCATGGTACCTTCGAACCCAGTTGCTCATTACAGTATTAAGGTATTCGAGGATAGATATCGCTTTAACTGTCAAATACGTAATTACTCATGCGATTATAGATGATACGTTATACAGATTTCATAATCACTTTATTTTTCTGTTTCTTTTTCTTATTCTTTTTTGGTCGGGTCGGCCAACAATCCTGTTCTCTATTTTGTTGAACAAATTATCTGTAACAATCGATCGATTGCTTCTATAAACCGACAAAGTGTCGGGTTCGTCAGCAATTTGACAGAAACTCACTTTTTGTCAAAGGCCTACAAGCCAATTAGGACATGAATTCAAACACATGAAAACGAAGAAAACAAATTTAAAACCATGATGCTCCACACAGTAACTCAAATTTATCCATGTTATGCTACCTTGACAGCAAAGTTTTTGTCAGAGTTTTTACTATAAATGACATAAATATATAAATATAATCGGAGGATGAAGTGGAGATTTTCGTACCGGTAAATTTACCCGGAATTACATGATATCTACATTTGCTTCAATTTACAATGACGATTATTCAAGAATCCTACCAAATTTTCTTCTACTACAGAATCACAGTATCTTCATCGATTATATATTCGTTATTAATATTCAATCAGCTCGTCAATCATCACAATGATGGACCAGCGTTTCAACAAATATTGTCCAACTTTTACTTCCTCATTTATCTTCCCGATAAGTAATCGTTATCCTTTATAATATGTTCGTTCTCTCGTTTCAACAATTCCATTGCTCCGTGTGAAATCGAGCAAGAATTATTGCCGTTATGAAAAATAAAAGTAAACACACTTACACAGACAGATACACACAATATTTGTGCCATCGTAGAGCGTGGTAGCTTCCGCGCATAGTCCTTATTCCAGCTCTGCTTCGTTGCGACGTAGCAAAGTGCTGTCCCTCCAAGATAATAACAACAATAAAAATAATATTAATATTAATAATAATAATAATAATAATAATAATAATAACGATATAACTACTTAAATTGAAGTATATAACGATTATATTTTTAAACTCTAAGTGTCGTCTCTGTGCATGTACCTCAACCATTTGAGCTTAAGGTACTGCTGTACATATAACGAACCGACGGTTACTAAACAATAAAACTGAATTGATACGTTTAACAATTAAAAAATGATAAAGTCAAAAAAGTAAAGAAAAAATCTATACGAAAGGTGAACTACTACTATATATATAAGTATATATATATATATATATATATATATTGTATACTATAATCCCCTTTTCCTTGTAATTCAATAATTATAAACATTGGAGGACTGAGAAAAGAGAAAAAAAATGCGAATAAAAATTAACGAACTCTACACACACGCACACGCCATTCTTAAGACATAAGTTATGTAATGTGTACTGTCTGCATACGATAATTGCGCTTCCACCTACATTCGTTCGGGATCGATTAAAAATGAGGACCGAAATTGTGCAATTTACGTTAATTTAAATATCGTTGAAGAAATAACAAAAAAGAAGTTTATAAATCGTTTAAAGTACATTTTGATCGAGTTCCGTCCAGAATTTGTCGATTATTGACAAATTAGGCAGTTTTACTTCTTTTTTTTTCCATAGGTTCATGTTTGTTAGAAAAATTTTGTTTTGATGTCACTTTATTGAAAATATCTTCCGTTCTATAATTGGCGACTATTCGTTATTTCGATCCCGTTCGAACAAATCCACCGAATCAATATAATCGGTTGAAGACAGTCTACGACAGTGTGAATTCCCGTACAATGATTTCAACATCGACGGCATAACACGAAAACGCGAAAGTCCATAACGTCTGGATTATTGTCAAGACCAAACTGTTTTTTTCTTCTTTTCAATGAGAATGAGAGCGAAGTTTGCGACGCGAACGCACACGTGTAATCCGAGCCGTGATCTATACTGTCGTAATGTAACTACTTTGTGAAAAACAAAATGAGAAACAGAAAAAAAAAGATTAAAAAGTAAAAAAGTAAAATGGAAAGAGCATTTTGAACGAACGTTAATTCTAAGAGGTAGGGTTTAAGGCTGAACCACGTATACGTATGTGCTGCGGCACCAGACGACTGTGATAGCTCGGTGGGCGGTGCCCAGCCTCCTAATTCATACTTGCATACCGAAATAACTATTGAAAAGTACTTGTATGACAAACTAAAAATATTAGAAAGATGGCTGCGCCTGGAACGAAAAAAGAAAAGAAAAAAAGGGGCGAGAAAAAGAGTTTTGAAGGGAATGCCACTCATCGACTGAGATCTTACTCTTATACGTATCCGTACATACGTCAGTGTGTCGAATCCACATTTCTCTCGTTTTTGAGTAATATTTTTTGCCCTTTCGGCGTAAACGCTAGTTTGAAAGCATAATTGAAAAATATTAAAATAAACGAATTTTGGATACATCGATAACGCATGTGTAAGGACTTCCGATCAAAATGTTTTTGCGTCGACATACGAACGACAATGTCAACTTTCTCAACGGATTGTCCAAATATTCCGTATGGAAAGATAGGAATGGACCAGAAGAAATTATTTTTGTTTTCTTTTACAACTTGAATTCATGTTTGTCATTGTGTATAATTTATTAACTAGTGGTGCTCTTTATTGCAAATTCTTCCCCATGATTATTACTCCTGTTGAACAATTAATGTTTTTTCGTCGATATGTGAAACAGATTTGTATTTTCAGAGTAATTTTTCATACATGACGTATTTTGTCTACTATTTTGGTCCATTTCTAAATTTCGTAATGAGACATTTTTTAAGTAGATAAGCTAAAAACCTATACATACGTTAATTACATGCGGTGCGTACTGAAAAAAAAAACACACGCGAATAAATTGAATTCTTTTCTCTCGTGTACATCTACGCCCTGTTAATTAAGTTTATTGATAATAAATGCCATCACGCTTGCAATACATTCCTCGCATATTCCTCACATTTTTTAAAAATTAATCTCGTCTCATGTCTTTTTACTATCGCTGAATAATTTGCTTTACGTCAGTACGAAACATCTCCACGGCTGCTATCTTTCTTTCATGGATTTTTCAGTATACATCAGGTACGGCATTTAGAAAGATCGAAATATGGTGAGTAACATATTTTTTACCCTCAAAGTAGTAATTTCCATGAATTTTTCAAAAGACCAAATAATCGAATTTGAACTCGAACATTGCTGAGGGTATTCCAGACCCCAAGTGCACTTTGAATGTCAATATAAGAAATATCGACGAAAAAAGAGAAATTATAGTTGTTATGAGATAGACTATTGCCTGATCCAATCAGTGCACAATATTATAATCTACGTACTGCATTTGATCTTGAAGACTCAATATAATACGCTAAACCGTAGAGAAAAAAAAAACAGAAAACCAATAACTCAAGACAGTGGTCTTGCGAAAACCTTCTAGTACCGATTCTGTTCAAATTTTTAAGCCACGTTGAGGGTACTATTATGAAACTACGTGCAAAATTTCGAAAGGATTCATTGTTCCGTTTTCAACATATTAGTAACAAAGAATTACAGAGATTCAAATTCGTTCTTAAGGTGATCTATCAGTTGCATGAGTGCGAGAGAGATAACTGCAAAGTAGATACACACTTTTGTCGGACATCCTTGATAAAAGGAAAACAATCAAGTCTCACTGTGAAATTAACCGTGCAGTAAGATTTTTACCGACCAAACGACTGAAAGATGACGTTAAGGGCAGCAGTAGGGAAATTCAAATTTCACAGAATAACCGAAAATTTTCTAGAGATTTTTTTCCCTTTTTCATCAATTACAGAGAAACATATGACGACGTTTGTCTAATAAAATCAATAATTTTGAGCATTTAGTTGCGGGGATACGGCGATATAAAGTATAAGCTCTGCATATTAAATATAGGAAAGTTAATTTTTGAACGTGTCTACATCGAGATTACTACATTAAAAAAAAGGCGCCAACGTTATTTGCATGTGACTTAAATATTTTTTAATTAAATACCATAAATGAGGTTTTGCGGAGTGATTCGCTCACCATACATGAATATTTATACAATACAGAAAATTCCTTCAATATCTACTTAAGAGTGTTTAAAAAAATAAACAAAAGAAACAAAATTTGTCATTTTCGCCACGATTAATACCGTTTAAATACTACCTTCATTTATGATTAGTTATGTTATAAATTAAATATTCTATAGTGTATGTTTTATGCATATGACTGTACACGTTATGGGGTGAAATGCCATTTGGGCTTTATAACGACCGTAATAATCTCACAACCACATCCAAACGTGTGTGACTGTCGAGAAAAAAGTATGGATAGTGCAAAAAGAACAAAAAATTAAACAAACATAATTTCGAATCCTGCTCGGTGCAACGCTGTTTCCTGCGCTTCATACGCTCTTCACTGCAAAAAATTCCGGAGATCAAAGCTGTACAAAATCTTTGATATCGTTAAAAAGTAACGACGATTAAGTTTGCCTCGTTGGAATGCAACAAAATCTCATTTTCTCATAATTACAAATATTTTTACGAATTCACGCTAAATATTTTCGTGGGTCTTTGTCACCAATACAAATATTAAATTTTATTCGAAAAAAGATTACTTATGTCAGTGATTATTGTGAAATTGAAAAAAAAAAAAATACTCGATGCATTTCAACGACGTTAACTTCAGTCTCTTTAAAAATATCGGTTCGTTGCATACAGCAGAATCTCCAAGAGCCAACGTCGTACATACTTTTTTTTTTTCAACGACGCAAAATAATTTGAGAAAAAAAATGATTAAAAAGACAGATTGTCCGAGGGCGCACCACACATACTACATAATTCAGAGGCTAGTCACTGGAACGTTCCGATCTTCCGTATGATCCAACCTGGTCATCAATATGTGGTCCGCGGCGTGTCCCTAGCACTCAGCGACTCTCCTATAATAGAAAAAAAAATGATGTCTGACAACATTACTTTATTTACAGTTTTGTTCGCGTTTGAGAATGAACGACAAATGTTTCTTGGCAGTAAATTTTTTCTCGATGCAGGCCTGGATTTTTTTCACCATCTATTTATTTGATAGTTATACTATTCAAAAATGTAATCTTAGTCTCGTTTCTCGTTACAAAAATGCATTTCCTTTTATGTAAACACGAGAGGTTGATTCAAAAAGTTACAATGACTACGTTAGAGGTCTCACAAATTGGTTGGTTTCTGATATTTGAAGAAGAATTAAAACTCACCTTTTTTCGAATAACACATCAGAACGCGAATTTATGAACCAAACTATAAGGAACGATAAACTGGCAACTATACTCCCTAAGATAATGGACAGTCGTTCTGTCGCTAGGGATGGTTTTAGGAACATCCTTACACTCAGCGAAGTCCATACAGATTCGGTCCATGTCGAATATTGTCCAGATTTCATGTCGTAATCTGTAAGTAACAACGAACCATTTATAATTATTTAAAAAAAAGCGATAAGTATAATTATTAAAAAAGCATTTTAGGCGAACTGGTAACTAATTTTTTTCGGGACTTATGTCCAGGTACAGAAAAAAACGGTAATTATACAGGTTGATTACTTTTCCGAAAATACAATCCAAACATACAAATACAAAAATAAAATAATGCAAAAATCACAATACAATACAATAATTGGATACTGTTTCTGTTGAATACTTGACCACGTCGATTATTTTTCAAAGCCTAGAATAAATATAAATCGGAACTTACCACCGATAACAAATGCTGGGCTGACCGCAGCAGTGTAATTGACTGTAGAATTGATGCATAATCCTGTGAAGTTGGATCCACCCATCCAGGAGAAACGATTTTCACTACACTCGCTGGCAGTCATATTTGGCAATTTAATGCCAGTAAGTGAAACGAGAAGTTGACCAGTGAGACTTGTTGCCAAATTCGGGGATCGTGTTACTCCGATGTACAGAGATAAAACTTGATCGGATAATTTGGAGCCCGGTGTTAAAGCCGCCCGAAAAAGAGTGCAATTCGCGCTCACAAGATAACACCACAGCATCTCTGCGACACGATTTTCTACGTGTGTTGTGTCCGTCGTGGGTGATTTCTTGCCTGTTACGTTGTAATAGAGTAAGTCACCCAATTTTATTGCCAGGTCCGTTAATGATTTTGTCAACTCGTTGGCTGGATCACTTCTAAAAAAATTCATCGTGATTAATAAACGCCAATCAAGCGATGAAGCGATTGGGAAACTCGATACAAAGACCATTTGAACGAAATTTCATCTGCAGAAACCTTGTCAGTGTAAAATAAAGAAAAATCGAGACTCTCATAAACAACCTGTTAAATTTTGGTCGCGAAAATCGAACTATTTGGGTCACTACAGAGTTCCTCATAAAATAAATGAATTTCATTCATAAAATGAAAAAATCATGAAATTGTCGACTTTTATAAACGTTACACTAACAAGGTTCTTTATAAAAAAATTGCTTTATCGGTTTTGGAAAGTTTTTGTAGACTCGCCGTGTTATCCCCTTGAATGAAACATAAATTGCGAAAACAAGTTGTTTACACTTTCTATAATCTATAATATTTTCCCGACTGAAGAATTTTTCAATGTCAGTTTCTCTCGATTGTCAATCACAAAATCGTACGGTTTTCAATGGAAAAAAATTTAATTGCGAGGAATGAAAATCCATAAAAATGACTAAATGCATTCTGATCTCGAACTTTCTCGAATGTTAAAAACATAATTGTACAAAAATAATAAAACTCACCCATTGAATCCAACGCTATGAGCATCATCGAGAAGACTATGATAGTATTTGTTCGTGAACTGTTTGCCATGATTTGAAATAACAACTGCGGTAAGATTAGGTTTAACGGACAAAAAACTCTGTATCGATGAGGGTGGAACGCTGTCTTTTAGGGTCGAATTTTCGAGGAAAAGACTTTTTTGCAATGATTCTATCAAAAGATTGCCCTCATAATTGTTTGCGTGTAAGTAAAGATTATCCGCTCCCCCGAGCTGTCCAAGTTCAATGACGGCTGCGATTCTATCCATTCCTAAAGATTTGCCACCAATAGCATTAAACGTTCCTTCTTTAAGGTCATAGGCTAGACGACTTGAGCCAATATAGTCGAACGCTTCTCCGTTCAATAATGAAAATATAACGTTCGTATCTGCAAAAAGGAAATAGCAAATTAAATTTTAAAACAGTAAATAAACGCGACACAATTTTTTAAATGAAATGATCAAAATTACTTGACTTACTTCCGACAGTTGCGTTCAAAGTACTCATGTAATGTGCGGTAGCGAGTAACGTAACTAAACCAGTAACAGCGCTATTTCCTCCCGGTACAAGACCATCGAACATGGAATTTGCATCGAGGCGTGCTGTTACAAGAATAACCGACTCTTTCCGATCCGTCAAAGGCCCCAAAGGCCAATGGATGTTAAGATCACCCAGAGGATCACAAAATTGGACTGGATTGAAGTTCCACAATCGAGTGCTACGTCTAAGACATGATTCCGAGTTGACCGCGGCGTGCATGAACGATTTCATTTCCAGGGCACAAAGGGAACGTTCCAATTGCTTGTCCATATCATGAGCATTGTGCTTGAAGTAACAGGCTTTTATTTCTTCTAGCAGAGTTTCATTCTGGAAAAATAAATAGTATTCTTACGTTTATTTTTATTTAAAGTGTATTTATTTCAAGTTTTATAAATAAATAAGTACAACAGACACTCAAATCATTTACATCGGAAAAGAGTAAATACTTCTTTCAAGCTGTTTCTTTTTTGTTCCGAGACTCGTTTGGAGTTATACATTCGATTTATATATAAATTACACGATTTAAAAGAAGTCATTGAGCACTGATAGTTTCCCGTTCTTTGAAGGTTCAGAAGGTTTTTATTTCAATCGCGGAAAAAAGAATTGTAACTCGAAATTGACAACGCATCTAAATTAGCAGTTTGAAAAATTTTATTATTAAGTAATATCAAAAATATTTGCCTGTAGATAAAACATTGGGAAGGGCCAGTCCTCCGTGAGAAGACTCGAACCAATTGGATTCCATGGTTCATCTTCCTTGCATCCCTTGACCCCAGCATATCTGTTGGGACATGAGTCTTCAGGGGAATATTCCATTGGTAGCGACTGGCTGTTGTTCTTTGCCAGTAAAATTCCATGAATATTATTTGTTGCTCTTAATCGAGTGAGAGTCGATCTTGTAAACAGTGAAAATGGCAAGACAACTGTGTAAGGACCGGCGACTCCATTGTCTTCCAACCATTTGAGGTCGCTGATATCTTCTATAACGTGAATCACCCCAACACTCCCTGATCTACTCGCTGGAAACACAATTTTCTCCTTTTTGTTAGTATTATGCTTGCCAATAAATTTAGCATTAAATTGCAATACAAAGAATAATTTTCAACCCTTTGAGTCATTCATTGTTTCTTATGTGCAATTACCTTAAAATTAACAAAAAATTATAAATATGAAAACTGAAAGTAAATTCTTACATTATTTTTCAAAACAAAAATACCATGTGTAAAAATTTGGAAAAATTCTTGAAAGTGTATCTACTTTGTACATAAATTTCAGTTGACAGTTCAACGATTACGAGAAATCTTGAATGCAAAAACAAGAAGCATTGTATAGGTTTATGATTTATTTTGAAGGAAATAATTAACGTGTTTATGTTCTTTGCAAATTTCAATAATGGCACAATTGAAAACAAGTTACAAATGTTTATGATTATTATAAGAAAAAATGCAACAATGAATAGAAAAGCTCCATGAGTCACCCAAGGATTACAAATAATTCTCTTAATATAATATGTCAGTACTTACACGAGCAACCGAATTGGTGGGTACCATTGTGTCTCCGGAAACAAGCAGCAACACCATCGATTGACATATAAATTTTATCCTTGATTCGCTCAGCACAGACTGAAATGAAATGCAAACATAATAACGATAATTATATACATCTTGTAATCAATGTATAACCAAACACCGAGTGATGATTATTATTACCGCTACTTGCTGCTACTAATAATAACAGTAATGGAACGCTCATAAAGCGAGCCATTTCACCAAATTTTTGGAAGTGTCAAATTGTTGAAAAAAACGGTATTAAACTCATGTAGAGACAGATCAAAATTGTTAATGACTGGCAAGCATGAAGTGTCATTCACACTGAATGCATTTTCAGGCGGCACACACGCAGCGACTTTCACAGTACTGCAATACATCGCAAGTCCCCGTGGCGCGGCCGTCGCTAAATAATGCAAGCCTTATTATTTCAGCGTTTTGAGCTAATAGGAAAAAGCCTTCGTCATTTAAATTATACACATTTCGCACTGTTTTTCTTGTTTCCCACTTTGCGAAACTCGTGTATAAAATACAATCAATAAAAAATGTTATTCTATATTCTTGAATCAGAAAACATCTTGATTTGATGGTTGGTTTCCTCATGAACGGAGTTTGAAATCGCGATTTTTTGAAAAACTTTTTCAAAATTGATTATTTTGGATTGGATTTACGAGTGGTTGTCAGCTGTCACGATCACGAAGGTTCAAACGCGGTTGTCACATTGAACCGTCTCGCCGAACATCGCAGGAGAATACTCCATTTTTCTAATCTAGAAAAGTTTTTTTTCGTCACGAAATAATAAGCAACAAACAATCAGAGATGGATCTTTTGGGTTCGATATTGAATTCTATGGACAAACCTCCATCGATCAGTGACAAACAAAAAGCTCTGAGAAAAAGTGAGTCGCTACATAACCTATATTTTTTTCTGGAATTATTTCCGTTACTTTAAATTCCTGGGAACAACATTAATTTTTCAACAAAGATTACAATATTTCGTTTATTTTCTTTTCTCGTACGTAGAACAACGCGAGGAGGAAGTAAAACGTCAAAAAGCTGAAGCAGAAAAACTCAAGGTCTTCAGAGAAAAGGTTATGTACAAACATTTTCTATTTTTACTCTAAATTTGGCGTCTGAATTGCGTCAATCAAAACCAGCCTCAACTTCCACTAATATTCGTTAAAAGTTGTGTCTCAATTTTATTCAAAATCGCGAGAGCTCATAAAGTAGATAATTTATTATTTATACATCTTTTTTGAAGAATTATATTTTACAATGATTAAAACTATGCATTTACAAATGCAAAAACAAGTTCCTCACTAAAATGGCAATTGAAGGGCTTTGAATTCGGTACAAGAGCCCTCCTAAAAAAATACAAATTTTTTCCATCAACTTATTTTTACAGGTTGAAGAAAAAGTCAACAAATTCCTGCAAGATGATTCAGCTAAGGAGTACAAGTTTCCTCCAATGGATCAAGTTTACAGAAGCATTGTGTACGTACAAATCAAAAGTTGAAAAAACTCAAACCAAATTTTAAAAAATTTCCAATTATAATTTCATTTACAAAAGTCCTGTTAGGTGTCATTTTCAGCTATATTCTGAATAAAAAGTGAAACAACAGTTGGAATATCATTCTTAAACAAATATTATAAGAAAAAATCTTTACAATAACGGGAAAATAAAACTTTGTTATTAAAACGTGAAAAATTGCCCAACATCACAACAATTATCAAAATGGCTATACAAATAATACAAATATTTTTCTAACTGAAACATGCATTGCAACAATATTCTGATCCACAACAATTTATTCTCTATTTTTACGTTTTTCCAGTAAAATCTATGAAACACATCCAAGAGATTTTGAAATTATTCTTTTTTTATTTTCTTTACGACACTCATTGTCAAAGCACTGCCATTGTTGCTCAAGAATTTTCATTTGAAAAATCTTTTAATGTTTAGTCACGACGTAGCAGAGGTTGCTAGTGTGTGGGCGTATTCATTCGGAGAAGAAGGAGTTGACAGGCACATCATGATTTTCAAGAGAGAGCACGCACCGACGGACGATCAGTTGAACGTATTACGCAAAGGTGAAGAATGGAATGAGCAAATAGCCAAAAAAATGCAAGAAGAAAGGGAAATGCAGGCTAAGGAAGATGAGGAATTCAATAAGAGCAGAAAGCGGAAGAACGACTTTGTCCCAAATAGCAATTACAAGGAAAAGTACGAGCATTTAATTGGCAAAGAATCAGCACTTGAAGCTGCTCGGAAAACTGAAGCTAACAGTAGCTATGGGTTTGGTAAGACATTTTTTATTAAACACAATATTTTAAAAAGTGTATTTGTTGTTGATTGAAAGAGTTTTTGACCAGACTAGTTCGTAAATTTTTATAGAAAGATCACGCGAAGTCTTTGAATAAGACAATTTATTGGTTTTTGAGTCAGTACAAATTTTTCTGCATATTTTTCTCAAACTATCAAACATTTCCAAGATCAATAGGAAATTGCCTTTCAGCTGTCTTTTGTATTCACGATTTCAGTCTGAAAATCTGCATGAAAAATGTGTTCAAATAAATTCAGACATCCCGCATAGTAAAAAATTTCCCTACACTCGTTTATGTGTATCATGATGATTATGATCGTGAGTTTAAAGATGAAATTGAATTGAAAAGAACCATGACAGCAATATATAAATTATGTTTGTTTATACAATTTAGTTCCCAGTGAAAACAAAAAAGATCAGCGCAGCATAGAACAAACACTTGCTGATATCAGGGCCAAAAAGAAGAAATTGGAAGCTGCAAATCAAGACGCCAAATCCAAAGACTGCGACAAAAGTGCCGAATGACGTTTCATCGATCATTAGTATTTAAACGCCATGATTTCATTGTAAATATTTAGACATTAGTTAAAACAAACGCAATGGTTTTATAAGGCGCGATACAGGGAAAGCAACTTATTTGCAATTAATCGTTACTACGATATTATCATTATGAAGACGACGATCAATTCTCGAATTTAACTGCCGTTTGGCAGTTACCCTTCCTACGATATAATTGTTCCAAATATTTCATTTTTCCTAGCAAATCTACACGTTTGCTGTAGTTAGTGTTGTATAGTTATTAAGTGTGCCCTTAGAAAACGTGATGCCAAAAACGTAAAAAATTAGTTGCTACAAAACTGACAGAACTCTGATAATCAATCGATTCAAAATAATCAACTATGTTATTTATTATATTCTGTACAATATATATTACAAGGTATTTCAATGTACACGTGTTCGCCGTTATTGGCTTAACCAAATTTACAAATATTCGGTTGTACTGTATTTTGGAATCGATGTTCTAGGCGCTGGTTTTGGTTTCGTTGGACTGTTTGCTTCCAAAATAATTTGTTCCTTCAATGCTACGAGCTTTGTAAATTTCTGTCCTGTTGTGCTCTTGTACAACTCGAGGCCCCTGTCTATTATAACGTCTCGGACGTAGCTTGCGTTTTCTTGAACGAGTTTTCGCTGCAACAGAAAAAAAAACAACAGTGCAATCTTTCATTGCTAATATCTCCAATACGGCATGGTGAAACCTTTTAAAATCTTGCACGTGATTTGATAATAGTGCCCTTAATGTATCCTCAAAGTTGAAAAGAAAATCTGTAGGCAAATACTTCGGCTAGACTAATACCTCAAGGGCATAGAGTACTAGTCGATATTAATGAGAAATAATTTTCGTTAATTAACTTTTTCCAAGTAAGTCCTTAAGTTGGAAGCATGTATTCAAAATCGTGTTAACAAGGTTGAATCGTACCTCTTGTCTCAATTTTGGATTGGTGATCGAAGCAACAATATGCTGAACTTGAGCACGCATAACGGAAATCAAAACGCTGTCGATAGTCAACATGAGTTCGGGTGTTGCGACGCTCAAACAATCTTCTAAGAGTCCAACATACAGTCTAGCAAACGCGAGCGTAGTACTAGTCAGAGAAACCCAACAGTCACTTGTGACAAAACTCGTGGGTACACTTATTCCGAGATCATCGAGTTCGGTTAAAAGTTTCTGAAGATTTTGACTTGTTTGAAGATTCGATGGCCTCCAATTATCCTCAGCCGCACGTACTTTTACTGCGTCGAAATATTTTTCTCCCGCATCTTGCAACGCTCTAGCTAATGGTGATCTCAATTGGCCATCGAGTTGATAACGAAAATCCATACCCAGTTGCGTTAACTGAAATTTTGTCATGCAACAAATGAATGCACCAAATTTTCACATATTAGTAATAAAATAATACTTTTGAACTGTTATTTAAGTATAATATTTCAATTTATCCCTAGGACTATTTTCCATGTCGTCAAAAAAGAAAGTTGTATGCAAAGTTTAATAAAATAATTGAATTAATCTTATTAACCAAGAAAAATATTACGAATGATAGATTTGCAGAACCATCACCTGGCAATTACAAAGTTCTATCAAGCTTTATTTTCATAAACATTTTAAGAAAAATAGTTCGTGTTTTTAAAGCGATTATAATGTACCATCGCTTAAAATTCTCTTCTTTAAAGATTCACTACATCCATATCAAAATTAACAAGCTCAAATTGAAGAGCTAAAATTAACGTGGTGAAGTTGTAGAAAATCTTTTGAGTAACAAAATCAGCAGTGGTACATTAAAATCGCTTGAAAATTACATAGATTGATCGTCTAAAAATATCGATGAAAATACGCCACCTCTTATATTCCTTTCTGTTGTATTTGACAGCATTTGTCATAAAAGTGTTTAGTTTCCAGCATTTACCTGATCACAGTGAGTACGAACAGTACCGATGCATTCCACTAATGTGCTCATCGTGACTTGAGGAATGAATAGTTGTTTTATTAGATGCGACGTCAAGTGTTTTATTTCTTGACTG
The DNA here is from genome assembly GCA_948107755.1 of Campoletis raptor. Taxonomy (NCBI): domain Eukaryota; kingdom Metazoa; phylum Arthropoda; class Insecta; order Hymenoptera; family Ichneumonidae; genus Campoletis; species Campoletis raptor. The sequence goes on from OX403622.1 coordinate 19,402,359, forward strand.
CACCAAACCACGAGAGCTGTAAAGAGATTGAAAATATGAATTTTTGTAGCATTAAGCGTGGCTCAACATTTTTAAACAAAATTGAAACACATTTTAGGCCGTGACCTCGTTTAACCCTTCATTGACACATTAGGTCGTTTGTTCCGGACATATTTACCGGCGTTAATTATCCCTACCCTAGAAATATTTTTGAGGCGGCCGTTCTGGGTTAACGATTTTATTATTTCAAAAACGAGGTAAGTTCACTTGTTCAAATATTTTTTTTGAAATCTCATCGACGGGCGCTTCATCAGTTGCGCATCTGTGACTAAAGCAGATTTTTATTTTTGTCTCAAACGCTGATATTTTGAAAAAAATAAATAAGAGTTATAAGTTTCTTTCCCAAGAAAATAAGGTGAAAATGTTACTTTTTTCAAAATCTCAGAGAAAAATAAAAATCTTCCTTTTAGTATCCCAGAGAAATGAGTGACAGGATTTGTAGCGTTGGAAAAATTCATAAATCGCCTAAAATTGCCTCTGAAAACATCGCAGTTCTATACTTGTAGAAAAAATTGTTTCAACAATAAACCTAAACTTGTACAATTGCAAAGACGAATGAAAATCCTATTAAAAGGTCATAATTACCGGAAGTGCAATTAGTGGCATCAGGAAACAATTTCAGAAATTCTCTCGCTATGTCAACGATATTGCTGAACGCGATAGCACTTAGTTGATTAACATAAGGTATGGTAGCGCCTTCCCTTTTGACTTTTTTTAAACGAGCTTTGAGAGCTGCGCTGCATAATTGCAAATACAATTGGCAGGCTTGTGCGCTACGGTCAAGTTGTATCAACAGGCGTACGGCTCTTCTTGCACTACGTAATCCACCGCCTTGGAGTGATTTTGCTTCGGCACTCAATTCTAATTCTTTGGTGAGACCATCAACGAGCGAACGAGCACGTTCGTCCACTTTGTTTCTGATTTGATTAAGTTCAGGGGTAGATTGAGCTTCCTTGAGATAACTTTTGGCTCTTGCTAGAAGACCATAAGCTTCTTCGAAATGACGTTGTGCCATGCAAGAGTCCAAATCTTCGGCGACTTCCATTAGCCATTCTGGGATTGGTTCTAAACTCTCCGAATCTTCGGTGTCGTCCATACCAAGAGTGTTGGAGTCGAGGGACATTGATCTAGAGGGAGCGATCACGTCGTCCTTGTGTTTTAGCTTTTCTGGTGCTTCAGACGGGTTTTCTTGAGTCAGTCGAGCTTTTTTCACTTGATCGCATTTGTCCAACCATTCTTTCTGAAAATTCAATGATCTATGAGTGCAAACTTCGGTGCGTTTCATTACATTTTACAATAATTGGTTAGCTTGAATTAACATTAGATCTCTATAATTTATTAATCAGTAAATTTTTCATGATGATATGATTTTCATGTCTATAGAAAGTAAAAAATAAATAAAAAACAGCAAAAACCGTTGTTGGGGCTATTTTCATGATCGAACCTTGCTCGTTGCTGTCGGACATTGAAATACTCTTGTATCCGGAAACGCCAAAAGCTTGAATGCCAATTTAACAGTGCCTAAATCACGGACGTTTACGACTGCCAAACTTTGGAGATTATACACAGCCTGCATTTTGTATCTCGGAGGACCCCTTCGTCCCCCCGTAGCTAACCAGGATGCGATCATCAGTACATCGTTAAACAAATAAGCGTGAACACGCTTGAGCGGAGTTCCTTCCAAAGGATCCAGCTCTAACAATGAACCTTCGTGGAGACAAATTCGTCCGGCTGTTTCAACTAAACTCTGCAAAATAATTCGTTATTTCCCTCATTTTTCTTCTCTTATAATGAATGAAAAACATTTGTAGTATCAGAATTTTGATAGTTATTATTCTCATTTTTTAGGCTCATGATTTTGAAACTTTATGCGACTGACAATATTATTTCATTTTTATTCTTTATTTATTTTTTTATCATTTTTTGCATTTTGTCTATTGACATAAGAAATATTCACCATAGCTCCTTCAACGTTTTCCAACAACTGAACAAGCTTTTGTTTCTGTTCCTCTTCTTTGGTAATGGTGTTGCTTGAATCTTCATTCTGCGATTCTAGAGTGTCGTCAAATATTACACCAGCTGCGCTTCTACTAGAACCAAGTGTGCCTAAAAGAGAGCGTTGTTCGCTCAACAACTGGGACAATTGATACATCTCGCTTTCCAGATGTGAAATCTCCTTTGCCGTTTCAATGAATTGCATGTAATTCTGATAGACATTCTTCTTCAACAATGCTGACGTATTGTCCGCAAGTTCTTGAATCCTAGCGCGTTGTTTGCGCAATTCATCAGCACCAACACATTGTGCACTCAGGTCCTTGACAACTGAACATGGAAAGAGAGTTTTGACGGATCTTATTCTTTTTTGCACATTCAATGTTAATTTTTATTTGCTTTAATAGTTTTTGTTTTCATTCAGATATTAGGGGTTCTCAATTCTTTACAATTTGCTTAGCATTGTAATTAATAATAGCAATTGATAGTTCTATCAATAATAAGACTGAGAAGTTTGTTTTTCTAAAAACAAACGTATTAATATTGTAAGAAAAATGATCGATTTTTGACAGACCAGGAGTTGAGATTCGGACTACTTTGCTTGGAATATTCTAGACCAAAGGTGCATGTAAAGGGTTTATATTGAAAATAATAAAAATATAGTTATCATTGTTTCGAGCCTGTGATGTATGTTGCAAACTCACATTTTTCAGGATTGAAATCCTCCAGGGCAAAACCTTTGGCCAATGCATCTGCCATTCTGACGATTTATATTTTCACAATTAAGGTTATGTTTCCTACGAATGTCGAGTGCAATCTTTTTTTTTTTTACTGAGTTAAATCGTATTAGAAATGATGAAATTCGACAGAAATTTTGTGAGATCCGGGTGAATACGAATCTGAGGAGTCACTCAAATATTTAAACGATAATCATTCGACACACCCATTACTGATATAATGGATACTGGGATAATAATAACGGGAGTGCTGCTGTCTGTCAGCCATTCGTCTCCTGTGCTGTGGCAGAGGCCACCGGGGGAACTTCGGTGATATCGCCAGCTGATCGGCAGAGAGGTGGAGGAAAGAGAGGAGGATTGAGGAATTATGTCAATAATTTATTGTCATTTTTTAAATGTCAACGCAGGTATTGTACTTCCGAAAGGCCAAAATCAAATTTCGCCATGAAATTTGACACAGACATTCCATTTGACTGTCTACGAGTCCCTTTAAATTGTTCAAACAATGGTGTTCGAACCCTCTACGTTTCAAGACGAGGGATAGTTTTCTTTTGGAAACCCACCCTATATTATTCAAAAAATCTCAAAATTCTTGTGGTGTGAAGAGCCATATACATAGATATATCAGAGTGTAATAACCAGCGTGATTAAAAAATTAAATATCTCGACGAATATATTGCGAGTCCCCAAAAATCTTTCCAAGGGGACTCTTAAATATAGTCAAATGGAAAGTCTGTACCAAATTTCATGGTGAAAATCGGTTTTGGGCTTTCAGATATATATCCTTCAACTAATTTCGTTCTAAAAACATTTCGACGTTACGTTTTTTGCTCTATCGAAAGTTTGAAATCGATCGGAATCGGTTCAGAAAAGATTATCAGATGCTCGAGATTTTTTTACGAATCATTCAATTATCTCGTTAATTCCACTAAGCCATCCAGAATGATCGAACTGGAGCATTAATGAGAAAGTGAATCAAAGATTCTCTTTTGACTCGGATTTCGCTGCGAATTTTCATAAAATTATTTTATTCCTCGTGTTTCTCGAGAACTCGTTTCGTATAACGTAGTAACTTCCGGTTTCCGTTGAGTTCACAGAAATTTCATACGACCCTCAAAAACGTTCGAGTTTTGCGTTGATCATGGAAACCCGATATTTTTCGTCCGGTGACGAATACGGAACGGTCAGCCGTTCTCATTCGTTGTGTTTCTCCGTGAACCATCGACAACCTGTTTAAGAGATCGGACGACATAAAAAGATCCATGAAACTCGACGGACCTATAACCTAAAACCATCATGATTTTAAGATCTTGACTTCGTAAAAATCGATGAGTCACAATATCGAGACGGACTTCTATTATTATTTCGAAGCCAATCTTTGCCCCTGGAATGATCATATAACCTTTCATTAAATCGTGACGTCATTGAAAAATATTAAAGATATATTTTACAATAAAATAAGGCTGATTAGGTACGTCAATGAGCGGAAAAGTCTCACGGCATTAATTATCCGGAATTCCTCGTAATAGCTATCTCGGCAATTCAAAGAAAAAAATAAATCGGCATTTACTCATCCGTACTAACAGGTCGAATCGACAAAATTCACAGTTTTATTCTCTTTCTCGTCGTATCTTCAAGTAAAAAAATACACCCAGGCAAAAGGGAGGAAAAGACGGATGCCATGTACTTCCGCGTATAAAAAGCTACATATACATCTTCTCCACTGGCTTGTTGAGATCCCCGAACAGGGATGCTGTACAAAAAGATAAAGAAAAATGCGGAAAAAGTATAAATGGAGACCGCGATGAGCCGAACGTTGATTTGCTCGTTCCGCCTCGGAATCTCTGACGCGAGTCCGTCCGGCCACGAGGGTTTTCTGTGCTGTGCATAGGAGACTCCTCTTATAATGAGAAGATTTTTATAATGTACACTTGTCATTATAGATTTTATTTATTTTTCCAAAATTTTGCGAAAAACACATTTAAAAAAATGTAAACGTAATGCATTTGGATTTGATTTGGATTGGATTTGGAAAAAGATTAATATGTTAATTAACTTCTAGAAAAAAGTATTACGTTTTTGTTGAGCTTGAGTAATGATACTTTTATTTCCAATATTTTCAAACACGTTGCAAACATGCAATTAAATTAATACGTACATTACACAGTGAACAAAAACATGTCAATTTATCATTCAACATTTATTTTGAGAAATAAACAATGGATGAAAACATTTACTAAAACACATAAACCTCGAGGTTTGGGTAAAAAAACAAGTTTTTATATTTTGAGGAAGAATGCCTTATATATTATTGTGCTTTTACTATGGTATATGGATTGGCCAAGAAAGTGCAACGTATAGAATTGAAGCCCGCGCGATATATAATGCCGGAGGGATTCGCTGGAGATGTTGCGATGAGCCAACATTGGCAATAGGGGAATGAGCTGAGCTGCTGTTACTACTACTGTGATGCGATTACGCGAAAGATGAAGCGAGAGAGAGAGAGAGGGAGAGTGAGAGAGAAAGAGGGTGAGAGAGAGGGAGAGGGAGAGTGAGAGAGAAAAAAGCTTCTTTTCCTGCTCTATACTGTTTGTGTTGCATGCCCCCCTTCGCCCCGTTACATCGCGATTTTACAGTTAAAGACACGTCGTACCTGACGTCCAAGAGTTCGAGTACGCTATCTTTACGAGATGAAATTAAAGTTGACCGTTGTCTCTCGTCACTCGTGATTAAAAGCAAAATCGTCCGCTCTATCTTCGTCGTTCCTTTTTTACTCGCCTTCCCCCCTCCCTCCTTCTCCTTTATAAGATTCCGCGGAATGTCGAGCTTCGCGTCTCTCACAATCTCATGATTAAGAGCTCAGATGCATGGAGATGATCCGTGTCGATGTACAGCCTCCAAAGATCTTTCGGTCCCACACTCTTCGATCAAATTATATAAACGATTTACAGGTTATGTTTTCTTCCTACGGGACAGCGTAAGTTAACGACGGTCTTATTACGTACATTCTATTCTTGTCTGCGACATGATGATAATCTCTTTTTTCATTTTGTCTCTCTTCATTGAATTCAAATTTTATCTGCCTTAGGCAGTCGGATCTGTGAAAATCTCAATCGAACGTTTTATTGTTTTTTATATTCTTTCCATTCTAATCTTAATTTGATTCTCCTATTGATTACATCTTTATAAACTTATAGGAACAGTTTGAAACAGAAAAAAATATCAAGTACTACGCCAACGGTACGCATAAATACTGAAAAAAAATAAAAAATGAAAAGAAAAAAAAATTTCATGGACTCGGAATTTTTTCAAATGAATTTTTCGCAAATAGACAAAAGTTCAAATCTTAAAGCTTACAGTTTAGTTTCTATTAATAATTTCTAGAACAGAAACATAAGGGTCTCGAGTGGTTTTGCATATTTGGAAAAACTCACGTATCAATAATGTACAAAATGTTGACTCGACAAACGTACTGTCAAGCACATACAGTTCTCTCTATTCAGTCCTATTTTTCATGTTATTTTTCAATATTCGTAATGCACTATTATTACCAAGCGCTTGGAAAAAGAACAAAGAGTGGAAGCGTGTTCACGGAGTTTTTACTGTCGTTCATTGATATAAACCATTTTTTTTTAAGTCACTCGTCCCTCTGAGCACACAAAGAATCGTGTAGATTATTGCTTTCGATCGTTTCTTTCGTTTTTCCCACATCATCGCCGGAATGAATAAAGTGCATTGCGATAGCCCGAGAATGCAACACTTTCATAGTCTTGTTTCTTGGTAAAATTTCCGTTAAGCAATCTTCATATTCCTTGTACGTGCAATAGCATATTCTTCGCAGTGATTAAGCGACTCTGGTTCAAGCGACTCATGTGTATTCATATATTGACAAACGTTGGTTTCCTTACTTTGGAAATATAATTCGTTCTTAACCGCATTCGTTTCGTTATTATAACAATGGTTGACAGTGATTTATAAAAACGTAACTCAATTCCATTTTACAGATTCAATTAATGAGTATACTCAGACAATTAAATTATTATCATTAAAACCTAAAATCGGTTTATTTAATGTCTTCAATGAAAAAAAAATCAGATTAATACTTTTTTTTTAATTGGAAAAAAAGAGAGAAATATGATCTTGAAACTTACGAAAGAAAAGAAGCTCGTTTATTTGTCTATTTGACGGTATAGCTGATAAGAAATTTGATCAAGAGTATGGCGCTACAACGTGATCATTGCATCTGGTACTTGAGCGTTTTGCGCGCGAGTTGTATTACCATGTCTGTGACCTTAGGCCGCATAAACAAGAAGAACCATCGGCGTGTAAATATGTAAACATAATTGGTTTTTTTTTTTTAAACATTTTTATTGCGGTCCTTTTCAACTTCGGCCGCCTATACTGAACGTAGAAAGAGGGAGAGGGAACGTTTGGATCTTGGCTGCTGGTGAGGTATCATGTAACGCAATTGTCCCGCGAGGCACACAACCATTTTCTTATCACTGCGACGATTAAATATATACACGATATATACATATGCTTGGCTTCGGATATACAGGGTGTCCTCGAATTGGAAATCCGCCAAATGTGGATTTACAGAAGGAAAAAAATTTGTTCCTTTCAATTAAAACGTTTAGTTCAATATGTGCAACAAAATTTTTTATTTTAACGACGCAAGAGACACGCGAACCAACGGTACTTACGGCGCACTGAAATAAAGTGACGTTGGTATAACAAAATATCATTGAAATAAATTAATTACTTCTGTTATTCAACTACAAAAGTTCGGCGAATCTAGTTTGGCGACGAAGCCTTCGCTAGCGACGTCTGATTGGCCTAACCTCAAAAGCTAAACTCATCAGGGAATTGTATGGTTGAAAATCGTCGAAATACTTTTCAACTCGAAATATTATGTCCATGCTATTGAGATTTGACATAAAGGCTCTCTATAAGTAAAACTGATAATTTGCGAAATGTCTGTGTGCATGAATTACGTACAGTCGAAAATTTAACACGAAATCTTTCACGAATTCATCAGTCAGATTCCAATAAGTTAAAACAGTTTCATTTCAATAGTGGGACACCTTGTATCAGTACGAAGTGAACGGGCGTCCGCGAACGCAAAAAGGTATTGTCGTAAATGGATTGCCAATAACGAGTTTGTAAAGTATTAAATGCGAATATTGAGCGCGTATACGCATGCATGCATGCACTAACTTAGTCGGAATACGGTATGTCCCTCTCGAGAAATACGGTATGCAGAAATACCAAAAGATATATTTGCTTCGGATGGTCATATATATGTATTATATACGCAGGTTATAATATACAATCATGCCAGATTTGCGATGTCCATATCTGGATGAGAAAACGAGTCTCCCCATTTTACAGTATCGAAAACGAAGCATCGATTCTCAGTAGACAAAAGGTCGTAACTTGCATGGAAACTCGTGAGTCCGCTGTGTCTCGTATATTGATTGGGATGTCGCAATTTTCTTTTATTAGTTCCAGAAAATTCGTCGTATTACATAAATATATCGAAACTGTCGAATCCATTAAAATAACGTTCTAGGAAATTTGCTATCACCATTTATTCATTTTCGCAGTTTCATAATTTATTAACAAGTGTTTGGAGTGGTCATCAATAATAACAATAAAATACTCGTGCATACTTTTACGTTGAATTTCATGTTTCATATCAAGAAAAATGTCACTTTGGTTTCTATAAATTGGTCTCTATAAATTGTTGTTGCTGAATCAAACGTTCTCACTAGTTATTAATGATCTAATTATGTAGAACGCTATAGCTATATAAATATTCGTTTCGTGCATAATAGCTCGCTGCAAGCGTTTTGCCATTTACTCTGCACGATCCATATTACCCACAGATCATCGCGTGTGTAGTGTCATTTATGACCATAACCTTCAAAACGATCAATTATTCTACATAGCAAACTATATACTGAGAGAAATATTCTTTTTTATTTCTTCACCATTATTGAAATTAAATTCAAAATTGCAGTATATTAAAAGTTTATAATAGCGAAACTATTTTGTATCATTTTCGGTATGGGGCGTTGAATAAACGTTAGTCCGCTTTTTTGTTTTCATGCGCTGGCGGTTGCCTTCAAAATAGTCGCATCACCAAAAAAATTCCAAGAATCACACATTTTTTTCTCAATTGTTATCGTTCTTCTACAATTGTACAAGTTTGGATATTTCGTGTAGGACGTGTTTATGTTGTGTGTTCGAGTCGAACGTTCGGTCATCGTCGCAGCGCGAAGGGAAAAGCGTGCGGGGAGGGGGAAGCGGCTGAGCACTGTAGCCGATCAGTGTCTCGTGTACTCATGTATACGCTCAGTCTCGAGCGCGAGTTCGACGCGGTAGGACATATTTACGTTTGTGTTCTTTCTCTTTTTCTCACTTATACAGTATCACAATCTGTCTATAATTCTCCTATTGAAGAAAAGTATTAGAGCTTTTGTGCGCGTGCGTTTTACTGTCATAGAAAATATATTGATCGTTATAGCATTTGAAAGAAGAAAAATAAATTAATAGAAAGGTTGATATTTCAGAAAAAAAAAAAAAAAATGTGTCCGTGAACGTGGCCGCGTAGTTGAAGAAAGTGGATCGACGTTGCGAAAAGTGTCAAAGAGAGTGCTTACCGGGTCGGGGATAAAAGTGTCGTACATGGGTGTTATTCTTTTTGTTTCGTCGTAAAACGTTCAGTTATTAATAACTTCCGGTGTGTGTCCGCGATCGAAAAGCGATAAAAGAACGAGAAAATATCGATATCAGCTTTACGAAAAAAAAACAACCCACCCACGAGCCAAAGTGTTGCAAATGTACTACGAGAGTTGAAATAATATACAAGTACAAGAGACGAGGTTGTACTTTTTCGCAAAGCGGTTGAAAAAAAGGAGTGTGTTTAAGGATCTTCGAGCTGAGCTGCGTTCTAGAACTCATTTATTTTCGGTGAGTATGTTTCTACATTTGTTTACTTCGTCATTTCGGTTTTTCGTCCCAAGGGTGAAAAAATCAGAAGGTCATATTTTTTTGTACGTTGATGAATATTGTTGGTTCGTAATGTGTTTCTCGAAACACATCAGGGCACGACTCAATGCGGTGACGAGTAAATAAACATGGACCTCCGGTCATTGCTTGTTCGATTCTTTGGATAATCGGTCGATACTCTTGAGACATTTTTACAGTTTTTTTTTCCATTCATAGAAGTCAACATCCATTACTTCGTATATGAAATGAACAATTTTACTTCGTCGTCAGGTGTTTTTCTCTTTTGCTTATTCATGGGATCGATAAGCATGGTTTTACATTCGACACTACGGTTATTACGTTGATGAATAAATTATCGCGTTTACGAATGTAAAATGCATGCAAACTTATGGTTGCAACTTACTAGAAAATATTCAGAGTTGCAAACACACACACACACACACACACACACTTTTATGTGTGTCTATATAATTCGATATAAATAAACAACTTCTGCAGAATCCCTCCTGATGATTACGATGACGCGCACACGTGATGATTTCCTCTTTTGCGATCGAACAACAGGTTTTCCCGTACTTTTTATACAATATATACATATATACACCTGTATAACATACAGAAACACGATAGATATGATGATCGTAGACTTACGTAACACGGGGTCGACAATGGTGACCTCGGTGCAAAATTTTCTTTCCTCGCCGTGTTAGAAAAATATAGGTTTATCTTTCCAAACATATAGATATATAGATATAAAAACGAAATCTATATTTTTCTGGTAACTTGTTCACAACTTGTGTAGCTTATCATAAAAATAAATAACCGGTAATGAAAGGCGTGGCACGTGAGCAACTCGAGGCTTGTGTTAATAATATTTAGCATAAATATTACAAATTAAATTTAATAATCTTTTAGTGAGCCTAAATGAATTTTTTTTTCATCATGCATAGTATGTAGTTGAAATAAATTGTGTAGAGTACTTTTCGTAATGTATCATTGACCTTTTCTCGCGAATAAAACTTATTCCAAAGCCCAGGAACTATAATAATTAATTGAGTACTGAATCATCGAGTTTCTGTGAATTTTTACAAGGTTTTTATTGATATGACTGGAACTGCATTTCTTGTCACCGTTCCTCGATCATGCGACGTTTGTATTCTCAATCGGTGAGGATCGAATATGACTGATAAAAATAAACGATTTATATTTAGATTTCTCAAATCTTTCAATGGATGCATAAATATTGCAAGTCCTGTTAAAGCTTTATTAGTAACTATAAGTTTAGTGATCTTCATCTCATTCCAATCTCTCAAGACTCTCGTATACCTTGATACACTGTACTGTGTCGCGAAGCGAAGTACAAAAGTATGTTTATTTCATCGTCATAATATGTCGTTTGATTCTTGAATCTTTTTTCTCAGAGTTTGTAACTTTCTTAAGGTACCTGTTTATTCAGAAGAAGTTGAAAAAGAGGGCCTGCTCGATTCCTTTTACTTCTGTTTTTCGTCAGATTTCATCACGAGTCTCTCTCTCTCTCGTTCCCTTTCTTTTTTTTTGTTTCCCTCTCTAAAACGCGAAAACGCTCATGCGACCTGAAGATTAAGCTTGGAAAAACAAAAAGTCCAAACAATGATGCACAGTGTTTGCACCGAGGCTTGGCTTGAATGTCGTGAAGAGGGCTCTCCGAAGTCAGGAAGTGCACGAGCGAGAGTAATAACAAAATATTTATCGCAAGAGTGTTTCCTTTCTCTCCGATCGTGATACACGTTATTTAAACGCTCGAGTGTACCACCCACGATATCGGTCCTCCATTCAATGATAATTCAAACCATATTTTCTCGTTTCCTGTTTTTTTTAATACATTATTTTTTTTATTCTATTTTTCCGCATGCATACCCTTCTTTGCTCTTCTAATTCATTGTGGTATATAATATCACAGTAACAATGATAGGACATCAAATCCAATAGTACGTCATCGATATTGAGACCAAAAATCGTGAAACGGTGAATCAATCGATGTTTGCGATTGTGGAATAAAAAAATAATTGAAATAAAAATGACGCTTAAAAATTACATTTACGAAGAAATGAACGCATGAAAAATAAAAATAAAAGTTATGCTGACCTTGGTATTCACGGAAACGTGTTTATCACACAAAAGTTTTTCTTAGAGATTCATTTCGTATTGGAAAAATGTTAATTTTAAAAACATTGAATTTTCAAAATTTCCGATTAGAAATTGTACACGAACTGTAAAATTTTGATTAAAGAAAAAATGAATTTTAGGATCGTAAAATAATCATGACCCAGTTTTGTCAAAGAGGGAATTTTCTTGTAAGAGTAGCCTCGAGGTTGTTATAATTACTTAGTGCAATATCGAACGTAGTCGTAAATGAAACTCATGAATACTACCAAACAATTATCGAACCTATGAATACTATACAATTTGACATGAATTCTCAAGTCTCCGGTACTCTGCCTTTAAAATTCTTTCATTATCTCGTGGAGTTTGTACTCGTACAACACAACGAGCTACATTTTCAACTGATTATTAGGAATTGAAGAAACGTGTATCGCGTACTTACATTTTTATTTTATCTTTTGCTCAACGTGAACATTATTTCACATGACGTTTCAACTCTATATTGGCAATAACTCTGTGTGGGTGTGTAACTCAACAACTGTGCGTCGTTTTATTTCTCAATGTGCAAGTCTAGTTAGAGAAGAAAACGTGCCAAGTTTTCCTGGAAAACGTCAACATTTATATATGTATATATATATTTACATGAGGAAAGAAAGAAAGGAAGAAGGAAAAGAGAGAGAGAGAGAGAAATGGTCGATGAATTTTTCCAAGTATAAGAAAGGAAAGCCCCCCATGGAGAAGAGCTTAGACCACGCCCATTTATTTTTCGCTTCCACCTTCGTTTCGTCCTTTCGATTCTACGAGAGCACGAAAGAGAGAAGGAAAGAAAAAAAAGAAAACTATATATACATTCATAATACCGAGATGGCTAGAAACTCAAGGCCATGGTGTTTCTTAGACTGCCAAGTATTTTAGGGCCGGTTCTTGTTGATGTCCGTACACTGGTCAGGAACTTGACCTGCATGTCATATCCGACTTTTATATCTAGACTGTAAAAGGAACATTTATATAAATATTAGAATTTCACTAAGACCAGAACAAGTGTTTTATTTGCATCTGTATGTGTCACAAGTATGATGCATTCAAGTTGTAAATTTATATTAGTATATATTTGTTAAAATATCGTGAGGAAAAAAATCGTTATGGTTATTCGATCATCGGGACCGACAGGAGAAAGAAATTACAGTTTCCAAAATTTAATCAATGAGCCATGACGCATCATTAATTGAAATGATACAATTTTATAAGTTGTTTTTATTTTTATTATTTATTGTTATTTATTGAATGACATACACAAATATCTACATTTGCATGCATCGTGTGGGCATATCGTGTCGAATTTTCAGCTCTTTCTTAAACTTGATCGTGTTCTATATTACCTGTGCGGTTTTTATTACAAACGTATTATACATACAGATATTCAAAACGAAAGAGAGCACGTGCATGCGATTAATCAATCATCTTTGGTATTAACTCACTACACGGACACGTAAAGTCTACAAATTTATATATAGATATAGATTTTATACATTGATACGAAGATTCGTATTTGCTTGCTCGCAATATAATATACTTATATATGACATACGTAACCGTGTGTTTATTTCGCTGTGTCGCTCTTCCATTGGAGGACATTGAGGAGAGAACTCGTTCTCAATTTGTCAACGACTCCAGTATTGTGCCCTCTCGTCAACGACCTAACCCATCAAAGGTATCTGTGTGTATGTATATGTTTATTTACAGTGTATGTGTATATCTACATGTGTATAATATCAACGTGTATTCGTATATTCGTAATCCAACCAATGGAAGAAACGTTGAAAGAATCTTTGCGATTTATGACATTGACGTTTACTTACATCGTGAAATTTTTTCGTAAATTCTTTGTTTTTTTTTTTGTTTCTTTCAGTTGTATTTTTTTGTACTCATATCTTCAGTACAGAAATATAAAAAATGATATCTCGTAGTCGCCTAAAAAATGTTCTCGGGACTAATGATAAGAAAGGAAAAAAATTTTGATGCTTTCCTCGAATAGAGATTTTGACATTTTGGCAATATGCCAATACTGCAAACTCGATGCGGCAAACATGGGATGAATTATCGAAGAAATATATTGTGCACTTAAAATTCCATATTGGAAGCAAATATGTAAATAAACGTGCGTCATGACGGTCACTTTTTATTATATATATTTTTTTGATAATCGTATGATAAGCTGATGCAAAGTTAAAAAAAAAAAATAATTAATTTCGTTACTTCTACGCGTGATTTTCTTGGATATTGATGAAAAACAAATTTTTTTGAAAAGTAAGCTCAGTTAATTGATATTCGGAGGAGACTCGTTCAACTTTCATTCATTAAATTCATTAAACTTTATTTATTTATCTTTTTCATTTAGAAGCATGACTTTTTTTCCTTCTAATTACTTTACTTCCACTTGCTTTTTTTTTCCAGACATTAATGAGGTGAAAGTTTTGGCTAAAAATGAGTTCATTTCTCATTTAAATTTGTCTGTATCGTCACTGATATCATTACAAGTCATTCAAAAACAAAATGAACAAACAAAAGTCGATAAAAACATTTTTGAAAGTTGTGGAACTGAGCACATTTTCATAAATCATTATTTTATCAATATTCAAGAAAAACACGGGTAACTTGTGGAGAAATAAAAATTCGGCCGTTTAAAAGAAAAAAAAAAAAAAAGAAAATAGAAATTGTATGAGTCACCGAAAATCTAAAAATTGCAAAATTAGGAGTTTATTTTACAACGTTATTGACGTTATTCACGAATGTTATTTTCGAGAGATATGAAAAAACACGAGTAAAATGTCCCTGGCCAAAAATTGATGACGTAGCTACAAACGGTGGAAACAAAAAAAGGCTCTATCTGCGTCGTACAGACTTCGGTAAACGTGTAACGTGCCGTTTATTGCGTGTCCTAAGATAATATTTGGTTACCTCGAAAAAAAGGGGCGAAGAGGGAGAGACGACGAGACGAGAAGAGGAGAAAACGAATCATCGCAGATTGCTGTCCTCACAGTTACTACCTGGTTTATACGATATATCTGGAATTATTGTTGTTATTATTATTATTATTATTATTATTATTATTATTATTATTATTATTATTATTATTACTATTGTTATAAGTGTCACGACCATGGCACCGAGAATCGCTTATGGCTGATGTGTTTTTGATAACAATTTTCCGTCTCAAGGTACTCACTCGGGGCTATCGCATCGACCTAAAAAAACACTTGAAGATCAGCCATAAAAAAATACAGGTGTAACCTGCACCACGATTTAATCTTAACACTATAGCCGCGACGCGATAAAAAAAAAAAAATTCTGATAATGCCCCAGTCTGTAAAAAAAAATACATTGAGACAGGTTCATTAAATTTTTCATATATTTTTCTGTGACAAATTTTAATTGGAATTCTCGTGACGTTTTCAGTCATAAAGCTTATTGCGTTTCAGTGTCATTAGCTCGTCTGGATAATGTCTGACAAGATAGTATATTTGGAGGAATCATTGATACTATAGTTTTCATTGCATCACCTTTTGCATCAGGTAATTATCGTTTTTGCAATTGGAGCTTTTTTCGAACGCAAGATCAAATGCGTTTCGAATGAAAGATCACTATTTTTGTGGGTTTGTTTTTTTTATTTATATTTACATACATGAAGAAAATAATAATTTTGAAAAATTACTGTTACTGCAATGGGAACAGAGAACAACCTTCAATTTTTAGCGATTTTCACTGTGTAAAATATAAAATTTCATCGAAATATACAAAAAATTATTTTTAATAAATAAAAATATATATTTTGCATAGTAAAATGTCACACGAAGATCAAGACTGTACTCGGTTTCTGTTGCTACAATGGAAATTATTCAATCTTCATTCGCTCCACATGCGGCGTTTGTTATTTTTTCTCAAGTTTTTTTTTTTTTCCACAACAAAATAAGACGCAGACTTAAAATTCCTAAACACCGTTGATTTATGTGGAGTTCCTTTGCATTGTGAAATCGGTCGTTATAATTCAATTAAATGCACACGTGCTGTGAACATGTTGCGATAGAAATGTATTTGTTTTCTGGTTCCCTTTAACGCTTTAATGAGAATTTTTCCTTCAACTTTATTATCACAATTCCACAAGTTTTTTTCTTACATATCTACAAGTTTTACATTTACTGGTGATGAAAACAGAAACATAAAAAAATACGTAATTTTACTTTACGTAAATAATGTAAATCATTGGAAGGGTGTTTTCTCACATTTCTCAAAGCACAAGTCACACACTGTACTACATACGGATGAATATGAAATATGTACATATATTCTATACATAAACAGTTCGCATATTCTTAAAAGGTTGTACGTAACCAAAGAGCACTTATATACCAGAAGTATACGTGCAAAGTAAAGAGCCCAACGATAGCTTTCAGCTTCGGTATTCTTCCTTCTGGGGGTTCCATTAGAAAGGGTTACTGCATAAATTTCGCACAAGTGCGATCATTCGCGTGAGTGCTTTTCACTAAATTCACGTATATCTATGTATGAAAGTGATGGAGAAAGGGTGGACAGCGAGTTGACGAAAGCTATACGTACATAGTTGTCCCGTCAAACAATCGTTGCGTTATTCACATAAAGATATACACTTGATGTGGAAAGTGACTGTCAAACAGCTTATAACGCTCGTATTCTGTCAATCAATAATGAACGTATCTATCGTGATCTGCTTGAGATTTAATAAAGTTTAAAATAAGTTTAAAACACATTAATGTGTAATTCTAAGTTGGAATTAGTATTTCTGTATATTCAGGAGGTGGGGGCATCAATTAAGCGTGATTCAACTCACGTAATTTAGTGCTGGATAAATAAACGACATGTACGAATATGGAGTTTGAAAACTTACAATTGTTAATCAATTGGTATAATGACTCGTTTGTGTTTATACTCGAAATGTAAATACAAGGAAGCTTCGATCTCGATCTTTTATGTTATCGAATTTGTTTTACCGGTTTGTGACTATATGCGCATCGATAGAGTACAAGTGGATATACTTTTCACCTGTAAATACAGAGGTTACATATATATATATATATATGTATGTTAGTGTTAGGGGTTAGAGAATAAAAGCAACAAAAGTCGTGGATATGTAAAAAAACTTGGCAGTTTGTGTACATGCTTTATGGTTTCATACTTGTATGTATCGTATATATAACATGTATGCATTGCTGCGCGACGATATACGAGAGTTGTACAAAGAGTCTACCAAGTAATGCGCGCCTTCACCAGCGGCGAGTGCAAACAAACCCGAGTATGACAAAGGGGTTCTCAACCCTCTCAACATTGTGAACTTCAACCCCCTCAGTCAATCTCATTCTATCTCTCGTTCTCCGTCTCACTGTTTCTGTCATTCTCATCCTCGCTTATAGCGCCCACCATGAGCATGCGGGTTATCTCCTATTTATTCTCTCTCTCTCGTTCTCTCTTTTTCTCTCCGTCTCGTTAGTTCACATTAATCTTTGCTTCTATATGGGGTTTTCTCTGTGATGGTGCTTCTGGTTGTTGCCTCTCTCGCGTTCTGCCCAAAATCAATAGGCGCCTTCACCGACGCCGGTCGCCGTTCCAGGCACCGGTCCCCGGGAATCACCCTCGCACCGAGCGCGTGTTATACGTTTATCCCCCCACGCGCCCTAAGATATATAAATATATTAAGCGTATACGTTTGCCTCAAATACAACGTTTTATCGTTTCGTCACGATCGTTCTCGTTAACTCTCCTTTCTTTTATATTCTTTTCTCCTCTGGCTTCCCGTCCATGTTAATATATTAATGATATTTTTTTCAAACGGTAAAACCTAGTGAAAATATTTGGAATGTTCTTATCGACTTTTATCGATTTTAGAAACCTCTTGAAGAACACACCGTGCCACACTGAGCATTGATGAAAGACTGCGGACATTTAGAACACACTCTTTCACGCAAATATATTGCGAAGAAGGGAGTTTACATTTTCATTATTCTAGATGAACGGCACTTTCCAAAAGATATTCGTTGACCCTTTGAGGTGTTTTTTTTTTGGCCAGGAAAGTGACATCAAATGGCTAATCAAAATTGATGAGTATGAAACGTTGTAAAGTCTGATTGTGATAATGAGCTTTTAATTGAATACTTTTTGGGAATAGATGATACATGACTATTTTGATTCTGATAGGATCGTTATTCCATACAAACATTCAACGTTAATAAATAAACAAAGCTAATGAATATAAATACTTAAACTTTTATATAACTAGCCATATATCATATTGACCAAATCTGTCACAAAATCATTCGAGTGAACGAGACGATGTTTTCCCGTTGATGTCGCTTGGATAAAGCACTATAGGGTAATTAACCCCAGGGTTAATACATAGCTGAGTGCATTAAAACCATTCGTTTTAACAATGTTTTTGAAAATGGTCATTTATACGTTTGAAATACACGTATGCATGCTTGATTATTATATAGATTGACATTAACGGTGCTTTACTCTACCCCATAGAGGCATTCTTAGGCAGCATACCCATCAGACACGTGCACATGTATACACACATCCATATACATGTGCCAGGTAGAATGTTCCTAATGTATTAATACGCGTGCAAGATAGCTACGATGGTATGTAGAGTTATATATATGTATTGATATGCGGATGTATGTGTGGACGCGCGTTCACGATGCATATCATCATTAGCATCAATCCATGCGGTATGTATATGTCGTAAATATGGTTGGCACACGCAATGCGCCCGCAATGCAACTTAATCAGCCGGGATGACCTAGCAAAAGATCGAGAAGAACGGCCTTAGGGTTATGTACTCTCGACTGCGATCGGGTACCGTGTCCAACCTTGATACATAAGAAAGAAAAAAAAAAACTTGTATCTATATACGCACGTTATTCACCATATAATTATTTCCCTTTATACATCAAGGTGTTTGAAAAAAACGGACGATGAAGAAAAATAGCAAATATTTTTACTCTCGTGTATACGTTCTTTGATCTTTATGTATTGTGTCTATATTCACGCATACATACATACACACATACACACTTGGTATTCATATGCGTCTATGTGATATGCATGGACTGCTAAGCTGTAATGGCAGAGGGACGGTGGTCCAATCGATACCATTTTTTTTTCTATTTTGCACGGCTCCCTGACTCCTCTTCTGAACTTCTTTACACCCTATCGCGATGTTCCAGCGGGGATTGGAGTTATGCTTGCCGGACAATCCTCTATAATACTTTTCCCTTTTTGATGCCTCCTCGGACACCCTAAGCTACTTTGCGCTTCGACGATTTTAACCTATAAACCCAGTGCAACCTATATTTTTACGTGATGGTATATATTTAATGTGTGGGTATCCGATATCTGTGCTCCCATATGCCTCTGTGGGTTCCTAGCTCTTTGTGTGTATGTTCGTGTTAAGCTACGTATACTTTACTTCAAAATAACTCTCCTCCCCCCTATACCCCATCTATTCAGCTGCGAAAATGTAAAAAATGGGCCGAAGCACTGGACTCCGGGTTAATTCTCGGTCGTTGACCTACTGAACTTTGCTCTGCGATCTGTAAATTTATTTACATTTTGTTCTTTTTAGAAATTATTCTGGTTCATCGAATTACAAATAGTTGAAGAGAACATTTTCTCGGTGTTTAATCTTTCTTCTTATTATTACGATATTTTGGTCATTTTCAGTCTTTTATCGAATTTATTGAGTCACATATACATTGAGGGATTGGAGTACGATCTGTAGATTCTTTGAATAGGCGTTGAATTAAATATTTCTCGGATTCTATTTCTGTAAAATTTATTTAGGACCTTTTCTTTAGTTTACTTTTTCCGTTTATTCGAACTTGCTAGTGAAAAAAAAAACATATCAATTAAAGTAAATCGTCACTTTGACATTTTGCATTAGTTGAGACGTTGCGTAAATCTTTTTGTAGAATTTTTTTTTACTTCTTGATTTCGGATTTTTTTGGACTTGACGTGTACAGTTTCTCGAAACCTCGATCAATTTAATCCGTAAGATATTCATATTCGTGTCTGTTTTGCTTTTTACTCTCGGATAATGCTTATTCTTCCTCGTTCTTTCTGTTTATCTCCTCTTTCTGCACTTATAAGTTACTTCGTTGACTTTGAAATCGTCTTCAGAGAGAAGGATATTCTGTTGGTTGAAATTTTGCACATGAAGGACAAAAAACCCGATATTCAGGGGACAATAACCCTGAATAAATCACTCGAGACCCGTACGCGCACTCTCATTTGGCAACGGGTGCTCTTCGTAAGGGCCAACATCGGGCAGAGAGAAAAGTACTTCTCTTGATGCGTGCGGAATAAGATCAAAACGAGAAGCCGATGTATCTCGCTCCGATTCATCCATATATATTTGTTTACCTGCTATTCCTTTTGAAGCTGCGTATATGCTTTTACACTTGAAACTCTCCAAGAAAGAATGTACTTTATGTGTTGACAAAAGACTTTTCTTAACTTTTCTTATTGAGCAGTTTCACGAATAACGTATAGTATTTCATCTTCATACATATTTTAGATAAAAACCGTACATATTTTAGTTAAAAAGTATAAAAATGAAATAACGGCAAAAGGTTTCGTTGTTGGTATAATTTTCCACTGTTGAACGTCAAATAACGGCTGATTGTTGTTAAGGAATATAATTTACTAGAGCAGAGAAAAGATCGATCGGGGATAATTACGTTTGATATGAATTAATACTTGAATTTTTTCAAATTCCTTTAATTCGCTATGGTATCGATTTTTGTCTTAATGAATGAAAAGAAAAATGTGGAAACCTTGAATCGTTGTTGTGGATTGATGAAAAAAAACACACACATATTCTCATTCGTCTTTTTCGTCTATCCCTTTGTTCATGACTGTACGGTGGCATAGCACGTAGCGAGATCTTTCATTCTCGCATTTTTTTTGTTAGGTTGTCTTTTTTCCACTGTGTCTCGTTTGGTGCGAGCTTCGATAGCTCGTTTATCGCCTCGGTGGTGGGCAGGCAGACGCGTTTTTCGAGCTACAATATTTCTGTATTCTCGTCTGCCGCGGTGGTGGTGGCGTACCACCGGTACGTGTCTTTGTGTGCGGCTCCGGTTCGAATTATCACCGATGCAGTCTGCTGGTCCAGGCGCGCATCACCAGCAGCGGCATCCGACCAGCCCACCGGTAAATCTCCTCATCGCTCGCCTTCTTCTCTCGACTTGCAATCCCGTCACGTGTTCGGAAGTTTTACATCTCGCAAAGAGAATTGCACACCGAGGGACGTTCGAAGAGTATGACGTACGTGAATGAGAAAGAAATTACGATGAGGAAAGGGGTGAAGGAAGAGGGGTTGCAAATGCAATTCGCATTTAGATCGTAAACCTAGTTTCACGGGCTGCTTTCACAGTATACGTTTATAACTTCTCGAGTTTTCGTGCATTTCGTGAAATTGTTCATGTGATTATTATTATGAAATGTATAATATAATCAGTATAAATGTAGTATCGTGTATCATCCGTACTTCATCCAGTCAAATGTAAATGAGACACGCACTTTACTGCTATGAACCTCGTATGTACGACAAGTTTTTGCCAAACTTTACATTTTCTAAAAGTTTAATTTATGGTTCGATTATTATTCATTGTATAAATGAATGAAATATATATGAATGCCAATGTTTCTCTTCATCATTTCGTCATCGAATGATCTTCTCCAGTTTATCTATAAGTAACTTCCGGTATACTCTGTATCCTCTGTATAAGTAAAGTCACAACCTCAGTCTCTCAGGTAAAGATCGAAAATTACACTCTTCTGTGCCTCTTAGGCACTATAAATGTAGGTATAAATGTGATTTATCGCGCGACTACTTGCTAACAAACTATGTCTTTTCTCGCACAATACCATATTCGTAATACATGTCTCGAGCTTACATTACATATATTGTTTAGCGCCTATTGTAAATATTTAACGATGACAAAGGAAATACAACACACGTACAGTCCGAAATAGTTGATACATTTATAGTGGTGGTCGCTGTAAGAGCTTCATCTCATTATCGTTTGAACGATGCGGTCTCAGCGAACCACCAATCTTATTACACGGTAGCACGAGACATAATTTTCCAACGGCAGGACAAGCAATGCATTTTGTCGCTCATTCGAAACGCTTTTCGAGCGAGGGTGTAAATGCATGTAATCCTAAAATAAAGTTGCTTCATTCGTTCTAATTTTAGTCTTCATCATGGCAAAATTTAACAGTTCCTTTTTGTATGTGAAATTTGTACATACTGTTCGACTTTACATGCACACACACTCATATTTTATTGCTAGTCTGGTTTTAAACAGATAAATGAGAATAATCTGTAAGTTTAGCGAGATTTACAACCCACTGCTTATTATTATCATCAGTGCGATATTATGTGATGAGAACATTCTCCTTAAGTTATTTTTATTGACCAATGATAGTTTATTAAATGCTGGGTTTACAGCATTCATAAGAAAAATACGTGGAATATCAACCCTTCGAGGACTTGTGTTGTTCCACTTATTTTTTTTCGTATTCCTCTATTACATTCATAAATGTAATAAATAAAAATAAAACAAAACAGTCATAATTTTGAAATTGCGCGAATATCATGTATTGAGAAATCATTGAATTTCGTACTTCTTCATGAAAACAAATTAATTATTTTCTACTCAACTACTACGAATATCTGGATAGCAATTTTTGTCACACACTCAATACACTCGAACAAGTTTTTACACAATTTTATTAAGAAATTTCTTACTGTGGTTTTGGTTTAATAAAATAAAAAGTAAAAACAAATAATTTTGAATATCAAGATTTACAACTCGGATTCGTAATTAGCAAACCCAAAAATCTCTGAGCAATGAATTTTAAGCCATTTGGACGTAAGGAAAAATGTCTGACTTGAAGGGTTCAGCTTCGATTATGTATAAAAACAAGCAAATAACGCAAAAAACATTTTCAGAGTATATCAAATATGTTTATTTATTTATATATATTTTTGTTACTGATTTGTTACTTTAATTTTTAATTTTTGTTACTTTCATATATTTCTGATTTCATATTATTTTCAAACTCAAATTTGACAACTTTTTAAAAAAGTATCGTCGATTTATAGATTCAGTTTTATACAAACCCCTTTTTTTTACGTTGAGGAACGTGTCCTCGGTTGACCCCGTGGACACGTAATTGTAACACGGTTGCGAAACGGCAATGACGTCAGAAAGCGGCACGAAGGTTTGGGGGGAAAAAGAATACACGAGAAGGAATTTACTCACGAAAAGAAACAAAAAAATGTCCTACCGACGACAAGAGACAACCCGATGCTGTGCACGCAACCCGTGTTCCCTTGATTGAAAATCGGGATGCGTGTCTTCCGCAATTCTCCGGCCTTCTTGTCGTGGAAGAAGGAAGAACTATAGAAATGAGAGGCTCACAAAAAAATTGAAAGAACCAGAAAAAACGAGGCTAGCGACAGAAAATCTTCTCGGATAGGTGGGCGCATCAATTTCCTCTCGACGATTCACCTGTCAGCTGTTTCGTCCACCAGAATCGATACTTTTGCTCACACGTCTCTTCGCTTTCTTGCACCATTCATTCCTCGTTTCCGGATTCGTGTTTTTTACATTGTACAAACAACGGTGTCCATGCATGTATGTGTCCATGTGTGTTTACTTATATGTGAAACTTTATATGTAGAGTATGGTAATGTTACTTTTTCGGCTTAGTAAGTTCACTCTTTGGCTATTTCCCCTTTTCTTCTTCTTCCTCTTCCTCTCCCTTTTTCTACCCTCTTCCCGCCGTTCTCTTTCTACTTCTTCTCTCGTCTCCACGGTCGTTTTTTTCTCAGCATCCTTCTACTTCTCATTTTGCGTTTACTTTTTGTTTTGTTTTTCGTTACCTCGTCGTCTTCGTGTTCTTACCCCTCACGCTTTCCACCGTATTCGTCTCTTTCACAGAATCCTCTTACTCTCGTTTTTCTGTCCTTTCTCTTCCTCTCTCTCTCTCTCTCTCTTCCTCGCTCTTTCTTTTTTACTTTTTCTTATTCTTGACCCTCGAAAAAAATCTCGAGTCCGCATACTCTCACCGTGTTCATCTCCTCTTTCTTCTTACTTTTTTTTGCCCTCTCCATCTCATCGCTCGTGTTGTCGGTTCTTTTTTGGACTCTTTTTTTCAATCTTTTTCTCTCGCGCAATGGTCTTTGCCCCCCTCCGGAATTCAAGTTTTTGGCATATATTACGTTGTAGTACCTCGAACGCGATTTTGCCTCAACGCCGAGTGGCCCCTCTCGTTTCTCCACCGCTTTTTTTTTTTCACATTCGCCCAATCACTTTCGTCTTCTCTCTACTTTTATTCAATGCGGTTCTTTTTTTGGGTCTCACTGCTTTTTTCACTTTTCATTTTTTTTAAATGCATAACTTCACTCATTCTCGTTACTTCGTGTTCTCGTTCGTTCGAGTTTGCCAGAAAATAATAGCTTTGACGATCTATAAGATCATTGAGAAATTATGAATGCTTTGAAAAAAATATTATTTCAAAACGCTGTTCAATCAGTGAGCCAACAACAATCAGTAATGAATGAAGGATTTTTCATTTTAATACAGGAAAATAGCTTAAATTTAAGAATAACATTTTCTTTCAATGCTAACTGATCTATCTTTCACTCAGAGATTTATGAACTTAATATCAATCTCGTCGTCACAATGTATTGAATATTTTACATATCTTAAGTTTCTATATGCTGGATTTTTAACATAAAAGTAACGAAAAATTAAAAATAAATTTTCCACTGCGAAATAATGTGATTGATAAATGATATCAAGACCAACATTTACCGGATCATCGAATTATTTAGATATATAAAACTAGTGTTGATATGCACGCAATTACAATATTTACATAACGATTCATTTTTACTATCTTGAAGTATTTTGTTTCATACAACAATATTTGAATTCATAATTTAACAAAAATTCTGTAAATGATTTGGAAAAATATAGAAATTTTCGAGTGCTTGCGAATATGGCTCTATGAAGTAATAAAAATAATGTGAAAAAACAACCATATATTCCGGAATTTATGGTATGATTTTCGCGTGAAGTGATATTAAGAATAAACCTTCGGTCTCGAACATTGATTTACAGTATGGAATCGAGTTTTGTGTGTTTTACCTCGTACCGGCAACCAAACGGCGAATACCCGTGTGTTAGCCATCTATACAGCTATATCGCAAACATTTTATATATATATTATATATATATATCTCCTCACCTTCGCGCCTCGTTAGTCTCAGTGTGCCTCACGACCTTACACTGACCACTCACCACTCACCACCGGAATTGACAGAATCTACAGGAGATCGCCGAGTACCAACTCCGCCATTACACACATAAGAATATATACACATACGTACAGAGTGTCTCAAAAGTTCTACCTGAAGTTAAAATGTACCGAGAATCCTAGAACTCACGGAATGTTAATCAATTTTTAATAGTCAATTAGCTACTGTTGGTGAGGACATCAATAGTGATGAAAGCGTGGTTTGCGTTTCCTTATTTTTTGCTTTTTCTTTGGGACGCTTCGGGTTTGCGATAATTAATTAATTTTCATTAAAATTTCATTGACCTGGAAAAGAAATCTATAAGAAGCTTTTTTAATGTGGATAGAATTTTGAAAGCTTCTTAATGTTGAAATACTGACGTGAGCTCCACTTTTCGTACACTCCATACGTAGGACGCGTATACATATAGACATACTCAGGTATTTCCATAATACAATGTACACCGTGGATAGGAAGCTAAAGATCGATGTATACAGAATGGTGGTGTAATCCACTGTGAGAAACCCGAAGGATAAATCCACAATTGGCGTAACTGTACACAGGGAACTATAGCTGTCTGACATCGGCACATCGGTAACGATCACCACACTCTTTATGTGTTCTTCATGAGATACGAGTTCACGGAACTTTAGGACAAACCATTTCCGCACCTTACAAAAGAAATTGGCGCGTTGAGCTCTAGTGTTCGAAGTAGCGAAAAAAATTCCCATGCAAATCCATTGTTCGATCATCCAAACATTTTGTAGAATATTTATAACTCGTTTATATTGTCGAAAAATTGTCTATGGATCTTTTGAAAATTGTAGGCTTTGAGAATTGTACCTTCTGCCACATGCATACGTACAAATGAAATTGTTCTTTTTTATCCAATTTTTATAAATTCATATGAGAAAAATTTAACATTTATACAATGTGGCTTAAATGACCAATCATTACGAAATTGTTCATGTTTGTGGCAAAATTATTTACTATAATTGCTGACTGACAAAGACTTGCAATTATTGCTATAGTTGCCAGTGGAAAATGACAACATTTTTTTCTCCACGTGAAAATGAAAATCAAGAACACATTTTAGTTGTTTAAAGTAAATAATCTTTCATGTTTTGACACATTGCATTGAATTAGGCGAAATAGTGATTCGTTCAATTATACTATTTTTTTTTTCTTAGTAAAATTAATCGCGTAATTTCGTACGGCATAATGAGAGTTTGAGCAAATTTGTAACTCCATGGGGTCGCCCGCGTGGGTGGGCACAAAAAAGTCACGCGGAATATGAAGCATATAGTCGGACGAATATTAAGAGAGACCGAGTAAGAATAAGCCAGATGAGAGAATCACGAGGGCAGATCGTCAACTTCAACTGACTATGATATGATGTAATGAATGTCGTGTACAAGGATACAGCAACGAGAGAGAAAGAGAGAAACATTGAACTTCCGTACGTCTGGATCATTTTGTTTGATATACGAGTATTCCAGGGCTTTTCGATTTCGTTCATATTTACATTTTTAATGGATTAATCATTTAGTCATATATTTTCGGAGCTACTTTTTTTACGCAGTTTTATTATTATTATTATTATTATTATTATTATTATTATTCATTACAATCAAATTTTTAATCAACACACTTCCTATAACACACTACCGATACTGCCGACATTTTGTTACTGAATAATCATCTTGTAATAAACCGCGAACGATTGAATTTAAAAAAATTCTTAAACGACCCAAAAAGCCGAGGGAAAACACAGATTCATGTACGGAGTTGCTTATGTCAGTGTACATAGATATTTATATATTGGATAGAAACTAAATTGGTTCAAATTTGCACCGACACTTTTTATCACATATAATAACGTGTAAAGCAAATTGTCGGTCTCGGTATACACTGTGGATTCGTTTGTGTCGCACCGGAAGTGACGATGAATGTCATATTACACTTCCCCACTCTGTCACATTTATTTGCTTTCCCTCCCCCCTCCCAAGTTTCTTCTCCCGCGAGGACAATAACGATATATTAACATTATGACGAGATACTTGCCTTGGCAATGAAACCTCCTTTCGACTCCTGTCTGTGTCAATTTAATTTGCACATTTTTGCTGTGTTTGCTATTTACATTGTGAATATTTATAGAATAGGTTTTCCGTCGTGCAAATGATTGTCTAAAATTTTGGTGGTTAAAAAATTACAAAAAATATATAAATAAATATGAAAATAATTGAAGAATTCTTTTATTCATAAAGTCGCGTTGCGTATAAATATTATTTCACAAAAGCAAAAGTTCTGGACGGATGATGCCGCACACATCCCAGCGTAGAAAATAAAGATCCTTGATGGCCTCTGATAAACCGACGACAAACGCGATCGCCGCTTTTTTTTATTTTTTAAACTATTTTTTTTTCCTTTTTTAATACATATCCTCCGTCATATTATTCAACGCAGCGCCGGATACACGAGACGATAAATAACTCGAACAAAGTGTGATTGATATCCGTCCTGCCTACGCCTAATATTTATTGTGTTGTATTATAGTAACACACACATGTACACACTAAGTCTGTATACAAATCACTTATAATCAAATTGGCGTATTTTACATTGTTTGCAACAAAATGCACTTGAAACATGACTTTTAAAGAAAAAATCGAGCAATAGATGTATCATTTATGAGGGATTATGAGGTTTTATGTTTTAAAAATCGATTCATTACGATATTTCTTATGAATCAAAAGACGTGGTAGCAATTTGACGCTCGGATTGGGATCAGTTACAAATCTGACTGTAGATGACCAATTTTTTTCCTTCTTCATTCACCTGTTGCAAAAATCTGATTTTTTAGATAATTTTTCGTGTCTCAGAATCAAGGAAGCCTAAAAGTCACTATTATTTGCGCGAGAGAAGAGTATACGTCCGCTTTGTGAGCCTGGTCCAGGAGTGTGTCCCCCAGCGGGGTGGAAGGGACGACGGAGCACCCCGAGAATATACTAAACAGTGAGAGAATTAATTTTCAAAAACATTTTTTTTTTTCATCACTAAATGATGCAATGATGATCGAAATTGAGAAGACGATTTACGAAAAATGGAGTATTTTTCTAAAAATACAAACTCATTTCATAAAAGCACAATTGTCGCTTCATTGCAGTCACTTTATAACAGCTATTTAGTGTCCGAATGTAATTAAGTCCGATGGAAGTTGCTCGCAAGGAGTATCGTCGTCGTCGTTGTACCTCGACGACTGACATGTACGTAATAACCATACATAACAGAAAGTTAGAGGGAGTAAAATTGTAAATGATGAAGAGAGAAAGAGAAAGAGAAAACTAAACCTCAGCATCGTGATTTTGAAACGTTCTCTTCCGGTTTTCGTTTGCCATCTTCGAGTTGGGCGTAATAAATTGAAAGGCGTTTACAATATAGACTCGTTTTGTAAATAAAAATCTACGTGTCTCACGACGATCCTTGTCTCTCTTCCTCATTCTGTTATACGGCACATAATGGTGAGGCTCGCGGCGACTTCCGATTGCTGGGGAAATTACAATCCCACAAAGTGGAGATGTAATCAATAAGCATCATTTTCATAATTTGACCCTGAGAATGAATTTATATGAACAATGACAAAGATCTAGATCCTTTTCTAAATCAACACACATATACAATACAACATTATATATAGCACTTTCGTGCCATAACGAAATATTCCGATTATAACATAATATTAAAGAGTAACAAACAGATGCTGCATATGTGTATAGAGTTTGTATGCGTGTATTTATATATTGACGAGAAAAAATGGGATCGGACATTGACGTTGTAAGCGCAGGGACGAGGACGCGAGCCACGCACGCGGCTACACACCATGTACCATATATACATCGATTGCTACGAAACGTAATGGCCTTATCAACACGTATTCCCTGAATAGAATGTCTTGAATTACGTCCTTTTACCCGTGAGAAATCGTAACAACACATACATATAAGAGAAAAACCAGTGGAGCATCCGGAGCGTAGATGGTCTAGGCCCCGCTGCAAAAAAAGCTTTGATATTACGCGAGGAAGAGGGAGGATGAGAGAGAGAGAGAGAGAGAGGAGAGAGCTTGTCCAGCAAGCGAGCGGTGCAAGAAGCGGTAATGCGACGCGTCATAATTACTCGCGCAACTATGCGGAATCGCGGGCGCACTCAGTAACCGCGGAGAACTCTGCATAAGCAATATTATATGTACAAATATTTTCGTGCACATGTATGTGTGCATGTGTGAGTTTGTATGTGTTGATTCATTTGCAGGAGAAGGAAGAAAGAATACGGTGAATGATCCTTGCTGCGGTCAAGATTGCCTCGCACTCGATTTAACGATTTTCGTTGATTATTCGATCATCTCTTTTATTTCATATTTATAATACAGTTCTTGTTTTTCGTACATTAAGATCAATTATGATTAAATGAAATCGATGATGCTGCCATTTGCGATGACCTTAATTTTTCTGATGATAATGCAACACAGATTTAGTCCAAATTTCATTATCGACTGGAAACTTGTGTTGGGCAACATTTTTTTTCGAATATTCAACCAGAAAATTCACGGTTTTTATAGTAGAAAAATTGACCCTCTTTGATAAGAGATTTTTTTTCGTAATTTATACACGATCATATTTCATTACATAACTATTACACGTTGTATATATTTTGTTCTTTTGATATTTAAAAAACAGTAGTGTTCAAGGATAATATTAATAACATCGTATAACATATAGATTCATATAATGTGTTTCATAAGAAAGGATAAAAAATATAATTCAAGGATGGCATTTGTACAGTTTACATCGCCTTCTTACTGAAAGTCTATAGTTTTTCGAGTCGGATTTCCATTCGAAACGATAAAGTTTATCATTTCCTAGTGAAACAATGACTTATATGTACACGCGTGTATAATAAAATATATAACAAGTCTTTGGATATACAAAAAAATGTAATTTGCACCATTCTACGTGACACATTTGGCGCACGTTTGGTCCTTTTGTCCATCAAGTGTGGATATAACGAAGACATGAGGATGGAAGTTGCGATAATGAAATAAAAATAGAACCTCTGAGAGAAGGCTATAGAGAAACCCTGTAACATCGAACTATATAGGATAACTCGATATCTATCTATATATTATAATAGACAGCGATATATACATATTCGTAAAAGATATAAGTTATATAGCGTATATATATAAAGATGGTTGAATGCGACAATCGCGAGTAGGAATCGACTGGATAATACTGGAGCGAGTGCTCTCTACGTGGGCGGCTTAATGTATATTTTATATATGTTGACGTGTTTCTATACACAAATGTATATATATATACATGCAAACTTAAGTATATGTGTGTATTTATATCAAAGAGTAATAAAAATAGATAGATAGAGACAGAGAGAGAAGGAGAGATTGAGAAGGCTCGCAGGTAACTGTTACTTTTCCTCCCGGCACGCCCGATACATCCTGCCCCTTTCCTCGTTCGAGCACATACCGCGAGATCGCGAAACCACAGCCAGGGCAAAATATGTACACGCAAGAGCGAGAAGTCCATACACATTTATGTACTGCAACTGCGAGAGAAAAACACAGTATAAGAAATGAACGAAAGAGAGGGCGGAAGATTTTTTATATTTGAAAAAACAAAAACGATCTGATTTACGGTCAATTTGCCCTGAATGTGAACTGGTTTCGTCATTCAAGTGCTGTTTTGTACCATCAGCAGGATCATTAGAATCAAAATAAACCGAATGAGCTACCTTATGAAAGATTGTATACTAAAGATTCTTCGAGCAGAGATTAATGGGATTCTTGATTACAAATGAAAATAGAAAATGAATAGAATATCTTCGTAAAAGTATGCAGCATGCAATGATAGAATATCGCATTGGAAATCGTAATCAAGAAAATTATGACAAAAAAAAAACGACCGATGTATTTTATTCGGTTTGAGATGATATAATTTTTCCATTGAACTTATTATCTCGAAAGAATCCATATATATACCGACAGAAGTTTAATAAACTGATCTTATTCTGTTTTGAACTTTGATTATCAACTCTTATACTTGTAATATGTGTCTGTTTGATTCTCTTTATTATGAATGTTATTATATTATTTCGGTTTGACATATAAACAGATGTTGGGAATTGAATGGAATCAAGAGTTATTCACCATATTCGGTATAAACTCGTTATATAAATTGTTTTTATTTTTTGAAGAGTTAAACAGTTTGGCATCAATGTATTATACAGGCGTTCAATACGTAAATAACGTTGTATGCTCACACGAATAAACAATATAGTTACGATATTGTTATAAAATTTTAACTTATATATTGCCATGTGATTACACACAAATGAAGTAAGGGTTACTATGATATGTAAGACATGTACTTAAACGGCACTATACGCCCACTAACATCGGGTAAGAAGCCAACCTAAAGCTGGACAAACAATTATCATAAGTACAACAAAGCCCCATAATGAGCTTTCCTTACATGGAATAAAATACGGGGGTTGCCTCGTTACTCTGTGACGAATAAAACCCAATAAAAACAAAAATACTTTGTCCAGATGAAAAATGGGAAAATGAATTAAAAAGTGATTTGAATGAGCGTTATTTCGTGAAATCGGCAGATAGATTGAGCTGGAATTGAATTAAATCAAATAAGGCTCTTACTACCAAAATTAGAAGATTTTAAGAATCTATTCAAGATAATTTTTTTGTTTACTGTATTGTCCTTTTTGTTGTTCCGTACAGAATGTTCACTATACATTTTGATATCGTTTGCGTTAAATAGTGTAACTTGGCTGTTTAATTACCACGTGCAAGCAAAGATTCGTCCGCTGTGAATTGTTAAAATTATTTTAATCCTTACATATAGTAATAGAAAGTGAAAATTCAGCAATTAAATAAAACATGGGCACAGCATCTAGCCGAATAAGCTATGGGTATGTTGTAGCGTAGATTATGGCTGAAATATGTTTCTATAAGTAACGACTGTGTAGGCCAGCATCTTGAAGTAATGACCAGAGCATTAATATTTTTCTTTTCTTTTCGTAATAGCGTAAAATTGTTTTTTTTTCTTTTAGTACGATTTTAAAGTTATATTAAATGAAAGTGATATTAATGAGAAGAAAGTACAAGAAAGACGAATAAAGTAAAAAAAATCATTTTCGATTTTGTAAAATTACAATGTTGAAACTTGTGCTCGCGGAATTATAATCACAAAGAGAAAGTGGAGAGCATTATAGAAATGCTCTCGAAATGTAACGCAGTTGAAAAAATTATAAAGATAAAAAAGTTTGAAGGTGAATCATTGAAACGGAATTTAAATGCTTTCGTTATTAAACTATCATTCATTTCTCAGATCGAGGCATTTCAAGCCTGTAGATTACGGTATGATTCTTACAGAATTTTTGATGTGGTGATAATGATAAATCATCAGAGGCCGATTATAGAAATGATGCAGCCTTTGAAAACACTTGTGAAATGCTTCGATAGGACAGAAACCTATTGATTCTCGATTGCCCTGACAAGTTTTACGTGTTTCGCGCCTTCAATAGTTTACATGTTCTCTCTCTCTTTCTCTCATACGTGTGTCTCGTAATGATAAAAATAGTTGAATATATTTATTCAAAACGGACCTAGTGACAAGAGAATTTAGTTTTTAACCTTGAGATTTTTTAAATGAGATTAAAATATACGAATCTGCTATCAAAGATATCATTTGAGACAATATTTATAGCTTGTACTTATAATCATTTGTTCATTAATTGTTGATAAAAATAAACCGATGTTTTCGGATGAGTAAATAAATGTGTTGGGTCTAAAACACGACTTGTGATTCGAGAATAGCACTGCTAAAGATATATATTGCGATATAATTATTTTATATATTTTCATAAGAGCTATAAAAATAAAAATCAAAAGATATCTCATTATTTTAATTTTGAGTGAGTTTTTCTGGGCAAAAAGTACATTTTCATAAAAAAAAAAAATTGCCTTCATTTCCATGGAAACTTTGATTGCGCACGCTTTAGAAATTCAAGGTCGTCCCTCGTTTCTCCATTAGTGTGTTAGAATAATGTTTTTATTTTCATTAATTTAATTAACTTTTCTGAGGCAGCATTCGATTATTCGCATGAAATCTTACATTACATTCTATATACGAGGTGATTACTATCAATACACGCATATGTACAGATGATACAAGTCGTGTGTACGCACACAAACGTGTCGTACAAGATGTGGATGGACCATCGACCGATAGAACGTGGTCTCTGCGAGAACTGACGGACGTGCGAGGCTCTCATCTCCTACCTCACTGCCGTTGGCCTCTTCCATAATATTACTCCATGTATTTTAATTCCCTTATACAAAGTGTTCTAGTAACTGAAATTTGGAAAATTCAACATTAAGCTAACGTTTAATTCGGTGTTTATAAATATTGATAAATTTTTCAAAATACGCGAAACTACAACAATAATTTAACACTCATAATTGATTTGAGCTTCAATAATTAATAAGTTATTAGGAATTCATCAGATATTTTTCTTTACCAACAGTTTTTATTTGATTTTCTTTCAAATTGTACAAATAGATTTTTCTCAATACGAATTAGTACTTGATGGATTGTTCGTTGTTGGACACCCTGTATATATCCTCTTATTTCTACTTTTTTGCCGAGTCTTTCGTTCTCTGATGTGGAGTCTGTGTCCCGTGAGCTGAGGGCACACGATGCGCCGGGTAGCTCAAGACCAGCCGATCGAGGGGCGAGTGTGTTGCGGTACAGACCTAAAGGAATTACCGTTAGCAACGAGTGCACAACTCGAAGGGGGCTCTCTTTGCTCCGGTATATACCCGACTTACGTTCCCTGGCTTCCTGGACTAAGTTTTACTATAGTTGGTAGTAACATACACACTCGAGCACAATTTATACACACACACGCAGTCACGCATACTCGATGCACTTAGCTACTCTTAGGTTTGTGTGTGTGCGAGATCTCTGTGACTGAAGACTTCGTCTCTTTATATGTAGAAGAAAACGTAGCTAGTATTAATGTTGTAGTAGAATATCTGTTTCTTTCTTGATCTCCTTCTCCCTCGCTCCCGCTCTTGATATACGTTGTTATATATAGATAGGTACATATAAATGGTTTCGTAGATTACAGTTTCGAGGCTTCCACATTTCCTCCAACTCGTATTCGTCTACCTTTTTTCGCCAAATTTCACAAGAGTAACCTATTACGTATACAACGAAACATTCATTCATTAATATTCTCGTTATTGATTGAAAAAAAAAAAAAAAAAATATTTATTTCAATTTGACATTAGCGTTTGATCATTTTTTCGAAATGTCTGATGAACCAGTTAGTTTACACGAGCTCCATTCATACATTTTCGTGAATATTTTAACATAGTGTTTAAGTTTACGTAGTGTTTCTCAAAGGAATTAACGCTTTCAGTCAAATCCAATATATCGATTTATCATAAAATGACAAATATTATTGATATTTTGTTTAATCTTGAAAAAATGATGCTTCAACGCTCACTATTTTTGGACCGGTTTTCAATATCCATTATACACTCGATCGAAAGAATTTTTCGATGAAAGAAGTTCTCATGCACCCTCTGGCTACTGTATCTGTGATTTTGCCCCCCCCCCCCCTTCTCTCTTTCTCGCTTCTTAACACATTTTTCGTCTCTCAGTTCTTCTCTTTGTATTCTTATAACTTTTTCTTGTTCTATGTACATTTCTACTTTGCATCCTCTCGTTGAGTGGACCCGTCCACAAGTACCACAGTCAGTTATAGTATGTACCGTTAGGATGAAATTATTGTGAATACGTTAGTTCTCTAGTGTACGCGTACTTCAACCATACACATAACCCCGAGCAATGTTGCTACAATTTCTTGAATACGAGAAAAAAAAAATCTTTGAAACAATATACGAGACATCGTTAAAAAGAGAAAAGAACAATTTAAGAATTTAAAAAAACTACTGACTTCTGCAATGCTCTTTCTTTACGATTGCCACAAACACCCCTCGATTACTTGAAGCACATCAACGGCGAATTATATTTTACGAAGTTATAATTGACGGCAAGTTGTTAAGTCTCTCGAAAAAATTTCTTTCCTCGTTATTAGTTTGACGATTTTGCAAACAGTTTTCTGCATTGTGTGGAATTATGTGAGAATTTTGTCGAGGGATTTTCACGTCTATTGAATTTCTCGGACATATTTTTTCTTTTATTTTAATTTTACTATTGAAAATGGAAATCCCTGAGCTGAGTCAACTCATCGCTATTACAAAATGGTGGCAAGAAAATCAATCAATCAGACAGTCTGACTTGTTGACCCATGTAATTCGCTCTCGGGACTGCGTGACAAGATCGATTATTAAAATGATTATACCCACAAAGATTCTTCTCGAAACATTTACTTATGTGTGCACATGGAGTTTACACCGCTTTTTGCGCTTTAAATTACAGTCTTTCTACTGTTCATGCACTCATTTTTCCAACTTAGAAATCTAACTTCCGGTTCATTTACCGCAAACGTCGAATAACTCATTCCCGTTTGTACACATTTATATTTTATTATCATATATTCATTTCAGGATGTAAATATAGAATTCTCCAGATTTAATGATTGTCAATTAATTTTGATTTTTTTTTTTTTTTTTCGTTGACTATCTCTCACTTTTGAACTGAAAAAGATGACAGGAATTTTTTTTCAATTCCAGATCTTATGAAAGTTGTGTAAGAACATTTGTACTGATTAATATAATTGCATAATCGAATGAAATTTGAAAAAACCTGTTAACCTCACCATCATGGCCATTTTTGAAATCTCAACATTTGAATGTCTTAAATGACTCGATTGGTTATTGGTTCTGTTCAATATCATTGAGCCTCGATGCCGAATCGAATATCTAAAAAGCGATATAAAGTTTTATTTCGGCTGAGTAAAATCTTCGGTAAACAGAAAGATCAGAGAAAAATTAACTCGAAATTGTTCGATATTCGACAAACTATTATGACCTAAAGTTGGCTATTGTTTTCTCTAAGAATCCGTCCTATCAAATTCTTGGTCATTTTTTAATGCATCGAAACAACGTGTGATTTTATTTTTGACATATTTTCACTTTTGCCAATATTATAATTGAATTTTTAAGTGATCGTTTTTTCTTTCTATTCTTGAACATTTTTTCGAGATGTCGATTGTTCGCAATGCATAACTTATTGAGATATCAATAGAAAATGTACAAATTTCGGTCTTGGCATATTTACACTGGACTGTAGTGCCCTATATTTCCTCAAAAAATTAAAGCTATTGAAGGATTTCTCGCACACTCCTATGCTGTACTTCACTCTATTCACTATCTTTGTTCCTCTTCATTCCTCTCTAACTCCCATTCTTTCTACATATCCCTCATCTCGTTCTAGTCGTCGTTAAAAAAATTCTCCCACAGTGCTGACATATATTCTCATGCCCGCTTAACTCAATTCTTCTCACAGCCCCTTATCTCTCTTTTTATTCCTTCTCCATCTCTCTCCATCTTTCTTTTTCTCTCTCTGTCTCTCTGTCTCCCGCTCTTTCTTCCTGTCTTTTTATCTCTTATATTCGTTTTACTTCCATAACTCTCTTCTTCAAAACTATAACCTTATCCACGAGCTTAGAGGACTCTTTTTTCTTTCCCTTCGCAAGCTTTTTCACCTTGTAAGACTGAACTGGAAGAGTGTAAACACTCTTAAGTCTTTTTAAGTGTTCGTGACACGTATCTACGTAAGAGTTTAACGCAATATACAGGGTGTTACCAGCTGAATTCTAATATCCCGCAAAAATGTCCTAAATCAACGGAAGCGAAAGAGAAAAGGAAATAGCAACAAAATGGAAAGATGTGTGTAATCAAGAGAGGCTGGTGACCTAAATTTCAATTCAAGTTTCGCCATAATGTTATGTCAAATCAATTTGCATGGGAAGCAGTGCTTTTTTGAATAGTATTTAGTTTTGAAGTTGTTTCAATGAAAGTTCTTTTCTTAATATACCATAAAAACATTTGAATTGGATAATTACGGAAAAAGTCACATAATGATTAACAACAAGTTGCGGAGTGCAAGAGACAAATGAAAAGTGTATTTCCATTTTTTATCTCAGACGCTGGATATCTCGAGAATTAACAAAGTTACTCCTTGTTCTCTGATAAATTAAGAACAACGTAATTTGTAATATTTTATTATTCTCGAAGAATTAAGTGTTTCGATGTAAAATGTGCAGCAGGATTTTTACTAGCTGCACGACTGATGAAAATATTAGTAAACGAATAAGCTGCTGAAATTTTTAAATTTTCTTAAAAACGAGCCTCAATCTTAAACCGACTTTTTTCTTAGCTATCTCAGTACTTTTTCAAAGTGATATTTATTAGTTCAGAATTTTTGGCACTTTTTCAGTTTAAATATTCAGATTTTTAATTTCTGTTTATACACGCGTTCCGCCTATGCGTAGAGCACATGTATAGCATATATTCATATATGCATATAGGTACAAAGAAAAGCAAACTGTTATAAAGTGTGTATGTATCGGGTACCCTAACTCTGAGAAGTACGGTGTCGGATTGCAGCGTTCTCTTTTATTCTCTCAGTCGACCATTGAGCCTAGGAAATATCTTGCTACAGCCTGTACTAAATTACCCGTTAGTTCCCATTAGCCTCGTCGAGCTAATCAACTCTGTACCTAAGGTTCCTATACGCCATAAACGGACATACACACGCTCTTGACATTCGTATATACAAAATAAAAAATTGTTGCCTTTTCATTATCGATTTATTTATCTAAACCAGAGTCTGGATCCACGAAGTTAATATCGGTAGGATGTTTAGATTTGGGATTTGGTTTCTTGTTGACAAAGCTCCGTAAATAACTCGAATAGATTTTCTTATTGGTTCGATATACTTTCACTCTAACAAAAAAATCAGAATTGAGCCATTATTTTCTTATATATTTATTCTTGTGTAACGGAGAAAAAAGTTCACATGAATTGAGTAAGACTTCGAAAAGTACGTCGAATATGATACTTTGTTCATTCAAGAAACCGTTCGATTGTATTTTTACACTGAAAAAAAAAATGCAGACACTTTTTTTTGGCTCCTTCATGCATTTTTTTATTGCTTTCGAAAATGCATTTTGTTTGGATTGTTTTTCCTTAACGACACGCGTTTCTTGCGATTGAAACGTCTATTATTTTTTAATGTGCAATTAGAAGAATAATATAATAAGGATTATAAAAAAAAAATAAGGCCGCTGCTGAGTGGATTTGGTATTAACGTAGCTGTTATAACCGAGTGTCATAAAATTATATCGTTCTTTTATGTATATATCATTCTAGACCAATCAACGTTTAGAAAAAAAAAAAATGTATATCCCACTCTAGCCAAAGCGAATGCGTTGTTTATTCGTTGCCCTTCAATATCGGTATCCGCTCGAGTCGTGTGCGCCTAAAGAATTGAAAAATAAATAAACAACGTCAAGAATGATCGTCCAATGGAATCTTTTCTTCTCCCTCTTGTCCCATTGACTGGTCATATAGACCTCGTTTGTTCTTCCGGCGAAGTGTGATTATCGCTGCTCACATTTCACTTATCGCCACGTCTTACATTTTCGGAACTCTCTCTCTCTCTCTCTCCCTCTCTCTCATTCTCTTTCTGAAGTGTATACTAAATACTGCTTTCTCTCTCCCTTTCGTAATTCGCCGTAACTACGGACCTTATCGCTCTTTGGTCTAACAAGCTGACGATGCTTGAGAAAAAGAGGCAACTCTCGGGCGTGAAATCGGAAGACGAGATTCGTTCGTCTCTTCAACGAATACATAAAGATACATAAAAGAGAAAGAACCATACGCGTAGCTAACGTAAGCTAAAAAGTCCTCGTAGACGTTGACGGGGGTTGAGGGTTGTGCGGCTCTTATAGC
The DNA here is from genome assembly GCA_948107755.1 of Campoletis raptor. Lineage (NCBI taxonomy): Eukaryota > Metazoa > Arthropoda > Insecta > Hymenoptera > Ichneumonidae > Campoletis > Campoletis raptor. The sequence continues at coordinate 19,441,705 of OX403622.1, forward strand.
AGCTTCAGTTTCATCCAGACGCAAAACTAAACTTCAGTTCTTCGTTGCATCCATCACGAGAAGGTTCTACGCATTCGGCATCCTCTCTAGTGGACCTCTTTGTTACAGTTTTTGTGGGAATATTCAGGTACAGTGGTTCCGTATATTATTATTTTTTTGTTATTGCTGGTCGATCGAGAATTGCTACTTATTGTGTGTGCTCGGGATTATTATTTTTTTTTTTCGGATAATTACTTGAATGGCTTGGGTTTTTTTCACGGCAAATTGTCATAATTGTTTCTGTACATTTGCAATGTTTTGCTGTATGCTGTATATAAAAATAATTCTCAATAATTTGGGAATTATTATTATTTTTTCTAAACTGGTGCATTTCATCGCTGCAAATGTTAATATGATTTGTTTGGATTTTTACGAATAATGTGAGCCGTATTTCCAATATTTGAGGATTCATTAAATTGATACGTTGATTTTTTTATTATCTGATCGATCGTTAACTCTTGTGATTCGTTATTCATTCGATCAGGTTGTCTCATCTTTCGATACGATACTACCACCTCCGAGTATTCAGATAAAAGCGGCATGTTTTTGTTCTCACGAATTGCTCGAAATCTCCCACGCAGATTTTTTTTTCTATCATTCATCGACGTAATACGCTTCCATATTGGTTGAGAAGTTCGATGAATTATTCATTCAATTTGGGATAGAAGGATTGAATGAAAAATGAATCGCAAGTGTTTGGGTTCGTTAGATATTTAAAAAAGAAAAAAAAAACATTCTCTCGGCTTTATGCTCGATTGGATCTATAAAAGGATTTGTCAGCCTTGAGTAGGACTATCTCGAAAAAAAAACGAAACACCTCGGACGTTGAACTATGGTGGATTCATATTAAAAAATATTAATGATTGCAATGAACCGATAATGAAAAAAAAAAAAAGTTTCAACCAGGTTTTCCAATTTCATTCAATTTGGATACAGAACTTTGATACATCATGAAAAGAACGATAATACTGTGTACTTCATATTGGTGACAAGTGAAAATAAAAAATAAATTTGAAAGATTGAAAGAAATTGAGAAGAGTATTGAAAAAAAAAAATAGAATGAAATTCTGGATAATGAAATTTTTTAACTCAATTAGAATTGAGAATAAAAAGAGATATTTTAATTTGTGTATTGCTTGGTTACTTGAAATCTTTCACTCTCGTTCTCGTCGGTCTATCACTCGTGATCGGTACGTTGTTCACTCGAGGTCTCATTTTTCAACGGTCACTCGCGACTGACAAGAGAAAGGGAAAAAGATCGATGGATCGTCGGTATATATTGTTCGGTCCAAACACCAGCAAGAGATGCCAATATAATCGGACTTTCCGTTTCGTCTTTTTTCTCCTTCTTCGTCTTCTTCTTCTTCTTCTCCTCCACATTTTTTTTAGTAGTGATGATTTTTTTTTTTTTTTTCCACTTTACGTATAGGTGCTTTGTACACTGCGTCTTAGTCTCGCAGTTCGGTAAGGTCGAAAGGGAAAATATTCGCGAGAGCGAGACGCTTTGTATCTACGCTTCTCTATACTTTCTCATCTCTCGCCTCATTTTCGTATTGTATTCTTCGTAGAATTTTTATTCATACGATATCGTGAGCATGGCATATATATATGTGTGTGTAGACACGAAACAGGTGGAGGGCAAAAAAAATGAGACAAAAAGTGAGGTTCCTTTGGAGTTCGCCGCGCTCATCAAGTCTTGGACAATATTTACCGATCCCTCGTAATTCTTAGCTATAGCTATAAAAATCGAGATTCCCATCATAATGATAGCATTCATTTTTTTTTATACGTGTCATACGTAGTAATACGTGTATAATATATATAATAATATCATACCTTATTATTTGAGCTTAATATAATAAAACGTGAAAGTTATAACCGCTATATAGAAATGTTTATTTTTAACAATAGATTCATTCGAATTATATGATTTTCATGAATCAATTTTTGGTTATCGTCGTGGTAATGCCATTTCAGAAACGACTTTAAAAAACAAAACTAATTCCTGTGAGTAAAAATGCTCTTAATATTTCAGTAGGCATTCGAAAAGAAAGAAATAAACTAATCGATTCGTGGTCTTTTTACTCTATGTCTAATTTGTATTTTCATAAGAATAATATAGAAAGTATCTGTGTATGGAAAAGTCGAAAATATGTATCGACACGGAAAAGAGCCGTTCGAAAAACAAGTTTGTCGAAGTTGCTTCATTTGCCGATGATACAGTTCTCCTTTCTCCATAAACGTGTTTTATGATTTATACGTAGTTTAAATATCTTCGGTATATGATTTCGGACTTCAGAAAATAGTGTAGTATTAGGTTGGTAAGTTTTTTTTTTTTTTTTTTTTAACGAAATTACTTGCATATGTGTTACGAATGAATAAAAATTCTGTCGAAACAGCTGGATTATACGATGAAACAGTATTATGAAAGTCTGCTGGGACAGACGGTGCTCTTTTTCTCTTCTTCGCGTGTATAAATATATACATATATAATAGTGACGGCATTTTTGTAGCTTCGAATGACGCGAGAATCGAACCATACTCTTCTCTTGTTCTCCTTCGTGCGAATACTTTTCTTCTCTTTTCCTCTCGTGGGTCTTGATAGTGTGTCTGCATTTCCTCTCGATCTATATGTATCTCATTCAACTTGGTTGTCTGGTGTCATGTCCATGTATTATTGAATAACTGTGGCACGTTTACACGCACCTGTCGAACAGCTTTTTATCAACTACGACAATTGAACACCAAGTGCGCAATGTGCGCCTGCCTTTTGTTTGTCTTCTCTCTTCATCCTTGTATCCCTACTTCTTCTCATAAGTCTGTCCCGTTCGTTGATATTTTTTTTCTTCAGCTGGAAAATCGATTGGTATAAAGTAATATTTCAGTAGCCCTGCTTAACTTTTATATTTTTATACAAATTTTTATTTATATTGCCTCAAAAACGTTATGATTTGAAACACAGAAATGTATATTATGATATTGAAAATGACATTTGACGCAGCAGTAACAGGGAATTTTATTCAAAATGTGGGTGATCTAAGATTCCTAAAGTGACCTCAACCGTTTTATATAACGAGAGAAATTTATTACTGTTTTAGTTATTTCTTATACGGTTACGATGTTTTAACAGCTTCTTAAGAATTTTTTTTTTCTACTAAACCTTTTGACATTTTGATGCTTTTTGTTGAATCTTCAATATACCCGTGGAACGATTTGTTATGTTAATGAAGATGCACCCAAATGCTTTTAATCAAAATTTCCATTAATTGGGTCATCAAAAATTTGGGATAAGTTGAAACTTTTATAATGTGGGAGAAAACTGCATGGAAATCATTTATGAAGGCTTGGAATGATTTATGAATTTTTTCCATGCGAAGGTATTTTACCGTGATGCACGAAAATGAATTTTTCAAATATCTTTTTTCACATTGTCGGCATTGATCGTCAAGATACTCTTGCGAGTTCCATGCTGTTTTTATTTTATGGTGATAAGTACAATTAATTCTCAATCAACAACACATTTAGTTGCTTTAAACGTATTTTGCTTCGAATTTAATAACATTTTTGAAAAGTTCGAGTGGCAGGAGCTATTAAAGAAGTATATTTGCATGCATTGAACTCATTTGAATAACGATGGACTGTAGAAACACTTCGACGGTGGGGTTACATTTGCAACAATTTGATTGGTAATCGATAAATCTTTGAGTTAAATAACATCTTCATAGCACTCGTTTGATGCCTCGCAAAAAAACTTTAACGTCAGTCTGGTTAATAGTATTTTTGTGTATTTTTGGAATTACAAATGAAGACGATGGAATTCGCAATTAATGGCAGCCTCGTAGACTAAAAAACATTTACCGCTCGTCGACGAGACTCGCGAGAGTAGCGCTCCCTAGACGAGGAGCCATTTGTGCAAAGAGATATAAGGTGACCCAGTGATACGTGGGAAATTCTGCTTGGCTTGGGTTGGAACTTCCACCTTCTCGTTTTATTTGTACGTAGAATGTGAATACACACTCCGCCTGTGTTTTGTAATGTGTCCGGCTGTCTGTGTGTATATTTATGTCTGTGTAATTATGTCCGTGCATGTGAGCGTGTAGAATACTACGTTGAATTGGTTTGGACGGTTTTAGCGACTACTTGCGATTTAACAGTTCACAGGTATATGTTGGGAGTGTAAAATTTTTCCTGGTCTATATACTGAGTACGGACTCAGGCCACACGAACTTTGCTACGATTCCTGCAACTCAATTGTCTTAATTCTTCGCATGTACGAGCGAATTTTTCTCACGCCCGATTGATTTAATTGTAATTATATTGTTTCGAAGCTTCGCTGGGGAAGGACTCTATGTACTAGAGACCTCACAAACATCGTTTATTCATCATTTATTACTCCACTTTCAAATTAACTTGGCGTTACACTTTCCTCACTACCGTTATTACACCTCATCCCGTAAATCTCGTAATTGCCAATGGATCATAATCTTGTTGTAAGAACTAACAAAATGCCTCTTATCTGAACTAAAATTAGGTTACTATAAGAAAAAACTATACCGGATTAGAACAAAATGTTTTTATAATGTATCGACACGAGGTTGTCGAAGTTTTTATTTGCATAGAAGTTAATGCTCTATTTAAAAATAGTATGTGGAGGTTTTTGACAACACCATTCGCTATCACTTTGATGTTTTTTGTTGGATAGAATCACCAGAAATTTTAGGATTTTTTTCGCTTGTATTTTAAGTTATATTGGTCCTCGTGCTTCACATACACTATTGTTTTGCCTCATTTTTTTCAAAGCACCTCTCGCCACCCGAGTAAATGAGCATGTGTTTATTTAAACGCAGGGTATGAACCGAAAACATCAATTTTATTATATAATGCATATAGAAAATTGAATTGTTGGACGTTCCCACGCTCTGATCGTTTGCCTCTGTCTCTTGTTCCTTTTTGTAGTTCTCTCGGATGCAAAATAGCTCCATTATCGGTGCAGTAAATTTTAAGTTGGCTATTACAATTCGAATACTTTTTTTTTTGCTGCTCGTTCCTTCTCGAATTGATTGTTGAGGGAAGTTCACACGAACGAGATGGTTGATTTTACCGAGTGGAGATTGTCTGGCAAAAAGTTGTGACTCGTGCCACATCTATATAGTGTTCTGGGATAAATGTCTGCCGACCAGAAGACTGCAATAGAACTCGGTGTAACACGCAATCTGCACGCCCTGACCGTTGAAATAACACTCCGCAGTTACACTTATTACCGGAGATTGCACATTACATCTTGTTACATGTTATATGGCTGCTTCACAATATATTGGAGAGTCTCTCTCAAGGCCTGCATCTTTCGCTAATGCTTTTGCGATCTAATTAACCACATATATGTTCGTTCACTTTGCTTTCCAATATCCACCTTCACACTGCCTCTGCTCTCCTGCCCCCGCAACCAATTTTCCTCCTCCTTCCTCATTTGTAGATCATTTTTTGTCCAACATCATATTTTACCAATTGCATTATGGGAGAGTGAGTTCTTTCTTTTCCATACGACTCGCCTTTTTTCGCTTAAATCAAATTATCATGTTGCAATCGATAATGAACTTCCTCTTTTTTTTTTGTCAATAATCAATGGCTCGTTTTTGATCTGTTAATTTAATTGCGAAGAAACCTTTCGTTGAATTTTTCATTTCCAAGATTTTAAGACTTTTTGTTCATTGTTACTGGAGAACTTTCATTTTTTTTTGCTCTCGTCACTGTGTAATTAAATAGAAAGACATTATACTTAATGATAGCCATGGAGATATTAACATAAGAGCAATAATTCGTGAAAATACCTAAGAACGCGTCAATTCCTCGTCTAGGTATAATTATCATTAGAAATTGCGAACGCGAAAATATGTCTAATTTGTAAAACAAACACTGGCATGTTTTTTATTGTTCACGCTAATGGCTTTTTTTTCATTCCTCGATACATATTACAGCGAACAATCTTTCATTTCTGCTGGCCTCTGCAGAAATTTTTTCAACTCGTTAAATTAATATCGAACGCAGCAAAAAAATAGCCTTACGCTCCCGATCGCTAACTCTTGCTTTCAGCATCTTTCAATTCGTGTACCCCATCGACAATATATTTTCTCTTACACGCGCTTTTTTTCAAAATTCTATAACCCCTACCACTTGATAACTTGTAATTGACCGTTTTGCAATATACTTTCACTACTTTTTTTTTGTCATTAATTACAAACCGTGGTTGACGTTGTAAATTACTGAGTATGCATATGAATATATATACACAATACAAAACCCATAATATACACATTACCAATGACGCAGATATGTGTGTAAAATAGTTGGGGTACAGGAAGTTGCTCGTCCTCGTTATTAATCTTTCATGAATAATAATTCATCCTTTGCGTTCAGGATCACAACGCTTACTTCCTTTTTTGCTTGTTCTTTGTTTGTTATAGATTTAATTAATCTTCCAATCTCTTTTATTTCTTCCGAAGTTTTCTCTTTTATTTCGTGGCCTTATTTTTTTCAACATCCATCGAATTTATTGAAATTATGAAAAGTAGATTTTTTAAAATGATTTCGACTTTCGTTGTTTTACTTTTCTTTGAATGACCACGATGCCTGTTTCTTTTTAGGGGTTGGTCCGTAAAACTAATAATTCCAGTACATGTTTTCTATTATAGTTCAGTGTTAGTCAGGTCTTTTTTAGCCAGCATTTGAACTATTGGATGGAAATACATTTTCATATCTCACTTTGTTATTTGTATGATTAAAGTAGAAAAATACCTTTTAAATCCAGATAAACAGAAATGTAGTTGATTTTATCATTGTTTCCATGCACTTTAGCGAACATACAAAAAGAATTTTTTTTTCCAAATAACGTACTATAACCTTTTTATACAAAATTGATAAAGTTCCTAAAAAATGAAAATATATCTGCCGCTCTATCAACATTAAATAATGACGAAACTCCATACCTTTTTCAGAGCTAGATAATATTATCATTTGCATGATTAAAAAAAAAAAAAAAAAAACATTTTTGCAAATTTTCCTTTTATTTCCATCCATCTGACATTACTACATTGTCTAATTCTCTTAATCCGCTGAGATTATGATCACAAGAATCGTGTATGAACATCGATTTTATTGAACAGCCATTTTCCACCGCGTGGAATTTCACGCCTTTACATCGGCGCCGGTGCAGGCTTCGAGCTTGCATTTATTAAACGTGTAACACTGTACACATACATATGCATAAATAATTTAAATCGAACATTTGGCTTCTCTCCGAATACATATACTTGTTTTTTTCTCCGATCTTGTGCACATTGAATAATTCTCGTGACTTTATTCATTAACTCTCAGCTGCATCCAAACGCATGAACACTCGTGGCTCGCTCATTTTTCGTTCGATCCCCTACCGCCCACGCCGCGTGCAATTTGTGTACTCCCCGAATGGAATATTTGATACATCGTGTATACTCAGTCATTTCTCACCATGAGGGAGAGGAAGCAAGCATTGGGAAAAGAGAATCGTAGGAGGTTGTGCTAATTTCGCGATATGTTGCTTACTCATGTTCAAATCACCGGATTATTAATAAACAATCGTTATAATAATGTAATACCTGTCAATTACAAACGTTTGAATGCTCTCAGATTTTTATTTAAATTTAATAAAATATTGATACTCGGTCCCTTTAATACATGCAAATATTTTGGTTTTTTAATTTACTGGACATCCCTCACGTTCAATTTTACATGGTTCTTTTTCTGTTTCCGTAAAACTTTTTTATCCTCGGAATGTCAACAATGGGGCTTCGTTTGACTTTACTTCTTCGTCAAGTTTCTTTATTCGACGTTCTTATTTTGCTGGTGACAAGCGTTCTTCACTCAACTATCTTTTGTATGTGTATATACATGAATATATATATACATAAGTTGATTTTGCCATCCTTGCCGGAAGTTTCCGTAAAGCTTTTCTTCTCCGCATCGCTTCTCGCCCTCCTTTCATCCTGTTCTTGTTTCTATTCTTATCTCGAACCACGTTCTGCTTCTTGCATGTCTTTCTGTGACCATTCCTCCTCGCTGCTTGGATACTGACGCTTAATTTTTTTTTTTGCTTGCCAACAAAAATTCGCATCTCGATCGATCGGCTCGTTTTTTTTTGCTCCGTAACATATCATTACTCAATAAATCTTTTTGTTTGTTCTGTTCTTTTCATTCACACACGGTTAAGGATAATCATGCGGTGCGATCAATGATCAATTTTACTCTCGTTTTGACCGGAGGTCGGGGGTATGAACAGGAGGATATTTAAATCGGTGCATGGGGGTGCCACTACGTCGCAGAGCACCCAGAATTCTTAGTGTAAACTAAAGTCTTCGCGGTCTCGACGAAGAGTTTTTTTTTAAATTCTACTTTTTGTCCTTTTCGCGAAGACTGTGGCGTGATGTGCCGTAGTGGTATTCTCTGCTTCGAAAACTCATCATAAACACACGCTTTTTCTTACTCACACGCATCGGAAGAATATCCAATGGAAATGCATCGTCACGTACACGCACTTCCGTAACAAGTGCCGTTGCCGAATCAAATTTATTCAAGGTTTTTCAAACTCGAAGATATCCATGCGTGGATTGTTTGTTTTTCTTTTTTCCATTTTGATACCCATATTTGTATCATCTCTGTGTATGTTTATTTTCTATAATATAACAGGCCTAAAAACCATATTTATATGCGAAAAAATATAATGGACATAAAAAAAAAAACGTAAAATTAGCACTATCAATATTGACAGATAATTCAAAATTCTAAAAATCTAATCTACGCAATAAAAAGCCGTTTTTCTGGAGATTTTTTTTTTTCACACGATTTAGTTTTAATTGAAAAGTTTTTCACACTTTTATTTATGCCTTTTGTAATTCATACAAGAAAATGACCAATCTTACTGTTCGTCGCTCATAAGATTGGCTGTGGGGCAGTTAAAGTCTTATTGTCTACCTCGATGTACTTAAATTATTGGAATCGATCATTTTTATATTCGTGTTTTATAAATAATATATTGAGAGTATTGGAATTGGAAATTTCATTTTCTTCGCATAAACATTCACTTTTCGCACATTCAGTCAAAATAACCCAAAATTCAGTCTGTTTTTATCGCTATAACGACGATGGTTTTTTTTTTTTCAATTCAATTCTCTCTCGTTATGATCTTAGACCGCAATTATGATATAATATAATTAACATTATTCTTTTTACATAGAGATGCAAGAAAATATGATTTTGTAAAAGTTTGGTGGTATTTATGTAAAGATGTATATGTGATTTTGTTCGTAATTATAGAAATAAAATATATATTACGTCTCTGTATATTCGTTTTGTTGTGTCTTTTCGTTTTCTAATGAACGATTTGAAGAGAATGTTATCGTAGAACGATCACATGTAGGAGTAAAAAATGATAAAGTTTTTTAATAGAAAATATAAAAAATAGGCTTCCACGGATTTTATTGCGTAAATATATACCGAACTATTCGGTCCAGCAAGCAAGCTCGTAGTTACACGTTTCTGGATGGACCATTGAAAGCATTTCGCTGTTGTGGTGACCGATCGATTATGGTAATTTTCTACGTTATGCCAATGTTGTCGGATGTGTATCTTGGCATACGTTCTTGTCGATTAATATCACCAGAGACGTGCTAGTTTCTCGTGATTGTCCAACGAACTGCCGGAAGCTCGCGGAATAAACCATTTCCGCTATCTTACTTCAAATCTTTCTCATAAAGATACAATATAAAATCCATAAAATTATGAATATAAAACATTTGCAAGTTCCGAGAATCATGACAATTCATTTCAATTATTCAATTCAATTGCATTGATTCCTAAGTCGTATGACGCTTGAACCCAAATCTACAAATAAATAAAATGGTATTGCATTCCATTTGTAATTAAAATCAGTGAAACTTCGTCAGCGTTAGCAATTTGGCTGAATGATGTAGCTTCTAATAATTCTAGCTTCGGGTGAGTGCAAATTAAATATGCCAAAATTGTTTTTGACCTCGTAATAAAGCATTAAAAGATAGAGCTTTATCAATATAGGACTATGTGAATCAATATCCAATTCCGAATTGAAAATAACTTGTGAAAGAATCAATCAAAAAGATAATTGTAAACATTATTTGACAACCATTTTTTACGTACTAAAAATTCGTGAGAAAAAAGCATTTTAACTCATCTGGGAAATTCGATTTAATTTCTAATGGGACTAATTGACATTGTTTCAAATCGTAAAATCAAGTTCTGATAGAATAGACATTTTTCAAAGATATTGTTGCGTTCGATATCGTTGGAACAACATTTATTTGTATTGAAGATTGTAGTTTCTCTCACTTTTCAAATAGTTTATCATTAAAATCAAAATATATGTATATGTATGGATTAGCTTTTTTTTATGCACATCACGAAACTGAATGAATCGTACACACATGTACAGGAAGAAGAACAGAGACATCTGGCACGCTTGAAAAAAAGATGGCTGTCAGGCGCGAAGAAGAAAAACAAGAAAAGAGAGAGAGAGAGAGAGAAATGTCTCATATGGACCTCGACACTCAACAGACTCTCACTGCGAGCTCTCCGTGCACGAGTACACGCTCTCTCAGTCGTAAATCCGTATAGCTTTCGATTAACACGTTCGCATTGTGACTCCCTCTCTCTCGCCCCTCTCTCTCTCTCTCTGCAGCCCCACACCTTGCTTTCATGCTTTCCTCTGTACCACACTTCTGTTATTATTCTATGTTTTGTTTTATATCCCTTTGCTCTTTTTTTCTCAATATCCTATTTTTATTTGTCTTTCTCTTCCCTCCCCACCCCTCTCGTTTTCTCTTTCTACTGTTTTTATTTTGTCTCTCGTTTCTCTCATACACACGTACGTATATTTTCTTTCAAACAAGACTCTCGAAACCAGTCTCTGATAAGAATTCACTTCAATTTATTCGTTTCCTAGAGGATAACGGCCTCGGCATCCCTCGTCTCCCTTCCCTTGTTCGAGAGCAAAACCAGCCACGCGACATTGCCCTCTTAAAGTATCTCGTGAGGAGGGCGACCGTGATAATACGGCAATAGCAAGCGTCCGACAGCTTCACCATAGCGAGAAATAGAAAATGCATATGGGTAATCATTTCCAAGCTAACGATATATACGTATTCCAATATTTTTTTGATCAGAGAAATACGGTTTTCTTAGTCTCATGCTGATATTTTCACAAGTTGTGCCTTTCAAGTCGAGTTTATATCATAAAAAATTATATGAAATCTTGCTTTAAATTTTTTAATTATTTTCTCCTTTTCGTTTTGTTAAAATGAAAATAAAATGAAGTTTTTAATTATATTTTTACGTGAATCGGAATATCTCTAACTTTATTTATATCTATTTTGATACAACACAATGAATAAAAAATAATGGTTCTGTTTCTCGTTAGTACTTTTTGTAATGAATTCTGCAAGAATCTTTTGCGATTAGGTGAATAATAAAAATGTAGACGGATTGGTCTATAGAACAGAAAGAACATTAGGCATAGCCGGGTACGTTTTCTAAATGATTACAGTGTGCATTCGAAAGCTACGAAAAAAGGAAAAGAAGGGGATAAAAGAAAAAATGGAGCGGATAGAAAAGCGAAAAAAGAAAAAGGCAGAACGGAAGGGTAAAGAAATAGAAAGAAAAGGGAATAGCAAGGAGGAAACAAACTGAGACAGAAAGGAAGACAAATCAGCTATAATCAGTCATTCAGTCAATCCCAGTTGTTGGGCGTGCATAGGAAGTACGTCATGCTTCTCTTGAACGTACTACACGAGCACAATCTTGAAACGTAAATATATGTAGGCAAATTTGTAGACATGAATCTAAACGCTTCGACAAATTCACTACATCATTCCGCCTCTAGAGCTAGTACACAAGTAAACAATTTTGATACTATATGAAGTACGTTCTTTTCCACTTTATTAGCATCTTATGACATTATAGGCACCAAAAATGTTGCACTTTTTCCCGCATCTTCAATCTATCCCGTTTTTCTCATTCTTCAATTATTTGAATAAAAATTTGGCCACGATATATTTTCGACTAACGATTAAACATATTTCAAAGAACGAAATTATGTTATTTTTAGACTCTTCGGACAATGCCAATCAATTTTTCAATGAAAAACTCATCATCATGTGAATTTTGTTGAAAAGTCTATCATTCAAATAATGACGAATAATTAGATTGACTGTAGAACAATATTTTATTTTTGCTTTATATTTATCTCAAATCTTTTTTCTTCCAATGTTTTTCAAACTTGATTGTTAATTATGGTTATAAGGAGTAAAGTGAGATCCAGTATTGAAACGAACTGTACCCTTTCATTACTGTCAACGGTTAAGCGATATATGATGATTTTTCGTAATCGTCAGAAAAAGGCATTTAGGTTATCCACATAATCGCGTGACTCTTGAAATGTTTGTAGCTCGCGGTTGCGATTGTCAGTGTACTTATGTTGAAAAGTTGGTGAATGAAGTGATGCACTGACGGTGCCCCTTGTCGGTCAGGACCGAATGAATAAGAGACTCTGGGCGCGTGCGTTGAAGTTAAGTGCAGGAAGACATAGAGAAAGAGAAAAGGTATAGAATGAAGGATTAAATCAATCTCGCGCTTTGAAGGCCTCGAAAAGTCTTGTGAGTCGTGAAACGACTATACATTTGAGATGCGGTTACCAATATACATAAATATATAAGTGAAAAAAGTTGCGTGTCCTTCGTGATTATGCCCCATGCTAACGAGCATGTACGAACGCTCGATTAATTAGCTATAAAAAGAGAGGCGCCAAAACAAAAAGGAAGAGAGAGAATTCCCAGTCCATTGAATTCCATTTCGCTTTCAATGCGCTTGTGATAACGGGAAACTCAAGAGCGTCTCTTTTGACTTTCGATACTGCTGGTCAAAACTCACCTTTCATTCTTTATTCCTTTTTCTTATATCTCGAACCTGAAAAGTACACGTGTTAAATCCATTTATTTATATCACCCTTCGTACACAATATCGTCTCACAAGAGCCGTGTAATTTGACCATGAGATCCGAGCTAAATACTCATTAGCTCATTAACGAAGCGGTCATATATAAACCGAAGCGCGAGAGATCCAAACTCTTGATATTTTACGAGATTTCTTCTTCCTTCAAAAAATTATTTATCTACTTTTTCGTACCTACTGATTGGCAAGATTTATACATTCGGTATATTAGTTACTTTTATCTTTTGCTTTACTTTTAATTAATACATACGTGCGTCAGGACTAATCTACTAGTTGCATTTTCTTTATAAACAAATTTATTTGATTGTTGAGCTTATATTTTTTAATAGTTTAATTTTTATCTGTTTCAATCATTGTCGTATATGCGAATTTGCATTTACGGTGTTCATGCACAATTGCGGTAATTTTTTATTGACGTAAATATTATAATATTCTTTTTATTAATACTCCATACTATCTCCAATGTGGTATAATGAAATCTCCTGAAAAGCTATAGAGCATAACTTGCGAAATATTCGTTATCAAAAACGTTTTTCAGAGGTAGAATAATTTCTAAAGTCCATGGTGTGTATTTCTCTTTGTGATTCACGAGCTTTCGTATCGGCGAGTTTCTTCGCACTTCGTGCAGTCGAACACGAATAACAACACGCTTCGTTCTACATAGTAATCGCTCTCGAATTCAATGCATCGATAGAGATTAAATGGGACATTCTCACACGCAGGGAGCTAGGGACAAAGAAAATCAAATATTAAAACTGTCATTATGTGTCAAACGTACATACAAAGTGTTTTGTCTATCTGAATCCTATGAATACCATAATGAACTCTATGAAAACATCCGTAAAAAAAAAAAAAAAAATCAAACATTTTCAGTATTTTGATAAACAATATTAAGTCTAGTGAATTTTTGTTTTATAGTTTGTTTCCATATAAGGAAACATTTTTATTCTTTACACTGCACATTATTACTGTAGCGTATAAAAAAAAATATATATATATATTCCAAAAAAATATAATGATAATTGAAATATCCTTACACCATGAAAACCGATACTGCTGTCGCAATTGACTAGAATTTTAAAAATTGTTTCCAATAAGTCTCACAATCATAATGTCGTAACTCGCGTTATTTTATGATTTATTGCATCGTGTAACTTACGCCCTTTAGTTTCTCAGTACCTAGTAGATATTCACGAATATAGCTATACATGGGATTGCTGTTGCAGTTGATTTTAGTCGAAGTGGTAATAGAGTGTAAGGGAACGGACATTGCGCGCGGTCAGAAGTAACTCGTTGCGATTAATCGGATTTGTTTCTCTCTCCTTTCCTATTTCTCTCTTTCTTTGCCACCCGATGATCGAGCGAATGCATTCAGCTTGAGATACAAATGACCTTATCGGGCAGGGTTCTCTTAACCAGCGACTTTCCTCTCGAATACGAGAGACATTTGCCATGCGACTAATAGTATTTATACACATATATCGTTACATGTATCGCGCTGTGTAATGATGAGAGGCACGCGCGTTTTCCTTGCAACGAATCCTCGCGATTATTCTCCAATTATATCACCGTATTCATAATAATTACCCAACACACGTATCTCTCTCTCTCTCCCTCTCTCTCTCACGTTTATACAAAAGTTAATAAATAGATATGTAATATGTATATAAATTTATTTATATTTATGTTTTTTCTTGATTCGCGACAACATATTATACTTTCTGAATACTATATATACTGCAATAAAAATATAACCATCCCTTCTTTCATGTAGTGTCCATTTATAGAAATTATAATCCGAAGATTGTATATGTACGTGTATGAAGACATTAATGTGAATTTACGTCTGATATTTCTGCACAATTTTATCGCTAGATTTTCCCAGGCTGAATGCAGTTTCCACTCAGCGTTGAACTATGCAATGGTACATTGGGAAATTGTAGGCCAGAGAAAAACTCTGAGTAAATACTCAAAGGTTTCTCCAGATCATCAGAAATTATTATAAATAAAATTTCTACTACATTTTATGTATATACCAATTGGTATATCCGTGTGGTGGAATATTCGACGTAATAGATTTCGATAAAATTGAAGATTTTTCTTCTCCTCACGCTGATAATTCAACAACACCAAAAAAAAAAAGATTCTATCGGTTCACCATCAGTTAAGCGTTGGTTTTTGTGTCGTTATTTAGAAAACATTTTTCACAATTCCTTATTAAGTTATTTGAAGTGAAACCGCTGTATGAAGTTGCCAAGGGGACAAATAGATTGGGCAATAGTATTTATAGATGCTAAATTTTCTTTGAAATTGTTGATTCTTTTGACATTAACTGTACGTACCCTGATGTAAAGAGCTCCATATATGAATGTGATATGCGTACACTGGATGATCGTAGATCACATGATTACCGGTTGGCTCAATCGTTAGGCTAATGCGGTGATAACTCGGTGCACCCTCTCGCCTTCTCGCTATAACAGACTTCTCTTTCCCACTCTCACTCTATTCTGACCTCCCTTCCAATTACGCGCTTCCCTACGTCATAATTGCAACCCCCGAGTGTCTATATGTGGATACTGATATATCCTCTCTGGTATAGCTCTCTGTATACATCTATACACATGTATACACAACTCCTGTCTTAGTTTCGCGAGCTCCGGCGCAAATGATGCTCTTACGCTTCGAGAATTGCCCCGTTCTCGCCCCCTTTGATCCTCCTTGATGATTATTAGCCTCGATCGTTTCCCCTTACCAGGATCTTCCAACAGACGTAACGATCGAGTTGCACCGTAATTGAAGAACATAATGTTTCGTATATGAAAATTACTGATACGATTTTTTTTTTCACTGAAAAGTTTTTGCTGTCTACTTCGCTTTTAAATAACACTGTGTGGTGGTTGGAGAAGTGTTGGACCGTCGTATGCAAACGTGTAACTTTATGCGTTTTTGGTAGATTAGCCAAGACCCATTCTGTATGGAAAATTGACGATGATTTTGCTGTTTCCAAGGATTTCGTGTCTTTCAAAAATAAGATGAATGCAGCCATGTTATTATATTTGATATGGAATTGAGCTGAAATACGAAAATTGCGGATTCTTCAGAGAGTCGATAATCAGTCGATCAGTCGATGTACAGAGATTATAATTAACGTTGTGTACTATTATCTTTAAGTGTGTCACTTGCTCGGTTGAATGAACGATACAATCTTTTTCCCCTACTGTTTCACAACTAAGCCTAAATAGTGATCAACAATTTATAAATAGCAATATTGGCAATTACTGGACGATTTTTTGACGGCGTTTTATCGATATGATTCGATCGCCTTTCCGATGAATCGATATCTCGTTGATATATCATCAATATATTGAACCGGCGACACATCAAAGTTTCTATCATATCTTCGTTTCTGGAGACAACTTTATTATCGAACATGTCGACACATTGAAACAAATAAGAATGAAATCGTGACGTTCGGATATCTAACTGCGATAAAAAAGATATGACCGTATAGATGATTGCTCGTGGATTAAGGTTTACGCGGATGAACGTATCGTATTTGCTATAAATGTAAAGGACATTTCCTCGAGCCAACTAATGCGCCATACGATCGGACGATAATGAAAAATATATAAAAATTTCTAACGCAATCTCAAACTCCACGTTGGCGCCATCGAGGAGACTTTGACACTCTCGAAACGAATTCACGTTCCAACGGTTTTCCTCATTCTCTCTTTTTCTCTCTGAACTCTCTGTTAAAACGAACGTGAATTAGTTTCCACAATTTTTTTTTTTTGGATGCAGGCCAATAAACACTCCCTTGCTATCCGCCTCCAACGCTTCCCTCCCTCTTTCTCTCTCGCGTCGTCGGTTACATCCTAATTACTGGATCTCACACTCTTGTTCATCCTCGTGTGTGCGTGTACTTTACGAGCTCGTATACACCGAGCTTTAATTAACGCGCTTCGTGTTGAACCATTTGCGCGAAAGTTGCATTCCTTTGTTTACTTATGGACAAAATAAAAATCGCTGCATTCACGAGGATATTTTCTCCGATATTATAATTGGCTTTATATCTTTTGTTTTTGCATTGGTGGACTTTTGTAGGATTTTTCACTCGGTCTTATTAGTTGAGATAAAAAGAGTAAATCGTTAACCTTCCATGCACACTTCATCTCTTGAATTTTTCTCTAGTTAAGATTCATTGCTGAAAGGTTTAAAAATGCGTGAAAATGCGATCACTTTTAATTACGTTACCAACGATGCGTTGATATCATACACGATCATCAGATATCTCAACTTTTTCGATCGTTCTTTGGTTGATAACGGAAAAATGCGAGTGGCTCGCTTGTAAAACTCATGCGATATTTACATTCTCACGAAACTTACGAGTAAAGCATACGTTTGTAGATTTTTTCGATTTATGATTTTTATCTTGCGCGTGAAACACGATGCTTCGTTATTTTTATATTGTGTTTAACTACTTATTTTGATAGAAGATGGATAGAATCTGAATGTGTTAAAATATTATTAGTTTTAAAATAAAACATAAACAATATTTATGATTAATACTTATTTAAAAATTAACATCTTTTGTGTTAGAGCGCCATTTTGTACGTCACTTTTTTTACGTGTCATACGTCTGACTGTATAAAAATATGTTGATAGAGCTCTTGCTTCGAAAATCTATAATGAGCTTCGTTCAATATGTACGATCCTGTCACAGTGAATCCCACGCTGGGCTGCGTCCGTTTTTCTCCCTTTCGTTTTTTAAAATTTGTTCGTATTGCTTAATTTTGTTTTTGTTTTTGTTTTTTTTCTTCATTTTGCTTTCGAAGTTTATCTTTTGTGTCCATCTGTATCCACATGATTATCCTTCTACTATTTCACGCACGGCTGTTCGACAACTCGAACCGCCCACGATACGCTGATTGAAGAAAAATCAAACGGGAATCTCTGTGTGTGCAGCTTTTTATATATTCACGCTTTAAAACGCGCGCGCGCTTCGCTGACTCTCGCTTTCGACTTTCGATTGTTTTTTTTTCTTTTTTTCACCTCATATACTCATATTGCTCTTTCAACTACGCGGCCAATCTATGTATTTGTATTCGTATTTTACAAACTACACACGCAAACGATTTGATGAAATTGCGCTGTCCGAATACTTAACAAACACGTCAAACGATCCCTAAACGCTTCCGACACTATATTTATTTGTGCGAAACGAAATGGTTAGATTTTTTTTTCAATAGCTTGAACAAATGTACAAAATTCGTACTGACACTTCATTTTTGAGTTACACATGAACAGATATAACTTTGTTTTAACACTAATTGAGATAATACAAACATGTCAGCTCCAATATGTTTGTCATATATTTTGACCAGATATAATGACACATTATTTTGAAACTACATCAGTTTAATGAGGTGTACTTTAATGAATTGAAATATATTTTTGACAACGCTTCGATCAAGATAACAAATCAATTTTTGTAAAAGAGTTTGTGTTAGGGTTTGAAGTTACGGTTAAAACATCATCAACGTACAGAAATTTCAACGTTGAGAAAGTTTTTGACGGATTATAGAAGAATAAGGGAAAAAAAGTAGTTTTAAGTCCTAATTATATTCAACGTAATTTTTATTCTTATTGTGTATTTTCCAGGAGTTTTCACAGATTCTAGAATCGTTTCAATATATAAGTTAGTAGCGACAAGACTATGAGAGTGAATGTTGGAAATTTTGTAATTCACGCATTCTCGTCACGTACTGGCTTTACAAATAAGACAACTCTCTCAATCTCTCGGTTTCTTTCGCATGCTCTTCTTATCTTTTTATTTCATCCCTTTCTATTTGCCCTTTTGGCAAGATTTTTCGTAGGACTTTAGGACTATGTTTGTTTTTCCGGCGGTGGAATAAAGAAAAGAAAACCTAATCCGCAATACTTTTTCCTTTCGGACTCTCGCGTTCTTTCTATTTTTTTTTCTTCCCATTACGTACTGAGAATAAAATATGAGGCGAATGTAGTAGTTGCTCAATTTTCTAAGAAAATAAGCACTCGGATGGAGAATCTGGCAAGTCAGGATGAAGGAAATAACAAATAAATAAATTGAAAAAATTCATCACGTTCTGTATTACCGCCCGGATCTATTGACCGACGACAAATAACGTAAGGAGTAACTGTTTCAATATTTATTGACATAGCAACGTAAGTTTTGCCTTTTTCTTTTTTTCAATCATCAAACATATTGGGACCTGGATATTCGTCTGTAGAAGAAGAGAGACCTTTCATGTCTCAAAGTCTCAAGCACACACGCGAAAACGTGATTGACGTTTATTCTACAAGAGGTTCTCGACTCGAGATCCCGAGATGATATATTTATATACGTTTTTATTTATTTATATACACAAGTATATGGATGTATGTATCTGAACACAGCATCACAGACGAGTTTACCGATAAACGAGGAAAAAACTTTTCTTTTTACTTCGGAATCTTCGTCTTGGGAAAACCTTTCGCGTGAAAAAAAAACAAAAGTATACGTTGCACTTTCGTGTTTTACTTCGGAACGCTGATAATCACTTGTTGCCTCTTACTTTCTATTTTTTTTTGTTTTCGTTTTTCAATCCATTTTTAACGACACAGTAAACTCACCGCAGTCAATAGATTCCCCAGAAAAAAAATTTCTGTCGAAAAATCGTTAGACTGAGTATAAAATTAATGTTCGAACCGCGAAAGAATGTTTTTTTATTTCTAAAGGATGACATTTCCGCGGTTCTGACAATAATGAGCTAGTTTTTGCGAATTTAATTCGCCTCATGGAGGTTCTCCGGTGCGAAGACTCATGAGTTTTCTGGTTCCTTTTTTCTACTTTTCATATACCTGTATCTTTTCGATATACAGACGTACATAAATTTTACTTATATATACAACAGAGAGGACGTGGTATGTCTGGTCGATCATGTATAACAATCAAGTCGGATTCTATTATCTAGGAGGCGGAATGACAGGTTTTCTTGATATTGTTTTAATAGGACGATCTCGCACCCCTTCTGCTTGACTGCTATACGTATATATGCCTCCTCTTTTGATGGAACAAGCATTTTCGCGCACTCCTGTCCTTTCCTCTTATATATGCGTATGCACGTACCCGAATGGTATTTGTCTCTTTCTTCTTGTCGTCATCTTCATATTCGTCTTTTATCACGAGATCCCCTTCCTTTTACTACACGTGACAAAGTCCCTCGGTATAAATTCTTGACGACGCGCTCCTAGCGGACTTGAATTTATGAAAGAAACTTGCTTCTCCCCATTCCTTCAATCACTTTCTTCCTATAGTTTCCTATGCATGTGCAGAAACTAATTGATTGCAGAACAACCGGAAATACAAAGCTTTGGATTAGAATAATCGTTGATTCAACACCAAGTTACAATGATTATATAGTAATATATTCAATTTTTCTTGAATATGCACTTTCTTGGGTAAGTTACATTGGAAAACATGAAAATCCAGAAAAAGTCTTCGAAGTAGTCTCGATTTATCTTAATTATTTCAATACAAACTAATTGGTTATCATAATTATTGTTTATTTTTTTCCCCTAGCTCTGTATTACTTGCAAGAAGGTGTAGGCTAAAAATAGAAGATTTCATTACTTGAGAAGAAACCACGAATATCGTTGCAACCATCTGTCGTGCAATCGCCGAGAGAAAATTAGGTATTTCTTGGGGGTATGCCACAAAAATTTATAATATTCTCGTGTCCATGTGATCATCAGTAGAAATTGAAGCAAACACGTCACGCGTAATATGCTTCGTCTTGCTCACTCCACAATTTCGCGATTGTATGAAGAGGGGCGTGGGAGAACGATCGACGTAAATATCGGTGAGCACGCGATAAATCTCAATTATCGATCTTTTTTTACTACACACACGCACACATTGCTACAACCTTCGAGATGATACATGTGCATAAATTACCATATTTACATTGTAGTAGATATATACGAATTTACTCATAAATGCACCATAGGTCGAGGAGTCTCGGAGAATTTAAGATGAAACACAAACAACACAATCAACTCGGCGATCAGAGTGTAAAAAGTATCTTTTTTTTTTTTTTTTTGACTTTACAGTGTTACAAAACCTCTGTAACTTTGCCGTTGGCATATATTAAAAAGTCAAAGATATTCTATTGAAATATTCTGGATCCTATGGTTGTTGTCACCGCCAGTCAATTTTACATCGAAGGCTAAAGCTATTAAGTATATACTTTTTTTTTTTTAATTACAATTAAGCACAAATAATTTAGCCATGTGTAAAGATCTAGAGTAAACTTTCTTTCGTTAATTGTAAATTTACTCCTTGCCCCTCTGTCATAACTCTGTCGTATTTTATACTGTCAGAGAACTAGTATCATACATGCGTAGGGACTCTCGTTCGTACTAGCAGTATATCAGAGTACCGTGTGTACGCATTACCACTAAATGTACCGTAGGAAAACAGCTATAGAAGCAAAAGCTAAACGGACAGCTTAGGCCCAGTTGGTTCTCACTGAACCTCAGTATGTAGTCAACGCTCGCTGCACACTTTCTTCGTTGACCCAGTGCATCATGTGGTATCAACGCGGCGCATGCTTCTATATTTATTGGCACGTATTTATTATAGATTCGTAAATTTGTCAACTAGTCTTATTATTTATTGATTTTTTTTTTAATTATTTTCAATTATTTTATATATTAATTGAATATTTTTTTAAAAACGTTCCAAATCGAAGAACAAATTGTTTGCTGATTATTCCAGTGGTCCTCCTTTTTGATTCTATAACCATGAGTTGAGTAGTCCTTTTTTGAAACGATTAAAATAATGTTAATTTGTAAATATTATATTTTCAATAGAGGAGAAGGCGAAAAATCTTTTTAGTTTACAATAATTGATCCACCCCGCCTTAAATCCATTAACACGAGACATATAACCACTGGAACTGTATCGTACACTTACCTTCACTGCGTTTGTAATGCATGACGCACGCGTACGTGGCGTGAAAGATGAAAAATGAGAGCAAGTGAGATGGATTAAGAGAAAGAAAGAGGCAGACAAACAGAGAAAGTTATATATATCGACTGGTAATGTTCTTACATTTTGCTGTTTTTCTACTCGGTAAGTACACATATATATTAGCAATAATTCATGTGTATTGCTTGCGGTGACGAGAACGCCAAACACGTTCGCAGGGTTTCATGGCGCTGTTAAGAATTATGTCCATGTACACATACACACGAGAATTGTGAAAATATGCGCAGCTAAAATGAATTGTGTATGTACGTGAAAGATTGTTAAACTGAACATTGCACTAAAAAAGTACAAAGTCAGCAACGTGTACACATTTTTTAAAATACCGATCTACATATTTTTAATACACGTATAAACATACGATATGTGTGCGTATTTATAACGTTGCTGCATAAGCTGTTTCATTGTAGGCCGGACACGCGTGGGTTAATGACACGTAACTATCTCTCTGTACAAAATTATTAAAGCTTCTGGATCGTTGTTGCCGATGGGTGTCGAGCGGTGAAAGGTTTGACGTAGTGATAAATACCATATTGTATCGTAGTTTCACACAGATACACACACACACTCATGCATATATTTAATACACAGTATAACAAATTACATATATTTGTTTAGATTCAAACATTTCCCATACGTTCATTAATAAACAGCAGATTAGCAGATCGTATAAGAGGGTTACTACACTTGGAATAAATATAATAAGCAATTAGTTCATCATGCATGTGGCTGATCACCGTGTTTATTTGTATATACACTCGCCAGTGACGCGGTGATACATACACATGTACGACAAATCGCAATTTCTCAGTGTGTGGGCTGCTCTTACGATCGTCATGAATGACACTCGGTACGTCTCGTTGAAGTCAAAATACAACTGGGCGTTATCAAATATTATTATTAATAATAATAATCGTCATAAACGTATAAACGATATAACGAACAAACCCAAACTCAAGTAAATATATGACGCTTGAAACAAAAGTCATTTTATGATAATGTTTCGAGCTCGAAATTGGATTTTTATCTAAAGGAATAACAATTTGTATTGGGTTCAACACGCTCAATATTATAATTAAAGATACAATCGTACGTTGGGTCATTGATTAGTGCTTATATATTGTATGATATATCAATATTTTATTTTTTTCATATTCTTTAAAAGATTTGTTCACCTTTCTCGTACCGGAAGCTTCGATCATAAGAGTTTTTTTTCACACTACATAAATTTGGGCTTTTTGTCACTATGTATTTGAACGTAAGCCGGCCAAAACGTGGTATATCCAGAAGTCTCGTGCCATGGATGAAAAAAAATCCATTAAGAGAACTGGGGAGATAAGAATTAATGAAAATCTGTTGGAAGTTTTTGTGCAAGATCTCGGGATTTCTATGCGTACTGGAGTTAATTGGAGCTGGCACACGCAGGTTATCCTTTTTGAGTGGGCTTTAACGGTTTACTGAAAGTGTTTGTGTATAAATACATGCATGCATGGATGTGCGTATGAAAACGTAAAACGGTTTTCATCATAGCATAAGGAGCAACTGGGTATAAATATATGAAAAAAATACATGTCATATATACGTGCATGACCGTACGTGGGAGTTAAGCTTCGTGAACATAACTGAACGTTTCGTTTATGATGTCGACCATTTGAACAGCAAGTACTCTTTTCACTCAGCCAGTGAAACGTTCGAATGAGCGGCTGAAATAACAGAAAACTTTAAAAAATAAAAAAATAAACGATGCCTTGAACTTGTCCGGAATTAACTCACAACACTCTGCCTTCAGGAATGAAATTGATAACAATATTGACATAAAAATATCTATCGGTTCTTGGGTAATTTCGTGAACCGGTGGAATTTTCATGGTTGTTTTTCATTCATGAATTTTTTCCTCTTGACACTGGGAGAATCGACGAGTGAGCTGTTATACTTTTTTTTTTCAATTATCAAGACTCAACATTCATAAATCACATACATACGTTCAATGAATCTATTTTTTTCGGAACACAAGATTCCCGTTAGATAAGGATATGTTGTGGCTATGAATTACAACAATATAGCATAAAGTTAAAAATAACCAAGTTGTACAATTAGTGCACAGGTAAGTTATAGTTACGTACTGTGGGACGTCAGATATTAATAATTACATTACGTTAAGTGTGAGATGTAAAGTGTTGCAAAGTGTGTTTTATTTTGCGACCCTTGAGTTCACGCGGATCCAACCTTGATAAATCATTCTGACAATCTTATTCGTGGAACTTTTACGGTACCATGCCATTTTCTCTCCATCTCACGGAAAAAAAAGTGGAATTCCCACAACTATATATTTGTAATGTTCCCAAATTGTTCATTTCTTTCTCTCGGAGGATACATTGGTATAACACGCGATCCGAATGTTTTTGAATATAACAAATATATCATTCTAATAACCTGCAATCTCGAGAAGATGAAAGTTTTTCTCACATTATTTTCAATGTGGCCTTTTTTTATTTTCTACGGGGTCATTATTTTGTGTTCAGCTAGGAAACAAAATCATGAAATGAAGAAAGTTATTTAGTCTCGAAAATATTTTCCTTGTTATTTAATCTGCCTTGAACATCAATTTAAAATATTTCCGGTGTTCCGACAGGTTACCTTCATTTTTTTTTCGTTAGAAAAATCTGTACATTTATTTTTTGATATTTTTTTTCTACTTCTGGGATGATTTATAGTATTATGACGTTTAACGAGGGGTTACGGAATCCTTTAATTGATTGTTAATGTCAGAAGGAACTGCTTCTTTTCCCATAATTTTCTAAATTTTTTCTGCTTCACTACCTGCGTGTCCTCCCTCTTATTAAATACTTTTCACAATTTATTCTCTCACGATTTTTTACACTCTCATCTTCTTTTTAATATGGTCGTATGTATATATAGATATACAAAATATGAGCTGGATTTACAATTTTTCCTTGAAGTTTTTTCTCCCCCTGGAGAAACTCGTCATCCCCTCGTGGGTATGCGGTTGTGTGTCTACATCGAGTCTTCCGTTTTAATTCCCGCGGTGTATACTAATTAGTAAGTAGTGCCGACATAAGAAATCATCGCGTCAAAGTTTGTTGTGAGTTACGTGAAGTGTCGTGCATGCTCATCCAAACTGCCTCGTTTGAGTGAAAGTGTTGGGAACAATCTCAGGATTATCAGTTTCTATCTATCTATCTATCTCTCTCTCTCTCTCTCTCTCTCTTTCTCCGTCTTTCTATCTGTATGCATCTCGTGTTTTTCAACAGCACGAAATTAATTAGCAATATTGAAACACACTTTGTTGAAACAAATCTAATGAAAATAAAAAAACAAATAGGAATAGATAAATAAAAGGTGACAATGCGTGCGTTCTCATTTTCATTGGGTACCGAACTGCTTCCTCTGGTATCCCGCTTTGTCCCCGACTCCCCAATATGTATAATTGAAAGTTTGAGATTCATCGATATATATCTGCTAGTATATATTTATATACTAAAGAAAAAATGCATCGAAAAACGACTGAGCCAAAGAGGTAGGTGTTGGCAGGTCCTCTGCCTATTTCAAATGTCAAGTGCACACCCGCACAGAAAATGCTCAGCCTGCTAAAATATTGCTGATTCTCGTTTTGGCGCATTATTCTCTCTTTCTACATGCAATACTTCTTTGCCAATAGATTCTCAAGTTCTTGGCTGTAACTCGAGTTCTACCATTGCTTCAATAAAATTCTCAAGTTCTTTTCAACTTGAAGAGGAAGGGGGTTCTACTCATCATTCGACCACCGAATATCGACCATGAAATGAACCATTATCCAGTGTGATATAAGCAACGGTGGGAATCTCGCTGAAATATTATACATACATTTACATCGTACGTATAAAGGATGATTAATGAAATTCGTTGACGTATGTAATTACACAGAGAACTCGTATTCATATACAGTTTCAAACATCATTAAATCGCCATGTCGATGAAAATTGTGTATTCGAATCGCGTTGATATATTTCGTAGTAATGTATTTGGTCGCGTTCGTAAAGATTATATATTTGAGCAATATATGTGAATATTTATTTATAAAATATTTATAATTACTAGATATTTATTATACTTTGATGTTGCGCCTCCTAAGCACTGAGAGAAGGCGATAAGCTAATGGTACCACCGCATATATATATTTTGCATCATATATTTAATTTGCATTCTTCATTCCAAACTCTCTATGGCGAGTTTATCTTGATGTCATATGAGAACTTCTCCATCTCTTCGCTGACGCTCTTCCTATTTGTGTTTTATTTACGACGTCTCGCCTTTTATCTTGCCTCCTTTTGACACCGCTATTGTACTTTATCGCCCGAGACTCGGTATGGATGTGTCTGTGTGTTTTTGCAAATGCATCGCCCCTTTCGTGCTATCGAATTTAAGAGCTTCTCCGCTCTCTACTTCTTACGAACTTGACACCGGATATAAAAATATAGAAATATACCGTATGTGCCCTCAGCTCAGCCCGAGTTTCATTATAAAGGAAATATTCAAGGATGCCATGGCAAAATAAAGAAAAATTGTAGGAAAAATGTTGGTAGTCTCGATTTAACTATCAGGATAATCATGCCTTTCTTTATTTTTGTACTTTTTTAAAAAAATTCTCGATTCGTTGCCACTTACAAGAATTGCTTAAAAAAAACTCACTCAACCGCCGATCGTCAGGTAAAAAAATAACCTGGACCATTATTTTTACAATATCAATTCGCGATCTTCACTCTCTTTCCCCCTCTTTCTCTTCCTCTCCTAAGTATTCCGTCGAAATACTTGGCGTCAAGACGCTGCTGCGTCTTCAAAAGTATCCGTGTGTCTGACGATTCATGCGAAGTTCTTCATTCTTCATTTATTTCGCGTTTATTATCGAGTGTTAAATTCATTGCTTTATCCACTCTAGCAAAATATTTTACTAATCGTTTACATACGCACACGTATAAAAACTTGCTCGTGTGTTTATGTTTATTTATACACACATAGTATAATATATACCGAGGTTTCTCGTGACAATAAAAATATTTTTCGGTCGAATTCAGGGCATAAAAGAGGTTACGTAGGTGTGGCAGCAACGATCCTGCATTGCTTCACCATTTCAAGCCAGATACACTTCGTAGAAACTTAGCAAACTAAGAGAATGAACGAGAAGTGCCAAGATCGAGGCAAGGGAAATTCCGTGGGCTGAAGTCTATTTTTTCTCCCGTGGACGCTCGTCCACAAGGTGATGGAACACACAAGAAGAGAAAACGAGAAAGAAATATCTTAATGTGTGTGTACACACATATATAAAATAGCAAGGGAAAGGATCTCGGGATCGACGTCGCCTCTCATTATCATCGAATGTCGAGAACGTCGCCCTGAAAACTCTCGACGGAGAGATTGACAATTGGTCCGAAGCTGAACAAGATAAAATAACGCACAGCCTCTCCCTTCCCATTTTTATTCCGCAATCACTCACGCGATCCTTTTGCTCTCGATCGAATTACCAGATTATTATGCAATTTTTGCACAATTTACTCTGTACCACTCATTGTAATTTTCGTCAATGTTTATTTATTCATTTAGTTGTTGTTTTTATACGTGTTTCAGAAGATGCTGAAATACAGATCGAAGTCTACGCAACGGGTCGTTGGGGAAATCGCTATCCATCTATGGTGAGTCCTTTATATCAATTGATCAACTGATTGCCTCCTTTTTTTCCAAATATGATGATTTTAAAGCAAGTTTCGAGTACCGTATGAATATAGGAAGGGAAATATCTGCAAAAATTTTTACAAAACATATTCTTTTTAATTTAATGAAAATTTTATAATCTTTATTTGCATTTCTTGTTACTTTCGTCATTCCAACCATTGTACGGAAGTAAAAAATTTAGAAGAATATTCAGTGTCTCGACAGAACAATGAAAATGACGAGAACTATGATTATTTTTTGTTGTTGTTATTTTTTTTACCCGATACAACAGTATTAAGGGTATGATTTTTCATATATAAAAGCACGCTAAAAATTGCACAAGCTATCATAGGAAGTTCTTGAACAATGTCCGTGCTACTGAAAAGCGTTCAGCGATTCAACCAGCTCTCCCCCTCGTGCAGCCCTTTTCTACTCAAGCGCCTCTATTTTCCGTCCACACTCTCGTCGTCAGGATTTTTCATTTCTTCCCTTTCACACTTTTTTCTCTCTTGGCTCTTTCTGTTCTCGTGCTCTGTCTCACGGTTTGGTAGGACGTCGCGTCACGTCGCCATATAAATGCACGCACGAGAGACGCGTGCTGCTCGACAATTCTTCAACGCATAGTCTACCCGAGAGACCTCTCGATCTTCTTACACATTCTCTATTTTTCTCTGTCTTCACCCCCACTTGCCTTCATGTACTCCCATTTTTTTCTTTTTTCGATCGTTGCTCTCTCTTTCTCTCTCGCGTTCTCTCTCGCCCCCTTTGCTTTCTCTTCATTCTTCACCTTCTTCTCTATACATCCACAATTTTTGTGGGAAGTGATGCGCGAAGGGGGACCACGAGAGAGGGCGTTTGGGTAGAGGATATTCTACAGTGTGCCTGCCTCGTTCCACAGTACAAAGTCCTTTTGATCTCGAGACAAAAGCTTCTCGCTCTCTCGCCTTCCCTCGAGCGTCTCGCGCGTACTTCTCCTCCACGTCGTCGTCGTTGTCGTCGTACTTCTCGTCGTTGTTCCCGTAGTTGGGTCCAACTACCTCGACCAAGAGTACGAACCTTCGCCTGTGGGAATACAGAACACTACTTGTAAATCAAGTATGAGGAAGAGGAGAGAGAGAGAGAGGCAAATAGAACGCAGGAAGGTGTATAAGTAGAGCTTCCTCTCTCGGTCCTTCTCACTCTGTATTTTCCGATGAGAATCATGCCGTTGCCTAGCGACCTTGCTTGACCTGAAGCACCATCATTAAGCCACGTCATTTTTTATCCTTCTTCTATTCGTTCTTCCTCAAGGTTATCAAAATAATCACTGAATCAGATTCAATTGAATGGACGTAAAATGCCAAAAAAACATTGGTCTTTTAGGGAACTTCCCATGACGATGTCTTTTTTGTTTTATGAAAAAAAGAAACTCAAATTCTGTAATTGCCTCCGCCTCTAATTGCTTTATGATCACTTAATATCAGGTAATATTTTTCTATTAGTGTAATGTTTTTTTCATCAAAACAAAAGAACACAATTAATTTTTCATCGCGAACTTCATGTTACAACGATACTCAAGTTTATTCCGTGAGTCAGCCATTTTTCGCTCTATGGTCCGTTCACGATTTTCTCACTGGAAGAGAGGGAAAGAGAGGGCAAAAGAGAGAGAGAGAGAGAGAGATAGAGAAAGAGTGAGCGAAAGAAAGAATGCCCTATTGGCTGCGAAAGTTAAGTAACGATAAAGCCTGGGAAAGTCTTCGATATCTGACGGAACAGTTTCTCTCTCATTTCGTTTTGTTCTTTCGTTTAATTTTCACCTTTTTTTCTCTTGCCCTTCTTCGTTCCCTCGACTCGTCGCCGGTACACAGCGCGGTGGACTTGTCGTAGTATTCTTGTCGTTTTGTAGCGGTCCTTATGGCTCATTCTAACTTAGCTAAACGACGATGAGAAAGTTGTCGGAGCGTAACCAAGATGCGACGGGTTCACGGCTCTGGAGGCTTCCCTTATTTTCGTTTCTTTTTTCAACCCTTCGGCTCAATCCGACACGACAAAGACTGCGGCTTATTAGAGACTGGTGACCCGAAACTTCGATTATATCCTCCGGTGAGGTTCCGTCGTTTTTTTTTGTGGTCAATCTCTCACTGCTATACACTCGAGTAAACAACAAATTTTCAATTTCTTGACCCCTGGGGACTGATGACTCGATCATTTTATCATTCAGTTTCATTTCTTATCACAATTTATATTCAAAACGAAAAAGTGTTTGTATCGGTAAAAAAAATCAACCAGATTACGGTTTTGCGTGATCATTAACATTTTTGTTCAGGCAAACATTCGTACTTGCTCTTTTTTTTTGCTCATTTCAAGTCAAGATCCACGCTTAATGAAAAGAAAAGCTCAAGCTACCCTTTTCGTTTCCATGTCTATACTGGAAACACATTGCGGCAAATGATGTTTTTTATTACTCTGTTTTGTTGAAAAAGAGGAGAGAGAGAGAGAGACAGAGAGAGAGAGAGAGAAGGACGAAATTCCCACAATTATTTTATCTCGTTCTTTCTTTTGGTTCCGCTATTAGGAAGCTCGTGCTCCTTGATCCGTGCTGCATCGTTCAGTTCGACTGAACGAACAGTTTGCAATTTCAAAATGAAATAAAATTGTCTCACTACAATTTCTTGTCTCCGGCTTGTCAGAGGTGGATGCAACTCATGGAGCCTCGTAAACGACCTCCCTGAACGGACATATACATCGTTTGTTGCATCCCCGTAGGATTCATGTGTATTTATATATGTATATGTATATACACACCTGAAGAAGAGTCATCGGACACATGGAGTCGTGAGTGTGTCGACAAGAGGCCTCAGACTATAATATAGGCATGACTAGAGCATAAGTCCGTGGCTCGTTTGCATTGTGTCGTGCTTTGCAATTGTATCCCGCGTCTCGTGTGTCGACAAAAAGAAAAAAGACTAGAATACACATATGTGTCTAAATATACGGGGTTTTCTACCTTAAACAAACTCGTACATTAGAATTCTTCATTTCTCATATCTTTTACAATAAGTTATGAAAGTAAGTTTGCTTATGAAAAGTAGTTAGTTTTTTTTTTTTTTTACACTTGATTTAAAAAAGTAATAGTACACTAATAATTGCAACGATATCGCAGTAACGAATAATGTAATGTATACTACTTTTTTTTTCCTTTTTCTTCATTTACTGTTTGCAATGTTGATAAAGTAAAGTAATTGATCGAGTTATGAACTAATGTTGAACGAGTGTGCGAGTGTTATTAGAAGTTGTTCAATTGGTTGTGGAATCTCTTATGTATAAGGGAATCGTTTTGCCGTTCACACAATCGTATTCTATCGACGGACTTATCCATTGTCTCTGTTCCAATGTCGTAAAATACAAGTGTGTGTATATAAATGAGATATATGTATTGTAAGTTGTTCAAGTCTCTCCACATTCCAACCATTGGCGTTTGCTGGCCGTACACTTTACACTTCGCACTCACTACTTTTCTTCGTATCCCATTGATGTACATATATACATATAATGTATGTATAAAAGACACACATATATTGATACTCGATATAGTATGTAGTTCTGTTCATTGGGACCTACCGGTCTCGTTTCCCGCCACCCGATTAGCTACACTCGATGTTACGACGCCTTTCTCTGTGTCCACACACTCACGATGCTTGGCAAACGTCAGATTAAATGCACACAAACTATACACAACGATATCTTTGTACATATATATATGAACTCTTTGAGATCACGTTATCGTAACTCTTGAGGGTTCCCGTCGAGGATCATTAAAGCGAAGGACTGTTAAGAGGAGGCGAGCAGGTATCTCGAAGTGTCTGATCTGCTGCTGGGCATTACTACTTAACGGTTCACCGGAATGGCCCACAGTCACGCGCATCTTTCTCTCTCCCTCTCTCTCTCTCTCTCTCTCTCTCTCTCTCTCTCTCTCTCTCTCTCTCTCTCTCTCTCTCTCTCTCACTCTCACTCTTTCTTTTCTTCTTTCTCTGTCTTCATTATTTGTGATTAAGGGAGCAATAACGTTTCTTTCCGAATATAAACTCATAAGAGTCGTATTTCGTATTTTTCTCGCTGGATTTCTCGGGATGTGTGATAAGCAACTTTGTTTCTTATCTGGTTTAATGGACTATTATTATCCTTGGTACCATTTTTTTTGTTCCTCATTTTCGACAAATTGAGAAGAATAAGGACTGACTTTCCAACACGTTGTGTAAGTGAAGGAGAGGTATTATTATGGCTTTTTTTTTATCTACAAGGTAGAATAAAATGAGCATAAAATGATAGTGAGTCGTTGTAATGACGAATACACTTCTCGAGCCTCATTTTTGCTTTGCCAATATTTGTATACATTTGTACTTTGCGTGAAAATAATCGTCACGATTGTATATAAAAGTATTGCAACGATCAGAAGTGGAAAAATTAGATTGAATTGAGAACTGGATGATTATATTTTTGTGCTATCATTTCGAAAAATTTTATCACATATGAATACTTTTAGGAATACGTTCAGGCTCCAATATGGATATATAAAAAAAAAAACACCAAATTCATATCTGCCATTTTGATGAAATACTGATAATGTCAAGAATCAAATATTATTTCATTGAGTCCCATGCGAGAGAGCTTCAGTTTTTTTTTGTTCGCTGGCTTCATTACAAGGAGCTCGTTTTTCATGTTTCCTATCGTAACTTTTTCTTGCTTTTTTCATTAAACTCTCTCACCTCTTCTCAGTTCTTGACGCGCGGGTGTGAAAAGACTTTTTCTAAGAATTATGTATTTTACTCAGAATGCTAGACTTCAATAAGATAAAAAGCGAGAAAGCGGAAGAGTAAGAGTGACAGCGATTTGCGACGTTATAAGTTCGTCTGCTCAGAGCGAGTCGTTACTACTTGGAGCTCCATCGAAACACCTCGCAGTCACGTATATCGCAGACCAGACTCTTCCTCGTAAAGTAAAGTCCAATATGATTATCGACCGTGATGCCTAAAAGAGTGTTAGCTTTCACGTTAGACGTATAGATGTATGGAAAAATAATAATGATAATAATAATTTCAAGCGAATAATAATAATAATAATAAGTGACGGAGTATGAAAACGATTAGACGCGTGAAGCAATGAGAATTACGACGATTTTATTTATCATTAACCAATGAGATATCTTTATTACCGCATCTTGCCCGTTCTCTACTCTGCTTCATCCGGTGTCTCGAATAATTTTCCATCTAATCCCAAAGCCTTCTAGAAAATATTCTGATTCACTACCTCCCGTAGTTATAGGAATAAGTTCTATCAGCTTAAAACAGTCATCTTCCGAGAAAAAGAGACAGAGATACACCTATGATGTGCACCTATGAAAGTGACTTGAACACACGGTAGGGGGTTAAACGTGTTCGCAGGAATGCAGTTATGACATACTCAGTTTTATATCTCACGTTTTTCATTCATCTTTAACCCTTCGTTTATATCCTTGGCATACTCGTTTTTTTTTTTTTTTTTCAAATTTGACGAGCCTTTTTTCGACTCCTGACCATCATCGTTATTCATCGAGAACAAACTATTAATTTTGATTGGAAGGCCCTTTATTGATCCGTCTAATCTGATTTGTATTGCGCGAGTTTTGGAATGGAATTTTTAATAATTTGTCGCTTTCATTAACGTTGCTTCAAAAGTATAGAACAAGTCTAAAATTTCTTATCATCTATTTATATTCCAACAACTAGAAAAATTCTTTAAAAATAAACAGACCATGGCAGATTGAAAAGGCCAATAATTTCATTCAAAAGTCCAAATGATGCACTCAATAATGTGAATGTTTTGATTCATATAATGAAATATTTGTTGGATTTTCCAGAGGAATTTGTAAATTATACTCAAGAGGTATTTATACATAAAATAAGTTTATTTGTGTATGTTTAACATAACTGTATACATTATGTAGTGGTGTTGCATTTGAAAAGAGAAGGAGAAAAGCAATTTCAGCATCCGTGGCAATTTATCGAAGACGTTTTTTCTATACCGTTTGCCGGTGTAAGAATTCGATCTTTTTCTTGAAAAATATATAAAAAAAGAAAGATAATCCGAATTACAGTAATACAAAATTATACGCCTCACTACATACTTGTGCAAATAACTATATACCTTCACAAGAAACGAACGGTATTTGGCACGTTCTATAAAAGAGAGGAAAACTTGAAGCTTATCCAAGACCAATGATGAAAATTTAGATAAGCGAACACATATTATATTGTTTGATGTAAACTAAGATGAATTGTTTAATCAAAAAAAAAAAGATCCTGTGCAGATTCTTGTTAATACCTTTTTAGTACTTCAGGATTTAAATGTTGAATGCAAAATATACCTTCGATCTCCTCTGTTCTTTCTTCCTCGCTCTTTGCCTCTATAGTGATATGATAAAAATGTATGCTAATACTTTGCTACGTTTCACATTGCAATGTACACAGCGGAGTTGAGAATAAGAAAATCCCAATCTCGAGAACACGCCCATTTTGTACTTGGATCATCGTATATACATGTGTATATAAAAGATTCGATCGAAATCCCCATCATGTCTCAAGCCTGATCACGTGCTGTACAATCGATTTATAACACACATACCTTACATGCATATAGCTACATATACATTCTATAACATATTCATGTGTGTTTTGTGTTGTCTATTACGGCATATCGTAGACTGTACATCTCTTCTTCGATCGCTTATGCCCACATTTCGAGATCTCTACGGCTGTATCGGTCGATTTGTAGCAATGATAAGAACTCTGCAAGTTGCTTCCGATGTTCCTTTCACCGTGCAGGTACTCGACAAATATTTACATTCAGAAAATTTATACTGCTGTCAGTTGCTTTATGCTTCAAGCACTTGAGGAATCTAAAAATTGGATCAGTTTAAAAGAAAAAACACTCATTATTTGTCCGTTGCCTTTTGCTGGAAAATCCGACAACGGATGAGGATTTTCTTGTTATTAGAACAATCGATAAACGAGCAACCCTTTTTGGAGCGTTCTATTATTTTTTTTATTCCTGAGTTACCAACTGATATCACGTCAGCTAAATTCTCATGTTTTCAATATTTATCATCTTTTTTACATTACTATTTGTTAATTTGTTCATTGTTATTGGTGTTTGTCATCATTCGAATGCATCGAAAGGATCAAATTTATTTTTCATTTCTGCTTGTCAAACAATCCTTTTCCCTGTTGTCGGCACGCTTCACTCTTTCCTCTCCCTGCCGCAGGGCAATGCAGGGGTTCACGTCTGGTCACGGATATATAAAGAAAGAGAAAAAAGAGAAAGAGCCAGGCAGGGGATAGAAGAGCCCAGCATGCATGCAAAGTCGAGCATGTACACAGTCACATAAATATACAGAAGTACACATTACACACACATATGATTTGATGGGCAAAATCAATTTTATGTGATATTGCAAAGGACAGACTCTCGAAAGACTCCTATTTTCCACATCGTTTTTCACCCTCGCTTGTCCTGTGAATATTGTTGAGGAGCCATGCAAAGGCACTTAACTCAACAATTTCGTGAACAAGTCTTTTAGAACTATCGATTTAATTATACCCAGGCACAGTCAGTCAATCCACCTACAACATCATGTCCACCGTAAACTTTGACCAGATAGAACGAGAATTGGAAATTGTGTACGTTTTGCAACTACCGAAAAATCGTTTTTTTACGTTTTCCAAGCCCGGAAGGATTGGTCTTATGTCATGTCTTTATGGCTCCTTAAAATGACTCCTACTCATAGAAGGATATATTTGTATTGATATAGGATGTCCCAAAAAATGTTGTCGAGTTGCCAACGATGGTAGACTGCAATATTATGATCAGAGCAAAAATCTCTACCCAGCACGTTCAGAAAATGGGTCTCTATCCATTTTTCTCTTTTGATGCCCCATTGACGACAAGGTAAATTAAGATAATAGACTTTCTACTTGAAAAATTTCATCATCTACTTACCCTGGTGTTAATTTTAGGCGCAACTTTTGAGACACTCTGTATGGTTTCACACATATGAGTGAGCAGGATTCTGTGTGCGACATGAAAACCGGTCCCTTATAATTACAGGGTCCAACAGAACCCATCACTATATCAGAGGGAAGGGAGAAGGCGGGGAAAAGGGACCTTAACAGACGATGAGGAGAGAGATCGCGAGATGCCGTGAAGGGTATGCACCCCGGGCATGTTAGGTCCCGTCTCGATCCTTCGTTCTTTCGTTCCTTCGTTCGTTGGTACGTTTGCCCCGGTGAAACCAAAGCGACCACCCGAGACGTTGTCTGGCGTGGTGGCGATGCTGCTCTCCGTGGCTCCCGCTGCTGTTTTGTTTGCCACACGCTCTTGTACCCTGTAGCTGAACATTTCGCAAGCAATATATATAAGGGAAAAAAATGGACCGAGTTATAGCATAAACGACCGAACTCAATTGTTCTTCTTCAGCAATCAATATGAAACACCCTCAGAAGAGGCTCGGCGCGCCTAATCTCTTTTCAAAATGGTTTTTTTTTCTCTAATTTGCATTTTAACTCTCTTCAATATCAATTATTCCCTTCTTCCGAGCCTTCTGTTTTTGCTACCGTATAGGTGCTGGATTTTCGTATTCCAGCTCTTATTTCAGAAGCAAATTTATCACAAGGGCGGACATTCCTGATTGAATGTTTTTTTTTTTTTTTTATATAAAATACAAAACACCTATCTCCATTCATCCTATTCTAGTCTTAACTATGTTGCGTTATTAATTTTGTTGTCTTCAAAGGCACAATTTGCCAATACGAATTCCGATTGAATAGCTTGATAACGCCCGATTTATCGTCGCTCGACGCATGTTTATAGCGAAATTTGCCGGATTGTTGCTTCCCTGTAATTTTAAATATAAATTTGTGAGGCGCGACAAATTCTCGTCGATAGAGAGAATAAAGCGAGCCCGTCGCGGTGCCAAATGAAACTATATATACACCTATATGTTTTGTATATTACATACATCGCGTCGTATAGAAAATATGTGGCGCGAGCGCGCGGTGAAATCGTTATAACATTGTGTTCGATTATCCCAAGTAAAAAGGGAGTAAGGAAAAGAACTCCCTCAGATTATAACCGCCTATAACTTAGGGCTCTTCGACGTGTTTATCGATATCGTAAATCTCTCAGTTGACTCTCGTTTTCTATATAGGCCGGTCGTACCAGTAATGCTGCCGCTATCAACCACACGGACGCGAAATTTCATAAATTCCAGCACACTCCCGCGGCTCGCTCGCCCAACCGCTTTGTATCTTAACTTCTCCATATCAATTCTATATATATATATATACATTAATATAAACGCTGTATAACCCTAGTGTAGCCTAACCCACGATTTTGTATATGTATATATATAAATGTATATTAACCTAATGTAATCGTTCGATATGCACTCACCCTCACTCAAGACTCAATTTTATTACTAATATTATCGAGGAACGTACAAACTACATTATAATTCTCATGATTTTTAATGAGTTTCTCAAATGCTTAAAATATAGAAAAAACGGTTCATCTCAGGAGTTAAGTTTTTAAACGCGCTTTCATTGGTTTTTTTTGGTGGAAACAATTCATCCAGAGCATCAGTTTGATAGTGAATTTTTCATAGACGGTTTTTTCACACGTGAAAATTACTTGAACGAAGAAATAAACTGACGACGAGGCGATCTCAATGATTTTGATTCGAGAAGGGGTTCGATTTTTGTAAAAATATCATTTGAAAAGTATTCTCATGACAGAACTAGTTGAAGCATTTCATAGAAACGAGAAATAGAAAGAATTAAAACTGATGGGCTGGAATAAATTTGAAAAAATTGAACACACAGTGAGACGATTTGGTAAAAGCATGTGAATAACACGTCATTCCATTGTATTACTGTCCATGAAAGTTAATTTTACTTCTCTTCTCTGGCATCGAGTCTACCGTCGTTCCTCATCGTCGTCGTGACCCATCAGTTTTGCATACCAATACAGTACGCGTTTGCCTCGCTCTCGCACTTCAACTATGCGCCAAGTTCGATCATGGATCTTGCAAGTCCGACTCGCCTCTTCCCAGTCTATACAACTGCTGATGAACAAAAGGTCGTAAGCCCAGACAATTCAGCTCGTCGTTTTATGTGGATCAGGGCTTTCTGTTACCGATGAGCCTCTTCAGGGATTCTGTTCGGCCAAGTGCAACGAACACTTGAATCCAAGTGCCTGTACGTATAAATATATCTGTACATATGAAGACGGTATATATAGCCGGGGCCACCGCGAATTCATTGTTGTATGTGAGTACAGTGCATCAGAGTCGTGCACGTGCGAAAGAAGCGTACGTTTCAATGATGTAAATATATATATAGCTCCAAAGAGAGTAATACTCTCGGATGTCGACGACGTCGCGTCGTGACGATCACTAGCGAACAACGAAGGTCGAAGCATCATCATCAACGGCAAACTGCAACTGCACCATAGCTGAGGCTGCAATAGATGATCACACTCACACACTCTCTCTCTCTCTCTCTCTCTCACTCTGCCTCCCTGTCTCTTTGTCTCTGTCATCCTCCTTCTCGTTTCCGCTGTCTGCTCGATGCCTCTTTTGCTCCCTCTTTATCTCGTCGTGGTTGTGCTATCTTAGTAATCCTTACGAAGAACCTCCCGCAAGAAGGCCGAGCGAATATATTATTATCTATCCTCTCCGAGAGACCTGGTAGAGTTCAGGGTAACGGGTAATGTCGTTTAGAAATTGGCTACGGTACCGAACTATACGCCAGACTCTTTCTGTGCTGTCTTGCTCTCGCTTCACTGTCTTTTTCTCTCTCCGTCTTTCCTCCTGCACATTCTGATTTTACGGTAGCAAATTACGAGGTTTGTTGACCTCTTGTAGTTAAGTCGGAAATGAATTAGCTTTATAGACTATGAGATTGATCAATTAATTATCGTTTGTTTTTTATTTTATTTGTTTTTCTACGGGAAGATCCGAGCAAGCATGCTATAAAGTTGGAAGAAGATACTATATTTATTATTCTGAGGTCGAAAAGTCCTGCGGGCTACCGCATAGCACGAAAGGGCTTCGTTGATGCTACTCTTACGAGCATCCGAATATTTTAAAGCCGACAAAACCTTACGAACGACTTATAAGATGCTACGGGTCTAAAACGAATATATAACGCAAATAAAAAAACGAATACAAAATATCATGCAAGGTAGACACTCTCCCAGACGTGCCGGACGAGATTACGGTGCAGATTTTTGGGTCTTATTACCGGACCCTCCTTTCTCTTCTTCTTCTTCTTTTTATTTCTTAGTCTTTCTTCCTTTTTTACACCGCGTTCTCCCGATCACCTTCCCCCATTTTTTGCTAGTAGTCTCTCCCTCCTTTCCGAGTCTCTAATTCTAATACCGACGAGTGGATCAAAGCGTCCGACTGAAAAAATCCTTCTTCCCTATCTCTTCGCCTCTTTGCCCGACGAAACAAACTCCGACACGCTCGTTAGTTTCATATATACATATATAACGACGAACACGATTCGCGCGAATCGTTGCTAATCGACGAGCGCTTGTTCATTTTTGTTCTCACTTTTGCTTCAACAGACTTTATACTTTTTCTCTCTTATTTCCGAACCCTTTGTTTTGCAACTTATTTTTTATCTTCGATGTACTTCTCACGTTTTTCACATCCTTGTTGCCACGTAAATTTTTATTAGTGATCCATTATTTCATTTTCAATGACATTTATCAGTATGCCCTTCTTACGTCTATCTTCGTTCCTCTGGATCTTTTTCTTTTCTTTGTTTTAGTAGACTCGAATTTTTGTCGTTTCATTTTGTAACGGCGAAAAACTAATGCCGATAGTTTCAATGCAGTTGCGGTATAGCTTTGTCGACCAAGCCGCAGCTAAATTTGACGCGGTGTACTATCACTTCCAATTAAAGCCTCGCGCGACGTCTCCATCAGTCAAGAATTTGCTTCGGTCCCTCGACAGATTCTTGGCTCTACTTAAACTTAACTCGTCGATAACAATGGGCGAGGCCAATACTTTGTTGGGTGATCGGTGAGCCATGCACCGTCTTGCACATCAATTGTTGAACTAAAAGAGGCAGGTTTTCTGACTTTCTGATTATATTAATCAACTTGAACTGAGTATAAATCTAGTTGCCTTTTTCAGTTGGGTTTTTCACAGTTCCTTTTTGCCCTCGTGTAGAGGCGATACACTCATACGTGCATCAGGACAGACTAACTGTGCTAGGCTCTTCGTGTTCCTAATATGATGATAATAATAATAATAAGGTGATAATGTGGTCATGTGTCTGCTCTTGCCACTCTTAAAAAACATCAGCGATCCTTATTACCCACTTACATGATTATTAATTGCGACACATTACACGCCAAATCACCACGTCGCTTCACTTCAATCCATTTAAACCGATTTTTTTACTTCCTATATTCTTATTATGATTTTTTATATTATTATTATTATGTGCTATGGTAAAATGATACACATTATTTTTACGGAATTGTGAACTTAAGGCTGAATTGTGAACTTTTCTCGCAAGATGCATAACTGAATTTACCATTATATAATATGGGCATTCATTCGACGACTAATTTTAAATAGGATCACGATTATGATGTACGCATGCATGGACGTAACGATACAGGGAATTCTTTTTTATGGAGAAGAAAATAATGTTCGAAAAAAGTTTCCTTTCGCTTTTGTTATTACATATGTTATTCATATGTTTCATAGTGACGAAAGTAATGTGAAAAATATAATGAAATTTATTTATTCAATAATCTGAACAGGCGAGGTTGAAGTAATAAACAGTGTTCTCCAATTTAAATAATACTGCTTTTGTGTTCTTTGAGTAGAGAACTGGAATATTGATTAAATGGGTAGAAGATCGAAGATATTTCAAAATGACGTTCCGGATTTAGTGGAAA
Source organism: Campoletis raptor (assembly GCA_948107755.1). Classification (NCBI taxonomy): domain Eukaryota; kingdom Metazoa; phylum Arthropoda; class Insecta; order Hymenoptera; family Ichneumonidae; genus Campoletis; species Campoletis raptor. The sequence goes on from OX403622.1 coordinate 19,482,578, forward strand.
ATGGTAGACATATCAAAACTAAGAGAATAAGAGAGACACTCTGTATTATAGATCTCGTCGCGACGGGACAAGACGAGACGAGAACTCGGGAATGTTATCCGCGACCATTGCCCGAGCTCGCGGATAACCGGTAATAGGTTCGAGGGTAACAGTTACAGTAACAGTAACTGACCTACAGACTGTTTCTCTCTCTCCCTCTCTCTCTCTCTCTCTCTCTCTCTCTTTCTCTCTCTCTCTCTCTCTCTCTTTCTGGTTATGTTTCTTTCCCTTTGCCTTTCTCTTGTTCTTTTTCTTCCACCCTTTCCTTCTTTGTCTTTTCCCTGCCTCTTTAACTTCGTGTTTATATGCACTTACGAGTTTGATACAAGCTTGATGTTTCTTCATGATGCATCTTTCGTACGGAACACTGCGACGGGAAGAATTTGCTCCGATTTTAAAATCGCTCTCCGACCGTCCAAGCAGCTCTCCGACAGCAGACAAGTACCAAAAGTGCTTGCTCTTCAAAATTATGCATACATATATGCATGTATATAGAAATATGCACCTTGCACGACGAATGCACTCGCACACTCATATTGGAGAAAGTTTTTTTTTTCGGTTTCACTGCGGCCCTTGAGCGAGAGAAAAAAAAAGCGGCGAGTGCACACACTCAGCTGGAGAGTGCTCGATTAGCATAAAAAATAAATGAATGAAAATTTGTACAAAAACGTATCAACCTGCTGCTCGTATACGTCGCAGTTATAAAATTAAGACCCCGCGAGCGACCAAGGTCCATGCACTATATATGTATATAATCGACATAAAATATATATGGCACGTATGTATTATTTATTCTACGTTAGTGCCACGTGTGATTAAGAGAAAAACGTTTTCTTTTTCGTCTCATTTTTTTTTATTATTTCCATCTCAATTTCTGCGTCCGTAATTTGAAGATCGCGCAAATATCATCGTACAAAGTAAAGTCTTGAAATTTAATTTAATAAATAATATTAATTATTTAATTTACTTAAATTATCTCCAACAATCGTGAAACTGAGGAAACTCTTTCTTTTTTTTCGATGCATAGAAATTAAAGAGTTTTTTTGTTATTGCAATGATTCATTGCTCGTTTGAGTAATAATTTATTGTTTGTCTGAATTATTTTGTGATACTGGATCGAAAAGTGCTATCCAGGGTGATCCTGTTCAGAACCCAATTATAAGCATTTTCTGTATATGAATCTTGAAGATTCCTTAAATTTCATATTCATGCACTGTTACATTAAAAAAATCCTAACTAAAAAATACCATTAAAAAATAGAGGGTAGCACAAACCATTCCTCTTTTGTTTTTTGTGAAAATAACAAAATCAACTTGTATGCTATACATATTAGAATACACTTGCAATGGTGCAACAAATTGAATTACAACCTAATTCACCTCACGTGCTATACTGGCTTATAATTCCTGTCTATTCTCACTCTCGAATACATACTTGGGTGTGATTCATAGTGAATTCAGATTGCTGCGGTTTACACGAAACTCTTGCCAATGGAGAAATATGTACACATATTTGTACGTGTGCAACTATAGTTATTTAAGCACACGACCTAAATGTGGCACAATCTTTGCCTTAAATTCTAGAAGTTAGGTACTTTTGTTCGCTGAATAATTCAACGCTAATTTACATGCCTGGTACGCAAAAGATGTTTGCAGTGTGTGAGGCTGAGACAGCCTTAATTATTTTGCAGGAGCAAAATTTCCATCTCATTATTTATGTACCCAAATCTCTTTAGTGTGCGTGTGATATTTATATGATGTAACCCCTGAATACCCACGCGAAGATTTTACAAAGGCATGATGAGCTCATTTCCCCGAATATCATTTTGGTCGAGAAATTTTTTCGTTACTGTCTCTCATCGTGTAAATTATCCGCCAAGTGTAAATAACTTAAATTGTTTACGAATTTCAGAAAAAAGAATATGCGCAACAGCATAATGACGTTTGGATACATAGTTTGAAAGTCCAATGTATTTTGGACGATTCTGGAATTTTGTGGTTAAAAATTATCCAGACTATGTCCGTCGAATTGAGAATTGATTCTCAATGAATTTACGATTTTGTAATAATGTACTGATGATTTTCCGGTCAAAGAAGAACATTTGGTTTTTTTCATGGTTCTAGTGAAGATCTTTTTACCGAAATATCTGAGGTCGCAGTTCGAACGTAAAATTATAAGAAAAAAAAATTGTAATAACTTTGAACGTATAGTATGGCTTTGAAATATAGTCGTTAAAATTTATCCAGCATAATAATTTTTTTGTTGTCTGTTAGAAAATAACTTCGAGATAGAACATATAAGTAACGTTAACTTGCATGCACTTCTATTCTCGTTAATTGAGAAGAAAGATAAACTTTTGCCTTAGATCGTAAACTTCTTGTAGATCCAGTTCATCTAAATGAACGATCGAGTAAAAACTGTTCAATATTAAACTTTTCATTTATTTATTTAACCGCAGAAAAATAGTATGAAATAAGGCAGAAGGGATTAACTGAACGGAATGTATAGGTCAAATCACGTGACGAAAATCTTTCTTCCTCGTGAGCAGTCGATATTGACATAAATGGGTGTGTATGTACGTATAAACTGACGAGGATATTTACCACAGGGCATTGTATGCATTCTGGGCAGCCGACATTCGTGACATAATCGTGCCACGCACGGAGGCATCGCGTTATTGTTCTCGCTCGGGGCTAAATCGTCCAAGTTCTCATTCCCGATCGTGCACCATATTTCGATGAGTTTTCCCCGCCGTGTCAAGACTGGGAATAGATAGCGTACGAATTCAACTGTATGATGCCGATGGAAATATATGAAATATAGTGCGGGAGTACTTTTTTAATAATAAATACATGGAACTTCTCGACCGGATAAAAAATAATCCACAAATTTACCCAACGATATTACCAATCAGTGCGTATTTTCAAAAGATTAAAACGTTCTAAATCGATTTGCTTTCGTTATTAATTACCACTCGGTCTCTCCTAAAAAATTTCAAGCACCAATTGGAAACTGGGTTTTTTTTTTTTTTTTTTTTTTTTTTACTTCTTTTACTCATATGAAGTCAGTCAAGAAGCTTATTCCCCAGATAAAAAATTCCTGAGTACCTGCTGCTACACTGTGGAGTGCCAAGCCTCGCGGGGATAAAGAAAAAGAGAGAAAAACGTGAGGGATATATTAACGGCCTACATAGCAAACGCTCCAGAATATATAGCAGAACTTGTCGCTAGCTGTGAACTCAATCCTCGATCAAAAAGCATACTCATGAGTACTGGTTGCCCAAAAAATTACACTCGAAACGAAAAGATCATCTAGCTTGTTAAATTCGCAAGTAAAAGAACTTGACAATTTTTTTTTCTCCAATGCTCTGCCATTGATGCATCAATTAGTCAATATATTTCGTCAATTTGAAACTTTTACAAGATGTTTCACTTACTCATAATCCACTACATACCGGTTTTTGTCTTCAGTGCGATTGACTATCATTTTTTAATTAATATATCTCATTGATCATAATACATGAAAAAATAATTAATTTTTTACTTAGAAATTCACGATCCATGCGTGTTCTGTAAACTTTTGATCCGACTTTTGGGACACTCGGTATCCTAGTGTTTAAGATTCACTGGAGTTCGAATTCCGGAGATCCCCAACGACTACTTCACTCGTGTTGACGATAGCCCTCAGGATTCCCCTCTGGTCTCTGGAGCACACGATTTATATCTCCCACTCATCCATCGAATGTACTGTATATACTCATATACCTGAATCCCTGAACACATAGTGAAATATAAACGAGGTCGAACGTTTCCGCAATATATACTTTCACCTTCCATTTTAGCTGGAAGGTGATTTTATATTGACTATTGAGCTCTCCCATTTTTCTTCTTATCTTTATACCTCTCGTGACCTCATACGAAAAGAGTGGAACCAGAAATGTGAGTTTATAAGAACAGAAGGTAGATTTTCTTGTCAACTACTATATAAAACCATAAAAAATTTGAATTACAATCGGTGCATAGAATCTATTATGACAATTTTCTAGTCAATATTTCACCAATTGTTTCAAGTAATGTCTGACTTAATGATTCGAAGTTTGCTTACATCATTTAATTTTTATATATCAACCAAAGAAATTGACCGTTTTTTTTCAAATTTTACTATTATCATAAATAGTGGAAGACAACGATGAATTTCACGCGGTCGTTGTGCCTAAAAAATCGGTGAGATTATGAACAATCATATAGATAAAGACTTCATCAATTTCCAACTTCTGTTTCACTTTTTATTGTTTATTGAAATTTCTTTGCGAAATTTCTCTTGTATCAAACCGTTTTGTATTAAACATTTGAATATATTTCTTTATCGTCGACGTTGTTTTCGATATGCTGAGCGTTTAGGATGTAAACTAGAAAATTTTCATGAGAAATCGAATAAAGTATCCTGTCCTCTAACTCGACAAGTGTAAAATCTATCAACATTGATATTATTACATTTTTATAGATTGGCTCAAAAAATATTAATTTAATCGAATATACGGAAGAGTTTATCCGTTTGCATATACTTATATCAATATGTATTATAACTATACAATATATTATTCTCGCCAACCCGGAAACTGGTGATCAAGAAGATGGAGTAGGTCGGAGATAAAAATGTGAAGTACGAGGCCCTTGAGGGTATAGCGATATCTCGTGCATAGGCTAAAGTAAAACTGCATTTGTAAAATAGGGTACATCCATAATATATTAGTGAGTCTCATCAAGGGATTGTGAGCGTTGTCGTCGCCAGCACTCTCGACATTACGACCATATCTAATTGAAAACGTGAACCTTGGGGCTTCGTACCCCACAACGTGGTCATATATACACAAATATGTCTATATAAATTTATGATACTGTAGAATGGTCCATATATGAGGTAACAGCGATCGAACGGGCGAGAAAACGATGAGGTGAATGAGAACGAGTCAAGATTATAACTCGTAATATGCCCCCAAGGTTTGCATCGCGGGACTGGAATATACTCTTCTTAATACACTTCTTCAATATATGTATAATAACACATATAAAATAATTCTGTAACGACTTTCGTTTTTTCAAAGCCTTTTGATATTCCGCGTGAACCACATAAATAAAAATTAATGTTCTTTTGATTTGAATTACCGACCAAATCGAGCTTTATGATAAATTGGTTAAAATGTTTGAAAAATCGGTTTGGTGCATACTTTGGATTCCGATTATATAGAAATACCTATAGTACAAATTCTTCGTAACTCAACACGCGCTGCAGTTAGCCATTTTCTCTCGATTTTTTCCGGCAAACGATTTTTTTTTCGTAAGTACTTTATGAGATTTCGTAGTATATTTTAATTTCCGAGTTCATGGAATTCACTCATAGTAAAAAGTATGCAGGGTTCGGTAAAATGTAACGATTTTCCATCGGCTGCGAAGCCTACACGACAATCACTACAAATTCAACTTCACAAGATTACCTCATGGCTCATAACTGCTATAATTTTCGTAGAACCATCACCAGGATGAGAAATAGTAAAAACTTCTAAAAAGCAGGAATTGCGAAATAGTCCGTCCTTCGCTTCAATTGATTCAGCCAACAGATTCAACGTGGACTCTTGGGCTCACACACGCAATATAGTTGCCGGTGATATAAATATACATATGTATCTTTAACACCCCCTCTCTTACGGTCTCTCTCTCTGTTGTTGGTGCGCTGTAATTACGGTAATTACTTTGATCGACGCTAACGACAGTAACGTTTTGCTACTGACTTTACCCCTGACTGGTTGCTCGGTTCAATGTTAAACTAGCCGAGTGCGAGAGAGGCAAGAGGGCGAGGGAGAAAGGAGGGATACGAAGAGCGAGAGAACTCTGAATGAGCGCACGTGAGCAAATATTAGTTGATTTAGTGAATCGACAAACTGAGCTTCTGTGAATTCCTTTCGAGCTCTCTAGAGCATCTATCTTTTTCTCTCGTAGCACAAACATTCATGACCTACCGTCATAAAACACTTGATTTTGATGAAAACGAATCAGTAATAATGAAGACTAACAATATTAACATTCATCAGGTCAACGTTCGTCATGATTGTCCAAGCAGATTGAAATTTTCATGTGTGCTGTATAGCATGACACCCAACCGGATTCTGAACCCACCTTCATTCTGGAAATATCTCAGCGAAGTGTAGTGTATGGACAAAAAATCTACTGTGTAAAAATGGGAAGACAATAATCTTCAGTGACCGGAAGCGGGTGTCAAACGCAACTAAAAACATATTTTAAGCATCGCCATCTAAAATATATCGAAAATCAATCCATTTCCATTCATATGCCTTTTAAAAACTGGCTCTTGGTGGCATAAAAAAAAAACAAATAAATGTGATGGATACAAAAAAGAAGGGCTGTTACTTTTCGTAAGACAAAAAAACTATGAAGTGGGCTTAATAGAGAGATTGAAATATTCAAATAGAGGTCAACGAGTTCTCTTAATTTTTTTTGTTCCTCATGGTCTTATGAATTCTCGTATATGAGATAATAAGGATTCGCAAGAAGGTGCCAAAGAGAGAGAGAGAGAGCGATAGAGAGAGAGAGAGAGAGAGAGAGAGAGAGAGAGAGAGAGAGAGAGAGAGAGAGAGAGAGAGAGAGAGAGAGAGAGAGAATGAATACGGAGGTAGGTTAATCTCTGAGTCCCAGAAGACGTCTTTCAGATCTATGATCTTTCATGCCTGGCAGCCTTTTGAAGAAAAGTGAGATGAAAAATTCTCTCGTAGTCCCAATGGGAATCATAGTTATAGTCATAGTAGCGCAAACATTCTCATTTGGGGTATATCGCATTCTCTCATCCTTTCTGAGTGCCTCTCTTTTCACTCGCTTGTCCTTCGTTTTTGACGTCCTCATTGCCTAGACATAAATTTTTCATTGACGTATATATAACTCGTTCCCGGGCCTAGGGTACAAGTGTTTCACCGTGTGGATCGTGGATCCCATCTCAACGTTTCAAATTCGGCGAATTCTCTCGATCTTTTAATCCGTGTATCTCCTATCATGTTCGAATCAGCTAATAACGAGAAACCACGCACGAATATACTCGGTCATGTGAATAAGGAAACCCGTCGATCCGGTTCAATCCTTTTTGGTGGTGGGATTTTTTTTTCCATTTCTTATATTTCAATCGGAACGTCAAAGCTCTTACAGACTTACTTATATATAAATATACAATACTTCTCATGAGATAATTTTTTTGGTTTTTATTAATTCCATCCATTATAATTCGGACTAGCCGCGGTCTGTCGAAAGTGAACGTCCTGTCCGCGGGCTTCTCGCCGCGACAAGTCTTAAAAGATAAGAAACCGATTTGTTTGATTTTAATGAATGGGCTTGTAATGCATTAAAAGCGATTTTTATCGAACGAAAATTTGATATTTTCATTAAAATGCTATTTATCGAAGTGATCATTGTGCAATTTGTCATTTGCCCAGATATTTCCATTAAGGTCCAAGGAAATCGAATGTGATTGATTACTGAACGTAATCAATGAATTCAATTATGTTTCAGGCTCATGAATTTCATTTAAATGACATGGAGACATTGGACTATGGATGCCACGTTAATAATCCGCTCCTGACTCCCATGAGTTATATTTTTACCATCTCTCTTTCACTCCCTTTACTCTATGCCTCTCTACTTTACCTCCCGCTCACGCTTCCTCCCTCTGCCGGATCAATAATCTCTGTAAAATGCAGTACCGTGTCAATGGCTGGGCTAGAACATGGACGAAAAATGGCTGATTTTAATTATCGCGGTATCAACGTACAGACGTTGTAAATTTTTCGTCAGTCAACCCACAAAGCCTTGACAACTATAGCATTTTGTTTTGCGTCACGATTGATTTCTTTTAATTAAAATAGTCAAATGTGCGCTTTACGTTAATGTAATTTAGGTCATAATACCAATAATGTAGCTCGTCATGTTTTACTGTACATTTTTTAGGGAGTTGGAGATCTCTCCATTCTCTACCAATTCCATTATCAAAACTTTGGAACAAAACCCCCAAATGAATAATATACTCATTGAAATTTTTTTGTTTTAAATAAATAATAACGAGTCGGCGAAAGGGAAGCTGATTTGTTACGCGATGAGAAAGTTTACAGGGTTGTTTTAAGCTCGATATGAGCTTTCTCGTGGGTCGTTAACATTTGTGCGGGACGTCAAAGGCAAAGGGACCAAGCGGAATATAGAGACTGAGCACAGACCAGACATGCAACTTAAACCAGTTGATATAGGAACGTTAATTAGTACGGAAATGGTCTACTTCGTTATGCGTAATTGCGAGTACGTGTATGGGTGCGAGTTCGCTCAGACCACTCGACTCGCTCTATATCTATATTTATAGGGAGTACCCTTAACAAATAACGTCTGATATATAGAATTGCATATACATGTATATTGTATCAAGTATAATATGCACTTCAGTAGTAACTATTATATACCATGCAAAATAGATTTAGACTTGTTCTCTATTTACCTCGAATTGCGAGAATATTATGTAATATATTAATTTTGTGGAGGCTCACATTGGACAAGTTTGTTTTCAAAACTCAATCGTTGTCGAAAGACAATTTGCGTAACTTTACAATAATGTATGTCCGCTAATGCACAACATTATTAACAGATTATTAATTGTACTTCTTTTTACGCAGTTTGCACTTATATTCCGGATGACTTTATTTCAGTGGTCAATTTATTCCGATTTTTCATTAAAAGTCATTAACAAATTGAAGAAATTTCTATGGAAGAACGCTTTGGCAAGTCTACTATGTCAAATGAAAATTCATTCGGGTAATTGAATCATGAATACATTTTTTTTTTGGTTATTAACTTGTCGAATAGTTTTGAGCTACATATTTCGTTTATTGAATATTTTCACTCCGAGCAGTTACAAACATCTGTCTCATAAATTTACCGTTTTTTTCTCTCCGTGAAATCCTGAATTAATGCTCCTTTTCGACGCAGTATCTCATAGAAGTTATTTTTATTAGGATTCATGATTTGGGAGTGAACAGAAAAACCGCTAAAACTTTTTGCTCGCTTTCACTTGGCTCCCTGAGAGGTTTAAAACGCATACTTTCATTTTTATGATGTACGATAATTCATCTTAAGTTTTTATCATAACTGGCCCGACTGTGATTATTACCGTAATGTTTTAGAACATTATGATAGAAGTATTCGAGACTGGCCTATTGATACATGAACAGGGTGATATATATATACAGATATTTGTAAATATATATCAGAGCACAATGCAACGAATACCGGAACAACACCTCAAACTTTGTTCAAACAATATCGTTGAAAAATGTATCGAGAAATAGCGAGAGAGAGAGAGAGAGAGAGAGTTAACGTGAAAATATCCGATAAATCTCGCGTTTATTACCTTTTTAATGAATAATTACGGGGTTTATGTAAATTTAAAGTTCAGTGGAATATTCTACGGACACATATAACATCAACAGAGAGTGAATCTCGATAATTTGCGAATTCGTATACTGGTCCCAATCACTCTAAATTATTATTCATTCTTCCATCTTCTCAAATTCATACTTCTAACTCTTTTGAAAGTTTTACGAATTTATAAAATCATATTGATCCTGAACGTTGTAAAGTAGCTTGAAATGCGAAACGTGGTAGAGACGTGGCAGCATTTTGACGTCAATTATTATAAAAAGAACATTTCTAAGTCAGAAATCAAGATTCACCGCATCTCCTTACACAAAAATGAGCTCTTATCGATCATTCGAATCACAGTGACAAAAATTAATAATTGTCAATCGAGGTAAATGATTTGTCAGCTCGGCAAATCCGTTTTGTCAATCAAATTATAGTAATTTACCGAATCATTATATGTTAATGGCGTTTTATGAATATTTATCGAACTCATTATCATGATTATCGTACAACTATCTCTCTTATGTTCTATAAATATAACCTGGAAAATTAGGTCAACCTCCGGGCAGTAGGTACACGGGAAAGTGAAAAAAAAAAAAATACAGAAAAATGTTAACACACGTACTCATCTGCTTCTCACCCTATCGCACAACGTTCCCTCGTAGAGTGCACTGTACCAACAAGACCAAGGGTTTACTCCAGAGTTTACAGTTTTTTTCCACAATTCGATCGATATCTCGATAATTAGCAAAGCGCTTTTGCCCCACCAACGAAGCCGAGAATAACCGCCTACATTCTGCTCTTGCTCACTCCTCTACATCTCGGTCGTTCTCTCCTCCTTCCTCTCTCGCTCTTCCTCACAACTTTTTGCTTTATTGCTTTACCCGACCGAAGACAAATAAATAAAAAAAAATCAGCAAAAAACAACAAACAAAAAATGATGGCGGTGGCCCAGGAAAAAATCAAGACTATTCTACATCTTCATATAGTAACATCAAGTTTCCTTTTCATAATTTGATGCCAATATGAATCATTTTTTTAATTAGTGAATCTTGTTCCTATTGTAACAATTGTAGCTTCAATCAACGATTAATGCTGAAACTCTATCCGCTTTTAGACTACGCGTAAGTTAATTCTTACAGGCTTATCTCTTGGGTAGAAATGGAAAAGGGAAATAAAATAGAGAAACGAGGTACGAGCGATGACTTTTATATATTCGATGTAATCCCCAAAGCTCATAGTAATACAGACATCGAGCAAATTCTCTCGTTTCTCTCTATTGTCCTATAGGAGGTTCCAAATCTCGACGAGAACTCCGTGTAACATTAACGAAGCTCTCGCTTGTGGCGGCTATATATGTAATCTAAAAAAATTCTCTTATCTTTTTTGGGCAAGTATTTGTTATTTTATTTTCGTGAACATTGAGCAACGATTGAAGAAAGGATTTTATATAAAAACAATTCAATTTCTCGATAGACTTCACGAGCTTTTAAATTTGTGGAATAGGTTCAGACTACACACGAAAGTTCCTCCGTTGCCTGCCGTTATGGCTTTTTATATTTTTCATGAATTTTGAGATTTTACAATGAATGAGGCTGAGCTAACACGTTATTAGTTAACAATTATCACTTTAGAATAGAATTTACAAAAATAATCAAACCTGAGGATTACGTTCACTAAAAAAAAACTATACTGGTTGTTCGTGGTTGATTGGTGCGTTTGTCATTCGAAGAAAAAAATATGAACGGATTGTATTTTTTATTGCTGCTTGATTGGATCGTTCATATATTTTTATGCCTGCAAACTTTATAAAAAAGTTCAAAGAACCAAAAAACGTTGTTCACTTCAATTGCAATACCGTCGTATATACATGTGTTGGAATGAACGAAATGATGATATTGTTTCGAGTTTGAGGAGATTCTCGACGCGTCCGAGCCAAGGAGGAAAATTGCAAACTCGCAAGTTAACGAGAAAACGAGGTGGATATGATGGGAAGTCTTTATTGAAGAGTATGAATCCGCGAGAACGCTTTGGGCAGAAGGAAAAACTTGTGTCTTGTTTGGACAAAATAGTGCACATCATCCTTGTGGTTTACATAGCAAAGGCTGAATTACGTGAGGAGTGACGGATAAAGGATGTATTGAAGAAATATGCGCTGAGATAGGGAGAGATATATAGAAAATGAAACGATGTCGAAATTCACTGTAGAGAAAAGCGTCTGGTTAATGAGGATGTACGAGAGCAATCATGACATGAAAACTATGTTGAAAAAACCGCTGAAATTAATTCGCGTCTCTCCGGATTTGAAGGAAAGAAAAAAGAGATGATTAAAAACAGGCTACGAAAATAATAAGGAAAGTAAAAAAAAAATGCAAGAAGCAAGCAAGAAGTCGATAGTGCAATGGCTGCTTTCTCCTACGCGGTTCAAACTTAGTTCACTTTTTTCAATATAGTTATGACATTGACTGGACTAGGCGAAAACTTTGATTAACGTCGGAGCAGAAAATGGCTATGAGAATGGAAGATGAGGAAAAGATATTTTAGGCGGGTCCGATATTCGGTTATTCGTGTCAGTGTATCAGTCGTTTCTCATCTCTTCTCCGTGCTCTACCATATTCTGGATCGTGATTGATCGCAGGATTAATCGAGCGCGCAGGGTCGATGGACCAGTGAACCTTCGTACTTTCTGAGTAAATAAATATCTGTTCTGAATCCGTCACAGAGTTGAAATTTGTCACGATACTAAAATGACTCTCGTTTCATCAAAAAAATATAATTTCTTAATATCAATAAAAATACCATTATTTAAAAACAAAATCATTAAACGAATTTCACTGATCGTCAAACATTTTTTTCTTCATGCATGTATCGTTTCAATGTAATCTTTCATGACAATTATAAGTGATAAATAAATTTTGGATTTGATTAGAAAGGGGACATTATGAAACAGGAAATTGAAATGGTTCGAAATGAATTTCTTTGTAGCGAATTATGAAATGAAAGACTTGCGAAAACTATTGTCAATAAATTTATAATAAATTCGATGAATATATACTTCAAATATGAATTTCAAAATCTTGCGTTTATTTGAAAAAGGAAATGAGCTTCAAAGTTATGGGTTGAGTCAAAACTTTTTTACGATAATTATTCATAAATGAATAATTCTTAAAGTTGTTTCAACGGATTTTTTGTGGAAATAGTGCTTGGTTAGATGAACCTGGACTCGTGAGTCTGAGATCAGTGTACATACACCTGATACATCGAGTCTTAGCAAGTAAAAGGTCGCAACCCGTAGTATTTGAACCGTAGGGCCGGTGGGAATCGCGGCCCTTTAGCATTTCAAGGGACACGTGATAGCTTAGGTGCATGGGTACGAGGTAGGTTAGCTCGGTGGGATCGCCAGGGCACCCCGCTGCCATACTGACTCCGATATACGCGAGAGATACCCGTTCGAGATTTAGTGCAGGGTATAAGCGAAAGCACAGCTATATATAGAGACTCTGTATAAGTTCATCTCTCTCTTCTCCCTCTCTCGCTCTCTCTTTTTCTGTCTGTAGGAAAAAAGTATAAGATCAGTACCTCAAGCAGCATATATATAAAGTGTACCAAAAGTTGCATCCGTATAGTTTGTAAAGTAAAAATCACACAATGATTCTCAGCATCCCAATTGTTTATAATTTACCAATTAATATCTCCTCGATGGTTCATTCCGAAGTTAAACGTATTTGAAATGTTTTCTTTAGAATGGAACAAGCAACACTTAACTATCTTTTACAACTAGAGAGCAACTCTTGGGACACTCCATGTAGTCGAACGTGCACAGCTTCGACAATGTCTTTTTCCGTTTCTCCCCTTTCTCTCTTTCTTTCTCTCTTAGAATCCTTTTTTCTCTCTCCGGCTGTTTCTGAAAATCAGCAATGAGAATCTCGCCTACAACCGATCGAAATGTTTGTACCGTCCTTGAAAACGGAATACCGAAGCATAAAAGAGAGGGTGGGATGGAATGAGAGAAGAAGGCGCGACTACGTATGTACATATACATTTGTTGTGTTCTTGCAGTTGTAAGGACGTTACTTTAGCGTTTTTTACACCGATAGTGGTCCTTGGATTGGCCCTTCCTATTTTCTAGCAGACTATATCCGCAGGCCAGGTATTGGCGGGCGCAGCGAATGTGCAACATACGCCCGCCACCGGGTAATTCTCGAGACTTTTTATACTTCTCCATCTCTTCTGTTTGTGTACACACATATATATATATATATATTTATAAATGGTGAAAAACATACAGCAATGTCGATGCACGTGTGTTCCGACGGAAAAGAGAACAACGAGAAAATTTACAAAGATCCTCGGTCGATATTCCACATGAAAGGGTTGAGGGGCAAGGGGTCGTCTGGCATAAGAGAAAACGTGTGGTGCGAGAATCCGATACTAAATAACCGTAACGATCCTGCCCCTCGGACAGTGTGTACTAATTTATTTAATTGCCATAATCCAATGAGAGTTCTTTTATTTCTCTCTTACCCCTCTCGTGGCTCTCGCTCTGCCTCACTCTATGTCCAGTTTGTCCCAATCTAGCTTAGGGTGCTTTGTTTCTACAAGCACACGCATATTTCAGAAAGAATTTTTTGCTTTTATATTATAATAGTAATCCTAGATCGCACACACCGCATACGTAAGAAAGAATCTCAATTGCTCATTTTTTTATAGAAATCCATAAAATTATATCGTAAAGAAAACTCATCCACTTCGTTTTTCCTCGTATGGGTAATATTACGGATTTTTAATGAGCCCCAAATTAGCCGCGGGCTTAGAGACGTTCTATGAAAACTGTACTCGGATGAGAATGACTTGGTACCTGCAACATAATTCTTTAGTGCAGGGCAAATTTTTTGTTTTACACACTTCCATTAAACGTTCAAGCCACATTTTTGATGAACTCGATGTTTTTATCTAAGTGGCTAATTGAAAAAAATATATATATAGATATATTGAGCTCAAATGCACGAATTTTTAGTGTCAAATCACGAGTTGTCGAATACATACTCTAAAATCTCAATTTTTGGCAAGATTAAATTTCAATCTGAAATATTGCACTCCTTAAAACAGTACTTCACTCTTCAGCTTGAAGAATGAAGTTGAAAAATCTTGATAAATTTTTTAAAGACATCCTTGACGCGAGAATGAAGTTGTTACAAAAATTTCGAATAATTCAATACTGAAGTTGCTGTGAAATGATGTGATGTGTACAGCAGAATGAATCACGCTTAGTATATTAATAAGTATACCGTACACGTACGGTGATAAATTCGCCAAGATCCGACGATCACGATAACTCGCGGGGCGAATAATCGATCCAAAGGACCGGCACGGCTTGGCTCTCTGGCTGCTGTTGGAAAGATGCTGGCAGTAGAGCTTATGTTCAACTGCTGGGCTACCGCGTGGGCCCTGGCACGACCTCCGAGACTTCGCAGATAATTTCTCGTTAATTACGCAGCGATTAATATTAACGGCTCGTACAACCGAAGTGTGCGTTTCTATATAGTTGCGAGAAAAGTAAAGAGAGAACCTCAGTGTGAATATTCAAGATTCCGAATATACATGTGCATATATATATTTCGATTCCCTCAGAGTTCGGGTTGTTTCCTCTGTTTCGTCGCCCTCTCTTTTCCCGTAAGTCTCAAGCCTGATAAAACTCTCCTCTTATTCTTCATACTTTTTTTTTCTTCACGTGTCTCTTTATCTTTCGTCTTTTTTCATCCTCCTCTCATCTTGTTTTCACTCTCAGTGCAAAGGTATACACTCTCACGTGCAACATGTTTTTCTCCTTTTGTTTTCGTGTTGTATCCTTATATATATATATACACACATATTGTTTTTCTTAATCGTTTTTTTTAACAAGACTCGCGCACCGCCCGCCGTTTTTCTTCAAAGCGTTTCTCTCCTCTTGCGATGCTGCCACCTGCGAGAATCCTCGCATAAATTCTCCGCGGTCTCGCTAATAAATCCCGGGTTTCTCTCTCACTTTCTTGCTCGCACTTTCGGAAGTTTCGAAGAGGCGAAAGAAAATGAGACGATGAGTTGTATACATACACACATATACGCATATATGTGTGTATGTATGCATGTAAAGAGAGAGAGAAAGAGGGAGAGAAGCAGAATTGTGCCAAGCACAAGGGCGTTATTGGTACGATTAAACGCCACATGTAATTATCTCTGTGCCCTTCTATGACTTGATGTCCCTCTTACACATATGTATAAGCAACCTTTGTGCTAAACTCGGTTGTAAAACGTCGTCGTTGTCGTCGTCGTTCTACGGACACACCTTTTTCTATAGCACCGTTTCGCCCCATAAGCCTGTGAAGGAGTTCTTTGCTATTGCACCTTATATCCTCTCTGCACCTTTGCCGAGAAGAAGACTCGTTCTATATACTGTGATACACATTTTTTCTCATCTAACATCTCACGGGTGTGAGTTTCGTGACAAGGATCTTTGTATATCGAACGTTTTTGTATAGATGTATAGACAATTATAAGCAAGGAATAGCGAACATTTATATGAAGAAGAAGAGACAGAGCATGCTACGTATATACTCTTACTTTCGTTTATATGGTATAAGCTTTTTACACAGTCTATCTTTAGAGATCTTGGACAGGCTAGATTACTAATCGTGATCCGACCTTATTAACACGGTCATTCATCGACCACGTATATACTTGATAATACATTTATGTACATATATTATATATGTCTACTTGTTTACGTTTGCATGTAAAAAAAAAAGCAACGAAAAGCATAACGGCTTTGCTTTGGTTATCGATACACCACAGCTTAGGTACATTAAACGTCAATGAGAGGACGATGAGTATTGCATCTGAAGCGTCATTAAAAAAAAAAAAAAAAAACGATGTTTCTTTTTGTATTTTACAGATGATTGATAGCGACCATTTCTCTCAGAAATAATGCTACTCAATGCTTAGCCGGAGATTGTTTCCACTTCAAAGTTTTGTATTGTTTTTTTTTTTTATATTTTAGATTGTTTACTTATTG
The DNA here is from genome assembly GCA_948107755.1 of Campoletis raptor. Lineage (NCBI taxonomy): Eukaryota > Metazoa > Arthropoda > Insecta > Hymenoptera > Ichneumonidae > Campoletis > Campoletis raptor. The sequence continues at coordinate 19,499,129 of OX403622.1, forward strand.
CAGACGTCTCGTTAACGAAATTTTATCACAAACTTTTAATTTATTCACAACGACCGAGTGTGTTTGAAAAACTTGCTAAGGATGTGAATGCATCACTGAAATTACTCACCTTTCGTGCGCATTAAACGAGGCACGATTTACCAGAGCTTGAAATGACACCGCGAGATTATAAGCTAACCTGCATGCACATGCATATAAATATGAACTAAAAGCCTTGAGCCTAGGTGGCATTGATAAAGACTTTTGACAGATCATCGTATATGGTTCGTTCGTAGTGCATTATCACTTTTGTTTCACCTTACAAAAATCCTCGTCGTTTCATGCACGAGAATCCTTTCGCAAAAGTAGGAGATTCTTGAGAGTGAGTACGTTACTTCCCGGACAAAGAAAAAAAAGAAAGACGTATATATGTATAGCAAAGATAAACGAGAGAAAGAGAGAAGCGGATGTTGTGTGGTTTTCTCAAGAAAGAAGAGATTCTCCCTCTGAAAGCGAATCCTGGTCGTGATATCTCGGCCGCATCATACTCGTTCTCCACCAACACAAGGCTAAGAGAATAAGAAAGAGAGAGAGAGAGAGAGACAAACAGAAGAGAAGATAGAAGAAACCCAACGTCGTTTTTTTTTAACTTAACTCTAGTACAATTTATTTATTTTTCCTCACGCCTCAACTCCTGTTCCTCTTCAACCTCTTAGCACTTCTTCGTGCTATTGCTTCGTCTACTTTCCATACACATCTTGATTCTTGGCTTGTCTCCGGTATATATTGATCACTGACTAACAAAAAGGCGTAAAAGCCTCGTTTAAACCCATAAAACTATACATATTCAGGCCATTTTGCACTCTCACACTTGATGTTCTCAACTTCTACGTAATATTTACATCATACAATCTTATACACTGGTATATCTGTGTGTGTGGCTCTACTCCTCTTCCTGTGTGTATCAAAACGCCAGAACAAGGAAGTCCTAATGGAAAAAAATGATTAAATAAATTTTTAAATTGCGGTTATACTATAAAATGAGGAGCAGTGGAAGCAGCAAAGGAAATGGCAACAAAAGAAGCGCATCGTTATGATTGTTCGTAGGAGATACTTTTATTTTTTCTAACCGGAATACACGATAAACATTTGAATTATTAGTTATAAAATAAACTTTTTTTTTATATCAATGTAATTCGATGCTACAAATTCGAGGTACCAGGTATTCAGAATATTTGTACCATATCTGATGGTACAAATTAAATGTATACACGGGATGAAAGTTTTTTCTTAATTTTTTTATATAACACAGGTTTGTCCGGATCTCCGTGATCCTCCCGTTTTTCTTTTCTTTTTTTTTTCAACAAACGTTTCATTGCAGAACGAAGTACTACGATATCGCGAGCATATTTGCACAGGGAGATTCAACATTTTATTTTGGTGTAACTTTTTTTTGCTCTCTCCGTGTGTCTGCTCCAACGGCAAATCCGAGGGATTTTTTTCGACGATGATAAACGAGGAACCTCGACGGACTGAGATACAGGGATGAAAGGAATTAAGGAGAGGAAAAAAGGCACCGCGCGATGCGAGAGTGCGTTGGTTAAAAAGTCGTCGACAAAGCCTCGCAATGGATCATAGTGCGGCTCACCCCCCCCCCCCCCCCCTCGCCGCCCCTTTCTCGCTCTTTCTTTCTCTGTCTTCCTTTCGATGTAAATAACTAATATATCTTACCAGAAGATAAAAAAAATGTTTAAGATTGAATAATATACTTGAAGCGGAGTTTATTTAGTGTATATATGAAACGTCTACGGAGACTCGCAAGGAAATAAGAGCGTTCAGTTTTAATTTACTTTACGCAAATTGACTCGAGTCCATTAGAATACCTTTATCAATTACAATTAATGCAATTATACTGAAAACTTTCGATTATCAAAATATCCATTTAGTTATCGTAAATTGATGGTCGATTGATGGTGTCAGAAAATTACGAAAATATGAAGCTAATTTAATAAACATAACCATAAATGTCAGAAAAATATTTGATGTTCAAGGCACATACGAGAATCATTTTGTTTTATTCTTCATAGTTAAAAGAGCAAAGATGTTTTAATACTCGATGAGGTTGACCAGTGGTCGGTGATACCCAAAGGTCTTTTGTCAAAGCCCAAGCCAACCACCGCCAAAGCGTGGGAAGCTCGTGGTCGACGGGTCTGCACACACATATACGCATGTGGATATGTGCATTGCGATGTGCATTGCAATCCAGCACATTTATTGCATACTATGTTGTATTATTACGGAAATATTTCATCTTCTTAATGCCAAGGCAAGACGATCTATCAAGAAATATTTTATCGTGATAAGTAGCCACAAGCCTAAGCTGGTAATCGAGAATTAGTATTTTATATTATTACGAATAATTGGTCCTCGTCTCATGATATATATGATATATTTAACCCATTTTTTCCCTGTCTAGCTTACATTGTTGAGAATTCGTATTCAATTATTATTTATCGCAGAAATATATTTCAATACATATATATATATATATATGTTTAACACGTTCAACTGGATTTCAAGACAAACTAATTTCGCTCCTTAACTAAAGTAAGAGAACTAAAAATTTCTATTTTTTCTGAAGCACCATTTCCTAGAACGGGACTTTGGAAAATAAATAATGATTTAAGTTACACATCAACTTTACTATTTTTATGATGCTTCGAATTACCGATCATTAATAAATAAATCTCTCATCAAAGATGCTGGGAAAAAAATGAATCAGGGCCTTTCTCTTCAACATTTTGAGATCGAACTTCTCCATAAATTCTGAGTCCGACTTTTAGGAGGCTCTGGTTTATATGTGTATGTTATTATTTATGTATATATATTAAAACACCTTCTAATCTGACCACAGTGCAATTTAAGTCATTCTCAAAGTGTGGTACTTTGTATATACATATGCATCGCTTACATTAATGGTGCAACAGTTTTGAACAGGATTCGCGATTATATATTATATATATATATATATGTAAATATACATAAATATTATGAAAGGGATATCAGAACGGGAGAAAGTGCCTCGCCCCCTGTAACAACCCAGAGGCTGTGCCGTCTCATTCTTTATCCGCCATATTTAACCTCTGCTATATAAAACGAACATTGCTTTGAATTCGTGACGACGATAATCAAGTCGTATGTATATATATATATCTACCAGATAAATATAATACCTATATAGAGCGATTATACGTCATAGGTAAACAAAGTCTATGACTCACCCATCATGTTAGTCGGAAAAAGTTGGTTCAAGTTATTTATTATGGAATGTGTTATAAATCATTTTAATTAGTTTATATTTTCGATTATAGTTCGTAGATTCTTTATGGAGCGTTGACAAAAAGTATAATAAAGAGAGATGGAAACCTGGTGATAGATTAAAATCGGGAAGAATGATCATTCACGTCCGATTTCTCCTAAAACTGTAAGTTTAAACACTCGTTGAATTCTCCATTAATATAACATATCTAGAGACGCGGCAGCGTCTTAACGCCAAGTACAAAAGAAAAAGAGTTTGACCGGCCAAGGCAAATCGCGCCGCGTCGATATAACTTTGAATTTGTACACGATGTTATTAACTTTCAATAATTGTACGTATTTTAACATCTAACATACATTCGTGGGGTAAGGAATTTCAGATTTTTTAAGATGTTTAGCAGTAACATAAGCAAAAAAAATAAACAGACAAATTCCCCATGGAAGTAATTCATCGGAACTCTGCAACACATTTCGATAACTTGAGAAGATCTATAAACATGAAAATAAATATATATACAGTATCCTTCTTTACCTATTTCTTCGCTTTTACGTTCTGGATATATTTATGTTTTAGACATTTCCCCAAGGTGTCGAAAAAACGAGAGACGAGTTGAAAGCAAAGTGAACCCATCACACCTGCACGTTTCAAGTTTTCCTCAACGATCTTCTAAGCTAAAACGACTCTTCGATCGATAGATATACATCTTTTTAGAAAAAAGTAATGCTCAATAATAAATACATAGATATTGACCCCTGGGGAAAATTCATCCCAACCTGTACAGACCCTTTGCTCAATATACGAAATTTTTTTATTACTCAACTTTCTCGTATCTCTCACTCGTGCTCTAAAACAGTTGAATTAATTTTTTTATACTTATTTTCTTTTGTTTTTTTGTTTATTTATATTTGCCCAAATTTAAAGACGAAACGTGTAAGCTCACAGAAACTTTTATTTTTTCTAAGTTTTTCTTCGCTTATGAAATTCGATTTATTCAGTACACTTTCGTTGAAGGATCTTTTCTAAACAAATTGAGCCAACCATTCTTCAGGCACTCACGATCATCTCTATGCTGAACTCACTTCTAATATAATCTTCCAGCTCATAGCTCTGGCGTTGACCAAGCTATAGGGTATGAAAGAGAGATAGTAACTCTTGCACTAGTGCCCAATTATATATAAGTTGACTATTGAAAAGCAAGAGGTCGAATTTTATGATTCAATACAAAATATCAAGGAGTGTGAGTCCTTTTCTTTGCACATACCTTAGCAGCAAAATGTTTACACATCCGGGACGTGGTAAAAGTTTTGCGCGCGTTAAAGGGCTGCGATAGCCACAGGTCTCGAAGCAAAAGTGACCAAACACACTGGATATTTATATGGTTCTCATCTTATGCAAATCCTTAACGGTGGTTGCTCACCTCAAGACAACAGGCTTTTCGATCTCTCGGACAACGCGTGTTCGTATGCTAGAGTTTCATCTCGTATTAATACACCGTGTAGAAGGCACTTCGCGTTCCTCTAACCACCTCCGAAATATTTCCAGGCACCTCGAAGTACTGCCACATTTTTTCGCAGCTTATTAATGATAATTTTAGTAGGAAAAGTGATTTAATGAAAATGCGCCTCTTGACGGGCGAATTGTAGAGTTTTCATGATGTTGTCATTTTTTTTAATAATCGATTTCTGAAAATTTGTCTCTTTCAATTTTTTTCTTGCTTCTTGAGTTAGAATTTTATTAATTTAACGATAAATTTTCAGGGTCATGACAAAATATGTAGCAGAATTATTTTATGAGTACATTTTCAATCTGAAGCTTATCATTCAACTGGGATTAAACTTTTGCGTATTCTTTTAAATACGAAATAATTGCTTGTTTCATTTCATTGAGGCTACTGCAGTCAAAATTCTTATAAACAGAATGGCTGTAGTGCAATTATACAGTTCAACTTGCTTGGTCATCTAAGGTGCAACTCACATGATGCACCACGTTCTTGGAACTCGTATACACACACACACACACACACATAGAAACCTAAAAATGTATATATTTATAGAGGTGCGAAAATAGCTCGAGAGAAACCAAACGCAGTGTAGGTGGCTGGAGAATATAAAAGGTGTGGGTTGCAACGTTTTTCCCTTCTTGTTGATTACAATACAGTCGATGACTAAACGACAGGGGAACATTTCGAGTAAGTTTAAACTGAGGATTGTCTTTTTCTTTATTGACGTATTTTCTGTCTCTCTCACTCTTCGTCTAAGGTCAAATGAGACCTGTAATTTTCTCTCGATGCTGCATATCGTCTTGTATAAGAACGCAGTCGCGCTGGCTTTTTCGATTCTGCTAATTTAAAAGAAATACTTGCCATGCGTGTTCCACCGATTTAACATCAATCTAAAGTTTTCTCATCTTTATACTTTTAACTTTTGAGTAACAATTAAATGGTTTTAAAGTTTGTTTGTATTCACAGTATTTTTATAGTCGAAAGACAAATTATACTCTTGACATCCCTCATGACGAAAATACTATAACTTATTCACATAGAAAGTTATAGCAGGACGAGGCCCTCACCTAAACCGGACTCGTCAACCTTAAAATATTCGCTTGTCGAGAATATCACTCGCATATGCCATACCCGCAGTGAAAACCGAGGATTCACTATGGAAAACTATGGATAAATATATATATTTTTCTATTCTTCCGTTTGTGATGAATAGTGGCAGATGGATAGATTAATGTGCATATAAAAGGCTAGTAGAGGCACTACACTGACGTTATATCAAGTAAATCTCTATTCTCACATGCACTCAATGTGCTCTCATATCATCATCGAACGGTTCCTTCATATATATTGACTGAATTGAGGCCAAACCTCACGCTGATAAACGTTATAAATTGATTCGATTCAATCGACAGCGTCATGCAGTTTAGGACATTGATTGTCTCTCTCCCTCTCTCTCTCGCTCTCTCTCTCCGCGTTTATCCCACATTCTACATGAAGCACCAGTTCGCACAACCGTATACACGCTGCATAGTGACGGGAAGGCAGTAGCTTGGCATGTTTGGTAAAATGACCGGTCTAAATTGCACTGCAATCCCCTCTGTGTTCAATCAAGGGTGATTGAATTGATATAATATTCATATATATATATATATATATATAAACCGTGTGAGCATCACACATACCCAATGCTCACACGTACTCAATTAACCTGTAAATATTTCACTATAATGATTCTTTCAAGTTACGCGTAAGACTCGGTCGTTACAGATAATTTCTAAAAAAGAACAATAATGGATCATGCAAAAAAATGTCTTCCGTCGACACATTACACTTGTTTTAAGATCGAGAGTGTTTCATTCCTTTCGAAGCGAGAGTGGTTAGTATTATACCCTTAGCTCGTTTGATCGTTAATAGCATGGGCATAACAGGCTCAGCAGGGGCGCCCTTGCATTATCTACAATACCCACATATATGTCTATAAACATTTAATAGGCTGGTGCATACTGTAAACTGTAAACCTGAGGAGAAATATTGATAGTGCCCTCTGCTCTAGGGAACACGAGAACGCTGGTTCTCTCTCCTCCAAACCTTCTTGCATTTCAGCTCGGTTCACGAATGATAATTTACGTCAAATAAACAATAAAGCGATCTTTTGTTTTAAAAAGAGGAAGAGGGGGTACCAAAGAGGGGGGGGGGGGTGGTAGTACCAAAAAGACCCACAATCCATGAGTGTATACAATCGATGCACCAGAAATTCCTGGGTCAGTATGAGAGTGTCCCATGAATATAATATTTTTTATTTGGTTTTCTTTTTTTACTTTTTTCTGCAATACCTTGTACACCAACAGCACAATAAAAAAACTCCAAGTATAGTGAAACATTCCAGCTTCTATCTGAAATTGCTTAATATCTCTTCAAGGACGTGTCTTACTCACATGGAGAAATCATTGAGATAAAAAGTTGTTAGATCAATCAAATATGTTGATATGGGGTGCCAGTGAAGTTGTAGAATAATTTATAAATTATAAAAAGTATTGAACTAATATGCTATATAATTTTTTACCATAACGCACATTTATTTTGATCGAAAACTGTGCGGTTAGTTTAACGAAATCTTCTAATAACATCAATTGCTATAAAATCAACGAGTTAACTTTTCTCACTGTGGGCAAGTCCTTTTCCACTTTCATATTTTGTAAACCGACTATTCTCTTGGCTTAGACGCTACTTTCAGCAATACTCCATACATTTCTAAGCGTATACAATACAGCTGCCCTATGACCATGATCAACCCCTTTGCTGGTAAAAGGGGCGTATGTTCGTGTTACGTGCTGTACATGCCCAAGGCGTTCTGTTCCATGGCAACTCCCCACGACAGCTTTTCATCCGCAGTACAGTACTTGATACCGACTACTTAGGTTTATATGCGGCGTGTATATACGCTTCCAGCATATGTGCACAGGGAATTCCAATCCGCATTGGATGCTTGGGCTTAAGAGAATTTGATATTCACTTCAAGTTACTAACAATAAAGTTTTTTAAATTTACAATCGCGATTACTGACATAAGCTTTCGACTTCTACATTTGATTCTAGCTTGATAGCCGAAAATATCATTCTTTCTAGTCGGTTGACTCCAAATAAAGAGGAAAACCTGAATTGCAAGAAACGAACGTATTTTCAACTCACCTTTATCATGTACCATGGACAAACAGTTTTATCAGCTTTTTATAAAAGTATATTTTTCATTCAAACTATTAATAAATGCGAGAATAAATGATTTTTTGATACATTCCACAGATCGAGATGGTAAAGAAAAAAATATGCTGTCAATGAATAATAAATCGTTGCAGTCCTGGTGTTTAGTTTTGCACTCGTAACAGCCCATATGTATGGGAACGACGCAACACCAATTATGCACCGGCAGGAGGCCCTACCTCGCAATATTCCTATTCAAATGCCCATAGTTTGTCATTTCTATTGCACTCGACGAGAAGCATTCGTGCATTGTTTCTCTGATTTATTTTTCACCCCAAGTTCGAAGAACTTTTACACGTCCCCTTTATTTTTAGTCCAGCCGCCAGAAATAGGAAGGGAGGATTGGCTCAGTTTCTTTATTTTTTCATGAGAAGTACTCCCGTTAACGACTACGATGACGTCGTGAGAAAGAGAGTAAGAAAGAAGTGAGATGGAGCGAACGATTTCGAGGATACGATAGGGGTAGGTACAAATATATCGAAACGACTCCAAGAACGGTGACAGATGGGGAGTTGCACGCGTTTGTCCACAGAAATCCCAGTTATTCGGGAATTTATTAATAGCCATCATCGTCCCGTCCACATCACGATCCCGCTGTTGTTTCTTGTCCATAAGGAAAAATGCTCTCGAAAGGGGGATTTTCAACAAGTTCAACTATTGTTTTTTTTCTTTTAACGCGGTAAGTGTATACACAACATATATGTGTATGTCAGTACTCTGTGCAATGATGGGTTGTTTGAACGATCAACCCGATCATTCGTACACCCTTTTCTTTGTACTGGAAGAAATAGCGAAATATATTTATGCCAGGCCGAACTTTGCGGGTGCAGCAAAATACAGGAATTATTTTTTACTCTCTCACTCTCCCTCTCCCTTTCTCTTTCTCTTTCTATACCATTCTATGCCTTTCTCCCTTCGGCATTTCTCGTTGCGTGTCGAATGCCACGATTTAATTACCCTTCCCTGCGGCGACAACGCATCCCTTGGGTATTCCATCCTCCTCTCTAACACAGCATCGACCATAACCTGTCGCTCTCTCCTTATGTACTGTACCAGCGCACACATCACACAGTCGGATGTCGTGACGGTGGATGGCTTCACGAGAGAGTTCCCTTCAATTCATGGCTACATGGATTCCATAGTTAATTCTGCACTACTATCGATTCTGCGCTTGTGTGTTTATGTGTACGTACGATTCTTTCCGTATGTCGTTACGTATATATAAACATACATGATGGATATATCACTCGATCGGCTGTTGGTGTGTCACTCTATACAGCGTGCGTGCAACTCGTCAAAGGAAATTCCCTCTTCGCACTTTTATAATTAGATCAACTTCACGTTCTTATCATCCTCACTTGCAGGCTCTTTAACTTTGCTATCATTTCGTCTACGCACTTATCTGAAGTGTGGCTTGATTAAATATTTAAAAATCTTTCAACATGTGAGACAAAAAATTCAATACTTCAGAAAATAATAATGCAAACATATACGTTCACTATAATTTGAATTACAAGGTTTTTTTTTTTTTCAAAGAAAAATCAAAATCAATCGAGTCAATAGATAAACACATTACATTGTTGATTTGAAGATGTTTTTCTCCGTAATAGCTCAAACGTTTTTCATACTTTGAAATCGCGACTAAATCGAAATTACGTAATCACAAATTTTTGATATTTCATCACAATGAATAAATGGTTCTGCGTCTTGAAGTGGTTTCTAATTTACAAGTGCACAAATTTTGTAGTAAAATTAAAACGAAGCATAAATCGTTATTGCATAGCCTGGCTTTCACGTATGCATATATGGACACCATGAAGTCAACGAATAAAAGGAAGAAAGTGAAATATATAGCGAGAGAAGGAGGGATAGGGTACTCGCTAAATTATTTCTCAACACGTCGCACCCGCCCGCTCGGGGCAAAGCTTTCGTTTTGCTTGCGCTTTGAAACGAGGGGAGGAGAAGAAAACATCCACATCGCGAGGGGGAAGAAGTGACGAGGATGGTGTTGTTGGTGTGGTCTGGTCTGCGAAGTGCCATTAGCATATTTATACGCTTCATCTTTGGCGGAACTCTCTTCGTAAAGAGCCGGCAGCACCAATCTCTTGCTCTTTCTCTCGTGCTCTCTCCCACTCATCCACAAATATTTTCTTTCCTTATATATGTATACATATGTCTCTACATTAATATATATACACATATATTTCGACTGCTCGTGAATTATCGCTCTTCGTCGAGATATCAATTTTCTTGCCACCCTCGATCAGATAACGACGAATTAACGCAAAGATCGTTACTTCGGCGCGTTATATATTAACGAACTGATCAAACAATTCACTCAATGCTTTCATTATTTTTCAAACAACATTTTATCCATTTATACAAACTTTTATGTACCATCAAATTTGTTCATTTAAAAAGATGCACTGTCTGTAAAAGTGGATTTTACGCATCAATCTCTTTAAATGAAAACGAATTAATATTTTATCATTCCAGATTGAACATGCGAACATTTAAAGTATATCAATGACTGATTACTATTCGTTAATTATGACGAAATCTTTCCATCACAAATCAACTGCTTTTTTGTAGTTGTCAAAACTTAGACACGATTGTGAAAAAAATTTGTCTGTAAACCGCTGTTGCAAGTGATATCTTCTGACAGCAACCAACCGAAAGTTGGGAGTGACGCACTACACAGTTTGAGGAAAAGCGTCCGGGTCAAACAATTTCCATTGGAATTGGACATTGATGATAACGTCGTTAGATCTGTGATCGTTGAAAGGATAAAGTGAAAAAATGCTATCTCCCTCTCTCACTTTCTCTCCCGCTCTCTTCTTATCTTCGTTTTCATTGACATTGAGCTGACGTAAAACCGATGTGAAAAAATTTCACGATGAGATTGAGAGCCTGCCATAAATCATCGTCTCTCGTTTACGATCGTACGTACGTCGGCGTATCGATCTTTAATACGTTCACACTGAAAGACTGCAATGCTGATTATTTTTCTTCTTTTTTTTTTCCACTTTTACTAACTCGATTTGAATGCACCGTATACTGAATGCTTCTACCGTATATTCAACTGAGAAACATCGGCATACATACACAGCCATGCAAATAAACGTTTTCTACGGTATATTTCATTTTATATTTGAATGAACTAAGGGACAAAGAAAGAGAGAAACAGAGAGCGACAGATAGAACGAAACGGGACAAGAGATCTCAGAAAGGTTAATGAAGCTCAGAGAGAAACCCTTTCCGAGCCACTTTGACTGGGAAAAGTGTCGACGCAGCCGGTTATTGGTGTATAATTATTAATTAACGCCCTCGAAGGGCTCTCACGCCTATGCTCAAGGCAACCCTGTGAGAAGTTGAATAAAGGTATATAAAGAGACCTTAACTTTCTCTCTTTCTCAACTCCTCTTCCTATTTTCTTTTATTCTAACTCATTCCATCACGAGCACTCGTGATTTATCTACAGGAATTTGCGCTTCGAATTTCCGTGCTAGAGGAGAGGAATCAACTGAGAAAGAGAAAGAGAGAAAGAGACAAGAACTTTTAAGGATGTACCCAATGTACAGTCATGTCCAAAGCGAGGATTTTTAAGCGGCTATTTCATTTTTATTCTTTCCAAGGCGAGATCAATTAATCATTGCCCAATGAATTTTTTGATTATTCCCTGACGTTGAAAAAATCAATTTTGGAAACATTTTAAATTGTGGTTTTTATACACCACGGAGAGAAAAATTGTCCAAAAAAAAGTAAGAACTATTCAGGCCTTGGTTTGATAAAACTAATGGAAATCACCATAAGCTAAACATTTTTTCTAAATTTATCCAGTCGCAATTTTCATTTTTATTTTATAATTGTAAACAAAATTTTTAACGAGTCATAACTTTTTAACACGAGTGTACGAACGTTGCACCCTTAAGGCGTTAAATCCAGTGAAAGGATTATATATTCGTGTTGCGAACGATGCCCGTGAATTCTCGGACTTCCTCGAGTTCCTGCGGCGTCGTACTTTCCGGTCGTTTCAATCCCCACGTATAGGATGCACACAAAAACGAGAAATCCTATCTTTACTCACTTTGATCCATCGGTATTAAAAAATGTTCACACTTTGCTACAGAATTTTGGAAAAAAAAAAATTGACTTTTTAATGGAAATTATTCACATACAAGAACTGTCACAAATATATCAATCATTGGGAGTAGCTTGTTGGGAAAAATCTTAACAAACGATTGCCACATCGCGATACAAATTGAAAAATAAGATTTCAACAAATGCTTGAATTGAACGAACTTTCCACAAGCTCCTTCATTTACCATATACATTCGGTTCAATCGTCCGTAAATTATGATAGCAAAGTATATTTCTCCACATTTCAAAAATTAGCGCGTCGAACCAAGGTTACAACTCGGTAAATAGATTCAACAATAAATACACCAAAACGGATTGACATGAAGTGGTGGTGTGCACGAGGGAAAGAGTGCAAGAAATCTTATCAACTGAAATGTCGTTACTCATGTCACACACGTCGAAGAATGGAAAAATGTATAGTAGGCCGTTTCTTGAAGTGGTATCTGAGATGAAAATAAGGACCGAAACACAAGAAAAATGAGTGTACAGGAAAAACAGGAAGAGAGAATGGGAGCAGAGAAGAAAAAGGAAAAAGTAAAATACTGGCGAAGAAGTGAAGGGGTCGATTGAATGTTCCTGAGACCAAGGTTCATGACAGGGAGAATCGACGAAACTTGATGGCGCTCGTGGAAGTCGGTTCTTCATGTGACTTACGTATGATAGTAAATAGCCCTGTATAAAATACTACATACACCTTGCATGCTCCAAGTATTCCATGTATAGCTATTTCACGATGGAACGAGCCTGCTCCCTCAGCATGTCCGCCAGCACTGCTACCATCCTCTTCTTACCCCTTCCTCGGTCTCGTACATAGCAAATCCAACGCACATAACGCGATGAAGAAACAGAGAGAAAAGAAAAAAAACCAAGAAAAAGAACCCCAGCTCGAATCGTCAGGCAGTTGTTCGGCTTCGTCGTCGATGGGGGATGAAATAGCACAGAGAGAGGGAAGAAAGCAAAAAAAGACGAAAGAGAAAGAAAGAGGGAGAAAAGTTACGACGACATTGGAGAAGAACTGGAGGATGAGGAGAGTAGTCGCAACCCTCTTTACACCCCCGCAACAGCCACACATCCCTAAAGCACTACCAAGAGTGGGAATGGAATAGAAGGTAGAAATGAAAGCTGGCGTAGGGGTAGACAGTGCTCATGCATGTATATGTGTTTTCCTTAGTGGGTACCGTATATGTATATGTGTGTAGTTAATACTTCAAGCCATGAATTTGGTAAAAATTTGGACCACTCGCATTCCGCAGGACAATGTATTCACCTACGCTTCTGCGTCTCGTTTGGAGCTTACGTGAACAAATGATGGCTACTGCTGGCTTTGTTAGCACTCCATTTGTGGCCATTCGGTTACACCCTAAGCAAATGGGATCCCACCCATTTTTAAATTGCTGCAAATCGCAATTTACCATCAATGAAACGGTCTTCTGCTTAATTCAAGAACTCGAAGATTTTTCAAAGTATTTTATACTGTACATCAAGCTTTTGATAACCAAAGAATTGATTTCTTATTTGTATTTACGTCCATAATATAACAAATTTAATCGATCATCGAACATACATGAAAACGCGAGGACACAAAGATCAAGAAACAATCTTAATCGATTTGACATTTCGATTATGAGAAGAAGGTAGAAAATTGAATAGTAGAAAACTGTTGTATGGTGTTGAGCTGATCGATCTTGAATTCACTCGTGGTGTGCCACGAGAGAGCGTCTTATTTTCATTAATTATTTAGACACAGAAAAAGGTGATTGATTTTGTATTGAATTTGATTGAATTCAACCTTCCGTTGCTAGCAGAAGTTTTTGCAACGATGTAATCGATTCTTTACACAACTTGTTGATATTTGTATGAACTGATTCGTGTGAACGAGTGGTGATTCGTTAAGCCAGTATGAGGGTTACTAAAATTTCAATTCAAATTCTTCGCACTGAGCCTGAGATGTACAATACTCGCCCATTTTACAGCAAATTATTTTGTACAAATTTTTATAAAAGATACACTCTGGATTTTGGTTGAAATCAATCAATCAGAGCTCCTAGTACAAACATCTTCGTCATCTTCTTTTTTCCAATGTAACTCTTTCTCAAAATCATCTAGATTCACATCTTATGTTGAGCATAAACGGAAACATTTCGATGGAAAATAATGGACATACGGTATGAGAATGCAAAAAAGAAAAGAATAAAAATTTGTCTAGAATAATGTTCTGATGGAAATGGTCTTATTCACTTGTGGTGGAATCTGTTTAAGGGAAAGATTACACGGTAACTGAAATGGTGGTCCAAATTTCCACCCACCGGTCTACATATACATTATAGGGATGAAGAGAAGTGAGCGGGAATAGGAGGGCAGGAGCGGGGAGGGGGGTGGCTTGTTCTCCCGGTCGATCTCTCGTCGTTGCCAAGCGACGCGGGGGTTGATCCACGGATACCCAACACCCCCGCCTGGCGCAACCCCTGCGAGTTTACTGCCGGCTCTCTCGTGGCGCCACCTGCCACCCTTACAGTAGCGAGATGCTTCCCGTGAGCGACTGATCGAGGCCCGGCCCCGTGCTGGCCTGCCCGCGCCTCATCGTATCATATCCTTCCGGAGTTTGTGTATTTGTGTGTTCTTCATTATTTATACCGAGTTTCATCGGTCAAAAACGATAAGAAATTTTTTTACCTTCTTTTTATCCCCTTTGTGAGCACGTTAACGCACTTCGATAATCATCCTGGATAACCTTTATCGTCATCTCGCCGTCATCGTCCAACAACCGAAAATTATCAGTTTCTCTCGTTCTCTCCTCACTTCGATTCTCGCCCTTCCAAGACTCTGAAGAGCAGTGTCGAGGAATTCAACAAAACATAACAGACAGTCGCTGTCATCGCCATCCAAAACGGTACAGGAATAGCACGTTATGTTTTTAACCTAATTAAAGATAATCGTGAGTTTTTCACTTAGTGATTTCTGAATCAATTCTGTGTCGTGTAATTTGTTTCCTTTCAACACAGACCGTTTTAAGCAAAATGCGATATACGACTGCTTCACTTTTGTCATGGTATTGAACGTTTTTTTAAGAAACATTTTAAGTTATTTATCAAAGTTTCTTCCTCCTTGGTGTAAAAAAAGTACCGTTTTTTGTTGTTTACAGGTAATTTGTGTTAACATTGCTTTAAGCACGGCGAAGGAACGTTTTCTATAACCAATTTTGCTTTGATCGTTCGATAAACACACGAAGTGTTAAAACGCATTTTTTTTTTTGTCGGGGGTGAGTTTGTATATATGGCGAGTCGGTAGCCGCCCGAAAAAGGGCGCAGGGTGCGTTGCTCTCTTTGGCAATCGCACAGGAATTTTGCCGACCGCCCGCGCTTTCCCCAACAGTTGCATTCACACGCCAACAAACTTTTAGCCTCTCTTCTCGGTCGTTCTCACTCCCGCTCTCGGGTTACGACCCCTCCTTTCGCGAGTGAGTGACTTTTGCATCGTTCTCCCCTCCTCGTCCATTTGTGTACGTTACTACACTCTAAAATCTACGCAGTATTTATTTACTGCAAAATACTGGCTTCAATTTCCATTCCTTAAAATCCATTAAATATTTTATTTGTATTTTTTGCGGTAAATTATTATTATTTTTATCACTTCGTGTCGCCGTGTGTATTTTTCTCTTCATCTTGTATTCGATAAACGACGCAAGCGCCTTGGCTCGGCGCGTGCATTCGTCTGACTCCGATGCAATATCGCGTCCGTAGATGTGGAAAAAAAAAAGATGAAGAAGGAGACAGAAAGCAATTCTGCCAGCGAGTGTCGCTCTATTACTCGTAAAAATCAGGAAGATGGGCAGAAAAGCAGACAGGGACAGAGTTAACAAAAGGGGTCGTTTCTTCGGGCCGTATACCGTTGATCTTTCCTTACAGTTTTACTAACCGCGAGTGAACACCGAACTAGTATCATAGGCGTGAGCCAACCACATATATATTTACAAAAATCCCCATAAATATATGTGCATATTTGATAACCAGGGATGGGCACAATTCATGCCTAATGTATAAGGACTTATTTGCAACCGTGATTGAAACTTTTTACGTTCATTTTTATATAAATAAATTAATCACAATATATGGTTCTAGGAATATCGAGTTTAGGTCGAACTTGATACTACCAAATTTTGTAATGATGCATAGTTTAGTCTCGGTTCGTTTGGCTTTCAATGATGCATCGATGGATACAACGAATACATTACTCGATCATTATAAATCACGTATCTTTTGATAGCGATTCAGCTACTCATTATCTTTTTGGAACAAAGGACCGCGTAACCCAGTTTATATTTCTACTCAGTTTTTTTATAATGACAATTGTTTATTTTCATGAGTCCAGAATAATGATCTTTTGGAAAAACATGATTATTTCAAAATTAGTTTAATTACAGTATATGATAATTTATTTGAAAAGCAAATAATTACAGCATTATTATTGATATATATTCTGTACTCGAGATTAATTAAATGATTTCCTCACATGTTTGTGAAAAATATTTCTCTAATGATTCAATGCATATTTATAACAAAATTCGTTGTGATAATTTTGTTGATGATGTATTTGATTAATAGATTAATTGATGTTCATGTTAAATACTCGAATCGTAAAATAACAAATAGGTCAGTTAGCGAATAAGCGGCAGCATGCACCAGAAGGGTATTCGATCGCCCGTTCTCCGTTGCTACTAAAATGGGTAGAAACAGTAGCAGCCGTTTGTCAAGCTCCCTGTATATGCTCATTGGCTGGAGCAGGGGGCTGGGTTGTGCCCTTAATATTGTCCGCAACTCCCAGTTAACGTAATTATCAAATTAGAGAAGCTTGAGTCATTTATACACGTTATACTATTAAATTTTTCGATAACTCTTCATCATGTGAGGGTTAAAATTTGTACTTTTCATTATAAAATCGAAAGGTCATGAATATAAACATGAGCAATTATATCATGTTCAATGTCGCTCAAACTATTCGATTTTCCTAGAGAATAATTCTAACAAGCCCTATAGCGGAGAACGTAAAATTTGTAACTGAAATTAAAATGAATAACATTATATTTCGGACGGTCGAGCAATTTTCCCAGGAATATTACACCGTAAATTGCGAAAGTGTTTTTTCTTCGTTTCCTTTTTGTTTTGTTTTTTTTTTTTATTCTTTTTCTCCGACCCCGTATATGTCCGTGTATCGTTTACTTCATCCCCCGTGCCATAATATACTGCACCTACCTTACATCCGTACCTCGCAAATATATTATTTGTCCAGTGAGACACGGCGGCACGTTTGCTGTGTACGGAATAACCACGAGAGTTCGAAGGAAAAAAAAATACACGAAAAGAAATGTACAAACGAGAGGAAAGCGGCAGACGGCAGGACGGGGGGGGGGATATTCTGTGCGTGAAGATACGAAAGGAGGGATAAAGTCTGCAAGAAACTGGCAATAATATTCTTTACTGTTATTTCAGTGTAACGAGTTGCCGGTACATGTGTACTGGTTAAAACCCTCAAATGGCCTTGATTTTAATTACATTTGAATCACCACACGACAGAATATAGATATATTTATATACGTTTCTTACTACTCGTCGTAGAGACACGAACACACGAATCTTTGCTTTGGTTTTCATCTCGGGAGCTCATACAAAAGATTGAGAAAAAAGGAACAATAAGAAAAAGTCAGACGGAGAGGTAAATGAACAAACAAAAAATTGACAGAGAAAGAAAAAAAGAAAAAGAAAAAGAGACAGAGAGAGAGAGAGAGAGAGAGAGAGAGAGAGATAGCAAAAGAAGCACTTTATACTGCCGCGCCCGTAAAAGACGACGCCCACACTCTGTAATCTATATATATGCTCTCGGTGCGCATTCGAATGTTTGTTGGTTCGCTCGTTCGTCTCGTGTACTCTACTACGTTCATTCGTTCGTTGGAAGGGGAGGCAGAGGAAGAAGAGATGCAAAAAGATCAACGGAAAGAGAATGAGAGGCAGATAAAAAAAAAACGAAACGGAACGAAAAATAAAAAAACAAAACAATACAAAACAAAAATGTGTGTGCGTGCACCCATGAGAGGCCTTCGATGAGTGCAGCAGCGAATAAGGGCTACCATAAAGACGAGAGGGCCGTAAAACTATGATTTACCGCTTGTCTCTGATGCAACCCCGCTCAAAAGCTCTCTGTTCGCAAACGTTTTCTCCACTGGCGATCACCGGTCAGACTCCTACCCGCTCCAACGAAAGGACGAGGCAGGATTTTTAGACTCTTTCATCTCTCGTATCCTTCTCTTCTCACACATGCGACAGATAGATATTTATCCTTTTCCTTACTCCTTCGAATATATGAATTATACTGTGTTTTGTGGCTCTCACTTTTACCATTTTTGCAGCCATCTTTCACCTCATCACAATATAGATATATAGATATGCTTTTTTTATGTATGCTAAACCTTATTTGAGACAGCTTCGACATTCACTTTTGCTTTTTTTTTGAGCCTTTTGAAAACGAATTCATTATTCTCTACGTAAACTTAGTATAATATCTTAATTAGGCTATCTGATCAAATGATATGCAGAAAAATAATAACTTTGAAACATTGTCAGGTTAATTATTTTCCAAAATAACACACATTGCAGATGTAGATCTCTTGACCCAATTTTGAATAACCATTTCTAGTATAAAGCTCGGTATCAGTGGATAAATAATTGATGTGACCACTTTTGTGACACCGACTTACATAGTAGATAAAAACTTTATACCTAATAATAATTCTCCCCATTTATTCACAATTCTATGAAACTAAGTTTTAACGCTAAAACGCTAATCAAAATTTCATCCAACTCTTTTTTCCTCTTTTGAAGTCTTCTAGAAAAAAAGGCATCATTTACCCTATTTATAGAACAAAACAATTCTTAATTTTTCACAGTGTTTTCTACATTTGAATCATTAAAAAAATGTATTATTTAATCTTCATATTGCAACAAGACTTAATCCCTTATCAACATACCAGGTTTTTTTGTTCACGTTAATTGGTTTTTTTCTCAATGTGTGCTCGAAACAATATATCCATCTTGATTGTTGACCTCGAGGAGAGTTGATGGAATTTTCATCTCTCATATAGCACTTGTGCTGGGTCCATATATCCATCATCTTTTTTTACGTGCTCTTTCAGATTCATCTCGTCGGAATCGCCACCGTGACCACTACTGCCATAGCCATATATATATATATATATATATGATTCATACATACTTGTTATGTACATATACGGGTTACGTTTGGTAGTAACATAGTATGTACGCACGATGCGGTCAGTAGGTTATTCGCAAAGTTTTAAACTCACGGCTCAGTTGCACCACCAACGCGTTCAACCAGTCGCGTCTGTCTGAGTTTGTGTTTAATGACGTCTGCGGTTTCCCATCAAACTTCATCACTTCGAGTGCATACAGACCGAGATCTCGCACCCGTTGATCTCCGGAGCTGCAAACCATTTCAGGATATAGCTTGCGTTTTCATCATTTCACCCAATTCCATGAGTGTGTATTCGCTTTGCGCTTTTCCTCTATGTTGTCAGGAGGTTGATAATGATAGAACTTTATTATTAATATTCCGATAGATCAATGATCACGTTTCTGATAAAAGAATCGCCTAATTTTCTTGATATTAAGATTAACAATTACTGTACCTCTCATGACAAATTATAGTGAATTTCGATCAATCAAAAAGCAAAATGTTTGACGTTTTATATCCGCGACTGACGATAACAATTTTTCGATTTGTTTAAATCTGGAGTTATGTAATCCAACAGCAGAATGTTTCACCACTTATTTTGATACACACAGATTGCGTGGATACGTCGCTTATCAAAAGAATTTTGTTTACACATTCTTAATTCGCTTATGGAAACTTTATTCGAAAAGAAACATTTGTTACGATCGATTTTTGATAAGAAAAAAATTAATCTATAGAAGAGATAACAGGTTTTTTTGGATCACTGGATAGCCTAATTATGGAACTCGTGATTCATCATTATCTTTCCACTGATCGTATAAAAATGCGGTACAATATCGTCACCTGTGGTGGAGTAATCCAAATTAATGAAGCTATAACAATCGTCCAAGCACGCTTGATAATTTTATTAACGGTAACTCGTTTTCAATCAACCCGACAATAAAAGCAGGTCAAATTCACAGATATATCAACTACAAAATTTCGACTGCACACGTTCATTGCGCATGAATCAATTTAACGAAACCCATTTCACTATTTATGATTTTCTGGCTCCACTCAATAAAATCACAAACTCAAATTCTTAGAATAAAAAAATTAAATATTTTTCATAACAATTTCCAATTGAGTGGCAGTTGACTAGCATTGACGGTAAAAAATGAGAAAAATGTTTATAAAAAACCATGTATAGTGGAACTTTGACATGAAGTTTTCAACCACAGTGATGTGCGCATGCAATTACACTTATTTGGAAATCGTATGCTGAAATGAAGTTATTAGTTCTTAATAATAACGCGATCCCGCTTATAAAGTGTATGTACCCTCCCCGGGCGGAAAAAACATTTTAACAAGATTTAATTGTAGAAAAATAGAATTCGGATGATTAGATCTTTTATAAACTATTGGGTGATTAAAAGTATGGTCTGACTCGTATTATTTTCTTGACAAAAGCACTTTTCAGGTCCATATAATCTACATTTCTGCGTGGGCAGATTTCTTACATTTGACGATTCTTGGAAAGTAATCGCAACCAAAGTTCAGTTACCTCCTTCTCACCAAATATCTCACGCATCTGTTCTCACATGATTTTTTCACACGAAAGTAAACATTTCTTCTCAATTGACTCCATACATTTTCTATTCATATAAATACTGTCTAATACATAACAACGTATGATACAACCGTGCGTAGTACTCAGTAACTTTCAAATGGCTCTTGAACACTCAACGTTACTATATATTTTCGAGTGAAAGTTCGCGGACTCAATATCAACGTCAAAGCCGCCTCCCTCTGGTGTATCGTTGTCCTCTCCTGTGTCCTCGTCGTTGTCGACGAATAAGTTATTATTCGAGCAAGGCTCTTTATGCCAACGGGTCTCGTTCTCATCGGTATTGCGACCAAAGAGAGTGATTCCCAAGCGTGAGGTATCACAGGTATATTTAATCCACACCACACTCTCACTTGACAAATGAGTGCGATGAAACTTTTTGTTTGGCTTTGTTTTTTATTTTATTTTTTTCGCACCTCGAAAACAGCGTACCAACGTCCAATACGATAAAGGGGCATAAATCATTCTTGCAATAATACATGTAGAAAAAAAATCCTATCGAAACAGAAAAAATCTATTAAAATTTGAAATTTCAGAGTTATAAATTTAAACGTATAAATGACTCATCAATGAGTCTCGTTTGAGATATGTTGACGATGTAGAATTAGGACGAAATGGTTTAGAAAGATCAATCTTTTAAAGACTCACCACAAATGTGAGATGTCGTCTTCGATTTTTGACAGTACCAATCAGACATTACTCATCTCGCTACATCTCTTTACGAAGCGGAGGTCAAATGAATAAAGTCTTAAGTAGTAAGATGAATTGCCGACTTGATACGTCGTTATCTCTGACGAAAATCGATCAAGCCCTCAATAAGGCGAGCATGGGAAATTTTTCTTTTTTTTTTTCATTTTTCCCCTTATATTAATTGACTATCCCCAGCGTGAAACACTTCAAAATAAGTTGATAAAAAAAGCTATACAGAGTCCTGCCGAAAGATGACTTTTTCCCAACTGTAACAATCACTTCATCCATTAATGTATTATAGTTACAAAATTTTCCGGGACGATCAGAACTGTTTTCTCTGCCCACGAGATGATTGAAAGGACGTAGCAAACAATTTTCTTATGTCCGGTGTCTCTATGTGTGTTGTTTGTGTCATATACAGGACTCTTTGCGCTTCAGCACTCTTTTTCTACTACACATGTATTTGGTTTCATTCTTTTTCTCTCTGTGTTCACTATCACCTATAAAGTCTCGTGTACATCGCAGATATATATGTTTTAACACATGCACACACACACACACACACACACACAAACATGAATGTATAAAAGCTTAGATGAACGGACATTCATGCGGGGCTTACAAAACGAAGCATAAAATGATAAAGACGCGATCATGAAGAAACACGTCTTGGTTCTTGTACCTGGCTCTTCGAGTTAAGTGGCCACGACGTGTGCTGCGATCATTGCATCGATTATTATTCCTGTTGCAGTGATAGGTTTTGCCTTAACGTATAAAGAAAACGAGCTTTGAAATTATCTAATGACCTTCCCTTCAGATAACCGTCAGCATCATTGATCTTTGGAAATAAGAGGAATTTGTGATATGAATGGTACTACGAATATTAAAGATTCGTCTGGATCTTCAGGGTGTCGATGATGTATGAGAAAAGAGATCAAGTATTATGATTCGACGCTTTTGCTATAAATGCCTATTTATCTTTATATTTTTTATTATTATGACGGGCTTTTTTTTACCATCATTTATCTCGACACTGCTCAATCTTTTTTTGACTCGTCATTGCATTTTTTTAAATTCTTCACGAAATATTATACGACTCGTGCAATTTTTGTTATTTGAGATAAAGAGTAAAGAAAAGGTTGCTCGATCTTCACAAAAAGGTCCATATTATGGTGCACTTTTTTGCTGCTACTCAAGATTATCGGTCATTAGTTTTTCTGCGGTTTGCGAAAAAACGTAATCCCGCGACGTATAATGAGAAACGAGGAGCCAGTCAATGAGAATGAGGGAGAGGGAATTGATAACGGAAAAAGTAAATAATAATGAAAAAAAAATAGGAACGAAGCAAAAAAGGTTGAATATGCTGAATAACATGGCATTGGACGTTCAAGTATACTTGGACTCTTGTATAAACCACAGCGAGGTTTTTTCTCTATAACACCAATAATAAAATCTTTAGGATGCTGTAAAAATTTTGATTTCAAGTACTTATGTGTGTGTGCTCATGTGTGCATAATGTCACTCGAGACTCCTTCACCTCCAAGTCTTTCGCGATTTCACGTGCAACGATTCGTACGTATGTGCAACCGTTAGCGTTTCGTATGTGTGTAAATGCGATAAAAAAGGACGACCTGGTGCGAGAACTCAGAGATTTCCTCGCCTCGGTCTCAGTCTCGTCAAGATACTCGTAACATTTTTCTTATTAGTTAACATATTTATCATTTGTTTTTGTTTTTATCTTTATTTCGTTTCCTCATTTTACTCGTTCGCTAACCATATTGTTTTTAAAATTATTTATCGCTCACTTTGATCTCGCCATTTAATTATTTAATGGTCCCTTTTTTTCATCAAATGTCTTTATCTCCTTTTACGCTTCCGTCTCCAAATGGCGAATTCATCTGCGTTCCAGATGTTCAATTAAATTTTATTTAACAATTTCATCTCTACATTCTATAATTTGATTTTATGAAAAATAAAACAAGTCACTCAGAAAACATAGTTGTAGTAATCTTATCCATTTAATGACAGTGTCTCGTTGGAGCGTCTTTTTTTTTAACGCATTTCCTTTAACTTGGAAAGATTAAAAATTGGTTAAAAAGAAAAACCGATCTAATATGTACATCAAACTATTTAATTGATGACGATTAACAACGAATCGATTTTTTATAAAAGTCCTATTTTTTTAGATATTTAATTTCCCGATATACCGATGTTCCTATTTCTCTCAGATATGAAGAACTTTTATCTTTGCGTTGAACAATGGACGGAATATGTCCAAAAAAATGCATTCTATATAAAAGTATCAATGCCAAATTTTTTTTTCCGACATATTGAAGACCTTTTTTGGGGGTTTCGTTTGCTTTTTTTCAGATGTGATAAACGATTGACGGTAGAAAAATAGATAGCCCTCGTGGTTCTCGCAATGGAGGCGGGACCGAAGCAGGGCGCGTGTACGGCTGTCGGTGTTGCTACAGGAAGCATGAGCACTGCTGGTGGTCAAGCTCTTGTCGTGCAGCAGCAACAGCAACAACATGGTCACGAGCCAGGAACCGGGGATAATTGTAACCCTGAGGAAGGTGTCTTGACAGCAAGAGTTCACGTGCCTGAGTTGTATGTCAGCAAATGTCTCCAATTCCCCAAAGATCAGCTGGTTTGGGACGTGAAACAACAATGTCTTGCATCCCTACCAAAGGTAAGACCCCATTTTCTCAGTCTTATTCTCTACATGAATGTCATTATAATCATTGACATAAAATTACAAAAGAATCTATTCATTCAGCTTGAAAGTAATCAACATATCCTGCTCTATTTCATAATGAATAGTAATTTTTAAGCTAAGTCAAATCAAGTGTGAGTACTTTTTGCGTAAAAAAATCCAATAACAACAACATATAATATCATTTAAATAACTATAAAATAACGTGTTTGTACATATTAATCAAAACGAAACATTTTTATCGCGTGTGATTGTCCGGATGTTCGTAAATATTATACAAAACATTTCACTTCTTTTACATGTTTATTACATTTTATATTAAAGAAAAGCTAATTACCATTTAAACTTCTTTTAGAAAACAAAATACTTTTCTAGCGAAGTATTATCTGGATTTGATGTAATATTATTTAAAGAAAAATATAACTTCAAATGATTTAGAAGTTTTTATTTATCTCATCAAACATGTTGCAAGGATTATTTTCTTCATTTTCAATTAGTATAGATTTTGACGTAAAAAAGAGTTGTGTATGAATGTGGGTGTGTGGCTTCACTGCTTTTTGTCACGCAAAGTCTCGTTGTGTTAACATTATTTTGATTTTTTTAAAATGTATCCACCATTCACTTGTTCTTGTGATTTACCACGCAAATGACAATTATCACGTTCACGCGCGACGTCTGACATTTTTCTGTCCCACATGCTTGCCTTCCGGGACACAGGAGGTATAGCACATAGATCAGAAACCCCCAAAATGATTTGTTCCTTTTTTTCCATTTTATTAGAAGAAATTGAATGCAAAAAATAAAAGTAATAGAAACGAATAGTAAAGTAGTAATACAAGAATAATAAATGAAAATAAATTGTTTGATGTTATAATTCTCGTGATCTTTTATTCGATCAGTTCATTCCTCCTTTGTTTCATCACGAAATTACAAAAAAAAAAAAAAAAACAAAAAACTAGTAATACAAAGCTCGCAATAAGTTAAAAAATCAGAGAAAAAGAATTGCAATTAAATTAAAATTCGCATCAAATTTCAATGCCTGCTTCACTGTGGTACATTACAGTTATTATTTTGACTCGTGAATACACGAGACGAGACGACGAGTTCGAGGATATCTCCCACCTTCCCCTCCTCTATTATGAGATCATCGCGAGACGCGCAACTCTTAATGACCGTTCATTCGTGAGACAATTGACGACAAGTTTGTCGTGAGAACGGAAGTTAAATTCTCATTCGTTCGTCAAGTACGATATACGGAAAAATAAGAAAAAAAATAGTATTTTTCACTTCTCCTTACTCGAAGGAAATGATTTTTCTTCATTTTTTCTTTTAAATTTACTTTCAAAATAATCGAAGGTAAAAATCCTTGAACTCGTCATTCCTGTGCATTGAGAACAACTTGATTTATACGTTTTGATAAATACTTCAGCACAAAACGAAGACCATATTTTCTATCACGATACCATCGATTACAATTATTTTACAAACGAATTCGTTTTTCTTACATTCTCAGGCATCAAACGAATAGATCAATCTTTCTCTTTGTACAACAAACTCATGGTTTTTCACTGTTTCATATATACTTTCTAAAAATCCCATATCTATAAATTCATATCAATTATTGATAAAAAAAAAAAAAATTGAAAAAATGTGTATCTGACCCATGGTGTTATATTTTTTTTTCGCTTGTACATCCCCCGTTCACTTGCACTTGGGATGTGCTCTCTTCGTACACATTACTACCGCTACTACTACTACTACCACTACTACCACTACTACTGCTACTATCGTCGGTCAACTATATTTCAACACGTGTGTACGTACGAAACACAAATCTTCCTTCACATCACGCGCCAAAATTGTGTTTTCGTGTGTGTACACGAAATTCGAAAAAAAAAAAAAAAAAAAAATCTGCTTGAACACTACCACCGAAATGCGACACCCCTTTGGCACTTCACGTGTGTGTGGGCGCGTGTCCTGTACGACATGGGGTTATCACGACACTGGGCTATCTCTCGGCATCACCGCTTCACCCACTTTTACGATGCGCAGGTCGCCACTTGGTACAGGGTACGTTTTCTCACTTAACTAATAGCATGCGCTTTTTTCGTTTTTACGTACACATATATGTATGTTTCTATGGATATATAAATGTTCATGTATGTTTCTTCAATTGATATCCGACGAATTTACACGCCGATAAAATTACACCTTAAAAATCAATCATCTTGGGAAATTTTTACTATGCAAATATAAATGTTCAGAAACGTGAGAAAAGTTTATTTGAAATTTTATCCGGTGTTCAAGAAGATTACAAAATTGTTGTAAAAATCGAAATCTTTTTTTGATGTAAAAATAGCTGAAAATTCTAAATTGCCCCCCCCCCCCCCCCCCCCCATTTCTATTCTATAATTCTATTCTATAACGCTATTATTTCAGTTTTAATGTTTCCCGTGTAATAAATAATGATCTATGTTATTAATTACAAATCAAATCATTCGATTATTTGAAATACTCGATTATTTCAGTACACAAAATTTAAATTTCGGTGATATTTTCATGACGAAACGTAAAATATACTATTTTTATTATTCATATATTGCAATCATTAGTTACAATTGTTACAATCGTTAGTTACAATCTAATAATTAATGTTTTCGGATAGTTTCCCACGTTTTCTCTGGGCTTAATACACTGAGAAAGCAGATCTGTTTCGTTAAGTAATGTTTGAAATGTTCTTTGTACAGAAATTGAGAATTTAGGCAACATTCACTGGAAAGCATAGTAATTTTTGGAACAGTAACTTGGAAAAATGACTATGCCTCGTAATAAATTTTAGCGATATTCTCATATTCTGTACAAAGTTTAGAGGCAATTTTCAAATAAATTTTTAAATATTCTTTAGCAATTTGTAATATTGTGATTGGTTCATCGCAGTTCCTAGTTATTTTTGAATCCAGTTTTACTTTATACATACGCATTTAAATATATATGTACGTATTTATTTTTTATAAGTTAAAATAATTATGATTTATCAAAATGTACGTTAATGCATATATTTTTCAACATACATTTTATTGCTCCTTTTTTGTGTTTTCATATTTATTGGTATTGTTACATGCGCGATTGTTTTTGTCATCTTATCAAAATGCATGACACTTGATATTGAATTATTTATCGAGTTAACTCGTTAAATATAGATTTTAGTCTGCTTTTATGTATACATCTAAATATATATATATTGTATATTTTCAATTATGTGAAGACTCTCGCAAACGCCGGACATTACGACGAAGTTTCCCGCATATTTATATATCAGTATTGTATGGATATTTATATGTATACATGGTGTAGTCTCGTGGGAGCATAAAACTCCCAAGTTTCACGCAATCCACTCCTACTACCCGTATAAATGTTTTATACATTTGTAACAAGATTTATTTTATACATACGCACATGCTACTGAAGACTCATCTGAACTTAATTCATTGACACTTCGTTCAATATTTTATGTACTCCAAAAGTAGTGAATTTGTGTGTATGTGTATACATGAGTACGTATTTTTCTTAAATCGCAATTAATCGACTAGCAATACTGAAAAACAAATTCAAATGTTCTGAAAATTTCAAAGGTTCCTTATTAGTGCTGCCGACAGTCAGTTAGTAATTAGCAATATATGTTTAATTCCGTTTTAAAGAGTTACAGGGCAAATTAAGTATCGATCCTCGCAGTTTTAGGAAAAACACTTTTATTTAAAAATACTTGGCGTGCTATATTTGTGTATCATTCCAATGAATAGAAAAGAATTCAATTGAATGTGGCATCTGTGAATTTACTATTAAAACTCTTTGTATATTTTATTTATCGATTTATTTAAAATATTAGAAAAATCATGTCAATGAGCGGTGAAATACACTTCATTAATTGTAAATACCTTGTAATTTAATCATCTTTTCAGATGATTCAGTTATTCAGAGGTTAAGAAAATTAAATTGATCACAAAAACAAACTGACAAAAAAAAACAAAACTTGTTTTTGTACATCTCAGTAGTTTAATCATTGCAGCCCCGACATGTTAATGTCGGTATTACTAAACGTTTATAATTCCCGTAAAAAAAATGAGCACATTCGACTGAAGATTGAGTTTATTAAATTTGATCCATACATCGATCGCATGGCAATCGACGCATAATCAAATAATAACACACTCATAAATATATTTTTCAAATATAAATATTTATAATCAAAATGAAAGGGGTAAGTAAAATGGTGATGGAATGTGGTAATGCGTGTAATCATCCGTGCTGAAAGAGGGAAGATAAAAAAATCTATTTTTCCAATGTCATTTTAGCTCGGGGCTCTTATTTAATCGCGATAAATATTGATTGAAATATCACTCGCGTGAAAGGTCGTAGCGCGTTTCTTCTTCCGGTTTTCTCACTCCACTGATGTGACAAACGTGGCGCCCCCGCAGTTTTCATACTATTCTGCGTATGGTACCAGTCTCTCGATTACATACACATTTATAAATATACGTAGAAACCTATACATATATATATCTTGTGTGCAGTACTATGAACATGCTCGAACGAGGCCGTAGTCACGAGTGTTTCTCAGTGCGGGGAGCAGAAACGTTGTTGCCTTTCCACCGCAATACGAGACATTGGTGACTTTCGTTTTCGCCTGAGGTTAACGAAACCATCGAGAGTTACTCGCGCTCTATGTTCGGGGACCCTCGAGACAGAGCGAGTGAGTAAGCTCGCGATTCTTGCGTTCTCCTCATCCTCCTTTTCTCCCTTCTTCCTCTTTCCTCATCCTCCACCCTTTTTTTCTCGGTCATTTCTTTTTATTCCTTCTTCCTCTTATTTCTTCTTCTTGCTTCCGCTTACAGAATTCAATTCCTTCTGCACTTTACAAAAGTATACGTATATATTTCTTCAGTATTCGTACATACACTGTATTCCGATTTCACACATATATGTATATCTGTGAGTCCGTATAGATGTATACTATGACCATTTGTACTCGTGTATATATACATGGATTCACGCAAGGAGAGGGCGATGCACCGTGGGCACATGCCAGCCAGCATCGCAATGCTTCCTCGTCTCGAGGTCCACGCCCTCGACCCTCACTATAATGCACCCACGATATCACTTCGCTTCTTCCATCCGCAAGTCGATACGTTTTAACACAAAAACTCATCGGTAGCTTCCACGCGTCAACTTTTTAAATACACCGTGTATATCTCATTCTAGAATTTAAGAAAAAATATTCACCTTTTTTGTCGAAATATGCACTTAGATCATTCGACACGCTCATGCTGAATAGAATCAGGACATAGACTTATTTCTATTTTTCATTGAGTATACGTTTTATATCAATAAACAGGAAGTACAGGGAGAGGCAACCTTTTGAAAGTGGTGGACTGCATGAGACATAAAAAAGCACATGAGGGCTGTTAATTCTATTATGCTAACTCAGAAGATTTTATCATGCAAAGTAATAAATATTCAGGAAATATAATCATTGCTAGAATGTACAATGAATTTTACATGTCAGCTACGGGAAAATCCTAATGGCCATGGATGCAAGTAATTTTTACGATAACCGTGAAATTTATGACAAATCTTCGGATACCACCGTCTTCACTAATACATATCTGGATTTTATGTTTGTTTTCTTTTTTTCTTCTCTTCCGTTTAATTTTGTCATTCAAGTAATCTTGTGAGTACCACAAGTTACCGTCGATTTCCCATGGATTTCCATGCGAAATTCATGGCTGACGCAATGAGGATTTACACCTCGAACAGTTTTTATCCGGAATACAAGTCATTGAAAGCGGATAAAATAATGATTAGTTTTTATTTCCATCAGCCTTATACATAACTGAGAGAAACGTTTCAAGTCTGTTATTTGGGATACGAGAAAATTAATACTTGGATTGTGTGTAGGGGTTTTTCACAATGCTGCTAAGAGATAGTCACTATTTTCTCATTTTTTTCGCCATCGACATGTGAATGTCACTTTTTCCTGTTGTAACTTTTTTTATGACAATTCTTTTTATATAATTCAACGTCCTCAGAAATCATTTATTCTGCCGCGAACAATATCGAATATTTATATATAGAACGAACAACTATAGTTCTATGATTCACATTTTATTGAACATTGAATAAAGCCTGTTAATTGTAAAAAATTATTTTAACAGTATCGTTTCTCTTGAATCGAAATGTACTGTTCATTTGTAAGGTATTTGGCAACCGTAATTAACTAAAAAATCTACGTATATTTAGAATGCATTTGGAAGTATTTTTTTCGCCATCATCGCAGCTTATGTGCAACGATTTCTTTTTAATCAATAAAATTTGAGTAATTGAGTATTGACAAGTTTGACAAATTCACATAATGCCATTGTTGAAAAACAATAGACTTGTAAATGTAGGAGTTGATGATTCGTGTAATATCCCGTAGAACAGTAAGTTTGAAAGAGAATCTCGTGAAACTCGGCCACAATTTAGCAGCGAAGATGAGAAGGAAAGGGTATAGAATAGAAAATTGCAACCGTGACGTTGATGGATGATTATTCAGGTATTTTCGATCGATCAAGTCTCGTTTAATCGATAACGCAGGAGAGAGTTTTACCACACAGGAAGCTCCATGGTGAGCATTGAGGCTTTTTTTCACATCATCATTCTCCACGTTACGTTCTCAAATGAATTGATTAATAGCCAAAATATACGTATCTACAAAAATAATCTTTTAATAAATTTCGAGCTAGATAAAGTAACGTATTGCGGTCAATATTTACCACACGAATAGAACAATGGTAGGTTTTTTTCAATCATCGGACCGTAAAACTGTACAATTATGAAGATTTATTTGTATCGTGTGTATTTTCGTACCAATATTATTCCATTGACGTTTTGATTCAGAGAAATCAGCACTGTGGCTAATTCAACGTATAAAAAATTGGTCCGTTGATTTCGAAAGTTTATCCTCTTGGTGCGCAAACCACCTGCTAACTCAAACTAGAAAGAGAGAGAGAGAAGGAAGACAGAGGGAGAACAAAAACTACAATACACACATAACTGTTGTTGGTGTGAACCTAATTTATATTTTTATTTCTCTCAATACTTTTCTATCGCTTTAGTTCGTCCAATTTACTTTGTTTTTATCTTTATTTACGCTGTGTGATGCATTAGGACGTTCCAAATACGATGCTAACTATGTCGGCTCGTTACGAGAACATATAATACCTATCGCTTTAGATCAAGGAGCCTCCAGGCATAAATCTCTCCTGTCTCTCTTCCTCTTCGTATGTATATATACATATGTATCGAAATATACCTCATGTCTATTATTTTTCAACGTATATTCGTCCAAGTACAGTGCGATCCGCAAGTAGTATGGCCCAAATTTATAAAACTATCCCGCGGAATCATGAAGTCAACAGACTTTATTTAATTTTCTTTTCCTAAACATTTTCAGGACAAATTCAGCCTTGCTATCCCCACTTGTTTTTGGCACAACACCGGATTGGCTATCATTCATGAATTAATATCTCATCAACGGTCCATATTAGAGAAAAATTGACATTACTCTGTACAGCACAGACGTAACTTTTGGGATATAATGTATATGTCTATTGGAGTATGGATTTCACATTGTATACCTTATCGAACGTCACTACTTGTACTATATACCGCTATTGTACACTCACGACCTCGAGACGTCTCGTTACGGGAACACCTTATGAATTTTCTCTCACTCGTGTGGATATATCTGAGTAACACACACGCCTATCCATTTATGGCTTCAGTCGTAGTACTAGCAACGTTTCTAGAACATGAGACACACAACATCCCTTTGATACAGTACTGATAATTAGAGAGAAAGACAAATGCATATACAATCTATAGTAATGTGTGTTATATATTATTTTATGGGAAATTTAAGTGGTTAGAAACGTTAGGTTGTAATCAGTCGATTAACAAAAGTCTTTTGTTGAGATCAGGGTTTTAGTATCAGCAAAAAAAAAAAGTAGACAATCGGAGAAGTAATGAATTGTACAACGTGTAATTTGTTCGAGGGACTTCATTGAGAAAAATATAATTGAATTTGGATTAAATAATATTTTGACCAATTTTCATACTGATTCTCAAATCTTACTCATAATAGTAATGATTGAAATATTAATTATCACTATTTGGTGATTATTCTATATAGTTATATATTCTATATAGTAAGCTACCCCGCGGTCAATTGGAAACCCCGTAGTAAAGCCACGATTCTATCGGTAGTGAAAAATGATCGTAGCTTGCGATCACGTGGATCACACAATGATCCTTCGCCCACGTAGAAGCCACGCCAGTGCGCGCTCATGTATGCTTTATCCTGTCTCTTTCTCTGTCTTTTGCGAACAACACAAACTTATACATGGAATACGATATATACATACATAGAAATATATACATAAGAAATACACACCTCGGACAGGTATCGCTGACGATCGTGATCGAAGAATCAAGGATCGATTTATCTGTTCAACAATCGTTATCCCTTTCGTGTAACGGTATATATCTTTTTGTAACTTCACCTCTTATCTCGTCTTTTCTCAATGGTGCAAAAAATTGAACCTGATAAAAAAGTTCGACGACAAAAACATAAAAATTTAGAAAAACTGATCACTGTATAAGAAAATGATATGTACATTTCAAAGTGACGTATTCCCTACATCGACAGAATCTGTAAATGGCAAAAGGTACCATTCAAATCACTTATTGGTACAAGAAGTGTGAAGCGAATATGAATTTTAAAAAAATAACTGTAACTATGAAATTCGTTACTGAAAACGCTGCTCCGCTGTACGTAAAAGTAATTAAAAAATGGATTTTGCAAAATTCAATAGACCACAGATTGAAAAATTCATTTACGTTTATTTTATTCGACTTACTGTATTTGATAATAACACCCATTCCAACGTAGCCATAAATAATAGTCTGGAAAAAAATAAATGGACCTTTACATTCGACGAATTTCGAGTTAACGATCGATGAACGTAAAAGATCGGGAGCTCGCCCGGCAGCATCCAAGAGAGAGTATCACGAGAACGCGCGAGCAAAAGCAGAAGCACACAGAGCCAATTACCTTCGGCCTGCTGCTGTTGCGAGTAGATCGGCGATTTGGTGAAGGGAAAAGGGCGAAAGAAGAACCTCGAAGACGTTCTCTGCTGTGTATATTCTCCCACAGGGGAGGTAGAAGAGAGAAACAGGGAAAGCGAGAGGGAGAGGATGAGGGGCTATAAACGAAAGACGATTCCAGCAGCAACAGCCAAGAACCGGATATGTGGACATACGTGAAAGATAAATATGGCGGCTGTGGCCCTCGGGGTGGGCCCTATACCGATTCCCTATACCTTTAATGCAACCTCAGTCCTTTCGCTTTTTCTCTATCTCTTTCGTTCTTCATCTTTCTCTTTCTCTTTCTCGTTCTTTCTTTTTCCCTCATTCTTCCGTCCTTATCTTTCTTTCGTTTTTATACGGTGCTTCTCGTGTTGCACCTTTCGCGCGCCAGCTCTCACACCACCAAAACGATCGAGGAATTCTTTTCACGCGTCGATTATCACCCAACGCGGTACACCGAACAATTCTCTTTCTTTATTTTCCATTTCTTCTTCTCTCTTTCCCTCTCCACAATCTCTTTTGGCTACCTATTTAAAGAATACATCGCGTAATATATTCTTTAAAACTCAATCACTCTCATTTTTATACTACAATTCAATGGCTGTTGTTCATCACTATTATTCATTTCAATTACGAAAGTACAGTTATCAATTGGTGCTAGTATATTTAGTCAGCAATACAGGAACATTTGTTCCATGCTTTATATTTTTTGTATCCGTACATAGTGCCTTTCTTCTTTTTCTCGTTGCTTGGAAAAACTCCAATCCTCTTTTCTTTGATCTTAGCATAACGCTATCCCCTACGAGATTAAACGATGTGCTGTTAAATTTTTGTTTGACGAAATCCAAAGGAGCTCACACATGCCTTATAAAAGAGGATCTCTGTCTCCCGTTTCGTACACAGTTCCTCGATCACCGCATACAAGAACCGAGAAAACGACGCAATGAGAGTCGACGCAGTTGAGTCAACCAAGGGGACTTCCATCGTATGAACTCGGAGTTTGAATCCGTTGGTGCGCAATCTCGTATTCATGAACTTTTTTGTACACTCCTTTCTTGTACTCCCTACGTTTAGGGTACTTTCCTTTTATTTTCGACGAATATAAACACTGACCCAGACATGGATTGACTACTTTAGCGGATCCTTTGCTCAATATACCGACATGAAAATCATTTTTTTCCGACAAAATTTTCTCCGAATGTCATTTTAGGTTCATCCTCATTCATTTCATGATTTAGGTTCATCATCATTCTCATATTCATCAATAAGAATAAGACTTCGAATCGAATTAGTATGTTTCGATCGACTAGATTTCATAGCATCCTGTTCTGCATATATAGCGTTACTTTTACGACAATGCAGTAGAAGTTTCGAGCGATGATTCACTCGAAAGAAAAGAAAAGGGAATATTGCGATAATTGCTTCGATCAAGTCGATCAGTCAAATATTTAGACGAATACTTTTGTTCCTAATTTCTCCGGTCTGTTTGTAAATAAAAAAATAAATTAAAAAAAAACACAAATCACCAACATGCAGAAATAATTAAATAATAATTCCATTACGTCATTTTTTGCGCGGCCTACACAATTATTTCATGAAACGAGCGTTTCTGTTTTGTTCGGAATAGCTTCGCCTCTACTCTTTGAGTAAAAAGTACCAACCAATGATTTATTCTTCGTGTTTTTATGGTATATCCGGCCTAATTGTTCGCGTTTGCTCCAGGGTGCGCTACCGTGCATCTCGTCACACTAACGTACGATAATATTCTATATGTTAACCCTTTTGGGTCTGTATAAGTCGGCCCAGGTATACCTACGTATCACCAGCAACAGACCCTTCGGCGATGTACGGCGGGTAACGCAAACTCGCGGGGACCTCGAGTATCATCTCATATTCATGAATTCCTCGTAGTATATATCTTCGTGCTTTATACCCCGAAGCACCCGCGCGCCAGCACCCGAACACTGCATACTCTCTTCTATTAAACACAAGAATGTATATATATATATATAATTGTGTAGACAAATCTATATAGATATATGCATGTGTACATGCGTGTGTATGTGTGTGGAAGTACTCTCGCTCTCTTCGTCTACCGGCACACGTTCTTGGGGCAAGCGTGCGGCTCCACCACGCCAGAACGTGCTCGGATGTAATACTCCTGTGGGCCAGCTCTTGGAACTCTTGGAGCATTTCTCTGCATGTCCTATTCTTTTTTACAATTTTTTATTATTTGTTTTTGTTATTTTTTATACATATATATATATTTCACCGGATGATATAGCCCCACATGATAGTTAGGTGGATAAACTCGGGATAGTGGGATGTGACGTTAGTTACGAATAAAGCAGTCTTTCGTAGCGTGCAGGCAAAGTTTCTCTTCTCCACGTTGTTATACATAAAGTCCCCACGTGTAAAATACCTTAGGTAATGAATCGCGAAGGCGTCCGAAGCATGACATCGTGGAGACGGAAGAGAGCTTGACGTTTGAAAATGTTAGCGACACCAGATCACACTAGATCGCTCAGATACTTGGACTTTCTTTTGCACAGGTAATGAGCCTTCACGATGACGCATATTAACTCGACAAGGAAAAATAGCTCGCGTGTAGAAGCATTCATTATTCATAATAAGATTCATCGTTAATACAAACCGTGTTGGTCACATTATCTCTCAATGAGGATAAAGAAAATCCTCTTCATTTGTTACGTCTTGGACTCTCGAACCATTCCATGCATAATACACGTCGCGAAGCTATACACGCTTTTGTCCTGATGACTCACAACTCGGCGAAACTTTCATGGCCTCGGCCAATAAACGATCCGAAGAAATAGAAATTGGCAAGATTTGCGGGGGTCAAGAATCTCATGCACGAAAATGGGAATGTGATGCGATTCTGCGAAAAGTTTTGTTCAATCCCCGCTTTTTTTTACCTATACGCACATTCGATACGTAAATAACGAAAATCATTATCCACTTTTACCAAATTGATTTAAAAATTGAGCAAATCGAGAATCCTTCAGAATCACGATGATAAAATTCACATACTTACGAAGTACTCGAAGTCGGTCAACGGTTCAAACTGTTTTCCCGTGCTTAACAGGAGATTCCGCGATATAAATCATCAATCGTTTTCGAGTCTCATTCGACCTTTTTTCTTCTTTTATAACGGAAAATGAATTCCTTTTTACGCCACATTCAGTTGATAGACGCATTAACGGATGCTCGTATACAGATTCCGTTGCTATTAATGCTCGCTGCAATGACGATCAAGAGAAACAGTCGCAATAACAGTGGCGTCTGATGATGACTTAGCGGTTCCGCATTCTCGCGGAACTAAATTCAATTGCTGCAAAAACACGACGAGACTCGTTCATCCTTACTTCCCCACCTCGTGTCTCATTTCTTGCGATGTGTTTAATCATATTGAACTTGGCTAACCACGATTCTCGTGACTGAGCTGTTAAAGAACCTTATCCAACTTCAATAACATCGAAAGAAGTGAAGAACCGTAAAAAATTACAAACCCGCAAGAAAAAAGGTAGAATAGAATTCTGTTCTATTTCTACCCGTACAAGCGTTCGTCCTGAAAGTGTGTTATTCCAGTTGGATTCACGCGAGGCTGGAAAGCATTGTTAGTATGTTGACTACATGAACCCGCGATGACTTCCTGAAAAGATCGTGGAATTTTCCTTTGAACCTTGGAAGAGAACCGTCCATGTTTATGTCCGTTGCCATACGTTAGCACGTTTGTAGCAATGCACGCATGTATGCAAGTTAGCGTAACAACTGCGTTTGGAAAAGGCATGAAGAATCATGCGTGCCCCCGGAGGAGGAGAGATCTTCTCTCGTTGAAACTCTCGCTTGTTTCTTCTTTCGTACGAGCGAACCGCAAGCCCATATTCGGTATTCCATTCTGCAAATGTATATACGGAGGCAAAATGTATCGCGGTACTTGGTCAGTGCATAGACTACACGTCCCCGTAGTATTCATAAACGTATAAGAATTCGTGCGCGTATGTACTTAGACTCGATGCATCTCGTGAAGGTTTATTATCATTTTTGAAGAGTTTCCGTCCATCAAGTTTTCTTGACTGGCTCAATAAACATTATGAGCAAATAATGCTGCTATGGTGTCGGAATTTTCTACGTGAAATCATGTGTTATCGTACAATCGTAACGTTAAAATGAAAAAAATTGCCGTCGCCGAAGAAGTTGTCTGATCGCAATTATTTTTACTTATAAATCATTTCATCCTGCACTACACACTGTTCAAGGACACAACTATCGCCTGTGATTCTGTTTTCAGCTATTGAAATTGCGTGTAAAATACGGCCATGTTACTTTATAATTATTAATGTTATACGTGAAGCTTTATTCATATATAGATTACTACTAACAAGTGTTTTCGCACATTTGATTCGATGGAGCGTTTAAGTGAATACTTGGTTAGATGACCGCTTAGCCAAACCGGTCGGTAAGTAGATTTTGTGATTTCGTCATGGTGGGAACCATGTGGAACTCGAGATAA
This sequence comes from Campoletis raptor, assembly GCA_948107755.1. Taxonomy (NCBI): domain Eukaryota; kingdom Metazoa; phylum Arthropoda; class Insecta; order Hymenoptera; family Ichneumonidae; genus Campoletis; species Campoletis raptor. Next base: position 19,537,296 of record OX403622.1, read on the forward strand.
TAGACAAACAAGGGAGCTTCTGAACACAGGGCCATTCTAGAACATTCTTGAACATTCGATGATTCTAGAATTTTCTCAAACATTCAATGTCACGCGTTCTCACCGCGAATGTTGAACGATGAGGATCAAGGCCTTTTCGAATGTTTGAGAAAATTCTAGAATCTTCGAATTGACCTTGACATAGTCGAACATTCGAAAAGGGACGCATGACGTCATCATCGAATGTTCGGGAATGTTCTAGAACGGGGTTTGTGTCTCGACTACACCCGGATGGTAAATGTCGGTTCAGGAATCTGTGTCCAGAAGACTTCTTGTTTGTCTATCCGAGATAATCATGCCCCCTTAAGAGATCACACGGGGACGTGGAAGACAGTGCAAGTGATGGGATGGGCCTGTGAAAAGGTACAAAGGTATACGATGAAACATACAAATAAATTTAAATAAAGTGAAATACATCATTTTCGTTTGGTAATCCAATTTTCAATTTATGTAAATACTACGTGCAAAATTTAATATTCTCCGTGATTTTCCGAAATTGTGGAATCTCGTAATACTGATTGGTTCAATTGTTCTGGGAATTGAAACCCGGAATCAGGATGGCGCTTTTTCACCGAGAAATAATAACTTCAAATACGAAATGGAGCAGTTTTCTCTCACCGTAGTCAGTTGCAGGAAGATTTTCAACGACGAAGACGATGATAATGATGATGACCGTAATGATGATGATGATGATTGTGGTAAATGCGCCCCTTACTTCTCTAGTTACGTGAACCATATATCCCGACTCGACTCCTGGTTGTCGAGGGAGCTTCGTTATTGTTTCCCTCGTTTTTCCTGTTGTAATAAGATAAGTGTAGGCACTTGGGAAGCTTTGCCGAAGTGATTCTCGTTCGGTCTCTGATGTTCGGGAATTATTAACCGAGTCACCCAGAGAGCGCTAAAGCAAGAGCGATAACCAACTTCTCAGTCTTCATCTTCTGGTTTCTCTTTTTCCTCATAGCCACGTCTCCTCATACACATAGGACAGTATCCTTCGAGCCATAGCTTCACTTTCAATGTATTGACTCTCATCACAACGGGCCAACAGTGGTCATCAACCTTGTCTCCTTCTTGCTTCCCTGCAACACAAGAAAGAACAAGAGAAAGGGGGCGAGAGAGAGTGAGATAAAGCACCGTCGGTTGCACTTTACGATCTCATAAAATCTCTTGGTGGTGTTTTGACCTTCGGAAACACCGTCTTTCGTTCCCCCCGGATGAAAACAGCACAGCACTCTCGCACCAGAGGAAGAATAGAAGTAATCTGTGCTTCGAGCGAATCTTAAACTCATTTACCCTTGTGTCTCGTAAAATTTTATTCAACGAGCCACGTATACAACGCCAAAATCCTAAATTTGTTTAATTGAAGTCCGTAATTTCTGTACTTAATATTTTTATCAAAGCCTTACCCAGGGGTTCTGCATTCCAAGTTTATAATCGTGAAGCATATAGTTGCAGAAGATTGGAGTTTAATTTTCTTCAATCAGAAAATTCATTTGTCAACTTCCTCGTTGAAAAGATGTTGAGAAAATCCTCTTTCGTACACTAGAGTCAACGTAGTTACAGGACAAGGGAAGTAGAGAGCGAGTGAAATTCTCGGGGAAGGGAATGGAAAAGAAAAGAGAAAGACGAAAAAGATGGAGAGGACACAATTTATTCCGACGTCGTTTTAAACTTTGCCATTTGCCGCCGTCCCCGAGCTTGACCTTTCGTACGATCCTCTCTATTTCTACGTGCACGTGTGTCTTTACGTACCTGTGTGACTGTGTGTTCGTGCTTCTGTGATCAATGCAGAAAGACTGCGGAGGTGGAGTGTACTCAGACTCTCTCACGATCATGTTCAATGGGAATACTATACCTATATGTATTGATTATCATCCCAGACGAACAGAAAGAGAGAGAGAGAGAGAGAGAGAGAGAGAAAGCACACCGTTAACGTTGTCCTCGAACTCGACAACGTCTCCTGACTTAGCACACAGCCCCTCCATATCAAACGCCTATATAGCCCTCTTAGCCGTCTTACCGCATCTACCTTCAAGTCAGAATTAATATTATCGAATTTTCCCGTCCACCCTTCTTTGGTTATTGATTCACTGTAGCTCCACTATACATACCAACGACGACATCGACAATCCTTTATCTTTGTGACCATTTGCTACGTTCAGCCCAGTGGACGACGAGAATTTTGCATTGGCTGTGAATATTTTACAGACAGAAAATTAATGGCACTCTTTAAATAAAAATTTCTCTTGTAAACTTTTGTAGTTATGGTTGCACAATCATAAAGTCTACAAAGAAACTGTTACTACTTTTTTTAGAACAATGTTGATTGACACAAATCATATTATGACTGAAGTAGGGAAATTACAACAGAGTCTTTCTGATGCAGATTACGATGCACTACGTTGCTTTAATATTAATTGAAACAATGCGCTACAAATAAAAAGTAGAGGAAAGGCAGTTAATTCGAGATGACAATTTGCCTCGCAATTTGTGGGTTATTTTTTACCCCAAGTTAACGTCCTTTTCTGAAATAATGCAATATGTATGGTACTTTTTTTATGGGTTATAATATAATCGCAGTTTCCTTTTTTCCAGAATTCGATTCTTAAAGTAATTAATTTCACTTGAGTGAAAAAATTTAGTATTTCGTGCACAATGTTTCTCGTCGTTGTTCTTATCGAGTCTAGTACTGACTGTTTGAATCGGCTTTCAATGAATTTCGTCTCAATATGTCGGATCTACTTTTATTCTTCGTCACGTCATTCAGTTAGCTTTGAGTATTCATAAACTCGCATAGTTTGGCGAAATAATATAGGAGAACAGTTGAATGGAGGCAGAACTGAAGTTATTATTGAACGAGACTCTTCTTCACTCTAAATTCACTGTTAGGAGTGAGTTAGTCGAGTTATCGAGTAATTTCCGCAGGACAGACTTAGTTACTGCCTGATTAAAATCCTCGACTCTCCTCCGTGTAAACTCTTCGAACTCTGCATCTCGTTCACTACCAAATTTCGCTCTTAGATTCTTCGTGTATCCACGTCTCTACACACAAAGTATACATACATATATATATATATATATATACACACACACATATACATATATATCTGAGAGTATATTGTCACCATCATGGTGGCCTCCTGCTAAATATGTTCTACATTTCGTATTCTCGCGACCTTCCTTTCTCGTTTGCCATCCCTCCGCTATGCCTCGTTCCGGAAATTGACTTTGTCGCCAGAGAGACCCTCTCTCATTTGTATCCCTCTTTCCACTCAGGTGGGCGTTCAGTTTCCCCACCGACCTTCGTCTCGTCTCGTCAGAACCTTCGTAGAACTTAATACAACGAAACGGTCATCAACGTGATCAATCGGAAATCGACTGATCGTCCTATAACAAATCTTTCTGTCGCGAATTCAAGCTTTTCCATGATTGTCGATCAAGCCTGATATTCAATCGGCGTGAAAGACAACGTTTAGAGTTCCTTTTTTAATAGTCTATGTTGATAATGGATTTTCTTTTACATAAATGGAATAAAATGAGTGTTAGTTTTTCTATACTTGACTCTTGTTTAAACGTTCTCGGTATCTTTATTCGCAGTGATATAAATCACAGAAATTCGCGACTGTTAGACAATTGGAATCTCGAAATTGTCCTTTTTTAAATTAAGGTTCAAAATCAGTAGAGAATATTAACAAAAGTAATAAATTTTTGACCAAATAGTTGAGATATTCAATTTGTGTTTTTTTTTTCTCCTGAATCGATCATGCGGAGCAACTGAATGAACATTGACTCTCTTCAATTAAAATGTCCTATACGCTTCGATGTTCCTAGGAGTCGTTAATCACGTTGATGAAATGTTCAACTTGTTATTTTTCTAACTCAAAAACTCGAAGCTTCATCACAAAGGTGGCTTTAGAAAATATAAAATTCTTCATAATACACACATGAACGCATCACGCAGCTTCCCCTTTCGTCGTCGCCCAACGTATTTATTATTGTACCTCGCCGAAATTTCCTACAGGAAATTGGCGACAAGTACGAGCTTCCTTTTCCTCACTCTCCTCTTTTAACGTATATACGTGTAGTTATATTAATATATATATTTACCATCGTTCATGGGGACACGGGCAAACTGGGTTACCTTCTAATCGAAAGTGACGTTTAATTTGTTGCCCGAGGCTGTTTGCTTACGCCGACATGGATATTATATATGCTTGTTGCCACGGGATAGATATCAGAAATCGGGGGAATAATATGATGACATGTCCCGTGCTCCCCGAGTTTTTGTAGATTTCGAGGTAAATTTTATTATAATATTCATTTTCCGGCGAGTAAAAATAACCGTTTCATTGACTTGAGCCAGCGGCGATTGACGAAAATCCAGTGAGCATACAGATTTAATTTATTAAATCGTATAACCATATTTATTGACATTATCCCAAAAAACAGTATTTTTATTCATTTGTTTTATTGGTATTTTTTTTTACGACGAAAAAATTATGGAAACGCAAAATCATCGATGTATCGCGCAGAAAAAAACAAGATGAGAAGGAAGATCGTGTGTCCGTTTGCCACGAACTTTCACTCCAAAAGCGTGACTGCCGATAAATTGTCAAGACAACGATCCAATACGAACAGGGGCGTTTAAGCATACGAGCTCAAACGCGTCTTCGTCATAAATTGAGCTTGAAGCTATAGAGCCAAGCCAAGACTTCGACGAGTCCGAAGAAAAAAGTAAACAGACAAAAAAGTGAATGTCGGAAGTTTTTTCTAGATTTCGTAATACCACATGAGGTCGGCACTTTCGACATAATGAAACAGAACATTTCACTCCCAATTGCGAATTTCAATATTTCGTACATTGTCGTCTGCTCCATTGCAATTTATGGGCCTCGTTCTTTTGTCGGACTTTTATTCCAGTTTTACGATCTTTTTGATGAGATGAGCACATATCTCATTAATTCCAAGAAAGTGTTGCGTATTTATGTTTTGCAGCATGATTAATTTATTACCCAATTTTTCTTTTTTATGTGAACGATACTTAAATTTTCATTTAATCGAAATTCTCTGCATTTACAATGTCGAAAAAAAATTCTTCTCATTTTTATAATTTTACGTAGCAATTTTCGGTATGAGTATTACGTATGTATTTGAAACTTCCTCTCTAGACAAAATCGATGAGGTTCGTTAGCCGTTGTTCTCCTCTCGCACTAACGAACGTCCAAATTTTTGCGACTCTCGTCGACGATTGGTTGAAACGACGAGTTATTCCGCCCCTCGTGTCAACGAGAATTCGCAAGGGTAGCTTTTATAATAGAGCCTGTCGTCGGTGTTTGTACGTGACCGGACCTCTCTACGAAATTGACTTTAGCCCAGACGCAAAACAACAATCCAAGTTCCGTTCTCAAAACAATAAGGTTAAAATAAAATCGCCAATCAACGCCATGTTTACGAAATGTTATAAACTACATATCAAACAGTGTCAGGTGAAAATATGATTCTCGACATTGAACGAAAATCACTGTCTTAAAGACGAATTCTTTTTTGTAAGAGGCAAAAATGATGAGGAAATAATTTTTTTAAATTATAAAACAATTAAATCCGGTAGAGTTATATATATTAACGCTCCGGAGCAATAAAGTTATGCGATTCTTATGAAAACGGCTTTCTGGTGTTAATTTGAAGAATATGTCTATTGTTGGAGACGCTCATAAACCTCTAAAGCAAGAGTAGTAGACATGAAGAAGCTGCTAACAAACAAGATAAATTATTTGTCAAAAACGATATGCAGGAAGAAATTGTGTATAGGGCGAAGGAAGACTGAGAGAAGTAAAAATGAAAATATGAAAGACGATAATTACGAATCATAAATAATGCATATGTCCATGGTACAGAATAAAAAGGGCGTATCATGTCAACTGAAGTATTGAGTTTGGGGCATTTTCGTGTTAGATTATCGACATGCACATGGAAGACGCGGTCATAATACAGCCGTGACGAGAGTCCTTACTCTTTCTCTCTTTTTTTTTCTTTCGGTAGCATCATGCCACACAAAAGATAAAAGAGTTGCCACGAAAGAAGAAAAATTGTTCCGCGCGGTTTTTTTTTTTCATCTCTCATAAGCCGCACCGTAGAACAACATTATATGTACAGCATTAAAAAAAAAAACGTATATGGATACATATAAACGTGTTAGTATGCAAGATCTACACAGTGTCCGAAAAGTTGGGTTCAAGATCTAGATGAAAATTCCGAAGAGAAAAGTTCTTGTCATTTTTCTCTCTGATACGCTGTTGATGAAATATTTATGAAGCAGTAATAGCGGGTCTCGTGGGTCGATAGAAAAAGGTGTGCGTGACAAGATAAAGCAATTGTGCTCAAATGTTTATTCGCTGAATGTTGGACACGGTACTCTTGAACGCCGTGTTTCTTCTTTAACCCAAAGAGTTGGTTTCGTGCAATGGATTCATATCTGTTAAACAATACATCCGAGAACAAAATAAAGGGAGACTATTTTTCCTGGATCTTTGGAATTCGTACACACTGCAAACCTTATACTTGACATTTGGCACACTGTATGTATACGTATGTAGGTGGCTTTACAGCAGCAAAAGCAAGACGTATAAGCATCGAAGAGATGAGCACATAAATAATGTATATGTTCATATACGTGCTCGGAAACCGAAAAAGTTGGGAAAAAAGATATTGACGTTGGGCGAGCTCGCAATGCAGTGAGAAAACCATGCTGAATATATATTTATATATCGTAAATGGCATATATAGATATATATTACCGAATGTGCTATATCGTTGTTTCCGAACACCCCTTTACGAGCCAACTTAATGTGCTTCTCTTTATCTCCTTTTGTTTTCGACCTTCAGGAATATTCAATGGGTTTAATTGTACACGGCGAAACACCAAAAAACGTTTTACCCCATCAGGTAAAATTGCTGCTTCATAAATGTACATTTTTATTAATTTTTTCATTAATCTTATACTTCAAAGGAACGATATTATACTTTAATGTAAAAATGAAATTATTCGTTTTTTTTTTTGTATACTCAAAGGAATTCTGCCTGAAGGCTATTTTATTATTAATCGAGCTTCAAAGATTATAGCTAGGAATGATCAATTTATAAAGCATTTTTAAAAGACACTATTATATATTATTCTTGAAGTTTTTGAAAACACCATTGTTCGGATTTTTAGTAAATAAATGAAACGTCAATAAATAAACGAATACTGCGACAATTTTTCGCGAATTCGTTCATTCTATCTTTTTTCGATAAATAATAATTTCAGCAATGTCATTAAAATGGAAGTTTGTATAAATTTGAGTGTTCTTTCAAACAAGATCTTGAATGTCATGTAAAAATTTCTGAATATAAGACTATTTTTTCAATCATATATAGTACAAAATTGAAGTGTCTGTCAAAATAATTTTGATTCATTGTTTCTCTTTCGTCTATTTCCACCTCTCTGAAGGATAATAGTACCAAGAAAATACTCCAAGTACTCGAGCAAGTACACGGTGTACTCGTGCGTTACGGTCACGCACGCGGAAAATTATTACCCGTGACACCCTCTCCTCCTTGGCTAAAACCCAACATGTGTGCGATCAGAACCATAGGAGTGAACGAACGAGAGAGAAAGAGAGGGAGAGAGAAAGAAAGAAAGGAAGAAATAGACATAAAGAGCGTTTGCTTTAACACTACACCGCACATGGGCCATAAGGCACGTGTCGGCGCGTCCGCACGTTCTTAGCGATATTAATTAAGGTCCTCCTGGTGCAAATTTCATGGGTATAAATTACAACGAAGCCAGGTAACCGCGTGCTCGCATATCGTCTGTCAGGTTCACCGCAACTCCACTCTATTCTGTACTAGACACACTAGATTACACACAAACTCATATATTTATATATCAAGCTTACGCACACGTATATATTTGTGTATAAATAAATATGTACGAAGGAAATGTGCAGTGGACCTAAACTCTCCAGTGGACCTAAACTTCGATGTGTGCAGCACACAACCGTATTAGTGCCCATATCTGCATACACAACCCTCCCCTGAAAACTGCTGTTCCTCTCAATTTATATCCATATCTATAAACTCAACTAAATTCCAAGCAAGATCCAGACGCTTAAATGCTTCATCCGAAGTCTTGTTAAGCAACTCTTCCCAAAGGAGCAGCTCTAATAACGTATACCGGACGTATTAATAGTTTTTTAATTCCACCTTAAGTATTTTCTAGTTTTGCTCCTCGATGCTGGAAAAAAACTTATTAGTTCAGTGCTCATAATACCGTTTAGAGTATTAATTTCACATTATTGCTCGGAATAGAAATTTTATTTATCCCGATCTCGATATGATGAATTCTCTTCCGGAGATAAAAACGAAAATTCTGGACGGAAAAAAAATCAGTTGTTGCATGTGTTTTTCGTTTTGTGATTATTAACGAACCTGGTATGATTACGTTCGATTAGAAATTAATAAAGTGTAGAAATAAAAATTTGAAAATGTAAAATATTGTTCATAGTACCATCAGACACGAGACTGTTGGCCGAGTTCGGATTAAATCTCTGAATAACATAATAACACAGGACCATAAAAAACCATGTATAGCAGATTTATACACATGGTTCATAAAATAATATTCTCGATATAGTGAAGTCTCGAACGATAATAATCCATCTCTGCGAGGGGCACATACATGTATCGGAATATTTAATAATAGTATTTTCCCTCTGCTATATTCAAGAAAATATAATACAATACGAACTACAGTACCAGCTAGCGTTTTGTACATGTACAAAATACATATGAGATATGTATTACCACGCAAGACGTATATGCAAAGTACTTGCAATTTCACTTTATTATGTACTTCTCTCGGGGCTTGATTTTCTTGGATTTTTTTCATCTCTCATCCCTCAACGCCCGTCATATCTTCTTATAATTCTTTTTCTTTGCTCTTCGAATTCACCCCATTATTTTTTCCAATTTTTATTTTCGCTCGCTCTCACGTTTAACCCAAACTCATTGGGCACCACGCCTTTTGGAATCGTACGCCATATTATGGCCTTAAACGGGGCCCCAACGTGTATATAATTCTCACCTCCTCTTTTCTCTCGTAAAGATCGAAACCGCGCAGTAAACTTTCGACTTCCATGACCATGCCGGATCCTCAACGGTCTAGACCCTCTTGCTCTTTAATTTGGCACGTGTACCAGCGAAACTAACACGCCCTCTGTCTCTCTTGCTCTTTCTATCTCTCTCCCTTTCTCTCTTCGTGTCTTGGACCCATTGTTGCAATGATTATCGGTTGCTTACCCATGTTCATTTTCATATGCGCCAATATACGTATATTCTTAAATGCATTACATGTATAATCCACCAAAGTACCGACATTCATATGTATATATCATGTGTGGTCCTTTGTGCTCGGAACATTGTGCCGTCCGTTACGGAGCCTGCATATATTCGGCTGGCAGTGTGATAAAACGAGTACGGGCATCCCTCCCGCCTTTTTCGGTTTCACAGACGCATCAGCCACATTAAAAGAGAGGGAAAGAAAGAGGATGAAAGAATGAGGGAAAGAAAAAAAGACGTTTGGCACGCGTGTCGAGTCAAACGATTCAATACGGTCAAAGGAACATTTTATTATATTTGCATTTTCTGTTCTTTAGTTCCATAATTTATATGATTCTTATTGAACTAATATAAGCCCTGATAAATTTATTCGAAGAATTTTTAATCAGTTTTATTTTATTCGAAGAATTTTCAATCAACGAAATCGCAAACATTCGATACAATTATAGGTATTCGGAACGTCACAACCGAGTCATCTATCGCGTGACTTCGTACATCTGTTCTCACCATTTTAAGTAGACAACAAATTGTGCTGGTATTATAGGGTCCTGCACTTTCGTATGTGGCCACAGAAAGAAAATAATTATACGATCAGAAGTGCATTGACCACATCCCATTGGGAAGATGCAATTTTTCTATAAAAGTCGGAGCATTTTCGAAAGGGCCAAAGCTCGAGTACAGATACGCGGCGTGACCTGACTCTAGCGTTAATCAATACTTTGCGTCAAGACGTTGCCGCATATCTATAGATTGGGGAACTATGAGAAATAGCTTTAGGTTATAAAAACGATGCAGCTATTCCAAGATCTGCATTATGGACCATATTCAGAACTTATTGCCAATGAATATGGGACTTTGAAGGGAAGTTTACTTTTAGAAATTTATCGTTATCGCGAATATTATTCGTAGAATAACGAAAACCATGAAGGAAACCGTGCAAGTTGTAAACACCACGAAAATTTATATTTGTGAAAAAAGAAGAGAACATACTAAAAACGCTTTTTTTTGGTTTACAAATATTTTCTATTCCCCATTTTTATTTCCAAATGGATAGAGAAAAATTAAAGACCTATCGCTGAAATTGAATATTTTATAGTCTTTTTCTAGTTAATGAATAAATTCAGTAGGAATAAATTAAAAATTGATTTTAACGTATGATTGGAAACAAATTTTTATCATCATTTTATTATTCTATTTCGTTAAAAAGACCCCTTTGATTTAAACGGCTGATGTTTCATATAAGCCCCTCGAGCGATGAGCACATTATATTTTACTCGCAAGAGGGCGCATTAACGTAGCAGATCAGACCAAACTTAAAATTGGCAGGCAATTCACGCTCTTAGCCCAAAAGACTTTGCGTATGTTCAAGGAGGGCGGAGAAAACCGGTTTTTCGGCAAGGCGTCAGACAAAGAACAAGAGAGTGAAATCTCGTCTACTTGGCCCACCCGTGGTATATCGCATGTTCAACCTCAATTCCAAATTCATTAGACATTCCACATTAGACCTGCTTGATAAGATTTTCCGGAGATCTTTGCACCTATAAGATTGTCCCTTCCATTTCTCTACGCAATACGACGCGTCTTTTTGCTTATTTAATTCGTTGCGAACATTTTTATTACACACCGCAAAAAAAAAAACGGTTTCTAATTAAAATTTCTTCAATCTCTTCATCTGAATGACTATTGCTCGCGTTACCCCAATCGGCCATTTACTTTCTTCTTTCTTAAATGACTTTTTAGGTGGTACGTGTGATGAAAATATTCAAAACTTCCATTACCGAATAATAAACTTATTGTCAATTCTTTAACCCAACAAAAATTAATTTTTCAGTTAGTTCTCCAGCCGCGTCGTATGTTTAAGAATTTTTCTAAGTTACAGAAACAACGAACATATGACTTGATTCTAAATAAATTGTGTGCATTTTTGCAGGAACTCAAAGAGAGCTTCAATTACGGCCTCTTCTGTCCTCCGGTGAATGGAAAAGCTGGAAAATTTCTCGATGAGGAACGTCGTCTCGGGGATTATCCGTTCAACGGACCAGTTGGCTACTTGGAGGTATATCAATAAAATTAAGAAATAAACGATCGTAACATTAGTAGTAAATAAAAAATAAAAATAAACTAGAAAATCTCATAAACAACGCTCTCTCATATAGAAATCCGACGTCATTGAAAAAAAGGAATGAAAAAAAAATCATTAGACGAACTATCTTGCTGATGAATGGAAGCTCAAATGACTTCGCCGTCATTCCCGACCCCTCTGCATTTTTTTTTCTATCTACATTAACGCCCTGGGCTCTTTTCCCCCATGGACAAGTCTCTAAATTATTCTCGACAGGTCTACACATTCATTCTTCCTTCGTCAAGAAAGAAAAACAAAATAGCAATGAGTTTTCTTTTCGAACGACAAAAAAATGTATATGTTGAAACAAGCAACAAGTTGAACCACCATCGTGACTTCAATGACGATCGATATAACAGAATTCATTTGTAATGTGTAAAAACGTCAACCTTTTATTTATAGTGCTTTTACTATGAAATATTTTTCGGAATAAAATTTTCAACGTTAATAAAGAAGAAACATTCTGGAAGTTTTGGCATTTTTAGAAATAATCATTCGACTTTATAGCCATTGAAATAAATAAGAAAACGATTCTAAAACTGCAGACGTGTTATCTCTCACGTTCTTTCTCTTGTTCGCCTCTCTCTATCCCTTCGGTTACACAGCATCTCTTCGTGCCAACAAAAAACAAGACAAACAAATATCCCGTCGGGTTAACGAGTTCTGAACGCCGCATCGCGGTTTCTTACGTAACTGTGGACATACTACCATCCGAGACTACATATACAACGGACACACACACACACACACACACATACCCTGGAAGTTATGTAGCAGTGAATCGGAGTAAATTGATAGTGTTAGTAGTACCGGTAGAGTAATAGTCGGACATTCAGTAAACCTTTGGATCATTGTCCAGCGACGAGATACCGAAGTCTTTGAAAATGAATAGACAAATTTAAAAAACATCGAACAATAAAAAAATAGTACAACGTGAAAAAAATATATTTGGCAGAAATGAAGGTTTCAACTGGCAACTTGATCGTTCATCTCCGTTTTTATATAAAAATCACTTCCATTAACTTTTTTATTGACCATAAAAAAGGAGAAGTTCGTTTGTGCAGACGAATCCTAAAAGAATCTAAAGAAAACACGACAAACAATCAAAAAACCTTGAATCCGTCAAAACGGTTTTGTCTAGAAAGTCATCGTTACAAATAGGTAGCACATTTTCTTCAACATGATTTCACTTTTCCGCACTGGACATAAATTAATGACGAAGTCCATCAATCGCGAAAAAAGTTGTAATGGAAAAATCGACGGGAAAACAATTTTCTCAATTTAATACACAAAAAGAAACCCTCCATTGGGCGGGGTAGCGATGAAAATTCGCTGCAGAGAAGATACTGTTGAAAATAGCAGAGTTCCAATGATTAATATTTACAGATCGTTGTAGTTTCTACTTCTTACATTAATTCTCACAAATCTATCTTCGCTCGGTCGAAGAAAATGGCTTTCGAGTCTTCATCACAAATACCGTGATAATGGGAATAAAACAGTAGCAACAGTCCAGAATTATGCTGCTAGTAATCTTGAACCGTTATAAACAACGTGAAGCTCCAGCAGCAGCATCGTGCGAGTATAGTTATTCATTGGAGCATGGTGGACACGAGAAATCAACGTGCTGGAATAATACACCAACGCTCGCGATATAGAATTCGATTGAATATATATAGGGAAGGCGTTAGCTATTGGATGAAAAAAAAAGAATAAAAAAAAATCCCGCATTCTCAATGCAGTTCGTACTGACTTGCAACAGTGGCACTGTTATGGGGGCGAGTTGTTATTATTCCGACTGTCTCGCGTGTATACGACTGCAACAATCCTCGCCTTCTCGCGCACAGAAGCCGGTTATCCCTATTGTCCCATTGTTGCAACCGATATCGTTAATGCAGTGGAAATTCTTTTTTTTTTTTCATTTTTTTTTTCAAATAATGTTGCGGTATGAAATATTTGTGACGATGTTAAACCGCAAAAGTCAACACGATAACAAAAAATCATGTGGCTACGATTTTTCAATTTTTATTACTATATGATATTTTCTAATTAAATTTGATCAAAATCTAACTGACTTGATTCACTTGTTTGAATCTTAAAAAAATGTTAAGGTTATTTGTTGGCAAAGAGAAATAATTCTGATGGTAAAAAAGCGCCATATCAATTGATATAGTAGATCCGAGAAAATGCATTCTTTTTATCATATATTACGAATTACGACTCTTTGTTTATTTCTCATATTTATGCAATTCGGTTGTTTTGCACTCGGTTTGTTTTTGTGTATTCATGAGTGTCCTACCAACCGTAGACAAACGAAAAATCCGGTATTTGTTGCTACAAAAGTATGGTGTGTAATCAAAAAACCACAAAAAAAAGTCGGACTCCGTATGTCTCAACATGACTCAAAGGGTTAATCGAGAAATTAGACAAAAAAAGAGAGTGCAGTTCGTCTGATGATTGTACAAATTTGATGCAATAAACCGTACTACGTATAGTGCTAATTATACTTATGACACGCCCTCGATAAAAACGATGTTTAACGAGACGATGATCCTCCCTACGAGGATATATTTTATTAATCACCGGTTGATCTTGGGCTTTCGAAAGCTCTTACAGACCACGAGCAATAATATTACACCTAACGATGTACGCCTTCAGATGCACACTTGGGAGAGAGCAATTATGATGTCATACGTTTACAGCGTTTTTTTTTCATTTTTTTTTCTTACGAGTTACGTTAAATATAGAATAGGTAGGAAAGTCTCGGAGACCTTCGAGGAAGTGTGTGACTAATGATCGTTGATAAACTCGTTTTTCTTATCTTTATGATTTAAGCTCAAGTACAAGAGACGAGTTTACAAGATGTTACATCTCGACGAGAAACAACTTAAGGCAATGCACACAAGAACGAATCTACGAAGATTGCTCGATTACGTGGCAAACAGTCAAGTCGAAAAAATCGCAAAAATGTGCAGCAAGGGGCTCGATCCGAATTTCCATTGTCAAGAAACTGGAGGTATTTCAAACAAACGTCATACATATTTTGTGTAATATCACAATATTTTACGCAAAATTAAAAAATACAATTTAATTGTTTTTATTTCAAGGCATTATTGTGCATTCTGTTCTTAATATATTTCTTAACGATTATAAACATACTTTTTCTAATAAATAATTATTCAAACTTTTTGGATACAATTTCATTCGGTTGAATTAAAAAATTTGACATGTTGCTTGACTAAATTTTTAAGTTAGTCTCATTAAACTACTGTACAACAACACATTTTGATTCTGGATTTTATTTTGTCAGAGACGCCACTTACTCTTGCGACCAGCTTGAAAAAACCGTCGAAAGTTATAATAGCTCTGGTCAACGGTGGAGCCCTTCTCGATTATCGAACAAAAGAGGGCTTAACGGCGATGCATCGAGCAGTCGAAAGGAATAGTCTCGAAGCAGTTAAGACGTTACTCGAACTCGGTGCTAGTCCGAATTATAAAGACACAAAGGGATTGACTCCCCTTTATTACAGCGTCATATACAAAACTGATCCGATGCTTTGCGAGACTTTGCTCCATGATCACGCGACTATCGGGGCTCAGGATCTTCAGGGTTGGCAGGAGGTACATCAGGTAAGCATTGCAAAAAATCCCACGCTATGTTTGAAAATTTTGCTCGCAATTTGAAAAACTTGAAATTTCAAATATTCTTAATCTCCAAAACCTATTCTTCTAAACGGCCTCATTTATCAATATTTTATAAACAAATCCGTAATTAAAATTAATGAGATACAATAAACATTGACTTAGTTTGGTAAATTATAAATATTTGAAACATTAAAAAATCATTTTTCCATCAGTGAAATACTTAATCACTTTATAAATAATGTGTGTTAAAAAAAAACATTAATGAAATACAATTAAGATTAATGTAACTGTGTTTATTTATTCTGTGGAAAACTAGTAACAATTTTGACTTGTATAATCAACTAAAGTAGTATACAGAACGAGAGATTTTAATTATTCTTAAATGATTAAACAAAGTGGTTTGATATAAAACTACAGACATTATAATATTGAAATAATAGCGTTCACGTGATAATATCTCCTTAATTATTCGCCGTACTATAAAATTGCTTAATAATTAAACGTCTTCGTTTGTAAAATTATAGTACGAGTGATTGTATAAATTAATAGGAGATTTTTAATGTACAGGCTTGCCGTAATAATTTGGTCCAACACCTCGATCATCTTCTGTTCTACGGTGCTGACATGAATGCTCGCAACGCATCGGGAAATACGCCGTTACATGTATGTGCGGTAAACAACACGGACTCTTCGTGCATTCGTCAATTGTTGTTCCGTGGTGCGCAAAAAGACAGTCTCAATTACGCGAATCAGACGCCTTATCAAGTGGCCGTTATAGCAGGAAATATGGAGCTGGCTGAAGTCATCAAAAGTTATCAGCCCGAGGAAGTCGGTGAGTGGAGTGAACAAGAGACACAAATGGATTGAGGAGACAAAAAAATGCCCCGGGGGAAATCGAAGTAAAAAGACATAGACACGAAATTGCAAACTGGACAGAGCTGACAATTTAAAACATTATCAAATATTTCTCATTCCTTATCGAAAAAAGTATCTAAATTACAACGACCTTGACTTTGAACATCGAGTATTTTCCGGTTAAATAACAAACTACCGATCAATCGGTCTTGTTTTCCGCTTAAGGGAGTTGTTCCGTTTCGTAAATTGAGAGAAAAAAAAAATCGAAAACTAACGAAGGCTAATAGTTTGACAAAAAATTTCTCGTTTACGTACAGATCGCTTTCCGGCTTTCACCGCTACGTCCTTTGGCTCGCGATTCCTCCGTTATTCGAGCTCAGTTGTCAAACTGTCTCGAACTACGTACTCGCTTTCGTCTTCGATTCACAACGTCTCTTTTCCCCTATTTCTCTCGTCTCTTTCGCTTCTACTGTTGATTGTTCGATTTCTCTCTTATTTCCTTCGACCTTCCGTGGTCAATGCTTTTAAGGAGGAACGAAGGAGGGGAAGATATTACTCGCACTCGAACAAAAAACCTTTACACGAACTGACGTTGACATACGACGACGTGACTAACTCGAGAGATCCCACGAGAGATATATAGGATGAAAGGGAAGTGGGCGCGCGAATTGCGAGACGGTAAATCTGCCGATCTATCGATTCTCTTCACTACCCCTCCCCCCTCCTTTTCCTTCTCCCCTACAACGGAGAAGAAATATAAAAAAAAGGAAGGGAATTCCCATTCGTAGCACATGTTCACCATACCATTTTACTTTACACACAATTACATATAAACTGTCGTACTTACTGTATTTCCATAGACCTGTACCTTGAAAATCTCTGTGATGCTTGTTCCTATTGTAAATATAAAGGGTGTCCTTCCGTTATTTATACTCAAATTTTTCACTCAATCAGAATTGTAGAAAAAAGTTTCAGGAAACGAAATAATGAGGAAACATTTGAGATGTAGTATATCAATGGAATTCAAGTTTTCATCTAAGAACCTTTATTTTTCAATGTGTAACTAAAATTTCGAAGTTAAAATTAAATTAAAAGTTGTTAAAAAACTGAATTTCAAATATTGTGCCAAATATTCGGGTTCCTGGAACAAAAGTTCCTGCAACAAGATTCACTCTACAGACGAAAACTGTAAAAATAAAACAATCAGCAGCTTATCTCAACTTTCAAAAAAAATCTGCGTATCTTTTAAAAAATACCAACGAGCTTGACCTGAAAACGTCGACATTGAGTTTTCAAAATTAGATGTTTCACTCAATTTTTTTTCTCTTGAAATATTCGTTTCTTCAATCACCGATAAATTGATAGATAAGATTTAAATTGGGACACCCTTTATGTACCGTAACGTACTTAGACTGTTATATATCGCATGCTGTATCAGCTTGGGCATGAGCACGTGCACGCTTTTAGCATACTCGTTAGATGTTCGTTAGAGGTATTTGAAGGTAGAGATAGAAACGGTATAGACAAAATATACATGTGTATATGTGATATACATATATATTGAGATAGATACATATATAGAGAGAAGATAGCGCAGAGTGTATCGAGGTCCGATCGTCGTCCTCGTCTTTGGTCTTCGTCGTTGTCGTCGTCGTTTGGCTGAACGATATCGGTATCGATCGATCTACCCGGTGTATGTTTGTCTTTGGAGAAAAAGCAAAAAATAAAATAAATAAACAGCAAAGAAAAGAAAGAAAAAAGTACGAGGAAGTAAATGCCTCGGAGAAAACGTACTGCAGAATAGAGTATACTTTATAGTTAAATTAAAATAGTTACTGTAAATCTTTCGGTGGGTTTGCCGATATGGTGATGGTTTCTGTGAATGGTTCTATAAACATACGTACGTATGTATATATTTGTGGGTATTATATACGCACGAGAATCGCGGTATTCGAGGAAAGATTGCAAGGAATACGGAACCGCCGTCTTACGATAGAAGAAAAGAGTGAGGGAGTGAGAGAGAGCGAGAGAAAGAGTACGAGAAAGAATTCGAATAACTGAAATCCACCGTCGACCCCAGATTTCAGTCATTCCTGGCAATCCCTTATCTTTTTTGTGACAAATGTACTCGAAAGTACAATCAAAGTACAAATGCATGCTACCTCGCGACGCGACCTCTCGTAATATACTTGATGTTTTTTCGTGATATTCCTTTTTCTTGTCTGGGAAACTCGAACCTGTTTCTTATGTCGACAATCATTTTTAAAACATCAAATAAGCAGTCAATAGAATTGATTTTTAAAATTTGTGGTATTTCATATTGGGACTTGAATCGGAAAAATAAAAGCTTGAAAACTTTTATCGTTGTATGTGAATTCTATGATTTGAGATTACATAGATATGCGGAAAAAATTTCGCAATGTCGTTTAGATGTCTCTGAACAATTTAGAGTCCCAAGCAGAAGAATTTTTACTCAATGATTCTTTCTTCGAAATTTTAGAAACAGTATTATTTTTCTAGAATAAAAAATGGATCCCAATATTTGAAGATTCACGAGGATGCAATCTTTCGTTCGATTCCATTTTTACACAACCTCCCGCATATTGTTCGCCACTGCCTTTTTTTGTCATTTTTTTTTTTCAAGGATACCTTGTAAAAATGATAATAAGCTCGATCGGTAAACCCGAGTTTCGAAAGACTTTTATAATAATCGACTGCCGCGTCGGGTTACATCGATCATTGTGAAGGGTAAATAAAATCAACGAGAATATTATAAGCGATTGCGGTTTAAGGAAATGTGGGTTAAAAATGGAAATGATGAACCGCGAAATTGTCGGTATTTTTCACATAAGGTTCTTCCTTCACATTTGTAATATGCCGACGATCTTACGAGGGATATCGAACGATATATAAAAAGTAAATGAAAAAAAAAAAAAAAAAACTTTCATCATCTTTAAAAGATTCCCTCGTAAATTTCGTATTGTATCCAATGAAACTGATACAATATATTTGCGTGAGACTGTGACTTGTGTGTGGGCGTGCGTGTATGCGTGGCTTCACCGCTTCGTAAATATACCACTAACAAAGTAATCGTCGTTGTGCTATTGTATAATCGAATTAATCCACTCTCAACCGTATTATTGTACATTGTTTTATTTAATTACACATGCGTGGGGTGTGCGTTTTCTTTTTAGTTATTTTCTTTTTTTTTTGTCTTTGGTGGCGTGTGGTAAACGAAAAAGCAAAGAATTCTTACAAACAATATGGTAAAATGAACGGATTGAATTTTCACGTAGTAATCTTGATACTGGTATAACGTACTGTGTAAGGGATGAAAAACAAACAAGAATGGAGATGATTGAGAATGTATCGAAGAAATTGTGTGACGGCCTTACCCTTATTATGAAATTTTGTGGTCGAAGCTAGTTGATTGAAATTCATTCGAGAGTATCCACGATTCCGAATTTTTAAACCTGTCATATTTTTACTGTTAATCAAACCAACGAACCAAAGTTATTATTGAAAAAATTTGTCAATTTGAAAATATATTTGTATATGTGGTGAATATTTTAAAGCTAACACATTTTTTTTTACTTACTAGATCATGCTATAAAAAATTGACTTTCATCAAATTTTTGCAAATTTCAGTTTCGGAAGTATCGGATCTACAACGGCATAAAGGTGTTATTTTTTATTTATTTTTTTCTAGAAAATAAACAAATTCAAACTTCTTTCTACTTCTCAACCCACAAAGATACATTGCCGATTTGTCTAAGAATTAATTTTTAATAAACTAAGGGAGATTTTAGAAAAAAGTTCATTCTTTCATTTGAAAATATTTCAAGTTGATAACTCTCAAGATTGAAGTAAATCGATTAAAAACTATGTGAGTTCAACTATTTTACAATTTGAATTTGGATGTCTCGTTTGCATTGCGGCAGATACACCATTACTTTGAATTTGATCACAAAAAAGTTCTAGACTTCGATATACCTCACAGAGTTATACATATATTTATTTTTTATAGCACGTTCCAGTGAGTCACAAAAACCCCTTAAAATTGACCACATTGACAGAAACATGAAAATGGATTCAATATAAAAGATTAGCATCACTGTCGTGAAATGTGCAAAAAATCATGGATACTCCGAGTTTGCCTAAAGTAATGAAAAGAAAAGGTTAATCCGATAAAATGGGAATTTAGGAAGAGCACAAACGTGTATCTTCATCTGTTTTCCGTCTCAAGTCTCTCCCTTCTGTGTGTTTATCTCCTGGAATCTAAGCACCCAACCCGAAATAGCTCCTTTGTAAGGCTAAGTAATCCTTTCTTTACTTATCCTTGCAACCTCGAATTTTGCAGTACCGTTTAAAGGGCCGCCACGCTACAACCCGAAGAGACGTTCAGTGGCATTTGGGGGTATGACGACGAGCTGTTCAGCGAGCAATCTGGGCACATTAACGAGGATACCATCGTCGAGTGATCATCAGGGTACGATTGGATCGACGTGTTCATCATCGAGTACATTAACTCGTACGATATCGGTGGATCAATATCCAACGGGTGCATTAAGCAGATTATCAATTGCGGAACAATATTCAACAGGAATGTTGGGTAGAACATCAACGAGTACAACAACAACGTCAACGACAATGACAACATCGACTACGACGACAGCGGCGTCATCTTCTGCCTCATCATCGTCTTCGTCGTCCAGCGGTGAACCGTTGTACTCTTGTGGCAATATTAAACGTAGCGTAACGTCTAATATCGAACAATACGCGATGGGTACATTGAGCAGAGTTAGCTCGAGCAACGAGAATTATGCGCATTCTGGTACATTGAGCAGAACACCGTCCAGCGAAAGACAATACGCTACAACAGGAAGCCTCAGCAGGGCACCGTCCAACGAGCAATACTCAAACACTGCTACACTAAGCAGAACACCGTCCGCCGAAAAATACTCTTCAACGAGTCTGAGCAGAGCTTCATCCACCGAACAACAACAGCAACAAGAACAACAACAACAACAACAACAACAACAACAACAACAACAGCAGCAGCAGCAGCAACAATATTCAAGTAGTAATATAAAACGAACAGAGTCCCACCAAAGCAACCTGAACAGAGTGCCGTCCATGGAACGCTCCGATAATGGTACCCTCCAGAGAATACCGTCCGAACAGCATCTCACGGGACCAACCACACGAGCACAACTACACGAACAGACCCATCATACCATTATCAGCAGAAATGAACATCTTCAAAATACCATCAATCGACTACCCTCCGAATATCAGAGCCCAGGAACCCTCAGAGATCCAACTGCAAGGTAAGCATAAACTGCCTTTGACACGCGGCACTTTTCTCTCTCCGATGTACGGACGAAAATTTAACGGGAATGAGACATTTATTTCTTTTTGTTGTTAAACTCAGGAAATACTATCGATTCTCAAATCTCACAGATTGCGATTACAAAAATCTCTTTTTTCGTACAATTTATTGCGTTGTAAAACACACAGTTTTATTTTATACATTTTTTCCCAACCGATGTATAGTATTTTTTAAATAAAAGGAAATGCAATTAAAAATAGTATTGAAATATCTAAAAATTAATTGAAAAATTCTACCAAGCTTTAAAGCCAAGTAAACATAATTTTTTTTTTTTATTGAATAAAATCCATTGT
This sequence comes from Campoletis raptor, assembly GCA_948107755.1. Taxonomy (NCBI): domain Eukaryota; kingdom Metazoa; phylum Arthropoda; class Insecta; order Hymenoptera; family Ichneumonidae; genus Campoletis; species Campoletis raptor. Next base: position 19,559,014 of record OX403622.1, read on the forward strand.
TCAATCAATTATTTTGTCGATATATCGCCCGAATGAAATTTTCGTCCGACAGTGTCAAAGACAATTTACGCTTATACTGAAAACGAAATAACATCAACGAAACTAAATGAATAAACATTAAAAATACGTTTCTTCAAACGTATCGTCCTTCACGAACGATTTCAAGATCACCGGCAGCAGAGCACTATCAAAACTTAAGAATAGAGGGCCTGACGAGGCTACACGAGCATCGTATCGAGTTGCAGCATCGTCTGGACATTCATGGACGTACAATGGAGATGCCACCGTCACCGTCACCGAGCAGCCGAAGCCTAGCTCCCTTCAGCTCGGCTAGTTCCAGCCTTTCCGAGGGCAGCAATCAGCCCTCCGGCGAAGATTCTGCCAGCATCGTCACAGGTACACAAGTCTTTATTCATCTTTTTTTTTCTCCGCTCAAATCTGACGCACAGAAAAAATAGACGCAGACGCACATATACACACTCTGACACGCGACACGAAACGAAAACGCACACACTTTACCCACATACGTACAAACGACGAAAGCACTTTCGCTTTCTCGTACAATAGTGCGAGGAGACCGAGGATCTTCCTATGTATATAAACGATCTACCTCAGGTGGAAGATTCATCGAGAATGAACGAACAGCTGAACAAAAATTTTGTACGAGTCATCGGCAGCCAAGAGAAGTATATAACACTACGCCAAATCGACGACAGCGAGACCCCACAAAAAAAATCAATAAATATAATTAATTTACGAAAGAAGAAATATGTGAAAAATTACTTTTTTTTTGTTGTGTTTCTAATGTTTTGTGAATATTTATATCTAGATGGGATGTTATGAAGACACATAGCTGTCCAAAAGTGTTCGATCGATTTCAACGTGCCAAGATTAAGCTTTTTTTTAAATCGTGGCCCCTTTTTTTCTATTTCTCGTGCGAATTGCTTAATGGAATTTTTGCCAAGACTTCATACGTGATATCGTTCTGCTAAAAACGAGTATATTTTCAGGACTGTGCAAATAGTCGAAGCATTGAATTTCATCATGCATTCGAATAATTTTTCTCTAAGCGACTCAAACTTTTGTGTAGATTGATCAGTGCTTGAGGTGAATTATTCGATATATTGGCTATTCGTACATCCGTTTAGAAATAATACTACAAACGTAATATTTCATATGATGTCGAATAAATTAAAAAGGCTGTGCATGCGCAATGTATATGAAATATAAGACTTCATAAAAGAACAAAACAAATTCTAAACCATTTTCATGAAATTTCGCGACTATACGAGTTTTCTCATAGCTACCTAGCTCTTTTTTCTCCTTTCTCTATTTGCAATTCATTTAGATTTTTTTTTTTTTTTACTCTCATTCATTCAGTTCATTAGCGAATTCGCCGATTCCACAACGCACGGGAAACGTATCATATCATATGGTCATCCAGAAAGTTTGTGTTGGGTTTTACGATCATCGAATGTTTGAAATTTCATGGAATTTTTTTTACAGACAAAAGTCTCGGTGATACAGCCTCGGACGTCATAAGCGACAGTTCTGGCGTCGGTACGTCCCAATCCGACACGACCAATTCACTATCAATTCCCGGAACAACAGTCGTATGCGTTGAAAGTTATAGCAGTGGAATCGCTGGTCATCTTACCATTAATCAGGGCGATATCCTCGAAGGTAAGAAATAAAGAAACATTTTTATTCCTTTTGACACCGTAAATTTAGACTATATAAATTAAGATTTTTGTTGATCCAAAAAAATCCTTCGAAAATCTGTTCGAAATGAAAATTGCAACGATATCAAACTCTTTATTTTTGTTTGCGGCATAAAAATTCTACTATTAAATAAATGTTTGCCACAGTTACCGGAGCTACCGACTGCGGTCTCTTAGAGGGAGTTCTTCGCGGTCAAGGTACCGGATTATTTCCGGCTCATTGTGTCCAAGAAGTTCGTCTTCGTCACACAAATATACCGCTTGGTCCTCAAATTGTCAGGGAAGGACGGAACCGAGTTTTAGGACGACGTGAATCGCAACACAAATATTTCGCAACGGCACCGAGATTAAAGAAGCCGTAAGTTTTTACATTTCATTAATATCAATCATTCATACGTAATTTTTTTTTCTACGTGACCCAGTTTATCAATTTTTTTTCTTACATAGAGTAACAGCTGAACCGAGAACCGTCGTGCTTCATCGATCGAGAAAAGGTTTCGGTTTTGTTTTACGCGGCGCCAAAGCAACTTCGCCTCTTATGGAATTGACACCATCGGCGAGATATCCCGCTCTCCAATATCTCGATGACGTGGATCAAGGTGGCGTTGCTGATCTCGCAGGATTACGAAAAGGCGATTTTCTCATTCAAGTAAGACAACCAATTCGCTCTCCATAAACTGAGTACGTATCGAAACAGATCAAAAGAAACATAGTTCATAGAAAAAACATTAAGGGAACAGTTAATTAAACAAAGATGAGAACGATTCAAAATACTACATACAAATGAATTTTTACAATAACGCAGTAACTTTACGATCATATTTAAAAATTGTATCCAAAACTATAGATAAACGGCGAAGACGTGACAACCGCATCGCACGAACATGTGGTCGATCTTATAAGAAGATCGGGCGAACTTGTAAGAATGACCGTGGTATCACCAGTCATAAGTCTTCCGAACTCACAATCCGCAGCGGCTCTGCCGACTAGTCAGCCAAATCAGAGGCAATACGCAACGTTGCCGCGAAAAGGTAGCAATAACGTGCCAATGAGCGGCACACTTGGAAGATCGCCGGCACCGCTACCACCTCGACGAGATCCAAAAACTACTCTAAGCGTGGGACGTGCGAGAGCCAGATCAATGGTTGCTGGTTTGGGTGAGTTTCGCACACTTGTTTCTCATTATTTCCTACCTCCTTTTCCACAAAAATAAAAGTCGAAGTTGCAAAAGTTTAGATTCACTTGGAAAAGTTTTCCTATCAAAAGTTATAGAGTTCAGGCAAAAAAAGATTACAATCGAATTGAGCAGTCTATGTGAGCAAGTCTATGTGAAGGAGACACATTCAGCTTCATTTCCCTCGGAAAAAAAAAAAATTTCCGATACGCTCCTTTGGACGTGATTGTATTTCGGTAATTTTACGGTTGTCGAAAGACGAGGGCACATTTTCTTATGAGTTTTTGTTGTTGTGGAACGTCTCCACCGTGACTTACCCAATCTTTTCAATAAGAAGTTCATGTTAAGGACAAATAATAACGATAGAAGTGATGTAAAGTAAACAAAATATATGGTTCTATCATTTTTTCGACGACGGACACCTTTGTTTAGCGTAAATTCAAAGGTTTTTCAATTTGACCTAGATTTTGTCTTTCAAGTTTTATCATAAATTGTTGTCTATTAATTTACAGAAGGTGGAGGTGAGAAAGATGATCGGGACGATATAACATCAACCGGAGGAAAATCGAGCAGTGCCGAATCAATTCATCTTCCCCAGCAACCATCGACTGGTTCAAATACCGGTCAGAATACTCCTGTTCAACCAAGAACAGCGAGTATTCGATCGAGACCAACGTCAAGTAGAATAACAGCAGCGGAACTAGAGGTGAGTTTTTTTCAAAATGATTAACAAGCCGCATCCAATTGCACGGACAACGCGATTGTGCGCTTTGAATCATCCGCAATACATATTAAAAGAATGAAAATGAAATAATAAAACATCAAAAATACAACTCACACCACGAATGTTGTCTAGCTTAAAGCACGTAAATCATTTGAAGACTCGAGCATCTGCATTGCTTCGATTACAGGAACTCTTTCAACGTCAGCAGGGAAGCGCTAACGGCCAGTACGGCTCCTCCATGATGAGTTCTCACTTTCAGACTGGCCAAGCGACTAAATCACATCCGTCATCGCCCGCCAAGACCGGCAGGGTCTATGCGAGCGTTGCGGAAATGAAGCGAAAGGGAAAAGTAAGATAATTAAACAAAAAATGTATTCGTCGGTCCTCCGAGGTGCAGCCAACAGTAGCAATAACAAACCGCTCCTACAACCGTTATCGCGTCTCAAAACATCTTCCTCTTTAATCTCTTTTTCGCCCGATTCGTCGGGACTGGCAATTATAAAAATTTGTGCTAATTCAATTAGAGTGAATTTTGAATTACTTCAAATACTTACAGTGCTCAATTAACAAATCTTAAAACTGAGGCGCTTGAGTCAAGGATATCTATACTGCGAAAAGAAATTGATTCTGTAGTTTGAACCATTTGAGAGAATGCTATAATTCATTAAGCTCGTTACTCATTTGTTCTACATTATTTCATCGAATACTTGCGTCGTAATTAACTGAATAGAGTGCTTTGCCTTGTCCACCGTGAAAAAAGATAATTTCTTAAAAAGACGACCATCAATACAAAATTAAAACTCAGTAAATATTAAACATGAATTTATAATCAAATGTTTTTTTTTTTCGAAACTGAACGAAACGAATCATGCCAACGAGTCGCATCGCAGTAAAACTTATTGCAATTTATGATTTCCCTGTCAATATTTCCAATACTGATCTATCCAATTCCTTCTGCCGTCAGTAGGTATTTGGGGTCACCTAACGAAATGAATGCCAACGTTAAAAAGCAAGAAAAAAACTTCTCTTCGTCAAACAGTTGGCTCGGAAAATGTTCCATACTCGTTGATAAAAAAGAGACAAAAAAGAAACGAGAGCAACTCCCATACACTCGCAAATCATTCGTTAACAATGCATGTATCCCCCGGTAATGGTGGCTGTCTGCATGTTTGTTATAGTGCGCGCGAAAATTGGCACAAAGAACGTGCAACAGAACACGAACGATCAAACAAACGCCGGTGGATGAGGACTACTTGTATTACTGATCGATAATACTATAAATTTACAGAGCATCAAAAAGCTTTAGCATGACATCAGGTGACTAGTAGTAAAACGAATAAACGAAAAAAAAACAGGAAATAAAACTTCAAACGTAACAAGAGTTATTTTGTACATGAGTACTAACGACACACGATGGCTTAAACGATCACGCTTTTCGCAACTTTATAAAAATGTCTCAATCGATTATATATAATTTACTGAAAAAAAAGAAAAAGAAAAAAAGTGAGTCTGCTGCGATCTTCCAACTCGTACCATTTTTCTATCCAATCCCTCCTTTTTTTGTTCTATACTCTTAAAATCTCCTCGTTAATAGAAAGCAGTAATTATGATTTTATATCACTTTTTTATAATCACGTTTCGCCTACGATTTCGATAATCTACGTCGTTTTAATCAGCTAAGCCGGTAACACCAGAGCACGCATTCGATTTATCGCTGATTATGGGTTTTGTGGTATTCCTAAATAATGTGCATTCTCTTTAATTGCAACAAATTTTATTCTAGTCGAGTTCGAGAGTACGATTCTTTGGTGGACTCGGCGGTGGCTCTGACCTTCACAGAGATTTCCACAGCACGCCTGATCTCAATGTTCAGGCGCAATCGGCGATCCTTGGCGCAAAAGGACATCGCAGCCAGGAGGATGTCAATGCTCTCATCGGACGAAATGCACTTCCACCACCAAATCATCCACCTCCACCTCCACCAGTTGGTCAAGTTGTCAAAGTCAACGTTGGACCAAACGCACCGGACGTCGTTACACCGTCTTCCGTTTATGATAATATGGCTCACATCCAACAAGTTAAAGGTAAAAAATTCTATGGACTGGCAAATTGCGGATCGGACAGGAGTTTCATAGTTGGTTTTCGAAATTCGCGTTACCGATATAATAGATTTCAAACTTTTCGAACAAACCTGAATCGGTCACATTGACATAATCAGTTATGGTGGTTTAATACAGCAGTAATTTTGAGTTTCGATGAAATACGTCACACCAAAATTGAAATATTAAACGTTTATCTATATTTATTGAAGTTCAAATCTTGAGACAGTTTTCTTGAATAAATACATGAATTACTTCAAAAAAAAAACGTTGACTTGTTGCCATGAATCTCATGATCGACAAAAGTCCTGCTGGGTACTTTTTTTCCGGAATAATTGATTTTTCAAAGCAAATAAAAGTTACACGTTGTTCTCTTTTTACCTAAAAAGACTTATGTAACTTTCCTTTTTCTCCAACTCTAAAACGTAAAATACACAAGAGATCAAGCATCTTGAAAAAAAAAGAAAAATACTCGAAAATGAATTTCCGAACGTCAAAACAGAAATGCATGGATTGTAAAAATAACTTCTAACGCAATAAGAAGCAATGTGTGAATCTCAATGTTGACAAACATCATACCATTCTTGTTGAATTCGGAAACAAGCCAAAGTTTCTCAATTTGTTTATTGTTAACATTATCTATTGTATTTAGAACTGGCAGCAGCATCATCGGAAGGTGGTTACGGCGTGATGTCAAGTTTCCGACCATCGAACAGCGCGAAGCTGTATGCATCACCGGAGGATATGAAAACCGTGGGTTACCGCTCGCGCAGTTTACCAGCTCATTCAACGGGCTCGCACATAAGAAAGTCTCACAGCCTTCGAACGCCGAACAACGCTGGATTTAAGCAAGCGACGAACGGTCAAGCAAACTCGGGTAGCGTGACTAACGTGAATGCGGCATCGAACGGCGTTAATTCGGGAAATCAAGCAGGCAGTAACAATCAATACGCTCAGCCATTGAAGACGAATCGTAGTCACAGTATAGCCGGAACGCGTGAAAGAAAAAAAAAGTCCATTACATCGAGTTCATCGGTGACGAATCTTTCATCGAGCGTATCAGCGCCACCGATTCCCGAGCCAGATTACAGCCTCTCAGAATCAGAGAACGATGACGACGAGGAGGAAGAGGGAGAGGAGGAGGAAGAAACGGACGAGGGTGAATCAGAAATCGCCAAAGAACTCGAGAAAGCCGCGGCCCGTGAAAAGCTCGAATCAACAAGAGAAACGTCCGGCAATTCAAACGCTTCGGGAAGTAGCTCATCAGGTAGCAGCTCTTTACCGCACTCCTTCAGCGTCGAAGAGATTCAAAAAGTGAGAACGCAACTGAAATCATCGAAAAGTCATCCGAATGAATTTTTATTGAGTCAGCAAACGCAACAGCTCGTTGAGGATGGTGACAATAGTTCAAGCGGTGTAAGTTCAGATCAGGATGTACCAGTTGGTCCGCCAACGGGTTTTGACGATACATCGAGAAACGACAACGCCGTACAATCAACTATTTCGTCGGACAAAGAGAACAATAATCCAAAGAGGATGAATTACAGCAGTGGAATGCTGACCAGGCATGCCGTTAGCCTAGCACAATTACCGCCACCTATAGAGGCCGATGCCGAAGAACAAAACAATGATCTGTTCGTGCCGCCACCGCCAGAATTCAATGCTGGACCCTCGGCCAGCAACGGTGGTGATAACGAGCTTGTGTTCGCGCCACCTCCACAATTCTGCGATACTCGACAACAGCACCAGTCGCAAAATCGCGTAAAGATCATCGGTGCAATACCCAAAGTTGGCAATAATCAAGTCAAACCACCGACCGGTCGACTACATAGCCAGTAAACAAAAAAGCAGAGCTTTTTTATGCGAACTTTGAATATTGTTGTCTTTTTATGCCACAGCCGGTTCTTTAGGCATTTGGTAAGAAGCTGAGGATAGATTCGTGATAAAATTGTCGAAACAATCACGATTAAAAAATTGTTTACGCTTAAAGAAGCTTCTTTACGAGCCGACTCAGCTGGCTTAGTTAGTTACTGGGAGCTGCGAAGAGCGACTGTGTAACGACTTTCTGTCTTTAAGGCCGAAACGACCTAAGAACGCAGCAAGAAACGGCACGAGGATAAAACAAGATAAAAGAGGGAACGAAAAGTTTCAAATATATCGGATGTAGTTCTAAGTCATAACGAAAGAAAAAGAGTGAATGAACGATGCGGTTGTAACAGTGAGAACAATTCATACGTTTAAGTGACAGGGCGTACATGTCCCGCTTGTTTTACATGTTTCTAATCGTCTACGACGTGCGTTTAATATTTTTTCAAAAAAAAAAAAAAACAACAACAAAGAAAATATAGAGGCGAGTAAATGAATTGCAAAAGCAAACCCTAGATCGAATAAGGCGTTTTACATCGCGTCCGAAACTTTTTCGAAGGCCTCTTTTGATAACAAAAGCATTCATCGAGATTCTTGCGTGTCACGTAAAGAAATTTTTATCGAACGTACTGCGCAGTTGAACAAACAAAAAATACGTTGTTAAGCTCGACGAATTTCCATAGAACTCTTAATTTAATGTCGCGTGTCTATAATCACATTATCACACATGTGTACGTGTGTCTGTGTGTATGTGTGGGTGGTAAGCGTGTACACACACGCAAGCAATGGTGTCAAAGTGCGCGAAAGACGTGGGGCTCGTTCGAGCTTTGTAATCCGACTGAATATAAAATCCGTAAAGAGGAGAAAACAAAGCTTACTACGCGCTGAAACGTCGATAACGACGAAACATAAAAAAACGAAATGAATGATAAAAGAAATGAAAGGTCGAAGCGCAACCTACCTAATTTTAAGTTCTTCTTGTGACTAGACTACTACTGCTCAAAAGCCTAATTACGCAAAGCTACTCACAAAGTCATTAGAAATTGTTTATAGTTTTAATAATGGTTAATTATAGAATATATACGTGTACTGTACTGTACGTTGATCCGAAGAAAAAGAAACATAAGAAGAACAGAGAAAACGGAGTTACGGCTGTAAAACTACTCGTGAGTCGCATAGCTGAATTTCGAATGCAATGTATTAGGCTAAGATGAAATAAGAAGACGTAAGAAGCAGAGGAAAAAAGAAAAACAAAGAGCACTCGGTAATTTTCGGCTTGTAAGATAGAGACCGTATTCCTTCCATTCTTAATAACCGGACCACTTCGGGAGATCGCGAGGTTTCGCACTTTTTCATATTGTTAACAAAAAGAAAAAGAAAAAAAAACGGAAAAAGTTATACAAACGACATAAAAGTAACGGATAATCCGAAAATAGGTCTTTTTCACGCAAGATCGCGAACACAAAGTTTTGTGATACTTCTGGCATTAAACCATCTCTCATCGCTTCCCTCTCTATATTTTATTGCGATCATTTATGTTTTCCTTTTCTTTATTATTATTATTTTTTTTTAACTTGTACATAGGCAGCGCGTTCTCGTAAGTGTTTGTAATTGGTAATAATCGAATAACGCTCTTATCAACTCCCAAGAGATATATAAACATACACAAACACACACACGCACCTCGAAACCTCTCGTTTCCTCGCTGACAGTGCTATATATTGTAAATATATAATAACTAATACCATTACTACATATATTGAAATATCAATTAAATTAATGCGATTCGGTTTTAATTATTATTGATGAAGAAGATACGGTAACATTAAGCGTCTCTCCGTGAAGGACGTCCTTCCTAATGATTCGTTCTACAGGGTGACCCATACGCAATAGTCATAAATATTAAACTGAGTTCAGGTGGAAATTCAGAATCAAAAACTTTAGTCATTTTTTCATCAGGCTTTCCTCTAGTGAGTTTTGAAACGCACGTATTATCGCAGTTCTACGGAAACGATTCGATATAGATCAAAACAGCACAGGACCAATTTTGTAGAGTAGAAAATATCCTGCAACAAAGTTCCTAGTGGAACTTTTTCATCTACAGGAGGTCGAATCGAAAAAAGTTTTTGATGTTTTTATGGACGTAACGACTTAAGGTAGAAACGCTTAGTCCCAGGTTTCTTTCCGTATGGAATTTTGTGTTTCACAAGATCGGTTTTTTGGACTTCGATACCAGCTCAACGATTTTAGCAAGTATACACGATGAAAACTCGTCAGTCGGGAACCTGACTAAAAAACAATACGAGACTTTTGTTTCTGATATTTGTTCCTGACCACAAGGTTATTATATTCACGACCATTGGGCGTGGGACACCCTGCATATGCCTTTGCAAGTTATTTAAAAAATATCATGAGTATTACGTCACCGCATACTTGACTCGTCGTCAAATCGATAAACGGGATAGGAAAAGTTAATGCAAAAAAAAAGCCAATATGATTCTTAAAAACGGGAGACGCGTCTAGTCACCTCGAAGGATTTGTGCATTCACTTTTTCATGCCTTCTCAAACATCTTAATGTACTGCTCAGTAACGGCGAAAATTATATTGTTCTTTTTTTCCGAAATGCAAATTGTTAAAAATAGATTGTTACTCATTTTCTTCTACCATGAAAAATTCTAGGATCAATCGTATCAAGCCGAGTTATAGTGTTAGTCAGGAATATTCTTAAAATTGAGAGACGATAAGAACGATGCACTCAACTCAACAGTTTTTTTCCAGCAAGTAGGCACTTTCGTGTTTTCTATTTAAAAATATCGATGACGGGGCCAAAATATCGAATCGCTATAGAAGTGAATACACAAATCCTTTGCACAGACTAAAGATCGGAAACATTAAGGAGAAAACTCCAAATACGATTTTTCGCCATCAACTTATAGGACCAAGACATTTCACTTCCTATATCAGTAAAATAAGGCATCATCCGATCATCGAGCTTTGTTATCTAAATTTTGATTACTTTTTCTCAAACGAAATGCTGGTGACAAAGTGAAAGTACACGAAGACAAGAAAAAAACAGCGAACATTCGATCGAGTGGAGTATAAAGAGACGGCGAGCCTAGTGTGCCGGTGAAGACTGTAGTTACGACATTCCTGCCAAAAGTAACATAATAATAATTAATATATCGAAATTTATACGAAAGATAGACTTGCAGGTATGTGAATTACGTTATCGCGTAATTGCGTACGGTAGGTAACACGTGATTGTGGCCGCAGATTTTGAAAAGTTAATACTTTGTAAACACAAGTCATCATCACTAAATTCACTCGAGAAAGCGTGCGACTTCCTTGCCAAGGTGAACAAAGTCGAAATGTCAATTTTTTCGCAATCGATAAAAATAACAAAAATACAACGTTAAAAAATGAGCTCTGAAGAAATTATCATAATTGCAAAGTTCACCGTTCGAAATTGTATCGCGAATATAATGGGTAAATGGAGTTTTGTTTCCCTACGCACCCGAAGAACAAGTTTCTATAAAACACAAGTTCTCTGAACAAAAGCTGGTAACGGGGATAATGCTATAAAAGATTATAAATATATATACGCGCGCAGAAAGTAAAGGAACGCTGTGAGGCCAATAAATGGAACAAAGAACCGGAGCGAACGAATTTATTAAAAAGAAAAAAGAAATCTGTTTATACCATTAACAAAAAAAAAAAAAATCCATTCGTATTTCGTCCCCATATAGAGTTCAATATATTATGCGATAAACAAATACACACCGAGACATACCGCAACAAAAGAGAACAAACTAATGAAAAAATTACACAGTTAAACGTATGTGCTATATTAAATGTTTAAAAAAAAAACGCGGAGTCATCGAGATGACGATTTATTCGATCAGTTTAGTTCGAGACACCCTAATAGATGCGATTTATTACGCAAGCACTTTTTCGTCGAAGCTACCCTTAAGAGTATTTAATATATATATATACATGATAAAAAGTGTATTATATATACAATACATGAAGTTATTCTATACATATGTATGACTATATATGTATGTATAGTTATATATAGTGTATATTTGTTGCTCGGTACTAGAAGTAACTGTCATCTGACTTGCTCACTTCTTGTCTCAAGCAGTAAATGTACACAAACGAGTTATGGTGCGAAGATGATGTTGTGATGGATTCGATCGACGATTCAAATCGACCAACATAATTGCACTGTGAACGACTGAAATTAAAAAAAAAAAAGAAACAAACAAACAAACAAAACCCTAATTATTTTGTTAAATGTAACCCACGACCCGCGAAATTCCTTCCATTATGTTTAGCAACCAATCGTCATTCCTCATCTACGAACACATACGATTCTAATTATTATCATACGATCACAGTTATAGAGTGTCTTTTGTATTATAGTTATTGTATACTGTGAGTTACGAGGTACACGCAATTCTTCGACGATGAATAATAACCGATCATGTTCAATCAATCTAATGATTTACCTCATTGTTTCTTTCTTCACTTGCATCGTCTCTTCTCCTTCCGTTGCCACATCGTTTTAATTTTATCGAATTATGCGGAATTTCCTGAAATATCAATGTACTTTTCCATTGATTTGAGATGCGCCAACAACATATCCTCACGAGGACCAAGGACTACAAACAACCACGCTAAAACTGCCAGACTGTCCTTTGCTACAGTCACTTTTTGCCACGTTGAGAGATGTTCGTCTATGATCGCGTCAGTGGAATTCTGTAAATGATGGTTGTTTCTTTGAAAGACATTTTTTTCTCAAATGTCAATACAGTTTTTTTAACGAAAAACTAATGGGACGATTCACAGTTATTTGGGCAGTTGTCTAGCCAAAGTTTCGTTCTATAAAAATCTCTTGAAATCAGAGTAAGTACTAAGGACGTATTATACTGTTGATACAAGTCAAGTTTTGAAAAGATAATTTCAGACAAAGACAAAGGACAATTTTTTCGATAAAATCAAGAATTCTAAGAAGAATAATAAAAATATGCAGAAAAATAAATAATAATTTGTACAGTATGATAAGTGAATCGTGAAGAAAATAACTGATTTTTTTTCTTTTTTTTTTAGACATAATAATTTTTCTATGGAATTCAGCGTAAATAATGATCTATTGGAGAAATATGAGATACAAAAAAATGTTGTCACTTGTTAATTGACAACAAAATGTTACATGAATCATATACGTACGCTTTGGTTTTCCGTTTTATTTCGAGAGTAACCCATCAACGATATGTTTTCGTCAACGAAGAAGCTGGTTTGGTGCAAACAAAACGTTGCTATGTAAAGTGGTACCGCCGGAAATGATTTCGAATGTTCAACATAAATTTCACGATAATGCTCTATGTCCAACTGCGTCAGATCGAATCTAAATAATGGGAATTTAGTAAAATAATCATTTTCCGTATTTTTTTTTTTTTATGTAATCAAATGTAAGGTTTCTTACCCGTACATTTGTTCTATTTCATGAATACATTTTGATACCTATAAGAACTCACCTATCGAAAGCCGAAATAACGCACATGGCCACGAGATATGAAAATATATTGGTATAACATTCCGAAACGACAGAATAATCTTCGAGAAAATCGGCGGATTGGCGGAAAAAAGTTTCCATCTGATAATTCCAAGATTCAAATAAAACGTCAGTTGCTGAATTTCACCGATGGCAGAGCCATCATCCAACAACATGAATTATTTATGTATAAGTAAAAACACTCACCAATATCAAATGCATCAAAGCCATTCCAGCCAAAAGTCCTTGGTGTATAAGTCCGGTGCAGTTCCAAATTTCTTGCGTAAAAATCGCAACTCTTATCGGAAACAGAGGTGGGCCTTTTTCTTTTGGAAGTGAACGATGAAAAATTCCATTACGTCGATCATTTGGGATTTTGATAGCACTAAATCCATTCCTCCCTTCAACGTAAATCCTGTCTGTCGTGAGTTCAGTCAACGGTAGCGGTTCTTCGTAACGTGGTTTTACATTTTCTTGTGCCTTTCTCAATATTTCAGTGATCGGTAATTCTTCGTCATCATTATTTTCCGTCTTTACTGAAGAATTTTCCTTAGGACGACGACTTCTCCTTCTGCTTTTTCTCGGTATATTAGGTCGTGATTTTGTCGTCCTTGATCGTGCTTTTCCGCGTTCGGAAGATCGAACTTCCTCATCATAAGCGTCGTCTTCTTCTGTTCTATTAGAATCGGCGTTGGCACGATTCTTCTCTCTTCGTTTTTTTCGCGATTTACGCCGTTTATCCCGTTTGGATGATTCGTTATAATCGGGAGTTTCGCTCTCACGATTGTCCTTCATTATTTTAGCGTTTTCTAAAAAATTCTCAACCTTACGAACCGAATCTAAAATTTCAATTCTTTTATTGCTATTTAAGCTTGACTCGGATTTCGAATATCTGCAATTTTTCTCCTCAAAGTTTTCTGAATCATCGGAAATCTTTGGTTTTGAACATTGTCGTCTGCTGCTTTTGACAGACGAACTTGAGGTCGTTCTTTCGTTTTCTAACGGAATAATAATCGCGCTCTTAGGCTCATCGGATGATACCTCTTTTTCGGAACTGTTTTCAGAGTCTTCCTCGTTATTTGTTGTCGTGCTGTCAGTTATTTCATTGTCGTGTCTGGAACGTCTGCGAACCCGAGAACTCCTCTCTCCACTCATTTTTATTTATTTACGTTAACCCGATGCCCGATTATTTTTTATTTAAAAATCACGTTATATTATGTTTGTTTCCGTAAATCATTACACAAAGAGGTGTTTCTATTGATTACGTTCAACGTAATGCATGCTTGACACCAGATCCCACGTGAAGCGTCCATGGCAACGGAATCGAGGATTTGTTGTGTTAAAAAAAAATCTTGTGAATGTGGGTACTTTTACTAATATTTGTTCACTCACTATTTTCATACTCTTCTGATGTTTTTTGTTTCATTTTTTGAAGACTGTTTGTAAAAAATGTCTTAACAAAAAATATAAATAGGTCCGGACAAATATCGGTTTTTAAACTAACTGTGTGAAGATTGCTGGTCATGAAATATCAATGGTCGAAATTATGAAAAATGGTGTATATTGACAAATAAAAAATCTTTTCGAATCTCGTTTAGTAGAAAAGAAGCGTTTTCAATTTTATCTAATTATGTGAATAGACGTCTTACTTTTGACTACATTTTTATTATGCTCGATAATATTGCAAAGATGAATAAATTAATAAACATGTAAAATTTATTTTATGGTTTATGGCCAAAGCTTGTTCCTCCTGCTTCCAGCAATGCCCGCGTTCTCAAGAGGGCGCGGTTCTCGACCAATCGAAACAGAGCTTTAGTCTCCTGGTCGTTCTGCTGGACCGGCGCGGAACGAACGGGCACTTAACCTAATAGCTCCTATTTATCTACACCACCAACTTGTCCTCCTTTTATATCGCATTTCACTTCATTCCTTACACGTTTACACGCTGTGTATTTATTTAAACAAAAAAATTACGAACAAAAGAAAAGCACCGGTTTGAAAATAAAAGTATTTTTGAACAAAAAAAAACACAGTAACTATAAAACAGTAACTTTTACGCAGCCAACTTCAAGCTACATCGTTTCTCTGAGCGACTGGGACTGAGATCGAGAAGGCAGTGACGGTTTCCAACGAAATAAGTGTGGGTTTTTGGATATCGTTAGATTATTACATTTACGTTAAACGCAAAAATAACGAACGATGGCAGCGATAAGTTTATTAAATCCGAAAGCCGAATTCGCCAGGGCGGCCCAGGCACTTGCCGTCAATATTTCGGCAGCGAAGGGAATCCAAGAAGTGATGAAAACTAACTTGGGACCGAGAGGCACCATGAAGATGTAAGAATTCACGTGTTTCTTGCCTTTCGTTATTTTAACAATATCATCGTTAGTAACGAAATTGACGATTAATAATTTTGCATGATTCATGTTTATAACTTCCACAACCGATCCTAATTATAATGAAAATAATTGGAATCAATCGATTCCTACACGTCTTCGGTGACACCAAAATTGTCCTTATAAGGAAATGCCATGCTAACACACCTTTTAGCGGCCCCCCATGACGCGATACTCCATTCTCAAACTATGGCAACGAAAGAATTAATGCGACAGGAAGAAAAATCAGAATTTTTCAACAAATGACTACTAATTATCAATAAAAAAAATTTTATATCAAAATAAATATTCATCCGATGAAAATCAATTCAATTTCATTTGATATCGTTCTAAAGTATATTGAAAAAAACGAACTCATGACTGGATGTAAATTAACCTCTACTAAGCTAGCAATTCTTAAAGCTCAATTGATATGCAGGCAGAACAATGTTGATCAAATTGAAACGTGAGAATAATGCACTGATAATATGGGAAACAAAATAAGTAGTGGCATATGAAAATTGCTCAAAAATTACCGATCAAACTTTGTAAAATATCAATTGTAGGATTTTACATTCATCAGTCAATGGTTCTTCGAGTATATGGTCATAAATGTTTTTCGCGATTGATAATACACTTGAATACAACTGTTTATGCTTTGTCAAAATAATATTTACACAAGAATGTTGTGGAATGTGGCTTGCAAACTATTTCAGAAAATTTACAATTTTATAATGAAATTTATGATTAGGTTGGTATCAGGAGCCGGAGACATAAAGATCACAAAAGATGGCAACGTACTTTTACACGAGATGCAAATTCAACATCCGACAGCTTCACTCATCGCTCGAGCATGTACAGCCCAAGATGACATGACGGGTGATGGTACAACTAGCATGGTTCTAATCATTGGCGAACTTCTAAAACAAGCTGATCTTTGCATTTCCGAGGGACTCCATCCTAGAGTACTAACCGAAGGTTTCGAGCGTGCCAGAGCAAAGGCCATAGAGATCCTTGATTCAATGAAAATTCCGATTGAAGTCACAAGGGAAGCGCTTGTCGCTATTGCTAGAACTTCCTTGAGGACAAAAATTCATGTGAAACTTGCTGACAAACTTACGGATGTTTGCGTCGACGCTGTTCTTGCTATAAGAAATGAGGAGCAACCCATCGATCTTCACATGGTCGAAATAATGGAAATGCAACACAGAACAGCCGCCGACACTACTTTGATTCGTGGTATCGTTATGGATCATGGTTCACGTCATCCTGATATGCCGAAGAAGCTCGAAAACGCTTACATTTTGACTTGCAATGTCAGCCTCGAGTACGAGAAAAGCGAGGTGAACAGTGGCTTCTTTTATAAAACCGCGGAAGAGCGTGAAAAACTGGTGGTTGCTGAACGCGAATTCATCGACAACCGAGTCCGAAAAATAATCGAACTGAAGAAAAAGCTTTGCGATGGCACCAACAAATCATTCGTTGTTCTCAATCAAAAAGGCATCGATCCACCTGCTCTTGACATGCTTGCCAAAGAGAACATCATGGCGCTTCGACGAACGAAGCGACGAAATATGGAACGTCTTGCTCTCGCATGCGGCGGTGTGGCTATGAATTCCGTCGATGATCTCCAACCGCAACATCTAGGATGGGCTGGAGTTGTTTACGAACATGTGCTCGTAAGTTCGACAATTCGACAAAATCTTTCTTAACATTATTCTATATGTATTAATTTGTTTTTTTTTTTTGTATTTTCTAGGGTGAGACGAAGTACACCTTCGTTGAAAAATGCAAGAAACCGACTTCTGTCACTATTCTTCTCAAGGTAATTACGAATGGAGTCTTCAAATAATTTTTCCTTATTTTTTTCAAATGGATTATAAAAATACTCTCAACTGATTCTAAAGTCTCTGCATTCAAAAACGGTTTGCCCCATTTTTCGTTAAAAAGGCATAAGCAGTTTCAACACAAAAATAAATTAAAAATTCGACGTGAATATTTTCTTCCACGGAAATCAAACTTCAAATAAAACTAATTGAAAGAAAGAAGACAAGAAATCTCTGAACATTTTTTCCAATATTACGCCAATTAACAAAAATATTGTTTTCCCTTTTTCAGGGACCAAACAAGTACACGTTAGTACAGTTGAAAGATGCTGTTCGTGATGGATTAAGAGCAATAAAGAACGCGATTGACGATCGCGCCATTATTCCGGGAGCTGGTGCATTTGAAGTCAGTGCCAGCCGTGCTCTCGGCCTCTACAAGGACGAAGTTAAAGGCAAACAGAAACTTGGAGTTCAAGCGTTTGCCGAAGCTCTTCTCGTCATTCCGAAAACTCTCGGTAAGACCATCAATTTTTATATATAAAAATAAAATAAAAAAGCTAGCAAATCGGTTGTTCAAAGATATTCCATGAAATTCATTCGTTTCAAATTGGTAATTTCTCTTATATTTGCAGCGGTAAACAGCGGCTTTGATGCTCAGTACACCATCGTCAAAATGATTGAGCTAACAACCGCACTCGGTCAGCCAGTTGGATTAGATGTAACGTCCGGTGAACCTTTGATACCCCAAGATGTTGATATTTACGATAATTACGTCGTCAAGAGACAGATCATCAATTCCTGGTAAGTAAAATGTCGAAAATTGCTGCACTTGTCTATCAAACTAATTTCACGTCATCTCTAGAATTGCAAATTGATAGAGAACATCTTTCCTTACCGTTAAATCAGTCATTTGGAAAAGATGACCATTTAACTTTTTAGTAACTTTGGGCAAAAGACCCTTGAAACCTGAAATGCACATCACTTAACAATTGAAGCATACCTTCAACTTTTTTAGTGAATAGCATTTTTTTTTATAAGCTAATTTTATAAAAATCTGATTTAATTTTGCAGCACTGTCATCGCAAGCAACCTCCTTCTCGTTGATGAAATTATGAGAGCTGGACTTTCGTCTCTTAAATAATTGTGCCGCCCGGTAAAACTTTTATTTAATTGATATTGATAAATGCATCGATAATATTTTCACAACTTTGTTAATTAATAATATCGCCAACACATACACACACGTAAACGACGCTATTTGTCATCATTCGAGTGTTTTTATTTCATTTAAGTACAATCTTGTAATCTGCTGTCGCTTTTCAATAACAATAAAACTTTATTAAAAAAAAAATATATATATGAACAGTCGGAGTTGATATACATTACTCAGAACTACCCGTACTTTCGGTAATGCTTTAATTTTCGGTATAGCATAAGGATTTCGTGTTTTAGAACTATGATTTTCGTAAATTCGTCCTCTCGCACTTGAAAACGTTTGTAAAAATCAAAAAAATATTTATTTCTTAATACTTTATGATGTACAAGTATTTACAGTTTTTATTTCTTATGTACAGCTACAATCCGCCTCTTGTTTTACAGGACACTTTTCAGTCTTGTCTTTTTTTTTATATATCGTATCTCGCAAAATGTTGGATACATCGATCAGATTATCCACTTCACTATATTGTAAATAATAACATAAGTTTAAAAAGAGCGGAAGAGGGCAAACATGAACGATATTAAAAAACAAAAATCAATTCTTGATCGTAGTCCAACTTTCGATTTAAAGCCCATTGCAAGACTCAACGTTGGTTCAATAAATTCGCACTCATGTCGAAACTTTTAATCTTAAATACTATGCTACAAAAGAAGGAATAGTAAGCGTGAACAGAAAAATAAAAATATCACGATAAATTACAGAAAACAATAATTATCGGTTTCTTGGATCATCATAGCCTGCCCTGTGATTATTCACCACCACTTTTCAAACTGTGAAACTTTGGGTTAATTGATCAAGGAGGATTTTTTGCGAACTTTGTCAACTGCAAAATAATTAATGACTGCGTTATACTGAATGATTATACGATTTCCGCAAATTCTTTCTTGATCCTACGTAAATTGATGTAATAAAACACTGGTACCAACTAACACATTTGATCGGAGTGTTTCAGTCGAATTATCGAAAAAAAAAAAAAAAAAATTAAAAAGAATAACGTAAGCTTCGTTGTCGGTATGTTCTTGCGGAAATGTGCAAGTGCCACGAAAGTATTTGATCGAATCTTGTGACAACTTGGTGAAATTTGAAATTTTCTTATCAATAACTTCTTTTTATCCACGATATTGATCCAGTGATCTATGTCCAGAAACATTTTAGTCGAGGTTTAAGTGCTTGTCCCTACATTTCGCTTTTCGAATTCTCGAATCATTTGATATTGTGCTTCAAATCCTTGACTATGACGCTCGGTTTTATGTCCATGAATTGCGCGAGTAATGAACAATCAACCTTCATTCGACGTCCACCACTCACAGTCATATAGGTGCTGATGTTGTTCAAATTCACAGGAACGATTGGTTTGCCGTAGTACGAAATATTTTGCTCTTTCTTGATGCTTTCATTCGAATCTTCCGAAGTAAGAAATCTGATTCCCGGAGGATATCTTGGCAAAGGATTGGTGGATTTTCTCGCAACAGCTTTAATAGTTTTAGGTTCGGGGCGTATTGGAATAATTGACTTTGTCGTTGATTTTCTTGCCACACCACAATTTTTCCAAGTATTTTCAAGTGCCGACCTTGCAACAGTCTCAAAAGTATTTCTGTCTTGATTGGCATCATTACGCCATTTAACACGGGCCATCATTCTTTCAATGTTGGTCTTGAAACCTTCGATTTTGGAGACTTCGCCCGGATGAGCTTGAGTGTTGTGCATGATACCAATGCTCACGTCACGGAAAGTTTTATCACAACGTTTGCAAATAACACTGTCAACGTGTTTCTCTAAATGTTTTTCCATAGCAGGCCGGGAAATCGCTTTGAACGGACATTCAGGACACTCGTGTCCCGGTGTTTTCTTGGTGTTTATCTCGCAACGTTTAAAATTCGGTAGCTTGTGCGAATGGAATAGATTGTGATGGACCTTTTTCTGAGCTTCGGTATCGCACAAGTCCTCGCACCACTGGCACATCCAGGCCATTGGAACCAATGGTATTTCGACAAATTTGACCGGTTTAACTGCGTGTTTCTTCCGCGAGTGGAGTCTTATTTGAGCCGCTGTTCCCCTCTTAGGACAGTAACCGCATCTTAAAGCAGTTTTCGTTGAATCAAACGGTATCTCTTTGTATCGGAAGACCATACCTGGTGTCTTCTTGTGCACTTGATTCCAATGATCCTCGACACCCTCGAGCGTCGTATTTCCCGAATCGCAGTAGAAACAAGAATACATCATGTCTGCTTTGGCGACGATAAAGGAGCCCGAAGGTCCAGACGTCGAGGCCATTTCCTCGTCATTTTCTTCGCTCGATTGATCCTTGCTCGATATCGCATTTTTCTTTATCTCGGATTTATCAACTATGTTTAAATCGCCATTGCCCACTTTCCAATCTAGATTCGAATGATTGAGCTCGGAATGTTGCCAAAGTTCAGATGTTGTACAAGCCGCATACGAGCAATAAGCACACTTGTGATTTTTTGACGTTGCGTGTCTTCTCATGTGAACACTCAGTCCGAAATAATTGATAGCGCGGAAACCACACTTGCTACAAATGTGGAAAACTCCGGGCGTTTTCTCGAAAAGATCGACCCCCCCAGCTCCTTCCTCGTTGCGTTTACGCTTTTTTCCTTTATCTCTGGACATGAACTTATATTCTTTGTCCCAAAATTCTGTTGTCAGCTCTAAAGGATCTGCTTCAGGATTTTCATGAATCGTAGGCGTTTCTCCGGGGTGGATAACTTTTAAATGTTTCTGCATATTTACTTCGGTATTTAAACTTGTGTCACAATAGACACACAGGAATTTTCTGCGTCTCAGATGACGAATTTCAACGTGTAACTTGAAACCTCGAAGAGTTGAAAGTTTCACGTTGCAGTACTTGCACGTTATCGGAAGTTTTACGGACACTTTCGATTCACCTGAAAAACAATCGAGTCCATTTTTTTTCATCAATAAATAATCAAAAAACATAATTAAAGATGCAAATGTCATACTTTCATGTTTTAGCAAAAATTCTGTAAAATTTGTTCCAAATAACACATTAAAAATGGTGAAATGTTCAATTACTTATGCTCGAAGTATCATCAACGAGATCGTCATCGTCAAAGTCTTCCTTGTTATCAATCGCAAGTGCATCGCAATCGTTGCTGTCGTTGCTCTCGACATCAATAAGAATTTCATTCGCGATCAAATTTTCATCATCCTTCGATGTCGTTTTTCCCTTCGCATCCGCAATACTTTGCGTAGAATCAGACGTTTTACTCTTCTTACTAACATCCTTGGCTGGTGACTGCAAACTTTCTACTGACGATCGCCGAACATTTGCGGAACTGGACTTTCGGAATTTCACATCCTGCAGTGCATTGCCATCAGAACCAGTTGGAAAACCTCGCATCTGATTCGATTGAGATTTCAACAATGCTTGCACCTGTGAATTAGACAATGGAAAATATTAAAGTCTTATAATCTTGTACTCTCAGTTTCAGGTGGATCTCAATATAAAAGTATCAAAAGATACTTACCCAGGTTTCGAGTTCGTGATCAACAGGCAGTGTCGTTTGTTCTTTATCGGTCGGGCGTCTGGGCTCATGATTCCTTTCGAAATGCTTGAGACTGGCAGTTTTGTTCACTCCCGTATATCCGCAGAGATTGCATCGGTACCTGGAACACAAAAAATCGATGAGTTTGAGCGGAAAAAGAATTTTGACGAGCAAGTTGTGAAGAAAAATGAATGATAAGCTATTAACCCATAAATAAATCTAAAATTTTTTCAAAAGTTCGGCGCACGAGGCTTGATTTGTGATGAAAGAATAAACATTATTATATTTCTATGTTTTAAAAAATATGGGAATATTTAAAAAAATGAACTTCTGTTATTTCATTGCGTTCAACTTACCGCCAATACTTCAAATCTCTATACAGGTGGTCTCTCATATCGTGCTTGTACTTTGTCTTAAAAGTTTGACAAATGGTGCAACGATAAAAAACGGCGATTGGTGAACCAAGGGGTCCAAATTTACGGATCAATTTGGCTATGTCAACGGTGGTGAAGGTCGAACTCCCAGGTTCGGCTTCACGGAAGCTGTCGGCTATATCAAGTGCCGAATCGGTCTTTGAATTTTCAGAACCAATACTCTCGTTCCACAAAGAATCATTGTCTTTATCGATACTCGATACATCGAATGTCGCCGATTTTCCAGCTTTGATTTTCGCTGGTTTGCCCGATGGTTCGGCATCGGATTTTCGTTTATTCGATTTGCTTTCAGGTTTTTCATCTTCAAAGAGAATTCCACGTATGTGACGTACTCTAGGCATATCACGTCGCCACAAAGGTGTTGTGTCGAATGGCTCATCGAGATTGCTCGTTTCGGTGCTTTCAACCGCCGCTAATTTTTTTAAACTACCTTTCTCTTTTTGGTAAATGAACAAAGATTCAGCATTTAAATCGTACGGATGTTTTGCATTTAAATGCTGTTCAAAACTGAGTTTATTGTTAGTTTTGTACGAACAAGTGTTGCATTTGAATTGTCCCTTTTCCTCATGTACGTTCAATGCATGAGTCACCATCTCAACTTTGTAAGAACATTTGTGCTCACAAAGATTGCATTTCCAATGATAACCATCATCGACTGGTGGCTCATCACCTTGGGCATCGTCTGGATTTCCTGATTGTTGAACATTCTCCGTATTTTCTGGCTCACGTATGACTTTCACGTAGGGATTCACGTCCGGATGTTTGTCACTGAGATGACGTTCAACAACGTGTCTGTTTTAGAAAAGTTAATAAAACAAAATTTAAGTATTGTAATTATAGAAATACTGTGCAGAATGTTTGTTCAAATATCGATCGAAAAAGCATGGCAATGAATTCACTCGTGCCTCACATAATTATAGCAAAAATCAAGTGACTGTTGTTTTTTAATTCATTTTTCATAATAAAAAATATTTCACGAATAAAAAATTCCCACGCGAAATAAATCGGTAGTCAATGCCATGGCATTCTGATTGAATGCCGCGGCTGCATTTGGACATCAAGGAAAAATTAGAAACAACGACAATGCATATGGAATAGTGTCGATGATAATATATACGTTTCGTTTCATTTTTTTCCGTTTTTACGAATTTTCTTTTCATGAATTTACGAACCTATGAAAGTGGTGATTATTGCAGTGTGAACATTTGTAAAGTCTACTGTCGTGCATTTTCAAGTGTACGGCCATTTTGTCAATGGCTACGTTCTGGGTCTCGTGTCCCGGTGCCGGTGCAGGGCAGTGAGGACAACGAAAGTATGGTTCATCGGAATGAAGAGCTTTGAGATGACACCTTAACATAGTTTCGTTGAGGGAGACGTAATTGCAGTCCGTAACACCGCAAACATATCTAGAATTATAAAATATCGTCAAGAACTATGATGACATAACGCCCGATTTTAATCAACATATCCATCACATTAAAATATTTTACATTTTATGAAAATTTTGAAAATTTTTTTTTTTACCTTTTATTTTCAGGAACAAATTTTGGCAGTAATTCAGCATCCGCATCGACCGTTGGTTCTTTGACGGACTTAGTACTCATTCGACCATTTTGGTGTGAACTACTCGCGAGATTCACCATTTTATCAAACATTCTTTCCTTTTTATCCAAACATGGGACCGGATTAACTGGACCGGATTCCGGCACCGATTTGTCTTCAGCATGAAGCTGCAAGTGTCTCATGATATTTGTGCGTACTTTTGTAGTGTATGGACACACAGCGCAGTGTACTTCGCGCTGATAGATCGCGGGACGGGGTAACGATTCAATATCCGTGGGTCCATAGTAAGTTTTGTCAGCGTCAGGTTTCTCTTCTTTCTCGGAAGATTTAACTCTGCCCCGTTTCTTTCTGCACGTACCGTTAGTAGGCTGTGAACATGTAGAAATAAAATAAGTATTAATAAACTTGGATTATTTGATAGTAGATTCTTACTGTTGCAAAAAAACGTGCAAAATTACTCACTATTGGTTCGACGATGAATAGACCTTCGGCAGATGGGTTTTTCGGATCGGCAGGAATCAATTTGGTGTAAGTCTGCTTGTGTTTGCACTTCATATGAGACATTGCTTGATAAGGCATTGGCCAACGACCTTTACACATAGAACAACCGAAACGCTTGAGGCCGTGAAGTTTGAAGTGTTCAACAAGAAATCCAATTTTCATGAAACGTTTGCTACAATGTACGCAATTCAGACTCTTCGTTTCCGATGCATAAAAACATTCCTTGATGTGAGTTCTCAGAACAGCTGAAGTATCTGCGCCGTATTCGCAACCATCGTAACCACATCTGTACAGTTGGGAGCCCGTAAATCCGGTGTCTCGTATGTCGTCCAAGGTCAAAAATCTTTCAGAAGTATCTTCGGCTTCTGCGGAGCTTTGATTTGCTCCTGTGTTCGCATCCAAAGAATTTTCATTACTACTGGAAATTTCGAAGGAACGTGGTTCTGTTGAATTTTCAACGGCCTGAGTTTCTTCTTTCAGTGCAGCGATTCCTTCGTCCTTCACCGCTACAAAAGCCGGTTTGTTATCCTCGTTGTTGCTGAGCTTAGACTTCTTTGGCTGAACCTTAATGTCTTCGAGTATCTCAATATCACTATCGTCATCTTTGATCTCAACTGGCGTGGCTGATATTTTCGTGGTACTCTGAAGTTCAGACTCCTTGAGAAACTCCGGATTATCCAAAATATTTAAATTCACAAATTCATCGCTACATTGAAGGCTGTTGCTCGAAGCGGGCAAAGTCGGTACTGTGTTTATAACTGGTGTGGAATTTATATCGGAAGACATTGAGGAAACTGTCGTTGGTATTTCAGCGATGACATCCTTTTGTTTACATATCTTCCTTATTATACTCGTATCACCAACTATGAGAACGTTTTCCACTGATTTTTTGGGCGAGATTTTGCGTAGTTTTGCGACAACCGGCATGGCGATGTTGGTTGGAGGAGTAGCGGGAGGTGATGTAGTCGTTGGTTCGTTAATATCTAATTTTTCGTACGAAAAATGTCTACTCATGCCGATATTTCCTATTGGCAGAGTAAGTTCTCCACTAGCAGTCGAAGTATCGTTCGTTACGTTCCGATCAACCTGTAGCCAAGTCTTACTTTTCGGTATTTCCGCGGCGTTTTGACCAGGGACGAGAGTAAGCTCGGAGCATTTGTAGGTCTCATCTACGTTGAGGACGATCAATTGCTGTATAACGTCTTTGTCACGTACGGGACGTGGCTGGAGGGTTCTCTCCAGTACGTGAGGAGGTCGGTTGTAGTGAGAAGCGCTAAGATGAGCGTGAACATCGGCAGCTTGTTCCGAGCCGAATAAACAATAAAGACATTGATACTTGTAAATCCCGTGGAGTTTGTAGTGAGCGACGAGTGTTTCAGCTTTGAAAGAAGGTGCTGGACACAAATGACACTTAAAAATCGACAAAGAATTGCCGTGTTTAGTTCGTAGATGACCGAGAAAAGCTCCTGGTACGTAAAACGATTTACCGCACTCGTGATGACAAACAAATGGTATGACAAATTCACGTCGGTCGATTACTTCCAAGGGTGGATTTTCCTTCTGTCCAAGCAATACTGATGGAGGGTAACCCTGATGAACGGTCATTTGATGTAACTCCACGTAAGATTGAGCAATCCCTCTATAAAAGCAATAATGGCACTGATACTGGCAATAAATATGTTTGTCTTTGAGATGTTCACTCATTGCGTTCCAAGTCGTAAATGTTTCCGTGCAATAGGGACACCGTTGAAAATCGTATGTGCTCATGACGCCTTTAGTACGATCAACGTTTTCTTTATGTTGACGATAATGGAGGCCGAAAGATTGTTGACAATCGGTGGTGTAAGTACAGGAGCGTGACATGCACTTGTAAAATTGACGAAGTTTTGTAGGTTGTAACATAACATTAAACGCCTCAGGTGTCTTTAATTTATTACCAAAATTACGATGTGAACTGTCCTTCTGTTTCAATAGTGTTAGTCCACGCACGACTTTAACGATTTTGAAGTTTTTGTTCGTCGACGGGGGTACTGGTAGTACACTCGACACGGGCACACTTTGTGAAGTGGCCGGTCTTGGAGACCCACTTACAATTGGCACCGCTAATGCAGGCCTTGATGGTGAGGGAGTAGTGGTTGGTATTACTCCGGGTGGTTTGATCGGTACGCTAATTGCTGGAGTTGGGGCTGGTCTTATTGGGATATACGTTGATTGCAATCCACCACCTGCTTTTACCTGTAAATTGGCAATCGGTATTGTTCCAACTGGCCTCATCGGTAAATTGGTTGATCCAGTATTCATACCCCCAGGACTGGGACGCTTCAAAATGTTGGCAGTGCTCTTCCTCAGCAACGATATCGGGCCAGAACTCTTCAGGGTTTTGTTCGGAACGGCAACTCTAATGTCATCCACCGTAGCCTCGTGTGGATTGTTCTCGATTCCTGGTGCAAGACTCACGACATTCTCAATGCGAAGAAACGAGCATTCCTCCTCGGTGTCCGTTTGCAAAATTTCCCCCACTGTCTCCGAAGTACTACTGTCTAGACTCGACGCCCGGGAAATTTCGAGCGGCGTGATTACAGCTGATGTTTCAACTGGACTGGGTACGGAAAGTTTGTCCCCACTCAGTCTTCGCAAACGTATAAATTTTTTCGGTGGCGATGCTACTGGCATTGGGGTTGCAACTGGAGACTTCGACGGCGATGGGGGAACATCGGGGTTCGAATCTTTATCACCGACATCTCCGATCTCTTTGACGATTTCCTGCAACATGGCGTTTCGCCTGTCCAAAAACTTTTGAATACTTGATATCGGAATGGCATTGGGTTTTTTAGGAATAATTCCGTCCGACGTTTGTTGCTGCTCGTTATCTTCGCTCTTTTCTGCGATTGAACTACCGGACGCGGCGACATATGGTTTTTCACCCTGTAACTTTGCGGCAAGACGCTGTATCGTCGTCATCATTGGCGCGTTAGCGGTTGTATTAATGCTGAAAGTTTCTTCGAGCAGTGAATTCACGTCAGCCGGAATTTCATTGTCGGATTGTTCTGTACTGGTGTCGGAATCATAGGACGGTGGTTGTTCGGGAATAGTTTCGATATCGCTGTCATCATCGTCTCCGCTACTGTTGTCTTTGTGCCCTTCCTCCAGACTTGTGAGAG
The DNA here is from genome assembly GCA_948107755.1 of Campoletis raptor. Taxonomy (NCBI): domain Eukaryota; kingdom Metazoa; phylum Arthropoda; class Insecta; order Hymenoptera; family Ichneumonidae; genus Campoletis; species Campoletis raptor. The sequence goes on from OX403622.1 coordinate 19,586,762, forward strand.
GATCCTTCATTTTTTTTTCAGATTTATCCTCAGTTTCCGAATCAATCTCATCTTTTGGGGCTTCCAATAAATTACTGGTTGATGATTCTCCGGGCTCTTTTTTTATCGAATCTTCCGATTCTTTTTCATTTTGTTCAGCGGAATCACCTCCAGGCGCGAGTGAAGTCACCGATTCAGCTAACAAAAACGGCAGATTAATGGATGGTGTCTCGTTAGTCACAGCGTTATCGCTTTCATCTGGAATTTCAGTTTCCCCAGTTTCACTTTCTTCGGGATCTTTATCTGTGTTTTCCGTCATTTTCTCTTTTAATGTTTCCAGGATCGAGAGATCTCTCTTCTCGTTCAAATTGCTCGACAAACCGATATTCTCGACGATTTCTTGCATCTTTTTCTGTCTCTCAAGCTGTATCTCAAATTCTTTGTTTTCCACTTCCGGCGGACACACGAATGCATTAAGGTTACCGTTTGTTATTTCTTGCGAGGCCGGTGATGTCTCCAACCGTTCGTTTATTGATTTCGCAACATCGGCAACGTCTTCCTCTTTCAGGTTTTCGTTCTTCAAAGTTTCCTCGTTGATGTCAATGGACTCAGTTAGCGTTCCTGCGATATTTAGTAGTGCTTTGCTCAATGCGTTGAGTTCATGAGTCTCGCTATTGTCACCTTCCGTTCCAGCTTGCAACTGATCCTCAAGTTTCAATTCCGGTTTTACTAATCCGGAATCCTTTGTATCCATGTCGCAATAAAGATCATCGTCCACGCGGGAAGACATGTCAATTTTCAGTATTTCCGTGTCCGGTGAACACGCGTGTTGCAATTTCACGTGTTCCACAACATTAGACTCTTTCAGCTGTACGAAGTTACAAGCTGTACACATGTATCCGTAAAGAAAATCGTCATTGGGCACAGAGTCTTCAACGAAGGCCATAGACGTGTTAGCATAATCACTACGACAAGGATTGTTGCGTCGACGAGAACAGTGAGTCCTCATTGAGGATCTTGCAACTGTTCGATAAGTACAACTTCGACAACGAAATCTATATTCGCCGGTATGCGTTGTACAGTGTTCATAAAAAGCCTCAATCGCTATTTCCGGTGATCCAAAGGTTTGGAAATCGCAGAAACGACACAGGAATTTGCGAGATTCCGTCGTCACTGTGTCAGGTAATCTCTTCTCGTAATCACCCGACAAAGCTTCTTCTTTCGCTGCTTTGGATTGATCAATTGGCAGACGCGATATAAGTATCTCTTGCGTTCCATGGCTCAGAGCGTAATGATGAACAATGTTCTTGCCATTCCAGGGGCAATAGAGACAACTGAAACGATCCTGCTTCGGCAACCAAATGTACTTCAACAGTTCTTCAGTACTGAACAGTTTGGGTTTCGCCTGTAAAGGTGAATCATCCTCGTCATCAACTTTGTCGTCCATCAATAACTCGTCCAATTGCTTATCACCCTCACTCGCATCATCAAAATTGTTAACTGAATTGTGAACGGAGGAAATACTTTTTACCGGACTAATTGGCTCTGATTTCTGAACGATGCAAGGAGCTTCCTTTGTCGCACTGTCGACAATCTCACTAGTGCATTTTGACAATGAGCCATCCGAGAGAATTTCTTCTTTCGTAACCACATTCAATTCGCTTGGCTCATTAAACGAAGTATCGTCGCGTGAATTATTCGCGGGCGAAATTTCTGTGTCTGTAGGTAGCGTTGGTGTCGGCGATTGAACCTTCTTTTTCTTTTTTTTCACGATACCTAATGCCCAACTTGGTTTTTTTTTCTTTCTCCTTCGTCCACCATTTTTGGCTTCCTGTACGGTCATCGTGTTATTCTCGTTATCAATATCACCGTCGATACTTTTGTTCCCCGGAATCTTAGAATCAACTAAACCTATGAGAAGGTCACTCATTAATTCGTCGTTCGTATCTTGTTTCATACTCATTGAATTTGCTTTTTTACCACGCGTAAGACTACTCGTTCTTGACAAATCGGACGCTATGCTATCCGCCTCGTCCGCCGAGACAACGTTTTCGGTTTTATCATTTTTTCCACTACTCTCTTTGGCTTTTCCTGCCTTTTGTTTTTTCGCCTTCACGTTGGCCGATCCTTTGCCCACCGGTGACGATGTTATACGCCCACGTGACTCCGGGTGTAACGATATATCGACAGCAGCTGTCAACTCTGACACGTCAATACCAAAGCTCTCGTCCGATGAACTGTCAAACATCGTTTTTGATGAATCCATTTTGTTCGAATTCGACTTATGATGACTTCTCGATCCTTTTCCCGTATCACGAAGTCCAACTCTCTCACTGCGTCGCAAAAAATGAGATCCATCGGTATCATCCTTGTTGTTTCTTGAATTATTTATATTATCCGTTTTTGCCGATCCATCCGCGGTTTTATCAATCTCGTTGAATTCGTTCAGTGCGCTTACTTCGGTTCTAACCGAATCTTCGGTCTCACTGTCGGAGCTCACAATTTCTTTGACAGATTTTTGTGTTTTTGCTCTACATCTTTGACGTTGTCTACGTCCATTTCCTCGTCCTCGACGTGCCTTCGAATTAACCGAGTGTGGGCGTTGTATTTCTTCCTCAAAATCAGATTCATTTCTTGCACTTTGCCGATCCAACGAGCCGCTGGAAGAATTTTTTTTTCCTTGACTCTCTACCGACCCGGTCAGATTTTCTTGAGCTTCCTTTATGAGTCTACACATACGATGTCCCGTGGCTGTCATTACGCCTTCACTGATGAACATTTCACGAATATCCTCTTGAAGCATCTCCAAAGAATTCCGCCGTCTTGGTTTAGGTTTTCCGGACTGCGGCTTTGGCGGTTCATCCACTTTTTCGTTGACCTGTTGTTGTTCCGTAGGGTCGATACCAGACTCACTCGCTTGCGGTGCTTGTTGTGCTTTACCAGCTGAAAGTTTTGCTTTTCGAGACTCGCGCCTTCTTTGTCGTTTGTTAATCTTTCCCGTTTTTATCGATGGGTCTTGTTTATCGTTCGCTCCATCTTTTAATCTTTCTGTTGTTTTATCCGTAGTAGTGTCTTCATCAAAACTCTTGTCAACATTGTTTGTTGTCGAACTTTTAGCGCTGCTCTTTTTGGCGTTGTTTGTCTCTTGAACTCTCAATGACTTACCACTAGTTGCCTCATTTTCCACGGTATCAATTTTATCTAAACGCTCAGCAAGGCATTCATCCTCCGAGCTATCAGAAACAATAATGCGTCGTTTTTTCTTCATACCGATTTTTTTATTTTCACTCGGTTCCTCTTTGTCCGAGGTACCGCTCGAATCGGAGTCTATTATATTGAGAATTTTTTTAAACTTTTTCCCTTGAAAAGCTTCGCCGAATTTCTGCATAAGCTTGTTTTCAAAAAGTTCCTTCACTTCGCCAGACTCCAATGATTTCCTTATAAGAGCTTGAATCAATTCCTGCGTAACATCTCCCTTCAATTTTGGTACTTCGCTCGCTTTAGTATTCGACTGTTCCGAATTTTTCGTTGACGTGTCTACAATTTGCTCGCATTCAGGAAGTTTCTTCGTTAGTTTTTCCGACTCTCTCGATTGTACCAGAGTTTCTTTCGATGTTGAGCCACTCGAATCTTCGATCACTTGTGGATCATCCGTCGATTCACCGGTTGTACTCGTGACCTCGGATTTTTTATCATCCGGCTCTCTACGACGAGATGCTCGCGGAATCTCCGTAATGTCCGAACGTTTTTCGTTTGTTATCGTGCACTCTTGATTCTCGTCAGGTGCATCCCAATTTTCTTCAGTTACATCATCGACGGCTTTCGGCGGCGATGGCACTGGAGTATCTTTGGTTATTTTTGGTATCCTAAACTTCTGGAGACCATAACCTTTACCAGTTTTAGCGGTTGTATCGATAACACCATAAAGACTTTCCAGAGGTGATTGCATTACGTCTTTCGACACTTTTTCATTGACGCTCTTGTTCACACTGTCGTTTTCATTTTTTTTATCAATCTTTGGATCTCGTTTCTTTTCTTCTCTCTTCCCCCTTTGCTCCCGCTCAAGTTCTTTCTCTTTTGATGCAGAGTGTTTATTCGATTCTTTCGAATCATTGGCTCTTCTGCGTTGATTACGATCGTTCGAAGATGAATTTTCTCTCGGTTTCGATGAAGGTTTTTGAGAGGAAGGCTGTGAAGTGTCTTTCGAATTAAAACGAGAAAATTCTCTTCGCGAAGTCGTCGGAGGTCCTGGCGCAGAAATATTTACATTTGGAACATTCGTTGGGACTTCAGTGCGCATACGGGGATCTCGAGATTCGCGTGTATCACGAGGCTCGCGTGGATCTCTGGGATCACGCGATTCACGATGATCGCGTGAATCGCGAGGATCACGATTGTAAGAAGAGTTCCGCGAAAGTTCAGGACCTCTTCCTCTTTCATTGAAGTTTCTGTTCACCTGTGCAGGTGGCCCGGATTGAGCAATAGGAGGTGTCATCAATGGTGGTGGAACTGGTTGTGACCCTGTCCCCGCCGCGTTCCCTCTGTTCGGTCTATTCCACTGACCCTGAGGAGGACCTGGAGGACCTTGAGATCTCGGGTACTGAATATTATTATCATTCGATCTAGTATTGGATTGATCCCAAGATTGCCGAGATTGAGGAAAGTCTGGGGATCGATCGAATTGCTGAACGTTCGGTCGATTCTCCTGAGGAAATTGGTGATATTGTGATCCCATCGGATAGCCTTGAGTTGGCATCATTCCGGGCATAGCGTTAGGATGCGGCGGAAGACCCATTGGTTGAGGGCCCATATGAGAGTTTGTCATATCATCCCGGAAACCTAGATCCATACAAGGACCCATGTTCATATCTCCACAGCCTGGATCCATACGAGGTCCCATATTCATATCCATGCAACCCTGATCCATACGTGGCCCAATATTCATATCCATACACGGTCCCATGTTTCTATCCATACATGGTCCCCCCATGTTCATGTCCTGAGGACTCAACATTGGCCTTCCACAAGAATTTGGTGGTCCCTGATACTGTTGCGGTCTCATGTGACCCCCTGGTTCGACCATCATGTGCTGCGGTTCCACGGGTAAATTATTCGGTCCACCTGGCATCCATCGATCTGGACGTTGTTGCTGTTGCGGATACATTCCTTGTGGTCCTTGAGGACCCGGTGGATAATTTACGTTTGGACCCCATTGATTCTGATTGCAAATTTCACCTCCCCCTCTTCCGGGTGAATGATGAATCATTCCTCTGCTAGAAGATTGGTTTAAAATCTCCCTTTCAAGATCACGTTCGCGCTGAAGATCTCGTTCACGTTCGCGCTGCAACTCACGCTCACGTTCTCGTTGAATCTCACGATCTCGTTCTCGTTGCTTCTCCTGCTCTCGTTCACGTTCCCGCTCGCGCTCCCTTTGGAGTATGTTTTTATAAAATTCTACACTTTTTTCTCGTCTTGGATCGAGTTCTTGAAAAGATGAACTATTACCGCTGTAAGATCGACGGTGGTATAGAGTCGAGCTTCGCTCTTCAGAAGTAGCCCTGGAGTCGACTTCTGAATTGCGTGGCAAGGCACTGTTCATCGTATTCGAATCGGATTGTGAAGTGGACTTGTGATTATCGCGAGATTGACGTGGAAACTTCTCGTAATTATCCGCGTATCGAACTTCGGATGATGAATTGTGTCGATCTTTAGACGGAGAGGGTGGACGATTTCGCGGATCTGTAGGTCTTTCTGTACTGGCTGAAGAGGAACTTGAAGAAGCTCTCGATTCCGCGTGTTTTGTCGGCGGGCCGGGGGGACTCGAAAATATTCTACGACCAGTTTCATGACTGTGTATCTTCACGATTGACCTGTCAACCTCTTCTCGACACCTTTCGGTATCGCGATCGACATCCATTGGTGTGGGCGCCAAGTCTTTGGAACTTTTTCCATCCTTTTTACTTGTGCTTGGTGACGTGCGAACCGATGATTTTCCATCAGTGTTTTTATCGGGTTTTTTCGTCTCATCTTTTGCACTTTCGACGCTTGTTTTCTTCGTATCACTAGCTTTGCTCGAAATCTCGGATTTCTTATTATCCTTATTTTCACTTTCGTCCTGCAAGAGTTCCGCGAGGTCTTCGCTCGTCAGCGGTGGTATTGTAAGTACTGGAGGTGGCGATGCTAGTAAAGAGGTCGTCGACAATTTAGGTAGGGAAGCTATATCCTTGATTTTTGGAGACGTTTTCACTGTCCTTGGCAAATAAGAATCACGATCAGGCGAGTGTAGACGAGATTCAGAAATACTCGGTATATCAAATTTTGAGCCTGGGGGCTCTATGGTCTCCGAAGGGGAACTGTTTTTTCCTTTGTCCAAAACAAGAACGGGCTTCTTCAATACGCAACCAGAACCTTTGGATGGTATTGGAACTGTTGGTATGTGACGAATCACTCGGGGCCTTGCACCTGTGCTTCTAGACGCTGGATTCGTCTGCCAGAGATTCGTTATTGGCGCGACACGATTAGGAATACTGTCAGGATACGTCCATGTAGGTATCCTGTGGTTAACAGGATCAGGATCGACGTTTCTCAATGGATTTGGAGATTCGCGCTCCGTAGGAATGATTATAGGTGTTCTAGGACCAATCGATGCAATCATTTCACAAGCATCGGGACTAGCTGGTCTGTCGTCCGTCACCGCGCCTGTAAAACCATCGCTACGCTCGGTTGGAATAATTATGGGTTTAACGTTCGTGGAATTTGTTATTTGATCCGGACTAGCCGGCGGACTCGGACTCGCCGGCGTCTCGTCATGCTCCACTTTTTTAACAAATGCTATTTTGTTCTTCATCTCGTTATCCTCAATACTTTTGTTGTCGGTAGTACACTCAATCTTTGGTTCTAAAAGCCTGAGAACAGGGTTCTTGTATTCATGGAATGTTCATATTTTGACACTTCATCAACGACAGATTATATGAAAAATAATTTTTGCTACGCGTACTCACCCTAAAACATTAGCTTTCGTGTCTTCAGTGTTTTTGGTACTCTGTGCTTTTGGGACCGTCGAATTACCCTGAAATATTTCAAACATTAGTGGTATCACCTAAGGCTATTAAAAATCTATCGTTCAAAGCCTCAAACGCGTAAAACGGAAAAAATACGTGCAAAAAACCATCTTTGAACTGTTTTGTTGAAACAAAACAAAAAAAAATTCTTATTGAACATTTCCTGAAAATAATTTCTTTTGTGTGTTTGCAAATTTGTAATAATACTTTCAAAGTCAAGAATCAAACTTTGTGAATGGCCGTAAAAAAAATCGAAAAAAATCTTAAAAAGAACGCGTCACATACAGTTGAAGGTTTCGTTAGAACCTTCGAGCACAAATTAATTTCAACAAATGTAATATTTTAATAATTGAGATTTAAAGAACCCAATAATAAAAATCGGCTTACATGAGAGAGAAAGATATCGTCGATTACTACAATTAATAAAATCTTTGATAAAAGAAATTACTGATATTATTTAAACGATTGGAACTGGCCGAACGGAGAAGCCTGGAGCCGAGAAATGGACGTTGCGTCGCGTTGATAAAATCATTAAATATTTTTATCGGAAATTTTTTTCCACCGATGGGAAAAAGTCACCCAACTATCGTGCAACTTTCAATAGAATCAACGAAATTTCTTTAAAATCTCTCAAATTTATCGATTTTAAAATATTTTGTTTTAATAAGAACTGTATATGATATGACAACAACGGATTACGTGAAATTCTACTAAATGTAGATACACAACAAAAACAGAACTATCGCGAGCAATATTGCGTACATAAGAAATATCACGCGTATATTTCGTCTTTTGTTTTCATTCGTACCGAATATTTCATGTGATAATTGTAATACCTAAAGACACGGTGGCGTTTTGACGCCAAGTATAAAAAGAAAAAGTTTAAACGCCCAAGTCAAGTCACACCGTGTATCTATTTATCGACTAGTTCAAATGACAATGAAAATATAAAATCTGACTATATTCATATGTACCTTTTCTACTTTACTGTGCAGATTTTGGAGGACGTCCTCGCATCGTAGTAAAAGCTCGAATTTTAACCTGTTGAACGATAAAAAACGTAATTTGAGAAATATGTAGATATGTAAATAATATTGCATGAAATAAAATATGATGCTAATATCGATTTTTGGCTACAGAATAATCCTTCACCGGGGTTCATGCAAGGTTGATGGCATAAAAATTCCAAAGCAGTTATTCGGTGAACGTGAGTCAAATGGAATGAAGAGACAGAATTTCGTGTACATGTCTTTTGTAAAACAATACGAGTTTCTGCTATTATGATTGATAACTTGTTTTCGAATACGTATGAAAGCTAGTTTTTCACAAGCAGTTCCATTTTTCCCACCTATACGCGTTCAGCCATAAATGGTTACATGACGATAGATCAATACGCGGTACGTCAATGTAATTTCCTGAACTTAATTAATAATATGAATAGCGCATAAATATAGTTTATGATTCTTAATGGAATCAAAGGGTAAATTTCAGGCAAGCGCGATCATATCGAGCACGTACTTCCTCTTGCTGTTGTCCGTAAGGATCCCATGAAGGCTTTGCAATTTTTGCAACTGCGACGCTCGTGATTGGTCCTTAACTTTTTTCAGTCTCTCGATCATTGCCTCCAAAAAAGGAATGTATTTTTGCATCTCAGTGAACTTCGTCTCGTACTCGTCCATTTTAGATGAGTTTTGTGTAGGCACCTGCATCGATACAGTCAATCATTGTTTTACGTCTCATTGATGAAATTTTGTTTATTAACGTCGGGTTCTTTATGACAGTCCATCCATTTGGGATATATGCTGCTTCATGAGCAGTCATTTGTCATATATAAATTGACAAGTTTTCAGATTTTCTTGGTGTGACCTTGACTAGAGAGATATTTATGACTGAAAACGTGGTTCTTTTACCATAACATTGGTACTTATTGAATATGAATTTCTTTAATGCATTTCTTTAATTTACGCCATCAGCGTGAACATTTTTTTCATATGTATTATTAAATGCTTTATTGTCACTGGTCAGTTTGTATTTACTGTCACAAGACTTCTTTGAAAAGTTTTATAACACTATTACGTGTATGTATATGCGACAGCGGACTTGACAGCGAACAGCGACTCACATTTCGGAGAATTATCTAAATTCCCGATTATCTAAAACCTCACCATAGCGAAATGGCATATTGCTCTGACTTCAGGGTCTCAATGTATTAAGGTGATCTATTAGTTGCACGAGTGCGAGAGAGATAGCTGCAAAACAGATACACATTTTTCTCAGGCATCCTTGATATTTAGAGAAAAATAAATATTAAAGAAAAATAAAAAAACACATTGTTCTCTGACGAAACGAGAACAACGTGTAACTCTTCTTTCCTTTGAAAAATCAAACCTCGCTGAGAAAAACGTGCAGTAGGATTTTTACCAACCGCGAGACTGATAGATTACCTTAATGTTTGTTCGATTGATCCTACAATTTGCGGTAACGTCTTTATTCGAGCGTTGCGCTCCTATACGAAACGGAAAGCTCCATTACAACTACGGAAAGCTAAAAGTTCCTCGAAACGACCTTAAAGGGACATTAAAAGCATTGAAAACAAAAAAATTATGTATCCTAGAATCTGTAATTAGTTTCTATGTTTCACGTGGTTACGAATATTCAATTCCGGATTTAGAAAAAAACAGCAAGTCCTTTGTATTAGTACAGCGTTTATAAGGGTATCTAGAGCACAAAGCTCATTTAACGAAAAGATAGAATGACACTGGTTCTGGTCGATTGAGGTTTCAAGTTCATATACAGATAACAACAATGCAACGAACGATGGATACCGGGGATGTCCTCTATACAAAATGAGCTTCTTTATTCATAAGTGAAAAAAAAGAACTGTGATTTAACCAACCTTTAGAATAAATTTACAGATCTACCTAAATTGTGCAGTCAAGTAGAAACTAATACTACCGATCCAATCACTGGTTGACTAAGCTTCGATAAGATTTATCGGAATTGAAATCAGCAAAACTCCACTGGCTGTCAACGATCGATTAACAAAAAAAATGGTGCCTGTGGTGTTTCTAAGAGTTTAACGCAATATGCTAACTGAAGCTACGCACGCAACTACGTGTTTTCCTATGAGTACGATGGAGCAAAAACATAAATTTAACAACGAACATTAACTAAAACCAAATATACTAATAAAGAAAAAATATTTAACTAAAAACTAGGGTATGTCGGAAGTAGCTCATTGGTTATTTTGTTATTGCTAGAAACAGCCTACCTAAATTACGCAACTAAACCTTCCCGAATGGGAAGCAAAGAGAAAACCAAATAATAGGAATTGGAACTGAATGTTCTATCAGTGTACGACAATAATCGAATTAAAAACATTCAAACTCATCTCTAAATTGTGTCGCCAAAGAACATATCTACAGGAAGTTCGAAAATGACTCAATAGATTCAGCGATCACATTACGCATCCCACTAAACTTTCACCACAATGATGCACCGAGAAATTCCTTACGCGTAGAATTTGCAGAGAATGGATTTCCAGTGTCAAAACTAAAATGTTAACTGTAAGCAAACCGTACGGCTTATGATTTCAAAAAAAGATTCCAAATTCCAATTTAAACTGCGCCTCCAGATCAACTTGTCAAGTTTGGCGGCCATATTGAACAGGTCACGACGTAATCAGGCTTACGTAACAAAGTTTGGAAGTTGGACTTAAGACACCGTTAGTTACTCCGCCAATTAATGCAGTTTAATTATTGACCATATGGGATGGTGGAATGCCGGACTTCGGTTGGTTGTTGAAAATGCTCAAAATAATCCGATATGGCATAGTCAACGGTTAAAAATGGCGACCACCGATGAGTCAATGGTCAATACCGTAACGAATAAACGAGCACTAACTAAGAAGTTGAGCACCGCTGCGCTAGGTTAAAAACGACCACATTCCATTTTTTCATTTCAGGTATGTCGGGAGGATCACGGGTAAGGCACACAGCTTAAAAAGGTTCCCAAGTCGTCCTTATTGTATTGGTGATCTACTACTGCAGTAAAATAAAATCCTATTCCTGCATGACCAATTGTTCGTCGGACAGGAGGAATAATTCCAACGGAGGTTTTCAACTCACGTTCTAGGAAACCCTCTGTTTAACGGGGAACTTCTTTACTGGCACTGGATATCACAACGAAATATTAATCTACACGTCACTATGTCACGCAATATAGCGCATCTCAATTGTGTGTACTTTTTGCTAGCATACACGATTTCACATGCGGATTGCATATGAATTTAGGGAGTGAACGTTAGAAAAGTGTTTCGGCAGCTTGCCGACCACTGTTTGGCGTTTCGTTTTTTTTTTCTTCTCGCTTCGCTCTCTTTCTCTCTTCTTCTCGATTTATCATTTGTTTCCTTTATGCATTAGACATTTATTTAGTCGTCAGGCTTTTTGTCAACTCGCGTTCCGTTGTTTTGCGATTAATAGCGCTTCTGTTGTTTCTTTGTCGTCGCGAACTGTATTACTACGATCTGAACCGTCATCACCAGTGGGGATCGAAAGGTTCATGGGAACGAATGGACATGCAGCGTAGAGAGAGAACAACAGAGCCAAACGTTGGATCCCCTTTTATCGATGTCTATGTGTGTGTGTGTGTGTATGGGTACGTATTTCCGTGTACATTAAATAGTGGACGCAGTATGTGTCGAGATATTGCATTGCGAGTTACGATTTAAGGCACTCTCGCTTATGAATTTAAAAAATAAAAATAAAATATGTACTCCTGAATGGCACTTCGAGGACTATACGCGAGTTTCACCAAAAATGAATTTCGAGCAAACGCTTCGATCGTATTGTGTGCCTATGTAAAAATGTAATGAACCTCGGCGCGCGTCGTAAATAAATGGCTCAATCGATAATAAATAAAATTAAACACTGCGTCGATGTGGAGGGAATAACAACAACAACAATAACAATAACACCCAATATTATATCCTGCCCACAGTCAACCAAATATTATTCGATCGAGCACGTGGAGATTCTTCCTTTCGCTATATGTCAGAGGTTTTTCTCCAGGGATACGTTAGCTCGTTCTTCGGTCGCTGTTCTTTGTCAATGCCATCAAAATCTCTTCGACTTTTTATACATACCGCGTGTAAACATCTAATATCGTGATGTGTGATTGGATGAAAGAAAAAATGAGCACGAAATAATGCACGATCACATTTATATTGTTGGTTGTATGTATTCCAACAGTGACTAGGTCCGTATACGGTCTACCGTCCTCTTTCAATGAGCTTTTCCGTTTTCTTGTTCCCCCGATCGCCTTCTTACGAACGTACTCGCTGTCTCTATTTTCTTTGCCGTTCTCTTTTTTCTATTCCTCTCTCTCTCTTTCTCTCTCTTCCTCGAGCGTCACACATAACCCGTATCGCGCCGGCCTGTACCCGCACTTAATCTGCGCTGTTCGAAGCTTGTGGTGGCGCTGTCCGTGCAACAAGGTCGGGCGAACTGTGACTGAGAGAGAACGACAGTATGATGATCTAAGGGGTTTCTGAGAGCGGCGGTACGGTGGCGGTGAATGGCAAATTCGTAGTCTCTACGTTTCAACGTAAGATCACGCTACGTGCATATTTCCAAGTGTTTCGTTGAGGCGTAGCTCGTCGCAACTAGACGAACAGCTTCACTACGACCTATGCTTTGATCAACCCCTACTGTTTTTCTGAAATCGGCTCTCGTTCCTCTCGGTATTTTGATTTCGTAGGCGCTCTGTGCGTTGATTAATTATTATTTTCACTTGCGCGATGTTTACACTCGTTGCAAGGCTTTTATCACCCTCCTACACGCCCTTTGTTTTACTACTCTGATTCCAGAGACGCCAATCATTTATCACTGACCAAATCTTCAACTAGTCAACTGGAGTAACCTCTCCGTTCTCTACAACCTGTTTCTTTGTAAAGTAAACCCACCGCGTGCTCCCCTTCCTCGGCCCATTCGTGTCCTAAAACCCTCTTCGCTCGACGCTTATAAGATACTGTGAAACTTCTCAGCGTCCAGTTACATCCACCTTTATGAGACCCCGCAGTGCCACCAACGGGCCCTTTTCGAAGCTCGAACGAAAAGCGATTTACCGCCTAATTCGCGATGAACCGTGAATTGTCATTGTAAAGCGGAGACACGTCAATAAAGTATTTATATTTTTATCTCGACGACCTATAAGTTTAGTTATAATTCTGTGTTGTTGAGCCCGTGCACGCCGTTGAAAAATTATGCCCAACTTACAAAATGGCGTATCACATAGTACGGAATTCCTACAAAGCTTGAAATCCGAGACCCTAGAGGTCGCGCATCGCCGTCGAAAATTGATTCAACTTCCGGCTTTGCCACTGACTAGAGTAGTGCTGTTGAAATTTTTTAGAAAAAATGGCGTCATGCCAGCAACGAGGAGTTCTGGAGAATTTAGAAAATCCTCGTTGTAGTTCAGTATCATTATGAAAAAAATTGTATTGTTGTTTTTTAAATTTATCGGGTTTTTAGACCCAATATTATTCAACGCTTCGCTCAAAATTGACAGGTTATGACATCATCATTTTTCATATGAATCACGTCATTCTTAAAGTGTCTGTTCCCGACTTCTCAACCATTACATTTCATTAAAAATTTCTATTTTGTAAAAATATCTGTATGTTGTGATTCGTTTCTACTCCATAAGGACAATAAAAGTATGATATTTCACGTTTGGATAACAAGAACACGCAGGAACGAATGGAAATGCAACCGAATAAAGATATTACCCGATTTTCAGTAGTTTTCTTTGCAACTTTTACGATTGCATTAAATAATATTTATGGAAATTTTTACCCCAATTTTCAGAGAACCATATTTTTACTTTGAAGCTTTTTTCGTTATGACTGCGCTAATAAGTAATTTTCTTGCAGGATTCTCCGTATTAAATTGACGCCAATTTTTATGAACTCTTACCGTTAAAGTTAGGTCTAGCTCCAAGTTTGATCGTTTATAACAGTTAACAGGCACTGTTTTCAACCAATATTTCACGCAAATCCCTTTGCTCCACACTACAGTTTTACTATAAAAACATTGGAATCACTTTAAGTTCACCAAATCATTAAATTCACTATTGACGATTACCTCGCTTTTTTTTATTTAACACACTTTAACGGAACATGCAGATAACGACGAATTTTTAACAGTCTTTTCGCGTTGCACAACGTTCTTTTTGCGGTCATGTCGCAAAAAAAAACTTCGGTGTGACGTATTCAACACGTTAACCGTTGCAATAAAGACTTGAATTGAATGAGGAAAAAAAATCAAAAATATCGATGAAAAATCTTAATTTTCCTCGTAGTTGGACAACTGCGAACATTCATCTCCGGGGCAACCAACCGTGTTGCAAGAAACGTTCATTTATAAAAAAGATATATATATATATATTACAATTATTTTATGAACTATTAAAAGTTAGTTACATCGTCACCACAGATTCAGTTTTCAACTATCCAACAACTTCAATTGATCTTGGGCTTATTGTCACGATCGATAAAAAAAAGTGTTGAAAAATTGAAAGTCCTTCTACGAAAAACACCCGCCTCTAGTCACAGCTGTGATAAAAGATTGATTAAGAAAGGTCTGCATTTTCCAATATGGTGGTTATGATCCGTCTTTATCGTTCGTCAGAACGACTCATTTCTTTCGTAAATACGATCAAGGATTAAACAACTATTTGGTCCTATTCTGTTAAATGTTTTTACTAAAAAAATTCGACGATCGCACTTGATAAAATGTTCACTTTCTTTTTTCATCGTGGCGCAAACGTATCCACGATATGACGTACAGTCGAAATATTCACAGTATACATTTGCAATTTCATTTCGGTGCTTCGACATTAAAAGAAATGTCTGCAGTCACGAGGTTGTTGCAGGGCGCTTTCGGGTCTATTTTTTTGAGATCGTCCATAATACTACATATTGTCGGGATTTTCTCACTCACTGACTTCCTATTTGGACATAAATCTGTATACTCGCGATCGTTAAATACGCGTCACGATTAAAAAAAAAAATCTACTTATCGAAATTCTGATTACGCACTTTAGGTGCACGATACACGATTTTTATTTCTGTTAACTAAGGCACCAAACACGTTTGTCTCTTCTTCGTCGTAATGTCAACCGTAGCACGTACGCAAGCTGTGGAACAATATATCATGTGGTCTTTGGTTGTGAAAGAACAGGGGGGTGAAGGGATGAAAGGCCCTTTTTACGACGATCAAGAAGCGTGAAACGGAAACCGTTAATTCGATTCTAGACAAGTTCGAGTGCAATTTTTCGTTACAGGAAAATACGAAAAATGATGCAGAACAAATATTTTATACATCAACGAATTTCCACGAATTGCTTTTTCTCGTATCACTATGTATGGGTTTCTCCAATGTAGAGGTCAACTCGTACTCATCTCTCACGTAGGTATAATATTGATGGGACTCGTATTGTGTACTTCGCTTATATATATATTGTGTTATACATAGATGTATACGCGAAATTCTGAGCGAAGGAAAATGCGTGATGGCCGATTCCAGATCGCGCGACTAGTGTTTCAGCTTAGTTACAAAATGCATATGATATGTATCAACGATTTGCGCATCCGTGTATTGACGCATCGAAGCCCCGTCAGGAACAAAAATGCTTCAGAACGATTTTTTGTTTTATCAATGACGACGATACAATACTTTTCACTATATATGAAGGGTAGCAGCACTCGCAACTGAGCGCCAATGCACAAATAGTTTAGCACACAAGAGAATAATGGCTGTTTCGCAACATAATTTCAAAGGAAATAAAGTTTCAACTGAAATTTCTAACAAAAACTATTCCTCAAAGGTACGATACGACTTACCGTTTTCCCATATACCAAAACGCCCTGTAGTCACTTTTTTCGAAACTCCCAAATTATTTAAGACATTGTTAAGCTTTATGTAGTTTTTTTTAACTCGCGTAATCAAAAGCTTTAATTGATTATAGTTGTATTGAGAAAAAAATGGAGACTAAACGTGAGCCTGGCCGTACCGCGTCTGACTGGTAGTTTGTTTTTTGCGTTAATGGCGACCTCTCAATTTTACTACGAGGACTGAGCTAGGCGATTTCGACGACATCCCTAACAGTGTTGCATTGTCCACACCTTATGTTCACTTACCGCTTCGTTTTTTCTCGACTCTTCGTACGACGATTCTAGGATTTAGGTTTTATGCTTATATCGCTAATTAGGGCATTTTTGTATTCAAGGATTAAAAAGATCGATGACAATGATGAGATTATTCGGCTGCAAATACAGCGTAACGTGCGAGACCTATTTTTTTGTTTGCCAGTTACGACAAAGATCAACCGTTTTCGAACTATTTATATCTCCTTTTTTCAACGTTGTACGATATGGAACAGAACAGTTTGCACTCTCGTACAATACAGAAGTTTTACGTTCAACAAATTCGTCGATGCTAGCCGTACTTTCGAACGTAATATACACATTTGTTCATTCCTTTAATTATTTATTTGACTATTACGTAGAAAACTTTTGAATTCAATGGAAACAAAACTTATTCGCGATAATGTTGATTGTTGTAAATGGGGATAAAAACGATTTTTCGGAGAGCCGAGGTCTTGCACGTTCCACGTATCGACGCCATTTGTAATGTTTTCCTGACGATTATATCTGTCCTCCTTTCCTCTTGTCCACTTGTCGCACTTTTCTGAGGCTACCTACGAAGGCACACGAAACATACCGGAAACAAACGGATTGTGCGCGCGCGCTTTGAAAAGTTTCTCATCTTTGTTTTTAAGTGTTCAAAACATAATTTTTTGTTCCCAATAATGAATATCCTTAGCGCAAAAAACGGGAGGGGGGGGGGCAATGAGGTACAAAAAGAGTGTGCTCCAATAAACTAAGGCCAGCGCGGGGGAGAATGGCGACGGTAACAAAAAAATAACATGAACCAATAAGTCTATTTTTGTTATTCAACGACTGTACAATCATGAAATAACTGCTAATTCGTCACGTCCATGAAATTTTTTTAAAGACTGATAGGATTCTTGGTGAGTATTTGAATAAAAACCGTTGTGAAAAAAACTAAAAAAAAATAACTAAATATGAGCGGGATAATGAAACGTTGCCGTAATTTTGTCCTGATCCCCAAATATGCTTTTTCTAATCGAATTTTTTTTCCAAATTTTCTAAGCTTGCGCTAGAAAATCCCTACCAAAGGGAGAAGCAAAACGCAAGGGACCAATTTTTCTTATCGTTTTTTTGTTTTTGACGAGGTATCGTGAACGAAAATATTAAAAGAATTATTATAGTATATCAGCGTGAGCACCACCTTCATTTTGTTCATTTTATTTTCGCTCGTTTATTTTAAACGAGAGCCATAATACTTGAGTGTTATTCGACATAAATGTTACGCATGATAACTTTATTTACAAAACATATCGGTCCGATACATGCACTGATGAATTGTTCTCATTGTATTTTTTGTTTTCATCAATATTTTGTTATTTTGTTGTTTTTCCGTCAGCTCGTCGTCTCTTTTCCTTTCATTCTCACTCTTTTTCTCTCTCATTCGCTTAATGTCGAATTATTTACATAAAATTTGGAGACAATATTAGTTTCACTTCGCAAATTATTATTTTTTTCGTTTCTATACATAATTCTCGAGATAATTTTACCGCAGATTAAATGACGGCTAAATTGTTGAAGAGGATTGGAGCTGTGCCAGGATCGTGGTTTGGCTTTGTGTGCACTTGCTTACATGAATGATCACGATAGTGGATAATTACGATTGAAAGACAAAAAACGAAAACGTGAATTAATATCGAAACGCCGCACGATTGAACTATAAGAAAAGTTGTCACATACAATCGAGCAATTCGACGTTTATCCAACGATGTATTCGTAAACTTTCTGATTTATTAATTACTTCACTTCGTTTTTCTTTCTAATGCTTTCCTCATTCCATTATTCCTCTGCTACTACAAGCCCAAACAGTTATTTTTCGTTCTTCGCACAAACTTTCAGTATTTAAGTTTTACCTCGAAGACATTAATCATTCTCATCAAAATTTTTATAAATCATGTACGAGAATCGTGTCCCTACGAAACCGGTCAAGACGAATCGAGGGCGCAGTTAGCGTCGCAATGTTGAAAATTTCGTCTTTTCAAAAACAATGATTTTGACTATTTTAGCGTACAAAGAAAAATTTCATATTATGTCATGAAACAACAATGTACGAACGAAAATTGAAAAAAAAAAAAAAAAAAAAACGAAATTCAATTGAACCTGAAATACTAATGAATAAAAGAGGTTACGTTTAATTGTTTATGTAATCGTAATTATTCTTCAAATGATTATTTCCGAAACAGTTACGATAACAGATCGATAACGATAATGAGAGCGAAGGAGATGTCTCTTCCGTTGCAGAGTTTTTTCTTCTGTCTAGTGTGTTAAATGCATAAATGCTGCGAAAACGCTTGGATAAAAAGCTTTTGGGACACAATGTTCTGACTTCGATTATCCGAGACTGATAACGCAAAAGGAAATGACACGAATCGTCGTAAAGTAACGAAGTAAACTTTCAGTCTCGACAATCGCGCGTCTTTCAGCTCAGGTGGAAAGAAAACTTTTTATTTTCAGTTCGTTCAATGTTTAATGTTTATGTATGAAAGGAAAAACGTGGGAATAGGATTGGAAGGAAAAGGGAATGGAGCATACCATGAAAGGAGGGACAAAAATAATAAATAAATAATAAACTATAAATTCTCGTCATAATTGACGCACATGTTTGACTCCGCATCGAGCTTTCGCGACACTGATTTTCTTGTGTAGTATGTGAAAGTTTTTTTGGTTTCCGCTCAGCACGTTTTCTTACAGGCTGATGGAATGTTTACCGTTCATTACATTCGTGTGTCCACTTATATCTCGTTTTTATGTATACCTCATATCTTCACGTGTCTTTCTCGCCAAGCACTTTCCGACCTTTAAAAAACTGGTGTTTATTTTATTTTTACTTTTTAATTCTGCTCGTGTGTAATTTGCCTCTAGTAACACGTTTTATTGCCCCAACTTTCGAAATATTTATCACGTTAACGACACTGTATCCTCACATACTTCTAAAAAGTATATTTTATATGTATTCATATTCATAATATATGCCTGTGATTCGTAGCGAACCCATTTTTTCACATCTTTTTCTTGTTTTTGTTGTCTTTTTTTTCTTCTTGTTTTTTCGTTTTTTCTTCAATTTTTATAGATCCATATGGCCGGTTCGCGTCGGCGAGTAGGTAGTAATTAGTAGTATAGTAGTAGGAGTAATAGTAGTAGAAGTAGCAGCAGTTTGCTTCATGGCTCTCACGAATCGTAATCATAACGCGAATTATTTGCTCTATTTTATAATGTCTATGCGTTTCTTAATGTTCGTGTGTGTCGGTGTTGTTTGTTTTTTTTCTTCTATTTTTTACCACGTTGTAGCAAAACATTAACTTTCTCATTAAATTTCTTCAGTTTTTCATAGTTCTTGAAAATGACGATGTATGTCATAGGGGTGTTTCTGACAACACAAACATAATTCAATTCGGAATCACAAAATTTCCGGCTTGATAAACAACTGCCGTTAGAAAATGGAACGTTTTTTTTCTCAAATGTTTAATCCAGAAAGTTTTCAACTACATTATCGTCTGCTTATCCTCAGGGAAACTTTGTCGTGATTTTTTTCTCTCACACTCTTCCCATCTCGCCGGTAACAACTTCATGGCCATTTTTTAGTTTCGTTAATCTCACTGACGCAAAGTTCTGGAGAACGTCTTTGTCACGGTCCCTTGCGTCGATGGAACAGCAACGTTGATGTATTTTCTTGAAATTTGTCATTCGTACGGTGTTGGTTATAAAATTCATTTCGTCGAACTGTCCATGTGCGAGAGAGTCTTGCTTCAATTCAGATGTTTTGCGTCTTCAACGGTTTTCGTAGAATCGGATATCCAACGGGTCCAAACGTACAAACTAATTGTGGACCGTCGTCGAGGCGTATTGCAAACGTTCAAGTTCCTCGAGCGAAAGAACGTTTGTTTGTCCAAGTTCAGGGAGTTTACCGGCTCGCGCTTTTGCTAATAATTCCGGACTGAACCATCGCGCCAATTGATTCGATGTCGGTGATAAACTTCCCCCGTTACTTCCTGGTGATCCTTGCTTACCCACACCCATATTTATCTGCTGAGATCGCATTATACGTCCATCTGTCGGGCGAAGAGAAAAAGAAAAATGTTTCACTATCAATCCATTTTTTAATGATAAAAATTTTAATGATTAATTGGAGATCAAGAATAGAGGATCTCCAGATCCTCACGAATTGCATTAAAATATGATAATTCTTACCCGATCGAACTGCATTATTTTGATTCATAACAAGCTGAACTTGTGAATTTCTTTGTTGATGCTGCATACTCGCGAGATGTGATTGTACCTGTTGAGCTTTCATCTGATTATTCATCATATTCGGTCTTTGGTTCATGACGGTATTCGAGGCAACGCTGTAAGGTGGAACATTCGGATGTGGCATCGGTACCGCCATTGTGTGTTTAGAACGAGCAGGATTGCCGTAAATTCCGGGCGAAGGACGTTGTGAAAGTTGTGGCTGTTGTGGCTGCTGCTGTGGTGGTGGTTGTTGTGGAAAATTCACGGGTCCACCGTATTGGAACTGATTACCGTTGCCCCCCTTTACGATTGGTCGACCTGGTGATGAAAAAATAACGTTTCGGTTACCGTGTTGATACTTTATCGCAATTGGACATCATTTTTTAATCACTCAAATGCTTGCATGTAATATAAACAGGAATAATTCGGAAATATTTAGGTTTTTTTTCATTTTAAATGTAAAAATAGAGACTATGTGATACTATTATTTAACGATAAATACCTAATCGAACTATAGAGTGCGATAATTATTAGAATGTTTGACTATCAAGCGAACGTCAAATATAATTGGCGTTGGAAGAGAAATAAATATTTAAGGAGGTAAATTTCTGTTCACACAACGAATTTCATATACTTATATACTTTTGTGTAGTCCATTTGCAGCTGTATGAAACAGCGTTCAATTGCTATCCGATGACCGACATCGATGTCATTGGCGTATTTTGACAAACCCACCCCAGTAAACAAAACCTACGATTCTGTACCAGTTCCTGTGTTATTAGCATAGGCAAAATACGAAGTACTCTGATTGTACTAGTGCTGTATGCCGTTTGGTTTACAGGGACTTTATATCATATTTTAGAAAATTGCAAATACAACAGAAATTATCAAGCCATCGAACCAGAACCATCAATATCACCATGAGGCTGTTATGAGCGAGACTATAGAATTCAAATAGGAGAAAATTTTTTATTGATGTCTATTACTTAGAAAAATCGACACAGTTAGATTTTTTGCCGTAAAAATGTTTAGAAAGTCGATGTAAATTTTTTGTTAAAATTTCAATGTTTTCATCACAATTCGTGGGAGTATTTCTTCTTCTAAAGCTATTCTCATAATATCAAAAATATTTCAATTAATATTTTTGCAAATTATATATTAAAATTATGTCAACGACGCTGATATTTGTGAAAAAGTAGAAGTATTTTTTTTTTCAGGAGTCCTTGACATGGCACCACAATGATTGATAAGACATTATCACCCTGTTTCGTGTACCATTTTTTAACGATTCATGTCTTGGGTCTAATCGTCGTGATTTAAAGATTTCCTAATGAAAAAAACGGCAATATTTTATTCAAGCGTACCAGGATGCTGTTTAACAGGTGGACTGACCCACGGAGCTTGAGTTTGGACCTGGGCCTGCGACTGGCTCTGTTGAAGTCCCATTGTCGATTTTTGTCGAGATAGAACACCTTGAGCGAGAAGCTGAACTGCCGATTGCATTTGCTGTATTTCGACAGCTTGCTGTGTCTGAGCAGCCAATTTGGCGGGCTCGTTACTTCCTACAGGACGAAGAGACAGGAGAGACTGCTTAGACGCACGAATTCACGTGTCAATATAATTACCAGATAAGTGAAAAATGATATAGCGACAGAATCGAAAGTTTGGTTTTCCTTTCTTTTCTCATGAAGCAGCAAAGCGTTCCAGGCTTTTTCCTTCTTACGAACTAATTATTAAGTGCCATTGCATTCTAGCAAGCATCGTGCAGAATCGAAAAACAAAACCATGCGTCGTTGGAAAAAAAGAATAAAGAAGTATTACCATGAAAATAAAAATAAAGTAGAAAACAAACTTAAAGATAAGAGAAATCCACTCGATGCACAGGATAGAGAGTAAAGCAGTGTGAGTTAGGAGATTTTTTTGCATTAAGGGACATACTTATAAAGCGTTTTTATTGTAAAAAAAAAAAAATTGAAATAGCGATTTTTGTTTTAACATACTCCAGTACTCGTATATAAAGCTTATGCGAAATTCCGTTTGTTCTGAATAAACGATTCGAAGATCAAGGTGCGTGTCAGCGCATCAGATCCGGCAAGATTGTGCACAAACCATCACCATATATCGATTCGACGGTTTTTCATTTTCATTTTTGATTTCGTTTACATGTTGTTAATCACCAGAATGTATGAGTTTTGCGAGGTCATTTCTCGACTGTCCAGGGGGTCCGAAAAAAGCACATGCGTTTCAACGGTTATCGACGAGGAAGAGTGGCAAAATAGGGTTGCGAAAAGAAAAGAAAAGAAAAGAAAAAAGTATATAGCGAAAGCTGAGTCATGCCCAAAGCACTTAAAGTGATCAAGCAAAAAAGAGGGGAAAAAAAACTAAACTATGATTTTCTTTCGCTCTGCGTGTAGAAACTAGGGAGTAGGGAGCGAGGCAAATAAAGTAATAGAAAAAATGGGGGGGGGGGGGGGGAAATCTAAACATTAAAGAAACGATAAAATTTCGAAGTATTGTTTTAGAACTCGCGAAATTTCCGTTATTAATTCGATCCAGTGATCTCGATGCTACGAATTTCATCAAGACGCTCGATCAATCTTTCGTCACTCAAAGCAATTGATTTCAGGGGATTCTCACCGCCGTTATCGTTTATCTTTGACTCTTGGGAAATTTTTTGGAAAACCGGGTCATTAGCTACAATCGATTCATTATTGTTTGCATCTTGAGGTTTGCTGCATTTAGTTTCATTGAGAGTTTCGGATGTAATTTCATTCTTCACTATAACGTTGTTCTCAACGATTTTCGTGGGATTAGCATTAATGTCATCGTATTTTATTTTCTCTAGTGACGTTTTATCAACGTTTTGAATTTTTGGTAACGCGTCTGTTTGAATTTTTTCCGCGTCGTTACTGTTGTTATTTAAATCACCGAGTACGCGAGAACGTGGTAATTTTATTGAAGAATTAATTGGCAATTTTTCAACTGGAATGGTCATTTTTTGTGCATTCTCGCGAGATTGACGACGTGTACGATGTGGATTGGCATTAGTACGGGGCGAGGTAATAATGAATTTTTGCGACGATACCGTCGGATATAAAACTACTTCTAAATGAGGTTCCAACTTATTCGCACCATCGAGTTCCTTCTCTGCAGTCATTTTTCGCAATACCGAGGTCGGTGTAAATGCGAGTGGCGTCGGACTCAAAGTTTGCTTCGACGGCGAATTGACCGGACTCGTCATTTGATGATGCGGCTGTGGCGGTAATTGCGGCTGTTTCGGTTGCTGCTGTTGTTCCTGTCGTTTGCGATAATTCTCACGCTGCTCCTCCAATTTCTTCTTGATAAGAGCGTTCTGCATTATTGTCTGCGTATTCATCACCAGACCACGCGGTGACGGAACTCTATGCGGTATAACTGTCGAAATCACAAAGTCACTCGTGAAACTTACAATTCACGATTTTCGTTTCATTAAAGCTGCTCTAGACTTTTATCTATGTCCCAAAAAAAATGCGTTCGTTACATTTGAATATTATTCTACGACTTCTTCAATTAGCTATTTTTTGAGCCCTTTGTACCAGTCTGGTCTTATACGTGAATATCGATTGAAGGAGAAAATAAAGTATTTTTGTCTTCTTTTTATATGGTACCAAATCTAAAATTGCTTGATATCAAATCAAGCTTAAATTCCTGCATACAAATATCTTTAATTATCGAAATTGCAATTTTTTCTATCAAAAATTTCCGGAAACAAGAATAAAAAAATCGTTCCGCATTTTCCACAGAAAAAGTAAGGTACATAAATTTGAATTTCATTCATTAGCAAAAATTCTGCAATAATATTACTCTGAACATGTAATTTTTGTTGTAATGAATGTAATTTTTGAGCATATAAACGTTCATGCTATTAAATGTACGTCTGTGATTTGATTTTTTAATTCTTCGTTTATCTAATCCAAATAGTTTGAAAAGGATTTTTTAGATGTTAACTTTTTTTTCTATTAAATTTAATCTTTTAAATTCCTGGTAACTAAAAATTTCAAGGAATTTAAAAGATGAATATCTTTTTTCGTAATATTTTTCAATGAACGTTAAACTTATTCAAACAAGTATAATATTTCCACTGGTGTTCGGTTCATAGAAAAGTGAATTTTCGTTTTTTTTTTTACCTGGATGCTGTACCGACAGAGTATTTGGGCTAGTCGCTAAATTTGGAGTGATTATCGCAGGTGGACAGAAAGCTGCATTTCCAAATAAAATCGATAGTCAACTATTACGATTTTGTATCAGAATTGTTCACATTATAAAATATTTTCAAAATGATCAAACAAAGAGAAAGAATCTACGGCAAATACTATGAGAAATACAAGAATCACTCTTAGAGAAAAAAGAAAAACAAAACCGACACCTTGTAGATGTGTATAAAAAAACGCAATTATCCATACGTACATCAAATTCAAACGAATATAACGAGAAAGAGAGGGAAACAGTCATGAAAAATGAGAATCCAGCGAGTAAAAGCACACTTACCGTTGTTCATGGGCGATGGTATTCTTTGTTGTTGTTGCTGTTGCTGCTGCTGGTAGAGTATTTGCTGGAGTATTGGATCGGCATGAGGACTAACAGTTCGTGGAGTCGTACCACCATACATTTTCAAAATATTTATAAGAACTTCTCGATGGCGATGGTGAAGTGCCTGATTCTGCAAGAAAAAAAAATCGTCCAGTTTGTCAAAATATTTTTCGTTTCTGTTGATTTTCGGCAAAATACATTTGTGTCTATCCAGGCATGGTGATTGTTGGGAAAAAATAATAACTTTGTATCATACAATGAATATATGGAGGTTGTAATTTCAAGAATAATTGTCGAATACTTTTTTTACGATACCGCATATTTTTTCGAAGTAAATAGAATTTTGATTGACGCTCACGCGAAAATTATCATTTCTAAAAATGGCCATCGTCACAGTTAATCATTTTTATGAAATAACAATTGTTAACGAAATCGCAGTGATACTTGGATTTTTGAAAATTTGTTTTATAAACTCATTGTTAATGCTATTTTGTGCTATCAAACCTGTAGCTGCTGTATGAGATGTTGTCGGGTAATTTCACCCTGTTGAAGGCCCTGAATAATAGCCTGAGCCTCGGGTCGTTGCAACAATTCGCGATTTGACGGTGTGTTGTTAACGAGCATCTGCATATCTTGAGGAACAGGACTAACACCAACCATTCGTTGTTGTCCGCTCATCATCATCGATAACATGTCAGACTGCTGTTGTTGTCGTTGCTTTTGTTGTTGTTGTTGCTGTTGCTGTTGAAAGTAGATAAAAATAAATTAATGAAATCGACAAAGTATTAACAAATTAAATAGTGTTAATATTAAATAACTTAAATTATTTCACTGAATTCAATTTTTAATTTGAATATAAAGTAGAAATAGATTTATTCTCTATTTTTAATACCAGGAATTGAGCTTTTTTTGTATCAATAAAAAAAAATCCAACACCAGGTAATTTATAAAACGCAGAAACAAACGAGGCCAGTTGAAATGTCGTGGAAATACAGTTCCGACGATAAATATTTATGATGTTTTGATTTATTCGTAAGTGTTTGTTTGTTTCTGAAATATCTTGTTTCCATCTTAAAGATTGAGTGTAAGAAAGTTCAGAAATATTCAGTTAGTCGTGTAAATTTAGTCATCACGATGATTGATTTATGCACAAACCTGTTGAATTCTCAAAACTTTCATAAGATTTTCGTGTTGCATTTGTGCTTGATGGGGATGTTGGGCAGGACCGAGGGGGCCAACATGGTTGAAACTCGGTGGATGCATAGGTTCGGGCACAGGGGGCTGTTGAGCCTTAAGCTGGTTGTTGAGCAACTGTATCAGTGTCATAGGTGGTGGTTTTTGTGAAATAGGACCGTTGGCAGCTTGCACAGCCTGTCCACCAGTAACTTGCGCGAGCTATAAAAGAAAAAAGTTTTAAAAACGTCAATTAAATGTCGGAAACAAATGATTGATTAACAAAAAGTTGTTTAGCGAAAATTTGTCGAAACTCGTAAATGAATCATTATAAGAAATAACATCCATTAACGATAGTGGAAAATTCTTAATTTTTTCATTCGTGAAGAAATATTTCGGTTGAAAATGAATCGAGCACTTGAATAATAATTCCTCATGGTTTGGATTTTGAAATTTTCTAGATCGTACAACCGAAATTAAAGAACCATGATTACTCTTGATGTCTCGAATTTTTAGTGCTGATTTTAACTTGAGACTCGACGTTACGTACCAATTTTTTGAAAGCCGATAAATCTTCCTCAGTCTTGTTTACTCTCGGTGGTTCATTAGGAGGCGCAGCTGGAGCACCACCTCTCATCCGGGCCTCCAATTCCTCCAAACTGTGAATAACTCTTCCTCCGACTTCTGTAAGCAGTAAAATATCAACTGTGATAGATCGTCGGTAATAATTTACTAATCGGTGGTGTTGAAAATATATTTTACCCATATCTTTGATGGTGGACTTCTTCATCATCGGGACAACCGTACTTGTAGCATCACCTTGACCATTTTGGTTGGGTTTGTTGCCACGTTGTAACATCTCAAGAAGCTTGACACCCGTTGTCGGATTATCGGTATTTGAGGTCGTGTTTGCTGGTGATATTGGCGCAAAGTAAGCGTTCGATTCAGTTACAGATGGTATTTGTATATTTGGCTCAGTGATATCATTGAGCAAATTATTAAGCAACTCGTCCTGTATTGAAGCTCGTCGACTGTCTAGTTGTTGGACCGGACTCTCACGCTTGAACCATTGACTGAAACGCGACCCTGAACCGACTTCCGCACCGACTCCGTTCTTAAATGACGAAAAAAATAATTATTGTCAGTCTAATGGATAAATAATGCAATAAAACTTTTCAATTTGAGAATGTAGTGAAATATTTGTTCAATGGAGATGATACTTACGGTAAGCAAACCAGGAACACCAGGAAAAGTATCGGACTTGAGAAAATCATCGAGGTTAAAATCTGGCTGATTGTCGTCTCGACTCTTGGCGGTGTCACATCTATCGTTAATTTCGCTTGGTTCAGTAGTAGCGCTTTCACTCGTATCAGAGCGTTCTTTACCATTTTCCGTTTGTTCTTCATCTTGTTCAGAAATAGGAGAATGAGGCGCGTGAACGGCGTTCATAGATTGGTCCATTGCGGTTGGAGTGCTACGACCTTTTGGCACGGCCGAGCCATCGCTGCTCTGTCCTTTTTCGTCCTTTTCGCTAATTCCTTTTTTACCGCGTTTTTTCTGTGCCGGTGATTGTTTCTTGGTCTTGTTGGAAGTGTTGTTCTTTTTCTCAGGTTCGTCAAAACCACGAAGTTCGATCGTGTCGTGTTGAGACGTTGGTCCACCACTGAACCATTCGGGTTCCTCTGGCTCACCGTAATTTCTTCGACGATCATTACTGTATCGACGATCTCTACAACGATCCATCGGATGTCCACGTTCGTTTCTCTCGTTGCCCCCACCGCGATCACGAGCTTGCTCCCGATCACCGAAATCACGCCCAAACGAACGTCTCTCGTAACGATCCGAACGGTCGTCTCGATCTCTCACATTATCACGCTCGCGCATCGGCTCACGATCTCGACCTACGTCGCGAGAATCACGTTCGCGCGTCGCCGCGGCAGTACTCGTACGAAATGCAAATTCTGAACGATCCGGCTCCAGTTTTTCCGCCTTTAAGAACATGTTCTTCGTGTCCCATCCGTCATCCCACATGTCACGATTCAGAAGACGCCCGCTGCCGATTCGACGCACCTGCTCGCGATGACTGACCTAAAAAACAACGTTATATTGACGTGGTATAGAAATTTGTACCGCTCAATAAGAACATCGAAGTCTATTGTATAACTGTTGGGTTTTCAATTGTTTTAAGATTTGCATCCTTTCTATCAACCGAATCTACCAGAATAACTAATGCGTATTTATTAAGATAGCAAAACAAACCTCCGGTTTTCCTATAGGACTTTCGGGACGTCGAGGTTGGCTTATATTGACAAAACATCCAGAATTAAAACTTCGTCTTTGCGGGCTCAGCACGATACCGTCCTGTTCTTTACGAATACGTTCTCGAGGATCACCGCTACGACGTTTGTTATTTCCAGGTGGCTCAGGAACCTGATCATTGCGAACGTTATTTCGCTGCTGTTCTTCCTCGACGGGTGTGTCGCTACGTTTTTTGTTTAAGTGCCAACGTTCGGGATCCCAAACTCCGCGAGAGCTATTCAAGGAAAAACATTTTTTATTTTAATTTTGTTCAAAAAGTATAATTATTCTTTTTTAAATACGCAAACGACAAAAAATTATGATAATAATGCGATTCTTCCAACTCACTTGTTGTACGCTACGTCCAAAT
This sequence comes from Campoletis raptor, assembly GCA_948107755.1. NCBI lineage: Eukaryota > Metazoa > Arthropoda > Insecta > Hymenoptera > Ichneumonidae > Campoletis > Campoletis raptor. The sequence continues at coordinate 19,615,668 of OX403622.1, forward strand.
AATCGGGTCTTCGTTTGGCCAACGGTCGTAATTTTATCTCCAACAGAATTTTCTGTAATACACAAACCAAGCTTGTATTTAGGAACGAAGAAAATTCTAGAATCTTGGAAATATTCATTGTTTACATATCGGAGTATCGATGAAGTTATTCGTGTGAGAAAAAAAAAATTGAAATTTCGTACTCGTGAATACTGGAACTGAGGCCGCGATCGGCCGACTTCCATAATCGAAGAATCGGTCACCTCTCCGCCCACCGACATGGATATAATCGCTTCATCTCCTGAAAGGAAAAAAAATCATGATATTAATATTTTCGGAACCGTACAGGCAAATTTTAAACAACGTTGAAGCGACAAAGTTTATTTTTCGTTGACGATAATTAAATACTATTCCGTAAATGGAAATTATATCATTTAATTAATAAATTTGAAAATTATACGACTATTAATTCTGCTAAATTTTTCTTTCCGTACTCGCACGACTGTACTTACGAAATGTAACTTTTTTCATAGGGCTCACTGTTTTTTTTTTGCGAAACCAATGACACGATTTGGTTTGTAAAACGAGGGTAGAATCGAGATACGGCGAACCAGTTGGTCCTACCAGAGGACGCCTTCGAGGTCGCCGGTATCGATAAGGACCCGAGCTATTCAAAACCGTGTCCAATTTCATTTTGCGACTTTATTTTTTTTCCCGAAAGACGAGATAGAAAGAATCTTATTTTTTTTCCAATTTGCAAATTATCACAGTATTGCGGTTTACTTTGAAAAATAGAGTCGTCTCGTTCAAGCAAGTTAATAATAACGGAATTCTTGTTCGTCACTTCGGAGGACGAGTTACAAAAGCTGTGTGTTTACGTTTGATGAAATACAAAGAGACGAGAATTAAGACCCCGGGCAACACTAACTGTACGAGGTCAAAACTCGATTCAAGGATTATTAGTTTCGTGTAAAATCGTCTCGAGTATGAGAACCGAGAAAACAAAGTTAAACTTTTGTCACTCTCGACTTATCAATAATATATTAAATATCGATTTAAATGTTAAACAAAAAAATCATAATAACGGGCATCACAATTTCAAATCCGACGAGTAATAATAGATAGAATAAAAAGTAAAAATTCTAAGAACGAACAAGCGTCGAGACTTTTTTTTTCTTTTCCCTTGATCAACCCACTAGATCGAGCTTCTTCTTTTGAATTAATATATTTTTTACACGAAATATTTTTTTTTCTTTCGTTGAGGGGAATTGAAAACTATTTTGCAAGGTCACCGATTTAACGACGTTTCTCGGTAATGAAAGAGAATTGTAGTGAACGATGTGATGGGCAAGCCAACTACAAAACAACTGAAAGACTCGACACGATTCTCACTGACTTAATGTTCATAAGTCTCTGAATATGTGTATAAATATATGTCTATATATACACATATAAAAATTTTTTCTACAAATTTTGACACGATACACGAGAAAGAGTCGTATAAGGTCCGCGATTGGCTCGTTATTTCGTTAGCCCTTCGAAGCTTTCAAAAATTGTCACTCAATCGAGAATTCTGAGAAACGCAAACTTTAATATTTTTGAATTTAACTTTGAATATTCAATCATCGTATAGAACTAATAATAAACATAATATACGAAAATTCAATAATAATAATGAAAATATCAAGACACTTCATCTGTGTTAAAAGGATTCTAATGCAAGGATTTATCATGCAACAATTGATCCATTTTGTTGATACACTTTATTGAAAAAACTACTGGTGATTCAGGCTTGAAACTGAACATAGTAATAAATGCCTTTTACATGAATTAACAATCAATCAATATTTGTGGCAAAATTTCGGTTATTAAAAAACTGCAGTTTTTTTTTTTTTTTTTTTTTTTTTTTTTTCCATAAAAAATATTCATGTTTAATGTTGCCCTTTTAAGAAATTTGAAATACCCAAACAGAGCTATTAACTCTAGAAATTTCTATTTATTTGTTGTATGTTCCGGGTGTTCAATTGTATGTAGTTTATGTGATGATAAAACTCGATTGATTAGTTGTTGTATAGCAGTGAATTTTTTTTTATGTTGTGCATATAATTCTTCATGTATTCAATTATTATATTGACCCTTGTTTTTGGTTCTTGAGATTCAATATTCGATCTGAAACTGTAATCATATGTGATAAAAAAATAATAATAATAATAACTTTCCTTGCATTGTTGTTGTGAAACTTGTATTGAAGAATCAAAATTAAAAAAAAAAAAAAAAAAAAAAAATTACTCAATACTTAACACCGCAAATTGTTGGTGATTTAATTCGAACCATGCTCAATTGTTGTAATTAGAATCTGGGAATAATACAATTACAATCTTTCATTCGCCACATGATAAGCTTAATGCTTTCATCATTTTTAACGATAAACCACAATATAACGTTCCCTCTTCAACGATAATCGATTTTTTGACTACATTTTGAAGTTTAGAAAACAACCGCTATGAATGAAAATTCAATGATTCAAACCAGAGAAACAAAAGTCTAAAAAATTGTACGGAAAATGAGTGTGCAGCCAAAAATCATGAATCCTCATATTCCTTATCAATAATTTTTGTCATTATGTCAACTAAATAAATTTCCTGTGAATATGCTTTCATATTTTGACAATAACCAGGAATTTAAAAATGGTCTTTAGTCAGATACTTTAGAATTACTAACGCTTCGTCGTGTTTATGAATTGATACTTTTGTCAGTCAATAGAAATGACTAAAACTCTGTGTTTATCATTTGAATCGGGCGAGGTATTAAATAATGAATCTTAACACAAGTAATAGTTCATTACACTCAGTGTAGGATGTACGTTGATGTAAGTATATTGACATTTCAAAAAACAAAAAGCTGAGAGAATGTGTAACATGACATAATTAGAATTAAACGGATGGGTAAAAAGTTAGGCTTGCTTTGTATTTATACCCTTTTAATAATATCAATTGCATGAGCTTGAATCCTCCAGATAGTTTTGATATTGATTATTTAACAAGAATAGATTAGATGGAAATCGTATTAAAGTTTGCATTTTTGGAAGGCACTAAAAAAAATTCATTTTCATTATTGTTTTTTTTTTATTATCCCAGCTTTTTTAGTTGATTTAATTTTTGTGTTGCAATAAACAATAATATCTTTGCATTTCAAAAATTGAAAGTCTAAGAACATAGATAAAAAATTATTTGTTACAATTAATGGAAAAAACTGGCAATCCATGTTGTTGAACGCAAGAAAATTATAGATCAATGCTTGCTGATGACTGTGGCGAAGCCACACATTGACACCAACTTCACAAAGGTTGTAACATGATTATTCCAAATTTCAATTTCATGTGCGCAGAATTTATTAAATAAATTACGTTACAGGTTGTAAAGATTGAAAGCGAGATGAACACAAAAGTACACAAAATCATAAGATAACGAAAGAATGGAAATAACAGCGAGCTCGTTTGTCGGTACAACCTAACCCTCAAAAAATTGAAAGATCGTACATCGTTCGATCAACGAGCTCAGCAGTGAAAAATGATTATTTTACAGTGAGCTTGTAGTTTTGGAAAAGTTCGAACTTCGTTTAAGTTGATTATAGGCATTTCCATAATTTCCGAAATCCCAAAATGTCCTGGAGATTTCATTTTCATTTTCTAACTCTGCGATTTTGACGCCGTCTAACAAGATCATGAGACAGTCTAAACTCATCATTTTGTGCAACATCCATGCGTGTATCATAGAAGGTAAATAGTAAATACTGATGCATTTCCCCAATCAATGTTAAGTACTCGTTGTTCCGAAGGATTTTCAAATTCGGTAAATATCGTTGTGGAAACAGCCATTTTAGGTGACGAGTTTCGAAAAACGACATTCGAACCTTGAAAATCCCGTGTAACCAACGAGACCGTGACTTTCCCGTCAATCGTAAACGACAACATCGTATATGCTCACGTTGCAAAATAAATAATGTCGATCTCAAGTCACAGCTGTGTTGTTTTCCGCAACGAAGCGGCAAAAAAGTAAGGAGTGAAGGAAAAAAAATGATAAAAAAAGAAAAACGTGTGACACGTACCTTCCTCTTTAGGATCCGGCTGCGGCCTGTCACTCGACACAGATTCCGAAGACATCCTTCTCCGGAAAAGAAGTTGGAATTCTAGCGAGGATGAAGATTAGCTGGTCGAAAATCGCTTGATCTAATGTTTATTGTATTCGCTTTCTTTAGACGATTCACTTGTTTAATTAGCGATAAAACTTTTCGAGTATAACGCCGAAGATATATATATTTTTTTAATGCAAATACTGTGTCTCGTAGGCCACTATCGTGCGCACATTTACGTTTACTTGAGTCCTTATCTTTAGGGAGTTTTAACACCTAGCTATATACCTTATTACCGTTTAGTATCACAGACTTTTATATATACACATGTATATATATATATATATGGTTTTTCTCTTTTCTTTTATCCCTTCGAATTAGATCTTCATATATGCTATAACGCACTCTTTTTTTTTTTCGTTTCGTTAGTCTCTCACTGGCGTTCCCGAAATTGGGGCGGAACTCGCGGAAGGCAACGAAAATTCGACACGAACTTTATATATACGAAAAATTTCGGAAAGTTCTTCCAGGTCAAACAAATCCTTTCCCCCCTCTTTCTATCTTTCCATACCTCTTTCTCCTCAACGTTACAAAACAATGATTTTTTTTCTTCTTCGATCAAGGCAAATCCTCTTCTATCGACGTCGTGCGAAAAACGCGCGCGCGTTTTACTATGGAAACACACAGATCGAAATTTTGACCGTCAACGCACGCCACTAATCACACCACTTGATAAAAATTTTGCGATGGGAATAACAAAAAAGACGATGTTTATGTGCGAACCCGCAGGTGTACATGCATGTTCGTCACGTATGTGTATGTATTTAAGCACGAGAGAGGGAGTAAGAGAGAACGAAGAGAAAAGAAAAAACGGTGTTTTCACGCGCGGCAACGCGGACTGTTGTAGACGGGTCCGTGCGTTTCGGCGCTAAATCACTATGTTACGCGTTGCCGATTATCATTTCTCATTGACGACTCTCAGCGACTTTGTATTAACACTAATCGTTTTATTTTATCACATAAAATGTACATATACAACGCTAGTTTAACGCTACGCAAAAATAGAAAATGGCGCACGCTTTCCCCACTTCCGCCGCTTGTTTCGTCACTGCCATCTCGATCGTGAATTTTCCTTGCTCAAATCTCTCTCCTTCCACTAGTCACCAGCTTGTAGTGCTTGGCTTGTACCTTTTTTTTGTAAACGTCCGCCATTGTCGGAATAGGCGATTGGCACGCCATCTCGACGTCGGCCGGCGTTACGAAAATAGACGAATTTTCACGATAAAGCACGAATAATTTGGCGGATAATTCAAAGATTTGCAAAAACTTTACGTGGATTCTTTAAACGTATAATTCATTTTTTTTTCTCAATCACATTTCCCGAGAGTTCGCAATTGCATGAAAATGTGAAAAAATTTAGCCATCTGTGAAATTTTACAACCACTTAATTAGTTAACTAGTTAAGTTAGCATCAATAATTCCAAAAGTTTGCTGATATATTATCGTTTAAACAAAATATTCTTTGACAAATGATCAGAATTTTTTCATGTCGTAAAACGAGTTTGGTGACTTTTGTGAATGCATTTGAATTTCTATTCAGAATATTTCTTTTGAGATTAAAAAAAAAAACCCCCGAAGAAAAACGTAAATTAACTTGCTCAAATCCACGAAATTCGTGAGTTTTTGTAGAAATATTCATAATGCGAAATTTGAGAAACTTTCTATCCAATGCTTATTGAATATGAAGCTTTTCAAATATCGCCTTGAGAAAATGTCGAAAAAGTCAAAGGTATTTTAGAAATTCAACCAATTCATTTCAAACGACGAAAAAAAAATCTCGTTATTTGTTAAACATTTCTCTTGACAATTTTTAGGTTGATATTTCAATGACGACCAAATTTTTTCAATTTTTTGCGAACTAATGGTTAAGGAAATTCATGTGGAATTGGTAAGAATGTTAGTCACTCTGGGCAACAGAGAGGATTAAAGGAAGCTTTTTTAGCAACGGTAATTCCAGAATATTTTCAACGATAAGATAATGTATTATAATAAATATCAAGATTAATTTTTATGAGAAACCAATGCTAGCGCGAAATTGGGTGCACAAAAAAAAACCACAAATCAATAAATATTGAAATTTTAAATCAAGATCTCCGTGGTTTTCATATTGGTTGAAATAATCATAAACCACAGTTCAAAAAAACATCAACAATTTATTTGGAAAAATAAATATCGCAAATTACCGTATGGATTAAAGCATGTTTTTTTCAGGTGGTATTAACAGTAGAGTGTGATAAAAAAAGTAAATCAAATCGTATTTAGAGCTTCTGAGTACGGATAACAATTTTTCATATTTCTTTTTTGGTTTTATTCTATTGTTTTTTGTTTTTCAAATTGATGGCTTGTTCCAAAAAATCGCAGCCGTTCTTAACACGTGGTCGACGTTATTCGAATTTCAAATTCTGTAATTCTATAATCCCACTTGCTCCTCATTCTCATTTTTTTTTTATATTAAAGATTCTATGTAACTAATACGGCTAATAATGATCACGGTAAAAAAGAAAATACGAGATGATCATAGCCACTCGGTTGCCCCTCTTTTTCTGTGGTCCACGTCATGGAGAATCCGGTTCTCCGTTTTCCGAGGATTTCGCATTTTCCTCAGGCTCTGTTTGTGGTTCTTGAGGAACGTCGACGGCTTCCTGATCGTCACCCATTACCACGACTTCATCGTTCTCTTCTTTGTCTTCAAGATTATCATCTTTTGGCGAAAGTGGTGCTTTTTTAGCACCTTTTTTAGCGGCCGGGGCTTTTCCCTTTTTGCCACCTTTAGTTGGTTTAGGTTCTGCTGCTTCACCGACTATGGCTTCAACGGGAGCTTCCTCCTGCGAAATGATATCTTTCTCAATTGGTTCAGCAGCTGTTTTTTTACTATTACGAGGCTTCTTCGTTACTGGTGCTGCTGCTGCTTTTTTTCCTCCTCTTTTGGTTTTCGCAACTTCCTCCACGTTCCCCGTCACTTCTTCGACTACAGCAGCATCTTCTTCGTCAACTTCCTTTTCTTTTTCCTCAGCTGGAACTGCAGCAGCTTTCTTACCATTAGCTTTGCCTTTTTTTCCCTTCACAGGTTTAGCTTCTTCCACATCAGAGTCCTCTTCTTCCACGTCAGCTTCCTTTTCTTCATCCTCAGCTGAAACTGCATCTGCTTTCTTACTATTAGCTCTGCCTTTTCTTCCCTTGACAGGTTTAGCTTCTTCCACATCAGAGTCCTCTTCTTCCACGTCAGCTTCCTTTTCTTCATCCTCAGCTGAAACTGCATCTGCTTTCTTACCATTAGCTCTGCCTTTTCTTCCCTTGACAGGTTTAGCTTCTTCCACATCAGAGCCCTCTTCTACCTCATCAGCAGCAGCAGGTTTAGCTCGTCCTCGAGTAGGTTTTACGGTGGCTGCACTTTCCTTAGCTCCACCATGTTTCTTTGATTTGTCTTCTTTGGTCTTAACGGGTGCTGCTTTTTTGGTCGCTTTATTGTAAGCCTTCTTTACTATCACCGAAGGCTGCTCTCCTTCGGACTCTTCTGCTAAATCGTCCGATGGAACTTCTTTCGTTGCTTTTTTCACAGCCTTTGGTTTGGCTTTTTAAAAACGGAAAAATGTTGTTAAAAAGATATTACTACCATTACAGCTCAGGGAGAGAATTTAATTTGTATATATTTTTATAATATATATAATATATGAATATTGTAAAATATGAAAAACATCTGCTTTATCCACCTTGTGAAATATTGCTATTGAAAAAGTGCCAATGATAATTTTATTGTATTTTCATGGACATTTCGATTGAGTGTTTTGGAAATTTCTATTTTGTAGAAAGCTGTTTAAATGTAAAATTCTTTAAAAATATATATTGTATACCATCATTCATATTATTTTTCTTAAGATTTTTTTGATTTTTCATAAATCATGTAAGTGTTTAATAAGACAATAAGGAAATGAGTAAACATTGTAATAACATTTCTTCTAGTCTTGAATTGCTCTACAAATTTGCCCTCCCTGCCAAAGCTTGTATAATCTAGTTAACGAATTAATATATATGCGTCAAAGATAGGTAAGCAAATTGTTTTTGTGATGAATTTGCATTTAAATTCAGAAATATTTATTCATAATCCAGCATATCATTATTTTGTCAGCTTAGAACTGACTATTGTTTTTCACATTGAGAATAACATTTTTTTTCCAATATTAGGACCGATACAAATCAAATAGAAAAAATTTAGAGGACAAATTCCACATCTGGCCACTCTCTTAAATGTTTTTTTATATGAGAATTAACATGAAAAAAAATCACAGATATCCATTTTACTTTCAATATTGTATTGGTTGAATGAAATTTTTGACCCGTAAATTTCGTAACATTTTTTAACCCATCAGGACATTGAAAAAAAAAATTGTGCAATGATTTTTCATGAAAATTTTTGCGAGAATAAATAATTAGACGTTTTAATGAAATACAAATTACGAATAAATCAACAATAAATTCTGTAGTTACCTTCGATTAACGGCTTCTTAGCGACGGCTTTCTTGGCCGTTTTGACCGGAGGATTCTTGACCTTCTTCGGAGGTGGGCCGTCCTCCGCCTGATCGAGATGTTCGGCGCTCTTGCTTTGTGATTTTTCCAAATTACTGGTAATGCTTGGAGCTATGTTTTCGCTGCTTCTAGATCTTCGAATACGTTGTCTTGTTCGTCTAAGTGGTTTAATCGACGGTTCAAGACTATTCACGACATCGTTTGCTTCGGCAGCGGTGCGATTTTTCGCAGCTCTGGGTAGTCTTTTCGGTACAGCGGCTGGAACTGCTTCTTTTTCTTTTAATTTGGTTTTTTTTGATGGAGATGCGTCTAGATTTTCGACCGCTGCTTCCTCTCCTCTTTTCGTTGTTTTACGCATTTCGTCGCACTGTTTTTTATACGTGACTAGCTTTTGTTACTTCCCCGAGCCTTGGTTTAAAAGATACGTATACTGATTCGTATGCGTATATACGTGTGTAAAATATATATAGAGTGCGCGCGGGTAGTGGCGGGTAGTCTGTAGAAACACGTTGCTACAGCAAGTGGTCTCACGAGATTTTTGGCGGGATCATTAATACCGTTGCTCGAGCGCGTGGTTACCGGTGTTGGAGCTCAAGCTGGTAAACACTTCCCTCCCTCGTTATCACAGGCGGCAAAAGGGGAGGGGCGTAGAGAAGAGAAATGAGTCCGTTGAAAAATTGGAATAACAAGCCAAGTTTTGATCGCGTTCAAAATTATGCAAAATTTCTTGATTGTCTCATTTCTATGGAAAGTTCAATTTAAAAAATACATTTGAAACATTTAAAAAATAAATGGACCCGAAAATTTCACTCGCGCGATGATCACGGTGTGTTTTGTAATCAACCACGCTTGCGCCTCGTGTTTTATTTAACGCCGCTTTCCACTAGTGTCCCCGCTTCCTGTTTACTTTTTTCAAAATGCGTCACAAACACTTTTATGATCGAGGTTATTAGTTTCGTATTTTACTACAAATGAGTCAAAGTTTCTTACGTTTGTAAAAAAAAGAATAGTCACGATGTATTTTATGTACGAATTAAGTAACGGCTAACAGGAACGAACGTTCTTTGACCCCCTGCATGGACGCAAGCACTACGTCGAAGTCATTTCACCAACTTCCGCTAGTTTTTTTTTGTACTACTTCTTCAATATATTAATTATAGGTATGTAATTTGACCGGAAGTTTGAGAACTTTTGACGTATAGAATTCTTATAAAATCATTTTAGCGGTACTCTAATCGATCATTTCGAATAATGATAATGACAAGGATTTATCTTCTACAACAAAATAAGAAGTGGGACATGTTTTGGATAAATGTAACAAAAAAAGCACAATAAATGTAGCACGACATAAATACAGGTACAATATCAATCTTTTTGTTTTGTTAATTTCTTTTCTATCGGATATCACAAAAATTATTTTCACAAAATAAATTTTACTTATTAGTACTAATTACGTAGCCGACCCCGTAATTTATAATAGGTCAAAAAAGTGATAAAAAAAATCATTTTTATATATTTTTCACGCATAAAATCGCCTCGAACGTTCAAACGTATGCTTCTGCAGCGCTGTATCGCAGTATCTGGTCGATTATCGTTTTTTACCATTCGAGAGTACCCGGCAGATATTTTTCGATGAGTTTCTCGTAATATGGCCACAATTGATCAATTTGGGGAACTTCGCTGCTTTTCGTGTAAAGGTCGTATTTGCTGTAAAATAAAACAGACAAAAATCATCAAGTCATTTGCGAAATTAAGATCTACATAGATTTTTATTTTTCATTGCAATATAAAAATCCACATTAAAAAAAAAATATTCAATTACTTGGTGGTTTCTGTTTTTTATTTACTCCGGGAGGTAAGGGCTCGATTTTCGAATAAACCCAGATGATTTTTAAAATTTTAATCTTCATGTGTTACAACTGTAATTCCAAAGTTTTGTTCTAAAGATAAATTGAATCGATAATTGGATAATTTATTTATTTCATTACATTGAATCAAATTAATTATTTACGATTATAAATAAATATTCATGTATTGGCATCAAATAATTTTTACTATTAAACTAACTATTCAATATTTTTACTATTTAACTATTTTTTAGTGATGAAGAATGATAGAAAAAAGTTTGGAGCTGTTTTGAGGTGGAGCCGTCTTATTGTATTTTGTTTTTTAATGTGTAAGAACAATTCACGTTTGTTGTTAGAGTCTAATCGAAAAAATTGCAAAACTTACTTAAATTCCCGAACCCATTGAAGCATGTCGCGATCTTTTTTGGTGGTGAAATATTGGTAATCACCACCCGCGTGCCAGGGATAAAACGAATGATATTTTATCATGGCGAGGCCTTGTTCTGGTATTTTCGTGTTGTTGTGTTTGAGAACTTGATAGAGATATTCGTCATGTCCCCAAGACATCATTAGATTGTCCAGACCACATGAAGGTTTATAGATTCCATATTTAGTGCTAAATTGCGATAAATATTATTATTAAAAATGTTGAATTGCTGCAAAATAATTCTATTTTTTATTTAATATTTAGAAATTTGTTGTGTATGTTGAATTTTACTTGTAACGTGAGTCTTTGCCATCAGGATTATTGTCAAAGCTATTGCTTCTGTAGACAATTGAATCTGCCCAGGCACAACCTACTGGGAAAGTATCACCGACTACTGCCCATTGGGGTTCTTCATAAAATGCCATTACCTGTATAACAAAAATGACATATAAAGTTTCACGATTGTCGATCATAGTTACATCATTTGTAAGAGGAGGAAACATTCGTAAAATTTGTAATAATAATTATTTCGGTTATTTACTATTTTATTCATAAATATTTTGAATGAAAATGCACTTGGGGCAAAAAATTTGTAATGAATCAAGGAAAGTAATAATTTATAATGGGTCTCTATTTTGTAAATATTTAACGCTAGGACCACACAACTTTTTGTTTGCAATAACGCAAACCCCACGCTGAAAATTGTTACCCAAATATTATCTTTAGCATAAAATGTTCCTCATATGGGATAATAACATTTTATTATAAACTGTTATCTTAGTTTTTTGATAACTAAGAGAATTGTTTATGTTAAAATTGCATTTAGGGAACATTTGTTTATGAAAACTTTGAAGAAGAAAAATAGTGATTATGAAAAACGTAAATTGAAGGTAAATTTGCAATTCTTGTGGAAATTACTCTGTAGGGGGTTTCGTTTGGGTTTAATTTAATTGATTCGTATACTTTTTCAAAATCTTAATTAATATCAAGGTTTTTTTTATTCATGAGCAATAATATTGCAATAAATGACAATAATATTGCAAAATTGGTGAATATGAATAATTTTTACTTTGCCAAGATCGTGGATAAGTCCAACCAGATGAAACCAATCCAAATCGGGATGATTTTTTCGTATTGACTCGGCGGTTTGAAAAGCGTGAACGATGTTCGGGAGACTCGTGTCCGGATCGCTCTCGTCGATGAGATCGTTCAGTTTTATAAGAGCATCTTTAACGCTCATCTTGAATTTATTGAATTTCAGCCACTTTGACATTTGAGCTGTAGGAATATATTTTCGAGTTGTCAAAATTTGACGTTCGAGATTCTGCATGCACAACGAAAGAACAAAGAAATAATAATAAGCATGCAAGACGATTTATTCGTTGATGGAGAAAAAAAATTAAATGAAACATTCGATTTGCATAATTGACAATTTTATTTGCACATGCTTTTTTGAAAATATATTTACAAAATTATTCAGATCCAAGCGTTTTCTATTATCGCAGACGTGTGTGTTGTGTATTTATATTATGGTCTATTATAAAATCAGTATATTTTGAATGAGTAATGATTCGTTGAAATCTTGAATTGTGATCTATGATGTGTTCATGCTTTTTTCTCATACTCTTCTTTGATGTATGATTTTGAATTGAGCTTAACTAACATCGCACAAAATCAACCGTTTGATGGGTGTGCATCGCGTGATAAGTTCTTCGTACTCTTTCTTTAATTGGGTCGGTTGGATCTTCGGAGTAATTTCTGAACTGACTCTCCAATTTTCCCGCATAAACGGCCTCCGGTCGAAGCTTCTCTGACGGGTCGAGGATGCTGACGGTCTGGCCATGCTGGGACTGTCAAATAAAGTCAATTAAATTATGCAACAATTGCGTGATTATTAATTGTCTATGAGAGAAAACAACTTTTTTTTTTCATTTTCTATGGAGTTTGCAATGTTTTCTTTTTCCCTCAATTTTACTTCCATTTTATTCCATTCTACAATGCTCCAAGATATAGAAATTATTTGTTGCATTGAAAAAATACGTAAATTTCACGAGTAGTTAAGTCTTCAAGTTTTTTTCTTTCAACAAAGCATCGTTACAAATTGTTTACAAAGTCATTTTATGAGGCAAATTGTTCGATGATTCTTATTGAAAATTGGAACATAATAATATTCAACAATACAATTAACTTCACTAGTTTACATTTTGAAAAATTAAAATAATAATAATTATAACCGAATGGTAAAATATCGTCTTGGTATTTAAAATATTAGACTATTTTCAACTATTTTTATGTTCATACATTCGCAAGTTTTTTTTTTTATTTGAAGCGAGATATCATTGAGAGTGAAAAAAATCATAAAAAGAGGTCAGTGGCAGTCTCTGATATTTGAGTATTTTCATGATTACTGCGAGCAATTTATTATTACGTGCCAGTTTCGAAATTGATACGAATCTTTTTTTTTAAATAGATAATATGGAAATAATAATGCTCACCAGGCTGCTGTGCAGCTCGATAGGTCATGATAGTAAACATGACTGATCAATGTTCTGTTAAAGTCTCTTTTTTAAAAGTATATTCACAGAGTAATGGAGAAACTTTTGTAATTTACTCAAGGAACTTTGAGTTCCAGAGAATATACTTTTTTTGCTTGGCGTAGAATTTTCGAAGCTTTTAGGACAGCCGTTTGTGAAGAGAAAAATACGCGAAGAACTCGGAAGTCTTCGCGTTATTTTAATGATATTTTACGATCTATGAAAATACGGAATAGAGAAGCAAACTTTAGAGACACGATAACCAGAGGAACTTTATCGTTGCACTGAATTCCAAAGCTGTAAGAGCTTCGCTTAAATATCAACTAGTGGCGCCCTCCTCCATCCCGCTTGAAGGTATTTTCCCTACATGTGATAAGAGCACAATACATATATATATATATATATATAAATAAATGTAACGTGTGTAGTACACACGTCGTACGTCACAAAAGCAGACTTGAAAGATATCTCTCTCGATCCAGAAAAACGACTGTAGATCGAGAGTTCGCAAACAGCGAGCGTTTATCTGCTCAACTATCTCGTACGTCAAAACAGACAATAAAGTATTTGCGAGAAATCTCTCGAGTACAAAATCGCCTATGAGCACACAAACACACGCAATATGGCCTCGAGAGTGCTTCAAGAGTGTATGACCGATATGAAAAAAAATACAGATGATTAGATATTATACATACATCAAGAGCACTCTCTGATGTTGAAGATAAATATGAAATTAAGGACAGATCTCGTGTTTATGAAGTTTGCAAGTGAATCTACTTGATTTTTATCGCTGTTTGATTTTCAGGTATTTAAGACCGTCACGTTCCTCCAATAAATTTCATTGGACTTTGGCAATTTAAGATCCATTGCGAACAAAATTTTATTTAATTCTATATTCGACTTTAATTAATACTTCGTTTTCTCAAATATATGGTATCGGTGAATTTAATCTATTTACGACTTACAGTTCATCTATGTATAATTTACAATATTAACTAATAGGTATTCCCAATTCAGCATCAATTTTTTTTTCCTAATTCGCATATCTTTTGTTATGTTCCATATTTTTTTCAAAATGATATTTCACTAATTTCGTTCGATATTTATCTCTGGTACGATCCATCTTTATTTACCTTCTAATCGAAGGTCAAATTTCATAGAGCTTTCATTCAAAACAAATTTCAATCGATTTAGTTCGGTTGTGAATATAAATTTCTTTACTCGTACGGACGCATATCGAACAAGCGAAAATTCGTTCCGATGCGATGATTCTTTGGATGTTTCCGTAGAATTCAAAACTGCGAATTTGTTACGTACTTAATTGAATTGTTCAAAAATTCCGAGGTTAGAGATTACACAAAAATTTCAGTAGAATTATAAACGTACGCTTGGTTGATTATAACTTGAACATAGTTTTCGTAACAATTTTTTTTTTAAACTCATCGTAAAATAGTTTTTTTTTTTTTTTAACACACTTTCGATTCAGTTTTAACGAATCTTTGTTGATGTTTCGTGTTCAAGCTAATTCAAACGGTGTAAAATTAATCGAAAAATCCATTGAAAAATGCAACCTTCGCGAAACTGAGAGCCGAAGTTGCGAATCTGAGGAACTCAGATACTTGAAATTTTTGACAATCTGGCACATGTTAAAGAAAAGAAAAGCCAAAACATGACCAGCGTCAATGCTCACATTTTCGTTTCTTCATTTACGTGAGTACAATTGTCTGAAACTTTAAATTCCGTTAATCCAGTGCTGATTAAACTACCCCTGTTTTCATTTAATTCAATGGCATTTCAACTTTGCTGCAATATATTATCAAAAAAATAGAAACCAAAAGTGAATGATATTAGTCAATTGAATGTACAATTTTTCATTGAATTCAATTTTCTAGGACTAATAGATCGGTTTAAAGATAAGCTAGAAATTAAATTAAGGTTCAATAGTCTCTAATTGGTCGTTACGTTTGATCAGGGAAAATTGAGTTTATCAAATTATTTGAATCTACGTATTAATTCTAAATGTGCAATAGAAAGAAAGATTTACGATGCGATACACACGAAGTCCTTAAATTTAGATTAATTAGCAGGAAGCATTAATTACTGTTGTCATTAACATCTCGTTGTACGATTCGTATTAAATTCTCGGTTGCCGAAGTTTGATTCTCTAGCACTTTATAATTCAATATCTATGTGCATGTTATTTATGACGACAGTAGAATATGATAATTCGTCTACTTACGGCTACTTTGGAAGACATGGCTGCATATAAATAAAACTATATGTGACGTTCCCGATCGAGAATAACGAATAAACTGAAACGGTCCTAAGAGCGAGTTGACTTTATAAATCGGAGTCATTTCAACCTTGACCTCAAGTCGATCTTAAAATGTGTATATGAAAATTTATTGTCTCTTATCTCACGCTTATATATCTTACATCGGAGGTTGGGACATCGGAAGAGGAAGAAATTCTAAACTGTCACCGAGCGTAAACCGTTCATCTATAATCGATTATTAACGCCGTCTCTATACCATTTTTTATGTCATTTTATAATGAATCTATGAACAGTAAATTGCGTGACCATTAATTATTGCTATATCGAAGAAACTGAGATAAATCTGAACAAAAAATCAAATTTCTTTCCCACTTCGAAAAATCAAATTTTACATCGTTGGAAATTTTTTTTATTCGAATCATTTGTCCTCTTAATTAATTGAATCGTGGCTTTTGTTTTCTGTATTACCAAATCCTGACTCTTACGATATCCACTTTCAATAATGTGTTAAATTCATTAAACATGGTCGATATTTTGGGTTTAAATCAAATTTATCTTCACGTCATTCTGCGAATATTCTATTTCATGGTCAACCTCAAATCCACGAAAAAATTTACTAGCCCTTCAAGAAATACAAGCTAGCGTTAGAGAAAAAAACGTCCTAGTTATCATATCTTCATAAAACGCAATAGACAAAGTGCGCACGTGTGGTGAATAATCTCATCAATTAATAAATCCACGACTATTTATAGATGTCTGTTGTCTTGCATATCGTAATCGTGATTCACGATCTATCGAGATTCTTGATTCTCGAGATGCGCGACACCAAGTCTGCGTAATACGATTTAAATATATATGTGATAACGATACGAGACAAAAAAATTACGAAGAAACGATAATTTCACTAATTCATACGCTATGACGATATTTCGCCACGATAATATCTGCATAAGGGAACCTTTTGTTCAGTTACTTCTCATCGAAATTTTTTCAATAGATATAATACATATAAACAATCCAATTAGGTATGAAAGCATTAAAACTTTCAAGATCGAGCAAGCAATTTAGAATCGTCGCTTTGATTAAAATTATCATAACTGTTCGGAGACTCAACGTTGAATGCATCAGTGTTTCATAACGCGATGATAAAAGAAAAAAAAATGTATGCCCTACTTGTTTGCTTTTTGCTGATATAAATATCAAAATTGTATGCATGAGGAAAAAAAGCGAAACTTCTCAACAGCTTATTCTTCTGCAATTGAATTCAATTGACTTTACTACCGCGGTCACCTTTGAGTTTGTCTAAACGATTGTACGAGCGCCGTGTAATTTTGCCAATAAAAGGTAACAACTCTCTTCCGACCTCTTGTTTCGACGTGGAATTCGAATAACAACGAAAGTTCAATCTCGTGTTACTATTTAATTTTGCCTATTGCGATCTTTCTGTTATTGCAAAAAATACTTTTACGATTATAAAAAGTTTCGCACATACGGAACATTGATAAGCGATATGTTGCATGACTCGTACGTAAACATATTGGGTTACGAAAAATACTATATGTGTCAATATAATCACAATAATAATGATCATTTATTTTTACTCGCAATGTTTGGAAAAAAAGTCCACTTTTTTCTACGCTGACGATTGTCTCAAGCGCAATATTTCTTAGAATATATAAAAAGGGCTGTCGTTGATCGTTTCAGTCAAAAAGTTCATTCGATTAGAATTTTTTAATTTTCAGTTTAAACGAAAATCAGAAAACATTTAAGCCCACAGTTCACTTTTTCAAACAAAATATTTTCCGAAAAAGAATTGCCGATTCATTTTTTCGTAAGGCGGAGCGAGATGAGTGATTTTTCTAAATGCATTTAAGCTTCTTTTGTAATTTTTCTATAAAATTTGGAAAAATTCATTAAGAAAATCACGTTTTTTTAAAGATGGCAGTATTTTTTGAAATTTCTACTGAATCCCTGAGTACTAAAATTTGTGTGACAGACAATATTCGTGAGAAATCGTAAAAATACTCAGGGGATATCGAGAAAATTTATACGCGTCGTTGCTTCGAAACGACGATATGCAATTCAGTAGGGATTCAATTTTTTTGTGGCACATATTCTTGATTTTTAATGGAACGATTTTCCATACACAAAAAAAAAATAGATAACGAACATTCTTCTTTGCTGTAATATATGTGGAATGTTTTTCATTGGAAATGGGAAATTCTACATCATGAGAGGAAAGTTCGCGTAAGTTCGTAGCGCTCTAGGTTTGCGTAATTTTCTTGCACAGATAAGGATGAATAAACACTTGATAAAGGCTCAATGCCCGCATCGACTTTCATGCGAATCTTCGATCTTATGTTCACTTTTTTCAAACGAACAAGAAAACATTGTATTAACATCTATTGAATTTTCAGAAACGTGTATTTGAACAAATTTCAATGACGAATTAAAACGCATTTTCTGAATCGAAGTCATTGTTTCTATTTTATTTAAATCATCGGTTGCTAATATGGCGAAAGCGTATAGTAATGTTTCTCTACTAAATTTATATTTTTCTGTCAATGAAATAAAAACTTTAGAAAAAAATGTAAAGAACAAGAAAAATAACAATAATGCCGGACATTTTTGACAGTGGCTAGCCAATCAATATTTCAAAGAATGCTGAGAATTTGACTTAGTTGATGAATAACTTTATGCATAGATATAACAAAATGAGTTTTCATTTGTCAGTGTTTTTACTATGACGATGATTAACGGCAGAAAAAAAAACGGAGCGCGTATCTATTGAAAATTATTTAATGTATTGGAGTTTTGTTTTCGCAGCCACACGAAAGAAATTAAATCAAATTTACGTAACTAATAAGTGAATAATTCAAAAAGACTAGTCCAACGATAACCAAATAATCCTGTTTTCTCAATCTAAAAGCAAAATATTTGAAGTGAACAAATAAAACTGTAAGAATTCTTCTTCGAATGACAGAATGTTACTGGAATGTCAAAACAGGAAAAAAAATTGAGCTCGTATACGACGTACGTGTGAACCTGTAGAAAACAAGCTGTCTGAGCGCTTTTGAGTAAATAATCATTTGTTTGCGCCTCACAACTCATCTGATAATCACGAACTTGACTTTTTACCAGTACCAAGGTAAAAAGTCGAGATGTGCGATGCGAGAGATTAATTTGTCTGTACGGAGAATAAAATGAAAGATGGGGAAGCAAATTTAAAAATAGGGCCATCAACTGCAATCTTCAAACAAACAAGATAATCCTCCTTTGATTTTTTTGATTTCTCCTTCTTTCCTCTCATTATTTATTGAATATTACTTCTTTTGTTGCTCGAGAACGAGTCTTCGTATTAAATCTATCGGTGATTTTACAGGTCGTAAAATTATATGTATATATGTACAATTTTGCATTTATCATAACGCATTCAATAATTGTTTTAATTTCTTTGTTCAATTCTCACTGGAATCCGAGCTGCTTGTGTCGCTTCCGGCTCGCGAACGTTTCGCTTCGGACTGATGTCTTCTTCCTGGTGACCGCGAACGCGTTCGATGTCTCGATAACGACTTTTTACTTTTTTTCGATTTGTGGGAACGCGAACCGCTCGGACTGTCGTGACTGCTGTAAAATCACCAACAACAATTTGATAATTATTTTTTTTTCTTCTATGTCAATTGAATAAGAAATCATGAATGTCGGGGCCATTTTGTAATTTTTGACAAACTCGTTCACTTTGTTTTCTATCAGCGAATGACTAGTCAGAAAAGTTTCTATACTATTTCATTGGGAATCGTGAATAAAATTATTTTGATTCCAAGTCTTTGAGAGCCTTTGAGCCTCAAAATCGCGATTAATTAATCTTCCGGCAGCACATTAATTTTTTTATTGCGGTATTTTGAATGCTTATTTCTCCTACTTCAATCATTCATTTTTAATTCTTCCAATGGATTGTTGATTACTAGTAACAAAATCTATACGTGTTTTTGTTGAAACAAAGTCCTGAAAAATATGAAATTGTCGATGCAAATAGGCACTAGCGTACAGCCGAAGGATTAAAATTATTTTCATAATTCGAGGTTAAACTGCTCTTGCAATATGTTCGTCTTAATTAAAGATAAAGATATAATTTTTACCATCGAAAAAAAAAAAAAAAAAATAGAATAAAAGCGATCAATCACCTTCTATGAGAAGTCTTTTTCTTCTTATGCTTTTTGTGAATTCTGTGACGATCAGAATGATTATCTCGACTGCCGCTTCGACTTCTTGATCGTGGTCTCGGTCGTTTACTATTAAGATCGGCGCTCTTGAGGCGATTCATGAGAGAAGTAGTGGTGTTCGTCCGGGAATTGGACGTCTGCGTCTCTCCGTGACTAGGTGAAGGTAGAGATCGTATTTCATCCGAATCATCGTCTTCGATTCTTGTCTCAGTGTTTACTATCGGCACGATGGGTGTTTGTTGGACGATCTGACTGAGAAACATGGCAGCTTTTTTCTTTCGCTCCAATTGCAATTGTCGCTCGCGTGACGTTCCAACAGTATTTGATCTCGTTCCTGACGCAGTTTTTTCCCTGATGCGATATTCCGATTCTCTATGATGTATTTCTTTCTGACAATCCTCGAATATATCATCCGTGAGATCAACGATTTCTTTCTCCTCGTTCTTCCGAGGTATTTCAACTTTCGTTGGTTCTTTTTCAATTTTAACTACGCGACTATTATCTTCGTTCGTTTCATGCGGTGAACCGGACTTCGACCCATTGTCCCTTTTCTCCTCGTCAATGTCTTCGTCACTCTCCTCCAGCGGTAACGCGCTGCGTTTTTCAATAACCAGTGTGTCACCATCTTTAGGTTTTTTAATTGAAAATGACACCGTCGTTATTTGCTTATTGACACACTCGTCTTTCCCGTCGCTTTTCTTTTTCGCCTGTATCATTTTTACACGCTTTTGTACTTCCTCCATTCTTTGTTGTTTCTTTTGCAATTCCTCTAGTTTTTTCTGCTTTTCCTGTTGAGGTTCTTGCTTTCTCAGTAATTCCTCCTCAGTCAGAACTTTTGGATTAACTGCCCCCTCGTATATAGTTAATTTGTGAGCGTAATAACCATAGTATTGATGAGACAATTCGAGGAAATTGAACCTCGAATCGCCTTTGTTTTTTACTATGGCTTCAAAGTCACGCCCGTTCTTTGCCACATAACTCGCCATTTTGTCGATTATAATCTGTACGTCCGCCGGTGGTACGATGAAGGATGGACGGCTCAGAAGTTTCGGTGGTGTTGGACCGTACGGTACTAACGGTGTTACGTTATCCTTAACCGTCGGATTACCTGGGGATTCTTCCTTTATCGTAGGAACCGTCGTTGTTCCAGGGGGTGGTGATTTTTCTGGACCTCCGGAACCGTATAAAACAGGACCATGGGAGTACTGCTGAGGGGCAGGCGGATAAACAGGCGAGTAAGTCTGGAAGGAAAAAAGCAGGTTCTTTATACATTAATAGTTTTTTTACTTTTTATTAATAGCAGATCAAAAACAAATAACCCACTTAGAGAATGTTCTGTTATTCATGTGTTCGGTTCGTAAGTAATTATATATTTCATTGGAATTAGACTTATTTCGATCAACTGCAGCGGCTTTCTTACGTAAAAATCAACTACTGGTTCACTTGGTTGTTTAGAAAACTAATGAATTAGGTTTTTTTTTATTTTTTATTGTTTATCAAGTTCTTTCGATGTACTTATTGATGTGGTTTGTTTTTTTTTGCTTTACCTGGACGGGCGGATAAGGTGGATAATACATAGTTTGTACAGTTTGAACAGGAACTTCCGGTGGCAGTGGCGGTGGTATACGGAGCGGCGGTGGTTTCCCTGTTATTTTGTTGACCAGCATGGAATAGGCACAATCAGCTGACGGTTTGTACTGTATACTCGGTATACTGGGCGCCTGTTGAACAATCGAAAAGGAAAATTAGTTCCATTGTCGATTCATATCGAGATTTCGTTTTTTTTTTTTCAATGTATATTGTTTTTACTCCATAGGCAATTCTTATTGGGAATTTTTAAGGGGATTATAAAGAACCATGGATGAGAAAAGATAGTAGGGTTGAGAGGAAGAAGGAGAACAACGGCAGATCCAATGCATACCAGAACCAGCCCTGAAAACAGAAATATTTGACGTAATGATTAGCTCCGTAATGTATCCACATGCTTATTTTTTTTCTCGTGTTATTGCTACGCCATTGGCGTATTAAGCTCATGCGACGATTTTCGAGGGTGTGCAGCATTTAACATGCGTTAAGAAAGTTTATTGAAAATGAAAAACGATTTTCACAGTCATATTGAATAAAATAAGTATAGATGAGTAATTCTTCACTCAATTGGAAATAATAAGTTTGAATGCAAAGACGCAGCAAGCCTCCAAAGTCGCTAGGTCATGAGATAATGCCAGCGAAAAATTGCTCTCGGCACTCACCACACGAGAGGCAAATTTTTTCGGGAGCATTGTGCATTTGTCGAGTTCACAGAATGATGAAGGGTGCGTTGGTGTATGTATTTATGAGGTGCTTAATTTGTTTCTAAATAAACAATAAACGGGCTAACTTACCGCTTCGACTTTGGTGAGGGACGAAGCAAGGCTTGGATGAAGATAGGGCTCGTCGTTTTCATCTGATTCTTCTGCAGATTCTATTCGAAAAATCATATCATTATAAAAACTAATATTTTATGAATAATTAAAGAATTATACCTAAAAATTTATCGTCGTGTATTGGAGTCGTAGTCAATATTTTTCTTATTTGTTAAATTTGCTTTGTGATTATGTTTATGTGTACATATTATTTTAAGAATTATGCTTGGCATTTACATACCAGATTCCTCCTTCTCAGGTTGCTTTTCTGGATTGTATTTTCCCGATTTGATAGCATCGAGTACGAGTCTATAATATGGATGAAGCAATCCATCGATCGAGAGAAACGAAAACTGAGGATTATTCGCTTGTTTCGCTTTTATGAGGATTTCCATTTGACCACCCTGACGACTTATGAATAACGCCGTTTTCGTGATAATTGCATTGAGCTTTTGCGTCTCGGGCTGAAAGAAACATTTAATTTCAAATTAATAATCGCTTTTGTTGAAAATATCTGTAAGGGAATTTGTCATTTTTTTTTCAATATTCACCAAAGTCATCTCTTCTGGAATTTCCAACTCTGGTGGAACAACAAATGCTTGATCTTCTTCCTCTTGGGAACCATCGGACGGTTTTGGACTCGAAGTGTCTTCACTCAGAGCCTTTTGACTGTCTTGATCATCATTGTAACTGTAGGAAACTCGAGCGTATGTGTTATCAGAGCCGAGGGCTTGATGCAATCGCTTCATTTCTTCGTCTGCAAAACAAGTTGACAATTCTTTTATATTTTACTGTTAAGTTATATAATAGAGTCATTCTAAAAGTACAGGAAATTTTTTGAGAACATGTGAAATTAATCCAATTCTAGCAGCCCTTGTACAATGGATTTTTATTAAATTATTAAATTTATACAAAGTTTATAATAATCAACCTAGTTGCTCTTATGGAAATCATAAGCAGCTCGTGGAGCACAATGAATGAATTTCTCTTGTAATTTTGCAAATTGGTTTAGCAATTTTTTGCCGATGCTTATCTTCTTTTTCTTTAAAATTTATTAAGCAAGTACTGAACATAGAACTAGTGTTCTCGGACCTGTACGAAACGATTACGAAATGATTCTTTGCAGAAAATACGATGATCTTGAAATTTATTTTTTAATTGCTTTTATTGAACAAACTTATTAAGGCTTGTTTAGGTTTGTTTGAGTGAAAAATTATTGATTATCTAATTTTATTATCGTATGGTGATTTGAATATTTTTCTAACGAACATTTATGAATGCAATATGACAAAATGATCCACTCTCACCATGATAAGATGCCTCTTCGACATCATTGTTGTGCAACGAGTAATATCGTTCGTCGTCACATAGTTGTTCCACTCGAATTTCGTCCTCAGTGAGCATGGTTCTCTGGTCATATCCGCCAGATGGAGGTTCGTGACTTCTAAGATCAGCCAGTGCCCCGCGTCCATCGTATCTATAGACACATAAAATTTGAATTAGTATTCCAGCAGAGGTAAGCGTGCTTCCTCTCTAAGTTTATTCACTGCTCTCACGGGCCATCTGCAAATGAATAGAGAATTAATGAAACAATTCCAACTCTCACGGGTTCCTGCGAAAGATAATTGAATGAAGAAAACAAAAAAAAAAGAAGAATCAAACGGATAATGTTCTTTAGATGCCTCAGAGTCAAAAGGAAGAAGGGAAAGGTCATACAGTGGAACAAATGTCAACAGATAGATATTTAGATTAATTTTTTTTTTTTTAATTGATATCCAAGCATTGCTGCGACCGATAAGATATTTTTTTTTCATTAACTGTTTACACAGGTTTTTGCATGATTTAATTTTCATTAAATTTTTTTGCTTTGTTTTTTTTTTTGACTCTAATACATACCATGCCGCACGATCGTAACAAACAAAAATAGATACGACCGTCGGCTTGCCACTTGTCTCTCTACGCTGTGTCTCACCTTGCTGCTGGGACGCTCGGCGGCAAGCACCACTTCACTCGCAAGCATCTTACTGTGTAGCGCTGTAACGGCGCATACGCCGTCACACCTCGATCGACGAAAACACCTGCAGAAACCTTAAACAGTCTCCAAGAATGCTTATCCGTGCGTTTTATGTTTCTTATTGTTTATTTATTTTTAAATCATCATTCGCACGTTCGATGGAAAAACGATTTTTTTAAATTTGAAATTTCATTTTTTTTCATCTCCCCCAAACGTTGAGATCACACAATTTATTTGTTTTCTCTGTGTGCACAGTGTCTCTTGCTTCACAAAGTTTTTTCATGCCTCTACATGGTTTTCAAACGTAACCGGTGTGCATTACAAGAGACAAATAAATCTTATCGAGAATTATTCCTAAAAGACGATAACTTGTGGTTCATTATTTTATTCGAGTTTGATTTTTTGGTGATTTTTTTTGTTTTGCTAGGTTAGAGAAACGGACCTGTCTATCTTCAATGTGCTATCGCCCATCCAAGGTATCAAATGCTTCCCCTGATCAATCATTTTCGCCTTCTCATCGTCCCGAAATAATTTGCAGCCGTATCCGAACACCAGTAGCTCCTGAGGCTCCTCATCCCCGTTCTTTTTACGAAGAATTCCCGAATCAACGAGCCACCGTTGACCCTTTGAAGCCATTGTTTTTTTCTACTCTTAACTTTTATCCCGCAAGCACCGACGTACTGCCCCGGAAGCCACGGAACAGTGGGCGAACCCGGCGAATAGCGCGCTCGCGTCAATAATTGAAAAAAAACGAAAGGAGTACGAGAGTTGTGATACTTTAACTTGTGACGCGGTGTGAGTTGTGACGCAACTCACGCGACCACGACGGAACAACAAAACGCGCCGTTCGTCTGTTGAAGGTCGCATGGAGTGGACGAACAATGAACTATCGCAGGCTTGAGCTTTGCCGCTTTGCGAAGGTGGCGTTTAAGGATTTCAAAAGTTTCGGTATTTGGTCATACAAACGAAAGGTGCCAGTAGAAGATGTTTCCAATTAATGCTGTACATGCTGTACGATGTACGAAGGGTGAACTTATGATTATTGTTTCGTATATCGCACTTGTATGATTTTTCCAACGGTATTTCAGCCGATAATATATTTACATGAAAACCATACAGAGAAAAGACTACATTTATATTTTTTCTGCATTATTTTTATTTTTACGATCGACTTTCGGCCTGCGGCAGTGCGCTCTTTAATCCTCAATAACAAATCGTATAATAAATATTGTTGCCGAAATAAAGCTTTGATTTGACTAGTGAGTAGCAGTATCGTATCTTCAATTACGAATCTACATTTCCGGGTGCGCGCCCGGAAATGAATGATTTATATTTTTTTGAAAATTATTGTGAAGGATCTTGTGAACAATTGAATGAGATCAATTTTCGAACGAACGACCCGGGACTGCGATGATATTCATCATCGTAGTTACAAATTCTCTTTAAGCCACAAAATGTATTAAAATAAATATAATCATCAACGTAGGGTCTCTGCTACAGGGCCGTAATAAAATGTATAACGGAATCTATGGAATACGACTGCTGCGCGACGCGCTCGTTTCCCAGGCATCCGGGTCGGTAAATTGGCGTCCGCATGCTTTATGACTCTGTAAAAAGATATCGTAGCGTATAAATATACTTTGAGTAATATTATTTCGTAAAAACATATCGCGAGATTGAGCAAAAAAATCGACGAATTTTTGAAATCGAATAAGCGTGGTGACCTTTGTTGTAAATATATTTGATAAAAGTATAGAAAAAAAAACGTGTTCGGCACTCGCACGAGGAGCACGAGTGTACACGCGAGAGTCGCGACGGTTCTCGCTTCAAGCGGCGCATACATAAATACATGCGCACACCACATACACAAAACACAAACACATACAAGATAACGCGACATAACCCGGTTTCTTTTTTCCTCTCTTTACACGCAAAATTTCTGCGGCAATCTCTCCTTCCCCCTCCCACCCTTTTCCCACGAAGTTCCCTGTCTCCTTGTGAGCACGAAACTCGTGGACTTTTTCTCAGCTCATTCGTTTCCCATCCGTGGGTTCCTACGAAAGGATCGAATAGGGTATAGGGCGTCATCGTCAAACGCTGCCAACGATATACGGTGATCGGGTGGTCAGAGTGAATGGTGGTGCGTGCAAAAAGCCTAAAGAAAGTGTTTCGTCGGAAGTGAGAAGTAATCTTGAAGACACGCAAGGAGGAAGAGTCCAAACCATACGTGTATCTATTTCTTATACTCACGCGCTATTTACAGTCATAAATATATACAGACATACGAGAGTTGTGCGCGATATCGGCGTAAACGTGTAAGAAATATGGAACATGCGGGCGGCGACGGTAATAACGATGGGGATGGCGATAGACGAGGTCTTGGACGTGGAAAAGGACGCGAAGGTTGGTCGCCTTTGCAGCAGCATCCTCAGGAACCGCTCAGGCGACCGCATCAACCAAACAATGCTAATCAAACGCCAGGTAAGAAACATCGTTTGACGTTTTTTTTCACCCATTCCGCCATTCAAAATTGTAACAATATGGCAAACGTTATATTTTCATTCAACTTTAATAGATTATTCACACGAACGCTCCACGCTCTATTCATAGTTTTATTCTATATCCATGCATCAATGAATGTGTCATGTGTGTCTCTGCCTGCATACGAATACTCATTGTTACATACATGTATATACAAATGTGTATGTATCTACATTAGAGTGCCCAGGTCTCCAAGTTACTGCAGTAAACATCCAATGAGCACATTTTTTTCAAGCGCATTAACCTCTAAACATTTTGCTGTTGTCACATTTTGTTCCAAATATTTGTAAATTTCATTTCAGCCCCTTGTTGTCTGAACAAATGAATAAAAAAAAGTTACCTATTTTCGCTGATGAATCTAAAGTAATAGGCGATATGATAAAAGGTTTTATTTTGTTCCAGTCTTATTTCAAATTTAGTCATCTCTACCAGGGATTTTTTAATCCCTGATTTAATTTTTTAGTTTTACCAGGGATTTGATTAATTCAATACTGCTAGTTTTGGATGATTATATTTTTCACTGTCATAAATTGCCCATAGTTTTACCGTGTATTCATGTTTTTGATTGTTGAAAAAGTTCCTCACCAAATTGGAGTTCAATGAGTTGAGAAAAAGAATTTTTCTTGTGTTGCAACAATTCAAACGTCTATACGTTGAATGCACAGAATGTTTGATATCTCATGAATGATATTTGTAGGAAATTTATAAAGGCAAGACATTCTTCACAGTTTTTATCTTGATTACATTCGCTATTACCTCATATTCTTACAAGCGCAGCTCACAAAACTAAAGTAACAGAATGAATAGATCGTTTATAAATTTTTGCAATTTTGTTGTATTTTCACCCAGGGAACTTGATGAGAAGGTTTTTTCTGTTGTGTGTCAGATTTTGAGAACAGTTTCATTTTTTCCTTGCAAGGTAATCCCGATGAATGCAGAGAAAAAGGCGAGGCAGGCTTATCCGAAGTA
Source organism: Campoletis raptor (assembly GCA_948107755.1). Lineage (NCBI taxonomy): Eukaryota > Metazoa > Arthropoda > Insecta > Hymenoptera > Ichneumonidae > Campoletis > Campoletis raptor. The sequence goes on from OX403622.1 coordinate 19,643,594, forward strand.
CGGAATTCCAATCTATCTGCATATGCCCCTGTTTTTGTACCCAGGAACCTTGGACCTGGTGGTGGAACGGTATGTACTGAAATGGCTGAAAATTCATTCTGTTAAAAAAGTAACGTTTCCTTAAACCTAGTATGATTAATTTTATTTAATATCTCAACAAATGAAGAAATTTTTATTTTGTATCTCAGAATTTGGCAAGTTACTATCGCTCTGCTCATTATTCGCAGTGTAACCACAGTTGATGCAATGCAAAGAACAAGATACAGAAAAAGTGGAAACTTTGTGAAGTTTTTTATGAATTCATTACTACATTACTCATTAATGGTTTTTTATATTGTCATTCAATTGCCTTTTGTCACTCAATTTCAGCAGGAATTTTGGTACAGACCATCGGCTCAGGATCGGATAGCACTGGCAAGAAATCAACAACCTTGTCCGCCTCAGCAAATGCATCGTCCAATGCAGCAACAGCATCACTATATTTCGCATCATCAGCAACAGCAGCAACAACAGTACGGCTATCAAATGCAACAAATGCAATACCAGGGTCAACAGTATGCTGATCCCGATGCTGGAATCCAAGGATATCTTCCCTATGAAGGGGGTTATAGAAATTACAACAGACCTCAAGCGAACGTAATACACTCATTATTCTTCACATTTTGTCAATTGATAATTTTTCTTACAAATAATCATCATGTTATCAAAGGTTTACTTGATGTTGAAAAAGATTTCGATTAAAACTCAAAGAGATATTTATTTTTCACGTTCTCACAGGCTCGAACAATGTTCAACTAATATCCTCAGCCAAAAAAAGCATACAAATGTTGAGATAAAAAAAAAAAAAAAAAAAAATTGTGAGATTTTGCAAGTGCCGTATCGTTTTCTGCTTATCTGTCGTAACGGTTTTAAATTGTTTCAAGAAAACGAAGAATACACGTTATATGAATGTTGAAGAAAAAAATCTGTAAACATTAAACCTTAATGTAAAGGACAATGTTAATCAATTTATGTTTATGTTTGATAAGGGTTCCGAGCGTTCAGGGGAGAATAATCAAGTAACAACGTTTGCTGGAGTAATGCGACAGTTGGAAAATGCGATGGATACATTGAACAGAAGTCCTGGTCAATTTGATGATCTAGTTGTGCCGCTTGTTTGCAGTATAACTCCTCATTTAAAAAATTCTAGTCATACTCAGGACATCGTTGATGCAATCATCAAACAGGTGAATTTGTTGCTCGCAAATAATATTTCCGTTTTTCCTCTATAAAGAATTTCGCATTTTTCAATTCGTGTTTATCTTCGAATATTATTCTTCACAGTCGATCAGAGAAAGTAATTTCCGATACAGCGGAGCTCGTTTGTGCGCTCATCTTGATGCCGTGGACACTCCTTCCGATGATGGAGTTTCCATCTTTAGGACTGCACTATACACCAGGTAATTCATGACATTTTCTTCATTATGCGCTTCGTATATAAACTGTTCATACTTTAGTTCGATAAAAGAGTAATTTCAAAAGTGATCAGGAGATGTGAAACTAATTTTGAAAAAGCATGCATTGACAATCAAACATCACATATTAGACTTAACCCTGACGGCACCAACATGGTGGATCATTCGTGTCTTTTTATGACCTTTCGTGCGGAGTTTCCTTTTCAATTAAACTTCTTGTACATCGGGTACCGATTAGAGTGGAGTGACAAATTTGACGGGACTTGCAGAAGTTCCAACACGTCTGGACACAAATGAACCACGTTGGTGCTGTAAGGGATGATTGAAAAAAGTAATTTTTCATTGAATTCCATCTTTATCACGTACACAAATGCTCTTTTTATTTGACATCTTTAATATATTTGATACTATAGTTAAGACATGTTTTTAAATTAAATGTTTTATACAAAATAAATTTCAGATGTCGCGAGGATACTGAATCCGAAACGTTACGTTGGCAGGAAGAACAGAACGAAAAAACTTGTCACGGATTGATGCTTTGTCTTGCGGAGCTCGTAGCTCAGATGGATCAGCCCGCAGCTTCTGTACTTGGCAAATTGTTAGTTCAAGTTATTTCGGTTACGCTCAAGAATCCAGGACCGAATTCCGCTAAATTAATCTGTCAATCGCTGAAGGTACGTAATCGTGGTAGTATCAAAGCTCCATAATAACAACAGTGACAATGATAATCTAAATAACAATAATTATATTGAAGTTCTTGAGAACATTGGTTTTTTAAATCACAACACTAAAAAGTGTATGACAAATTCGTCAATAGTTCACTTCTCGTCGAATCGTAAAAAAAAAAAAATAACATATTGTCGCTATTTACGTTGCAGCTGGCGGGTCAATATTTGGAGAGAGACAGCAGTACAAATCGCGAGGAGATTGAGCGAGTCATGCGAGAGTTGACGCAGTTAGTGACCGAGGGACGCGTGGACGTTCATATCGGTCGTATGGTGAATAGCGTTCGTGAATTACGGAGCGGGAATTGGGGACGTGTTGTCTCGCATGGACCGTCAACGGTCGAGCCTAGCACGGCGATTAACGAGCAGCAAATTCCTCAACATCTGTTCAACGAGCCGGTCCTTTATGGTCCCGATGGTACCATCCTTTCTGCCGAGGAAAGCAATTTTTGCCAGAGTCGAGCGACTGCTGATGGGATGGGTGACGACGGTGGCGATGGCGGATGTGATGACATGCGGTACGTTATCACAACTATTCTATCTTGAAAAAGTTAAATGTTCTTTTTTTATCTTTTTATGTTTACTTATAAAAAAATATGTCGGAAAATTCGAACACTTCGGCTCGTTTAGCAGATGCTCGCGTTGTGTGAAATAAACAGAAAAATATGAAAAGCGGATTCTCATTTTTCACACAGTCGCTTGATATTCCTAGAAAAAAAATGTAACATCTTATTTCTTCATGAAAAGAGAACAAAGTTAGGATTTTATTTCTGTTCTCGAGAATTTAATGGCGATTGAGAAAAATGTACACCAAGTATTTTACCGGCTGATCGGTTGATGTATCAGCATCGGTTGTGTACAGTATTGCAGCTCGGATAGCATACTAGATTGACTGTTAAAATCGAGATCCAATGGCACATCGAATCAGGCCATGGATCAATGACTGTGTTTATATTATTGAGAAAATACGTTTCTTTTTTTTTTTGATAAAAAATGTTGAAAACGTGCAAATTTGACTTTCATGTAAACTGAGCTTGGAAAATTATTTTTGAAGTTCCATCGAGAAGGGTCCGTCGTGAAGGCCCGGGCTTAATAGACGCATGGGCTCGTCCTCCCCCCTCCCCTCCCTTTGTTCGAATGAATGTGATTATACGTTTGTATATGAATGTACTATCAATTCTTCTTAAGTAGCTTCCTAATTGCAGTATTGGCCCGTGTAGTTGATTTTTTCTCTAGGTGAAGCTCGTTTTTTTTTTTCATAAGGATTTGAAATCCCTTCCTTCATGAAATGTTTCAAATGAATCAAAGAGATGTTAAAAAGATTAATTTTTTAATGATCGGTTATAGTCTCCCGAAGCATTGACACGACGACATGTTTTATATGTATTTTGAACATTTTAATAATCTCTATTTATCATTTTAGCAAATTCGATGAGGAAGACGAGGATGATGCGATTGCTGCGGCGTACGAGGAATTCCTGAAGCTAACGCCGAACAAAAGTGGCGGTAGCGTGGTCGACAGAGGATAGTCGCTCCCTTTTAGGCACTAATAAATAATAACAATTATACAGTAATCGACAAGTAACTCGAAAAAAAAAGAAAAACGAGAAGAGGTTTTTTTCATTATAAATTTACACTCTCACGAAAGATAGCACCAGAGACGACAAAATTGGCATGTCCAAGCTAGAAAAATTCAAAAGTTTGCAACCAATTTTGTCAGAAATTTAACTGGCAAAAATCGAATCCCCTATGAGTCGTGTATTTAACGACTTGGCATTGCTCTTTTTATTTTTTAATACACCCGTTAATTATGTACAACTATGGAGTTAGAATAAGACGGAATCGAATATGATTTAAAGTTCGTAGTTTATGTACTACACACGAACATGTATATGTATATTATATATGTATATTTAAGAAAAAGGAAACAAAAACCGGATAAACGCAACGGAGTATAAAAATGGGTCACTTAAAGTATCGTCTCGTCCCATTATTCCCGATAGTCGGCAATGTATACGCTCTGAGGGATAACAACAAAAACAAAACAGACATGAAATACTACTATAAATTAAATATTAATTCAATGTACGGAGCAATATGTGTGCTCGCTGTCACTCCATACTCTCATCTAATGCCCATATGCAGCGGCAAGCCGATTGGCATTTCATTTGTATAATTATATGACAGTTATGTATGGTCAAACAATAAACAAAAAAATTATGTTTTTTCGTTAATAGAGGTGAAAAAAAAAAATTGTACTTCGTTATTCTTACTCTGTCATTATGTGTTAACTATCAATCTCAGTTTATGTTCTATCTTTTGTTTCTGGATTGCAAATATTTCTCATTAATACTAAATATAGATTTTATCGAAGAGTGTGGTTTTATTTTAACAATTTTTTCCAAAAAAATCGTTTCATTACAACGGCTCAGTGCACATTGTAGCTCATAATTGTACATTGTTTTCGTCGTTAAGACTCATTTGAGTCTACTGTTGTCACGAGAGTTATTTTCCCACACCGTGCTAAAAAAATCGTGCTGAAGAGTGCGTGGGCGCGATCAGAAAACGCATTAGATCAATCATAATAATGTTATTGAGGGGGCGAGATCACAGACATAATAGTCCTCAATCTGAGTTTTACCACGCGGAACCTTCGACGCCTGAGGTTATTTTTTTTCCTTCATGTATTTGTATTGTACTCAAGACTAGGCGAAATGCAACGATTCGGGCCTTATATGTTTCGATTCCCTAGATATATTGACGTCAAGTGTTGATTCGCAAACCGGAAAAAAAAAGATAATGTTACGATTCACCCACCCGTCATGAGACACAACGGTTTTTTTCATTCCACAAACAGACTGGCGCAAACATTTCTCCGATTTTGGGTCGTATTTATTTCGTATAGGTTTTCGAGATTTATTTCAATGACTCACGCAATAAGAAGACAACTTTGATATATCGGCGTACGTTCTTCTAATATGGTAATTAATTATATTCCATTCTGATCCTATAACCATTTTATCTTTTTTCATACGTTTGTCGTTAACGTCGAAGGATTATTTCAATAAAATTTTATCTGCCGAAAAACACCTGATATTTTCATATTCAATATTGGCACTCTTTTTTCATAACATTTTCGACATATAGCTCGGGTTGAAAAAATTAATATAAAAAAAACACAAGAATGCACAAAATTGTACAAAATGTTTGCGTATAAAAGGGAAAAAAAACTCGACCAAACTCAATTGTAAGACAAATTTTTGTTTGCTTGCGCAAACATTTTGTACACATGAAAAAGAAAAGTCATGAACATTTTTTTTTACGATAAAAAGAAACATACAAATCTGAATCCGAATTCTTTGAAATACGCAACAAAAATGAAGTATTGCAAATACTGGTTTTGAATTTTATCTTTTTTTTTGTTGTTTTCAAGGGTATAAGCTGTTCCAAGAATTTGGCTTTACTAATGAAATTCTTATAATTTAGAAGAATTAAACGAGGCACGAGTGGTATCGAAAAATGAATAAATTTACATATTACAAGGACACATTCATAGGTGATGATGCTGATGAGTTTCGTGCTTGCTGCATCACGAGGTAAAATTTGTGAAAATATTTTGAAGATTTTTCCAAGGTATTTCCACGTGTTACCGTTTAATTGTGAATAAGTATAAATATCCACGAACCATGTAAAAATGAATGATGATGAACATTTGTTGACATTGATTCTTACTCACAATTGTTTTTCAAAAATAATTCTAAGTAAACTTAAATATTGATAGTTATCTTTACTATCAAATGTTTTATGAGTTCGGCGACATCAATTCAATGAGAATGAATGATATAAGAAAACGAAACAAATAATTGTCTTTTTCGAATAATAATAAGAAGAAAAAAAATTATTTCCACTACCACAGTCGAGTCGCCGTTATGAAAAAAAATGAAAAAAAAAACCATTAACTGAAAGTTAATCGTAAAGAATTTGAAAGAAAACAAATCTCGTGTTATGATTATATAAAAAAAGAGCATGGTCGAAACCGGAGAAGGTCAGGGTCGAAAGTTGGTCGATTGGAGGCATCGCCCTACATGGTAATAGACACATGTGCTACAAGTCTCGTTTTGCTTTTTTTTTAGCTCGCTGTAGCAGCTGGATGAAAATCTGTGGAAGGCCATGAAAGAGCAACCAATTAAGGGAGATGCCCACATGAATACAGAAGAACTTCGGAGCCTTCATCAAGTTCGAGATCGTCGAGGTTCCTCATTCTTGGGACAAGGTAGACAAGTCGTGTGTGTTTTGAATGAGGAAAAAGATGACGATCGTATGCCCATACGATACGCGTCCAATGCTTGGAGGTAGAAGAAACACACGTGAGTATGTGGGAGGGCGATTCAGGGACACATATGAAATACGTCACTCTTTCGAACTGGGAAATCCGCACTCTTCGCTCTGCGTTAAAGAAATGTGAGAGAATCAAAGAGAAAAAAAAACATTGATGCTTGGTGGGGTGACATAATTTTTGTATACATACCTTAACGATATATACGTATACGCATTTATACATATAAACTATTTAACGTCCCATTATATTTGTGAATGTTCGCACAAGCTTGCATACAGTCTTCATCTTCGCATTTGAGAGTGCGGATCGTTGGAAGAGTGCTCTCTCGGTGAGACTCGACTCGATATTTATTTAATCATTAATTTTTTCACTCCAATACACTTTTTTAAATACGATTGTTTTTTACACTCGTGTAGAAGATTTTTTCTTTATGTGCAAAACTCTTACCTAGTACATTATTTTAACTTTAATGGTTGAGTTTTTTTTTTAGTTTATGTGAAGAAAAAGTACGAAGAATAAAACGAAAATGAGGGTCCTGCAGAACGTCGTTCTGCTCGTTGCTGCTCTCGCCGGGTCAATGACCCTCACCGATGCTTCGTATTATTCAGGGAGAGTCGTTTCTTCAGGTAAATATTCTTTGGATTGTTGCTATTGTATGTGTGTATTATTAAAGATCAATGAAGCACATTTTCAATTGAATAATATTGTGCGAGAACACAAGTTTTCAAAATAATATTCAAAAACAAACAGCTTCTTATCAACACGCAATGATAATAAGATCAAAAGACTATATTGAAAAATATTAGGATTGTGGGAACTAATTCGCAACACCATGAAATATACAGAAATTGAATATTTTTTTTGACGAGTATTATTTTATTGTGGGCTTCAACTACTCAATTTCTAGCGAGTCCAAAACTTACCGTTAATAAGTGCATTTTTTGTGAGAAAAAAAGACAAATTTCTTTGAAACATTTTACTTCATTCATTTTACTTCATTGCGCGATATAAATATGAAAAATACTGAGTTTTATTGAGCAGGTTGGTACAAAATACGGGGATTAAAAAAAAAAACGTTTTCGAATATTAGACGACTGCTAACAACAATGTCGTAACAATGTTCTGGTGACATATTATGCTTGCTTATTGCAGTTGAATTCTTACCTTATACGTATTGGAGTTAAATTAAAAAAAAATTCCAAAATTAATTTCAAATGGTTTTTTTTCTACAAAAAAATGTTATATTTTTGAACACTTATTTGTGTTTTATTCATGTTGGGCATTTGTATTTAGGCAGAGACTGCACATATAACATAATTAAAAAACTACGAGTATTGTGTGGTTTTTGATTGATTCTGTAAAAGGTGGTTGTGCGAGTTACACGTGCGGTACAAATGCAAAATGTTCGATGAGCGAGGGTCGGCCTGTATGTTCATGTCTCAATCTTCACATGGGAGATCCTTTGGTTTCCTGTCACAGAGTTGAATGTCAAAGTGAGTTATTCTCAAACGTATAATAATAAAATGTACTTTTATATTATGGCAAATGGTTTATGTTTTTTTTTTGTGAATATGATTTGAAATTCGCTGAGATGAAACCAATGAATAATGCATGGAAAATATTTTTGTAGTCGACGAGGATTGTCCATCGACGAGAGTGTGCTCGCCAAGCAACACTTGCGTGGATCCTTGCGTCGGTCTTTGTGGTTCAAACGCAAGATGCGAGGTCAATCATCACATTGCCAACTGCGTATGTCCACCTGGTTATACTGGTGATCCCTTCACCAATTGTCACGTTGCAGATCCTCGTGAGTACAATAAAAATAATATTATTAAATTCTGACAGTTCGTCTATCCTGAAAATGTTGTCTGCAAAAATTATAAGAGAAATGATTAAACACAAAACTATTCGGTTTTCATTCATCGATGAAGCATTTTAAATATTGAGTTTCATTTATTTTTAATGACAAACTTAACAGAACTTTGCATCTTTTATGTACGTGAAAATTAAACATAAAACAATTATTAAAATGTATGCTATATTTTTAATATTGAAATCTTTCCTAACAAACTAATAAAAAGTTATTGAAAAGTAGCCTAAAGGATGACTAATGTCTGGCCAAAAGGAACTTGAAAGTTGACATTTAAATAAAAGTGTTAATCAATGCCTTTCCGATGACATTAGTCATGCTTTGGATAACTCTTTAGAAAATGCTTCTGGGAAACGATGATATTTCTGAATATTTATTACCTTTTGCATACAATTTAAAAAATAATACAAAAATTGATTATTATAATTGTTTCGTGACGTAGAAAATTTATTTGAATTTGTAGAAGCAGCATGTAAACCGAGTCCTTGTGGTGTGAACACAAAATGCGAAGTAATCAACGAGGTGCCTATTTGCACTTGTTTACCCGGATATTTTGGCTCACCACTGTCAGGCTGTCGTCACGAGTGTGAGAGTGATTCCGAGTGTTCGTCTCATCTTTCATGTTCATCGAACTTTAGATGCGAAAGTCCCTGTAACAAGTGCGGAGATGGTGCCAATTGTGACGTTATAAATCATCAGCCAAAATGCACTTGTCCGACCGTAAGGAAACTCTGCTCATACAAATTTCGTTGATCGTGGTCTATCTGTACAAAAAAAAAAAAAAAAACTGGGAATTAAGCTACAGAAGGATTAACAAATAATTAGTTGCAGATACGAATTCAAAATAAGTGATAAATTTATTTCTTACGGAAAAATAATAGAAATTCTGCGTTACAAATAAGTGAAATTTTTTTTATAACCGTAAAATTGAATTAAAAAAAAAATTATATTACAAAATGTTTTCAGAGTTGTAACATTTTTTGCGTTCATAGCTAATATGTCTATTCTTCTTTTTAGAATTGGCTTGGAAACCCCTACACGAGATGTAATCCGGAATGTACGCATCACTCAGAATGCTCAGGCAGCAAACCAGCCTGCCTGTATCAAAAATGTGTAAATCCCTGCGAAGGAGCTTGCGGTATTAATGCGAATTGTGAACTCCGTGGCATAACACCTGTATGCAGCTGCCCAAGAGACATGACTGGAAATCCTTTTGTTAGCTGCCGGCCCTTCGAACCAAGTAAAAAAAAAAAAATTCAACTTGTTATTATATTCGAATAATTTCATTTAATTTGAAGAATTTAGTAAAAATGAATATTGCATTTCGATCATCGAATGTTTATTATTTCGAGGAAAAAGTTATTAGTTTTTTTATAGTGTCACTTGTCTCATGAATATTTATCATAATAATGATTAACACGTCTATATTTATTCTTCCATTCATTAAAACACTTTCTTCATGATACCACTGGTAACTATTATTATTATTATTATTTTTTGCAGTCGATCTCTGCAGACCGAATCCTTGTGGCGAGAACGCGATTTGTACACCAGGACACGACAGTACCGGAAAAGAAAGACCGGTCTGTACTTGTCCAAGTGGTTACATCGGTAACGCCCTGAGCCATTGTAGACGTGGTGAATGTCAAGTTGACAGCGAATGCCCTGATAATCGTGCCTGCATCGATTATTTCTGTCAAAATCCTTGTACTGGCAAAGAATGCGCTACGAGTGCCAAATGTGAGGCTCGTCATCATATTGCGGTGTGCACTTGTCTTGATGGCACGAGAGGCGATGCAATCGTTGGTTGCAACAACATTCAGTCTAGATCTCGTATTTACAAGACGCTCTATCACGGTTAAACAATCCGCTGATTTTTGTGCTGCTCTCATTCATAAGCAGCAGCATTTCTTTCGAAAAATAAAAATTAAACACGAAGAGAAAATTAATAAAGAATTTTTAACATTTTATTCTGCGACGTTTTATTATTTTTAGATTTATAAATCAACAGATTTTCATACCATGACATAAACTTCTGTGGAATAAATAAATATGATTATTAATTCTATTTATATCCTCGTCAATCTCATTTATGTTATTGTTTTGAATATAAAATTTCGTATTGTGTCGACCATAAAGTTGAAATATAAATTTTTTGAATATTTATAAGTGTATGAAAGCTCTTTATATTTAAACTATACGAAAAACAATCAAATTCCGGGATAACATTTCATTAAACCTCAAAGTGAATGGTTTTGAACCTTTTTTTTAACATATTTTAGACTTGGTGCATTTAATTGAATTTCCCGCGCCAATCTGAATTTTCCCTCCGAACAAAATTTCAAAATGGCCGACGTAATTGACGTGAAGCTAGTGTCGCGTTGATATTCTCGATTATTTTTCGCGTTATGCGTTCCAAGTCATAAACGATCGTACTTCAAGGCGATCAAGCAAGCTAAAACGTCCTTTCGCATTTTTGGTTAGAAATACCTGTGCGGTACGCGATCGAACGCGAGCGTTCGATAGATATTTAAGCAGGAATTAAACATCCCGGTAAGTGCGATTAGTGTTCAACTTTATTTTGGATGCTTTAGTGACTGATTGACCGTAAGGGAGTATAACAATGGTGAATAATTTATTGCAAATATGAACACTCCGATATCCCTAAGACCATGTGTTTGGTTACGAACCTTGCGCGAAGGAGTGGTTACCACGTTAACTCGCCGCTATTTTAACCGTAAATTCTTATATCTCGAAAATTTCCAACGAGATACTAAAGTGATATAACTTCATCTTAAAATATCGCGTTTAAAATTTTCGAAGCTTCATGTGAGTATTGTTCATTTTTGGTATTGACTTTTTCCAGACACAGCTTTGACATGAGTCGATTCTTTGCAACTGGTTCGGATTCTGAATCCGACAGCTCGTCGGAGGAAGAGCAAATTCAAAGAGCACCGGCGGCAGCCTATACGGTAACTATTATAATTATTACTAATTTGTACTCATTACATGATTATAATAATTTGACAAGTGCTAAAAACAAAAACCAAAAATTTCAAAACAGTTGTATCAAATCATTCAACTTGTTGATAAAGTTAACAGCGCGATACAACGAAAATCCATCTTATCGTTTCAACTAAATATTTCAATCATAAATTTCGTATTTTAAATATTTTTTGCGTTTATGAAAGAACCTCCAAAAAATGAATATAATTATTCCGCATTGGCAACATGTTTATAAAATATTTTAGACAATCAGTTGTAAATTTGTAGAAGGAAATGACGGATGATTGAAAAAATACTCATCTTTGTATTTCACAAATTGAACGATTTTCAAGACTTGACAAAATTTCAAAAATCATTGTAATCATCCAGGACTGATAAATAACTGGATCCATTCATTGTTATATGTAAGACAGTAATTTCTGATTTTTTTAAATATTAAAATTCATGTATACAATATAGAATTTTGTGGACAATTACAATTATCATTATTATTTATTATTGTTACAACACTTTTCTGTAAATATGGCAATCAATCTTTGAAAAATGATTTTATGATATTTTGAATGCAATTGTTCACGTTTTTTATTATAATAATTCATGTTGCCCAGGAGTTGTCTGAAATTCGTCTATTTTTGAATAGTTTTTTCTCTGATCATTGAAGAATGAGGACGAAAAATTAAATACCCACCTATGAATTATTTTCTACAGTTCAGCGATGAGGAAGAAGAAACAAAGAGAGTCGTGCGATCGACTAAAGAGAAGCGTTATGAGGAGATAACGAATTTGATAAAATTGATCCGTAACTACAAAAAGATCAAGGATATGAGTAGCATGCTAACGAGTTTCGAAGACCTCTGTCGCGCGTATCAAAAAGCACTGACTGTAATAATGAAAGAAGAGGGTGGTCAAACGCCTCGTTTTTATCTCAGATGTCTCGTAGAGATGGAGGATTTTATAAACGAAGTGTGGGAGGATAGAGAAGGTCGTAAGAACATGTCAAAGAACAATTCAAAATCGCTGACATCACTGCGTCAGAAGCTGCGCAAATATAACAAAGATTTTGAGGAGGAAATAGCGAAATTCCGTGAAAATCCGGATCAGGATGACGACGAGGAAGAGGAAAAAGCTGAAGAAGTCAAAGAATCGGACGAGGAAGAGGATGGTGCAGCTATGTTCAAGAAAGCAAGTTCCGAACCGAGCGCTCCGGATACGTCGAAATTTAAGAAAGGTCCTGCAACCACTGATGATGCAAGCGAGAGCGATTCTGATTGGGGAAGCGACAGTGATAGCGACAGTGACAGCAGTGACGACGACGGCCAGTATCAGAATCTTCGTGAACGTTTCATTAAAAAAGCTACCGACAAAGAGGACGATGAGGACAAGACGAAGAAGAAGGAACAACGAAAAGAGCGTAAGGAGAAAGAACGCAAAAAGAAACGTGACGAAGACGATGGGGAGGGTGAATGGGAAACGGTGAAAGGCGGAGTTGCCATACCATCGGAAAAGCCTAAAATGTTCGCTAAAGATGCAGAAATAACTGTGCCTGCTGTATTGAAAAAATTGTCTGAAATAATAGCTGCACGTGGAAAGAAACGTACCGACAGACGAGAACAAATCGAGCTCCTTTTCGAACTCCAATCGATCGCTGAAACGCACAATCTTGGAGTTGCTGTAATCGGTAAAATCAAGTTTGCCATCGTCTCATCAATTTTCGATTACAACAACAAAGTTTCGGATGCCATGAAGCCTGAATATTGGTCAAAATTGTTGGAGCGCATATACGAAATGTTGGACATGCTTTCGGCAACGCCGGACATGCAGATCGCCGAAAATATAAACGAAGATTCGGAGGAATTTGAAACACCACCGTTCAAACTGCACGGTTGTGTTTTGACTCTCGTCGAGCGTTTGGACGAGGAATTTACGAAATTATTGAAAGAATGCGATCCTCACAGTAACGAGTACGTCGAGAGATTGAAAGACGAGAAACAAGTTGCCGGTATAATCGACAAAGTACAAGAGTATCTCGAGAGACACGGTAGCGTTGCCGAGTTGTGTCGCGTTTATCTTCGTAAAATTGAACATCTTTATTATAAATTTGATCCGAACGTGTTGAAGCAAAAAGATGGTGAAATTGGCAAAGACGTAGTGACTTCGGTCCAGGTGATGGAAAAATTATGCAAATACGTTTACGCTCACGACAACACCGATCGTTTACGTACAAGAGCTATTTTATCCCACATTTATCATCATGCTCTTCACGACAATTGGTTCCAAGCTCGAGACCTTATTCTGATGTCGCATCTCCAAGAGACCATCCAGCATTCCGATCCTGCTACGCAAATTCTATACAATCGTACGATAGCGCATCTCGGTCTTTGCGCCTTCCGTCACGCGAATATCAAGGACGCTCATAATTGCCTCGTCGACCTTATGGTCACCGGTAAGGTTAAGGAACTGTTGGCACAAGGTCTTTTGCCTCAACGTCAACACGAGAGAAGCAGGGAACAGGAAAAGATTGAAAAACAACGCCAAATGCCATTCCACATGCATATCAATCTTGAATTATTGGAATGCGTTTATCTCGTTTCCGCGATGCTTATCGAGATCCCTTACATGGCTGCTCACGAGTTTGACGCTAGGAGACGCATGATTTCGAAAACTTTTTATCAACAGCTACGTTCCAGCGAACGTCAGTCACTTGTTGGCCCACCTGAATCTATGAGAGAGCACGTTGTGGCTGCTGCTAAAGCGATGAGAAACGGCAACTGGTCCGCTTGCAATAAATTCATCATAAATGAAAAAATGAATGCTAAAGTATGGGATCTTTTCCATCAAGCTGACAAAGTACGCTCTATGCTTACTCGTCTGATCAAGGAAGAGGCTCTAAGAACCTATCTCTTCACCTATTCCCACGTCTATGACTCGATATCGATGCCAACACTCGCCGAAATGTTCCAACTTAAGCGTCCCGTTGTACACTCGATCATTAGCAAAATGATCATCAACGAGGAACTCATGGCTTCTCTCGATGACCCATCGGAAACCGTTGTTATGCATCGCAGCGAACCAAGTCGTCTACAATCACTTGCCCTTCAATTGACCGATAAAGTGAACAATTTCGTCGACTCGAACGAGCGCATTTTCGAAATGAAACAGGGCAACTTCTTCTCGAGGGGTGGTAACCAGGGCAACTTCCGCGATCGCCAAAATTACAATCGTCAAGGACAAGATTGGGGCAGACAGAGACGTGATCGCGAACGCAATCGTGAGGAGAATCGTAATTACTGATCTTCGATGAAATAAGAACTTTCTTTTGTTCTATCACGTTTTTTTACCTCTAAGGGTTTTGTAAAATCGTAGGAGACAAAAAAAAACGATCGCGATGAAAATTCTGATACAAGCGATTTTTGCCAACTCTTATATGGTCGTGTAAACAATTATTTAGATTTCCATCTAAAATATTGTAGAAGATGCACTTGTGCTGAATAAAACAAATATTTGAAACAAACAAATAGTGTTGTTTTGAATTTTTTTCAAAATCGAAAAGTTTTTCGAGGTAAAAAAAAATCATTTCAACAATTCCATCCATCCGGTCTTTTTCAAAAGGTTTATTTTTTTACACATTTCAAAATGTGTATTTTTTCCTGTTTTCCATACAGTCGCTTCTATGGGAAAACGTATGGAAAATTTATTGTGAACCACTACACTCCGAAGTATTAAAAATAATTATCGATTAATCGAATATAAACTTGGTACGGAAAATTGGAGTTGAAAATTTTTTGAACGTTCATGTTTACTTGAAAAATTTGAAAATACAAAAAAGAAAGTATTATTCTTTTAGTCTTTGTCCAAAATTATCAAGGGTTGAGTCTAAATGTAGAAATAATTGGTGTGGTCGATTAATGATAACAATATACTGGAATAATATATTTAATACAATACAATTATCGTGTAACTACTGTACAATTTTACAACAATCAATAACGTATAAAAAGTGGTGGAAAAAAATACGTTTCTTTTTTTATGTATACAAAAGAGATTCCTTGTCCTTTGTTTACGCGTCTTGAATACTCTCGATTAGCTTATTGCCAGTTAAAATTGTATCGGATATAAGTACAAGACGAATACCCGTAGATTTTTCGATGAGACGGCATGCGGATATTTCTGCGAATGTAATTCCACCGACGATGCACATCACGACGGTCTTTGGTTGAACATGGCCTCGAGAACCGTGTGTTAAACAGCCAGGTAAATTAGTTAAATCCTCAAAACTTTTTGGATCTGTTGTTTGATTGAGTACGACGTTCAAAAACTGTGCCTGCAAGTAGACAATTGTTTTCACATTAATTCAATCCAAATTTGTATGTTCGTCAAAACAGGATGTCTTGTACTCGATGGATAATAATATTCAAGCAAAAACGTTGTACGGCCAAGTGCTACAAAGATTTTTCGATCGTTTCTTGTTTTTCAAATTTTTATATCTCGTTTCTTGATTTGACATTTTTATAAGTAATATAAAAGAAACAAACAATTGCTGGAATATAAGCCGAACTAAAGACATAGCTCGGGCAGGCAGATCCACTGGTTTTTTGATCCGTCCGCTTAGACTGCCCTGGCAAGAGTTTGAGACGTTGAGCATTGGTGGTCCACTCGCTATTCCAATTTGGCAATTTATTTCGAAGCATCGTTCTCCGACGACGCAACAGGCCAGATGCCTCGAGTTTGTGAAAAAGGGGTATGTGGCGATACCCGTGAGCGTGTAGGTGAGATTTTTGTATAAGTTGCCACTCGTTTTGCGTAACACCGTCACTCGTCTGACTGAGCAAACAGAGAAGACGAAGACTGCGCATTGGATGATCGTCTGGACAAAAAAGTTTCAAACGGCACTTTCTAAAAATTCAGGAAAGCTTATGGAATAATGATAGATAATTGAATTACATGACAATACAAAAGTGTGAAAGAATAAAACAAAGCTACGTTCAAGAAATCAGTTTAATGAATCAGTCACGAGTACGAGAGGGACGGATTCAGACGATTACTGCCTTAGGGCGCTCTATCGGTCTCGCAGTCGGAAAAAATTTTGTTACATATATTTCTTCGACACGAATGAATTTTCCAGAAAAATAAAAGTTATACGTAGTTCTCCTTCCATCAAAAAGATGAGGTTTTGTTTTTCTCAAAGTGTCAATCGTCTCCAAAACTTTTTAGCGATCGCACTTACGTGTAAAATGACCAACAGATAGATCGCGTAAAGCCGAAAAGGAAATTTGTATCAATCATTTTATATACCAATATTTTTCTCGATGTAATCCAAACACTCCTTTTTTCTGGCGCAATCAAGAATAGATTTTTCGGTGAATTGTAGAGCTTCGAAATCAGAACCGAGAGCACCAACGATCGCCTCGCACGCCGAAATGTGTGAAGCTAACTGTGCCTTGACCTCGACCATTTCGTGCAATCTCGTGGATACGTAATGTGTCATATCAGCCAATTCCATCGTCTGGGTTGACTCCTGTTCGGCTGACCATTGTATTTTCTTTTACATTCCCGTAACATCACATCAAAAGTTTACAAGAGGAGGAAACTTGAATTTAGCGGAAAAGGTTTTTGACAGCTTGGATAAAAATGTGGATAAAAATGAAAAAATAAGTGCAAAATAGATTTTGTCGTACATTTTAGAGATTTCGCCATAGCGCGGAGCTTTGGAAACACGTCACTGAAATGGATGTCTCTAACGTCTCCGTAAACCCGATCTTTCTTAGGATCGAGCTTGATTTTTGAGCTGTCAAGTGTAGCTGTTCCAACGCTCAGTGGCAAAACTTCACCAAGCAATCCTACGTAAGATACCGGTGTAAGGAACGTCGATACAAGATCATAGCTTCGATCCATCAAAATCAGGCAACCAATCTCTCTGTCAAATCTCGTCGACCTCGAACTCTCTCTCATTGATTCAATCATTTTCAATATACTTTCGCTATGCTTGCCAAAGGATAAAGTGAGTCTTGGTGCACCAAGTACTAATTGCATCGACCATAAACAACGTGCCATTGCTGGCAATAGGCCTGTGTCTTTGTGATAGTACAAATTGGCAAACATCGGACATTCCAGTGAGAGCACATTGCCATCAAGCTGAATAAATTCCCATGACATTGAGTACAAATTGACCAATTCGGCTAAGCCTGAAAATGGAATTGAACAATGTTCGAATAAATCATTATCATTCATTCATTTTTGTACACAAATGTTACCAAAATTTTTTGCTCCAGGGTTGATTTTTATTCAATTATCCAATTTAACAAGATCCAACAAAACTTTGAAAAACTTCAGACAATTTTCTATGTATGTGTGTCAATTTTAAATATGCGAATTCTTTTTTGGTCCAATCTTTTTTCATTTTGGTAAATAAATAGAAATGACTTTTGGTTTTTTTTTGCATGCTCTATTTTAAATCCTGTTAATTGGATGATGTATGGAATTTTTTGTTGAATATTTCACTCCATTTTTCTGTGTTTCTGGTAGATTTTGTGAGTTAAAAGGCTCTTCCAAAATTTTTGTAATTTTATTAGTAACATTTGTTTTGGAAAATGAAAAACAAAAGTGTGATTTTAGTGTTTACCTTCTTCCTCGACTAATAACCGAACAACGGCAGGAACATGTGGGGCGATCAAAACATGAAACGCAAGTCCATGAGCCTGAGACAGTTCTGATTGTATTTGATCCAAGACTCTTTTACATGCAATAAGATCACCAGATACAAGAAATATTCTTTGAGTATTTGATGGTTTGAGGCCTGCTTCAAATTTGAAGATTTTGTCAACTCCATGCTGCCTAAAAAATAGGACACAATCTAACATTTCTGGTAACTTAGCAAAGTGAGAAATGATTGTTTTTCATAACTTACTTGAGAATGGTAGCGCCAATAAAAGATTCCAATATTTTAAAGAGTTTTTGTTCTATTATCAAATCTTTTTTTCCAACTATGGAATCAAGAATGTCAATTAATTTTCTTTGACTTATTTGTTGAAGAGCTCCTAACCTATCATCCAGTGTGATATCCATCATCAATCGATCTAATATGACTCGAATATAATTCGAGTTTCATTAAATTCAATAAAACTGCAGGTTGAATTCGGTGTGAAAGGTGTTCAAAGTACCTAATTTGAAAAATAATCTTTGTTGCTATATACTAGCATACCAGTGACAGATAATTCAACACCATCAACTCCCCCGTCTGTCAAACCATTTTTTCCTTTTTTCCGTTTGATGTCGTGGTTGTTTGTGTTGTTCCAAGTTACTCAAGTTAGAGGCAGTTTGAGGCGTTTTTGGCGATCCCACCATTGCCCAGGAATTCTCATAGCCGCGAACGTGCGCCATCTGTCAACCCGACGGTGTCTAATCTGTTCCTCTGTTCGCTCTGTTCCTTCGTGTCAATTTCTCCACATGCAAAGAAGTACTTGATGGTTCGGTGTTTTGGCGATATCGAGTTGAGAGACGAAAGCAAAAGAATGGCAGAATTGACAATGTTGCGTAAAGATTGCGTATCCATTTGATTAGAATACTATTTGCATGAAAGTTAATTTAAAAAAACAACGCTATATATATATTACATCTCTCATAGAGACGTGACCCCAAGATTAAAAACACACCGGAAAGTCTATACGATTGCTCGTGAGCTCGATTTCTGATGTTCACTTTTTTCAAATAATTTGATTCAATTCTTTAAAAACATACACATTTTATATGTTGTAATCGATCCAACGTGGGTTAGGATCCACGACGGAACAGATCTCTTGAATTTCTAGTATACGCATGAAGGAAATATGTGTGGCTCAATATGGATTAACAAATAACTTGTGTTGCTCTCTATTATTCCTTGTTTTTTTCGTTTGTACGGTTGATACGTTGCAAGCCACAATATAAATAAAGGAAATTTAAATAATCCATTTTAAAATGGATCACATGATCACGTACTGACTCATTTGATGCCCTTATCACCTAACAACGTCATTGTGTCAGCAGACATGTAGTTATTAAATTTTTTCGTGGAAGGTATGATAATCAGCAAAGAGGATTTAAAAAAATGCAATTATTAATGTGGATAATGGACATTGAATATATTATAACTAACTTTGATAATATACCATCGTGCTATAAAACGATTTTTATTGATCGCCACAATTATACCGTCATAATATTGATCCGTTGCCTTGGTAGAGTTTCCGGTAAGAGAGAGAGAGAGAGAGAGAGAGAGAGAGAAAGAGAAAGAGAGTGAGAGAGAGAGAGAGTTTGTTTGATTGATTGAATATGCAAAATATTTATAGATAATTATTTTACAAATTAGGAAAAATAATAAGAGATACCGTTGAGAATATTTGCAGATATTGAAAAACTGTTTTTTTACTATGCCACTGTATAAATTCTCTTGGAAATACATACAAAAAACGAGGAGGTCTCAAAAAACAATTCCTATGCTCATCGTGATTCAAGAATAATTTGTAATTATGTTAATTAGCTGTTACGCCGAATTGTGACGACCGGAAAGTTTCCAGCTGTAAAAAAAAAAAATTTGGGGTTCGTAGCTCAATGTTTTCACAACACGACGAACAAAAATCTACTGGCTGGTCTGTTAAGTGATGAAAAATTACGTCATCGAACATGAAAAGGGGCAACGAATTTATGTAGTTACTCTGCACGTGTTAGTTTTATCTATACTCGTTGCTATAGTAGTTTGGTTGATGTCCGAGATATGATGAATTCCGTCGTCTCGTATCCGCCGAATTCGAATGAACTGTTATCACCTACAAACATAATATATTGAGTGGAATAACACGAACACTTACCAACCATCCTGCTAGCTTGACTCTCCCCTTGGCAAATAATATCAGTTTTATTCTTGGTAGTGATAAATCTTCATATGATCGTCTCGTCCGATCACTCACCGCTGTTCAATATTTACTTGAGTAAAAAACAAAAAATTCTAACTTACGAAATGCTGACACGAGCCCGTAAAGTATCAACATGAATAGTAAAATTAACCATCACGTCCCAGAGGGAAAGACTTTTGTGTACATAACTAAACAAATAAAAAATGATGTCTCTGTTATGTAAACATTCTATACAAGAGTTTGTCCTTGGCTACGAAGCTTGTTAACAAAAATCAAAGTGAGAATTTCGAGCGGCGTGTTCGTGTCACCCATACGGTGTCACCTTGAGTCTTGAGAATGATTTTGTCGAAGCGATCCATTCCCCAATCCTAATAGACACAAGTAGTTCTGAAAATTATGTTTTCTCCTAATCTCCGTGTCAAAGCATTATCTCTGAGAAAAGATAGGAAGGAGGTTCAAGATACCGAAATGACCCCTCTGACCCATTCTCTCGACTATAAAACTCGGTCAAACTCTGGTCCAGCAGACAGTTTGGATTGAGCAAAAGAAAGACGATCAACGAAATTCGGTGAATAGTTATCAGTTTCTTTTGCATTCTTATTTACATACACAAGAAGGCAAAATGGTCAGCAAGTTAACGGTAAGCAAACAATATATTTTACATCAACTTGTTTCACATAGACGTTTGAATATGATCTGATAATTCGATCCCAGCTGATATCACAAAAGATAACCTTATCAATAACAATTCGTTGGTCAACAACTGATGTGACGAAATTTTTACTTGCTGCATTTTTTTTTCTGGTGGAAGGATATTAATTCAAAGCATTCAAATGGTGGAAGTTTTATGTAGAAACTCGATGCAATTAAAAAAAAAAAACGATGATTTCATTTTGATCGGAAAGTTACCCTATGACTCGAGTCTCGCGTAGTAGTTGGACTTTGTTGTTTCCAAACTAACACTCGAGCGATTGTTCTTCTCTTTCTTGTGTCCACGATAAGATCAGTCACTATAGAAAATTAGAGATGACGCGGAAGAGACAAAAATAGATGGCGAATAATGAGACGATATGGCTTATCGCTTTTTCAACCCCGCTCTGAGCACTTTACCTTATCGGATCTCTATCCTGGTATAAAGACGCAGAAACGGGTTATCCTAACAGACATTGTGGTCAGTGCAGATTCTAGTGGTAGTAGCCAGTGCTCTGTCAGTCGCGATGTCAGCTCCGAATAAAAATTACGGGGGTGGTCAATACCAAGAGTCATCTAGGCCTTCGGGCGGAATCTACGAGGACAGACCAGGCCAGGGACACCTTGGAACAGTTGGCACATCGGGTCAATCTGGTGGAGTGTACCAAGAAACTCCTGGACAGGGACACTTGGGAGTCGCTGGTGAAGGTCACCACCACGGTCATCTATTGGGAGAAAATGGACATGGTCAACGCCACCAGACACATCAATTAGGAGAAAATGGACATGGTCAATTGGGTTACCACACTCAGCCCGGTCAGGAAGTTGTTCAAGGTCAACATGGTGGTCAATACACCGAACATACGCACGGTGGAGGTTACCAGGAACACGGCTACTAATATCGTACACATTCCATGTGCACGATAGGCTAATTCGACCTATAAAATGTACTGACTATATTTTCATACGAAATTGATGACACTCGTTTCTCTGCCTTTCTTTTGTAATGACAAATGAACGAACTGCTGTAGATATAAATGTTTGTAAACTTTTTGAAATATATAAAACTTCCGTAAAGGGAAATACATAATCGTCGTGGTATGTTTTTTCAATTGGTATTGGTAATACGATGAATAATCGTGGCATGGGAAACAAATATTGGTCGAGGAATGTTAGACTTTTTGCACCGATTGACGATATCCAAATCCAAATTACGAATTATTTGATAACTTAACGCAAGCGAAATTGGATCTAAATTAAACGACGAAAGTCTCACGTGGACCGTGGCGTAAAACGTAAGTTATGTAGATTTGATGTTAATGAAGGATGTTCTGACCTCTTGCATGAACCGAACTGCATCTTATTATCCACCCCATCGATCATTTCAAGAAAAGCTCGTAACTTCATTGGTAGTTGAATGTTTGTTACGTCGATGCTTCTACTTTGACAAATTTTATAAAATCGAAGAACGACACTTCAAAAGGTTCATTTTGTTTCTTAGTTAATCGTTAATCGGTATTATCGATGGGGAGACAACACTTTTTTCTTGCTTTCGTCGGGCTCCTCTCCGTAGAGATCGTCGTAGTTCAGTCGTCTTTCTTTCGATCGAATCCGCCACGAGAATATTCTGATGTAGTGTATCCTCAACGAGCTCCGCTGGTAAATAGACACAGACAACAGAATAACATCGAAATAGTTGAGGGGACAATCGATCAGTTGAATCGAATCGACGCAACATGGGTCTGTACGAATCGCAGAACCGGTGATCAGGTACGCTGTCATTGAACTTTATAAAAACGTTATTTGCTGAAAATTTTTTGACGGCTCATGTGTACGCTTTAAAATAATGGTTTCAAAAAATGCATGAATCGAGAGTTAGCACGCTCGACTATATATTTCGCAAAGCTTTTATCACCTATCATTCAAATATCAATAATAGAGGAACGAAAATAAAGAAAAAAAAAAATTCTGCAGATTATCAAACATGTATTTTATTATTTCTGCTTGGATGTGATTTTTGAGCCACTTACAAAAATACGTAATTGGATAATATTGAAACGTATTTGAACTTTTATTCATTCCTAGATGATTTTTGGAACTGAGATTGAAAATGGTAAAGGCATGAATAACGAGTATCCACAAAAAAATACTCAATCGTATGATGTACGACAATCACCCGGATGCAATCCTTCGCAAAACCAGCCCCAGGTTCAAGACTCCGTAACAGCACTACCGATTGACCAACAAAATCAATATTATTTAAAACCAACGACTATTGAAGAGGTGAGGAAAAAATGGGCTGATTTTGATTGGACCCAGTACGTCACGGTAAATCCCACGACAATGCCACCCAGCAATGTACCCACAATCACTCCACCAAACGGTCCGCACGCTGGTGAAGGAATCATCGAAGCCCGAATCGGTGCTTGATGCACCTCAAACTCATTGATTATTTCAAATATTTCGATGCGCGTTCGACATTTAATGAGAAAAATAAAATATTCATAACATATAATCTTTGTGAAACTATAAAGCTTCTACATTTTTTATAGTAAAAAAAAAAATACTTTTCTACTGTATGTGTAAACGACTCTGATGATGTGTCTCTTAATCCTCTTTAGAATTTTTGTCGATTCAATAAAAGGCAATGACGAATAAAATGGATCGTGTGGAAACAGGTTGAGAAAATTATTAAAACCTGAATAGATTAATTGAAATTTTTAATCAAACATTTCTGTTATTAAATATGTCTGCCTTCTTAGCTGACAGTTGGTGATTATTTCACAGTACATTTGATTACTTTAACATTAAAAACTCATTTTGGCATGACTTATAGTTGGTAACATATTTATAACGATCGTGCAAAATTTGGAAGGCACCATAAAATGCTGATATAGCCATTAAATTCCGCACTGAGCGAAGTTAACTTTGGTTTTTCAGCATCTTTGATTCCGATAACGACATTGATCGAACCAGAGTTGGTAGACATTTCATTTAAAAAATGGAACTTTTCCTCCAAGTGTCCTCAATGCCTGGCTCTTAAAAATAATTTTTGAGATCGTACCATCTTTAAAAAGTTATTATTATCACTATCTATAATGAGTTATGCCATGTCACTGTTATCAAATTATCTACGCCATTGAACTTTAATGTACAAGTGTGCTCTCATGGTGTGAGTGAGATAGTGTGTGTATAAAAAAAAAATACAATTCGATGATTGTAGAAACGTAACAGAGTTTTTCTGACGGATGGTCCTTTTCTGGCTCATTGAACATGACTATTAAAATGGTTAAAACTCAACTTTCCACTTCATTTAGGTCCATAAGAGTATGATCTGTTTTATTGCTTGCATTTATATATCCAATGTGATTTTTGTAAATTACATTTTGTTATGTTTTTACGTTACGTTATAAAGTTTCTTTGTTCAGTTTTCGTTGTAAAATAAGTATCTTTTATTTGCTATTCCCTTATACTACTTACTAGCTAGTTTTGCATTGTTCTATCATCTTTTATTTATTATTGTTTCCTCTTTTCTTGAGGTTTCGTTTATGTTATTTATTGAGGTAAAATTTGAAAAAACCCTTGTATATCATTTTATATATTCTACCCTTCTATATTATTTAAATACTTTTAGCGAAAAATAATTTCCAAACAGTTTCTAAATGGCCTTGAAGAAGGATCGGGTTCTCAATTCAACAGTTTTTCATGTTTTTTTCTACAAACGTTCATCACTCATAATTTCCTATCAAATTCTTCAATTTGGATGAAACTTCGTTTGTTTACGGGAAGAAATTCTCAAGGTGGTCGCCTATTTATTTTGTCGCGATATCTGATGATGACGTCAATATTATGATGAAAGATTTATGTCTGGCTAGGAGCACAATTGTTTTCTCCAATAATCCAAAACTATAATATATTATTATCCAAGTCAATCTGTAAAGTAAAACGCATATTTTGAAAAGTATGAGATTTCACAAAAGAAGACAAATTTGTGTGCATCGACTTTGAATGTTTCTTTTTTCTACACCAAAGATCCTGTAGTATTTGCTTCTAAAATATTATTAACCTTCATGCAAGGGTTTTCTAAAATAATAATTGATCGGCGTAATGAAATAGTAGATTATGGAATAAAACAGAAATGGTTCTCAACATGTAATTGTCTCGTCGGTTGGAAAAAACACGTGCCGCCAATCGCGTCTCCGCTATTCCAAACTTTTAATAATTAGGTAATTATGATTCGTAAGCGATTTAACAATGCACGGCCGACACACATAAATTACATCAATTCAATATATGCCACTTCATCAAACAAAGTTTTCTCATTTCAATCTACATTAAACATTTATTTATCTTATTAACTGAACTTGAAAGCTCTATAAAAGCGCGCAGTTTCAAAAAATTGTCCAGAATCATTCGGAAACGCTACCACAGATCAATATTTCGATATATTTCGTATCATCGATGGAGGGACTCCGAGTTTTTGCTATTTGGCTATTTCTTTACGGGACTGTGGGTGCTTTATGTCAACTGCGAAATCCTGCGATCACTGAGAATCCTGAACCACCGAGAGGAATAAATATCAAAGAGTTGGTCGACGAGGTCTTTCATCAGGTACTGTTTTCCTAAAAATAAATCTATATTTTTTTCCAAATTTTCAATATTTTATCGTAGATTTACAAGTACCAATTTTCGAGAAGTTATCCAAGGCATTTCTAGCATTCACCCGAAAAAGCTTGGTTAACCCTATCATTTTTCCTTATGTACAATTCACTAGAAAATTGTCATACGTAAGTTTTGGCATGACAGCTAATTACCAATGTGAACTGAAAATTCAAAAATTCGAAAAACGCATGATCCAAAAAGACGTGAGTCTAGCAGGAATTTTTGTATATTTTTTGAATTTATGAAAAACAGAAGTTCAAGAAGTTTATACAAAAATTGCCATTGAATTTTTTTTATAAGATTAGTAGAAGATGCATTCCAAAATGGAATTTTACGAAATTTGAGTATTCATTCATACAAAGGTATTTTTGCTCTTGACAAAAATACATAATACATAATAAATAAGTATGTTTCTATTTTTTTTTGCACTCATGTACGTTGCACTGATGATTTTGAAGTAAAAAAATATTTGTAGTTATAAAAGAGTTGTTTAATACATAGCAGTCTGAAAAAAGTAGGTCGTCACTAATCCCAACGTGAATCAAAGAGTTAAAAATTTTCCTGAATATCATTTTTGAACGTCTGATAACGTTCAGATTCATTTCGTCACAACATTGAACATGCCTCAGATAACTTTCTGAAAATAACGACTTGTGCAAAAGTTGGATGATTTATGAAAAACTATTTATTTATTGGAAAAGGTCGATCAGCAAGAAATCGTCAAAGAAACGTCAAAGAAACGCGTAGTTAGATATACTGCAGAACCAGATTGGCATCATCTCCCCACCACCGAGGAGCTACAACGTGCCGAAGATAGAAGGCTAAGACATATCGCCGAAAGCACCCGTACCGCGGCAGTACAACAGGAGGCAAGTAGAAGGCTTCGGATGGAAGAGGAGCGCAGGAGAGCTGGCGAATTAGAAATGGCTGAGAGGATAAGGAACGTAGAACAACGTCGGCGAAATAACTCTCATTAAAGCCTTTTTAACTGTCAAATGGTTGAAATCCTATTTTCTTTGAAATAACACGATCATGATGCAAGTGGCAAAAGCTACGACCACCAGCGACCACCAATTTCTAGCACGGAAATTTATTATAAAAATATAGTACGAAATAAAATAAAAATGGTACTACGAATAAATATAATAATTGTACACATGTTAGTTGTATTTTCATTCTTCATCTAACACCCTACTCCAAAAAATAAAACTATTGAAAAAAACAATATTCAAAAACGTATTTCTTATTTTACAACATTTTTGATAAGGACAACCTCGAAGAAAAACACCTGACAAAACACTTCAATT
Organism: Campoletis raptor; assembly: GCA_948107755.1. Classification (NCBI taxonomy): domain Eukaryota; kingdom Metazoa; phylum Arthropoda; class Insecta; order Hymenoptera; family Ichneumonidae; genus Campoletis; species Campoletis raptor. Next base: position 19,670,535 of record OX403622.1, read on the forward strand.
CTATTCTTGCGGTTGGATTATTCAATGGAACAAATATATGACAAGTTTTTTCATAATGTAGACTAGATCCATTTTTAAATCTACTTCTTTTTCGGCTTTGTAAAAAAAAACAATACAATAACAATGAAGATGTTAGATTTGTTTTGGAAAAGAAGTTTGGCCGCTTGTCATTAAAGATCGGAGAACCACTAGATCAATATCGTTAAGTTTACCACAGAAATAAAGCTCATGATTCACACATAATTAGTTGTCGAGTGACGAGCGACCAAGTTTTTACAACAGTTTGTAATTATTTTACATTCGGTGGCACCTAAATTTATAAAAATCATTCCATGAGAATAAGAAATCTGTAAATTTGATTAGGGACACATTATATTTTTCGCATACCTTATACAGACAAAATATTTATCATGAACTTGGACATCAGTTCCAAAAGCAACATTAAATGCTGATTACTGCGATTAATTTTTGTTCTAAGAGAAGTCAACTTTCGTTTTTCAACGAAGGTCGTGCATTTTTGGAGACTACAACACGAACATTTTGATTGGGACACAATTGATCTACCTTCAAGTGTGTCACATGAATGCCTCCGAAAAAAAAAAATTAATGACAGTATCTTCTGTATACTCAAAATCTTACTTCTGTCTTAAATATATATATTTTTTGATATTTAATTTGATTTTCGAAAAAGTTGCTCGGTTTACTATTGAAGCTCGATTGGACATCGTGAGCGTACAGATTAAGAAAAGTACACATATGGTCTGATAAATGAACGCAGCATGTGCACAACAATTAAAAATTGTTGCACCAAATCTTTTTACTTTATTGAAACCCGTGAACTGTTTTTGTTTTTGAATACAAAACGTGATTTTTTACTAGTGCAATTTTAATATTTTTAGGCTTGTGTATTTATTTGAATACTTAATAAAAAGTAGTTTACTGAGTCAGTTGTATGAACGATAATTTTTTTTAACGTGGGTTTTTAGACATTATTGAAAATAAATGACTAGCGAAATGAACTAATAAATCAAATTATTCACGGACACAATTATTGCTCTGGTAGAACACATGGCACAAATGGTCTTTTCTCCAATCGGAATGCGAATAATTGGGTAGCAACTATTCAACAGCAGTTTATAGCGAAGTACAGAAAAACGTAATCTACGTCATTCCGATCGTGACACCTGATTAAACAAAAAACAAAGGATTCTGTTTTCTATCTAAATTCGTGACTTTTTCCCCCATTGAGTGAACCCGAAAATCGTTATAAAAGCGGCAACAGTTTCAAAAAACTGTTAAATATCATTCGGAAATTTGACCAAATATCAATATTTCGGTTTTCGTACATCGTTCGGTCATCAATGGAGGGATCTTTTGCTATTTGTTTTATTGCGATCTTCGGGATCGTAGGGACTTTTTGCGAACTACAGAATTCTGAGATTAGTTTAAATACAAAATTATCAAACGAAATAGAGCCTAAGGTGCTATTCAAGAAAGGGGAGGTCTTTCAAGAGGTGCGTCTTTTCGAGAATTGTTACTCCTTTTTGTTTCAATAATTCAGGTCTAATTTCAGACCCGACAGAGCTCAATAAAGTGGATGAAAGCGTTCGTATTTCTGCGCATCCGCGAGCATAAATTCCAATATTAAGCATGAACTTTCAAATCGCTCGCGGTTGGTGGTGCCGGAAAATACGGGCGCAATACTCGTAGGTGCGCGCGCTTTCACGCTTTTTATCCAATTAATTGCGCGCAGTCAGGTCGGAATTAGTTCAACTTTATAACATTTTACCGCGTAGATCCTCATGCTGCGATTGTCAAAAGGATGTCTAAAGCATCCTTGCATTTGCCCAGAAAAGATTAATATAGAAACTGCATTTGTTCTTGAAAAATTATGTCATTCGACTATCTATACACACATCGTGTTTATTTTCTCGTCAACAGATAACTTTTTCGATTTATTTGCCTTATGAATGTTTCACGAACAAAATTTAATGATTTAACAAAATTAAATTAACGACAAACTGCACAAAGATGGCAAATATGAAGCACAGGGTTATAAATTTCCTTGAAGATAATGTCTGGACTTACGATCATTTCTAAATGCCTCGGGGTAGGACATTAGACGGATATGCTTTAGATAACTTTTTGAAAACGCAGTGGCTAGTCGTCCGGATAGTCGGATGAATAATATTCGTCCGGATACGCTTTATCCAATGAGATATCCGCTTTACCCGGACGACCAAGGATTGCTTATTCGTCCGGACATGCTACCCGTATACGAACTATCCGGACGAGTAGCCACAGCCTTTTGAAAATTTCAACATGAGTAGGTGAGATGATTTGTAAAAAATGTTTATCTTTTGAAACAGGTTGATCAGGATGAACGTATAGAAACGATAAAAAAACGCGTTCCCAGATTAACGCCATATGAGGGTTATCACTTTCATCCCACCGACCAGGAAATGGCACGTGCCAGAGCAAGAGCTCAGAATCGACGAAACGAAAACAATCGTAGATTGGAACAGGAAGCGAATTCAAGGCTGCAACAAGAACAGAGAGGTGGGGCAGGCGGAGGAAGAGGAACGACGGAAAGAATAATAAACGTCCAACAGCCACGACAGCGCACCAACAACAATGCACAACAACGTCGTACCAATCAACCTCGATAAACATTTCCTTACTCGTGAAGTGTTTGAAATCGTATTGTCATAAAACGATACGATCGTGATTGAAGTTCAGAAAGCTTTGATCATGCATTCGTGTCCTTATATGTTTTGTGCACGAAAACTCACGAAATGCACGAAATTTTTTTTTATCATTATTTATCGTCCCTGTTAGCAATATTTTCCAAAATGTATTTACTTCAATTTGTTGAAAAGAACATCGAATCTTTTTCGCTCTTGAAATACTTTGAAAAAATGATAAATTTCGTGTGTAGCCAAAAAAAAAATAATGTTATAACCGGATAGTGTAAGTGTCAGCTTGATTTTATTCCTCGCGTAAACTCTACTAAAAAAAATAATAATAATAACAAGAACAACTTAACCACATCATTGAAAGACGTATTTGTTATTTCATTGTGAGAACAGACTTGCAGGCTGACAAATAGCCACGAGATCATCATGGTTTATTAGTTTAGCATTTGGCACATCTCTGTCTAGTTGTTCAGCAAAAAAATAATCCTTCACAGTAAACTTGTCAAAATTAGTTCAATTTTATTTGATTGAAAAATCATGCTTCATGTAAATACAAACTTTTTGCAGATTTTTCCATAAGTTCCTCCGATATTTTGTGTGACATTTATTTTCCTATTGTAATATTAATATCTACCGACACGAATATCAAACTGTCTGAATCTTCTTACCCAAATGGCAATTTGCAAAAAGTTTTCTAAAATCAATATATTCAGAAAGAACACAATCAAGTGGAAAGTTTAAAAGCACCTGCATGAAAACGCGAGAAAGAAGTCAAACCGGGCAAGACACGTTTGAACTTTTCGTTAACATCTCTAGGAATATTTGTCATTGGCATTATTTGCAGTTGTATTTACAAATTCAGCCTCGAAAATCGTATACCTATAGATTCGGGTGACTTCGACGACTGCAATAGATCACTCTGTTATCCTTTTGTTAGCACTCACACACATACACGCACTATTTTGACACAAATATATCATAAGTCATGCCTTGTCACGTGAATCAAATTTTCTAAGTCATTGACTTTTAATGAGACGAGATAACAGATATGAAAAAAATACACCTACGAAACTGTAGTCGATTCCCAAAACGTGATAGAATTTTTTCAATAAATTAACGCAGTATATTGTCCACATGACCATTGAACATAACGATTGACAACTGTTGGAACTCAACTGTCTTATCTATGCAAAACCATGATGCCATTTTGTTTTTACATACAAAACATATTTGGCTTGTATATTATTTGAACACTTTGCAATAAAATAATCTTGGCAGACAGTCCGATAAATGTGTATAAAATGTCCGATAAAACAATTCTTACACATATATTTTTAAACCGAATTTGAAAAAACAAACAAGATTTTCAATTTAAGAGGTAAATCGCTTTTTTTATATTCGAAAAGACCACCGCCCCGTAATTTTTTATTGAGTTCAATAATTTGATCAAAAATCTAAAAAATTTATTTAAACAAAGTTTTATACGACTTCAAATTTTTTTTTTTATACAACAAGGGTTTCGTAAAATCAGCTTTATGGATATATGTATAGTTTTTTAAATGGCTTTTTTGAAGTGAGTTTTTCGAAATTCACAATTTCTAACGTGCAATGAGTTATCATATCGATTTCAGTCGAATTGCATGAGACTAACTCGTTATTGACATAATCAGTCATTGAATTATGAAATGAAATGGAAATGGTTAAATCTACGGGTAAACGTCTCGTCAGCATGGAATAAAACACATGCCGCGAACAGTTCTTTTTCTATTTTTAACTCCACTATTTAGGTAGCCAATGTTCGTCAACGGAACTGTAGAGAAACATAAACTGCCTAATTCAAATTCATGGCACTTGATTCAACAAAATATTATTATTTCTATCCACATTATTCATTTATTTCTCCTATCACGTGAACTCAAATGCTTTATAAAAGTGCAACGTTTTAAAAGATTGTCCACAATCATTCGCAGACGCCAAACAGATCAATATTTCGATATATTTCGTATCATCGATGGAGCAACTTCAATCTTTTGCCATTTGGCTTCTTCTTTTCGGGACTGTGGGGACTTTATGTCAACCGTGGAATCCAGTGATCACTGAAAATCCTGAACCATCGAGAGAAATAAATATCAAAGTGTTGGTTGATGAGGTCTTTCATCAGGTACTTTTTTCCTACAAATAAATCTCTTTTTTCTTCCAAATCGTTAATATTATATCATAGATTCGCAAGCATCAATTATCAGGAAGTAATTCAATGCGTCCGCGGGAATCGCTCATCACACGGAAAGAAATTTTTTTTAAATTACTGTGGCACCATAGTTTCCTGGTATTTTATGGTCCGTTTACGGATTTTCACCAAAGACTTCGTAATTTTTCGTTCATAGTTCGAAAACAGAAGGATAGAAAATATTGAAAAAATTTATAAAACCCTTTGGGGTGTGATGAATTTGTACCAAAATTGCGACTATGATTTTTTCAAATAGATTAGTGGAAAATGCATGTATTCCAAAAAAATTACGAGTTTCGATTATTTTTGTATACATCATGTTTTTCTTTGCCATTAAAAATAAAATTGTATCTATTTGTTTACTCGTGAATGTTCCACGGACAATTTTCAACGGAAAACACAATTTGTTGTTTAAAAAAAAGTGTTCAGTAAACAACAAACTGGCAAATGTTCAGACTTTCGATAATAAAAAGATGCCTTCACGTAAAAAATTACAGATGCCTGAGATAAGTTTTTGAAAATTGCTACTTGAGTGAGTGTGAGATAGTTCATAAAAAATTGTTCATTTTTAAAAGCAGATAGATCAGCAAGGACGTACAGGAACGTCGAAGAGACGCGTCGTCAGATACACGCCATTCGAGGGTTATCACAATCATCCCACTTTCGAGCAAATGCAACAAGCTAGAGAAGAAGCACAAAGACAGAGAATCGAAAGACAACGATTGGAACAACTGCAGACAACCACGAGGCGCTCACAGTCTGGGCAAGGCAGGGCAGCCAGGAAAAGAGGCACGATTGGAAAAAATAGAAACGTCGAACAACGTCGCCCCAATCAACCTCGTTAAACTTTTTTCAACATGATCGTGATTAAATTGCAAAAGCGTCGACGGCCCGTAGCCCAAAATTTTTTGCACGAAAATTCATTACACTTAGTACATTAAGAGTTTCATATGAAGATTAATGCAGTGAAAATCATTCTCAGGAGAGAATTTATTGGTAACAGGCTTATTTGCAATAACAATATTAGTACTGTAATCGGTAATCAAAGAGAGTACGTGTGTAAAGGCACAAATATTTTATAAAATACCACATATTTATGTCGACTGGGTTTATCGAATAAATGAGGAAAAATAAAATAAGAACAGCACCTGTTAGATCAAGCACTTTGTTCGAGAAACAGATTGGGATAAAATCTTAGTGCCTCGATTGTGTCGTCTCTGCAAGCTCTGCCGTTTTTTTCTGTAACAAAGAGTCGTTCACGCGCCAACAAAACTGATATGCCCTCAGATTGAGCCAGTTCCTCAGCCGTTGCGGATCCTCGTTCTTTCAACTACAAAGTTGACAAATAAAAACTTTATAAGCAAAATCTACAAGTCACCTGTATATTTTGGAAAATTAACCCTAATATGTTTACCCATTCGGCTATGGCTTCCACGACTGCTTGATCGTTGTGTGATCTCGCTTGTATGACCATCACGCCGCTGTCAAATGTTCGTAAAACTATTGGCAAACCAAGAGACCCTAAAAGTCTGCTCGCGTTTAATAAATCTTCAGGAGACAAAAGCTCCATTCCTCGAGCTCTGTTTACACGACAGTATACATCGGTCAAAGCCATCATACCGCCGACTTCCTGAAACACATGATCAACATTATGTAATAAAAGTCCTTCTTTTTATACTACCGAATTCAATATTTACGCATATTGAAAATAAAGTTCAACTTTTTGAGCCAACGACAGAGACCAATATATTTGGAAGTGAATAACCTTTATCCGATAGCAGTTTAAAATGGAACCAACTCTTTATTGATAAGAGCTAAGGATTCTTTGCTACTAATCACACGATTGAAGATTTTCTCACATACATCATTTCAAATGCTTCATTTGATAAACGGGAGATTGATGATAATTGAATGCAATTATAACTTTAGAACATTGCAATCCTTTAATGCCAATACGTTAATGCTCCACAATGTAATCTAAGGAGAACGATAATTAAAACAACAACAAAAAATCAAAAAAATTTTCTCCTTTGTCGTATAAGAAAATAAATTTTAAGACAGAACCAATTTTTCCGGGTAAGCATTATTTTGATAGAAATACGAGAAAATTCTCATTCCATAGTCATTTTTAGTGCTGTTTGAATTTTTATCAGGAAAGCTTTTGAGTATGATTCTTACAAAATTGATGTTGATCTATTAGAGCTGGTCTTACATTTTCCAGAAACCACAAACGCTTATTTTGGCGATACATGATCAATGTTATGATGAAAAATGTTTTTTTTTTTCCAATCATCCACGATGATTAATGCACAGGAGGTTGGAATGTTGCGTAAGTAAATCATGCAATTATGGTTGGATTGAATTCGTACTTTGATGGGTTCTTCTAATATTTGAGAAAGTTGTATGGCCAATTGTCGGAAATATTCGTTGCTACTCTTGTAGGCGTCGCGTGTTACAGGATCGTCGATACCCATACTCATTAAGTACGACTTGAACCTCACTGTTTCGTCTTCCGTAATATCACCGCCTCTTTCCTGTGAAAAAAGGGAATCATCATTTCAAATATATGCAATGTTTCAAAATCTATTGTTTCTTCAATTATGTCCTTAATGGTTAACTGGTAATAAGGCAGATGTGTGTAGAACATCTTCGTGTCAAAAATGGTAGCGATGCATACACTGAATAACTTCTCTGAATTTTTATAGATTTTGCTGGTTCTTACAAAATGTAAAAAATTATTTAATATTGATTAAATTCAGTATTTTTGGGTTTCTGGAGTGTTTAAATTCGAATCTGAAGTCGACATTAGGAATTTTTACATTGCGGATCTAATATGGCGGACTGAAATGTAAAAAATTACTTGATTTAAATGGGACTTGGTATTCTTGGATTTTTAGGGTTGGGAGAGGAAGGGGATTTCGTAGGAATGGGTAACATTATACATTTGGATGCAGATTCGAAACCAGTTATGCCAAAAATGATTATACCGATTTTCGAAGCGTACTCGAAGCGTAACTGGTTAATCGTCGAACGAAAACTTACACGTATTTTAACGGATATAGTTTTCGATATTGTCACCATATCCTTGGCCATTTCCATTAACTTTCGTAAATCTTGGAACGCTAAGGATATACTGTCGTCAGTAGCTTTGTGCTTCTCCATCAAGCTTCTTTCTATTCCTACAATCCCTCTTCTAGTTTTTATCTGCGTTATCGTTTTCGAACTTTGCGCATCATTCGCTAACTGTGAATCCTCGCCTTTGAAACCTGGAGAACGTTCCCATTCTCTGCTCGCTACCGCGTTGGCCAAATCTATGATGAAACTAGGATCCAATCCATCTTTGAAGGATAATTTGACATAGTTCGATATGCTATTATCCATCGGACCTGGCATTTTTTCTATAAAATAGTAATATATATAGAAAGTTTTTATTCACCTCAAAGTATTGTGGTTGTAGGAAAAAAAAACAAGTTTTTTCCTACCTTGGTTTTCTTAGGAAAACCAAGGTACATGTTGTCAGAAACTTATCTAAATATTGTACGAGGGGATCTATTTGTTAAAAATGGTTTCAAACATAACTTTTCGAGATTCAATTGGTTTTTGAAGAATAGTTTTTCGGTGTACAAACTGAATGACACATACCAGTAGTAGATTCAGCCAAATGGAGAACAACTTTTTTGCTGCGTCCAAATGAAAAAGCACCTGGGCTTTCCTCCTCGTAAAATACAACTCGAGAAAGTGGCAGGCACAAACAGGATTGACCACGAGGAATATCTCCTGGTCTTGCCCAGAGAATTCTATGATTAGTCAGTACTAATTCGCCCATTTCAAAATTTGTCTGTAAACATTTATTTTACATATAAAATATCGAGGTTATGACATCTTGTTTAAATTTACGTTGACATTTTTTACAGTCACTTTTATTTTTGGAATCGCGAATTTGAAGAATATTTACCTTGACGTCTCCGTCGTAAAGACGAACAGGTACATCGCGTCTGATATAAGTCTCATTTGGCAAAAGCCGCGACTCACCATATTCAAATCTGTTCATCTTTTTATTTATTAATAAAGGAGTTTTTTTTTCGTTTTTCAAGTACTCCACTTTACGCTTGTAGATGTTTCATCTGTTTTGTAAGTAGTTTTCTACATTTGTTTTTTGATTTCCACGATTTTCGCGAACCATTGACATTTCAACACTGCACTGACATTTTCTTTGGAGAGGTTTGCAAGTTCGGACTTTCTTGTCATTTTATGGATTACATTTTATATACTAAAGTGTATGTACATTCTCATTGTTATTACACCAAAAAATGCCAAAAGCGGCGCTGCGTTCGTTTATGGCGTGAAACTCAACGCCGAGTGGTATTTTTAACGCTCAAGCTCATTCATCTTCGAAAAATATTATTAAAACGGTTTGGCTAGTCCCTTTACAATCATTATGATGGCTCATAGAAATAAGCGAACAAAAGTTCAGCTTTCATAACTCAGATGTAAACATAACCATAACGATTATTGCAATTGTCCTCTCCTTTACAGACAACAAAATCGAAACACTAGCGCCATGAGCGGCACCTCTCATAACTCGTTACGACCATTAACTTATTTGCTGTCGGTCAAATAAAAATTCATAAAACGCAAACGCTATGAATCCCCGTTACACGATGCGTGAACAAATACAGAAAATTATAGAAATTAAAATCAGTGTTATTATATCATGGATTGTTTTTGTTCTACTGTCGAGCTGATATTTTGTCAGGCTGATCAAAAATAGTAGGCGCACATGAACTATTGGAAGCCGACCTTGAAAATAACGTATATATATATATATATGTATCCAAACTTCACAAGCTCAGTGAAATTTATGTTCTCATGACACCGTCGAAAACGAATTATGATACAATTGCATTTTTTTTTCCGCACCGTGTATACGGGACTTTAGGTGCTCAGCGGGCCGGCTTTGACTCAATCGTCTCCCACCAATACACAAACATATACGGCCAATAGTGGTTTGATGCTGGTTGATGCCAGTCGGACGCTTTTTTTGAGCCGCACCGCTGGTTCGACAATTGCCAAATCTATCGAATCAATTAAAAATAAAAATAAAAATTGCGAAAAATTTATATTTTAGAGACCACTCGCACTCTCACAACCAACCAAAAGTGTATTATTTTTTTTTTTTTCGTTCCATTTCTCTGTTTCTTTATTTCGCGTTTGTACAAACAGTACAAAGCGACGAGGCAGTCAAGCGGAAAAAAGTGTCGCGCGTCGAGATCCACCAATTCATTCGTAAATACAATTTTAAAAAAACATTTAAAAAAATGTCGGCTAAGCGGAAAAATGTGGGAGGAAAAAAAGGACGAGGTAAATCGCGCAAAGTCGAGTATGATGAGGAGGATATCTCGAGTGAACAAGAATCGGAAGTCGAAGACGCCGAGGTCGACGCTGATGCTGATCCCGAGGCCGGTGGAAAACCCGGCGGGGACGCCACAGAAGAAGATACTGCTGAGGACATTTCCAATATTCCAGAACTACATCCACCTGAAGTACGTTACGACCAAACATTGCTAATCAATTTTACTTGTTTATTATAATTCTTTTTTTGAGTTCCGTTATTTATACATGTGTGTATACATATATACATAAAAAATGTACGCGAAAGATATATTACCCAAATTGTGACCGTCATTTAGTATCTGACCACCTGAGGAAATTACATTAAATTCGTAAACCTCAAAAGAATCGTGCATTATTTTTTATTCGTGGAAACAATAATGTTCGATTTTCCAATGCACAGTATTGAAAAAAAAAACGAATTTGGAACAGCAAATTATATACAAGCAGGTCGGAAAACAATGAATTGGATCAAATGTTTTAGAGTACAAACACTGAGAAAAACATTTGACTAAACATTCAAGAGAATTTCGTTTTCCAGTACTTTTATTTAAACAATCTGCAACAAAGGTTTATTTCAAATTAATAAAAATGAATTCCACTTACATTCCATGATCGAAATGTATAGAATGGAATAACCCTTGAACAAAAAATTCCATCACACTGGATCTGTGCTACCCCAAATTGTATTCTTAATTTTTCTGAAAATAAACTGCTCTTTTTTATAATACTTTTTTAGTCAATGAATTAGGCTCTGAAAAAGCTGAATTCATTATTATTATTATCATTTGCTGATGATTTTCAATTAATTGTGGACCCAGTATAGCATGAAGGAGAACATAAGAATACCATCAAACATTATTATTAATTAAAGTAAAATGATACAGATACTGATTTCTTTAGGTTTGTTATTATAGGTTATTATATATATATATATATAAGTTATTATAAGCACTAGGTAAATATTCACAAATAAAAAGGTTAGTTTTTTGCAAATGGGAAGATTAATAAATAAAAAAAATTCATGATAAAGTTTGTTAAAGTTATGATAGAATTTGAGTTGGTAAACATTTATTTTTGTGATAATTATGAAAACAGCAATGTTGTGCTTCTGAGATTTTGAAAAAAATACCAAGCAAGTTCAAATTTTCACTGGAGGTTCATAAAATCTGTAATATCAATAAAATAGGAAAAAATGTTCTAACACCTTTTTATCTTTTTAAATGTAACAGAATTGAAATAAAAAACTGCACTTGTCCATTTTTTTTGTTCTCATTGTCATCAGTAATTTTGATTCATATCAATATTTATTAAAACTAAACTAAACAATATTTTATAAAACTAAACTAAATGTTACCGGATTTTTGCTATAAATAAATATTTCTTAGGGAGGATGGGGCAAGCCTGGTACATTGCTGATGTGTGGACTTACCAACTGGGAAATGGCAGGCCGTAAAGCTCCTCCAAAAGGTCCCATTTCCAACATTGGTAGAAGTCTCTGGACGCCGCATTCGTTCAAAAATTTGAACGGCGCCAGAGTTCGCCTGGTGGCATCTGGACCAGCTGCTTCCCACAGCATTATAGTTACCGAGGACAACAGATGTTTGGCCTTTGGAAGGAACGACAAGGGTAAAATGAACATAAATTAAATACAATTATTTTTTTACTACAAATATTATCAACAATTTTGTAACAACACACGCTATAGCAACAGAAATTTTGAGGTGCAGAATCAATTATCATTGATGCCCAGAGGAAAAATCCAAGTTACCAATCAGTATGCAATCTTTTAAGTTCATTAATATCTTTGTGCAAATTTTTTCTCTGACTCCTTGTTTTATCACTAAGTCTGAAGCAGCAAATAAATATGAAAAAGTATATTTTACTCACATGATTGAACGTGAGAAAATCGATTCAAATACTGAATAAGACTATGTGGCTAAATGCCGTATAATAATATATTTCGATTACTGAACTATACAGTAGCGAATAATAAAATCTTTCAACATCGTATTCACGCAATTTGAATTTTTTTCCAGGACAACTGGGAGTGGGTGATACGAAGCGTCGCGATGATCCGACGGAGATTGAAACCTTGAAGGGTCACACGGTAATAGCGGCTGCATGTGGTCGTAATCATACACTGTTTTTAACGAGTCGCGGTATAGTGTTCGGCGCAGGTGACAACAAGCTTGGTCAGTGCGGGGTAGGAAAATCCGATGCTTGTATTTTGGCAGCGACGAAAGTCAAGTATACCGGACCACCGATAATAAAGGTCGGCTGTGGTGCTGAATTCTCGATGATATTGGACATAAAAGGTGGTCTCCATAGTTTCGGAAGCCCGGAGTACGGTGCCCTGGGTCACAATACGGACGGGAAGTATTTCGTTACAAATACGAAGATGGGATTTCATTTTGAGAAAGTACCAAAGAGAATAGTATTGTACGTAGAGCGTGGTAAGGACGGTCACGTGACGCCGCTCGATCGCGTTGAAATAACGGATTTTAGTTGCGGTCATCATCATACCGTGGCGATTGACAGTAAAAGTCGTGCTTTCTCATGGGGTTTCGGTGGTGTTGGTCGCCTTGGACACAATGAGCAACGTGACGAACTTGTGCCGCGTCTCATTAAGTATCTCGAGCCACCTAATCGTGGTGTGCGCAGCGTTCATTGCGGTAGTACTTACAGTATCGCCATTAATGTTCATGGCTCAGCTCTGATGTTCGGACAAACAAAACGTACCGGTGAAGCGAATATGTATCCAAAGCCGATACCTGATTTATCCGGTTGGGAAATAAGATGCGTCGGTTGTTCGCAAACGAGCGTCGTCGTCGCTGCCGATGAGTCTCTCATTGCTTGGGGCGCCAGTCCAACCTTCGGCGAATTGGTAAATCTCGTCCATGTTTTTAATAAACACAAATCCCTAAACTGCGTTGTTTTATTTTTCTAACTAAAACGTTATTGAATTTCTAGGGTTTTGGCGATATGCGCAAATCATCAACAACTCCGATGGAAGTGAAAGCTCTAGAGGGTTTACACGTCCATGCAGTTACCTGCGGCCTATCTCATACTCTCATGATCGTACGCGACGAGTCCGAAGAGGAAAAAGCGAAAATTGCGAAACTGGAGGTCTATTCCGTTTAAGAATTGAACGAACAATCCTCTCACCTCATCCGAACACCTTGATTCTGCATCACACTCCATTATATCCTTTATCTCCATGATATTATTAAACAACCAATCGGAACAAAGGATAAAACAAAACAAAAACATCCAGGTTATCCTCATTTATTCTACTTCTCGTAGGTCATACGATCAATAATATTATTGGGGTTCTTTCGATAGGTCCGGATAATTGAGCCAACCGTTGTTAGAGTGTAATTTCAGTGAGATTGAAAAGCTATTTTTTATTTCTTCACTAAGTCTAATTGATTCAGCGAGGAACGGATTTAACACGAATTGGTAATTTAATTCTCTCTTTTTCGTCACCTCACCATCTACCTCCCTGTATTTTCCATCATCATCTTGTGACATTGTGACATTGTGACATCTTGATACATTCTCGACGTACGAGTCGTCTTATTTTTCAACGCGCAGGAGTGATTTTCGCGTTTTTCACCGGATGCGGTTTCCTTTTCCCTTTTTTTTTGTCTCTCAAAGTAGTTTAAGCTAATATTTATTGTATTCTCATTTGGAAGCCGTGAAAAAATGGTAAACTTAATTCTTCATCCACATAGCTCAGTTTAATACAACGAGATGATAGTTTATGGGAGCGATATTTATATATATATACACACGCAACACACCGACATACAATATATTTTGATACTTTGCTATACTATTATCCGTACGAACGAGAAATACAAATATCATTTCTTACGTTCCCCCGTAAGATTTTATATCTTAAGTCAGCTCCTTCCAATTGTTCGACACTGTGAACGCCAATTCAATAATTATTCTCGTTAATGCAATTGTCATAGTTGCAGAAAGCCACGCGTTTCGAAATCAACGAGCACTCCAAGCTCTGGGGACGCGATCATTCGTAAAAGTCTTCTTAATTCCTCTATTACTATAATACCTACATATGAACACAGGGTACCTGAACAATTTGCATTTACAATAACATTATTCTTGTGTTTACTGGTGATCGTCGACGAGGATGAAAAACAAACAAATTTGAAAGAAACAAATTAAAATTTGTTTCCGAACAACGGAACCGTCCTTTCCCCGCGCCTCCGAGTTCCATGATTTTCACACAGGTTTTTCACACACTTAACCAGTTATCAAGAAACCTACTGCGAAAGAATTGGATGTTTTATTTTATGCTTGCCAAAACGAATCGGACAAAATCAGGCCCAAAGGATTATTGAAAATATTAATCAAACTCTATACTTGAGATCCCAATTTAAAAAAAATAACACCAAACTTTTCAGCTATATACACGTCACAATATTATACATTATTGATCTCAATTAGTTGGAAAATTATTTTTATTGCTCTCTCGGGAATTTTGTTATGTGAAAAAGTATGAGTACGTTTTCTTTCACCTTTGAGCTTGGAAAAATGATTATTTTTATTCAACGAGTAAGAACGTTTCTATTTTTACGAATCTTAACGGTCGTTAGAAGACCTCAACTGGACTCTATGGAAGAAAAAAAGGAAAAAAATCACTGCCAGGGTACGCAATCAACATTTCCCATCCATTAAATATCCTCCGTCATCTTTTTCATATTTTTAGACATTATCGTTCCCATTCGTGTTATAAATTAAGACAGCATTGAGCTCGCGACGAGCGAAATTTGTCATATGGTATAATTAATGATAGCATCCCTGTGCGAATATACGCTCACGTTTTAAGGGAAGTTACACTTGATAATAATATAAAAGACGATACTGAAAGGCTGAAGATGGATTAAAGAAACGAATTTTTTAAAGAACAAAAACGTATTTCATCGGTGTTATTTTTATTGTCGCAACCGTCGTTCACTCGAACATCATTGTACCTGAATTATTTCTTCTTCTTTTTACGAAAAAAAAACCTCACATTATATACTGAGTGGATGATACATTTTCAAAGGACTTTGCAATTTTTTTCCATCGCTGTTTGCCAACATTCCTTTATTCTATGGTGAACTTTTTTCCGGAACGTCGCCATATCTCCAGCGCAAGAGTTGATGAGCATAATAATGCACGGGATCCGAAGGTTGATATTTAAAAGTCCTGTACGCGGCCCAAGTTAAAACTTTTACCAATTCGTCTCTAAAACGGAGGCAAAGAAATGAACGAAAATTTTAACCAGTAATTCGCGATTTCAAAGCCTCATATACGTTTTATTGAAAAGTCATTGCATGTAAACGAAAATCTAATGGTTCATCGATGAGCATAGATTTTTCGAAAATACAAAATTATGTCCTTGCAATTTACAGAATTTAGTTGAAAAATGATTTCTAATGCTCTTTTAGAAAGTAATTAGCTGAAATACGTTGCGGCTTTGAAAGACTTCAAAATTTTGTTTACATGGCACCGTTCGGTGAAGTTGCAAAAAAATTGAGTACCCAAGATAACCCTGTCGCGGATGAGTTTTAAATTTCATTGACTCGACATTGTGCTGTGAACTTGACGTCCAAGAACTGGAAGCAGTCGTTCCGTCTGATGTGTAGCAAACTGAATTAGTTACAGAATTATTTTTACTGAAATTTCCAGGACAAAAAACCTCGCGGTCTGACTCAACGTCCATTTTCTACGAACGGATTGCATCGACTCGACTCTTTTGTTTCACACATGTATTGGAGGAATCAAAAGATTCGGAAAACATACTGAAAACGATGAAAGATTAACAGAAAATTATTTATTCATTAAAAAGAGTTCTCGTTATATTTACATTTCTCGTAATATCTGTGTTACGTTTTGCTTGCTCCTGATCTCGAAATATTGTTGCAATTTTGAATCGAGCCTTATGTCGTTAGAGTGAGTAATAACGCGATAGTAGAGCTGTCAAATTTTGTAAAGCTAACAATAGCTGCAAGCGGAATAAGCTTCCTGGGGCTGATAATCATCCGTGAGTAGAATTCCTCGTTTACCCAAGCGATTTCTAGCCCCGCCGACGCCAGTACTATTTCCTATAGCTTGCAGCCTTGGCGAATATGTGTCCCACAGACCGGGTGTTTGTAAGATCTGTAACGTCCAACAATTATTCATTCACATTTTACAAGTTCTCGTTATTGAATCAATTATTGATATAAGATCATGTCGAATTTGAAAAAATGTAATTACTAGAAATGATTTATAGATCGTATCAACTAATACTTATCTTAAAATTCAAAAAAGTATATGAACGAATCAATTTTAATCAATGGTATTCGAATGAAAAAAATGTAACTGGTTTAAATTCTTCGTATCGATTTGAATTGAAAAAATGTATCACTATTTTTGCTTATCTTCTTTCTTTGAAAAAGAAAGAAAGAAGAAAGAAGAAGAACTTTTCTGAGAAAAGTTTGATTGAAAATCTCGGAAGCCGGCTTTCGACATTGTCGTTACCTTTTGGACCAATTCTTCAAAACAACATTTCACACCATCCGCTGTCTTTGCGCTGCTCTCAATGTACAAAGTCTGATGTCTCCTCGCAAATTGAAGTGCCTCGTCGGTGCTCACTTCTCTATTGGGCAAGTCAATTTTATTGCCAACGATCATTTTAACAATGTCCATTTTATTGCAGTAAGTGTTTAGCTCTTCGAGCCAAGTTTCCAGCTTGACAAATGTGTTTCTGTCGGTAACGTCGTAAACGAGTATAGCTCCCTGACCATCTCTGTAGTAACTCGGTGTCAAAGTTCTAAATCGTTCTTGTCCAGCTGTATCCTACATTGTCCGAAATTAACAAAAAGTTGAAAAACAATCCTATAATAAACTGGATGGTTCATTGAAATACAAAAAAAATGTTGAAAGCTTAACAGCAACTAGGCTACGCAACGTTTGAACACTTGGCCGTTTAAAAATTCAACTTGTCGAAAAATATAACACTTAATATTCTAAGAAAAAAGGATTAATAGACCGTTCACTATAAGACGCAATTCCTTATACTCAAGTTGCATACCTTACGAGCAAGCAATTGAAATTTACGCTCAAAATATTAATAATAAACGAGGTTGTACTATTTTTTACAAAAAGTCCTTCATGATGTAAAAAAAGGTTGTTTTTTTTTTACAAACAAATTCTTCTGTCTTATTGAAGACACTTTGAAAACGATGCTTGACTTTTCCAATCGTGGATATTTTGTACTTTTAGTTTTGCAATAGTTCAAAGACATAGAGTTGAATAGTTCATAGAGTCGAAATTATCCTTAAGGGCTAGAATGTTTCTAAGCTTTAGACTCTAAAAGGAGTCGAACTCTGTTGAATTTTCATATATCTAAGCCTATAGTCCATTATATCTGCAATCCAGTCCCATTACATTATTTACTACTAACTGAAACCCTCTACATTTTATGCAGTCTACAAAAAAATCTTTTTGCAAAATAGTTCCATAAATATCTCCCTTTTATTGCAGCAAACTTTTTTTCTGAAATGTAAACTAAATCAAACCATTACCAAATATAACTCAAATTAGTTGAATCAGTTTTTTTTTTGGCCTTGACCTTGTTTGGACCAGCAATGCAGTTTACCGTTGCGGCGCTTGCACTTATATTTTATTTTTTCGACGATACAAGCAAAGTCGAAATATGACGATAATTAAAAAAGACCTTACGAAATTCAAATATCCATAGAAAATGTGTTCAAATGTTGGAAATTTTTTTAGCATCTACTGTTCAAATTGATATATTAGTTTTCAGGCGTCAGAAATTATATGTTTGCGCTTACTCCAAAATTTGATTTCCACCATATTGTCACTTTGTGTCTTTAAAGCATTGTTAAGAATGATAGTATATTAGAGAATTATGAAAATCAAAACCTACCCATATAGCCAATTTAACTGAATTGCCATCGATTGTTATTTGTTTTGTCTTGTAATCCATTCCAACGGTGCTCTGCATATTGTCATAGAATTCATCTTCTGTGAATCTCAATAATATACTGGAACATGAAAAATAATAACAATCGTAAACAAGCGATTTTGCGTTCGTAGTTCTTTACAAACTCATTGGCGATAATTTCGTACTCGAAATATGCAGAAGTAAAATATTTAGTTTACTGTGTGACACTGAAAAGGGGTCATTGTTATCGAAGTATAATTTGAAGAAATTATCATTAAGAGGTTATTAATTTTGATCGCCAAACACCAAATCCGAAAAAAAGTTTAAATACCTTGATTTTCCGACGTTCGATTCACCAATCATTAAGACCTTGAGAGTCGTTAAAACTTCCTGGTCCATTTCGCACTTGTGTTATTCTCTCGCCGTACACTTCTTTTGTTCTGTATTTTTATTCGAGTAACATGAAATATTTCTCCTCTCGAGGTCTGAACATGCCGTTAATGAATGTGCAAATTTATTTGGACGTAAATTGTGAAACGCGAAAAAGCAGAATAATAACAAAAACTGAGGGGACTCTTTATCGATATTTCAATTTCGAGAGGCTTTTTTCAGAGTCTTTTTTTTCCTTTTCCCAACAGAACAACTCAACTAGTGCGCGATTGCAACTAAAACGTCATGACCGTTGGCATGACGGTTACATTCTCACTGCTACCATATGACTCACCCCTCCTGCCACAAAAATTGTATATATATACAGATCTTACTTCACTCTGCGTTTATTTATTAAATTCTTGACAATACAATAACAGGAATATTTAAACAATAACACTCTGTATTTAATTGTGGAATCATTTTTCACAAACAATTATGAATATCAATAATCATTTAAAAGAACATTAACATTAAGCCGGCATGGAAAAACAATATAATAAGTGTCGTGTGACCAAAGTTACAGTGTGTTATTTGATGCATTTCACGTGTGTGTTGAATTGTTGATCGCAAATGGCAACAATTTTTAAACCTTGATACATCATTTTTGTGAAAGTCGCGAATAATATCACAGAAAATATTAATTGTAACACGTGGATTAGTTGTGCATCAAAATGGTTTTCCTTACAAACATTTTAGGTTACGTTATCAAAAAGGTAATTCGCTCTGAGCTGGTGGAATTTGAATACATTTTGTTCATATACATAAAATCAATGTCGTGTTAATATTTCATAATTGTACAGAAATACGAATATTTAATGTTCCTATGATGAATTAGGATCTTTATCTGATTGTATACGTAAGTTATTCTTTAAATGGCAACAGAGCAGTCTCCCTACTATCATGATTAGGAATGAACTGTCCGACCGATTCCTAATACAATTTGAATGAAGTTGAACTTTTCATCATTGAGACGAAATGATATATATATATATATTTGCTTTTCTATAATTGAAACTAAAATTTCTATGCAATGAGAAAACGGTCAAATCTTTGATTGGAAATATCTCTTAAGAGGATATCTTGATCGTTTTGACATTTTGCACAATGAAAATTTCAGTAAATCATTGATTGAATGAAAATCATACAGTTACAAAGTGCATTGAAAGATTTTCAAGTATTTTTGTCATCTATCAATTACTGTAGGTCCCAAGAAAATACTTGCGAAGCGGATTCTTGGATACGCTAAGAATTCATGTTAAAGCTGGATCTGGAGGAATGGGTCTTGCTCGTTATGGTGGAATTGGAGGCAGAGGTGGTCACGTTTATGTAGTAACTAAAGAGGGAGTTACCTTGGACATGGTAACTTCACTAGCCAGGAAACGAAAATTTTATGCACAGTCTGGAGGTCAAAGTACATCTTCTGGATTAATAGGAGATCAAGGCCAAGATTTATACATTGAGGCGCCACCGGGCATTTGCGTCTACAGTGAAGATGGTGCACTCCTGGGTAAATTTATTTTCACTGTTTATTTGAGAATCAACAGAAAGCATAATTACCATTCTTATCAAATATTCTGTATGGTTTATGTAAGTAACACGAAATCCATAATATTTGGCGTTACTATTTACTGGCATTACTATTTACTATTACGTATTCATTGCTGAGAATCATGCAATATGAGCCTTATTATTGAAAACATAAACAAACAAAAATCGTCTGATGTGATTGAGTACACAGTTAGTTAAAAAAATGGGCGTGAATGACATAACAAAAGTTGTTATATTGCAGGTGATCTGAATACACCTGATGCAAAATTAAAAGTAGCTACCGGTGGAATCGGTGGTTGTCCTGAAACTGGTTTCAGTGGACAAAAAGGACAAGCGCATTGTATCAGATTGGATCTTAAGCTCATAGCCGATGTTGGTCTTGTAGGTTTTCCAAACGCTGGAAAAAGTACTTTCCTGAGGGCTGTTTCACAAGCAAAACCAAAAATAGCATCGTATCCATGTAAGAATGAAAAAGAGAACAATTATTCTTTCATCCAATAACTATCTCAATTGTTAACGATTAATTTAATTGAAAAATTTTCCATCCAGTCACAACGATGCGACCTCATCTCGGTATAATGAAATATTCAGATATGAGAACAATTTCTGTCGCTGATTTACCGGGTCTCATAGAAGGTGCTCACGCAAACATTGGAATGGGTCACAAATTCCTCAAACATCTCAGCCGCACGAAACTTCTCGTATTTATGGTCGACGTGCAAGGTTTTCAATTGTCTGCGATGCACGGAAAGCGCAGTTGTCTTGAGACAATTGTCTTATTGAACAAAGAAGTCGAGCTCTACAAGCCCGATCTTTTGAAAACTCCAGCGATTCTGATAGTTAACAAAATGGATACGGAAAACGCGTCCAGTATATACAGCGAGATTGAGCCATCGTTGAAAAATCTTTCTAACGTCGTGCAAAATTATCCTGAGGAAATGAGACCAGAGACTGTTTTGAAGTTCGAAGAAATCATCACAACCTCATTGGCTTTAAAAAAATCAGAAGAGATCGAAAAAGTCAAAAGTATCATAAGGAACATTCTTGACAAACATTACGAAATGCAAACGGAAAAGACAAGTGGATCAAAGGAGCTTGAATTACTCGATAGGTTGAAACGTGAGATGCGACAAAAAGCTCCGGTACTCGTTTGATTGATATCCTTTAAGACACAATAAATTTTAAAACATTTCTTACTTGAAATTAATCAATCGAGTCTTTTTTTCGTTGCTGTTATTATTTTTGATATGTACATATTTCGAAAAAAATATCATACAATCTTACGAATCGTATAGCTGTTGAGGTTTTATCAGTTTACATGATATCGATGCTTCCATGACTTTTTTCGTCCAATCCTCTCCCAGTGGAGCTTTCTTCCGTACAACAACTTCATCTATTTCCTTCGGATCTCTAAGAATCCCGACGTCCGCGATCCATTTTTCCATCCCATTCCAAGCGATCATTATACCATTGTCCGTACAAAGACGGGCTGGAGGTCTGACGAATTTGAATCCCATTTCCGAACAGAGTATGCTCAGACCTTTAGCAATAAAATTATTACACGCTACTCCCCCAGATACGACCTGGAAATTAAAAAACAATAATATCGTTTCACTTCGAAGTTTGTTTTAATTTCTCGTGACTGTTGTTTTTCTCACCAATGTTGGAGTTTCCTTCGACAACAATTCTTTGTCTTTACAAAACAACATTGCTCGTTTCGTTCGATGGCACAAGTGTCGCGTAACAGCCATTTGAAATCCAGCACACAAATTATTGAGATCGGGAATTATAGTATCACCCAATATGTTATATTCTTTTTCTTGCTTTTTCGTGAATGTTAATACCATATTTTTGAGACCTGCAAAACTGAAGTTGCAATCCTTGTAATGAGGCATCGTTGGTTCGAAAGTGAATTGAAAAGGGTTTGTAGCTCGACTTGCTGCAAGCTCTATTGCTGCTCCACCATTCAAATTTTTATAATCAGGTATATTTTTCATCTTCAGTCTTCGAGATGCCTGTTGATAGTCAGATTATCAATAACAACTGCAGTTTAGCAGATTATGTATGTCTAGTGCCCAAAAATCTAACATTTTTCTTGGCATGGGAAAATTGTGACCCTCTTTACCTTGTCAAATGCTTCACCCGGAGCATCGTCTACTGTTTTACCAAGCAAATAGAACTTTTCTACATTCTCCACAATAGCCAAAAGGCAGTGACCACCGGATACAAGTAGGACTAGGAAAGGAAAATCCACCTATCCTGGCAACAATAGATTTTGTCATTCAATTAATCAATGCTTATACAACTTTTTTATTTTGATAAAAGAAAACAAAATGATGAAAACCCAATGTTCTCTTACATAATAATTTTTCCTTTTCATTTTAATAGTGACTCTTTCAAGGCTATTTTTTTCTAAACACGATAGAAACAAATTCGGTATTTGTTGTGGAAATAGTAGATTGAAAAACAAAATACTACAAAAAAAAAGTAAATGACAGTGTGGGTCGCACTATGGCTCAAAACGTCAATTTTATTTATAATGATGATTGTGGTTCTTTTTTTCATACTATAAACAATATGTCATTAGTCATGTAATGATTTGTTAAATGTCAAGGGCAAGTGGAAATCCACCTAAAAACTGTTTATACTGGCCAGAGGCAATTTTTTTTTTTTAATCAATACTTTAAAGAATTCTTAAAAGCCATGTCCCAAATCTTTTATTGACGATTATTATTTCAAGTAAATTTTGTACCTTCTCCGACATCCTTGCTGTGAGAGCATGTGCTTCCATATGATGAATAGGTATGAATGGTTTTCCACCAAGTTTTGATAAATACTTGCCAAATTTGGCACCTATTTCCAATGATAAAGGGAGTCCTGGTTTAACTGTAGCAGCAATAGCATCAACATCTCGCAACTGTAAATTTGCTGACCGCAGAGCTTTTTCACAGATTTCTGTTATATTTTGTCTGTGCATATCTTGAGCAAGCGGTGGTACAATTCCTCCATGACTGAAAATTCGTTAAAATTGGTTCTTCCTTATTTTAATTTTTTACAAGACTTTCATATTTTGAAATCTCCATTCTGTTTTCTTCTATTTATGATTGAATAGTTGAATTCTTAATTTTTATACACCATGTAGATTTTTTAAAAATTGTTCAAAAATGTTGTTAGTTTCAAAAGTTCTCAGATATGTCTTCACGAAATTGATCATAGCAGAAATTTTTGGCTCATTCAAATATTGCTGAAAATCAAACATTAAATCATCATCAATTAACGAGTTATTTCCGCGAACCGGTTTTCCATTTGCCTTTAACTTAATAAAAACATACTACACAAATGAATCAAGAGAATCTTTGAAAAAATGATTGGTATTAGATTTTTTGACAATTCACCATGACGTCCAGATAGTCAAGTATTTTGAATATTTTTTAATTATGAGAAATCACTCATAAAGTTACAAAACCGAATATTATATTTTTCATTGACAATGTTGAAAAGAAAATTCCATCCCAATGATGAATGTATGGACCATTTCTATTAAAGCGTCCAGGAAAACTTACTTCAGATGGAGCAAGTGTTGAGAATGAAGCGCTTCGCCGAGAATATTAGCATTACTGTCAACTACGGCACAACCAGTGTCATCGCAACTGGTTTCGATTCCAAGAATTAAAGTCGGTTTTGATGACCCAAAGCATCTTCTCGTGATGAAATAATTTAAAAAACGTTTACACGCTGGGTGAAACGTTTTGATTTGACAAAACGTAAGATTCATGCCCTTCATACCCGATGTTATAATGGAGAATGGGAGGAAGGAAAGGAAACAACAATGGCGGTAATACAAATTTTCGCCACAAATATGTCATAGCAGCACTTCCCATGGATGCTTCTTCCGCCGCCATATTCCATTGTGCGCCTGCTAGAAGTATAAGCGCAAGTTTTCGTGTTACAGGAACGTATACCATGTCAGATCAGTAAGTAGCTTTGTTTTTACTATTCGCTTGAATAAGTATAAAATAATATAAAAATTATATCGAATCGCTTCTTCATTGTTTAGTCTCCAAACTGATGTTGCATGGTATTCTCCAAATGAACTTTACGATTATATTTGTCGTCGTTCGTCTTTTGCCATGTTTCTAGGTTAGATTTTCAATGCTTTCGACTCTGACGCACTTTGCAGAGTGGCGATTAGTTTTTTGCATTTTATTCATATCATGCTCAGAGTATCTTTATTCTCCATAAGATTAATTTCCATTTTCCCTTCCAAGCTTTTCATGATCCAGCATTTCAGAGATCTCGAACAATGGACTCCACTGATGGAGAAGATCTAAACGTATAGACGTAATTGTATCCGTATATGAACCTGCTCATATGCATATTCGTGTTCATATGTATGCATTTGTGCAGTTGTGTCCTATACGTGTAAATGATGAACTGCAACTTTATTTTTATTTTTTAGAGTGGTGGAAGATTATCAAAATTTGAAATTTGCAACGTTTCCTTTTCATTATAATTCTTATTTTTAACTGGCTCAAATATTGGCATAACTGCCTACTTTGAGCTGACTTTGTAAAGTACAACATTTTTAGACAAGTTGATGAAAGTCACAGAAACCATGAAGTTGAAACTTCATGCATGTTTTTTCCATTTTAAGCGCTTTCATATCATACAAATAACTCAAATATATGATGAAACCATTATCACAAAAGATATAGTTTTTTTTTTAGGATTTTTTGTTTTGACCCTAAAAACAGAATAGAGTAAATTATTAATGATAGATTTATCAATAACACCTCTAGCTGTAGGTAAAACTCAGTTTCAGATTCTTTTCTCAACAAACATGATGTTCAATGTTGTTTAAATTACAAGCAAAAAAGTGGAACTCGAAGTGTGACCAAATAAATTATTCAAAGATAAATCGATTGTGAAAAAAATGAACCTAATGTATTAGAACCTGTTTGTGTTATAGAGTCAAAAACGTGTTTTTAGAGTAATTTTCAAATTATAGTAATAAAAAATAAAAAATGTTGATTCCAAGGTGTTTACAAAGAGCAAAGTCTGATGGCAACCTTCAATGGACAACATCTTTGATGTTCAATACTTTCAGAGCAATTCTTGTGTGAAGAATTCATGAATTGTTTGAAAATATGTTCACAATATTTCTAAAGTTGAAATCAATTCTAAGCTTTCTTTCTTTGTCTAGAAAAATGGTAAATATCATTAGAAAAAAAAACAAAGTTTGTCAAAACATTTGAATACAGGTCATCTCCTAATTTGTGTTCTCCATAAAACATGTTCATAAATGTAATCTTATGATTTCTGGTGAATTTCTGCTCTTTACATAATGCTCATGAAAATATTTTGCATTCTGTTTTTCTGCAGAGATGACGCCTTATTGGACGAAGATTTGGGAGACGAAGTCTACGATTTGGGTAACGACGAAGAGGAAGCCCTTTTGGCCGACGACTATGAAATTGATAGGGTGAGCTGGTTATTTTCAGGAATCTACGAAGCTACTTGAAGCTTTTTGTTTATTGCCTAAGCATCAAGATTTATGTAGCCCTGTCGACATGTCGATAATCCACAGGAGAATGAAAAAAGAAAACATGGATTATATCATATTTTTATACGAAATCCGTTCTATTGAATGCTGTACTTAGAATTATTGGTAGTGAAGAAGATGAAAAAATGAATAATAGAAATGCGAGTGTAGCGATGAACACTCTCTTCCGGTGGAATTTTGATGGCGAAAAGATGTTAGGATTTTGCGGATGATTTTAAGCATACAATGTTTAAAGAATTGGCAATTATTAGAAATCCCTATTCTATGAAAAATCGCGAAAACATTAAAATGTTGTGTGAATGGTTAATTAATGAATGATTGATCGTTATTGATGCAAGATTGCCTATGACTGTAGGAAAAATAGTTGGAATTAACGATTTTTTCGTACACTCGTAATGTTAAAAAAACACTCGCCGCATTTACTCATCATCTGGAGAACAAAGTTGACAATTATCTTCTTTTGTTGGTCTGTTTAACGAGGATGTAATTTCAAAATTATTCAACTAATTCCACCACTAAAACTATTCAAACAGATTATCATTTCTATTTATTTTTTGCCTTTATACTAAAAACCATCGATTTATCGTACATCGTTGTCAACTGTAGAAAACGACGCATTGTTGTCAAAACGGCAATAGGGAAAATTTTGATGCATGGAAAACAAAGAGATATATTCACTCTGGTTGTTCGTTGTTAATGGAAAATAACATCTCTGCATTTTGGCAGAGTATGATTGACCAATCCATGCTGCGATCTATTTTCTAAGCGCTTTGTACAATGCTTGAGAAATTACGTTTCTTTATGGTGTCATTGTTAATTGAAATTTAGTATCGCGCGAGTGCAGTCTGTTACAAAGGAAAATCCCTGTTTGGGTCCATTGGCGAAAGCACTCTTCCGAAGAATGAATGGAGTTGCATAAATGAATATATCATCATAAATGGCTATATTTTTATTATTATTAATATAATAGGATCAGCAGAGGAAAAGAAATGATAATATGATTATTCTTAAGTGCGATAGTTTACTTTATTCAACAAAACTGGCTCTATATATTATAATTCTTAAAATATCTCTTCTACCTTTTGTTCGCTTCAAATGTGTCGTTTCGTCCCAATGTTGGTTTCTCCCGCTTCATTACCTTTTCTCTGCTGAAAAACCTCTAGTTGATTGTAAATATGAATTACGTGAAATGGCTTGAAACTTTTACTCTCGTGGTTCTTAGCTGGTAAAAAAACCAGAAAATCAAGTCTAAAACAATGGAAATGTTTAAGGATGAAAAATAAAACGACAACGTTGGAAAAATGTCTAATCGTTATAAAAAAAAACATTAATAAGCGAACCACTTTGATTGATAAAACGACGAACATGAATTCTATAGGTCGATCGAATTTGATGTATTTGAGTACACCGTGTCTCCCATTTAGGACTTTGTAATCCCCACAACGACACCCGAAAAACTGATTATTTTTTTTCTTACTGCTTCAATTTAACCTGACAATTTTTCATGCCAATCCTCAGTTCCATAAACCATTGCCCAGTTAATCCGAAATCCTATTCAGTGTGCACTCGAATTTTCGTCTATATTTATTTTTTGTTCCCTGACATAACTTGGAAAGAAAATAAAAATTACACGAATACTTTATGCGGCTGTAGGGAAAAATCATTTTATCTCTTCTTGTATTTTGTCTAAAACTTTGTATCGGCTTTAAAAAAAAAAAAAAAAAGAAGAAAACAAAAACAAAAAATCAAAAAGAAGAGAAAACCGAGACTATTTTGAAAATTGGAATAAAAGCCATATGGTGATACATTGTTGGGCACAATTAGTCTAGAAAAATGCACAATTATGTATCTTAGTGTTTGCGATAACTCATAAAAAAACACGTTGCACGTTTCGGCGTTTTTTGACGCTCCTTTGCCCATTATATTCATCATCGTCTATCCGATCAGTTTTGGTCGCGTAAGCCAAAAAAATACCACAACTCATAATTTTATAAATAATAATAAACAAAAAAAAACATACAAGCTAAATCTATCTTGAGATAAATCAGCACAAAATGATCAATCACACCGCCAATATTCGATTAAATTAAATGATTAAATTATTCGATAAATGATAAGTAATTGAAAACAAAAAAAAAAGATCGAAACACCTGACATTTATATTACAGTACAAATATTAGTATTAAACGAGAAAAAAAATATATGAATGAAAAATTAGATATCTTAAAAGATCGCGACACCGTTGACCCGTAATGTTTCATGACAAATATTTGACAATTTAATTCTCGAGCAGCAGAATAGCTATAAGGGAGAAGAGGAAACAGACGATGTGCTGGACTTAGGAGTCACGGATGCCCTCGACGACTTAGAGGGTGAAGATGAAAATATAGAATATAGAAGCGACACTGAAAACCATAACTACAATGAGTTTTACAAAGAAGAACATACGGATAATCATGGCGACTATTACCATAATCAAGAGGAGCATGAAGAGATTCGCGAAAATAATTATGATGACGGTGTTGGGCCAAATAGTAGCGGTGAACAAAATGCATTGAACACGATTGATTTGCGGGAGAAATTGCAGAAGAACGTGCAGAGGAAGGTTTTCGTTGGTAACGGACAGGGATTGGAAGACGACGATTGCGACGAGGCCGAGGAAAGAAGAAATCGTTTTCAAAATGAACGAATTATGATATCACCAAAGATGAATCACGAAATTCCAGATTCGCTTGAAAATGTCGTTACCGTGGAACAAATAAGGCAACCACCGTTATTCAGAACAAGAGGACGTGGACGTGGAATTAGAGGAATAAGAGGAAGATTTGTCGTTCCCGGTGCTCAGGGAAATTTCGTACCCAGGTAAGAATATACTTATACATTGGATGTACTGACATGTAAAACGCATGCTTGATAGATAAGAAGTACCACTGGTACATAACTGATTTGTTGAAGCTCGTATTTTACATTTTTTCTTTGAATTACCATGGAACTTTTTACAGATTCAATCCTAATATGCGTGCGCAAGCGAATTTCACTGAGGCAAAGTCCTTCCGACCGGCATTGTTAGAAGGACGACCGCCTATGTTTCCAAGGATGTCTTTAAATAACACAATTAATCATCACCATCTTCATCATCATCAGCAGCAGCAACAACAACAACAACAACAACAACAACAACAACAACAACAACAACAACAACAACAGCAGCAGCAGCAGCAGCAGCAGCAACTACAACAACTACAGATACAGCAGCAACAACAACAACAACCACATCAACAGCAACCTCTCCAGCAACATCAGCATCAACAGCAACAAATAATCTATCAACAAAATGCTCCGCAGATTCCGTCGTATTTGCAAAATGGTCCACCACAATCGTCGGGTGGTCCACATTTCGCAGAGCATCGTCCACCCTACAATCCGAATCAATTTTCCCCTCCGGGAATTCCGCAAGGGCCACGAATGATCGGACCACCGAGACTCGAATACAGGCCT
Source organism: Campoletis raptor (assembly GCA_948107755.1). Classification (NCBI taxonomy): domain Eukaryota; kingdom Metazoa; phylum Arthropoda; class Insecta; order Hymenoptera; family Ichneumonidae; genus Campoletis; species Campoletis raptor. The sequence continues at coordinate 19,699,856 of OX403622.1, forward strand.
CGTGGACCAATGCCAGGAAATGCAATGCCTCGTTATAATTGTCCACCAGCTGGTCCGAATTTCATGCAGAATCAATCAGGACACTTTCAATCGCCGATGATTCCAGGGAATCAGGGTCCATCGTTGCTCGGCAATCCAGGCTTGAATTTACCTGGAAATCAACCACCGTCGGGTATACGAGTTAATCCAGGAGTTCCACTTCCACCGAGTCAAGGAGCTCCTATACGAGAAAGTCCTATGAACGTCATGGTTCAAAACTTTCCACGTATGCCAGCACCCAATCAAGTACCAACACCTGCTAATCGACCTCCGATGTCGAATCAATCGAATTTTGACGATCGTCCCAATTTTCAAGAACAACCAAACTTTGTGGAAAATCGACCGATTTACGAAGGCGGGCCTATTTACAACAACCAACCACCGTCACAGTTACCGCAAAGCAATACCATCATTAACCCCGTTAATGTTGCATCGCAACAAACCGGTTCTCATCTACCGAATGTTCCCATGCCTCCTGGTCATAAAATACTTATTAATCCGCACTTCAGAGGATCGGTACAAACCTCGTCAGATGGTATGTCACAAAAAACTTTGATATTTATTATTATTCGAAAATACTTTTTTAATGTTGATGACCTGTATGATACTGAATGCGGCATGAATTAAAGTTTCTACGGCATGGCGCTTTTAATGAGTCTTTCGCTTAAGAATAATTTGAAATTGTAACAAGTGTGGCGGAATTAGTTAATAAGCGATTTTTTTCTACAGCGAGACTCGCTTGGGATCCGCAACAACAACAGCAACCACCGCCCCAATTACAACCGCCTCCGCATCAACAACCACCGCAACATCATCCACCACCGTCATCATATCAGAGTCAAGATCCTTATGGTCAACCCCCTGCACCGTCTCAACATCCTGCGCCTCAAGAGTATCAACGAAGTTACCAGCCAGTCAAGAGTGACGTGAGTTAAATCGATAATTTACTTAATATTTTCTGCTTTTAAACGTACAAAAATTGGATACTGTACAATCTCGAATATAATCTGATTCTTTTTTTGTCCTAATACATAATTTATCGAGCTAGAAATGGAAAGAAAACATTTTCTTTTTCAGGATCCTTACGCTTATTTCTCGGATGTTTGGCAAGAGAACAAAGTCCAAAAACCGCCGACGACGAACAAATCTTATCCATCGGAAAGCGCTTATTCTCGGGACAGTTACAGTAGTTATGGAAATAAATACGCTAAAAGTGAAAACACATGGGAACACAGAGATTCGTATGAAGAGGTAAGACTTTTTGGAAAAATTAAGTTTGTGGGAATAAAAAGGACATTTCCACATTTTTACTTTGTCTTTGAATAACAATTAAAAAACAGAAAAGAACCTTGTATAATTGTTTTGTTTTTTTTCGAATATACGTCAAAATATCTTTGATGTCTTGAACAACCACACGAGTATTTTTTTTTTTGAATAAATGATTAAAGAATATTTCGCGTTTTTCGTAATTGGCAGGAGCAGAGAGGACCGAGTCAGAATTATCGTGATCGCGAAGCAGTGCCAAGACCGCGAATTGATAATATTCCGAAGCAACGTGGAACAAATTCAAGTAACAATTATCACCATGACTCTTACGAACAAAGACCAAGGCCCACGACGAATTCTGCACGATCTGCGCCGCGATTGACAGTTAAGAGAAGTCCCGAACCTCATGAACGAATGCCTCGACAGCTGAGTCCTAAACGTGTCAAAACTATGAGCAGTCGACAAGAATTTCGTTCCGCCAGCTCGACAAACGAGAACGTAAACACTAGAAAAGTACGATTCGGGCAGTTCAATTTTTAAAATATCATTAGTTCCCAAATCCTTCGGTATTTAAGTGACGATTGATTCTTCTTGTTTTTCCAGGAAGAAGACATAGATCCGGAAATGAGAGAATACAGAAAAAAAATGGACGAACAGAAACGTTTGAGAGAAAAGATATTACAGGAAAAAGAGAATAGACGGAAACAAGCGGCCATGGAAAAATCTGGCGATGAATCGAGAGAAGATTCCAAAACTATTGGTAAGTCGTATTATTGTTTATCGACCATACTTCAATGAATTTTATTTCTCGAAATGACAGTAATTATCCTCTTCCAATCATGAAAAATGAAAACATAAAAAAAATGTACGTACCAATTTTTTCGTTCAATGCAATTGAATACTTCGGATAAATTTACTACCACGCCCACCGCCCTCCCCCAGTTCATTTTTTTAAATACAGATTTCTAAAAAAAAGTTGATTGGAATAAATGTTGATCGCGTGATTATATTTCTGTGTTACAGAAAGCAATCAGCAACAAGATGTGAAAGGAGCGTTAGTAGCTACGGGTGTCGTCAAAGATAACGCAAATTCATTGGGTTCGCGAGGAAGAGGCCGCCCCGTTGTTAATACTCAAATCACAGAGGTATAGCATTAAGTTAAAATATTTTATGATTTTTATACACAGACGTAAAAAGCAGACAATCTGCATAATGACATTTTTACTGTATAATTAATTTAGAAAAAGAAAACATTTTGATAAGTTAATACTCGCAAATCATGTGACTCAACGAAAATGAGTTGAGTAAGCAACTAACTTGTTAATGCCATCCGATGAAAAAAAAAACGAATCATTGATCTACAAACAATTTTAACGAAAAGTATGCTCATATGAATTAAGCACTGGATGATAAATATCTCGGATTGGAATTTATGCAGTTGAGGGAATGAACTGAAAATCACAAAGAGATAATAAACACTCAGTATAGTTGTTATCAAATCGATTCGAAGTTATCGATACACTCCCGACATCAAATCACAGGCATAATTACTGTTTTTGTTCTCTCTCTCTCTCGCTCTCTCTGTCGAATTTTATCATTTTTAATGCAACTTTGGAATGAAGTGATGAATTTTATTTTATTTTTTATTAAAATATGAAACAAGACATGCACATTTGTGTGTGTACTCATGAACTCCACAGTTTTATTATTTTGCCGCGACTTGATGCACACGAATGTGTGTAAATTGTTTTTTTATACTGTAAATTCTCAATTGACATTGTTTCTCGAATAAAAAACATTTTTAAACACCTTACGTTTTGTTTTCTACCACCAAAAATCTCATGTGCACGTTATTTTTTTTCAACCGACCCCTTTTGCCCATTTTTCCATCCACTAAAAAATAGTCAATTGATGCAATGCTTTTAGTTTGTTTGTTTGTTTCCACGTTTGATTATCAAATTTTGGCAATAACGAGTAATATTGACGAGTTGAAAATATTTATTTTATAGGGCTCCGGACGTGCACACGGAGTTCGTATCGTCAAAGCCATACAGACAGTAGAAACGTCAAACATGTCTCTTGAAAACGAAGAGACAGACTCAAATGCGTCAATAATGAGTGTCCAATCGAACGAGCGACCAAGGCAATTGGCAGGCCAAGCTATTGGCACTCGACGGGTCGTTATTCAAAAGCCTATTTCTGGAGTACAAAAGATTCCGACTTCGGTGCAAAAAGTAGTCTCGAACCTTCAGAGAGGACAGACTATCGGTCGTACGGTTCAAAAAATGGGCCAAACTGTGACAGGAGTATTAAAGAAAGTACCAGCTGGCAACGGTCAAAAAATGGTTGTCAACGCGAACAGAACGATCGTACAAGATACGTCAGGACCTTTGCGCGCTCCAAAAGTCGTCGTCAACACTGTCAACAATCAACGAGTCGTATTACAAAAATCAACGGTAGCGTTGAAACGAGCGCCTGAAATAAGGACGAATACCATCAGAATCGAAAATTTGGCGGCGAGCACCTCCGAATCACAGATACGAAGAATGTGCCAAGGAATTGGCACACTAGAGGTGACGATTTTTACATGAAGACACACGCACGAATCAAACTAAAAAAAAGCACTAGACATTTTTACGTTGGAAACGCATCATTTTTTTTTTAGCTGTGTGCACCTTTAGTCACCTCATTGATTTTTTCTCTTTTTTTCCCATTTTTCATTTAATTTTTTTCATCTCTTGAAGCAACACGCGTACAATCACATTTGCTATTAACGATTCTTATCAATTTTGAACTATTCTTTTCGCTCATGGATTGACGGAAATGGCACGCATTGAAAAATGTAGTTAAAAATTTTACTCACGGTTTGGGTGGCTTTATTCTTTTCTTTTCTTTTTTTTTTTTTTTAATATTCCGCACATTCATTGTGAAACATTTACGGACACATTTCATACGAGGCTGACAGGTCAATCTCGAGCTTGATCAGATCTGTAAATTGTAACAAACGACCACTCAAGCGGTCGCAACGAACAGTTCAGTTTTAAAACTGAAAATATTTTTGTTTTTTTTTTTTATATTATCATATCGAATCCTCAACGGTAGAGTTCGAAAAAAGTATGAGAGCGAAGAAAAAATTTACATACCGTTAACACATACCGTTAATACATAAATCTATTTTTTCAAAAGCTTCCGAGCACGGAACCAAAAATCAAATATGAATCTCTACGACGGGAATAAGTCCGTCAAGTAAAACCAAATAAATATATTGAGTAGGCCATGTGGGCCTGGAAACGTTGAATTAATATCAAGTCTTTTGATTTTATTTTTTGTTAGAACGCAACAATTACGATACTTTATTTTTTATTTTTATTACTTTACGTTTTTTATTGCGCTTCAATTGTTGCCGTTAAATATTGTCCAAAGATTATTTTTGTTATATTATTTTCGATATATTTTATACCAATCGAATGGATTTCGATGGCGATGAATTTTATTTTTGAAAGTCAATCGTCAAGCGGCGTACAATCGTAGGAGTGTTCGTCATTCATGTATTCATTTTGTTTAATCTAACAGGCTTGCTTTTAATTGTTATATACATTTTTTATTTTAATTTTTTTTTCTTTCCAAACGTCTTGTCATTATGCTGTGTACGCTAATTAGATAGCGATCATTTGTTCAATGCAGGACAGATTAGCGAATGCATGGGTCTTGCGGTTAGGCAAAAGATTTAAAAAAAACTCATCGGCATGTGTTTGACTCACGCTTTTTTATCATTGCACTGATTGAAAAAAAAAACTTCATTTACAAATTAAGTACAGAACAAACAATTATTGAAACATAAAAATAGTAAACGAGTACACATAATAATTATACAATTATTGCGTTTATTCGTGTTATAGAGCATACACATGGGCGATGGTAATGCCACAATCGTGTTCAAGACACAATCAGCTGCTCTGGTATTTCATAAAAAATATCAGCGTAAAATGCTCGATTTATCGCTGATAAATGTGCGATTGATACAACAACAGAGCGCCAACACTTAGAACGTGAATCAGTGTGCCGATGGTTGCACAGTGGAAATATGTCAAGATATCCGGTCATTTATTTCTCTTTCGTTATATAAACGTATAGATATACATAATAATAAGAAACTTCGATGGCAAATCGCGTTATAACCAAAGGGTACGATGAAGTTCAATTATATACGGCATTCACATTAAACAGTTGCTCCAATTCCGAGACCAGCATGTAAAAGCTGTAGCTTTTTTTAAAAATCCTCGTTTGCATAGCATTTCTAAGTCAAATACATTCGCGCCATTGAGTCTCGTGATTGAACGGATGAAGATGTATATAAATACAACAAGAAGAAATCTCGGTGCAACTCTGATGTCTTTTTTTTCATTTTTTTTTTCCTATGACAAGTGAAAAGTATATATTCGCAAATGTAAATAAATATATACACCCACACAGTTTATGTACACCGTATGATTTGTACGTGAGGTACAAACAACCTTTAAAGTGATCTTTAGACAAATTAGAATACCTATAAAACTTATGTCTGTAAACATATTCGCAGATACATATGTATAAATATATATTTGAAGGGATTTTGAAAAATTACTTAAGAAATAAACTTACCGCTGATAAATACTGAAAAAAAGGAAAACCATTTTTGTAAAGTGACGTACGTTTGTCAGTACTAAACATATGGAAAAAGAAAAAAATGTCGATAATATAACGCTCCAGTCATATTTCGGCAGCCCATCTATGCTATTATGTTATACAGATGCTAATTGCTAAGTGTTCACACATACAATTATGAAAATGTTACTTGGTTAAGAAATATCGAGCTATACACGATACAGCGATCCTTCACACCATAATTGTATTACTTTGGCCCAAAAGTACTGCGGTAATAAACTTTAAATGCGAGATTAAAAAGTTTTGTTATTTCTTCTTCCATTTTTTGTAATTTTTAAGATTTCATTTTCAGAATGCAGTGGAAATTTTTCTGGCTTTTAAGCTAAGTACTCAACAAACATGGATGACGACTATTATTGTTGCGCGAAACAATTGGAAGGCTTCAAAACAGTGCTAAACAACTTTGTGCTCATCATATAATACTCATAAACCATCTCTACTTCACTCGCACATGTACATGACATGACATTTACAGAAGAGGAAATAGATCTGCACGTATTTTAATTATAACCAATTGAAAAATAAGTTTGAAATTCCTCATCGGTTACTATTTGAATAATCAAAGTAGTAAGAATAATAAACGATCGGAAGATTCACAAATAAATAAATAAAAATTTCAAATCACCACCGTAGACGTGAGGCGGGCGCTGATATTTTGTCGCATCACAGTACTAGTAGTACTAGTACCGTAATAGTATCTTGTACATAGTTATCTGAGTATCTGGGTCCCTGATCTGGGTATCATGTGAACGCCCTACAGATTTTCATTAAATATCAACAAACTATTATTTCGAAAACTAAGACATTACTGTCATCAAATTGCCTAAACAGTTCCCAAGCTATAACAACAATAAAAATATAAGATTTTTATTGTCTGTCTGCTAAGTATACATAACCCCGCAAGCCCGTGCGGTTACCTAGGTTACCCTGTTGTTCCACCATATTGGATGAACCATTTCGTATTTCGATTCCACTAATTCCAGTTCGACCATCGACACGTGAGGATGTTGTCTACTTTGAGATAAACAACGATTATTTTTACTAAGATAAGGTATTTACACAATTACAAATGTATACAACTAATTGAATTATTTCTTAAAAATTGAATTGTTTATAAAATCAAATGAGCTCGACATAATTTCCCTCGATGTATTGATATAATCATGCGGTGTCATAACCTCAAAACTATTTCAATACCGGCTACGAATTCACATTCGCGTAACGTCACATGCCATGGAGTTTGTAGTTTTTATTTATTGCAATTTTTTAATTAAGGCGAATTCATACTCTTTTATCTTCTATTTCTTCTATTGTAGTTCGAGTTTGCAGGTCTCGATAAATGGCAGCATCAATCATTACCAATTTTCGCTTGATGAGATTAACAGTTTTTACAAAAATAATCATTGATGTAATTGTTGCTCAATTATTATTAATTCTTAGAATTGGACGAATAATCTCTTTACAAAATTTTCTGGATGTACTGAATAATTGTATTGCATGAAGATTAATATGATCATTTCTGATGTAGATGACGTTGAAAAGTTTCCCAAGGGGAGGCAAGAAGCCTGTGACAAAGCCGAAAATTGGACTGGTAATTAAAGCTCTAATTTTTCTGAACTCCAGACACTTGTAATTCTCTGTACAAAAAACACTTAAAAAAATGTTCGTAGTCTTTCAGCAAAAGAGATGCGGCGTCAAAACCAAAAAAAAATCGAGGCAAGAAGTCACGAGAAATTGAGCCAGTGGGGGAGGCTAAGACTTACGTTGCAAATACCGCAGAATGTTTGACTTATTCGAATCTTGGAGAAGGAATGATCGTGCTGGGCAGAATACAAGAGACGAGCGAGTATGATATGATTGTTTCATTGCCAGGACACCTCAGCGGTAGAATTCAAGCAACGGACGTGAGCCAATCGTATACAAATCTTCTGCGCGACATAGTAAACTCAGAGGATAAAAATATGGAGGAATTCAAGCCACTCTCCGAACTGTACAATCATGGAAAATACGTGGTATGTTCTGTCAAGAGCATTACTCCCAACGAAAAGTGGCGAATATCTTTGTCCCTGGAACCCGAATTGATAAATCGTAATTTGGATCCAACCAAATTGCGCAAACGTTCGAAAATCATTGGAACTGTAAGCAGCGTCGAGGATCATGGCTACGTCATTGATACAGGAATTGATAATTGTCGAACTTTCTTGGCAATTAAAGACATTGACGAAGGAGTCAAATATTGTGAGTTGCAAATTGATTCAATTATCTTAAAATAACAAAACTTGGTAGAAAAAAAAAAATTCCAGTTGCCAAATATGGAAAAAAAAATCGTCTAACATTCATTGAAATTGTGCAATCCCATAATTAATATTACACACTAAAAAAATTATGGGAGAGGAAAAAAAATGTCGTAGTCAGATTGACGAGAAATTCAAGCATATATATCGACTATAAAATTGGCTGTAACGTAATTATTTTTTTCTTCAGATCCAGGGAAGCAGTTGTTTTGTTCAGTGAAGACCGTAAAAACTTCGGAAAATTCAACGACCGTCCATGTAACGACAAAATCAAAACACGTTGGAACAGCGATAACGAACGACGAGCAGTCATTGGATGCTCAAATACCGGGTACAAGACTTGTACTGAGTGTTAAAAAAGTATTATCAAACGGTCTCCAAGTATCATTCAACGATGGAAATATCGGTTACGTAAATAGATTGTACTTGGACAAACCGTTAGATTCTTACGAGCCCGGTAACGTGATACACGGTGTACTGATGTACGTTATGCCGACATTAAAGTTTGCTTACTTCACGCTTTTACCATCGGACGAGAATAAGGAACGTTTGAAAGTGGGTGACATTGTGGAAAAAGCGAAAGTATCGTTCATTGGATCGAAAGGTATAGTCGTTGTATTGCAAAAAGGATTACGAGGTTTCATTCCGTTCCGTCGTACCGACATTCCTTTCGAGAAGGTAGCGTCTAAATTCTCGGTAGACACAACCCACAAATGTCGAGTATTGGCTTACGATTTGTTCGAGCAAATATACGTCTGTACGATGGAGCGTAAGCTCTTGGAAGAAAAACATTTCGCAACATCGAGTTTCAAGCCGGGCGATCGTTTGAAAGTCGAAGTAGTAAAAATACGAGCGGAAACTGGATTCATCGCGGTAACGGCGGGTCGAATGCATGGATCTGTACCACCCGAACACGTCACAGATCCGGAGAATCCAGCTAAACAACAATTGAAAGTTGGTGATGTCGTGGAGGCGCGTGTAATCGGTCCTGACAAAAAACAAACGGGAATATTGTTCACTTTGAAGAAATCTCTCGTCGATAGTACTTTACCGATTCTTCACGACTTTGCCGATGCTAAAGTTGGTGGTAAGCATCATGGAACGATCGTTCAAATCAGCAGCAACGGTTTGCTCATACGTTTTTACGGTGCTATCAAGGGTTGGCTACCGGCAAAATCGTTGAATCGAAACACCGCATCTAACAGATGGAATTACATGATTGGTCAAACGATAGAAGTAACTATTGACAGCGTCGATTCTGAAGCTGAAAGATTGACTCTGAAGGTTCACAAAGAAAATGAAAAAGCGGGAGACGAGGTCGATTTTGAGATTGGCGAAAGCGTCGAGGGTGTCGTTGTGGAGGCTTCGGTCGAAGGTGTTCATCTGAGGATAACTAAAAATTTGGAGGATTCAGGGAAAATTGGTTTCCTGCCCGCTGGTCACATGTCACCCTCCGAAGAGGTCGGCAGCTATTTGGCAGCGCGTTATGCCGTCGGGGAAACTATGTCGGCTCTCGTTTTTTCCACTAAACCCCGATTTCTTCTAACAAGAACTTTCGTACCGCGAGATAAATATCGTAATTTTGAAACACTCAAGCCCGGCGACCTTCTTCCCTGCTCGATACAGGAGATAAACGCTGATTGCTTGAAACTCGTTATGCCGATTAAGAATTTCAATTCCTACGGTATTGTGATGCGATCGAGAGCTGAGAATATGGACGCGTTACACAGGCATCAAATATTATTCGCTAAAGTAGCTTCGATCGATCGGAAACATCATAAATTGACTCTTGCCACATCGTTGCACAATGTTTTGAAAGATAATTCGCAACACGATAACGATCTCATCGCATCCGTTGACGTGCTGACGCTGCATTTTAATAAATTACGTGAATTGTCAGAACACGATTATTACAAAAATAAACCGATCGTTAAAGCCAAAATTGGCGAGAGAGTAAACGCTACCGTTGACAAGGTAACCGATTATGGACTTGTGGTGAAATTGGAGAACGATGTACTTGGCACTGTCAGAAAGGATCATTACAGTGGCAAAATTAAGCCCGGTGACTCCGTAAATGGTACGATTTTGTGGATAAATTATATCCATGAACTCGTCGAGATGACTCTGTTACCAAATATAATAAATGCTGTCAGTACAAAGCAAAGAAAATCACCGAAAATATCGATTGAGACGCAATTACGCGGAGACATTGTTCTCGTCACCAATTGGTTCGTTCTCGTGGTCCTCAAAGGTGCTGGAAAAGGTATTCTCGCTGCTTTGCCAACAAGAAGACATATAAACGATGTCGAGCCTGATCTTACACCTTATTCAATCGGTAAGAGAATCCGCTGTTACGTTGTGCTGAATCAAGAGGAAACGGATTTGTTACCGATTTGTTTGGTAAAATCATCTTTCGAGCCGGAAAAAATTGTCGAGAGTCCCTCAAAGAAGGGTATGAAGAGAAAATTGGAAGAGGACGACGACGAGCATATGGAAAATAAAGGGAAAAAGGTGAAACCGGAAATAGTAAACGAGCCGGAAGACAAATCATCCCGAAAGAAAAAACTAGAGAAAGAAACTGCGAAAGAAAACAAAAAACCGGAAATAGCAACGCAACCGGATGAAAAATTGTCCAATAAGAAAAAGCCGAAGAAGGAACCTACGACAGAGAACACAAAATTGGAAGCAGTGAATCAGCCGGAAGAAAAAATGCCCAATAAGAAGAAGCCGAAGAAGGAAGCTACGAAAGAAAACACAAAATCGGAAGTATTGAATCAGCCGGAAGAAAAATTGACCAAGAAGAAGAAGGTAAAGAAAGAAACAATGAAAGAAAATCTAAATCCAAAAAAGTCCGCTATACCAGACGTGGATGAACAAACGGAAGAAAAATCCTCGAAAAAGAGAAAACTTAAAAAGGAAAATCCGACATTAGAATCTAAAGCGAAAATCGCAAAAGTGTCGGAAGTTGAAAAAGGAGAAAAGCAGAATTCGAAGCAGGAGAAACTAGCGATGAATTCGTCAAAAACTTCGAACCAAAACAAATCAGATGATTCCTTGGATTCCGACAGCGATGAGAATGACGCGACGAATGAAACTCCGGGAATTCCAGAGTGCGGTTTTTTCTGGGACAACAAACCAAACGAGAGTCTCGATGTTGCTATCGATGAGTCTTCGAGTGATGACGAGGACGACGACGAGGAGACAACGAATAAAAAAAAGAAGAAAAAAATGACTGCCGCTGAACGCCGTGAAGCGGAACGACAGAAAGAACGTGCGATAAGAGAACGAGAAGAAGCACTGGCGAGCAACGAGGCGCCTAAATCGGTCGATCAATTTGACAGATTGGTTCTCTCCAGTCCTGACAGTTCGATGATTTGGCTTCAATATATGGCTTACCATCTTCAAGCCACAGAAATTGAAAAAGCTCGTGCTGTTGCTAAGCGAGCCATAAAAACCATTAATTTTAGGGAAGAGACCGAGCGCTTAAACGTTTGGCGAGCTTGGTTGAATTTGGAATCAAGATTCGGCACTCTCGAAACTCTCAACAGCGTTTTTCAAGAAGCTGTACGAACCAACGATTCCCGCGCTGTTTACTTTCACATGTTGACGGTTCACGCGGACGCTGGACGTCAAGCTGAACTCCAGAAAATCATTACTACCATCTTGGGAAAATTCAAACAATTTGCAGAAACCTGGTACGAGTGCGGAGCTGCTTTTCTCAAAATTGGACTCAAGGAAAAGTCCCGTCATATTATGCAACGAGCTCTGCAATCTTTACCTCCGCGAGAACGTACGTATGAAAAAAAAACCATGGAAAAGCGAATGCACAATACTCCAACTGCAATGAAAATTCGTTATTGAGACTGTGAAAGTAATTTTTGATATCAAATGTCATTTTAATAATGCATTTCTATTTGAATTTACAGATGTAAACTTGATGATCAAATTTGCACATTTGGAAAACAAATACGGTGACAAGGAAAGATCGGAAACGTTGTTTGAACAGATTTTGAGTTCGTATCCGAAACGCGTCGATGTATGGTCATCGTACGTCGATACTCTTATAAAATCTGAAAATTTCGATACAGCTAGGTAAGCAGTTTATCGTTCAATGAATACACTCCAATTATTGTGATTTTGCACTTAACCATTTTTATTTTACTTTATAGGAAAGTATTGGAAAAAGCTGTGGTGCAAGTTTTACCAGCCCGTAAAATGAAAACTCTGTTCAAAAAATTCATCGATTTCGAACAAAAGCATGGTACTCCAGAGGGAGTATCTCGGGTACAAGATTTAGCCCTCAAGTACGTCGAGAATGAATGTAATAAAGATTGCACTTAGTTTCGATATCGTTTTGTAATTTGTAATTTGTAATATTAAAAGAAAAAAAATTGTCGAAATTGACGAATGTAATTACTGTAAAATAAAAAGTAAGGTAATAAGAAATATCACGTTTTTAGAAAAATTTAATAGAATATATTAAATTATCCGCTTTTTTAATTAATGATGTGTTATATTGATGCGAGACAACGAAATAATGATTTGATAAAAGTTCCATCGCTTTAATTAAATGTCATATTCAAACCTCCAATTATATTATGATTTTCAATAATTCTTCGTAACAAATTTCAATTTTAATGTTTAGTGAATTTCTTCATTATTGTATCGACTTGAGAAATGTAAATTTTATCGAACGCAGGATATAAATGTCGATAAAAATCAAAAATAGTGTGACAAAATGCTGTCTCCAGTCACTAGGAAAAAGACATTTATCAAAACTTAATTTCCAACAGGTGAGATGAACCTGCTAGTAGATAAATCCATATGACTTTGCAAGACTGTCTTAACTTGAAAAAGAAAAAAAAACGTATATTTCGTCATTACTTCAATAATTGTTATTGCATTTTGACTTCTCATCGATTCTTTAGCGATTAACATTTAAAGGTCGTTCTATCAGGATAGGGTAAGTATTGATTTTTGATAAACTTTGTAGAAAAAAGTACCTCAATGAACGTCAAAACTGAAAATTTTTCTACGGGACAATAATTTTTCAAGAAAAAATAACCCCATATAACAAAGTGAAATTTTTCCATACTTTTTGTCTGATCAGAATATAAAATTTTAAATCCATTTTTCTAGTAGATTGTACCACCTCAAATTTTTCTAATCTCATTTCTATAAATTTTCATAACTTCGATTCGCTAGATATATAGCAATTTTGAAAAAGATTTCCGAAATTTGTGTAATGTAATTCTTTTCCATCGAGACATTAGTGGTCAACAAACTTTTTAGATAACTTTTATTGAAAAATTGCTATCTGGGAAACGAGAGCTAGTCCAATTTCATGTTGAGCACATGAAGAATTTGAATTGTCGCTCATAATCGCGGGTCGACAAAAGCGCATGCGGCACACTTGACAAGCCTCCCACTTCTTCCGAGGCTGCTGCACGACGCCCTCGCGCACGCCGCGGTGTGTTGGGAGCCGAACTGCAGCAGCACGCGTTTTTTCATGCCAGTGTTCACGTTTCGGTCAAGGTATTCCCGTATAACCATATAAGTAGTCGATGGCACTTTTTTTTTGTCTCGTTCAACGCTGATCTTTCATTGCCGGTAATGCGCTAGCGCAGAATGAGCACTACCGAAGGTTCGCGTTCGCGAGTGACTGAATAATGATTAATAAGACGAAAATCGGCAGTATCATAGCGGCGGAACTAACCTGTCGCCATATTGTTTGTTCGTACGTTAATTGCGAATCTGTAGTGTTAAACAAAGTCGGAATTTCAACATTCAAAGGACAGTACGTGTTCGGCTGGTTTTCTAAATAGACAGGTAATTATTTATGTATAGATATACTCTTTCACATGAAACAACTTGACGATTATTATTAGAATGAGCACTAATGTATAGAGCATTAATTCTCACGTGTGTGCCTACAAAAAAGAAGGAAACAAAAAATGCACGATCGAAAAATGCTCGAATAGACGAAACGTGAAAAAATATTTAATCGTAAATAGACGGCACGGTACTACTAGCTCGCCATAAGTGGCGACAGGGGAAAGGGAGACGAGGGTAGAGGTTGCATTAATAGAAAGTTCAGCGTAAAGTAGTAGCAGCGAAGCAGACGTTAAGTAGAAAAGGAAATTCCACTGAACGTGAGCAAACGCATAGAGAAAATTAATGAGTCGCAAATAGATAGGAAAATTTCGGTGAAAATGTAGAAGTCTCAACGGACATGTGCATTAGGAATTTATAGCAGACGAAAACAAAAAAATGACGTGTTGTTTCTTTATGAATGGGAGGAAAGTAAGGAACTCGATTTGATTTCGAAACATTTCATTCATAAAATAATATATCATTCTTTTATTATTCAAATGGAATGTTTATATTTTTTTTTTCATTGCTGATTTGATGTGAAAAAGAATTTTACATGCGGCAAAGAGGGAGGGGGAGAGAGAGAAAATTGGAAGAAAGAATTCATGGAATGGAATACGAGAGAATAGGAACGTTAAGAGTTCAAAAATAGAGAATTTAGACGAATATAAAGTCTGACTAAAGTGGTTTTTATAAACCCGTAGTCTAGTATCAAATCGATTGTATCGACCATGAGTTGTGAAAATAAATAAAAACAATGAACAAAGGTCAACATTGGTATATAGCGAAAGGAGGATGGAAAAAGGAGTCACTGCAGGCACGAGGCGAGTGAGTAAATTTTACTTTTCATCACGGTCCGGTTGAGACCTCTCTCATTGTACGAAAACATGCGATCCATCTCTCTCTCTCTTTTTCGTTTTCCCCCGTATTTCTCTTCCTCTCTTTCTCTCTCTCGTTGCTAGTACGAAAAATCGGAAATATTTATTCTCGAGCGCGCTCGCGCTCTCGACCCCTCCGGGGTTCGCTCGAATGACGTCATCGTATTAGCAGTCAGTCAGGAGATGGACGGCGAGAAAGAAGCAGCGGCAGCAGCGACGAGCTGGCATCAAATAGCTACTGCTTTTTTCCCGTTTATTCGACGAAATATTATTTCAATTTCGAGAACGTCAAAGTAACAACAACAACAAAAAGACGAAAACGCGCTCGTGCGCGTACGTTACTAACATTTGAAATTCTCCGTAACCTTTTCTTACATCAAATACAAATATTTGGCGCGTCAAGAAAAACAACGAAAGATAGGATTTATAAACATACAAACGATTAAAGGACGCTTTTATAATAAATACACTTCTGGGATATCGTGAAGGAAGCATTGTGTGAACATAATAGGCAACCGAAAGGAGAGAGCGAAAGAGAAAAAGTTTTTTTTACGAGGTGAGCGATAGCTTTCTCGTGTGTGAACTATTTTAATCGGCCAGTCACGCGGCTGGGCTACGTAGCCGAGAGAACACGTCTAACGCAAGCCTCCTTCGTCTCTCAAGAATTTTTTTTCCTCCTTTGACGTGGGCGAATAGGTTATACGTGTCTAGCTTACGTAGCAAAACTCGAAAAATTAGAAGCAACTTTTATACCGCGTTGTTTTGTTCTTCATGAATATTTCTCCTTCGTCACAAAAATGTTCGGATTATTTTAATTGAACTACTTCTGAGACTTGTTTATGCGGATCTCTCGTCGGCGTGTCAATCGAAAATATCACGTGACATTTATTCTAGTTTTATTCTCCACTATACTGAAGTCTCGATACGGCAATATTGACGTGCACAAAATATGTAAATTCGAAGAAATCCTGGTATAGATGGAATTTCCTAGAAAATTCATGAAACAAAATTTCGATAGAAACGTTATTGTATCATTTTTCTAGAAATTACTATGTTTTGAAGTTTGCATTGTTGGCGATCCTTGTTTTCGGTTAAACACTGAATTAAATCTCCAAGAAAAATTAGAACGAATTAAAATATTGATAAGTCAATAATTCTTCTTGCTGCATTTCAGCGACGCGAAAAGAATACCATCAGAAGTTTTATTTTGAAAAAAGCACATTGTGAACAAAAGGAAAAAATATTCGTGACGTACATTCACGAAGAATTTCAGTCACGAAATCTTACGTATTCACACACATAGCTTTCCATCTCGTTTTTCATCGTGTACCGTTATTTTTATGAACGTGTATGTATGAAAAATAATATGAAAAACTATGCACGTAAATTTTGAAGATTTTAAACTGTGAACTAGTGTCTACACTTTTCATACCGATGTTATGCATATTTTATGTGTAAAAAAAATAATACATCTTTCGTATTCGTTATGTTGAGACCGTTGTTTAGAATCCCGTTTTCGAATAGCTTTTTCATTATCAAATAGATTTGAAACTGGTCGAATTTCGTTTCTAAAATTTGACGAACCTATTTGTTGATCCTTTAACAACACGTAGAATTTTTTTCGAGAAAAATAAAAACTGTTTCAGCAACGGTAGCATAAATTTGTCGAAATATTTGTTATGTTCAGTTTTACGACTTTGAGAAAAGCGAAAAATTGTCAACAAATCGACAATCGAAATTGAGCATGCTGCCATTTTGTGATAAATCATTTTTCTGTTTGAAAATACGGCCTCAAATACGCTTAATATATGCCCGTTGTGCAAATAAAAAACAATTCAAATAATTTTAAAAATTGGAATGCTTGACAGAAGGCTTTTTCAATATATGGTGAACAACCATTTGATTTAAAAACGTAGTCATTCCTAGGAGCGTAGAATACGTTGAGAAACTCGATTGTCGGCTAAACTTATGTTTGTTTTGTTCGAATGCTTTTTTTTAACCTTCAAAGGAATGTTCGCACAAGGTTTCTGTGATTCTCTTTGAATAGAACTCGATTAAAAATGCGCCGCATTACTGAATCTTTTCATCGTAAATCGTGTACCAAAGTAGGTTTGCACGTTTTTACAACTCAATGATTTTCAGCAATAGAACATTTATACTTGTATTTGCGCGTACACATATATTTATAACGAGGCTCAAATAGTTCCGTACCTTTCTCGTTCACGACTATATTTTCAACTGCGACGCGGTGGCGTGTGCTATTAAAGTTTGGAAGAGCTTTCTCATATCGTTACTAAATTTCGCTCGAAATTTCGAGTATAATTTTATTGAGCAGCTGAGCCAAAAAAATCTTGGCCCAGCCCGATTTTCTAGTCTCGAAAAATCTGGAAATATCAATGAAACGTATATTTACATGGAGAACACATAAATATATGTGTCACACCTCATCGAATATATTTTTTGACAATTTTTGCAGAAAAAATCGAATGATGAGTAATCAAAAAAATAATCGTATAGTTCCGATCACATGCAATCTTCATTGGTTCAGATACAATCGTCCAAACAACAATTTGCCATGTTCCACAAAATATTGGTTTATATTCTGCTGAATAAAAGAAGAAAAACAATAAAATAACCACCTTCAATGATAAATGAGCTAACAACAATAATTTTGAGACAATTACGCCATACTTTTTGAAACAGCTGGCTGTAAATTTTGCGATGACATTTGGGACCGCCAGTGAGAGTAATATACGACGAGATTAACTTGAGCCGACAAAGTTGCTGGAACGATGTTACAAACGCTAGCAAACAATTTTACAAACATGACGCGATGGTGCTTCATAATTTCCATTACCATTTATCGAAACAGACGACGAACGGCGTGAGTGGAACGAATACGCGTAAACGGTCGTTAATTATTGCAACTACGATACCTACACACTTTTTTTTTGGCTTGCACGCTCATTGTGAGTAAATATTAACGTAATTGCTGTTTCGTTGTTGACAGGAGACAGCAGTATTATTATTATTATCGTTATTATGTACGTATTATTATTCAATAGATTCGTCGACTGTATTATTCCAAAAACATTCTGCTCGAATTTGTTTTTTAGTTGAATAACAAATAACATCAGAATTTTACGATAAACTCGTGCTTCAGTCAAGTCGGAATACAAATTTTAGATTCTGTCAAACTTTCGTGCATTTATCGAGACAATTGAAAAATAAGTAATACTCATAAATAAATTGAAAAAAAAAAAAAAAAAAAAAAAAAAAAAAAAAAAACAACGCAATAAATACATCATGTCAACATGATGTTTAGCCAACATTAATTGTTGATGATTGTTTATTTTTGTACATGATTACATAAAAATAATTTGTATTATTAGTTCAATCCGAGACCGCGAACTTCTTAAGGGTATACGGCTTGCAAAGAAAAAAAAAACACATTTTTATTCTTTTCACTTTTCAGTCTTTTATTCTTCTTCACTTGTAGAAAACATGGTCAAAAAACAAATCACTCGAAAAAGACTAGATATTTGTGTAAATTATTCTGACCCAATTTCCATCCAAATCCGTCATTTACATTTCGAAATAATTTAGTTGCTGTTTCAACAACACGATTTTCAATGTTGATGTTCAAACATCTGTCAAATGAAAATGAAACTTTTATCTCATCGTTGCACTGTTTTAACGATTACTGGAAATAAACAAAAAATGATAATGAAAGGTTGATACTATCGAATAAAAACATAATTGAATAATCGAATCCGACATCGAATCTTTTGACCTTTATCAGGGCACGCAAGCCCTGATTAGAATCCTCCATCGATAATGAACAAAATATGACAATAATCAAAACGAGTTATTGTTACTTTTCCTGTCACGATTAGACTCACATTGTGGATTATTATTTCATTAGAAAAATAATCAACAACAGATCTCGTCAAAATAAAGTGAACCATGCAATTGATTAGTGCTGCGCGTCCACGAATATTTTTCTATGCAACTATAACACAGAAATCGATATCATCCATCTTTCATTATTGTTCGCGGAAGCAAGCTTTTTTGGAAAGGGAAGAAATTCCATTTCGAACTGCCGTTCAGACAGAAATTTCAGAAGAATCCAATAAAAATCGAGGACCATATAGAATTTGGTGTATTTTTATTAAATAATGAAAAAAGTTATTCAGTTTTTTTAAGCAATAAGTTATAGTCGAGATGTCTTCGGGAACACTTATTATTATTGTTGCGATTATTATTGGAAAAACAATAGAAATTAAGGAAAAAATTTATGACCATCGGTGATGGTCTCTTTTGATAGATGCTCATCGTGCACGCACGTATTTAATTTTCTTCGATTTACCCTACAAGATAGTATTTTATTTGATCTCGTGTACTATGTACTTCATGTCGCCTTCTATTTGTTTTCCCCAAAGTATATAGATCTTTGGTGGATTCGGCCTCGTCTGTCAACGGTCACGAGACCTCAACCAGACAAAAAAAGTAGCGAGAGAAGGAGGCGGGAAAGAGGAGGAAGAGATTTCCTCCCCTTACAGTTCGGACTCTGAACTTCTGGCACTAATTCTATGTCCACACGCAACTCACGCACACGCCTTATCGATCACATTTTACGTTCTCTTCCTCCACCTTTTTGTCCCCCATCATTCATCGTGTGCAGTGTTGCTTCGACCATGTCGAGGAAATGCGCTGCAACGAACCGAGTTACCTACCCTCGTTGGCTATTGAGCGAGCGAGAAGGATAGAAAGATGAAGAACATTTAGCAGTATGCGCGAGAAAGAGAGGGAGAGAGAGAGAGAGAGAGAGACAGAGAGAGAGAGAGAGAGAGAGAGAGAGAGAGAGACAGACAGACAGACAGCGAGAGAGAGAAAGAAAGGGCAGGAAGAGAAAAAAAGAGAGCAACAACGATATCAATATAAAGAGAAACGGAAATGAAAAAAAAAAAAATTAATAAGTTGGGCAAAGTATTGTTTGACCTTTTGTTTTTCCCTATGAAACAAATTTTCAGAAAAAAAAATGTTCAGGCGAAGTTTTAATGAATGAAAAATGCTACTATTTCCATTGAATTCCAATTTTGCAACACTTTTATCTTTCAAATAAACACGACAAAGTGGTACTTTAATAAAATGTACAAGCAACCATTTATTCTTCAGTTCGAAAGTTTACATAATTAGAAAAGGATAATGAAATAATTCTCTAGTTCGATACGGTGTATAAGAATTGCTGAATAGCTGTTTTTTTAGATTATTCAGATTTCATATTGGCAAAAAAATGGTTATTTCAGAATTCTTCGAGCATCATATCGTATTTTTTTTTTTTTTTAATTAGCGAGCGATCAAAAGCGTGATACGTACATTATCAAGAATATAAACAACGGAAATACATTTAAGAAAATACTTGATTCTAAAAATGAGCAAAAGAAACATTTTTTCAATTCTTTTCGCGTACGTCGGTGCAATTTGCAGCTGAGACAACCTCGTGACTCACTTGAGGTCGTCAGCGATCGTTCTTATAATACGGTGCGATATACGAACGGTTATATATTTAAGCGTATATTATAAACATACATAAATATTTATACACGAATGAGAATTGTCGAAGATTTATATTTCCAAGTACTCGATGCTCGTTGTTCAGTTTCTTCTTTTTTCTCCAGATTTATCAAAATTTTAGATTCTTCAAAATTTCATTCAGGCATTTGTTTTGCTTCATAGCAAACGATTCTGTGAGGCGATATTTTTCGTGCGAATTCTTTATTTGCAGATCAAACGGGTTGTCATTTTAGTGGACATATTCAATTGTTTTAGATTTTCCCACGGAAAAAATAAACATTGAAAAATTATCGTTACAGCGCGTTTGTCGCACTCGCCTCGACTCATGATGCATTTTTGCACTCGTACTCGTGCGGATACGGATCATAAGCGTTCGGTTCATGCAGTAACTTCTCGCGCGTTGTAATCAGTTGCTTTCCGCAGTTGTTACATAAAACACTATTTGAAAATTATTTTTCATTGTCAAATCTTGAATTATTTCCACTTTTGAAGTTGTTTTTTGGCTAAGCGATCACCCGAGGTTGCTAAACTCGAGAGATCGTCGAACCTGTCGATATTGGTTGCTTGCTTTCTTCTTTTTTCTCGTATAGTTATTATTCTCCAACCTGAGTTTGTCAATTAATGTCATCTGACAATTGTGATTATTTGTGATTTGTCATGACATTGTTAATATTTTTTTTCCACATTTATTGTAATCGTGGTTAACAATATGGTTATAAAACGGCCAAACGAAATAAGGGAATCGTTGATGAGGCGACACGTGCGTTGCGTAAAAGCTTTAATGTCGTATCTGTCTCCCTCCCTTTCTTTCCCTTTTGCATCACTCTCATCCTCTTTCCCTCCTCATAATGAGGCTTATCCCTCCATTCATATTACGTAAATGTTGACGAGCCGTGTCAAGAATGTCTGATACAATGTTGAATATAATTACGTATGACAAGAAAGGTTCTCACAAAACATAGTTGCTTGGTAAAGAATTATCCACGTGTATACTTTAATGCTGAATTACACCTCATAATATTTTATTCGAATGTCACGAAGAGATATTTGTTTATTATTAAAACATCACATTCACTTATTTTTCCGCTAAGGATTTAAAAAACTTTATATTCATATATATTTTCTCTAAAAATCTATCAATCGAAATCGTGACGTCAAAGAAGTTTTTTAATAAAATAAAAAAAACAAGATTTTTAATAGTAAATGATGAATTGTTGAAATAACGGAAATATTTTGATCGATTATATATTTTTTTAAATATTTGAAGCTTAATATTGATTAATATGATGTTCATTTTATTTCGCCTTCTTCTTTATACTCATCCTGAGCTGAGAGAGCGAGAGAGAAAGAGAGAGAGAGCGAGAAAACCCTGAGTTGTACGTCATCAAATCACTCTCCGTGGCATCCTAGTCTGAAAATATACTGTCTGTTACTACTTGCTATTTCTTCTTTCTAACCGGTCATCGATCTCTTTCGTGCGATTTTCTTGAATTATTTTACGATCTTCACTCCGCATTTCTCTGGCTTGTATAATAATTTAACGATAATTTTTTTATTGCTGTGTATAAAAAATGTACATTTCATCCCACTAATTGAACCATAGATAAATTCCATGCTCAACCACTCGTGACCACTCTCTATTATTACATTTATTTATAGATGTAGTACCGTACAGAAATAATAGAGCTACATCCCGACTCGCGGTGAATTGTTGTCAATATTTTTTCTACGACGAGTTTCATTACCTATTGTTTCTCCGTAAAATATCTTTTCTTCGTATAAAATCTGGAAGGAACCGACGCCGAACTATTTGTTCGCCTTAATTAGGCGTAAAATTATATATAACGATTTTTTCATAACCTATAATTGTACTCGTTTAGCAAATAGAAATGATTTAAGAATGTTTGTGATGTATATTAAATGGAAATGGTCGCAAGCTGAAGAAATTTTCACAGATTATTTGCACAATTGTCCTTGAGGGTAGTTTAAAAAAACTCAAATCAATGGGTCGTTAGAGTGATAAGAAATTCGAATTTTCATCAAATTTACACGCATTATAATAATTTAAAAAAAAAGTATTTTCAGGTTCCATAAAACAGGTAAAACATCCTTCAAAAATGTGCTACAAGTTTTTAAAGAATTCGCATTGAATTTAGGAGTGTACAGTTACAAATTTGCAAAAAGAAAACTTGAGTATAATTCACGGTTAACGTAGCCTTTGGGTTTGAAGTAAAAACTAATTTTTAAGAAGTTGAAAAGTCTCGAATGAACTTGAATGACACAAATCCAAAAATATTGAAACAGGTCAAGAAGTTGTGCACTTCCCTTTTTCGTAGTTCATAAAAATTTATCATAATTTTATTTTCACACAATTGAATCTACTATTTGAAAGATGCTCGAAAAACTTGGTAAATATTCAAAAATGCGAAGGACACGTAGACAAATAAGTGCGGGAAAAAAAAGTCACGTGAAAATAACAGAAAGCATGCAAGGAGCATATATACAGAGAAAAGTGTTACGTAGTATAACTGGACGATATGTAGGACTACATTGAACGAAGTAGAATCGATGCGAACCGCGAGGTTCTCGCACCACAGTTCTCGGCCTTGCAAACGCTTTATGTATAGTTGAGCTCGATGGCTCGGAATTCTCCCTACTTCTGTGCACACCACGTTATTGTCGACCTTGGTGACGACGACCAAGGTCCTACTCTTTAAACGGGTCATATTCCAGAGGCAAACTCACGACTAGCTCGTGCTCGAAATGCCAGAGACACGAGGGCACAAACAACAAGCATACACATTGCTCATATTTATACCAATATATAACCCGTCGCATCTGCATATATCCATGAACTATTGTCGAATGGACAATTATACGGAATTCAAAAGAGATACAAAAAAAAAACAAAATTAAACACAACAAAAATTCATAAATTTCAACCGATTTTTACTTGAACAAAAAAGGAATAGTTTTTTTCAAAGTGAAACTCGATTGAAACAATTTTTTGCGAAATGACATTTGACATATTTATCAGTGTTTTTTATTTTTATTCATTTATTAAAAAAGTATTTTTTGGTATTTTTCATTCGAGCTACACCGGTAGCGATTTTTTATAATTACCGTGGAATTAATTCATTTCGATTTCGTTTTGGTATAGGGAATATCGATCTTTGTTTCGAATAAATGCAAGTGCAACGTTGCAGGCTGTAGTGAGAAAGGTTTTAATAGAATACTGGTCTAAAAATAGTAATCCGGACTATGTGTTCGATTCAAGGTTCAAAAAACAGTGCGAGTGTCGATCCTCTCAAGCTACACCATGTTTTCAAATGTTATCTTGACCTTCTAATATATAACATTATAGTGATAGACGCAATCAAATATTTCGTTGCACTTGTAACACGAATATTCGATGATTACTGATGTGTTATCGTATCGTGAGAGTGAAAAGTAATATTTCTTGTGGCACATCCCAATGATATTTTTAGACAACATTCTTCACCTTTCAACATTCACGTATTCCTTTATTTGGTGTAAGCAAATCAATAATCGACAATATTGATTATTGTATTATATAAAATTTTGAAATGCATCGAAATTTTTATCTTTTTCTAGAACATTTTTCACAATTTCCTGCATTTTGTTTGGATGAAAGAATAAAATTCAACTTTTGTTGTTTTTTCTAGCCTAAATCTGAAAATAAATTTGCCGAAACGATATCAGTAGAGAAATCAATACGAAACAACAAATCAGAACAATTATTTTTAAAGTCATCAAAAAATCCGGATAGAAACGTCTCAAACTTTGGTAATTTTTTTTCGTACACGTATTTATTGTTCATTTAATAACACATACGAATTTTTCGGAGAAATAAAAAAAAATCATTTTATAGTTTTGTTTGATTCAGTAAAACTGTGAGCAGAAAAACTTTCTCATTCGCGACCAGAGTTCCAGGGACGGTCTATGCATTCAATTGTCCAAAAATTGTATCAGAATCTGGCAGATAAAATAATTTTTGTATAAAATGGCGACATGCTGAATTATGATAATCAATTGTTTGAATACTTTTTTCCCCTTCTACGAATCGTGATTGTGGGGATCTACGGGAGACATTGTGGTCGCGACTTGCAAAGTATATTTTAGAAGAAATCACTCTGAAGTGGTTTATAATATATTTTTTGCCTTGAAAAAAGTAGTACGTGTTTCTAAAGGATCACCGAATATATGTAAAAAATTTCAGAGAAAAAAAATTCAAACTTCATTTTATTTTGAACCCACGACTTTGAATTGTGTGATAAATCATACATAAGTTTATAAAAATAAATATAAGTGTAACGCTAAATGTGAAAATATTGCTATTTTTCAGCCACCAACATTCGTTCTGAAGAAAAATAGTTAAAAAAATCGGAAAAAAAGGAAACGAGAGAAAAAAGAAGAAATTCGAACTGAGCGAAAAAAAACTAAGTGCCTGAAACGTTGGGGGTGGTGAGATATTTGGGTGCAATGTCGTATCATCGTGGCGGTCATTCGGGTGCCGTCGCAGTGTCATTCAGTACAAACATGTCACCATTGTCACCCATTCGACGATTTTCTGGTAGTGCCGGTAGCGGCACGAGCGTAACATCCGGTACAAATGGTACGACCAACTCGACATACTCCAATTATCGTTCGACAACGCCTTCATATTCCGGCAACGAACGTAACGGCTACTATACACCCGTATCAAACGTTGGACATCGAAATAGCAGTTTTACCTTGTCCCGGCCTCCGGACACATTCAGACGAGTCGGTTACTCGCCTGCGAGGTGAGTTCCTGATTCTTCGTTTCTAATAATTCGATTCCAAATAATTTATTCCAAAAGTGATCTCAAATTTAATATTATAAGTAATCTTAATAATCATCAATCGATGACTCAAATGGGACGAAAAAAAAATCAGCTCATTAGAATTTTTATTCTATTTATTATTTATAAAAAAAATCTCATTTACCGAAAGGAGAATTAGCACTAATGAATACACACATAACCGAAACGTATTCACACCGAAAAAATCGTGAGGGTCACACATCCAATAAAACATCTAGCTTTATAAAAAAAAAGTCTGTCACGCTATTGTCGCGTATAAAAGTGAGAAGATGTATATACGTGTACATATAATATATAAAGGAACAAAGAATAGAAAAAAAAGAGAAGGAGATAGAAAGCAAAAGAAAAGCAGAGAGAAACACCGAGATATGAAAGAGAGACGAAGGGTATATAAAAGCGTGAACAGACGTCCATTGTAATATTTCAACGACGGTGCTTAACAATGATCCAATTACCATTGGTGTTGCGAGAGTACGTACCCCTTCCTCCGGACTTTTCTATGAATGGTAGCAGCGCCAACGTGTTTGCTGGTACAGGACTATGAACTTGGCTAACCAAGAGGAAGAGAGATGGAAAGATTTTTTTTATTGGAGGGAGAAAAGAATATGAAAAGAAATGGACAGAGAAAGAGTCTGCAATAGTTGAGAAAGACAACGTATATGTTCCAGCAGCAGCAGCAGCAGCAATACAGAACATCACGTAACTCTTTGCACACCGCAAATCGTGGCCCAGAAACGTGTCACCCAAAGCGAAAAGAGAGAATGGAAGAAAGACAGAAAAATAGAACCCCGCAGGGTAGTTTGAAATGGAGAAAAAAGGGTGCCAAGACTTGCCCTTACAGTGGCCTAGGTCAAAGCTCAGTCAATTGGATTATTGAAAAAAAAAAATCAACAAAAAAAACAAGTCTGGTCCACTTCATACTCGATTGACAACCCTATTTCCATCGTCCTTGTAAACTCCAGAAAACGTATTTTTAACCACAACATTGGTTAATTATTTTTCTTTTTGCTTTTGAATTTCTCACGGAATAACTTAAAACTTTTGTTTTTATTTTTATTATTTTTATAGCATTACGTAAACAAAATAAAGGAAAAACTATTTTCTCTTCGGCATTAGTTTCTGTCAAGAAATGGTAGAACTTTTATGACAAGAAATAGGTTGAATTTTTTATGCAAACTTCTGAAAATTCCTTTTTCGTGAGAAAGTTGCAATTTCGATGTTTACATGAGTTTAGTAGAAAATTAATTGTTTTCATGAAAAAGTACGATATTTGAGTATTTATATATTAACAAATAATGACCATTCATATATATTTTTTTACGTTTAGCAATGTCCCAAGAACCACGTAGAATCGGAAAACCTGGTATTAGTTGCTGAAATGGTAGTTTAATAAAGAAAAAATAATTTAAAAAAAAAAAAAAACAAAAATGAATTGGATAACGCTAGTCTCCGGTTATCCGACGAAAGGAGAACAACTTGTAACTTACATTTTTCTTGAAATATCGAACATCTTAAAAAATCTTATGAAATATTGCAAATCGTTGAAAAACCGTGGATATTTAAAAAACAAATGAAAGTTTGAAGCGAGAGGTGGAAGAAAATGTGAGTGGACCAGATGGTAGTTGGTCAAGGATGGTGGTTGACCGAGTTTACACGTGGCCCGTATCCATTTGTGCTCCACCTTAATATATAGTCTTTATATGTCGCATTGTAGAGATTATGCGAAGAGCCTTTGCGGGATATAATTCTTTGTTGCTTTTTTTGTACTTTTTTTTTTGCATACATCCCCCATTTGTAAGTACCAGTTGACGAACATATCTGGCTTGGAACGAGACTATCAAAGAAGAGGTGAACTTGTCGGACGAGTGTATACCACAGCGGAAACATTAGCCGCTTAAATACTACGAGCTCTCACAACCCCTCGTTTATGTTTTTCTCGTATTTGATTTTCCTGCACCTCCCGTTCGCGAACTCTGAACTTCCTTCGTAGAGATCCTTTCAAGGGGGTTCAATATTATACCTTAACACAATTTTAGTACCCTCTGCTTCTTCTTCTTCTTAGAGTGGTGAATAATTTGCCAACCCTGTATTTTGACCCTCTCTCATGGTTCTCGAGGTCACGACCCGAAACTATACGCCACTCACAGCTCCGTAATATCTTCTCGACTTGTGCCCCTTCCCACCTGCCCTTCATTCTCATTCTCGCGAACCATTTGAATCCCCTGAAGCGAGAGAGATATCGCTCAAAATCAACCCCATTCTTTTTCTTTATTCCAAGAGAATCACGAATTTCGTTTTCTCTTCGCCTTACCCGCGTTTTCAATTTTCATGCTAAAAAACATTCACGTTTCTATCCACCTCTCTCTTCTTCATGTTTCGTCGCTTCGGAAACACTCGGCTAATATTAATACTACGACCGACGAGAAACCCGAAATAACTTTTTCGCCAAGTTGAAAGTCCCGTTGTCTCGCGATAAACACTCTCGGTATTCTACCAAATTATTCGATCTTGCTGCAACCAAATCAGGGTCTGTATTACGAGTATTGTCGTTTTTATTAAATATCCCTTGCAGTATTATATTTATATGAAAACTCGAGCAATCCAATTTTCGAATATTTACTAAGATTCATTATTCGTTGACAAACGATCGGTCGTATTGACCCGGAATATTTTTATGGTACGAATATGGTCCACCAGTTTTCAATGATTTTTTAAAACAATGACATTCCATATTTTGCGATTTTTTTTCATTCAAACAAATCAAGGAATAAGGATTGAAGGATTGCTTCGATCAGTCAAAGGTGGATGAAGTTCAAAATGAAGTAAAAATCGAAGCATAATAATTAAAAGTGAATTATATCATTAATAAATCTTGAAAACTTTAATTAAATCAATCCTTTCCAAATAAACCATTTATCTCTATAATTTGCTGCCAGGCAAATTTCACAAAAATAATTTGGAATTCCGTGAGGACTTTAACGATTTAAATCTTATTGCGTAACATTGAGTATTCATTCAGGAGCATAGAATTGCGTGGTACGAATTGCTTTCTATCGATTTATCAGTTAGTCCATGCAAGTTGCCCTTTTCAACAAGCACGGCAGTGTCTAGTATTTCCTTTACAAATTTTGTTTGTAATTTTTATTTATTTACCATTTTAAAAACATTTCAACGAGGAAGTAGTGAAAATTCACGATGCAAAGTTTTAAGTTTAAAACTTCGAAGAAAGTTCAGAATCGATGAAATAAAAGGAAGAAAAAATAATATCGTGGAAATAATAAAAGTGATATAGATATATATTTTTTTTATTTCGTATCTTATTCAATGCAATAGTGTACTGGCTCACGTGGACTGTTCTCTATAGAATATAAAGTACTGTAGGGTAGGTGAGGTCGGACTTCAAAGTCCGTAGTCGTCCGAAGGTTGTACGACGAAAAAGAGGGCGGAAAACGCTAAGGTTCGTCCCACTTCGTATAAACTTGTATATAAACCGGCCAGCAATGCGGCGCGGGTGTTCTATCTGCGATGCAGATTGTAGGCCACACACCAAACTCCTAGCAAAACTCTACTGGTGTGTACAGTGGTGCATAGCCTTAGCTTCGTTCGCGACTCGCTGCTTCCGATTGATCGCGCTCGCGACCCTTTTCATCCCCTCTTTTCAAGAGTCCTGTGTGGCTCATACTTTTTGACGCTCTATGTCATTCAAGTTACTGAATTTTCCGATGCATTTAAATAGTCGGAATATTGACAAAAAATTGACAGGTTGCAATAATGCAAAAATTTACGAACGATTTCTTCTTGATGAACTCACTGGCTTTTTTTAAATCGTTTATTGTTAGTTTTTATTCTATTTTTTTTATGTTTTTATTCACCGGTAGCAAATTTATGTTGATAATAGTTTTAAAAAGATATTTTACTTTTAATACATTGCACTTTTTTATTTTAATTTTTTCATCAATATCTGTCACAATTGTCACATTGATCGTGAATCCGTTATTTTTCATTTTCACTTTTGATTCATATGAATATTTGGCGTCGTGTTTAAGCGTCATAAAATTCTATTCATTCTTATTTTTTCGCTGTCGTTGAAACTATGGAATAAGAAGCTTTCCATATCGCAATGCGAAAGTACATAGTGGATCCCAATGGTTTTTCAAACCACTTTTCGTCAATCAAAGGCAAAATAATGGAATCAACTCGATCGATCTGTCTTTCTATCAAAAATAGGAATAACTAATCTTTGAGTTTCATTAATCGCAAACAAATTCGTTTAATCGATAGAAACTTTATCAGCAATCTCTTAAAATTGCAAATGTTATCTGGCAATCATATGGGTTTCCTTTTTTTCCTTTTTTTATAAAAAGTTTACAAATGAAAAAATCTGCTCCATTAAATGTTGCACAAAGTTTCGTCAATTCAATGCAATCCTAACAAAAATTCAGATACGTCACGGTATAAAAAAATGTGACAATGACAATTAACAGTTCAGAACTTGCCGAACGCAGGATGACCTTAAATGTTTGGCAATATTTACTGTGCAGAAAGTCTACTTTCATGAAACTGAAACAAAATTTCTTGGGTATACGAGAAATTTTTTTTTTTTTTCAATTTACAATTCTGCAGAGTAAAAATTGCCGAACATTCAAGGTCATCCTAAGTTTCTATTCTCTAACGATAATTTTCAAGTTTGATTTCTTTCCATGTGGGTTGAACAATTTCTAACCGAATCATAATGAGTTTACAATTTTCTTCAATTTCGTTCTTCCAATATCGTCACACAGAACCACAAAATTCGTTTCGATTCTTCCATCGTACGACGATCGATCACAAAAAATTCAAATCATAGGATCCACTAGTGTAGCAAGTAAAATTTGACAGTGTCGCGAGATAGTCTTAGGGAGGAGAGTTGAGAATTGATCGTGAGCAGTCAGACAGAGAGAGAGAGAGAGAGAGAGAGGGCGAGAGTGAGGATATTGGAGCTCGAAAAATTGCATAATGTTAAAAGCGTGAAAAGATGAGAGGAGTAAAGAGAAGGAGCCCTTGGCCAGCGTGCCAGAAAGACAGCCCGGCCCAACGTTGAGTTGCGAACATGATGCAGTGTGTTCTTTGCTTATGTGTATCTCTACATGTACGTACGAAAAAAAGAAGACACAAACATACCGACAAAAAAGCACTATCTCTAGATTCAGGTTACGTCGATGTGTAACGCCCTCACGGATCCTCGCATCACCCACACAAAAACTCATATACACACAAATGCAGACAGACACAAATGTAAATAGAAGCATACTCTGAGACTAGTAGAGGGAAAACTATAGTGAGAAAGTGACAGAGAGAGACAGAGAAAAAGCCCAATTGCTAAACTCGAAAACTTTGTCTCTGTTTTTGCCAGGTCAGTCTCGTCGTACAACGAGTCGAGTTCGATCGTTGGTTCGTCCTCAATAAGCGAGAGTGGTCTTAGATACGGTTCGGTCTCGTCATCCTCAGCTTCATCGTCGGCAGGCTCCTCAAATTCATCTTGTACGTCAAGAGAACGGAATAGCTTGCAACATCACACACCAGCAAGTTCGGCGAAAACAGCAGCCGATTTGTACGCATTATATTCGCCGACAAACTACGTCCCAAATATATCAGGTTCGTCGTCCAAGAGCTCCAACGGTTTGGGTTCGAACTGGAGATCGTCAAGTTTGCACGGGGGTGACGAGTACGATTCCTGTCGGGAACGTCGGGATCGTTCGTATTCGAGCGAAACATCATCGAGCGGTTTTCTCTCGAGTAACAACACGAGTAGTACGTCCAGCAACAATCAAAATTCTCTGGGGTCATTGAATAACGATCGTTGGACAGCGAGACGCGAGGTCAACAAGAGACGCGGTGGTACTCCATTGATCTCAACGTCACCCGGCAGTGGAAGCAACAATCTAAACGGCACAAATGCAAACAACACGGACGTCGGATCATCGACAATCGAGGTAACCCTAGATCCCGAGGAAATCAGCAGAAAATCAATCGCTCGTCGTGACAACGAATTGCCCGTCGTCACGATCAATGTTGCCCTTGATTATGAGAAAAATAAGGCAATATTGAATCCCGAGGTAAATCGTACCACGAGCCTCGATTCCAATCCTAAATCTCGCGAGCATTTACTTTGCAACGCGAGAAACAACGATAATCGTGACCTGGACAACAACAACACCGAGAGCGAGTGTAAAAACGTGATCGAATCGAAATATTCGAACGATCATACTGACGCGAACGACCAGTGCAATACTTTAGAAACTCGCCGCAGACGAAGACGACTAAACGCCACCGGGGAGGAAGCTCTCGCGCTAAATAATTTATCCACGAATTATGAGCCACGTTACGTCAGACCCGACGAGGACCAAGACGACGACGCTAACAGAGGACAGAATAACTCGGAGACGGTAGAACTACACAATCGTGATAATAGTGACGATAGTTACGTTAGAGAAAGAGGCATAATTAAGGGAGATACGAGAGAATCATATCGCGTTAAAGATCATCACCACCAGCGTAAACGACACAGTGAACAAACGAGCATAAACCAAACGAATTATTGTAAAAACGATTCTAACATTCCTCCATTAACATCACCCAACGATTCAATCCACTCGTCAACGCCTTTATCCTCTTCCCTTGCTTCGCTCGCACCACCACCATCATCAACAACAGCCTCATTCGTTGCACAGCCTCCCGACGACACCACCACCACCACCACCACCACCAGCCTCCCTTCCACTAATAATCTCCTCGTTACCTCATTATTAACGCGAAATGACGAGCCCGAGAATCGCGATAAACAGTCAAACTCAAACCAATCGTTAAATTCCTGTTCGAGTTTGAGAAAACTCGACGATATTGATAAACTTGAAAATTTTGAAATATCCCTTTACTCGTACGACTGTGACGTTGATAAGGTTGGTGGTGGTGGTGATTGCGGTGGTGCTGGTGGTGTTGTTGTTGTTGATAGTAGTGCAGACGCGGATAATCATCGTAAAGCTTTAACGCGGACTAAGATACCCACTAACAACGATAACACGGAGCTGCTGACTAACAACAATGTCCAGGATCGCGAGGATCACCTCGGGATCGTGGAAACTACGAGACAAATTGGTAACGAGCCTAGAATCGAATTGGTCAATGAAACAAGACTTCGCGACGGACAAATGGTCAAAGGAGCGAGAAAAACTTTAATATGGACCGCCACCAATCCGGTTGACGATGATGACGATGTCGCCGATCGGGACAACAATGTCTTGACGAATCGCAATGAATCTCAGCCCGATACAACCAATGGCTTTGATAAATCTAACAATCATGATAATTCCACTAATTCACGTGGATACGATGCTGATGAGGACGGAGATGTATCTTCTTTCGTGAAAAATGGACTTGGATCTACCGGAAATCGTGCGGACGATGTGGAAAAAGCTTCCACTTCTAGGAGAACCCTCTTTGCATGGAACGATCCAACCATCGACGATCTTGCCGGAGCTTCTTCTTCCTCGTCCTCCACCGCTGCTACCGCCTCTTCTTCTTCTTCTTCTTCTTCTTCTTCTGCAGCCGCATCATCTTCGAACGCTACCAATTCTGTACCCGTTGCCGTACATCAGAATATCTATCGTGGCATCAACGATCAGATCGTGAGTAGAGCCAAGAGGTTCGCACCGAGGATTATCGGTGGGCGTCGATGGTTTTGTTTTTTTCTTTTATTTTCTTCTTATAAGAATTTCATTTCTGACTTTTTTTCACATAAGGGTTCTCTCGCCAGGCAACACACATTTCTTCTGCGTATGAATGATTGCTACTTTGAAAAAAAAATGCATTTTTACTTGATTCAGTGAATTTTGAGTAAAATTTTTTGTTGGCGCAATTTTTTTAAATTGTTATAGAAGAACATCTTGAAAAAAAAAACAAAACTTGAGCAAAAATCAGTTTTTACCAAAACGTCAAACTATTTTTCATTATGAAACTGATTAAGAATTTCGATAAAGAGTTGAATAATAAAAAAAAAATACACAATTTTACAACTGTCATGATTGAAAAGACGATGAACGAAGCAAAGTGTATGGGCATGAGAAATCATTTCACATGTCAAAATTACTCGTAAATGATCACAGACGAATGAAACTTCGATTCAAGAACGATGAAGGTACGAATCATTCGATTATTCGAGTTTCTGTTATTTTTGTATAATTCAAGGCTCATTTAATAACGTAAAAAAAGATAATAACAATCTTGATTCTGCATTAAATGATATCGTTGCTAAGAAATTTGACAACCGAACCTCGAAATCATTGCAGAGAATTTTTTTTTTTCCATGAAGAAACCCTCATTTTTCGCGGAAACAAATTCATCTTTAGAGATTAGAGAATTATCTACAGCTCAGTTCACGCTATTTATATTTTCTAGTGAAAAAAACGTCACTTTCAATCGTACACTAAATTCATTTGAAATGAAAAAATGCATACGTTTGTCTGTAGGAGAGTCTTTCATCGATTTCACGTCCAAAATGAACGAAATTTATCTTCAGAATTAAATATTATTGCCCCCACAAAAAATTTAATTTTGGTTCAATTTTTAAGCTGTTTTTTTATTTTTAATATTCGATAGTAAATTGCAAGGACTTAATGATTATGTAAGGGGAAAAAGTAATTATTTTGAAGCTTCTAGAAAAAACGTAATGATAAAATAAACTCAGGACCATTAGAATATTTACATTTTTACTGAAATATAAATATTTGATTCGTCAGACTGTGTGCTTGAAACATAGTCCCTCGGATTTTGTTGGGAAACGTGCAAATAATAAGTGCACTGAAAATTGTATGTATGTGTGTGCACATGTGTATGTGTGCGATCGTCGAGGGCGGAGAGGGACAGTGGCACGTGGAAATTCCGAGTGTTCTATTATTAAATCGCATTCGGTGGCTTCGTCGTCTCGGATTTTCGTGGCGTGAATCGCGGGAGAACGTCGACGACGAAGCCACACCGAAAAGAAGAAGTGTGTCATGCCACGTATAGAACTCATGTGTATATATATTTTTCAACTACCTGAACGCAATAATCCTCTAGGATTGTCTCTTGCTCACATGTTCACTATCATTTGAAGTGCACTTCTTCAAAGACCACTTTGATTGTTGAAAAAACAAAACAAAACAAAACTCTTCAAAGAGACTTTTATTAGAGATATTAGAGAAACTCCTGGTGTAAGGAACAATTATTCCAAATGGCTGTACAATTCGTTATGAAAAACGACCGTTATAAAGGTCAAAGAAGTAGAGACAAAATTGAGTGAAAATTATTGATAAATTCAAACGATCGTAATTCAATAGTATTCTCTTCTTATAACTTTCAGTGTTTAATTGCTTGACATTTTTTTCTGTAATAATTACAACAGTCCAATTTCAAGTGCACTTCAAACGATCGTAGACTCTTTTTTTTTAATGATCCATCGACTACCACCGAACACGTGGACTGCGATCTTTTTTGAGCTTTGTTTTTTGTTCCTTATTTTCTTTTTTCTCCTTATTATTTTTTTTTTTACGTTAGACGATCCTTGTCTCTAGGAAAGAATTTCCTATAACGCCAATACTTGTGAGTATATTTAATTTTAGTTCAATTTTTTCCGGGCCCTTTTGTTATTCATTTGAATTTTTTTTTTTTTTTCAATTTTTGTTTTGTTGAATTTGTGCTGACCCCAAAAATCACTTGTTCGGGATCCAGGGAGGAACGGGACGGAAAATAAAACCTGTAAAGTCAATTAGAGTTGGCTCACGGAGCAAAGAAACGCTTCTGTGCTTCTATGCTCAAGTTTCGAAATCGGACTTTTGCTCGTTCATTCTTTCTAACTCTCTCTCCACCCTGGTCTCGTCTCGCGGTTCGTTGACGACGCATCGCGCCGCGTACCGTCGTGATCCACACCGGCTTTTATTAATAGACCCTCTCGAAGAGACTCACGTACGACGACGACAACGGGGCACCCGCTTATTCGTCTCTCTTTTCGCGTTTCACGATTATAAACAATATTCAAAAATGCCCATTACGGTGCGTCCCGATCGTGGATTCGAGTGACGTCGACGCACTATTTTTTTACGCGATTAAACTTACGATTCTTCTGTACTACTGCATCAATTTACAAAATTGTGAGGAATAAAACGGAATTAATTCACTCGAGGATACAAGGGTTCTATTCAAATTGCTAAACTGCTTTAAAAACTACTTTTTTTCAATATAAAATTTTGTTTTTGTACGACGAAAAAGCCATCGGAATACTAGTAAATAATTGGGATTCATTTTTACAGTCAT
Source organism: Campoletis raptor (assembly GCA_948107755.1). Classification (NCBI taxonomy): domain Eukaryota; kingdom Metazoa; phylum Arthropoda; class Insecta; order Hymenoptera; family Ichneumonidae; genus Campoletis; species Campoletis raptor. The sequence continues at coordinate 19,735,676 of OX403622.1, forward strand.
CATATTTAAATTTCATTTTTAATTGAGATTTTTCATTGAGGATTTGATCAGAAGATATAAATAATCAAATTTCCGGTACAGCAGTTTGGGAGCAGGATACAAAATAGAATAAAAATTGTTTTCTTAGAAGATACAAATGAAAAAAAACGAATTGTATGGAAATAATGAAATATAGTATGAAATACGGTTACGAGACTAGAAAAAAAAAAAAATAGTACAATTATAAGTATCGATTTTTCAACGTTATGAGTTCTGAGATCGGGTTACATTGAACATTCGCAAAACTGGCTTTCGATCAAATACTAAATTGGGGCTTGTGGTTCGCGTGGAGCATTGTAGCATTCTTCGTGACTTTTGCATTTTTTCTTGGCATCACCGAACCCCTTAAATCTCGTTCGCAACGTTATAGAGTTTCGAGAAATATTCAAAGTTGCTCGAATTTTGTTTATACCGGGGCAAACGATAACGTTAACGATAACCACTACGTTGCCCAGAGGCCATCAGCCCTTATCGTCAAGGTGAGTTTTAATTTATAACAAAAGTACCAAAAACTCATTGATTTATTTTGATGATTTTCTAAAAATGCTTTTGGTACTTTGCCAGTAGCAAAGATGGAAATCTCTGAATAGTTCATCAAAGATCATCAGTTATTATTATTATTTTTAACAGTATTTGTTGTTGTGCACATGAACATATCATTTTTTACAAAATCAAATGGGACTATCAGTCCTTTTTCTATTGCAATTATCGTAAATTTAAAAAAATTACTTCGTGCAAAGTACCAATAAAAATTAAAAAAATATATATCTTTTATTAACGAGTTTGAAATATACAAAAATATGTTTTATGGTTTTTGAAACTGCACTAAAAAATAAAATTACGAATTTCTTTCAAATGACGAGATTGATCCATCTTTAGCGAGTAGTGTGTGTTTTTTTTTGCATTCACGTAAGTCCGCCAAAGTGATTAAATAAACGGAATAACAGCAAAAAAATACGCTTTTTCGCTAATAAAACTTTTATTTACTTTTATTGTTATCGCTAATAAGTAAATAGAAGAAGGTCTCGTGTGATTCTCACGCCTGTAGGACTAATAATGACTAAATTGACAGTCGAACGCGCCCCCCCTCTCCCCACCGGAAACCATCAACCGGAAATCTGACTGATGACTAGAAACGACCGATTTATTACACAGACAAAAGTCCGACGGGATATTGCGTAAATCGTTGTGTCGATACAATGAAAAAAAAAAAAAGGAAAAATCATGCCCCTTTGTCGAACAATTAATCGTTTTTTCTTTGTTAGTTATTGACTTATTGAGTTTTAAACTCAATTTTATTTCATTTATGTTTTTTACTTCAGGATGAAAATTCGAGACCACCGAGAAGCAGACTTCAATTTCGTAAAGACGAACGCTATGGGTTGAACGGCCTACGGAACATTGGAAACACTGTAAGATTCATTTTAAATTCATAATTAAAAGTATATTTACGTACATTTAAATATTTTTGTCATTTTTATTGACAAAATTGTAAGATTCGTCGTGACGATGCTTTCTAATGTCACGAAAAGCGACTTTTATATTCATCAGCAAATGTAAGAGTCTAATTGTTCTTATGACGAAAAATAGTTGGAAAAAATTTATAATTTTTTCACCCTTTACAATATTAATTGGTTTTTCGTTTTTTTTTTTGGTTCCAGTGCTTTATGAACAGCGTGATCCAATGTCTGAGCAACACAAGACCACTGCTCGAATATTTGTTGAACGAACAACATCTGCAAGACATAAACACTACGACTTCGAGCATGAAAGGCGCACTGATAAAGGCATTTGGACAGGTGATTCAAGAACTGTGGGAGATGAGCGGTGATCATGTGGTCAATACGACAGCCTTGAAATCACAAATACAAAGATTTGCACCCCGTTTTATGGGCTACAGTCAACAGGATGCGCAAGAATTTTTGCGTTACCTTCTCGAAGGCTTGCACGAAGATGTCAACAGAGTCACCGTCAAGCCTCAACCTATTCTCACCGATATACCGGATCATTATTCGTTAGTGTTCAACAAACGACTCAATTCTATTAATGATGGAGTTTAATTTTTGCCACTGAAACAATCATCGGTCCAGTATTTTCTACATTTGTTCATTTCGACTTGTGTTTTTAGCAAAAAGATAATTCGAGACAAAAAGAATTTCTAAATTACAACAGCAATAATGGGACAATTGGGAAAACGTTATTTTCTTTTGTTTCGAATTTAAATAAAATTATATTCGTTTATTGATGTAATTTTTTTTTCTAAACGTTCTACTAAGTTTTGTCACGGAATTGAAAAAGTAGTGTGTGTTTGTTTTTCGCGTTCAGGACAAAAAATTTACGCATTTGAGATTTACACACACCAGAATTCGAAGAAATTTGAATACAACTGTAGAAAATCATATAATTCGTTTTTGATTGGCCAACGATGACTCGTTTGTTTTGAAGAAAAGAAATAATATGAAATAAAACATTTTATATTCTTCAAAATAGAGTCGTTAATTGATGAGTTCTGTGAAATAAAGAATAAACACAACCTGATGGTTTTAATGTTAATGGAGGCTGAAAAGAATTTTTTACATTCTTTCAGGGACAGCCACAAAGCCTCAGAAAGCTGGAAACGATATCTCCGCAGTGAGGATAGCACGATAGTCGATGTATTCGTTGGACAGTTGCGTTCATCGTTGCTTTGCACCGCCTGTGATCACGTCTCCGTAACCCTGGATCCATTCTGGGATCTCAGTTTACCGATACCAATGAGGCTCGGAACGGTTAAGCTCAATCAATGTCTCGAACATTTCACCAAAGTTGAGACTCTCGACGGTGACGAAAAACCAACGTGTTCCAAGTGCCAGATGAGACGAAAGTGTACAAAGAGCTTCAGCATTCAGAAGTTTCCGAAGATATTGGTTATTCGTATCCTTTTTTTATTTTCATAATCAATTATGTAAACGTTTAGCTATAATCAAATGTTCGTTAAAAAAGAAAGCAAAAGGTGTCGAAGTATTTCGTAAAAAATTTGAAACTCGTAGATTCTCTATAACTTTTTACAAACTCTCACTTGCATCTATTTTCCAGGAATCACAAAATCGTTATCGAAAAAAAATGCAATCTTAATTTTTATCGTTTAACGGATTTTAACGAATTGCTCGTACTAATTGGTAATTCGAGTAAAAATTTCATATTCATTAGTTAGAGAATGATTAAGATTTCTAGTATTTTCATAGTTAAAATTTTCATCATAACTTCCCATTGCAATGATAATCAATATATTCAAAATTAACGGGAACCATGATAAAACACATTATTTGAAAACCCCAACAATAAACATTGAAATGTATTGTTCGACAAATGGATGAAACGATGAGTAAAAGTGATAAAAAATAAAATAATGAAAATTCCTTAATCAAGTTGTCGCAGATTTGAAGCGTTTTTCACCAACGGAACGTTTTCGTGGGAAGCTGAGCGTATTGGTTGACTTTCCATTGACCGGTTTGGATCTGAGTGCCTTTGCGGCCCCGGGTGTACAGGGCTGTACATATAATCTGTACGGTGTAGCGAATCATTCGGGTACAACGTACTCGGGGCATTACACAGCCTATTGCAAACATCCATATTCGGGTGAATGGCACGAGTACAACGACAGCAGAGTATCCTCGGTGCCAGCGCGTTCTGTCGTATCGAGCGAAGCTTATGTTCTATTTTACGAGCAACAACCACCCAGTCCACATTTGTAACCTCACGCCACGGAGCACCATCGAGTTTAGCGAATATACTACAACACTGCGCCATCATTTGCCTCTCTCGGTACTGCGGTACGAAACTACGATTAATCGTCCGTCTTACACCTTTCTTATGATCATTATTATTGTATCCGCGTGTCATGGTAGTCTCGAGATCGATCGAATCGACCAAATATACTGGAGATTCTGGCCCAAAGCAAACAGGAAAGAAATAATAACGAAGAAAAAAGAAGAACAACATAGAAAAATGAAAATCCTTAACGACGGAACAACAAAACGGACGAGTGAAATCAAATAAGTATGTCAAGAAGCTCGCAACAAAAAGATTGAAAAAGAAAAAAAATTGGAGAATCGTGGAAGACGCGAAGCTTGACGGGCGAGATTGCATTTCTCTTTTTTTTTCTTCAATTTCAATACTAGACATCGTTGTTTTCTCGAGGGTTAAGAGAACCGCTATGCCGATTCGAGGCATTGATGAAAGCAGAATGAAAAGAAAAGAAACTTAATAACAAGCCCCTCGGCGCTTCGTCGTCCGCAATCGTGGCGTCAAAAACGACAAAAAGTTTGCAAATTATTTTAGCGCGATTGCTTTTATCTGAATTTTTGTAATATTTTTCTCTCCCCCTTTCCCTTACTTTTGTTCCTTTATTCCTAATCATGTCCTTTTACGTCTATTCACACGGAGTCGTGATGTTTTTATTAATTTATTAACGGGGTTATCAGGAGAAAGATGAATTTTTAGTCGCGTGCCATATGCAATAAATTTCGCTATTTTAAAAAGCGTGCACGAAGATCCCCGATGGCTTGGAAAATTGAACGTTTAATACGAAATTTGTTCGACGGTTATTTTCGTATTTTAGGATCTCCGTCGATCTCGTCGATGACGTTATGAAGCGTCTCGACGAATAAACATTTTTAAATCATTGACGAAAAGAAAAATATAGACGTGCGCGCGCCTTACCAAAGATGATCGAGTACACGTGTTACTCTTTCTGTCTCGTTGCAAGCCTTTCTAATATATAATCGTTGCTCTCCGATAACCCATTGCTATATATTCATTTTTGTAAAATATTTTCTTTATTTATCAAAAAAAAAAAAACGAACAAAAAACATACACATAAAAGAACAATCAAGAGTTTATTTACTTAATTTATGCGAAAAAGAGAAATAAAGATTAAAAACATAAACAGATCAAATTAAATATTAATATATACGATATCGAAGAATGCGATATACATATAAATTATACATATGAGACACCAATAAAGGTAACAGAGAGTAATAAATCTCAAGTATTCGTCAATTCATTTTATAATCCCAAACAATGCACTATCCATATCCAGAATTTTAACACGAAAAAATTTAAGACGGGATTGCTAACTTATTTGTACGCTTTTCACCACCGTGCACGTTAAATTCTAAAAAAAATACATATTTTTTTTTGCCATAACAGTTTAATAAATCGTACATTTTTTATTGAAAACTTTTTTTTTTTACCTATTTATTAACTGTGATCAAAAACACGGTTTTTGAGAAACGTTAGTAATTCTTTTTCCCATTGAGAAAAAGTTTTATACAGTCGTGACACGGTTCCGTGAAAAAACGCCTAGTAAAGTAAGTAACAACAAAAATATATTGGAAATCAGATCAATGATTCACTCAAACCTTTCAATAGTTTTTCTTTGTTTAATAATAATTTTAAGAAAAGTTAAAGCTGTTAGCTAGTTGATTTTTGACGAAATTACACACGGTACCGTTTTATTATTTTTACGCTTTTTTTTTTTTTTTTTATAAAACATATATACATAAATGTTTTCTACAAAGTGTATTTTTAACTATGAAAAAGCTCCATTCAATGACTGCAATCGTGAATGAGAAAAAAAATTTTACAATGTTTTCCGACGAGAATAATTTCAATGGTTTTCCATAAAAATATACTTTAATAATTTTTCAACAAAATTGACCTGAACGTTTTCAAATTGTTAGATTAAATATTTTTTTTATTACTCTCATTAATTAAACATAATTGTAAACTCAAACATTCAGTTGAACAAGGTTTCTACGTTTCGAAATATTTCGAACTTCTTATCGTGCGCGCATTTGCGCAATTATTCTTGTAATAATCGCATCATTTTTCATAATGTTTTTATAACCTATTTCCTTCCTTTCTTATTATGGAAATTTTCTTAATGCGAAGAAACGAGTTTTGTTAGAGAAACGTCAAAAATGCTATACGTCTTTTCCATTTCAATGGACACGAAATTTTCAACCTCTCACCCGGTTGATGATAAAATTGCAGAAAACTATCAATTTCGTGAAGTTGTGATGAATTCATTTCTTTCAGAAAGTTTTCGAAGTATAACACCATTATCCATATCCACTAGTTGTTGAAACAATATTTTTTAAAAAATTTTAGATTCAAGGTACATGTTTCAATCATAAAACCACAAAAAATGGAAGCAGCGTTGATATTTTCAGAGAAGTTTTTACTTCGACTTCACTGCAAACGAATGAATCTTCATAAATATATATAGCTCGAAAAATTCCGTTACGATAATACAATATTTACGAATTTTCGTTGATTCCAATATGCTAAACATTATGTATGTACAAATTCTTAATTTACGATTAGAATGTTCGTGGGTGAAAACTTTTCCCTCCAAAAGGAGTTAATGGACGCTATCCAGTAATTGGAAAAACATGGATGAGCACGGGTAAGCGTGTAACGTCCGCCATTATTAAACAAAGCTCTCCCCCCTCTCCTATTTCCCTTTCCCGAAAAATCTTAGCGCAGTTGCAGCAATGGCGGGACCGATGCAGTTCGTTGCAAGCTTTCGAGGCATTCGGATCGCCGGTGCTCCGCCGGGAACGCCGGCGCGGGTAAATCGAAGAGCCAGCGAGGCAGGAGAAGGGGTAGGAGGGGCCGGAACAGGAAAATGGAAGATATATGTATATAGACATACACAAACACATATACACATAACATATGAGCGAGATTCGTCTAGTCGTCTACCGCGTTCAGTGAACAATCGTGCAGCAGACGTGAGTGTACACAATTCTCTCCGTTTGCCTGTATAGAATTCGCGAATTTTCGTTTAGTATGTTATCGTCCAGGTGGCGCTCGTGAATACTTTTTTTCGCATACACGATCATGCGTTCGTGTTTGTACGAGACATTTTACATCTTACATAAAATAAGAGACAAAAAAACAGGAATAAAACGGAACTGTGTGTGCAATATCATACGTCGGGGGGTTACGTTCGGCAAAAACCCACGCGGGTGGAGCCCTATGACTCGTACAAATATATTACATATATATACGTGTATGGTGTATATATACATAATATATAGATATCTTGAAATTTGTCTCTATAGAGAAAGCCCTTAAAAATGTGCTGTTTACGAAGATATGATTCTTTCCACTCCCAGTATAATATCAAATGGATGTTTCCTTAAAAAGCTCATGAGTTTCGGCTTTCATGATAGTCGGTATCACAAAAATCTGTTTAGCCGGGCCACGTGTGTTGTGTATGCGGTGAGACGAGAGATTGGAGTGTGCGCGCGCGCGTCCGTGCGTTGGTGGTCGTGAAAATTCGCGTATTCTCGTATATATTTTCGCACATTTACTCCGTGATTTTTTTGCTCAGGACAGCATTCTCAAGATCGTTATTTTGTTCTCCTTGATTCTCTCGAGATACACTCTATTTTTTCGAGTTTTTCGTTTATCGTGGGACGTTAGGACTTTTTCACGTACTCACCAAGTATATATATAGTGAAAACGTATCAGTATATTACAGACTTATATACAGATATAATCATTCATGACACAACTCGCACACGCAGTTGAATATATCCATAACTGTATTACACATGCGTAAATATATACAGAAGTGTGTATGTGTGTGTGTTGTGTACGTGCGATCTCGTGGTGAGCAAAATCGTTCTCGCCGTTAGCGGCCACCAGAGGGGGCATAGCCGGCGAGACGTCGACCACCCGCGAAAAAAAGCCTGCCAGAGAGAAAGAGAGAAAGATTTCTCTCCCGTGCACAGTACATAAGTAGTCGCGCGCGCAGTTTCTTTTTCGGGGTTATTCGCGTTCGAGAAACAGTGCATGTGTGTGTTCGTAATTCTTTTTCTAAGCTTAAATATATGTTTCTATAGATATATATCAAGGTACATATAGCTCTATACAAATGTATATAATATCGAAGTATTATATAGAGCTGGCAGACGAGGACAGGGGCAAGTCGGCTCTCTCGACCGGTTCGATTCGCGCAATTCGCCCTGTTCTTCTCTCACAGCTCTGTTCTTCTTCATCTCGCTCGCCCGGTCAAGAGATAAGAAAAAAAACGACGTTTCTTTTTTTCTCGCGTATAATTCCGCAACATTATTACCTCGTGCGATCATTCGAGCATGACTTTTTCGTACACACGTTGTCATAAAATATTTGCATCTCGATGTACAAACTTTGTTATTTTCGTGTGCTTCTTCGAAGATATTAACCGAGGGTTGAAATTCAGACAAATTCTGATTTTGTTGTTGTTACTACACGATTTTTCTTTTCAATATTCATTCTTTTCTCTTTCTATCTTTCTCTTGCTTTCTATCTTGTTCTTGGTGTTTCTACTGTTGGTAGAGAATATTGCCTCCTTCGTTGCCCACTCCGTGTGTGCTGTGTTGCCGAGCCAATCTCGCCAGCCGGAAATAGGGCGAGTAACGTGTGCGAGCTTGTAACATACGCATTGCTAATCTACTCTAATTTCGTGATTAGTTACAATCTATCTAATGTGTTAAAATAAGAAAGAATTTGTTTTTTATTTGCTCCCCGAGAAAAATTGTCAACCCGGTTTATATGGTGAACAGAACTTCACGATTCGGCAATAATTTGGTTTTTCGAATTTTTAAATAATAAGACGATCGCCAGCATCCAGACATTTTTTTAGTTACCAAAAATCATGCTTCTGTCGCTCCTCGATAGATGTCTCTGCAAATTTTCTTTCATGAGGTGTACTTGCTGTTGCGTACGTAGTCCGTGTGTAGCAACTGTTGCTTTGCCTCGGAGACAGACGAACAAAAAAAAGATCTTGCAATTAGTTCGGTGTTCGTCATGCGAAAAATTCGCATTGTTCGAATGCAACGAAATTTCACAATAAAATCAGTTTTTTCTCGACTCATCAGAGCTACTGGATCGAGTTTTTTGCATCTTTGTTAAAAACTCTCCGTCTATAAAAATTATCACCATTTTTTACATTGCAAAGTGAAACATTGGAAAAACTTTTTCGTCCCTAAATGGCAAAGACCTTGACTATTCTTAACGATCTAAACAAATACTTGAGAAATTTTGTCTCGAACAGATGCGTTAATTTGACGAAATTTTCTGAAGATTTCTACGAATCTGTCGATCACTTCTGTCACTTGTGTACATCGCAGGGCATAAACATTCTTCGGGAAAATGCATCGTTTAGAAGCGGAGATTCAATGATTTCGGGGTCGATAGGAAATCGCGCTTTATACGATTTTATTTTTCCCCTTGGCAAGAATCATAAAAGAATTTTTTCTCTCATCATTGGCCTTGTACACGTGGAAAAAAATGCGCTGTACGAATGTCGTGAAAAATTGGAAGCTCCTTATTTTCCGAACTGTAAGATGTGAACTTCCTCGAAAATTGCTGATTATATCATTTTAAAAAAATCGCCCAATTCTTATTCGATTGTAATTATCACAATGACGTCGAATTTTAAAAAAAAATCTAAAAATCTAAATTAAAACGTGTTGCCAACGATTTGATAACGAATCGTGAGTGATTTGTGAAATCAGAATTATTTGACAGTTATAAAAAACTACCAGGCAACATAATACTTTCTCTAACGATAAAATTTTCCAAGAATCGTCAAAATAAGATTGACCAAAAGACATTAACCAAGACCCTTTCTTGATAAGATTTTAATAACGAAACTTAAGACGAAGCTCTTTGATCGCGCTTACTGTTGACAAGGTTAGAAATAAAATTCAAAAACGCATAGGACTATTTCTATAGGAAATCAAATTTCTTATAAAGAAAAGTCCTTAACGGCAATTTCTTATCGTTGGTATTTAAGTTCTGAGAGTGATTCCAAAAAGCGATCTAGTTTTCGAGGGTTGCGTGTAAGATCATCATATTTTCACAGCCTCTTTTCCAGCGGATTACAAGGTTATTTCACCATCGAAAGTCAAGCATTTTGCTGATAACTTTTCACGAGCAAATTCCATGCTTTGAAATTCGTTAATTTTCAACGTTAAAAATGAAGTTTAGTTGAAAAAGTTGGATTATTTTTTTTATCGTATTCAATTAAAAAATTCGCTTTCAAAGTGATTTCAAAATTTCAAAAGTGAAGATAATTATAAATCACTAAACATTAGCCGTTGTGTTCCAATGATGCAAACTTCATTACCATGTGTGTAAACATTGACGTTGTATTTGGCGTCGTTGAAATATAACGAAATTCCTCATTTTTATAGAGTCAAACTTTTATTTACATCGCAACTAGGATCATTCAAAACCTATAAAAATAAATTTCGCGAATCGAAGAAATTCAATAACGATAAAATACTATTCGTTGTATTTCAATGATACAAATTTTAACACCATGTGCGAACATTCGTTTGCACACGTTTTACAATATATGCGTATTCCATACATTTGTATGTGTTATATATAAAAATTATCATGTAAAACATGTACATGTTATACATGTATATATATTTATATACGCTATCGTGAAAATGAGTAGAGGCCTTGCTCGTGCGCGAGAGGGCAGTGATCTCTCGGGGAGCGGCGACCTGACACGAACGCCCGCCGCTACAGTACTTCCAATGTAGTTGTACTCGAGTAACTTGCATACATATATACATAAAATACACTCATGCAATCCTAGACACAGACTTATGGATCCTTTACGCATACAAATATGAAAATATGTATCCACATAAATATGTATACATCATTTTTCTATTTGCACATATGAAAATGTCGTCTATATATTTATCAATGTGCGTACTTGTGTATTTGTGCATTTTTTAAACACGTGTATAGGATTTATTGAATGGTCTTATTCGCTGAGCTCACAGACTCCGACCGAGTGTCCTACGGGGGACTCCCGAGGCAGGGAGAATGGGACGTCTCTCTCGGAGCGCGCCCCGCAGCCATATCGGCAAAGATTTCCATGACAAAAATAAACATTACAACATAAAAACGTTCAACTTGCTTGTAGATATTCGGGATAAAATTATATCATTTTATTTTATCCTATTTATTGAGAAAAAAATTGGCCAAAGCAAAATTACAATTTCGTGTGAAAACCCACATAATCGCTATTTACAAGATTGTAAAGTTAACTCATTTTTACGAGGATATTAACGACAAATTGCGACAAGAAATAATGAACAAAATCTCACGAGCAGGAAAATGTACCGGCCATGTGTAAAGTTTCTTCTTTAAGGCAGACGAAGAACAATTATGAATAAAATAAAAATTGAAGAAATACGATTTTACGGGAGAAAAGTCCGCGAGCAATGATATTAGAGTTTGCGTAGTTTGAACATAACGAAAAATATTTTCTTTATTCATCATTTTTCTAATACTTTAAAAAGTCCCAATTTTTTTTCCGCAGATGTAGCTTTCAGGCTGTAAAAAACGATACATTGAAAAGTAAGCCTGATTTTTTTTTCAAGTTTTTGAAAGCCTGAAAAACATAATTGCTGGCGGGTTCAATACTTGTGTTTTTTCCTATAAGTTCTCACGCGACTGTGATAATATTGCATTTATATAGACAACAAAAAATTAGCTTGCTATGAAATGGCAGTAATGACCGCCTGAAGTCGAAGCCACACACTGTACAGTGGCCTCTTATAGTCGAAGGTTAAGTAATGCCGTTCAAGGTCACACGGTTATTTATTGTGCACATAACTGCTGTCGTTAGTCATATAGAAATAGCTTCAATAATACCTAAGTTTGGAACATGGTATTGTACTCATTTGACTCGAGAGATTCGTATGACGTTGAAGTTTGTAACGTTGAAAATCTTCGAAATTTCTATTTTTCCCTGGAGTCCAAAACTGACATGTTCTATTTTGTTCTTCTTTGGGTCGAAAAAAATAATTCATCAAATAAAATTTCAAGAATTAGTCAAATAATTGATTAAATTAGTATTTCTCGTTCCGTTTGAACTGCAAATTTCAATGGCACGAGAATCGTTTGAAGTATTTTTCGTGTTTTACGGTCCGTGAATACCTTTTCGTATTTTTTCAATCTGCACGATGTACGTATATGTTGACATGCGGTTTTTACCACGCGCTTCATTTGTTCCCACGTTCTTTCTCCTTCTCTGTCTCTCGAATCCTATTTCCGTGGGTGCTACAAACGTATAGACAACGATTTATCGAGAGATTGGCAGACCAGTGAATTTCGTTCGTGCGCGGATGTTGAAGTGTCCGTTTCCGGTTAACCGTACAGTGGAAAAAATGAAAACATATTATGTGCCAGTTTTGTCGAAGATTTGTGCCTAAAATGGGGATGCAGTTTGCGAAAGACAATATCTCGGATTTCTTCAGCACATTATGTTGTTTCCGCATCACACCACCAGGTGAGAACAATTTTCGATGTTACATACTTTTGTTTTTATTAGATATTTAATTGTTGATGATTGTTAATTTTCGTTGTCGCCCGATCGCATAGAAATAAATTTTGACCACGTAGAGAGAGAAAGAGAGAGAAAGAGAGTTACGAATTCCGAACAGAAGATTTTTAGCACCGTTTCGTCGATCGGAATAGAAAAAGTCTTAGCTCATGCAGAGAAATGGCAAAAATGGGCTAAGACTTGTTTTATTTTCGTTTTCGCGAACCCAGGCGGAGTGACTCATGCATAAAAAATAAAGTTACCTTAAAAGATCCTATTTTTATTTTTTATTTCCAAGACAAAATTTTGAAGCACATGTTTGCGACGGGTCATTTTTTAAAAGTATGTATTATCAAACTCTCAATTTTTCAATTAAAACTTCAAAACTTTATAAAATGTTTCAATCAAACTTTTGATATTTAATTAGTAACTCTCACCAACAAAATCGACCCACTGTAAGCATGAACGTTTTAGTTGTTCATAGAACTTTGGAACCGTAAAGGAAAATATGTTTTTTGAAAAAAAAAAATATATATATATTATACGTTTTGAAAACGTCTGAAAAAGTATACACCAATACTTTATTTAATTCTGGAAATATAGAAGTTACAGAGTGAAAATGCTATTAGTCGATTATATCACAGTTTGAATCCAAAGAAACAAAAAAAGAAGATTCCAATGGCTGTAAAAATCGAAAAATAGATAAACTAAATAATACAGAAAATTCTTCCATTTTTTTCTCCAGAAAAACGTACCAAAAATTCGTAAAAATAAAAAAATTATGATTTGATAACAAAAAGTTTCAGTTGAATACCTTGTAAGTAATTAAATATGATGTAGAAAATTACTTCATTGGAGTGCAACGAAATTTCTCGTTTTTATAGATACAAGGATTATTATCCGTGCTACAATAATGTAGCAACTTGATTTGCGATTCAAAAATTATTTGCGGAATAAAATGGAGATGATAGCAAGAATTCAAATTATGATGAAAATTCATAAAATTGTTTTCCTTTGTTTCAACGAGGCTTCAAGATCATATACGGAAAGAATTAAAACTCAATAATTATCGTTACAGAGCAGAAACGGTGGATGGCCTTGAATGTTCGGGTTTTTACTGCGTAGGATTTTAATTCTCATGAAAATTAAAGTAAATTTGATCAAATTTATTACTTTCATGAAAATTTAGTTTCGTCACTTCACAAAATTTTAAAAAGAAAGAAATCATTTTGAATGTTCAAATATCGAGGCTAGATTCCGTGCAGATCAACGAACTCAAGAATCTTCAAAATTTCAAGTCAATGGCATGTGAGGAAAAATGTGTGGCTCAGAGAGTTAACTCTTGTTTTTTTAAAAATATTTCTATATTATTCAAATTAATGCTCACACTTTCGGAAAGAAATTAATTTGACGAAAAGCTAATTTCATACTTCTGATTAAGGCTAGTTTAAAAAAAAAAGAAAACAAAAGAAATGGGTGGAGCTATTAGTCTCCATTTCTAGTTCGTGAACGTATCGAGTTCCAAGGACAGAATAGGTTCTCGTCTAGGCCTACCTACTAGTTGAGGGGCCAACAAGTACAGTTGGTTTAACGCTTCGGGAAATTTCCATTGGGCCCCGATCCGGAAGGACGGGGTGTTTCTTTTGCTTGTGTATGTCTATAGCTCTAGCCTCGCATTTTCTATGAAAATGGGCGTGTTAGTCCACAGCCCTGGGACCCTTAAAAACACTTGGTAAGCTCCGAGTATTCTCCATGCATTTTATAAATACATGCCCAGATGAGGAAAAACCGTTTGAGTGTTTGTCCAATCACGAAGATCGAAGAAAATATTTTCGTTTGAAGATGAAGTCTAGAGGCGAGGGTGGAGTTGAAAAAATCAATGAAATTCCATTTGCGACCCCCTCTCAATTCCGATGGTGCTGCAGTTTACATCGTTCGAGTGCATCAAGAGTTCACTTTTCATTTTTCATTTCGAAATTTCAAAAATTGACGAACTTTACCACAAGATGAATCTGTTATTATTATTTTTTTTTTACGAATAAAAAACAGTAAATATTTATCTATTCCGAATGTGGTTTTGGCAACAACAAAAAATAGAGGAAATTAAACAATGAATTTTGTAGCATCCCAACTACACCAATTTTATCATCATAACTTTGGACGCGCTTTATAACATTACGTATTAATTAGTTGATCTGAAAGCTGAATAATATTTCATGATGACAACGAACAAATTATAAAAATCGTTATAAAAACAGGGTAATGAATCGATGAAGAATCTTTTCATCATTTCAAGGTTATTTTTAGGGATCTTAGTATGGTGATATCAAACGAAACTAATACAAAATAATTGAATCATTTCGTTTTGCATTTAACTCCACCTGAACGTTACATACAATAGTTGAATATTTTTATCTACTACGATAATATTCGAAAAATCGATACTCTCTGATATTTTTATAATCTTACGAAATTTGTTGTAAACGAGATTGTAATGGATTTTTTTCTAAAATTGGGCAAATGTTTTGACGTATTTTTTCCACGTCGTCGCAAAATGCAGTAAGAAGAAGAGGAAGAAGGAATAAAAGAAAGATGCTGCTGAGGGTCATGGACCTTTCGATTTGGCCTGGAATAGCCCATATATATATCTCTTCACTCGCGTTTATTCTCTCACTGTAACCTGTCGAGTTCTAAGGGCGCATGGCCGTCGCGCCCGCGCATATAAACGCGTCTCTCTCTCTCTCTCTCTCCCTTCCTCCCTTATCCTTTTACTTTATCTCTCTCGTTTCCTTGCTGGTAGAACTGCGTCTGAACCCCAGCAGGGCGAACGATAGCTTTTGTATTTCTCTCTCTCTCTCTCTCTCGCTCTCTCTTGCTTATACTCCTCGATTTTTCGAGACGTCTCTCTTTCTCTCTCTTGCTCTCAACTCTGCTTAGCCCTGCTGTAGCCGCCGGCGACGGGGGGAGAAACGAAGGCCGTTTTCCGTCTCTCGTCTGTCTAGCCGACGCGAGAGAGACCTATCCAATTCTCCACCTCTTCTCCTTTTCCCTCTCCTTTCTTGCTTTCTTTCTTTCATAGAACACACACGTGAGCAAAATCGTACGTGTGCCCTGTCTATGGTCGTTAGATCGCGTATTAATGACACGGTGCATGTTCCAAGTGAAACTAGATCTCAAATCCTTCCCATATTAAGTTAAACGAATTCCGACAATGGTCCATTGGAAAATTATCTCTTTTTTTTTAATCATACGAATTAATAGTTCGAGCGTTTTTGCGGAACAACGAAATACAGTTTTTAACGTCATCGTCTCACCACAGTCACGCACTGGAAAAAGGCATAGAGCTGAGAACAGAGTCATAGCTGACTCGCGACTGTCAGAGACGACCAACCAACGCGTAGTGTATGTCATTTCGTTGAGCTAACTACGCCGATGGTTTGAATTTTTTGAATTCCGTCTATGACAACTCCGTACATCCGTTAATTCGAACAATCGTACTCAATTCTTACGCAGATATTCTGTTCACAGTACCCTCACTTAAGTAATTTTTAATTAATTCACTCGTGGTCAATTTAATCGAACACAAACATTACGAGAGTTGAATGCCATGGTTAAAAGTATTTGTTTGAATTCTCGATTTACATAGATAAATGCGTGTGTAAATCAGGTCGTTTACTATTGTTTATTTTCTGTGTTTAAATTAGTTAATCGTCGATACTTATTACTCTCATTATTGGATTAACAGGGTAACCAAGTTCAAACCCACCCCTCCTGTTTATGTCATTGTTGATTCTTGTCGCTCATGTTCGTTAACAGCACCTGTATATATGATGATCCGGTATATTCCAATTATCAATGGATTATTGTTCGAAACTTATCCGTTGAGAATGATGCCATTAAAATATAACATTATGTGAAATTGAACGATTTCAACGAACGAGTAATAATAAAAAATTTCTCGTTGCCTTTCAATTATTAGATGGAAACTTCAATGCCATCAGAATTTTTGTTTAATCGTATGAAACTGAATGATTTGAACTTTTACATATTTCACATTTTATGAACCCAAAATTTTGCAGTCGTTCATTAAGTTTTACTGATTCAAGATTTTTGGCTTCTGTTATAGGCTCCTGAATATACATAACGCACGAGAATATTCAACTTTAATTGCAGTATGTCATCGTGAAAATATAAAACTCTTGAGGATTGAGGTAAGTTTCCTGTCCTTCAGAAATTATTTCAAATACGACACATCCATAATGTTATTTGTGCACGAAGCAGGGTTGTAAATAATGCATAACTTTTTTCAATGCATCATCTTTTTTATTACTCATTACGTCATATTTTGTAATGGAATATTTTTACATTTCTCATTACATTTTCATAGATAATGACATTTTTTTATATCACATATTGCATGAAATGTAGAAATTTTTCATTATACTTATTTAAAAAATAATGAGTAATGCATTACTTTTACGTTGTAAATTTCGGAACCCTGCTTACAACCGTGAGAATGATGCAATTTTTACAAAAATTTCCAACAGGACAAATATATTTTGTAGTAAGGTTTACCGACTTGCTTTCTCAGTCCCCGCAATTTTATACAATGAGATGAAACCCATGTTATCGTAATTACAGCATCGGTATAAATTCGATTGTTTGCATTGTCTCTATATTTCTAACAGTTTTTGTATTCGTGTCTCGAATAACGATCGTACATCAGTTACTGTAGATAAAAAACAAAGTGATTTTCTTTGCATTTCAGCACCGAAAGAAAAGAGAAAAAGATAGAAAAAAATCATCGTGTGAGCACAATAATAAAAGCAGCAACAACAAATATCTAAAAACCATTGTCCTTGTTAAAAACTCAAAGATCAGAAGGTCATATCTGCAACAATCTAGAAGAGTTTCACCTTTTTATTACCTTCTGAAACATTTCGCTTTCAAAACACCGTCGACCTTACTGGTTAATGAATCGTGAGCAGATCTCTAAAAGGAATAATTTTTTTCAAAATTCACTAACATTTCCAAAATGCAATTACTTTTTGCGTTGAAGTAAAGAGACCTCCGAACCTAATGTGCACGCACGTATGATATATCGCATGCTCTTTGATACATTTTTTTTCGATTAGTCAATAGTAAACGAGGTCATAGGGCTTGGCACTGTAAATTCACCCTCACTTCTGCAATGTTTCCCTCTTCTGGCCTACCCCACATTCTCAACTCTTTTTATATCCGTCATACGGATAAGTCCAACGCATAAAGTTATTTTTACAGCTTCCCACAATTACGATATAGAGCGTGAGCATTAAATTCATCTATATTTTTCAAGTCTTTTTGTCTGTTTTTTTTTTTTTTATCGCTCCTTAAAAATTGTTCTGTTTTACAATCAAATGTAATGTATGATCAGGAACAAAACTTTGTTGCTGACGACCGGTTTAAACAATAACAATAATTTTTTTTAATCGACTTTCGTACACGAGAGAAATAAATATTGTAAAAAAATACTGTGCATGCAGTAACGACAGTGAGGTGATAACATGGAATTTTGTCATCATTATATAGCAATGGGCAAATTTTCATGAAAATAAAATAAAATTTCTTGCATCATACAAAGAATTTGATTTATTTTCATGAAATTTCACATTCCCCTTAATAATGATCACTAAAATTCCATGTCGTCAACGCAAAGCAGACACTCCCCGGAAATAACTGAATTGTGCCATTTCTGTCCTCTTCAATTTTGTTCATAATTTTAAATAAAAAAAAACCGGTTTTTTCAACCCATCGACCCATGGGCCCGACTCGCAAGCAGTTGAACTCAAGGGTGAGGTTGCATGACTCGAAAAGAGAGTCTCGACCCAATGTTCGTCGGATCGGAATATATTTCATTTAAACTTGATTAAATTTCTGTGACAACGTGACAATGTAGAGGGTGACATTTTCGAAGAAAAATACACATGATAAATCCAATTTTTTGACCTTTCTACGCGTATGTTTCCGTTAGCAAAACCAATGATATTTATTCTTTTAGATGGGAACGTTTAATAGTTTAATTTCCGTTTAAGGCGATCTATCAGTTGCACGCGTGCGAGGCAGAAAACTAAAACGCAGATGGACATTGTTCTTCGACATCCTTAATATTTCGAGAAAGATCAAAGTTACACCTTATTCTCTGACGAAAGGAGACAATTTTTCTCGAAATATTAAGCCTCTTCAAACAAACCGTGCAGCAAGATTTTTGCCGACCCAACGACTGATAGATCATCGTAATATATAATGTAAAACGGTCAGATTTCATGGGAAGTTTATTGTATATATATAGACGTATGATCAATTCACGCTACAGTCTCGATTCTATAAATTTTCGTGGAATATATCTGTATATATATACATATAAATTCATGTGTAGGAGAATATCGCGAAGCTCAACTGCGTTTCTCGTGGCTGCAACGCGCGCGGCCACGTGATCAATATGAGAGAATCAGCCACCCGCCGCACATCGTCAAGCCGAATTGAGCCGCCGATCCGAGCGTTACCGGAGACACCCGACACGCGGTTTGGTAATACCGATGGATTCAGAATCTCTGGGGGCACACTGTGCACGTATTTTAGGGAACAAGCCAGCCTTCCGATACTTTTAACTTTTTTTTAACCTTATATTTTTTGTCCCTCGTGATTTTAATTCATTTTTACATTATTAAGACTGTCTGATTCGGAATTCTGAATCCAATTTATCCGAATTAAATATCCATTATCCAACTGTAACATGACATTTTTTCTTGTAGGTTAATCAACTAAATTATCGTAGCAAAATGATTTCGTTTCAATAACTGATGCCGTTTGTTTGCATTCTGCAACCTTTTTAATTAATCCAGCAAATTTTTTGTTTAAACCTCAAGTATCAAATCGACTGAACGATCGTGGTTGGGATAAATAGCAAATCAGTTTATTCTAGGGATGTTTTGTTGTAATAATTATTCATTCGGCTGCATTGCAGTTTCGTTGGTCCATCATTATCAATATCTTGGTCAATTTAGCACTCATTAATTCTCTAATTCTTAAAATTTCCCAATTTTTTATGCAGACTTATTCATTAGGTTTCAAAACAAAGATTGTTCAATTGTCGTAGTCACACTACGTGTGAATATTAGGCTCTGCTATAGGAAAAAAAATGTATTTCATTGCGTTCTACTGATGCAAATAGAAGGAGGTGAAAAAATGGGATGCTACGTTGAATGTCGCATGAAAAAATAGACTGTTGCTTTATGAGCTCGTTGTTCATTTCCTTGCACGGTTTCATCTGGAAAATACTGTTTCTTAAGATCGGTGACTTCACAAAAATAGTGAAAAGTATATATATGAAATTTTTATGGGATATGAAGAATAGTATCGACATATCAAACGATTTTTTTCTGAACTTCTTCACCGTTTGCTCCTCAAACACAGTCAGCAGCCTCCTTAACGTTGTTCTTACTCAATTCTCTTTACTCTAGATCTCAGTGATCTAATGTAAAGAGAATTGAGTGCGCGTGGTCGAGAATCTTATACGATTTGCCACCCTGACAAATTTGACACTCGCCGGTCCTGCTGCAACGACCACATTCTCGTTTTTTTTCCATTTCGTGCATTTATCGATTTTTCTTCTCTCTCTCTCTCTCTCTCTCAATCTCTTTCCCTTCCGCTTGCACGCTCTTTTTACCTCTCACATTTTTTTCAGTGTTCCTAGAAACAAATGAAAATGACGGTTTCATTTATGCTCATGTTCCATTATGGTTATTATTATCATTTTCTCATTATAACGATACACCATTGCAATTGTACATCGGAAATCGATTTATTTCAAATTGCCTATTCATGGAAACCCATTGCCATGAATAGGCATGAATTCGGTACAGGAACCTAAGAGTCATTCGAGCTCGGTGCTCGATTATCATTGAATAAAAACGCTCTCAAAACTCAAGAGATTTTTTCAAGGAATCGATTATATACAAAATGTAGAAAAATTCATAAAATACCTCGCATCGTATTTCGAGTATCGAATAATATTTTCAATAATTATTTTCCGCTCCGTATAATTGAACGTATTGTTGCCAAAGTGATAATTTTTTTATATATTTGAAAATGAATTGAACGTTGAAAGTGAACATGCAAAATCTAAGAAATTATTGTATTTTATTTCGTTCAACATTCAAATTCCATTGTCTTCCGGGCCCAAATTGATGGTTTAAAATGATGAAAATAAAAATAAAATATAATCGCAACCGCATAGATGTGCGTGACTACGCTTTGCAACGAGCATCGATCCGAGATCGAATCTTTGCAACGAACAGACACACCGAGTTCATCGTCGTCACGGATATTACCGAAAACGTGAACGTAATGCACACGCGGTCTGACATCACTTTTTTTTTTGCAATATTATTCTCACCAAATGCTTTTGGGCCGAAAGAAAAAGAAATAATAAAAGTACAAAGCAGTAGACAATTGCGTTCGGAAGATTCGCGGTGTTGTAAGATCCGTTTCCTGTTCAAAGCTCTTTGCTTCGCCACCGAACCATGTAAGATATTATAGTAAGTTTGCGATTCTTTCCCTTCAGAACCACTCGAAGTTTTGTCGGGAGGGGATATGGAGTAATTCTGTCCGGTCAAAATAATCACCCGATGAAGAAGTTTCATTCAGTGAAAAGAAAATTAGCATTCGGTGTAAATTACGTAAAATAAAACAATTCATCAAACAGAGAAATTTCGGAAATCGATTGATCTGTCAAAATCCACTCGAAATATTTCGTTAATTTTAGTTTCCAACTAATTTTAACAAGTTTTTTTACCCGTGAGTTAAGCCTGTATTTTTTTTGTTTATAATGTTTGAAACTGTTCGAGTTCCTTTTTTAAAACGATCGATACACATTAATCGATTCTTTAAACAATTTCACATTAATTTTTCCATACGAGCGCAGCATTGAAACACTTTCTTCTTTAGATATGTTATTAAGTGGACCTCCAACACGTAACATTTATCAGAAGAAAAGGTTTTCATAATTGTGGCTGTTCTTGGCTAAAATTAGCATATTTCAATGTTGAAAAAATCATGTTTTTGTGTTATGGTGATCTTGCTTCATGAATAGATTGCATGATTAAAAAATCCGACTCTTTAGAGCAAAAAATCCTCCCATGGACCCCCATACAGTCTTGAAGATCTTTTAACAAGCTCAAGAAATAGTTGAGCTCCTTTCGGTTTACTAAGTATTCAAAAAATGTCAGTCACTGCTTATAAAAAACTAAAATTCGTTACACCCTAACGGTGCAAGCAAAGACATTAATTTGTGAGAAAGAAAATCTGTGGGCCGAAGTGTCCCCGGGGTTCTTGAAATATTCGCAGACGTCCCTGATCCAGAATTTCGCACCGGGACTCAGAGTTCGAGAGAGACAGAAAGAGAGAACAGGAACACGACAGCGAGTATAGTCCCACCGGGTGCCATATGTGTGCGTAAAGGAGATATCCGGACAAGAGAACCTGCTGTAGCCCGGGCCTTGCTGTTCAGACTATACTATAGACTGAAAGAAAGAGAAAGAATGCATCCCATGCATCCGTGCATCTACCAGACTCGCACCAAGTTCCCAGACTCTCTCCTCTCTAAAGAGGACGGATATCTCAAGCTTTACTCGCCTGCTTGCATGCGTGCAACTTGCTCTTATTCCCGAGAACACGTTTTCGAAACGTTCAACATTCACCATACTTACATATATATATGACTATGGATACATATATTCAAATATATTGCTTTTGGTCCTTATATACCGTGATATTCATCTCTACAGATTCTCACATTAAATCTTATGCCATTATCATTATTAACATTATTTTTGCTAGGAGAAGGAAACATTACGAAACTGCAATCTCCCAAAATTTCTTTTCAGCGCTGCATGGTTCATTATTTGCTGTTGGTATGGTCGGAGTTGACACTTTAGTGGGACTTCTTTTTAGTTTTTCACAATAAAGATTATTTTATACTCAACAACAATGAATATGAGAACGGCAACTTGTTTCGGAAACTTGAAACACATTATTTAAAAACAAAATACGTACAGAGGTTTTTGTTAATGAAAAAAAAATCAAGCAACAAGTAATTTAGGATTCAGGTTCGTAATCACCGGCCAGAAAAACGAAGTCGAGCACCCAATTTCCAGTCAATTTGAAGTGAACTCATAGGAAAAATGTATGGCTCGAACGGTTAGTCGATTCGTTTTCGTTGAAAATTGGTGTAAACACTTTGCAGGATATTTTCGTAGTAAAATTGAAATACTGTTACGTTTAAGAATTTACTCGGAAACTTCTGGTGATCGACTCTTCTTCTTCTTTCGCTAGTCCTAAGTATGAAAATGATTAAAAAATTGGATAAATTCGATGGGTTATAAGTAGGTGCGTGATCAGCGGTCTACTAACGTGCCAGCGTTGTGACCGTGTCCATTTATCGGATTTCCGTTGTATTGAAAAAAGATGGTTACACGAAAGTCTCTCATACGTTTGTATCTAAAGGCCACACGTGGCCTTTCATGTTTCCTGCTCACGATTTATTCGCCATATTGCTTTTTTTTTTAATTCGATGCATCATATTGTGCGAACGTACATAGAAAATATGTACAGACGTGAAATATAATATATTGCTGGTGGATATTTTCGACTAAAAGTGACGTGACTACCATTGATTGGAATGTCACGAAATTTCTTTTTTTCCCTTCACCACGGGTCGAAATTCATACGGAGTATTTGACTAGCATAACTAGACGATCGTTTTTTGCGACCTGCAAATTTACTCGAAAAATTAAGGGCATTTCGAATATCGCAAAAACAATGAATTATTAAAATATTTATCGTTGCTTTCGGATGATGCCATGCAGCTTCAATATCATTTGATTCGTGCACTTGTTTTTATATTCCCGATTTAATGAGTCACTTTACTGAATATATTCAATGTTGCTTACATCTATGATGAGAAGCCTTAAGAAACGAACATCATTTTGAGAGATTTAATGAATATACGTACATCGTCAGAAATGTAATCCCACATTAAAAACTCTGAAAAAATTCCATGTGTGATCACAGTGCTGCACCAATTTTTCAATTTATCTTGATATGGTCATTTTTTTCATTATTGAATTAAAAATATCTTGATCGGAGATTAATATCAATCAGAAATGCATAAGAAACATCTCCTTATGCAGGTCTAGTAGCTGCATTAAATATGAACATTGGATTCTGCTGACGAAAAAAAAAAAATTCGTTGCGTCTCAACGATGCCAACTTCAACATACCATATAAAATCATATATTAAATACACGAAAAATATATAAGGACAGTGGCGAAAACACCATCTGCCAAAAATGTGCGCCCTTGCACCACGAGACCTCTGTGGAAAAGTAAATTCTCTCCGTGTCACTGAACTTTCTCATCCTTCGTATGCTCCGTATACCGCCGACCGTTTGACCCCGTCGTTGGTTTTTCCGCGTGAAAGAAGCCTCGACCTCGTCCGGAAGTCGAATGGGACATACACATGCAAACTACTACACGTTTGTACAAATGTACATGTGTTTGTGTGCGCGCGTGTATGTGCCAGTTCAGATAATGGAAGGGGCAAAACGAAGTGATGGTAGTGGTTCCCGACGAATCCCCCCTTCTCCTCGTCTCATTTCCCTCTCCAAAACCCGCCGACGCCGCCCCCGCCTCTCTTTACCTCTCCGCGCCTTCACTTTTCCACCATTTTTCTGAAGCGCAGCCTCTCTCAGTCTTCCCCACGCATCACTTTCCCCTTCCCCCCGACTTGATATATTTTTTTTTTACCATTTTTTTTCACATCACTCGTTCCAGCACACAACTTTCGTAGCCCAGTAATATCCTTTATCGAATTTTTTTCGAATCTTTTCCCATCGAACTCTTATACACCAAAAGTCTCTGTACCCTTTCGTTTTTTTGCACAGCTCAACTTTACGATCCACGTATATTCGTTTCTTTTTTCTTTTTTTTTTACGACCATTCAATTTTACGAGGGCTCAAACTTTTTTGCACTCCGTTTTTTCGTTACCTCATAATTTTTTTACGTGGCTTTCCATTGATTGATTTTTTTGTTTTTCTGAAGTTAAAGTAAAAAAACTACACTCTGCTTTTTGATCAATGAATTTTTGTTATTTTTTGTCGTCACTCTGTGTTATGAATTTGTCGAGAGTACTCGTTGCGTTTCGTACTTCAACATTTTTCATAAAAGATTCGCTTAAATATTAGTTATCTATCATCGATTTATTATACATTCGATTGCAACAATCAGCATTAGCGCCCACCAGAACAGATTATTCAAATAAATTCGAGAATAAATCACTCAATGCCGCATTGTCGTTTAGAATTCTGTTTTCAGAAAAAATTATTAGAAAAGAATAAATTCAAAACTGTTTGTTAATTCATTTTTTGAAAATGTTAACACGCATTTATAAATTCCTTAAGAACGCGTACAATCTTTTTCGAAAGACATAAAAAATGTTGAATACTTTCGAAGAGGTTTTTTCAAAAATATAATTCAGTAACTCGGTTGGCTGATTGCGAGATCGATTGAGTTGTAATTTAGTGTATACACATTCTCAACAGATTCTGTTTTTCAGCGACAAAATATCAGAATTAATTAGAGATCATTATGGTTTTGTTCAATAAACCCGAACACGAGGAAAAAGTATACGAAAAATCGGTAATAATTATTTACATTAATAGTACGTTCGGTCTTTTTTTCAAATGCATATTAAAATGTCCAGAAATCTGGTCGACTGTAAAAAATTGAGAAAGTTGTCTGCAACTTTATTTTAAAAACTGTTTGATCTTAGCATTTTTTTGTCTCTATATAAATCAAACTAACTGAATGAAAATTTTGTGATTTTTTTAAACATGATGTTGGACGAAAGATTTGAGATAAAACCAACGTCCAGGTTGACCGTAAGAATTGAATTGATTTATAAATCGAATCTACAAACATCGATAATTGCGAATAAAAAATTTACTGAAAACAATCAGTTAATTCACCTTATAAAAAGCAATTGACGATAATATTACAACACAGAGTATGGTCGTTTAAAAAAAAATGATTTTTTTTCTTCATTTGGGTGATGCACAAAAGAGGGGAAAAGATGGTAGAAGAAGAATAAAACTAATAGAAATAATGGGGAAATAGCATCTCTTCTTGCATCGTCTGGATCTTGTTCTCGTTTGTGACGCTTCGAGAAATTGCATTCCCCCGTGCACGCTCGGTCGGTTCGACAGTTTGCAACCTTAAACTCTCCCTGGCTGGTTCTCTCACAGTGAAGACCCTCTTGGCTCGTTCGTTCCTCCCTCTTACCCTTTCCCCGTTCTTGACGTTCCCGAACCCGTTCGTTCTTTCGTTTCTCTGGTTCTCTATCCGTTCGTCGGTTCGTTCGTTCGCCCGGGCGACGCACTGCACTGAACCACCGCCGCGCCGCCACCCCTCATACGCTGCACTCTCTTCTTTCTATCTTTCTAGTTCTCTCACCTCTCTCTCTCTCTCTCTCTCTCTCTCTCTCTCTCTTTCACATCGCGACGCAACGTCAGTCTCTCGCTACTCGCCGTCGAAGGTGGGCCATCATTTCACCGATTCGACAAAATTTTGTGCACGTCATATTTCTCTCATGATCTCATGGTAAAATTACGTTGCAATTTTACCTTCTGGTTATTTATAGATCAGGAAATCATGTGTCAATACAGAAAATAATCGGTGTCGCAGAATTCTACGCACGAATCACGGTTCCCTTCGTTCTTTTCTTTTTTTTTCCTTCAGTGATCTTCGGCGCTGCCATTGTCAAAAAAACTTAGTACCATATTTACTCTTCAAGGATTCCTGTCGACATTTCGATACAGTTCTTTTCGGGATTTTTTAACACCATGCGTAACCTCCTTCGAAAATAAGTGAAACCGTTTTGTAATCAGTGGGTGTCCACGAATGTTTTATTAAATTTCTGCCCCACCCGTCGATACTTTTTTCAACAAAATCCCGTATTTTCCGGACACAATGCCTCTGAAAATAAATTCTTTAAATCTTGATCTCAATCTCAATGAATAATTCGTCCGAGAATGTCCGTCTGCGTGCGTCTCTTTGTGCTCGCTCGCTAAATCTTCCTTTCTTCTAAAATTTATTTCGTGCCCGATACGACCAAGTGTTGCAATTCGCTTTGTGAAATTTGTGCCCCGAATCTTAATTGAAATGAGGAAAAAACAAAACGAAAGACGTTATCACTGTTGCGTATACTCCTGACGCCGCGATATCACGAAACAGCGAAGAGTGCGAGGGCAGATATGTGAGAGAAGAAGATGTTGAAATAAATTTACGCGTCATCATTTACTATCATTTGGACCAGAGAGAGAACGAGACACATGGGAGATACGAGAGGATCGATAAGAATAAACGATTAAACAAAGTGCTAAACAAAATATCAAACGATTTTGACCTTTTCGTGTTTCTGAGTCACATGAAATTTTTACTGCAACGGTTTTACTATTTGTTTTGACAAAACTCACTGCTTTATACTTTTCATTCTTCGTGATCAAGCTTACATTGATCTAATTTTTTTCACATAAACATTTGAAGCATTTCGCATTATTTTATGGACGGTAGATGGTTGGACGAAGTAAATTTTATTTTTGCATTATTTAAAATCCTTTGGCTGTTTGTCAATTGGTTTTACGGCTTTCAAACCTTTTCCACATATAATATACTACAACAATCAACTGTCGGAAAATTTTTACAGTTAGATAAAACAATATTGAAAAAAAGCCAATGCGTCACTATTTCCGGACGTTTTCAAATTTGTCAAAACTTGACCATTTGTCATCTCATCTGCATCTATATTTATTGATTATAAATAATAGTTGATTTGTTTCTAAATCGTAACACGTGAAAGCAGTTGTTTTTCAAATGACACAGTTCATCAATCACATATGTCGTATAATAAAAAAGTGGAAAGATTTTTTTTTTTAAGTTTGATATTGATTTCAACTACGAAAGTGATAACTGGACATCTTGGAGGATGTACAAGAGGCAGAATGAATGGTTTGAAGTTGAAAATAACGGGCCAATAGGAAGATTTTTAAACAGGAAAGAGACGGAGACCTCGTGATCATGAAGCAAAGTATTTAATTCGGTTTTGTGAATATTTGAAGCATAAACTAATGCGAGAAAAGTTTCTGGACTTCTATATATGAAACATGCGTGCACAATGAGAAAAGAAAATAGAGAACGAAAATGATGGTGAAGAATGTGAAAAACATTGTTTCGTTTCATTGTTTTACTCCATCGCGAACTTTTCATCGTGCAAGTGTGAATTTATACCAAGATTTAGTGTTTTATTTGTTAAAACGATAAAAATAAAAACTCATCTTATTTTCCGAACGTATCGCCAAATGGATATTATAAAACTAACTGACATCATCGATCATCGATTTGGTAAGATTTCTCGTTATTCTAAACTCCATTTTTACTCAATTCAAAATTTGCAAAACTGATGCAGTAATAAAAAATTATTAGCCGTTAGTTGATTCTATAATCGGAGAATAAAAATGTAAATAACTTTTCGTTTTGAACTACATGCCGAAAGGTTCCAAATGCGAACGAACTTGAAAACAACTAACAAAACTGTCGTTAATTTCACATTCGGAGAATACAAATTCAAATCAGTTTTTGTTCTGAAACACGTGAGAAAATATTCGAATGAAAACGACTTTGTAAATAAATCGGAAAATTAATAGATAAAGTTTAGGAGCATTCGTACAGATCAATCGATATCTAATTAATTATTTGAATTAATTATCGCAGCGTGACCGGAACACTCTGATGTTTCTTTATGGATGAATCAGTCAATATTATTTTTGCTTAGATATATATACTCACACATTTCGGTAGAGATTGCTTAAATCAACAATGCATACCGCGTTATGAACATCTGACGTTTGTCAGAGAATACGAGGGATCGAGGTGCTCTCCCTGAGCTTCACTCGTCATTTGTATGCATGAACTGTCTCTCGTTAAATCGGTCACACATCTCCTTGTTGCCATTCTGCGCTCATTAAATGCACATTTCTCCTTTAAACTGTTTTTTTTCTTTCTATTATTGTGTTTGAGACGGTTCTTCTTTACCATAATATTTTAAATTCATAATTACTAATCAACGATTATTCATTCCTTTAATTATCAACACGTGACAAGCACACATGTTTTTGAATCAGAGGCTCGATGCACTGAGAGTATTTAGTGCCCTCATGTGATTTTTTTCGAGAATATCTTTGCTTCTAATCGAGCGAGCAGAGCTCTATTGGGAAAAAATGAAGGTTCAGCTTTTCATGGAGGATTTAAGCGATTGAACTAAAAAAATCTGACTAAATTCATAAAAATGTGATTTTTCTCACGAATTTCTTGAAATGTAAAAATATTTCAAGACGATTCATCATCAATTGCGTAAACGCAAGAACGACAGCTGAGAAACAGATTTTTGGTTTTTTCAAGGGCACTTTATATTTCTCCAGAAAAAGGAAAGCTATATGTTATATTTTCTGATAAGAAGAGGACAGCGCTTGACTTTTATATTTTTTTTTTCGAAAAATCGCCTTCAGAATTCAATTCAAAATTTCAATATCACGTTCCTGATGAATCATTGTTTACCTTAAAAATGTACGTACAATCACGAATTTTCTTCTCGTTATTTTAAAAAATGATAAAAAATTTGGCGAAAAGCCAAAATCTTGATAACTACACATCGAAAAGTTGAAAAATTCACTCGCTAATCATATTCACACATTCATGACAGAATGGTATACAGGCACATCGGATTTTGGAACTTTATACACGACCATCATCGTTTTTACGCCAAGAGCGTAACGGCACCAAGTTTGCACTTTGTACACTTTTCCAATTCCAAGATGCTGGCACGAGCTATCGTTGTTTTATTTTTTTATTTTTTCAAATGCGTGAATATTTTTTGCACACGGAACAAAAATGATCCACAGCGTTTCGCTCGATGCAGTTGTACTTGAAGCTTGGGCAAATTGGCGGAAGTACCGATTTGGAATTCTTGAAACAAAAACCTAGCGATGAAAGAAATTGTATTTACATAAAAAAGACTATCCGAAAAGCCAAATAAGAAACCATCTCATAAAATATCGTTTGAAATTCGACGTTTGTGATGACGATCAAGCAAAGGGTTCAGATGAAATTAGGGTTTGCATCATTGGAACGCAGCGAAAAAAAAGTTGTTACTCCTCACTTTTTTCATTTCTGAATTCGTTACATAGTTTTTCCTGCAGAATATTGAGAATCTCAAAATGTAATGAAGTATTCATTTCGACTTGATGTATTTAAGTCACGAGTTCTTTGACTGTATTTTCGAAATACTTTTTTAAAATAATAAATTCTCTCTAGATGGGTCGAATACTGCAGGAAATCCATAGCGTATTCAACGTTTTCATACTTATTGGTTTCTTTTTATCCATTTTTTGAAATAAAAAGAATCGGTGAGACTCGCCTTTGCATGAAATGAAGCCTTCTTTCTTTCAAGATTTTTATTGCCTTCATAAACCGGATACATATATTGTAAATAGTTGGGTACATATTCTCTTTGTTTGATGCTCCATCTGGTGCAAGGACGCGAAATTCACAGTCTTCTATGCTGCAAGGGATGCATGTGGCAAATGCACTCTCGGGCATTTCTTGCCCAAACGGAGAATCTAATCAATCAATGGAATGAACAAAACTCGCGAGTGCTAATAAAACAATCACAAACGTAAACAGTCTTTTGGTGGTAGATGCTTACGTTTAAATACCAAAATCGTGCTCATTGAAATACAGAAATAATAAGTTCAACAAAAAATTGAGTTATAGATTAAAAGTAAATATCGTAATCTAAGAAATTTCTTCGAGTCCTATAAAAATTCTGACATTTTTATTAATGAAATGTAGAAAATAAACGTCAGCAGATTTCTTGAGACTGGATATTCAAAATGGAGACTATCAGGAACTTGAAAAAAATCTGGTTATTCCTCATTCTTTAATTGGTCACGTATAGTTTTAACAATTATATAAAACTATGGTATTTGTTCTCTTGTCGTTGGATGGGACATCCTTCTCCTGTAAAAATCGCTTGCAGTATTGAAGTAGCGCACATTATAGTGGAGGTTCCTGCGTCTCGTCCATCTCGAGAGGCCGGGAGCGAGGTGAAACACCCCGAGTCGAGGTCCTCGACCTTAGAGCGGCAGCCAGCAGCCAGTCAGCGAACAAGGCAATATAGCAGTAGAACCAGGCAACAGCAGCCAGCACATCCACACAAACACACACACACACCCATAAATATAAATGTGTGTGTGTGTGTGTAAACTCCTATCAAAATATGTGTATGTACCAACCAAGTACATATTACATGATCCATACAAAGGGTATTTTAGGCGCATGAATTTAAGACCATTCTTTAATTGAAATTTTTTTTGGCATTGTCAATAATTGTGAATAATCATTATGAAAAAAATGTTGCATTTCTTAAATCAATTTTTTGCCAACTCTGAATGCAAAGACTTCGCAACTAAGGAGAACAACCCAGAAAAAGGATTTGAAACATTGTTTACTTTGCGTTCATGTTCCATCAACATCGCGAAAGCAAATTTGATGCGATTCAGAGGGGGTCCCCCGCAGGTTCAATGGTCCAGAATGCAATCTCTTGAGTTTCGAACTTGGCTGCGCATCGGAAAATCCAATACCGTTTTTCGATCGAACTTCCGTCAAATGAATAATTATGGAAGTGAAGACGCGACGCAGTTTTATAACTGATGGCAATAAAACGGTTCGCATTAAAACGAAAACAAAAGACGCAATGTTTCAAATTATGTAATATTCTACGAAAAAATTTGAGACGAAATTTTCTTCTTTTTAGTAATTTATATTGAAAAACGAGCCGAAAAAAGATTGCGGAACCGCTTAGCTTAAGTGGACCCTTCGGAAAGGAAGTCTTTTGTCGAGCTGTTCTTATAGGAGTCAGGTCTAAGATGTTAAAGACGGAAAAAAGTGGTCGGTGACTTTGCTGAAAGAAATCTTATGCATTCTATTTCCTTTATTTTTATCCATTTCTATATACTGTGCGCGATAAAATTGCGATTATTTGTCAACTTTGAAAGTGAACAACACATCAGCATTGAATCTGATGAAAAAAACCGATGCTATAGAACTTTTCGATGCAAAATTCGTTCGGGAACTTGAGTTTAAATTACTGATTATTCAATGCGGAGAGCCTTCAGAGTTGAAACAAGTAATTATTTTAATTACTTTAATTACTGCTGTTGTAAAACATGAATTGAGTCTGAATGCTTTCCGAATATATTCACAAGCCATATTGTATAATGAATTTTTGTATCCGTTCGGGAGGCAGCAAAAAATCATTTTCCTCAATAGTTATTTAGTTTTTTTAATTCGTCCTTATTGTTCTTGCACATTTAGTTTTAAGGCCCCGAAACAAAGATTATCAATATCATAAGAATACAATTTAAAGAGTAAAATTTCCAAAAACATGAAATCCGAACCACTATACTTGGATTTGTTTTTCAATTTTTTCACAATCACCTTCTCTCTCTCTCTCTATCTTTTGCTCTTTGTCCTTACTAAATTTCTCACATACACGAATATCCAGTATAGGGATTTCCGTACAGATCCCCGGAAACATGCGGAAACGGGGAAACTAGTTCCGGCTAAGATCAATACCTAAAGTTGTGCAAGCAAGCATCGGAGAGAGATAGAGAGGAGTATACATGCTGTTTCGTCTGCACATATATATATGTATATATATATATATATGTCATGTCTCTGTACGTACATAGATATACACGAAGGCAAAGATAGCATGGCGCCTGTAGAAAGGGTAATAGTAGTTTCTTGTGCCTTTGAGGACTCACGCGTGTGTATACATTCGTCCCGGGCATGACATTGTAGTTGTATTACAGTTAATAGTAAGTAGTTAGTCACTTGTTAAGCGAGAGACATGGGGTATATAGAGTTTATTCGCGCACGCGACCATTCTCCTGCTCACAATTTTCTTGTTTTGCCATATACATCTAATATATACTTGTGTGTGCGTGGCTCTGTGTATAACTATAATTAACTATAGGTATAGAAATGTGTAGGGTGGTATACATAGCACGAGCAATTTGTGGACTTTCGTGTCTGCTTCGAAATATTTTCCTCTACTCCTTAAGGAATTTTTTCATTACGAATTTTTAGGCTCAATTTAATACGGCCACTGATTTACGTATACAATCTGACAGTTTGAAACTTAAACCTTATCACAATTATACGAATCTCGTTCTATAATGGCATATGGAATATATAGAAACGACTGTCTAACCAACCTCGTAAATCACTCTGTCAAGAAAATATAAATAACTACGGTCTATGTGTGGAACAAATGATAGGGAATGATAGGGCAGAAGCTCTTTTTATTTGTTCCATTAACACAAGATTATAATCGTATGATTCACATTCCTCGAGGGATTAGCGGTAGTCGAGAATGGTGAAAAAATAGGATTAAAAAAAAAAAATTAAACAATTGCATATGAATATCGAATTAAAAAATGCATGAAAAATCCACGAAGTTCTTTAACGAA
Source organism: Campoletis raptor (assembly GCA_948107755.1). NCBI lineage: Eukaryota > Metazoa > Arthropoda > Insecta > Hymenoptera > Ichneumonidae > Campoletis > Campoletis raptor. The sequence continues at coordinate 19,768,794 of OX403622.1, forward strand.
AAAAAAAAGATACGGAATTCTTACACTATGTTGAATACGAGAATTTAAAATCAAAATATTTCTTCTAGACCAAGTTCACTACTTGATTGTTGCAAATATCATTGTAATCCGTCGAGTAGATTTTGAAATAATGTTGTTACTTTTTTTGAAAACGCAGTTCTGAGAAAAATTTATTTGCAGTTGGAAGTTTAATTCATATATACAAACACAATTGAATTAATTACTCAACGCATCATTTAATTACGCCAACTCATCAACGAGTATGATATAAGAAAAGTTTAACCAAATCCATTAATAAATATGATGGAATCGAAAAATTTGAATCTTTAATGCAGAATGAAATCTTTTGCAACAATTTCCCATTTCAAGGAATACATGAATGGTCCTCAAATAACCTTTTCTTCTGATATATATCTTGATGAAGTTACGGTTTAGAAAATATTGAGAGACATACTTTTTTCTCTCCTTGTGCCTCGGACAAACAGGGCGACTGAAGTACGACCCTCCTCCAAATGGACGAGTGTGGGGGTCACGTCCAACGATGTGTATGTCTCTGGGGGCAAAAGTGTATAGATTACAAGTCCTCTACTTACCCATACTCCTTTCGTACCGTAGAGAGCCCCCAGACTGACAAAAGAAACGTCTCGAGTACAAAATCCTTCTGCTCTTCGTCACATACTCGGATACAGGCAGTCTCAAAAGTAAAACACTCAACGTATAAGCAGAAGTCATTCGGTAGAACGTAGAAGCAAAAATCCTCATTAATTTTTGTCTCTGTCGCTATATTAACGAGACATCGAATTAATGATGTAGCGAATCTTATGTACCGAGAAGTATAGCAGGCCATGGCTTATAGAAGAGCGTAGTTTCTCCACTTCACCAGTTTTTTTATGGCACCCGTAAACGCTTATAATTAAATTGTTGATATCGCGTTTACTGTGTATAAAAAAGGAAAACGAATGAGAACTTTTACCTCCTTGAATAAACGGTTCACTTATTACACTGTCACCTTTTGACACTACTTTTTGCCCACTCTGTACGAAAATATACACATTATATATCCATAAATACATACCTGTATGTGGCTACTTGAACGTAAATCTGAACTACTACAGTGTTATGTCAAGTAATGCCAGTTGAGAGTTCGGTACACACAAAGTTGCTGTTGCCTCGAGTGTACAAAGCCAACTCGAGCATCGATATGGTAGCCATAAAGCTCAGGAATGTGAAACGGATTCAAAAATTATGTGCAACAAAGCCAGAATACAATTATACAACAGCGGTGCTCGTACTTATAGCTGTCTATTAGCTTTTCTTCTGTCCTACCATTGCGTTTTAATCACACATAATTTATGGCTTTCCCATGTATTAATGTACATGTTGGCTAATTGTACACGAGTATCTTCGGCCTGCGGACAACTCTTTTCCGACTACAAATTATTCAAAACTTTATGTTTTATTTCGTTTTTAAACTTTTCAACTCAATTTCTTTAAAGAATTGCCTTGCAATTCCTCCAATTGCGCTACTGATACGTGATTCATGGATAAATCATCAAACTGTCTCGGCCAGTAAACTTTCGATCGATCCAGACTTTTTGTCTCTAATCATTTTATATCACTGTCAAGTCCGCGTTTTCTCTCTCTCCCTTTCCTTGTCTTTCTTGGTCAAGATGATATAATATTAACGTGTCCAACTGGATATAAAGAAGTAGTCGCAATGAGCGAGTATATGACTTTCTTCCCATGGTCCGAAATCTTGTTTGGATGCATTTATGCTTTTGCAGTGTCCTATTACACCACATCTTATTGAAAGCTACATTATACGCAGCTTATCCCCTTATGCAGCAGGTAATGTCGTTCAGCAGCGATAATGTTATATTTTTAAAAGTTCAAAAAATATTGACTCCATTTGAAAGAAATCATCAGCACACACAAAGAACCAACAACAAATGTACACACTGGTTAATCATCCAACTTCCAACCAGTAGTCGCCGTTTTGTAACTTTGCATGTCTATTGAATTGCGTTAAAATTCCTTTCGAGTGATGGGAATTTTATTACTGACATCTCTGAACTTTGATTAGACGTTATGATGGCATCATATCTATTGTTACATCGATCAAATCCGATTGGTTTTTGTGGTTATGCTGATATTTTGATAAATATTTACATGGTCGCATTAAATTTTGATTAAGAACCCCATTCATCCGGGGTGGAAAGTATCCTCGAAATTTGATTGAGTAATTTTGTTGTTGTTATCACAAAGAACCTGCACGAAAAATACGTAAAAATCAGCTCATCGCTGTCAAACGAAACCGCTATATTCGGGACTTCAAAAATGTCAGTTCTCTGTACTAAAAATGCTCTATTTAATTTTCTAATTTATAAATACTTTGAATCTAAATACCGATGGCGCTTTACTCTTAAAACGATGACAAAAAGCTTCCTTTTGATATAGTAACAAATTATTTAGGTGAATTTTGAAGTTGTCATAATTATTTAAAACGATTGTTACCATTTATCGGTTTCTGATTTTTGTATTTATTGATTTTATCGTCTCGATATATTTTGATCAATTAGGTGATCGACATAATTATTATGTTAAAAAATCAAGCGATTTGTTCCACCAAAAACAAGTTATATAATAAATGATTTTTTCTCGAAAATTTTTTCAATTAGTTCAGAATGTTCAAGATTGTCGAATCATTTCTTGTAAAGTTCCTTTATTCTATGCCGACAAATTTCCGATTGCGGATAAAAATAGTAGTTGAAAATCATGTTGCCAATTATCTTTGAAAATAGTGACCTTAACATTTGTCGTTGTGATGGCGGAATTGCGAGTTGGGAGAGACCAAAAGTGGATGAACAGAGTGTGGCAAACCGAACGACTTCGTCGGACGTCAAGAGCAAAAGGCAAAGCCTGCAAAATGCATCGCGAATTGCAAGGGAGTTGCGGTGAGGGACCGCTGTGGCGTGTAATCGACGCGCGCGTGAGTAAACGAGAAAGTGGACGAAGCGTGATGATTGACAGTACGCCGAGAAAGAAATCCCTCTACTTTTTCTCCAGCTACGTATTTTTGAATCTCACGAGCTGGAATTACAAGATCCAATTATACGAATCAATCGTGGCTTTATTGGGTTGTACATTGCAAGTCGTGACGTATTCATTCGTGAATTATCTACAGCAGTTCATTGAGAAAGAGCATCCCTCGTATCTCACGTGTAATTGAATCGTTGCACACGTGAATAGATCTGAATTCTTTCATTTGATTTTTTGATTTATTGGCCGTTATTCAATTACTGTTAATCGTGGAGTTTAATTTTTTTCATACGAAATTCTGTATTAAGATTTTCTCATAAGATGAATAAAAACAACAGAAATTTTCGGAATATTCATTTGCAAAATAAAGAAATATTCGAGAGATTTTTTTTCCCATAATTTAAATTTATTTTTTAACGAAAAACAGATCGAGATTTTATAGCAAAATTATTAAACTTGATACGTAATTCTATGGCCAAGATGTATTTACACTGTTTTCAATAAAAAAATCTTAAATTTTGGCCACGACAATTGCACACAAACAAAAACTTCCTTCATAAAGAATTCGGCGGAATATTTTGAGACGCAGGAATTTACTGTTAGATGTATTAGTTGAAGCTTCACATTGCAATTAGTTAATCATTTTTTACTTACATGAATAAATTATCTCGAATTTTTTGTCGTTCGTTTTTTTATCAACCTGAACGTAACGGAACAAAATTGCGACCTTGAAAAATCTGGCACGTGCTTGCTTGTCAATCGTTAAAAATTGAGAGTCTTTTGTCATTCGGCGATAACGTGTTTGGAATTGCGATTCGCCACTCAAGTCACTGTTCTGCGCTTTTTTCTATCTCCCTCTTTATGTCTGTCAATATATACTGTGCCTCGAATGTGCTGCGATCAGAAAAATACGTTATAGATTTATGCCAACAAAATGACGTTTACGATGTTACAAAACGTACCAATGTTTAAACTTTATATTATTATTCTTATTACTAATAATCTTGAGGAGAATGTGTATAAAGAGTGGATAAATATATAGCTTATACATATTTTCGTCTTTAAACCATTCTGTACTTACAGATAAACCTCGCATCTACCTTGTAGTTAATCTCTATCATTATGAATCGTAACCTGTCGCCAACTTTGCATATCTCGTGAATTCTTGATGTTTTCTTAACAAGTTTTGTACAGAAATACGTGTTTCTTTTTCAATTACACTTCACACGATATGTGCGTCCTGTAAAACAGTGTTGAAATCTTATTAACTACCATTATATTTAATGAAAGATGATGAGTGTCGACTTCTCGTAATATTGTGTGTAATAATGATATACAGCAATCGTTCTCGAAACTTGATCGATGAGACAGTATCGAATCTCTCGGACAAAATAATTGCTCCTCTTTGAATGTGCACGTTTTCTTGAAGGAAAATAAAACCGTGCTTTTATTATGGCATGAAGAGCGAAAATTATTGAGATTTTTTTGACAATTTTTTAAAGGAGGCAAAAAAAGTCAGACACATTTTTCAAACGTGCGACACTATTAAAGCAATTAAATGTTTTAGAGCGTGAAATTTTTTTATCTAAACATTCCAATAGTTTTGATAATAAAATAAATATGACACTATTTTTAATTTAGTTGGATAGGAAATATTTGGCAGGTTTTTTCTGATTCCGCGTTCTACGAAGAAAAACGTCACACAAAAATCGTTTTAAAATATTTCTCATATATGCTAGAGGCCTTGAAAACTGACTCAGAATTATTGTAGATTTTTTTGATCAAGAGAAATGAATGCAAAAGAATTTTTAATTTTGCGGATAAAGGATTGAACGAAAAAAACTGAACCTTTGTTAATGCCTTCAAAAGTAATTGGAGTTTTGTATATTCCAAAGAATGAAACTTCAGCGTTTATTCATTATTTTCAAAAAAGTGTTCAGCTAATATTCACATTATTTTGTTCTTCGTTTATTTACATTGGTAAAAAACATAGTCCATGTGCGTTGGGAGACGAGAGAATCGTTTCAAAGTTATTCCATACAGAGAAGAGAGATGAGAGCATACAGACAGTAAAAGGCCAAAACGTGTACCAACAACAGTGCGAGAGTAGCCGCCTATCCTTTCTACTACTACTACTAGAACGTCAGTCATTGGACCGTCTGGTCTAGCCAGTGGGCGGGGATAGAATTCTCTATGGGTGTTATAAATCATGCCATGGTGGTCGTATTACCTTCTTTCATTTTTCTTTTTTTTCTTTCTAGTTTTGTTCTTCTTCCGGGTGTACGTTTGGCTCGCAGTTTTTCTAATGATTTTTGGTTTTCTGCTCGTAGAGCTCTTCAGGAGCTTTTATAAGCTGTATGATTCGATTCTCACTCCAAGAAATCAATATTCGGCCGCCATTGGTAAATAATTCGGAATGCTTCTCCTTACATTTTTTTTGTACAATAAAAACAAAGTCCTCTCCGCTGACTCGTTAGATAAATAATTTGAGAATCGCTTCATGAACATTGTGTGCTACACTATATTGAAATTTTAGCCGATTTCTAAGATACGAAAAAAAAACTACGGCATTATTTAAAAATGTTAGACTTCCTGAGTTTATTTTGTCTCTGTGAACTCACACAATATTTGGTTCCAATGTTGTTTTTATTGTAATTTCAATTTACTTGCATTCTACGTAACAAGTGTATTGAAATACAGTTGAAGAAAAATATAATGGCGGGTCAAAATGTTGCCTACGACAAGACTTATAACGAAAAACGGTGAATTTATTTTTCTTTCTGTGCTTGTACCATAAAGGTAGATAATATCTAAAATTTATGTCAGTATGCTATAAAATATGGTGGTACATAGATCCTGTAACGTGCGACAATAAACGATGCAACGACTGTGCATAAGGCTGTGTATATATATAGTACAAAACCAGAGGAAGAAAAGCCATGGCCGTGGGTTCACGTCGTGTTGCTATGGGGACGCGTCTGTCTACTCTTCTCTTTTTCTCCTTGGCTCTCTTTCTTATATATTGTATATGTGTACGTGTAAAGAAAATACGTTTCATGGGATTTGTATACACATACATATACTCTCCTTGTTCGAGCAGGCACATCTTTACCCTCCTTTCTTCACTGACCTCCGCGACGTATATCGAAGGATTTCCTCTTTCCTCTCACCCTTGCTCCCAATACTACCGTCGCAACGTAACCGTTTAACTATATGTGTAATAATACAGTTATACATATGAGGAATTCAAGCGTGCTCTATATAATTTTTATTTCGCACCAAGTTTTTCACCAGAACAACCAAACCTCCGATTTCTTTGGCGAGTTTCTTTTCTCAAAGTGTGTTCTCCAAACTTATGTCGTCGTATGACGACATTCTCTTTCATCTACAAGGTGAATGAGTGAGGCTATGCTCTTGGAAGCGGAGTTGAACGAAAAAAGAATTTTTAAATGTGACTTTTGGACGAGGACGAGTTTTGTTATTCAACTATTTCCTGAAAAGAAAGTAACCCAAATAATCTACTAATGAAAAAAATCGTGTAGGCATTTGGTAACGACCAAACGACGATTGTTTTTAGTCTTCTATAAATAAATAAAATTAAATGAATATACATTTACGGGAATCATGCTGATAATGCAAAATCTAAAAAAATAATTAAATAAAAAAATCATGAATAATAGTTCAGACTGTTGAAACATAGAAATTTAAATGAATTTCATTAAATCCTTTAAATATTTTAGAGATCTCCATCATTCGTAGAAGATTTTGGAAAAATAAACGCTTAAAACCACAACAAGGTAAAAAAACTATCTTCCCGGATGATGGCACCCAGTGAGGTAATTCAATTTTGAACAAGAACCGCTTTTTAGCGTTGATAGACATTGTACTAAATGAATTTTAACCAATTATACCTTCGCTAATAGAGTAAAATCGATCAAAAGTTATAATTAGTATTTGAGAGTACAGAGAGAAAAAGAGAGAAAGTTGAACTTTCGTGATGCCGAAAAGCCAAGAGTTCAGAGAGTCCGTTTTCGCTCAATCAGAGTTGCGTTCATCTCTGTGAGAACGATGGTGCGGTGTTCTCGTGGGCATCGACGACAGAGAACGCTCGAAGTTCATTCACACGGGGCCGTATACTACTCTTTCTACCAACTATACTCCCGTTCTTTCTATCTCTCCCTTTTTCTCTTTCTCTCTTTCTCTCGCCGTCTCGCTAAATATAATATGGCGGTGCGGTTGTGTCTCCCTTTTCTCAGTTCTCTTTTCTCCGGTCTCCTTCAACTTTTGCTCACTACCAATACTAAATTTTCATATACGTATATATATTTGTCTCGACATTGTCGACCACCACTTTGATGTTTCAAACTCGTCTTCTTCTCCCACTCTTGATTCATTTTTTCCCTCTTCTGTCGTTGTCCCCCTAATTCAACGCCCCTATGATTATACCTAAGTTCCCCTCCTTTCTATGTTGCCTTCTCTCTCGCTCCCTCACACATTTTATCTTTTTCCCATTCCCAGTTCTTGCATCGCGCACCCACCATAACTTTCGTTCGTCATCCACTGGCCCGATACTCGTTCGTACGCCCACAGCATCGGACACCATCCGCTAATATAGCCGTAGTATATAATGTATGACAGCTTATGTATGTATGTGACGTATGTATCTATTTTAACTTGTATTTATTAACGTGCATGCTTGCGCTAACCGGTAATATGCAAAGTCGACGAACTTTTGACACGTAATATATCATCCACTATCGTGTTTCAACCACAAAATAGGCCTGTCAACGTTCGTTAAGGGAACATATCGAGGAAAACGTTCTGTTGAGAATTTCCCATAAAAAATTTATTGCTGTCTATGTTCAATTAATCTTCGTGCAATAATTGATCCAGTATGAGGGTAAAATACAAAACAAACCTTTTCGTACAGTCTATTGGTTTGATGATTATGTATTTTGCAATCAAACAGTAGTTTTTATCAAAAATATTATTACCATCTTTGGATCCATTTGCACTGAGAAAGAACTTGTTTATCGAATTGAATCCATTTTCATTGAAGTTTTTTTTTCTCAAATCCAAAATTATGTTGAGTATTCAACGAAGCCATGAATTTCTCTTGTACATATACGACTCAAACGTTATAGCAAAATAATTTTAATCCAACAACCGGAGCCATTCATTGGTGGTGTATCCAACAAATCGTGTTGTTCGGATAAAGAAATAAATCAATTTGTTTATTACAACGATATTTGTTCCTTTGAGGTGATCTGTCACTTGAGTCCGAGTGAGTTCTTCTTTGACGAAAGAACGTCTTGCAAGTTTAATTTTTATTGAAAAATCGAACCACTCCAACGAAACCTGCAGAAGAATATTTACCGAGCGAACGACTGATGGTTCACCTTAAAATTAGTCTAGCTGCGAGTCAGTGACGTTGGTTCGACCAAAAATTTGGTGGAGAATTAAGAAATAATTTTTTCTCATTAAAAAAATATTTTGTTGCACATGCATATCGAACTTAATATTTTGATTACAAATATTACAAATTTTTTTCTCCTCAATCCAGTATTTTCGTCAATTCAATTAATAACAAATTTTATAAAGAAAATACTGTTTTAGTTCTTGGGTACGATATTTTTCAGATTTTACAGAGACAAACATTTGCAGAAATAAAATATTGTACTGAGAATGTCAAGGTTTTGAACACTGGAGTAAATGTCTGGCTCGTGAAAAGAGTGTTCACGAGAAATTGTGAATCGAGTGAGCTGTATGTACGAAATAGTTATGATTGTGAGAATTGAAAAAAAGTACAAAATTTATGCTAACTTTTACGTCCTGCCGTATGATTTTCAGTTCCTTGTCAAAAAAAGAATCGACTTTTAAACAAATTTAACATGGGCTGACGAACATCGATCTTACGATGATATCGAATCGCCTCGAAGTATTTATACAAAATTCAATTTAACATTTTTCTTTAACTCAAATATTTCAAGTTATTTCGTGCAGGGAAAAGCCGTTGAGGACAAAGATTCGCCAGTTTATTTTTATCTTTCGTCTCGACTACAAACTGAACCCCACTTCAATTTGATATCTGGTTGATTACACCAACTCATTTACGTGATATTTCAGTCATGAATTATCGTTATTACTCGGGCTGCTATGGGAAATCGACGGAAATGCTTCTCCGCACACTTCGTCTCTGGTTGAATAAAACTGATTTCTTCTTCTCAGTTCCCATTGGAAAATAGAGTGGTAATACACACTGAGCTAAAGTTTTAAAAGCTCAATGTTGCAACGAGTATTTGAAGCGAAATAAAACTCGTGGAGAAAATTTTGTTCACATTCTTGCAAATTTTCACTCTTTTTGATTAGAGTTAATAATAAACTCCTGAAAAATGTTGATTTCAATTTTTTTTTCATCTTAAACGATGATCGACTGTTTTATTATTTGTTTGGGTTTTATTTTTTGTAATTTTTTCGGTTTGTTTTCAAAAATTTTTAAGAATATCTCGGTTTTTTTTTCTAATATGAAAATGACATGAACATTTGATTTCAAAAGAGAGATGCCTTTTGTACGGGTTATATAAATGAATCTCAAAGCGAGAGGAAATCCTCCCCGAGGCCAGACTCTCTAATCCCTCGATTGGAAACGGGCCCTTGTCCCTTTGGGCCTTGCGAAAGCTAAGAAGATGAAGAAGAAGAAGAAGAAGCAGAGGAGTCCACGGAGGCCATTAAACTGTCTACGCGAGCGTGGATGGGGGCGAGAACTGAGAGAATTCTTGTAACACGAGAGACCAGAACGCTTTTGCTGCTGCGCCCCTTCGGTCTAACGTGCCTCTTCGCCTTTTCTCTCTCAAGTTCTTCTTTTTTTTTTTTATTATTTCTTCCATCCCTCTTAGTTCTCCTTTCTTTCCCACAAGATCGCCTCTCCTTCTCTTTCGTTCTTCGGCGTTTTTTCTTTCTTTCTTTTTTTCTGGTCGCAGGGGCCACTGGCCCGACATTGGCGCGACCCTGAAGGGCTCGCACGACAATTGCATTCGGCTGAAATCTCTGCAACTCTTAACAATCTCTTGAAATTTTTAACTTTATTATTGACTTCTTTCAAGTGTATTATTTAGGCAAACGCCTTTCGTATGGTTTGGCTATGTTGCGATCTCTTTTGAAACAGTCCATCTATTTTCTACAATTGTTATGATTTTTTATTCTAATAAATATTCGTGCTTCAATGAAGTAGGATGAGAAAAAAAATTGTTATAGGTTCATGTCTAGTTAAAATCATAGAAAACGGGTCTTTTCAATTTTTCGTTTTATTTTTCCAATATTCGATCCAATGTTTCGATTGTTTTCATTGAAAAAAATGATGATAATGTATTGGAATAACCACCGCGGCCGCGAAAGCGTGTTCCACAAATGAAAAATAGCCAGAATCTAATTATTAGATTAAACATCGAAATAATAAAAGAAAATGAGAAATTCCAATGTACCTTCTTTTTATAGTACCGAAATATGAGTAGAAATAATTTCAAATAAAAATTTCATTTGTAAAAGATTGAATAACCTCGATTTTTAAATGTCGTTAATAATTAGCCTAAAGTGTATGATTTTAATCGTTTACTTTTATCTGCTTTCAGAATAACAATATGGATGAAAATACGTTGGAAAATAAGTTTCTGGAACTGCTCTCGAAGGTATAACAAAAAATGGAGATGAGAGAAATATTGACCCGGAGATGCTGAAATTGGAGCGATCGAGCTTGAAGTTCGAAAGAGAGGAAGGACAAGTACGAGAGTGAGAGGGAGAGAGGAAAAAAAGAGAGAAAGCACTAAAAGCTCTGAATGCGATACTGACACAGCTACTTGATGACACTAACCCGTAGATCCGAACTTGTGGGCTATTTTATATGCATACCGCAAGCTCCTATCTACCGGTACATGTAGTCAGGCCGGCGTTAAAGAGAATTCGCCTCGTCGCCCTTCGTGTCTCTATTCGACTTGTCTTCAATGCATTTTACTTTTTATTTTTTTGTTTCTTCTTCCTCGGTTACATAAAAGAAACTAAACGACGCTTCCGACACTCGACGAAACCATTTTGTGCATTCGACTCTATCGCAGTTCATAACTTCGATTAAAAAAACCATCATCGAAATACGGTTACTGAACGAGACGTTTAAATAAAATTAAAATTAAATAAACAAGCGAAAAAAGTAAATGAAAAATAAGGTTATAATAGTTATAGGATCTTGAATCTCTTGACGTGGAAATTCAGAGCAATACGTACGAATAATTCTGTATTAATAAGAGCTCGACAATTATTTCTTCGTAATTTGAAGAACTTTTCTACTCCCACTTACGTCTATCGTTTCAATTATTTTCATGTTGAAAAGACTATTATACAGCTCGATTAATACGATCCAAAAAATTGCCATTCCGCGACATTTTGAAATTCAATTATTACCACTTTTTATTATAAGTTAAAAACAATTAAACTCGATTCTATTATATTAAAATTATGCAACAAATTTCTGTCCTCAATGTAGATAATCTATTTGACACTTTGTGGATAAATTGAAAAGTTTTTGAAAGTCCGAAATACATGATAAAACTAGACTAAACCTAAAATCCCCCGTGTACTCACGGGTCGTCTGAAAAATATGATTTCTGGCGAAAGGTCAATTATTCACTTAGTCACCAACGAAAACGATAGTTTTAGTACAGACTAAGTGTGGCAACAACGCATGAATGCTCAACGGCGCTTAATGACAGTAATAATTTTCTCTTTAGACGAAATATTGCTGTGTAGAAGTTGGTGACTTGCTTGACAACCATAGAATATTTCCCTACAGATAAATTGTACCGAAACTCTTTGACTGACTTATTGTACTTAGTTGAAGAAATGTTTTGACAAAGGTTGAAGACGTCTATTTCCAAATTCAATTCGTAGCCAGACGTCAAATTAAAAGATCTATTTTGCGCAAATGTCGAATTTACAATCTTATTTTCTAATCTATTAAACGTTCGATTGTTGGAGTTTTTGCCCCGAATGCTTTCGATTACATCGTTTGAATAGATTTCAGAAAAATGTAGCTTTAAGTAATGACGAAATATTTTCCGACCAACGAGGTTTATACATGTTGCGGTTTGAAAAAAAAAAAAAAAAAAAAAAAAACAAATAAAATTCATTGAGATATCAACTTACAAAATACACACGATACAAAAATTCGTTGATATTTTTAGAACAGCGGCGATGCCTGGGTGAGGTAGTAGGTTGTATAGTTGGGAATATAAAATTCGAAGATATGAAGTCCACTGTACAACTTGCTAACTTTCCCGGTCGTCGGCGCCCCGACGTTGGATCTTCGTCATCGCCTGGTTGCAACGAGATAATCTACATGCGATGACGCTGCTTTTAAAGTTACAGATGAAAAGAAAGACGAAACTTCAATAATCGACTTAAAAGTTTGAGCAAAAAAAAAAGAAGTTTGTACGAAGCCCGATTCTAGGACAGAAAAAAAAACAATTTATATGAAAACAAAAAATATTGAGTAATAACAGTCTGCGCTCAAAGAGTGAGAGTGAGAGAGTTAAAAATCGAATGAGAGAGCGAAAGAGAGAATGAAGAAAGAAATTGAAAAGCACAGAGAAAAAAGGGCAATGGCGGGCAGGCGATTAAAAGCCTGCCGCTTCGCCGGTTCCCTGAGACCCTAACTTGTGACGTCGCGTCTGATATCTCACAGGCTAGATTCTCTGGTATTGGCGATGAATTCTGCCGTTTCGTTGATTCTTGTTCCTCTGTTTACTATCGTAATTCATCACCGCTTTTTCTTTTTGTCCCTGTCATCAAACACTAAGAATTCAACTGTACGAAAAAAAATGACAAAAAATCATCATAAATTGAAAAAAATGCGGCAACGTTATGATCTGTGATCGGACAGGGAAAATCTGTATCGTCGATCAATCTGTTAGAGCTCGAGGAAAAAAACTATGACTTTTTGCTTATTTTAATCCCTAGGTCCTTCAGGATAATTTAATTTCGAGTAAAAAAGTAAATTTAATGATTTTGTTTAATCTATTTCTCGTTTTCTTTTATTATTATTATTATTATTATTATTTTAGCTTCGTTCATGTAAGTTTTTCCAGGTTGTACTACGTCGCATAACCTCACTCAAGTATTTTTTTTGTAATATATAGATATTCATATATCAATTACTGTGTATTTCAATCGAGATAATATAAAAATACAGAATTAAAATGTACATACCGTATACAAACGTCGTGTATACGGTATAACGCCTTAGTAAATTTTTCTCCCAACCTTCCATCGATAATATCGTAATTGTTCATCGTCTATCTACAATAAACCATTTTACACTAACTGTAATAATAATAAAAGGCAAAAAAAAAGTTGTATGCGTAGCACTCCTTTTTTTCCTCCGCACAAGCAAATAAGATTAATATATATTGTCTGGTTGTTCGTTTGGCGGGAACATTTTTGATGCATGGTAATTTGTGTGAATTTAGACAGTCGCCAGCATAGTCAATTTAGATAAAAAATCATAAAAGAAACAAAAAAAATCAATTGAACAAAATGATCGTTCAGGAAATTTGAAGATTTTTAATGTTTTGGGATTTCGCGTTTACTTAGAAGACACTCGTTAGATTTAGGGCTTAAACGTCTGTAGAAAATGACGATCAAAAATATCGTCTGCCTTCCTCGACCAATCGGCTCAATTCACCTGCCGAATAACCAAGCAGTTGTTTCAGATCGCACACGAATTTGTACACGAAACGTTTTCCATGCACTTTCGATATCATATCACCGTCGTAGTAGTAACGAAGCGCTCGGGATAATTTTTCGTAATTCATTGACGGTTTGTTTTTACGCGCTCCCCATAATTGGGCCACGGCTTCCGGTTGATTCAACTTAAATTCACCCTCCGTTCCCACCCATCTTATAGCATCACGGTGCTCACGATCGGTCAATAATTCCAATAAAAATTGCCACAACTGTATTTGACCGCTGTTGACCGTACGACTCGAGGCTGCTAATGTTATTGATGTGTTTTCCATGTTGGTCAGTGGCATACCAACCAGACGAGCATGCTGATTCAACGATGTACGAGATTTTGGCGCTTTCTGGTTTCGAGACTTTATCGACTTGTCGACACTCGAAGTATTCTCCATTGATGTATTCATACCGTCTTTTTGAACAACCGCTGTATGCAAGAAAATATATTGTTAAATTTGCATGGAATCCATTTTGTATTTGTAAAAATGAGAGAAAATAACAACGTCGCTAAATCGTCGTAATTTTCAACTTTTTCTTAAATATTTTTCTGACTGAAAAGGAGCGCGATTATTTAATGTAGTAAACATCACAGGAATTGAATGTATTGAGGCAAATTTCGTAGTTTAATCGAAACTTAATATTTTTGTGCTACAAAAATGTTTCTTCACTGAAAAATGATGGACTTTTTTGCTCGCCTTTCTACAAGAATAAAATAATCCACTCACCAACGAACTTGCACTTTCGTAATAGTTCGAGATGCGTCCAAAAAACATCACCGGGATCAAGCGGAACTTTAGATTGAAATTCTTCGAGGGTTAAATCGCAGAGTTGCGCACCAGTTATGTTCCAATCGGCGAGTCTCAAAGAGACTAAATTGAATTGTCTTACTGCCCACTGAAGCCAATGTTTCACGTGAGTTTGGGACCAGTCTTTTGGATCTGCTGGAATCTTCAGACGCTCCTGTTTGATAAAGATTAGGAGTTTTTAATTGACCTCTTTTTGAAAATAAAAACCTCAACGTGTTTTATTTAAAAAAAAAACATTTCACCTGTTCCTGCTTATACTGAGCGTCTACCATCCATCTAATAACATTTTGTTTGCTTTCTTCTTGTGGAACTGGAGCTGAAATGCAACATGAAATTTAGAATAACTATTTTTTTTAATCCTAAGGGCTTACAAATATCCAGAATTTTCAAACATGTACGACATGATAACAAACTCATTGCAAAATTCGACTCATTGGCAACGGTATAGAAAGAAATGTAGTCATGCCTCGCAGGGTTTGATAGGCAGGTACGCGAAGGAGAAGTAATTTCATCTCTGAAGGCAACTTTTCGCGCGATAATTGGCACGATCGCTTCTTTTTAATCATTTCAAATTCACTAACTCTGTAGCCTGTCGAGACTATTTATTTAGAAACATTTTTTACAAATAATTCAATCCTATTTTCAGTGACAAAGAAATAAAACAAATGTTCGATGTCACAAATAGCTTTTTCCATGAATCTAGCACAAGAGATGATTTTACAAAAGAATCTTTTTGTTTGTTTCTTTTTTTTTTTTATTTAACATGACAATGGTAAAGATATATTTTTCTTTGAAAGTGTAAACACTGAAAATCGGAAAAAAAAATGGAATGCAATCTTTCCATAGAAATCTACTGAATAATTAGCATTGTAATCACTAAATTTTCAAACGTTTTTTTTCCATTTTGTGGAACATTGATAAGATTTTTCAAATATTTTCGATAGCGTTTATGACTTTGTTTAAACAAATGAACGAATCTTGAAAAATCAAAATTTTTCTGATAAAATTGTGTACCTCGAAAATTATGTTAGAAAAACGTAAAAAATTCAACTTACAACTACTCTCTGCAACTTCAACATAATCCTCTGCAGGTTTCAAAACATCGACTATGTTTATTCGCCTTTGATTAGCTTTTATTTGAACGTTAACTTGTACTAGACCTTCACCCTGAACACATTGGTCCACAAGATTTTTGTGGCTTTCGAGCTGTGGAGAGAGATAAAAAGTATGTTATTTTTTACATCATTCCTCCTCGCGTTGAACAGAAATCATTTTTAAAAATGTAAAAATTATTCAACCATTTGGGCATCTTGAAGCCAAAATGAATAATCTATGAGTTCAACGCCGAGTCTTTGTTCCAAAAGATTTCTGAGCGTAGATAGTGGTTCTCTAATGTCCATGTGTTGCATCAAAACACCTTCGTTGCAATCCTCTCCGTTGGTGTTTCCTTCGAGGGCGAAGCTTGGCTCTACCTCGAGATCAGAACTTTCTTGCTGCAGTTGTGCCATTATATCATCGTCTTGCGACAGCATCGCTTCAGGTTCCATTTTTATTCTCTTAATCATGGCGTAATCGGAATCTTCGTCCGGATCAAAGCTGAAACAAAAAAAAAGCAGAAAAAACTGATGTATAACCCCGAAAATAGTATCGCTTAGGGAGCAATTATCGTGTTCTTCCAATGACATTGCTCAACAATACGGTATTATTGTCAAAATCATATTTGACAATGGGTACACGAATTTTGAAAGTTCTTATGTTTGTTACGCTCCGATGAGTTCCGGTTTGAATAAAAATAATATATTTATATATATATGTGTATATATATGTAGGTTAAACACGGAAACGCCAGCTCTGCAATCACAAAACCGGATGCTAGTTACCTTTTCTCCGAACTCTTCCGGTTACTTCCACGATCCATGAGAAATTTCAACTCAATAATGAAACTTGTTGACTTTTTGTTTCGCTCCCGATAA
Source organism: Campoletis raptor (assembly GCA_948107755.1). Classification (NCBI taxonomy): domain Eukaryota; kingdom Metazoa; phylum Arthropoda; class Insecta; order Hymenoptera; family Ichneumonidae; genus Campoletis; species Campoletis raptor. Next base: position 19,785,394 of record OX403622.1, read on the forward strand.
CCAAGATGAATGGTGGAAAAAAAAGACAAACGCCGTGTATTCGTGTATATATTGTTGAATTTAGTGGCAACCAAAACAATTCATCGTCGCGTCATCGTAATAAAAAGAAAAAAGTCAGACTGGGTTATTCATGAATGTTGAAGATTGCGCAAGCGTACGAGGCCGTGGAGGGATCTATCGTAGGCTGCCACCTACCGTACATTTCTGTAAGTCGTGTGCGCGTAACGCGGGAAATTTGAGTACGAAAAAACGTTTTAGATTTTATCGCATTCACAGAGGGGCCGACGAATTTTTCTATTCTTGGTTCACAATAATCTTTGTAAATTATTTAGTACACAAATTTTGATTTTTTTTATTACTACACGACAGCCATCTTTCGGATATTGCTTCACAATCATATATTGAAAAAGCTTCAGAGTCGAAAAAAACGTCAATTTTCAGAACTTTTTTTTTCTTTCGAAGGTCATCGAAAGTATCTAATAGGAATTTTTTTGTAGTTACAAATATAGTGGAGACGTGATGAAGAGTTTTTGAAAAGTTTTCCAAAACTTTTTATTAGTGTAGCTCTATCGAAAATCATCGGAATCAAAAAAATTTAACAGAATATTTGAAAAAATGTTCCTGCTCTTACTATATCATCGTTGACATTAAAAATATAATTCTTTGACAAAATTGAGGGCATTACTATAAAAAAAAAAAAAATTAACACATACAATCATAAAAGAGGTAAACAAAAAAAACGTGTTTTGAAATGTTCCGATCTAAACATCCCAGTGTCGTATGTTCATTATATTAATAATATTTCAGGAACATTTTGCGTGACTTTCAATGAGGCACTAACGGCAGTATAAAATTGTAAAATTGTTCAATCTTTAGTCATTTTTGACGTCTCGTTATTCGTTATCAGTCATTTAAATACAACGGACCGCCATCAAAGTTGGTTTTCCCAGTGTTGGATTACTGACGTAGTAAGGAAACGAGCGAATTCCGTTACAGGCCGCCCCATAAGTGCCATTTATGCTCAAGGCTATTACACCTCCTGTGAACGTTGGATAATGTTTTGCTATTCTTTTTATTGCTGTAGCCGCAGCTTCGGCTGGTTGAGCCCCACGTCGCATTTCCTCGACCGCTAGAAAACTGCATTCACAAAAAATACAATGATGATGCTTGGACCTTGCATTTGATAAAAATGTGTAAAAAATCTTGACTGACCTTGGCAAAAATCTCATCATTATATCACCGTCACCTGTTCCAGCAGCAGCCCCAACCTCCTGATCGGCATATGCGCCGGCACCAGGAATTGGCGAGTCACCAACTCGTCCTTTGATCTTGTTTCTCGCACCATTCGTCGAAGTTCCTGCAGCTACGTTACCGTTTCTATCGAGAGCTATGATTCCAATAGTGTCATGATTATCCTCGTCAGAATGGGGATAATTGTTGGCAATATTTTCCGATTTTCCGTACTTCTTTATCGGCTTGTACGGTCCACAGTTCGTCGTAGGATCCGGGTTTACGTTCTGATATCATAATTTATAATTTTTACAATTTTATCAAATTGTTTGTCCTATATTATTCAAGAATTTTCCAAATACATTTTTTCATCAATCGTTTGCAATAAACTTTTTATGCAAGATCCATTCGCATAATGATATAGGTTTAAAAGAGACTTGAGACACATTCAAGCTCCTCTGATAGAAATAGTTCTATAAATTTTTTATTGAATCATCCATACCTTCCAGAAATTGGGTTGACAATGATTTTTCTTCCAATCCATCCACATCTGTACAGATTCGTTGGTTCTTAGAGATTCTTCACTGAATCCCATTTCTTTGGCAAATTCAGTTGCTCCGCTCGCAACTAAGAGTGAATGCTTTGTGTTTTCTAAAACTTTTCGTGCCACTGATACAGCACTTTTTATGTTAATTATTCCACCAACAGCTCCAACATCCATCGTTGACCTTTTGTTTTGTTTCAATCACAATTGCAGTATTAATAATAATCGTAACAATATTTTCATGATCTAAAAGTAAGAGGATTATATTTTTGAATTATAATTACAGGCTAAATTGTTTTTCTTTTCTTCTACAACAATGAATCATTTTTACAAAATAACAAGCATTCGTTATCTTAATAACAGTATTTGATGTTTCTTTATAGGGAAAAAAATCATCAACATATTTCAATGATCACAAATCCTTGAGAAAATCAATCATTAAGGATTAAGAACTGATTTTTTTTGCAACTGTAATTAATAATCATCTATTTACCCATCCATGATCATGGCATCAAGCGTTGTGTCACCAGACTCGTCAGGGCTTCCTCCAAATCCTACTGTTTTCCTGCACTGCATTTTTTCGCACAAGCTTCCGCTCTCTTCAATGGCATCCACGGCGCTTCTCTTTTGATGGTACAGTGTCTCCCATGCTTCAAATCAATTTTCACACCGGTTAAACAATTCAAAGCAACAATACATTTGTCCCAAGAATATCTTATTGTGTTTACCTGTTTGCGTAGCATTTTCGTAATTCCACGTTATTACAACGAGTGGCAACGTTTTACTTGCTTTATGTGAAAAACTTGTTCTTAACTCGGATGCGAGAAAGAAAAGAAAATACGTGAGAGTGATGAACTTCATGGTTCCCTCTCGTCCACAAACGACGTGCGTTTGATCAGCTTTGCTATAAATCACAGTGTGTTTATTTTATATATATACTGAGACTCGATAAATTCATTTATCAAATCTTAAACACATGTGGTTTCTAGTGACCCGATGAGTGGAAATGTACCATTGATAACGGATAAGCGAGATATTATATGACGGACAATTGAATAATTCTATCCTTGGAATGTCAATACTCGCGTTTATACGAGACTTGATATACTATCAGAGGATCATTTTTCCATCTGTCAAGTAATTAAATAAAGCAATGAACTATTTGCAGTAAAAAATCGATAAATCGATGTTTTGCTGACGATATTTTTTTTTCACGTACTTCTTTTTGTATCTATACGAATGAATTGATGAAAAATAGTAAGAGCAGCCACTAATACAATGTATAGTCGGGGAATCCGAAGTATGTATTTTGTCAGCGCTATTCTGTAATTTTTTTACACCGCTCCCAGTTTCCGGTGCATAAATGAACGGACGTTGGGAAATGGGAATAAAAGTTACTTCAACAAAACGAAAATAACATTTTACAGAATCGATGGTGCAAGTGATCGAAAATTCACTTTTTGATTGATGTTCAAAGTAATTTCTGCCAATCGTTCGTTCGATATTTGGTATGAAAAAAAGTTATCAGTTATAGTTCGATTTTTGTTGCTATCATAATTCAGTCTTATGGTTTTGTGCATAGTTATAATTATTATATTATTTTGTTGCTGGGAAATTTACCACAATTCGATCAGCTGTTTCCTGTCACAACAGTGGATAAAGAAGACGAAAAAAATATCTCTCTTGCGGTACGGATTTGACAGTTGAGGCCATCAAGGCCGAAACTAATGTATTTATAGATGACGCTACGTGACAATTCTGCCTCGTAGCAGTTTGTTGCTCAATTGGCTCAATTTTTCTCCCAGTCCCAGTCCTGGACTAGTCCGAGTTGTGAGAAAGACGCGAATGCTTTTTTGTTCTTTCTCTAAAGAGAGACACAGAGTGTATAAAAGCACAGCTCGGAACAGCTCGGAAATTAAGAGGAAATGGACTAATTGAATGTGTTAAACATCCTTACGAATCTCGTTTCATTTCACACATGTATCGGTACTAATTTATTTCTCCTACTGGAGAGCACGAGCAAATATTTTAGTCCCTAAAGTGCACAAACGAAGTGTATCCTCTCGCGTAACATATCTCGTACAAATAATCATTGAAACATGTCTTTCAAGAAAGATCTCCGGTTATTAATAAAACCCTATTATCTCGTAAACATTCTTCTCAGTCTGTCGTACCTCGTAGCTAAGAGATTACCGATTGTTTGTGAATTTCTTTTCGTACGATCGGATTGTGAGCTCAATGGAGTAAGTTATGGACTGTGTATAACTCTCCTTTGCCTACCTAATCACTGTCCTTAATTGCACGATTTTAATTAACTATTAAACAATTATTATTGAATGAAAACATGCAAGGTATAAGATTACTATGTTTATTGATCTTTTGATCTTTTAGAGAGAAACGGAAATTCTCTTTTTCCTCATGATCGTCATTATGATAAGGACACGCAAAGCTGGGAGTGTCACTATGATTAATTATTTGACATCGAGCTTCGTTTACACTAAAATTGCCAATCTCATACTCTGGTTTTACGCGGATATAAGGATGGGAATTTTCTTTGCAGTTATATTTATTCGTGAGTGCTATTCTTGTTATTTTTCTCTCTGTAGTTATATTTTTCTCAAATATTGTTATTTTAGAGCTGTGTGTTATTCTCACGTTTCAGTCTGTGGTCTAGTCTTGCCCGAGCCAACTTATCAAGGTCCGGAAAAAGTCATCTACCTCAGAGGTTCCAACGGATTACAAGACGAGCTACGAGATTCTCGAATCGTTTGGATTGTAGCTTTCTATACGGCATGGAATCCTGCTTGCGTCAACTTTGCTCCGATATTTTCGGAACTTTCCGCAGAGTATGTTATACCAAAACATTTATGCTAGCATGAACACACATTGTTAATTGAGCAAAGCATTTTTCGAGCATTCATCAAAATTGATTGTAAGCATTATCTGAAACGTGTGGGCGTGATAACTGCAAATTTCAAAAGTAATATTTTTCCACACCATCCATCCAATCGGAATAAAAAAGTTTCATGACATTTTCGCCATTTTCCCACACAGATTGACATTTTTTTCATTAGATGGTATCAAAGAATTTTACTTACATTTCATTTTTCATATATAGATATGCTCTGGAGAATTTCAAATTTGGTAAAGTCGACGTCGGCCGTTATCCGGATGCAGCAGCGAAATATCACGTCAGTGACGCAAGTACAAGCAAACAATTGCCTACGTTGATTCTCTTCAAAGATGGAAAAGAGATTGAAAGGCGACCATACGCGGACAGCAAGGGTAAACTCGTCAAGTTTTTATTCACACTGGTATGTTGATGTTTAATTTGAAATAAAAGAAAAATTAATATTGTAAAATCAGCAGCCTTCTTGAAAAATACAAATGACAATTTACGTTTTCAGGATAACGTGAAAGCTGCCTTTGATCTCAATAACATTTATAAGACGTGCAAGAGCAACCCGATCAAGAGAAAAGAGAAGAAGCCAATCAAGGCGGAGTAAAGATGCAAACGTGACTGCCATCGAATGGAAAAAAAACGATGGTTCTGGGCCGTTGAATTCGATGTAATGATACAAACGTCACGGTTCGTTGTTTTTCCTTTAGAAAATTACAGATGAGAACCAAACTGATAGTCACTCAACGAATGTTCGTTCATTCGATAAAGACTTCGTGTTCCCAAAACGATTTGAACGAACTTTTCATCGTTGAAAAACAAGTTTTGTGGCCATTAGCGAAATATCCTTTTTTGTATCCAATCGTTTATTTATTTAACTTTAACCGCTAAGTGTCGACAATTATTTAAACAATAATATATATAGAGATATAATATATACAAATACATATGTATGAAGTATATTACGCGCAAACACTTTTACGTACAGAATAATAGAGCATTTGTAGGAGACAATACGATTCTCTCCGATCCGCTGATACCGTTTTTCAACGTGAATCATTTCATGGCAATAAACATAAAATTCGTTCATGATTTGTTTTTTCATTTTTATTTGTTAAAAAATGGAAAAAATGAATACAGCGATGTTAATCGACAGGTGGCCAAATAAGCGTGACTTCATTTTGGGCAGATTCGGGCAGCCATTTTTGATACGCCTCTAGCAAGAAGTGCCTGTCATTTTTCCAAATTTCGATCAATTTATCCCTCGACATAATTCCTTTGGATAAAAGAACTTTGATAAGAGTTTCGGTCCTTGGCAATAATTTTGCCCAAAAAGCCTCGACACTGCTCGGTGTTGAGAGCAACGATGGAACGAAACGTTTGAGTTTAGGGAAAACTTGTCCGTCCAGGAAATATTTAGCGAATATTTTAACGCCTTCTCTATTCGTTGGATATTCGATTTCCATCGGTGGTAATTCCCAACTTTGTGGCCCAAAGGTACCGCTCATTTGGCACATTACTTTACCGCTTTCCTCGTCGTACCTCGCTGTGGTACCGGCTTTCGTTGAACTCATTGTACAAAGTGCTGGAACGAATTTCGGCAACCATTCAGGTTCTATCGCAGTGATTCCTCGCATGTACATTTTGTTAGTCTCGTACACTTCCTGATATACGACCCATTCTGGACTGGTTTTTCGTAAAACGCAGCTCGAATGCATAAACACTGGATCTTCCATTTCTATCGTTCTGTAAGCGTGTTTCCATTTCGCTTTGTCCTGATCCTCTTTTATCTCGTCCGGTGATACTTTCCGAGCCACCTGGTCGCCCATACCAGCCAAGACGATCTGTCGAAGAAGTTTTGCTTCTATTTCAGTGGGTGGTGGCATGTTAGGATCGATTTCAAGATCCAAACCTGGTATGTTTACAATAATTTCGTTGGTCAATTGTTGCCTCAATTTCCGCACTTCGGCGATAGCTTTTGGTCTCAAACCGTGCTCTTCGCAAAATTTCTGTATTTTACCGCGTGAGCTAGCGTACTCGGCAGCCCCGACGGCTCTTACGAGTACCATCGGGTCACCGAGCAACAAACTGTTTCCGGTGCCTGCCCAAAATCTTCGCGTCTGAAGCCATTTGGTTTTGGCAGCACCGTCTGTTCCAAGCCCTTCCACAAGAACTTCCTGCACCGAGAGGGCAGCAACCATGCAAATTGTGTATTTCAACAAATTTTGTTGTTGCGACACAGCAAGCATTTTGCCGTATCGCGGGGCTACTGGAAACGCGGCTATACTTCGTCCCAGCGGATTAACTTTCGAGCTGTACGTGTCGGGTCCGCGTTGAACCGATTTCTCCAATGCTCCGAGTATTCGCAATCTCCTCTCGGCGGCTTTCAACTGCAGTTTATCCGGCGGCGATGGGAATGGAAAATTAACAACTTTGTCGATGTTCATAACTTTCATTTGCAACAACAAATCGTCCACGGGTTTACGGCGAATTTCTGGCTCGCTGAATTTTTCAAATTGATCGTTGAACACAGCTGAAGAGTATAATCTATAACAATGACCAGGAGCAGTTCTGCCGGCTCTGCCTGCACGTTGATTCGCCGCGGCTTGGCTAGCATAGCAAACCCGATAAGTACTGACGCCAGTTACTTTGTCGTACATTCGTGTTTTACAACGTCCACTATCAACTACGTATTTTACATTTGGTATAGTTAACGAGGTTTCCGCAACGTTGGTCGCGATAACGCAGAGACGACAACCTTCTGGAACAGGTTCAAAAACCCGAGCTTGTTTGTGACCCGGAAGCAAGGAATAGAGTGGTAAAACCCAGAGAGGCTGCGAAGTCGATGGGCTCTTTAATTCGAGAATATCTTCATCCTCGTCCTCGTCTTCGTCGATATTGAGCTCATCCATGTCATCGTTATCTTCCACGTCAAACAAGTCCTCTCGAGTATCGTCTTCTGGAATTGCCGAGTATTTATCCAAATCGATTTTTGGCAAATCAACACATGTTTTTTTTCGTTTGTTCTTCATGCGCCTCAGAGCCCCTCTCGCTTCAAACTCTTCCTCCGAATCTACGTCGCACCGAGTTCCAATTATATCAGAATTGTCGTTTGCTCCTTTCCCATCTGAGGAGTGAATTCTCGATCTCCTATAAGGAAATGCTTTTCGCAAACGACGCACCACGGTATTAACTTCGTGTTGCCCTGTTAAGAACACTAGGATTCCACCTTCGGGTAAACGCGTGTGAATCTTTACAGCTTTTTTAATTGCGTCGAGAACATAATTCGAACTGGTGCGTCTGTTGAAGTGTATGGTCACGGGAAATTGTCGAGATTCTACTTTAATAACGGGGGGTCGAACTTTAAATAGCTTCGGATTGCCAATGAAGTCCTCAACTCGCAGAGTAGCTGACATTATGACGAGCTTTAAGGGATCGTTTCTTTTGGCACGTAGTGGCACAATACGTGATAACAATCCTATAAGGATATCCGTATAAACGCTACGTTCGTGTGCTTCGTCCAATATTATGACCGAATATTTCGTCAACAAAAAATCTGTTTGTACCTCCTTGAGCAATACACCATCAGTCATAAATTTTATTTTCGTTTCAGTCCCAACGTTTCCCTCAAAACGTATCAAATAAGATACTTCTTTGCTGGTTAGGTTCATCTCGTGTCCTATTCGTTTGCTCATTGACATTGCTGCTACTCTTCTTGGCTCGGTGACTCCGATCATTCGAGTTTTCGCGTAACCAGCTTCGTACAAAAATTGCGGTACTTGCGTCGTTTTTCCTACAAAGTACATTGGTCTCTTATAGTCACAATAAAAAATGAACATATGCTTGAATAATTTTATTAATTCGTTATCGATAAAAGGAATCGAAACAATTCGAATGTTCAATTAAAAAAATGTCCACTCACCACTTCCTGTTTCTCCAGTAATAATGACAACAGGATTTTCATTTATAGCTTCAACGATACTCTGTTCTTCCGCCAGAACAGGAAGCTTCAGTCTTGCTTCTTGTACTTCAGCTGTTCTATTAACTGCTACAAATACCGCAGGTATACGATCTTTTTTTTCTATCGTCTGTTTCTCCAATGGTTTTGCTTTCAGTACAACTGGTACAATCGGAGTCTCGACAGTTACAACTTCAGATTTTTTTACAGTGATCTTTTTTTCTTCTCCAGGCTGGGACATTTTTTCCACGATTTTTCCTTCATTTCCATTCTCGTTATTCTCGGATTCGCTAGATACTGACTCATCTTCACTAGAATCCTGAAACATATATGAAATTCAATTATTAATTCAACTGGGCGAGTTATGATGATTAACCGTCCTGTGATATCAGTTTAAAATCATCAAATTAATAAAATCAAATAATACAAGCATATATTATTTCTCCAGCAATATTTCTATTATAATGAGATTGTTACTTTCATTTAGATTCTTAGTAGAGTTTTGCAATGCAGAAACATTATTCCATCCGTTAAAATTATGTTGCAATTAAACTAAGGAGTTAAAAATGAATGAACTTGAAAATTATTTCAAACTAATTCTGCAACTGTTGACTTGTTTTCACTTTCGTTTTTTTTGAATGTCCTGGACAATCATCCAATTTCACGATTTATTTAAGCTAAAATAGCTGATTTGCAATAGTCGTATGGCTGTTAAATGTTTGAAATATTTTTTTGTAAAGTTTAATACAAAAATAGAATAAATTGACCAGAAATTTGTATTACGGCATGTATTATCAACATAGAAAAATGTTAATAACGATAAATCCAACAATAGCGTAGTATAAAATCATTAGGAAAAATAAACTCACATCTAAACTAATAACGTTTGGGTCCGTTGATCTATTTGGCTTGGATTCCTCTTCAAGAACAGCCAATCTCATTCTTTTACTACCTCTGATGGCATTTATAATTTCATCAGGTTCATCATCCTCTTTGTTGTGATCTGTATTCTTCGGTCCAAGTTCTGGAGCATTGGATTCTTTAATATAGCGTTTTAAGCCTTTGGTTTGGACGGTTGTTAAGGAAACATATTGTTTGAGCTCATCATCGGGTGCTTGAACTTTTGACAGCTCATCGAGAAGATTGGCTCTCTGTTAGTGACCAAGAACATGTTAATGAAAGTAAGCTGTTGTCATCGTGCTTAAATCTTGTACTGTAGTTTATTTCCAAGGACATGTCAATTACCTGCAATTTTTTTTCTTTCCGTTCTACAACTTTTTCCAATTGTTTGCGTCGCTTTTTCGACAACAGACGGATATTCGTTAACCTCCTATCCTTGTTCTTGGTTTTGCGTTTTTCGCTGGGTAGTACCAAAGCATTGCAGTTGTCATAATTGTCTTGACGATGCTTTATATCAATTCCAATCTGCGTTTCGAAATGTTGGAAAATTGATGATTTGAATAATGCGGTGAAATTTCAATATTTTTAAAATGAAATACGTGAATTTTAGGAATTAGCAGATACCTGTTTCGTAGCGGAATCGTCGATTTCTACCGCAGGAACGTGTCGGGACTTCCAATTATAACCTTTTTTCCCCATTTTTATTTTGTTTATCTCTGTTTTTCCGTATTATTAGAAAATTAATTTTATTCATTTATAACTAAATTCAAAACCGAGAAATTGCATGAAAATGTTGACAAAGAGGTTATGTTTGCGCAGTGCGACATCAAGTTATAACGCACGTGGATTCGCAGCGTGTCCACCAAGTGCTGCCCGGCTTGTTACTAGTTACTAGTCGCCAGTACAGGGCCAGGGGGCACAAGGGTCTGAGTGTGTCTGACACTATGGCGAAGAACGACTGAAGGAGTTTCCTATGACACCGATGGCTGTACTGATACGGGCATTAGGTTATTAGGTTACGGTTAGGTGGCGTTCGTGCCAAGGAGCCAAGGGGTTTTTCTGGCCGTCGCAAAATTGGCAAAACACTCAAAACAATATAATATTTTGACAGCAAAAACACTGCACATAATTACAAAGTACTATTAGCAAGTAATCGGTCTATTTTACTGAGTACCAAGTACAAAAACAATGGCTGATGCAGATGAGGAAAATTTTGTGACGTTTGGAAACGCTTTGGACCCACTCGACGAAGGTTAGTATCAAAACTTTTGAGGGATTTTGTATACCCTTTGAATGTTACTTCACGATCAAGGAAATCAATTTTGAATCCGTTCAAACGTATTAATTCACGGTGATTTGATGTTGGAAGGTTTTTTTGAGTGTCTAGCATAGTCCTCAAAGTATAGTTTAATTTTGAATATTCGACATAACCACAAAAAAAAAAAGAAAGCGTTTATCGCGGGTCAGCACTGGTTTGTATGGCTATTTAGCACAATGCTTTGAATGTAATACTTCATTTTGTCGGCTCTTTAGGCTTGCGTGCTAAGTTCAATAGTTTATTCGGCGTCTACGTATATCAATGTCTTCCATAACTTTTAAGTATATTGTTGTATTTTCGAAAGCATTACCGATGCATGTAATGCATGATTCTTTTAATTCCAGAGAGTTTACCAAGGAAGAAGCCAGTAACAATAGAAGATCAATATGCAGTGGATGCGCAAGGAAGGCGAAGATTCCATGGGGCTTTTACTGGTGGATTCTCGGCAGGGTACTTCAACAGTGTTGGAACGAGAGATGGATGGCGCCCTCAGCAATTCAAATCATCACGAAGTAGTAAAGCTGGAGGTGTTTCGCAACGTCCTGAAGATTTCATGGATGAAGAAGATACAAGCGAATTTGGAATCGCACCAACAGCCATAAGAGCACATAGAGATTTCACAGATCACGGCAGAAGAGGCACCAAGAGAGAACGACAAAGACCAGACGATGATGGGCCAATTCCTGGTGTACCTGTGCTCAAAGAATTATTAAAGCCTATCAAGTAAGTATTTCTAATATTAAAAAAAATATTAATACTTTTTAGCTGCCATTTTCATGATGTAATAGGAAGCACGATAAATAATGACAAATTTCTAAGAAATCTGAAATCTATTAAACTGTGCTCATAATTTCTGGGACAAGCGATTCGGCTACTACGAGATAAAAGTATTTAAGGAAAGAATAATTAGTGCGACAGTTCTATTGTGTTTTGCGAGGACATACTTATGAACCCTTTTGCTTTTCTACGATAATTCCGAAGTTCATCAGGTTTCATGTTTAACCCGATGGAGTTTTTGTTGCAGAGATACGGTCGGTGTGACGCTGTTGAAGAAAATGGGTTGGCGTCCGGGTCAGGGAATCGGACCTCGAGTTACGAAGCGTGAGAAGGTTAGAACGAAGCAGAGAAACGATGGAGTAAAGATTTACGGTTGTTCGTTGCCGAATCAGGTGGAAAAAGTAGATGACATGGATTCTGAAACTTCGGAAGATGCTAATGATGAGGTACTGTTTGCTCCGGACGATTACGAGCCATTTATCTGCAATCCAAAAGACAATTACTTTGGCATCGGTTACTCAGGTCTAGACAGGCGTCCTGTTCTCACGGGTCATGTGAATCTTTTTGAAGAACCTACGTCGTTCAAGCTTCAGGAAAAAAACAAAAAGTTGTCAATACGCGGTCAGGCTTTTGGGGTGGGTGCTTTTGAGGCTGACGATGAAGATATTTATCAGCGCGATGATATGTCGCGTTACGATTTTGCTCTCGGACCTGAGAAAAAAGCGCCAAACTCGCGATGGTCCGAAAAACACCACGAATCAGAATGCTCCAAAGAAAATCATTTGGAAGGCTTTGTCCCGGCGACCAAGAATTTCGAGAGAAAAAGTTTTTATGAACCACCCGAATTGCCAAGGGACTTCGTCCCTTATCGCACGGTTCGTAAAAGCCGTTTTCATCCACCCATCGAGCCTATCGCTAGCTTTGATAATGTCCGGAATACGGACTTACCACGTCCTCACTTAAGCGCTATCGATAGAGCTCGAATTCTCGGTGAATCTTCCCTAAATATTCAAAACCAAACTCTTCCTAGCGCGACACAGAGCAATGTTGACTCAAAATCAACGAGCGTAGCTAACAATATAATAACGAGAACATTAAATCTTCATGGAAGGGAACAAACGGCAGAAAGGAGATCTCAAAATCCGCGGGAAATATCAGCGAGCACTGCATGGCTCGAAAAACTGAGTTCCAAGAGTTTCGTGAGCGGTGGGGTCGAAAACAAAGATTCTGGGGCTTCCGGAAGTTTGAAAAATCTTCAAGATTTCAAGACTGACATAGCTGGTAGTGTAGTGCCTAAACCCTTCGTTATTGACCCTGATAAACAGACGAGATTCGAAAAATTCGTAGCATTCGCAAAGAAAGGGGAAAAGCACAAGTTAGAGAGTTTTCAGCCTTTATCAATGACGGAATGGGAGAAGGAACAAGAGAAACACGAGTTCGAACAAGCGACAAGAATTTTCAATGTATTGGAACCCCTAGTGGACACTCCGACGAGCTATCCTATAAATGAATCCAACGATCCAACCATGAGTGGTAAATTTGTTGGCAGTGGTGCCGAAGCAGAAGGACAATCCCAAACGGAGGCTGCCGAAGATCAGATGAAAAGTGCCGCGAAAATGAAACTCTTTGGCAAATTAACAAGGACGCGAGAACCATGGCAACCGGCTAGTATGGTTTGTAAGAGATTTAATATCCCGGAGCCTCGAAGTGGATACACTGGATTGGAGAAAATGCCAAAGAACAAAAGAAGTTCGGTTTTCGAATCGCTCGATTTCGCTGGGATCACAAACAGATTCAAGGGCTCTACGGAACGGGTAGAAACGTTTGATGAGCCACACGTTCCGTATGTGCCAAAAGAGAATACGCGAAACGAGGCGGTCGCTTGCACGAGAGTTTTCAATGATTCGGATATTAACGCTTCATCCGGCAAAATCACCGACAAAATGCGAAGTTTCGAGGTTTCGTACGAGAAAGTTTTTGGTCATGGTGGTCTTTCCATGAGTATAAATGATCCTATGAATACCCTAAATAATACGAACGTTGAAGAACATCAGGAACAGTCGTCTCCGTTGAAGGAAAACACGTCAGTGGTTCCCGAAGCAAAGGATAGTTCGGTGGAGAAAAAAGATCTTTTCAAGGCGATATTCCTGAGTAGTAGCGAAGATTCTGAGTCGGAAAATGATGTTGACGAGGACGACAGCGAAGCCGTTAAGTCTTTGCTCATAGGGAAAACACCTGGTCAATTGAATGTTCAGAGAAACACGTCGCCACCCAGAGGAATTTTCGCCAAGCTCGATCTCGATAGTCTTACAAAACCGAAGAATATGTTGAGTTCATCAACGGATGAAACATCTACGATTAAAAATACAAACTCGGTGGTCGAGGAAAATGATAGAATGGAGGCGAGTAACGACGAGGTTGAACGCAGTAAAAGCAAACCTTCCAGAACACCGGAAGTCGAACTTTTGTCCGACATGTACGGTCCTGCACTTCCGACAAAGACTCCCGCAGGCACTGAAAATTCCAATAGGGAGGGAGGACCGTCTTCGACCGAATTGCAATATCGAAGGCCGCTTTTCAAAAGTATCGTCGTTACGAAAAAAGACAATGATGACAGTGACAGACTAAAAGGAAAATGGGTCGAACGTGGAAAAGTGAAAAAATCTAAAAAAGACAAACATAAGCATAAACACAAAGAAAAAGAACGTTCAAAGCACAGACACAAATCAAAGAGAGACAAACGCTGACAAAATTGTGATAGTCATTACGGTTGAATAATAAATTGAATTTTGTCGTTCGCTATTGAATAAAGGAAGTTGTTTGGTAACCCGACCCTTTCCCGCACCGGCAAGCTCATACGAATTTGATGGTAGATTGAAAATCTGCGTTTACTCATGAATGAAAAACTCTGTGAGTGTTTACTTTCGAACAAGCGAGTCCATTTAGCTCTATTGCCTACGGGCTAAGTTTTTCCTGTTATGGGTTATTTTGTAGATTTGTGTGAACGCATTGTCGGTGTGGAAACTTCTAACACCAATGTAATGGTCGAGCTTGTCTGCATTCCACCCGTGCGCTACGGCTGTGTACATTCTCTTTTTTGGTCGTAGTTTTGGTGGAGTGGTATCGACCATATTGTAAAAAGGGAACATATGACTCTAATGATTCCCGCTCAACCGTAAGATCAAAGAAAAAGAAATTAAAATTCGGGCGTAACTTGAAACGGCAGGAACTTGACAATGTGGATCAAATCAAATGCACGCGCAAGACCCTGGAATTGTATGTCGTGAACAAATTTAGGATCGTTGATCGTCGCCTTTACCTGGAGCGCTTCATAATGTGCAAGCCCAGTGCGATGCCCCGCCGTACCTTTGCTCTGTGCTACCAACTTTCCCAATACCTCGTGTGTGCCCTGGTAGCAAGTTGGCATATTTAAAGCCGTCCCTGCTACAAAGTGAACCTTACAAGTCCGCCAGAAGCTACTCAATTTTGCCGAATTGCGCGATCTTACATTAAAAAATTATTTTCAAAAATACCATTACGAGACGGTAGAACGATTATTATTCTTTTTAGCTCGCAGCTTTCACAATTGACTGAAAAAATGCTGATATGCGCGGTGTCAATTGTGTCCAGAGGGAGCGTACACCATGTCAACCGTCCCGCGCAAACAGCTCTCGTAGCAGTTATCCTCACCTCACATTACGGTTGACGCGACGGACGCTTGGCATAGGTCACACTTGCTATGATTGAAGTATGTATGTACTAGGATGAAAAATCTTATTTGTATTTCTCGATAAAATATTCTTCGATTACTAACAAAATCTCAATACAATTTGCGACGTCGTTCGAAATAAATCGAATTTGAAAATACAGAAATTAACATAATGCTTGTGGGATTATTCGCGGAATACTTGACAACATTCACGTTTGTGTATGTCACTGAAGAATGGATCGATAAAAATTCTTCAAAAAAAAAAAAAAATAGCATCACTTTGTTCGGTACATTTTGAATGCAATAGAATTTTTTTCATTTTTTTTTTCACCAATTAATTCTGAAAAAACATAATCTTTGTATAGATCGCATGAGTAGGAAAACGCCCAATGAATAGCTGAATCCAGTCAGACATACTGTCTGTGTGTTATCGGTTTTGGAAGAGCGATAACCTCTGTGCCTCCGTCTGTCACATTCACAACATGCCATGTGACGTTGCCACAATTTTCTTTTGATAATATTCGCCGATATTGTCCCGCGTATTGTCTGATGAGTTCTACGCTTAAAATTCTAAAGATACTAAGTTAAGCTGATCATCAGTTTTGCAATCTCCTTGACAGGAAATTGGATGTAACCTTTTTTTTCCTCGAAATGTTGATTTTCTTTCATAAAAACGTGAATCTGCTTTTTAGCCATCTCTTTTGAACACACTTGTAACACGTTCAACTTATGGCTTGCCTTAAGAATATTTCTTACAAATTTTGACGTCCTTAATAATAAGATTGATTAAAATGAAGGAAATTAACAAGATGAGGTACTGTGTTTTTACAATAGAAACATTTATTCATAGAATCCGTTGTTTAGATACAACGATGGTTGATTTTCTGTATACTTTGTCCTGTCCCTGAAAAAAGGGACGTTTGCGGTGTCGTCCGTGCCGGGAAGTTGATCCCGTTTTTCATATTTTTTATCTAATCACACGTTAACATTTTTTTCACATTCGAACTGCGGTGATTTTCATCGCCTTTCTCGTTATCCAGTGGATAATAATCCCAGCACGGACAATGAAATAAGTGCACACAAGACACAGACAGGTAGATTTTTTCAGAGATCAGACGAATGAAAAATTCGTGAAGAGGGCCACGAGTTTGTTAAATCGATGAAAAGATCCTGTACATGCGGTCCTTTCCTGTTTTTTTCTCAAGTATCGATTGTCTTGACGCTCTGCACGATTTTTCAGCCAAGCCCTTTCGGTCGCTGCAATAAACGTCATGCTTTTCGACGTTAGGGACACTCTACATTCGTAGTTGTAAGGCGTCGCGAAATCAACAAATTCTGTTAAATATATCGTTGTTATTTGTGCTCTGTAGTATTGCAATTTGTGGATCTGTTGTTTAATCGACACTTG
Source organism: Campoletis raptor (assembly GCA_948107755.1). NCBI lineage: Eukaryota > Metazoa > Arthropoda > Insecta > Hymenoptera > Ichneumonidae > Campoletis > Campoletis raptor. The sequence goes on from OX403622.1 coordinate 19,802,137, forward strand.
ATTGAATTAAGAGTCGGATCTGTGACGGCTATAAATTGTTATTCATCACCGGCAACCACAGATTTAGTTGATTTCGCCACGACTTTCAGTGTGGCCTGTTTCTCCATTTTTGTTTATATACAAGAATTGAGTTTCTTTTTTTCCTAGGTTTACCATCATAGAGTAAATTCGGAACACACCCATTGTCACATCACAATTTATATCATTTTGTTTTTCAGTTTGAAGTATAAAAGGAGTGTTCTCCCGTGACGGTATATTGTGTAAAAAATAATATTAATTGAAAATTAGCAATTGACGATGAAGTAGTTGCAGGGTCAGTGTATGGTGCAAGACGCGATTAGGATTCGTCTTTCCTCACGATGATTTGTCACTTCGCGAAACGACGAACCATTCGAAACATTGGGAACAAAAACTAGTCGATGGGCATTTGAGCGTGCTGTCAAGGGCCTTTTCGAAGAGTTTTCTTTTTCTTCGAAGAAGAATAGGAAGAAGTAGATAGTGCCAATAAATGGTCAGACCTCGGTGATACGTTGTACAGAATTGATGTCCAGTGCACAATTTCCCGTTGTGTCTGGGGATTCATGAAATTCTTCCGACGGCCTTATACCTGCTGCTCTCATCTCATCTCTGACTTTTTCCACCTGCAAAACATGAAAACAAAATATTATAAATATATATAGAGGAAAAGCACTGAGACCGTTTGGCAAGTTACTGTGACAATCGTAACAACCAAGAGCAATGAAAAATGATCTGAATAAAAATTTCTGCACAGAAGCTTCACGCTTCACGTTCAAATTCAAATATTGCTATAAAAAAATTACCAACGAAATACTGCCCCCAAGTGTAAATAAAAATCGACAATTATTCGATATGTTTAGTACGTTACATGCAAGCATACATTGCATAAATTGCATACATTGGCATGGGATTTTACTTTCAAAAATGTTTACAGCCAGAAAACCATATGTTACTATGGAAAAGTAGTACACTTTGAATACACGTTTTAAACTAGTTTCCACGTTTCAGAGTACAGTTGTGATTTTTACCATGGGATGAGTTAATTTATGTTTCTACCATTTTTGTGTGAATGAAAACTTTTTCGTTTTACCATCGCAATTACCTGAGGACCAAATGATATTGATCTCAGCGAAAATTCGTGTGCGAGGTGTTCATCATATTTTCCAACATTTAGTAGTGTTCTACACTCATAATAAAGAAAAGTGTTTGCAGCTAATTATAGCAGTATCCCCAACAGAGAACATAACTCTTCTTTCGCTGCAGTATATGATTTTTTTTTTTTACTAAAAGTCGTACATCATTTTGCTTGAACAGCCGATTCATATATTTTTCGCAACAGTGTGCGCAGCAAGTGAGCTTTTCCTCTGCCATTACTAGCGATCTCGCTTCAAGTCTCGTAGCTTTTTTTTATTGGTTCATCGCTTTTTCTGCTCTCTTACCCGTGGAAACGTGCTATGGTAAAACATAAATAGATATTGTAACCGATGGCGATGGTCTCTCGTTAGTGGGCAGTACTATTATGGAGCGTTTAACATTGTTGATATTCGGTTGGGTGGCCGCTTTGTCAATATCGATTATTGACTGACGAGAAGAATTTCTTTGTTACAAAAATTCCGCAAGTGTTTGACGAAAGTTCAGGGCTTATCTAGATTTTATCAATCGAAGCAGAAGGATGTACTATAAAATTGTTGTGAAAATGAGAGATCGCTATGTAATGTTTTGTGTTTGATTTTCGTTTGGTAAAGTGAATGAAGTTGTTTTTACTTTAAGCAAAACTAATGACAATCTTAGGAATGATAAACTATTCGGCTGCATACTGCTGCCAATCTGCACCGCCAATTTTGCATTGTTCAGGATTTTGTTTCTTTCAAACCTCGTCTGTTTTAATTATTATTGTTACAACTGTAATTTGTCGTAAAAACAATAACCTTTATCGAACTAAAAGCGTTATAACAACTCTTGAATTGGAAACTTTTTTGACGTCTTTCGAGCATTGTCCGAGATACTAGAAAAGTTAAGAGCCTCCTTGACCATCCGACGATTCAACTTACCTCACGAAGTACCCTGAGCAAATTGAGACCGGCAACTTTCTTCAAGTCATCGACGTTCCACTTGCCACTTCGCAAAAGTTCAGCGAAAAGTTCGGGATACCTGGAGACATCCTCAAGGCCTCGAGGAGTTCTGAAAACCAAACGGGTCTTAGATGATTCAGGATAAACATTTGCTCCAAATGTAAAAAAGTTTGTTCGAGTAGTTTTAACGCACTGGTAGACATGATTTTTTTCGGCTATGTTTTGCATCAAAATCACAGTGTTCACATTGTTTATATTGTGATTCGATATAATGTATTCAACATCAAAGACTGTTTGGTACTATTATTCGAGAACTGTACTGAAAATGATAGTGAGAACGTACTTGTTGATACCGTCAAAGTCTCCACCGACTCCAATGTGTTCCACTCCAATTAGATTTCTAATGTGATAAATGTGCTCGGCTACATCAGCCACGCTAGCATCTGGTCCGCACTTTACGAAATAATTGTAGAACGTCACCATCACCAGGCCACCATTCGTAGCCTAAATGAAAACAGAAGACATTATGATTATTGGAGAAATGTAAACAGAGAGAAACGCATATTTATGATAGATCGTAAATGTGTGATGCGTGATTTGTGGTGAATGGAGATAACGATTGAACATTTTGTTGAACTTTCGTCAACTTTCTGAATAACTTGCCAAATTTTGGCCTTTTTTGGGGATTTAGATTGTTAGCTATCGCTTTTGTAAGATCGAACACTTTCGCTGTTAAATTCAGTCTCGTTTAATTGTAAAAAAATATCTGATATTTTGACTACGAAGGAAGTTGAGTGATTTGATGCTATAAGCAGCCGAATCAATTTACCTTTTTCTTTTAGTGCACGCCCCGCTGGCTAATAACTTTTATGCGAACTAGGGAGTCTATTTCCTGCGCATTTGTTATTCTTTTTCATTAACTCTCGCAATAAAACAGGGGAGCCCGACGCACCGAATTGTCGAATTAAACTGGACATGTTTAGAAATATTCTTCACTTTCGTTCTGGTGTACCCGTCACTTTCATCCACGATTTTTCTATGTTTCCCGTTTCCAGTTTGCGCCTTCCGGGGGTGCATATTTTTTCGTATTCTTCCTCTATCTTCCTTACTCTGTTTTTAAGCTTCACTAGAATGCTTGTCGATGCTCGATTATTATAAAGCTCTAAGGGTGCATGAGAGACTTAACAGCGTCAAATTTCTTCCTTCCTGAAGAGAATCTTAACGTTGAAACAGGTCATTTTAATTACTGTAGCGAAACAAAGTCAACCGGACCCTTTGGTAGTCTCAATAGTTTGCTTGTAAATGAACGCTTTGATCAAGGAGTATCGTGGCTGTATGGGATATGGATTTGAGTTATATGTGAGTACTATCTGCGAATGGATCGTATTTGAGACATGATCCGCTTATTTCGTCTGCGTGGATAATATCCATACAAATGATCAGTATCCAGGCATATATTATTTCCATTTCTACATCGGAATAACTATGCCCGACATGAAGATGTGTGACCCATACGATTTCAGTACAGGATTATTATAACTAGCGAGCCATGTTTAGTTCTGGAGGCTAATGGACGTTCCTAATTGTCGTTCGCCATTTCATATTACCACCGAACAAACCTCCTCAATCGATAAAGCCCCTATTAATAAAACAATGGACGATTGTTTGTAGCCGTGGTTGAACACAGACCTTCTAGCTAAATCGCTACTGCTGCAAGCGCATTGTTTTCAATCCCATTGAATTTCGATCGAGTTTGCCCAGTAATTTTCGAATGTGGTCAAGCGGGACGAAAATAGCAACTAATCGGAAATATCCGTAGTCTTCGATGGTCGATTATTATATAGCTCAGATGATATGTCAGGGGAACTTGGATTAGAAAATTATTTGTGTTTCAATAGGATATTGATATTCGTTTAAAATGCCGCATGAAAAATTGTCTGAATAAATATGGCATAAAATTGTGTCAGTCAGCGTCGAAATATTTCGTAATTTGTCTATGAAGATTCGTCTTATAAAACTGTCCCGGGACACGTTTTTTAGAGTCCAGATGTAGGCATCTCAATTTTCGTTTCATTCCCACGTACGTGCAGATTTGAACTTGATGCAAATTTCATGCTGAATACGACTCACACGAAGCTGAAACCTTCGTATGACAAGGGGAAAAAATAAAAGGTTCGTCGTTTTACATTTCATGTGAATCTAAAGCCGAAAAGCTTGTGGCCTATAAAAGCAATTTTCGAAGTGTGAAGAAGATGGAACATCTAGTTTTCAATGAAAACAGAACTTTTTTTTGAGTCAATATGTTTTATTTTAATTTCGACCTATGTAATTTTTTTTTAACAGAATATCATTTTGATTGCAATGAAACTAATCACTCAGTCACACGCAACGTTTACAATCCATTATACAGCCCGCCTTTTTCGACTACTCCTCCCAAGCATACTTTTATTCTTGAAGCCTTATTTCGTCTCCTGCATCTATCTGTATCGGAGAACTTTGTAGCATTATCTAATCACAGACAATTCGATTCAACAAGATTTCGCTCTATGTTCTCTTTATCCCCCTTATTCTTCGCGTCCATTGTCCCGTGGACCATTTATTGCATGCCCATTTCGTTTCCGCTTTAAAAATAAATCACCACAAACAATGAGGGAGAAATTAATTGGATACTTCACATTCAATGTTTTAAATTTCACGTTCGATGTCCATAATTGAGTTGTTCGTGGAATCAAATTTCAATCTTGGAATTCAACGATCCTCGTTCTTGATACGTAATTTGTTTGTTTTTCTACTCAGCCTAAATTCGGTTTACAAGCTTTGAGCTGGAAGTTTTGATTGGAAATTTATGGCGCTCTTATACTATTGCATAAAAAACTGCAATCATCTCCAAAGAGTGGACCATAGAATTGGTCCTGGACAATCCAATCCAGTATTCCAAACTTTACTAAAAAGATGCACAATGGATTTTCTATGATTATTCTAATGTCTCTTTCGTTGAATAAAAAGAAGGGAAGGTGTGCAGTTTGAAGAAACAGCAGTCACGACATAATGGCCTTATCGACCGGTATTTCGTGGTATAAAGGCTGATGCCTGGAGCTTTCAACTTTCCCTGGTATCGTTGAGCTTCCGTAAACTACGTTGAGGAGGGAAGTACACTGTTGCACTCTGCTAGGATCTTTGCCCATCGAGTTTCTTAAGAATTTGCTAGCACATTTCGCGATTGAGAGTCCGGTTGCAAAAGCTTTAACAAACTCCAACATAGAATGTACAATTTCGTACCCCAGGCATTATCCATTGCCTCATCAACCTTGACCATCCCTCGGGAAGTTCAACAAGGGCTCATTTTCTTTGTGCTCTAGAGGTTTCACTTGCTAATCCCAATAACAACCTTTATAACGTATCTTTATTTTTCATTTATGATCAAAGTTGTGTTAATACAAAATTCAAGTTTTCGATAAAATGATTTTGTAATATTCGTCTCGAGTAATATGACCGACCAAGACAAGTTCTCGTAAACTGCATAGTTTCCAACCATAAAATGAATAATGGCTATTATATAAACCGACCACTTAACCATGCACCGGCTCGAATACTAATCGCTGACGGGATGCAGTTTTTTTGAGTTCCTGGTGGTGCTGACTAACTGGAATTCAGTTCAAATCGAACCGCCTGTATCGACCGGTTTTTCCCCAGATTCCTTTTTTCCTTGTGAAAATGTGATAGAGCAGTATGACCGAAAAAAGTGGCTGTGAGCAACATTCTAAGGGAGTCGCACAGGATCAGGAACAGGAACAGTGAAGTAAGGTTGAAGTGATAGGACAGTTTTGTGAAAACCTGCAAGGCTTTAGTCAGAAACAATAAATAATAAAAAGTAATAACAGCAGTGATAGATAAGTCGAAAAATCGATAAGTATGGATCGTGGATGAAATCAACCTGGCACAGAAGTTAATTCGAAGGATAAATGTTATTGAAAGACGTTTTCAACTGGAAATAATAATAATGGTTATAATTGAGGGATGAAGATGAGAACACGAAAATTCAGACGAGAGATGGTAATCCCAATGAGAGCAGCGAGTGAAAAAAGAGAGAAGAGACGGGATGAAAAAAGCATTGGAGAAAGCAGGGTATGGGCGTGGAGGAATCGCTATAGTTTAACCCCTCAACGAAGTTGAGAAGGGGTTGAGTGTGGAGGATGGTTTTCTTAATGGGGTAGAAAACTCGAGAATGGAAAGGAATCGTGGGTGGTAATTGTTTCAGACTATTCGAAGGCTCGCTGGTGAGCTTAGTAATTATCTACTCCCATTTTCAACCCTCTTACGGCGGTGCTATTTTCCTCCAAAGGTAAATCGGAAGAGCTGATATTCAGGAGTTGTGAATTGAGAAATTAGACGAAATCGTATGTAAAAAATGTTAACAGATTCATGGAGGAACATTCCAAAGGGCATTAACTGAACTTAATATTTTAGAGACATGGGCAAAATCTCTGCTTCAATTGTGCAGAAAATTAAAAAAGCATACATACATTTATGCGTTTATTATTTTGAATCGTATCAGTGACTATTTTGATCAGTGATCCATTGTTTTATTTGAGAGAGCGATCTGTAATACATAATTCACCTTTCATTTCAGACCCTCTAAGAGTTTGCCTTTGAAAATTATTGTTTCGAACAAAAAATGTAATAATTTGAGACTCAATTACCAACAACGTGATCGTCCAGTTTTTTTTTGCAGGTAGACGAGTATAAATTCGAGAGTTTAAATTTAATTTCAATGAGGTTTGAATGTGGTTTGCATTTTTGCCTGTATGAGTAAATCTTTCAATTTTCTAGAACATTGTTATGTATAATACCGATAAAGAGCAAATACTGTTCTGTGTGACTTACCAGCTGCTTGAGTATGTCGTCCGGAACGTTCCTCGTTGAATTGCAGATAGCAAATGCCGAGGAGTGTGAAAATATTAAAGGTGCTTTACTGGTCCTAAGAGCATCTCTCATGGTCGCCCTTGCCGTATGGCTCAGATCAATCAGCATACCCAATCTGTTCATTTCTCGAACGACTACTTTACCAAAACTCGTCAAACCTCCACCTGAATCGAAAGAACAAGTATTGTAGAGATGGATTTAATGAGCCTTAAAGCGTAATTGTAAAGGTACAAATTTACAAATCAAAATATGAACGAATAAAAAATTCAATAAGAAACGCTTGGATTTAACAATACCATCACCATCGTCCTCTTGTTCGACGGACGAGCTTTTTGCCCATGGTGTGTTACACGTATGCGTGAGTGTTAAATAACGAACACCCAACTGATACAAAGTCCTGAGAACGGCGAGACTGCTCCCTAGGCTATGACCGCCTTCCACACCAATCAGTGAAGCTATTCTACCTCGGGAGTGTGCTTCCCGAATTTCTAAATTTATTGATTTAACGAATAAAAATTCGTAATTAGTAAAATATGTAACTCAATATAAAAATATGTAATGTAATTTGTATTCAATATACGTAATAACGTCTTGTATAATCATGGAATTTGTATTTAAAATTGGTTTGGTACAACTATGGAATATTGATTTTACAGTTTGAAACGAGGTAACGGATGTAGGACAGATGTTTTTACTTGCCTCTTGACGACGCAGCGAACTGCATATGTTGGGAATACTTTTCTATCAGCCTTTTTATTAGATCCACTTGCTCCAGAGTCAACTGCACTGCATTGAGATATTGTGATTCACATGGTACGTAAGCGGCCCAAAACTGCAAAACACATTATTTGTTGGAAGTTAGTTTTTTCGAAGATAAGTCGAGCTAACTGAAACTTTTATTAATAATCATTGAGTGGATTAAATTAATTGTTGATGCATACAAACAATAACTCAAAAAAGAGCGAAAATTTATAATATTGTTTCATCAACGTGATGTAAGAATTTTCGAGAGATTCCTTAGTTTATAAAACAGACTTCATTAAGTATGTGACTATATAATGAAGAATATGAAAATGCTGACAGCGTGCTGTTTTTTACGCTTAGTGTCACTAACTAGTCGGAAAGTAATTGTAACTATTGGTGTTTTGCATGTCAAAACTTAAAACACGTTGAAATCAACGCTGAGCTTATGATTACAAGCAATTACTACATTAATTATCATGTTGATAATAACTTTATCAAATCCATTTAGAGATCGAAATGAAATTCTGCCAACATTGCTCGAGTTCAAGAACCGTTGTCATTTTGTATTGGAATTGATTAGCATCAGTGTACACGAAAGTGTTCAGAGGCTGGTAGAGGAAGGGTCGTAATGAGGTGAAATAGATGGAAGCGAAACTTCCCATCCCCCATTACCCATTGGTTCGTTTTTACGAGGTTGTGCAATTAGTGAACTAAGCAGGTCGGAGGGAATAAGGTACGTAGTGAGTGTGGGACTGGTAACTGGAAGTTATGCTTTCAATACTAAAAATATATATGTGTAGAGAAAGCACGACAGGTAGGTGAGTCTTAAGGGTTTGTATGTGCACAAAGTATAGGAGAATAGTTTCGAAGGATCCTTAGGGGAGAAATAAAGAAATAGAACACGGAAGAATTCGAGTTCGTGAACTTAGACAATAAAGGTGTAGATGAAGAGAACAAAATAAGCATCAGATTTATTCAGCCTCGTGAAGCTTTGTTCAGTATACTAGAGAATTAAACAATTTACAATAATGCAGTAAAAAAATATGTATTCAGGTTTATTAGATCATAATTGGAAAACTAACATATGCCAATATGTTGTCTCAATTGTTATTGATCGATGTATGAGTACCTAAACCATTCGTATCCGACATAATTTACCATGTAATTGGGAGCATATTCGCGTTGAACACAATTCGATAAACGTGGAGGAGCTATAAATGCACCATTTCTCTGCGTTAGAGTACCATACGCCAGGCTCGACACACCTATTGATCGTGAACATATTTATACCTTCAGTAAATCTCAATATTTACTTGTGCATCAGATTCTGCCCAGTGAATATATAACAGGAATGAATTATGCAAAGTAACTAGTCATTCCGTGGTATCCTCCATGTTTTCCATTAGAGGCAAGACAAATTTAATGGTCCAGCGTTGGTACCAACCAATCGAAAGTTTCAAGGGCAAGGGAAGGGTGAATTCAGGGGTTCGAACTTTATGGAACGGTGAAAAAAGAATCCTGCGAAAAGAAATCTAATACACATGAGTGGAAGAAGAAGAGACAGAAAAACAGAGAAAGGAATTTAAAAAAAAAGTAGGATATTGGTCACATTTGTTCCTGACATTTTTGCAGCTTCAGTTCGCATCGTGTAGATGACGTAGCGGGACAAGAGGAACTGCACACGTTTCCATTACTCCTCTTGTGTCTCGTGGTTATGCGGGATATACTATATCTGGCTATATCGATTTGTAACCCATCCTTGCATGTGTGTCGTGTCTTTCTCTCACTGACTGTCTCTCTCTCTCTCTCTCTTTCTCTCTCTCTCTCTCTTTCTCTCTCTCTCTCTCTTTCTCTCTCTCTCTCTCTTTCTCTCACTCCTGTCCTTCTATCTCTCGTTTTCCTCTTTTTCTATAATCCTCTTCACGAAAGCTTTGTGTTTTGTACTCTCGTTCGATGCTGAGTAATACTCTCGAATGTTGATGTGACTACACCACGAGTGAAGTGGATAGAAGTTTTGTCGACCTCGGGCGACCATTTGTTCCTTCAGTCTTCCCGTCATCGGCAAACTTTTTCAATGTCCGCTCGAGTCTCGAATTCATCAAATCAGCTGTACAATCACAACGTAAATGTGTTTAAAAGAAATTCAAGGGATGTTGCTATGGTTTCTGATTAAACGTTCTTGGTGGAATCCTTAATGGTTTCCTTACAGCAAATAACAGATCGTTCAGCTTCTTTGGCTTGCAAGTTCAAGCCGTAGGAGGTTGAAAAGCAATTACGTGATTCTTATTTTTATGCCTTCGAGTTGCAACATCTTTAACAATTTCTCATATTCTAGAGACCTATGCCATGTCTTCGTATCTTATATTGTCTGTGCGTTTGTCTCACAGTTATATTAATTCGGGTAGTTTTCAACAGATTAAAGTAATACTTTGGGTGCAAATGCACCTAATTCTGTTTTCGAGAAAACGTCATAATGTACTGGATCATAATAATGTTCACTATATATGTGCCACTTTGAATTCATAGTTGTGCCACGGTAGGGCGTGGGACTGTGCAGTGTATCAGAGGCGTGAGGAGGATGCGATGACCTGCATGAGGTGGAGACGTCGAGTTCCGGTGCTATTTGTATCACTCTTATGCATAGTACCGTAAGAAAAAGTGTTACGGAAAAATGATGAAATGCTCTTCAAAATATGTATGCTTTATAAAATACATAACCAATTGTTAACTATAACACCATGATTTTCATTGAGAAAATCGAACAGACCAACTTTTGGTTTCCAACCAAAAAAACGTCCCTGAAGTCGTTTTGGTGCGGAACCAACATTTTTTTTCCCAAATACACATACACAATTCTGAAATGCCGTAGCAACAATCAGAATATGTAAAAAAATACGTTTTCCACCAAGTTTTGAACTCGTTTTAACAATATTCACAAGCATTGTTTTGACGACTCTCTTTCCAATGAAATCCATTATACAGAAAAAGTAATTCAATATTCTTTCGTCTCCCTGATAAAATAAGAGATGGTATCTCTACATTTTTTTTGTGTTATACGTTTGTTTCTGACTTTATCAGGTACATTTATTTGCTTACCAAATTTTATCTCGACATTCGATCCAGCCACCCGACACGTTTCTATCGAGCAGAGACTTTTTATCCGCTGCTGGATACATTTGCGTGAGTAAGGGCGAAGTCTCCATAGATGTATATCGAAGATGCGAATTAATTTTAATAATTCACTCGATATTCGATACACATGCATTGAAAGCTTCTGTGTTAAAAATGTTATTGATGTTGGAAATACAGTACAACTTCAGGTACCCGTGTGCAATAAGATTCAACGAGGAAACCTGTGATATTTACTCTATTTTTGTTGTTCTTCAGGATGACCTAGTAAGTAATAATAAAAATAAAAAAACAGTATAAACAATGATAGAAAAAGCTTGGGGTTGATGGCGAGCGTAGTGTTCATAGGAAGAAAAAATGAACAAAAGAAGATACGTAGAGACTAGTGAGGGTAGAAACGCTGGCCTGACGAAAGGGTAACTCTGAAAAATTGTGTGCTCGTATAAAGGGGGATGAAGTTTTCTCTTCAATACGAGTTTACAGTACGAAAATGAAGGGGTGGAGACTTCCGAGCAGAGGGTATGAGCGACAATACATCAGCTCGATTGAGAGACAAGGAACTGTGTATTGCAGTAGGTGAATGACGAAGTAGGAAGAGGCTGAAGGGAGTTTGAAATAAAGAAAAGATCCCAGCCAAGGGGTGGGTAAAGACAGAAGAAAGTGCGAATAGAAAGTGGGAGGAGAGAGACAAGAGAATGTGAACACGATTCTAGGGGACGTAAGCTCGAGCCTGATCCACCCGACGAGCTCCAACTACGTGTAGTCGATCAATGCATTGTTTTACTTATTTTTTTTCTGGAACCTTCTATCGTTCTAACCTACTATTTGTTTCCCTCGCATTCCATGTCATTTTTTTTACATGCTATTCATTCTCGGTTCTACACTTTTATTGTTTTTGAAACAATCATCAATAACGGTATTCAAATGATCGAATAGTGATTGAATGGTGACGTGTTCGAGTATTGATTATATCCTTTGAAAAACTTGATTTTCAGACCGTTATAGTTAAAAAAAATTATTCCTCGGTATGAAAATTTTGCATTTAGGCAAAAACAGATTTTTCCAGAGTATATCGTGATGAAGGTTGTTTCCAACGAGAGTTTTTTTTGTTGTTTTCTTTAAATGACTCGTTACTTGAACCGAAAAAGTACCGATTTAAATTTGATGAAAAATTCACCGTCTTTGAAGTTACCATCAGCGTATAACAATTAAAGTTTTACTGGTATAATAATATTAATTTAAAATATGGACAGCTCCTTAATCAATGAGTGATTCTAAGACAAATCAAAATCAATCAATCTTAATATAATGTTGTCAGCTCCCAATTTGTAATTTTCAACAATTCAAGTTTATGTACTTTGTTGCTATTTCACTAAATTTGTTTGTTGCTGAAGCAACCAATCTCTCTCGGAGTCATTAAATGCTTTCGTGTAGAGGTCTCAAAGCTTTCAACAGCAATGTTTCCTTGTCTGTGAAAGTTGAGGAACTGTTATCCTTTTCGGTGATTGTATTTCATTCGGCGATACAGAGTTGCAATTACAGTTAAACATTTTTGGACCTAGCTTTTAAATGCTGTTTCATGCAATTTCAGAGAATAAAATACGCGAGGGTCCTTTTTCAAAGCAATAAAAGTACACGAAAAAGAATGTAGCGTCTTATAGTCAGCTTTCAAAGGATTTTAATATTTCAGTGCTTAGTTTATTAAATATTTGCAGAAGCCATGAAGGACGGAAATACTTTTGAAATCGTTGGAAACTCCAATATTTCGTCGTTCGCAGAATATTATTTATATACGTCGATAGTATGTCTACAAAGTCTTGAAGTGAAATTCGAAGCCCTTCTGACATCTCAAAAGTCGAAACATTGCTTTTGTGTTCCCTGGGTCCACACTTAATATTAATCGCACTGAATGTAAGCGATGTTTTGAAAAATATTTGATCGACCTCATTTAAATTCTGTCAATATTTAAATAACAATGAAACTACGATTTTGCAAAAATCACTTTCACACAAGTTCATAGAAAAACAACGAAAAAAAAAACGTTCTGAATAAGTTTATTTCTAAACGCGCATTCATGGAATTATCTTATGTTTTTCACTTTTGGAGGTTCATTGATAGATAAAAGATATCAATTCAAGAAATCAGGCAATTCTGTCAGGTCAATACAATAGACTAAGCAATTTTTGTCGTTTCTTAACTTACCCCACGACGTTCTGGAGAAATATCCACATCACTTCACCATTTTATAAAGTATGGTAAAAGAAAATGAAGTTTTCGGTAAATTTAGGAAATATTGAACCGCTTTCGTCAAAGAAGTCATTAAAATGGACTTTTCCGAGCATATCTGATGGTATTGCCCTCTCCGAGAAAATCGGAGATGAAAAATGCACAAGGTATAAATTTTCCTTATTTGTTATTACGTAACTTAGCACGTAGGTCATCGATTAATTAGAAGTAAAGTAAGTTTCAAAACATCGTTTAGTGTTCTGCGACAAGCCCCTGACTCTGAAGTATGATCATATATACGTCGAGTACGTGACTCCTTTATCCACCGTTAGCACAAAATATTAAACCCTCCCTACATTTATAACTTCACTGTTTTCCTCCACCTTTGTAGCTCATAGTTTCTGTTACCATTGCCTGTTAATGCACTGCACCAAAATTCTGCGTCGCGAATTAACGAGTTTTCAACTTAACTTTGTAATTTTTAAGTTTGCTAACAAGACGTTAGGGTGATAAGATTTTTAATTCTTTTGATATGTTATTGCAAGTGTCATTAAAAAATTCAATGATCCACGATAGAGAATTGAGCATATCCTGAGACCATATTTTTTTATTATTATTTTTAAACCGTAAAAGCTTTAGTCCCTTGTCTCTATTAAGTTGTTTATCACCAAACACCTCTATCCAACCGATGACTTCTTAACATTATAGTTTTTTTTATTGGTGGTTCTGCTCTGTTAATGAGGCCATTAACTATTTAGTTATTATAGTGCATTAACCTTTTACCAAGAATATCACTTTAGTGGGTCATAAGATAATCAATGAATAAGTGAGGATCTATTTCACGAAGGAGGAAGCTATGGAAGGCTGGAATTTCAAAGATCGTACAAGATCTTTGTTGGCTCTAACAGACGACGAGTTTATAATGCAGACGAAAATGTTACGATAATGTTCAGGAGCTCGCTGTCGAATATGTAATTGTTCTCGAATTTCAGATTTTCACCGTCCTCATCTCGTATTACATATTATTATTTTAATGATTGAACTTTAGTTCAATCATTAAAATAAATAAATATCCTAAATACAGTTGGCAGTAGCCATGTCAATAACGACCGAAAATACAAATTTAAAACGAATTCTCCAGTTGCGATGGAAAAAGGTAAACGGTATTTCGATGAAATTAAATGTGACAGGGTAGAATTTCATTGTTCAAGAAAAGGCTATGAATCTGGACATAAAGTCAATATGAAACGAGAACTGGGAAGATCACAGTATCTCCAGGGATCGACCGATTCTTCGGAAAGAGCATTGATAAATTCTAATTCTGCCCAGTGGTAGTACCGTTTTATAACGTGAGACTTGATTGAGTCTTGACATTAATTATTAAATCAAGATTGATTCGGATACTCGGTACTTTCTCATATTCAAAAGGAAGAACTTTCATTTGGTTTTTTTTGATGTTTGCAGAATATTGTACTCGTTTTTCAAAAAACTTTTTATAATTTCTTTTATCTGGATGTTTGCGCATATAATGGAAAAAATGTGTCTTTTTCCATAGGCAGTGTCGTGTGGAAACTTAAGTCGTTTCAATGTATATAAAAATATTAATTTTTTAAATTCATTCTACATTTCTTGCCCGTAGCCGAAAAGTTTTATTTATTTATTATTTTGTCCATGGAATTTATTTATTTTTAATAATATTTATATTTTTATTTCCATCATCGACGTTAACGGTTGAACAGAATTTGTAACCACAGCATCAGAAACTTTTCGCGAAACGGACGATGATGTAACTTTGTAGATACACGTTATAAATGTAAATTCTATAAAAAGAACAACGAGACAGTTTTTCAGGTAATGGCCTGCGGCATCCTATTATACAAAGCCTTTGGGAAAAAAGGTGCATACAACAATTACGTGTTCTTGTTTGCTTGTTTCGTTATCTGTCAGATTCTTTATACATTCAAGAGTTTATAACTTGTTACCATTGAAAAATAACATAGAATTAACAATTTGCATAACGATCGTTACAACTACTTTAGTCAGACATTTTTGCTTTGCGATCCGGGACGGTTGAAAATTTTAATTTCTACAAAAAATGAACAAAGTTTTGAGTAAGTAATTTTGATTCAGAAATTGTGATTCTTGTTGATGCCTAAATAAAACTACGACGTATTTTTACTTAGCCATAGAAGTTGAAATATGAGCAGGAAAAGTACGAGTTTCTCATCAGGAAGCACATTTTTCCGTCACATTTTGTTTAGATCACAAAGCCATAAAAGATATGATCTGTTTGGTTAAACAAAATGTCACAAACTCTGTGCAGATTGGAAACAATAAAAAATTTATTGAACTTTTTCAAATATATACTATTTGATCTGAGAACATTTCGCTACTGTGTAGATAATTAGAAGAAAATACGGTAAAAGCGACGCCCAACCATCGTTTGGATTGATATCGTATCAAGTGGTGGGTCGATCGATACTTTCCAATGACACTCCTGAGTCTTTTTCCAAGTAGAGTAAGGACGTTAGGACATACGGCAGACAATTTGTGGATTGAATCAATAACAATGATTGTCTGCAAGAGAAGCAGGATAAGTATAAACGCAAAAAAAAAAAGTTGCGATAAGTACATCGTCGTATTACGTATAGAAATAAAATCAATCCAATGAAAACTCATTAACCCCTTAAAAAATGTTAGAAAGCTCCAAAACAAAATGATTGAATTAATCTAACTCAGCAGAAAGGTAACAATTTTAATTCTCGTAACAAATTAAATTGGAACTTTACACAAAGTTACTACATAAATTCAGATCGACTTATGTATACGTGATTCAAGTAAATTATTTTTTTTTTTTTTTCAAATTTTTTGGAAAGCTCGAAAACATGTAGAAATACATTCCCATCTTCAAATTAACATGTCATTTCAATAAATTATTCCACGATTTGAAAATGCAAAAATTTTGAAGTTTAAATAAGATCTACGAACACATATATGTATGACCGAAGACGTACTCTTATAAAAAAAGGCATGTTAATATTTTTGAAAAATAGTTATAAATTTTCGTTGCACTCCATTTTTCCCGAACGAAAATTCACTAGTCGGGATTCACTCCGACGATTCTTAATTTTTTTTTTTTTCGGGATGTAAGGATAATTTGATGGTGTACTTGTGCTGATGGATCGAATGGTATTCCAATAGCAGGCAATAGGACACGTTCTCTTGAATTATGTATGTTATACGAAAAAGGGATGAAAGCATAAAAATTGTGTGTGGAGTATTACTGCCAAATGTCGTATTCGATATCGGGAAGCATATGTTTATGATATACAGCATTAGTATGAAATACATTTATTTACTACGAGAGAAATAACGCTCAGACATTTTGGAACCACACTACGTTTTATGGCATTGATTCAATTACATATATGATTGTTGTACCGGCATCCGATCAGTTTATCATAAACTCGCTGCAGAGATGGGAGTTAGCTGAATGATAAGTACGACTTTAATTCCGAAATCTATAGCGAAGTCGGCATTTAGATTCGAAAATCAGCTTGTAGAATATTGTTCGTAACAATTGTATGTTTATCAAGTACTGCGCCAAAGGTGGTCACGCAAAAGGAAGTCAAACAAACATTTTTCTCTTGTAAAGATTTTTTTTCTCACCAAGGATGAGATTCTTACATATAAAGTCGACAAGACAGAAACCAACGATGCTAGGAAATTGGATGAAATCGTGAAAGTACGTGAGCTCCCAAACCCGATAAACGTGTACACAGGTGTGTCGAGACGATGTGAACGACAAGGAAACCGGGACGAAATATAGGGCAAAGCGAAGGTTAAAGGAGGGAGAGACAGGGAGAACAAAAAAAATCGATGTCTGCATTGAAAACGCGAGTTTTCTACTGCGGTGGATATGGAAAATTGAAGAAACTGCATAACGGGGCCAAGAGGCTGCTCCCGAAAGTTGGCAGTCGTAACATGTATCGTGAGAAAGGCAGGGTCTTGTAGAATGGCTTGGTAAAAGGGTAGTTCGACAATATGAGGTAAAACGAAGAAAAAAAATATCTTGTATGGTTGGGAAGATTTTGATGCTTGTACCCTTCGACTTTATTTCGAGGGATGACAGAGTGCAACGCATAGAGACGGAGGGCATGGGGCGAGAATATTACGCTACATCTTCCAACACAAAAACAAGAATTTCAGTAGGAACATCATTTCGTCGGCGTGAAGATAGGAAAAAGTTATAAAATGTTAGAAAGTAGAAAAAAAACTTTCCCATCATTATAATAAGGATCTGTCAAATGTGTGATAGTCAAGTTGAAACAAATGGTGAAACAAAGACAATTCAGAAAAATCATTAATAATCTTGTATCAACTTCGACTCATCACCAGCATTAAAAACTACAGGAAGTTTCGATTACAGATATGAGATTTTGAACTCGAAAATAATCGATCGAAGAGTGATGAGTTTTGCAAAAGAATATAGTTGTTTAATTCGAGGTGAGAAGGTAAAATTCATCAAAATATTCGCTTTCAATGATACATAAATCAACTTCCGAGTGTCAAGCTGTCTGAGTCCATCCATGCACCGTAATTGCCATGCAGAATACTCTGTTTGCAACAAAATTTTGATTTATGTTACTCCAATTTCGGGTACAAAAATGGTTTACGTCCACAAAGCATAAATCCTATTTCATGGTGTTTTTGATATGGATGTGTACTCCTCGCTGGTAGAATGAAGGTCAATTCTTTATCGTGAAAGTTGAATCATTTTACTTTCTTTTGGAGGAAGATTCGATTGTACACTGATAACGAAATTTCGTTGAAAATGTTGATTATTTTTTTGATTAAATTCAACAAAGGATTATTGCATAATAATAACATTTTTGTTTTTCTAACATTATATCTTGCTGCTGTATGGCAAAAATGACAAATCTTGTTAGTATTCAACAAAATAATCAACATTTTTCGTCAGAACCGCTTATCAGTGTAGCTTCTCAATAAAATGCGTCGAGTAAAACAATGGAATGAGTAAAATTCCGGAACAATATAAAACTAAATTGCAATTCACCTGACCGCCGACCATCCCCTGTCGCAATCTGAGCAAATCCGTCTGACTCCAGGCACTTTTGCTCCAAGGCGCGATCTGTCGCAGATCCTCATCAAAGTTGAAATCGGCGAGCTGATTGTGCACAAAGTTTCGTATGTTCCATGGCAAGTCATTATGACCATCGATAAGTGGAACTTCGGTGAGTACTTGACGCACCGTCTCCAGCCGTTCTCTGGTCGATGTTAGTGCCGCAACCTCACCATCTGCAGGACGAGGTCCAACTTTACCGATCCAACTTCCAAGAGCCAAAAAGGTCACGGTCGCTGTCCAGACGCCACTGCCTGCAGCACCCTAAAAATAGACGAATTTAACCTTTAGAGGACCTCGATTTGAAGTGTCAGAACTCTTTATCATATGAGACGCGGTAGTGCCAAGTATTGAAAGAAAACCGAAGTCGATGATGCTGCTTAATTAACTCGTGTGATCGTCGGAGCCACGCACAGACCGCGTACCCATCGTTGTCGGTTTACTAATATTATATTCATTCGTATCAGAGTATAAATAATATTAATGAGAAGGACACAACAAAATTAGTCATTATTATAAATACCATTTATTCCATTACATAAACGTTGAGACACAAGTATGTTTGCGAATATTGAAAACCGGTCCTTACAAAAAAAAAAAAAAAAAACAAATTTGGCCGCAGCTTTTGGCGAGTTCGAAACCATACATTATCGAACTCGCTAAGTGCTTCGGGCAATTTTTTTTTTTTTTTATCTAATTTTTCCAACTCAAATTTCATTTTGCATCGATTTTTTCAATATGGTATCCATATTCTTCTTGGCTACATTAAAAATTGGTTCGAAATATATTTCCTTTTTTGAATTCATTCACATTGGTTGGTTACTCAATAATATTAAAAATTACTCAAAGTAACAGATCCGATCACACATCTATTATGTAAACAATCGACCATTAATTGCGCCTGTATATGGGCAAAAAGCCTATATTTTCGGGCCAAAAAGGCCTGGAAAGGTAAAAAACAAAAAGAAATGGAAGATTTTGTAAGTCGAGTTTCTTTGGCGGTTTTTAAAGTTCTTGAATTTGATATAAAAATCATAGTCAATTTTCGACTGAACCCTCCTATATTGTTACTCAAATTTAATGGCGTCGAAGTGTGTCTAGATTGAATGATTTTTGCACGAAGCTTATATTTAGATTTTTCGGCATTCCGAAGGTAAAAAAATCCAAGGAACATATAAAATTTTATAAAAATGAAATATTCTACCGAGGCTATTTTTGGAAGGGGAAGTTTTTTTAATTCACGTCCGTTATAAATAGAATAATCGATTATTTCTTAAGTTTTCATTCATGGCCGGAAGTCACATGAATTAGTAATTTTTAAAAATCTCTATCGCTTATATTGATCAGCCTGTCGTCTCTCTCTAAAATCTAACAGATTTTCTGGTTGAGAAACCTGAGAATAAAATAGAATGACGATATTTAGTTATTAGTGTATTTTAATTACTTTTATGACCTGTTTGAAACTTTGCAAAATTTCAACATACACGTATCGTTCAAAACAAGGTGTATTAAACCCTATTACAATCTCTCCAACGATCTCTACTTCGTTCCCGTTCTATTATTTTTCCATATACGTTAATTTTCTGAAAATAGCATAAGGATCATCTTGCTACATTGCTTTTGCATTTCTACACTGGAAAACACAGGAAAATCACCATTCTTGGGTGAAACGATTTTCCGTTCTATGATCCGTTGCACTAGCGATCACATAGATAAAAAAAACGTGCTAACCCGCACAACAATTGGCTGTGCCAAAGGCCATTTTTGCAAGAATACGAGCTATGTATACATGACACGGTGGGTAATATTTTTCTCAACTACACGAGTTAAAGGGAATATTCTACTACACATTTTCCTCATTTTACTTGTATTCATACGACATCTATTTTTTACAATTGTGCATATGTGTGTGAATAGTCTAGAAAAAATACCGATTAAAGGCAAATATTTAGCAATAACATAACATTGAACGAAAACCGACAACGAAGGGTGCGCGGTCGTTGTGTAGCTTTGACCATTACCAGAGTAAAACAGCCTCGGGCGCGGTCAATACTTAGTTGGGGAACCGCTTAACCTCGCAGCAGCTTACTTATTAATCACTGAGTGAGGTACAAGTTTTTCGGAGTTTCTGATAATGCTAACCAAGTAAAATTCAGTCAAATATAGACGCCTGCATTGGCTACAAATTTTCCACACGTACTTCCCTTGGCTCCTGGAGAATCTCACAGGAACAAGAATGGGAACATTGGAGGGGGAAAAAAGTGGGCTCAAATGGATGCGATAGGTTCGTAAAATTCCGCAAGGTTATCACAAGAATATTAAAAAAAAAAAACATATTAAACAAAATAAAGAGAGAACTATCTGATTATGCTCCAAAAATTGAAATTTCATTATAAATAAATCATTACAAATTGAACATTGTTATATATTTGATTTCATAAGTGTGTTTTGCTGTTACTTTTTTAAATTATTAATCTCAGTCAGGATGCTTTTGATTTTAAAAGGCGATCTATGTCGCTCAAGAGGCTTTTCAACCCTCTACGAAATAATGTCCTTTCGTGAATGTTTTACTTCCAAAACTGCTCCGACCCATCAAGGCATGGTGGACAAATACGTGTAAATAATATATGCAGGGTAGAATGGTCCCCATCGCTTGAATACACATTGCAAGCTCGGAGGGATTAAAGCTGAGCAGTAGGAATGGGGAAGCAAAGCAAGAGAGATTAAACGACGACGACCATGTTTTTCTCTCACGCACGACATACCTCCTCGTGTATGTATCTAAAACAAAGTGGAAAAAGAAAACGAAAATGCTCCCCCGGGATATGTTGTACAGCAAAGTTCGACAAAGTTCACTTTCTTCGTAAATCCAACCTTGTGAGATGCGAATATTCTTCAAGAAAGAATAAATTGACTTTCGAATATACAATATCATTGTCTGGAACCATAAACAAGAAATTAATAAAATATTAATTAAAAACTGAATTGAAATCAAGAACAGAACTCTGACTGAAGATTTTTATATTTTTTAATACAAAATATTCAAAGGGAGTATTAACTTTGAAAACTTTGAACTTTTTTTCAAAGAAGAAGAAATTTAAAAAAATATGAAGTGAAAACTAAATAGAAAGGTGCAACAAAATTCTGACTTAACAATTTCATGTTTTTTATTGCCTAAAACTCTTTTATCCCAAAAATCGATCCTTTTAGTTCGCAGAAAATTACTATTTTGTGTCTATTATGTCGTTCGAACTTTTCGGCTATTTAGAAAAGAATAATAATATTAAAAAATGTTAAGCTTTTATTTTTTAATCATTGTAACGACAGGACTAGTCTATTCTACAACAAACAGGTATAATCCTAAGTAGTGGGCATAAAACTCCGAGCACGCACGTAAAGAGTGGGAGAGCAGTGACTGAACAAAGATATTTAGGGTTTTGGACTTGATTCATAATGAGTCCTGGTTCTGCGTGAAAGAGTTAATTCCAATTAAATAACAAAATTTGACTGAAATTTTTCACAAAAATATTAAGAAATTTTATTAAATGTTCGTCTTCGTGCAGTGGTTTCATCTCAAATTGAATTTATATCTCAGGCAGAGTGTGCAAATTTTAAAGTCACCCTCTTTTCCTCCAAGGGTGGCTGCGAAGACAGGCTATTTTTCCGCAGAATTAATAGGGCCTTCCAAACCATTAAACTTGTATTTCAAACGTTTTTTTTTGGTGAAAATGTTTGTTATAAAAAGCTGTCCCATGTTATTTGAAGCAAGCTGCTTAATTCTCGCTAAAAGCGTGTTTCGAAAAATGAAAAATAGTATGTAACAAGAACGACAAACAACGAAGTACGTCGCGCTTGAAGTTGTTGCATGAGCCGAAGGCTTATGATGCATAGTGACACCGGCACGGGAGTGAGAATGCATTATAAACTGGGGCGAATGTGACACACGTGTGATTGGATTCGTTGTTTTTCGCGCTTGTTATATTCAATATTTTTGGTAATACTTTCCCCGGAGGTGTGATTTTTGAGCGATGTATAAAAATATAGCTTCACGGAAAGTCGCCAATTCACCCAGGATTTTTACTTGAAAAGAACTCTTTCCATAGCTCATCTTACCATGTTGATTTACGAAAATAGTAGTTAATGCCTGCACATGCGGAAAGTAAGGAATTCCATAGTACGTTGCGGTGACACCTGAGCCGAAGGCTTATTACGGTGCATTTCATACGAATTGGAGTGTGATTTGCAGCACGAGGTGAACGCGATCGCTGTACTCCCACTAACACGAGTATTGGGTTTACAAAAATGACTGTAAATTCAATTCGGTTATACATAAAAATATAATTCAGTTCTTATATTCCTTCATAGATCCGATCAACTCTACGGAGCTAAAAAGCAACTACGTTTTTAAGAGTCACTCTGAAACGTAATTAATTCTGAAGACACACGAACGGCATTGTAACTTGTAGAGAATAGTTGGTACGAAATTATTCAGACGAAAAGGGAACTATATATGGCGGTGCATTATACATTCTGAAATCTCTAGCGTGTCTTATGGTTCCATTTTGGGTCAAAGGTAACCTGCGCGATACTTTAGGATTGTTACTTTTTGATCTCAATACCTTACAGGAAGTAATTGCGATTTACCTTGTGTTGTCAATAGACGTTTCATAGTTGCTTTTTGGTTCGAAGCATTCCGGTAGTTTTCAATGATGAAATTGTAAAAGGAGCGCGAGTCGGAGCTTTGTAAACCCTTTATGAGCAAAGCTTCAATGTCTCAAGGGTTTTTTAAGACTGATTTTATGAAACGTAATTTTCCATTCGTGCAAGGAACCTACATTCGTATCGTGAATGATTGATCGCTTTACATGGACGATATCGAATGATTGATCGTTTGGTATCGACTTGATTAAAAAGCCAAAATTCGTGGAAATTCGCTGATCTCTAGACGAGAATGTCAAAAGTTCAAGACAAACTTTTTCTCCGATTTATCGTCAGAGGTTGTCTGAAGTAGATACAGTATTTTTGCAAATTTTTTGCAGACAAACGAGGTGAAAAAATCGATAATTGTATCTATGTCATCTTGTCATTGACGATGATAAATTTGCTTTTCTTCTCACACGGCTTTCGTATAATTCGAAAATTCACAAAATTTAATTCCTATGATGGGTTTTAAGCAAATTAAGCATACAGGCTTCAATTAGAATACTGTAATCTGGTGAACATATTAAACCATGAAATATCATTTTTATTCTTACTGAAATAAAGACATTGTATGACATCATATTCAGTTATTTTACAATGTGCAATAATTTAGTTGATCAAAGATGTAATAAAGCATGCAAAATGTCCAATAAATTTGTTAGTCATTTGTCTCCATAAATTCCTTTTTCCACCCATCACAATAGATTACAGTGTGTTGAAGCGGGATGCATAAAGTAACATATTGTGCTCGGTGTATGAAAAAAAAGGATTGATCTATCGTTAACTATGTATATGGAGAATTTCGAGTTGAATAATCAGTCTTTTACTACTTTTCATTTTTATCTTTTTTTTTATGGTAGAAGGATCATGCGGATTACTTTGATGTTGAATTTTTTGCCAATTCCGTCAGTCGCCAGTGTGTAAGGTGTTGAATAAACATTTCTGGCAACTATCAACCTTTTTAATGATGTCGGGCAGATTCCTTCTACGTTAAAAAAAAAAAAAAAAAAAAAAACGTGTAATTTAAATTTGCATATCGCTTCCTTGCAGCTTTGATGGACTGACAACGTGCTTCCTATATGCAACCGGCTGTCCTCAATGTTGGCTCACTTACACCTCGACCAGCCCAAGGAAAGCAATGTGGGAATGCAATTTTCATTTTCGACTTTAAAACGTCATAATATGTGGACAAAAAGGGGTAAGTTTTTTATATTGAGTTAATTCGAAATACGTGAATTTTTAACAGTTCATAAATAGCACAAAATTTATTGGGAAACTATCAACAAATTCGAAAACACATTGAAAGAGTATTTATGGGGAAACGTATGAAAAGAAAGAAATGAATCTTCCCTGCAAGGAAAATAAATCATGAAAGCTATGAACGTTGTATCCCTGCCGATTTTACCTTGAATACTCCATGTGAACTGTATGTGCATATAAATACACATAAGCGATATAGGTATGTACGCATAAACGTAGACGGACGTATTAGCTGGGGGCAGCCATCACCCGTGTCGATCGTAAATCCTTCCAGGCGCGTCTATACGAAGATCTTGCAACCGCCGTTTCGTAGCCAGAGAGACGGACCTAGCAATATACACAATTGAGCTCTAGACCAATTTCCGTCTCCAGATCACTCCCGACAGACCGAATAATCAGCAACAAGGCAGTTCCGTCATTTTACAAGACGGAACGTCTCTAATTCCCCCCATTATATCTCCCAAGTTTGGCCTAATATTCGGTAGTTGATAAAATAACTCTACGAACTGCTCAATGTAGTATAGATATTAGATTGGAAAATAATTTTGTAAACAGTTGTATGGAGGAGAACCATTTTTTTCCTTTCAAAATCACACACCCACATGAGCATGTGTACGCACCCCTAAAACACTATCAAATATCAAGCTTACTTTTGAAATCTCTACCTCACCGATTTCAACCTTTGAGACGTCAACCACCGGAAAAACCCCACCATCGTTACAGTACGAACATTTTTTTTTCATTACCAGATTTTTAAAAATGCATTAATCATGGAGTCGATGTTACTAAAAGAGTATTATTTTTGGTAAAGATGACTATATGGTATCGTATAAGTAGTTCGGGTATTTCATGAGATAATATGCTTTCTAAGTCTATAGACTTGACTATAGTCAAGAGGATTAAGGGGGAGTTTTTGATTGGCATATTATTTTTTCGTAAATTTCATTTTAATAATTAAAAGACTGCCTATTGTACGAAGTTTTATGTATGTTGAAAATCCATGATAAGCTCGTTCTATATTCCAGTTCCATTATGAAAATTTTCTTTTTAATTAATTACATATCTACGACTACAGAGACGATGCGTAATAAAAAGCTAACGAGGCGAGAGTGTATATAAATGTTGCAAAGTTTGAGAAACTTATTACTTTTATCGTTTGATACATGAAATGAAATGAATGAGGAGTGCAAATCGGAAAGTACAATCGGCATGATGAATTGCAGAGGGTTTTTCGCTGCCTTCCGTCATTACAAAGGTAGTTTCTCTCTGGAAATGATTGGGAGAGCGAAAGAAACAAAATAATTAAAGTAGGAATGAATTTTTTTGTTATCGACTGTAGAATGCGGGAAAATGCAGTAGCAGGCATATAAAAAAATCGAACGAAAAGTTTGTAATTGCTTAACGATTTCTCGATAGTTCTGCAGCACGCCTACAGATTGAAAAAAAAGAAAAAGAGAACGAAACGTGAAATTAAATTCCCATTTTCTCTAAAGCTTCCAGCCACCTGGGCACACACACGCACACACTCACACACCTGGTGGCTCACCTCGAGATATCAGGAGGAAAGGGGAGTTGCCAGGGAGCTGAAGCTTTCTCGAGAGGGCTAAAGGGATACAGGGAATGAGAAAAGGCTTGGTGGCTCTGACGTGTTTCGGCCCCAAAAGCGTGGGTGAGTATGCCAACCACTACTGACGTAAATATCTTTGAGCGGTTCTGGGGGTTGTTGGGATGAGAGCAATGCGGGGTAAAAGCAAAGAGGAGGGAGAGGGTTGAAAGGAATGGGTGAGCCAAACTGGCTTCCATCCAAATGCTAGGGTGTAATAAAGGTTCCATATTAAAAGAGGTACTACAAAGGCGGTAAAATATCATTGGAGTCAAAGGGTGAGTTTTTCACTCTTCTCCTCCCCCTCCACCATTGCTCTTGAAAAGGGTACGAAAGATCGCAAGTGGAAGGAAAGTTCGATCGATTTTCCAACGACTCCGACTTCGTCAATTATTTCGTCTCAACTTCGAACTTCACGAGTTTTTGGATCCTTCGTTCCTATTCGTTATAGGGGTGGAAAGGTTCGTCAAGGGCAAATAACACATTTACTCAGCCACCCTGAGAGCAAAAATGATTGGGATTCTAATTTCTTTTTCAACAATAGATTTTTCGGAAAATTTACAGCTTCTATTCGGTTATAAGACGAACAGAGCGTATCTTCTTATTTCTCTAAGATGTAAATCATCTAGATAGAAGTTTGAATGAAGGTTTATTATTCACCGTACACCTATCATTTTACTTTAACCCTCCATCACACGTGTTATGAGCGGAAGGACCATTTTCCCGTCTTTTCAATGTTGATAATCAAAAAATAGTAAATATGATATATTTCTGAAATTTTCTTGGAAATATCTACGATATTCAGCTTATCCTATATGTTTGCAGTAAAGTCTCAAATAGTGTTATGCGCAAGTAGTATTTGTTCATATTTTGAACAATATATTAACTTTTGCCCTACATCAAAATTTGCTCCATCAACCTCACGGTCAGATAGCAGACAGCAGCAATTATAGAATCGATCGATAAGATACATTATTGGTTTTCAATGTTAACAATAACTAAAGGTTGTTATTTATTTACAGTTAAGCATGAAATTATAAAATTTTAACGTTTCAGTTTGAACTTGTGAATTAACTTTCGGGAGACTTAAAATGAGCCAACAATATTCGCAAGTAGATGATGTTTTCAATCATATGTGTAGAATGACAGGAAGATTAATCGCTGCATCGAAATATTATTACAATCGAAATATCAATAATAAGCAGTGTCTCCGATGTATTTTGATCTGGTTTTTCAATTTCCATATTGTTGCCATTTAATAATGTGTATCATAATTTTCAAGTTGCGTAGAATAACTTAGAATAAATTGAATTTGAAAATCCCATGGAGGATAAAGATAAGAGGATGAGGAAAGAAACGAAGATCATCCTTCACAATGGGGGTCGTTCGTCGTGCAGTTCGTGAGGATTATGGTGACTTGAGTGACAGCGAGTACCTGCGATGTGTGCGTTCAGAGAGCGTCCCAAGTCTCGATGCCTCATCTCTGTGAAAAACTGTCAGAGTGAGTTGATATTAATATTCCACTTTTGACCCAGTCTACCTACCACGAGTGTACATAGCCACCCTCTTTTGTGAGTGTACAACGAATATTTATATATCTTATTGTGTTAACTGCATTCACCCTCGAGCTGTTTGGACAAAAAAATAAATAAAAATTGTTGTTTGCTCAAATATGTTTTAATGTTCGCGCTGTTTGCAAGAATCGTAAATTGAAATCAATATTTATGAAAAAAAAACAGTTCGTTAAACGATATTTGCCATCGTCAAATAGGCCGATGGCAATTGGTGAAAAAGACTTTGACTGTACGAGAGTTGCAGTCATTTATCGGGTTGAAATCGCTGATGTTTTATAATTCATAAGTTTCCAAGAACTTTTTATTGCCAGAGGAAGGCGATTAACTAATTGTTCAATCATAACAAGGAAATTATTCTGCAAAATATAAAATCACAACCTAATAATTTTCTACTGCTGCACTGATTTGGTATCTACACTCTTATACATATGTTGATGTTTCGCGGTTGAACGAACTCTGATCCACCCTGAATACGGTTCAGACTCATGGGATAGGAAACAATCGAATGTTTGCTTCTTCGTAGGAAACAAGGTCATATCACATGAAAAGGGTGAGAGGGTTGAAGTGAGGGAAGGCTGAAGTGCTTCGGGGCAAAGGGGTACCCAATCCATCTATCTTATCGTTATCCTTCTATCTTTTGTAGGCTATATATTATCAAATCTTGTTCAATACCTTCGAATACGCCCTTTTAAGGTCGTCGAGAATAGGTAACTGTTGAACCCTATCATTTACTTTTCCTTTTAATGAGATGAGCCATCCTCGCTGCAAAGCTTATGATTAATGTGACTCCCAGATAAATTTTGTAATGAACAACATTATTTTTCTCTTTCACTTTCAGTGCTAACTTCTTGCTATCTCCATCTTTTCACGATTTGAGGCCCAATTATATTGAATAGGTTTTGACATTCTAATTTTGAGGCTTTTACGCCAGAAACCTTCACAAAGTTTGACATTAGTTTGTAGTTCAGTTCACAGTTGTGATTTGGCGTGGAATGGTTCACATATATACGCATGTCATGTTCAAATAATTGTTTGTACGGTTAGCACGTACACGTTAAGCGGTCATAACTCGATCTTCCGAAGTGACCTGCTTATAGGTCGGTTCAGGTCAGGTGTGTAATTGAATTGGTTTCTTCGGTCATGCTTGGTCCATAAGGTCCCTAGATCATTCAAGTTGCAACTTAGTTTGTTCATCTATATGTTGAGCTTCCATTTCCCTTGAGGAAAATGTTGGCACGTGAGAGTCCGTGACTGAAAACGTCGCCAGACGTGTTCCGGTCGTCGACGACGTAGAAAAGTTGCAACGCGTTACTTTTCATGGGAGTAGGAGGGTGGAAAAACTTTCGCGATCGTACCATGGGGTTGAAATGGCCGGAGGAGCAGAGGAGGACGTAAGGCTGCAGGACTCGAGAAATCTCGTTTCTCATCTCGCGCGATCATTCCTCGCGCGACGACTTGATTCATTGGCCGGACGATGGGATCGATCGATCTCGCCCGCCGACTCGACGCCGTTTTTCCAGGAGTGGGGGATAGTTTACCCGAATCTCTTTTGCCATACTCTTCGCTCAACGTCTTTCAACGACGCTTTTTAATCCTTTTTCCGAGCTTGTCACCCTAAGATTACTCCGTCAGCTTTAGGAGCTTGAATAATTTTTCAAACCCTTCCTATAACGAGTACAAGAATAATCTGTTTTCTGCAATCATCGTTCTAAAGAGTAATCTCATACTTAAAAAGTTGTACGATATTATTAAGTCATTTCAACATATTCAAAAATCCATCGAATCATCCTCTCACGTGTCGTTGTAGGGTTTGCATTATCGACAAACATTCAAGACGGTTCGTACTCTCTTCGAAATTTTTGCATTTGTTTGCATTCTAAGAAACTTCTGCTATCCAGTTATTTGTTCTTTCAAATATTGTTATTGCCAAGATTCAACGATGTGGACTGCAAATACATTTATTGTTACGTTGAATGAAGGACGAAATTCATTTGATCCATAATATCTCAAGATTGTGTGGACAAACATGTTGTGAAATCTTTTGGCGGTAATATGAATTCGATCCTTACAACTCACTTCTAAACTTAAATATATATTCAGTATAATTTATCAGGCTGAACACAATATGTAATTGAAGCAAGGGATAATGTTCACGATGTTTTACACGGTTCTGAACAAATTCAGTTAGGTTGCTTGTCGCTTTTGAATAATGATGGTACTCTTGGAAATCTTCGTGCAGATCGGATGTCCCTGGTATCGTACGGACAGGCCCACGACTGACTAATTACGCCGGAAGTACGCAGGAATTGACCTTTAGAGATGAGCTGGCTTAACTTGTAGACGCCAATCTTGGTTGCCAGACCTTTGGTCCATTCAAAGGAGCTTCCAATCTCCGATCTCGGTAGTCTATTGTCCCGTCACAATCACGAATTGGTTATAACCGGAGTTAATGTACCATGAGGATGATTATTATCGTGGCATGTGAAAAGTTTTTTCAGCGTGAAACTAAATCTTTCATCTATACGAATAAATTTATTGGTAGTTCCATGACAGCAAATAGCCAATTGTCTGATAAACAAAAATGTCCTCTGAAATCGGGTTTCCCTATTCTCCTAAGTATTCGCAGAAAATTCAAGAATTCTGACAAAGTGTACAACAAAACAATCCGTAAAATTGAAACGAGAAAATGATGGTAATGAAGGACTATTGAAGTTATGTCATCAGACTTCGATTATTTTACTCCAATATACTAACATGCATCCTCTTGATTTTAACGACCCCGTCGATCAATGCTCGTTATTTTAACACCCTTTGGTGTGATACGTGACCGTGTCATTCCTATGTGTGCCCATCCGCGATCCGGTTACCTTCAACAACTTTAGGGTGTTTGTGAAAGGACGCTTGCAAATAGATAGGAAACACGAGAAGCGATTGATGTATCAAGTGCTCAGCAAATGAACATTTTTTCAGGCTCTGGAGAGGTTCTGGTTCAGGAAAATGTGATACGAAAGAATTGAGTGTTCATATAGGAAATTTACAAAACTGGGGAAATGGAGAAAAGTGTTGAGATTATAATAAAAGAATGTGCCAGACAATTGACTCACTTCTGTAACTCTAAAGAAACTTAAGCGTTCAGAAAATTTGTATTTTTCGTGTTTACTTCGTGTCTCATCTACACTTGGAGAGGTCAAACTAATTCGTGTTTGGAAATACGGTAATTATTGTATCTCGAAAGCTAAACGACAATCGATAATATTCGGTACCGAAAGAACGTTGCAAAATCTGGACATTACGATTCAAAACCGAAAATGTTTGCCGAAAATACAATTATGCAAACACCAGTTTCAAAAAAAAAACTACAGCCACAGCTCACCTTTTTTTAAGGAATTTTTTTTTTTTTTTTCCATTGACAGCAACATGTCCCTTTATATGAATCAAAAGTTTTCTCAATGGATACA
This sequence comes from Campoletis raptor, assembly GCA_948107755.1. Lineage (NCBI taxonomy): Eukaryota > Metazoa > Arthropoda > Insecta > Hymenoptera > Ichneumonidae > Campoletis > Campoletis raptor. Next base: position 19,832,988 of record OX403622.1, read on the forward strand.
TTTCATTAGTGCAAAACAAAATTAGTATTAGAATTGACCTTATTTTTGGCAACTCTAGTATATTTGAGTCTTTGAGCGAATGCTTTCGTAAGTTGTGATTACTAGACCGATGGAAATTCTCGAATTTTCTCCTCGGCGGTCTATTTATCGACGAAGGATCAAATAGGCTGCCAGAGAAATTTTAATAGCGCTAATTCAACCTCCTCCCAAGCTCTTCATGGTGCGCTGGGCTGCTTTGACAAGCACTATAATTCTGGGATATTTTGGCAACCTCAGCATCGTAACACGTTGCCAAGTATACGCATAGAGGTATACGCGTCTAGTATAAATTGATGTAGGATAGGGTAAAGAGAAGAGAGGTCAAAGAGGTGCATGAGGCGTCAAGTAGAACGACTGAATATTGAGCTTGAAAGCAAAGAAGTATAAAAACGAACAGGAAATAAAACGACCAAAAAGATGGTTAGATTTTTAAATGATGGAAAAGTAATTAATGAAAGCTGCATGCTTTGAAATGAAAATAAATACATTAAAGTATGTGTGTTTAGTGTTTAGTGTGACTAGTGTTTGCTGATTCAAGGTCAGAGTCATGTACAATCATTCTTTGCTTCGACATGGTCGCCACGACCACGATCAAAGCTTTTCAAGAAGGGACCCTTTATCTATACAACTGTTATTTTTTCAAACAGTTGCTTAAAAAATCACTCTGCAATTATTTTATGGGTTCGATAAAACACTCTTTTTGAGTTTTGTTGAGTATAAGTTTTGTTTACCGATCGGTAGTCTTATGATCGATGTCGTTGTAATTCATTAGAGTCGATATGAAAAAATTTGTAAAAATACTATCTCACATATATTATTTTTGAGGATTTTATAATTTTGCCATGACAAAAGATGCAGCAATACTGAAGAAGGCCATCATATAACGTTTAAGGGATGAATATCAATCTTCATGTGATTTTTATTTATTTTTCCACTCATTTCTTCGTCTATCTAGGTTCAACGGCGATGGCTTCATTTTTTTTAAGTTTTCGATGCATCTACAGGATTGGAGCGTTATGTAATATTGAACGTGCAGAGACATATAGATGGCAGATGTGCGGTGAATGCAAAAGAAGGTTTTTGAGATGGAAAAAATTCGCAATATCGTCCAAATTACATATAGATATAGATTTTCACTGGTGTATGTGAAATCGGAGGGAAGTAAGCTCTCACGTGTTGGGTATCTTTTTGAGTACTTGAATGGCAAAACTTCGTGAAGACACCTGCCAACATGAGCGAGCGATGAGTAATATCGTCGGAGTGGCATTTAGTATGATGATGTCGTAGAAGGAGAAATTCCTTCATGTATTTTCTTCACTGTTAGAACCCTCTATCCTATTTGAACAACTCCTGCTTAACGTACATGTCAGACAAAGATGAAATATTCTCTGCCAGCACTATGATCACAGAAATTACCCCTTTCGCGTTTCACATGCTCAGTTATATACATACAAGAAGGCCTCTTCCGCTGTATTGATCTTTAAACTACTCCTCACCATTTTCACACGCGTGAAACCCTATCTTTATTATTTCTCAAAATATTATGAGTAGTTAGTTTAGCTAAAGCCTATTTTCTACTATGTTTTTATATTTATCTCATTTGCAAATATGTAATTTTTAGAATATTATTCCATACGTGTGTATATCGTCATGACGATAGAATGTTGATTGAAAAACTATCATATAATTTTAACAAATATTTCATAGTATTCGTTCACTTTAGTTCTGGGAATCTCTTATCGTGACATGACCCGGATTTCCCTAAAAAAAAACATTTTAAATGCAGCTACTTCAAGCCCTTTGATTCCTTCAACGGAGCTAAAAATTCTACTTTACTTTTCCAAATATGAAAATTTTTTTTTTCATATTTTCGAACCAAAAATCTGGATAATGCTATTATTTCCATGGACATGAATATTCTAGACGTTTGATTTTGATTCGCTTTAAAATTCTTCAATCTTACGAAGCGTGTTTTGATAAACGTTAATGAGAATGCCTTCTTTCTTTCTGTCTCTGCTTTAACATTATATTATCCTCTATACTAATCCGATAGTGTCGTGGTTACATTGGTTCCCTTTTGATATCACACCGAGCCCCACACTCCAAGTACCCTTGATCTCTTATTTTTTATGTTTATTCATAAGTTTGTCAGTAAAGGACTTATAACATTTCGGAGTATGTCATGTATCGAAAGCATCTACCTGCTCACAATATTTCTTTGCTCCTCAGTTTGCCATGGAAATAAATTTAAAAAAGTGGAATCCTATACACGGCAATGTTAGTTGATAAGATTGTTAAGGTAGGAATAAAATATCTATCCTTGGTTTTGATTCCCCAAGACAAATTCATCCCTTGAGGATTAGTGGAGTAGGAGACGACAAAGTATTTTACAACTTCCATGAACTGAGACGATCACCTTCTGAATGTGACGTTGGAATTTGTTGGGTATACCAGAATCTTATCTGAGCATGATAGAGATAGTCATACTCATATATTACAAAGGGGTACGAAAGATATGCAACAGAATCTCAAGAGAACTTTCGGCGAGTATAACTTGCACATTATTATCCTCTTCGCATAAATTTATCTAATTTCAGAGTGTAATTAGGTCGTCGATACTTTAAACTCCAGGTTCCATGTCAGTAAATAAAATTCAAAGGTCAGATATTTCAAGATCATTTCTTTGCGTAAAAAGCAGAAGAATATAGAGTTATAGAAAAACTGTAAAGGTAGTAGTATCATTAGAGTCACTTTCAAAAGGTAAACTCTCTGGTAAATGTTTGAAAACATGGATATAATTTGTGGCATTATCTAATAATGATAATTGTCACTCCTTATAAGAATGTAAAAACTTATGAACTGTCAGAAACGATATTTAGTATAAAGTTTACAGTTTCAGCAATAACAATTTAAGTCTACATACGACAACCTTTACCGGCAGTCGCACGAGGAAATTGTCTAGCAGTTATAATTATTTGTGACGGATACAAAACTGTGATCGTCGAGCCGTATATAATTCTGCAATGAAGTTTCCGTTAACATTCAATACATTATTTTCTTCCCCGATTTTCAAGGATTTAATGCATACTGGAGTTTTAATGCACACATGCAAAGTTTATCTGAAGATGATTGATTAATATTTGAAAATAAATTTGCAATATGAAAATAGTCAGACATTCTATCTTTGAGATTTCATTATCTCCTGTTCTAACGAACTTGTTACCAGGTGAATACGGAAAATGTAAATCATTCACTAACCTATTCCGCAGTACGTACATGTGTTTGTATTAATGTCAGCATGTACACAAATAAGGTTTGTTTATGCGGTTGTACGTAGCGTGTAGGATATTCGTAGACGTCCCGGACACCTCTCTCATATACCACTGTATTCTGTTATGGTATGTGGTTGCATACGGGATGACTTTGGCTTCTCCTGCTAGATCATACAACTGCATATAGTACGGCGAAGAGCTCCATGTTATTTGGATGTGTGGACTATACGTTTCTGCAAATGTCACACGTAATGGTCACTGTCTCGTGTGCCTAGGCAACTTTAATCAGAAGTTACCTGCCCCGCTGAATTGAGGTCTTAATCCGGAAGCTGCCATATAACCTGATGCAAGATTTAACAGATGTGTTGCCTTTACCTAAAATTTAACGTACGAAAAAACAAAATGTTTCAAAAAGCCACGTCCACTGATTTTTCGTATGGTCCTGCGAGATTGGGACAGACATTCACGCCAAAAAATGTTTTTTTCTATTGCCATTTGACCTTATGCGCAAATGCAACCACTTCCCTCAGTAAATTTTAATTTTTCTTGTATAACTTACAATGCACGATGCAATATGTCATGCATATGGAATCATTGATAAAAAAAACTTAACGTCACAAACGACAAAATATTTTTTTAAAAATTAAACAGTCGCGCCCTTAAGAATTATATAGAGACTTTTACGTATAGGCTTAAGTTATGTATTAAAAAGGCAAGCCCCATGAAGCCGTCGTTTTTCCTTGAAGAGCCGCCATAGACCTTTCGAAGCTTTCACTTGCTAATAAAGTTCAAAGTTTCATATATTCGCACGTATTCCTTGTACCGTTCTTCTCGTTTACGTAACACATTCGAGCTTGCACCGAACTCGTCGGTACAATTCCACAACTTCCTCTTGTTTCTCGACTTTCTTCGGGTCTAAATTTTCTCGCTCCATTTCCTACATCTAAGAGGAACGGGAAAATAGCGACCGGGAGAGAAAAAAGAAAGAGAGAGAGGAGGATAGAGAGAACAGGGAAGAAATCATTTTCAGTGCCTTAAGTTCTATTTCAATCTTGAGCACTTGAAAAGCACTTCGTAAAGAAAGTCATATATCGAATTGACATCGCTATATAGGAATCGAATAACGTTGGTAAAGCTGGTTCCTACATATTTTTCAGCGGTGACTAGTATTTTCTCTCTAACTAGGAATAAAATCTTTAGAAAGCTTGTTACACAGTTAATAGTAGTCGGCGATTGGAAACGTAAATTACAGTCGTCACAAGAATGGTCAAAAAAGAAAATTTTCGTACCTTTCGTTCGGGCTCGAAACTTCTTTAACCTCGTTTATACCAGAAAAGAATCAGCTAATTCGAGTAAAAACTTTCTCGGCTGATGTTGAAATAAAACTGAGTAGACACTACGAAGGGATAATTAGGAAAGAAGCAGATTACCGAAGATGCGTTAAAAATACTTTCCTCGTTCCGATTCATTTTCATAATTTTTTTTTGCTTCGTATCTACATCTAATCCCTAGCTCTCGCAATCATATTTGAAATCAAAAGTTTTAATCAAATTTTTATTTATCTTGCATCGTTACACTTCAAAATGTGAGAGAAACAAAATAGAGAATGAAAATGATGACATTCACCTTCTGTTGTTATACGTATTTTTTTTCACCACGTTTGGTTTGACAAGCGGAATGCAATTTTTTCGTGTTATTACGTTTGATTATTATACAGTGCCACAGTTGAGTCAACGTTTTTTCTTTCATTTCCAGAGTCATATTTTTAGCTGCTTTAATGTTGCAACTTCAAAAATAGTATGCATAAAAAATGTGTATAGATATTACGAGCTGGACGTAAACACAGAAGGACGTTTTATGAGAAAAACTAGGGGACTCGTCATAAAAGATCTCTGCCAAAGGTTACGGGGAATGAAACGTTGGAATATCCAACCAGCAGTTGATCACACCGGCCCAACGTATGCGCAGCCCCCAGGTAGTTCCGTTCACTATGATCACAAATGCAATTGACCGCTGCTTTTTTCTACCCCTTCACAACGTCACCCAGTGGCCTTCTCGTTTCGTGAGGTTCATATATTAAATAGGCATGGGGATGATTTTTTGACATTTTTAAGAGCGCTGTTGTATTTTTCTCTCTATTTCGTTTATTCACTTTTTTATGATTCATACTTTAGAATATTTGAGTTGCAATGACGAAGGAACTTTTATCGTCGAGTTCGTGATACTTTACGCGGTTTCAAGGAGAAAAATGATCTTCGTGAATACGCGAAAAGTTGGCGAGCGAGATATTTTACAGAGGATAGAAAAGAAAAGAGAACATTACGAGGACAGAAAAAAATAAGGGTGTGTCACACCTGGGGATGGTTGATTGAGGGAGTGGGGTTGAAACTTTGCCCTACATATCTGGCAATTTTTTTTTCTATCTCTTTTGACAAACAGCAATTTATCCTAGAAAGCGACGACTACTCGCGAAGGGACCGAGAAATAATGAATAAAGAAAGAGTCTAACGAACCTCCAGAGCCTGCGGTAACGTTCAGTGCAATAGGAAAAAAGCTCAAGATGAAAAATAGAAAAAAGAATTGTTATCCAACGCGTTGAATTGACGAACATTGTGAAACAGAAAACTTTCCTCTATCACTTTTATCTACAACTTTTATGTTCTTCAACTTTTTATCTTGAAGGTTACGGAGAGTTTCAGAGGAGGATGAGTTGAACATGAATAGAATAGACAGGATCGCGCGGAAGTTTTAGGCCCAAAAGCTTTTGAGCTTTATGAGTTTTTGAGTTTTGACAGTCGCGACATACGTAGGCTGATGACCACTTGAAATTGTTCAATTTTTCCTTCAAATGTTTTGCAATATAAATCAGCTTACTCTTTTGCACAGAATACAACTTTATTCATAAGTCTCTGAGTATAAAAACAATGAAATGTTCAAAAATTGTTTAAAGTAGTGTAGATTTTTTGTTTCAATGTTCATCAACTGACATATTTAATTCTCTGCACCTCTTGTAAATCGTTCATCATATGTTCGATCCAAGGGCTTGATTTTGGAATTATTATGTAAAACTTGCTCTTTTCCAGACTATTTTTCAGACTCGGTTCACTAATTCGTACATAAAACATGAAGAAATTTCTTTTCGCAAGCTTATTCTGTACGAGATAGCAAGGCTGGAACATCGCATCGGTGTAAACATATGCTTCGTTCGTTTTATAATTTCCTTTGATCTCATTCCTCTCCTATCCCCTTTTTCTTACTTCTTTTCCCTTTGCATCAACCGTCTAAGCGGATATTTTCTCGTCACCCACGAGGTTATCGTGAGCATACACCGAGTGCACCAGACATGCACGGATCTTTCAGCCGCCTGCTCGGGTTTTTCTACGCCTTTTATTTTACTCTCTGTCTGAGAAAAACGTCGTGCCGACGTACTCACGATACCTTCAATTTTCATTAGCACTTTGCACATTAAACAGTTTCACTGACTTTCATTAGAAATTCTTTCAACTAGAAAATTCATTCACTACTTTCAATGGCCTCAAAGTCAAGAAGAGCTGTGTTTGGTAATATGTTATATGAAATTAAGTAACCCTTTGAAACATCCATTTTCTTCAGACGAAATAAAATTTTCCAGGCTTTGTTAATTTGTATCAACAAAATTATCCATGATTTCCAATTATTATACATATATGTTAATTCCGGTATTTATAAGTGATAACGAAACAACGAAAATTTTAACATCATGAGTTTTTTCAATTGTTTTTTTCCTTCCAAAATGTTTAACGGAACGTTTTTTCTGCTTAAACTTTAGGAATTACAAGTTTTTCGGTCCAATGGAGATATGTGTAAACTTTTTTATAGAAAACTGATATTATTTTGCCGATTACCGATAGAGATGGACACGTAGCTTGTGTGTGGCTGCAACGATCACCAAAGTTAAGCAGCCTCGGCTGAAGTCAATACTTGGTTGGGTGATCGTTTATCATGGTATTAACCAAGCGAAACTCGTCAAAATTAAAACCGGCGGAATCGACCAAGTTTTTCAAAGTTTTTCCCGGCCCGCGTATAAATGCAACACAGTCACTATAGTCTTTTAGGATAGAGTGGCTGAAGGCAACACTTAGAGAGGAACAGCAACGGCAAAAAAGGAGGAACCGCCTGAGCTGAAGTGATGATACATGGGATCGTAAAAACTAGCCACTCAGGAACAATGAAAAATAAAAATAAAAATACTATTTTATGGGTTGTTTAATAATTCACATCCCAGACATGCTAAATTATCAAACCACGAGAAGGACGTTCATTTTTCAATAATGAGCTTCTTAATCGTTGAAAAACTTCGACATGATCTCTCGAATGCTTCAATTAAAAAATACCAAATTTTTATATTTGTAGTTTCGTTTATGATTTTGAACTATCTTTCCACTATCCTAAATAATTAAGTCTCAAGCTAAAAATCTCAGCCTGAAAGCTAATTACTTAGAGTGGAATTTATCATCGTAATATCGTCCGAAGCTCAAGTCAATCAGAATCTGATTAATCCTGATCTGACATATGCAATATGTGCTGATGGAAACATCAGATGAGCAAAGTGTACATTTTAGCTGTATGTACAGTTTCCAATCACGAGTTATCAAAGTCTGCCATCGTGACGCTTATGAAAAAATCAATCAGTGGCTGGACTGGTTTAATAAGGGTTACCGGGTTCAATGCACCAATTTACAATGTCAAATGTACTACAGTCAAGATTTCATCCGTTATCTGGTTGAATTAAATAAATTAGTATAGAAGGTAATTTGCCTATGAAAACACCGAGACTGTGAAAACATTCCAGGCGTCATTGTTTTTTTCAATCACAACAAGGGGATAGAGTATTGTTGTGCACGCATTTGAATGCATTCGGGGTGAGTTTAATCAGGTTTGTCTGGGCGTCTTCCTTTCAACTTTTTCCATGTGGTTGTTTTTTTAGTTCTTTTCGTCTTTTATTGTGCAAATTGCGTACATCTCTTCTTACGTCAGGCGCAGTACGTTTCAATTTTAGCAATTTCTGCTCCATTTCTGTGTAAAAATACTTGACCCAATCTCTTTTCCACTACACTGCATATTTATAAATGTGTGTGTACAGAGGAGTACACGAATGTACTCAACGAAACGGACTCGATTCGGTTTTACGTTTGTCGTTCCACCTGCACAAGGATTTTCACGTTAAACCTTCACCTCCAATCACGTCGTCGAACTATTCCCTTCCAACCTCTTTTACCCCCTTAAGCCCCGAAGCATGTTAAGCTTGAGCGAAGTTTATCCAGCGAGTCGACAATCAGATAGAGCCTTCTCTCCCGGCTTCGGGTTCGAGAGTTTCCTTCTCAAACCTATATAGAGAATTCCGAATGTCAAAGGCAAAATTAAAAGAAGACGATATTTCTTTTTCAGGCTTTCATTATTTTTAACGGTAACTAAATAGCGAGTATAGCCAATGATTTTTTAACCCTTGCCATCATGTTTTTTCTTTTAGAAAGTAATTTACCTGTGACATTACATATCTTTGAAAAACACAATAATAAAAGCTCTTATTCGATACGAGAATATAATATAAGAGGGCGTCAGCGCTCAAGGCTGGCTTCGTTTTTAATTATTGGCATCTATGAGTTACAATACCATGGCCCTCGATTACTCAATTCGGTGAATTCGATAAAAATGAATGTGGCTGTAGTGAAGAGCCAATTCTGGGAATTAATTGATAAAAAATATGTGACTGCGTAGTGTAGAGGCAAGCTCGTAGTATTGCATTAGTATCAAGAGGTAGGAGAATCGGCGCGCAGGCGAGCGGGCCGCACGCGTGGTGGGGAGAATCAATCTGATTGGTTCTTCCCTACTCCCGGGACCGCGCGGTCGCTACGATCCGCGTGTTTTCGCAGTCCCCACTGTGGCCTGTGGTGACTGCGCCGACTGGTCGCAAACAGGCTCTCGCTCGAGGCGGCCACAGTGGGGACAGCTACGGCGGGGACAGCGAAAACACACGGATCGCAGCGAGCGCGCAGCCCGCCGAACAACCATTAACGCACAAATACATAATGAATAATGAAGGTATGAAAATTAATAATGAGGTATAATTATTGATCATAATAATTAACAAGAATATTCATAATAATATTTATAATAATAAATAATATTAGTTATTAATATTATATTAATTCTTATTGATATAAATTATATTAATAAGTCTGAAAATTTGGTATGTTTTTATAATGAAACATTCAAGAGGTCGTGTCAAAATTTCACGATCATGAAGAAGCTTATTATCAAAACATTAAGATTAATAAGTTTCATCATTTCTGGATTTGAACATGCATTAATCGGGCAGAAAAATTTTCTTTTTCGTGTCATGATTCATGTTTTTTTGAAAATGTCCTCAAGTTTCTTAGATTTTAAGTGCAAAAGTTGGCACAACTGGATCTTGAGGGAGCTCGGGCGAACAAGAACGATGCCAGCTTCACAATCAGATAGGCGAAGATTGTGCTCCAAGTATCTGCCTCGTATCCACTTTTGAAATCTGTTGAACAAGCATTTTGTATCAGATTAAAATCCGTCCCTTTTTCACATTACCTCTGGAAACCCCAGTTACATGCTAAATTATTGAACGTGGAGAATGTTTCACTGGGCGAAGAAGTAGTGTGATAAAATTATATGAATTTTAACGTTGCTCCCATCATGGGCCCATTTTTCCGTTTATTTTTTGTAGAAAAAATTCAATTTTTTTCATAGAAATTTGGAATATTTCGTACCAATTATATCGAATTTGAAGTTCGGAAAAATTGACGATGTCACGGCCACACAAAATGGACTGGAATGCCTCATATATAATTTAGCAAAATATTACGAATCGAACCTGTCACCCACATGAGTTGCAAGTTTAATTGTTGAAATTTTTTCTTCGAATGTTAACACCATTAAAAAAAATGACATGGCAATTTTGAGTGTGGGAATTTGACATTTAAGGCTTATGGAACAGCTTACTCGACGGGAATCCTACTTAGCTAGCAAAAGAAGTAGCAAAAAAAAATCAATTTTTTATTTTTTCCTGTGCATACGTTTGCGAGTTTTCACGAGTCCATTGCATCAATTTAGCCCCACTTCACTGTTCTGTTTAGCCCCACGGGACTGTGCAGAATTATATGCTCACAGTCACTCCTTCCTAATGCACTGCTTAATCGCATTTGCACAAGAACCACAGGAAACTGTGAAAAACCCGATCGATATAAACAGCTAAATTTTTATTGTATTATAGCTCGTTAGGACCATCAGAAAATCAGAAAACCTGCCTCCTCTTTGGAGATTAATGTGCGAACCGGTCCATAGCTAAGCGGTCACCCAACCACGTTTTGACCTTGTGTGAGGCTGCTCAACTTAAATTTATTGATCGCTGAAGCCACACACCAATCACGTGCCCATCGCTGTCTGTACCGCATGACAAGCATCATTCAGCTTCTATTTTGTATTTTAAAATGAGAAAAAGCTCAATCATAACGAGGTAAACATAACAGAATCCAATTAAATATTCATAAGATTTCCAGCGTAAACCTGCAATTCACTGGAGAAAACCATCTGATTATTGTGGTGCATAGAACCGAGAGCAGCCAATCCGTGAGTGCAGTTATTCAATTCGAAGTAGGTAAAAAGAAAATCGCAGTCAATTTAGAGACAGCTGAATTAACGAAAGCAAAAGGAAAGCAATTTGTTCTTTAGTTTCTTGATGTTAATTGGAAAAATGTTGATGTTACATAGGATAAGAGCAGGTAAGTCAATATTTCTTCATTAACGTGGAAACCATTTTTAAATCGTGTTGTAGATTATTCAAAGAAGGACAGAAGTCAGCAAACAATTGATTGTAGAGTCTGATCATTTTCTTTTATTGCGATTTATTGAAATCGTGATAGCCTTTTTCTTAAAAATGTGATAAAATTCATGATTGAAGTTCATTTTCAATATCACATCATGCCGCGTGATTCAGAATTTATTTGACATTTTTAGAAGCATTTATTAAGGCCATCTGATCGATCAATTAATTCTACCTTCAACCATGTGATTAGGGATAATTGTTGAACAGGTTTACTTGGGTTACCACAATCTATTTAGCTTCAATTTTATTTCCTCAAACTAGGCTCGAGATCCACCGAATTTCTGTAATGTTTCATTAATTACTGGAGAATTCAGTGAACGTTAAAGCGATATTTCATCATAATCTGATAAATGTAGTGTAATCGACTCCGGGTGAAAGAGAAAATCGTATGGAATTAAAAAAAAAAAAATTATTTTGTACAGACGTTCTTGTGTGGTGTATGGAGACGAAATATGGTTTCGGTTTAGTTCTGATGTTCTTTCAACTTTGATTTTTGTTACTCCCATTTTCTGGGAATTACTTCTTACTTCACATACTTCAAGTTTGTGACGTACGTTGTGGGCAGATCTCACCAGCAAGTTGGTACGAAAAGTCCGTCGGAACGCCACGATATTCGGTACTTGAAAATACTCTTACGATGATTACATACAATATTCATTTATTTACTTATCGTTGTGCCATGATTAAAAACAAGTTTCAGAACCATGAATTCTGACGAAATAATTTTGAAGTTTCTACTTATCAAATTGAACATTTAACTTGAAACTATACATGCGACAACCCATAACTTAAAGTGTCTGGTGACCAACACATCCATATCTTTGGAATTAATAAAACTACTTCACGAAAAATGATGTAATATTTTGTGTTTGATCATGCATAAAAATTAAACAAATTTTGTTTTGCCTGGTCGATTGGACCTTTTCGCAAAAGTTAATTTTGCTATCTGTTCAGAATCCATTCGGTGTATCCATGCCCTGTACCCTGCGCTGACATGGAACAAAGCCACAATACAGACACTCATATTACTTGTTTTACATTCTATTGAATTTATACAGATATTGTCTCAAATCTCAGTATAAATTCTCAAGTGATTTCCCGAAACCAGGATTACGATAAGAGGTAAGGGATGATTCAGGAGATGAAATGATGTTATGTGTTAGGATTGCATCGTAACAAAATTCAAAACAGCAGCGGTAGATGACGACGTTAATCATGCATTGTTGGCACGAGAATTCGCGATACGGTAACGTCGAATCGACCTCTGGTAAGCCGCAATTGCGAATTGTTAATTCCTTCTCGCCAAGCTTCCCTATATTATCGTTCTGCCACCTCGGAAGCATCCGTGGACATCGACATATATACAACATCCAAGGAATCTGCATTTGCATCCAATGCGGAACTTGACTATAACGTATGTGGTTCGTGGTCATAAACCTCCAGTCCCTGCCCACCCTCTCAGCAATGCCCGAACATATCATTAGAAAATTTATGAGCTCGAAATAATTAATAACTTACATTTTTTATGTCATATCTATCTGGATAAGAAATACTTGATATTTTTTAACGAGAGAGATTTCGATTACTGTTCCAAATTCAACAAACGGTTTAAATGAAAAATTTTAAAAGTGGATCTATTTAATAATGTTTGCGACAGTTTCTTTTACAATCAATTTACATCCTTTTTAATCGATCACTCTTCAGATTGATCAATGTTTTTTGCAGAGTAGGAGCTACAGTTCCCACTAAAGTATTTTCAAATGTAGGGAGTGCTGAAATATTGTGAGGTCCATACAGGTGCTTGCGCTATGTCAAGCATGTACGCGGAGCCTGTTACATCGCATTGATCAAGGTGATACATTCGTATCACGGTACACACATTTTGTACATGTTTTATATATTGGAATAGAGGAGTCATAGGAGGAGTGTGGATCGAATGCCTGAATGCATTCTAAGCCAGCGACGTGGATGAAAATACCGCAACAATTTTTTTCCCTAACGTTTCTCTCAGCAGCTGACAACCTTCTCGCTTGCTTCCTTCGTGCCAACCACCCGTCGCTAAGATATGTCTGGCGTGCTCGGAATTCGATGATACCGAATAGAAATGTTATGCGTACCCGACACATACGTGTCTTTTTTCTTCACCGTCATGTTTTTTTCATTTTTTTTTTTCATCTCAGACGTTTTTACGTGCCCTTTCTACTACTATATACTTTTCATCTATTCTAAAGGATGTCAACCCCCTTTCAGCGAATTTGCCACTTTGAGCGCTCTATTCCACCGTGCAAGATCACACTCTAGAATATTGTGAAACTGAACGAATAAGAGACGAGGTCTGATGAATGATTGTCTACTTCTGGCCTCTATGACACAGGCTAAAATTATATTTGCAAGTCTGTTTTCGTCCAGAAGAATTGCAGAGAAAGTTTTTTTATATATCTTGCATGTACTCTATTGGGTTTTACGAGCCAATTTTACAGCACAGTTTTTGTTCCTGTTCCTGTAAAACCCCCCATCGAATTGTCCTCAAACACTTTTTTTCTAATGCATTATCGTATCGCATCTGCATGAGGCAACATAATTATTAATTGGGAAAATCTGTGTACGTTTTATTGACGGAGATGATTTCTTTCATAAATCTTTCGCCATTTATATTGATTTATAGAAATTAAGGGATCGATCTTTTCTTACGCCTTATTCATTGTGATATGTTATTCACTATTTTTTTTTATCATTCTCTTATTTTGCTTCTTTTACTCTTATATATCACCCATTTTTCTATTCATATCACACGTTTTTCAGAATACGAAGAAGCAATCTTGAAGCATCACCCTTTCTGACCACATCACCCGAGCAGCTCTTTTTTCATGGAACAAACTCAAATCCAAACGTCGTGGATAAATGTTGCCACTAAGGCGCACGGCAGTACGTGAGCAAACGTAAATACTTTAGGATGCCATCTTGGACTGTCGGATGCGAGATATTCTATGCAGGTACGTGCTACTTCTGCATTGTCACGTTATGTGGCTAATGTTTTTTTCATAAGATTTGCAACTCGGTCAAAAAGTATGTTGACCAATGGGTTCATTGTTCAGATGTTTTTCGATGTTATGATACAGTAATAAAAATAGTTCATGGACGCAATTTAAATACAATATCTGTTCAATAATCTAGAGTCCATGCACTTTCTTTCGCAGCCTTCTTTAATCTGAAAAATGGAATTGGCAGGATTTCGCTAAAGTAGTTCATAGTTTTTTTAGCGTTTGACTTTATTTTTAAGATTCCTTATTGGGAAATCTGTTAAACGATTTTCAGAAAATTGTTTTACTCACAATTCGGATTTGCAAACAGGAATCATATAACATTAAGAAAAATGAATTCATTTTCTATGAGCCATTAACTAAAATTATTTGTTGGGTCTGAATCGGGAAGGCTGCAACGATTCCTTCACGTACGAGCTCGGTAAAATTTTCATAACAAAGGACAGGGTCGTAAAAATTATCATTTTGGAAACCTAAGAAGTGGAATATCATACAAGAGTACGTGGACGAGTTTAAATTCCAAGTTTGTGTGAGTTATTCTTATTCCCAGCTTTGAAAAATATCACTGTCGGCCACGTTTTCGTCCCCCTGTTCATTTCAACACCCCAACCTTAAGTTATTTATATTCAGTGGGTTAAAACTTTTTTTTTTTACTTATATTTAAAATTGGATTCGTCGCGAAGATTCGCAGTAAGCATGATATTTTCCATTTCCACCCTCCAACCGTCATTCCCTCACCGTCAACCCCTTCTAGACGTTTATTCAACGTGGAAGGAAATTATTTTTCTCTCCGAGCTGGCGTATTTGCAGAATCGCAAACAGTTCCTGGCATTTTGCATAGTTTCTTATTTTCAGTATCAATTTTTCAAGTCAATTTCATCCTTTATTAAAAAAAAAAAAAAAAAAAAAAAAAAAAAAAAAAAAAAAAAAAAAAAAAAAAAAAACGTATAACTAAAATTTTCTTTATCGATAGCCCAACCAAAGTGAATTACACCGACGAAATTTATCAGGCTCTTTCGATACGTTTATATCGACTATTCTTCGTTTTCATGATAGAAAATGTTACTTGAAGGTACGTGTGAGAGTATTTATAACGTACTATCGAACCTCTCACGTTTCCAGAACTCAAGATAAAGTGGTCCATCACGTTTCACATTTCTCATCCATCGCCTTTTTTCCTAGGAGTCGGCAATATTTTTGTTACCAGTTAGGAATCGTTCTGTTGACACGTTGAAGGTTGTTGGAACGTGGAAAATTGCGAAGTGAGCGTTTCACTGGCAATAGTTTTTCTTGCGATAATGTTCACATTGAAAATGGAAGTTTACATTATTGGAATAAATTCAGTTTCCAGCTGAGAAAATAATTTTTCATTTTTCATTTAATAAAAATTCGAAAAAAAAAAGGAATTTTCACTTCTTTTGTGAATATTATTTTATTGAGATAGTGAAGTTAAAAATCGATAGTTATTTTGTCCGTCGCTTTTTCTATGTACTCAAAAATATGATAGTCTGTGAATACACAAATTTTTTTTTCCATCATTTTAAGCTATTGTAATAATTTTTATTTTGATATTCACTTACGATTAAATAACTACGTTACATCTTAGTTATACGTATTTATTTTCATAAAAGTCGTTCTGCTTTTAGAGTTTCAGAATTCACTCGAGCCTGCTCAATGCCACTCTTGTTGAAAATAGAATTGACGGAAGTTTTCAAAGTTTCGAATTGAATTGAGATAGTGAAGCTCGTATAAAAGTTTTTGTTTGTCAGGAAATGAGATACAGTCGTCGTTTTTACAATTCATTTACAAAGAGTTAACTCATTTTTGGGTCGAAAGGCAACAGACTCGAATATCGAGATGTAAAAACATAGGATCGATTATATTAATTAAGTTTCTGTCGGAACGGTGAAAAAATACGTGAAAAAAAAAGAAACTGTAAATATTGTAGAAATGTATAATATGTTTATTTTGGTAAGCGAATTTGGCTGAAATTAAATTCATAAGCATCAAAGGAAGTAATGTTTTTATTATCGCATAGCGTAAATTATTGATCGTCGAGCAGCGAGGTGAAACGAATGTTTTAGAAAATTCGAAGCTTTAATGTTTGTGAACATTTTATAATAATTGAATTAGTAAGATAAAAAACAGTGATACCTATAGTTCTATTGGAGTAACTTTAATAAAATAAAAATGATTGGGGAAACCACTAGTGGACGATGAGGGTTCTCGACAGCCACAGAAAATTGTTTTTCCACCCTTCGTTTCTCAACCCTCATTTTTTTATCTCCTCTGTAAATTCACCGACCACGATTCGGTGTTTCCTCTTCGTCTCAGCCGTTCGAGAGATTTTAATATCGAAGCTTGGCTTCCCATTCACCCCTTCACAGCCTTGCCTGCTTTCATTTCTCGGTAAACCTCTTTCTGGCACCTCACGAATTGAAACAGCGTGTACTTTTTTTTTCAAGCTTCAAATTTCTCTTTCATATTTCTAGATCTTCTTCTGGTAGACCTCGCAGGATGCAAATCCGCAGTGAGATAGTTGCAGTTGTGGCCTCGTACAAATATTAAAAAACGTATGTTTTTCTCCTCTGAATGATTCGTCGGGTTCGATATACGAAAGTGCTCTCGTTTGACGCACACTTCGATGAAAATATTCGAATTTGACGGGATCTTCTACGTGTGAAATGGAACAGATTAAAAACTTTGGAAGGTTTAGTGTCATTTTTCTCTCGTACTTTTAATAAAGTTGAAAAGAAAAAAAAAAAACGAATTCCTCCCACGCTTTAATAGTGGAAAGTACGGTTTTCTATGGTTTCTGTTTTCATGGTTAGAAATGTTAATATTCGCTTTCAGTGTTTTCATTTCTACCTTCAGAGGTTTTATTCCATCAGTAGTTAAATAAGGAGGCGATCACCTTTAGAACCTTCAGAAATTTGCTTCGCTATTCCTCGAATGTACGAGAAATCATTGCGTGGTTGCTCAATTTATTTCTTCAGTTGACCCATGATTACCTCAACTTCCAAGAAAGTGGGTTGGATAAAAAAAATTGTGCAATGTTCACCCTCGACCGGGGCTTCTTTCATCCACCTTGTTCTCTTAGCTCTCTCGAATAACACGAAAGCTCAGAGCAGTACCACCCGAGGGTCATACATATTTAAGGTACAAGGTACAGAACTCCTGAGCTGGATAACTAAGCCCATTCTTTTTCCGAACTTCCTCCTGTTTCCGCACTCACCCTCACCCTCTGATCTTCGATCTCAGAAGACCAACACAGGCTTTTGCTTTATTCTCGAACAACTAGTAAGAGAGGTAGTAGTCGTGCTTGCAAGCTTCTTTCAATCTCCCTTGCATTCTTATTTTTCTGTCGGATAGTCCGGAACTTGGTGGCGCGTCTAAAGAATCCTCCAACGTCTAGCCATCACTATTCTACCTCCTTTTCCTTTTTCCATTATACAGAAGCAGATAATGCACAGTCACGACCCTCTGGATTTATTTAATTTCGTCCATTCTACAATTTATCACACCATGCTCATAATTTTTTTTTTCGCAGTGTTCGGATCGTAGCGGCAAAACATACATTGGAATCTAATTTGCATATAATCTGTTTTTTTTTTGTTCAGCTGCTCTACTTATTATTGGAGTTATTGGATTTTTTGACCTTGTGTTAATTTGCATTACTTGTCGCTCATAATTTCAGTTGTTTTATCATTTTCCATTCTTTATTAGTGAAGTTTTAGGTGTTGCGTCCCAGGGTCGAGATTTAGTTGGGATCGCGCAGTTACCGATTTACAGTAGAGCTTGTGAGATTTCGATGCTAACTAATTCTGAAAAGTTTTTTAGCTGAGCTTAGAGTTCGTACTTCTCAGTATAAGAATTTTGAGGGAAAGTTTCTCGCTGGTCGATATGAACGGAATATTGGTTTAGGAACGACATACTCGTCCTTAAACTCGGGACATTTGTAGTTCACAGATGTCAACAGGATGTTGATTTGGGAAAAAGGCATATACTGATTCTTAAACTAGAATATTTATATTGCTTACTTATTATCTTAGAGTTATTGACAAATGAGGATGTTAATTCGAAGTCTATATATCTACTGTCGGTATCTCCGAGAGGATAAAAAAAATTGAGGTCACCCAAGCTTGTAAGGTGGGACGTAACATATAGATACTAGAAACAAATTTTGCCTTCCTTTTTTATACAGTAGTCTCACAAATTTCCTGTTGTCAGAAACAGATTTTCTTTCAGATGGAAATTCAAAATGACCACTTGAGTGACTAGAGTCTGGAATGTGTGGCGACTATAAATCTTGACGCTTTTTATGATCGTTTTCGTGCCGCAAGCTATCTGTGTTTCCTCGATTCGTAATCAAGGGAGTTTTGTCCGACTAGTACTCGTGAACTGGACCAAGTGGTCGACTTCTTATATACGCTCGAGACGAACGGTGGAGAATTAGGAAATCCATTGGAGGAGTTTTGGCTCTTTAAATATAGTAAAAAGGCTCCGAATTTTAAAATTGAATTTCTCCGAGCTTGAAAAGATTTTGGATTCATGAATCAGATTATCGAAAAAATCACATGATGTGGTTTGTGTTGTATAATTTAAAAAAAATCTTTTTAACATCAGACATTTCTCTATTGGAGGTGGAATACACCGCATTTTCGTGGGGGTTTTAATCGTTATTTTTAGCAACGATGTTTCGTGTACGAAAAAGCCAGCAAGATTCGGTCAATTTCTTTAGCTCGCGCACCACCGCAGTGTTGCAATTAAATGAGAAGTAGAATTGGACAGGCCAAGGCAATCTGCAGTTTGCAACTTTGCCGAAGTCGTTTCGTGCGGTGGTGGAGATCGAGGGGTAGAAGTTGAGTTCTACTTTGCGGACTAGGGCAAATGGCAATGCAAGTTGAACGAGGTCGTGTTAGTTTTCAGTCGCCATATGGTCATTCGCGATCTGGCATCGATGCAATCTGTGGCTTTACTATGGGCATTTGCCAAAATCTCGATGGTTATTATACATAAATTGGTATTTCTTTCGAGTTTTATTCTCAGGAAAAACTAATCAATGTGAAAGCAATGGTCGCTCGACGTATACGAGAACAAAATTATAAACAGAGAACAGTCTTAAAAAATATAAGTAACGTACCTGATGAAAAGTATTATTGAAATTTATAGTCATTGATTAATTTTTTGTAGTGTCAAATCGGATATATAAATAAAAATCATTAAATTAAGTGATGGTTTATGGTTTTATAAAAAATAAAAAAAACATGATTAGTTGAATATTTGAGAAGATGAATTGGGAACATGGTTTCTATTGATAAATACTTCGAACGTACTAGTCTGATTGTTTTTTACATTTTTGTCCCAAGTGCTATAAAGACATCTTAATTAATTGAGAACAGTTCAGACAAGAAGGAAATAACAAAACTTATAAAAGTTCATTACTTCTGTTCGCCAATACGATATAAGATTTCTAATCGAAAAACCGAGCTGAAGGATCGTTCAGCTCAGTTTTTCAGACTTCAGACTAAGACTTTGTACTAATTTAGAAAACGACAAGACGAGATGAAGTGGGCGACAAGATGAGCACGTAGTGACGTAAAAAAGACGATAAAGATACTACAGAGTTATATTTTGCTTGACGTAATTTGATCTGCTATCCGTAAGATTCAATTAGGCAGGCACTAAATTACCCCTTCAACACTGTTAAAAGGGAGTGCAAGTGGTTCTTGCGACGCTTCCTTTAAGATTGAAAGGCAATAATTTAGTTATGAACGAGAGTAGAAAACCATGTTATTGGAAGTGTTGCGGGATGATAGAGATGAACAGAGATAGAGAGAGAGAGGTAGAAAGAGGAGTAAGTGGAGTATAGAGAGAAAACGGAATTGGAGGAAGATGGAGAGTGGAAAGACTGACAAACATAATGATACGAGATAGATCATGATGGAAAATGAATTTGATTACACCACCCTCCGTCGTCTTTGTCCCCTAGCGATCGGAATAATTCAGTGTGAAGTAAGCACATAACTTGGAAGTAATGTTTTGAAGAATATCATCAAAGACAAATGGTTAAGTAATTGCAAATAAGAATTTCTATAAGTTTTAGCGTTTTTACAGGAAATTTCTCTCTGCGCCTGTTTCGCTTCAAATTACATGATTTTCTATCGGAAATAGTTGATAGAGAAATAAATATGTTGTCAAATCTTACACAATGGACTGGGAATTTGTGGGAAAAGTTTTTGATGAACCAAATTAAGATTTTATCCCATGATCGGAGTCATTGCGAGTCATGAAACAAGTACATTGTTTTGTAAGCTTTTAAAAAAACCTTCTCTATTACACCGTTTTTTCTAAAGGGATGAAGCTACGAGCCCGAAAAATCACGAAGTAAAAGCCGATTAGCTTTTGAGAGCTGGGAGGTTGGGCTGCATACGGGCGACCCGCGAATTAGTCCCCGACCAAATTAAGGCTAGCACACCGTCCATTAACTGTGTGAAGTCGTTCCGTTTCAAACTTTCGTTTCGTGCAAGCTTACGTAGTTAATTATTTTGGGTACGGGATCAGAGAAGAGGAATATAATTATCTTAGGCCTTCATTGTTAGAAAAAAAAGATAACGAATAACAAAATCAGAGTCTTACGATTTTTTCTTTTTTCGTATCAAAAATACAGTAATGGATTTTTTTTAAAGAAAAATAATGACAAATGTTTATGTTTCTTTATATGAAAAATAACACATTGCACATTGATCATTGCCATGGGCGTTTTATTCACTTACGTTCCTAAATGATTTCTGTATCATCTATAAACGTTGCTAATCGTAATGAAATGATAAAATTAAAACCAGACAATGGAGAAAGTTCCGAAAACGCAAGTAGAAGTTCCCCCTTGAATCGAGAGCAGTTTTGGTTTCTGCTACGGTGAAAATCTCACTGACGACTCGTTAAAATCATTTGGTCGTACGTTTAGTCATTCGACCATACACACTGATTCAACATACGCCCTTCTGACTGTATTCGATACGCACGTGAATAATTATGTAAAATGCACGACCGCCGAGTGAGGACGGACGAACTTTCGTAATTATGAATATTTATTATTCAATTAAGAAATGTTGTCCGTTGTCACGGTTGCAACGAAATGTTAAACTTTCGGGTTCACGTGGTATCTCTGAATTTCACAGTGAAATAAACACGGCTGTTCTCTCTAGTGACTTAAATATCCGATTTCATTCAATTGCTGATATTGAAGCCATTTTGTTTATAATCATGTTATATGTTGTTAGACTAACGACAAAAAAATGGGGATTTCGTGTGGGAACTTTATGCAAAATGGTTACTTTTAGTGATAGCACCACTGGAGGACGATGATTATTTTTCTCGTTTTATCGAATATCGCAAGTTTTACAACTTCTTGCGGAAGTTGTGGTGCGCAACAAATTTGGGTTTGCAGTAGTATATCATCAACAAAATTCAAATTGTTAGTTATCCGAATCGTATTAGACATTAAATTTTGAGAGTGGTTTGAAACACTGGCAACATTAAGTTGTTCTAGTTAACATGGTCTTTAAATCAACCCTTGCAGCTACGGAAAGATTTCCACAATCCGTTACTGGTCACGCTGTTGACATCCTCAAGGGTATGGATCACTCACCCAACCACATCTAATTTTCAAGAGTGAGATTTTTCCATACCATCTGTCCGGTCGGAATAAAAAGGTTTCAGATCACCCAGAATAAAAGCAAAAATGGGCCGAAACGTTTTTATTGTGATCGACTGAACTGTGTTGAAAAATTCGATCCTCGAAATTCGCAGCCATCTCTTTGGCATTCATGGTGGCTGAGTCGGTATGAAACATTGCCTCAATTTGATATAAAATATTTTTAACCTTGAAAATATTTTCGACTCAGGAATTGTGATTTTAAAAAATGTACATTTTTTAGAAATCACAACCACAGTGATCATCTATGAGATATGATTTTTTTTTCAATGCATGTTTTGTATCCTTAAATAAGTCTAACATTCAAAAAAATTAAAGAAAATGAACTTTACTTTTATGTAATTTTTGCATTTAACTTGGCATGAAACTTTTAATTTGTTCCCAAAATTGATGCATTTTATCATTTTTATATCCGGTTACATCGTGAGAAGACATTTCCTTTTTTATTTTTTCATTGTTGAAAGGAAATTTCATTTTTTTCCAGTCTATTTCAACTAAATCGATCTTACAGCCAACAAAATTGAGACCAGCAATCCCGATTAATAATTTCATTCGCATTCGAGTTTTGAGCCTTCCATATCTATTATTCGTATAAAAGTTGTTGCTTTGTGGTTAAACTTCGTGTAGCGTTACTACGTATTATCTGATGTTGCATAACGTAAAATTTTCGTCTGCATTTCACTGAAGCTTTATATATACGGCGTCCATACGGAAGCTATAAACTTTTGTAATATATTCTCATATTTGTTCATTCGTTAAATCTCTTACGAATGGAACCACTTTTAATTGTTTCAGTGTATTATTTAATTTTTCTACATATTCACTTCAAATTTATTTTTAAATTACTTAAACTTTTACGATATATGATGCATAGGAATTTCCATAATCAAAAATATTTGGAAATATTGATACCTAACAAAAACATTGATACCGAAGCTAACGAGTCTTAAAAATACTGTAAAGAAATGAGTTATTATTTAAAAGTATATTAGAAAATGGGAAATTTATCGTGATCACTTGTCTAATAAAATTTCACATGAAAATTCCAGTACGCAGGCACAAATATGATTTGTTCCTAATTTCTAATAGAAATGTCGATAATTCAAGGACAATATTTCGTTAGATACAGATTTCTCGTGCTTATTGAGGACAGTATTGAAATGTACTTCTAGAGGTTAATGTTTCCCACGGTTTTATGGATAATGTATTACAGGTCATGCAAGCACCACAACACGTGCTCCCTTATGAAAACAAAAAAGATGACGTTCTCCTATTGTTTGTACATTAAATGATGGAATATCCGAAATCTGGCATGTGCATAATGTGCTTTATGCATGAAATGGGCATATTAATTGGTAAGGACATTATCGGACGATAGACCCATTGAGCCATAGCGTTTTATTGTCAACAATAAATAACTCAACTGAAAGCTAATAACAGCAAGGATCACAGAAACGTATGTATAATTGGTAGAGATATTCTAGATGAAAATGTGAGAGTATTCAGGTATAAAAAGTGAGAAAACGTTTGAATGTCTGCACTATTCATTGTCGAAATGAAAAAAAAAAAAACATCGTCATAATTGATTTTCATTCGATTATAGCGTAGTTAGAGAGAGAGAGAGAGAGAGAGAGAGAGAGAGAGGGGGGCAATTACTTCGCTCCAGTTGATTAGCTTCTAACTTTATTCAATGACTTTATCGTTGTTTAGGATCCATTGTGCAGTAACCCTGTAAATATAGTGATTTTCACCCTGGATGATTAAATACATCCCCAATGAATTGAAACTGTTCTGTGGCTGAATCACTATTACAAGGTCTTTTCATCTTGAAATTTATTCATTAGTACGATCACTTAACAGTGAATGAATAAATAAATATATTGACGATAAGTGGATTAATTCGCGCAATATACATTCTTGATTGAATATCATTAATTCGTATGGCAATTTATGAGATTGTGGACTCGCGATGAATGCTTGAGGGTAAGTTGTACGACGACACTCTGGGGTTTGTAAGTAATTTTCCCATTCCAATATTGTGTGAGAGTTAAGCAATGCAATGCACGTATCGTAGATACGGGGGAAATCGATTTCCCACTCTCACGGTTGCTATTACTGCTAAGCTTTCCACTGCGTCCCCTTCATCTCATACTCTAGGAATCAACCCCTGCTCTTTACACCACTCGAGCTCTCTACCACCCCCGCTTTGTTAATTTACCACCGCTCGAGAGGAAATGAGGTAAGCCCGAGGGGAGAATCCTGTTCATGCTAGAAAACTCCGGCATTCATTTTGTCAACTTCTAAGACTCATGGGAGCATCAGTGAGAAAAAAAATCACTGTTTATAATTGATCTAATCAAACCATTGATTTCTCGCTTCAGATGTACGTTGATTCAGCTACTCTTGTTCACCAATAATAAGCGTCGACTGCGCTTTGTTCTCTTAAAGAAAAAAATCTATGAAAAACGATAGAATCATCAGGCAGACCATGCGATATTCACCAGTACGTGTTTCTTATTTTCATTCCAATTCGACTAGGCCGCAAGAAATTATTTTCTAGAATCTTCTTCTTCTCATTGAAGAAGAGAAATAAGTCCAGAATGATTTTGGAATTGGATGTTTTAAGTAATGGTCCTCAATGCTCACTGCTTCATGCCGTAAAAGAACCTTGGGGTCATGGAATTATCATAAATATATACAAAAGATGAAGCAAGTAGAAAGAAGGGTAGAAGTGAGAACACTGATCTATTTCTGAAAAGTGTAAATGTAAGTGTATAAGAAACTTTTGGTTTTGAAATGCATTCGCAATCGACGTACAATGAACCTCTCTCAAAGCAATACCAAAAGATGCTTTCCGAGATTTCAACGTGGAATTGAGAAAATTCAAATTTCATGAATCGATGAATCACCACATGAATCGTAGCGATGGCGCGAGCTGTACCTCATTGCCATAGGAACTTGTACGTGTTGTGCAAAACTAGTCGAAAACTTGAATTAGTTGGTGAGAAGACTTGTTGGTATATGCCATCACAGATGGAGAAATTAATGAAGAAAGAACAGACAACAAACCGTCTATAGACCAGAGAACTTGGTGTTGGAACTATTTGAGAAATTGACTTCTGAAGTCTATTGCATGAACTATTCGATTTCTGCACCCATTTTGTTTTGTATTTATCTATAATGGAGGATCGCTCTTTACAGCTTTTCAAGACGTTTCTTAGATACATTTAGAAACATTACAAAATTCTTTAAGGGGTAAATACGCCATTTGCCTGAGGAATTGAACTCCACGAATATTATGTCCGCCTGAACCTTTTCAATAAAATACACGATTAGAGGTACGATGATACACAGAAGCTTCGAGGCAATTGAGAACATTCCATTTATTGTCAAGTATGATTATAAATTTTACTAGCTGCATATTAAAACTTTTTGAAAAGGATGGCAAAATTAAACTACCACGAAAACTGCGCGTTCAATAAAAGTTAGAATATTTTTACTGTACATGTAGGACGTTAGAAATTATGTGATGAATGATAAAAATTTCTAAACAGATATTAAAACTTCCATTGAAATCACGTAATAATTTTTTTTTCTTTCACGACATTCTTTTCGCGAAGGGCCATACGTTTTGGGCGCATAACGAGGGCCCGCTAAAAGGTTCTGAAATTAGACTGGTTTGCATCTTTATATTTGCATTTTTTACTCTAATTCATAAGAGTTCTTTTGTTGTACTAAGAAATACTTAGTTTCGATATTTTACTGCAGCTCCGCCACCATTTTGTTGCCCATTTTGTGCCGTTATTTTCACCACAGCAATTTTATACTGTTTGGCTTGAGAAATATGGTACCGAGGTTTATGACGTTCGTTGAGAAGTAGTTCAAGTTCCGCTCACATGCAAGCTCACTGCTGCATGAGCACGTGTGAAAATGTTGTGGAAACAGTAAAATTCATTAAAATTTGAGACTTTACGGTTTTTATTGTACCACTGTGACTTAAGAGTGTATAAAAAAATTCTAAGATGAAAATCTAAACTCTGATTGCAATAAGGCCAAGGTTGCCTCCATTTCCGTGTTTAGACGAATTTTTCATAAACCATTCCACGATTTTTTTCCTAGACGATTTCTCATAGACGATTGTGTTTCTTTTAGATGTCCAACTTTTAAAAAAGAAGAAAAACTAACAAATAAAAAATAGATCGCTAAAATAAATGCGTAAATTCATAAGATGCATGTATCTTAGGTTCATAAGACATGACTTGAATGATGTACTGTTTATTAATTCACCGACCGATCGTGATTCCATTTTGTCAACCAGCATCAAATTTAGACGAACTATTTTTTACTGGTTCGTATCAATATTTTGTGCGTCCTTTCTATACCCAAACTTCTATAAAACTCAACAGAACAAATAAAACGTTTTCATCACCTGCCTGAAAGTTAGAAGATCTTTCCAATGTATCTTTTGTATTATTTTATCTTTTTTTTTTCAATTTTTATTGAATTGATACAACGCTCATACGAATGAAAATGTAAAGATGGTTTGTAATATCACTGGAAGGTATCTTGCTGTATAATTTGGTAGATGATAAGAAAATAGTAGTTCAGTTCCTCAAAATTTATGAAATTCAAACTTAATCATGCAATTTCATTCAATCTGCCACAAGAAATTATATATGAAGGTTCATGAATACAAATTTGAGCGAAAGTAATTGTTTGCTGTAGATGACGAAAATTCGTATGGATTTTGTTATGTCTTGTGGAAAGTTTTGAGGTCCTGCGGGGTTTATGCCTTCGAGCATATTCAGCTAAAGTTTCTTCAAGTTATCAGAGGCGGGGTGGTCGGAACTTACCGAAGGCTTGCAGCCTTGTTATCTAGTCGTGCTGCGGCAACTTAATCAAAATTATGATTGCATTTCTCATGGGGCACCTCGGGCTTTAATGCGCTTGTACTTTCTGCCCCCTACCAGGTTAAGTCTTGAGTATTCCTAGTGTAATTCATTACAAAACGCTTGAAGCCGTGTCGACCTTGCAACTTCCCCCGAAGCATTCGTATGAACAGTCCAATATTATTACGGAAGTATGTTGCATGTTCTTGTTGATAATGTTACTGTCGATTGACAACTCGATGATTTTGGCAAACACGTAACCAGATCTATTGTGTTTAAAATCATAATCTTATCCACAGTAGAAAGTCATACAATGAGATTTTACTGTTGTTAGCCGAACCAACTGGAATCTTGTTGGACGAGGAATTTCTTTTCTCTCTGCACCTGATCAGTTGACCCACGTTTTCTAAACATACGAATGACGATAGCATCCGATCGATGAAATTCTCGTAAGAAAAAAGACATTGCACGATATTGAAATAAAAAGCTGAGTATCATTCCTAAAAGGACTTGACTCGTTCGCTAAAAAAAGAAGTTTCAGTCTTTGTCTTTCTGTTCTTTAAACTAACATTTTTTCTTTTCTCATCCTTTCGTAAAATATACTTTGCTTTTGTCAATCTTTTCGTCTGGAACCTCATTTTTTTTCTTGGTACCTTTTTTCTGAAAGTTCCGAGTTGGGTGAACAAATTAAAAAAGCATTCAGTCTCAGTGGAGGCGGAATTACCATTGTTTCGCCGATGGAACAATTTTTTCATTGTTGGAGATGAAAGAAAAAATAAAAAATAAAAAATAAAAAAATACGGTGAGAGGAGGAGTCGCGAAAGAGGAAGAGGAGACGTAGCAACTGGAGTCCAACCAGTGGCATAATTTGTCGACAATCGCAAGCAGCGCTACGAAATGAGAGAGTTAACTCTTCGAACTCAGCGGCGTCCGACCTAGTCCGGAACTCACTACTGTGAAACTACTCACGCCTTGAGGCATACCAGCCATTCTACGCGTTCGATACTTTAATATATCGATATACGTATTTCACAAATTCACTGCAAATTCACACCAATGAGAATATACACTTTGTACTGGACTCTATCTGCAGGCTATAAAAACGGTGATCGATGAAAAATTCGTTAACGACAAAGTTTTTATGAAAAAATCCCGTTTTTTTTCATTGCAATAAATTAGTGTTCGACATTGATGGCCTTGCGTATCTGCACTATTGCATGGATTTCAATTGTAAATAACTGAGATTCCAATACGATTAGAATTCTTAAGAAATAGCTTTCCAAACTGTGTTAGGCGAACTCATGGCTTCGCAAGATCCAAGATTCAGGTAAAGTTTCATAAGCCTTTCCTTTTTCAAAAGTAACCATTTTAATATCAAATTTTGTTATCACCATCTCAGCTATCATCTCAGCATTAGAGAGTCACAATTGCACACATAAATATATCAAATGAACATTGGCCATAAACTAAATTGTGATCACAACTTATTATAAGCAATCAAAATAGTTCGAAGTCATCAGTTCAACGAAATAGTGAATTATTGTAGACATTTCTGCTGCCAGTAAAATACCAGATATGAATAAGGAGTGTAGAAAATGCCGAGGTCGTAGAGGAATGATAAGGGTTGGTTCAGTTGGATATAGGAAAACATTGTAGCGAGTAAAGTCGTAAAAGGTCTTGTAATATTATACCTAGACTGTTTCGAAGCTTCTGTTACTACCGGCAGTCGTGTAGACACTGGAACAGCAATAACGTTGAGACCACCCTGGCTCATCCCTTTGTACATACAACACACACGGTTACACACATCCTTGCACAATTTCACCCAGCCACCCTTACAACCACGCAAATTCTCCTACGTCCCGATTTACATTACACTATAGTTTTTATGTACACTCAAAAAACACGCTTCATACAGATCTCCACACTCATACCCATTTACGCATAACCTATGCCTCCACGCATTACACATTTCACTTAATCCTCGCGTTCCTTGTACCAAATTTTAAGCACTAAGCCAGCAGTAGAGTTTTCTGTGCTTAATGGACGTGCGCAGTGACTGAATATCTTGTTTATATGTTCATGTAGAAAGATGGGCGTTAAGCAAGCGTAAAACATGGGATTTCCAAAATTTGCTCTACTCTAAAAAAACTTCATTGCACTCGAAAGCTCCCAAAACCGACGCATTTTAAGAGGCGCGTTAGCGGCTTCACTGATACAAGGACAGAGCTTCGGGAATTATTTACCCTGTATAATTATATTCTTGTATAACAAACAAAACAGTCATTGGAATCTTTTTTTTTCTTAGGTAAATATTTAAAAAACCAACGATTCAAACATTTTCGGGGAAGTCCTTTTATATTTTACAAGCTAGTGAGTGTTACATAAAGTAGGTACAGAATCATTGTGGTTCAACAAAAAGTGATAATAATTCCGAAATGCACTGCAGTCTCCTCTTCAAATTGCCCGATGTTCTGAGACTCATATCTAGACCTTTAAAATCTCGAATCCTTCAATAAGATACACTTCATTGGTTAGGTATGTGATCCGCGCACAAGAAAAGAACGTCATCGTAAGTAATCATTTCACATTTTTCCATCTCGTTCAGCGCCCGTAAACAATTGAGCGATGAATCATTTTTAATAGAACGAATACGCTTCTCTTGATAGTTCAACGATTTGTGTAGCCAATATCAACAATGAAGCATAGGGTGTTAAATAATACTATCAACAAGTAATTTGTTACCATTTTATGCTCATTCTTTGTGCTCGGTGCTTAGTCTCCTTTAGTTTTGAAACAGAGCCTTAATTAATAATGTTGTACCCTTATTGTCCCTCTGCCTGAATAATCCACTCGATTGAAGTGAATTCTAGTCCCATGGGAAGCGTTAAATTCTGCTATACAACCAGATTCAGATGGAATTGATTGGAACAACTTGAACTAGATTGAAATTATAATAAATATAAAATGCTGGTGTATTGAACTTCGCACTGCCTGATCATAACAATATGGGTGAATCTAACACTAATAGTCCTGGATACAATGTTCTACGGAATGCGATAGCAATGAATGAAGTGACGGAATTCAGCGGTAATGTTATTTAATTCATGAAAATAGCATGTTTAATCCGAAGTAGTATTGATTCAAATCAGCGATGCGTGCACTACCCCGCTGGAGCAACCGCTTTTGGTTGGACTTAAATCTTTGATGAAACACATTCACCATGTGGCATTTCTGAAGGACTTGGCATGGGTTAAATTTTCTAATCAGTGAGCTCTCTGTTAGCACCCGAAGTAACTGTGTAAAGGCATGCGGGTGCACTGTAAGCTATCGATCAGCACTTTGGAATCTACAAGGTATCAAAATTTCTAGAATGAGATCTAAACGCAACATCAGACTTCCATCAAAGTTCCGATTCCTAATCTATCATGCTGGAGAAACTCGTGCTAGTGACTGTGGTCCAGACATTGCTGTTAGAACTTCTGTTACAGTATTCAGACCTTGTGACCAACCCATGTCAGAATTTGAATAGCAATCAAGTCGGAGTCCCAAGGATAGTGAACTTTGACGAATTTAATATGAAAAATGTAGATTCTCCTGGTTGATTTCATGATATTTAATTTGCAACCAACAGGAACAACAGATCGATAGTTAATTTCATGTGGCGCGAATGTATTGAAAGTGTGACGGAGATAGGCGAATGATTTGAATACCATCGACCTAAGTTTACGACAACATAATATCACCACGAAAAACACGAAAACATCAATAATAATAATAATAATAACAATAATATTGTGACTGCAGAATTGCCATTGAATATCACATATTATTTGACGACTATTAACGCCACCATTCCATAATCTGAACCCAGTCTGAATTCCCTTTTCATAAATTCCTCGATGAATATCTATCACTTTCTGGCAAAAAAATAGAATTCCTGAATAACTTTGTTTCCAACCGAGATGTGATGGTCGTGTGGTCAATTTACTCTCACCTCACGACAGTTATCGTGGTACTACATTCGCTGAATACATGGTAAATATATTATGTTCAGTATATAAAATTCAACCACAGCGTCACGTCGATATGACAAATATGATAAACCGCTTTCATTTGTAAATTCAGCTGTCGACGTTATCATTTTCATGTTGATCCCCAAAACAAATATATTTAAAAAGTAAACAAAGTCACATTGTCTTCGTAGTAGGATTGAAGTGGGATCGGTGATTGAATCCAATTGAACCGAAGTAAAAAAACTGTTGTCATCAATGTTTGAATTTCTCAAATGACTCTCAGTGTATATTGATATAGTTACCATACATTTAGACCATTTAATTACTTAAGCGATTCGTACTATTCCAGGACAGCCGAATTATATGGATTCAAGTAAAAACAATAAAATAATTAAATTTTTTGAAACGAGAAGATAAACATCGGTTCACTTATCAAGATTGTCGTATTATCAGGTGAATCCATTGGTGGTTCAGGTCAACTTACCTGCAACAGAAAAAACAGCAATGAAATGATCGAAATACAAAATATCAAAGAAATTCTAATCCTCGAACAACAGATTCTGATGTTAATAAATGCAATTACATCTTTTTTCCAAGTCATTCAAATTTACGTAGACACGAAATGTGTTACAACACGAACTCGCCTAATCTTTTGAAACTTAGTCCCGAATTTTATAATGAAGTGAAATTACTTTATAAAACTTATATTATTTTATCTGTGGAACATCATTAAGAGAGTAATTTTTGTTCATAACGGTATTCTATATTTTGGTTGGTTGATAATATTTTTTTAATACCTCAGATCAATATTAGTCAAAACTTGAAGTTAGCTACGTCATTAACGTGCTCCAAGAAACATTATAATCGAGTTTAATGATCTGCTACTGTATAATGCTAATTACGATTTGTGTGTACATTATTTATAGTAATGTCTCGGGGCTACGGGCAGCAAACATGTCATTAATCGTTTAACTGCGAGATAATATGCTCGTCGATTAAGACTGAATCTATATACGCAGTTAATTATGGCTTGTTGAACATTGAGTTTTTCGCAATGTTTACAAATAAACACCCATTAGTGTATCAGTTTATCTCAGATGCAAAACTTTTTGAGTGTCACCATAGCGTCTTGAGACCGCTTTAATGTAGTCCGATTTTTTTTCACTCCAGATGGTATTTTTTTTTCCTATAACCCCTGGAGAGACTGAACTTGTAATAGGAGCCTAATTATTTCGTCAATCATTATCAAGTCTTCAGGCACTCAATTTTTTGACTATTCAGAAACTTTTGAGTATTTTTTTCATCTTTCATTGCTAGGTAAACTTGGTGAAATTATCTTTTGAATTCATAAGAGATTTCAAATAAAAAATTGTAAGAGTTGTTATTAAGAAATCGGAGAATGTTTCTTCCCGCTTTGAACGTTCTGGAAAAATATCGGACAGAGTTGGAGCAAGGCTTTCAAAAACAACTTTGAAAAGACGTTATAAGAATTTCGTCTTAAATTTCAAAAATAATTTTAAAAAATCGCAAAGCGGTGTAATATTTCTGATGTGAATTTATTGGGAAGTGTCGAAAACGTGACCATCCGTGACTGATGTTTTTCAGCATGTGACGTAAATATAAAGTCGTCGACATTAGTTCTTTTTATATGAGAGCAATTAAGCAGCTCACCCTTCTCACAACATCGGATTAAATAGTTCCTCCATTTTGGTTTGTTGGAAAACAAATAGGTCTCCGGACTCGCGAGCTTCATAACTGTGGATAAAGCACGCTGAATAATTCTAGTGTGTACATAAATTCTGGCAATAGTCTGAACATCTACCTTTTTGTCGGTCGCTTTTCTCGTTTTCTAATTGCGATAGCGCAGCCTATATTTTTGCGTAATCCGTGGTATACGGTTTAAGTCCGGATTATTTTGCGCTCTATGATAACAAGAAAGAGTGCACAAATGGGGTGGAACAAGGAGGTCGATGGTGCATTCTTTTCCGGTGTTTCAGAAAAATCTGCAGTAAAAGTTCAACGAATGAGAGCTCGCGCAAAAAGGTGGAAGGTGAATGAACACAGAAAGGAATAATGAAAACACAAACTATCCACTGTTATTGTATTCCGTGCTCTGAGCGTGCACTGGATATTTTACAAAAGTGTGAGAATTTGTCAAACGACGTATCGTTTTATTGTTCGTCGTTTGGAGCATTAACTCAGCTATTTCTGGGTTGAATGTTCTTCCACCACAGGATTCAATGCAAAGGCTTGAACGATAATCCAATTGAAGTAGAATGATGAATAATCAATTGATTAAAGCCTTGACGTTTGTACTTTCTTATATTGTTGACATATGTTTTTCTTGAAAGGCAAATTAGGCTGAAACAATTTCCTCATTGAGGTTATTTCATGCGTTCATTAATTTAGTTTGTCCCTAGACAGTTGCGAACCCACGAAGGAGTGCTATGATTGAACGAAATCTTTTAAATGCCAGCCATCAAGAATCTTATAATATCCTCACACATTCCCTATGTGTAAAATATGGGCTTGAAACTTCTTTAAAAAATGTTGGTAACCTATTGGACACTTTCATGGATACATCGAACGGTATGCCTGATTTTTTTTCGGACTTTTGTGCAAGCCGAAACACATGATAATGCTCGGCTCAATTGAATAATTCTGGTGTGGTGATGGAAAGACTGCAAAACATGATTCATTTTATTCTGAGGAACTTTGAATGGTGTTAACACATATTCATTTGATCTTTTTCGCTTTATCTAGAATCACTCGTGAGCTTTTTGCCTTCATTTCTATCCGTTGAGGATCACATCTAGGTCAAAGTTTCGTTAGTGACTTGGTACAAGTCGTCTGCCAGATGCGACATTTTATAGCTCGTAATTTTATACTTTAGAGTCACGAGAAGACGTGAAGAGTGAGAAAACGGTTGTCTCTCGAAGCTCGCTGCATACTGTCGGCTTGAGCCTCGTCCCACTAAGCTACGCTGGGTCTTAAAGTTTCCAAAAGCCTGTGGTATATATTGGCCACAACGGAGAACGTGTAAGAGCTAACGAGCAAACTGAAGTGAGAATACTTCATTTTATCATTGCATTCATGCTTGGGTGGTTAAACACATCCACCAAACGTCTGTAGGTAAAAAACCTTTTTTCGTTTGATTCATGCAATTGCAGTGAATGTTAAAATATCACATTGAGTTTGGTTTTAAAATCATGCATCTATGTTATGCATGAGAAAATCATTTTTTTTTTAATTAAGTACAACGTGAATTTGTTTCGCTTATCTTCATTCATTCTCAAGATCAAAGTTATGCTTATTATTTTGACTAATTTCATCATCTTTGGGCCGAAATTTGATTATAATTGTGAACGATAAATCATGTTCTGTATATGCTTTCGTATATTTGTATTGATTTATTACATTTTTGAGAAGTCCGAATTTTTCTTTTTTCGA
The DNA here is from genome assembly GCA_948107755.1 of Campoletis raptor. Lineage (NCBI taxonomy): Eukaryota > Metazoa > Arthropoda > Insecta > Hymenoptera > Ichneumonidae > Campoletis > Campoletis raptor. The sequence goes on from OX403622.1 coordinate 19,867,306, forward strand.
AGATTAAGTTACCATTTTTTGGTGCGATTTGTCTCCTTTTGATAACTTCTTCAGATCGGTCTTTCTTTTCACTTTTTTGAGACCTGATTTTTTAGAAGTCTTCTGTAAGGAAAGATCTAAAGAGGAGACAATTATTAGGAGGTGGCACTTTGAGGCCTATTCTTTTTTTAGTTTTATTTGGGGATTTGGTTTTTTTGGAAACTTTGTCAGAAGCGGCTATTCGTGCGAGTAAATGTACTTGTCTTAGTGTTTTTTTTACAGCAGTTATGCTGTTCTTTGCCCGTTTGATTATAATCGTGAACGATAAATCATGTTCTAACTCAACTACATTATCCTTTTGTTTTTATTGCAGAGAGTATCTAAAATTGCATTTTTTATTTATGGAAGATGGTTATTTGTACGTTCAGAAAGACCTAAAATATTGTGCATTAACGGTGCAGTATCAAATGTGCATAAAATATCATGGAAAAAACGATATCTTTATTGTTTTATTATTGCTGCCATTTTAAAGAAATATTTAGTACTTCAATTCGATGAATATTCCAACGTACAATTTTCTTCTGCCAGAGTAGGGGATGCTCACAGTTTTACTTCCAATACTCGTAGTCTTAAATTTACCCATCTCTCAAATGCTTTACTACTCCACCGGAAAATTTTCCGGGTTTCAGAATGTCGACGGAATTGTAAAATGGGGGATTGCAAAGTGAACATAGCGAGGTTACTGGTGAAATGTGAAAACGCCCGGAGAAACCAGGAAATCAATTAATTTCGAGTCGGAATATTTATCATCTTCGTTGGTAGAAGGGCAGTTTTGTGTCTAATGGAGTGAGAGTGGATTGGGAAAAAGGAAGAGAAATGGAACGGTCTAGAAATGCGTAATCGGCAGAAGGAAGTGATGAAAGATTGAGGAAAAATAAAAGTTTGGTGAAATAATGGGTCTCGTAAAAGTGTTTGTTCGAGATATTTTTTTTTTGTTATGCATCACTTCAGTTTGCTACATGGCTCGGTAATGATTTGACAGGTAAAAATTTGGAGTTGATGCATTAAAGACGTTATATGGATAGTATGAAATCATGACCAACCCGTAATGAATTCACGACGAATCGTATTCAAAGGTATTTTTCATCTTGATAAAAATTGCAATTAAATTATAACTGTCGCATAAATCATCGGTTCGTATTAAAATTAACCTTATCACTTGGACATGTTCTTGATTTCAACAAAATTCGATGCTTCTAAATCCGTAAGCTCAGTGTCTAAATCCATGAACGTAGTGTAGTGACTGTGGAGATGCTTTAAAAGTGAAAAATTTTTCAAAATAGTTCAAATGGAAATCATTCAAATGTGTGTTTTTTTATAGCTATGAAAGAAAAACGATATCGGATCCTGAAAGGAAATATCCCATTACGAAATATAAAAATGATCGATCATGAATAAAAATAGTGCGCCAATAAAATGGAGAATTCGCCGTGGCGTGAACCTTTCACCTCTACTACCACCTTTTATGTGGCTCAAACCCCGACCGTTTCACGGATTGCCAAAAGAATCCACTGACTTTCCAACCATCAACGAAAATATTATTCTCGATGAGAATCGTCCGCGTATAGTAGAAAAGTTAACACAAACGGCAGATTCTTTTTTCGAAATCCGTCCTAGTGTCGATTCGATTGCGATAGCTTCCCAGTTGAGTGACGAGGATGACGAAAAAAATTTCAGTCGAAAATCTAAGTCGTTTTTGATAGAGGATTTACGAGTTTCACAGTCGAGAAAAGATGAGACACAGACGGATGAAAGTACAGAACCTATGATTTCTCACGTCCTGTAAGATATGCATTCAATTTTTATTCCACGTATGAAATAAGAATTGAAAATAACGGAGAAATATATATACGCATCAAGTATGCAATGAGAATCTTAAAATTTACCCGAGTAAAATTTTTCACTATGGAATTTCAATTACTTTCACTTTTAGATCGACGTCTTATGACCAAATGCCGCCAGCACGCTATTTTTTGGGGGATACAACAAATGTAAAGTATGATCCAGTCGCTTTACCAAAAAGATCTCGGTCTCCAGTCAGGTACAATTTACTTTTTATTCTAATCATAATAATATTATGCGTTTGGCCAGAAGATTGCTTATTGCTCGATATACGAAATATTTCCAGACTCATTCGAGTAAACATTTTTCTTTTCAATAAAGCCATCCCTATTTCAAGTATAAATTTGAAATTCTTGTCAAATTTCAAACTTATATAAGTGAGAGAAAGTTTTGACACGACAAGTTTACATTAATATGGAGATGTTATTAATTAATTCAAAAAGAAAACTTTGAAAAATTACACATCGTATTATTTTCCAATCGAATTGTCTAAGTCCACAAGAGTCCGAGATTCATATTACAATGGATTTTTTTCATTGCTGGAAACTTGATTTCAAGCATGCAAAAATAATTGAAAAATAAATGTGAATACGGGTTCGACAGACATTTGCTCCCAGAAAAATTTGATCTCGCTGCATCGAGAGAAAAATTGATGGAGCTTTCGAAAGAATACGGAGCAAGGGAGTACACGGAGGAATTGAAACCTCGAATATGTGGATTTATAAAATCTACACTTTCGGAAATTCCATTTAGACAGTCGAGTATGAATTTCCCGATAAATTTGAGTGTTGTTCAAAATGAGGCTGCACTTAAGAATGCTTATAAACATTTAGGTATTCCGAATGAATATTTGAATCGAAATTGAATTTTGGTCGGTTTTTATTAAACCAGAAAATTAGCAAAAACTGTTTCTCCAAAGTCATATGCATATCCGAAGATACGATTTATCGATGAATTGGATTTCATCAAGACTTTGACTAGTATTCTGAATGTGTCGCAGCCCATATTCTCAGTTAATCGACGACCATAAATGTGCAGTTATACTTAAGCTCATCGATCATTGGAATGACGTAATTAATTTAGCTATACTTGTACACTAAATTCATTGATGCCCGTAAATAATAGATAAGATGAATGATGTAAATAAAGTTCCAAACATTCGAACAGCCTTATCATCAAGAATAATTGATCTTTCACATGCTGTTCATTACGCAGGCCAGATAAGAAATGGTGCATCAAAGGGACGTTATGTGGACCTAGAAAATGTCTTTGAAAGTTGCATTCAAGCGTGTCCTTTTTGTATTATATCAATGGCGTTAAAGGCAAGCGAGGATGGTGTATTTCTGGTTGAATAATAGCAATTCCAAGCCTCGTAAGAAGCAACGTTTGGATTGCAACTTGATTTTGGAAGGAACGTATTTACATAGTTCTTAACAAGCGACGGTGACTCGTAGTTACTGAGCAGAGAAAGATAAATTTTAGTTTTTTACGGATAATACAAAACCGTACATTTGATCCATTCAAGGTCATTTACTGGCATTTATCTTAGTCCATTCTTTGTGTCCGATCGAAAGCGTCGGTTGCATAGTCAAGTTTGGTCTTGATTTTGCTGAACTTGTCTATGTGGTAGTCTCAAAATACTTGTAAGACAATGCCCACTCACTTACGTCTTGGATCCATCAAGTTGTGACTTATCCAAGATCTTCCTGACTTCTATGTTCGTCAGAAAAGATAAGTACTTGAAGAAAGTGCATTTTGCCTCAATGTCACAATGTGAAATGTGATGTCACAGAATAAAGTGGAGTTTCTCGTAAAGCCGATTAGTTTTATTCGGAGATGTAGAAACTTTCCTCAGTTGAACACTAAATTATTGACCTTGAAGAAAACTGTTTTCCTGTAAATACTTTTTATCACTTTTTTTGTATTGAAACTTCTTCTCCCGCTTCGGCATTTGACGGTCGAATGCAACAGGGTTCATCGGGGTTATGGGCTTCATGTAACTGTGTTATATTGTATGACGATAGATAACAGACCGACGGCACGTCTAAAACCCACGACTTCACAGTGAGCTATGAAAGTATTTAGACCCCTCAAATACAGCGGTTGGGATTTTTACGACCTTTAAGTTTGCGTTGAGGAAAATAAAATTGATGTTGTAAACACTTCACATGAAGGATATTTACGGAGCTGGTTGAATGGTGAATAGTGTAAAGAAGTTATTTTACTATAAATGAACACCCATGACAAATGGCCACAACTGAATAAAAAGAGAACGAGTAAGCCTTTGAACAGCAAATATTTATCACTATTTCAATCGCATATATTTATTATCAACACTTTTTTTGAATCCAGTACGTCGACGTCGATCTTGATTTATGTCAATTATTTAAATACAACATATTTTAATTTAAAAAATCTACAAAATAAAAATCCTGCTTTCAAAGACCTGGTCTAAAGAAGTGTCAGCGTATACCGTGTGACAAATTGATCATGAATTCATTCTGTTTTATATAAAAAATATAAAAAAAACACTACAGGATGGAATATTCAGTCGACGAATCAGATGGAAAATTTCCTTTAAAGTGACGCGGAATCCTATTAGGGGATTAAACAACTGTTGAAGTGGAATGCTTGACGAGAGTCAGCCTACGCAAGGGGTTAGCATGGCTAGCGGCAAGGGGGAATTGGTCGATGCGAGTTGCGGTTTTGCCGGGTTTGTTCGTAATCTCATTACGAGCTCGCAACAAGTTAACTCGGGTCTCGTTGGCTGGGTGGACGTGGCGTAACCACGGTGGTAGCCGGAGCGAGGGTGAGGGAGGAAAGGTTGATGTGGCACAATGGGATGATTCGAGAGACTAAAACGTAGTAAACCGTGAGTGGGCCCAGTTTATGGAGGGCAGAGGTAAAGGGAATGAGTCCTAGTGTTCGTATTATTGTACAAACTATGGAGAATACATTGTGCAGCTAGTTCTGAAGGTTGCACAAGGTTGGAAAGGAGTGGTAAGGGATAAATTGAGCTGGTGCTGAGAGAGCGTGAATATGTTGCCAGTAGTTGAACGAATAACGACGTAACCTGAGTCCTCGCACTGTTTTCAGAGCTCACAGTTTTAACTCCCTTCGACTCTCTAGACGTTCGACCCTCTATCCCAATCCACCCTTCCTCGTTGTCTGTCACAATAAATTTCTGGAGTCACGAGCAATTTCGTTGCAAATATATCTTTTCGTGACCTCGACTAATGTAGTAAAACTATGTGTATTTAACAAAACGACGGAAAAGTTATGGGGATTCCAAAACCAAAGGGGTTGACAGAGAGAAAGACGAAGTGTTGGCTGTTATTTCATAGAGTTCGCGGCAAAGCTTGTATTTTTGTTCTTATCACTCCTTGCCTCGTTAATAGGAATGAACCGCATGGATTCACCATTAGCATTAGTTCCCCGTTGAGGAAAGCTAACGGGTGCCAGCCTTGTTATCGCGAAGATGCCATAAAAGAAAGTACGTGGAAATTACAGTTCGAAGATTCCGGAAAGTTTCGAAAAGTTGCACCGAACATGGGAACCTCATGGGAAAACGCGACAAACTTATAGGAAAAAATTGTATAACTATAGGAGTATCGTTATGGGGTACCTGCTTGTAATTTTTCTACATTTTTTGTTTTTATTATTCACTAGATATCCAAACTTTTTTATTACGCCGTTGAAGCGAAAAATATTCGTAACCGTGGACTGTTTCGAATAAATGAAAAAAAAAAAAAAAAAAAATTGATTGTGAAAAAACTTAAGATTCGAACCAGGATAAGAAAATGATTATTAGCAATTTTCGGTTTTATGTAAGATTCCTGTAATGGTTTTGTAAGACCCCATCGATAACTTACGCCTGAAGTCTAGATCTCGCAAACTCAAAAACATTGTGACGCTTAGTGTTTGCTGAGTTCGATCGTCGTGTTGAGAAAAAAGAAAAATGTTCTAGCCGCAAGGTCTCACAGCGCTGCAGGCTTCTCCAGAATCTTAGGAAACGTCGGAATCGTGCTTTTGTTTGTTGGAGCTTGCAAGCACTGGTGTCAGGCTATAAGAAAAGAAAAAAAAAAGAAAACTATCCAGTTCGCTGGATAGATCCGGAATTGAGGTTAAGGGGGTGCAAAAGGACTAAAAAGAGGTAAAGAAAGCTGAGAAACCGACGTAATTTCCGCGGTGAATCGACAACTCATTCAGGTGAATGCCCCGGTTCGACGGAATCAGAGAGCTATTAACCATTGAAGAAGGTCCACCATTCGTCCGGGCAGCTCTAGCACATCCCACTTTTACCTTATTCTCAATTCTTAAAATGTTCCTTCCGATTTGAGATACTTGAGTATTTTTTGCGCAAAATAGATTCGAAGTAAACCGATTTTTCATGAATGTAAAGCTTTATTTTTCACAAATGCCCAGAAAATACTATTCTTTCTCATTTTCTGTATACGCTATACTGTTTTTTTTTTTTTTTTTTTTTTTTTAATTTTTTTATGAGAAAATATTCTGCTTTTTATTCTCCATCGAGAGACTTTTTTTTTCATTTCTTTACGATTGTCTCAAGAAAAAAAGAACAGCCTTAATTGACCGATTATATGTAACTACACATAGGAATACGAGAAGCCAATTCAAGTAAATTGTCAAAAAAATTGTCATTCAAAGTAAAAGTCTTTTCGAACTTACGCACTTTCCTGTGGAAAAATTTGTTCGTCTTTTTCTTACTACATCCAATTTGTCTTTTGTAGAGGAACGATCTATGAGAGGATTCGAAAACGTTTTCGTACCTCCAGGGCAAATCTCTTGCAGCAGAATAACGGTCGGAGGTAACATTGGCACGGTTATTGCTACAAAGTTACTCCATCTTCTCACGTACGAGTAGTATAGATGCATTGAATTGGCCATTTATTTCAACCCCCTGCTGATTTGATGTGAGCCCACAAGCGTTGAACGAGGATTCTGCCAGTAGAAATTTACCGTATTCGCCAGACGTTGCCTAAATTCGATGGGGCGTGTCGGCTTCAAATTCATCTGCATGTACATTTTTTTCCATTTTATTTTTTATCATTACAATAGTCCTCTTTTTTCAGATCAATTCGATTAGGTGAATGGTAAATCAATTGAATGTTGTACAACATCATCCTATTTCACTCCAGTGCGAGCTATTCCACCGGTTAGAGATACGAATCTCAATACTGTTATTTCTTCAGATTTTCATTGGTGAAGTAAAAAAAGTTAGTCAGGCATGCGTCACAACCACACGATCCTCTAATTAAGCCACTTTCTACAATTAGTCAATACCGTTATGCTGTCAGTTAAAGTATGGTTCGTGCTGTTGTCCTCCGTAAAAGTGATTCACTAGTTAACAAAATAGTACTGAGTAGTCTGTATCAACAGACTCTGTGGAGTCTCAGAACGAGTACATTTGACAGCTTTGTCGTATGCTGGCCTGAGACTCACTGAGGATATTATCTGGTATAACGAAGTAATACTCGGTGATAAGGGTGAAATTTTTATGACGTTTCGCCCGATTGCAAAGCCTAGGAGTCATTTAGTGACCTGAGAATTGACTGAAGACTAATTACGTGATGATTTTCCGATGGAGCATCAAGACAGCAAGATTAGATGTTTCAACCGTGTTTGCTGAGTACCACGTGAATCGTCTTGAATTCATGAAATAATGTTGACCAATATTGTTGAGTTTAGAAAAATCGATGTCCAATGATTGATTTGAATTTCTACCAGCGATTGTAGTTTTGTGTCGTGGAGATCTTTGCAATACCCACCTCCCACAATAGTTCTGTTATTTGATAATATGATATCAGCTATGGAGTATGAAAAGATAATTGAAGAAACAAACAATAGTAAAGTGGAATCCACTGCCAATAAGGACTGAACATTAATCGTTATTATGGTTATTGTTTTACATGAAGCTTTATGACCTTGCTTGTCAAAGTAAGAAACAACAGATAGCTTATAAAACCTTCAATGGTGTCAACAAAGTTGGAAGAGGCAAGGTAACGAAGACCTTGACTCAGAGCCCTAATTTTTGGTGTGCTTGAGAAATTACTTAGAGTTGAAGTGTTCTGAACTATTCTGAGGTAGACATGAGAGAAATGAAGCAAATGAAAATCCAAGTTGAAGTTTGTTGATCGCTCAGTTCAAACTAGATTCTTCTAAAGACTCAAATTCCGATTTATGAACGCGAACAAAGATTTGCACAAGAGTCAAAAAGTTGTTGAAAGTTCTGTAAAAGACTCTTAGCTTTAAAGCTTAAGAAAGTCTTGGACGATCGCGGGTTCGCCACCGAGAGTTCTCGGTCCCGATAAAAACACCGATAAAATCAAACATAGCTTTTTATCGTGGTCTTTGACGCTCGTGAAAAACATGCTATAAGCCAGTACTCTAAAAATAAAAGTTCAACGTTTTCTTATCTTTGCAATGAATCGATGTAGGAGCGCAGCTATGAATGTGAGATCTTTATTACATCGTATGTTCTCTTCTTGTCACGGTTGTAAATTTGAAAATAATCGTGAAAGTTATGAGTACTTTATGGGAAAACATCGAATACAAGAGATCAAGGTTTTTCAACTCGGTAGCGGTCCCTCTGTGGGATTCGCACTTCTATTCAAGCGATAGAACTTTTAAAATAAAAACGGCACAATAAGTTGGTTTTTTTTTTTTTTAACTACTTCGAATTGATTCTTCTGTACGATGGAAAAAGTGAAATAATGTTGAAAAAATTACATTTTTCATTTTTGAAATGCATTTTTTTAAACCCAGTTTCAAGTCATATTATAATCAGGAAGTAAAGATATTTGAAAGTCACAACCCTGAAGTCACTTGAAATGTCTCCGGCATTTAATCAAATAGTTGAATATAAAAGTAAGACAATTTTTCATCTCACATCATAAACGTTCACCGTGTGAATAGCGTGACTAACGTTGGGTTTATCAGTCATTCCTACATATGGCTCAGGATACGCTAAAAATAAATGAATTCAAATGAACTTGGCAGGTGATTAACACTTACATACGTAAGGGTAATTAAATCATGAATCTGTTAATGATCCTCCAACCCTAAGAAAGCTTTTGACGTCTTCAAATTAATGTATGCTGTAATTAATGTATGTCTTTCAATTTAAACCATCCTTCATCACGGAATAGTTTCGTGAGCATCCCCCATATTTCAAAGTACTTGCTCTGTGGTTACAAAAGCGACTTTGTGGTCTGCTTTACGAAGGCTTCCATATGTGTATGCAATAAATGTATATTAATCGGTAAGTGAAGTTCCCCAGGTGGGCATAGATTTTAGAGGTGGCCTCATTCTTGAGAAGTGTTAGAGACCATATGGCAACAACTTCAAAGTTACGATTGTGTCTATTACTATTGGATAGGAATTGCTTTGAAGTAAAGCACATCAAATAGGAGAGTTATGGCTCGTAGTATTGCTGCACTTAGTTCGTATTGGTGTATATGGTAGAGCCACATTTATGCATGTACTCAAACTGACACTCACTTGAGCTGCGTTCCTAATTCGTTCGAAATTTAAATATGAATTTTCACTTGAACTTTCTGTTTTCATTTCCTGTACACATGCGCTCTATATTCTTATAATTTGTCCATTTACACTTTTATTTTCACACTCCTCACATGTTCGTCTAGGAAGTTTATGAAACTCACGGTTATTCGTAATTGCGGGATTTAAATAATCGTGTTTTTAACGAAAGTCCATTGTACGTGCCATACCAACACTAAAACACTCAAACTATTCATTTACTCACTTTCATTACACATTTTTAATAATGAACTCGAGGGTAAACCAGCCACATGATCGCAACATGAAAAATGTTGTATTCTGCAGAGTTTTCTCCCTCTCATATTTCTTATTATAATTTTAGGGCACACATTACTCCCGGCAGAGAGAAAAAGAATTTGTGATCATAATTGCATTATTAATGGAGGAATTATTTACGAAAAATTGAAAGAAAAATTTTTTTTTTGCAAAGGCTAAGGGTTATAACTGACAGGAATGACCAGCATAAGTGTCACGTGTAGAGCTTGTAAAAACAATCAGCATTGCAAACAGCCGTTGTCACAACGATACTTGCTAAACGGCCTAGTAATAGACGTTACATCTAACTTTTGACTCATTCATACATTTGTTCCATTAACAGTCACCATTTTCCAACTGTCATTAAGTAAATCCAGTACACAAACCCATTTGCTGCAGCTACGACCATTACTGTTTTTGTTTTTCTTTTTTTTTGGGCACTGCGTGTAACTATGTAACCTGTTTGCTTCGACAAATTTGACTAGGGTAACAACTCGAAATTACTTCGCGTCACCCCCACTTCTTGCGCATATACCCTGCCAGAGAATGACCAAAGTTCATTGTCCGAGTTCGACACTGGTGAATCGTAAACCTTCGTCCACCCCTTTCGCCCTCTTCTCATGGGAGCTTTTGGTTTACGACTGTCGGAAAGTCGGTCGGCATTGCTCTGAACACGCTGCTATCATGAATATTTATCGAGTTAGCCTGTGAGCTTTCTCCGTTTGCCTTTCACGTGTGTGTATATATATCTGCATTGCTCTGTACAGTCTAGCGAGTTTTCACGGAAAAGGAGAGGGGAGATTTTCGAGGGGATTCGGTGAATTGTTTCGATATTCAATGGACCAGAACGTCCTGTTTCATAGCATGCATTATCACACATTTAGATAAGTTTTGAATTCCATGTCAGGATTAGTTACCGTGCGCCTTCTCGATGATTCTCTTTCCCTTCCATTGGTATTATCTTTCTTCACATATTATATAACTGAAGAACGTCATCAGGATCTTACAGGCTTTTTGTTCAGATCTCGAAAAAATCCTTCACTAATAAGCAGATTTATCATAGACTCAAACTTTTCATACTCGTTCACAAGAGTAATGCTCTAGTTAAGCTGACGTTAGAATACGGTTTAAATGACCATTTCTTTCGCTCGCCATGTCATCCACTAGTATACACTTTTGATGTATTATTGTGAATACTTTTTTAACGCCCTTGATTGAATATTCAATATTGAAGTATCATCCTCCAGTCTCCATCCTGCATAGAGCAGTATGCAGCATTCGTTAAACTATGTACAAATATTCATAACCGATTAATGCTTTAGAAATGGTCACAGCAAATAAATAGTTTTGAGCCTCGCGATTCATGCTCATTCATGAATCGATGTGCATATGAAAATAACTTTGACTTGACATTGTGTAGAATGACCGTAGGTTTTCCTGATAACGTCAGTAAAGAAGTCATCAGCTGTTGAACCTCATGAGACTATCCTCGGGTATAACCTTGAAAAATCTCACAAATGTCACCCACTCATAGACCTTGTTCGGATCTCATCAGACAAGCGTGTGTGACATGGCTTTGTCATTCATGCTTTAATTACCCTTATCCGGTTCTTATGTAAAATCGAGATGCTTTTATGAATATTTTTAGTTGCACACTTTCCCATCATCACATCTAAATCGACCTAAATATTGCAAACTTAGACATCTACAGTTACTCGTTCATAGGAAATAATTAAAAATTTATTTGAAACGATTGAGTAAATGTTTGAGAATGATAGAAAATGATTTTTCAAAAAGTGTACGTGGTTAAAAAATCAATGAGATGGAGTAAATGTTGTAAGTTAGGAATAAATTTACATTACATGAAAAACATGTTGAAAAATCTCGTACACTAGTTACGACAATAACAACAATGCAAAATCATGTTAAAGTTTGCTTGATAAAACTCGAACGTTTTCGTAAGAAATAGTATTCATGCGGTAAACGTAGTGGCAATAAATCGTGGCAGATTGCAAACTCCTGGGAAGATCCGTGGTCAACACCGACTGTGGGAGGTTCGGGGGTGGAGAGCGAAGCCTGTCCGAAGGTAATCGAGGGACCACACGAATATTTATCTTATTGACTTTGAACGTGCAGGCGTTTCAAAAAAAGAAAATAAAACACTTTGACCAAAAAAATAAATAAAATACGACGGGAGTGCAGTTGGGAGATAGAAAAATAAACGAATTTATTATTTTTCTGTACTGTCGGTACAAATATAAATCAAACGATACAACTTTCAATTCATATCTGCGCTGGTTTGTATATTTATTAATAAATATACCCCGCTCACCTGCGAGCCGTTTCTCCTACCTTTTGCTACGAGCGCGATACTAAAAGTTTGCCTTTACACTACCACAGTTCACATATATGTTATCAATGAATTCGCGAAATTGTCTCTACGCTGCAGTCACATATACTTATCATAATTAAATCCCCCGAATTGAGCAACTAAGGGACAAGTTATTGTAGCTCATCGATGCCAATAATTAGAAACGAAGCCAGCCCAGAACGCTGGCACCCTCATATTCTCGTATCGAAAATGCGCTTTTATGTGGAAAAATACTTTCAAAAAACAACCAAGTAAAAGTTATCAAGCGTTAATAACCAAGGGTGCTACTTTTAATACTTGTCGTTTTTTTTACGCCTAAAAAATACGGGCCTGCATGAAAAAAATTCCTAAACAACGCTTTTAGTCGAACCATTACTCAATTACACTGAGAATTTACAAAAGCGTATGTACAAAGCAAGAAAGCAAAGATGTGTCAATAAATAAAAGGTCGAACATAATACAAATAAAATTTTTCCTTAAAAATACAGCAAACTTTACTGAAGACGATGTAAATTTGTCGAAGAAAATTTGAGACATGTGATACAGAAAGAAGAAATGAGAAGATAAAAAAACTATTACATTGTATTGTGTTAGAAGACTCCGAAAAGCAGGAAATAGCGACATAAAATGAGCCAGAGACTGGTACATGTACGTGACTCGATTCTAAGCTCTCTTTTCGAGGCTTGGAAGTTTGCCCAGACCTCACAAAGCCCGAGGCCCGCATCGTTTTTACGATTACTCGTAGGCGGGTTGGCTGAGGAAGGAGTTAGGATTGGCCGAACATACCCATCTACGCAGGGATGGTATAGAGACTTGAGACACCGTGCCAGAGATTCGGCATGTGGGATGGCTCGAAGGGGGCTCGAGTTATTGGCGAGAGATGAGTGAGATGACTTGTGTGACTTCGACTTTAAGGGTGGGAAAAAGGTTCAACGAAGACATCAAAAGGAATAAATTTCGATCGATGTCTCTTCGAACGATTTCCCAGAATTACTTATGGTCCATTCCTATTCCAAAAGTTATAATTTATCCCCAATATTCCAAAAAATATGAATTGGTGTGAAAAGTCAAAAATATATTTATATAGATTCCGTTTTTTCGTTCGTTGCTCGTAGACGAGAATTCGAGGTTCAACGAACACCCGATATCTCAATATAGTCATTTCTCACAATTGCCCTTTTATACCCAATGTACTGCCATTTTTTCATAAAATGTTTACATTTAATGTGCTGGCGATTTTCATCGAACAAAAAACTATGACTGCATGTGATCATCTAGACCGGTAGGAGAATTTGTTGCAAAATTTCAACGAAGGTTATCAATCTCATGACCACGATATAAAATATTTTGAAAACTGAAGATTCCTGTTAAAAATTCGCTATCAAAACGATTCTAAACTCCTTCGAGATCGAGCAATTCTGAGGTGAATGTACGATTTTTTATTATAAAATATATCAATGGTCAAAGAAAAAATGTCTATGTAACCCAACAATAACACACTCAGAATTTTCTTCTCAGCAAACATATTTAGTTTCCTGTTTTGAATATTTGGAGCAAAAAACATAGATTAAACAACGCTATCACCCATTTTTATAGCAAACATGAAAGAGTTGCGAGCCAATAAATCGTTACGGTTGCGAGGATGCGAAGAATCACTCCCTTAAGTATTTGTTCTGGCGTGAGAATTTATGGGAGAGCTAGCAAGTAGGTATCCGGATTTCGGAAACAGAGGAGAAAAATAGTGGTAGAGAGGGGAGCAGTGAAGAAGCGAGTGAAAAAAAGTAGGCTGTTTATTCTTTGTAAGTGAGGATAACAAATCGTCAGTAATGAGACTAAATACATCAGTACATTTATCATTCCTTCCCATAATGCTTGTATGCTCTCCTATTGCCCAGGGTTATTCTGAATCCACTCACATACCAGAAAGAGCTATTCTCATTGCTCAACAGAAAAACACACTTTCCATTTTCACTGATTACTTCTTTGTTTGAATACATTTTGTGGGTCATTTAGGCACGCGATCGAATCACTAGATTTAGTTAGTTTCGTGATTCATGATCGTGTTTTTTTTTTCCTTAATGCAATTTCTAAGTCGTGATAGTTGTCCATCAAAACAGACAGTATACGGTCTTCGATATATCAAAAGAAATTGAAAAAGAAAATATTTGTTATCGCTACCGAAATTCACTTTGTTGAAATTGTCGGGTTAAAGTTGGAAACGTTTGCTGCGAGCTCGAAGGAGATGGTTGGCAGAACCAAGAGTTATTCACCGTGAAGTATGAGAGTCTGTCTAATAATGACACAGGGCTCTCCGAGCTTGCAGCAAAGGGAGCCAAATGCTACCCTTTGGATGAAGTAGCTCGATCCACTAAAAAATTAACGACGCTTCATCGTTTCTTTTTCTTTTTTTCCTCCTTTCGACCCGTGGGGTCTAATGGTCATTGCAATATTCACATCTCTGGCCTCTGAGTCTGGAATAATATCCATATATATAGTGATAAAAAATCTTGATGATCAAAAATTGACTAACGACAGACGATTTCGTCGATCACGTCTCGACTGTAACATTTGAACCAAGCTTGGGTTCAGTCTTCTTGAATAAAATGATGTTATGTGAAGTCTTGAAAGGACTGATGTGGGAAAAAATTTCTTCCGATTGAACACCTGCTTGCGGAGAAACAGCGTTTTGTGATATTATATGATATTTCGAAGCGTCGACTCTTGAGTTATTTAAACAATCCGTTTGTTTTTCTTGGATAGAAATGTACAAATATAAACATAGACTTTTTCCGAACAATAAATATTATGGCTATCAAAATCTTAGATAGTCATGAAGTAGTCATTGGCGATGAATGAATGTAGAAAATCCAAATAGCTTCTTGTTTGATATAGAGTTGCTAGTGGCTGTCGGGAAATTTTTTGAAATTACAAACAATACGAAGTTCACGGGTTCATTAAAATAGCTATGCATTTTTAACGAAATATTTTACTGTCAAATTTTTGTAAAAAATATACTGGAAAAACTATGCCACGAGGGACTTTAACGCTCATTTATCATCATAATGTGTGGTCACCAGGTGGAATTCATTGTTTTCTGTGTTTGTGAAGGCTGGCAACAATATAAAAAAAAAACCTTTTATTGTTTGTTTTTATTTCTTCTTTAAAGGAATGTACGCTAATCAACGGACTATAGCCACACCATTAAGAAATATGAACAAATGTTTTCTTGGAAAGTAATGATTGGATCTCTTAAGATCCATGTGGATAAAGCTGCCACCTTCAAGGCCGTGACCCTATCGAGGTTACGGC
Organism: Campoletis raptor; assembly: GCA_948107755.1. Classification (NCBI taxonomy): domain Eukaryota; kingdom Metazoa; phylum Arthropoda; class Insecta; order Hymenoptera; family Ichneumonidae; genus Campoletis; species Campoletis raptor. The sequence continues at coordinate 19,882,703 of OX403622.1, forward strand.
ATTCATACATAATTTTATAAATAGTTAATAGACGATGGTATGCATGCAGCAAATGGTGCACGTAACTTAGTGGTAGGAGACATTCTTAAGACAACGTATGAAAGCTCAAAGCTTGCAAGCTTAAGCCTTTCAAACGTCCACTCGCTTTGACCACGTTCACATGAAGGATCGTCCAGGCAAAAGCCCTTGAGATTCCGTACGTCGGTCATCTTGAAATTGGCTGGTGGATAGAAACGTGTTCAACCAGCAAAGAGCTTGCAACGGTTTGCTTGAAGCCTTCATTGTCTCGAGAGGCTCTCGCCTTCCCTAGTCCGGCAATTAGCTTGCAAGCTCAGGGCTCATTAGCACGAGAGCCTCCAATCTCACGTTAATGTCAAGCTAGTGAGTAACTTTCTTGAATACCTCATTATACACGCAAATTTTTGTTGAGGAAATCGAGTGAATGCTGCCATTTTGAAATTAGACATTAATTAACGGTTGTACAATTTCTGAAGTGCTATTCTGTTATGCTTGAGTAAGTTTCTTTGAGACGTAAGAGACACTCGAGCTTTTCGAGGCTGATCACTGCAATCAACTGCAAATCGTTTGGAGTAATCGTCACACGAAAATTGTCAAGTTCTGATGAATAAGGAATGACTGAGCGATTTTTCCATCATTCATTAAGCTCTTCTGTTTTTTAATGGTTTACGGAGTACAGCTTTCAAGGTATTTCGAATATCGTGAAAATATTGAGTTAGATAGCCATTTTCTCGGATAGGAAAAATGAATTTGTGAACACGTTTCATTATTTTTCATGAATGTAAACTTTTAGGATCTAAATAACCACTGTTGTTTCGTCTCTTAATCTTTCTGTTTCCTATTTTACAGTCTTCTCGGTTTTTACTAGTTTCCTGTGAGGGTCTGGTAGCTTTATATTACTGCTAAATTGCCTCCTAAATAATCCTCACCCCTCGTAGTTGGCTTTCGCTTTTTTTTTTTCAACGCGTCACACCTTTCACCCTCAACGACTACCCCTCGACACCGTCTAACTCTTCTCTCGTTCATTGTACGCTATACTCTGTTCTAGAGCATTTGTTCTCACTCAATTTTTTGCATCACACTTCACGAGAACTCAAGCACAATGGCTCTGCAGGCTTTAATTTCAAAAGTTGTTCCCGTTTCCCCATTTGATCTCCCTTCACGTTTGTTCGTCAAAGCTTCATTTCATTAGCATTTTTTTTGTCATTCTTTAGTTCACGTTTGTCGCTTCATGTCTACAATTATTAATATGTTCGAGTGTAGCCTTTGATCCAAGTCGAAATACTTCCATCCTAGAAAAATTATTCCGTGTGTTTCGACCCTAGGACCTTGTTCGGTATCATTACGATCCAAGCCAAGGCCAGTCTTCGGCTGGCTTTGTTTTCTCCTCCTATTGAAAGGGCCCTTTTTCTCCCCCCGTTAAGTTGATTACGGGTGAATTTGGCCAGAAGTAGAAACGGCGTTAGAAAATCATTTTTGAACTCTGTTGAACATAATGCATATAGTGTGTGCCTTCAAAGAGTGCGCATTCGAGAGGACAATAAAAAAATAAAAAAATAAAAAAACAGACGGATATAGACGATTATGAAGAATTACACATGTAAGCCGTTTATGGTTCATCTATGCAAATGGGTTGACATTACAGTAACACCCTGAGTTATGTAATACTCGAAAAGGACACTGAGAACTTAACGTAACGTGATGGTATGTTCAACTTTGAAGAATAACATACACTCGAATGATATAGAAGTACAACGTTGTCAATTGTTTTGATGTTTACAAAACCAATTTTGCAAGAGTCGAATTTAGTTTCGATTTTATGGCAGAAAATACAACGTACAAACGAATAGAATGGATAAATTTTCTGTTGAATGAAAACAAGGGTCACAAAAACCAATTTAATATCTCGCTGCAGGAAAAGGTGAAATTTATGGGAAAGTTGGATCAATATTATCGTAACAGTCATGCATGGAATTGGAAGGGAATGTAAATTGTTATTGGGGACTGGTTTGGATGGACCGAGCAAGGAAAATATGTGTTTAGATTACCAGATCACCAACCGAGGTCCATCTAAAATTAAAAGTCCAATTTTTTTTTCCTTCGATATTACATATGTTACATACAATCTCGTCTACGAACATTAGTATCTTTTTTTCACTGGTGTGCATTCCATTGAATTTAAACACATAGCTATATCACACAACGTCGACCGTAATTATTAGATAGACCGACGGGCTGTGATCGATGTATGAACGTATAAGTTCAGGACAACGTCAAATATGTTCTTAAAATCGACAGCCGTCGCACCAACAAGCTAAAATAGATTATCTGTTGAATCTTCATTTAATCCTACAATTTTTTCGAGTCTACGGACAGGTGTTCCAAGAATGTAGCCCGAAACTTCGAACATTGCATTTTCACGTGGAAATAGTCTTGCGTACATTCAGTGACAACTGCTATTCCACTTGCACTATGTTGCTTCTCTTTTGGTAGAATGATTGCTTTGATACGGCTACCTACATTCGCCAGAGCATAAAGGAACTTGTCCGGACAGATCAAAGTAACACAAAAGTGGAGTAGGAGGAATGAATTCCGAGAGAATTCTTACTCGGAGTAATTATTCGTATTCAACGTTTTATTAATATTTATGTTTATCTTGTTGCATTCATTTGCTTTGATGTATATCATCTGTATGATGTTTAAGTAAATCGGAGCGAGAGTTGAGTGGAGTATATTCACATTTAATTCCTCATCTCTTTGCCTCCAATTTTCATCGTTCTTTTCATGTAGTCCACCTCGAAATTCGTTACGGTTGTAAAAACCAAAAACAACGAAAAGCAATTTTTATTCACTGAAAATCATACAGAGAAACAATGGGCCAAGAGTCATATGACTTTTTTTCAAACACATTAATTACATTTCGAGCGCAGCAGGCAGTCGAGGGAAAATATGTGAATGTTGTGGATCATGATACCTCTGAAAAATTTACAATCGATGCGTCAAGCATCATAAATTGGAAAAAAAACTGTTATCTATGCACCACGGGAATATCGAATAAAATGTGAAATAATCCAGAACAATATACTTATTCATTCGCTGATTAATATACGTGATTGTATTTGTGTAAAAATCCATGTATTAATTTATTTAACCCATCACCGAAAGTGCAGTCAGCCACAAGGTAACGATTTTTACTTGCTACTGAGCTGCGTTTGTAATGTTAAAATCCGGTTCTGCATTATGACAAATATCATTTGTAAAACGATACTAATTTTTTTTTCTAATCCATTTATTTATGTTCTTACAACGCAGCCTCGAAGTATTAACTTGAAAAAGGTATACCAAGTGAAATTTTTCGTTTGAAAAAATAACCGTGTGTAGAAAAATACAACGAGCCGACTGAAATTTATTTAATCCGCACGTACGCATAAACAATGTACGAATCATTAAAATCAATGAAAATTGAAATTTGCCCTATATTTCCGCTTAATTGATATGCATTGACAAATCTGCCCTCACTCACAAGTTATAATTGGCGATGTCACTTGCTCTCCATTTTTAAGGATTCATGGATGACCATAAATTTCAATGTAAAACATTTTGGGTTTGATTTGCAGAATATTCCTGCATATTGATTACAAATGAATATGGTAGATACACTTTTTTTCGGAGTGATTCCAACGTTCAGCATTTAGTGTAATGGTTTATAAATGAATTTTTCATACACGTAAAAATTTGGCGGCTCATTGACTAAATTACGAAATACGCTTAATGACGATGCTATTAAATTGTACCTCTATCGTTAAAATACTTTTTGAACGAAATTTTTGCTGATGACTTTCACAATTAAAATTTTCCCATCCGTATTCCTACCCTTCTGCCCTCCAGCCAAACTACAGTACAGGTATTGGCAGCCATAATTTACACCGATATGATAATGTTAGGCAAGCAGACAGAGTCTGAATCGTTCATTCTACTTCACGTTCCTATCACGGAAATGAATTTTGCAGTCAAAGTTAATCCTGAGGGATACAGAGGGTCCAACAGTGCCAATATAGAACTTTACCTGAACTTTTAGCGGAAGGGTATAATGAGTATCAAAATATAATAAAGGAAACATGTTCGAAACTAATGTCTTGCGTGCGTGTGTGTGTGTGTGAGTGGCAGTGAGCAAATGGGGAAGAATTACGATAACATGACAAACTTTGTGTTACTTTCCGAAAATGTTTTGATTTGATTATCTTTAATTCCCAGGACGATTGGAAAGACGGTATTTGTTGACATAAATTTAGTGTCAGACGGGTTACAAAATTTGGATTCAAATTTGGCAACCAGTGAGTTACCGCCGGAACTTTCTCATCATTTCCGTATCAACGCGGACGCCCCCATTAAGCCGGATATCCCGAGGGGTCAACCGGAGAGATTATAGCGCATACCAGTATGCCTCTGAATCTGTGGGATGGCTTTCATGTTGCATAGTTCAATATAGTATATTATACAACATAGTTGTGTTGTTCTACCGCGAGTTGTTGAACGGTACATCGTCATGAAGGGAGAGGGAGAGTTTTGTGTGTTCCGTACATCCTGAAACTGGCAAGTGGACGGACACCGCAAATATCCGACAAACATAATTCAAAGCGCAAACAAGTATTCCTGAAAAGTGAAGCTTTGCTTTTACTGCTTCGCGTCGCCCTTGACTTGGTTTGTTTATCAATAGATTTACTTGCTCGGCTATTATGGCAATCGCTGTTTGAAAGTCGATTACAAACTTCCATTCGACGTTCAATTTTGTACAGATATATTGCAGGGTAGTTTTCGTGCTACACTGTAGTTCAAACTGGTTGCAGAGGGCATTATAGTCTGTAAATGACTGACACCTTCCTTGTAACGGCAGGATAATTGAATATCGTTTACTTATGACACGTCGTGGAAACGATATTTAAAAAAAGGTGGAAACTGAAATTCCTTTTATTTTTTAAGTAGACTCGAGCTCTCTTAGATGAGAAAAATGAAAATAAAATACAATTGCACAAGTTTAAATTTGAATAATGTTTTTCACACACTCGCTGAATGATTTAGTTCTCTGGTAGTATTGTGAAAACTGTGGAGGAACGTACGTACTGCAGCAGTAAATGAATTTAACTTCATCCCCGTCATATTCACCTCTTGGTCTCTCGAGCGAGCTTGCAGGGTCCAAGCACAGGGATGCGGCATCGAGGACACGGGAGTTTGAAACACAGCAGCAGAACAGCGCGTGGCTCGTAGCCAAATGAACCGAAGCACAGTCACGACGAGTGTCACTCCTTCCACTCAGATCCTCATTCGAGGGTGCCTAATTTTACAATGGTATATGCTCCGGTCGCCTGTGACAACGAAATATCACCTTCGTGCCAGTTGTGACCGCAAACGCAATAGTCGCCCTTTCTACCCGCAACCTCTTTTCCTTCTCCTACACTCAAGCTCTTCTTTCCTAACGTTGTCCTAAACGGAGCTTTGGAGGTTATATGAAATACGAGATTAATTTTTATTCCATAGCATAATTTATATTTTTTCAACAATTATTCATAGGACAAAATTAATTTTTGGCAAGGCTTTGAAAATAAAATGTCCATAATCAATGGTACAGATAATAATTTCAGGAAAATACTAATTATATGAGTCTCGCACGTATGATAAAGAGACTTTTCTACTCTCTCTTGTCATTTTCTGTACTCAATTATGGGTTTCGTCCGTTGAGCCATTTGGACCAGGGTCAAAACCGTCATTGTCGAATAAATTACTATGCTATTCATGTTTAAATTTCTACTGCAGTGAAACAACGTATATTGCTGCATTCGAAATAAAGAGCTATATGCTTAGTCAGGGGATGTTCTATTATATAAAAACAAAATGTGTCGGAAAATAGCAATTCCTTCAGGAATAATGGGCACATTAAACTATCTGGGCTACACAGATTTGTGGCTAAAAAGAGTGGACAGTATGGTAGAGATTATTTAATGGTGAACAATTTTTTAATGAGATTGAATTGCATCAAGCAAGCTGACGAGGTGATTAGAAACTCACGAATGTTTCATTTCGAAATCTGTGTAAAAATAATAAAAAAAACGAATGATTTACCGTTGATATTTGTTGATTACTGACAAATAAAAAAATAAGGCATTCCGTTTATAACTCAGCTGATAGAGGACTGGAAAGAATCCATTCTTTTATGTTTATCCTTTTTTCTTCATCACCTTTTACGAAAAAACAAAAAATCGTAAAGATCGTTTACCAATGATCCCGTTAGAAAATAGTGGGAATGATATTTCTGCTTTAATAATCTCAATAGGATTTATTTATGCTGTTATGGTTTTCACATTATAATTAGAGGAATAATAGGGTATGATGAGATTTGTCAGAACGAGCTTGCCGATCGTGGCAAGAGACATTGATTCGAGAATTATTAGGCCAAGAATTCCAGTAGGACAGGGAATGATGTCTTGTCGGTAAATTGCGAGAATCTCGTATATAGTTTAAAGCTGATTGGGTGTGCTCGAAATCTGGCGTCAATAAATTCTTATTTCCACCGTTCATTCTCTCGAGGTTATTCAATCTGGATAAATTGTTTTGATCAGTTGAAGAATCTTTGCATACGAATTGGAGCGATTCGAGATATGGAAACTTTTCTAATGTTCCGAAAGATCTGAAGCTGGAGACAACTCGCCAAAGAATCATATCGGAATTATGACGGGTTTCAGATTATTTATTATACCTCATGGCCTTAGAAAACATTTGATATTCGAGTCATAAAAATAATAGTCTGTTGAAAAGCCAAGCATCATATGAGCCACCATGAGTGCAAGAGTGATAACCGCAAATTATCGAAATTGAAACTTTCCCATACACTCTGAATACTTACAAAATAGACGAATTAGCTCCGAAGCACTGTTAACACAACAGAAAATGTTCAATAGTTAACAATAAGATGCAAATGAGAAATATATTGGTGAGGAAAGTTCACTCCTTTAAAAAAATGTGGATAAGCAAAACAGGATTGGAAAGGTTGCATCGAGACGACAGAGGGTTGAAGTAGAAAGCGACGTCGTCGGAGGGTAGAAGAGTGAGTGGGCACGGGTTTACCCCGCAAGTCTCTTCAAAAAGCATTGTCCGCGTAAATGAGAATTAATGATGGTTCCGTAGTCACCGAGTGGAAGCTCCGAAAGCTCCGACGGATTCCCAAGAGTCCTTATCGCTGTGCCAAAGCTCTTCTGTTCCGCCTCAGCATTTCTCATGGTCTTTGTAAAAGATTTATCATATCGCATGTCTCATTTTTTTCTTTATTGTATTCAAGATTTCCGACATTTTTCAATAGTATTCTCACATAGTGTTATCATTATTATTATTATTGTCATTTATTATTTTTCTATTCTTATTATTATTATCGTTATTATTCATTGGAATTCAAATGTATATTTTGTTCACTAAAAAAATCTATTTGAGTTTATAAAAGAGCTTTTAAAAAGCAGCATGAAAGCTATGTGAAGAAACATTGGAAATATGTTGTAATTTGACCATTGACAAGCGGACCTGATTTTGAACTAGAACCTCAATCCATTGGGGGGGTTCATCGCCTTCTTGCTTTTTTTTTTTTTAGTTATCTTTGCTTCTAATCGAGTAAAAAGGTTTAGAATTTAAAAAAAAAACGGAAATTTTTTATTTTTTTATTTAAGGATTCTGAACTTTACGAACTAATGAGATATTAGTAGTTATTAATTGTGAAAAATTAACCGTATTCTAGCACACAGTGCACTTGTGACCTACAGCGAAACAGCCTCGTGGTGAGGCGAGGCAGAACCCTCTTGGAAAAAAGCTTTTTGATGCTCTTAGAATCTCATGTGTTTCGTGAATGATATAAATATGGTAATACGAGTACACGTTTACTTGACATTATTAATACATATATTTTTTCGGAATATGAGTGCATCTTTACACTAGCTGGAGCATATGTGAAGCTACGTGGAAAAATAAGCACTCAGCCGTTATTTGCAGTACGCGTATAATTATTATGAGTTTGCAGATGACAGATGTAACGAACCATTAAACGCTAGCACCGTACTTTCGAGTACAGAGAAAATGAACGACAACTGAATTAAAAATTTGAACTGGAAAATTGAAATAGTAGTAAGAATCGAAAAATTTGGGGTTTTTTTTATGATAAACAAAAATATTGAAGAGAACGGGCCTGGCTTACCGCGGGACGATAGAATAGGCAGTAAGGGAGGGGATGAGCGTCACAACCGGGACTTCACTGAATGTCGCAGTAAACACGGAATTACCGTATCTGCCAATAAGGGGGGTCTGCCGATAGAAGGGATCTGCCGATAAGGGCAGTGATAACCGAACGCTCCGTGAAAACGGACGCTGGCCGTGGGACCCGCAATCCGGCATTCTATTCAACACTACACTCGATAAAATTCTCTCGATAAACTCTGCATTTACTCTATACTACAAAAGTTATAACACTCCACATAAATTTCGAAAATGACATCAATGGTATTTTAGCTGTAGAAAAAAAAGAATTGTCTTTTCACGTCAACGATATGTGCATTGAAACAGTCATAGATTTGCATGTGTTCGCAAAAGCAAGCTTCACTTCGATTAGTATAATCACTAACATGTCGAAAGTTGAAATTAAATATACATACTGTTATCATTATTATTTCGCGTTGATTGAAACTGTGAATCAAATTAAGAAAATCAATGAGAAAATGTAAGCACAAGAATGTATAATTGAGGAAGGTGAGATGCCAGCGCGTGTGGGAATTTATTTAACGGTGAGAGCTCGCTACACGTGTCACGCCATCGATCTTTGCCAGGTTTGCTCGCAGCTGCAATTTTAGTCCTCGTTGATAGTATACGACAACTACTACCGTTAAGTGCTGTGAACGCGGAACGTATTACAACCAGCTTCATCTTTCCCCGATCGAAGTACTTTCCGGTTCATTTTCTTTGATTAACTACTTTCCGATATCCATTCATTACCATCGAGCTGAATGTTCCCCGCTTCCTCTTCATCTGTATCGCCTCGTCGTTCTTTTTTCAACCTCGTTTTTTTTGTTCTTTCTTTGCTGCTTTTTACATATTTCCAACCCAGTGAGCTTTTATCGCAAATTTTTAAAAACGTAATAGAATCTTTTTATTACCGTCAGGATTATTTGACTATAGAATTTTCCGACGCAGTGAATATAACTTTTCAACCGACGTGGTTAATCATTCTATATCTTGGGAAAAATCGATTCAAATGTTCCGGCGCGGTATAGCTCATGGAATTTTCAGGACTTAAGAATATATATTTTTCTAAGAAATTTTCTTGGTCATCGGAGCATGTCGTGTTAACTTCAAGTCACAGAACGCTTCCGATTCAAGGTGCATGTTTAACTGTTCACGTGCTCGCATTCGCGCAAGCGAACGGATAAATAGTTTCAGTATATTGTAAACCTCTTTGATAATTTACACCTAATTATTTAAAATAAAAGTTCAGGTTACTCGATGTCGTAGCGCAAATTGTCCCAAAAATGTTGAGCACAGCAATCATCTTGGTTCAAATTCAACGTATTCATGTCTGCAGTGCATGGTTCTTTTTAGTTTTTTACTTTTATAATATTTGAGAAATATGATATTTGGGGGTTTCAATAACTTAGGAACTGCGGAGAGTGGAGTATTCCGGATTTCATATTTTAGATCTCACTCTCTTTGCGTCGGCCTGTCTCTATCCGTTTCTCACGTGGTTCTGTAGGAGTGTCAGATCGCAGAAGATGTCGTCGACAAGTACCTGGTGCGCTTCGTAGTTGTTCCGCAGTCCTCGTAGCTCCTCCGGGTACTGGAGTATCCCGAGTCTAGAGTACGTATAACGGGGACCTAATTACTGTAGCGGTCGTTAAGATAGTGACTCCGGACTTCCAGTTGGCCCTGGGGGGACTTGACAAATTAGTAGACCGTCTCGACTCTTGGCACAAGAGACATAGTGCACGATCCTTTTGATGCCTTGAGTGTTACTCATGAGTATCATCAATGGCGTAGAACAGGAATGAAAGACCGAAGAGTTTATGAAAGAGAAAAATATAGTCCAGCGGAAAGAAAGATGAAAAACACTCGAGAATTTTGGGGATAGTGACGAATGGGGTCACATGGATATGGCACACTGAGCTTTTCCGCGGATTCTTTTTTCATACAGCACCCGTAAACTAGGACCATTTTTTTCTAGCTATCTCTTAAAACTTCGTCGTACTTGCAACCTCTCGAGTTTTCGAGAGAAGCGAAGAATGCAACCGAAGAGATAGACCAATCGCGTAGAGGAAAGAAAATTCTTTCGATTTTAGAGTTAAACTGTCATAGAGGCAGGGAAGGAGGGCCGTTTTCCATATTTTGAAATTCAATTTTAGGAGCAACAAAGCCAAAGGATATATTCATTCGTGGATTCACAATAAAATGTTCATTCTGGATCATGGAAGTACGATCGTAGTACGAAAAGTGGGTTTTAGCCGCTATTTTAAACTCTTCGTAGATCTGCAGGCATTTCTCTTTTCCTTTATTGTTTTTTGAAATTTTTCTAGATTTCATGACGTAAACTCAACTTAAATACTGTATACATCAATGACATTTTAATGCAATGGTCGCCAAGAGATCCATTTACCACCAAATAATCTTTTTATAAGATTACATTTATGCAAATACGATTAGCCCCTTGGGCGTGCGGAAAAGTTTTCGATCGTACTTGTGGGAGTAGAAAAAAAAGTTTCATTTTTTAAGCGCAAACTAGATGTTGGGTTTCCAGGTCACTGACTACAACTTGGATCTATAGATATAAAAAAAATCGGGTTACACATTATAACAGACTATTGAAATGGATCAGATATGAACAATTCCATTTTTTTAGCATGTCGAGATTCAGGAAATTCTTTGAAGAACCCATATGACAGCCGTGCGGACTACATTATATCTATATCGGTTTTATACGGGCACAATAAAAAGTTTTCTGAAGCATGCTATTCGATTATTCTGCTAGTAGCGCAATATGGCGACAACGTCACCGTTCAGAATTCACTAGTTCAGACTTTGGAAAAGCCTAGCAAACACCAAAAGTTTGTCGAGTTCTGAAATCTGAATTGCTTGATGTTTGACAATATTCGTCATTTCCGATGAAGGCTGCAAGAAGTATGACAACATTTGGCAGTGCAAAAAGCCATTAAGGTGAGATGGGTATCTAGGGGATGTAGTTAGAAGTGAGGAAAGAAGGATGTGTCATTTTCTTACGATCAGAGCAGGGGCTTTCGTCACTTTGAACCAGAACGAAAAGCTCACACCTGGTATACTCATCGAGCGCACATTTGTGTCCAACCGAGCTAGAAACTTGAATCGTTAAAGTTTACGACATATCGCGTGGGTATTTACGACCCGGCCGAACTGCTGAACATCTTTGGAGCTTGAAGAGAGAATTCTGGCAGAGAGAAAAGTTCACTGGGACGTATTACCGGCCTAGAGCTTTCGAGAGTGCTTGCGACGTCGAAGAGTAACCGTCTGGATCGTCTCCCAAATATCCCACAAGGTATTTCTCGCTGAGATGAGTTGGGGCAACCCATGAGCTTGCACCAAAGCTTCTAGCCACTTCGGTGCTGCTTGCAACCACTGCTGTTGCATCCGCAAGCTTTTTGGCTCGCTATGCAGGTGACGCACAGCGGCAAAATGCAGATAAAACGATATTTCATTCGTTTGTTTTCTTTCTCGATCTTTTATTCTATCGTGTACTATATTGTATTTGTTTTTTTAGAAAAATACTTCACCAGAAGCTCGAGCAATGAATGTTGAGTTGTCTTCGACAGCGAAAGATGATTGGATTACGGGAAGTTGGTATATTGATCACTTGTATTTGATAAATCGACGAACTATGCGCCACCGTTACGAAAATATCATTTCTAGGAATCTATTCAATAGCCTGTAACATTCTCATTAATTATTTACAAAATACGGAATCGCAGACATGGACGAATCATGGTGTAGAATGAAATAGCTGTTCGGACATTCTGAGATACGAAGCTCCATATTGAATGTTTCACCGTTGCGTGTCTTATCGTACTTTTCTTTTTAACGCCTTTTTATTCAGAAGATTTTCTTTGGCGCTAGTACAATCTAGAAACTTTTGCATGGCAAGCAACTAACTCTGAGTTTCGAATCTTTCATCTTTCTTATCCTGTATTACCCAACCTCTGGCATTCTCTTGTGTTGGTACCAGCGGTTTTTTATCGCGTTTCTATCGCTTCTGTCGGCTCCAATCCCATTCGCATTTTTCTGCTTTCTCGGAGGTTTTGTGGCGCCATCCGGAGGTACACGTGGTATATTATCGGAAACGTGAAAAAGGCTGGTGAACGGTGAACTCAGATAGATATCTTAATAGGGTAGATAGGATATCTCGTAAAATTTATTATTGTTCGTCAAATTTTCGGGTAAATATGACGTGTCGGACAAGAATAAAATAATGTGGATCAATGCAGCAACATGTGGTATTAAGTGGTTTCATAGGTCATATGATGTATTATTTAATGATTTATTTCAAATTTCCGTTTTCATTTGACTACGTAGAATTTAACGCATTTGGGCATTTCCCGGTTCCTTGAACTACGACAATCAATACAACGGAAACTTTTTCTATTTTTAGCGTTACGCGTTAGATTTTCTCCGATCAAGGACCAGTGAAAGATAAAAAATCGTAAAAAAATATAAATTAATTTGAGATTTTTCGATCAACGTGTTTGTCCGTGAGAGCGATTTACAATGTCTGTGACGTCATAAACACGTCATATTGGAGTACGTAAGAGTGCGGCAGGGCTCGCGCTGGCTTTTCTTTTAAATACTTAGCGTCGAGACGCTGCTGCGTTTCTTGATACCGGCATCTGTAGTAGAATAAGCCCTATATTTCGATAAATACAACAAGAATCCGTTATCTGTACTTCGATAGTTGCCTTTCGAACTTTATAGAAATACATGCATACAATTTGCTTGTTTGTAACTGAGAAATATGGGCATAAGTACGAAACGGAAGTGAACTACTAATAAACATGGAAAGACAGATTTTTGTGTAAGCAATAGAAGGAGTACACAGAAATCTGTCTTTCCATGTTTATTAGTAGTTCACTTCCGTTTCGTACTTATTATTATTAGAAATTTTTTCGAATAAATAATTTCTTATGGAATTGAGTATATTGTAAAACAATAAAAAGATTCTATTTTACGAGGTTAAGAGGCTGAAGAACGTAGCTATTCTGTATAAAATTTCTGTAGTGAACAAAATCAAATATGAATTTCCTGCTTCATGACATGTAAGCTATGAAACAATTCAATAAAAAATGTTAGTTATTGTGGTGGCGTATAAGGGTTGTGGAGCATATGAGACCAAAGGGAGTTCTCGAAAAAAGCCATCGTATAGTTGATAACAAATCGGCCATAAATGTCATCTGAAATTAAAAAAACCTCATGCCGAAGAAGGTACGATTAATAAAATCATGTTCTACGTACAAAATTTCAATCACACGTCCGTTCTTTTACCACCTAAAAAACAAATGCATTGAAAATATATTCTCATGTATTTTAAGAGATCCTCTGCTACTGGATTCGCTCAGGACTTGAAATCTCGAGAGACTATCTTGCGTACCTTCTCAAAGCTAAACGTCCTTGAAGTGCGCCCCAACTTTTCCCAACACTTCAAATAGCATTCAAGTGAAAAATTCAAATGGTTACCTCGTTTTTACACCAGGAATTCTGCGACCACGACTACTCGCGTTCTTTTTTTTTTTTTTTTTGGTGACTGTGGTATTCCTTCAACCTGAACCTAAACCCTCTGAATGATCGGCTCGGCTATTGCGGTTTGTGTTTGTGACGGGAGGTATGGGAAGGGATGGGGTTTCACGGGTCGAACATCGTGTCAAACCAGTGGAGCGGAAACATGGATCGAAGGGTGGCCCTTCACAATGAGAATAAAGGGTATGGCAATAAATTCCTGATTGGTGTAGAAATTGTATTTGAACCCCAAAAAACAGAAACTTTTAATTACAGAATTACAGAATTACATGCGTGTAGCTGCAACGAAATAATCTTTCGACAACGTCTAGTTCTTGTTATTTTACGAATTCCACGAAAATCTGGGGACTCAAACAGGCACATATTCATTTTTTAGTGTGAGGATCGTTATAATTAATTTTATGTGCGTCAGAACCTAATATAAAGACCTAATTTTGAAAAGTTCAGTTAATTCAACTTTATGGAGTATTGGGCAGTGTTGCTAATTATATTTGGACATTGAAGTTACTTGATTTTTAATCTCGTTTGCATTTTGATAAACTTTCGCATAAACTCATTTTAACATCGACAAGAATAATATTCAACTACGAGAAATTTATTGTCACGGTAGCCTTCAGGTTATTTCCATGGTAACGACAGGTCAACCGAGGCTTTGCGGCAGCTCAGAACGACGGAATAGTAAGATGACAGTCATATCTGCAACAGATTTTCACTACATAAAACTATGTACGGTTCGAAAATGAAAATGCAATTGATTCCTGGAAGAGTTTCGTTGAATTACATTTCCTGTTGTCTTCAATAATTAATGAAGCTGTTTATTTGCTGGGTCGAGCAAAGTATTTATTTGTGCAATTCATTCTTTAATTACAGAGGCTTTATTTCATAAAAATATCATACACACGTATGCATCTATATCCTGGATTTTTTATGAAATTTTATTATTTATAGGCCACATCTATCATTTCGGCCGTTCTATTATACCAACCGAAACAATTTTTCGTGAGAACAAAGCTACGTCCAGGAGAAAAAAGGAAGAATATCTGTAGGCCGGAAGGATATAACGGAAAAAAGGGTTGGAAAAATTCATCAGTACTCACGTTGCTATGACCCTTTTAGCTCAAGTAAGCCCAAAGCGAAGTATTATGCGATGCTGCTGTTCTATGTAACGAAAATGAGAATTGTTCTTTACAAAAAATTTCAGTTTCACTTTATTCGTATACATTTTTATGAAAAAATATCGTTTCATTGTGACCTGGAATACTCAAGTACAAACTTGTATAATGCCACTTTATACGTTTTTAGAAATTCACGGTTGTTTTGTCTTTTTCCATAATTTGAAGGCTTTTTGGTGGAGGATTACCTACAAATAAGATAGTGGTCCGAATGTAATGTTGAGAATAAATAATTGATTCATTTGTTAGTATCAGTATCCAATTGGCCAATACTAAAAATTATTGGATTTGTCACCAGTACGATTATCGTGAGAAAGATTTAGATCAGAATAAATAGACCACTTCGGCAAATAAAACCTGAACAAAGAACCAACGGAGTTTTTAAGTCCGATATAAACAAGAATGGATGAAGAATTTCTGTTCAGAGAGATGAAAGGTCTCTTGTGCCTGGAAGTTACACTGAGGATAAAGCGAGTAAGAAGACGCCGATAGAGAAAAAGACAGACAAGGGAGAGAGAGAGAGGGAGAGAGAGGAAGGGAGTGAGAGACTGAGGGAGAGAGAGATAGGATAAAAAACAAGGGTAAAGAAGAGTGCTCTAGGAAAACATAAACGTGCTGTACCAAAAAGATTTCACGGTGGCATTGGGAATTCGAATGGTACAGAGGCATTTCGAGAGAACTATATCGCCATTTTAGTCGTTTCTATGTTGCTCACGTTTCTAAGAACATTTCACCTTACGTATGCACTCGTCTCTCGTCTTTTTCAGTCATCCAGCATGTGTCTTCTTCTTTGCCTATGCTTCATGCTCCACTGATCCATTCCTAACACTCTGTTTGACTTGTAAATCGCTTTTGGATACATTTCAACGTTTTAACTCGTGGAATTTATTCAAATAGGAAATAGTGATTGGTCTATTCCATTGACAAATCCAAAAATTGGATCTTTGAATGGAAATCATCTTCATTATAAACTAAAATTCAATTTTGTTGTAAAGTTATAGCTTTGCTAGTATAATTAATATGTGTTGGTCTTAAAGAAATTTCTGAAGCCAAGTCTGAACCCGCGAGATCTTCTCAAAATCACAAGATTGAAAGACAAAGTTGTTTAGAACTTTTTGGGAAAAGTCTATTGGCATATAAAGGCGGAGGGAAAATATTCACGAGAAACTTCGGATGGAAGAAATGAGATTCTGTTCGTTTCACAGAATATGGCACGGTATATTGATTTACATAGTTGTTGGTTTGCGGCAAATAAATAAATAAACAAAGCATCAAACTTTCTGAAACAGCATGGGTTTGAACTTATAAGATATTGTGAAAGTTTTTACAGTATTAAACTCTGGAGTTGACCAAAGAATAATTATCAAGAGCCTTGAATAGTTAAGGGTATTGAACACCAAAATAAATTGATTATATCACTCACAAGATTGTGAGTGCTCCAGACAAGAAAAATTGATGAGGTGGTTTCTCTCTTGGTTTATGAATTTATGGGCTATTCGAGGTCAACATTTTTTTACTATCACTATAGACCTTGGACCTTAAAATAGCTCTATATATGTCACCGTAAACCGTAAAAGAGCCCTAGCCTAGACGATGTTCCGAAAAAGATGGACATTCCATGTATCTCGTAATTTACTCCATTCTTCGTTCCTATATGTGGCCCTGTCCAGTCGTCGCACCTTCTTATGACCTACCACTCTCATGGGACTTATAGTTTAAAGAAAAGCCTGCAGTTTCCATGGAAAGAGAAAAGCGGTAAGCTTGGCTTTAACTTCTTCGCCATCCCTCGTTTGCCGACCCATGTCCAAATTTCTGTATATGCCTTTGAGATTTTGTGCGAATAAATATCTCGACCTGTTATTTACACTCAAACTCCACCATTCCGTTCTTAAGTATATTTATCAACTACTCTTTAGATTACACGACATTGAAACTGGATTAAAGCCACAATGAGAATTTCATTTCGGGCATCATTGTTTAATTACTATGGTGA
This sequence comes from Campoletis raptor, assembly GCA_948107755.1. Lineage (NCBI taxonomy): Eukaryota > Metazoa > Arthropoda > Insecta > Hymenoptera > Ichneumonidae > Campoletis > Campoletis raptor. The sequence goes on from OX403622.1 coordinate 19,899,716, forward strand.
CGCAAAGGAGTGTTGAAGTTTTACTACTATGGCGTATAGGGAAGCTGCTTGTACATATACTCAAAGGAAAAATAATTCTCGTATATTTTAAATTCGCGAAAATATAACTTTGAGTTTCACTTAAAAATCATTTTATCTTCAACGCAAATTGAATCGTGCCAAGTGTTATTATAGATGTGAGGATTTTCAGTAGTAAAAGTTACTTCGAGTGGTCAAAAAATCTATAGACAGCTGTGACGCTCGAGCTTATCTACAGAGGAAGTTCCAAGAGGGTCGTGAGAGTTTTTGGTGCTCATGAAAGCGTTCGATCGGGTGGAAAGCTCTGTGTAATTCAGCAAGCTCGGTATAATTCCGTAAAGCCTGGATATTCAGGACAGACCAGTTAGCTCGGTGAATTTTCGACAAAAATTCTTAACCCACAACACGATCACATATAATTTTGTAGCTTCGATTCACCGGAAATCCGGTGGGGATGTTTATGGTTTCCTGTATTGTCCGATAGGATGTGGTCTTCCGTGGCTTGATTCTCGGCCAACATAGGCAATAAAACAACGTTTACGATGCGATCGCACCATGATAACAGGTCTTTGTCTCCGTTGGGAAACGTGGGGAAAGGGTAAAATGGCAGGAAGAAAATTCACACATAAACCTACCTCCGTTTTAAGCTTTTTCGGGCTTTTGATCACCTGCAAACGTACACATCGTTTCCTCAGTATTAATAAATTTACGAGCATATACAGTTCTGTATAAATGGCAATAGACATCGACCAAGCTACGGAAAATCTGAAAAAATTACAGGACGAATTATGACTTTAAAAAGTATTTTAATCGAGATTAATTAATTTCATATTTTATCATTCTGGTCATTATCATTTTGCAAATAGTGGAATAATTTTGACTTTAAATGAAGTTGCAATGTGGATGATTGAAAACAGCAAAATCTGTGGTAGGAAATATATCACTTTTTCTTTTTTATTTCTATATCAAAATCTATAAATTCTGCTTTTCTAACTTCGCTAGTTGAACCAACAGCCTAGAAACGCTATTCTGGATCAAATGTTGAAGAACAATGAGTGATTGTCTTTTTTAACATCTGAATCACATTCGAAATGCAAGGAAATTTTTCTGAAGGCGATTTTTTAATGGAAAATTCGCAATGAACTTTATATGGACAATATTGCTAGCGAAATGTTTTATAGCATGTGAAAGTTTGATGAATATTGGTAACATCGAAGTTTTTTTTTTCACTTAAAAATCGAACGATAAAAATCGTTGAATTAAATCGCACATTGGATCACACGAGAAATTTGCAGTCGGCAACTCCTCAGTGCCAACAAGTCCTGAATGATTCAATAAAATAAAAAAACTGTAGTGTAATACAGTAGCATGAACTGTAAAATTCTTCGAATTTTCGGCAAACCGTATGGTTTATTGAGGTGACATTGTTCCTGTGATCCTACATGGATTGGTGAACGCTTTGTCAAATTGGATATCAAAAGCTCTCGTGGTTCCTGGAAATATTGTGAGTTTTTCGTCATACCAATACATAGAAGTAAACATTCCGCTATAACCGTAAATGTATTGTGTATAGCGATGAAGCTGACGTTTCACAGAGACAGGTCTGAAATAGAGGTCAATTATTGTAATAAACGTTTGGCTTCCTAATAGGGTAAACTTGTTTTATTACAGTGTACTGGACCGAAAAAATACATAACTGGGTATTTATAGTCTGACATGGATAGTAACAATTTGACAGTCGTCCAAAGCAGACACAGATCGTACGATTTTCACAAATATTGAGGGATTCATTTTCTTTTGGCATTCATTTACGTATACACCTAACAAGTTTCATTTGAACGATCGTGAATTCAAATATGGTTCAAAGATATTTTCGGTAAACTCACGCACATGTGAACTCAGTATGAATGAATTTAGTATTTCTCTCGATATTTTTCTAACGTGTCGAATACCAAACATTCCATACACTTGGGAAGTACAGCGCACACCATAGTATGGCAGATAAAATGCTTGTGGATACCAATTAAAACACATAATTGATACGAAAAATGCTATAGTCTCATCGATAAATTTGTTTTCCACCGTTTATATCGCTTTCCATCGCAACACGATGTGTTTACTGTGTATGGCGTTCGTTTTCATAATTATGATCCATGTAGTTTTTTCAATTTTTTCAGTAGGTTGTCATAATACACTGTACGAGATTAATTTATTGTCTATTATTTATTATTTATTTATTTATTTATTGTATATTATCGATCACAATCCCCAATTTGTTTTTCTTCTTTTGAGCCTAGGTTGACAAGCAACTGAAAAAGTAACAAGTTGTTGGGGGTAAATGTAAAGAGCAATGTTTACACTTGAATAATATGACTTAAAAAATTTGGTAGACTATTTTTCCAGACATTTAGTATTTATTGCCTTTAGTGAATTTTGACATTTGTTTTTCTATTTATTATTTTCAATTCAGCCAATATTATGGATGTAAATTTTCCATGAATTTTCAATAATTGAATAAATTAATGAAAAAAAAAACCTAACGATGACTTACAAACTCTTGTGAAAGCCTCTGTCCAATGATTGAAACTTTTTTCCAATTGAAAACAATTATTTTATACCTGAAAACGATAAATAAAGTAATGCGGAACGATTGATGTACGATTCCTTGGTTCACCTGTCGAATTGCAGCGTATATCGCGAATAGTACGAGTAACGGTGCAGTGGTACGAAAAAAATAAAAAACAAAAGGAGATTATTCATTCAATCGGGTTTACTCACCTCCCTGTTTCACCCCTAACGAATCGAATGAGAACCGGCGCCGAGAATTTTTATGTTTTTATGTTCGTATTCCGATGCGCATCCCTTTCTCAGTGCATCGCCGGTCTCGATGTAGCGGGTCTCGCGTTTTACTAGCGAACTTTATTACGTGACCACTCTCCACCCCTTCGATCAGTGATCGTAGACGTACGTTTTTCCTCTCGTCGGTGTTTCCACTTCCGGTTGTCTGCTAGGTCTGACGCGCATTGTCCACATATATCGCGGACGTATTTTTATTCTCAACGTATTTTTCATTTCCTCTCCCCTTTCCCCGACTCTTAGACATACTTCTTTTACACGTGAAGAAATGAAAGCTTCTACTCCTTTCTCACATTTCGACGCAAGCTCGTCCTGTACTCACAGTAAAAAATGATGACCCGACATTTCGCAAACCTATAAAACCTGCCAAAAGCCCGTAAGATTTTTACAGCCATTTCAGCAGTTTTACGTTTTCAAATATCAATTGAAATTTGTTATTTTGGTTTTAATAATTCATTATGAGTAGATAATTTTGCAGCATATAGATCACAGTAAATTGTAATCGTGATTCGGTCGATAAAAATGCTACTTCAATGTGTTTTTTGCCTTGTCTAAATTGTAGAGTTTCTTAAAGTCTTGCTAATTGACCCATCAAGTCCCAAACGGACGCTTTTCGTTTCATTTTTAAGTGGCGTAATCCCTCTTCTATAAATTTCTTGCAACAATTAAACATACGATATTTGAGAACTTACGCGTACTATCTTAGACCCACTATTTTAATTGAATTCGAAAAATCTAATGATGGATTCTCATAAAGAACGGAGTATTGTTTATTGGATTGTATTAGATACTTGCAAAATGATTTGTTCTGCTGACATTTTTTTAACAATAAATGCAGAAAAAAAAAACAACAAATCATTAAAATTTCTATCCACCTTAGTTTCGTGGAAAGCTGTTTCATTTCGGGAATATTTATTTTGTAGTCTTCCATTGAGAATGTTTACACAGAGTTTATCGTAGTTCTTCAACTGCCAACAGAAAATTCAAGAACTGTTTACAGTCGAAGCAGACGAAAGAAAAATCCAACCAGATCTAAAATAGTAATCAAAACGAGGAGCAACGGAACAAATCGTTTTTATTCCTTTGAGCAACGGTTCTGAGAATTCAACCTCAAAGTTACTTCTCAGCAGAACAGATCAAATGTTTGTGTAAAAAGGTAACTTTGTTAAACCAACGGAGGACCGAGCTACCAGAGGAAACGCACAAAGAATATCGCCGTTTGCAGGACTTTTTGCTTTTTCAGCGGATGATATATCAATTCATTCTATAAACTGAGTATTGCAAACCTAATAAACAGTTTGGTACACTGCTGCCTTTGGATTTCCATGCTGCACCCTAGTTGTCGTTACTCAGTTTGTTTTTTGAAGCGGGTGTGACTTTATCGGGCTTTCACGTATCGTATCAATGCGTCCGTACAAATTTCTGCAATCTAGCAGAATCTGCAAATAATCTAGGTTTGATATTCGGTATCTTTAAAATGTAAACATCCCGCAACGACTGTTCGAGCGAGATTAATAGAACATTACAGAATCTTGAACATCATTTATGGTGACAATACCTTTGTAGGCACTATACCTGAAAAGTTCATTTTTTTTCCGTATTAGGAGCTAAAGATTTAAAAAAAGTTTTTGTTTTTAACATTCACCTTTTTAACTGGGTACTATTGAGTCATGCGTTAATAACCAGTAGCGAGGTTACTTCGTGACCAAATTTTTGAAACATTATTTTTTAGTGTTATTGGGATGTGCAGAAAAGAAAGATTGACAAGAGTATTGTTAAGAAATGACAAGAGAGAAGTTGAATAACACCAGAAATATAAAAGTCCTTAAGTCTTGGAGGAACCATGCGCTCCTCAATCCGTCGACGTGCTGAATTTAATACGGAATCGAAAATCACAAAGTATTCAAGAACCACTTAATTCGTCAATATGAGGGACTTCATGCTTCACGCGTGTTCGTATATCTCAATTCGACCATATCAAACCCCGACCAAACGAAGGTTGTGAAAACGTGACAAAAATGACAGCTAAAGATTCATTCTGAAGGGATAAAAATCACCCTGAGTCACTGTGAGGAAATCATTAATTTTCAGTAAGATGTTGAAAAGGGTTGCAAATCCGTCAGATATTATTAAAGTAGCTAAACCCCGTTAATTGTAACCTCGAATACATTCGCATTTCATAGCCTTTAGATTTTTTCAAATGAAAAGGCATTTCATCGATTTATAGTCTCTATAGAACCAATGGAGGTCATGCGAATGCGTAAAAAATACACAAACGGCCAACTAAACTACGATGACATCGTAACATTTTTTTTGCCACCTAGGTCTATTGTAGTCTGCATTGTTGATCGTGAGCGCAGAATTTTCACTGGACATTCCGGATGATCCGGACGAAAAGCTCTTTGTCCGCAAAACCATTCCCATGTACCCTATCCCAAAAGCTAAAGTCGAAGAGAAGTGGCAACAAAAAAGAAAATGCTGTATATCTCGCGAGCTTGTGTTAGAAAAATTGTTACTGTGAAATTTGTGTCTTTTTCGAATTCAATGAAAATTCCACCGATTTTGTTACCAATATACAACAAATTAATATTGTAAAATTGGTATACTTTTATGATAAGGTATAGTACGCAGGAATATTTCATGACATCAAAATTTTACCATTGTATTTGGAGCTCTCATGACTCGAACAACGTTGTTCTGATTTTTGTTTTTTTGTTCTTATGATGACTCTGCCATAAGATCTGATTTAGAGTAATGACTTCAATCATTTTAATCTCTCTCATTTTTAGTAGTTGACCTAATCTAAAACTTTGCTTATGAAATAAATGGTTTACTTTATTTTATATAATATATACGCCAAAACTATTTGTTTCTGTTGCTGAGATGGTTGTGACGGAGCCTCCTTAAAATGTTTTGAATAAAATAATATTTTAACGTGGAAAAGGCCAAAGAAAAATGAGGTTCCCTTACCAAGGAGAGGGTAAAGTTATTCTGTGCTGCCATCCGCATGGCTATTTCAGAACCACATAAAACCTGATGTAAATATTCGTTCCCACGAATTGTTTCAAATCAGTCTTTGAAATGGGAACTCACTGATACAATTCTGAAACGCTCACGGAGACCTCATTAAAGTGTATCCAGATAGACAGTAAAGCAAAGCTTCAAGGAATCCGAGGTCGATATGGAGACATTTGATGCGAATAGTATTGGAAGAGATGGAAACGAACATCACAACGTTGTCCAAAAATCAAAACGATGAAATTACGAATTTGCTCCACTATCGATCTGTGAGGAGCTCTTTCTCTCTCTCTCTCTCTCTTGCTCTTTCGCTCCGCCTCGCTATCGATCTTTGAAAGGCGCGATCCCACACCTCATCAATTATCGCCTAGCAATCAATCCCAACCAGGCTCCCGCTCTTGCTCCCACAATTTTCTGTATCTACCTTTACGCGTATGCTATGGTATCATTCTCATTATTCGGTTACGTGAAAATATACGTGAGCCAAATGATATCTATTTTCTTGGAAGTCTATCGAGAATTCCATTCCATAAAGTAAAAGCTCATCTTTCATTCATGTATTCGTTCATCATTCTTTCATGCATGTTTTATTATCCAATTAGTCTATTGAATTCAGGGAATAGTTATGGGCCGTTTATAACAGCTTCAAATTGATTATTTCAGGTATAAATATTTAATTATATCCAGGTTCTTCACTAACTTAATTTGAAGATGGCTATCGTTCAGTTTCTGAATCTTTTGTGCCTCCATACCGCTAATATAATTTTTTTCCACTCGAGATAATGAAGTCAAATTGTTAAGAACTGCCGTCAAGATTAAATGTTAGTGTTTCGATTTCCTTAACTTCGGCCAGGTAAGATTTTGTCTCATTATTTCTTATGATACACGTCTTCTGGGCCATTGTTCACAGCCGACCTTAAAAGAGTTGTTGAGAAACGTGTTTATGGATTAAATTTAATAGGTTTTAATTATGTCGTAAAATCGTCTGGCGACCAATTTGAAATTAATAACAATGAATTCTGGAAGATCAACCCGAAACTTTAGGAGGTTTAGGGTCAAAAATGCTGTTACAATATTCATTATCAGCAATTTTTTGTTCCCACAATTATTTTCACAACTAAAAAACCTGCTGATTATTAAAATTTTGACTTTTCGCACAATTATTGTGTCTCGGACTTGGCGGATTCAATAAAAGTACCTCATGTTGAGGCCAGAAACATTTGTGCTGGCTTGCAACATATAAGTTTCTGTTCGTTTTAAAAAATATGAAGTATCCATGAGCGGAGGTGAAAATGTTTGATCCCCAACTATTTCTCTCTAGTGTACCATCGACGCGAAAGTTTTTTACTCCAGCTTTTCGTTTCTTTAATCCTGGATAGCCGAACTGAGGAGTAAGAAAAAAAGCAGTTTCACAATTAGGAGGCAAAGTTAGGGACCGTGAGGAGGAAAAGTTTTTACAACCCTGGTATTGCCAAGCATATCTTACACCACTAGCTCCACCGACGATCTTTTCAATCCATGACCTCGTTCCAGCCTCTTTTGCCGATCCAAGTTTTTTTGTGACCGGCTCTTTTTTCTACTTACGAGGTTCTCTCTCTCCACTTTTGACCTTTCCAATTATATTTTCGTTGTTACACGACAATCTTAGTTAAATTCTTGCTAGAGGCAGCGTCTCATAAAAAGAAAACCAATTGAAACCAATCAATAACTGTGACGATTACTGGGTCAAACGGGATCTCGGTAAAAATGTTTTCGATTATTCGTTCGATGGTTTTTAACCCATTAATCCGTTAATCGCCGTAATGTGAATTAATCTCTTCTCAAGCCTTGAGAGAGGTTCTGGTCCCTTCAGGATTTGCGTTGAATTTTCAATGTTTGTTTTCTTTTTCTTTTTATGATCTGAGATTAGCTATTTTATGAAGTTTCATTTCATCAGCCTTTGTCGAAAATTGAAGGATTTTCACCACCATATAAATGATCCCCTTTAACTTCAAAAGCATCGGATTTTATGAATATGCCGCCAGAGTTGTTGCTACTTTCCATTTCCATCACCCATTCATTGAAAACGGATCGCCCATTTTTATTTTCTGCAACCGCGGTACCGAGCCTCGCAATTATTCCCATTTCCTCTTGAGAAGGTTTCAACAACGACCTCTTAAATATTCAAGTGCATTCGACGGGCGTTGCTCGTGCGCTCGTTGAAAGCTTCTCTGGAATTTGTGAGTTCCCACTAATCGCGCTGACAGAACCGCGACGCCGTGTCAAACCATCCGCAAACGCTTTTTTAGACCGTCCTTGCCCACCATTTTCCGTTCTCCCTCTCTTTCTCTGGTCTTTATTCTGTCTTTCGTTTCGTTCAAATGAATAATGCTTTCGGAGCTCTTTCTTCTGAGCTTAACGAACTTTTCTTGGTGAGACCTTTACTTTCTCTATGCCCATACATTTTTCTTTAAATATTTTTCATATTATATATTGTATTTTTTTTTTACTTAGTAGTTTTCGTCTCGTTGCATTTTTTCTCTTGAACTATAAGGACACATTTTTCCAGCCTGAAATTTCATCATGACTTTTTCTACTTAGATAACTTTTTGTTTCCTTTATTCACAATTGTGGTGATTAAAATATACGAAAATATACCTGAAGTGACTCATTTTGTTGCTGCATCTTGAGACCTGGCTCGTAACGTGCCAACATGTTCTACACAAGAGAGATATATACGGAATGCCATTTCCGACCACTAATCAGCCTTTTTTTGAGTTTTTTCTTTCCAACGCCCAAGTTTTTCTCACGTTCTGGGCAGATTCTTCTCACGAACTGACGGATCTTTAGGTCATTAGTTCATGCTATAAAAAGTCGAGCTTCTTGGCTTGTAACTCGTGCTAGTATCATTTTGTTTATAATTTGACGACTACGTGATATTTAGTGAGAACGAAATAGGATTCTCTTGAAAAAGTTTTTATTTTTTCTTTAAAAACTTACCATGTTCAAAATTCAAACAACCCATCAATTCGGAATAGACCAATTTTTGCAGAAGGTTTCCAGTTGTTACACTATCGACATAATAATCTCAATGAATCATCAAACGAAATTTAATTTCGTAATACTAACTGCAATTGTTACATGAACTTTAAATTGTCAATTCCCCTCACATTTAAAATTTACAACGGAGTACATTATTCAACACTTTACACAATCTGCACAACATTTTTCTCAAGATATATTTAGGTTGAAGACAAAGTAAAAAATATCTAATAAATGTAAGGGACGCTGATATTCCATAGTCTAAGAATCTGATAGCAAAGTATTGGAAATTGGAAACAATAAACTTGAAATTTCATGAAAAATAGAAATAATGGTTTCTGGGTTGAAATATCAATACCATTAATACGAGAATAATTACAGAGAGCGTTGAGGTTTGCCTGTGAAAGTGACTGACATATTTTTTTTGCTCTCGAAGTAAGTACTTGAAGATATGAATCTGGCAATGTGTGAAAAGTTTGGTCCTTGCTGACCAACGTCGTGGCCAGGTCGCAGCACATTTAATTTATATCTCGTCGAGTGATTTTCCACATGAAACGGGAAAATTAACGAACCAACAGTACCCCGAGGCGCCTGTTCGGGTTGCTGCTGATGGTCACCCAGCCTTTTCTTCTCTATCGTTATTTCTCTTTCTCTTTTGGCTTTTCTCCTCCCTTTCTCGTTCTCTTCTCTCACAGCCCTATAATTTCACCACCCAATCCACTTTTACGGACGTCGAGAACGAAATCAATTTACTGCCAGCTTGCACCAGTGAACCGGCTCCAGTGCGCAGCAGCGCGTCACATATGGACGATGAAACAACACCAAGTAAAAAAGACTCTCCGCGGTACGTCATAAGAAACAATATCATGAATCAATTGTGTGTTAATTAATATTCACCACTCCTATGTAATTATAACTCTTAATTATTTTCCATTCCATATATGGACACACATATTCATATATTCCATATATGGCACACATATTCCATTATTTATAACTATAGTTATAAATAATTATATGCTTAAGAGTGTCGTTATTGAGCGGCGGGTCTACGAAGATTAAGCCTCGAGGTCCAAGAACTTATTCTAACTTGACTTACCGATCGTTTTATAATGTTTCGACAAGCTCAGTGGAACCGGCTTCGAGTCGTTGACATTACGATTTTTATTACGGCGTATATTTAGTAGGCAAATTTCAACGAAAAATTGCTATATGTTTCGAAGTACTGAGAATTGGCTGTTCGGGATACGCAAACAATTCATGCAGTATTTTCCTATAATATTTGCAACAATGATCGTGGCCAAACCAGAATACAAAACGGCCATATTTTTCAACTGTTGAGAAGTGGCTCACGTGGAAATAAACAATGTTTGTTTAATCAGAACATATATTGCAGTCAATAGGTTTTTTTTTCAATATTTTATTGCAATTTAAAAAAAGTCTATACGTATTTTATTTAAATATTGCGGATATTTCGTTTTGATATTTATATTGCGATCACAATATTGACCATGTTGGTAGTTTAACGAATAGGTAAATGAAGATAGAATGAGGAAGGAGTCATCGATTTTTGTTTTGACTCTTGAAACACGATGCTATATGCTCGTCACGACGTTGTTAGGTTTCGCGAGCCGATCTAGCCCTACCGCGATTATAAGTTATTATCACATTACAATATCTACTCAATCTCAATTAGTAATGCAAAAATAGTAATGAAAAAAGCGATAATCTGTCATAAGAGTTTTAACACATAGAAAAGTAACTTCCTACCCTTCAATCCTAACTCAAGCCAAAACCTCTACTGCTACTTATGCCTTGTAGACTTCAGTTAGTATACTGTTGGGTCATTTCAATTCAAGTCAAAACCACTACTGCTACTAGTAACGGAATAGCTCCCGGTTAATACCATTGGATAATTTTGAGCCAGGCCAAAACCGCTAACGCCTCTAGTAACCTAACAAATTTCAGTTTGTAAATTGGGTCATTTTGATCCAGATCAAAAGCGGTACTAATACGATTAACTAAGTAACCTTTAGTTTGTACCTGGTATTCCACCAAAAACTCTAATAACTTCGGGTCAATACCATGGGGTCTTTTTTAGCCAACAGTATTGACTGCGTCATTTTACCCAAAGGAACGACAATTGTTCTATAGGTTACAAAATATTTTAATTGTAAATAGTAAACTATTTCATTGGAAAGTATGTCGATTTTACGAAGTAATTCCAAAAAAATTATTATTATTATATTTATTAATGCACTTGCATTAATTTAAAAATTCAGTGAATAGTTGACCCGTTGGCTGCACAACGATTTTCACGAAGGTTTTTTAAACGCTCTTTTCCCCGGTTTGAACCGTCCAATTTTGATTATTTACAGATCACTTTCAAATCTCATTACGTTTCCGAATGATTGGTCATCATCGAAGAAGGAAAATGATATCGTTTTTCAGACGATATACAGAAAAATGCCACATCGCCGGTGCACATTCGAATCAGTGTGCAGACGAAGGGTTTATGTAATTACTCCATAATAGTTAATTGTTTCTTTTTTACAGCACCCTTTACTAAATCACCGGATAACGTCCCCATTTCGACATTATGCACGATTAATATGATTCAACGTATTTTGCATATCGATTACTCATTAATCAAATAATGTAAAATGAAAATCGAATTACATCACAAAAGTTTCCCCACAATATCCGTGAAATCAACAACGGATTATTGAAACTGCATTTTTATTGGAAATTTAACTCCAACCCATTCGCTTGATAATCATAAATTATACTGTTATGAATGCTAAGAATATTAATAACGATTACATGAATGAAAAATCATTTAATTTGATTTACGTTTCTCGATAAAAATTGGCAATTAGAATTCTCATTCAAGTTCTCGTAAAATCATGTAGTAAATGATAAAATTGTGCGCTGTGAGGTGATTACATTCCGTTATTGGGAACGAAAAAATAAATTAAAAATTTGAGTCATTTCGTCAGTGAAACCGAGGGTTGTACGGGATACAAGTAAACATCTGCCCCGGAAGCGTTTCACTTAGAAAGATGCAATATTCTCTTTTCGTATAGCTTTCACCACCGTTTTTAAGCCGTGGAAATAATGCGCCTGAAGCTCTCGCGACGAATCATCCTCTGCTTTGCTCTACTTCTTGCCTCTGGTACCGTCTTTAATTTATTACGTAGGCTCGCTGGTGCTAAAGCGTCTGACATGAACGTAAAATTTAATACCAGAAACGAGCCAATAGCGAGGAAGGATACTTATTTCCTCGTTTAGCGACCGTCGGCGTACTTTTTTTTCTCCACTATCTCCAAATCTCTCTTTTTGATTTAGTTTCTCGAAAACCGAATTCATCTTGGCGTAACGAATATTAATTTATGCACATTCCTCAACGTAAACAATTTTTTTCTGTAAATGTGTACATAAAAGTCAAGCCACAATCTTCGACCGATTAATAAATCCAATTATGGTCGTATTTGATAAAATATTGTTGCTAATAGAAAAATTAATGGTTGCGGCAGGTTTTCGGCTTCATTGCACTATAGAGATTTTATGGAATTGGGTTACATTTTTGTGACATGCAGTATTCCACTCAATAGCATTTACATTGGAGTCGGATAGTACGTGGAATACCGGAATGAGTTTTTTCAATGCTCTTATGTCGTAACCGGTCGATTCAGCTCGATGAATTTCGAAGATTATCTTTCCAGGAAAATCATTCTTTGATCAAACTTTGTACTGAAACTACATAGTGAATGTTCTCGCAATTTTAACACGGGTTTTTATAATAAACTACGTTATCTATTTTTTTCAGCCCTCAAGTATTGAATTTCAATATGATGATTTTTCCTCAAGTATATTAGTCATATTTAAGAATGTCATACCACTCTGATAAGTTATTTTTCTCAGATTTAATATGATTTAATATTTAATAATATTAAGAACAATTTAATATTGAATTGCATTTTATAAAGAGTGTGGGGCATGAAATTTGTCTTGGCGTGGTTATGTCCACTTAAGGTCGAGATCAAAAGCGACAGAAAACGAAGATAGAGGGAGAATAAAAAGAGCGAGAAGAAGGAAAAAATGCACGGCGTTTCACGGCTAGTCTCTCAATAATCTTCGGGGCAAAATCTGACGAAAGTGAGCAAAAGATAGAAAACAGAATGAGGGTGGGCAAAGAGTATGAAAATGCGAAGGGTGTCTCAAGAATACGATGAATATGAGTATAGAGTATATTGATATTTATATTGTATGTAAATACATATATGTACTTTATGTGTATATGAACGATATGCTCGTCGAGTTTTGATACAGTGATGGAACGACGAAACATGTACTCAACCCTATTTTTCTTCCCTCTAGCAGCACACCACGGTATATTTTACGCTGTTGAATAAAACTTACTTGTAGAGAACGGCGGAGAACACTTCATTTTTTTTAAAATCGTTTTCTTACAGAATCGACCAACAAAACAAAACTTCTTATCGCTGTTTCATTTTTTCCTGTACGCTTACGTAATATTTGCCCCCAGAGAACGTCAAACGATCAATTCACTGAAAAGTACCGTGAGTATAAAAAGCTTTATTCTGTATTTTTAAGTATACTATACTTGAAATTCATGTCGTTTTTTTTCTCTTAAAACAGCATTATATGAGACTGAAACGATCTTTTTGAAAAAAAAAAAAAAAAAAAAAAAAAAAAACGCCGCGATCAATGAATCGAAAAGAAAAGAATCATGACATTGCACTTTGTATTTTTGTTGATACATTTTTTTAAGAATTGTATTGCATAAATATTTAATGATCTAGTGGTAGCATTGATCATACAAAATTAATCCCTTTGGGAGGATCTAATTTTACATCATTAGTTATAAACGCAACATATTTTGTTACTATACTTTGTGATAATAAAAAAAAATATCAAAAACCTTCTTCAGGTACGAAAATAATTATAAAGATAATCAATTACTAAAAGTGATTTTTAATTACTTATGGATTAATGTGTTTAGGAGTAGTTATGAAAATGATCTCTTCGATCTACTTTTATCATTCATACTTTCGAAAGGCTCATGTTATTTTCAATCAGCACGTTTGATGAGCAGAAGTTTGAGAATTGCTTGGGTAATGATCAAGTATTTGAAATTCAGAATATTCATGCAGTTATAAAAAAGTTGAAGCAAACTGGCTCTAGGGTTTCGGAGCTTTGAGATGGAATCATCAACACCCACGCTTTGAAGGTACCAAGCTGTTGATTCGTAGATGAAATTAGGTGTATGATACTTGCAAATACGTTCTGCATAAAAGAAGTGCATTTTTTTGAACCCTTTTCGTGTATAAAGTAAATATCTCTTGGCATAATCAACCGAATTCAGACAGTTTTTCAAACTGTGTGAAGATATATGTCTCATATACGATCAGAAATACTAAAAGTTTGCAATGAGTTCACAAGGAAGTTTGATAGCGAAAATTAATTAAGCAAAACTATCACCATTTCATATTTATTTAGAAACAATAAAAAATGAAAAGTATTGTGTGTTTGTCACTTCTTGCATCAGCAATACTCGAAAGTTTTACTGACGGATAATGGTGTGATTATACAATATGATAAAGTTTAAATTCCTGACATAATATTACGATGAGATTATCGTCATAATCATCACCACTTAATTAAAACAGTGAAAATAAAGTCACGTAAAGTTACAGACTCGTGAAGCAGATTTACGTGTATAGAGTTCAAGCGATTCAAGCGATGTAATTTCTTGGTAGATTTAGAAGGTTAATTGCTGGATCCGTTGATTAAGTTTACAAGCAAGTGAACAAGTTTAATTTACACTGGTCTTGCTCGTATTTTCTAGAAACAGGCAGAATCTTTTCTCACAGTTTGTACAATGAGTACGAAAGCGAAGTAACACGAGTATGCATTTTCGAAGAAATTTTCCTGACAAATTAGCATCGTCAATGCGTTTGCGTGAAATAGATAATAAATACTTCCGTTGAGTTGGTGACGGGTGAGTTGGTGGCATGTTCGCAAGAGCATGCAATTAATAAAGTTCGAGCAATGTTGAAAGACGTTTTCAATCTTGATCGCACGCCAGTCGCTGATGTTGTCGCGGATGTACAGTAAATTACTATTTTGTTTACCTCCTTAATTCTACGAGCTTATACACAATATTCTAGCTGAATGTCAAACTGTAAGTTTGTATAATGAAGAAATAGAGCTGAAGCTTTAAAGCCGTCTCAAGTTTACAGAAAATGTGAAACTGCACTAAACTCAAACTCGTTGGTAGTCGATTTTCCACTTTCGTTGTCATAGCCCCAGCCAAAAGGGAATCTCGTTCTATCGAAGCTTATGCTTGAAACTAATAGCGTATCGACGATTTAATTACCAGTTACGTTTCGGACCCAATAACCCCTGCGGTGGTCTCCTCGTAATTGCCGTTGTCTGGTTGCAGCTATCATGATAATATGGGTTTACTGCCAAGAGAGATGGAAAGCTCTGAGAAGTGCGATGCAGTTTCGCTCTTAAAACCATTCTATTATCCAAACAAACAGTACCAATATCAAACGTTTCATTTCGGAAGCCGTAAGAGGTACAACAGCAGTTAATCTCTCATTGAATCAATTTTTCCAATAACCCAATTACATGATTTAGCGGAATATTTCCAGAGCCGACTTTATTTTATTTTTTAACCTTCACTCACTGGTGATGACTCTGTTTGATAACTCCCATACGAGTGATTTTATATTGGTAAGAAGAACACACTTGACGAGTTATCTTTGTGCCGGTCCTATTTGTCTACGAATATTGATGGGGGTTAAACTGTTTAGCTTCAGGCTTCAAGTGGGGGGAGATTTCAGCTTCTTGATCAGACGAAGGAGTTTCAACGCTCACATAACGTGAACCTCCTGTACTATTCGTGTAAAAGTCTAGTGTTGGTTAAGTTTATACTGAAACTCAAATTTACGTTTTTGATCCAATATTTGTACTTATAGAAAGCTTCTTCTATGGGCTTATGAGCTGGGTGGCCTGCTACGCAAGCTTTCAAGGATTATCGAGTTTGCGAGCTCGCGGCTACGACCTCAAACTCTGCTTTCTCTCTTCGACCCTCATTTCTTTTAAATCTATCGATTGATAACTTTTTTCATGTTATTAAGTTATTTCTATCCTTGAACTTTTAGTGGGTGGAAGGCTGTTATAAAATTTGCCTTCGTTTTTATCAGTCGTGTTGACTGCGGTTACATTGATATTCTCATTTAATGTGATTAATGCACAATAATTTAATGACAAATGATCAATATAAACCTAACTACAAGTTAGGATGATGAACGATCGTTGAATCGACAATTTATCAAGTGGTTCACTATTTCCACGACCCGCAAGGGCTATTTGAGTTATTGAGTCGGTAAGTAGCCTCGATAAGATTTGAAATCCTTCCCGTGCTCTCACTCTTTTGGCTTTTACAGGGTCGTGGTGTGGTGAAAATGGTGGCAGAGTTAAGACTCACGCTTGAGTGGATCATAAATCGTGACCCGATAATGATCCATAATAGTGGTGTTACAGGCAGCCCAGGAATATCTGGGCTTGCAACATGGCGTGAATAAAGTTAAGCTTTCAATGCATGCTCTGGCTTTCCAAAGGATGGGCATCTACTTTCTCAATCTTTTGCCACGATTTTTAACGACCCTTTCTGCTTTTACCCCTATCTCACTCATTCCTCTACCTCACGAAACACCGGCTCTCGCTTATAACGATTATTCATGCTTACCGCCTTTTACTTCTCACGAATTAAGTTCTTCGACGTGACAGGAATGGAACACATCTCGTTTACCATCTCAAAAATTCTCTCTGCAATATTAACGTGAGAGAATGAGAAACGCGGTAAGGTTGAAAGATGGTAACGTGCGAGCCGGTGGATAGTGGTGAACTTTAACGTGTGAGAAAAGTTGTTTGTATTCACACGTCTTTCAATTCGTGTTCAAATTTTGACTTGAACTTTGAAGTACATCTTTGTTTACGTTGGTAAGTATATACGATTATATTTTTCGTGTAATATTATACAAATAGTATAACAAAGAAAATCAAATTACAATGCACCGACCACAATTATACAGATTTAAACCTCGAGCTTGGGAATTTGTTTACGACATTCATTTGTTGTAGGTTAATGCACGTAAAACATCATTTAAATATAATAAATCGGCCTAACACCAATGAAAATTTGTAAATATTGCCAGTATTTTCGACAATCCACAGTGGTCTGGACCCCACCTTCATAAACCCGTGGCTCAAAACACTCGAACAAGACACAAGACACTGAACAGTTACACACTTACATGATTACAACTGTATTGCCGACTGCATCGTCAAGGTTATCTGCACTTTTCTCCAGGGTAGTAGTAAAAAGAGAGGTTATATGTTGTGAGATAAATGAACGATGGCATAAAGCAGAAGAAATACAAAAAAATGCCACTATTTTTCAAATTCATCAATAATAATAACACTGCATTTTTCCCATTCAGTATCTTCTGTCTCGAGAGGGTTTCAAAATGTCTGATAAAGTTTTTATGACATTTCTAGTAACTTCCGCACAACCGAGCCATTTTTCTAACGCCAGGAGATCCCTCAAGAGGATAGTCCATTACTTCTATATTTCCATTTTTGAAAGAGACAGAGTGGTGGAGAAATGACTATAGTGACAGAGAGAAGGAACAGATCAACTTTTCAATCGAATTCACGTCTTCACTAGCTTTGGATAAAAAATCTCTCGTACTTTCGTCATAAATTTTACGATCGCATAGAAGTTTAAACAACTGCCTAGAGCTTTGCCAAGAATAATAACGAGAAGAGTCTACTTTTTTTTCTCACTTTTCAGTGTTTATTGCTTAGATTACTATTTTCTTATGACTTCTAACTGCGCCTTATATAGCTGCCCTGTTTCTCCTGATTCCAGATTATATAACGATTGTATGACTAATAATTAATTAATCAATTAATTAATTAAATCGTTTAATCGAAATCGAGTGATGGAGCTATTCGAAAATCTCATTTTACACGATGTTTGGAAAAAGTCTACGTCCTCTTTCGTTTTCCTGCATTATAAATTCACGTAAAACCCGAGTTAAAGTCTAAGTGTAGAAAATTGTCAGTGATTCGATAAATAACTAGGAATAAAATGCATTGATAAAAAAAAAAAAAAAAACACATTAATGCTTGCACCAAGTCGTTAAATGTAACGAGGATCACGAATTTATCGCGTATAGTCTTTGAACAAGACTCGGGGTCTGAATGTGGGAGGGAGCGATGCAGGGTTAAATGAATTGCAATGGTATTATAACATTTCAAGTTTAAATTCGCTCTTGGCAGGAACTAGTGGCTGGGAGACTGACTGAAGGATGGAAGATATGGGTTGAAGAGAATTCTACAGAATCTTGTTTATTTCTATATAATTTTTTCTCACTTCTTTCACCCTCTTTCCTACTGCACCATTGGGTGGGTGGCGATGAAGAAAAAATTATGAGCAGAAGCTTCCGAGATTATTTGCGTGATAAAAACTCACTTTATATCATTGCAATTTGTGTTATTACATCAAGTTCAAAGGCAGGGAAGGCATAACGATAAGAAGAATAATTTTCATGGTTACGCTTCTTGGTAAATGAAGAGTCTATAATTAAATGTCTTGAACTATTGAGACTGTAATTCTCGCACTATGAATAATTATTGAAAATATATAAGAAATTACATCAGTCATGATCTTTAATTTAGCATGAGTAATGTTGTAATTTGCATTCACAGCAGTGTATTTTTCTATTCTACAGACGATCGAAAATTTTTTTTTTTTTTTTACGACTCACAACTCACCTCGAATATTGACGAGCCATAAGTGAGGTGATGGAAACACGTTTATTTGGGCTGCTTTAATCAGTATATTCAAGATTCTTGTTTTGTGGAATGTCAATGTTTTCCGACAATTTTCACTCTGCATCCAAGCATAAATTAGTTGAAGGGAATCAAGGGTTGATTAGGAGGCGCAGGGTGGAATATCCATGAATGGTTTGGTTTCACGAGACACTTAAATCATCCAGCTTTCATATAGAGATTACAGTATACACAATGTTTCACGATTGTTAAATGTTGAGGGAAAACTTTCAGGTATCCTCTAATACGTGCAGGCGTGTAAGGAGAAGTGTCAAGATTTAATTCTTGCAACCCCGTTTCGCTGCGTTCATTGTAGCTATCATGACAGTGGCATGTAACTGCTTTACAGCAAATTACACGTTTCAGGCAACGAATATAGCGCCCAGATTATTAATTTCCTTTTCTGTTGTTTATTTCTAACACGTTTTACCTTCTCAAAGCAGGAAAAGAATGAAAAATGAGTCGTTTGACGTCACACGTACTATGAACTTTCGTGTTCTCTCAAATAACATAAAGACCAAAATATATTTTGACATTTATTGAAGTATAACGATTTCGTGGCCGGAGTAATGTATTTATAGTCGTACATTAGAAAGCTATGTTACTGCAAAGAGCAGATTTTTCGTGGTATCGCATGGTCTGATGGGCGCGCTATCGAATAAATAAGGACAAGTAATGCGGTTATCGCAAGATAATTGTGCAAGAGTGAGTTTGTGAAAAGTAATTTGTCACAAGGGAAACCACCGCTGGATTAATCGGCCATTTAAATGGACAGGATCTCGAAGATTTACAGGCGTTTGTCAGGTCGTCTTTTATTCTCGCCCTGCATATGGGCGTTCAATCGTACGACTCCAACACGTTAATTCTTGTCTTTCTTCTATGATGATCTTTTTTTCCATTGTCATAATGTCAAAGCGCGAGTGCTCAATGAGCCCTGAATATTGGTCTTGCACGTTGACACAAAGGCTACTAAAAAGGGTTCAAAATAGAAGAGGCGTAGACTCGCTATGAAAGCGCAACGAACTTCGAGTTTCCTCCATTCTCTTCTTCTCCTATATTCTCATTATCTCCGCTCCCTAAACCACGTATTTAACACTTTCTTTTTTATCGCCTTCAGAAAATCCACTTTGAAACGACTTTTGTCGTCTTGCTTCGACCTTCAGATAGGAGATTAGAGGAAAAGATATTCTCCTCGATCTATGCACTCTTATCGAGCTGAGTCAATTTTGAACTTCTTATTGGCAAAATCATACACGGGCTTCTTCTAATGACTTTATACGTTTTGCAAAGTGTTTAAAACATTCTTCAATAGAAGTATTTTAATTATATCGATTCACCCCATAAGGAAATACTCCGTTACTATAAGAACTATCCACCTCCGCATTGGTATTCGAAAGAGATCTTCCCTCTTGCGAAGGGTGGATAGAATTCTTTCGTGCCATGCATTCTTTTTTCACTTCCCCTATTTGTCGGTGCTATGTTCGTATATATACATATATTGTGTGTACAAATGAGATTCTCCATGGGTATTAGTTCATGCGAGATAATTTACAGGAATAAAACTTACCCTCATGATCAAAAGCTCACATCGTCCCCTTGACGCTTCGTAACCAAGTTCAGCACCACGAAACGCGAATGGAAATATAAAGTACTCCAGTAAAATGCGAAATAACGTAGTTGCGTAAATCTTATGTACAACCGTGTGCTGTATAACGTACGAGCAGAATAGATAGCACGCAAAGATGTACACTTTTTGCACCAACACACCCACACATTCAGACGAATACACAAAAACTGTTTTCACTAGCGTGATGATATATGAACGAAAAAATCTTCTTGCACGATATAAAAACTAAAAGAAAATATCGGTGCTAAGCCGATCACGACATATACGTTACCACTTGTACGTTAACACGTCGTCGCACTTCATGCAGTTCAACATTATTTTCATAATTGTAATTTGATACTAGTAATTGTAATCTGATAACTGCACTGTCAATCTTCACACAGTAAAGAAATATGTTGCAGATCTCGTGCCAAAAATTTCCATCCGGATATGCTCTGAACTTATTAGAACTAACAGGAAGTATTTTGTCGTATTATTGGCATTAGAAAAAAAAGGAAAGAGCTTCTAGAAGATTTTATACTGAGTTGTCAATGCTGCTAAGAGGATAGAAAAACTTGTATTTATAATTCTGCTCAAAATTGTATGTCAGTTGTACCTTGATTTCTTTGATATAGTTTTAAACATACTTGATAAAAAGCAAAAATGAAGTTTCCACGTGTTTCCGTAAGCACGTTGCGCGTCAGAAGTTTATCTCGCGATTTCGATAGAGGACAGTGCGAGTCTGTGTCAATTTTCGCGGGGTTTGATTCAGTGACGCCGGAGCTTGAAGAATTCGTTGCAAGGCCTTGGCCAGGCAGCCTCCGACTGGCCACGGTATGTCAGCTACGCAAGCTCGCAAGCTCCGTGGCCTCCAGCGACGATGTGGCCACGCGCAAGCTCCTGTTCGTCGGTGGCGCGCGTCCTCGGCCTCGGTAAGCACGCCAGGGACACCGGTGAAAGAGCGCGGAAAAGAGAGACAAATATTTGTGGCCAATAACGTATAAGAGCAAGAGGACGACGTGTTCGCCAGGGGTTGCAAAGAACGCGGGGGTGAAAGGCGACGGTGACCCTAGACCCGTCACAAATTCTTCGCGTTCCAGCGGCAAATTTTCTCCCCTTTATGCCCTTACCCTTTATTCAACACATATCGTTCCATTGTACAGTAGACCTGTGTGGTACCAAATACTGAACCCGGCTACTCGTAATTGAACGGCTGCACTATAAAACATTTAACATATTAAGGTGACAAATGCCAACCTTAACTTTTTATAAATGCGAAGCGAAATAGACTGTAGTTTTATTTCAGGTACCTATGGAATTTCATGCTGAGATTTGCATCATATTTTCATATGAAGTTGACTGAAGTGGAATGTATTCGAAAGATTGGATTTGCCCGGATAGCTGTAATCTTCACTCTCCTGGATATGTTGCAGTATTGTATATTGAGGCAGCCTTTTTTGTGCAAGCACACGAGCTTGAAATGTATCAGGGTGTCAGATAAGTCCAAAATCTTTCGCTTCGTCGCGGTGTTTTTCAATGTATAAGAAAGCATGACCCTTTTTCTTGGTCAATCATCCAGAAGAATAGATAAACTCGAGCTTGTGCGTATCAAAAACTTGCCGTATGAAGAAGCAATTTTTGTGGCGAATTTTTCCACTTTATCCTCAAGGTATTCCTATAAAACTGGAGTATCTCTATCCTTATTGTCCAAAGCACAATGATGATCTCAGGTTCCTTGTAATCATATATAGTATCTGTAAAATATTCAGGCGTCAAAAGGTAATTTACTGATGGAAAAGGTTCAACAAACCAAAATATAATTTTGCAGATGGTAGATTCAAGTACAAATAAAAATATAAAAAACCTCAAGACAGTCTGTCTGTCTGTATTCCCACCTTCAACAAAGACTCCACATTTTGAAAAATCTAAAGCTGCATCTCATTTTTCGATAGAATGAGAACAACACGTAAATTTAATTGTTCTTAAAAATTGAACTGCGTCGGAGATGCAGGAATTCCAGTAGGTACTTTATCGACTAAACGACTGCTTGATCACCTTAAGGAAAACCTTTTTATGGGACCCGGTAGAATTTATGCAGTATTATCATAATAGAAATCATATATTATGATCTGAAAAGCCCGTGGTCTTGAATTACATTAATGTGCTCTTGTGGTAACACTATTCAAAGGACGCTACGCTCATGGCTCATGTAAGAGAGCTCAATTTCGAGGTAAATGGAAAGCCTTCAAATAATAGTACGCATCGTTGATGTAAAGGTTGACAACACTGAAGTAGATGGGATGAACTGAATGGGCACTTGAAGAGTATATACATACCTGCATAAAAGCTTTATGGTTGTAACAAAACACTTGAGGACATTATACAAGTTCGCAAAGCAGTCGTGTTGAGCTTGTGGTTGTATACAAGTAGACGAACTAGGTTTCGAAGTTACTATAATCTTGTCACGAATGATGGCTCCACCGGTACGAATCCTGCAAAAAGCTTTCAATTAATTATCTGTACACTCAACGTGTCATAAACTTTTAAGTTTTCATCAGAGGATCGACAGATGTCGAGCGGTCATCTACAGCAGCAAATAACTTCCAAGAGCTTGTGGTTATTACGCAGCTCTTCCGAAGTGGGGCATTTTCACTGTAGAAGCTACATGAACGTCACTATTTCGAGACTGTGAGAACTGGATTCTACAAGATGACACTAAATAGGTGAACTGAAACTGTAAAACTAGATATAACGATTTTGTTTTTCGTCTTCATGTATTTGTTTTGTTATTAGTATCCTTTTTTCTATCTATAGTTAATACTATAGTTGGATATTCCATTTTTTATTTTAAATTGGAATCAACAAATTAACTCAAATGTTCTTGCTCAATGTTCTTCATTTTAAACGGAGATTAAGAGCCATCAAGAGCGATAAGAATACTTTGAAATTACGAAAAATATAAACCTCTAGTATGTTTCCAACAATGGCAAGAGGATGGGTTGTAACAGAATGTGATGTTCATTTATCTATTTTTGTGTGGAATCTGTTGATAGTAAAATAGGATGAATACATTTTGATCCATGACAAAAGTAAGTTTTTTCGCTTAGTAAATAATCAAAAACTCGTGTAGAATAAGTGGACGTCCATAAACAAGATCGATTTTTTACGAATGCCAAAAAAATATCGGATGTTTGGGATCAAGACGAAAAAAGGAGTCGGCATTAAAGTTACGAGGGTTGTGGATGGAGTTTTTCGGTTTGTGAGCGCTTCTCATGTCTACTTGCGGTTTGGTATCGCATATAAGGGCGAGAAATAATGTCGAGGGGCTCCACCGTACAAACTTGGCTTCTAAACTGTAAAATGTCGTTCACGTATTCAATAAATCTTATCGTTGATATCTTCGCGTGTACACAGCGAAGAAAGATTTGTTTCAGCCTTGAGTAGAGCTTTTCGACGATCTCTCAGTTTTTTCTTTCCCCTCCTGTATATTTACTCTGACATTCCCTTTTTCTTGACTTTTCTCTCATCCCTTCAACGTAAGAGGTTGTAGGCCAAAAGCGGGCAGGGTAGGTGGTGGAGAGACGGTTGCACATAAAAATTGATATGAATCGTGACTAAGCTTAAGGTTTTATATTTGAAGATTTGTTTCTCGTTTCGTTAAAAATACAAAGGAACAAAATACACGATGAAAAACAAACATTTGTTTAGCCACTTTTGACTGGAGTTTTTGCATGGCACGTTCAAGTTTTTTTTCGCGTCAGCTGAAACGCTAGAAAACTTTAAGTGATATTCACCGTTGACTTACAGCTGAAAATATCATAGCCGAAGACTTCGTCCATTTGCATTCATGAAATGAAGGATTTACGGTGAAAATGACCATGAAACAATAATTCTTCTTGCATCTTCAATCTGTGTAATTGTGTAGTGTTATCATTAACGTTCTTTCCTACCGGATGGGTTTCTCCGAGCCTGCTCCAACAATTTAAAGTCCATTACTCCGACTTTTGGTATCCTAATCATGTAAGCGTGGGACATTTTTGGCCAATGCCGTTGTCGTTCAATTAGCATTATAGGTAAAATTTTAAACGAATCACGCCGATTGAACTTATCGTTGAGCGATTTTCATAAACGCCAACGTACAAGAAACCAATTTCATTTATTTTCTTTCCCGCAAACGGGACGGCCAATTGAGTTGGATTGGCCATTTCCAATCAACTAATGTGTTCTATCGATAGGGCATCGGAGACAAAGAATTGAAAGGTTTTTTGCTTTTAAAATTTTACAACCCAACCAACTTTTATGAATAAAAAGTTATTTTAAACGTTCAACAGACTCCTGTACTGTTGCGGAAAACTTCGTGCAGACACACACACGTCAGTTGTTTGTGTGCTTCCAGCAAGAGAAATTTCTCATAAAGTTGACTAGTCTCACGAGAACTGGGCATAAAGTTTTGCACGTTTTCATTGTGTAGAACAACAAAATAAATTGAAATGTTTGCACCCATTTCATCTTATATGACCTCGCGTTAGCTTCCCTACCACAAGAAATATACTATTTCAGAAAACGGAACTACATAATAGTCGTAAAAACTGTTGAATATTAGGTCTTTTTTTTGGGGTAAATACAGGAAAAATTGAGACCACAGTTTCTTATTTACTCAAATTTGTATATTATTTTAATCTCGATTTTAGTTCGCGAAATCTCGGAAAGCTTAGTGACAAGATTGAGTATGTTTGTCTGACGCAAATAGCACGAATTGGAACAGCATTATATTCGGGGCGCGAGTCTGAACTCAAACTGTAACCGATCATCACTTAAGGTAAATGATTATTGAAAAGATCGTTAACAAGCACTGATAAAGTAAGCTCCAACTCAATGAGAAGAATCGGTAGTTAGAGAATGTGCGATGAATTCTTATCATGGGCGTTGGGAAACTTTCAACCTGAAAGCAACTGTCACAAGAATTAATGGTTACGCAAATACCTCTGAAACTGCTAAATCCAGTCTTGTTTTATAGAAGTTAACGTTGCGTCTATGATAATCGGCTAGAAACATCGCCATCGAAACGACCATAAATTGGTTGAATCGGTATCCTCTAAACCAAGAAAGATAATTGTGGATCTTGATGCATCACCATCCGCCCATTTTTTAAAGATTACTTTCGGGCCTTTCGAGACAAAATGTTATCATTTGGATGGAATCTGCATAGAGAATTTACGTCCAAGTTGAAAAATTACCGTCACAAATATGACTTCAGAAACTTTCTTAAATCTGATATGACCTCTGTCGCTAAAGTGGTAGCTCGTATATGAAAAAGTTGAGTGACACTTTCTGGGACTTTTTTGGATCCTATGGTTTTAAAGGTAGAAAGAAAAATAATTTTTTTGGATGCTCTATATGAAAATTTCTTCATACAATAACAATGAACTTAAATAGGATTACAAAGTGTTTTCGACTATTTATGTAACATAATCGAAGACGATGGCCAGGGGGATAATCATTGACCCCTACGATCACATACACATTGACATTGTGTATCAACGGCCTGGAATGAAAAAAAAATACTACCGTTGTGAGACAAGCAGGTAATTGAAGGCGAGCAGGTTGGGGGGTAGACGGAGCAGTTGATACGATCGAAAAGCTCGTTAATTAACCGACTGTCGAAACACTGGAAGCTTTCCAAACGAGAGCTCTCACCACAGATTAATAGACCGCTGGCTAGGGCGCAATTAGTTTTAGGGATAAACGTAAACGTGACCGAGCGTGTCTCTTGAATTTGTTGTGGTGACAGGTGGAACCTTCAAGTTCGACAATCGTATGAACTATATTACATTGACCACTTACCTAAATATAAAATAAAAGCTTTTACTTCATTCCGTGTGTGACTTGACGCCTGGACTAGGAATTCATTTCGTTTACTGCGTTTCTCTGAAAAATTGTTGCTTTAATTCTAAAGGTTCTTGAAAGGAATTGATTTCAACCAATGAATCAGATAGATTTGGAAATCGTACTTACGCAATAAGGCAATGGGTATAGCGTTTCGTCCCGACGATGTTTCAAAATGTCAACTCACAAAACATGGCAGCTTTCACTTTTTTAATTCTTTGCCTGAAGTATCCTTTCCGAAAGAAATGGAAAAATTGAGGCACATATTTTATTGACAAAGAGTTCAATGCGATGTGAATTACTGAATCATGGGTACAATGAAAAAAGTGAAAGAATAATATGGTTCATTGGGTACGGAGGTGGTCACGAGATTGTCTGAAAGCACATGTCCACTTGAAAAAGTGAAACCTTTTGATGATAATAAACAAGTGTTTGATGAATACACGTAATGCAGGACATACGTTTTTCTTTGGCTGTCAACATTCATGTAACAACTTTTAGGTTTTTTCCACATTTCTATCGTGCACATGTTAATCGAGGATATTTAAGGTGTGCTTCTGATTATTTTCCATGAAAACCGACCGAAAGGCTCTTGATGATCCCGGGATGAGGAGAGCTCCGGGCGCAAGTGACTCGGTATTTCAATGCACAGGCTAAATGTAAGCAAAAGAGCTAGGGTTAAAGCTGCGAACCGAATATCCTCTGTCGAATTTATGAAGCACTGCAACTTGAAACTACTTCATTTAGGAAGCAACGAAACTTGAAATTAGATCATTCTAAGCCTGATTGTCTAGATTGATATTTGAAAACTCTCAATCAGAACCTCACTCTTGATTCTTGGTGGATTCTTGGTATCATTAGCAAGACAATATAATTTGCTCGGACGAATGAAGGCTTGTAGTTCGGGTGTAAATGCAACCGAAAGTGAGAATAAAGAGGGATAGTGTGCGATAGATACAAGAGAAGCTTGTGATAGTGAGCTCGACGATCTCATACCATTTTGTGGTGAACGGACAACCGCGGGAATAGGGACGAGAAGCCTTGGTTGACAAGCCTGGCGCATATCTCTCACGTTTACGTGGATTTCGAAAGGGTCGACGAATCATATGGTATGAGGCAGATGAAGGGGATGGGATGTCCAGTAATACGTTTGGACAATGCATCGAGTATCTCCCTTGAGGATCCTATGCTTCGTGTTATCTCGTCCTTTTCCAATCTTTGACGTTTTAGAGTATTGTCATTAAAATCGATAAATAAAGAATTTGCTTTCTGATCATTTTTCGAGATCGTAGCTATACGTACATCGTCGTGAAGCCAATAAACGTGGTGGATTAATACAGATTTAATTGTATAACTTTTAAATGTATGGATTGGAAATCCCTACAGGTTTAATTGCGCTTCATGAAAAAAAAAAAAATACGTATTTTCGTCCGCACTTTGCTTGAGGATAAACAAAAATTATAAATTCCGTTATAGTCAATATTTCTGAACGATTGTCCAAACCAACCAATAAAAGAAAAAGTGAAACAAATTTACATCGTGTAATACGGGAATAAACGCAAATTATGGAGAACAAAGCCATTTTGCGATGATCAAGGATATGCACAAATATTTCACGACTGAATTAAGGAATAAAAGATACAAACTGTTGTGTTAGAAAGATCCGGATGTACTCAGAGATACAGGTGCTTACATAAAACCTAACACACGTTTACATGCGGACTCTAGAATAAGCACTCCCGCGGAGATCGACTGAACCCGACCGACAAATGACGCTCAGAAGGCATAAAATAAAATACATATCCACTTGTATACCGGAGTAGAACAACCATGGACTGTCGTAAAATGTTATTGAGACAATCATTACACACTCGGGCGGATACCCACTTCTATACTGTTACAATGCTTATGCGCATGTTATTTTCATAGATAGTCGAATGGCCATCTACTACAAGTGCGTAAAATACTCCTCCCAATGCAGACTTGTGGAATAGTATATAGAATGCTATGACTATATGGATATGTATATGTAGATAATATCATAATCATGACGATACTATTCACACGTTCTAGATCTAGTTGTCTCCGACGCAACGCTGGAGAATCTCTGGTACAATGGAACATTCGCACGGTTCCCAGTACATTCGCGGGACCGTTTATATCCATCTACTACTCTTAAACGCGTGGAGGCTCAACTTGCACTCCCATCAACCTACCCTTTCAAAAGCAGTCAGGCTCATCCGGTTCTTCTCTCTTTCTCACATTTTCCGGATCTTGCTATCTCCCTTGCTTTTTGCTATCAAAATGGATACCAATTTCACGGAGCTTGCAGCTCTCCTATCTCCCACGGGCCACAGCCCTCTCGACGTGGAAGGGGCGAAAATCTCTATGGAAATTAATGATTGGGCCCAACTTGATAAATCGACAACGTTAATATCCTTATTGAGGCCGATTCACCAGCATTTTAGCTTAGTTTATGCCGAGGCTTTTTGTATGTTTTTCCTTGCTACAGGTGATTTGTGTATACCTAGTCGGTGTTAATGAAGATTGACGTCAAGCTTAAGGAATTTCAAACTAAAAGAAATTTGAGACGTTGAGTGTACAATTCATCAATTGAGAGGTCAAATAAATGTTGATGGCTAAACTGTCTCTATTTTGAGGTCTCCAGTTAAAAAGTGCAAGAAAGATATTATCTTCCAAGTTGAAGAAAATATTAAATCACTTTTTTTCTGTGATTACAATATAGAGTAAAATTGAAATGAATTTATGGACATAAACTGTATTAATGTACAGTAAGTATTTAAAAGAAAAGCCAAATACAGATTCACTGGACAGGTATTGTAAGAGATGTACAATTGTAATTGTAATTGATGTACTCACCTGTGAAACGTTATTAAAGGTTTTATTTTCGGTCATGTGGTCGATGAAATAATTGGAAATTTTACTCACCGTACAGCTCCAAAAGCGATCGAATTTATTGTTGAGCACACGACAGTCAAAATAATTGGTAAAATGGCCGGTTGCGTGACCGATCGCTCGAAGTGGTAAATTACTTCTCATTTTACTAATTGCACGGTATTGTAGGTTACAATTCATTCAAACAAGCTGGCAAATAATTTTTGCCGATAAAGTATATTTAACAGAGATTAATGAGACGGTATATATATATGTATATGTATGACTATCAATCGTAGATATTCAAGATTAAAAAAATCTCTTATCGAACTCATGTATTATGTGTGGCAATCTACGACTATTAAACTTTTATGAATGATTGCCATTTGGAGCTGATAGTTATTACAAGTGAATCGGATGAACAACTGCAATTTTTTATTGGTTTGCCTTTCCTTTTTGGAAATATTTTATGGTTTTGACGACCATAAAAAACTACAATACAACCATAAGAAAACCTCAACACGACAGTTGCTTTGGAACAAAAAGAATATTCATTTTATGGTTGCAATCAGGTTTCATTTATCTCTCCAACTTCGCAAATGAATTTTGAAATATTTTTGAAACCAAATACAGTATAGGGATTTAAAAAAAAATCGAATTAAGTTTGAGTTAAGTTATAGGTGTGGATTCAACATTGTAGGATTGGTTAACGCCCATCTTTGAAATTAGCATCACCACCGAATTCACGTCAATCCTATCTCAAAACAGCAATGCAACATTCTCCAAGCATCCGGAGGTTTTGTGAGCTTGTGTAGCTATGCTAAGCCTGCACGGCTTGCAAAGACGAGATAGAAGGCGACAACAATGATTTCTCCCGTCAGCATTCCCTCGTATATTCATTCATCACCTCGTTAGCCCTATCCACTCGTAATTCTATAGAGACTTTACCCTAATGTTATATCCATGCATGTTAGTGGGACAAATTGAAATAACACCATATCCCCCACCAACCATTTTTGTTTGCGTCCGACCCGCACAAGATCCAAAAACAAATAATTGCGAGTGCACCGTGTCACACAAGTTTTCACTGTTTTACATTCGCGTCTATTTAGACTACGATAATTATTCTCGCTTCACCGTACAGAAATCAATGGTTTCATCTTGTTTATTGAGAGTGCAGTTATTTCACATGAAAACAATTTTCTTATTTATACTGACTCGATTTTGCCATTTTTTTGTCAATGTAAAAAAGAAAAACTTTACCTGCAGTAAAGTTCGATCTTGCTTATTTGTCCAGTCTCGTTCGAGATGATTACATCGAAACCTCGAGGACACTTGTTCAGGGTAAGACAATAATCGCGAAATAAAATGAATGAATTTCGATGGAAAGTTCGAGAATCGAACTCACGAATATCTTATCAAATTGACAAACTTAACATTAAAAGTTTGAGCAATCAGCATTCATGAAGAAAGTGTAATTAATTTTGATTATTGACATTATTTTTGTGGGATTTCGTTTTATTTATTTTTATTAGTTTTGCTAATTAACGTTGTTAAGTTATTACTGCAATTGTTTGATCGCTTCCTTGAAGCATTCAAATTCCTGAGAAGAAACCGTGATTCTTCGCAATTCTACACATTCGTCTTGCCTAGAAGCCAACAATTATTTTCGTTGATAGTTATTTCCTATACAGGAGATTCAGACCGTTATGATGGCGGCATTAATACAAACACATTCACAACTTGCATTTTTTCTAATAATTATGAAATTCATTATGACTGATTGTATGGAAACTGGCGTTAATGTGATCAAGAAATAATCAAGAAAAAATGAAAAATGAAAGAGAACAGACTAATATCGGAATAAAGGTGATGTCGACGTTGCTCGCTTGAGCGAAGTAAAAAATCTATAGCTTATTCTGGTAGGATTCTTTCATCGTAGCGACAAAAAATACCTTGATGAAGACGAGTTGCGAAGCTTGGTTGGAAAAAAAAGATTAAAAAGAGTATTCGAGCTGACCGCAGTAGCTTCGCCGCGGTCATAAAACCAACTGAGAAAGTTGAGTTGGAAGGAAAAAGATCGGAATATCCTCACCAACTGAGGGATGAAATATTCCTCGAGGAAATTAAACTGCCAGACTGTACGAAAGGCAGAGCAAGAGAGAGGATGCGGCCAACTACGGTTTTCCCTGCTTTTATTTATTCCATTAACTCCTATTCCTCTCTTTGTGTCTCTTTTTAACGTTTGCCGTGACTTGCCTTTGCAACGAATTCCTATCTCGAATAATATCCATGTATTCATTGAAATAATGTTCCACTGTCCTTGATTTACTTAATAATTAACCACAAGCTGTTCATAATATATACATATGGATTTCTTTTTATTCATAAAAGATTGATTCTAATCGGTACGACCGAAATTTTCCCATCACCCCTTTGAAAAAAAGGTTTCTCTTCGTCAAGCAAATGAAGAAAATTCTCAACCGAGCTGTTCGGAGCTATGAAACAAAAAAAGAAAAAAAAAACGTATAGAAAGAACTGCTTAGTGAGACGAATACTGCCTTACAACTGGAATGGATAAATAATGATAATGGTTTACAACACATGATTATAGAGTTTTTTGTATTTCTTCAAACACAATGGCATATCAGTCGATAAAAAGTCTATGGGAAGTGCAATGAAAAATTTCTTCATTTGTCATTAACAGGGTACCGGCACCGTCGTAGAGGAAAATAGTAATAAATATCGACAAATTTCTCATATCATTGAACTCGTTTCACTTCATCCAATGCTTCATCCAATCAATGGACTAAAAAATATGGAGTCAGGTATGAGGACTGCAGTGATGATTATAAGCTTCGAAAACTTTGAAAATTCTCATCGCCTAATTAGCGAAGTCCGCGTTCTCATCCAACGAATCATTAGTCAATTGTGTGAAAGTTTTTAATTACACATTTAGCAGCATTGGCTCGATTGACCTGCACAACGAATGCTGCTCTGGCAGGTTTATATACCATTTCATTGAATAAATATTGAAGTAATTAAGACACATTTGGTACTCAAATTTTCATGCGAGAGTCCTCATGATCAGGCTCATTATTTTCTCATGCTAAATTCCAGTTCAGTAACCTGCCAGTAAACCTGACAAGTGAAAATAAAGAATTCAAACCAGCATTTCAAATATTTATTTTTTTTATTGACAAGAAACACACCACTTCTGCGTTGACTCGGTATGTAAATACGTAATCATGAGGGTTGGCAATTATGTGAATGAGCTTTGTGATTAACATTTATCATTCGAATAACGCAATGGTTGTGAGTGTAGCATAAATTTTGATTTTGGATGGTATTGATATGCAAACTCACAGTCGACTTATTTTACTAATAGCGACGATTCTTTATATGAAAGTTGTTTTAATTTATAATTTTTTTGCTTATAATTTATATTCTTTTCTTTATTTATGTTTCATTTGCAATGTTCCTTGTTCACTCGTTCGGGTTTTTACGAGCTCTTTCCATCGCTTCACACTCGTTTTTTTCCCCACTTGCGACTGAATGCTATGGTTTCGGTACGGGATTGCCCCACGACCTTTTTTTTTTTTGCAGACTTTCTTTACTAAAGCAATAGTGTCGCATTCAAATAAGTGCTAAGGGAACCTGATGAAAACCGAGTCGATTAAGGTTATCATATTATTGTTGATTTCCTGTTGATTGTTTCTTATCATCATCAGAATCTCAGAAAAAGTACTAATTCCTTAAAAGTAGCCAAACACCGAAAATTGCCAGAATCACAAACCGATCGGGTATCCCTCGGTGTCGGCTCTGAATGTGTAAATAATTCATTTGAAAACATAATTCGTGGTCATTTTCTCAAATTCAACATGTAACTGCAACGAATTAATATAGCTCCAGGCGCAAAGTCTTTTTGTGCTTATATAAAAATGTTTAGAACAGATCGTCCATTCCGCGATACAGCAGTTTTCCATTTTCGTGCGATTGAACTTTGAAATGTTTGACATTTCCTTGAATAACTACGTAAATATAAATCCAGAGAAGTGGCAAACTCTCTCATTCCTATACTGGCATAGAAATGAAAATCGGAATTAGTTGAAGACCTTTGGTAAAATATTCCCTTGGCATTTAAAGAACCCGATTCGCTAACTTTTTCTTTTTTCAGTCTCATCTTTTTTTTTCAAATGCTGTCAAATCTTCGTTTTATTTTATATTTATTGTTGTACAAATGGTACGTCAACGATCGATCATTTTTTCGCTTATTTTTAGCTACCTGTCTTATCAAGCCTAAACTCGATATTGATTCAAAACTCAAAACTGTAATTAACTTATGAGCAATGGTTAAGCTAACAGTCACAAAAAATTAGCCTTGACCATTTGTAAGTATAAAGTATTCCACATTTCCCGTTCAAAGATTATGACTTGAATTATAAGTGGTTTTTTTTTGTAATAGGGTCTCTGAAATATACTTTTGCGTTTTACTACATTCAAGGAGACTCTTGCCCATCAAAACCGTTGGAATGTGAAGAATTTTTGAGATTTTTTTCCTCCAATCGCAGGCAATATATTTTCCCATAAAACTTTTCATCCGCTTCATTAGTTCATATTCGAAGTATTCAAAACGAATTTAATAAATTCGTCACAAATATTGCTCGATATTGCTGCACAATTTTATTTATCCAACTCGATGAACACCCATATGAAAACATAGAACACCCGTTATATTCCAAAAAATGAAGGGTTTTGTTCGACTCTACCTTTGCGTTACACTTAATCAATAAAAATGTTGACTTGTGCAGTTTGGATAAATTGCGCACTGAAATGTTAATATTCGAGCAGATTTAATTTTCGAGTATCATCGCAAAAGAATGTTTCATCTCTCTAATTACATGACCAGCAATATTATTATTTTAAGTAATGAACAAAATTGAATCTGATTACGTTACGAATTTTAGCGCACAGAATTTGAAAAAATAAACTGTTTCAAAATGCGATCGTTATTTATGTGAAAAATTAATATTACACACGAAAATGTTCATCAGTCAAATTGGTAATTCGTGTCTTTGAAAGTAAATTGTTGAACATTTTCCAAAGGTACATAGCCGAACTATTATCATATTGATAATCTTTGGTCAAAATTATCAAAGCTTTGATCTTGACCTTGCTACGTGTTTTTGAAACGTAATTGCCCTCAAATAATTTAGAATTCAACGTACCTCAGTGAATATCATCCAGGCATTTGCTTTCCGCCTACATATTCTTGAATGTGTGGGAGGTAAATAATCTACGTAATCCAAGTATCCGCTAAAACGCAATTAATCGACGATCTTTGAAGTCAGGTGGCATGTTGATGTCTTCCTATCTAAATACTTTGGAGTTGGCAATTTAATACGAACGTACAGTAATGTAAGTAAATTGCGAATTTACTCTTGTGTCTCAGAACTAAATCTCGTTATTATAAAGAAAAAATTCATTTTTCGGTTCATCGTAAAATTTCAACACCTTTTCAATTTTATGTCGATGGTTTATTGCAGAATTCGTGTTTTTGTATGTGCATTTCTACAGCAAATTCTGAATGACAACATCAAATTGCTTCTAGAAAATTAATATCGTCAATATCCTCTGAAATCCTGCAGTCACTATGTCGTGTAAACTCGATATTCAGGTACCGGACTTCTGGGTTGAAAATTCCGTTAGAGCATACATCAAGACTGTGAAATGTGGCCTAATCTGAGTCAGAAATTTGTGGAAGGATGGTTGGGACTGACCCAATTTCTCGTCCAAATAGACACGTTGTTAGTTTAAAGAAAATAATGATGTATTCGGAATTCCGGAAGTATTACCTGTAAATTGCAAAGTACTAGAGACAAATTGTTTTGCGGTAAAAAATTTAAACATAACTACAAAACTGGTAACTTTTTAGATTAAGTAATTGTCACAAAATGTTTTTTGCACCCACTAACTCTCGGTGTAATGAGATTCGCACCTGTGATTAACGAAAAAAAAGTTATCGATCATACACAGTCGGTGATTTTAACAGAAGTGAATTTGGCATGAAGTAACCCATACAGCACGCTTTCTCTGTCTTATCGTTGCTATAACCGATCCCGACAGCAGTGAGGAAAGTCTGGCCGGAGAAGAGGAGAGGGAGGGAAAGGCTGTGAGATCGTCTGAGAAGATCTGAGTGTTTCTCTCTGGTCGGAAAGTGCGAGTGCGACAAAAAATCGGTGAATGGCTTTTAGTTCGTTCGTATACACCGATCTTGGCTACTGTGCTTGCCCGTTTGCATCTCAGTACGATTCGAACCGTGGCAATCGTGATCGACTCTCGCAGTCTTGCAAATTGTGCAAAAAGTAAAATTTCTTAATTAGCAAAACGTTTTTTTTTTAAATTATCGATCGTGACTTTGTGGCAGGGGTTAATTATACTTTTTATTTACGGAGGTGAGGAACATAAAATTGCTATGAAAATCTGTGATGTTCGTTTTTTTTCTTGGACTGTGACAGAACGTTGTTGAATTGAAATTTTATATTTTTTTCATTTCCTGTGTGAGTTCTTGATTATATTTAAGTATAGTGACTGACAAATTGGTGATTTTTCTTTCGGTTGTGCCATTCAAAGCGTTTTACATATTATCTTCAGCAATTACTATATTGCACTCTTGATGATTCTTCAATAAAATGCAATAAAGTTCAACTGATTTGTTAATCAAAGCAACGCAACTAATCGATAAACAAATAAACGAATTCAGTTGCGTTGAGTTTGAATTAAATCTAAACTGACCATTTAAATGTAAATAAATGAAATCATTTCATTTGTTCACAATAATGAACTGCAGACTGTCGGTGCCGATTTTAAGAAAATAAATCAACATGAATAAATGAACATCAGGGCAAATTGTACCGGTGAAATTACAACTGGTAATCTGTGATTCAAACGGTCCCTCAAACACTGCTCTCGATTGTACGTCTGTTATGGTATCCACGTGGTTGTTCGATTAATTGAGAGGAAGTAATTTGTTTGTACGTGTTTGCTTGTTTTCCACCTGACCTCTATTTCCAAAGGGATGGGGAGGAGGACTAGATTACTCACTGATCGATCAAGTTCTGTTTAGTCCGGCACAGACGTAGGCGATTGAAAATGCAAATTTTTTTCTACCATGAGCTATCGTTATTATTTTTTCTCTATTATTCTCACACAATTAGTCGCATGAATCCAATAAAGAATCGTCACTCATTAAAATTGAATAATAAATATGTGGTCACAAAGATGAAGATGGGGTTTGAACGCTGTTGACTTTTCAGCGATATTGATTGTGTTTAAACAGTATATTATTTTCGGCAATAAACACTCATTTTTTTAAGAATATTTTTCCTGAGTCGCTAACGGTTCTAATCAAGGGGAACTCAGTAAAATAAATCTAGCGGTCTATATCGTTCGGGTTTTTCGCAATTTCCCTTAGCCCTCGTGCAAATGCAATACAGTGGCGCATCAAAAATTAGTGGTTGCGGCTAACACTCTTGGCTGGTCTCACAAGACCACAGAAGTTACTGAAGTGCGACGAAATAGGGTCAAAGTGATGAGACGGGCTTGTAAAAACGCGCGAGGTGGAACGTAGGAATAATAATTTTCATAAATGAGTACTTTTAATTGCTAGCTCAATGCCATTGACTTTTTGTACCTTTTTGATGGCATAAGTAACGTTATTCCGATATTTCTACTGCCGAGAAGACTTATTGACGGTCGTACGTTGCTGGAGGCCGTTCTCTTGACGCGAGACGATTTCTTCCAATGTATGAGGGGCAAATTGTTCTTTTTTTTTTTAATTACTAGCATCCGTTATATCTAGCGGTAGTCAATCATTTCTTAAATTCTCTACGTTGCCTTTGAGTATGTTCATTAATAACGAAAAAAAAAAACTTTCTTTTTCTAAGTGCTTGTATAATTATACTTGTAATTTGAACGATATGTACATATGAAGGCTTTGGTGCCGTATAATAACGAAGATACTATAGCTGAATGCTCGCAGTTCATTCTCAATTAATAATAAGTTCAAATCAATCTATTTTATTGAGATGTAACTATTTTTGTACTGAAATTGAGAACTGGAAAACGATTCTCATGACATCGTTTTGGTAGCATGAAAACTTCCAAGGACTGGTAGATGACAAAACTTCCCACAAATGGAAATAATATAAATTCAAATTCTATTTCGCATCACATAAAATATATATTTTGCATATACGATATATTTTTAGATATATATATATTTAAATATATTTTAAATAAATATTTGTATATTTTTTAAATTTTGTATATTTGTATATATTTGTATATTTCAAATATATTTTCTACGTATCAAAGATAAGGGAGGGTTGGTGGTTGGTTCAGCGGATAAGACTTCGGACTCGCACGCTGTGTGTCCCCAGTTCGAATCTCAGTCAAACACCAACGAAAATGTGAACATTTCTTCGAGTGTTTCCACGGAAATCCCGGGTGGTTTGAACTTCACCATCATAAATCCCTGTCGAAAACCCCTCTTTGTGATCTCCAAGCGGTTGGTTTAAGCTTCACATGTCTCCCTCGATCGTTTATGAGGCGGATAGTGGGCTTCTGGCGGCAATATTTACTGCAGTTTCCCATCGCCCGCAGCAAATGAGATACAGGCGGGGATAAGTCTACTGTCTATAAGAGGAGGGGGTGTTGAAAGTAAAAAGAGAGAACGCTATAATATTTGAATGGACACAGGATAAGAAAAAAATATTTACTATTTTCGTCTCATATGACAATGGATTTTTTTGTTTATTCAAGTCGCCACCTTCTTGTATTCAAAACATATTAATACACTTAAATACACGGAGAGAATATAATAACAAAAATTGCTATGGCATCATTGCTCCGTGGTACCATGTCGTCTCTCTGAGAGTTTTTAGCAAAAACATAGTAATTTAGCACCCGGAATCGAACCAAAAACTTCAATGGTTCCGTCAATTTTAATAGAATATGAATGAAAAATTACGATGTTTTTGGTAGAAAGCCACAGAGGGACGACATGGTACCACGGAGCAATGATGCCATAGCTATTTTTGATAGTGTATTCTCTCCGTGTATAAGTGCACTCTGAAATTTGCACTTATATACATGCACCAGTATATTTAAAAAAAGCCTTTCATGTCAAAATCATATATATTTAATATAAACAAGATCTAAGAGTGTATTTTCATGTAGCTTTTTTTTAAATCTACCGCGGTTATTAAAATAGTCACATATCCGACTGCATTCCATTATTGCCAGTGAGGGCAATTACAGCATTACGTCCATTTTTTTTACGTTTATTATTTTTTACGTAGATTTTACGTCCATCCTTTCCCCTTCTCCCCTTCGCCCTGCCATTCTATGCAGCAGAAGCCGAATTATCGAATTATCCTTCACTGTATCACATATTTGCTGCAGACGAAGAGAAACTGCAGAAATTAAACTTTGCCGATACAGATGGTATCTAACTTACCGGATACCTCGGGTGACAAAATGCGAGAACGCATGAGCACGGCCACCAGTGGGACTTGGAAAGGCACCCATTCAACTAGGACGCAACGAGGCAGGCTGTAGACGGCTAAGGAACTACTACACACGTGATGAGAATCGTTCACGGAAGGCACCCGAAACTGTATACCGAACAGTTCGGCAGCACAGAAAGAACTTGGATTTATGAATGTGGAATTCAAATAAACTGGGATTGCTCGTGCAACGGTTGAAAATATTTGAAAATTTTGATTGATGCTTCGCTCGGATTTGAACCCGGAACCCATGGCATGTGAGCTAAAGCCCCGAAGGAGGTTGGCAACGCAAACAAAAATAGTTTAAATAATACGAAATTTTTACGGAACATCAATAATTGATTTGAGATATCGATAATTTTGTTTTGGAATTTTAAACCGTGCTGTTTGCGAGAGATAGAATATATAAAATAAAATAAATATCTTCTAGTTATTTCGTGCTCTTCTAACCACAGACAAAATTTCTGTTATGGCTATGTTTCCACCACTTCGTAGCTGAATCGTATTTTTTTTAACTATGTCGTCTCCAAGTAGAACGAAATCGCGATTCGAGTGTATTCAAAATAACTTTTTTATACAATGATGCGAAAAGTATTCCGAATAAAAAGAAAATTCATGGAGGACGACATCGGTCCTTGCAATATAAAACGTTCATGATGAAAAGAGTGAATTTTAGTTGGATTCACCTTATTCA
Source organism: Campoletis raptor (assembly GCA_948107755.1). NCBI lineage: Eukaryota > Metazoa > Arthropoda > Insecta > Hymenoptera > Ichneumonidae > Campoletis > Campoletis raptor. The sequence goes on from OX403622.1 coordinate 19,939,212, forward strand.
CTATTAAAAAATGTTCTTTTGCTGTCATTTCTACGTCGGAAATATTTATAAAAGTCTTCTTGAAAAAGTGAGCAGTAAATAGCCTTTGGATCAATATACACGTGCAGGTAAAGGTCATCTCTGTTAAAATACAATCAGAGAATTCTAAAATTACCCTTTTCATTATTTAGTCATTCATTCGTGAGTGAAATCATTATAAATTGATAAATTCATTTAGTTAAAAGGAACAGTGCTCATACACTACTATAATCCAAATGAATTATTCGTCGTATTGATTTAGTAAAAATCTTGATAAAAACGAGAGCACTGAAACGTGACCTTTTGAAATCCAGTTCGTAGTTATTTTAGATAATGATTGAAAAATTCACACTTAGTGTGTCAGGTTCCGATCAGCTACCGGTTTTTACATGAATACCGCAAGATCGTAGCAGCACATTTACCCGGATTCTGATATCTGAGCCTGCCGTGAATTAAAAATAAAACAATTATATATTTTTTTCTTTTCATATATAGCAATAAACAGCAGCCCGAAAGAAAATGAAAAACTACTGAATGAGTACAACGCGTTTGAAAAGAAAACTGTATAAATTACTGCAGAAACTTGATGGCGTAGTGTGATACTATAAAAATATATTTAACATAATTCAATATAATTGAGCAGTGATTAATATTGATTGAGCAGTGATAATATTGAGCAGTGATTGTCGCCAACGACAAACGAAGACTAAATTATTTTTCAATCAACTTTTGTGACATAAGTATCTACTGTGAATAAATTATCGTGATCTTAACTGTTATTAAAATACACACAACAATTGGAGTTTCGAAGAAAATCAAAGAAGCAATGAGTGTGTTGGTTGTTGCACTGGAACTATCAAACGTGCCAGAGAATCCAAACGCGTTGAGAATTTGCGGAATGAGAAACGTACTTGAGGCGAACTTGTAGTTGCGCGTTGATACGTGCATGCTGCGAGCATTTGTGAAAGTGTACGTGTAACTGAAACAGAGACGAAATTGTCAAACTGTCCGTTTTGAATATATCTAAAAGAAGGAGAAGAAGCGAGGAGCAGGAAGGATTTATAACGGACGAAACAACGTGGAAAGCCAGGGACCATTGGGATTCGACCTTTTTGGAAACTTCGTGGAAGGTGAGTTCAGAACTGTGAGAGCATTAGACCTCAGGCTTGGATACTGATACCTCACCCTTCCATTGCCACCCCCGCGAACACAAAGCCCCCAACCTTGCAGGATATTCTCGGATTCCCTATTTCAATCCTCGGGCTCTACACGTCCGGCTTAAACTTGCTCTCAGAACATTGTTGTAACGTTCAATTTGTGTAGTTCTTCCGAATCAGGTCGACTAACGAAGGATTGTATCGCATCTTTTAATTTTAAATTCCTTGTACTGACTCCGCTATTTATTTTTAACAAATATACTTTTTTCTTTGGTGTATCGTGGATTTTTCTTTGCGGCGTCTTTAAGAATGTGAGTCTTGTGAGTTAAGACATTTTAAAATGTCCTAGTTCAAAATCTATACCAGTCTGATATTTTTATTAGTTTGATGAGCCGAATTTTAAAAGTCCTGGTCACCGAATAAGACCATTGTTTTGAAAAATTACTGTTGTTTGGGTTCTCACTAGACACTATCCCTTGAAGTCGAGCGATTATTCAAATGAGTGCATAAAAGAACGTATAAAATAAGCGAAAGTAGCGACGTAGGTAGAATGTTGAAAACTTTTTCTCGGTGGGTGTCAATGCAGAATTGTTCTATTTAGCCCTTCAACATTTTTTTCATACGATTTTTTAATAATGAATTTTTAAGAGAAATTGTTCGTCGACAGAACAGAGGGTTTTTTGCAAGGAACTAATTTTAATTACCAAATAGTTTTTAACAGAATGCAATTCTTATGGTCAATCAAAATATAAAATATAGAATGATTTATTATGTTTTTTTTTTGTTGAAATTATGTACTCGTAGTTTCCATGAAACACGAATATCTGATTTATACAATTTTGATTATAGTTGTAAATTGTTTTGTCACGATTTCTTAGTGAAAGTGTGTCAAAAGTTAAAATAAAGTAGAATTTGTATGAAGAATCTGCATCATCCCTCACCTCTTCTTTCTTTATCGTCTTATGCTTCAATCGCGTAACCCAGACTAAGCTCGATTGTTTTAATCTCTCTTTACTTTCACTTTTATGTCGTTGGGCATGATTACGAAGGAATTGTATTACGACCATATTAATCAAATTGGCTAAGCAACGTCATCAGTCTGTGCATTCTTATTTCATCTAAACATCTTATTAGTGGAATAAAAAAATGTTATTCTTTCAAGTATAACTACAAAGAATGACCTTTTTTTCTATAATATTTAAATAGCTAAATTCATTTTGTCACTAAACAATCGAATTAAAAATTAACGACTGCGAAAAAATCCGCCCACTTTGACGATTACATATTCATGGTATTTATTAAAAAAAAAAAAGAAAATGGCCATTCAAATAGAAGTATGGGAATGCGAGTTTCATTGAGCATTGTGATATCCATATAAACCAGACTGGCCACAAGTTTGATATCGTGATATCTGAATAACTCGAAACTATTGATGTGGTAAGCTATATTGACATTCAGATAATTTCCAATAATCCTAGCGCCTTAATAAAAACGATTGTAATGAAGGATTTGAAGAATTCGTGCTTTGCGATTATTTTTGTGTCTTTTATTTCCGAAACTGCTGACCACAAATTATCAGCAATGTCGGTGTCATTCGCTTTGGATCATTCTTTTCACATTGTTGGAAGAGAAAATTTCACCACAACCTCAAATTGCCATCTCTCATCTCTGTGATCACTAATATCGAGGTTGACCACAATTTGCTGGGCATTAAATAAATCGTGAGCCACAGAGAACAATGAATAAAATATTATGGCTAATAATTACCCACTGGAAACAACAACCAAGATCAATTCTCGGAAGTACTTTATACGAAAGAGGAAAAATATTGAATGAATTATTGATCACAACCAAACGACAATATCAAATAAGTGCAAAAAGTTAAGTATTTGAGAGCAAAGTCACACATTTTTCCTTACGTAGAATTGCAGACATAGAAACAAGTTATCAATATTCGCTAAAAATACATTAAAGGTAATCGATCAATTGTTTAGTTCATTGGGAAGAGAATATCAAGAGGGATTTGATTGCAGGGGCTGAATGAAAAAAAAAAAAATCTTTAATATTTAATAAGATTATTAAAAACGTGTCGCTCCAATTTATCAAGAAATGAATGAACAATATTTTCGATGAGTCATTCGTTAATAAAGTGACGTACGAACAATGTCTTATAACCAAACGAAGCTTTTTATTTAAAAAACGTGAAAAGAATGAACAAAAAAGTTTGGATGACATTTAGATCAGGAAAATGAAAATCGATATTCGATCAATTAAACTGTGACACGATGATATGTTATCAATACTGAAGATTTTTGAAAAACGACGTATCGAGGCACGAGGATATTATCAGACTAGGAGCTGTATTCGCATCAAGGAAAGTATCAGGTGATGGTTACACAGTTATAAAGATGAGAAAAACAAAATAAAAAAAAGTCGCTAGAAACTCATTGAATATTGTAATTAACAATCAATGAAAACATTTTGCTTTTAATTCACTTACGTTCTAAGGTTGTGCATGAATAATATTTTCATCAAGAGCAAAATTCTCTCGAATATATTATTCATCTATTTTGACGTGAATTAATTTTATGAACTATACTCTCAGTATTTTATTGTATAAACATCAGAATTAGCTTACGTTGGCATTTACTTTTGTTCACCGGTAATATTTCAATTGCATTCTATAAACATCACGTGTAATATGTTTTTATAATGTTAATAATTGAATACTTAGAAGTCTCACGATGATGAGTTTAAAAAAGATCGAAAGAAGTCAATGGTCGATGTATACTGAAGGCAAAGAAAATTTCTTTCGTACGACAGGCCACAGGTTAATCTTGGCTTGAGGTGAGCCAACAGGTGCACTCGATCAGGATATCATGTTACCTGAGAAATAGTTTTAATGCAACTACACTCCTGCAACAGTATGAGTTTCCCTGCACACTCTATATTGCAATAGCTTGCACCTGGATTATAATTATTTTGCTATGAAAAAATTTTCAATAAATCGGTCAACGAAAAATATTAAATTACAGTTTTATTGTCTTATTAATTATCATTCATTACGCGATCATAACTACTTTTAAATTTATCATAAAATTTTCGGTCGTGGTTGATCAGTTGATGGACAGTGAAGGCAAATCATTATCTGATTGCGATCGTGGATTTTCAATAATCAAGTTCTTTCTTGACGGATTTATCAACAAATTTTGTCATCCAAAAAACTTTATGCAAAAGAGCACGAAAAATTAATAGTCATAAATATTAATATTAATTACATCATTACATGTTATAAAGAATTTTCAATGCGTAAAATCCCTCTTTCTCCAAGTTTTCTTCTACTTGGATCACATTCCGAGCAAACAACAAGAACCATTCTGTTCTTTTTTCAACAGAACAAAAGATGGGTGTTTTCTTCTCTCCTCAATATTTAGTGTTCAATTGAGAGAAAAGTTGTAAACGCGAAAACAGATACTTTTTGGAACCCATGGCATGGGTCATTTATATTACTACGAAAAACATCATTACCACATAAACTCGAGACGCTGTAATTGAGTCTGGAAGAGAGCTATGCGGATAGTCCATCCAAACTCAACTTTGAAGGAAGAACAGTATGTGCTACAAATTTGTAAGAACAATTTGAGAAATAAGATTCTTGAACTGAACTGATCATGTTAAAGTATAATCTCGCCATAGTCGGGTCGAATTGCTCTAGTTAATTTTAAAAACCTTACATACAACTTGCGGTATAATCCAACAACGTTAGTTTTTTATATCTTATAAGAATGTAGAACCATATAAACGTTGGAAAAAAGGCCTAATGTGCAGTTTAGTGTTTGAAAAATAGGCACCTTCTTTATATATTTAATAGACAGAGCTCATACTTTATATCGCTGTGCTTTCGAAACTAAAAGATCGAAATTCTTGATTTTTTTTAGAAAAACTTTGCGACATGTTCGTCTGTGACCATGAAAGATTAGAAAAGAAAAAATGCAGTGTTTTTTTTAACATTAGCACTCTTTGTTGCCTGACTTCTTTACTGATAACTTGACAGTCTGTAAATTGAACAATCACGTGAAAAACAAAAACTAATTTTTACTGTTTGCTCATTTTTATTATAACGTACGGAGCTAATATATTACTAAGTTCTCACGATTCAGTTATTTTCATTGGTCAAATACGTCAATCGTCATCTTGGTTCTCATTCTCGAATAAACATGTCTTTAGATAAATCGTTAATGAACCATCAGGATATTCGATCTTGTTCTATTATCTCAAAGTGGGTACTCGTACATTCTGTTTATATCCATCTCGTTAAAATATCCGAGAGAGCACCTAGTTGCAATTTCATTGGTTTTTTTCTTCGAGCTTTCGCCTATTATTCTGCTTGCACGGTGTCTTTTTCCCGTAAAGTTTAAACTCTAGGCATTAAGTCGTAAACTGTTGAATTCTTAGGGTAAAAGTTATATAAATTCTAATCTTGTTTGCTTTGTTTTTTAATGATGAAATTAGCAATATAATTACTGCATATCGAATGTCTGATTCGATTAATAATACTACATTTGTTTTATTGAAATTATAATCGCAAAAGCTAAACCTTTGATTGTTTTCAATAAGCATTGAAACCTTAACTTTAGCAATATGACAATTTTGCTAAAAAAAAACTTCACAATTTTCCAAATTTTTCGTATTTTTGAGATTTCTCTGTTGGTTTCATTAAAGTTTGTTGTTAAGCCTTGCAGTAGCTTCATTTGAATTCACACCTACTGTTCACTTTTTCTAATTATGAGGTAAATAATAATAAAATGAAACGTAACAGTGTCTTAATGATGCTGATAATAATTATAATAACGCCGATGATAAGAATATTTCATAAATATGGTTAAAGTGGTTTCGCTCGTTTCGGGCTGCAATTTTGTTGGAATCCATATTATTGAGCGGTAAAAATGAAAATCGGTACCTCCGAAAATTGAAATCGTTGAAACCAATAAGAAAAATAGTACCGATCGTCATGAGGAGTAGGAATGATGTGAGTAACTGAGTCAACCATAGCGATCTCCCGTTCCATCTGTTGTCCTGATCTTGCGCACCTGTTCGCGCACCTGACTCACCTGAATCGTACGTTTATCTGCGCACAAAGTGCGGCTGAGTGAAATTCATCGAAAGGAAGAAAAAGAATGAAACAAAAAAGATCGTATCCAGTTCCCTCGAGGAGCTCCTCGACATTTTGCCGCTCTGATACTCGAGGAGTCATTTTATTTTAACCCTTCTTCGAATTCATGGACACACGTCTAACGAAAGCCATCTAACGATCCAAATTAAATCAGTCTGGCCTGGGCCAATCCCCTAAAAAACTAGAACAATAAATATCTTTATATATCCGTTCGTGGTTGTTGTTAGATTTCTGTAGATAGAAATTGACAATAGAAAGTTCAATGATTGACAAAAAAAACGAATGTTTACACTTAATTGGAGGAATTTTCTTTAAATATAAAGAAAAAAGATTATATGTATATAGATATATTTTTACTTCAACATTTTCGAGATAATTAAGTCATGCGACGCACTGATGTTATCGCTGATAACGACGACTATATATATATATGACGGGTTTATTTCAACAACTGATTCAAAGTTTTTCTTTAACTGTATATATATTTTTTCATCTCAATGCGCTATGAAGTTTGGGTAAATTCGTGAGTTTCACTGAATCCCACGAGCTTTTTTTGGCAATGCGCTTGACTCGGTTTCAGGTAAATCAGCCGTTTCCGCAGGCCAGGAGAACAGCATGATGTTGGACGTGCAGATTGCATTTCTATCCGCCCTCCCGCACCTTCTTTCTGCAATCCCTCTGACTCCCTCCACTTCAAAGACTCGTTACTCCCTCTTGTCGCCTTGCCCTCCCTTCTTCTCCTACTTGTAAGCCGTATGCTGGCGTTGCAACTCCATTCAAACCTGGCCAACGTCACGTTTCTTCATTCTGTGCTGCCACGTCAGCATAACGAGTAAACAGCCAACTCAAATGTCAATGCATGCGAAATGTATCCCATTACAATCGATAAACATTAGTTTTTCAAACACGTAACTTTTCTTAAATTATTAACTGACTTTTTTAATTGTTCATTACATAGTGTTGACTACAATTCATTTAAACTGAGCATTCGATTCAAGCGATGAGATCCGAAGAATAATTTTATTACTCAAGTTTTTTGTGGACCTGCTGCCCTTACAGGAATATTTTTTATTCTACTGTCAAACTGTTGCTCCAGTTCTCAATCTTAATTAACATCCATTCAATATCATAGAACAGTTAAAGTTAGAAATCTATTGCACAGATCAGGTGTTTTTTTTTTTTTTTTTTTTTTAATATTGAAAAATAAAATTTCAGTGCACATGACTGAACGATAAGAACCAGAATTTTTTTAAACCACAAGATTCATCGGCCATATATGGCAGTCGGATGAAAAATTTTGTTCTCGCAAAATTTCGTCATTGACTGCGTTATAGTTGTGAAAAAAAATTTCAACCATCTCTAGAAACAGAATACTGAGTTTCGGTGATCATAATTCCGAACTTCCCGAATAATTCTCATGGGGCCAAACCGAATATGAATAATTATTGAAGTCTTGCCATTCGATAAATGACGAGATAAAATTTGCGTGTTCTTCCAAATGAAAATGTATTGGAAGTTGTTTAGGTGCTATCGAGACATTTTTTTTCGTATACAATGCAGACAATTGTGCAACGGCTGGATCGAAATCTTCTTCATAATTTTTTATCTCCTGTGAAAAAAAAATGTTGCTTTCCAAGACGATTAGATGAAGATGTTCGACGTCTTCATTGCTTTGTTGTCCTGTTACCTGCGAGGTTCTTTTACCCCTACCATTTTCACCTCACTGCATTGGCTTTGGAGCGTGAACGTTCAAGGTGCCCTTAGGCACTCGTTCGACTGAATTAAGCGCGTCAGTGACGATATTCGACAACAGGTATCGAACGTATTATACGTTTATATATATACATAAGTCGTCCAAGTGTAATAAACATATGGGGAATTCCGAGCCAAATTGGCAACGTTTCGAATTGGTTTTTCTTTTTTCTATCGAGTTGATCTAATCTTTTTTAGAGTTCGTTGGAAGGAATTCACCTGATATTTTTAAATTCACATCTCAGTACGTTCTTTGGGAAGAAATTATTGAAAAATTGTCTGTTATTTTTTGTTTTCAAATATCAATAACTTTCTCGAAAATGTAGTGAGTAGAATGGATGTGAGGGTCAAATCCTTCATTCTGAAACGTATTGTCGTTCAACAAGATGCAGAAAAGATTTGAAGAATTACATCCATCTATTTTTTTAAAATTGCAAACTAGCAATGTTTTTTCCTTTCCATTTTTCTGGTAAATTTTTATAAGAAATTATTCTTTTTTTGATGAGTTTTATCAATGGAATATGGAATTTTTTGCAAAATAATTATTTTCACGTACGTTGCAAAGAAAATAATTTGTCCCTTTCATCTATTCTGTTTGCTGTATTTTCGATAGAGTTATTGATATTTAAAGAAAAAAAAAAAAAACCAAACAGCTTTTGAAAAATTCGTGTATGAGGAACGTGGTAAGATAACATAAAAAAAGAAACAATAGTTGAGTTGCTTCCAAAGAGTTTTAATAGAGATAAAAAATCAACACAGCTAAAAGTGGTTCATTCAAACATAGTCGATTTAGCGTAGAATACACCGTATATATATACATATATATTCTGCATTCGATATATGGATTCATTATATATGTATACGCTACGTAATTTGTTATGTATATATATATATAAACACAGAGGTTTGCAAAGAGGAGCTAGAACCTCCTGAACTAACATCCTGCTGCATCTGTTATCCTGCTCGCCCACGCTCGAGGAATTCACCTGAAAAGGAAATCTCTCGTCACGCTCTGACGAGTTCTCCATACACGAGGAATATTCCTCTAGAGAATTTTTGTTTCTTGTTTCTACCTCTTCGGTCTTCGCTCTATATCAATTCCTTTTCCTCTTGCAGTACCTCATCACTGTTCTACCTCTTCGCTTTCCTGATCATCCTGGTCTGGTATAATGCTTGATTTTTTTCTTATGTTTTTATAAATGAGGACAACTACTTCGCAAGGGATTTCGTTGAAAAAACTGATGTACTTGAAAATTGAATTCTTCATAGATCCGAGCGGTTCTTCCACGTGGAGATATTATTGTGGAATGTCCATGTATAAAAAATCAATTACTTTTTGATGATAAATTATCATTTTCGAAACAAAATCATTTAAAATTTTAATGAGTTCTTGGATTTTTAATATTCAGAATTATTTTTTTTTCTCCAATTATTGAATAATATTGTTCTGATTTATGCAAATCTTTAAGATGTTAACAATGTGTCAGAGTTCAATAATTTTCATAACCATGAAGATTTATTTGATAGTTTTTGATGAAGTGTTAATGTACTTTTTGAGAAAAAAAGTAATAAAAGTGTTCATTACGAATAGAAGTTCAGCCTGAATGTTAAGAATGACAAAAATGTCAGTATTATAGAATTATGCATGTAAAGCAACATTTTTATGATGGTATTCAACGTATATTTGACTGTTATTGTAGTTCGATATATCGACAAATTGACAATTATCAATAAATATCAATAAATTGAAATCGAGAAAACTGCAAGTCGTTAAAAATAAAATGATAACGAGTATTAAGTATTGCTCTTTAATCATTTTCTGCCACTCTATATAAGTAAACATGAAGTGTGTAGAACACAGAATAACGCAATTTCAATGTTGACGAGAGAGTGAGTATCTACTCATGGCCTGGTGGAGGTATATTCTGCTCACTCTGCTGTTGCCCTGATAAACAGAAGGCATACGAATCTCTCAAACCTTTTAAATTTTTGACACACTGATAATAAAACGTTAAAATTGGAATCAAACTTTTTTATCTGATATCCATAAATGATAAAAATATAAATAATGAATAAAATGATTTTGTGTAAAAATTGTGAAACGAATGAATGCTAGTTTTATTGTTTCCAGGATGTACCCGACAAATTATCAATTTTGTAAGTATTATTATTCAATCATGGCTTGAAGTTTGAAAGACAATGAGCTCAATGGTGCAATTCATTTCAAATGTTTCAGTAACTAATATTGCATGGCCAGTGATTTAATTGGATGAGTTCTCAAAAATGTTATAAAATTAGGGGAATACTTATAGAGATTTGTGCAGTTATATGGTATTATTTCATTAGTAAATACTAAAATCATAGTCCATGGTTGTTAACTATATTCATTTCAAAAGATTATGTCACGATTAATCTCACTGAACTGAAGAATGACAAAAGGAGATTTACAAATTGACGAAAGCAAGAAATGCTTCAAGAAATTAAAAAAAAAAAAGAATCAATAATAAAAGGGACATGTGGGCGTTGAGACAGGTAGAAGCTTGCACCTCCGAATGCCAGGCAAGCATCTACTGGGAGTAGTCACTTTAAAGCAACAACATCGTTAGTTTGAACTTCTGCAAATCACAGGAGCACGTATACTTTTACCCACCTCGATTCACATTATAACTCAAGGATTTAATTTCTTTTAATCATTCCAAAATCATTGAAAATAAATAATCTGGGAATCGAATATTAATTATCTGATTAACTGTACATTTTTTTTAATTCCGATAAACAATCGATTCCAATGATCGTCGATGGCACGCAGATTTATAACTACGAATTTTTTATTCATTCCTACCCAAAATTAATTTACAGATAACTTTTTTTTAAATATTCATTCATTGATTTAAACTCTTTTTTAATGATACTGGAATCTATGAATATTGAAGGTTGAATATACAGCCATCCGTGAAAAAAAGTGCCTAATCTAAATGTTTCGATACTTGAGTTATCGCAATAATGATACGACACTAATAAACACGAATATTGTACCGTATTTTTAGTACCACGATTTCCTAAAATATAGCAAAATTTATATAAATAAAAAATTTCAAAATATTTGCATAGTCTCATCGAATTTCGTTAAACTCAATATCTTAAATTACTTGAGTAAAAAAGAAGTAGTTCATCATTTCAAAAACCTGTGTACCCTGGAACATGTTCTTTAATCAATTGACAAATATAGAACGTTCGACAAATTTTTAACACTTCAAGGTCTTGTTGGAGGCAAAAAAGGTTTACTTAACCTCATAAAAGGGATATTCAATATAAATAAATCGAGACAAGAGATCGGGGCAAGATAAATGTTTTCTCTTTTTAATTCCCTGTTCCTTTTCCTACGGTCGTCTCGTTTCTTGGTCACTGGTCTTTCTTCCTTGGAATATTCTCCTGTTTTTTATTCGTTCTAGTTCCCGCAAGTTATATAGGAGACTAAGAAGCGTCCTTGAGCAGTCAACACGATGACCACGTTAGGGCAAAGAACGAGTTCATGGTAGCGAGCTTCAGGGTCCAGGACTCGTTTAATTATAACCCGGAAAGGTCGGTTGGTGGCGACCTCGGAAACGGATAACATCAGCCCCAAGGAAGTGTAACGTGCATAACCTTCTTCTGCATTCTATCGGTTTCCGAAGTAACATTCTGTGTGTTCCTGCAGTTTGAATCCAAAATTTTTAGTACTTCTGAAGTAGAATAAAAAGGCAAAATGAAAATGTGGCCTGACATAAAACATTAGTTGGAATTAACACATGTCTCTTTTTGCTGTAAAGAGTAGACTCGTTTATGGAATTTTAGAGTTTGATTTACTTCGCTAATGTTTTTCATTTCCTTTCTTCAAAGACTACATTTTTTCGTAATTTTTGCTACTTTCTTGTTAGAGTGTGTGTTGCTCCCCTTTAGTAGCTTTGTGGCTTTTCATCAAGCGGGTTAAATGAGTTTCAAAAGTACGGAGCCGTACGAGCGGGTAAGGAGAGAAAGAGAGAGAAAAAAAAACAAAACTTGTTTGTATCAGAAGTTTTCTCAGTTTGTAACCCTCTCTCAACGACATGTACCGTCGGAAATGAGACTTCCTTTTCGTTTTTCTTTTTTGCTTTAATCAATGAAATTGGAATATTTACGATTCGTTTTAACTGTTTTTTTGGTCACTACGATTTAGAACGTCGATATTAATCAGTACTATGCTTCTTTGGCTTTCAGTGGTTGATGCAATCTTAGTGTGATTTTGCGATTGATGCATAGAGAATGAAGGCGACTTTAAAAAAACAAGAAAATGATTTGTGAATCGACAGGACTCTATAATATCCTCCATTTCAACTTTCAAATGGAGAAACTTTGAGATATAGAAAGAATTGAGCATTTTAAGTGAAATAATGCTGAAAATAATATCAATATGAATACAAGTGAATGACAGAGTTAATGATTTTTCTTTCAAATATATATCTGGCTTAATCATCCGTCAAACAATATAAGGCAGTCAGTAATCCAGGAAAAAGCCCTTCAAAGGTGACGTTTCTTCGTAATGGTTTAGAAGTTTGAATTCATCCTGCAAAAACGAAACTTATCTAAAGGTAATTTTTTAGGCAATTGAGCAGTTACATGTCCCAGGAATATTCGGAAGTTTCATATTTTTGCGGATTTTCATTGTCTACATGTCTATAAAATTGTGAAAAATTTTTCAAGAGAATTCCATTCCATGATCAAGTCATAGCATCAAAATGTGATAATGCTGAGGTTTTTCTCAAGTCTGGTGAGAAGCTTTTGTTTAATTTTTTGGTTCAATGATTGTCTATGAATAATTGAACAGACTTTTTTCGGATGGCATACTAGAGTTTGAAACACGCTGGAGTTTTTATTGTGAAAAAAAAAAAAAAAACAAAGTCTCCTGTCAGATCATTCATACATAATTCCACAAGAGTATTTTATCACTTTTTCAAATTGGATCATTTTTTGTGGAATATTCATGTCCACAAGGAAATTCCACGTTCTCCATCAGCGGTCCATTTGATCCCTTAAAATAACATAGAAAAAATAGTTTCATGTAATTAATAGAAATGTTTCCGCACATAATTGTCATTCCGTAGTGAATTACAAAAGCTTGTATAAATATGGCCTTGGGCACATCTCTGAACCATAGTGTAGCAAAACTGGTTGGTTTGTTCGTTTCTTTCAGTTCGTGTCCTGGGAGAGATCAAAGGCAAGTGCGCTGCCACATGAAAGGAGAAAAGTCGAGAGATGAAACAGAGCACTTGCACAACATGCGAAACGGAGGTTCAAGGAAAAGAAGCAAACGTGAAGGAGCTTCAGTGTAGCATAAAAAATATGAAGAAATTGAGGGAACCACAGCTGAAATTTTTGCTCTTGTTTCATTGTTCCCCAAAACACTTGTGAAACACTGAAGAAATTCGAATCAATAAAATGTTCACTTGCGTTCCTGATGTTTTTCAATAATTCTCTCAATAAGGATTAAGATTGCAATGAAATTACTAACGAAATCACTATTGGAATAAAAGGGAAATTCCTGAAAAAATCATCAGTGACTTCAAGAATTAAATCTTTTTTGTATTTTTAGAATATATAGACAAATGCTTCATTCGAGTTATTGATTCATGAGCTTTCATGTGAAACAATCTTCACACTGTACACATTCCGAGTGATATTAAGTTTCATGAAGAAAAAGGAACATTAAGACCATTACGTAGTGTCATTTTTGAAGTAATCCCATATTTCTTGCCTTTCATTGACCTAAAAGTTGATATAACTTAATGAGATTTGAAAACAAAAGGATTTTAAGATTACACCATGATAGGATCTTAACCTTTTTCATCTTCTGAATTGTTCATCAGATATTCGTTGGTTATACTCAGTGAAGTGCATTTGTACGGATGCTAGAAGACAGTCACTTCCTTTTTTTACTACCACTTCCAAACGTTGGTGCGTTGGACTGTCCATTTCCAAGGATTCATTCACTCACAGGGCTACAAAGTGAAAAATGGTTAAGAACTTTTCATTGCAAAAGTTCAAAATCTCGCGAAACATTATAGTTTAAATGCGACTTTTAAGACGACCTGTATACAGTGTGGTATAGCGAGTATACGGAGGTAACTATATGTAAGAGCTTGCGCGTTATAAAGTTGTACTAGTCCATCCGAACTTTTCTACTTCTTGAAGGTAATCCTTATAGGAAGTCGTTTCAATTGCTCTTCTTTATTTCCGCCTTGCTACCTGGTTCCACATTCTTCGAAAGACCAATTCTTCGACATCGTTTTTTGAAAACCTTCGATCCCTTTCTATTTTCGAGAATTGTTAATGGGCGAGACTACCCAGTTGATCGTTGCAGCAGGTGCACAATAAGATAAATCTTTTAAGACGGCGTAGGACCAGATTGAACAGAAAGAACTCGTATTTTCTGCTTCGAAACGTGACAGGAACAATAAAAATTCTAGAACTCCACGCAAGAACAATGGAAGTTGAAAACAGGTGCGATGAACTTAAGCTTTTTGTGCAATTGGCCGTCTAATTGTAATGCACCCTTTTACGTTTTGATACGTTTTTTTCTATACATGGACTTGAGGCTTCGAAAGAATCAATTAAGCTTCCTTTTTAGCAGGATGGATTTTTTTAAATTGTTCACGTGATCAGTCAAATAATACTAAACTATTATGATGTTTATTTGCATTTTTGTTATATCCCATTATCTCTGGGCTAAAGATATAGGTTTTTCGTCAACGTAGAAAAAAACGACAATTCGAATACCCATGTTCTGTCTGCGTTTCTGCACAATAGATATGTTTTACTCGTTTTCAAATAATACCTTCACTATCTGCAAGGAACTATTTATCTTGCCCACCCTCGTTCAAACCTTCGAGTGCGAGTGCAGAGCACGAGGAGGTGTAAATTGTGGTCCTAGGGATTTCGCATAGAGCTTGGCAGAAAGGAACCTGACGTACTTGACGAATGGTGGACATTACCGCGACATCGTGGTAGGATTGCAAGAAATAAGGAATCTCGGGTAAAGAAGGAAAGTAAAAAAGGCGAAAAGAGCTGAAAAAGAAGTGAAATAAGAGAGAGAGAGCGAGAGAGAGAGAGAGAGAATGGAGATAAATAAGCTAGACTGTCCATTATCCATCACAACGTGGTCACAGACTTTGTTTTCCTTTGCGCAGCTCCGTTGTCAGCTTACCTCTGTCATTTCTCCGTTTCTATCCGTCTGTCTCCACGAGGCATCCCCCCTATGATTTGAGCTCAAATCCAGCAGCTTAAAGTAAGATAAAACTGCTGGAATTCGAATGACTCCCAGACCACATTCACGACAAAGTTAAGCAAATCCTTTACGTCGTACGAGGATCTTTCTTTTCTCCGTAAGCTTTTTCTTACAGGAAAAGAATTGCGTATGAATCGGATGAACCTTGTAAGCTTACGAGTCGTGTCGCCGACTTGCGCACTTTAGTTAGTCAAGAGCTTTATTCTACTGAGCCACGTTCAATCAAATGAGGACACTATTACTTTTGGTATTTGAATGTCGCATGCAACTCGCACTTCTGGTAAAAACTGTCACTTTTTCTATCACTAAATGACGACAACAAAAGACTCCTTCCTAATCTCTGCTGGCCCAAGACGACCAGTCAATACAACACATGTATGAATTTTAAACGTTGCTCTGCAAACCTGGGCATTGTTTTTAAAACATTCCTGGGCACCCAGCCGACAAAATCTACACAGGTATCGTTTGCGATCCCGAAATGCCAAACACCATGAATAAATAACGGTACAGTTCCACAATCCCGCAGAGCGTCACCGGTAAAATAATACGCATCGAACTGTTGCACTTCGAGAGGCACCTTTTCAGGGCCAATAGAACTTTCAAACGCAGTATTAAAGCCGACACTATATTAAATGTTTCAAATTTTCGAGAACACCCAACAGAATTGCCAGATCTTACAGAACAAAATGCCCTCACAGACTTTGGAACATTTACATGAGATTTCTTCCACATTCATCTGATTGCTTAATTGCATATGAAATTAAAATCCCACATAAGTTAATATCAAAATAAGATTCATAACGGCAATCACGATTTAAGAATGGCAGTAAAAAAATTTTAAGTCTCGAAGAAAACTCGAATTGTAGTTAATAAATGTAACAAATTGTTTCACTTGGTACTTTTTAAACTATTGATCAAATGAATACTCCACTGCACGAATTCTACATCGATACGTACCTCCTTTGTTCATTCAAAACATAACATAGAGTAACTGAATGGTTTTAATGTTCAGGTTTTTATTTATTTGAAACTTTCTATTTTCTTCATTTTCGATCTTTTTGCTTTTGAAGCGTTTTTTCGTCCGTTACGGATGAAGATATCACAAGTTCGTGGTAAAAACTTGAGTAGGGTGAGCTGGATGTCCTATGGGAGTATCCGGAGGCGTCTAACCGTGAAACGAGATACGTGAACAGGCGCGGGTGACCCAACCAGGGTTTTCTCTAACCTCTTCCTCAGTCGAACTATTTCCTGTTACTCGGACTCAAACCATCCCTCACCTCAAACTTCAAGCGATGAGGGATAACGAATCCTAGTTCGAAAGAAAAATAAGCCTAGCGACGAACCGGATAAACACGCTCAGAATCATGTGACCCCGAGGGACCATCTTCTGAAAATAAACCTGCTCCTCACATTAGTTCTTGATGATATATATATAAATGTGTTTTTTTTTAGCAATGAAGACCTTCGAAAACATAGTTTTCCAAGAGCCTTCAATATTAGACACTCTCCTTGGCTTCTGGTTCATACATAAATCGCTTTAAATGCAATGCGAATTAAATATGTTCATGGATTAATCGAATGAAAATCTAAGGATGTTTTACTCATGCACTTTGTTTCAACAATATGATCCGAAAAGTGATCCTGAAATCTAATACTGCAGAGAAAACGCAGAATTTAGAAATGTTCATCAAATTGATTAAAAATTCATTATATTCCAATAATTAGTGATTCATTTTTAAGAAAATGAGTAGCAAAAAGAAATGGGCGTACAAAATGGAATATATAGTAATCAAACGATTGGATAGCGAACTCACTGAAGGTCATTAGATACTTTCTGTTGAACACATTGAGCTTTGAAGTATCTACTTCATTGATAACCGAAAAGTGTCGAATTACCACTACAAATAGTACGAAGAGCATTGAAAACCCACTCTAACCTTTTGATAAATGTTTTCAGTTACGTTTGTATCGTTGCAGTGGTAGTCAATACTATTTTTGGTATCAATTGGGGTATCCAAAAGTGTGTGATCTGGTCAATAAATGGTTTTTGATTTCACGACTCGTTTGTGGACGGTCAAGTTTCCACGAGAACATTCAATGTTGAACATGTCATAGGTTCCGTTTGCAAATATTTGGAAGTTTAGCCTGTGAAATGAGAAGTTTAATATGGATTACTGGAATAATAATTCTTCTCTCGAATTGTAAAGTAAAAATTATCGAGTTATTCAAATTGAAAATTAATTACGATGCGTTCAAAACAAATCTTGTTTTTGTTTACATAAAAATATGAATAAATGAATAACAACTGTATGTTGGAATGACAGTTGGATGTTTTCCATTATTTCTAACGTTTATAGAACAACTGGGAACTCGCATTCGATTACAATAGCGTTTTCTTTTCAGATAAAACATGGAAAGGTGCTGCTTAATCGTGTGGATATCAATGATTTACCTGGCGGTTGGTGTCTTTCCTCAGTATCGAGATAAAAATATAAGTGAGTAAAAAATTAGTTTATCAATGTAACTACCAGCAGTCCGCCTGCACCTACAGCATGACAAAAACAGTCGTACTGTCCATCATCCTCGGAATAAATAAAAAATTGTTTTTATTCAATATTTATCCAATGTATTTGTTAACTCTCACGTCGTTGATGTTTTTTCTCGACTCCATTCTGGTCAACGATGTTTATATTGTGTAACGAGATTTTCGTACAATTAATGCGTTCGGTGGAATTCCAAAAAAATCCCAAAATATACACGTTGCTACGTACTTTTCCTTGATCGTTATTTTCATATTGTTTGACCAAGAATATTGACAATGGCAATAAGGTGGCGCGAAGTTTTCTGGTTTATTTCATAACGAAGAGTTAGGGTAGGAAATTGCCTGCAGAACGAATCATGCCATATTGCGTCAAGGTTTATGGCTGAGGGAAGGAAGAAGT
Source organism: Campoletis raptor (assembly GCA_948107755.1). Taxonomy (NCBI): domain Eukaryota; kingdom Metazoa; phylum Arthropoda; class Insecta; order Hymenoptera; family Ichneumonidae; genus Campoletis; species Campoletis raptor. Next base: position 19,957,554 of record OX403622.1, read on the forward strand.
TAATTACGAGCATGGGCTCTCTTCGGCAATAGACGAGCATGTTCTTTCCACTCGCATATCTTTCGCAACCTGACGTCTCAAATCATCTCCCACAGCAACGAATGAGATAGCGGTTTCATTCAGCCTTCGACACAAAATATAACCTTTTGCGTCAACTGACGTACAATATAAGTTTTGTACAAATCATAAGTATTCAACCCTCGTATGAGGGCTGCGTTTTTTGCTAGGATGAACAAAAGCAACGTTTAGGATTTATTCTACTGGGATTCCCGGCACCAATTTCCCAATATTACAGAAAACAATACTCGCATCTATGTTCTTCTAACTGAAGAGCTGTAACGACATCATGAGCAGAAAAAAGGTTTCATTGAGTTATGAATTTATATCATTTTTTTCAACAGGACATTCATAAATCTATCCTGTTATTGGTTTTTACTTATTACCAAAGGATATAAGGGACGAGGGTTTTTCTTCGCAAAAAACACACACTCCACCGAGTATCTTTGTTTTTTTTTTCTTATATTTAACCGAGCGAGCCACATACGACCACTTCGCTTCCACCAGATTATTACGGAAAATCAAAAAGGTATCTCATGTAGAAATTGCCATTTTTTCAAATAGCTCACGAATGTGTCAAAAATTATTTTTTCTAAAATTGGCTATGATACGAGAAAGATGTAATATGCAGTAATTGTCCAGGAAAAAAATTAATGCTTTCGCTATAGTTTAAAAAGCTGACTAAATGACCCAAAAAACAGGAAAGATAAAAAAATTCACAACCGTAGGGACACACTTCATACTCAAAGGATCTAGTAACCAATGGCAGTGGATCTAGTCCCTAGCTGTGTCATTATTATACAAAAGCTTCACAGAGACAAAAGTTCGGAGTCGTCTCTATTCACCAAAGAGCTTTGGGCTGTGTGGGGAACTGCATCAGCGTTGGTTGGGTAGGTTAATATTTCTGAGTGGGTTGGATGTTAAAGAGGGTCGAAGGCAAAAGAGAAGTTAATTTTGACCATGTGTCTCTCGCTACCAATAACCTGCACAGAGTTTCGACCCAGGCTTACAGGGTTTTATACTACTATCATCCATGCGATGACGATAACTCAGCTGTACGGAAAGGCAGGAATGAGAAAAGTGAAAGGTATAAAGAGAGAACAAGATGGAGAGACTTTAATTTTAGAATGGCAAAAGCTTCTGAATCTGCGAATCCAAAATGTCACAGTGATAAAGAAAGGGCTGCACGTTGATGTGGTTTGAACTGTTTCTCTTCCCAATCCTTCTCATCACATATTGTGAGCCTAAGGATAGAGAATGAGATGATGGAAGATCAGCGAAACGGTACAATCGAGAGGCTATGAGGGCGAGAACGATATAAAGACGAGAGAGATTGTCGACTGGATTCGAAGCCGAAATCCACCGCGAAATTGAAAGGCTCAACCGCGCTCGACCTAGCGCGATCGTCTCTATACGCTACCTCACCCATCCAAACCTTTTCACGAGAACCTAAATCTTTCCACAGGAATATCGACCAAAGTAAAATATCAAAGAAGAGCTCTCGGAGAGGTCGTTTGTGATGAGACGTTACAATATTGATGTTTTCATTGGCAGTGCTGTTAGATATTGAACTTGTTTGACTGAGGAAAGGATTCGGTATATGAGAACATTGCAAACTCTGACGAGCTACTTTCACATTTTTAAGCCATTGTGTTATGAAAAAAAATACCGGGACAATAAATGAAGAGAGATACTCTGACAGCAAATATTGCAGTCGTATAAAGAAATGTCGTGTTTGCACCGAAAACCACTAAACTCTGCGCTTTCACCGATTTCGTTCGAATCTGTTTCAGTTCTTTTCTGACAACGTTTTAATTATTTAGTCGCAACAAACTTCTGACATTCCCACGGTGGGATACTATTTGATAAATATGAACGATAAAATATTATTAAATCATGAAATCTTATCTCTTTTGTCTAGGCCCATACTCTTATGTGTATTTGATTCGTTTAATAAGATGGTGCAGAACACGTTTACTTGTTTGCACATCAGCTTTATCTGGCAGACCACCAGAGATATGGTTGGCGAACGCTTTTCCGGAAAATTAGATTCTGGAAATAGCTCTGGTTGCAGTCAGGAACATTTGTACGAGCAGTCATTCAGGGCGACACCGTGGATGGTGTCTGATGGAAAAGTATAGCCAGACGTGCACTTTTCTGCTTTCTTTCGGACCTGCACTTTTCTCTCTTTCCTTCTTTTTTCATTTTCTTTCATGTTCCTTTCTTTTCCAGTAGTCCTATCCCTTTTCTTCTTGCGTACGTCTTCTACCATCTTTCTATTATTCTATCTTTATTTCCTTTCTTTCTGCTGTATCATCCCCTCTCTCTGTTTCTACACTAATATTTTTTGCCGTTTTTCTTGATGTCTGTCCCAATGGTTTATGTTATGAACTTTTTGTTTTTTCTGTTTCACTTCCAAACGTTGGTATAGACGTCATTTATTCCCGTAAGATATTCACAACATTGCAGAAAAAGATTATTTTGTAGAGAGAATTTTGTTGTGATTCATCTTTTTCTTTCGTTCTCTGCCAATATACTGTTTACAATTGTTCTGTTTAATGCTTTTGCGGCTTTTTTCAATGTTTTTCCTCTGCCATTTGCTTTCCATACAACGGTCAAAATAATTAACATCAGCACTTCGTTGACAATTGACATGATCGAAGTACTATTCATAATACACAATTTTTGTTGAAAAACCAGCAATCTGAAGTTTCAAAAGGTAATGATAAAACGGCTTAATTTTTTCAAGCTCTTATGGTCTGGTCCCCATGGTACGTAATATTAAACCATTGTATCAAAAGTAAAACGACGCTTACTTTTCCTGACAAAGTGTATGATTGTCGTATAATATGTGTAGTATAATAAATACTGTAGTATAATATATACGAAATACGGGTCGCACGTCGCGCGTTCGCTTTCCCTGACCGTTCAGTAATTACTGCTCTTATCAGCAGACCCCTCCCGCAGCAACGCGGTGATTCTGTGCTTACCGCGACGTTACGAGAAGTCCCGGTTGTGTCGCTCATCCCCTCCCTTACCGCCGATTCTATCACCTCGCGGTAAGCCGGGTCCGGTCTCTTTATGATTGTCTTCCTATCAATAATATGTTAAGGAAAATAAATATTGAACAATTAATTAATGAAATAAAAATGAGTTTTTTTTGCACTCATATATTAACTTGCATTTAACATTATTTACTGCTGTTCATCAAATCAGAAAAGATATTTAATACGTGAAAAAACATTTGTACTAGTAGCGTCAGCAAAACGTAGAGGTTTTTGGGAAGAGAGAGGTCAAACATATTTATGATCATCAACGTGTATTCAGGGAACTAATCGAGAGGTAGGAGCCCGAAAATTATTGTAGCTCTCGTTGAGCTGCGTGTACATACATATACAGATAATATAATTGAATTAACGAAGCGCGTAATTCGAATCTAGGGCTTCCATCTCCTCTGGGCTGGATACGTACAAACTTTAGCCGTTGCAACAGAAATCCATCCCTCAACAAATTTCCGTTCTTGTTTGCAATCCGGACGAATCACGTTCTATGTATTCTTGCAATCACGCTTCCATTATCATGTAATACGATTGGAAATCCGGTCGCTCATTTGCGATACAGAAAATCGATAACCATTATAAAAGAGAAATCTCGTATACTATCTTTAGAGTGTTCCATCGTCAAAGTACATCCGATCTGATTAAAAGCATTGCTCGATATAATGTATTGTCGCATAAATGAATAAGTGGATATAAATGAGGCAATAAAAAAAAAATTCATTAATCGTCGAATAAGCAAATGAAACGACTAATAAATGTTTCTATGATAATTAATACTAAGAACCGATTAATAAATGATAATGACTATTAAATGATTCTCAAATTTACAAAAAAATGAATAAACAATAAAGCATCCAAAAAAATATTGATGCAATCAAACAATGAATTATGCTGAAATGCGTGGCCATTTTTGACGTGCAAAAAAATTATTTTTTCTGATACTTAATTGAAATGTCACACAATCAAGAGTTTGAGTATTCTTTTGACGTTTACTTGTAAGCGTTTCTCAATAATTCGGTTTTGAAATAATTGGTATATCAATTAGTGATATCGATTAGAATATTTTCTGGCGTGGTATTGAATACATATAAATATATTTTAGACATACATATTTTTGTAGTGCATGCAATTTGGTAATTATTGCCATCGTAGTGGGATCAATAATTCATGATCGTTATGAACCTTATTATTTTCAATGGTAATCGGGTCAATTTCAATTATAGGAGAAGCCCTTCTAAGCCTAAAAAAAAAGCCAAAGTTTAACACTTTTTAATGGGGAAAAATTGATGCAGTGCACAATCTGTTTGGAAGCCCTTTTATCGTGCATACTTCAAAGGGTATTTACAAATTTTTTGTACATTTATTATCAAAAAATGTCAGTACCAGACCTCAACTCTGGCCCGATCCTTCTCATGGATAGTGCTTCGGGGCTAGTAAAATATCCACAACAATATTTAATCAGAATCAAAAATTATTGTTACAATTGTTATTGTTACAAAAATTATTATTGAAAAAAACTGCGAAAGAAAGATGAGACAACGTAGGATCATGGCTCAAAGGGTGAAATCGATTTTGTATTGCTTCAACTTTATTTCCATGGAAAAGATTAAAACAGAGCGGTATTTCCTGGCACAGGATTGGCTTCACCCCTTAAAATAGTGAAGCCTTCGTCAGACAAAGGACTTTTAATTTTATCGACATATTCTCTGATGAAATAAGGAATTTCAAAATCACTGAACGAGTTGTACGTGAGGATGTGACCATATATTTTTTTGATGTCGCGTCAGAATGAAACATAGAAATTTATCTTTCGTACGTGGAGGTTGAAAAAATAAATGTTATTTGAATATAAACTGTTTGATATCAATTGATGGTGACGTTGATATTAACCACAATTGAAGCCCTATTGTTGTCTAGGCTGCTTCTAGATTCAGAGGTAATTTTATAATATATAGAAAAAATTATTAACCATTGAAGAATTCTTATTTTTTCAATTATTACACACGTTGTTGTTTAACTGAAACCACGTACAAATATTAGGAAAAAATTAATTAAAAATGTTGTCTAACATATAAAGAATGAATAAAGATTTCTCGATCAGAAGAGAATAAAATAATCATGTTAAGTGGAAAATATATGAAAAACGTATTTTTAATTTGGAATCGTTACGTATCATTTGCATGATAGATCGACATGTTATACTTCAAGGAGTCCCATCCATTCATATTTGCAATAAGACTATCCCAGAATAGCAAGAGATTCGTTCGCATCAGATCGTGTAAGATAGCATTGTTTCTGAAATGCCTTGATTGATCGCGGCAAATTTCTGTGCAATGCATATCGCATCGATCACAATTCAAAAATTAGTATGACTTATTGTATGTTAATTTCTAATGAATTCAATGGGATTTTTGCTATTTCTTCATGTTCACTGGTTTGGAACAAAAAATGAATTTGCATGATGCGCACGATTGTCTGCGATAAATAAACAAGTGTTGTCAATCATATGAAAATCACATGCATGCCTTATTTTTTATTTTAATATGAAGGTAAATTAAATAATAATTTTATCATTACTATGGAATCGTCTCATTTGCAGTTTAGTCTTGTCGTTGTTTTTGTGTTTTAAAAAATCATGTATTTTGGCAATAATGGTTCGAGACGAAAACATCAAAGTCGCGAACCAAAAAAAAAAAAAAACAAAGACAAAAGCTTTTCTCACCATTGCACATTTTTTCAAAGATTAATATTTATCGGATAGTTGATGGTAAAAGTATCGATGGTGTTGGAATGGATGAAACAGATGCGAGAATATTTGGTAATTAGACAACAAAACGTGATAAAAAGTCTGCAAAATCCACTCTAATGATCCGTCATGTCCAATATTCTGAATTTCAACTAATATTGCCATTTCTTCGTGCAATTACTCTGAGCTTTTTTGCCACTGAAAAAGCTGTGAGAACTTTCACGTTTTTAGTCCTCTGCCAGTCAACGAGTGTCGAGCAAACCTGTACCTCTACGCAGCTCCCATTCACGTCTCTCTACTTCGGGTCTTTTAAATGCTGGAGGTGAATAATAGCGATGGAGAAGTAAGTGAAAAATACGGAGAAAAATGTTCCACCGTAATTGCGCATACTCCGTTTCTTGAATACTGTCGAGCTACGAAACATTTTTTTGTCAGTGCAAATCTTCTTCGCTCTTCTCTACCTCTTTCCGTTGTAATCCTTTTCTTGGAAGGAAGCTCCTGACAGATACCGACGATTAAAGTTTCCCTCGTCGCATCGTGCTATCATTTTTTTTTTCATAACTTAATTGTCGACTGGGTTCAAGAGCTTTTCCAGATTTTCATACGACAGACCTTTTAACTCGAATGCTATACCATTCATAGTTTTCAGTGCTATGGATATCACAGAGTCATTGTGAGATTGATTACTTTCACTTTAATTGGAAACCCAAAACATTGCTCTTTACCGGCATTGAAGTTCGTTCGTAATTGTGTTCAAGGAGATAATAAATTCGCACTTTTCATTTTTAAGGTTCAATATGCAGATTCAGCCGAGAATTGATCTCCGCTTTTACAAGATAGAAACTAAAACACATTACTATAAGCTCTGGTTTACGGTAGAAAAATTTGAGCTTTTATGACTAAGAACTTTTTCGTGAATTGTCAGTTGGTCTGAAGCAACATGAAAATTTATCAGCGACTTTTGTGTTTGAAAATTGTCTTACTGCGGCAGTCTACGATTTCATTACTGAAGCAAGATTTCAGCTGTGTTTGTTTCACAAAAGTTTGATGCAAGGGGGTGGCAACGGATTCTCCCGATATCGGAACCGGAATCCCGGATAATTGCTCCAGAATTCAAAGAAAGTTTTAGCTCTACGGAGCTTTGTGTTAACGGCGTTGTTCGTGCAAAACGCATCGACTTTTTCAATGTCCTGCAAATCTCTATATAATCATTCTTGTATTTTTCGACCTATTCTCGTTTCAGGCACCGAATTTTCTTTGTTCATATTCATTTCTATTAAATATAGAAAAGAAAACTTGGCAAGGTATATTCGTAAACGCAAAATCAGCCATTTGGCAATAAGTTGGTTGTACAAATTCATCAAATTACGAACAGAGAAATAAGCTAATAGGAAAAAGTAAAATAAATGTGTTGAAAAAGAAATAAATAAGATATAGTAAAATCTTGAAGCTTTCATCGTTGGGTTCGCTTTGGAAATCTTTGTTCTGTACGCTACGTGTATAACAATATACCAGATTTGCTTCGGAATTCTGCTTTTTAGATCAAGGATTGGAGTGTCGCCAGGAAAAAATAGAGGTAAGAAAAATTCTTGCAAACCCCTTGATTATGCATTTGACTTTGATATATGGGGCATTTCGCGTTACTCTTACATTTCCAAACGAGTTTCATTCCCCCTTCGATTTGTGGTAATTTTTTCCTTTTCCCTAAAAAGTGAGCACCACAAAAACCATCACCATTACCATCGACACCAGCAACTCAACCACCACATTTGAGACGTTGTTACTTCACATAAAATTGCCATAAATATGGGATATTGTGGCCTTGGTATATTATTGCGTTGGAATATACGGTACTAGAGTATTTTCGCAAAAAGACTTTTTGGAATCGGATTTTTAAGATGAGTCATTATGGGCGTGGAATTATAACAAAAGTTATTCTGACCCGTTCTTGACGTACTTACAGGTAAAAAATACGTCAAGTCTCGAAAAAACGTCGTTCCTTTTTTCATTGCATTCATCAGGGACAAAAAATGTGTTTTCGCAAAAAGAGCTCACTTGATATTTCATTTCAATATTTTGAACAAACTCTTTTTCCTAGAAATAACAGTCTCTACCTCGAGTATGGTCAACAAACAAGATTTTTGACATGTAAGATACGATGTGCGATAAAAATGGATTCTGCACTTTTTGAAAATCGAGTCGAAAAGTCTCAACGCATGTATTTGCTGATTTCTTGTGTAGAAAAACATGAAAAAATTGATGTGGGAAAAACGGTGGAGCTAGCTTGCCTCTGAACCTCAGAAATATAACGATCCAACGATAAACAATTACAAGACGATCACTCGGTCCAGTGTCCCGCGAATTGAAATACACGAGACGGTGCAATATTATTACGAAAGGATAAGATTTTTCAGACTATTGTTACGTACTTTCTGTTTGGAATTCTGCCAAAATTCGTCAGCCTTCCATTGAACCGATGGAGCTTTAATAGAACGCCTGGTATGAGTTCCTGCGGCCATAAAAAAAAAAAAAAAAAATCTCATGAAATTTCGGAATATTAGTTCTATTTTTCCTTTGTATTGAAAAAATAATGAAAGGATCTGCGTCATTTTCTCCGTGAATTTGCTGACATTTCGATAAATTATTAAATCTTGACATTTCAAATTTTCTATTCATTATGCTTATAAATGTGCTAAATGGCATGTCAGTCAAACTCAATATTTGGACGACCTTGGCCAACTGTCAATTGATAAAAGTGCCGACACTGTGAGACATGCCATTTCCATTTGAAATATTAATTGGTTCGTCACGATCGTTAGATTTCATGTTTGCACGAGAGCCTACACTTTTTTTTTTTCAATTTTCCGCCGGATCGATTCCCGGAAGATAAACGGGAAATGATGAAGAGGGAGAAGGTTCAAATATCGTTCGGGCCCTTTAGACATTCCAATTAAGCACGCTTGTCGAATCTGGCTTAAAAAAGATCTAAAAAAAGATTCACCAATTAGCAAATATCTTTCGTGCTGCATCCTTTCGAAGTTAGAACGAAAATTAAAGAATATTTTTGTAAAAACACATGTAAAAAATAAAATAAAAAAAGGTCAATTTATTATTAAAAATCTCACACACTTGAATATTAATTGACAAGGCTGTTATGAATTCGTTATATTTGCGTCCATTCAATATAGTTAGTAATCAGATTAAGTGAAGCATCACCTTTATTCCCGAGTTTATTCCGTCCAAAGTATCACCACGAAAAAAATCAACGATTTGTTGTACAACATATTTTTTCGTATTTTCCAACGTGATACTGTGAAATTAGAAGTCATTAAATAATGCGAATAGCTAAGTAAATGTATTTACTACGAGACGTTTGCTCTAAAGTTTACGAATAAATTCTAATCGTAACGACAACAACTCTGTGGATTTATTGGAACGTGAGTGTAGCGTAGTGGAAACATACCGTGTATATGCAGACTATATTCTGCTAGTGTTTCGAAGCGTTAAAACCTTCTCTACCTCCACCGCCAGAATTTAAATACATCGTCATAGGCCGTATCATGAATTTAAGGAAATAGTAATAAATTTTCACATGAATATCTGGGGATCCGCCCTTCACTGATAATCAATGGAATTTATGATAAATTATCGAATGTTATGTTAAAACAGTTCGTTAATTAAATAATACCGTTAAATTTGACTTTTCTCGACTTTTCTCTTTTTCAAGAAAAAAAAAAAACAATACGAAAAAAATTCTAATTCATAAAATTAAATTGGAAAAAAAAAAAAAAAAATTGCCGAAGCACTTGGCGCGTTTGTTCGCATAAGTTAGTTTACATAATGTATATTAGCATTATTCCAAACTCATCAAGTGCTTCGCCGAATTTTTTTTTTTTTTTTTTTTTTCAATTGAAATTTTTTTCGTATTGATTTTTTTTTAAATTTTATATACGCAATATTTATGCTTGACCACTTTTGCATATTGTTTGCAGTTGATTATCCGGGAAAACCCGTAATTATATTTGAATATAATCTTATGAATATGTGAGTTTGAATTGTTTTAGAAAAAGGTAAATTCATGTTAATAATGTAATGAACTATCTCGTAACTAGGAAAACGATTATGTATGCAAATGAATGAAACAATAAAAATGATGATGTTCGTAAGTTTGTATAAGGAATAAAATAGTGCGAAAAAAATAATCACTATCTATCGTGAAATTTATTTACCGAATTGAATTTCCCTTAAGGGGATAATCCATTGCGTTAGCAACGCTTGGAAATTCTGTGCCATCGCAAAGAGCTTCGGAAAAATAAAGAAAAAAAATCAATGTCCGTAGCACGTATCGACGATGGAGTGAGAGCGGATTCACCGTGTATAGTCAGACGATTCGAAAAGTCCGTTTAGTTGCACTCATGGCATACCATCGAAATGCAACGCAATCCACGCTGAAGGCAGATCTCGCGATACCAAATAGTTGAGTATACAATGCGTAGAACGTCCAAGCACGTTTCGCCACCTTCCTCCAGTTGAAAACGAGTTTTCTCGTTTCGTGCGTCCTGTTTTCTTTTTTCTATAGAATACAGAATAAAATATAATGTTTGGACAGCTGAGCGCTCATATTTCGTACAGCGCTCATAATAATGTCTGATAATTGCGGCATATTATTCTTGGCTCTCCAAAACGTAACTTTTTCAAAGATTTACTCTACTACGAAATTACTTTCTGGGAAAAGTCGTTCAGAATCTCTTGGATCGTGAAAAGTCAATAATAAATGGAGGATCACAGTTATATAAATTTTCAATATACTTAATATTTTCTTCACTCATAAAATAATATACGTACTTGCGTGATATTTCGAGAAGATTTATACACAACAATGTATTTTTATGATTTTGTTGAATTGAATTCATATATTCAGAATTATGTATATTTCATCCCGGTAGTTTACACCAATAGTACAACCAATCACACCAACTTAAGGATCAATAAAAAAAAATCAATAAATTAGAACAAAATTAGCTCTGCGAGTCTCTAAACTGCTTTGCAATTTGCTAAAATATCATCTCATTTTTAATCCTACAACTGCCAACAATGTTTAGACGTCCGTGATATTTTAAGAGCCAAATTGATTCATATATCTAGTATTATATGTATATTTACTCACCGTAGTTACGCAACCTATTATTGTTGCTGATTGTAGAGTAAATCGCAACAAAATCAATAAATTAGGTGAAACTAATCTTTGCAAGTCTCCAGATTACTCCTACATTTTGCAGTGTTCCAAAATGTCATCTAATTTTTACTCCCGGACCAGTGAGTTATGTTGTAAGAAGAAAATATAACTCACGGAGTGCTTTCATGAAACAGAGCTTCGAATTACTTACGATTTCCATATAGAAAATAATTAGATAATAAACAAATTATTGATTCGTTTAAGCTAACAAAATATTTAAGGAAGCTGTTTACTTTCATATTATTTTCAGATTTATATATAGATACATAACATCAATAATAAACATCACAGTAATGAGAATTGTATCAAGATTGTTATGATATTATTTTCTAGATGTTAGATACTTCCAACGAAATCTTTGAAAAATTGGAACGTACGCAGGACTACGGCTGGCCATGCCTTTTTCCAAAATCAGATGGTCCGAAGATTTTCTATTAATGAACAAAAGATCCTGGAATTTGGGTCGACAATTAATTTTCATTAGAAAGTTGAATCGCACTCGTTTTCCATGCGAAGGACAACTTCTTGCTGTACGAATAATTAGTGATCGTTCGGTTTGAGTTGATTCACTCTTCGACGACGTTTTATTTTTTATATGGAAGATCGAAGTAGAAACATCTGTCTTAGGCAAACATGTTGGGCTCTCTGGCGATTTATCATTTTGTGTTGATATTCCCATTTGATCATTTGTCTCTCGGAGTTCGGCAACTTCTGTAATAAATTTTTCTGCACTAATTTGATTTTTTCCAATTATGTTGATCGTTTCTTCATTATTTTTCGGTGTGGAACTTGTATCTTGTTCTTCACCAAATTTCGATGTGTTTAATGTTGTTTTTATAAATTCAGAGCATTTTGATTCGTCATTAACAATGTCAGGAATAATATTGCTTGTTTTCTCATTTGGAAAAAAATAACTTTCGTCGGAAAATATTTTTGACGCCATGACCATCGATGAATCGCCATAATTGTTTAGAAATTCGTAGGCAGAAGATTGTTCCGTGAAGTTAATGAAATCGGCACTGAAAATTATGGCCATGCGCTAATCAATGACGATACTCGATAATTACACATTGAAGGAAACATTTCTAAAAATCAGGGAAATAATGCAGAATGTCTTACGAACTAAAAAAATTTCGAGCGCCAGACACTCCAGGACTCTTTATTAATTTGTGTATCATGCTCGCAGGGTCCAAATGCGTTTGCGTCGATTTCCTATTAAAATGTCCATCTCGTTTCAATACGTCGATCTGCACCATCTGACAAATCATTGTGTTCAATTTTTTTTTTGCTATATCTTTATTATTAGTCGTCGGAATCCTAAAATAATTGTATTATTTAATTAACGATATAACGGGAATCACACGAGCATATTGTAACTCGCATTTAGAACAAGATTTAATGTTTAAAGTGCATTGTACTAAAAATACAGTAAACAAATAATTAGTCATATACAACTTCAACGAATAATTAGAATGAAATTGAACTTTTATTTTGATGAACGTTCTTCCAATAGTTTTTGAAAAATTTGATTAAAATTCAATTCCAAAGTAATTTTTATCCTCACGCCGCGAAATAGAGCTTATACAGAACACATGATGAAAACTTTGGGTTTTCATGAAAAATTAAATTATTTTTTGGGCATAACGTACTTGGAAATATGAGAAAAACACTATTGAGTTTCGGTGTATTTGATGTATATGAAAAAAATACTCCAGACTGTCTAAGGCAGGTATTTTAATCTAGAGACGCGGCAGCGTCTTAACGCCAAGTGCAAAAGGAAAAGAGTTTGAACGGCCAAGGAAAGTCGCGCCACGTATCTATATTCGAGATTCGGCCTTTTTCCGTTACGTTTGAACTTCAACTCGATGCCATTTAAAAATGCGTTGACGTAGCGAAAATCTAACGATAGTTTATACATATCAACCGTATTTTTCGGTTCTTATGGACCATTATTTTTTTTCTACGTTTTGTTTAATTTAAAACCGAACGGGCAGAAAAGGAGATGAACATTGAAATCGTTAGCGTAGGTTGTTCAGTAGTTAGTGTTTCTGGAGCCGAACGAAGTATTGATTAAATATTGAACATCGAATTTTTTTTTAAATTTATATAAAGGGAGCCTACGTCATATTTATAAATGCAATTGCGCGTTCGGTAGTTGTATAATTTCAACATGCATATTTTTGATAATACGCTGTTCCGATACAAAGCGACTTAATGAAAATTAAAGTTATATCATTATACGACCGGTAATGCTGTAAATTTTGGACGGAAAAAATCCTTTATTATATCATAAATATGATCTGCGTTGAATTTGATTCACGAATGTGATAAAATAATCTTTATTAAAATAACAAAATTACTAACCAAAAACTGAACGAGTAATGTGAGGAATCAGATCTGGTTCCACTTCTGAATCATTATATATGCACTTCTGTCGACTAAAAATTCGAATTATTATATTTAATAATGCTGTTTTTTAGTTTACATTTATACTTAATTTATTTTTCACAACTTTTAGCTACTGTCAAGTTTATGCTTGTCAATTTTCCATTGGGCGCTTTAAGCTTAAGATAAAAAATAAAAAAATGAAACGAAACAAAAAGAAAAACCCTCATTCAGAGATCGGCTTTTGTTATTATGTCATCAAAGCTGAGCTGTTACTTTTTACGTTGAAGTGTAGATATAGTGGAGAATTCATTTGAATAACCACCGCACTGAAACCGTGAACGCATAATTTCCAGTGTGATTTGAAAGAAACATTTCCTAGACTTATGAACGACCTTGAATCTGGAACAATTACAGATGTGTATATAAGGTGGTTCTCTAATGTCGTAACCTGACTCAATGATGCAAAATGTATAGTATGGTGTCTTATAAACTTTTTGACCATAGGCTAATGCGAATTGATGTAAATTTAATAAAAGCCTCTCACAGTTTGGTGAGAAGTGTAGAAGTATATGAGGGTGAAACTAGATATTGTTGAGAAATTTCTGTGTCGAGTACTGGCCTGATTGTGCTTGACATCAGTCGTATGTCAACTTGTGGGAGAAGTGACCTAGGCCGTTGTGGTGAAGTTGACGTTAAACTGGGACGTTGACGACCCTTGAAAGTTCTTCACTGTCCAATCCAATGTCCATGCGCATATAATCGAGGCTGCCACAGAAGAACCGTTCTACATACACGATGAGAATACACAGATATCTGGATATGGCATGAAGCATGTTGAATCACCTTGGACAGGTTCACTCTTTGTGAAAAGGCAGCCCTCGAGACCTCATGCATAGAACATTGTAGAATGTATATCCTGGCACGTCATTACATGTACCTGAAGGATCACTTTCCGGTTCTTGCGCAGCGATGGTCATGACTTCATTATATTTGGCAATGGCTTCAATGTAAATACCAAATTGAGAAATCGATACTGGCTCAAAGGAACAGTAATACAAAAATCAATCATAGCTACAAAAAGATAAACATGGATGTTTGCTCTAACTTTTTAATGATTTTTAAACCCATTTCTGTATCCAAATGGGATTTTTCTATCTGAAAAGCTCGAGAAAAGCTGAAATCTGGAATTAATCTGAAAAGGGACGAGATTAAAAATACTCTGAATGTCATCGACGAAAGTTATGCGAAAGGTTCTTTTCAGTACGCTGACAAAGATTCTGTTACAAGATTTTCGAGGGTTCAAGATCCATTTGCATAGTTAGTAGGCATCGATTTTACCATCAAGACTGTCAAACAATGCAAATTGTTTGATGAAAAATAGGCCTATCGAGATGATGATTTATAGAGATATAACAGAGATTGAAAGAGTGTTTTAGAAGATATAAAAATCTAAAGATTATAGCAAAATGGTCAACCCGATAGGGACATGGGGGAGTGCGAAAGAAGAATGGCGAGATTCATACGTCAACGAGTGACAATGTTTTCTCGTTTCCATTCCAAAATCCTATGTTTCAATGGAGCTCCCCCGCCCCGTGTTCTCTCTCTCTCTCTCTCTCTCTCTCTCTCTCTCTCTCTCTCTCTCTCTCTCTCTGAACCTTTCCTTTCCTTTTTTACTTTCGATTAAATAATGGAAAAACGTATCCAAATTATGAATTATGGAATTGGAGTAAAAAAAAAAAAAAACAGATTCAAAATTCAGCCTTAACTTCCTAAAAGTCCAACATTGATTATAACTTCAAATTATGGAAATAAAGTTAGACTTCATGAAGTAAAAAATGTCCTCGACCCCTTTCATTCCTTTCCACCGAGAAAAAAACAATATTGTCATTTGTAAACGGTTTTATGAATTCGCCGCATCTTCATTTCGGCTTTTTTTCCAGGCATAACTGATAGCAACGCGGTTCAGTCATTGCTGGCGAGATATCTTCAACGTCGTCTTCAAAGTAGTTCGCAAATATCGACTCCCCCACCTCCTTCGGTTATCTTCAGTTTGGCACAACAAAATCAACGCTCTAAGAGCCGTCAGGCAACGCAAAGTAATAATGTATCACCATTGCATCCATTGGAGGAAGAAGACACCGATGATAGGGAGAGAAACGAAAGACGCGAACGCAGGTACGAATATGACGACTACGAGGATGATCTCGAGGGTTTTGAGGACAGTGACAAAAGCAGAACGCGCATCAATCTTCTTGCCGGTAATAAAAACGTATATCTATATATTGGCTTCCAATTTCAAACCAGACGTGTGTTGCATCGAAGTTTGATATATCGAAGACACGCATAAATAAATGAATAAAGGATGCAACCAAAATTAATTCGTGCATTTTCACAACTTTACATGCATTTTAACGTACCCCATAATAATACTGGTTAAAATCAAATTTACGATTGGGACGTAACCATCAGGCTTTTACGATGAATTTTATCGCCTTCAACACGAATGTGGTTGTTAAAACTGTCTATCATACCAGGTTTTTTTTATAAAATCGTGTATTGCGTACTCTCGCGTACATGTTGAAGGGCGCGTATCTGTCAAAAAAATGTTTTAAAAGAGCTACAGCAGTGCATCTGACAAACTAGATTAGTTTTCATTACAGTAGAGGTTTTCGCTTTGATTCAAGATGTCGTTGGAAGATCATATCACATATCGAGTCCATCCGCTGTAAATTTCGAAATTGGCGTCGCTAGAACGCAACAAACTTCCTTCGTTATTACAGCAAAGCCCAAAATCTCCATCCAAATCTTTTTTCTTGCATTCAGACGATGCAGTCTTCACTACCATCTCAAAACGATCGAAAACACGGTTTTTTTAATACACTTGTCTGGGTTTTGCAATATGTAACATGTGCGCAACCGGGTCCGTGTCCTGGAGTTACCAGTCAAAAAACTGATAATTATTTATTCTGAATCGAAATGAATCTGAATTATGTCATTAAGCCGATCAAGAAGAAAAAAAAAAGATAACAATTCGTTCTCGGAAATTGCAGAATTTACGTTGTGCGTAGAAGTTGGTTTATTCAAACAATATGAATCTGGAAAAAAAGATCTGAATAAATGTCGAATTCGAGGAAATGATGGTGAGAGAGTGAGAAGAACGTGAGAGGTTGGTAGGCGATTGTTTGGGGGAGAGGCTGTGGATATGGCCAGTGCGATGGAAAATCACGCTTCGCCGCTGTTAACGTGATAACAAGGGAGAAGGGAAGCGTATCCCAATGTCTATTCGTCGCACTTGCTTGACTTAATCAGCGAAGCGAGCTTTTAGTCTTGAAATCTCATGATGCAAGCTTTCGTGACGCTTGACTAATTTCTCGATGATCGAGATCACGTGAACCGAATTCAACGCTCGGCATTCCGTGAATCACTGTACCAAATCTGCATTTATTTTCTGCAACGAAGTTTAAGATGTCATAGCACGACATCAAAAAATAGAACATTAAATTTTTTAGTCTTTATTTTATGAAGTTGCCATACTGCACGCAGAGAATATTAATGACTTCTTATCGATAGTGACATTCCAGGATGATCGATTGTTTTAAAGTTGACATGACAACTATTGAGATCAGTTGTAAAATACTTTTTTTTACAGATGTGAATCAAATTTTCTGATTTCAATGACCATGGATAGCCACTGGTTGAAAAGTCAACCAGTTTTCAAGTTGAAGAGGTAAATCTGCTAATTCATCAGCGGTATAAACCTCCATCGATTCATTCCTATCCTTGTGAAGTGATGGTAATCAGACAAAATCAAAATTACACATTCATTCATATAGAGATGTTAGCTGCTTCAGAAAAACAGTCGCGTCCTCACTACTTGAGTGGCCACACCCAACATTTTGAAACAATTGTGTAATCTTTAAACCGTTGGAGTAATCAGTGAAATTCCATTTTCTATGAAGTGTCCGCTCGTAAAAATGTCACTAAATCATTGAAATTGCCTCTTGAATCAGTCTGGATTGCCGCATGATTGTTTATTGCCTTTGATTAAAAAACTGCGAATCGACTATACGTTCGTCATACTAATTCAGGGAAAATCAAATCTCATTGAAATAAAACGAGAATTCCAACAAATGAATTTGTCCAAGAGCCGACAATGACACCAATGAGACATATCATAAATATGATTACCAATATTCAACAGTTACGCGAGCCCCTCCTGACGAAGTGTGACTGGCCAGTCAAAGGCCTTATTTCACATCATAGGCCCTTTATATAATCTGAGAAAATCAATCGGGGCCTAGGTGGTGTCTCAACGGAATTCTTATACGAGGCTTTTTCAATTACGCAAAAGGTTCAATCTATGATAGCGATAAAGGGTTTGTCGGTGAGGCACGTCTACCAGAATCCTAACTTTTTGATCGATCTCTTCCGAGTAAGTTTCAATATAAATTGCTATCGCTGGACCGACTGGAACAGTTGATACGGAAAGAGAGACAGAGGGATCGAAAGAAAAGAAAGAAGTAGTTAGGTGGGTTGACCCCACGAGAATCATTGCATGCCGTCGGTGATCTCCCCATACCATAGTGATAACATCGTCAAATTTGGGATGAGAATTTAGAACAATCTCTTAGCCATGCGACTTTATCCCGTAATTAACAAAACGACGAAATAATCATAGAAAATATAAGAGCCGGAAATATACGTAATCACAAATATATTGACATGTACTTTAACAAATATAGTTCCTGTTGATTATTACTACAAAATGAATTGTCATTTTTCCCAGGATGTACCAAAGCCTTCATGTTGCTCGACACATTAATTCAGTGAAATAATTGAAATTTCCAATGAAGTTGTTAGGTGGCCAAAAAAAAAAGGAATTAGGTTCTTCAAAAGGATTCCGATAGTTTTTGTTCGTTTCCTAAGTGCAAGAAATATAGAGAAAAAAAAACCGTAAGAAAAGAGTCGACCACTCCTCACTGTTTTTGTTGATTTATTCGCAGGCACGAACCCAGATTTCATTCTTGAAATTCCACTAATTTTAAAAATTCATATTAATTTAATTAACAATGTTGCCGGTATGCAGATGCAAATTAAAACTGGTCCGCAAAAAGGTTGGTGCACAATCACGTTGAAAAAAAATTCGAAGACTTTAAAAACAACTGAACTTCCGAACAATACAATAAAAATTGATTAAGGACAAAATTTTTCGTATTAATTCCGAGCACAGCCAGCACTGGGTGTGCCGTTGGTGTGAGGGGTTGGCAACCTCCCAAGCAGAAGCATCTTTGGGGACGTCAATAGTTGGTTGGTTGACCTGTAATCGTTCATCTACTCGTGGATGAATTGCTGAGCGGGAAACAGTTTTTCAAGTTTTGAAATCTGTCAAATCAACTCAAACTTCGTCACAATTTGTCATCAGTTTCGACCGGGTTTTTCACAGTTTCCCTTGGCCCTCGTGCAATTGCGACAGATTTTAGGAAGAATCACCGTAAAGCAACTTACTGAATGAATCGCATAGGAAAAGGGACAGGAACAGGGAAAAAAGTGGGGCTGAAGTGACGGGATAGGCTTATAAAAATCCGCAAAAGTATAGACGTAGAAACTGCAAAAGTGATGGGTAGCAATGTTTATCCTGAGGAGGATATTTGAAAAAAAAAAAGTTTTATTGTTAAAACGTGAAACAAGCTTTTTTATATGCGATTCCGAATGCTGAAATCATATAGCTGTGTGATCATGTTTATATTTATTTTTATTATTATCCTCTCGAGTTATTCTCGAAACGAAAAAGAAAGATGAATTGTTAAAATGGGAGAGAAATTTTCACTCAACTGTTTGAACGCCGCGTTTTTCTGGTAAAGTCGACAAGAGCCTTGCCTCGAGTGTTTACTTGGTTTCTGTGAATCTCCATTCAACGCAGCCTCTCTCTACCGGCTATCTTCAATGTTAAACAGTGAGAGATTTGCTTTGAGTGTAAAGCACGGAGTTCATGAGTAGAAATTAAACAAGCGTGTGACAACAATGAGGATGGCGAAAGTAAATCTCATTTCTAAGTACAACAAGCAAACACTGCTTGTGAAAAAATGTGAACTATTTTTTAAATAAAAAAACTAAATGAAAAATTCATTCGTATTTACGAAGTATTGATAATTATTGAGTTGCAATGATTTATCATTTTTCGATATCTCAAGAAACTCATTATCACGGACAGAATCGAATGAAGTTTATTTGATGCGAAATATCATAATCAAGATTAGTATCACAGCTTCAAGAAAGTCGATTTATACAGTTTGTAAAATTTCATGCTAGTTCAGGTGAGATATTAAATGAGAAAAGGGTAAAAGTGCAAAAAACAACAGCGTACAAAGTTAAAAAAAAGGCTACAAAGCGTGCACTCCATAATTTTTTGTGGTCATATTTCTACTGGTGCAGTTGCTTTGACTGACATGGCAAATGTTACAAGCTGCAAATGAAATATTTTTAAAATTAGCATGAAAATCTCTATGGGGATATGGAAATTTATTTTCTTCGACGGGATTAACGAAATAGCTAGCACTTTGAGATTAAATGCAGGTTTTGAACAGTTTTTTGTTGAAAAAACAAGGGGATTTCTCGAAATTAAAAAAAAATAAAATATTTGTTCACTTTGATAGAAATTAGAATTCCAATTAATATCACAAGGATTAGTAATTTCGAAATGATTCTAGGCATAAAGCAAAATCATACAATAAAAATTTAATTTTTAACAAAAGAACTCGTTCATGATATCCGATTTATTGTCTATATATTATGGCTCCATTAAAATTACAATTGGGATTTATTCGACGAAATAATGAATCTAAAAAAGAATTTTGGTTTTGGAGAAATGTATAATCACAATTATAATTGATGGTGCGCTTCGTTATCCTGAACGAGACAATTAAAATTAGTCGCGTACGAAAGAATGGATGGTAGGACACAAAAACGACCGAAAGAGCTCGTTATCACGATTCACGAAATTGTTTATTCATTGCGCTACCTGCTCTTTCCTTCTGAACGCAGCGCCTTTTAAAGCCTCTTTTTTCCTCGACTTCGCTTACTTCACCTCATGTAAATTAGGCACGTGCCTTGATAATCATTAAAAGGTACAAAAAATAAATAAATGCTATTACATAGAGCAAAATACGTGGTTAAATTCAAATGAACTCTATTGTGCGACATATATAAAAATATATATGGAACATAACTTATTTTTATAACTTATAAATTATCAACACTAACTAATTGCCGTTTTGAATATAGACCCTGTTGGGACATTGTGGGATAGAACGAAAATGAATGTCACAACAAAGTTGCTCAAGGAAATTTGAATTTCAATAATTTTATATAATCATTTAAATGTTCGCATAAAGTATTGGCCACATTTCCAATGCAATGAAGTGGCAGTAATGCTGCCTGAAGTTCGGAAAATGATTATAAAACAGTATAAAAGAATCATCATTGAAAATTGATGAAAATTGATTGAAAATTTTCGATTGGCACTGACACCTAAAAGATGAGCACATTGTCTCTGTGTCTCTGATAAATCCATATCAATTTAGGTAAAAACTGCTGCTGTTTGCACTACATTTTCCTGCCATAAATTTGATTAGCCTGTTTCAATTTTCTCTTCAACTTACTCAAATATTTAATTTGATACCCATTAGTAATAGTACTTGGGATGAGTGTTGAAATGTTCGCTTTAACTTATTCTGACCTTTTACGTCAGCTCTGGCGTTTGATGAATTAATTATTTTCGCCACTAGCAAACCTTCAAATTTAATTTCCTTCCTTCTTCCAACGTAACCCTTATTCTCCATAATTCTATCCGACCTTTCATTTTTTATTTTATTTTTTTATATCACGACATTAATTAAAATCGTCCAGAGGTTTGAATGACTTATCTTAGCAAATATCTGATTGCTTTCCATTAGAATATGAAGAAGAGTAGAAGAATAATTATGATTCTTGTATGGAAGGCTTCAATGCGCAGTCATCATATCAATGATATGAAAAGTAACAATGTAGGAAATAACTATTAATTAATGTGTGAAATGAGTGAGTGTAAACATTTTTTTAAATAGATATTGTAACATAACTGGATCGATATCTACTGAGAAATGCAGAATGAACGAGATCGTAATGAAATTTCTACGAAAGTACACCTGCTAGCAATAGTCTTTTGACCTTGTTCCAAACGAGGAATGTTAGAAGTTTTTCTGTTTAACAACACAGCAATAACTGAACAGTATGATCGTCTTTAAGTTAGATTAAACGGAAAGGTTTGTGTTTCACCATCTCTCATGGACTAGATCGACCAAGTCGACAATCCCGAGTGTAGAGCACGCACCGTATCACATTTGAACGTATTTAAGTAGATCGAGACCGTTAGTGGCAAGGCCTCGCCCTATTCTGGAGAATCTCGCACGTGGAGAGAAAGTCCTCACTTCTTTTACTTTCTTTTGTAACACCGGAACCTGTTTACTGCTGCAGCATCCCTTAAGTACCATCCACAACGATCGAATTTTTCTTCGTACATTCATTTATTTGAAATTTCATGAATTCAAATAGCGTTTGATCGTTGAACGTTATTGAAATATAATTATAATTTGGAGTGTTCATTTTGCAATGTTAATTAGTTTTGATTATCTGAAATATTTGCATTACAATTTTTTTTAAAACCAAAAGTATTCGAAAATATTATAGAAATTCTTTGGCAATTTTTAGTCAGATCCGTACAGTATCATTATTTCAACTCTTTTTGAAAATGAATTAAAATGTTTTGGAATAGTGTCATATTTCTAGATATACGTATCCAGTAGGATTTTTATCAAGAATGTTCGATTTTGACTTCTATAAAATATCTGTGAATATTATAAAATGGAAGTCCCAGTTTTACTGCGTTTCTATTTAATTCAAATCTAGTGAGAACTTTCTACGAACATATGCTCAGCAGCATATATAAAAAAATCATCGAAATATTGGGTAAAATCGATTTAATGTGAAAATGTTCGAATCTTAATACAAAAATGTATTCAAGTTATCAGGAATGACGAAAACAACTGTATAAAAAGATTGAAAATCGTAGAAACAACAGGAAGAAGGATTTATTGGTATATTGCAGAAAATTCATTGATTCATTCGAAAAATTCGATAAAAATGGATATTAATTGATCCCTTAATTGTCTTTGCATCAGCGTCTTCTTGTTGGTTACCGAATATTTTAAGAAGCAAAAAAAAAAGTTTCGCCAGCAGGAATGAATTTACGAGGTATCGAATCTTCGTGCAGCATAAGATCGCTAAATCTATGTGGGTCAGTTGCCTCGAAACTACAAGTAAACCGGTCGCCAATGTCCAACGGCTTTCATTCCTGACCCAGGTCTGTCTTCTATGTTATACTATACTTGATGGAATATTAGCAAAGTGGCCTAAAACTTCTGACGGGGTCCACAGTGGTCGTCACCTTGAGACAAAAGATTTAAGACAGCAAATTTCTGCTTTCATAAATCTCCGCTTAAATATGCTGACTATAATAGTTCAGAATACTCCTGAATAAACGGAAATTCTCAGTCTTTTGAAATGCATAGTTGAACTTTTTTCTCTTAACAAACAAGAAATAAAAAGATTTCAATATCTCATTTCTCTTTGGAGAATTTTCTATAGAAATTTAAGTGATTATTATTCAAATCAATTTATCTCTTTCTGTTAAAAAGAAAAAACTCTAAAATTATAGATGAAATCTCGTAATCACACCATTTATTTCTGCAACACTAAATATTATACACACTTTTGGAAAAATGAGATATTCACTTAGAATACGTTTTGCTAGAGAAATTGTGATGTTTCAAAGTTCGATTGGGATATATTTACCGAGACTTGTTCCGCCTGATAAGTAGAAAATATCGAGTGCACGTAATGATCGTACATGAGATTTTCTATGATATAATCACTGACAAGAAAATCTGAAGAAAGAAATTTTTTTAACGGAAACCAAACTTCCTGTAATTGGACATTTTATTAAGATTCCGAAGTTAAAGTATCTCGAGCATTCTTGACTTCGAAACCCTGGAGATTATTGGAGAATAGCATGTGTCAAACTGATTAGCAGTTGGCCTTGCGGGACTAACGTTCTGACATTTTGCTTGACCTGTGTGGATCTTCACTATTAATTCATACATTTTTTTACCTTTCACTTTATCCTTGCATCTTTTTCGATTCTTAACATTGTGGGTATACGTACATAAGGCGTTCTACGACATTTCAACAAAGCCTGTGTGACCCTGACCATTTTGGATTTTCCTGAAATTGTTTTGTAAAATAGTAAGAAAGACCGGGGCTGGCAGGCCAACTTTTTAGACGGTTGCTTGTAAAAATGGACATAAACAAATATTTAAAAACTCCTTACTTCGAATGATGAAAAAAAAAGAATTTTTTTTCATGTCACTCTAAGTAGGTAGTTTAATCGTATTTTTGAATATTTTTTTACGGATCAACGTACCCTAGTTGTGGGGTAAGTTGATGTTATCGATATTAATAATGAATAATAAATGAAATGAACAAATTTATATACAAATAAAATAATTGATGACACTTTAGTTAGCGAAGAAATCAAATTATATAATAATTATCAACATGAATATGCAAGTAAAATTATCGATTGAGCGGGTGTTAAGAAACCTATTTCGAAGAAACGTGCAACACGAAAGTTAAGAATATGCATATAATATGTTATTCGCACAAACATAAAAGCCACAATTGACTAACATTCCACAAACGATTTAATCTCGGATTTGATTTTGACAGAAGAAGTTTGTATCGACAATTCTATTCTGTGTCATTTCTCCGATTCACCGTCCTTCATAAAGGTGACACATGATCTGTCAGAAGGTTCAGTTCATTTCGGTCTCAAGCGCGTATATAAATAAAAGTTCAAGACGCCACAGTATCCTTGAACTTTTCTTCTTAAGTTGACGCACGTTCGCCGCTTCATGCCCAATTCATAACACCAGCAACAGTTATTTTTCTTTGCTGACAGGACAGCTCATAGTATTGCGTAATCAAAACCCGCACCTAGACCGCACTGTTTGCGTAACTTTATATCACCGAATTTATTGTTATTACTCTATTATTCGACCCTGATCGCTGATGGGTGCTATAGTTTGACATTTATTTCAAATGCGATTGAAGTACGTGCTGGAAGCCCTAGACCTTGAATCCATGAATGTTGTATGATGAAATCCAGAGGGAAGAAATCCAATGATCGTTTTACGACTTTGATGTAAACTAACGGTTTCACATCAGTTAAATCAATGCTAAATTTTCACAATACAGATTTCAGCTAAAATTAATGCAACAATTCAATGGTTAGAAAGTTGATTTGTATTACAACATATGTTTGGACGTGAGAAAATATGAATAATGATGGATTTGTGGAACTATTAAGACTGTAGTCATGCCAAAGCATATTTCTAAAATTTTTTTTTTGTTTTTTAGAATTTTAAGGACACATCCAGGACACTGTTATGAAAATACGTACGAAATATCCAAAAGACCTTATATTCGAGGTATTGGCAAATTCTACACGCGTTCTTATTGCCAGCAGTAGGAAAAAATTCTCAAGACTGAAACTTTATTTTTTTATTTTTGGTGACTTTTTGGTATATTTTGGTGACTTTTTTTCAGTCGAAATTTGTTTGATTACACGATCAGCTCCATATTCATATTCACGGAGGATTTTTGCGTTGCGTGCTTACATAGATTTTTTGTTGTGATCGATTATCTGATTATTTGTACCTAAAAATTTTCCTCTCAACTTATAACGCGCTATTTTGCCAAAAACCCATAGATAAAAAAAAATTCTATACTGTGACTGTACTTCAATAAAATCGAAACAAACTTGATTTTTCGTTCCAAGTAAAAAATTGTCGAAGCTACGTTTTCGCAAGGAACCTTTCCAAAAAAATGTGTTACCGAAAAAAATGCTGTGCAGCCACCATTAATTTTTTTAAATCAGTCTTAAAAAAAATAAAGTTTGTAGTACATTAAGATTTCAATGAAGAATACTGCAAAGAATTTAAATTAATTTTATCATTTACCTAAAAAAAATTAACAAAGTATGGCGATTCTTTCTTTATACTCTAGAGTGGTGTTTAGCCTTAAGTACCTTTTTTGTTAGCAAACTGTAATTCGTCTACACTCATTTGATTCAAGGTTTTTCAAACGTATCTCATCTTTAATTACAGTTTCTAATTCCCTTGCTATATGCCAGTACTCTGAGGTTAATTACTCAAATTTGTTTCTCTTATTTCGAAAGAAAGAATGGTGAAGTTCATCATGTAATAAAAGTGTAATCATCCACATGTCAGAATTTCGACCCTGTTCGGTACGATTCGAGATATTCTTTTAAAAATTCCAATATGGATTCCACTACCTTGAATATCAGTTTTAAAACATTTCAAAAGAACATTCCTGTGTTGAGATCACCGAACGCTAAGCATTTCTCGGAACCAGGTTACGATCATTTTTCGATGCAACATTCGATTTCTATTGCGTGGCACATTAAACATTTTGTGTCTATTATCAATCCATGGCACATTGGCAAGCTTTATAAAAATCGCTTTCAGAGTATTTCTGTATTCGGATACATGCAATAAACCATTTTTGGTCATTTTCGATCCGAAAATAAGTGACCATGCTGATTTCGACCGATGTAAAACGCTGAACACATTAAGGTGGACGCTTCGAGAGTGTATGCATACACGAAAGCGCCTTTCTAGCGTGACCCTGCGGTTGCAACACATCCCAACGTCTCGGGCTGACGCCTGGACTTTACCGCAATACAGGCTATGGTCATACACACCAGCAAACGTTACACGTCCAGGTGGAATCTCGACTTTCATTTTCTACTGTTGACGTTAAGAAGAACTCTCCGAAGACTTGGGCGATTCAAGCACGCGCCATCAATGATAAAAATTTTAAATTGACTCTAGATGAAATAGCTTATCAAGAAAATATGAGCAAATGAATGCCCTTTTAATCAAGAACAATGAATACAACAATGGGTTATTCATAAATCATTCCGAGTGACAAATAAAATTAACATTATTACGAGTCGTTTTGCATTACAAAAAGGACATTCATGATTCTGTGGGTCGTGCGTGGGTCACTCTTGACCTCCTTCGTGTTCTGGAAACACAGTTCTTTTGCACAATAGATTTTGGTCCAGTACTAACACAATCCTCGTTTAAAAACGTGACCATTGACTTCAAATGAAGCCTGAATACCATAGAGATGTGTTCATCGTTCACAACTATAAGAAGATATTTTGATTCCTTTTTAACTACAAGTTATTGCGAAAGATTTGTTCCTGAAACCACTTTTCTCTTGCTCATGCTGCCTATTCCAGTTGATATCGTAGAGCCCATTAATGGTGTATCCGTTCACCAATGCCATCGATTAACACATTTATCATTCGACATTAGAATGGTTTGACAGCCTCGGAAAAAGTTCTAAATCAGAGAGTAGTGAAGATCTTTTATAAGTGGAAATGAAAATTTCTAATTTTGACTCGATAAATAAATTGTACCGGAGATCATCATTCTTCTTTGATAAAAATAAACAGTAACAATGGAAAAGAAGTGAAAATCATGATCACAGGTATTATTATGATTACTATCATTACTGCATATTATTGTCAATGATTACGATGTTAATAAATAATCCAAAGTAAAATTCCAGTTAATGTTGTTCTGTTCATAAGAATGCATTACTCCCATCTCAGACTATTTGCTAAAACAACTATGTTTTGATTTAATAAAACTATGAAATTTAAATCGTAATTGAAGTTCAAATTTTATCAATAGTTGGAAGCAATAAAGTTTTATGGAACATCAAATAAACAAATTTCCATTAAAACGGATAGAAACAGAAAATTAATAGAAAAAATGCAAGATTATATTGAGAAAATCTTTTTACGATTATCAAACTTACGATTAACTGCCAAGTTACCATACAAAATTTTCTGAAGTCGCTGATAATAAATTTGTAGTATATTGAGGTTGTGAAAAAAATTATAATTGCGATTTTTATAGTAGACTAGTAAAGCCTGCGACATTTCATGAAAATGTTCGAGTTCTGACTATTTCTTCATACTTTATATTCATGCAATAATAATAAATAATAAATATAAATATTTACAAAAATCAAAAATTAAAATAGACAAAAAATCAGCTATTCGTTGCCGTGAAAATAGTTGAAATATAGAACAAAAAAATGTGAGAGAACATAGATTTTCTATCATAGCTAAAAAGGTTAAAAAATTCTCCCATAACTTTGTTTATTATTCAATGAAAAAAAAAAAATCTCAGATTTTACCAGTTTTTTTCATGCCTTAGATAAGTGACATAACGTTGTACGAAATCGGAATATTTTATTGTCATTCCGGATATTAGTAAAATACCGGCAGTCTCACGAGGGAAGAGTCTAGTGAAACAGATGGTGAAGGTCGTAAACGTTGAGGAATACCGATTGAAAAAGCGAATGTCTTGTGGTACAGCCACTCAGTAGTCGATCGTCGGTCGGCTTAGAAGGTTTTATTGCGGAGGGACGCGAGAGTCGTGTTGATTTTCTAGCGAATAAATAAGTTTAAAAAAAATCGATCGGATTGTTTTTTTCTTCTCAGATTTGAAAAAAGTATGTATCTACGTATGTGTGGATAAATAAATACGAACATTGCAATAGATACTTCAATCACAGACGAATATGGACGGACCTTAACGCGACTGGATTCGTTTTGCTCGCGTTACCCGAGTGTTAATCACCCCTCAAGTTTATTTAATGTTTATTTCTCGTCAGACACGCTCCATCGAATATTGCATGGCCGCGCGTTTCTACTTGCTTAATTCCTGGAATAAATTGACAAAGTTTTAGAAATCCTGATTTTTATACTACATTACAGTTCATGTCCAAAATTTGTATTTTTAACCGGTTGAATGACATTTAAGTATTTCTGGATTATTCGAGGTCATGTCAAACGAGTTTCCAAGGATTACCTCGATTTTAAAGAATTAACAGAAACTTTGGATGTAGTTTTAGGCTCTTTATACTTTTTTTGACTTCACTTACAAAAAGCAATAAAAAAAAAAAAATCGTAACGTTGTCAATTGAAAGAAGTAAATAACGATGCAATATTTTAATGCTTGGTATTCATTGGCTTGAGTTTTACAGGTTGACGAATTCCTTTGGTGAGGGGGATTAGAATTTATAAATGTACAAAAATTCTTAATACCGGTTAAAAGCGAATTCTCGTGATCGAGACCTCGTGTAATATATTTTTTCGTGCCTATCCGGTACTAAAGTGAGAGCGAGTCTCGAAACCATATACAGAGGACGGTGTGTATGTTAATGCTGCGTTCTGTTGAGACATTCACCGGTTGGTCGTACGAGATTCTGCATCGCGATCGAATTCACACATTTTCTTAATATTAGCTCATCATGACGAATACATTTCTGTCTATTGGACAACATTTTGAATAAATTATAACCAAACCGTGAATAGATTTTTTTTTCGTGCATTCAAAACCAATCGTTAACGATCGATTTTTCCAAATTTAGATATTTACAATGATCATCAATTGGAAAGTGAAATCGCTTAATTGCAAGTGATAATGTGCGTGGTTCATTACAGGTTTTCCTGGTATGTTTAGTGCTCTGATTCATCCAAAACTCATGACAGGGTGAAAATTGTTACTTTCATAAATTAATTTAGTGGAAATTAGTAAAAAAACAGTATTAATATGACGAGGATTATCGTGAGTGTAGTGATCGTATGCATCGTGGGATTGACAGCCGCTGTACCTGGTCGGTTGAACGGTACGTTACGAAGTTTTGTTCAATTCCTTTGAAGGGAAAGTGATGTTTTTTCGTGACGGTGCGAAAGCTTCTAAAAATTTGATTGTTGACTCAAGAGGTCACAGTTCTCCATCCTGTATAATAATTATTTCGTATCGATGAATATAATTATAGTACATGATAGCAAAACAGTACTTTCAGAAGCCTCACAAATTATAAGAGGTTGGCGTACCGTTGGTATGAGAAATCGGCAGAAATCGTTTGGCCTAATTATTGGAATGAAAAACAAAAAAAAAAAATTAAACCTCGTTATTGATGCATTTCTGACTTCATATTCGTCGGAAAGACACTGAGCAGTCGAATGATTAATTAATGTTTCGTCAACGAGTTTACACAAAAAATCGACAGGAAAAAATTCACTAATAATGTTGCATTTTATTGACTAAATACTTATGAAATTTTCATGTCTGACAATGAAGTATTGAAAAAGTTATACTATTTCGTGCCAAGGCTGATCAGGATTTGAAGTGTATTTGCAATGGTATGCAGGACCTGATCGGTGGATAAGAATATAATCCATGCGATCTGTTATCCGTTCCTCACATATATATCGACGCTCGTTCTCTTGGTAGCTCAATGACCGTGAACTTGATACAAGTTTCTCGTGCCCTTATTCACCGAGCAAGAATTTCATTCACCTTGATCTAATTGACCCAATTTTCCTTTAACATAACATTCCTTATATTTCTAGATCGGAACATTGCAAACATATCAAATTTATTCACGACAATAATTGTAATAATGAAAATAAATAATATAACAAAATATAATGATATTTTTCGAAATTCCTATCAAAATCAATCAAAATCTACAGGATTTTTTTTTCTTCGTATCAAAACAAATTGATGCCTTTAAAGTTCAGTTTTTGTTCAAAATTTCACAATCTGATTATGTCATTGTCATCTGATCACAGCATTCGGTGTTTTTGTTTGATTTTTGACATTTTTGAGCAACTACCAAGCAGCCGTTGATGTAATGAATAGAAGAATGACAATAAATGTTGTTGGACTCTTTTAACGAAATACTGTCGAAGAAACTCTTTTGTAAATCAAAATATAACGACCAACCTTCTCAGTATTATTATTATTATTTTTTTTATGCACACTTAGTTCTTCATTCACTTTTGTTCTTCCCTTTGTCCACGCCTGAGCACAAAGTTAGGACGTCGTTACATTAAATTAAGCAAATCCTTTCTCTACCCAGCTGTCATTGTACTCTAATGAAAAAGTGAGATTTTTTTATCCTTTGTATTGGGGATCTAGGTACCTTTTGTAGGGAGTCCCATTGAGCCCTTTCTTTTCTTAGAGTCGCATTAAAATGTTCGATTTTCAATGAATCGTGAGCTTTTGTGCTTGATAGCCTTTCGGCCGTAATATTTATTCCATCTAATGCTCGATATTCAATAGATTTTTTTTGTACCCTGTACGATTTCTTTTCCATTGTGAAAGACAGTATTTCGAACGTGGCCTTTTTCTCACAAACGTTTAAGTACATCGATAAATAATTGTACACATGACAATGATCGCTGGAGAATATTTGAGATTTAAATTGAGTGTGCCGTTTAAGATTAAGAAAATTACTTGTAATTATCAAACTATATAATTAAATGAATATAAATAATAAATAAGAGAGTAAGTAATAGTAATTTGGTCGAGGTCACGAGATCCGGTATATACCTTGTATATCTCTGGCCATGAGAAGCTTTTCGTATCGTTGTCTCAGCGGCACACCGATTGTTTGATAATTGGCTCGGCGTCCAAGGAACCGCATCGATCACGTTTCCCGTCATTGTCTTTACCTCCTCATCCTCATCTTCTATTCTCTCGAGTGATATAACCTCACTAATCTATCTCGTTGCTTCCACGATTTCATACTGTTATATACGAGCTCCCATTTAGTGGTGCTCCGATCAGACAGCTCAACAAGTAATGCAGGGAGTAGTAGTCGCTGTACATAGTCAGACAATGGCGATGCTATTCAACGAGGAAGAAATTTCGTATAGGTGTATTAATTTGAAGATTGATGAGATAAATAGGTATAAGATTTGTTCTGTCGAAAAAAAGTGTAAGAAATAATTGAAAAAAAAAAAAAAAAACATATTTTGTAATAATGATATACAATGTTTAAGAAGTAATAATTGCAAGTATGATAATAATTGTAGTAACAATTTACAAAATTGAAGCAATCCATCTCAGCTAAGTATTTAACACACAGAACGTGATCATATAAAAATGAAAGGAACGTGTCTCTCTGCAGCTAATTGCATCTTTCAATTTCAATTAAAAAATGTTTGAGTTCACATTACTATTTCTACTTTTAGGTTTATATTTAATGGAGATTTTATTTTTGTTTGTACACTTTGTATATTTTCATTATTTCGATTTCCTACTTTATTTATTTATTTCATATTTCCACTCCAATTTTCCAAAAATGCTTTCGCTATGAACCATTCATTTTCAGATAAATTAAATACAGATATAACAAAATTTATACAATATCGTAACATGCCTTTGATGCCAGGTTTTTCATGAAGTATTGTAAGTTTTTTGAAATATTTCAAACCTTAAGATTGAAAATTCTATATGGATTTTAACTCTTATGATTAAGCATAGTTCCGTATCTAAAAATAAAAGAATTCATTGTAGAAATTTCCACTTTTTTTTCAAGTAGAGAATAAAACGAGAATTGATTGAACAAATTATATATATTTTATCTCTAAGATTCCGTAGAGATCAAACGACAGGGTATTCTCCGATTTCTACAAGATTATACGTTTTCTCGAAACTCTCCAATTGTCCTGAAACCATAGATTTTCTGACAACTTTGGAAATTAGTTGAAGGTAGCAAACTTCGGGAATATCAAGTTTCTCGGACATGACGTGCACTTACTACGAGAAGACCGGAAATAGATGAAACTTGCAAGTTTCAAGGAACGTTCTAACGTCAATTACTCAATATATCAATATTATAATATTATATAAACCATTTCACGTACCGAAATAATAAATATATATTCATTAAAATGACAAAATATAAAGATACTCTGTTCCTGGTTATAATATTTATTCTGTCTATTTGTCACTTTTCAGTGAATTCCTACTGCACTTTGATCGACTTCGGAATTCTCATTTTTTTTGGAAATTTTGTTCTTTTTAGTCTAAAGATTTTCCATACCTTATAACAGTTGTCGATTATTAATAACTTGGAATTTCTTATGTGGAAGAAAGAATAAAATTGACTTACAGAACGACTTTGAGAAAATATAATGTAATGCTTCGTTGTTTGACAATCTAATTGTTTGTTCAATCACAAATTCAAAAATCAACAAAGTCTTCTGATGACCTAATGTACATCAGCTGAAAAAATATATTACGCGAGATGCTGTGACTGAGTGAAAGTTTAGTTGCTCACTATATAGAATTTTTAGTCGATACGAATTCCTTTTCTAGAGACAGTTCGAGAAATTCGAGTCATTGGAGCTATGCGTTAAAAACCACAAGAAGATTCTTTCACACAAAGCTATAACATGAATTCTACAAAAGTTTCCGAGAAATTAAATTCGGGAAATGTTTATGAACGTTTTTGAAGAAATTTACAGTGCTTTTGATAGCCCACGTATTATTTCTCTATATTTCTCTATATTTCAGTTGCTTTGAAAATAAAATATTTATGTGAACTTTCATATTAATTGATTTTTCTCTTCATTTTCTTTCTTCAAAGATTTCTAGCGTACGATGAATTTTTCATCGAAAATTAGAACTTAACATTACGGACTTCGATCGTTTTTTTTTCTTCTTGAGAATAAAGAATGTAAGAGTCGACAAAAGATGATTTTTCTAGCCGTGCTTCAGAGTGCTTGGGATTCCTTAGTAAAAAATGAGATTTACTTTCTTCTTAAACCCGGCTCAAGGATCGTCGTATTTGGCGTGTATAATCAGCGATCAATGGCGAAATTGGGTCATCCATTTATAACAGCCATAAAAGTTCTTTCACTTCTTCCTGGTCTTCGTAATCGAACATGGTATACCCATCTGATAATCTCTGTGTATTCGTGGATTAAAATAAACACGGAAATCAGAAAATTGCATGAAATATGAATCTGTGTCTTACGGTATTTTTGCGTCACATCGACTTAACCGAGCATCTGCCCGAACATCGGGACAAGGAGAATGTTTTCCTCGATTGCAGCCTCAAGCAACATCCAACAGAGTTATCCCTTCCCAAAACTTTCTTTTACCTATCATTATCGACATATGGGTGTTACCGGTTTATACCTTCTCACCTTTCTCGCACTTCCTTAAGTAATCCGACCCAAATTACAGCCTGCGTGTTAAAGAAAAATCAAAATTTCAATGCAAACAAAATTGTTCAATAAATATTTTAAACAACACCCTGTCAAATGAAAGTTATATATTTAATAACCTGTCATTTCTTATAAGCTGCAAAAATACATTTACTCTTTGTATTTGTGTACACAGATGATTGTCCAAACTGCGTTGAGGAGCATGTCGGAAATCTTACACCAGCAAGATGGACCATGCCTTTACTTAAACTCGGCGAAAAGAGATACTATCTCGGAATATTTTTTAAGGTAATGAAAATCCTGTTTTACATACGTTCATATTTTTAAGAACGTTACCCATATATTTTCAACACTGGGAAAAAAAATTCGTTTATCGAACAAGAGGCTACTTCGTTGGACAAAAATGATAGGGCCAACTATATTTTTTTTGTTGTTGATTTTGTTGAACTCGAATGAAAAAATAAGTACACCTACTGTTGTCATGAATTCGTCTCAATATCGTTTTCTTATTGCATGTGCAGTTAAGTTTTCAAAATCGGGTGTTACCTGCGAGAACAAAAAGTGTATCTCACGATTCAATCTTCATGAATTCAGCTAATCAGATAAACTATTCAACTACGAGGAATTTCTAACACATCATTAAAAACGTCAGTTAAAAAAAAAAAAAACTTGGCAGAGATTGTGAATGCCATTAAATTTTTTCCTCGTGCAAACTTTTTCGAAAGTACTTTTCAACTAATGTCAAATTCTGTATTTACATATCTTCAAAAATGATGCGTTTTTTTACTGTTGGCATTAAAGTAGTCTTTTTTTGTACAAAAAATTAGATCGTTTTTTGTACATTTTTACCTTTGCCACAAATGAAATTTATTTGATTTATCTGATATTCTGGAGTACTTTTTTTTGCTGTACCACTCAATGATTTTGAAATGTAGTTCCTTATTACGTATTCATGAAGTTTTGTTTTTTTTTTTTTTTTTTTTAATGTTTGATAATAAAAATATATTTTTTTGATCACATTCGTACCCGTTGTTTTTTTTCATCATTAAATGAATGACCTCCAATTCAAGCACGACATCCATTCAATAAAGACTTCAAAGGTTACCCAGGATATTTTTATATGTTCTAAACACTAGGAGGTCGATTAAGACTTTTGAAAAATGGTCCACCTCTTAAGTCTGTCACATAAATCATTTAATATGCTAAAGTCGCTGGCATTTATGGAATTGATTAGAATTCCAAATGGCAATTATGATTTTTCATATCACATAGGTTTGGAACAAAAAAGACGATACAAATCATTTAGTGTTCCCATTTGTTACTATATTGATCAATTGATTCCTCTGAGTTTCGAAAGTTTATTACCACAACTTTGGGATAGGAAAAAAAATAATTGCAAAAAAGCGAGACTACTTTAACATGGAATAAAAATTCAATAAGAACGAGAGAAGAATTTCGAAGAGGAACTGATCGAACCAGTGGATGTCGAAAGCTGTATTGCAATCATACGTCTGACTGCTTTTGGTTGTGCGTGCCAATAACACGCGAAAACCTCGAACATTGTTCTCTATTTGCATTCCTGGCAGTTGGTCCGACCTTTTTTTTTTTTTTAATTCGATTTTTATTCAAATTTTTTGCATTCATTTTTTATCATCCATCTCTCTCGCCCCGGTCCCGTATTTCAGTACGAATTTCCCTGATAGTATATTCTGTTCGTTTTTTTACTTTGGCTTCGATGTTTTTTTCGAGTCAAATATTTTTGTTTTTATAATTTTTTTTTGTTTGTCACGTACGTGTTTGCTTGATACGAAACATCGGAAACTAGCAAACCGATCGTGAAACTTTCGCCAGGCTATTCTTCACCTCTAGTCACCGCAAAATTGGAATTTAAAATATTTTCAGAGGTGCGGGATTGTCGGTTCTTTTTTACCACACGATATGTGTCCAATAATTCATAAAATATTTGATCTGATAATTCATAAATTTGTATCAGTTTCTTATATTTTTTTTTACGCTGTCGTTCAGTCATCAATAATAGTATGAAAATCGTGTCAATACAATACCAATATCTGATTTTTTTTCATTGTTGATATACAAAAGTTGACACTATCGAATAAAATTATTTACAAAACGGAATCTTTTGAACTTTCAAGATGTATTTATGTCCTTGATAAACTTCTACACAAACAGAATAATGCAAAACGATCGGAAACTTATGTGTTTTTGTCATACATGTTTATTGAAGGCCAACTGGTACAGAGCATCGCAATACTGTCGATACCATGGGATGCACCTTGCAAGTATAGCTTCCCAAGAAGAAAATGACAGATTAGAGAAGCACATAAAAGACTTTGGACTGGGTCACGAACACTTTTGGATTTCCGGTACTGACCAGGCAGAGGAAGGAACTTTCTTCTGGATGGCCAACGGCAGGCCCATCACTTTCGAGAACTGGAACGTTGGAGAACCAAATAATTTCCGGTAAATATAGAAGCGCATGAAAACCATTACAACAAAAATTATAATTACTTCCGTAGATTTTCGAACGTTGTTCTCATACATACATACAAAATGTTCATGAATAATTATCGATAATGCTATTTGATTCTGGCTAATGTCTTCACAAATGGGTCTGAATTAATAGAACGCAACTGGTCAATAACTGGAGCGTAACGAAATGCCTGTTTCTCTTGTGAAATGCAATCCTCATACCGCTCATATTAGTTTTGGATTTTCGGGGATTGTTCAAAGAAGTCTGAGAGATATAATCTCATCATAAACTCACTACAGACTGTAATGAGATTATTGGTAAAGAAACGAATAACTTTCCAGAGGTGGTGTTTTGGAAAGCATGAAATTAGAACTTTTAGAATTTGTCAAAAACTGTGCCCTCATGAATGTTTCTAAAAAAAAGTAGGTGAAAATTTTTTATTTTCCTCAAAACACTTGTACGTGTTCTCAAAGGCCAGACGAAATTATGTCCAAAATTCCAGAAAAAAAAATCGTACTCTTTTAGATTAATTCAGTCCTGAATACGTTCTGATAAGACAGAATACCAAACAACAATACTGACCTAATATTTTTTTATATAACTTTCACTACATGTTTAAAATACGATTATTTTCAGATACGAGAACGGTGAAGAGGAACATTGTCTGGAGTTGTGGAACAGAGATGGAAAGGGTCTCAAATGGAACGATAGTCCTTGCAGTTTCGAGACTTTCTTTGTGTGTGAAGTGCAGTGACGTTTTCATTGAATATTGAACGAATAGAAGAAATAATAAGAGCTGAACACTTGAAACAAGATTCATTTCTTGTTCGGGTCAACAATAAAAATATCTACGCAATTCTCGATTAATAATTTTATCGTTGCGTTCAATCAACCAGACTTTGATCGACAAATGAGAACACATAATTGTCGAATTTGCGCAAAGATTGTGTCACTTTGAAACGAGAATTTTTGTAACTTGTACTTTAGTTCTCCATTGTGTCTATAATTTATCAGAAAAAGACCAACCACAGCGATTAAATATTCATCGCATTATGAATAAATGAATAAAAACCTGTTTTTAAAAGTAGTTTGTCGCTGTTAATATTTATAATGTTCGTTATTATTTTGAAGGCGATTTTTTAAAATCAATTTCAATAAGTATATTTGAAATCTCGGTATAAAAAAACCTTTACAGAGAAGCATCACAGCTTTGAACCCATCATCGCTGTAAAAATTTCGTTTGCTAGCAAAAAAGCTTTTAGCGTGCAATCCATTCGAGTTTTGCGAAAACTGTTATCCAATTATCTCTTTGACCAAAAAAAACTCGATTATTTGTATCGATGTTTCGATAAACAATTGACTACATAGACGATTATTCAATTCCTATCTAATACTCACTCTTTTAATGGTCAGATACTTCTTTTCAATTCGATTTTTAGTTCCATCGGCATGTTGTGAAACCTGTAAAATTGATGAATTACGGAAAAGCTTGTATTGGAATTTTTAACCATGAAAAAAAAAATGAAAATGTGAAAAAAAAAATCAAATGTATCATTCCAAAAAGTATTGATATACTTTCTGCTTTGTCAATAAGGGGTATGAAAAAAAAAACAAAAATTTTAGCCACCATTAATTTCACCTTGGAATTTTTGCTTGATCGAATGACCAATTTTATTAAAAAGTTTTGGGCCTGGCAATAGGAAAAATATCCACGTGGATACATTTTTGCAAATTGTTTTGAAACAATAAAGTGGCAAAGGTTTACAGAATCAAAAAAAAAAGAACCGAGACAAAGAATAACAAACATAAATACATAAGAGATATGATGAATTTTCTACGTGGGGAGAAACAATAAAAAGTGCAATGTAACATAGTTCGTGCAACGAATCCCACTATGGAGTAAAGCAACGAACAATCGTCTGTCTTCCTCGTTCGACGAAATTCCGTGGTTGACGAGGGGTCAGGAAATCCGTGATACTCGCCCTCGTTTGTCGGATTGACAGAACCAATTAGTGGTTTGTCGATTTTTCACCTCTGGTGAGCCAGCAAAAGTCCGCACGGAAAAAAAAAAAAACAAAAAAAACAACGCTTTGTCCGCGTGGCCTAGAACATCAGCAAGGGTTCGGATGTTGGAGGATAAAAAGAAAGGGTGATCCCGATAAATTGATCGAGAGAGACCGATCAAGGGAGACTCTTCTCTCTTTCTCTACTCCAAGACAATCGAAGCTGCGAAAAAAAGTTGCAATATTTATTCTAAAGAATAAATGCTCCTATGAAACAATAGGAATAATCATTAATCGCGCAAACACTAATATGAGACTAATGACGACGTAATTTCGTGGACCAATGGATTTGTATAACTAATACTTCTAGCTATTCTATTAATGATGTCAGTAGTGTCACTAATGATTTGTTCAGTAATTCTCCTAGTTATTTCAACAGTAAATTCGTTAAGGATCGATTACAATCGAATTGCTGATGGACTGGTTTGCAAGCTATGATTTTATATGTGAACCAGATTAATAATATAATTAAAAAATAACAAGGATATGAGGGAACATCTTATTTATTAGAATTTTTCAAGATTTTAATAATTGTTATGAGGAAAAGTGTATCTTGACTGGCTCGTGTCAATTTTTCTATTGGTTTTATCAAGAAGTTCAACAACACTCTTCTCTCTTGACAATTCACCTGGTAAATTGTTTTCAAGACAGTGTTTCTACTCAAGACTTCACGTTCATCACAATGTCATGTACTGCTCAGATACTGAGGCAAGACTTAATCCCTAGAAAAACAAAAACACACAGAATAGATGCGCAGCGAGGAACAACGCTAAGAAACAGACAAATAAGAGAGTGGAACTGTAAAGAACAAAGGATACTGACGTAACAAAGGAGCTAAGCCAAACATCCGCAAAAGAATAAAAGAGTAAGTGGGAGGAGGGGGGGGGAGCAAGATAAACGCAAAGAATTAGCGGAAATGAAGGTACTGGAAACAAAGTTAGTGCATGAAGGATTGCAATCGACAAAGAAAAAGCTTCAACAAGGAAACGGCATGAAATGCAGTAAAAGGAATTAAACGTAAGCAGAAGCTGATCACATTTAAATATCATGTAATGTCATGCGTTTTATATTTTTGGGACGAAATTTGGAAATCCTTTTTCATCTTTTTTTAAACGCATGCATTCACGTATCAACTAATTTTTCGCAAAATTTATGGAAAACGCTAATAATTACAAATTGTTTCTTCAAAAACACAATTTTTTCTTCGTTTATAAGAAACATCTCTTCGAACGCCCTTCTAAGGACTGTGGAGTAGTTGCTCATAATGATCTTCTTGAGGAACGATTCGATGGTAGAAAACAAATAAAAATATTTTCAGTAAACTTCAGCACTTTTCATACCCACATATATAATTATATACTGCAGTAACGCATTGGTTACAAACAAATGATTTATTTGTATACTTGAGTATAATTTATGAATAATTATCTTTCGTCACCATTTTTTTGTACACGTATTCTAGAGGATTATTTCGGACAACCTCATATCCAAACGATCTCTTGGATTCATTTCACAATATAATATAAAAAACACAGAATTTCCCCAAAATTAACTACGTACAGTATTCAATGTTTATCAACATTCAAAGTCGTAAGAAATACATAACGATGAGACCAATCGATAAAGGAAAAGAGAATCAACAAACACGTTTTGTGAACATTTTTGTAACCATCACGGAGATTAAATTCAGAAGTGAATTCGTCAATATTAGTACAATCCCCAGCAGTGCACCCGTCTTTCTCCATATCAAACAGACACAGGATCCGGAAGGGATCATTTGTCCCGAATGCCCTGTGGCTGTTTGTGACTGAAAATGATCCCAACTTGTTTTCACTGAATAATCAAATGTTTGGGTACCTCGATTGGTGTCGAAACACATGAAGATTTCTTTTACCACCCGGATTAAGGGCGTTTGGTTAATTTTATATCGTTTCATACCTGATGTTCTGTTACATAACAACAAATAGTTGAACGTGAATTTTTAGCCAGGTCTCCCATTCCGAAACGTTAAAACAAATCGTGATCGATGATCGCCAAAACGTTTTTCTACATATAGTTTTTCGAGTTTGATGATACATTCGAAGACTATTATGAAATCCGAAAGGAATTTCTCGAAGGGAATAGAATTTCACACGTTTTCTTATGCAGAGCAGCAGAAAAAAATTTTAATTCAAGGTATAACTCCTAAACTTTTCAACAGATTCTTTTCTTTTTTTTCTCAACGACAGAGAGCATCAAGAATTGTGACTCTGCAGTTTCGAAGATACTGTGACGTAGAGTAATAATCTCTGTGTATGAAATAAAGAGTAAAATATAAGGCAGAGATGGTGATTTCTCAAAGTTTAATCATTTTAGAAACTTTCCTCGAAAGATTGTGTTTTTAAATGCCATTATCATTGAATTATTCCGCAACCTAAAAGTTGAAATGGATTTAAAGTTTTTTTTTTAACTTGATCGTGGCGAGAATACTACGTTCATCCGAAGGGATTATGGAGGTCACTTTTCTCTATTAATCGTGAAACCCGTAGTGTGTATAATTGGAAAACCGTTAAATGGGTTGTGATGACGTAAAATGTGATTTGATTTTTTCTATAAAATTTTTATGAACGTGACTTACCGTAATCCTTCGACTGATTTCGCTGCAGCTCTTTAAACGTTTGTTTCACTGGCTTGACTCAACTAATGATAGTTCATTATTAAAAAAAGAACCTAAAATTGTGTTTTATAGAAAATGCAAAAAAATACAAAATTGCTGATGTAGATTCCTACCAGTGGACAGCCAAAGGGTTAAATATTACACGGAAGCAATCAGTAATCAGTGATGGATATTTTTAAACGATTGGAGTTAGTTCGGGTGAAAATCCGTTGATAAATATTTTTTAATCTTAATGATTAATTGACGTGAGTGAATTAAATAATATTCCAAACAAGTTACTCTTATTACAAAACAACAATGGTTTGTTTTTCGTTTATTTGAAACAACATACAGTCACGTGTACGAGCGGTTTTTATTTAAAATTTTGTTTATGCTCTCTAGTACGAAATCGTTCACAGGCATCCTCGAAACAAAATATTAACGTCTTCGAATCGTGACGTTTTTTTATAGTATCCAATTAAAGCATAAAAATAATGTTGAACCGGTTCAACGATTCGGCTTTTTTCTCCATGACAAAGTATTTTCTCATAAAAAAAAAACATTGTTGGTCTACACAAATTTGCTTCATTGGGCGTGCAGACAAACTTTTGATTAGTGCAATAAAATGTTTAGTTATTGGAGCTGTCATTTCTTGTCCATCAATAAAAATATTCACGAAACATTTATTTACACGCCCACGATCGCATCCTCAGTATTCCATTGGATAATATTTATTATTCCATGGGATTTGTTCTTGGAAGCTTGCGAACAATTTTTTCCATCAGAACTTGAACCGTTGCAATCTAACAATTTTTTCATGCCTTCGATTTTCTTATTTCGATAGGGTTTTTCGCAGTTTTTTTTTTTTTGTTTTTCCATTCAAGTCATGATGTGTTTGGCTCGTTAATCCTAACGAGGATTCATGACAGATTGTGATTCTTTTTGTGATTGAGTACGACAAAAGAAAGGAAAAATATTGGGAACAATAACGCAGAATGATTCTTTTTTTGTATTCGAATTATGAGCGTTGATCAATGTCGTAGGATTTTTTTTTTTCAATAAATGTTAAAAGATAGCGCTAGCGTTCCCCGCAGAGAGCAAACAATTAATGGGTG
Organism: Campoletis raptor; assembly: GCA_948107755.1. Classification (NCBI taxonomy): domain Eukaryota; kingdom Metazoa; phylum Arthropoda; class Insecta; order Hymenoptera; family Ichneumonidae; genus Campoletis; species Campoletis raptor. Next base: position 19,999,574 of record OX403622.1, read on the forward strand.
GCTCGTCGATGGAACTATTTACAATAGGACAGAATGTGTGGCTCATGCAAAATGACAGATAAATGCATGAAGGTCATGTTTTCAGTTAATTATTTTTCTCCTTTTACGCACACATGTTCGTTTATCTAGTTACGAAACATTATGACGTCACAGCAACTTTTTGGTGGGCACGAGGTTCTCCTTTGAATTTGTTTTTAGATTTTGCTCAGTATACGATATTTTTCGAGCTTTTGACATATTTTTAAATCGCAAGTTATTACAAATATTTTTGAAAAATCTTTGTTAAAATTCGACTATTTTTCTATTCCGATTCGTTCGTTTTTTGGCCACGACTCTTCCACTTATAGACAATTATTTTATTCAACTTCATGCATTTTCGAAAACTCTTGAAAGCAGTGTAAAAATCTTTGGGGGGGGGGGGCAGTCGAAATGTTTATGGACCTTTTGTCCTTTTCAATTCATTAATTTTTAGCATTTTTCCTTTGATTAATTGTGCGCACCAATGTTCTCAGTCAGTTAGGGAATGAGCGAGGAGTTTGGTGATAATAATCGGAGTCACCACTACCGTGAAAATATAGTGAATTTCTTTTTAATTTTATAATTGAAATTATTCGTTGTATTTGTTTTGATGAATAATCGATAGAACTCATTCGATAAAGATGCTTCATAACTTTTCACCGCCATCTAAATACGCGATCGGAAGAGTCTTGGCTCGATAACATTAAGATCGCTTAGTATTTATGGTTATTTTTTACGAAGGTTACAAAAAGATTCGACCCTTAAAGTCTAACGATATTCGCGTTACAAGATTTTTTTGTTCTCAATCAACTTTAATCTTAATATTATTTCGTATAGTCATAAAGATTGGAGATCGTGAGAACATTGACAAGTTGCAAAACATTTTGCGACAAGCATCAAGACGTCAATTAAATGGCCACACTTTTAAAAAATTCGCAAATCATCGAGAAAAGTGGGAAAATAATATGCAATTTGCAGTGTAGGCAACATTAGGCAATACATGTTCATGCACCCTCGAATAAATAATACGGTGGATTGCAGCTCCATTCCACTCTCGAATATGCGAATTATTAATTAGCATGGAATTTATAGGCATTAGACATTTGCATTATTCGACAATCAAAAATCATGTTTTTTCACCCTCTTTGCACTTAACAATTATCAACACATCCGCTATCTTTAACAACAACACTTTAACAATATCTTTCTCGTATCAACAATATATTTGTATATGGAAATTTTCACATATAGAATAATTTTTCACGTATTAGCGAATCGCTGTCAATTATAAAACATAAAATTCCTTCTAACTCTGATTAATTAATCAATTATATCAATAAATTACGGCGTTAACTGTAATAATAATAATAAATTGTATACTTGTTCACCCCGTTAGTAGCCGTATTGCCCTAAAACGGATCGTGCGACCAGAAATTTTCTCACATGTGTATAGTTCCAAGTATTTAATTTGATAAATAGGAACATTCAAAATAATTCCGTAACAGTTATTCTGAATTGTACGAATTTTTATGTTTTGAATCCACGAATACAACGATAATCAATACTATAAAACAATTAAATTAAATAAACTAAATAAAACAAAATCTTTCGATATTTTTATAACTCAGAAAATTCACTTGAAGCAACACAAACAGCGATTTCTGCGCAGGCGGAGTGAGGCTTCCACGATCACCGGAATTAAGCAGCCTCATCTGAGGTCAATACTCGATTGGGTGACCGCTTAGTCATGCACCAGCTCGCGTATCAATCGCTGATCGGGAGGCAGTTTTTCTGAGATTTTGGGGATGGTGACCAACTGAAACTTGTATTGGTCAGGATTTTCATGATATCCTTTCGCCCTCGTACAAATGCAATGCACTGGGGCATAAGGAAAGAAGTAGCTGCAGGGAACGTTCTTGGAAGGTCTGACAAGAACATGGAAGTTAGTGAAAAGGGGAGAAAAGTAAAGTAAAGTGATGGGATATATGCAGAAACAAAAAAAAAATTTATAAGTAAATAAATCCATATAAAGAAGTTGGAAAAAATGGGAAAATTTTGAACAATTATCGTTTTATAGATTTGTGAGAAAAAGTCTCATATCGTGACCACTAATGAATTAAGGAGTTACGTATGTCCAGAATTTTCAAACAGTCGATGTTTAAAAAAAAAAAAATTTATTGACTATTGTTTGTCAAGCGTCAGGGAACACAGAAAACTATTTATTCCGAAATTTCACTGGGTGAGGACGTTTCAACGATAACGTTTTTATCGAGACTTCTTTTTGTGCAACTGTTGGCAGGATAATTTAAAGAGTTTTTAATATTTCTGTATCGCCTCTTTTCCACAATTTCGAACCCATGTTACTGCAGTTTGTCGAGATGTTTTGTGACATTTTTCTTCGGAATTATTTCAGCCAACAATTAAAAGGTCGAATTTTTCGTCAAAAACGCATATCTCTTTTCAAAATACCACAAACTGCTTGTTTCGTTTAGCAATCAGGAAATAGTGCAAAGATAAAACATGCGATAATGAGTAATCGATATTTTGTAGTATTTTTTATCAAAAGATCTAAAAAAAAGTAGCAGAAAAATGCAATTTTTCGTTTGGTGCTGGACATAAATGACCCCTTAATGAACAAAAAAAGAGCGAATGAAACACATTAAAATATTACGTGAGCACGTGATCTGAGGAGTTACATCGCCTGAAATAAAATGACTCGTCATTTTTCTGGTAACGACGATAAACTCGCTAAGGATTTTGAGCAAATTGATCATCCTCAAAGTATAAATAGCGCACAGGTGAATAAGGGTATAATTATAATATTTAGAATATCCCTTTGTTGACGTCCATTTATATTATTCACACTCACATACGCGTGCGATATTGTTTTACTCTGTCTCGCATTATTTACGTATTAAATATTAAATATATATATTTATTATTTATATGTATAAATGTGTGTACATGTGTCTATGTGTGTATCCGTTTGCGAGTGTATATGGATGTAGAATGTTTTATATATCATACCGATGCGTTAACACTAACGTTTTCTGACATGTATTTAAATTTAATATTTATTTAGTATCATACACATCAATTTTATCCAGCAAATTTTAATTAGTCGTTTAATATCAATTGTTTATTTTTATTTATTATTTAATTCCGTCGTAACGATTCAATTTGATCGTCTTATCTCGACAAAATAAAAACGTAAGGTTCAAATAAAAATAAACACCCGTATGATAGGACTCGTCGAGTTTTTTCTTGATTCGTTCATTTACGTAAATGCCTCGAATCAAAAAAGCTTCGACGCTGTTATTTAAAAAAAATGATGTTCTAGTGTCTGTATGTGTGTTTTTTTCTATCATTGCATTGTTTATGCGTTTGTGTGATCATGTTGTGGCCTTACAGATTTGTTATGTGACACAAGTATGAAGACTCTTTTTCTCAACGTGTTCTTCGTGATGAATTATTTACAGATTCCATCATAGGTCAATGTCGAATTTAATAAATATCTAGAATTAATATATTCCTGGTTTTGAATTAACGAGGAAATGGACGTATGAAAATCCGTTTAGACATGTATTTCGTAAGATATTTTCCCACGCAATTTCTTTCATCTGCCAATCAGTTTTCTGCCTTTCCATCAATTTTCCAAACAAATTACCGACAATGTTCTCGCTCGATAACGTCACGAAGCTGGGAAAGGGCAAGACTTTGTTTCGTCCTCGGTCCTTTTTTGAATTACCAACCACACAGTAACTTAGCTACACTCGGCAATGGTGGATGAAAGCTCAGTTGGTAACGTACCGCCAAATATTTTTCTAAATTTTGTCACGATCTAAACTCATTTGGCAATGTCTCGATGTAAGTTTAATATTCAATTTATCGATGGCAGTACTTCGTTCTTACAGATCTTTAACTAGACACACTGATCGACAGGTACACACACAATTATTATCGACGAAAAAATTCACCAACTCACTCGAGAAATGGACATTTTACCAGCTGACGCCCACTCAGGATTATGCCATGATTTTTATTAGTATTGTTGCATGCGGACGAGTCAATAATGCTTCGTTGAATGAAGTGAGAACGAAATTTTGCCCGACGACATGAACGGAACTCCAAAAACCTGACCGGAAATCTCACGATGAACCGTTTGATCTCTTCATTTATTTCAAACAATGCAAAGGAAATTTTAAAGCGAAATGAATTTAAACTTTTTCAATTAAAACACAATATACTAAAAAAACCCATGCCTGAAACCACTGGTTTTACTGACGGCCAGATAAAATGAAGGTGGAGATAACAATTGAAAAAAAAAAAAAACACAAAAACACAAAAATTCTGATTAAGCTGACAGCATCGCCTGAACAATGCGCCATTGTTACATCGAATATACTTTTTAGGCAAAAAAAAAAAAAATACATTTGAGGCACTGAATTTTTTGATGGTTATGAACGGAACGAATATAATTCTGCCGTTTAATTCCAATGCTTTTTCTTTTTTATCTTTATCCTCCCGGTCAACGAATTCCGGTCTCGCAAAAGTTGGTCGAATTGTGGTTGCGTTTATATTTTCTTGACACTTTTTTGGCTCACAATAAAAGTCGTGAAAAGCCAATAGGTTTCTTTATTTTTCAACACGGATCTTTCACCATCCACGGAAGTTGTGTGTCAGTTTCGATGATGTTATTTCTCGTACAAAAAACATGGAGTTTCTTGAATTCTGACATCACAGAACGGTCTCTATTTCTGCTATTTCCGTTCGTGTCGACTCGTCCTCCGGAGCCGCCCTGAGAATACAAAAGCCGTTTTGTTGTACGTTACCAAAAACTATTCACATGACAATAACTTGCCAGTTGGTTACCTATAAATTTCTGTTGGCAAGAAACCATCAGCGTATTCGGTGCTAACTACGTGGTTTCGTGTCATGTCCCTTGGCCTGGCTACTTCAACTGTGTCAAGATACCTAAATGAGCGAAATAAACAAAAATGTTCATCCTATGAAAGAGCAATCGGAATAAAGGCCGATTATGCTGTCTATAACTTTTGATTGCATTCCCCATACACTTGGAAGGTCTCCAATGCATTATTTCTCGCCATGCTCCATGCACGTGCAAATTTTATAAATAAAGAATTCGCATAAACGCAAAAAAAAAAAAAACTACACTGATTAAAATGCGACGCCACTCTGATTTGATGAAAATAGACACAATGATTTCGTTCGTTTGTTGCATTACGTCGTTCGTTTATATTCTATTTATTTTTTATTTCTTTTGCAAACCTTAATAAAGCATGAAAATTGACGTCGAGTTTTTATAAAACTTACGAGTCAAAGTAAGGGGGCAGAGGGTGGGGTGCTTCGACCGTCAGCTGATTACTGGATGCCTGATAATCCGAGGACTGTAGGCATCCTTGCCACCATCCCAGCCTCCCTGGTTTCCTCCTTTAAAAAATTCCACCATTTTTGCAACGTTCGTGTTGCGCCAATACTTTCTTCAAAGCTCGCAAGCTTTCGACCCATTTTTTTCAAAATAAAAACTTTCGAGCTCAACTTTCTTACTCTAACTTATTCTCCGATAGGAAAATATCCAACAAAAATCTTTTCAGAACTAGTTGTCATGAGTTAATTGATTATTTGGACAACCAATTATTTAAAAAAAATGATTTTCGATTTATAGAGATCAGTTAATCGACGTATTGATTGACGAGGTTAAATTCAATGATACAAATATTGAGTATTGACAGGATCAACAAAATCAACACGTTTAAAAATATGTGTCCACGCACATATTTGGATATGATTGGAAAATGAAACATTACCCAGCACCAATAGGAACGGAATTAATGAAAGCTCAAAAGATAATAATAATGTAGTTCGCTCTTTTTCGTCCGTAATGGCAACGAAAATTAAAAAAAAAAAAAAAAAAATGAAAAATGATGAAAAATCTACAAGTATTAAGTGCTGAGAGAACAAATAATTTTCTGTAAAAAACCTATCACTGGGGAGTAATGGCTTGTATTTTCAGACGAATTCACCGCTTTGCCGTTTTACCGAAGTAAGTCAAGCATATAATCAGGTGAAAGACGATTTAGTGAGCGCAGAAAAGAAGAATTAGATGAAAGATTACGTGGTGGTAAAATGAACAAAAAATTTTAGAGAAATGAGGATTAAAATGATGTCAAGTGAGCAATGGATCATCATAAATATAATAATAACCATTTTTACAGCACACGTACCAATGTGGTAAAATTTTTAGCGAGATCAGAACGATGTTAACAATATTTAATGTGCATTATGCGTCTGTATAGGTGCATGGAAATTTGTTACAACGAATTAATATATTATTCACGAGAGACAGACACGAATTTCGAATAAAAAAAGTACTTATTTTAAACACACGTAATCAGAGGTATTATTTGTATATCATAACAGTAGACGTTTTAGTGCATGCTGAGTTATAAGATCTATTGATAATAATAAAAAAGATTCGAGTAGATGAAGATGGATAACGAAGTCAGAAACATTTATAATCTTTGAGGCTTTTTTGTTTTAAAAATCTGTACACCTCGAAAAAATCACGAGTAGGAATCAGCGGTGAAAATGTATGGTTCGTTCTTTTTTTTAAATAAGAGAACGAAAGATTTACTTGAATTTCGAGAAAAAATTCATTCAGTACTTCTTAGTCATCCAAGTTGCAAAGTAGTGAATGAAGTCATGAATTTAAAATCCACGATATATTCACCGCTGGTTACTAATCATCATACAACATTTGTAATCAAAACAAAAAGAATACGAGAATAAAAAAAGGACATAAAAAATGTTTGTTTTCTTTAACTTCTATTTTAAATGACGTTTCATGAGTTCAAAGAGAACCTTTCTCGTTATATATCGATACTTGACCTCGTTAGTCATTAATTTTTATAAATTTAAATAAGTATATTTGAATTAGTTTGTATATATTTGTTATTACCTGGCTTGAGAAGGTTTTATGCCATGAGCCTCGAGATCTTTTTCCAATTGCCTTATCCTTAGTCGAGCAATATCCAATTCGTGCTTAACTTTCCACAAATGAGTATCGCAGATTGGATCTCTGCATCTGTGGTGTCTCAGAATATCTTGAGCTTCGAAAACTGCACCCCGAAATGTAAGAGACTTGCCCATACTCTGTTGACAGAAATTACATTTTTTATTTTTTATTTTTGAAGCTCGTGAACTGATTGTCAACTTAGTCAATTGTAAATAAAAATAAAGGACGGAGTAACGTTACAAAAATCATCAAAGTGTGTGATAGTTAAAAACCATTATCATAAAAAGTTCGTCCTTTCGAAGTTGAAGAAATCTTACCAAACTGATAAGGGCGCAGCAACCACCTTTATCACTTCTTGCCAAATGATGCCTCACGTATTTAAAATAAAGATGCTCGAGGAACAAAAGTGTTGCTGCAAGTAAAATTCCAGCCATCAAAAGAAGAAAAGCACTTAAAAACTGTTCAAGAGCCAAAGGGTCCGAGCTTTTTTGTACTTCCTTGCCAGGCTTGCATGTTCCCGTCATCCAATATCTTCTTAGACGCTCGAGATCGCCTGTATACATTTAATCAAAAAAATAATAATAATCAGCTTTTGTTTTAACAAAAAACAATATGTGACGATGATTGTGTAGTTTCTATGTACATTGACGCAACGTGAAACGCTGACACTTGGTTACTCACCGTTTTCTCGATAATCGAGCAATCTTTTATTGAACATGGGCAGATATTTCGAATTTCTTGCGAATGCGAGGCCGTAACCCGTCATTGCGTACCAAGATCCAACTGTTAATAATCTGCAATCTTCATCCTGCGCTACCAAATAATCTAATACTGTTCCATCATAGAAAAAAGCATCTATTTCTCTGCAATAAAAGACGAACGAAAGATTTATAAAAATATAATCAAGCTTTTTTATTGTTGTATTTCAACAGAATATTTTGTTTGCAATGCCTGCCCCGAAAGTACGATTTTCGAGTGGTGTTTAGCGTGCGGAAAGTGTGAGAAAAAGACTCTATTTGTTGCTTACTTCACTGAATTGAGCCTAGAAATCACTTTCCGCGCAGCCGATATATTTCTTATTTACCATTCTGATCTTATATATACATGAAAAACTTGAATATGTCAAAATTCATGCCACATATGACACGTCAAATCAGTATTAATAACAGGTTCATAAGCAATGACATTTCACTGATCTATTGTTGAAACCGAAATCGCACTTTTGGAACAAACATTGCAAAAAATAATGTATCCATAAACCTTGGTTTCCCGAACTTGTAGCATAAAGTACTAGTTTCAAAGACTTCATTGTTTCCAAAGTAAGTTGATTTATATCAACCCCAGGTTTCAACTTGGGGTCCATTTGACCCAGACGAAGGGTTGATTCTTTTTTTTACTTCAATCACTTTGGAAACAATCGGTTCTCGACTTTGAGCATTGCATGATTCTCTTAGTCAGGCGATGTGGGATTATTATAATGGAAAAAAAAAGTGTGAAAAAATACCCATTCTTCTAAAAGTTATAAACCGGCAAAGTGGTCTGGGTAAATTTACGTGAATGTAGGTACTCCATGATGAGAAAAATTACAGTAGGAACCTTGGGCTTGAAAGTCAATAAATTTTCAAACAGTTGATCAAACTTACCCACTTACTACCGCTTCGATGCCTCCGTAAACGCTGCTCTTATTAAACTTTCTCATATAATTGTGCATCTCTGCAAAATATTTGGCGAGCGTACTATCGGTGTGACTCCATGGTATGGTGCCAAATCTAAACATTGGCTTGTGACTCCATGGTTTCGAGAGTCTTGGGTCATCGATTCCCGTAAATTCGTGATACTCTTCTCGGGTTATCATGAATGCTGCCAAGTTGGCAGTATAGATGGCAAGAAATACCACTGCGAACATTGCCCAAACGTTCGTCATGAACCTGGAAAAAGTTTCAATTTCATGTTTACATGATTTAAAAAATTGTAAACGCACAAACACCAATAAAATGTTTCATTGCTTTTTCATCAAGGTCATTCATGGTTCACTATACTTTTACTGGTTTATTCATTTAATACTGGTTCGAAAAACCCATTTTTTAATAATTAAATAAATAAGAAAAATACGTTGTGGTGTGAGGTAAAGCGAGAAAAAATTGATCGTTGTTTGAGAAATGAGCGGATTCATTCAGGTCAATGCCCAGTGTGCTGATGAATCGCTTCCATAAATCAATGAAATCGTTTGAAATGAGGGCAAATATCTACAAATATATTACAGGGTTTGTGTACACTCCCGCTCAAAAGTTTGAGTACACCGATCGGAATTTCCAGTCACAGTAACAGTTTGATAGCGCAGTCAAAAAACGTCGTAATCAAACTCAGAAAACTTCGTTTTGAAGGGAACAAATTTTTTCGGAGCTGACCTAAACTAGTTTCCCGTTAATTTTTTGATTATTTCGAAAATTGGCTGCATATGTAGTGAATTTTTTTCTCTAGTTCTTTCAATGAAAACTTCAAAGGAGATAGCAATGGATTCGTTTTTTTTTTTTTTTTTTTTTCAATGTTTAACCTGATTTTTTTTTCAAAGTTATTCTATTTTTCGCTAGAAAGGAAGAATTTAAGAAAATGCGGCGTATTTCAAAAACTAAGGAGTTTTAGAGAAAATATCAAGAGGGTGTAAAGTTCCGTGGGTTCAAAATAGACTTGCTGTAATAATTTAAGCATTCTTCTTTGATATTTTTTTTTTATGGTTACCATGTGTAGTCGGAACTCGACGGAGAGGAGTAATGTAATCAGAAAAATATAGGGTTTGGGACTATGTGAGCGAGGTGCTTTTCTGAGATTTTATCGCCATTGTCATTCATCTGTTATCTTTGCTCGTATTGTGCATCAGCTAAAATTATGATTACAAAAAATGATTGATCAATCGTCGGGGATACGATGACTTCCATAAAAAGTTTATTGTCACAGACCGATAATTTGATTTAAGAAAAGTATTTTCTGTAAATAGTTTAGAATTTTCATACCAAAAGTGGAAGGTTTATCGACAAAAAAGGCATGTAGTATAAAAGCTACAGGAGTGTCTACAATCGTTATCGAAAACGATCGATTTGGTAGGGAAGATAGTCAAATATTCAGAAAATGAACAACGATCTCAAGGGATGAATTTCCTCAGGGAATTGCGGACGAATTTATACATATATGCATTCGTGTAACTATATCGAGTCTGGATTTCCCGATCGTACGCTTGGAATGAATAATGCTCTGATCAGAAAACAGATCCATTGGGAGTAGAAAAAAATTTTATCCGCTAACAAACCTGACGTGCCAGTATTTTGCTGTTGAGAACGTAATTATATTGCCAGACTATACGACAGATTCAAATTAATATTCCGAACGGAGCAATTCATATCGACTGGTAGTTTATTATGTACACAGAATGAAAAAAAAAAAATCAGAAATTACAGAAAAATTATTTAAATTAATTCCTTTTATTCTAAGGCTCCATTCTAACTCAAAAATGAAAATAAAAATACTTCAAAATGAACATAATTGACAGAACAAATATTATAAATGACGTTATTATTTTGCTCGTATCATAATCAAGAAATACATTTTAAAAGATCACTTTTTTAAACATTTTGTTTCGGTCGAGTGGATCCACCATAAGACGCGATAGGTGGTCAATTCCCCATAGAAAATTGTAATCACTTTTACGTAAAAACATTTCTCAAAATGGGTTCAGAGTTTTGTGAGAAACTATGAAATCAATGAAGTCCAATTTTTCCATACTTTTTGGAAAGATTTCACCACAAAAAGACTCATGTTTCCATCAATTTTTGTATTAATTTCAACAAAACAGTGCATATTTTTATGGTTGTGCGTTAAAAGATTCTTAGTCTGAAAATAATGCAAAGAAAAAATGGGTTTACCGAGCTGTGAATCCTCTTGGTGAATCGATGTGAACTGCAGCTTGAAAAAGTACTGCCCACACGAGCCAATAAGTTCTGGACAATGAGAATCGATGATTGGGCGAGGGATTTACCTGAAATAAATTTATAAAATTTACATGGAGCATAATATTTTGAATTTCATAGTTACTTGCATTATGCACTACATTTTTCGCATTTCAAGTTTGCTGAGTTTATGGATTTCTAATGTCAGTTTATGGTGATAATATTTATTTATATTTAATCTATATTCCCTCGTAAGTTCTTAAGGGCCGGAAATAAATTGGATTACATGTTTCGGTTTCCCACAAGTGCTTAAGCATCTATCACTGTCGCTCACTGCTACATAATTGGATAAACTCGAGTTTAGTTAATCGTCCACAAAGTTCATCCACTTAGTGCACGTCATGACTTTCGAAGCTCAAATTTCTGTTAGCTGACTTGCAGGTAACGTGGCTTGATCGATATCGCAATATTTTTCAAAACCATTGCAATTGAAGAGGACAAACTCATTTCATTATTTCTTTGCAAAAGGAAATTTTTTTTTACCTTCATGTCAAAACCAAAAGGTGAAAGCCACTCGAAGAGAAAGATGACAAATGTTGCTGCGTGGATTGCTACGATTCCCACGAGCATCCATGAGGCCGTGTCAAAAGGCTCTGAAAAAAAAAAAAAATTCGGCTTTGCATTTTATAAGGTCAACTACGAACGTAATTGTTAGTTGCAATATCGATGGATATGGGATCTAAAAAAACGTTATGTTAGGATACGTAATTTTTAAAATAATCAAATTAATGACATTTATTCCATTTTAATTCATAAAAATTATAAAATTCAACTTAATTATAAATATTAATCAAAACTTTATTATTTATTGAAATATCTTAGAAGATACTTGCACTAATTAAATAATGTGCAATTTTACTTTTAACTGTGAATATAAAGGTGCCATTTAATTTCAACGTTTCTATCATTACTGTTCACTGTTGATCACAATGAACATTTCATTTTCACAGTTTATGCTTACAATTAATTGTTCATGGACATTTACCCAAAAACGCTGTTGGTGAAATAATTCCGGTTCTCTTAGCGACGACGATCGCAATTCCGGTTTCCATGTAAGGCACCGTAAAGTCAACGACTGCTTCCCTCTCAGAATTAATCATCAACGAGGTAAGCACCATGTCGGTCTTGCGGTTAACAAGATCAGCTATAAGCCCGTTCCATTTGCCGTTCTTTGGCGGAATGATAATAATAACAAATTCAATGTTAGCATTAAGGCCGTTTTATTATGATCACGAAAACAATTGAAAATTATAAACGCAATAACTATGATCGCTTGAGCTGTAAAAACTCTATGAGACTCATCAGCGAATGAACAAAATTGCCGTTTCAAATATACTGTTGAAATTAAACTAACGAAAGAACAACGAGAAATTAAAAAAATTGTTTCGTGAAGAAAAGAAAATGTAAAATGGAAGCAGAATTTTTTGTTTATCATACATGGACTTTTTTTACTGAAATTTTTTAAAAGAAATTTCAAGAATGCTGTTAGTAAAAATAAAAAGAAAGAGTCAAGAAATGTTGAAGATAAATATTTACGATAAAATTTGGAAAAATGTGACCGTTCGCGAAAGAAATATCATAACAAAAAAATGACGTAATTTTAATGGATTGGCTTTATAATGAATATACTTATTAATGAATTAATTTAACCCATTGGCTGGAAGTTTCTGTTTATCATTGTGTCTTTAATAAGTGTAGTGAAAACATTTCTGAAAATTCTCTTTGCAAGGATCATTATTATTATTTTTAATATTCACCTCAAGCGTTCCCCATTTTCCGTCCTCCACCCTGACAAGCTCATACGTGAATCCAATTTCTTCAGAGAATTTTTGCAATAGATCTATGCAGAACCCACTGCAACACTGGTAAAAGCTCTCGTTTCGCTGGGCTGACTGTATGTCCATTCTGCGAAAAATTCAAACCGGAACCGTCATACATGGAACGGATTAGCAGTCCTTTACAAAATTATAAACCTCCTATTTTTTTGTATTTTATAATCCTGAGCCCTTAAAGCTTAAGGGGGAATACCAGTGTGGATCCTAATAAATGTTCATCGTTCGGGAATTTTCTCCGTAGTTTTGACTAATTATTCCAGTTAGGAATTGGGGATACTTTATTGATACTTTACAACTATCGTAATACTAGTTTCTATTGCAATATTGTGAAAATTCACTAAGTTATAAGCTTTCAAGGGAAGAAGGAAGAAAAAATATTCCTCTCCAGTACTTCATTGAAATTTCGATGAAGGTTTATCAGGGAATAAAATAAATCTATATGAATGTAGCTATGGGTGGCTGTGTTTAATTTTTTTTTTTTTTTTTTTTTTTTTCATAAAATGGCGATGCAATGGTTTGAAATTTTTTTTCACTCTTGGGATCATTTTTTTTTCCATTCAAGCGGTTTTAAAAATAGTAATCAACAAAATGTCAAAAATGTGTCACTCGCAACTTTAAGCACTGCAATTACGAAACTTGTAAAACAAACAAAATTTCCCAATCGATTCATTAGTCCTCAAGATTTTGCTGAGAGAAATACGGAAAAAATTGTTTCGAGAAAAGCGCATTTAAAGTGGACTCATAAGCGGCTGCGTTAACTGTTTTCACTGCGATGATTGTTGCTAAGTCAATTTTCAAAACTTTATGTAAGCAATTTTCAAAACTTCAAGAAGAGGTGAAAAAGTTCAGCTTTTGATTATTTCTTAAGGATTGCTTCAAACACAACACTTCCTACGCTTCCAATAATTTCGACTGCACTCTTATTTTAACAGCAAAACTTTATTCCAGCGAGCATTTTTGTTTTGTTGCTAAACATTCCATTATGGTTCCTTCATGCGTTTTTGGAATATTTCGATTAAGGTAATCGCGTTTTACTTTCCAGTCTTGAAACTTTCGAAGAGGCAGGAATTTATGCCACATTTCATAGTCAAAAAAAAAGTGAACGAACTAAAAACTTTAACTTCTGGTGACCCTGTAGACAGTCATGCGAGAAATTCGTCTAGAGCTTCAAAGCTTTTTCTTTTGACGTCACATGGCGAAACATTGTTGATTTACCAGCAACTTTCCTTTCTTTTTTAATATTTTTCTACACAATTTGGATCATACTCAACTTTGAGATTCAACGTGAAGGCATCACTGCAATTTGTTGAAAGGCTCCCAATTTCTCGTGTGGTTCGAAAAAGTATTTGCTTTTGGGTTTTAACTGAAATTTTCTTAATTTTCAAGTGAATGAAATGATATTTCTTGTCGATTAATCCATGAGAGCTGGAATGAAACAACGATAACTTTCCAATTGCGATTAATTAGAACTGTGTGATAGATCAATAATCGTCAAAGTTATAGCCAAATCGACTCATTATGCTTTTGAAATAGCAAAAAATTATAAATTTCAAAATTGTTTCGGCCAGAATTTTTTATACTCTTAATTTATCTCCAATTTTAATTAATTTTCTCTTTCACAAGCGTTATCGATACCGTTAAAAGCCCAAGGGCTTAAGTTACATCTGCAGTCAGTAGTAATTTGGAATTAAGCACATTATTAGCTGTAATCATATTAAGGTACCCAATATACGAGAATAAAATGTTGTTAAGCTATATGCGAAAATTCCTTAATTGGCATTAAATCAAATCAGTTCATCAAGCCCCATGTAGTTTCTCAAAGCTCTGTAAAAGCTGATTAGTCGAATTTTCCGAGTGAACAGTGCATTGATGATGGAAAGTAAAAAGCGGTGGTTGAAGCAAATCACCAGCAGGATCTTGTTGATCGTAGATTCAATTTCTTTGTCCTACATCCAGGTTGGCCTTCAATTTGTTTACTTCCACTATAACTCTGCTGGTAACTACATCATAGCTATTCGTATATACCCGTTCAATGAATCTCAATTAGATTTTTTAGTATTTCCGTTAGCACTTTTCGTGATCAAATTCCGGTGCGTTATCGACCGAGTCAATGTACAGTTTTCATCTCGAATCTTATTGGCTTTGAACTTATTTCTAAGATTGATTGCTTGAGCGGTTTCGTGTAATTCAATCTTACATTATTAATCAACTTAGAATACTTTGTTGAGTGTTTTGATTCTGCAATGGACTAGGATTTTAAATACATCATGCAGCTAATGTAAGATGAAACTCTCCAATGATAAACGGTTTTTGCTCTAATTAATTGGAATCCTACCGACGCTGTGTCTTGTAAACACGAGACTCCAGAAGAGAAGCAAATTTTTTACATTATTTTAGCTTCTAAACGATATCTTACACCATAATCTACAAAGTTTGGTAGGAATAAAAAAAGTAAAAAGCTGAAGTGTATGAAGACTGAATGGTTGTCGTGATGTAATCAAAGTGTGTGTGTGTGCGCGCGCGCGTGTGTGTGTGTGTGTGTGTGTGTGTACGAAGGGTTTGTAATTCGTTGTGAATCCGATGCCTGCATGCAGAATTAAGTTGGCAAATATCTAATTTCAACTTTAATAAATAGCCTTGTGACATTGTCAATATACCAAGGGAAAGCAAACTATTTCTGGCTTTAACAAGACTTTGCAACGTTATTGAAATGGTGTCAATATATCCTTTGCCTTTGCATAATCCTGAGTATATGAAACGCAAAAATTAATTTTCAACAGATTTTGACTACACGTTGACCGATTTCAAAACAGCGAAATCATAGCTTATAGCAAATTTTGTGAGGTTTGGAGTGTGTCAAATTCTGTCTCGATCAGACGTGAACTGATCTATTGGCAGCGAGGTGTGTGAAAACGTGCAAAACGCGATTTCGCGAGGCTGCCAAAAATCAACATTATGGAAAAACACTCGTTCATTTTTTCAAAATTACATAAGGATATAAAATTCAGAAAAAAAGGCTCTTAAACTTCGATTGAAAAATTGATCATATTTACAAATGGAAAATTGCAGTCCCTGGATTATAAAAAAAAATTCTTCTTCATACATTTTGAGTTTCTGTCATAATGGACATTTTTACGAGCACGCAGCGACTTTATACCCTAGAAAAACTTTTTGCGATGAATAAATAAAGAAATGACTAAATAATAAAAATAAACATGCTTAAAACCTCATTAAAATTTTGTTCACCACCTTCGTCGTTGGTTGTCGATTGAACAAGCTGTGCAATTTTTTTCTATTGTATGAATCATAAATATAACCACGTGGTTTAATAACAGCATCTTTTGTTTCGGAGCGTTGGCATAAAAAATTCGTGTGAATACCCGGGACAAAGATGCAGAAAACACGGCAGACCCCATATACAAGGCGTTTAAAAGAATGGAAATAAAAAAAAAAGTATTAAAAAAAAAATGAACAGCTATGCGAGAAAAAACAACAAAATACGAGGTCAGGATGAAAACTTTTTGTGCTTAGCTTCGGTGGGAGTTTGCAGCTTGAACGAAGCAAATAGCTCGGATCTATTCTTGTACCACAAAGCCCGAGCATCCATTTCAAGTTTGCGGCGTAAAATTCTCACGCTTTGCATGTTTTCGTTTGGAAAAATGCTCACAGAGCTTGCGGAGCTCAGAGAAAGTCCCAAGAAACCTTTAGATCATCTCTTCTACTTTTACGACAAGTTCATATTTAGATCTTGGTCACCTCAGCGTCTTTTTTTTCTTCTCATGTCCTCGATGTCATCCTTATTTGGTTGAAAAAATCGTACTGTTTTTTTTTCTTTTTTATTACAATATATATTAATCATAATATCATTGTTGCATTTACATTCAATGAACTATATTTTTACTTTTAGTGTACATTTTCATTTTTGTTTGCCCTGAGGGTGCACAATGTATTACCCTGTATTTACTCCCGTATCACGTATCGGTGATGTCACTGGGCCAAATTGGGTATCTCAGCTTTCTCATAAAGGGAGACTGGTGCTGTGGGGGTACTGAACTTTAAGAACGGCCACGTGCCTTTTCGGCCATTCGAACCTTTTGAGCCACGTGTGCAATTAGGGGCATAAAACTGATTTTATATCAATCCGTGAATTATTTAATTGAATTCTTGTATCTTCTAGTTCTGACCGTGCGCTATTTTTATGTGAAACGTTAACTGAAATCTATACTGTGTGGTTTTTGCGTTACAAGTGAAACCGTGTATAAAAAAAAAGATAACATTTTCTTCAAAATGATACAAAGCTATGAATTTATTCGTTTTTTTTTGGTTAGTATAAATCAACAACAATAATGGAAAGAAATTTTTTAACTTTGAGGACAATTTCCAACTTTCGTGGATACCCTGGGTTCCATTTGAACAGGATAATTGCTACGCGGAAAACTGTTACCTCATATTAAAACAAAGACAGTAAAGTTCCATAACTCGACAAAGTATAGTTGGGGAACTCAGGCCTTAGATAATGTTCGATCGAATGAAGTTTGTAATTTGATCACATCGTTTCAATGTATTATATTGTCTATCAGATCTCTGTTGCGTGAATTAGAGTAATTCAATGATACATTGTTGTGAAGTGTGTAAATTGGTCACACTGTAATTTTATACGTTGATAGCTATTGGACTTAACGACGTAATAGAAGCGATCTTCCAAGTACGTCACAGCCACGATCGTTAGTTTTTAGTAACATACGACCAAGTACCGAAAAGATAGTCTATTTGTCGAAATTTCAAGTTAAAAGAGAATTGCTTGTGTGACTGACGTAAAAATATGTGATTTTTAAAATACATCAATAGACTAGACGACGCTTCAGACTATTCAGGTATCGAAAGTCACTTTCTACCGTTCTTTGATCAACTCAAATTGTAGGTAGCTTCCTGACATTTGTTATCTTTGATGTTTACGATGATTAAAATTTCATAGCTTTTCAACATTTTTACACAATTTTCTTTGTTCAATCTCCTGCTGTAATGTATCTCATATTCAACTTAATTAATTAATGTATTTTAAAACCAAACTGGTATCCCAAATGTGCTGAACTCTCTATATTTATAGATAAAATAAAGTACCACGTCAGCAAAAGATTATTCGACATTACTTCGAATAATTCTCGATCTCTAAATGCCATAACGTGACGACAACGACCTTTTTCCATGTTTCTACGTTTTCAAAGTGTGATTTCTCCGCAAATTTTTGTCGAAAACTTACATCACTGATGATAATGTTTGTTGAGGTCCATAAAAGTTGTATTCATGAGCTTTGTCGGTGAAAGCGATCAATAGACGGGTAAAATAAGTAGTGAGTCACCCTATACAAATAATTCACTCGTGGGCCGCTTCCATGAGAATTTGTTTACACGTTACCATAGAAGTGGATGTGAAAAAAGACAGAATTTATTCAACCCAAACAACCGTTCCAAAATACCTCGCCTTAGGGATGAATAAAAGATTCCAAACGCATCTTCTTGTCTTTTTATATAAGGGTCGAATTTCCTTTGGAAAGTATTGATCCCTTACGATGAATGTGAATGTTGGAAACAGCAATGACTTTTTTTAGCAAGATTATTTTTTCCAATAAAAGCAGTGAACCTGGAGTTGATTATGTGTCCCTTCGATCAATGAATTTATGTGGCAAAACTAACTCGAATTTCTGTTTGTCAGGATAAAATGAACAGAATGTCGAAGCGAACAAATATCTTCACAGATGTTTAACCAACAGCGAATAATTAGGATTAGGGTGACCTGGTTAGTTTAGGAAGCATATGCACCTAATATGCAGATTAAGGAACTGGTTAGGTGCGCAGTGGTTACTGCGCAGAATAGCTGAGGTCTAGTCGGTTCTCCCAAGGTATTCCTAAGACTAGATTCTCCTTGTCATGGAATTTCGTTGCAGCACACCAGAAATTGTTGAAAGGACCATTTGCTTCGGTCAAGATTCCCACAGCTTCGTTGTACTCTCGTAAGTGCGAATGAGATACTTTGAGGAATATCAAGCAGGTCTGGGATGAAATATTTTGAAAAGCAGCAAAAGAACTCTCGCATGCAACAATGCATACACAAGAGCATGTACAAAAAATGGAAATGAATCTTGAGGGTAACGGAATAATCAAACCGAATATACGTGAAGAATCTTCTAAGAATTCAGCTATACTTTTAGAATTTCTGAACGAACCGGAATATTCTGTAACTCGGTTAAAAGAATAGAATTAAAAAACAACCCGATGACTACTTTAACCCTTTGAGCCATGGACAGACTTACGCTGCCACATCAACTTTTTTTGTAGTTCTATGATTATTAAACTAATATTTTACCAACGCGTACCGGGTTTTTTTATTCTACATGGTCCCTAGAACATTCATAATTGTAAAGAAAAGTATAAATTGTAAATATTTGTTAATTGCACAAATACATGACCAACTATAAATGAATAGTGGAATCTCGAACTTTTTAGTTAAAAAAAAAATTATTTTCTACCGAACGAAAATAAACATCGGAATAGCAATTTTTTCACAAACTCAATACACTCCAAAGAAATTTATGCAATTTTTTCAAAAAGTTTCGTGCCTTGGTTTTTGTATGAAAAAATAGAGAAATAATTCATTTTTAATTTCCAAATTTTGATTTGAAACTCAAACAAAACCCAAAGTACCAAATTTGGAGTCAATTGCACGCAAAGAAAAACATATTACTCAAAAGCTTCAGAAATTCAGTGCATAATAACTCTAGAGTAAGTCCAATTGAGATCGCAGTTTTTGCAATTAAAAATGGAAGTGCTAAACCCACAGTGGCTCATCCAAATCAGCGACGGTGTAGGCAAACTAAGAACTACCCTGCCATAGCAGAATATTTAAAATTTAATATTTCTCGCCATGTATATACATTTTGATAACATAGTGAAGTATAAAACTCGGTACTGAGCCACTTGAAACTTTAAATTCATACACATCTGGCTCAACTCGAGTTTCTAGCATTTTCTACATTGAATATCGAATGTTTCTCATCGTCCCCATTGTTTCAGTCGTCTACGTGATTTTTCCACGTTCATATGACTTAAATTCTCGCATAAATTTTATACGATTCAAGAGAATCTCATAGATTTTAGTGGAAATAATCATTTTCTTTTTTCTTTCTGAAAACCCGATTATTTTTCAAAAGAAAATTTGTGGATTAGTGCTAAGCCATCATCAATATGAAGTATTTCCACGAAGTCCGGAAAATATAGGGAAATTGACGGAAAAAGAGATATCCGGATGTTTAAGTGAGAGCTATGACAGAAAGCCTGGGGCGAGAAAAGGAGCTTGATGAGACCCGAGAGTATGAAATCCCGAAGGACCTGAAGATTCGAATCGTTCTCGAAACTGCAAAACAGTCTAGAAGCAGACATTCTACAATCGTGTTCTATTCAGCCTCCCCTTGATTAATTCTCTCTGTTCATAAATATAATGAAAGAGCATTTTCATTTCTGTTGGGTCTACAATTTTAACCATTCATAATGGTCCTCGAAGAAACACGTCATTCCACAATCTCATGAAAATTTGTACACGTCAAATGTTTGTAGAAAATGCAAGAATGTCGTTTATATTTGTTTACATAGAAAAACACCATCACAGTTAATATTATATCAACACAAAGAAACTTGAAACTAAAAAGCTCGGTGCCACTCATACGTGTTTGAATATGGCGATTTTGGTCAAAGTTATTTTCTTGAATACGGAGAGGCTTAAGTGAAGTAATATTGATTGGAAACGTGGTTTGTTTTAACTGGTTTTGGTAGGCAACTGTGTCTCATTTTCCTGAAAGTGTGGTTGGACTCATGAAACTGTGATAAAGTTGATTGTGCCAGATTTTTTTATTCCGAGGAATGATTGAAAAGGAAATCGCCGGTGAAGTTTAATTTTAATAAAGTTAACGATAATTGAAAACGGAAAATATATCCGCTTATTGGGTTAGAATAGTCCCGGTTAATAAGTTGAACGGATATCGAGAAAACTGCGTTCTGTATCAATTAATACATTTCCGTCTGTTTTCCACGAGAATGAATTCATGACGAGGTTAAAGTGTTTTCGTGAAATGAGGTTGCATGGCTAGCAGCGGGTTTACTCAGTTCCAAGTTCCAATACAACCAGTGGATCAACTTGATTTCCTAAATCCAAGTTTCCTTTATTACCGAAGCATGCTTACATTTTTTGTGACATCGTAACATAGTTGATAGAAAAGCAGGATATATAGTTCAATTTTAATTTCATTATGTTGAGCATTTAAATGGCTAAATGCTTAATTCCCATAAGTAATACAGTAAAATTTAGAAAATGACATACCTACTTAATTAACTTTAATCAACTCACAATATTAAAGAGTTCACCAAGGTTTCAATATGGGTTTCATTTCTATTTTTCTTCCTTCTTCATGTTTCTCGAGATAAAAAAAGATCGATTACTTCTTGATTAAATTAAACGAAACTATCCACTGTCTTTTTTATTTTTATTTTTTTATTATTAAGTTCAATTTCGAACGAGAAATTTATAAATGATTAACATTGAAAAAATAACACGAGGAATAATAGTCCATGGAACACAAAACCGTGGCGTTTTTCATTTTAACATCAGGTTAATTGGAAAGTCTGTACATTCCTGCGTTCGAAGGAAACTACAGGAAACATAATGGTGTGCTCCGATACCATACCCAGACTACCCCTGTATGTATGCATATTGTGCTATATATGGCAATAGGCGAGTGAATCGTCGATTGGCTTCACAACGATAAATCCATCGGCTTCAATTATTTATAGTCCTTTAACCGTAAAACTCATACCCCGCATTCTTTCACCTTCTAACGGACGATGAAGTACGATTTTTTTGTTCATAAAATCATTTTTCCAGAGATGAAGGACTTGCCAGCACATGAATCTCTTCATTTTTCAACGAAGAACACAATTAAATGCAAAAAATTGAATTGCATGAAAGAACATTTGCCCAACAATTCATTTAACAATTGTAAGGTTGACAAAATCGACAAATCACTCAGTTTTCAGGAAAAACGTGAGCGACGAGCAGTCACATTTTTTAGAAAAAAATTAAGTCTACATTTTATTTTAAAAAATTGCCTGTTGAATTTGGAACACCATAAATGTCGTAGTTTTGAAAGAAAGAACTCTCCTGTCAGGTGACAAGTACTACATTTTTTTTCAATGATTTGTTTTTTTTTTCTCATTTAGTCTGGATATCATCACGGCGAGGAGGTGCCATGTTTTCGTTAGTTTTTCATTTGATCTCATAA
The DNA here is from genome assembly GCA_948107755.1 of Campoletis raptor. Lineage (NCBI taxonomy): Eukaryota > Metazoa > Arthropoda > Insecta > Hymenoptera > Ichneumonidae > Campoletis > Campoletis raptor. The sequence goes on from OX403622.1 coordinate 20,021,792, forward strand.
AAAATTATGTTGAAATTAAAAACAAATATATGTGCATATTTTTATCAAGATTTTAATTACCAAGATTCGATTTTTTTCAAATTCCAGTCTTATCAATTAACAAAATAAACCTAGTATGGCTGCAAGTCTCCACTTCCCTGTACATCATAACAACCCCGTCGGGACTGTCAGGTTCTCCAAAAAGTTTGGTTTTGTATCTCATCCGGCTCCATTCTTCAAATCTATTTTTCATGCAACGGTGTGAACCCACTGAGCACTGTATTTCGCATTATATTGTGCACAGCGACAGATGAGTATGGAATAATAAAGTTTACATTCATGTTCCGATGCACGAAGGAAAATAGCAAACAGAAGCGAACGGGTAAAATGCTTTAAGCATCAGACAAGACACTAAAATGGGGAAGGAAAAAAGGACAATAGTTTTCCAGACGCATGACTGCCTTCCGGAATTGAATTTCTTCCATCTCCCTTACTTACACCCCTAACATTTACTTCTACCCTCTTATTTTGGTCTGGTTCTTTATACCGTTCGCTCAAGGGATGACAGGGACATATTTACGCTAGATACACACCTTGGAAACCCAACTATTCGTTTCATTTACTACGGATGTTGGAATAAACATGTCTGAATAGTAGTAAGCGATGATGTTTTTTAGTTGTACCTTCCTTTTGTTTGATGGATCGTTTTGTTCGGCTCAAATTTGTTATACCCAGGAAATTAGATCCTTCAATGCGCGATACATTTTCTTATTCGTGTCCGACCAAATACACGAATAGAAAAGAAAAATATAAATTAACCTTCGACTATTTTCCGTTATATGCAATAATATGCAATTTATATGCAGAACATAGAAGAAATCTTAATATGTCGTTCAGGTGCTTAAATGTTCCTTTAACTAGTAAACTTATGTAGCTGTCCATCTAATGTGTCCGCAGACACGAATGAGATTATATTAAGGGAATTTCAATATATTTTGACAACAATCTACGATCCTTTTCGGTCGCAAAACGTCAATCGAACATTCGGGGCAAAATAACTTTCTTCTGGATGTTGTGTTCGTTTCAACCGGGGGACAACGAATGTCAAAGTAATTTGCTCGTATTTTGAGTATCAGAGATCATTTAAAAATTGTTTACTAATAAATGAAAATGTGAACGTTTAACTAATGTGTTAATTTTTTTCCCCGTTCTTTTGATCGTGACAGAAAAAAAGTGGTAGCTATGCAACAAGATTAAAACGATTTTTTATGCAAGTAGTAAACGTAATATAATTTAGGAGAAATTTCGTGGTTCATTGTCGTGTTCTGTGAAACGATCCCTAGGGATCGAATAAGAAAAAGAAAGTAACAATAGAATTATATAAATAAATAATCTGTTGTTACCTAAAGCGAATGGGCTATTGAAAAGTGCTTCAAGTTACAGGAACTATTTTTATTTGTTTCCTACCATAACATGCACCTTAAGGAGATCATTATGGACTTCATTCTCCTACTCTCCTGATAGCAATTGATCGTATATCACAGAAGTCATTTTTACCAAGATTCCTAAGAAATGTTACAATCGAAAAATCAAAATATTTAGTCTATCCTCAACAACAACAAAAGTAATTCGAAATGTGTCCGATCGGGACATGATTGGACCAACTAATCGCTGCTGTTGAAAAGTTCTATCTAGTTCTTTGAGATTTTCTGTGTTGAGTTCCATCGTCAAGAACTTTCATGATAGTTTCTAGTTTCTTGTTTGTGAAGTTTTTTACTTCTTCTTTGAAATAGACTTGCAGTCGGATCTCTTGTTTGCTCACCCATGTTACTTAACACACGACATTCTGTCTACAAATGTCTTCTTAGTCCCATATGCTCATGATCATCTCCGATGTGACGAAATTTTGCATCGGGGAGGGCGGGGGGGGGGGGGGGTATCGCATGAGTAAAGTTATTAAGATGGAAACATGAGAAATGTTTGAATGAAATTTGGTTTGTTCTACAATAATTTTCAATATTAATGAAAAGTCGTTCAACAAGGTAGAGGTAACGGATTCATGAAGCTGATTTTTTCTTTAAAACGGAGTTAATGTTTAATTGAAAACTCTCTTGAACTTTGTTCAAGAACAATTTTCTATTTACTTTCAAGGATTTAATACTATTGCAATTATTCGGTTGAAGAACTTTGATAGAAAATTAATGACTTTGTTTTGTATATTACCCGATAAATGTACTCAGTTTAATCTTGGTTAAGGACAAGAAAATGGTTATTGACTGTGTGCATGGATATCAATTTTGTACTTACCCAACCATGTCGGACTCCTTGGCGACTCGGCAGTGAACTCCACGATCCATTAGGCACTTTCCACTCACGGGATCTGGTGGTGCGAGATTAATGTACGGCGGCTCTTCGAGAAACGTTATTTTCAAATAAAACTTTTCCGGAACCCCCTGCGGTGGTGTGTGGGAATTACCCGGCCAGACAATGTCCTTAATATCGAGACCTTCTTTTTGCCAAGATTTCCAAACCCCGATCTTGAACGAGACAAAAAAAAAGTGTTTTTGTAGTAAATTCAAGAATTTCAATGAAAGCTCGTACTGGTTCCGTTTCGTAATAGTTCGAACCATTACGAAAATACCAAACAGAACAGTTTAGATTCTTAATTAGACAAATCACGTGAATTGGCTGCTGTCCTATTACGTCATTGAATTTATCAATGTTTATCTATAGGAATTTGACATGTTAGAATTATGGAATTCTAACATCATGACTCATTCAAAAACCATTGAGGAGGATCGAGACCTTAAATCGAAAAATACCTTTAGCTATCCTCATTGATGTTGAATATTCACATTTTTTATTGCGATTTTTTCAAATGTGCCAGAATCATGGTAAATATTTTTTTGAAAAAAATGCAAAGTGAATAAAAAGATTCCCAACGACCCATAGAAAAGAAAAATATTACAGTTACGTCAACACAATGTTTAACTTTAAATGAAATTTTCTGTCAGTCTATCTATCGCTGTCAATTGTTTATAATCATATCATTCCCAATAACGATCTACCTCTAATACAAAAAACCTAAAACGTGCACAACAAGGGAAAAAAACAATGTCGCTGGGAAGAAGATGACATTTGGACAAATATAGGACACCCATGCGTCCGATGATTGAGTTGCCTTAGCATAAACTCGTATAAATGGAGTAAAAGAGAAACACATCACAATTGAAAAAAGGAAGAGGGTGGTGTCCGTGTCCACGGATGTTGACAAGGTTGTATCAGACGTGGGGGGAAAGTGGATCCGCAAATCAAGCTCTACAAGAGCATTTTACATATTCAATGTGTGGCCTCATTTTACGATATCCCATCAGCTTATTTTACTCCTCTCGACACTTTTGCATTCCCGTTGGAAATTTGACCTGCAACTTTTTTGCACAGCCGTCAATTTCGTGAGCTCAATGCTCTCTACTTCACAGTAATATTATTTTCGAGATTATTTTTTCAAATTTTTCAAACAAAGCCAGAGTTTCTATTAAATGAATATAGCATTAAATATATTTTCATGCTCAGCAGATATTTTTCAATGGCTTAGAATCAAAGCGATTGAAGCTTTTCTATGAAATCAGATACTTCTCGAATAAATGAATCAAACAAAAAAGCAACGATTAATACTTAATTTTTCATTTATAGAATGAACAAATTCGACTCGAATTCCAGTTGGAATTAAAGCCAAATCTCGGGCGTATCTTTTCAAGAGCCATCGTAGATCCTGACGCGTATATAACACGTTAATTCATCACTGTTGAAAAAACCTCTCAATCAAAATGGAATTGGAAGGCACGAGCAAAAGTGCTCTTGCTGAAGGTTCGGTATGGTATAACCCCGCATGAAAATAACAGTAAGAAAAAAAAAATCAATCATCGCCATAGTAGATACGCGTGAAGATTTTACGCCTCCCTTGGGGTTGGTGATAGCTTTAAGAAAAGTGGTACAGTCATCAAATGCTGACGGCTTGAAAATAGTTATTCGAATACAGAAACCTCGCTCGATCGCTTCAGGAATATTGCTAACTGTATGTTTACATTGCGAAAAGAAATTTAATGATCCAACAAAACATAGCGAACAAAATTAAATCGGTTAATAGTAGTAAGCGTTATTCTTTTAAGCTAGTAATTCAAGTGATTAGAACATTTTTAAATATACAGACAAAATGTGCTGTTTCTGACCTTCGACCGCGTAGGATTACTTGATTTGTTAAGAATTTTATTGATTCACACAGAATCAAAATACTTCCGAAAGTAATAAAAGTTTGACAGAAGACAACCTTCGAGATTATACCCACAATATTTTTCTATGAACTGTATACACGCTGATGAGACACAAAACCGAACCTATCAATTTTCTTGAAAATCGATATACTATGTAATATTTTGTTGTACGACTTTTTATGTTTTATTAAAATACTTTTCGACTTTCATTTAAATACTGAACGAAACAGAATTATTATGACATTTGAATTATACATATTGAATTTAGCAATACAGTTTCGATGGAAAACACAATGTAATGCAGTGGAAATTTAATTTTCTTATTCGAATCTTTGGAAAGATACAACGAGAATGCAGGAAATCCGTAATGTAATGTAATTTCTGCATGCAACTCGACTGCGACGCCTTAGGCTGTTTAATGAGAAACGACGTTAATTGTTGAAACAAAGGATAGACGGAAGAAGAGAAACAGCGATAAGGGAATCTTAAAAAAGAGGACAACGGGAAAGGATACAAGGGTTTGTTGATAGATTCTTAGTTTGAAGTCAGGGCGTTGGAGCAAAGTTTGCGAGAGTATGGCTGAGATCAATATAAACGCAATAGTCCTCAATAATGAAGACCTTTAACTCAAGTATTGCTTTCCAAGGGATTTAATATCGAGCTCAGAATCCTATGTTAACAGCAAAGTAAGTAAAAATTTCTTAATTACTGAAGCGCTGGCATATTCGAACCGAAATCTACTTAAACGCCTTGAAATTAAACTGTCGATTTTTTTACGTAAACCGTGAGCAATTATCGATGCACAAAAAAATTGTAATTTAGATGCACTCGAAAAAGAAATTTGTTGGATCAACTAAGTTTGAGTTATATCCACTGATTTCGTTCAACCATCAAAGATTTTATTTTCTAACCACTTAATCTGCTGTCTGTAATAAACATCGTTTACTACAACAATATTTTTGGTGTACCAATCAATTTCATTCCGGTCGCCACATTTTGTTGGCTCAACGAAATTCATCCCTTTATGTAGACTTTTAAATGCGTAAATATCTGCACATACATTTCAAAATATATTTGATTTCGGATATTTTAGAGTTCTTTGCAACGAGATATAAAATCGGGAGAAAAACCTGGAGAGATATATATGTTTGGCTAAGTTGAATATTTATCACAAAAAATTCAATCACTAATTTTTCTTTTTATTTAAACAAATCTGGACATCCGCACGTGCCTGAATCGGAATATTATCAGAAACTATCCTTTTGAGAAACCCGAGCATGAAAACATTTAGATTGATGTAAAAAAAAGAAAAGTTTACGAAATCCTGATCCATCTGAAAAAATATTCATCAATTGAGATAAGTATGTGACCAAAAATCCATAGAATACAATACTTCAATCGTATGAAATTGAAATAAAAATTACTCAAAATAGACAAGCTAAATTGTAAAAAAAATTCATTAACAGTTCGGTAGACAGTGACTGAGATGCAAGGACAAAGGATATTACACAGTGGTAGATTGAGTGTTGGATTCATGATGGAATTAAAATGGTAATTTAATTCTTGATCACCAACTCTTGGATAACTGATAAACGTCCGTTTCAATTAAACGAAGTTAACTTCGAGTCACTCGTCCGTTGCCGGACAGATTATCAGTATCAACTCGGCGGTTATTATGAGTGACGTTCATCGAACGAACAGCACTCCATCAGAACTATTAATATCCTTGTACATATAGTCAATCTTCTTAATTTCAAACATACTAATCACGGGGTTAATTAAAATTCATAGAATAAACTTAATTTCCTAAATAATTGCTAAAACTTTGATTAGGCTTACCTCCTCCCAGACCAGTTGTTTGCTAACACCAGGCCGTAAGTTCATAATTTTCAATTCGGCAGCTTTCAGGACTCCGTCCTGAGTAAATTCGACGTTTGGTTTCCCCTGTTCACCTTCGACAGACACATTTTTCAAGTATCTGTGAAAACAAAATTGAAGGCACACGTGAAATCAAATGATCATTGCAATTTTGAATATGTTATTTCTTCAGTGAGAACAAATATTTATTCGAATCCGATTTCGAACGTGAGCACTTCATTGTATCAATAGATTGTAACTCAACAGATCTTATTGTCTATTTGGAATCAGAAGATTTTTAAATAACAGATGGAAAAAGTAATTTTGATAAATTTTGATTAGTATGCAAATTTATTTGATTAAATAATCAAATCCATTAGGAACGCCGAAAATACTTGGCAAAGTTTCGACTGCTAATGAATCACTCATTTAATCCTCGTCAAAGATAAAACCGATCACACATTTTGATGCAGATAACAAAAATATAACAAAGTCTATTGATAATGATTATAAAGCAGTGTGGATCCAAACAAGGATGAAGAAAATTTATCTGTTCGGAATGGGGCTTCAATCTTTTTGCTAAATCATTGACTCCATAGAATTTTCCTTGATACTCAGAGTCATGAAAATGGATTTAACGATAAATTCTCTCATTTAAGGAGGTTCCAACCGAAACTCTATAAACATACAGTCACATTTGTTGACGAGATCTTTTACAGTTTCCCTTGGCCCTCGTATAAATGCGATACACTAGTACATTAGGAAACAATGGTTGTGAGCAGCATTCTGAGGGGTCTCACACTAAGAGGAGCAGGCAAATGGGAAAAAAAGTTGGAGTTAAATTGATGGGATGGGCTCGTCAAATCTCGCAAGTGATAACAAAAATGAAAGAAAATTTAATATTTGTGAAAATAATATTAAGAATAAAATATAACTATGATTACAAATGTAAATGAATTCCAAATATACATACAATTTGAAACAAGCAAAAAGAATAACAAACGTTACAAAATTAATAGTCTCATTGATGATAATATTGATAAGTTTGACTCTTACTTGAAAAATCGATCTCCTGTATGCCAACGTGACTCGCCAATACCTTCGCAGCTAAGAGCAGTGTGTAGGGTAAGATTATCATTTTTCGGATCATTTACAAAGTCCTCGACACCGTAAGCATAAACCTTTATCGCAGTTGCAATCTCATTTACAAGGTTCGAGCTGCTTGTATCAAAGTGAACACCTGAAAGCAAACAACAATGGCGAATGGTAGAGGGGCTTACGAATAATGCAGAGATAAAAAGATCAAACTGCTTGGTTTTCCGTTCCTGGTATTGTAAAAGTATACCAGTTGACTGTGTCCATGCTATTACAGGGTAAAGATTTAACACCCACCGTCAAGCTTTAAGAGCTTTCGGTGTGGATTTTCTACCTACGGGAGACTCACTCTTGAATAATGTATTATGAAGCTTTGGTCGGTGACGATAATCGTAAGAAAAAATTTCCACGCTCCAATTAAATACAGATTCTGATTTTATCGTCTACTTAGTTACCAGTTTTTCGGCAATTAGGAAAATGCTTGAATATGCAATTTGATGCTAATTGATGAGAACGAATAAAGAGGGAAATTTTTTAACAACGCTTCATTGAGGGCTTCATCCAGAAATGCTTTTAAACACCCGATAAAATATCAAATTTCAATGGACGTATTAATAACCTGAAAGCAAGTTGGACGAATGTTAATTTTGTACGACCTGTACGGCACAGCAAATGTCGATATATATTGTGTCGTTATTTCTTTCCAGAATTTAATCGTGCAGTTGCGGAAAGCTCATCAAAATCAAAATATAGATTATGACGGACTTCTTCGGTCGTACAATTATGAAAAAAAAGAAGGCTTGTTTTTTATATGCAGAATATGAAGTATCGATGAGGGAGAGTACGCTCCAAGCTTTCAAAAAATCTGTCATTATAAACATAAATTGCGATTGAAAATTTTTGCCTCTTGCCAAAATTCTAGTCATTATAAGATAATGATTATTGAACAACGGGTAGAAAAACACCTTGAAGAATCCTTTCTCGAGGTAATCATTGTCAGTTCAGACATTTTCAATATACTCAGGCTGCTTTTTAAATGAAAGTGATATTAAAAGTTGAGGCTGATAGAATCGCAATAACGATATTCCGTATTTCAGTTCGTCACGTTGATAAACTTTGAGCCATCAACAAGTGTACAAAGAAAAGTTCGACCAGGTTATCATGACTTTAATTTTTATTCGCTCAAACAATCTTTTTGAATGTTTTTAAAAATTAATTTTCAGTACTTTACGGAAAAATAGATATAATGCGAAAATCGAATTGTTGAATTTTTCCAGGAAGAGGAAATTCATGACGCCGCACGATCCAAGCGAAATAAGTGTATTATTCTCACACCGTGAAGGTTTTGTACTATCGACCCTTTGCAGTACATAATCAACATCCTTTGTTTCTAACCCCCGGGAAATATCAGTTCATTAGAAAATGAAGAAATCCTTGACGTTATTATTATTCAAATGCCTGTCCGCTTGTCTGTTTATCTGTCTGTTTGCTTGTCTGTGCGGTGAAGTGACGATGGGGAAAGCAGCCGCGAGGGTTTCAATTTCGGGATGATAATTGTTTTGAGACCGGACACAGTCTGTCTGTGACACAAATCCTCAAATTGTGAACGAAAAAGCAGAATTTGAAAAAAAAGTTAAATAAGTTCCTATTATTACAAAATATGCGGGTTAGTGACTATCATAACTGTACCAAATTTTACCTTTATACCTTTTCATCCAGGAAAAATAAATCAGGCTACGAACAAAACATTCATATGGACGAAAAAATAAAATCCAGAAAATAAGAAATCAATTTTCTTATTAAAAATTTTTTTTATTTTTTATTTCAACCGAAATCAATTGAGTTTTGATCATTGCAGTGGATTCTGAAACTTCAAAACTATGATAAATTTCAGTTCGATATCCTAAGCAAATGCAGAAAAAATTGACTGACAAGAAACACTACTTTGGTGTCCGCCTCGGGGTTTGAACTCCTGGATAAGGAAGAGCATCAGAAATGAAGATTCACGCGGTTTTTTTTTATCGGCAGAAAAACACTCAGGAGTGAAACCAGCCTTCAAAGTAAGGCATGTCAAAGGGTGGTTTTAGAGTTTTATCTGAAAGCTCTTTACTGACTCCGATAAAATAAAAACCTAAATATTTCTTATCTAATGCAATGTAGTCCACCATTCGTACGAAAACAAAAGTACAATGATTGTTGTCACACACATAAGAGTTGCATTCATATATTTCTTATTACAAAAATTCGAATTGAATTGAATAAAACAAATTTTATTTTGATAAAAACGTAAAAATAAAAATAAATTCACCGTCTAGTTTGATTTTTGTTCCATTAAAATCGTTGGAGTGCTCCTGGATGCAGAGCTGGAAAACCACGCCTTGACATGCCCTTGAAGAGGGTTTTCACCTCTTAAAAGCGTCTTCCTGTCAAAAAAAAAAAAAAAAAAAAAAAAAACAATACGTGCCACTTAAGTTCTAAAGCACTTTCCTATACGGGAGTTTCATAAAAATCAGAGGTGGACACCTAAGTAGTATTTCTTATAAGACACACATCCAGACTGACATGACAGAGCACCTAAAAACGCGTATGGAAACTTTGAAACCCGAAAATATGGAACAGTGATAAATACGATTTTGATATTCCTCAAATAAATCAATGAAAAATGGTTTTACCTAACATTCCAACAGGAAATTGATTTGGTGTTTGAAGATTTTCAATGACGCTCTGCGTAACGACCCAGACATAATTTTCACCAGTGATTTTATATTCTCTCGCATCAGATAAAATTTGTGACGCTTCCTCTCGCGTCGAGTACAGTAGCATGACCCTTGACTCGCTGTTGACAAGCTCGACGAGATCATCCTTTTTTGTGACGAGTACAGCATTCAATATCGTAAATTTAAATGTGTCCTGCATGTCGGATATTCTTTCTCGAACAGCCTGTATAAAGTCATCATGACCAGCTATCTGTGATGTAACGATGCTGAATTGGTGCCATTTGTAACGCTCGAGTATGCTCAACATTGCTGCTGTTTGGTGCTCGAGTGAAGGTGCCAGTTGCAGTTGCAGGCTGCTTTGTGATGCCCTCTGTTCAATGTTGAATTTATCAGTAAATGGTGATCAGTCAGACAATGGAAATTATTATCCACTTTAATTACAGTTTTAAGCAAATATTCCCAAGATGGAAAATTTATCATGTTCATTTGTTAACTTACAATCATATGATAGAATCTAATTACGTGCAAAGGTATAAAGATGTTTATTATTATAATGATGAATACTTTGCAAACGGAAAAAAAACTTTTATGTTTCTCACCCTTTCGAGTCCTGAGTTGTCAGCGTTCCATGCAATCACAGGAATCCCAAGATAACCGGCCAGTTGAAGAAAGTATTGTGCACTGGCTGTGCTACGGCCATATTGCTCGTAATTCATGAGGTACAGAATAGCCGAAACATTGACCGTCAGAAAATGATCGCAAAGAGAATGAAGAATATCTAGAACAAAAAAACATACGACGAAAAATAATTAGGGTTTGATTCACTAAAAACTATTTCACGAGGTTACATTTGAAGTAAAAGGAATAAACCATTGATGCGAGTTGTCTTTTATTCTGACTCGTTGTCGATTATTGGCTGGCCTGACCCAATTTTTGATGGAACCTCTATCTTTCGTCAAATATCTATTCAATATTTTTCATTTTAATGTCTCGAATATCTGTATGTCTTTGACTTTATGTAAAGTCATATAGATTTATACATAAAAATAATAAACTTCTCTTTTTCTTGGAGATGGCCCACATAATTTTTCGACAAAATGTCTTCACTCACCTTATACCTCTATCTATCTCATTTTCTTCTATGCCTGCATTAAAACTGCGTATATCACAAGCTTTGCTTTGTCTCGAGATAATCCAGGTCAAGTAAAAAATATGTGACTAGAATTCACAAGGACGAAAGGGTGCGTAGGGTGAGCTCGAAGACGCTGGTGGTTTGGAGATTAGACGCTCGTGAATTACTAGCGATTTATCCTACAGTCGCCTGAATTCATGATGGAGGACGACAAATCTGGCAAACGTGGCCCATTATGATGGTGGATGATAAAAAAAAAAAGAGGGACATGACTTATGACCAAAATATTTCAAGACTACGGACACGCAATATATGTCTTTATCCAAAAGTTGTACAAATTTATTTCGTATCGTAATGTACAGCAGGCCTACGGCTAGTTTATTCATCAAACGTTCGTCATGTAATGATGACTAAATTTAACCAATCATAGGCCTGCAGATGACAATCCGATATAAATCTGTATAAGTCCATAAAAATAATATATACTGACACACGTTGTAATGTTGTAATGTAAAGGGAGAAAAATGTCGACCATCAAATCACGAGATAATTCGACTGAGATCACGAGTTCTCATACTTTTGAGGGTAAGGAAAAGATAAATATACCATGGAAAAGGAAAAAAAATCTTATTTCGTTATTAAATTGTATGAAATCCCTGATCGTTACATGCGATTTTGTGTGTCGTTGAGTTGAAGTTTGAAAGAAAGGTAAGAGAGCCCCTTAAGGAAAATAGAAATGCAGGGCGTTTCGATTTTTTAGTTTAAATTTTTCTTCTTAACAATTCGTTACAAAATTAAATCCAGTTGTAGTACCAAAACTGCAGATGTTTTAGTTAGACTTTTCATTGTCGAGATGAATTGCAAAAACGTGAACTACGAAACGTTGCATCACAAATGTTGATAAAGCGGGTCTTTCTAAAATTTTATTTGTAGTCGTATCGACTTTGAGTTTTTGACATCCAAACGGGGATGATGCTGGTAGTTTTGAAGAATTTGCATCGATATTCCACACATGCTGTACTTCCTCTACTTTTATAAATAACTATTCTATACGATATCAATAATAATAGGAAAATTAGGAATAGGAGAAATTATAACACTAGAAAACATCAGCTTTGAACCGTGAAAATTATTTGATCGATGTATACAGTTCTTTAAATTTAATTTAGTTGTATGAAAAAAATAATTATTCATGAAAAAACGTTCCATCTGTTATTTTCATCAATGTTACATTGTGTTGTCCGACAATTTTTTTTCTCATGTTCATGTGAATGTGTGTGTGTGTGTGTGTGTGTGTGTGTGTGTGTGTGTGTGTGTGTGTGTGTGTATGTGTATTCACGTGGCAGTTTTTATATTGAGAGAAAAACTTGAAATTTTTTTTTTTTTTTATAATCGCTCGGGGAAAAAAGTACTTCGTACACATATGTTGCAGTCGTGGATTGCACTTTAACCATTTTTTTTTTTTTTTTTTTTTTTTTTTTTTCAATTAAGAGGAGTTTTTTGCGAAATAGGTTTCATTTCACAATAGTTAAATTGGATTCAAACGCAGTGACCTCAACAAGCCCTTGTAGCAATGTAGTTATCAAAATATGAAATTAACATCAGCGCTTGACGTCGATTCGTGCCCTATATCAGAGATACAAATGAACGAAAATAAAAAACGAAACAATAATTTCTATGCGCTGTTCAAATTCATTGAACATGAAATAATGAGTGATGAAATCGAGCACAGTTTTGCTCATCTCAAATTTCCAATTCCCAACTGGTCGTGAGCCGTGGCAACGGCAAATCTCTTCAACCAAACATGTCATTTCAAACGACACAAAAATAAGCACTCTCTACGTTCAGCAAAACTTCGCTATACATAGAAATAATAGAATATCATGAGGCACTTTTCCAATCATACGTAATTTATGAAATATTACCAATTATAATAACAAAATCGATCAATCAAATATCAATAAAATAAAAAAATGATCCAGCATAAAATTGAATTCCTCAAAGATACATACAGTCACGAAAGCACTACTTGTTGCACTCCCATGTGAACATTTTACTCTTACTTCATCCGATATTAAATATCGATTAAGTCAATTGAATACTTAAAAAGTAATATGGAAATTTCATACCCATCCAGAACTTTATTCACTTTTGATTAGTATATTGAACGAGCCATTTGTTCAATTAATAACGCAGTCACACGTACCGAGCTTTCCTAACACGCTCAATAAATTGTCAGAGTCTCGTTGTCACTCGATTATGTAACAATTGTTTACGATGGATAAAGTGCTTCAAATTTTATCTTCTACATGGCCACATGGTGACGAGTCAACATGCAATTTCCTGCCCCACTCCGGAAAACACTAAAAGTCCTTTAGCATTGTCACATCTGGTTCCACGAGCAATCCATTGTTGGGCAACTCACCGTGTCGCTACATGTGCTACTCTATTCAACGTCTGGGAAACTCCTTTCAGAAGCCCACGAGACAACGGCCAGACATTGTGATCCAAGAGAATCGATGAACATATACAGTTGGCCCGTGGGAATTTTTTTTGTCATTTTTATTCGGTTAACCATTACCGTTTTTTTTTTTTTTTTTTTTTTAATGTTACACTTAGGGTAACCGTTTAATGAAAGAATGTAAAACAACTGCATGATCTTTTTCATTGAATCAAAAGGAGCAAATTTAATTCAATTTTGATGAAAAATCATTAATTATTAAGCACTTTCAAGTGGGGTTAAAGTGATAGAATTGGTTCGTAAGAACCAGGAACAATTGAAAAAAAATTGAGCGATCTTAAAGTATCACCGTTTTTTTGAGTCTTCGAGAGCGTTTTCGCCTTTTTTTTTGTTTTTTCGCCGATTAAATAATCAACTGCAACTTTGAAACGATGACACTCAGAAAAAAATCGACGCGGTCACGACACCATGGTCGTGTTGAATTTTGAGAAATTTTGAGATTTAATAGGTATTAAAATATTATTAATTAATGATTATTTTCGTAACTATCTTTAATTCAATGTTTATATCATTATAAATATTCCGATCGTTGCAAATATTCTTTCCATGCAAACACATATACGTCGAATGTTTCAAAAGATCATGGACGATTTGGGCTATACCAGGCAATAACATTTTACTGAGACAATTGCAGTGAAATATAACAGGCCGAATTTCTCTAAATCGAGATCACTTTATATCAGGCACCTGTCGCTAGTGGACCCTTCGTGACACTTGCCACCTTGAAATTACGAAAGTGAGACCAAAACCCGGGAGAGCCGACTTCTAGAGCGCCGTATTCGACAAAAGATCACCAGCTCAAAATTTCGGTCACTCACTGTAATTTTCGTAACGCGCTATGTTTGAATGTCTTTAATAATATTTTCTTCAGTGAACGAACGAATCTAATACGAAAACCTCTTTAATTTTTTCAATACTCGAAATTTTATGTAAACTTTAAACCTGATTGCTTTATCTAGACATATTTTTTATCAAGGGAATATGAGCAAATAAAAAGGACTTGATATTGATATGAAATTTTCAGATTATGAATAAACCCATTGGCTGCACACGTTTTTTCTACATCGTTTTTAAACGCTCGTTTTTCTGTCCAAAATCCATAAATTGTAATTCATCAGAAAAAGTTTTCAAACCTGAAAATGTTTCCAAATGATTGATCAACATTGAAGAGAGAATCTGAAATTGTGTTTTACACGAAATCCAGAAAAATGAACAACTGGCGGTGTAGATTCGGTCCAGTGTGCAGCCGAAAGATTAAAAAATCGATTTTTTATTATAGCCTTATGTGATATGTTTTTTACCTGTTGGACTCGGCGTGAGTCGCATCAACTTATGTGTCACATTACGTTGCGTAAAACGATATTTCGAGAGAAAAGATAATTTCGGTTGACCTCTTCCTCTATGAAGATTGCTAACAGCTCCGTTAATCGCTCTCGTGTATTCTCTCGCGCCGAAATTTGTGTGAGGAACTATAACTCCGATTGATAAACTCGGCAGTGAATCATTTCCCGCTGGGATGTCTTGATTGTTTTTCAAAGATGATGATCTCCATTCGTACGTTCTCGCAAAAACAAGACCACCGAAAAACTGTACGAAGAACAATGAGAATTTCATTTCTTTCTTTTTTCAACTTTTTACAATATGTTTAAAGTATCAATTCGACGAAGGCACTCGTGTATTTATTTTTTTGGCACACGCGACGAACTATGTTCTTTTTAAAATATATTTATATCTTTTATTTTATAATTGCGGTTTATGTTATTTACAATGTCAGTGACAGCGATCATTGTTACTTTGATTAATAATTCCGGAAGACGGTGAACACTTTGATTGATGATTTATAAATAGGTTTTTGTTAAGGTAGGCATTTTTTATTCACGGTTGTTTATTATTTGCAATTCTGCAGACTTGTAAACACAATTTTTCTGCCGAAGTAATAAATTGCATTAATTTACGATAAACATCGGCATCCAACCAAAAAATACCTCGCAATAATATCCCATGTAAAAATGTCTCGATACAAAAATATTCTAAATGTAATATAAAATATACGGAAATGTTTTGTTATGTGGTGTCTGATCGTATGTGTGTGTGTGAGAGAAAGAGAGTTTGTGTCAGTGTATGTCGTTGGTTGAAATTGGGGATAATCGTGATAAGTTTGTAGGTTAAAAAAAAAAGCCACCTGGCTGTTTACGTTTGTTTGCTGTATAGGGTTTGTTTGGCAATTATTTAGATGCGTTCGAAAATTAATTTTAAAGTTTAAAAATATCCGAGAAAAAACCATGTGTTTGAATACGTTTGTTGATTATTTGACTTTAGGGTTCGGATAAAAAAAAAACGATAAAAGCCGTCTGTCTTGTGTTACGTTCTGTGATTTTCGTAGGGGGTATTATTTTTGTTGTATGGTTATTTTTGTTGGTATTTTTCGACCTAATAGAGCTACTCACATCGTCTAATCCTCCGAGCAGTACAAGTTGTGCGATTATAGCCAATTTGGAACATTTACATTAAAATATTAAAAATATTGACTATTAATAATAATAATAATAATAAAATGTAGTTGTCCTATATACTACCTAAAACTGCACAATGAAAATCAAGCCAAAATAGTTAATCAACGAATCATTAAATAAATAATATAATGAAAGTGCTGAATACACGTACGTCAACTTTATAATCAATTATTACACGTCATGAATATTGAAGGAAAATAATCAGAACTCTTGATTCTGTAAATTGTGCAGTACACATTTCGAAAGCAATCATTCTTTGCCGGAAGGACATAATAACATTGTCTCCTCAATTTACTGACAGTCGAAACTGTTGTGTTGAAATCTATAATATTATGAGCAAATATTGCGTCATGTTTTCAGATTCTCCCGCGACCCCTCTCTCTTTCTCTCTCTCTCTCTCTCTCTCGATTCGGCTCAAACATCGAGACGAGTGGTTAGGGATAATAGGGTGTAAAAGAGGAAATAAGAGAATGAAGGTTAAATATTTCGTTTCAGGGATACATGAAGTTTTTGCCTCACTTGAAAAAGACGCGAAGATGAGTATGGGGGAAAACAGTCGATCGATCATCGACCCATCGATAATTTGGTACGTGTCGCGATTGAGTCAAGCCACCCTCCGGGCTATCTCAGAAGCAATTATTGGGATTTTGATGCCTGAGAGCGCGTAATCCTCGGTTGATTGGTAATTACGATGAAGGGCGCGAAACGAGGAAAACTATGAGGTTCGCAAATTTCTGACACTCTTCAAGCTTTTTGTCCTTTTTTCCGTTACATCAGCACAATCTTCTTTCGAGGCATCGACACCTCGAGGGATTGATTAAGTAAAAAAGCTGCCCAGCTAAAGTTTGCGTAGGTGTACTTACTTTAAGTTTGCTTGGGCGTACTTTAGTATAGAACTTCTTGCGACTGGATTTGAAAAGATTTTTTTCAAAATACAAGTTTTTCTATAATATTCTAAATCCATATGAGGTAATTGTTTCGAATAATATGGTGTTTCATAAAATAAACTCTGGACAAAGGTTTATTGGATTTTCATTTCGAAAAGATCTCCACAGAGTTGATTCACGAATTTTTTGGTCAAATTCCCATATAAAAAGGATGCATAGAGTTCTAAAGATATTGCTTAAAAGTATACGGTTCTCTCACTGCGATAACAATCATTAGCAACCCATTAGATTGTATTGTGAAACCCCTTTTCACGTATTTTTATTTCATTTATAAAAAAGAGTTTGAACTACGTTGTTCAAATCGATTTTTCTTTATAAAACTTCTGGATCAAGTATAATTATAAATAATATACACGGCGAGTTTCCACGTGCCTAGCTGAAAGTTTTAGGGTGAATGGCTGACATGAATAATTCCCAATTGAGTGGTTTGTACATTTTTTATGCAAGGAACAACGATCGCAGATATCGATGATCCTCGAACAACGGTGTGTTGAACCCGTCGAAAAAAAAACCGTTCGATTCCATCCCTTCAATATTTCACATCCACATTCAACGTTTCTACCACTGTTTCGTATTCCCCATGTATCCCGTTCTTCCTGCCTTTCCTTGTACCTTTTTTCCGGTGTCTCTAAGTGTGCGTTTATTTTCGGTCCCTTCCATTATATCACTATCGATTTCGGATGCCCTCCAAGGTAAAGTCTCCCCGAAAGGCTCATTTATCGTAGACACAGAAACTTACTTGCATTTTTTCCCATTTCATTAATCTAATATGGAAGGGAAGTTGGATGGGCCTTTACTTAAATCAATTTAATTAC
Source organism: Campoletis raptor (assembly GCA_948107755.1). Classification (NCBI taxonomy): domain Eukaryota; kingdom Metazoa; phylum Arthropoda; class Insecta; order Hymenoptera; family Ichneumonidae; genus Campoletis; species Campoletis raptor. Next base: position 20,039,639 of record OX403622.1, read on the forward strand.
TGAAAATCAAAAGAAAAATATAATACAAATATTAGGGTGATTAAAAAACGTGGGTTTTTTTTTTTTTTTATCAAAACCCATAATTTAAAAGTTGCAGTAAAAGGTGAAAAAACGTAACTATTACTTCATTGATCACTGCGTCATTGTTTCAGCCATTTCTTTCCTTCGAGAATTGTTTCCATTGTCGGATTCCAAGTGCGGAATAATGCTTCTGGACCAGCTTACAAATTGACGTAGATGAGAAAATAATATACAATTTTTAGTCATAAATAGAACATTTCGAGATGCTCATGTCTTGGTAGAACATTCGGAATTTATAGTTCTTTCATTATTTTTTTTATAAAATTTTCCTACACTGAGAATATTTAACTTGGTCTCTTTCTTCGTTTATAACCTTCCTAGGGGACTTTTAACACCTCTCGACTTTGTCACCTCACTCTCATCGCAGTCTTTCTTTGTGTCTCGTTTCAGGCAACGCCCTCTTCATTACTCGCCAAGCGACCACTCCAAGAGGCTCGTCACTTCGGGGGAAATGACTCTTTTTTTTCTTACCCCGTGCCTGCTGCTTTTAATATTATGGAGCAGACTTCTCTAAGCATCCTTCCCTACCCTGAATTCTTTTTTACCACTTAGTTCGAAGCTGTAATCTACGTCACATTTGTCGGCAATTCGTTGTCGTCGTTCAGGTTGCTCTCTGCAAATTAGATCGTAACAGCGAGATCAAGTGATTGCATGAAGAGGCCCCGCACGCTCTTACATCCTTCACAATAATATGCAAACTGCAAAATCATTAACTCGATCTTCATCGTTTGTGTATTTACTGTGTATACAATTCTTCTTTTCAATTTCTCCATCCAATTTTTAACTCAAGAGGTAGCATCTGCGTAATGAAAATTGAACGGATGATTAATTGAATCGAATTGTGCCGCTGCCACGTCTCTCGATATTAAATTTTTTTTCTTATTCTTCCGGCATCAACTCGTACGGATTTTTACGATTGAAGAGACAGAATCTCTTTAATCAGAAACTGAGAAAAACGGCCGCTCGCTTCACGATCAATACACGACCCGGTGTGCATGGCTAATCGGCCACCCAACCAAGTATAGACCTCACCTGAGGCTGCTTAAGTTTGGTGATCATCGAAGCCACACACTAACCGCATATCCGTGTGACTCTTTGTACTAAAAAGGTACAGATTGTCAATCAACACAAATTTAGGTCGTTTCCATCTGAAATCTTGTTTTGACAGACTTGGCGAATACGAATCGTTTAAGCCACCCATCTGTCGCGCCTACAATCGCTGCTGATTTCAAAATTGTACAGAGTAATTCTATTTCCGTCCCGACAAAGCACATCAGGTGTCCGACTCCTGCCAAAATGAATCCTGCATGTGTTCTGTGTGTATGTATACACAGATAAGCTGTGAGCGTATGTTTGACGTACAGTTTCATCAGGCAAATAGAGTTTGTTGTGTTACTGAATTAAACCGAGCATTCTGCGCACGAAATCCTCACCGACAGAAATTCAACGCGTGACTACAAGAACTCTACGAACTCCATTGGAATTCTCGCAAGCGTGAGAACTTGTAATACTATACCGGGAAAGAAATTTGATTCTCAGACCGACTTTGATACAAAAATTTTTCGATTTGAAACGAAGAAAAAAACTGCTATTCTTTTGTTTCTTTCAATGGTTTACCGATCGAAAGTCTCCAATAAATCTAACAGGGAAGTCCCAAAAATTCTGGTAGGCTTTTTTCTATATCGATGAATATATCATTTTTAAAATATAGAATCATTATTTTTGAAAATAATGTCAACTTCGAGACCTTGTGCCGAAGTAGCAAACTCGACTGCTTGTTGTTATTTTTCGACAGGACTGCTAATTTTTTAAATGAAAAAGTAACTCAATAATCATAAAATTTCAATTTCCAATAGAAGCAATTTCTATATTGAGTAATTAAATTATATGGTAATTGATTTCATTAAGTCGTTCAATTCAATCGTCAATTGAATTTATTTCCATTCAATCATTCAATTTGATTATTTAATGAAAAGTACTTCTATTGATCGATTAAATTGAATGATGTATTGAAAATAATTTCAATTAAGTATTCAATCCATTGATCTCATGGATACAACTTTCATTAACCATTGATAGTAAAATCAATTTAATGTTAAAATAACGTATTTGAGCATCTTTGTTTAAAGATTTTTTTATCACTCTTTATTCCATCAACTCAGTAAATTCAATGATTCAGTGAAACTTTTTCCAATCAATTAAATTTCAATGTTCAATAAAAACGCTGATAATTTGAAAAAAAAAAAAAAAAAAAAAAAAAATCGTCACTGGCAATCTTGCCTTTTCAATACTTCGAAGAGAAGTACAATTGTACCAAAATTTGACTCTACTTACGATTGATTTCTAGGAAATTCCAATAGCAACAATTGGGTTATATTTATTTTCCAATAGTAGTGACGATGTTCTATCAAATACAACGAGCACGGACATTGAAACGTTGAAAAGTATGTGCAGCGTTGGAAAGTATGTGCAATGATAAAATTTCTAGAATATCTCGTGTATAGAAAAGAAAAATCCTGCGTAGATTGGATCAACAGGATGAAAGCGAAGCAATGAATATTTCGATTTCCTGTGAAAATCACTATCAGGACTTCTATTTATGATTAGTACGGAATGGAACAGAGAAGTTGCCATCTCCGATTGACGTTGGAAAGATATGAAAATACAGAGATGTGCATTTACGGAGGAGGAAGAACAGACTGACAGATATTCCAGTTCTGGATAGACGTGTATGAGAAATCGATAGACCTGATACCTGATACAGCGACTAGCAAAAGTGCAAATGTAACAATTGATGTCAACATGAAGTTATTATTTTTATTTAAATATGAGTTTTTTAGATTTCTCATGTATTAATAAACATGATTTTTTTAGATTTCTCATGTATTAATAAACATGAGTTTTTTTTTTTATTTGATCCAAACATATCAATGAAGTCGGAAACATTAAAAATATTATTGAGGTGTCAGCAACATGGAAAGAGATTAAACACGCGGTATCCGAAAAAAATAAAATAATAATGTTACTTAATTACCGGTAGAATAACAGAATTGAATGAATAGAATTATCGATAAGAATCACATAGTCGGAGGAGCGTTTATAATCATTAAAGCTTGGAGCTTATTATTTGCATAATTGTAATGATCAAATTCTTGCTCTTCAGGACTTAAACGACAGCTTATAATTAGACTGAACGAGCTTTCGTTCAGATGTTTGCCATTGCAGGATTGCGCTGGTAATTTATGAATGCACATTCCTAAGTCACTTCTGATGTAAAACTTATTGTACAGGCTTAAGGTTTCATAGCACCAAGTTGAGCTCCTAATTATAATTTGACGATTAGATTCGTATATAACACTTGAAACTCATCAGAAATTGATGTTCGTATTGAATACAGAAGAAAAAAATGATGATAGGATCTTCTAATTAGAACATCTCATAAATTGTACTCTACATTTTTATGTTTTCACTGTCTATTCACGGTTGAATAATCATATAATTGATAGTTCCTATTTGAGAATATACAGAATAAAACTTAAATGGGTTTATCTTTGAATTATTGATTGAAAACTCTATGCAACAAATGATTGAGATTATTCAACTGTCAAATTCATTATTATCAGAGGTCTCACATGTGACGCACTCATGAAAATTGATCAAGAAATTTCCATACACGATACAAAGGACACAATGTTCGGTGCAAAATAGGCCATTAGATTGTGCACTGTTTTGAGGAACTCCGATGTGCGCGGCCAAAATTCGATTCATGTAAATTGATCACATTATCAGGAAGTACATGTTCCCAAGAAAAACACTCGAAACATTTTCACAATTTTTATGGAAACTTTACGTATACTCCCCAACTTGAAGATTATTTAAATTGTGTTTACTGAACGGCTTCTAAATGATATCGCCATTGCCGATGATAATTGCATGATTCATGTTACACGCGATATATGTCGAAGAGATAACGTTATACCAAACCTCAACACACCTCGTTTACCATTCGGAACTACAGGAAATACAAGGATCTTGTTACAAGGATAGACAGAGGGCCGCTTGATCGTTTGAGAACCAGCGAATGTTCTGGAAGACAAACAAACATCGCACGCACTGTTATAAGCTCGCGTGATAATTGTTTGGAAGTTCTTGTATACTAGCGCTTCACATTACGCATGCATTGTTCGAAATGCATTTCTGTACATTCTATTTATGCAGTATAAATTAATCAAGACCACATCGAATGAACTGAACGTTTATTTATGGAAGTTTTCGAAATGGAATTATAGCTAGTAATTGCTTTCAGTACCAATTTATATCAACTGCTTTCAAACCTCATCCGTACAAACGATCAGCTTTAATTTCATATAAACAATAGATCATGTAGCTGAAAATGTAATGGAAGAAACAAATAGAACTGGGTCGGATAGGAACGGACAGCCGAGACGGATCTGACGGATGAAGATTAAATTGCCAAACGTCACATGCTGGGGTTGTGTACGGGACGATGGAGAGAATGCAAGGTTGATCGAACGAAACAGTTGGTCTAATTTCAATTTAAAACTGGAGCTCATCCAGCTGACCGCCTATTATAATATTTTTGCTGTACGAACTTTTTTTTTCAAATTTGGCGTTCCATAACAGAGAGGTAAAATGCTGGAATTTAGAAATAATCCTACCAGCAACCTTCAACTGAGCTTTTTTGATCCAATTGTCTCGATGTGCTTAGTTTTTACTATGATCTGGCTTATTTATCTCGGAGATTCGAAATTACCAGATCAGAGGGCAAAGTATCATTAACTGAGGGGGCTCGTTAGGATAAGGAATTTATTGGACCATTAAGGTTTGTGAACGTAAAAAGTGGGTTGTGCTTCTTGAAAATAGCTATAAACGCCGTGCAGAGATACGTGCCTCGTCCATCGTTCAATAATAAATCAAGGCTATTGTCTGAATAGAAGAGACTTAGAAATAAAATATTGAAGCGTTTTAGCCTGAGAGTTCTGACCCCTATAGCCGGCCTCGAAAGGATCTTTTGCGAGAGATGTTTTACGCAAAGCCATCACGCGTGACTTTGACACAACTTCGCACTACATCTGCGACGATTTTATTTCTGTAGACTGGCCATCCTTCACATACTTCTACTTCATAATTTATATCGAAAGTTGACGGTTTGGTGATACCGTTCAGTGACAATCGACGCTCAAGATGTTGGGGAAGAAATATTTATAAACGTAATTTTTACACGGGCTGATATTAACCGCTGACGAGTGGAATTCATAGATACCAATTTGAGTCACTCTGATTATCGATATTATTTCGAAAAGCATAGTTTGCCGGCTATTTCCTAAATGTCATCAGATTATATAATTATTATGATTTATAGAAAAAGAAAAAAATCTTTTCCGTAATTCCAGTACTTTCTTATGAAGATACACGTTTACGAAAGATTTATTGAGAATTTGCATTCATTCGTGTACCAAAAAAACCCTCTAGAAAAATCGTAAAATATTAGGCAGAAATTAAATATAATTAAGGGGAGAAAACCGATCGGTGAACGAAGGGATGAAGAAAAGTGCAGGGTAAAAGGACACGCAGGGAGGGTTATAGAGATAGCACGTGGAGGTTACGTCATCCTAGTCCAAAGGGAAAATCGATGCTTGCCAAAAGTTTTCCTTTCACTCGACATAACTTCATTTTATGAATTCACGGTGAACTGATTTTACTTTCGAACGGATCCATAATAAAATAGTTGAGCTCTTTGACAGAATACAAAGACAAAATTGAATATGTATATCAAAGAAATAATTAATAATCCCTACACTTGTCAATTTCAGGATTCTCTAACCCTATGAACGTCAATTCAAACGCTCGATGTTTAGTCGTTAGGGATTTTTGCTACTGTGCTTTAGAAGAATATTGAGTTGTATAAAAATTGAACAATTGATATATCTTTCAAAACATTTGCATAGTCTGACGAGAAGATTTTTTCTCCAAATGTCATAAGTGTATGAAAACTTGTAAATATATTGTGAGAAACAACACAGAAACATGATATAACTCCATACAGTTTTGGAGAAACATGATATTTTTTATACGCGTTTCCTTTCCTTTGTCATGTTTTTTTTTCCCCCAAACAGGACATATATTTATAAAAATCCCCATGTATAAATGCATTCTATTGTGGGTCGTATAAATATGTATTCACATGTCAAGGATACGATTTTCGCTACGTGGCCAACATCACAAAACAAAAGTCACCTCACGTACAACTTGGGCTTTGAAAAAAACCGCCTGGTATTAAGAGAGGCGACGAAGCTAACAATACTAAAACAACAGAAGGAAAATGTGATCTTAGAACTGGATGGCAAAACAGTCGTGTCAACGGGAGATATGGCGCTCTGAACAATATAGTGGGCATAGAGAAAAGTAAAGAAAGACAGAAAAAGCAGGGGAAGAGGAACAGAGAGAGAAAGAGATGGAAAGAGAAAGAAAGCGAGAAAGAGAGAGAAAGAGAGAGAGAGAGAGAGAGAGAGTGAAAACAATAGTGCGAGGGAGAAAAAGACGAAGTACAGACCAAAAGCAAAAAAGAAGAGCTCTGTCTGCCAGCCACACCCCGATTGTAAAGGAAAGAGAATTATTATAAATTTTATTTTGATAACATTCCCATTCACAAAAGCATAAAAACGCCTCGAGCTTAAATTCGTAAATGAAACCTTCGTTTTCACTTTAATCATATTTGGCTTAATCGAGTTTTAACTTCATACGCAAATCGTCACTAATAAGAAATTATGAGTGAATGAAAAATAATTAAAAAAATTAGCCAATACTCATCAACAGGTAATTATAATTTTTTTCATATCGGGAAAATAAATGTCCTTGTCAATAAAGAACTTTTCCAATAATAATAATGGGTCGGTGCGATATTAATGAGTGTAATAAAATGTATTGATTTATTTTCATTTTCAACTTCATGCCGTTAATTTCTTTCATCTTTTATTTGTTATGATTATGATTACATAACATTTAGGACCGAACTTGTTGAAATATTTATTAATATTTACTAATGAATATAACTGTGAGGTTCTAATAGTCAATCGAGCGATTGGTTAAAAGATTTCGTTATTGCAACCCCTCTTTTAAAGTGTCCACGATATTGAATAATGCATCACTAATTGGAGTATTATTTTGTACACATGCCAATAGACGATTAATAAATTAATATTGACGTTCGAGTGAACGTGTTATTCAAATATTTTAATTCTAAACTTGATAAACGTTCATGGATCATTTGACATTTGCGTCCCTGATTATTAAAGCACGCACGGCTGAACTGTTAAAATCACGATTTACGGCACACTTGATCTGATTATTATTATCAATCATTTAATTATCTTTTTCAGTAAAGGAAAAAAGTGAATTAAAAAAGTTTTATAAAACTATATTATAACAAATGGTTTTAATTTTTTAATAAAATGTTATCTATGTTTTCTTGCAATTTTTTCCCAGAGAACCAGTCAACGTTCTGCCTACATATCAGAACGGACACATGTTTTCATCAAAGACTTAATGAAAGACTTGAATTAATAAATTAATCGATAAATAAAGTGAATAAATAAAATGGTTGAATAGAGAATTAAATGATAAAAAATTCTAGCTCTTTTTTGCACACAATTGAAGTAATACCATTTATTGATTTGCTGTATTTATGCCTCCTTGACGTTTAACTTCACAGAATCAACACGGCAATTCACCCTCAAACAGCAGATGAAGTTTTCAAGCAAACAGTATTTGTAAAGTCCATATTTATAAATAATTCTGGCATTTCATTAATATTTCTCAATATGATGAATAATCTCTGATTTCTTGTCCGTTGTCATGAAATATTTTTTTCTGTTCTTTTTTTTATTAGCCTATCATTGTTATTGAAAAAAAAAATTGTATTGCATGAATTGTTCAACACTATGATACATCATAGTTTTTAATCTTATCCCACAATCGAATGATCTCATCGAAGTAGATTTTATGAGAAAATTTTAAAAACTTGCCTGCATTCGTAGTAAAAAAATCGCACAACTTGTTTCTCGCCCGGAGATCAATAGAATAATATTGCATAGATTCATGTAAGTGGTATCGACTTTTTAGTATAACAAAATTTCTCTTTCTCTTTCTGATTACTTCAGGGAGCCACAGAAACAGAATGATTGAGAATAAATCTTAGGCCAGGTTGGAATGACCGAATCCATTCCAAATTGAAAAAAGAAAAAAAAACATTTAATCCTGTAGGAGTTCCGGGTTTTTGTTATTAAATCATACCAATCACGATGATGAGCGAAAAAAACTGATTCAAGCGTCATCTAATGATCTGTTTGGGTTTAGATTTCTGGTGAGTTACCAAAACAGTCTTCAGAACCACGTTTCACTTTCACTTTTCACTTTCACTCTTATAGAAGAACAAACAAATGAGAAAAAAGATTTTGTAAAAGGGGTAAATGAAAAAGTTTTGTTGAAAAAATATCAAGGAGAAAGTGAAGAGGGTAAAGAGGAAGAAGAAAAAGACGAATGAGGAATCGTGGATCACATTCCAATAGTGGTTTGCCGATTCATGTACCACGCCATCGTGGATCCGTTGATTTTATCCCCCCACTATTCTACACTTCCACAAGCGCGCCAAAGTCAAAAGCAAAATATTAAATTGCCCACTGTTAAATCATTTTTATTTGACAAAGGGACATCATTATTTAATCCTGACCCAGTTTTAACTTCGAGCCTGGGTGATGTGAGTTCGGAATTAGCTTCGATAAAATACGCGCGCCAATTTCACACGAGCTTTTTTTAGGCACTACGCGTCTCGTGTGCGAGTCGTGGAGGCAGACACCGCCCAGCTGGCAAGATTCCCGGGTGTGCAGACGCGTAAAACCACCCCTCTACCCCCTCTCTCTCTCAATTTCGTGGTCAGAGGGGGATGATAGCATTTGAGAGAGCGCAAGCGCTCCCAAACGTGTCCATAGCAACCCCTCTGCGTTTTCGTTTCAGCTAATACTTACGACTGAGGGTGAGAGTAAGCTTAAGAGTGAAACCAAAAAAGACGAAAATGAGAGAGGATGGGGCAAAATTGAAGGTTGGAGTTTGAGGGTTGAGAGAAATGAAGCGGCCAATAAGAGGATCCCGAAAGAAGCAAGCATCGTCAGCATGTTTGATCACAAGCCACCTGAATCAAGACGCAAACTTATACTCAAGAAGATAAGACTATAACCTGCTACTTGCTCTTTTTATATGCAATTCATGACATTTTTTGAAAGAAAAGAAATAATCTGTTCCGAGGCGTGATTATTGGTACCTGGGCATGGGTCGGTGATTTTACGTCAATTACTTAGGTGGTGAACATAAGTTTTTAAGTCTTCATATAGGTAGGACTGGTTTTTTATGCTCCAATTTTTTCTGGTTCAACGATTGTTCATTGGATTTACGACGTTTCATTTTTGTCGGAGTTGGTTCTCGATGTTTGTGCTCGTCTGGTATCGATAAACTTCACCCTTCACCAAACGTTTACTACAACTCTCTTATTTTGTAGTGTGGCTATAAATTTCTGGCGAATTACTTCATGTTACGTTGGTGAAAAATATTTTTCAGGATAGTTCCAAAAAGTTGTGACACATGTTTGTAGCTGCCTAGATATTTATGTGGTCGCTAGACGACTAGTGATAAATTCAATGAAAGCTCATTTTCGAGTAACCTCCAATTTGATTACTAACTGTACATGGTTTCTTCCCATTTCTGTCGTTTTCCTGTGCGCATTATTTATTCCTCAACCTGATTGATGCGCTGATGTAATTTTACAATTGGGGACCGATGTTTACTCCAATTAAGCTTCGTAACGAAATTATGACGGATGACGAGATTAGTCTCGTTGGGATCTTGACATGCTGAATTAGTTAGGAACTTTCGTGGATAAGTGTTCCTCGTATTTTTGCCTTTGGTCGTAAATACGGTTTTCTCGATCACTAATTGTTTAAAGGGAACAAAATTTAGCCTAACTTTCTGTGACAACTCTCGGTCTCTACAATTATCTTTAGAAGATAGGATTTGTGTGGATTGGAAAATACAGAACGAATAGAGAAATCCAATTTCGCAATGTTGTTTTCGTGGAACTCTTCGGAATAAAAATAAAATGAGCGTGCCTCCAAATCCATATAGGATTTCAAAATATTGGGAAGTAAACATAGATAATTGAGCAAAGATATTTCAGATTGAACGTATCCCATCAGTAAAGGTTTTTTTTTTTTGTTAAGTTATTTTCATTTAGTTGTTGAAGAATTCATAATATCCTGCGGTGTTTTCGTTCATTGAATCGTAATAGTAGAGTGAAAATCGGAATCGTTGAAAGCTACAAAAGAAGATTATAAGTCCGAAGGATGTGCTTGCATTTGTTCGATAACGGTTTCATCATATTGATTATTGAATTCGATACATTGACCACCGAACTAAGCAGCTTAAAACTAAGCCAAAGTACAGATGTTTTGTCATTTTAAAAGCTGCACGTTACTCAGTCAAAATGAAATATCCTGCAAATAAATTGCACAATAATTTTGAATATTATAGATTTTCAATAGAAATTGAAAAGAGATTTTAGTGGTATTGAATGAATGGTCAGGAACATTTGTTGTGAAACATTTTCACAAGTATTCAAATATCATTTGAACCAGTATTTTAAAATCCAAGCGGATACAAAAATGTCGCATCTCTCGTTGAACAAAACAAAATACATTTTAATTATAAAAATAATAAAAAGAACGATTTGCCCGCAGTCAAACTAGGCTTAAAAATTATTCCAAGAATCACAGTTTTTTTAATATAAAAATATATGAATATGATTCACGACTTACAATGTCTCTGTAACACATTTAAATACCTTGTGAACGATCCATTTTGTGAAACAATTTAAAAAAAAAAAAAAAAAAACTTAAAAAAAACATAAAATATGTTTTTCCGATAGTAACATTTGATTATATAGTAGCTTACGATATTAGTAAATCCTCATGATCTTGTAATAATATCGCAAGTGTGCAAATAATGATGGGACCGTGAATTGTTTCGTTAGGCGAAATGTAGACGAGACAAGTGCACTTATTAACTTAGGTGCATATATTTACCTGTCACGGGACTCTACCGGGTCTCATGATAATTCTCGAGTCTATATTTATCTTTTACGCATTCAAAATTATTTCATAGAATGTATACAATATACGATAAAGTAACTTTGAATAAAAATATTTTAATGACCCAACTTTCCCTTTACAATATCATTTGAGAGACGCAACATCCTTGATATTGTAAAGAGGACTGTTAATTACAGTTAATTCAATATGTGTATTATGTGTATGTATAAGTATGAGGTCTGTTGTGTGATGTTGGTTGCATATGTATTACATAAATGTAAAACAGCTCCGCTCAATATGTTCGACAAATAAAGAACCATGATTGTTAGAATTTGTCGGCTTTCTGCATTTCGAAGTTAGTGTATTTGGGTTGTTAAATTATGAATGAGTGATATTCAAATTTAAATGAAATATTTTTCTATCGTATCGTATTAAAGTGGATATAATCAAATAAAAACAAAGCGAATCCCGGATAAAACGACGTCATTATTGGAGAATTATTATTTGAATATAAGTCCCTTTCAAATGAATTTATTGTAGATGAACGATATAGACATGGAATTCTTTAAACAAACCTGGATTGCTTGGATGAAAGATATTTGTTTTGTATTCGAAAATATTGAGCAAATTCCATCAATTGCGCACAGATATACGATAACACTCTCTATAGAAACCTTCTGTGCAGAATATAACAATGGTGCCTTAATTGGAAAGATTTTTAATGAAAACTTTGTGAGTATCGAACGGTCGAATTGTTGAAGATTTTTGCTTCAACTTCGTTACAGGTCACTTTTAAAAAATTTAACGTATTTTCAGTTTAAATTCATCAACTTGCTGATCAAAATTACAAGAAGTGGAAGAACCCTTTTTAATTATTATCAAATCATTTTTCGATTTCATATATAGCAAAATAATCACTCAATTGAATAATTTTCAATTATCTCCTTAAATTCGCTTATATATCGATATTTAGTTGTATATTTCGCATTCCTAAGGCGTTCATTATTGCCTCGGATTTTCCTTGTGAATAAATCACTGAGTTCACTGAGTCACTCAATTGAAATCAAAATAAATTATATCAATGCAAGTTTTTTTGGAGAATGAGCGAACTCAGAAAACTCGCAAATCCTTTGAACGTGTACCGTAAAGCCCGCTTGTCTCAGTATATTTTTCCTCCTCCCATTCTATTCTGTACGAATTAACCAAGCACTAGAATTTGGAACCCTTCGAAGTTGGTATATCCACCCTTGCTCAATGTTTCGAGACCGGGGCAAAAAATGTTCAACAAAAAGTATCACGAGTGGAAAGAGCACAAAAAAAGTAAGAGTCAAGTGGTAACGCATTGTGAACAGTCGATTGTTCCATGTTCTCGGAGAAATGAAAATACTTCGTAACCTTTCAGTCGAATTTCATTAGGAAAGATCACTGCCCCAAATTACATTATTTTTTTGCAAAATTAAAAAAAAAAAAAACTATTTTGGCTTACCAGAAGACCCTGAAATCGAAGGGTTTTTCACAATCTCAGAAAATCATTTTTATACGCTATTGTATGTTCCTTATAATGTTTTTCGCAAACGCGTGCTATTTGCCAATTTTTTTTTCACAAAAGCGAACATTTAATTTTCATGTTTGTATATATTTGTTATATAATCGTAATGAAGTTAATAACTATTTAACAAGTGCTAATAAGCGTGCAAATATCGATGCGAGAAAAGCGTTCGTTATTGCTTAAAAGCAGCTGGGGTAGCTTGAAAATATAGTGATTAAGTCAGTCGATAGAGCTGAGAAGAGAACTACGTCGTTGGTTGGCGGTGAAGCTTTCTCGAGGCTTGTACAGAATACAGCGGACTGTATTGTCGTTAGAGGTAATCCAACTCTCATCCTATTCAACATGTAACCCAAGGGAGACCCCAATTTCAAGTCCCAATAGGAACGAGAAACTTCAACGAAGCTCCTGTTATATATTGCGTGCTTTGTCTGTGAGATGTCCTTGCCAGGTCACACGACATTCCCTTGTACCTTCTCCCCTTTCTACCCTGCTGTTCCTTTCGTGCAAGCTTTCACATTGCATATGCTAATTCGTCGTCTGCTATACTGTTTCTTTTTATTATCTAAATACAGTTTAATCCCATGAGTACTTCCCGCACGTACTTGGACAGCTTTCTGTACATTGATCGTAGTGATTCTTCCCAACTAATCACATTTGCAAGAATTCTCTACTTCGTCCGTTATAAAAGTTGAATAAATAACACCATTTTATTTAAATTTTTTAGACAACTCTGTTCCAGGTATCTTGCAAAATCGAATGTTTCACAATTTAACAAAGAATTGAATTCATTTTTGTATACTTTGTCAGTGCTAATCCAGTACTTCCCCCCCTAATAATTTTTTTGTGTAACTTTCATCACTTATACCACTATGATGATGAAAAAAGTAAAAGACAGGAAACCAGCCGACAGGACCGGTATCCGTCATCACCGGACATCAATACTATCAAATTCGCGGCCAGCATTCTTACGCCAATGATAATCTACCACAGCCAGGTACCAGTGCTTCCAGACCCTTCGCTGACCTGTCATACATCAAAGCAGGGAAAACAAAATCAACTATAACCTATGAACCGCAGCTGCGGACCCTAACAACTCCATAACTAACTAAGAACAAGGAAGTCCAGACTGACATGACGAGTCGTAAACGTACCTTAACACAGACTAACTGAATTATCGTCCACCCCGGGCAGGATCTCTGCTTCGTTCGTTGGGCCTTAGTCCATTCCAAAAATTTGATTTTTTTCGATGAACTAGATCCGGAGTAATGACTGCTCGCCGTACCTGAACGAAATCCAGGAGTGCAACCACTCCCACAACTTTTACGACTTCAACCAGCGAGAGTAGTCGCATAACAACAGAGCTATCACTTGCAATTAGACTTCAAAGTGGAAATATTTACACTGTTTACTGTAGTTATAATATCTTGAGTGATGACAAACGAAATGGCAAATCAGCATATTTGGGAAACCATTTCAACAAATGTAAGGCAAAATTATTGTTTTTTCTAGTTCTTCGCTGTTTTTTTTTGTTTTCACCCTAGTTAATGTAGTGGTCCCGACGGAGCGCTTTTCAACAGAATTTTAAAACATTTGAGGAAACATTCAAGGCACTATTATAAAACTAGCTGCTAAATAAATAAAAAAATCTTCAGCAATGATAAATTGATTGCGTTCCTCGCGAGTAGGTTAACTAAACATATTGTATCGCTTTGAACGAAACGGGAGGACTTAATTTAAAATACATTTTTTGAAGAATAAATATGCTACCACACAGCTAAATGAAAAATGGAAAATCGAGCATCAATATTGACAACCGAAAATCAGTACCAATAGAACTAATTGACATTGGACATGAAAATTCTTTGCATCGGAGAGACATATTTAAATAATACCCTGTGAATACTGAATGTCCAGAATGTCTAGAAACTTAGGAGCTTTTGTAATTTGCACGAAAATCGATCAGATTGTTTCCTCACACGCCTCGGAAGATCTAAAGGAATGTAATATACTTCAGTGAGGTATTCCGTGAATGAGGAAGACCAAGACAAAAACAAAAGCTGTTTTCTCTTACATAACCGTCGTGTGAGACGAAATTCGGAGCAGATACTGTCAAACTCTTTGAAAGCATCAACATTTCCGTAAAGTATTTCGAAACACGTTCCAGTGCTTCATCATAAAAATACATTAAATGACTACTGGGAAACTCCTAACATTATTATTGTTGTAATTTTATTACTTGGATGAAAGCTTGAAAGAGCTTGCTTTCTTCTTCAAGTGACTCAACATTGGATGCGCTAATAGGGCTGATCATGGAAATATAAAAAATGAAAATGGACATTATTAACGGATGTTCTCCATCTGCATAAAGTTTGTTGTAGACAACCAAAAATGATGTGGAAGAAATAACTCTCCAGAAACTATGAGAACGTTCCACGCTACATGAATTATACCACAGGTTATTTCTGCAGTTTCTCTTTCCTTGAATCCTTCATTTTCAACGTAGTTGTCTTGCCACCAATTCAGAAGTTAACTCTATACCGTGAAATTCTGAAACCTTGGATATAACTTCCAGATTAATTTAATGATGTCAGTTATTATTTCTTATAAAAATGAATAAACAACCCAAACATAATAAACGTTGCGAAAACAGTTCGCATATGAAATTTAGAGTTTGAAAAATCACATTCTTTGCCATATGCAATGCACTGCGAGCTTATAATTTATATTGCTGTGTTTCCGAAACTTAACGGACAAAGTTCTTGAATTTGTTTGAAAAGTTCATCATATTGTTGTGATCCTGTGTAATTGAGAGAAAAAAAAAGAAAACACGTGCAGAGAAATTGCAGAGTTATTTTCGTATAATGTGAACTTTTCTCTTACTTCCTATAAGGAAACGTGTAAATCTGTGTAATCTTTGATTGTCAATATCTCGAATTCTGAATAGTGAATTCTTTCGAAATTTGGCACGTAGTTTTATAATAGTACCCTGAAGTTCTGTCAGCACTTCCGAACGATTCTCCAGAAAAACGCAAATAAGTAAGGCGCAGTCAGTTTTGTGTAAAAGTTTAGCTATTCATGGAAAAATTATTGATCAGACTGAAAAGTTAGGGAATTCAGTTTCATAGTTCCAAGATTCTTCGAAAAGATAAGTCTCATTTTCTACAACGGCTTCACACTGTTTCTTGGAATTTGAGGTATGAAACATTGCTGCAAGCCGAGGATATCCGGTTGAATGGGGACACTCGTTTATCAGCTGAATCTACAGAGTTTTAGGTTTGGAGCACGTTGGCAGCAAGCTTACCGAGTCGACAATTTTCCGAAAGGCCTCAAGTCGTTCCGGAAATGACACTCGATTTGATAAGAACCGTTCGTATAAAATATTTTCAAAATGGTATGTTTGATATGTTTTGGTAATGACTAAAATAATAAGATGTTCACATTTGTTGAATGGAAGTAAGTTTCTTAATGGCATTACGCTTTGTGTTCCGTTGTCTTTCAAATATTGCAAAACTTTAAATGAGTTTTTTTTTTTTTTTTAACTGCGGCTACATCTCTAAACTAATTGGTAAAAAGTCACAAACTACTTGGATTCAAATACGATCTCTGAATGTCTCATCTCCAGAAGTCGTCTGGACTTCCGATGGACCTCCAATGGAAATAGCCCTAACTCATCATTTTTTAATTCAGCATTAGTCTAAGGAATCTTGTAATGCATTGTAATAAATTTGAATTGAAGACACATCCCCATCGATGATTTAAACAATCCATTCCCTTAATTCCTCGTGGGTTGCTGCGGAAAGTTCATGCGGAAGTTCATGGCCGAATTTGTCTTCCTATCTGCAAGAAACTGACCAAAATTAGGGGACGAAAAATACTTGATGATTTCGTGCCTAGAGTTTCCAACTGGACCTATGCTTCCGAAGAAAAACCTCACGTGCCATTAATTTACGCTTCTAATTCGTCTAGAGTTCGTGCATGATAGAAGACAAGATGGTCGTTAGTTCGGGGTTGACAAATAGCCCTAACCCGCGAAGTCGTAATCACTGAAATGAAACATCGCCTTAGCACAGCTGAAAGATCGTGTGTACGAAAATTCGCCATATTTTCAAGTTGTGAAATTAATGATAGTCGAATACTGGATTTGGGTAAAAGATACGGTGAGGTACTTTCCGCTTGTTAAAAAAAAAGAATCCCTGTCCTAAAAATGTTAATTCAATTTCTGGTGGTACGAGAAATTCACTTCTGCTTCGATGTTACAATGGTTACAATTTTGAGTTTTCGTTTAACATCCTTATCTACTATAACGCTACACAATGTGTAGTGTCAAAGTTTTTAATTTGGGATTTCTAGCGTTCATTCCCATTGTAGTCGAAATGTTGGGGTCATGTGTTACCCCTGAATGCACCGCAAGATTTAAACAAGAAATTGATTTACACTTCACATCCCAAGCATATAATAGGAACGATGAAACCGATGATGGCGTTTTTCATTTGGAGGTTTTATTTTCTTGTAAGTGATATGCATTGAATGGGAAGATTCTATTTATGCATCCGAGCTGGCATGTTCCAGCATATATATTCATCGGATGTATTGGTTGAGCTTCGATTATGAAGGTTATAAGGATTTTCAGTCGAACGACTTGCTGGGCGTTTAAAATGTTCAAATTTGAAATTCTCAATCGAAAGATTATGGAGCCATGCCAGACGTGACTCCAGTTATGCCAGGCGATGAAAAAAGTATCCTGTATCCCTATTACGTTTAGTGTTTGCGTTCATATTTCCATCGAAATTAAATGTGTGCCCTTTTTTTTTAGCTTTTCGAGCAGAATATAAATGAGTACCTTGTCTGGGAACTTATGTAACCAAAGCACGGATATACACACATTGTGCAAGCTCATAACTTTCTGTCTGAGTTTTAAAAGTTTGCAACATAAGTAAGCACTGTAAGCGTATACAATGGGAGTCATGAATACGAGCCATTGCTGCATGCATCTACGTATTTAGTTTTACATAAACATCATACATAAACGCAACACTTATTCATATTGCAGCCTTTTCCGCTTACGGATGGCATCAAGAATTATAATCTTGCACAAGTTATTAAATATTCCATCGGTAAAAAAATCAGAATTCGTGCGAGTGATGATGTCTCGTGATTTCCTTGTTATTTAATCTGTATTTTTGTTATTCTAAAATAGGCAATGAAAGTGCATACCACATCACGAATATTGTTCTTCAGAAACCTATGAAATGTTCAAATATATACAAATGGTGAATTTGTATTTACTGTTTGAGAATGTGTAGTGAAATCATAAATGATTATTAATGACTAATTTTCTAATATGTTATAAGTGACATCAATCATATTTATTCTTTTTGTTCATATGGTTCTCGACTTCCGTGTAATTGTCGTCTTGACTTTACTACTGCCCAAGTACGTGCTGATCCATTTGTCTTCGTGCATTAAGGAGAATTGATTGAAACGCGCGGTCAATCATCCGATGAAAGATAAAAATGGGATGGCAAACAATAGCAATGGATTTGGGGATTCAACTTCCTTTCATTTGGATCCATGGCATTATAAGAACTCTTATCTTTCCCGAGTAATGAGAGCCTAACCAATAGAAGAATCTCCTCACTACTTTTTCAAATATTATTTCCTGACTTTATTTATCTTTGCCAACATAAAAAAATACATGACACGAATTGTTATATTTCTTGTAAATAAGCTTTAGTGATGTGTATTTCCATGTTATTGGTCTATGGACCCGAAAAGTCTGAAAATCGTATCTTTTATTGTGTGGAATTCGATTCTAAAAAGGTAAATTGCAGCTAAAAGGTAAATTGATTACTTTCCTTCATCCTTTTAATAGAAAGAGTGACTATTCATAGATGTTTAAAGTTTTGATTTGATAAAATTTCTGCTAGAAAAACGAATCGAACAAGACAGAAATTCTATGCAACGATGGCGAGCGAGACTTACGTGCGTCATCGAATATTCGAAATGCCCACGTGAAGATTGTATCATTTTCCATTTTACATATTTTTCCAATGTTATATATTTTCTGTTCATTGCAGATGTCCCAGGCACGCGGGATTCAAGAGCTTCTTGATGACACGGGGTATTCACCAAGGGCTTTCAATGAACCTTCATGTGAAAGCTTCCTTCGACTATCGTATCTCAGTCTTGAGTGGAGGAAATATTTCTCGCATTTTCGAAGTAAGAGTAGATTCCACGCGAAGCGTAGAAGGAAAAGTGAAAATAAAAAACAAGACGACGAGATAGAGACAGGCCGGCGTCAAGAAGGTTCAGAGGAGGAGTCGGAAGTAAGGGTTGCTTGACCGAATAACGATAGCTCCGGATTCAATTTGTCTGTGGCTAGACATGATGCTTTTTTTGGAAACCTCTTTTACAGGAAAGATGTTTCAGAAAAAATAAGGAAAGAGCGAGACAGGAACAAAGACAGTGAATAAGAGAGAAAGATAGAGATGGAGGTCTTTTATCCGAACGGTCTTTTCTCCTTGAGTTTCTTTTTCCACCAGACTTGTACGATCGAGATATACTCTTATGGCGACAGAAAAGCTGTCTACCATGCCATTGATAGCTTCTTCGTCTTACGTAGGAATCCCTTTACCGTTCTGTGTATCTGTTCTCATTTTCAGTTGTTCTTGAACTGAAGCACGCAACTTATGTTAAAGAAATACTTGAAGATGACAATTTGTTATTTTTTCGTCGTTAACGTCTACTCCCCCATCTCCCGCTAGAATCTCGGTACATCAAAATACTAACGATTCCATTGAAACTCCACAAATAACTTGACTCAAATCCACCCTTGATCTATTTTCCGACGGTCGCCTCATGGGCTACTCAAACTACCCATTTCATCCAGACGTGGCCTAAGAGACATTGTAACAGCAAAAAATTCTTTGTGAGCCTGAGCGTTGTGTGTGTGAGTGTGTGCGTATGTGTGCGTGTGCGTGTGTGCCTATGTGCATGTTTGGCTTATCTTATTGATGTGTCAATTTAAAAAACAGCAAGATGTCATGTCTGACAGAAGCATTTACCATGTTGATACAAATTTATTGTTTCTTCATCGATACCCACGTTCTCGATGACAAGAAGTGTAAACCCACTTTATATGGAGATATTGTAATAGGTACACTGAGAGATCGAACGAAAACTGAGCGATGTAGGTACGAAAACGTAAATATGTGAAGTGATTTATCACTTTGGTTCTCAAAAGTTCAGTCACGTAAAATTTCGTGTACGTATATCTTTCCTTCGGCAATCACGTGCATTCGAAAAATTTCATTTCCCAATACCTATCAGAAACTGCATCGTAGATAGATTATTATCGCCTTCATTCGTTTCGTGGTTTGTAGATTCATTGATTCGATTGCGATACTGCTTCATTCGTTGCTGGATCTATAAATTTGATGATTCGTGGAATCCCGGAATAATGTGTTTTACGAAAGAACTCGTTGGAGACTTCAACAAAATGCATTAGTGACGAGCTCACCGAGAATACATTTTCTTCCAGTATCTCAGACCGTCAGACCTAACAGCTCTATTCATTTGAAGGTTTTCGAAACACTCATTTAAGTGTATATCTTCCCCTATTGTTAAAAAAATGAAAGCGTTCGGTTGTTCAGTTCACGAGGGAATTGTCTCGAGAAATACGTTTTTATCCAAGGTTTTGGAATGTTGTGAATAGCAATGGAAACAATACGACAGAGATTCTTTAAATTAATATTATTTAATTATATTGGATTCAACGTGACAGCATTACGCTGTGTCTGAGGGTTGCAGTTGTGAAGTGTGCCATTAGTCAACCAGTTTTTGTTTAAATTTATCGAATTGAACCAAATAATTCCCAAATAAATAACATAGAAGCAAGAAATTGTCATAGACTTAAAAAATGGTGCCTCTAATTTTACTTTTTATCATTGTACTTCCACATCACTGATAGGATGGAAGCGTTTCTTTCTAGCGTTTTGTATTTCCAGAGCTTCAAGCAGTCCCAAGGGCATTAATGGTTCAGGTACGAATCATATATTCTGGTAGCCACACAGACTCGGTCTTTACCCGTCGCGTCTTGAATCGAAACTGCCTCCATTTTTTTTCCTTTCTTCATCGTCCATTATCCTCTACTGGATCAATGGAGGTTATGCGGCACCGAAATTATGGATGTACACGCGCAGACCGTTAATCACAAGGATAAGACACGTAGTAACGAAAAAATAATGGAAGTTAGGAACGTTATAAAAATTTGATGCACTTATTCTTCAATAAACAATTTTTTAAATCAATCTGCGTTAATGTTTTATATTTGCCACGCCGTCTGAAAGTTTTTTGCGGATACATAACTGTGAGGCTTCAAATCTTTTTCAGAACTCCCGGCGATGCTTTGAAACATGACATGCAAAGTAGCTGAACTCAAGAGAAAAGGAAAACTAGTGGCATGTTGCAAACATAAAATGATTCATTGTTAATCCTTTTTGGACACTGGGTTATTTTGACCTGAGCTAGATTTTGTGCGCCAAATATTAATACGCCAGAACCATTATCGGCGGCTGCCGACGCTTTGTCACCAGAATTAACGAGCCGCGAATACTTTGAGAATTTCCATTCTCCGAGCCAGTACATCATAATATCTCGGCTCGGAATAATAAGAATCGTAAAAAATTAAATAGGATAGAAAACATCCGGAGACAAGAATCGAAAGAAAGAAAAACATAAGAGGAGAAAATCCCGTTGAAAAAAGTTTTACCTCCTCCTGCGGCAAGTTGGGTTGTTGGTACGAAGGAGAAAAGGCTTAAAGAGAACGGATGGTAAAAGTCTTCGGACGTTTTTCTTCTTTTCTGTTCTGTCAACCATTGAAAACAGTGCACTCTAGGGTCATTCAAAACTGTCCAGGCAAATGGAATGAAAAATAAGAAGCTGTGCTTGAGAGCTTTTGCGAAAAATAAGTGACCTAACAACAAATGACAAGGACTTTCACGATAACATTGAGTGTAATTCACTTATGACTGAAGAGGAAGAATGACAAATGTAAGTTTCGCGATAGTATGATTATTGGATAATACAAACGAATAATTGTTGCTCCACGTAAATAAATAAAAAACCAGAATTGACAATCACTTCCTTTTTTAAGGACTTGTGAACTTATCAGCTAAAAAATATCTTCTAAATTTTTTCCTATCTCGTTTACGAGAATATATTCGTTATGATAAAGAAAGAATTGTACGACAAAACTACGAGAATCCAACAGTGAGCTAACAAGACAAATACTTTGGATCGGAGTCGCTTGGGAGCAAACCAAAAAAATTGCGAACAACAAAGAACAAAAACACGAGGTGTGGGATGTGTGGGATGTACTAGGTGGGGAGGTGTGAGTGTTAAGTTTGCGACGCACGATAGGGGTGAATTCACCCCTAGGGTTCTGAGACAACATGAGCTTCTTTCATCATCCCACAGGGCATTATTGCCGCCTCCCTTTTTCGTCAAACATTAGGTGGACATTTCGAGGGCTTTTCATGTCAATACAAACATAACGTACAGGGAAAAAAATTTTCGTTTGTTTTTGTAGAAGTGTGTGCATTGTTGAAATATTTTCCACCATATTTCGATGGAAGATCGTTAGAATTCGTTTAGAGATGTTTTTTTCACACGAGAAACAATTGTATTTAAAAAAATTCACATTTTGAAAACGCTTTATGTTTCATCGGATTCACATGCGTATAGTGAAATCAAATGATGTTTCTTATATCGAATTTGACGCGGATAACTCGAAGAGTTTATTTTTTATCCACTCCTTAAGGCAAATTGAGGGAAGACACAATTTTTTGCTTTCACCCCATTATATTGAATTTGCTAACCATTTACTAACTAACCATGCCTTTTATCCATTTATTACTTTGTTAGAAATATGACATTAAGGTCCAAAAACATGTAATGAAATCAACGATTCCGGTCGATAATGGGTTGATTCTTGTCCCCAAAATATGTTATTGAGAAACTGTTGGTATCGCATTTAACAAGGATCAGAGCAAAAGAAAAAATGTCCTTAAACTTAGCCTCATACAAAACAGGCTTTTATAAAAATCTTGAACACTGCTTTGTCTACATTTTGTTATCACAAAAAGTTTTCTCCACCATCTACTAAAATGTTATCATTATGACAAGTGCTTTGTGAAATAAATAAATTAGCGGTGAAGCAACGTGGAAATTTGTGTAATTTGCACGTTTATCGTAATATGTTTTTCATCCTTTTTTGGTATGATTGACGAGTGTAAAACGACAATTTGTGGCATTACCAATGTAGGAGCAACCGGAAACTCTAGAGTTTGCAAAACGTTTGAGAAGCAATGACGGATATCCTTCCTTAAAAGGCACTTCAGTTAATCGATCGATCACTTCGTTGTAATGGAGAATACACCCCGTTGGAGTCATCGGCCCAACCCCGGGGTCGGAAAATTACCATTTAATCTATAAATGTGCTCTGCAAATATCTTTCGTCCTCATCCCTCTTCTCAATACTTGTACGTTTGGAATGAATCTCAAATTGACCAAGAGGATGTAAAGTATATGTACGAAATAGCGGAAATGATCGAATTTGGAACTTATGCAGGAAACACACAGTATTGTATAATGTTGTAAATGGAATGAATCATGTATTTAAGCTCATTAAAGTCTATTGACGTATTGGACACTTCAATAATGTACGGGATGAAAGACTCTCAGCGGTGGAATTAGGTAAGATCGTTATTGACAAGTTGCGGTACTTTAGAACGGTAAATTTCTCAGTTGATGAGGGTCCATAAGCTTCACGCTTCCGGAGCTTTCAGGAAAAGCACCGTACAATCACATTCAAAACTCAATTTCAATTACATCGAAGATACAATTATAATGTTATTCGAGTTCTTGCAAATGTATGTCAAAAATAATTGGCTATTTATTTGCAGCATATATTTTTCATTGCTCATTGAAAACATTACATTTTAATGAGAGCAGATTCCGTCACTTTTCCAACTCTTGATTTTTTTGTTCACTTTCGAAGTAGTTCTTTTTTAAGTATTTGACGGATCAAACGAATCAGGATGGATAATAGAGGAATGAGCTTGAACCGAAACCTTCGTTTCTATAATCTTGCAAAGATTAAATGGAAAATGTTAATAAAACGTGAATTCGTTGATGTTTGAGATGCAAATGATTTGATCGATTTAGAGTTTGCACTTTGTATACTGTCCACAAAGTGGCTTATGATCTTCTGTACCTCCGGAGTGTCGATAATTTCGATAGTGACGTAAATTTGTGTACCCAAGATACATTATCGAAAGTTCATAAACTTCCCAACAGATGGCAAGTGCTTGCAGCTGCGAGGGAAGTTATCGACTGATTTTGTTCCTAAGGAATTGCTTTCAGCGGTAAATTTTCAGTACAACAAATGTAATCGCATTAAATCAAAGTACTTCGTTGAGTACACAAGCGAGGTGCCTGTTTCAACGCTCTTTGTTTAAGAGCTTTCGATTTAAAAAACTAGAGCAGTATCGAAAAAAATGGTTATGAAAATGTTATAAAAGCTTATTTATTGCGAAATAAAAGAACACAAAATATTGATGAAAGCAATAGCGTGCCGGATAGAAACTGATAAGATTTTTTTTTTCAATGGGCAGTATGCAATAGAAGCCATCACGGAAAGAGTTTTTATTTAGTTATTGGTCTCCAGTGGTAGAAATAGACTTTTTCATAAAAAAAAAATTTCCAATAACTCGAATATGAGAAATTTCCTATGTTTGAGTCGTTTTCAAATGACGCTGGTCTCAATTTTATATCTGACTATGGTGACCAAATTCAGTCCATTGATATTTGTGATTGAGTTTGCTGACATTTGACAAGCATCGTTTATATCTTGGCTTAAGGTTTGAAAAAACTAAAAAAACTTCAAGTTGTTTTGGACAAAAGAAGAAAATTGCAAACATAGAAATATACACTAACCAAACTATGTAAATAGAAAGAAGTTTTTTGGCTTAAATGATTCAAATATAGCAATCAGAATGAGCAGGTCAACAAAAGAAGACGGTAAATTTTTTCCAATCAGTTTTTGTGGAAATCTATGCAGAAGATATCGGGCGTGAAAGGTTATTCGATTTGAATGAGAAAAATAAGCCTTCTTTTCTAGCTCTGCGATTGACTTTTGGTGAACAATAGATCAACACTAAAGCGTGATAAATGTCGTCAGCTGGTTGGAGCGAATGATGAGACCAACGACCGCGATATCCAATTTGTTCTGTGTCCAGGCCATTTCCGGCTAGTACGATCTCTGGCGGGAGTTAAAGAGCTTTTCATCGTTGGTTCACTGTGGACTGGCATTTTAACTCTTTCTATAACCCCTGCCTCTTTCTCTTCCTCTATTTGCTTTGAAAGCCTCCGTTGTTGTGCCGTTATTCTCCATGTAGCTTATCTGTGTTAACTCTCAGTAAAGTTTGAGCACCATAGTGGTCGTACACATTGTGCAGTGGAAAAATGGTAGGGACTTTGTGCGATTAATCAAAGGGCAAGGATGCGTTTTCAGTTAAGGATAAGAATATTTCACAGAAAGGAGTAAACAAAAGTTCAACACAAATTGAAGATTGGAGAAAAGATAACAGTTTCAGAACATTATTCGTGGGTACGGAAACAGGAAAAAAGGGATTGAAATGTCAAGTGGGAAGATAAATGAAATAGGCACAATTCCATTTACTACTTTGGGTAACTTTGGGTCGAATTTATCGCTCACACTCAGGCAGTTATTCACACGTGGATACACGTGCGAATAGAATTAACGGATAGAAAGCAGCTAAGGGATAGTTGCCACATTACAGTGGGTAGTAGAACAATGGGTGTGTCTGAGAAGGACGTAGAAAAGCCTTCCGAATGAATATAGCAACGTGAAAAGAATGCTCGACACATTGTCTGCTTTTTTTTCAATTCAGAATGAAGTTGGTAACGTGAAGAGGGTAATGGTAGTTGGTTTATTCGAATGACCTGAATAAATCCCCAATCGATGACAATCCTTCTAGTTTCATGAAGCATAAAAATGCATTGTTCATACTTTTTATCGTTTTAGTCATAAAGGGCCCAATAAATTGTTACAATATAGGATGTTGGCTAAACATTGAAAGTTGCAGGATAGAAGTTGCATATATAGAAGAAAAAAGAACCCAGACAAACTTTTTTAGTGACATATCTCTCTGAACTATGTCCATTCCAGTTTAAAAATAATCACTTAACCTCTGAATCAAACTTACCAGCATCCCGTCAACATTGGAGAAAAAAATGGAGGTAAATAGACTCAGACCTAGTGTTTCCAGTGCTGCACGACTTTTTTTTAACAGTAGTTCTTTTGTTTCCCATTATTATACATGTTGTTTCGAAATAGTACGTGGATGCAGCGATCCGGCATTTTGCGACGACACGAACGTTTAATAGAGAGAACGAGAAAAAAAACTCGAACGTGAAACAACCGACGAGAAACGTTAGATGAACAATCCCGGTAAAATCCCAGCTGTAACATCGAATACTTCGGGTGGTGCATCAGTATCGAACAACACGTTCCTCATAAATGGTAGAAGAGTGAGTGGTCACGATGTGATATATCATTTAAAACTATGAAATATTGCCAACGGAAATTCATGAATATATTTTGAGTGTCGTTCTACGTCATAGTTGCTTGAGAATCACGAATAAAGCTGAAAATATTTCAGGACAGTCGTAAGAATGAGAATACGCGATTGCATTTATTGTGCCAAGCAAACTTTGAAATCTCGTTAATACTGCAATTTTGAATCGCTGGTAAAAATTTAACAGCTCCAGGAGGCGTATGAATGCTCGATAAAACAATTGTTCTGAATAATAGTCGTAAGGCACCTTTGAAACCAGTACAATGAAAAAAATCGTAGACGCATACCACCTGACAATGGAAAACTTCAAAGTGAAAAAAAAAAAACCTATGCGAGTCTCTATAAATAATTACGCCAGCCATTGAAAACAGTGGAAAGTGTGTCTTTGGCAGTTCATTGTCTAAATGGCCTTATACGTACCCATCAAAAGCTCGCAGCAGATAAATATCGTTATATATTGGAAAAAATATCATGAAAATCACCAATTTTTACCGAAAACTGTTCTATACTTGAGGTACATTTTACCATGATTTCATTTAAATCTCTGCCCACGTATATATATAATGGCGAAAAAGAGCTCAAGAAAAAAAAAAGCTTCAAAGATGTTACCCATTGGAGATGCTAACGCGATTTCTGTGATAAAACGTCGGACACTTCTCCATTAGCGTTTCCGAACTTCATTCCTCTTCATCGTTTTTCCGTCAGCCTTTTACCGCAGTGGGCGAACGAACGAATGAGATTCATTTACATTCATTTGAATTTTGTCTCACCACGAGGCAGACAGAAAAAAAAAGCAATTCTCCACTCACTCTCGCTACAGTTCGAACTTTGAAAGAAATGGTTTTTCCCTAAAATACGAACCGTCGCCGTCGTAATCGTCACATGTAACGAAGTAAACGATCTGCATGCAGATGCTTGAAATCGAATTTATATCCATTCTAGGAGCAAGAACTCTACACAAAACGAAATTGGACGATTCATCGTTATTTCTCTTTGAACTGGAAGAATAGAGTAAAAAAGAAAAGAGATTCGATTTTACGTTCGAGCGAACATCGCACAACGAATAGCTTTGAGCGATAAAGAAATACCAAAAATGCTGTTATAAAATATCTTTCAAAATATTTGAGAAAAAAAACTATTCGGCCGAAATTTTTTGTTGAAATAACGATATATAAAACTCTGGGATATGGAAAAAGCCTAAAATTATATTTCTGTACGTAAAATCTATTGTTTCGAACGACCCTCGAAACTTGCCCGGCAAAAAAAAGAGAAACTTTTCTCGGTTTAGATATATTTCGCAGTTTTATTCACGTTTTATCGCTTTATTTTGTCGAAATTTTTTTATGCGACAAAGAACCACCGCGTTTTCTACAATTCAATATCCAGTCATTGCTTTTATACAGATTACTTCTTCAACGTATCAATGAAGAGTATATTGCACACGGAGTGACGTGTTTTATCCGAAAAATTACATTTCAGTAGCGTATTTTGCACAATTTGTCTGAACCGACGAACGTTTATCACACTCGACTTCTTTACGGCACCATGTACAAAACAAGTGTTTCAGTACGACCAGATGTAGAAGTATAAATAGTTGAAAAAAAGAAACACGGAACACTTTAGCACGGACCAAACTTGAGATTTTATGCTCTAATTGTTCTATTTATTACAGTCTATATTTTCACATTAATTTACGCTTTTGAGTCCCAAACAGAACTACGACCAAGTGCGGTGATACAAAAAACTTTGAATGTAACAAATGAAAGAAAGAACTATCAGTTCTGTGTATATATGTTTTTTTTGTTGTAATTTTTATATTTTCGTAAAATATCAAGCAAAGTGTTGATTTGTTATTCAATTTATTTTTCGTTACTGCCACAGCTGTTGAGGTATGTGCTTGAATCGTGTGTGCATGCACGGTTAAATATTTCAGATAGCACGAGAGCCTTAAATCGCTAGACACTTTCCCGGCCCATGTGATGTTATTTACACCACTGTGACGCGAATTACAGGATGTGAGTTATTCATGGTGCCATTCACGCAAATATTCGAAAAATAGAGGGAAAAAAAGTATATTTTTATATGGATACACGAGGCAAGATCAGAGTAGCACTAACAGAAAATGCTCTTCTTTAGTATTGTTCTTTGGTATCGAAAAAATAATCATATTTTTTCAAGTAAAATGGTGAAATAACTTCATGAATGAAATTTTAATTCTTGACGAGTTTTTCAAAACTTACTTCCTGTTCGCATTTTACACATCATTTTATCGGAAGCGCTGACAGGGAAAAAGAAGAAGAACTCTTCTAATTAGTGGGGTTAAATTGATAGGATGAACTCTTGTTATTTGCGATTCATTTTGAATCCTCCCATGTCGAAATTAGTATTACAACTAAACAAGTTTACTTTATTAAAAAATAAAAGAACACAATTGAAAAGCTACCTTGGACTAGTCAGTATCATCTGCATTGCGACATTGAATATGGACCAGTTCGATTTATTTCACGATACGTTAAAATGTGTTACATTTGATCAAATTCACACGTATCTACCCACGGAATTGAAAAAAAGTCGTCAAACAATGAAAAAACAATTAACGAATAATTTCCAAAGGAATTTGCTGATAAAAAAAGCTGGACCTGGTCAAAAGATAAAAAAAAAATTAAAAAATACAACCCAATTTCCGAGCTGAACCGAGTTTGAGTGAGTTGCGAGAGTTTGCGTTGAAGTTTCAAAAGATTCGTTGAAAGAAATTGTAGGAAACCCATTCACGGTAAAGCGGAAACTAAGACTCTTTAAAAGTCTTTTGTGTGCACTCTTCCAAAATGTCTCAAGTCTCAGTGTTCTAGTAGTTTTGATAAAGAGATACGAATATGAGAAAAATAACTTGCTTATGCCCATACAGACGCTCCGGGAGTTTTAATTTCATAATAAACCGTATTTTATCGATATTCTATTCGTTCTGGAACGTAGTTATAATAATGACTCAAGCAGCGCAATATACTACATCATCTATGAATCTTAAATTGGAAATGTTCAGTGTTCACTTCTTTTACTGAAAAGATTTCTAAGAAACGAAATTTCTTATCAAATAAAATACGTTCAAATGAGGATTAAAAAAACACACGATTATCATAAAATTATGACACAGCAAACATTCAGCAAGCTTTTTGAGCTCCACAATGTTATTTCGACTTCATTCGCATAAGAACGAGAACATGTGTACCTCGTTTATCATTATTCTCATACAGACTCCTCTACGTTACGTGGTACAAGAACCATTATATTTCGTGTGAAAATTTCAAGCTCCGCCCTACCCAGCAATCGCAGTTTGAGCTCCAGAGCTCTCCCAACAATCCCTATTTCTGTACTAACCCGTCCCTTATATCCATTTGATACATAGAATGATGTGAAGCGAAGATTTTACATACGTTTCAATTTGAATAATAGTGCTCTGAGAATTATAAACGTATGTTATTAAGGATTATCGATTCAGAATCACAACAGAGAACGTGAGGCTACAAAGATCGAGAAGCACAATGATCTGCTAGCTATCAAGAAGGAACATGGGCTACAATAACTATGCTTCCCAAGGCTAAACTTCATTTACATGGATAGTCACGTATACGTTGGAGTTATATCTCTAAAGGGTTCTCTCCACACACTACATAAAGATTAATTTGGTAGAGAATGTTTCCATCAAAATTTTGATCAGAATACACTATCAGATATTGCCTTCGTCAATAAATTATAAAAATCTAGACCGAACCTGCTGATCACTGGGCAGCCGGACCAGTGAACCGTGAAAGTAACGAGTTAAGTGGGACGTGCCACAAGCATTATCGGGCTACGATAATCACTCACACTTCTGATGGACGCACTCAATTGGCTATAATTATTAATTAATTTAAAATCTATTGAGCAGTGCATTGAAGAGAAAATCGTATTTTCCCTTCAGAATCGTGTTTTTATCTCTGTTGATGTTGGCAATGATTTCTTGGATATTGTGCACATAAATTATTGATAGATTCAGAAGAAGCTCTTCTTCGCTGCCTCCATCATACTTCAAAAACTCTCTTTGTGATATAATACCGGAAAATGGGCGGGTGAAAGATGTTACAGAGGCATCAGCTCTATTAAACGATAAATATTATACGAGCTCCATTTCACAGAAGGATACTAACGCTTTTTCGGCTTTCTCTTACTATTAAGACCTTGGAAAGTATGACGGTACATATAACGACTCGTTACTAGGATAAAAATGATGTCTAATATCTTCTCATTATTTTAGCCAATCATGACGCATCTCTTGCATCAAATTATACTCTCCCATGCAAAGTATGACATTTGATCAATGCAAATACACCGAGTTACCATTTTTATACCCCTCATAGAAAATACGGAAGAGCCCTAATCCCCAAAATAATTATTATACTAAAGACGATGTATTTTCGCGTCCCACTTTTTTTGATTCCCGAGAGTCCCTACATTTTTCGATTTTTTAATTAATGATTCTAGTGATTTCAAAAGTGATGACAGTGTCATCACTAGTGATTTCCTTAGTAATCTTACTAGTGATTTCAACAGTAATTTCGTTAATCATTTCATTACCATTTAAGTGCTGCTTAACTTGCATTCATATAAAGGAGCTCTCATCTTTTAGAATATTTTCAGTTTTTCGAGAACTTTTCTTTTATCCAATGAGGCAAAAATTCAAAATAACTTTGTCAGAGAAATCAAACAAGTTTGAAAATATGAATAAGAAAGTTTATATTATCCTTGAGAAAATGAAACCAACAGAAATGATATGAAAATAATGAAGAAATTATATAAAATGATAGAAAAGTGAAGCTTTCCTCATATTCTTCAGAAAGAAAAAGTTCTAAATTTTCAGAAGGAAAGACGATGCATTCATGTACCCGAGTCACTTAGTGACCTCGGTGTACGAGTTAAGTTAATTTGCGATTACGAAAACGTTCATCTTTTATTTTAATAATATAATGCAAATAGTGTTCACTCACCAGTCGGACTTGGCGTCAATTCCTTCATGTCAATTCTCACATTGAAGTCGTAAAAATTGAAAAGCTCCAATCTTGGTCCTCTCGCGCTTTTTTGCAGTCCGTGAATCGCTGTAGTCACCGCTTTCGTGTATTCACGGACACCGAATAACTTGTATGGGACAACCATCCCCACCTGTCATAAAATTCGATCTACATGTCAATACTAATAATATTCGTGATTGTGAACAATTCATTAAATTGTTTTATATAATAGCTGAACTATTATTTCAATTTACAGCGTAAAGGAATGTCGAATTACATTATAGAGCATACGGTCTTCACTCGAAAATGATATAATTCGTACTTCGTATAATGACTTTTAATAAAATGCAAAAATTGTGAAACAGTTTAAAGTTTTTTTTATGAAATGCTGGAATGGTGCAAAGCTTGACGGTTGCAAACGCTTCAGTATTTCATTAAAAGCTTTGAAAAAAAAGTTGAATGCCGTACGGTACAAACTCTAGTTGTGCTATAAAAAAAGAAACTACAAAATTCTGAGCGGAAATACTAAAAAAGAAGAGCGAGTTGTGGATTGTGATGTAAATCAGCAAGGCCGACATTTTGCACTGTTTCAATAGTTAAAACTGATTGTTTCAAAAACAAAGTTTTGCCCTGCTTCAATAGGATCGAACTAGGCCACAGAAGTTTCCTGTTTTTCAGCATCACTCGTCACCGACAGAATACCGTATCCAATTTTGTTAATTGTTAACCATTTGAGAAAACGCTTTCAACGTCGAATGCCCAACCACAGCCAGTTGTGGTGAAATGCATGTATACATCGTTTTTTTTTGCACAATGCATCAGGAACCTCAGAGTTGAAAAAAAAAACAAGTGTGCGGTCTTACTGCACAGTATGACACGAAAATGAGAATTCTACGACATCAACGCTCAACTAACTCCTTAAGCGAACCAATGTTGTATAGTCACGTTTGTATTGTCTCTATCGTTCCTCAGTCTTGATCGATATATCTATATTCATTTATTTGTCAGATTATTTCTTTTATGGGAGATTTGGCGAGTCGATGGAACGAATCTAGCGATAGAAGAGTGCTGGAAAGAAGAGCCAGACAACCAGTGCAATTTATCAGTAAAAAAAATATCATTTTTTCTCAGAGCAGGGAATGGGGGTGGCTTAGGTGCTTATCAGCTGTCCAGTGAAAACTTTGACCAATCATTCTAATATGAACTTTCATCTCGTCTGTTAGCAAAGAGTCAAAGATTTGAAGAAAACTGAAAGTCAACTTTGAAGTAGTCTCGTCATTGTGATATAAAATTCTACAAAATGTGGTAAATATTAATAATCGAGGTTGTAAGTCGATACATCGAAGGAATACTCGATATCCAGAGGCAATTCCTTATTATATTTTTACTAAAACAAGTTACTCGATCCTTATCTCGAGTCGTCATCAATTTCGTTTTCCTTCAGGCATGATCTGTCAGCTTTTTGGAAATAATCACCTGGTCCACGAACTGTGCGTGGCGTGAGTTGAATAACGTCTTACTATATATATATGACTTATGAACCTATCCCACTAGGGATGAGTGGGATCTGCATTCTTATCTTATCCCTATCTATTAGCGTGAGGCTGCAGCAATGCAGCCACGTGGAAAGAGGTAGGAAGAGGCCCGACGTTTCCTTCATGGACCGGTTCCCTTATCCACTTAGCTACACCACTAGTAAAGTTATTATCATTTAGTGAATCATGTATTGGAATCGTCAGTCAATTGGACTAGCTAGCACTTGACATATAAAAGAATAGATTATTAAGTATAGAGAGTGTGCAGTTGTTTCAACTACAACAGCACTAGGCAAGATAAAAATATTCCATCTCGGTAGATTCATTTTGATTATTACAAATAATGCTCTACATATAATAGGAAATCGGTATTTTACTTTAGAATTAAGTATTTCGATTAATGTGCTTTATTGGAATGCAGAAAGTGTAATAAAGTGTTGCTTTAGGTAATAATGGGAATTTAAGGAGCTTTTGGAGTATGCAAAGTTGAGTTGAAAGCTATGTAACCCCAAGAGACGTACAACAACCACGAACGTTGAACAGTCAAGTATAAATAGTCTGACTATAATTAGAAGGTAAACTTCAGGGAACTGAAATACCAGTGGAAATTCAACGATATGCTTGTTTGATGCAACATAATACTCAAGTGTACCATTAATTTCGTACGAACAAAGGATTTTGATGTGCAAAACGATCTGCATAGGACCACAAAAAAAATTGAAAATGAAAACCTTCAATTATGTCCATATATAAGGTTTCCCAAATAGATCATATGAATCCATGAAAGGAGATATGTAGAATTTTTTTTTTTTTATACCAGACGATGCAGAACTTCCATGTTGAAGTTTCTATCGTCTGCGTCAATGATCTTTGAGGCATATCAATGATGGTTGTAACCAAGCAAGATATACTAAATTTGTCAGTAGTAACATTTACGTCCTATCAGGCTCGATTTTTATGAACCTAAATAGAAAGATAGTGAAATTAACACGAGTAACTCTTTTATAGTATAGAGAAAAAGGTACAGAATATTAGTTTTGACCATTCTTATCAGTGTATATAATACCAATTACATAATTATATACACGGTAGTTCACAGGTTTATTTATCATGGAAGCGTTCATCGATCGGTGTCTCTTAACCTGTTGCAGGTTGCGCGTATTATCGATTGTTACGAATGAATGGACGTGAATAGAGCGGCAGAGAGAAAGGCGTAGAAGTTAAAGGAGAAAGGCCATATACGCATCGAGCTGGTCGTAACTTTCGCCTTAATGCTCTCGAGGGGTCGCTACCCCCATAACCAAGTGGTCGAACAAAGGATCCTTTCCTATTTGATGTTTAATCTTATTTACTGTCAATGTTTAATCAAGGAAAAAAGGTATTGTCTTCACGATCCAAAAAAAAGTCTAACAATTTCGACCAGTGCTATCCTATTAAAAATTATTTTCGGCACTACTCAATACCTATTTATTCAATGACCTGTACCGTAATTTAAGGAATTCCAGGACAGTGTGATAAACGTCCTTACCGTTATATATCAAACCCTATACAACTGCCCCAAATGAGGAAAAATACGAAAATATTGCAGACAGACGAAAACACCGAACATTTTCGTAAAAAACAAAGGGAGGCTAATACGAGGATGACTTAAATCATACACCTGTCGAGAAAAAGATGGTCCTTATCTAGTGAGCTTCACGTAAAATGATTTTTTTTTCTCATTACGACTACAAACGTATATCATTTTTTTGTCACCGTTGAATTCATTATTCATTATCTTAAAGCAATGAAATTTGGCAATGGCCGAGATGATTTCTGATCAATAATTGAAAAATAAAGACTGATAATGTATTCTTAACCGATAAACGCAACTGTTGGTTGACAACAGTACCCAATCCGCATAGTGAAAGAAATTACTCTGTGGGGTCGTAAAGATGGAGCACTGATGGAAAGGAGAACAATTAACCGCGGCAATGAGAGAGAATTACGATCGTACTGTGGCTTCAGAAAAGGAACTTACGATTATATGGCAAAACACATCATTTTCACGATGTGGATTGAAAGCCTAGACCATTGGATATCATGGTAAACAACTCATTTATTTTAATATGCTCACTATCTTAATTAATATATAATAATTTGATGAAATTTCTGAGAAGGATTAGTCCAACGATATTGCTCCATCCGAAATAAAAATCGGATCAGCTCTTTTGAGAGACATAATTGAATGCGAATACCGCTTTGAGGATCATGATATGGCGTATCATGATCCGCAACGATGACCACAGCTATAACCTTCGTATTACATTGAAATGCAACATGCGAGATACTGTATAACGAAGCGGAACCTTTGCAGCTCATTTGTTGTCAACTTCCCGGGTTTACATGGAGACGATTGAATTTCGATCCTACGGCGTACCCGACTATTGTAGAACTTTTGTATTCTCCCACTGGGGGATTTGCCGTTTCAGGGGAAAATAAATGGGATATATCTTACGAACCAAAACGTTACTGGTACAGCTCCGTAAAAATCGTTTTATGAGAAGGAAAGTTTAGTCGGCGATCCGAATACGAACTGAAAGACGATAAACTAATCCTTCGTATGGATAAGTCACGTTTGACGAACAATAAACCTCTGGAATCCCTGTATTGTACTTCTTCGACGATTTAGCTCAGAACAATTGGACTATCACGGATTGCTTTTATTACGAGAGAATATCGAACTTGGTGGGTCTCTTAATTTCATGGAAAACTATTTTACACTCATTGCCAATTGAGTGAAAATGCTTTTGTATATTCGATGAATGTCCAACTTGTTTGTTTATTAGCTTTCTACTGTTATTTATCAGTTCATCAAAATACGTCAACACTATTTTTTTTATAGTGTAGAGATCGGATTAAAATGCGATCCTGCTCGGTCGATTAGAAAAGATTCTTCGAATTGTATAAGCGAAAAAATGAATGTGAGAGAATTTAAGATTTTTGTCTAGAATTTGCTGTTCAAGTGTCAGTGCTATAATCTTTTTTTTTTAATAACTGTATGGTCTAATGAATTTATTTTGATGCACCTTTATTGTAATACATCTGTAGTCTGGTTCAACATCGTTCTTATGAAAAAATATTGAAAAATGATGTGCATTATCTGCATTTGGAATTTTCATCGGTATTCGCTTTGCTCGATGAAGTTAATTGATTGTGTAATAGCTCACTTGGCTCATCAATTTATTCATATAAGAACGAAGTTGAACCAAAATAAACAGTCGGAGGTATCAGAATGGAGTTGTAAGAGAGTAAATACTATCTTTCATGAATAAATAATACAGACGTGTCACCATACAAATGTTGAAAAATACGGACTCATCAAAATGAAGATTTTGTAGCATGAATTGAGAATACAGTTTTTTTACGATGCAGTTATTTAAAAATATAGTTTTAAAGAATACCGGTGTAGTGTCTCAAAGACTACAGATAATGATCCATTCATTTCTTCAAATGTTTATACGTACAACATTTGTCTCTCTTCTTCATTTTTCTCAAAATTTGGATGAAAAATAAATGCATAAACTATATTTATCCATTACAAACTCAAAAATAGAATACTATCTTTGAACCCAACGCGTCAATCAAAGAATCAGTTTGAGAAGTTGATTTTAGGATGCAGAGTAAACTTCTTTGGAATTTTCGTACAGAGTTAACTGCAGAAGACTTCGCGTGAATAACTGACTCGTAAAACTCATTTCCCCAGCGGGAAATTGAAACGAAATGAATTTTCAAAATGCAATGTAACGATGCAAAAAGGACTTTAAGTATTTGATTGCTGAACGTACCTTTAGGTAAATCTTGCTTGCATTTTTTGCAGAGTTCGATGAATGTGGTGGTGTTGGTTGTACGTAATGCGGTTGTGGCGTAGTCGTGGTTGTCGTCGACGGTATTACTCTCTGCCTCGTTGAAGATGGATTTTTACCCTCCCCTATTCGCACACCCGAATTGCCTCTTCCCGTGCCACTACCTCGAGAACTCGTACCGGTGCCGATCTTGATACTACTCTCGCCCCTTATCACTCCGCTGGTACCACGGAAATTTTCGTAACCACGAGCAACGAATATGAGACACGAAAAAACCGCCAGCAGCGGAAATAATGATCGCATTTTGCTTGTATTTTATCCTCACTTTTCTTCACGTATTCACAAATACTCTTCTTCATTTACGACGATGATTATTTACCATGATTATTTATATTTTCGAAAGCTCTTCAAAAAATATCTTTTATTATCAATTTGTTATTTATTTCTTCATTTTTTAATAAAGAACCAATCATTTTACTATTTTCTCGTTTTTTTCTCGTTCTCCACCCCAGGTTTTTTTTTTTTTTTCAATTGTTCTCCCTAGCTCCTACATCCTCCGCTCAAGTTCGAATTCTCGATACCCATCACCTACACTTCTTTCTAACCCCTTAAAATTCCATCCGTCATTCATATCTCGTACAAATCTTGCACCATACTAAGCGGTTTTTTATTTTTAATATTTCCTTTCGGACCCCGTGGCTTTATTTTCCACATTACAAACTCACGATTAGATACGATTACTTTTGAAAGTAGTCTGACTCCAACGAACTCTCGCAACAAACATTTTTCATTTCTTTCACACTTTCATTTTCGCATGACTCCAGAAATTATTGAGAACTCAAGTTTTCGTCAGTACGAATGGACGCTCGCGATACTCTGCTCCTTGTCTTCTGAACACTCAATTAATCATCCAGATATTTTAGTCGACTTTTAGATGACTTCACTATAACATTCAAAGTAATTTTCAACATTGATTTCTTGATTTTCTTTACAATTCAACTTTTTTTCAAGTTTTCCTGATCGTATTCCACTTTTACATATTCAAAACACTGAACATTCGTTTACACCGTATTCTCCAATACTATTGTCATCGTTTCTTTTTCCATGTCAGTATACTGTCACAAAGTGTTCCTGCAACAGACAAAAAAAACACCATCTTTAATTACTTGATATTGATATCACAAAATGATCAGAATCGCCTTTGCATGAGTTACGATCTATAATATTTATTTTCGGTTATAGCATTGCATACTTATAACATTTCTGATCCTAAAGATACGACGTAGAAGTCATCAAACTTTCTCGACGAATTTAGTAATAATAAATAAAATTTATGAAGGCTGACAAAACTATCGACGTAGCTCGTTTTAGCATGACTAGAATTCCTATTTTATCAAGTTCTCTAGTACTTCTGCACATAAATAAAAATACATTCTGAAACTACTTTTTTTGAGGTCAAATTCTATAATTTTTACCTTGAAGACATAAAATAATAAGAAGAATAAAATAATTTGACATAAAAAATACGAGTACGGAGACCACAAGTTTTTTCGAATTTTCTGCATGTATGATTGACTCGTGTCGGGGCGTCTGCTTCCGACTATTGTGCTTGGCATTCTTCAAATGTTCCAGCCAATGCCATGTTGAGAAAAATCGCTGATTGAATAGTAATGGGACACACGTGCAAAAGGAGAACATCCGTAAAAGTGTGGAATAAAATAAGAGAGGCTGCGGGACGGAAAGAAAAAGAAACAGAAAAAGAAAAAAAGAACTGGCAAAACAGAAATAAAAGTAGAAACGAGCAACCTAAAAAAAGGTATCGTATAAGCTTGCGGCTTACTTTCACCGCGTTATAAAAATTTTCAATATTGCCTCTACGTCTGGATTTCCCGAGGCAACACGAATAAAATACTCTGATCAGAAACGACATCGATACTTGCTTTGGTCGGCGAAATATTCTTTGAAAAAAAAAAAAAAGAATTATCGGCACACTAATTGTTCATTGAGAAAAATAAAAATTATTTCAAGCTACACAAAGCATTGAGTGATTGTTTTACGGTCTCGCAAGGATAGCCCTTAAGTAAGCGTAGACATTTTGTTAACCGTTGTTTTTCATGGACCTACTAACTGTATAGAAGAAAAATGTCGAACCAAACGTCGGCTAAGTAAAAGGATTTAAACGATAATGAAGACATGACACAAACCACTCCACGTTCTCTTAATTACAGGGAAAATTAAGTTCCGTCACCGGTAACGAAGTCACGTGTGACATCAGATATAATAAAAAAAGGAATAAACCCTGATACTCATCAGTTTCTCTCTTTTTCTTGTAGATATTTTTTATATGAATTTCAAATATTTCAAATATTAAAATTTATATGCATGCACAATAATGATACGTGATTTTTGTTAAAGTAAAAATACAATCTTTCTTGGCGTTTGAACCAAAATTGCATGAGAACGGCAATGTTTAGCATTAAAGGATTTCGCGAAATCACTATGAAGTTACGTGGTCACAACTTGGTCCATGTCCTAAAGACCGTACAAACGTTTAACCTCAGGCACACTAATACTTTGGCAGGATACACCATCGCGTTTTAAACCAGCTTTTGAGCTTTTGGGTCATGTTATTCTCGTTGCAGACAAAATTTCAACCATCCTGCATAATCTCGTACGTTCAACTCTTGAGACGAACCAAGCAAGGAAATCGATACACTCCGTGCTGTAAGCGATAGAGCACATCGATGTCGACATTCCCCAAGCTTGCAGGATTCCTGTCTGGAGGTTTCAAGTCAACGAGCCAAGAATTTCACACCCACCAAGAGCTATTGGTTATCACATTCTTTAAAACGTTTTTCCTTTCGATTATTAAAGAATTCAAGAACTGAGGGAAAGTTTGCGATTTTCGAATATTTTTAGAATAGTAAAAAAGAGCCTTTGCTGGATGATCAATTACATGGACGACTGTCGATTAGTTGTTTGAATTTCATCGAATTATTTTTCATCGTCTTCTTCTTTCACAGCGATTAAAATATGGAATTTTTCGAGAAAGATCGAGATATCGTGATGGTTATTTAGAATAAAACAAAAAAAAAACAACATTTCCACGAGACCAGGACGGGATGCTCCGTTTGTACATTTCACCTTCAAGATTAGCGAAAGAAAACTCGTTTCGACATTTCAAACATGGTTTGCATCGTCTCTTTGAGAGCACGCACTCGCTTGAACGGGAGCTCACAAACACGATGGCAAACGAAGGCGTGTCATCGAGAAAGTTATTACCCACAATCGACATATAGCCTTTCGAAGTTTCGCGTCAAGAGGAAGGTTTTTATGTTTCCTCCAAGACTCAAGCCATGGACAGTTTGTCAAAACTTAAGAGCTTGCAGCTGTTAGACCGCCGAGAATCTCACAGAGACAAGTTAATGAATTTAACGTGTGGTAGGCTGACGTCATAACGAGACACCTTTCAGACGATGAAGGTTGCAAACTCGCAATCTTCAACTAGCGAAATAACTCAACAGATACGAAAGAAAATCTCGTTCAAGAGAAATAAAATTTTTTGGGCTCATTCCTCTTCACTTTCACTTACCGAAACAAAATGTTGAACATTCAATTCTTTATATCTCTTCGTGCAGAGTAATTTATTCAATGATTACATGATTTTCACTGTCAACAAAACATCTCGTGAACTTTGATTATAAAAATATTGTAATTTATATTTTGAATAATTTTTCTTAACGTTGGAAATACGTTCCGGCAACGTAATGAGAATCTTGAAACGACAAGTGCTATTCAGTCCAACCGTAAATGCCTCTCATATAAATGGAAATATGTACATCATTATAGGATACAAAAATATACACAAAGCCACTTTTTTTAGTAGCAGAAATGAAAATCCATCTGGTCACATATCATTTACATGAGATAATTGGAATATTTTCCTGAAACACAAAGTGCGGGAAAATTGTTGAGAATAACCAGGCAACCAGACCATAATTGAAAGAACCAGGCAACGGTTGGACAACAGGAGCAGCTCATTAAAATTCATTACATCTCATTTTTCTCCCAGACATATTTGTGGTTTTTAACATTTCTGACGTACAAATTGTCAAGGAAATAACAAAACGAGAGTAAAGAGTGAAGAGAGAACTTCTAAAATGTCACAACGTGTCAAATCTGACTATTAGAATCTTGACACGAAGCAATTCTTTGCTAAGTGGTAATTTTCAAGCTTTGTGACGGATTACAATAAAAGGTTCAAAAACTCGATATGGTGGCGCTTACAAATCCTTTGATATAGAAACACTAAAATGTGAACGTCCTTAAACCGTGATAGAGAGGATTGTACTTGCAATCGCATAATTGGATCAGTGCACAGTATTGAAATTCATCGTATATACGTAACTGTGATAACCAAGCTCTATCCTATATAGTGGATAACAGCATAACCCATTCCTACAGTCACTTAGTGTCCGGCCTGGATTGGTTTGCCAAAATTGTCTATTGATCCTGCCTTGCTATTAAATGGAGCCTTTGAGGT
Organism: Campoletis raptor; assembly: GCA_948107755.1. Taxonomy (NCBI): domain Eukaryota; kingdom Metazoa; phylum Arthropoda; class Insecta; order Hymenoptera; family Ichneumonidae; genus Campoletis; species Campoletis raptor. Next base: position 20,081,051 of record OX403622.1, read on the forward strand.
TGCCCATTGCAGGGAGTTTATTATAGAACTTTCATCCTGTGTATTGTACTTTCACAATAAAGCTTCACAAAGGGCCCTTTACACTTATCAACCTTTGTAATTACTCATGAGCAACCAACGAGAAAGACTAATGAGCTCCTAACCACAAACCGTCCTCGATTCCGACTACCCGGTGCTTTGGCTTGCTGGCCAACTTTCTTTCATACACAGTATTCGAAGGTGGTCCAATCGTCCAATCGAACACCAGACCTGTTATTCCTTTGAATACACTTCGAGAATACACATCAGACCCGAACAAAACTTCCAGCAAGAATTTGAATCACGCACACGCTTCTGCATATGGCACATGAAAATTTCTGTTGTCCATGTTTTCAGTCTTTTTGGATGCAGTCGCTGTACTGTCAAAAACGGAATTTAATACCTGCTGCAGATCGTTATAGAATTTCGAAAGCTCGACGATATAGAGTTGATCACGTAATAGATGCCTCTAGGCTTTAGGATGTGCTGGGCTCCTATACATTTATCCTTCCATTCAATCCGTTCAAGCTTGAGGTTACCTACCGAACCACAGACAGGTGTATAAACACCTATTGTGTGGCATTAGACCGAAATAATATTACTTTGAATCGAAACTTCAACTCGGTTAACCAACAGATTGACTAGGAAATCGAAAGAGCTGGTAATATTTACACCATAATAAATCGTTCCGAGGAGGAGCAAAAACTAATGGAAACGTATTTTGCTACTATGAAAAATAGTATTTTTTACCCATGAAGAATGATGTTATACCATTTTCCTGCCATGAATCCCTCAATTTAAAAGTTCTGCATCGCCCACTAGCATCAAATCAGTGGAAGTCATATTGCTGGAAATGAGAGAAAGATAAAAACAAAGACAACCAAGAATTAATTACGATCCCAAACGTTCCTTCTACATTCCAGCTTGAATTGGAGTTTTTCTGGCCGTCTTTTTTAAATATTTTATACTGATGCTATTACTTTCTTTTGTGAATGATATTCTCGGTGTGCCTGGCAACTGCTCCAGCTGTATTTTCTTTTACCATATGCACTTATGTTTCGCTAAAACGTAAAATTGGTAGTCTCAGCACCCTAGACAATTCGAACGATTGGTTTAATTTACTATATTCCCAGATATGTCCAAGGCTGAACTTTTTTTATCAGCACCGGCTGTGGGCACGATTTATTCATGCTTGGCGTAATAACTTGGTGTTGGAAATAAACTGCAAAAATTACCAATTAAATAGCATAGCGTAAACTCACTCCTACAGTTGTTCGCACTTTTCATAGTGGAAAAACCCAGCACCGGAGCTTTTTATATTCATCGACAAAGGAAGGCTTAATTACATCTGAAGATAACCTCATTTCAAAAGCACTTCTCAGGAACCCACTCCCCTACGAAATCTCTAAATTAAACCACTGAGATTTTTCATACCATGTACAAACTTCACACGGGTAGTAATTGAGGTAATTTATGTGCGTGGAGTTTTCGCTAACAAACTATATCCGTGGTTTTTCAAAATTTTTTAAGTATATATTTCAGAATACAACATTTCCAATGTCATAGGAAAATATATAAATCCATCATTTCGTGGGCAAGCGGTAAAGTAGAGAAATATAACTTCAAAATGGAGTATAGTCTCTTCAGTCATTTCCCGTGGGTTTTTTTAATTTTATTTATTTGACTTCACTGCGAGTACTTTTACCTTTAATGGATTTATACTCGAGTATGTGGTCACTACAGATCCTCATGGGGAAAGTTAACTCGAATAATACAGTAAAAAAGTATAGAAAGCTGAAGTAACTTCCCCAAAGATAAAATGAAACGAAGTACAGAAAGAGTTTATACGATAAATTCAATGACGCAAGAGTTTGCGACATGAGTTAGACAAAATCCGCTGTTACGTTTGAACGATGTGGCCTTCCGGTGACATTGCCATCACGCCAGAGCAAATGAAGAGCTAGAGGAATAGTTTTAGATGTATTTGTATGGGACCAGAATGTTTCAGCCATGAAATCGCGTGGATATAAATAGAATGAATCGTACTGTCCACTCCCGTTGTAAGAGAAAAGCAGCAAGCCCTCTGCTTTAACCACCCTTATTCTCATTTCTTTCTCTTCCCTCCTTCATTCTTATATCTTCATTTGCCCTCTTCATACACCCTCCGCTATTACATCCATGAAACTCTGAACACAAATTCAATATTTGGAAATTCTATTCGGTAGAAAGAAAAAAATAATAGAACCAATTTTTTGTGGTTTCGAAAGACATAACGACTGTACAACCACACAAATTTATATCGATCTCTTAGTTAACAAAAATATTAAGAGTGTGATTGTGAAGGATTCTTCACGCGAAAACCACGTTCTCTGCTGTTAGCTGAACTTGTTGTTCAAGTTCAAGTCATTTGGTTAAACACATTTAAGTCATTTTCAATATCAATTTAATTGAATTTGCATTCGAAAGAACGAGGATGCAAAATTTAAAAATAAGCGAATAGTTTTCCCTTTTCTTTTTCCTGTTTAATATGAACATTTTATTGCGAAACTGCAGCCAGATTTTCGTCTCCTCTACCCATACCTTCCTGAAAGCTGTTTGAAAATCAAAAATAATCGGATTAACCTTACGCTGGAGAATATATAGCATGTGCGCCAGAACTCGGATCGCTATAGCTTTTGTGGTCGTTATATATTTTTTCACTTGACCTCGACCTGCTGCCGTGGTTCAGGATATTTCAACTCTTTAATCAGATTTCATGGTTCATTTGTTTATACGAAATGTTTGCTGTACATGGCTCTGCTGTGAATTCGATAGGTCGTGACGACAATGACTACAGCATGAAATCAGCTAGGTTTTCAATTCCTGTCACGCGATCTCTCTTATTTTTTCTTTCACTTTTTCTTTAGTAAACCAATCCTAATATCCATCGATCCTTTCCATCCATCAAAACTACTCCATCCTCATACTCGTGAAGTACCCATCAACGTGTCGGCAGAACGTTTGACACACGTACTCTACGCGTTTGATATTCATGATCTCTCTGCTTTCTGAATAATATCAATGTGTTGCAATTGACGCATTTGCAAATCTATAGTTTAAAACGGCTTATGTCACCGGTGGAATATGAAACAATCTGCTTCACAGCAGCCAACCAATTTGAATAAATTTCGAAACGTTTTTCATAATAAATTATGTAGTCAGCAGGGTAAACAAATTATTGCCAACATCGAAAAAGTAAACAGCTAAATAATCCTATAACTAATGATATAAAAAAAAAAAAAAAATTTTTGAACAACATGTGAGAACTCATTTTTACCGTATGACAACTAATGTTGTTGGAAAAAGAAATTAGATAAGTTGAAAAGAAGTCGGTTGAAAAAGGTGGCCAAACTTACAAGAAGACTGGAGTTTTCTTGCCAAAAATTTTATACTTCATGGTAGTGTGACATGTAGGGCATTAAAAAGATCAAACTCGAGCGTAATTGATGCAAAAAATTATTGTGAGGAGGATAAGGATGATCCTATCGTTCATTTTCTGTATGTCAAATGGTGAGATTTTTATTATGTATGCAATAGAAAACATTCGTCAATTTACCTCAAGAACTATATCTCATTCACTGAATGATTAAACGACGACTTTTCTCTCCAGAGCTTAAAACCACCCTTCACATAAAGAGGGTTTTGTTGGAACTCTTTTTTTTTGTGCACGAGACTACTACTACTACTACTAGTAGTAGAGAATTGTAAGTATTGACCTACTGTAGATGTAGTTCTGAGTGCTGGACTTGCCTCAATGTTTCCGAATGTCTGCTCGTGTGTCTTTCTACGTTAGAAAGTGGATGTAGACGTTTTTGTTCGTAAAAGGAGCACACGGAGACTACTGAGGGAGGGTGAATTGCAGGATATACACGTGATTGCAGATTGCAGAAGGTATGAGGAAGTAGTCGCAGACGGCATCAGCACGTTCGAACCAAGTTGCGTTAGAACAGCGGAAGGTTGCTCTCAGGATAGTAGGTAAACATTACTCTATCCTACGTTATCATTCAGAACGCCCTCAAGGGTTCAACCGTTACGACCGCACACTCGAACAAGATCCAGTGAAATATTTTCAGCATTGAAACGGTGCTAGTTACATTGCCACAACGCCCACGATCGGGTCTGTAAGAAAACCTCTTACGGTGATAACGTCCGAGACGTGTTTATCGAGTATAATCGGAACGACGTATTAACATTCCGCCGAGTGATATGGTTAATGAGGCTCACGGACTTCATTGAAAGACATTAAATCTCATTCACTCTATTTTAAATCCAGTTCATGTCAACGTTTATCTCAATGTTTCTTACTAACCTTAAAAAGTTCCTCAAAGTTAAGGCTTGAGAGTCAATCGCACAAATGTGAAGAACATGGTAAGTAAATCCAGTTTTTTAATTGTTCCACATCATGGTGTGAGTTCTTCCAGTTCTTGCTTCTCAAACTACCACTTGCCTATATGTCAACTGTCTCGACCACGTTTAAAATTTCTTCGGTCAACAAAGACCTCCTTTGTGTACTTTTCACGAAAGTGAATGATGGAAATCCTGCAGATATCGATTGTTGAGCCAATTTCACAGCTGATGTATGTCGTGGGACAACGGCATGTCTGTTCCCTAAATTCTCCGTCAAGGGGAGTGCCTGGTACGCCCTATTTCTCCGCCCCATGCGGCAGGATATTCATGACATGTATGCGTCTGTATACATTATACATGGTGTCCGAAAAAGTACTAAAAATTTGCTTTTCTTCAAAAAATTGTGGTGGACAAAAAATTCTCCGTTATTTAAGTTCCACAGTATTTATAAATGTATAATACAATGGCAGAAACTTTAGTCTATACACCGGTCTTTGGAGTTTCAAATGGGAACACAAATGTTTTCTTACATACTCTGAATCTACATATACAACATGAATTTATAAAGATTCGAGTTTTGCAGAGTGCTGGAAAAGTTCCAGGATAGCTGTTTCATCCAAAAATGTACATGAGCCGAAAAAAAAAATCGAGATTAAAGTTTGACTGTTCAAATAGCTTTATAAGTTTGCAAAGGAGGAAACTTTTCACGCACATATACTTTTCGAATTAAGTATTTATCATGAACTGTTTGCATTTGAACTTGGTAGGCACATGAAGCACAAGAAAAAACTGTCACGACCCGAATTAATATCAGTATTAAGTAATCACTAGTCCTTGAAAAACACAGGATAAATGTATAGTAAAATATATGATACCGAATTGCGGGTCGCACGCCGAGCGTCCGCTTTCCGCGGCAACGCGGTAATCCTGTGTGTACCGTGACGTTCCGAGAAGTCCCGGCTGCGTCGCCCATCCCCTCCCTTACCGCCTATTCGATCGTGCCGCGGCAAGCCGGGCCCGTTCTCTTCAAATTACAGAATTATTTTAGTTTTCATTCATTATTAGGGTTTCAAATTGGTTAGAAGTTTTGTTCCTTAAAAATAGTTAATTTACTCACAAAGAGAGAACGTTCTGAAAACGAAAGAATATCTATCTCGATGATGAGCGAATTAAACGACCGGCCGAAGGTATTACGAAGAACCTAATTGATTATTAAATGGCGACTTTTCGACGTAATAATAGCGGGATATTTAGATTTAAGTTTGAGCATGGTATCGACAATCTACTGTGAAAATCTAATCGTACGATTGCAGTAAACTTTTATGTGTCTTTCTCTTGTAGTCCATTTTAATTAACTTTTTTTGTGTGCTTACATAAAAATCGATAAGTTATAAAAATATCGGATCATGGTTAATACCCAATTTTTGGAATAAACAATCATCCATGTAATCGATTGTGTCGATACATTCGGTCATTTGGGTTCACGATCTGTACATATGACCGTGAATTTATAATCATTCCATTTTTAATTATTGGAGGTATTTTTGAATAACCTTACGTGACTAAATTTCGAAGTTCTATGGAGCATCCTTAATGTGTGTTATTTTTATTGATTTATCATGTGTTGTTCTTCAAATTTTGGGGCGTTCAATATGTGTTTTCCCCAACACCTCTGCGTCTTGTCATCCAAAGACCATAAAGGATGACTCGTCGACATTCAAGACAAATGGTCTCGTTTTGATGATTTGAGTAGAACAGACAAACAGAAGTGACTGAGCGTGAAAGCGCCGATCCTGCCATAATTGCGTAGAGAAGCGTTCATGTACCGATGTACATTCATTTTGCAATGGAGTCCCTCCCTGTCTGTGCCTTTATGCGCATACTGGCGGTATGTTGGTTACGCGCGGGGGTGCGCTTTATCCATAGTTTAGCTATAGCTTCGTGGATTCATCATAACTATTAGTGTATTCTTCATCACACTAAAATCCCAACTAGAATTCTACATTGAGACTTCAGACCAGACCAAGATCACATTAGAACCTGATCGGTTTGTAACCCGCTGTCAACTCATCAGATTGCCATCACGATGTCGTCATCGAGTTCTTGTTAGGATTTTCTAATCAGGCTCTGGTCAGGGTTTTTGCATCAGGTTTTAGTCAGATCTCTCTTCGATAGGATCAAGTCTTATAATCAACTTCTGGTGTTATCAGACTTGAATGGTCGTCACCATTGGACATCCTCATCTGGTCCTGATGTCACGCCGATCAAATGAATCTCACGGCGTTTAAACATTCATATAACCTCTAGTCATACTGATCTGGTCTTGATACGATCCAGATCAGTTCACCGTCATCGGACATGAATGTTTTTCCGAGCATTTGTGGTATCTTTTAACGTGCATTAGGACATTCATACAGAAAGAATAACAAAGATCCTGAAAATAATTTCTATAATCGTTTGTAGAAAATGATGACATTCATATTTGTCTTGTAGCATAATGCTGCTACGACAGATTTCTAGATTTTACAGGTGAAAATAAAAACGTGGTGAAAGTCGAGATTTTCATTTGTAATTATACAGTCCCTTCTCTTTTGTCGGAAAGAGTATCACGTAACGATGCTGACATTTCTGCTGTTCACTTGATTTATGAAACCATACAACTTTTATTCCAAATCTTGTTTTGTGTGACGCATATTTTTAGAGGAAAAAGCCGTCCTGCAATCCTTTGAACGACCGTTATGTATACGTCAGGAAATACATATATGTTTACAATAAATATGATATATAAAAAGGTAAATGTAGGTAAGGTTCATATTGCGACTGCACACAGGCGGGAAAGAATGGACGGTAAACAAAATACGCGCACTGACACATGAAACTCGACAATCACAAAATCGATCATCTGGCATCATCGAATGCTCACACGCATGCGGCAAAAGAACAAACGGATATTATTGGTGTGAAATATAATCGTTCTCTTCGGGGATATATCCTTGGTTTGTTTTTATTGGTTGTATATACGCTCTATTTCGTTTTTACTGAAGAAGGTAATTCTTTTTTTGGTTATTATCATGACGTTTGTTTCGAGCCATACTGGCCAACAGAGTTTCCAGTGAATATTCAAAAGCCAACACTGTAAATATTTGGCTGGTTGGAACTTTCAGGTGGTATTGTGTTTTTTTTTTTTTTTTAACTTATTACTTATTCTTCAAAGGAAATAATTTCGAAAGTTTGGACTTCCAAACGCGAAATGAGATTTTTTAATTTAAAAAAATGACATAAAATGATGACGTGGTATAGAAAATTTCAGTGGCTGAACTGCAAGGAAATACTAAAGTAACATCGTTCGTAATTTGAAATTTTCAGTGCTTCCGAATGTCACAATTGCGACGCTCATAAAAAGGGGCTTCCCATTATTACTGACGCTTTCGTTTGAATCAATGAACAAAAAAAAATTTAATTTAATTAAGAATATTGCATAAACAAATTGCTAATATTTTTGAATTAACAAATTAAGAACTTGAATCACGTCGCGAATTCATACAGAACCCTTTTAAAATCAAAGTAAGACTTCATGCAATATTCTTTAATACTCTTGCAAAACTTTCGTTAATCATATTTTTCCAGGTTAATAAATGATTCTGTAATACAAATCAACATTCGATCCACTTAATTAGTGCGTTAAACGTTGCATCAATCTATGGAGGGAACAACCGCATGTTTGACTAATGCGAAGCAATCGATTCACCTGAAGTTATGCAAACTAGTGTTCAACCGAACTGTTGCACCATCATAATGGAGAGCATATCAATAAAATTAGATCGAGTTCTCCAACAATTCCGAATTACTTCAAATACCAAATATTTTGTTTATTGCAAACAAAGACCGATTTTTTTATATACGTCTAATGAATTCAAATAGACCCCACGGTAACAATAAATTTCCACATTAACTCGTTGACATCAGCGGTCAAGTTTCATAATCGTAATTCGCAAATGCTCGGATATTTAGAATAATTGATGGCATTGATCATAATACGTTTTATTGCCCTAAGGGTCGCCGGCAATGAAAGACGAGGTCGGCGACGATTGGCGATTGCTTGCTGAATGTCGTTTATGTTACATGAAACCAGGTAATTGTTAACGTGCGTTATTCACGTAAAGGACGCAAAATGGCCGTCATTTTTTTGGTTACTTGATGAGTTCCCAAAATGGACGTGATTTTCCTATCTCTACATCATTATGTTAAAGGTTGCTGCCCATATTTGACATGATTTTTAATCAAGCTGACTAGGAATCATAGCAAGCATGTGGTTTTTGTATAACGGTTAAGTGTCACAATTATAATATGACCCTGTAAAGTAAACAGTGGACGAAGCGGTTTAAAACCCAGTGGCCAGGCTAAACTCATGGCCCCCGTGACTTTAGCCAAAGTGAAAGAAGAAGAAGAAGATCCTGTAAGTATAGTTTTTGTGGGCATTTACGACGTTCATAAAAGTGAATATGAATTTGAAATTCATAAACTTTTATCTACCATAAAGCAAAATATTATCGAATTTTTTCAAATCCAAAATAAACAGGACGTGAAAAGAGAAGAATGTGGTAAAATGAAGAGTACACACATCTAAAAGTAGCAATCGGGAAAGCTAAAACCTAAAAGCAGGAAAAAAGAAGTGAAACTTAGTGAACTGTTTGTATACAAAGCTTTAAAAGTTCGAAGGTTGCAAACTCATAGACGTGAATACGATAAGAGTCAAAACCCGGGTACTCTTTGACTGAGAGCCAAAGTTTGAGGCTCAAAGTTTGTGAACCAGAATGTGGGGCCCCGATAAAATTTGTCAACTTAAAGATCACAAAGCGGCGATGTTGAAATTCTATAAGCTCTGAAGCTCAAGCATTATGGAGTTAGCCGTTTAAAACCCAATTGACAGCAAATTAAGGTTCGTAAGTAAAAACTTGCATGTTACTTTGATCGGATCGAACGTAACCTTGAAGTACTTTAAATGCTTGAAAGCTTTAAGGGTAAAACAATCGATTCATCCGACATGATCACTCGATATGCTACCTTTCAATAAATATTATTTTATCTTTTTCCATGGTCACAACTCTATCACATCCGTGAGTTTTTTTATTGACCATTTTTTTCTAAGTGGTTATGAGAAGTAAATGTTTTTATATGCTGCTTTTAAATAGATTATGACGATAATAAAATTTTCAACTTGATCGTAAAACCCAGGAACGTTTACATTGCATTGAAAATACAATCCCCTGAAAACTCGAAGCCAAAATATGGCGCAGTCTTCGTACGTGTAATGGAGTCACTGTATCTCTATCCCTCTCTCCCATCGTGTTATAAACGTGAGGCGTGATAGCCTTGGTAAGACGTTTCTCAGCATTTAGAGTTATAAAGGCGAGAGATGAAGGAATGGGAAGGGGTGATGAGGTTAAGAGGGTAGATCATTTCGTGCGATAAGGGAATTTTCACAGACCTTCGAAGTAGTGCTTTCACGAGCCCTTTGATGGCTGTGGCGAATTTCGTTCATTCCCTGTTCGCCTTGCACCCAAAGTTGTCCTCTTCGATCCCTTTGATAAGACGAAAGTAAGCCGCTATCTCATCTTATCTAAATTAGACGATTACGCACATTTTCTATAAGATCGATTTAGACAATGTTTATATTTGTATGAAAAAAATTTATGTTCACCCTGTTATCGAAAATTCCATAGTTAATCACATCACATTACGCTATTGCATACAATAAGAAACTCTCCATAAATATTCCTTTTCCATATATTTATAGCTTCAAGCAAGAATTTCCAAGGAAAGAAGAATGTTTTTACCCATTATGGTTTTTTATATATTGTCGGATTTTTATTATGTGGTACATTTTATTACAGCGTCACGAGGACAGCGTTATTGTTATCCTCAACCATGGAGAATTTCGACCCTTCCCCTCTCCCTGAGTAGAACACGTAGAAAGTTAAACGGTCCTGGTCAGTGCTTCTTAAGTATTGAAAAAAAAAAAATGCTGGAGCTTCTAGATGCCCTTAAGGAGTGAGTCGGATCGATAACCCATATAGACCTTCCAGTATCGCAAAGCGTACGAGATGCGTCAATTTGATATGATGGTCGTACGCCAGCGTTAAGCAAACACACGTTATATACACGTGTGTGTGCAGAGTAATAATCAACATCTGGTCTAGGTAAATCTGGTGGATTTTCACACTCTTTTCGTGTATGCAGTAACGAAAAACCAGAACATAGCAACTGCCGTATTTTAGCTCTCTCGTAAATGTAGTGCTTTTCTAAATACCGACTACCGACTGCCCGTAGATAAAAATCAGATGAAAATGAATAAATTTGACGTTGATAATCTGATTTTAAAGATTTTTCAAAACCGAGCGTTTGCAACGAGAGCCGAAAATCCCTCATCCAAATGTTGAGGTTTTATTTCTATTTTTTACTTCTTTTTTTCCGGGTTTGTATCCCGTCCAGATATCAATAAAAATTTCAATATTGTTTCAAGTGTTTAAACGACAATTCGATATCGTTTGGACCCCGCTTCAGACATCTGTGTCCAAAACGCTTCTCTGTTACGCCTGAGCTGTGTATGCCTAAGTAGGCTGTGAATGCTGTGGTGTATTTGTGGGTGTCTGTGGGCACTGAATAGTGCGGATTTCGGCCCTCTAGCCGTCTATTGGATAGCTCATTGCATCACAGCTGAGGAAGTATCTCGCTGAGCATCTTTGTTGGCTGTGCATGATCAATAATCATATTACCACCAAAGGAGTTAGGTACTGGCTGTACCGACAATGTTTTCTGCAGTTTCTATTCTCCCGCAGCTAATACGATGTACCATTTGAGATAAATCAGCTGCAGTCCATAAAAAGGGGGAGAGAGAAATGAGAGAGAAGTTCTTGGAAAAATAATGGAGGAAGATTTGAAAAAACTTAAGGAGTTTATAATGAGGAGGCTCCCTTATCGAAAAATATCAATGAGCATTAATGGTCACCATTAGTTATTGATGACTGCTAGGCCCACAAATTACGTGGGTTTTTACAATTAGGGCTCATTCATACGTATTTTTCCATAAAGCTGTGTATAGAAAAACCAGAATTTGTTATTTTGCCCAGCGGAAGTAAAGTTCGCGATTTTTCAATAGAATTTTTAGATCTTGTAGATCGCTCTGGTGATGCAGAATAGTGTTCCTAAGCTGGACTTAACGAAGTCTTAAGGTTACTATTTCCAGGAATGGTAGCCAACTGTATACGTCTTAAACTGAAAATATACAAGTGAACGTGAAGATAGAACGATGGGAGCTCTTATATGCTATGACGACAAAAGCTCACCGTTGTGAATGAATGCAGCCAAAAGCCATGAAAGCTTCGAGTATGAAAAGCTTGGACAAAAGGTCCAAGGTAAGCTCCATCACGGACTCACGAGCGCGGAGGTCACACGAACACTCTTCTATTCCTGACCGCAACGATTTCATCAAGACTTTTGAGATACAACAAGCTTTTCTAGGATAAATACTGATATTTTTCGAGGTTATAACTTCTTTCATTTCAACCTCCGTCTCACAAAAACGATGGAACATCGATTATCGGTGAATATACTACAAAAACTGCTAATACTTCTATCTGATGTTTAGCAACTTGTGACGTCGCAACGTTACTTCATGTGACTAGCCAACCAGCATAATTAAACTATTTTTGTGGTCTTTTCAATTATTATCTATGTTGATTAATAAAATATTCTTCTTAAAAATCTGTTGTACACGGTTTAATTAATGGCTTGACGCGGCTGTAATTAGCCCGTACATACTTGTGACTCCATATATCCGTACTGAATATCGATTAATCCACCGTGGCAACGGCCCGATGGCCGTTGATACGTGGGTTACAGAATTATGTTAAACGGGTGTATACACAGCAACAATGACGAGGGCTGGAATTTCCTGCCCATCACTTGATCTCGTGTGACCGGACGTGCGATGGACCACGAAACGCTTGGAGTCCCGATAACCTCAGTTTGGAAATGAGCCTCCCAAACCTCTAGCGGCTTAGAATACCGCCATAATTTCAAAGTTGATTACATATTTCGAGAATTGCAGCAGAAAAAGTCAGATGCACTGCCCATCAACATTCTCCATTTGAATTGAAATTTTTAAGTGTAAAAATTTTTACTGCCCACAAAATGAAACCAAAAAGCCTCTTGCCTTTCATATCGAATCCAATAGAGAGTTTCTGTAATGTTATTATGCGAAAACAGGGTTGACAAATTAAAGTACACAAAAGTATGGAAAAATCGTCGTTCCATATGTTTCGCGAGGACACGCCAAAAGCTCTCGCGATGGGAAATAACTGCTGAAGAATCTTTGTGCGTACTGCCAAAAGCTTTTAAATTTTGTCGGAAAGAACAACCCTTAAAAAAATCCTTCATACGTCTGTCGCATTGTGATAAGAACAGAAAAATCGTGACGGAGTGAAACTTTTGTGATTATAAAACGACTTGGATGGTGAACATATCTGAAGAAAAGCTTTCGAGTTAAGTGGAAAGTGTAGTTTCTGTACAGATAGAAACTTGTGCAGTGAATGATTTACATTCTTCCTAGGTGAAGATAAGAAGTGAAAATACAGTTTTTCACCCAGTTATTGCACAGGGGAAACGTCAAAGTGCAAGCAGCTCGCATATTCGGGAAGATTTCGACGGAATGTGAATGAGAACGTTATAAAAAAAGCCATATACGATATTTTAAAACAATAAACAATATAAATTTATTTGTGTGTGACAAACTTGAAAAAACACATCATGTCTGAATTCAAATAGGCAAAACTGTTGTATGTAATCCTGATCATAATCGTACATTAATAAAATACTATTTCACATTTTTTACAGTTATGTATCAGTTCGCGATGAATTTTCAGAGGAAACGAATATTTCATAATTTTCGTCTATTTGTGAACGAGAAAAAAAAACAGAAAATTCTAACTTTTCATTAAAGACCCGTGATTTCATTAAAGAACCGTAATTGAGCCGTAAAAACGTTCACGGTGTTTATAACCAAAAATGAAAGAAAAACTCGCTGATAAATTAACCACAGATTAAATACTCCATTCGTTGGAATCGAGCTCAGTAGTAAAAACGTAAATGGTCAGACACATTTATCCTCCCATCATATTAATTGCACATTTTCCGATAATTGATTATTTTCATGTTAGTAGGATTCCCTGAAGAAAATATCGGCTTCGTGAACACGAAACCACATCCATGCACCTGAGTTCAAATCGAAATTAAATTGAATAACCCATGAAATCTTTTTTAAGTTGAAGCGAAGCCGAGGACTGTGAAACCTCTTCTCATCTCCTGTTCACCGCTCTTTTTATCTGTGAAATGGTTGCAAAATTATTACTGCACAATTCCCGCGACCTAAGCCACGTTAAAACTATTGATAAAGAATTGTTCAACGAGAGCGGTATTCGTTGAATTTCCGTGGAACGGAATAAATTGTTTTTTTTCAACCACTTCATGTTTTGTTTGCAAGCTCATCGTTTATAGGTCATCACGGCCTAGGCATGAAAAATATGAATGTATTATTGAAAGCTTTAAAATATTAAAATATTACCTTTGAAACTACTGTTTGAAAAAATCTAGAACATGGAAAAAAGTAAATGAAGAGACACACTGTGCCTATGATCGCTTTCTGGACACCTGTCAATGCGCAGCAAGGTCGACCCTTCAAGTACTGACAACGCTCTCACCTCGTCGGAATTTTTTTTAAAAGCATTCGATATCTGAAACTCAAGTATTTGCTCATGACAGGGTATTAAAATTCCTGTAGGTAATATTTATAAAAAAATAATATTTATAAAAAAGAAATACTGATACTGTCATTTACATACCTCTCAAAACCTGGATTATATTTGCAATACGTTTTTAAAGTTGAAAGACTATTGCAATCGATGCGAACATACTTGAAACATCTTTATCATGGCGGATTTGTTAAAAGGTTAGTAAAGGCATTGTTCTATGGGTTTTTGTTGCTTATTCGAAAACTGGTACGGCCGGAACAATTGGATTTTTTAGGAAGTTCTAATAATCCGCAACATTAAATTTAGAAAATTTAATTCAAGATTAGTCGAGATTAAAGATTGATTCCCACGAATAATAATATAATTCTTTAAACTGAAATAATATCAAGCTGAGGGAAACAATGTTTTTCAATAATGATAATTGCGAAAGTTTCTGTTAGAAAAACAAACATGTGATTCATCATCCCATGAATTATTGGGTACGTTAGGTTGTGAACGACTTGTTGGTAAAACTTATAGTACAGTTTGTCAATATAATTCTTAAGGCATTAGGTAAAAAAATTATTTATTGAAGATCAATATCTCGAGGCGTAGTCTCGTTTCCACAACTTTTGGTAAAAAAAAGCTTACACCTTTACTCCAGTACGAATTTCGCCAGACGCTAGAACATTATTGGCGAATCGTTTTTCTTGCCCAATGTTTTGTCTTCGGCAGAACATTCCGATACGAAATTTTCTACATATCTTCGGAATGATGCTCGATAACGACAAGACAAGAGTTTCTAATTTTTTTCTGCAACCCTCAACACAATACGTTTTTTTTTTGTTCACATAAAAATAACTATTAAGCTCAGCTGACAATACTATTCGATCGACTAGAACTGTTAAAACCTTTTCGTTGCCATTCCCAAGAGAAATACACCCTCACGAATGACAAATCGAACGGAGCAGTAAAAAAGACCTGTTATGGCAAGTCAACCCAGTACATGTCCATTCTACTGCCAGACGCTTTTTTCTGATATAAGATTACCCTCTTCTTTGTTTCTTGGACAAGTCTATGGTTAGATTCAATTCGTCAGATACGTATAATCATTTACATAATTTATACTTGTCTTTATATCATCTGGTGTTTTGGTCATTTTGTTTTAATAACGTGGTGACGAAATGATCAGTCACTACGTTACATTTCATCGGGTCATCTCGTATAGTTAATATCGAGCTTCAACTACTTCAAGAGTCGTGACTGGTTTTAATTGAGTCCTGTTTTGCGCACGAGTTTTAAATGAAATGGAATTTGATGTCAACATATGCCAGCTGTACGTCTACGCGGTACGAAGGGTAGGAAAAGCTGCAACTTCTGGAAGTTTAATTATCGATGCTAAAAGATTTACTGGGATTTTGGCCTCTTGTTTATTCGCTGTGCGTTACTTTTTGATATTTGCCACAATTCGTTGAAACATCCTGTTTTGAATACCCAGGTAAACCTTTTTCGTACCTGATTTAGAGTACGATGTCATGTTCAATACTAAGAAAGACCATTGAATAGTGGATGGAAACAGGCTTCTTTTTTTTACTTTGCATTTTTTTATGAACATTGTAATAATTTATAATTACGTTCTACATTTATCATCCATTTACTCCCATCCGTTTGTATATCGATTTCATAGCCACTATCATTTCCTTACTATTATCATGTGAATTCTGATTTCATGACGTATAAATTTGTTGATTTGTGGACAATGGCTATTTCATGTGTTGATGGGAACACGAGTGGGGTTTTATTACATATTGAAAGGCCACATTTGTTTCAGCCAACGATGACAGAGCGTTGGGAAAACAGAAAATGAGGAAATTGTTTGATTTAGAAAAGTGTCAATTCAGCACTTCCCAACCAGGCACGTATAGAAATCGAAAACCACGATGTTTTAATTGCTACGCTCAAAGGATTTAATAGCAATGAAAACGATAAGACCTAACCTTCACGACGGTTTGATAATTGATATTTTGATAATTTTGATAATTTGATACTTGATTCATGTTACATTCACTGTGAACGATTTGGCGTGATAATTGCAATTTCACACGTTAAGTGATATATGAATTTAGCTGTTCATTGATTTTTCATGAGCCTAACATTTTTATCGTTAAGCATAAGCATCTTTTACATCAGAATCAACTTTCGACGATATAAATCAAATCAAATTGATAACTGTACACATTAAAAATTGATACACAATGAGAAAAGACTGAGTTTTGTAATGAAAAAAAAAAAAAAAAAACGCGTTTAATCGCTAATAATGCTTGAAAATCTGACGAGCTTCTCCTCATTCAGAGATGAAGTACACTGTCACGAATTACTGTACAGGAACTACCCACCTATTTATTAATATAGTTTGTGCTGTGATTCTTTGTTTTCCGTTATTTTTTCCTAAAATGAGTTTGGTAACAGTGCACCTCGCCTATTCCCAACTACAAAGATCCCCATCGTTCCACACGTCCTCTAAAGTAGAAGCAGAATTTTCTTAAGTGTGTATGTTGTTGTGTAGTTCGTATAATAATACCACGGTACTTCGATATCTTGTACAAATGTGTCACAGCCTTACACTATTGGCTCATCAATATTATTCAACTCGTTGAATCTCACAAGTCCAAATATTATGGTACCCTATAATGGTTCTAAGAAAATTCGTTCATACGACACGACGTGGTTCTTATTTGTTCCCTTGGCAACAGAAAAGAACCTGGGGTTGTCAATACAGTTTTACTCCCTCGAGGGAGGCAGGGTTTTTTCTGAAGTCACGTTAGTCACCCCAGTTTCTGTCCGTCAGTTTCTTGTCTGCAATGTCTTTCCTGGACCATTACAGGCCTACCGTGTTGGCTTCGCGTAGTTATTTTGGTTTATAAAGCATGACTTATCCAATCTTTGCCACTCAGCATCCTGAGAGACAATTTTCCGACGTCACACCTACTCTCTAGCTGCAGTGACATTCAATCTGATGAAAGCTGTTGTTCTCTCGAAATCTCTATTCGAAATCTTAGAGAAAAGTTCTCTATTCGAAATCCTTTGACACGCGTTCACGTGCCCAAATTTATGGACAAAACAATCTGCATGATACGTCTGATTTTGATCAGAAACCTGTTATAGTTTATTCGATAGCCGTTTAAACCGCAGTATAAACTCTCCCTGTATATACAGCATAAATCCTCGATCCTTTGCGTTTTCGCACGTTTTCTGTACCGGCTTCAAACACTCATATTTATTTTCTAAATATAGTAGAACCTCTTTTCTATCGATTTACGATTTTGTTTTTTTGTAATATCCAGTAATTGTCACCACTATAAATATTTTCAATGTAAACAAAACAATACTATTAAATAACGGATATTTAGTAGGCAAATTCTTAGAAGAAGGAAAATCTAAACGTCACTGGCAAAAATATCTTGAAAAAATGATCGTCACGGTGTTAAAAGCAAAGTGATAATTAAATTCCGCAAAGGCATTTCACAAAATTGAATTTTTGAGACGTTTATATTTTAGGAATTTCTTATTTTTCTAGGGAGTTCCGATACTTCATGCCCCGGCCATTATAAAGGTTAACTAGACAGTAATTACATCTTGGAAAGTTCTGAACAAGTATAGAATATCACGAATGCTTCCACTGTATCTGAGTAAGTTATCGTCCTACTGGAGTCGCAGATGTCTTGAATTTATGATCGACTGCTCCAAAACACAGACGTCGGCTTGATGAGTGACAGCGAACGCGAAACTTACGACACTGATATCTTAGTTTACGCACAGAGACACACATTTACAGAAGTATATTAGTATGTAAACTCAACTACTTGCTGGAAGTTTGTCTTCAGGAATCGAAAGCATCTTATGTGTAGTGACTGTAAGTGATCTTGTGCCTGTCTCTGTCCATCTCTGTCCATCTATTTCTATCTTTCGTAAGATGCTCGCCATACATATATTGGAGAAAAAGGTGTCAGTACAAAAGTTGTTCGACCCAATCCAGGACAAGAAAAATACGAAGATTGAGCAAAGTCGAAGAAAACAGTGAAGAAGGCAGTAAATAGAAACAGGGTGAAAGAAAAAATGGAAAATCTTCCTCCAGGGTCAATAAACTTTTTTTTCATTGACCATTGATGGACCTCACATTCCTCCTTCCCGAGGGAATGTTTTCTTTCCGAAAGTCGAGAAAATCACAGAAGGAATAACACAAATAAAAATGTGAAGTCAAGAGCATAAGACGAAAATAAACTCGAATGAAGTAAAAGTCTGCAAACTTTCTTTGGACTAGTAACTTTTTCTGATGATTTGTGAAACATTGCTAGACATCCCCGAGAGAATCCGTTTCATTCAAACGACGAACCCTATATCTTCCGTCAGAGTTTTTTTTAATGAACGAATCTCTCAAGAGCGAGGCAAACGGAAAAATAATTGACGATTATTATTAGTCATGATTTGTTAATATTTTTTTTCATAACATATTTCAGGTCATATTTGATTCAAATGCAATAGTTAACATTTCATTAGAAGGGTGAAAAATCTATGCAACCAATTCTATATTGTTCTGAAGACAATGCAGCTATCAAATTCAATCTAGACAGGTCCAGGATTAAACGATATCTGGGAGATCCAGCCAAGCGCCAAAGACTAATCAAGCAATTGATGATATCATTGATCAATCATGATATTATGTTCCATGGGTATTTGGTGTTAAGGACGTTGATGGAATCGGTGGAGGGTCATCAATCATTTTTTAAATTAATCCAATATTTTTAAAACTTGCAGCCTTTAGATGCGAAATGATGAAGCGAATTCATGGCATATTTTTAAACTTGCAAAATATAAATCCTGCTACTGTCTTCATTTGCAAATTTCCAACCATATCTGCTAACAGAATAGGTGAACGGTGTAGTGTGAGGTAAGTTTTTTAAATTAAGAAATACCTGAAAGTAACTTTTGCTTGCAATCTATTTTCTAGTGCATTTACTTCATTTTTGTTGCACGAACAGTTCAAAAGGCAAGCAAAAAGCAAATAATTTTGTGTGCTAGGGTAATGGTTGTGAATCAGAATACAAGGGAAATCGTGTGACACGCTTCGATGGATCTCACAGAGGATTTCGCTCTTCAGGGCCTTTTCCACACCCTCTACAATCTCTTTGCTGCACACATGTATATAAATAATCAATGTTAATCGAAATCATAGGTCGCAATATCTATCCAATGATCAATGGTATATTGAATTTAATGTTAAAAGAGTGTCATGACTGTCGCTTAAAACATTTTCGTTAATTTAAGTCGCAACCATATGAATTTACTTTATATTCCTACGGTTATTTGTATTCAAAGATTTATGAATTTAAACAAATGACCATTCAGCCTAAACAGATATATATTATTGCATCCGAATATTGAAATGGTATGCAAATTTCACCTGTAAAATTACGTAAACATTCAATCACAAAAACATAATTTCCAAAGTAGAATTGATTATTTCGAAATGTGAATGTGAAATACGTGAATTTTAAACAGGAATTATAATTAACTTAATGAAAGCGCGACATTGATCGTTAATACTGTAAATTTCTTCGTCGCTTCTTTTTTTTCCAGTACATTATTAATCAATCAATTTTAATTAATTTGAGTCAGTTTAATTAATTACTTTTAAATTAATCTAACAAATTCATGATCATAGATTTTTGGTTTAGTTGTTCGATAAAAAATTTATAATCTTAATTGGATATTTTTCATGTATTTATAACCACATTATATTTACGACCTGCTATTTATGGTTCTTTCATATGCAATAATCTTTTTATTGTTAGTGTCCTAATGACCCGTAAGTTGATATCTAGCAAACAATAGATCTTCTCTCCTATATAACTAAAATGGGCTAATGGACGATAAAACTCGAAAACTTGACTTTTACCCTCGTAACGATGCAGCACATCGTAGTGTTGCCACGTTTCAACGACGTCAGAAAACTCCTTAAGCTTTCGTTGAAAGCTCTCATTATCGCAGATAGGTGACAATAGATACTAATGAAAAGTGGGCTGGCCATTGTAATGGACCGCAATGAAAAGATGTTGATGGTCATTAATGAACAGAATCTGAAAGCGCGCCTAATGTGTGGGAGTTTTGTTACTTCTGAAGGTCAATTTTGTCAAAATATGATACTAATTATTTATTTGTTCATTGAAATACCATTTCAGGCGTAAAATAGAACTGCGTGGATGATTATAAAATAAATATATTAAGAATATCATTTATGCCTGCGTGCATCCATTAAATGTTTTCATACTAACACGATTGTGATTTTTTTTCTCATCTTCAATGTCACGTTTCTGCACTATTTCTACTTGTTGTGACGCATAGTAATTGTAACGAATTTCTAGCAATAACGTTCTGAATATTTGAAAACTCGTCACTGTTGAATCAAAAAAAGTATTCAATTTACTTACTGGGATGGCCTGCAAAATAACTGGGACTCGGCGAGCTCTTCATCATTGTATTAATTAAGGTTGTCCCACCCAGTGGCACAGCTCCATTCACTTTATCCAGATGTTAACAGCATTTACAGGATTTAGAGCTTCAAAATATATAAACTTTGAACAGAGAATGGAACAAATTCCTCATCTGTACATGGCATTTGTCCGTAAAAGTTTTCTCCGCACTCAAAAAATATATAGTTCGATATAAAGCGATTACGGCAAAGTAATTAACCGTTCTCCAATGAAGTTTTGCCCATTCGTATCCAGCGTTAAAATTCCTGTAAAGGAATCTGGATTCTATTTTTTCACATCTCCTATCATTATCTTTCTCATTTTTAATATTTCGAATAGTCACAAGAAATGTGAACGAAAGGACAATACTAAATTCTCAAGATTAATATAGAAAAAATATAGATTTCAAAGGAAACGCTGTAACCACACTCTTTTCCCCAACTCAGTGTTCCTGTTGATTTGATCTTGCGAAATAACTTTTTCACTTGCTTATAATCAATGTGGTAACTTTTGATTTCGGTGGATCACGCTGGAGTGAAACACATGATATCCAGCGTAAGAATAGGAAGGAGCATAAAAAATTTACCCCACCTTTGAAAACTACAATCTTTAATCATACTTGATTAATAACTCGATTTAATTCACGCGGAATTTTCAATGGTTTTGCAATTCAAATGTTGTTACAATCATGAGCAGTTTCTGTGGTTTTATGAAAAGCTTAACGAGTATTTCAAACTCGAGTGCGTTAGAAAAGGGGTATGGGGAGTTTCACAGAGGTGTGCAATGTTTATTACCCTGAATCCAAAACCAATAACGTAACAAAATTACGCAAACAAGGGTGTAACCTGGAGAAGCTCGTACCACAATCCGGTGTATTAACGAAAATTGCTTCAGGCAAGCGCAAACAAGACCCGTCCATTTCTATATGGACAGAGCAAAAAACTTATCAGAAAACGATTCAATAGAAAACAGGCATAAGCATTTCCAGAACCGGAATTTCAATATTTATTAACCGACAATGAGTACGCGGTAGGTGTGTAGATTCAGCGATCAATAATGACGAGCAGGCTCGGTTGAAGTCAATACTCGATTGGATGACCGTTAGAAGGAACTCTTTCTGGGTTTCCGGTGGTGCTAACTAGGAAAAACTCAGTAAAAATATAACCAGCGGTATCAGTCGCGTTTTTCACCGTCGCCTCGGACCTTAGTGCAAACACGACAAGGTAATACTTTAAGGAAAAGTGACTGTAGGCAACATGCGGTGGGGGTCTCACAGGAAGAGGAAGAGTGAAAATGGAAAAAATGTGCTGTTAAAGTGAAGTGATGGGCTCGTGTAAACTCGCAGGGGCGTGCGCGACAACAAATAAAATAATCATCAACCGTCCTTTATAATAATCATGTCTTCGTCATGATTGTAATCAGGTTGAATTTTCAAATCTTCCCCGCACCTCCGAAAACCATTTCTCTCATACTCCTTCTCAAATAGTTGATCTTGGACGAGAGAAAATTCAGCTTTTATGCAATTATTACTTAATTATCACTACTCCCTCCATTATCCTTAGACAAACAGTGAGACTTATTATTTTATATCCACTGGCTCTAATCCCTTGTTATATAACTGCTATCTTCATCGAGGATACAAAAAAGTTATGAAAAAAACAGTGCTGTCTAAGTTTATGGGAAAGGGTGTCGGCTAGCACGAGATGATTCAACCCTACATTGCTGCGGTATTTTTTTGTACCACCTCGTTCGTACATCGAGACAAATTGTCGCAGACTACTTTACGAGGTCATAACTCTGTAACGAATGAGTATTTTTTCAAAACGTTATTCTCCAAGCATGAACATACTTTCCGAGGAGTCGGATGGTTCGAGGTTCAATGTCAACAAAAGTTCAGCTTTTCTCTATACTTAGAGTTTGCATGATTGTGTAGTTTTATGATTGCATGATTTGTTTGCATATGATTTTCAATTTTGACGTGCAAAGTATAGTTCAAAAACAATTTGAATATTTAAAATAAAATATTTCTTATATTTTTGTATACATATTTCAGTACCTGGATAAAAAATTCTCTTATAGTTTTTTTTTTTTTTCAACCGTACATAATGGACAAGCAAGGGTTTATAAAACTTCAAACGAAATTCTGGCTGGAGGATTTATTTGGAACATTCTATTGGAATTTCTCAATATGCTGTGAGCATTCCCAGTTTCCGGGATAGAGCTCACAGAGAAAAGTCCAAGACAGATAGTCACTGCGTCCAAGGTCTTGTCATGTTTCTTCGGATTCAATTTGTGAAATAAAACCATTTGTGTATCTTGCATTCACTACTACGATCGGCTACCAATGTAAACATTTTTACTAAAATTCTTATTCCAAAGCGAAATCAGGTCGAAATATACACAATTTGGACAATTTTGATGAATAAGCATTTGAAATGAGCTGCACAGCAAGGATATCAAAATGTAGAAAAAGACTTCAAAGAATATCATTCCTCAATCGAGTCAATCAATTCTTTTATGTTCGAAGTGCATAAATGATAACATAATAATATTATAAAAATAGATAATAAATCAAACTTTCCGATGACTTCTCTCACGAAATTAATCCACAACTTGGGACCTTTCGGTGGAATTAAAATTAAACTGGAGAACAATGAGTGGAACCATATTCAAAGATGTTGGCGAAAACAATCCAGACCACCTTTATCACCACTTCAAGCGTAGGATTTTTCGGTGACCCGGAGTTTCTTGAAAGCAATTTCCTTCTCTGTTCCCTTAGTGTCGCTCCTATTTCACTATACCACCAATTTCACTCTGATCCGTTTCTTCAGAAGGCTGTCGCCATGATTTATGGAGATTACGGCTGTACCTAGCTTTTTTCTGTCTACTAGAAATATCTCGTTGTGCGAACTCATTGACGAAACCTGCAACATGATGAGATTTTATTGTTGCTGTGTATTCGATCCGAACCAGATCATAATTTTTGAAATTGGATCCAGAGCGTTGCCGTTGATTAATTACTAGCGTTTTATCATGCTCCTCACATTATTTTAAGCAAATAATTGGAGAAGGTAATTTCATCTAAACATCAATCTTAACAAATTAATTTACTTAATAAATAAATGACGTAATCACTCTAAACAGGAACGGCTTACAATAGTGATGTAATTAATGAACACATTTCTGAGATGTTATAGTTTCGTAAAAAAAAGTGAAGGATCGAAAGATTATTGAGTGAAGTTGTGTTTGTAAATCATTAAAGACGTATAGACCTATTATGTGCTCTGCTTTTTTCACGAAAATCTGAATTTTTTTTTTTAAAGATCATAGATTCATTCAGGATTGAAATATTTTGGTTCGTATCCATAATCATCATGTGTGAATTTAACAATTAAAATGGTGTAAGAGCACCTGAGCTCGGAGCTGATGGTGAATTGTAATCAGTTTTCCCAATGAAGCAAAGATACCATTTTCTTTAAATTTCTGTGAGAGTAAAAGTTATCGCATCTCACAAGTTATTTGAACAGACAGATAGACAGATAGATTCATAGGCGAACGTTGATACTGAAAAACGAGGAGTCGGACGGATAGACGTACAGAAACAGACAAATGGATGTGCCGATAGGTTGTTTGGTAAAAAATCCATATTCACGAACCAAGGCAACTGTGAAATCTACATTTTAACGATAATCCGACAGTACGTTTTCGTTTTATTCAAAATATATAAC
This sequence comes from Campoletis raptor, assembly GCA_948107755.1. Classification (NCBI taxonomy): domain Eukaryota; kingdom Metazoa; phylum Arthropoda; class Insecta; order Hymenoptera; family Ichneumonidae; genus Campoletis; species Campoletis raptor. The sequence goes on from OX403622.1 coordinate 20,105,501, forward strand.
ATCCATTAAACATTGACGTTTATACTTTTTTGCTGTCAGATGATCCAGCACAAAATGGCGATTGGTACCGCAAGACACCTTCTTTTTCTGCACCTTCAAGGGATTCGTTATTATGATTCTTTTTTTTCTGTATAAATAATACTATAACATCTTAATATATCTTTAGTTTCGGATGAAAGAGTAATTATCCAAAAATATTTAAACGTGTTCTCAAAAAAGTCTCCAAATTAACTATTTTTTTTTTGGCTCTCTAAACTTCAATGGCAACATGAAAATGTTGAAAAATGTGTTATATTTTCCAATTCATATTATTAAAAAATGTTTTTGATGCGGTCATGCGAATGGATAATGACTTTTTAAAACATGTTTGCGACTTAAATCATGTTCCTCATGTATATAAAAGACACGCGTTCAGGTTTTTAGGTCTATTTGTGGATAATGATATCATATTTATGGCGAAAATTGTCACGACACTTTTTCAGGACAGCTCAATTTTCGCTTCGCTATATCGCTCAAAGATCCCTCCAACCTCGTGCAATTTTCCTCCACCTGCACGATTCTTCGTCGTTCCACTTCTTTTCATCCCGTTCATAACCACCTCAAGCTATAATTTGCTATCATTTTTCTACTCTACTTCTTCACGCGCAGATCCCGGACGTGACCATCTGTTTTCTGAGAGCTTCAACGATGGAAAGATAGAAGAAAAAAATCCCAATCCTCTTTTGCACTTTCATCCACGAAATGGGCATTGTGATTGCCTTTTGTTTTAATAATGTCGGAATTTGCATCATTTTATGTAGCAAAACCTTCTCGTATTGTTATGTAAAACAATCTAATTTTGTATACTACAGCTTGAAATTCATTTTAATTATAAGCAACAATTTTAGCTTTTATTATTATGCAAAACTGCTTATTCACACCCTATAATTTTATGATGTGTGAAAAATAAACGAGTGAGATCTTCAACGGACTTGTTACAAGATTTTTAACTCAATTCACTTTATTTCGATTTCATGATTCCGACACTATTATGTAGTACAACTTGACTTGATTGATTTTACTACAGAATATCATTGTGGATGACAAATATCATCATCTGCAAGAGATTGACGAATCTCTGAACCCTCATTTGATCTTTAGGTGTTGTATTTTATGTCGTATATTTTTTGGTGCCCATGATTTTTGGTTTCAAAAGAAAACCACATCGAAATGAGTGCTGTTTCATTTTTATAAAAATTGCGAGCGGTATTTTATCCTATTTTTATTTTTAAGAAAATGTTTGTATGCAATTGTATTTTTTAGCAACGTTTTTATCCATGCATCTATGTTGTTTGATATTATTATTTTTACGCCAAGAGAGAAAAGTGTGAAGATAAAAATGTTGAGTTTTCTGGAATATTCGAGGGAGAAAGACGGAAACAGAAACACACATTGAATGGCTGAAATTTTACATGGTATTTTTCTTCAACATAAATGGCTTGGTGAGGTCCGTGTAAGTGAAGGGTACAAAATGAAATTGAAAGCAAAAATATCAGAAAGAATATGACGAAAAAGAAAAACAAGAAAGTCATGTGCACTGGCATGGGAAACAGACGAGACCGGAAAGTAGAAAAGCTTTGAAAAAGTGGAATAGGCACGTCCCGTTCTAATCCACGTACAAACTTCCCACGAGAGTTTCAGTTTCTTTCTCCACCCCAATACTTTGCTCTGCCATTCAACCAATTCACTGTACCGAAGCCTTTGTACGTCCAGCCAAAGCCGCAAAAGTAAAGAGCCCAAATGGCCATGGAAAAGAGGGTACACTTAAAATCATATAAAACGTTCTATTCGATGAAATCGCCGGTACCTAAGAAGCATTTGAAAATAATTCAATCTTAGGACTTGTTCTGGTTAATTTACTGGAGGTAGTGCGAGCCCTGCTGTTAATTTGTCACCCTCCTCTTTCGCTTATTAAATTTACCACGATGAGGAGCTATACGATCATCGTGACGGAACCATCTTTGGCATTTGAATTTTTAATATGTAAACGACCACTTATGCTCCTATTGCCGAAATTTTAACATTATTGACTTTTACGTTCGAGCGTATTAAAACTCGTTCTACTTATGTATTGCTACTCATGTATCAAACAAAAGTCATTGAAAAACGAACATTAGGCATCAGATGAGACATGATTAGTCTTTTTCTGAAGTTGATAACCTGGAATCGTTCAATAATAAAGCAATAATCATAGCGAATGAGAAAAATAAAATGTTTTTCATTGGCTCCGAACGAAAAACAGTTTTGTTATGGGAATGAAAATTTGTTGTGTATATTGTCGACAGATTGATAGGAAAATGAATCAGATTATTGAATTTCAATGTAATTATATATTTAAAAATAATCTGGTATGTATTTTGCAAGACGAAGTTGATTCTCTTTGGCTGACACGAATTCGCAAAGCAGACATATCATGATCGCAATCTCAACGTAGCTGTGCGATTGTAGCATTGCACATCTCTGATATCAATTGATCCTCATTATTCTCAACAGTTAATAATCTCTCATAGATGAATCTTATTTATTTATTAAATATTTTTCAAACTTGTTTATTAAGAACAGTTTTTCCGATGATTTATTCAGTGGACAAATTCAATATGATTAAATGATTGAATTTCAATATTGAGCAACACATTCAAGCGTTCTGTTGACCAATTGATAATTCGTTTCAGTAATTCTCCACTATGTGGTAACCGATAACTGAACCCTTATTAAAAACATTAATTGAGAAAAATAAATTCATTTGAATATATGTCTATTGAAATATCGATGTTCTACCATATCCAGGTATTCGTAGATATCTGTGCACCTCAATGGTTATCGACGATACGTACAAATCTATATATGCATACAAATCACACTAGATTATATCCAGCAAGTGAATTCTCAAAGCAATCATCCCAGTTCACGACGAAATCTCCAATTTCGCTTGTTTGCAGAGGAACGGGACCTGATCCACTTATGAGAAAAAAACGGAATTCAATTTATTCCCTCTCTGAAATAAATTCCCTATTCCATTTCACGACTTAATTACGAGAAGATAACAAAAAAAATGGTTAATTTTTCTTCACATTGGAGTGTCGAAATTTAAAGCGATCAAAAGACATACCAGTAGCAAATGTCAATCACGAAAGTTATTAACACATAGATGCCCGTGTAGGAATTTATTTAGGGCTTCATCTAGGCCCTGATTCACTTCCCCTAACTTTATAAAAGTCTTGATGTGAAAGCCTGGAAAGTCTTAGTCACACTTTTTCGAGCAGAGTCCGCTAAAGCCATAAACTGAGGGCCATTATCAACTATGAAGATCAATTTGATGCTTGCCAACACGACATTTTTTAAATTATTATGGTTGGGGCTTTTCGACTTATCGGTGAAAATCCATAGTTTTCATTTGCAGTATCATTATTCACTCAAATAGGAGCTACTCTGATCAGGACAAACTAGGTCTTCGATTTGAACGCATAATTTTGTATAATATTCCTGGAAAACTCGACATTTCCCAATCGAAGTTTGTTCTGACAGTATCAGGACAATAAAATTAGGGCTGCCTTGATAATACCCATATGAAAGCCACCAATGAATTTCCAGACTGATAAATTTCTTCACGCCCTGAACCAGCCGTGCTCTTCCTCGTCTGCCACCTAATCTGGCTACATTGTAGAAGTCCTTTGTAAGAAATCCAAATTACAGCCCTTACGGAACCCAATTTTTGTTCAGGTTGTCCCAACAATTCTCTACACAGGTGATGATCGAATAAAGATATTCATCATCATAGCATATTTATAATGCAGCGTATTTATTAGATGCAGTTTTTCATTTGATCTTCCGTTCAACTATTCCCTAGTTCACTAACGTTGAAATAACGCAAACATCCTAGTGTTTGCCTTTGCGAACACTTGCATGCATGCGTTTTATGATAGAAAAATAATATTTTTAATGCAAGAGGTTTACGCTGCCACTCTGAACGGATGTACCTCTCAGCAGTATTTTATTCATTACTTTTTAGTATGAGCATTTCGTTATCGGTATCTAGAGACGTGCTAGCATCTTGATGTCAAGTATTAAAAAAAAAATGTGAACGACAAGGGCAACTCGGGGCACGTATCTATACAGACGATTGGGCACTTTTCGTTACTTTCGAACTTGAACTTGGAACCACACGACAATTCCTATCGCCACAAAGTAACGTTATGGTAATTTTGGGTGATTAATCGTTGCGTGCGAATTTCAATGGTATTGAATACATTAATTGTACGGTAATATTGACGTTTAAAATTCACGGCAATTTGGAGAAATGCTATCCATGGTTGCAAACGTGACAATAAGCGGATCTGTAGTGCAATCACTCACCAACAGCAATGATCAATGAGTGACTACAACGATCTCTCAAGTTTAGCAGCCAGGGGTAAGCTCAATACTTGGTTGGGTGATCGCTTAACAGGCCACCGGCTGGCGCATCAATCGCTGATAAGCGGCAGGCAGTTTTTCAAAGTTTCTGATGATCCGAACCAACTGGCACACAGTAGAAAACGTAACCACCTGCACGAGGTAGGTTTTCTACAGTTTCCTTAGACCCTCGTGTAAATGTGATGCTGTAGTGCATTCGGAGGTAGTTGTTGTAAGTAACGCTCTTGAAAGGCTCTCACACGAACATGGAAGGAGCTGAAGAGAATTTAAAGTGGAGTATTGAGAGATCGCTTCCTAGAAACCCACCCGCGGGAGTATCTTTTAAACGATCCATTTGTAAATTTAATAAAAATTCTGTAATGACTGATGAATTCACATACATGCACACACTGAAACTAAGAAAATGAGAAAACTTGATAGGAATATGGAATGGAATGCACTTTACATGAAATGTGACATTGAACGGAGCAACAGCAGTTGGTTCGATTTTGTTTACTTTGCTGACATGAAGCACGTCGAGTGTACTGGAGGTTTTTCAAGTATCAAATCGATGTAGAGAGGCTGAAATGTGAACTGACGCAAAAAAAAAGGGCATTGGCTTAACAAAATGTTGCAGGTCTATAGCGTATTGAGAGAAATTCAGCTCTAGCTGAAAAATCTCTCGAAGCGATATAACTCTTAGCGCAAATATACACGATAATCCTGACGGAGAACTTTTATCGCATATTCTATACCCAACAAATATAACTATAATGGTATCTGGTACCAATTTCATTCATTCGATATTTCGCATTCTCATAGATATCTAGAGACGCGGCCGCATCTTTAAACCAAAAGTCTCGAACCGTTATTTTATCGTTGTTTTGAAATCATGCCATAGCGTCTTTTTTTTTTAACGAGCACAGATTTTATGGTACATCAACAGTAGTTCGTTCAAATGCCCGAGGTTTTATGTTTGTTTGTGTCCGTATAACTTTGTGTTTTGTTACGACACAAAAATTGAATGCTCATTGAAATTTAGATTTTATTTTTTCACCATCTAATTACGGTGTCTGGGACAGCAGTTTCGTAGATGAAGGTATCGAACCGCAAAAGCTATCTGGGGCTCCGAAACCCCGCCGCATCTATCCCGGCATTTCCTAATGGCCTTATCACGAGCTACTCAAAAGATACATGGCAACATATAAAATATAGTAAGGAAGAAAACACTTTGATCAATACCCATGCATGCTTTTATCTCATAAGGAGGTGTGGTTAAGAGGTCAGCTGGTATGTGATCATAAGAAAAAGTGTCATAAAATGCATCCTGTGAAAAATTCATAGTCCATAAAACACCTCGCTTTTGTATATGGAAATAATCATGAAAGCTCTGCACTTTCCAACGAAATCACCTTCGACTTTGTTTTTTATTGAACAGGTGAATAACTCGGATAATATTTTAATAAGTTAAGCACGCGTATACTTAACGTATTCGAAACAATATCAAAAAATGATTTATTTTTTATTTTTAAAAAGAACAAACATTAAAATCATCAAAAACATAATGAGACGAGTAGACTTTTTTATACTTCATCGATAGAAATTTCTGCTGGTGTTACTGGAGAGATTCAACTTTTATTATTGTCATATAAAAGTTTGTAAAATCAATACAAAAACATCATGTGGTTTGAATGGGTTGCTATCGTTTTCTTGGAAGAAGCGCATTTGTTGGCATCTTCCTGCACAAGACACACCAATAAAAGTTTCAGAAAAAAAAATATTACTTCTGGATAGGAAATGAGAATAAAAAAACGTATTCAGAAAGTACAGAGAAATAAAAATGTTTCGAATTCTGTGTGAGAACTTTATACGTGACGAACCTATCAAAAATACCATCAAATATCGAGAAAGAATATCTAGACTAATCACATACGAGTCCAGTCCAAACGAACTGGGACGAGTTTTCAGAGAATTACAAATATGTTGAATTTTCAGAGTATAGTCGCAATTTCCAAGCGTAATCAAACGGGAACGAATCGAACGCTTCTATTGTTTTTTTTTTTTTTTTTATCACACTGTTCAAAAGGCTGATTACATTCCAGTAATTGAAATATCAAACATTCATCACGAATGCAATGATAAAATGTCGTTTCAAAATTCAACAGTAGCGAGCAGTGATTTTATATCAATATCTGCGGATTATTTTAATCGGACTCTGTTTCTTTGTTGTGCCACTTTGTGATTTATGATTGAAGGATTTTAGTTCATAAAAATTCACTTTTCATGACATGCTGAAGAATATTCAAGTGTAAAGTTTATTTTATATGGAAATTTACCGGAGCTATTTATTCTGTGTCACACCATGAGTACTAAATTTTCAATTCGCCTTTAAGGTGATCAAACGTGTACATTTTTTTCATATTTATTTCTTACTGAGTTTAACTGTTCGCTTTCCAAAAGCGTTCGAATTTTGGACTGTTTGTTCAGAAGAATGACAACTACGATTGTTCACAGCGTCAAAATGACATAACTTTTCCAATTTCCTTTTAACATGTATTCCAATCGGTATTGCTATAAATATTTTATTGAATTTCAATGCAAAAATGTATGGTTTGCACGCGTAAATCACGAAAATCACCTCGCTAATCTTGTTAAGGAAGTTTTGGCATAGATCGCAAAATTTCCACGTGAGGTATGTCGTTTGAGGGAAATAACTAATTCGTAAACCAGTTTATTTGTCACGACAAGTCATCGATTTACTTGCAGTAATTAAACTAGTTCGATGAAAAAGGCCTGTTGCTATAATTTCCCGTGGATAATTCAAAGCACTCACGTTTGCACCACTTCCCAGTAAGGAATACAATCACGACGAGGGTATTCCAAGATCATTACACTAATCTTCATTTTCTCTTAATTGCTTTCGATATTTATTTTATTTCCCGCTATGCAATGAATAAATAACAGTAGTTTAACAAAATAATGAATATGTATTTTTTACGAGTCCATAATTTTTTTCCAACATAATAATTCATTCAACAACCAGTTATTTTTTTAAACGGTTCAAATGAGTGTTAAATAATGAGTGGTTAATCGGATTTGAGGATTAATGTTATGGTGTGAACATACATGTTCACATTATAACGACGCGTTGCTGAATCGTAATGGATATTGATTATTAAGATTGCTTTTAACCTTCCATTAAAAAAGGATCGATCACGCTATTCACTGCAGTTTGGAATTGTATCACCAAAGTGTTTTGAACGTACGGACCATTATTCATATAATGATTGAACTTGCGCCAAAACTGTACAGAATTCTGTAACTCTATCACGTTTTGACCTTCGTCGGTTCAACTTTTTCATTTGGACTGTTTGGTTATTGTAATTTCATAAGTTGAACAAGTAACAATCATCCAATGGAAAATGCAGAAATCATACTAAAAACGGAGCTGCAACGAATTTGGGACTTGAGAAACTGTCGTGATAAGGACATTTGGAGAAATTAATTAATACGAACTCCAAGGAAAGGAAGTGCAAGTCAAATATTTAACCGGTACAAACAATCGACTTCAAACTTAATTAAATGTTGCTCTGATTTACAAAGTAACAAGACTCGTCAATGTAGAAGCTCAGTCAAAGAAGTAGTGCAGGTCGCGTTTTCAAACAGCGTATTTTATTTCGTCGCTGCTCATTTCGAAATCTCAGCTATGGATTCACCTACCTCTATAGTTGGCAGTATTTAGAATATTTTTTGAACGGCGTTAATTAAATCAAAATTGCATTAAAGAAATTATATTCTTATGGTTTAGAGAGGATTCGAGAGAATCTGAAAAAATTGTGATTTCCGCGATAGCACTTTATTTTTTGAGCCTTCAACTCAGTGAAGCCAACATTTTTATGAAAAAATCATGTAATACTCCTTAAAACATCATGTAATGGATTGTTAAATTGAAAAATATCGTTTCCATGAAAAAAGAAAAAAGTCGAATGGGAACAAACAACGAAACTGTCATTTCAGATTAAGTCTTAACCAGAAGCCGTAATACGGAATTTATAATGGTGTTAACGAACCTGAATCCGGTATAAATTTAGTAGTCAGTACCAGCACAGGATTTCCACAGCTTTTCTGAGTCCTGGTGAAAGTGAGATTCAGTGGTGCATTAAATGACATCAGGAGTGTACAAGCAACACTGTTGAATAGTCACGAAGAAATTGAAAAATTACTGTATCGGAAAAAGAAAAGAAAAATAGTAATGAGATTGTTTCGCAAAAAATCGTTAAACAAATGATAATTTTTTTTTTTTTCAAATTACAAGTATATGATGAGGAAGATGAATTTTCAGTTAAAGACTGTCATGTGTAATTAATCAAAATGAAAAAAAAAAAAATCAGGCTGAACGGCAAATTATGTTAAAAAAAATATATAATGGAAATTTTACAATCAACCTGAGGTGTTGGGTACGTGGTTTGCGGTGTAGCATTACGGGTCACTAGCATCACTGGACAAACTGAAAGAAATGCAGTAAGAAAAATAGAGCATAAAGATCCGAATAGAAAGAAACCCACACATTGTCGTCTCAAATTAGCTCCCTTTCCTTTACAAAATGAAGAAAACAAAGAAAAAACAAAGTTAATATAGAAAAACTGATACGATTAAAACATAAAAATGAAATGATACTAATAAAACAACAAATATATAACTTAATGGAAGTTTTCAACACGTTTATATCGAAAAACGTAAAGAAAGTAATGATGTTAAAAAATAAAAAATTGACGAAATATTCATCAAGATTTTTTGTCTTCTCAATATTCAAATGTTTTAACCAACAATTCAAACTGAGCTCTTGATACTTCTAAACCTATTTACGCAAAAGTAGAAAAGCTACAACAAGGTCTAATTCATCGTGTAAACATTTTGAGATCCTCGAATATATATTCAAGTATTTAGCAGGCAAACAAAGGTTCGTTTGGGTACTTGCAAAGTTAAGTGCACCATCGGTCTTACGCTTAATCATCCAAGTTTATGTAAACGTGTCTCGACGACCATACCAAACGACAATGGAATTTTCATCGAAGATATTTCGTATCCCATTTACGAAAGCATTGGAGTGTCATTGAGCTATTCATGCGTTATTACCGATATTCTCTGCTGAGAGTTTCATGAACCGAAAGTCACCTCTGGATGCGCTTGTAATAATAACTCACGCGTATTTTCGTCACTGCATTACTGTTGGTCCGTTACTGAAAGGTTTAGTCAACACAGAGAGAGACAGAGAGAAAGTGAGAATAATATCGTCTTATATTTGGTTTATGATATGAATCATTGTTTCCTGATGACTCGAAAATAATATGGTAAATATGTCGAATCAGGGCTCCAGCTCAATTTACCAATTGAGTATTACCAATTACATATTTACCAATAATATATAACAAGTCAGACTCATCGACCCAGCATCGAAATATTTGCTCCAAACACGTCCTCTTCATTCTCCGAATCATACACCGCTTAATTTGATTATTCAGTCAGAGAATTTCTCTCAATTGAGATCGAAACAAAAAAGGAAAAAAGATAAACTTTATCTTCGTTTGATTTTTAGGACCTGATTTAGTAACAATGGTGGAAAATAAATGAAATTATAACCTTCGATAGTTGAACAGAGTCTCGTTTGCTTTCTTGCAAAAAAACATCTCTGATTCTTATACAAAATAAAAATATTTTGTAAAGTTTGTAATGTAAAAAAATTGAACATTATTTGATCTTCGATGGAGTTGATAAACGTTTATCGCTCTGCTACCTTTGCGAATTAACCTTTTTTTTACCCATACCCATTTTTTTAGACATATATCAATCCGATTTAAACAATAAATGTTATTTTAATGCAATATTATCGCGAAAGTTGCTTCAATGCTTTCATTCGTGTTGAATTTGTCAGAAGCACTTGCTTTTATTGAATAAGCTTTTCGACGGCTTTTAAGAATTGCTTCCAAGTGTAAAACCCTAATAGAGAATGGAAATCATGATAAAAGCTCGCGGAGTTTTTCTGTCGAGCTGGCGACCTGGCAACCTCACGTTTGTCTCGTTCTCAAACTGCCTGAGAAAGGTGGAAAATAGATGTAAGTCCTGGATGAAGCGACGACGCGAGTAAAATTGCAGTGAGAGGGTGGTAATTAGCTCGTCTAATGAATTTACCTCGAGTGCCTTTTACACAAAGTGTATGTGCCACCCACTTTACTTTCGTACCTTTTCTTTTAATTCTGTCTTTAAAATGAAAAATACAAATGTTAACAAATCGATCGGTTTGTTCCACAAAGGACTTAAAATTATTACATGAGATAATTAACAGTTTAATGCTACACTCCATTTCTAACAGAACCTTTTAAACTTTTTGAATTTTCCCCATCGCTATAGAATACTTTTTAATCACATTTTCTTCTAAACCCCTCGACTGCCCACTACAATATTTGTGAACAAATCGTCGATATTAAGCTTTAAGTTGACAGAAAAATGCCAATCTCCATTAACTTCCCTATTTTATTGCGTGCTATTTTCCTGGAAGGACTCCAAATTTGTTTCATAATAAAAAAAAAACACTCAGTGAACCAAACAGTTGAAATTAAAGTGTATTTATATCAAAACTGATTTTGATGCATAAAAAAATTATTTTCACTACGTTTTTGCAGCAGTTTGACAATATTATAGTCGACTTCCATATACAAGAGGTTTTTTTTTTAAAGTGTTTTCCAATAAAAAATTGAATAGCTCGTGTATGCTTTGAGCCTTTCCCGCCGCTACTACACCTAAAATATCGAATTTTTGTCCCTGTTTCGTGGGTATACCCGCTTAATATATGTATACAAGGGTTTTCAAAGCACCGCTCTACAGGGGTGTATCGGATATCCGACGAATCACCTTTTCATCCGTCGGAATCGTTTAGATTTGTACTAAACGGTATACGCCCGGAAACCCATATTATCCAGTGGAATATTTTGACCATGTAAATGGGCAATATGCTATAAGATAACCATCGATTGTATTTGACGTTTTGCATCATAAAACGTATTTTTTTTTTTTTTTGTTTATTGGAGTCAGAACGATAACGACGGAGGCGGAGACAAAAATACAGTTTGGATCATATTTAAACAAATAAAAGTAAACAAATTAATTAATGAACCGCGTGAACACGGTTATGTGTACACACACTCAAATTTACTCACGTGAAGATAGTTATTAAGCGATCTGAGGAAGAGCGTCGACACGGGGATGCGCAGTGGAGCACAATTCACGTGAAACAAAAGACTTAGTCTTTATGGCCGTCTGAATACACAACCTTAATAATTTTATACAAAATTATTGACTATTGTTCTCGAGAACCCCATAAATTTCTAAAAACGTTCATAATTTTAGGAATCATCCTTTTAGAAAATTCGGATACAAATTTTTGGATATTTTTTTCTAATGTTTTTTCATGCCGATGAATTCGCGATCATACATTTTTATCTGTATAGATTAAAATGTTTCTGTGCTTTTTAGAAATAAATCAACATTCAATCATCCCGGTAAATGATTTTAAGGAAAATATGATAACAAACTTTATGGATTACAAATATACGAGACTACAATTAAAGTAACTGAAGTATTAAATGTTCAATTGTACTTGCATCACTTCCTTAGTAGATACAGGTTCAGGCTTCCTCAACTTTTTATGGAGTCCTCCATATTTATTTTCCAACTATTTATAAAGGATTATACGCGGTTCCAAACATGCTTTTAAAGCACTCGCCATCGCAATATTTATTAGTTCGTCGCACTTGCCATTTTAAGCATATCGTATAAATTTTTCTTCTTACGTCTACAGGGTACTATGACCATAGAATTTCAATTTTCATATATCTTGACGTTAACACAGAAATAATGATACATAACTGAGTTATATTCGAAAAAATTGGCACGAAGCTGACAAGATCGTGCGTGTAACTATCGATGAAAATTCTATCATGTTATTGGTTTTATTGGTTTTTTTTCTTGCCCAGTAACTTGATCTCGTAATATTTGAGGCGGTGGTCTAGTTTTAAAGTCCGAAGATGAGAATTTTCTAGAAACTTTGAAAAGTTTAGCACCAAATGTTTGTATTGTGAAAATGGTTAATAAAAATTCTGCACCAGTTGAGAATGATTGATTTTTTTTTCACTTGAAAACAAAAAACATCCGGAAAATCACGCTTTTAACTAGAGTACTGCCTTGACACTTCACTAAAATTATTTTGAAGCTACTCTAATCAGTCACTCTCCCAATACCTTCGCATTATCATCAAAACCAATCGAAAGGAATGCTGAAATAAAAAGGAATGGTGAAGAAAAAAGGAATCAGGAGAACGATAACAACATTCCAGCCCGAGCTTGTCATACACATCTTCGTGGCAGATTTCATGGTTTTTTTTCACTATCCCTCTGCTCTCGACGTTTGAATTTCAGGTAGAAATTCAACCCTATCACAAACGGAATTTACTTTTCCGCGTACAAACTAGAAATTTTCCTCTCAGCATCTCCAGAGATTCATTCATATTTATTACACATTATCATCACTTTTTTATTATCGTTCTTGTACCATTAAAAGTTTTTGTATCTATGAAAATCGAAAAGCTCCATTACTTCCACGAGACACAAGAATTTTGCTTACGTTGAAACATTTTTTTATTTTTTTATTAATGATTTATTAATGCAGCAAAAATCTTGGTTTGTTGTTGATATAATTTAAACGACGAAATTTATTTTCAAATATTATTATCGATTGCATTGATGACTGCATGTTGGGTGTTACGAGTTTCCCTAATTGTTAAAATTGTTAAGTCAATTTGATGCAACCACAGACAATTTTTGTCATTATTTTCTATGTATACGAATGTTCACGAATTTTTATGCAAGAAATAATGATTTAGAAGTATCCATAATTTCAGTGATTATAGAATTCCTTGTTAGAATTACGAGTAAAGAAGGACGAGTAAAGATTCTAAAATCCGGAAATGATGTGCCCTAGAAATTGATGGAATGAAAGGTCCGAGACTAGATGAAATTGTCAAAATTGACCAAAGGCGGCGTTTAATAAGGGACAAATAATACTGTGTTGGCGGGAAGGGTGCTTCCTGCTCCACCGATCCAGGCTTATCATGACGCACGTATAGACCCGCCCTACATGGTGCACCTTCAGAAAGAGATGAGATAAAAGACATGATGAGGTGAAATAAGAAAATAAAAGTCTCACAATGGAAGATAATTTCACGATGACAGAAAAAGCAACTCCATAGTTCCAAGTAAAAAGAGTGATCCATATTACTGTCCCATTTTTCACGATACTTTTGAAACAAACACACTTTATGGCTAAAAAAAATGGATCATAAAATCTTTACATTTGTGAGAGGAAACGTGTCAATTGGGAATAAAATATTTTTCCGATAGACAGTCAGTGATAAAAATAAATTTCAACGATCCCACAATCGTGTGGACGTGAATAGACAAAGAAATACGACCTTCTGGAGTGAAAAAGGGGGTGAAACATGGAGCGAAGCTCGGGTGATTTTCACCCTCTGTATCGCTTCGTTCATTGCCTTCAAAATCTACACTAATAAATCTCAGTCCAGCCACTTTGGTTCCGTTTTTATTAAAAGAACCGTCGAAGTTAGAAACTTTGCCTTCTTGTCTGACGCGGTTTCCAGTTTCTTGTAAGGTGAATAATTCTTAACCTCAAAAACCGCCGCACAGATAAAAGAATTTCAAACAGCTGACGATTGCTTATAAAACCCCGAATGAAAATGGGCTTTGGATCAATCTTGAATTGAAAAGTTTTGAGAAATTCTTTGAACAGCGATTGAAAACTTCCAGGTAGCTCGAAAGCTCAAACTTAAAATACCTGTGAAAAAATGATCGCTTTTCTGCTGAAATTGAACACCACAAAATAAAAGATGCAGGTTTACGAGAGTTGCACGTCCAGTTGAAATGTTGAAAAGTTGTGAAAATTTTCCCAATGAAATTTAAATCTTTTCCCCTCGATCATTTCCTCTTTTTCATTTTGTTTTCTTGTGTTATGCGTTTACGGAAACATTCGAAATGAACGTCGGTCTCATTTTTGACTATTACTCTCTCGAGACTACGACGCCAAGACACAATTCAACCTTTTCACCCTCTCGACGCCGAGAAAGCAACGTCTGAGAATTTTACCGAGCGAAGGAACGGGATTAACTCCGTAAGTCAGGGAACCCGCGCAAAAAATTCAGATTCCCCGATGCTGAATCGCGTAATGGTATTTAAATGTGCACCTTGATCTCCAAGGGGAAAAAACAATGTTTCACTGATTTCAGATAACATCCCCTTCGTTGAGCACAATTTAATGCGTAAGCCTAATGCTCCAAACTTCTATTTATTTTTCATTCCTCATCGTCGGGGGGAAGAAAAACACCAACTCAACTCATTTCCGTCCAAAAATCGCTTGCGAAACAACACACTGTAAATATTTCAAAACTTCCGTAAAGGTGGGTCGAGTAATAAAGCATTAAAGTAATTTACCAAAAAGTTGCGACGAATTTCCAAAGTTGTCAAGAGCGGCAGGACGGTTGGGGAAAACGTCGTTTCAAGCGGCTGGAATTCCTTTCACAGCTGGAATCCTGGCGGGGTGAAAATTTTATTTTCAAAGATGACACACACTTAGTTCCCGGAGTGTATATGAGCATTCAGTACAATGTCCACGGGAGGAAAATGTGTTCGTGACGTATTACTGTCGATTATTATTTGTTTTGTCGACTTACTAAATCGATAAATTTTCGTTATTAGATTCCAGGATTGTGATAAGAATTTTGATGCACGCAGGATTTTCCAAACGTGCGAGAATGCGGATAAAAATAAAATAAAAACAAAGAAGCTTCGCGTTTGATCGGAACGTAGCTGTCGTTATTGCTTTGTATTTTTATTGGAATAAAAAGTTTCCCGAACAGCTCAAACGCGGTTCGCGTACCAAACCCAACTGAAGAAGTAACGTTCTTGTTCCTACGACCGCGCCTCCACCCCCTCCCAGATAACAACCCCCGGCCAGTCGCGCACGCGTTCCGACCTACGGTAAACGCAAAAGCCACGACCAGTGCACGATCACACCAGCACGAAATAGCAACTTTGTTTTACATTCGTACGTTCGAGAAGGATAAGGAGTACTCTCAAGAATGAGTACCAAAAAGCACCGGTGCGCTCTCTTACCCCTGCAATGATGAGTCTTTCCAAGCAAAAGGTGATTTTATCCATGGCACCTTAAAATGAGAACAATTTGTCTTACCCGATACGGGAGATACGCTTCGCTACAACGTAATTTACTAGTTAACATATCTCTAGACCATTTGCTAAAGTTTGTACGCAGAATTCCATGTACACGTGTTTGTGCAATGTTAGAAATGTATGGAGTTCCTGAGATTGTGAGTTTCGAGCAATGTTCGGATTTTTTATTATTATTATTTTTTATTATCCTTGTTTATACTCTTGCAGTTTTTTACGAGCGCATCTCAGCAGCTCAACACTTCTTTCTTTCTGACTGCACCGTTCCTGTTAGACCCTCGTGCGAGTTGCCCGATGTCTGTATTTTCTACTCCACTGCCATATCGTATTTGTATGAAGGCTGAAGGAAACTGTGGAAAACATGGCCGAAACTATATTTCAAGGAGTTCAGTAACTCAGAAAAACTCCCCCCCCCCCCCCCCCACTCAGTGATTGATATTCAAAACGGTGCATGACTAAGCGATCACGAAACCAAGTAATAGGTTAGATTTTTGTCTTTTTTATACCTGAAGAGGGAGATTTAACCTTGTTCATCTTCTACTTTACTTTCATTTGAGCAAAGTGAGACATTTTTTTCAACTTTTACATGTAGAGTTAAACGTTGTAGATTTTTATTTCAGAGCATACGTGCAGTTGAAAACTGTGAATCAGCAAGATTTCAAGTATACTTGTACTTTTTTTAATTTCCAACATTGGACCAGTAATAGAGAGACTTTTTAAATTCACATTCGTTTCCGTTAAGTGATACTCAAACGTACGTCGAGTCCTCTAGCTTGTGACGTTTTTTCATATTTACTCTACTTTCGTTCCTAGATAAATTGTAATTAAAAAGTCGCCGGTTTTTCTTCAATTATGGACGACGATTGAAGGCTGAAAATCACTTATAGTTTGCTCTTTAATACACCTTAAGATCAGAGAATTTCGTTCGTGGAATCTCAATTAGAGGGAACGCAAATTAAAAAGTAAATATTTCATTTTATTACAGAACCTTCCAATTACAACAATGTAACTTTCAGGTAGAAAACTATGCTGTCATTTTTTTTAGTCTAAAATATGGCGATCAATATTTAACGACTCTCATGGATAACATGCAACACTGAATATTTTTTTGATAACGAAGCGCGATGGTCAAGCGGATAACTATAAGATCCACGTACGTTGTGGGCTGTTAGCGCAGTCAGAATCTACTTTTTAATAGACAGAAACTTGCTTCAGCTTTTTGATTGTTTTACCATTTGGTGCGGGAGTCACTGGTAGTTTGAATTAAAAATGGCGACTGGCCTCTGCCGCTACGTGAGCCATCATCTTGTACTCAAAGGGGAATTGCTATTTTCAACGATTGACTAGAAATGATCAAGAGTAAACTTACAAAGAATCAAATTTTATACAACTTTGGTCATTTCACTTTTGACTGTATGATCGATTTGTTTCGAATAAAAGTTAAAACAAGAGAAGTATAATTATTACACTAATTATTTTTTGTTCAATGTTCATTACTTTGTTTACTGTTTGTTGTTTATTGTCGTACAGGCAGAATCCAGTTGCCATTTTGAAATTCGTCAACTACTGACCTTCCTTGTCACGTTAAAACAATAAAATAGCTGAAGAGTGATTTAATACCTTCTGGCCTTTTTTCTGAGCATCCCAACTGGTTTATGTGCCCTGTATAGACAGTGTGTGGGCGATGCAAGCGTCGTCCTGGCTGGTCCATTGCGTGACAGCTGAAGAGGTGCCTGTCCAAAGGCCCGTGTCAGCGATCCGAGATGTCGGACTGAGTGCTATCCTCCTCTTTTTACCTCTATTCTATAATTCCTCTCTGTCTCTTCATCTATCTATTTCACGCGTTCTGATTTAACATTGCCCACGTTATTAATCATTTATAGGCAAGACCAATACACTAATGTTGCTCAAATTGGAATAATGAATTCAATTGATTGGAAACAGTATGTAAAAATGAAAAGCAAAAAGGTATATCCTAATCAACAAAATTATATCGTCTCTTTAAAGTTGATACTTCATTTGTTTGTTCATCAAACAGTCATCGTTAATGTCATAAACTAATATATCTCATAAGGATATGCTTGATGATATTGAAAATCGAGATCATAACGAGGAGAAATATAATACAATGCTGTTTACTAGCAGCCTCAGTAAACTGGGAAGATAAGATCACGTACTTTCACACAGTAGTATAAGCAGTTCTTCTTCCAATATAACAGCCAGAACGATTCACAGCCTGCTTTATTTGAAACCTTACCTAACCTTACAGACCTAACCTTACAGAGGTTTTGGATGTCTCGATCGAACATCAGTTATGTACTTTCGAATAAATCCTAAGTCACTATGCTCGTTTACCTGAAATCGCCAATACAAAACATCAATGTTATCAAATATATCGCCATGATATTGCTAAGAACATAAAAATTTCATAACATTTATGTAACGCGTTATCGGTTATCAATGAACTGTATCTTTTTCTGGTGCAATGAAATATTCCTTATAAACATGGGAATATCGGTTTCCGATGCACGAAAAAAAAGAATGAGTTTCGTCAAGTACATTTTAAGTGTTATTGTATGGAATATTTTTTCAATTTTGTACATAGTATGAGAATTTAGATAAAAATTTACTGTAAGGTATAGTAATATTTGAAACTTTTACAAAAATTACTATGCCTTATAGTAAATGTTGTCCTGATTCTCATATTCCACATAAATAACATTTCAAAGATCACTTGACGAAACAGATCCGTTTTCTCCATGTGTCAAATCGCTCATTTTTCGCAGAATTCCACAAAGGAGTGTGTCCTATACGAATGAACCTAATAGTTATTCCGATATCTATTCAACTAAACGTGCGTTGATCCGTGCCGTGTGTTGTTACGTTTTTGCCCCTTAGACAAAAAAAGAAGTAACTGACGATGGAACCCATTACTCTTGGCTTTCACCCCCGGAGTAATCAGAAGTGACAAAATTGTTCACGAGCGCTGACGTAAGGTTTTCCCGTTGCCTTGTGTCAGGATTTCACGACTACCTTCTCTGACCCATAGGTGACACTGAAAACACCGTTTGTTTTTGCCATTACAGCGGAGATAAAAAATTGTAGAGAGGCCATCGCCATATTACCTAAAATAGTAAAAAAGAGTCAAGAATAAATTTTTCATTATCACTCTTCCAGATTCTCGTGCTTCCCGATTCACGATGTTTTTGTTAGGTTTAATAAATGTTTCATTCAATCAATGTAATTCAGTGTTGAAAGTTGTTCGGTTCAAAACAGCAAAGGGGGTGATCTCAGCCAAGCTCAAAGCCTGAAGCCTATTTGGAAGTTGATATATATATTTATAGTGTCTTAACGATGCGAGTTTCAACATCACTAGAACAACGTGAATTGAAGAGCACGAAATATGATATCAAATGTTCAAAAGCGAAGGAACTTAGCATACATTACGACTAGGAAAATTCGTTTCATTTCACTGAACTATTAACAAACTTTTCTCAAAAATGTATCCATGTTCTGTACTCTGTGACATCAAAACTGCGCTGAAACTAATTATTAACCATCACTGACACATTAGGAATATAGAGGAATAGTAAATGACGTTGTCACGCTCGTGATCACGTAGAAGACTCTCACTTTGATGTCATGGTGGAAATCGGTCGTGTTGAAGGAGCCCGGTTTATGTCTTATTCTACAAGTATACATGAATAAGGGTAATTATCTCAAGAATTTTGCCTGATGAATTTTTCTAATTTTTGGAGAAAACTTTTCAAATCAGCAAAATGAAGCTGAATCCATTATGTTCAGAATGTCGTTCATTAAATTTGTTAACGATGACTATTGGCAAAATAGCTCTGAAAAAGGCTCTGATCCATGCATATGTGAACTTTTGTCCGGAAACTTTTCAACGGGAGTTTGAATAAGGTTTTGTATTTTCTATCACTTGTAATAACCTTTACTCTCACATACATTTCCAAGGGTAATTCCTGAAATTCCTTATTTTGTTTGCATCGTTTCAAATCCCACGTATGGTAAAGAGAACTAAACAACGACAAAAAAGAACAAAAATCTTTGAATTACTGACAAGCTTCAGGAAGACGTAAGCTTGCGAACATTGGAATAATAATTCTACTAGGAACTATTGCATGTTTGCAACTCGTATAGCACCAGGTCGCCGAAGCGAGAAGGAAGAGACCATGAACCGAATGGAAAGCTCGTGCCTATAATATTTGAAATTCTCAGAGCGTACATACAGTAAACACATACAGTGGATACGGTACGGACATTGCTTGCAGTCTTCGTTAATAAGGCACGCGGGAATTGTTGGCTAAACGCTTCGATTGCATACACAGAAATCTGCTACGACCAATCAATGAATATTTGATCGTTGGAGTTCTTCCAAATTCAATTTCCGTATTTAACTTTTCTCTTCAAAACATAAGAATAAGCATTAAGCATTAGTATAATATGTATGAACATTCCAAATAGTTATTCCAAAATATTTATATTTAGATTTTTTATAATTTACTAGTATTGTCTTTCTCCCAATTGATCGACAGTGATGATCCACGCTTTGGTGGTTATATCAAACACTAAAACAATGATGAAGAAACATTTATCGTGAAAATGATACGCCCAATGGAATCACACCAGGATTTCAAGATTCTAATATAATAAAATAAATTTTAAAGAAAATGATTTAAAAAGAAAGTCAAATCCATTTAAAAAAGGATTTCATCAGTTCAGCGTTAAAGACATTTTTCCTCCTCTGCTATATATATTAAAGCTCTAACTGAATATAGTATGTATTCGTGATACCCGTTCCTACAAGGAACAAGATTAATAGTGAGAACATGTCACTGACGCGAAGTTGGAAATAGTATTAAATGTAGCAAGGCTGTCTCTCCTCACTTCCGGCTGGATTTTGCTAAAATCACTGTTCTCCGCAGTGATATTAATATTCTTGTCGTTTATGGAATAATGGTATTTATAATTTGGAATTATTTTGTAGTGTTGTACTTTTCTTACCTTCATTATTTTTATGTATTCGATGGTGATCGTGATTCTACCCCCTTTTCCGGCCCGCGCGCTCGCTGCGATCCGTGTGTGTTTTCGCTGTCCCCGACGTAGCTGCCTCGGTCGACAGGCTCTCGCTCGACGCAATGGCATGGTGGTGGGGACAGCTATGGTGGGAACAGTTAAAACACACGGATCGCAGCGAGCGCACGAACCCGGGAGAGGGGGGAAAACAACGATCGGTTCGGTTCTCCCCACCGCACGCGCTCCCCGCTCACCTGCGGGCCTTTTCTCCTACCTCTTGCACGACCGCGATACTACGCGCTTACCTTTACACTGAAGTTACATTTTTGTTTGTGTTGAATTCCCGGAATTGAGTAATTGAGGGCCATGGTATTGTAGTTCATCGATGCCGATAATTAAAAACAAAGCCAGCCCCGAATGCGTGCGCTCTCTTATATATTCTCGTATCGAATATGAGCTTTCATTATTAAGTTTTTCAAAGATATGTAATGTCAGAGGTAAATTACTTCCTAAAATTGATAAAAACAAAAAAAAATCGATAAAACAAAAAATTGATAATTGAATTGATAAAAACAAATTTCAATGCAGTATCTGACGAGTTATTTGTTTATTGATATTTTCCAGTGGAGCCGCAATAACTACGTTGGAATAGTTTTTTTTTGTTATAAAATGTTTTTTCTTACACTTTTTGCTGTTCAAAATATTTGTGCTTTTTTAAAATACGAATCACCTTCAGAAGTAATGGTCAAAATGATTCTGTGCACGACGACAGTGGTGAGTCCAAACTTGGTTCTGGCTCTGAGTCTGCAAATCGATAAACACTTTTTTCCTTGTTATTCAATTTTTAGATAAAACACCACTTGCAAAATAATCACATTTTTTAACAGTCGCCACCGTCAATGCAGTTGGTTGATCGTTTCTCTTTTCAATCACTTCCATTTTGGATTGCACTCACGTTTACCTGATAATAAAGTAGAGCGAAACCTTGAAATAAATTTAAAAAACTTATTTGTAACACAATAAGAAAAATATACTTAATTCAACGCTGTTTTTGCACCTATAACTATAACTAAACTGGGAAACTGTATGTTAGCAATGTACCATCAAATTTCTTGTTTCAAAATATTAACCTATTTGTTCAAAAAATATCGGATGTCAGGAATGCACAAAACAAATAAAACGACCGAATCTAGTAGTGAAGACGATGCAGTAGACCAGATCCAATCAAAGAAGACCTGTCGACGAGACAGATCAGTGAATAGATGGATTCTCCGTTATTTGGACACAGCTGAAAACATCTCTCTCTCTCCCTCTCCTTCTCTCACTCTTCAAGAGTCCAATCATTCAATGTCTCAGCACTCGGGTTTATTGAAAGGTATATCAAGATATGGAAATACAGAACTGCATGAATATTAGAGCAAAACAAATATAATGAATATATAAAAATGAGTGTTCAGCTTGGAAAATAAAAAGTTGCTTTTTCCAGCTACTACGAATTAACGTTATTGTTGCTGATCATTCGGAGTGACCTTTTCAATGCCAGCGAATCTATATTCACGAAACGAGGATCGTATTAACAATTATTGAATATAAAAAATGTATAATTAACGTGCCTTGAACATCATCAAACGTCGTTCATGCTCAATCCAGTTTATAATGGATTTATAAAAATGTGCTGTGAAATAGCAGTTTAAATGAATAATTCAAAAATAATTTAACATAATAAAAAGTATTCCTATTATACTGTCGATTTCGGTTTTCTTGAAAGCCCGCGTATATTGCAGGCATATGAATATATGTTCTGTAATAAGGACAGATTGCAGTAATATTGCCTTTGAAATTAACAGAAGTCGCGTAATTAATAAATCGCGAAATCTCCAGCTATGCTTCTTGGTACCTCGTTCAATCAAGAGATTCCGATTTCTATATTTTACGTGTTGGAATTTCAGATTCCGATCATATCTTTTCATCATGTTTCTGAGTGATTGCTCACCAAGCAAACACGATTCGACAGAGAAAGAGTGGATCATGCCTCAGGATCAAACAAGCTATACCGAAAAAAAAAGAAACAAATCAAATTTTTAGCAACGATCTAAAATGACACAAAACGTTTGGGGAGCAATCAAGATCGACACATATACGAGGTAAATTTTTGTTTTCGTCGTAACAAAATTTTTATTGAATTGGATTAGTAATGTAGGGATTTGAAAAAAATTTGTCCGCATCTTAAAATAATTATATTTATCGAGAAACTTATTGCCACGTATTTCTATAAAATAACTACCGCATACACTTATTACATTGGCAGATATTTTCCATCGATTAATTATCTCAAGTTTTAATTGTTGAACACTAATTATTTCATGTGTATTAACAAAATTAAAGTTATTGTTTGCAATAAACGTAAGACAAAGTTTATCAGATCGAGACCATTTTTTTGGTGGCGAACTTAGAAATGTCGGATATACGACGACTTTGAAAGCGGCTGAGGACGTTCTGGTAAATGACGACGACTAATAAAAAAGCGGATAAAAATGAATACTTTGCCGCAACGAACGTTGACGAAGCCATGGAGTACATATCTTTTCGTACATTTCCGAAAACTCTGCCCACGTTCTTCATAGTGTCACCGCGTTATTCAGCTCCTTGTAAAATAGTATCTTTGATTGCCAATTTCTTCATACGACAAAAGACGTCGCGATCTGATAAACGCTTTCGTTGTGTGTTGAAAAAAAAAAATACAATCGTAGTTTCTCCAGTACACAGAAAACATCGTGTTTTGAAGTGAAGACTCGGTTCAACAGATCAACGCTAAATACTCGGATTGCGTAAGCTATTCGAGGAAAGTACGCTATGCGCTCAGTTTTTCTTTATTCTAATATTTCTATGACTATAGAAATATGGCATGAAAAAATAATTTAAAAAAGTTCTCGCTATTTCTACCCCTTTGTATAACAGAGAAAAATGGGTTGAAGAACTCCGACGAGAAGAAAAGTAATAGAGAATTTTTTTTCAGAACTCCTTTTTCGTTATTTCTTCATCGTCTTTACTTGCTCAACTGTACAACAATGAAATTCGCAAGGTTGGAAAATCTGTCAGATATCCAAGAAATTCTTTCAACTGTTCATTCGTAAGAACGCTTCTTGTTTAGTCCAGTTACACTTTCTCACGGTTGTATGCTCCACTTTTTGGCTCCTACAGTTTTTCCTATTTTTGCGTTCTACGAACGACCAGCTCTTTAAGGGAAGTCTTTGGAATTTTATAAGGTTATTGCTCCAACCTTGTGGAAGATTGAACCCAAGGTTTGTTCAAAGCTCGATTTGGGTCAGACGTGATGAGAGGGCACAAATATTTGTTGAGTAATAAAAGGAATCCTCCGTAGAGAGAAATGTGAGAAGAAAGTGAGGACAAAAGTGGAAGAGAATACAGACAGATCGATTATGTTTTTGCTGTATTTTGTGGTAGTAGCATGAACGGTTCCATCTGTGCTGTTACCTTGCAATTTTAGCTTTTTTTTTTGAAATTTTACATCTTCTTATATCTTTCAAAAAATATTTAAAAAATATGGTTAATGGGTTAGCTGGGGTGGTTATCAAGCCTCTGAAAAAACGTTCAAAGCATTAAAAATCATTTGATCTAGTGTGCAAAACTTTGACCGGTGGATGTTTCCAAATTTATAAAATTCGTAATTTATAATTTTTAGTACTGCAAGAACCTTTTCGTTTTTCTGAAGAGTTATTTCCTTCATTTTTTCACATAAGCCTAAAAAAAAGCGATTATTTTTACAAGCTCGAAAAGCAGAGTGGACGTTGGAATCGAACGAAAACAATAATTTGATGTCGAGATTTAACAACGAAGAACCCTCGATAAACCACACACATTCACGTACATTGAAAATCGACGTGCGATGTAAAGGCCCCCAAGAGCCCAGTGTCAGGTTCGATTCGACGGGACTCTTGTACAATAATTCACTCGGGAGAGCCTCCTGTGGTTAGTGAACCTGGATAGCCTTTTCTGTTCCAAAGCTCGTTTTGCAGATACGTAGAAAACGAAACCCTGGACAGCCCAACTTATATAACAACATACTTCATCGAATTTTACTCCATACTTTCTGGTGAGCACATGTACGTGTTTTCATGGAACCTTGCAAGCTGGTTATTGTTCAGGGACTCTCCCGTCGATCAGATCTTCAACTTCATCGTCTATACTATCGATATCATCTGAAAGCTTCTTCGGAGGAGACTGCGACAGCTACGAGAGCATTATACTGATCGTATAGAGAATTATGAAAAAATTGTTATCGTAATAACATTGAAGTGACTCTATTTAACGTAACGAAAGCTCATTATCATGTCGTCATATAATAAGGAAACTTTACATTACAACTTGGTAATTTAAATGTTCAACGAGTTTCCATTGAATCTCAAATCATTTGCTGTTTCCGCAATTCGCTTTCGTTCTCCCTCTACTATTCATTTTTATCATACTTTCATTCCCCCACTAATTGTTGAATTAACTTAAAGTAAATTCATTCACATTTCGATTTCTCTACAGAATATTTCGCATTCTGCTTCATTCGTACTGTAAATTTCAAAAGAGTAGACAAGTGCATTTCTTTGATGTTTATTTTTCAACTATTTTGAACGCAATCCGGTTCTAGAGCGGAGCGGCTCAACCGACGAACTATGGGTTGAGATTCAATACCATGAATGAAACTTCTTTTTATTTTACATTAGAAAAGATTCCGATTTTGTAAGAAGTATTTCCACACTTACATATATTACACGTCACTGCTTTCGGTTAGAATATATATTTAAATGTAAATGAATTTCAACCGAAAAATCTTTTATTTTGAGAGTTTTAACAATTAGACTCTTTAACTCTTTAACAAGAGTCTATTGAATCTTATCGTAATTTGAAACAATTTGATCGCCCATTCGATTGAAGGAGCCACTAAAAAATAGTTTCGTTAAACATTGTTGCGTTTTTTTCCGTATCGTTTCTTGATTTTTTCGGGTTTGCAATGATAAAATTCAGCCGGACCTTCTTGTCGTGGTACGTTAGGGGTAGATACACACTGATGAAGTAGATCACAAGCCTGAAACATAAATACATTATTTTCATAGTATTTTATTATTTTTTGTGTGACCTCTTTTTGTGAATGACTTTTGTAATGTGAATTCCAAGTTTAAAGGAATTCCAAGTTTACTATATAATGAAAAAGTAAAAGACCCACATGACGCTATGTATTTTGACGCGCTAAAAACGAATCCGTCATCAGAATTGAATTATTAGATCAGTATTTGGTCAAAATGTGGTCAAATCCAATTTTCCACTGGCGAAAACAGTCATTTCAGTGATTTTGAAGTGTTTTATTTTTATTTTTATTTTACAGCCAAACGCAGACCGATTAAGTCAATTCTGATGGCGGATTCGGGTTCCTTGCGTCAAAATTCCCAGAGTTGAAACGGTCTAGTCAGCAAATCGAGGTACTTTTTTTTTATGTGGCTGTGTCATCGTCACAAGTTTTTTGGACACGGAGTACTTAATTTTCTCGTTAGCTTGTAAATAAACATGACCTCATTTATAGCAATTTAGGAGAAGTTATAACTAATGGTTCTTTTAGAAATTGGAGTGCAAAATAATTGTGCAAACAGGAAACTTATGATTCCCGAGTACATAAGAGTACGTACCATAAATAACGAAATACGTAACAAATGCAAGGGAAATATTTATACTTACTCGACTGACACCACATATGGTCCCAACAGCAGCTTTTCCAATATATTGCGGAACATGCTGATCTCCAATTTTTGTTTGCGTGGCACACTTCAAGTTCAGACACCTGTTCTGCCATTCAACGCTCAATGTTCCTACCTAGAATTAAAAAAAAAAAAAAAAAACAGAAAGCTTGTTAGTGCAACACATTTGCAATTGCCAGAAAATCGACTATTTAATCTTTACATAGTACTTACATTGCAAGCTCCCAAATAACCTCGAGCTCGGCATTGACTATGATCGTTCTAGAAATGGAGAAAAAAACATGGAACCCTTTATTATTTATTATTTTTGTAATAAGTTTCATATTCTCTCAATATTCACTCGTCTTACCGGAACAGACTGTGCACATTTTACTGCAAGTACTACGAAAACCGCGAGAATGAGAAGTGAAAACCGCATGGTGGACGAATTAAAACAACTGAAAGAAACAGCTTCTATTAAATTTAGTTAAATTTTACGTATTTTTATCAACATCTTCATGAAGATTGCCCTCAGGACATTATTTAAAATATTTTGAAATTGATAATAATTCCAACAACACCAAATGCCTATGATTGCAATAAATAGTTATCTGTATTGAAAAATAGGGCTCTAAGCCAACACCATCCTCGAACTTTACGAAGTCCTCTTTAAATCTGTTGTCAATCATGTTATGATGATTTACATTTCCGGGATTGTTGGGTTTTTGAAAATCGATTTCAGAGAGATTCTGGTAGAGAGATTTTTCGTAATAGGCGTCGAGCCGCAACTGTGTTCTTTGAAAAATATCAAATTTATGACGAACAGAACTTACTTCGGAGACTAGTTGAGCTGTTGTGAAGTTCAACGAAAATACGGAATATGCAACTATAGAGCCCGGTTTATATGCGGATGAAGAATGGTTCCACATGTGTTGGTACGTAGATATTTCCGATTGACAGTCAATAAATTATGGTGGGGTAAGTGAGTACGTGAGAAACGTTTCCTTGCATATGCACGTACGCATTTGTTATGTAAACCAGGATAAAACTTTTCCAAAATTTGAACAGACCATTTATTTCATCAGGCGATAAATTTTTGAGTTCATTATTCACCCAGTGTTAGTAATATCTCTGAATTCGATGTCACGAAGTTGTGATGACCCTTGTTACATTTCTGTTGGGACTCTGTAGTACTTGAGATGATGATCAGAACAAGAATGAGGTACGTATATCAGAACTTCCACATAGTATCTGCAAAATCAAGTCAATCTGAAATGGTCTTGAAGGGGATTGCTCAAAAAATTAATTAATCATTAATATTTATAGTTATGACTCCGCCTATTCTTAACGGGCCCACCTAAACTTTGCCTTACGATTTACACAAGCTTATATGTTTGAGGTTCCTCTCATGAATTGTATTCATCCAGTGTATCGTGAACTTATTGAAAGCAAGTAACACAAATTGCATATGGCGTCTTTACTGCAGGTAAGTAGATTTTTCATTGCATTGAATAGAAATAGACATGTTTTTTACTAAGTAATTCTACTACTTTCTACTAAGTGACATTTCTTTCATTTGAATACCGGATTTCTATAAACAACAATGAAAAAAGATTAATTGTAAATTATTAATATGTTTCATCAAAGAACTCTATTTAGTCAACACTCATCGATCCTACATAGATTAGTTATTGGGTTTTCTAACGCCATGTCGAACTGGCAACCCGATCCGGTTGTCGTACGAAATCAAAAAAATCAAAGTATCCTTATGAAAATTTCTACTCATCATTCTAAAGTGCGTGGGGGATTGAAAAACGTTTGCAAAATTTAATTACATTGTTTTTTGACCAAGCTCTCAAAATTTTATCGTGGGTGGAAATTCCAAGGGTGCAGCCAAACTTTTAACCGGGAATGTACCTATTGGATAAAAACTTGTTGTACGTGAAATATGACAGAGGCAACTGTAAGAGTACGCTTCAGAAGATAACGGGTGCCAATGAAGAGGAAAGCCTAAAAAAATAAAAATTAAATGTGCGATAATCCGCGTGATGCAAAGCAGATCCGAGGCGAATATTTGGCGCTGCTCATCAATAATTCGTGGATAAAAATTCAAAGAAGTTTCCAAATCTTCGTAAATAATTAACCAAAAAAATTTATCGCGTGGAAAATTAAATGGTGTGTCCAAATAAGCGACAGTTTTAACCTGATTTACGTAATTAGTGCGTGCAGATCTAACATATCTGCATGGAGATCTATAATTTATTCGCTACCGATCGAAATAATTCCAATAGCACCAAATGTGCGACTACTCTCCTCCTATATATAAATCGGGTTCTAGAACTACAGATTTATTATTTCATTCAGAATTTGCAACAGCTCAACACGTCATTGGAGTAAGTTCTGCTAACGATAAATGTGACACTTAATCGATATTCGTAGATTTCCCGAAGTATTAAAAGTAGCGACACATCATGACAGAATTATTTGATCAATTGTTTATTACCAGCTTTCATAAATACTGCACTCAGAAACATAATGTCTTTCCGATCTTGATAAATCTACAGCAGAAAAAAGTTTGCTTGCCTTTCTAGCGGCACGATCGCTCCGTCCTAACTTGAGAACTACTGAACGGATTCAAATCTTCTTTTCCTCTTTTTATTGGCTATCTCTCTCAAGATATATTTTGATCTTAACGTCGAACACCTCTATTTACTATCTTTTTGACTTTTTCCAACCATCGGTTTAGAAATCAATTGAGAAATTTTCTGCGAAAATCATCAAACAACGAAAATGTTTCTTTCGTTTGTGTATCTTGATTCCCTAATTGTGAAGAAATAGCAATACCTCGACAGCCAAAAATAAATTTGAGTCTAACCAGAATCTCTCCAGAATCGATTTTCGCAAATTCTAAAACCCGGGATTGTAAGTCGTCATAACTGATAAATGACTATTTAAAAGAGTAACACATTAAAAGCCCTTTCATTCAGTTTTTTCAGATCGTTAACCATGCGTTCTTCACTTTTCATTCTTACGGTTCTGGGTGTATTTGCAGTAATATGTGCGGAGTCTGTCCCGGTAAGACGAGTGAATATTGAAAAGATATAAAACTTAAAAAAATAGTAAATATTAAAGGTTGCTAATTCTTTCCTCGTTCTCAGAGCGCTCATAAACAATGCGAAGATTATGGACATTTGGGAGCTTGCAATGTGAGTATCATGGAAACATTGATTTTTACATGTTATGGAGATCGCAAACAGGTTGCATTTTTTTTACTAACAAGCCTCGTTTTCATTTAATTCTAGATTGGAAAATTGTCTGCTGTATATGAGCACAGGTGTGTAAACTTGAGATGTGCGACGCGACCAATATTCGGTATTTTGCATGCTTCACGATACGTTGGAGAACCTGCTCTTCCTGGGACCATATGTGGTGTCGGTCGTGTAAGTACGCCGCTGGCCATAATTATAACAACAGCAGTTGAAATTGTTAGACGCAGTAAAAGTTTGCTAGCTCTGTCGAAAAAAATCAATATTCAAGATTCACGAAGCGTTATTTTGCATTTTTTAAATTTTTGTTTCAATTATTTTTTCGTTCTGGTACGCATATTTGAACGTGGCCATTTTTCGGGTGTTTTTCGACCGTTGAAAATTGAGTGCATTTTATTACAACGTTAAAATAGAAACAAATGTCAGTCAATCTTCAAGAGACGCGGTAGCGGCTCGACGCTAAATTTATTCAAAAGAAAATGCAAACGCGACCTTGCTGATCTCTTTATATTCGCGAATATGCCGATTTTATGACGTCATAGCGTTTTCAGTAAATCGTTCGAGTAAAAAATCTGAGTGCTCGTCACGAATATGTCTTACCGAACTGTACGAATTTTTCATCGAAAAAAAAACACAGCCTCTAACTTCAAGCATTGCATTCGCGATTCGCGTCATCCAAAATGTTTTTATTTTTACGTTAAAAAAAAATCAAATGACGAAGTTGTAATGGAATACGAAATCGTTGAAAACAAAAAAAAACCTCGCCAAGGTGCAGGGTTACTTCGAAAACTCTGTATTTATATGTTTCAGGTTTGTAATACACAGCAGGAGTGTGTACCTACGGAGAACATACCACTCCAATTGGGAGGGCACGGTTTTTATGAATGCAAGCTTGCAGAGGAAGGAGCCCCATCATAGTTCAATCAAAATTGTTATTATAATCAGGAAATCCTCAGGCAATTTAGTCTCTTCATTTTTCGTCCGCTGCGATACATTGACGGCTGTGTTCTCCTTATTTCACATCCATTCCTTGACCGAAGTACTTAGTAACCGTCGTGTGAACTATTGTTTTTCCGTAGTGACTCACAGCCTCCCGTTATTACTGTTGTCAGAGCTAATCTCTTCATCCACAAGGAGCGAACGATAATTTACTCTTCTCATTCCTCTCAATTTCTTATTTCTCCCGCTCACTCACATTTACTACACTTCTTTCTCCCTGCTTTCTTTCCACCATTCGGCTTCATCCGGTGCCTCCACCGATAATTCTCTAATTTAGTATTCTACTCATGCGATCACATCAGAAGCCGGAAAATGTTTTCATCCCTAACCTGTGACGTCGAAGAATCACATCTATCACTACACTAACACCTGCTTTATTATTATAGAAAAAAATATTAAGCTTGTGAGGTACATGAAAAATTAATTAGGAAAAATATAAAAAGTCCATGAAAATAAATGACCGAAAAAATAATAAATGAACGGCTTCATTATAATGTTTTGACGTTTGAGCTTTCCGGTTCGTTGAGTTCATGATATCGTTAACTAGCAGTCGTCGTTTATTCCATTAAACATTGTTCGATTCATTTACTTCCCCATTGCAACGGTAAAATTCTAACGTTTTTTACAGAGTTAAGGAGACATATCCTAATAGACGGCAGAAAAAATGGTTGAATTTTTTGAGTTATTAACTTAAAAGCCATTCATCCGATTACATCAAAGTTTGATGTCTCCAAAAATATTGTGACAGTCTTAATAGTTGCTTTGGAAAAATTAACTAAACGTTGCTGTCCATGAAAACGTATGAATGTTACATATGATTGACCGTGTGTTCAAAAAAATTGTTACACCAATTTACAGACACACTTCATTGATGTGATATTTGTTTGCAAAGATAAACTGTGACACTTTATTGAGCGCGTATACATTGTTCATGGAAATAACTGCCACTTCTTTCTGAAAGACTATTCAGGGTAGTTGGCTTGACGCCGTGACTTGATAGTGATATCGGATGGCCGGTAACTCGTTGTACGACTCGCTTTTTGAGTCAAAGAGAATTTTTGCCCTGAATCGTGGGCGAAAAAATGATGGCGTCTCCACTTCCCTCTAACAATGACCAGAATCGTGAAGCTACAACTTCATAAAGAGCAAGAATTTTAGCTTAGCAAGACAAGAAACAAAGGATGTTATTTTTATCATATGTACACGATAAACGGGATACGTAGTTCAATATTCTTGTGAATATCGTTAACTCACGTACTGGGATCTGTCAAATTCATGTAGTTCGATGGAATTATTGGCTTCACAGATTCTGTAGTTCACTCAATCTTTCATAGTAAAATTCCAAATGTTATTCAACGGGAAATCCATCAATTATTCTTGACACCAGATAATGTATTCGTTTATCATTCTTCCACAAAAACCAAAGATCCGGATAAAAGGAAACGGCATATTTTTACTGTTCATTGTGCGGTAATTTTTTGTAAACATTGACAACAATTTACTCACGTTATGTATCTTAATAAAAAAAATTCTATCTATAGAATTATCCAAGATTCGATGCATAATGTCTAATAAATAATTGATAACTCATGCAATATGAAATTTAACGAAGAATCCAATTTAACACCCTCGTCCAATTAGTGTGTATTCACTGTTGTGCTCAGTAAATTTTGCCTAATATAATTCACGCTTACAAAATTCATTTATGAACTCTGATTCTGAACGTTGCACCGATGCAGGGTATGTGTTGTTTAATAATCAATACGATATGTGGGTTGTCTGTGAGTGACTAATTAAACCATGCGACTCTGGGTGGTGATTTCTATGTGGTCGGCACTAAATCCACTGCAAATTCAACTGTCAATTAGAGTCTATTTACCAGCAAATATACTGTTATTAGAACGAAGAAGTTTCTATTCGTCTTCTCAACCAATTAATCTTAATTTTAATATTGATATTCTCATTCCGATTATCTCGAATACGTACGTCATGGAACACAATTGGAAAATCTTAATAATTCAAGTAATATCTTTTTAAAGACTTTACAGTGTTTTGAAAAATGAATCTCATATATACATTGCTTATTCTGATGGCCGACCAGAAATCCAATGCCAAATTCAAAATAGATACAGTGGAAAAGTCGAGAATTAACCGACCATTTGCTAATTGCTCGCGCGTATT
This sequence comes from Campoletis raptor, assembly GCA_948107755.1. Classification (NCBI taxonomy): domain Eukaryota; kingdom Metazoa; phylum Arthropoda; class Insecta; order Hymenoptera; family Ichneumonidae; genus Campoletis; species Campoletis raptor. The sequence continues at coordinate 20,138,462 of OX403622.1, forward strand.
TCTGCGAAACTCCCACAGACGTTTATCTGAAGTTGAGCATCATTAGTGAATGTGATAGTATACCATCACGAGAACTATTTATTGCGGGCGAGTCATATCATTTGGATTTTCCCATGCAAATGAGTATTCGCGAAGGCCAGAATTACATATTATTTTTGTTTGCAATTGTTTTATACCGCGACGAATAAAAATTCAAATTGAAAGACTACGCGAGAAAGGGAAATACTTGAATAAAAATCGAAAGTTATTCGTTGTAAAATCGAATCATAGAGAATCATAAGAGGAATAACATGAGAATGGCGTTAGATCGATTTGAAACTGTAGTATAGTTAATTTCTCATTGTTTGGGTGTGCTTTATATCGTATGTACCCAATCAATCTTTGATGATATCGAAAATAGTGTGGACCGGTTATTTTTTGTTATTTGTCATGCAGTGCTGTGGGGAGTCCAAACATAGCAATAGTAGGTCATTAATATGGTTTCTTGACGTGGATCCGCTACCCGAGGAATGCACTTTACAACCCAAGAAATCATTTCCTCTCCGGAAAAACGGCCATGACCCAATCGCAGACAGGACGAGAGAGCTAACGAAAAACTTAGCTTGTTTATGGTGATAGTTTCAGCCATTTTTGTTAGTTTTTTAATGTTTGCAAGTCAAGAAGACAAAAGGTGCCGCTCTAGAAGGGGGCAACAAATACTTGTACCGTTGAATGGCCTGCTTTGTTTTCGTCTGCTTATTTTTGAAAGTTACATACGTAAACTGCGTGGCTCGGGGAGTAGTCCTATCATTACGCCGTTCAAAATGTTTAGTGTAGTTTGGTTTCGGATCCATAGTTACTTCCAAGTATTTTGCTTCGTGTTGAGCAGTTATTTCCATTCCAAACATACAGTGTCAGATGCTTTGTGTTGAGCTGTTATTTCCACTCCAAACACACAGAGTTTTGGAGATGCGTGCATGATTTCGTGGTTGAACTTCATTGTGATTTATGTAAGTTGGGTTTGAGTTGCCAGTTATTAAACCAATCGCAAGAAAACTTTGCGCCCTTGGATCGGAGAATGGCCAAACATATTGAACTTGATTAGTTTAAACTCTAAAACTCGGCCAAGTTGTTAGTTTAAAAAAAAAAGATTGTTCTGGAAAAGATGTTTTTGTTTTACACCTAGTAGATTTTTCAATATCTTGCAAACGGATGTGATTAACATAATTATTTTAGAGCAAAAGAACAGGTATTGAAAATCTTTAGGCCTGTGGATCGGATGCTCAGTCTGCTTTGCATTTTCAACAGCGTCATTGACCATTTCTCCATTGATTAAGATGAAAAAAAAACTTAAATCACACGTGGAATAGCAAAAGTGAGAAGTTTCGTGAGACTAATGTATCCCTTGAAGGGAGATAACAATCCCACCACGAGAAAACAATTGAAATGCTATCTTCGATAATTTATCGAAAAATCTCGAAGGAAAATTTTCATTCGGCTTATGGCAGCAACGTCGTTATAGCAAAAACCACTTTTTATTAGAGTTTTATCAGTTCACTGGTAAATACTGTAACATTGATGTTTCGATGATATAATATTAAACTGTGTATTGAGTGGTGTGAAAAGTGAGCAACTTCTCTTCACGTTCGTTATTCAACCATATCGCATATTTCAACAGTAAGTAAAAAACTATCATGTTTGAAAATCTCTAATAAAAAGTCTGATTATCAACTTTCTAGTTTCTCGCTTAATTTTTTTTTTTTTTCAACACCAGTTGAGATATTCATACACTATACGCCAATAAAATATTACTTTCAATTTGTCCATTTTTTAATTCTTCAATTTATTCAAATTCTTTCTGTGCTATCCATTTCGATCCAATATCTAAGTTTGATCTTGTTCAATTATTATTTTACACAGTCCGTACAATGTGCGATGAAAAACGAATCAAAAAGGCATTGAACGAAGTGGTCCAATCTCGATATTCAATGTCTGTTTTATCCACTACTCCGGAGGCGATAAGACTGAATTTCTTTCGTCGTTCCTCATCGATATCGTCTTACGAAGCATTTTCTTGGTAAATTTATCCCGAGGCAACGTCTCGAAATTTGCCGCCGTCGATGGAAGTGTGAATATTGAACGGTCTCATAGGGGTTAAGTAAATAATGGACTGTTCGGTGTTATGGAAATCATCGCAGTTTGCAAAAATCAGAAATACGGATGTTTAACAATTTAAAAATTGCAATAATTTTTAAATATCTATCTTATTTGATATAAAATTTTTTTGACGAATTTACCGTTTATTTTATCTTGAAATGTGACAGGTTCAAGTTCGACACACAAATACTGATCTAATATTTATTCCCTTTTTTGATATATCTTCTTCTTTTTTACTGTTGACTGATTGAATGTCATTGTGTTTGTAATTGAACAATTTTTTAGGTCATATATCGTCCATGAAATCTTATGACTTGAAGTCAATGAGCATGCGAAGTTATTCTGAACTTGTCGAGATTCTACGAGAACGCGAGTTTGAGTTATTCACGATACGTCGTAACTTCGATGAACTTTCCACCAAGTTTTCACAACTTGAGAAAGCGTTTGCAATCAACTTGGGCGTCCACAGGACACTCCAGAGTGAACTTGCGATTTATAAGCTTGCAAAAAGTCCGAATAAGCCCATTTTACAAGGTGAAGTTTTACTTGTGACCAAACAAGTTGAATAAGACTGTTGAACTAATAATAAAGGTCGCGTTGGTCATGTAAGGCTTCCTCCTCCTTCGCCACCTCTAAAAATCCCCACAAAAAAACCATTTGCCATTTGTACTTGACTCAATTGCCTTGCTGAGGTCCTATATTTCATTCCCTTATAACATTACGCAATTATTTGAATGATGTTGAGTTTGAAATCGGAAATTATGAAACTTGTTAATATAAATTAGTCAATAACAAGCTTCTTAATCAACATGAAATTTTTAAACGATCTCTTGAACATTTCTATCATCATTTCCAATTTCAAACTTAACAACCTGGAATTAAAAATAATAGATTTAGATAAAAAGATGAATTTTTTGCCAACATTCCAGTATATTCAGATTAGAAAATAGGTTGATCGTTAAGTTCCACGGAGTTCACAGTATGTCATAAAAACTTGAGAAATGTAAAATTGTTGGTGCAGGTTTCCACCAATGGGCAACCGAAAAGTTAGTGACAAAAAATATCAACACTTACATTTTTGAATACCCTGCCTCGAAGGCTACTGTCATCGTCTAAATCGGTCTCATTTCTCATTCTAAATTCGTTTAATATGAAAAGGGACATTATTTATTAATTTGGAACCTTATCAGTCACTTAAAACTCGATATTTTAATTAGTCTTGACGAAAACGTTGCTCTTATTTTTCAAAACAGCACATAACATCCACAACTTTAAAAAATATCGTTCATGAACAGTTTATGATGTTACAGAAGAATCCGAAAGAAACTTTGCCGATGACAATGTGAATGAAACTTCAAAAGCTCTAAAAGAACTTTACTCGAGTTTGACTAAAGTCCATATGGAAAAAGAACGATGCGAAGAAGCTCTTCGTTACCAGAAAAAAGTATCAGAAAGGTACGTTCCTTTTACCGTCTTGCGAAATTTTTTTTCAAATGAAAAAAAAATTAACCATCACATAACTAAAACATAAAAATATATAAAACAGTTTCTAACTGTGTTTCATCTCCGTTTTACAAAGTTGTTAAAAAAATGAAAATTAAAACAATTTACCATTACCTTTCGCTTTAAGCAGCAAAAAATATTAGTTAATCAGACAAGCTGAGGAAAGCTTCGTGCAAAGCTTCACATGACTCACCGTCAATTATTTTGATGAACAGTCACCAGGGGGTCGTGTAACGAAGTTCCATCTCGTATAATATTTCTCGTTTTACTTACCTTTTTCCGGTCGCGTCACTTTTCAGACAGGAAAGATTCCTGGTCGCTGATCAAAATGCGAATATCTATTTGTTCCGGTCCTAAATCTCTTACGATTAGTTAAAATTCATTCCGATTAGAATGACTAATTATCGTATACAATAAATTTTAAGTTAATAACACCATTATTAAAATAATTTAAAAAAAACGATTTTAATGATGATTAAATTGAATCAAAAGTCTGTAGGAAGGAACTAATCCATATTGATCGAAAAGTAGATTGAAAAAAGATTGCCAACATGTTAATAAACAGAAAGAATGTTTCAAAAAAATGAATGGACACAAAAGATGCTTCAATAAGAATTCCCTATAAAAAACTGCTCCTCAAAGGTATTAAAGACAGAAGATGTAATCACATTAAAAATTATTTCGTCTCAAAATAATGCCAATGTTACGTCCCGAGAGGTGGGATCGTTGGATCCACGGAGGTTTTGATGCTTGACCGCGATTTTTGAATCCCGAATGATTTTTGCGTTTGGGATTTTTGATTTGGGTCTCCGCGATTTCCGATTTAGGATACTATATTTTTAATTGTTTTAAGGATTTGGGTTTTTAGTATTTTGTAGGCTGAGGTTTGAGAACGTTGATGTGAAAGGAGTTCAATATTGTTCCTTCAATAAAAGATTAACACTGTCTTTGATTAAATATAAATATAATTTTGTTTATTCAATATTTACGGAGTTGATGTTTGTTACACATGGTTAACACTGGTTTTACACTTTTACTGATATTGAGTTTTATGAGTTAGCTATTATTGACAGAAATGATAATTCACAATTCGGAGTTCGAAGAGTCGAGTTTGATTTTTAGAGTTCGCGTACAATTTATATAACTGTCGCGGGATTGAGGTTTTTTAAGTGAAGTTGAATGTTCGGACTCTCGATGCTAACTAACTAAAGTAATTTTACAATTCGTAGTTAGAGTTCGAGTTCTTTGTTAGATTTTTTGGGGGTAAGGTGATGTGGAAGGGTTTAGATTTGTTATAGTTTTTACTCGGATTGGTTAAAGGGTTGTTAATTTGGTGTCGTTATTTTGTGATTGGATTAGGTTAGTGGGGGAGACTTTTCTGGAAAGATGATTGGAAGAAAAGTCATTTAGCGTTTGGACTTTGTGTATTGTTTGGGTTATGAGTAAGACTATCGAGTGTGATCGCTCTAGTCTCGAACGGCTGCACGTGTTTGTGCTGATTGCATGCATGGGAAATGTTTATCTCGCCTAGCGTTTGAATTTTGGTGAACGCGAGGCGTTGTTTCGGATAACGAGGAGTTAATTGATATATGACTTCCTAGTGAAGTTGCATAGGAAATCGAATCGTCGTATAATAGGACTATTGTTCGATTTTATTATTTCTTTAGGATAAGGTTTTGGAGTTTTGGTCAGGCGACAGAAAGTCGTGGGATTGTTTATGAGTTGATGTTTTTGGTTCGTAGAGTTTTAGGGTTTATTGGTTTATCTTTTACTATGAGAAAGATAGAGAATAATTGATTTATATTTCTCTGTATTTTGCTGGGAAAATGTTAGGTGAAGGTTTGGGTAGTTCGAGCTAAGGCTTTTATGGCTTTTCAAGTGGTTGCCGGTTACGAACCGCTCGAGCAACACATGGTCTATTGTCCTTGTGTAAAAGAAAAGACTGTCTATGCCTGGGTCTATGCGTATTATTATACTGATATTTTATATATTAATAATAGAGAGTATGTACTATTGCAAGAGTACATACTTGATTACTCATTTTATAATTAATTATATATTTTATTATCGACGAATGATGAAGCAGGTAAGCGAGTTTACCTGCTGATGATTGAAAGAAGGTTGAATGTAATAAAAAAATTATGGGGGCGTCTAGCTTAGGCTAGGACGTAACACCAAGCACTTTACAAATGCGCTGGCTTTCATAAATTACTCCGTAAATTGTATTAGTACTAAGGGACATTTTTTATTATTGTACAAAAAATTATAAAATTTATGAATTTACCGACGTTAAAACACTGGCTAAATTATATCGTGCTAATTTCAGAGTTTCATGAGAATCCGGACAAACACAAGTTCTATTTGAATTGAAATTTGTTCATCCTCACATTTAGGATGCACCAGTTGCAATAGCACACCGAGCGGTACACCGCAGGCAGCACTTTGAAGGGGTTAATTACTGAATCAAAGACTTTTATTTAAGTTTAATAAGTTGATCTTGACCCATAGATGAACCGCTCGAAATTGTATACGCAGTCGTGAGAATAAGAGTTGAAATTAAGTTACACTGTTACTTTTACAAATAATTAGCTATAAATATGATTAATCATCTTTTCAACACAACATAGTCATTCTCCTGGGACCAGAATTGAATTATTTCTCATCGTTCGAAACTTGATAATTGCAAGTATTTATTTAATTCGAATAATTTCTTGGTTCGTTGATTTTTTTAACTCTTGTTGTTTTCTCGAATGATGTAAAATGCAGTTGAATGAAATAGCCAAGTTTCTGTTGGTTATTCAACAATGTTTCGATCCATAAATAATATTAAAGAAAAAAAGTTATTATTTGGCGGCAATTAGGATACGAAAGAGGCAACGACCTCGGAGCTTGTCACTTGAAAAATGAAATCGAAAAGAAAATTGTGGTACGTTTGTGTATGGCATTGGTATACGAGACAGTAGAAACGGTACCGAAGTATTAATAATAGCGCCATAAATTGTCCTGTTGTAACAGAGAAGATAGAAAGGGAAAGATGAAGAGAGCGAAAGTGAGACAACAACAAAATGAGTAAGCGAGCGGCAAAAAGGGTTCGGGGGTTATAGTAGCTCGAAGCTTGAACCAACATTTTCGCTGTAGGACCGCTGAGATCGGTAGATACGGCTACGGACGTCTCTTGAACTCACGAGATAAATAACGAGAGGTCAGGTTACCCTCTACCACGATATCGCACAGCATTCGACGACACCAGATAGCACGAAGTAGACTTAACAAAAGAAAGACTGCAATTAAATCAAAAAAGAATAATTAAAATGTGCCTAACAAATTGTAATACGAATTACATTCCAATGTAATAAAAAAAATAGTTATCAAATATTCGATCAACTTCGCAGTGAAACGTTTTTTTTTATTGTGCCAGACATTGATTAATCGAATCTTGATATTTACGAACTGTGTCAGCAGTTTTGGATTAAATATCTTGAAATCTTAAATCTTTAAAAATGTACTCTTATTATTATGTTAATGGCATTGCACACTTTATAAAATTAAATATTGGATATAATAAGAGAATAAAGTGAAACTCAAATAGTGCATGTACATTGCTATATCTACTTATCGGCGGTATCTACAAAAATCTCGTCTGAAAGCTTCGATGATAACTCATTCTCAAAAGCGGAGCGATATAAAAGCTCGGCTTCCTCAATAGCGATATCACGTGTATTGGGAGAAGTTGCAACTCGAGCTTACTTCAGCACCCACCTGAAAAACCAATAAAAGGATAAAGACGAAGACGCTTTCACAGTTTGAATAACTCTTCTCAAGAGAGCATGAAAAACAATTTGTCTTTCATATCCAAGCGATATCGAGATCGTAGATCAATGAAAAAGGAGGCGAGAGGTTCACACGAACTTATACACTCGAGCTTTATTACATCTTAGAAATCTGACGAATCTAAGTACACTGCTTTGACTTTCTGATATCGACTCTTTATCCTTTCCGATAAAAATATTTTTCTACTTAATTGCATTTTTCTTCTTTTCTCTGCCGAATTTGGATTCCATTTAACGTAGTATTCTTTGTCAGTGATTCTATGTAATCCGACGAGAAACGAAACATCTTTTTACTCTAACACATTCATATAGTAAGGTGAAATGAAAACTTTATGAAATTCGATTTGTAAAAAAGAGATAAAACATTTTATTTTCGAAAAAAATCGATTTTCATTGACTGACAAGTTTTGGCTCATTATTCTTTCACTCCAGAAGGTCTACTGGAGAACTTTTTTAGTACTAAATAAGAAAAATTGATTTGCGAATTTTTCATAATATTCAGTTGATATTTTACAGACGAAAACTTGAACACCAAAAGGCAATGGATACAATACGAGAAGAATGTGAGAACATATTACAACATTGTCGAGAATCGGGCGAGAAACAATTTCGCGAATTATTGAAAATATACGAAAATGCTGTCGAAAAGGTTGGCATCCAAAGAGCATTTATTGATGATATTTATACAGTAATTTATTTCACACTCTAATTCGCAATGTTGATTGAAGTAAATACATACGGGATTGTGAGCAAAGTCTCACAGTCGTCAACGATATTTGAAGCTCCGTTTAAGTTTTTAGCTGCTCTGATGGGTGTTGAAGTTTTCATTCACAGAGAAACCTAATTGCCTTTCAGTAAACGATAAACTTTTGCGCTCAAAGGCTTTGACGCCATAGAAGCTTTTTCATCCTCATGCTTTCGTTTTTTTTTAAGCTCGCTCATTGCCGTAGAAGACAAAAAACCACTAAAAGTTAAGATGCTTGAAAAAACTTGATGAAAAGCTAACTCGTACGAATATTGTACAATTATGGATGTTAGTGAACTGATAATGTTATCTAATATTGTAACCCCATCCGAACAAAAAAAAATACAATTCCAAATGGAAAACTTGACATTTTAATATTATGTACACGAAAACTTTATGCACTTATTCCCAAAATTTTAACAATATTGATGAATTCGGTTTTTTTTAAAGCATCTCGCCTTATAGAGATAGACGGGCGGAAGTTGAATTTTAAAAATTAAGGTGAATAGAAACTTGTAAAAAAACAAAAATTAGAACTTGACTCAATCGTTGAGATTCTTATTCATTATTTTTTATCTCTTTTAATCATTTACCACGATTCTAACACATTATAAACAAACGCACTGAAAAATGTGAATATTCGACACCAAGAAGGATCACTGAGAGCGTTAAATTAATGCACACTTGACCATGTGCAACCGCTCGATCCTCCATGAATATTTTCCATTTCTGTCATAGAGATTCATACATAATTATGTGATTTTGTCTTTGAAGTCCTCTCCAAATTTTCTGGAAAAAATAAATAATAATTTCGAAAACTTAAAGAACATCGCACAAAACGGAACGATATTTTCTCATTTTTAAAAACTCTGATAACAGGTAAGAATTACCGAAAAAAACTTACAAGTATCGCGAGCTCAAGAAAGCTTAACGAGAGAACGAATCCTGCAAGTTGCAAGTGTTTTTGAGAGCTTGAAAAGCATAAAAAATGTCAGAATTCAAGCCCTTTGTGAAGACGGAACCGCTGGTAAGTTTGTCCATTGTATCGCAGACTCGTAGCTGTTTGAATTCTTGCTCAAAGGATCAATCCATGTAATAACTAAAGTTAGCATTCATACTTCCATAGTATTGAGGAACTTGGCGAACAGTAGCGAAAATTTGTACGAAGAGTCGATAAAAAAACTACGTCAATTCACATGGGATATGGAAGAAAATTGTGAAAATCAGAGTCTGGAGTTTCTCCAAAGACAAAATTCAGTTCTGTGCCATGTTGTCAAGAATCTTAAGAGAAAAGTAAGCAGCAGATCCCATGAGACTTCTTTTGCACCGGCGGGAAATTTTTTCAATACCAAAGAGCTTTCACCTTAGACTCAATTGAAACTTTTTAAGGTGAAGGAACTCAAAAGTTCCACCGTGATCGCTTATTTCTCGAATTGATCAAAATTATATACAATTATAGTTAAATACATACGGGATTGATGAAAAAATAAGCATTCCATGTACACAAATATCTTTACATCGCACGAGCTCTTTGAAACTGGAACTTTGTAAAAGAATTTTCTATCAATCGGGCATCTTCCGTACCTTGAATTTTTCGTTATTATTAACATTTCAGCGTCTAAAGAAATTTGTATTTTCTAATAATTTGCAAACATGGGAATATTCAATTTCCATAAAAAGCCCTTTTCCCCCGATAGCGTAAAGATCTTCGAAATTCTTTGCGTTATGAAATAACTTTTGACCTTCCAAAATCCGTAATAAAACTTTATTCGGCTCATTGATAGTTCTCAGGCGATTTTTTTACCACGCCATAAAATCAGTTGCGGCAAAGCAATAAAAGCTACCAATTGATCGCTTCTGAAAAAGTATTCCAACATTTCAGCACGAGACATTGTCAAAAAAAAAGCAGAAATTCGTGAACCTTCAGCGTCTAAAGTAAAGTGGTTTACCAATGTGTGTATTAGAAGAAAAAAAAACGATACAGAATGTGAAGGTTTCTATATGGTTCAGCGCAATCCCCCTTCCATGAGGATCTATCGTTTCAATTATCAAAGCGAGATTTAGCAGAATTTTTTTTTTTTTTTTTTTTTTTTTTTTTTTTTTAATACGCGAAAAAAATGCATGAGTTTTCCGTTCGAGCGATTTTTTCAGTGAAAAAGTTACTCGGTAGGAAACGGAGCACCGCATGTACTCTATTGTGTCAGGAGCAACGAGAATCAATACAATGTAGCTTTTGACTACACGACGACGACGCCATGAGGCGGGGTGCAGAAATAAAGGGAGGTTACGTGAACCTACACTGGTGCACACAAAGTTCGAATTTTCGACGAGATCTTTTGAACCCTCTTGATTGTAAGCAATATCGCACAGTTCTCGCACATTTGTAGTCCCTTCTCGTTCTCTTTTGCACCTGCGATACACCGAAATATTCGAGTCACCTGCTCTCATGGGAAATCGAATACATGAATTTGTCATTTGCCTTTACGTGCAGTTACTTGTATTCCAAACAAATATTACATCATTCAGTCCTACTAAAAATATCGAAAAATAACAATAGTCAAACAACCAATTCATTTGTTCCGCGTCCTAGAAATATACTTTTTAACAAAGAAATCGAACTTATCTTTATTGAGGGTCCAATAAGGACCCGAAGGTCCCTAATAATAAGGGCCATAAGGACCCTAATAAGGACAATAAGAATTACTATTTCTTCATAGTATACACTAATAATTTCTTCAACCATTTCTCTAATGATTCCATCAAGGTGTTATCAGAAATAAGACTTTACTCTTTAAATGCATTTAAAAAATTCTAGTCGATATCGTTTACGATAATTTGGAATCTTTTCGACAATGGCGTATCTTACACCAGCTGTAAAACTGATCGCAGATGCCATTTACCATAGTAATTGGGAAAGTTTCTGATTGACTCTATGCTGTTGGGAATTCGGGCAATTAGACGTTCCAAATTATTGACGGATCTATAGCGATATTTTTGTTCATTTGTTCGCGATTCGCTAACTTCTCGCTTTTCTTAAGTTACAGGCCAATTTTAGAACGTCTCCCAGGAACGTTGAATGTACGGTGGAAATGAAAACGACCAGTAATGCCGATCGACAATCTGTAATCCCAGGAGTTGCGAAAGAAAAAAAATATGAAAAATCCATGAATAACGAGATGGAAAATGCCGTCGTAAAACAGTCTTCTTCATTTTTCATTACGGAGAAGCCACTTGGACCTATAGATGCGAAAAATTACTTGGAAGATGAAGACGAGAATGGAAAAATTGAAAATGATCAAAATTGTGCAAAAATAAATCCGCAGATGCAAAAGAGCATCAGCGTCGAGGCGTTCGAATCCCACAGGAATGGCATTCGATACGAAGAGTATACTTTCCACTTTTTTAATGAGCGAGAATTACGGGTCCGTCACTCGAATCAAGTTGGAATAAAAAGTCCCACGCTGTTCATTGAATTTGTTGACACCGAACAAAAATTTCAAGAAGCACCTATTGAAAGGACAGTATTTTTTCTAGGTGAAAACGTAAAAGAAATAGTTCATTTTTCTGAATCTGTAATGCATTGTGGTGTGCAAACGAAGAGAACGAAATTTTACGAAAAATTCGTTCAGACAACGATAACAGGATCTAATGGATTCTTCCGGTCGAACGCCGGCGTTACGGTGAGTTATCGATTCGGGTTATCCTGTAAAATACACATACGAACTTTTATTGTTTTTTCCCACGAGGCATTGCGTCACAAGTAACTTATATTTCATAACAGACAGTTTTTATTCAAAAAGAATTTTATGAGTTATCCAGGCAGTAACTGGTGGTTTATGAATAACAAGGGACGTTGCCAACGAGATTTAAAAAGACACTTTGTTTTTCGATTTTTCAAAAAAAAAATAGCTTCATGGATTAATAATTTCGTACGGTCGACTCTTTCCATAAATAACCAAATTTTTTTAACCCTCAGGGCGCTATTTATTTCCAAATCGTGTGATACTGATTTCACGGGGTTGGTTTCTATTTAGTTACTGAGATTCCATATGGAAGGCGATTTATCATAGTGCACTTTCTACTGCCGAAAAAATTTGCCACGCGCTTTCTCAACGATTCGTATCTTTAGAGTCATTTTCATGTGGATGCACTTTGAGGGTTAAAATCCTCGAATCTGGAACCTATGTTCATGAAATTCTAGTGCAACAACAAAAGATCAATTATTTATTATTTTATGATTAAATTCATTTTGAAAAGATGTTGAACAGCGAAAAGAGAGCGATTGAGCGAAGCGTGAAATATCTGGAAAGTACAGTGGCGAATTTGAAGGGCAGTATTCTTGGTCAAGCGCGTTCGATGATTGGTTGTGACGTCAAACACTTGGGTAATGAATTTTTCGATTGCATCCGTCGCTTAGAGAATTCTAAATAATAATACGCTATTATGTTATTATCAATATAAGCCGCAAAAAATTTCAGTGATATTGTTATCAGGCTAATCATCAAAGTCATAAATCATCCTTATAGTTGTGTTATGTAATTATTAGGAATAAGTGAAAATTTATTTTTATTAAATTCAACGAATTATAATATTTCATTTATCAAGAGGAAAACCTAGTGAAATTGTTGTTCATCATTAAGTGCCATATTAGTAACTGCATTATTGTAAATACAAACCTAATTTCAAAAGAATTCCAAATGCAACATAATGATTTTTTAAATAAATAATAATAATTTGGCAATGTTAAAAAGTGTGGTTATATCGATAATCGAAATTGCAATTCTTTCTGCGTTTTTACAAACGTAGTTTTGTTCGGTGCATTTTTTATTATTCAAATTATACTTGTTTTGTGCCCGTGATAAAAGTAACCCTAGATTTCTACTCGGGGTCAATTAGGCCCAAGCCCAAATAAATGTTTGGCACGAAAATTGAGATGCACTTTTCTTTAAACGTTAACCAAAGTGAAACTAATCATTAGCCGACACTGAATCGTTTACTATTTGTTCAGGTGGAAATTGTAAGATAGTTGGAAAAAAAAATCTCGAAAAATATCCATTCTACTGGGAGTTATGAGCCCGCAAAATCGTTTGTTGATGTAGCAATGCCGTGGTACGAGTCACCGTATCCGACGAGAAAAATGAAACCTCCAGATTATTTTACAAGGGAAAAGTAGGGCAACGTTTTATTGAGAATCTGACAACGAAACTCAGTCTCCTCCGTCTGACATTTCAAGAGTTTTGTCACGAAATTAAATATTTGAATGCTCGCGGCGTATGACAACGTTGCAATTGTTTAACCAATATGGAAAGTGAACGAATTTCTGAGCTAAGTCTCATCTGCGATCTGCATGAGCAGAACATCGTGACTAGATGACCAGATTTGTCTGCCTAACCACACGAAAAGCTTCACTGCTACTGTGATGCCACGATACTTTTCTTCAAGCGGAGCATACCAAGCACTTCATTTGTTATGCAGAAGCATTCACGCCATGGAACTTTCTACCCTCAATAAAGATGATAAATTAGAATCACTGCGATGCACCTTAAAGCACTGAATATTTATTATCGTTGTGTCGTGGATATGTTGCATTATTTCTACTATTACAACCGCCTTGAATCATTTTCAAACTATTTCTCGAGAGACATCATTGCCGAATGCTTCGTCTAGACTAATCAAAAACAAGGATTTTTCTTAAAAGAGAAACACGTAAACTCAAATATTTGAATATAAAAAATTCACTTATTTTGCAGACTGCATGCAAATGGTAGACACTGCCGAAACGATTGATTTGAAATTCGTCCACAATTTCTACTTCACGCTACATTCACAGCCTCAAAAATATGGTTTTGTAATTTTTTGGAGATAAGCCGTTGTCCAGTTTTATCTGCAGGCACCTACGTGCGGGTCACGCCAATAACTTCTACAGGAATGACTTTGCAACGCTGCAATTTTAAAGATTTTTTGAACTACTATCATGAACGGGCAAATGAATAAAGTCCGTTTCATACTTTCGAGTATGTAGTTTTTTTTTAACAAATAGACCATTTTTCGAGATTTTACGGAACATTAAATACTACAATGTTTTATTTTTTGTTCTATTTAATTTTCAATGCTCCCTGATCTACCCTTCTGAGTTTTGACAAAACTAATTACATCGCTTCAACACCGCTTTTGTTCACAGTAACTTACTGTATCCTGTTCCTGTGATACCCATCAGAATGTTGTTCAAATCCAACTCTTTCCTAATGAACTTTGTACTGTATCGCATTTGCACGAGGCCCAAGGGAAACCGTGGAAAACCCGGCCTATATACAGTTCGCTATATTTTCAGTAAGTTTCAGTTGGTTAGCATCACAAGAAACTGAGATAAACTGTACCCCAATCAAATATTGACATGTGCCTGAGGCTGCTTCTTGGGAGATTGCCGAAGCCACACACCAACAGTGTGTCATCGCTGTCGGCAATGCTTTATACGTATTTTACATGATTTTCTGTGACCGTAAATACGTTTTAGTATTTCAAAAAATCTTTCCATTTCTGTCATAGTCTTCCATATCCGACCTTTATCCATGATAATGTCTTGCATTTTAATATATTCTGCGCGTGATTGGGAATATATTTTTGGTCTCATTAAAGTATCTGCTATCTCTTGAATTGTTTGCAAAGATTCCTTTATTACAAAAGCATATCATTCTAATTAATTTTAGGTGTGGTTCTGGGCAAAATCTACGGATTTTACGATAGGAATTGAAAAATTGCTGAATGTTGATCGAAAGGATAAGTTTTATATCATTTCCATTTTAATTAGAAATCCTTTACACTCAGATTTTCCTAACCATATCTTTATGATTATTGCATAAATTAAAAGGCAAAATCTACTACTCGTTAACCTGTTCCAACATCGGAATATCATTTGATTTTTAATTCGTACACTGTTTCTTACACTGAAATTATTAGGAATTTCTCGACAGCTTTGTTGCCTAGTAACGGAAAATACCCGATCAATTTCCAAGCTCGACGGGTATTCGGCGCGGATTATTTGTTTCACTCGAATTTCAACCAACAGGCGGTTGCTCATTCACACTTTTCTGAGAGAAAAATTTAAGGGTAGAGTAGTATTCCGCCTAAAAACAACTTCAAGTTTTATGCAAAGTTTTTTTCGATTTTTCACTTTTACCAATGAACTTGATCTTGATCTGGTCACTTGACGGACCAGAGTAAACAATTTGTAGTAACGTGGAGACGAAACAAAAAAGTCGACAGTGTCTACAACGATCTTGAATGCGTTGAAAAGTAAAAAAAAAAAAAATGGAACATGTGAGTTCGAGGGTTAACAAAAACGATGTGACCAAGTTAGATCGATCGTAATCAAACGACATAAACTGCATGTCCTTTTGAATACGTTCAGAAAATCTCTTCAATATTTTTCAGAAAAAAAAACGATCAAGAAAACCTACGAAAAAAAAGTCTTCGGCGGTTACATGAGAAGGTAAAAGTCGTTTCAATTATAAAACAAAGATATAAATAGTATACTTTATTTTTTTTCCCTCGCAGCCAGGATAATGTTCGTGGAAACGGTCAACTTCCAATCAACTCATCTCTTTCTCGCTACGCGTGTCAATGTACATTAATACATACACAAATACAATATATACGTAGATAAAAAGCCTGTGTCGTCGTAAACCTTCCTCATCTCCACTGATCATCTTTTCAATTTCTTAGATAATTGTTTTCATTTTGCACATAATTTATTCTCGATGCGAAATAATCAAAAATAGAAAATAAAATGACAGCTGCGAGAAGTATTTTTCGTCGCAAAAGAAAAACATGTTCGGTGCATGTAAAAAATGCCCAATCATTAGGCTGATCAGCAAATTTTGGATTCTCAAATTTAATTCAGTGACAATGATTTGGGTATTTTTCAATAAAACGTTACGATTATCATATTCACAGACGAATAGATTGTCCTTAGCTATCAAACACCTCTAATTACACATTGCTCATCGTGAAAAATTATTATTATTATTATTATTATTATTATTATTATTATTATTATTATTATTATTACCGCTGCGAATTTATATGTATGTATAATTTAATTACGCTACTTAATTACGCTTGATCAACGAAACTTATCTAGTAATTGTCTAATTAGGCTGTTCAAGAGCCCAATAAAAAATGTATTATACTTGTTTCGATGAGCCGGCAAGATTAACGTGCGAATATCAAGTTTTGTTATTATAGCCAGTCTTCGAAACTCTACATGAAAACAAAACAGCAGAAATCTGAAAAATGTGAAAGAGCATATCAACAAAAATTGATAGCGTGTCAAGTATTTTTGTTGAAAATGGAAAATTCGATTTGATACTTAAAGATTCGTATTATAAATTACGCGGGTTTTTTATATATATGTATATTTTTTTTTTTTTTTAATGGGGAATGCTCCGCAAGCGTCACCTAAGACAAGCGAAAATCGATAAACGGCGTAAAGAGGAATGTGTATTCGTTGGATTACATGAAAAATAATTTTTCTTAGTGCGTTTTTTTTCGAATCTCTTCCAGTACTGAATGCAATTTTCGCTTCGAATATCTGGAATAAAACAACTTCCAGATGTGAATCTTTCAAGATCGCAAAAAAAACGACCCTTCCAACGTCATCTCTTCCGCGGAGAGTTAAGACGCAAGTTCCATTGTTAACGAGACAACATTTTTTTGAAAATTTATCTTTTTTGCTTTTTATGCCTGTGAGAAAAATTGCGGCAATGATCGTTGAAGGGGGCCTGGCACTAGGAATTCGCAGTATTTCTTGTTATACTCTGCACGACTCGCTGTCCCCACCATGCCTCGAGGTTGAAAGGCTCGAAATCTGAAAAACAAGAAACATCCAAATAAGAACTTACGGTAAATAAATAAAAAAAAATCAAGTTTTTTTTACGTATCGCAATATTTCATGGTGATGAAGTTTGCCTCAATAATACGAGACGAAAAATCTTTCTAGTATGTATTAATTTCTAAAGAACTTGCTTGCATGGAGTGCAAGCCAAAAATAGGATGAGTCAATCATTCTTACGATTCTAATAATCTATATATCCATTGAAACAACTTATCGTTTATTCGAAATTACACAATGTTGTCAATTGTACTGGAAAGTGTCAAAAAAAAAAAATAGATAAGTTGTGGTTGTTTGTTGGAAAATGCTTCAGTTTTCGGGAGGGAATGCTTACTGTTTTTGAAAACATCATTTTGAAAAAATAATTTTTAATTTTTAAGCATCGGTCAAATATATAGATAAAAAATTTCTCGTAGGGACAATGTGTTTCATTATTTCGGGAAATTTTTTACAAATTATATCTAAAGATTGACACTATTGATAAAAACATTTTTTAAAAATTGAATGCTTAGACCTCTTCTAGTTGTATGTAAATCCTTAAACTTGAAATGTGCAACAGAGTTCATTTTAATTTTTTCAATCTATATTTTGAAGCTCGGTAAAGGTCAGCCCAATTTTCGTCGTTTAAAACCATAGACTGATCCCATATTGGAAAAATTGGAAAAAAATAGTTGATCATATTTCAACGGTACAAACGTTGCACCATTTTCATTTTTGTATTAATTTCGTACCATCTTTGAAATGTATTTTGCAACACTCCCATTTTCTTTCTGGTATTTTTTAATTCCTAAAAGCATCAACAGCTGTATGAAAAATAACTTGAACCACCTTTGAGCTGAGGATTCGGTTCCCTTTCCTGGTAATACGTGACTGATGCCCCGTTTCTATAATTGGAGGAATCTCCATGAACTTGGTTGTGACACATGTCAAGTTCTCTCGAAACGTTGTTCCAAGCTGTGCAAAAGAAAATCGAGGATAAAAAATGATTTCTGGCAAAACGAATATTTTGTCTGTTCACTGCCAAAATATTTCGATGAACTGAATTTTACGATTTTTCGTCAACTTACATTCGTATATGTATTTGATAATATCAAAATGCTGGGAGGAAGATTCAGATGGTGGTTGATGCCTACCAGGCATCGATGATGGCCTTTTCCCATTCATCGCAGACATTTGTGACCTGCTGCTGGTTAAAGAAGAAATATTAATGCATATACATTTAAGTGATATACGTTTCGTTATTACTTTGCTAAAACATAACTCTGTTCGAAAGAATTTCCCCCACAATCTTTATCGATTTTGCAATAAAATTAAAAGCCACCGGGAACTGTAACGACAGAGATTCCTGATGGTATCCTCTTTCTATAACTTTTATAGATTTAAGATTCAAAATAGAAAGTGTTTAATGGCATCACGTCTGGGCCTCCATATTCGTTTGTAAAGTGGACAATCGTGCGGGACTGTTTTATTTCGAGCCGGATCAAAATAGACGATAATAGGACAAGCGTTTTTCGTCGCTCCCACTACTAATTGTCTTCCGGGATATCGTTTACGTTCATACCGTTTATGAAAAAAATAACAAACTCTGTTAATAAGAACGTATGCTCCCATTATTAATGCACATTGAACGATGCCAGTCGGAAAACCAAAGTTTATAAAGTCATGATGGTAATAGGTTTATAGCCAAAGGGTTAATGACTATTAAGTAATCAATAAACTTTTAGGATCAAATCAACGACACGATTTTTTTGTACATTCTCAAAGCCAAACAATATTCTGGAAGAAAAAAAAATCATTAAGATACAGTAATTTGTTAAAAGATAGGCGACTATTACCGACAGATTGCAACCAGGTAAAAACTACGTAGGCAAAAAAGTGTTCGAAATTTGAAACCACTTTTCAGTATTTAATAGCTTAGCAATGGAAAGCCATTAGCCAAGAATTCTTATTATATGTTATGCAATATGCCATTCTTATTATGTTACTCAATTATTCCGATTATTGTACCATCGTGGCAGAATTCCGATGAATTCAATGCTCACAGCAAGTAAAATAGGAATCTGTAAAACCGCAATACTGTATCTTCAGCATAAGAAGAAGGGGAAAAGAAACGTCAGTAAAGTTGATCTATGGGGTAAAGATAATGGCGGATAGGAAGCGCATGCGTAGTGATTATTTGCACGCACAAACTCGCTTCCTTTCCGTCCTTTCTCTCGTTTCTTGATCACGCACAATAGGCTCGAAATTTTTACTGAAGACTGCACTTCGTCGAGAGAAAACTTGGCATTGATCCAGCCGGCTGGGGAAAATAGAAACAAAAAGAGAACGACCGAAAAAACCGGGAAAATGGAGTAGGCCGAGTGAAAGCGACACCAAAGAAACAGGGAACTAGAGAGAGAGAAAGAGCGGAGAGAAAGACAGAGATAGAAAGATAGACATAGAATGTGTGTGAGAGAGAGAAAAGAGATAATCAGACGAGCTGACTGCCAGAACTGAAAAAAGAATGTACACAAGTATGGCCGAAGACAGATCTGAGCATCGCATGATTTTCAATAGCAGAACCAAATTTTACTTAGCGTTATAAACGTAAAAATATAACGGTGCACCAAAAATGTTGAGTAAAATGCATTGCGTTACCTCATTTTGTGTCCTCTTTTGCTAGCTTCACGATAATATCGTGGTGCCTTTAACGAACTCCGCAAGGTTTCACGATTCACCACAGAGTCTACGTTGTACGATATTTCAATTCACTATTTTATTATTTCTTCTATCGAAAAGTCTATTCCTTAAGGAGTATTGAGTACCAAATAAACCGTGGATTATAAAAATATTTATTATTTAGCAATGACAACACCCGAAATAAGGAAAAGAGTCTCGAACGAGAGCCGCACAGTGAAGAAACGATGAAAACGAACGAGATGCCACATAAGAGTAACTTGACAGCCGCGCGCACTTCCCCTCTCCCTACTCCCCCGCTCACCACTCCACCTCTCCCCCCTCCAGTCGCTATTCGTTGATCATTCTATCTTCTTCCCTCCTACCAATTAGACAGATTTTTTTTCTTCGTTCAGTTTACATGCCAGCTGACGGTACATCGCATGATCAAGAATGTCAGAAGGGGCTGGAACCGCAATTGCCAACAATGGAAACTGACACAGAACTTGAGAAGGTAAAAAAAATCGACACACTTACAGCCCAGGCAGGAACTTTTCCATCGTGATAACATCTTTACCCTAAACAAATGTACCATTACAACTATACCACAAATATATACTACCTTCAAACAACTCTACCAACTCAACCAACGTACTACACAACTCAAGCACCCAAATATTCAATTTAGGTTTCAACAAGACTACCACAAAAACATCTCTACCAGAAGCATCTCTACCTTAACATCTCTATACCCTCTATATAAACACTACCATCGTCGAACTGTAGTAGCGATGGATCCTGACCAACCACAATGTTTTTTGTTGATGTGACTTGGAAGTCATTTTTGCAAATCAAGGACGCCATTATAATGGTTTTTGAAATAATAGTTATTTCATACTTGATAAAAGTGTCTCGGGGGTATAATTGATTTATTGCTGGACCTAGAACTTAGCAACAATTAAATAATATTTCCGAGTGAAGATCTTCTAGAATGATGAGAAAAAAACATTATTATTTGGTCATGGACAGCGATCTAACCGTAGTAAAAGCGCTTGTATCCTATTTTTTTTTTTCACTCTTTAAAATTTATACAAATGAAAATTCATTCGATTCACATATATATTAAATTAATGAATTTGCATCATTCTGTCTTCAAAAAATGTATTATATGTATAATTGCATGTATAATTTAACTCTCATGACGCTTATTAAATACAATTTTAGTATCAAGTATATTTGCCGAATGATGAAACGGTAATTATTATTTGATGAATTTATTCTTTGGTATATTGAAATAAATTGAAGAGCTCGAAGTAAACTTGTGTGGTATGCGTTCGGTTTGTTTACGTTCTACGCGCTCCTCCGAGTCCCGTGTGCATGCTACGGTTCAGTGTGCTGCATAGTGGGAGAACGTTTGCCGTGCCGGCGCGTCGCGAGGGGTGAAGCGGGAAAGCGCAACTGGTGGAGCGGGCGCGGGACAGTAGGGATCAGCGGGAGTGCGTGATAAAAGTCTCAGTATCAGTCTCGTGCGCCGGCCGGCGATACATGGAGAGCGTGGCCTGAGCGTCGGTCGAAAAATTCAACGCTACGCTTCATCATTCGTCGATGCTGATCCATTTTATGGAACCAAATAGTTTTCGTCGATAGGGTAGGATGGGGATAGAGATAACTTGATAAGGATTCATTGTGGTAGGGATCCATCGCTGGTAGAATTTGACTTTGGTAGTGCTGAAATCGTAGTAGAATTTTGCGTTGCATGGTAGTGTTTTTTCGTGATAGGAATTTGCCAGCGTTCATCTTATAGAGATTTCGTCTGGTAGGATTTTCAGTGGTAGGTTTATAAAAACGCCTAATAAATGGGGTAGAGACGGTAAAGTAGAAACGTCCTAGCTGCTGTGTCCTGTTAACCTCTGATTCATTTTTGTTTGCTTGAGTTGTATCAGCAATCGGCAGTATTTCGACGATTGGTAAACAGAGATTCTCATTACCGACAGTTGCTTCTATGCAGAAGCATTCCATCAAGATATAATATAAACAACTGCTCTTAAACTTAACAGGTATTCGAATTTTAAACGATGTCACTATCACAATTTTTATCACAAAAATCTTTTTATGACTTCAAAATTACAACCTCTGATACTCATGACTAGGTTTATCGAAGTTTCCTTGTATCATCGCGATATCGTAATGCACCAATTTTTTTTTAGTGCCACTAAAAAGATTCCCACACTAAACTTGGCAAAATTTTTTTTATAATCTTAACTGGGACAATAGAAGTCTTGAAATGTTGGAGAAAATATGAATCAACTACTTTCAGCTTGAAATAACAATAAACTAAGTCAGCATGAATTGTATGTACTGCTACTAAAACGGTTTTTGAATTCGTAAACCTAATGTTTGACACAAATCATTGAATTCTAGAAAATAAGTCATGGTATTTTTTTTTTCTAATTCAATCGGTCTTCTGGTTTTTTATGATATTACCATTACCGTTACCGTTAAAATTTGCACATGCATATACAAGTACATTGAAGCTAAGAATAGCATTACAGTGGAATCGATTATTGAAAAACAGCAAATGCACTACCTATAGTAAGAACTCGCAGAATCAATAGTTCCCTTTTATATAAAAAGCCACACTATAAAATAAAAGATGAACGTTGTTATACATTATGAATTTTGTTATTGTATTTTGCGCCTCTTCCTCAGAGATCAAATTGTAGTACCTCCATTTCACGCTAGTGTTGTCACAAGTTTTAACGTAAGAAAGAATTTTTCTTGGCTATAGTGCCGTCTTCCCGTGAGCCTATGCTCCCGGAAGCCCGCTGAAATCGTCATTCTTTCGTCTTGTGTTGGTTTTGTCACATTAAAAAAAAAAAAAAAAAAAAAAAAAAAAAAAAAAAAAAAAAAAAAAAAAAAAAATTGTGGACAACAAAAAGATGAATAAAGGAAAAATAAGCGACGAAGACTCACTTTCGTCAAATAGTGAGAAAGAAAATGAAAAATTATGGAAAATCATAAAAAAGCTCAAGAAAAAGAGGAAGGAACGGAAAAGGAAGCGACGCAGTAAGTATAGAGAGGTTATGTTTCCTCGTGGTTTTACTGTTTCAGTTGAAGAAAACGAAAAGAGGATTCATCGAAGGGATAAAGATGGCTTGCACTCAATACTAATCGAGTTGCATAGTGCAGTCAACTCTAATTGACGTGCACCGCGTGTTCGGCTCTAACCGTCGCGCGCCCTTGCTAGGTCAAGGGAAGCCAAGAGATGCACCCTGTGCTTAATAAAAAAGGACACCGCGCGTTCGGCTCTAACCGTCGCGCGTCCTTGCTACATCAAGGGAAGCCAGGCTACGCAGGCTGTGCTTAACCTACAAAGTACATCGCGTGTTCGGCTCTAACCGTCACGCGCCCTCGCCATGTCAAGGGAGGACAGGAGATGCACGCTGTGCTTAACCAAAAAAAAAAAAAAAAAAACTTGTCGTATGATCTGTCACAGGAAACCGTTCGTTTTCAGGTAAGAGATCGTCATCGTTGGGCAGAGAGTCATCTCCGGACTACCGCAGCAAATCAATAGAGTATGCTAGAAAACATCGAGATCCAGACCACTCGTCAAGAGGGTCTTCGCCGAGCGCCGAAAATCCGGAAATAATTGTTGCAGCTGACGTTGACATGACTGAAGCTCCTCCGCAGGAACTGATAATAAGTGATAACCAGCCTGTAGCCTCAGAAACAAGCCTCGTAGAAAAGGCGGCCGAGAAACCTGATCATGAACTCGACTTGGAGGAAAATATTCTCAACATTCTTGGCCCAAAGATAGTGGCGGGAAAAATAACAGGTCCTGATATCCACAAGGACGTCGCGCTGCGCTGGGCAAGAATAATGGACAAGGGACTGTCAGCCGAAGAAACCAAGGAGTTAATCGAAAAATATCCAGTTCCGGCGAACTGTACGACAATAGATGCTCCCAAATTAAATGTTGAGATCAAGGCTTCGATTCAGGCGAGTACAATTTCAAGAGACGATCGAATCGTTGAGAAACAAGGGCGTATTGCGGCTTGTTTAACGGGTATTGGCCATGCAATTTCGATCGCTCTCAAACTTCAAGTGCCGGAAAAAATGAAGTTGTTGGAGCATCTCGGGGCGGCTGGTCAACTGTTATCTTCGATTCAAAGAGATGAGGCGATAATTCGGAAGAGTTTGATACTAACAAACTTAAATTCTTCTTTGAAAGAAACATTGGCGAAAGCACCGACTGGCGAGTGGCTTTTCGGCGACGAGTTAGAGGAGAGGCTTAAAATAGCAAAGTCTATCGAACGCACGTCAAAAGAGTTGAAACCACCGTCGAAAACACAACAAACAAAGGTCTCAAAAAACGCGACAGCTCCGCCCCGTCAATCCTCATCAGGCCCCAAGAATTATCGGACGACGTCGGGCGGATACAAGCGCACATACCCCAGCAAAGCGGACCAGAAGAAGACCTACCAGAGGAAAGATCTTCAGCCAAAGAGACGTCGCTAGAAAAAGATGTAAGTAAGTTAGCAGGTCGCCTGCGTCTTTGGAGCGCTGATTGGAAAAAGATTACGACTGACTCCTTGATTCTCCAATGGATTAGGGGTTATGAAATTCCATTTATAACTCAGGTTGTACAACCTACGAGCCCCAAGGAGCCTTCTTGGTCGGCAAATGAACATATTCAAATTGCAAATCATATCGAATTACTCCTTTCTAAGGGCGTTATTCAGATTTGTGATTACGATGAGGGAGAATTTTTGTCAAGAGTTTTCTTAGTGCCAAAGCCAGATCGATCATGTCGGATGATTTTAAATTTGAAACAGCTTAATGAATATGTAAAAACTGAACACTTTAAGCTGGAAGATTGGAAAGTTGCAAAGCGATTAGTAACGTCAAATTGTTTTATGGCTACGATCGATCTGAAAGATGCTTACCACTTAGTGCCAATAGCGAAGCCTCACAGAAAGTTCTTACGGTTTCTTTTTGATGGCGTGAAGTATGAATATACTTGTTTGCCGTTTGGACTCAACACAGCTCCATACGTGTTCACGAAAATCATGAAACCTGTGGTAGCGTATTTACGAAAGAGAGGTTTCATGTCAGTAATTTATATTGATGATATTTTGGTCATCGGAAATACGTTTGCCGAGTGCCAATCGAACGTTCGCGAAACTTGCTCACTTTTGAAAGAATTAGGTTTCATCATTAATGAAGAGAAAAGTCAAATGATTCCTTCACAAAGATGTAAAATTTTAGGGTTCATATACAACTCAAACAAAATGATAATTGAACTCCCAGATATTAAAATTAAAAAGACTCTCGATATTGTTAACAAGTTCAGCAAAACACGGATATGTAAAATACGAGATTTCGCAGCGTTTATCGGAACATTAGGAGCTCAGTGCCCAGCACTTCCTTACAGTAGAATTTATATAAAGGCGGTTGAAAGAGAACGGTTATTAGCGCTTGAAAAACATAGAAACGATTTTGACGCTCAAATGAGTATACCGAGAAGGTTACAGGAGGATTTTATATGGTGGAGACGCAATATTAGCTCGGCTAATGCACCTATTGATGAACGCAGCTACGATATGGTGATCTATTCAGACGCATCCCGCACGGGGTGGGGAGCATTTTGCGAGGGGCAACGGTGTAATGGGCACTGGAAAACAGATGAAACTTTGATGCATATAAATCAGTTAGAACTGATAGCCGTGTTCTTAGGTTTAAAATGTTTCGCAAATGACAAGAAAAATTGCAATATATTGCTTCGGGTAGATAACACTACGGCAATAGCATATATTAACCATATGGGAGGCAGTCGATTAGCCAATTTGAGTATTCTTGCAAAAGATATATGGAAATGGTGCGAAGATAGGAAAATATGGATTTTTGCTTCGTACATTCAGTCAAAAGAGAATCGGGAGGCTGACGAGGAATCGCGGAAACTGGAACCGGAAACAGAATATGAACTGTCGGATAAATTTTACCAAGAGATTGTATTAGTTTTTGGCAAACCAGAAATTGACCTATTCGCTTCACGAGCAAATGCAAAGTGTAGACAATATATCTCGTGGCTGAGAGACCCGGAATCTATGGCAGTCGATGCCTTTACTCTCGACTGGAAACCCTGGTTCTTCTATGCCTTTCCACCTTTTTCATGCATATTAAGGGTTTTGCGGAAAATTGCTCGGGAAGAATCAAGGGGAATTGTCGTGGTTCCTTTCTGGGAGGCTCAACCGTGGTTTCCGGTGTTCTTGTCTTTGCTTGAGGGGGAACCAATAATATTTGAACCAGATTTTAATCTTCTTCACTCTTCAAACAGGGAACCCCACCCTCTCTGGCAACGACTTACCCTGGTTGCAGGCAGATTATCCGGGAGGCTTTCCTACGAAAAAACACTCCAGAGGAATCCATCAACATCATGATTTCTTCGCTCACAGACTCATCACTGCGACAATATAACTCTGGTCTCAGAAAATGGTGGGAATTTTGCTCAACTACAGGCGTTGATCCATACACAGGAACGACGCGTGATGTTCTTATCTTTCTGACAAGGGAATTCGAAAGAAAGGCATCATATAGCTCATTGAACTGCTATCGATCAGCAATTGCTTTTATTCTCGGATCAGAACTTGGACGAGACGATCAAATCCAGAGATTTTTTAAGGCAGTAGGAAAATTAAGACCTGCAGCACCAAAATATGATTGTACTTGGGATCCCAAGGTCGTGCTAGCGTTTCTATCAAAATGGTATCCTAACGACCAGATAAGTTTGGAACAACTGTCGATGAAGGTGGCAACTCTGTTGGCTTTAGTTACGGGACAGCGAACTCAAACGCTTTCTCTAATCGACATAAGAAATATTTACGAAGTGGACCAAACAGCTTTAGAAATAAAGATTCCAGACCAAATCAAAACGTCGGGGAGAAACAAAAAGCAGCCAACCTTGAGATTACCCTTTTACGCTGAGGATTTATCGATATGTCCAGCAACGGCTCTACGTTCATATTTGAATAGAACAAAGGATTTGAGGAAATCAGTCGTGAAATTATTTATTTCGTTTAAAAAGCCGCATAAGGAAATAAGCACGCAAACTTTATCTCATTGGATAAAAAAGACAATGTTTAAAAGTGGAATAAATATTGACATTTTTTCGGCCTATAGTACGCGCCATGCCTCAACCTCTGCGGCAAAGCGCAATGGAGTTAACATCGACCTTATTCGTAAAACTGCAGGTTGGACAAGTGAATCGGCAACTTTTGCGAGGTTTTATGATCGTTGTCTGTCAAGTGTTGATAAAGATCAGTTTGCGAGGGGTATCTTAGATAAATAAACATGTATATCATTATAAGTTGAGTGATTCCTCTATATGTACCAATTGTTTTTATTAATAATAATGATTACTATCCAAAAGAAAAAACAATTTACGAGACCCTAGGCCGCAACTCGCTTTAAACATCTACAATTTGATCTCTGAGGAAGAGGCGCAAAATACAATTAATGATTAAACGAACTTACCTGTAAGTGAAGTTCTATCATGATTGTATGAGCGCCTCTTCCGAAAGAGATCACTCCCGCCCACCCAGGTTATCTCATTTGAGACCCCGTTGTCAGTTGCGGCAACACTTTAAAGGAATGACGATTTCAGCGGGCTTCCGGGAGCATAGGCTCACGGGAAGACGGCACTATAGCCAAGAAAAATTCTTTCTTACGTTAAAACTTGTGACAACACTAGCGTGAAATGGAGGTACTACAATTTGATCTCTTTCGGAAGAGGCGCTCATACAATCATGATAGAACTTCACTTACAGGTAAGTTCGTTTAATCATTAATTATTCGCTGCGTCATGCGGCTACTGGGTGATTAGCCATAAAAGGATTGCGAACAGCATGTTGCGAAGGAGTTGAAAATAATTCATCACAAGCGTCGTTGATGTTTTAAAAATAAGTACTTGTCCACATCCCGTGCAAAAGTTTCCGTATAAATGTTGGAACTAAAACAGTGCAGAAGCCTCCATAACGTGGTAGTCGAATCAAATAACTGAATAGTCACTCCTTATCGAAAAAAAAGGATGAATCTTTTGAACCCTTAACTTCATTTTTTTGTGTTTATTTTTCAATGTCTGGGCAACCAATTATATCTGCGTAGATTGAAGCAAGTTCTGAAGGATATAGTTTTAAACGGGAATTGTATTTTTTTAAAACCACAAAACGAAGTAAAAAAGACCGTTGTGAGAGCCTTCGTTGACTTCCTGGTTGGAAAAAGGTAGTTCAAATGAACGGTGAGGTAATGAATCCTGGCTTCTTTTACTCTTTTCAGTGTTCTTTTGCTATTGCGTGACACATCGTCAAATGATATCGTGGCAGCATGCCATAAATGCGAGTTGTATTACGAGCGGTGAACGTGACGGCGACGTCTCTTGCCCTCTTCTCTCTTCTGACTAAACCCCGCGCCCGTGTGAAAGCGAAAAGAGAGGCGGGGCGTGGGGGAGAGGGCATGGGTGGATTCCCATTAGCTGTTATTATATCAGGCTCGGTGAGATGGCTCACAGGAGTACAGACATTGAAAATAAAAGGGGACAAGCAACGAACCTCGTGGAGTGGTAGTATCAGCCTAACCTCGAAGAGTAATCTTTTTTACTCCACAACAAATACGTCAGTTTTATAAATATTAGACGTTATTTCATCTCATACTCCTGAAGCGAGACTTTGTATTTCATAAATAGCGGATAAATGATTTAACAAACCATTCGATATAATCGTTTCGTTTGGTATCTAGTTACGACGTCCCTTCATCAAACGAAACCCCCATAGTAAATTTACTGATAGTGACAGCCTCCAATAACAAATGTTCCTGATATCAAAACTAATATATGCAATGATCGTTTGAATTTCTCTATACCTCTGTTGCATGAAAACAAAAGTAATGACGCATTACAGAGCTGCATGAAATATTTTTTCTAACATCCGTTAGCCATGCAATCGCCGTCGATTGGAGCACAGACAAAAATATACTGCTGGTCGTAACCTTTTGAACCAGAATTAATCATCTTCACCAGTCGCGTTAACCATGGACGCGATGTTAAGATTTTATCTTGTTTCACCATGATTTTTCCAGGCTTATCTTCTATTGATCTTGAAAGATGTAGGACCATAAAAATGAATTTTCATTCACCGTTCTGCCTACTCATTGGCTTCTTCATTCCCTTCTACCATTATCGATTCTACATCATGCCCATTACTTTGAGAACAAGACACTAACACGAATTTACTATGGAACGACATAAACACACATGACGTTCTCAGGATTTGCCATAACCAATCCAGTTAACCCATGTATGCCCTGAGTACTACAAGCACAATCTGCAACCCCCACATGCACATAAGTATGAATATATATAATACACAGGTGTACATATCATCATGGATGATATACAAACATCGTTCAAACATTTTCCTTTCAAATTGCACCCAGAATGACAAAATTGTTATAGAAAATCGTCTTTACCGATGCAATCTTTCTTTCTTCACCCTGTTTCTAAGGCAAAATATAATTTACTTGTTTTCACCAGTTACTCAGTTATTTTCCAGTTGACTCTTAGATCATACACAAAATTAGAACGTTTTTTTTTCTTTTTTGCTGAATTAAACGGATATCTTCGTGCATCGAGTGTAGAAAATTCTTTATTTCAAGACAACACAACAAAAATCATGTACACTGCCATATTTTGAAAAGGTCAATCTTTATCTCTTTTTCTCCCAAAGTCTATTTATAGCCGTAAATTAATCTAATTGTTGAGTTTCATCTAATGCATGGATCGAAAAGAGGGTTGAGAAATCAAATAATCATGATGCTTAAGTCTGGAAGCTAATAACTTAGACGGCACCCTTGTGTCCCATTCCGCACCGGATTGAACAGCAATGACTCATTAATAATCGGTCCGTCCAAGGGAATGGTGAATGATAACTCCTATGGAGTAATTTTTCATTGAATTATCTGATAAACTCTTCGGATTACTAAAAGCTAAACCGATCCGTTAAAAAACTCCGAATAAACCTTGCAATACAGTTCGAGACAGAACGGACGATGGTCACCACCAGATGATAATGATTTGGGGCAAACCAATATGACCATGTGAATAATTTCACGACTTCGACCTAACCTCCTAAATGTATAGGGTGTCCCATTCTTATCTTCGCAAACAAAATATAACTTTTGTTGGATTTATTCTTTTTCGGTATTCAGTCATTGGCGTTTAGTCGTTTACCTCGCTTAAAAGATGTTTGGCATTTCAACATTTTTTTCTCTTTCTTCTTAATGTCTGGAAATTCCATCTCATTGATCAGGCATTTATCATTTTTACTGTCTGGCGAATTCGATTGTAATAGTGTCTCGAATTCTGCCCATTGAATGTTCAGTCATGGAACAATGAAGATTGTGGGTTACGATCAACCGTGTGTGATCAAATTAGGTGACTGCATAGTGTAATGTTTGAAGAAGGACTACGTTTTGTTTTATACTCTTGGATACGTCAGGCATTTTGGAATGAACGTAACTCGACACATATTTCGTTGCCGATGTACATTTCACTCGATGCTATGTAGCCTCAACGACAGACGGAAGACATATGAAGTATTGCGCACGCTTGCACAGCTATTCCGGCACATTGACATGTCCTGCTGTTACTGGTACGAAAATACATGGCTGCACCTTTTTCGTTGATGCACCAGGTGGTACCGTCACGCGTCTTCGATCACAAGCAATATTCCATCAGTTGCAAAGTAAGGAGAAAGATACAAAGCGAAAAAGAGACAGTGGATGACTTAAGACTTGAAAGAAATGAAAAGAACGACGTTCCGCTGCATTTTCTCGTTTTTAAACTTTTCACATTTATTTACGAAAATTCAAGTCAAATTTGGGGCTTTTTCAGAAGGTGTCGTATCTCGGCAACAAATAGGCATGATATTTTCTCCAAAAACGTTTTGAAATCAGTCTTCTGGTGCCCCCATGGACATTTAGGTAACTTAAAAATATACAGGATATCACTTGTCCCCTACGAAGTGGAAATAACGGAAAAAAAAGTTTTTCTTATACATTTGGAAAGTATATGGATGGCGTGCTCTAATTATTTTTGAGAGAGAGAAAAGTTTGGAAAATTATAAAAAAATTGATCGTAATGATGACGAATAAAAACTGATGAAACCAATTTTAGTATTGTGATGTCTTTTTATAAATAATGAGGTTATGCAGAACCAAAAATAATCAAAAAAGGCATGAAACCAGTGAATGGAGAATCACGAAAATGGGAAAAGTTAAATTGTTTAAAATTGATATATTTCGATATTAAGAGATATTAAGATAGAAAAGAAATGTGATGGTCTTGCGCTTTGCACTTTTTTGATAAATACTTTTTATTTGAAGAAGAGCGGACTTCAAGGGTTTCATGTTTTTTCGCACAGTGCTATCAAGCTTAATGAATAATTGGACATAAATTTGCAATTTTTTTGTTCTGTCAAATTGTACAGATGAATATATGTCGTATTTAAAAAAAAGTCATTTTTACATGAAATTTGTATGTTCATCCGATAATCCGACAATGACTGAAGATTGATGGATATTTGTAGCTTTCTAAAGCTGCCATTAGACGTTCGACATGACTATCGGTTAACGACTTACAAACAATCAAAATGGAAATAAAGTTTTGTTCGCTTTCATTGCGGATAACAAGGTCAATGATATAGTCCTACAATATACTCTCCAAAAAAACGATTTGGGGCTGAAGGAATGATCTACGAACGTCATGGAACAGATTTATTGTTGCACTTGCTTGTTAAAAACAACTGGAACTTTTGCAAAATTAAATACCAAGACAGAGCTATTAAAATGAGACCCAGGGGTGGAAAATGTTAAGGATTCTGCAATTATTTGCAATTTCATATAAGCTGATGCAAAAAACATGAAAATTGACATTTCTTCTATTTCGATCATACGTATTAAAGCGAAAAATAGTAGTCATTGGGAGGCTGCCACGTGCCATCTGCTCACACTTCTGTCATATTTATGAATTGGATGATCTCTTCCAGTAGCTTTATTCCAGCTCGTTGAAGACCTTTTTGTTGGACACTCGTTCGGTCCGAGAAAAGCAACCTGACGCGTATTTTCCTTCATCCAAACGATCTCAAAGTGTCTCGTTCCCACTCGTTCGAGTGAATGGTGGATACAAGCCCCCTTAACTTTTTCATGAACACAAAAGAACGTGTGCACTGGCACCACGTTTTTCACCTGCAGCCTCTAACACGTCATCGAGAATATCGTCTACCTGCACTTCGTCCCAATGTAAGGTGCCCTGTTGCATTCTGGGTAAACTGTAACACCTGCGATTACAAAGAGGATAACAAAGAGAGGCGAACCATACACATAATGTATCAATAATGAAAAGAAAGTAAACACACAATACCGCGGTATAAACGATTTTTTATTAACCCAATTCGTATGAACCCGACAATTTTAATCTATTTTTAAAAATGAATAATTTGTATACTCATTATCATAATGAAATTGAGCTCGCGAGCTAATAAGTTGACATGCTACAACTATTTTAAATGTTAACTGACAGCGATGGGACAGGCAATGTGTGGGTCCGGTGATTTGCTAAGTTCAGTAGCCTTAGGTGAAGCCAATACTTGGTTAGGTGACTGTTTACTGATGGGCTATAGCTTGGACATCGAACTCAGAGCAATAAAGTAGTCGTTCCCAGTTTCTGGCGGTACTAACTGACTGAATCTGAGTAAATATATAGCCGTTCGTATCGACTAGATATTCTGCAGTTTCCTCAAATTCTGAATAAAAGATAGGCCCGAATAAAGAAGAACCTTCGCGCTTTGCCACTTATACATAATAGGCTTACGAAGTATAATAATAGGCTTATTATCATGACTTTGAAAAAGTTCATTCGAATTACATATGCATGGCGTGTGTAGCATAAGCATAGTGCAAGACTTTCGACGCACATAGAATTTCCACCTGCATCCGCGCATCTGCACAAAGACTTTGCGACAAAATCGTGATTCCAGTCAAGAAAAAGGACAAAAATAAATAAATAATATGAAGATCACTCGGATCATACTCCTTCTTGATCTGCACTCCTGAGATATTTTCTTCGCTCATAAGAAGGAAAAATCCGTGGATGCAACTCAAGCCATTTATATGCAACGTCAGCATCCGAGACTCGAATACACAGGGAGAAATGATAGAGTGAAGGATGGCAAGAAGTTGTGCACGAAGATATAGAAAAGGTGCCAGTCCTAAAGTCGAGGATCGACGGCGTCGTGGTTTTCTTTGGCGTCGGCGCACCTGACGTCTTCTCCCACCTTCCTCTTCGTCGCGCTTCGTCGTACTCTTTATGCCCCACTATTGCATTTTCCTCCATTCCCCAACACTTTCTAGCTTCCTTCTTCCTACCGTTCTTATCTCTCTTCCTCTCACGGTCCTTGTGCCTATCTACGCAAAAATGAGGGTGATTGCACACTGAACAGTTCTCTTTGCTTGTCCAATTCTTATACTTTTGAGTCAAAATCAGGCGATTGTCTATCTCCATCATTTTTCTTTCTTACATACGCAGAAACGTTTCATCAATAATTTTTCTAGTACTATCAGTAGGAATGTGTGCAGAATTTTCCAAAATTTGAATCAGTTATCTTTTCATTTCCTCTCTTCGTTTTGTTATCAATTCTTTTTGTAGGTTAATTGTCGTTTGGAGGTTTGAATTACGTTGAAATATTTCGAGAAATTCTGGTTCAAAAAGTTCCAAGCACAAGCAATCGGGTCTGTATCTTGCTGAAATAAAGAACACGGATTCCATTGTTTTTTCTACATAAATTGAGATTAACGAGATAAGGATTGTCACGTATCGTTGAAACGTGATAAATTGACAGTCTATTAAGAAATATTTTCTAATAATTATTAATTGATTACGTAAGGTCTCATATGCGTTATTTCTCGAAATCAATCAAAGAATTACATTAATCCAAGGAAATCCAATTAAAAAACGGTTTTTATTCACTGAATTTATAGCTTATCCGTTATCCGCTGCTGAGTTCCTTTGGGATTTAATTCAAAATTGACCCAAATATCACGTCATAAGATGCAAAGATAATGTTACAAATTACACAATTTAATTTATGTCTTAAATTCTCGACAATGATTCAATTTTTTTACCATTTCAGTGCCATATTTGAATTCGTTTAAAATAGAAATATTTGAATTTCAGTGATAATACATTTTAGATCAGGGACTGCTTATTAACAACTGTGAGAGATCCTTTATCATTGCCTCATGTTGTGTTCCTCCTCTCCACAATTCTATAGACGTTTCTTTTGGTTTCTTTCTTTCTCAATCCTTCCTCAGCCGTGTCCGTCGAGTTCCCTGGTCGTTTCACCTGCGTGGCTCCCTTCACCGCTACACCGGCAATCTAAGAGAGCCGCAGAGTGCTCAGAGCTCCATATGTATGCCTCTACGCTCATAAGAGAGAGAGAGAGTGTGTGTGTGTGTGTGTGTGTGTATGTGTGTTTGCCATGTGTGCGAAAACGCAGACAAGCAAGATGAACGGAGGGAGCCGTGCACTCGCGCACTCGCACGCCCTCACCCCCCACTCTCGTTGAGCGCTAACTCCCTCAATCCCCCCTAGCCGCAGCTTCGAGAACGGTAGGGACGAAGCATCGTATGTCTGTATTGGAAGAGCGCGAGAGTGCTAGCCGTCAGTCAGTCTATCGGCAACCTGCGTACTAGCCGTTTCGCAGTGCTTACGTAACATATCATTATTATTCCCTTACTTGTCGGTATTTCATTTACCGTTTGATTTTGGCAATTTTTCGGCAGCAAATATATAAGAGGAGAGAGAAAGCTAATGCCGATGAACAGTTTAAAATAATTCAAAACAACCAATAAATTATTTGAAATCAAAAAGTAAAAAAAAAAAAACGTTGAATTAAAAACGTATACAGAACACATAAAAATCGTACTGATGATTGATTCCGTGCAGACTAACCATCACCAGTCAACGTTTTAATGAGTGAACAAATCGATTGAACTTCGAACGGGTGGTGAAGACGGGAGGAACGATTTTTTTTTATTTTTTCCTTTAAACAAATGACCGATTTGATATTAAACAGGTGAAAGAGTGAGCGCGAGAGAGAGAGAAAACCGGAGGATACAATAGTCAAAAGGGATAAGAGGTAGCGATTGATCAATCATCTGGAAAGTATTTAGTGCTGGTGTGTAAAATTTTTAAAATTGTGAATATTCGATCTATTTCGAGTTTGCCCGACGGAACGAAAAGACGCCTTTACTGAAGTACTTTTAGCACCTGAAATACGA
Organism: Campoletis raptor; assembly: GCA_948107755.1. Lineage (NCBI taxonomy): Eukaryota > Metazoa > Arthropoda > Insecta > Hymenoptera > Ichneumonidae > Campoletis > Campoletis raptor. The sequence goes on from OX403622.1 coordinate 20,173,611, forward strand.
AGAAAGTATATTTACAGTGTAGTCTCGAGTAGTCGCTATCTTCAAATCAGCTCACATTAAAGTCATTTCTTCGTGGATCCAAAAAGTTACAAAGCAGAATTGATTCGAGCTTTACTGTGTATAAAAAAAAAAGACAAGTGTGAAATAAAGGATTCGAAAGCTTTGAAGAAAAATTCTTTAAACATTGGAAGGTTGAGAGATTCTGTAAAAAAGTACCAGGAACTTGGACATCTGAAAAGACCGGAAAGACCGAACGGCGAATCAGAACGGTTTAATATTTTGGTTGAAACAGACGGACGACTCTCGAAGACTTTTCAAGCTCCAAGGAGAAATATTTGCCGTCGTTTTAACAAAACACTGAGTCTGAACTCTAATGAATATCATCCTCACCGAAATAACATACAAATCTGAACTTTTTTTCGCAATTTCGACGAATTTTGTTGTCCCTACCGGATATCCTGCAAGAGATTGAATTTACAAAGATCAAAAAACAGTTGGACACTTTTTACTGGAATAAATAATTATCGCCGCTCCAGCAAACATCGATCCTCTCTCTCTCTCTCTCGCTTTCCGTCTGTCTGACTGTCTGTCTCTCTCTCTCTCTCTCGCAAGCTCCGATTGAAAGCGCAAAGAACTGTAAGGAGGAAAAGCTCGTGCGATATTCGGTCGAGCGCTTAGTACGTCAGGGCGCGCGCTTCTAGCTTTTTACACGGGTCGCGGTCGTTATATCGATTACTTTCGAAAATAGAAGGCGGCAAGCGTGCGCGGCCGGAAACACCTGCTCTCCGGTGGTGTGCAGTGTCTTTCTGTCTTTCTCTCTCCTCGAGCCGTACGGTCTCACGCGCGCGCGGAGTAACCCGCCTTTCTCGGCAGTTGTTCAACACTTTTCTCTTTCTACCTCCGCGTGTGTGTGCGTGCGTGCGCGCGTGTGTGTTTGTGTGTGCGCGCATGTTCGTGTGTGTCCGAGCGCGCAAAGACAACTACAGTGGCGACAGGTGCTGTATGGGTAGTGGAAAGCGCGCCTAATGAGTATAAAGCACTCGTAACGACCAAAAAGAAAACAAAAAAAAAGAAGGAAAAATATATACATTCGGAAATCTCCCTTTATTCATTATCAATCAAATCAATTGTTTCAAATAAAGCTATTTAAAAAAATCAGTTCATTCAGCTGAATAAATAAAATTGTGATAAATTGGCTGGAATAAATAGTGTAACGCTGAAGAAATATTTTGAAAATCGCGCAACGGCTAACTACGAATCAAAAGGAAATTTGGTTGCAGAAACAAGAGGAAAATTTGGCAACAAGGCGAATCCGTTTTTTTGGCAAAGGCTCGAAGCGGGGGGAGGTGCCGGGAGTACAGTGGGGGGGCTTAAAAAATTCGGAGTTAATAAAGTCGTGGAGGCGCCCGTCGTCTTCGCCGGTACAACCATAACGCCGCCCGCCCTAAAACGCCCGAGACGGGAAACGGTGGACTCATCGCCGCCACCCGCTCGTATCGCAACATCGTCAGGCGTCGTAACAACGTCGTCTTCGTCGTCCGGTAATCCCGGAACGTCCGCCGACCTCGTCTGCATTCACGGCAGCATGGACGCACCATTATCCCAGAGCATGGACTCCGTAAATACGGTAGCAACCGGCGAGGACGAGGTAAGACGTTTTTCCGAAACTAACAAGTTTTACTATTTTTCCTCTACGTTTTTTTTTTTTTCAATTAAATGAACTCAATTTTCAACACGCCGAACAAAATTCCTAGATACCTAACAAGGGAGGAACTTTGTCTAAAATAATTTAAGACTTTGAGGAGTTACATGGATGAGTTTTTTCGACCTAAATTTAAAAAAAGGGCTCGAGATTCTCAGTGTTCTGTTTTTTTTTTCTTCAAATAGACAGTTTTTATGTTCCGAAAAACTCCAAAAAATAAAAACATATTTGGACTTGTTTTTATCACTATATGTTACCGATCCTTTCAAAATACATGATAGCAATGTTATTAATCGCCCGTTTACTCATTCCAATTTTTAAAACGACCCAGTTTACTTCGAACAAAATAACAAGAATGCTTTCAACTATGAGTTTACGTGCAAGGTTTACTAGTAGAATAACACGAAAGAAAACTGTCAGAAAGAGTGAAGGGCGACGGAAATTTGACGTTACGTTTCTGAGCCAGCCACGAGCTAACCAACCCTATGGTTTCGCATGATCCTTACAGTCACCCCCACATCCCATTCCCTTTTATAACCCTCGTACGACCCTCCGCTATACACTCCCCTATGGCGCCAGACGGGCTTCGGCCATATGCTTTCGGTTGAGCGTGCACGCAAGCTCTTTTCCTTTCCCTTCGCCTCTTCTCGTCTTCTCCTACTTCTCTTTCGTCGAACACTTACCATGAAATTTTCTTATTTTTCTTATCGTCTCTATTAACGTTATTCCATCATACTACTTTGTTTTTCTCAGTAATTTCTGCAGCTACAGATAAATAACTAAAATCTCGATCCATCTATACCGAATGTAATATGGACCACAATCTATATATAACAAGCCTGCAGCCAAAATTGCTTTTTCTACTTTTCAACCAACCCCGGACCCCTGTATTTCAACATTTTTTACTGCTTTTTTAAATCCTTTATTTTTCTTTTTTTTTTTTTATGACTGTCACAGTATACATTTTTATTGCGTTCTCGTAACTAGCGACATCTCTCGTCGTGGCGTATTTATTACTCGAGAGGGGTTGATGGCGCAAGCGGTTCGTGTGTGACGCTCTCCTGATGGCGCGCCCGCGCACTTGAACCTTCGACCCCGCACTCGTCAAGCCACCCCTTGCCCTCTCACTCCAATCTCATCGCCGTGTATAGCATGAACAGTTTTTTTCGTGTATACACATATACCTTATAGGGTTATCCAATTACTACTTCCACCTGACATCGTACCTCCTTTATTCCGAGTTCTGTGACAAGCTGCAACAAAAAAGCGGGATCGCTGCGAGTGGCTATAAAAAAAAAAAAACAACTCATCTTCTATATCATTCGTTTTTTTTTCCCCCAACAAGGACTACGAATGGCAAAATTATACATTCAATTCCGAAAAAGCATACAGAGATTTTTGATTTCGAAAATTTTGTACCGTTTTCTTCCTGTATCACATTGATTCGTCAAGCATTGATGAAAAAATTCTTTGATCTTCAAGTTTTTTCTCAATGGACAATAAATGCTCAAATACCCAGACTATTTTTTGGCAGAATTTTGATTTAGAACACATGGCTTATTGTGCACATCGATATTTCAAGTAAACTAGATGAGACCGAATATATGAAATATTTGAATTGATGAGAAAATGCTTTCGTCTTGGAGTTTCTTTTCAATGGACAATAAATTCTCGCATACAAAGGGTGCTTTTTGGTTGAATTTTGATTCAGAACACATGGCTTGTGCATATCAGTATTTTAGTAAACTATATGAGTTCGAATATATGAAATATTTGAAATATTTGAATTGATGGAAAAATCCTATGGAATTTTGATTTAAAAAACGTAGTTTGTTCCGTCAGTATTTTAAATAAACTGGATGAGTCCGAGTATGTGAAATATTTCAATAATAATTATTGTGCGCAACCAACAGAATGACAAACATTGAATGCAAATGGAAAGCTTCGCAGAGGGAACTGCAAAACGGAAATTGTATGCACACACTACAAATACTCCACTAGGGAAATCGGATAATTTATTTGGGTAAATTTATATATTATTTTAAAACAACCAGCTCCTATTTTATTCGTTTTCAATTCAGTCAAACGAATTTTATCGGGAATAAAAAAGCATGCTACCAGACAATATTTCCCACAATAAATTACCCACGAAAAGAAAACAATTTTTTCAATCTCTGGAAACACTGAAAAAAAAATATTTGTTTCCGATGTGGATTGAGTTCGAAACGACAAAAAATTAAAATACTTGATAAACCCAGCAAAAAGACTGGCTCGAATAGCTTGAAACATGTAAAAGTGGCACACCAATGATAAATAAAACAAATGCAAAAATTTGTGCAATTGTAATTCAAAAATTTCGCACACGGGAGCGATGCTGGGGGCGATTTTTCCAGTGTCATGAGGAATCTCTCTCAGTTTACGGTTTTTGTGTGTACGTAGCGACACACACGTACAGAAGTGTGAGTAAAGTTGGTACATCGCGTAGAATCGGACGAAATCAACATTCCTGTGGCAATCGTGCCCAAGAGGCGAACAAGTGGTGTGGCATAAAAAAAAAGAAAAATATAAAGATGAATCATACTCGTACGTAGGGACATGTGGACTTGCGGCGAAAAGAGGGCCACGGGTGGGGGTGTTAAAGTCGAAGAAACTATGAAAGTCTTGGAGGCACGTGCGCGCATGCGGGCTAAGAAGAATAACATCGTTCGTGAGCTTTAGAACATGAAAAACCTGGGAAAGGGCGGGAAGGGCAAGGGGAAGATGGGAGATGAGCACGCACGCTTACGCATGCAAGAGGGCGAAGTAGAAAGAGAAGGCAAACGCAATGCACGCACGGACGTCAGGCTCGCGCGCGGGAATTCGATCGGTCGGTGTCCTCATGCGCTTCTAAGCCGCATGAGGGCGCTCCAGGTGATGTCATGCTTGAGCGCGGGTCAGCGAGCTCTACGAGACTTGTTGGGCTTTGATGACACTCCAGCCTTTTTCAAGACGACATCCCACACAACTCGAGCATTTAGATTATACCTTTAGATGTCTCTATCTCAAAAGAATTCTCCCGATTCGAAGTTTTTTACTTTAAGGTTAAGCCACTCTTCGAACTCTTACAATTCAACAAAACACCTTCGCACTTTCCATATTTAAGTTAAGCTATTCTTCAAGCTCAAATGAAATTGAAATTCTTTCCATTGAACCTTCTGTTTTGTGTTTTCAATAGCGAGGCTTGGGAGAATGAAAATTGTTTGCTTTCAACTAAAACACTCTTTTGTGTCTAAAACATACGTTGCAGATTAAATGATTGGTAGGCCTGCATCGTTGGAATTTTGTCAAAAATAACACTATTTCTTTCTCCTTGAATCAGGACTTTGAAAAAATTATCACGAATGCAAAAAAATTAATCGAGTCTCCTAAATCCACGAAGCTGACCCACTGAAATGTTGGTAATCGAATCAATCGGATTTTACGTTCCTATTCACTGCGTTATCTAAATCTGTTCATGCATATTTCAAGCATGATTAATTCACTCCTATAGTCTCGCTCGTCAATATAATTTGCAAAGATAAATTTACATTATATCAATGGAGGCTCTGTGGTATTCTGATGAATTTATAGCATTTTGAACTACTTTTTTTTTTTACTTAGAGTGTGTTTGGGAAATTAAACTCACGACATTTAGCTGTGCGAGGACGTGAGAAATTCATTTCTTTCTTCAGTCGGTCTAGCGAGTGAAGTGTGCTTGTAACACGAGCTCCACACCTATCACATATATACACACATACGCGTATAGAACACCACACCATTTTCTCTCGCTATGCTTGTTATTGATTTTTTTTTCTGACGAAGGGAAAGCGAGTTACAAAAACAGCGATAAAACGTGAAGAAAAATAGAGAATACAGAGGGCAAAGGAAACTGTTGATGAAAGAGTTATCTAGTGATGTGAACACGAGAACTAACGAATAATCCGATTTGGATATCAACACACTCTTTTATTTGGATTAATAAAATACAGATTTGAAGATTCAGGTACACCGGTATGTCCAAATAATGGAAAATCAATATCGATATGACGTCATGAGATTTAGAAAAAAATGCAACGTTGTACCTCAGCTTTGAATAAAGAATAGAATGTGGGAACAACAATTTTGGATTCGGGTCATTCAGATGGTGTCACGATTTTATAATTTATTACGCAGTGACGTCTAAAATAAGTGGAACCAAGTGGGCTTTTTCGAATGCTTCAAAAATTAACGGCCGGGTTCTGGAATTTCACAAACTCAAAATGTGTTTTGTAGCAACTTTAATCAGCTTTCGAATTAGAGTTGTTGCATTGAAAATAGCAAATCGGTCAAATTTCAGGAGAAACCGAGGTAAATCATCGTATTCCACTTGTTTTGCACTCCACTGTATGGAGTACCATCAACAAAATTGAATAACCACGCAAACAAAACAAACATGGTTTTGATTAATTAAATGGTCATCATTGAGTAAAATACATAAACTTATGTTTTTATATAAAGTTTCGTTGACACCATAATAATGTACAGTTACGAAGCCAAATAAAGTGGATAGAATAAAATCCGGTAAAAATAATCGAACCAATTATTCAAATTTTATTCTTCGCACAATAACTGTGTTTTGAATACAATGTTACGTAAGAATTTAAACGTGTCCACAGATCCTTGAAAATTACTGATCGATTTTTTTATTATATCCCTTAGTATCCAAAATATTCCTTTGTAATTACACCGGAAAAAATAGTGTTAAGACAATCATATGAAAATTTCAAATTAATAGTTATAAATAATTATAATAAATTGCTCCTGATGATAAGCGAGCCTGTTTTTTTGGCTTCGCACTTAATACGTATTAAATCATCATGGTTCATGGTCCATGGAGGCTTAAATTGAAGCTCATGCGGTATAAGCTCGAACCCCAATACTTCTCAACTAGTTGTGCTTGAGAAAGCACGAGATGCTACATTTACCTTTTAAATTGGCTCCTTGCTTTTATCCAATAAAATATCCTTTTGAATAAATTTACGTTTAATTCTATTAACTGTTTCCTCTATAGATTTTTTCTTCATGAAATTCGTGTTGAATCAACGAACACGCTATTTTCCCATCTATTTTATGCACCGACAAAAAAAATCTAGTCGCTTGAACAAGTATAGGATCAATCAAATAATTCTTTCGTTATCGTACTTCCTAAGAGATCGCTATTTAACCTGACGCAATTAATTTCTCCGATCGAAATATTTGCGAAGATTCTTGATCAAAGGAAAGTCTAGATTTTTAAGTTTTTAATTTAATAAAATTTCAATGTATTTAACGAGATTGAAATTGAATGAAAAAGAATATTTATAATATTCTTTATACGATATTCTACCATTTATTATTCTTAACAATATTTCCATGGGTTTGCAACTCCGTGTCGTTATGTAAATACACTGATTGACTTGCGATCAACCCTTGTGCACATATTGACTCATATTTCGTCGTGTTAAGTTTAAATTCCTCGTGGAATCATTAATTAGCGTCGCGACAGTGTCCGACCTGTCGAATCGTAGTAATCGATACTCCTATTGGCAAATAGAAAGTATCAGCCGAAGTTGGTGGGGGAGCGGGAAAGCGAGTGGTTCAGTGGAGACGAGAGAAAGAAGTGGGGGCAATTAACTGTGAAACGTGAGCATTTCGACTGGCTGGTTCGTGCTTTTGTGCGACCAGAATTAAATCCCTAAAAGTGTCTTCGACTTTATGCCGCAGTGTGGAAAATTTACATGCTCACTCAACCACAAACCAATGAACCAACGAGTTTAACGAAAAATAAGTACTAAATACGAATACCAAACAAAAATCATTTGAATACATCTGAAGAACAAAAAATGAGTTCATAGTTACTACCCACGGTATCTTGGAACCCTTTGGAAGTAAAAATCCCCACCGTTTTCGAGATTTTTGCGTTACGAATTTTTATTTTGGATTATGATTTCAAGGATCAGGGCTATCGAATGTGGAAAACAATGTTTCAAAGGATATAAAATTCAGGGTGAGCGCATTATTTTCATTTTCCGCATTTATGTTCTTTTGCCTATTTAACACCAAAGTAAAGTCATTATCATAAAAAACTTGGTCACTCGGTCCAGACTCCAAAATGGAAGGACCAAACTGTCAATATACATAAGACTTTAGCCAAAAAAATCGCAAAATTTTTCAGATTTTAGCACATTTGACAAAATTTAATTTTTTTCAATCAGATGACGATATCCATTTTGGACTCTTGAAGATATTTTGACGTTTTTATATTGTGCTCAACTTTTCAAAAAGGGTCTGAAATCGCGACAATGATAGGATTTTTACTAAAATTATCATTTTAATATTTTGATAGTACGTAATTAGTCCAATCAGCAATTCAAACGTACTCGAAGGTTACTAATTGAATTTTATGGAATACAATTTTTTTCGAGTTAAATATAATCCTCCTCTCGAAGGAATAAAATACTTTCGAATTTCTATGTAAGTTTATAATATCTTAATGGTATTTAAACATCACACTCAATAATACTTAACCAAGATAAAGTTAAATCGTGACAACTGCGAAGATATATATGCAATGTATGTCCTAAAATACTTCTAGAAAAATCAAATAGTTGAGACTCAATGCAGTTTAAACTCTTTACTGATGAAGCCTGTTAAGAAAGTTGTGTAATAATCAAAAATTTCAAAAATATTACTTCTATTTCGCATTTTATCTTTATATATATCACATAAGTATATTTAGCCGCACAAAAAAACCATAATTCTTGCAATACGTACGATTGTGAAATTTCGTGAACATTCGACAATGAAGTCTGACACATATTAAATTAATTCCTTCGAGATATTTCTACAGCTGATCAAATACGTGACATAAAAGTACTGAAATATAATAAAATATGATGATATGCCTTGGCACCTCATGGAAACGATGTATTGCTGCGACGGTTCTATCACGATTAATTTTTTTTACAACTTCAATTCGCGATGGCAGTTAATATCTTTGACGAGATAAGTCTGAATACTCGTAGTAGCTTTACAGGTGTTCAAAAAAATCATTTCATCTTTGTATTATATTTCTGACCGAGAGGCAGTACACAGTCTTGAAATATTTTATTATTAGCACAGTCGAGAATATTTTCATAAAACTATTCTTTCCTTCAAGGTATCAATAAATGATAGCTCATGCAATAATTTTTCTGAGAAATTATAATTTGCCATCCTGTCAAGAGTTTCGAATGGAAAATTTTGTTTTGAATTTCCTCGATTGTATCCTATTCGGTCTGTGTGTCAATATAAACTGCACATTCATTCTTCGCCTTCCGGTGAAATTTCACCGACCTCTCATAAGCTCTTGCAAAAAGGTGGTTTTTTTTGTCGTCTTCGTCTTTTTTTATATACTCGACGAGTCGCGAACCTACGAGGAATATTAACCCCCGGGCCTTTCTCGTGGGGCCAACTCTCTTGAATGGCTCCTCGGGTCGACGAGCGACGTCAACGAACATGGGTAAAAGAGGATGAAGTGGAGGAACGAGCCAGCAGAGCGAATAGAGCGCGAAACGGTCCCACATCGACGTCGACGTCGACGTCGCCGTTGTCGTCGATCGATACTCCTGAATACGGATATAGCGTCAGCCACGCGCTTAAATATCTCACGCACAACTCGACCATACATAATGACAGAGATATAGACAGCTGGAATACACCAGGCAAATGTATATTTTTTTAATTGGCGAAAGACTTTAAGTGGTAGATAATTTATTTCGACATTATTATTGTTATTGTTATTATCAGACGGTTGGTTGGCATTGTCATCAATTAAACAAAATGCATATTGAATAGCACGTTTATTCCCGAAAAAATTATTTTTCCAGGTGCCCAATATGGGCACCAATTGCAATTGCAAATCAATTTGGTTCGCAATTGAACGAGTCACCACCACAAATTTGACACCATTTCAATCAATGACACAAGTCTTCGAGAGTTGCGCAACTTCTTTTGCAAGTTTAGGATTTTCACACTTGATCAATATAGTTTCTAATTTTTTTTAAATCATAAATGACTGTAGAAACAAAATGCAACCAATTTTGGAATCCAGGCATTTGGATGATAGGAAAAAGGGGTTTCGTTTATATCCTGAAAGGAATTTTAATACTTTGTGAACTTTTTTTATTGTATTTCTCGAGGATTCTGTACATCTGTTGAAATAAGCAACTGTTTCGCCACAGAGGGGTCGAGCTTTGTTCTAATTACGGTGATGCACTTTTCTCACTTTCGTGCTGATACTGACGAAACAATGCTTTGAATGGTGATTCAACAGCTGGCTTAAAACAAGGTATTGTCCCAATACATGTGAGGGAAACACATGGCTCGGAATTGAAGCAATAAATGCTTTTATTCACATTTGTTGCCTATATTAAACACCACGTCAATCTACAAAGATCCATGAAGCAATTTTTGGTCGTACCATTTATAGATACTTCTGACTCATGAGGTGCTTAACCCTAATTTTTTATAACTCACCAAACAATCAAAGCAATTGTAAATTTGCTAACGTACAGCCGCAGTGGAAACCGTTCTGATCATTAAGAAAAAATCCATATCAGTTATTTCCTTTTTACCGCAGCTAGAAATCTTTCACTTTATTTATTAGCAAATATTATTGAATCTTCCAAACAAGTATTGATAAAATGAAAAAAAATTCAATCGTAAAGGTAATTGCCATTTTCTTTCTTTGGATATCATTCTGTCTCGTTACCGCACAACAACAACAATTATAACAGTGCAATGTAGTGCTACAGTAGTCGCACACAACCGCCTTCTAACTTCTTTATTAAGGTAGTACTTTCTAAATTGTTTCGAGATTGAAAGTTTTGATATTTGAACCTAAATTGTGTAAGATATCGCATTTGGTAGGATGTACCCTTTAAGGTATCACATTTCTGCTGGTATCTGAAAACAATTTTCGTCTTAAACTAATGAAACAAATTACGGCATGCTAAACAAGCATTGTAAAATTAACGATTAAAACAAATTGTATCGTTTTACCGTAAACTATCCAAGTTATAACTGTTGAAAGTGTGAAATGAATGACAATATTTGTTCTGATGGGTTTGTAAGCATAACCTGTTAATGGCGTTAAAAAGTGAGATTAGGATGATACTAAAAGTTTTCGATCTCAGGCAACAGAACTAGTTGATAAAATGATGTCAATTTATTCATCACATCTTTTTAAAAAATGTTGCCCTTGGTAAAATCTGAATGTATATCTTTACATTCAAGAGTGATTGTGATTACCGTGACGCCAACATTTTTGTGATTACTTTAAATTTCATCATTAAACAATATTTTCATTCTTCAATAAGCCAAAAGTTGAGGCAAAATGAAAGCATCAACATTGAGTTAAAAGTAAGTTTGTATTCGGCGGTCAGATTTGAATTGGTTCTTTGCAGTACGTAAATATATTCGTTTGCTACTTGATATACGTTCGTTTGATGGAATCGTCCCGAGTAGCGAAGCGAAAAGGACAGAGAGCGAGGAATGATTGTATAACCATGGACAATGGGGAAATAGAAGTTGCTACGTGGCGGTGGTATTATGACCACCAGTCGCGAGGAGTAACGTCCATAGTGTCTTTCATATATAGTAAGGCATTGGCGATATGGCAGGAGCGGAGCAACAGAGAGAATAGCAGGGCAGAGCGGATGTTGTATAACGGTTAGGCAGCCAAGAGGAACGGCGTTCGGTACCAAGGGAAAAAGACAGAGATAGGCAATGCGAGTTAAGCTCAGCAAGCCGTGAACGCCGAGCCAGAACACGAGTATATCTATCTCTACAGCCTACAAAATTTCATTGCTCTTAGTAATAACAAAACTTTTGTCACTTCCACTCGTTTGAATTGAACAAAGTTTAATTACTTCGTACATACCGTTACGTTTACTTTGTGTTAACTATTTTTCTACTTGTTAGCCGAATTATTCGAGATGCGGAACAATAATTCATGCAAGTAGGTGGATAAATATGACACACCAATATATCGGCCGTGAATTAATTATGACATAAATTATTTTTAGCCCACTTAACAAGAATGATCCTTCACTTTATTACGAGCAAATTCTCTGGTACGCCAACGCTATCGGAAGTCGAATGATCGATGTGATTTCATATTTGAATAATGACTGTAATTTCAAATTCTGTAATTGTACAAATGAGTGAAAATAAGTGCGGTTTTAATCTCTGAGACTCCCTCGTTAATAATAATCAGGCTCTGAGTCTTATGAAAATGTATATAGGTTACGAATATAATATGTCCATATCGGTGGCTTCATTAAAGATCTTGGAATATTTTCCAAATCCTATGGGGATACTCGTCAAACCTTATAAATACTCTTATAACGATTGCAGGACTTAGAATACGTGTGACGTAATGGAATGTTAGAAATAAACTGGAATCTAGAGGTTTCCAAAATTCAAATTCCAAATTACCTTTATGCTCTTATTGCACCACTTGCAATTCGTGAGAACACTTTGAAAAACTCGCAGAAACCTAGAATCACGTCAATCACATGTGGATCTCACAGATACTTACAAACACTTAAAATATCACTCCGTAAAGTGTATTCACCCTAGAACTTAGACTGGTCATGAGCACACGTGGAAGATCATATTAGAAGACGAGGTCATATAGTCATATACTCAAATCAAATATAGTCAATCACATGTGGATCTCACAGATACTTACAAACACTTAAAATATCACTCCGTAAAGTGTATTCACCCTAGAACTTAGACTGGTCATGAGCACACGTGGAAGATCATATTAGAAGACGAGGTCATATAGTCAAAAATACTTGTAGAAAGTATTTACGTATGTATCCAAATTACTAGTAAAAAAAAGTCATCATATCTGACACTAATTAACACTGAAGATCGCTCCAGACCTCACAGACTTCCGCACACACTTAAAATCTCTTTTGGTGATCCGATGGCCATTAAAACGTCGTCAGAGACCTTCGTGAGCGTCGACTTACAGCCAAGGACCCTGAAGAACGTTGGTGAGAGGACAAAGAAACTCTAAAACGCGTCGAAACATATAATTTAGAGATTTGATAATGAGGGTATTTACTGCGATACAGTTTATCCAATTACAGCTAGATTTTCAGTATTCAAATTGCGACGTTTAAGTATTAAAAGTATAATTTAGATTAGATCTCGCTCTATAAGTCCATAATTCGGAAAAATATTCAAAGAACTTATGGAACAGATCGATTATTGAATTAATTAAAATCCCATGGTGATCGGCAGCAATGGTTGCGCTTTGATAATCACGTCATTCTCATACGCAGCAGATGCACTCAAGCATATGGACAATCATTCATGTACTCCTTGGAATTGGAGCAGCGCATACTTAGTTTAGTATGAATCTGTGCATTTGTCTCGTCACGTGATTTAGATGCGCACAAGTGTTGAGTATAGACGCAGCAACAGCAAAATCAGAGATCAAGATGACTTAGACTTTCGCAGAACTCGGCCAAAAAAGGCGAGAATATGTTTGGCAAATGAATGGGATATCCCGACCTGCCGTAAGTGAAGCTTTTTCCCTCCCGCTCTTTCCCTCTTTCTCTCTCTCTTTCTCTTTCGCTCTCGTTAAGTTATTGCACGCCCAAACAACGATCTCTTCCCTTTACTTCCCATGTAAAGTAATCGCCGTGATACTGAAGCTTTTAATATCCACCCGAGGTTGTTTGAGGTATTCAAACCACTACTTGCAGCGATGTATATTTTCGGGGAATAGTCTATGGATAATGATTCACGTGACAATTACAATACTTCCGTTTCTATCCGATATCGTTGTCACAAACTTGACCAAATAGTGGACTTTCAATTGAATTCATTCTTGCATGAAAGATATTCTGATTGAGGGGAAATTGACTTGTTCATCCAAAAGCGATTCGGAGGATTTCAGTTAATTATTCGTATTTAACATATTTCATTTGTTTTATAATACAACTTTAATATTACGTTAAATTTTCAATGTAAAATAAAATTTTTAAAATAAAATAAGTCAATTCAAATTTCGATGTTCGTATTTGCCTTGAGCAAGAATAAAAATATAAATGCACTCACCAATTACTTTGGATATTGCAGTCGATTTATTGCGAAGTTAAATCCATCATATCAATTTATTATTCTTGTAGAAGTCGATATCCAGTTTCTCTATATTGAAATATTCGTGGATCCCGAGATAGACGGATTACGAAATATGATTCAAATCTTGCTATATTAAGTTTGCCACAATTATTCGTGACATTTGGATTTTATTTGAATTCCCTTCTGTGTCCCGAGCTCTCGTGCGTCATACCAACTGGATTCACTTGAATTATTTCCATCGGAGTTCAGCTACCTCATTCATTATTTTAATCAATAACCTCTCGCACACCCTTCGTGTCACCTCGATTCGTTGAAAACTCCCATTTACCTCGCCCCACACAAAGTGTAATCGTACAGAGTGAAAAACCACCAATCTTCCAAAATTTTAAACAACTCGTCCAAACGGATTGTTTTTGTTACACCGCTGAAGTTATAAAATCGGTTGAAGTTAATATTTCATTCACAAAACGAGCGCTTTAGCAATTAAACTAGTGAAATTCCGTCTAATAAAATTTTTAGCCAATGTTTTTTTATTTTTTACTTTTTCTACTTTTTAACGAACTAGCTGGCTTTTCAATGTGCTCACCATTTTTATTCAACAATCCATAGTTCATTTTATCAGCACGTGTACTTGTAACAGGTGTGACTAACGTTTCATTCTTTTCTTTACTGCCCATAAATTCATCGATCCACGAAACGATACTGGAACAAATTTGGAAGGAAACATTCAGTTTTTGTCGTATTCGCATTGAAAGTCGTCTGGACAAATATTCTGGAGTAAAAATATATTTCTTATTAGATAATCTACAAGTCCTAACAACCTCAAACGGTAATAAGATAAGCTAATAATAATATTATTTCCTCAGAAAGAAGTGTCAATGACAGAAGAAACGTTTAAAATACTGATGTGTCGAAAATTGAAGACGTCCCAATGAATGACATTCATATCTCTGGTGTTTCGGAAAAACATAATAAGTTATAGGCATTTCCTATGTTTTTATCAGGTTTCTCTCAAATGTCATAAATATTCCTTGGCAGGGATTACTTTACCTCATTTGCCATCATAGTAAATGTATTCAATTTCACTAGAGAACCAAAATTTTTTTTTTCTTTGCCACAAAGGGTGAAAGCAAGAAGAAGGAAAATAATGCATGAAAGCCGAGATAAGTGGTCGAAGTGGTCTTTTATAAAAAAAAAAAAAAACCCCCGGGCTTCAAAGGAAGATAAGAAACTTCACCACTATTACTTTTGTATTCATTATCATGAACTGTGTCGACGAGTTTCCTTTCACTATGTACAGGGGGGGGGGGGGGCAAAGGCCATACGTAGAGATATCTAAAGAAAAAAAATAAAACAAATAAATAATAATAATCGTTTCGATCAACGAATCACCAAAATGACAATTTTTTTTCTTGTCGATGTATTTGCATGATCAAATTTACAACTGGACCATAAGTTCGGCAACATTTATCGACTTATTTGTCGACAAAATCGACAAAATCGAAACGTAAGACGACACGTATTTAATGTAATTCACATTTAAGTGCCTGAAGGAAATCTATAAGAGAGGAAATAAAAAAAAAAAGTAGAGAGAATTATAAAGAACGAGGACGAACGAAGCACCAAGTCGAAAGGTGTACATATATATAGGTTTTTTTTTATATACACAAAGGCAGACCTGTGTGCTTGTAAGGCCAGAATCATTTCTCGGAGCATGAATAAGTGATCGGCATGCACCGTGTCTCTATATCCATCTCGCTTTTTTCCTCCTTGCCCTTCCCTTTCACCCCGAGCGACCCTCTTGCGGCTCGATCGGAAGAAAGCCCCAGACTTACTGTCGCCGCTCGAGACGCGCACGCGCTCCCGCTCTCGATTCGTGTTATACCCAGCACCGTAGACTTTGTTTTACGTTCCCTTACACTGCATGGTGCAGCAATGATTTCTTTTTTTCTTCAATTACCATGCATTGCTAATAAAAAATTGATTCTTCCATTTTTTATATACTGTAGTTTCGACATCACGTACGGTATTGAATGCGTAAAAAAAATTCAAATCACAATTCATCGTTACCTACGAATAATCTTTCACTTTTTGGTCGAACAAATGCCGTAGCTATTTTCGATCCGAAATTTTTCAGATTGAATCGTCTCCGAACGATTAAGGATATTCCACTTATAATATTTGTCAGTCGATTCAAAGACGAACTTGATTTATTTGAAATTTCGAAAAAATGACCATGAAATACAAATTATACAAAATAATACCTCGGTACATACATGTCAGGAGAATTCGCATGATTTTACACTACATGGTAAATTGTTACAACTCTATATAACAGGTCGGAAGTAAATGATTAAAAGTATAATTTACAAGTTAATATAAACTCAACGGACGGTTGCTTCGGTGACCACCGAAATTAAATAGTCTCAGACGAGTTCAATACTTGGTTAGATGACCGCTCAGTCAAATATCAGCTCATGTACGAATCACTGTGTGAGAGGAGGCAATTTTTTTAGTTTCTAATGGTGCTAATCCAGTGGTATTCAATAAAATATATCGACCTGTATCAATCAAGTTTTTCGCAGTTTCCCCGGACCCTCTTCCAAGTGCGATACGCTAGTGAATTAGGAAACGGTATCTGTGAGCAACATTCTATAAATTCTCACAAAAACAAAAACAGTGATGGAACGGGCTCATAAAACTCTCAAGCGATCCGCAGGAATAATACAACAACAAAAAACGTTACATAATCGGTAGGATTGGGTAACATTAGTTTGTGGGAATGAAATAATCATGAACTACATATGTAAAGGTTGTTGGTGTCTCAATTGTAATATAGACTAGTGTATCTTATATGACTTGTCTATGAATATTGTTGGAAACAGAACTACATATAAGAGCTATCCAATTTCATGAAAATAAAAAATTGTTTGTAGCAACTGTCTTGCCAGGGTTCCGAGAGCACTTGATATTAAAACCTCGAGGATATCGATCCTAGTTCAAATTCGTCGTAGAAAGCAAAATTATAGTCCCACCGTATAAGCAACGTTTATAATGCGCTAAAATATTAATTTACTTGAGAAGTAGTCTCTTGCATAGTGCACGAGGGTGTCACAGTTCTTGGCCAGTAGTTTTGTGGTCACCAGAAAGAACCGCGCAAGTGACACCTTTTCGAAATCGTAACGGCCTTTTTCTCCTCTATATACCACAAGCATATAAATAAACTGAGAAAAAAAGTGTCAATGAAAAAATCAGAAGAAACGTGGGAAAAACAAATGGCTTTAGATGAACGTAAATTTTGCCACTTCAACAGTATACTGCAGGTTTATATTTGCAAAAACGTTTTATAGAATAAAACATAAATGTTGTTTTGGCCACGTAACTACTTGAGAATGTTAATAATAAACAAAAACTTCTACCTCCGCATTCACTAATTGTAAGACAGCCTCGAGAGTGCGAAAAGTTTTTCACCGTGAAGCACTCAGTGAAAATTATATCGCGAACTCTCAAAAGCTACAAGCAAGTAATAGCAAAGGTCGGAAAAAATTTACAGGCTTTCAAACGCTTAGGCTATTCTCCCTCAGCTTATGCGCTTAAAAAAAAAACACCACTGAACGTCCAGCACTACTAATGAGGATGGAAAGACTTCTGTATAATTATTCGCTGTTTATGCACATTTAATACTTAAATTGAAATAGTCACTAATAATCACTTTGTCGCTACGGGAGTGCAAGAAACTTGCTTTTATTTAAATGCCAAACGATTTCTCCACACCTTTGAGGCATTACTCCACATAGACAATAATTTTTAATAGTAGTTAAAAACCCACAATCGTAATTCTTAGAACAAATAAGTTTTACAACTTTTCAACTAAATCTGTTGTCTTTATTACGTTTTTTTCTTCTTTTTGCCAGAACGAAAAGTTATCATAAGAAAAGTTAAAAATGATTTCGTAACGGGGTCGAATCATATGGATCAGTTATACTTATTTATCAAATTTTTTTAATTCCCAACAATCTTATTCGTTTATTCGCTTTTGATTTAAGATAATATTCATCGATTGAACGTCTGATAGCGTTTGCAAAGTCACTAGTGAGAAATGCTCAAGGTTATCCCTTTCCACTGAAGGTGCAGTAGAAAGTTTTAGTTTTATATTACACAAGTTAAACTTATTGAGTGCAAAGAACGTTGATCGCGTTCAACTAAGATTGTCGAGTACATTTCATAGTGGAAATTTCATGCAAACTTCGAGCGTGAGTAATGGAGGAATTATGAACACCACTTGGACGTATTCTCGATTGTTTTATCGATACGTGTATGACAGCTCGTCATTTCTGCAATCTTTACAAACTCATGTAAGCAAACTGGTCTGAGATCAGTCTGACTCGTGGTGTAAATCCAAAAAGTTTGACGCTTCTATTACTTCAATTATTTATTTGAAACAAATTAATTTTTATTTTAATGTTACGAAATAAAATTAATTGATTAAAGTATTCAACATTTAGGATTGAAATAAAAATTTTAAATCATGGTTAAATATTCACTGCTCTGTTATAATCTTTTTGAGTAAATTCCGTCCTTTTCTTTTAAAAATTATTATTATTATTATTCCATAGAAATTCCGGGATTGCAAATTGACACATACGACCGTGGTTGAGTACAGAATGATTTTTTTTATGTTTGCAAGTTGACTGTGTCCGAGCTAAGGTTTAGACATTGGAAAACCGAGCAACCATTTTTGTCTCGAACAATCGTGATTTCCCATATGGGCACTAGCCCGAACAGAAAGATTGCCTGTATCGGAGTGAATTTTCCGCACACTGTCGCGACATGCGACGACGATGCGGTATAAGTAGAGGATAAGACGACTGCAGATGTCAAACAGTAGGGATGAAATTGCAGGAAATACGAAAAAAAAGTGAAAAAGGACTGTGGGTCCTATAAACATAAATTTAAAAATTTTATGAACTCCATTAAACAAAATCATATGGTGTTAATTCGCTTCATCTAATAATGAATCATTTGCAAAATGTTTAGAAAAGATTTCATTTGAATCATGTTTTGCAAAAATGTATATTTAAAAAATGTTGGTTTGTCATCGAAGACTATATTTAATTGTTAAAATCGGAAAATTTGAGTCGGAGAAATAAGCATTCAAAATTCTACGATAAAAATAATATTTTTTACATCTAAAAAATTTACCATTGGATTCCCAGGGATTTTTTTTTTTTCGAAAAAACTCCTAACATCTAAAGTTTCAAATTATTTATGTGAAAGTTTGACACTGTCAAATCCCAAGTGCTCGATTTAAATATGGTTACTACGAGCTAAAATTGTTGAAATTTAACTTGAATCGTGTTTTATGTGAACAACCGTCTATACTTCCTGGTATATGTCGAGTTCTACTACGTGATATAACTGTGAGATAATTTTGTCTACATGAAACTGTAAAGACATCGAGCGCGGATCGATGCCATGTAAAACGTGCAGCAAAATTGTCGGCAAATTTTCCGATGCAACTTCGAAGGTATAGCTTAAGCACAACCCTCAGCTCTATCGCTAGAATATTCTAGTTACTTACGCGACAGGTTATAGCAACGGAGGTAACGTCAAATTTCCGCTTCATGCATTATGCCGGTGAGTACAGACCAGGTTTCATGACAGCTGGCTTCCTTCCATTCTTTGGCCACTTTCAAGCGTTGTACGATTACGTGAAAATGTTGGAATTATTTAAACCACAATGGACGGCATATTCTAGCGCTGTACAATCTTTTTTTGTTACACAACAATTCTCATTAGCCAAAAATTCAATAAAAGTTAATTTGCTTCTGCGTCGCGTGAAATATTCGATGAAAATCAATTTTATTTTCAATACTTAATGATAAAAAACGTATGTGGATACATTTTGTAACAAAACTTAAGTCTTTTCTTAATACAATTAAAATGTTTTAATATAAAATCGTAGAACAGGAAAAAATTATACACAAGTTGAGAAGGAAGGCCCCATAAGAGATTCCAGCAGTTGCAGTAGATAGAGCTTGTACTGCACAGCCTCATGAACTGTTTTTTCTCGGTGCTTGTACAACAGCACACTCCGGGGTTACCCGCGGTTATACACTCCGTTCTATACTATTCCACAACAGATAGAATGAACTTCTCTGTGGTAACACAGAGCCATCCACAGAGATTCTTCAAAGTGTACTCAATAACCACGTACACACACTCAAAGTTCTGCAGCTCAGCTATCAACTACTGGTTTATGTATTGTTCAGAATCTTCGCGTAATCTCTGAATTCCTACTGCATCGTATTCTACAGGAAAAAAAAACCCTTTTTTACTGTATTTTCAGAGGAAAAGTAAAAAAAATGAAAGTGGAGTAATTTTTCATTTTTATTGTTAAAAACAATAACAACTCTGGTAAAATACAGTTCGGTCGATTGTTTTTATAAATTCACCAAAAAAACAACAACTAAATAAAGTCTCAACTCGACAGGAATATTATATGTGACTCTTCAGATAAAACTATCATTGAAATATAAAAAAATCATCATAATGGCTGCAATTTTTCGGTCGTGAGATTTCCGTGAATTAGATATATTTTCTATGCAGTTTTTTTTTTTTTTTTTAACTAGTGCAAGAATACTGAAAATGACAAATATCCACAGTTCATAAAATATTTCAAATTGTCAATAAACATCGATCACTTAACTCTAAATTTTATCTATTCAACAGGCTCAAAACATGCGAAAGAAATTTTATTTACGCAAACGAACAGCTACATTGCTCACAATTTTAATTCCCCTTCGCATCTGCATTGGATTTGATTCGTATTAGTTTTTATAACCCGTAAGATTTTTCTACTTTGAAAAGTTTTCATAAAAGTTATGAAACATCTAAATACCTGTCCTCGCGCACGTTTAAATAGTATGTAGGAGAGAGGGTAGAGATCGTGTACTCGAACAGACGGCAACACAGCCCACTATCAATAATAAAAAGCATGCGAGGTCAAACCAATTGTAATGTAGCTAGCAAAGTATACTCTAGTGACTCCTATGCCACAAACTTACCATCTCCCAGTGCATATGACATCTATATATACCATTAGTGTATTTATACACACACATGCACAAAGACAGAGCTCTAGAACAACTTTACAACACTTTATGCTGTTTGGCTCTAGCTAGAGCCCTGCATATAGCACGAGTGACACTGGTAAACTGGTCACTTTTTTCCCACTGTCAGTTCGTTCACTCAGCATGTGCCTCGAAACTCACATACATTAACATCGTTTGTAAAATTTATTTCCGAGAAACAGTTCCTTTGTAAACCAAGTAAAAAAAACTCATTTTTCCGACTAACATAGCAGACATAAAGCAGATAATGACTGTAAGAAAAAAAAAATTATCGAACGTTATATGTGTTATCGTTTTGTAAGTTGCTTTTTATACGAACAATCGATAACGTTCGATCTGGTGAGAGATCTTTTTGTTAGACACTCAACATCTACTGTAAATGACTTCAACTATGGAATTCATTCATACTAGAAATTATTCTAATTTATAGAGGTTTTTATCAGTATCGGATCGATTTCAAGTTCTACTCAAAAATTTTTAACGATTTTATTATACCTTTAATGAAAATTGTAATACATTTTTCTAGAGCCATTCGACAGTTCTACAAATTTAGATTATTCCGGAAGCTCTTCATTCAATTATTTATCTTAAGGGATCAATGTAGTTATTGGTTTTGATTGATATATGTAAGTAAAGCCAACACTATCCCTAAAGCTTATGAAAATGTCTGGTGAAACTCAATCAAATCGAATTTTGCATCGAAATTTACACACTATTTGGCCAACTGTTTAATATTTTTGGATTTTTGTGTCATCTTTTTTCGACTCTTAAAGTGCAAACTAATTTCAGTTCTTTTGGCTCAGTAGAGATTAAATGAAGCTGCTAAGAAAACTATTAGGAATCAAAAGTTCTTCAAAATTTTGGCCTCTCTAGAAAAAGACTAATGTTTTTTTTTTTTAGCTTGCGTCTGCGAAACAATTTGCGTCAAAATAATATGAAATCAAATGAACAGATGCCAAAATAACGCTTGTTATGAATTAAGCTACAAACCCGAGTACCAACAGTCACAGAAATACATTTAAATATATTGAATTTTTAGAGTCAAACACTTAATCGAACTTCTGTTAACCTTAAAAAACGAAAAACAGATAGACAAATAAACAAACAAACAATCATTCTATGAAACAATAAAACGAATTTCTAACTAACTTGTTTGGATGTTATTTTAACGTGACATTGAGTCAAATAAACAGTCAGACAAACTTTTTCACTTAAAGACTTTGGTGTCACTGATAAAAAAGATAAAACTAGTGTATTCATTTGATATTTTATAATATCTTAATAACCATATATTTTGTTACCCGACGATGAAACATTTTCTTGATTCGTGATCTTTTTATCTCAGTGGATAGGCTTATCATATTTATCATGTGTATTCTTGATCTACTGTTACATGAGCTCTATAATTGGTTGTCAAATATCTATCGTAGAAGATCATTGTTTTTGGCATTATATTCAATTTCTTTCTAATTGAACGATTTCAAATCGAAGTATCTCCTGATTCTGCATTCATAGTATACTGCAGTCATGTACAATTACATTTATCCCTTAACAACCTGTCGTTCTAGGATCCTTGATCATAGAAAGCACAACCTCGTACTACTATGAAATTGTAACGGTGGGAGTTTCATGTCATTAGACTAGAGTTTTAACTCCTACACCGAATTCACCAACATTCCCCACGTTATCGAATTTAAGCTGGATTTAGTTTACCAGCGTGTTGGTTTAGTTTCATCGCCGTTGTCGACACTTTGCCACCGAACGACTTGGTTAACTCTCAAAATTGAGAAAACGTGGTTGTTTCGGCCGAGCCTTGCCAAGCGAAATGTGAGAACACGAAAATTAAGGAAGCTCCGACCAGGAGTTGATTGGTCGTTGATAAAATAATTGGAAATTTGATGCCAATACGGTTCAACCTATAGCATGGTTACGGTTGCCTGTAGTGTTCTTTCGAGACCATTGGATTTTTTATTGTTCTCAGTGTTGATAAATTTTACAAAAAATCAACGAGATTCGCTTAATATTAATATCGGAAAAATTAGGCAAAGCTTTCATGGTGAGAAAGATTATTTGAATAAAACAAAATTTATTCATAATTTACAAACATTTTCGCATCCCCAAAATCATTTGCATCTTTTCTCTGCTTCTTCATCACTTAAGAAGTTTTCTCACTAAACATTTATCAACTGAAAAGATATTCTTTCACAAAATATTATTTCATGTTTTTTTTCACACGTGCGCGATTGAAAAAAAAAAAGAATAACATCACGGATTTTGTTTTCTACTGATTCAAAGCTGCCTTTTATATAAAATCGGTGAACACGTTGGCATATATAAATACGTAATGCAGAGATAGTGAAACAGATATACTGCAAACCATAATGTATACAGACAGAAAAAAATGTTTCACAAGAGTATAAAGTACGCATATACATCAGAAACAATCGATCTTTTTTTTAGTTAATTCAGACAAAACGGAAAATGTGGTGATTTTGTTTCTCCTCGGTCTTTCTATGTCAACATCATTTTAAAAACGACTTAATGAACTATGCACTACAATAATTTCGAAATATGATATGAAAAAAAATGACAAACGGGAGATTAAATATACAATGATTAGTTTAAATTATTAACAATTGCTATGGATTATTCAATGTACAAACAGTTTGGCATAAATAATTCGAATTTGAATACGTAAATTAATGGCGAGTGAACCTCGGATGTATAAGCAGATTATGAATTAATTGGTTATGAGCGGTAATTTTGTGGGCAAGTGAGGAGAAATAATGATAATACGAAAAGAGGAAGGTAAGGGGGGTGGGGACGAGTTGAAGAGGAACGAAAACCCGAGAACCGTACTTCCGGCCGTCGGGACAAAATAAACGACCGGAGCTCGGCCTCGATGAGCACGGACTGGTTTACAACGTGACCAGAGGCCGCAAAAGCTCGGAGTCTTGCTATACCTTATTGTCTTACAAATTCTTGCCGGCTGCTCAAAAATTTTTGTTCGTGCTCGTTTGGATTTTGAACACGGAGGTAGACAATGCCTTCCTCGGGATAAGAAATTTTACGAATTTTCGTCACGGTTTTTATTTCCGATTGAAAATTGATCTCTCTTTATTACAATCTGTACAGAGATTTGTAGAAAATCCTGAATTATATAAAACCTGAATTTATCCTTTTTATAACAATTGATTTGTTATATTTTTCAATCAGTAAAAAATTTTACGACCCATCAAAATTCAAACAATTCTAAACGATTCAACTCCTGTTCTGGAAGAATCCAAAGTTTAATAAAATATATATTATTTTACGAAATTCATAAGTGAAGGAGATTTCGTTGATTTAAAACAATATTAAACTGTTATTTCAACGACTATCAAGTCATTTGCTTATTCGTTGTACCTGTTTATATCATAAATATAAAATAAATGAACAGTTATTATTTGTTAATCGCATAAATACCACATAGAAATAAATACTCCATTTTTTTAAAAGATTTTTCGTACTTACGATTTTGTTGGAATTTTTTTTTTTTTTTTTTTTTTCACGTCAAATTTTGAGTCAATTGCATGGAAATAAAAGCGTATAACTCAACGAAGGAAAAACAACCAATAACTGTATGCCTGATTGTTATCATTAAAAAAAAAAAAAAAATCGGTAAAACAACGAATGCAGATGGAAACAAAAGCAAATGATTCATTATAAATTTGAGACTGTAATAATGAAAAGGATAAGTTAACGAACGAAAAAAGGTGGAGGCATTACGAACAGTTCACAGTTCGTTGGTAATTACCACCTGAATCAGCCATTGCTGTCTCATCGGGGAGTAAATAAACGTTTGATGTAAACTCACCCATATATATACATCGAGTATGCAATCAGAAAGGAGTGGAGGGTTGTTGGATCGATCCTTTCGGAGTGCCCTACATACATGGCATTTCATATGAAATTATATGCACAAATGAAACTCATCGTTTTTTGTTGTTGTTGTTGGTTTTTCAGAATATTTCCTTGAACAACAAAATTGTTCTTATGTGAGGATTCAATTTTAACCTTCGTTGCTTATAACGCACTGGAAACTACAAATAACCTCTGAAAACACAAAGTCCAAATGCATCGCATCATCATATTTTTTTTTTTTTTTTTTTTTTTTACGATTTCAAAATACTTTTGATATTTCACCTTCAAATACGTTTTTCAAACGTAACTATTTTTATTCAGGTGTATAATTCTTTTTCATGGACAGTTTATTATTGTTAGTTACGGACTATCATTGTGAGGAAAAAAAATAAAAATTTTATTAATCAAATAAATTCATTCGTCAATTTAATTTATTTAAATTACATTCTTTAAAATATAAATCCTGCAGAATGGAATCCGATATAAAATAAGAGCTATATTTTACACATTGGTTTCCACAAGGAATCAGGCATGGGTAGCTTTTATACTTCCTTTTTAACAATAAATGATTATTACAGTCCACTTTGGATGCCGAAAACTTTGTTAAAAACTGGCTGAAACTATAATTACATCGTTTATATCGACACATTTTTATCAACAAAAAAATGTCTGTTGAACAGCTTTTGAAGGTTTAGGCAAAATAACGTTTGGTCAAACCATTGGGTACCAAAGAAAATTAAGGAAAAGGTGAGCGATTTGTGGGTAGGATGATTAAACGTTGAAGGGACTGTAGTTAATATAAACTGACTGAATGAGAGAACACAGAAAAGTACTGGCCGAGTGCAAACGCTCGAATACCGAGGAACTACTAGATCCATACAGTGTACACCATTCCTTGTTGTTATAGCAATGCAGTATATTCCCAGCCCTCGTTGGCAGCTTACACCACTCGAAATTATATACTCGAGTTTCATCGCGGCAAGCCTTGACTTCAGATTAATTAAACTCTCGCCACTACGATGCTGCGTGTATGAAACAGAATGCCTTCAAGAGTTGGTTATAAAAATTCATAGCAAAACATTATAAATATAATCGCTCAATTTATTCGTAGTATATATTAATTTTAAAACATTCTTCAATATTCTATTTTATTTCAATTCATAAAATATATCTAGAATAGTCTACAATCTACGAATAAACGTCTTAAATGTCTTAGAAACGCTTTGAATGAACTTACTGTAAGAAGCAATGTCGTTCTACACATTTACAAAATAAACAGAACGTTCAATCGATGAAAAGAAAATCTCTACCCTTTTTTGATCAATTAGGAATAACCAGACCGATGTGCTGCAAGTAGAAAGCATGGAACCTGACCACTTGAGTTTAGTGAATACAGTGAAGCGTAAACCCTTAACGCTTTCTCAATCCACTTTATTTCATCCGCAAACTAGATTTGTGTATTTAACGAGCCACTACCAACGAGCAATGCGTATATAATGATGAAAGGAATCAATGAAAATTTTTCCTTTTGACAATTGATGATCCATCTCTATTCTGCCAAACTAAACGCTAGAAGATCAAGACTGTTATAAAATTGACAATAGACTTGATATAACAGTAAATTTTAACAATAATTTGTATTTCAACCCATAGAATAAATTACTGTTTTCTCTGCAGAGCTAAGCTGCGATATGAATTATTGTTGTCTTGCTAACGCACATTATTTTTTGCTTAACCAACATGAAAGGAAGTCGAATTAGAAAGAAAATCTAACGGTAATATAAGACAGTGAAAACTGTTATAGTTGCGCGGTGTTCAGTGCACATTAATTCTATCTGCGTTGTTAAGGTGGCCTCGTCGACAAAAGAAAAACAAAGAGCGAATCGTTGAGAGTGACGCGTGTCCCGAGACTCGACCACACTTGAAACAATTACGCTGGTTGTTATGCTGCCTCAATGATGAAGTGAGGAAACGAAAGGGAACAAGAAAAAAAACATTGGGGATCGGTATAACAATGACAATATCCCGATTAATTTTCAACCAAACGAAAAACACAGAACCAGACAAAATACTTTTAATAACAATGTGTTCTTCAGAAATTTACAATCATGCCAAGGTAATTCAATTTTGCCAGATTTCACAAAGTCATTCAAAAGTTATGACAACCCCAATTTTCAATAAATTTTTGACAATTCACGTAGTTGTAGATTAAATATCAGTGAATCAATTTATTGAAGAGTATCAAACTCGTACTATATACATTACTAAAAAGTCTTGTCTACGATGACATCTCCTGATCATGCTTATTCATTGAAATGTTTAAAAATATAGCAATAGTAGACATTTCCTTTTAATGCACTTCTCAATCATTATTTACAACAACAAAAAATTGAAGTTAGAAACATATGTCGTTTGTGTTTACATTGACGAATCTAACCAGACAATAATTGTTCCTTTTCTTGCTCCGTTTTGTAATTACTACTTCTTTATGTTAGAAATCTTGCAAGATCTATCAAATACTCTGGTAAATATTTCTTATAAGCAGCTTTTAATACGATTAATATGGAGTACTTCGCCAGGAGTCCAAAAATTGAAAAATTTAACGTAATATTTCGAATAATTTTCAACTAATGCTCGTTTTTTCTTTGCATTTGAATCATTTCGAGAATTCTAAACAAAATGCACAATCGATGCTTGTAATTCGAAGGAAGAAGAACACGCATTTTTCGAGCATTACTTTGTCGAACTTGACAATAAAAAAAAACACTTAAAAATACAAATGTTCGCAGCATAACAAAAAAACGTCGTAACTTGTATATTGTCCCAATTAAACATTTTATTTCTGAGGAAATCCTGCCCAAGGTTTGCCACGTTTTACATTTTCGTCAAATTATTTATGAATGTCAGTCTCTGTACATTTTTTTGAATATTGTATCAAATTTGTTATGACTTGATTGTTTATTTAAAAAATAAAAAATTTCATGTACCCAAAAAAGTTCTATAGTGCCAATAGACAGAAATTTTGCGAATACTTTATTTGGGGTTTGACATCGTTGGTGTATTATTGGATGTGACCGAGTAAGATGAATTCTGAGGTGCAGTATGACGATCGATTGAAGCGTGAACAATGCAAATTGAACGACATGGTCAATTGAACGATTTATATATACCGTGCATAATTCCATAGAATTACTCATGGGAACGGATCCAATCATTCGGGATCCATTGTCCTTTGCTTCTCGTTATATATCGTCGTTGTTCGTCATTCCTGAACACTGGTTGACTGTGACTGATAAAAATAATTCCAGATAAGGATTGTTTTTAGAATGTTATTTGCCCGATTAAATTTAGAATTTCGACGGAACCTGAAAAATTTAGATTTTTTAAATAACGGAAAGTGGCAACTTTCGGGCCGCTGCGCTAAACGAAGTTGCCACATTCCGGCTACGTCGGGCAGAAAAATAGTATACACACCTCGGCCAGAAAAAAGTAAAGCCTCAGACCACATGTTTGTCAGCATCGGCTTCGCCTCGGCCAACAATTGCATGTGATCTGAGACTTTTCTTATTTTTCTGGCCTAGGTATGTAATATACTATTCTTTACTGGAAAAGTTTTGCTATCCTTTTGGATCACAGCTTACGAAATGGTTGTTAGAATCCGCATATAATTTCATTTTCAATGAATTTAAACGAATACTTCGATGATAACAAAGTAGGTTTGATGACAAATATTAAAATTTTTCAATAAACCTTTTACTTCATCGACAACTTATATACGCCCTTGCTCTTCTGCAACCGACCCATTTCATTAGCCGGTTGAAAACGAGTCAATCAATTCTTACCGGAAATTAAGTATATACCTTAATAGAAAAAAAATGAGACCTCGACTTATTCAGTTCTTATTAAACTGTCGTGGAATCTTTCGTTCTTCCCGTTGTCAGAGGCTCCGCTAATTCTCCCTATCCTCGGAACTACCTTCAATTACCTTAATTAACTCAATTATCGTTTTCTCAACTCCTGAATCTTTTTATTTTTCAGGTGCGCACCTTGTTCGTGAGCGGCCTGCCGATGGACGCCAAAGCAAGGGAATTATATCTTCTCTTCAGAGCATACGAGGTACGTGTCGTGTATCAATGACCAAAAACATTAAAATATTGTTTCGAGTAAACGAATTTGACAAATCTTCAGGACTTACTGACCATTTGAATGGTCTTGATAGTTAATATTACTGCAAAGTTGATCCCAAGTCGCATATTTGATAGAATATAATGTCGGGTCCCTTTTTTTTAATCGCCATGGATCACAATTAACCCATGGTAACCCCTCGTAATGGGCCATATGGCGTCATGAGTTGTTGTACCCACGCGTCTGGTCACACTTTAAACAGTAGTAAGTGGCAGTATTAATAAAAGCAAGTGTGTATGTATTTATAAAAATTGCACCCCAACCCATACTTCACATATCAAGGCATCCCATCGTGTGTTAACTCGATTAATTATTCTTTAATTAATTCGCGGTCTGTACACGTTTTTAATAAGACGAAAAGAGATTGGAATCTGGTATAAGTGAACTCTTTTTAGTCACGGTCAACTCAACGCTCTGTTTCTTTAGAAAGAACGAAAACACATTTAAAAAATTTTTCAACGCATTTGAAAACCAATGAACATAGCAATTGGATAAGAATTATCAACCATTATTAGAATCAAACATGTATTCCTCAATTGGATTATTAAATCGTTCATAATTGGAACTCATGACATTCTATGATTCATAATTGGGAGTCATTGGAATCTAACACGTAAATCCTGAAAAAGTGGGACGCATCAATTAAAACTTTCCTTGAGCGAGGAATGTTTAATTGAACGTTTTATGATTGGTTCACGACATGATGATAATGATGGGTACAGAATTGGCATATATCCCAATATGACCTGAAGAATTTACGAACTAAACACGTTAAAGAGTCTGAATAATTGAATCAAGCGAGTGGCACTGATGTCATAAATATTATGCCAAAAAAAAAATCAAGAAAGAATATATCTTTTTAACCGGAAGCCATGAGTACGCGGTTGGTGTGTGTGGTTTTAGTGATCTCAGAATACGTTCAAACGAAAATATATGTTTAAAAGAATTAATAAAACTGCTCCAGTGGTCTAAATAAATTTTTTGTATTTCGTTTTTTTTTTCGTCACACCATTATTATTTACAACGTATATGGACGATTTATGAGAATCTAAACCATAATCGAAATGAGTAATACTACAGGTTTTTATATTATTATTATTATTATTATTATTATTATTATTATTATTATTATTATTATATACAGACTTGACAATAACAATTCCGTGCTTAACATGATGATAGTGTCCAAGAGTACTAATTAACTTCGAAAGACCCGTTATGCCACTGTTTTGCACGGTTAGTTTCTTCTAACTAATAATCTAAACATTTTCGCTGCAGATATCCTGTGAATCAAGCAGTAGCGGTTCGATTTTTTTCAACTGTTTAGAATTTGTTCTGCCAAAACTCACTATTACAATGTCAAAGAGACTGTAGTGAGCCTAAATATCTCGAAATGAAATAACGTGGTTTTCGAGAAAAACGTACATTCAACGCTCTGATAACTGAAAAATCGAGTACATTAAGAATATCTGCAAGGCGTTAACTTTAAAAACAACTTCTAGGATTTTACAAGATGCGCAATTAGGTCATGCCTGACATGCAGAACTTTATGGCGCGTGTAATTTAGTATAATCTTTAGAACAATCAGTGTGCTTACAATAATAAATATAGCATAAAGTAGTTATGCACATGCAAGACTGATTATCTGAAGCAGCCAAAACGGGCTAAACATTAGCCGGAAAGGGAGTAGGCGATTAAGTGTCGGTGGTTTTCATGTCACATGCTCTTGGCGCCATTCTCTCTTTAGTGCAGCCATTTTGGGGTACCGTTCAAGTGCCATTTTGTAAAGTTGACCGTTCTAACATCAAAATGGCAACCTCGATGTTTTCGAATCGCTATTTCGACATGACCATTTCAGCATGAGATTTTGATACTAATTTTCCATGTAGTATAATTCTGTTTTTAACTTGAAGATTCATTACACTTTATAGTTCTTATCCATAACGAGTTAGACGTTAAAATAACTCGACTCCGATTATTTCGTGTTACTCTTCGCAGTTGCAAACAGTAGGGTCCAAACCAAGTCGAACAAAATTACATTTTCGATTACTTTAAGAATTTGCTGCACGGAACTGTTCAAAAGATTAAAAAAAAAAAAACCAACAAAACAACACTAGTTTGACGCAGTTTTTCTCGGCTTTCCAACGAGACTAGTAGCACTCAAAATGGCTGATTGAACAAATCGAACGAACTGCATAGATCAGTCGAAATACAATCGTCGTATTCTACTTGTTTTAGCTATGACTGTACGTAAAGAAATCATGAATTTATTACATCCGTATCCAAGCCTAACCATCATAAGAATAACAATAATAATCTAATAATTCTTTCATTAAAATTTACTTCTCAAAATTCATATTGTCATCCATTATATATATTAACGTTTATCTTCTGCTTCAAATCAAATTCCCTCTAACCGAATTACTTGTATCTTGATTCTAAGGGAAAATTTGACGTTTTTCTCTTGTATCCAGTTATCGGAAACACAAATATACGCACATGATATGCGCTTAATATTAGAACCGCGAAAGTCTGCAACCGTTTTTTTTTGCGTTGTAAATTCTTCGTGATACACGGCGTAGCGTGCTACAAACCATATAGTAGAAATAAGAGTACGTAGCGAGAAGGAATTCGAAGCACGAGGGATCGAGCTCTTTTTAACCCCTTTCCCTTCCCTCTACCCGTCACCCCACTTTACTGGCTCTTTCTTCCTTTCGTTTTCCCCGCGGAGTTAACCGTGTATACAGACGATTACACTCTAGTTGTAAATACGTGATGAGACGACACCTACATGTATATAACTTTACTGAGAATGAGCCAAAGGAAAATGCTCACAACGATTTACGAGACATCTCAAGATTTAAGGAAACGACCTTGGATACATCAAGAATGAGTTTTATAGCCGTTTATTTTTTTGTATTTTTTTATTACGAAATGTTGAACAGAGAGAGGTTATTATATCCTAATATTTTTTATCCACGTCTGGGTTAGTCCAAATTTTCTTAAATTATCGAAAGCTAGATGAAATATAGAAAAAAAAAACTATTTGTTATAGAATAAACGTAATTATTTTGATCTTTGAACAAAAAAATGTTTTCGACTGGTTTGAATATGTTCCGAAATCCCTTCATAATTAATTCAACATTTGTTTATTCGACTGTAGACGAGGATAATATCTAACTACGAATGAACGAACACGACCTCGTTTTTAATATTCCAATGCGAATAAGTCGTCCGTTCGCTCTGTTAAGTTTTTTGCCATCGTGGAGAGGGGAGCAATGGCAGCCTTATAATCGTGCGGTTTCATCGTTCTTGCGTGTGAACGACGTTTTTATTTTTAATATAACCATATTTATTTGCATTTTGTAAAATCTAATGACACATATTTTGTGTTATTTGGAAAAAAATTAATTTCAAATTCATTGCAAAGGAGCAACGGATGAATAATCTTACATAATAAAACAATCTTACGATTGTATTCCAAAGAAGGATTTCTCTAAAAACGCTAACAGCGATGGGTGCGCGCGGTCTGTCTGTAACTTTAGCGACCACCAAAGTTTATCAGTCTCGGTCGAAGTTAATAGTTTGTGAGGTTACCGCTTAGCAATGCACCAGTTCACGTATCAATCATAGAAACGGAGGTAGTTCTCCGGAAATTCTGATATTGTTAACCAGCTGCAATTTAGTTTAATTTCATCACCTCAAATGCTCGGGTTTTCCAAAGATTCCCTTGTGCAAATGTAATGGATTTGTGCCAATAGGGAAAGAGTGGGGCTCACGTCATGCAATGGGCTGCGAGAGTACAAACTGGAACAATAAAAAAAAAAATGAAGAATAAACTTTTTTCACGACTGTCCCAAAGTCTCTCTCAATCTGAGGATATTAAAGTTTCAAAATTCTGAAGAGTTTTTCTCTTATAAATTTTTATCTTAAATCCATCACTGATGAAATATTGAGTAATTGCAAATACTCAATCCTCTGTATCGATAAGAAGGAGTGGGAGTGACATGTGTATAAAGGGGCTTCGCTCTAACCTATTAGCGGTGGCTTTCCAATCTCACGCACTTGTTCTCCGTGCATTGGATTGGTTATCGCTAATAAATAATTATCTCGTCACCACTTGATCAGTAAAAAAATTGATTACAACTTCTTTCGTCAAAATTGCATCATTTTCTATAGAATCTCCAAAGATTGGAGGCAACTTTATTCATAACTATAAAAAAGTTCTCAATGAAAATTCACTTCTGGACAGTGCCTTTGAAAACTATTTTTCAGCAGTGAAACACGCGTCAGACGAAGAAGGTCTCGATATATTTCATCGAGAATCTGGAAACTGACTTGAAGAATTTTCGGGAATTCTTTCAACTGAGAAAAACAATGAGTCAGTAGAACTAAAGGTTCTAAAGCAGTTTTAATCGTTTTCTCATTTAATCTTGGTAAATGAGTAACAAATGAAGTGATTTCTCACAAGCTGCATGAACGACATCGCTGTAACAGGCTTCAACGTTTACAAAAGTTTTATCCACATCGAGATTTTAAAAAGATGTGGAAATTCATATCGATAATAACACATTCCACCTCAATATATATCGTAAATGCACACATGGTTAATCAGCTGCTGTCCTCAAAGTGAATTTACCAAACATTTATATAAACTCGACACCTGTACATACATGAACACTCGGTTATCAGATTCTCGAGAAATATTTTGGAGCTCGTTCGCAAAAACATATAAGCTGTAAAAGTTATTATACACCAATTATAAAGTTAAATTATTACCAAAATAAAAAACTAAGCTAGTCAAAGACATTTTGCCAATGTTTGTTATTTCTTCACTTCAGCTTTCATGTAAAAGATCGAATAAATAAATCACTCGACTGATACTTTATGGATAAAAAAGATGTTTCCTTAAATCTTTAATATTTAACAAAAATCAATTTTAACGAATCAAAATCTACAAAAAATCAATATTCAAGTGAAACGGAAATAATGATTAATAACATATTATGATTATTCCGTTATATCGCTATCGATAAATTCTCAATTAGTTCAGCCCAAGTGTTCATTATAATTTTTATTGCTCGGTTTCCAAACCGTAATGAAAACCTTGATCAAATCAACGATTCAACTTATTCACAGGTACCACAATAATAATCCCCGGCCCAAATATCCACAAAATGCAATTTCCGGAACAACAATAACCCAGGAATTTAGACACTAGATCCGTGGACGTATTCATGTTTCCATAACACATACACCATATATTCGCTATAACCACCACGATCACTAATTCACTACCATACTATTTCGAAAACAAGCTTTTCAAGTTCCATTACTTATATTTATACGAATGCGAATCTGCAGTTTTTGGATCATTGCATGAAAATCCGTCTAAAAACATTTTTCGTCATTGTAATTATAAATATATTCACAAGCATACATCAAATCTGTAAAACCCCTGAAAGGAAATTCGCAAAAAAGTTGAAAACCCACAATAATCTTCCCCGAATATGATTTAATCAACTTTCACGTTGATGTCACGTAAAAGCACTTCGTTATAGCGGTTTCGAAAATCTGCAAATACTTCTTTCTAACTCTTTCATTATTTAAAGTCCGTTTGCCTGGATCTACTAAGTAAAAGGATATTGTAATATGTGTGAAAATTTATTGATCTTCCAGAAGATAGTCAGCCATTGTCAATTCTTAGATGATCAATGAAAATCATTAATGGTAACTTAGTTTGAAGAGTTGACGAATTTTACACAAGTACAACACATATATTTTATTAATGCATTAATCCAAATACTTTTAATTAATGACGAATAAAATGAAAGTCTAATTAAAGACAATTTTATACAACAATAATTTTATCACCATGGTGAAAATCCTACGAGTTTTATACTAGTCTCATATAATGACGAAATTGTTGTTGTACGAGATTACCGGTCGTATAATAGTGGAGGTTGGCGTAACGAGTTCTGTTAATGCATTGGATTGCGGTAACTCCCGTTCCTTTGAGGAACAAACGCCGGAGTTTGCCTGAACTGTCGGAGGGAGAATCGCATCTCGGTAACAAAAGGGACACTTCTGTTTGCAGATATATTCAACTTCCCTCCAACAACATACTTATTTAACTATATAGAGTTTTCTCGTTATCCAAGAGCGTTATGAATAGAAAATTCACTTCTTAAATTGTACGCAGTTTGAAACGTAAAAATATAACTCGCATTCATTTCTATATAAATTACGAACAGGTTTTTCTATTTTTCCATTCTACATTTGGAAGTCACTACATCGCACACTAATAAACAACGCTCATCATATATATTTGACCAATTTTTATTACAAAATTTAATTTAGACTCTTTCGTATTGCTCGATAAACGAAGAAAAATTCAGAAAACAGTACAAAAAAGTAACGTTTGAGCTTTTGTATGTGGAAGCGTACACGTTGCAATGAATTTGAAAATATGAAAATTTAGTTCGACATTTTTGTAATGTGTCATTGAAATACTTGACTGTTACATTGTACAAACGTTTATAATCTACTGGTAATATTTCATTAATTGTGAGAAATAATTTTCCCGCTAATTTCAATGAACCCTAATTAATAAATTCCATTTACCGATGTAATTTTCATCAAGTTGAACTATAATCCTCTTGTATGAAATGTAACGATAAATCATGTAAAATTGTTTACAGAAGTTAATTGATAAACTAAATAATATTATGCTTCGAATAATCGAGCAGATCCATCAACATTGCAATAAAACCATATACTGTTAAATTACATCAATAAATGATCACATATTTAATTGAGCTACGATGAATGAATTTTGTCATAATTGATGTTAGACTAGATTCTTAATTGCAAGTGAGGGACAATTATTCAATAATCGGTATCCTCTCATATTTCCTCAATCCTTGATCGGATAACAATGAATCCATATCCGTTATCAGAAGAGAATGAACGAATGAGAGGAGAAGAAATAACTTAACAGGGTGCCAACCATCTCGAAATTTGCGAAACGGTAATAAGTTAAATTCCATCATTCAATATAAATTAAAAATTAGTATTTAGAAGCACTCAAAAACGTTTCGTTAGGGTTATTGAGTGACATATGTTTACAAAATTCGATTTATTCTTGTCATTTTCAAAAAGTTGTTCAATTTTTGTTTTTATTACATTTTCCGTTAGATGAAAAAAAAAAACCAATTCAAACTCGAGGTAGAAATGATATTTGCAAAAAACCCCAATGGAAAATTAACATTTTTCGTCAAATACCAGTTCCTGATTGGGTTGAAACGGATGGACTATCATTATTTTCTAACTCATTTCAACAAATTAATTAATCGTCAATACGGACAAAAAAAAAGAGCCGACGGTTGTGTCTGCGTACATTCGTAGCTAATTTAGTCCAGTTCTCATGTATCTCGTGGGATCATTTCACAAAAATTCTTAATTGGAAAAAAAGGAGAACTCATGAAACTGCCGACTGCAGTATGCAAAAATACACAAACGGGATAAACGTTGCCTGTCTGACAGTAAATTACGTCAGTCTGAGTTTCGAGCAAACATTAATTAAAACTCTATAAGCCCCAGGATGTTTTTATAAATAAACGCTTTCGGTGTATTTCAACCACCGTCATTCAATCAATCGATATCAGTTGTCGCCCATACGTTATAACGTGTTTGTCATTGAAAAAAATAAAAAGTGTTGCAGTTTATAAAATAATTCACAAGCATACAAATTTGAACTGAAACGGATACCAGGTACAAGTTGTTTCATATGCAATAATATTAATCGACTTTGTAATTAAATTTACAAAATCAATAAGTAAATCAGAAATTGAAAATTTTAGCATTCTCTTTCCGATCAATGTTGAAATTTCAACACTAATTTCAACCAATTTTGACATGCAAAAACGAATCGATCGATATTGTTAAAATTTGGCAATAGTTGCATAAAGTGTTCAATTACATAATCTCAAAATTTCAAATGCACAAGTTGATTTCATAAGAAAACGTAAAATAAAATTAATCAACTGATTGGTGGTGAATGTCAAAAAGAAATTATTCAAATTAAATTCTATGAAAAATATTGTAAGGCTGTTAAAAATGAGGCACAACAGCTTCGAAAGTATAATTACGTAGTGCACTACGATGATTTTACAAACCACTACTGTATGAAGTGTAATTTACTTGGTTTAACTCCATGCACCAAAGCGAAATGGATTCGTTGGGGTTGCTGCAGTAATAGTTACTGCAGTAAATTCTGCGTTGCCGAAATTCGCGGCATACTGCCCTCAAGCCCATCCCTTGCGTTAACATTCTCTCTCACCCCTTTTCCCTCGTGTTTTCCATGTTTTGTTCAACCCTTTGTGCACCTAACATCCAATCCCTGTAAATCATGATTTATTACTTAATTTATTGCAGGTCGGTACCTTACATTTAATGTAGCAGTCTCACCAAAGAATTTTGGTCGTTAAGTTTCAGAGATTTTTCCGGGCCATTCTTCCCTAAATTTTTATGTTTTTACACATTCATTTTTATATTTTTATAGGATACAACTATAACATTATTGAATTATTCTGCCCGTTATATCCCATTTTTTTGAAACCTATCGAGAGCGTCAATTTTTGAATGCGACTGTGACGAGGCTGCTACGTTGAACAAAAGCAGCCTTGCTGGCATTCGAGGCTGAGATGGAAGAATGAATAGATCCCCTTTCCAAGCACATCGTATATTTTAGGATAAATTAATTTTCGTATATGAAATATTTTTAAACATTCAAAACTATGCATTTAATGAAAATGCATTTATTTATTGATTTTGATTCGTCGTGACTTCGATCGAATGTCTAAACGTGTTTGAAAATAGGGAAATAGTTGAATAATAATGCAATTGATTAATTTATTATTCAATATTTAATATTTTCTTATTTTCTTCGTATTTTCCAGGGGTACGAGAACTCGCTGCTCAAAGTCACTTGCAAAAATGGAAAGACGGCATCGGTGAGTAATTTGTAAAGCTTCATAGTCACAAATAAAAGGAACAATTGAATTTTCATAGCGTCGTATTTTCATTCGTTTCTTTTTTTGTTTATAAAATTCACTAACTAAAAAAAATCACTTTTTCCGTGTCAAGTTCGTATATTATATTGTTGCCCTTTCACCTTATCGGATCGTATCTCGGAAACTCGATTACTCAGCCGTTTCTCTGTTCAAAGAGATTATATTTGAAATTTGCTGCTTTCAAACTTCTGCCTCGAAGTTATTCAAGTAACGGGAGGTGGAACTGGTCCCTTCAACATTTCTCAGTACTCATTCGAGGAGATTCTCGAACTGCTTTTAGAGTACACGAAAAATAAAGGGAAGAGGGAGATAGCAAAGTTTATATTAAATTTTCCATGTGCTTGAAAGGAGATTGAAAAGAGATAAAAATAGAAAGTAAACAACAAAATGGCTAAAAAAAAGGTTCCCATCAAATGGCGACGAAAATTTAGTAAAAAAGTATATATTTTCGAATCTTTTTATCTATGCTTCAATTTTTAATTAAAAATCCATGAATTCCAAATGATTTTCGTACATCGATGAAACGTGTTAATATCTTTTTTACAGTTGAATAATTATAAAAATTTTACATTCCGGTAATTCTTCTTTGCTGCGCCTTTACAAATAAGTACGTGATGGTTTTGGTAGTAGAAATTCCGTATCACAGTTCAACCCTTAAAAAAAGAATTATTCGACTCAAGGGCCTTTCATGCACAACGTAAAAATATCGGTATATATTTGTATGTACGTGGAGAAGATCGATCGCGAGTCTCTGGGAAAAGGGGTTGGAGTAATAGCCGTTTCGATTCGTATTCACTCGGTGGTCTCCTCGATGAAACTTTCATTTCAATTATTCAGCCACGGACAGACACACATAGAGAAACATGCAGAGTTGAGTACATACGAGAGTTCGTGATATCGTTCGTCCGTGTTTGTTTAATGGCGACGCACGGCAGCCAAGCCGTCATACGATTTTCTTTTAAAAAATGGGTCGCCATTGGCAGCCTATGTATGGGAAGAAAAAAAAATAATATACGTGAAAATATGAGCTAGGAACTTAAAAACTATGATCAATTCGTTGACGGGACACACACGACACGGAACGTTGAAAAAAATAATCGATCGTGACACGAGCTCGGTTGCAAATGTATCAACGATTGAGTTAATAGTGGTCCCGCACGGTAACAGCGACAACGAAGCAACATAAAAAAAAAGAATTTTTTAAATCCGCGCTTGAGAACCTTAACGATTAAAACGTAATAACGATTCGAGAAAAATACTTGGAAATTTAAATATCAAAGTTTCGAGATTGAAGTTTCGTGCTTGAAAGCTTACGAACCTGATGTGTACTACGCTTTGTAACAATTATTTACAAAGGTGTATACATCGAATCTCAGAGCATTCACGTTTCGAAATTGTAGATTCGGAGTTGCCTCTGCTTTCTAAGTTGGAAATTGCGAGCTTGCAGAATCGAAATTACAAGCCTTGAAACGTTGAGATTGAACAAT
Source organism: Campoletis raptor (assembly GCA_948107755.1). Lineage (NCBI taxonomy): Eukaryota > Metazoa > Arthropoda > Insecta > Hymenoptera > Ichneumonidae > Campoletis > Campoletis raptor. The sequence continues at coordinate 20,213,275 of OX403622.1, forward strand.
TGTAAATCAGCAATGGCAGGCTTTGTTGAAATGAAACTGCAGCTTTCTGAGATAGAAGTTATTCGTCTTGTCGTTAATGTGGTGGAAATCTGGAGTTCCAACTGGTGACCTCAACAAAAATGTATACCGATAGCCAACTTGGTATAAGCTTCCGAGATCGAAAATTTTTCTACAAGCTTTAAAGGCTTACAGTTCGAAGCAATCGCTTATCTTTGAACCAGGAAGTAATGGTGAAACGAGTTTCTAAAAAAGCACTCTCGACGAGCTTCAGAGCTTTTTATTTTCAAGATCCACTCGGTTAAAGTCACTTTCACTCAAAGTTAAAGTAGAATAAATAGCTAAATTGAATTCGTTGGCATTTCTTGCTGGAAGCTCTTGCGTTTCAAAAGCTCAGTGCTTTAGAGCCTTGAACAATTACCGTTGGCTGCATAACAAAAGACCAGAGAAAAATTCACGATAAGATTTCCTTTCTTGAGAGTATAAAACGGAATGGATTTATTGATTCATTTCTTAATGCTTACTTTATCTCAGGTTCACTTTTTTTAAATTCAAACATCAACATTGAGTGTATTTCGAAACATTTAAGTCCAATGTTATTTGCACTTTGAGAATAACTTTTCAAACAAGAGTTCCGAAAAATAAACACACCAAAAACAACGAGGAACTTAGCGATGTCAATTTTTCAAACTTGCGAGTTTTCAGACTATTTTTCCGAACTAATGACGTTTCACTTGCCACAATAGATATTTATAATATCGTGTCAATCCGGAGTAAAATCTTTGGTAAATATTTTTATTGGATAAAAAATAAAAAACGACAATAAAAAAGATCGATTCGGGGTGGAACACAGGTTGAGGTAGAAACGGTGAACCGGCACCGTTGGGTACGGGGCAAGCAACGCGAATCGATACTCTCACCGCTCCGCTTCTCCCCACATACCTCGTTATTATTATACTAAGTCTACCGCCTTCAATCACGGAATTTCCCCGATGAAATGGAAACAAATATGAAAGCAAAAAAATCGCTTTCGTTTATTTAACGATATCTAGAAAAATATTTATTTTCTTTTGTCTCGAGTTAAATAAAACAAAATGAAATTTGACTTTGAAAATGTTTTTCACAATTTTGTCGTTTCAGCCAGTGGGATTCGTGACCTTTCAAACGAGAGCAGGTGCCGAGGCAGCAAAACAGGACTTACAGGTAATGAAACCGCTCTGTACGAATCACGATATTTGGTAACAGAATTTATTTTTAACCCTTTTTCCCGTGTGATATCAAGAAAAATAGGACGATAACATTCGCGTGTATTCTGTCGTAAAAACTGCAGTCAGAGATTAATGGAAAAAAAAGTAACGTAAAAATCGTACGAAAAATTTGCACGGAAACGAGATTCAGCAAAGTTCAATTATTCGACTCACTTCCACCCCAACATCCGCCTTTCTACAAAGAAACCCCTAACCCCCATTACTTTTTTCAAAATATCTGGCACTTGGGTTGATCAAATGCGTCTATAATTACTTTTTTTTTTTTGTAATCATCAACTAGAATTCCCCGTTCAGTTCCACTTTCTCTATTTCTATTATTATTATAATTATCGTCATATACGGTTTCTCTCTTTCGAATCATGGTTTCGTTTTTATTTTCGTTTTTTGTTTTGTTTTTTAATTCTCCACCCTGTAGTCACGATTGTCACGATATATACTTGTGGTGAGCAGCAGCGAAACGAATTGTTTAATCGGTTTGATTAATATTAATGAATTTATATAAAAATTCATAAAAATAATAATAATATGAAGAGTTAGCATTGAAACCTAGTGTTTATTCGAATGGGGACGAGCTTCGTCGAATTCTATCAAAAAAAAAAACGCAGTTTTCTTATCCGTTCTCTTCTTCTCAACCACGACACGCAAAATTTGAAATTCACTACAAAACCTGCAACTGTATAGCCTCTCTTCTGTCCGAAACTTATTAGTATCCGTAATAAATATCATTTTATCGATCTCACCATTACAAGCGTAAAGAATATTTGCTATACCATTTGTAAGAAAACAAAAAAAGACTTTCATGATATTGTAAAAAAGAAATAACGATTTTGCAATGAAGTACAGTAACAGTGGATGTTCTTAAGCACTTTTTAATTGCTCTTGACAAAGGGAAGATAGAGAGAGAGAGAGAGAGAGAGCCAATACTTTCGTGATTTTTTTAGTTGATACTGTACTAACCCAAATACACTGAGTTCGATACTGTAGTAGCTGTTGTGCATTGCCCTCCACCACAATCATTCCACATTTGTCGCTGATAAAAAATTAGTTTAACCAGAAATGTGTTATCTTGAAATAAGAATGTCGTAATGATGCAGCAACAAAGGTGGAATGAAAGTAATAAAAATATTCAATAATGTAGACTGGTGTGAATAATTCCTGATCCATTGGCGTGATAAAACAAAAATCACTTTGATGAAACGACACATAATATGTCAGTTTCTCCCTCTACCTGCCACTCAAGCCCACCAAACACAACCACATCCCCCCATTACTAATTTAGGGCTATCTATCTCTTCCAGCAGGGGGTTAAATTCGATCCTGAAATGCCACAAACAATACGTTTGGAATTTGCAAAAAGTAACACAAAGGTTAGCAAACCCAAGCAACCAGCCGCTGCAGCAGCCACCTCGCACCCCGCTCTGATGCACCCTCTAACCGGACGTAAGTATGCACCACCGCCGCCACCATCTTCGCGTTCACTCGCTGCTATTGTCTTTTTTCTTCTTTTTAATGATATTTTCTTTACTCCTTTCCTACTCGTCGAGCCATTCTTTTTCTCATACCTTCCACATTTTTCTTTCGATCCACGCCTCTCATGTTAATCTCACTGATTTGCTTTTCTTTTCCTCACTATTAGAAAGGGGTGCTCTTTAAATGAAAACTATTTTTTTTATCATTTTCTGATAAAATAATGACTTTAAATAAGGTTGCCAGAAACTTCGCTTTTTTTAGGACGTTCAATGAAATTGTACACTCTATAGTTTTTTATAAAATCATTTCATTTGCTTACAGTCATTATTATTTTGTCAGTGAATTCTTTTAATTCATTCTGCATTCAAAACCATTACCATACCCGTTGATCCGTCCAAGTGAATCTAGTTTTAATGATCTGTGCACTGTATTTTATTTGTTTTTCTAGTTAGACTCCAAAAAAATCACGTAGATTTTTTTTATCCATGAAAACTGTGGTTTGATATTCAAAAAATCATCATGTATTTTGTTTCGTATACTTTATTGGAAATTGCTATCTCCACTTCAAATTTCAACAATTTTTTCTTTTCATTTTGTTACAAGAAATTTTTTTATTTTAGATGTTACAAGAAAGTTTTTTATTTTAGATGTCAATCAGGGATTGTCGCTTAATTTCACAATATGATATAATAGATAATGTTTTATTTGTTTGTTTGAATTGAAAGGTTTTGTGACCCAGCTTTCGTTTGTTATTTGACTAACGGCGATGCTGAAAATGAAAGAGTTTGCATTTATTAATTTTATTGCTAATCACGTAATTATATATTGACATTTTGAAAGTCTGAAATATAACTGCATGGCGACCGAAGAACGTGTTTGGCCTCATCATATGAGTTATTAAGTGAAGGTTACGGTTGCAATGCAGTATCGCCAAATAGCCTATTAATGGACTATTTGACGCTGATCGAGTTACGACGTCAAATAGGTCATTAATCCGCGTGGATGTTTGTATATAGCATCGCCAAATGGATAAATTCCATATCTGTTAACTAACCAGCTCAATGATGACTTATTTGAGCCACGATCTGACTTAATAACTCATGATAATGAACGTCTACTGTTGAGTTTTTTTTGCCACTTGGATTCAAACATCACACCTTTTGCTCCTCGAGCCGTAATTTTCATAAATGTAAAAAAAACAGTCATATTTTGTTTGTCGCCTAAATACGACTTTTTTCAGTAACTGGTGATTTCTTCATAAACTGAATACATTCCAGAGAATTTTATCAAAAATTTTCATTCGGTTGTTTGTTTAAAAAAAAAAGAAAAACAATTGACTGTGAGTTTATAAATTTCGAGTACCAATTTGTAATAAACGAATGCAAAAAGCAAATTCGAATGAATTGTACGTAAGGCAAAATGTGTGGATCAAAGGGTTAATTGGATCCACGTAGTGGTTGCATTTGGACAGGTAAAAGATCATGCGGTTATTCCGGTTTATTTCAACGATCTAACTCAAGTATTCTGTCAGTCAGGATTTGTCATTTTCTTCTATCGTTTTTCTTCTCTTGCAGTTCTTTTCTGGTACAACATTTTATTTTTCGCCAAATACTTTTCCTCTCCAACTTTTGTTCTCTCAATTTTTAGATCTCAGCTCTTTTTCCTACACGAATTTTCCTCTCGCAAGCACACTGAAATCCTATAATTCAAAATGTATACATAGAAAAACGAAAGACTTGAATGCACACTCCACTTGACATGATCCTCTCACCCGAGCAATCATCTTGGGACATATTCTCTGTATCCTAATTCTATTCAAAACTATTAATATGTTCATCTTAACTGACAGGTCGACATTTTATCCAATAAATCATAAACTATATTTTGTACAATTTTTATTTTCAAATACGTTAAAATACTTTTTTTCATCCTCGAGTAAATAGAAAGTTGCACGAAACTTCATGGTTTAAACTAAGTTTATATTCATACACGTTTCGAGACGAAGGTTTCGAGATCCCACTGTTATGAATTCTCTACAGGTGGAAGCTGAGTTCACAAAGTTTTGCAAGTTGTTATTCTTTCTGTTGAAAACTGGCGTTCCGATCCTCTTTTGAAAATATATAGTTTTTCATTATATATAAACATATTATACAGATTCTTTGATGCAATGTTTTTATGATGTGGTTTCTGTGCGAGTGAGTGTGTGTAGTTATCATCAGAAATGTGTGGGACAGTTAGATGTTCTTGTTTCTTTAACTTCAAACTTCATGTAATTTGCAAGGGTTCTCCTTCCATATAATTAAAAAGTCAAGGATAAAAATATTTTTTATTATACAGGCTCATTCAAAATACGAATATTTATTCAACTCCAAGGAAAAGTTTTAGTTCTGTCTCTGTTGAGAGCACTTAAGGTATTTGTTTCGTAGAGGGTTTACTTTTCAAGAGCATAAGCAACGAATTCATAAAATTAGACTGGATCTTGTAAAAAAGAGCTGAACCAGTTATTGATCCCCATGGAAAAAAACATCGTGAACGTTGGCCTAATTACGTAAATTTGCAGGATTTTTAGTACTTTTTGGTGAGCTACAAAGTTGACAACTGTCGAAGTAAAAAACAGTCAAAGGCACATAATGGAATCAGTGTTCTTGGATATTGTTATAAAAATAAGCCTCGTATTAGAAATATTATCAAAACTTTCAAGTTTTTTTTGTTGCTATGGAATCATGGAAATTTTACTATGCACAGAGCCGTTCATATCAAACATAGATAGTTATTTTGTATGTGATTTTTGAAATAAAAATATGCTCAGCACGTCATCTCTATAAAGTGACGTATAAATCGGACGATGTTTAAAGTTATATTTCTTTGCTAAAACGTCGATAACTTGACTCCATATTTTTCCAATAAAATGGTATTTATTTTTACTTCATCGTGCAAAAAGACCTGTTATTCGTAAAAATATTCGATCTCGTAAAAGAAATACCTTAAGTAAAACAAAATGTAATAAATACGGAAAATGTTAATTCAAATTCAAATATAAAATAAAATAAAAGAAGACGAAAGAATAAGATAAAGACTGCATTAAACGACGAACAAAACACCCATACAGATCTTGAAGCGTTTTTCACATGCATGGCTTCGAATTATTCTTTGAATGAACTCAATATTGAAAAAGCGAGACTTAAAAACACAGAGCAAAATTCTTATGCATCGGAGTCGATAACGATAACGTTGTACAACGAATATGTGACAACTGATATTACTATTTAAAGGTGCGAACGATTTTTTTCGTCAAAAAGAATCGAACAAAAATATACTGCTAAAAATGTGAAATTTGTATGCAATTTTTAAACGTTACATATTCATATTATTTTTCATACTTCATTTTGCATTGAATTATGCAAACCTGTGTTTCATAATTTTTTAAACGGAAAAATTCGAACAAGAATATTAATGTGGAACACATTTTTACTATTTTTTGACCAAAATAATTATTGATTCTTATGTACATTCACAAGTACACGAACATATACAAATGTAAACATATGAAAGTACATGTTGTACTTTCAAACACTCATAGATTATTTAGTTACCGCATTCAAAATTTCCAACCTTGAGACGTACGAAAGAGCTTAAAGCAATAAAATTGGTACCTCCCATGCGACCGTTGCACTTGACCAAGACATTGTATAAAAGTAGTTAATAATCGTCTGAACAAGACACTGGGCTCGTGTCTCATGTAACGTTCCACTATAGCGTCGTTAATGTTCAGGTAAATGCAAAAGAAATTATAGCAACGTCGCCATTATTAACGAAACCTTGAGACTTGTTGCACTTTTTTCCAGAAAAATTATTTTTCTCTTTAATTGTCGATTGAAAATAAGGGATTTTCTAACAATCTGATGGTCTGTAGAATGAAAATTTCTCGGGTAAGTTATCTGAATAAATTATTTGTTCTGTTCACCACATTAAAAGTTTATTTATGGATTTGACTCGACAGAATTTGTCGACAAAACATTGTGCTTCCTTCATCTTTTACCAAATTTTTCTATCCGCGTGAATTTTGCACGTTTTATTTATGTTTCTACGAATGAACGTGTCTCAGGAATCGTAGGTCAGCTATATGCGAATCGATAAAGTACGGTTCTCGACCTGACTTGGCTGAGCTGCAGTAACGGAGTCCGAAACTCCTATCGATCGTTCTCTGCGATGAAAATTCAAGTGCTGCCATTGCACACATGCTTTACAAAAGTTCGCTATCGAACCGGAATCAAAATTCATTCCTTTTCGTCCATCACAAATTACTGATCACTCGATTATCAATCCATTTGTATTTGAGACAAAAAATAAACCGATTCTTTCACCACAGCTTTTTTAAGAATCATCAGAACGTACAAACATTGAAAAAGGTTCCCAACATGATTCTTATTTTAATCTACATCTATAAACAAATTTTCATAAAATTATTATCATTTTTCAAATATAATTTCTCTCTCTGAGTGCATCTAAAAACAGTATTTCCCTTTGACTGTACATAAATTCATTTAAAATCCGAATTTTCATATCTCTTAAACGTCTTTATGGAATATCTTGATTTTTTTTTTTATCAAGCTCGGAAAAATTGTACAAATAATCTGTAAATTTTGATTAACATCCATGAAAACAATGTTTTAAAAAACTCTATAATTATTTTATTCTTTTTCTGATTATCGGAGTAATATTATTTATGTTTTAAATAAGATTTCAGTGCAAAAGATCAAAAGTACTTTTTGTCTATTGCGTTTTATTACTGCAGCAGTATGTTTTTGTGAATTTCACTGTGGAATTAAATGAAATGATAGGTTATTTCAAGGAATCTCAATTCAAAAAGACACGCACGATGAAAAAAGCCATTATTGTGCACGACACATACATGCATATAACGTGTTCCATTCTGTAACACACATTGTCTCCGATAAATTTTATCTGCATTCACATACACATGGATCAAAAAACTGTGGTTGGAACTCGTGCTTAACTCGGTCAATATAGAACACCACTTTCGCATTACGCGCTAAAATGGAAACCCCCGCAAATATTCAATTCGATTTAGTTGAGATTATTTTGCCATACGATGATGCGATATTCACCGAACGATAACGCTGTCACGCACATTTCTCATATTGGATACTTCCCCCTTACCTTATTCGTTCTTTCATTTTTCCATTTCATATATAGATATATTAAACATTAATATTCATGTCGTTGATAAAAGCGTTTTCACTGTTCTTCCGGCAAACAAAAACAAGCGTTCAATGCAATCGTTTCGGAAAATCGGCTCGTTCTCGTCAAAGTCCAATGGCAATTTTGATTGATGAAGCTCTCGACATTGTGCCTAATAGGAAAAAAAAATTCCAAGACTTTTTTTTTACAATCGTATCCGTTTTTTGCAAAAATCAAGATAATTTTCTTTGTATTTTGCAAAACATTGCCTACCGTGCTGAAAAATTATCACAAAGGGAGTACTATTGTTATCGTATGTACAGATTTCGGTTCGGGAATCAAAAGTTTTTTCTATTTTTTTTTTCCCAACGGATATCTATTCGGACTATCGGTATGTCAAATTATTAAAAATTTCAACTACCAATTCGAGTCTAAATATTCATCATTGCAATCAATTTCAAATTCGAGAATTCGTTCAGCCCTATGAAGTCAGCCATTTAGCAGTGTAAATTCGACGAGTTTTCAAAATGTCACCGCTCATAGAATGTGATTTTTGTTTCTTTTTTTTTAATTTAAATAATGTTTCGTACACGGAAAGGAGTAAATTTGCTGAAGTTCACTCTCGCGCTGTATAATCGTTTGGAGTAAACAAAATCAAAATTAACCTTCTCCGCAATTTACATTGGGAGCAATCACCATCAATCATTCACACACTCATCGTTCAGAAGTCAAATAAAATGGCTTACCATTTCGATTGTACCAATAAAACATTATTTTTTGTAACAATCATTCATTAAACACATTAATGAGAATAACACATACAAATAAAAACTCTTTATAAACATGAGCTTATTCTACTACAAGTGAAAAAAGAACCAAAGAAATCGTCCACTAGGATCCTCTATAAATTTCCCACTACCCAATAAGCCTTTCTTCAGCTAAAACAATAGTTTTGCATTTTTCATTCCAATTACTACTCTCACACTCTCTAACGTATTTAATATGATTTTTTTTTCTGCACATTACAACTAACTCGAGGATGAAAATATTGTAACAATACTTCACTGGAACATACCAATATATATGTACATAAAAATAATACGAGGTCGTTTTTTTATTCATAAATTGTATTAATTACTATTACAAAGTAAAAATGCCCATATTTTTTAAGGGTATGGATCAAACACTGTTCGATCGATCGGAATAAAGAAAGTTTCAGGCTACGCAAAAAAATTGCAAAAATGAGCTCAAACTTATTTCTAATTCGAATCAGACAATCGTGGGAAAAAAAAATCAAATTTCAGAACTCGCAGCTGACTCTCTACAATTCATAAGTCGTTCGTACCAACTGATCCATTCTCTTAATACTCGTGAAATATCGATTTTATATATTCGTATATAAGATTACGTACGAAACAACTATTGTTCAACACTCGGATGCTCGAAGTGTGATTGTGATGGAATTTTTCAGACTTAGGAAGCCCTTTCTTCCCGGGTGGACCGGAACTATGGCATCATCCACTGGCATACTCGACAGCAGGTGAACTGCCGGGAACGCTACAACACGCAACGCTCGTTCATCCTGCGTTACATCCTCAGGTCCCCGTACGTTCCTATCTTTGACTATCTGCAGACAAAGCTCTGGAGCCGCCGACGAGCGCCCCGATGCACGTTAGTGATGATACATGACTATCGTTTATTCTTTTAGTTTTTAATTTTTTTTAGTTTTTTTTTTTGCTTGGAAAACAATACTTATGTACATTAAGAACCGAAACATCTATCCAGAGTTCAAAATTTATAAGATTTCAGAAGTTGTCATTATTTTTACAGAACGTAGTGGTAATTTCGGTTGAAAAATGAAATTTTAATGTAGATTTGTATAATTTAGGGACGTCATTGATGTTTGTAACTTGTTTTTATTTTATTTTTTCCTCATTTTTTTGAACAGTAAAGACAATGGTTTACTTTTGTCAATTGAATATAATATTGCGATTTAAAATCGAATTAATAAATAAAAATTCAACGTTGATTTGTAATTTTCTAGCGCATTTAATTCGTTTCATGCCCGAGTGACTTGTCGAGGATTTAAATTGTGCCACATTATTGCGAACTACATTGCAATTGTATGATTCGAGCGTAATTTATCGAATGCACTCGTGCTCGGTCTTCCAATTATTCAAAAGAGCTGAAGTCCTTTGGAATTATCCGACAGGAAAATATTACTATCGATATGCATATATATTTGAAAAAAAAAATATTCTATAATTGAACGATATCCGATAGAGCAGAGGCGCGAATATACAAACAAAATTGTGAATCTATATTCTCACTTCAATTAATAAAGCTTTTTTGCTTTGTAAGCATTTGACTTTTTGATAGGAGCTTGAAAAATACAATTAACATTTTCCAGAACTTTGGACGTGCAATATTATCAATAAAATCCATTACGATGGCATCGATTTTTTGTGGTTGTCGGAATCTATTAAACTGACTAATCTTCATGTCGCTCCACTGAACGAATAAAATGCAAAAATCATTGTTACTTATACTTTATTGGGGTCTATCAACTTACTAACGAGAGAGAAACGTATTTTGTATTTTTATAAAACAGCAAAATATTGTTGATTGACCAAAAAATTATTTTACTACCAAAAGAAATAGGGATTTGAAACCATTTTCATAATATTCTTCGCAGTTTCGATAAATTTCTATCTTCACGTCGCTTTACGGACGAAACAAAAGTTTTTACAAAAAAAAAAAAAAAAAATTCTTCAACTACAATCGAAAAATGAAAGATTTGGGCAAGCTTTGTAATTTATCAGTTATCCGTTAGTTGGATTGCGGATTAACCACAACGGAGAGTTTCATTCTCTTATGAAACGATTTTCCTTGTTTTATAGTTACGAAGAAAAAAAACTTTATTACGAAATGGCTCGCAGACACAAATGATTCGATTCTCTAGTACTAGAACTCACGAAAAGAAATTTAATGAAATATAAAGGAGTTCAGCCGAGAAAAGTTCAATACTCGCTTGCAGAAAAATCGTTCGTAGACGAGTTTACGATACGTCGACAGTTTTCAGCCACGTATACAGAACGTCACGGACGAACAAAGATAAAAAAAACTCTATTCGGAACGAACGGTCAGGAAACAGTATATTCTCCTGGTTTGCGAGATCGAACGTTACACGTGAAACTGAGGTCACAGTATTATCGAGCTTAAGACCGTGACGCACACGTCACAAATACTGTCCTGTCTCTTCACCTCTTCCGATAGGACGCTTGGCCAAAGTTATTTTTATTATTAATTTATCCACTTGAGCCATATCGCAAAGTCAATTTAAAAAGTCAATTTTAATTGTATTTTCAGGTACTCGAAAAAGTATATCATCGAAAACCAAGCACACGTTCCGTTATCTTTCATTTTCAAAACTGCTATACAGTTTTTATTTTATTACCAAGTGTTTATTATATTTGACTGCTTTGGCATTACAAAATTCAAAACAACCGATCAGAAATTATTAATTACAAAAAAAAAGTGCATTAAAAATGACCGATAATCATACCAAGAATGGCATTTTCACTATAACAACGGAGAACAATTTTCAGGTCCCATATGGGAAGAGAGTATATGAAAAATATACGGGAAAATATATAAAATATAAATGAAGTAAATTTCTTTCGAATAGTTATAGATTTGTCAATTATATTTTTGGATATATATCCAAAATATATTTTCAATAAAATACGTTTTATTTGAATTTACATAAAATTTTCAACGAATATTAATACATCGATAAATATATTTTTATTTCCCTGTAGAGGGGAAGATGACTGTCTTTGAAGGGCAGGCGCCAAGGGGGGAAATTACGTGTTGAAGTATAGAATTCATTAACCAGTAACAACATTTACAAATAAATAAAATTGGCTTATAAAAATGCAAATTCATTTGACTAAGTGCAATGAATTGGTTTTTTTTTATTCATATTTGTTTCTCATCGTAATTACTGCTCAAAGTTACTATTCTATGATTCTTGCAATATTTGTTATAAAATATCGAAGGATTGCTGAGTTAGAAGCGACAACATGGGGTTTAGTGGTTAGAATAATTACCACGATATGCCTCACTAACACAAACTACATGTACATCGTACACACATGAAAGTCATGCAGCGTTGCCACAGTTATTTTGTAGGTGCAACAGGCTTACGATTATTGACAAAAACTTTATCATTTTTTAACGTTTTTTAATTTATTACCCAAAAACTGCACAGTAAAAACTCTTGCATTTCTTCATATTTATTCACAAAAGTTTAGACTCGAAGATGATATTTTTATCTTGAAACTATCTTACTATTTTTTAAAGAAATTTTTGTCATGAAAATGCACATTTAACTTATTATCGAGTGAATTTTAATAAATGCTATCAACTGAGAAACCAATTGTATTTATTTAACTTCTCGTAAATGAGGCGGTCAAAAATTTATTGTTAGACGGTTGAAAATAGTGTTGAACCGATAATATAAAAACATTTCAATCTGTCTATACGAAGACAGTTGATATAAAAGTTAAACAGCCTCAAACTTCGCGAATAGTATTAATATTTCCTGAGGTCAATATAATAGAAAACTTTTGGAAAATATAATAGCGGATATAACTTGAAGCAAAGTAAACACTGAAAACTTAAAAAAAAAAAAAAAAAAACAAATACCTTCAAGGAGCAAAATAGTTGACAGTCGAGAAAAAGCTTTGTCAGGTTTCATTAAATTTGTAACAGCAAAATTCGTTTTGACATTAGTGTCAATTCTATGAAATAACACGAACTATCCGTTTTCAAATGTGTATATTTTTTTATACACATTTTCCTTCGCCTTCATTTGACCTGTGGCGTAATATCGCATCGCTTCGCTTTGGGGCTGATTTCGAAACGTCGATACCAAAACCAATAAAGCTGAAGCTCGTAGAAAGTTAGAGAGCCTGAGGGCAGCACGAGCCCGTCATACCGTAAGACGAGCAACCCTCACATAGTTCTACGCATCCTACGAAAATTAACAATTAAAACTACTTTGCAATGAGATAGCAATTGTATTTTTATCTTCCTTCTACAGTTAAACGGATTTCCCAAAGTTCTGGAAAAAAAATATCAGTATTTTTGAAAAAAATGCATCCCAAAAAATCCAATTCGGCAAAATGTTTCGTTGACATGATGGAATTGACATTCGAGTTCGTTTGCGTGACCTCGAGACATTGATTTTTTTTCATACAAAATAAAAAGGAGTCATCGAATCATAGGATTCACAAAAATTCATTGACATTCGCTACTGACTTAACAAAGCTCGAATTATTGGTGCTGAATATTCAATTATAGATTTTTATTTGCTTGCAATTATCATAAAAATCCCCAATAACATAAAAAAGCAAATAATAATAATAATAAGAATGAGCCATAATCAGAATTTTAATAGAAGAGATAATTAAACAATTGCCTAACTGATATAAAAATAATTGTACATATGGTATAAAGGAAAAAAATTTTTTTCTTCAAACAGGCACCAATGTCTCTGCCTCATCCAACAACATTGACGTCGATACACGCAACTCTGCCGCACTTTTTACCATCACCGGCATTGGCATCGCCAGTAGGCTCATCCTCGTCTCAACCCAGTATAGCAGTCAGCAACGCACCATGTTCGACTCTATTTGTCGCTAATCTGGGCCAATTCGTCTCTGAACAAGAACTCAACGAGATCTTCAACAGGTGAGCTGATTCAAAAATGCAAACCTCATCAATGCTTCCATATGTTTGATCTAAAATTAAAGTAATTCATCTGTCAAAGTGACCTAAAAAAACGTTGATTCGCGGATTTTATTTTTCCGTTAAAAACCAGTTCATTTTCGTTATTTCCATTTTCCTGTTTAGTTTCATTTTTTTAATTCATTTCGTTGCTTTTGATAACTACTTAATCGTGAAATTCCGAACTTTGAAGAGAAAAAAAATGAAGCAAATTTAATCGGTAGAACGTGCTGTCATAGCATTCAAAGGAAAACCGGAAACTCCGGTCAAGCGAAGCAAAATTTCGGTAGCATTATAATGACAAAGACAGCTAGGGAAGCCCTCGTGTATATTTTCCTCGAGAATGAGACGTTTCACCGCTGGCGAGGGTCGCGACCCTCAAATTACACGGGACGATGCACCAGCTCGGTTTCCCTGTCTGGGCCTCGAAAACGCGCCGCTGGTTGAGAGTTTTTAGGGACCAGACATATATATACGTACGGTTTCATCCGGTTCGTAGAGTGTTACAAGGTACCGCTCAATCGATGCCAAAGAACGATAAAAGGGGAGCACAGAATCGACGAGACAAACGACAAAGTCACCCTCTATCTCGTTGTTTTCCCATCTATCCAAGAATTTTCACCCTCCTCTGATGAATAATCGAATTAAACCTCAACAAACCACCACCCTATAGCTACTACTAATTCCGAAATAATATCCAACAATGAAATCATAAAGCTTTTTAGATTTTTATAAGTTAGGACTTCTCTGACTCGCGCGTGGGCTTCGAAATATATTCCTGGGGGATCGAATTCACCAAATTTCGCCAACATATGACTGCCATGGACCAAAATAAACATCGAAACCTAGCACTTTTTTCTATTATGAAATAATAATAAACCCAAAAATATGATCCAGAGAATCATTGGATTCTCATGAAATTTTGTACTTGCCATTAACTCCGATAAAAATACAATTTTCAATATCAATTCGAATGTATAAACTAATAATTGAAAAATTGTAAATAATGAACATTTTCTCGAGAACAAAAACGCGTTTACAGACTCAGAATTTGGACCCGACTTCACAAGTTATCCATCACACGGTTTACCGCGATTCTACGTGATCGTAAAATAGTCCACATCAAGCACTCTCCTTAAGATTGCTCTTCATTTCCTCTGTACTCTATATTGTATAGCAAGTAATGAGTAACGACGCCAAACGAACCGCGAGAGTTTCACGATGTATAGCTTTACACTTTCTCACGATCGTAATTTCGTCTCCTTTCTTCCCTTTTCGTAACTGTCACTATTATTATTATTATTATTATTATTATTATTATTTCTTCATTTATTGTTGGAACAATACTCATTGTTACAAAGTAAAATATTTCTAAGACAATACAATTTGTACTGATTACATTTGCGTATAAAGAATTAATCGCGTTACGAAAGTAACTCTTAATTGAAAGAATTTCGTAATTCAATTTAACAAACAAAATAAAATAAATAAGAAGATTGCTAAGTAATTTCTTATTCGTTTTGACATCGCGTTACGGATTCGACGTGAATATAGTAATAAAAATAATATTCTCGTAACTTTAAATAAATTCGTAAAATTCGGACATTTTTATATTCCATTTCATCCCCCAAATTGATTTTGTTTTACAAGAATATTCGAAAATTTAATGTGCAAAAAAGACATAAAAAATTTGACAGTTTTTGTACCGTAACGAACAAGGAAGGAAAGCACGACCAGTAGGGAAAATGTCGACCGAGTCATTTGAATAATATTACGAGGGAAATGGACAATCCGTGTATGCCCTGGGGTCATTCGAGATTCTATACATTAAATCGATATACCATCACCACCAACATCGTGCTTCTGCTTACATCTGTATCGCTGAAGCTTTTCGTTGCCATACCGTAAAACCTCCCGAAGACGAGAAAACAATTTGAGGCCTAAAAATTTCTCGAATGATTATTTGATGAATCAATAAAAACGATAGTAATATTTTAGGGATCATGACTGTTTGGAAACCGAAAAAAAACTGTTTTTTTTTCCTTATCTTTCAGGAAAACGAGGATTTTATATTTAACAATTAATTCCATATTTAAAAAAAATATGTTATGAAGATTTGCATCATTTTTTCATAATAAATCTGAAAAGTTCTGGTGATCGCGAGGGCATTTTTTTTTAAGGACCCACACTAAAATGGCTCTAACTCTGTTTCAATTACAACAAATTTATTCTTTTGAAAAATCATACAATACTCGTCCAATTATACTTCATAAAATATGTGAGCATTTGTTAAGTAAAAAACAATCGTTTTCACAAAAAAATTAGAAAAAACAAGGTTTTTTAAATGACAAGTAAAGTTGAGCACTTAATTCACGGGACAATAAATGATTACAATCACAAAAACTTTTAGTCACGTAAGTGGTTACGATTCGCAGAAAATATTTTTTTCAATCCCAACTTATTTGGATTTTCACAGATGATTGTAAATTTTTTGTTGGTAAAAATTCTGCCAAACGCGATTAATGCGATCGCCATCACGCTCCAAATTACCAAACAGGCAAAATGGCTGCTCGTAATTTTGAATTAGCTTTTTTTATGTTGATTCTTTCGCATCACTCTTTGTTATTCCACAAAATATAAGTGGCACGCTGAAAAAACAGTTCAACTAAAGAATTTCTTTTAATTGTACAATTGGCATGAGGATTTCTTGGAGAGCAAAAAAAACGAATTAGAAGGGAAATTAAGATGCTGGAAAGATTTCTTCTTGTCGGACGCTTTCTTACTGTCTTTCTTTGTGAACTGACCGCGATTACTCGAGACCTGTCTACCGTTACTTCCCTCCCCCTTACTCAAAGTTCTCATCGTTGTTTCCAACTCCGTTGCGTTTATTTTTCAAGATCTCTCTAACACGCTCAACCGTATCTTTTTACCTTCTTGAAATACATAAATTCATTTATATTGATGCGGATAAACGTGTTGAATGATTGAAAATAAAAATTACAACTAACAAAAACACATCGATTTCTATTGGGAAAAGCACAATGTTGTCACAACTTTTTTTTTCCTTTTAATCTTTGTTCGTATTACTTTTTTAGGCTATTTCTCTTTTTCTTGACAATTTAATTTTGTAGCTGATATTATTGTAGTTTATTGTTGAATCGCACTATAGACATTTTTTCAGATCCAACAAATTAATTGTGAACGATACAATGGATGTGGGCACCCAAAAATAATAATTGCGTTGGGAGGTGGCAAGAAAAAATGTCGAAAAAAATTAGAACATTTTTGTCAATCGCTTATATTATGACAAAAACGTATTTGAAGACACTCCATGCCTTGTTTATCAAAATTATGCTGGTATCACAACAACGAAAAAAATTTTAGTCGAAATAGTTGCTATCGATTGTGACCAACATCATTTGCAAAAACATTTTCGATTTTTTGAAATGTGTGGAGAAAAACTTTAAATAATCAAAAAAGAAGGGAATGTCGTAGAGTTTTTATGTTTTAAGACCGTATTGTTGTTAAGAATTCTGTTTTCGAAGAACGTTTTTAAAATAGAATAAATTTGATACGTACGAGTTTTTTTCCTGAAATTGTGTACGCATATTTATTGTTTCTTTAACAAACGTGTGCAATCTTTTTTGAAGAAAAATATGTTTGATTTTTCTTTTTCGGATGCACCGAGTGTCCGGAGCTCTGAAAACCAATCAAAATTTTTTTCCTGCGCACAGTTTTATACTCTGCATACAAAACGATGAGATAAATTTTCTTTATTTTTTTCTTAAATTAGTATGATATTTGAACTAAACGAAGATGTGTACAAAATAAAAATGAAAAAATTAACTTATTTCATCTAGAAAATCAACTCGGAAAACTGGATTCTCAACCTTGAGGCATTCAATTACGTGATTCAAAAGAAAACAAAAAACTTTGAACCTCTAATCAAAAATGAACGAAGCTACAGGACGAGGCATGAGAGATTTATAACATGCGGTTTAAAACCTCTTGAAATTACAACGTCAAAAATATAAACGTGCTTTCAAGAAAGATTTTTGGAGAAAAATTTATAACACAACATCAGACAGTTTTTCACAATTTAAATGATCAAAATAATCAAATAAATAAAATACATGAGTGTCAACAAATACTTATCGTCATAATATTCGATAAAGACGAATAAATTACTTTTGAAATTCTAATTATCAACATTTTTTCATAAATATCAAAATTCTCTATCCTGACAATGTGAAAAAATGTTGAAAACACTGCAATATGGTTTTGCTCATAAGGGGATAAGTAAATTGGAAATGTATTGAACTTTCAGTTTCGAAAAGGGAAGGAGTAAACATAAACTTTAAAGAAAAGCACGTATCTGTACGCTTGTCTTATTTGTGCACAGTTTTACTGGTTTCTGTCGGCTTCGTATGCACACGAAGGGAGGCTCGCCCGTGGCATTTGTCGAATTTCAAGACGTACGCTACGCTGCCCAAGCGATGGCAGCACTCCAGGGATCCTTACTCCTCTCCTCCGACCGGGGACCGATACGAATCGAATATGCAAAGTCGAAAATGGCCGAGGTGGGCTTTACAAATCTCTGGATCGAAGTAGGTTTTCAACTCTAACCATATTTAAAAACAACCAAAAAATTAAAGCGTTCAGATTACTTTCGAGACAATGAAAGCCGAAAATTGCTTGCGTACAATGACATATTTCCAGTCACTTGTTTCCGAGACTTTTCGCAGTGGAATCGAGACTAGAGGTTTTTTTTCCAACACATAGTTTAAATTTGTTTCAAATTCAATTCAGGAAGTTGCTCTTGGGGTTTCGAAAGAGAGAGAGAGAAAAAAAACATTGCAATTTCGAATCCACAGCCAAGCATTCGATGAATTTGTTTATCGTCGAATTTTTACGAACTCACAAACAACCATTGACAATAAAAAACCGTGGACATGATTTTTGTTTTGTTTATTAGATTTTCTTTTCTTGAGAAAAAAGGAATGAAGAATTATTCGGAAATTTAGTACTTAGGTCGTTACTTTTGTTTATTGATTCGTTTGCGTTTCCGTCCTACCGTTTCCGGAATAATTCAACTGACAATTCTTATTTCGCAATCGTAACCCTCATCTCATCAAAAATCCTTCAATGTTCCAAATCCAAAAGGAAAAAGTGTTAGAATAACATTTCGAAAATGTAAACCTTCAGCTTTACGTAATATTCCATCAGCTTTTTGTCTCTTGCATAATAATTAATGTTAGCAACCATTCGAATTTACTTTTTGATGAATCGGTGCTTTTTGCTAAACTGTTCCTATGCGTCTAGATCATTTTGTTCTTTTTTTGTTTCTTTAAGGTAGTTTGAGCGACTTTGCAACTAATTCGAGACGAAAACGGCCTGGATATTAAAGGGTAAATAGATTTTTCAACCAAAACACTATTTTTAACGTACTTTCTGTAGTCTTGCGAACATTTTTCTCACTCTAATAATTATTTTGACTGGCTGATTATTAGACGAGACGATAAGTAGAGTTTTTCATTTATGCACATTACAATCAAGAGCATTTTTTTTTAAATCTATACGCATTCAGAAGGTCAACAATAAATTTCGTAACTTCCGCTTATCGAGTATTCGTTGACAGACTAACATTTGGCCACTGCATTGAAACACTGGGTCAATTTGACCCGGAGCGTACTTCATACAACTGTCCCCAGCCTGTCGATCGGTTCGGTATAATTTTACATTTTCAACAATAAGCTCGCGTTCCAATTGTCATTAAAAAAGGTTAAACTCATAAATTTATAATTATCGATTCATCAACGTACATACTGAGACGAAAATAAAAATCGTAGTCGTTATGATCCTCCGATTAACATTCATCCGGTGCAAATATTTTCAGTCAACGACACGAGATATTCATAATTTTACAGAAAAAAAAAACATCACAACACAAAAATTTCGTACACTCGTACTCTTTTCATAACAATGTCAAAAAAAAAAGAAATTGTTGAAAGAAGAAAAAAAAGAAGAGTTTTTTGTGAAACTGAAAAAGTCTCTGAAACTACCTTGATTTTATTTTCTCTCTGTCATCGTCTCGTTCATCTTCTTCATCCTCTATCTCGCCATCTCATCCTCTCCGCGTAAATTAAAATTCTCGTCTTGTCCC
Organism: Campoletis raptor; assembly: GCA_948107755.1. Taxonomy (NCBI): domain Eukaryota; kingdom Metazoa; phylum Arthropoda; class Insecta; order Hymenoptera; family Ichneumonidae; genus Campoletis; species Campoletis raptor. Next base: position 20,233,168 of record OX403622.1, read on the forward strand.
GGGAGTACTAAAGCACAAGAGAGGTCATTGAGAGCGGTCCGTGGGACCAGAAGCACGCAGGGTGGGCAGGGAACGAAGAAAGGGAAAACCTTTTGTCCCTTTTGCCCCCTCCACTTTTGACTGTGAACTGTAAACTGTACATTATAAACTTGGTATAAAAAAGTACGTCAGACGAATGGAGAGATAAGAGGAAGAAGAAGAAGATGAAGAAGAAGAAGAAGAAGAAGAAGAAGAGTAAAGGTGGGGGAGGGATAGTAGAAAGACGAATGGACACCGGAGGGTCTCAAACATTTTCCTTCAACGTTGGCCAAAAAGAAGATAAAAAACTGTACATTGGTTTTTTATTTTCTTTTTTTTTTTTTACAACTCCCAGACTCGAGCATGAAAGAAAAAGAAATGTTGTAGACGCTCAGCTGTACGGAGACCAGAAACCCTCTTCTCGTCATATTTGCTTGTGCTCTCCTCCACCTTCTCCACTTTTCCTTTCCCACATTTTGCATCTCTTCACCCTTTACTCGACGTACAAGTGTAACGAGGGCTCACGCGCTCACGCGTTATTTTCCCAACCAACCCCAAAATCCACTGTAGCAACTAACTTCTGTCTTTCTTTTTCATTCCATTCTTATATATTAGACATTTCATATTCCAAAGACTTCACAGTAGACGTACTGGGTTTTTTTTTCACTACAACATTCGTAAACACTTGTACAATGAAACCAAAAATTTATGTAGTCACATTTTTTTCAAGTGGCAGGAAATTATTCAATCGTAGACTTTAATCGACTCGACACTGATAAAAACAAACCCAAACGAACCCTTGAGCAATAGTGGGACTTTTGTTGCCCCACGTTTTTTTTTTCGATTTATTAATTATTAAATTATCATTTCAACAATAAATACCAAATTTTTGCTTTAACATGATCCCTGGAAAATTTATAATTACCCAAAAAATATAAACAATGATCATTTGTTAATAGCCCATATACTGCATGTATAAATAAGTAGTCGAATTCCATATTTTTTCATGAGAATTATAATTTTCTACTAAAGTTCTGTAAACATTGAGATGACAATTTTTTTACAAATTCCATACGACCCATTGAATCCTTCAAAATTTTTTGTAGAATTTTTCGTACGGTGGATTCGTAGTCGGTGATCTGAAAAATCTCCGAGTACGAACTTTCACGTCGTAAGAAAAATCTTATGGCTCAAACGGTTGATTTGCATGACAGAAGCGTTTTGTACTGATTCAGGATGTAACCCGACGAATATGACCTATAAACGTGGATTATTTTGTGAGCGGAATTTCATTGGCGATTTCGATACTATTTTCGTTACAATTCCCTCGGGATTTTTGAAGAATTAAGGAGTGAATTTCGAGTGTACCCAATTCAGATACTCAAAAAAAATCTGATCGATTTTGAGAGTGATTTCGATTTATTTGAGGCAACTCTGATAGATTTTCTAATTTTGAATGAATACTTGAATTAAATTCGATTGTTTTTTTAATGAATATACTCATAGGTCGCGTCGATTTACTCAGAAAAAAAAACTTTATTGAACAGAATTCCATTCAGTTTGTCAAAAAATGGCTGTACCGACTATTTTTTGTTGGGGTTCAACAAAATAAACAAATTTATTAAAAAACAATCGTTCGATCCACCAATTTTCGTCCCGCTAAATAGGAATTTGTCTATTGAAGCAATTGTTTTCTTAGTGTTTGGACTTGTCTGCCTTTGAACATTGACTTGAATCAAACTGCTTTTGTATATCAACGATTTTCGTGAATGTGTCCAAGGAGTTGTAACTTGAAAAAAAATTACGATTACGAAATCAGTCGAACAATTATGAATGAATTTCATTCAGGAAACTTATAAATAAGAAAAGTATATTTTTTTCTATTTTCCAGCAACACTGATTGTTCTCGCAGCGGCATGTTGATTAAGTCTCTGGTTTCTTTCCAGGGATCGAAGGGAGAGAAAAACGGGCAACCTTAAGATCGACATAAACGGTATGTGAGGCGAATAAATGAGACAACGAAAAGTCTACATTTCTCATCTAGCAGAGTAAAACAATAAACAAAACAAAAAGTTACGTGGATCAACGTTGAAGCGACGAGGTAAAAAAAAAACAAAAAAAAAACAAAAAAAAATGAAACCACTAAAATTTCGACGCAATTTAGAATAATTACCAGAAGACAGAGCGGTGTCAAGGTCAGGAGGTACGCGAGCATCCAGAGAAAAATGCAAAAAAAAAATCTTCTCTTTTCGAGGAGTCACAAATTAAAGCGACGCCTAGGTGTTAACAAGTCTAGAAAATTTTTGGAGTAAACGGGGACAATAGTCGTGAAGGATGGATTAACAAAAAATATCTCGTTGTTTAACTAGAAAAATTGTTTTCGTGTATTCGGCGATGCGTTTTTGTAAAAAAAAAAAAAAAAAAAAAAAAAAAAAACAAACAAAATGACGTTGGGGCCCAAATTTAACGAATAATAGAAAACAGAATGAAAAATACAAGGAATAAAACGTGAATAAGCTTCAGCTTAGAAATATTTTTGAAAGACAATTGATTGATCGTAATTGATCGATTATCAAAACGCGCAGTCCATCGCTATTATTATTTTTATTATTAATATTATTATTTTTTATTATTATTGTTATTATTATTTGATAATGTTTTTTTTTTAATTTTATTACCAGGACTACCACATTTTCAAATTAGTTTTCTTGTTTATTCGAGCGACCAACGGTTAGAGACCGAGCGAAAAAACAAACACGAATGAAGATTGACTCGAAACATTGTTAACGTAAAACAGCACGTTAAGAAAAAAGTGCAATTTTCAGGCAACTGGATTTTTATTGAAGACAAATAATTTCACTACTCATGACGTAGCATTATTTTAAATAATTCATTTTCAGTTGTTCTTACGCTCACGATATTTCGGGTTCCAGCAATTTTGTTCGTTCGTGTTTTAGAATAAAAACGTGTAATGGCACTGTTAAACGCATCACCGACACACACACACACACACACAGACGTAAATAACTTACAGTTGCTTCATGTTTAGTTGATAAGCCAGACGAGGTTTTTTCATTAGGTAAATCGTATTTTTAAAGCGTTTTTCTGATTATTAAAAAACGCTAAAAAAATATCGATACAAAGAAACGACTTGTTGAATTAAACAAATTGATAATAATCATAAATTGAAAAATGTGTGGACAGAAAAGAGAGAAAAATGAAAAAAGAAACAATGACTAATGTTTTTTCGTACGCATGTACTCATTGTGTAAATAAGGTTGAGAAAAATTGCAAACAGAACGACGGACTTACTACACTTTAGTGTCAAACGACCCAGACAGAGTGTCATACAATTAATTAAATCTGATATATATATAGCCGTAACGCGATGAAAAAAAAAAAAAAAAAAAAAAAAACTGAAAAAAATGTCAAGCTTAATACCAAAGGTGCCCTAAGAAACGTGTATTTATGTTTTTATCATCGGCATCGCGGCAATCGCGAGCTTATACCTTGTTAACACTAAAATTAAAGCATGAAAGGCTTTTTTCTCTTTTTAAAAAACGAAACGAAAAAATAATAACGAAACGAGTGAGTGAGTATGATCGAGAAAAAAAGCAACAACAAATAACAAAGACAAAACAAAAAAACATGGAAAGTATCGTCCTAGACGTGAGGGTAAGAATGTTTCAGATAATATCTCAATTGATAAGTCTATAAATATTAAGGATTTATGAATGCGAACATATCATAGGGTTAGGATGGGACAGCGAAAGAAATTATTTAGGGGATGAAAATTTAAGTAAAAAGTATTTAGGGGTTGACTAATTGGAAAAAATTTATTTAGGAAACAAAAATTCGAAAGTGAAGAAGAAGAAGAAAAAATGCACATCAATGAGAAAATTTTTTTACAAAGTGCAAAAATGGTGAGATTCGAAGAGTGACACAAAGGTCAAGGTACAGCTACGAATATTAAAGAAGGAGACTAAAAAAAAAAAAAAAAGAAAAACAACCAAGTCAATCAAAGACTCTTCGTGTCTTGGAAAAAACTTCAGCTTTTTTCGTATGGCGTTTATGAGCGAAGTCGCGACGCATCGCAGTTTGCTTTGCTTAAGGTGGTTGGGCAACCACGTTTAAAGCCTCCTACGCGATAATGGAGACTTTATTTTAACAGCAAAAAGTTCTCGAAAATATGAAAAAGGAATAGGACGGCCAATGTCTCGGCACACAATTTGCCCAAGTGCCTTCCTTGTTGGTCGATTCCACTGCTAACTCCATTTTGCACCAATTTCAATTAACACGCGCTTGTTTTATCGAGCCATTTAATTTTGGCAGAACGAAAAACAATGGAAGTTCATTTAATCCTCTGAGCCATGGAACTTACGTTGTCTTGCCTATTTTTTTGCAACTTTTTCATCATCAAACTACCATGACAACACCAAATTCCAAGTTTTTTTGGTTCTGAGACATTTGTAAAAGAAAAAAAATGAACATTCATTATTTGTTGATTGCACAAATATCCAATATAAATAAATAGACGAATTTCGTACTTTTCATAACAAAAATTCATTTTTTACTGAAATATTACGAACAGCAGAATGACAGGTTTTCTACCAACTCAATACACCCCAAAGAACTTTACAGAATTATCTCAAAGTTTTTCGTATTTTCGTGTTAATCTCTTAAAATTTGGAGTTCGGTTTCGTAATCAACGAGCCCAAAAATCTAAGAGTTACAAACTTCAAGTAAATCGCACGTAAGGAAAAATCTATGGCTCAAAGGGTTAAACAGTATCAACATTTATGTTTCTTTTTTTTTTCAACTCGTGAATTTAACGAAAAACATAAATCCATTCAACCAGACATCCCAACTAACCTCAGCAGTTCGCAAAAAATTCGTTTCCATCCCTTTACCTTTATATTCTCCTTCAGAATAACAACAAAACATTCCGAGCTATTGTCAATAGTTTTTATTTTCCTTTTTTAAGATTGTTCTCAATATTTCTAGATCGCGATACCGTCCTTGGATTTCTAGGTTTGCTTCTACGTTTTTTCTTTTTTGATATGTCTTGAAATCAATCGAAATTACATATATTTGGAATGCAGTGTTCCACGGTTACTGAAAAATAATGAAAGTTTGTTTTTGCGTAGAAAAAAAAATCGAATAAAAATCGTGGAATCGTGGGCGAGTAAAATACATATCAGGCACGCTTAAGAGTCTTAGCTTATTCTATTATATCGACAAATATTTATTATATCTTAACACGTACTATTTAACGAATAATCTCTTAGAAAGAAAGTAAAACGAAAAAAATCTGTGAACCAAAGTCGACCAATTAAATTTGTTTATCGGAGTGTGGCGCACTGTAGAAGCCGTTTTTTACTGCACTCCGTCAAGATATATTTCATGAGGAAGAAAACTAAAAAAAAAAAAAAAGGATAAACTTTGTAGAACGGAACGAAGAAAACGGGGAAGGCTTTCAGGCTGATGGACGAAAAAATCTATGATCTTTTGTTACGGAGAGAAAGCGAGGTTCTACGAGGACTATAATCGTTCTGAAACGTGTCTGAAACTTTAGTGTCGAAATCTTTGATAATCTCTGGACTCTGGGCTGAATCATAGCTGACGAGATGCGGTTAACTATAGAATTCAAACACAAATTTCAACACTTTTGCGACTTAATCCATTGAGGCATGATGTTCATTCCAGTATTCCTTATTATTTACTCTATTTACCTCACCAAATGCATTGAATATTCATGAATATAAAAAGATTTATATTTATTTTTTGTTCATTTCGTATAGATATCATGTACAAACAAATCGTCAAAATTCGTACTTTGTCATAAAAAAAATAATTTTCAACTAATCTACTCTTCTAATGGCAATTACAATTTTTTTCACAATTTCAATACATTGCTTGGAATTTTTCAAATTATTAGATACATTTTTTTGGCTGAGGTTTTTGTTTTAAAAAATAAAGAAATAATCTTTTTCTTAGTAGATTCAAATGATCAATAATTTCGTCTAAAAAGTTTCTCTGATTTTCTAAATGCGTGTGAACTTTGAAGTCAGTACGTAAGGAAAAAATGTATGCCTCAAAAAGTAAATTCCACTGGAAACTCCATAAACGTAAAACACCGAACTAGTGCTTTGCTCCGTTTGTTCGTATCTCATCGATAGCTTGTGCTCTTCTTTCGTACAATCAACAGATGGAATTGGGAGGGACAAAAAAACGAAATTAAAAAACAAGCAGAAAAGAAAATTGAAACTCGAGAATAACGCGTCTCGGTAAAAAAGAAATAAAGACCGTGTTAGCTGGTGATTTGAAGTCAATTCTGTCGATTGCGACCATCGTTGAGTAACAGAATAAAGTAATGTTAAAAATAATATCGATAAAGCGGAATTAATTACCGGAAATAAAAAATATCGATAAAAATTATTGTTCGATTAGAGAAAATGTGAGACAGGAATGAGAAAATAGTTATGATCATGAAAGTATTTAGAAATATATACACTGTAAAGTGTCTTCAGATAAATTGTGCTTTTAACTAATGAAAGTATCTCAAGTTCATTATTTTGTTAAAGACTAATTAAAAATAAAAATGGAAAAAGAAAAATACAAATAGACTGTTTCACTTTACAGTCTGTGCGAGGCCTTGAAAACTCTGCGTGCCAGTTCCAAAACTTTACAATCGCCAAATATTTTACACGATTCTACGCAATTTTTAATTCGATTTAAAAGTCAATCAGGACTTGTACGTGACATAATTATGCATTTTTTTCGACTGTGGAACACTTTTAAACTTTTAATTTTACAATTGTGTATTTATTTATGAAGTTGCTGTTTTTTTAGCACAGCTCTGTTCGCTTAAAAGTCTCGTTTGCGATAAATGTTGATGGTCCATGAAGCATAGAACAAGGGCATTTACAAATAAAAATAAAGACGCACGACGAGAGACAAAAAATGGTCGTAGCATGAAAGAAAAATCTCGACGACGTAAAATGCTGGCAAGGAAACGTGATAAACAGAGAAGAAGAAGAAGAAGAAGAAAAATAAAAAGAAAGAATGGTACAGGAATTCTTGGTGCGAGAGTCCAATTTCACGCAACGATGGACCTCATGGTCTGGTTTGTTGCTCACCATTCTTTATTTTGTATTTTCTTCTTACGTTCCTCTTCCAGCCTCCTCTTTCATTCCTAACCCGACAACATTGTAACTCATTCAAATTCACAAATCATATTGAATTTTTCATTGAAGGAAGTAAAAAATTCATTATTTATATTATTCAAAATTTTCCCTCTGCCGTACAAACAGAAAATAATAAAATACGAAAATAAAGATCGAAACACAATTGCCAATAAGAGCATAAACATTTCGTTCGCAAGAAATATAAATCGAAGTTATGAATCGAGAAATGAAGAGAAGAATTAGAGAGAAGATAAAAGTTTTTTTTCCAATGGAACGAAAGTAACGCAAGGCCGACGAAAATTGAAATAAAACATTAATAAAAATAGAAAGTCCAATGAAGTTGATAATTCCGAAGGGAAAATGTTCGTTTTCTATCTTAAATTTAAGACAGAATCATGAGGAATGTAAGAGAGGGTGAAAATAATTATGAGTAACGAACGTGTACGTACTAATGCGAACAAAAAAAAAAAGATAAAATTTACAACGTACATGATATTCTTTTTCTGTTATTGCGTTTGTTTTTATGTCGAAATAATAACCGATTGCGATGTTTTAGAATAAATAAGGCTACATTAACTATATCTTAGAAAATAAGAACATTCAGGGTGGGGAAGGAAAAAATTAAATAAACAAATTCGTCAATCGTTAAAAATTTAAACGAGTTAATTCATCGAGGACGAATAAAAATAGGTTGGATTTAAAGTGCTTTACAAGTGAAACTAACTCATATCAGTAGATAGTAAACGCTATATATGTATATATAAATATATATATATATATACATTATACATACGATACATTATTATTATTATCATCATTATTATTAATGATATAATTATTAATATTACGGTTCATTATTACTATTATAATTATATACGAATAACGTATTAGAGTGGTATTTCGTGTAAGTTTTACTAGAATAATTATGTATACACACTATATAGAGAGGCGAAATGACGGAGAAGACATGAAAGTAATATCGATTCTACACGAATGACGAGTTTGTAAAATTTATGAGATAGAAAAGTTGAAAGATACGAAAAAAAAAATCAATTTAATAGCAATGACACTCGAGAGAAAAAAAAATCCACGTCAATCAGATATTTTGTACCGCAATTAGCTTAATTAGACGTTGGGAGTAAAGAAAAAACAAACAAACAAAATACACAAATTAAATTCAGAAAAACAAAAGTGGGAGATGGTTGGTGGGAGATTGTTAAAAAAAGACCGAAAGTAAAATCCCCCATCGGGAATAATGATTAAAGTCGTCCAACCGTTCGGTTTTATCAAACGAATAAAAATCATAGCGGAGCGAGTGTCACGTGATTGTTTATTGAACGGGATAAAAAAATAAATAAGAAAAATCTCGTTAGAAAGACCGTTGTCACCAAAGATTTATAAATATTCTATCTAATATTTATCCAAAGACTAAGTCAACTAAATAAGACACGAGAACAAAAAATGAGTTTCTTCGAGGGACTTGAATGACAAAATGGTTTATCAACTTCGTTTAGAAAAAAAAAAAGGATTAAAACGTTAAAAAAGATATACCAAACTCGTCCAAACGATAGTGTCCTTGAAAATATTGTACTTACATCGCGAATAAACACGGAATAAGTGACACGGTGACACAAATATTACACTGCACCGAAAGTGACGACAAGAAGATAGTGACAGTGAGACATAATAATTTTAGCTAAGCGGGATCAAAGACAAAAGAAATATGCCGAGGCTGTACAATTTGATTTTTTGCTTAATCGTGATATCGTGTATTAAGTATTTTATACTTCGTATGCAAAAACAAAAGTTTATCAACAGTGGATAATTGTTTATAATTATCTTCAAAATAATATGTCAAGTTTTCGATGTTTCAATTGTTTCGCCTATTTTTACGGATACCTTTAAATATATGACGTGTCATGAAACATGTTTTTCATGGCATATGACAGGTGGCAAGTGTCATCCTTCAATTGTCTAGTGTCAAGAATTAAGTGTCAAGTTCCATTCAACATATATTGCTGTGTTCAGAAACACTTTTAACACAGAAAGACATTCAGAACGTATTATGGTGTCATTGTCCAAATGACTGGCATCTGATGCCACATGTCACATGGTGTCATCAATTGATCCATTTCCAGCATGAAATTTACAATACGTCTTCTGTCATTCGACACTTGGCAACTGATATTTGATATGAAGCCCTCAATTCTTGTTGCTTGTTACAATCCCTTGTCATCAGTTGTTTTGTAATTTGTCATTTGAGAAATGGTAACTTGAAAATCAGAAAATTATATGTGGCAGTTGGCAGTTAATGATTTGGCACTTGTCAAATGTCATTTAAAAGAGTGTTATGTGGTTGTCATTTGTATCATATATCATGTGTCGTGTATCCCGTATGTAAAACATTTTTTGAGTGTATGGTCAACACATCTTTTATTAACTAAACCATATTTATTAAGTGGATCAGTGACGTCCGCATAAAATATGCTATACATATCAGTGATGGAGACCGCGTCCGAGCCGCTTGTCATACAAACGAGTAACAAACAAGAAAATAGAATCCTAAACCAAAATATCGCCTGAATATAAAAATATTAAAAAAAAAACAAAAATATCGCGTTAATCACAAAAATGCCGATTTAACATTTTTTTTTTCTTTCAACAACCATAAATTTTATTAGAAACAAAAGTATATTCGAGCTAAAGATATTAAATTTATCATAACCAGCGTTTTCTCAACGACAATGGTTCTTGAATCGTTCAAATCTTAATAAGCAGTGCTTCTAAAACTTATTTACGAAAATAGTGTTTTTTACATCTTCTTTACAAAGGCAAAAATGAGTCTCTCGATACTTCGAGGTTTTTATTTATTTAAACAATCGTTTGTCGTTAAGACATGTGTAACACGTATCAATGCACAAAGAAGCAAGTACGTGCTTTAATACAATTTACTAATTGTATTCAAAAAAAAAAAAAACTATATACGGCATGAGGATCAATCTGCGACTATTCTTGTTGCTTTTTGGAGGCTATAAATGCCAATGAAATCGAATCACGATATAAAAATGGAAGTAAAAAATAAAAGAAAACTTAACCACGCGACATTTGATTGCGGAAAATGAAACCGAGTTTTCACATTCGGGTCAATCGGAGTACTTCTCGAGCAAAAAAAACAACAACAAAATCGACAAGTTAAAGAAATTAACGAATGACAATTAATGTATATTTAAAAAAATGGCACCGGAAGAGTCAACAAAAAGTGCGACCTTTCAAACGGGGTCGAAAATATTGAAAATTAATACATGGACAAAAAACAAATCGCACCAAGTGCGCATTCGAGTGAGGAAAGTAAAAAAAAAAAGAATAGTATGAAAGTTAAAAAATACTTTAGTGACGTAAAAATAAAAATTAAGCGACAAAAAAAAAGTAATTGATTAATGGATAATAATATTAATGATAAACGACGAAAAGGACGAATAAAAAAATAAAAAATAAAAGAAAAAAAAATAGTGCAGCTTTCTGTGTGAGGTTATTGTGATATTTAAAAAATAACTTTGCAGTAGTCACGAGACGTCTATGAATGGTCTTGGGCAAAGAGACAAGTATAAAAAAAAAAAAAACAAACCTCGCGTTATTCGTGTGCAAGAAAATAAAAGTAAAGGAAACAAAAGAACAACAAAAAAAATTAAGTTCAAAGATAAAAACGAATCGGCGATGGGAAACCCAAGTCCATTAATACGATCAATCGATAAGAGCGGAAAAAAAAATTCATTAAATTAGAAATAAAATAAAATAGTGTGTTTAAATAAATTTAGCGAGTGAAAATACTTCAGTAGTGGCGAGGCTTGAGTGACTTTTTCTCCTCATACCTACGAGGACAACATATTCACGACGTCATACCTTCACGGCGTAACAACAAATACGTCAATGGACGGCATTTGAATTGTCTTGAGTTGTGAGAAAAGGAAAACGTCGTGGATAATAGCACAGAAAATAAAAACACAGTAAATAGAATCACGAGGTATCGACAATCTTTGGCCTCGTCAAGTACTGCCGGATGCGCCAGGCATTTCGAAAATCGAGAAAAAGGAATAAGGAATTTTTTAAATATCACACAATCGATATTTCGATAAATACGGTACGTTAACATACATCCGGTGATGTAAAAAATCGTTTTGTACTCATCGCAGTATCGTGTCAAGTGTGGATGAGGTAAAAAAAAAAAAAAAAAAAAAAAAAAATTCAAATAATACTTAAACGAAAAATTTGTTTTGGTTTTGCTTCTTTTGGAAAATTTTCCTAAATACATAAATACATAAAATATATAGCGAAAGTAACACTCGATGGTCGAAATGCCACTGTCAAATCTGGATTAAATCCGTCCATAAACGTGTCTCTTCAAACACGAACGAGACACTGCACAAACGTGTGCATATTAATCATTGGGACTACAAAAACATATCATCATTATGTAATTATAATAATATGAAATACTAGACGGAGCGAAGTGAGATGCGTGGAGACGTGTGTAGGATTGAATAGGAAAGAAGAATTAAGAAGTATGTACGACGAAAACAACAAAACAACAACAACAACAAAAATACGAAAATGGAGATAAAAAATTAAGCAATAAGATTTTATTTATATGCCCGTGTAAGTCAGCAGTTAAGAATAAATTAATAATTAAATTAAATAAAGAGTGGAGAAGTATGAAAATAATACTAATGAAGAAAAAACAAAAAAAACGGTAACAAGATTTAGAAAAAATTAAAAACAAAATACAAACGGCAACAACGTGCATATCATTCGTGTGTCTGGGCAAGGAATAGCTTATATATATATTATATATATATATACACACAGGTATATATATAAATATATATAAATCTATAATCTTTACTTCGTCATTGTCAGGCGTTAATGTTAAACTTAATTATTATTATTATTATTATTTTTATTATTATTATTATATTATTACGATTATTATTAGAATTGTGAGAGAAATAAAAACGGAAAAGACGGCAACAACAACAAATTATTTAAAAAATATATATGAATATATATAAATATGAAAAAAAAAAAACGTATCGAGACCGGCGTTTCTTCAGGTTCTAAGCGAGATTTGGAAATAATAAAAAAAATATTGAAAAAAAAAGCATGACGTCTGTGATGATTTTTTTAAATTATTGTTATTTATTTTCCATGCGAACCCTTATTTTTATTCACGCGCTAACGGCAAGTCCGATGAGATGCAGCTATTCAACGATGATCCGCAAGTTATACTCCGGAAAAGGTACGTAAAAAATGGTTCGAAAATGAAAATCGATATTAATCGAAAATTATTTTCAGAAGCATCGATTTTTCTTTCACAAACTCGAATATCTTACGAATCATCGATCTTTTTGCTCGATATGAAGTAAAAATATATTTTTCTGAAAAAAAATATTGATCCACGTTATTAAACTTTTAAGAAAGAAATTTTAACTTTGGAAAACGACTCATTTGAAAAACACTTTACAACAACGACGGATTGCACGCACGCTTCTATTGAAAAACTTATATTATACAAAATATTGGAAGATCATTGATGTCAATGATCCTATGAACGGAAAAAAATCCAAAAGGTTCTATACAAATTATCAAAACAGTTGGCTACCGAATGTTACGACAAAAAAAACATTCACGATCAAACTGGGAAAAATGTGGTTAGGTGTAACGTATGCAAATATTTGTAACCTCGATTTTCAAGAGCTTTCATTGTCAAAATTTACAATTTTTGTTTATCGTAGAGACCAATAATTGGTTTTGCCATTTTTATTCAAAATCCAACCTAATTTATGAACCATTGGAATAACCATAAACAATTTAAAAAACCGTCAACTTCTCAATTCAAGTACGCATAAACAAGACGTTCAATATTCTTGAAATTTTGATAATCGTTGCATACCTCCTTAACAATTTGAATTTTTCCTGAATTTAATTTTGTTCTTTTTTTCTTTTTCCAAAGAAATTGACTTCGTATTCATAATGCATGTCCAGGAATCGATGTTGAACTATCTTTTGATCATGACTTTCAAATATTCATTTCCCTGTCAAATAAACGATTCGGCTCAAACCCGATCTCTGAGACTGATAGAATATTTAACAAAGATTGAGTATACGATAACGATTTTGAGGTAATATTTTTACCATTATTTATGCAATATTGCATGTTGATTTAATTATTGAAAACGGTTCATGCATATCGTTATGTTATATATACCGAATCTGAGATTATTTGGCAGAGTGTGCTAACCAAAAATTTGCAAAATTATCGTAATATGCATTTTCTTTCTTGGATACTGTTAAAAATTTATGAAGACCATACTCTTAAAGTAGTAGTCTTTTTCTACGCAATTTCTTTGAATTTGAAGAATATTTTCAGGGCACTATTATGAAATTACGTGCCGGTTTCAAAAACATTTACCATCTGGTGTTCAGTATCTTGGTAATCAAAAATTCTCATGAGGAGGAGTAGAAAAATACTTATTTCACAAAATAATTCCGAAACTTTTCAAAAGATTTTTGGTTGTCGTCTTTTCCTCAATTGCGGAGGAACATTGTAAGAATTTGGCTAAAAAAATAAATAAAACTTCGACGATTTAGTTTTGAACGTACAGCGATGTAAAACTCTGTCAATTTAAACGTCATATAAGACATTCTTTTCAAAAGTTTATACGGTTTCCCAATCCTATAAAATATAACAACTAATATTATTTCGAGACATCCAAGTTTTCAAGAATTAAGCCTAGAATTAACCTTTGGACGTGACTGTAGCGAAACTACTACCTTAAGGAGATAAAGAAAATTCTGCAATCACCAGACGTGCACGAATGATTCGTACGTTGCGTATAGTGCATGAATTTCATCATTTACTCAGAGAAACTATTTTGGATCGTTGCAAATGTCTCGCCATTTATTCATGATAACGAAGAGTGATATGCCTCGCACACCATCAGCATATTATTGGAAGAACTGTCCGTCCATCAGCCGTTTTACGACCATAAACTCTATTTATAAATGAAGAAAATCGATTGTTGCTATGTCTACCGAGTTACGAACAAAAAAAAAGCGTTCAAAGTGGATGTAAATTGGAATGAAAATTTTCGATCAAGAATAAATCATGAATCAACACTTTTTAATGGGTTTCCTTCGAAAATATCAAATCTACAGAAAATCGTTTGAATATCTCTTGTAACAGAGCACGATGAGTGACTCAATAACATTCCCTGGATACACGTTTATAAAAGTGCATGTGCAAGTAGATTTTGTAAAATGAAAATCACTATCACTTTAGATTACCCTCAATTTTCAAAAGACATTAACGTGTGATTGCAATTAAAGTTCTATTGATTTCTTAAGACTTTTAGACGATAATTTATCGTAAGACGTACTTACGTTGAAACCATCACCACAATATTTTCAAAACGTATAAAAAATAAGAAAAAATTAATAGTTTTTCAAAAAGGTCAATAAAAATATTTCATGGAAAATAAATTGCAGAGAATAAAACAGTTTTAATACACTCTGGAAAAAAGAAAAACAAGAGTGTTAAATATCTTACGATACTTTATTCGAAGTAATAATGTTTACAAAGCATTTAAAAAATTCGTTCATATTTGTTATTTTGCGAACTAGTGAAAGCTCAAAACTGATTCGTAGAAGAATACAATGTTTGAGTAACAGTCTTTTCGACACCGTTGACTTATAAGTTGTAAAAAACTTATGTCAAGAAATCTCGTTGCTTTATTATTGAGTAATACCTGAGTGTGGGTAAAAAAAAGAAGTAATACAAAAATATTCGATCATGTGTCAACAACTGCTTACGAATAACACAATCGCTCAAGGGTTAGTATTTGTTATTATTATTATTTTATTATAACGTCTATATTTTAACAGACCATTCGACACTATCGTAATTTTTGGTCACTTCGTTCTGGGACAAGGCAATAAAGCATAAGCTCTGAAACCATGATGAACCCGTCGCAGGTGATTCATAAGGCGAATGTTTGTTTCTTCGAGGACTGAGAGCATGGAATTACGACATGGAGGCCTCGTCAAAACCTCGTTGAATTTTTCGAGTAAGCTCATATCTATTTCCGGTATACCGTCAAGATTTTCGGCCATTGTCATCGCATCGTTTACATCTTCTGTCAGAGAATCCAATGTTGGATTTTTCTCTGATCTACTGAAATTTAAATGAAACGGAAATGAGTCGTTAAAATGAATAATTCAACGGAGAATATGCTGGAATATATTTTGAGGGAAAATTAGTCTGACAGGTGCCACATGTACAATTTTCAAAATGTTCGAGTCTCTTCTCTGTCAAATTTTTAATTACGATGTATTTGAATTTTTATCTTAATGTATTCTTCGTACGAACGCGAATATATTTTACAATTAATAGAATTTTATGCACGATAACGATCCTATGTGTGGAAAAAAAAATCTGAAGATTCTATAGCAACAATAAAAACAAGAAGTCACCAAATTTTTATCAAAAATATGTGGACGATAAATCTTAGAAAATGTGATTTTCAAACGATTTTTCGTGACTGTGATTCCTCAAGTTTTCTTCTACAGTTTTTATAACATTTTTAACTTAAATTTTTATTTTTTTCCATTACAAATCTACCCACATTTTTATGAAAGTTACTTAGAGCTTTATACGTAATTTTTTAAAGGATTCACTTCGATTTAACGAAAACACAACATAAATGTAGTTCCTGCTTTTTGTAAAAAAAAAAACAATATTGAAAATGAAAAATTTGGCAACATTTTGGGTAATTTTCAAAGCTTTCAGAAGAGAAATTTGGTTCAAGTATAAAACTTTCGAATATTAACAACTCAAACTTTTATATATATTCATGAGGTAAGTTGATTAGAATTTTTTGGAGAGAACTGATGATAAAAAGCCTTACTAATAATCTCTCTCCTTTTCGATGAACTCGGAACATTTTTCGTAAAATTTCAAACATTCAAGATCGTCGTGACGGCGCGCTTGTTTGAGGTATTCTTTAAATATTTTGCGGCCTCGGTGATGAGTCAGGGTTTTGTGTATGTTATCAGTTACATCATCGAGCTCCTCCGCCGTGAGACCGGAAGTACATTTGCCAATACAACCAAGGAGCTTTCCAGGTATCGATGTTTTCATTTTTTACGATTGTCTGGAAATACAACAAAATATCATCGCATGGCAACAACCCGTGAGAACTTTATTTTTATTTCACACGGCGTTATATTGTTTTGTGATATCCTTGCCCTCGCTTCCATCGCTCATCAATCCTTAGCAACCGTCTATATACAGATTGATTCACAAAAAATTGCGTGATTCGGTTTAGAGCAGATTAAAAAACGTCGAAGTGGTAATTTTTCGATTTTCAGGCAAAGACGATTTCGTAAATACAGATTTTAATATTGACACCATTAATTCACATCGCTTTTGTAACGTAAGAGAGCCTCCAAAATATTCAAAACATTTTCGGGACTTATGAACACATTGCAAAACCATTGAACGATTATGTAAAATTCAAAGAGTGATTTCGAATGTTCTTAAATGAATATTGTACTATTGAAAGATTCCCGCAAATAGAATACCCGGTGGATGACAGGCGTTACGTTTTTTCCAGTATTTGCAACAATTTCAAGGGATATTTACTTTAAAATCGTGCAGATCGCATATCGCGATGAAAAACACCGCCGTGTACTTTCGTGAATCAAGGCAACCGTTACATTTTAGTTACAAATCCGTTGAAAATTGGTTTTCAGTTTTTCAAAATAATTACGTTCTTATTTAACGCTTCTGAATGAAATGTTTACGCTTCTAAATTCAAGAAATTCAAAAGAAAAAACTACAAAACGAACATAACAAAACTTCAACAGAGCACTTGCTTTGTAACAAAAAACAATTATGAAGCGTCCTTTTTTGAGAAACTAAATTATAATGAATGCTTTTACGTTCTAATTATTTCCCGTTCCTGACAGTGACCTAAAAAGCAGCTATATATAAAAGTGTTGCAAAGTTTACTTTGGACCAAAAAAAGCGATTATAGCATAACGAGAGTTGTGTGTCTAAATACAAGAAATTGTGTCGATAGTTGCACCGATCTACTAGACTCTTATGAGTTATATGGTTATTTTGATTATCATTGTTATTATTTATAGTAGCTAGTGAATAAAATTTGCAATTAAAAAACTAGCTGTTTAATTTCAATATCTATAATATTCCATACTTCTAGGAATTCCGAAATATGCTATTTTTTGGTAATTATGTCAATGTAAACATGCAGCAGATAACGACTGAATATGTATAAGTGATAAGACCATGAGCCAACATCTGGAAAAAATGATTATTCGCGTTTTTCATATTGTAGAGGTTTCGTCAATGTCTAATTACACAACAATCATCTCGACGTTACGAAACGCAGAAAAAATAATAATGAATTAAGAATGTGTCTCTGTTTCTTAGTTCATTCGATTTGATGGCTGAATGAGTGCATAAAATGTTATTTTTTATATTTTCACTAACAGTCGGTAGCGTCAAACTAATAAGATTCGGAATAATATTTCTGTCACATGTGGTGTGTTTTGTTTTTCTACATTGTGTATTATTAATGTATCAAGAAATTAATGAAAATAATGAAATTCATATTTACCGTGTTTCAGTCAAACTAGAGCATAGTTTTGATCATCTCCATACGCCAACGAGGGTTGTGTGCTGACAGAAGTGTTGGTAGGTCACAAAAGGTCGTTATTGATCGGTTTTTCGTTACGGAGAGTACCAAACCCTCTCACCCGGTGTGTTCTTACAACGCGCACGTCGCTTCACATTTTCCTTTCAAACGCATACAGAGGAAACCTTCTAGCAGTTTCGGGCACGCAAAATATCACGTTTTCGTAGCATGTACACGCAGCACAAGAGCCAGGACAAATATTCACGAAGAAAATAATAAGACGATGTATATTGTACGCGAAACGACTGAAGCGTGCTTCCTAAGGGAGCAGCTTGCTTCGACTGACACGAGTTCACATCGTATATGAGTATAAATAGAGCCAAAGATATAACTACGTTCGGCAACGCCGGCGCTCTCTTGGCCATCGTTTAAAAATATATTCCACGCAGATTTTTTAATCTTGTCTTCAAGAATAATATATTTGTGTATGTGTCTCTTGATATTATGAATTAAGGAACAGTAACTCGATTTATTATTCACACAATTTCAGCTTTAAAACGATAAAATCTCGAAACCTACGACCCCTAGACGAAAAGGTTTTTGAATTACGAAATTCTTTTCAAAATGCTTACCAATCCTCCATGTATTCTTTTCTTGAGCGATTCCTCGTTGGATATTAAATCACAAGCAGTAACAGTCAATCTCGCGTGCTCGGATAAATGAAGTATTGAACAATTTTTATTTATTCGAATCAGATAAACGAAGTCGAATTTTTTATAATCCAATACGGGACAACTCTCTAGTAACGGCTATTCCCTCACTCTACGCCGAATATCGATCGATTTGCGTTGGGTGGGGGAAGCCCCTGGCCCAATACAGTCTCACGTCAAGTCGCAGTGTTAGAAATACTGTTCGTGCGCAACGTTTTTTAACCTCTAAACTTGCTATTAGAAATGTTTTTCGAAACTTTATGGTTTTACATTCCTGTAAGATATAACAATTAACATTAATGAGTAATTCCGGAAGTGTTTCGAAAAAACTAAACACCCGCAACTCACCTCATTTGTTTTGTTAATAAAAATTCCTACTTTTATTAATAACATTATGTCTTTTTTCAGATATTCAAAAAGTTTTTTCAAGGCGTACTTTTTACAAGTATGAAAGTAGATTATAGAAATTAAACCTATTTGTGATATTTTTCAAGTGTTTGTGGAATCTTAGAGACTCGTTATTTTTAGAACACCCTGTACAGGGGTTTCAAAATTTATTCCAAAGTTTAGTCGGTGTACACCACGCCGATATTTTCCGTACATACTCGATGTACGTATGCTATTATATCTGCACTACGTACACAATATGTCTCGCATAAAATAGATCGTAAGAAACAAGATATTATGTGAAACGTATCATTTTGGAATACAGTCAAACCTTCATTATTTTCTGATGAAAAAACTGCAGGACATTTACAAAAATTCCAAGAATTTATGTATTTTATTGTTTCTGTTCGCTTAGTGAGTGGTTTACATTGATCACAAAGTCAAATTGTCTTCTTCAAGGTCAATCTTTCGATACGAAACTTTGATCTTTCTCACCCAGTTCTACCAGCACTTTCATTCTTACTTTTTTCTTATGGATCATCGTTTATAAACTTTCAGTAATTAACCTTTAATTCTATATTAATTTGTCATAGCACATCTTACATCGTAAAAATTTCAATGATATGCAAATTTCACGCAATCATAATGAATTAATGGGAGTAACTAGTGAGCTTTTTTTTTTCAAGTGTTTTCATTGTTCTTAAAAAAACATTTTACAACCATAAAATACAAATCACGTGTAATAATGTAACAATGAGGCTTGTCGCAAAACGTTATTGCTTGCTCCACTTTCTTACGATTTGGCGTACAGTACTCTCATAAAAGTCGACGTAGACCACAGCGGTGTGTGATTAGCACTCGGACATTTAGCGATAAGGGGCTAAAAGGCCTAAGAAATTGAAGTGCTGGCTTTGCAGCTACGAAAATTCAACTTTTTTTGAAGGCCGTCAGGAAACTTAAACACCGTATCCCAAAATTTGTATGTCGAATTTACAAAGTAAACAGAGCATGGAATCCTGACGAGAAAAGTCTGTATCCATTATAATGAGTTATTTGTTAATTCATCTTAGCCGATGGAACGTGTATAGTGAAGAAAAGTGTAAGGAAGAAGAAGAAGCTTAGCCGATTCTCGTCAAAATTTCAACGGTTCTATGGCGCTTTGGCAAACTATCCTGAAGTATGTGGAAAAGGTATTAACATCCGGTTTCAAACTTTCACAGCTGAGTTGTTTGCTTCGAGCTATAAATAAACAAAGAAATCACTCCCTCTGTGTAAAATACGCTCTTGTTTCGAACATGGTCCAAAAATATTCAATTTTTCGCTCTGTGATTATCTTTAGATATTAAAGAAATTCCGTGCACTTTGTCAATCAGTAGAAATACGTTGAAGGCGTTGTAAAAGACTACAATTTCTACTATGTTTTTACGCAGTTTTCTTTATCCTATCCCCTTAACTGTATCCCATGTTCTTTGGAACTAAAATTGTTATTCGAAATATTATACAGAGTACAACACATGTTCGCCGAGCAGAACATTAGTCTGTCGTTTCGTTTTTCTTTACGACGCAATGCAACTTTTTGATACTGTGTTGAATTTTTTTTTTTTTTCCATCACTCCATCTTGTGATTCCTTAAACATGGAATCTACGTTATTCAACACTTCAAGAACCAAGTCTTCAATTTTTATTCCATTCTCTCTGTTTCTTCCTAATGCCAAGATGCTTATTAATTTATTAACCTCGATCAATCAAGTATTCTTTCAATCAGACAATTTTTATTAAATGCAAAACCGTTTCAAAAGGTATTGATAAGATTTGTATTTTTTAACACGATTTTTTTTTACGAATGACTTTTTTTATCATGTTAAAAAATGCAGTGCGTGGAGTATGAATTTCCCCTGAGAATCGACGTCATTTTTAATTTCGTTTCGGAACAAGAACTTCCCAATTGTTTCACAATTTTCATAGAAATTTGTATTATTTTTTTATAAATCTCAAATTTTTTTTTCCATATTCATCCAACGTCAAAACTTCCTTTATTTATTTTTAAATTCGATTTCGATATCCTACAGCCACCTCAAGCAAAATAAAAACATTGTTTTCGGCTTCCATAACGTAAATAATTTTCACAAGCAATAACGGTTCGAGGCTGTAATAAAGCATGCATTTTTAACTCAGACAACTTTGGCCTCCACAATCTTTTTTTTCTCGAGTCAATCCTACAACGCGATCAAAAACGACCCCAATCTTCTCTGCAGCATAAAATTCTTCTCGGATGCAATAATGAGGTTTAATTATACACCAGTCTCTTTGTCTATTTATAACGAAGAGAATGGTACATGATAAAGTCGTATTCTATGAAAATTTAATCATGAAATATGTATCCATAAAATAAAAAATGTCAAAAAGAAAAAACCGGAAAAAAGCTTTTTCTTAAAAAAAAAAAAAATTCAGCTCGTTTTCGCATTCATGCTACGATACGTCTTTGGTTAAATAGAAAATATTGTAATTTCTTTTTCCAAATTATCAACTTTGTGAATACACATTTCAAATATATATTAATTCAACTTAACAAAAAAATCATCACATCAGACCCCTGATGTTTCATTGTTTTTGACAGATTTTGAAGATTTTCTTCGTCAATATTGTCCAATATGTGCCTAATAAATATTTCACGTATAGAACTTAGTGAATATACGTGACTGATGATTTTCGCCAACAATTTAAATGGCGGTCTCAAGATGCCAATATTACCGAAGTGGTATTGTACTTCTTATCTGGCTTCAGGTGCAATGAAAAATCTTCTAACCTCACATAATTACTTATTTATGTTGATAGTATATATATATATATATATATATATATTTTTTTTTACTGAAAACTGAAGCTTCGAATCTCGTTTATTCATTAATTTGCTAAAATTATTTATTGACTTTATATGTTTATTTAAGCAGTCAAGTTTGTTTTTATTTTTTATCCAACGACGAACTATTGAAATATACTTTAATTTCTAAAAGTACATGACACTTTTTTATAATTCAGAAAATACAACAGCTCATGGCGACGAAGTACGAAATCGAATTATCGGAAATACAGTATCTCGCGTCGAGTTTGTCGGCAAAGGAGTGCTACGATTTTTACAATCTACTTTCACATCGTCAAACAATTCAAGTGAGTATTTTTGCAACCAAATTTACGCATCAATTACATATTCTGAAAATAGATTTCAAGTAAAACCTGATTCTTTTTTCTATTCAAAACTAAAACGTAATAGTCTCGTCACAGTCTCTTCTAAAACGTAACTCTCCGGTTTATTTGTGAATACTCCGAAATATCTTGCTGTATAATCTGATTATATTAAATGTTATATTTTATAGGAATCTAAAAACGTGTCCACTTTCGAAGAAAATGTCTAATGAGACGTATTTCTTCACAAAAAAAAAAAAAAAAAAAAATCTGTAAAACAATTTCTTTGATTGACAATATCTCGAATACAGGACCGTGTGTATATATGAATATCTCCCACGTAGTTTCATAACAGTGCGCCGAATGTGCCGGCAAAATATTTGAAAAAAAAACTCTGTAGAAAGTGATTTAACAAGACTTTGATTAAATGGCGGATGATTTCAAAACTAAAATTATATTTTACACAAAATCAGTTGTGCAAATTCGTACTTGTGTGCAGCTGTAGGCTTGATTTTGAATCCATCAAAATTCCATTTTTTTAAAGGGCAAGCCTTCGATTTATGCGGAGAAAGAAAAAGCGCAAGAAGTATCGTGTATGAGTTTGTTAATGACCTGGTTGACGGATCCAGCAGAATCCAATTTTAGAAGCAACGAAAATATTGAACTGAAGCTCCGCGAGATTGGCCGCATAGATTTGGCTCGTTGGATACTCAAAAAGATTAATTCGACCCTTAAACGAAGACGCGTTGACTCGAGGGAAATTAATCATCGGATCGAAGAATCGGAGTACGTTTAAAAACGACGGTAAATTGTGGTAATTAATTGGCATTGGAGAGAGTTTTTTTTCAACATTCTTCCGCACATAACATAAAATTCATTATTTCAAGATTGATTACATCACTTCGGATTTAATTTGAAAGTAACTTCGTAAACAAACAAAAATGACCCCAGAACTTATGTTAACCCCAGGTAAACATCAAAAAATGAAATTATTGCCAAATTTCCGAATCCTTCAGTTTTCAAACGACTAACATAACATGAAATCGGTCATGCGCTATATGATGAACTATTTGTTGACACATTGGGTCATTTTGACCCGGGCTACTTTTTCAATTAACCCATCAATTATGCTGCCCTACCACAGAAACATATTCAAAGACTGACAAAGCTTTTTCACACGAAATACCGAATTTTTCATATCGAAATCAAATTAAGTTCACTTGTTCCAATTAATATCTTTTTTTTTTTTGGAAACCGCACAGCACTATTTTTGTTTTTATTTTTCTGAAAACTAGCTCCTTTACTAGAACATCCCCTATCATTAATTTCAAAAATATGAAAAATGTGGTTCTTCAAGTAAGATGCAGAAGAAGACAAAATTTTCAATAATTTTTTTCAACTATTTAATCTGATACTTTCCGAATTTTCACGATACGCACATAATAAAGAGTTTTTGAATTGCTCGAAACGCTGCTAATAACAGATGAATGAAATACACTGTGGGTCACATTGAACCCGTGTGTTAATGTAATAGTCAAATCCAAATGTGTCCCCAAAGAGTTTTAAAAAAATGGAACATGAGTTCTAGGGCTAAAAACACAAATTTTGTACGATAAAAATTTGGTTTGTTTCCAGAATGAATAATGTTTTTGATGGAACCGAAGGAAGAATAATTTCTATACCCTCGATAGAAGAACAAACGTTTACCAACAATGAACACGTGATTGAAGACCAACAGGCTTCTTGCATTTTTTGGAAAATTTTCTTCAGCTCTCTTATCATCCTTCTACTAGTTGTTCTTTTCATCTGTTTCTACAGATTCGTGTACACGAAACTGCGTTGTATATGTCGAAGGTATGTTTATAATATTTATACACTAATGCAGTTTGTTATTAGAAAATTAGAACATTGATCAGAATTTTTTCAATGGATATTTCTTACGACCAAAGTCTTGATATTTTACAATGAAATTTTTTTTTTTTCGAAATTATTCAATAATTCACGTGCACCATTCATACGCTTGTCGTTCGTTTGATATTTTTCATCGAATTTTCGAACTTTCATAAGAAAATATTCAAATATTTTCTTATTCTTTAGAGAATTTCGTTATTATTATTATTATTACTATTATTATTTTAATTGAATCACTTTTTCATCGTTATTTTAGACTCGACGAGACCGACGATCGAGAATATATGCTACCGGAACAAACATACGGCACCGCGTCTTGTGCAGATTTGATGGGAAAAACATGGAGAGAAAAAAAATCCGATCGACTAGACATAAGAAAGCGAAATGAAGGAAGAGACAACAGCACCAGAGAAAATTTTGAAATGTCGGATCGATTTTCTACGACTACGGACTATAACGATGAAATATTTTCTGGTACCATAGCGGAAAATCAGTCTTCGCTTCTCCACAGCGCGGATAAATTGATGAAAAATAATACGACGAGAGACGAAGAACTAGTTTCGGAATCGAAAAAACTCGAAACGGTGGAATTTTCAATGGAATCTCGAAACTCGACAACAAATCCAGTAAAACCGTGGTCATCACTGACCCAATATTATCCTGAAAAGAATAAATCTTTGACAAACAGAGAACACTATTTTGTTAATCGGAATGAATATTTCAACTTGGAAAAAAGTACTGAACATCTGCTGGGGATTCGAAAATTCAAATCGACGAAGAGAGACGATAGCGAAACTTCGAAAAAAGTCAAATCAGAAAACTTCTTGTCATTCTTGCCCCAGAAAAAAAAGCGAACGATTGAAAAACGATGTAATGTGAAAAATCAAGTAGTTCGTAATTCACCGAGAGCCAAGAGCCCCCGATGGATCTCTTGTTCCTGCAATATAATGCAAAAATCTCCACGAATAAATTCCTTGGTGTCGAATCATGATAAAAATGATCAAGTTCCAGAGGGAGGAATAAGTTTTGAAAAAACGAGCATTTCATCGTGTTGCTCGCTGACCGCACTCTCAGAAACTTACGACGAGTTAGGCATGTTATTCTCGCAACACTTGAAACAACAATTTAGGCCTTGCAGACGTAAATATTGTGCGCTCACGAGAAATCTCAAGAAAAGTAAAATCACTCATCACGATATAACCAAATGTCGTAATCGAAGAAAAAGTATTTTTGGTAAAAAAATAATAATGAGCTGGGATCAGAGACCCGCATGCAGCAACGGAAATATTTGTAAAGATACTTACGACGAGTACGAAATTATGAGAGCAACGCGAGAAGAACGAAACATTTTGGCACGTTCCATAATCAATAGGAGAAAGTCATTTCTGGATCAACCGTGTTTGTCCCCTGTTCCTCAATAAGAACATTATTTACAAAACAAACTCAAGTTGAACGTTTTGAGCTAAAAAAGTATTTGGTTGGAACGTCGGGTGTAAATAAAATGCAACGCAATGATTTTTTTTCAATCCTCCTCTCTTTATCTTTATTCAGTTATCATTCAAGGACGCTCGCTCGATTTCTTGACTTCCTTAACCTGGAGACCTGGGAAAATAGAACAAAAATATTTTGATTGATCACCTATTTCAACATCTTTCCAAAATTACATTATTTGTTTGAAATTTTCAATGGTCCTCTTTCCTATTTATGCATTCAAAGACAATCAAATAATTCTTGCCTCACTATTCAATAACGATTCGATATTTTGAATAAAAACAGATGAAGACTAAGAAATCGTGGAGGCATTTTTCGATTCGAAATTTCACAATGTCCATTAAAAAACCGTATGACAAATTTTGTCCAAAAAACGAGAATTCTGATCGTTTATTTTTAAAGATTATAATCAAACATTTTTCCCAGAGGTTTGTACATTTTTACATTCTGCTAAGATAAGACAACTAACACTATTCCATTAATAGGCAAATTAAATCCAAGTTTTGACACATTGTACAAAGAATAAACTATTGAACATGACAGTAACGAGACTACTACATAATCCGATAGCAATGTAAGGAATTGTCGAAGCATTCAAACAAATATGTTTAATATTAAGTTTAGGGTTCCAAAAATAAGAATGTCCCTGCATCTCAAAATATACATTGAAAATTTAGGACATTATATGTATCTGTATATATATTAGTGCCAAACTTTGTTGTTCTTCAATAACAATGAAAAAATTTCAGAATGGTTGCAAGAAATATAAAATTTTTGAATATATTAGTCTACTTAAGAATTTGATAAAATAATCTATAGTAACATTTCAGAGTGGTTGTAAAAAATGTAGACTTTTTAAAACGGTTTTCATTGAAAAAGGTGACAACAATTTTTAATCTGGAATGGAGGGAATATTTCAAAATTCGGACAATAATCAAAGAGCAGTGTTGAGGATGTTGCATGCGTTTGAAACGTAAAACCCCTCAGGAAATTTTTTTGGGCGTAAACCTTGAGTCGTGATGATTAAATACCAAAATCTTTGCTTCAACGTCCGATGTTTCTCGAAAGCGATAACAGAGTTTAAATTTATACTATCAACCATTTTTTTTATAACAAATGGCTAAGATCCATTTGCATTCAGTGAATATTTGTCAAGAGAAAGTTGCAAAAAATCGAACAATGGAGGAAGTTTGAAATTCTTGCAAAGCAACTGGTTCCAGGTTTGCAAAATCTTGTCCAAAAATAAATTTTTGCTGTTGGAGTTTCAATAAACCGTAAAATTCAAAGAAAATTGTGTCTTACCAGGCGGCAGCGATTGTTTCAGCTTTTCAGCCTTTTCCTTATCGGTAATGACAAGAGTATACAAAAATCTTGAGCAACGGACCTTGAACTTGACATTTTCTTCGTTCTTCTTTATCTTGACAGCTGTTAAAAATGTCAATAATTAGATAAAAATTTTCAAGCGCGAATAATACGGGAAAAACAACGAGCTTAAAAATGTACAAGCCATTTTGACTTTTAACTCACATTTAGCGTCCTTCCTCCTTGCCTTGAGGAGAAAGTCCTTAATTTCCTTGATTTCACGTGGCTGCGGAATTAAAAAA
The DNA here is from genome assembly GCA_948107755.1 of Campoletis raptor. Classification (NCBI taxonomy): domain Eukaryota; kingdom Metazoa; phylum Arthropoda; class Insecta; order Hymenoptera; family Ichneumonidae; genus Campoletis; species Campoletis raptor. The sequence goes on from OX403622.1 coordinate 20,260,371, forward strand.
AGCTTTAATTTATAGGAGGAAAACAAACGTTTTCGTTGAACCGCATTTTGACGAGGTTTCTTGATCGTTAAAGTTTTTTCGAGGTTAAGTAGGGTTAGTCTTACGGGTTGTTTGTTGTAACGAATGACACCTTAATTTTTAAACCCATTTTAAACTTCAAAGATGAGTGAATTATGAACGAAAGTGCAATTTCTTTAAATAACTGGTAGAAGCAATAGTTAACAATGTTACTCACCATATTGTTATTGTACTTGATGGATGATACAGGCAGCGTCTGGAAAAAAACGTTGCGTATGAAAAAAAATGTTGGAAATAACAAAAATGTCGATTGTTCGATTGATTGATATAATATCGCCCAAATGGTGGGATTATTTAATATTTTTATCGTTCGAGGATTGCTTAAATATTAATGGATAAATAAATATTGTTCTACACGTACATCACTCGCCGCGAAAATCGTTCCGGAAGAAAGAAAGAACACTTCGCCCTCTAGGGGAGATATTTTTCGACAAATGAAAAATTACCATCATTCTACCGGTTACTTTCCCCCAAGTTTCAGTGAGTTGAGCAGGTGAGTGAGGTTGCCAACTAATAGGTGCCCATGCTTGCAATGTTTTTTTTTGGCGGTCAATTTGAAAAAAACTGCAGGTAATGGTATCACTTCGTTACAATACAATCAATCGAAGTCAAATATCCATTATTTGCTTAATTAGTTACATTTCTTTGTACGTATGAAGTATCAAGATCAAAATGTTTTGAGCAGCAAAACCCGCCACCTGATGAAAAAACACAATTTGCCAACGAAGACACGTATTCATTTCCGGAACTATTTAAAAAAGAGCGAGTAGAGTTGTATTCGTGAAACTTTGATATTTGTCAATACTATACGGAATTTGAGCCTTTCAGCGAATGGATCCGAACGAGTATCGAGCTCAAAACACAATAGAAAAAATGTATGATGACACAATCAACTTACTTCTAATTAACAACAAAGTTAAGAGAAACTTATTTCCCACGTATCAATGGATAAAACATAAAAAATTGTCTTTAATTTCTACATGGAACATTGACTGAGAAATTGTAACACATACGAAGAAAAAATCAAGTTTCCCGCTGTGTGAGTGCATCGAATTGCCGCAATAAAAATGAGCGCAATGGTGCAGGCAAAACAGTAGTTTCACCAACCGCCATGGGGTGTATAAAAAGCGTAGAGTGATATGACATTTGTCAATATTTTTCGTATAAATATCGAGGGATAAAGAAGGGACAAAAAAGAAAAAAGATAGTGAACTGTGGTCACGCAGTGGCCCGATGGGCTGGTTGTAAATTGAAAAAAAAAAATTATTAATGAAAATAGCATACAAAAACACAAAAATTCGCGGCTGTTGAATTCTCGAGCTTGCTGGACTTGCGCTGAAAAATCATACGGCGTACATGGAAATAAAAAATAATAAAAAGATTTCAATTGAAATGATCGTTGTAGTGTGACGTGGGAAGGTGAATTTCTTTGTTCTCCCGGTGAAAACGTGATAATATCATCTATCAGAATAAAGACAGCAAAACAAAGCGCTAACACGTATAGACACGATTAGTATAACAACGAAATGTCTTTCATGATAAAAGATGGTTATGTTTTCCAACGCACCGCGGTCTAACGACAATGGCGGCAATGTCCCCGTCAAAGGTGAGTCTTGTCTCCAATATTTATTCTTTTATTCCCTTCTATTCACCTTGAATCGTTAAATTGAAAAAACAAAACTTCAAAAATCCTCGCACCCCCAGCCTGTTCGTCTTGAACTCGTAAAAAAACACTATATACATACGTAGTTGATGTTTCTTTATCAAATTTTTCCGAATATGCATTTTCTCGTCAATATCTGTAGTGACGTTTGATCATGAAAATATGTTTCACGTCTCCCCACTGTCTCGTTAAATCTTATGCATGTGAATATTCAAAAGAATCTAACAAAAAACCTTTTACATTTTGGATCTCAACATATCGCTTTTTTTCGATATTTTTTTGACTATTGTTTATTTTGTGAATCGAGATTATTTTTTTTTACTTAAAATAGCTTAAAGTCTCAATTCAAAGAAATTAGATTTCTATAAAAATGAATTAATTTCAATATAAAAAATTGAAAAGTATCTGAAATAAAACTTTTATCTATAATGAAATAAGCCAGTCAATATTTCATAAAATCACCAGGAACCCGGAGATGGTTAGTTTCCCGTTCTGTTCAAGAACTTTAATTTTTTTTTTAATTTAAAAAGCTATAAGTCACAATACAATTGTTCAAATCTCCCAATTGTTTATCTTCCAATATTCTAAAATACAAATTACAGGATTCCAAGTATAGAAAACTTAATTTATAAATTTTGAGTGATAAGAAATTCCCGAATAGTTTGTTGCTTGGAACGTCTTAAAATATAACATTTATATTCAAAAAAGATGAAAATATAAATAAACCTTGGTATGAATTAACTGGTAATAGGCAATCGTCTCAAAATCTTGAAGTAAATATTCTGTCTGTCAAAGTTAAAAAACAGCAATTAATTAGTTAATTCATTTGAATGAATTTATTTACTATCACTTATGGGACAGCATTTTCAAATAAACCATCAGTTTTATTTGGTAATTCTGAAGTAACTGCTCATCCAACTATAAAAAGTCTCCCAGATCATAGACTTCGTTATCTATTTTACTTCCTTATACGATTATCAATAAGGATTGAAGTACTGAAAAATTTCCACGGTAGTAATCATATGAAAAATTCTTTCACTTTTGCTTATTGAAAGTCACAGAAAATTGAAAGATAATATTCACTATGCCTGGAAGTTGCTACAAGTCTATAAAAGTAAAACTCATTGGTTCAAAGATTAATTTTAAACGGCGTGAGACAGTAAAAAGTAATAAACATAATACGGTAGTCTCGCTACAGTCACTATGAAAAGTTAACTCATCGGTCAATATATGGAAAAGCTTAGATAAACTATTATGATTATGAAGTCATTTTGGGGCTTGGAAATGAAAATCTGCTAGGAAAAATTGGGACGAATATGAAAAGTAGAAAAGTTTTGAGTAAAATATTAATTTTCTGCTGTGTTCCAACAGTGCAAACTTTAATAAAATATTTTTTTTTTATTTTGCACATAATCACGAAGTAGTATTTGGAATATGATTTCTGAATTTTTCTGCAAGCATAGAAAAACTGTGTAGTACAACGTGTAGAAAAAGTTGACCCTGACACAACATAAATAACTTAATTACATTCGTTCGTATATCTTACAGGGATGTAAAAACGTATAAAGTTTCGGGAAAAATGTTTGATATGTTTGATATGGGTTACTGTGATAATAGTGTCCTAGTCCTCGAAATGCTTTAAAAACCTGTACAAAAACGATTCGGTGAGACTTCTGCCTTAAAATAGTTTCTTGTTTCCAAACAAAACTATTAGTCAAGGAAGTCTTTTCCACCCGTCAGCCTATTCAATAGTTCGACCCTATAGTGAGCTTTTTTTATCTCAATGACATGTAATAAATTTTTTACAATTAAGAGGTGACTTGGACTTCATTTTAATCAAGACTAAATATAAATAACATATGATTAGAGTTATCAACAGCTCTAGGCAAAATTTAGATTTAAACAACGTATAGTCAATACTCAATAGTCAACTTAATCAATTTGAATAAATGACTGAATTAAATCGACTTAACTGATCGAAAAGAAAAGCAGTTTCATCTCAATAATAGATTGTACTTGACATCACATTGTATTTCAACAGCTGACTTGAATCTCCTACATTTTCTATTTTGTTTAAAACGAATGTATTAACTGTTCTGAAGAAGTTATATTTTAGCACGGAAATAACTGGAATTATAACAAAGGCTGAAGGAAATGTAGCCGGACAATAACCTTGCCTCACTCGTTATCCGTTCAAAGCATTTTGTTTATCTACTTAATTGTCCACCGTGAAGCGTGACGTTTACGATACGCGACGAAACATTTTTTCGCCCTTAGTATCCTATTTCAGTTTTGTATTTTCTATTTTTCCAATTTCTTTCAAAAACTTATATTTACGTTACTTCCTAGCCAATATCTAAAAAAAATATTCAATATGAAAAATATACTCTTCTAGATGGTTATGAAATTTAAGTCAATACCTAAACAACGATGTTGAAGTTTGCATCGTTCGAATGCAACGAAATTCCTCTTCATTCTTTACCAGATCCTCAAATTTATATGTAGCGTTGACCAGAAAAATTTGAATTATTTCATTAATCAAAAAGAAATCATTGAAAAAAAAATATTAATTACGTTTCAATCATGCAAACATATAAATCATAAAGTTTACTGTTAATAAATGAACCATAAATATCGCTGAAATTACCATCAACGAAAGCCATGAATTTCGAAATAGTAAATAATCATATAATGTGTCCAATAAAAACAAAGTTGAAAAAAAAATGTTTAGAGTGAGCGAGCATTACTGCCTGTAAGTTTTTGAGCTGGTTAACATAAAAGTGGAAGTAAAACGTTCTCGATACGAAACAACGCCTTCTTTGTAAACAGGTTTTTTTTTACGATCCCATGCTATTCGTTTCTTATTTTAAGAATAACAGTGAAACCCGTTGTCAATGCAATCTTGAAATATATTAATGCAAATTGTGACTGTGAAAAATTAATTTTTTGCTATGATTCAATAAAGCTTCGTCATATCGACTATTGCTCTGAATGCATAGGTCAAGTAAGCCAGCTACTTATTTTCAGTTGTACGCCACATAATATGGACAGTACTGTAATTCTAATTCCACTCTCGTAATCTTATCTAAAGTAAAAGAAACGAAAAAACCGAAATCTTAATGGGACTGTCATAGACAAGTTTCGGCGTATCACTTTTTCATTTTCGATGTATAGTTGAACAAAATCAACAGATAAATAATTAATGAAATTCGTGATTGAAAAGTTTTATACGTGTTGCTCAATCGCTATTGATTTTCTAAATTACAAGTTGGAGGTTAATACCAAAGGCCAACTAAAGTTTGCACTGTGTGCTACGTTGAAGACATAATTGATAATATGAAGCGCGACGTATTTATGTTCTTTATCCACTTGAATACCTGTTTGGATTGCTTTTGTGCCAACCGCCAAGTACCGTACGTATTCATACGAAAATAAACATGCACTTGTTATGTACCCGGAGTCAAACAATGCGATTGATCCACTGGTCGGTACTCCTCCTTAATTCCAAGCTGTTCATACTTGATGATATATGAGCTAATAATAATTAGAACGTCCCAACAGTTTAATGTTAAGGTTTGCATCGTTGGAAGGCAACGAAATTAATATTTTTTTCACCGGTAGAACTCAAAATACGTGAGTGAAAACCTAATAAATTCGAAACCTAATAAATAATAAATTCGGGACCTAAAAACTAAATCTGCAAAAAAAAAAAATGAAGTGGAGTCGAATATTTAAAAACTGATGAGTAAAAAATTATTGTTCGCTGGTTTCCAATGACCAAACTTTAACACCATTCAATAGGCATAAAATACATTTCAAAAAAAAATTTAGCGGTATATTTTATTATCAACGAATATAAAAACTTTAATCGAATATATTTTAAAAAAGCGATCGCTATATTATAACTTTTGTGAATTTTTTTTTTTTTTTTTTTTTTTTTCATAGTTCCGATTTTGGCTTCACGTCAAAAAACCGGGCGAACTTTCCTTCCTTCTGGGCTCTATGGAGGGCTCTCTTGGCTTTTTAACGTGAGAGTAAAGCTAAAATCGGTTCCCTTTGTGGTGGCGATAGTGTTGATGATAGAACGTAAATGTATATGCACAGAGTCTTTTCTCGGACCGTGTAGAACGCTGGACAACTTAATTTTTTGATACTTCTACACATTTAGATAAAAAACGTGAAATATTCGGCAACAACGTGATTCACATTTTCTCATTTTTTAAAATGAGAATGAATTATTACAACTGAATTTTTATAACAGCCCATACAGTGCTGAGAATCTCTACTGTGATTCGCAAGTGGATCTGCAGACAGTTCTCCCCTAAGATCGTGAATAATTTGAAAGATGCTAATAAATTTATCTTTTTAATTTTCAGCGTCGCTTACAGAAGGAGTTGATGGCCCTGGTGCGTGAACCACCACCCGGGGTGGAGGTCGATGGCGAATCTGCTGGTCAAAATTTAACTCAGTGGATTGTACACATGGAAGGTGCAAAAGGAACACTCTACGAGGGTGAAAGATTTCAATTGCAGTTCAAATTCAGCTCGAAATATCCGTTCGATTCGCCCGAGGTGACTTTTATCGGTGGCAACATTCCCGTTCACCCTCACATTTATAGCAACGGTCATATATGCCTATCCATCCTCACGGATGATTGGTCACCTGCACTTAGCGTTCAGAGCGTTTGTCTGAGTATCGTTTCAATGCTAAGCAGTTGCAAAGAAAAGGTGAGCTTTTAAATTGTTGAATAAAACCGATTGTTGAATAAAATTTGATCTCAAAGTCAGTCAGTGTCCTTTTGTAGAGTTTCACTCGATATCGAGTTGTATTTTGACCTTGAACCTTTAATTCTGATGCAAATATTGCAGGTGTAACTCGACATTTCATATTGGCTTCTAAAATAAACAAAGTTAACAACTGATTATTTATATTTTAATATAAACGTAATTTATATTATTGTCAAAAAATCTCTTGTTGGAAAAGTGTTGATATGGAACATAAATAATAACCTAATGATTGCTCAGACTATCAGTGATTGAAATGAATAATTTTTCATACAATTGTTATGTACTGAATATAGTTTTTCAGAACTTTCACAAAAATGTGAGTTAATATAATTAATGATTATTTTTAATTTTTAGAAAAGGCCACCGGATAATTCGTTTTATGTGAAAACCTGCAACAAAAATCCAAAGAAGACAAAATGGTGGTATCACGGTGAGTCGTATGAACGATTGGTAACCGTCAGTTCTTTTGTCTTTTAAACAAAAACAATTTATTGTATTTAAACAAAAAGAAACTCATCCCTGATGTATTGTAACGATTTATTATGTCACAGATGATAGCGTTTAATAGAATCAACGGATAAGAACGAGCGTGGATGACTCACAGCCTACTCGAGATAAAGAAAAAAATATTCGCACGAAGTGTTGAAAGGAAATGGCCTGCCATCGCATTGCAGCCTTTCGGCAAATACGATAAATGAGAGCGAAGAATTCAAGTTGCTGGAGTAGAAAAGAAAAAATAATAATAATTGAATAGGTAATGAATTAAAAGAAAACCCAATAAATTGTAATGTAACTGAACCCAAAAGTGGCCGATCGAGTGATAATAACACGTGCTATTCGAACAAAAACAAAACTACAAGAATGAAAAAAAAGATAAAATTAATTCGATCAATGAAATAGTTTCAACGGATTATATTGAAATGAAATGAATTTCATGCAAAATAACAAAGCGTCCCTTTTTTTTAATAGAAGGCTAGATTTTAATCGGAAGGAGACACGAGAACGAGCGATAAAACATTTTAATTAAATAAACAGAACAAATAATGGTCTATACATATATATTGAAAACAAAAAAAAATATATATATATACATACGGAACGAGGTATGAGAATTTTCAAGTTTGAATTATTAGCGTAGTAAATCCGTAACGTGGCCGAAATAGTTCTGGATTTTACGCACGAAGAAAGTTTAGATCTGCAATTGTTGAAAGTGCGATCGCCGGTCGAAAAACAACTTCATTGACGTAGCGATGTAGCACAATGTCCGTTAGAAAGAAAAAAAAATAACAATGTTCCGTTCCCAATCGTTTTATCAATGTTTTCATTCAGTCGTTTTGTGTTTGCAATGATGGAGTGAATAAAAGTGAAATTATTTTAACCAAATATGTATCATCGTGGCTTATTTGTGTCCAATGGTTTGGATCAATTACCTATCCTTCTCAAATTGAACAAAAAAGAACAATTTCGATGCCGTTTTCATCATGAAAATGATACTTTAGTATCAACTCAGTACAGCAGTTAAGAATCCTTAAACGAGGTGCAATATTTCTTATGGCTTTTTTTTAAATCGTTTTTTTCATTGCCATATCGATATTTGCAATCGTATAAATTTATAAACGTTAAAAAACACGATAGAAGCCCGTTTACTACGATTAGATCGCTATCGACCACTAAGTAATAACGTTTTATTACATTGTTATTACAATATTAGAAATCCATAAACTTATGATATTTTCCTTTGTGTTTTGCATCCGTACAAAAAATATTTGTCTTGAGGGACTAGTGCCTCTTGAGACACCTTGAGAAAAAAATTATAAGTGTGACAGTTCAAAAGAACTGACAATCTATAAATGTATTCAAAAGTTAATACCTTTGAGAGTATTTAATTTTATCAAATAAATATTGTAGCAGATAATTCCGTAAACCCGTTTGACAAAAATACGTAATGAAACAAAATTTCGCTGAAAAAAACAAGGTCACAATTATACATTATGCAGCGTGTAGCCGCTTAAAATTTTCTGTTAACAGACAGCTGATCTTTGCATTGGTCCAAATTATTCGATTTTCCAGATTTCAAATCCAATTTCTTTTGCTTCAGTGCGTGCGCATTTGCTAGCATAACTTTAAAATGGCCGGAGGTTGACAAGCATAATAACGTTTTGCCTAAAATTAGAGAATAGAGAAAAGCACGAACACACAGTAGTATTAACTGAATTGAATCTTGTCAATAAAAAATAAAATGGCGATAAACATCGGTGCCCATTTTCGAATACACAAACTCGGTATGTGTATTATCCTCGTTGTTTTGATCGCCCTGTATTTTTACACGGAACGAATAAAGACCAGCAACAAAGAAGTTTCATTGAGACATCTCCTAGTCAGGGCGATAAAAGCTGCGGAAATTGGTGGTATCGAAGTTGCACGAGTTCACAATAATCCGAAGTATGCAATCGAAAGCAAAGGAAAAACAAAAGAAGGTGCATATTTTTTTACTTATTTTTAGGTTATATTTCCCAAATTTTAACGATCATAATATTTAACCACGATCAAAACAACTCTTGAATCTTCAATTATCGTTTTATCTTTTGTTATTAATAATAAAATAATGATTTCAATCAAATCTGCATCAAGCCATTTCGAAAATTTGAAAATATTTATAGAAAGCAGAACGATTTAAATCGGTGATGAAAAATGAATACAAAACTTTGAAACCTTGGAAATAACATTAATTTCCCGCCAATATAGTGAAGCTTTATTTCCTAACGAACGAATCCAGAAAAAACAAAAAAAACCCTGCATCAACATTGTTTTAGTTCTCTAAATCAAAAATAGAATAATTAAGAGTATAATAATGAAATATGTTCAGTACGTGATTCAATGTGAGGTTATAGTAATTACAAAATTAAAAAACTGTCGAGTTCAATTATATCTTTGCCAATTGTTCTTTCTTGCAAATTTTGTTTGTCATCAAGAAATATTATTGTTGTTTACAAATTTCATCGTGGAGCAAGCAGATATTTTAATTGTTCATAAATATTTTTTGAAATATAACAGATTAGTATTTAAATATTGTTTGGTAGTGTCCTGATTATCACCAATAATCAAACAGCCAAAGTTCACGAATTTTTATGAAAAAAATGCATTTCCTACTATCCCAATACACAACTGCCATGACAATTTTTGCACAACCTCAATACACAACTCAATATTCTCCAGTTTGTGGTTTTTGTTAAAAAAAAAAAAGTGTAATTTTCATGTCAATTGTGGCCATGTGATAAAAAAGCTTTACTTTTGATTCAGAAAACAACAAACATAACTTTGATTCGTTGTCATAGAGATTCCTTTTTTTTTAAATACTAAGGTAGTAGGACGTCACGAAAAATCGTCCGACTACAAAAATGAAGTATGATATTCAATTATGTGCTAACATTTTGATTGTATCATAGCAGATTTTGATAAAATCAAATTAAAAAAAAAAAAAAAAATTATTAAACAACGAAATAGCAACTTTGTAAACTTTGCTTACATATGTTTCGGTTTTTAAATAAATCAAACAATCAGAGTCATAAATGCGCAAAAGAAAGTCATCTTTAAAATGACCATGAAAAACAAATCAATCAAATGACTCTCCAAAGTCATCCAGTATCAGATTTTTTTTGGCTACTTCTTTTAGAAAAACAAAATTTGAGAGACTTCTTAAAATGTATATGTTCCAGAAAACACTCTTGTTTATGACTTTTTACTCGTTATAGATTTGCACGTCCTCTCAAATAACAAGTAAAAAAATTGAAAAAATATAACCATCTGTTTTCTCTAAAGGAGTCGACGATCCAGTCACACTGGCGGATTATCAATCGCACTGTGCAATGTATTCGTTCCTCTCGAGTGTCTTCCCATTTTTAACTATTATTTCGGAGGAGCAATCGCACACTTGTGATCCCATGGAAGCTCTAGATTTGAACGAAGTGCATGAAAACACTGGGAATTACAACAATCTTAACGACTTTGTTGTACAAGCTTCAGATATAACTGTGTGGATCGATCCACTTGACGCTACAAAAGAATTCACAGGTATTGCTATCATTTGTCATGTCAGCACAAACGTTCTACCACTTTCAATAATTACTTTTTTTTGGCCTTGCAGAAAAACTTCTCGATTACGTAACAACCATGGTTTGTATCGCTGTTAAAGGAATTCCGATCATTGGTGTCATTCATAAACCTTTTGCTCCAAAACAAACTTATTGGGCGTGGGTGAATCATGGAGTCTCTTCAAATTTGAAGAATATTTCTGTATGTAAACAATTTACTTCCCAAATTTATTCTTGCTGTTTTGATTATAGTTTTTTTTTCCAAATAATATCAACCAACTTTGCAAATAAATGCATTTTGAAGAAAAAGTCCATTTCACCCTTCGCAGCCCAGTGACATTGTTTACCGTGCCATCTTTTTGATTTATACTTTCTGAGAATTGTGATCCAATTTCAGTTTTTCTTGTACTTTGAAACCTATTACATAATCGAAAAAAAGTACATTTGAAAACTGAAAATCGCAATTGTACTGGAAAAAATGGCTCCAAGTAGTATCATTTTTATAAGAAATAAGTAATTTTTAACTAGAGGTTCTGAACTCAAGATTCTTGAGAACTTCAAACCCTAAGATTCAAAAAAAATCGTATTTCGTTTCACATGAATAAAATTGCTCTGAAATTGTTTTAATTGAATTTTTTTTTTGCATAGCTAAAAGATAAAACCCCAGTATTGATAGTTTCTCGATCCCATGCTGGACGAGTGCACAATGCTTCAAAAACTGCATTTGGTGATAATGTGCAAATTGTTTCAGCAGCTGGTGCAGGTAAATCGTTTTGTTTTATTCACAGAAAATTCTATTTGCCTTTTTTTTTTTAGTAAATTTGTTAAAAATTTGTCTTTTTTCTAATTCAGGGTTCAAATCACTTGAAGTAGCATCTGGAAATGCAACAGCATACATTCATATGACGAACATTAAAAAATGGGACGTCTGCGCGGGCGCAGCGTTAATAGAGTAAGGATACAGTTGCTGTGCGAATTGTTCGAATATTTTTTGAAAAATGGAAAATCGAATGAAAAGTGGAATATTTTTTCAGCGCTCTTGGTGGGACCGTAACATCGCTCTCTGGTGAGCCAATGAGCGACTTTGGTCCAGGCGAGTCGAAGGTTCTCGAACATGGATTGTTAGCCACGATGGCAGATCATAAATGGTATCTCGATAAATTTCATTATCTTTGAAAAAAGTAATCAAAATCATGTTCACGTAATATTTATGGAATCTCAGTTGAAATTTCAGCGTACATTTTTGTATATAAATCTTTTAATTTTTAATTGTATGAATGTTTGTACTGAGAGACTCATCAACAGAATTTATCAGCAAGATAGTCAATCATTTTATTTTAGACAATTTATTTGTGGGTCAGCGAATGAAACCATTTTCTAATCTCTTGGTTGAATGAGATTTTTTTTTAATCCAGATTTGTTGATTTATAACGAACAGTTAATTCGAAATAAAGTACTGAAAAAAACAATATTTATTTTTTAAACACACTTTTCTAAGAATGTTTTTTTCAACGCCTATGTGACGTTCTGTCCTTTGAATGATCCTTGTATCTGATAAAAAAATCGTTGAATTTATTCTTTTTATATGTGAAAAAAACAATTAATGGCCGCGGTACAAAACAAAAAATGTAAAAATGGGAATTTTGCACAAAACACCATAAATCATTGATCAATAATGATTTCGTAATTTTTAAATCATTTTGGAATCTATTGCACAGTTTCTTACTCTATCGGGACTTATTCGGGACCGAGAGTCACCGAATGTTTTATGTTTTCTTTGACATTTTGAAAAACATTTTCAACGCAACGCTTCTCTTTGCTAATTACAAAACGGCCTTCATTTTCATTGTTCTCATTATCTATAAACTTAATCGATCCAGTTTGTCACTGTAAGCGCGTTTTCGAGAACAGCGTCTTTGTAGCTGACCGGAAAACATTGAAAATTCTTCGAAAGGAACCTTTTTTTTTTTTTTTAATTCGATCTAATTTCCAAACGATTGTAGCGGGTTTTGCTTATGCGTCCAAAAAAGTGCAGCCCTTCGCCCATGGAGTACCTTAAATTCGAGTAAAAAATGTAAAACTCCTCCGTAAACCGTTTCTTTTTACCGCTTGGTTGCTGCACACCTGCATTTTTGAATTTCCCGCCATAACGTAAGTATATTTATAACTCATTTATGTTCGTCACACCTATTTCTAAGAATAACAGATAATAATGAATCAAAGTGTAAACTGCCAGCTGCTAGTTACTGTGCCACCATTACGCACAATTGTTTATATTTTTTTTTACTGAGAAATGTAAACACACTACATAACCTCTTACATATTTGAATGAATTTATTTTTCGTAGTGAATATTCTAAAGGCTGATTCATATTATAGACAATAGATATGCTGCATTGCTTTCTCGATCATGTCGCTATTATTTTTGCTGATTTAACCTGGTTCACGGTGTTCAGTACTCTTTTTTGTTTTGCCGCTGTTATCGCAACGATCTGGGGAGCACGATTAAATCGAGTAAGAAAAAATTAAGTTCTCAGAAAAAATTTGTCCAGTTACAACGTTGCCTCCTTGATCTTTTTGTTTTTAAAACCATTTGCACTATTTTAGGAAGAGAACAAAGAGTCTGAAAATGAGGAAGATTTCCTTAAATTTGGATTTCAAGCCAGATTCAAATTGGCTAAGCAAAAATTAATAGAAAAAGAACTTACTCCGCAGCAACGCGACAAGGAGAAGGAGTAAGACAAATTCTTAGTCAATTTTATATGGTCTTTGAAAAGTAATAAAAATAATATGAAAATAATTATTGATCAAATCATTATTATGGTTGTGGAATTTCTTTTTACAGGTCAGAATCGGAAACTCTCAATGCTGTGCTGAAATTGATTCAAGAGCGTAATGATATTTTTCCTTCTCCGACAATGGATGATCTTAAAGAACAATTAAGTTTGTACAGAGCAGAGTAAATTGTGGGTCCAATATACAATTTAATATTTCTAATGACTGATCTATCGTATACTTTCAATGAAAATTTAATCCAAATAATATGAATCACTGAATTTATCAGCTTAAACAATCCTGCATCGAATCCTTTTATCCCCAATGCAATAAGTAATGAAGATTAACTTTTTCTCTCTTCTTTTTCCACGAAAATATTCTTTATAATCAATAATGCTTTAACAACAGCACGTTGCTCATTTGCACAACTATTATAAAATTAATTTGCCAATTATTTGGAAATCTCAACAAAATCTGTGACATCAATATTTTTGTGATATTTTTTATCAAATGTTTTCGAATCGTATGAAGTAAAAAATTCTCTCAGAATCTGGTTTTCAATCAATCAGAATTTTGTGAGTTTGAAAATGATTAATGATTTAAAATTAAATATTTTTAAAAAATTTGATGAAATGTTTATCTATTCTGAGAGAGTATGATGAAATCTGCTGAATTTCTAATGTGTAATCATGTATAGTTTAAAAAATTATGAATTCTTCATGGAGATAAAATGCTTTAGTAAGTATGTTTATTGTAAAAAATCATTAGTTAAAATGACAAACAGTTTTGTTTTCTAAAAATTACTAAAATTCTGTTGTCATGTATCTCTTTGAAAGTCATCATCGTAATTTTTTAATGATTGCATTACAAGATGCATCTCAAAAAAATATACAGTCAAAATGTCAAATAACTTTCAAAAACTTTGAAGAATTTACTGTTACGGGTGTCAAAAATGATCCCGTCAATGTCAAAAATAACTAAGAACATGTAACAATGAATAATGAATTTTAACGAAATTGATATAGATTCCTCAATCGACATATTTACTATGAAACGTCTTTTACGATAAAAGAATAACCAATAATTTCAGTACTGGTGTTTAAAATATCTCCGGAATTGCCGCCACGTTCGGTAAAATTCTAACCTCAAAATACAAAAAGTAGTTTGGCACATAGAACGTCGAAGTCTTATTGAAGTGAAATAAACTACTCACATTTATTTCACTTTTCGCCAATAATTTCTACCCCGTATCATCAATGTGAAATGCGAAAAGATCCACCGATAAAAAAAAAAAAATAAAAAAAAAATACTTCGAGAATGTTTACTAACACAATAAATTCGAATATTTAAAAAACAAAACGTACCCATCCACTGGACAGAACAATGGGAAAAAAAAACCTAAACAATAGATTTCCGGCGTAAAAAAAAGGTTTTCGATTCAAATAACGAACGATGGAACAATCGTTCACCAGTTTTAATTTCACAAAAATCCCATACCAATCGGTGATCAGTATGTTGATAGAAAAAGTGATATAATTTACGAATTATCTCAATCGTATGGAAAGGATGATTGATGAGTAATTAAAAATGCATCGTTATAGTTACAAGTCGATGTTGTTGCCGAGATAATTTTGAATTTTTCGTCATGACAAGTGCTGAGCATTTCATAAGTCTGATTACGGTAGCAAGTGCTAAAAAATTAGCTACGCTGCTGGTGGTCTGCTTCATTTTTTATCATGGCATAATACATCTTATCTACGGTAAAATCTATTTAGATTCGTCAATTTGTATTCTCCATAGTTATTCGGAAAGCAGGTTCAACCCTGGATAAATATATATAGGATAAAATTCTATAGTATTGAAGTTTGCATGGCTTTAAGAAAGTAAATAATGTTGTTCTTTTTTTAATGTATCCAAGATTTTATTCCATACTTAGATTGTAGGTCTCAATACAAAAATTATCAAATTACTGAACCTTAACTTATACATCATAAAACTTTAAAAGAATGGTAAAATATGTACTTTATTATGTGTAATGTTCATTTTTTTACACTTATATTTTATTTCATTACTTTTACATTGCGACTATTTCATGGAGTATTGTTTGAATTTTTATTGGGGAAAAAATCTTGCTGCCTTTATTTATAGGGGCTGAAATATTAAAAATTCACATCTACTGGATTTTTTTAAACTCTCTCTACCCTGAAATACCGTTTAGATGGTTGCTAAATTTGAATGCAAAAGTATTGCAATTTACACAAATTTGATCTTTTCCAGGATTGATAAGTGCAATATAAAAATTATGGCAAATGTAATGATCTTAGTTAGGACAATGAAGTTTTGTTGTTTCCTTCTGTGATAATAGAGACGTAAAGAATTGACAGTTTGTTTTGGGGTGAAACCTGTTTTCTGGATAGTTTAACTTTGACATTTTTATATAAAAATTATTCACCTCTACTAAAACTTTTTTTTCATAGGCAGCGATTCCTGCAAATGGCTGTTACAAGAAGGTCGGTACAAAGGAGACAAAGAATGGCAGCCTTACGGTTGTATGATGCACCATTATACACAGACGTAAGAAAAAAAAATCTTTATACAATAATTTGAAGGTGAAGTTGAGATCAAATTTCAACACCGAAGAAAATTTAAGATTATATTTCAGGATTTTAAGACAGAACTATTTGTATTCGAAAGAAAAAATGCAATAATCTCTTTAAGTAAAAAAAAAAAACAACTTTGTTGCAGATTAACAGAAATGATAGAAACAGACTTATTTTTATATCCAAAATTTCGTTTTATCCAATCGATCTTTTTATTAATATTGTACTTTGATTTGTCTGATTTTAATAAAAAAGGGACAGTCGAAGATGCATGCGATATTTGGCCTTCATGGGTCACAGAAATCACTTCGTCTTCAGCGGAGATGCGAGAATTCGTCAGCTCTACAAATCTTTCGTTTCCCAGTTTGTGGTGGACGGAAAGCCGTCCGATTTCGCTGATTTACCGACACGTTCGGATCTCAATTTCAATGACGCACAGCTTAGACTCAATGTACAATTCCTTTGGAGGCCGAGACTAGATGATTCGATGATTGAAGATTTTCGAAGTTGGATGGTGAGGCAAAACATTTCTCCACTCCTTATTCATTTTTTTCTTTCGATTCTATAATTTAACTCGTTCCTTAACTGAAAATTCTTTGAAAAGTTGTTATTGTATAAATTTTGTCAATTTCCGAAATTTTCCCCTGGAGTTTCAGTGTTAATCGTAAATTTTGGCATTAATTGAAAAAGCGAAAAAAAAAAAAAAAGATTTGGTGCATCTCTATAATGCATACTTCATCATTTCCTTTGTTTGTCTGAGTACCAATTTTCCTTACTATTTTTTTTTGGTTATATATATATAAGATTTGTTCAACATTTAATAGACAGAAAAGGCGCCAAGCATGGTTGTTGCTGGCTGCGGAGTAGAAGATATACAAGCCAACAATGCGAGTGATTCGCAATTGTATGCTGAATACAGTACAGGCCTAGTACGGTTGGTTCAACCGGCCGATGAATTGGTGAGAAAGGGTGGTCGATTTTTATGGATGATACAAGATCCTATAGTCAAGGAAATATTACCAGCTCATCTTTCAGGCATAGAGAACAGACAAATAAATGTCTGCAACAAAGCTGCCAAAGAGGTGAACAATTGAAAAAATTAAAAATTAAATTTTAAACAGTATTTCTGACATTTATAGAAAATGTAAAAATCTACCTTTAAATAAGCAAATATCGAAATCCCATAATTTCGATAAATTATTAATAATCATAACGTAAGAAATAAGTAATTTCAGCTCTCCTGAATTAAAGATTCCGAATTTGTTTATTTCTTGATTATCGTCTTAGATTCTATTGCATAGTGGAGCTCAACTCTGGGAGAGCAGTCGCTTAATCGGAAGTGGTGTTCTGGAACAAAGTCCTGATGGATATCTCGCTAGTCCCCTGTCACTACGTCACAAAGTTCAAATATTGTTAAACACCCATTGCAACGATCATATGAACTTTGACGATGGCAGTTGCTGCAGTTATCCGGAAACTGCGACTACCTTACAACTTTTGACACTATCGGCTCTTGCGATCTGGTAATTTTTTTTCACTAACTTAATAACCCTACAAATAGTGTATTTCCAGACATTGCACGTGAAGATAAATGTATGGCTTAAAGATTTAATTTTTTATGTTAATTGACGCATGTTCTGAGGATAATAATTGTTGAGTGATAATTGTGCATATAATTCAACTAGTCAACCTGAAAAAAACATGACAATTGAATTGAATACTTAATTCCTTGTATTCGTAATTATGTTTAGTTTACGTAGCTACCCAATTTAATCGACGAGGGATCAACATTAAAATCATAATAATAAATATGAAGGAAGTTCTGCAGGGAAAAAAAGTGATTAAATTTGTATGAAATTTGCAGCGTAACAATGGGTGTAAGTATCTGGCTGTACAGAAAACCGTGCAATCAACGTCCTGAAGTGGCTTATTCACGGATGGCATCCGAAGACATCGAAGAAGCTGAGGAATCGAGCGCAAACGAGGTTTCAAAAACAGAGCCCGTTCCAACACAAGATTTTTACACGTTAATGACTTCGTTGGCTCTTTTGTCAACGATACTCGCATATTTTTACTTATGCGATCGTACGAATTTCTTCATGAAAGAAAACAAGTATTACAGTGAATTCAGCTTTTGGCTGCCTCTCGGATATATTCTCGCACTTGGGCTGTTTTTCACTGAGGATTGTGAGCGTGGACCACGAGCACTGAATCGTGAACAGACCGACGAATGGCGCGGACTTATGCAAGCTGTTGTACTTATATATCACGTTACCGGAGCGAGTAACGTACTGCCGATTTACATGCATCTTCGACTCATCAATTCGGCTTATTTATTTTTATCCGGATATGGACACTTTTGCTATTTTTGGCAAACCGGTGACGTCTCGCTCGTACGATTTGCAAGGGTATGTTCAGTCAAGTATAAATATGAAAAATAGCCATAGTAGAAAAACTAATGAACAATGATTTTATAAATTTAAAAATTAAAATTAAAGGAAAAATGTATGGTTCAAAGGCTTCATGAGAACTGAGAAAAGGGATATTTTTTATGTTACAGGTTCTTTTCAGATTGAATCTGCTCACAGTAACGCTATGTCTCTGTATGAATAGACCATATCAATTTTACCACTTTGTCCCGCTCGCCTCTTTCTGGTTTCTCGTCGTTTACATACTCGCGTGGTTACCGCCACGAGTACATTCCGGAAGTCTTGCAGAACATGGCCCACGAGCTTTACTTTATTTGGCACTAAAGCTGTTGGGACTTGTGTCGGTGATAACGATCCTGTACATGTCTGAAGTAATAATTATTTTTGTAACTCTTAATTTCAATATAAGTTCGATACAATCGATATTTTCAATAATAATAATTCACAAATTCGACTTTTAGAAACATTACTTTTTCAGAAAAATTGTTTTTTCATTTTCAAAAGATCCCGTAGAACATAAAAGTTGTTAAAATTGATTGAGGACGTTTGTTAGCAAAGTTTCAAATTCACGAGGAGAAAATAACATTAAAAATTACTATAAGATTATATCGTTTTCTATGCGAAATTGAAGCAGAAATTGGATTGCTCAAAAACTCAATGCAAAATGACTGTTTTGGTAAAAGCTCTCTGAGCCATGATATAGTGCCAGGAAACTATGATACCGTAGTATTTTTTGATATTATTTTATCTCCTTGTATTTGGTAAAACTGTACTATTTCGATGGTGCATGGAATTTAAATTTTGCTCGAGATATTTAGATTCTTCGATGGTTGAGGCCTTGTACAGTGATTTTCAAATACAATTCTGTGATGAAGCAGTTTTCTTCTCGTCTTTTAGGTATTTTTTGAAAAAGTTTTTGTAACGAGACCTTGGAAAGCTTTGTTCGTAACAACGGACGACGATATACGCGAGTGGTGGTCACGCTGGCGTGTCGATCGTTACAGCGTCGCGTTTGGTGTTGCATTTGGCGCTGCTCTCCTGGCACTTCAGAGAATCGATCATGTTCCCGGTACCGCTCTCGCACCGTTCCTGGCTCTTGTTTCACTCGCGGCTTACACAACTTTTACGATTCTATGCTTTTCTGTTTCTGAATGCGAGGAAATTCATTCTTACGTCGTTTTCATACCGGTAAATCTATATCCATTGTTATTTTTATGGAACAAGTATTTCTCATTTATTTTGAGATTCTTTTACTTTATTTCTTGTTGGCTATTACTTAGTAATTCATTTTTTCATTATTTTAGATCGTCGGATACATCGTGCTCAGAAATGCGTCTTTGGCACTTCGTGGTAAACACTCCGTCCTTTTGGCTGGTCTTGGAAGAATAAGTCTCGAAACCCTCGTTAGCCAAGGACACGTATGGCTCGCTGCCGATTCTCATGGTGTTCTGGTTCTATTGCCTCGTTTTCCTGTTCTTAATCTTCTCGTAACATCGTTTATATTCATATGCGCAAGTCACGAGGTATGATTTTTCTTTTATTTTAAAATCTTGTTGCGCATTTCTCTCTGAGACCTTTGGGTTTTCGAGAGAAATAAAAGTTACACGTGGTTCTGTTTTCGTTAAAGAATAAAGGGTAACTTTTCATAATCCTTGGTTGCAAACTTGTTTTTGTTGAATGAAACGTGAATCTGAGGCATACATGTGATTTATATTTCAGATTCATAGGTTAACGCGCATATTAGCGCCATATGCAGTGCCAAACGACTGGCGATTAGTGGCGAGGAATTTGCTGCTTTTCATCGCGGTTCTCGTACCAATTGGTATTCACGACGGGATGTTTTGATCTGATCGAATATTGAAAGCGTTCCAACGAGTAGGAACGCAGGAAAAATGGAATCACAAGATGCAAATCGCTAAGAAACAATTTTATATATTTATTTATTTATTATATACAAAGGGCGAACGAAAAGAGCTAAAGTAAGGCGACTCTCGATATTTATTTAAGGAATCTTCTTCGTGTTAAATTTTTTTAATCTTTAAATCTTGATCGCAAAATTCTAATTATTTTGGTCACTAAATCTTTCCTTATGAAAAAGGAATTGATCGGTTGCAGAGACCGGTGAAAAATAAAGCGTCACTTTTCATTTTTCTCAACTTTTATCACATGAATTTTCAAGTCCTTCTCAGTGGACTGTTTAAGTTTTATTTCTTTCATATTTTTTGACTGAAAAACTGGCGCAATTGGACATTTGCTTTTTAAATGTCCGCCATTTTGTTCAATTTCACAAACAAAATCCTTCATAACGCCCCAGAGTTTTGCAAACCGATTAAATAATAATACCGAATAATCTTTGTGGATTTTTTATTCCACACAATTTTTTCAGGAGTAGGATTTTCACTGAAAAAAAGTCATGGAAATCGGTAATTTTTATGGACGGTACACTAAGAAGGTCCCTTAATAATTGTTTCGTTAAAAATTCGACGAAAATAAACGACGTTGATTTGACGCATTCATTTCCTTTAAGTTTGCACCCTCAACTGGTTATGAATTGAAAAATGTCAAAAACACTGGGTCAAATAGTTTCTATTTCCTAAATCCTCGTTACGAACTTCGACCAAATAGACAAAAAGGCGGGACAATATTGAAATTGATAAATTCTGGGATAAAATTTTTACGTTGCATTTCAACGGTTTCAATTTCTGTATCACAGCGACGCGTTAATTTTATTCTTGGGCACAAATAGTGGTAGGCATAGTAAAAATAATGCTGTAACTTTTATACACTCAATATTTCGGTCTGAAGTAACAAAAAGAAAAAATGAAGCACAAACGTTTAGATGTAATCTCATCATTTTTTTTCGTTCATAAATTAGACTGCATTGTGTGTGAAAGCTAAGTCTCACGTTCAAAATTCAGAAACTTTTTTAAAAAATCTAGAGAAAAGTTTCGGAGTTGGGATTTTGTGAAATGTGAATTTTGCTAATCCTCGACATAAGAGCGTGTATAGAACGGGATAATCCTTGATTAGCAATATCTTAAATACGGAACGAGGTATCCTTTTAAAATATTGAACGTAATATCGTCACAGTGACCTGAATATGGTCTCAAAATTTGGAAAAAAAGGTTGTAGATTAAGGTTTTGGTGAGACTACTACCTTAAAAAAATGAAACGTGGGAGAAAATACGTAGAAAGTCCAGAATAATTTAAATGAGGTAAATATGTCGGTCGATTCACAGAAACCATAATCTTTCGAGTCACGGTTATGAAAAATCGTCTGCTAGCCATATTTCTCGAAGTTTTATTGTAAATATTACTCTTGACCATTCGGTAACGCTGCGGAATCTCTAAAATTTCTTGTACGCTTAGAGACGTTTATATCGAACATCTAGATTGATGTAGTAATTATGCAATTTTTATGTAAACGTGTGAGCGGTAGGTGATGTCTAAAAATTAGACGATTTTCAAAGTTATAATTCATTGCTAAATCTTCGGTAGCTCGAATTAACATTTTTGCAGTTAAATGGGATGTATTTTTACTGTATCGTGCAAAAATATCCAGGAAAGGAATACCTTAACGATTTAAAAGGAAGGAAAAACAGTCGGACCAACCTTATCGTTTTGGCATTGATTTTTCGACATGTTACATCATAAAAAAATACAAGTCAAAATTCGTCAGGGCAGAAATCAAGTTTGAAATAATGCCATCAGTAGGACGTGATAAATAATTGACCAAGTGGCTTGTACAAATGACTCCATTCTCATCTTTATTGTTCTTTTATTTATAATTTACTCAGGTGCAAAGTGATACGTGTTCGTGTACAAAAATATTGAAAATAAACCAATATTCGTAGGAATCTTAGCGTATTAAATATTCGTTTTTTTTTGCCTTCTATCTATTTTTAGAAACTGTACAGATCTTTCATACTCACACGATACAATTGCAACGATAAAAATATAAAAACGCGTTTCCTGCCAGCAGAAATCGTGATCTTATATATTTTGTCTCGAATAATTTTAATCGAGTCAATGAAATGGAGTTTTTTTTCAAGCAAGAACGTTTAACAATTCAATTGCACGAATTTGTTCCGATTCGGCATATTCGTCTTCGGACATAACAGAAAAATCATTGGAAAAAAAGATCCCCTTTTTCAATTAATGATCATTTCAAACTTTTCGGTTTGTCGTGTTTAACTTGACTAGTGTAAACGTCGTATCCCAATGATATCGTATTATCATACAAAACCCTATATCTCGTCGGTAATATATAAAAATTAATTAATTGAGCAGGTGGCCAAACTACCCATTCAGCTATGTATAATCTATGAGCTTTTTCACGTATTTCTTCCTTAAGCTCGGACCAATTGCTTTTCTCGAGAATTCCAAGTGTTATGAAAAACATCGCGATGCATAATGGTGAACAAACCAATTGATCTATTATTACTTTTTTCACTACAATACCGATCGTGCGTCCTGGCAATCTTCTGTCAAGGTAACGGTACCAATGATGACAAATTATTCCTACGGACATGCCTGATATCGCCATGTTTCTCGTACGATTCGGACACCATTGCTCCCACTCACCCTGTAAACATCAGATGCATTAACGTAGTATTCTTGCCGTAATCATGTTTGAAAGTTAACGCTCCGATTGATTATTGAAAACTTTAGTATAACTTGAGAAGAATTGAATTATATTAGTTAGTACATTTTATAAAAATGTGAAAACATAAATTTTTAGGAAAGATGTCCAATATCAAATTTCAAGTTTGAGAAATTACTGCTTTTCTCATATTTAAAACACAGAACTTGAATGTACTTTATATCGCTGTATGTTTGTGACTTAACGGAGATACATTTTTCACACAAACTTTGTTATACAATCCTTTGTAATTAAGAAAAGACGAAAAGAAATGTGTTCGAAAGTTTCAAATATATTCTATGAAATGTGAATTTTTCTACTGCCCTTGTTAAGAAGATACTGATAGAATAACATACCTTAAGGATTTCATAATGTTGTTCAAGGATATCACCCACAGCGGACAAAGATATGGATATTCCAACATTGGTGTAAAAAAGATTTTTTGGCGAAAACAATTGTTCTTTAATAACATTAACTCTCGTTACAAATAATCCCATACCTCGTGCAATGTTCATTTTCTGTAATTCAAGATAAATTCATCGTTCAGAGATAGGATTGGAGGGAAAAAAAAGTAGGTCGAACTTTTTCTTGGGTTCATCACAGAGGAGCAAAAGCATACAGCAAGAGTTGGAAAGGTTAATATTTAGAAAACTTTGGGTCATGCGTTCGCCCCATTCTGTATTAATTTTGTATCGAAATCAACGAGTAAAAAAATTTTTGATACAATTCCATAAAAGTCACGCTGAGTTTCGACGTTTGAAACTAAAACGCTAAAATATAGTATACTTACCAAGTAATTGACGAAAAAAAATTGTACCTGCGCGTCCGATTCACGCGACTTTCGAGGATAAGAATTTCACAGAGTACGTCATAGAGTTTATATATTGAGAGTATAACTTAAATTTTTATCATCTGTGAGATGCTATGTCGAAAAATCGCATACTTATATAAATTTTGTTGATTATAAACTAAAAATAAATACAAAAATATCTAGAGTTTTGAGGTTAGAAGCATCGCGTTATGTCGACACTAGACGTCGCTGCGTTCGCAATTTTTGGAGCGAAGGAATTCTAATTTTTCATAAAAATTATGGATTATCCAACTTATTCAAGATGTAATAATAACATAATGCGTTCCACTCATTGTAAGTATCCTGTTGTTATTGATTAACGTTGCGAATACTTTACTTTGCTATCAATTCAAACTCGATGAATCTCAAAGCTCTATCGTGTCGATTTGTTCGATTGGACAGTTCTTTTGGTACGAACGGTACGAACCAATAAAAGAACACCAGCCTGCATTTAGGGAGAGTATTAAAAAATACCTAAATTGTAGTTTCAGCACATTATGACTGCGATGAAAAAAAAAACTATTTTATCAATCAATGAAGATAACAAATCTGTAATTAATTATTTTTTGATGTACGTTGATTTATTGATGGAGAAAAAAATAGGTAACTATCGTAATCCGTTTACCGGCAGGTGTTTGTAGCTTGACCCACGTATTACGGGAAGCCATGTTTGTTCAGTCAGCGCCTTTCATCCGGTACACGCGGTGTCGTCACGTCTTTCGCACGACATTCTCATCGCGCTAGGTTTTATGACAAAAAAAAGCATTGCGAATATACGTGAACTCATTGTTATTTTATGGTGATCGAGTGAATTATTACGAAGGATTGGACGATGGCGAGATTTGCTCAGCGTCCCGAGAACGCCCTAAAAAGGGCTAACGGTAAGTTGCAATCGTAAACGCCGCATCACACACCCTTCGTAGATTTTCCACGTCCGAAACGCTTCGCAACATGGCCGATTTTTAGTCTTGGCAAACACAGAATAATACTTCCGGCTTTTTTTACACCTTATTTACGCCAACATATTTTGTTTCTCGTGTCGTCGAAGCACTGTGTATGCAAACATTGCAGGAAATTCATGAACTTTTTAATTTCGAACTTCGTACTTGGTTCATAGTTGTACTTGACATATGTCTAATTTTTCTAGTAGCGTTTTTTTTTCTTCACTTTTTCGTATTATCATGTCTTCGGAGCTTAAAAATCATTCAGAACCGACAAAGTTCTTATGCATTTGTTTGATTCATGACGAATTATCATGATTGAGCGTTCGGAGCGTTCTTTTGAGTTCTGTCGTTCTTTCGTAAACGGTATTTGACGCTCCGCATTTCACCACATGTTGAGCATTTTTCGAGGTTTTCTACTATTTCACGAAAATTTTCCTTTTCTCAAGCAGTTTCGTTTATTGATTTATAAAAAGAAGAGAAACAATCTTTCAGGGTAGAGTTCAATGAGACAAATAATGCTTGTATTATAGATATACTTCTATTTATGTAACAACTCAATACAGCAACGAATCTCGATTTTATAACTGTCGTTCTAAACGACTTTCATAGAATATTATGCAAAATTTTTCACAATTATAAACCAATCAAAAAATGAATTATACGAATAATCTCTTAATGTTATATAAATGTAAATGAGTCAAACATTTTTTTCCTGTTTGCAGCATGGAAACATCGTGTTTGATAAGCTTCAATGATACCATAAATAGTTTATACTTGAATTTTTTTATGGTTAGAATTGCAGATAAAAAATCCCTCGGAAAAACAACTCAAATTCAATACATGATTCTAACGTCATATTTAAATATTGAAATATAAAATCCATTGTTCTCGAAATAACTATTACCAAAATCCAATCAACAATAGAGATGTGAACTTATTGAATTTAAAAAACTCCTGGAAGGTTATTAATTCTCAATTATTTTTCACTACATTTTTTGTTGCATCCTTATTGTTGTCTCTGCGTTCTCCAAAAATGGGGTTTGATAATAATAGTTTTACTAAAAGACAAAATTGATGAGGCATTAATTAATTCATGCTTATTGATATGATCAATAGAAACTTGAAAATACAGTTTTATACCCTAAAACTGAATTTTGCATCCTTAGAATGTAACAAAAATTCTTATTTTACTTAGTGTACTTCCAATTTTATACATAGCAGTTTGCCACAATATGTTGACAACTTTTTTTACTATGTAAAAGTTGGGTTTTAGATCTTAAAAAAGGTTTTTGTTGTCGTAGATTTGGCTATTAATAAAAATTAACAACATATGATTTTTTGTTGAATTTTATATTCATCAAAAATTATATTGAATGAATGAATGTTTAAAAAGTAATATCAATATTTTTAACTCCAAGCACAAATGTTGATTCTTTTATTCATTTTGCAAATTGATTCATTCCTTGGAAAATTTCTCCCGATCGATATACTCTTCATCTTGGAACAACTGTTTATTACATCCCAAAACTGTTGGTCATCATTAAAGCAACCCGAGATTGTTTGATATGTGCATCATATGACTATTTTGTTGCAAGAAATCACCTTGCATATTAACTATCGAGTAACCATGAATTAATTTCCTGTTAATAATTTCCCCTCAAGGGGTAATTGAGAAATGTTTCAGAGGATAATTTTTCCCTTGAAACATTTACTCATAAAGGTCGGTTTTTGTATAATTGGAATGCAGCAAAAATGATCTTCTACGAATAAGTTTATTAATCTTTTAATCTATTCCAATTTTTCTTGCATATTTAATTGTTAGGCTCAAAAACTAAAATTGTTCAATGATGCAAAATTTCAACACCATCTAAAAGTTTTGATTCACCGTTATTATCTATTGAAATATTGCTCAAACACATTTTTATATATTGCACAACGAAATAGAACCAATGCAATCGTGTAGAATGACATAACACAAATTATGGATCCAAAATTTCGATGTTAAGTTTAAAACAGTTGGAATAGTGTTTTCAAATTTATATCCGACAAAAGCTTTCACATCAGAAAACACCATTTATTTTTTTTTACTGAATAGTGGTGATAATATCCTACTGTTTCGTTAAACACAAGAGCAATTTTGAATTGAATGAGAGATTGATTGAACGATTAATATTGTTTCCACAGAGTTCATTGAAGTTGGAAAAACTGCGAGAGCTTTGGATACATTGCAAGAAATATTTCGGAATAAAAAATGGACGTACAGCTGGTCGGAATCGGTGCTGGAGCCGATAATGTTCAAATATCTAGACTTGTGCGTGGAGTTGAAAAAATCGCACATAGCGAAGGAAGGTTTATTCCAATACCGCAACATGTTTCAATCGGTGAACGTTGGAAGTTTGGAAAATGTGATCCGTGGTTACTTGCGAATGGCAGAGGAGAAGACGGATGCTGCGCGAAAGCAAAGTCAACAGGCGGTAATCGACATCGACGATCTCGATAATTTGGCAACACCGGAGAGTATTTTATTGACAGCGGTAAGCGGTGAAGATGCTCAGGATCGTAGCGACCGTACGATTTTAACGCCATGGGTTAAATTTCTCTGGGAATCTTATTGCCAATGTCTCGAATTGTTGCGTACGAATGCTCACGTCGAGACGCTTTATCACGATATAGCTCGCATGGCGTTTCAATTCTGTCTCGAGTACAATCGCAAGACCGAATTCCGTAAGCTATGCGAAAAGTTGCGCAAGCATCTAGAGGAAATATGCAAACTGCCTCAATTGGTTTCAAACGTATCGATGAACAAGGCGGAGACGCAACAATTGAATTTGGAGACGCGTCTTAATCAGCTCGATTCGGCGATACAGATGGAGCTTTGGCAAGAAGCTTATAAAGCAACTGAAGACATTCACGGTCTGATGAATCTTTCGAAAAAGCTGCCGGTGCCGAAGACGATGGCAAATTACTATCAAAAGCTCGCCATGGTTTTCTGGAAAGCGGGTAATTATTTGTTCCATGCAGCCGCTTTGTTCAAGTTATTGCAACTTTCCCGAGAGATGAAGAAAAACATGTCGCCGGAGGAACAACAAAGAATGGCGAACAGAGTACTGTTGGCCACGCTTTCCATACCACTGCCATCGGCGCATCCAGAATTCGATCGTTTCATCGAAACGGACAAGAGTCCATTGGAGAAAGCTCAGAAATTGGCTGTTCTCCTCGGTCTCACTCAGCCTCCGACTAGAGTTTCCCTGTTGCGCGACATTGTTCGTATGAATGTTGTGAATTTGGCTTCGCCGCAGCTTCAAGAGCTTCATTCTTGGCTTGAAGTAGAATTTCATCCTCTTCAACTTTGTACTCGTGTCAATTCCGTCATAACTACATTGCAAGTCGATGAAACATCGCCGTTGGCTCAATACGTAACGGCATTACAAGATGTCACGCTGGTACGTCTCGTTCATCAAATATCGCAGGTTTATCAGACAATACAATTTGCCCGGTTGATCGAATTGGCTAAATTCACCACCGATTTTCATTTGGAACGCTTGTTGGTACATTGCGTTCGTTACAACGACATGCAGATTAGAATAGATCACGGCAAGCGTTGCATACACTTTGGAGTTGATTTAAGCGAGGCTCAACGCGAAGACCATCCGGACGGACCTGTTTTACAGGCAATGCCTTCCGAGCAAATTCGTTGTCAGTTGGTCAACATGGCTACTGTGTTGCATCGGGCGATCAATGTCATTTGTCCGAACAAGCGGAAGCAGGAGAGAGAAAAATTAAGAGCTGGTCTGGTAGCCCTCTATCACGAGACCAAAGTCAAAGAGCATCATCGTGTTCTTGGACGGCAACATATTATTGAAAAACGCAAGGAATACATCGAGCAGATAAATACCATAAGGGAGGAAGAGGAAATGCGACGACAGGAGGAACTCCATCGGCAACAAGTTTTGGCGGAACAAAAACGACTGGAACAGGAACGCGAGGAACGGGAAAGAAAACGCCAACAGAGCGAAATACAGCAGATCAAGGATCGTCATCTCAAAGAAAAGATGCAACAAATATCGCAAACTTCCCACGGACAAAAAGTTCTCAAGAAATTGGACGAGGACGAAATCAAGAAGTTAGATGCCGAACAAATCGCTGCCAGGGAGGCCGAAGAATTGCAAAAAGAACGACGCGAGATGCAACAGAAGCTCAAGTCTCAAGAGAAGAAGGTCGATTATCTCGAGCGTGCCAAGAGAATCGAGGAAATTCCTCTCTTGGAAAAGGCCGTTGAAGAGAAAACCGAGCAAGCTAAGCAGCGCTGGGAACAACAGGAACAGGAGAGAATTCTCGCTGCGATTGAGGAACGTCGACAGGCCGTTGCAACTCGTGAAAGAATGGCACGAATGAAAGAAGATCACGATCAATTTTTGGCGAAAATACTCGCGGAACGCAAGAGTGTTTATCTTGAAAAATTACACGATTTTGAAAAGATGCTCAACGAAGAGAGAGCCAAGAGACTGTTGGAGCGTAAGATTCAACGTAAAGCTGAGAGAAAAGCCAAATGGGAGAAGGAGAGAGCCGAAGCTGCAGAACGTAAGAGACTCGAAGAGTTACGTATTCGCCAGGAGGAAGAAAAGAAACGAATGGAAGAAGAACGAGCCAAGAGGGAGGAAGAGGATCGGGCTAGACGCGCTGAAGAAGAAGCTCGCGAGGCCGAGAGACTCGCTAAACTCGAGAGACAGGCGGAAATTATCAGAGCCAGAGAGGCCGAGATTGAGAGAAAACTCGAGGAACAACGTCTTAAGGATCAAGCAAGCGATTCATGGCGACCTGGACGAGGATCGTATAATCGCGAACCTCCATCCGCTAAAATGTCAAGTATGTATTATGAGTTTTATTTAAACAAACCACGATATTTTTTATATTAACTCTGTTATTAAAACTTATTAAAAGAGGTCTTATGAAGACCTTTTGAAGTCATGAGACATTATGTTCAATAATTACAATTGAAGTCATATTTTGTTATGTTTAACTATTGGAATTTTTAAATCTCCATTGTTGGAATCTCATATAATTTCATTTTTTTTTAACACTACATTTTTACGCCGTTTTCTCATGGGAACTGAAAATAAAAAACTTCCTCAATTGAAAAAGCGTAAATTTGAACTATAAAACAATATAAAAAATACAAAATTTTTTTACAAGCATTAATAACTTTTATACCATCTAATGAACGGATGGAAATGAATTTACTAATTTTTCATTTAGATGGATTTAAAAAAAACGGAAGGCTGTCGTTGAGCAAATAAATCAAAATTGTCACGACTAAAATGAAATGTCTAAACGTAATCGTTCTTATTTTCGCAGCTGCTGGTGACAGAGAATCTGGCTCTTCCTCTTGGCGCAGTGGGCCAAAAGATTCTACAAGGGACGACGATTCTAAAGAAATTTCCGATGATCGATTCAAACGCAATGAAGATCGTTTCAAGCGCATTGATCGCGGAAATCCTGATGACGAAGGTCGCAGCAAACCGTACGTTCACGATGTCCTATTATTCATTGCACTTGATAAATTTATTTGTTTTCTCCATTTCTTTGAAGAAAAAATCCTTCTCAAAAGTTTTTTTCAAAATTGAGCGTTTACAATTTTCCTCTTTTGTCTATTATCTTAGTTGGTTCAACGCACCGAAATCGAGCGATCTGAGAAGCGAACGTGGGGAACGAGCGGATCGTGGTGACAGAGCAGAACGTGGCGAACGAGGCGATCGTGATCGCGGCAGGGATGACAGAGGCAGAGACGATCGAGATAGACGTGACGATCGAGATAGACGAGACGATAGAGGAACCAACAGTTTCGACAAACCATCGTCTCGAGGAGCACTGGTAAATTATATGTTTTAAAATCATGATAATTATTATTTACGTCTATACTTCTAATTTGAAATCACAGTAAATCTTGACTATCTTATCAAATTAAAAAAAAAAATAAGAAAGAAAAAACTTTAGTTGAAAATATGCAAAAATTAAACATGAATAAATGATCAGTAAGCCGATAAATTATAAAAAATACGAAACAATAGTTCTAATCGTGTTCAAAAAATGGATTCATTAAGTCGTCATGATTTATCACTTTTCACAATAATTTTTCATTATTTTTTTAGGGTTCTGGAAGTTCCTGGCGCGATGCCCGTAGTTCGGACCCTCGTCCACCGATGCCACGTCGACAGGACGATCGTATTCAACGTCCACTTGGTCGCGACGATCCCGACAAACCGAAATTCCAGAGTTTGCGTTCCGCTGGCGCATCCGAGTGGCGTCGAGGTCCTGAAGCTTCGCAGGAATCTCCAAAAGAAATGCCCCGTCGCGATCAACCGTAAGTTTCCCTGACTTTCGCTTAAGGACTAATAATCTTGAAAATGTTTAAAAAAGTCGATTTTTCACTGTCCACTACGATTAGTTATTAAAATATAATAGAATCATAAATTCATTCATTGCACTTTTTTATATGTCTATATTACATGATTAAGAAATAACTAATGAAAAATTAAATTATAGGAATCCCGATGAACGCAAAGACGATGTAAGATCAAAGCCTGTCGAAAAGACAGATTCTCAAGCGCCTGAAGAAGATGGCTGGTCCAAAGTTGGAAGTAGACGTTAACGAAATATCGCGTTGTAGACATTCATCATCGTATTCTTTTTTTCAAGATCACTAATCCTGCGCAATTATTCTCCATTATAACCGGAGGTGACGATTGAAACAATAGAAATTGTGAGGCCGATGTCGATTTTTCGATTTTCCAAGGTAAACTCTGCATATACATCTAAATATATATAAATACACAAATATATATTTTTTGTTTTTCCGGAACGTAAAGATGATCATCGATTTAAGATTCATTTGTAACGTCAATCGAAAACAATACCATTGTGTTTTTATTTACCAAAGTATTGTCGTCCAGTCGTAAATTGACGGAAATCCGCTTGACGTTTTTTTTTTTTTTTCAATTTCGTACGCAACACGATGAAAATAAGCACATAAAATTAGATCGTGGAAACCATGATTTTTTTACGTATTATATAAATATGATCAATCGATGTTTTGGTTATTGGCCGGGAGAATCAGCAGGAAATTTGGAAACTGCAGTTTATCCTTCGAGAGGATTTTTTTTTGAACGGTTTTCGTATTTGTAAGAATGAAGAAAAGTCATGTCGGCTGTCTATCGGTCTTGGTATCGTGGCTTTGTAAAAACGAGCCTCGCGATATTAATAAAGTTCTTTCTTGTATCTTAAAACATACTTCATGTCGTTGACATTTTTTTCGACCTTTTATCCTCATATTCTCATAATTATTATTTTTAACTTTAAACGACTGAGTATCCTTGTAAAAAAAATCGTATTTTACAACAAAAATTGGGAATGTTTGGTAGCAGAACAATACTTTTTTAAGTATCGTTTTTGTAGTGCAGATGCATTTACAAGATTATATGTTTATTTAGGAATGTGCAAAATTTTAAGAAGATCAATGAATGTTTTTTCGAGTTATCGTTTACGCCATTTTCTGAAATAAAGTTTAAAGAAACGTGATTCGTTAAGATCGTAGCAACGCGCTCCTGCACCAAGCGTTTCACGTTTTCAGTATAAAATATATTGAAAGTTCTCTGGAATTCGCGCTGAGGTTTTCCAACCGTATTTCGAGACATCATGCTATGAAAGAAAGAAAAAATCCAATTTTCGAAGGGTCTTGAGCTCTCTTAATCAGAGTAACAATGATTTAAATTAATGAACAGAATCAAATGATCAAATGGTAAAATAAAAAATCTCGTACGTGTGAACTTGAATAATTTTGAATTTTTAACGTGATCGGTAAGGGTTGAGGGTGACACAATGACACAAAAATTTGAATAAGCGTATATTTTTATTATTGTCAGTTTGATAATTTACTGGTAAAATAGAAACACCTTGCAATCTTCTCATCATCATTGTTACATTCGGTCGCATAATAAATAAGCGTAAAATATACGATACATCTTCAGTACAAAAAGAACCCCCTATGTACACGTTCTTTACATACGATTAGAATTACGTTCGTTTGCGTTAATGAGGAGGAAGGTGACTGAAATGTAAAAAAAAAAATGATACAGAATTTACTGAACCAAAACGAGCTTCCATCCAGCCCAGAGAAATCAATCAACTTGGAAATTTACAGAATCTGTAATCAAACAATACTTTCCAAATCATAATTCCCAATCGTCGTTCTCTGTCTCAAAAAAGTGTAAAGTGTCTTTCTGATAAAAAAAGCAAAACTATTGAAGTTTAGAGTACAGATATGAAGTAGAAAAATATTCGTGGAAATAATGAGAAACGTTCTTAACGATTTGAAGCCGATGCCTGCGTATCTTAAAATGAAACAAAAAACCAGGCAGTAAACTTCAAACTCGTAATGATGTGTGAATGTGAACGCCGACACAATGAGTCGAGCCAATGAGTGAATAATCGAGCGAATCGATCGTGGGAACATCGTCTAAGAGATAGACGTAAAGGGCTGAATTTATTTTTTGATTTTATGGGTACTTACTGGATGCTTAAACTTTGAAAGAGTTTGTCTTGAAACCATTTTTTCAAAGTTGATCGGCTGTATTTTACGAGAACTAATCGTCCGATCGGGTTGCCAAGAGATATTTCAAAATATCACTTCGTTGATAATTTCACGAAAAAGTATGAACAAAGTTGTCCATGTTTCGTCAGATTTATTGAAATACCCTTTCAAGAGAAAATACTTATCCGAGAACTACGTTAAGGGATCGAAATATTCGGAAAAATACTTCGGGTTACACGGATTGGGTAACCGGAAGTTGCAGTTTATACTTGAAAACTGTGAGTGTATTTCTGTTATTGGTAAACCAACTTTAAGTACATGTTCACTGGGAAACCTTGATTTTTGCAATTGCTTTGAAAGCATCACGTTACTTTTCCATTGCTTATGACATGCGACTGATTTCCCATCGACCATTTTTGGGCAAATGGACGTCTAAAAGCGAGAGCTATACCACCGGACACTCACCTCATCGATTTGATGTGCAACATTTACAGATGTTCATGTTGTACCTCATTTTTCGATCATCTATTTCTGGAGAACAATTGAGAATTGTGTTTTCTCCTTTACAGTTTTCTCCTTTCAATCATATCCATTGCAGCGGTATAAAACTTCATCGTAATCTCGCTCTTTAATAAGTTCAACTGCCTAAACTAACGGTTGTTTGGAATAAAAAAGAAATTAATCCGCTTATCGCATTGTTGTAATCGAATTATCAATATAGCATTATGGCCGCTGCTGTTTTTTCTTCCAGAGCTGGTATTGGCTCGAGTCGATCGTTTTTGTCTCTTCCGGAACCCCAACCCACAAGGGCTATGCTTATTAAGTGAACAACTCCAGCGCTGACGATCAGCCTGTAAAAAAAAAAAATATTATTTTTCTGAATACAAAATGAATCTCTGTCTTCCTGAATAAAAAGCTCAATACATATTGAGCAAATATCAATTCCATCTGCAAAACTGCTCTAAAATATTGTTTTGTATGATTTTCAGGCTTTTTAAACAAATTTGAATGTAAAAGATTTAAAAAATACAAAATATGCCATACGAGCTTTGCACATCCTTTCAGTAATTTTATCTTTTTATAAATGACTTTCATTTTTTATTTGACTATTATTGATTGAAAAAAAGTAGACTGATATTTCAGAAATGGCAGACGTTACATGTTTCTCATCATTTCTGTTTATGTTTCCTTTTCGAATTACGCTCATTTAAGATTTGCTTTTATTGAGTGTTCGTACCAAAATGAGTAACCAAGTTCGGCACTTCCTTCGCTAGTCCACATGTTGTCGATGTCCTCTTTAGGCAATACATTTTTGTATAATTTGGTGTAATATTGAGCGAGCCAAGTTCCGGCGCTCAGTATACACAGCAAAACTGAAAAAATTATTTCATTTAATTTTTTTGGAAACAATAATAAAAAATGATCTTATTGCAGCGGTTCATAAAATTGGATCCATTGAAATGACCTCAACTGCATTTATTATACGACTCAAGACAGGTTCTCATTTTTAATTTGACATTAATATTGAATAAAAATTTCATTGATTCCATTATTAAATTTAGCTTCATTGGAAAAAAGTTTTTTATTTGTTTCCATTCGACTTACGGGTCAAAATGTTCATAAGGTAGATGCCCGGAACAGAGAGAATTTTCGACCGTGGAGATGTCGCTGTATTTAAAACTGCCAAAAGAGCAGCTAAACCTGCAGCAACGAGGGCACCTGACGTAAATGCTAAAGTTGCAATCCAGAGACGATAACACATTACCGCTGGATCTTGACGGATCATCTGTGGTACTAGAAACAAAAGAGCCTTTTTATCAAGCGGAAACATGCGCAAATAAGAAGTTATTGACTTGAAAAATTTCAAAGCAATGAATCACCGCAAAATATGAATAATTATCAGGATGAAAAGTTATGATCAGTTCTTGCTTTTATAGAATTAGCTTCGATAGAAACTAGAATACAAGAATCGTGTGGGTTCTAGAAAAAATAAATAAATGAATGTGTTCATCTCGAACAAATTTAGAAATATTCACAAGTTCAAAAAGGAGAATAAAATTTGCCAAAATCCTCACTTTACGATTCAAAACTCTGCCTTTTTGCCGAAAGGCATGTTTTTAAATTGGGCTTCAACAAAGACTGGTTTTTCCTGTTGACACGAAAGGGAGAAATTTATTTTATTTTTGGGTTGAAATATATATGTATTTACAAATGACAGTAATTAATTCTCGTGTTCAAAATCAGATCTTAGCACGTCTTCATTAAGATAGGTCGTTTGAATAAATTACATGGACAAAAAAGTACACGAGATGACAAACGACAATGTGATGTTCCGAGTGACCATTCCTAACTATTCATTGACGATGAATGAATAATTATTTCTCTTCAGCACCAGACAGTGAACACGTTATAAGAGAACACGTACGCGGTGATCACTGGACGTGACATGTTATTTTATGTACGTGACATCGACGAGGAACTTTCGTGACCTACCTCAACAGAAACTTAGTTTTGGAAATAACATTTGACATGAATATTACAGCCAAGTCTGTATACAAAATATACTTTGAGCTGCAAAGAGCTAGAATTTTTCTGTGATACAAATAAATCTGAAGGAAAGGACATTAATGAGAAAAAAAAATGCTAAGGTCGTTGCAATGCACTACGCTGTTTTTAGATTCTTCTAAAATACAACATTTAACATTGTTAGATTATTCCACAAGTTATAATGGATTTTTCGAAAATTAACTGAAATGTTAAGTTTTTAATGTGACTGTGGCGAGACTACCACTTTGCAAAAAATCATTCGAATTCCAATGAAGAAGTTTCTTAGTTTATTTTTCATTTCACAATCGAAGAAAATATGAAGGATTGATTTTTTAAATTGAACAAATCGTTAACATCGGGGTTAAAAAAGATGGAAAGATTGCGCATGTTTTTCAATTTGTCAGTAAAAAAATCTCGAAACGCGTTTTACGTCGGTAAATCAATTGTAATAATGACGCAACTTTATAACAGCCTATTGTTCCCTTTCATTTGGTTCTGCATTCTTCATATATTCTGATGTTTTTATTGTCGAGTATATATGGGAATAATTCTTCAAATGAGAACGCTGTTAATTCGACGTTTTTGCAGTATTGCATTTTGTAAAGGTGATGCATTGAGTCAATTCTTTTTTGTCCAGAAATCACTGGATTGTGTTTTTACATTTTCAACAAATCAAAACTATCGTCTCGTATCAATTTCAATCAGATTTTAGAATTCAGCAAACTCCATAAAAAGTGCACGTTTCAAATATTACATTAAAAATTAATTTCCCCTCAACGTTTCAAAATATCGAATCATCAGATTTCTTATTTATGTAAATGAAGTATTTTTTTCTGATTATTAAGAGCTTTTTGTAAAACTTCTCACTGATTTAAAAGAAAAAAAAACATCTGGAACTGCTCGACTAAGATCAATAAATCGATACTCGGGAATCAGAGAACGAAAAAAAGTTTCGTAATTAGTAATAAATACTTGTTATAACCAATTTCTCGGAATCATTTTAAAAGGATTGCAAAATTCATGACGAAAAAATATCAAAATTCCAAGCAGGAGAAATGGCAGTCGGACATTGTCATTCAATTGGTCGACTTTCTCATATTGCATCCGGTCGTGAAGCATCGATGCCGCGATCTCTCGTATAACATTTGAGGGAAAGGCGGAGGCTCCATCATTTACCAAAGCCTATTTCTCGTCACTTGTACTTCGCAAACACGAGAAAGGAAGAAACGTATCACCAGATCGATTCTTCTCTCGTTGCATCTCCACTATATATAAACTTATTTTATATTTACTATTTATTTACATATGTTTATTATTATTGTTTTGAATATTATTCATTTACATTTCCATTTATGAGTACACGATACTAGAGTCGGCTCTTAACTGTATGATTTTTTTCCTCTACAAAAATAAGAGAGTTTAAAGAAGAGAAAAGAATTTGTCCAACAGAATTTTTTTAGTTGTCGAGGAAGACTTGATACAGACTGGTGCGAATTTGTATCGTCAAGGACGTATTCTTTGAAACATGTGTAAAACAAAATTTCACAATAGATGAGATTACCAAAAAAAACGCAAAAGTATTACGAAAAAGCCGGAAAAATGATTGAATTAAACAATCAGCGAATTTTTTAATTCAATCAAGCGATTCCAATTTTCTTTGCGTTCGATCAAAAGAAAAACAAATGAAAATGGAGAATAATCTTCAAACCGTAAAAGTAACGCCGGATTTTCATTGTATTTTTGCCAAAAAGTGGTTATTGTCCAGTGTATAGTTTGAGAAAACCTGAAAGTTCGGTGTTTGAAGTGTTACATTAGAGCCCAGAGAATTCTATACGATACATTTTAGTGTGTTTGTGGCTGTAGCACGCTCATGTTTTTTGCCTGGTCACTCGACCGAAAAGTTTCCACCAGCTTGATGTTCCCCCTTTGCCGCAAAACACACCTTGATGCTACGGCTAACGAACTAACCTCAGATGCATTGTATCGAAGAAGAAAGAATAGCATTATCCGCGTTTGCTCTCAGAAGAAACTCCTGAGAATCTACCTGATGCGTTAACGAATCCTGCATATCAACTTTACAAAAGGCGAAAGAGATTTGTAAGAGATGAAAAAAAGAATAATATTTTGTAGAAATCATTAGTCTGCCATTACATAAAAGTACCAGGGAGTTTTAAATACATTTTTTTTTACCGAATAATTTCTTGTGGAGATTAAAAATTTGGTACTGAGTTCGTTTCGAAAAACAAAATCTTCTCTGATCTAAAAATAATTGTTCTCAACAATAAGAAATTTTGTGCGAGAAACTAAAAAAAAGTAAAAGTTACTAATTGATATATTATTATTTTCTTATTATATATATGATGGACTTAAGTACAGCGAAAAAATATTCAAATGCACAATGAGATGAAAAACGTCGTCCACACTCAAATTTTTTGCATTAATAATTACAGTTCACATACACACGATTATTCATGAGTTTTTTTTACCACGTAATGAATGCTTTTGACACTATATTGAATTTTTTTTCATTTCTTGGCCTCCTCAACTCTTCTGA
Source organism: Campoletis raptor (assembly GCA_948107755.1). Taxonomy (NCBI): domain Eukaryota; kingdom Metazoa; phylum Arthropoda; class Insecta; order Hymenoptera; family Ichneumonidae; genus Campoletis; species Campoletis raptor. The sequence goes on from OX403622.1 coordinate 20,298,917, forward strand.
ACCTATCACACACTTTACTCAATACTCCGAGAAGCAATTCTCACCGATTCTCACATTTTCATTCAACTCTCTCTCTCTCTCTCTCTCTGTTACTTTGAAACGAAATTTATTTATTGGATATAATGTTTCAATAACTCTCTAATAATTAGAGACCATGCCAGTTACTTGATCGATAATTTTGCAAGTAATTTTTAATCTGTAACAATTCGTTGCTTACAACGTTTCATTAAAATGTATACTTTTTTATGTAACGACGCAATTTTCTTTTAAATATTATATTTTTTTGATATATGAACCTAAATTTTTATATTTTTTTGCTCTGCTGTTCCTGCTTATAATAAGTTGAGACGATTGATGAATTCTATCAAAATTTATCCCGAAATTTGAATGGAATAATTCGAGTTTTTCTCGAGTTGTGGTTAATTTATTTTTACAAACGTTCACATTTGATCCTTTTTACACTTTCCGAAACAGCCTCTTAAAAAATTCGGAATATTTTAAAGATCATCCTACAAAAACTGCGAACCTCTTCTGAAATCAGAATTCGCGGATATATGATTTATTTTTTTATTGAATATGTTGTAGCTCCTAAAATCGATGATGAAATTGGAGCGATTGAGGGTAAGAATTTCTTCGAGTAGGAATGTCCTGTAAACTGTACAAATAGTAAATCGAGGACATCTTGCGGACAACGTCATCGCAACCGCATCTTTCGAACGGTATATCCTCGGGTATATCGTGAATTAACATTTTCCACATAACACTCCTACTCGCGGTACGGAATAAATATATAAGAATATTTTTTGCTTTTCCGAGGTCGCCTACAATCTACAAGTTTATTATTTTTACGGCAACGGTTTACCGGAATGTATTCTTAATATAAATCCTACTATTCGAACGGTCGATTGACCATAATTTCCACGGGATTCCGATTTCGTTGGCCGTGACTGCGCAACGCTCTCGATTTGTCAAACAGATTTAGTTAGTGCTTGTGTCATCGTTTTTGATGAAAGTCGAACGGAGAGTTGTACAATCGGGGCCACACGAACGACAACATTTTTTTCCTAACGAGTTTCAAAATCATGTCTGAAGGTTACTTGTAATTGTCTGATAAATATTTGATTGATTAGCGACGATCTACATATTATTTCAAATTCAAGACGTCAGTCTAGTCCAATCCAAAAAACACAGGCATTACATTTTTTGATGAGAACAATAGTTTTGTATATATTATAGAAGATATGAGTTTACCGCGTCTCTTGATAACAGAACCATAGCTATTTTGACATTTTTCAGATTTGGCTGATATAATAAGAAAAAAGACTGCGAGTTTCAAGGATAGGAGTGAATAATAATTGTTCCAGAAATAAAAGAAATTTGAAGTAAAGAAATAAAAGAAAGAAATTTGGTTGACTTACCGGAAATGTGGTATGTTCTCCATCCATAGGCAACGTTCAGTTCCTTCTTTCCCTGCAATAATCCAAAATGAACTCTTCCAGCGCTTTCTTGAGGATTCGGTGTCCTCCAAGGTCTCGCTTCGATCCAGTGTTGAGTTACAAGAGCCGCGCAGACTAATCCTCCGCCCAATAGGGATAGAAAGAACGTTGCGAATATTGTTCCCCTTCGAAACATCGACGTCATTCTGGGATCTCTTTGCTGATGATGCTGTTGATTAGGTTTATTGATTTCCACCCCGTTCTTTGGAAAATTTGTTGCAACGACTACGAAAAACGGTGGTAAAAATTATTAACATTATTAATAATATTCGAAAATTCTAGTCAAAGTAATGATCAATTGTTGTGCATAATTATAATTACATATATCACAATTGTTACAAAAACAGTTTTCAACAATTATCATACACTGTTTCCATTCTGAACTTTTTTATTTTGCTACTTCCATATCAAATCCTTTTACAATCTTACACCTACAGAATTTGTAAATTAAAATTATTTTCAAAATTTCTGATTCTCTCATAATAAAAGCGTTAAGAGCGCTTCTGCCTGTCTTCAAATCTTATTCAAAAATATGCATCTTTATAAATGTTTTTGTGAATGAACGAAATGCCATTGATTAAGATGCTTTGATTCTTTATTTCAGCAAATTTATGGATCAACCGTCAAGCGCAAATTTTTTCAGGCACCATTTTAACGATTTTTTAGACATCGCTTCAATAACGATGAAAAACCCACAACTTCTTGACGCTCGTCTACATAATATAATAAAATTCTGAAAAATATTCATGAAAAAAAAGCAGAAAAAGCTTATGAACTTCTTGGATTCCCAGACGTTTCTCAAATTAACGAGGAATCCGCAGAGCAATTGAAGACAAAAGGGAACGCTTGTGCGCTCGTTCGCGTCACGCGTCAGGAGACTTCAATGCCAGTATGACATTACTCTTTATCTGTTCATTATATACGTTTTGCCAGCAGGAGTAAAACATCAGCTGTTAGTAATACTATCGTCAAACGTTCAATTGACGAAAATCATATAGAAGAATGATGTGCACATATTTTCTTACGAATTATTACAATCTTTATATGAAATTGAAACATTTTTAGTGACTGGACGTTTTGCGATATTTTCCACAGTAAAATAATACGAATTAGTTCAACCGATAAAGACAAAACATTTTTTGGCAATTAGAGTAAAGCTATTGGTCGATTTTTTATTGTAGCGAATTACATAGTCTGTCCAGAATTTAAATACTTGAAAAGAAAACGATATTACTCGATTAATTAACAATTAAAATTATGTTTTTTTTATCATGATTATCATTTTTGGCTATTTACGTATTTCAGAAAATCGATTTCCATTTGAATCAAGTTTAAGTCCTGAAAAAATTCATTGGAATATTTTGGTAAGTAAATTTCTATGCACCATTTTTTTCCGGCGTGAGATCCAAAATATAAATAATCATATCACTGTAGAAATAATGACGAGATTCATTTTGAAGAATGAAAAATTCAATTAAAAATTGAATCGTACCTTGTCCTTCTGCCTCGTCGAAGCTGACCTGGCTGAGACTTTTGGAGAATTCACCTTGTTTAACTTTTTCCGAAAACTCAGCAGTGCTTAATTTTTTGGAAAATTTAACCCTATAATTTCCCCGTTGTTTTCCAGGTTTCTGAAGGCTCGATGGTTTCTTGGGTCTTTTCGCAAAAGTATAGGGTATCGTGTATGGTTGGGCGACGTAAAAATAAATCGGTCTGTAATCCTCGTGTAACTGACGTTGATTTTGATGGAAATAATGGGAATTTGGATTACGATATGTTTGCACGTAGCTCGAAGGTATTGAAGGGTAACAAAGACCGTTGTATGTACTCGCCGGACCACCGTTGCTGTGGGAATATGAATTTTGATAATAATTTTTCTGATTTTGTGCTAAATTAGTGTTGTTATTATTGTTGAACGGTAGTCCGTAATGATTAGCCGTTTTTCGCAAATTCCCTTCCACGATTTTCGATTTTTCGAGGTCCTTTCCGGGACCTTTTAATTTTTTTAAATATTTTTTCAAACGATTCTTGTATTAAAATAAATTATTTTCACCCTTAACACTTAACACTGTTCTGAATACACACAAATTTTTTTCATCACTTATAAAACACTTGGAGAATATATTCTGATAACTGAGACCAGTCCACTTTGTTTACGATTAATTTTTGTCACTGTATTAACAAATCTTTAATTGTTCCACTTTGATATTTCACCAGCACAAAGTCCCACCATCGATCGATTGATGAATTATTCAACATTATGTATTCAGACATTTCAGCTTTTCTCCATGCACCATCTAAAACATAATAGAAACGTAAAATTATTTTTATGCATATATTGAAGAAAAAAAAAATTTCAAAAACTTCCATAAATCACGGACAATTATTGCATTCAAATTGCAAAAATTATTGCATTCAATAATCGTAATAATTTTGTACAAGACTCGAAAAAATATTGTAAAAGTTAATGAAATTTAATTTGTTTAGTAAACTTTCACTCTATAGTATAATTTTTTTCTCTGAAATTGTTTTTGTGTTGAAATTTTGCAATGAATTGAACGTGGCATTAAATTGCCAACTTTCCCATCAGATAAATAAAATCAAGGATCAAATTGTTTGCGTGACATTATCTTAACTTTTTTTTTTCAGTGTAAGTGAAAAACTCATCTATGCGTATAAACATAGTGAGACTTTGAAAATTGCTTCTTTCCTCTCACATCGTTCGGACAAATGTGACCAAGCTCTGTTAAATTAGCTCTGACTATTTTTTTTTTCATGGTCCAAGTCCCGTAAAACGACGAGGAAATCCGAGCATGGTGAAACAAAATGAACAAGAGAATTCAAGTCACTGTTATGTCAATTTTGACAATCTTCGAGTTATTCTATCGCAGATCTTTTTACGAGGAATTGACATCCATTTGATTTTCATAATATCAATTAGACTCAATAAAATTAAAATACAGCTCACTATTATTTTTTATCATTTTTATTTTCTCGTTTCGATTTGTAGAATTTTAAATTTCGTCTATTTTTTCTATCAAATATTAGCGTATATTTAGCTCGTAATTAATCGAAACAATTATAAATTCATTTCATTTGCTTATCCTAATATCTGAAACTCAAATTATCGATTTTTTTTCAAATATATAAAAAATATTACTACCAGAAGGAAACGGAAAGTACCGGATTATCTAAAAAATTAGTGATAACGTGCTAATCGGCTATGGAACAAGAATCTTAAGGGGTCTCGAAAATATGAAATATAATAATAGAATCAAGTGTATTTGGAGATTAAAGAGAGTTTGGGTCGTCATCATCACCAGTCGTTGACACAGTTCGGACGTTTCAACGATGTCGAAAGCGTCTCTTGATGAAACGCACGACACATAAGGAGTTCATGCACATTCTGAAACGGTCGGGTGAATCGCTGTCAAGAAAAAAAACGTTGTGGCTATCTTACCACAAATCACATTGTTTTCAAAATGTTTCGATAAATTTGAAACCGTTTTGCAGGTTTAACCATCTCTGCAGATTCCATTAAAATCCAATTTATATCAAAAACGATCTCAAAATTTAGGCAAATTCGGAAAAAATTGAACTCAACAAAATAGAACAAATAAAAACATTATTTTACTCGATTTCAATCGACATTAATATTTCGAATATTTTGTATATTTATATATAATTTGTAATTCTTTTTTTGTTCGAATATTTTGAAGAATGACGTGACAAATGTTCCGAGAAAAAAACGTTTAAAGTTTTGAGGGTCTCCCCAGCCGGTCGATTCCTTTTTTATAAGGAAAGACCCAGAGAATTTGAGTTTTGTTATAAAAATTCTATTTGATCTTTATGAGAGTCTAGATTTAAACCCAGACGTCCAGAAAGTCTCGCCTACGATACACAGGATACTTAAAGGATTCGTTGGTATGTGAGTCATCCACGAGAGCGAGAGAGACAGATGCAAAATTCGAAAGTGAAACTTTTTCTCAGGGTTCGTCTGATCGAAATAAAAAAGTTTGAGCCCATGTTTGCCATTTTCTGGCGTGGGTTGAAACTTTTTATCCCAATCTATCGAAAGGTGTTCAAAAATATCATATTTGAAAGTTTGAAGTGGGTGAGGTTTTAAAATTCAGAAGAGGAAAGTTCTCATCTGTTTTTGTACCCGATTCAACGTTGATGAAACATTAATTAGATTTGAACAGTCCAATTCAGAGCGTTGATAAGACCTGTTGGAACTGTCAAACGTGGAACTTTTACGCTATCAAGTCTGTGTACAGTTGTTTGTACGTTGTTTTTTTATCATTGTAATGGAAGAGCAAGATGACAAAAGAGAAGGACGATTTTGAAAAAAAGAGTGTACCGGAATGCACGAGGGTGGGAGAACCGGGACGACGAGGTCCAGGGAATGCCGTTAGCTCGTGTTATACCTTTGACTTGGCGAGAGTTTTATACATGTGTTGGGTTTGCTCGTGCTTGACTAAAGGCGTGTGAAACCTACTTGTATAGATGTTGAATGAGAGTCACCGCGATGAACTCGCGGATCTACGTAAAGAGAAAACGAAGAAAATTTCTTGAAGATTCTGTGTAGACAACGACGTAATAATTTTTATTAATTTTTTTCCTTTTATTTAAACAAATATTTCAGCGCTAACACTGACCGTTTTAGAGTTTTGACTTTTTTGCACAAAAACATTTGCATTTCGGAGGTTACACTCCGAAGTTATGATAATCGCAACGGTAATGCAGTGACAGACAAATTTTTCAATTATTGAATTTTAATATGTCGACATTAAGCTTATTCAAGAAATGTGGATTTACTGAATATTTCTTATCCGTCCTTCGGGTATTCATTCATGTTTTGTCCCGCATGTTATTAACAGATTCATTGAATATGTATGCGTGAAATTCTGTGAATGAAATCAATGCCTAAAACGAGGCTGTTTCTGTTTCATTGAATTAAGCAGTGTCGTCACAACAGCTGTGTAAACTTTTAGTGCCTGATTTTTAATTATATACATTTTGCCACATTTTATATGCACCGAGTGAAAAAATTTGTTGACCAAAGCAAATATAGTTTCTTTTAACAACAACAAAATATTCGTTTTATACCTGCAACGACATATCATTCGAATTAACTATTTCTTTCATTTTTCCCGAATGTACATGGTTTCATTAATTTGATAATTTAAATTGAAAGGAATATTTCCTCAAAACAATTAATAAATGGAACCAGTTGTTCAAACAAAATCGTTTTCTACACTAATTCAGTTGATTCATCTACAAGAAGTGTTCATTTCTAACAAAATGGCGTTTGGTCAATAAACAATTTTTTTATCATTATCAGTGTTTTCACTCATTTCCAGGTTTCTGCGAAACGCCCTGAAACTGTCAACTCCAGCCACTCTTTCCTAATGCACTAATGATAATAGGCCTAATGATTTGCATTATGAGGGCCAAGGATAAACTGTGAATATTTTTACTGAATTAAAAAAACTGCCTTCTGCTTAGCAATTAATGGGTAAGCGAGTGAATGGCTAAGCGGTCACCTAGCCAAGTATTGACCTCGACTGAGGCTGCTTAACTTTGAAGATTGCCGAAGTTCCGCGTTTACCACGCAGTACCATCGCTACCGATATTTCGATGTAATTTTTAACCCATTAATTTTCTTGTAGAAACACTCAAAAAAAATTGAAGGTTTTCTACTGACTTTAAGAAAAATAATTAAAGGTTCGAAAAACAATAATTTAATAAGTGAAATTATGGCGAAATTATGTTAATGGGCTTTAGTACTACATAATTATTTATATATTTACAACCGACATTCAAGGAATAAAAAAAGCATCACGTATTCGTTCGACAATACGGATGTTGTTGGATAAAATAGAGAAGGTTTCTATCGGACATTCACCGAAGTTAAATCTCACGCCACGTAGACAATTGTCATCGCCGCAAGAAATAATACGTAACCTTCGTAACTCGAGACTTTCCCAATGTGAAATATGACCTTAGACAATCAAATCAAAAGCTATATATTAGACAAACTGAAATAATACTTGTACCAATTATTCTATTCATTGGGCAACAAAAATAATTGAAGAATTCATCAAATCTCTCAAAATTAATATTTAGCAAGGTATTTACGTTGCCTTTTATTAAAGCAGTAGTCTCGCTGAAGCGTTTTTCTACAATTTTTTTTCAAATTCTGACCACACATTTAGGACACTATTATGAAACTACGTGCAAAATTTCAAAGGATTTTCACAGTCCTATATTCGAAATATTGGCAATCAAAGATTGTACGGTTTTACACGCGTTTTTATGGGCAGCAGCAGGAAAAATTACATTTCACGGAATAACTTCGAAACTTTTGTTTAGATTTTTTTCTTTCTTATCGTCTTAGTTACTCAGGAACATATAACGAAGTTTGTCTCCCAAAATTAAGAACTTTGACCGTTTAGTACCGACGGTACAATGATATTGCAGAAACGGTCGGATTTTAAATTTGGACTTACGAGTTATTTACGTCGATGCTTCGATGTATTGGGTTATCAAGACTGAATCAAATTGTATTTTGATCAAAATAGAAAGTAGATAAATTGTTAAAGATAGTTAAACTGAAATTGAATTCAGTGATTAATTAAAATGAATTTAAATTTCAATAAAAAAAAAGGATAAACTATTGCAATTTTCAAACCACAAATAGAAATCTATTTTTCCGAAATGTGCATTTTCGTTGAATTTTAACAAGATATCGATTGTTTTGCAGATATTTTTAATTTCCTTAAATTTCGATATTCGGCTTATGGGGCGCGAGCAATAAAAAGTGAAACCGAAGTTACGACTTCGATAGCCTCCCATCGGGACCAAAGCAGAAGGGGAATTAAGCAGTTCGACTAGTTTCATCATTTTAACGGACACGATAATATGCTAATGCAAGTTTTGCTAGATTGTAATCGGAGAATCATCCGGGCGAACGTGATATCCGTGGTTGCCGGGCAAAATCGTTGATATAATCGCACGCTATAAGAAAAGCGCTTCCCTGTTCCCTCTCTCCATGCCATTTCTCTGAGCAGCAACTCGATCGGATTCCCGTCTCCAAAGAAACCGGTTTTCCATTGTAAATATGTGTACGGAGACAATTTAAAAAGAAAAATACAACAAAACAGAATTGATGATTTTTTTATCCAGCCAAGTCACCAAAAAATTATTCATTATTAGAAAATAAATAAACAGAGCAATCTTTTTTTATTTTTTTCAAACAGAAAACATCGAAATAACGTTAAAAACAAGAGAAAATAAATTTTTGGTATTGGAACAACTTCATTGTTTAAACTACTTGATATTTAAGAAAATGTTCTACAAGACTCTTTAGTGGAAATTTTTTTTTTCCAGTCTTTTTAAACAGATACCAATTTTCATTTTTTTTTCAATCAGTTCGATCTAAGCTTACGAGTGATCTTCCAGGATCCTTAGACGCAGGCTAGTATTCCAACGTACAGCATGTCTCAGAGTTGCCTTTACGACCCAGTTTCCCATAAGGCGGAACTGTAATATTCGTGTCTCGGGGCGTTTTTGCACGACGGGTCATTTTAGCTCACGAAGAACGCACAACGAACAAAGCCTTCTTCCATTCATGAGTTTAATAAGTATTTGCAAGTTTGAATTGAGGTTCATTCATAATAACACAATCCATTAACAAATAATTTACAAAAATTATTCAACAATTGAAATTCATGGAGTAATCTCTAGCCATAAAGTTCAATGTTAATTTAAAAACAGTTTAAAATTAATTAACGATAATTAATAACTAAAAATGAAACAATGAATAAAATTTCTTAGTCCTAAAGTCAGGCTCGAGATCTTCAGAATTTCATTTATAAAAACATTAAAACACGTTTTAAATGGTATTAACATTTTCACGTTCTATTCCCTCCTTGTGATAATAACTGTGAGAATGTTTTCGAGTTTCACATAATAATGGCAGATAATGATTCAAAAAAAATCAACGGTTAATCACCTCGGGCGAGGAGGATAAAAAAAAAATTGTGCAGGACGAAACGAAGCGAAATAATGAGTAGCCGAATAATGGAATGGAGCACACGAGCAGGGTCTCACGGTTTTAGTACCACGTTAATTTGAGACTATTAATATTCATCAATACTTAGTTTGAGTGGTGACGGCAATGATTTAAGCAAACGACAATATTTTGTTTTATTTTTTTGCTTCATAAAAAAATTCATAAAAAAATGAATATTATGCTTCATAAAAAAAATTCCATTGCATCAAGTGAAACGCTGTGCGTTATTACGATAATTTTTAATGAATAGTTGATCCTCGAATTGATCGATACGATGATTTGATACAAATAATTAATCCATTCATTTAAATAGATCATTAAAATGAAAATATAATAAAAATGAAGGATTTATATAAGTACCGCTTTGGCGTTGTTTCCGTTTCGTTCGGCTTTCTCACACTTCCAGGACTCCTCCTTCGACATTTTATCAGTCAGTTTCGTCCTCCCGCATAAAAATTCATTCATCGCTTTTTCGATTACACAAATGTTTGTTTATCCATCGTGTATCACTATTTGGCACATTCAAAAAACCGCTTAATAAAAAAAAACTAACAAATTAATCATAAATAACTCGATTTTTAATACGTAGAGGAACAGGTACGAACGCGGGCACTACGACTTCGCGACGACTGAGGCAAACGAAGGTGAGCCCAGGTGAGTCGACGAGCAACCAGTAAAATTCAGACTCTCACGTGAGGGAAAGAGAGAACGCCCGGGATCGACCCCCGCTCCTCATATTTTAACCTTCACAAACGCCCAGGAATTTCCCCGGCAAACCAGATGGCAGCACCCCGAAGACCGATTTTTCAACTTTCCGATTATGTTTTGTTGGCCATGAAGAACTCATTTTTGAATTTTTGTTCGAAAAACTTTATTTTGTGAGACATGAATAACACATATGAATATGTTTGAAAAAAAGAAAATGTTTTGTAAAACGAAATTTTCATTCAGATGAAAATAAATGTTCTAAATCTGTGTATCATTTAATTAAATAGTTTTTATGGGAATTAATTGTTTTTATGGGGAACAGTAGAAAAATTTACATTTCACGAAATAGCTCCGAAATTTATGAAGATTTTTCTTTTTCTTAATTACAGAGGGAAGTATCAAATATTTTAATTTTTTCAATTTGAGCCAAGAGATATATTGGAGTAACTCAAGACATAATCAAGTTTCTGTTGTTTTTTCGTGATAATATTATTTCATTGTTGATTTATGCTCGAAATGAAATTAATTTTCATTTGAAAAAAAATTTATTTGCTATTATTTATCATAAATAAATATACATTCGTTGTTTTAGACTTGGTAATTCTCGATACTAAAGATATTAAAGACTCATGAGGTGAAATGGATTGAATTTGATGGCAAATTTAAAAACACTGGTACCTTATCGAATTACAAAGTCAAGTGTATTTCTAGTGAACAATAAAATGATAGCACATCGGTGTTTAATTGAAAAATGAATTATTTCATAAACATTGTTTATATAATTATAAATATAAATGTTTCGTTTTTTTTTTTCCTTTTCTACATATTTTTTTCAAAATGCTTAGCTCGTTATCGATGATAAAAGTGATCAGGTTTCATTTTAAATTTGATATTTGTCTTCTTGTTGGTGCTGTCGGACCCTTTCTCTGAACCCACCGACGCGTAACACCTGGCATCAACCCATGGCAGGTGTCCACCGATCCTGTTGAATTCTTCGAACCGTGTCAAAATTTTCGATCTCCCACTAATTCCATACTAATTCGCCTGTTTGCAAAAACAGGCGAAAAAAATATAATTAGTTTTTTTTTTTCGACCGTTACTTTTGTAAATACTTGAAAAATTGATAGAAGTAGAAATTTCGAAAGGTGACTCCAATTTTTCTAAACACTTTTCCATTTCATATGAAACTTACGTCAAAGTGAGTAACTTGTAAAAGAAATTTCAAACATTTTTGTTCAGTGAGTTTTTTTTTTTTTTTAACAATCGACCACTTACTTTTTTTGGTTAAAAATTTGCCATGACTTTCTCTGTTTTCTACTTTTTTTTTTTTTGTATTTCTGATCAAAATAGAACTCCTGTCGCGGGTGCATCGGCCACAACATCGATATTTGTCTCGCCTCGATCTCTGTTAATTAACATCTCTCTCATGGCGATAAGAAATATTCCCAAGCCATGAAACCCGCATGGTACTATTAAAATCCTGTGAAAGTAAATTTGTTCGTATTCAATAACAAATTATTGAATAAGTGCATACTATGAAAAAGTGATTCGCTTTCATAACGGTCGTTGTTTCATCAATGAAGAGGCCTTTTACGTCATAAACTGATGGATTCAAATAATTTATCGCATATAATTCATTGTAGGTTCAAGTGTTTATTCTTCGAGCTAAAATGGGATGTGCGTTGTTCCATCTACTTTTTTTTTGCAGTTTTTTGATTATCAAATAACTATCCCAATAATAATATATATCTGGTCCCTATATGTTCATTTAGGTCCATTATATGTTAATTGCACAAATATGACGTACAATGAAATAATCGAATTTTGTACTTGTCTAGAAAAAAACGAATTTTCTACTGAGCAACTGCGAACATCGGAAATTAATTTTTTCCACAAACTTAATACACTCCAAAGAATTTCACAGAATTATTTCGAAATGGTTCACACAGTGGTTTTTGTTTGAAAAAATTGAGAAACAGTTGATTTCGATTTTTTTAATTTTGAGATCAGATTCGTAATCAACGAACTCAAAAGTGTGGAATGTATTAAATTTTGAGACATTTGCGCGTAAGGAAAAACGTGTAGCTCCAAGGGCTAATTTTTTAGTGAAATATTAAAAGCAATTGTTATTTTACCAGTAAGAATAATCGAGATTTGTTCTCGACGAAAAATCTCCAACAATGGTGTCGTAGATAGATATATCTTTTTTGATATACACATGATAACAAACTCCATACAATATCAATGCCACACTATTTGCAAAAAGTGCAACTCCGTTTGCCACATAAATTCCTTGTACATTGAAGTACGTTTCAATTGGACTTTTCATGAAATTTAAAACTGACAGAATTGAACTGATGAGAAGTGCAAGCATTGTCATGGCGATGAATATTATTGTCGATACCCATAATCCAGCGTTGGTAAATATTCGTTCATTTGAATTGTCTAAAAAAAAATGAAGATAACACATTGAAATGAATTCGATAAGAATGAAAACAATTCATTTCGTGATATCGTTTTAAACTTTTCTATACGAATAATCCAAGTTTTTTACTGTACCATTCGATCTAGTGGTTGGAATAAATCGTACAAAGTTTTTTCTGGTCGAATATGGGAGACACGAAAAACTTGGCGTATTTCCATCCAAAAGATCTTGAATTTCAGTTTCTCGCAAAGTTTTGCTCGTTCGGCAACTCCAGGCACATGCATTTTCACCCCATATGCAGGTGACTGCAAAATTATTACAATAAAAACAAATAAGGAAACTATTTAGACAACTTAAGTTTTTTTTGGTACTACAACGACTAGCATGTCTCTTGAAAAAAAAAACAAAACTGACACTGAGAACTAAATTTGAGAAAATATTTAATGACAGTTTTGTCCCATGCATTCGAAGATCATTTGGTTCCGAAGAAATTTGAAGAATAACAAGTAACATTAGGGGAAAAATGTAGCTCACAGAAAATATCGTATTCGACTGGACTGTTCAAGAGCCTTCTGGTCAGGGTTCCCCTAAAAAGTCCATAATTAATGTTGGATTTATAAACGGTGACATCTGACGAGTTATTAGGATATGCAATTGCATTGATCCATTTGGGAGTGGCAATAGAAGTGCAAACGATTGCGAGTGACACAACAGACGTCAGTGCTGTCAATAAAATATATATCGAGTGTTTTCTTTTGCCCAGCGATAAGGCCATTTCGATCAAATATTATAATTCATAGAAAAAGAAATCTCAACACCTGACACAACGAGTTTTTTAAAATCGAAACATATTAACTTTTTCCAAATCCACAAACTCAATCAATGAATATCCATTGGAATTTTTTTCCAGAATTGTTCGGAGGGACACGAATCCGATTACTAACTGTCGAAGGTAACTGGTCGTATCGATTTTCACGTCATGTTCGACTCATGTTTTTTTATTTTTTCATTTCCATAGTATTTTGTTATCTCTTATCTCAATCGTATCTATGCATTTGATAAGAAATCCTTCTGTATCAATTTATATGAAGAAGACATTTATCACTGAACAAACCGCGGTTTCTCAGTACTTTTCACATTGCGGAGTTATTTCGTGCCTATCCAAAAACCTGTTCGCATGGACTTTTCATACGCTTACTATTTTGCAAAATGTCTCTCTTGTATATACAAGATCGTTCAATTTAGAAAATCGTTGAGGACCAGAATCGTTTTTCGAGTAGTCATTGACCTGATTTAATAGTTCCATAGATTATTACGTACTTTGAGGCCTCGTGCTTAAATAATCTTTTGATGCCGAATTGATTTCTCGAATAATTATCACAGTTTTTCTAGACAATTATTATTATTTTTTTTTTTTACATTGAGACTTTCAACGATTTTTTTATATCGATTGTTTCAAAAATACCGAAAGAATACCATCAGTATATCGAGACGAGAAAAAGCATTATCCCTTGGGAAGCAAACGACCTCTAATGGCAACGATCAACAACCGACAACAGCAAATAGAGCAGAGTTATGAATGACATTTCCGTTCTTCTACGACCTTGCATTTCCCCATAAGACGACATTCTTAATCAATTGATCATCTCAGCGTTAGTAGGGAAAAAGAAGATTGTGAACATTTTTTGGAATTTTAGGAATAGTTACGTAAGCTGTTCGTCTACATGGTAAAAAAAACGAGTCCGAAACTTAGAAATCAAATAACCTTGAGATGCAGCAAAGGAGCCGGCGTTGAGACGTTTTTTTTTCTTACACATCAACACGATGTTTTATTTCGAGTCCAAAATAAAAAAGATCGATGTTTACATTGGAAACAAGTGTGGGATTGATCCACTAATCGATTCTCTGTCCTACCCGAAGCCTGAAAACTTTTTTTGACATTTTTTATCTATATCTTGCTTTGGTCCTGGAATTACCAGTCCGGACGTTATGAATGTTCTATGCGACAAATTTATTCCTTGTATTAACCTAATTTTGAAATAATAGTTGTTATGAATAGGATAAAACTGTAAAGAAAAAAGTTTGTGTATTGCCGTATTCTTGTGCGCAGAAAATATTCACGAAATCAACTTTTGCGTAACGATGTTTTCCGAATTAGTGAAATTTTGGATTTTGGAAGTTGAAATATGTTGTGGTTTGCAAACTACTACACCGAATTTTATCGAGTGGAAATGTTATTGTGTTATAGTAGAGAGTTTATTTCAGAATAATAGTTATACCGCAGTGAGAAGTTATTTAGAAACAGAGAAATAACGAATGAAACGAAACTGTCATTGCCCGTCGTCTACTCATGTGTAGTATTCGTCTTAGACGTTAGATTTTACGAGAAATCGAGATTGTCTGGTGTCACGGATCTCCGATACGTGAGCGCAGACGCTACAAATGTGATTCACACGACGTAATACAGTACACAGCAGCACAGTACGCTTGGACTCAACAATAACTCGATCGCTGTGGGCGAACGTGCGGCACAGTGCCGTGGTTCGGACGTCTAACAGTGCTGGAGACTATAATATTCCATGAATATTACATATTTCTCAGACATTAACAATATCGAAGTCACATTATCGTAAAACTAAATTTTCATTCCACCGACTGGGTTTCTATCGATTCTGTCTTAGAAATATGGAAAAAACCTTTTCATGTCTATTATCGAAGTAATATTAACTTCCGCGATGAATTTCGATTTCAGATGTGCTTGATTAAAACCTTTCGAATACCCACATACGAACCACACACAAAGAGTTTCGGAACTTTTAAATTGTTGGAATAATTTCGTACACAATTTTGATTAGCCGGCAAATAAAAAAGTTCAGCCGGTACAGCCGGTTTCCGGGCTGGGTTCACGCCAGCGGGCAAGTTATACATGTATTCTCTTGTTATCATTAATATTTGTTTCTTTCTTGCACACAAGTTTATCGTCCTCAAAGGTAATAGACGAATAAAACTTTTGGACGCCTTTGATATTTAACAGATCTCTGAAAAAAATTATAGAAAAACAACTTCACCATTACAAATCAGATATTTGAAATTCCGTATAATCAAGAGCGGGTCGTAGGGCTCGCATAGCCAAAGCCAAAGGATTAAAAATATATAGTATAAAAAACGAGACTCGCCAACTTCATGGCAATGCAGGTACTTTCTTCTTTATCGAACATTATGTGAAGCGACCATCGAGATGAATTCTAACTTCGAAAATAATAAAAACCCAACAGATTTAAAAAAATGACTATACTGTTGAGAAATACTGAAAATTGTCCAATTAGGATTTTTTTGGAATCGGCTTAAAGTTGTCTCGTGACTAACTTCGGATTAGTATTGCGCGGTTTGTGTTTTGGTAGTGGCATGAAATAATGGCGGAACACTGGTTTTAGGATCCGCTGTCTTAACACTGCAGGTCAACACGCGACATTATCGTGACAAATGACAGAACAAGAAAAACGTATGTGGGAGAAAAGCGCGTTGACAGCAAGTGAGCACATGTGTGATTTCCATCTCATTGTCGTTCGAAAGTGATAAACTTGCTAAAGTTTAGTGAAAAAAAAAGTAGCGCGGTTTCTCGGCGGATTCGTTTCGCCCTCCTCCTGCTCGTTCGTCACCCCCTTCCCTTTTTTATCCCTCGGACCCGCGAACCCCCCTCCCTAGTTTCGTGTAACAGTGTGAAATTTGCACACACGGATTTCGCTGTTAAAACACCATTAGCCTACAACAAATATTCGTCTGATATGTTGAAGCTCAAAAAGCGAAGTATAACGCAAAAAATCGAGGATTAAACCGGAAACATTGAATAAGCGGTCAATTCGCATTGAGTTCGAAACGTTAAACAAGCTCGTTAAATAAATGTCTATATGAGCGTCCTATCGTTGTTAAGCACACTTGTCGTACATTTTGCGACGCCAACATAGGATTTTTAACCCCCAAAAATAAAAATAAAAGAAACAAAACGCCGATTCTTCGTTTTAGGTTAACCAACGCGATCTTAATCCATATATGCCTACGTATAGATATAGTTTCACGTACATTATTCATAATAAATACATACGGACGTGTGTGTACAAATAAAAGTGATGAATTAAACTTTTTATTTTCCAACTAAACATGTTTAAATATTACGTGACATTGACCTTCCGAGGTTTCGCCCATTTTTCCAAAACTGTCGTTTTATTCAATTAATATCGTGCGAGCTTACTGAAGGGAAAAATCTCTTTTGGAGCTTTTTCCAAAATGGCTAATTCGGAATTTGACGTCGAATTATTCGAACGGAAGCTACAGTCGCTGAAAGACTCTCAAGAGTCTATTCAAGCCTTGTCGTCATGGTGTCTCGAGAGAAGAGTGCATCACAAAAAAATTGTTGCCGCTTGGCTCCAAGTGTTGAAGAAAGGTAATGAATGTCCAACGATTCCTAAATTTACTTACGGCATTTGCATCGTTGAATCACACTGGAAAATTTGTTTTGTACTCATTAGTTTTTATTTATTTTTGAATTTGTCTCAATCTTTCTTGTAGATTCAGTTTTTGGGTCCCAAAACCAAGATTGTCCATAGATTTTTACCTTATTCGTTGCAATCATTTCCTATTGACATAAAGAAATTTGTTGGCTTGTTTGAAAAGATTGGCATTAGATCGTCACAACTGCAGATTTAATTCTTTTAAGTCACCCATGGATGATGTTGGTTATGTGTGTCTAATCATGTTGAAGCCTTTATCACTGGACGGCAATGAAATTCATTTTTTTAGCGAAACCCAAGATTTACGTGTTGTGTAGCTACTATAATAAAACAATTTTTGCTTTGAGACGTAAAAACTAAACCAGCCACAAAAATTGGGACAAATCTGAAAATTAAAAGAACTATTGAGGAAAAAGTTAATTACTGCTTCGTGTCAACAATGCAAAGGATAAGTTTCAGGAGCAGTTAACGAGGTTCTTGTAAACAGAAACAAATTATCATGTCCAAAAAATATTTTGTATCTAATTTGAAAGCAATGATGTTGAAGCTTGCATCGCTAGAAAGTAACTTCGTTCCTAATTTTCTAAGAGTGCAAAGTTGAATTGTTGAAAAGCAGCAAAAAATAATTTTTCACCTATTGTTCATTTTTATTTTCGAGTTCGTGGCCACTTTTCTTGTAGCGTTAAATGTTTGGTTCCAAAACAAAGATAGTTCAAGTATCGAGTCACACTGCATCTAAATTTTGAACTCTGTTGAAGAAAGGGGATTCGCTTTGCTATGCAGAAAAATGCCAAAAACTTGAAAAACTAGTAAAAAAATTTGCACTAAGAATAAATTTTTAGCTGCTCTGCAACAATGCACGAATACCATTCCAGAACAAGTAAAAAAAAAAAAAAAAAAACATGTACCACGAAATATTTTATATTTTGATATTTTTTGCAGTTAAAGTGGAGCATCGTCTAACGCTGTTCTATCTGGCGAACGATGTAATACAGTATTCGAAGCGTAAAAATTTCGAATTCGTTGAGTCTTGGGGAACGACATTACAACGTGCAACGACGATGGTGAGGGATGAAAAAGTGAAGCATCGTATTTTGAGAATTTTTAAAATATGGGATCAACGTCAAGTGTACGACGAGGAATTCCTCGCGGATTTATCGGGGCTATTGTCGGCTGCCCCGAAAAAAAAAGTCGAACCGCAACCGACGGTAACGACCGAAGAGTTCCAAGCGGCTTTGCTCATATCAACGATGAGATCGTGTTCGAATCTCGAACAAGCAACCGACGCGAGATTACGCGATCTCCGGGACAGTAACGTTGACATTGACAATGCTGAGGAACTGTGTGCGTCCCTTAAAGATCGGAGACACGTGGAGGATGCCGAAAAAGAGGTGGAATCTGCGGTTCGAAATATTGAGAATTATGTCAGAGCCCTCGAGGCTGAAATACGAGAGAGAACCCAAGTTCTTGATCTGCTTGAACAGGCTGATCAATTTTATGAAACTCAACGAGGCGAAGTCAAGATTGTAACCAACGTAAGTTTACGTGAAACTCTAAAAACGTTTATAAGGTAGATCTCATCTTGTCATCTAAAAATTACACTCGTAAGAGACTCAAGATTTCCTCCTGAACAGTAGAATCTTCGATTCACCGGGCTGCTCGAGATTAAATCATTGAATCCAATTATTGCAAAAGTACCATCAAATTTTTCATTGGTTGGGCTGTTTACTCGCAATGTAGAATTCAAGTTTTAATGCGACTGTGTTTGTTAGAACTGTAATTTTCGAATTTATTGCTGAAGTTGAACAAAATACTCACTAATATCTGCTTTTATGGATTTTTGTCAGGCTTATCGTAACTTTGGAAGCCGCGTAAAGAATTTGAAGAAAAAATTAGACGAACTGTTGCCTACACTGATATCGCCAATTCCATCGCCTGACATCAACGCTCCTTCTCCGAGTCCGGACAGCGATATCGAACTCCCGGGTGAAGATGGGTTGTCTGGTAATCAAACAACGGATTCCATGATGGCAGACATAGCGCCGCCCTCAATGTACAATTCTTACGGTCTGGATTATGACCCCATGCCCGTACCAGCGCCCGAACTAGCATCAGGCAACAGCACGTCCGACTTTACCAACAATTTCTCATCGTTCATGGGAGGAAACGTTGATTTCGACATGGTGAGAGAATTCGATCTATTTCTTACAACGATTAGTTTTGGCTCTTCAAGAATAAACAACATCCTCGAATGGGAGATTTTCCAAAATATCAATGACAAAATATCACGATAGTCTGACGTGAGAACTGCGATTTTCAATAAAAATGATACTCATTTTTAGTCAGCAACTTAAAAACTTGAACAAAAAAATTAAAAATCTTCCTTAAAAAACTACTTCCGTTGATATTATAGCAAAAACTTTTTGTTTTTCCATTGTCGATAGACCACTTTTGAAAAATCTGAAAAATGACAAAATAGTTATGAATCTGTTGTTTAGACACGTTTTATTATGAAAAAATAATCAAATATTCGTCTAAGCCGACTTCATAAAACACGTCATCATTTTTCAAATATGAAACCATGGTTCCCAGGATAAAAAAAAAAAAAAAGGAATAAGATGTATTTTTTTCCAACTAGACATGTCCCTTCAACACACGCTCCGTTGTTTTGATTTCATTGTAACTTGATTTTAAGTCCAGTAGATTCAGAAAAAAACAATCGATTTCAACAAAATTACATTTTCCAGAGAAATTTGTTCAACGAAAGGTCGGAGACGCCAACTAACGGAAGTCAGTTATACAACGACTCGTCTGAGGTGAGATTCGCGAGTGATTCATTTAAATAAGGCATAATTTGAACCGAAGTTATGATGAAGTGAAAAAAGTAAAAGATTAACCTGATGGAGGATGAACTTTTATTTTTCAAGGCAATGCCCATCGAGGTGATAAACATGAGACCGTCAAAGATTGACTCGTCGAACGACGACTTCAGTATTTCGAATTTTTTGAAGACCGTACTTCCCGGAATTGGAAGCGCCGGCTCTGTGACTGAAAGCGCTGCAAATCCTAGTGGGATTCCAGGCTTGGGTCTCGACTCTGTCGACGCTAGATCCGAATCGCCGCAGCATCCGGAATACGGATTATTAGCGGAGCAAATAAACACACCGCCATCCATGAGTGGACGAATGATTAGTGGGCCTGGAACTCCCTTAAGCGGCATGAACAACCATCAGATGAGCCACAGTACACCGTTGCCACTCTCGCGAAGTATCGCGAGTGATTCCCACACACCATCTCCATACTCGAGTCAAAACAGTTTGAGCAACATGACAACGTTACCTTTCATTGACACATCAACTTTGAACACTCCGCCCGTAAATCCACTTCCTCCACCGCCTCTTCCACCTCCAATTTTTCTTGACGAGGAAAATTGTTACAACAAATTACCACCCAAATTTCCTACTTGGACGTCCGCCAACGAGGCTACTAAGAATGAAGGCTCAAAATGGAACGACAAAGGTAAGAGCGAATCATCAATTTCTTGCTATTCAATACGCTCGTTATTAAGCTTGTGGCTTACAAGCTGTAACGTCGTAAACGGTTCTAATATGTTGTATACATTTTTAGGGAAAAACAGTACGAATCCAAGCTGGTCAGAAGATACCATTGAGAAAAATAAATCACAATGGGTGGAGTCGGTTGATGATCGTTGGGATTCAGGTAACGAAACAACCTGGACTGCTGGTATGGATGGGAAGAACGATATTCTTTCAGAAACTCCGGAATCTCCACCGAATTATGAAAAATCTAGTTTCAACACACCCATTGAGTACAACGACATCGATTCGAGACAGCCTATTTTAAGTAGCGATGCTGATGTCGATCACAGGTAAAATTCTGATTCGTTTTTTATCCATTTATTCACTGATCTTCTTGGGGGACAATCTATCTTGGGACAGAATATCATAAGACAACGGAACACACAAAATTTAAATATTCATACTTTTATATACTCACTTTTGCTTCCACTGAATTCATTCGTTTTGACTCGGATATTTCGTTACCAGGATCTTGTAGGATATTCCGTACCAGAATATTTTGTCTCAGGATAAATAAACCGGACACTTTATTCACTTACATGATGATCGACAAATATCGCGGCAAAATTGTTGTAGGACAAACGCTATTAGATAGTTAAAGTTGATCTATAAGTCGTTTGGTCGTTAAAATGCCTGCAGCATGTATCATTTGGAGAGGTTTGATATTTCAAGGAAAATATAAGTCACACGTTGTTCTCCTTTCATCAGAGAAGACTGTGTAACTTGTATTTTTCTCTGAATATCAAGGATGTCCGAGAGAAAAGTGTATCTGCTTTTTAGTTTTCTCTCTGGCACGTTTGCAACTGACCAACCACCTTCAACGTAGTTTTCGTGCTCTTAAATTATTCAAAAACTTCCCTTTGAGCCAACGCACAGTATTTTTCCTTCAGCAAGAAAATCTCAGAGGCAAAATTTTTATTAGATTTCTATACTATACATTCCGCCGAAAAGGAACAAAATTCAAAAAAATTGTTTCTTTTCTTCAATATTTGAAACATAATAATCTGTCACTTTTTTTTCTAACGAAATTGTAAAAGTATTTTCATGTACGAAACTTTGCTCACGATCGTATATTATTTATCTGACGTGCAGTTGGAACTTCATTCACTCAAATTACATACGTTTGCACGAGAAATTACTTCAAGAATTAACTTAACATTTTCTCAATTTAATAATGGAAAATTAAAAACATACGTATCAATAATACTGTTATATGGTGAACAGAGTACGAACAATACCGATGCCGGAAGAACTGCACGCGACGCATCGTTTGATGAAAGCTGCGGATGTCGATCACCGAAACCTCATAAGCCTGACGGGGAGTCCGGCTAACAACGCGTCCAATACAAACGAAGCGGCGGATTCTCGTCCAAACAACAACAACGTGTGGACGAGTGCAGATCAGAATTATCGGTATCAAAATTTTCTATTTATTTTTTTATGTTCAAGTTTGTCATCACATTCAGTTAAATTAATTCAAGATTTTTTTTTTCGTGTGTACAAAGCACAAACAATTATGCATTAAAATTGTTATAGCGTATTATTTTTACAATTATGTATCAAGCAAAATGTTTCTTTGGAACACGGTACGAGTGATCTATCAGTCGTATGGTGGTTTTTTTTCCCGAAGAGGCTTGATTGTTCAAAGAAAAGAAGAGTTACATGCTATTATTTTCTTTCATCAGAGAATACAATGTAATTTTTTATTTTCTTGAAATATCAATAGTGTTCGAGAAAATCATGTATTTGCTTTTAGTTATCTCTCTCGCACTCACACAACTGATAACGCGCCTTGAGGAATATGTGACTGTCTGATTGTTGAGTTTAAAAAAAAATTTCCAGACGTTTTGTTATATTTTGATTCTTCTTACTGCCTTGGTAATGAAATAACTAGGCGCTTATCTGAAATGTTCTCAAAGGACGTTGTCAGTGTGATAGGCATGAAAAGTACCGATTTTAATCATTTTTTTTCCTTCTTTTTTCAATGAATAAAATTCGATAATCAGTGTGATTCTTCTGCGTTAAGTCAAATGAATCATGTGTAGTACATGAAAACTAGTGTACTTCCGTTTTTTTAATAACTTTTATGGCGACTCTTGAATGGTGCTTTAAAAATCTGCCTAACCGGAGGATTCACAATTTTGATAATTGTCTGAAATAGAAAATCAAATAAGATAATTGAGCAGGATAAAAAGACCTATAGCGTGGTATGGAGGATTCTCTTTGTTCGATATAAAAATGCCATTCCAATATTAAATGTGAATTTGAGAAGGATCGTTCGAAAACTGTTCGTAGAAAATGATCGACCTTTTTTTTTGAAAAACGATATATTGAGAAAAAAGGGAGTTTTGAAGGTCTTCGTATTCGGTCGAATCTTTTTTTATAAGGAAAGATGTAGCAACTTGAATAATTCGAATTAATTTAAAAGAAAATTTTACGGGGTCACCTGAAATCTCAAAGCATAAGATTGACGAAATTAAAGAAAATTGCAATGATTTTTTGTCAACGTCTTTACGAGCCTGTCACATTACTTTGACTTCACTTTCGCTCATTTTTCGAACATCCGTTTTCCTATGAGACGCCTCCAGTCACTCTTTTTAAATGCATACTGCATCGCATTTGCCAAAGGCATAGCCAAATTGAAGAAGAACAGACTGACACAGGCGGTTATGACTCTACTGAGTCTCACTATAAGAAGTTCAGAAAAACTGCTTCGCTCAGCGATTGATGCGCGGGCCGGTGTATGGCTAAGCACGTACTGATTGAAGTACTGTCTTCGTTGGGGGCAACTCAAGTTGGGAGATTGCGAAAGTCATACACTGACCAAGTACCCGTGATTATCGATGTGAAAAATATATCGATATAAGGTTTTTTTTCAGATTTGTGCTGCTTCTTGAAAATTCCTCAAATTAAAACGTGAAAAATATTTCCCAATTGTAATACAATAAGTTTTTGCATTTTGGATTGTATCATTTACAGCAAAAGAGTACAGTGTCTGGAAGGTTTTTATTTTTAAATTTGATGTTCATTTTCTCAGGATAAATGAGAAGCGTGATAGGTTCGTTAAACATAGTTAACGATCGTTTTACATTTACCCAAATATTCTTGACAAGGCCCGTTTAAAAATTTCAGACGTCAACAAGGTGACATAGTGGAGAGCGTTGACATGGAAATGTCGGACGAGGAGGGTGATGGGAAGCCGAAAAGTCGTGTCTTGGTTGACGTTCGTACGCAGCAGGATCGTGACATGCGTTGTTTGATCGGACCATCTCAGCCGATGCAGTTGCCACAGCCTGGACACCGTCAGGATTTAGATATGCGAATGATACCGCTTCCTGGTAACCCAATGGCTCGTGGAGGTCCCGGGTTACAGGGGGTACGTTTGCCGCCACCTCCACCGTTGCCATCTCCTCAACAGTTCCATCGAGGTCAGCCTGATTTCCATGGAATTCCAGGAACGGATTTCCGTCAAGATTACGGACCGCTTCGTCAGAATGCTCAGCAACCGGTGTTTATCCCGAATCAACAGCACGATTTCCATTCGATTCCTCCAGACTTTCATCAGAATCAAGCTCAACAAGCGCAGCAAGATTTTAATTTGTCGAGACAGCAACCACAGCAGGAATATGACTTTCAGGAAAATTCACAACAACATTCGAGAATCGGAATTCCACCAGATTTCATGGGTGGTGATCCATCGCTTCACGGACGATATCCAGGCATGAATCAAATACCGGAACATCATCTTCATCATTCGCAACAACAACAGCAACAACAACAACAACAGCAACAACAACAACAACAACAGAACCAACATCCTCAAATACATCATAGGGAATCTCCAATCTTCCATAGAAACGAGCGAGGCGGTCGAGGTCGTGGTTTTCCGCGTCGCGGACGAGACAGATTCAACGAGGAACACAATCAGTCACAATTGCGAAACGTTCCAAACAGAAGATTACGAAATGTGGACAACGCCACGGATATTCCTGGTAACAATCGAGTATCGCAAGGTCTACTCCAGCCACCGGACACATGTGTTATCCTTGACGATGACGGATTACCCATAACACGACCGGATCTCGACAGCACGTCTCTTAATACGTCCAAATCGGGCATTGACGCGCTTCTAAGTTCAGAAAATTTGGATAAATCGATTAGCATTAAATCTATGACACACGACGAAACCAGTCAGGAACGTCGGACGACCTCGTCACCAGGGAGTACGGAAAATATCACCGGAGTCGTTATACCTGTTAACGAAAACGTAACTTCTTCGTTGTGCCATTCGAGATCCGATAATCCCGGTCAAATTGACAAAAACGACGACACTATCTCCGGTGATGTTATTTCTGGTGATACGGAAGAAGCTACCAGTGAAGATCGTTCGCAAGAAGGTTCAGTCGCAAGAGCTGACGAACCTCCTCGTCAATTGTCCGAACATCTCGAAGCTCTTATGAATTCTGGCAAAACAACGGGTGCCAATGAACTTAAGAGACAAGCCACGAACGGCAATTTCGGTGAAACCGAAGAAGACGCTAATACAATTGCAATGAAGAAAAGAACGCTTTTACCTAACGGACCCGCGTTACTTCCTCCACCAGGAACCGATCTTCAACCTGTCGTTATCTATGATTACGACACTCATAATTCACTCGTCAATTTTCGTCCACGTATTCCCGGTATGCCGACAACTGTCGCTGTACCACCGGGAGGTCCTTTTCCAATTTGGCGAGGAGCTGGAGGGCCTCCGTTACGAGCTCGTGGTGGTTTCCGTGGTGGTCCGAGAATACCGTGGATGGAGAGAGGCCCGCGTGGTCCACCCATTGGCAATTTTATTCCTCGGGGGAACAACAAAAGGGGTGGACAATTTCGCGGCGCTCCAGCCTTCCGGGGAAGAGGACGGGGTGGTACCAGTTGGTAAAGAAGAAACTGGTGGCAAATAAACAAAATAAAACAAATACGATTATTGTAGGAAAACTTACCGGCGCCCACAGAGAATCAACACGAGCGTTTAATACAGACTTTCGTTGGGCTACACGAAGCTTTACATTGCTCCAATAAAATATTGAAAATATGCGATTGGATGAATAACTAAAACTGTAGCATAAGACCAAAAAAAAAAAAAGACGACAAATTGTGATCGAAAATACTTTTTATGTCGTGTTTTTCGTTCATGCTCTGCAGGTTTGTTGAATTATATTTTCCCAGTTACGTTGCAACTCGACCTCATGCAGGCAGTTCGCAAAATCAGAAAACACTGGGGTGTGTTTTTTCTTTTCAATAGTCGCTTACGATTCGCCTCTACCAGCGAAACTTCGAGCCTCATCACGATGCCCTCTCGACAGTGTCTTTGCACACCAAACATGCAAAAAATTGTAATAAATATAAATATCTTTTTTTTTTTTATTAGTGTTATAATATACAGGGTTGTTCTAGTTATTCTGACGAGCTGTAGTTACTTTTAAAATAAAGGTAAAACAAAATGGTGGAAGAAAATTTTTTCCTTTTTTTTTCATCAAGAACTTTGTACGAAAATATTTTTTCTTCTGCTTTAATTTACATTAAAATTTCAGTTGGAACTGTGTTTCTTTTTCCATCGCAGATGTATTTTATTTAGGCAGTTTTTTTTTTTTTTTTTTTTTTAGACAACTTTACTTTCCTCACTTTTTGGAGTAAAAATTCGATAAAGATGGTTAAAATTGTCTAAATAAAATATTAAAAATATTGCTGGCTATGCTTGGAAAAAAATGCCATTACGTTCTACGAGAAAACGGGATACTTGTAAAAGAAAATCAAAACTTCGTACAAAGTCGATTCTTGTTAAAAGAAGAATTTTCTCGACTGATTTTTTTTACTTTTCATAAAATAAGAGCTCGTCAGTTGAATGACTTTGTGAAAAATTCTACAAATGTTTTTTATTCTTATTCTCTTGAACCAAATTTGAAAATATTCATTATATCGACGCATTGTTACATCGTTCAAAAATAACGACATGTCAAACCTTAGACTTGGAAGTTACGTGGATGTGACGAAAAAAAAAAATTATTCCTTTGTAGCGAAACTCGGTTTTCTATTATTTTGTCTTTGAAAAAGAAAAGTAAACTATTTCCGAACATAGTCTTATTTTCCAGAACAAGTCATTTCCGTTAGTCCCATTTCCATTTTTCTAAAAATACGAATCAGAAGTTCCTTGGACTTTCAGCCAAATAAAATCGTAAGATTCTAAACAACGGGTTCAGTCAAAAGTTCCTATTTTTTTTTTTGCTATAAATACACATGGAGTGTTGACTCATAAATTATTTATTTATTTCTACTGCCACGCTCTCATCAATTTTTATTATGACTTTATTTATCAACTTTCGTTCCTTGTATCATTCATATAATTGCAATTATTCAAAAGTTTTTTTCATTCCGGATGCATTTTTCAAAACATTCTAAATGAACGTTTTTAGGGCTGAATGAAAGTGAAATTTTTCCACATCGTTCGATCGATTGAAATTAAAAATAAGTTTTATCCCATTTTTGCAATAATTCTGCGTGGGCTCACACTTTTAAAAAACTTCCAATCCGATGATCGGTGTGGAAAAATTTGTCTTTCTAAATTTGCAGCCATATCCTTTCCACACATGGCGACTAACAGTCGACAGGACACATTGCCTCAAAATAAATAAATCATTAAAATCGAAATTAGCTAACGACGAACGTGTTTTCTACTAAAATTTTTGTTTCTAACTGAACAAAAATTCATTTAAAAAAAAACGAAAGCATAGCAAAATTATTCAGAGTTACAATTTAAAGAAAAAATTAATAAATTCATTTTCACCACAATTATTATTTTTAACCAATTATTATTGAAGGGAACATTTTCAAGGATCCGTTTGTTTTGTCTTCATTTCTAAAATCAAGAAAAAATGTATAGAACTACGTATTTTCGAAAATTTGAAATTATGTAAATACCATTTGTTCTTTAATTCAATTGTCGCGTCGAGTTTTATAATTAAAAAAAAAATTGGTTCGACTAGTTTTGAAAGAGTTAAAGTTTCAATTATTATTTCACAATCTTCAAACAATTATGTAATGTAATGACGATGGCAACTATTTTATATAATAATCTAACATCGATATATCTATGTATACATATTTTTTGCTGTTTGGTTGTATTCTTGTGCGAAGCTCTCTTTAGAGTCCAACTTTTCAATTCAGATCATAGTATTAAACTTCCCACTTTTTTATGCGCTCATTTCGAATAATTAACTGAATGACAGAACGAAAAGTTAGGCTATCCGCGATTATTTCCCACGTCATCCGTCTTAATGTTGGTAAAAATTAAAAAAGTTGTTCAGGATTGAAATGGGATGTGATCCGTATTTTCCATTTTTTTTTTCAATGTAAGCCAAAACGTCGATTCAGCTGTGTTTTTTAAATTTATAAATTAACAGTTAATATCATTATTGTCATATTTTCCCACAAACTGATAAAAACCTACCAAGGAAACATTTTTTTTTGTTTTCAAATTTTTATGTTTTAAGTTTCACAACGCAGCGTAAAAACCATGAGCAAACGAAAAGAAACTCAAATTTAACCACAAATAGAAATACGTGAAACAGAAATCTGTGTGATTCTCAAAGCGAAAACACATTTTCTTTTATTGCATCCAACGGATTCACTTATTGAAGAGCAAACTAAGCCGAATGTAGCCCATTGAAAAAATTCAATTGTATTGACGAATTCTATTAAATAGAATTGAACCAGACAAGTTGAGCGAGAAGATGAACGATGTTTTCTTTTCTTTCTCTTTTTTCAAAAGACTAAACTGAGTGGTGCTCAGATTTTCGATACAAGATGACAAAAAAAAAATAAAGACTTCGGTTAGATAGAGCGAATCTCGATTTCAGCTGTTTGCCAACTTTGTAAATATTTAAAAAACCATCAGACACACGTGTATATGTGAGTTATCTGTAATTTTGAGAGTCATAGTGTGAAAGGGTGAACGATGATATATATTTTTTTTTCCTTTGAAATTTGTTTTTCGATCGAGAATTTCCGCAGAAAAATGTCATTCTCGGTTTTGTAAAAGTGAGAGAGAAAAAAAGAGAGGGAGAGAGAGAGAAGAGAAAAAGAATAATAGAAATGAGAAAGTATAAGAAAAAGTGTCAATGTATTGTATTATATTTAATTTCGTCGATTTGCTATAATGTAAATTTGCTGAAATAAGATTACTTTCGGCTTAAGGAGACAGGAGTTTAAAGAAATTGTGACCGATCCGACACGTTCGTGACGAACGAAAAATTACTAATTTGAGAAGATTCGAATTTGACGGTCTTCGCGTCTTGCGTCGACGCAATACAGCCCCAGGCAAAATAATTAAATCTTCGAATTAAAAACATACACATGCAAATATATGTTCAACTAAACAAAGAGAACAGTGACCTTTTGAAGGAAAAATAGTTATATAAAGAAAGGGAGAAAAGAATTCTAGATAATGAAAAGATAAGTGTATTAATAAATACAAATATTTACGTTCCGCTCCACTTTCGTGAACTGTCCCCACATTTTTTTTTTCTTTCAATCTCAGTACCATTTTTCAAATAACAATGATTTCGCATGAGCGTGATTTCATACAAAAGAAAATATACCTTTTAATCTCAAGTGCGAAAGACGAAAGAAAGAGGTTTTCAAAACGATCATTTCCGAATTCACTGTTTTGTAAAAACAAAAACAAACCATTAATGATAGAGTTCGATTAAACGGGGGCTCGACAAACGTTTGAATTGTAAATAATGAGTATATGAATTGGTGAGTCCATTTTCGTGTTACAAATAAATGAGAAAACGACCATTTTTTGTCAACGCAAACGATAGATTCGATTGATGGGGATCAATTTGGGGGACTGAAAGGGGCAAAAAATCTGAGTTTTATTCAAATGGCTGTGATGCATGAGATTGAATTATAATTCTCATTATATTTAATGGAGTCAAAGATAAAGGAAAACTAAACTTTCGTGTCTCGCAGAACCGGTTTTTGGAAACGAAAAGAGAAAGTGATTTCAATTTTTTTCTTCGGCTAGCAAATCGTGAAAACAAACCTTGCCACCACGTTATCCTTCGAGAAGCCTCGGTAGTTTTTATCGAAATAATATCGACATTTTGAAAAAAGATAACTCTTCAATTATTCCAAGAAACTTTTTTTTTCAAAGTGGAGAATTCCTTCGGAGACAGAAGTTATTTTGAGAGGATTTCTGAGAAATAGAAATGGTCTCATGAACATTTTAAAGTTTATGCTGAAGTATTTTCTTATGTTGACTCATTTGATCGTGACTCTCATGAGTATTGCTTTGATAACATGAAACTTTATTTGTACGAACGAAAATACTAGTCAAAATTTTTGAAATCTTACATAGATCTTGTCTTCCATTTACAATTTTAGTTTTTTTACATTTTTAAAAATTTTTGAGTCTCCATTGACGTTTAAGTCAGTATTAAAGTAACAAGTCTTCGAGTCTACTTACGGCTGTATTACAGTTTAGAATTCTGTTTTCGGAGAACGTTTCCAGGTCTGAATAAATTTGAAGTCGTTCGAGTTTTTTTTTGTTTTGATTTTGTACACGTATTTGTTAATTCTTTAAAAACACATACAAATTTTTTTCAAGGAAAAAAAAGGATGAACATCGGCAGAGAGATTTTTTTCTAAAATATGCTTTTTCCATGGTTGCCCATGATATCTCAATAACAAGTTGGCCGCTTGAGTTAAAATTTGGCGCACATCTCCATTACACTGTTCCTCGGCAATTTTTTTGTTTTATTACCTGTAGACTGAAAAAATGACCCGAAAAATCAATAATCAATTTTCAGCATACCACCAATTTATGAAAAAATCATTTTTCTGTCTGATTCTGTTACGATTGCTCATAACAGTGATACAAATTAAAAATATGTTTGGTTTTTTTCATTTCGAATGCATATAATGTCCGGAACTCTTTGTTGCCAATCAGAAGTTTTTTTTTCACGCACAGTTTTACTCAATCATATAAATCTATGCGATGCAATTTGTTAATTTTTTTTCTTCATAAATTCGTGTGTGTTTTTAAACAAACAACAAAAACATGTACAAAATAAAAATGAAAAAACTCGAAAAATTTCAAAGGTATCCTATCCAGAGAATCGCCTCTGAAAACGGTATTCTAAAGAACACTTAAAACCGTTATCAATTTTTGTAACGTTGAAGAAATAGGAGTATTGATAATTTCCGTAATTTTTAAATATCGAAGAAAGCAGTCTCGTATTTTTATGACTTGTTCAATTATTCAGTTCAGAAGAAGATCGTTTCGTGATACCATTTTCGAGTGAATATCGTAGTTTTGAAGATACTATTTTTTCTAGAGGCTCAGGTATACATTCCTTGAAGTTGTTTTTTAAATATTTTTTACCTTAATCGATTAGAATCACGTGCTTCCTACTACAATAAAGAAATGTTCCTAAATAACGCTAATAGGTCACTCGGTTACGCTCGGATTGAACGATAACGCTATAAAGTTACTTTAGTGAAAAAAACAGTTCGCTATTGAGTACTTAAAGAAAAAGTTAAAAAACGCGAAAATTCGGAAAGAAACACTCTTTGTTACTTATGTTTGTGCTTTCCAGTAATTGAGTTAATATTTCTTCTAAAAATACATGATAGAGCTTTTGGCGGAATCAGGATTTGCATTACAATAACACGACTAAAGAAAAAAAAGAAATTTTTTCCGCTTTGAGACGAGCTGTTCGTTATGGAGCTTTCTCGACACGCGGAAAGCTCGCGCACGCGCGTTTGCGCTTTTTCCCCTCTGCTCTTCACCGCGAAAGGTCGTCGGGTATCGGGAATGTATGGGCGGAGGCTCGTCGATGATAAACCGTGGTGGAAAAGGCCAAAGAAATAATTTTTTTCTTTTTTTTTTTTTACAATTCGTAGACTACATGAAATAATAATAGTAATAACAATTTTTTAAACAAATTCCGATATCCGGTTTTTCGATGCATGATCGTTCGGTTTCGTATGAATGAACGAGAGGACCGAACTTTTACGAGAGCATTTCGTGACTCGATCGATTCTAAATGCCTAGACGTAGTGGGTAATAGTCGACGAAAGGAGGAGGGCAGACCACGACATACAGTTACTACACAATTTAACTTCGTGGTATGGTCTCCATTTGGCCTCGTGTTTGTTCATTATATTTTGCGTACCGTGTACGCCACAAAGATTTTATACATTTATTAATAAGAAACATGAAGAAAACAAATAATTGCGAATAATTCAATGGATATTATTGTAAAATGTACAATTGAATTAAAAGAAACAAATGATATTATCTGTGTTGTTATTAATTATGCTATTTTATTATACCTTCTCATACAATACTCCTGTTATATTTTTTGCGATTCCTACTTTTATTACTATTTTCATTTCTTTTTCCCTCGATTTCAAATGAAATATGACTTTCATTACAACTCACTTGCGATTATCTATATCTTACATTGCCTTTTTCTTCTTCTCATTCATCTCATTTCCGCCTAAATCGGATCTCCGATTCCGCACATTTTCCAGCTGACATTTCTACCGTTGCCACAGGATTTCTGATCGGCATAAAAACAAAAAAATTCTACGCAGGCGAGCATCGGGACTTTTGTAATTTAGTCAAAAAATACAAATGCTTTTTTTTTTTGGATAAAATATGCAGAAATCGGTTGAAAGTAATATTATTTATGAAATATTAAAAACCCTTGTCATTCGAGAGTTTGAGTTCAAAGAAAATGTTTAGTTAACAAATAAAACTTTATTTTAATCATAATATATTTTGACGATTTGATTACAGGAGAATGTTTTTGTGGATTTTTCATTACGAAAAATTCGATCCCTCGCTCTCTTTCTTAAAAATCGTGAAAAGGAAAGGTTGACTATTCATCGCATCATTTGAAACAGAGAATAACTGTGCGTGAAGATTGCAATTACTTTGCACCATTGAATGTAGAAATATTAATGAAGCACTGAGGGTGAATAAAAAATAACTCGAGCTCGTAAAATTACCGGAATAACACTCAATTCACGGAATAAATTTTGTAATGATATACTTAGGTTTGCCTCTAAAACACGCAACTGCATCATTTTGAACACCTAATTTGGAAAATCTTTTTGTTTCTTCGTGTTCCTTTATTAAGTGTTTTTCGTAAAGGATTGTTCAATCGCTAATCGCTGTTTTCGATCTCGTAGCTCTAATTGAAAAGAGCTGTTCAGACGCAACGACTGATAGCCAATTAGCGCTTCTGCACGAGTTAATTTTAATCGAATATTCGAAATTGATTAGGTTCTGGGTAATCGAGTGTATTGAAAGTTCTTAGAGGCTATTTCTGAATCGTGATAGTTGGTAGATGCCGAGGTCTGAGAATCTCAAGCATTTTCTACTGAAGGCCTGTTCTCGATGCCAACCGACGGTAACTAATTAGCGCTTCTGATATACTTGAATTAGAGTTGTCAGACGCGGAAATTTTATCAGTTCCTGATTTATAGATATGCAGAGATTCCTGTAGTTATTGTTCCGTAGTTGTTTGAAAATAGCAGTAGCTTTCAAAAGTCTGGTTTTCTCTACACACTATGAGACTACTCACGTATTTAAAACACTATTTCAGATATTTTCCGAATTTTGGCTGAAGCACTTAGCGAGTTCAGTGATGCATAGTTTTGAACTCGCCAAGAGCTTCGGCCGAATTGTTCTTTTTAATTCAATTTTTCCAATTCAAATTTTCTTTTGTATCGATTTTTTTAATACGGATGCCATACTCTTCTTCGCTACATTATAAAAATTTGTTCGATATTTATTTTCTCTCTTGATTACTTGATAAGAACCGAGAGTGGTACTTTCAATAATTGGCGGTATTTTTTTACTTTTTCAAAGTATTTCTCCACAGTATATGTATATGGCCTGACACATTGGCAGTTTTATGTTTCACACTCGTAAACACTAGTTGACAAGTATAGCGAATGAAAAGTGGATTGGTCGAGAGAGCATTGGAGAGGTTAGTTATTCCAGAAGATATAAAAGCTCAGTACCGTGTGCTGTGCGTAACAGACTAGAAAAACTAAGTCCAGACGGCTCTAAAAGAAGGCGCCAGGATAATCAAACTATTCGTGCATTGAGGGTAAATATATGTTTTACTCAAATTTACATTTTTTCCAATAAAGAATATCAAGAGACGTGGTAGCAGCTCGATGACAAGTATTAAAAGGAAAAAGTTGTATAAGAATACAAGGATTTGAGGATAATGTGTGTTTCATTAAAAGTTTTATGATCTCGTATCCCTGAAACAAACCCTCAACAAGATAGAAAAGTTTATTGTCAAAATTGATTTAAGTTCTAAAAGAAGGAAACGAAAAGATAGCGTTATGCAACTGAGAGTTGATTCACATGGAGATGCTTTTCATTTTAATCTACTCAAGGAGCTTGGGTGAAAAAAAAAAAAAAATTGAACAGTTGCAAAAAGCTTTCATTTAAACACTTAATACCAAATTCTTACACTACATATATTCCAAGTAATTTTTGAACAAATTTCAAATCAAAATTCAAGTTCTGAATCATTCCGTCTTCTTGATTGTTGGACCCTATCTCACAAACACTACCTTGCGGTGACAGTATCCGCAATCAATAAATGAATAAAAAAACCTATTAGTTTGAAACTTTATTTGGTAGTCAATCGAAGTTTTCTTTCAGTTTTGCTTGATGGGAGAATCAAGTTTTAAAACAGCAGTAATCATGCTGAAATTAAAGTGACATCAGCTGTGCTGTCAAAGGGAAGAATTTTAATTCGTGAATGTGCATACCACTCTGACCTTCAGTTAATAAACAGATAGCGTGTCGTGTTTTGATTATGTTTTCATTCCTTCAAGAATCACGAGGTTGCAATAAAGAAGGCAGGTAACCACAGTCA
Source organism: Campoletis raptor (assembly GCA_948107755.1). Classification (NCBI taxonomy): domain Eukaryota; kingdom Metazoa; phylum Arthropoda; class Insecta; order Hymenoptera; family Ichneumonidae; genus Campoletis; species Campoletis raptor. Next base: position 20,333,688 of record OX403622.1, read on the forward strand.
AAGTTGAATAAGGATAAAAGTTGCGTATGGGTTCGCGTGATGGAAATGTGTGAGTTTATGGGGTTGCGTACGAGCGTTGCCAGGTTACAGACTGCGGAACAGGGTGGGGCATACTCCTGTGGAAAGGGATACTCCTTTACATGTCCCTTGCATGACGAAGCTGCAGGGGACATCGTGTAAAAGGTGAGCACGCGGACGCCACTACATGCCGGGTTGTCATCTTGGTAGCACTTTCCAGGTCTCCATCGCGTGTTCTAAGGGGCAGCAAAACACCCTACCTTAACATGGCGCCTTCCCTTCCTACCGATGTTCCAACAACGTTGCGACCATCAGCCCGCGCCATCAATCCACTTTAATAACACGCCAACGTAATGGCGAACAAGATATTTTTTTTCATTATATACGGCCACTGAGCCATCACAGTGAACCATCTCGAACCATGGCATCCAAGTTAAGCTTGAAATACCTTTCTAGATTTTTTTCTCTTATTACACCGGGTAGATCCATGTTTCGTAGTCCAGAAGGTAAAATATGCAAAACTAATGAAGGTTTCACGAGCTTTGTGGCATAGTTGTAGAATAGGCAGTTGAACCCATTTACGGATTGTCAGAAAATAGGGAAATCTATAATGAGTACCATCATAATAGTTATAACCAGAAACGTGTCCTAAACGCTAAAATTTACTCTCGATGTTCTGAATCTTAGGTGCATGATGGAAATTCGGGCACGGTTCTTGCTATGCTATGCTATGAAAGTGGATTTTTCTTTTCTCCATATAGAAGTAAGTTAACAGGCCAGTTCGTTATGTCAACACTGTGCCGTTTATCCACATCGAAACATGTCAATATTGAACGTTTTTCTGGTCACATGGAACAACGTATAACCAGCGTGATATCACGACCAATAGTATATAAAGCATGATGTTATGTATACAAAGCTTTAACAAACGTTGAGATGGAGTTCTCCGGTGGCGCTTCCGGAACTGCTCATAACCTTCCCTCAACTCATTCTAGACGCACAACAGCTAAGAAAAAATATTGTTATCGATCGACTTTTTTTCTGGCGAAATAATTGCTCAAACGTTTGCAGAACACTTCCACACATTTTGTTTATTAAAAAAGTACCAATGATTATTTAACGCTTGGACTCCCATAAATCGCAGCAACCTTTGTCTTTAAGTTATAAACCCGTTGCAGAATGTTTGTCGGTTTTTCTAACTATAAAAAGCTAGGAAACGACCAGCGAAAAACCGTAACGCGACAGTAACTTTGAAAAACGGAAAACGGCTATGAAACATCCATTGTGAGACTAAATCTTATGGTTGCTTTCTAGTCCCACTTATTCCCCATGACTTATAGAAATACGAACATCAAAATTCTTTATATTTCGAAGCAACTACAGCTTATAATGTCGTACATTTTTTCAGGTGTCTGCAGGATTGATGACATTTGAAAGCGACTTTCAAAAGGATGGTTGCTATCCAGTTCCGCATGTGGTTGCTCTCATCCACTAGAAGACATGGAATTCTTAAGCCTTTTTCGGTAAACCTGACCCATGTTGGATCGATAAAATATTGATTCTAAGTGGTGTATTGCTCCATTGATCGCTGGTCGTTGTAAAGGTATGTACTGAGCGTCCATGCAGGGAAAGAACGTGGCCTGGAATTTTACGACTTGTTGAATCGTTGGCAGAGCACATAGGAAGAATGTCGGAAACGCGTCCTGATCGTGCTCTACACTATTACGGACGAAAGTGAGGGTGGGGAATTTGTCAGGATTACGTCGGACTTGTTGGATCGCTGGCAAAATGTGGCGAATGGGGTAGCTTGATAGCGTTCTGGAATTAAATGATGGTAAGTAGTTTCTTGGGCTAACTTGTTATTCTACTATGAGTACACATTAAGTTATTTACCAATTAATGCTGTAAAGTTCTCTGGATGTAAATGAAATTCAGATATTATTGAAATTACACGGCAGTACGTCAGAGCAGTCTGTCAACGTTTTTAATTATCTTTAACGTTGCATTATCTTTTGTACAACAATTGAGATGGCAATTTCAGAACCCTAATTATAATTATTACCCTGTCGATATTTATGATACATAAATTAGCCTATAATCCCGATCCACTTAGGTAAGAGTTAATATTAACACACTACATTATTACGTGATACGCAAACATATCTTTACACGACCCTACAATCAATTAAATAGTCTTAATGCAACCCTTCTGCTGTTAATCATAGGCAAATATCAATAAAATTTTCTACTTTTACATGTTACTTTTTACGAGAGTTTGTTGAAAGTAATTACAAGGTTGAAGTCCTGACACCGTTTTTAACATTCTGCCTATTTAAAACTTTCTCTTAATTTCAGTATTACGTATTATCGTATTTTATTTTCATTACCGTAGGGGAGGGTCATGCACACCCGGACGGTGAGTACCGACGCCGAACAGCTCAGTTTTTCGACACTTACGCACATTAATCTAAAAAAAACAATAAAAAAGAAACAAAAAAAAGTGATCAATGTCGTTGCTTGAATTTATGATTTTTTTTTGTTTTTAAATATATGCCTAAGAGTCTGAACATTTAGCTGTCCGGCTTAATTCGCCCTCATGTGCAATTCATGTTCAACAAGAGTAGGCGACCAAATACGTAATTATCTCAATTGAGTATCTATTATAGTCTATTACAGTCTATTATAGTATATTTAATGAATATCTGTCGTATTTGCAAGACAACAAACACACACGTATAATCAAACACGTGTAAATGCATTTAGTTCGATAAATAATCTAATTATTTCAACTTTATTATTATTCGATCAACAATTTTTTTTTTGGAGTTCCATGTCTCGACTATTCTTTTGTTTATTATTTTCTTATTGGCTCACGAATACTATTTCGATGTTTTAATGGATTTTTTGTACAAATTTCAACAGTAAAATCGACTGAACGGTGTCGTTAGCATGAAAAATTAATTTCTTCAGTCAAACGATATTTTGTTGCGTTGACATTAATTTGATTTACGTATCGAGATATACATTTTTGATGAAAGAAAGAAATTTTGTTTCGGTTACTAGAATGTTATTCACGGTCAACACTAGGAATAACTTTATAATACCCGCGCATATATCGGTATATATATATCGGAACTAATCTAAATATTTTCATTCCTTGAGAAAGCTTTAGATGCGAACGTTATTCATGGGTTTTGTTCGAAACACCTTAATTAGCCTGCAAATAACATCTCGTCTATTGTCTTTTCTCGTGCATTGTAGATACATTAGTTGTGTTAACGCCCATTCTGTTGAACAGAGTTGGAAAATGGGTCACAGTAAATACGAGTCGTAAACCATTATGTGCAAAAGTATCACCTGAGGCAAAATCACGGAGTGACGCAAGTGAGAAATGAAAAAGCTTATCAACGTAATAACAGATAAAGTAGTTTGTTATAATGAATTTTTATTATTGTATTATAAAATCTCTTGTAGACTTAGGAAGATATTCATTGCTGATGGTTTGTCTTTGATGATATTTTTGACATCACATTCCGTTGGGTAATCCGTCAAAATCAGTTTTTTTCTACAGTGTATTTCCTCGTTACTCAGTTCAATCTTTTTGTCATTGTATTCAACGGTTTTAGAAAAGTATGGTAAATTACGATAACGAACGTGAACGATATCGTTCATAAAACTGAACCACCTTAATAGTTATAGTAAATATAAAATATGACAGATCCTGATACAAATGTTATTGATCATAATGGTTTTTTTTTTTACAAACTATATTTAGCGAGAAAGATTTCAAGTTTTATTTTTAACGAAAAAAATTGTCACATTCTTTCAACGATTAGCTCTCGAATTGATAAGGGAAGAAAGGTTACAGGAGTTATTCAAAGAAAAAAAAAGGAAAATGAAGCGATATCCCTTTGAGGAGATCAAGTGGTGACAACGGTGCGCTGCGCAAGCTTCAAACGAATATTGATGTGCAGGGTATATACATATGTACTCGTTTATTGCGGATTTTATCTTTCAATAAAGAATGTCAAGCGCCCCCCGGTATCGGCGTCATAAGATCTCACACGAGTCGTTTGGTTTGGGTTGAGGTCACGTCGTTCTCATGCACGCTGTCGAAATAAACAAAATTACTGACTTAATAAAAAAAGCAAAAAAAAAAAGAATCCTGGAGCATAAAAGGGAGGCTCGAAATAACATAAGAGTGAAAGGACCTCAGGACCCTGAGAGTTTGGACGAGTGACCCTTGTCGTTATCGCACTGTGGATGTAAATATATAAAACGTCGCAAGCTTAGCCTATCAATGTTGATGTGATCAATAAATTCGATCCGTCAAAACATTACTTTATCGTGATGACATGGCCATAATAACGGCGCTCATCAATAATAACTATAAAAACTTTCAGTTTATTATGTGAGCATATTGAGTGCTCGAAACGTTCATAGAGACTCCCATTTCAGCTTGTCAGTAAAAGAGGACCAAAACGCCTTTGAATCGTGCTTGACATCGTTATTGAACGAAAAATACCGCAGCGCTCTCTTGCATTTTAGTACGCGTGACAGAGCAACATTGTACAAAAGAACACTTGGTTTAATTCGTGCTCGAAAATTGATTGAATTGATCAAGTACCATGGAATAAATCGTGTAAATCGTTAAGAAGATATAACCATCACTACGAATCGAATAATATTGATCGTGTGGTTTTTAGGGACTAGAAGTGACAAGTCGATGGGTTTTAATCAATGAAGCATGTGGACTCATGGAGAATTTCAACCCAAAGTTCAAAGATCATAATTTTGTTACTCTTGGGTACAGCCAAGGTAATTGAAAGAAGGGAATTTGGTAGATTTAATAAAAGAGATATTGTAAAAAATCGAAAACTGGAACTACACTGTGTAGATCGTGCACTCTACGTTACGTGAAATTTTTTATTTAGGGTCAAAGAGGAATAGCACTGATATATTTGTCATGGTCTTAACCGATTCTTTAAATTTCGCATTCTCAATATTTCTCAAAAAGATTTCATCTATAATGATGAAATCAATTAATACTCTGATCACTTCGAAGATTCAGAGAATCGCCGAAGGGAAGCATTTTAGTATGGATTTCGAAATCCCATTCAAGATTTGTATCACATAGATCTGGATGAAATTTTATACGAACTAGAAACCTACGATATCTTATAATTTTATAAATATATAGCCTGTGGGGTGCTTATGGGATTTGGCAAAAAAAAAATCAAAATTCTAAAACATCGTCACGGTTTTGCCATCTTTTGAAAAATACAATTCCGACTAGACATTGAAAAGTTCAACTTAATTACAATTTAAAAAAAACGAAACGTCGAAAGAAGCCTATATGTAAAATAAAGAAGTAATTTCCATTTCTACTATAATCGTGGCACACGTACATTAACAACCAAAATGAAGGTACGTTACGACGTACCTAGTTCGACCTGCTTTTAAATTATATAACATCAGATGAGAGCTAGCGTGGCAGTTGTATAGAGTTAGCCATATGTGCGTGCACATTACAACCTTGGGGAACCATTTTTTCCAAATTAATTGGTGTCGAGACATTATCGCATTTGTGGTGCGCCCTCGAGGTTTGCATTTCCGTGAACCTACACGAAGCATTTTAGAGAATAAACCTACGAAAAACACCCCAATTCACCTAATTCGTACACGAGATAATTATAAAAATTAAGTTGCCACGATGTTCCAAATGAAGGCCCAACAAATTTCTTACGAGTTTAAAAAGTTAAATGCATGTATATTCGAAGTACCTCAAAATGTACAAAATCATTCACCGGATCTACGGTTGATCAGGAGAAACAATCGTAGACAAAAATGAGCCGAATTCTTATTCCACTATTATCACGGAATGAAATGTCTTTCCAGTTTAAAAGTGATGTATTACAACGTTTTTTTTCAAGTTTTGTTTTTCCATTTTTTAGTGTCTTATGGCAATTTCTCGTGTTTCATCAATCGTAACATGAAAGCTTTGGGGGATAAATCGACGTGAATTCAACTGTGAAACAAAATTGTTTTTTCTTTCATAATTTTTTGGAAAAAAAAATTATTCCAAATATCTTGAAAACATAGCTCCATTTAATGAATTTCGTGTCGAAGTAACAGAGAGAATAAAATGAAAATTGAATTGAATACGAATTGCTTCACGAAGTGTTGAATAAAGTGGGTGTCAAGTTTTAAAGGGCTCAGGAGGTAGAATGGTGAAAAACAGTTCAACTTAGTTTTCATTTAGATTTTCATTTAGTGGTAAAAAAGTAAATGAGAGGCTTGCGTTCTGCTTTGCGAAGATGTGTAACGTATGAATGATCATGTGTATGTGCGTGTGTATGTGAACGGTACTGTAACAAAAGTTTGACAAAAGGCAATGATTCTAACGCGACATTCTTCAGAAAACTTATCGAATCATACGTTCGTACGAAAATTTTAGAAGAAGATATCGACTTGAAGGTTGTGGAAATGCGAGGAAGCCCTCAGGCTTTTCTTCCCATCTACCTCTTTAAACGTTTGAGCTATTCGTTATGTCTTAAGGCTCAATGTCTCGGGTTATAGGGTGACGTAAGTGTAAAACAGATTATACTGTGACGGGCAATTGGTACTTTCATCCCTCCGGCAGGTGATGTTTTCAGAAAAACAAAAGACTTTTTTATTTACTTTTACTATGATGTTTTTGGATATAACTCTCAGTCCTCTGAAATAATATGACCTCATTCGGTTGTTTCTTTTCCCCTTAACGAGATTTGTTTTTCTCATTTTCACTTGACTGTCTTGACGTTGAAGCTACAGAAATATTTTTATATATCTCTATATATGCATTTTTCCTCAACACCCTTATCTTCCTTGGTCATTTTTCCTCCACATTTCCTATTTTTTATCCACGAGGACAATTTGACAAAACTATTTGTTTCGAAATTGTGGATCATTATGTATCATAAAGGGAAAGAAATTTCAGGTCGTTTATCTTAGCCACGATCATTATGTCCTGTCACTCCAGAACACGAATCTGTTTTGCCTCTAAGGATATACAAAACGTTGTATATACGCACATTAACGTTGTCAGTGTGAGCAATCATTTGTATAGGCGACTCGTCCATTCGTTAGTTCAAATCTCCCTAATGCCGGATAAAATCTCATAATTGGCAGGTTTGGATAATAAATGAACATTTATTTCCCGTCCCTAACGCACCATCCATCGTTTCTTACGATTACATATTATTCAATTCGTTTATTTGCAGATAAAATCGTATCATACGTTACAGCGTAATGATTCATGAAACTTTTGGGACATCATTTTGAAAATTCCTACTACCGAAAATCTCAAATTTACCAAACACGGAAACATTGGATTATGTTGGTAAAAAGGCCGCATGCTCTATATATACTAGTCAAATGAGGGTTCAATTTTCACAATAGTTTTTCGAAAAGTTTAATACTAATAATGAGTTCAAGTGACTGCCAAGTGAATTTTTTAAACCGGAATAAAAGCATCCAAACTTTTAGTGATAAGTTGGAATCAGCGGTTTACAATCTCGGGAGTGCATCCGCATTATGGGGAATATGGTAATAAAATATAAAAATGAGTGTGAATCGAATTTTTGTGAAAAAACGTGCGAGAAAAATAGATTTTTTTTTTAAAGTTATTTGAACACTGAGTAAAAAAAGAATGTGTCTTCTTGATTACCGTGTCCAACCTATATTGTAGTGCCACAGCCGAAATCCAGGCAGGTTGACGCAAGAATAAAAATTTAATTAACTCTGAGAATCGAATGAAAGGCGAGTATTTTCACATTCAGACCACGATATCTCGGCATACAGTCAACAATAATGCATTGTTCTTCTTACGTCACCGAAGAAGGTGTCACTTATCTATTTCCGAATTATTGAAATTGACAGATAATAAAATTTAGTATCTGCTTTTTTCGTTATTTCACTCCCGTTCGCGCAACTGATGAATCACCTCGATCCATAATTGTGAGAAAAATGGTTATGAAAAGATATTTTTTTCCCTAAATAAAAACCTTAAGTACTGCTAAGGCTTTGTCAAGTTTATGAGTTCTCGTACCATCTGTATTAACCCATATAAGAAGTCGCATTGAGAGTATAAAAGGCACGTTTCTTATGAAACCCGTGTTGTTATCATAGTCTCACATCGAGATCTTAATGTTCAAGTGTTTTTATCAAGTCAAGTCCCAATAAATTGCCGGTATATGAGTATCGTGACACGATATCGTAATTCGCGTAAATAGGGATAAACGCGTGGCCGATCGCACGTGAGAATTGTGGCGCGGGGTAGGGTGGATTGGTGCCGTGGGTCGATAGTGCGGTGGTACACCCCGTGTGTACTAGGCTGCTATCGCGAGATTCTGCTGTCCCATCAATGTTATACTGTCTCCACTTCAAACGCTTGTCTGAGAGTGTCAAAGAAGGTTTCACTTTTTTTTTCTATGATTTCTTGACGGCTAACGTCTGTGGATGGAGATAAACAATGAGATTTGAATGTAAGTTTCTATTACAGTCCTGATAAATATGATTTTACGATAAATGCACTTTAATGATCTTAGTGGCAAGTGTGTCTCTTGGAATTCGATAAATGAAATCATGATTTTATAATACCGAAGAATGCCATTTTATTTATTCTTCTCATTCAAAACACTTGTACTCTCGTTCTCCCACTTTTGTGCCACAGTGTGCATACGATACTTTAGCTTCGTTCTACGACGACGCGGTCTTGCGCGTTATACACGGCGGGTTATCCGGGGGCAGGGGCCTCCCGCCACCCGCGTAAATTTCCAACTCCTCTTGTCCGGAGACGAAGAACGGGAAAAATGTTAGACTTCTGTCAGTGGCCTCTCAGACGCTCGAGAGTGTACATATACGTATTGGGATCAAAAGCCGTAGAAAAGCCCATACTGTTCCCCTGTGATTGTCTCCTTTTCCTCCATCAATCCAATCCCTTTTCCGCCATTCTCAATGTTATTTATTATTTAGTCATTACAAGTGTCATTCTTTTTTTGGCTTTTATCACTCCTTTCCATTGAATTCGGGCTCTTCAAAGTCACTGAATCAACGAAGACCTAATTTCAAGTGCATTTCACTCGTTGCGGAACTATTTGTTGATTGGAAATCATTGTTCTTGAGTTAGAAAAGTTCGTAAATATTCAACATAAACTATGTCTTCTCCAGCTGATAAAAGCAACGTTGAACGGTTGCCATTTCTCATTCAGCAAAATTACTGGCCAGTGTTGTGTTGTTGCTCAATTCAATGGGCTAATTAACAAATTCAGTAAGTGAAAATTTTACTGGATATGAAGCATATTGCCACTCACAATATTGCAAAGTGATGAAGTTGTTTGCCATTAATAAATTACTACAGATGTCGAATTTTGACACATGATGCTAGTTCATCGATAACAATGACAACAATTTGTGAATATGTGTTTCCTCGTGCAACGGGTTTCTTTATTTTCTTAAACTCAAAGACCAATAATCAATAGAGTCTAGTGCCTAGTCATAGACTATTTTAAATATTGAGCGTGTGGCTACTTCTGTCGAAGTTATCATTATCAATGAGTGCCTGTGTACAATGTTTTTTTTTGTCGTTTGAGAAATGATAAACCACGTGTCTCATTATCTCAGTGCTTCCGGTTGTTCGTTAGATTTCATTAGCACCAGTAAAATAATGTGAATTCCAATTGTCAGTTGAGAAGGATGGTGGTCTATAATATTGGGATTGTGAGAAAAAACCATGAGGCCATAGGGAAATAGTAGTTCAACTTGAACCGAAAGACCCTAAAGTCCAAGCTGACCGTAAAAGGTAAATGTCATATCAATAAATGTAAATCAACTGCTGCAATTTTGATCCCCTTCTAGACAAAAAGTAATTTTGCTTAGTGCTTTGTTCAGAGGTGATGAGTAAGTGAAGATCGTTCTCTTTGCACCCCAATCATAAATTACCATAAAACATTTGCCAGGTGTGGAATAAAAGATTTTGTGCGTTATCGTCCTGCGCAAGTCGTTGTTTACCCCAAAAACCTTCCGGAACCTTGCCCCATACCGTTTTATGTATTATGATATATGGCATCAACGTATAGAAGGGCATACAAAATTGCCACGTGCTTAGGGGGAAAGAGGTCCCCTCTTTCATCATTGTCATTGCAAAAACTTTGCCAGCATCCAAAGAATTTGATCCTTCTGTATACGCCCTCGAAATTCTTGATATCACCGTCGAGGAGAATGATAAATGAGCCACGTGCAGACCAACCGACCTTATTCGTCAATGTTTGACTAGAAAACTTTCAAAAGATGTAAAGGTCCGTTGGCTCACCCGCTTTTGTCGTTCTTACATCTTATGTCTAGACGATAGACATAATTGGTCATTCTTAGCAAAAAGACGTGTCTATCGTTGTATACTTTTGAAAAGTTACTCACGTCGAAAAGAAGCGTGAAGATTATTATTTTCCGGCTGTTTTTATATACTCGAAATTTATTATGTAAACGTGCATGTGAACCATAAATGAAGGTTGTTATTTGACAAATGTTTTCTATTCAATGGCACAATTAATGGAATATTATTATGTGTGATTCGGAAAAATGTAACTTACTGTATACAGCCAATGAGAATAACGTTTCCAAATGGTTTTGACCTTTTTTATAATTGAATTGTTTTAAGACCGTATTTTTGGCTGGAGTTCTCTGTTCGGAGAACATTTTCACGATACAATACATTTCAAACTGTTTGAATTTTTCTTCTGCAATTTTGTACACATATTAGAAAACCACACAGAAAAACTGATCATACAGTTCAGAGTATTTTTCTAAAATGTGCTTTCCAAATTCGCGACCACCATTGGTCAATAACCAGTCGTCCGATTGAATTGAAGTTTGGTACACATACATTGAATACTCTGTTTTAAAGCAATGGTTCCAGAATCTCTGCAGAATAATTTGTATGTTTTGTTTTATGACCCCTAGAAGGGGAATAAAAATGAGAAATTGATAGTCCAAGTTTAGAAGTCCGCTATTCTGTGAAAAAATCATTTTTCCGTGTAACCCTGAAACGATTGCTCACAACGCTGATACAGATGACGAATATGTTCAGTTTTTTCTTATCGGATGTACAGAATGTCCTACACTCTTTTAGCAAGTCGGAAGTTAATTTCCACTTAAAGTTTTACTAAATCATACAAAACTTTGTGACGCTACATTTTCGTATTCGTTTATACGAAAATCTATATGCGTCTTTAAACAAACAATAATCACCTGTACAAAATGACGACGAAAACAAACTCGAAATCTTTTCAAGTTATTCTATCCAGAAAATCACCTCCGAAACGGGCATTTTAGACCACAATATGGGCTTAAGATAACACCACCTTATTCAAATTCCCGAATGAGAAGTTATCACTTATATGTTAATCATGTAGCTTTTGAAAGCTGGTTGATTTGGTTTAATCCCTACCTCAATGTACATTCAAGTGAATGAGGTGTTTTCCAAACAAACAAATATGAAAATTATGTAGTTTCAAAGGAACAAAGGCATTCATGTTCTATATGAGAGATGCTGCTATCTAATTAGTTCCATTCCAGTGAGGATGATTTTAGATTTGGGTTAAACCAACTGAGATACAAACGAAACAGTGGTTTCAGCATACGTCACGTTCAGCATAATCCGAAAGTTCATCCGTCATTGAAAACGATATAATGAAAAATGTTTTAACATTTTTTAAAATTCTGTAACAATTACATCAAACAATAGTTTAATTGTGATGCGGGTTCGATGTGGAATGTCAGGAATTTCAGGAATTCCAAGGCTTACTGTCAACTGACGTCATTCTTGTTCTCGCGTTCATCGGTATATGGGCTTTGCAGTGAAGAGCTTTGTAGATTGAAGCACATAAAGCCCTCCAAGAATCCCCTTCTGACATCCCTCACACTTTTCGATATATTTTGCTCATTTATTTTGAATTGAGGGCCTACCATCTGATTTAAAGCAGGCTCAGTATAGGTAATCTCATTTATCATTCTCTTCATAATAAATATGCCGTTCACGTAGCAGTGTTTCGTTTTATAGCACCACGTTCACGGTATGTTATGACGCGTGACAAACATGTTAACCCCTTGCATGGCTCCCCCTCGTTTTTCTATGCTATCGTGTGTTGCTTTACATCGATCGTACTTCAACATTGTCGACTGATTGTCGCGTTGTAATGACTCAACGGTCGGCTTCATTTTATGTTTCTAGAGCTTCGACGAGAGTCTTCAACTGACAGCAATTTCAATTTTCCCGCCAAATAAAAATCAATCTGATATTTTGCTTAAAAAGAAAAAAATGATTTCTTATTCACTTTGTTCATAGTGTCCTCTTTAACGACAAGCTCTTACTTTATACTTTAGCATCAGCGGCTGATATTAAGTTCTTATCAAGCATTTATTCTGCTAGAGAAAGTTGCATAATTTATAAACATCATGTGACCTTTCTGGTTATTCCGAAAATTTCACGTTTCACCTGTTGTCTGTTTATCGATATATTTATATGTATGGGTGTATATTTAGAGACTATTCTCTAGGATTGAAACATGAACCACTATATTTTGCTCATATGTTATTTGTTCCGGGTCTATAACTGTCGACATAGATTGGTATTTGTTCGGACTAACCTTTACCTTTAGATGCTTTTCCTGCAATAGGAGAGGTAAACCGTAGTTAAAATCTATATAAAAATTTTCGAAGGGAAATAATAGAAATGTGTGTATTATTTCCCATTAGAATCCATTAAATCTATGATACATCATCAGATTATTAAATTGTTCTCAATACATTCATTTCATATAATAGTGCCAAAAAAATGAATACCGACATCGATGGGTGTGAGAGATTGGCGATTTTCCAAGTTAAGCTGCTTCGGGCAAACGCACTACTTGGATAGGTGACCGTTAGCTATGCACTGGGTTGTTCACCCGCCTGAGCGCAGTTTTTCTCAGTTTCTGATGGTGCTAACCAACTGAAACTCAAAACAAATGTGATCACCTGTAACGGCTGAGTTTTTCGAGATTTCCGAGGAGTCCTCGTGCAAATGCGATAAAGTAGTGCATTATAGGAAAAAGTGGCTGAGGGCAACACTCTTGGGAGGTCTCGTAGGAACGTGGCCGTTCTTATGTAGTCGGAAAAAAAGTTCTGTTAAAAGTACAGGATAGGCTCGTAATTTCGTAAAAAGCTGAGAGGTTTTACGCAGGAGTGGTGAAAATTTAATTCGTTGTGACACGAATCTCTTAGTCAAATGACACAATTTCAAGACTCATACTTACAAAATAGTTATGTTAATTCATCATTTTGAAATGATTTTGGAATTTTAAAAACGATGACCTATGTAAATATGGCGATATTTTTTTAATTCAAGGAATACTTTCTTTTTCATTTCAGGATAAGGGGCATTGGTTCACATTTTTATACACTTCCCCGGTACGGATCCATAATATTGTTTTTTTTTTTTAATGCTTCCGCCACAAATGTGGCCATCTGAGTAAGATAAATTGTCAAAGTCTTTCCGAAACGGAAGGGAAGAAAAATGCGAGAGGAAGAATTGTTTCATGACTAACCGGACGACAGGAACGACGGAGAATCAGCTGAAATCATGTTACTCGGACGAGCACGCCTGGCTCGTTTCAAAAAACGGTTGAAGGATTTTTGCTTCGGTGCGACTATAGTTATCACCGTAGTCCCTTCAAAGAAGCGGGCGTTTGAACAGTTTCTGCAGTTGGACAAAAGATGAGCAAGAGCGTCGAACTCCTCGCCGGATCGGAGGACGGCGAGGTGGTACCCGGTAAGTCCTTAATTGAATGAGTTACTTAAAACCAATTAAAATCTTTCATGCAATTGACGTTTACTGCTAGAAACTTCGAACGGTTCGTTAAACAAAAAATGTGTTTGCTAACAAAACTCAAACACATTTAGCTCGAGTGCTAAGGTGGTTGGAATTGAACAAATGAAAAACAAAAATTCTGCGAAACGGCTTCGCTTTAATCATCCATGCAATATGGTGGGGAAATTGTTCAAATGAAATAATTTATTATCTCATTCGTTGCACAACCCTATCAAGCTCGAGTTAGTTTTTGTAATGAAGTCAAAGCACACGTGTCTAACCGGTGAAATAAAAATAAACTTTGAACGGGGAGCAAAACGGTCGATACATCGCTTAAACAGAGGATATTTTTCTTGAAGTGTTCTCCAAGGTTACGTTTATTATTATTTAGTGACATCTTGTCCTTTTTGAAATATGGATTAATGTCAGTTTTTACGAATATATATCACCATAGATCAACCCAAGCAAAAATAAGCAGCTCAGGGAGCAAACGACCATCTTGACGACAGTATTATAAATTATCAACAGTCTTCTGAAGACCCACAAAGCAAACACACGTGTTACTGATCTCGATATATCAAAAGCCACCCATACAACCGATTGGACGCATCTCCAGCTAGAAAAGGATTGAAATTGAAGGAAATTCGCGAATTATAGTTAGAGACTCCAGGAAGAGAATAATTCAGGTCAAACAGACCGATGCGAAACGGATATTTTTTTGATTTCACGGAAACACTTTTACCAGGTGTTTTTTTCATATTTTCTAAATGATAGATCAAACGATCAAGCATTTCCTCGGTTGGCACCGTTGATTTATTGGTCTGTTATTTATGCATCTGATCTAACGCGATATCATCAATATTTCTTTCGACTACGTGGCTGCTTCGAATATTTGTTGCTCCAAAATATTATTCCATTAAAATGGGGTGTACCTTAAATTGATCGTACAAAAAATCAGTTGTTTATTAAGTGTCCCAGATCGTGAAAGAAATACCTTAACAGATACTGTAAGAAACGCTCGAGTCCATTATTTAGAGATTTTACCCAGCATCAGTTGGTCACGAGGTCATTTGTATCTATTCTTCGGATTACTGTGCATTCAATGCCAGACTTCCGCCTATTCACGTACACTTGTATTTGATAAATGCTAACCAACTGAAGTCATGAATAAAAACAATTATTTTTCTTACATCGTTTCTAATCTTCATGCGAATAATTCTACGTAGAATAAAATAATGATATCTTAGTGAGGGTCAGACATACAATTCACCAACTGACCGTGAACTGTGGTTCATCTATTATTAAGAAAAGCCTAGTAATGACAGTACAGTGAGAACGCAACGTCACGCCATGATCGTCAAAAATAAATCTGAAGTTCTCAGTTTCTTAGAGAAAAAAATCTTCTGAGATTTTGCTCCAGAGGGCAAAACATTTATACGTTCTATTCTCAAGCACGAGGGAGAAAGCGAGTCTCATAGGGAGGGTGAGATGGTATTGCAATTTCGTCGAATTTTTGTGTGGCTTCCGATGAAGTTTATTCGGTCACGTTCTATTAGAATCGGATGAGTGAGGTTTGCTCATCGAACAGAAATCACATGGATGGTGAAACTAGTAATCGAATTCAAATATTATAGCAAATTTTGAAGTGAAAAAAAAGGCTTTAAAAAAATGGATGATTCTGTAGGGTTTGAGCTGCGGTGTAATAATAACGTTAAATTCAGGAGAGGATAAGAGTAGATTGGAGTAAAGCGATCGAATATAATTCCGTCTGGATTGATACACAATCACGTCCACTTGAAACGCCTGATTTGTTTTTTTCGCTAACTCGGTCATAAGTTGACGGATTCGACAACTTCGGAATCATAATTTTTAGCAAATTTTAAGTTAGGTCCGCAACGTAACGTCACGAACTTGTCAAAAACTTGAATTTCCGAGCAAATATGCACGCGGAATGGAAATGAGAATATTTCAACATGAAAAAAACGTTCAATTTTTGTACGACGATTTACGGCTGCGCTTTACTATTGAATTTTTTCGCAAATTTATCAAAATATCTCTCCTACTGCTCTCCGACGATCTCATCAGTTCGCCGACTTTGGATTCAGTTCCTGAGTCAGAGATCTCCGACAACGTAACGTTGCAATAGTTTTTTTTTTTTATCTAATCGCATCGATTTCTTCTTTGCAATTCATCACTTTTTGTATAGTTGACATTGCAACGTAAAAAAAAAAAAAAAAATACTTACCAAAGTCTCGGAGACTCATCTCGTTTCAATTGGACGTGACTGTATAGACATGGACTGTATAGAGCTCCCGAATATCATTGTTGGACCACTCGATAGGAAACATGGTGGGGGACGTAGCAGAAGTTCGATTTCTTCTTCAAGCAGCAAAGGATGAGCGACAGTTCCTTCGAGGGTGCCATCCTGCAATATAAATCCATTGAAAGTTTCCACAACTTTCACAGTTCGAAAAAGAAGAGTCATAATGTTATCTATTTGCCAACTGCCCACCAACCGATGTTTTCGTAAAATTGTTTTGTCTCCTGTTTTTTCGATCTACCTAATTTATCTCTGAAATTTATAACTGTTACAATAATATATTTTGCTAATTGTCCAAACGAGATTGGAGTATCGTGAAAGGACAAAGTGAGGATAAATTAGTCGCATCTATCTTTTTGCTATTTTTCAATAATAAAACTACTATTCGAACAACAAATACCGGGGTTTTTGGTTTTACATGGATTTCAGAACGTCATAAATGTTAAACAAATGTGAACAGTTATTATTTGTTGATGGTCGACATATTATACATACAAATAAACAGTCGAATGTCGTACTTTTTCATCAAAAAATTCATTTTCTACTAAACTATTATGAATGCCGAAACTCCAATTTTTTAACAAATTCAATACACTCCAAAGAATTTTACAGATTTTTTTCAAATTTTTTTGTACGGTGGTTTCGGTTTTAAATGATAAAGAAAAAAATAATTTTGAATACCCAAATTTTGGGTTGCGATTCGTAATCAGAGATCACAAAAACCTTCGAGTAATGAGTTTTGAGTAAATTTTACCTAAGGAAGAATGCATGGCTGAAACGAAAAGGATTTTGAAAATCCGAAATGTCCTTATGGATATTTCATGAGAAAGACTGAAGAGTTGATATTTATTTTTAGATCAGTCCCATTCGGAATCAAGATCAGGATTGAATTTAAATGGTAGTAGGCCATTGTCGAGAAGCGCTACAGAGCTGAGGGTGAACAAGCGTGAAGATTCACCGTCACTACGGGGCCGTACATCTCAGGTTTCGGGTGAAAATAATAATCGCGATTCGTCGCGTCATCATCATCACCATCATCATCTTCGTTATTCATCGGTTGCTCAGCGTACTCAGACCTTTTTTGCGACTCTCAAAAGCCGATGGGTCAGGGGAAGAAGTAAAGAGAGAAAAAAAATAAAGGATGGACTGGGAAATGTAATCAATCCGAACGACTCGCCGAACAGGAACGTGGGCGTCGAGTCCGATTATGCGGCCGATTACTCGTCGGAGCACAGTCGAAGCTCGTCGGCCACGCAGAGTCCGGCACGGCATTGTCTCAATCACCCAGGTACAATATATACGTCATTTCACGCCTATCTAATTTTTCACACCGATCGCAAAAACTCTTCCCTTCGCTTCACCGATTTTTTTTTTCCATTGTCATTCGTGACAATCAAACGAAGCACGTGATAAAATGATTTTATTTTGTGCGACGTCAACTGGTGATTACCTCCTTGTTTTTTGTTTTTTTTTTTTTTTTTTTTTTTCATCGTAATTGCTGTGATTAAATAAAGAATAATAATTACAAATAATTTTATCAACGGCGATGAGTGCGTAGTCGGTTTGTGGCTCCAGTGATCACTAAAGTTAAGCAGTTTCGGGGAAGATCAAAACTTGGTTGGGTGACCGCGTAGATCTATGGGCTCGCATATCAATTGCTAAAATTCCGGGAGGGTAAATGGAGGAACAAAGAAAAAAATCAATGAAAGTTAATTCTAATGAATCAATTTAAAATTAAATCGAAAAAAAATACTAAATAGAAAGGTTTCGTTATTGTTCCCGCGCAATAGATCATGCAACATATATAACGAGATTGTACACCAAGAAAAATGAATTAAAAAAAAAAAAAAAACCAATTAACAGTGTTGTTTGCACAGAATCTCCGCTCGCGCGTGGTAACAGAGACAAAGGGAAGAACGTCCGGGAGGATAGTCCTGGGCGATGCAGTGATGGTTCGTCGAAGGGTTCGCTAAGTTGTCAGCGGTATACAAGGGATGGAATGATGCACTTTGAGAACGAAGAAGATAAGGTCACAACCGGAGGAGAGTCCACTATAAGTTGTCAGGACGAAACAGCGCGGCGGCGAGAATTGGCGCTACGTCAGCACGCCTTCTTTCAATTACGACTGCATATCAGAAGAGGAGCTAATCTCGTCGCGATGGATCGATGTGGTAAGAGAGTTCAGGGTCTTTTTTTTTGTTTTATTCGTTCCATCTCCGATCTTTGCTTGTCTTCTTTTTTGTCCTTTCTTTTGTGACCTCTTTTTCGTCGACGTTCTCGTTTTTCAATTCTATGTACGATGAATAATGAGAATTTGAAGCAACTGAAGTCTCAATCTTTTCTATTGTTCTTTCGATTAATGTTAACATTTTAGGGGCTCCTGCTGATTAAGTAGTTCAAGTTTAATTAACACCCGATATCGATTTTCAAACATAAAGGTTACATCCAAATTAACGGTCGAACGAACATCTGCGTTCTAGATCGTTCTACATTATTCTTTTGTTTTTATTCTCATTAATTATTGTTTCACTTTCTGTCATTGTTGACGATGAACATGAAAGTTTTGTCATTGCTCGAACAGACTGTTTCTTCGTTTTCCGATTATTGCTCTCACGGCCTAACCATGCACTGTCCCAAATACAGGGGCGAGCGATCCATACGTGAAGATCAAGTGTTCGGGCCGCCTTCTTCATAAATCTCGCACAGTTCACCGAGATTTGAATCCCATTTGGGACGAGAGTGTCACTCTACCAATCGAAGACCCTTTTCAGCCGCTCAACATCAAGGTAATAAGAGGTTCTTTTATTCATCATATGAAACTCAAGAATACCTAATTAGTAGTTCAAACGAAAGTAGATGTGGAGTAGTGGCTCAGTAGAATCTCGGATTATTCCAAATTGATAATTACAGAAGCAGCAAACTCAAAATAATCGAGAATTAGAATCCACTGAATTCGCAATCCTACATTTGTTCATTGCTATTCTTAGATTTTTGGACGACTATTTAAACTCAGATCTTTCAATGGATTTTCTGTCATTTAAATGGAAATCTGTGGGATTAAGAAACTTCTATTTATTATCCTCCTTGCTGAATTATTCTTTTTTTTACTTTTGTGAATTATAAGTGAAAGGAAAAGATAAAATATTCATAAAAATTCACCACAGCGTAAAATGTCGAGACTCGAAGAGCAACTCTGACTTATTCATACTCTTAATATTCTACACGTTGGGATTTAAAAGTGTATAATATTCCGATTGATAATTTGCTCGTATAAAAAAAGCCTCTATTTTTCGTTACAAGGCCAGTTGATTATTTATTCGTTTCTATGAGTTATTCCGGATGTTCTAGGTCTTCGATTATGACTGGGGCCTTCAAGACGATTTTATGGGAGCTGCTCAGCTGGAACTTGTTCAGCTTGATCTTGGTCACCCACAGGATATTGTTCTGGAGCTTAAGGATCCTGCAAGACCTCGTCAACATCTGGGCGAATTATATCTCACTGCAACACTTTGGCCACGAAACCAACAAGAAAAAGAACAGGTACATCCGTTATTTATCCATGTTCTTATATCATTTGGCCGCACGGCTTTTCCATAGACAAATTAGGCAGCAAGATAGCGAAGATTAATTAATTACTTATCCAAATGCTCGATCAAGCTTTTCCAGGTCAAATTACCGCGATTATTCTTTCCCATTACAATTTAGTTAGCACTACTGATTCAGGCACTAGTCAGATGTGTGACGAAAAATGGAGCCATTTATCGTTGGAAACCATAATTTAAGATTTTCATGCTTTTTTTGTATTTGTACTCGCGTCATTATATTCACGACCCGTGTTTTCGGACAAGACTCCAGAAGTTAGGGGATCGGTGGTAACAATAAATGTACGAAACTTGAGAAAGGGACCAAAAGTATTGTTGAAGTGTTTCGTTACAGTTCCCGACATAATCCCGGTGGGGAGAATTCTTGCTTTCGAGATTGATGGCTCTCATTCTCTCAATTATTGACACTTGGCCTTAGTACGGAATTGAAAACAGCGGGAATCCCACATTGTTGCGCACTTATTACAAGCGATCTATTATTATCACTTTTTTTTTTAATCAGTTCTCTGGTAGCTTATGTCATTCTTTGCATTATTCATATCGTAAATTTCGAAAACAACAACTTTAATCTATTTGTAAACTGAAAAATAGAGTTTGTTTCAATATTTAAAATATTAACCATTCCGCCGGCAATCCGAATTACATGATGTGGAAAAAAATGTCTCCGAAAACCCACAATATTCGGCAAGTGATAACACATGGTTTTTGAATTTTTTTTTCACCTTCGGCTTTTTTGGAGGACTTAATGAAAATTTGTCTTGTCTACCAGAAATTTTATGATATTTTTTAATTACACACCATTGGTTGACGTAATTACTTCATCTCAAGTGTGTTTTTAAACGAAAAATCTATTTTAATTTACGATTTCGATTGTAGTCTCGCTTTAGATTCATTGGATTAATTCATAGCCTCAATATTGAAATTGCAGACGTATTAAACTCCAACTATTATTTACAAGACAATTTTCTTAATCTTCCGTTGATCAAGAAAAAATCGCTTTTATCAGCAAGTGGTTTCCTGGATTTTGACTATCGATCGAAGATTTTAAAAATGATATTTGTTTATTTGAATCAGATACTTGTAAGTGATTATTAGATATTAGAGAAATAGTCGGGGTGCTTCATTCCACAGATTTGAACTAGGTGCCAAATTTAATGTTTGATTAACCTGGGACCAGTTACCCTGGGAGCGCATTAACTACGGTGGATCCTTGCATATTGCGCAAATCATGAATGTTGAGAACACTGACATTTTAATTTTTGATGAATTCAAAAAAGGAATATCGTTGACACACTTAAATTTAGCTATTGCATTGTCTCATTGGGTCAATTTGATCTGGAGCGCACTTCATGCGCTTGTCATCAGCATCAGCCCTTCGGTCGGTCTTTATTGAAAAAACGAAGGGTACATTTTTAACATTTCTGAATACCTAATGCATCATAAATATTCGTAAAACATAAAATGTAGTTGAAAAAAATATTGGAAGTTTTGTCATTTGCAAAAGTGAGTATTTTACTAAAAAGTTTTCAATTCTCAATATCTTGAGATTACGAGAAATTTTCAAGGAAGATTTTTTTTCGTTAGATTGAATGTTTGAAATGATAAAAAACTATATAGTTTTGGCGAAAAAGCGTTGGGTGTTCCTGAAAATATTTCTGGGTAGTGATAATTAACGTCGAAAAATGAGTTTGGGTCAAAGTGACCCAGTGTGTCAATGAAATATTAGCTGTAGAAACCTTTATCCGGTTGTTCCAATCATTTACCAAGAAATATTTTTCTTTTTGATATTTTAAACTATTTTTTTCATCCAATTTAATAACAATTTGCAAATTAGAACATGAAATAAAAACCTTTCAGTTTAATTGAGCTGTCAATAATAGTTTTTTTTTTTTTTTTTTTTTAATTTGTAAATCGGTGTTGGGTTTTTACAGATTGATAGGCCGTGCAAAATGAGAGAAAAAAAAGAATAAAGAAAGTTGAGGGTCACAGCGTTGTCAATTGACCGTGAAATGTCACATACAAATATATGTATCGCGTACATCTGTGTACGCATACACTTTGCATTGACACTTCTTTAATGTCCATGTACATACATCATCCTCGTTGAAGAAGAAAAAACAATAGAGCTCAAAGTCTTTTTTACATATCTCGTCTCTTTCTATAGCTCTGTCCTTCTATTTCCATGTCTTCGATGCCCGCATGAGTTGTTATCGGTTCTCAGTCATGTATCTACTGTCCTTGCTCTTGCTACACAACTACAAAAAAAAAAAAATAAAGTCCGTACCTGTCTGCATTATCAAGTTGACACGACAATGTTTCAACTCGGAGACATTCAAATGATTACAGAGTCCGTAATACGTTGAGATATATGACACGTGTGATTTGATTATCTAGAGATTTGACAGATTAATCAGAAAATATGGACTTGTGGAAAAAAAATCACGTTGTTGAATGAAAATTTATTGCTAAAGTTGGATATTTGTGCTAATAGATCTCAATTTAGGGGCTGAATTTTATTTATTTTATTTGATTAACCTTAGGCCTGCCCAGATTTTTTCTACTGTTTACGGTAAAATATCTGCTTATAATATATCTGCTTATATAAAATATCTGCTACAAACATAGTTCTCGTGAAAAAACAACCATTTAACTGTACATTTAACTTCATTAATTCATGCTTTTCCGAAAAAAAATGCTTCTATACACATTTTTTAAATTCTGTGAAAAAAACTATTGGTGAACCAACACCATTTCTTGGTTGTCAAAGAAGATGCATTAAAGGTCTAATCAGTCGCAAAATGTTGTCACCTAAATTTTACTGACAGTGAACAAAAAAAAAATTACAATGTACAAAACATTGTTACGGGACATCAATTCAAATATCCTAAATAAACACAAAATTTGACGATTAAACTAGAAAATCTAGAAAAACTAGAAAATAGGAAACATATATATATGGTTAGTACAGATTTGCACACATGTGTATGCGTGACTATCGCATTGTCCTTAAACGAGAGCAAATGTAGGCAAGTTTCAGAACGACGACGTACGACGATTCACTTACAACGACTTATCACTATAACTTTTATTGGACATGTGACTAGCTTCACTGCTATTTATACATACGTATAAAATCTCATAACGGGTGGGCCTGTCAATATTGTGGGCGAGTATGTGATGTTATGTATGTACCAGGAAAAGAAAGAGAGAGAGAGAGAGAGAGAGGTAGAAATAGAACAAGCTGCATTTCTCAACGGACTAATCAAAACTCCTTATCAACTTTCGTCTGTTTCGTGCCTTTCATTTGATAGTCTTCCTCTTTATTCGATCTTCTCGCTGGATGCAAGCGATTCTACGCATCAATTTTATTCAACTGACGAGGTCATTTCACATTAGACGCTAAACTCGTTCCGTTTAGCTATTTCTTTTGTCACTTGATTTTAACCTGAGAACGGAACACCTGTACTGGTTTTGTCGAATCTTCAAATCTGACATCAATTTAGCCCATTAACTTGAAATTATAATCACATTATAATGACAAAATTTTCAACAAAAGACTTTCTCTGTCAAAAATTATTCTTTCATGATTTATTTTCTTGTACTTTATTTCAAATAATTACTCCGAAAAACCTCGATTTTTGTGGTGAGCTAATGCACATAAAAATATGGAGGGAACATTATACTTGTGTTCCAATTTTCATTCGTTCTTATTTGTCGGGATTATTCTTCAATAATGCACGTATTGCATAAACATTATTTATTTATTCATATCCGCAACAGATTGAATGATTAATTAATTAATGCAGCATATGTAATTAAAAACAAGGATTTTACCTCTCGTCATATAGAGCTTTTTTACGTTGGCTGCAATGACACGTCTCTGTGACTGCTTACGGGATTTCGAAATATATACACACAGAATGCTATCTTGCTCATCGTTAATAGATTTACGCAGCTGCTTTATTTTACGGCTGTCAGTGAATAATTTTTTTTACCATTCCGATCATTTCTGGCTCGAGCTCAAAATAGAATTCTTCATACAGTTTTTCTAACACACTCTTTTCCCTCTAGTAGTATAATACTCCAAGTGTGGCTTATCGGAACGAAATTCACGATCAATAACGTACAATAAAAACGAACGAAAACGCGTAAAAGGTTTACGAGTTATGAATGAATGACCGAATATTAAAACCGTATGGTTGTTTAGAATTATTTTTTCGGAGAACGTGTTTTCTAGATAGAATAAATTCCAAAATGTTCGAGGGTTTTTTTTCAGGAACTTTGTGCACGTATTTTTTATTAATTTGAGAATACGAGCAAAGTTCTTTCAAGGACGTAAACAAAACAAAATATTACCGCAGAATGCATACTCCTGGACATTTGCTTTATTGGATGATATAAATTTTGAATAACTAAATTATGTCATGTTCCGAAAAACATTCATTAGAGTCACCAATTTATTATTATAAGTATTAATTAATTATCATTAATCAGTCGTTGCTCTGTTATAATTATTAAAAAATTTCATGTCGTTGAAGATAAATCTTTGACTGTTTAAAGGTTGAAATTCTTATTAAAAATAACAGGTGTTTGTTCGTGTGCATGAATGAATCAGTGCCTGTGTTTCGCAAATATACGCAATTGCTGATATATTTTCAAAACATTTTTAGCAAACATGATTAAATTTGACGTCCATGCGGACCAAGAAAACGCATTCCGTTAACGCAATAGTATACTAAATCTAGACCGTTGAAATATTTTTTAAACATAGCATGTATCATTATGTTTTTTTATAACAACGATGTTGCTCCAGTGTTTGTAGAATTTAGTGTAACTGAATTTTCAAGAAATGAATTGAAATCGATTTTGTGTGAATATTTTGATTTTTCACAGAAAAATTTTCAGCTTCGTGGAAAAAAATTGCGATGTATTTTCAACGGGTCGATTATATCGAGATGGTAAATTTATCGTCGTATAAATACATGAGAGCTAAAAAAACTGTTTGCCAAGTAGAATATTTGAAAATATTCTTATACACGTTCATATTTTCATAAATTCAGGATTTTTTTTAAATAAATATAAACATATAAAAAAAGGATTTGAAATCGATAAATTTATGAGCAAATCATAAATGCTATTAGCCTGAGGACGATACAATGATGTTTAAGCAACGGTTAAGCTTCTGATTCGTAAGATTATTATCATATGCGATAAGATTTTATGTTCAAAGTTAATTAAAAAAACACAACTGACTTTTTCCAATGGTTCGTTGTGCTTTGAGTTTTGCGTAACATGATGAATAATCAGCTGCTATGTTTTTATGCACTTAGCGTCAACGTGTAAATGTTTTTTTTTTTTTTTTTTTTTACCGATGATCCAGCGATCGTTGAATCAGATGAGAAAAGAGGGGAACATTAATTCTGACATCATAGTCCCGTATGTTTCCACCAATAGCGGCGCGAACTGCGACGAACGTCGCTTCAATTTTGTTGATCTTGTCGAGTGCTTGTTTTTCATCATTCGGTCGAATTGAATTAATTAATGCATTGAATATTAAAAAATATAAGGAATTATTGTTCAATTTTTAATATTTTAAGCTCAAACATCGAAACAAAAAACTACTCTCATTCAAATTTTTGTTGGTCACTTTGTAGCGATCCTACTTGGCAATTAAAAAAATCTCGTGAGAAGAAATAAAACAGTCACCTTTCTTACGTCACCAAACATTATTTCAAATGATTTTTCTTCGTAGGATCAATCATGTGTCTCACGAGCCAACCATCACAATGTACAAACGACGACAAGGCCAATATTCTTTTAACATTGTACATACTATTAACGAAAAACATTGGAATTTATTCAGTTTTGAAACAATATTTGAGAGCAGAAAAAAAATCCGGAGGACTTGAGAAATAAAATTTGATAATAATTTTTTTTTAAGCTTTCTCGTGGAAGGCTCAACATAAAAACAAAAATGTTTTCCAATCGATGTTTAAAAATCGAGTAAATACGTGTTTTTTCTCCGATTTTCATGACAATCGGTCAACGGATCGTTTATAAGAAAATAAATGATCCGAATTTGCGATAAATTCGACGCATTATAGACGGACCGTCGTTCCTGACCTTCTAAAATTCTCTTATTTCTTTTTTTTCCCCCTCTCTTGAACCCACTTTCGCGAGAGGCACTCCTACTCACCGGGTCTTCGTATCTTATCGAAACGAGACGGTAATATTCTCAAGTTTGACTCGACGTTCACCGGCTGTGTTCGTCGATTCATCGCGGAACTATTCGCGTGTGTAACAGTCACCATAACAAGAGAAAAAAACAAAACAAAATTCGGAACACGTTATCGTGATAGATTTTTGACGATAAATTCAGTCACAAAACTTCGATAGTGCTGGAAAAATCTTTTTTTTATATCTTTGACTTTAAATTTGTTTCTAATGTGTGTAAAAATGAAACACTTGTGCCATCCACGATAATTTCAACGCCTAACACGCGGATACCAAGTTCATACAGTTTCGTACCGCTGAATCGAATTTTAATTACTGATACTAACAGTGAATCGAATAATATCAAATGACATTGATCAAAGTTAAACGTATGAAAGAAATAATCATTTTTTGAATTATACGCGATTGCTTTGTTCGCTGTAAACACGATGGAATAATTTAGCCGAAACGGTGCTTGTGTCAATACACTAATGTCTCGTGGGTATGATAAATAGTATGAGACGAGAGACCTCGAGTTTGTGGTTTTTATGACATTTTGGAATTTTTTCTTCACATACTTCACGTTGTTGTGTATACTAAAAAAAAAAAAAATATTGACAAGTTAACTTGAAACACCGTTATGAACGAATATTGAAAAAAAAATAATAATTTTAATTGTATAACCAAAGAGTCCATCTGCTAATGTTTATGAGTAATTTTTAATGATTCTTCCCATGGTAATGCTAAATATTAAAAAATAGAAAAATATGTTTTTTGATCTCAATGTTTGGAAACTCTACAGAGATTAGTTTGCCAGCTTAATTCCCGAAAAGTGTCACCTTAAACTTAATCAATACTACTTATCAAACTAAACAATCGCTCGAGTTGTGTATATCAGTGATAAAAAAAAAGAAACAGAAAAAACGCGTATTTCGAGGAAGCGAGGCCGTCACGACCTCGATCGAGGAAGAAACTAATTAGCCCACCAGCGTGTTATTATTATCTATATGCGTATATGTATACGTGACTAGTGTCGGGTTGAGTTGCCATTCTCAGATAGAAAGGCTACACGTGTTCGCATAACCGGTGTTACCATTTACCAATTGTGTAACAGCGCCTCGGCGCCAATAAACGCCTAGTGTGACGTCGAGCAACTAATTTTCGTCGAAAAAGTATGTTTGGGGTTTTTTCACGACAGGAAGTCTAGTAACACGAGTTGAAAAAGTGAAAATATACAAAATGAGCTCACACAGTGATTCAGTTGCTCCGGCGGATCTTGATAATTTAGCTGTGAAACATGAGGCCGAAGAAAAACCCTTCGTAAACGAATTCAACGACAGTTGTTCAAGTGACAATTCTAAATCAAAAGACGTGATGGATTTCGTTGAGAAAGAAAAACCGAGAAAAATGTCAGATGACGTCGAAACCAAACGGTCAAAGAACGTTGCTGTAGATAATGAAACACAAAAGATGCCTTCAAGAATAAGTAAAGAAATACGAAAGGGGCGAACGATTCCAGAGAAAGAGATGTTGGCAGTTAGATACGTTAAAATGAGAGAGAAAAAGGTGCCAGAAATGGAAAAAGAGGTTGAGGAAGAAAATGCAAATGATAAGGATGAAGTTGCTAAAATGAGTGAAAAATTGTTGGAGGGAGTCTTGGGTGTAAAAGCTGAGAGAAAAGCAGGCGAACGATGGGTAAAGCTAAGTGAGGGCGAAGTTGAAAGCTGTGCACAAATAACAAAACGATTGGACGAGGTTGAAGCCATTGTTGATAAAAAAGAAGAAGAAGAAAGTCAGGACAAAGAAGCGAATGAAAATGATGAGAGAAATGACAACGAAGGAAGCACAGAAGAAAATAAAGTCTCGGCTATGAAATCAATGCCACTAAACTTAACGAACAAAACTTCCAAATTTTCTAAAACACGCAATTTAGTTAGAAAAGATTGTATTTCGCTTGCCAGGGAAATTCGCGCTCGAAGAAAATCTAAAACTTCCTCATTGAAAATGTCGCTCGAACGAAGAGTTGATAGCATGGAAAAAGTCCTCGAAGATCATGTCGAAACGATTCTAGTAGATGTGGCGGATAAACATCCTTGGCTGCAGCCAATCGAAACATGGCTACTTGATCGTTACAAATCAGCCAAGTCCTCAAATTCACCAAGTGCTCGAAAAACTGATAATGCAACAGCTCGAAGTTCCGTTAGTTCTGATAGTGAACTCGAAACTTTAAACAATCGAAAAGAGAATAATAAAGACGACGGAGAACCTGAAGAAACAACCTCGGGTGAAATATTTATAGAAGTCGTAAACAAAGACACTAAAGAGGAAGATAAAAAAAAGAAAAATGTTAGTTTTTCATGTACAAACAAACCCAAAGATTCGGTTGAATGTTTGGCCGAAACGAGCAAGCTTGATAGTGGGTTGAAAAGCCCAGAAGAAAATAAAGAAGACCGAACAAAAAGTGATAAAGTGGAAAAAACTGAAAAACATCATGGGAGTGATTTGCTGGACAAAATTCGTGGAGGTTTCAGAGAGAAGGTTGAAGATGTTCAGAGGGTACAATCATTGCTACAAATATTACAATGTCTTGTTTTAAATTTTATTGAAAAATCGAATCTGTCAGAAAATTGTATAAAAAATCGAAACTAATAAATGTCACGTTGAGGGAACTATCATGGACAGCCATGATGGAGAGACTATGCCATCAAGATTATCGTAACTACTTTCAGTATGTTTGTTTAATTAAAAAATATTACAGCTTTAGGAGTACAACAACGTTACTAAGTGTGAGTAATACAAAAGTAGGGATTAACATTACTTTTTGCCGAGTTCCGTCAATCAAAGAGTCTCGAAATCATAATTTGATTGGTCAGAGTTCGTTATGTTTATTTCAATAGTTGTTACACATTTGCATTGAAAATATTTAAAAGATTTTATCGATCCCATGTCATGATGAATGGATGTTAATAAAGGTGAATAAAGAGCTTAAGTTTTTGACGATTCAATATGATTCTAAATCTGATTGTTAAATGTAAAAAAAAAAAATCGAATATAACGACCTTCTAAGGTTAAAACTTATCGTAGCTTGATGATGAATCAGGAATCATGAGATCGTAAAATGACGTTAACTCATAAGAAAATAAAAGTTAGTTTAGATAGTGAGGAATGTTTTAGAATTTCTGTACACAAATAGCATCAATTGTCGCTGACGCAATACTGTAACGTCTTAAGTTAATTCGCAGTGTTACCTGCACAGTATTTTCAGCGAACGAGTCGTCTTGCGGACGTTAACAGAAAGCTCAAGTCACAGATATGGAGTTCGGTCGTAACCATCGTACTGGTAGAGGCGAAAAATCTTTTACCAATGGACATCGATGGTCTATCAGACCCCTACGTTAAATTTAGGTTCGTAACTAACTATTTGATAATCAATAATAAAGAAATGAATCAGAGGAAAATGATTTGTTACGTCATATCGTAGGCTCAATATTCATAACGTCAAAAGTCAATTATATTTACTGGGAAATACTCAGTACACGTATTAGATCCTTGTAGAATTATCACTGGTACTCACTGCAATTAAGGAACATGCTTACTGTCATCCTTAATTTCTGCAATCACTGGTAGAAGATCATCAAATGTTGTATGTACTTTTAAACACCTTCACACAGGAACTCACTGGCACTCGCAATTTTTACAGGCAACACTGACACCGTAAGAACTTTTAAAACTTTTAGAATCGTTACAAACACTTTTACAAATATTTATTAAAGAATTACTCGTGGTATATTTAGATTTTCATTTACGAATGCTTTTAATAATTTTTTATGAGTTTACGTGGACTCTTACATAAGTAACCATTTTTTTGTTGACAACGATTATTGAAGTTGTGAAGATTTGGAAGGTTCTCAGTAACTCACTAATCCTGGTAACCCTCACAAGCATTGGCACTTGGTTGGTTGCGTGTTTACAGGAATTCACTCACTTTAAAACTATCGTTAAAAACACTGACATTTCGAATTGAATTCAACATGAAAATACACTTGCATCCGGAACAAACATGAATCGTGAAAATATCTGAATTATTGATTCAGATTCTGATTATTTCTATTATCTACATCACCCAAATTGCCATCTTCATCTTCTTTTACGATTATTTAGTAGTCAGAACGAAACATTGCGATTAATGCAACACATAAACGATAAAAATTGTATTACAATTATAAATTTCCTTGCAATAAAGACTGGGCACAGAAAAGTACAAATCGAAAGTTATCAACAAGACTCTTAGTCCAGTCTGGCTCGAACAGTTTGACTTGCACCTTTACGAGGATCCGTATTTGGGTCAAGAGCTTGAAGTTACCGTCTGGGATCGAGACAAGAGTCATCAGGATGATCTTATGGGAAGAACGACTATAGATCTCACGAGTATGGAACGTGAAACCACCCATCGATTGTGGCGCGATCTTGAGGATGGTGCTGGCAGTATATTTTTGCTGTTAACAATTAGTGGAACAACAGCCAGTGAGACTATAAGTGATTTAGCTGCTCATGAAGAAACCCCGCAGGAACGGGAACGTCTTCTTCAAAAATATTCCCTCGTTAACACCCTTCAAAGGCCAAGAGACGTGGGCCATCTTACGGTTAAGGTAACAAAAAATTCTCCCTTCCTGTTATATCATTTTGCTATTTACACGGAAATGTTTGCAAAGAGAAGAAGTCATTGGATGTATATATTTACGGATATTAAGGGACATTAACGGACCCTTGGATAGACCTATGAATAAATAGTGAATATTCGAGCTTTGTACTCTCTCGAAGATTCACTTAAGGACTTCACGAACGCTAAACGGTCAATTATAACACTTTGAAGTATTCTTAGACGATTTAACAAATATTTATTAATTTCTACGAGCACTTCAGTAGACGGAAATATTGACAGTATTGATAAACACTTACGGTGACTCTTAAACAACTTTTACCCAAACTAAAGCGTTGATACAAATATTCAGTTTTGAAATATTCATCACAGGGTTTGGAACCTACGAAATGTGAAACATTCCTATGAATATTTCAACGCCAGTTCTGAAACTCTTATTTGAAAATGTAAACAAACAAAAGGTCCAAATATCCTTTTTATTGGATTCTTATATTATGATTTAGAAAAAGAGCGGAGAAGTGTGTAGCAGTGTCTGCAGTAGGTTGCCTCAAAACAAAGAGATCGTCCGTAACGTGTGGTTAATAAATAAATATCCATGTTTACACTCAGAAAAAAAACTCGTTAAAGTTGCCTAAAAAATTTTGAAACCTTTTGATTTTTTTGCATTGAAACCATCGAAACAGAATCATCAAAGAATTTTTTCCAAGAATTTAACAATAATAGCATTTTTTTGTTCCCTTTAGGTATACCGAGCTCAGGGTCTTGCAGCAGCTGATTTAGGAGGAAAAAGCGATCCATTCTGTGTTCTCGAGCTTGTAAACTCAAGACTGCAAACACAGACTGAGTACAAAACACTTGCTCCAAATTGGCAAAAGATTTTTACATTGTAAGTGTGAAATAATATTTAAAAGTGTTAATTAATGTCCATTTATTACATTATATTGTTGATGTTTAACGATTTTTAAAAGATTATACTTTTTTTTTACGAGTCATCCCTTTGAGCCATACATTTTTCCTCGCGGACAATTGACTTGAAATTTGATACTAATAGATTTCAAAGACTCGCTAATTGCGAATCGGAACTTGAAGTTTGGAAATTCAAAAGTAATTGTTTCTCCGTTTTCTTCAATCAAAAACCATCATACAAAAAATTTTGAAAAAATTCTGTAACATTCTTTGGAGTGTATTACGTTTAGGAAAAAATTGCTCTTCCTATTTTTCTAGTAGTTTATTAGTAACTAGATTTCTTCACGAAAAAAAAAACATGCAATTTGACTAATCATTTATGTGCAGTTTTTATGCAATCAACAAATAATTACTATTTTTTTTATTTTTTTACCTTTATGCATGTCCCAGGAAATATGTAGAATCAACAAACGTGGTGTGCGTGACAATCAAAAAAATCTAAAAAAGAAAAAAAAAAGTAGTTGGTCAATGTGAGTCCCAGTATGACCAAATTGGTTATTTGCGATTAACAAAAATCAGAATTTTACTGTCAAATCATATTAGTCCTCAAACGGTCCGAAGAAATTCTATTTGAATAATTTTCTAAAATACGAACGACTCTGTTACTAGTGCGATTTTTTATGGTAAATTAAATCATTTCAGCAATGTCAAGGACATAAATTCAGTATTGGAGGTGACTGTGTACGATGAGGATCGCGACCATAAAGTAGAGTTTTTAGGACGTGTTGCGATACCTCTGTTGCGTATACGAAACTCTGAGAAACGTTGGTACGCGCTAAAAGATAAAAAATTGCGAGGTCGTGCAAAAGGAAATTCGCCGCAAATAATGTTGGAGCTCAGCGTGGTCTGGAATGTATTCAGAGCTTGCGCTAGAACTTTGAATCCTAAGGAAACCAAGTATATGGAACCGGAAGTAAAGTTCAAGCGCCAAGTCTTTCTGAGAAACGTTCTTAGGCTCAAGGCTGTTATTGTTTTCTTCATTGATATGGGTAAATACATTCAGAGCTGTTGGGAATGGGAGAGCAAGACACGCAGCATCGTTGCTCTTGTCCTATTCGTTCTTGGATGCTATTACTTCGAGCCTTGGATGATTCCCACCGCGGCGTTTCTCATTCTACTTAAATATTGCATGGTGAGCATTGGATCATACAAAAAAAAATATATATCTATATATATATATTTTAAATATATAGATGAATTTATAATAAAGAAGAGAAACAATGTATTAATTTATGGTCGTTATAAGTTTTTTGCACGTTTCTCATATTTGTGGTTAACTCCCTAGTGGACCTCATTAAAAACACCCACTTTGAGTTCTCTGCCCAACATCTCCAGTTTTCTTTCCTTTAATTAAAACTGGTGTTCGGCAACCACGAAAACGTTTATATGTTAACTGGTAAAAGAAAAAGATTCAAAGACATTTTCTTACTTGAAAAGTAATAACGGAATAAAATTTCTTTTTCAAATTCATAATATATGTGTTATAAACTCGTACACAAAGCATTCATGCATGAACCGTGCATGTGTCCCAGTAATTTACTTTCATATGAATTTTATCAAAAGAGTTTGCTGCCCTACATCATTCTCGAGAATTCTTTTTGCTTCCAATGCGTTCCACTTTATTTTTTATTGAAGTTAATTGAACTATTTCTACATTATAAAAATGATCGATTTTTCAATAATATTTTTATTCCATGAGACATAAAATTTCATCTCAATTTGACAGATGCTATAAACATAGAAACTATAAACAAACTATAAACTCAATTACGTAGTTTTTTGCAAAGTGATTTTTTTTAACATCATTGTTTTCGTACTGCAAGTTAAGAAAGGAAAATAAATACCTCGAAGTCCTGACGTTGCGGAAGGAACCATTTCGCGGAAAGTGCATTTGAAAAATATCAGCCGTGACAAAAACCGTGTTTTCAGAATAAAAGAAAAATGTTTGCAATTTATCTTATTTTTTGGCAACTCTAGGTGTACGCCAGCCTTTAAGCTTTTTGATCCATAGCCCATGCTCCGTAAATCATATCAATTCTGTCATCTCACAGCACTGCAAGCTACTGAGCTAACTTATTTTTTTTTAACACAAGGTGGCAATACTAACGGGAGGATCATCAGCCACGTATCATCATCGGAGTCCATCGGTCGGTGCGCTCCATGACACAGGAGATCCAGCATCCGACGATGGTCCCGTGACTCCAGGAGATGATGACGATGACGAAGATGACAAAGACAAAGTGAGTGAACTCGTCGCATTCTTCGTAAAAAAATACTAATGAGGACTAATTGATACTATTAGTAATTGGTCAGTGTTACTCAGGTATTTATGAGGCCCATGAGGTGGCATGGCATCAGTGGTAATTAGTAATAACTTCTAGTACTCATAATGACTAATGGAATACTTATGATGACTAATAAAACTGATAAACGTATATACTTGACGGACTGTACTTTAAAACAATTATAACAAAACTAGAAAAAAAGTTAATAAATAAAAAGTTCATGTGTATGGCCACTATTTGTAAATTATTCTATTAATCTGATTTATTTATAATATCACAACTTGGGGACACGTTTGACAGTAATTAAATTGTGATGAAACTGTTTACGCAGATAGTCAGATTACTGAAGAAATCATTAATGACAACCCCGACATCAATCATAAAATCATTGGTCTACAAAATAACGTTGTCATTAAGTATCATTTGCCTTCTTGCTAATAATGCTCAAACGTATTTTTTCATAAGGTGCTAGTGAGGTATTCATTAGTCCCACAATTGTTTCCATGAGTGATAATCAGTATTAATTTTTGGGACTTATAATCACTTGTGGAAACTGATTTAGAGCAATCAGTGTACGAACAGTGCACTGATGATTAATGATGACGTCTGCTTACTTATGGTAACTAATGAAAATCGATCGATGGGAAAACTGGTACTCAAAATAATGATCGAAAACTGAAGAAATTCTAATACATTAGGTGTTCACTTATATGCCTACCATTCTTCAATTATTTCATTCATCTGATTTATTCATAATATCATAACTTGAAGAAAAGTTCAACTATATTTAGATTTTAATGAAATTATTAGCGAAATCGTGGTTGGAATCACTAGTGAAATCACTGACACTCTAATAAAATTACTAGTAGCCCTAATCCATTGATGTTCTTGTAATTGGTGCTTATATGTAGTTTTTCATTAGGAATAATTTTTTCTCTAACTTTTTCTTATTCCTCGTGCAGAGTGAATTTGAATTGAATCATTTTTTTCTCACATGATTTGTGCTGAAAGAAATGCAAAATTTCATCCTTTACAAAAAAAATTTATTTAATTTCATAATAAATTTGTATACTGCTTCGTGAAAATCATAAAAATTAGACATTGTCAACTCATCCCTGTTATTGCAAGACAGTTTTCCAAATTTCATTTTGTCCATAAATATTTGTGCTGCGTGCTATTGTTTATTTCGTATATTTTGTTCGCAGGAAGAAAAGAAAAGTTTGAAAGAACGTCTCCAGGCGATACAAGAAGTGACCCAGACAGTTCAAAATTCAATAGGCTACATAGCTAGTCTCTGCGAGAGAATAAAAAATCTATTCAATTTCACCGTACCTTATTTGAGCTATCTGGCGATAGTTCTCACCATCATGGGTGCCATAGTTCTTTATCTAATCCCGATGAGGTATCTCATACTTGCTTGGGGCGTCAATAAATTTTTGAGAAAACTCCTGAGGCCTCACTCTGTTCCCAACAACGAGGTTCTCGATCTGATATCAAGAGTGCCAGATGACGAGGATCTTTTGAGTTACAGGTGACGCCATTTTTATCATTTATAATTACCATCAATAGAACTGACTATTTAAAAAAATTCCTACGAAATTAGAATCAATTTTTTCGTTTTAAACTTTTTTTTATTCGATTTTAGAAACAACAGCCTTTTCGATAGCTTTCCAGAAACTAATATTTAAACGTTTGTATGGTTTTCTGTTTGATAAGTTTTCAATTTGACATATCAATGACAGCTGCTGGGAGGTACCTAAATAATTTGGTCTGAATTCGTGATGACTTTTTCATTTAATTTTCGAAATTAGTTATGTAGCATCTAGTTATGAAGTTTGATATCGAATTTTTCTTGAAATATTAATTTTGGCATTCAACACATTTTTTCCAAATGCCATACAGTTTTTAATAAAAATCAATATACTTCATCATTTTTTCAATTATTAAGGTTAAAAAATGAATAAACCGTCATGGTCCCAAAATTTCAGACGAAATCATCTTCAAATAGAATTTTACAAAATATATAAACACATGAAAAGAGTTATTAAATTTAAAAAACTGAAAATTGAACCTCTTAAATGTAATTTTTCTTTTCATAATTTCGACTTTTTCTATGCAGAGAATTGAAACCTGTACCAACAGCGGACTGTGAACGCGGAGGTACTTCTTCAGCGAGTACATCAAGTGGAGCAGTGAATACGCGGAGGGATCAGAGAAAAAAGCACAAAGCTGCGTAACGGCTTTTGCCGCGGCCAGCCGAAATGAAGGCCGGTCCGCCAGAGTCGCCCGTCACCTCCGGTAACATTTTAAAGACGTTGCTACTGCGAGGAAAAATGATTTCTTCGTTTGTCAAGAGAAAAGCATCCACGGAGGACTGGGACGAGGGCGTCAAAGACTGATTAAGAGAAATATAAATAATTTATAAAAAATTGATGAAACACAAAAAAAAAAACAAGGATCCGTTGTTCAATTCCGGTGGATTGACTTTCGCGTTAAGTTCGTTATGTGAATTCTACAAATTGTTCAAACATTATCGGAATAAAAGAAAAAAAAACATTTTCAAAATTGAAGAGTTTTGAAAACGCACGTTTTTAAAGGTAACAAAAAATCATGACAATTCGCAACATCGAGTTTGGAGGCAATATTACAAAGATTGTTTCAATGAAAGCACTTGAAACAAATTTTGTATTATTTTTTTCAACTTTTATCGAGAATCGATTGTCCTTCGTGGTTCCAAAGCGGGCATTTGTGACACATAATCGTAAAAACAAAAACCAATTCGTAGTTCTCGAAATTTCGAAGAAGTCAAGTGTTCATTAAAACAAAAAGAAAAACAAAAATTAGACACCAAGGTCGGAGCAATAAAGCAAGAAGAGACAACGCGTGAAATTTTGTGATGCAAATTAACACAAATTTCTAGTCTGTAGTCAGGGTAAGACGGTCGAAGTGAATATAAACTGTGATGGATTAACTAACGATTGAATAAAGAAAGAGTAAGAATTATGAGCAAACCGTAAAATATTTAGAAATAAATGCAAAAAAAAAAGTCATTTCTGATTCCCCGAATGTGAATCGTTATTTTTGTTCTCTTACTTTTTCGAGTGAAAAACAAAAATTTCGCGAAAAAAAAGTCGCGAGTTTTTATAAATAGATCGACTAAAGACTCACGGTTATGTATTAACATTAATACATTATATATGAATATATATATATATTATACATATATTTATAGTATATAATGTTATTAATATATTGAAATTGAAATGAATTTCGAAATCGCGAGAACCACCAGCGAAAAAAAAAAATCTAGAAATTGCGTCCATCGTTATTGTAGGCCTCTCGTGTGTCTCGTTTCATTGATAAAAACAAAACAAAAACAATAAATAAAATTATCATTATTGGTGAAGAGTGAAAAAAAAGTCAGAAGTTATCTAATTATCAATAGAGTGGGAAATTGCGCGAATAGAAATTGTAATGAAAAGAAATATGGAAGAAAAAAGACAAATGTTGATAAATAATTGAAAATGATATATTTATAGGCGCATCTGCCGTTAAATACGCGATACAAACTATTATTGATATTGTAAAATTTCTTATTGTTATTATCATAATTATTACTATTATTATTATTGTTATTATGCATCAAATTTTTATATTCATCGATAATCGGTATTTGTCATTGCTCCTCGACGAGTTTTATTGACTTGTAAAAAGTAACATTTCTTCCTTCTGTGAGATCGATCGAAGTTTTACGAATATTTCAAACGGAGTAAAACTCATCTCTTTTTATTCTTCCTTATATACGCTTTCAATGCTAGCTTCCTTATCTTCAACGAAAATTTTATCAATTTAATTAACGTACTATAATAATTGTGTGTATTAACGAAAAAATCATTTTTCAAAAAATCTTGGAAATGCTGATCTGCTATTGTGCTCGAACCACACCTGAAATGTATAAGTTTGTACCAGTCATGGGCACCATTCGGTACAACACAATACTTGTGTGCTACACCATTTTACTAGCGAATATCTTATGTTCTACTCGGTTTTATAATTAAGTATCAACGTCAAAACGCCGAACGACTAAATGCCAACGACTATTCACCAAGTCACAAAAAGGCGATGCTACAAAATACCCAAATAGAACCAAACACCCAAATTATCAGTCAAACAAACGCAACACACCGAACAAATGCAACCGAAACAAAAGAGAACGAATCGAAACATACACAATATTTGAACAAACGAAGCCAAACACAACATTCTACACAAACGAAGTAGCCAACGTTTCAATAATACATTATTAATAATATTGCATCAATAATTGATTGTGACAATGATTTACATTGTACACATTTGACACGCATCGTAGATCGAGTCACTTGGTATGTTGTCGTCTTTTTTTAATAGTATTAATTGTCCAACTTTTTTTGTGGAACCTCAAAATATTTATTCCGGAATGTTCCTCAAATACCAATGTCATTTTGATAACGATTTATTTTTGTTTTTGAAAATGGTCAACATTGTATATTAATAAGATAGAAAAAACGCAAGTTTTTCGAAAAACAATCCATAAGCAATTTAGTATCTGAGAAATTGTATTATCATGTTGTCGTTAAAATTGAACTTTTGTTTCGTTTTTATGTGCTATGCAATTTTTTCTTTTTTGAAATTCACATTTGTGACAGTTGATAAACAATAATCTGAGACAACCACAGATATGAACTCAGTGTCAGAAAATGTTTATAACTTGAAATAATAGGAAGTTTATTAGAATTAGAATAATTAACATCGAAATAATTAGAGTTAGAATAGTTTAACGAATGATGCCCATCTCTGACCAATACCGTGCAAGTTCTCATAATGAAACCTCTCACTTTTGACGACGCGCAATGTTACAATGTAAACCTCGGAGGGCGTACGAAAACGAAAGTCGACACAAACAATTTCTCAATTTGTCTGTCAATTTTTGCATAAAACAGTTCCAAAGCAGATTCATATTTTTCTCGATAACGCTTGATATTTCAAGAAAAAAAAAAAAATTGCAACTTTTTCTCTGATCGGAGAAGAACTACGTGTAAATTTTACGTTTTTCGAAAAATCAACAGTGTCGGAGAAATAAGTGCAATGAGATTTTTAAAAACTGAACGAGCGATAGACCGCCTTAAAGATCGTACTCGAGCACTTTTTGCCGTTAAACGTTGTTGGCGAATTTTTATTTTACCAGCTCAATTGTGCTCTTTTGAACGAATCGAAAAACATGTTTTCTGGAGAATGAAGAATTTGAATTGTGATCCACTTGTTATTTTTTATTGTTACATGAGCATGGACGCTCACCCATCGGTGAGTGGTTTCAAAATTGATGGACATACGCAATATAATAATTAGAAACATAGAAAACGAGAACTAGGTGCAGTAGAAAACTTATATTTTCCTCATGTTAGTTGGTTGAATAATGAGAACTTGAACTGTAACAACGAATAAGCCGTGGAATTAAACGGTACTGCTGGAGAGGTCTTGTTATATACGATGAAACTTCTTCCAAAATGTTCTGCGCTTCAAAAAAGTCTTGTATCCACGCGAATCAATCGCTTCACGAACTTAGGTTAGAACGAGTTTACTATTAAGTGAGTATAAGTCTGATTTTGAACGAATGTAATGATCAACCCATTTTCGACTTTAAAAAGCTCTTCCTTTCAATCGCCAACATAAAAAAGTTGAAA
Source organism: Campoletis raptor (assembly GCA_948107755.1). Classification (NCBI taxonomy): domain Eukaryota; kingdom Metazoa; phylum Arthropoda; class Insecta; order Hymenoptera; family Ichneumonidae; genus Campoletis; species Campoletis raptor. Next base: position 20,373,360 of record OX403622.1, read on the forward strand.
TAATTATGTGTCTATTAGCAATTACAATTCAATTTTCGGAAAAATCTGCAGATCTGATTTTTTCTTTTACTAATGAATTGATATCAGTTCAAATTCTTTCCAAATTGTCAACTTTTATGTTTATGATGAAAATTGTGGAATAAATTATTTCCGATTAGCGATGGGATACGAAAATCCAGAAAAATTGCATGAATGCCATGCTCTAGGATGGCATCAACGATGTCTCAAATTAAGGACCAAGTCGTAGAGAATGTTCAGACTTATACAAAGCTATCGATTTTGTCTTCAAAGATGCACCTGAGTGACAAACTTTATTTTGTAAATAAATTGAATTTGCCTTCAATATGAAGAAAGTAGCAATCCATTAACAAGTCGTTGAGAAGGTGTAAATATCAGACGCGTCTATGACATCGAAAAGGGATTTTGTTTTTCGCATTAATGGCATCGTTTTAAGAAATCATTCGTTGACGATTTTTTCGTTCCATATAGTTAAGAATAAAAATTAATTAAGAATTTAAATTCAATTTAATTTAAGAATTAAAAAAAAAAAAAAAACGACGAGTTGAAAATGGGTTATCCAAAAAGTTCGTGAGCCGAGAAATCGCGAACGTATTATTCGGAACAATATCAAGACGATATGAATGTGACACATCGACGAGCCGATTAATTCAAGTCCTCAAAACACTTTTACATCTACACTACACATCTCTTTAAAAAAAATCAGTAAAATGTGCGTGAATATAAAATGAAGAGAAAACATCAAGATCTTCATACATTTATGTAAATTTTTGCTTAATTTATTATTTAATTTTTGTTCAATACATTTGGAAGGAAACTTGCGAGTTATTAATCAAATTTCTTTGCTCTAGTCTTTAGATTCTTTCATCTGATTACAGTGGAAAAAATCTCAGTTTTATTGATGCCCGTTCAAACTTGACTGATTGGATAAATCTGATCTTGAAAACAATCAACGCAATAAATTATTCTTGGTAGATATCTTTGCGATTGCTGAATATTCCAGAAAAAACGATTACAGAACTGAAGAAAAATTTCTTTTATTCCTTTATCAAGTAATCGGTAGTTCTGATCAATTTTTTTGTTTATAATTCCTCAACGGTTATTCTTTGTTGTTGAAAAATAGTCATCACAATTCAACATGACATGAAAATCCATGTTTTTCATACTGCAAAGAAAAAAAATTTCCCTATTTAATTAATTGGGCTTTCTCAATAGTTTCTATACATTTTCTTGAAGAGTTTTTAAAAACTCTTCACAAAATATATGCGATGTGCGATAAATAAATAAATTCATGACTCTACAAGTAAGAGCAGAAAAACTATCTCCATTTTTTCGATTTTTAAAGGAATTCGATCAAAACATGCTTAAAAAAAATTTATCGCAAATTTATCACCAGTCAAGACGAAACCTTGCAATTATCAAGCGCATACTGTTAGCAGAAATAACATTTTATTTTATTTATTGAGAATGAGAACTTGTGTAATATTCTATGAATTTTAGTATAAAAAGAAAACAAACAAACAAACAAATCAAGAAAGGATTTAATCCGGAAGAAAGCTATAGATTGTGTACAATAATAGACTTCCCTAATCCAAAGACTGCGCAAAATATAATTATCTTTTTTCTACGTCTTTTTCTACTCTTCCATTTTTGTAAATCGATATTATTCCTTCTTACTACTCCCTGGCCTCGTTTTCTCCAAAATTGTAAAACAGGCATCGAATATACTAATCATTTTTGTTAAAAAACGGATGCTGGATTAAGGTTTATATTTCATTTCGATATAACGCACCCTTTGAGCTATAGATTTTCCCTTGTGTGCAGTTGACTAAAAATTTAACTCCTGGGTTTCAGAGCTCATTAAGTACGAATCTAAACGCGGAATTTGAAAATTAAAAATTAATTATTCCTCCTTCTGCTAAACAGAAACCACCGTATGAATATATTTCTAATGATTCTATAAAATCCTTTCGGGTGTATTGAGTTTGTGAAAAAAATTGCCATTCCGATACTCATAGTGGTGTAGTATAAAATGATTTTTTTCATGAAAATCTACGAAATTTGACTATTTTCTTATATGTGATATTTGTACAATTCGAAAATCATGACTAATTGCATTTTTTTCACATTTTTGAATGTCCCAGAGACGATGGGTCACCAAAATAATCGAAATTCCTTATTCGATGGTACTTTAAAAATAAAAACGGAACTGCAAAACAATGGATGGGCGATGCAAGTCCCCGCAAGTCCCACTATGGCTTAAAGGGTTAAACTAAATACAGTCTTTACCAAAAGTCAAATGACTGATAAAATTTCACAATGGTTTTACGCCAAGTTTAATGCTCTCAGCAAAAGTAGTGAAGGTGAATTTATATCACAGTATGATTTATTAATGTAAATAAGTAATAATAACGATAGATTTGCCAAAGCCAAAGCTGTAATGGCATATTTTCATCGAAATTTTTTAAAAAATCATTGTTTTTAATTTTGTTCTTTGACAAAATCAATCAGCTTTTTTCCAAACTTCATCGATTCACTGTTGCTAGTAATTGTTTATTTGCCGGAATAAATATTTTATAAACAAAGTGCTGTAATTTTCAAATAAATAAGCATTGAAAAATTCCACGAGATAAATTTGAAGAGAATCTCTCAAAAACGAAAATAATATGTGTTGCATTGAAAGCAGTTAAAAAATACGAATTATTAGAAGAAAAAACTCCGTGAAAACGTTCTATTATAGAAATTTCTTTTTATCGCCTTATGGTTTTGTAGATCTATCATTATTAATATATTTCGATTTATTTAGTGCATAGAACTTCGCGTGAAACCATTGTAAAAATTTCACAAAATATTTGACACATTATTTGACTAGTGTGAAGTGCATTCATTATTTTGATTTCGTATAGAATTATAAATAATATCAACGAACCCATTACAAAAACTATCAACCGTGTTGGAGATGATCTCCAGATCCAGCATATTTGATTACAACTCGAATAAGATTGGATTTAATTTTTTTTAATAATCATTCTTGTTACGCCAATAATTGTGAATGCTGATAAATTCCAGCATGAAAAATAAACATTTGAAAAAGATAAAAAATGGCACGATACACTTTGACACTCACGAAACTTTACCTCACTCGATACATTCACGATAATTAAACAACGCAGCTTTAATAAATACTACGAGATACTACTACTGAACTAATAGTTATTAATTATTAAAGATTCTATAATCCTACCGAGACGCATAATAAAGAAAGAGCGCAATTGAATGAATCGTCTACGATCGTATAGAAAATTTTGTTTTTGGAAATGCACTTCAATGTGTTAAAAATAAATGAAAAAACATAATTAATTCTGAGCCTTTCTAAAACTAACAAACAAGTCTTCTTCTTCGATTATCTGCGTATTTCTTATTCTCGTCACTCCTTTTTTCCTCTCACGATGAAGGACATTTGAAAAATAAAAATAAAAATATGCGCACACTTTACAGCGTTGTAAAATTTTTAGTCTCTATGTCACGTGAATTTGTGCGTTCGATTATCATGTTTGTGAATGAAGAAATTGTTAGCTTCGATTCATCAAAATTTCAATTGTCGTGTATATATAAAAAAGTAAATAAAATGATGCGTTTCATACCCGACGTTGAAATGACTAGTTTATTTTGTAACCATAATAAAATAATATGATTATTAATTGTCATTGGGAACGCTGTTCTGCTTAAAAAATTATTACCCATCACTGTATTCATGATTTTTAAAATTACTGTAGGTATTTTTCCTCTGCATTGACACACTGGGTCAATTTTACCCCGAGAGTATATAAATAATTCCTTAAATCTGAAAAATATATCAAATTAAATTGTCAAAATTAGTACAAAACTAAAGTGCATTTTACTAAAAAATCTTGATTTTTCGATTTCTAATATTTCTTAGATTAATAACCAGAAACTTGCTGATGAAAAAATTATAACGAAAAATTGAAAATACGGTTTTGATGAGATTTTCAAAAACGACACTTTTTGCAAAAAGTCAATTCAAATCATTTTTGAGTCCTCGGAAATATTTTCAAGTTAGGATAATTTAAGTCAGGAAGGGTACCTCAACCCTCGTTATTTCAAACTAAAGTTCGTATTGAAATTCCGTAGAAAAATTAAAAAAAATTTCAACCTACAATTTGGAAAAAAAGACTCAGGTCAATTGTATGATTAATCATTGCAAATAGAGCCGGCGATTGAGAACAAAACTCTCGAGCCCTCGAGAGTGAAAGTGGAAAGAAACATCAAGCCTCACAGCGATGAAGCAAAATCATAACGTGGATCGTAGTGTACGTAAATACCGTCAGGGCCGACATTTCCTGAGAATATTATGCGCTTACATTCAGACACACATTCATAGTGTAATAAACGTTAAGATTTTGAGACGGTGTGTGCGACCAAAGCGATTTGATTCTGCGGTTACACGTATTACATTTGAACCGCCATATTTTTCCTATCTGTGGGTCCTTCAAACATGACAATGTATTAAAGAAAAAATACAAAACACAGAATAGTGTTGAGTAACGTGAGAAAGGGGCCTAATTTCCCTGTCTTTAGATTCTTTATATAAGGCTCATTAAGAACACACGCGTTTTTCATAAATCATATTAAATTTATTTATTTTTCCATTCGTTTTTCGTAAAACTTTCGTAAAACTCGACAAAGACCGACGAATGTGTGATGAGAGAACACACACATCAGGAGTTGTTTCTGTTTTTTCAATGGAAAATATTATAATCGTGACAACAGTACACGTTTTGCATAAATAAATAAAAATGCTTGCGCAGATATTATGTACAAAAAACCGTATGAGCACGAATCGTAGGAACACTTATAGTGATCACTTCTAGCGATACTTCTAGTGATTTTATTATTGATTTCAGTGGTATCACGAATGATTTCTTCAGTAATCTCACTTCTTACTTAAAGAATAATTTTGTTAGAGATTTCATCACAATCTAATTACTGCTGAAACATTCTACAAGTTAGGATATTCTGAATAAATCAGATAAATATAATAATATAGAAACTGCAGGCACATACGTGAACTTCTTATTTATTTGAATTTTGTCAGTCTTTCATAATTGGTTTAAGCAAAAGTGCATCAAGGGTGTACATTGATCATTTTTCATTAGTTATTATAAGTAACAGCAGTGATAAGTAATCATGAGAGAAAAGAGCACATATTTGTACTATTTGTGCATTGATCCTTTTTAATAAGTTTCCATTAGTGATTGTGAGTACCAAAAGTTATTACTAAAATTACTACTGAAACACTTGTGGGACGCATGAATACCTGTCTAGCACTGATCAATCACTAATATCATGTCTATTAGTGCTCATTCTGCTATTCAGCAATAATCCTGTCATTTCAACACATATTGTTTCAAAAACAACCATCACATACTCGTCAAAGTACACTTTATAAAATGTGTAATCATTTGTTAAATACTGAGTCATCGTTGTCATGAAAAAAAAAATTTTAACACGTTTTTTTCTAACAAGACATGACCCCTTGAGTCATTGGATATTGGATTCTTAATGTTCCATGCAGTGATTGCAGTTGGGAAATTGATGTCTTTCCTTGAAGATATTCGGCAAATGTCGTGTGGAAGCCTCATAAATACTTTCTACTGTTGAATGATGACATTTTTTTTTCGATTAATTCCCATGAATTATTTCCTGTTGAAATTTAAACGCGAAATTCAAATGAATTTCATAATACAATAAGTTTCGGCTAATTAATGATTGCGTAATAATGACGTACTGAAAACTTTGAACACCGTTTCAGAAACTATGATTTTTTGTACATATTTTTTTATCTTTAGCACATGTAATGAGAAGGAAATTTTCGAGAAATCAATTTTCAGAGCCATTGTTTATGAAAGAAAAATAATGCTGAGGGAACTTTTAGTTTTTTACCATGTGTAGGAGCGTCGATCTTTACTTGCTTTCGATAAAATTAGGTTAATTTCATACGGAATTTAGTTATTCAAGAAATGACTGTTGATTTTTTCTTTTGAATCACGAGGACGATCTGGCCCCCGCTCATCAGTGGGTTGCACTGAATGTGTTACAGCCGTAATTCAAGTTCACCTTTTCGTCTGTCTTTCTTTTAGTTTTTTTACGATATTCAACATCGATAAATAATTAAAAAACTCTCATGAAAAAGATATTGATGTTTCATAGATAATATTATTTGTCCAATTCCATTCACTTTAAGGAAGTTGTGTTGTTACATCAAAATAGAGAGAGATTTGAATGAAATTTTGAAAGCAACAAATTGTTACAGGTAGAAAATTGCCTGCAAACTTTTGGAACATTGAAGAGTTATTAATCAATTGAACAGCATGGTCGCTTACGTAGTTGTTCGACATATCTTGATATCATAACTCCAATAAACAAATTTCGTATCGATGCAACATAGAGAATCGAATGAAAATGGTGTGGATTGATTCTCGAAGTACTACATATGGTATGTGTCAAGTGCTAAAGAATTTAGGAAGCGGAATGACGCAAACAAAATTTAATATAATATCAAAAATGTTCGGTTCGTGGTAAACAAAAGAGCAAACGATAGACTTATGTTTTTCTTAGATAAGATGCGTAACCTATATGTTCATGAATAATCGTGTGTGTGAGTGAACTGTACTGTCTGCACAAAAGTTTGACAAAGCTCTTGTCTGAAGCGGGCAGAAACCTTTTCGAACACCAATCACAACATCTTTAACAGTAAGATATGTGCCCTTAATTATAATACTTTGAGTTTTACTTTTACTTCAATTTCCCTTTCTTGACAAACTTATTTTTCGATTGTATCTCGTAGAAAGTTGTGAAAACAATGGCTGCGTGACTTTTACTCTTAAAACCTACAATAGTGACACTGAGGATTTTTCTGTCATCTTCACACGAATTTGTAAAAGTAATTAATACCCCAAACAAAAACATCTCTATAGTCTCGTGCAATAAACTTCATTTACATCAGAACAATTTTATCAAGAACGATCTCCAAACATCGTGATAGGCTCGAGATGATTATAATATGATTTGAGGAAAGAGAACGTTTACCTGCCAGATTAATATAATTCATCCACTATTACCAAATAGTTTTGCTCGAATCAGCAATATTTCGTTGGAAGATGAGACGCAGAATATGCAGTAGTTGAATTTTTAAACACTACGAAGAATATTTATACTATTAACAAAATAATTAGAACAAGCTTTCAAGTGCAAATAACACATGGCCATAATTTGGAAAAACTTTTAACTCCTCAATATGGTTTGGCTAAGTACAAATTATAGTTTAACATTGCAGAATCATTTAATCGAATTGATCGGATTGTTCACAGTGCAAAAGGGTATTTTTGAACTCGATAAGTGGTCGATTTTAAAATAGTTATAAAATAATTCTAAAGCAACCGTGCAAAGTAATTTTATGTACGAATCAGATGAAGAAAAAGAAAGCATCTGGAGCAACGGTCTTACTTTCACCCTGGACCATGCACCTATATTCGTTTCTACGGTTTCTCGGTTCAATGCCATCGCTTCCTTGCATTCCTCAGAAGAGAGCCACGATCGAGTCTCTCGCGACAACACGTGTATATATGTACAGGTGCGTTGACTACAGCAAATATATGAACATGGTAAAAGCGTGTGAGACCTGCGATTAGATCGTTTCGTTAAGGTCTTTTAATTCTGAGCCTAATAAATTAAAATGTGTTAAATCCGTTGTTGCTCGCCGGATATATGAGAGCCTCGCCTTCCTCCGGACCCATTCCTCGATCGCGTCGAACCGGTCCCAGAACATCCGAACTCGCAAACTTGACCCACATATACCAACCCATCATGACACGGCGTGCGTTTGCGTTCGCTTACCCAAGTTTGACCTACTGTAAACATATATTCGCACGTCTGATGATTTTTTTTTTTTCTACCGAAGAAAGTCTACCAAGGTCGGTGCCACTTTCGACATAAGCTCCAAAATTTGTATCATATGACGCTTGAGGTATATCGATGGTTCACAGAATTCCGTAGTCCATGGATCAGCAACTTTCCCCAAAGAAATCGTAGGTAGTCCTCAAAACTTTGTTGGAAAATGTCGTGCGTTAATTCCTTATTCATATTAATACCGTAATTCGAATATTTACCAAGTAATGCTTTTAATCGTGTAAACTCTCGCAAAATCATTAATCAAGCTGTAGCATTTAAAAAAATAATAGAAATGTAGATGAAACTCGAAGTTGTAGATGACGAATGAAAGAAAACTGGTTCAACCTGATTCTTAGGGTGTGAGTGGTTGTGAGTACTCTCTTTTAAGGCGTTCGTTTAACTTTCGAAATTTGTACAACGCCGTTTTGATCTGACATTTAAAGTTGTGAGGAATTACAGAGTGTTTGCATTTCCAAACATGCGAATGTGATCCATCGCGGCTTTAAAGACTGCGATTTAACGAAAACATGAGCAACAATTTAGCAGCGAGAGAACATTTGTCGATCATGTGGATGGAATTCTTTAGAGTTTGGTAGCCTGTTTATTGCTTTACGACCCGAGGCTACGATTGACACGGCCTTATACTTTCACCGTTGATCTTCGTAGCAAGGTCTAGGACGCTGGAGTCAATTTCATCTCTTGCTTCCTCATGTTTGTTCCCCCGAGCGCAAGAAACGTTGAACCTTCGGTTTCATGTCTATTCAAGGAGACCACAGATCTTTGGTGTAGTATTGATTTGTAAAAAAATGAAATTGATTGCATTTTCACTAAGAAATACGCATTATTATTCAATTAACGAAATATTCAATTTTACGTTTCATCAAAGAATAAAAAAAAAAACATCGGATATCATCCGTTTGAAAGAGAACTTTTTCCACGAATATTGGATGTGTACAATAAATTTTTGAATCAGATCTGAAACGTTATATATATTGAAATGCGAATTAATGTTGATGGAACGAAATTATGTGTAAAAATAGTTTGACATTCGAAAAAAAAAAAAAAAATTAAAGCCGTATTGTTGTTTGAAATTTTTTTTTTTTAATTGTGTTTTCCTTTTTGATCGAACAATAATCAGGTGTACAAAAACATGTGTCGAAAAACTCCCAAAGTTTTAAACTTATTCTATCCGAAAAATCACTTCTGAAAACAGCTTTTTAAGCATCAATACCGCGTTGAATCAGTATTATAATGAACTTATAATTTATAATAACAATAATAAATAATTTATAATACCTATTAATTATAATAAACTTTTAATTTTAATATATTCTGAGTACAGAGAATTCAAAAAATTGATTCTTACTACGTACGTATTCACAATTATCAACAGAGAAAATATCGTATTATTCTATCGCGTGTAAGAAGTTGTCCTGTACAAAATAGCCCTCGAAATTGATATTGGATCAACATTATCAATACTATTTGTACTGAAAAGTGGTTTTTCCAATCATGTTTTTCGAAACACTCAAGAATTCTTGAGCTCAAATTTATTTATTTAGGTTTTGCCTCCACACCGAAGAAAATTAGCTATTCATCGTGAATCTTTTGTACAAAGAGTCGACCCATCATCAAATGCAGCACGTCTTCAAAACAAAACTACGGCGATTCATTGTTTGCTGTATAATTATTCTAATTCTATCCTAACTCAATATTCAATAACTTTCAATAACGGAAGTTTGTTTCTTCATATATTGTTTGAGTTTCCTGATAACTCTCCAAAACCAATTAACGAATCGTTACCGAATTTGGCATTCGTACAGTTTGTTAAACATAAGAAAACCAATCATTGTTATCTCTTAATCATTGCGATGAATTACACGAATTAAAGGATCGGGTTTATAACCAGAAGAATTCTAAAATGTGGCCTTTATTTACAAATCCAATGTTCCAATGTTTGACGTTGTCTATTGCATCGTATAAAATTTAGCAAATTAAAAAAAAGTTAAGTATTTCAAGAATTTCATGCCACTATATTGAATTAGAATTTTATCACTGTCTCTCCGGGGCTGAGTACTCGTAATAAACATTATAAATAATTAACGTTAGCTTTCACTGTAAAGAACTTGCCAGACATAGTACAAAATAAAATGAAACATAAAAAAATACATTTAAAACGATTAACGGTTGATTTATGATTAAACGATTTGAATCCACATCGTCCCAAATGTATGTGTACCGGATTTAAAAAATAGATTAACCTCAAAAAATCAAAATTTACCAAAGCATCTGAATGAAATTCTTTCTAGAATAGTGATATTTTCTCCATAATTAAATAATGTCGACGGTTTTTATACACAGGACTGTTTCTTATTCATAAGCCACACTTCAGCCTTTACAACTGCGGCGATGAGCTGTATAATTTAGGCTTACGAGCGAGCCGGCCTGCTTATCCGAGAGTCTACTACGCTAATCACCGTATCCCATTACACTGCTATACTACTTGCAGTATACGGCTATAATGGTGTCTCAAAACTCTACTCTCGAAGTTAAAGCATCATTAGGTTATATGGATGAACAACCAAGCAATATCTTGGCTTGCTTAACACTAGAATTCATATCTAAAATCATCCAAGTTCGAGAAACGTTTTGTTAATACGTTCATTCTTTAATTTCTATATATTAAAGATTTTCTCCAATATTTTTTTGCTTTTTTATTTATTCCAAGAAAACATTTTACTGAAAAAAAGTAGATGCATGCGCTTTCGCATGCATGAGAAACACTCAATGCAAATCTAGTAAAATGTAAAAAAAAAAAAAATTCAAAAAATTGATTCAAGATCATGTCTTCCATTTTGAGGAAATATGTCATTGGAAAACTTGGAAACCAGTCAATAGAACTGGTTTGTAAGCGAAGCCACATGGAGAAGAAAATTAATGATATTGACGATATGCTTAAAATACAATAAAAAAATTATTATCTCTTCACCATCGATTCGAAATCTAATTGATTATTTATACAGTCCCGGACGATTAAGTGTTACGATTTTCTGTTCTTTTGCATCCGGAGAGATAGATTTGCCTGGTACTCCATATCTAATTGGAAGTATTTCGAACTTGAGAAGAAAAAAATTATTTACGGCTCTTTGAGGAATCAATTTAAATTTAAGTAGAAGAAAAGACCCAATTCTTGCAATTAATTTCACACTCGTAGAGGAAAAGTGGAAAAGTCTCATGAAAACAAGCGATAAAATTCAACTGATGCTTGAACGTGTAACTAAAGATTGGAAGAGAAAGAAGAAGAGTTTTTTATAATTTAGAATTGATCATATGTTCAATACTACATAAAAAAACCTACTAGGCCTCGAATTCGTATGAGATTTGTACGAAATAGTTGCAATCAGGCGTAAAAAATTAGTTGATAAGTAAATGAAGTGGAAAAGCAATTAAAATGTGACTAATCAAAGATAAAGCAAAGGTAATGCATAGCGTGGACTCATATGCATTGGATTACCGGCCGGCTGGAAGATCGAGGGACTGAGTTATCGTTACCGTGACCCACTTCCGGTCAAGTTCATTGCTCATCCACTGCCTGTTGTTGTGTCACGCTACTTCTTCGAGTCGTTTCTTCACTCCACACTCTCTCCTCATCTTTCTTTTATATTTAATGCTCATCGTTTTTTATTTACCCTCTTCTCTCGTTTTCTTCGCCCACTCAATGCTACACACGTTTCACTTTTCTTATGTTATTATTTTCATTTTAGAGAATCCTCATACACAACTCTTCGTTAAGTTCTCTTTCATATGGTTCTTCGAAATATTCTAATAGGATTTTTTATTCTTACCGGGATTGATTTGATTTTTCACGTTAATCATGACACAGTTAATTATTCAAATTCTCGCACGAACTTCGAATTAAGAAAGAATCCGAATGCCTTTGTAGTGATTCGGTTAAAATTTGAAAAACTGTGTTATAAAATTTCGATGCAGACGTGATACAGAATCAGTTGAACAACTGATGAAATATTTTGGAGAATACTCTTAATGAAGTTTTACGAATGCTCATCAATACCCATTCAAGTTTCGAGACTCGGAATCTCGTACTTAAAATCCTCTCTAAAATATAAAAGATTTCCCTTTTCATCCAGTGATCCGCTTCATCAGTAATTATCTACTACATTTCAATAAACAACGCTCTGTTGATACAATAGGGATCGTAAAGATGTAAACACTAAAAGATTATTATTCAAGACCATTGCAACAATTCCCAACACTCATTTTTTTTAATCCAGTGATGCGACAGAAAAATTGACTTTTTATAAATAAACACTCTTTTTAATGCCATAAAGATCGTAATTATATACGCCGCTTTTATTCCACTGTAATTAGAATTGGTTGGAAGACGACGGATTCACGACCATTTCTAATGTTTTCAACACTCATTGCATTATCTATCAATTTGATAAACAATCAGAAGCATGTGGAATGTGTAAATTTTTTTTTCGTACAATTTTTGATGATAGGTAACGACGTAGAATATTGATAAACAAATAAAAAGTAGAGTTGCCTATATTCATTCTCTTTCACGTTGTTGTAATGTTTTGAAATATAACTATATGACAAACCGTTACAATAACATAATAATTTCTACGATTTTTTATGTTTTCAATTCTCCAATTAAATCGCAAAAATCTGGTTTAATTAATTACACTACATTTTATCTCTATCTCCTATTTTGACTGAGATGGGAAGATTACGAGCTTCTGCTTTTTTTCATTACTACTCTAATTAATGAGAACGGTGTAATTACCGTCCGGTTAGTCATCGTCACAGTTAGGACGGTTTTTACGACAATCTGGTTTAATCGGTTACGACGTAAAGGGATAAGATTTCATCAACTGTGTGATCAAACATTTTTTCCCAAAAACGGAGCATACTATTCAAAGTTAAGGCATTAGGCTATAAATTTGCTAAAAAAAAAATTCCCATATAGTTTGCTGATTTTGTCTTGCAGTATTGGAGTCGCCTCAAAGTTTAAATTCCAAAACTTAACATTTCTGTTATTGAACAACATAACTATGATATTCATTTGATTTATATCACTCAAAATCATTTGCCAACGATATGCTAGCAATGAATGTATTTATTTGAAAAATAAATAAATCAAAAGTATTTCGTACTTTCTTGATCTCGTAATTTGTACATTTAATTCATTTTTTAAATTATTCGCATCCGTCACCAGAAAAGAATTAGAAATAACTTGGTTAAATAATTTCTGGTCTGCTAGTTTGTAATCAGATACCGTTCAGAACTCGTGTACAACACTTAGCATTCAATACACGCGAATGAAGTATAAGTGGTGTGTCTTGAACCAGACGTTTGGTCGTAATCATGAATATTTAAAAAAGACTCGTCGCGAATTCGCAACCATGCGAATACATAAGACTACTTGAAAAATCCCGTAACGTTCGACGTTCGAACGCATAAGATATGTTACAAATTTCGTTTTCTATGCGGGAAGTGATAAAGTAAATGGAGAGAACGCGTAACAGAAAAGAAAACTCAGCGAACCCAGGGAATCAGCATTTATTTCGGCTTTGTTTTGAGATTTTGAATGTACCACAGAAAACATTCATGCGTGAGGAACTTAATGTTGTGAAATAATGATACTGTAGTGGTTGGTAAAATTAAGTTAAAAAATTATATTCGATCATTAATTTGATGACGTTGATATTAAAAAGTTGAAATAATTTTTTTGTCTGATTCTTCTATTATAATTAATTGACAAAATAATGAAGACTGATTTAGGCAACAACAAAGTCCGTGGAGAGAACAAGGTGCTTACGAAAAACTGTTGTTTAAAATTGATCAACATATATTTGCGGTTACATGCTTCTTGTGGAAGCATCTTTCTAGTCATAAAATCAGAAAGTAACCATCATCGGATAACTATTTAATTGTGGAACTTGCTGTGGTTTCTTCTTGGTAATAAAACTACTGGTGTACTATACGAAGGATTCGCGACACGTTACACGTTACTTATTCCGCGCTGATGCAATCGGTTAATGACTCTCGATAAACTCTTTCAAGATGTGCCACGCTTTTTAAGTTTTCTCGATTTCTGTTTATAAACGATGATTTTGTAATGGATGCGACGTAGTTTATAATTACATTTTCAGGCCGAAACTATCAGTTGCCACATCAGAGCTAAAAACCAAGCGATTCAATCAATTCGCTGGGGAGAAACGTTTGTGACAGTCTAATATGGCGTCGTGGTTCTTTACTTTACCAATTATAACCTGGAGAGCACCGCTGCAATACCATAAATGAACTGTTGGTCCATCAACGATGTTAATCGACAATGTTTTGAAGTATTCGGACTCCTCGAATAGCTCTTAAAAGCAGAAAACGTGTTGATATCGATTAAATAAGAATATAACCTCAATTTCGGAGAACGAATCCGCCATCGTGCGAATTCACCTTCATTTTTCTGGGATAAACACCAGAGGGAAGCCCGAGAGAAGCGAGCGTGTCTTCACAAAGTACCTAAAGGCAATACAGCAATATATAGTGATACATCGTCCATCATTGAGATAGAATGCATTTTATTTCATGGGTGGGTCGCTTTCTCTCAAACTAGCAAGAGGCTCGATTCTCCAGCACGCTCTGTTGATTGCATGCTTTTGCTTATATGGTCGCTGACGCTATGGACGACGTATATGTAAATACACAGCAATACGAATGCATTCGATCTCGCAGTTCTATGCAGTTCGTTGCTTGACTTCGTGCTCATGATCTTCAGAAAAGACAAAATCTTCGACCACTAATTCGACGACCTGAACTTGGGGATTTTTTAGAATTTCATAAAGAAAGTCTTGCTCCTATACCAGTATTTCTAAAGTCAACCTAACGCAAATCTCATTATTAGAGAGATTATTAGAGACCACGTTATCGACTAGTGTACATTTGTGTACATTTAAGTTATTCATTTGTGTAGATTTAAATATTCTTTTGTGTTATTATCAATAGGACGTAACCGAACCAAAATAAATCTCCCTAAAATTTAAACTTGAACATAGTTTATAATTATTTGTGTAATACTGTAAGACAGCTGAAAATTCTTCAAAAGCCAGAGGTTGTTGAACATTTACATAATTATATGTAAATTGAAAACTTGTTGTGCAAAGGAACCAAAATTGAAATTGAAATGAAAAATTGAAACGCCCACGCTGATATTTTGTTTTGAAGTGATTCTATACTTTAACGCTCAAGTTGTGTGGAATTGAAGCTTTAAGCGACACAAATATGCAAGTAAGTTCCCGTCATTTCCATTCACTGGTAGCAAACAAAAGATTGTAGACCGTAAAGTGGTATCGGTTACGTGCTCTTGTTTCTTTGGTCAGCAATCAATATAAAAATGTACCACAAGCGATCTAATGCATGTCTATGTGTGAGCGAGGCTCGAACCACCAAGCGAAAACGACACAAATTTTATTTCTTTTTACTAAATCATGAGGTAATCCGAATATTTAATTGAAATTTGCCAGATTATACGAAATTGCATAAACAGAACTATTTCAAATCACGCAAGTGTCGCAAATAACAAGATTTTTGAATTTACGATCCAGATGCACGAGACATCTTGACCGTGGAATCAGAGATTTCCTCGTTCTCCTCCTCCGCTAAACCGGATATTGTGCTTCAATAAATTCCGGAGCAGTGAGAGTGCATTCGAGAGAAGGCCAACGGTAGTAGCGAATAACTCGAGTTTTGCTGGCTTCTCCAAAGATTTTACTTCGAACACTAAATGTTTGAATTAATTTTAGTAACGCTAGTAAAGATTATTATACCTCATTCAATTTGTTGCTTCTTTGGGAGGAAAAAGGAGCAGCCATTTTTTGCGGCAAAAGTACATTAAGCCGAAAGGAACTTGCAAATGAGAATTTCGACAAAAATGTGGCGAACAAAGTCAAAATAACACTGGGACAAAATGACGCATGAGATAATAACATTAAAGGGTTAAAACGGCCAACACACGTAAAAATGATGGTTATCTAATTCTAAGCCAACCAATGAAGTACTATTCTTATGTATTCTATATAGTTTCCTGCTCCGACAATTCAGATTTTTCAAAATGAATAAATGTAATCTTTCGTTCCATTGACAGAAGAAGAGAATGTAATTTGTCGTTTGTTCGGCACGTTAAACGTTTAATAAAAAATACGAACACACGGTATTTTAACCAACGGAAAATAGCTGTTCCGGGTGTCATTTTACCTCAAGGCTCTTCCGTTGAACTTTCATTTCATTTTTTTTTCACTTATTCATCCATTCTTTATTGCATTTTTTTCATGTGTGCAATTTATTCTAAGTGTTTAAATATTTCAAGTGGTATTAAAAGGTTGAAAATCAATATGACAACAAAAAAATAACTAGAACTACAGCTGTGTTCCGTGATAAATAAAAAACGGCCTGTCATGACGTTTTAAGATTGAAAGTAGAAACACATCGAAATAGAGTTGACCCGTAGGAATGAATAATTTTATCTCGATCAACACGCCATTTGCTTACGTTTCTTTCATTTTTCTTTCGTTCGCACGATATCGATCGTCTACATACATTGTAAAATTATGTTCTATTTACACAGAGTTCTACCAAAAGTATAACGGCTGGTGATCGATGATTATTTATTTTCACGTTTATTCAAAAATAATAAAAGTCGCATCATGTTAAGGGGCTACCATATACCAAGAGATGCTAAAAAGAGGATCTTTTTGAAAAAAAAATCTATTTCGAAAAAATGGATCCATTGAAACAACTCTTTGTTTATGTAGAAAAATAAATTGTTGTCACTAGAACTGAAAAATTTCATTTAAAAAAAAAAAACGTTGATGAGCTGCGAATGAAGTTTTTGTAAAACAGTATTTCGAAAAACTTCCGGGTTTTTTGAAGTTTTTTTTATACAATAAATAAAAAATATATAAAAATTGGAATCATCAAATAAATATATTTGTTTGAAAAATCGAATATTTTCATCTCCTAATGTGCCTTTGCGATATGAAATAAATCAGAATCAACTAATTCTGCATGCGCATGATTCGATAAAAAGCAAAGAAAGCTTCAATTGTGCAACAAAAAATACTTGAATTAGCAGATGGTTCCTTCAATACTTCCGCGTCGGAACACAGGCTAAAGCACACAGCGAAGGTTCGAAACCAAAATCAATAGGCAATTTCCACGAAAGTATATGCGAAATAGAAACATAATCGAAAAATGAAATTCTGTTATGCAGCTATGGTGAAAGCTTGTACTAGACACAACATTTCTTTCGACGAAATGACTTCCGACGGGAATAAAACAAAAAGTGATAGAACTCGGCCGGGAGTAAGATTTGACTGTCGAGATCGAAGCCTGCCGGAACCGAAGCTTTCAAGTAAAATAAAAGAAAATCCAGCATTCGTTATCATCAGCGCAGAGAGGTCGTCTGGTGCAAGGACTTTCCATAAAAAGGATAAAAGATCAAACAGAGCAAAAAAAACGTTGCCCGAAGCAAAAGCTTTTCCGCACCACAACAGATCCAGACGTCCGCAACGACATTAGTTGAAAGAGCAAAATTTACTCGAACCAAACAAAAGATCAACGACAGTAATGAAGTAAAAAAAAACCCAGTGTTTCGGGCAACGAAAAAAATATCCAGCAGTCAAAAGTAAAATTCATTCTTCGTACAGATAAAACTTTGAAATAAACTTAGTATTGCTAGAAAAATGAGGATACGTCTCGAAAGATGTTTGCGACCATGAGAAAAAAATTCAGAAAGCTGAATGACCTTAAGAAAAAAAAAAATTGAAAATTCGAAAATTGGCGAAACCCATTCAAATTAGTTGTCCCATTAAAAAAAAAAATAAACAATTAGAATTCTTTTATGTCTCAATCATTGAAATCTGCAGCTACAACAACTGGGTGTAGAATAATTAAGTTATAAGTTGTAGACGAGCGTTGGAATCACTGACTCTTGGCCAAAAACCGTTCCGCGTTTACCATACCTAATAAATATTTATTTTCACCATGGACTTTGGTCGAGAAAAGTGAGCGGCGCTGCAAGAAGGATGTATAGAGTACGAGTGAAGTTTTGTGTTTCTTCCACTACCACGATATTAACTGGTCACGTTGGATACATTTCTCACAGTTCCATTGATAACTGTATGACTGCATTTGTACGAATTCCAATAGTGGAAGTAGAATATAGGATATGTGACTAAGAGTAACGCATTGACTTATTTCGCGTGACTCACGTGCCACGTTGTGCTCATACAATCACATTTATAGGCCAATAAAAAAATTAAATAATCGAATATATTGCTTATCTGTCCAGAAGGTCTGACAACGAATCCATTTCCATATTTTCTGTCTGTTGGAAACAATCGAGTGGATGGATAGAAATATTGAATATTCTGATTTCAAGGAGGCTTTTTTCCGACGATGATAGCATGGACCTTTTAACCGATTTACGGGTATTGTATCATATATATGTCCAAAAAAGAAAGGCAATCCTTCAATCGCACATATGTAACTTGAATAACTTTCTCAAATTAAACTAAGTTTAGGAATGGAATCGACCACACCAAAAACCGCCTAAAACAAATGTTCCTGAATTTTAGTAAAGAATATGTTTGTACCAGTTTTGGCCCAAAATCTCAAGAATATCCTGCCAATCAACCGGTTAAGTTTGTTATCCTAATAAAAAATGTTATGGTCTGGCATAAAATGACCTGACGCATACATAAACGCGAACGTATTCCAAAATGTTAAGGTAACCAAGGCTCGTTTGAGTGTTTTGTAGCAAAATGGTACGACAGTCATGAAGCAATCCTTAGTAGGGCCTTAGAGTGCCAACCTCAATGAGGCTTTATTAGAGTAAGCCTGGAGTCTCGCTGAGACTGATTTTTTCTATTCATATGAATGTATGAGAATACATGAGCACAATAAAATAGAAGGTCATGTCCGATTCGAGTTAGAGCAGCGAAGCAACAGGAAGGACAAACGATTGTATGTATATATGTGAAGATAATGAATTTTAAAACGTAAACAAATTTGGCAAACAGAACAAATATGATTATTCATTTTTCCCAGGCTGTACGGTTTAATGAACAATTGAAAAAATGAACGAAGAAAAAAAGAGAGAAAGGAGGATATCACTTTGCTCGAGACTTCGTTACGCGGGCGTCGATGAAGAATCATATCTCATAGAGATCAAATCTCATCTTCTCGACAGAGGTTGGACTTAAATTCACAGGTGAAAAAAAGCAGACCTCGAGCAGAGGAGAAGGAAGATGAAACGGCTTGTTGATTCCACGCGATGCGGCACCTCTCAGACCGATTACGCGTTACGAAACATCCCTAAGTAATATGGCGGTACTGTACAGCTTGAAACGATGGGCCGTATACATGTAAATATAAAACACAATGAAAGGAGGAGTCCAAAGGAACAAGTCGTTGGAGAAGAGCCTGTTCAAAACCGACAGTCCTTATAACATCTCTTTCCTTTTTTTCACTGTATGCGTGTGGAGCGATTGTCGAATTGAATGCCCGGATACACGGCGTCTTGATGTTTGTTTGCCCCCATTTCCAGACTTTTAGTTATCGTTGCAGTTGAGAGAAGGATCACTAAAAATGCCAGATGCTAAATCCACCAGGACGATCAATTCTATCATTCAAAGTTTGTGAGTTTTAATATGACATCATTTTCAGAAACTAATACCTGTTGATTTCAACTTTGGGATTTCAAACCTAGTTATGTTATAACTCTCGAATGAATTGGTATTTTTCGGCACATTCTTTTTCAATAAAAAATAAAATGACATCTAATGCAAACACAAATGTGGAACCAAGTCACAATGAGGTATGAAACTAATGAAAAAAAATTTCAGGAATTGATATCCAAAGACATTAACCCTATAGACTATTGAACTTAGGTAATTCATGGTAATCGATGAAATTATTTCGAACCATGCCGAAGAGGTGACATTTTACTAATAAAGCATTTTTATCGTTTGCCAACCTTAAACCTGACATGATTCGTTTAGTAAGCAGTTCTTTTGATTTTACATTCAAGAAAATAAAGAACTGAATTCAAGGGTTATGAAAGGTAAATTCATAGAAATTTTAAAACATCGTTTCCGGCATTCGATACTAGACACAGGTGCATAAACCCGAGACGTCACTTTTTTCCTTGCAATTGCGGCATATATTATCCCGAGACTGGTTTGTGATAGAACTGTTGCAGTGTTGACGATGCAAATCGAGAGCTGTCTTTGCGGACGTTCGAGAATTGCATATCAAATAGAAAGGGGAAAAGAAATTAAATCACTGTGACGTAGAGGTTAATCGTTGCGTAACTATTCCCTCTCTGTTGCAACGCCAATTTGTAGTCTTACTTGAATTTCTTTCCAAACCGGTGAGTTGCATATTGGTTTTCAAAAGTTTTACAAAGATATCCGTTATTTGCAACATTGTACTTGTGTCATTTGATTTGAGGGATTCATTGCACAACTTATGGTTCTGACTAATTTTACGAATCGACAATAGACATCATAAAACCAGAGTGTTACAAGGTGAGAATCGTTGAATGTTTAGAAAATACTTCCGGTTTAAGTACAAAAATAACTGAAAAAATCCCAAAATAAAAACATGGTCGGATGAAGGATGATTATCACTAAATTAGACACTTCGAGGCCTCCGTGTACATATTTATTCAATGGTGATTCGAGCAATCGGAAGACATCCAAATATGAAATAATGTCATGTATATGGGGGAAAATATGTACGTATATATGCAGAGTAGTAAAACGTGTTCTGGTCTAATGGATCTCTTGGTTCACGCGGACACACACAACGCTGTGCCAATTTTTACTTCGATATTCTCTGCTGCATATATGTGCGTCATACATTTCTGACTCCGGTATTCGTTGGTTAATACTTAATTT
The DNA here is from genome assembly GCA_948107755.1 of Campoletis raptor. Lineage (NCBI taxonomy): Eukaryota > Metazoa > Arthropoda > Insecta > Hymenoptera > Ichneumonidae > Campoletis > Campoletis raptor. The sequence goes on from OX403622.1 coordinate 20,394,332, forward strand.
ATACAGTGAAAGCTCTCACAACTAAATCTCATTATATTTAAATACCCAGTGCAAATGTCTTAATGACTTCGCTCAATCAATTTTCACAATTTTGTAGTAGCTTCGAAAATGATTGTGTTGTTTGGTACAGAAACCATCGATTTAAAGCTATTATTTTGACATGAATGTGAGAGGCAATTCCAAAATTCAATTCGAACTCTATTCAAACGATCATTGTGTAAGCAAACTTAAATATTCAACCCCTACTCGTTACAATTTCGTGCTGATAATTAAAGATAATAAAAAAAATTAAAATTGATGATAATTAAAAATTCTTTTAATCATATGTACCGTTTTGGCGAAGTTGAGAAGTGGGTTTTCAAAGTGGTAAATCTGTATTTTGTAAAATGCTCATTGGACCATAAACGTATGTGTGCAGCGACCATGTGTCATTGATGCACATGCATTGAACGATCGGTTAGTGGAACAGAGAAAGGGCTGATAAAAAAATGTTCACTTAGTTCGTCAACTATTAGATAAATTCTGAAAACTTGGACTGTATCGAACCTCCTACTGCGTTTCTGGTACTGTTCGGTAGTGAAAGGGAAGCAAGTATATCCTACAACAGCACTTCGTCCACGCTGGCGTGGTCACGGAGCTATGAAGGCCTAGATACACGGCGAACAAACTCCTTTTGATAATCTTTGATATCTTGGCTTTCCATTATTGATTTCGAAGTCCAACGAGTGACTTGTTGTATACCGTAGTTCTATTGGAAAACAATTTGAGCTCTTATTCTAACGTGAGAAAAGTACTGAATTATTTCGCTTGAGAAACAAAAATTATTCCAGCTGAAGTTCAATTAAGTACTTCGGTCCAAATGTTTACTCACTTGAAAAAGAAACGTCAAACCATAATGAAATTGGAAATGTTCACAGTATTTTTCATCGTTCCAAAAGGACCACGAGCCGTTGGTAACAGTGAAAATAGGAAAAGCAGGTTCAAAGAATTCCCTAGACTTCAATTCGTTATTCCACGTAAATAAAATCTTCTACAATCCTATGAAATTTTTTTGTTTAAAAAGTTCTTTTCACCTTTGATGTTTTTAAATTTTCGCTAGCCCAAAATACATATTACCGAGCAATAAATATTCAAATTTGGACATTACTTTTGAAGGTGTTGTCACTTCTAATTTTGACAATCAATCCAATTGAATTTTATTGTGTACACATAGTAAGGTTTTCAGTCAATATTTAGTTTACGTTCATGTTTGTTTTCTTTCGCTTACTATGGTTGCGAGGTGTTTTTGTATTTATGGTACAGCCGCAACAGCAGCATCAAACACGGTGATACAAACTTGCGTTCCCCGTGTATGTTCACCTCTGTCGGATCTCTCGCAGCAGCTTCGTGTGGTGGGGAAGTCTATATAGGCTTCCGAGTTCCTCGAAGCCCCTTCAAACTATCCGCGTTACCTTAAGCATACGGAGTGTATAACCAGAGAGTCGTGGCGTCGTACACGCTTAATTCGACGGGGACGCTTGTTCCGCGGCAACGGCCGCGAGTTAACTTCCGGTTCTTTGGCAAAGAACATTTTTCATAGATAGAAATAAAAATAAAAAAATCACTTCCAGTGTAAGAATCGTGAAACGAACTGTGGATTGTGGAGAGTGCTAGCGTGGAATAACGCGCGAAAACTATTTTTTTTAACCCTCTGTTCTTTTTATAACTGTATATACACGTTTATATACATTTATAAATATATATTTGATTCGTTTGAATTGCAAAGCAACAAGTTTCTCGACCGCTGGTGACCGGATATACGTTCGCCACGATGGTGAGTGAATACTTGCGAGTTGTCGCAGAAGCAGTGTTTTACCTATAGTGAAGCTTTTTCACTTCATTACTGGTTTTACAGAACGATGATTTTTAATCGCAGTTTCATTGTTACATCACGAAGAAATTTTGTGCTGAGAAAATTTAACTTTTTCAAGATTAAGTCAAATTTCAACAGTTTCCTATGCAAGTGGGTACAGAATTGAAGTTTAGTTCATTAAAAAAAATGATTAGGTTTATTCATTCGAGAGAATTATTTTAATATTTCATCAGAAGAATTCCGATACATTTAGCCCTCAGTGAAAATGCGAAAAACGAAAATGATCGATAGCTTTCACGCCCAAACATCTTCTCCTAAAATCTCCATTGCAATACGAAGCAAGCCAAATTTTTGTAACCTCTGTACCGAAAAACTAAAATCATAACATTTTGAAAGAATCTAAGAAAGTCTAAAAGATCATTACGTATTTATTATTACAATATAGTAATCACGTAATATATATTTACACATTCAATTATGTACAATAATTATGTACAATAATCCATGACAGAATAATTGCTAGGAAATTTTACCATGAAAAGGCCATACATAGAAAAAAAAATGATCCAAATGCATTTAAACATTTATATTTTAATTTTTTAAGATTTCAATATATTCGTTCTTATTTTGAATCGTAATATTTTTTTTAGTAAAAAAATATCTAGCAGCCTACATTTTTTTTTTTTTTTTTCAAATCTAGCTCAAACGAGTAGAAACCTATTTCATTTTTAAAGCCGAATAACCAAGAAATTAGAAAGAACGAGATGCAGTCAATAAGATCGATAAATCGTAAAATCAAGAAATCCATGACCCGAAGTCACGCGAGTTTCTGGAAAACACTTAGGATATAGTGTTCGGTGTAAGATACTAACATCTACATCCTTCTCGTTTCTATATAAGCGAGGCTATAGTGTTGTATGATGTTTTACGTAGCGCATCTGAGAATGAGAGACGAGCGAGAATGGAGGTCAGTGTGTGAGCAGCTTCGCTTCCACTCGATAGTATATATTCCCCACATTCAGAGTTCACCGACCGGTATCTCTGATTCTCTCTTATTCGAACTTCTCTTCCGTTTCATCACGTATTAATTGGTCTCTAAAGTTTATAAAAGATTTTTTAGACTCCTTTTCCTTTCGATATCTAAATCATCCAATCTTCCATGAGAAATTTCTGATGAAATGACGGAGCAAAAAACTTTTTTTAATAATCACGGTTCAAGGTCCTCGATCGTACTTGAAGAGGGTCATTTAATTCCAAGCATTACTTTTTATTGTGCATTGGTACCAACAATTGAAAAAGTGAACTTTTGTTATGAACTAAAGTGCTATGTGAGATTATCAATTCTTTGAAACTCATTCGATGTGCTAGATAAAGTTTTTCGAAATTCCTATCATTTGATGTATCAAAAAAATTTTATACACTGGGAAAATTTTTTCGTTGAAAAGGACGATTATTTGGTTGAATACATCCAACAAAATATTTAGCAATAACAACAAAAACTTCCTCATTTCAACAATATATTTGGCTGACAGTCTGAAATATACCTAATAAACTATTGGAATGACAACATTTTTGTTGTTACTGCTAAATATTTAATTGGACGTATTCACCTACATAATCGTCCTTTTCAATAAAAAAATTTCTCAGTGAAGCAAAAATCTTCGGACGCTGATCTCTAATATGTGTGTTCAAAAAACATCAATGCATGACTTCCACCCGAACCGAAGTTACGAGACAAAAAATCGTCTACGCTCGTTATCGATTTACGAGACACGTTCCGGATTCCAAAGTTCTTTATTACGCAAAACCGTAACGAACTTTCTTCAATTCCGAAACTTCCATGTTTAAGATACATTCAATCGCTTCACTGGTCACTAAATTTCACGATTTTCAATCCCAGCACAACTAACGCTATATGTACTGTATTTATGCCTTATATATGGACATTCTAACAGTATAGCAATTGAGAAAAAATCAGACGAGAGAATTTAATAATTTTTTAAAAATCGTTTAATCGAAATGGTTGCGTATTACGAACACCATTTTACACTCATTACTAACTGTTAATTTAATAAGTGAATGGCATAGAATTACATGACTACTCAACCCTTCGGGCCATGGGTTTTACTTTACGTGCAAAAAATTCTATATGAATTTAACTTTTCAGCAGCGACAATCAGTCATGTCGTATAGGAACAAAATTTACAGACAATGAGGAATGTGCCATTCATTACGGGATGATTGGCCATTTCTCCAATAAAACAAATAGAGTTTGATTTGAAATTGTAAAACTTTCGAATGCGATTATTAAAGTCGGAAAGTTCAACAGTTTCGACACAGTATCTATCGTAATTTGAAGGTCAGCAATTGTAATTCTTCTTTTCGATGATAATAGCAGTGAAATTTTTATCAATAGTTAGACTGCCAACATATATTTATGAGGTAATAAAAAAATGCAAACACAACAGCTATCGGAATCTTTTTTAAATAAAAAAAAAAATTTCACAAATTGTGAATATACAATTTACCGTTTTTTTCTGCATATTTGCAAGAAATTTGCATGTCCGATTTCTAAGCACTGAGTTCGACTCGCACCTTGCTCATTTGCATTAACATAAAATATAAAAATTACTGTTTGGCACAAGTTCGAGTTTCCTTGATTTTTTGTATACAAAAAAAAACACTTAAATTAACAAACAAAAAGACACGGACGAATGAACAATAAATGGCGTAAGCCCTGTTTTACACCTGTTGCATAATTGCAGATCCTGTACGATGCTCGTACGTTTCTAACATAAGCCAAAGAACAACAATATAAAAAAACTTCCGGTTTTCCCATGTAGATCCTTTATGTTTGTGCTAACGTAAAGATTGACGAGAGAAGATCGCTTGGTACTGGCTCGAAAAAATTAAGTAAATAAAAGTCCACACTGAGCGACTAGTGGGAAATGAGGAAGTGCACAGTGATGATGCTCCGTGCCATGCAGTAATTTTTTTATCGTGACAATTAAATTTAACGGTAAATTAAATACAGGTAGTGTGCTCGGTCTTACGTGATACGTTTTTATACCTTTCTCGGAGTTTTTTTTTTCGTCAAGAAATAGTACCCTCAGCGAATGAGAGACGGTGTAATCAGACTATACTGGGACTATAAGTACACGACGAATTGTCGGAGGCATTAATGAGAAACGGAAAGAAAGTGAGAAAAAATAATACTAAAACAATATCGTTGTTTCGGATCTTCTGAGAGTTTTCAATTCAACGCGCATTCTATTTTAAAAAAATCTTCTCTATCATTACCTACGTATACAAAATGGTTTCATCACTCTTACACTCCTCTGAAAGATCTACTTGTGGTTAAAGGTTAATCCTTTCAGTCATAAATTTTTCAATATGTGCAAGTGACTTCAAATTTGGTACTCGATTATTGGGGGCGAATCTGAATTCGAAATTTGGAAATTCGAAATTCAATTCGGATAGAATTTGGAATGCTCTACAATTTTTAGATTTAAGGATGAATAGAAAAAGAATCTTTATACCTCTGTTGATCATGACGAATTTACTTTGGACGTCTTGATGAATAACTCCATGGATTTACGACCCTAGTCTCTTAAATTGTGGGAATATTATGCGTGATTGAATTTTGAGACCAGAGTCTTTCGATCTTGCAATCATTTCTAGACGGCAAGCAATTTACGGGAACTCATCTAATTTTAATTTAGCAATAAAAATGATATCAAATCGAAACCAGCCGCAGTGCAAAATCTTGTTGGTCGCCGAATAATAATCAAACAGACAACCTGTGCACGAAGAAATATGAAGGAAAAAAAAAAGCATAACCCGGCATAAGTATAGTAGAATATCCGAATGACAGACTTTGGAGAAGAAAGTGGATGTCGTAAGGGATCACGAAGAAAAGAAGGTGTTCGGAAACTTCGTCTTCCATTTCTGTGAGTAATAGAATTTGCGGTTCTGCTTTCATTTGTTGATCGGTTAACGGTGTCTCACGAAATTGAGTGCGGCGACCGGCGAGCGTGAGCGAAGGTGATCGTTGTCGTCAAAGACCTCGAAGAAAGTTATACTCGAGTAAACAGCACCTTCAGACAGTGGGCAATGGGCCACGCCTGTGAACCTCGAGTCCTGTGGCACACCACAGATCTAAGAGAAGGGAGGACTTTGGTGAACGTCGACCGTATGGAACAATCACCGAGATCGAGATATAATGTGAAATTCATACAATAGTTGAAAGTCCACCACTTGCACAACTCCTATAATTGTTTAGATCTTTGTTATCAAAAATCATTGAAACCCATGAGGGACTGTAGCAAAACGCGAGACAAAACGTCGAAAATCTCACTGACGATTTTAAAACTATTGACACCTAAAGCCATAATGTTGAGGGTGAAAAATGATTTTGCAGTGAACAGAAACCGAAAAATTGTGCAGGAGATTCCGATGGTGATTTATAAAAATTGATATTCCACTCGATATTCAGTTGTCGTAGGGAATCGACTGAGGAAATGCGTAACTGTAAAGATATTATCTATCGAACGATTGGAATTGCTTGTGAAATTGTCGACTTAACGTTTTCTTCCGTTTAGCAAATTTTCTGCTTCCTTTAGTTCGCAGTATATGTGGAAATTTATCGTATAGATTATACCGACATGAATTATGGAATTTACTCTACACAACTCTTTCTGGTCACAGTTCAACTTCTATCATGAATATTTTCCTAAGTATGTACCCACTCTGCTAAAAGAAGATTGTATGGCACTATGATCAGCCGATAACACTGCTAGCTCTCCCAATGATTCGGTAAAAATATTATTTAAGTTTTAATCTACGATATTTTTTCCATCTTCCCATATTTTTAGTCATTGATATAAGAATCTCTTACAAATGCCTTAGAGCAATATTCCTCTTTCACAACTTTCAGAATAAAAGAGGCTAGAAATGTTCCTGAGCTTGAAGAAAAAAACTTCCCGGAACTTGTCACATCAAACTCTTTCAAGTCTCAAATGCTTAGAGTTTAAAAAATGAGAGAAATTATTTCACGGTCCAACGACGGTAATTAATATCAAGTCGTGTATTCAAAGCGTTTTTTTTTTTCTTGAAAATAAAGTAGAAAATTGCATGCATTTAGGTATTAAAAATCATAAATATGTCAATCCACATTTTGGTGCTTCGTCGTTCCACCATAATAAGAAGGCCATTTTTCATCACCACTTCAGATTGCTCTAAAAAGAATTATCAATTAAAGTAAACATAGAAATTTTTTTACGAGTTATTGGCAATGAAAAACCGATGGTTTCATTGAATCTTCATCAACATTCTTGATAAATTCCCATCAAACGTTTGCCATGAAAAGCGAGGAAAATAGATCTGACATTGGCCTTATACACAAATACCACGAAAGCTTCAATAATGACGTATAACAATACTTTCTTCATAAATGAATGTGAGAGGAAATGGTAAAAGTCATTAAGGTGGGTGCATCCGTCGAATGTAGGCGAACTGGAAACCCAACGAGACGATACAAAGAATTCAAGTCCTTGAGAATTAAATTATCGAAGCAGAGTTATAAGTTGTAACAGAAAGGTGCTGATGACCTCTTTTGAATACGTCCGGCATTATACACAAGGCGTACATAAATGAACACCAACCTGCATAAAATACCCATGTAGACATGGTGGTTCTTATGGTTGCATGTGTTTAAACATCAAAGCATGGTGTTTATTATCCGATCGTATTATTCGTGTATAACCGATAGTCAATAACAATAAAAAGAATGTACTACGATACATCACACAGAATAGCGTATTCATGTCCAAAACAGGTGAAGTTCCGGCAGGAACAAGAGGTTATGACGAAGAAAGAAAGAAACTCGGCCGCGTCTCAAGACGTTTGTGGACCAGGTATCACACAATAAAGAGAAAGTAATTTCTCCGGCTTCTTCGAGATGGGCGTGGAGTCTTCGTGTTTTTAAGTGGCCAGTGGCGCGTTTTGAGGATGCCTACGATTATCTCTGTGATATTAGTCGAGGAGGAAAATTACGAAGCATCGTCATCATCAAAGCTTTAGAAAGTAGGAAGGGGCATATTGTATAGCATTGTGTTCATTTCTACTATTTGGAATAACGAGATGCGTTCAGAACTCGTGAAACGGTTATTTTTATATCGTATTATTATTTTTATAAAAAGTATAGTCTCAATGGGAGAAAACAATATTTTTCCAACGTCATATATTCTGGAGAAAAACAACGATGGTAAACGATATTTAAAGTTTTACACTCGTGTGCTTAACAATAAATAGCCACAATTTTGGAAACAGCTGAATTATATGTAGAATTGCAATAATCGTAAACCGAGAAAAGTAATTGTTTCTGATTGTACTAAAAGCTGATGATTTACGGACGATTAATGTACATTCTCGACAACCTCAATTCGTTGTTCCGCGTGGTTTATCAAATATTAATTGTATGTAAAATCTTATCACCATAATAACGAAGAAAAAGAAAATCGTGCAAATAAGAAGGAAAGGCTGGCGTGTATATTTCAATGTATATACACACACTTTCGTGATGGGATAGAAAATCGGAAATTAGCGAGGAAAGCAGAAAAAAAGAGTTGGCATGTGGCGTGACGTGCCGTCAGACACACGCGATATATATCATGAAAATATCGTTCGGGGATGCCAGTCGTCCCGGCACGTAATCCATAAAGCATGTTAGTGGAGTAAGAGCTCTCACTACTTGCACCAATTTTTGATCCAGAATTGACTGAAACTAAATAACAACGGAAATGCTCTTTCCAATCGACAACAAGATTTTTCAAACTGTTTTTATTCAGCCTCATCATAACAAACTCATTTGAATCCGAAAAAGGGTAAAAACGTATCAGACAAGTCTCCAAGTCTCTAACAAAAATATCTAAAAATCTTAATATAGTGAAATCAAAGCCACTTCAAATGTTCATGTCATCACTTTGCTTCATGTGTGAAACCAAAACATCGCTCGAATATTACTACTTCAAAGACATCGATAATTCCTCATTTCGATGCATTAACACTTCTGACTTCGAAAAAAATTCCACGACTAGCTTCCGTATTGATATCCGGTATTACAGGGCAAGGAAATCTCGAATTGTTCACTCGAGAGACGATCCAAGTTAGAAAACACAAGGAAGACGATCAATCGCCGTATTTATTAGAAAGGTTTGCTTTTACTGTAGTCGAAGCCACAGCATCGGAAACATATCGTTGAAAGCCACAGGATATAGTTCCGATTTACAGTTCGTTAGGTCTCACGGTCTCACTCCAGATCCTCCACGAGAGTTGGCTTTTCCCGCATCGTGGGATAAGGCCTTGACGCAATTATTCCTAAGTACTCATTTGCTACGCGTTCATTTACTTAGATATACACACAAGTGTAGATAATATAGTTCATGTACTATATGAGTTACGACACGCGATAAAAACCCGATCATCATCTTATGATGCGTTATGATGACTGCAAAAGAGAAGAACGATTGGAAAATGAGTTCGAACTCCCGTGTGCTCGAGAAATTTTTTCTCTTGTTCTGATTATATGAATTCGATCATAGTCATTAAGTAAGACTTCTTATACATTAACGGCCTTGTCGAAATTTTTGAATAACTTCCTATCACTTTAATTTATTCCATATTTATTGTATTTATTATATTATTTCATATAATTATTTGTAATTTCTCATCGACTTATATGAGACACCGAGAAATATATTGAAAAAAAAAAAAAAAAAAAAAAAAATACACTGGAAGAGATTTTTAAATGAAGTGTAGATTTAGCTTTCCTCATGAAAGTTTCTAGCAGGATTTGATTTTTCCTTCGACAACGAAATACTTTGATTGTTTTGTACCCTGTGTAATTAAACTTTTCCGAATTGTGGTCAATATTTTATTCAGTATTTCAATATTTAATTTTGTCTTGAACTCCGTAAGATAAAAACATAAAACTATCGACTAAACACATGTTTTGAATGCTTTGTGTGCGTCACTATGGAACCTTCTTAATAAAAATAACACATTTGATATTTCGCTGTAACTACAACATCGTAGATTAAAAATTCAGTTCTGTTCTACTTCATTTCTACAGAACTTCTAATTTTTGTATTTGATTCCGAGAGAAATGTTGACAGATGTTATTAAAAACATAGATAAAAATATTTTAACGTTAGTTTTTATTGCTCCTTCGGCATACGACAAAAATGTCATATATGAAACAAACGTGCAAGTATACTTTCCAAACACTTGAGAGTAGAATTGCGCGAAATAGAAGGTCGACTACATTCACTGGCGTACGAAGAACTGGCAAACCTATATAGAACTCGTTGAACTCGTAAGTGTGCGAAAATGCGTGTATTACATCGAATCCGCTTCCAAAACGCAAAAAATTTAGGTCGATGCTATAATAGTATTGTTGACCAAAAGTATCACCGATCATTTCAGCTAGAAAAAATGATTATATTCTTTCTACCATGCGATGTGCAGATTATTGATAAAACCCACTGAGAAATCAATTAATTAAAGCCTTTCAAAATTTTTCCAATCAACGAGCTTAACTGTAAAAATATAAAATTTCACTTGCCAAGTCCGGGACGATATTTTTTCAACATAAATTGTTACGGGTTTTCGCGATTTTTCTTGTACAGGTCGGTACAACTTTTTTCTCTCCGATGAAAGTATAAATACACTTAATCAGGATAGACCAGAAAGTACCGAAAAACCTGTTGTACGTTTCTTGTATCTGGTCTAGATGACCGATTCGTGACGCTTTGGTACTTGCCGATGGGGAACCCGATCGCTTTCCTTTCGCCAACAGCGCATGGCTGGAGGGGACCCCTTTATCCCTCGCAATTATTACGTCGTGAATAGGTCACGCTTTTTTTTATTTCACGGACCACCAACTCCTAACTGCTATTATAAGCTATTTTGCTGTCTCATAATTGTCCGGATAAAAAATATATATCAGTCGTAGTTGCTTCTCAAGCTGATATTCATGTGGAAACCAAACGAAAACTATTCAGCTTCGCAAAAAAGTATCAACACCCCAAAATGGTTAAATTCTAAGAACGATTCAGATTTACAAATATTTCCGTACACTTGATTTTACGTTGAACCTACATGAATGCTGATATGTCCTCATTGTGAAAAAAAAAGAATCATAGGGAAGATGGTTTTCTTTAGCACCTTAGGATTAAAAAATTATGTCGACTAAGGTCGTTCGGCACTGTTCAGACAGTCTTTTTACCAGATTTATAAATGTAAAATTACGATATAAAAGCGATTTTGCAAAACACTTTTATTGAAAACTGAAATTCATCGAATCGCGTATAGTTTCATAAATCATGAAAATTCCAATATAAGTTTGATCCGATCTTGGCCTGACTCAGTAGGGTGAATCTTCACGAATTTCTCGTAAAAAGTGCTTTCCATATAAAATAGTAGAGTAATAAGTTTTTTTTGTGGATTGCTCGTGGAATTTTGAAAGTTGAAACCGATGCTCTAGTCTGCGTTTTCCTATGCTTGCAATGTATTTTTAAAAGCTGATATCTTAAACCTATAAACGGTAAAGAGGCTGTAAATTTTACACCAAAAAAAATTGTCTTCTTTCGATCCTTTTCCAGCAAATATATGGTCACTCGTGAAGGTCAACTCTACCAAACAACCTTAATATGATATTTTTATGTCCTCAGATCGTTCGAGCGAGTCAATCGCTCGTGCTGGCCATCTGGCTCACTGTACTCGCTATTTCGGGGCTCACTAGAGCCGAAAGATGGTCCCGTCAGGTCTCTAATAGCGAATGGATCCCCCTAACCAATCCACGAAATCAACAGGGACACAATCAAAATCTTGGACCACAACTTCTTCCTCAAGTTCATCAGCCATTGATTCCTAGTTCATTACCACCTGAACTACGTCAGGAATATCAGCAACAGTTGCTCCAACTCCAAAAGACACAAGAGAGCATTCAGAGATTGTTGCTACTACAACAACAACTGAAAGCGCAGCAGCAGTTGTTGCAGGTAACAAAACTAATAAACTTTATGGAAATAAATAAATATAATTACAGTCCAATAGTACGATAAATATAATCAGGGATAGCTGTTCAGTCAATTAAATAAATATTCTAATGGGGCTCATAAAAGTGATAGCTATGTGTTTTTTAGAGTACCTAAAAAAGGTCAAAAGATTAAATAAATGGTATTTATTCACAGAATCAAGCATTCGTGCCCAATGGATTGCCCGAAAGCGAAGAGAATAAACAGGCTCTACACCAAAGTGCTATTGCAAATGCTCAAACGCTTCCCGAGCTAGTTCCAGAGGTTTTGGTACCACCTCAACTTTCGGGACAGCCAAATCCACCAGTATATACATCACAGAATTTCCATGAATCACAGGGTGAAGATATAAGACAAGAGCAATATGAGGATTACGGTGATCGTCAGACGTCGGATTACAGAAACCCTGAGAGGGTGAGAGAAGAATTGAGAGAAAAGGACAAATACGTGCCTGAAATTCCCTCGGGCCAGGAAAACGATAGTGAAGATGGTGACGACGGTGAGGAAGAGGTAAGCTTGAAATATTATGAAGTGGTATTTTTCATCACAAATTGTACTTCCTTAACGCATCAAGTGTATCGGACAAAAAAAAGAAATGTAATTATGCGTATTTTCGCTATTACTTATGATCGCACTCAAACTACATTCAATCTAGTCCAAAATTATCAAAAAATGAACCACCGTTAATAAAAAATTTTTAAGTCATCAATTGGTTTCTCTAAAGGTGCAGGTAGTCTACGTGCCAGCGGAAACTTTGGCTCAACGTGGCCACGCAAAGAACCAACAGCGGGACCGTGACAGAAAACAATATGGTAACCAAGACGCTCGGCAATATCGCCCACGTCCTTACGCCCAACAGCAAGAATCTCCAGAGGGCGGTAATCGCCAACGTGGCAATGATCATACAACAGTGTCGCCAGAGGACAACGCTTACGCACGTGAATTTCTTCAACAGTTGCAAAGAGAACACGAGGGAACTGATCGTTTACTAAAAGAAGCTCGTGAAAAAGAACTCGCACGTTTGCGTGAAGAGAGAAAAGAAATTCAGAGACGTGCCAAGCTACAACAAGCAGCGGTACAACGTGAACAAGAAATTCAACGGCAGCGAGAAGCCGAGAAAAAACAAAAAGAACTCGCCCGACTCGAAGAAGCGGCTAAACAGCGTGAACTCGAAAGAATACGTGAATCAAGGGAAAGGCAGAGGCAAGAAGAGATGGAACGATCAAAAAAGGCACAGGCACGAATTAACGAAGAAAAAAGAAAACAGGAGGAAGCCCGACAGGCAGAAATCGAGCGTTTGGCAGTACTAGAGAGACAGAAAAAAGCAGAGATTGAAAAAACAATAGCAGCACAGAAAAAACTTGAGAGGATACAGAAGGAGGAAGAAGAACGGGCAAAAGAAGCCGAAAGGAGTGAATTGGCTCGTCAAAAAGAAGTATCCAAAATCCGACAAGAAGACACTGAAACTTCACCCGAGGCCCAACCTCTCATTCGAAATCAACACAATCATCAGCAGCACCATAGCCAATCAGGAAAATACAACAGACATGGAAGGATTCGCAACAAGCCACGACAACGTCAACATCATCAGAATGTTGAGAATCCTCAGAGTATTGTCCATGAAACGACAACGACTGCTTCACCACCATCACCCAATCAACCGCCGCTGGCAATGTACATGAGTAGGTCAGATGATGATACACGAGTCATAAGAATAACCGATGTTTTGAAAACGTTAAAAGGTGCTCAAACTATCGATGTACTTGATAATGTTGGCCAAAATTCTCCACCGGTTTTCGTTGGACCATCCAACCTCGAAGTACCTGAAAGTTACGTGAAATTCGACCTTCCTTATTTATCCTCCATCGACAACAATAGAGTTGAACGTCGTGTCGATAAACTTCCATTTTTCGTTGCTCCATTGAGCTTTAATCCTCCACCTGGTTATTCCAAAATTCCATTCCCCGCGCCACACATAGGTTCTGTCGTGATAAATAACCTAGATTCCAACATACCCATCACTCAACCGGATGAAAATTTTGAAGATGCTAATAAATCTCAGTTGAATCCTCTTATCGAACCCAATTCCTTCAGTGAGAATAATAGTCAAGGTCAATCATATTCAACGAGTTACGATTCCTCATCGACGCCCAGTTACACCGATATTCATCATGAAGAACCTTCAAGTACACCACAATACCAGACAAGTGCCTCTTATTCCACCGTCGAAGCCAGCGGACCAGGTTCAAGTTATAGATTCCGTCAGTCTTTTGACACAGAGCAACCTAGTGGACCGCAAGGACAGTCGAAATTGAACTATCAAGATCAGTCACAACTACATCCTGCTTACCAGGAACAATCCCGTCTTCCACTGGCTCATGAGAATCCTGCAGAATATACTGACGATTCAACGAGATCAACCACTGCAGTTTATAGACGACCGAATGTAGTAACTTCTTTCACTTACCAGGAAAACTCTCAGCCCGTATCATCTAGCACACCGGTCTATGAGGAGAGTTACTCCAACGTACGCGATGATTCGTCGAATGGACCTGCCAATTCTCAGATTATCTCAGGAAACTATGACTCGCCACAACATCGCGAAGTCGTAAATCGCTATCAATTAACGGATCAGCGTAAGAACCAACGTGGCCAAGAATATTCGAATGGTAAAGTTAATTCGGGCGCCGATCGATATGAGAACCCACCCACAGGTCCTACTCAATACAATCTTCCCGCTGAACTTCCACCGATACACCCCCAGCTACCTGGGCTGGTAAATTCACTTTTGGACGAGAATGAACAAGCTCCATTCACAAATAGGGAACCTAGCTCACCTGCGACTACAAGTACGACTACCATGAGAACGACCACAACAACTCATGTACCGTTCACGACCCACAGGTCAAGAGGACGCCAGAGAGGAAGAGTAGTCGCTACCAGACCAACCACTACGACCACAATAGCCCCAAGTTCTTCCGCAAAGTCCCGAGACACCGATAGAACGAGACGGCCTTACGGAAGAACGAGATCAAGATTCACAACGACAACGGAAGAGTATAAAGAAACTTACGAACCAACGAAAGCGAAAGTTATAGCAACAACACCACGACACCCAGCTCGGACACCGGAAAGTTATCGACGGCCAGTTTCATCAAAAACGCAAAAATACAACAATCGCGCACCTGAAGGAAATGTTGATAGCTCTAGAGATCAGGAGCACAATGTTCAGGCCCACGAAGCCGCAAACACCAGACTTTCATCTTTGGATTCACATTCCCGACAGACTGAAACCACTGTACCTGATTCAAACGTTCCAGTTTATTCACAATATGACTTTGCGTCAGCAACGACCAGCCGAGAAAATTATCCTATACCGAATAGCGATGGATCACAAATCCAAAGTACAACAGATGACGTCGAATATTCTAAAATCTCAAATCCAACTCGAACGAAACCTGCAGCATTGAGCAGTTTGCGCCATCAAGAAAATCCAATTTCACACGAATTTCAGCAAAGTTATCCAACGGTAGACTTCGGCCAATCGGGTTTGGATGAAGCACCTGTGAATGGATTCAACTATCAAATCAGAAACGAACAATCTCCGACGACCCCTATTATTCCACCCTCATCAAAAGACTTTTCATTCTATCAGAACAATCAAGAAGCCTTTGATAGCTCGCAGCTTCCTCTCGTATCAACGAATGCACCCTTTCACTCCCAAAACAAAGATTATCAACATCCTCCGCAGTATGAAAACTCAGACTTCCGCTCGGACCAAAATTCCGGCTTTGCAGAAAACGATGACGGTCTTTACGATCCCTATTCGCGAGGCAGTGAAAATAGACCTGGCGCCACAGAACCAGTCCAGGAGCAAACTCCACTGAAGGTAAAGTTAATCCAAACAACTGATAAGTTCAGTTATTTAGTACAATGAGGTTTATTAAGGGAATTACAACTAATAAATTAACTCAAAGTCAATAAACGAATATTTGCAGCTTACGACAGAAGCCACAACGACAACTACGACCACCACAGAACCGGCGCCAGTGATAATCCGTCAAAGAGTTCGTGCAAGATTAGGAGGACGAGGTCGTCCAGATGCTGTGGTTCAGACGAAACCACGAGGTACCCAAGACGAGTACGTTCGCTTTAGCGCTGTAAACAACGGGAACACGCCCACGACGGAACGTCCAACACTTAGACATCGTGAAAGTCATCGAACAAAGCCAAAACCTCGCCAGCAACACCAAGGAGTTAAAATACAAACAGAAGGCAATGATTACGTAAGGATTCAATCCCCTATTCGAACATATCAAAAAACGATCGTCACACCTCCTTCGACGAGTCAAAGAATGACCACAACACAGGCACCGATAACGACAACCGAATACGAGACATCCAACGACGAGATTGAGTATGGTTTCATTCGAACGCCCAATTTCGCTGCAATCCAACCAGCTGATAACCAATATCAAAACTCTTACAGACTTGGTGACAATCAGGTACAAATAAATTTTTCGTTTCCACGTCAGCGGTAATGCTAGGCGACTTTTATTCTCAGGCTCACATTGAAACGATAATTACTCGTAATTTTCAAGTGATATGAGCATTCAAAATCATTATAAAAATATTAAAAATTCAATCATGGGAGTTAAACATACGATTATGATGATTGCAGCTGTTTCATTCGTTTTAAATCTGTTCAGTTAATTGAGGTCACGAGTTTTTTCGATTATATACTATTATTGAAAACTTTTCGTGGAGGCTACTTGTACCAAAAGCGAAAATTCGATATTCAATATTTCTTTTAATGTCATGCAGGCCCAGTTACAATCCATTACTCCAACGGATGAAACTGCTGCGGATACAATTCCTGGTCATGCACAGGTGTCCCGTAACCGACCCAAGTATCAATCCCCAAATCGTCGCCCAACAAACAAACTTGTTTCACCGACAGCACTTACCTCGGACACTTTATCTTACACCGAGCGGCCTCGTACTCGGATCGAAGAGCCAAAGAACAATCGAATTCGCGTTCGAGGTAGAAAACCTGGACGAAGGCGCACAACTACGACTACCACGACCACAACGGAATATGTCCTCGAAGAAAACAATGATTTACCACTCGAAGAGAATTACCCTCATCCGGTAAAAACTCTGGAGGACTTGGGTCACGATAGACAACAGTTTTTCGATGAAAAGTTGGAAGCTTTGCCGTTGGCTTCGGGATCATTGTCGAATCCGGATCAACACAGAGAAAATTCAGTAAGTACTGCAAGGAGCAGAATCCGATCAAACGATCTACTATATATAGTCCTGTAAATATTTCGCGGTTCAGTTCATTATAATTAGCTTCTTACTGCAATATAATGATTTTTTCCTACAAATCGTTTTATCGATATTATTTTCACTATTTCTCTCAAGTTCACGAGCCAAGACTTCCTTCTTAACTTTGGATCCGAGCCAGATCACCTTCTAAATTCAGAGGTGGATCAGACACAATTAGCAAGTGAACCATCGCAAAAATACGGCCACCCCGGCCGAACACGTTCCAGAACCCATCAGCATAACCAAGAAAATCAAGACCGTGATATTTACGGCTCGGAATCACAATGGTCAACAAAATTGACAAGCGCTTCTTTTCAACCAAGTGCTAGTGTCAATCGACTCGCTGATAATGATCGAAAGACAGGAAGTCATTTAGAAAACGAAAAAAAAAAATATTCAAACGATGAAGCTTCGGCTGATGCACCGGAAGTTATAACAGCTGCACCTGAAGAATCTTACGTTACCATAATGGTGTCTTCGGATGATTTGTCCAGAAAATCTGCACCTTCCCAAGGTGACAGTTCAATGGAAGCTTCGCCTATGGACGAAACGAATTTCGGAATGAAAACGAGCGTCGAAAACGAACAAAGCTTGACAGAGAAAACTACACTTTCTCGTAAAGAGGCCACATTTGAATTGAACCCCAACGGAGCTATGTTGAATAATGAAGAAGGGATGTCCGGAAGCCAAGTGAATCAGAAACCTCGAAGGGTAAGTTGGAAATTATTCAAAATACGCCAGCAAGTTATTATCTTGATAACGCTTCACACCTTCTAGAAAAAATTACTAAATAAAATTCGTGCCATAGTGATTTCATCGATTATTCGCGAAGAGCGGTGACCTGGATCGGAATATATCGTCCCAAATAAGTTCGGAATTAGACTATCCCCTGAAAGTTTAAACACAAGTTAAATATAAACGCAGACTTACACCTTATCCTTGTTGATGAAAAAGACTCTCATTTCTAATTTATAGTAATAGTCTCATTTCTCTGAATTATAACCGATGCTGCATCAAAATATCTTAACAATCATAACACAAGCAATTATAATCCCAATATAACATCCTTTGTCAAAATAACCCACAGTCACACAATGTAGACACCTTACAATCGAACAAAAGATCTGGTTTCACATTTTTTTAATCCTGAAACGCGTCTTCAAACTTATCTCAAACATCTCCAATCACAACCAACCTCTAACCCCAATACACAATAAAACGATCACCAACAATTGACAATATGTAGAGCTTACATACAAAACCACACACACATACAAAACCACACACACACACACCCACCACATGACAACACATTCCAAATCCCGGTAATTACTGCATGGAATGGATCAGTCGTACGCGACAAATCGGTATGAAATTTAAAAAATCCATTAAATGTTCTAGGCGGGTGGAAGAAGACGAAGAGTTCGAGTTCGCGTGCGACCGGCAGCAACCGATGACTTTGTGACTGCGGAATCCCAGCATTTCAATTCAGCAGTGAACAATTTGCTTCAAGGACGACTGAAATATCGTGGTCGTCAAGAAGAATCGAAAGAAGTAGTAACAACAACAGAATTGCCAAATTACAATGAATACGTGAGTGAGGGGTCACCGGACAAGAGCATATTCGAAGATTTGTTGAAAGAAGTTTTTTCAAGTGATAATAAGTCAAATGCGGATAATGAAGTTACAACTCCGATCAGTCAGATGTCTTTTGAGCAGACCGAAGTGATTCAGAATCAAACCAATATAACGACACAAGCGTCTCAGGAATATTCAACAAAACCGGAAGTGGTGTCGACGTTGCCCGAAGCTGTTTCGGAACAATCCAAAATCGTTACGAATCAGACCGAAGTAGTTTCTGCAACTTTGAACCAATCTGAAGTTATTGGAACATCAGAATATTCATCTACTATCGTGCCAACAGTTGAAGAAGCAGCAAATTCAACCGAGGAAAGTTTGGGTAGTCCTAACGATTCGAATTCGAATCAATTACCAACGAATGCTCCTCTCATGACGACTATGACAATCCCAAGAAAATCCTGGGATTCCACAAGGCCGTATAAAGATTCTGCAGCTTTGAATAATAAAGAAAAGCTGTCGTACTCGAAGAAGAGCTCTGAGAATGAACTTTTTGATGAAAGTACAAGGGGACAAGGTAATCAAATCATTGAAAACGATTACAGGGAACAAATAGCCAACAGTGAGGATAATTTGTTGAGCGAAAACAACGAGGAAGAGAATTATCCAAAAAATCATCGTAGCGAGTGGAGCGAAGTGCGTTATCCAACGAATTCCGAATTAAACAAATACAATCATCGATTAAATGTAACAACGACCCAATTGCCTGGAATCGTAACGGAATCCGAGAGTGACACGGGTGTGAAAACTCTCTCCGATTATGTCAAAGCAATATTCGATACGATGAAAAACGCTGACGAGCAAAAAAGTGAAAACGAAACATTTTCCAGTGTAGACTCGACATCTCCGGACGGTGAACGCATCTCATCGACTACGAATTATTCATCCGGAATGGGTGAAAATTCCGAGAACGTTCCCACTGAGATTTCATTGAGTCCTGATGATTATTTGACGGAAAATGTCGAAATATCAGAATATTCCTGGGAAAAATTGGCTTCAAATTCGTCAGATATAGAAAATGAGAAAAAAATTGAAGATGACCAAGTGTCAGGGAACACTGGAGCTTCCGCTGAAAACGAAAAAGAAGAGTTTACTGAACAACCGCAGAGTACAGACATCATCGAAACGACAAAATACATCGAAGAAACGACGGAAGCGCCTACAAGAATAAATTCCATCGATTCATCGAGCTCATCCACAAGTTCACAATCTTCAGAAATATCTGTGACCGTAGATTCGGCAAATCCGATCGATCCTAAAAGCACAACCACCAGTGAAACTTTGCCTCCAGCCAAAAATTTATCTGCAACTAAACTCGGCGCTATACTTCGTACTTCAACTACGACCAAGGTTTCACACATGACTGAAATATGTTACCGAGGCAGGTGTGTCATGACAAAACCGAAAAAAGAGGTATACGCGAGATGATCGACAAAGAAATGAGAGAAACTCTTTGTGCACAATTCCTTCGAATTTTTCTTCGAAACAAAAAAAAATGATGAAAAAAAAAAATCATGAAAAGATCAAGTTGTTCACATGTTTTATCAACAAAAGCTTATGAATACCCAATCAAAAAAATATGCGGAAATATATCAATATTCTTATTTAACAAGTAAATGGTGAACGATGTATAAGTCATTTATATTTTATACTATTTGTATATGTAATATATCGGAAATACAATGACGATATAGATCAAAAATATTTTTTCGTTACAAAAACGTGGATATTTTCGCATATTTTTTTTTACTAAGGTCGCATATACAATTGTTATTAACAGAGATAAAAAAAAATCGATTATAATTTACAAATACGTAAAGAAATTAGCAATTATTTTGGAGATATTTACCAAAAATGCAATTTCTTATTTTCTACTTTCATTGAAAAAAATACGATAATGGGATCGTGAAATTTTATCTCGGATTTTCGGACTTAAGCTTATTTTCTCTCTTTCTCCACATTCTTTGTACTTTTTTTTCATCATTATTTATTCAACGATTCTCCAATCGTCAAACTGTGAATGCGCGGGCGTCAAATTACTTGTATTCGTGTCGCAACGATGAAATGTGTTCAATTATAGGAGCAAATTTACATTACGCCGACAACGATATGACGCTAAACCTCATTATCACAAATTGCCCTCATTTGATATATACATTTAGCGGAATAATCGTTTATAATACGCATTAAATTATTTTCCATTAGTTACAAAACGAATGAAAAAAAAAGGTTGATATTTGTTCGTTTTTTTATGAACCATATTATTGTTATTTTTAACAGTTATAATTACATGAGAATAGAAATATTCAAAGTCGTTTCATTATTGTATAATTCTTATTTAATTATCATATTTTATGAATTTTCGTATCGTGAACCTATTGTACGTGTAAAATATGTTAGTTTGTTCCTAGATTTCGTCAAAACGTTACTTCAATAAAAATACGTTAAAAATTATCCGCTAACTAGCATCGATGTTTATTTCTTCGTTTCCATTAACAACGATTCCCCTTACAACGATTCAAGATAAAATATAACTTATCCTTATGGAATTTATCCAAAATATGGATTGATCAAAAAGTAATGAAAGAAGAGCATTCGATCGGTAAATAGCTGCCATTTTTTTCTCCCCCTAGTTTTGTGAGAATGATTTGAAAATGAAAAATTATCGGAAAAACGTCGTATTAATGCAAATGAAGGTACAACAGGGCTCGAACTTGCACCAACCCTCTACACTTTTCTTTATTTTAACAAAAACCTATGACGCAATAGTAGCAGATCTTTAAATGATAACTCATCATGTTTTTAGAGAATAGAGAATCTACATTTAATAATACTTCAATGAGCCTTTGACCAAGCAACGATCGGCGCAATCACAAAACGGTAAATACGAAAATTTTGGTTTCGCTCGAGATCTCGAATTCGAAACAGATTTGAGATATTGATGTGAAGCGATGGCTGAAACGACGCGGAATCATTCATATACAGATATATAGCGTAGAAATGTAAATTTTATACTCGTGATTTCCACATGGTGCGCTCGAATAGCCAACGGCTTACTTATTTCGTATGCACACATCACCAATATTGGACCAGTAAACTTATAAATTTTTACAAATAAATATTTTGACTGATGAAAAGATATACGAAATAATTGTGCCTGAGACCATTAAACAACGAATGTTTTTAAATACTCAAAGTTTACTTCTTATTGATATTTCTTTACAATTTTTCAACTAAAGGAATGATTTTTCGCGATATTCGACACACAGTTATTTGTATTATGAAAAAATAGAACTTATCCAGGCTTGAAATATGGAATAATAAAGAATGATTCCAAAGGCAAACATTCCTTAGAACCGCTCAAAAACGGTATGACGTGTCATTTTAAAAAGGGTGAGATCTATATAGGCAAAAATGCAGTTTTAAAGGATCGGCGAAACGTGGTCCTCAAAAGTCCTAGACATTGAAAGCAATTCTCATCAACAAATGAATGATTCTCAATAAAAATAGCTCGACTGCTCTACAAACGAAAATAAGACCTGCGCAATTGACTTGGATCGAAGCTCGTGCGTGATCCCACACACTTCTAAGCAACTTAAACGTATATCATGTCGACCTATCATCTTCCGATGACCTTAATGATTTCCACCGTCATGAATAAAAACCCTTCACAGGTTTCTGATAAAATAAGCCGAAGGGCAAACGGTAAACAAGAAGTATTTTTTCATTTTAATATACTCGCGCATATTTAAAAGATTGTGATCGGAAATTTACATAAAGACAACAGGGAGTAATAAACATATTTTTCAAAAGTGCGATTAGGTTATTTTCTCCTTGTTTTTTGTGGGCCAATGAAAATATATGAAACGAAACTTCTTGTGATTACGAAGAACAAAAACCTAATTTTTGATTTTCAGATTTAAATATGCAAAATAGATCGCACGCGATTACTAATGAATTAGAAATGAAATTTTTTAATGTGAAAGGTACGTAAATTCGATCAATTTCTGGACCTAGACTGATTTTGCTAGTGAACCCCGATCGAGATGGTGTGTATATTCATTTATTTCCAGTTCAGTGATTAAGAATAGTCAGATGATTTCCTTACTGGTGGTTGAGTTAAGCTGCCGCTCAATGTGGTGCCTGGAAATTTTGCACAAAGTCTTGAGTTCAAACGTTTGCGCGCAAAGTGTATGAGAGAATTGAAATTAAAAAGGAAGTAGTTTAAACGCTCAATATGGATTCAATTTGATTATAAGTTAAAGCCTTAAAAAATTGGATAAATGAAAACATTAAAATCCGAAAGATTTTTCAACAGGATTCAGTAACACAAATCGTATAGATTTTTTTACGATTTTTCAATCAATTTAAATTCGGAATTCAACAAAACATCATAATAAACACGGATAAATTAGATAAACATATGGAATTAAACTAATACAAAATATTGACAGATGGTAATACATTTCTCACATCGGTTGGTATCCAAAAGAGCCAAAGGACTTTGCACTGAAAATATAGTTACTTCCAAAACAATATTCTATCGATTTTAGCTAAAAACAAAAAGCAGGAAATCCTATCTGGAAGTTTCGTATAGTTGATAACTCGTGAGCGGAAAATAGGATTACGCCATTCACGAACTTACTGCACCTCACTGCCCCGTGATGTAAATGACGATGTATCTCTCTCATCCAGCCGTTAGTACCACTAACGATATTTTTCCACCACGTCTATATATCTGTTTGACGTCATCTTCAAGGAGCGATCGAACGACCCTAATTTTTTATTTCGTCGTTTTAACATTTGGATAAAACGTAATTTTCGATCTAGTGGCAGTACGTGTGACGAGTTTATCAGTTTACCAATCTAGAAAAACTAATACTTATCGCAAACTTCAGTAAAACTATTGTTCAAAATGATTTCTGGAATAAAATAAACACAACTTTGCGAAATAGAACAATGACCCTGAATTTAGTGGGATGATTGTACCGTCAAGAATACTAGAATTTGATGGAAAAGAAACGTTGGAGCCCACGTCGAACAAATCGTCAGGAACGATAAGGGAAGGGAGAAAAGTATTCAATTGAGTTTTTTTCCGGTTGAGAAACGAAAATAAAGCGTGAAGGTTGTTCGCGGTATTGTAGCAATGGCCGCAAAGTGCGCGTCTACGTATTGTGGCTGTACCACAAGAAATGTTATGTACAAATATAAACACTTGAATCGTCCGACTGTTACATCAAAGATGGTCGAAAGACGGAAGTATCCTGAGAAACGTGACATAGAGAAAGAGGGGGAGAGAGAGAGAGAGAGAGAGAGAGAGAAAGAGAGAAGTGAGTTAAAGAGGGCTTGCTCATCGATCGTAACGGCGCATGCTTGGAGTTCTTAGGGTCGTAGCGTAGATGGCGCATGATCGCAAAAAAATGTTAGCCCCCAGCCCACACACAGCACACGGTGGCTCACGAAGCTCGAACTCGTGGACAAAAGTGGGAGCACCGGTCTCCAAGTTGAGCGTGTGAGCGAGATAGTCGATAGAGGGTGGAAGTTAGGGCAGCTGGGGGAGTATTGGAATAAACCAACAGTGGGGGGGAAACGAGAAGACGACGACGGCAACGCCATGCGGCCGTCAGTACAAGCGCAGGGGTCCTCGATTAAGGACGAGACAGGATATTCCTGCCCCGCGATCGGGTTTCCCATTATGCCAGGCGGCGAGGGGTCAAATGACCCTACAATCGATTTTCATAACGATTTAAGAAAAGTTATTAATAAAGTAACAAGTTATACGACGGATAATCGCGAACGAAGTGCCGTGTGCGCGTCTACCTCTACGCCAACATCAGAAACAACTACAACGAATATGACAAGCAACACTACTAACCATGATAACGATCCCGCCACGATTACTGTAATCACGGGCGACGGCCTTAGGCGGAGAAAGGTCATACGCGCGGCTAAAGAAACTCTGGACAAGGGTAAGACATCGCTCATTTCTGCCGATGATTTAGACGTTTTCTCTCAAGTATACATCACAAACGTTCTATGTTAATTATTACTAGTTCTGATGTTTAAAGAATCCGGGGTAAAGCATGAAATAATTAGTCATATCGGGGAACCAGTACAAAATATTGTGCCTAGGATGTGATGGAATTATTGTCTCCAGACGTCTTCCTGACGTCAGGGGTCATTGCCCATGACTATGTCAGCCAATGACGTGTGGGTAAAAATGTGGATACGACGTTCATCGGATACCCCCATAACATTCCATAGATAATGACCAAATTTTTTCAACCATATAAAACATCAGGAAAATAACCGTGAAATTGAAAGAGATGGTCTCCGGCGTCCAATGGAGAAATCCATAAAATAATTGGCACATTTTTCTCAGACCAATCACGTGGTCTGTCATTAATTGAAATTTAAAGTCCATATAAATATCGACGAATCTCAGTTTAAATTATGTTTTTGGTATTCTAAAATGATTATACCTAACATGTTTGACTGGAATACAGTCACAGCCTCATGCCATCTTCAAAATAACAACGACAGATCTCCCGAAATAGTATTACAATGCTCTGCTGGTCGGTGATAAAAGTTTTACAAAGAAGTGACGAAATTTACTATTGATCAGTACGATATTTTTATAAAACGTCCGGATATTCCTAATCAGTCAATGGAACATTTTGAAGGACGTTTTCTAATTCCAGCTCTGAACCCAGTTTTATGGTTTCATTTCGTATGCATGCCTGGGGTTCCATGACTCATCCCCCACCAGTAACTTTGTTCGATCACGTGGCTCTCATCGTCGCTCATACAAAAACCTTCATGCTAAATCCTTTCCACAAGACAACCACAACGACAAATTTGCAACGTAAATATATTTTTGAAAATCACACAATGCCTATCTTTAAACGCCGAAGCTATCAACTGATGGCAGTGAACAGATTTAATGATCGAAAAGTTCAAATACACATATTTTTTAGCGCATTCTAAGCGTCATATACCATATTGTATTTTTTTACTGACCATTGTCAGAACGATTCTTGACCCACTTGATCTATGGACTTGTGTGGTGAACGGACACGTGATTACTAAATATTAATTTGAATTCATTTTTTCAACGTTGTTTCATGAAATTTTAAAGATTTGCATTTGTTACTGTAAGCGTTCATATTTTATTGAGTTTTAAGTTCCTTACCTTTTCCCCATGGCTGTCGGAATACAGTCTTCGTACTATACACAGCTTCTGAAACTATTTCTGAAAAAAAAAAGTATATTTAGATATCATGGTGATCAATTTGGAAAATCTATTTATAAGCAAACTTCCTTGATATTATTGATCTTTTGTGATTTGGTCAAAAAAAAAAAAAATTGTACGTGTTTTTAAATCATCCATAAACGTATGTATAAAATTTTAGAAGACAAACTGAAACAGTTGTAAATTTATTCTATAATGAAAATCAACTCTGCGATCAGAAATGTTGGCAACAATGCAGTCTTAGAAAATTTAGGCTCAGATACTTCTAAAAGGTGAACTGTAGCCTTGAAGTCAATCATCCTAATTGCCCTAAGGATAAATCAGAAGATTGTGGACTTATGGTGCTTATAGTGACGAAAACTCTTTACGTAAATAAATTGACATTAGATTGTGCTCTTCTCGGGTATCAAATCTCGAAGTCAAAAGTGACAGTAGGTGCAGAACTCGTACAGTAAGCACAAGTCAGAATGTTAAGAACATCTTTGTGAAGTCTATCCCAAAATCTTAAGCACAGTTTGAAAAAGTAATCATTATGATTATGACAAAATGTTCACTTCCAATCTTGGAACAAAAAATTTCCAATCGGTGTAATGGGGTATCAAAAAGTGCCATTCTACAAAATTCGAAGTTTTTCGAACATTTGTAAATTCATCAAAAAGGGGATACATAAAGATTTATTGCTTACATTTCAAATATATCCTAAAACATGTGAAAACAGAGATTATTCCGTTTAGTGCATTCCCATGTATTGCGAGATAAAATTAGAACATAGAAAACCACATAAAATTCCCCATCTTTTCATCTGTCCAGAGTCTAACTACCTCCTTGACAGATTGAAATTCGTATTATCGTGTACCAGACGAGTGTATTTGCATTCCTTGCGTGTTAGTCAAGAGTGTAATGCTCTGACTTCGTGTTCTCTGGCTGAACGTTATTCTTTATAATTGCCATATGCAAAAACCTTAGAACCAGAAACTTAGACCCGCATAAAGTTGTAGCTTTCGTGCGAATTAACAGACCATCCAAAGACTTGTCGAAAAGGATAAACAAAAGCTTTCATTGAAACCCATTTAGTAAAAGCTCGACCCAGTATAATGATGAATGTTATCACAATGCTACTTTCAAAAAATGTCATAAGGTTCTAAGACGGACCAATCCTAAGCCGGCAATGGTGTCTAGATTTACAATAGCCCTTTCATTACACAACATGACTTCTTTGATAAAACGAATATTTTTTTTAGTTTTAGAGGAAATTGTGCAAAAGATTCTCATTGATATCTTCCATGCGCACAAAAGACTATAGCGAGTGGTTTGGATCTTAGGATGCAAATTGCTGTGTGAAAATGCCAGGAGCTACATGTCACAGAAGTGGTTGCCAAGTTTGTTTTTGAGTGTTACCTCACAGCTACGATAAGCAGTATG
Source organism: Campoletis raptor (assembly GCA_948107755.1). NCBI lineage: Eukaryota > Metazoa > Arthropoda > Insecta > Hymenoptera > Ichneumonidae > Campoletis > Campoletis raptor. Next base: position 20,421,924 of record OX403622.1, read on the forward strand.
AGTGCTCACCCTCTCGCCCCTGTTTAAAGTCTGAATTAGTAGCACCGTTAAGATTGAGGTAAACAATCTTACGGGTGGTATGAAACTCCTGGGTACTCTTTTTTGTTAGAATGTACAGTAATTTCCATTGCCTCGTATACTGGTTTGAATATACGAGAAAAAAAACGAGCTATTCATTTATCGTTGCTCAAATCGTTATGATCAACGAGCCCTGAAATTCGAGTCATTGTTAAAATTAATTTGAAAGTTTAACGTGTGACATTTGATGGTAACTTTTCCATGATATAGTAATTATCGATAAACCATAAGAAAAGAGCTTAGAAATCTGATATTTGCACTTCTAACAGAAAAAAAATATGTACACAATCAAACATTGGTTGAGTTTCGGTGACCCTTCAGATCCTCTTGTTTTTATGCTGACAAAACAATGTCCTCTATGAACAACCAGACATCGCGTTTTCATTACAACAGTCGATGTTAACACTTCGAGCTTTGATCTTGATTTTATGATCCTGACACAGCAACTTATACAGATATTGATTTGTAAAAATGCTTCTGTAAAATCCACAATAAATAAATAAGTTTCGACTGTTTATCAAATCTGAATATTTGATTAATATCAACAGGATTGATGCCAATCTGAGGACAAGTCTTTCAAAGATTCCAATGTCTAGCGAAATCCTCACACAGATAGATATATTAATCTATGACTTCATCGACTTACATCTTGAGGACTTGTATATTGAGGATTTCAAGAGTACCAATGTAAACCAGAAACTTGAGTTCCGCCGATTGGGGTATCGAAAACTGTGACCAGATTGACCTGGATTTCGGAAACTTCGAAGTGAATCACATAGAAATTTATAAGCTGGTGTGACATCATGAATCTATGTTTCACAAACTGTAATGCTCTCTCAATTACGTCCTCATTTTCATAACACGATTTATGATCTTTGTGAAGTGTTCCTGTTTTGTGAAATCAATGAACAGCTCTTTGTTCAAGAATTTTATGAAATTTATATTAAAATTAAATAATTTGTGAGTGAACATTCTAAGCCCATCGAATCAGATCAATATAATTTGCCCTACGTTGATTCATAAAATTTTATTGATCTCTCATAAACTGGTTATGGGAAAAGATAGAGTAAATGTAATTTATTTCGTGCTGAAGACCACGTTCAATAGAAAATATAAGCCGAAAATCAATTTTGTCCTCTTCATTCGATTTTAATGCGGACACACATGTCCGGTTGTCCACGTCAGTTATTGATACTCCAAATTTATCTTATGACGATAAACTCGTTATCCAGGATTCAATGAGAAAATGAAATCAAGTAGAAAATATATTGGTCAACATTAATTACCTAATAGTTTGAATCAAATAACAACGTTCATTACGACATCGACTTGGACGGGAATTCAATTATGATTTGTAATCGAATTTAATGGAACCGTATTGCTCTTGATAGTTATAGAGTTGTTTCAATAGAAAATTCTAGTACCTTTATTTATACTATTACAGTAGATGTATTTCATAAGTGTAGAGGTAAATACTTGGGATGACGGAAAAAATATTGAAGATCTAAAAAATCTAAATTTAGTTAGATTTAATTCATGACATAATCGGCAATATGATTCATTCAAACAGTATTTTTTATTTCTATCAAAATCTAATAACTTCAAATTACAATCTGCTGAAGTCTTGTCATCCAATTTTGCTGCTAATAGTTTCATCAGTCTATTTCTACCTCTATAATATTATAAATCCAAAAGTCTTTCCTATTAGTTTGTGGTTTTACTATCTTAGAATTCTGCAACCAATGACTAAATCGTTATCAAATTTGCTATGCGGATTAATCATTTGACGGGCCCGCACATACAGCATAGTTTTGAAACAAACTACCATTTTTTCACTGAAAGATGATGTTGTAGTGAATCCAAAAATTGATTTTGGATATTATTAATAATATGATTTCTCTTGTTTACTTATTTTATATTATAATGCTAGATGCGCATCTATAGTTTGTCCGAAAACACTAACCCTCCCCGAGCGCAGCTGCATAACAACAACTAGTTCATTCTGTTGTTTATCCGTAAAGATTTATAAATAGCTATACTTTGTACTTCACTTATTTCTAAATCATTTTGATCGCTACTTCGTAAACTGTCGTAATTGATCCGATTTTTACAGCATATTTTATGTGGCTCGTTCACATCATCTGCAGAGAGTGGAGAAAAAACGGATTGAAAAAATAATAATTGAGCAACACAAAAGTGGTCTCTTGTACAACTGTGAAAAGTTTTGTCTATTTCACTTTAGCCACGGTGTCATGTGACTTTGCTGTCGACGACACTATTATAGAAACCCACGAACAATGTGTCTGTATAAACATACAAAACCTTGGCAAGATTGAGGGAAAATGGACTGAGCAGAAACTGATTAACACTGATTGAACACGACCTTGAAACTTTGCAAGTGGAATATAAAGTCAATCTATAACAACACATACAAAATGCATGACTTGCTTTGCGTTTTTATCGAGGATCCTTTGGTTTTAACATCAGTCACGTAACTTTTCAGCATTTTGTATGCGGACACAAAGTGTTCGCTGAATTCCACTCCAAAATTTGAAAAATACGGTACTTTACCAAGGAAGAACGAACTTTTATCAAAAATTCATGATACACTACATAACATACCGATTTGTCACATTATACTCTTTTTTACGTGTACAATAAATTTGCTTTTGAAAATAGAAGTAAAACACCAAAGATGTTTGGGTATTTGCATAAAAAGCGTCGAGTAATTCTTTTATAACTGCAAATCAGTCTCGAATTCGGATTCAAACATTCCACAAAATTTCGGCAAATACATAGAGGACTGAAAAACTAACTGAATGAAAATCTAGTTTCGATCCACTTCGGTTTATAACTTATCGATGTTTAGGCTGTCATTTTTTCGAATTAATTAAGAATTCACATACATGAACCATAAAGAACAATATAGTCAAGAACGAACTCTGGCTTTCTGCTTATCGGCAATATGTTTTTTTTTCGTCTCACACGGATGGGCTAATGAGATAAACGGTTCCAAGATTTCCGTGAATTCAGAAAACTATTCGTGAATATAAAGAACGCTCATGAACGTACCATTTCTCTTACGCAAAGAAAAGGCTCTCAGCCCATCTTGAAATTAGCAGGAAGAACACGACCTGTTTCTCAAATATTTCGTCCGTAAAGACTTGAGGAGATTCTTCGCTAATTAGACAAATGGAGTAGTCCGTTTACCAGAGCCTGGAACGTAATCATAACCATCGTCGCACCAGCAAAACTACACTCGAAAAACAGAGTATAAGAGGAATAAATAAAAATAAATAAAGTCATTGCTTTTCTATATATGCAAATGAAGCATTCCATCAAGTGGGCTATTTCACAATATCTTTTCAATAAAATTGAATGAAAATCGTCAAAAATATTCAACTCTTATAAATATTTTATCACAAGCAAGAACAACATCGAGAAGATGTTAAATTGTGATCTGGAACAAAAGAAGTGAATTCTGTACACGGTGTGAACTTGCGATTGTCCACGAAAACACGTTAACGAACAATCGATTTCCACTCTTTCAACTTTTTTTCCACAATACAGTTTCCTGTACCTTTATCAATCTTCGTGAAATTTTTCAAGTGGAGGAATACAATGAACACGTTTCGCGTCATGCAAGCCAAGTTTGGACAATGGAATCGCTTTCTCATTTCGGTTTTACGTCATTAACAATCCCTATAATGAATTACTTTAAATTTGAAGGTTGAACATCACAATTTCTTGTCATACCGTTGAGCCAAGAATAAAAAAGATGGAAAAAACATTCAGAGTTCAAGAGTAAAGCTTCTGAATTCGCCAAAACGCTTATAGAAAATTATTTCTACTTGTAGTGTTTGGTGTTTTTCTCTTTTTTTTTTTTCAAAGTTTATTTTCCAACGCACTTAAATTTTGTTGAGAACATCCATCGAATTACCTTGACAAAAAAATCGTTAATTTGTCAATTCAAATGTGTAATCTGTTTTAAAATAAGCGATGGGCATCCCGTAATAAGATGATTGATCCAAAAAATTTCCAATTCTACGAAGGTTCTTTTTTCAGAAAATTTCAAAGTCGTCACGATTTCCTGATTTGAATTGATACTATTCCTTTCCCTCATTATTTCATACACTCAACTTTTATTTTTTTTCTCCGGTTTTCTTTTTCTCATTATTTTTCCTTTCGTCTTCCGCTTCGATCTACTCTTGCACTATACTGGAGGTTTTACATCCTACACGATCCATCCATCTGAGCTTTCGAATCTCGCTCTCAACCAGCCCACTTACGGTGACCGAGTTCGTTCGATATGGAGAATGAGAGGGTGAAAGCAAACGAGAAAGGTGGTGCATAACCAAAACTGTCATCTATGTATATATATATATAGATATTCCATATCAACCGCGCGGTTTTGTCCTTTCCGTTCTCGTCACTTCTTCATTCATTTCTTATTATAATTTTCCATCCATCAATTCATCATTTTATCTAGATTCATTTCTGTTTTTAATTTTTTCTCAATTATTTCTATAAATTGATTTCCTGCGCTAGCAAAAAAAAATGGAAATGCCACTAGACATTTCGAACATTTTATTTTCTATAGTGAGAAAATAGGTTAAGAGAAAAAATTTAAATAATAAAAATTTAAATAATATAGGAATATAACTAAAATTACGGTGTTCGAACTAAAAGACAAAATAAATATTTTAAAAAATACGTAAAAAGTAAAGAACAATTGTACGTCATTCATATATATGCGATAAACTAATACCAAATTGGAATAAAAATATTATTTCATACAGTAGTTTTGTCAAAAATGTTTCGAGATATTCATCTTATTCTGCAATCTTGTCCCCACAATACAAATATCCTCAAGCCAATCCTCGGTGAAATTATTTCAAAGATTCGAACCAGAAGTAAATGCTTCAAGCTTGTATAACGTGGTCCAGATTTACGTTCGGAAACTGTGAACATCAATGAGACTGACCAATACCGACTGTGTCTACTGTAGTAGTAACAGCCCACTCGCTCACTCAGGCATACCTTTTGACAGTTGTACTACCACAGTAATCGTAAATGACACTTTCATTAAATGAACTCGACCTTCACATGACTGATTCATTGATTCTTCAATGAATAACACTTGAGAATGTGTGTAATTTCGACTAAGTCTCTACCAGTACAAAAACAAAAGTTGAATTATATTCGCTGGAATAATGGAGTGACATTTCTACATGCTCCGTTCACAGTTCTTGAGGTTACACTATACAATAAAAAGTACATTATAACGAGTTGGGAAGGACGACAAATATATGAAAAACCAAAATCTTCATCGATTTGCGATTTATTGATAATAATTTTTCCAATGTATCTAAATTTTAACTTTTGACACAAATTTAGAGACCGGGTATGTTTTTTCTATTTTTTATTTCTGTAAATACATGAAACCCTTAATTCTAGAGATCGAGATATATTTTCGTGCCATCTTCGTTCTTTTTAATTATTCTCTAGTCATTTAATTACAATGATTTTCGTCTACCAATTTTTGAATAAATGATTCAAGAACCCAGATTAAGGTGTGAACCTTTGGGACATTTACTGGAAATTCTTCAAAGCACATACACGTACACGCATAAGCTTTGTCCTCGAGGACGTGCCTCAATCAATATATCACTCTACTCCCTTCCTTCTCGCAATATAATCGTAACTAGGTGTTGTAGCATCGTTGAGTAAACGCTTTCATAATGAATTAAATGTAATTTGCATCTAGAACACGTGATAATTGTTCCAGGAGACAGCTAATAAACTAGACAGTAAATTCGCGTTGTGGTTCATGTATTTCATAAGAAATGTCATTGATGGATAACACTGCGACATGCAATTCCTCAGGAACTGGAGTAGTTGTAAATCTCTTAAAAAGAAAAAATCAGTTTTGAAAAATGATTTTTCAAAACGTTATGAATATTTCTGTCTGATTGAAGTTGACAAATCATTATTTAACCGATTGCCTGTTCACGTATCGAAATATCAGTCTGTAGATGAATACGCATTACAAAATAACTGATTGATCTAAAAAAAAATACGAATAACAATAGATGTTGAAAATCGTCTACTGATCAGAGATTTTCAAAAGAATAATCGGTGTTTTTAAAACGATTTTAATTCACCATTGCCTCTGTTGTCCTCTTTTCACAACAGAATAAAGCGAAACTTTTTCTTGTTCGCAAAATATAAGCGTGTCGAAGAAAAGCGTGTGTCCGAATTTTTAATTGTCTCCCTCGCACTCACACAACTGATAGAACGTCTCAAAGGAGGTAATTAAGGACGAACGCCGATAAGAAAAATCACTGAACATAAAATAACTGAAAATTCAATAATATTGAAGTTTGTATGGTTGCAATGCAGCAACGAATTATTCTGTACCGACATATTTTTTCAAACTCTTTAATATGCCCCAATTTTTCTTATTTTGTTTCCCGAAACAAAGATTGTCCAATTATCGCAGCCAGCTGCAGATACATTTCGAGGTTTGCTAAAGAAAAAAAATGTTAATACCGTTGCGTTCCAACAATGCGAACTTCAACATTATAAAATAAGAGCCTCCAGTTAAGCGTTATTGGTGTGCATTAAAAAATGTCACAAGTACAAATGCGTTTGTTTTATTGTTACAGCATCGCGCCTTCTCAGACGAAAAATACCGTGCACCGGCCATCTAATGACCCCCCGCCGCCTATGGATACAAAAGGTTCCGACTCAGGTGAGAATTTTTCAAAAACACCGGAATAAATGTGTCAGGAAACAATATTCTGTTCGATTGTTATATTAAATCGCCAACCTAACGATGTTACGGAATTAATTAAGGAAGATTTCTCATGAAATATTTCTAAATATTTCCTCTTCCCAGATTCCTCTTTTTGTCGATGCGGTACTACGACTACTAGGTAGTATTCGAGCTAATAGTAGTTGGAGGACGAGCTAGTATTCGTATAAACGATCATTCACCCAAATCACGGCTGCAATCACATTAATAGAGAACTTATTGTTTTCGTCGGTTGTTTACAATCATATTTTTAAGCCCTTCATCTAGGATTAGCCTTTCTTTTCATACGCATTTGTTTAACTTTTGTTTTACACCGAAAATGCGTTCCCTTTAAAAATTCTCCGTGTCCTTCCCACGTTTATTGATCAGGCCCGATCGCTGGCCTGACGTTATAGACGATACAAGTGTAGGCGCAACCACATCGACCACCTTTTAAAGCAAACGCCTATTAGCTTGAATAGTTAAAGCTGCGGTGCTCCCTCTCACTCATTTTTTATCCGGTACTCGAAACTCGATTCGCCACATTTGCCTACTTGAGAGGGTTCGTGAGCCCAATCTTTGTAGGTCCTGGTAGACACTAAAATCTGTGTTTATACATAAAGCACTCAAAAAAGCAATTTTGCTTGCTCGCTGCCGCGGTCGTACAGTCAAATTAGGGTTAAATGTTACGTACTCGCACACGAACTTGTTTAATTGGCGGAAAATTGCTTGCATGTATTTTCAAATGATTCAAATCAATATGAAAAATGAAAAAGTCATTGAATTACTGTGTGAATTTCGCACAAATTCAGTAATAATGATAGCGAAAAATAATATTATTCTGATCGAGTTTCGAAAAAAAAAAAGTATATGAAATCGAAAAATATGCGCGCAAGATTGCAATATAGCTGTTTGAAAATTACGACCCAAAAAATTCTCCGAGATTCAATTCCAATGCATGAAATTCGCGTTTGATACGGTTGAACAAGTGATCGTAAAAAAAATAGTACTTCGAAACTAACCGAACGCTTAACTGCTCTAATAAAAATACATCGGCCTTGGAATATATAGCCTTGATAAGTTTACAACACACGCACCATTGTACATTGTGCTTTGCTTTAAAATACTACAAAAAATGTTTTCTTTATTCATATATTTACTGTCGTCCAATAACATAAGTATCGTAAATTATTGATCAATTTCAATTTAAACTTTCTACACAGTCGCTTGACATAAGGATTAAAAAAAAAAAAGCAATCGAAATAAAATTATTTATCGTGACAATACACGAAATCATGAAACTGAGTTATCGTTTCATAAGCGCAAAACAATTCAACTTTTTCTGTTATGTTTTTTGGAAGTTCGCTGACCTGGATATAAATTCCTTCATAAAAAATCTCCAGCATTTCTATTGTTCCCGCTGCTTTCCAAATAAAAATTGTATAGAATCATAAAAAAAAAAAAAAACAAAACGATAAAGCTGCAACAAACATTTCGAATGCAGTGTTTGCGATTGAAAAAGAGATTATTAAATAAAAAAGAACAATGAGAAATATGTAAGAAAAAAAATGCACTATTTCAGAATACGTACATTCAAAAGATATTTGAAAATAGATGTGTCTGCTGTACGTAGTATTACGTCAATAAAAATGAACAGAAATGTGTACGTTTGTAGCCAACAGCAAACTCTAGAATTCTAGGACAACAAAGACGAGAAAAGAGAACAAGAGCATGAAGAAAATAAAGCGACAAGCGATGTGGGTCTCACCAGTGACGCCCTCCATTTGTGGCATTTTATAATGTGTGCATTCAATAAACAAATCGCGCATATATTTGTCAAGTACAGTCTTCTCTCGCATAATTCAAGTAGTTAAAATGGTTTCCTATCCTTCTAACGTCCTTTTCAAGTCGATTTCTCGGCTCTTGAGTTGGTTGAATAATGGCATCTCTAACGATTAAGATCAATACTTTGATTGCGTTCTAAATATAGACTCAACGCCGGAGTTAGTAAACAAACTGTTGGAGCATTTAGAGGAAAAAACAATCACGCGTCGGCAAAGGTGTGGCTTGAAAATAAGTCATTAGCTAGAATTATTTACATCACTTTTTTTAATAAAATGCTGATATTTATTGCATTATTTCTGTGGAGTTTTTAGTTGTTAAATAGACGTTCCAAAAAGAACGCTCCAAGGTATTTGCTTTGTAAGAAGTTGCGAGTGGCGAAGTATTAAAAAGACAAATGCCCTATAAAGAAAAGCGTACAAGGTTTTAAAACATATGGAATTATCTGTTGAATGTGCACAGATAATTAGTCAATTTGAAAATCCAGTTAAATTTCTGTGTTTTAATGTACGTGAGAGTAGTGCTCAACACTCCAACATCAGGCGAAACAGTAGCGTTAAAAAATATCAAAAACCAAGTTACGATGAGTTGAACTGTGGATATCGTAAGAAGAGGGAGAAAAGAGAGCAAACCTGATGGAACAACTTGGATCGAAGCCAGAATAACGTGCTAGCCTGTGCCAGAATTCGGTAGGCAGAATCGACCCTACGATCACCCAAAAAATACGACACCCACTTTTCATCGTCCTTCTTCTTATGCGAACCGTAGCAATGATTATTTACGAAGTAACCCGAGCAAGAACGTGGTATTCGCTAAAATGCTCTACCATTCCTCAGCAAGTGCATTAGAACGTTTGCTACTTGCAACTACTTTTTATTCAACAATCAGTCATTTTACTATCAATTCGTGTGGAACTATTACTAAACATTCATTCGAAATCACTTTAGAAATCACTGATAAACCAACGTCCGTTGCGAAAAAGCTTATCCGTAATAACCAAATATCATCAATTTTCAACTTAAAAATCTGGAGCATTTCAATCAAGGAATTATTTTTAAACAATGGTTCCAGTTTAAACATAATTCCACGATCAATATTCGATATATCAATGTAGTGAAAAAAACAATAAGTAGAACACAGTGATTTTTTTCGATTAGCCCACAAAGTGCAGCAATATACCCTTGTAGTTTTCGAAATTTTTCAAATATTAATTTTCCTGCACTTATTCCGTATGCCCTGGCTAAAAGTACTAATATATAGAAGTTTTTCCAAAGAGTTCTTCAAAATATTATAGAACTAGTTGGATACTAGAAACGTTTAGGACCCACATCTAAACGTTAAACAGACAGTATGGCATGTTTTTTGTTGGACCAGCAAATTCCATTGTCAGTGAAATTGATCAATATTAAAAATAAAAAAAGCCACTTGTCACTGGTTACCCAGGGGAAAACTTTGGAAGGTAGGAAAGTGAGTAGCAATAAAGAATATCGTTCTGTTGCCAGAAACATGAGCCCATACATATCAAGTTACGAGATGCTGTGAAAGCTTTTTTTCTCTCCATTTCAAAATTGGTTCTCTGTAAGTTTTCTTACGCGTCTCATATTTTAATGGAACGTGAGATGCGTCTACAAATCTTTAAAATCGAAGAGACCCTTATTCATTCCATTTATTTCAAAGTGAAACTTTGACTGTATCTCAAAAATGTCTACAGTATAGAATCTATCACATCAATTTTTACGAATAATAATTATTTTTCTTCTGATTCGAAAAACTATCGTTCATTTTCCAAAACCAATCATCCATTAATTTTATTTGAATTCGCGGTTGTTGACATATTTCTACAATAAAAATTCTCTTATTAAATACTTTTATGTTATTAAACAATTCGCGCGGGGAAACGTTTCATTGAATTATTTCAACACGCAAACCTTAATATCTAATAATGGAATTGTAAAAATGTGTCAGCACATTTAGATGTATTGCTGTCTTTGTGGTTTTTTTGCCATTTCATCAATTACTCATGCAACACTTACAAGAATGTAATGGAAAACGGTAATTGCTTTTAGGCACATACATTATACATGAAGTTTGGTGAATATATGTTAACGCTATCCGCGTGTCTTTCTACAGCCACTGTGAACCAGACGACGAGCGTTGCATGGGGCGTTTGTCGGGCGCCTAGAGTTCACCGACACTCAAATGAATCGATTCTTTCACCTCTCCCACCGACTCTGCTATTGTCATATCCCAACTTGACTTTATAGCTTACTCACAAGTCACGGCACTTTCGATCTCATTAATTTGGCAGTGGAACGTTTCTATGTATAATTTTTGGCATCCCCTGTTACTCTTATTTGCGAAATACGTCTAATTCTTAATTAACTACTTAATTCATTCTTAATTCATTACTCTTCGACTTGAATTTAGATCTAAGAATAAATTTGCGACTGTATGCTTTCGACATACGAATTAAAACAGCTTCACAATAACGCACTCAGAAAAGAATTTTATTGAATCAACTATGCACGGACGGCGAATAATACATTTTGTTCATCCTACACAAATTTTATTGTTTCAACCACTTAATTTCCTGGCTGAATTGAAAATAGTTCACTATGCGACAATATTGTTGTTGAAATAATAAATTTCATTTTGGTTGCTACATTTTTTGTTGACTCAACAAATTTCTTTGATCCAATGTACACGTATAAGCTTTTCATTAAACTTTTCGAAAGATATCTTCAACGTTCCTACCTGCTTTTAAAAAATTCAAGCATTAAAAATTTCGAAGGCTAATTTAATTGTAAAATTCTAAAGCGAAACTCTTTATCTATAGTTTTCTGAATATAATTGTTGATGCGGCAGAAAAACGTTTTGCTCGTACGTCGTACTGATATGAATTATGATTAATATTTATTAACGAAAATTAGATGCTAGAACAAATAGACGATGACTATAATACAGTAGACGAAATGTGCTTTGTTTGATAGGAATGCGACGTAGTTATGATGTTTCCAAGTGGTGCAAGCGACGAAACATTAATGTGGCTACTTGGTCGGCTACGAGCTGGAACACCGGGCCTCGTTGTTCACGTACGTCAACATACATCATCTGACAGTTATGGGTTTTATCTTACAGCGCCATTTCCCATGTAAGCTAACGCAATGAACGAGCCATTAATTGAAAGAACGTCAAATCCAATTTGAATAATGAACCTTTGGTGTCTTTAAAAGCCTTCTTAAAGCTGCGGAGGAAGTTCATTTGCCAAAAGTCTTGCGCGAAGAATTTGGTGGGGGGCTCAAGGAATTCGTAGGATCTGAAGCAAGCTGCTTCGAAGGAAGTGACGACGAGACCAGATTCTTTACGACTCAAGAACGCCAGTCTCTGGTCCTTCATCTTCTTCACACTCTACGAGCAAGTTCACATGATCTGTCTAGTCTTCCTGGCCTTAAACTTGTCGAGGGACAGGCGATTATTCCTAAATGTATCTCATCAGGAATTATATCACAGGTATGCAAAAAATTTGATTTTTTTTTTCAACCAGCTTTCATCTGTCAAGTGACTTGATATTTGCGTCCCAAAATATGAAAACGACGAAATATGGAACAAAAGTACACGCGCTGTTTTAGAAAACGTCCCTAAAGAATTTGATAAAAACCTTTTTCTTATCAAAAATCATGTCTTCGGCGTCACAGCGTCACAGCTGATTCTTTAATTAAATGCTTCTTGGCTGTATGGTGAAAACAATGCCGAACATTTGTATTACTTTTTCCATCTAGCATCACTAATTACTAAAGTTTCAAATGAACACGATTTTCATAGGTATTCCCTTTGCACGAGCTGCCAGCCTTGGAGAAATTACAAAGAAGCTGGGTCCGTGCTTTTTTGTCGCCACAACCTCTCGATGACATTTGCAATTATTTCGGGGTCAAGATAACCATGTATTTTGCTTGGCTTGGACACTATACCACCGCCCTCGTCGTTCCAGCGGTAGTGGGTGTCATATACTGGGTGAGCTTGTTTTTTTTTTTTTTTTTTTTTTTTTCATTTTTTCCAATGTCGTTCCGGTTATCTACCCTCGCGGGTTTTGCGGTCTCCCCATTCACTTTTACCACACTTCACTAGATTTTCCAGTTTCTAAAAAAATCTCAACTGATGCCATGTATCCCTTGCCATTACACTAGGAACAAGAAAACTGTGATGAACCAGACCGATACGATCTTTTTTATTTTTCTGGCATTTGGTTGGGGTTACTTAATAAAAAAGAAAAAAAGAACAAACAAACAGAATATCTCCATCCTACGCAACGATCGATATGCCAGCCGCCACGTGGCTCATCTGTAACCATTTCAAGAACAGAACCTAACCAGGATCGCTAAACTGGGAAGAACTCTGAATGCCCGTGTTTTGTGTTCATTTTTATTTATGTATTCTTTCAAATTACATGATTTTTCATAAATTCTATCTACTGGAAAAATGGTCTACTATCGTTCAATTGAAAAAATGGACCTTTTTCAATCGTTGTTTTGAACAGGTCGGCATCATAGGCAGGAACCAGGCGGTGGAAGATGTGGCCTATGTCCTATTTTCTATTTTCAACGTAATTTGGGCAACGGCTTATCTCGAGACTTGGAAAAGGAGAGGAGCTGAACTTGCATACAGATGGGGCACCCTTGATCAGAGGGACGATCTTTTAGTTGAGCCGCGACCACTTTTCGTGGTAAGACTTTTTGATATTTTGTGTAAAAGCATGCAATCTTCGTTACACAAATTTATAGTTTCGCGCTAAACTATATTTAACAAACGTATTGAACATTTCAGGGAACTTTACAAATATCGCCTGTAACAGGGAGATTGGAACCCACGTATCCGAACTGGGCACGAAACATAACTCGTTACTGTTTAACTGTACCTGTTATTGGAGTATCGCTATTCTTTGTCTTCGTCGTCATGATTCTCAGCTTTCAAATTCAGGTCTCGATTGTTTATCAGTAACATAAATTTTTTCATTAATAAACCTAGTAATACGTTTATCATGTTAATCATCTAGCTGTAGAGTTCATTACAAATTGAAACGAAACATAAAATCTCCCAATTTTAATATTCTTTATGGTTTATCAACTACGTCTGTTGATACGTCTATGAATAAAAATTCATAATACCGGATTGCAATAAATCATTTTAGTAAAGATGCTTCGATACCTCGATCGAAGAGGCCAAATGAAATAGTGCAAAATTCTGAAGTAACTGATTCGGTGTGGAATGCCATGAATTGTCGTGAAACCATTACAAATAAGGATAATTTTTCGTAAAAATGAACTCATAAAACGGTTAAAAATGGTTCTTTCAATTTGAATAAATCACATATAAATATAAATTTGTTAAAATTGAGCTTAAGTTCGAAATATTTGTCTTTTGTTCCTTCGATTCTTCAAAATGATGTTACTGCATAGTTTTTATCCATTGGAGCATTCATAGAACGAAAAAAAGATCAATATGTAGCGAATTAAAGGAAAAGACACGAGGGAGATATTGGTGCATTGAATTGATGCCAAATGTGATACAGGATTGGTGGGATGCTCGTCTCGAAGCTGCAGGCTACGGTTTTTGGTTGAGTTACGTGCCAAAAGTTTTGCTTGCCGTTGTTATCGCGCTTATGGATGAGGCTTACTTCAAGATTGCCGTTTGGTTGAACGACGCAGGTAATTCAATATTTAGCCATTTTTTTTTTTTTCATCAATCGTAAAACCCTTGTTGTACATAACGTATCAATATGACACAAAAATTCATTATATATCGCTGACTCTCCTGCTACACTCACTTCGCATTATTACTTTATTGAGATATTTCACGAGTCTAAGTCAATTTTTCGTCGAGGGAAAACAATTTTCGAAGGTATTTGAAATATCTTTTCTCTCTATAATTCACTGAAGAAACGTTTGATGTAATTGTTCCTTCAATTTTGCACCGTTACAAATCAAACAATGAATACTAATCTAAAAAGTTGACCCGTAAAAATATCCATTATTCAAATAAATAATTTTTTTAATGTGGAATTGGATTTCATCTCATTTTTTTTCAAAACAATCTTGGAACTTCGGACATATCAATAATCAATATTGAACGATGAAAATGATATTTTGAAGTGCAAAATCATGAAAATTGTTGGCTCATCGTCGATTCGCATAGTTACCGTGCATCATCTCTCTAACAACCGTTTTTCGAAAATATGAAAAAAGTAAATAATCAAAATATTTCAAGAAATGGTTGGTCCACGCGATTTACTCTACACATTGCAGGTGTAAATCTTAATTTCCTGTATAAATTTAATGCAATTTAGGAGTTAATTCAAAAACGATGAAATTTGCCATTAATATAAAGCGTTTCTTCATATTTTTTGCTGTATCTCTTTACATCTTCTCTCTGTCTTTCCGCCAAACATTAGATTCCACGGATATTATATATACATATACGACGTATATATTTAATATTAATAAAATACTCTATGCACGATTAGAAAACACAATATAGCCAAAATTATATATATATATTCTTGACTATTATATTATAATTAATTGTCTTCGATAACAACAAAATAGAATTGCTAATGTAATAGAAAAAACACAAGAAACACAACGTGAAATTTTTAGAAATGTGCGAAAACTGTGTATTTACATTTTCACAGATAGAAAAAAAACGACCAAACAGCGTGAAAAAAATACTACGTTTTTCGCTCATTTAGAAACTTTCTGGTGTTCAAACTTTTCGTTATACATTTTTTTTTTCCATTTTCGTCGTCAAAAACTTTTTAAAAAATGTATTTGCTTGAAAGTAATTCGGTTTAGACATAGAATCTATGATTTTATTTATGTTGGACGCAGAAAACTATCGTCTTGACACCGAGTACGAGAACCATCTGATCTGCAAGGTGGCACTGGTAATGATGAAAACGTATAATATACATTATCCAATCCAAATATTTAAAAGTTAAAATATTTTAATAATAAACCTTGCGGTAACAAGATATACAGTTCATTTGTCAGCAATATTGTTTGATTTGTCGTTTTTTCCAAAAATAATAACAACCAAAATTATTACAATTACAAAATTCACTTTTCCGACCGAGGAACTCAGTTGTTTTAGTGAAAAAATTCATAGTTAAAAAAAATGATAGCTCTACGATAGTAGTAGAAACCGTAGGAAACACTAAATCCTTATTACAACATACACCATAGCTTTGATATGTCTCTGTGCTGGCATGAACAATTTTCATTCTTTCCCTATTCTGAGGTTTTTCATTCATATATAAACCTTGATTTGTTCAAGACTTTTTTTGCGTGATCTGTAATAGAGATGCTTTTTTAAGGAGAATGGACGATACGTTCAGAAAATCATTCAATTCGTAACAAACGCACATGATTTTAGATTAGAATCGCATAACATGTCTGACTCTTACAGAACAATAGTATCATTCAATTATTTATTAATTAATGCTTCGAAAACATCGGCTAGTATTTTTCGCAAGTCTTTATCTCTTTAAAATGACATCTCCGATTCGTAGCTTTACTCAACTTTTATTGAATATATGTAGATTGAATAATACATATGAGGCATTTGACACCATTTCACGCGGCCGTGACCTCGACCATTTTTATTTTTGTTGGTGAAACAATAAATTCAGACCATTTATTCAATCACGATCAATCTAGGCCTGATCACAGTTATATTTTCAATTCAAATATATGATTCATACGCACTACTTCAAATTTACATGGAACAAAAAGGTAATTTATAAATAAATTTAAAAAATAGAAGGAAAAATGGGCCCACAACTAGCGTTACAGTTCGTATAATTCCTCATACTATTGTAGAGAAATTTTTGACGAATACATAAATAGCAATCATCTTGAAAAAAAATATAGTTTTCAATTGATATGCAGGAAAAACGTTGACAATGATGATTAATAATTGTTTTCCTTATTTTATGACAGTTCAAACCAAAATAAAAAAATCTTCATGTAGACATTTGTCGATATGTCGATTAGTTTAAGAGACATCTTAAATCAATCTAAAATTGCTGTGGAAATGCTTTGCATGGGATACTATGTTGATTCAAAAAATTAAGCAAATAAAAAATGGTTGCGGTCACAGCTGCGCAAAATGGCGCTTAACGTCTCATAAATGTTGGACGATTCTGATAAGCTTTTAAAAATCTTCTTTGACAACACGCGTGAGCGTGCATAGCCTCCTTTTTATTAGCGCAAAAAATCAGCACGGTGCTTTTTATTTAAAAAAAGACGTTTGTCATAATACAACTGATTATTTCGTCGTTTTTAGTTTCAGTTCGTCAACTCCTTTCTGTCACTGTTCTACATTGCATTTTATCTTCAAGATCAGGAAAGACTTAAAGAGGTAAAAAAAAAAAAAATTGTTTACACCATTCTTTGTTATTCAAAGCCCATCGAGAAAAAAATACATCAATAGTATAACCAGCAAAATAAAAATAAAAATAACGATCTGGTTGACGATAATATAAAAGATACTGCAAACACGTAATGGCACTCGACGGAACTTTCAGTTCACTGAATTCGAAATAAGTCTATAAAACAAGAAATTTGACAAGACATTGATTTTTTCGTTGTCAAGAATAAAGATTGTATCTCTCTTGACAGCAACTAGCAGCACTTTTGATAGCCCGTCAAGTGATCAGCAATCTCAAGGAATCGGCCATACCATATCTGATCGAGCAGCTACGATTGGCAAGACTGAGCTTCGAACTTTTTGGTGCACTGAGTCCAAGCGAAGCTAGACCAGCCCCAGGCGAAGATTCGTCACTTCCGGCCGGTGATCAAACAGATTCCAACGTTGGGGAGGAAAATGGAAAAAACGATGAGAAGGATGACAATGGAGGTGGAACGGACGGCGCCAAAGGAATAAAACAACCACGAAACGTCAGCCAAGCTGAACTCGAAAGTTCACTCTACAGAGTAGGACACCCTGCTAATTCTCTACTTAGTGACGTTACTTTCAAGGTTTGGTCTAGATTTCGCGGATCCTCATTTCTTTTTTGTATCATTATTATTTGTTATTAATTTATTTTTATTATAATTATTTTATTACATTACACTTTATGTTTATTGATTATTGTATTTTCATTATTATCATGGTTAGCAACAGCATTATTGTTATCACTACAAGATCCTGCAATTCAGAGGAAGAACCGTACCAACGTTGTATTTTCCATCAATCACCGTCTCGACAATTTTATAATTACTTCGTACATCTCTCTAAGCAACAATTCCTCTAAGCAACATGTCTGATTGTCCAAAAATATAAAAAAATTGATCAAGCTGATCTTCTTTGCATTGTTTCACTTGCGAAACGTCATAAATTTGATTTTTTAGAAGAATCTATACCCACTTAAGTGAAAACTACCAAGTAGGAGAGCAGATGCTGTCGATAAAACTCAAATTGTGCTTGGCTTGGTTCTGGGTTCACATCCGAGCTTTTGCCTCAATTTATAAGAAAACCATACGGTTCTTCCTTTCGGCCACAGACACATCACTACACATGCACCACGTGCAACCTAAATAGAAGTGATCGATCACTTCCTCGAGCAGAAAAATGCATAATCTACAAAGTTCCATCAACGTAAAGAAACAATACCTGTACTGTTTGTATTTACCCCAACCCAAATTTTCTTTTCGTCATATTGTATATTGTCATGTGATCGTGACCGTTTCATTCGTCGGCAAAATCATTTTTTAACCATTATTTTTCACATTATATTCCGTCTCCTCGATCAATTGGTATCCATCGTCGAAGTGCAGATACAGATGAAAAAGAAGGTAATGTTGTACATGGGTCCACAATATACATAAACCAAAAATTCCATTTAGATATCTAACTCTTCAATATACGATTGGAAACTCGAATTCGTTGATCCACGATTCACAAAATGCTCGACGCATATTTTGTCACTTCTTTTTTTGCTTCTTCTTTCAAATATCGATGTGTTTACAACGGATTCTCAGTGGGTGTGTGTACTTGTGATGTTGAATTTTTGTTTTGTTTTTGTTCATTGTACCGTCGATCTATAATTTTATTATTTTCGTTACGCAGTACGACGGCGCTTTTTCTGAACATCTGGAGATGCTCTCGCAGTTGGGTTACGTTTGCCTATTTTCCTCGGCATTTCCTCTCGCTGCGTTCGCCGCATTGCTGGGAAATCTCCTCGAACTCCGAGGTGATGCATTTAAACTCTGTTTCGTACTTCAACGACCTTTTGGACGGAGAGTCTCAAGTATTGGAACTTGGCAAGTACGAAAAATGAAATACCTGCTATTCTTTCCATTTCCAATACTTACGTCAAAACATCATAACACATACGATTGATCATCATTGAATGCAAGAATTAAGTGGCACTGATCTACAAAGCATTATCGAATTACTGGGATAATTTATAGTAAACTTCATTGAATAACATTAAATGATTACATAAAGCTACTTAAAGACAGAGCAGTGCGTGACGTCGAGAAAAGCTAGAATTCACATTCACACACTATTATTAGTTTTGATAGCGCAATATCAAAGGTTCACTATTCTTTGCAAAAAAAAACTTTCCATTCAGAATGCAATGGAAGCCATGGGACTGGTGGCGATTCTTGTGAATTGTGCCCTAATCGCTCTAAGTGGACAAGTACAACGAATGTTTCCGGAAATGTCAGCAACCCAAACCATTCTTTTAATCGTCGCTCTCGAGCACATCATGCTCGCTATACGTTTCGTCATCATATGCGCTATTCCGGATATACCTAATTGGGTTGCTACGGAAATGGCAAAAGTGGAATTCCTTCGACGTGAAGCTGTTAGAAGACTTTCGTCCACTCCGTCCCCGGAACAACAACCACCAACGGTTATAGGTAAGTGTCCGTATTTATCGTATACAATCACCTCCAATTGAAACGCAAAACTTGTTTATTCCAAATCAATGAAATTTCTGGATCATGAAACATCATGATCTATATCATGCGAAATTAGCCCAAAATTGTCCACTCAATTTCCAAGATTTTGTTGAAAAACGATTTTAACTTTAAGGGTGTATAACTTGGCCTATACTGATACTGTATACTGATTCAGTTTCGATGAACGTGTCCCTTTTTCCAGAACCTTAATATATCTCGCAGCCATTGCTGCCGATCGATCACGCTGCGTCCTATCTAAATGCGACTGTGCTCATGTGAAAGCTGATGAAATTCTTAAAGTAACCTGAATATGTTGTTGTTCACTCAACTGCGAACGAGATCGCAGATAAAATCATATAATTTGTTTTGATTGGACGGGACTGTATATTTATTGAAGTATTGAGAAAAATTCTGGTACATGGTTCATTGTTGCATGAGAAATCTTCCGAATTCAAAAACCTTTCCACGAAATGACGACGTACCTTCCAAAATCATGAAATAGCCCTCAGCATAATTGACACACTTGCAGCTGACCTACTTCGACTAATCCTTCATGGTTATAGTTTTAGAGATTGGTCGAAATCTCAACTGATACAAATCTGATCATCTTTCCTGAATCTGATTTTCCAACTTTCTAGAATAAAATCGCAAACGTCTTTCAAATTACCAGTGAAAACTGTTTCCGACGATCTTCCAACATGAATATCTAACGAAAGTACAACTCATTTTATTTGATTCGATAGAATTTTAATATTTCCCATATTGGAAGTAACAGTATTTCTTAAATTTGGAGATTCTGGACGCGAGGTGTTCCATCTGCACTAGCGATCCAACCGCATTTCTCTATTGTCGAATTCCGTCATCACTCCTGTCTTTTCTCCCTATTACCTCGACTCGAACTCAGGGAGGTTCGTGGTACATCCAGCAGACGGTGAAAACGAAGAGGATCCTGAAAATCGAAGCGCCTCGGAAGCGTCCTGTGATGTGTTAGCCGCCGAAGGGAATGGGGTCGAAACATCACCAGGGCTTCCCAGTCAAGTTGGAACTCCAACTTTGGTATCGAGAACGCAAACGCCCAGTTCTCCACCGACACCGAGTGGCGTTACCGTGCCACGAATTGCCGAGACTCCACCGGCGCCAGATACTCCTGGTAGCGTGAATAGCGTAAACGAAAGCGGAAGCCCATTCTTGAGTGGTTACAACATCGGTAGCACGCGGGATCTTCACAACACTCCAAGATGTTCGATTCCCGGCGGAGAAAAAGGTTAGTTTTGTCTTCCACCTGATATTTACAGTACTAGAGTCTTTTCAACAATGATTCCATCAAACTAACGAACATTGAGTTCCATCAATGGGCCCGCCATGATTTTCCAATTTCAAAAAATAACCAGGAACCGTAAACTACAACTTTTAGGTCTTGGATCGCAATATCAGTTGATAATCCTTGCAACTAAATGTCTTCGACTGCGATAACTTTATTGCGAAGTCTGTTCATATACAGGGAGACGATCAAGAGACTGGTTAACGAGCGAACATGATTCTTCAACGGGTGTCGATCAATACAGTCATCATCTGACGATTGGACCTCATGGAGGAGTCGACTGGGTCAGAAAACTTGGCCTCGATGGTTCCGGCCGGAAAGCTAGTGACTCCGAAATCGGTGGTACTGGTACCGGGAGCAGCAGCGGTGACGAACTTACTCTACATCGCTCAACAGATTGTATTGCCTCGAAAGATCTCGCGTCTTCGTCGGATAGTGATTTACTTCGGTACGTATACCTAGTCTGGTGTCTGAGAGGAATTATGAGGGCGGAAATGCACAATATTTACTTCGATAACGACGCAGTGACGTTTTTAATCCGTGATGGAAACAGCTTTCATTAATCATTCAATCTGACTTTTGAATGAAAGCAAATTTAAATGGCCACTAGATTATAGTCATAAACATAAATACATAAATAACCGAGGGTTGCTTCCAGTTACTATTCTAATGGATCATTTTGCTGGTAAAATATTCGGTTTTACTGGTAGCAGCACCAGTTTCGGCGTGGGTCAAAATGACCCAATGGTGGAATCCTAGATTGCTATTAATCTTACTGGTTAATGGAAAACGTTTCCATCAAAAGATTTCATTTAATGATCAATCGAAATTATTTTCATCAACACGTTAAATTCACCAATCAATGGAAACATTAATGGATTATAAAAAAGTAATGATTTATTTAAAACTCTGCATGTATCTAGCCTACGATCGAATTAACGCGTTAAATAATTGAATGCCGTGACGATAACAAATATCACGCCAAATATCGAAAAATATTCACGATTACAATTCCAAATTGATAAACATTTAACATGCAATTGTTCCGATTACTTGACTGCTGTTGTTTTCGATTGAAAAAAAAAAAAAAAGATGAGCCCTTACTGACCTCAATAGGAAATTCATCTCTGCCTCCTTCCGTAAACTATCACATTGGCAAGTGCAACACTAGATATCTCTCACGAAGAACCCCAAGTACCCAATCAACACTCCATCAGTTGAAATGTTGTCTTGCCACTCTAAAATGCAAATAAGTAGAGCTTAAGCCACTATTCATTTTCGAGTTCAATCTTTTATCACACTATTAATCGGTAGAAGGTCAATGTTCGAATTGTCGAGGTCTTCAATTGAGTTTTATCGTGTCAAGTAATTTCATGTAATTTCAGATCTGCACCGCCTTGGACACTGGCGCACAAGAATCAAAAGTTCCGTTTCTCACCAGAAAAAGAAAGGGTCCGTGAGCGTGAAAAAGAAAAAGAAAAGCAATTGCACCAGCAACAACAGCAGCAGCAACAACAACAACAGCAACATCATCTTCACCTCCAGCAGAGAGATCATCAAGATCGTCGTTCTTCAGGGCTCGAAGCAAGTGGAGGAGGGCTCTCGGACTCAAGTCGAACAGTCTCAAGCCAAGAGGATGAGAAATCAATCAAGGAAGAACGCGAAGCCAAAAAGACTCGGGTCAAGCAGAGTCTTATGAAGAGGGCTCGTTCGGTAGCGATATTCTCGTTGAAATTGAAAGAGAGAAGGGCTCGTGAGGCCGAGGTCAAAGCAAAAGAAGCGGAAAGAGAAGCGAGATGGCAGCAACCTCAATCTTGCGTCGGTGGTGAACTCTCGTGTATACCAATCGAAAAGCTCATATCGGTCGACGACATCGCCGCCATGGAGAGTCGCAGCAGAATGAATCATTGAACTTCTCATGCCTTTCTCAGTTCATCTCTGCTCTTTTTCTCTTATTCTCTATCCTCCCGTCCCAAATATATTCGTAAATATACGTTGAAAGATGTATTGAGGATTCTATGTTTATGAGCCATGAGTTTATGGACGCCAAGTTAATTTGAACGAATCGCAGCTGGATTTTTAGTCAATTAAATTAAATCTCGCGAAAAATTTAATCAGAAAATCTAGTTGTCAGTAGCGAGTGTCTGTCAATTCTGAAATTAGTTCTTAAAGCAGAAGGTGATCATTGGAACTGGTAGAGCAATTCGCATTGGTTTTAAGACGAAGTGAGAAGCCTAGCCCGTGGAATCCAACATACGAGATTGACGAAGGATCGTGAAATCCAGCTGTAAAATTTTATCTCATTTTCTTGTCCCGTTGGGGGATGTCAGTCCGAACATGACATCCTGCCTAGGAATGTACATGAAGAATAACGAAATCCTGATTATGAACGATTTTTTGGATAAATATCCAAATTGTTACTAAGATTTTGATTACTTAAAACGCTTTGTTGTGGATTCTTTTTCCAAATATGAAAAAAAAAAAAAAAAACATGTTGGGGTTACAACTTGGAAGTAGCATTGAATATATATTTTTTTAGAGTTATTATTTTAATGATAAAGCTAGTGATCCGTTAGTGCCGTTAAAATTGCTTGAAACGTACAGTCGGGAAGCGCAATGCAATCGTTAAAGACAAATAGCAGTTTGGCCGGAATCATTGGTAAATTGAATTGCAACGCACAATAAACTAAACAAGTTAAAACAATAATGTGAAAAAGAGAGGAAAAACGAAGGGGCAGTGAATCGTCTAGGTTTACGCTAGGCTGCCAAAGCAACGCTACGTTTAATGCCATCTGATAATCTTGGTCAATCAAATGATACAGCCCTCCAAACAAATATTATTGAAAAAAACAATTCCTCGAGCTTATGTAGCCCTTAATTTTATAGTTTTGCCAAAATCATTTATTTTGTCTTGAGTTATGAATATGATAGTCGAAGATGTTAGAGAAATGTACAAAACAGAGTAAAAAGCGACCCTTGTTTTACGAACTTCAATATCTACCACTGAGTTGTCCAAAAAATGATGTAATTTTAACGTAACTCACTGGAACGAACGAACCAAGTGATTATTTTACACAATAATAATGTTTTGCGAACAAAGTTATAGCAGCGAAAGCACCCAATGATTTTGAAAAACGTGTTTGAGGCATCTGGGGATACAAATGACGACGAATGCTGGTTAAGAAAGAAATTGGAACGTAGTGAAATTCACACCTAGAAATTATGTAGATAAAATATCAGAACCAAGGCATAGAACAAATTCGCATAATTCCTAGAAAGGAAAGCACACATTTTTGTATAGTACTGAACGAATTTGAATTGACAAATATGCGTAGATTCTAAAGCGATCGACAGAGACTGAGAGAAAGAGAGGCAGAGAGAGAGAGAGAGAGAGAGAGAGAGAGATTAGTGTGAGAGAAAATGAGAAGATAGAAAACCACCGATCTGAGATTACGACCCAGATAAATACATAAATAATTATTGTTAAAATTGTTGTTGATGCTGAAGATGTAAGTTGTTAATCGCTGCTATTGTTGATTAGATAAACAGGCGGGATCGAGATCGACGATTGAATAGTTTATAGCCACTCTCAATGCTACTGCTAACACTGATTGACCGTGAAGTACCTGACGAATTCGCGGATAAACGAGCTGCGCAAAAACCCAAACCTGAACATATTCCCTTTATTGTTTCCTTTGGCGACAAAATATTCTTCGCACTATTATTTCCCAGTCGGACATTCAGTACTAAAATTGGATTCCATGTGAGATTTTAATGTTTTAATTTAAACGATATAAGCAGTGGTGATAAGTTTCAAACCTCCAAATTCCTGTTTGTTTCGTTTTATTTTATTTTTTTCCAACATATATTTCGCGAATATCTATATTTTTCAGTAATTAGTCTGGACTTTACTTAACAGAACCTTAAATTATTACCTATGAAACAAAGGAATAATGATTGTTTTGAAAATCATTGTACAGTTACGATTTTTCATGTTCTTATTGCTTCGGATGAGTTGAAATATGAGACTAGGGAAGAACTAGTTATATGAACTATTTATTGTAAAGTCCATCTGTCTCTCCGAACATAGAGAATTATTTTGAGGTCAGAAACCGCTGAATGGACAATTTTTTTATTTCAATTTAGATAATTCCTTCGTAACTAAATCAAATTCAACGAAACGTACTACGTTATCAGAGCATTTGATTTTGGGTTATCGAGTTCAGTTCTGTCTGCAACAATTTCGAGCGATACGTGATATTTTTTCATAGCTATAGCGTTTTGTAAATAAAACATGGTTATAAGTATGTAAAGATTGTGACGCGACAAAGTAGATAGCGGTTTAAAAAACGCCTGCTTCGAAGAATGCATTAGATTTAATGTACTCCTAGAGTTTCATTTTTCTAAGTAGAATTATATTTGGTTTTATATAGTTAAAGAGCTATTTAAGTTCAATTTCATTGCATACTTTAGTTGAAATTAAAAAAAAAAAAATCGACTACTCGTTTTTACTTCTTTGTTTTGTTTAACTATTGTAATATGTGTTGTACGCGGAAAATAGCTAGCTAATGATTGCTGACGTTGCTGCTGCGATATCCATTAACGTATAAATACGTACGTGACGACGAGTAAGAGAGCCCTGAAAATGTTGTCTAAGTCCATAACGATAATGATGATATTGATAATATTAATAATAATAATAATAATAATAATATTAATAATAAGTAATCTGTGTTTGTTAGATGTTTTGTATAAAACAGAGAAACGAGCAAATAGATGAAAAAAAAAATCTAAATGGCCTAATGCTTTTCGTATTTTATTTCCAAAAGAGCCACACAAATTCCTCAAATGTTATCTACGATTCATTGTTTCTCTATTTAGCGATGACCTTTGAACCAGTCCTTTAATTGGGTTTCTAATTGTCGAGCTTTCTAATCGTCGTGAAATTTTTACACGACATCGTAAAATCTTTCAATTAGTTTTTCTCTGTTTCGTTAGTTTTAAGGAATAAATGATCTCTTGCAATATATTTCATAATATATGAAATGATCGTTTTGGACATGAAATTGATATCTATACGTATCTTTTACGATACGTATGGAAAAAACATAATCCAAATATATATGGGCTAATGAAAAGTACCAAATTAACCAAAAATATATATTCATTTGTTTGTTAAAATCCAATTCTCACTCGGAGAGATCATTATAGACCACTTGCCCAGCTTTTTTCTATTTAATGACTTAGATTTGGCTAAATCAATATTCTACTCTATTACATGGAGTGCAATTACGAAATCACTTTATGAATTCTTTCTATGAGTTCGAAGAAAAAACATAATTGATTTTGACTAGTTATTCAATTCATGAACGCGTCTGACGATTTATCTTATCAGATTGAAAAGATAATTTCAAATCAAATTATATTTTTCACTCCAACCCAGAATATTAAATACTGAAAGAACACCTAATACTGCGTTTTATAGCAACCTGATAAACCTGCCTGATATAGATACCTGACAAACGCAATAAACCAATCAGAGTCTTTTGACGTTATCGTGTGCCGCATGCATCGAGTAAATTTACTCAATTGTCATTGAGTTATTAATAGCGAGTAATTGTAGCAGCAATTGCTTGAATCCAAAGTATTCTATAAACCTCGCGAGTACTCGTAATTTTGAACGTCGTTTTAAAGCTCTCGAAAACTTTCTTCTTTTTCTCCTAATTGGCTATGGCTTACAAGTTACATGTGCCTGAAACTCTATCGGAAACTTTGGTGAGGACTGTAAAGCATGAAACATACTAACGACAAAATTCCATCCCATTGGCTGACAAATCAGTGTGGTTAGTTGCGCACGCAGCAGATCATGGAGAATTCTCCTGTAGTCTGAACTGCTGCTCTGGACGGAGAGGATGCAGTGAGCCAGGACAATTCGGTTCTCAAAATTTACCTCCACGTAAGCAACATAAAACCTTTATACAAATTGTTTTCAATGCTCATTGCTAAGGGGCTCGAGGTTCCTACACATTCCAATTTGCTTCAATAAATTTATTCGAGGATTAAAAAAAAGGTTAGAAGAAAAGTTATTCCAAAAAAATATTGTGTTGACGAATCCTGTTTTACCTTGTGTTCAACTAGTAAGTCACGTTGTTACCAACTATACACTAAAAGTCATCGTCAACTCTTACACTAAAAGCTTTAAGGTAATCTATCAGTCTCGCGGTCGGTAAAAATCCTACTGCACGTTTTTCTCAGCGAGGTTTGATTTTTCAAAGGAAAGAAGAGTTACACATTGTTCCCTTTTCGTCAGAGAACAATGTGTAACTTTTATTTTTCTCTAAATATCAAGGATGCCTGAGAAAAATGTGTATCTGTTTTGCAGCTATCTCTCTCGCACTCGTGCAACTAATAGATCACCTTAACTTCGAATTACCGTAATTTTCTATGACCAGCTTAAAGCTTGCTGATTCCTTTCGTTTCAATTTCTTCAGCAACTTAGAAACTTTTCACAACAACGTTGCAAATATGTTTAAACAAACAAATTTTTTAATAAATACTATTTCAGAAATGATTCATTGCCTACTCTTTTTTAGGTTTCGCAAAATGGGCAAAGATTTACAATTGCTGTGCAGTGTGAGCAAATACTTTACTGAAGAGACGTTGCGGGAAGTTATACGAAAATCGACCGGAAGCAACGATGTTACAATAACAGATTGGAGTTTTAAACCTCCTCCAACTAAAGGTGACAGTTATTTGGCACAAGTGGACAGAATCACAGTCAACGGGCATGCAGACGGCAAGAATATCGAGATAAAACTGGTCGTTAAATCGCTGCCGAAGAACCTCGGACGAAGAAAAACTTTCAGAAGCGTGGAATTTTTCCACAATGAAATAACTTTCTACAAAGAGGTGCTCGGACAGAATATGAAATGCAATTCGTATCAAATGCATGTCTTATGTTTCCAAATTTCTAGAATTCAATTATTCGCCACAAAAAGTTTACCGAAAGCATTTCTATACATTTTTTAGGTTGTACCGATTTTCGAAAAATTTCTTGAGCTCAAGGACCAAAAAAGTTTGCTGTGCGTACCGCATTGTTTGGATTCTCTTTTAGATGGTGAGAATGATTACCTGGTCATGGAAGACGTGACGGTTTATGGATTTGGACCTGTGAGTCGGCAAAGTTGTGTGACTATGATAGAGATGAACGATCTCCTAACAGCCATGGCCAAATTTCATGCAATATCTTTTGCTTATAAGGATCAGTTTAATGATCAATTTGAAGACCTCGTGGATAAACTAAAAGAAACTTTTTTTGGAACTCACTGGGAGTGGTACAAAAACCTTCGGGTAAGTTCAAACATTTAATTTCATATCCTAGACAAAAAGAAGTGAGGAAGGGCAATAATTAATAGTAATTAGGAAATAAGGTTCAGTTCCGCATCCAGCTGCTGTTGTTCCCTTAACATTAATGATTAACAAATCAACTATTTCTTACGTACTTCGATACTGATGAAATACTGAAAGTTCAGTAGCAATGAAAAGCACTTTTTATATTTTCATTAAAATCGAAAAATATGATCAATTATTTGAATAATTTGTATTTCGTCTGCGGATATTCTTAGGCACTCGATCAATTGATACGTGAACAAAAAATGGTATCAAATACCCACGTAATTGGGATTTGGTGGATTGATATTTTCATAAACTCAATTAGGTGACACTTGACCAAAAAATAGTATCAGTTACACAAAAGGAATTAGTAGGTGATTGGAAGAAATTCTCAAATACTCGTTGAATTGATACCTTATGAAAAATCTAATATCAAATAGCACAGAAATTGGTATTCGGTGTAAAATTAAATGAAAATAATCAAATAGTGGAGATGGAATATCTAAGATTGTGTTAGGGGGCCGTTATGCTAACATAAGCGAGATCGGCGAGAAACAGGGAGAGAGGGAAAGAGAGAGAATTTATGAATGAATAAATATCAATCTTTCTTTGGAACACTTCTTAGGGCAACGATCAAAGTCCTTATAAAGGTTCGAAACCTCTAACAAAGCAACTTAGAAGCAAACTTAACATGAAGTGAAGGGAAGCGCAATAAGTATAAGCGCATTTAAAACTGCATTTGAAAGTGACATGTAAAGAGATAAAAATCCCAGATAAGAAAGCGAAGGCATTCTCAAAAAACTATTACAAAAAAGAAGTCTACCAAACGAAATCAGCACACTCAAAGCACTACCAGAAACATTTCTTCCGAAATAACGATTCTACCCCAAAAGACTGTATCATTACAGCAACGCAACGAATTAATTATTCCATGAAATAGTGAACTAAATTCGCAATAAAATAAAAGTCGTGCGTGTAAAATTTACGAACAATTTTCATTTCAATCATTAATCTGCACAATATAAATATTATTTCTTTTTAAAACAGTTCACGTTATTAATAAAAAAATTTAAAAAAAAAGCAGCGTCGGCAAGCTCCCGCTCATCCTACCGTCCCGCGCTCACCCCACCAGTTGCGCTTCCCCGCTTCCCCTCTCCCGGCGCGCCGGTACAGCGTACGTTCCACCACTATGGAGTATGCTCAACCGTAGCAAAAACACGGGACTCACGGGAGCGCGTGGAACGTAAACAAACGAAACGCATGCAACACAAGTTTACTTCGAACTCTTTAATTTATTTCAATACCGCAAAATAAATTCATCAAATAATAATTTACGCTTCATCATTTGGCAAATTGTATTTCATGAGCCTAATTAAAGTTAAATTATACATACGATTAATTCGGTGAAGAGTAAAAAATGTAAATTCATTTATGTAATGAATGTGAATCGAATGAAGTACAAGGGCTACAAAATTTTTTTTGCACACTGTATATAGAAAATTTAATTTGAATTGTGCACACACTTTATGTAGCCACTGTACTTCCAATAGACGTAAAATAGAGAAAAACTTGGGATCAACTATGAAATGAAAAAGAAATTTGAATTCAATGTCTCGGCTAGGGCCACTGTAGTAAGGTAGTGATTCCAACTTTAATAGTTTGGCTTTTTTTAATAGTTTTTTTTATTTTTTATTTCCACATCAATAAACATCAATCACATAAATTTGAGAGGCACGAAAAAATGATTTTTTTCCTATACCTCTACAGGGTCATCACTTGGAAATATGAATCAATTTTTATTGAACTCTAGGGCCCGCAATAATAATAATAAGTTATTTTCATTTTGATGCAACTGAATTTTCCCTCGTGTGAAAAACATTTGTAATTTATTCTCAACTGATGGTTTCATAATTGAATAATACCACAACCGCTTTGCAGGCACGATTGATACGCGTTGCAAAAGATGCCTTGGCGAAAGAATATCCTGGCCACGCAGCAGAGAAAAAATTCAACTCTTACGAATCAAATAAAACACTTTGGGACAGAAGTGCAGATTACTGTAGTAGATGGCATGCGCCAACCTCCGTTATCAACCAAGGTGATTCCTGGGCACCGAATTTTCTTGTACGGAAAATCGACGGTTCCGACAAATCCGAGGTGATGATTTTGGACTTTCAGCTTGCCAGATCGTCTAGCCCTGTTCTCGATCTGTCGTTTTTGATTTACGCTTGCAGCGATAAACAACTTTTGGATAATCATTACGACGAGATACTCGAAACTTATTATTTGATACTATCAAGCAGTATTAAATCACTGGGCTCGGATCCTCAAAAACTATATCCTCGGACGGTGTTCCTTGAAGAGGTGAAAAATGATGAACTCCGATCATGGAAAATCTTTTTTTTCATTTCACTTAAAATAACCTCTCAGAATTTACAAAATCGATTTTTTCAGGTTAAAGAACAATCGATTCACGGCCTGAATTTCGCTCTCGAGTCTGTGCCATTCAGTGTTATGGATGAGTCAGAAGCGTTTGACCTTGATGACCTTATAAAAACTGATGCAGCTGTTGATGTCGCTGATGTATTTACTGTGGAAAACATCAACACGTCTAAGGGCAGACTCCGAGTAGCAGATTTAATACTTCATGCTTATTCCAAAGGATTTTTTTAACGAATATGCATATTTCAATGAAATAAATAAAACAATTGTTTCTTTTCTGCGTAACTATGTTTTGGACTTTGACCCTATATGTTGCAATGAAACTATCAAACGTCCACGTTGATGAACCATTTTTTTTAATGATTAATCAATGCATATGAGCATTTGAACAGAAGTATTGCTTTTTTGTTCCTCAATTTCATAGAAAAACACTTTCTAGTAATCCACTTATCATTACTTCTAATTTTAATGCTGTTATTTTCCATTACCGGCAAAAGCTTGGAGAATGTGTAGAGTACAGCGTTGGCTAAAAGTATTAGGGACTTCATTTTTTATCCGGACAAACGGTTGGAAATTTTGGTGACAAAAGTGAACAAATACATTTAATAAACGAGTTATACAAGCGACCAGATCCCACTTTCCTCCTGTTTTTTGTCAAATTCATGCATTTTTTCTAAAACATAGTACATAATTTTTCTAATTTTTGCTTCGCTGATCTATTCAAAAATATTTTTAAATATCAGGAACTGAGAGTGCAGTCAGAGTTCATTAAGAAGGAGAGGGTTTGCATTGTTTTGGTTTTTGGAAAAAATAAGATTGGCAGTTATTCGAAGATGTATTCAGTTTTCTGCAAAAAAATGAATTAGAAATCGACGTTTTCGTGTTATCAGTTCACTGGCATGAATTTTCGAGCCAGTTATGTTGATTGAGAATTGGAAAAAATGTCGAGAAAAGCTTTCTTTTACTTAAACAAATATCGGGAAGAACCACACTGTTTTGGTTGGAAAACCAAATTTGAACCAAACATCAGTAAACAGTTTTTATTCTTTAAAAGAAAACCTCCCGATGGTACGAAATAAAATAATCACACAAAACCACCACTTTGAAATGACTCACCAGAGACAAAATATCGATTAAATTTTATTTTAAAAAATGAAACAAAGAGTAATTAGACCGATTTACGTCTTCGTTTGCTAAATTGAAGGGTGAATTTTTTTGACCGAATAACTGGCTGTTTCTTAACGTAGCAAAATGACTCACGCCTCAAACTTTTGGTCAAGACTGTATATTGAGAAAGATTCATTGAACGGCAGATAATGATTGATAGCGTAATCTTTACAAGTGAATACTCAAAACTTGAATTACGTGGACGAATGAAGAAACGAGAAACTCCGGGGTTCTGGAGGTCAGTATCAAGGATTGGAGAAGGTTTCGAAAAAAAGAGATAATGCTTTTGTAGTACATTCTCAACGAATCGCTTTATAAGACATTAGGCAGAATACGAGCACCACGAATAGTTTTTTACTGGACCCAATCGAAACACAACGTTGTAGGGTTGCAACTTTTGTTTGATTTTTTTCGACACCAAGTGCTCTTACATTCTGATAAACGAAACAATGGACGTAAAAAGGTAACTTTGGCTTATTTACATGCACTTGCTCTTAAGGAATGAATGAGTTTAAAACTTTTCGAGTTTTTTTTTCAACTTTCTACACGTGTTGATTTTTCGTTCAAAAACCCCCGTATAAATGTTTGGAAAAAAAAACAAATTCATGTCATAACTTTCTTCGATTGTGTAAAACTGTGTGTCAAAAAAAAACTTCTGATTGGTCATCAGAGTTTCGGATGTTCTGTGAATCCGAAAAAAAAATCAAGTGCATTCTGAATCTATATCAATAATGTTTTGAGCTATCAAGCAAGAAAATATTTTGAGAAATGTTTAAAAATAGTCTGACGAGCATACGTAAAAAAGTAAAGATACAAAAAACAGAATCGTAAACATTTCATATTTTGTCTGGTAAATGTAAATTATTTTGGCGAGAAATACCTTAACGTGTGTATTCCCGTTTCAAATAGTCTACAAAGTAAACAAAAATTGCGTCAAACGTACCAGATTACCAATTGAGCTTTAAGGTCATTTTACGGTCATGTAACCACAAAGTGACTATAGAGTTGTGATTGTGGCAGCAAGCAGCAATCATGTGACAACTATAAAATAAACAACTATAAAGTTTTCGAAAACATTGTTGACGACGATTATTTCTCGACTCATATATGAGGCAATGAAAATGCAATTGGAATGTGACACATCACAAGCGACGTCACCACAACCACGTGACGTCGCTGTCCTGCTCGACCCTGAAAGTGACTAGGCGTCTAGTATGTTTTCTCGTGCGACACTGAAATGTCAGATATGTTAGAGAATAAAAAAATCCTTTTTATTGTTGTTCCACATTTTTTATCATCGTTCTTATAAATAACGAGGAATTGTTGGTTTCAGCAACTTTCCAAAAGTGATCGTGATTTAGATATTTTCATAATTTTTAATTGTGGTTTTTGATACTTTTGTAATAATTCTTACAAATTCATCCAATTCAGTGTTCTCAAGATGGAAAAAGATTTATCACAGCTGACGAGAGTAAGCAAATTCTTTACCGAAGCAACACTCCAGGAGATGTTACGACAATCGAGTGGCGAAAAAAATGTCACAGTGACAGGTTGGACGTTTGAACCAAGAGCTGCCATTGGTGACAGTTATTTGTCAGAAGTTGACAGAATCACTGTTCATGGAGAATCTGAGGGTAAAGCCGTCAAAGTCAGACTCGTCGTTAAGTCGCTACCAAAGAACATCGGTCGCAGAAAGACTTATAGGAGCACAGACTTTTTCTACAATGAAATCACTTTCTACAAAGACGTAATGACAAAAATTATGGTTCTCTGTTCAATAATTCAATAATTATGAATAATAATGATGCTAATCACTGATGGTTGTTATAGAAACAGAAAAAAGTTGTTATTTTGCATGATGTTAAAGTTAGTAATCGTTGGAATGCAACAATATTTTTTGTTTTCCAGCCAAGCCCAAAATTCATACATTGTGTGGCTGCGATGATCCGATAAACTTTGTTTCGAGATTAAAAACTGAATCTACAAGAAAAACTAAGACCATTTCGAAAGTTTTAAGATAGAAAATAAAAAGATTATTTTTCAGTATCCCCCCGGACAATGATAGCTACAATATCATTTTTGTTACAGATTGTACCTGTATTCACCCAATTTCTTGAATCCAAAGGTCAAAAGCAGATGCTAGTGGTTCCAGCTTGTCTTTCTGCTCTGACTGATGGTGAAAATGATTATATAGCTATGCAAGATGTGACAGACTTTGGTTATGGACCAGTCGCACGTTTGAATACTCTTACTGTTGAAGAAATGAAATTTCTCATTCAGGGTATGGCAAACTTTCATGCAGTTTCATTTGCATACAAAGATCAAAACAAAGACAAATTTGACAAGCTCGCTAAAAAGCTTGTTGAGACATACTTCAGCGACGAACAGTGGAATTGGTACAAGAACTTCCATGTAATGTTTTCAACCAGTTAAAATCATGCCGCATCGAATATTTACTAAACGTTTTTTCTGTGAATAAAAAATAACAAACAATTTCTTGTTTTTAGGCCATTTCCATTCGTGTGGCTAGAGACGCAATGAAAAAAGAATATCCAGATCATCCGGCAGAAATAAAGTTGAAATCTTATTACGAACCAGCAAAGAAACTGTGGGATAAAAGCATCAATTTCTGTAATCGCAGACACGCACCCACCTCGGTGATAAATCAAGGTGATTCTTGGGCACCTAATTTCTTAATGCGAAGCAATGACGATGGTAGCGAAAAACAAGCACTGTTGCTGGACTTCCAGTTGGCAAGGGTTGCCAGTCCAGTACTCGATTTATCTCTTCTCATCTACGCCTGCAGCGACAAAGAACTTTTAGACAATCATTTTGATGAGATGTTGAAAATTTATCATTCCACGCTTTCGGACGGCATCAAAGCACTTGGTTCTGATCCTGAAAAAATTTATCCTTGGTTCTTGTTCGAGGAGGAGGTAGGCCATTAACAAATTGTTTTTAACCCTTTATAGCAAAATGGAACATAGGTTGCCCATATTTTTTGCGAATTTCGGTGTATTCAACTATTTGTTCAGCAACAAATGCAGTGTTTTTCATTTGTATATCGTCCTTTAGATATTCATAAATGTAAAAAAAAAAAATCTTCAATCAAAATTTGGACTTTTTCATGAAAAAATGCATCTGCTAACAATCCAGTGTAATAATAATAATAATTTCTGTACAACATCCAAAGTAACAATCATTTTGAGTGAAAAACCTTGCATATTAAACTTTGAGATCGGATCAGTGGTCGGAAACTTCAAAAACCTACAAAAACGCTTGTTCTAGTTCAACATTTCTATCGGAATAAAATAGCGCGAGAACTAAGTCAAATGATAACATTGAAGAATAAATACGAGATTTACTCAGTTAAATAAACAAGATTTATATTTGGTATTGTTCAGGTCAAGGAGCAATGGATTCACGGGATGAATTTTGCAATGGAGTCAATACCGTTCAGCATGCTGGACGAAACGGAAGCTTTCGATCTCGACGTTATAAAGGGCGACGAAGCTGTTGACATTGCTGACATATGGCAAGTTCAAAACATAAAAACAGCTGCGGGGAGACGTCGCTTAGCTGATGTAATAGTACACGCTCATTCCCGAGGTTTTATGTAATAATAACGTGATAAGAAAAAAAAATAAGAAGCAGGACGAAAAGTAAGATTTGACCTTTTTCAACCATTCCAATATTGGAACTTGTAAGACTTTAAGGCGAAAATCTAATCTTAAGGTCTAACGATTAATGAAAACAGAGGGAACAATATTTATCCTCAATAGACGAACCTCAGTCGACCAAATAAATATAAACGATATTATATTTGTATAATCTTACAACAAGATAAGTATCATTGAAAATATAATATATGTGTTGATAAAAAATTTCGTAGTGCCTCACGGAGTTGTGTTCTTTAATGCCGTGCTCATAATAATGAATTTTAGTTTCGAAGAAACAGTCGTGCGAAACTTCACGTTGAGTATTACGAGTGTGTCCTCGACGAAGCTAATCCACTTACGTCGAACACTGTTGTGTCGTCTTCATCATCATCATCCAATGGCAAAGGCCGCATTTCGATGTCTTGCTTGTGCGCTAATATTCCATACTTTCGAACCATCTGTGGTCGTTGCTTGTTCACTCCAAAACTTCGAAATACCATGTACGCTAATGCTATTATACTCAGTCCTCCCAGGACGTATAAACCCCGTAATAAGGCTCCGGCATTCACCGTTGGTTGTTGATGTCCAACTATACTCGGCTATTGAAAATATAACAAACTATGATAATTTATGGTTTAGCGCAGTTTCAACCGATCCACAAAATATGGTACTGCAGTTCCATCAGTAAAACCCAATGGAAAATATTTTCATTATCAATAGTTTTATCAATTTTTGAAACTGAGCTAATTCTTTTTCAATATTTCGTTTGTAGGTGGTCTCAACAAAACGTCCATGTTTCATAGCCTAACACTAGATAAAAGATTTAATCCTTGCTTAAGACAAATGTGAAATTTTCTGTTCAATTCTAAAATGGGGAAAGTGAAGATTGAAATATTGTTCAATTTTCCTTATTGGTCGATAATATTTCGGCAATGTCTTGAGTTTTGTTTGTAGGTTTTAACGAAAATTTCATGCATGCGGATATAGCATATCAGTTTTTATGTTTTATCATTTTCATAAGTATTCACTTTTAAAAAAAACTCAGTGAATTGTCAGATGTTTATCAAGTGCTCAGCACACATCAGGTAGTTTTCTTCTTCTTAAAATCATGTTCATGAATATTTTACAAACATATCAAAAGTGGCCAAAAAAACTGCCAATAATTTAGCATAAAAAATCAAACTTCGAAATTATTATTCAGCAACACATTTATGACGTCATAGTACACTGTTTCTGGGAGCATAGGAATTCTTCATTCATGGTATACCCACTATTTGTGTCCATCGCTACTGATACATTCATAATTTGAATACTTTTATTTTGGAATCTAATAACCGAATAAATGAAAAAAATCAAGATGAAGTTAAATTTTTCAAAATAATTAATATAAAAAAACATGGGTAATCATTTTGAATCGTTTTTCCACCTACAGTTGGTTTTCAAATTCTGTTCCACGGCATTTCGATGATACAAACTTCAATACCATATGCAACATTATTTTGTTCATTTGTCAGAGAAAAGGTTAATATGATGATCTCGAGTCACAAAACTTTGGATTTGACGATTCAATAAATAATTTAATTTGTTTTGACCATAAATATATTAGTTGCCTTCACAGTCGAACGTTCTCTAGTGTTTCCTACGATTTTTTGCAACCCAATTTCTACAGTTAAATATTATTGATAAATTGGAAGGCATTTTTATATGCAAATAAGACATGAAATTTTAAAAGATGAAACGTGTCATAATGTGCAATAGCAATGACGTGTTAAAACCGTACCTCGGACGTCGACGAAACGTGTTCAATCGATTTGTTGTGAAGAGACGTCGTAGCTGCCGATTGCAAGGTTATGTTCTTGCCGGTTTGTTGTTCAGTTGTCGACGATTTATTAGTGTCATTTCGATTAAGTTCAATCACAGCTTTATTGACACTCGCGACTGGTTTTTTTTCTTGCACCTTTGTCCCATTGCTAACAACACTTTCTTTATTGTTTAGACTTTCAACACAGATCGTTGAACGAGTGAGGCACAAAACACACGTTGCAACGATAAAAATGATCGAACTGCGAGTCCTCAGCATGTTGCAACGTATTATTTACTCGTTAGCTTCATACGGCTCGTTTGTTGTTTGATTTTGGTGACAGTTGCACTGTTAGCGAAGGCTAGATAAATATATCTATATCTATAATTATATGAGATTACACGTTTTTCAATCAAGTTTAACTGGATATATCGTCATGTTTGCGTTTTGCCACCTTGTCTGGTGGAGTCTTGATGCGTAAATTAGTATGTGGGATTTTGTTGTGATGGCACTGCAAACTCTGCAAAACAATCTTCTGCATGCCTCTCCCCCCCCCCCTCTTCGCGCGTCATGAAATAAACAAACTACGAGATATCCAAGTCAACAGTCTCTGCAATGAATATTGCAACGGAATCACACCCAAAGAATTCGAATGTGTTTTTTTTAAATCCTCCTCAGATTTTGGACACCAAAAGATCAATCAAATCATATAGACATATCCATGAATTTCACGTGATGAAATAATTGGAAGGAGCTTATCAACGATTTCGGTTACATAATAAAAGCTGAAGTGGGCTTGACGCCAAATGATACAATTGAATTTTTTATCGGTAACTGTCGCGGGTAATGTAACCGGTTTAGAAAGAGCTAACTTATTGTTTTTGCTTTCCATACGTAAACAAACACCTGACTAAGTTTGAATTTTGATATTTGTCTTATTCGATTGAACTACAAAAAGGATTCAAAATAAAATCAGTAGCATCAAATGCAACGCTTATTTCAATGTTTCATTTTCCGTTGATATACTTATCTAACAAATTCTTTTAT
This sequence comes from Campoletis raptor, assembly GCA_948107755.1. Taxonomy (NCBI): domain Eukaryota; kingdom Metazoa; phylum Arthropoda; class Insecta; order Hymenoptera; family Ichneumonidae; genus Campoletis; species Campoletis raptor. Next base: position 20,460,433 of record OX403622.1, read on the forward strand.
TGTAACAATAACTCTCTAACGACCCAAAAACTCACAGACGATTGTTATTAGATTTTTTCAAATTAATGTCAAAGACGAGGAGCTAAATTAACCTCGCTAACGAATCGATCTGAAGATTTTATGTGTATATAAACTGAAATAATGAATGAATTCCGACATGACCAACAGTAGATATGAAAGCTAGATATTTTTCGTCATAACGGGTGGGGGCACAAGAGGACTTCACTGTTCACTGTCACACACTGGATCGAAAGGAGCGAGGGGTTGTCAGTCGTCGCTAAGCTAACGAAGTTTGGTTCGGCGGATTTGGTCTCTCAGTCTTTCTCTTACTTCCACTTGTCCAGTATCTTTCTCTCTCTCCCTCCCTCTCTTTATCTTTCTATCTTTCTCTAACATACACACAGACACAGCGTTGTGCTTTATCCCTTGGATACCTTTGCCCAGTACGAGTTGCGTTCGCGTTTTAATCATGGTACCAAGATACTCTTGCTCCCTGTCGAGAAAGTCTTTGGGCTTCGTGTAAAAGGAAACGATTACAAATATAAAAGAAGCAAAAAAATAGGTAGATTATACATAAAAATAAAAATAAAAAATCCAATGACGTGCAATATGAGAAACAGATCAAAGTGAAAATGGTTAAATTTATAAAGAATGTGAAACTAACGCAATCGCTTAAATTACGTTTAACCTCACATATATATGTATATATAATAAATATAGATATTTGAATATAGATATATATGTGTAAGTCTCTCTGTTTCTTTCTCTCTCTCATGTACCTACACGCACACTCCTTCACATCGTCGGTGGGAACGTGAAATACGATCGTGAACAGCTGTTCGTTATCGTTCTGTCAGTTTCAAAGAACGCATATTATTGTTCGTTGTGGATAAGAAGAGTGTGATACAGAAATGGCGCAACAGGATAATGGCCCTTGCTGGGATAGTCTACCCAGTGTTATAATGCTCGAAATTTTTTCATATCTGCCACACCAAGACAGACTTAAAGCATCTGTGGTAAGTTTTGTACTTTTGTATACATGTCTATGCTCGTTTCTGCGCCTCCCTCCTCCTCTTCTTTACTCTTTGCTCGCCTCTTTATTTTTCTTATTATTCACCTTATCCCCCTGCTACCGATAGCCTTTCGTTGACTCGTTATAACGTGAATACCAAGTGTATTATTTCATCTTTCTTCGAACTGACACGACTAACAACAAAACCGAAGTCTCTCGTTGTTATTTTTTTTATGTATACAAAAATCGATCGGGTGTTCGTGTCAACTTTCAACGTGTTGTTGAACAACGTTGAGGAGACATTAACTCATACTGGAATGAGAATATCATTACAAAATGAAATATTCATTTCCAAATGACGAAGAAAATCAATCCACGTTTATCAATTTTCATACATATGTGTCTTCGTCTTTATTTCGATCTTGAAGTTCATTCCCTATATAGATTGATTATTTCGGTAGAGAAAACGCACGACTGTGTTTCAAGGAAACCATTTTTCGACCTAGCATAAAAACTTTCGGTTTTCAATGTTAGGATTTCTATTTATTTTTCTGAACGACCTTCACCTTTGAGACAAAAAAAAACTAACGACATGTTTATTAGTTTGCGAAAAAAAAACATTACTATAAAGATGAGGTAAACAGTGAAAGTTATTGAGTCGATATTTTATAACGAACTGAGGAAATGTGTACATTTTTTTCCCAGATTTTATACGCGTTTCTAGCACCACGAAAAAAATAATTCAACGGTCTTTTATGGCTTAGACTTAATAAAGAAAAAAAAAGATTTTTTTACGTTCATACAACAGTGAAGCTATACACTTCGTAAATAATAAAATAATAATATAGCGAGAGTTCAAACGATATTGAAGTTTACGTCGTTAGAATGCAAAGAATTTGTTTTTCGTATTTAGTCGGGTTCAAAATTTATTTGCAGTCTTTAGTTTCGATAATGAGACGAACGTTTTGTCTGATAGAAAAATTAAAGTTGCGAGAAAAATTGGGACGGTTTGAATAATTAATTTGAAAGAGAAATAAAATGTTTTTATTTTTTATTTCGATCCGCCTTCGACGATACGAACACTACATACACTGCGTTCAGGAAGATCGAAGGACAAAATATCTTGAATTGTCAAGCGGCCTTCTGGTTTTTATTGTTTGGTCATTTCGATTACTTGGAGATTTATTGAAAGTTTTTTTTTTCTTTATTTAAACATTTCCGAGAAAGTTGGTTACTCGTTGGTTCGTAAGCACGGATAACAATAGAAACGGAATTAGAATACCTTCATTGAGGGGACGTTTGTTCAGACTTGCATGGTGATTATTTGGTAAATAGTAGTGGACATTGAAATGACATTTCATATCAATGTCGTTCGCAGTTCTGTTCACAAAGAATGAGTTGAATTGTTTTGGAATGACAATTTTCTTTCTTCAGAAATCCCCAAACGATCCAACCTCAAATTCTTCTCTCGGTTCAGTAGAAATACGTAAAACTTTGACGATCAATAAAATATTGTTAGATTATTATTTTTGTAAATCTGAAAGAACTGAATAAGTTTAAAAGAAACTCATCGAATCTTATAAGAAAAAATACTTATAAATCATTTCATTTATTTGCGATATTATTTCAACCCCTAATGAGTACACTGTTCCAAGCAAATTCTAAGTAGGATTAAGGCGCTCCTAATTATCGTAGCAGCAAAAATGTTTTTGCAATTTTAAAACCTGACTTTCTATTTTCAAAACACTACTCTCGTGTAGAATTTATTTATTTTTCGTTAGTTGAACACGGAAAAAACAGTCAGAATTCACGGCCAGTGTAAATTTTACGATATAAATATTATCGAAGCGAAAGCACGGATTGAGACTTATAAAAATGAAAATGCCCAACACGATTTTAACGATTTTTCAAACGGTCAACACTTTTAAAGAAAAAAAGTAAAAAACAACGCGCTTAGGCAATTTCTCTTACATTTTGCGTTGGTTTATCAATGCAGGGAAAGTTTCACAAGTTTTCGAAGGCTGATTTTGTTATGTACGTTGCCTCAAGGAAATAAAATTGAGTATGTAAAAGCTATTTGTTATTCCGGTTAATACAGATACAAAATTATCGAAATACATTCAACCTTGGATTACGTTCCAAGGTCTCTTGGAGGTCAAATTGAAATCTTCGAAGAGAAATCTCCATTCTTATCGGTATTTAGCTGAGCCCGCAGAAAGGAATTTTTTTTTTTTTTCATGCGAATGTGATACCGACAGCTATGCTGTGCGGTCAATATGTGGCTTCGACGATTTCCCAAGTTTGAGTAACCTCGAGCAAGGCCAATACTTTGTTAGGTGACCGTATAGTCACAGTCCAACGCTACTGGGCAGGAGACTTTTTTTCGTAGTGCTGAAGTTTGCATCGTTAGAAAGCAACGAAATTATTTTTTTTCTTTTCAACAAAGCCCAGACCCCACAGCATTGGGACTACGTGGTTTGGACTAACTTTTTTTTTTTGGAGGCAAAAAATTTAAACCTGCAAGAAAATTCAAAATGATCTGTAAATTCAAAACACTGATGAGAAAAACATTACTTTTCGTTGCGTTACAACACTGAAAACTTTGATATCATTTCCTAATCCACACAGAGCTTATATTTTACATCGCCAGCTCTTTAGAACTAAATGAACTTTTTTTTCAAATATTTGCTCAACAAAAATGGGACCATTTTTTTTCGTCATGAGGTATGAGTCCTTCGGTTCACTGGAACATTTATGAATTATTTTATTTTTTTCCACTATTTTTTTCGAACCTGTTCATTCTATGCTTTAGAAATATCGTAAATGTGATATTTTATTTTTTACAACACGTCTGAAATTGTCAGTTTTCCATTGATTTTTAAAAAACCTTAATAAAAAGGTGAAAAACAGATAAATTAATTCATATGCATTAGGAAAATCACCAAACTCGGACCAAACTAAATTTTAACTGAAAAAGACGTGCAATTCATTATCAATTATTTTTCACAATGATTCACCGAAGATAACATTACTTAAGATTAATTGACGATAAGATAATTGCTTCATACATGCCACGCCCATTTTTGTTTATCAAAGCACCGCATTGGCTGATGCTTTAAATTCAACGATATCTGTTCAACGAATATGATAATTAATTTTTTAAAACGAATTTTGAAAGCAATATCGTTTGCTCTAGTGATAAAATATATTTTTCTTAATCGCAAACGTTTTATTAAACTTTCAGGTATGCAAAAATTGGCGACAGGCATTGTTCCATCCAAGTTTCTGGAAAGAAATTACATTCGCGTTTGAGCACAGCGAAGGAGTAAGATGGACAAGATATCTTGCGGAGTGTTTTGCCCTGAGCGTTCAGGACGCAACCGTGCGATGTTGGACACCACTAAGAACTTCGGACATCGACAGATTACTCAAGCGTTTTAGGGGAAATCGGAATCTGCGAAGGTTGATAATGGAACCAACTTCCTCGAGTCTTGAATGGCATACAAATGTTCCTGAAGGCGGTGATCTAACAGAGCGGTAAGAATGATTAAAAACTGAACCTTTTAATCGATCATTCTACTTATAACACCCAACTTATCCTAATTACTTATAAAACGTTTATGTGCAAAAAGGCAATAATTTCATCTCTCTTCATAAAGTTAAATTACGTTGAATTTGCAATACATTATTGAAACCTTCGTGCTTGTAAGGATTCTGAACTGGCAAAAGTGGAATTTGAAAAAATTACAACAAAATAAAACCAACAGAAAAGAGCCAAGAAAAAAAGATTCCAGATCAAATTTGATAAATTATTGAATTATTTTACTGATTCAAAAGGGTCCTTTTCATTTACACTTCGAAACCCAATTTTCTGATAAGATTTTTAAAGGCAATACTCTAAGCTGAAACAAAGAATGACTTTTGATCGAAAAAGTAAAATTAACTTACGAAATATTTGTATTTTTTTTTAGCTGGATTCATCCGATCTTGGATTCATTAATGAAAATAATCAATACATCGAAACATTTGGAAGTTTTGACACTCGGTTGCTTTGAAGAACTAACAGCAAGATCGGGTGAAATCGTGGCTGCATTGTGTAGCAATAATCACGAGAGATATATAACACATCTTGGTCTCGCTTCCGTAAAGGACGATCCTGAGAATTACGAATGTGCGATTATTGATCCACCGACACTTCGTTCCTTCGATAGGCTCACCGTCCTCACGATAGACTACGATAATCTCAGTGATTCCTTGCTAGGAGCTCTTGCTTATGGTGTACTAAGAAGACTCGTCGTTCACGTACACCACTGGAACGAAAGTTTACCCGGTACTTCGAATGCAGCGTGGCAAACGTTCACCCAAAAAAAGTAATTATTCTTCTGCACACATTAACTAATCCGTAACATTAATTTCTATTTTTACAGGAAATAAAAATCATTAAAATTTTCAAAATTATTGGATTCAAAATATAGCAGTAATTATAAAATTGTATTGGGGGCAAATTTCCATGACCAAACAAAAAATATAAACATTGTAATCTGTCGTCGTTACGACTGTCAGCATCGGCGTGAATCGTCGCAGCGTGTATTCTTATTTCGACATGATTCAAGTGCTTTTTTTTGTCATGCAAATGTTTCAATAAATGTTTACATGGTTTTAGCCACAATGCTAAAAACCATGTTCATCGGTAGTAGAAAAGATATTCCAAATTTGGTAAAATTATTTTTTGGCGTTTTCACAAAAATTCTGCACGTAGTTTTTTGGAAATTACTGCAACCAATTTGAAAAGCAAATTTGCTAGATAAAGGCGTAAATTTCATTCTATCCGTACAACTGACGAAAAAACCAGGTGAATTCAAGCAAATAGACGGAAACCAAATACTTTTGCTATGATAATTGTTTCATTATAAATTTTCTTAGTACACTAAGAAAAGTACACTATAAAGACCGCAAGAGAATTCGATTGAAATCTAACCAATAAGGAATTTCAACAGCCCGCAATGCACACTCCGATTGAACCTGCTTCATGCTTACGTGGCTGTGGACGTTCTGGATACGGAAATTTTACGCCCTGCCATGCCACTGACGCGTTTCAAAGCACTTTTCTGTGAAAGTGTAAACGTCAAAGCGCTCCTACGAATGTCGATCTGGTACACACGCACACTAAAATCCATCGTGTGGATAGACTCGATGAGTTGGGATGGTGACGACCCACCAACCCATGATTCGTCCGTTCCTGATAGGTATTTATCATTGTTTTTATTTCAAGAACATCACAGAGAAAAAAAAATACCATGTAGGAATAAAATTAATATGTAAAAATTATAAGATATTATATTCAATTCACAATACAATACAAAATCAAAGTTTCACTATTTCGAGGAGAATCGTTACTGTGAATCCTCAAAAAGTTGTCAATTTTTGGGCACTTTTTTAACATTCATGACTAATTATTTAGAGATTGGCCACAAGATACTTTATCGAGTGTACATCCAAGTATTCCAATTCCACTTTTATTTAGAAAATATTAAAAATTCATAAAATTATAAGCTTTCGTGTGAAGATGAAAAAAAGCCAATAGAGATAATATTGCCGAAATTACTAACTTGTGTGCTAATTCAATTATCATCTATGACAACAGCCCGGATGCTCTAGTGCTGATCGCGTGGAAATGCACACTTTTTCGTGAGCTCATTTATATCGGACACACATATTACGAGGAAAATATGCTGGCGATAGCTCGGCTTCGAGGAAAAACACTGCAAAGGTTCGAATTTGCCGAAAGCGATATAACATGCGATAGAGATTCGCCGTACGACCGCAAAACCATTCGAAAAGTAAGTAAATTCAGAAGATTTTTTCTTAAGGGTATGGATTTGTTAGAGGCCAACGTAGCTTGAATTTCCGAATGTGCTAACTGATTCACAAGTTGAATTGTAGAAATTATTACGCAAGTGATTTTAAAATGACGAAAAAAAAATCATTTAAATTGACCGTTTTCAGGAGCTAAGAGAAATATTCGGTGAAGAATGGAGAACATTAACGGACGAAGACCTCGCAACAGTGATAAACGATGCCGAACAGGGGGATAGCAGAGACGTGATAATGCCACTTGTACTGCCGGATGCGAAGTAACGTTCCAAACGTTTGTTCTGCCATTTAAATCGTAATATCGGACATGACAAACCATCCAGGTGCGCAGAAAAAAAATAAAAAATTAACGAGCTCTACGAGACAACGCGAAACGTGAATCGCCAAGCGGTAAAAAGAGAGAGAGATTGAAGATGGAAAGAAAAATGGACGTCACAAGAAGGGGTTAAAGGAAACGTGTGAAAAGGGTACGAGTTTTGGGTAACCATTGAGATTTCCATGCAGAGCCACAGAGAGAGAAAGTGATAAAAAAAAGCAAGAAAAGGGGAGAAAAAAACAAACTTGACAACGACGACGACGACGAAATTGAAAGACTGACAAAGAAGTTTCGTTCTCTACGAATTTCCCTTGGTCGTTTGTCGCTCGATAAATATTTCCCCCTAAATTATTCTCTTATCTGCTAAACCAGTTTGCTAGTCGAACGGGCATTGCATCAAATGCATTTATTTGTAATGTCCCGCAATCCAGCCCGTTATGCGCAGGTTACCATGACGAAAATGGCAGCACTGTGTACACACTTTGTCCACAGTAGCCGGACTCAATTGTGCGACAAGAAATAAAACAAAAAAAAAAAAAGAAACAATTGACGATAAAAATATCAATCGAAAGCTCATTGAGGCTTGAAAATTTACGAGATTGCGATGAATTCCCCTCTCGCTTGACATTCAAAACACAATGGAGAACAAGATACGTACGTTAACAAGGGAGCGATATCTTCGAGCGAGATTCTCCAAGGACTGAAATCCGCAAAAATATTTTCGTTGATTGAATATTTTTAGATAATTGAAAATCGATAAAAACTCGAATCAAATACGGGGACAATGAATTCGGATTGATCTTCCATCGTGTCGAATAGCGGACAAAAATGATTGAGATTCCAGAATTAATATATATATAAATATATATATAGCTGCACATATATGTACAGAAGCAGGGAGAGAAAGAGAGAAAAAAGATACAATTATGGAGCGGTAGAATATTCCAGCGGCAACGAAGATGAAACGAAATATTTGCCTAGTTAAGCGACGACGCTGGATAAATAACGAAGAGAATGTGATCTCGCTTCCAGACTTTTCAAAAGTACGAGAAGGTGACAGAAAACTGTTGAAACAAATATATATGTCGCGAGTTCAGAACTTTTCGTTCAAAAGTAATGACGAAATGGAATTAAGGAGAAAAAATGATGAAATAAGTCATCGAAAGCGGTCGAGATTTTCCCGATAAAAATATCGTAGAACATTGACGAGCGTGTAGATGCTGTAAAAAGAAAAAAAAACATACATACAAACAAACAAAGAAAACTCCTTAACTATTGAAAAATCGAAGTTTAGTTTAGTGAGATATACGACGAAAGAAGAAGAAATACAATCGCGACTCAGGACACGAAGTCAAAGCCTAAAGTGGAGAGCGAATATCAGCTGAGAAAACGGAAGAAGAGGATGACAACATTACAGTTCTCGTAAGTAATATACAGCGCGTAGACCGCGAGAAGAGAAACAGTAGAGAAAGCGAACAAAAGAGCGAAGAAATAGCTGTTCAGCGAACCGAGGTTATTTTTAATACGAGAACCAATCGGGCCGCACATCGTCGTTTTAATTTTTTTTAATTTTTTTTTTTTTTTTTTTTAACTGAAGAAAAAACGTATTTAGCCAATATTGCGACTCTGTTCAGTAAGAACAAGACCGCGCCGTGTGATAGGGGCTCAGAGTTTCTCTCCGGGGATATTACGAATAAAAATTCGAATCCTCCGGCATATGATTCCCTTTCTCTGCTCCCCCTGTATTAAATAAATCGAGTTTATAGCGGAAGCAAAATTAACGCGAATTATACGCTGCTCCACATCTTCCAAAATCGTAGTTAATGTTGAAAAAAAAAATAATCTTCGTAGCGAAAAACAGTGTCTTTTCAAATTGAGTTACCAAACCTTTTTGTTTCTTTCAACGTTTTCTCTCGATTTTTTTTTATAGCTAATAAAAATATTAAGATGAAAATAGAACCATTCAAAAATGTTCATGCTCAACTCAGATCAAAATTATAAATAACAGGAGTTACGCATCTGTACTGACAATTTCATTACAAAGTTTCTTCTAAACTGCCAATCAGAAATAAGTGAGCAGCTCTTGAAAAATTTTACCCCTCAAAAATTCGATGACTCTGCGAAAAATCTTGAGATTCTGGGAAATCAATCGTTAACGATATTATTGATGATAAATTGTTGAATTTTCGGTAGTAAAAGAAAGAAATAAAAAGAAATTAATTACCTTCCGTGAAACTTTCAATAACGAGAGAAATCAATATTGAAATATAAAACTGAGCCTGTTTTTATGGACAACCAAAGAAATAAACAGAAGTAAATAATCGAATCTTCGTTAAAAAAGAAATCGTAAGTGTGCGGTAGCTCCGATTAAAAAGCACTGTTTTATCGATGAACGATGTTCCTCGTGTTCTTGATGGATCGAAAAACACATAAATTTGAGGGAAAATATAAACATTAGATAAAATCTTGTCGAAATTGTTTTGCAATTAAATAATCAAAGTAATCCAATTGATCCATGTAATGTTATAAATTAGTCGACGAGCCGTGTGTAAAAAAGATACAAAGAAAATTAAGAAATCATCCCAACGTGAATAAGAAAAAACCCTGCGACGCTGTTATTGAAATTATTTCTTGACGAATTTACAACAAAATTCGCAAGTCAGTCAACCATCTGTACAGAAAGACAAAAACTTAGAAGAGCTAGTTGACTGTTAGGGATTAAAAAATAAATAAATAACAAAACAATCTGACGACTACATTGTCACGATATCTCAACGCACAGGAATGCAACCCTAAGCTTTCTCAAAGATTTTTATTTGTACGAGGATACAAGGGGTCGAGAAACAGTAACTTGTACTACGATGGAAAAAAAATCGTTGTTTTTCTACATTTTGGGTCGTAAAGATTATAATTCGAATTTTTTTTTATTCAAATCAAACTTTTAGCCCACCAATAATTTTTTATTAACAAATTCAGCTTCATCATATTAAATCGATAAATTAAACTCAACGTGGAATCATTTTGAGATATTCATGAAAACGTTCATTTTTATTCATGTCCAGTGCACAGAAAATGGATCCCTACATTTTCATTTATTAACCGTTTTTTATCGTGACGAAAAAAGCATGAAAATGTGAGATCCTCTAAATAAGGAAGAATCATAAGGTGAACGTGCAATTCTCAAACGATTGTTGAATTTGCAGATGATCAAAATCATCCTTGAAAGTTTTTGTTTTTACCCATCGTTGCAATGGCCCAGGCCTCAAAAGCCTGGCATGTAACTAAAAACTTTCATTACCATCATGAGATTTTTTTCTTGTTTATTCCTAAGATCACATTCTGTGCCAATTTATTAAAGTTATTATTTTTTCCTCATCTTGCCCTGAAATTTGATATTTTATATTTATGACAAACCTAACAAATTAATGGATATAAATATATTAATCGCTATGAAGAATATTATTATTGAAATAAGCATTGCATGATTTTGAATCCATAACCAAATATTTTACCGGTAATTATATGGAAAATGACCCCGAACTCGATGGGATAAAGCGTTTGATTTTTGGCATTTTTACCACCAACCATTTACCAATCCTAAACAGTTTTATTAAAAACCCTACTGTCTTAAAATCTCCCTTAAAATCTCTAGCCAGCAAACTGTCCTGTTGCTCTTAAAACCTACAAGAACATTATAAAGTTGCTCGATTAAAAATTGGCTATTATTACTTGCAGAACTTGTTATGATTTGAATTCACAATACATTCAAAATGAATCTCATCGTTTCGAACTTATCTTCCAAATAATTACTTGTTTTCATGAATATTTATCTACAGTTTATTGTCGAAACTAGTAACGCATTAAAGTTCTGTTTGCCATTTTTTGTGTTTGTTGAAATTAACTACTGATTGGAATAGAGTTTCACGCCAGCCACTCCCTAGGAAAATAAAAATAACAGTTTGCACAACAGAAAAAAAGTAGAACCAAGAAAAATAACGACGATAAAATAACCAATTCCAATAAGTTCAAGCATAAAATTAGGGGGGAAATTATTAAGCGACGAAAATTAATAAGACTGAGCTCACCAAAACGGGTAATTGCAATGTAGATCAAGGATAGGTGGAAACCCAACTTTTTCGTTTAAATTATTAAAAAACTATATGACGATAATATCTATTAATCTAGATGAAGAAAAAATATTAAATAAGCAAAAGTAGTGTTCAATTCTTCAGTACGATAGAACGTGAAAGTAATGAGAGAAATATTCATAAAAAGTAATTATGATCCAGCTAAATAACTTCGTTAATTAAATCAAAAGCTTTCATTCATTCATTTATTACGTTTCTCAAGCTTATATTTATAAATTAGTATTAGATCGTTCAAAAAATTCATTAATTTCTGATCCTGGTAAATTGTTATGGTATTGGAGTTCGTAATGTTGAAACGCAAGGGAAAAAATTCATTCGATTGATTATAATCAAAGTTCTTAACATTCTTCTAATTTTTCGTTCATCAATATTTTGGGTTTAAAAAAAAAGTTGTCCAGTTTTCGTAACACTAGAAATATATTTCCCGCATAACTAAATATGAAAAAACAAAACAAATCTCGTTGTGTTCCAATGATGCCAACTTCAGCTTCACATTTTTCTTGTAGAGTAACGTTTTTGATCTTACATTTTTTGTGAAAACAATAATAAAGCCATTGACGTTCGGAATTCAATTCTGTAACAGAAAGTATCTCGAAACGCGGCAGCGTCTCAACGTCAAGTATTAAAAATAACAATGTGAATATCTATTCTTGAGATTCAAAGATAATTACAACTTCTGAAAAACCCAGTGAACGTTAACGAGCTACGTGTGTATTTCGGAGATGCCAACAACCTTAACATGATTCACAACATTAGGATAACAACCAACACCTTTAAACTCAGATGAGGTTCTGCCAAAAGAAAATTTTAACGGAAATAATGCAAACTTGAGAACCCAATAAAACGATGGACATTTAGCTGGAGCGCGTTGCAAAAATTGTGATAAAATACGGAGAAGCTAAACGAAGGAAGAAGCACAGCAAGTATGCAAACATTGGCTACAAGCCTGTTCCCAAGATCTCATTCCATGTGCAAATAAAGTTTCCAAGAGAACATTCGAACTGTTGAAATGGTCGCAGCGTTTTAATACTTGATGAACACTTGATGACCGAATGAAATTTTTTTTTTTGTCGTACTGATTTGGTATAACAGGGTAGCATTGTACAAAGCATCCATATGTTTTTCATGTTTCTAATGAAGTTCATGGTTCGTTAGGTCATTTGAATTCATGCCTTTTAGTGTAAACCGCGTGCAGGTATCCGATTTGCATAAAAAATGTTTATTTTAAATTAATTTTTTCCCTGAGGTTCTGGAGTTACCAAGCTAACTACTAAATTCGTTCTTGTCTAATTGCACAAAATAGATTTCGTTCACCATCAAATTCCAACATTAAGAGATTGTTTCCGGCTTTGCTAATCGATAACTTTACTTTTACTATTAGTTGTAAATGTTTATTTCAATCGTAGAACTGTGCAATATTATTATTATTATTATTATTATTTCTATTATTATTATTACTATTAGAAGAAAACAATGTTTTTTGACTTGTAATTAATTTGGCAGTTAATAAGGTTCTGCGGACTCGATACTACCGTTTGAGCGTGGCCAATTTGATAAAAAGAAAAACAAAAAAGAACTTTGTGTTTTGAGCGTGACGTTATCCGTCCCAAACAAATTGTTTATTCTGCTTTCTTTTAATTTCATTGAAAAGTTCACCAGGCACTTTTGCATTTAATTATTATAGTTTTTTTGGTATATAACATCACGCGACATAGTTTCATACTCAGTCATTCACCATTTTCTTTCGTGACACCTGATATGTTTCAACATGATTGACGCCGGTGCTCAGGGGCTTCACATAATTTTTCACCATAAATAATAGTTTACATACGACGTTATGATTCCAATTACATAATATCATACAAATTAACTGACATTTGATCGAAATTTTTTTATGAGATTCATCATTTCGTCAGAATATCGTGTGCGCTTATTCGTCCTTGTATCCCCGTTTACAAAATAAATAATAGAACACTTGTAAACATCAGTTCCGCGAGAAAGGAGATAATGCGTGACAACGACGAAGAACAGATATAGCGAATAGAATCGACAGAGCCCTTCGAAGACTAATAAAAAAAGTTTTAAACCAAACACACGACACGTTCCCCTACGACGAGAAAAAAGTTGACATCGTAAGAAAAGATAATGTCAACCTGTCAACAATCAAAATGACATACTAAAGTGTAGAACAAATTAATATCAAACGAGCGTCGTAGTACCAAACAAAGAATTTAAAAAATAAGGAAATATAAACGAAAACAACGCGCGATGGAAGAAGAAGATAATATAAAAACAAGACGAAGCAGAGAACGAGAGAGAGAGAGAGACAGAAAGACAAAACCGATGATTGCTGGAAAGCTCTAAGATCTATTTTTTAAGCAAAGAAGCAAAAACAAAAAAGAGGCGAAAAAATAAAGCGATCGTATATTTTTGTACTAAGGCAGGCCTTAGTGTACGACGAGCGAGAGAGCCCCCTCACAAACCGCGTATTATTAATCGAAACTAGCAAGAGAAGGGCCCCGGAAATAAAAACAAACAAACTGTGATGTGTCTGTCGTTGTTAGTACAGATTTTCAAGGTGTTCGGGTTGCTCGGGTCAACATGATTTATGGGGGAACATCAATTTCCAAAAAAAAAGCACATTGTTTCGTCATTAACAATAAAAACATATTGAAAAAAACGCGACATCACACTTCAGAATGAAATCGACATGTTGGAATTTTTTAAACCTACGTCTCCACTTTTTCCGTTGCAATTAATTCATATACCGAATGCCTTGAAGATTGAAAAAAGCGAAGGACTCGATTGTAGCAACGATGACGAAGATATAAGAAAAAAAAAAACATTAAAATGGATCAATGTTAGATCCACAGAAGGGCATATTTATAACATAGAAAACAAAAAGTACCGTTATTATCTGGTGCACCATACGCATATAATATGTACTGTACGATCGAGTGTAAGAGAGAAAGAGAGAGAACTAGCGAACTCGGGCTAAAAATGTAACAAAAATTAAAAAACAAGAGTGTGTGTGTGTGCGGAAAAGAGTATGAGGGAAGGAATCGAAGCGAACGAAACATCTGTGATACCAAAATAATAAAATCTTTAGAGGGATGCGCGTGAATAAAGAGAGATTCGAAGGGAGAAAATAAAATTGTATCCATGAGCGATAACACTAGTGAAACGAAGAAAAATAAATAAACCAAGCGCGCGTTTGTGTCTGAGAAGAAAAGGCTGTTTTCTGTGCATTGAGCCAGTCCATTCAAAATAAAAACAAAAAGAAACAAGAACAAAAAACAAACAAAATGCAAGATTGTTAGAAGTTAACTTAAAAATACTTACTAAAAATTAAACATACGGTTTATTGATGCGAACACGATGAGAATATGAACAAATGAAGGAAAACAAGAAAAAACCTTTTACCTGAAAACTCTTCTAGCGATCGCCTCGTTCATAAGTCATTGTACTGTACATGCTAACAATTTAATATCTATCTTTCCAACAATCCGTGTGTGTTTGAATGTGTGATATGAGCGTGTATTTGAAAAAAAAAAACAAAATAACAAAAAAAAACAAAGTCACAATCGTAAGAGGACAAATAACGATCCCAACAAAGGAACCCAGAGAACTTCCGGTCCGACCGAATATCGTTTAAATAGCTATCTCGCTGGGTCTGCCGAATTATTATTATTATTTCTTTCTTTCACGCAGATCACTAGTCTCGTCATTCCAATAAATAAAGACTCGATATCGAACAGTCGGACCGTATCTCTAGAGTCGCGTGGAATATAAAAACACACCGTAAAGCCCAAGTAATTCAAACTGATGAGCAAAAAAAAAATAGAAACATATTTCCCTCGAGTAATGAAAACTTTCTCCATTAATTTTTTTACTGTTTTACCTCATTTTTATTTTTTCTGAATATGATCGAATCGAAGTGCCACCATCATCGAACACAATACTCGAATAAAAATAAAATCTACCTTACTAATGCGAAAATAAAAACCAATTAGTAGACGGAACTTTTTTCGTTGTTATTTTCAGACGTAAAAAATGATCCACAGAGCGACACCACGAACAGTATTACAAGTTCCTATGAGTAAGATGACAAAGTGATTTTTCGTTTTTCACACAAATTTAAACCTAGTTGTGCTCTGCGTGTGAGTGCGTATGTGTGTTGTATATGAGAAAGAAACAAAAATTGAAGTAAACATTGCGATAAGTAAAACTGCACGGAACACAATTATTGTACCAAAATGTATACACACAAAACAAACAAAAAGGAGAGAAGATAGAAAAGAAAAAAATGAACATTTTTAACGACACTTTATAAGCGTCAAGGTCATTCCAGTTGATGAATCGAGAGGACGTATGGCGATCGATTTCGAAAGAAAAAACACAAAATACACAATATCATATTTTATTTTTAATTTGTATTATCATTATTATTATTACTATTATTGTTATTATTATTATTATCATTATTGTCAAACATTGTTTTATCGAGAGGAAGACGAACGGGGGCGATGATTAAAAAAATTGATCACGTCGTTCAAAATGTCGCACAACTCTTCACAATATAGTATATATAAATAATCAGATTTAATTCTTTGTCGTTATTCGTTTAAGAAAAGGGGAAAAAAAATTTATGTAATATAATAATAACGAAAAGCCGTTGTTCGGATGAAAGGTTATCACGAGTACTGTTTGAATGACGATAATGAGAAACGATCATCAATCGCGAAAAAAAAGATCGTCAGTATCGTTATAAAAATTATTCGGCGACGACGAGAATTCTCATTTTCTTACACCTTTCTATGTTATTAGTATGATCTATTTTTTCCTTTTTTTTCTATGTGGCAAAGATAACAATCACGGTCCAGAACATTCATTCCACACTTTTGACAAAACATTCTCGATGTCGTTGTCGAAAATTTATAATTTCTTTCGTTGCGCGTTGATTCATGGGATTAAGCGCAACGCGATTGAAAACTAACAAAAAATTGTATAGTGTGATGATGAAAAGTGTAGATAAAAAAAAAAAACAATATGCCACGATCTGCAGGCGGACCGCGGTTAAAGCCCGCACAATCGCTAAATTTCAAAGCGTCGACCATCCAATAAGAATGAAAGAAAAAAACGATCTAGCAAAATATATTATATACACAAGAATTATAGTATATATCAAGATACATGATATATTATACGTTGATATATGTCACGTGTCCTGGCTACAGGGATTAAGCGTGTTCTTTACTGTATACAATAATGTCGCGTTCGTCATCGCGTTTAGATGTTTTTTTTTTATTTTATTTTTTTATTTTTCTTTATCTACGCGACATTTGATGCACGGGGTGAAGCTCGCGTTAACCAAATTGGCCGTCGAAAAACTTCAAAATGGCTTGGAAATATCGGAAAGGAAAAAACACAGTGAATTGCAAGTCAAACAAAAACTTGGAAAGCTTCGAATCATCTAGCTTCCAGTTTTGTATCATTTCATTGCTATGACGCTTATTTATTTCGACTTTAAGCTCAACATTACTCGATGGCCTTTTTGGGGAACGATTTTTGCATCATTATCGAAAATTCACTTTTGAAAGTATGTTTTGAATAACAAAGTTTTGTCTCAAAATTCCACGCAACTGTAGTGCACGTAATCGTAACAATTTTTCGACCTGAATATAGACATACAAAAGTGAAAACTTGTCGCTGGTGTTTATTGTCGTTAAATTGTTCGCCCGTAATTGCGTGTCTAGGTTATATTCAATTAACAATACTCCTGATGGATCGTTCGATGGGCGAAAATATCGAGACTTTGCAATAATCATTTTTGTTCTAATGAATTACACATAAGACGAATCGATTTTCAAAACAGTTATAAAATAAAAACGAGTTGATCGTTATCCGTCGCATCGCTGAATTTGGGGATGAAAATTAAAAAACAAAAGGTCGAAACAAAAGGAGAAAGACAAGAGATTTTAACGAGCCGTGTGTGATCTGCATTATTTTTATTTCAACGTGTATTTCAGCGTATACTCCGACAACAGTTATTAAAAATATGCGGATCCATCAGTGTAATCTGTCATTAAAAAAATCTACCAATAAATATAATTCGTGTGTGGCAAAAGTGAAAATACAGTGGGCATTGCTATTCTCTTTATTTTGTTCTTTAAACATCACTTTCCAGGTTGAAACCCATCAGGGGAACTTGTCAATGTACGGTTTACCCGGCTTAGAATATATAACGCTGGCTCCTTGTCGAGGAGTTGAAAAAAAATACACATGAAGGCGTTCCACACCATTTTACGCGGCCGTGACTTCGACCATTTTTAATTTCCTTCATTTTTCTTTATAAAATAGTTTTCCATGCAAGGAATATCCACACCAATTGTTAAACTTTTTTCGCTTGTTGTGCTATGGGTTGGTCGTTTTACGGAGAATGCAATTTATTGAAAAATATTTCGCGTCCATGGTAAATTTAGGAAGTGAACAATTGTGCTCACCGTGAAAGAACTGCTGGCCGCAGTGTCGTCAACCATAAGAACGATCTAGCCATTCACTCGAGCTGTTTTAATGTCTATTATTCGTGGGGAAAATGATAAATAGATATTGAAAGGATATTACAGCGTATAATAAACCAAAAAAAATAGAAGTCCTAAGAGAGGAATGAGTAGAGAAAATTCAAGAATAATACAGCATAGAAAAATAATAGACAAAGTCGTAGGAAAGACTTTACACTGCAAAAAAGAATGGATACGTCGATTATGGAGTCGCAAATTCACAAAGCGTGCACCAGGCACTTGATAAGAGGTATCGATAATTTAGCTTTTGTATTTTGTCGTTCAATGTATTCTTTCTAAAATTTATCATGAAAGTTCTTATACGCAAAAAAGTGATTAGGACGAGTCATTGAAATACCTGCAGAAAAATGTCATATCTCAGAACGTGCTGAAACTGAATTGAAAGAATTTAAACACGTTACCACTGGCCTATACCGTAGCACAGGCCAGTGTGCACACAACTGATGTTTCCCGAACATGCTCTTTAAGTAGTTGTCATATATCCTATGATGTAAAAACATGTAATCTTTCGCTAAATATGCCAAATAGGCAAGTTAAGAGGTTGCGACAAACAACCGTTCCCATACCTAATAGACAGAGCTTCATGTCGATGCATCTCCGAAAATAAACGGTGAAAAATTTTGATCATATGTGGAAAGTTTGATTATACATTTTGTAAATAAAATTTTAATTACCAAACGTTGCAATTCATAGATTCATCACCAAAATACGGGTTCTACATCGATTACGCGCCTGATTGATATCATTTTTGTGCAAAATAAACATCTGTAGGCTGTTCTTACGTCCGAACTTTCGATTATTTACTTTAAAACGAAAGTCATTACTACCAACTGTTCCATTTGTCCACACCACCAATCCGTAACCACCAAATGACCACCTATGGATATAGGTACTAAAAAAATGAAACTAGCATAGTAAGGTTATGGTTTCCGAAACAGCCACATTCCATCAGCTGATTTAAAAACAACAAACTGTCTTGCTATCTACGCCACGACAATACGGCACATGTTTCTGTTTGTCCCATCGTGCAGCGTTTCAGAGCAATAATTTAGCCTACGGTGTTCACACGTCAATAAAAGTAAAATACAACGAAAATGAATGAAGAAACTGCAGTTGTCGTTGTTAAAGCTAAACCTGTGCGGAAAGTGTTCAAAGCTCCGGTCCGCGTAAACAAAATTCCTCAAGATTTATTGAATGATCCATTGTTAAACGCAGCGATTGCAGTTTTGCCTAACAATTATAATTTTGAAATTCACAAAACGATATGGAGGATTCGAGAAACAAAGGCAAAAAGAGTAGCCCTTCAAATGCCAGAAGGTTTGCTATTGTATGCAACGACTATCGCTGATATTATCGAAGATTTTACGCAAGCCGAGACTGTCATAATGGGCGATGTGACATACGGTAAATTTTCATTGTTGTTCCCGTACGTTGATTTTTTTACAATGCATTTGTTCCATGGAAAAGCACTAAAAATGGAACTCAGCTAGTTATTTTGTTGCACTCTGGGTTAAATTATATCTACAATTTCTTAATGCAGTCATAAACAAGTTCCGTATAAGAAAAACATTCCTTAACCTCGTTTATATATAAACTCATGTTTTTCAATACCAAATCTCAGAAATATGTCCATAGTTTAAAATCACTAGGAAATAACAGTCATACAGTCAGCGAACATCTTGCTGCATATTTTTTTCCCCATAGGTTCTGTATTCCAGAGAGAAATAAAGTTAAGAATTGTTTTCATTGAGTCAGAGAATGAGGTATAACTTTTATTTTCGTAAAATATCCCTTACACTCATACATCTGATAGACCATCGTAAATAATGTTGATTCAACTTGAATCGAGATATGTATTATTAACGTATATATGAATCTGATAAATACTTTCAATATTTGAATTTGAACCAAGAATATTAATTGGCGATTAATGAAGTTTCTCAAAAACTGTTTTTTATTTATGGATGCTGATTATTATTTCATATGCTACATTTGTTGAAAGGTTCTGACAATATACTTTGCTTTAAATTCCAGGCGCTTGTTGCGTGGACGATTTTTCTGCACGAGCCCTCAACGTTGACTTATTGGTACATTACGGACACTCATGCCTTATACCTATCGATCAGACAGAAGGGATAAAAGTGTTATACATATTTGTTGACATTAAAATCGACACAGTGCACTGTATCGAGTGTCTTCAAATGACGTTACTTGTTACCACAAAAATAGCACTTGTCAGTACGATACAATTTGCAGGGACGCTTCAAGCTATAGCCAGTGAAATGAGGAAAGCCGGATACGAAGTTAATGTGCCTCAGAGCAAACCTCTAAGTCCCGGCGAGGTGTGTTTCCTTACAATAAAAACTTGCACTTTTTTTGCATCGCTTTATTTTGAGAAAAATAAAGAAAAAAATTCATCAATATGTAATTTATTGATATATTAACACGTTTTTTAATTTTAATACTTTGATATTGATTTTTTATTTTACATTATTGTCACTAATTTACTTTTTTCAATTATTTACCGATGTACGAATAACTTTCATTCACTAACAGATATTGGGCTGCACAGCGCCACAAATTCGATGCGCTGATGCCGTTATCTACGTTGGCGACGGTCGTTTTCATTTGGAAGCTGTGATGATAGCAAATCCAAAGATTCGAGCATTTCGTTATGATCCATATGATAAAAAACTTACCGAAGAGTTTTACGATCACGAGCAAATGCGAAAGACAAGACGCGAAGCAATAGAGTTTGCCTCAAATGCTAATACAATTGGTCTTGTTCTCGGAACCCTCGGCAGGCAGGGAAATCCAAATGTCTTGAAATCTCTGCAGAGACGAATAGACTCATTGGGAAAACGAAGTGTCGTTATTCTACTCTCAGAAATATTTCCAGACAAAATTAGTATGTTTGATGGCATCGACGCATTTATACAGGTGTTTATTCTTCCGTAAATCTATCAAATAAATCTCACTCTTCATTCGGTGCTATTCATTTATACATTATCTATGGAGCTTTAAAAGACTAGAAACACAATACATAACTGATAATATATTTGGTCTCCAAGATGAAATAACAAGGCACATATTTTTGTTTGAATTCTATGCAATTTTTGTACAGACAGAACTAAATTTGAAGAATTACCATTACAGACGATAAATGGAGGACAATCCTGAATTTTGGGCAATTTTTACCATATAAAAATTAACAATTTACCAATATTTGAGTTTTAGTTTTTTCCGTGTGGAAAAAAGTTACTTTTTTTTTGCAACATGGTGCTTATGGGAAAAAAAGAAAAGATATGCATAACTGATTCATATTTTTCTCGTTTTTTAGATCGCTTGTCCTAGACTGAGTATAGACTGGGGAACAGCTTTCAAAAAACCCTTTTTAACCCCTTACGAGGGTGCCGTGACCTTGAAACTTGCACAATACGACGAGAGCAAGCCGTATCCCATGGACTTTTATTCATCTGCGAGTCTCGGTCCCTGGACACCAAATCATAAGCCATCTGAGCTTGAAAAGCAAAGTGATACGTGTTGTGGCAAATGCAAAGATGGGAAATGATAAAAAATGTTGAAAGGCGGACACTCTAATTTGTAATATAATACATGAAGAAAAGTAATAATTTTTCACGTTATTCCAGTCCTGGTAGTTCCTACCTATTACTTATCAATGTTTTCAGACAAAAAGACTGAATTACGAGAAGATTCAAACTAAGATAAAAGGGATCAAAAAGATCACATCCTAATAACCTGAGCATGTCTGCAAATATTATCATCGAGCTTAAGCATAATGAAATGACCGCGTTCATGTTTTTTTTTCTTCTTATTGTTAATAACATTATTACCAATTTAATTTGTAAGTTTTTCAACTTTTTTAACATGTAGACTTGAATAACACATGTTTGACGGTGATAAATTTTTTTTTTAAGTTTTTTCATTCAAAAATTGATTTCATACTTTTTGACAAATGATCGGACATAATTTTTTTACAACGCGGACTAAGTTCGTCGACTTTTGCAAATACATTTCAATTTCCTTACAATGATTCATATTTGTATTCTTCTGAAAACTTGAAATTTTAATAAAAAATCACGAATTTCGTACATGATTTTGTTGATTGATTTACTATGACGGATTAAAAAATTTTAAGCTACTGAACGACCGGTTTTCGAAATAGCACCTGCAGAAAAAACTGAAAACAAAGAGTAACCTGACCAAAATAAATCGATTGATGCAGTTTCGATAAAATACCATTAAAGTTACGAATAAATAAAAACTATTTGAATAAACATAATTATTCTTATTTCTCAATCTATTTTTTTACTCTATACATTAATATATTTTACGGAGCCCCGTTTATATAATAATATGATCTTGAATTTTCAGAATGTAGAAAAAAAAATTCACTCCGTAGTTATTGAATGAAAAATATATAACCGTTTTAAGTGTTAATTTTTTAACTTGCAAGGCTATAAATATACGATGATATTTATATCCGCTCATTATTTGATATAAACTGTGAATTTGTTTCGTAGGTTTCGTAAAATCCAGTGGCTTTGTTCGACAGTGTTGAAACTGAAGAGAAGCCTTTTTGACGTCCTTCTATTTTAGAGCAATCATGTTCTCGAGCTTTATTCATCGTACCTATTGAATTCAATGGCTTTGCAGAAGCAGCGGGGTGTGCCTAATAACAGTCGCTTTAAAAGATTTGTGTGTCAAATTCAGCCTGCACTCCATCATAAATATGTCTGTGTGGGTTAATACAAAGTGTCTCAAAATCGTGAATTCAGTCATATGATTTGAATCATTTATTGGACGAAAAAATGTAACGAGTGTCACTTTTTGTACCATAGAACAAATAGACAGATATTGACTGGTGAACCGAGAAATAAGGGATGATATGAGCGATAAAACTTGACGGCCATTCAGAAGTGGACTTTACCATACACCAGAATGGATTCAACGAACCAGTATCGTGGCTGAGATCTTGATAGCAAAGTAGAAAAAGAAGGGGAACAGAGATAGCAGAGAAACTACGAGCGTTCGGTAATGTTGCGGTAATGGAAGGAATGAGGGATGTTCGGGGTCCTCGCGTGGGCGAATTACGTCATCCGCCCACCTGTAGCGCATCAACACGCGCATCAAGACCGATGTGTGTATGTCGCGTTTGTATAACCCGTGTCCTCGAAAGTAACATTTCCAATGGGTGTCCACGACACGCTTATTTCATTGATAAACTCATTCGTACTTTTTATTCGTTTGTTCCACCTGGACATTCTTTAAGAAAAAAAAAAATTTCATGGAACGATGCATTCATGCTTCATGTTCACTTCTTTTCCTTCGGACCATTTATACATTCTCGATTCTAAATAATCCAATTATCTGCAACTGGGTTCAAATTGCCCTTAAATTTTATTATCGCTGTTGTTTATTAAAAATGTAAATACTACTTCCACTTTGCATTCCTTATGATGCTAAATCAATTTTATTACTAACGGCTACTAAGAATAACGTAGAATATAAAACGATTCGAAATTTTCAGTTAAACCTTTTCCATCGAAACAATGTAATCAAACCCAATGAAAAAACTGGAATTAAAACTGATTCGAGTTTTCGATTCAATTAAATCGCCATGAAGATCTGAGCTATAATATGTTGGAAACTTTAGAAATTTTTTTTTTCCTGCATATTGTCAATTGATCGTTTTGATAATTTTTTTATTAACTCAATGTAGAAAAAACTATCGATTTGAAAAAAAATTGATGAACCTTGAATTCGATTGGTGTACTTGGCGGATGATAAAATTTACGAATTTTACGCTAATTAAAAAAAAAAAAAATGAAGTATAAATATTTAACTTATGATGATGATTTAATTTCCATAAAAATTCGATCAAATCCTATCGCGAGTATTTCTATCAATATGAAATTTTCATGTCACGTATTTGAATCTGAAGAGGGGTGAAAAAGTGCACCGGGTATATGCGAGCTTTACGAAACTGTTTTTAAGGGTTGGAAGTAGGCGGAACGGCGGCGCCGACCGCACCCCGGCGCCTTGCCACTCTTTATTCCTCCCTCTCCTACTTCCTCCCCCTGTGTCAGTAGTCGTCGTTCCAACGTGGCTCAACAAGTACGTTCCGCTCCGCAAGCGGCTGACGACGAACCAGATAAATAAACGAAAGTTCGAATTTTTGTTTTTATACAAAAATCACAAGTTCTGTACATTTTTTCAACGAAACAATTTTTTTTTTTTTTTATAGAAAAAACAAATTTTTCTTAGTGTTTCAAAAATATTATTATACTTGCACATTCAACAATTTTCAACGAAACAAGTGGCGAATTATTATCACAAAATATACGAAGATAGTGCGATAGTGCGACAGAACTTATTTAATAACGGTACTTTCAAATTTTATATTTCATGCTTTCAAAATGTTGTAACATATTTATCAATTTATCATTATCTTTGAATGTTCTATTTTAATAATTCAACCAGCTTTTATTATATCAATATGAGCAAACATTTTTTTTCGAATGCATTGAAAAAAATGAATAAAATCGAGAATTTTGTTTATCGTTTGTTGCAACACGCCGATCGGACCATCATCCGTATTATTTTATTATCTTGAAAAAGTGGTACTTTCGTTAGTAACGATCTGATCAGCTTGATACTGAGATCATTATAAATATTGAAAAATATATAATAATCAAATTACTTATTTCCTTAAATATTAAAATTGAACTGGATTTCGAATTATATCATCGTGTGTTAGTTTCTCTGTTTTTATCGAGCTAGAATCTTCATCGATGTTTTTCATTTGTTTTTTTTTTCTTCTGATTTATTTTTAATTACACAAAAAGTATAAATAATTGTTTCTTTTGTTGTTTGTTTCGGCAGTTTTAGGATTTTGTATATTCACTTTAAACGTGTATTGATGAACCTTGTATCTGAAAAAAATTACCATTTGAATAAGTTTAAATAATGATTCAAATGATACTAATGATTTACGATAATTTTTGTTTGAAGATATTTTTGAATACTATTTATGAAAAGTAATAAAATACTAAAAATATTCAAGTTCAACCAATAAATAGATGAATGTGGGCTATAAAAATATTCAAAGAGTTCGGATCAGATGAGAGAAGTTGTAATTCCGTCTTGAAATCCAATTCAATCATTTCTTTCAAGCACATGAAATTGTGTAAACGTCGATAAGTTGTTGAAAAAATCGGAGTAATAAATGTAGAGTGAAAACAATAGCAACCATACGGAGAAATTACTGTTTTATTTTTTAAAAGCTAATTATTCGATTATATGGTTTATCGGAGTTAACTAACTAATAATAACATAAAATAGGTATGCGTTCGGAAATGAGCAGTGAGGACTCATTGAGCAAAGATTGGGACGAGCCGGAAGAACCCCAAGAGCAGCAACGCTCCATGCGTCGTACTTCCAAACGAATATCCCGTCATAATTTACGATCTTCCAAGTCATCACGAGTTACAACCCCAAGGGAAAAAACTCTCAGGAGACTTGAGAGTAACGAACGCGAACGCATGAGGATGCATAGCCTCAACGACGCGTTTCAGGTGAACATCAATTTATTTTATATATTTTTCCTGTGCCACGCAAAAAAAAAACCCATCATCCAAAGAAATATCAAACGACGTTCCATTGAATATGATCCACGCCATAAAATGTAATATGCACCAAAATATATAATGCTAGAGACTTTTTTTGTTTTAACCATAAATTTTTTCTTCTGCTTTATAGATTTTACAGTGAAATTTAATTGATAGGAAATAAATGGTCTGTTTATAAAGTTGTGAGAAATTTAATAAATGATGAGTTTTTGTTTAATATAACGATCTTGGTACGGCTATAAAAAGAAAGCGTTTCAAAATTTCCTTTAACGGTGACAATTAAAAATGAACGTAAGCTCGCTTTCAAGAGTCCGTACCGGAAGAAGTAACTTTGAACACGTTTTTCAGAGAATTTCTCTTCTCAGTCTGCACGGATAGCACAGAGTCATTTTCATAATATGGATATAGGCAAACTATTTCTTGGATTTTAGACCAACGAAATTTTTATTAAAATAATCGAAGCTAATTTCTTCATGAAAACAAATTACAAAATTAGTGAGTTATTGTAATAAATTTTATAAAAAAATTAAAATCAAGATCATAACAATTCAAGAAAAACATATTTACGGCCATCTACGCCAGAACCGACCCCCTGACGCGAGCTCACATTTATCATCATGTACCCGTTACTCGTGGGAATTAATCGATTACTTTTTTTTCCCTCGTGGTCGAAAGAGTACATCAAATAACAATCAATGACAAAAAAAAAACATTTTTCTTTTCGTCAACTTCTATTATGGATAATATTAGGCCTCAAGTTTCATTCTCAAAATTTTGGAATGAAAATTTTTCATTCGACCATAAAGTTTTATCAATTTGTTTGGAGAGTGACAAATGTAAAATAGTTAATGGATTATTTATTTACAGTCTCTGAGAGAAGTGATACCACATGTTAGTAAAGAGAGACGTTTGTCGAAGATCGAAACACTAACGCTTGCGAAAAATTATATCGTTGCCCTCACCGATGTAATTTGTGCGATAAGAGGCGACGAACAATCCGACATGACGAAAGTTCCTGAACCAGGTGAAACAAAAATCGTCATGGAAGAATCGACTAAAGAAATATCAGCTGTTTGTCTAAATATGAATACGCCAATATCTTCAAGATCTTCCAGTCCGAGTGAAAATTTTGCCGAGGTCGATAAAATAGTTACGTGGAAAAAGAACGTCGGTAATGAAACGAGCAATAGCTCAAGAAAGAAGCCCAGCCTTTGAAAGCACATCCGGCTCATTCGTCTAGCCGGAATTTAAAACTAACGACGAACAAAAAGTATGTATTTTGTTTGTTTGTTTCATAGAGACATCTGCGAAACGAAATCAGGCTTATTCCTGGTAACATAAATATAACGATTCAATTATCAAACGATAACAAAATCAACGAAAGAATGAACAGACAAAAATACGAAACAGCGACTTAGAAAACAGTATTAGAGAATTTTCTAACCATCCGCCAATTGTTTGCTGTGTGTTTAGACTACTGCTCTTTTTCTTCCTTATAATTAAGATAACTTGAAAGTACTATGTTGCAAGAATAAAAAAAGATAAAGAAAAAAGAAAAATATGAGAGAGATAACTAAAATACATGAAATGTTCAAAAAGCGATGCCAAAAGATCTACCAAAGTATTATGATACAAATATTATTGCAGTATTACAAAAAAAAAATCGTGACAGTCCTACCAAAAGCTTGATGTCAAAAATCACTTTCCACTGATAATTTTTTTATGCTAAATTAGTTTAATTGTGCATTTAAAATGCACATTGCTTTACAGCAACTATTTGTTTTTAGTGCAGCATGCACTTTCGAGCCTATTATTATATTTATAGATGAGAACTGTCACGTTGATAGAAATAAGTATATTTTTAAGCTCCGGATGATAATAATGGAATAAACATGAGGTTCGATGCTGAGATAATTAATGCATAAGTCCACGATAAAATTAACCATAGGAATAAAGATTTTTCTCCCTCCAAATATCGCTTGAATGATCGATGGCATATCAATTATCGATCGCGAGATATCAACTAAAATTCAGGGTATTAGAAATCAATTGGGACTGGAGAAAATATTATTGCTTGCTACTGAATATCGGTAACCACTCAACTATCTGTCATGCAGTATTGAAGGAGAGTTATAATCCATTAAAATACTAAAAAGGAAAACGAAACTTACAGTAAAATACCAAATATATATTTCTAGATTATGTATAAATAAATACATTAATATGATGTACCATACGATACAGAATTATATTTCAAAGAGACGAATAAAATTATATATTTCAATGGTACTATTACGCAGTCTTTTTAATATTACGAACCCATACTGCCAACAACCTAGTAACGTATAACGGAAAACAACAACAAAAATAAAAGCAGGTTAGCTCGAACCGAACGAAATTGGCCAAGTATCCAATGAATTCAAATCAACGAGAACGGCGGTCCGTGTTTTAGCGAATTTTGGTATACATATCAATCTCACCGTTTGTCCTTCTTCACCTATAATGGAATATCGTGAATTGTTATAGGGGGGCCAATGGATTGAAACCGTTTGGGGAAAAATAAAACGAGATTTGAATATTATTCATTATTGTGAATACAATGCCTTTTCGACTTTGTACCGATTCGACTGATTTCTTAATTATTTGATGCATTCATTCATCTGGTTTATTTGCGTAGATGTGATTTATGAAAAATCAATCATTCGTTCGTATATATACTCACCGATGTATATTTTCGTGGCGAACTCTTCCATATTACCGGCAAAATATATATCCGGACATTCGGTCATAATAAACGGATCTGTACCAAAGTACGGATAAACCGGAAGAGTGTCAGGCGCAGTAGGTGCAAAATGACGCCATATAAGAGTCTTTTCTAGCCATTCAAGAGCTGACGCTTCTTCGAGGCCTGCAACTTTTGTAATGTCGTCAATCGGTTGTCCACTCGAACCTGATACTATTCTGTTGCCTATTTTGCCTATCCAAGGATTCGTTGCACCTCGTAAAGTCCTATATCTGTGACGAATTTACATTTCAGTCAACTTCAAGGACTTACATATATTGAGAATTTGCTCGTTATCTATTATAATAGCTTAGAGACGTGTTCCCGAAAACTATTTTTCGTGCCATTATGAATTTTTTTTAAATATCAAAATCGTTGCCTCTATAAATTGTCGAGCAATATTTTTTCTGATATTGTTGTTGTAAACAATTAAAAAATCGAATCTTGTGTGAAAAACGAATCAGATTTTCAAGTGCCACTAATTTTTCATTTGTTTACGAATAAATAAATATGGCCCGGCGGATTAAAACGACCTCGCTTTGTTGAAAGAATCATTTCGGTTTTCTCGCATCGATTCATCTATGAATGATTTATGATGCAAACTGTAAGACTTTGTTTATTTTCCCAGTGATGTAAACAACATCAGAAGCATTTGTTGTGTAAATAAACTAATGTAAAGTTTTGCTTGCACTTAAAAAAACAATCGACAATGTGTAATTGACGTTTCATTTTCTTATCGGGAAAAAGTATGCAGTCGGATTTTTAGCGATCACGACGCAGATAAATAATCTTCAGTGCAAATTGCAACGTTAAAAAAATGGAACATTTTGATATTCTCATAAATATTAACGAAAACATGAGAAATAGAATTGACGGAAATGAAAGAATTGAACGAACGATTTATCTAAATCCTTGTGTACCTTGAAGATTTTGGTAGCATGCAAGAATGCAATGCTTGTTGCGGCAACGAGTGGTCCGAAGGATCATATTGTCCAGGCATTAAGATGATTGGACAATTTTCTGCCATGCCACTAAGATAAGAATCGAATCTGTACGTTGCCAAAATTGATTCAAGTGCTGCTGGATTGGCTTGAGAATTCTTCGATTCAAATTCGTATCGAGTGTATGTTTCGACTTCAGACCTGATACTGTTACCAGCTACAACGATTTGAATCACCGAAGCTGCTTCCTCTTGAGCTCTTGAAACACCCGCGAACCCATTTATCCATTCTTTTAACAGTTCGAGGCTCAGGTTGTCAGGAGTATTTGCAAAATCAAAACCCGAAACTAACAGCAATTTCCCTTCATTTTGAGAAGGAACTCCAGAACTCGAAATACAAGGACAACATCCAGGAAAACACCAGTCGTCTACCTGTGTCAGAGAACTTCATTCTTGGGAAAATAGTCAACCAGCAAATTGAAGAAAAAAAAGTCTCGATTTTTTGAGATACTATGGCAAAATGTTTTTCTATGCAAGTAGATTGTTAACGCAAGTTATATGCAAGTTTTCAAACATCAACTTTTGAAAGTGAATGTGGCGAAACTACAACCTTAAGTTGAGCTAAGCCGAAAACTAACTTTTTCAGAATTCGTCATGTTATTTATTCTTCCTGTACCATATACTATTCCATGAAATCACTTAAATTGAGTTTTCATAAACTATGAATGCTTAGATTTTTTGGCAAAGTTCGGATGAAACAACAGAATTGCAACTTAGATTTTGTATAATAATCCCAACTCATTTCAAAACATTGCTAAAATCTTCTTGCTCTTATTGGCCAATAGTTGTTTGATATAATATCCTTCAATATAATTCCTATTTAAACTAATCTTTTATCACTAAAATCATACTTTTTTCAATGTTTTTGTATTGAGTGAAAACAGTTGAAAAATGTGAACATTCATTATCTAGGAGATCTGAAAATTTCAGGAGTTGTAGATTTTTCAAATATTTCGAATGAAAATTTCTAAGTACTAAAGTCTAACTTTACAACAAAAGTTCGTATATTTTTTTTACTATTATGAACTAATCATTAGAAATTGTTTTACTGGTTTTGAGATCTTATCAATACATTTGGATTATAGTAAATGAGTTGGAAGTTAAAATTAGTTTACCCAAAATGCTCCGTCGTCAGTTTCATGACCCAAAACTGCGCATATAATTCCGGTAACAACTCCTCGTGGATTAGGATGATTACCCAATAACTTAGCACGTATTAATTCATTCTCGAGAAACAATTTATCCTTGTCAGAGGCATAATTTGATCTTTGTGATTGATAAGCCACTTGTAGCTCTTGGCTAAGTTCCTTCAAAATTGATGGTTTGAGTTCCTGATGTTTGTACAAAGTACCAATGACAATAAACGTTTTTTGATCGTTGAATTCGCCAAGACGATCTACACTCAAGATTGGATACTGACCTATCACAGAATGGAGTGCTTATTTTTTGATAAATCCATACAAGTATAACGAGGGATTATGCATTAAAAATGAAAAATTAATACCCCATTTTATTCTGGCTGTGGCAACAATCGAATCTTTTAAAGCCGCTAATCGCGCAATGTAAATACCGCAAAATTGTTTGTGGTAATTTTTCGCACCGGTCTTAAATCGACCGAAATCATTGACCTCAATGTTTTGCCTCTTGAGACTCAACGACTCAGATTCTTCGAGATTTATCATAGATTTTATAACATGTAATTATTCGTTGAAAAATGTTTCACAATTAATCGCAGTGAATTTGGTAACCATACGTCAAATTTTTGAGGTTAACTTTACCATTGATTCCATCCGTATGGTCGCTTCCATCTGATTTCGTTCCTGTGTCCCATTGAAACCGTCTGTTATTGGCTGATTCAAAATGACCAATCACAACGAGTACAAATGAAATTTAACGAATTTAACCCGTGTGTGGTAATTAAAAAATTTAACAGACGTGGAATTTTGGCACTTTCACAAACATATCACAAAAAACGCAACTACCCTGAGTTAGCCCCCTCAAAAGTCAAATAAATTGATTTTTTTAAATATATAAATCACTTGGCCATCGGTACAATGGTTTGTTGTGGCGCAATAAGATCGTTCGTCGATGAACTATTTGTCCACAAAATGTAAGTGGTATACCGTGTTTTTGACTAGTGTGCAGACACCGCTAATATGGGCGAAACGTAATTTTCACTTTTCAACATTAATATTACCGAAAAAACGGTTTGATTAATATATTCTTCACCGGCAAATGATTTCGCGTTGATTAGACTCCTGGTAAACCTTAATTCCTAGCATGAAAATTGAAATTTTTGGCGCTAACTCTTATGGCGAATCTTAAGAGTGATTAGGAATAGCTACACACTAAGCGAAAACACGATGCACCACTGAACGATTAAATTGCGCCACGGTACGACCCCCACGAGATTCGTAAATAAGAACTCAATTTATTTGCACTGGGGGGGGGGATATTAAATTTTTGAAAAAATGATTAATCGCTGAACGATCAAATTGCGCCCCCACAAACCACTGTACGGCGACCAAGAGATTTATATTTAAAAAATTCAATTTATTAGACTCTGGAGGAGGCTGACGAGGGGCGAAAATTTTAAAAACCGTTTCTTGAAAAATAGTTCACCACTGCACGATTTAATTGCACCATCACGAACAACTGTACGACCACCAAGAGATTAACGTTTTGAAAAATCAATTTAGTTGACTTTCGAGGGGGCTAACTAGGAAGAAAAATTTTTAAAACTGTTTTTTGAAAAATAGTTCACCACTGCACGATTTAATTGCACCATCACGAACCACTGTACGGCCACTAAGAGATTTATGTTTTAAAAAATCAATTCAGTTGACTTTATATTGACTGATAAAATCTTTACCGTATAAACTGCATTCTACTAAATTTCTGGCGCGAAAAAAACTCTCACAACGCTAAAGTCCACCACGAAAATTTATCGGTATAGAGGAACAATGGAGCGTAGCTTTGAATTGACCGACCGACGTTCCAACCGCTCTCTCCTAGTCTCCTTACCGGCCCGCACCCCGCGCCCGACTAAACTCTAAACTACCCGATGGCCGATAGGCTTTTCGCGCTCTCTCGCCCATGTCCCGCCCCTGCCCCGCCTTATTCGCTGTGTCGCATCATACACTCTCACCAAAGTGCGAATGTGTAGTCGTGTACATACATACAATTTTACCAGGAAAAATGTCAGTTCCGACTACTGGCGTCACCACCAGTATGCATAAACATACGACTACACATTCTCACTTAGGTGAGAGTGTATGTGCACACAGCGAATACGCGACGCCGACGAACGTTCCCCCCACTATGGAGTACACGGCAACCGTGCCAAGCACACGGTAGCACATAAAACGTAAACAAACGGAACGCATTCTATAGATGTGCTTCGAACTGTTTCATTCCAATGTACTGAAAAATAAATTCAGGTAATAATTTTGGTTTTATTTGTTGGTAAATAAACTCAATAGTACAATTTATTCATTGAACGTAATTATTTTTACATTACACAATTGAATTCGGTTGAACAGTGAATGAAATAAAGTCATAACCCTCTGAAAACCATATCGGTAAATTGAATAAAACTAAACGATTTTTATCTGGCCTGACCGCGCGGAAATACCTAGTGATAATGCAGATTTCATTACTTGCTGCAATCGGTAAAACACTGAATGTTTGACAGACGGCGCTGTTCTTAATCGAGGCGCAATAAAACCATAAAGCAGATTCAACGAGAGGGATAAAATATATATTTCTTTATTCAGTGTTCAGTCAGTTTTGTCGATCAGTGAGGACAGTGAGTTCAGTGTTCGGCCAACTGTCGTTGAGCATCGATCGTCGTGTAATGTGTGTTATACGTAAACACGGCGTATCGAATAAAAGAATTTACAAATGTCCCCTAATGTCGAAGAATATCCGTTATTTTCGTCGGTTTTTTTCAAAAGAGTGAAAAAGAACAGAATGCCAAAAAATTGAATGATCTCGCTCGAGAACGTGAACAACGTGAAAAATTTCAATTACTAATTGTAGTGGACGATAATTTGTGAGAAAATTTTGTCCAACTTCACTGAATAATAACTGGCATGATCCTGGCGACGAAAAAAAATATAAATGTGATATAAAATGTCTGTGGGACAAACAACGGTTGTGTATTTAACCAAAAAAAATCCACTAACAAATAGGTGAAGATGGAAGATGAGGCTGACATCAGGGAACAATTATTTCACAATACCGTGAGAGAGAATATCGTGAGTGAATTGATTTTATTATTACCATTTTTAAATACATTACACATACATACGTTGGTTATATTAGAAAATTCAAAAAAAATTCACAGCACTCTTTATACTTAGGGTAATTTTGGTTATTGTTACGTTCCTGATTTATCACGGTGTCAACCTTGAGTAACAATAGACGTACCTTTTAAACCTTTGTACATCAAGTTACGAAAGCTACGATTACTGTCACATACTTCTATTGACCATTTAAGAGTCTTTTTAAGTAGAAAAGTAGCCAAATCCCACACCGAGTTGCTATGTAAGGTCGTTGGTGTAGTCCTCCGAATTAATCGAGTTAAATTTCTAGAACTAAAACATTTTAGAAGATATTTTTTTTATTTGACAAACGTTCTGCTATTTCAAACTTTTATACATTTTGTAACTTGTTTGAGAATTGTAAATATTGACAACAGACATTTTAAAGCCACTGAATTAACCGAAGATAGTCCACGTTAAATCCTTGAAAAGTACATCAACCCTCAACATAATGTACCTGGTGTAAAAAATAAGATTTCGGTTATAGGAGAAAAAAAATACGCAGCGCATTTTTTATGCCCAAATCGATTATATAGATGAGAAATATAAATATAGCGAAAGCATTCGTGGCAAAATAGTACGAAAGGTATCATCGAATGCTATACGAACATAACCCTAAAATTTCATCTCGTTCCGAACTGACACGTCGGTTCAATTATTATTTATTTTCTGATGTTTTTGAAAATCGTAACACACACGGCTCATGTTTTTAATTAATTCATTGTGATGAAATATTTTACATGGTTGCGAATTATCACCAACGTTCTACTAAATAATCAAACATGTCGCTCTCGCGTTATATTCGTGCTGAATGATGACTAAGTAAACTGAATAATTGTCATAAAAAATAACAATAATATACCATTGCAATAATATTATAATTATTTGTGTAAATGGACCTGAATATTTTTCACTTATAAAATTTGTAAGTTTTATTCTATGAGAAAGTCACGTATTGTTTTTAACCTTCAAAAATATATTTACAACGAATCGTTATTACTCGTGCACAAATTTTTTAATCAATCACTTAAGCCGATTATTTCAATCAATTGTAACCATTGAGAACGAACCAAGTGTTGTCATAAAAGATGAAAACATTCCAATTGTAGTAATATTATAACAATTTGTAAATTAAATTTTTTTTATTCGTTTACATTAAATTTTACATTTCGTTCGATTTTGTACATTTTTTCGCAACATCATATGCGTTTACTCGTTCAGGTTAATGCACACGGTAGTATAATTTTCGAGATTGCTTGACGTCATGAAACTGACAGAGAAAACAGAGAACTTAACGAGTGCATTGGCACTTGGAAAATGTCGCTATCTGGGACGCAAGACGCAACTTCTTCTTTCCTCCCCTCTTCTGTCCACCGGCGAGCTATTTTCTAACGAGGCTATCGTTCTTCGCCCCAATAATATCTCCCTCTCCTACCATTATTCAATGGAAAAACATTTCTTAAAAAAAATATTGACGACTCGAAACATAATCAATTATTAGTGGAGACGTTGAAGTTCGCATCGTTAGAATAAATATTCTCTTGTGTTATTGTTTAATTGCAGTTTTCGACTATGAGAAATATTTACACTTTTTCGGATTCGGAAAAATGAAATGATGGAAAAAAAAATTGATTATTTAAGGAATTCATAGTTTCACGAGGAATAAGAGTTTCCATTCCTAGTCAACGATGTATAATTGTATAACGTTTTTATCATCGTTGTTATTATCGAGAGGGTCTGATAGGTTTTTAATATAAAATCCGGTACGAAGTACGGTTTGGCAACGGTAAATTGTCTGCCGAAGCATTAAACACACATTGCGCGTATAGACTTATGTATTTCACTTTTCTCTATATATAGATAAATCTGTAAGTGTAAAGAATGTCTTTACACATTTGGTTAATTAATTATAAAGTGAAGTAGCACTAAGTTCATAAAAGCGAAATATATTCAATATATTTTATGAATTCGATACCCACTTACATGATGACGAAGTTTGAAAAAAATTTTCCGGTTCGATACCTAAATACGTATCAAATTATTTCTCGAATTTGTAAACTCAACTTCAGTTCTTAAATCTTTCTTATTTCACGAATAATACTATAACATATATATTCGAATCATTCATTGCAACAATCCAAGTATTAGTGGAAATAAAACAGTCTCATTATCTCATTAATAATTCCCATGGTCAGAGCTTCAAAGTTTGAATGGGAACCTGGCAATGTTGCTTGCTCGCGTAGATACGGTATTCGATAGCAATGAACGCATGTTATCTCATTTGAAGGTTGTTAAAGGTTAAATTGTGGCAACGTATCGATATTTCTTTTTTGTTTTTCACTAGATGTGAAATTTTTTTTTCTCTTTTTGACCTTCCAATATCAAATAATTTAGAAAACTCAACTTGATGAAGTTGATTAATACATATTCCGTCAGTTCATACGTTCGTCATTACGAAAAGATAATTAGCGTGAAATAGACAACGATGGTTGTCGATCAGCGGACTTCTGAATAATTTGCCGCTCCTCTCAGTTGAGGCGTCGATGCCCTTGGTAACGCATGGAGATTCTTTGTATTGCCTCAAAGCGATTCGGTAGTCACCTATGAACGTTTCCGGTGACTGTGTTTACGTTAACGCATTGATGCCTTTGTATTCGCAGCAAGCGCAGAGAAAGGAAGTTATTTTTAATTTAGTGGTCTTATTTTGGGTCCAAAAATCAAGTTTGCAATAAAAATTTAATCGATTTCAAAAATAAGTAAACGAAATCAATTTTATACTGCATTCCCATGACGCAAACACTTATTATCACCATCATAATCATTATTATTATTATTATTATTACTTATTGAACACTCGTCTGATTCATATAAATGAACATGTTCAGTATTTTCACAGGTAACTCTTGTTACTTCGATTCGTGTTTTTCGTTTTGAAATTATTTAAGCAAATCCAAAAAACAGATAAAATTTTTTTTACATACATGTGTTACGTACTTGATATGTGTGTAAGTCTAGCAGTGTTTTTTCGTGACGTTTTTGGCTATCGCTGTAAAGGGGAAGTGCAGGCTAATTGATATACAAAATAACACGCAAATTGCTCTTCCGAATTAGCTCTACTTATTATGTATATGACGCTGGTATGTGACGATTAAAAAAACGTTTGTGCTTGTATCGATGGAGGAAAACTAATGAATAATCGTGACTTATTAGCATTAAGAGATATCAGTTGTCAAGTTTCTTGTACTCACAATAAATAAAATCAAATATAAGACAAAGCTTTTGAAAATGCATGATTTTCATGTTCGAAAGAACAACAGGAAAACTAAGTCAATTGTGAATACATTTATAATCTGATTTAAAAAAATTCATGACTGAATCACGAATGAATGTTTACTTATGTGTGGCCCTTTCTATAATCTGTTCAAATGTATAATTTTGTAAAATAATTGGACACACCCTTCTAAAGTATTTTCAAAAAAATCGAGCTGTGAGATTGAGTTTTTGCAGGAACAATACAAATTAGCATGCTCATCGTTGCGCAATGAGTTGCGAAAACGTTGTAACGTCTAGGATGTCAATTTTTAGTCCTGGTATTTCCTGCCACGAAGAAATACTTCTTTGTTTTTGCTTTTTTCTTTTACACATTTTATATTGGCTGCTTGAGGTTTCGATTTTTCTTATTTTTACTTCTTTTCTATGTTGAATAACTCGGTGTAACGAACTTGATGGAATGTTCGACGCTCGAGCTCGGCGGACGAGTGTGCCAAGAGACGCACGACTCTCAAAAGAAATTCAAACAATGCCGATTAAAGTATCGCTGTTGTGTGTTGGGCTCATTTATCGATCGGACAGTTAGAGTACAAGTTTGTTTGGAAGAGCATGAATTAAAAATTGATAAACTAATCGATCGTGATGGGCTATACATTTACGTATAGGTGACCTTCGATTTTTATATTACAGAAGTTGTTTTGGTGCATCGTGGACTACGCGTTGAAAAATATTCTTAATCTTTCGTCTGTACACCTATTTTTACCGCAGCTTTTAAGACACTGGTTTCTTTGTCTCGAAACGCAAAATTGTAATCACGACTACTTTGAAACCTCAAAATCGTTCGAAA